>JAQSUU010000043.1:15000000-20000000 GCA_038087645.1 Saccharum hybrid cultivar R570 | reverse complement strand
TTCTTCGCATGTTTTCTTATGCACTTGCATCATACAGGATCGCAGGAGGAGTCGCAGGTAGCGGTACCGGAGGAGCAAGTTTGGACGGATCAGCAGGAACCCCAGGCATAGGAGGTGCCCAAGGAAGAAGAGTCAGGCGAGCAACTACCAGAGTGCGTTGACCACCATCCTAGCTCGTTCGAAAAAGGCAAGCCCTGGAGTATTTTAAGTCTCCTATTTTTATAAAAGCTGTTCCTTAATACATGAACTATAGTTATATATATTGTTGCATTAAGTTATAGGAGTTGAGTGAAACCGTTGTTGCATTATTACCTTGGCCCCCGGATTATCTTTCACCCTGTTAGGTCAAGATCGAGTAAATTGCTTAGTCATGCTTAGACCGGTAGAAGTCGGGTGATTTCTTGTCACCTGCGAGTTATAGGTGGATACCGGGTTATGGTTAGCTGTAATTGTGATCATAAAAAGTAACCAAGTATTGATGGATAAACGGAGACCGGGCGGAGTCTTATAGGGTTTTGGACTATAGTAATTCTGTCTGTGTCGATTAAGGACCGATCGTTGCTCGTCCCTCTTGTCATGTTGAACGCAAGCCTCACATTTAGCTGGCCGAATAAAGTACCTTTCGACCGCGAAGCTAGTGACACTTTTCGAGCCGGGATAAACTCGGGTTGGCAGACTGGTGTTGAAGTGGGTGTAACGGGGACGCGAAGAGTGAGCCCAAGGTGCGTCTTGGCAGTCGGGCGGTCCCTGGGTAGTGCGATCCATGATTGTTATCCCGCGGCTTCTTGGAAAGTGTCATTGGTAATCTATGCGACCCTGACGGGGGAAACAGGGTTTGTGTGAGGAATAAATCTCCAGCTGGATAGGAATTCGATTCGAATCGCCGTCGCTCCCGGTTAGTGAGCACTTGACTCGAGCTATGGTATCGTAGTAACATTAAAGGAACACTGATGGTTAAGTGAACGATGTTGGAAATGCTAAACCTGATATGGTAATCTAGATTGCTAATGATAAATCAAGTGATTGTTCTAGCAATAGCTGCTTACCTAGTTTGAATAGGTTATACTAAAAGTGATGCAAAAAGTACTGGTTTAGTTTTTCATAGCAACTCATGCTTTTTCGCAAATGAGTCAAGCCAGTCCAATCTATAAAGCCTTGCATGATCCTTGGTGTCCTTTATTTCTGGTTTTTGATGGGTAAGTCTAGCTGAGTACATTCTCGTACTCAGGGCATTGTTCCCATTATTGTTGCAGATGGTCAGATGTACTATGGGTACTGCTCCAACTGTCTGTATCCGGCGATGGGCGACAACTAGGACCTGGGGCAAGGGTCACTCTGTTGTCTTATCTACTGCTTTTGTGGACCATGACTATCTACTGGCACTGTATTTGAACGAAGTGTGGGTGTAAAACTACTTGCTTCCGCTATGTTATTCTGAACTATGTTGTAATAACTTTTATTCCGAACTCCGATGTACTCCACTTTTATTGTGAACTCTATGTATCATGTGAACTGTGGCTGCTAAATCAGTACGATCTTGGTTGTATGTTGGTTGGTTTGAAATCCCGCGTGATTTCACGGAATCTCGGGTTATACGGGTTTAAGTTTGGTAAATTAACCGCCTCGGTGGAAGATTTTTCTGACTTAATCTCGTATAATTACGTTGATCCGTTACAGCTGGCATCGGAGCATGGTTTAGCATGTTACTGTTCACATGGGTATTTAAAAACAAAACTATGTTTTCAACTAAGCTTTTAAATTTAAGAGTGTGCTAGTGGTCATATCCTTTATGCCCAATAAGGACTCTAGGTGGCTTAATTAAGTACTAACTTGGGGGTTTGCATCATATTTGAAATTTCGTCGCTCATACGGCGTGCTATTGTATGAGTGCCATTCAATTGAGTGGTAATGTATGGATTAATTCCCTCTACGCCTTGGTAAGTGAGAGTTGTGAGAGCATGGTCGGATACACTGCCGATCTAGGGGAGTGCTTATGTGATACCGAAATACTTACGTGCCATGCGCATGTTCGTATGATGGTATTCAATTGGTAGGGACTTCCGTCATGCGGTGACGATGCCGTCAATAGGACGATGATTCGGGTAGTTGCTACCGTTATACTCGTATCTAGGGATGCGTGCAGAGCGAGTAACTTACTTTACTGCTTTCTTGCATATTTTCATACTGTGAGGTTTGGGCTGAAGTGACTTTCTGTAGGTACATAACAACGCTTTCGAGTAGTACGTATTAGTTACGTTACAAGAGATCGTTGTATGCCACCGTTTATTCCGTTAGTAGTTATTATTTTTCTAAGTTTGTGAGGACGTACGGAACGTGCATGTATCATGTTGTGCATTTCATTCATGGCATTGTTTCTCCCCTTATAAGTTGATTATCTCATTTCGATAAAAATGCCAACTTAAAAATCTGTTCTCACCACGGTAATAAAAATTTTGCTACAGATGGCACGTACCAAGCAGACAGCTCGCAAGTCCACCGGCAGAGCTCCCCGTCATCAGCTAGCTCCACGCACTCGTCAGCGCCACACTTTTCTTGGAGAGTTTGGGATGCCTACGCTCTTGTGGAGAGTACTCAGAGATGTAGGCTATCCTGATGGAATGGAGCCCCGCTACTTTTGGTCGAATGAGCGGTTGGGGGAAGGACTTTTGGTGACTGTGGAAGCAGTAGTTCGTCCTTGAGGTGATGGTTCTGAGTGGACCGGTTGGCATTTTGAGTCAACTGGCAGGACCCCTGAAGAAGCCGCTGAGAGGGCATCCTTTGGGATCCTGAGGGATATCATGGATCGCTTTCCTCAGGAGTTGGCAACAGCTTTAGTTGGAGTCTTTCCGAGGGGCAACCCCTCCACTGACTCATGGCAGCAGGCAAGAGGAAGATCTCTGGAGATTAGCGCTGTGGAAGCACAAAACAGTGACAACCTCGCTATGAGTGCTATGTTCGCAGTGATGAGGGCTTTTGATGGAGTGGAAGGTAGCCTGAGACGTGTGTCTAGTGCTCTTGGTCAGGCTCGTGATGACCGCCGTCAGCTTCAGAGAGATCACGACGCCGAGATTGAGAGGCTCAACACAGAGATGGCTCAGTTGACTCGCTAGAGAGATCAGGCTACCCAGAGGACTGTGGTTTTCGAAGGAGATGGGCGTGCCCTGAGAGAGCAGGTTGAGCGACTGACCATCGCCAACGGGAACGCTGAGCGCATGTTGACTCATGTGCTCCATCAGAGGAACGAAGCCTGGTCCGCAGAGAATGTGTTGAGGGCTAGACAGTTTGAGCTAGAGCAACAGTTGGCTTATGTAGAGGAATATAATGACAATCTGCATGAGGAGGTTCATCGGCTGAACAATCAACTCAACCCCTATGTTCCTCCTGGTGCGGCAGAGATGGATTTGAATGAAGACGAAGATCCTGAAGAGCCCGAAGCACCAGTTGGGGAGCACCACGACGCTGCTAATGGCGACAAAGCCAACGTCTCGGACTTAGACAGCGACCACGATGAGTAGGCTAGTAGTTGTTACGCTAGCTACTAGGTTCCATCTACATGATCTTTTGCTTTGTTGGCACGTTGGGTATGTAATAATGAGTAGAAAGACTAAGACTTTGATGTAATGTTGGAAAGCTTGGATGTGTTTGTGGCGGTATCCGAATGTCAAAAGTCCAGTGTATATATGCTGGCAACTTGGTTGTAATGGACGCGATGTGTGCGCTTTAAGTAATCTAATTAGTGGTGTTGTGTTAATTGGAATGACTTATTATGCCCCTGTTTTATTGTATGGATTTATTCTCTCCAGTAATTTCAGTACGGCATGATCTTTCATTCAGTCGCAATTCCTACAACATCACCTAATAATTACTGTTGCTGAAACATGCAGATGCCGAACACTCGTCGTACCATGTATGGTGCCGCTGAGGCTGGTGGCAGTGCAGCCGCTAGTGATGACCGTGATCCACCACCGCCTCCTCCACCCTACACTGCGGAACAGTTTTTCGCACAATTTCTTGGAAGCCAACGTAATATGGAGAGCATGCAACAGAATATGGAAGCTGTGTTGCGCAGTATCGCAGACAACACCCGTCGGGGAATAAACTCGGGTGGTCACGAAGCAAATCAGTACAGCAGTTTCAAGGACTTCTTGGATACTCGTCCACCGATCTTTAAGGAAGCCGCAGAACCCTTGGATGCAGAAGAGTGGATTAATACTATGGAAGACAAGTTCCGTGTATTAAGAATGACTGAAGTGTTGAAGACTGAGTATGCAGCTCATCAACTTCAAGGTCCGGCAGGAATGTGGTGGAAACATCACCGCACCACTTTTCCTCCCCATACTCACATCACTTGGAGGGAGTTCACCAAAGCCTTCCGTGGAACGTACATTCCACCTGGTCTGACCGAGATGAAGCTTGGAGAATTCCTAGCACTGAATCAAGGCACAAAGACTGTAACTCAATATCTATATGCATTCAATAACCTGAGCCGTTATGCTCCTGATATGGTGAATACGGAGGCCAAGAAGATCGCTAGCTTCAAGAGAGGCCTAAATCCCAAGATGATGAAACATGTGGGTACAAATATGAGGACTGGTTTTAATGATTTCGTTAGCGACTGTCTGAAGCAAGAGAAGAACAACAATGTTTATGCTGCTTCCAAGATCCGTAAGAGAGCTTTCGAGTTGGGTTCATCCCAGTCCAGAGCCCCAGTGGCCAACCGTCCGGCTTATCGATCGCCTGCCCCAGGTGCCAGGTTTAGGCCACCGCAAAGAAAGAATCAGAATGCTTAGCAACCCTAGAGGAACCAGAAACCATTCAAGATGGCATTGCCTCAGGCAAAGATGGGACAAGATAGTTCATCTGGAACTGTGGCTCAAGTGAAGGGACCGTGCTTCAACTGCAACCAACCCGGACACTTTGCGAAGTTTTGTCCCTACCCTAAGAAATAGCAGACGCAGTATCAAGCTCGTGTGCATCACACCACCGTAGATGACATCCCTGAAGGAGAACCGGTAACAGCTGGTATGTTTTCTATCAACAATCATCCTACAGTAGTCTTGTTTGATTCCGGATCATCTCATTTCTTTGTAAGTCAAGCTTTTGTTAAGAGGCATGAGCAAAAGATTATTGAACTGGAATGTGCATATAAAATCAGTTCAGCTGGGGCTGATCTGTTGACTAATCAGATAGTTCAGGGAGTGACCCTAAACATATCAAACTGGCAATATAAGCTTAATCTGATAGTCATGCCAGGGTTAGTTTTGGATGTGATCATGGGTATGAACTGGATGAATAAGATGGGGGTAGTAATCGATGTTGGAGAAAGGAGTATCTCTCTTAAGGAACCAAGTGGAGAAGGCACCTTTCGAGTGGTCCTACCTCAGAAAGTAGACCTAGCTAGCACGACTTGTGCGGTCCAAACTACTCTGCTAGCTCAGATTCCAGTGGTCTGTGACTTTCCAGATGTGTTTCCGGATGAGTTACCTAGACTTCCACCAGACCGAGATGTTGAGTTTGCCATTGAGTTAATTCCGGGAACAGCACCGATCTCGAGAAGGCCCTATCGGATGCCTCCCAATGAGTTAGCCGAATTGAAGAAGCAACTTCAGGACTTACTAAAGAGAGGTTTGATTCGTCCTAGCTCGTCTGAATGGGGATGCCCCGCTCTGTTTGTGAAAAAGAAGAAGGATAACTCCTTACGCATGTGCGTGGATTATCGACCACTGAATGCAGTGACAATTAAAAACAAGTATCCTCTTCCTCGGATTGATATACTGTTTGACCAGTTGTCTAAAGCCAAAGTGTTCTCTAAGATAGATTTGAGTTCAGGATACCATCAGATAAAGATTAGGCCGCAAGATGTGCCTAAGACTGCGTTCTCTACCAGATATGGCTTGTACGAGTATCTTGTCATGTCCTTCGGATTGACAAACGCTCCTGCATACTTTATGTATCTAATGAATTCTGTTTTTATGCCAGAGTTGGATAAGTTTGTGATTGTGTTCATTGATGACATTCTGATATATTCAGAGAATGAAAAAGATCACGCAGAGCACCTCAGGATTGTCTTGACTAGACTCAGGGAACATCAACTATATGCGAAGTTCAGCAAGTGTGAGTTCTGGCTTAAGACAGTGCCTTTTCTCGGCCACGTGTTGTCTGAAAATGGTATTTCCGTAGATCCTAGTAAGGTACAAGAGGTTATGGACTGGAAGTCACCAACCTCAGTGCATGAAGTTCGCAGTTTTCTTGGTTTAGCCGGTTACTATCGTCGCTTCATACCGGATTTCTCGAAGATTGCCAAACCAATGATAAGCCTGTTACAGAAGGATCATAAATTTGTATGGACAGAGGAGTGCGAGGCAGCTTTCTGCACCCTGCGAAAGTTGTTGACCACTGCTCCTGTTCTGGCCCAACCGGATATAGAAAAGTCTTTTGATGTGTTCTGTGACGCATCTAAGAATGGGTTAGGATGTGTGCTAATGCAAAATGGAAGGGTCATTGTCTATGCCTCGCGTCAACTGAGGAAGCATGAAGTTAATTATCCTACACACGATTTGGAGCTTGCAGCAGTAGTGCATGCTCTAAAGATTTGGAGACACTACCTAATGGGTAATGTGTGTAACCTCTTTACAGATCATAAGAGTCTCAAATACATTTTTACCCAATCTGAGTTGAACATGCGACAGAGAAGATGGTTAGAGCTGATAAAGGACTATAATCTAAACGTGTATTATCATCCCGGGAAGGCTAATGTAGTAGCAAATGCACTGAGCAGAAAATCACATGCTATTGATGTGCAACCGTTGTTTGAAGAAGGGTTCGATTTGCTACATCCTGCTGTGTTGCATAATCTTCAGATCAGTTGTACTTTGGAAGACCAGATCATTGAAAGTCAGAGGACAGATAAGGGAATCTTTCATATCAAGGAGAAGATGAAGAGAGAACTCACCAAACACTTTCGATTGGATGACCAATGAGTGTTATGGTTTAAGGATCGTCTGGTGGTACCAAAGGATAGAGAGCTTAAGAACAAGTTGATGAATGAAACCCATCATTCTAAGCTATCTATTCACCCCGGAAGTAGTAAGATGTATCAAGATTTGTGACCCCGTTATTGGTGGACTAAGATGAAAAAAAGAAATTGCAGCATACGTTGCTCGTTGCGACATGTGTTGTAGAGTTAAAGCTCTTCACATGAGACCTGCAGGACTTCTGCAACCATTGTCTATACCCGATTGGAAATGGGATGATATAAGTATGGATTTCATCACTGGTCTTCCCACCACACAGAAGGGACATGATTCTATTTGGGTCATAGTAGATAGTCTCACCAAGACAGCTCACTTTCTGCCAGTTAAGACGACATTCTGACCACCTCAATATGCAGAAAAGTATATTACTGAAATTGTCCGATTACATGGTATACCAAAAAACGATTGTGTCTGATCGCGGTTCACAGTTTACCTCTCATTTTTGGGAACATCTTCATAAAGGTTTGGGTACTAGTTTGATTCATAGTACGGCTTACCATCCGCAGACAGATGGGCAGACAGAACGAGTGAATGCTGTACTTGAAGATATGCTTAGAGCTTGTGTACTATCATCCCGGGGCTCATGGGAATCCTGGTTACCATTGGCAGAATTCGCTTACAACAACAGTTACCAAGAGAGTATCAAGATGGCACCTTTCGAAGCTTTATATGACAGGAAGTGCAGAACACCGTTAAATTGGGTAGAGCCTGGAGAACGAAGGTTTTATGGAATTGATTTTGTAAATGAGGCAGAGAAGAAGGTCCGTATTATCCGGCAAAATATGCAAGCTACACAGTCCCGTCAGAAAGAGTTATGCAGACAAGAGAAGGAGACCATTGGATTTCCAAGTGGGTGACTATGTCTATCTGAAAGTTACCCCCATGAAGAAGAAACGGTTTGGAATCAAGCAGAAACTGTCTGCTAGATATATCGGACCATACTAGATTATAGAGAAAAGGGTCCCGTGGCGTACAAGTTGCAGTTGCCAGAAGAGATGAGTTCGATCTTTTCCGTCTTTCACGTATCCCAGTTGAAGAAATGTCTACGTGTTCCGGAAGAGAGAATAGAACCGCAGGGTATTCGGATCAAGGCAGACTTGGAATATCGTGAATAACCAGTTCGAGTTCTGGATACAAAGGACCGAGTCACTCGGAATAAAGTGGTAACAACCTACAAGGTTCAGTGGAGCCATCATGATGAGAGTGATGCTTCATGGGAAACGGGAGAATATCTTCAAACCGCGTATAAAGATTTTTACGATAAATGGTTCGTAACTCAAAATCTCGGGACGAGATTCTTATAAGGGGGGAGGGTTGTAACACCCCTGGGTGTTAAGCATGCATTAGCATCCAAGGCACTAGTCATAATCATCTCATACATGGTTATCATTGCATGCAATATAGACCCTTTTTAAATTTAGAGTTGAAAAACAACTACTCAAAACCCAAATGCTACATTTAAGTGCTAAGGAGTGATGAAACTTTGTGTAGCTACAATTTTAGATAATCTAGAATAAATAAACATGATTTTTGGAGCAAATCTTGAATTCAAATTCCTTCAAATTTTGCTTTTAAAAATATTCTAGAAAAATGAATTTTTACTTAAAAATTTAGCTTTGAATCCCAAATTCAAAATCTATTTAGAATTTTGAAAAGTGCCCTACATGAAAGTTGTAGAGAATTAAATTTTGAACAACTTTTATTTTGGGTAAAAGTTCTGAAAACCTATTTTTCATCTTCAAATTCAAATTTGAAACAAATATAGAAATCTGAAAATTTATTTATAAAAGAAAAATCGGTTTTTTTCACTTTAGTGGGCCGCAGCCACCCTTTCGGCCCACCCGAGCTGGCAGCCCGGCCCGCGCCCGCGTCCGCGCCTGCCGCCCGCGCGCGCGCGCGACGCCGTGGCGCCGCGGCAGAGCTCGGCCGTCGCGTGGCCGGACGCCGACGACGCCGCGCGACACGCGCCCCTGTGGCCCCCGCAGCACCGCGCTCGCTTACCCCCCCCTCCGCGCGCTCGTCCGCCTCGGCTGATCCCTCCATTCCCTCCTCTCGCCCCGCCAGCAGCAGCAGCAGCAGCGCACCGCCGCGCCATCACCGGCTCCCGAAGCTCCGCCACCGCCGTCCGCGCTCGTGGCTGCTTCTCCGGCCGATTCCTCCCAGCCTCAGCTCCGCCCCGCTTCCCTCCACCGCGTGCGCGCCTCCACTCCGCCGCTCGAGCTTAGGTGAGGGCCAATTGGCCGCCCCCTCCTCCACTGCCGCCATGGCCGCCGTTGGCCGGCGCGCATGGCCGGGCCTCCCTGGCCCTTCATGCCTCCTCCGGTCTCGAGCATCCGCTTTCCCTTCGCCTAGTGGTGCTCGTGCTCGCATTCTCGGCCGCCCCCGTGTCCTGCATTGGCCGGCCGACGAGCTCCCGTGCCGCCATGCCGCCATCTCCGCCGGCGAGCCTCCTCCGGAGCTCCCGCGCCGCTCGGAGTTGGTGCGCTGGGTGCGTCTCGGTGCGGGGAGCACGTTGGTGCCCTCCCCGTCGCCGGAGACCTCACCGGCGGCGAGTGCGCCACCGGTCAGCGCCTCCCCCGCGCTGCTCTGGCTGGCCGGTGGGGTCCGTTGACCCGTGGGTCCCGAGTGTCAGCGTGTGTGGGTGCACTGCACCGGGTGTATTCAGCGTTTTCACCGGCGAATTTTTAAAAGAATTAAGGAAAATAATTTCTCAGAATTTTGAAACAGCTTTGAAAAATCATATCTCAAGATTTATAGCTCCAAAAATTATGAAACAAATTTTGTAATGTTCCTCTTGAATAGATCTACAGTTTAAAAATATTTCATGATAAAATTGTGACACTTTTCTGTGTAGCTTTATTTAATTGTTATAAATGCTGATATCTTAGAAAATGTGTAGTAAATAAAATAATGAAGGGAAAAATGTGATTCTTGTTTCTTTAATCTTTGTTAGTAATGTGCTTTCTAGGAAAAATATTAGTGAAGCATGTTCTGTGAGAAAATTCTAAAGTGTAGTTCAAATGCCTTTAATTGATAATCTTTGTTATTTTTAGTAGAGAGCTAAATTTGTATAGAACATACATGTGATAATTTTTGTAGTATGTTAGTTTACTGTTAGTAACATAGGAAAAATATGAAATCTATTGTTTGATACTTTTTCTAGTACAAAATAATTTCATGCTCATTATTATGCTATACTTTGTTTATTTTGTACAAATAGTTTTACTTATTCAATTCTCATAAAAATTTAGTAGTAGGATAGTTAGGGTAAGAGTAATCTACTGTAATTTTTGTAGATTTTTATCTACACCAGAAATAGGTGTTGCTGTGTAACCCTAGTTAAATAGGAAATAAAATATTATTCTTTATGAGAAATTAAGAGAAATAAAATATGTTTGGTGTATCTTTGAAGCATCATTATGCCTTGTTGATGTTATGGATGAGTTAGGTTGGTAAACTTTGGTAGCTTAGGTTCACTTGTATGTGTAGATGGTAGGCTAACTAATAGAAGGATAAGGTGCATGTTTTAGGGTACATGTTCTTAGATGACGTTGACTACCCTATAGAAGAAATAATTACATTCGAACTGCTCATTCCATGTGCTCATCTGCATCTCATGTCATCAAAGCACTCCACCATAATTCGATGCATTCTTCGCATGTTTGCTTATGCACTTGCATCATACAGGATCGCAGGAGGAGTCACAGGTAGCGGTACCGGAGGAGCAAGTTTGGACGGATCAGCAGGAACCCCAGGCACAGGAGGTGCCCAAGGAAGAAGAGTCAGACGAGGAACTACCAGAGTGCGTTGACCACCATCCTAGCTCGTTCGAAAAAGGCAAGCCCCGGAGCATTTTAAGTCTTCTATTTTTATAAAAGCTGTTCCTTAATACATGAACTATAGTTATATATATTGTTGCATTAAGTTATAGGAATTGAGTGAAACCGTTGTTGCATTATTACCTTGGCCCCCGGATTATCTTTCACCCTGTTAGGTCAGGATCGAGTAAATTGCTTAGCCATGCTTAGACCGGTAGAAGTCGGGTGATTTCCTGTCACCTGCGAGTTATAGGTGGATACCGCGTTATGGTTAGCTATAATTGTGATCATAAAAAGTAACCAAGTATTGATGGATAAACGGAGACCGGGCGGAGTCTTATAGGGTTTTGGACTATAGTGATTCCGTCTGTGTCGATTAAGGACCGATCGTTGCTCGTCCCTCTTGTCATGTTGAACGCAAGCCTCACATTTAGCTGGCCGAATAAAGTACCTTTCGACCGTGAAGCTAGTGACACTTTTCGAGCCGGGATAAACTCGGGTTGGCAGACTGGTGTTGAAGTGGGTGTAACGGGGACACGAAGAGTGAGCCCAAGGTGCGTCCTGGCAGTCGGGCGGTCCCTGGGTAGTGCGATCCATGATTGTTATCCCGCGGCTTCTTGGAAAGTGTCATTGGTAATCTATGCGACCCTGACGGGGGAAACATGGTTTGTGTGAGGAATAAATCTCCAGCTGGATAGGAATTCGATTCGAATCGCCGTCGCTCCCGGTTAGTGAGCACTTGACTCGAGCTATGGCATCGTAGTAACATTAAAGGAACACTGATGGTTAAGTGAATGATGTTGGAAATGCTAAACCTGATATGGTAATCTAGATTGCTAATGATAAATCAAGTGATTGTTCTAGCAATAGCTGCTTACCTAGTTTGAATAGGTTATACTAAAAGTGATGCAAAAAGTACTGGTTTAGTTTTTCATAACAACTCATGCTTTTTCGCAAATGAGTCAAGCCAGTCCAATCTATAAAGCCTTGCATGATCCTTGGTGTCCTTTATTTCTGGTTTTTGACGGGTAAGTCTAGCTGAGTACATTCTCGTACTCAGGGCGTTGTTCCCATTGTTGTTGCAGATGGTCAGATGTACTATGGGTACTGCTCCAACTGTCTGTATCCGGCGATGGACGACAACTAGGACCTGGGGCAAGAGTCACTCTGTTGTCTTATCTACTGCTTTTGTGGACCATGACTATCTACTGGCACTGTATTTGAACGAAGTGTGGGTGTAAAACTACTTGCTTCCGCTATGTTATTCTGAACTATGTTGTAATAACTTTTATTCCGAACTCCGATGTACTCCACTTTTATTGTGAACTCTACGTATCATGTGAACTGTGGCTGCTAAATCAATACGATCTTGGTTGTATGTTGGTTGGTTTGAAATCCCGCGTGATTTCACGGAATCTCGGGTTATACGGGTTTAAGTTTGGTAAATTAACCGCCTCGGTGGAAGATTTTTATGACTTAATCTCGTATAATTACGTTGATCCGTTACAGCCATAGATCACGGCGTTGAGCTCGACGCCGCGGATCACGGCGTCGAGCCTGGATTGCTAGCACAGCAGGCTAGCGTAGCTGCAGATCAGACTGCATGTCGCTAGTGCTTTGGCACTGTGCGTGGACGTGTCTATGCTAATCTGCTGCCTGGAAAGAACTGTGGTGATCGGATATTCGGATATCGCAGCTTGCTGGGGATGCTGGGAGAGAAGAGGATGATATACGCTGCCTGAAAGGAACTGTGGTGATCGGATTTATAGCTGGCCGAGAGCACAGCACAGGCATATATATAAATATTATAAAGCCCTAGTAATTAATAACTGATGATGATATACTACTGCATACTAGTATTAATTATAGCTAGCTAGGCGACGACGTGCATGAGATGATCGAGATGTATCGACGAGCTGAGGCTGAGCTGCCTAGAATGAACTAGCTAGGAGTAGTACGTATACAGTAGCTGACTGTATTGTAGTAGTATGTATACAGTAGCTGACTGTATAGTAGTAGTACGTATGTAGAATAGATGGACACGGATGGTCATCAGGGCATGCACTGTGCATCATGCTCATAGTAGTCTGAAGGATAGAAATCTAGTTTTTTAATAAATTTATTTAGAAATATAAATGTTGTGTGTATTTTTTAAATTAAGTTAAATTTATAGTACGAAAATCGAAAACGAAAAGTAAACCGGGACAGAGGAGTAGCTGCTGGTGCGGGTAGCAGCTAGCTGTATGTACGAAATTGCATTGCATGGTGTGTGTGTCATGCCAATAACCTGCTGGATGGTGAGCTATCGTGTCAGCATATCTCGATCGCGAGCGAGCAAGAGCATGCATGCTTATGCTCCCCGGTCCGATGCATGGATCATTCATCAATGTTCAGTCAGCATTTCGATGGATATGTATTGATCGATTCAGTAAAACAGTAATAAGAGAGACACTCCTAGATAAATAGTACCAGCACGGTTGGGCGCGCTGTCGCCAGTAGAGAAAATATTTTAAATTTAACTGAGCAAGAAAAAAAGACGAAAGTGAACAATAAATGTCGATGTCATGTCATTACAGTGTTGAGCAACAGACTAAGCACGGAGAAGTCAGAAAAAAACTCATGGTCGAGAGATATAATATATTATAAGACACGTAGCTAATACTGCATGTAGAGTGTAGAGGATTTTAATTTCCCTCACACTGCTGTGCTGCACATGCAGCGCCTACACGTATGACAATTGCCAAGTGAACGTGGTGGATATGGATAGGTATCTGCCTGCCTGCATGCATGCCCGTGCGCACGAGACTGGCCTGACCCATGCATATACCAAGACGATCCAATCCAATCCATTGCATGCACGTACGTAGAATTTCAGACATACCGCATATACATAGTGGATAGAAAACACTGATGTGCTGACGAGTGACGAGAGACCACTGATCGATGTGCATGTAGTAGTGCAAACGAGAGAGACGAGGGCCACATCTTCTCCCACCGCGCGCACATCCCCACATCATCGATCGAGATGGATCCACTGCACATGCGTGCACATGTCACGCCGCCGTTCAGTCGTCCGGCCGCGCAGTATAGCCGCACGCGGAATTGCAGAGTTTACATATGACGAACAGGGCAGCAGGGCTCGACGTCGTGATCTATGGCATCGAGCTCGACGCCGTGATCTATGAGACGAGCTGTCTGCCAGATCATCCGCCACGTCAAATAGTGCCCCGAAGCTCAACGCCGTGAGTCACGGCGTCGAGACGTGTAACCTCGACGCCATGAATCATGGCGTCGACCCCAGAGTCTAAAGTTGAGTTTACGTTGCTCAGAGATCTAAACGTAAATTTTCTTCGAAAAAATGGTCAAATGGTAAAAAAAATACGGCTGTAGGGCTCGTCGTTGTAGGAGATGCATCCCTCGACGGCGCCGCGGCCGGCCCTCCCGCCCAGGATGCTCAGCAGCGTTGTCTTGCCGCTGCCGGACGGACCCATCAGCGCCAGCACCTCGCCGGGGGACGCCGACCCGGATATCCCTCCAAGGATCTCCCGCGGCGAGCCCTTCCCCGCCACCCTGTACTTCACCTCCGCAAACTGCATGCATGCGCCGCACGCCGTCGCTAAGATACGAATTCGAAGCTTTTCCCCTGCAGCAAGCATGCATGCATGCATGATGTGTTTTCGATCGGTCTATACCTTGAGGTATATCGGCAAGGTCGGCTCGGTCATCAGCTTCTTGCGCCGCGTGCCGGCCTCGATGTCCATCGCTGCCGCCGGGCATGCATGCATGTAGAGTGAGCTAGCTATCTTCGGATGGACTGATATGAAATGGTGCGCACGTACGGTTCTCGTCGTCGTCGCTGAAGGGCGGTGGGTCGGCGGAGCACATGTGCTGGAGCGGCGGGGTGAAGCCGGTGAAGGTGAAGGAGAAGCCGAGGCTGGCGCTGGAGGCGCGGCTGAGCGCGGCGCCGCTGCCGACGAGGTCCTCCACGTCCAGCTTATTCAGCTGCGCGCTCCGGGACTTGCGGATATGGCTGTTGTTGTTGCCGCTGCCGACCGACGCCGAGCGCCGCTTCCTCCCGAAGCTGGACTTGCGCGACAGGCTGGGCGCGTCCGCCGGCGTGCTCAGCACCGTATCCGCCGACGGCGTCCGGCTCAGCGACTGCGACGGCGCCAGCTGTTCCGACTTGGTCCGCCCGATCCCTGCTCCTCCTCCGCCGCCGACCGTTGCGGCGTCCATCATCGGCTTCTCCATTATCGACTCCATCGTTACCTAGCTGTCTGCTGTGTCTACGTGCGCGCGCACGGCTACATACAACTACAGCTGTAGCTTTTACACGGGCGGGGCGATATATATGTCTGCGACTGCCAGGGACAGACCCGCGCGAGCGACTAGACTAGCTAGACACAGGCAGGCAGGTAGGCAGGCAGAGCGCGAGGAGGAGGCGAGCTCTGGCGGTGGCGAGAGCGACGGCGGAGGCGACGGATCGGAGGGGCAGGGGCTCGCCAACGCGGCGCGACCGTGACGGGTGAGCCGCGGCCCGCGCATTGATGGCGCGGGAAAGTGGGGGGTGTGGCCGCGCGCGCCAGGGCTGCCACCCTCCACACACGCCGCCCTCACGACGACGTATCGCGCAGGGCATTGCACCTGCGCGCGCGCGGCTGGCGGGTCCGGTCGAGCGATAGGGATCGGGCTGCCGTGCCGCCGCACTATCCATCGCCTCCGCCATCCAGCCACCTGGCGGCTGATTCCTGGCTGCAATTCAATCGCCTCCCGTTCCATACCCTCCCTGCCTGCGCCGTCTGCTCGGGCCTCGGGCCGGCTCGTCCTCTCGCCGGCCGGCCGGCCGGCGTCCTCATCTATAAATTTGGACCTGGATAGATATTTGCGCATTCAATCATTTTGTTTGCCTAATAATTATGTGGTTTTGTTTGGTTACTGTGCTGACTGCTGAGGTGGAGTAAGCCTGGGCAAAATACCCGATACCCATTACCCGAACCCGGACCCAAATTACCCGAACCCGAGGTACCCGATCCTAAATTCGGATAGCGATTTTGATTACCCGAAATTAGTTTGGGTAATTCGGGTAATATCCCCCGGTACCCAAACTATCCGAACTACCCAAAGATTTATTTTTGTCTTTGTATTTATCATGCGTTGTTAGCTGAACCATTTAACTTATCACTTTATTAGAATATAATTCTCTCTATTTGAATGAGTGACTGTAATATATTATTCTCTACAAATTGCTATTGAAATTCTATACAAATTGCTGCTGAAATTATGTATAGATCGCTACTGAAATTTAGTGTAGTTTGTTGTTTTCTGTAAATTTGGGTATATCGGGTAATACCCGAACCCGAACCCGAATTATCGGGTACCCGAATTTGCGGGTAGTGTTTTTTCGGGAGTAATATCGGGTAGCAATTTTCATTACCCGAATTTTGAATTACCCGAATTACCCGACCCGAAAAAATCGGGTAACCCAAACGCCCAGGCTTAAGGTGGAGTATGTCGTTGGCGAATTCAATTCGAACAGTTTCTCGTCCAGTTCAGAATGCAGGGAGGGACGAAATTTCACATTAGATTCCTTCGATTTTCAGCATCGCAACACAAATGCGGGTACTGTATCTGTTTACTGTAGTACTCACTCAATTTCAAATTATAAAACGTTTTTGTTTTTTTAATACATTGCTTTTAGTATGTGTCGGGTACCTGAATTAGGTACCAAAAACCAAAGATTAAAAGGGAGCAAACTCCCGAGGAATCCGCGCCCTGAAAACCCCCTAAAAATCGAATTAAGGCTCCACCTACACGGATACACCGATCCAAGCAACATATGTGTGAAGACGGGGCACCCTCGACCGCGTTTCGACTCGCACAAGACCCGCTCGATGGGAAGCCTCGACCCCGGAAAACTTCCGACTCGTACGACCCGGGGTCGAGTCGATCGACCCCCTCTCATCCACCTACTCACTGACAAGGCATTCAATGCAACCACTTCCACCAACGTGGCTACAACGCCACCGGCGTGGGAACAACACCCGTGTCTAATCCTACTTTTTACTGCTCATCCCGGGATGGCGGTAAAAAGGCTGTCACTATTCATACCACGTCAAGCACTGTTTTACCATCGACGCCCCCTCGACTCACAAGACGACAACCACCGCGTCCGGGTTTTCTGAGGTCGGTATTATCCGTTCCTCGTCGACCCCCTCAGTCACGTCCCGACCAGACCTCGAGCGCTGTCGGTCAACAAAGAAACAACGCCCGTACATCGACCGTAGGGGATCGCACGCTCATCACAGGACCCAGGGTCTTTCATCATCCCGTCACCAATATCACCACGACACCCAGGGATAGCCGGCATTTACATATGCACGTTGCTACAACAACCTCCACAACGCCCACCGCGCCTTCACCTCTATTTAGGGACCCCTCGGCCTCCACTTGACTCTATAAAAGAGAGGGCAGAGGGTTCTCTAGGAGGGGGACAAGATAGACATTTTCTCCACTTCCGAGATCAACATCTCAAGCAACACTCTATTTTACTCTTTACTTGAGACTTGGGACCGGTTTTCTCTCTCACAGCTTGTAACCCATACGCAAGTACTTAGGTACAAGGAAATACAATACTCTCTCCCCCCCCTCTCCCACTGGACGTAGGGTCTTCTTTGTCCGAACCAGGATAAACCCCCCGTGTATTATCTTTGTATCACCATCTAAATTAGACAGCACACAACACAAATTTACTCGTCGGTTTAGGATCATCCCGGGTTCGAACACCGACAGTATATATCTAGATATAGTGTGTATCTATATGCATAGTAAAAGTTACGTATCTAGTAAAATCAAAACGTCTTATAATTTAGAATAGGTTGAGTATTAATTAGTCAAAGGCTTCCACAGGAAAAATCTGAGGGGATTCATTCCGTCCTCCGCTGCCCACTCTGTGGCATCATGCACAGTAATTAATTGCACGCGCCTACGGATGGTAACTCTATCTGAGCTCCGATTCGATGGCTCACGACACCCGAGCACAGTACAGACCACCGCGACGACAACAGAAACTACACGAGCTGGGCACGTCTCTTCATTTCCGTCCTGGGCCTTGGTAAGTTTCAAAGTTGGCATGTGACAGAAATACTGTAGTATTTCATTTGTATTTATCAATTATTGTCCAAACATTGACTAATTAGGCTCAAAAGATTCATCTCGCAAAGTACAAGCAAACTGTGTAATTAGTTATTTTTTTACCTACATTTAATACTCCATGTATGTGTCTAAAGATTTGATGTGATGATGATGTGATAGAAAATCTTTACACTTTTTATATTTTGGAGGAAAACTAAACAAGGGCCTGCTTTCCAATTTCCATTTTCACACGAGAAACAGCAGTCACCCAGCACAGCACAGCACGGTAACCATTCATCAATAGCTCGCTCATCATCCTTCAGACCCTCATGCAAACGGCAAAGAGCAGCAGCAGTGAACTGACTGACGCTGAATGGCCGTGGCTAGTAGGGTTGCTGACAGAACCGAGCACTGTTGCGTGCTGCAGCCTCGCGGCAGGGGTTTGGTCGACAACAGCGGCAAGTGGGGGTGGACTGCAAGCTCGGATTGGCGACCCGGTCTTTTCCTGTGAATGCCAGGCATGGGAGATGGGAGATGGGAGTCCGGCGAGAGGAGCCGGGGAGCGGGGAGAATGATGGGACAGACATTGACGAAGCACCGTGCACCGACCACTAGTTTGCCTTGCCCAGATGGGACTGGGAGATGGCATCGCCATTGGATCCTGTCTTAACACTGTGGCCCTGTTTGCAAACCCAAAATATTTCATTTTCCACCTATCACATCAAATCTTTAAACGCATGCATGAAGCATTAAATATAGGTAAAAAAATAACTAATTACATAGTTTGTCTGTAAAGTTCGAGACAAATCTTTTAAGTCTAATTAATCTATGGTTGGATAAATTTTACTAAATAACAACGAAAAGTGCTACAGTAACTTTTCACCCATTTTTTCTCAACTAAACACAGCCTGTGCCCACATTATGGTGAGCCGTGAGGTGATCGAGCAACGGACAGTCATGCACGGAACAGGAGGAAACAGGCCACCCCTGGCAGAGGACCAAAGACTTGTCAGCGGACGACGCTCTGCTGCAAGTTGGCAGAAATTTTCGTCCCAAAATGGTGGAGACCAACTGCACCAGATCGGGAGAGGCAGGGCAGGAACGATATGGGATGTTGATGTTGCATGAGGGAGCCCCAAGGCAACACGGTGGTGTGCTTAGGCCTTCCACAGCGCGTGAAGTTTCACTAGGGCCATGTTTAGATTCCAAAATTTGGATCCAAACTTTGCATAGTATGTGCCACGTCACACTGTAGCAATTTTGTTTTTATTTGGTAATAATTGTCCAAATATTGATTAATTAGAGTTAAAATGTTCATCTCGCAAAGTACAACAAACTGTGTAATTAGTTTTTTATTTTATCTATATTTAGTACTCTATATATGTGCTGGTATTTTGATGTGATGGGGAATAGGAATTCTGCATAGTGAATTTGGGAGGCAAAGTCTGGAATCTGAACAAGGCCTAGTGCTGCTTGGTGAAGCATCACTTCTTCCTTCAGTAGCTGGACCCATAATATAGGGCTAAAAAGATTTAACTCGCTTACTCTCTTCTTCTTTGTTCGGCGACAGCAGGAACTTTTCAAGAACAAGCACCAGCGCTTCAACTCGTGTTGATGCCAAGAAATTTTATTTTGGGCATCAGTAGCTGCAATGTTCAAGCATCAGTACAAGTGATGCAAAAAAAAAACAAAAAAGTGATTTCAAGCATCACTTTGTCACTACATTGCAGAAGGCATAAGTGTCCACCTATGTGTTAGTTTCAAGTTCCGAATTCGTAAATGTTTATAGCGACCTACAGAGGTATTGGTGTTCGTGCCTAACGTGGAGCATACATGAATTTTGAAGACTGAAAAACGTGTTGCTGTGAGAAAAATGTCCGCTTTGAGGAGACATGGAGAAAAGCCGGTGCATGCACTCCTTTTTGCTCTGCTTAAACAGAGTGACTAGACGTGTAACGATGGGTGATAATCTCAATTTTTTTCATTGCATATGTGGAACAAAACTTTACTCTATAGGGCTAATGAAGGTGTAGGTCTGCGTTGTTGCTGCCCTTAACAAAGTCAACAACGGTGGAGCTAGTCGAGCATAGCTACAACAAGATCTACAAATGAGATCATGAGAGGGAGGGGTGATTATAGGAGCGTGTTTTAGACGCCATGTAGAAAGTGATGTTTTAACTTTGTTTTTCACTAGAGCGTGGAAGCAACATTAGTGAGACCCTAGGACAATAGAAAAGGAAAAGGTGACACTTGACAATAACTGCTTCGAGACACGTGCTTGATTCTCTCTTTGTACACAAGCAAGCAATGTAAAAAAACATTTTTTATTATGTGAGCATCGATGAATGCAGACGCATTGAGCTGCAAGCATTGCGTCTTGTTAAAAACAATGCTTCGATCTTCTCTTATTCTGAAGCATCATTTTTTTCACACATCATGTCCACTCTAAGGTTCTGTTCGTAGCTAAGCTGCTCGTCACCGATTCACCTCTTAGGGCTTCCTAATGCGGCACCATGTCTTGTGGCCTCAGGCTCCACGTCTACCTTCTACATAAATGCCATACCAAACTGTGGTCTCACATTGCTCCAAAAAATCCTATAGAGGTATCGAGGACCTCGCTGTCATGTACTCTACTCAAATGTAAGTAAGCCTTTGGCGGTGGACGTTGGACTTGTTCAATTAACTAGGAGAATACCCACAAAAAAATAGAGAGGAGAAAATTGACATGAACCAGATGGCTGCAGCCTCTTCTTTCTCTGTTTCTCTCTCTCTGATCCCCTTCCCCCTGATGCTCTCCATTTGAACCCCCCCCCCCCCCCCCCCCCCCCTCCCCTCGTTGTTGCTACCACCTAGTCTTTGCCTTTAGTTATGAGATTTACCCCCAAATTGTACCTCAAATACTCTTGTATGTAGTGAGATTTGGCTTTGAATCCATAATTGCTTGAGGTTAATTTGTGCATTCAGTGAGACAATCAAGCAGGTTCATAACACTCGTCTGACAAAAAGTACAGGCAACCAGTAGAATGTGCATTGCAGAAAGAAATAGACTCAGCACATGTTTTAAAGGAACCCAACAATTAAACGCATCGAATCCTTGCATGCCAGGCCACAACAAGTACAACAACGATGCTTGAGCCAGAGCGAAGAGCACATGTGAGCAGTGATTTGTATTGCAAAAAACATCAGCCTAGAACTTCTTTGCCTAAGTGGCATGTAACTTTTGCTTCAGACTAACACTATTGCTAGCTTGCGCTGATGCTGTCCTTTTCTGTCGCAATCTCTTCTCTACTTGGACAAGAGTGACGCCAAGCCAAGCTTTTCTTTGTTGAACAACTTGAGCTTGATCCCTTTTGACATGAGTGGAGCTATTGACTGCAATAACGAGGATAAGGGAGGAGAGGTTCCTACTCTATCAAAGTCAACGGCATGTAGATCCAATAAGAGAGCACTAGAAAAAATCATAAAAAAATAAATAGGCAAACATTCAGGTTTTTTTGGCCAGCTTCTCAGAGCAACTAATCATAAGCTAGCTTCGAGGTAAGTTTCAAATACGCTAAGGAGGCCGTTTGGATCCTTCTATTTGGAGGAATTGAAATCGACTTAATAATTTAGGCTATTTGGCTTGGAATTTGACATTCGACCACTTTCCAAAGTTCACATATAAGCACACCTCAAATTCATAGGGTGAGAGTTGAAAATTGACTCTATAGATCACCATTCTATATTTCTACTTTTGCAACTTATAACACGCTCTTTAACTCACTCCTCTACGGTAAAAATGCAGCACTTAAGTATATTTCTCGTATAGCCAATAATAATATACAAATATAATCCATATGCAACAATATTAGCTTAATTAATTTATGTCTAAATTATGATTAGTAAAATGAATTCAATTTCAAGGTTCCAAATGGGGCCTAAAAAGATTTGTTAGAAAAGATGCAAACGGTCATAGTTGATTTCATAGGAAATCAATCTCAAAATAAACTTAGCATAAACCACTGAGTTAAAGGAAGCCCTGTTCAAAATAAATGCTAAAAATATGCAACGTCACCCTTTGAAATGGAAAATATTCCAATAGATCCCCTCATCATACAGATGGGTATTTAGGGCTCCAATAATTTATTATAGTTTCATAGTTTTTAAAAACAAAATTTATACCTTCTCTACATAAGTATATGATCATAAAACACATTGTATGCTTAGCTATATAAGGATGTACTCGTACATTCGTATCTTATCTTATATTCTTATAAAGCAAAAATCCACTAGCTATTTATCTCAACATATAAGTTGTCCAACTAGACAATGCACTATCACATACAATTAAAATCCACTAAGCAAAAACTCACTATCTATTTATCTCAACACGCAAGTTGTCCAATTAGACAATACACTATCGCATATAATTAAAATCCACTGTCGCATGTAACTGTAATATCCACGTCAGCAAGACACGTAAGTATTTTGTTGTCCACGTCATCATACCACGCAATCCCCTAATTCACAATTCCCGCAGCAACGCTCTTCTAGTTGAATCTACATGAGAATATGTGCACAACATGAGATATTGTCAAACTTTACTGAGGTATAGTCTAGACCCAAAAGGTATCACAAACTTAGAAAAAAATTGGAAGCGCTGTGGAAAATGGTAACAATTGAACCCGGAGAAAGTAAACATGTTCTAGAGTTTTTTTTTGTCAACATGTTCTAGAGTTGATAGTCTCATAGTAATGTATAAATTACTCCATCCACTCTAAAAAATGTAACTCTCACTTTTCGAAAAGTCAAACAATTTTAAGTTTAACTAAATTTATATAAAATATTTAACATTGTTTATATCAAATAAGTATCATTACATTGATTATAGAATATATTTATATAATTATTGATATTTTTATAAACCTGGCTAAATTTAGATAAATTTGACTTATCTAATATCTAGATTTGTTTTTTTATTGACGGAGAAAGAGTAGATTTGCAACCTTTTTTCTTTTATCTATAACAAGAAACAAAAGAAAAGAAAAAGCAAAAAGTAAAACCCAGCCGTAGCCGGCCAGCTGGTAGACGAAGGAACGGGCTACCCAACCATCTCCATTCTCCACTTCTCCAGATCCCCCCTCCGCAATCCACCTTCGCGTGCCTACCACGGCGCCGGTGCCGAAGCCGGCGACCGTGTCCATGGAGTCGCCGGAGCCCTCCTCATCCTCCCCGGTCCTCCTCAATATAGGTCGGTGCCTTCCCCTTGCCTGATCCACCGCCCCCTCTGCCGTTCAGGGTGCGAATCAGAGTATCTCTGGTCTTATCATTTTATTCACGGCGATGCAGGGGGCAAGAAGTACGCGACCACCGTGGAGACACTGACGCAGCGGGAGCCCGACTCCATGCTCGCCGCCATGTTCAGCGGGCGGCACACGCTCCCGCAGCACCCAACCACGGTACGCCCGCTGGTTCTTGCAACTCCTGTGGGCTGTGGCCTCAGCAGATGGGTTGAGTGGTTTTTGCCATTGTGTCTAGGGGAAGGGGATGGTGTTCGTTGACAGGGACGGGAAGCACTTCCGGCACGTGCTCAATTGGCTCCGGGACGGTGCCATCCCCGTGCTGTCGGAGTCCGACTACCAGCAACTGCTACGAGAGGCAGAGTACTACCAGTTGCTCGTAAATGAAATAACTCTCAATTGCGTCTCGTTTCCTTACAAATTCTGATCTCACTCAACTGTTGTTCATAAGGCGATGGTTTCTGCTCTAGGGTTTAGCTGATTACATAAACGAGAGGCTGGGTTGGAAGAAAGCCGACAGTTTGGAGGCTGAATTGACACGAAAGGACGTGATCAAGAGCATACAGGCGCAAAGAGTCAGATTCCGTGGCGTGAATTTGTCTGGCCTTGATCTGTCTAAGCTTGTAAGATCTTGGTGGAATTTCTCCTGTTGTTATCTATCCACATTATTGACTATTGTTCCTTTGTCACTCTAGCTGTTGTTACTCTGATTTCGACCACTCTGCTAGCTTATCCTTGTGTGGTGCCCATGAACAATTTGACAGTGTTTAACTCTCTTTACAGTTTTTTTTTGTAGTTTACAATTTGCACTCTGAAAATATGTTTTTTTTCAATGCTCTGCAGGACTTATCAGAGGTGGACTTCAGTTATGCATGCATTAAGAACACTGATTTTTCATGTGCTAACCTTTACAAAGCAAAATTTGGGGTAAATCAGTTACACCAAAATCCTTTATTGTTGTTTGCCATCTTCTTAGCAGTAGCAGTCTGTAAAAACTATGCTAATTTACTTGTCTGTGACTGTATAAATGTTTCAATTCTGTCTCAGATTTCTTAAAAAGAGCTTCTTAGTATAGTTCTTGGCTAAGATTTTTGCTATATAAAATGAAACATTTTACTGATGATACCATACCTCTATATTCTTATCAGCAGGTGGAAGCTTTGTCTTCATCTTTCCAAAATGCAAATTTGCGTGAGTAAGAAACCATTCTACTTATCAGCAACTGCATGGCTTCTTCTATCTCTCTCTAGAATTTAACATTCATGTTCACGGAATAACAGGTGTGAGTTTATTGGAGCGAATCTTCAAGGATCTATTCTGGATGGAGCAAACCTTCGAAGTGCCAACTTGCAAGGTAGCAATGCTCACATTAATCATGTTCCTTCATTTCTTGGTTCTTGACAATTGTACTATTGTTGGATATCTTTGTCAATTGTACTATGTCTCTAGCACTATGTATGAATTTAATAGTTCCGTATTTTTGCAAGGACCATCATTGAGTTGCTATAGACCTATAAGTGATATTGGTTCTAAGTTTTAGTAGCAACTAGCAAGTGATGATAAAAAGAAAAACACATGCTCTGTTTATTTTGCAGATGCATGCTTAACACGATGTAGCTTCATTGAAACGGATCTTCATTCTGCCCATTTACAGGTATGCAAACCACTGTGCATGCTACTCAGCATATTGTGTTCCTGTTTACATACACTATACTCCATGTCAAAATCATTATGGACAGTGGAATAAATGATAGTGTATATTTTTGCTCTGTTGTTGGATGTTAGATATATCAGCATCCAAAATGTGGCAGCAGAATCCAGTGTTTGCTGAAGCGCACTCAGGAGACATGCCCGTCTGTTTTCCTTCACAGGGATAATGCTGTATTATTTACCTAGATTGGTGCAAATAAAAGATTCATATCGACTGTCTTTTGGTAGTCCGTAAACCATAAATATTGAAACCTGATTATTACCTGTTCATCTTATTGCCCATTCATTTGGATTTTCAGACTGCTAATCTTACACAAGCCAACTTAAGAGGAGCTAACCTTGAAGCAGCCAATCTCAAGGTAAAGTGAAACTTCATGTGACACAATTTCCTAGGAATGTTGATTTTTTTTGCCTGTTAGAACTGAAGCAAGTTTGTGACAGTATAATCTCTAACCCCCATGTTTAAGGCTTTAGCCTATCATGTTCATACTCTTAGCCTGATAAAAAAAAATATCCATGCAGTTCAAAACTATTGTTTGCTTCCTTTTACATTATCTATTCCACACCCCATGAATAATACTGGAGTATGCTATCTGACAAATGAGCAAACATCCTTTCAGCAAAATCGTTATTTTTATTACACACATCTATGTGACTACTCCCATGTTACTTTTTTTTTTGGCGTAGGATCGATGAGTTGGGTGTTTTTTTTGGGTAGGGTAAAGCATTAATCGGTTCTTAGACTTTAATCATTTTTGTGAGTTCTTTAATTAACATGGGGCAGCAAGAGGAATATGCATCAACAGATAAGCATGCAACAATTTACATAAGGGACACTTTGAATGCACTTCTTGTTACTGTCTATAAGCATTCAATGTACATGGAAGTCATTTTTTGTTACTGAAACATGCAGTTGTGAGCATTAACACCAGTCCTTACTTGCAGTTGTATTGATCCTCTTTACTTTTCTTAGTAAAACCTACTTGTAAGCATGTGCTGAAGCTTATTCTTATTTTCAGGGTGCTAAGTTGTCTGGTACAAACTTGCAAGACGCAAATCTTCAGAGAGCTTACTTGCGAGAAGTTGATTTGCGTGACACTGTATGTTCTTGCGTCTTATCCCATTTACCAAGGATCTTGGGTCCTTCTGTTTACAATCTACCTCACGTTCTGTGCAAGTAGTTTGTACACATCTCATGATATCAACATATAGATGTCAAAGGATGAATTTTAATTGCGTTTACTTTGATCAACAGCAATTGACTGGCGCTAAGCTGGGAGGTGCAAATCTGCTTGGAGCTATCAGATGATCTACAGCTTCCGTGTAGCTTCATACTGTGTATACTGTACTGTACAATTTCATTGGAGGTAATGCCTGAGGCATGATCATCTGTGCAATACTAGTCTGGATCACGATTGAGAACACAAATATTCCCTCCGTTCCAAAATAAATCAATTCATAGAATCACCCTAAGTCAAACTATCTTAAGTTTGACCAACTTTATAGGAAAGGGTAACAATATCTGTGACATCAAATAAGTACATTATGAAAATATATTTCATGATGTATGTAGCGATACTAATTAGGTGTCATAAATATTGATGCTCTTTTTTGTAATTTTGATCAAACTTAAAATTGTTTGGCTTAGGACAACCATAGAAGTTGATTCAATTTTGTGACGGAGGGAGCACATCAGAGAAAAGTATTGGCTCAATCCTGTCAGGTACACCATCTGTGGAGTTTTATGTGCTGCATTAGCTGTTCTTTGTACGCTGTCCTCTGATTGGAAGTTTAGTAATCTAGCTGTTAGCGATCAGAGCTGAAAGCATTAGTCCACTGCCCACCAGTTTGGAGCAATGTTTTAAATAGCGGGCTAAGGTGTTTAGCGGTATATCTCTAAAACAGCTAATATCGGACTATAGCGGGATATAGCGGCTAAATTGTACATGAACATAAATAGCGGCACCCTGCCTCAAAAGGCTATAGCGGGCTATAGCGGCAGCTATAGCGGGAGATTTAAAACTATGGTTTGGAGTATAAGGTATGGCGCTGCACATTACCTGGGTCCCGATTGTAGTGGACAAATGTAGCTGTACTGTTGTTTCGATCTTGGTGTCATTATCATATCATGTAGAGGTGGTATGCACGCTATTTTGATAGGTCGTCATGTGTATTACTACGCTGGCTCGGATCAGGCCAGGCCACCATAGTATAGTACGGTGAATATCACTTTCCTGCGTCGTCAGCAAATGCTAAACTAAGTATCCATAGTTTCACCATTAGGCATTCCTTGCGCCAACAGCTGGAAGAGAGCGTCCTGCTCCATTTACATCCTCTTCCATGTCCACCGAATCCGGAGTACAAGGCTGTGGAGGTGAGGCCCCCAACCGAAGGTGACGAGGGCGAGATCATCCACCGGCCACTGCGTGGGCAATAATGCGCGGATGACAAGTGAGAGAGGCGCGGCGGGTCTTTTGGGCTCGGGCCGCCGGCCCAAATCACTCCCATCATCCCTTGGCATGAGGCCGACTGCCGAGCGGTGGAAGGGAGGACGTGGCAGGCGGGCGCAGGGGACGCGTGCAGCGGAGCAGGGGCGAGGTGGCGAGCTGCATGTGCTCATGCACGCAGCACGCCCAGCCACGCACCAACGAATAGGCGCACGCGCACATCCCGATGGACCGCGCAGAAGGACGACGCATCCAGTGCGCACCCGCGCCCCAGCCATGGACGAGTTGATGACGGCCGCGCCGGCGGCGGGACCCGGCACGGGAAGCAGGCCGCCGGGCGGGGGAGGGCGGAAGCACCTCTCCTCCATCGCCAGCCACGTGCTCCGCCGATGTTCATTGTGCGTGCGCTGTTCGTCTTCTCGATCTTATTCGTTTGCTGTCATATCGGACCAACGTCAATCATAAGTACACAACTTTTAATCTTTTTCCAGTTGTGCTCAAATCTAGTTGTTGCAGGTTTAGTTTGGAATATATGCTTACACACTTGGTGATCTGAACTTCCATGCTTTATGATGTGTACCCATACTTGTTTGTTGCAGGTTTAGTTTGGATGCAGTATTATTTGTGGAGACAGACATGAATGAATACAGGGACCCATGAATATACGCATCTTGTATTTGACAACTTAATAATGCTTAAGCCAAAAACTTGTAATCCAATTCTCATTTCCATCAGTTTAGAAGGGGTGGTATTATTTTGAAGCAAGCAAAATCTCTTCTCGTATAGCATCCTGAACTGTATAATTTATTGACATGTTTTATCTGGGTTTTTGTCTCTCTCCATACATCCTTTTGGCTATATATTAGCATGGAGTAACAGACATATTCTTTTCTTAAGGAAAGAAAACTTAAAATACTCTTTAATTTACTTCGAAATTTGGCCAGCTAATATGTCAATGCCACACAGGACATTGGACAGGAGTGTCAATGATTTGGTGGCAGACTTCGAGTTGGGCTTAAAGACTGCAGCAGTTGGCAACTATTCAAGAAAACTAGTTGAGTTTTGCAGTCTTCAGGCCCTGCAAATTATCGCATCACATGATATTGGGGAGAAGATAAGTGACGGTTCGCTAAGTCGGTTCACCTTCGATATGATGCTAGCTTGGGAAACCCCTACTCCATCGGATCAACAGGTCACCATGGTTGGTGATTAAGCATATGTATGTCACACATGAGAAATGCTTTAGTCCTGAGCTGAATGACTCGTGCTAAATTTTACAGGAGAGCATAGCGAAAGAAAGGGAAGATAGGAAGGAGCCACTTGGAGAAAATGAAGCTGTGATGGGTGATGAGACGTCATTGTTCTATTCAGATATCATGCCTCTTCTTGTAAGCATGTCAAAGAAATTACTGATTACCAGTGTATTATGGTCAATTTGCTCTAAGCAGACATCAATTGGTTACCCAGGTGAATGAAGAGCCAACTGTTGGGGAAGAAGCGTACGTGTGGTTTGGATCTGTATTCCCTTTGGCTTGTGATGTGGTCAATGCTCGATTCACATTTGAAGCTCTCACTGCTACCACAGCTAACAGGCTGCATTATCCTGCTTATGACAGATTCCTGAAAGAAATGGATAAGTATGCTGCCTGTTCCACGATTGGACCAAATATTCTTCATTTGTCGACATAACTGTCAAATGTATTAAGAATTACATACTCTAATATCTTTTAGGTCCTTCAAGTTCTTTCAAGATTTGCCTACTCCAACTGGAGTTGAATTCGCTGAAGATGAATTCATTTTGCACATGGAGGGCACAGCAGGAACACAAAGGGTAGTCAGGCACATTGGAACCACTAGCTGGCCAGGTAATCAATATGATCACTTTGTTTCTGGTTGCTTCCATTTCTCATATTCTAGTAATCTGAATTAACGATTTTCCTTCATTAGTAAATAAAATATAACCTTAGTCAATGTTTGGTGTTTTTGGTTTTCTAGGCCGACTGACTCTGACAAACAAGGCACTATATTTTGAGGCTTCCGGAAAAATTTCATACGAAACTGCTATCAAGGTTGATCTTTCAGACAATGGAATAGAACACCAAATTAGCACTGCTTCAACAGGCCCTTTTGGTGTGCCTTTGTTTGACAAAGCCATTGTGTTTGAGTCACTGTGAGTTCCATCTTAAATATATAGAACCTTTTGGTGTTCGTACGAAGAGCTTAGGCTAAATGATCAATTAGATCTGAACCATTCATCTGTGCAGATCAGAACCTCTGGTTTTGGAGTTCCCCGAGATGACTAGCTCAACCAGGCGCGATATGTGGCTTACTCTGATCAGAGAAGTACTCTTTATCCACCGTTTTATATCAATGTACAACATAGTATCCCCAATTCACGAATGGGAGGTACACTCTAGAATCATATTGGGAGTAATAAGGCTCCACGCCGCAAGAGAGATGCTACGGATGTCACCACCGCCCGCTTCTAGCTTTTTAGTGTTCTCACTGTATGATGACATGCCTAAAGGTGATTTTGTGCTTGAGCAACTAGCAAGCAATCTGAAACAGACCTCCACTATTACCCGATTGAGTGCATCCTATGTATTCAAGGGTTTAAGCAAATCTTATGTCACGCCTTTGAGTGCGGAGCTAGCCAAAGACCATGACGCAGACTCGAGTAGCCAAGAGCAGCCCCTGGCATCCCTGGAAAACAAGATAGGTCAAGTGAAAGATGAAGCCAGGGAAGTCACTGCTGCCAATGCTGCCATTGAAGGGATGAAGGATGAAGGCATCTCCGATAGTCTTCTTGTACTGGTGGTACGATCAATTCCTGAACTTTTTTTTTTTGCTTGGTATCTTCGTTGTTCTTCTTGTGCTGTCTTAAATTAAACCACCATCCTGTCCCTTCTATGCAGGGGTTGGTCGGTCCCATCGGCAAACTGCACCCAGTGATCCAGCAGATAACCTCGTGGGAGCGGCCACTTGTTACTGGCACTATCCTTGCTGTAGCTCTGCTAACCATATACAAGTAAGCCTACACACATCACTGAAGGCGATCATCTTGGCCATGTATCTGAATAAATTAGAATCAGAAAATGGAACAGGACACGTAATGTGCATCTTTTCCCTCCCTCATGTGCAGTGAATGGTTCAGTTATGTGTTAGCTGCATCCCTGATACTGGCAGCTGGCCTGATGGTTTGGGCAAGGCAAAGAAAGATAGGCATGATATGCTCGGAAGTGATCATCGATACTTCTTCGGACAAGACAACAATGGAGAGCATAGTGGAGGCACAGCATAGCCTACAAAAAGTGCACAAGTACATCAAGACAGCAAACGTTGCCATCCTCAGGTTGTGGTCGATTGCGCTGGCAAGGTCGCCAAAGGTAGTACCCCTGTAGTTGACAGGCAACAGTTGCGGTTGTTTGATCCAAAAGTCATTCTGGTTATTGCGTTCGACGCCTAATGTGGAGCTGGTAAGTAACATTCCACGTTGTTCGGTTTGCGCTTTGCATTTGCAGCACACAGAGACGATGATTTGGATGCTGACCGGGTCTGCGGTGGTGGCGGCCGTGATCCCGTTCAAGTACATTCTGATCGGGCTGATGGCGGGCAGCTTCGCGGCGAACACGAGGGTCGCGAGGGCTGTGTTGGACCCACAGGGCGGCCGGCGGTGGAGGGAGTGGTGGGAGTCCATACCCGCCATCCCCGTTCGCACAGTTCAAAGTTGACAAGGAGCTGTGAAATACTGAGACGAAGCCGGTCAAAACTCTTCTGCTTCCAAGTGTTCCTGTACTCTGAACCAGCACTAGTCTACAACTCTGTGTATGCTTTGCAGAAACGGTGTGCACTGCAGTCTGCATTACAGAGCAGACTCGCAGAAGAAACTTGTTAGAAGCTGCTGTTCAGGAAGAATAAGTCATCAAGAAGATGTGAGCCGAGGATAAACGTTTGGCAGGGAATGAATATACTTACGTTTTACAGACGTGTTCACTTGTGTCTTCTTCCCTTTAGGGCAAGCGCCATGGGGCGTACTGTGCAAAAAGTAGCTTTAAGGTGCGGTAATGCTGGGAATCATATGTCCATCTGCCGGACGCCCAGAAGCCTATCAGCTCCCTCGGCTCCCCTTCAGCCTCCGTAGATTAAAAATTCGCGCATCACCGCGACTGCGCTCCGTAACCGGCTTCGTCGCGGCTCCCGCACGCCTCCCTCTCTACCGCTAACCTTTCTCTCCACTGCCGCTGCCCCCGCACCATCGTGGCGTGCTCGCCGCGTGAGGCTACACCACTCGGCTGCTGTTGTCACCTCCACCGCGGGCACCGCGTGCGCCCTATTGCCGGGGGCGTGGCTCACCGCGGGCCGCATAGCTCCCGCCCGCTGCCATCCTCCTCCACCGCGACCGCACAGTTGGATCCTGCTGTGCCGTGCTCCGCCGCCTAGCTGTCATGTTTTCTGAATCGCATGTTGCAAGCGTATGTTTCGAATGTTTCAGAGGTATATTGCAAATGTTTCAGATAGATGTTGCAAAAGTAGATCGGGATGTTGCATATTTTGCAATGATTGTACATGTATGTTGCAAAGGTCTGTTACAAATGATGCATGTTGTAAATGTGCATATCTGGATATTGCATATATTTCACACATACGTTGCATGTGTTTTATCTAGATGTTGCGTATGTTTGCAGTGTTTTTCAATGTTTTCATGTGTTTTTTCAAGTGTTTCAGAAACATATTTCAAATGTTTCATCTGCCTTCAAACGTATGTTGCAACTATTACATTTGGACGTTTCAAAAGCAAATCAGCTGTTGCATCTCTCCTCCTCGTCCTCTTCCCGGCGCTGGCAGGGCATCATACGACGCCGCGGCCGGGTTCTTCTGAATCGAAGACGCTGCCCCTTCGCCTCTTATCGCTCGAGCAGTGCAGACCTTGCGTGGAGCGCGCGAAACAGAGTGCAGCACGCAGGCGTCTACCCAGACATCTGAACGCTAGCACTACCGTTTAAGGTAGGGTCCACGTAAGAGGACAATAGCTGATCCAGCGTTTCCCACCTGAATTTCGTTATCACGGATACCAGGTTCTGTACCTGATTTTCACTTTCACGGATACCGGGTGAACCTGGGGGCGGAAGGGCACAAGGCCAGTCGCAAGTTACAAGGTATTCATAATTTTGGGGAGGGGGAGATTAGATGTCCAAGATCAAACTCCAGCTGCTCACTAGGGCAGCGTATTGCAGACGGCAGCTCGAGAGCTTGATCGCAGATGGAGCGCGGCGTGGTTACGGCGGAGGTCCGTGCGCCCAAGCAGGAGGCGCGCGCGGCCAAGCCAGCCGGCCCGCGCGGCCATGGAGGTGGAGCGCGGCGCGGCCACGGGCGCTGCCCGAGCCATCTCGGCGGAGGGCGCCGCGGTCATGGACGCAGCTTGCACGGTCTCTGGGGCGGCCGATGCCAGCACCACGTACGGTCTACTACTGTGATGGTAGGCCTGTTCGCTTGGGCTGAAAGTACTGTTGGCTGATTTGCTGTGAGAGAAAAATACTGTTGGCTGGCTGAAAATAAGCGGCTGAAAGCAGCTGCATATTACTACTCAATTGGTATTCAGAGCTACGAATCTTCCTAACTTGCATTTTGGGCCTGGACTCTCACGAGTCACGAGCTTCCTTGCAATCCGATGGTGGACACTGCTCTCTCTTCCTTCACTTCAGAAAACTCCAGGCTAGCCCAAAATTAGACATAGTCACATAGATATAGTTGACTATATTCACACGAAGTGCCAAATTACTACTATAGTTTATGATTTATGACCACATCAGTACTAGCACGAAGTGCCAAATTACTATATTTCATGAACTACAGCGGATGGAGAGCTGCTGCATCAGGCACCATCGAATCGGGTGAGACGGATAGCGAGCTGCGGCATCTCCGGCACCGCCGAATCGGGTGAAGACGGCGACATAGCAGTTGCAGGTCGGAGGACGGTGAGGAGCGGTTGCAGACCGCCATGGAGGAGAAAGCGACAGCGGCAGCGGTGTGCAGCGGAGAGGCAGCGGGGTGACCGAGTTCTAAATTTTGGGACTAAATTTCGTACGGTAAGTGTCACGTCATAATGTAGCAATTTTGTTTTTATTTGGTAATAATTATCCAAATATTAATTAATTAGGCTTAAAATGTTTGTCTCGCAAAGTACAACAAAACTGTACAATTATTTTTTTTATTTCATCTATATTTAGTATTCCATATATGTGCCGGCATTTTGATGTGCCGGAGAATAAAAATTCAATTCTGCATAGTGAATTTGATCAAATTCTGGAATCTAAACAAGACCAGCGTTGCGTTGGGGATTTTTCCAGGACGAGATTTGACCGAGCCAGCTACTCAGCCGCCGCGGGCGTTGCCTCGAGCCGAGTCAGTTAGCCGGGAGGGTAGCGGATACGGACGCCTGGAGGCCAAGCGAGCCGGAAGGATTGGAAGTCCGCACGGCGTCCGGGTGTGGACGGTCCCTACACAACTTTTTTTCCTAGGCGTGCGCAAGCAGAGCCGGCGCGCCCAGGAACACAGAAGGCGCTGCAGTAGTGGTAAAAAATTTTAGGGGTAAAAAAGACTTTTCACATAAGACTTAACACTGTTAACCTCCCAAACTGACAGAAGTATCAAATAGAAAAGAAAAACTCGAGTTGAGAACATATATGGAAGATTTTCAGTTTCGATGTCAAAATAGAAAAGGAGCGTTATTTTGAGGATCAAATAGGAAATTTTCTCCTTCCAAAGCTCAGTCACCGAGGCAACGGATTCTTGTTGCCAGCCGATGCGTCTCCAGAAGGAGGGCAGCCTGATAGTATATGGTCCGTTGTTTCCCCATCCCCCGCTGCAGAAGTCACATAGCGCGTCTTTGAGGGATGTGGATCACAAGTTCCTGAAATAATTGGCTCACAATCGGCCGGGCCATGGAAGCCAGAACCTGGCCTGTTTCTTTATCACGTACTCCCTCCGTCCCAGAAAAAGTGTCGTTTTAGGTTTTTCAGACATCGTGTTTGATCGTTCGTCTTATTCAAAAAATTTTAATAAATATTATTTATTTTGTTATGACTTATTTTATCATTAGAGATACTTCAATAATGATTTATTTATTTTATAATTTGCATAAATTTTTTGAATAAGACGAACAGTCAAACACGATGTCTGAAAAACCTAAAACGACACTTTTTTTTAGACGGAGGGAGTACGATCCAGTTTCTGAAACATATCAGAGTTTTCAGTTGGAACAGTTGAGACTCGAGAGTACGGAGACACGAGCAGAGACATTTCTTCATGCCTGCATGTTTACGTACTAAAATTTTTTAAAATTTTCCATCACATCGAATATTTTGACACATGTATAAAAATTAAATATAGATAAAAAACTAATTACACAGTTTGATAGAAAACCACGATACGAATCTTTTAAACCTAATTAGTCTATAATTGGACACTAATTGACAAATACAAACGAAAGTGCTACGGTAGCCAAAACCAAAAATTTTCGCGAACTAAACACACCCTCAAGTTTGTACTTTGTGAACATCAAACAGCCTGTTCGCTTGAGCTTTTAGCCGCTTATTTTCAACCAGCCAACAGTGTTTTTCTCTCACGTAAATCAGCCAACAGTACTTTCAGCCGCTTATTTTTAGGCCAAGCGAACAAGCTGAAAAGTGTGCACAGATGACAGAACACCTCATCTCTGACAATATCTATAAGACTAGGGGGTGTTTAGATGTAAAAAAATTGGAATTTTACTACTATAGCACTTTCGTTTGTATTTGACAATTAGTGTCCAATCATGCATTAATTAGACTTAAAAGATTTGTCTCGTGATTTACAACCAAACTGTGTAATTAGTTATTTCTTTTACCTACATTAAGTGCTCCATACATACGTCTAAAGATTGATGTGATGAAGAGATAGTGTAAAAATTTGGAATTTGGAGGTGAAGTAAACAAGGGCTATATATACAGCGCGCAATCCAGCTCATTTATACTAAATGTATCATGTCCGGCCGCTACAACTACGTACAAGCTGATGGTAACATGTAAACAGTGAGAGTATATACGATGGAGATGATCGATTAGGTCTGGTTATAACTGATGCAGCTGATCCTCTGAATATGACGAGATCGATCACGGCCGGTACGCAGCGCTGAGCTTGTTTGGTTGGATCAGTACTGGTCGGCCTAGAGGCCGTCTTTTTTATTTTTTAGTCCTTTTTTCGAAAGATTCTCTTAAATATGTCTCTAGCGGAAAGATTTTAAAAAATAGACTCTTATCTTGGCGTCATGGTCGTCGGCGCCAAGGTAATACGGCATGACGCCAGGGTAACTGGCGCCAAGACCTTAACGCGTGGCGTTGACGTGGCAGGGTCTTGGCGCCGTGATCTTTGGCGTCAAGACTTGGCGCCACTCTAATTGGCGCCAAGCCTGGCGCCACAATTCATGACGCCAAGACCCTGTTTTAAGTACCCAAATTTACCGTGAGATGGACATGTTGGAATTTGTTAAGTCTTGATATTTACTAAGGTTTAGACATATGTAAATTGGCTAAGTCTGGAATTTTACCATGAGATGGACATATGCAAATTTTACCATGATTTGGATATTTAAAATTTTGGCTAAGTCTTTAAATTTACCATGAGATTAAGTCTTTAAATTTTGCTAAGTCTGAAATTTATAAATTTTGGCTAAGTCTTTAAATAACCAAGTCATGGTAAAATTTGCATATGTCCATCACATGGTAAATTTGAAGACATCTAAAATTTTACCATGATTTGGATATTGCAAAATGGCTTCATGTTGTAGATTTGGATATTTAAAATTTTACTTGGGGGCCAAAATTTAAAGATTTAGCCAAAATTTACATATGTCTATCTCATGATAAAATTTGCATATGCCCATCAAAATTTACTATGAGATGGGACGTGTTGGACTTTGTTAAGTATGAAATTTTACCATGACATTGACAAATTTGATGCTATCCCATGGTAGTTGGTATTCTAACATATTCAGGCCGCAGCAAAAATCCTGACTACCTAATTTTACCGTGAGATGGACATACAAAGCTCTAAATTAACATGACTTGGACCCTAATTTTTCTATGAGATGGACATATAAAATTTTGGCAAAATAAATCTGGATTTTTGCTACGACTTGGATACGTTAGAATACCAACTACCATGTGGTAGACATATGGAAAAATAGCTTTTTTAATGTGACTTGAAAATTTATAAATTTGAAATTTTACCATGACTTGGATATTGAGAAATGTGACTAACTCTAGAGTTTTTATAGTGACTTTCTATTTGATCACTTAGAACAACCTAGAAATACTTAGAATAAAAAATGATATACATGGTAACAGGTCTATGGCGCCAGGCTTGGCGCTAATGACAATGGCGCCAAGCTTGGCGCCAATGGTGACGGCGCCAAGGTCTGCCACGTCAGCGCCAGCTCAGCGTCGTCGGCCAAGTGGCAGGGGGGCTTGGCGCCAACGTTAACGGCGCCAAGCTGTGTTATCTTGGCGCCAGCGTGGATGACGCCAAGCTCTGGATCTATTTTCTAAAATCTTTCCATCAGAGGTGTATTTTCGAAAATCTTTCGAAAAAAGGGCTAAAAAATAGGAAGGCGCCCATGGCGAAGCGGCGCTTGCTGTCGAGGTCGCCGTCAGTGGGGAGGCCGTACTCGCGGAGCAGGCAGTCGACGCGCCACTCCGGCATGCCCTCGTAGTCCGCCTTCTTGTGGCGAGGGTAGTGCAGCGGCATCCGGAAGCCGCAGCAGCCGCCACCAAAGACACCGCCGTCCTTCCTCTCCATCTCCATCTCCGGCTGCTGGCCGCTGGGCTTGGCCATGATGCTCAAGCTCACGGTGGGGCCCAAGGATCCCATGCGCGCAGCCGCGCAGGGGCAGGGTGTTGCTAGGGAAGCAAGCTGCTGCTCTGAGCACCCTCTGCTTGACTATTGAGTGATGGCTCGAATGGCCTGGCGTAGAGGTGCTTTTATAGGAGAGTTATGAGCTTTCATCGCCGAGAGCATGCATGTTGGTACGACGGTTGAGTATTTGCTCACGTAATGGACGGCCTTACTATATGGGTTAGTGAAAGTTTACAGATGGAGCCCTCCTTGTTGGCACGCATTCTTCAGGCTGCATGAGTTCGGCGTGCATCGCACAATGGCTTGCGTTGCAAGCGTTTCTGTTCCACAAAGGATGTGACGTTCTATGGTAGCGGGCAAGGCGCTGCTACCGCTACTATGGGCGACGCCAAACCAGGGGCATCCAAACGGCAAACCTCCTTTAGGCAAATTTGTTTCACTGTTATCTCCTCATTTCGATTTTCTTGTCTAGCCGAAATGGACATCTCTCCAATCCAAATCAAGCAATTAAAAAGGACACATAATATCTTCTTCTCTCTCTCTCTCTCTGAGAAGCTCACATTGGCACATAAAAAACAATCCTTTTCATATGCATGGTGCCGTTCACATAAGGGCAACAGTACGTACATGGCGAAGAGACCGGTGAAGAGGGGAACCACCGTCCGAACAAGAGCTTGTTACCAGATTCAGTTCAGCTTATCGATCAGTCGCCCGTTTCATTCCTTCGTGCAGCATATACATCAGTTGCTGTCTTCGATCATCTGATGTTTCTTCACGGATATTTGGCACCAAACGGAATGGATGCCGTTTCAAGCTTTTCCAGCATGAGTTTTTGTTGTGCACTGTGAATGAAAAGAAAAAAATATCTCCACATGCACACTCTAGAATCTAGATGAAGCGCTTTTTTGCTTGAAAGAAAACTATCAAAGCGCCACCCAAAAGGAATAATATCCAAGGAAAATGCTAACTTTACAAGTTGTCTTGTCTGCCCCTTTTTCTCCCATCAACTCAAAATGTAAACTCTAATTCAAGTAGAATATGCAAACTCTATAACTGCATATGCATCAAAAAATTACTAGAGAAACCGATAATTGATATCGATTCAAGAATGCTGTACCCAGTGGACAGATTCACCGCGTGGTTGAATCTAACTAGTGTTTTTCTCTCACAACAAATCAGCATAAGTATCAGCATAAGCCAAATTTCAGCAAATGAACAGGGGAATTGTGCTCAAGAAGAAAGAAAAGGTGCTCTTCAATTAAGCACTGACCAACTATATTATCATTATGTCCAGTGTTAATGTTCTCAAGAGATTGTCTCTAAATGTCCAACCTAGCTAGGAAAGACTTCAACTTGACAACTTTGTCTTCCTTTCTCACATGAGATTACAAACATATATCCTTGCTAAGTGTAAGAAAACTCAATCTGATATTTGTGTAGCTGGGTTCGGGCCTTGGGCAAGCTCATCGATTGATGAATCCTAGTGAATACTCACATGGCCACATCTGGAAGCTAAAAGTTCTCTTGAGGAAGAGGCAAGAATCCAATGCAATACTGCGGATAAAAGGATACAGCATAGAGTGTATGTTTCCAAAGGCGGAGAGTGGCAGAGTACTAGCCTACTAGGCCCATAGGAGAGAATTCAGTAGACATGGCCCCACGTACTTCTATATACTGATGAAGAAAGCTCTTATTGTAGAGCCTAAAATGGAGTAATTGAATTTGAATCTCAGAGCAGGCACACTATTCAATAGATAGATTCCTGAAGGCTAGAGCGAACAAATAGTGAGAAGCCAATAAAACCACCTACTGTACATCAATAATTGTCTCACAGTTGCCTGATACAGTACACTGCAACAACCGTCATGCCAATCACTTCTTTGCAAGATTGGGGCTCAACAAATGCAATAAAATCATTATCCAATATGCATATTTGATTATTTATGTATACATTTTGCAAAGACTTCCATAATCCTTGATGGGGTCTTTATTCGCATGTCATGGAATGTATCTCATAAATTACAATGCATATGCCTCAGATCAAGGGTTGGCTACAGGTGACACATTATGTACATATGTTTCTTAGGTACATACGTAATTTAACAATGCTTTGGTTTTCGTGAAATTAATCACAGTAACAGTGTTGTGCTTTCTTTTAACTAAAGAAATAACAGATGCTAGAATGGAAAGCCATATCTAACTGACGACGACAAAAAAATCAGTATGACTGAGGATTTGCTCAATGAGCACTTAGTCCAGTTTGAATCTCCTGAAAAGATAACTACATGATAAAGTATAAGAAAAAATAAGAGCGCTGCCGCAGGGAGCAAAATATTGTACCTTTTTGTAATGAAGCCATAACTCATTCATTGCACTCGTCAGTTCTGTATCAATTCCATTAATGCAAAATTGTGGATACAAGGTGAATGAGTAGTTTTGCTCTATTTGAAGAAAATTTGCATTTGCATGGATTTCCTTTCCCTAGACAACAAGACCAATCAGCCTCCATCTTTTACCTGGATAAAAATTGGAAAGCTTGTACGTGTTAACTTTCAATCCATTGGTATTGGCATTACATGCTCACTTGACAGTTGATTCACCTTTTCTGCAACATGAAACTAACCTAGCTCCACAGCTGTTGAGATTACAACCATAAATTTCCAAACAGATGACTCAAATAGAGCTGGCAGCAGATAGTCAATTAACCCTTCAATCAACAGTGAACTATCCCATCCTGATCAATGGGTTAGCTAACAATGCCAGGAACCTACTTTGATGTTACAGGCAAAGTTTGTGGCAATTCAACAAGCATGTGCACAGGCATAAAATACATCTGCAGGGAAATTATACAAATGATAATGCCAAAGGAGAGCTGCAAAAAGAGGGTTAAAGCATGTGAGTACAAATAACGAACTACAAGAACCCCAATGCAACAGGACTAACAACACAGCCAAAGTATAGCACCTGAATTGTAGCTTTCACACTGAAAAGATATATAGATAAAACCATGGTCAAAAGCATTGCCATTGAAGTTGAGTACACCTATTAAAACAGAGCTCCATGAGACACATTTTCAATAAGGAAAAATGAGGTATACAAGTAAATAGAACGCCTAATAACATTCAATGATCATCCGATTAAAAAGGTCAAGTGAGTTCAGGAAGAAGCTTTGACAACATAAATGTACCAAACCAACTCATAAGAAATTTTAAATTTTCAATAGAGCAAAATTCTTGTGTCATGCACTATGAACTACTTCATAAATCCTGTTGTGATACAGGATGTACATAGTTCACTCTGCATGTTTCTTAAGAGTAGATGTATAGCACATCCTAAGCATGCAATAAAAAGGCCAGAACAGTCACATAAACCATTGTTAAACAAGTACCAACACATGAACCTGACATAAGAAAAAAATATATAGCTTCACTTTACAGACATTAGGAACAAAAATAATGGTCAAAGTTTTTAGCTGTGCATATAAAGAGATAAGATTGAGGGTCAGTTTGTGGTGGTTGTGCTGTAATTGTTTCTAAGCTACAGCAGGAAGCAATTAAAAATACATTGTAATTTGTTTTGGAAACTAAACTAAGGTTTCATATATTCTGCTACCTATTATCCCAATGTTGTTTCTGTAATAACTGATCTATGCTTTGAAGTGGTTATATACACACCAAAACTTTTAAAGTGGTTGAAACAAGTATTATTATAATATTCCACCTCAATGGCAGAGAACCTGAGTGATCTAACCTTGACTATATTGTCAGAATATTTCATCAACCATGATACTAGAAGACCAGTAGATCCTAAATTGAACACTATCATCCATGTTGTGATCGAATAACCATTAAAAAGGCGATGCCACCATGGACCCAGCTCAAATTCAGCTTTAAAATCACCATAAATTAGCCAGCCCATGTTAAACATAACTCCAAACCTGCACATAAGATGAGCATCAAAGAGTTTGTCATGCTTGCTCAAGCATATTGCTGATAATCAAGATGTATGCACAGCTGCACACATGGTTTCTGTGCATGAGAAATTATTGACAAAGAACCACCTATGTATATAATTGTGGGCATGAGAAATTACTGACAATGAACCAGTGTTAGATATAGATACCTACGTATATAATTGTGCATTTTGCCAATACAAACTATCATTATTCTTCTTCATCAAGTATTCTGTGTACACACCAGCTAGAGCTGAAAGACAAGCAGAAAGTATTCCAAGCATGTAACCCTGCAATGGTGCTGAGAAAAGAGAATCATATGGTGCATCTCCACATCCTTTCACCAGTAAGAGACAATATGTTTAATCTCAGTCGAAATCTAGTTACTAAACACAAATCACAGCTACAACCAATATAAATATTATAAGTTAATCTCTACAGTGTTTTATTTGAATGAAAATATCAAATGTTGCAAACAGAAATCAATTTGCATCAATAGGCTACTACTCCCTCCAATTCTTTTCAAAAAGTGTATTAGGATCCAGAAAAGTCCTTACAGATATACTATGACAACAATATATCATCAGTGGTTACAAATCAATTCATATCAAAATATGTGCAATGTGAATCTATCGGCACGACTTTTATCTACTAAGTGTGCATATAGTTTAAATAATTCCTGATAAAAAATTACAAAGTCTGACTTTTCCAAATCCTAACATGGCCTATATTTTGAAATGGAGTAGTTTAATTACATATGAAGAATACCGCCGGTCAACTAAACAGGTAGCTTAACAAACTTCCCAAAACATTCAGTAATTATGTGATACTTGTGATTTTAGTTTGAATCTGGAAAATAGATCACTGTATCTACCAATGAAATTATACATTAATGTATAAGTGCAAATTGTTATAAAGAAAACTTTGGAGCATATATGTTGTGAGTAGGTCAAACGCCTCAACCCCACAAAAACAAATGGTGTTCCTAATTACATGCTTACAATTCTTGCTGACCATTAAAACATAACCTAAGAAGTAATATCAACTTTAAATACATTTTATAGGTAATAAAAACCATATCATTGAGAAATAAGATATATACTCCCTCATTCCAAATTATAGTTTATGGCTTTGTCCTAAGTCAAACTTTATAACATCTATAACATCCAATTAGTTCCATTACATTCTACATGAATATTATTTTGATAGTGCATTTATTTGAACTTTTAGATGTTAATATATTTTTCCAAAAAACAGGTCAAAGATAGAAAAGTTTGACTTAGGAGAAGCCAAAGTGAACAATAGTTAGGAACAGAGAGAGTATTTGATAATACTAACAAACCTGGCTTGCAGTTGTACCAACAGCCAATAAAACAATTGTCATCCATTGTAGATTGGGCAACTTCCTTTTTAGGACAAGCCTAGTAGAATTTGCAGAGAACAAAATAAGAACACTAATCAATCGATGAGAAAAAGAATCAAGCAATGATAGCACAACATGCACATTCATTATCATGTTGACACTAGTTGTTTCCTGGCAACAAATCGCTGAATAAGTCAGGACACACAAACATAAAAGTTACTGAAATAAGCAAACTCTGGAAGCTCAACAACAGTGTGCAAAAAAGTGCAAACATCATGTGAAAATAATCTTCCTTTGAGATGTAAATCAATAAATGAATAGTGCAAGGAATAGGCCAGCGGAGATAGGCAGTAGGTGATCTGCTGCTGCGGCCAATGCTAGAACAACAACGAAGGCGGCATATCAATAGGATCTGCTGCCTAAACAAGGGCTCTGCCCCCGGCGGAGATCGATCTCCCCGAGGCACGTGATGCGGAAGTGATGTCTTGTGGTCGAGCATAATCTTAAAACACATGATGTATTCAGATGACAAATACATGTGAGGTACTGCCTAAGGTTATAGTAGAAACAAACCCAAACTCCCTACAATGCTTAAACTATAATCAGCTAACTATTTCAATGTCACTTGTGCACTTAAATTCTTTGCTTCACTAATACAAAGAAAATTCTCAAATGGAATTTCCTTAAAGGCATGGTGCAGAGCATAATAGGAAATCAAATAGGGATTCTATTATGTAATGGTGTTAAGCATAAAAGAATGAGCATTTCAGTGAGCAAACAAGTTGCACACCTAAACAAAATCCCAGTCGTGACAATTTTCAGGTTTCCCATTATCTGATAGGTAGACGGGTCAACATAGGTCAATGTCACAAACTGGACATTGTTGTGGATGAGGTATATGACTGAAGGAACAACATACAGTCGCACGCTCCTCCATTCCTTTGTCATCCTTTGTGGAGATGAAGAATGGCATTCCTTCCAGAGGAAGAAGCCTGAGACAGATAACTGCATCGAGAACAGGGCAATGTTAGCACAAAAAATTCTGAATCACTACATTGTCCTATACACGTTTTCATCATTATAATTAAATGGGTATGAGGCTATCAAAAGATTAAATGTAATTTGAATTAATTAAATGTAATTTGAATGGGTATGACCCTAAATACCGAGTACATGAGGTGCGATTTCAGCGCGACTAGGCATGAGGAGGGAGACGTTAGCCTCGATGGGCAAGTGGTGGCCAAGAAGGATACTTTTCGGTATTTAGGGTCGATGCTACAAAAGGATGGAGACATTGGTGAAGATGTTAGGCATAGAATTTCAGCCGGCTGGTTGAAATGGCGTCAAGCTTCTGGCGTCCTCTATGACAAAAGGGTACCTCAGAAGCTGAAAGGTAAGTTCTATAGGACGGCGATTCGTCCGTCGATGTTATACGGTGCTGAGTGTTGGCCTAGAAAAAAGTGACATGTCCAGCAATTGAGTGTAGCAGAGATGTGTATGTTGCGTTGGTGTTGTGGGCACACAAGGAGGGATAGAGTCCGGAACAAAGATATTTGGGATAGGGTTGGGGTGGCACCAATTGAGGAGAAATTGATTCAACATCGGTTGAGATGGTTTGGACATGTCCAACGGAGGCCTCCTGAGGCACTGGTGCGTAGTGGAGTTCTAAAGTGGGCCGATAATGTAAAGAGCGGTAGAGGTCGACCTAAACTAACTTGGGACGAGTCCGTTAAGAGAGATCTTAAGGAGTGAAATATCTTCAAGGATTTAGCTATGGACAGGAGCGCTTGGAGATTGGCAATCAACGTGCCTGAACTGTGACCTCTTTTTGTCTTTTGCCCTTTATGTCCCTTTACGTGTCTCCCTGTTTCTCGTCTCTTTTGGGTTTCATCTCTAGCCTACCCCAACTTGCTTGGAACAAAAGGCTATGTTGTTGTTGTTGTTGTTGTTGTTGTTGTTGTTGTAATTTGAATTATGTACCTTGAAGAGCTCAGCTAAAAAAGGAATTGTGGCATAATCATACTTGTATTTGCCGTTGCTCTGGGAAAGGGTGGTCAATATTCCCTGCATATACAGATAAGCCGATCAAACACATTGGAACTAAAAAAACTAAAACAAGTCATGTGCAACTTTCCAAGCCTGTTTAACTATGACTTGATTCTGCCAACAGTCCTCAGGCTCTAGCCTGCACATGCCCGTGTTCCCTCACTTGAGAGATATTTTCACAGCACAACATCACAACCTTGTCATTTCCCATTCCACAATTCCACTAAATCATCCCCTGTACCTCAGCACATAACCAATACCAAGCTTCTCGATGACAATCAATCTGCCCTGGAATCCAGGGTAACAATCACGAGTCATCTGAACCGCATCTCTCTTCACAAAGGGAATGGCGACTCCGCTCGAAAAGATAAACTGCCGATCCAGCAACCTACGACGCCTATTCTACCGTGCATCTCATCAAAGAACCAAATGGGAAGCAACCAAAATTTCACAGCTAATCCCAGCTTGGCGGCAGATCTAAGACGCTATGGTGTAATCGAAGCAAGCCAAAAAGAAACAAGGATGGGGAAACGACAAAATATGTAGGGTTCGGGGGATTGCCTGGGAGCTGGTGAGGACGGTGAGGAGCGCGGCCACCAAGTACCACTGCGTCGTCGTCTCCGCCGCCGCCGTCCAGTTCTGCTCGGTGTTGTTGTGTGGTTCACGGGCAGGACGGCGGCTCCAGCACGATGCGAACGCAGGTCGCGGCCGCTAGCGGGGTTGTCGGTGACGCCGGGTGGTGCAGGACGACCTTCCTGGCGAAGACGTGGCGTTGGCAGTCCTCGGCGGCGCGCACGGAGGGAGTGTGGACCGAGGGTGGCGCGGAGCAGTCGTCCCCGATGGCTCGACGATGAGGAAGTTGAGGTGTGGCCGGGGCTGGCTGTGGAAGAGTGCGCGGCGCAGCAGCGGACCGAGGGCGGAGGCTCGGCGTCGTGGCGTGGAGAACGGCACAGCGTCGGGGCGTTAGCTGGTGTCGCGGCACGGCTACGGATCAGGGCCGGCGTGTCCGCGAGGGCTCGGCACCGGCACACCGCGGAGAGTGCAGTGAGGAGGAAGAGGCGGGGGCGATGCTGCACTAGGCTGGTGAGTGGTGACAGTACGGGCAAAGAGGAGCGGAGGAGCCAGTTGGGCCGGCGGGAAGGGGAGGCGAGCGAGCCTATGCCAAGGCAGGTCCGCAATGGCCGTATCAATAAACTGGAAGAAGGCCTAGAAACCGAGGATAAAATTGAGTGGAGGGAAGTGATGACCAACCAGTTCGCGCCTCTCCCAAACCCTAGCGCACACCATGCGTTGTCGCACCGCCACCGAGCTCAACTCTGTCGCGATCGGAGGCGGTAAGACTCTGTGGGAGCGCATCCTCCTGCTCCCGGAGGACTACCTTGGCTCAGTCCAGAAGATCACGCGGAGGCTCAGGGTTCACGCGCCCGGTGCCATCGTTCCCCGCGTGGTCACAAATGTACCAGGCCTCTACTGGATCTTCGACGAGATCCTAGTGTACGACGCCGACAACAAGCAGCGCGACCCAAGCATGGACCACCTCCGCGTGGAGGTCGACGTCGCCGGTGCATCATCTCCATCTACTACAACGGCGAAGGCATCCCAATGGAGCTCGACAAGAAGGAAGGCCTGTACGCGCCGGAGATGATCTTCGGCCACCTCAGCAATTGCGACCAGAGTGTCGAGCAGATCTCCGGTGTCAAGCTGACTAACATCTTCTCCATGGAGTTCTTCATCGAGAGTGCCAACAGAAACACCGAGAAGAAGTACAGGCCAGGGCAAAGCTAGATCCCAGTCGACCCTGGTGCGCCACTTTAACATTCATGCTCTTGTATGGTATAGTAGGACAAATTATTGGATTCTTGCCCAAGTCCAATCCAATTTGGGCATTTCACCAGATCAGAATCAAGTTTAATCTTTTGGTTGAATCGTATTAAACAATGCAACTAGGCGTATTTGTATATTTTGATTGTCAATAATTCTGATGCTAGGTCTGACCGTCTGAGTTCCACACAAATTGGTGTCCTCGTGCGGTTGTGCATATTTTGAAGCTGGTGTCATTTTGCATTTTTGTAAGAAAAAGGTGTCCTCTTGTATTTCATTCCTCAAAAATGAAAGGTTGGGGATTACGGGATCAAATATTTAAGGTACGGTGTGCAGTGTGCTAGGATTATGAGGTTGGGTATACCCAGGGCCACCTACAGTGTGAGCGCACACCACACACTGAGAGCCACCGTTTCAATTCGACCTTCCCTCATACACCTGCACTTATTTTCATGCTGAAGTACACCAAATGAACTTTTCTACAGGAGTACAGCAGCTAGTTTACAACTGAGTTTATATTTCAGGGGTTTCATTCTGACCATTCTTTATATTCTTTGTGTCATGACTTCTGCCTAGGGCATATATACCTTTCCCATCTTAAAGCATGGATCAGATAATAGAAAATGAAAGCCGCTATGTGTCCAGCTATTTAGGACATCGTCCCATTGTTTAGATATCCACAGCATAATGTAACTCTGGATTTTTTTAATTTTATTTTTTTTCAGGTTTTCACTGAGAACATGGGAAAGAAGTCAAAACTCCAGGTCATAGTTTGCTTGCAGGGTATTAATTGGACACATATCACATTCAAGCCTGACCTTGCAAAGTTTAACCTGACGTGTCTCAATGATGATTTCATATCCCTTGCGAAGAAAAGAGCTGTTGACATGGCTGGCATTCTAGGACCACTGTACAGGTTGTGTTCAATGGCACGATGATTCATCGGTTCAATGGTTTTCTCGATTATGTCACTTCGCATGTGCGCACTGCTTCAAAAGACAGAAATGAAGGACTCCCAAGGTTTGTGATAGTTTCAAACAAACATCACTCCGAATGTTGTTATGTTCATAAGTCAAAACCTGTCACAGAACCTCCTAATTATGATGGCCCACATGTACCCGTCATCGCCATAATGACCTCTGACAGCCGTACTTATGTTTCTCATAACTTAAAAGGTCTGCTTTTCTCCGAACAGGATCCAATCACAGGAGTATTGCAATATTACAACAGTTTATTCAAAATATTCAACAGAGTAAAGTAGCGGAAGTCTTACAATAACTTAAGTTTCCAAACCAGTTTCCAAACCTCAAACCTTATGTAGCATTATTACAAACCAGTAGTAGAGAAGTATCGGTAGTAACTTTATTACATTACACAAGCGAGGTGCCTTGCCCAAAGGCCACACAGTCTACTCGTCGTCATTTTCTTCAGCCACAACGGTCATGCAACGAGGCTCAAAGCAGACTTGTTCATGAACCGCACCTACAACAAGGGGTTCAACAAACCCTAAGTACGAGAGTACTCAACAAGACTTACCCGACTAAGAAACAGACTTCAAGGGCACGCTAGCTTTAGGAAATCAAGGTACGGGTATTCAAGAATCAAATTTTTCTTTTGCAGAAAAGCTTACTAGAGTAAGTCCTTACCTTCAATATTTTACTTTTATCATTGATGGTTCATTAACCAATTCTAGGTGATCCTAATCTAGATCAAAGAAAATATCATTGAGACCTTTCTCATTCTTTCTTTCAATTCCAGTTCTTAACTACGATGTTGGTGCAAGGCCAAGACTCCTTTCTCGTGGAGCAACGACGATTCGAACCGCTTCATTTACCCAGCTGGGGATTCCTAACCACATGACATATGTAGAACCGAATCTCGTATATATCAACTCTTACCCGAGTAACCCAAAATAAGAACGTGTCCATCGCCACCCGAGAGCACAGTACTCCTCGAACCCGGCCCAATTCTAGCCCCGAGGGTACACGCTACTCTCGCCATCTCTCCACTCCCAGTGCGAGGTTAGACATTCTCGTAATGGACTAGCCGAAGTAAGGCTTACCCGACATGGGCACATGGCCAGTACTAATAAAAACTCCATGACGCGAGGGCTAACAACGTATGGTCCTTAACTGATAAGGCGGAAACAATACATTAGGACTCCTCTCCCAATGCAAGTTAGCAGTGGCCAAACCACCCGCCGGATCTTACAAATTCATTCTCATATTTCAATATTCATTAAGTATGCCGTCATGGCTAAGTAAACATTCATTTAAAAAGCTTAACTCATAAGCATAGCGAAGCATACTACGCATTTTCCGTAAAACAGGTATCAAGGGTGATATCGCAATAATCAAGGATGATAATGCAGCAATTGGGTTATCACTCAACTTCTAATTACTTAATGCAGTAAACCATAGTATAAATAATAAAGATTGGTAAATATCAAGGTAGGGTTTAAATGCACCGGGGCTTGCCTTGCTCTGACGCGATGACTAACTCGGACTCACAGACTCTGACTTCTGGTCCGAAACCCACCGACGATAGCTCTTCTCCGGAGGCTTGCTCGGTAACTTCGACTTCTTCAAAAGCGGGAACTACATGAGTACATAACATGCTTCAACATGATACTCAATGATAACCATGATGCTTGATGATGGTATGTCACGGTTTATGACTTGAGTACAACTTTCCTTCGCGGTACAGTCGCAAAACAGTAAACCTACTAACTAGTAGCGATAACTCCAGCGATACCAGCTTTTATTACTAAGTAAGTTACTAACGAGCTCAACCATGAAATTAAGGTGTCAAAGATCACCAAAGAGTAGTGACCTAAAGACATCACTCAATCAAAAGGGCACATAACACCTAAAGTTATCAATTTAACATTTATTTATCATTTAATTAATTAGGGCATAATTAATATTTGATCATACTTCATCTAAAAAAGCTTAAACTTTTTCTATGGATTGTACATGACCTAAAATAGTGTCACAAGAAATTTCATAATTTTTGGATTAATAAATTAATTATTAAAATTCCTGGAATTTGCATTTAATCTTTATTGGAACTAATTAAATCTACTGCACAAAATACTCAAATTTAGCATTTAACATTTTTCCTAGATAGTTTACACATTGAGAAGCTCACACAAAAATTTTTATGAGTTTTGGAGCTCTACACAATTTTTAATGAAATAAACAAATAACATTACTATTCATAATTTTGAAAAAGAAAAACAAAATCGAACTCGGGCCGATTCCCTTCTCTCCCTTCGGTCTGGCCCAGCCGAGCGGCCCAGCAGCACGTGCTCGCGCCCACACTCGCCCGTGCGGCCCAACAGCGCGGCCCATTAACGCTCGCGCCCGCGTGACCCTCTCTCCCTCTCTCTCACTGACAGGCCGGCCCCGCCTGTCATCCCTCACCTCCCGCTCTCTCGCTCACTCCCGCGCGCTCGGTGATGTCCGCGCGGTGGCCGGCCGGTGATAAGGCATTGGTCGATCAACCAAGCGGCTTTACAGCATCTACACACCCTAGCGAACCCATTGCGACCCTAAACACGTAAGCTCATCTCCCCCTGCACCCTTCTCGACGGCTATGGCGACTCGACGGCCGCGGTGCCCGATGACCCAACGCTATAACGCGGTAGCAACTGAATTAGCGCGAGGAAAAGAATCAGGACCTCACAGTGGTGACGATGTCGCTCTTGGGGATGACAGAGAGAGACCGGAATGGTCTAGCCACGGTGAGGCGAAGGTAGAGGTGCTTCGGCCGGGGTTGGGCACGGAAACAAGCGAGGCAGAGGCTCGGGTGGGAAAACAGTTAACTCAGGTGGCTCATGAGATGCGCGAGGGCGAGGCGATCCTGTTGGTGTGGTTTGCATGGCCGGAGGCGGCTTGGCAGCGGCAGCGGCGAGCGGCGGAGCTGTGCGGCGGCGGTGGCGAAAACAGGGAAGAAGAAAAATGTTTCACGGTGACCCGGTCATATATGTAGGCAGCGGTCGCGGCAACAGCGCGGGAAGGCTCGTGTCATCGCGCTGGCGGCTGAGGGCGCGCCTGGAAGCAGGCCGAAGGCCACGGCGGTTCGCCGGCGCCCATACCGCGTGGTGGCCGGCCGCCATTGGTGCACCACTGTAGCTGTCCCCCCCAAATTTTGTAATTCAAACAATTTTTCTCAAATTACTTTCAAATTAATGTAACAACTTGAAAAATTCCCAAGATATGAAATCTTCAGAATTTCAAGCTCTACAAGTTTTGTATTGAACATGTTTTCAAATTCTCACTGGATTTTGAAATTTGAGTTTAAATTCAAAAGGGGACACTTTTTTGGAAATTTGGTAATTTAGAAATTACTTTGGATTTTATATCGAAACTTCAAAATCTCCAAACACCAAAGTTGTACATCTAGACAAGACCTACAACTTTTCTGTTCAAAACATTTTCAAATTCTGCCTCCATTTTGAAATTTAAGATTGGGGACAAAAAGGGGTCAAATTTGAAATTTGTTTATTTTCAAAATTGCTCCACATTTTACACTAAAACTTTGAAAACTCAAAACACTAAAGTTGTAGCCCTTGAAAAGTTCTACAAACTTAGTTTTGAACTTTTTCCCAGATTTTGCTTAGATTTTGAATTATTTTAAAAGGGGTAAAACAGGGTTTTGAAATTTAGGGTTTTCGGAGGAATTTTAAATTGGAATTTGTTACTACCTTAATTAGTGAGTACTTAATGATCAAACCATAACCCAAGGGCATCATTTGGACCAACATGACATGGTTGACCAAATGCCACTCTTGGTTGACCAATTTAGCTTTTGAAATTCTTTTACATTTTCCCCAAATTTGAATTTAAATTCGAATCAGAAAACTCATGACAAGTTTTTGGATTCCAACTCAAACTCAAACTTAGAGCTTCATTTTATGTGTTGCACTTGAACTCATACACTACACTTGACACTAGTGTGCAACACAGTCATACACCTCAAATTACGCAGGGCATGGACTAAGTATTTGCGGTGTTATTCGAAATTAGGGTTTTCGGTTCGGATCACACCACTGAGAAGCACTTCCAATCTAGATAAGTAAACTCGTTTTAGTTGATGCATAACAAGGTTGACCTAATCATGGATGCTTTGCGATGCATTATGATGACATGGCAGATTAATTAGCAACTATAACACCCGAGGTGTTACAAAACCTCTTACAAACTGTTTTTCTAATCATTTGTGCTTTTCTTTCTTTCAGTGTCCGCGAGAGGGTAAATGATCAATGGGAGGTGTGCGTCACTTTAAGTGAAGGAACCTTTCAGCAGGTAAATGCTGGTTTGGTTTACGAGCAAGTAGGCCTTGTTTGGATGCTGTCGGATTCACCTCGATCCACATGTGTTAGGGTGTATTGGGGTAGAATTTAGTTCAAGTTCCACTCCAATCTACCTCAACACATATGGGTTGATGCAAATCCGACTACATCCAAACAAGGCTATAGTGTCTTATGTGTTTACGGTTACATCTTACACTATTTTTTGTGTTGCAGGTCAGATTCGTAAATAAATTTGCAACCATTGAGGGGGGACTCATGTAGATTATGTGGCAAACCAGATTGCCGCTGGTGTAGTGCAGCTGTGCATGAAGGATTTCACCGTCGAAGAACATGAAGTGAAGAGGCATTTGTGGGTATTCGTCAATGCAACCGTGGAGAACCAAACTTTTAATTCACCGACCAAGGAAGCTTTGACCACTCCACTTGTGTCTGATTGTGAGCTTTCTGATGATTTTTTGAAAAGGGGTATGGTCAAAAATTTTGATTTTGGCAATCAACGTGCCTGAACCGTGACCTCTTTCTGTCTTATGCCTTTTATGTCCCTTTATGTGTCTCTCTTTTCTCGTCTCTTTTGGGTTTCATCTTTAGTCTACCCCAACTTGCTTGGGACAAAAGGCTATGTTGTTGTTGTTTCTTGTTGCATAATGGCAATTTAAACAAAAACAAAGGATCTAAAAGTAGCATAGATTTATGATTTTTGCAATTTTGTTGTACCACTAATAGTGCTCATCTCTTATTGCAGTTTTTAGCTTTATTATTGGTAAAATATCTCCATGGGAGAGAAGAATTGTGACCAAGAAATCTATGAAAAAGAGGAAGTTCACTAAATGGCCTTGGAAAAGAGGATAACAAGGTTTCTTATGTTATGGCAAAATAAAATGTGTCCTTGTTTGGGAGTTCAGTTTAGGATGATAATAATTTATTTTGGTCACTGCTGGTATGTCTAGGAGAAAAGGTTGCCTTTGCTGTTGAACAGAGATCATTATTATCTATCATGTGAAACAGAACAATATCCATTTAGCACCAGGATGTACAAAGTTTAGCACCAAACTTATGTGAGCAAGCTTCTTTCTGCTAGGGATGTTTTTTTTATCTAAAGCTATTTTTGCAATGACTACGAGAAGAATAAATGGATTGTACTTGAAATTGTGAAACTTAAGAATGGTTGTTAGCGAAAGTGCTTGCTTGGGAGTTATGACACTTCTCCGTGTACCAAGGCCAAAGGGTAAGAAACAATTGCCGCATTCCTAAAACTAGCACAATAGGCATGCTTCGCTGCGCCGATCCCTGCTCTGCCTGTGTAGAGGATAACATGTTTTGCTAATTGTTTAGTCTTTGTTCCTTTGTTGTTCTGACTATGCATTCACGTAACTGGGGAAATCTGAGAGAGATGAAGATGACCACTAATACACATTGAGTAAGATTGTTCAGTGCATGGGCGAGTGATGTGTCCACTGACCACCCCCCTACTCATTTAGCACTTGTATCTTCATGTTGAAGGGTCGAGATGGCGAACTAGAGGGGGGGTGAATAGTCCTTTCTAAAAATAATCACGTCAGCAAACCGAAACAAATGCGGAATTAAAACTATCGGTCTAGCCAAGACTACACCCCTCTATCTAAGTTCACAAGCACCTCACAAAGATCCTAATTATGTAACTAAGGTGCTTTCCTTAGCAAGAGCTCTCCTAAACAATTCTAGAGCAAGGTCACATAAACCTATGCACTAGTACTTTAGCAAAGCCGGGGAGCTCCTACACAATTCTAGTAAGTAAAAGCACGAAGCCACCTATGCTCACTAGCAATGCTCAATAGCAAGGCAACTAATGCCAAACTAGAGAGCGCAAATTACTTAGCTACACAAACTAAGCAATATGACTAACAAGGTTACACAAACCAAATTAGCCACGCAACGGGAGCTACTTCTATGCTACACAAGCAAGAAGGTAACTAGCTAACTACACAAGCAAACTAGTTACAAGAGCAACTACACAAGCACAAGTATATGAATGTAAATACAAGCTTGTGAATCGAAAGCAAACCACCGAGAAGATGTACACAATGTTGACACGACGGTTTTTCACTGAGGTTCACTTGGTTGCCACCAAGCTAGTCCCCGTTGTGGCGATACACCCACTTGATGGATCACGAGCTAATTGACTATCAAGAGTCAAACCCTCAGCGGGTGCCGCACATCCACTCTTAAGATGGGGATCCTCCAAGCCACGAGCTTTACTAGAGTTGCTCTTCGCGATCCCCGCGGGGTGAGCACAATCCCCCTCACAAATCCTCCTCCGGAGCCACGCACAATCTTCACGCGTGCTTCAACGGAGTCGCAAGCCACCAAGCCGTCTAGGAGGTGGCAACCTCCAAGAGTAACAACCACCACCGGCTTGCAACACGATCACCTAGTGCCACTCGATGCAATCCTCTCGATGCAACGCACTAGAATCGCTCTCTCACTCGATCCGATGAACACTATCAAGCATGAGTGAGTTGGAGGGCTTCCAAGCACTACCACATAAGCCACCAAGGCCAAAGTGTGCTCAGCTGCCGGCCATGGCCGGCCAAGGCATCTATTTATAACCCCACGGTCAAATAGAGCCGTTACCCCTTCACTGGGCAGATTTCGGGACGACCGGACTCGCCGGTCGTAACTGACCGGACGCGCTCAACCGCGTCCGGTCGCCCTGCGACGTCCACGTGTCCCTCAAATTTCAAATGCGACCGTTAGATCCTCCAACGGTCACTGCGCGCCAACGGTCAAACGCTATGACCGGACGCGCTGCTCAACCGACCGGACGCGCCGGTCGCACAGCACCGCGCGCGCGAAGCAACGACCGGACGCGCTCCTCGCAACGACCGGACGCGCCGATCCGCACAGCACCCACGCCCGCGAAACAACGACCGGACGCGCTCCTCGCAACGACCGGACGCGACAGTGCCCGCGTCCGGTTAGAGTCCAGTAAGCTCCTTCAACGATCGGACGCGTCCGATCATGTGTGACCGGACGCGCCGCGCGTCCGATCATCCTCTGCGAACCTCAGTTCCTTCTGGGCGTAAGACCGGACGCGCCGGTTACAAATCCTAACACCCGCGTCTGCGCTGTACTGACCGGACGCGTCCGGTCATACCATGACCGCGTCCGGTGCAGCGTCCGGTCACCTCTGTGACCTCCGTTCGCCTCCGTTTCTTTTCCGACTTCCGGCGTAGTGGAAAATAGGCTTTTCAACTCCTCAAAAAAGCCTGAATCCCGCCGGACCCCAAACCCTCTCTACCGCTCAAACTTCAACGCCTTCGCAAATGTGCCAACACCAACAAGTGAACACCACCTTGTGCACGTGTGTTAGCATTTTCACAAACATTTTACCGAAGGAGTTAACCACTCAACTTGCCACGCCACTCGATCCTAGCAACGATGCATAGTTAGATCACACGAGTGGCACTAGATGACCGATATGCAAACAAGTTTGCCCCTCTTGATAGTACGGCCATCTATCCTAAACCCGGCCATAAACTTCTCTACACACCTATGACCGGTGAAATGGAAATGCCCTAGGTTATACCTTTGCCTTGCGCATTCCACTCCATCTCCTCCGACGTTGATGCAACACATGCACCAACCATATCACAAATGATATGATCCACTTCATATCATCATGTGACCTTGGTCCATCGATCTTGACCTCACTTGCTCTTCACCGTTGCGTCGGTCCATCGGCGCCAAGTCTTGCTCAAGCTTCACCGCCACGCGGTCCATCGCTCCAAAGCCTCCGACTTGCCCTTCACACTTGCAACCGGTCCATCAAGCCAAGCCTCATCTTGATCTTCGCCACCTTGGTCACATGACTCCATGTCATGTCTCATATGCAATGAGCTCCTTCATAACACAATCATCTGTGGACTAATTCCCTGTGTATCTCACATAAACACAATTAGTCCACCTAAGGTTATCACTCAATTACCAAAACCAAACAAGGACCTCTCAATCTCCCCCTTTTTGGTAATTGATGACAACTCTACAAAGATATGGAAATTAAGTTCTTTTGGACTTTATGCCACTTATCCAACATTTAAGCTCTATGTTAGGATTTGGATAAGCACCATAAAATCCGACTTGGTAGTGATAACTCTCCCTATATATGTGCTCAAATGGTTTGATTTCAAGCTTGCACATATGCATAAATATGAAATTTGTGGGAGGGTGAGCACTACTAAGTGATGCTAAGGTGTATAGAATAAACCTTTGTAGTTCGATATCATTTGATAGCTCGATATCATTTGAAAATCACCAGTTTGCCATCATCCTTAGCATCATGAATAGCTAGACATCAAAAATACTAGAAACCCCGTGAGATCAACATTATAAGTAAGGTTCTAGTTTTTCATGATAAACACAAGTCTAGCTATCATCCTATGCATGCTAGTTATCATATCATCATTCAAGTTCTATAACTAGCATACACCACACAAGCATGCATGTTAAATAAAAACTTATGCAATGCTAGCAAGCACATGAATATGCACAAGTCAAATGCAACCAATCAATGTTCATGAGCTTGCTCCCCCTACTTGTGTGCTTCTCTTGTCTAAGAATTTTGATCCTTCTCTTTTCTTCATTGTTGCTCCCTCTTTGTCCATTTCCATGTCTAAACCCCATCTTCTCATGATGTCCCCAAACCCCTCTCTTGGTGCATTGACATATCTTTGTTCTAGCTTCTCCCCCTTTATCATCAATTTCCATAAAGGGTGTATTTCTCATTGATACAAAGGCTTGCATTGGGGTAGATGGTTGAGACTTGAATATTGCGTTGTTGATGGATATCACCGCACATGTTGGAATGACATTACTTGTATGTTGCTCTTGAGATACCACTAAGGATCTTTGACCTTGATACCATTAGGTGGGGCTCCTCCCCCTATGTCATAGCATGGGTCATTCACTTGATAATCTTGAGCTCTTGTGTGTGAGAGAACTTTCTTCATTTGATGATCACTTAAAGTTGAGGATCACTTGTGGAACCACCGTCTTGTATAAATGATATCATGTGTAGAAATACCACGAATAAGTGTGTGATACCAATTTGAAGAATCCTCTATTATGGAACCACTTGTAGGATTTGTCAATATGATCTTTTCTTGAACATTTGCTATCTTTATGAGTACCACTTGTAGGATATCACTTGTAGATCATGATCTAGACACCACTTGTAAATACCAATTGAAGAAATATTTTGAGTCTAGATACCATTTAAAACACCCTAGATATCCATTTGCATTGTTGTCTGTGCTTGTACCTATATCATTGTTATGAGCTTCTAGTATGACTTGAACTAAGTTGATTTGCCTAAGATTCTAAGTCCGGTTTGATCCAATGACAAGCTTCTTCACTTCTCATACTAAGGGTTATCTTGCCAATGTTGTACTTGTCACTTGTTAGCAATCCAAACTAGATCAAGTACTTGGGTTCACTAGCTCATGAACAAATTCATACACATACCACTAGATCATTTAAACAATTCAAGCAATAGTGGTAGGCTATGAATTTAAATATTTCATTTGTTATGCATGATCCTAGTAAGCATGTACTATATGCACTAATCGCATACTAGTAAGGGATGAAATGATCATGCACATTGCAATGATACCTTTGTTATGTTGGAGTAGAGGATAGTCACATAGATTCCAATTCATTACTCCAATAGCAATGTGAAGTCCAATTTATAAGCTTGGTGAAGACCAATCATTATAGAGAAATCCATTCTTCACCCATATGAAATGAGAACCACTAATAATCAAGTGCATTATCTCTTGTTATGGTTGGCTTGCTTTTTCTCTTTGATCAATGCTTGCGTGAGAGAAGTACTTATGATACCAATTTTATAACCATGACTAGCTCTCTTTTGGGTGTTGCTTGCTTTTCTTGATCAACCCTATTGATTGCTTCAATTAAGCATCTCAAATGTCCCTTGAATTCATCACTTCCATGTTAGCCTTCCAAGCCGGTGCTCGGTTTACCCACCCATGGGTGGCAAGCCCCCTCAGCAGGGAGAAGTGACCTCTCTCCAAAGAACCATCCTTGACACTTACTTGAATTGCCTTTGATTGATTGATCTATGGACTTAACTTGATGAGTAACCTTGAATTATTCTTTAAGTCCTTTTCTTTCTACTAAATGATCTCCAATCATTACTAGAACTTGAACCTCATCTTCATCTTGAGTTTGATCTTCATTTTCAAATTTGAGTACCAAATTTGTACACTAAGTACATTCCACAATCAATGCCCTTGTACTCATTTCTTGTCATGCTTCTAGATCAATTCAAAACCAAACTTAGGTGCCTCAGACACTTATAAATATGTTTCCAACTTGAGGACCTTTCACTTAAAGTGACTCTAGATCAATCCAATAATTGTCACTTTTCTGGCAGATTCTATACTCTTCAAAGAATAATTCATATCTCCTAATATACGAATCCAAATTCCATGAAATTTGGTGGAGATGTGTATTAGTAAGTCAGCTAGCAGCTGTAAAAATTTGAGCTTCATTTGACATCTAGATTGCTACCAGATTTCAAATCTTCCACCACTGCTACATGCTGAAAACTGCTGCATTATGGCTGACAAGATGTACTCCAAAGCTGAAGCATCTTTTATCCAATTCTCATGAAATTTGTACAGCATCTTATAACATAAGTCTAGAGCATGTATGCCAAGTTTCAAGCCAATCCAATATGATTTAGTCACTCAAACTCAGACTTGATCTCACCTAGCTCAGATTTTCAACTTTGGACAGATTTCAATACATTGAGCAATACTTCATCAAATATGAATCAAACTTGAAACTAACTTGTTTGAATACTTTCACAAGACATATATCCATCCAATCCACTTACTAAATATCATCTCATGAATTTATTCAACACAAATCAATTCAAACTTGATTACTTAGGCATTTAATCCATTCAAACATCTCATAGCAAGCAACATTGCATATATATCCAATTCAATCAACTCATATGCACCCAAGTGAAATGATCAACAAGAGATATACCTTTGTTAGCTCATGATCATCCAATAGCAAGCTTTTAACTTGAATATATGCAAGCCATGAAATATATCCAATAAATCACCACAATCTTGAATGTTGCACTTGTATGTTGTAGTATTTGGACTCCACTTATTTTGACTTGGCATTGGAATAGAATATGCACTAAGCTTTAAAACTTGATTCAACATATGATGACCAATATGAATCCAAATGAATCAAGCCTCCAATGCCGATGGTACCTACAAACAATCATCCACTTTTTGATGGTACCCAAACAAGTTTGGGTCCTCTCAAGTTAGGAGCAACATACTTAGGCAAAGCCTTAGTATGGGTAGCGGGATGTTTTGCAATAGCAACAATAGAGGTACCATTTACATCCTTTCTAAGCACATTAGTATCATCAATTGAAATATGCTTAGAAATGTTACCTAGGGGACATGAATGTGCCATGTGTCCCCTTTCCCGGCATGAATAACATCTTCTCTTTGATTGAGCCTTTTCTTCATTGCTTATGTGATGCTTTTCATTGCCTTGCCTCTCATGAGTTACTTGAGCCTTCCTCTCAAGCTTGGTAGGACACCCCGAGGCGAAGTGTCCTATATCTTCACACTTGAAGCACTTGATGTGAGCCAAATTTCTTTTCTCAATTTGATTCTTGCTCATCATCTTGATATCTTGGATTTACATTAGATGCCTTCCTCTTCCACCCCTTCTTGTTTTCTTCTTCATGATCATCAAGTCACCAACATCTTCATCATTGATCTTGACTTGAGCTTGGGGTATCTTCTTTTCATCTTGTGGCCTCATCTTTGGCTTCTTGGTTGGGCAAGACTTGGCAAGGTGACCCATCTCATGGCATTTAAAGCACACGAAATGAGATAGCTTCTTTTGTCCTTGCTTCTTCATTTTCTTGCCCTTGTTCTTGTTGAAGCCAATGCCACTCTTGTCACCATAGCTTCTTTGAGTCTTTATCATGTGCTCAAAGGTGACTTTTGAGTTGTAGCACCTCTCTAACTTGTTGCTCAATTTCTTTACTTCACTTTTGAGCTCATTGTTCTCCTTCAAAATGTTAGTCTCACAAGACGTAGAAGTAGAACAAGCATATATATGTGAAGAACATGGCATATCTAATAAGTCATCACAAGAGGTGGATACATGCTTTCTCCCTACATCACATGGGTTAGTCACATTTTGCAATTGATCATTTGATCCATGTGATGAGCTCTCATTATTTTTAATTTTCTTTAAAAACATCTTAATGAGAGAAGCATGTTTTTCTAACAATTCCTCATGAGATGCAAGTACTTTCTCATGAGTCAACATTAGCTTCTCATGTGAAGATTTAAGATCATCAAGTAAGCTCTTATGTTCTTCATATGAGTTCTTTAGAAAAGAGTTTTCATTTTCTAATTTCATTATTTTAGCTTTCTCATTTTCTAAAGATGTGTTCATGCTAGCAAGTCTACTAACAAGCTCATCATATGAATCAACATGATCAATCACATTATCATTTGATACCTTTGTGTCACCTAGTGACATGAAGCAATGTGATGTAGTGGATGGGCTTATAGTAGCATCATCAAGGCCCGAGCATGAACCAACATTGTCACCATCAAGTGTGCTTGGGGTAGAAACATCACTTGCAACACTTGATGCATCATCACCATTCTTGTCAAGTGAACTTGTGGTAGATTGATTATCATCATCACTTGACCATGAGGTGGAGCAATCCTCCACAACCATCGTGTTGTGGTCATGCTCAACATCATCATGTGCAACCTCCTTGGGCTCGACATCATCGTCATCATCGGTGATAGCTCCATACTTTTTATTGAGATAGGCCCATATCTCATGAGCGGATTTGAGGTCCATGATCTTACTAAAGATGCTATCCTCCAAAGATCTATACATGATGTTAGTAGCTTGGATGTCAAGATCTAGGCATTTCTCTTGTGCTTGAGTTAGATTATCTTCATCCAACACATGAGAAAAGCCTACATCTACCATCCACCACATTTGAGGGCAAATAAACTTAAAATTCCATATCATCCAATTTTTCCACCGTGCAAAGTGTGTGCCATCAAACATGTGAGGACAATCAACATCTAGTCCATATTCCGCCATCCTCTCGGGTCGGTGAAGACCACAAATGAGAGACCGGGCTCCGATACCAATTGAAGGGTCGAGATGACGGACTAGAGGGGGGTGAATAGTCCTTTCTAAAAATAATCACGTCAGCAAACCGAAACAAATGCGGAATTAAAACTATCGGTCTAGCCAAGACTACACCCCTCTATCTAAGTTCACAAGCACCTCACAAAGATCCTAATTATGTAACTAAGCTGCTTTCCTTAGCAAGAGCTCTCCTAAACAATTCTAGAGCAAGGTCACACAAACCTATGCACTAGTACTTTAGCAAAGCCGGGGAGCTCCTACACAATTCTAGTAAGCAAAAGCACGAAGCCACCTATGCTCACTAGCAATGCTCAATAGCAAGGCAACTAATGCCAAACTAGAGAGCGTAAATTACTTAGCTACACAAACTAAGCAATATGACTAATAAGGTTACACAAACCAAATTAGCCACGCAACGGGAGCTACTTCTATGCTACACAAGCAAGAAGGTAACTAGCTAACTACACAAGCAAACTAGTTACAAGAGCAACTACACAAGCACAAGTATATGAATGTAAATACAAGCTTGTGAATCAAAAGCAAACCACCGAGAAGATGTACACAATGTTGACACGGCGGTTTTTCACCGAGGTTCACTTGGTTGCCACCAAGCTAGTCCCCGTTGTGGCGATACACCCACTTGATAGATCACGAGCTAATTGACTATCAAGAGTCAAACCCTCAGCGGGTGCCACACATCCACTCTCAAGATGGGGATTCTCCAAGCCACGAGCTTTACTAGAGTTGCTCTTCGCGATCCCCGCGGGGTGAGCACAATCCCCCTCACAAATCCTCCTCTGGAGCCACGCACAATCTCCACGCGTGCTTCAACAGAGTCGCAAGCCACCAAGCCGTCTAGAAGGTGGCAACCTCCAAGAGTAACAAGCACCACCGGCTTGCAACACGATCACCTAGTGCCACTCGATGCAATCCTCTCGATGCAACGCACTAGAATCGCTCTCTCACTCGATCCGATGAACACTATCAAGCATGAGTGAGTTAGAGGGCTTCCAAGCACTACCACATAAGCCACCAAGGCCAAAGTATGCTCAGCTGCCGGCCATGGCCGGCCAAGGCATCTATTTATAACCCCACGGTCAAATAGAGCCGTTACCCCTTCACTGGGCAGATTTCGGGACGACCGGACGCGCCGGTCGTAACTAACCGGACGCGCTCAACCATGTCCGGTCGCCCTGCGATGTCTACGTGTCCCTCAAATTTCAAATGCGACCGTTAGATCCTCCAACGGTCACTGCGCGCCAACGGTCAAATGCTATGACCGGACGCGCTGCTCAACCGACCGGACGCGCCGGTCGCACAGCACCGCGCGCGCGAAGCAACGACCGGACGCGCTTCTCGCAACGACCGGACGCGCCGATCCGCACAGCACCCGTGCCCGCGAAACAATGACCGGACGCGCTCCTCGCAACGACCGGACGCGACAGTGCCCACGTCCGGTTAGAGTCCAGTAAGCTCCTTCAACGATCGGACGCGTCCGATCATGTGTGACCGGACGCGCCGCGCGTCCGATCATCCTCTGTGAAAGTCCCTAGTTTGGTTTTGGCTAATTGATGAAACCTAGGACTAACCTTTGTATCTAAGTGGATGATTTAGATAAAGGTGGTCATTGCATATGAGACATGACATTGACTCATATGACCAAGATGGTGAAGACCAAGATGAGGCTTGGCTCGATGGACCGGTTGTGAAGGTGAAGGGCAAGTCGAGGCTTCGAAGCGAAGGATCATGCGATGGTGAAGCTTGAGCAAGACTTAGCGCCGACGGACCGATGCAACGGTGAAGAGCAAGTGAAGTCAAGGTCGATGGATCGAGACGCGCGGGCTAGGGTTTGCAACCGGCGCGTCCGGTCACTCGCGGGACCGGCGCGTCCGGTCAAGTGCCCAGAAGGAACTGCGGTTCGCAAGGACGATCGGACGCGGGGCGCGTCCGGTCACACGCGATCGGACGCGTCCGGTCGTCGAGGGAGCTTACTGGACTCCGACCGGACGCTGGCACTGTCGCGTCCGGTCATTGCGAGGAGCGCGTCCGGTCGTTGTTTCGCGGGCGCGGGTGCTGTGCGGATCGGCGCGTCCGGTCGTTGCGAGGAGCGCGTCCGGTCGTTGCTTCGCGCGCGCGGTGCTGTGCGACCGGCGCGTCCGGTCGGTTGAGCAGCGCGTCCGGTCATAGCGTTTGACCGTTGGCGCGCAGTGACCGTTGGAGGATCTAACGGTCGCATTTGAAATTTGAAGGACACGTGGACGTCGCAGGGCGACCGGACGCGGTTGAGCGCGTCCGGTCAGTTTCGACCGGCGCGTCCGGTCGTCCCGAAAAAACGGTCAGTGGAGTGGCAACGGCTCTATTTGTTTGGAGTGCTTATAAATACTCGTTGGCCGGCCCTTGGGGAGTTCTCTTGGCATTTCTAACACTCTTGTGCATCCTTTGAGCTAGAGCTACTCCTCCCACTCATCTCTCTTGCTTGATTGCAAATCAAAAGTGAGATTGAGTGATCCCAAAGTGCATTGCATAGCTTGAGGGCATCTAGTGGCACTTGTGGGTGGTTTAGCCGGTGGATTTCTTGTTACTCTTGGAGAGTACCGCTCCTAGCCGGCTTGGAGATTGTTGGAGGCGTTGGCAAGAGAAGGTGATTGTTCTTGGCCACCTCCGGTTATTTGTAAGAGGTTCTTGTGCTTTCCTCGGCGGGACGCCAAAAGCAACTCTATTACATTGCGCGTGTCATTGAGTTACCTTACTTGAGAGTGGTGTCTTGCGGTGCCTTGCGGGGCGTGCCTTGAGGGGCAAGTGACTTGAGGGTCGCATCGAGGAACCATCTAAGTGTTGGTCGACACAACCGGTGACGTAGCTTGTCGGTGCACAAGTGAACACCGGGTGAACAAAAATATTGTGTCTCTTGTCTCCCGGTGATTGGTCTCCATATTGTGTTGTTGTCAATATTGATTGATTGTATATCATCTTGGTGATTGGCAACATCTTCACTCCACCATTGGTATAAGATACACAATCCTATCTCTTGCATTTACTTTTACTAGATTATCTTGTGTAGCTCTAGTAGTAGCCTTTACTAGTAGTTGTTAGCTTGCTCACTAGTGTATAAATAGTGACATAGCTCTTGTGTGAACTAGAGATCATAATCTACTAGACTTGTGGATAGGAGGCTTGCATCACAACCCTTGGCTAAGCAAAACTCGCTTTACGCCGTTTGTTATTCTAACAAGTTTGCTTAGTGGCTTGTGTAGAATTTTTAATAGGCTATTCACCCCCCCTCTAGCCATCTAGGACCTTACAAGTGGTATCAGAGCTGTGGTCACCGTTTTAATCAAGGCTTAACATCCTTCGATGTGAAAAATGGCTCAAATTGTGTTCAATCATGTTGGGGGCAAGCCACCGTTCTTTGATGGTGTTAGTTCTTTTGCTCATTAGAAGAGAAAGATGACAATGTACCTTGGTTCTATTCATGAGAGAGTTTTGCAAGTCACCGAGAATGACTTTGCTATCATCGATCCCGATCATCTCACCGATGAAGATAGAGCAAATAGAACATGCAATAGAACGGCTCTCAATACACTTTATAATAATATTGACACAAAAGTATTTGAGGGCATCAAGGATTTGGAATTGGCAAATGAAGTGTGGACAAGGTTGAGTGAAACATATGAGGGCACTAAGGTTGTAAAGAGTGCCAAGCTATATGGGCTCAAGAGTGAGTTTGAGAACTTCAAGATGAAAGAAGAAGAAACAATATTAGAGATGTTTCATAGATTGCAAGTAATTGTGAATGATCTCAAGAGCTTAGGGCATAAGACTCAAGACCAAGATTTTTGCCATAAGTTCTTATTGAGCTTACCTAGAAGATTCAAGATGTTGATCATGATGCTACAAAGAGATGGGCTTGAAACAATGAAGCCAAATGATTTGCTTGGAGAGGTGTTAACCTTTGACAAGTATGATTAAGATGTTGATGATAAGGAGAAGGTGGAAGATGAAAAGAAGAAGAAGACCGTGGCGTTCAAGGCCATCTCCTCCAAGGGCAAAGCTACAATCATTGAAGAAGAAGACAATAGTGAAGATGAAGATTATGAAATTGATGATGAGGCATTTGCTTTTATAGTCAAGAAAATGGGTCACATGTTCATTAAGAGAAGAGGCTTCAAAAAGAGAAATGACAACTTCAAGAGCAATGAGCAACAAAGGAGGTGCTTCAATTGTGATAGCACCGAACATCTTCAAGCCGAATGTCCCTATGATAAGAAGAAGAACAACAAGAGGGGCAAGTTTGAGAAGAAAAAGAAAGAAGCCAAGATAACATTCAAGAAAGGCAAGAATGGAGTCTATGTGGCCACTTGGGAAAGTGATGATGATGAAGAAGAAGAAGAATCATCCAACAAGGCTTTTGCTTCCATTGCTATCAACAAGAAGCCTTTACTATTTGATTCATCCTCTTCATGCTTCATGGCCAAAGAAGCTAAGGTATTATATGATGAAAGTGATGATGAAAGTGAAATGGAATATGTTCATGATAGTGATAATGATAAATATGATAATGAAAATGATGATGATGATGAACCAACTAAAGAACAACTATATGACTTGTTGCAACAAACTAGAGACATAGCTATTGCCAAGAACAAGGAGTGCAAGAAGCTTTCAATGAAAGTAGCAATACTTGAGAAAGTTCTTGGTGAGCTTAAGACCACTCATGAGAGTCTAGTGGAAGACCATGAGGATCTTGGTAAGGCTCATTCCAAGCTTGAAAAAGCTCACTCATTGCTACTTGAGCAACAAGCAAAGAAGGAGGTTGTTGTATCATGTGATATAGGTGTTACATGTGATATAATTGATGAATCTTTTTATGAATCTATCATTATGTCAAATGCTAACCCTTCTTGTAGCTCTTCATCCACCACCACCAACTCTACCTCCACTACTAGTGATGGTTTCACTTGTGATACCTCACTAATGGTTGAGAATGAGACTCTTAAGAGAGAGGTGGATGAGCTCACTCACGCCCTAGGCAAGGCCTATGGTGGTGAGGCCCGCTTGCTTAAGTGCTTGGGTAGCCAAAGGTTCTCTCTTAACAAAGAGGGATTGGGCTACACCCCCAAGAAAGGCAAGTCGGCCTTTGCAACTCCAAAATCTAGTTTTGTGAAGAGCAATGGTCGGTTTTGCAATAGATGCAAGCAAGTTAGACACTTAGAGCATAATTGTAATAAAAAGAACCAAAGCAAGAAATTTGTTAATGCTATACCTTTTGATTCTTGCTATGTGCTTACCAAAGGTGTGAAGGGTGTGCAAGCTAAGTTTATTGGTACACCCATTGTTGGCCCAAAGAAGAAGGCTATTTGGGTACCAAAGAGCTTAGTTACTAACCTACAAGGACCCAAGCAAAAATGGGTACCTAAGCTTCATTGATTTGCTTGTAGGTCAATTACAAAGCCGGAGGAAGGCATTGGATTATTAATAGTGGGTGCACTCAACACATGACCGGTACATCAAGAATGTTTGACTCAATCAATGACAATGATAGTGGTGTTGATTCTATCATATTTGGCAATAACAAGAAAGGCAAGGTTATTGGCTTGGGCAAGATTGCAATATCAAATGACATGAGTATCTCTAATGTGTTGCTAGTTGAAAGTTTGGATTCCAATCTTCTATCCGTGGCACAAATATGTGATCTAGGCTACAAATGCATCTTTGGGGTTGATGATGTGGAAGTTATTAGTGTGGATGGTTCAAATATGGCATTCAAGGGCTTTAGATATGAGAATCTCTACCTAGTTGACTTCAATGCTAGAGAAACTTCTTTGACAACTTGCTTAGTCTCCAAATCAAGTATGGGTTGGCTTTAGCATAGAAGGCTTGGTCATGTTGGCATGAAACAATTGAAGAAGCTTACAACTCACAATCTTGTCAATGGTTTGAAAGATGTTGAATTTGAGAAGAATAAGCTTTGTAGTGCATGTCAAGCCGGGAAGCAAGTTGGAAGCTCACATCCAAAGAAGAGTACAATGAGCACATGCAAAGCATTTGAGTTGATGCACATGGATCTATTTGGACCAACAACATATACAAGCATAGGTGGCAACAAGTATGGCTTTGTCATAGTGGATGACTTCACAAGATTCACATGGGTATTCTTTCTTAGTGACAAAAGTGAAGTGTTTGACACCTTCAAGACATTTCTCACTAGAGTTCACAATGAGTTTGAGATTAGAATCAAGAAAGTGAGAAGTGACAATGGAAGTGAGTTCAAGAATACAAGAATTGAAGAACTTTGTGATCATTATGGTATTGGACATCAATTCTCGGCCAAGTATACTCCACAATCAAATGGCCTAGTTGAGAGGAAGAATAGAACATTGCTTGATATGGCTAGATCAATGCTTCATGAGTACAATATGAGTCAATCATTTTGGGATGAAGCAATCAATACCGCTTGCTACTACATCAATAGATTATATTGTCATCCATTGCTAGAGAAGACCCCATACGAGTTACTTCATGGAAGAAAGCCCAATATTTCTTACTTTAGGGTGTTTGGTTGCAAATGCTATATCTTGAAGAAGGGCACTAGATTGGGGAAGTTTGACAAAAGATGTGATGAGGGGTTCCTACTTGGTTATTTAACTACAAGCAAAGCTTATAGAGTTTGGAACAATTCAAGTGGCATTCTAGAAGAAGTCCATGATGTGCAATTTGATGAAACCAATGGGTCACAAGATGAAGAAGAGAATCTAGATGATGTTGGTGGAACTCAATTGGTGGAAGCAATGAAGAACATGGACATTGGGGACATTAGAGCAAAGCAAGTAATTGATATTCAAGATGATGATAAAGATCAAGTGCTCAATTCACCAAACAAGCTAGTTAGTGACTCTCAAGTGCAAAATCATGGTGCTAGTTCTTCTCATCGAGATACATCAAGTGATCAACCAAGCTCAAGCAATCAAGTGCAAGTACTTCAACCACAACATGTTGCAAGAGATCACCCCATTAATAGTGTTATTGGTAATATTAGAAGTGGTGTGCAAACAAGATCAAGATTGACTATGTTTTGTGAGCATGCATCATTTGTGTCAACCATAGAACCAAAGAAGATAGAAGAAGCTTTGAGGGATGCCGATTGGATCATGGCTATGCAAGAAGAGCTTAACAATTTCACAAGAAATGATGTTTGGGAGATGGTAGAAAGGCCAAATGACTACAATGTGATTGGAACCAAGTGGGTGTTTAAAAACAAGCAAGATTAAGATGGCATTGTAGTGAGAAACAAAGCAAGACTAGTTGCTCAAAGTTACACTCAAGTTGAAGGTCTTGACTATGATGAGACATATGCTCCCGTGGCAAGATTGGAGGCAATAAGGATTCTATTGGCTTATGCTTGTGCACACAATATCAAACTATATCAAATGGATGTCAAAAGTGCATTTCTCAATGGGATCATCAATGAGTTAGTATTTGTTGAGCAACCGCCCGGATTTGAAGATGACAAGAAACCCAACCATGTCTACAAGTTGAAGAAGGCTTTATATGGCTTAAAGCAAGCACCTAGAGCATGGTATGAGAGGCTAAGGGATTTCCTTCTCTCTAAGGGATTCAAAATGGGCAAGGTTGATACTACTCTATTCACCAAGAAGATTGGAAATGATCTATTCATAGTGCAAATATATGTTGATGACATCATCTTTGGATCAACCGATCAAGCTTATTGTGAAGAATTTGGTGCTATGATGGCCAAAGAGTTTGAAATGTCTATGAGTGGTGAACTTAGCTACTTCCTTGGTCTCCAAGTCAAGCAATTGAAGAATGGAACATTTGTGAGTCAAGGGAAATACATAAGGGACATGTTGAAGAAGTTTGGAATGCAAGATGCAAAGCCAATTTCAACTCCAATGGGCACAAATGGCAATTTGGATAGTGATCTTGATGGCAAAATGGTGAATCAAAAGGAATATCGGTCTTTGATTGGAAGTCTACTCTATGTCACCGCATCAAGGCCGGATGTCATGTTTAGTGTTTGCATGTGTGCTAGATATCAAGCCTCACCTAGAGAAAGTCATCTCACGGCGGCAAAAAGAATATTGAGGTACTTGAAGCAAACAAGAAATGTTGGACTATGGTATCCCAAGGGGTCAAAGTTTGAATTGATTGGATATTCGGACTCCGACTATGGGGGTTGCAAGATCAATAGGAAAAGCACAAGTGGCACATGTCAATTACTTAGAAGATCACTTGTGTCATGGTCCTCAAAGAAACAAAATAGTGTGGCAATCTCTACCGCCAAAGCCGAATATATGAGTGCGGGGAGTTGTTGTGCACAATTGCTATGGATGAAATCAACTTTGAAGGATTATGGTCTCAACTTCAAGAATGTGCCGTTGCTATGTGATAATGAGAGTGCAATCAAGATGATACAAAACCCGGTTCAACATGGAAGAACAAAGCATATTGACATAAGACATCATTTCATTAGAGATCATCAACAAAAGGGAGATATTGCCATTGAAAGTGTTGGCACCGATGATCAACTTGCCGATATTCTCACTAAGCCACTTGATGAAAAGAGGTTTTGCAAGCTAAGGAATGAATTGAACATTCTTGATTTCTCAAACATGAGTTGAATGCACCCCACCCACTGATTGACATGCCTCTCCTTCGACATTGCAAGGTAAAATTGATTGACATGTCTTTCATCCTATGCTAAGGACTTGATAGAGCATGTATACATAATAAGTGGTACGCATAAGCATTCATGATAAATCAAATGAATTTGATGGATATATGTTACCACTATTGCTTCTATGCTTATTTTGATCTAGTGGTGGCATATGACATGTTTGTGAGCTTGTAAACCTAGTGTTGAATCTAGAAGATTTGCTATAAGTGTTTAATTCAACATAGGCAAGATAACCCTTATTTTGAGGAGTGAAGAAGCTTGTCTTTGGTTCAAATCGAATTAAATATCTTTGGCAAATATTCTAGGTTAAACCAAATTTGATAAATTTTTTAACCTTACATGTGGTATCGAATTAATTTCAATCTACTCCATCAAACACTTTTCCTTCTCTCCACAATTTGATCCCCTTTTTGGGTAAGTTGTTGACAAAGGGGGAGAGAAAAAGATGATTCAACTTGATAAAGGGGTAAATAAAATTTATGAAGAGAAAAAGATGATTCAACTTGATAAAGGGGTAAATAAAATTTATGAAGAGAAAAAGATGATTCAACTTGATAAAGGGGTAAATAAAATTTGTTGATGCACACAAGTAGGGGGAGCAAGCTCATAAACAAAGTTGTTGCATTTGTTTGTACATTCTCATATGACTTGCTCATTGCACATGTATTTAAATTCAATATACATGCTTGTGTGGTGCAATGCTAGTATAGAAATTGGATGATGAAATGATCTACTAGCATGCATAGGAATAGTTTACATGTGGTATCTAGACTTGCCTAAAGCTTTACAAGTGGTTAGCTTTATAAGTGGTCCAAGAACCTTTACATATAATATTGATCTCACGGGGTTCTTGCGTTTTGATGGATGTCTAGTTACTTCATGATGCTAAGGATGGTGTAAAAGGCAACTCCGATTGGTATCACGCTTCAAAGGTCCATTTCTTACACCTTAGCATCATTTTGGTAGAATTACTCTCTCAACATTTCTATCCATGCATATGTGCAAAGCTTTCAATCCAAACTCTATGCACATATGTAGGGAGAGCTAATGCTACCAAAACCGAGCTTGTGATAATTGTCCAAACTTTACTTATGAGCAAAATGATTGGACAAGTATGATAAGTTTAAAACTTTTATTATCAAGATCATCTTTGTGAGGGTTGTCATCAATTACCAAAAAGGGGGAGATTGAAAGTCTCTAGTTTGGTTTTGGCTAATTGATGAAACCTAGGACTAACCTTTGTATCTAAGTGGATGATTTAGATAAAGGTGGTCATTGCATATGAGACATGACATTGACTCATATGACCAAGATGGTGAAGACCAAGATGAGGCTTGGCTCGATGGACCGGTTGTGAAGGTGAAGGGCAAGTCGAGGCTTCGAAGCGAAGGACCATGCGATGGTGAAGCTTGAGCAAGACTTAGCGCCGACGGACCGATGCAACGGTGAAGAGCAAGTGAAGTCAAGGTCGATGGATCGAGACGGTCATGTGATGATATGAAGTGGATCATATCATTTGGAGAAACAAAATGGGCTCAAGGCAAAGGTATAACCATAGGGCCATTTTGTTTTACACTCAAGACACCATAGAGGGTGTGAGTGGTTTAGGATCGATAGCCGAACTATTAAGAGGGGAAGTCTTATCGGTTATTCGATGCACGGGTGCCACTAGGTGAATTCATGAAGTGCATTGCATGTAGGGCCTAGTGAGCTAATTGGAAAACCTTTGAAAATGATTGAGAAAAAGCTAACACACAAGCACATGGAAATATACACTTGATGGTGTTGGCACATTTGCAAAGGTGGCGTTGGTCGCGCTATGGTTTGCGGGTAGAGAGGGGTTTGGGTTCCTCTCTCCATGAATGAAATGCCTATTTTCCACTACGCCGAAAGTCGGAAAAGAAACGGAGGCGAACGGGGTCACTAAGGTGATCGGACGCTGCACCGGACGCGGTCACGGTGTGACCGGACGCGTCCGGTCAGTACAGCGCGGTATTGGGCGCGCGGGCTAGGGTTTGCAACCGGCGCGTCCGGTCACTCACGGGACCGGCGCGTCCGGTCAAGTGCCTAGAAGGAACTGCGGTTCGCAAGGACGATCGGACGCGGGGCGCGTCCGGTCACACGCGATCGGACGTGTCCGGTCGTCGAGGGAGCTTACTGGACTCCGACTGGACGCTGGCACTGTCGTGTCCGGTCGTTGCGAGGAGCGCGTCCGGTCGTTGTTTCGCGGGCGCGGGTGCTGTGCGGATCGGCGCGTCCGGTCGTTGCGAGGAGCGCGTCCGGTCGTTGCTTCGCGCGCGCGGTGCTGTGCGACCGGCGCGTCCGGTCGGTTGAGCAGCGCGTCCGGTCATAGCGTTTGACCGTTGGCGCGCAGTGACCATTGGAGGATCTAACGGTCGCATTTGAAATTTGAAGGACACGTGGACGTCACAGGGCGACCGGACGCGGTTGAGCGCGTCCGGTCAGTTTCGACCGGCGCGTCCGGTCGTCCCGAAAAAACGGTCAGTGGAGTGGCAACGGCTCTATTTGTTTGGGGTGCTTATAAATACTCGTTGGCCGGCCCTTGGGGAGGTCTCTTGGCATTTCTAACACTCTTGTGCATCCTTTGAGCTAGAGCTACTCCTCCCACTCATCTCTCTTGCTTGATTGCAAATCAAAAGTGAGATTGAGTGATCCCAAAGTGCATTGCATAGCTTGAGGGCATCTAGTGGCACTTGTGGGTGGTTTAGCCGGTGGATTTCTTGTTACTCTTGGAGAGTACCGCTCCTAGCCGGCTTGGAGATTGTTGGAGGCGTTGGCAAGAGAAGGTGATTGTTCTTGGCCACCTCCGGTTGTTTGTAAGAGGTTCTTGTGCTTTCCTCGGCGGGACCCCAAACCCTCTCTACCGCTCAAACTTCAACGCCTTCGCAAATGTGCCAACACCAACAAGTGAACACCACCTTGTGCACGTGTGTTAGCATTTTCACAAACATTTTACCGAAGGAGTTAACCACTCAACTTGCCACGCCACTCGATCCTAGCAACGATGCATAGTTAGATCACACGAGTGGCACTAGATGACCGATATGCAAACAAGTTTGCCCCTCTTGATAGTACGGTCATCTATCCTAAACCCGGCCATAAACTTCTCTACACACCTATGACCGGTGAAATGGAAATGCCCTAGGTTATACCTTTGCCTTGCGCATTTCACTCCATCTCCTCCGACGTTGATGCAACACATGCACCAACCATATCACAAATGATATGATCCACTTCATATCATCATGTGACCTTGGTCCATCGATCTTGACCTCACTTGCTCTTCACCGTTGCGTCGGTCCATCGGCGCCAAGTCTTGCTCAAGCTTCACCGCCACGCGGTCCATCGCTCTAAAGCCTCTGACTTGCCCTTCACACTTGCAACCGGTCCATCAAGCCAAGCCTCATCTTGATCTTCGCCACCTTGGTCACATGACTCCATGTCATGTCTCATATGCAATGAGCTCCTTCATAACACAATCATCTGTGGACTAATTCCCTGTGTATCTCACATAAACACAATTAGTCCACCTAAGGTTGTCACTCAATTACCAAAACCAAACAAGGACCTCTCACATGTCCATCGCCCATCAGCTCCTCTTTTAGAAAGAAATCAAAGAAGCGGGGGAATTGGGCATGACACTCACACTCGGTGATGCAGCGGAGTGAAAGCCCAAAGAACAAGAATCAGATTGAATATTTGGGGACACGATTGGCTCGGCACTAGCTCTAGAATTGACCACCTGCTCATGTTGGACAGCAAACTCCTAACACCAAATGGCAAAAAACAGGAACAATAATCCAAGATTGCATAGTAATAACAATACACACATTAGAAGTTTTATAGAAATTTATACATATATTGACCTCTCCTATGAGCTATCAAAAACCTCCCTCTTGAGGTTGAGGGGCATCCTATCCACCAGCACCGACTAGCATCCATCCCGTGAACAAATGGAAAAGAAAAGGTTCGTGCCACTTAAAAAAATGCATGGGGATGATTACACTTATCCATGAACACCAGAAGATCATGCTGCTGCAGTGGCCCAAGCAGCAGGTACAGACATAACAGCAAGGCAACTATGTCCGTTTCTACCTGAGGGGTCTTTTATTTACACTTCCTATTACCTGTACAATAACAAAATTTATGGAGCATCTCTCATGTAGGTACTAGCATATGTCTGCATCTGATTCACAAGATTGTTAGACAAATTTAAAAGAACTACAAATTATAGCATGTCTGGACTCCATCATTAAGATGATTGTGAAATTAATTTTTGACAAGGACAAGTTCAAAACCCAAAATAAACAGCACAATGTATGGTCAATCAGAACTACAAAAGGAATTCTGGTGTTAGCAGATGGGCAAGCAAGATGCAAGACTGCTCTGACAAGCATGTTGTGTAGCTCTAGAAAACCACTAGTATTTGTATCATTGTATGCATATAAACATTGGTAGGTTAAACTAGACAATTAAGCAACGATGTGACAAAATGACCTCTGCATTAGTCTTTTTTTTTCAAGTAGCACTCATCATGTAATATAATGTCTCACTCCTGTCATGCAGGCTATATAGGATCCCCACGTAACCAGCAGGATGAAGGCCATCTGGATCCCTTTATTTTGGAGGAACTGAAATATACTTAATGGATTAGGCTATTAGGCTTGGAATTTGACATTCCATAACATTTCCAAGCTCACAAATAAGCCTATCTCAAATTCATAGGACGGGAGATAAAAATTGATTATATATATATATATATATATATATATATATATCATTATGTTATAATTCTACTCTCCAACTTATAGCACACTCTTCAACTCACTTCCCTACAGTAGAAATGTATATCCCTTGTGTGTCTAACAATAAATATACAAATATATATTCCATATATAACTATATTAGCTTAATTAATCTACGTCTAAAATATAATTATTAGAATAAATTTAATTCCAAGGATCCAAACAGGCCCTGAGTGTTGTGCTCTTGCAACCTATACAGGTTTACTGAAAAAGTAATCAATGCACATATACATTGCATTATCAACTGCGGATTGCATGATCCAACAAGCCACTAGGGAAAATGTAACAGAACCGCCAATTATACGAGATTAAGTAGGAAAATCATCCAACGAGAGGACAATTTAACAAACTTAAGCTCGTATAACCCGGTAGTCCGTGAAATCCTGACGGATTTCAAACCATTTCACATCACAGCCAAGATCGTACTAAGTTTAGCGGTCGTCGTCATAAGTTACATAAAAGTTCGCGGCACAAAATACATCGGAGTTCAAACATAGTTATTACAAACCAGTTTCGAATAAAAGTAGCGGAAGCAGTAGTTCAAATCACGCACACACACAGCGTTTTGAAATAAAGTGCCAGCTTGTGATCATCTCCAGCAAAAGCATCAGACGAGAAGTAGCGAATGACCATTGCCCATGGTCCTAAGCTTCGTTCATCGCAGGATAGAGGCAGTTGATACAGTAGTCGTAATACATCTGCCCATCTGCAACAAGTGGGAACAAAGCCCTGAGTACGAGAAGGTACTCAGCTAGACTTATCCGATATAACCAAAATAAAGTGACACCAAGGATCATGATAGGCTTTCTGGTGAGGTAGATGACTCATTTGCAAGAAAAGCATTTTTAACTTAACAGTTCTTTTACAAAGGCATGCAGTATTTTAATCTTTATTACCCTGACAATTATGATTGCACTTGTGCTAGAGTAACAATGTAATTAAGCAAGTAAGGATTACCAATGATCATTAACAATAGTTACCATGTCATCTTCCATATAACTATCCAAGTGTTTCATCAATATTACTACGATGAAGTAGCTCAAGTCAAGTGTTCACTATCCAGTGAACGATGGCGATTCAAATCGATTATTAACCAGCTGGTAATTTATTCCTCACACAAACCTCACTCACCCGCTAAAGTGAGGTATTGGTCACCGAGTCAACTATTCAGGTAAAGTCGCGAGCTTGCCATGAACCACATGTACCCGAGGGCCGCCCGACTGCTCTTTGGCCTTATCATCGCGCCCCTGTTTCCTGCCACTACTGCTCCGGTACAGTGCGTTGCGGGCAATCCACTCGGCCCGAATAATCTCCCAGCTTCGCGGTCGAAAGGTACATTATTCGGCCAGCTAAATGTGAGGCATGCGTTCAACATGACTCGAGGCCCAACAACGGTCGGTCCTTAATCGACACAGACAGAAAACAATACAGTCCGAAACCCTGCAAGTTTCCGCCCGGTCTCAGATTCATTTCGACACTTAGTTATTTTCATATGACATACTTTCACATAGATCTAAGTAATCTCCTAGAGCTCGCGGATGACAGGCAATCACCCGACTTCTACCGGTCTAAGTAAACTAAGCAATTATTGACCGTGGACACCAAGGTAACAAGGATCGGGTAAAGCAAGGTGAAACAAGGTGTAATGCAGCAACGTTTGCAAACAACTCCTAAACGTAATGCATCAAATTAAGTAAAGTCAATAATAAATTATTTGCAAACCGGGAGAGAAATGCTCCGGGGCTTGCCTCGCTCAAAGGAGCTCGAACGGTGGTCGGGGCACTCTGGAAGATCTTCACCGATCTCCTCTTCGGCTTCGGTCGACTCCTGCTCTTGAACCTCGGACTGCTCTTCCGGGTCCTCAGGAACTGCTACCGGGTTCGGTTCCTGCGATCCTGTATGATGCAGAATTATAAGTGCTCATGCCTAGGTGTATTGCAGGGATGACATGAGATGGTGATGCATGAATGAGATGTAAATGAGCATGTTACTTTATTTGGATTACGTGGAACTTACGACTCTTCTACAAGGTAGTCTACGTCATCCAAGAACATGTACTCAAAAAAAACTACCACCACTATTCTCTACCATGCAAAGGCACCTTGACACTCAAGATGCTTCAAAGATACACCAAAGCATAGTTTACTAACTAATCTTGCATCAAAGATTGAATGTAAACCCTAGTTAGCACTATGCTTGAACAACAACACAAAGTTTGGTAGCACAGAAAAATCCCAACAAATTACAGTGGGTTACTAACATCAATACTAGCCTGCCACAAGATTTTCATTGCAATTGGATTACTAGAACTGTCTATACAAAAATAACAAGCTAAGACCTAAAAATGAGTACGAAAATACTTTGCATTATGAAAAGTATCAAACAACAGATTTAGAAATTTTCCTACTTTCTACATAGTAAACAATCACTATAGAAAATTATCACTTGCATGTTTTATTCACATTTATTTAATTAACAAAAATAACAAATACTAGTGATAGAAAGCATTTGAACTACACCTACACATTTTTCTACAGAACAGACATGATATATAATTTTCCTAGCAAGTACATGGCACAAAAAGATTAACAAACTTGGAACCACAATTTTCTGATTTTTCTATAATTTATTATCAATTTTTTTCAAGAAAACACCAATTTCAAGGATTAAATAAAACACTACAGAAAAGTAATGAAATATTGACATGCAATATTTTTATATTGTAGATCTGGTTCTAATGAGTCCATAGAAATTTATTTCACAATTTTTGGAGCTGAGATGACTACAAAAACATTTTCCAAAGTATTTTTTTTATCATGAATAATAAAAGAAAACAGAAAACAATTTTTCAATATTGGCACTGGGCCGGCCCGTGAAGGCTAACCGGCCCATGGTCGTTTTCGGCCTGGTTCACGCGCGCGGGGGAAAAGCGAGCAGGCCCGCTCGGAGGCGCGGCCCACAGGGCGTGGCCCAGTGAAGACCGACGGGGAAACAGGGCGGCCTCGTCGGCGTTCGGAGCCGTGACGGCGTGGCGGTGGCCGACGGCCAATGGCCATCTCCGGCCACGTCCCGACCAGCGAGCGCGCGCACAATGTTCGCGAGGAAATAGCGAACTCGAGAGGGAGGCTCGGGGGAATGGAGAGGGAGCGAGCGAGACGGTGGGCGGAGCGCGAGCTCGGCGGTCCCGTCATGGTGGCGCAGCGGGGGCGGAGAAATGGAGCCCTACCGGAGCGAGCAAGGTGATGGTGGCGCCCATTCGGAGGAGAGGAGAAGGTGGCGGAGCTTCGTGCACAGGCAATCGAACGGTGGTGGTTCACCGGCGTCGGAACACGGCGGTGGATGCGAGGGCGTGCGGTGGCGAGCGGCGCTCCCGCTCGGTTTCTCCGGAGGAAGGGAAAAAGGGAGCGAGCGAGGGGCGAGTGGGATGGAGACCAGGTGCTCGTGACGATTTGAGGCAGAGCGCGCGTGGGGTCCACGGGCGGGCGCGTTCTGCAATCTATTTAGACAATGCGTATGAACACAAGAAACAATTATACGAGGGAAACCATCTCTTAATTTATTATTATAAATATCTTTTCTCGAATGCGCAAAAGATTTATTTATCATTGTATTAAGTAAAAGAGTTTAAATATATAGACAATGCGTTATTATAGATATACATGTAGTCTATCTGTATTGATGTAGTTTAAAGACGTGTATATATATATATATAGTTAGAGTATACTCTATAGCTAGCTATAAAATAAGTTATTTTGTAGCCACCTCTATTTACGATAATTTTATATACTAATTTACGATAATGTCGGTATATATTTACGATGGTTGAATTACTATAGTACATGGGGATATTTACCATAATGTTATAGTAAACCACATAGTAAGGAGCAATTATCGTAACTCAAAGTGACTACAGAATAAATTATTTTATAGCCAGCTGTAGAGTAATAGTTCTATATATATATATATATATATATATATATATATATATATATATATATATATATATATATATATATATATATATATATATATATATATATATATATATATATATATATATATATATATATATATATATATATATATATATATATATATATATATATATAGCCTTCAAAACATATATAGTACGAGCACATCGATCATCTAATTGAGAAATTCTTAATAGAGTCAGACGATTATTGCACATGCAGATGGAGAAATCAACTCGACATCAGAGGATTAGTATATCTTGTTTTTATCTCACGCTAGTATAGTGTCCGTGCTAACGCTACGAAATATTTTGTAACATGAATCAAACCATAAAGAATTTTTTAAACAAATGAAACCATAAAGAATGATAGTATGTGTTTTGATAATCACTTTGCCGATGAGAAATTTACGATTTAAACAAAAAAGCAACAGTTCAAAGAGTTATTATATTGTTAATTACATAGCAAGATACACTTAGAGTTTAAATTTGATCTGCATTGCATACTGCCCTATGCTTGAGTATGCCGCTGCAGCCAAGGCTCTCACATGGGCCACCAGGCACCAGCCAACCAAACTAACCACAACATGAAAACAACCAGACGACGATATTTTTTATCCATAGTTTAATTTTCACATAATTGTATATGACCATGTATATAATCCGGAAAACACTTATGTATAACAAAGCTTAATAAGTCAAACATGCACTTGTATATTGCTCATGCTAACGTTACAACTACATTCGTACATACGCATGCCCCACCCAGGGATAGCCGCCGCCACCACGGGATGGGAGACCAACAACCGCCACGGACGCCCCTGCTCAGCCTCGCCAGAGCCGTGAAGCGCCTCACTATGCCATGCCAGCTGGTCGCTGGCTAGCCGCGGCCTTGCCCAGCCGGCTGCTAGCTGGCCACGTCAGCATCCTTCCTCACCCTCGTCTTCAAGCCACGCCGCCGTCAGCCACATGTATCACAGTAGTCATTTGAAGTGTATAGGGCAAGAGTGTGACGTACCACACACATAGCAAGTGGATACAATAGATATTTTTGGGATGACATCAAACTATAAAAGGACCTCAATAAATCATTAAGCATCATGTGTTGATTTTGGCTCTATGTGTCCATTTTCTGTTTTTTCTTCCTGGTATGGACAAAGTTCTTTTGTATGAAGCAGATTATTATGTCACTGAAAGAAGCAAACTCTATGTCAGTAAAATCATAAGACGATGGCCTAGAAAAACTTACCTTTCCTTTGCTTCCACAAATCAGTGGCCATATGCATGACTGCACCAGAAGAAATGTAACAGAACATTAAAGGGGTCAGCTAAGTCAGCATAATAAATTATAATGTAAAAATAAAAAAGAAATTTATTTTTTTCATGATGAAAGAGGTGACAAATAACACCAATCAATTAATGACCAGGGCTCTATATCTATGAAAATTGTCAGCATTTTAATATGCTGACTATAGAAGAAGGATAAAGAGGTGGCCTAGAAATACTTACGTTTCCTTTGCTTGCACAAATCAGTGGCCACGTGCATTCAGATAGGAGAGTCTTTCATTGTGCTCCCACTGTCCAACTCCACGGCAGGGAAATGAAATTGATAGAATAAGAACCTCAATGATGGGATAAGTAAGCACAACGATCAACAAATTGATAGAATAAGAACCTGAATGATGGGATAAGTAAGCACAACGATCAGTAAATTTATTTTAGAGTAAAGGTTTGCTGGCTTAGTATAGATCAGTAGCGTATTTTAGGCATCCCTAGCAATCTGGATTTACAAAATCTAGCACAGAGATTTAAAAAAAAGCAAATAGAAGTGGATCACACATTGATATTTTGCTTCAAAGAATGCAGAGCTTATAAAGTGAAACATTATTTTTTGACCAACACATGTGTTCTATTCTACCTCTGCCATCAATCAAAAACTCCAGAGTCACCGATGCATTCAGTAACTATTTTTATCAAGTTACTTATTTTCAATTCTCATACCAAGCAATAATTTGGAGCAAGTGGAAAGGAAATGCTTCACTGCAGTTTAAACATAAAGGACTCACTATGGAATAAATAGGTGAAATGAGCCTGATTTATTTGCTTCCCTGGGTTTTCTGATTTATTTTGCATGGGGGATCAGACAAAAAATACATCAAGAAGCAAACATGAAATAATTCTTATCCCATATGAAAATCCTACTGTAAAAGCACTAAGATTATCTGCAGATTAGAGGCCAGCAAACAAAACCTAGGAAGCAAAGGACAAAATCCACCCAGTAGAATTTTTGTGGGGTGAGAAGGATTAAAGAGCCATCTTAATTTTTGCAAGCTTAGATATGAGCACATCTCAAGCCTAATGCATTCATCATGGCCAATACTTTACTACTGAGGTCAGCATAAACTACACATAATAGTATTGGCAGACATGGCTGCTATTTATATGCATCAAAATTTAAACAACAACTATTCCTTCACTGCAGCATTAAAGTAAAGTTGACAATAAGTGTATGGATGGTTCAGCCGATAGTGGCAATACCGTTCGATGACGGCAGATTAGGACCCTTGCCCTGACTTGAACTTGCTGTTGCGGCACCACCACTGAAATAATTGGCACCACAATGCTGAGAAATCAATGGCACGTTGCTGCTAATCCCCATCATCAAGATGCGAATTGATATTTATGGCAATAATTGGAGGAAGAAATATCGCACAAGATGTTTAAAAAAATAAAAACCCATGTTGTGTAGTTCAAAAGGCTTAAATTTTATCATAAACAAACTTTGGTTATTATAATTTTCAGACAATCAGACAACAAACACATGAAAAAAAATGAATTAGCATGTTCTTGATCTAGAGAAAAAGAGATTCAGCGATACTTGAGATACTTGAGGTCTCAATCAGCTTCTTCGTTTCTTCTCGTTCTTCACTTCTTGTTTCTCTGCAAAGAAACACAGCACCACCAGTCCATCAGCGCTAACAGAAAAGCTACTGCAAGACTTCTTATCAAAATGTGAACCTACGGTTGCACTTGCAGACTTCTGGAAATGTTTAAATGCTCACAAACACAGTATCAGAGGCAACACATGTAGCTTCCTGTTGCAACAATATGGTATTTCTGAGTTTGATTGTGTAGGGTCTGAGCTTGCAGAAAGATTCCAACATTTGAAGGGAGTACATTTTGGAATGCCAAGTCTACTCGCATGCTACTTAATTCTCTGATTATTGATTGGACATAATTACCTTGAATATGTTCAGTGCCTAAAAAAGACATTACTAATGACCACAATAAGCCGTCGTTTTCCTTCAGCCAATTTAATTAGCTTCTTGATGGTTTCATAAGTCGTCGATGCCTTGTAGCGGGCGGCAAAAGTCCCGCGGCTGCGCTTTCTGAAAACATGTAGCATTAGATGCTATCAGTATTCTTAACAGTTTACAAGAGCCTGAAGCAAGTTAATTGATTTAACATAAACTAATTTGCCTGACCAAAGAAATTTATGGGTCTTTAAATAAGCCTGAGGGCAGTAGTACCATCAAAAACAAACCAAGCTATCAGGCTTATATTTGACGCTACAACTTTTTACAAAAGATCAAAGATTAAAAAGTAATGAAATAACTGGAGGAAATTCCTTACTGAATCTACTATCTTGTCCTGACATTTCCACCGGCACCTACGCACCTGCAGCATCTATCAGAAAGTTACTTGCATTGCATTACAGAACAGGAGGTAAGTGACAAGCAAACTAATTTCAATCCTGCTCATCACAGGAATTATATGCCCAAACCATCATTCACAAAAATCCCAAAAAAACCACAAATTAATAGACCCAACTGCACAGTGCACAAAAAGGCATCGGCAATCAAGAAAAAAATTCTAAAAATCACAGTCAAATGGGATTTCACATACCAACAACCGCAGAGACAGATCTCGGCAGGCGGGTGCGGGGGAGGATGACGCCCCGCCTCGGTCTCGACTCGCCCGGTGGCCGGCTCCGCGCGGAGTCGCCTGGCGGCGGCGGCGGCGGCCTGCGCACACGCTCAGGGGAGGCGCGCCACCAGCGAGGCCAGCAGTAGCCGCATCCAGGGGGCTGCACCCCCAGCCACGTGGCCAGCGACGGCGGAGGCCCGGCAGGCTGCGCCCCCAGTCAAGGAGCCGGCCAAGCGGGCCACCAGGCCAACCACGGTGTCGCCCTAGCTGGCCGCGGCTGCGACTTAGGCCACCGGGGGAGCAGCGCCAGGGAAGAAGGGGGTGGAGAGCCATGGGAAAACAAGGGGGTGGAGCGTCTACGACTCCGTCCATCAGATCTGGCCGCTGGGAACCAGGAGGCGACGGTGGAAGAAGATGTGCGGTATTTTTTCCCTGTGTGCAGTCACTCAAGGGGAGATGGTGATGTTTCGAGAAAAGAAAGAAAGACTGCGCAGGAAATAGGAATCGAACCGTGGACGTAGGGAGGCTGGGACAGAGGGAGGCGGAGTCGCGCGTGAGGTGTGGGTGCGTTTGAAGCCTCGCGTTAGATGCCTGGCTTCCCACCTCTGATCGTGACCATTAGATCTGGTCTTGGTGTTTTATTAGCCATTGATTTTAATGATGTAGGATTCTTGCGTGCAATTTCCTGGGTGCACAATGGTTGAAGGCTCTCAGCGGGGGACATTTTTCTGGGTGGATCAAGTATAATTTAAGTGTTTCATTATAGTAGAGATGACTAGTACAATATATCTCCTATCAATAGATGATGAGGTGGAGAGGAGATATTTGTTTAGGTTGACGCGCCACCCCGGGGCCGATGCCGAGGCTTTGGTCCGCAGGACGTGTACAAGGTGCCCTTCCACGATCCGAGCATTCCCCGGCCGCAGGACGTGTACAAAATCATAGTGGATAACTACAACCCGTTCGAGCATGTCTGGCTAGAGCGCAGCCAAGACGGCACCCGACGTGTTCACCCGCTGGTCAGTGATAGACTATCCTGTTGCCACTTCTCTATGTTTTGGCGTGTTTGAACAAAAGGGAGGAGCTATGAACTCCTTGATCGATGTGTGAGACATGGCTTAGGTAAAATAGTATGCATTGCTTTGTTTAGTCGAGTCTTGACTCTTGATTCTTGACCAACACTTGCTGAATCAAATACTACTGTTCCCGTCCCCCATCGCTTGGTGTGTTTAGACTGGATGTGTTGGGCGGACGTTGCCCAAAGTTCATCAGACACGGAATGAGTACAAATAATCTGATTGCTGCTTTTTTTAGGTTAAATTTTCAACCAAACATTGGAAGATGGCTTTATGATTGTGGTGTGACTGTGTGTATAAATGGAAGAGGAAATGTTCAATATTAGTTGAGATAATACTTTTTTTGTGGTGTGAAAAACAACCAACAAGGATGTTACTTGCTTTTGACAAACAATAGTGAATCATAGGCATGTTGATATAAAAGAATCAGTATGCATGTTGATATTTTGAAAGCTAAAGGCAGTATCCTCATGCACATCGATATGTACCATACTACCAGGTGAAAATAAAATCAGTTTGGTGTTTTTCTTTAAAAAAAACATGGGACTGCTCTAAGTCTAGCGTTTATCTTCTGTATTTTTTTTTTGCCAGTGCCATGATTTACTTGCATCCATATCCATTTATGGGATTTAACTTATTTTTTGTTGCAGGAAAAACTGCCTGTCGAACAGTTCGTTGACAGAAATGTTCCTGAGAGAGAACCAGTGAAGCCAGCTGATTTAGAGGATACACCATTTACACTGGTTGAAGATCACAAAGGCTTAGTGGAATTAGCGAAAAAGTTGAAGGGTGTCACTGAATTTGCTGTAAGCACTTGTAACTAATATTTTCATTTAAAATTTTCAAATGAATCTATGCCATACTTATATGCCTCTTATGTTGGTACTGAATACTGAAGTGCACTCTCAAGTATTTTGTTTTGTGTTGCATACATTTTTTATCGGAAACAAATGTCAAGCATGCCTTCCCTGGAATTTTTTGCCCCTGCAAAGCATATATCATGCACACGGTATCACAACAGTTCTCAGTGAAATGTTTTAGTTACATATGTCTGTAGTTACTGCTATATGTCAGATGTTGCCGAATGTGCATTGAACTTGACAGTCTTTATACTAGCACTATTGAAAGTTCTTAAGCTAGATTACCTTTGTAACTGTTTGACATGAACAACACTGCACAACTTTGGTGGGTATGTAAACAAGATATCTCCCATGTTTTGTTTCTTCATCTTATAGAAGAATTCTTTTATGCCCTTTTATGTTCTAGGCTATCTGACATGCAATAGAATAACTTCCTTGGATTTTATGATATAGCAATTTAATAATTGCCTATATATTTTTTGTTCCATTTTCAGGTAGATTTGGAGCATAATCAATATAGGTCATTTCAGGGCTTGACCTGCTTGATGCAGATCTCAACAAGAACAGAAGACTTTATTGTGGACACTCTTAAGCTACGCATATACATTGGTCTCTATTTGCAAGAACCTTTCAAAGATCCAACAAAGAGAAAGGTTTTGAAGAACTCCAAAATAATGTCTGTCTATATGTACTCAATTTCTGGTTTTCATTCGTTCTTGGTCAAATAGGTAATGCATGGTGCGGATCGTGATATAATGTGGCTCCAGCGGGATTTCCACATCTACGTGTGCAATCTTTTTGACACAGGACAGGTATTTGTAAATTAGGGCCAATAATACCGTGATTCTGATTCTGCCGCCCAATTTGCTTCTTTCTTTATTCTCCTGGAAACCCTCATTTTTAATGTTTAATAGACTGAAGATTGATTTTCTTTCTAACCATAATCAGGCTTCAAGGGTCTTACAGATGGAGAGAAACAGCCTTGAGCACCTATTGCTTCACTTTTGTGGAGTGACAGCAAAGAAGGAGTATGGCTCTATATACTCTGACCTCCCTTGCATCTACAATGGGATTTTCTTTTCTCTGATTAAATCATGCCTTTTCTTTTAGATATCAAAATGCCGACTGGAGGTCGAGGCCACTTCCTGATGAAATGATCAAGTATTGTGCATATATTCCCTATTCTGAATTTCTTTTCTGTTATGTTTGGTGTTGGATATTTTTTTTCGTTTGCTCCTTTTCTTTATTGCTGACTTGCCATCAGTTATATATAAGTGACTTTACTTCTGGCCAGGTATGCTAGAGAAGATACACACTATCTGCTGTACATATATGACTTAATGAGACAGAGACTACAGAGGGAGTCAACATTTGAAAATGATCTTCTTCTAGAGGTACAGTACAAAAAGTATTGTTTTTGTTCTGGTTCCCATCTTATGTATTGAGGTCATAAGAGAATATACAGTTTGATATTGTCACCTCTTTGAATGAAGTTAAATCTAGCACCGATCTCTTTGTTGCTTATAGTTCCTGAATTGAGTCGATTGTTATTTGGACTGTCATATACTCATATGTATCAAATTGCATGTCCTGATGTGTGTTTTAATGAGAGTTTGGGTTACTGCAGGTCCATAAGCGCAGTAATGAAATTTGCTTACAGTTCTATGAGAAGGAGCTTCTGACAGATACATCCTATCTCCACATATACGGGTTCGTATGCTGCTGTCTCAGTTCCTTAACTGGCTTCTATAGTAAACAATTAGTCTTTTGTATCTTTAAAATATGTACTTTACAATTTTAGGGTATGTTTAGATCCATTGAAAAGTGCACTATGCAAAAAAAGATTCCCCGTCACATCAAACTTGCGATACATATATGAAGTACTAAATGTGGATAAAATCAAAAACTAATTGCACAGTTTGGTTGTACTTTACGAGACGAACGTTTTGAGCCTAATTAGTCAATGATTGGACAATTATTACCAAATACAAACGAAATGCTACAGTGTATTTTAGCTATCCAAATTTTGGATCTAAACACAGCCTTAGTTTTATGTGCATATCAAGTTACTGAACTATATTATTACAGGTTGCAGGAACATGAACTGGATGCAAAACAGCTGGCTGTTGTTGCTGTAAGAACATACTTTATGTACTCTTATGATCATTCTGCATTCAATATTTTGACCTTTGTAAAATCATATTGGACATCTTGTTGTATTAAGTTTCTTATATTGAAATGTTGCATATATAATGAGCATCTCATATATCATCTTCTCCCCACAATTTAGGCTCTACATGAGTGGAGAGATCGTATAGCTCGTCAGGAAGATGAAAGTACTGGTTATATACTGCCAAATAAGGCTTTAATTGAGATAGGTATTGCTGTTTTCTTTATATTATGTTATTATGGTGCAAAATTGGATATGCGACTTCGCTGACTCCCCCACACCCTTTTTTAATTCAAAAGCAAAGCAGATGCCTACAGATGTTGGACATTTGAAAAGAATTGTGAAATCAAAATATCCATATGTTGAGAGCAATCTTGAGCTAATTGCTTACACTGTCTGGAATGCACTTAAGTATTCTTATGCGTTTCAAGGAATAGCTGAGCAACTAAAAAAGGAACGGCTGGATCAGGTTTGTTAGGTTGATTTCACTCTTTGAATACTTTAGGAATGTGCTGGGTCTAGCACTGGACCTTAACCTTTCTTTTGAAGCTAGTATCTTATCTTTTGCAGTTGGCTTTGAAAAGTGGTCAGGCCAGTGATGAAGTGACTCCTTTGGATGCTGACATTGATAGGAGTAATTTTGATTCATCTCATCAATCTGCAAATGTCAGTGTTGCTTCTGGCAGTGGGGCTGGTTTTATGAGTGAAGCAGCTTTGATCCGCAGCATCCACCTAGAGGATAAAACTCAAACCATATCCTCAGTTAAGACCTCTGGGACCTTGTCAGGCCTGATCAGACCAGTGAATAAGGATGTCCTGAGCAATAATATACATCAGCAGGTAAAAAAAAAAGTATGCAACATCTGAATCTTTTTTATTTATTCTGTATTTATATCGCTGCATTTTGTATGAGGCTCAGGCTAGTCAGGACCTGAGACACACTTTAGGAGCTCTAAAAGGAAACTTGGCATCTGGAGGACAGTCAAATGAGCAGGTACAGGCAAACTATTCCTGAATAATGAAAACATCAAAGCAGTCATTCTGAATACAGCATGTGATTTTCTATGTATCAATCTGCCTTCTTCCTGTTGAAATGTTGTTGAAGAGTTGTTGATAGTACGCATTGGGTCACATTGGTCTTTTGGTTTGTCTACAGTTAATCTTATGCAACTTGGTATTGTTCTGAATGCCTGTCTTTATTACATGTTTTGAGATGAAGTATTTACTATCGGTTAGCTTGGATATTCATTCAACATGTGTTTACTAGAGGGTTTTCAATTTTGTTTATACCCTTCTAATTCTTGATATGTTTTGCTTCGTCTCCATTTATTTATTTTCATGATGAAGTTTTGCATTTATGCCGAGACTTTTGTCTACTGCTGTTCAATTCCAGGCTGGGAGCAATGTGGAGAATTTTAGATCTTCTGTATTTCCTTCCCAGAAGTTGTCTGGTGGGGTAAAACCATTTTATCCAAATGCTGGAATGCACAGTGACAATGTTTGGATTCAAACAAGTCAGATGAATGAGACAATGCAGCTGGGCAACACACCTTACTACACACAACTTCCAGGATATAGCACTGAAGTTGTAGGGAGCCGTTATGAACCTGAAGGCTTGCAGATGTCCGGGTACCTGTCTGGTTTTGAGCCTGGCATTGAGTCAATAAACCAAAGAAGTACAGTAACAGGACAGCCTCCTGGTAGACACAAGGAAGGAAATTTCCAGAGTTCGGTGAGACGACAATCTTTCCCACCTTCAAGTTACAAATGAGAGTACATACCAGTAGCAGTAGCTGCCCTGATGTACAGCAGAAGCCAGAAGGGAAGGAAAAGATGAGCCCCTGGCACTGATGTTTTTTTGTGCAGACATTGACTGTGTAAAGAACAAAGACTTGGGGGTGTTTTACTTGCCCTCTGAATGCCTCTTTGGATTTTTGGCATTCGGTTAACTGAAAGGTGAGAAACCCATTATTGACTGTAGATGCAGGGTATCGGAAGTGCCATCTCATTGCCCATTGGCTCATGTAATGGAAGGACGGGACTAACAAACAAGTTCTGGTTCAATGGTGAATACTGGAATCGCACAAAAAAAAAATACTGTGATACTGATATTGGTACAGTGTAACACCATCAATTCAAAGACTTAGAAACAAACAGCTACCTTTGTTCTGTCCTTTCTCCCTTGTTATGCTATGTCTTTCTTTTTTTCTGTATATTTCTTTACGTGCGCTTCGTTAAGCCGATGGTTTTTGCGGCTGATAAGCCGCCTGATGCTATTTTATTGTGAAAGAAAAACGTTGTACCATAGCTGATAAGCTAGGCTGATAAGTTCAAGCGAACAGGGCTGATAAGCTGGGCTGATTTCTATCAACGTGTAATTGTATAGCTTCATAGGGCGTGTGGATATATTGGTTAGGAAAGTACTCATTCCCTCAGTTCCAAATTAGTAGGCATATACTAGTTCTTAAAATCCTGTTTGAGATTAGAGGAGGCACAACTAATCTCAGGGTTTTTTTTTCTTCATTTTGGTCAAAAGTAGCCCTACAACTTAGTAACAGGGTCTGATTGGTTGGTTACACTGAAACTTAGTAATGCATTAAGGGTCTGATTGGTTGTTTGCACTCATGCAAGCCTATATTAGGTTTTATATATGAAGCGTAGCCTAAGCTTTCAAAAATTGACCGGCTTTGGTTTGCTTGTATTACACATCTGCACTTGAAAGAAAGATTGTATTTGTTTTGTTACTGCATTATTTAGGGGTTTAGTTGCTAGAGTAATGGTTTTTCTATCGTAATACAAAAAAAACAAGATTTTAAGTCGGTTTACCAAACTATTAGAGGTGGTATAGCAAAAGCCCCAATAGTAGACCTCTCATTTCTCGTTCACATTAGCGGCTTCTTATTTGGTTTACCTTTTTATTTTGTTTCTCTTGCCGCCTCCCGGCAGGCCTGAATAAGCAAAACCGGGTATAGTGTGGCACCTGAATACAAGCTCTTAGAAACAAAATAGTTTTCTTCTGTCTTCATTTTTTTCCTTGTGACATGTCTTGCATCTTTTCGCTGTCAGTACTTTTCTATTGGCCTTGTTTAGTTTCCTAAATTCATCCCCAAATTTCACTATGCAAAAAGAAGATTTTCCATCACATCAAAATACCGGCAGAGTACTAAATGTAGATGAAATAAAAACTAATTGTACAGTTTTATTGTACTTTGCGAGACGAATATTTTAAACCTAATTAATCAATGTTTGGACAATTATTACTAAATAAAAACAAAATTACTACCGTGTTCAACAGTGATTCTGGGTGTCTCAATTCAGGCAACTAAACACGGCCATTGATTTCTTTACGCACTTGTATTGGGCTAACCTTTTGTCCGAAGCACACAGAGTCTGAGAGTGCTTGAAGTGCGTACTCCTACATGTCACCTGAATGAGCACAGAAGCAGTGGAACAGATGAGATAAAGGTAGGAGCTCGAGAAAATCCAGATACGGGTCAAATGAAACAAGTGTCCGATTGGCCAGGACTGAACTCAAACCGTATCAGTTTGGCGCATCACTCTCGCCGTGCTGCTTGTTTGTTAACCCGTAGCCGAATCGACTTCCGGTAATCTAGTACGAGCAGTGTACTACTGCGTTTTCTTTTCTTATCCGGACATGGCAATGCCTGTTCCAAGAAGGCGTTTCCAAGATCAATTCCGCACGAGGACAGAAGCCCACAAGAAACAACAAGAAGTTAGTTTCATTTTTCCGATTTTATCAAATGATGTAACTTTGTTATCAGATGAATGAAAGCTTGCCTGAAGGCATTTAAAAAAAACAACAACAAGAAGAAGAAGTTCACGCTGCAGAACAACATCACCCCTCTGTGCAAACAACCCTCTGAATCTCTGATGAAGTTTGAACCATATATGAAAATGAAATGGAATGGAATAGAGCTATAATCAGATCCTACCCAAACCAAGTTACTTGGCTGAAATATAACCTTTCAAAATAAAAAAAAAGAAAAGAAAAGACTTGGCCGAAATCTACTCCAGATTTGCAACCTGAATTCAGTCACGGCACTCAAGTTGGTTGCAACTTGCAGGCAGAGGCAGCCGGAACCGCGGTAGGCCCACGCCCACCGCAGAGACATTTCCAGCAGAGCATTTCATTTCACTGCCGAGCGGGCCCACCAACCAACCCATCATCAGTAGGCAGCACCAACCCCCGATTCTGAGAAAAATTCACCGGCGGTCGAACTTGGCAGCTGGTGTCACTTGTATCCCTAAACTTTGAACAGTGTACTTCTGGGTTCCTGAACTTGCCTTCAGGTGTCATCTAGGTCCCTGAACTTGGCTTTAGGTGTCACTTAGGTCCCCGAACTTTGAACAATATATTTCTGGGTCTCTGAACTTGGCTTCGGTTGTCATCTGGGTCCCTGAACTTAGCTTCGGGTGTCATCTAGGTCCCAATGCTGACGTGACGCGGTCCTACATGTGGGGTCCACATGTCAGTCGGTTATATTTTTATTTCAAGGGTACTGTAGCTATAATTTCTAAAATATTTCAAAAATTATATCTTTTTCATATGATCTCGGATGAATATGATTTTTATATGAAAAATGTAGCTCTCGACGAGATCTACAACTTTCTAGTTTTGAGTTTTTAAATTTGAGATCATTAAAATGCTTTTAAAAATTAAACAAATTTTCAACAGTATATTAATCGCGTACAAGCGCTTGTCGCCTTGGAAAAATCATATCTTTTTTATATGATGTCAAATGGAGATGATTTCTATATGAAAGTTGTAGCTCTCGATAAGATCTGCGACTTTTTAGTTTTGAGTTTTTTAATTTGAGGTCGCTAAAATGCTAAAAAAATTAAACAATTTTTCAGGAATTAATATACTGTTAAAAATTTGTTTAATTTTTTTGAGCATTTTAGCGACCTTAAATTTAAAAACTCAAAACTAGAAAGTCGTAGATCTCATCGAGAGATCCAACTTTTATATAGAAATCATCTCCATTTGACAGCATATAAAAAAGATATGATTTTTCCAAGGCGACAAGCGCTTGTACGCGATTAATATACTGCTGAAAATTTATTTAATTTTTTTAAAGCATTTTAGTGATCTCAAATTAAAAAACTCAAAACTAGAAAGTTGTAGATCTCGTCGAGAGCTGCATTTTTCATATAAAAATCATCTTCATCCGAGATCATATGAAAAAGATACAGTTTTTAGAATATTTTAGAAATTGTAGCTACATTACCCCCGAAATAGAGATATAACCGACTGACATGTGGGCCCCACATGTAGGACCGTGCCACATCAGCATTAGGACCTAGATGACACCCGAAGCAAAGTTCAGGGACCCAGAAATACACTGTTCAAAGTTTGGGGACCTAAGTGACACCCAAAGCCAAGTTCAGGGACCTAGATGACACCTGAAGCCAAATTCAGAGACTCAGAAATACACTGTTGAAAGTTTAAGGAGGTAAGTGATACCAGCTGTCAAATTCAGGGAGCGCCGGTGAATTTTTCTCCCCGATTCTGACAAGTGACACCTCCCCTTCGCAACCACTCCTATAGATCCACGAGCCAGACCCCTTTCCCTTCCCATTCCGCACCAAGTAGCCCCCCTCCCCACGATGGCCGCCACCACGCCGCACTCCCTAATCCTCCAGCGCGCGGCGAGCCCGGCCGCGCCGCCGAGGGCGGCGGCCGCCGCCTCCTCCCTCCGCCTCCCGGCCCGCGCCGCCAGGATCTCGTGCGCGGCGGTGGCGGCGCCGTCCCCGGCCACCGCCGCGGCGGCGGACGAGGCGGAGCGCGGTGTCTACAACTTCGCGGCGGGGCCCGCGACGCTGCCGCTCTCCGTCCTCAAGCGGGCGCAGGCGGATCTCGTGGACTACCACGGCTCCGGGATGAGCATCATGGAGATGAGCCACCGCGGGAAGGAGTTCGACGCCGCCATCAAGAAGGCCGAGGCCGACCTGCGCGCGCTCCTCGCGGTGCCCGACACCCACGCCGTGCTCTTCCTCCAGGGCGGCGCCACCACGCAGTTCGCCGCCGTCCCGCTCAACCTCTGCGCGGGCCCCACCGACGCCGCTGACTTCGTCGTGTCCGGCTCCTGGAGCGACAAGGCCTTGAAGGAGGCCAAGAAGTACTCCGCCGCCTCCGTCGCCTGGTCGGGTAAAGACGGCAAGTACACGGCCCTCCCGCCCTTCGACGCCATCAAGCAGAACCCCGAGGCCAGGTTCCTCCACATCTGCTCCAACGAGACCATCCACGGCGTCGAGTACAAGGACTACCCGGAGCCCCGCAACAAGTTGGGCATCCTCGTCGCCGACATGTCCTCCAACTTCTGCTCCAAGCCCGTCGACGTTTCCCGCTTCGGCGTCATCTACGCCGGCGCGCAGAAGAACGTCGGCCCCTCGGGCGTCACCATCGCTATCGTGCGCAAGGACCTCATCGGCGCCGCGCAGCCCATCACGCCCGTCATGCTCGACTTCAAGACGCACGCCGACAACGCCTCCCTCTACAACACCCCGCCCTGCTTCGCCATCTACATCTGCGGCCTCGTCTTCGAGGACCTGCTCGCGCAGGGCGGCCTCGCCGAGGTCGAGAAGAAGAACGCGCACAAGGCCGGCATCCTCTACGACACCATCGACGCCAGCGGCGGGTACTACATCTGCCCCGTCGACAAGTCGGTGCGGTCGCACATGAACGTGCCCTTCACCCTGGCCAAGGGGCCGGACTTCGAGAAGCAGTTCGTCGCCGAGGCGACCAAGGAGGGCATGGTGCAGCTCAAGGGGCACAGGTCGGTCGGTGGCGTCCGCGCCTCCATCTACAATGCCATGCCGCTCGCCGGCGTGGAGAAGCTTGTCGCCTTCATGAAGGATTTCCAAGCTAGGAACCCTTGATTGGCTTGTGCTTATGATCATTTGGTATTGCTGCTCTTTAGCAGTATGTTTCGTTCTTCCTTCATAGCATGAGTGAGCTCTGTGCAGGAGCTGCTTTGCTTTGCGCATCTGGGATCTATCTGTAGTATTAGTACCATAACAGCCACTGTATTTTGAATTGTCCTTTTTCACTTTTATTAGGTGTTCATGGAATTTCATTTCTATGGATCACCATTGTAGTTGGAATGTGTTTTGCTGGAAATAAGGAATAAGGTGGTCAATTGCCTCCCCTCCATCGAGAGCAGGTGACGCTGCTGTATCATCTAGACTCGTCATCAATCAAAGCTTATAAAACACTAATCCGAAGGTTGCTTGGGTTTTGACTCTCCAAACAAAGCAAACTTTGTTGGTTTCTTCTTTTCGTATCATCTTCAGAGACGGAATTGTACTGGGATTTGATGTAATCTGTACTTTAGTAATTTTGATGGAAATTCTTTACATCGGGTGAATGTACCATTGCTGTTGGTACTAGTATTCATTTGCGAAAGAATCCATTTAATGATTTAAGGTTGGTAACGGCCTAACGGGTGAGCACTCTAGAGTTTGGTGAGGTACTTTTGCTGGTTCTTGTGTCATTGTCTTGACTGATTCATCACTAAGCTGGTACCAAAAAAAAAAAAAAAAGATGTGCAGTGTGACATTGTTTCAAATTGCACGTTGGGTAAACATTGTGTGTCATAGGGCAAAAGGTCAACTGTTGGTATTCCCAAATGATTGAGAAAATAATGTCTTCCTTAATTAATCAGTCTAAATTCGCATAGCATCATGCGTGCTTTTCCCAAAGATTGCAAAATCTGTTTCGGAACTAGTTCTCCGATTGATCTTTTTTTTCTTTTTTAATTCAAGTTACTACAATCAAGCTGATCTGCTAATAGCGACATATTATTCTCTTTTAATTTAACTAGCCATCCGGATATTTTTGTAAAGAGACGTGCAGAATATGAAGTCCAGCGGTCCAGCCATAGGATCATCGGTAAACCTATGGATGGACCATCAGTAAACCTGAAGAGTGTATTATTATATTATTATGGACACAGCCACTTGGAAGTCGTCTGCCATCCATGATTCATGTCATTGGAGTCTTCGTTTGGAATTGCTAATCTATTCAGCCCAGCCCTTGTATAGTTCCTCCGATTCTCTTCACTATGTAAAAAGAAGATTTCTCGTCACATCAAAATGTCGGCAAATGCATGGAGTACTAAATGTTAATAAAATCAAAAACTAATTGCACAGTTTTGTTGTACTTTGCGAGACGAACATTTTAAGCCTAATTAGTTAAAATTTGGATAATTTTTACCAAATACAAACGAAATGCTACAGGAATTCTGATATAGTGTTTTTCTTCCCAATTCTCTCATCTAAACGAGGCCCCAGTGGGAGACAGCTCTCTGATCTTCTGACGCTAAAAGTGTGTTTGCACTTTGCACCTGCAATTCCGATGAAAGTGAATGGAAATTTTGTATGGAAAGGGATGAATGGGTACCACTGCAAATTGCTGAAACTGCCGTTATTATCCTTGATTCCTTGGCATTATAATGCATTCTGCCTCTGCAGTTCAACTTTCATGTTTGTAGCATTTTGGATTCCTTGTAAAAAAAAAAAAAAAGAGGAAACCCACAGTGCCCTGTATCTGATGCTATTATACTAGTATTTATTTGTCAAAGATTCATTTAGGGTCTGGACCGATTCAGGCCCTATTTGGAACGGAGGCTTTTCCTTTTCATAGGAACTTTGGAGGAATGAAGTTCCTCCATTTTGTTGACGTCATCGTGTGTTTGGAATGGAGGATTACATCTTTCCTTTCCTGTGGAAAGGTTGGCCTTCTTTCACAAAACACAGGAAAAGAAACATTCGGTCTGAGCTCAATTTTTCAATAAAGCCCGAGGTGAGTGATTGTGCAGGGGAGAGAGAAATAAGAGGAGCTCATACCAAAAACATATTATGAACATATGTGCAGTGTGATCCAGTTTCAGATTGCACGTTTGGTAATCCAAATAATAGAATTATGTCTTGACTTAATAATCAGTATAAATCAGGATAGCAGCATGTTCTTGTTTTTTATTTCCCCCTAAAAGACTGCAAAATCTGCTGTAGTGCTACATTGCTACTGTTCTTTTTTAAATGCAATGCTTATACTGTTCTAGTTCTCGTCATGTTTCTGCTCCTGCGGCCCGGCCCACGTCACAGGCCAATTAACTCCCTTCCCCTTCTGAGGCCCAGCCCACACACTCCACCCGCAACCGCTGCCCGCTGCGTAAATCGCAAGCAGAGGCAGAGGCAGAGGCAGAGGCAGAGCACACACGGAGGCAGTCCGCTTGAAAGTAAAGCTAAACTGCTCTCGCACGCGCAGTATTAAACCCTTGCCAAATCGACAGGAGAAAGAAGGAACAAACGCGAACCGACTAGCCCCTCTGTTTTTTCCTCCTCCCCTGATTGCTCTCGATCTGCCAGCGCGCGGCGCGATGGCCGACAAGGCGGCGTCCCCGGAGAAGAAGTCGTGGGCCGACGTCGAGGAGGAGGAGGAGGAGGCCAAGGCCAAGGCGGCCGCGGAAGCGGAAGCGGCGGCGGCGGCGGCGTCCTCTTCCTCCTCCACCGTGCCGGCAGTGGAGGAGCAGGCCAAGCAGATCGAGGCGCTCTCCCTCACCCCGGCGGTGGAGGACGCCGCAGGCGAAGAGGGCCCGCCCCTCCTCGATGACTCCGACGACTCGCAAATCCAAGCCGTACGCTCCCGTTCCCCGTCCTCACTTCCGCCGGCGCTGACGCTAGCCCTAGCCCCTAGCCAGCCTCGATTGCCTTGGGCTGCTGATTGATTGATGTTGTTTCGATTTGGCTGCGCTCCAGGTGACTTCGGGTGTGTACGAGTCGGCCACCACGTTCGAGGATCTGAAGCTGTCGCCCGAGCTGCTCAAGGGGCTGCACGACGAGATGGGGTTCAGCCGCCCCAGCAAGATCCAGGCGATCACCCTGCCCATGATCCTCACGCCGCCCTACAAGGACCTCGTCGCGCAGGCGCACAACGGCTCTGGCAAGACCACCTGTTTCGTCCTCGGCATGCTCAGCCGCGTCGACCCGCAACGCAAGATACCCCAGGCTATCTGCATTTGCCCCACTAGGGAGCTCGCGCAGCAGGTCATGACTTAAAACTCACACCATACTATCGTATCATATGGGTGGAGATGGTGTTATCCCTGGTACTTATTGGATGAAGCTCTGTTGTTAATGGTGCTGAGTTTGCTTCATTCAACTGTGCAGAATAAGGCAGTTCTCATGAGGATGGGCAAGTTTACTGGCATTACATGTGCCTGTGCAATCCCGCCAGCTCAAAAAGACTATATGCCGATCTCTAAAATGGCTCCGATTACTGACCAGATTGTTATTGGCACATCTGGTACGCTCATCAAATGGATTACCCATAAGAAGCTGGCCACAAGGGATATCAAGATACTCGTATTTGATGAGGCAGATCATATGCTTGCTGAGGTTTGTTTGATTTCCATTATTGTCTTGTTATCATAATAATGCCTAGGGTTGTCAGTATTTGGAAGGACACCTTACTGTTAGGCTCTTTTGGTGAGATATTTGAGTTACTATATGCTGTAAGGAGCAATGTGTCAAGAAACATGTTAAGCTTCTCTGACTATCCTTGGCAGTCACATTACAACCAACTGATTATTAACCAGAGTAGACGAAAGCAATGCACTTGTGTACAATGATTGGTACCAGCACTTGTGTACAATGATTGGTACTTTCTAAGATGTTATGCCTTTCCCAAACTTCAAACAGATTTTGTTGATGTGCCCTCACATTCAAACAGATATTGTTGATGCGCCCTCACAATATGGATGGGTCATTTTCATCATGTCTAGATGCAAACCATTAGTTGAATGTTAATTAGCAATGCAGAGTAACGATTTGTGTTTTAACCCTTTACAACCCCCAAGTAATGCCTAGGGTAATACTACATTGCTGCCAAACAACTTTTGGTCTAGTAGCATACAGTACATTCTAGTTCCAAGTATACTGAAAAGAAGGGGAAAAAAGGGATTTCTATTTCCTTATTGCTAGAATGAATTTTGGCCTTTCCATCTTTTATGTTCTCTAAATCGCAAACCCATGTCTATGTCTTCTACTTTATTTCTGGCATGATAACTCTTTTTATAACTGGAGTTGTGTTCACAAATTGATTTTGCTCATGACATCAGCTTATTTATCATGTAAGCTAGCCTATGTAAATCCATGAGTCGTTTTCTTACAGTGGTGAATTCCTTCTTGCAGGATGGCTTTAGGAGTGATTCTGAAAGGATCATGAGGGATATACAAAGAAGCGCTGGTGGTTGTCAGGTAATTTTCTTTTGCCTCTTTAACTTTTTTCTTATCACATGAAAAAGCTTGCTAAGAGGATATCTGGAAGGTGTTGTGAGAAACAATCTTGACCTAGGGAACAGCCTTTTTGCTAATGATGGAAACAAGTCTTATTATTAGAAAAATCTCATCCCTGAATTCAGTCCATTCACTGTAGCTGTGGAATTCAACCAATGATGAAATTAATTTCTTTTAAAAAAACTGTGCATGCATTTGTCATTTGTTATGTTACTACTTACTGGATGTATCTCTATTAGATACTTTGGGATATTCTTATGTAATGTCTGGCGAAATTCTTATCGCTCGCTAAATTATGCATTCACATCAGTTTTGAACTAGACCTATGATTGATGATAATTGGAGTTTCTATAACTAGATCCTGCATGGACATACAGTGCCAATGTCTTGTTGACTTGATGTGTTTGTTGGAACTATTTTTCATATGTTATTTCTATTTTTGCCAGGTGCTTCTCTTTTCTGCGACCTTCAATGAGAGGGTGAAGGATTTTGTTACAAAGGTCATTAGGGATGGAAATCAGATATTCGTGAAGAAGGAAGAGCTTACTTTGGAAAAAGTAAAGCAATACAAAGTTCAAGTCCCTGATGAATCGGCAAAAATAGAGGTTATAAGGGACAAGATATTTGAATTTGGACAGAAAGTTGGGCAGGTTATCATATTTGTTAGAACAAAACAAAGTACTAAGAATGTTCACAATGCTTTGACGAGGGAGGACTATGTGTGCTCCTCAATTCAAGGATCACTTGACCAATCAGAGAGGGAAAAGATAATACAGGAATTCAAAGATGGCTACACCAAGGTTCTTATATCAACTGATGTTCTTGCTCGAGGTTTTGACCAAGCACAGGTACTAATTGTGTTGCATTTGCTTTGCACTGCATGAAGTACAAATTCTTCACCGTCTAACTTTGTTGCTTTGAAAGGTTAACCTGGTCATCAACTACGACATGCCAATCAAATTTGGTACAAGAGATGAACCAGATTATGAGGTGTACTTGCACAGAATTGGCAGAGCTGGGCGCTTTGGCCGAAAAGGTAAATTTGGATCTATATATGGTTCCTTATAGAATTGTATTACATGTTTAGTAGCACCAGTTTTGCATGAAATAAATCAGTGTCACAGGAAGTAACTAGGTATGGTGATCCACATTGTGGCAGTGGTGGATCTAGGCATTACCTATGGGGCTGGGTGGCCCCACAGGTTTTGCAAAAACACGTTTAACCCTTCATATAATTTGTCAAAACTTGAGCTAATTGACTTAAAATTAACAAGCTTGGCCCCACAGGTTTTGAAACCTGGATCCGCCACTGCATTGTGGCAGATAATAGTAGTATTATCAGGAATGAAATGAATTGAGGATCATGCTGTCTGAGTATTGGACTGAACCTGTGTCCATATTAGGCGACCATGCTGCCTTTGTCAAGTACATGTATATTGTCTATTTGTAGCCTTGAGCTTGAGTTTTCACCCAGACGCAAAATAGTGTCCCTTGGAATCCTTTTTATAAAGTTTAATCAAGAAATTTAGATGTTTGGTTAATAAGAAAACAAATAACAGGACTTTTCTACTTGACTAGGTTTACTATTTTTTATAGCATATTAATGTTGCTAACTGGGAATTGTTGCTGGTGACAGGTGCTGTGTTCAACTTGCTGTGTGGTCAAACAGATAATGTTGTGATGAAGAAGATCGAGGACTATTTCCAGCACAGTGTACCTGAGGTGTGTTAACTGATACTTGTGTGTGCTTTTATTTTGTGCTCTTATGCATATACTTACTATGTTGTGTCAATTCTAGGTTCGGAATTGGCAACGTGAAGAAGATTTTGATGCTGCTCTCAAGGATGCAGGTTTACTTTAAATAACCACCGAAACTTGTGTTAGGCTGCACTCTCCGGCTCAGGACAATTCACCGGTGACTTTTTGCTCAGCCTGCTGCTCATTCTCTTAGCAGCACCGATTTTGACCGGTGATTTTTTTGCTGAGCCTGCTGCACAACGTTACTGTGGTCTTCTGCTCGTCCTGTTATCAGCACTGATTGTTTTGCAGCGGAGTTTTGTGGATTATGTTCAAGATTAGGACAATTATGGTGTTATGAGCTTATATGAAACAGAGGGTTGTTAAAAGGTGTTTCTTTGCCAATCTGCTTGCAGCGCAGTTATGAGCATTACCATTTGAAACTGTAAATCTTGTTATTAAAGAGTAAACTGTTGAGATGCGTGCGTTACGATCTTCTTTACAGTGATTGTTTTTTTTTTTTAATGTATCATCAATGTACACTTCAGATGAGACGAGTCTCCGATCAAAGTTTTGCTTTGGTTTCCTGTGCTCCATACCGCGTCATGTGACAAGGGCAGAAATGGCTCACACGGACACGCCCTCGGACACTGCTGGGCGGAGCCCCATGAGCCGCCGCTCGTGCTAACGAGCTATGCCGTGGCAATGCTCTGTAATGTAACCGTCGCTCGCTCTGCCAGACAGGGCGAGCCACGGGAGTGAGGAGATTCACTGCAAGCTGCTTCCCACGGAAAGAATTATCTGTATTATTAATCTATGAGTCTGTTCATCCGACTTATAATCCGTCTTTTTCAACTGATTTTTTCAGCCAAAACAGTATTTTTCTATCACAATAAATCAGCCAACGGTGTTTTTCAGTCGGCTTATCAGCACAGCCGAACGAGGCCTATATCTCACTGGAGACCGGGGGCCATCAACATGTATACGATAATGTACACATGGAGCTGCCATTCGATTCTGTAATAACGTTCACCCAAACGAGAAAAAAAAAGTTACAAGTTGTCATGCTCGATGACCTGCGCCGCCTTCCACTCCTCGCCGGGGTTGACGACGACGGGGACCAACATGGACGCCATCCCCGTGCACAGGAAGTAGTCCTTGCCGAACTTCTCGTACATGCCTCCCGGGCTGCACAGGTACATGTCGTCGAACCCCATCCTCACCAGCCTGAACCCGAGCCCGCTATACTGCAGATTCATCATGTCGTCGCAAACGTTTTGATTCAGTATCGCGAGAGAGGAAGATAATCTGCATGTTGAATTGTTGAAGATGATGAGGACTAGAGAAAGAACGTGGGCTCGATCGAACCTGGTCGATGGTGGTGAACTTGGACGGCGCGGTGCTGTAGACGCGCTTCTTCCTCTCCTCCGGCGGCGCCGCGTATACCCGGCTCACCTTCTTCTTGAGCACGGTGTAGAGGTCCTCCTCGACGGTCCAGACGCCCTGTCGCGGCTCCTCGCCGCCGCCGCTGAACCACCCGGGGTCCTCCCGCATCATGGCCTCCGCCGGGGACAGGAGGCTGAAGCCGGCGGCCGGCGGCGGCTGGGAGCAGTAGTAGGGGCAGCCACGGAGGCCCTCCACGGCCGTGCCGCCCCGCTTGTTGAACTTGATGTGGCTCAGCACCGCGCCCGTCAGCTCCACCGGCTTGCTGCCCGTGTTCCGGACGATCACCGCCGTCGCCATGCTCACCCCGTACAGCGTCACCACGTACGAGATGTCCAGCTTCCCCTTGGTGCACCCGAGCTCAACCTGCAGTTTTCACGGTACTGCTGCTTGCTTCGCGTATCTTTTTTTTTTTTTCGTTCAGGGGAAAAGTACCAAAAGAAAAGAAAAATGCACCTGCACGGCGTCGTAGGAGTCGGAGTCGGCGTCCCTGACGGTCCATTCGGCGCCGTCGACCAGGGACCACTGGGCGGCGATGCCCGCGCCGCCGGACGAGGACGACGCCTCGTTGAGGACGAGGCCGACGCCGCCCTTGCCCGCCACGGTGTACAGCACCTCCCGGCACCCGTCGTCCTTCCAGTACACCTTGGGCTTGTAGGATGTGACGAGGCCGTCGCCGAGGCGGAGGTGCAGCGAGCTGCCGTTCCGCACGCTGAGCTCCGCGGTGGGGGCTCCGCCGGCCGGGTCGGCCACGAACCGCAGGCCCTTCCGGCCGAACGACTCCTCCAGGGACTGCGCGGTCGTCGCCGTCGCCGCCGCCGGGGCCGCGGAGGCGCGCAAGGCGGTGCTGGCCCGGCGCGCGCAGGACGGGAGGTGGAGCGGGAGCACGGAGGAGGTGGCCATTGGGGCGGGAGTGGGAGTGAGGAGAGTGTGATGAGGGGGATGGCAGAGGAGGAGGAGGATCAGAGCCCTCTCCAGACGCGGGGCGGCGTTCACCGCAGCCTCATATCCTGGAGCCTCCGGATAGATGACACTTTCAACTTTCTCCCCTTCGTTCTCGCGCTTTTCCGTGCTCTTTCCCCCCCCCCTCTTCGGTAGAGATGTTATTGTATTATACGCCAACGTAAAAAGAAATTGTTATATTTCGCGTGCATGAATTTTAGACGAATCTTATACAATAATTCAAAAGATAACTCTTCAAGAGACATTTTTAGAGAGATAGTTCAGTGTATGGAGGCGCGGAAAAGGTCCTAGGGAGTAGGGATGCATACTCGCGAGACAGTCGTCTCCGGCATTTGCCTAGGACCCCACTTATTCTTCTCCGGCGAGTTCGCCGACGGTAAGGAACAGGGGACCCTTCTCTCATTTACAGCAGTTTTTTTTTAATTTAGTTTACTTTGGTTTAGTTCAAGCAATTCTACTAACGAAATCATATAATTTTTGGTTGGATGTTTGTTATCTATGGTGCCTTTGGTGATGACCACGTTGAGGTCATCATTGCAAGCATCAATTTCATCGCAGGTGTTAATTTGTGGACATTACCTATAAGGAAAGAGGTGCTCCGTCGGCCGCATCGTCGACGGTGACAAAGCAGAAATCAGACATCCAACCATGACGAATAAGGCCAACGGTGTTGAATCTGATACCTATGTTGTTCCTAATGATTTAACTATCAATGTTATTTCATCGCTTTTGATGTGTTTTGAGCTGGTTCCGAAACATTGGATCTTGCAACATATCAAATGTTCTAGGGTTGACCATATGACTCTGGCAAAAGGACTATTCTTTGGTTTCGGTGTTCAACAAAACTATGCTAATTTGAAGCATGTCTACATCGAGGAAATTCAGTGGGAAAGAAGACGATAGGAGAATTTAGATACATTGTATTGGTTTTATTTTATATATTTTTCATGTGTAATTTTGAAATGTACTGTATGAAGTTTTAATATATTCCCCCTTCACTTAAAAAAATTCTCAAGAGATATTTCATAATATTTTTTATAGTTAAACAATGACAGAATTATCTATCATCTAAACAACGATTAAAAAAATCAGATACCTCATATAAGAAAAGTGAGAGAAAAAAATATGTGGCCGTGTGGCTCACAAGCGTACAGCTTAAGAATGTGGAAGCACAGCAGATATTTGCTAAGTGTGCTTGTATGCAACTCCACGGTTACGCTATTTATATGGTATTATCAAAAAATTAAACAAAAGGTCAGGATGGCCGAGTGGTCTAAGGCGCCAGACTCAAGTTCTGGTCCTCTAACGAGGGCGTGGGTTCAAATCCCACTTCTGACAAAAAAAACATATATTTTTTCTTTTTTTTTTTGCATCTGAAACAAAAGTGTCAACGTAAAAACTTCTTTTTCTCCTTTTTTCCCTGTAGAGTTTTACAATGCTTTCACATTGCAAAATTTTGCATAGACAAAAGTGTCACAACATAAAAAAAAAATTGTTTTTCTTTTTTTCCCCTGGAGTTCTATAGTGCTTTAATATTGCAAAACTTTGTAGAGACATTGCATTTGAGACTAAAGTGTAACAACATAAAAACTACTAGGTTGCAATCCTTCCCTGCTCGCTATGCGCAACCCTACATAAAATTTGGCGTTCTCGACAATCAAAGTGTTTCTCTAGACAAGCTGGGACATTTGAGAAGGGGGGCCACTTTTCGCGATTCAGCTCCTGATTTCTCTATTGTTCACCAAAGTGTTCGGTAAGGCTTCTCTTGTTCCTCCACAGAAGTTGTTGACGAAGCCAAAGCCGCACTAAACAAACCCTACTTCCCTTTATGGCTCCAAGAGGATAGTGCGGCGCGTTGACGGCGTGAAATTGAACACCCGTAGTACCTGTAGTAGGCCAGAGCTTCCCCGACCGGGTTCACCAGCCACAGGCCCATCCGTTCCAGTTTCCACCGTCGAAGAAAAATCTCCCTCTCCTCCCTTTGCCCGGGGACAGCACAGGACATAGCACTTGATCATCAGTAACCTGCACCTGCTACTTGTAGCGCAAATGTGTTTCCTACATGGCACCTCTCTAACCGAGCTAAAATTTGACATGCCCAAATTTCTGTCACCAATCATGAATTTGGGCAACTTTACAGAGGTGATGAATTTGGACAACTTTAGAAAGGTGGCTAATGCAGAGTGCCAAGCCAAATTACGCCAAGCAGACTACGGCAAAAAGCGGACCTTTTGCTTCGTCATATTTGCAACAACTCCCTAGTCCCCACTAGCCCAATGCGGTGGTAGTCTAGTGGAGCACCGAACCGAATCCAGCAGCCGAGCGCCATCACCAGACGATGGACGACGGATAGAAAAGGGGCAGTCCGCAATAATCAAACCGGAAAAAGGAAGAAAAAAGATAAGATAAGCTCCAATCTAACCCACTTTCATTCAGATCCACTCAATATAACGACGAACAGAACAGGGTATACTCGACCCCGATGACGCAACACACACCCAGCCAGACGGCCTTCGCAAATCCTTTTGTCCAGCCACAGGTCTCTGGCATTCTGATACTACGGTAGAAAAGAGTCTTCGGGCTATAAGCAAACTGAAACGGGGAACACAGCGAAAAGAGAAACTAGGGAAAACGCTAACAACTAGCCAACTGCTCTCCAGTGGCGATGAGATGGAGCAGCAACGCTCTTGGGGCCATGCTGCCCAGTTCCACAGCCTGCCTTGGTTGGTCACCAGTTCCCTTGCACCACGGGCCTCAGTCGGGTCTTCAGGACATCCAACCTCGCTTGTGGCTAGCTATGGAGCATCGGTTGGGCAGTCGAGCTAACCGGTCTTGGCGACTCCGTTGGCGAGGATGGGTTTCTCTGTTGCTGTTTGGGCCACCTTTGCTGCATAGGAAACAGCAGGAGTGGTGGTGATTCCGTTGGCGACGACGGGTTTCTCTGCGGGAGCCTTCACCGCCTGCAACTCTGCAGTGACGCCATTTGGTACATCAGACGGATTGGGCTTCCCGTTAGCAGCTTCCTGCTGTTGCTCGCTAGTGACAGAAATGGGGGTCCTACTGTCCCAGACCTGGATGATTCAAGACAGTCAACCCACAGGCATTAGACGGGCAAGGTGATGAAATCTGCAGTTGATAAATAAAGGCATGTATTCGGAATTTCAAATGTACCTGCTTTTGGACCTGCTGCTGTTTCGACCTCTTATCCTGCATCAACTTCTGGCGGCTCTCATAGAAGGCAAAGTCATCCAGGATGGACGTCTTGCTGACATGATCCTTGAAGATCTTGAGCATCTGAAGGCCTTGTTCAAGGTGTATCTACATTATCATCAAAAGGGTAAGTAAGGAGGCAAGATGGCAAGTTTTGCAATTCAGAAAACTTGAAAAAAAACATGGATTATGCTTACCTCCTGAGTGTCACGGCTATTCGTGACAGGCTTGTTCTCATTGTTCTCTAGGATGATGTGCTTGAGAATATTGTTAGGCACGTCCTTGACAATGTGCCACTTAACAGAGAAGGAACCATTCCACTTGTCCTGTTGCCAATACTCCAGAGTTTTCTCAAAATCAACAGCACCAGTCATTTCAGCAACACCAACAAACTGACCACTTGTATTCACCTGAAATTTCATTGTGAATGGCATATCAGACAAAGAAAACTAACATGACATTCATAATGAAATACCAAATGAGGAAAAGATCCTTACTGAGAAAAACAGGAATATAGGGCATGCAGAGCCCTTTGACTGTGCTTCTTGATAAGCAGCATCAAGCTTCTTGTTTCCATTGGTTGTGCTTGCCCAGACATTGTATTTTACACTCTTGTGGATGTCATCCTCGCTATACGATTTAATGACAAAGAACTTTGCAGCATCGTACTGAACAGGGAAGTCATCTCTATTGAACTGTGCTCTATCAGGCACGGCACTATCATTCTTGCTTTCACCAGAAGGAAGACTCTGCCCTTTCACAGCAATAGTGACAGTATGACCGTACAATTTCTGGTTCTTGAAACGGCCAGATCTAGGACCTCTGTTTAACTCGATTGTTCCATCCTGACTCTCATTGCCATAACCATAGTATCCATTACGGCCCCTAGGCCTGTACCTGTTATCCATACCAAGACCCCATCGACCATATATCCTGGAATCATAACCGTTACTCCCGTAGGGAAGACCAGTTTTTATTGAATTCCCATACTGGGTATAAGGTCGGGAACTAGGGTACATCCTATTGGGATAAGTAGGAGCTGCTGATGTAGTTGTAGGTCTTCTGTTCTGCATACCCTGCTTGAAGACAATACAGAGAAAAAACATGAGTGAGCCTGCCAACAGATGTAATACACAGTCAAAGTATCATCATAGTCAACTCAAATTAGAAGGCAAAACCTAAAAGTTTGTAAGCTGCTCAATCAGAAAGCACACATTTCTTGTATTGACAGGCCCAGTCTGCCCTTGAAGTGTTAAAACACAAATTGAATTCTACACAACATTATTATGCTTCCTATCTGGTTAAACTAAGAGCCATGAATAAGCAATAACATTTATCCTATAGTGACTATGAAACAGTGGAGTCATTTGCCTCGAAGGGAACATGCATAAACAGAAGAAAAAATACATAAATAACACAGCTGCATTTAGTAAAAATATTATCAAGATAATTTCTCTGAACTTACCATCTGCTGCGTGGTGGAGCTCATGTTCTGATTTCTTGCTGAGGAACCATTCCCACTGAATGTTGAGGATGGATAATGATTAGTTGTAGTTGTTCTTTGCTGTCCAGATGCATAAGCAGAGCCATCATACCATGCAAAGTGTGCCCCTGTGCTGTCATACCCATAAGTCGTGTCCAGGTAACCAGCAGAAGGAACTCCACCTAACAAGGGTGCCCTATAAGTTCCATCAGGCGTCAATGATGAATTTTGTTGGCTTGACGCAAGGGGTACAGTTCCACTGTTACTGTAAGCAGTACCATTTGGAACACTGTTAGTGGTTGTCTTGGCAGGATCTGCTTTAGCTGCTGGCTTTTCAGGATTGTTAGAAGACTGGAGGTCGCTTTGAGTGGTAGAAGGAACTGGTGTAGGAGGCTGAAAGTACGCAGTTGGATACTGGTAATGCTGCGCACCAAACATCTGACCATCAACCGTTGGAACTGGGGAAGTGGCAGGAGAGTATGCCCCATAAGGAGCATACCCATATCCATAAATATCTCCATATACTGCCTGCAAAAGTCCAAAAGACCCCCATTGAAATGGTTAATCATGATGTTTCCAAGAGTAGCATAAATATGAGAGACGCATCAGGTCCTGTTTGGATAGAGGAAAAACCCCTTCCAATCCATAACACGTTGGGAGGGAACTAGGGGAAAATTAGCTCATTTCCGCTCCAGTCCAAATGGAATGGTAACGATTAGGTCCAAACAACCTCACACGATACAAGTTGCAGAATTTCAATGACAAGATGATAGTGGCAGACAAGAAAAACAACCTTTACAACAAGAGGTAACAGTGCAGAGAGCATAAGGAAAAGAGGGAACCAACCAAAGCAGAAACCATACCCCAAAAAGAGGGTGAACAGCTTTCCACTTATTACATGTCCAACAATAGACTCGACAGTACAGGTATCAGTAGACAGTAGTAGCAAGCAATTTGACCATTCCAGCATTTCTACATTAAGAATTAAGACATAGGATGCAAACAATCACAGGAAGCATCACATGACACATGAAGGGATAAGATCTTATAGGATAACTTACTGGGGCAATCTCCACTCCATCTGAATTTAGATATCTCGGATAATCATCCCACTCGCTCATGGAACTGTCGTAGCCTGTGAGACAAGGCAAGAACCAGACAATTCAGTTAGCAAATCACAGAACTCTCAAGAGCAACAAATAATTCAAATTATGTTATCATCAGACGTCACAAGGAAGACGAAAGAAGAAAACCGAGGACTGTACTCGCGGTAGCTAAGACATTATCAACATAAGCTTCTCACCTCCATAGTAATACGCTGGTAGATAGAACAGGTTGGGATCCATAAAGTCTTGAAGCACCGGCGTGATGGACCGCTCAGGCGGGATCGCCACGCTCAGCGGCTGGCTCGTCACGGCACCCTGCTGATTAAATAAACAGCACGAATAAGCGATCGAATCAGAATCACAGATTATCTCGATTAAACCATCAACACGGACAAGAAGAGAACCCGTGAGAGCTTCTGCTTGTATCTCTACCTTCTTGACACCAGCAGCAGGCCCTGTTGCATCTGCCGCCGCCTTGGGCTGCGTATCCAGCGACAAATTCTGCAGCAGATCTGTGGTTTCTTCGCACAGCAGCAAACCGAAGAATTAAGGTGTAACAAGATTATTTCTAGATCCCATAGGTCGCAAGCTACTAAATCCTGACGAGTAGTAGCAACAAAACAATTACAAAAGCATGGAAATTTTTTTTTATCCCCGGTAGCTTGCAAGCAACAGTGAAAACACGGTAAAAACATATGGATCTGTACAATTGAAGCGAACAAGGCAGAAGGACAGACAAAGAGCACTAGACACGGTACCGGCCGGCGCAGCCGCCATGGGAAGACAAAACCTTTAACCCCCAACGAAGCAGCCAAGGCAAAACCTTTGACCCCAACGACACAAACGAAACCCTCGTAAAGCCAAAACCTTTGACGCCCCGCAGCACAGAAATAAAGGATACGATCCGCGACAGGGACGGTGGCAGGAGCCGGAGCCGGAGCCGGAGCAGCAGCAGCAGCAGCCGGTGCCGGCGCGGCGGGCGCGGGTGCCGGGGGCGGCGCGACGGCGGCCATGGCGCGAGACGAGCGAGATCCCAACGGACGAGGAGGCAGCGGCGAGATCCGAGAGCCCCCGACCGACCGGCCGGCCCTTCTCCCCTCTTCCTCTCCTACGGATAGGTAGGCAGGTAGCACGAGCTAAGCTCGGGATAAGGAGGGAGCGAGAGGAGGCGGCGGCGGCGGCGGGTTGAGGTGGGGGGAGGGAGGCGAGCCGCCACCAGAGGAGCAGCGCGGCGGCTAGCGGTAGCGGGGCCGGGGATAGTAGTACACTACTGGTACAGGGCTGTGAAGGGGGAAAGGGAAGGTTAGGTGGGGTGCGGGGGTCATATAGCAGGCCGCAGGTGCCGGCGGCTACCGCCTGGCTGCACTGCACCGCACGGCTCTCTCGCCCGCCTGCCTGCTTCGGTGCTCGCTCGGAGTCCGCTTTGGATTCCCCTCCCCGCGCCGCTCCATTTTTTCTCTAAAAATAAACTAACATTGTGTTTAGTGGCTCATGGAATACAAAATGTAAAATATCAATTACTTTGGAATGATGAAATACAAAATGCTAAAAATTTTATGGATGTGTTTAGTTTCATCCAAAATAATAAATTTTTCATAGGGTGGGTGAGAGCTTTTTGGCTTTTTTGGCCTCTTGAGGCCAAAATCTAAAACGGAGAATGATACCTTTTTTGTCAAAAAATTTATATGATGTTTAGTTCCATTTTATAAAATGATGGACTAAAATCAAAAATTTTTAAAGTGAAATAGGGAACTAAACACACTCTAATTTCGTCGTGCTCCCTGCACTACTCTACTCCTCTGCTGCGTTCTTTTCTTTTTCTGGTTTCGTTCAGGCGAGTGATCTGATGGTGGTCTATTGGTGGGTTAGTTTAGTTTAGTGGGTAATCGTGATCGCGGGCGCTGGGTTTCAAAGCTTCAGATCAGATCCTTTCCTTAGCCCGGTGGGTTTGGAGCCAGGCAGTCAGCCGACTCGTCACGCTCCGGCGGTCTCAATCTTGCGCCTAACCTGGCGTTTAGCACAGGCCTTGTTTCATTTTGTCTACCGGAGTATATTCTTTTTTTTTACAAATCGTGTATAGTAAGGGTTACGTGTCCATGCCTATTTCTGGTGACAATCTGTCGCTAGTGGTGTACAGTGCACAGTTGTGGTGGCGAAGGGTGATTATAAATAACTCATGAATCATATATGAGCTCATCCATGATGGTTGGCAACAGTAAATCGTGTGATGTAGCGGCCAGTTGCCGCGCGCGAGGCTGCCAATAATTGCGTGAGTCGTCGCCAGAGATAGATGCCAAACACTCCAGCAGTTTCGCAGCGAACGGTATAGAAAAGGAGGGGAAGAAAAACCCAAAGCAACAGCGCAGCGCACCGCACCGGACTGGACGGCTGCGGCGCGTCCGCCGTGCGGCCAGCGTGCCGCGCGCAGGCCGCCACGCACCGAGCCCAGCCGCCCAACAAGGGCGTTTGGCCGTGAGCCGCCGGCGCCCACGGCCTCTCCTTTCGCTGGGCGGCTGGCGGCAGCTGCCGTGCCGGTTGGGGACGTTGTTTCTGCAAGATTTCTCCGTGCATTTCCTCGCAGGCACATGGTGAAATGAGGATAGATTAAGGACCATAAGGTCTCGCACGTGCAGCGCCTGCCTATCCCCTACCAGTCGCAGGCGGAACGAACGGGATCGCGTCGTACGTGACCCAACCCCACAGGCCCAGATGAAAATGTTCTCTTTTTTTCTTGAACGGTAAGGAAAATTTTGTTTAGATCGACAGAGCTGAACGGGGAAAAAAAATGGCGTCCCTGATGAACGAAATCTGAATTGGTTGGATCTGGCCCGGCCGGTCGTGGGCGATTTCCCTTTCGCCTGCGTGAGATTCCGGCGCCGGGCGTGGGCACGTCGCTGCGGCTCCGCGGCTGGGTCCCCGGCAGAAAATCGGATCGCGGAACGGAGGGATACACGTGGGCTTTACCGCGATGGTTTCCATCCAATTCCAAGCAGACAAACGATCTCGTCCTGCATTGCAGGTGAGCTATTGCGATGCCTAGGCACGTGCTCCCTCGTTTCCGAGAAACAACTATGACTAAACATATATTAAAAAATATTAATATTTTGAATCTAGTTTTTAAATAAATTTATTTAAAGATATAAATATTATACAAATCGAATTAAACTTGTGACACGCACACCAACAACGACGTATATTTAGGGATGGAGGGAGTACGTAGCTAGGGAACGAGACGCGCTACGAGTTTGTATTCTCCAGCTCCTAGGGTAGCCCAATGTTAATTTTGTAAATATTGAAAAAGTTGCTGCACAAATATCTCAATATCTCTTCAACCAATAATCATACAAAAGATAGGGTCCACATGTGTGTAGAAAAAAAAAATGGGCGAAAAACGATGGTTGAGATGGCCCTTTGTTGTTAGGGTTGATAAACTCTCTTTTATTTGAGAGGAGGCGAGGTAAATATCTATGACGAACTGACGACAAAAGAAGAGGTATTAGTAAACTGTCGGAGTAAGAAAAAGGCACAATAACCCTTAGGGTATGGTTGGCATAGTTCATCCTAAAATGCTCCTTTAAAGGAGCCGGAGCACTTGAGGAGAAGCCACAAATTGCAGTTTATCCTCGAGATCTCAAAACGGCTTCGGCTCTTATACTATTCACTAGAAAACAACTCATCCACCTAAAGTGTTTTTGGTACCGCTCCTTCGTCTCCTCCGTAGAAGTTAAAAGTGTTCGCCTGAACTATAATTCGTCGGGATGCAGTTGTATGCACAGTGCCATGCGAGAGAGATTATACCCCCCAACCACTGCGGCTGCAACGTTGTGTGAGTGCAGCTGAACACTCCTGCTGCTGATGGAGCCAGAGCTATACCAAACAAGCTCTTAGAGCAACTGCAATTCCTAATCTGCAGGAATTATAGATTCTGGTGAAAGGGTTTGTTGAGTTGGATCTCCAAATGTAGGCATCCTACGTCCTCTATTCTAATTTTTTCGCTAACCAAAGATGGAGAGAGAGGATGACTCTCTAGATGACACGCAAGATATAGAAAAATTGTTCGAGAATAGAAAGATATATAAAAACAATTTTTACTCAAATGATTCTCTAAAACATTTAGAGGGTCAATTTTAAAAAGATTCTTGGAGACCTCTTAATATGATAGTTTTTTTAGGATAGAGAGAGAGGTATTAAGGCCCTATTTGGATTTCGACATAGGCCGTGTTTAGTTGATCCAATTCGGTAGGAGCAAATTCTGCATAGTGCAAGATTCTGTACTGTAGCATTTCTTTTGTATTTGTAAATTTTTGTCCAAACATTGACTAATTAGACCCAAAAGATTCGTCTCGCAAAGTACAACTAAACTGTGCAATTAGTTTTTGATTTCATCTACATTTAGTACTCCATGTTTATGCCGGCATTTTGATGTGATGAGGAATCTTCTTTTTGCATAGTAGAATTTGGGGAGAAATTTGGGATCTAAACAGGCCCATATTATGATAGCTAACTTCTAGGAGCTAGCTAGGAATCCAACGAATTCAACTCTTAGCTGGCTCCTACAATCCAGGAGGTTTGAGATTTCACAGTCGAGCAAGCTGAGAAACTCAAGCTTTTTTTAGCTTCTAGATTCAACTTGACAGTTCGGCCCCTCAAATTGACATAGCTGCAGAAGAAATCAAAGAACAAGGACAAGACGGTTATTTTACATTGGAAAAGCAACCAATTATAGCTTTTGCAATATGTGGATCGAAACAACCTACTAACATAGCTTTTATAATCCAACTTCTAGCAATCTAGCTTTTAAAGTTCAGCTTCTACGATCTCATATCCATACGAGGTATGAGAGGACTGTTGGAGATGCTACGGGTGTGTTTGGTTGCGTTTCTCTAGCAAGCCTGGCTAGAAAAATAACCCAGGCTTCAGCTAGCCTGTCCAAAGTCAATGTAACCTAGCAGTGTTTGGTTGTCGTGTGCTAGCTAAGCCTGGATAAGTTAGCTTTTGTTTGGTTGCCCGTATTATTTGGTACTGTCAGCCCTTCCCTAGAATGGTGACCTTACCTGCATCACCTCACCCTCTATACAATAGTCAGTCCGGTTAGCCGGAGTGAGCCCGTGGCTTCTCGGCAGGGGTGGAGCCAGAATTTAGATATAGGGAGGCCGGACGCTCACTAAGTGTCAATAAAAATTATATAGTGCCCTCGCTAGATCTTGATGTCAGTTTAAAAAATTGTAGAATTTGATGTTGATTAAAAAAACTATAATAAATCGTCTTTAATCTCTTCATCTGAAAATTGCTACTCCCTCCATCCTAAAATATATAGTGCATTATAAATTTCAAAATTTATACTGAAATATAATGCATTCTACATGTTATCAATGCTTATATTTGATAAAGTTGATTAAAACAGGATACCATAATTTTAGAAGAAACATCTTAATTGGGGATCCTTATTGAGTTAAATCTACGAGTTTGTGCCATTTAAAGATTTCCTTAAGTTGTCTTAATTCTTTTTGAAAGGATCAAGATGCCCAAGAGGGGGGTGAATTGGGCTTTTCTAAAAATTAATTGCAAGAATTAAATCCTACAAGCCAAACTTCACCCCTAGTGCCTACTTGTGTTCCTTGTGTTTCTACCGATAAAAGTTAAGCACCCTAAGTTTCAATCCTAGACTAGCAAGGCAATTCTAGAAAAGTAATCAAGCAATGAAAGTAATACAAGAAAGTAAATGCTTGAAAGTAAGGGATAGGAACACAGCGATGTTTTGCCGAGGTATCGAAGAGTCGCCACTCCCCACTAGTCCTCGTTGGAGCACCCGCGCAAGGGTGTAGCTCCCCCTTGATCCGCGCAAGGATCAAGTGCTCTCTACGGGTTGATTCTTCGACACTCCGTCGCGGCGAATCACCCAAAACCGCTCACAACTTGAGTTGGGTCACCCACAACCGTCGGATGATCACCGAACTCCCAATCACCACCAAACCGTCTAGGTGATGGCGATCACCAAGAGTAACAAGCTAGAACTCTCACTTGACCACAATAAGTCTAATGAGAAGATGGATGCACACTTGCTAGACTCTTGTCACTAGAGAGGATTCTCAAACTTTGATTCGCAAATCTCAATCCTCACTATGGCTCTTGCACTCCATTGCACTTCAAAGATGTTTCTCAGCTAAACAAATAAGCAAGAGACCTCTAAAAGAGGTGGAGGGGTTGTATTTATAGACCCCTCAGACAAATCCAACCGTTACCTTTCGAAACAGCCAGACGCGCACTGACCGGACGCGCCTGTCGATATGACCGGACGTGCCGGTCAGTTGTAACGGTCGAAAACGGAAACCTGTACTGAGAGACCGAACGCGCCGATCTATGCTGACCGGACGCGCCGGTCTGAGATAACCGGACGCGCCGATCTGGGATGATCGGACGCGTCCGATCATGCAAGAGCACTCTAGAAATGTGACCTGACGCAACACCGCGTCCGATCATAGGTGACCGGACGCGTCAGGTCACCACGGGACCTTACTGGAATAAGACCGGACGTACGACCGCGTCCGTTCAAAGGTGACTGGACGCGTCAGGTCTCCGCTGGACCTTACTGGAACATGACCGGACGCACCGGTCTTTTTCACAGTCGCGTCCGATCTTTGCTGTTTATCCTCTGGAACACGTGTCAGCCTGACCACCGTGTCCGGTCCTCTCAAGGACCGCGTCCGGTCAGTCAGCCGAAAACGCAGTTAAGTCTTTGTACTGACCGGACGCATCCGGTCATGACCAGGACCGCGTCCGGTCATAGGTAAACGGCTCAAACGTCTTCCAAACGCAATGCAACTTGAACCAAGTTGCTTCTAACTATACTCTGAGCTTTTCTCGAGCTATCTAGTGCTAAGTTTCACAAGTGTGCACCACACCTAAACATAAGACTTACCTAGGTCAAGCTACTCGCTCATGCCCCTCTTCATAGTATGGTCAAAGGAAGAAACAGAGATCATAATGACTATTCCAGATATATCTCAACACCTTGACATCCGGAACTAACCGTCCTTAATCTTATCGTTGATCCTTTGAAAACCGAAACGATTTCCATTAAGGGACATGACTGTCATATTGCTCAAAGCAGTTATCATCTCCATGACCTAACTTACCGATGTTTCTATAAAACACACGTTAGTCATGGTAATTATGTGTTGTCATTAATTGCCGAAACCAACACGGGGGCCTAGATGCTTTCAATCTCCCCCTTTTTGGTGATTGATGACAACACTTAGATTCAGAATATATGAGTTGAGGTTTTCGATCATGCTTGGTTCACATAAGCATACAGCTGTAAGCATAAGGGGTTAGACAATGCTTATGTGTTCCAAGCCAACTGAGTGTACTTATAAGATAAGACATGAAAGGTTAGTACACATAGAAAATAGCTCATATGAAATCGGAGAAAGGCACGGAAGCACAACCTTATGAGCTATAAACAATCAAGTGACATGATTTAAAGCTGTGATTAGTTAAACCATATAGACTTAAGATATCTCATAAGATCACATGTCACACGAATGCAATTACTGTAAAGTAAACATGATGCATGAGAGTAGCACACAAGAAAAGAACATGCAATTACTGTAAAGTAAACATGATGCATGAGAGTAGCACACAAGAAAAGAACGAAAACCCTAACAAAAAGCTCCCCCTAAGCTCCCCCTGAATCTACTCTCTCTCTCTCCCCTTTGGCATCAACCGCCAAAAACTAATCTAAGGATCTGACGGGGGAACAGACGGAGTCGAGTCGGGTGCCGAGGAGCGCAGAGTAATCACAAAATGAGAGATGTCTCCCTCGGACTCGGAGCTATCTGGCTGACCCTCTGAAGGAGCACGCAGCTGTGAAGCGGTCTGGGTCTGATTAACAGGAACAGGAGCTGCCGAAGTAGTGATAAGTGGACCAGTCTCTGTGACCTAAGCCTAAAGTGAGCCAAAAGCTGGGGGATCTGTAGAGGCAACTGACGACGGAACAGTCTTTGTAGTGCTTGTCCCTGTCACTGGGAGGAGAACTGTCTCTAAAACTGACAACCCTGATGAAGTAGCAACTGTGGTGTGCGAGGGCGTCGGCTGACCAGTCAACTCGCTATATGTGGCACTCAGATCAAAGAATGGTGTACCGGTCAACATGTGAGGGCGAGGCTGGTCTGAAGGAGTAAACCCCGTCTGAATGGGCGTGTAGCTCGAGGACTGGAATGACTGAGGAACCTGCAGCTGTGGAGATGTGAACTGAAAGCTCGGCTGATCCTGACTTGAAGGTCCACTGGATGGTAAAGCTGAAGTCAGAATAGATGCAGGTGGAGGAGCCCCAACTGTGACAAGGTGACGCAGAAGCTCCAAGTACTGCTGCTGGCTGGCTGCACTCTGTCGCTGCATCTCATACTGCTGACGCTGCATCTCGACCTGTTGGCGCTGTATCTCAAGCTGTTGTCTTTGGAACTCATCCTGTCAAGCCTGTATCTGTGTAAACTGTAACACCCCAGTGTTAAGCATGCATTTTTGCACTTGCATTTCACGGGCATAGGCATAATTTATTCATACATGAGCATTAACACAAGTAACACTTGAAACATGCATTCGAAACATCTAGAACGTGTGACATGTGTTAATGAAACATTGCTTGTTATTTCATGATTCATAATGCATATGTTTTATAATTATGCTTGGTTAATACAAGTGGATGCTTTGTTGATCACTAAACTCACCTAGACCTGTTGAGGGTGCAAAATGAAATAAGTGGAACATTTCATTCATAACCTTTGCAACATAATGTTTTAAATATAGAATTGAAATGTTTCAAGAGTACAAATGTGATGTTTCATATGTTATATGATTGGACTTCAGTAGTTTTAATAATGCAGTTGTGCACCTATGTTTATAACAATACTTACTTCATGGTTAGGACACTAAATGACACCATGTCCCCGTTAAATGACTTTGGTTAATCAAGCTTTTACTTAATGACATGCTTATGTTGACCCTTGAAGTGCTTTTGTTTGACTTGCTTTGAACCACTAGCTAGAGTCAATGCATGTTGGTGCACCCTTTACAAAAAGTGTAGATAATTTGATTAGGAACAAAAGTTGTTTTGGTACCAACTCATGATATTGTGCCTAAAATAGTGTTTTAGGGCTAAGAAGATAGATTTGGGGGCTATTTTCGTTTTTTTAAAGAAAAAAAAAGAAGTTTTGAACTGGGCCGCGCGCGTTGTTTCCCGGCCCACTCCAGAAGCCGGCCCAAGCCTGCCTCGCCTCCAGCTCCTGGTCCCGCCTCGCCCGAGATGGAGACCGCCGCGTGGCGCGCGCCTACCGGTGACGAGGGGCGGCCGGCGCGCCTCCAACCACGTTAAGAGGCCTGTCCGGATGTCGTCTAGGAGCGCCTCCCCTTCACTCCGCGCCTGCACGCCCTGCCTCCCTCCTCGCTTCCTCGCGTGGCCGAGCAGCAGCCGGGCCGTCGCCTGCTCGCGCCGCCATCGCCACCAGCTCCGCCATGGCATGCTGTTGGCCAGCTCCGCCATGGCATGCAGCCGCAGTAGCCCTAGCTCGGATTCGCTCCCGTGCTCGCGTAGCTGCTGCTCCCCTTCCACACTCACCCGCGTGTGCGGCGAGCCGCCGGCGCCACTGTCGCCGTTCCTCCGCCTCACGTGCTCGCAGGCCAAGCCGAGCTTGCCACCGGCTTCGCAGCTGCCTCGCGCACCTCCCCGTATCCTGCCGTGGTCCCATTCACCGCCGCGGGCCGCCGCTGCTGGGCCGACGGTTGGAAGTCGCCGCCGTCCGTGGCCACGCCGCTGTGAGCCGTGGCTGGGTGGACTGCGGTCACCTGTGCACGTGGCCGGGTCCACTGCTACCCGCGCCACCCCCTGCTGACGCCATGGCCCTTGCCGGCCTCCGGCCTGCCCCTGCCCGCCGCCGGCGTTGCCCGGAGCACCCCCCTACTTCACTGGGTATGACGGGTGGGACCGGTCAGGCCGTGGGTCCTGGCTGTCTATGCCTCAGGGACGGATCTGGGGTACAGTCACGGGTGCACTTAGTGTTGGGCTTCGGTTTAAGAAGAAAAGGTTTTTTTGAAAATGATTTCAGAAAAGAAGAAATGCGTGTATAATTTATATCTTGACATGTGGGTGTCCAAATGAGGTGAAACAAGTTGTGTTGTGTTTCTAGTGAATAGATCTATCTGTTAAAAATGTGAAATAGCATTTTTGTGATACTTTTATATAGAGTTTTATTTAATGTGTTAAATGCTTGTGATCTTTGGAAATGTGTAGTAATTAGAATAGGGGTCAGAAAAATGTGAGGCTTGATTTGTTTGATAGATCTTGAGGTGTAAAATCTGTGGTAAAATTTTGAGGTACTATTATTATGGAATAAATTATACTTATTATTTAAATTGCTTTAATGCTGATTCTTGTGGCATTTTTAGTAAATAAAATATGTATAGATAAATCTTGAGAAAAATTGTGAGCTGCTCCTGTACTATGAAGTAGCTAAGAAAAATAGTAAATCTATGGTTTGACACTTTTCATAGTACAAAGTATTTTCATGTGCATTTATTCCTTGTTGTTTGTTATTTTTGTGTAGGCCAATATGCTTATTATTTTGGCATGGTATTTTTATAGTAGGGTCTAGAGAGCATGTTTAACCTGCTGTAATTTTTATAGAATTTTAGGAGCTCTGGAAATATATGGCCTAGTTCCATGCAATTTCAATAAATGTAATTAAAATGAATTGTTACATGTGATGTAAATGCTTCATGGCACTTTTATGTATTTTTGTGTCATGAGTAACTTGCTGGTGTGTTTGGCCTGGTTCAACTTGAAATGCCATGTGGTTATTCATGTGTGCATGTATATTTGGGTACAAACTTGAATGGTGTAGGTATGTATACCTTGTTAGTGAGCATGCATGTTTTGCTTGTGAGTGCGTGTAGCTCTGTGATGCTTGCTACAAAATGTTTAGTCCAAGTGAAACATGATGTTAGTACAGGTAATAAGTTGCTTTGCCATGTGTGAGTATAATTGCCTTGATTAGCGAATGCATGTCGCTTTGGTGTATCCCTAAAGCACTAATAACCTGCTGGCATGTCTTAGCGTATTAGTCGTACGTGTGGTATGTGTTTATGTATATGTTATATGCATAGGGTAGGCTTGCCTTGTGTCGCTAGGTATACTCTGTTAGTATGTATGCATGCATGCTTGCTTATGAATGAGCGCAGGTAGCTCTTCGGTGCCTGTGTACGAATGTTTATAGAAACATGATGTTAACTACATGTGATAAGTTGCTTGTCTTATATTACTTGATCATGATGAGTCTGTGTTATAAGTACTAGAGAAGAAATATGCAACTATTCGGGCAAATAGGGTTAATTCACTTATCACCTGAATGTGGCTATGTTTGTATGTATGCTCGCATTCACATCATCATGTCATGTGCAAGTCATTCTAAGTACACTCCTTATCATCATGTACGCTTATCGCACTTTCATGCATTCATACATCTGCATTGTCGCATCTCATTTAGGTACGCTAGGTGCATGAGAAGCACGTGGTGTGGAACCGAACCCGAAGACGATGTTGGCGGACCATCCCGAAGATGGAAGTACTGGGCACGTGCTAGGATCGGAGATGTCGGCAAGGCGGTGCAACTAACTGACTTGACTAGGTGTCAGATCCCAGGCAAGCCCCGGAGCATTCTAAGCCTCCTACTTTACAAAAGCAATTGAGTATATATATGTTATATATGTATTGTTGCATTAAGTTATAGGAGTTGATTGAAAACACTTGCTGCATATATATCATTTCCTTGTCTCGTAAATATGCCTGGAATCCTATTTTGGTTTAGGATCAAAAATATTGCTCAGCCCTGCTTAGACCGGTAGCGATCGGTGATTTCCTGTCACCGGCAATTATAGGTGGTTATTGGGAAACTTTAGCTATGGAATGGATGATATCCTGAAAATAACCAAGTGTTGATGAATAATTGGAGACCGGACGGAATAAGTATTGGGCAACCAGACAGGGTTCTGGGGTGCTTGTAGTTTCCGTCTGTGTCGATTAAGGACCGACCGTTGTTGTCCCTCGGATCATGTTGAACGCATGCCTCACATTTAGCTGGCCGGATAAAGTACCTTCCGACCGCGAAGCTGGGAGATTATTCGGGCCGAGTGGATTGCCCGCAACGCACTGTACCGGAGCAGTAGTGGCAGGATACGGGGGCGCGATGATAAGGCCAAAGAGCAGTCGGGTGGCCCCGGGTACAAGTGGTTCCTGGCAAGCTCGCGACTTTACCCAAATGGTTGACTCGGTGACCAACACCTCACTTTAGCGGGTGAGTGAGGTTTGTGTGAGGAATAAATCTCCAGCTGGATAGGAATTCGATTCGAATCGCCGTCGCTCCCGGTTAGTGAGCACTTGACTCGAGTTACAGCATCGTAGTAATGATGATGGAACACGGATGGTTATGTGGATGATGTTGGACATGCTAAACCTAAAATGGTAACCTTTGATGTTAATGGTTAATCAAGTGATTGCTTTAGCATAGGTGCTTACATAGATTGAATAGGTTATAACAAAGATGATGCAAAAGGACTTAAATTAGTTATTCATGATAACTTATGCTTTTCCGCAAAGCAAGTCAAGCCAGTCCACTTATAAAGCCTTGCATACTCCTTGGTGTCATATTATTTCTGGTTTATGACGGGTAAGTCTAGCTGAGTACATTCCAGTACTCAGGGTTTGTTCCCACCTGTTGCAGGTAGTAAGGCGTACTACTGTGGTGACAAGTTGGATCTCTCTCCCACTTCGGGTGGTGAGTGGACCATGGGCAATGGTCCCTTCTCACATCGTACCTATTTGCTATTGTTGGACATGACTATGCGCTGGCACTGTAATTTAACTAAGTGTGTGTAAAAGGTGGTTTCAAGCTATTTCGCTCCCGCTACTTCTATTTTGAAGTGGGTTTTACACTAAGTTTATGTTGCACTCCGATGTAATTGTGAACTTATTGTAACATGTGGACTGTGGTTACTAAATCATGTACGGTCTTGGTTGTAAGCTTGAAAAAGTTGGAAATCCCTCGTGATTTCACGAACTACCGGGTTTATATGAGTTCGAGTATGTAAATTGAGCGTGAAATCGCTGATTTTGTACTTGAGCTCTTATAAATTGGGCGGTTCTGTTACACAAACGCAGCAGCTGTGTCCTGAGCCTGTCTCTATAGCTGAAGCTCCTGTCGCTCATGTGTCTGGGTCAGCCTCTCAAGTATAGCCACCATGGCTGGGTCTGAGCGGGAGGCTAAACCAGAACCACCAGCCTCGTGGTCGTGAGGCCGAGGAGACCGATACCTGGGGATGGGCTGATAGTCCTTGTCAGTGCTGTCAGAGACCTCATCCTCAGCTATATCAGCGGGCTGAGCATCTAGATCTGCAAGTTCTGCCTCAGTAAGACCCTGTATGGTCGCATCCTGCTCAGTCGCTGTCTCAGGCACCTCAGGTCTCTCTCTCTGTCCTGGTGCAGGGGTCTGCTCTCTAGTAACTGAAGCCCACAGCTGACGAATATCATACTCAGGAAAAGCAGTAGTGGTTTCAGTTAACTCAGTACTTATTTCTGAAGGCAGCTCCAGTGCAGATCTGATGATGAAACAGATCCAATGAGCATAGGGCAGCTGATGGTGTCCCTTGAAGCCTTCTGCCAGGGTGTCCTCCATCTCACTGACCATAAGATCCCAAATGTCAAAAGGTATCTGTGAAAGAAGGTGGTGAACAGCCCAAAGCTGCATCCTGGTCAGTCCCTCTCTGTAACCAAATCTAGGAAGAAGAGTGCGTCTGACAATAGCATCCAAGACTCGGGCAAGCGGTGTCAGACTGGCAGGTGTATGACGAGACCCTTCGCCAAAAGGCTCACGAAAACAGGGTCGGATCAGGTCTGTAGGTGGCACAGAACCGCCATGAGGGCGTCTAGGTGGGGCTGTTTGACCAAAGTAGAGCTGGTGAATCTTCGTGTCAGAAGCTGGGAGTCTGAGAATCTCCCGTACTCTGGAGCTGTACAGTCTGCGGTCGCGGCCTCTGAATGCAAAGTGTATGAACTCATGGGCTGGATCAATCCATAATGAAGCATAGAATTCCCTAACCCAAGTGCCACAGTATGCACCTATCCGTCTAAGAAAATCTGACAGGCCTGGTAGATAGGACAGGTGCGGACGTAGCTGCTCACCCACTACCTCAATAAGTGACTCAATGCGACAGACCCTTTGTAGTCGAAAAGCAATGCCATTGTCAACAAGAGCTCTGTAAAAGTCCTCCTGGAGAGGAGTATAGAATCCCTCTAAAGCTCTGGAGTCTCTCTGAGGTGGGAACCACCGGCTGACCTCAACAAATCTCAAACTTTGCACCTGACGTGCAGTAGCACCTCTCAGGTCAAAGTGCTCAACTGGGGGTGTACCTCTAACTCTCGGAGGTGGACGTCCTCCACGACGCTGGCCCTCTGGCCTAGGAGTCATCTGTGTCCGTGTGCGTGTGGAGCGGCGATGTGATGGAGTCTGAGCTGGCTGTTCCACTGTCCTCTCTGAAGGTGCTGTAGGTGGATCAACTGACATAGTGTCTTCATCCATTGGCACTTCTATGCCCTCAGTGGTCTCAGTGGTCTCTGTACCAAGCTGTCGTCCTTCAAGATGAAAACGACTGTCTCCAATGCGTATACCACTGCTCCTACCACCCCTCTCTACTGCATCTGCTGCATCTGCCACTGCCTGAGCTATCTCTGCATCAGTGAGAGTCTTTTTCTTCTTTCTGGCCATGATCTTTATGCGCTTACCACGCGCAACCTCAGACAGACGAGGAGGACTGTCGTCCCCATCACTAGGAGCACCACCGGCATTCTTGCAACGAACCATGCTGTCACCCTGTCAGAAAACCTATGAAAAATGATGTACTAACACTCGAGAGGCTTGGCCTCAGTCTGTATCCGCAGGCTTGGCCTCGGATCCAATCAACAGGACAGCAGTCACCCCGACACACTGACAAACTCGCTGAAAAGACGGAATAGATGGATCTACTATAAGCAACATATATGATCTAAAGGTACAAAACCCTAGAGGTAGCAAGCATATAAGATAAGACATGAAACGAAACTCGATGGCTACCTCGGATCGATGAGAAAATGGTGACTAGGTTGCGAGACTTCCCGACGTACCGGACGAGCGCTGATTCGCCGAAACATAAGTCGATTAGGGTTAACGAAAAACAAAATTTCGACAAACCCTAATACGAAGATTAAGGAGGTGCGAAACAACCTCGGAGCGAAGACGTCGCGCGAAGGACGATTTGACGACGAACGAACGCGACACGGAGGTGCGAACCCTAGGGTTAGGGCCACGCGCGATGGATGAAGATCGAGGATGAGGATGATGGCAGGGACTGGCCGGAGGTCGAAGATGGTCTCAGGCAGCCGCAGTAGTGCCTCACGGCGGTGGCGGCGGCGACGGCACGACACGGCGGTGGCGGCGCAGAGAGCGACGGCTGCGCGGGCGCTGGAGGAAACGGGTCGCGCGCGAGAGAGGAGAGGCCGCAGGGCCGGGCGGTGGCGCAGGCACGGCGGAAAACTCCGATGAGCGGTGGTGCGGCGGTGCTCCGGCGAGCGGCGGTGCGGCGTGCTAGGGCACGGAGGCGGCGGTTGCAAGTGTACGGGCAAAAAAACGAAGAAACGCAAAAGATTATATGAGGGGTTAGATCCGCTCGAAACGCGATGACCGGACGCGGTGGTCGATATGACCGGACGCGGAGAGGCAGCATCCTGTCACATTCCAGTAAGCTCCTGGAATGACCGGACACGTCCGATTATCCGCGATCGGACGCTGACAGCGTCCGGTTTTGATTTGCCCGGAAAACTGAGACGGATGACCGGACGCGGTGGTGGTTACCGGGACCGGACGCGGTGGTCAACAGGGGCGCGTCCGGTGCAGCGTCCGATCACTAGATCAGGAGACGGTCTTCAGGATGTCCGGACGCGCTGGTGGTCGCCGGGACCGGACGCGGTGGTTAAGCAACACTGCGTCCGGTGCAGCGTCCGGTCCAGCGTCCGGTCACTGTTTTTCACCCTTTTTCATTCCGAACTTAGACGCGACTTCTCCCAATCAAATTCCAATTCAAAGAGACACAGATAAATATCAATTGGAACAAGATATGAGTGACCTCACTCAAACCCTCAAGTTTCTCAAAATAGATTGCCTTAGGCTAATATTATTTTTAGGAAAAATAGGCAACAAACACCCGAGGAGCAACGTATGGCCATGCAATAGAGCTTTTGAACCCTTGGGAGCGTCAAAATGCTCTCTCTACCCATGGACGAACACAGAGGTTGCTCAAAACATAACCAAAAAGGAACGGCCAAACAACAACCAAGCATATGCAATGCAAAACAAGTAAGTAAGAAAAGCTAGGTTGCTTGTCAAGTTTGATCCACGATAGGCTTCTTCACTCCTCCAAAGGAGGGTTATCATAACCATGTTAGTCAAGCCCTAGATGCATTGCGGGTAATTAAACATGACATATAATACAAATGCAATGCAAGGGACAACACAAGCTCATCTTTTAAAGTTACTAGAATCAAGCACATTTAGTTCACTTCTCAACCTACAAAAAGTAGCTTCATCCAAAGGTTTAGTGAAGATATCCGCTAATTGATTCTCACTTCTTACACCTTCTAGTGATATGTCATTTTTAGCAACGTGATCTCTTAGAAAGTGGTGGCGGATATCAATGTGCTTGGTGCGAGAGTGTTGTACCGGATTATTAGCAGTTTTAACCGCACTTTCATTGTCGCATAAAAGCGGCACCTTTTTAAGAACAACTCCATAGTCTAGGAGAGTTTGTTTCATGTATAGGATTTGTGCACAACAAGCCCCCGCGGCAATGTATTCTGCCTCGGCGGTGGACAAAGCCACATTATTTTGCTTTTTAGATGACCATGATACTAAGGATCTCCCAAGCAAATGGCACCCTCCGGATGTGCTCTTTCTATCAATTTTACAACCGGCATAATCCGAATCGGAGTAGCCAACTAGTTGGAATCTAGCTCCTTTGGGGTACCATAGTCCGATGCTTGGAGTATACTTAAGATATCTTAGGATTCTTTTTACGGCACTTAAGTGAGGTTCTTTAGGGCACGCTTGAAAGCGGGCACACATGCACACACTAAACATGATGTCGGGCCTAGATGTGGTAAGGTATAATAAGCTACCAATCATAGAACGGTAAAGAGTTTGATCGATTGGTTTACCTCCCTCATCTAGGTCGAGATGTCCATTAGTTGGTATTGGGGTCTTGATTGGCTTGCATTCTTCCATCTTGAATCTTTTGAGAAGATCCTTGGTATACTTCTCTTGAGAGATAAAGATCCCTTCTCCCATTTGCTTGACTTGAAACCCAAGGAAGAATGTTAGCTCACCAATCATTGACATCTCGAACTCTTTTGACATCAATTCACCAAATTCTTTGCAATAGTCTTCATTTGTTGAGCCGAAGATGATATCATCAACATATACTTGACAAATAAAGATCTCTTCTTTGAATTTCTTGGTGAATAGTGTGGTGTCAACCTTCCCAATGGTGAAGCCCTTCTCAATGAGGAAGTCCCGAAGGCGCTCGTACCACGCTCTAGGGGCTTGCTTGAGCCCATATAGCGCCTTAGACAACCTATAAACATGATTAGGATATCTAGGGTCTTCAAACCCGGGAGGTTGTTCAACAAAAACTAGTTCATTTATAAAGCCATTTAAGAATGCACTTTTCACATCCATTTGATATAGTTTCATATCATGATGTGATGCATATGCAAGTAGGATACGGATGGCTTCAAGTCTTGCAACGGGTGCAAAAGTCTCTCCAAAATCAAGACCTTCAACTTGAGAGAACCCTTTTGCCACTAGTCTTGCCTTGTTTCTTACCACTACCCCTTGATCATCTTGCTTATTGCGGAACACCCACTTGGTTCCAATGACTCTTGCACCTTTTGGATGCTCTTTAAGTGTCCATACTTGATTTCGGGCGAAGTTGTTTAATTCTTCATGCATGGCATTCACCCAATCCGGATCTTGAAGAGCTTCTTCTACATTCTTAGGTTCAAGACAAGAGACAAAAGAGTGATGTTCAATAAAAGAATTAAATTTTTGAGATCGAGTCATTACACCCTTTGTAGGACTCCTTATGATGAGATCTTGTGGATGTGCTTGAAGTAGAGGTGAGTTTCTTCGATCAACCATTTGAGGGGTAGGATGAGGAGCATCAACGTCTTGTGCTTGTGCCTTGGCTTGATGATGAGAGACATGGGTGTCTTCATTTTCAACTCTCTCATTCTTGTCATCATCTTAAGGCACATATGATGATGATGGTGGATTGACAATTTGTACATCATCTTCATCATCTTTAGGCTTGATGTCATCTACCGGCATGTTCTTTATGGCCTCCCTCAATGGTTCATCACCTATATCATCACAATTCTCAATTGCTCCTTGGGAGCCGTTAGATTCATCAAATTCCACATCATATGTTTCTTCAACCAAACCGGTGGAGTGGTTAAATACTCTATATGCTTTGGACTTTGATGAGTAGCCAACAAGAAAACCAAAATCACAACATCTTTGGAACTTCCCTAGGTGTTGACGCTTCTTATAGATGTAGCATTTGCAACCAAACACCTGGAAGAATGAGACGTCCGGCTTCTTCCCATTTAGCAACTCATAAGGGTTCTTGCAAAGGAACTTTTGTAGGAAGAGACGATTTAAAGCATAGCATGCGGTGTTGATTGCCTCGGCCCACAATTTTTCCAGTGTATTGTACTCATCTAGCATTGTTCTTGTAAGAGTGATCAAGGTCCGGTTCTTCCTCTCAACTACACCATTTTGTTGAGGAGTGTAGGTTGATGACACTTCATGCTTGATTCCAATTTCATCACAATAGGCTTCAATATTGGTGTTGTCAAACTCTTTTCCATTGTCGCTTCTAATCTTCTTTATCTTGACTTCAAATTCATTTTGAGCTCTCTTTGCAAACTTCTTGAAGCAACTTGCCACTTCGGATTTGTCATGAAGAAAGAAAGTTCAAGTGTATCTTGAGAAGTCATCCACAATCACAAGGCAATAAAGATTTCCACCCAAACTCTTGTAAGTTGTAGGACCAAACAAATCCATGTGAAGAAGTTCTAGCACTCTTGATGTTGACATGTATGCTTTGGTTGGATGAGTGTTTGCAATTTGTTTGCCGGCTTGACATGCACTACAAGGTTTGTCCTTTTCAAACTTTACATCCTTTAAGCCTCTTACTAGTTCTTTCTTCAATAGCTTGTTGAGAGTGTTCATTCCAACATGAGCAAGCCTCCTATGCCAAAGCCATCCAAGTGTGGTCTTGGTGAACAAACATGTCATCAAGTTTGCATCTTCGGAGGTGAAGTCAACAAGATAAAGATTGTTGTATCTAAAACCCTTGAAAATCACTTACTTGTCATCTATCTTGGTAACAACCACTTCATTTGGACCAAACAAGCATTGATAGCCAAGATCACAAAGTTGCCCAACGGATAGTAAATTGAAACTCAATGAAGCAACATAGAGCACATTGGAGAGAGAATGATCATTTGATATTGCAACCTTGCCTATACCCTTGACTTTGCTCTTTGAATTATCCCCAAATGTGATCTTGTCTTGACATACCCCATCCTCTTCAAGTGAGGTGAACATACGAGGATCACCGGTCATGTGTTGTGTGCAACCACTATCAATCACCCAATGAGATCCACCGGTCTTGTAGTTCACCTTTCGATCACCTTTAGCCATGAGGCATAGGTGGGAAGTGGATGATGACGGTGAGGATGGCGGTGAAGATGGTGATGAAGACGTTGATGACGATGATGATGGCCCAACCACAAGTGCGGCGATCTTCTCTTTTCCATCATCACTTTCATCGTCGGAGGACTCACATGATGATTCAATGTCGGTGAGCCAATCACCAACAATATAAGCCTTGCCGCCCTTCTTCTTCTTGTAGAACTCTCTTTTCTTGCCATCTTTCTTCTTGTATGGTTTGTTCTTTCTTTTATCATCTTCTTCTTCACTTGAATCATCTTTCTTGCCCTTGTACTTATTCTTGTTCTTGTCTTTTGGAGGCTTTGGGCATTGATGAGCTAGATGGCCAAGTTCTCCACAATTGAAGCAATCCATTTCGGAGATTGGCTTCCTTTTGGTACTAGTGAAGAATTTCTTCTTCTTGCCATCGAACTTGATGCCACTCTTGTTGAGCTTCTTTAGCATCTTGGTGGTTCTTCTCACCATGAGTGCAAGTGATTCATCATCAATATCACTCTCACTTGTGCTCTCTTGCACTATCATGGTTTGGCCCTTTTTCTTTTTCTTTTCATAGCTAGCTTTGAAGGCCAAGTCTTTTTTCTTGGAAGATGATGAACCCTCTTCCGGAGTGATGTGCATGTACATCTCATGTGCATTGATCTTTCCCAATACTTGAGTCGGTGTTGCGGCGGAGAGATCACTTTGGTGAAGTACGGTGACAATATGTCCATACTTCTCAACGGGGAGAACACTCAAGATCCTCCTTGCAACATCCGATTGACTCATTTTAGTGAGTCCAAGAGCATTGAGATCTTCTACAAGAACATTCAAGCGAGTGTACATTTCATTAGCACTTTCTTTAGGAAGCATCTCAAAAGAATTAATTTTCTTTAAAGCAATATGATAGCGTTCCTCACTGAAAGTCCCTAGTTTGGTTTTGGCTAATTGATGAAACCTAGGACTAACCTTTGTATCTAAGTGGATGATTTAGATAAAGGTGGTCATTGCATATGAGACATGATATTGACTCATATGACCAAGATGGTGAAGACCAAGATGAGGCTTGGCTTGATGGACCGGTTGTGAAGGTGAAGGGCAAGTCGAGGCTTCGAAGCGAAGGACCATGCGATGGTGAAGCTTGAGCAAGACTTAGCGCCGACGGACCGATGCAACGGTGAAGAGCAAGTGAAGTTAAGGTCGATGGATCGAGACGGTCATGTGATGATATGAAGTGGATCATATCATTTGGAGAAACAAAATGGCTCAAGGCAAAGGTATAACCATAGGGCCATTTTGTTTTACACTCAAGACACCATAGAGGGTGTGAGTGGTTTAGGATCGATAGCCGAACTATTAAGAGGGGAAGTCTTATCGGTTATTCGATGCACGGGTTCCACTAGGTGAATTCATGAAGTGCATTGCATGTAGGGCCTAGTGAGCTAATTGGAAAACCTTTGAAAATGATTGAGAAAAAGCTAACACACAAGCACATGGAGATGTACACTTGATGGTGTTGGCACATTTGCAAAGGTGGCATTGGTCGCGCTGTGGTTTGCGGGAGAGAGGGGTTTGGGTTCCTCTCTCCCTCCCGCCGAGCGTGTGAGCGCGGGTTTTAGGCGATTTCGGGGAAATGAAATGTCTATTTTCCACTACGCCGAAAGTCGGAAAAGAAACGGAGGCGAACGGGGTCACTGAGGTGACCGGACGCTGCACCGGACGTGGTCACGGTGTGACCAGACGCGTCCGGTCAGTACAGCGCGGTATTAGGCGCGCGGGCTAGGGTTTGCAACCAGCGCGTCCGGTCACTCGCGGGACCAGCGCGTCCGGTCAAGTGCCCAGAAGGAACTGCAGTTCGCAAGGACGATCGGACGCGGGGCGCGTCCGGTCACACGCGATCGGATGCGTCCGGTCGTCGAGGGAGCTTACTGGACTCCGACCGGACGCTGGCACTGTCGCGTCCGGTCGTTGCGAGGAGCGCGTCCGGTCGTTGTTTCGCGGGCGCGGGTGCTGTGCGGATCGGCGCGTCCGGTCGTTGCGAGGAGCGCGTCCGGTCGTTGCTTCACGCGCGCGGTGCTGTGCGACCGGCGCGTCCGGTCGGTTGAGCAGCGTGTCCGGTCATAGCGTTTGACCGTTGGCGCGCAGTGACCGTTGGAGGATCTAACGGTCGCAATTGAAATTTGAGGGACACGTGGACGTCGTAGGGCGACCGGACACGGTTGAGCGCGTCCGGTCAGTTTCGACCGGCGTGTCCGGTCGTCCCGAAAAAACGGTCAGTGGAGTGGCAACGGCTCTATTTGTTTGGGGTGCTTATAAATACTCGTTGGCCGGCCCTTGGGGAGGTCTCTTGGCATTTCTAACACTCTTGTGCATCCTTTGAGCTAGAGCTACTCCTCCCACTCATCTCTCTTGCTTGATTGCAAATCAAAAGTGAGATTGAGTGATCCCAAAGTGCATTGCATAGCTTGAGGGCATCTAGTGGCACTTGTGGGTGGTTTAGCCGGTGGATTTCTTGTTACTCTTGGAGAGTACCGCTCCTAGCCGGCTTGGAGATTGTTGGAGGCGTTGGCAAGAGAAGGTGATTGTTCTTGGCCACCTCCGGTTGTTTGTAAGAGGTTCTTGTGCTTTCCTCGGCGGGATGCCAAAAGCAACTCTATTACATTGCGCGTGTCATTGAGTTACCTCATTTGAGAGTGGTGTCTTGCGGTGCCTTGCGGGGCGTGCCTTGAGGGGCAAGTGACTTGAGGGTCGCACCGAGGAACCATCTAAGTGTTGGTCGACACAACCGGTGACGTAGCTTGTCAGTGCACAAGTGAACACCGGGTGAACAAAAATATTGTGTCTCTTGTCTCCCGGTGATTGGTCTCCATATTGTGTTGTTGTCAATATTGATTGATTGTATATCATCTTGGTGATTGGCAACATCTTCACTCCACCGTTGGTATAAGATACACAATCCTATCTCTTGCATTTACTTTTACTAGATTATCTTGTGTAGCTCTAGTAGTAGCCTTTACTAGTAGTTGTTAGCTTGCTCACTAGTGTATAAATAGTGACATAGCTCTTGTGTGAACTAGAGATCATAATCTACTAGACTTGTGGATAGGAGGCTTGCATCACAACCCTTGGCTAAGCAAAACTCGCTTTACGCCGTTTGTTATTCTAACAAGTTTGCTTAGTGGCTTGTGTAGAATTTTTAATAGGCTATTCACCCCCCCTCTAGCCATCTAGGACCTTACAAGTGGTATCAGAGCCGTGGTCACCGTTTTAATCAAGGCTTAACATCCTTCGGTGTGAAAAATGGCTCAAATTGTGTTCAATCATGTTGGAGGCAAGCCACCGTTCTTTGATGGTGTTAGTTCTTTTGCTCATTGGAAGAGAAAGATGACAATGTACCTTGGTTCTATTCATGAGAGAGTTTTGCAAGTCACCGAGAATGACTTTGCTATCATCGATCCCGATCATCTCACCGATGAAGATAGAGCAAATAGAACATGCAATAGAACGGCTCTCAATACACTTTACAATAATATTAACACAAAAGTATTTGAGGGCATCAAGGATTTGGAATTGGCAAATGAAGTGTGGATAAGGTTGAGTGAAACATATGAGGGCACTAAGGTTGTAAAGAGTGCCAAGCTATATGGGCTCAAGAGTGAGTTTGAGAACTTCAAGATGAAAGAAGAAGAAACAATATTAGAGATGTTTCATAGATTGCAAGTAATTGTGAATGATCTCAAGAGCTTAGGGCACAAGACTCAAGACCAAGATTTTTGCCATAAGTTCTTATTGAGCTTACCTAGAAGATTCAAGATGTTGATCATGATACTACAAAGAGATGGGCTTGAAACAATGAAGCCAAATGATTTGCTTGGAGAGGTGTTAACCTTTGACAAGTATGATTAAGATGTTGATGAGAAGGAGGAAGAAAAGAAGAAGAAGACCGTGGCATTCAAGGCCATCTCCTCCAAGGGCAAAGCTACCATCATTGAAGAAGAAGAAGACAATGATAAAGATGAAGATTATGAAATTGATGATGAGGCATTTGCTTTTGTAGTCAAGAAAATGGGTCACATGTTCATTAAGAGAAGAGGCTTCAAAAAGAGAAATGACAATTTCAAGAGCAATGAGCAACAAAGGAAGTGCTTCAATTGTGATAGCACCGAACATCTTCAAGTCGATTGTCCCTATGACAAGAAGAAAAACAATAAGAGGGGCAAGTTTGAGAAGAAAAAGAAAGAAGCCAAGATAACATTCAAGAAAGGCAAGAATGGAGTCTATGTGGCCACTTGGGAAAGTGATGATGATGAAGAAGAAGAAGAATCATCCAACAAGGCTTTTGCTTCCATTGCTATCAACAAGAAGCCTTTACTATTTGATTCATCCTCTTCATGCTTCATGGCCAAAGAAGCTAAGGTATTATATGATGAAAGCGATGATGAAAGTGAAATGGAATATGTTTATGATAGTGATAATGATAAATATGATAATGAAAATGATGATGATGATGAACCAACTAAAGAACAACTATATGACTTGTTGCAACAAACTAGAGACATAGCTATTGCCAAGAACAAGGAGTGCAAGAAGCTTTCAATGAAAGTAGCAATACTTGAGAAAGTTCTTGGTGAGCTTAAGACCACTCATGAGAGTCTAGTGGAAGACCATGAGGATCTTGGTAAGGCTCATTCCAAGCTTGAAAAGGCTCACTCATTGCTACTTGAGCAACAAGCAAAGAAGGAGGTTGTTGTATCATATGATATAGGTGTTACTTGTGATATAATTGATGAATCTTTTTATAAACCTATCATCATGACAAATGCTAACCCTTCTTGTAGCTCTTCATCCACTACCACCAACTCTACCTCCACTACTAGTGATGGTTTCACTTGTGATACCTCACTAATGGTTGAGAATGAGACTCTTAAGAGAGAGGTGGATGAGCTCACTCACGCCCTAGGCAAGGCCTATGGTGGTGAGGCCCGCTTGCTTAAGTGCTTGGGTAGCCAAATGTTCTCTCTTAACAAAGAGGGATTGGGCTACACCCTCAAGAAAGGCAAGTCGGCCTTTGCAACTCCAAAGCCTAGTTTTGTGAAGAACAATGGTCGGTTTTGCAATAGATGCAAGCAAGTTGGGCACTTAGAGCATAATTGTAATAAAAAGAACCAAAGCAAGAAATTTATTAATGCTATACCTTTTGATTCTTGCTATGTGCTTACCAAAGGTGTGAAGGGTGTGCAAGCTAAGTTTATTGGTACACCCATTGTTAGCCCAAAGAAGAAGGCTATTTGGGTACTAAAGAGCTTAGTTACTAACCTACAAGGACCCAAGCAAAAATAGGTACCTAAGCTTCATTGATTTGCTTGTAGGTCAATTACAAAGCCGGAGGAAGGCATTGGATTATTGATAGTGGGTGCACTCAACACATGACCGGTACATCAAGAATGTTTGATTCATTCAATGACAATAATAGTGGTGTTGATTCTATCACATTTGGCAATAACAAGAAAGGCAAGGTTATTGGCTTGGGCAAGATTGCAATATCAAATGACATGAGTATCTCAAATGTGTTGCTAGTTGAAAGTTTGGATTTCAATCTTCTATCCGTGGCACAAATATGTGATCTAGGCTATAAATGTATCTTTGGAGTTGATGATGTGGAAGTCATTAGTATGGATGGTTCAAATGTGGCATTCAAGGGCTTTAGATATGAGAATCTCTACCTAGTTGACTTCAATGCTAGAGAAACTTCTTTGACAACTTGCTTAGTCTCCAAATCAAGCATGGGTTGGCTTTGGCATAGAAGGCTTGGTCATATTGGCATGAAACAATTGAAGAAGCTTACAACTCACAATCTTGTCAATGGTTTGAAAGATGTTGAATTTGAGAAGAATAAGCTTTGTAGTGCATGTCAAGCCGGGAAGCAAGTTGGAAGCTCAGATCCAAAGAAGAGTACAATGAGCACATGCAAAGCATTTGAGTTGATGCACATGGATCTATTTGGACCAACAACATATACAAGCATAGGCGGCAACAAGTATGGCTTTGTCATAGTGGATGACTTCACAAGATTCAGATGGGTATTCTTTCTTAGTGACAAAAGTGAAGTGTTTGACACCTTCAAGACATTTCTCACTAGAGTTCACAATGAGTTTGAGATTAGAATCAAGAAAGTGAGAAGTGACAATGGAAGTGAGTTCAAGAATACAAGAATTGAAGAACTTTGTGATCATTATGGTATTGGACATCAATTCTCGGCCAAGTACACTCCACAATCAAATGGCCTAGTTGAGAGGAAGAATAGAACATTGCTTGATATGGCTAGATCAATGCTTCATGAGTACAATGTGAGTCAATCATTTTGGGATGAAGCAATCAATACCGCTTGCTACTACATCAATAGACTATATTGTCATCCATTGCTAGAGAAGACCCCATATGAGTTACTTCATGGAAGAAAGCCCAATATTTCTTACTTTAGGGTGTTTGGTTGCAAATGCTATATCTTGAAGAAGGGCACTAGATTGGGGAAGTTTGACAAAAGATGTGATGAGGGGTTCCTACTTGGTTATTCAACTACAAGCAAAGCTTATAGAGTTTGGAATAACTCAAGTGGCATTCTAGAAGAAGTCCATGATGTGCAATTTGATGAAACCAATGGGTCACAAGATGAAGAAGAGAATCTAGATGATGTTGGTGAAACTCAATTGGTGGAAGCAATGAAGAACATGGACATTGGGGACATTAGAGCAAAGCAAGTAATTGATATTCAAGATGATGATAAAGATCAAGTGCTCAATTCACCATTCAAGCTAGTTAGTGACTCTCAAGTGCAAAATTATGGTGCTAGTTCTTCTAATCGAGATACATCAAGTGATCAACCAAGCTCAAGCAATCAAGTGCAAGTACTCCAACCATAACATGTTGCAAGAGATCACCCCATTAATAGTGTTATTGGTGATATTAGAAGTGGTGTGCAAACAAGATCAAGATTGACTATGTTTTGTGAGCATGCATCATTTGTGTCAACCATAGAACCAAAGAAGATAGAAGAAGCTTTGAGGGATGCCGATTGGATCATGGCTATGCAAGAAGAGCTTAACAATTTCACAAGAAATGATGTTTGGGAGTTGGTAGAAAGGCCAAATGACTACAATGTGATTGGAACCAAGTGGGTGTTCAAAAACAAGCAAGATCAAGATGGCATTGTAGTGAGAAACAAAGCAAGACTAGTTGCTCAAGGTTACACTCAAGTTGAAGGTCTTGACTATGATGAGACATATGCTCCCGTGGCAAGATTGGAGGCAATAAGGATTCTATTGGCTTATGCTTGTGCACACAACATCAAACTATATCAAATGGATGTCAAAAGTGCATTTCTCAATGGGATCATTAATGAGTTAGTCTTTGTTGAGCAACCGCCCGGATTTGAAGATGACAAGAAACCCAACCATGTCTACAAGTTGAAGAAGGCTTTATATGGCTTAAAGCAAGCACCTAGAGCATGGTATGAGAGGCTAAGGGATTTCCTTCTCTCTAAGGGATTCAAAATGGGCAAGGTTGACACTACTCTATTCACCAAGAAGATTGGAAATGATCTATTCATAGTGCAAATATATGTTGATGACATCATCTTTGGATCAACCGATCAAGCTTATTGTGAAGAATTTGGTGCTATGATGGCCAAAGAGTTTGAAATATCTATGATTGGTGAACTTAGCTACTTCCTTGGTCTCCAAGTCAAGCAATTGAAGAATGGAACATTTGTGAGTCAAGGGAAATACATAAGGGACATGTTGAAGAAGTTTGGAATGCAAGATGCAAAGCCAATTTCAACTCCAATGGGCACAAATGGCAATTTGGATAGTGATCTTGATGGCAAAATGGTGAATCAAAAGGAATATCGGTCTTTGATTGGAAGTCTACTCTATGTCACCGCATCAAGGCCGGATGTCATGTTTAGTGTTTGCATGTGTGCTAGATATCAAGCCTCACCTAGAGAAAGTCATCTCACGGCGGCAAAAAGAATATTGAGGTACTTGAAGTAAACAAGAAATGTTGGACTATGGTATCCCAAGGGGTCAAAGTTTGAATTGATTGGATATTCGGACTCCGACTATGGGGGTTGCAAGATCAATAGGAAAAGCACAAGTGGCACATGTCAATTACTTGGAAGATCACTTGTGTCATGGTCCTCAAAGAAACAAAATAGTGTGGCAATCTCTACCGCCGAAGCCAAATATGTGAGTGCGGGGAGTTGTTGTGCACAATTGCTATGGATGAAATCAACTTTGAAGGATTATGGCCTCAACTTCAAGAATGTGCCGTTGCTATGTGATAATGAGAGTGCAATCAAGATGATACAAAACCCGGTTCAACATGGAAGAACAAAGCATATTGACATAAGACATCATTTCATTAGAGATCATCAACAAAAGGGAGATATTGCCATTGCAAGTGTTGGCACCAATGATCAACTTGCCGATATTCTCACTAAGCCACTTGATGAAAAGAGGTTTTGCAAGCTAAGGAATGAATTGAACATTCTTGATTTCTCAAACATGAGTTGAATGCACCCCACCCACTTATTGACATGCATCTCCTTCGACATTGCAAGGTAAAATTGATTGACATGTCTTTCATCCTATGCTAAGGACTTGATAGAGCATGTAGACATAATAAGTGGTACGCATAAGCATTCATGATAAATCAAATGAATTTGATGGATATATGTTACCACTATTGCTTCTATGCTTATTTTGATCTAGTGATGGCATATGACATGTTTGTGAGCTTGTAAACCTAGTGTTGAATCTAGAAGATTTGCTATAAGTGTTTAATTCAACATAGGCAAGATAACCCTTATTTTGAGGAGTGAAGAAGCTTGTCTTTGGTTTAAATCGAATTAAATATCTTTGGCAAGTATTCTAGGTTAAACCAAATTTGATAAATTTTTTAACCTTACATATGGTATCGAATTAATTTCAATCTACTCCATCAAACACTTTTCCTTCTCTCCACAATTTGATCCCCTTTTTTTGGGTAAGTTGTTGACAAAGGGGGAGAGAAAAAGATGATTCAACTTGATAAAGGGGTAAATAAAATTTGTTGATGCACACAAGTAGGGGGAGCAAGCTCATAAACAAAGTTGTTGCATTTGTTTGTGCATTCTCATATGACTTGCTCATTGCACATGTATTTAAATTCAATATACATGCTTGTGTGGTGCAATGCTAGTATAGAAACTAGATGATGAAATGATCTACTAGCATGCATAGGAATAGTTTACATGTGGTATCTAGACTTGCCTAAAGCTTTACAAGTGGTTAGCTTTACAAGTGGTCCAAGAACCTTTACATATAATGTTGAATCTCACGGGGTTCTTGAGTTTTGATGGATGTCTAGTTACTTCATGATGCTAAGGATGGTGTAAAAGGCAACTCCGATTGGTATCACGCTTCAAAGGTCCATTTCTTACACCATAGCATCATTTTGGTAGAATTACTCTCCCAACATTTCTATCCATGCATATGTGCAAAGCTTTCAATCCAAACTCTATGCACATATGTAGGGGGAGCTAATGCTACCAAAACCAAGCTTGTGATAATTGTCCAAACTTTACTTATGAGCAAAATGACTGGACAAGTATGACAAGTTTAAAACTTTTATTATCAAGATCATCTTTGTGAGGGTTGTCATCAATTACCAAAAAGGGGGAGATTGAAAGTCCCTAGTTTGGTTTTGGCTAATTGATGAAACCTAGGACTAACCTTTGTATCTAAGTGGATGATTTAGATAAAGGTGGTCATTGCATATGAGACATGACATTGACTCATATGACCAAGATGGTGAAGACCAAGATGAGGCTTGGCTCGATGGACCGGTTGTGAAGGTGAAGGGCAAGTCGAGGCTTCGAAGCGAAGGACCATGCGATGGTGAAGCTTGAGCAAGACTTAGCGCCGACGGACCGATGCAACGGTGAAGAGCAAGTGAAGTTAAGGTCGATGGATCGAAACGGTCATGTGATGATATGAAGTGGATCATATCATTTGGAGAAACAAAATGGGCTCAAGGCAAAGGTATAACCATAGGGCCATTTTGTTTTACACTCAAGACACCATAGAGGGTGTGAGTGGTTTAGGATCGATAGCCAAACTATTAAGAGGGGAAGTCTTATCGGTTATTCGATGCACGGGTGCCACTAGGTGAATTCATGAAGTGCATTGCATGTAGGGCCTAGTGAGCTAATTGGAAAACCTTTGAAAATAATTGAGAAAAAGCTAACACACAAGCACATGGAGATGTACACTTGATGGTGTTGGCACATTTGCAAAGGTGGCGTTGGTCGCGCTGTGGTTTGCGGGTAGAGAGGGGTTTGGGTTCCTCTCTCCCTCCCGCCGAGCGTGTGAGCGCGGGTTTCAGGCGATTTCGGGGAAATGAAATGCCTATTTTCCACTACGCCGAAAGTCGGAAAAGAAACAGAGGCGAACGGGGTCACTGAGGTGACTGGACGCTACACCGGACGCGGTCACGGTGTGACCGGACGCGTCTGGTCAGTACAGCGCGGTATCAGGCGCGCAGGCTAGGGTTTGCAACCGGCACGTCCGGTCACTCGCGGGACCGGCGCGTCCGATCAAGTGCCCAGAAGGAACTGCGGTTCGCAAGGACGATTGGACGCGGGGCGCGTCCGGTCACACGCGATCGGACGCGTCCGGTCATCGAGGGAGCTTACTGGACTCCGACCGGACGCTGGCACTGTCGCGTCCGGTCATTGCGAGGAGCGCGTCCGGTCATTGTTTCGCGGGCACGGGTGCTGTGCGGATCGGCGCGTCCGGTCATTGCGAGGAGCGCGTCCGGTCATTGCTTCGCGCGCGCGGTGCTGTGCGACCGGCGCGTCCGGTCGGTTGAGCAGCGCGTCCGGTCATAGCATTTGACCGTTGGCGCGCAGTGACCGTTGGAGGATCTAACGGTCGCATTTGAAATTTGAGGGACACGTGGACGTCGCAGGGCGACCGGACGCGGTTGAGCGCGTCCGGTCAGTTTCGACCGGCGTGTCCGGTCGTCCCGAAAAAACGGTCAGTGGAGTGGCAACGGCTCTATTTGTTTGGGGTGCTTATAAATACTCGTTGGCCGGCCCTTGGGGAGGTCTCTTGGCATTTCTAACACTCTTGTGCATCCTTTGAGCTAGAGCTACTCCTCCCACTCATCTCTCTTGCTTGATTGCAAATCAAAAGTGAGATTGAGTGATCCCAAAGTGCATTGCATAGCTTGAGGGCATCTAGTGGCACTTGTGGGTGGTTTAGCCGGTGGATTTCTTGTTACTCTTGGAGAGTACCGCTCCTAGCCGGCTTGGAGATTGTTGGAGGCGTTGGCAAGAGAAGGTGATTGTTCTTGGCCACCTCCGGTTGTTTGTAAGAGGTTCTTGTGCTTTCCTCGGCGGGATGCCAAAAGCAACTCTATTACATTGCGCGTGTCATTGAGTTACCTCATTTGAGAGTGGTGTCTTGCGGTGCCTTGCGGGGCGTGCCTTGAGGGGCAAGTGACTTGAGGGTCGCACCGAGGAACCATCTAAGTGTTGGTCGACACAACCGGTGACGTAGCTTGTCGGTGCACAAGTGAACACCGGGTGAACAAAAATATTGTGTCTCTTGTCTCCCGGTGATTGGTCTCCATATTGTGTTGTTGTCAATATTGATTGATTGTATATCATCTTGGTGATTGGCAACATCTTCACTCCACCGTTGGTATAAGATACACAATCCTATCTCTTGCATTTACTTTTACTAGATTATCTTGTGTAGCTCTAGTAGTAGCCTTTACTAGTAGTTGTTAGCTTGCTCACTAGTGTATAAATAGTGACATAGCTCTTATGTGAACTAGAGATCATAATCTACTAGACTTGTGGATAGGAGGCTTGCATCACAACCCTTGGCTAAGCAAAACTCGCTTTACGCCGTTTGTTATTCTAACAAGTTTGCTTAGTGGCTTGTGTAGAATTTTTAATAGGCTATTCACCCCCCCTCTAGCCATCTAGGACCTTACACTCACGTTCACTCTTAGTTCCCTCATGGAGAGCACAAAGATTCTTCCACAATTCATGAGTGTTTTTGGCATTACGCACACGATTGAAGATATCTTTGCCTAGAGCCCGGTAGATTGCATTTTTTGCTTTTGCATTCCACCGGACGTATTTCTCCTCGTCACCACTTGGGTTAGCGGGATCCCTTATGGGGGGAAGCCCTTCGGTTGCGGCTCTAAGGCACCCAATATCTATGGCTTCGAGATACGCCTCCATACGAATTTTCCAATATAGAAAATCGTCTCCCTCAAAGGTGGGAGGTGGTCCTTCCCCATTAGACATCTTGCTCTAGGCGGTAAAGCCTAAATTTAGAGCAACACGGCTCCGATACCAATTGAAAGGATCAAGATGCCCAAGAGGGGGGGTGAATTGGGCTTTTCTAAAAATTAATTGCAAGAATTAAATCCTACAAGCCAAACTTCACCCCTAGTGCCTACTTTGTGTTCCTTGTGTTTCTACCGATAAAAGTTAAGCACCCTAAGTTCCAATCCTAGACTAGCAAGGCAATTCTAGGAAAGTAATCAAGCAATGAAAGTAATGCAAGAAAGTAAATGCTTGAAAGTAAGGGATAGGAACACGGCGATGTTTTGCCGAGGTATCGAAGAGTCGCCACTCCCCACTAGTCCTCGTTGGAGCACCCGCGCAAGGGTGTAGCTCCCCCTTGATCCGCGTAAGGATCAAGTGCTCTCTACGGGTTGATTCTTCGACACTCCGTCGCGGCGAATCACCCAAAACCGCTCACAACTTGAGTTGGGTCACCCACAACCGTCGGATGATCACCGAACTCCCAATCACCACCAAACCGTCTAGGTGATGGCGATCACTAAGAGTAACAAGCTAGAACTCTCACTTGACCACAACAAGTCTAATGAGAAGATGGATGCACACTTGCTAGACTCTTGTCACTAGAGAGGATTCTCAAACTTTGATTCGCAAATCTCAATCCTCACTATGGCTCTTGCACTCTCTTGCACTTCAAAGATATTTCTCAGCTAAACAAATGAGCAAGAGACCTCTAAAAGAGGTGGAGGGGTTGTATTTATAGACCTCTCAGACAAATCCAACTGTTACCTTTCGAAACAGCCAGACACGCACTGACCGGACGCGCCTGTCGATATGAACGGACGCGCCGGTCAGTTGTAACGGTCGAAAACGGAAACCTGTACTGAGAGACCGGACGCGCCGGTCTGAGATGACCGGACGCGCCGATCAGGGATGATCGGACGCGTCCGATCATACAAGAGCTCTCTGGAAATGTGACCTGACGCAACACCGCGTCCGATCATAGGTGACCGGACGCGTCAGGTCACCACGGGACCTTACTGGAACAAGACCGGACGCACGACCGCGTCCGTTCAAAGGTGACCGGACGCGTCAGGTCTCCGCTGGACCTTACTGGAACATGACCGGACGCACCAGTCTTTTTCACAGTCGCGTCCGATCTTTGCTGTTTACCCTCTGGAACACGTGTTAGCCTGACCACCGCGTCCGGTCCTCTCAAGGACCGCGTCCGGTCAGTCAGCCGAAAACGCAGTTAAGTCTTTGTACTGACCGGACGCGTCCGGTCATGACCAGGACCGCGTCCGGTCATAGGTAAACGGCTCAAACGTCTTTCAAACGTAATGCAACTTGAACCAAGTTACTTCTAACTGTACTCTGAGCTTTTCTCGAGCTACCTAGTGCTAAGTTTCACAAGTGTGCACCACACCTAAACATAAGACTTACCTAGGTCAAGCTACTCGCTCATGCCCCTCTTCACAGTACGGTCAAAGGAAGAAACAGAGATCCTAACGACTATTCCAGATGTATCTCAACACCTTGACATCCGGAACTAACCGTCCTTAATCTTATCGTTGATCCTTTGAAAACCGAAACGATTTCCATCAAGGGACATGACTGTCATATTGCTCAAAGCAGTTATCATCTCCATGACCTAACTTACCGATGTTTCTGCAAAACACACGTTAGTCATGGTAATTATGTGTTGTCATTAATTACCGAAACCAACACGGAGGCCTAGATGCTTTCACTTTTGAAATGCACTATATTACATTACAGGACGGAGGAAGTAAATATCTAAATTGAAGAAAAAAATTGAAGGGACATTCTTCGATCAATGCACATCACATATTTATTTTATTTAACCACTTAACATTAGATAATCAAGAGATGCGTTTGAGAAAGGCAATCTAAAATTAGTTAGTAAAGCTTGTTTATTTATAGTCTCCAGTGATTAGCGAGAAATACTAAAAATAGTAGTGAAAACTCTGCGACGTGGGGAGGGAGGGGCGAGCAGGGCCCCCCTTGTCTCTGCCCCTGCTTCCTGGCCACGTGAGCCTGCGGCTGCCGCAGATCTGCTCCGGCGGGAGGGTGGCTCGGAGGAGGAAGAACGGCGGCGGCAAAGGGTGTGCTCAGCCAGCGGCCATGGCGGCTGCTCCACGCGAGCAGCAGAGCGAGGAAGGGGCAAAGCCGCCAAGAGAGCGGAGAGGGAGGAAGGTGCGTCAGGCGGCTCTACTCGAGGCTCCACGTGCGGCGCCCATGGCTGCTGCTCTGCTCGAGGAGGACCAGACACGGGCGGCATGGCTGCTGGTCTGCTCAAGGCGGACCAGATCCGGGCGGCCATGGCTGCTACTCTGCTCGAGGAGGACCAATCAAGGGCAGACCAGACCTAGGCGACCATGGCTGGAGCGCCTCGCGGATCTGCTCGATGGTGTTGTTGGCGGCTTCCAAGGGACGCGTGTAAGGGCACCATGGAGGGGCTCGCTAGCCATAGGTGTCCCTGCTCGGACCGTCGAGGCGCTCCAGGCGCTTTGGCGTGGGGTTGCGGCGGCGGGCGTGGAGGCCGGTGGCGCTCGTCCAGTAGTCGGAGGAGACGCGGAGCTTGGCTGGATACGGGGAAGATGGCGCTCGCGTGGTGGCCGGCGACGGGGAAGGCGGCGCTCGCGCGGAGGAAGCAACGCTCGGGGAGGTGAGCCGAACTGGTGTATGTGGGCTAGCGTCGCTTGTACAAGCCTGGCTTGCTGGGAACGGTGGGATGGAGTGTTTCCACTAAGCCAGGGCAGGCCCCCTCTTTTGCATTAGGGCCTGGTTTACAGCAACTCCAATGGTTTTGCATTTTTTATTTGACAAAAGATGGAGTTTGTCAACTCTCAAATTAATATGGAGAGGAGAAAAAAAAGGTCATCTCCAACGGTTTGGCAAAATTGACTTGCCAAAATCCAAAAAAGAAACCCGGTAGCGCAGGAGGGAAGAGCGCACGCGGGAGTAGCGCGTGAGACGGAATGCCGAGCCGATCGCGAGCTTGCATATATGTCAATCCATCCTAGGATTTTGCCAAGTTAACAAAAATGCAAAGCCCATTTGCCAAACCGTTGGATAGGAGTTTTGTAGACTTTTTTTGTAAAAACAGGAATGCAAAGCCCATTTGCAAAACCGTTGGAGTTGCCAAATTTTAACCCTAAATTTTACTATGTAAAAAGAAGATTCCCATCACATCAAAATGTTGGCACATGTATGGAGTATTAAATGTAGATAAAATTAAAAACTAATTGCACAGTTTTGTTGTACTTTGCGAGACGAACATTTTGAGCCTAATTAGTCAAAGTTTAGACAATTTTTACTAAATACAAACGAATTGTTACAATGCGCATTTAATACGCACAGTAAAAATTTGGGCCCCAAATTGAGGATCTAAATACGGCCTTAGTTGGGCCAGATTTAGGGTCTTAGCCAGGCAACCAAATACGAGAAAACTGCGTTACGAAAACCTGGCTAGCCCTTCCAGACAAACAAACACGCTCTCTCTAATAATAAGAGTAAGAAGTGTACTAGTTTTGTGTTCACCTCAGGTATTTTCTGCACTGCCTGCCTTTGCGCCAAGAAAGGAGCAACGATACTGTTCCTGACAAAAGCTATTGGCACTAAGGCTGTGTTTAGATCCCTGAAAAGGGGTAAAAAAGTACTGTAGCACGTTTTGGCTTTATTTGATAAATAGTATCCAACCGTTGACTATTTAGGTTCAAAACGTTCGTCTCGCAAAGTACAACCAAGCTGTACAATTAGTTTTTAATTTCATCTACATTTAGTACTTCATGTATGTATCACAAGTTTGATGTGACGGAGAATTTTTTTTCGCATAGTGCTTTTTTTTTGAGGAACTGAACACAGCCTAAACATAGCGCTGCTCTTTTCTTTCGCCGATCCATCTGGCGACAGGAGGAACAGATCCGATCGACGCAGTGCAAATAAAAGCGTAGTATGGCACAGCGCTGGCGAGATAACGATAACAAGTGCGTCCGTGCTACCCACACCCACCAAATCAAAGGGTGGAGGGGCCCTACTAGAATACTCCTACTATACAATACAGAGCATGTATAATAAATAAACAAATACGTATACACATATAGTACTCTTCTTATTATATTAGAATTATACAGCCGTTGCCCTTTTGCTTTGGATGTATCATGCAGTATCAGCACGGCTTTAGAAAAGTGGCGAAGGAGGAAGGATGCGCACACATCACCGCTCGTCTAGTGCTACCTCACAGGAGTCAGCGTCAGAGTGGTCGTTCCTGACAAGGACTAGAGATTCATATTCCTCCATCTCGATGGATGATTCATGATTGGATCTGGTATGCTGCATCCATCCTACCCGTTTTGGGCGTAGCCCTTTTAGTTCCCCCGATTCTCCCTAAATTTCACTATGTAAAAAGAAGATTTCCCGTCACATCAAAATGTCGGCAAATGCATAGAGTACTAAATGTTAATAAAATCAAAAACTAATTGCACAGTTTTGTTGTACTTTGCGAGATGAACATTTTAAGTCTAGTTAGTTAAAATTTAGATAATTTTTACCAAATACAAACGAAATGCTACAGGAATTCTGATACAGTGTTTTTCTTCCCAATTCTCTCATCTAAACGAGGCCGTAGTCTATCCGCTGCAGGAAATTGCCCCCAATCACAAGGCTTTTTATAGTCAACCAGTGGACATGTTTATGGTTGTGAAATGCAACATCCTATGATTATAAGAAAAAACTAAGATTTATGTCGTGAAATATTTAGAACCCATGTTTGTATAACAAGTGTCATAGGAAATCTTTTTTTTAAAAAAAAGGTGATAGGAAATCGATTACATGGCACAAATCTACATTAGTCACAAGATAAAGCACCATCATCTTGGTAGTGATGTAGTGGCAGTTTAGCTTGGCAACATGAACACTCCCACCCATAAGGTTCGTCTTCAAATGTGTAGTAAAGAGCATTACAAGTTTATTCAGTTGAGACCTTAGCTCAGTCTCGCTATTCTATTGCCAAATTGGTAGGCCGTTGTCTGCTCGTCAATACTTTAGGGTGTTCTTGCTTGACTGGGGAAATCAACTCACAATGTCCTTTTCCCCCTCCATTTTAGTGGATTGACTTGTCGGGTCATTGAGAGCAATAGCAATGTTCAGTCGCTTTCGCCATCGCCCATTGCCAGCAAGTGTAGTCTGCATGAATGCTATTGAAGAATATAGGAACAAAGGGTCATCTATGGGCAGCAACAGCACAATCGATACTATAAATAGTTAAAATACCAGCTGCCTTATAGGCTGTGTTTACTGTTTAGTTGCTTGAAAAAAGCACTATGCAAAAGAATATTCTCCGTCACATCAATTTTGCGATACATGTATGGAGCATTAAATATAGATAGATAAAAAATAACTAATTTTACAGTTAGGTGTAAAATCGTGAGACGAATCTTTCGAACCAAAGTAGTCCGTGATTGGACACTATTTGTCAAATAAAGTCAAAATGTGCTACAGTGCACTTTTCAGCCTTTTCAGGGCAACTAAACACAGCCATAGTATGAAATATCAGGCTAAGTTCACTATTTGACCACTTTATAGGCTTCCCTGTCAAATCATTTGACTGAGGTAGGATTCTTTTACATGATCATATATAAATTAAATTAAATTAACAGCTCAAGAGAAAAGTGGACTGCTAAACTGGAGTTTGTCAACGCTAAAGTGAAAATGGCTTATAGAAAACATTTAAAATGATTTCACACATGAATAGACCTTAAGAACAGATGGGATTTCAACCTGCAAATACATGAGGGCTAACTATATAATGCAACCTTAAGAACAGATGGGATTTCAACCTGCAAATACATGAGGGCTAACTGTATGCAACCATTTCTCTGTCACGCTCCTTTTTTACTTTTAAATTGACAACATAGTGTATTGAATGCAATAAAGAATTTGTACCAAACCATTAGGCATCAGTTAAAAAATGGGTTTTGATCTAGGCATGACTGAGCAGTGGGTGGCTCACTAAACTTGAGACCTTGAGCAGATGCTTCTTACAAGGCAGTAAGACACATTATTACATTCAGTAAAAAAAAAGAGAAAAGAACTTAATTTCAATACCAGCAACTACAGCAGGTTAATACCTATCATTCTCCATGTGCCTAAAAGGGAGAAGCACAAAAAGAACTTATTAATGCATGACATTTGCACATCCTGTGAAAAAAGTGATTGAAGTAAAAATACTTTCTATAAAATGTAGCTAGAGTTTAAATTTAGTAATCCATCCAGTAAAGAAAGAAAGAATATCCTTATGTTCATTTGTTCAAAATTAATAAAAACCAAGCTCTAATATGAAGCATAACTGCAGTTATATCTGAACTTTTTTGGTCCTATTTTACTAATCAGAGGGTGAGAGTGGGCTGACGGACATGCAACAGTGCCAGTATTATTCTACTATACCTGTATCTCTTGTGCTACTCTTAATCTACATGGCCAAAATTTCTCATATTTATATCAAAAGAAAAATAAACAGGTGACAGAGGGTGTGACCATCTCACCTACGAGCTATTAGCTATTCCGAAGTTCGGTGCAGCACGTCACAGCATGTTGTGGTGGTCTATGGCCTTGACTTGAAGCACACTTCCCTCATTATTCTACTCGATCTATTGCCATCTTGATCTTGATGAATATGAAAATGGAAGAGAACTGCTAGCACATGATTGATATATCCAGAAGGCTAACATCAATGTGATGAAAAAAAAAACAACAATGGCAATGGGGATTATTAACTTAGTAATTAGAGCCAAGGACCAACTTACATCCATTGAAATCCTGTTTACAGTTTATAGAGCATTAGATCATACCATCTATCCAACGATAATCAAACAAACCTTTTCAAGATACTGAGAAGCTTGATTTACTCACATCTGCCCTAATATGAAAAAACAAAACCTAGCAAGCTAACCAAAGGCTTGTAGTCTGGACACATACACCCAACTCGAAGAGCTGTTGATGGTGCCAAGAGTTTTGGTCAACAACCCATCAAAGAAAAGGGGTAAACATATCAGGTTGTTTATTGCTCAACTATTATTTTTATCATCACACCTATAAAGTTTCCATTAAGGTGGTGCCATTGTTTGTGCCAGAAAATTTAAGTCACCATATTAACTGCCATTCAAGTAGCTACAATCAATGCATAGTTCATAAAAAATATAAATTTAAAATTGATCTTTAACCAAGTAATTGCAGCCACACTCAAAGATAGTTCAAAATGAATTAACAAGTTAATTCGTCTGAAAATTAAGAGGATCACAGCTGCTGAAAATTACCTGCAACATGGAAACAAAATTTGCTTGAATTTTTTAACCACTATCAGCGGCAAACTTGTTCACATCCCATAGAACATGATAATGACAGGTACTCTGCTTGTTCCCGGCAAAGCCTGAATCATGAATCAGACAATTCCATCATATAGTGTAGTAAACATAAATAAATGGATTTCAACAATTATGTAGGGACACCATCCTGAATGCCAGCATAGCTACACAAGTATCTTGACTAACATGTGAATCCACCACGGTGTCTATATCTAGGACGAAAATAAAACATATTACTGTCATTCTATAGGCTATTGGAAAAGAAAAAGAACCTAATAAACTCACAAGCTTTTTACCAGAATACAGGAACACCAATCACCATAACGATCTTGGAGAAAAGAGAGGAAACAAGAGGCATAGAGCCAGCAGCGCGTTCACGAGAGATGGGAGAGGAGATGGTAGCTGCGTGAGGGGCTCCACCTCTGGCCCTGTGACGTCGCTAGGGTTTGCGCCTCTGCCATGGCCGTCGTGGTTGCAGCCCGCCGGTAAGGGTGAGGGCGCCGCCGCAGTCGGTGTGGGCCGGATCTGGTTGGGGCGCCATCGCTATCGTGGGAGAGAGGTGGTTGGGGCGCCGTCACTGTCCATCGCGGTGGATCTGGGAGGCGGGCGGGCACGTGTGCTGGAGGCGACGGTTTCCTGGCGGGCGTGTGTGGCGGAGGCGACGGTTTCCTCTCGTCTCGCTCGTCTCCCCTTCCGCTTCTTTTCCATCCCTCGATCACGCAATGGAGAAAAGGGAAGGAGGTGAGTACGCAGGGAGGCGGGTACCACCCCCAGAATCAGCAGCCATTCAGCAATATTTTTCTCTCACAATAAACCAGCGAACAGTACTTTCAGTATAATAAACCAGCGAAACGAACAGGGTATATGTTGGCGGTGTGTGAAAAAAAAACAAACAGAAGGGTCGCGCGTTGAGAGAGAACGCGTGTTTTGTCACATAAGTTCCGTCCTCTTCAGCTGCGGTTCCACCAGTCATATGTATATCAGACTCCACCAGTCATATGTATATCAAACGTTAGATCGAAAATCCAAACAGATCCAAGAGCCAAGATGGTAGGGGCTCTTAGGTAACAGCTATTTTACAATTCGTTCGCTCCTTTACGGTAAAATAGGTAGATTTAACACGATCTTACCTAACACTACTAGTAGTATTGCTCTAGCAGTGGTGAGTGGGAGTGTGTTCCGTGCTGAAAACACTCTGAAAGTTGCGCTCGGCCTGACGCAGTACTGTGATCGAGTTGCTCTCGGCTTGGCCATGGGCTTTGCCGTGCCTTGCACAAATTCCCTTCCTCCTGGTGTCCCCAAACTGAGGTCTCACAAGGAGCACAAATCCCAATCGATGCGCCCAAACCTCAAGGTGAATCATCAAACTACTGTCATACAATAATGAGTCTTTTCTGTGTATGCCATTATAAAATATCGCAATTCCTTATGCGCCACTGAAAAAGTTTGGTGGACTTCAGCGTCACTGCTCTAAACTTTTTTGCCCTCCATGCCACTACCGTCAGATTGGGCTCGAACGGTGTTAAAATGCAAGTGTGAAAAGTCGAAAATATCCTTAGGTCTAAATATGTTATTAATTTTTTTAGCATCTTAACGACTTCAAATAAAAAAACTCAAAACTAGAAAGTTAGAGATCTCACCAAGATCTACAATTTTCATATAAAAATTATCTTCGTTTAATTCCGAAAAAAAGAATATGATTTGATATGATTAATATGTCTTAGAAAAATAATATTTTTTTAAATTAAATAAAGATAATTTTTATATGAAAATTGTAGATCTCGACGAGACCTACAACTTTCTAGTTTTGAGTTTTTTCATTTGAAGTCGTTAAGATGATAAAAAAAATTAATAACATATTTAGACTTAAGGGTATTTTTGACTTTTCACACCTGCACTTTGACACCGTTAGAGCCCAATCTGACGGTAGTGGCATGGAGGGCAAAAAAGTTTGGAGCGGTGACGCTAAAGTCCACCAAACTTTTTCAGTGACATCGAAGGAATTGCGAACTTTTATAATGGCATACGAGGAAAAGACTCTACAATAATCCGGGCATGATGGCTCTGACTGGGCTCCTGCACACGCTGCACAAGTATCCGTCCACTGACAGCGACGCCATGGAATTCCGTGGCAGTAGTTCTGCCTTGAACCAATGCCACGCTCACACACTACTAACAGGAGTACACAACCATCTTTTCATCAAAAGACAAAAATACCAATACACAATACGAGAGGATCCCAAGAAATGGACGCGAAAAGTCTCGGTACGAAGCGTAGTCCACACAGTCAAACCCACGCGCGAAAATATCTGAAATCTGACAGTGACAGGCTCAGACCGTGAGCCGCCTCGCCTGCCAAGAACCGGAGGCAGCTAGGGAGGCTAGGCGGCGGCGGCGGCCTGGGAACCGTCGGCGCCGTGCACGTCGCCCGTGGCGTTGGGGGCCTGGACCTGGACGCCGTCGTCCGGCAGGTTGGTCACCCTGACGACGAGCGGCGTGCGGACGCGGTGGAAGCCGTCGGACCACACCACCTCGCCGAAGTCGAACCGGCCGCGGGACAGCTTCGCGGGGGTGACGGTCACGTAGTAGGAGGCCTGTTCGCCGCCGCCGTGGCGCGAGGAGAAGGCCAGCTCCCGCGGCCACACCTCGGCGCGCGTGCCCTGCGGGCTGGCCACGGCGGCGCGGTACACGGCGTCCCGGTTCGCGCCCACGTTGATCACCGTGCGCTTCACTGTCACCGCGCCGCTCAGGTCCGGGAGCACGATGGCCGGGTAGTTGAGGTCCGCGTGGCCCGCCGCCGCTGCGCCGCCGGGAGGGCAGCTCGTGTCGAGCGCCGGGCAAGGGAGCACCATGTTCCGGATCGCGGCCTCCGTGTAGCCCAGGCTGCAGAGGAACAGCACGTGGTCTCGCGCGCCCGAGTCGTACACCAGCCCGGGGTCCAGCGCGCGCAGCGGGTCCACGTGCCCCGCGCCCACGTCGAAGGCGTCCGCCGCCTTCAGCGTCCCGCCGGCCTGCATCACGTCCGACGTGTCGTCGTACATGTACGCTGCACCGGAGCACGCACGCACGACGATATAGGATGAGGATTATTACATTACAGACGGAAAATTCCGATGGAAAAGGAAACCGGTAGGAACTACTGTACCTGTGGTCATGAGGGCGGACTTGACGGCCGCCGGCGACCAGGTCGGGTGCACGGACTTGATGACCGCGGCGATGCCGGAGACGTGCGGGCACGACATGGACGTGCCGGAGTCGAAGTTCCACTCCGTCGAGCGCTTGTCCAGGGGGATTACCGTCGGCGACGACTTGGGCGGCCATGCTGCCAGGATGTTCACTCCGGGGGCGGTCACGTCGGGCTGCCATGATCAGGACGCACCAGACCAGCGTAAGAATAATCTGCAATGGGCTGAGCCCGTTGCCGACACCTGGACCGGGCCACATTTGCTCTTGCTCAGGTGCTTGTTCATGTGCGTCTAGCGAGTACCTACCTTGAGGATCTTTGGAGAGATGGAGCTCGGCCCTCTGGAAGAGAAGTACGCCACGGCAGGCGCCGGCGTTTCGCCGACGACCGTCTTGCTCGGAGATATGTGCACCGTCGGCTTGCTGTGACCGCAGGGTTAGTTGTGCCCAGTTATTAGAAAGCCGGTTTGCTTGGTCCATGGTTGAGCTGAGTGAAGCGAAGCACCCACGCACCTGGAGTCGTGGATGTAGTAGAGGATCTGGGTGCCCTGGTACAGGTCGACGTGGACGGTGGGCCAGAAGCTGTCCTGGCTCGATTTCCGGCTTATGGTGTCAGCGAAGATCACGCCAGTGCCATTGCTGGCGTACACCGCCAGCGCCGCGCCGTCGCTGGACACCGTTCCCATCGTGGCGAAGCACAGCACGATCTTCCCCGACGCCGCCGTGCGGTTGATGAGCTGATCGAATGTGCACATCCTTCGTCCACAAAATGCAGAAAAGGGAAGGTATATGCCTTGGTCAGATGCAAGCAGCCTATCAGAGTCCAGAGAATGAGTGAGAGAGAGACTACGGATTACTACCCATCGGCGAAGACGTCGCTGCTATCTACCAGATCATTCTTCACGGCTTTCGCAATGAAGCTTTCCCCCTGCGCAACCACGTACGCCAAGCACGCTATATGATCAATCCATCATGCACATGAAATTACGGATTACGCCGCTCGAGTACGTACATAGGAGCAGAAAGAAACCCCACCACGATGGAGGCGTTGTTCCCGAGCGTGATCACCGTCGGGAACCTCCTGTCGATGGTGCTGGCGGCGACGGTGAGCCCCCACGGCGACACGTTCTGCACCATGGAAGCGTCCGGCCCGTCGTTCCCGGCCGAGAACACCGACACGACGCCGCGCTGCATCGCGTGGAACGCCCCGATCTCGGTGCTCGTCGACAGCAGCGGCATGAGCGGCGGCGGCGACCCCAGGGACGCCGACACCACGTGCACGCCGTCGCACAGTGCCTCGTCGAACGCGGCCAGGATGTCGGCGTCGCTGCACCGGCCCGTCAGGTCCTTGTACCAGCACACCTTGTACACCGCGAGCCGCGCCCTGGGCGCGCCCCCGCGGGCGGTGCCGCGGCCCAGGCCGAAGTAGCTGGCGTTGGGCGCCACGCTCCCCACGGCCGTGGACGCCGTGTGCGTGCCGTGCCCGACGCGGTCGCGCGGCGACCGGTACTCCGACCCGTCGCTGGTGTTCAGCGGGCCCAGCTCGCTCTCGAAGCCTTTCAGGTAGTAGCGCGCGCCGATGAGCTTGCGGTTGCACGCGGTGGCCGGGTCGAACTCTTCGCCTTTCACGCACGTGCCCTTCCATGACGACGGGATGGGGCCGTAGTGGGGGTCATCCCTGAAGCTCTCGGATTCAGGCCACACTCCTGAGGGCACATGAAAAGCTCAAATGTTTCTCAAAGCATCCAAGTGGAACACGAATGAGTGCTACAAAAATACATGAACTTCATCTTTGCACAGGGCATGCTGTGCTGGGATCATACTATACTAATCATTCTATCTTTCATGTCAAGGTTGCTCAATTCTATGCAGGTGTGAGAGGGATCACCACTCAATTATCTAACTTATCTCCAGCAACTTTCTAGATGAATATTTGGAAACCATTTTTTCCAGGCTGTTATTATCAACATAATGCAGGAAAAATAGGATTCGTTTTTTTGAAGGAAAAAAAAAACTGCGAATACCCGCTGCAGGGGCATGAATAAATACCAGTATCAAGGACGCCGACGATCACATCATCTCCAAATTTCAAATGCCTTTGCGATGATTGTTCCATCTGCTTGTGCAGGCGGAGGCCCATGAAATCCCAGCTCCTTGTTGTATGGATCTCCAGCATCCGACTCCTGAATACCGAGACGACCCCTTCTGTTCCTGCTTTGTGATGATCATGAGCTTTCTTGCAAGTGCACGTCAACAGTGAACTGTGCATTACGAGGTAGATGCATGTATGTTCTGACAAATAACTCCTTACCAGACAATGTGGCAGCCTGTGTTGAATTGAGCAATGCAGCAAAACCAGAGAATCCACAGCTGTAGCTGTACAGAATAGCTTCCCTTGCTTCATCTGGCCTGAAATGTCGAGTGCATACGTGTCTTTAATAAAACAAAAGTACCAATCAGACTACGTGTGTCTAAATTAAATGAGGTGACGATCATAATAGTCTAAAGCGGTAAACAAATGTAACGGTCACGATAAAATTTGCAGAAATAGCTTAACTTGCATTATTCTTTTATATTTTATTGATTGAAGTGTTTGTTTATCCAGCAACACATCAGTATATTGACTGAGGAAAATTATAGATTAGAACTATTTAACAAACGTCTATATTAAATCAAATTTACTAGAAGCTCCACATGTATTTTGGTAGTTCCCTTAATTTGTACACCAACTACAGCAGGAGAAAAGAGAAACAATTACTTTGTAAAGACCCTCGACAGAAGTTGCAGATGAGAATGTGTAGTTAGAGAAGGACTGAGGCCATTGTTGTGGCCCAAGTACACAATGTGAACCTGCAAGGCAACAGAAATACAGAATACATAATGTGTACACATGGTTTGATCAAAAGATAAAAAGGACTGAGAACTCTATGGAAAATAGTACTTCTGCATGAGATGCTGGAGTAGTTTGGACGGGATAAATTGCAAAGGAAAGAGAGGAAACAACAAGCAGCAGCATAAAAACTGCCATTGTCTTTACACGATGGCTTTACTGGAATGGCAGGGGTATATATAGGGAGATAGACAAAGGACATAGCATATGATTCTGTGGGGGCATGTGTTCTTGCTGTGCTGTAGGGTGCTTGCAAGACAAGCTTTGCAAAGCTACAATTGGCTCTGACAGCCCTCCATGGCTGCATCATGCCCACTGCCTTATTCATCTAGTGATCTAGTCCATAGATCACTGATGCGATGATTAGGCCTATCGAGTTAAGTACAGAGTCTAGCTACTGTACAGTGTGTAAGATAACTAACAGACCTAAGCTGGTTCGTAGCGACCTAACCTTCTCACCCTCGTGTTTTAATCATCTGATCTAATGTTTTTGTTTACTTCCTACACAAAAGAGGCAAGATCCAGCTAGAGTCTATAGTCAAGTCTGAATGTTCTAGCTTTTGAAATTCTCTAAAGGCTAACCTCAAGCTTTTAGTTTAACTAACTAAAAGGCTATAAGCTCCAAGGCTAAAGGTCCAGACTTCCAAAGAATCAAAGGTATGGGAAAGAGTTGAGTTATGAAGATAACATATGTGCTCATATCATTATACCTTCAGGAATCAGGATCCAATTTAGCGACAAGACAAACATTACACCTAACATACAGGTTATAGCAAACTGCAGTGACTATGCTTCTGTAAAACAAAAACAAAAAACACAGTGACTACTCAGCAGTGTTCCATGAAATTAAGGGCTTTTCTTGTCTCTTGCCAATCATGTTTAAGCAACAGTAGGATTCAAAAAAAAGTGAAAGCTTATGTGGTAAAACAGGAAAGTTTACTGTGCATGTTGCTGCTGGTAACCATTAGACTCCGTGAAAGCATTATGCATCTGCTGAATCAAAAGCAATGAAATCTCAGAAATAATGAACACCCGTGGCTCACAGGAACCACTAATACTTAGTCAGCATGGACCGTGTTGCTTTAATTATGGTTTGATCCTTCACGCGGCCTAATTTGTAGTCATTCAACCTTAACATCAGCTTATATGTTTAAGTAGTTTGTAACCTGCCTGACTTGTAAAAAAAGGTTGTGTGGTGCATTTAGCATGCGCCATGATCAGTAAACCTCCCATCCAGGGTATGTCTTGCATACGGCTTTGTCAGATCTTTCAGAAAAAAAAGGGGTATGTCTTGCACACAATCAACAAGAATGCTCATAGAGTTAACTTTTTTTTCCCATTGTGTGCTGACTTGTAACTGATGATTAACATAATATTTAAGGGGCATAAGTGAGCTGAAACAGATCCTTATACACGTCATTATGGTTCACAAGAATATGAAAGTAAGAATTACAAAAGAGATGCAAACGAAAAAGAAAACCTGAGTTTACTATGTATCAATAAAACACATATAAAAACCATATCCGGAGGCAACTATTCAGTGTCATTGCAGGTAAAAAAAGCGTCAAACATACAGTATGAGTCTTAACAAACACACCCTTGGCGTGAGTTTGGTTCATCATAGTTGTTCACTTCACCAAAAAGATCTACCAGCATGCTTCACCGACCGTCAATCTTTTCATCTTTTAGATGCATTATTACATGAAATTTGCATCATTCGATGCAACATAGGAAAAAAAGAATGGTTCCCACATGTGTTTGGTTATCCATGTTGACATGTTCAATGGCTGCATCATATCCATGCGTGTCAATTATGGTCAATCCAACTGAAGGAATACTTGTGCACCCTCCAAGGCTCCATATACAAAATGTTCTTTTGGCTTCATGGGAGGCACAGAACTATGACAAAGCAGATACATCTGAGGATGGATTGATAATGGCAAATGTACCTTTTGTGGAGTTCCTGAAGACCAAACAGACAATTATACCGCCTTATATGCCCCCACAAGGATTTGCATGGCTTGGTGTTACGCAAGTTTCCGTTCATGGTTGAATGAATACCAAACAGGCAACAACACCTCCTTATCTGCTACAAAAGGATTCCCAGTACACAAAATTTTCCTTTTATGACAACATGAACTCCTTAGTTCTTTTAAACTGTCTTTCGGAACCCATCATGAAGCAGAGCATTGTTGCCAAAATAAGGCACCCGTTGGATGATATTGCAGTATGTATTTTGTCTACTGCAAAATATAGAGATGGAGCACCGTTCTGCTTGTGTATGTGTTTTCACACATAATTAGGATGATAGCATGATCCTTGGTAGCATTTGGTTTCCCTGAACATGCTAGATCTATCTATCCAAAAGCCTTCTGAAACAGACTTGTCTTCTACACAGGATATCATAATGGATAAACACAAAGGGGAATATAATTTGGAGTTTTCCTAAAAATGTTTTGAGTTTTGAATATAATATAAGAAAAGTACAGAACTTTGGTTAATGATAAACATATGACTGTCACAAGTTTTATAAACCATTAGACCGAAATGTTCAAGATAAGCAGACAGTAAGATTCTATACAACCCTACAGAACCACAGACCAACATAACAGTTTTTCAAGTCGATGACCATTGTGTATTTCAGAAAGTAAACTCTCCTGAATTCGATATTTCAGATGAAAGCCTACAAACTATAACCTTTTGAGGAAAGGGGGAAAACTCAACTGAACATGTTTTGGCGCTTGACCATGCACATATTTTCTTTGAGAATAAACAAGAGAGTCGCATGTTTTTGGCACTTGACCCTAAACATGGAAGAAAATAAGTTTTTACAGATCCAATCAGAAAAAAAAATCTCACCGACCCTTCTTTCTTGGTCTCAATGAAATAGTTTATGTTCAGGCAGGCTCCTTGCCCCAGCTGGTCCATAAAAAAATAAAATAAGCAACCAACAGAAACAAGAGAGAGAGGTGCTATTATCAGACCAACCCAGCAGCTAACCAACAGAGACAACAAACTACACTGCAATCAACTCCTTAAATCTTGCTGCTATAATTTGTATTAACCAACAGATCCGTAAGTCATGATCTGTTAAGCTGGCTTCAGAGGGCTAGAGATTGTTGTTTCGAGTCAAACTTTTAACGTATTGTAACCACTTTAATCTAAACTCTTATAACTACTGTGCTGATGCAACGCAACGGACATGGGGTGATGCCTTTGAATCCTTAAAAAATCAGCAGAACACCAAACTTGAAAACTAAGAGTGTGCCTGGAGCTTACAGGGTAGAAATCATTCACTGAAAATTGGATTCCATGTCAGTAAGTTGTCTAAACATTGACAGAAGGGATGTAGTAGGAGCAAAAAGGAAAAAAGAATGCTGCTCAAGGTCGAGTTGTGTTTACTTCGAGTCGCAACTGGCAAGTAGGTACAATCTGTTCTGTTTTGTGTGAGCATGGGTGTTGCATGGGTTCTAACCTCTTCTCTTTTCTTCTCAATATAATGATGATACGCAACTTTCCTGCGTGTTGAAGAAAATAAAAAGGAAGAAAAAATGATAAAGGCATGACCTAGGCTGTAGGTTATAATCAGGATTCAGGACAACAAAAAGAAATACAGTACCATCAGAGCTCATACTAAACAACTAGAGCTAAATGAATAGGATTTTAATTCCCAAATGACAGGTTTCACAAACACTGTCTGTGCAAGCTGCCTTGTAGGAGAATCTAGACAATGATCTTTTTCTAGTGCGGCCAACAAATGAAGTTAACTTTAGGGCTTTCTAGGATCAGACAACTAAAGGAAACCCAAGTGGAGCCTGTTTCTTTGACTTGTTACTATCAAAATGAAGGAGTAAAAAGAGTGTGGCTTGTAAAGGCCTGTAGCTTTTAAGCATAGGAAAATAAAACCCAAAGTGTGGATTTTCAAAAAAAAAAGTATGCTGCTTTGATAAAATGACAAAAATGACCTACTACAGGCAAGATTCTAACCCATCAAAACATCGCCAAGTGTCATGAAACGGTATAGTCAATCTACTCAAATAGCTTCTTTTAGCATCAATCACGGACAAAATCTGTCAGCACCCTCAGGGTTCATGCAGCCATACAAAATCCAAATACAGGCTGAGTTTATATGTCAGACAGTCAGAGCTACTGATGCCGACGTAGTTAGGAAAAAACATAAAATGGGCAGCATGATAGATTTTACTTGCTGGATCTCACACACACAGTCCCATCACCAAGAATTTAAGCCCCCTTTTTAGGCCCTGGTGAACCCAAAACTAAGCGGCCTAAAGGTGTATATGCAAACCTAGCACTAACACCACGAAGTCTCACAAGCAATCAATCGAACATGTGGTGATCACACAAGGTTTATCCCCAAGCATATTGTGCACACCTATTGACATGCTCATTTCTTTGCCAATATTGCAGTTTGACAGGGAATGCAATGAGAAACTATTTATGTTCACGGAAACAAAGTGGTTCACGCTATGCTGCTGAACCTCCAGGGGGCATAAAAGCCAGCCACCTTCTCATGAAGATGCAGGATCACTAGGGAACGGGATGTTTCTGCAACTATATCCCTCACATGTCGAAACAGCATAACTGTTACTGTCTCCAGTGATGGGCCCTTTGTGTTATAATTTGTTGCCCAAACGAAGCACCATCCTAAGTAATCCAAAGCCGTGCACCTTTGTTGACCTAAATTAAAGAGATCAACCAAACCTAAGCATGGCAATTGGCTAGGATAAAGATAGTGATGTTGACGCGCCCAGCTTAGACAGAGGGGAAACATTTCAGACCAAATGCGGTGGGAAGGAACAGATGTAATGGTTGGTGGTGCCTGGTGGGTGCTGAACTTGGAAGACTGGCACTGGTCCAGGTCTCACCCTCACTCCCAATCCCATCCAAGCCAAAAGAGCGGCCAAAAAGCAACGCCGAGTGAGTCGTCCAAGCCAATTCCCACTGCAACACAACTCTGCGAGGATTGCAACATTTCCCCTGGAGAAAATTCGTAGGAGGAGATAGCAAAACTGGCTGCGTGATCCAGACATCCACTTGCCCAGCAGTAAAGGTTGTCATCATCACACGGGAAAGAAAGCAAATTCCAGGAGAACATTAGAAAATTCCTTGGAGCAAGGAAATGGGGAGATATAATTAGTGCAGTGATTAGTCTCACCTGTGGCTGCAGTTATTGGTTAGTGGGGGTGAGATGGGCACCACCACCACCGTCGCTCCACCAAGAAACCCCATCATTTCATATCCCTGAAAGATCAAGCAGATGGCGCTAGATGAGTGCATTCCTTGCAAATCCCAACCACAGCCCAGAAAGCAATTCGGAAAGGAGTGAGGGCAAAGCAACCAAGGTCAAGGGCCTCAGCCCTCCTCAGGGCCAAGACAGTGGAATCTAGGATGATTGCAGGGGAGCCGTGAGAGACAGAGATAGCTACAACGGCAATCCCCATTGCCCCACTCAAACTCGAGTGCACCCTCGTCTTGGTGCTCTGGGGCCTTTACGTGATGTCTGGTCGCTGCATTTCCCATCCCCTTTTTCTTCTCCTACATAAGCCAAACCCCCAGAAATGCATAGAGGAAAACATAAATAAATGCAGAAAAAGAAAAATCTTCCATACGCTTCTTAAATGCAATATTTATGTCATCCATATAAGGATTGCATATAGAGGAAACGGACTACCACTACCAGCACTGAGCTGTTCCGTTTCTTTTCCACCTTGCCGTTTTGTTTCCATTCTGTTTCGTTTGAGGCTTTCCTTCGTGCTTGTGCCTTCTCTGTATCTTTCAGGAGAATAAAAATTTGGACCTTCTCTCGCAACAGCGTTCTTTCCTCCTTCCTTAATTTCATGCTGACAACTAGGGCTGATCTTCAGGAGGGCATGTTCTTGGTTTGGTTCCTGAGAGCGATTCAATAGGCCTGGGATTATATATTGGTGTCGTTCTTGCTTTTTTTGTGCTCATCCGTTGCTAAATAAGCAAACCATCAACCCATCAGCTTTACTACAAGCACTCTTTTGCCTCCTTTTCTGTTCTTGGTGTTCTTGGTGAGACAGAGTGCCAGACAGAGTTTCTTCTTTAGGATTCGTGCACTATGGGTAATTGCTGGTTTAAGGGGAATCCATACTTTAACAGGGTTTCTTCCAATGCAACCAAATCAGGTACCGCTATTATATCTTTGGTTTGATCTCTGTGATTATGTAACTTCAACTGTAATATGCAGAAGTTTCAGATATTTATTTGATCCCCTCAATTTAGGCATTACTGAAACTGCTGCCCCCCCTTTTTTCTGAGAGAGAGAGAGAGAGAATGTTCTCTCATCCTGCTCTTGTTTAATCCAATTACAGCTATTTCAGTGCTGAATATTTTCTTCACAAAAAATCAGTCCTAGTGTTTAATCTGATTCAAACCAATGATTCTTTTTTTCTAACCTTGACAGTTGATTTTATGGCTATTCCATGTAATGATCAGATACTTTTGTTCTGCCATATCAAATTCTTGTTCATATTTTGGTAACTGATTTTACGAAGTTTCTGAATAATCTGCATCCTGTATCTCAGTCCCCATATTTGACTTGCCTATTTGTTTTCTGCAGAATCTCCCAAAATTCAGAGCCCATCGGAGAGAACTGAGAAGGAGGACTGCCAGCTACCATCCAACCCGAAAGAAGTGGAGGCGCTGAGAAAGGATACAGCCCGCAATCCTTTGATAGCATTCACATTTGAGGAGCTCAAGAGAATTACCAAAAATTTCAGGCAAGATTCATTACTAGGGGGTGGTGGATTTGGCAGAGTCTACAAAGGTTTCATCACCAAGGATCTCCGCGAAGGGTTAGAGATAGAAGAGCCCCTGAGAGTTGCCGTTAAGGTCCATGATGGCGACAATAGCTTCCAGGGCCATAGGGAGTGGCTGGTGATTAACCTACTATTTCTGAATATATAATGATAAAAGCATTTATTTCAGATATTATTTTCATTTCTTTTTGGCATGCTTTGCTTTGCTGTTTTCAGATATGAAGTTTTTGTCCGTGTTTGCAGGCTGAGGTTATATTTCTTGGACAGCTCTCTCACCCAAATTTAGTGAAGTTGATCGGCTATTGTTGTGAAGATGACCACAGGGTTCTTGTTTATGAGTTCATGCCTCTAGGAAGTGTGGAGTCTCATTTGTTTTCAAGTAATTCTTATCCTATTTTTGACAGATTGTTATTCGGTTTTCTAAAGTTTCTTGTCACCTTGTCATAACACTGACTATGGTATATCCACACATGGCATTCGTGCAAATTCTCATACTCATAACTGGAAAGAATTAGCTGAAAGCAAGCAAAAACCTGTCCTTCACTCCTATCCTGAACTAGCGTTATATAACTGCATCTCTGCACTGCATCGAGTGGCAGCATTATCAATTTCTGCATGACCTATGTGGTCAGTTATGCATTATTATTTGTTCATTTCATATTAACCAATGTATTTTATCATATCATTGAAGCATTTGTATTTATAATGCAGGGGTTATGGTGCCACTTCCATGGTCGACCAGAATGAAAATTGCTCTCGGTGCTGCAAAAGGACTTGCTTTTCTGCATGAAGCTGAGAAGCCAGTCATCTATAGGGACTTTAAGACATCAAACATATTGCTAGATGAGGTAACTTCTTTTTTATGTTGTTACACCTGAATGCCAGTTGCTGTAAACTAAAATGCAGGAAACAAAGGAAAATTCACACGCAGTATGATACTGTAATTCATTTTGTTATGGGCATGGGACACAGTGGTTTCTTGCTTATCAGAATCTTCTTTGATACCCAAAAAAACTACAGGAATACAATGCAAAACTATCTGACTTTGGGCTTGCAAAAGATGGACCAGTTGGCGATAAGTCCCATGTTTCAACTCGTATTATGGGTACCTACGGTTATGCTGCACCAGAGTACATTATGACAGGTAATGTGATCCTCACAGATCACACTGTGTATCAAGTCAACCGCAAGCTTAACTACTACGAAATGAGTTTCAAAATAAAATATATGCTAGGTTCATGCAACTGCTTACTCAGGGCCTTGTGGTCATGACCTGAGACGGAACTTTACATAAGCAAAGGGAATTGGCACTGAATCTTTTAGAATTAGCTAGGCATCTGGTTCCAGAAATTCCAGATTTCCAGTACTATAGACTGAACCAATGTGTTGATCTTTTTCAACTCCAGGGCATCTAACAGCGATGAGCGATGTCTACAGCTATGGTGTTGTACTACTGGAGCTCCTCACGGGCCGGAAGTCACTGGACAAGTCCCGACCAGTCAGGGAGCAGATGTTGGCAGACTGGGCATTCCCGTTGTTGACACAGAAGAAGAAGGTACTTGGCATAGTAGACCCAAGGCTTGCCGAGGACTACCCAGTAAAGGCGGTGCAGAAGACGGCGATGCTGGCATACCATTGCCTTAGCCGCAACCCAAAGGCTAGGCCGTTGATGCGTGACATTGTCGCGACTTTGGAGCCCCTTCAGCAGCTGGAGGAGACCCCTAGTGACAGTGTGGCGATGACGCTTGAAGGTACTTGAAGTGGTCACTTCACAGTTCACGCACAACTCAGGAAAACACAAGTGCCACGTACTTACAAGTGTGTGATAATAGTAGCTAGCTAGTGTTCTTGATCTGCAGATGATTTCTTGATTGTTTAATTAATCCATGGAGACAGTAGTTTTATTGAGCAGAAAGTTAGTATATATCTCTGTAGGCCGGTTTAGGTGTGTATCCAGATCCAGTCCTGGCATAGCGATTTCCCCGACATTTCGGATGTGAGCAAGTCTGTGCAATCTGCAATGTTTGTTTCCCACAAAGGAAGTTTGCAGTTTGCTTACCAGTGTTTGTAACCTAGTATTGTGCAGCTCATGATCTATGCATGTTGAGTAATGTAGATATATATGTGTCCTGGGAGTGAAACAAAAACCACACGTTTTCCTCTTTGTGATTAAGGAGTTACAGGTTATAGTAGTTATTGGTTTGGGGGCTGTAATTGTATCACCACCATCACGTTATATCTTTATCGTTATTTGGTTACTGAACCCCCACCCTCTTAGACCTGCCGGTGTTGGCCGAGAAGAGGACCCATCAAGAGCTTCCACATGTGCAATAGCGGGCCATGATCAAAGCAGGGTCTACCGTTCAATGATGGATTGATGGCAAGACATACGAATATAGGACCGATCCTAGCCTGACAGGTTCGGCTTCGGGGCATAGTGATCAGCAATACGATTTTTCACTGGAGCAAAACAACAAACAGGTGCAGGGCGAGGGCGTGCATGATCCAAGTTCCAAGTGACCTCACCTTCAGCTCAACGCTTCGAGCGGACGAGCACTCGTAGTCGTAGCCTCGTCGAGACGTCGCTCGTTGCCGTTGGCGTCCTCCGGCACGTCGAGCTGCGCCGCCTACGCCTTAGAAACACCGGGCACTTGTTCGACGGGCACCTCATCGGCGCCGAGCTCTAGCCTCTGGGCCGAGCAGGCAGCGCGCGGGCCTGGTCCTGTCTGCCCTGCCGCCAGCAGCGGGAGCCGGGAGGTGGCACTGCCTACTACACCCTCTGCTAGTCTGCTTACTGCGGGGGTCGGGCCGGTGTTAGGAATGGTTTGATTTCACAGGATTTTTTTTTCCGATTTTTGAGAAATTCCTCTTGTATATTTTCGTGTTTTCTCTTGTAGTTTTCAATTTTATATAGTCAAATAAGATAGTTTGTTTATACTCCGTAGAAGATTGTGCCACTCGTGAATAATAAGAAAACTATATGTCAATGTATTACATAGTGGTCTAAACATTGCAACGGTTTCCAACAATTTTCAATAAAAAATATTCAACTTACTTATCATACTTCTTTATGTTATATAATACTCCCTCCTTTTTAAATTATAGTCACTTTGAACTTTTTGGTACATTTATTTTGCTATGCATCTGCTATCTAGATATATAACAATATGTCTAGATACATAGCAAAAAATGGATGAACAAAAAAGTCAAAGCGACTTATAATTTGGAACAAATGGAGTAGTTGACTAATTGTTTTGGATTTATGGATTTATAGTGAGTGACCTAAATGTAAATTCTCGTGGATGTATTTTTCTTAGAGCTAGAGGAGTAGATGACGGCCTACTAGCCGTGAGAGAGCTTAGACGACCCCAACACGACATGTTGTATAGTTCTAACCTTTAATCCTGACATTTAGCCTCCAAATCACCATGAAAAGTGGTTCTGCAGAGTGACGGAGTCTGCAAATGCAACTATTGCTTTATTTGACAAATACAGAGACAGTTACTCTAGCTCGCGATGTGAAAGAAATCTCTCATGGTATGGTTTGTAGTGGCAAAAAAACAGGAGCAATTTTCTACAACAAGTACATAATGATGGGACCAAAGAAGCAAAAGTGTCAGCCTGGGTTGTAAAAATTAATGACACCGAGTCTTTAACATCTATTGGATAGTAACTTTTGCTTGATACCACTAACTTTTTGGACCGTGTTGGACCTTTGTATTAGGAGTTAGAGCGGAGAGACACTCTCTAGCTTGTGTTTCCTTTTTTGTTTCCATTGTTTTGGAACCTTTATTTTGCATCCATGAAGGGAGATAGTGCATGTTATTTAAAACTAACTAGAGTTAGCTGTGTTTAGTCCATGCTGAGTCTATGCTCTTCATAGGTTTTGAGTTTTGACTATCCATTAGATAGTTTTAGGATGTTTTTCGTAGCCATCAACTCTTCTATATCTAGAACCAAACTTTGTTAAGACATTATATCGTTTTTCATTTAATTGGTTGTTTTGCTTGAATAATGGCTAAACGTGAGTGACCGATCATTCAACATTATACTTAGTAACATACATTGGACGATAAATGATATGTTTCAAAGAACCAATTCCTAATGCCAAGCGTGAAAAGCAAGATAAAAATGATTTATGGCGTAAGGGCATCCTCATTAAAAGTAGACACTTGTAACTGTAAGCTATTTAAATGCATCGCATTTGCACATTTGCACATTTCAATATAAATATATTTTATCTTTTGTCTCCTCGATAACTCTGCTTCTCTTGTCTTCTCCACCTATGAAGCTAGGATGGTGTGGCCAATTCACTTGCCTTGTGCTACTACTCGACGACCCCATCCTAAAGCTCATCTTCTCTCGTGCCGCCAATCGCGGGCACCGACCCTTTCTTCTACCATGCCGCTGCCCTTTCCCAACCTAGTGTCGCTAGCCTTGCTTGTCCTACCATTGTATCCACAAGCTTTGCGTAATCGGCTTATGGCTTCTCTTCACGTGGGTTGACATTTGGATCTGCCGATGAAATTTCTCATGCAAGGGCCGTGAAATCATGGTTGGCGTTCTATTTTCACCTTCTCAACTCATTTTTTATTGATACTAATGAGTAATGACGAACAAGTCATTAGTGATGTTCTCTTTCCACATTCTCACCTTCACATCGCCCAAAATCTGAAGTTAGCTTACGACTTGGACGCTTGTTGGGATACCATAATCTAAGCGTGTTTTGATATGTTGACAAAATTCCTCGTGCGAGAGTTGTGAGATCATGGTTGGAGTTCTCTTTCGAGCTTCTCGTCTTGTTTTTTGATTGAGCCTAGCGACAAACAACTCATCAACGACGCTCTCTATCTACTAAGCCCCATCAAGCTTGACTCCACGGAAACGAGAATCGTTTTCATTTTTTCTGAGCCTGACAAACAATAACTTATATATCTATATCTACTAAGTATCTATATAGTCAACTAAACAAATGTCAAATGGTACATATAACGGGTCCATCGCTCGGCTAGGCCTTAGGACCGAGCGAGGCTTCCTAATCATCGAAGATCTAAATGCGAGAAGCCATGTGTAGCTAGCTGATCATACCCGAAGTACGCCTTGCAGTACCAATTAGGTAAGGAGTTGTCTATTCAACAACCGAGTGCCGAGCACCCGATTTTTTCACTGTTCTTTCTCCTCGCCCCCGCCGCCACCCACCGCCCCGCTGCGGCCTCCTCCTCCCCTTCTCCCCTCCTTCCATGGCGAGCTCTGGCCATGGGCACCCCGCACCGCCTCTACCCGGCCGCCAGGACCCGAAAGCCGTCTAGCCATCGTTCTCACTGCTTGGCTGGCCAGCCTCTCCCGATGTTTCCTCCAGGACCGCCGCATTTGGAGACGAGGAAGGGAAGATGTAACACCCTAGGTGTTTATCACCAATTAAGTAGTGGGTTTGAGCTCAAACATGATAGATTAGTGGAGATGACGATGCCAAAGTCAAACCTATGAAAATAAAACCTAACCTAAACTTGGATATTGCACCCTTGCTTACATATAGGCTCAATTAAAAGATATATGCTTGGGTGTTGTTATCAAAGCATCTTCACATGTCTCACCTCAATAACTATCTATATTAATCCCTGGAAAAGTTTCATGGGGTTTGGAATCAAAAAGTCACATGAAATGATAAGTTCCATTCCTATTGGAACTTGCATCATTAAGTGAATGGAATTGTAGATCATCAGCCAAACCATGCAAACTTGCCCAAATGACTCTAGATGAACTCTACAACAAAAGTCATGAAGGGTTCATGTTGAGCAAATGTTAAGAAAATGCCTCGATTGGCCTAAAACCCTAGTTTAGGCTTTATCGGGTTGCTACTTTGACCAAAGTGGAAGTCTAAGTTCTGTACTAGTAATGAGGTTTGACCTTAAACCAAAGTTGTAGTTCATCTTGTGTAGAACAAACTTTGTTTAATGGTCAAGAGCTAGTTTGGCCTCTAACCTAGTCAAATAGAGCTCACAAGAATCAATTTAGTGCTGTTTTCAAGGTCTCAAATTTGGCTAAGTCTGGAATTTCAATGTCATTGTGGTTGGCATCTCGCGTTCTCCAAATTTTGCTATGCAACTTGAGTAGGTCCAAATGTAAAAGTTAGAGTTTAGATCTTGGAGTAGGATATACCAAAAGTTGACATTGATTTGACCACTGTTGACCAGCTAACTGGAGTAAACACCGAAGTTAGCGTAATCATCGATAATGTCAACTTAGGGTCTAATTACTCCCTAATCCATTGCTCCAATGACTAGGGTCCTTAAACAATAATTGTAGGGCATCACGAAATGAACAACTTTGTTTCAAGGCCCATGACGAAATTCGGTCCGTAGCTAGCCCAAAATGCTACCCCAATATGACCTCAACGTCACCCACCACGTGTTCGGTTGAAGGCCTCAATGGGCGACGCGCGTCCGAATGTGGCATCGTGTTCCCCATACCACGCCGCCCCTCTGGAGCTCCTCGCCTCGCCGTCTTTGCCCCTGCAGTGAGCCGCCGCCGGAGCACCCGCCGGTGAGCCGTCCGCTGCCGTGGCCACGCCACCACGGGCCTCTTTGGGCCGAGCCAGGGGCACCAGCTAGGGCGCGGTGGTCCCCTGGTGCTCGTGCCGCCCTTAGCCGCCGCCGCCGGTGGCCCCACCTCGCCGGAGCCGCGCGTCCGACCTCCTCCTTGCCGGCGTCGGGAGGTAGAAGAAGGGTCCGGTTCCTCTCTCTCTGTGTGTTCCTTTTCATGGTGAATGACAGGTGGGGCTAGGTAATCTAACGGGTCCCACATGGCAGTTATGTAGTGATGAATCTGGGGTGTGTTTTCGGGTGCACCTAGCAAATTAAGTTAGGGTTGTTTTATTTCGATTTTGAATTTCAGAGTTTGGTTAAATCTTCTAAAATGCATATCTCTTGCTAGATAATTCCAAAAATAGCAAAAGTGGACTTTTTAGAAACCTTGAGAAGAGATCTATGCAGTAGAGTCATAATATGTTACATGTTTGTAGGTATTTTCTAATGTCCTTATTTAAGTTTTAAAAATGCTCTAAAAATGCCTTTAAACCAAACCAGAGCAAGATCTGGAGTTTCAGACATCCAAAAATAGTGATTCTTGTTTTGTTAATTTTGTGATGACTTGTACTTGCTAGGAAAAATATTAAACACACTAGTTGTTCACTGTTTTCTTAAGGTTTTGATTTGACCTTGATAAATAAGGAAATCTACATTATATTGCTTGTTATTTTTATATCTCAAGTTGTGTTGATCCAAATGATGTGAAATTTTTACGGTAGTCTTATCATGCTATGAGTGTATTGTGGTATAAATTTCATGGTCATTGCTTACTGCATGATCAAGTTATTGATTTAACTTATTTATAGCTTGATAAATAGCTTATAAATAATATATAAATGATAAAATAGAAAATGTTGTTCCTTTACCTCACTATGATGTTTCTATATCATATTGATTCATAATATGGCCTTGTATTCACAGAAAATATTGAGTGTTAAGTTTAACTTGCTCTCACATGATTTATTGTTATAGCCATTTGTTTTTTTATAGAGGTTGTTATACAGGTCCAAAGGGTTTTAAATTTGGAAAGTAGACTTTTGGAAGTATATGTAGGCCTCTGTAATTTTGACAGAATTTATTGTGCACTTTTGATATGTGTTCATAATTCCACCTAATTATCTAAATAAATTAAGAAAAGACATTAAAAGAATTTATTTAGGAATGGAAACTATGTTTTCTGGTGTTCATTGGTCATGTGTGACTTGTTAGTAAAGTTGGTTTTGTCCAATTATATGTTTGCCACATAAGTTAATAATTATTTCTTGCAAATAAGGTCTCTGGATAGATCTGGGAACTTAGCAAAGTTCTTCATGATAATGTGCTTTGTGGTAAAACTTATTTATACAAAAGTTGTAGATAATTTATATATCTATCTGCTGTTAAAATTTGGTGGTATTTGGCCATGTGGTTTATGAGTTATAGCTGTTTAAAGTTGGGTTACAGAATTGCTTGCTCTCTGTCTTGTTAGACCAGTTTCTGTATTTGTGTAAATTCGACATATTAAACTTTGGAATCATGTTATGATGATATTAAATGAAATGTAGAGAATTTCATAAGGTTTCCATAATGTCTTCTTGCAAGTCATTTGGAATTGTAGATCTCTAGTTATGATTAAATTACTTAGCTGTTGGTCTGATGTCCAGAAGGTAGCAATTTCTAGTTCTAGTACTTTGATTAACTTTGTCATGCTTGGGTATTGAAGTGTGACTCATATCTTTGATGATACTTGGGTGGTACCCTGTGATCTTGTGAGACTTGTTTCTTGATTGATGTGCTTGCCCTCTTGTATGTTATGTCTTAATGAGGATTAAGTTAATTAGCTCTAGGTGTTTATGTGAACTTTGGTATGCTTGCATGATTACTTTGTATATTGCACTTCTATGTATTCATACATATGCATTATTGCACCTCATTTAGGTACGCTAGCTGAAGCACGTGAAGGACCTGATGTGGAGCCAAACCCGAAGATGGAGTTGGTGGATCTATCCCGAAGATAGAAGAACCGGACAAGTGATAGTTTGGAGGTTGCTCGCCAAGTGAATTCATCTGACATACTCTAACTTGAGTCGGATCCCAGGCAAGCCCCGGAGCATTATAAGCCTCCTATCTTCAAAGCAATTAATTCTATATATGTTATAAGTATTGTTGCATTAAGTGATAGGAGTTGGTTGGAAACTCTTGCTGCATTATATCATTCCTTGTCCAGATATATGAATCCTTGAATCCTACATAGACTAGAATCGAGTAGATGCTTAGCCCTGCTTTAAGTGGTAGAAGTCAGGTGATTTCCTGTCACCTGCGAGATATAGGGATATTCATATATGGCACGGTTGGCTATATGTGCTATCGTGGAATGGAACCATGTGTTAATAAAATGAAATGAGACCGGGCGGGATGACGATAGTAAAGCTACAAGGCATGGAGGTCTTGGGTGTGAATCTATCCCCGTCTGAGTCATTTAAGGACCGATTCGCTGTACGTCCTTGAGTCATGTTAAACGCAGTCTAACACTTAGTTGGCCGGATAAGCCGTTCCGACCGCGAATCCGAGTAATACAGTTCAGGCCGGGAATCGACTGGTAGGTTGCTTCTTGGAGGAGAGAAAGGATATGCTTGGGGACATTGGCGTGAGACCAAAGGGGGTTAGAGTCCCTATCACCTGGTAGAGTGTCGCCCTTAGGGTCGCGACATCATTCGGACATGTGGCTCCTGAACTGTACCAAAGGTGACCTGAGCAGCCCTCGCCAGGCGTGACTCAGTGAGTGTTAGAAATACCCTTTCAGCTGGATAGGAATTCGATTCGAATCGTCGTCGCTCCCGGTTAGTGAGCACTTGACTTGAGCAGCGGCAACGTAGATTCAATTAAATTGAACGGATGGTTAATTAAATCACGATGGAAAGGTTGCCTCAATTTATACCTGCTATGGTTAATATTGTTTGCTCCTAATAAAGTGAGTGCTCTAGTACAGGTTCTAATATAGATGATAGGTTAATGATAATTTACTTGATGCTTAAGCATTAATGATTGATCATCTATATTAAGCTTTTATGCAAAATGTTGTCAAGCTAGCCCCACTTCATATCAGCCTTGCATGATCCTTGGTGTCACCTTATTTCTGGTTTCTGACGGGTAAGTCTGGCTGAGTACTTTGTCGTACTCAGGGTTTTATCCCACTTGTTGCAGGTTATGATGTATCATGGCGACTGTAAGAGTTGGTTGGCTCCTGCCTTAGTGGCGGAGCGTGATCACGGGCATGATCCTTCTAAGCTACCTTATCTCTAATGCTTTTGTTGGAAGTCGACCGTGGCACTGGCATGTATTTGAAATAAGAATAATGTTAGTTTCAAATTACTTTGCTTCCGCTACTTTTGAACTTAAGTTGTAATAACTATGTTGAACTCCGATGTATATTGAATTACTTGTAAAATGGATGTAACATGTGACTTGTTATGTTGAATCACTATGATCTTGGCTTGTATCTTGGTTGGTTTGAAATCCCTCGTGATTTTATTGGACTACCGGAGTTATATGGGCTCAAGTGCGAGAATTTGATCACTTCGGTGATTGTTTTTGTACTTGTGCTCTTATAATTTGGACGGTTCTGTTACAGCTGGTATCAGAGCAAGATTCAACATTAAACTGGTCGTATGTGTATTTAAAACAAATGATTTGTTTTATAAAATCAAATTTTTTAACTTATAGCTATATATAGGTTTGTGAAAACTGATTTCTAAATCTAAGTATGCCAGTGGTCAATTTCCTTATGCCCATATAAGGATTATTAGGTGGCTTATATAAGTACTGACTTGGGGGTTTTTCATTTTTGCATCTACGCCCAGGCTAAGGTATGTATGTGTGATGACTCTCCCACACTATGCTACCCGGTGTGTCAGATTAGAGGTAGCCTTCATATATGAAATAGCCATATATATTGCTAGTTTAATTTTATGCAACGTCGCACCTACGCTCAGGGTAAGTGTAAGTTGTGAGAGCATGACCGTATAACCCGTGGTCTTGGGAAGAGCTAGTTTTGGTTACTGGATTATTTACATGTTACACACATGTATATATAAAGGTACTTAATTGTGGGTGATTAATGATTCAGGTAGTTTTGGTGCTACATGTATATATACAGGGGTATATGTACATGGGAGTACTTAGAATTTTACTTCTCTGCTTTCATTGTGTGCTATATTGGGAAATGTTGGGCTGCAATGAAACTTTTCTGCAGGTACGCTAACCACGAATGCGTAAGTCGAATATAGCTGACGACTAGCTATATATCAAGAGAGTGCGTGTTATGCCACCGACATAGAACGTGATCGTCAGCTTAGGTTGGCAATCTTGTGAGGACGAATAGGACGAAGCATGTATCTTCATGATTGTTGCTTTATTCATAGCTATGCTCCTCTCACCCTTGTTCAAATGATAAGTAACTTGTGATCAATGTGTTACGATATCTTTCTAGTGTGGAGTTAGACATGAATGCCTTATTCCATGTTGCTTGAATAGGGAGTGTTTGAAGATAGTGTGTGCTTAGCCTTACTAGAAATAAGTGTGGTTACATGCTTGAACCTGTAAATGTCCTCTAGTTTAGCCAAATGGGGGATGTGTTGTTCATACAAGCATTTGTAAATGCTTTAGACCATATTTCAGTAATTATGGATTCTCATAAATGAATTAAATTAGTGTTGGTATAAGGTAACAATGTTTAGAGCTACTAGAATTGTGTGCCCTCTTGTTAAGTAGAACAAAGGCAAGCTTTGTTTTGCTTGTTGAACGTTGGCTGCTAGAATGGTTTCTGTTGTAGTGATGCTTTCGTAGTTATAATGGTGTTTTCTGTAGTTATGGAGAATACCAAAGTTGTAGCTAACTTACTTTTCTAGCTTGTCCTAAAATTTTATGACCCTAGGTCTTATGGTTTGAGAGTTATAAATTTTAGAAGTTTGTTATCAGAATTTGCTCATGTTCAGAACAGATCTGAATGTTTGCTTTATTTGACCTATGTGCTTATGGAATCATGTATTGGAGATAATAGAAGAAGTGTAGTACTTTTTCTAAGATTTCCAAAGTGTCCTATATCACTAATTTTGGTGGTCTAAATCTCTAGTTATGAGCTTGCAAAGGGAAATGACAGAATCTGTCCAAATCTGGACAGAGATGTCTTCTTTATCTTGTTTGGCCCTGTTAGCTATAAAATCATCTTAATATGATAATAAGAAAGTTATAGACAACTTAATAAGCTTTATATAAAGTGAAGGCTCAGCCTTGTTGAGTCCCTAGAACTCCAGTTGTACATTTTTGAAGTTATTGTCAGTTTTTTTTGTCCATATTGGTATAGATCTGCAACATTAGCAATTTTGCTCATGTTAATCTATGAATTAGCTGTTGATATGAATAACTAAAGTGTAGTCATCTTCTTAAGCTGTCTATAAAGTCTAGGATCACCTTTATAGAAGGTCTACAACCTCAGTTATGGTTGAAACAAGTAGTCACTATGCTGCTATCTAGATTCTGTGTACATGTTAAGTTAGTCACCTTAGCTAGCGTTTGTGTTGAGCTAAACTTGTAGTTAGTTCGTGCTTGAGATAAATGCTTATTTTGGGTGAGCCTTGTGCTTTGTATTAGTTGCTTAAACCCATTCATTTGAATTTTCTCAAATGACTGTTTGATTGTGATGTTGTATGTGTGTTTGTTGGCTAGGTAGTGCCCTAGTTGTCACCTCGTTGTCCTTGGTGTGCATGCGAGAGTCCCATAGCTTTATCCTAGAACAACGTTCACGTACGTAAATTGTATGGTTGTTGTCTTCAATTAGGTTTTCTCTCTTAGGAGCCTGAGCCTGTAGACTTAGTGGTTAGCCCTTGAATGTTTATATCCATGCCTTTGCTTGACCAAAAATCCAAAGTTTTGTTCTCCTATATGTTTGTATAAGCCGTGGATGTTTTCCAACCCTTTTTGTGAAGATCTTTATCGACTGACCAACCAAGTTAACTTTCATCAACGCTAGCCTTTGACCATGGTTCGTACATTGCCAATTGTGGAGACCATACCCAAATCTATGTTGGACCTTTTGGTTACCTCTCCTAAAGGTTAGCTAGTGTGACGCAATGTCTCTCTGCTATGGCCTCTCAATCGTGTGCTTGCAAATTCGTGCATCTACCTTATCAACCCAATCTGTACCATTTGAAATTCCTCATCGGGTGTATGGTCAGTAATGGTGTTATGAGTAGCAACTAATGGTGCCGCGACGAAACCGAGAGCCTCCTGTGGGTGCACACATAAGGTTGTGCTGCTCGGCACGCGCTGGTATCATGGTTTCTAATCATAATCCATTGCAGAACAACACTGATGTGATTTTCACGTGACCTTCTTCCTTGATTGTTTTCCCATATCTTATCAAAAGACCCTTATATTGGACCAAAAGTAGTAGAGCTTCCTCCTGAAGTTGCTAAGAGGATAACTTTTGAAGAATAGGTCACCGACATAAACATTAACAAACTGCAATATGTGGTAGCCAAGTGACTCTACTTAGTTGTCCCAGTATTGACGAACGTCATCTAGTGAACAAAGTATCTCATCTCTATTGAATAAAAAGGACAGACAACACTTACTGTTGGACAAGTCATCCGTTGGATAAGACTCGATCGTTACAATATGCAAGTTTTAACCGTTGTATGCATAATGGCCATACCGTCGAAATCAACCATCTCTGGTGTGACTTCTTATCTGCTGACTTCGATGGCAACCATCTGCTTTGGATTGACCACAATTATTGTGATCAAGAATGAAGATTTGGAACTTTTTAGTGTTGAGAGACAACTGATTAGTTACCAATAGGAACGTTAACCTCCGACTAGGTAATGACCCCTTGGTAGCTACGAAAGCTATGTCTTACAGAGCAATAACCAACAAGAAGTTAATTAACTAGCCAACAACTTGCATGGTATTCTATCTTCTAGAGCCATTGTGATCAAGTCAATTCCGTCTTGGACAATCACACATATAGTGTAAGATGTTCAATCAGCTGTGATGAAGAATTAGAGAAAGCATGCCCTAGTTTCCAGTAGCATCCTTGTGTCCTTAGGTGCCACAAACAGTTTGTTCATAACTCTATTGGATGAAGTATTGAGGACTATTCAGAAGCAGTTCCTTATCCTTTTAGAAATGTTCTCTAGGCAGAGTATGTGTTTTGCCTTGCAAAAGTAACCCGCAAGTTCAAAGCGTGTGCATCCTCGAATTGATATGTAATTTAATAGTCGAGATCTGCTGTTGGATGGCCCTTTTGAGGTCTCACAGATACTAGTTTACACTCTTTCATTTGCTTTTGCTTTCTCATATCCCTAATGTACGAGCAGCCTTGGTTTCTGCAAATCAATGTATGCCGTCGCGAATCAAAAGCAATTTGAAAAGTGTCAAACAACAGATTTCCCATCTTAGAGCTGCTGTTTGATCCTAAAAAGGAAGTCTCAAGGTGAAAGTTGGCCTGACAAAGTTGTTATGCTGCAAGTCAACTCAACTTACAGTACAACTAAGTCACCAAGGGAAAATTTTACTCAATCGCTTGGTGGTAGACTACTCCCCATGGTTTAGTGAATATTTACAACTTTTGTTGTTCTTAAGGCCTCATTACATCTTTCTTTGGGAATTATTTTCCAATGATGACATACTTTGGTACCTTATACATGTTTTTACCAAGAGCTTATATCTGATTCCACCCGGATAACTGTTACATTTGGATAAGAGAATCTTTTAGATGACTATTGACAGAAATACGAAGCCGACAGAGTCAGCTATCACATTCACTAACCCCTCGATAGACTCAGATAATACAGTGTTGTCATCAGAGAAAGAGAACTACACACATGGAACCTTAAGTAGTTTTCCATTAGTTGATATCGGAAGGATTGAACATTTATGACCAACATAGATCCTGTCTATAGGTTAGTCAGTATCCTATGGTCTCAAAGAATGTTTGTCGTCTAAAATCTCACCCTTTTGGAAGGTTGTACTCAAGCCATTATGGTAGAGGACTGCTTTTCAAACTTTGTGAATATAGAATCATTTCAATGAGTATACTTCTGAAGATTTTGGTCTAGTGTAAAGTTCATATGGCCGATGCTGTGATTCACTAAAGAATTAAATACTTGTGTGTGGGTAGCTTATGGGCCAAATGATCTCTGTAGACTGAAACGAAGTACTGCGTTGTCTTGGATTCCTCCCAAAGTAACAATGCTTCATGCAAGTCAATGAAGGAAATTCTTCAGATAAATTTTACCATGAAGAGTAAGTATCAGAAAGTACCTTGACCAAATTGTTCACCGATGTTGAAGCTTTGTAGCTGAATGCTATAGCAGATGTTGTGAACTAGATAACGTGTCTCTCTTCCTTAAAAGGTCTTCCATTCCGAATCTCGGGACGCGATTCTTTTAAGGGGGGGAGGGCTGTAACACCCTAGGTGTTTATCACCAATTAAGTAGTGGGTTTGAGCTCAAACATGATAGATTAGTGGAGACGACGATGCCAAAGTCAAACCTATGGAAATAAAACCTAACCTAAACTTGGATATTGCACCCTTGCTTACATATAGGCTCAATTAAAAGATATATGCTTGGGTGTTGTTATCAAAGTATCTTCACATGTCTCACCTCAGTAACTATCTATATTAATCCCTGGAAAAGTTTCATGGGGTTTGGAATCAAAAAGTCACATGAAATGATAAGTTCCATTCCTATTGGAACTTGCATCATTAAGTGAATAGAATTGTAGATCATCAGCCAAACCATGCAAACTTGCCCAAATGACTCTAGACGAACTCTACAACAAAAGTCATGAAGGTTTCATGTTGAGCAAATGTCAAGAAAATGCCTCGATTGGCCTAAAACCCTAGTTTAGGCTTTATCGGGTTGCTACTTTGACCAAAGTGGAAGTCTAAGTTCTGTACCAGTAATGAGGTTTGACCTTAAACAAAAGTTGTAGTTCATCTTGTGTAGAACAAACTTTGTTTAATGGTCAAGAGCTAGTTTGGCCTCTAACCTAGTCAAATAGAGCTCACAATAATCAATTTAGTGCTGTTTTCAAGGTCTCGAATTTGTCTAAGTCTGGAATTTCAATGTCATTGTGGTTGGCATCTCGCGTTCTCCAAATTTTGCTATGCAACTTGAGTAGGTCCAAATGTAAAAGTTGGAGTTTAGATCATGGAGTAGGATATACCAAAAGTTGACATTGATTTGACCACTGTTGACCAACTAACTGGAGTAAACACCGAAGTTAGCGTAATCATCGACAATGTCAACTTAGGGTCTAATTACTCCCTAATCCATTGCTCCAATGACCAGGGTCCTTAAACAAGAATTGTAGGGCATCACGAAATGAACAACTTTGTTTCAAGGCCCATGACGAAATTCGGTCCGTAGCTAGCCCAAAATGCTACCCCAATATGACCTCAACGTCACCCACCACGTGTTCGGTTGAAGGCCTCAATGGGCGACGCGCGTCCGAACATGGCGTACATGCAGAGTCTGCGCTCCACCATGGCCGACACCCGTCCCTGCCTCCTCCTCGCATGTGGTGAACGCTGAGCCGCTCCTAGACACGCCATGCTCCTCACTGCTCACCCTCCTCCGCTCTCTCCCTCGCTCGGCTCCGCCCTGAGCGCGCTGCCGCGACGTCCGCCATGGCCGAGCTCCGGCCGCCCCATGATTCCTTGTCTCCGGCCTCCCTCCACCCAAACCGGCTGCGCCATCATGTTCCCCATACCACGCCGCCCCTCTAGAGCTCCTCGCCTCGCCGTCTTCGCCCCTGCAGTGAGCCGCCGCCGGAGCACCCGCCGGCGAGCCGTCCGCTGTCGTGGCCACGCCACCACGGGCCTCTTTGGGCCGAGCCAGGGGCACCAGCTAGGGCGTGGTGGTCCCCTGGTGCTCGTGCCGTCCTTAGCCGCCGCCGCCGGTGGCCCCACCTCGCCGGAGCCGCGCGTCCGACCTCCTCCATGCCGGCGTCGGGAGGTAGAAGAAGGGTTCGGTTCCTCTCTCTCTGTGTGTTCCTTTTCGTGGTGAATGACAGGTGGGGCTAGGTAGTCTAACGGGTCCCACATGGCAGTTATGTAGTGATGAATCTGGGGTGTGTTTTCGGGTGCACCTAGCAAATTAAGTTAGGGTTGTTTTATTCTGATTTTGAATTTCAGAGTTTGGTTAAATCTTCTAAAATGCATATCTCTTGCTAGATAATTCCAAAAATAGTAAAAGTGCACTTTTTGGAAACCTTGAGAAGAGATCTATGCAGTGGAGTCATAATATGTTACATGTTTGTAGGTATTTTCTAATGTCCTTATTTAAGTTTTAAAAATACTCTAAAAATGTCTTTAAACCTAACCAGAGCAAGATCTAGAGTTTTAGACATCCAAAAATAGTGATTCTTATTTTGTTAATTTTGTGATGACTTGTACTTGCTAGGAAAAATATTAAACACACTAGTTGTTCACTGTTTTCTTAAGGTTTTGATTTGACCTTGATAAATAAGAAAATCTACATTATATTGCTTGTCATTTTTATATCTCAAGTTGTGTTGATCCAAATGATGTGAAATTTTTATGGTAGTCTTATCATGCTATGAGTGTACTGTGGTATAAATTTCATGGTCATTGCTTACTGCATGATCAAGTTATTGATTTAACTTGTTTATAGCTTGATAAATAGCTTATAAATAATATATAAATGATAAAATAGAAAATGTTGTTCCTTTACCTCACTATGATGTTTCTATATCATATTGATTCATAATATGGCCTTGTGTTCACAGAAAATATTGAGTGTTAAGTTTAACTTGCTCTCACATGATTTATTGTTATAGCCATTTGTTTTTTTTATAGAGGTTGTTATACAGGTCCAAAGGGTTTCAAATTTGGAAAGTAGACTTTTGGAAGCATATGTAGGCCTCTGTAATTTTAGCAGAATTTATTGTGCACTTTTGATATGTGTTCATAATTCTACCTAATTATCTAAATAAATTAAGAAAAGATATTAAAAAATTATTTAGGAATGGACACTATGTTTTCTGGTGTTCATTGGTCTTGTGTGACTTGTTGGTAAAGTTGGTTTTGTCAAATTATATGTTTGCCACATAAGTTAATAATTATTTCTTGCAAATGAGGTTTCTGGACAGATCTGGGAACTTAGCAAAGTTCTTCATGATAATGTACTTTGTGGTAAAACTTATTTATAAAAAAGTTGTAGATAATTTATATATCTAGCTGCTGTTAAAATTTGGTGGCATTTGGCCATGTGGTTTAGGAGTTATAGCTGTTTAAAGTTGGGTTACAGAATTGCTTGCTCTCTGTCTTGTTAGACCAGTTTCTGTATTTGTGTAAATTTGACATATTAAACTTTGGAATCATGCTGTGATGATATTAAATGAAATGTAGAGAATTTCATATGGTTTCCATAATGTCTTCTTGCAAGTCATTTGGAATTGTAGATCTCCAGTTATGATTAAATTACTCAGCTGTTGGTCTGATGTCCAGAAGGTAGCAATTTCTAGTTCTAGTACTTTGATTAACTTTGTCATGCTTGGGTATTGAAGTGTGACTCATATCTTTGATGATACTTGGGTGGTACCCTGTGATCTTGTGAGACTTGTTTCTTGATTGATGTGCTTGCCCTCTTGTATGTTATGTCTTAATGAGGATTAAGTTAATTAGCTCTAGGTGTTTATGTGAACTTTGGTATGCTTGCATGATTACTTTGTTTATTGCACTTCTATGCATTCATACATATGCATTATTGCACCTCATTTAGGTACGCTAGCTGAAGCACGTGAAGGATCTGATGTGGAGCCAAACCTGAAGATGGAGTTGGTGGATCTATCTCGAAGATAGAAGGACCAGACAAGTGATAGTTTGGAGGTTGCTCGCCAAGTGAATTCATCTGACATACTCTAACTTGAGTCGGATCCCAGGCAAGCCCCGGAGCATTATAAGCCTCCTATCTTTAAAGCAATTAATTCTATATATGTTATAAGTATTGTTGCATTAAGTGATAGGAGTTGGTTGGAAACTCTTGCTGCATTATATCATTCCTTGTCCAGATATATGAATCCTTGAATCCTACATAGACTAGGATCGAGTAGATGCTTAGCCCTGCTTTAAGCGGTAGAAGTCAGGTGATTTCCTGTCACCTGCGAGATATAGGGATATTCATATATGGCACGGTTGGCTATATGTGCTATCGTGGAATGGAACCATGTGTTAATAAAATGAAATGAGACCGGGCGGGATGACGATAGTAAAGCAACAAGGCATGGAGGTCTTGGGTGTGAATCTATCCCCGTTTGAGTCGTTTAAGGACCGATTCGCTGTACGTCCTTGAGTCATGTTGAACGCAGTCTAACACTTAGTTGGCCGGATAAGCCGTTCCGACCGCGAATCCGAGTAATACAGTTCAGACCGGGAATCGACTGGTAGGTTGCTTCTTGGAGGAGAGAAAGGATGTGCTTGGGGACATTGGCGTGAGGCAAGGGGGGGTTAGAGTCCCTATCACCTGGTAGAGTGTCGCCCTTGGGGTCGCGACATCATTCGGACCCGCGGCTCCTGAACTGTACCAAAGGTGACCTGAGCAGCCCTCGCCAGGCGTGACTCGGTGAGTGTTAGAAATACCCCTCCAGCTGGATAGGAATTCGATTCGAATCGCCGTCGCTCCTGGTTAGTGAGCACTTGACTTGAGCAGCGGTAACGTAGATTCAATTAAATTGAACGGATGGTTAATTGGATCACGATAGAAAGGTTGCCTCAATTTATACCTGCTATGGTTAATATTGTTTGCTCCTAATAAAGTGAGTGCTCTAGTACAGGTTCTAATATAGATGATAGGTTAATGATAATTTACTTGATGCTTAAGCATTAATGATTGATCATCTATATTAAGCTTTTATGCAAAATGTTGTCAAGCTAGCCCCACTTCATATCAGCCTTGCATGATCCTTGGTGTCACCTTATTTCTAGTTTCTGACGGGTAAGTCTAGCTGAGTACTTTGTCGTACTCAGGGTTTTATCCCACTTGTTGTAGGTTATGATGTATCATAGCGACTGCAAGAGTTGGTTGGCTCCTGCCTTAGTGGCGGAGTGTGATCACGGGCATGATCCTTCTGAGCTACCTTATCTCTAATGCTTTTGTTGGAAGTCGACCGTTGCACTGACATGTATTTGAAATAAGAATAATGTTAGTTTCAAATTACTTTGCTTCCGCTACTTTTGAACTTAAGTTGTAATAACTATGTTGAACTCCGATGTATATTGAATTACTTGTGAAATAGATGTAACATGTGACTTGTTATGTTGAATCACTACGATCTTGGCTTGTATGTTGGTTGGTTTGAAATCCCTCGTGATTTTATTGGACTACCGGAGTTATATGGGCTCAAGTGCGAGAATTTGATCACTTCGATGATTGTTTTTGTACTTGTGCTCTTATAATTTGGACGATTCTGTTACAGAAGAGACTCTCCCGATTTTTCTTCCAGGACTGCCGCATTCGGAGACGAGGAAGGGAAGAGACGCGGTTTTTTTTTTAAAAAAAAGAGAGTGGAGGAATCAGTATGGAAAGAGAGAGAAACAGGCGTAAACCTACGGGATACACTTTGAGCCTGTTTAGTTTGCAAAAAGCAAACCCAAAAAGTGCTACAGTACCTGTCACATCGAATCTTACGACATATGCATGGAGTACTAAATATAGGCGAAAGAAAAAAACTAATTACACAGTTTAGTTGTAAATCACGAGATAAATCTTTTGAACCCAATTAATCTATGATTAAACACAAATTATCAAATAAAACGAAAAGTGATACAGTAGCCGAACCCAAACCTTCTTACCAGCTAAACAAGCCCTTTCAAGACAAGCCTCGTCATCGACCCCGTTCGCGTGCGACGTGCTGGCACTCTGCGGCTGTGCCCCCACTCTGGTTCGTTCGTCCTGTCTCCGACGCCATCCAAATCCAGTCGCATTCCCCCAAATCCACACAGCCTCCATCGCGATCGCGTCTCTCTAAGCGATGAAGAACCCTAACCCTCCTTCGCGGCCGTCCGCCGCAGGCAAGCCCCCCGCTGGCATGGCGCCGGCCCGCAAATCTCGCTGGGGTCCACCGCCACCAGGCGCTGCCGCCGCCGCCCCGGCCGGTGACAAGGCCGCGCCATCCACCTCCGCCCGCACCCCGACCCCCACCCGCACAGCGGACTCCAGGCGCCATCCGGGGGCCCCTCCCGTGCCAGCACCACAAGCCCGCAACCCCGCGTCGCCGGCGGCCGCGCGCCAGTCGCAGGCTCAGCCGCAGCCGGCGGTGGAGACTCCTCCCCCGCAGCCGTACGGCTTCCACAACCTCGACCGCCGCACCATGCTCCTCGCCGACGGCACCGTCCGCACCTACTTTGCCCTGCCCCCTGACTACCCGTTCGAGCCGGCGCCCCTCCCACCCCTCCCACACCACCTCCTCCCCCGCGCCGCCCCAGACCTCTGGCCGCCACATCAGGCGCCGCTGCAGCAGATGCCCATGCCCATGCCCATGCCCGTGCAGATGCCGCCGCACGAAGCTAGGCGCAAACACCCCGCCGACCAGGACGAGGGCTTCCCGAGGCACCCCAAGCAGCCACGGCTCGACGGGCCGCATCAACCGCCGCCACATGCCGCGGTGGACCGGCACGCTCTCAGGAGGGCGTTCCTCAAGTACGCCAAGATGCTCAACGAGAGCTCCGTGCAAAGGCGGAGCTATCTCGAGGGCGGCCGTGTCCCGTGTCTCGCCTGTGGCAGGTTTGGCGATCCCACACTGTTTGCTGCCTTCTTCCTGGCAAGCTTTCTAGTATCATTTGTAGTCAAGTTCCTGTGTTGGTTTCTTGCTATTGCTGAGGTGGCTCTTACTCTGACTTGATACGACTTGTTTTTCAGCTGTGATCTACAGTTAAACTGGCACTATATGTTATGTCTATGTCTGGCTGGAGAAACCCACCAAAATGTATCTCCTTATTGTTATGATCTAGTTGAACTGGAACTGACTATGTTATGTCTATGTCTGGGTGGAGAAATCCACTGCACAGCTATCTCTTTACTGAAAAATTGCCGCCAATAGGTCTTTCTTTAGTATACCATGCGGCCTAATTGTTATACATTTTTTAAAGGCAGAGTTCCGTGTTGGTTATGGACTAACAGATATCAGTTAGCAGTACTAGGAATGAGTTAGATATCAGTTAGCAGTACTAGACTACTAGGAATGTCGAGGTTGCTTAGTTTTATCTGGTACTGGTGTTGCAGTTGCTAGGTATGTCTAGCAACAGATTTTCTGCCTTTTGCTACTTGTTATAATGCCATCATTGCTCCAAGGATTTCTTTGAGTTATTTGCGGTTTTTGTTTTCCATCGTAAGAGTAATGATATATCCATTCTAGTGAACCATATATCTATCACCGGCATTTATTGCATGTATTTTGATTTTGTAATGTATAAGTGTCAAGGGCGGTGATGCCCAGGGTAGGAGGACCTCGACTACGCAGATCGTAGCCTCGGTCCGTGGCTGCCGGCAGGGTTATGCCCCCATGCCGGGCTTCAACGTCGACTGGGTTATACCCCCAAGTCGTCGGCTTATGAGAAGAGAGGAGGGATTAGATAGTGCTGTAAAATGTGATTCATTGATTTGGGCTAACCCTAGAAGGGTAGCTATATAGGTACCATACATGGGCCACATGGGCCTAGCCTCATGGGCCTAATACATTCACACTCCAACACCCCCCCGCAGCCTGAACTACCGGCGCAGCGGAGTTCAAGGCTGAACAAGAAAGAAAACAAGTAAGAGCAGAACACACACAGGACCCCCCGCAGCCACAACTAGCCATTGGAGACGTTGAGGCTGGAGCGAAACTCGGAGAAGGTCGAGGAAGGGAGGCCTTTGGTGAAGATGTCCGCAAACTGGGAGGTGGTCGGGACGTGAAGAACCCGGACGTCGCCGATAGCCACCCGGTCGCGGACGAAGTGTAGATCGATCTCCACATGCTTGGTCCTCTGGTGCTGCACGGGGTTGGTGGAGAGGTAGGCCGCGCTGACGTTGTCGCAGTAGACGAGCGTGCTCCTGGCGAGTGGGCGGTGAAGCTCAGCCAGGAGCTGGCGGAGCCAGGCGGCCTCGGCCACGCCGTTGGTCACGGCACGGTACTCTGCCTCGGCACTGGAGCGTGAGACCACCGGCTGGCGCTTGGACGACCAAGAGACCAGGTTGCCGCCGAGGAAGACAGCGTAGCCGGAGGTGGACCTGCGGGTGTCCGGGCATCCCGCCCAGTCTGCGTCGGTGTAGACAACCAGCTCGGCAGTGGAGGACCGGTCGAGGAGCAGCCCGTAGCCAAGTGTGCCACGGAGGTACCGGAGAAGCCGCTTCATAGCAGCCAGGTGGGGCTCCCGCGGAGCATGCATGTAGAGGCAGAGCTGCTGGACGGCATAAGTGATGTCCGGCCGTGTGAAAGTGAGGTACTGAAGTGCGCCAGCAAGACTCCGGTAGGCGGTGGAGTCCGCTGGCCCAAGCATCGGACCCCCAGCCTCTGACAGCTTGCCCTGGGTGTCCACCGGTGTAGAGCAGGACTGGCAGGCGGTCATCCCTGCTCGCTCCAGAATGTCACAAGTGAACTGTCGCTGGTGGAGGAATAGGCCTGAAGGTCGGGGCTCAACAGTGACACCGAGGAAGTGGTGGAGCACCCCAAGATCCTTCATAGCAAATTCCTTCTGGAGTGAGGCAATGATGCGATAGAGCAGAGACTCGCTGGAGGCGGTGAGAACAATGTCATCCACATAGAGGAGCAGGTAAGCAGTCTCACCCCCATAGTGGTATATGAATAGGGAGGTGTCAGACTTGGCCTCCGTGAACCCAAGAGTCTGCAGGAAGGTAGCGAATCGAGAGTACCAAGTGCGGGGTGCCTGCTTGAGCCCGTAGAGAGATTTGTTGAGCCGGCAGACGAAGTCAGGACGAGAAGAATCCACGAAACCTGCCGGCTGACTGCAGTAGACCGTCTCGGTCAGGGTGCCATGGAGGAAGGCATTCTTGACATCCAGCTGATGCACAGTCCAGGAGCGCTCGAGAGCCAGGGAGGACGGTGCGGACTGTAGCAGGCTTCACCACGGGACTGAAGGTCTCAGCATAGTCAATGCCGGGCCGTTGAGTGAAGCCGCGGAGGACCCAGCGAGCCTTGTAGCGCTCCAAGGAACCATCAGCCCGCCGCTTGTGCGTCCAGATCCACTTGCCGGTGACAATGTTGGATCCCGGCGGACGAGGCACTAGGTCCCACGTCTGGTTGGTGAGGAGGGCCACGTACTCCTCGTCCATCGCGCGGCGCCAGTGAGGAACCACCAAGGCCGCGCGGACGGAAGAGGGTACCGGAGAGATCCCCGGCTCGCAGGCGGCGGCGGTGAGGGCCTGCGGGCGAGACGCCTGCCTCGTCACCATCGGGTGAGTGTGACGAGGGTCTCGGTGAAGAAGAGGCGGGTGGTACACTGGCGGGTCAGCGCGAGAGTGTGGCGATGCTGGCGTAGCATGCACCGGCGACGACGGCGCTGGTGACGAGAGCGGCGGAGCCGGGTCACGTCGGCGCTCGTAGACGATGCCGAAACGTCTGGGAGGAGGTGAGGACGGACGCGGCTCCCGACGGCGCTGGTAGAAGAGTCCGAAGCGCCCGGGAGGAGGAGGGGTCGGTGTGCGCGGTCCCGCGAGCGGAACAGCAGCATCTGGCACAACGGGAGGCAACGAAGCCGCAGGGAGCGAGGGTGGAAGCTCCGGGGCTGCCTCGACCGTGTCAGGCACCGGAAGGTCCTGGTGCGGCGAGACGGTACCACCAGGAGAGTGCGCCGGAGCAGTACCTGCAGGGTAGAGGGAGAAGGGTGGCGGAATCGCCGGGTCAGTGGGAAAGAAGGAAGTCTCCGCAGGGTCAGCGGGAGGTGTGGGTGGAGAGGTGGTGGAGTAAGGGAAGGCCGACTCATCAAACACGACACGGCGAGAGATGAGGACACGACGAGAGGTAAGGTCAAAGCATCGGTAACCCTTGTGATCCGGAGAGTATCCGAGAAAGACACAGAGGGTCGACCGGGGAGCAGCTTATGGGGAGCGGTGGCGGCGGTGTTAGGGTAACACGCACATCCAAAGACTCGAAGGTGGTCGTACCGAGGAGGGGTACCGAATAGAGCGTGGTGAGGCGTGGGAGCTGGGCAAGCAGTAGAAGGTAGGCGGTTAAGGAGATAGGTGGAGGTGTGCAGACACTCAGCCCAGAAGCGAGCGGGTAGAGATGCCTGGAGCAGAAGAGTGCGCATGATGTCATTGGTGGTGCGGATCATGCGCTCTGCCTTGCCGTTTTGAGAGGAGGTATACGGACAAGACATGCGCAGGTGGACACCGGAAGAAAGGAAGAAGGCACGGGAGGTTGAGTTATCAAACTCACGGCCGTTGTCGCACTGGACAGCCTTGATGGTGAGGCCGAACTGAGTGGATACCCAAGCAAAGAAGTGGCTAAGAGTGGAGAACGCCTCGGACTTGGCCCGCAGGGAAAAAGTCCAGGAATAATGGGAGAAATCATCGACCACCACCAAGTAGTACTTATAGCCAGACATGCTGAGAACAGGAGAAGTCCACAAGTCGCAATGAATAAGATCAAAAACACGAGGGGCATGTGAGGATGAGGACTGAAAGGGAAGGCGACGCATGACACAAGTGATCATCGTGAGTCTGAGAGCACCGAATGTCGAAACTACGACTGAGCTGCATCAGGGCATCCCGGCCAGGATGGCCGAGGCGACGGTGCCAAGTGGTGGAGGAAGGAGTGGTGGCGAAAGCGGCTGAGGAAGGCGAAGAAGGTGAAACAGGCGCCAAGGAAGGCGAAGAAGGTGGAAACCGAAGGGTGTAGAGAGGCCCAGTGCTGTTACACCGGAGCCGAGGAACCCGGGAGGCCAAATCCCGCACGGTGAGGCCAGAGGGGTCAAACTCAACCGAACAAGAGTTGTCAGTGGTGAAGCGGCGAATAGAGAGAAGGTTGTGAACCATCCCGGGAGCCACAAGAACATCAGGAATATGAAAGGAGCCGTGGGAACTGGCAGTGCCCATGGAGGAGACAGGAATGCAGGTGCCATTGGCCACCATGATGGAAGAGGGACAGGAAGGGTGGGGAGGACGGAGAGAAGAAAGTAGACTCGCATTGGGCGTGGTGTGGAAAGTGGCGCCCGAGTCGGCGATCCAATCAGAACTAACTGGTGGAGTGCTGGCGGTGGTGCTGAAGGAGGAGGCCAAGGTAGGCGGAACCCAACCGACAAGCCCTGGAGAGTCACCGGAAAGAACAGGATTGGCGACGCCTGAGCCCCCCGCGCCAGCGACTCCGGCGGTGGCGGCCATGTTGTTGGCGGCGCCTGGAAGATGGCCCAACGGCGGCGGCAGGGGAGATGGAGTCGATGGCAGAGGGTAGGGAGCCGACAAGGCCCGGCGCGCGACACGGCGATGGCACGTGGTACAATAGGCAGCGGCAGTGGCGCCGGCTCTTGTACGGCGCAAGCCCGTGTGCCAGCCACTGTTCAGGCCAGGGACAGGGGCACCCAGGTTTGCAGGGGCAGCAGCCGAGGAGGAGGGGCAGCCGAGCCAAGCAGACTGCAGACCACGCGACGCTTGCTGCTGCCGCTGCCTGCCAGGGACAGGGGCACCAGGGACAGGGGCACCAGCCGAGCCAGGCAGGCGGCACGCGCTCTAGCAGGGAGGGAGGGAGGCCCTGCCTGCCACTCGTGCCGTCCCGCCCCTCCCCCGCGGTGGCCGAGAGGGAGCGCCGAAGACCGAACCCGCCTGCCCGCCGGTGCCGCGCGAGCCGCCGGTGCCCAGCCATGAGGCCTGCTGCGGCACCATGTTCAGCGTCGGGCTCGTCAGGTGCGCCGGCCTCATGTCCTGCAGCCGCGTCGACCTTGAGGTGCGCTCCAATGGCACGGCGCCAGGAGGGGGGAAGCGGTCCTGAGGGGAAGGGAACGGGTGGGCTCCAGGAGGTGGGAGCACGGGTCCATGCGGCGCGGCCAGGCCGGATCCAGGAGACGGCGCAGATTCAGGAGACGGCGCGGATCCAGGCAGGCGGGCGGCAGCAGGTGAAGCAGAGCAGAGGAGGGAAGGTGGAGGAGGTCTGGGGAGGAAGATGGGCGGGAAGAGAGGAGCCATGGCCAGCGGCGGCGCTGCCAGAGGGAGCGCCTGCGGCTGGGCTGAGCAGAGGAGGGAAGGGGGAGGAGGTCCAGCCATGGCCGGCGGCGGCTCTGCCAGAGGGCGGCGGCTCAGGGAGGAAGAGAAAGAAACTGGCTTGATACCATGCTGTAAAATGTGATTCATTGATTTGGGCTAACCCTAGAAGGGTAGCTATATAGGTACCATACATGGGCCACATGGGCCTAGCCTCATGGGCCTAATACATTCACACTCCAACAGATAGGGCTGATCTTTGTTAATCCCAAAGGCTGCTGCCGTACAAGCATATATGGCCAATGGCCTTACAAATGGAGAAGGTTCTCCTTGATTGTAGGACTAAACCGAATAAGGTAATGATATCTACTTTCTCTCCTAGCCACTCGCCTGCTGCTCCTGCGCCCTTGATGCTCGCTCAGCTGCCCGGCGCACGTCGCGGGCTCTCCTGCGCCTGGCATATGTGCGGCCGTACATGACAATAAGCTTACTCTGTGCATATTTTTTCTTATGTCTCTTTCCTACCTATTGAAGATTGAATTACGTCTGACTACCCATCGAAGATTGAATTAAAGTGGCACTTGTGTGATCAGAAGTCTACCTAGAAGTATAGAACCACAGTGGTTTCATCCTGCCTTTGACATCTAGTAGGAAACTGCAAGTTTTTAATAAGAGCCGCATTGATGTGTGAGGTTATCTGAGTACAGATTTCTGAAAATATATATAATATGCATATCCTGCTTTACTTCTTGCGAGTTCTTATATGTGGTGGTAAGGACAGATCTGGTAGATCTGCCACTAATATCCTCAGGACTGAAGTAAAATGCTGGGGACACACGGGAAAATATACACAGGAATATAAAAGTAACCTTATTAACTACTGTCAAAAACCAAGAGGAAAGAAATTGATGTCGAAAACAAGTGTGCAGCAAGAGGTATGGCCACTGTTATTACTTCTAGTTGTGTTATTACTACTGATTTTGCTCTCAGCATCACAAAAATAAAAAAAACAAAAACGTTTAATCACGTTTAATCTCGTTTAAACTTCCTAAACTCTAAACTTTAGGCTAGCGCACGCCTAGCGTCTAACGTTTTTTAAAACCTTGGCAATGAGTGAATGAAGTGAATCAGGAATCCAACACAGGACTTCGACCTGGCAAATATGAGCTCACAATCCTGCGCCGTTTAATACCCCTCCTTGGTATCCAGTGTTTCCTTTATATCTAGAATTTGAACCCCTGTGCCTCAGAAATGGTACTGGAGGGAGTAATTACTTTTGCCTTACACATTTTATCCAAACACTGCCTGGATGGACAAATATGAGCAACCAAACAAAGCGACCTTGTATGGTCCTGTTTGGGATCGCGTATCTCGCGGTGGTGGTCGAAGGAAGCCTAGAATCCCGCCAAACACCGCGCGATACCTTTGATTTTTCTCACTGCGTCCGACTCAACCGCCGTGAAAATGAACTACGAACCCAATTTTACGTATCGTGGCTCCCTCACCACCGCTAGTCTACCGCACTGTGCGATGGGAGACCGCAGTCCCAAACAGGGCCATGAGTCCAGCCTGGCTTAAATGAGCCTGGCTGAGCTCATACGTGCCAGGCTAAGTGTATACAAGTAACCAAAAAGGCTATTGATGTCCCAAGTGCCTTATCAGTAGTATCTAAAGTATCTGGATATTTGAAACAAGCAGTCCTTGAGGTATTGTGGTTGTTTGGGATGCTAGAGGCATACCTTTATATGTTTTTTTAATTGTTTCCTGAAATTGTGCCGCTTCATTTCCTTTTATTGTTTGTCATATCTTTTATTATTCGTCTATTTTGCATGATGCTATACGTTATTAAACTTGTTCTGTGGCTGGCATAGTAACTGCAATATTCCTGATTGAGCTTGTATTGCCGATAAGGCCTGCGATTGCTTCTAGGATTAACTTTTACTATTCTAGTACTCATACTTAACCCCCATGAGGAGGATACCCCTGCTGACATCATGCCCTTCTGCTTGTATTTGGCCTAAACTGCACACAGTGCATGGCCACTATGCCTGGTTGAGATAAGCAGCCTGTGTCAGGCCTTCTCTGCCCCGCTCAATCTGCACGGTCGTGCTTGCACTGTGCTGTGTGCAACTAAATTGTGCAATGTTGTGATTGTGAGGAGTGGGTGAGTAGCTATACTTGAGAACGATGAGTAGGACAGCTGCAACAATGGATTGCACTCATGATAGCTTTGTTAGTGAATACATCTAGGGAAGCTGAGAGGATAAAGATAATGAGGGGTCACGACAATAAATGCATGAGAGAGGATGGAAGTTATTGGATATTAGAATGAAATTTTGTTAGAAGGTAATTCATTTGTCGGGGAGTTTTTTCTCCCTCTTTTTTGTTGGAGGTTTTTGAGGGAGGTGTGAGGACATGACATACCATCGTTGTATCATTGGAGTAAAGGTACATCAAGCTGGCATCTATAAACCACGATATGTCCAGATTATTGAAGTTTGGTCAAATCTTTCAATCTGTTGGAATAAGTGAATCCTGAAATAAAAATAAATTATTTGTGCAGAGGCCGAAATGTATTATACAGTCTTGCGGTGAACTAGATGTTTACAAAAATTTCAACAGAAATAGGAAATTGTTAGTCGGTGAATTTTGAATATGATATTTGAGTTAGGTTCGCACTCTATATGAAATGTCTTTCCTTTTTTAAAAAAGGACACGATATCCACTGGAACCTCCCTTCTACAGCCCCAGCCATTTTTTTTTCCTTAAATGTCTGCCTGCATCTTGAAAGCATAGTTGACTATGCAGCTGCTGCCTAAGTGCCTAACTGGATGAGAGAAACCAATTGCTTCCTGATGCGACAGTGGGATCCATATGTTTTACCTAAAGTTTTTGGCAGTTCATGTTTTGATTCAACTTTTCAATAGCTGTTACTGTACAGCTAATAGGATTTGATTTGGAAGCAAGTACTCAAGCCTAGGTGCAGACCTCAGAAAACTACTTGTTATCCATTACCATATTTTCCAGTGGGAGCTTATAACCATTCCTTATTGATGTATAGTGGAACTGTGGACGATCCATGACATGTCCCTCTAGGCTGCCTCATTCCATACGATCTTCAGAGCACCAGAGCTATCAACAAACTTATAATACATCATTTCACCAATGACTGAATATGTCTAAAATTGTTTTTCTCTTGACAGTTGCTTCTTTGCCATAGGATCCTATCTTATCTTACTTTTTAGTTATGATACTTCTTTGGGGATTTGCCTGTTTAGATCCCCTCTCATTTCTCGATCGTATTACACTGTATTTGTAATGAACTGTGTTTAGCTCGCTAGTTTCCAGCTGCTACTCGTTGGATCTTAATTTATTTGTGATAAAGTCTGGTCAATGTGCACTATTCCAGGTCTTCTAAGGACTTTGCTGATGTCCATGGACTTGTCATGCATGCTTACAACCCACCAAATGCAGATTCACTTGTTGATCATCTTGGTTTGCACAAGGCATTGTGTGTCCTTATGGGATGGGATTATACAAAAGTCCCTGAGAACTCTAAGGGCTACCAATCATTACCTTCTGACCTTGTCCAAGCAAGTAGGGAGGACCTCATCGTGTGGCCGCCTACTGTTATCATTCACAATACTTCGTCTGGGAGGAAGAAAGATGGCCGCTTTGAGGGTTTAGGGAACAAAGAAATGGATAAGAAAATGACAGGTATATTTATATCACAACCTTTAAGTTAATGCAGTGTTTGCATACAAGCGCCTGTAGCATATATATATATGCTTTATACAACACTCAATATATTTTTATTAACATGGTTTCGCAATTTGCTTACTGCTGTTAAGCAAAGACAGGATTCTGCTATTTTTTTGGTTTCTTGCTGGGTTGTAGAGCTGCTCTTCCTTTGCTGATTGGACGTAGTGCCAACTGCGGAACTGCCAAGGCAATACTCATGAGTTGTTATGCTGGGTACATTAGTCCATGCCAGCCATCTCATAGGTTGCCTCATGCATTGCCATTTAGGGTTTTAGGTGAAGTGGAGGAGAGGAAGGGAAGTGAGGGAAGACGCTGTTATCTCATGATACAACTACCTCATAAGCTAAATTAGCGCTGCAAGACGACTCACATATTTTCCTTCCACTGACCCACAATTTAAGGGGACATAGAGTTGCTATGAGGCAACTAAAAGACAACCTAATTGTAGGGGCTGCCAATTAAGTTTCAGGATTACGTGGAGGCTATGAGGATTACCTGGTAATTTGTTCGTTCAGCTTGACCTTAGGAAGAGCTGTGCTGTGGTTGTTGGGTACCACTACTCTCCAGGGTTTTGTTAGGCTACAGTTAGTAGTGCATCCAATGCTTGATTGGATGCTTTCTGTTGAATTTGCAGTCAAATAAATGCAACTAATGCTTAGGCTACTGCACAGACAGTAAGTAATTGCAGTTTCTATGCAACAGTAGTTTGCTAGATCTATCTTTGTTACATGAACATGAGGCATGTTTCATCCTGACCTCAAGGGGTTCAATTATGTCTTGTCTTATCAGTATGGCGGCCATATGATTGATCTACTTCAAGCAGATTTATTTGCTCCCGTTGGTCAGATACTCAGATATGGAAAATGACATTTCTCTGTCCAATGTTTTGTGATGCCACCTTTCTGGTTAAGGAAGAACTGTAGCATCATTGTGGGGTTCATTTTCATTGCTTAACTAAACTATCTAATGTAAGCAAGCAATTCATTCTTTAGCTTGTTCAAGGCTGCAAGTTAGAATTAAGCCATATTTGGAGCAAAGAAATAAAATCACTCAAGAAATACCATCCCTGTTTATGAAACATTGCCTCTGCTAAGCACATGTTTTTGGGGTAATGCCATATATATCACAGTAATATTTGCTGTGTCAATCTCGTATCTTTGTTTTCAGAACTAGGGTTTTCTGGTGGGAAGTCGAAGTCCTTGTATGGAAAGGAAGGACACATGGGTTTGACACTGATCAAGTTTGCAAACAACCCATCTGGCTTGAAGGAGGCTGAGCGTCTTGCTGAGTTCCTTGAGAGGCAAGATCGTGGACGTATAGGTTGGTCATGTGCTCATGCCAGTCGTTCTGTAGATTCTGATCAGAACCCTTTGTTGGTCGAGACGGATATCAGGACAGCTGAGAAAAAGAGGATACTTTACGGGTACCTAGCAATTGCATCTGATCTGGATGAACTAGACTCAGATTCTAGAAAAAGGGCTTTCCTCAAGAGCAGAAGAGAATTTGATCCAAACGAATGATCTCTTGCCATAAAGCCCACCTCCATCAGTTTATTTAATTTGCACTGAGGCGTGCATACCTATCTCTGATCCCAATTTATAGATTCATGCTGCTGCTGTGGACAAAAGATGTTAACCTTGAATATAATATCTGCAGCTAGTTGAGTTATACCCCCTAGTTCTGGAAGCTGTATTTGCACTAGGTGTACTTTCTTGCAAGCGTCTATGGCTCATTGTTTGACTGGTTATTTGGAAGAGATCTGTCTCCATATTTGAGTATCATTCATTGCATGATTGATTTCTCTCCATTTGGAGGTGTGATGTTGCATAAACTTCCTGATTGGTGATCTTTTTCTATATAGCTTTACCTTTCTTTCTTGACTTGCCAATTGCCATTAAGATTTAAATTTCTGTTAAGAAGGTACTCGTTACTCGCTACATATTCCTTGGCACTTTTGAATATGTCTGGTTCTTTGAATGTCGGAGTATAGTGTAGCAATAGGTTGGTGCCACTCTTTTGGGCATTTGTGCTGTTTGTATTGTTATTATGTAAGAGGGTGTAATATTCAGAAATCCTAGTGTGAATTTGTGTGGAAGTAGAAGATGGCAAAGCTATTTAAATGCTAATTAGTATTATGTTTTTTACCCGGATATTAGTTTGAGTCCTTGTTCGCCTATGGCCAATCTGGTACCATAACTTCCATTTGTGCGGAGGTTAAAGCAGACAAGTCGTGCATGCCCGAGAAACCATATTTTACGGCTTCAAATTTCATAATTTGTAGTGGAACACATATTTAGGTTCTGTTTGCAATATTTAGGCTCAGAATGGATATCAGATGAAGTGATGCTCTGGTAACAGTTAGATCTCAAATGACCTTTGTCTTGATGTGATAATGTGTAGACCAGATGTATGACAAAGGAAATTAATAGCTTAAATGCTGGTGTTTGTTCTGACAGTATTACTTTAGATGTGGATTTGCACTATAGATCTTCCCTGTGTTATCATTAACTATTTTCTGACCCAGTAAGGTACTTGTCATCTAATTTGATATTTCTGTGACCCAAACACCTCTAAATTGGATGAATATTAGATACAAGTGATGTAGAGGTCCAATTACAATTAGACCTGAAATTTTTTGATCCTGTAAAGTACTTGTTATCTAATTTGCTGTTTCTGTGACCCAAACACCTCAAAATTAGATGGATATTAGATATAAGTGATGTAGAGGTTCAATTACAATTAGACCTGAAATTTTCTGACCCAGTAAGGTGCTTGTTATCTAATTGCTGTTTCTGTGGATCAAACACCTCTAAATTGGATGGATATTATAGATATGAGTGATGTAGAGGTCCAATTATAATCAGACCTGAAAAGGTTTTCTTGTAGCGACACTGTAGACTTGACCTGATATATAACAGAAAACTTAAAGCTTAAAGTCTTAAATGCTGGTGTTGTGACTGTACCTGTGGATTTGCCCTATAGTTCTCCCCAATATTATCGTTAACTCGTCATCTAATTTGCTGTATCTGTAATCCAAACACCTCTTCATTGGATGGATAGTAGATGTATGCAGAGGTTCAGTTAGATCTCAACCGGTCTTTGTTTTAAAAGTTATAATGTATTGACAAGATGCCGGTATGTCTTCTGAATATAGATGTGGATTTGTTCTATAGATTTTCCCTATATGTAATCAACTATTCTGCGATCCAGTAAATATACTTGTTTATATCTAATTTGGTCCCAACTGGAGCCCCACGGTAGATTGTGTGACTACTTTACTGCTTACAGAATGATTACGCCTGGCTTTCCTGAAGGCTGTGTTGCATCTCTGGCGGGGCGCCAAAGATGCCATGTTACTGTTGTTTCCTTTCCTGTCGGTGTAAGTTCCGGTGTCGATGCCGGTAATGCTTATTTTGCTGCCTGTCGTGTGCTCTGTGCACTGTGTCACTGGGTGTCAGAGTTTCCCGCACGGCTTTGTGCGTGGCCACCGCAGATGATTCTGTCGGTGCCGCTGCCGGTCGGAAAGAAACTGATCACAGGTGAGGGTACCTGCGGCCTAGTGATCGTGTCGTGCGTGGTTCTGCTGCTTTCCAGGATCCTGTGCTGGTTTGGTTGCTGCTCCAGCGTTGTCAATGGCCTTGTAGGGATCGCAATCGCAACACGGGCGCGCACTCCAAGCTTTTCGTGAGCCTCTTTCCGTAGAATGGAGCTGTCAGGCACACGGCTTAGTAGCGATCGTGTTTGCCGTTGCCGTGTCAACTTCTGCCCCTAACGGCCTGGCTGCTCAGAGTCTTTTCGACGGCACGGCTCTTCCCCCCACTCCCAGAGTCCCAGAGTGGTTACGTCGCTGCGACTGTGGGTCCTCCATGACCTTATCGCGCATTATGCCTACTGAATGCAGTCAGGAAAACGTAATGGCGCGCATTATGCCTACTGAGGCCCTGTTTAGTTCTCGGAAAATTTTGCAAAATTTTTCAAATTCCCCGTCACATCGAATCTTTGGACACACGTATGAAGCAGTAAATATAGATAAAAAATAAAATTAATTACACAGTTTAGACGAAATGGATGAGACAAATTTTTTAAGCCTAATTAGATCATGATTGGACACTAATTACCAAATAACAACAAAACGTGCTACAGTGTCATTTTGCAAAATTTTTTGCAACTAAACAGACACTGAATGCAGTCAGGAAAACGTAATGGCGCCGATGGTTGCTTACTCTGCTCTACAGATGCGATCCATCCAACTGCACAGCGGCCATGTGTAGGCTGGAAGCAGCCTGTACCCGGCGGCCGATTGGTTTTACACGGCACCTAGTTTATTATTGCTGCCTGTGGCTGGATCCGAAGACCCCTCGTTCGTCTCAAGGCCTCGAGGAGACCTCGTTTATGGGTTTAGTTTGTTTAGTTTAGCAAGTGATGATGTTTTAGAAGGAAGCGCCTAAAATTTGGCGTGGGCTCTTTAGATTTTAGAACGACGGGATACAGTGCTTGGTCTGCATGGATCGCCTAGCTCAACTATCCATATGTCCAAACAACATGGGATTAGCTATCTCTAGAAAATCGGATAGTTACCACGAATGTTATTACTTATCTGGTGCAGCATGATAGCGGTTACAATCACGACGCAAAAGCATATCCTTTGGCATGGCGTGTACGTTTATCACGGAAGCAAAGCGTATTTAGGCTTAAGGTAGGTACCCCCAAAGAGAGCAGAAAGCTAAAGAGCTCAACAGGAAAAGAGCACAGATGACCGAAAAGGCAAAGTAAGCACAAAGCAAACCAAGCGAGCACGATGCAAATGCAGCAGCTTTGTTTTTAGAAGCTGGCCATATCATATCATATCTTCGCCAGCACGCTCACTGCTCACACAGTCACACAACACACCCAGAGAAAAAAATGTTGAAGCAAAATGCTGTGCACACGAACAGATTTGTAGCTACGGAGTTCGACGACCTGGAGCTGGAGGCAATATTTACAGTTGGTTGATCCTGGAACGCTGATGTGGAGGGGACTGCTGATGTGCACTCTGAGGTTTCATGCAGCTCGCCAATTATTGCAGAGGATTTTGATCTCCGTACCCAAAATTCTGTCCGTATGCATGGTAATGGCAACGCGGTCAAGAAATCGGAAGAGCTAGTCGTGGCGGTCGTCGTCGAGGTTGGCGGCGGCGGTGAGGCGGAGGAGGAGGTCGGTGAAGGCGCTGACGACGTACTTGTGCGCGCGCCTGTCGTTGAGCGCGAGGTAGCAGAGCAGCAGCTCGTGGAGGCGCGCCCTGTCGCCGCGGCGGCGCGCGTCCAGCCGCAGCGCCGCGGCCATCTCCTCCATGGACCGGAGGAAGTCGGCGTGCGGGTCCGGCGAGTACGTGGGCACCGCCACCCCGGCCGCGCCCACGCCTGCGCCCAGGGCGGCGGCGGCGGCACCGTGCGCGGACGAGTCGACGATGGAGTTGGAGCGGCCCGGGGAGGAGAGGAAGAACCGGCGCGACGCGATGGCCGAGGACAGCCCGGACTCGGACAGCGCCGACGGGTTCTTGCCCACCGCGACGATGGAGTTGGAGTCGTTGCCGGCGTGGTCGTCGTCCTTATTGCAGCGCACCGAGGACGACGACGAGCACGGCGAGGTGGAGCCCGCCGCCGATGTCGTCGAGGCCACCGACGTGGACGCCTCGTCGGACGCCGCCGGAGGCATGGGCTCCGGCGCCGCTGACGACCCCGTCGTCGTCGGCCGCCGCAGCCGGGAGAAGCATCCCAGCATCGTGCTTGCTTGCTTGCTCTAGCGCGACTCCGCGAGTGCTTTCTTGGCTTTGTTGGGAACGGAAGGGAAGGCGACGTGCTCGTGCTCGTGCACAGTGACGAGGACACGAGGAGGAGAGCTACCTAGCTTTGGCTCGTGAACGGAGTGTGGACTGTGGAGTGAGAAGTGGGCATGTGACGCTGCGTGGATCGAGTTTATAGGACAATGTGAGAAGCGAGGGCAGTGGAGTTTCAGGTAAGGGGGCTCACACTATATACCTATTATTGGGCGAACTGAGTTCAGTGCAATGCAAGCTGACAAAGTCACATTTTCTGGACAAAATAGTAGGTTGATACCACCTGATTAAACAGCTACCAACAAGTTGCACAAAGAAATTACTGTGTTGATCGATAGACTTCCACTTGTGATATCCAGAGGTTCCAGAAATTCTATTTCAACCCTTTTTAAAAAACGGTCCTACAACAGGCCAGGGAGAAATACGAGAACGCGTAACAACGTACATTTCCTCTTAATCTTTTATACTGTCGAAACGTCTTTCAGTTTTCAGTTTATTATGCACTTCATTCCGTGAAGTGTATTGTACGTGTCATGAAACGGCTTTCCACTTTCGTCTTCACCTGTCCGTCAGACCGTCACTATACATCAATGTATACTACTACTACTGCTCCTACTCCGATCCTCACGCAATGTACAAGTACGACTATATATACACCTGCATCGGTCGCCACTTGAATGCATGTTCAACAACCACACACTACCTTCATCTTCATGCGTCCATGGTAGTACAATGTACAATTGGCTCTGCTGGTCCGAAATTGACAGAACCGGCCGGCCGGTTACTGCGTCGCTGAATTCCATCGATTCACTCCACTTGTACGCCCGCTTTACTAGTTGCCAGCAGCACCTGGTCCAGCTCGTACAGACTGTACCACGTACGCCTGTAGCGTGTGCATGCCCGTATGTGTTGTCTGTGTGAGTGGTATCGGTGTGCACACTGCAGCCTACTCATAGTTACAGGTAGATATACCCGCAGTTTTCACCGAGAGGCTGAACATGTATATCTATCTATCTATCTATCTATCTATCTATCTATCTATCTATCTATCTAGTGCACATGAATGGCGAGTTGTAGCCGATGCCTTCTGCTCCATGCCATGCATGTGCCCTCGTACAGCTGCATCGGCACGGTAATATAATGTTTGCAGCGCAGACGATGCTGAATGCTGTCACAGTATGACGGCGTCCTCTGCTCTAGCAAGCCAATGAAACTTTACCTGCTGTGCACGAATCCCAGAGCAAATCTGAGGGTGCACAAGCATGTGCCCTTAGAGGCAATTTTAACTTTCTCTACATTACAGGTCCAGCATACTTTGCGTGGACAGCAGTAAGGAGTCAGGGAGACTGGGAGAGGGTCGTCATCTGCATGCATGGCACTGGCACGCAGTGTCAGTGTGTGCGGCCTGGTTGGTGCATGCGTGGACACAGAGGCAGAGGCGTGTGTCCATGTGTGGTTAGGCGCGTTAGGGTTCACCGTTCACATATACCCGGACTCCGGGACCGGGAGGCAGCAGCAGAGCACCATGCACATTTGAAGATTTTAAAAAGAATTGGCGTATCAGGAGCGCCCATAATTTTCAACCACAACGTGTGTCCCCTGCAGGCTGCGCATCGATTAATTAGTTGCTGCTCATGTTGTTGAGAAAACAAGAGAAGAGAATACACAAGTGTCCTCTGCTTATTATTTGTTTATAGCTAACGTGTTTCATGCAGCTAGCAGACACCATATATATTTCCCATTCGTTGCTACATTATCCTCAGCAAAGAAAGGTCTCGTTTAATCTGCAACTGACAATGAATTTTGCAGATAACAAATGTTCATGATCGTCATTATTAAGGTGTGTTTGTTTGTGGAGCCACTCAATGCTTTATGAGGTGATGCATCATGAGTTCATCTCATGAATTTTAGTGGAATCAACTTATTCTGCATATACTAATTATTAGCTTGTGATAAATGAGATGGTGATGGATCAACTCATTTCGTTCCACAAACAAAATACAAAAAATGAGGAGTAAGAAGATGCATGATGGACCACTTCATTCCTTAAACCAAACACACCCTAAATTGCTACACATTTCTTGTGCAAGCGTGTGTGTGTGTATCATGTTTTGCACTAGTATACTATAGCTCCCTATAGCTTGGCACACACTACAACGCAGTGATACGTACGCAGCAGCGAGCTGATCGATCGGCGGAGGGCAACAAGGCAACAACCGATCGAGCGAAAACAACACGTAGGGCGTGTTTAGATCCAAAAATTTTTGGGGAAAAGTTCCTGTAGCACTTTTCGTTGTTATTTGGTAAAATTTGTCCAATCATGAACTAACTAGGCTTAAAAGATTCATCTCGACATTTACAGAGAAACTATGCAATTAGTTATTTTTTTACCTACATTTAATGTTCTATACATACGTCCAAAGATTCGATGTGATAGTTACCGTGCAAAAATTTTTGGGCGCCATCTAAACGCGGCCGTAACAAAAACTTCCGCAAAGGTGGCTGCTGCTGTCACTCTCTGAGCTGAGACACTGATGATCGAGGGCGTGGAGAGTACGTACGTCGTCTCAGCTCGTCTGACGGGACCGTCGGAATGAATGGCCGCAATTACGTGGTACGCGCTAGTACGGCTGTGTTTAGTTGTGTAAAAAGGTGTAAAAAAGTATTGTAGCATGTTTTGGTTTTATTTGATAAATAGTGTCCAACCGTTGACTAATTAGGTTCAAAACGTTCGTCTCGCGAAGTACAACCAAGTTGTACAATTAGTTTTTTTATTTTATCTATATTTAGTACTCCATGCATGTATCGCAAGTTTGATGTGACGGAGAATCTTTTATTTGCACAGTACTTTTTTTTTTAAGGAAGTAAACACAGCCTACATATGTCAGCCTGTCTGCATCTATATACGGTCCTGGCAGATACGTACACACATGTGATGGTCGTCATCGATCGTCGTCCCCATTTCGATCGCTCGCCCATCTACGTCTGCATCTATATGCGTAGTTTCGTACCGTCGTCAGCAACTCGATCGTCTCAGCTACTCAGCCCTGTACGTACAAGAGGGTCTTCACACAGTGCAATGTCCTTATTAGCTAGCTAGTAGCTTACTAGCTACGATTCTTCAAGCTTAAACCGGTGGTTGAGAAGAATAAGATAGGCAACTCAGTTATACTACTGCCGATGAGTGTACTCCGTGTAGTGCGTACTGTCTCCGTCTGCAAAAGAATGCAATTATAGAATACGTGTCGGTCAAAGAAACTCAAGTTTGACTAAGTTCATAGCAAATATTATTAGCATTTATGTCTCCAAATAAATCAATTATAAAAATATATTCTATAAATAATCTAATAGTACTTACTTTGTATCATAAATATTTATATTTTTTTATATAAATTTAGTCAAAGTTCAAACTGTTTGACCTCTCGAAAAATGAGAATTGCATCCTTTTGTGAACGGATGGAGTATATATATATATATATATATATATATATATATATATATATATATATATATATATATATATATATATATATATATATATATATATATATATATATATATATATATATATATATATATATATATATATATATATATATATATATATATATATAAGCAACTAGGCAATGGCCGTGCAAATGGCAATCAATAACGCGAGCAACCGAGTAAAGCATCTATCATATGCATGCTTGAGGCAGGCGTACACGCATGGATAAATGAAAGTGAACAGGGTTCGGGAGCGCCGGGGCAGGGTGCTCAGTGCTGCATGTGCATGGGCAGGAGCAATAAGTTGCATTATGGAGGGAGGTCTCCGCGTCTTCCATATATAGAATGCAATGCAACTCGCTCGATCTTCTTCTCGTTCCTGCCCGTACCGGCGTTCCAATCCAATTCATTTCGAACTCAAAGAAAAATCCAATTCAGTTCCTGCCCATTCTCCTCCGTGGACACCACGCAAGACACGCGCTCTGCAGAGGATCACTGCTTTTGCCGGATACTGATGTGAGCGACGAGCCACTGCCCGGCCAAGTTGCGGCTCGCGCGCGCTCATAAATTGGGCGCCGTCTCGGCCGTTTGCGCTGCGCCTCTGCTCCACCTCCACCGCTCCACGGACGGACGGCCCTGTACGTACATTCCATTGATACGGGATGGGATCTAGCTCTAGACAGAATTCTTGAAGTGCCATCGGTGAAGGCAAGGCCAATGAGACTACTATACGCGTTTTCCGAGGAGCAACATGATACTTGATTTTCCTCTGGCTACTAAGATGTTTCAGTTCGCTATTGCCTGCCCATGCTACAATTCCTTACTCAAAAGGACTAGAGTGCTAAGCTGCCTTCCCGGCACCACCACAGGCAGGAGCAGGACCCCGGCCGGCCGCGGCGGCCCGGGTCGATCGCCCCCCGTGGGCTTGGCGATTGCGCGCGGGAACAGATCGCGCACGCACGCACGCATACGACCACCGACACCGAGCCCGACAGGCGTCAGCTCCGATCCGAATCCGATCCAGCTCCCCGGCTTGTTCTGCTTCGGCATCACGCACGCGCCACGCTGCCACATGCGCCTGTTTTTTTAGCTGAATCTTCAAATTTGTTCAATTTCTTTTACCTGAACCTTAAAATTCAAATTTCAGTTTAGGGGGCCTATTTTGTGGAGTTGATCTAACACATCTTCACCATTAACATGCAAGTGCACTGGGTACACATATACCTTACATTTTTTTTTTTTGACGGCAAAGACCGGGGGAGATCCCCACAGCGTGAAAATTTTTTATATAAACTTAAAAGAGGTGTAGGTACTTATAATACAAAATTAACTGAAAAGCATCTGACCAGAAACAAAAAGTATAACCTAAGGTCCTCCTTAAATCTAACATTGATTCTTAAAATTACGAAGCCAAATGGATCTACTTGGAAAGATTTTGTCATTCCTTAGCTTCCACCCTCCTTAAATCTATCTAAGTAAACATTGATTCTTAAAATTACAAAGCCAAATGGATCTACTTGGAAAGATTTTGTCATTCCTTAGCTTCCACGGTTCTCAGACTGTAATTAGAGTGGCTTCTGTGAAAAACCCAGATTGTGAACTTGCCTTGCCATGCTTAATGTGTCCATGAGATCCATGAACATGTCCCAGTTAATATGAATTGATTGAGGGACAGGTGAAGAACAGATGCTCGATGGTTTCTTCCTCTCCTGAGCCGCACATCACACATAGGTCTTCATCATCATCATCATCATTCAAATCACGCCGACGGAGCATTGACTTCATGTTTAGACGAAACTTTATCCTTGGGGTGCAACATGATTTCGAAAGTTCCTTGAACATATACCTTACATTGGTATATTACATTATTATTATTGCACGAAGCTACAACACTACTATATATACAACTCAGATCGTCTGATGTCAAGATACACACGTTTTGAGACGGCACATTGACACGATACTTTGCAGTCTGCAGCTACGTGGAGCGTGCTGAGCACAGCAGAGCTAGCGAACTAAAAAAACGAGGCCTCCGGCGGGTCCGGGACACGTCTCCTCTCCACGGCAGCGCGCACGCGCTAGCTGCTTCACTCCCAGACCGCCTCGTCACGGTTGAGGCGTGCGGCCGCAGCCATGGATGCGGCCACGCCTCCTGGCCTCGCCGTCCCGTCGTCCCTGTTGCGGTTCTCCGCGCCAGCCACCCCCAGCGCGTCGGCGCTCTCCACCGGCTTGTCCGCCACCAGCCTCGCCGTCGCGTTCTGCATGCACGCATGTACAATTGTACACACTGGTAAGATAATATCAGCGGCACGAAACGAAAACGGCCCGTCGTCACTCGTACCGCGAGGACGTCGCCCAGCGTGGCCTTGTCCTCGGCGCGCCACGCCCACGCGTTGGCCGCGCCGCGGCGGCGGACTGCGCCTGCGCGGCCAGGCCGCCGGGCACGTTCGCGTCCAGCCCCGTGGCGCGTGCCTCCGCCGCCTGGATGGCGGCCGCGTCGCTGCGCTCCACCGGCGCGTCACCCGCCGCGAGCGCCTCGCCGATCGTCACCTTCGTCATATCCTTATCCACCGCGCCAGCAGAGGCGCCTCCACCAGCCGTGGCACCATCGTCGTCCCGCGCGAGGTACTGACCGACGGCCTGACCCGCGACGAACTCGGTGACGATGCGGCCGCCCGGGACGCGGGTCTCCGAGACGGTGACGCCCTGCACGGCGGTGGCGTCCGTGGCCTGGTCGTGCCCGACGGCGCCCATGCGCTCATTGGCGGTGGCCGCGGACTGCATGGCCGCCGCCGGCCCGCCCCTGAGCGTCTGTCCGAACACCAGGTTCTCCGCCGACTGCATCGTGGCCGCGTCCTGCGGCGCCACGGGCTTCTCCGCGAGGCCCCCGCTCACCGCCGGAAACACGTCGCCGTAGCGGACGGCGCCCTGCTCTCCGCTCGTCTCCTCATGGCCGGACGGCCTCCTCGGCTGCCCCTGGCTCATTCTCGAGCTACCTGGTGTATCACTATCACCTACCAAAAACTAAAGTAGCTAGAGATCACCGCCGATTGGATTAGCGCTCTTAGTAGCTCTAGAGACTAGAATTGGGTGTGCTTCACACAACTCGCGGCCCGGCCGGTGCTTTGGATCGTTGTGATTATATGCGGCGTGCGTGGAGCTCGAGGAGGGACATGTGTGCAGAGGCAGGAGACGTGGAGGCGAGGGAGAGGAGGCGCGTCGCTACTGCATGGCCATGTGGCGCGAGCGCAAGGGCTAGCCGGCGGTGAGCTGGATGAAGAAGCTCCCGGAGGGGACATGCGTGCCAGCGGTTGGCGGCAGCGAGATATGGGGCTTTACTTGCGGGCCGAACGGCGCTAGAATCCTAAGATGGGCTCCTCTAGAGTCCGCGGTGGTCTTCGCACGAAAAATTTACTGGGCCTGCTTAGTACCACATCCATTAGGCCCGTTTCCAGTTTCCACCGCCAGCAGTCGATGGCTATCGCCGCCGTTCGCCGGCGCTTGTGGCGCGGGATGAGGACTGCGGCGGCCGCCGCGGCCTCAGGGACGGACGGGAATCTGCTCGCTCGCTTGGTCTCGGAGCCGGAGTGCCGCGTCAAGGCGACCATGGAGGAGGCTGGGGGCCACCGCGACGGCGCCTTCTGGGAGCCCCTCGCCGCCGCGCTCCTCCGCGCGTCGTCCCCGACCAAGGCACACCTCGTGAGTCGCTCCTCTCCTCACTCCTTGGCCCCTTCAATCAAGCTAGTGGCCGGTTTAGTTAATTAGCTTTTACTGCTGCGGCAGAAGGGAATTTCTGTCTTCGTCGCGGGTCGGACTGCGGTTTGCGCTGCGTATCGATAGCATTTTTAGCCTATTTTTGAAATGCTGATATGATCAAATCCGCTAAGTAAATACATTTGCGTGAGATTCTTAAGAGACCTTTTTTATTTGCATCTGAGAAAGAGATATTTAATGCCGCCAATTAACATGGTTTGAATGGTGGACATTGACTTAGATATTGGAGTGGAAACTAGAGAAGCTGCTGAAGGAAGACATTCAAGATTGCGAGCCCTACTCAAGGATAATCCGTTTCTGTGGTCAGACAAGGAATGCAACGCTTGCAATGAAAGTTTTCGAATGTGCGGAGGCGAAGGGAATCCAGCTGAACACTAACATTTTCAATGCCCTTGTTAATGCTTTCTTGTCGGCCGGAGACCTCCTTTCTGCAATGACCTTATACGAGACTATGGAAGGCATGGATGATTGCCATCCCAATTCCGCTACATATGATGCATTCATCTGTGCACTTTCGCTTCTTGGAAGTGGCCATGCTATGATGAGCTGGCATGTAGCTGCAAAGAATGCTGGGTTTACACCAAGTAATCAAGCTTTTGAATCTTTGATCACAGGGTTTGTTCAGTTGAACATGCTAGATGATGCCAAAATGATATTTGAGGAAATGATTGCCTTGGAGATTAAGCCAAACTCTACTATTTTGGAGGCCAGTCTTGAGATTATCTCTAGAAAGGAGGAGGCCAGAGTAGGAGACTTTTTAAAACGTATAAGTGATGGCAATTGGGAGTTGAACAAAGCTATAGTTGCGCGGTTGACGAGAATATGCCTAGATGGAGGTGAAATTGATAAAATGGAGCAGCTACTTGCCCTAATACAAAAGGGAACACACTCGAGTTCTGAAACACAACTGCACCATGGGATTATCAGGTTCTATGCTAAGGAAGATCATTTGGCTGATATGGAGCATGCGATTTACCGGATGTTGGACAATGGTGTGATGTTTATGTGTCTGGAGGATGTCGAGGTCATAATCTGTACTTATTTTCGGCACAGGGAATTTGATAGGTTGGATGTGTTCTTGAATCGCATCCGAAGTTTGTTGAAGCTCAACAGGTCTACATATGATATATTGGTTGCTGGATACCGAAAGTTTGATTTACATGAAAGACTTGATTCAACCATAGCTGATATGAGGGAAGCTGGATTTGCATGAGCTCACGAAGAACTATCTGTGCACCATGACTTTCCACAGTAATACTTCCAGAAACCTTAACTGCATTGAGCCTGGAAAACGAAATCCAGGGTTGAATATTTTTTTTTACAACAGTTTAGTTCAGAACTGTTTGATCAGTTCTATGTTTAACATGGAAAATATCTTGGATTCAGATAGATTATCATGTATTCATGTCAGACTATTGACTTTGCATGTGTGCATGTGAGAAGCATGAAGTTACATGGATGCTGAGCTCAGGTTGCAGAAGGTTTTATTTAGAAAGAAGATCAATGAGGGTTGAGGGGTTCATTGAGGACTCGAGAAAATCTATAGTCACTTGACTTGTCATCTAGTTATGTACTGTGATATATGCACAGGTGCTAGCACGTTTCACCATTTTGCTTGAGTTCTTCATTGAGATAACCCGTTTTTGAAACTCAGATTCCAGAATATAAATAAATTCCATGCATCCTTCTCAGTCCTGTGCACTGTACAGTGTTCAACAAACACTTAGAAATTTTGCTTTAAGATGACAAGATACAATACACTCAGAAAAACAGCTTCAGCTACTGTCAAACCCTTTGATTTGGCCGACCCACTAGGAAGAAAAGATGGACCCATGACCTGTATGGTTGATTACCTCAATGAAGCAAATCTACTTTCCCCTACTTTGTTTGTAATTCAGAAATAGAATATGTGTTACGAGCAGGCACTAAGATTCACCTTTGTTTGGATTGGCCGATGGTGACCTTATTTATTCAGTAATTGGCCCATTTAGCTAGTGATGGTGTCATTTCCTAGCTGGCTCCAGGCAGGGCATATTTATTCAAACTGGTGACCAGCGGCTTATATCATCATTGCTGCCTGGCACATAAGGAAGCAGCGAAACAACTTTATTTTTGACACAGGACGGCCTTCTTTCTCCTCCTGGAAATGCTCTTTCTTAGACGAGGATAGACAGCAAGCTCTTAGGATGTGTGAGGACAAACGCTCTTCTTTCCTCCTTTGTTTAGATCCCTTTTCTTAGTTTTCTGGCTGCCAAGTGGCTCTCTCAGCCTCTTGGGTGGTTTTTGTTGTGCTTGTTTCCCTGTACAGTTCTTACCCTTTTTTTATTTATAAAATCTCACAGTGGAGGTTTCTCCTGCTGTATTTTACGCTCAAAAAAAACCCAGCAACTTATATGACCTATAATGAGGGCCCGGTACATATAAATGATCCCCATTTTCCCTGGTACCGGATGGTGTTTGATCAATAGCCTAGCCTGTGTTGCATATTTTTGGTGCTTTTAGTATCCAATATGTGGGTTCTTTTTTTTTGATCGGTCCAATATGTGGGTTCTTGGTAGATTAGGTTGGTGCTCGGACCTATTACCCAACTCTTTTCTGGATACTGGGCTTTGTCTGCCCTGATTGTTATAGTTAAAATAAAATAATCCCAAATTCATATTTCTATCAAATTGCTATGATAGAAAGTTAGAAACCGATGTGATGTTACCCACTGTATTGATAGTATAGGTAAAAGTAGTGACCGTCCAATGGATTTCATTTTTCTTGAGAAAGATCACAAAGGGCGTGTTTAGATGCCCGAATTCGGGCCTGAATTCGAGCATGAACAGTGCCCTGAGTACTGTAGCAGTTTTGTTTTTATTTGGTAATAATTGTCCAAACATTGATTAATTAGGCTTAAAATGTTCGTCTCGCAAAGTACAACAAAACTGTGCAATTAGTTTTTAATTTTATCTACATTTAGTACTCCATGCATGTGCCGATATTTTGATGTGACGGAAAATCTTCTTTTTGCATAGTGAAATTTGGGAGAAAATTTGGGATCTAAACAGGGCCAAAGTGTTGTTGTGTGCTTTAGCAGTTTGGCTTAATATGATGCATGAGCAACAACTTGGGTGATCTTGATAGGATTTCGTCCACTCTTGTCCATCATGCAGTAGACTTTACCAAACTGGGTTCTGGTCCCTTTGTTCGGTCCATCATGTTTTCCTTTCCCTGATTTTGTAAACTTGTATCATTGCTTGTATTCCTTTCCGCGGTTCCACCCCTTACCATCAGCTGTTTGGTGTTCTTTGTATTGAAAACACTGTTCCCTTTATTTGGAACTTGAACTGAGATTCGTGAAAATATATACATATAGTTTAACCAGTGAAACTAACAAATGTTTATCAATTGCATGTGCCTGGTACAACAACAACCATACTGCTGGCTGGTTTTTTGTGAGAGAAAAACACTGCTGGCTGGTTTTTTGTGATAGAAAAAACACTGCTGGCTGGCTGGCTGATTTGGCTGATAATCTCAAGCGGACGGGCTGATAGCCTTTTGTCCCAAGCAAGTTGGGGTAGGCTAGAATTGCATGTGCCTGGTATATTCATATAATCCTCTTGCGGAACTTTGGACTTTATTTTTTTTTAAAGAGGAGGAACTTTGGACTTTTGCACCCTGATAGCCTAGTCAACAGTGCAGCATGCATCAACTACCAACATTGGAAATATCAAATTGATATTTTGATGCTTCACTTTATCAAAGTAATTCTTGTAGTTTAGTCATTATTTTCTGTTTTGTGTGGAATCATATTAAATTAAATATTTTATTATGTTTGTGTATCACGTTAAGCTGCTTCCAATGAGAATGATAACAGATGGTTTTAGACCCTTGTGCAGGAAGTTGCTACTCATCCAAACTATTCTGGTATTGTTGACTAATTGGCCTATGATAATTTTATGCTTTTAAGTTGTGGGTGAAAGCAACTGGCAAGTGTACTGACTGGAACTTAAGAATATCAGGTGATCACTGACCTGAGTTCAGCTAGTTACATAAGAAATGGCAACTAGAAATATAATAGCATACAAAATAACTGTTGCTAGAGGAGTTGAACCACAGAAAGATTTTTTTTAAAAAAGTATACTCTTCTTGAACATGGATCATCAAGCTGCAGTACCTTTGGTTTGGTAGCAGTAAATAAATATATTTCCTGAAACCATTGATATTTTTTTGCGATTTATACTGCCTTGTACCAGAACGACTATCTTATCTCAAGTAGGACTGACAGACACTAGGCTGCAAACCGTGGGCCATCAAAATGGAGAGGTTTGATGAATCCATGTGACATGCAGCACCAACTGTAACACCTCAGGTGTTTAGCTCCATAATTGCATTGCATTGTATAAGCTTAAGCATGCATCATTCATGTTATTTTATGTGGTTGCAACTAATGTGGTTGTTTTTAGAATTTTGTTTGGCTCACATCATGTGACACTAGAGAGTTGGTGTAACTAAAGAGTAGAGTAGCTAATTATATCTCACAACACCTTAGTTATACTTAGGGTCACTCATGGAGTAAGGTTCATGTTGACTAAAATCACCAAAATGCCCTCCAAGGTGTAGTTGACCAGCATTTAGCTCTAGGATGCTCTAGTTTGACCAATTAAAAAGTCTAGCTTAGAGACCTTGCATGGAGGAGCACCCTTAAGCAAAGTTGTAGGGAATTTTATGGGGAACAAAAGTCTCAATATGACCATCTCATGAAACTAGCCAGAACATGCTCAAAAATGGCCCACAAGTCAGCTAGAGGGGCTGTCTCAACACTTAGAAATTTTACTAAGTCTCAAAAGTGCCCTCCAGTTTTACTGTGACCTACTTTAGAAGCTTGTAGTTTGCAAACTAGGCCAAACCAGCTCACACTCATGTTGACACTTTTGTAGTACCCACTTAGCTCTACAACATTGTCAACATCACCATCATCTAGTTCTAAATGGTTTAGGAGATATGGTGTCTTAAAAATAGGGTTTCAGTCGGTTTCTTTAACTGAAAACAAGTTTCAGTTTCAAAGGGCACCACTTTGGAGCTATGTAGTTTCAAATCTAGACCGAACCAGTCCAAACTCCAATTGACAAACTTGTTGATCTCACATAGCTCTATAAATTTGATGTTGTCATCTTGAACCGAATCGAGCTGTGTTGGAAGATAATCAACGCCAAACTTTCACTGTCAGTCGGTCACCGATGTCACAATTGCAACTCGATTCAGTTCGTCAGTGAGGAGTGGCCGACCGGCCACAGGCTCTCGCCGACGCGTGGACGCGCGGTGGCAACCGTACGCCGGTCGTGGCCCCACCGGTCAGTCCATGGAGCCTTCAAGGCCGCCACGACGCACCGGAGCTGCCCCTATTTCCTCTCCCTCCCTCATTCGGCTTCGACACGAAAAAACTGAGTCGCCATTGCCACCCCCACTCCGGTGAGCTCGCACGCGCTCACCACCGCACCACCGCCCACCAGATCACGTCCTTCACTCCGTCACATCGCCCTGCACCTCCTCGACCAGCCGGTGGCTTCGATTGAGCCCGAGGTGAGCCGCATTGCCACATTCGCCCGCTCCAAATGCCACCGGAGCTCCACCGTGTTTAGGGTCACCGTGGCCAGCACCACACCGTAGTCCTCCGCCTTCCCTCGCTCGCGTTCCCTCCTTCCTATAACACGTAGATGCTCGGGTGAAGATGCTACCGCCAGCATCGGTTTGGTCGGGCCGGAACACGACTGCGCACTGCCGCGCCATGGCTGCCGACCAGGTGCTCACGCGGTCAAGTGGCTCCGCTCCATCCCCGTCTGAGTGCGTAGTCTCGGGAGGTCCGCTAGGGTTCCAGGAAGGTGGTGCACCCTTCGGTCGGTCGTCCAACGGCCAGGACTCGCCGGCGTACCGCCAGGCGCCACGGCCGTCCGCCATCTCCGTCGGCATAGGTGCTACGGGGCGGCAGCTTTGGGGAAAAGGGCTGGCCTCGGTGCGGTTAGGTTTGGGCAAGCCTTCAGTGAACTCGGGTTGGACGGAGGAGCCACCGGCGGCGAGAAATCGCTCGCCGGAGCTCACGGCCGCCCGCTCCCCTGTCCCCCTTCCACTGACACAGGGGGCCCTCTTGGCAGACACCGCGCGTGGGCAGGAGCCCGAGCAGGCCGCGCGCGCGTCATGGGCCGCGCCTGTTCCCGGGCCGGCCCAGTTTCAAATGAAATCTATTTCATTTATTTATTTTGCCACAGATTTAGTTGATGTTTGGAAAATGTAGATCTAGGGTGTTACTTGCCCAAAAATTATGAGATAAATTTTGTTAGGATCTACATAATGTGTAGTATTTTAGAAAAATATAAAGCTGATATGTAATGTTTAGTTTTGGGAAAATTAAATAGGTCTTTGAAAGGTGTTGAAAAAGGGAGGTAACTTTGTTAAATGAATAACTTGACTTGTACTATCCCAAAAATTGTGAAATTTGGTGGGTAGGCTAATTTATACTTGCTTTAGCTCTGGTAAAAATTTGGGCATTAGTGCTTAAGTACCTTTCAAGTTATAATTCTATCTTGTTGTTTTAGGAAATACTTGAATGAATTTTAGTAATTTTTCTACATGTGCAATGTTCTTATAAATTTTTGGAGAATGTCTTGGTACCATAAAGTGTCTAAGAAAAATATGAAATCTGTTGTTTGATACTTTTCAATGTGATTTGTTAATTATACAAAAATCAGCCTTTTGGGCTTGTGAATTTTGTGTAGGGAGTTTCTTTGAATAAATTTAGTTCAAATTTTTACAGTAGTCTCTCTTTGGGTCATAGAGTCTCCTGTAATTTTTGTAGAAGTTTAGGAACAGTTTACATATATATTTAAAATTTCACTTAATTACTTAAGTAAATTAAGAAATGAGTATAAATAAATATTCTAGGTGGGCACACCTCACTTTCTTGTATTTTTGTGACCCATGTGAACTTTTGGTAACATTATTTTGGTCTTAGAAAAAGTTTGCCACATAAATAAATATTTAATCCTTGTAATTCTAGGTTTTCTGGACAGCTGGCAGTAGTTTCAGGTTTGACCTTTTATAAAGGTGTTTTCTGAAAAACTTGTAAATACCAAAGTTGTAGTAAACTTGATAAACTAGCTTGTGTCAAAATTTGGGAGCATTTGACTTAGTAGTTTGGGAGTTATTGCTGTTTAAAGTGACAGTCCAGAATTGGCTACTCTCTGTTTAGAGAGGACAGCTTCTGGAACTTGGGAAATTCGACATGGAGAACTTAGGAATTTAGGGTTGAGGTATGAAAATAAATTGTAGGGCATTTCATAAGCTTTCCAGATTGTCTTAGATCATATTTTTTGGAGTTAGGAATCTTTAGTTATGTTAGAATCTTTGAGCTGCTGTCCAGAATGTTTTACTGTGGTATTTTGGTGTTGGATGTGGTGACCTAATGAAAGGTCTTGATGGCTAGAGGGGGGGAGGTGAATAGCCTATTAAAAAATTTCTACAAAGACAAGCTAAACAAGTTTATCAATAAAACAAATAGCGAGATGCAAGTTTTGCTTAGCCTACGGGGTGTTTGCAAGCCACCTAACCAATTCACAATTCTAGTATATTTGCACTCAAACGCACAAGTCAAACCGCACAATTTAACTACAACTAAAGCTAGCTAGCTACTCAAGCTAAGAGTTACACTAACAAGCTAGCAAGGTAACTAAGAAATTAATACAAGAGAGAGTTAGGAGGGTATCACCGAGGGGCGAAGTATTGAGCCAACCAATCAATATGATCAAGAGATGAATACCACAATATACAACCACCGGGATCGATCAAACACAATAAGAATGATGGCACGGAGATTTATCCCGAGGTTCACGTGCTTGCCGGCACGCTAGTCCCCGTTGTGTCCCTCTTCACCACGTGGTTCGGTGGCTAATCGGTCACACACCTAGCCTCTCAAAAGGCGCCACAAGAACCTACCAAATGGCAAAAAGTTATAATGACACGAAGCAATTTACTAATGTTGCCTTTGGCGCTTCGCCGAGGTAGGCACAAACCCCTCACAATCACCAGAGGTGGCCAAGAACAAACACCAACTCTTGCCAAAGCCTCCAAGCTGCTCCAAGCCGTCTAGGTGGCGGCAATCACCAAGAGAAACAAGAATCCCGCAGCAAATCAACCACCAAGTGCCAACTAGATGCAATCTCACAATGCAAATGCACTTGGATCACTCAATCTCACTTCGAATATGTAAGGAAGCAAGAGAGATGAGTGGGAGGGGAGTTGCTTAGCTCAAAGTGCTCACAAGTATGTCAAAATGTTTAAGAGTGAGAGCCTTGAGCCGGCCAACGAGTATATATAGACGTACCCCTTCGAATAGAGCCGTTAGAAACTTAAACAGCCGAAATCGGGTTGACCGGACGCGCTGGTCTAACTGACCGGACGCGCCGGTCGCCCAACGGCTAACACGTGAAACACTGACCGGACGCGCTGGTCCAAACGACCGGACGCGCTGGTCGCCCAACGGCTAACTGCGAAGCAACGACTGGACGCGCTCATCGCGCAGACCAGACGCGCTGGAGACGACCGGACGCGCTGGTCCCGAGAATGACCGGACGCGCTGGTCGCCTGAGCAGCGCTCAACGAAACAGTGACCGGACGCACTGAAGAAAATGAACGGACGCGACAGTGCCAGCGTCCGGCTAGAGTCCAGTAAGCTCCCTGAACGACCGGACGCGTCCGATCATCAGTGACCGGACGCGCCTCGCGTCCGATCATCAGTGACCGGACGCGCCTCGCGTCCGATCATCAGTGACCGGACGCGCCTCGCGTCCGATCATCGAACTGAAAAAACGCGCAGACACTGAACACTGACCGGACGCGTCCGGTCATGCAAGGACCGTGTCCGGTTCAGCGTCCGGTCACCTCTGTGACCTCCGTTCGCCTCCGTTTCTTTTCCGAACTTTCGGCGTAGTGGAAAATAGTCGTTTCAACTTCTCGAAAACGCCTGAATCCCGCCTCGCAAGCTCGGCGGGAGGGAGAGAGGATCTCAAATCCTCTCTACCGCTCAAACTCCACCGCCTTCGCAAACGTGCTAACACCACCAAGTGATCTCGTCAAGTGTGAGTGTGTTAGCATTTTTACAATCATTTTTCGAGGCGATATTAGTTTTATCCAAATGCATATGATCATGAAATGCACATCTAGAGGCACTTAGGAGTTCAATAGCCGCGTCATTCCCCTCTTTATAGTACGGCTATCTATCCTATAATGTAACCACACCCACTAGGTGTCTTGGTTACTAAAACACAACCCTTAAGCATATACCTTTGCTTTGATCACATAGGGTTGTGTCTAAATCCAAGTGTGGCCATCATGATCACCATGTCCATCTTGCCACCAACCTTGGAATGTACTAATCCTCATATGCTACATACAACTTAGGCATAGGATTAGTACTTAGGCATTGTCACTAATTACCAACACCAAACATAGGACTTTCAATCTCCCCCTTGTTGGTAATTGGTGACAAACCTTTCACAAAGATGTTATGATAAAATTTTGATTAAACCCATGTCACATTGTCCAAGTATATTACCATGTGTAAGAATTATGGACATGTGATCATGAATTCAAATTGATAGCAATGGCTCCCCCTACATGTATGCTATATGTTTGGATTTTGGAAGCATATATGTTAGATAGGAAAGATTAGGAGCATTGACTATCAATAGGTGCTAAGTGTTTAAGATTATAGACCTTTGAAGCGTGATACCATCGGAGTAGCGATAAACACCATCTTAGCACCTTGTGTAGTTAGATTCCACTTGTAAAAGCACAAACATAACTAGAAACCTCGTGAGATCAACATTATAAGCAAGGCTCTAGTACCAATATGAAAAACATGAAGCAAGAAAAATCTAACTACTTCCTATTCATGCTAGTACCACAATGTATCATTCAAATTATACTAGCAAGTCACCACACAAGCAATGTATCGGAGAAAACGAAATGCATAACTATGCATCATACATATGAGGTGCACATAAAAATGCAATATTCATGTTTAAAAGCTTGCTCCCCCTACTTGTGTGCTTCTTTTATCAATTCTCCCCCTTTAGGATTTAACTTTGTGAAACATTTTCTCCCTCACAACATTTTTTGAGTTCTATATTTGTAAACAATATTTTCTCCCCCTTTGGCACCAATTGACCATAAGGAGCAAACTTTAGATAGATTATCATGTTGAAATATGGGGTGAGGATCAAGTTTATGATTCAACCTAGATTGCTTGCATAAATAAAATACTTCGGTTTGATCCAAGGGCAAGCTTCTTCACACCTCACTAGAAGGGTTATCATGCACCATGTTGAAGCAAATATTTAGACAAGTGATCTAGATTAAACACTTAGGATCACAAGCTACTTAAACAAGTTATATGCTACCACTAGATCATACAAGTCATGGAAACAATAGTGGTACCATATAAACTTCAAATTCATTTGATTTTCATGAATGAGCCTAGAACATGTAAATTATGACTAGATGCACTAAACAAGTCCTTAGCATAGAATGTATGACATGTCAACCAATTGTACCTTGGGGCTCGAAGAAGAGGCATGTCATATATGGGGTGCATCAACTCATGTTGGAGAAGTCAAGTATGTTCAACTCATTCTTTAGCTTGTGAAATCTCTTCTCATCAAGTGGCTTGGTGAATAGATCGGCTAATTGATCTTCGGTGTCTACACTTTCAATGGCAATGTCACCCTTTTGTTGATGATCTCTAATAAAGTGATGACGAACATCAATATGCTTTGTTCTTTGATGGTGAATCGGATTGTTGGTTAGCTTCACTGCACTTTCATTGTCACATAGCAATGGCATATTCTTGAAATTGATTCCAAAATCCTTCAATGTTGCCTTCATCCACAAGATTTGTGCACAACAACTACCCGCGGCGATGTATTCGGCCTCGGCGGTAGATAGTGCAATACTATTTTGCTTCTTGGATGACCATGAGACAAGTGATCTTCCCAACAATTGACAAGTCCCGGAAGTGCTCTTTCTCTCTACTTTGTCACCGGCATAGTCGGAATCCGAATATCCAACTAGCTCAAAGCTTGCACCTTTGGGATACCACAATCCAACATCTTGTGTATGCTTTAAGTACCTCAATATTCTCTTTGTTGCCTTCAAATGACTTTCTCTTGGTGAGGCTTGAAATCTTGCACACATGCATACACTAAACATCACATCAGGCCTTGATGCCGTCACATAGAGTAGGCTACCAATCATTGATCTATATAGCTTTTGATCCACCATGTTGCCACTCTTGTCACTATCCAAACTTCCACTAGTGCCCATTGGGGTTGTAATGCTCTTTGCATCTTCCATGCCAAACTTCTTAAGCATATCTTTTATGTACTTGGTTTGACTCACAAATGTTCCTTCCTTCATTTGTTTGATTTGAAGTCCAAGAAAGAAACTAAGTTCACCAATCATTGACATTTCAAATTCCTTTGCCATCATTTTCCCAAACTCATCACAATAATCTTGATTGGTTGAACCGAATATGATATCATCAACATATATTTGCAACACAAACAAGTCTTTCCCAATCTTCTTGGTGAAGAGAGTAGTATCCACTTTGCCCATGACAAACCCTTTGGATAGCAAGAAGTCCCTCAATCTTTCATACCATGCTCTAGGTGCTTGCTTCAATCCATACAAAGCTTTTCTCAATTTGTAGACATGATTGAGTTTCTTATCATCTTCAAAACCGGGAGGTTGCTCCACATACACCTCCTCTTGAATGTACCCATTGAGAAATGCACTCTTCACATCAATTTGATATAGCTTGATATTGTGAGCACAAGCATAGGCAAGTAAGATCCTAATTGCTTCCAATCTTACAACTGGGGCATATGTTTCACCAAAGTCAAGACCCTCTATTTGTGTGTAACCTTGAGCCACTAGTCTTGCTTTGTTCCTTACTACTATTCCATCTTGATCTTGCTTGTTGTGAAAGACCCATCTTGTTCCAATGACATTGTGATCCTTAGGCCTCTCAACTAATTCCCATACTTTATTTCTCTTGAAGTTGTTGAGCTCTTCATGCATTGTATTTACCCAATCCGGATCTCTCAATGCTCTATCAATGTCCTTGGGTTCTTCCATTGACACAAAAGAAGAGTGAGCACAAAATGATGCCAATCTTGATCTAGTTTGAACTCTCCTTTGTATGTCACCAACGATGGAATCCAATGGATGGTCTCTTGCAATGTTAGTTGGTTGAAGCACTTGAACTTGGTTGCTTGGATGTTGATGTTGATCATGAGTTGGAGATGATGAACTAGCCACTTGTTGATCTTGTTGCACTTGAGATGATGTACTAGCTTGATTTTGCATTAGAGAACCACTAGCTTGAGTGATTGGGCTTTGGAGCACTTGATCTTTGTTGTCATCTACATCAATCACTTGCTTTGGCCTAATATCATCAATATCCATTTCTTTCATAGCATTACTCAATTAAGTTCCTCTCACATCATCTAAGTTATCTTCTTCATCTTGAGAACCCTTTGTTTCATTAAATTCAACATCATGTACTTCTTCAAGTAAACCACTAGCCAAATTCCAAACTCTATAAGCTTTGCTAGTAGTGGAGTAACCAAGTAGGAAGCCTTCATCACATTTCTTCTCAAACTTGCTCAATCTAGTGCCTTTCTTCAAGATGTAGCATTTGCAACCAAATACTCGAAAGTATGCAATGTTAGGCTTTCTTCCATTTAAGATCTCATACGGTGTCTTCTCTAGAAACTTGTGGCAATAGAGGCGGTTGCTATAGAAGCAAGCCGTGTTGATTGCTTCTGCCCAAAATGAATGACTCACATTATACTCATTCAACATTGATCTTGCCATGTCAATTAAGGTTCTATTTTTCCTCTCAACTAGGCCATTTGATTGAGGTGTATACTTGGCCAAGAATTGATGTTTGATTCCAAGCTCTTCACATAGCTCATCAACTCTTATGTTTCTAAACTCACTTCCATTGTCACTTCTCACTTTCTTGATTGTGGTTTCAAACTCATTTTGCACTCTCTTGATGAACTTCTTGAATATGTCAAATACATCACTTTTATCCCCAAGAAAGAATACCCATGTGTATCTAGTGAAATCATCCACAATCACAAAGCCATACTTGTTGCCACCAATGCTTGTGTATGTAGTTGGTTCAAATAGATCCATGTGCAACAACTCAAATGCCTTGGAAGTACTCATAATGCTCTTCAATAGATGAGTGTTGCCCACTTGCTTTCTGGCTTGACATGCACTACATAGCTTATCTTTCTCAAATGTGACATCCTTCAAGCCTCTAACTAAGTCATGCTTCACTAACTTGTTCAATTGCTTCATGCCAACATGACCAAGTCTTCTATGCCATAACCAACCCATACTTGATTTGGTGAGCAAGCATGTTGAAAGTTGAGTGTCACTAGCATTGAAATCAACCAAGTATAGATTCTCAAATCTAAAGCCTTTGAAGATCAAGTTGGAGCCATCAACACTAACTATCTCCACATCATCAACACCAAATATGCACTTGAAACCGAGATCACACAATTGAGCAACCGAGAGAAGATTGAAGTTCAATTTCTCAACTAAGAGCACATTGGAAATGCTATGATCATTTAAGATTGCAATCCTTCCAAGAGCCTTTACATTACCCTTGCTATTGTCACCAAATGTGATGCTATCAATGCCACTATCATTTAATTTGAGAGAGTTGAACATTCTTGAATCACCGGTCATATGTTGAGAGCACCCACTATCAAGCACCCAATGCCTTCCTCCAGCCTTGTAATTTACCTATAAAACAATTTAATGTCTTTTAGGTACCCATACTTGCTTGGGTCCTTGTAGGTTAGTCACTAAGCTCTTTGGTACCCAAATAGCCTTCTTTTTTAGACCCACAAATTGTGTACCAATAAACCTAGCATGCACACCTTTCTCACCCTTGGTAAGCACATAACAAGAATCAAAAGGAATGTAAGGTACATTAGTATTTTTCTTGTTCTTGTTCATTTTATTGCAATTAATCTCTAGATGCCCAACTTGCTTGCATCTATTGCAATAACGACCATTGCCCTTCACAAAGCGAGGCTTTGGAGTAGCAAAGGCCGCCTTGCCCTTCTTGGGAGTATAGCCTAATCCCTCTTTGTTAAGAGAGAACCTTTGGATACCCAAGCATTTTAGCAAGCGGGCATCCCCACCATAGGCATTGCCTAATGCGCGGGTGAGATCATTCACCTCTCTCTTGAGAGTCTCATTCTCAACCACAAGTGATGAATCACTAGTAGTAGAGATAGAGTTGGTTGTGGTGGATGATGATGAGCTACATGAAGCATTAGTAGGACCAACAAATAAAGAATCATCAATAATATCACATGTTAGTCCAATGTCACAAGTGACAATCACTTGCTCCTCCTTAGCTTCCTTCATGAGCTTCTCCAATTTGAGGTCCTTTTCCTTGATGAGCTCAAGTAGAGTGGAGTGGGCTTCCTTAAGCCTAGTGTGAGCAATTTCAAGATCCTCGTAGTCTTCCTTTAGACACTCACGAGAAGCCTCTAGCTCATCAAAGGATTTCCTAAGAGCTTTGAGCTCTTGTTCAATTCCTTTGCACTCCTTACTCTTTTCGAGAGCAACAAGCTCCTCCATCAAGGCATCACTTTCATTGCTCTTGGCAATGAGCTCTTGTTCTAAGATTTTGTATTTCTTGGTTGTCCACTTGTAGCCCTTGCTCATTTGATCTATTATGCCCAATAGATCATCCTTAGAGTAGTCCTCATCCTCCTCATCATCACTCCTACAATTATCACTAGCACAAGAATCATCATCACTATCATCATATTTTACCTTTGTAGGCTTGGCCATAAGGCATGTTGATGTAGTGTCGAAGATGGATGGCTTGTTGGAGAGGGCGATGTTTGCAATGGCTCGCCGAGTGGTCCTCTCATCATCACTAGAGCTTTCATCATCATCACTATCGGAGTTGTCACTATCCCAAGTGACCACATAACTACCACCCTTCTTCTTCTTGTTGAATGTGAAGCTCTTCTTTGCTTTCTTCTCCTTCTTGTCCTTCTTGTTCTTCTTCAACTTTAATTCCCCATCATGATATCTTTTGTCTTCATAGGGGCACTTTGCCACTACATGATCGGGGCTATTGTAATTGTAGCAAAGCACCTCCTTTGCCTTTATGAAGTCCCTTCTCTTTCTTGCACCATAGCCTCTCTTCTTCATGAACCGACCCATCTTTTGCACTAGAAGGGCCATGATCTCATCATCAAAAGGATCATCATCATCATTCTCCACCTTACTCTTGCCCTTAGAGGATGAAGCCTTGAATGCAATGGGCTTCTCTTGCTTGACCTTGGTTTCCTTCTTCTCTTCTACCTCATCTTCATCATCATTGTATTGGGCATCGGTCATTATATCTCCAAGCACATCGGTTGGTTTGACCTTGTCCAATCCCTCTCTAAAGATCATTCTTCTCAAGGTAGCAAACTTTTTGGGTAAACACATCAAGAACTTATGTGAGAAGTCCTTGTCCTCAACCTTCTCCCCAAGCCCCTTGAGATCATTGACAATGACTTGGAGCCTATAGAACATTTCTGGGATGGATTCATCATCCTTCATCTTAAAAGTGGAGAACTTGTCCTTGAGCATGTATAGTTTGGCACACTTTACCATTGAAGTGCCCTCATATGTTTCCTCTAATCTTGTCCATACTTCACTTGCCATTTTAAGATCCTTGATTTGCTCAAAGACCTTTGCATCAATCCCATTGTAGAGAGTATTGAGAGCCATAGTGTTGCATTGGTTGTTGATGCGGTCATTGTTGGTGAGGTTGTTGGGATCAATGATAGCATAATCATGGTGTGTCACCTCCCAAACGTTCTCATGAAGAGAGCCAAGATATTGCTTCATCTTTCTTTTCCAATGATCAAAAGATGTGACACCATCAAAGAATGGAGGCTTGCCCCCGACATGGTTGAACATAACTTGAGCCATCTTACACCGAGGTTGTTAAGCCTTACAAACGGTGACCACGGCTCCGATACCACTTGAAAGGTCTTGATGGCTAGAGGGGGGGTGAATAGCCTATTAAAAAATTTATACAAAGACAAGCTAAACAAGTTTATCAATAAAACAAATAGCGAGATGCGAGTTTTGCTTAGCCTACAGGGTGTTTGCAAGCCACCTAACCAATTCACAATTCTAGTATATTTGCACTCAACCGCATAAGTCAAACTGCACAATTTAACTACAACTAAAGCTAGCTAGCTACTCAAGCTAAGAGTTACACTAACAAGCTAGCAAGGTAACTAAGAAATTAATACAAGAGAGAGTTAGGAGGGTATCACCGAGGGGTGAAGTATTGAGCCAACCAATCAATATGATCAAGAGATGAATACCACAATATACAACCACCGGGATCGATCAAACACAATAAGAATGATGGCACGAAGATTTATCCTGAGGTTCACGTGCTTGCCGGCACGCTAGTCCCCGTTGTGTCCCTCTTCACCACGTGGTTCGGTGGCTAATCGGTCACACACCGAGCCTCTCAAAAGGCGCCACAAGAACCTACCAAATGGCAAAAAGTTGCAATGACACGAAGCAATTTACTAATGTTGCCTTTGGCGCTTCGCCGAGGTAGGCACAAACCCCTCACAATCACCGGAGGTGGCCAAGAATAAACACCAACTCTTGCCAAAGCCTCCAAGCTGCTCCAAGCCATCTAGGTGGCGGCAACCACCAAGAGAAACAAGAATCCGCAGCAAATCAACCACCAAGTGCCAACTAGATGCAATCTCATAATGCAAATGCACTTGGATCACTCAATCTCACTTCGAATATGCAAGGAAGCAAGAGAGATGAGTGGGAGGGGAGTTGCTTAGCTCAAAGTGCTCACAAGTATGTCAAAATGTTTAAGAGTGAGAGCCTTGAGCCGGCCAACGAGTATATATAGACGTACCCCTTCGAATAGAGCTGTTAGAAACTTAAACAGCCAAAATCGGGCTGACCGGACACGTTGGTCCAACTGACCGGACACGACGGTCGCCCAACGGCTAACACGTGAAACACTGACCGGACGCGCTGGTCCAAACGACCGGACGCGCTGGTCGCCCAACGGCTAACTGCGAAGCAACGACCGGACGCACTCATCGCGCAGACCGGACGCGCTGGAGACGACCGGACGCGCTGGTCCCGAGAATGACCGGACGCGCTGGTCACCTGAGCAGCGCTCAACAAAACAGTGACCGGACGCGCTGAAGAAAATGATCGGAAGCGATAGTGCCAGCGTCCGGTTAGAGTCCAGTAAGCTCCCTGAATGACCGGACGCGTCCGATCATCAGTGACCGGACGCGCCTCGTGTCCGATCATCGAACTGAAAAAACACGCAGACACTGAACACTGACCGGACGCGTCCGGTCATGCAAGGACCGCGTCCGGTTCAGCGTCCGGTCACCTCTGTGACCTCCGTTCGCCTCCGTTTCTTTTCCGGACTTTCGGCGTAGTGGAAAATAGTCGTTTCAACTTCTCGAAAACGCCTGAATCCCGTCTCGCAAGCTCGGCGGGAGGGAGAGAGGATCTCAAACCCTCTCTACCGCTCAAACTCCACCACCTTCGCAAACGTGCTAACACCACCAAGTGATCTCATCAAGTGTGAGTGTGTTAGCATTTTCACAATTATTTTTCGAGGCGATATTAGTTTTATCTAAATGCATATGATCATGAAATGCACATCTAGAGGCACTTAGGAGTTCAATAGCCGCGTCATTCCCCTCTTTATAGTACGGCTATCTATCCTATAATGTAACCACACCCACTAGGTGTCTTGGTTACTAAAACACAACCCTTAAGCATATACCTTTGCCTTGATCACATAAGGTTGCATCCAAATCCAAGTGTGGCCATCATGATCACCATGTCCATCTTGCCACCAACCTTGGAATGTACTAATCCTCATATGCTACATACAACTTAGGCATAGGATTAGTACTTAGGCATTATCACTAATTACCAACACCAAACATAGGACTTTCACCTAAGTAATGTTACTCTTGTGATTGTTAGGTGTTAGGGCCTTAACCGAAGAAGAACAACTATATCTTAGGTTGAGTAGATTAGGTGAGTATTTCTCTACCGGAGAGGAAATTTGCACCTAATATTTGAAGTGATTTGAATAGAGCTTTAAGAGTGTTGTAATGCATTTCATTCCGAGCATGCTGCATCTTTCATTATGCATCCATGAGATTTATTATGCACTCATGCAATAGGTGTTCCGGAGGGGGTAACACTCCTCAAGTTCGAGCAAGTGATACCGGAGGAAGTCCAGGACCAGCCAGAGGAGCCAGTGGAACCAGTCGGCGGAGGAGACACCGTTGAAGACTTTCCCGAGTGCCCTGACCACCGACCTTCGACCTTTCTAAAAGGCAAGCCCCGGTGCATGCTGAACCCGTCATTTTATAAATCTATCTTGAGTACTTTTAATTGTTTAATGCATTAAGTTATAGGAGTTGTATGAAAACAATTGTTGCATTATACCTATCCTTGTCCAGATATCATACTTAAATCCTAAAATTAGGTTTAGGCATGTGTCAATGCTTAACCCTGCTTAGTACGGTAGAAGTCGAGTGATTTCCGGTCATCCACGAGATGTAGGATTTGGTCACGAGTGGCTTTATGGCTATCGTGGATGGAACCATGCTTTAAAATGAAATTGAGACTAGGCGGGAGTTCGATAGTACAGCCGCAAGACACTTCACGTCTTGGGTGTGGAGCTATGCCCGTCTGAGTCGTTTAAGGACCGATTCGCTGTACGTCCTTGAGTCATATTGAACGCAGTCTAACACTTAGTTGGCCGGATAAGTCATTCCGACCGCGAAGTCGAGTAGTATGGTTCAGGCTGGGAATCGAATGGTAGGTTGCATCTTGGAGGAGAGAAAGGATATGCTTGGGGACATTGGCGTGAGACCAAGGGGGGGTTAGAGTCCCTATCACCTGGCAGAGTGTCGCCCTTAGGGACGCGACATCATTCGGACCCATGATTTCTGAACTGTACGAAAGATGACCTGAGCAGCCCTCGCCAGGCGTGACTCGGTGAGTGTTAGAAGTACCCCTCCAGCTGGATAGGAATTCGATTCAAATCGTCATCGCTCCCAGTTAGTGAGCACTTGACTTGAGCAGCGGCAACATAGATCTCATTAATCGAATAGATGGTTAAGTGAATGATACATTGTTGCCACAATTTATACCTGCTAAGGAGAAAATGTTAATAATTGTTTGATGATAATCAAGTGTATGTTTAGTACAGGTGCTAAGATAGATGACAGGTAAATTCTAAAAATAACTGCTAGTATAGGTTATAAGAGTTTCAACTACTTATACCTTTATGCAAAATGTGGTGTCAGCTAACCTCTTGTGTAAGCCTTGCATAATCCTTGGTGTCATTTTATTTCTGGTTTATGTCGGGTAAGTCTAGCTGAGTATATTCTAGTACTCAGGGTTTATTCCCTCATGTTGCAGATGATATGCTCTATCAAGGCTTCTGCAAAACTTGTCTCCACCCTGCGGGTGATGAAGACTAGATCACTAGGGCGTGGTCATCTTTTATGTACTTTCCTGATGCTTTTGCGGGTTGTGATCAACAAGACTGGCAGTAGTTAAACAACTGGTGTGTGTTATGCTTCCGCTACTTTATGAACTTGGTTTGTAATAATTTGCGACTCCGTGTGTGTAAACTTATTTCGGAACTACTTGTGAAATGTAACGTATGATGTGTATGTTGAATGATGCGATCTTGGTTGTAAGCATGTTGGTTTGAAATTCTTCGTGGTTTCGATTGACTACCGGGATTATATGGGCTCAAGTTCAAAAATTTGAGCGCTTCAGTGCTTATTTTTGTACTTGTGCTCTTATAATTTAGTCGGTTCTGTTACAGTTGGTATCAGAGCATAATTCAACATTAAACACATTATACGAGTAATTAAAAATAAAAGTATTTGTTTATGAAAAGGGTTAAAACTATAAAATTATTTTTATAGGTATGCCAGTGATCACATCCCTTAGCCCATATAAGGACTCTTAGGTGGCTTATAATAAGTACTAACTTGGGGGTCTTGGTTGTTTCTGTTTCGTCGTCCATACGGCGTGATATTGTATGGATGCCATCCACTTGGGTGGTAATGTATGGATCAAATACCTCGACGCTTTGGTAAGTGTGAGATGTGAGAGCATGATCTTCCAATCGGCGATCTAGGGGAGAGTAGCTTTGGTGACTTGCATACTTACATGTTTAAACCGTGTAATTATGTAAACATTTAATTATGGGAATCTTTCAATCGGGTAGCTTTGATACTAAAGTATATACATCAGGGGATGTGTATATGGAAAGTATTTAGTTACTGTTTCTTGTGTGTTATATTAGGAAACTGTTGGGCTAAAATGAGAATTTCTGCAGGTACACTAACAGCGTAACGAGTAGACCGATAGTTTCGCTTATATGAGAGAACGTATGTATGCCACCGCCTAGCGTTAGAAATTTAGGTTTCTACTAAGGTGAGAGGGCGTATGGAATGTGCATGCATCATGTTTAATTACGTCATACATGTCATTTTACTCCCTCCTTAAAATATCAATAGTCCTGACTAAATTAAATTTCATATCCCCTAAATTATCCTCACCTTAAGTTGTACCTTTTTAATACAGATGACACGTACTAAGAGGACCGCCCGTAAGTCGACCGGAGGAAGGGCTCCTCGCCACCAGCTAGCTCCACGTGAGCCCCGCCCCGAGCCCACTGAGGTGGAAAGGCTACGGGCTGAGTTGGCCGAAGTGACTGCTGCCAGGAATGCAGCGCGTCAGCAACTAGAGCAAGTGATCCGTGACCGTGATCAGGAAACCCTTACAGTCTAGAGGTTGACAGTAGCAAATTGCAACTGTCAACGCATGCTGGTCCATGTCATGAACTAGATGGATGAAGCCTGGCACGAGGAGAACGTTCTGAGAGCTCGTCAGTTTGAGCTCGAGCAACAGTTGGAGAACGCTAAAGAATACAATGACAACCTTCATGAAGAAGTGCACCGCTTGAACAACCAGCTCAATCCTCTGCTACCTCGAAACAACAACGCAGACGAGGACATGGGTTCGGGAATCTTCATGGCTGAAGATGATGATGAAGTGGAGGTCAATGGACCGCAGGATGCCCCACCAGAAGAAGAACCGGAAGAAGAAGAAGAAGATGAGGAGTTAGAGCCTGTTAGTGATGAGGACGGCGGGGAGATCCTTGACACCGACTCTGAGGACGACGCTTAGAGTAGTCATCACGTAGCTATGATGTTAGGATCGTCTTTTGTGCCCTCCCTATGTTGGATTGAGGCTTTGTAATAACTTGGCTTTTAGGATGTAAGGTCAAACCCTATGTTTCCTGAATGTTTAGTTTGAACCTGTTAATTTCGATCACAATTGGATGTCTTATTGTGTTGCGTTCGATGATGGTGTCACGATTAGCACCCTTCGGTGCCCAGACGAGACCGAGGGCCTCCTGTGGCGCGCGACATAAGGCTGTGCTGCTTGGCACGCGCTGGTATCGAGGTGGCTAGTCATGATCCACCATGGAACTCTACTGTTGAGAAGTTTCTTTGTGGTCAGTTTGAAGTAGCCTTTCTCTGTCGAGTAGAAATTTTTGGAATTGAATCCGAGTACCCGTACAAAGTGTCAAAAATCATGTAAATATGAAAGTAAATCGTTCCGTCACTGCTGTGCTCCCTGTGAGTGAGCCTTATATCAGAACACATCGGGTTGGATACCCGCACACGATTGCGTCAATTGATGCGCTTGAATGGATTGTGCGGTTGTGATGAATTATTGTGCCTTGATTCTTTGCAAAGTCATTTTCATAAAGCCAGTTTGACCTTTTTACAATAATTCATCTACAAATTTCCCATATCGTCAGTGCTCATTGGCTATACATTTTGCAAATGTCATACAACCTCCGTCGGGGTCGTGGCAATGAGAATGAGGAATAGCCACCCCCTCCGCCACCACCTACCCCAGCTGAGCTGATGCAGTCTGTGGTAGAAGGGCAGCACATGCTAGCAGATGCTATGCGCCAGCTTGCCAACCGGGAGGCTCGTCATGGCCGCCAGGGCCCAGAACCCAATCAGTACAGTGATTTCAAGGACTTTCTTGATACTAAGCCCCCGCTCTTTAAGGAGGCGGAGGAACCACTACAAGCCGACGAGTGGTTGAACACTATTGAACAAAAGTTTTGTTTGCTTCGCTTGACCGATGAGTTAAAAACTGAATATGCTTCTCATCAGCTGCATGGTCCAACGGGTATTTGGTGGAGCCACTATCGTTCCACACTGCCTGAAATGTCCCGATTGCTTGGGGCCAGTTCAAGGCAGCATTTCGAGGGAACTATATTCCTCCAGGTCTTATGGCTATCAAGCACATAGAATTCATGAGGCTGTCACAGGGAAATAAAAGCTTGACTAAATATCTACAATCTTTCAACAACCTGACAAGATATGCCACAGAGTTTGTGGATACCGATGCCAGGAAAATTGCTAGCTTTAAAAGAGGCCTTGGCCCAAAACTGATGAAGACCATGGGTACGAGCAAGTGTACTACCTTCAACGATTTTATCAGTGATGCTTTGACTCAGGAAAATAATAATGCTATTTATTCTGCCTCTAAGAGCTGCAAAAGGGCCATTGAGGCGAGTGCTTCGCAGTCTCGGACTCCAGCTGCACCTAGGGCTTCCCCTCGCCCACCTGCTCAGAATACCAAGTTCCGTCCACCACAGAAGAAGCCTGCTGCCAAAACTGGGTTCCGCAAGGCTTATACAGTCACTCTGCCAAAGGGAAATTCTGGTCAGAGCAGCTCCAGTGTTCCTCCTAGCAACATGCCTTGCTGGAACTGCAACAAGCCATGCCATTAGTCCAGAAATTGCCCTTATCCTAAGAAGAATGTCAACCAAGGTGGCCGTCAGGGGCATGCTCATTATAACAGTATTGAGGAAATCCCATCTGGTGAGGTTGTCACTGCTGGTAAGTTCCTAGTTGACCAACATCCTGTAGTGGTACTTTTTGATTCAGGTGCTTCACATTCCTTTATCAGTCCTAAGTTTGCATCAAAGTTTGCACACAAGTTACATACTGTTGAAGGTGGGGGTTATTGCATTAGTGCGGCAAGTGGGAATATTTCCACAAATAAAGTAGTGGGGAACCTTGAGTTTGAGATAGAAGGGCGAAAGTATTCGCTTGCCTTAGTGGTTTTGCCGGGATTAGGCATAGATGTTATTTTGGGCATGAATGGGATGAGTCAGAATGGGGTACTCATTGATACATCCACTCGGGTAGTTATGCTCAGAGATCCTACAGATCAAAAGGGTTTTCTAGTACAACTTCCCAGAAAAGTTGATTTATCTGGGGAAGTTCATGCTGTACAAGCAAAGGCGTTGACTGAAATTCCCGTAGTAAATGAGTTTCCGGACGTGTTTCCCAATGATTTACCGGGACTTCCTTCGGATCGGGATGTGGAATTTAAAATCGAGTTGTTGCCTAGCACGGCACCCATCTCTAGGAAACCTTATAGGATGCCTCCGAATGAGCTAGCTGAACTTAAGGTGTAGTTGAATGAACTTTTGAAGAAGGGGTTGATTCATCCTAGTTCATCTTCGTGGGGATGCCCTGCTATCTTTGTGAAGAAGAAGGACCAGTCTTTGCAGATGTGTGTAGATTATAGACCTCTAAATGCAGTCACTGTCAAAAATAAGTATCCTCTGCCACGTATCGATATCTTGTTCGATTAGTTGTCCAAAGCTAAGGTCTTTTCCAAGATTGACCTGTGATCTGGTTACCATCAGATTAAAATCCGTCCTGAAGATATTCCAAAAGCAGCTTTTTCGACAAGATACAACCTTTATGAGTGTCTTGTTATGTCTTTCGGCCTGACAAATGCCCCCGCACACTTCATGTGCTTGATGAATTCGGTGTTTATACCCGAATTGGACAAGTTTGTGGTGGTGTTTATCGATGACATCTTGATATATTCTGAAAATGAGGAAGAACACGCTGAACACATGCGTATTGTTCTCACCCGACTGCGAGAACATCAACTGTATGCGAAGTTCAGTAAATGTGAATTCTGGCTTCGTGAAGTACCTTTCCTTGGGCATGTGTTGTCCGATGGGGGAATTATGGTGGATCCCACCAAGGTACAAGAAGTATTATATTAGAAGGCTCCTACTTCGGTTCATGAGGTCTGGAGTTTTCTTGGGTTGGCTGGCTATTATCGTCGCTTCATCCCGGATTTCTTAAAAATAGCCAAACCCATGACTCGGTTGCTGCAAAAAGACACCAGGTTTGTCTGGACTCCGGAGTGTGATGTGGCTTTTCACCAACTGCGAACCCTCCTTACCTCGGCTCTGGTTTTGGCACAACCGGATATCGATAAACCATTTGATGTTTATTGTGATGCCTCAGGCATAGGTTTAGGAGATGTTTTGATGCAGGAAGGCCGAGTAATTGCATATACCTCTCGACAACTTTAAAAACATGAGGTGAATTATCCAACGCATGACTTAGAACTGGCTGCAGTTGTTCATGCTTTGAAAGTATGGCGGCATTATCTGTTGGGCAATGTCTGCAATATTTACACAGACCACAAAAGCCTCAAATACATCTTCACCCAACCCAAGTTAAATATGCATCAAAGAAGATGGTTCGAGTTGATTAAGGATTATAATCTTTAAGTACACTATCATCCTGGCAAGGCAAATGTGGTTGCAGATGCTTTAAGCCGTAAGTCTCATTGCCATTGTTTAGTTGAAACTAATTTTCATCGATCTCGCCTTCTACATATTGCAGTCTTGTACAACATCACTATCAGTTGTACTCTCAAAAGCAGAATTATTGAACTCCAAAAGACTGATCCTGGTATTTTCCACATAAAACGTAAGATGAAAGAGGAAGAAACTAAGCATTTCAGGGTCAATGAAGAAGGTGTGTTGTGGTTTAAGGATAGATTAGTGGTACCTAAGGACCGAGAGCTTAGAGATCAGCTCCTGTCCGAAGCACATTCATCCAAGTTGTCCATCCATCCTGGTAGTAATAAGATGTATTATGATTTGAAGCCACTTTATTGGTGGACCAAGATGCGGAAAGAGATAGCTGCATATGTTGCGAGGTGTGACACCTGCTGTAGAGTTAAAGCTGTGCACATGAAAGCTGGGTTACTTCAACCACTTTCTATCCTAGGTTGGAAATGGGAAGAGATAAGTATGGATTTCATTGTCGGACTTCCTCCTACTGTCAAAAATCATAACTCCATCTGGGTAATTGTGGATCGTTTAACCAAATCAGCTCACTTCATTCCTGTTAGAGTGGACTATCGTCCCACTGACTACGCTGAGTTGTACTTCAATCAGATAGTCCGGCTCCATGGGGTACCTCGTACTATCGTTTCTGACCATGGCCCCCAGTTCACTGCTTGCTTTTGGGAGCACTTGCATCACCTTCTGGGAACCAAGTTAGTGAGAAGCTCTGCTTATCACCCCTAGACGTCTGGTCAGACGGAACGAGTTAACCAAATCTTGGAAGATTTGTTACGGGCATGTGTCATATCATCCAAGGGTTCTTGGGAAAAGTGGTTACCTCTAGCCGAGTTTTCGTACAATAATAGTTATCAAGAGAGTATTAAGATGGCCCCGTTCGAAGCATTATACGGTCGTAAGTGTAGAACTCCACTAAATTGGGTAGAAGCTGGTGAAAGAAGGTATTATGGTATTGATTTTATTCAGGAAGCTGAGGAACAAGTCCGTACAATCCAAAAACATATGGCTGTAGCCCAAGCTAGACAGAAAAGTTATGCTGATCGTCGTAGAAAACCGCTCAAGTTTGAAGTTGTAGACTTCGTTTATCTAAAAGTTTCTCCAATGAAGAGTGTCCAACGTTTTGGTGTTAAGCGGAAACTTACGCCAAGATACGTGGGTCCTTTCCAGATCATAGGCAAGAGTGGAGCTGTTGCGTACAAAATCTAGTTACCTCCTGAAATGAGCGCCATATTCAAAGTTTTCCATGTATCTCAGCTCAAAAAGTGTCTCTGAGTTCCTGAGGAACGAGTTCCTTTAGGAGATATCAGGCTGGAATACGATCTAACTTACGAAGAAAAGCCAGTCCGAGTGATCGATACTCAGGAACGAGTAACTAAAAGCAAAGTGGTTAAATGGTATAAAGTGATGTGGAGTAATCAGGGTAGTGAAAGTGACGCTACGTGGGAACGAGAAGATTATTTGCAGGATGGTTATAAGGAATTCTATAAAAAATGGTATGCTTTCCAAATCTCGGGATGAGATTTTTATAAGGGGGAGGGCTGTAACACCTCAGGTGTTTAGCTCCATAATTGCATTGCATTGCATAAGCTTAAGCATGCATCATTCATGTTATTTTATGTGGTTGCAACTAATATGGTTGTTTTTAGAATTTTGTTTGGCTCACATCATGTGACACTAGGGAGTTGGTGTAACTAAAGGGTAGAGTAGCTAATTATATCTCACAACACCTTAGTTATACTTAGGGTCACTCATGGAGCAAGGTTCATGTTGACCAAAATCATCAAAATGCCCTCCAAGGTGTAGTTGACCAGCATTTAGCCCTAGGATGCTCTATTTTGACCAATTAAAAAGTCTAGCTTAGAGACCTTGTATGGAGGAGCACCCTTAAGCAAAGTTGTAGGGAATTTTATGGGGAACAAAAGTCTCAATATGACCATCTCATGAAACTAGCCAGAACATGCTAAAAATGGCCCACAAGTCAGCTAGAGGGGCTGTCTCAACACTTAGAAATTTTACTAAGTCTCAAAAGTGCCCTCCAGTTTTACTGTGGCCTACTTTAGAAGCTTGTAGTTTGCAAACCAGGCCAAACCAGCTCACACTCATGTTGACACTTTTGTAGTACCCACTTAGCTCTACAACATTGTCAACATCACCATCATCTAGTTCTAAATGGTTTAGGAGATATGGTGTCTTGAAAATAGGGTTTCAGTCGGTTTCTTTAACTGAAAACAAGTTTCAATTTCAAAGGACACCACTTTGGAGCTATGTAGTTTCAAATCTAGACCGAACCAGTCCAAACTCCAATTGAAAAACTTGTTGACCTCACATAGCTCTACAAATTTGATGTTGTCATCTTGAACCGAATCGAGCTGTGTTGAAAGATAATCAGCGCCAAACTTTCACTGTCAGTCGGTCACCGATGTCACGATTGCAACTCGATTCAGTTCGTCAGTGAGGAGTGGCCGACCGGCCACAGGCCCTCGCCGACGCGTGGACGCACGGTGGCAACCGTACGCCGGTCGTGGCCCACCGGTCAGTCCACGGAGCCTTCAAGGCCGCCACGACGCACCGGAGCTGCCCCCATTTCCTTTCCCTCCCTCATTCGACTTCGACATGGAAAAACTGAGCCGCCATTGCCGCCCCCACTTCGGCGAGCTCACGCGTGCTCACCACCGCACCACCGCCCACCAGATCACGTCCTTCACTCCATCACACCGCCCTGCACCTCCTCGACCAGCCGGTGGCTTCGATTGAGCCCGAGGTGAGCCGCATTGCCACCTCCGCCCGCTCCAAATGCCACCGGAGCTCCGCCGTGTTTAGGGTCACCGTGGCCAGCACCACACCGTAGTCCTCCGCCTTCCCTCGCTCGCGTTCCCTCCTTCCTATCACACGTAGATGCTCAGGTGAAGATGCTACCGCCAGCATCGGTTTGGTCGGGCCGAAACACGACTGCGCACTGCCGTGCCATGGCTGCCGGCCAGGTGCTCACATGGTCAAGCGGCTCTGCTCCATCCCCGTTTGAGTGCGTAGTCTCGGGAGGTCCGCTAGGGTTCCAGGAAGGTGGTGCACCCTTCGGTTGGTCGTCCAACAGCCAGGACTCGCCAGCGTACCGCCAGGCGCCACGGCCGTCCGCCATCTCCGTCGGCATAGGTGCTATGAGACGACAGCTTTGGGGAAAAGGGCTGGCCTCGGTGCGGTTAGGTTTGGCCAAGCCTTCGGTGAACTCAGGTTGGACGGAGGAGCCACCGGCGGCGAGAAATCGCTCGCCGGAGCTCACGGCCGCCCGCTCCCCTGTCCCCCTTCCACTGACATGGGGGCCCTCTTGGCAGACACCGCGCGCGGGCAGGAGCCCGAGCAGGCCGCGCGCGCGTCATGGGCCGCGCCTGTTCCCGGGCCGGCCCAGTTTCAAATGAAATCTATTTCATTTATTTATTTTGCCATAGATTTAGTTGATGTTTGGAAAATGTAGATCTAGGGTTTTACTTGCCCAAAAATTATGAGATAAATTTTGTTAGGATCTACATAATGTGTAGTATTTTAGAAAAATATAAAGCTGATATGTAATGTTTAGTTTTGGGAAAATTAAATAGGTCTTTGAAAGGTGTTGAAAAAGGGAGGTAACTTTGTTAAATGAATAACTTGACTTGTACTGTCCCAAAAATTGTGAAATTTGGTGGGTAGGCTAATTTATACTTGCTTTAGCTCTGGTAAAAATTTAGGCATTAGTGCTTAAATACCTTTCAAGTTATAATGCTATCTTGTTGTTTTAGGAAATACTTGAATGAATTTTAGTAATTTTTCTACATGTGCAATGTTCTTATAAATTTTTGGAGAATGTCTTGGTACCATAAAGTGTCTAAGAAAAATATGAAATCTGTTGTTTGATACTTTTCAATGTAATTTGTTAATTATACAAAAATCAGCCTTTTGGGCTTGTGCATTTTGTGTAGGGAGTTTCTTTGAATAAATTTAGTTCAAATTTGTACAGTAGTCTCTTTTTGGGTCAGAGAGTCTCCTGTAATGTTTGTAGAATTTTAGGAACAGTTTACATATATGTTTAAAATTCCACTTAATTACTTAAGTAAATTAAGAAATGAGTATAAATAAATATTCTAGGTGGGCACACCTCACTTTCTGGTGTTTTTGTGACCCATGTGAACTTTTGGTAACATTAGTTTGGTCTTAGGAGAAGTTTGCCACATAAATAAATATTTAATCCTTGCAATTCTAGGTTTTCTGGACAGCTGGCAGTAGTTTCGGGTTTGACCTTTGATAAAGGTGTTTGTTGAAAAACTTGTAAATACCAAAGTTGTAGTAAACTTGATAAACTAGCTTGTGTCAAAATTTGGGAGCATTTGGCTTAGTAGTTTGGGAGTTATTGCTGTTTAAAGTGACAGTCCAGAATTAGCTACTCTCTGCTTAGAGAGGACAGCTTCTGGAACTTGGGAAATTCGACATGGATAACTTAGGAATTTAGGGTTGAGGTCTGAAAATAAATTATAGGGCATTTTATAAGCTTTCCAGATTGTCTTAGATCATATCTTTTGGAGTTAGAAATCTTCAGTTATGTTAGAATCTTTGAACTGCTGTCTAGAATGTCTTACTGTGGTATCTTGGTGTTGGATGTGGTGACCTAAGTAATGTTACTCTTGTGATTGTTAGGTGTTAGGGCCTTGACCGAAGAAGAACAGCTATATCTTAGGTTGAGTAGATTATGTGAGTATTTCTCTACTGGAGAGGAAATTTGCACCTAATATTTGAAGTGATTTGAATAGAGCTTTAAGAGTGTTGTAATGCATTTCATTCCGAGCATGCTGCATCTTTCATTATGCATCCATGAGATTTATTATGCACTCATGCAATAGGTGTTCCGGAGGGGGTAACACTCCTCGAGTTCGAACAAGTGATACCGGAGGAAGTCCAGGACCAGCCAGAGGAGCCAGTGGAACCAGTCGGCGGAGGAGACGCCGTTGAAGACTTGCCCGAGTGCCCTGACCACCGACCTTCGACCTTTCTAAATGGCAAGCCCCGGTGCATGCTGAACCCGTCATTTTATAAATCTATCTTGAGTACTTTTAATTGTTTAATGCATTAAGTTGTAGGAGTTGTATGAAAACAATTGTTGCATTATACCTGTCCTTGTCCAGATATCATACTTAAATCCTAAATTTAGGTTTAGGCACGTGTCAATGCTTAGCCCTGCTTAGTACGGTAGAAGTCGGGTGATTTCCGGTCATCCGCGAGATGTAGGATTTGGTCACGAGTGGCTTTATGGCTATCGTGGATGGAACCATGCTTTAAAATGAAATTGAGACCGGGCGGGAGTTTGATAGTACAGCCGCAAGATACTTCACGTCTTGGGTGTGGAGCTATGCCCGTCTGAGTCGTTTAAGGATCGATTCGCTGTACGTCCTTGAGTCATGTTGAACGCAGTCTAACACTTAGTTGGCCAGATAAGTCGTTCCGACCGCGAAGTCGAGTAGTATGGTTCAGGCCGAGAATCGAATGGTAGGTTGCATCTTGGAGGAGAGAAAGGATGTGCTTGGGAACATTGGCGTGAGACCAAGAGGGGGTTAGAGTCCCTATCACCTGGTAGAGTGTCACCCTTGGGGACGCGACATCATTCGGACCCGCGATTCCTGAACTGTACGAAAGATGACCTGAGCAGCCCTCGCCAGGCGTGACTTGGTGAGTGTTAGAAGTACCCCTCCAGCTGGATAGGAATTCGATTCGAATCGCCGTCGCTCCCGGTTAGTGAGCACTTGACTTGAGCAGCGGCAACGTAGATCTCATTAATCGAACAGATGGTTAAGTGAATGATACATTGTTGCCACAATTTATACCTGCTATGGAGAAAATGTTAATAATTGTTTGATGATAATCAAGTGTATGTTTAGTACAGGTGCTAAGATAGATGACAGGTAAATTCTAAAAATAACTGCTAGTACAGGTTATAAGAGTTTCAACTACTTATGCCTTTTATGCAAAATGTGGTGTCATCTAGCCTCTTGTGTAAGCCTTGCATAATCCTTGGTGTCATTTTATTTCTGGTTTATGTCGGGTAAGTCTAGCTGAGTATATTTCAGTACTCAGGGTTTATTTCCTCCTGTTGCAGATGATATGATCTATCAAGGCTTCTGTAAAACTTGTCTCCACCCTGCGGGTGACGAAGACTAGATCACTAGGGCGTCATCATCTTTTATGTACTTTCCTGATGCTTTTGCGGGTTGTGATCAATAAGACTGGCAGTAGTTAAACAACTGGTGTGTGTTATGCTTCCGCTACTTTATGAACTTGGTTTGTAATAATTTGTGACTCCGTGTGTGTAAACTTATTTCGGAACTACTCGTGAAATGTAACGTATGATATGTATGTTGAATGATGCGATCTTGGTTGTAAGCATGTTGGTTTGAAATCCTTCGTGGTTTCGATTGACTACCGGGATTATATGGGCTCAAGTTCGAAAATTTGAGCGCTTCGGTGTTTGTTTTTGTACTTGTGCTCTTATAATTTGGTCGGTTCTGTTACACCAACCAAGTGGTCCACTTTGCACCAAATCTTCAGAAACAGTAACTGATCAGATCTGGTCTACAGATTAAGTTCCACCAAATCTTATCTACCATGATAAAAATCCAAGTTGCATCAAGTGGGCACACAACCACAATACAGTTTTATCTAGAATTTACATTTGATTTCAAGGCAACCAAAAATATATAATTTACAATAGCTGCTTTCCATATGCTTGAGAAGCAGTAGGAAGATTGCTCATGAAACATCTGTCTGTCGCTAACGGAAACCAGGGAAGGAAGGAAATTAAAGCAACACATGATGAACAGCCCATCTTTACCAAAAAAACAAAGATGGCTAAGACACTAGGTACTCCAGATTAGATGAAGGACCAACCAGGCTACTTCTACACTGCTCCTACTGTACAACCACCAGTCTTCCACTAATCTTGCCTCCGCTGCTGCATCTCCAGGTAACCTCACGTTGCCCGCCGTCGCCGCCTTCACCGCCGCTGGGGCCCTTCGGCACTGTGACAACGAGCTGGCCGTCGGCGTACCCGGCCACGGCCATGGCCGGACAGCTCGGCTCAGGCAGGCGGGACCGCCACCTGTCGAGCTCCATGCTGTCGCCGGCGTCAGCAGCCGCCCCCTCGGCGCCGCCTCCGGCCTGCACGACGACCTTGGTGACCCCGGGGTGGATCCTGATGGTATGCACCCGCACGACGCCGGCACGCGCACCAGCGGCCGGCGCTGCGACGAAGTGGAAGGCGTCGGGGCCTTCGAACACCTCGACGTCGGTGTCCGCCGGGAGCGGCAGCTCCAGCACCTTGCTGTACACGTGCGGCAGACGCCGGAGGTCCTTCTTGGCGCCGCCTCCAGTGGGAGCTGCTGGGTGGATCCTCATGTGCTCGTACGATGGAATTGAAGTCCAAAAGCGAAGGTTTTTTTTTCGCCCCTCTCAATCTTTCCCTCGGTTGCTTTCGTGCTGTCTCCTCTCTTTTGCTGGTTGTTCTTGGACAGGGTAGGTGTGTAGCTAGGTGAAGAGCGGGGAGGCTGGGATTTATAGTGTGCCACTGCCACACAATGACACAAGAGGGAGGCTAGCTAAAGGCGAGGTGTCACAAGGTTCTTGACGTGTGAGGAAGGAAGATAAGCACAGGACAGTGAAGAGGAGGAGTCATCGGAAAAGAAAGGATGGAGACGGCAGACGGGGACAGGCGGAGAGCGAGACCGACCGGCGGTTGTGTGCGCTCGCGCGTGTCTGCTCTTATGCCGGTGGGCCGGTGCCCTGTGCGGCGTGTGTGCTGTTTGTTCCTAGTGGCTGACACGCAGGGACGACGACGGGTGGGCACGCCACGGATCACGGTCACGCCGTGGGCTCCGGTGGCCTCTGAAGATAAGGCAGCAGGCAGCGGGCCTGCAGAATCGGGCGTCCCCAGCGAACCTGACGACAAGGGAAACATTGGGCTGCCTCCAACGGTTTCAGAATTCAGAGGCCAATCCGCTTCGGTATCTGCGTGCGCGTGCCTTTCCGGCTAGGGAGTATGGACGTCCGGACGTCGCTTTGCCATTTTGAGTTTTGACTGCGGCTGGTTGGTTGGTGTTACCCGCTGACGACTGGAAACTGTACCAGACGTCCAGACCAGATCAGGGCGTCAGGCCAGGATACGCGGAGTACGCGACGCTGGGATGGAAACCACAGACCAGGCTGCTTTTGGTGCAGGTAAGGAAGCGCTCCATCTGCATCTGCATGCATGAGAGGGTACATGAGATACGGCTCGGTGCCTTTGCCGTCCAGTCCAGGCAAGGCACCTGCCCGTTACGCATGGAATGGAACTATGGTGTAAGGGACTCTGGCCATGCTGGTTACGTCAGTGTTTGGATGTGCACGACCAGTGCAGGAGCTTATCTGCAGCGCCGCGCCGTACAGGGTTTGGTTTGGTGATGCGTCAGCTCACACTTGTTTTGCTTATCTCTGATATCTGGATATGCATGCGTGATCATCGCGCGAGTGATGGCCTTGAGAAGATCTTTTTTCCCCTCTGGTTCTAGAATAAAAGGACTGTCATGCCTGGTGGGTTACCATGATGTTGCCGTTGCTCTTGCTCCTTCCTGCTATGAGAAAAGGACCGTAATGCATGGTGGTTTTAGAATAAAATTGCACGCGCGCGTCTCAGCTCGTGAAAAAAAAAGAAAAAGTAGTGCGCGGCAAAGTGCGCGCAAAGAGAATGGTCCTGTTCGGCAGGCTGTTTTTTTTGGCTTATAAGCCGGCTGTGGCTGTTTTGCTGTGAGAGAAAAACACTGTTCCACGGATGATAAGCCGTGCTGATAAGCTCAGCCGAACAGGGGGAATGAGAGCGGCGTGTCCGCGCGCGCGAAGGAAACCGAGCGTGTGCGTGCCAAAAGGAGAAAGGGGTGTGATTTTGTTTTTTCATGAAATGGAAATTGACGGGACTTGTCTAACCGTCTTTTTTGTTTTTTAGCTCTTTTTCGAAAGATTCTCTCAAATATACCCATTGCGGAAAGATTTAAAAAAATGGATCCTTCTCTTGGCGCCATAGTCATCGGCGCCAAGCTATAACGGCATGGCGCCAGGATCCCTGGCGCCAAGACCCTGCCGACGTGGCGATGATGTGGCGCATTGCTTGGCGCCAATGACATTGGCGCCATGCCTTGGCGCCAAGATCCATGGCGCCAATAGCCCACGTTTTATCTAGCCCCCTCTTCCTCCCCGAGTTATTCCCGTTTTCTTGCTCCTTCTCTTCGGGTTTTTACTTTGTCTACTTCGGCCAACCTCTTCAATCGACCTATTGGACCGTGAAAAGTTGGATTTTATCCGTCGATCTTCGAGAGCTAGGTATCCTGTCACCTTTCCTTATTTATTTCGAATCGATTTGGTAAAATGAAGTCATATTCTTAACCTATGAACTTCACATTTTATTTGTTCATGTACTTTTTAAAATTCGTATGTATTCTACAACCGTAGGATGCCTAGGCGTGAAAAAGCTAGAAAATAAATATATGCGTAGATCTTTTTCATCATATATTAAACTCTTAGTTTTAAGGTTTATTGTTGTTTGTTTTGTTATATTAGAACAGAATTTATTGAATTGTAGCTATGGACGGATGATCGAAAGTCCGTACATCCCAAAGCCGCTCCCTAGCGGTGTGCCAATACCCATGTGCTTCTGTGGCGATCCTTGCAAGATAGATATTTCCGAAGATGAGGCAACATATAAGTAGAGATATTGGATGTGTTCCAATTTTGCATGGAAACCTACAGAGCGTCAACGCCGCAGTACATTTATTATGAGAAATTGCTTTTGTTTATTAATTAATTTGTGTCATATGAAATTTTGCATAATAATTGGATTTGAAACAATTGCATTTGCTGCAGACCCCTCCACCGCTATGTGATTTTGAGCAGTGGATCGACACTGAGATCAAGGAGGCTGACATGCGGCTTCTACAAGGCCTGAAGGAGTGGGATGCGGAGCGCCTAGAGATATTAGAGAAGAGACGCAGAGAGGAGGCAGCAGCAAAGGAGCACAAGGAAGAAGAGGAAAGGAGGCGTGTTGCTGCGTGTAGGGAGGAGAGAGAGAGGAAGCTTGAGCGCGTGCGCCAAGCGAAGGTAGCGATGGAGGAGAATCCTGATGCCCAGAACAAGGGAAAGTGACCTCATTGTACTCAGTAGTATGCTAGTTGTATGGTTTAATTATAAACAATGTGGTCGATGTAGTTTGCAAGGTGTTTAATCTAATGTACTTTAGGTAAATCATGTACCTAGGACATATTCTGTGTTATTTATTTCGTCGTCATGTACTTCATATGCACTTTAAGTTTTTGGACCTTGCATAGTGTTGTCATATATCAGGTTTAATGTTACTGAGTTACTGAAACTAGTTCTCGAGGTGCACATAAAACATAAGGAAGTACTGGATTTCATAATTCAACACGCATAACATAGGACATGGCATGTCAGAACTTGTACCAAACAAGGGCACATATGTCCTGGACTAAACCTAACATGCCTTAGGTAATTAGAGCGAACAACAAGCACATTACATGGCATGTGCACATGATAGATTTGTTCTATCTAGTAGTGCGGTCACATAGCAAACTGTGTAGCCCCTTCTCCACAGTACCCTCCCATTGTTGATGGTGGAGGTGGCGGGGGTGGTGGTGGAGGCCCGTTGTTCTTGTGATTAAGGCAGGTGCAATATGGATCATGGCATGGTCCGTCCTGTGAAACGGCACCACTACTGGTATTGTCTACTCCGTTGTCCTTGTAACCGTTACTAACTTCTCTTTCTAGTTCGAAGATACGGTCTTGCAAGTAGTAGATGTACTGTGCGTACGGATAGATTGGTCTAGGATCGACCCATCTAGTGAAGCCACAGTTTTCTTTGGACTCTGAACACTGCATTTCAAAGATTTCCGTGAACATGCAGTTAGTTTCACCTATGAGATGCAAAATAATAGAGAAAAAAATTTGAGTAATAAATTTTAAAACCAATTACCTCTGCTCGCGGACATTTGAATAATCGGTGACCTCCATCCAAACCCTCCATGAACATCTGCACTAAGCAGTCCTCACCATGCCTACATTTTGGCCAATCTTCTTTTCGGTTATCATATCCTCGGAGTGGACACTCTTTGGTGAAATCTCTCTTGGTCTCGACAGGAAAATGATACACTGGTTCATCAAAGTCTTCCGGACCCAGAGACCTCTCCCACACAATGGGTGTACCCTTACTCCCCCCCGTTTCCTTCCCTCTAGATGACCCTCCAGACATTACTACTCATAGATAACCAACTTCTGGTTTCAAGTGACTAGCATTGTATGGAGGAAGGTGTATATACAGCCAGCAGTGGAGTGGAGAGCCGTTGTATTGTGGCTTTAATGCTCATGAAAAGCCTAGATGACATCCCTGAAAAGCCTATTTGAATTACTGAAAAGCCTATTTGAAAACTCATATGTAAAGGCTAGATTCCTTGATCAATCAATTCATCTGTAAAAGAGGATGTACGATAGGATAGTGACATGATAAATCACTGAAAAGGATACATGCTATCGGTGTACTGCACGACTTGACATGTTGCAAAAAATTTTGGCATAGTTTTCCCTGTTTTTGATTCAATCCAAACACAGATATCACATAAACATATGTCATCAACAATTATATATGACATTCACAGTGCATATGCCATAAACTTCATAGTAGTTCATACAGTACATAATAATAGGATATAACAGTCCATAATAATAGTCCATATAGTCCATACAGTCCACAAGTCGGCTACAGTCCCTCACTGTCTCCTAAACCTACCCTTGCCCTTGTGTCCAAGAGCGTGGGTGCCTAGAGTGTAAGGGTCAGGTGGTCGATGTCACCTGGTATCGACCGGCTGCGTAGGCTGAGTCCAGGGAGCATCGTCTAGCTGAGACGGTCCAATCTCCTCATGCCCCTGGTCCTCGTCCTCGCGGTCGTCGTTGTCCTCGTCGTCCTCGGTGCAAATGCCTCGTGACCCTGTAGGTGGGTGGCTAGACGAACCTACGCCACCTCTGGGTGTAGAAGGCACGTGCACGTCCTGCGTCGTGCCTGTCCTGCAACCACAGCACGCAGCGGTACGGCGTAGCCGACGTGCCAGTCTCTGGTGCACAAAATCATGTCAACTGAATGTATTGAACGTGTTAGTAATCTAATATTTGTATATTTATAGATACTTACGTCAAGGAAGCTACGTGTGTCGTCGTCCCTCACCCTCGGACGAAAGCATTCTATTTCTTGGACCGACATCCTAAGGGAGTTGCCCTACAACAAAGTTTTAAGTTGTAATTCATTGTTACGCAAATCGATATATAAAAGTAGAGCAAATGACATACCACTCTATCCAAGATCAGTCCTGCTCCTACCTGGCGACCTACACGAGTAGAGTGGTCGTACGCCATGTCCTCATCCTCTGATGACTCAATGTCAGCGTAGTCATCGTGTGTCCACTATAGCTTAAGCCTCGGACGAGTCGCTTGGTGGTACCAAGCTTGGTACCGCCTGTAGTCTATGTTCATGTGCGGCTCGTTGTTGTCGTCCATGTTCTCATCGAACATCTCCCACACTTCGATGTAGTCTCGGTGGTGATGGGCCCAATCAAAGATTTTCCTGTTTTTCTTATGATCGAGCCTGCAAAACACGTACACAAGTTAGTCAACATCATGTGGCTATAGCATGTATGTATGGCAAAGTTAAAAATTTCGACAGAGTTTCCTTTGTATGTTGAAGCAAACCACACATATATGCATTCCATAGACATACAAACATACCAACAATTATTTCATCCATCTTATTCGACATATATCATGTGGTATGGGCATGTGCAACTTCAGGAAAAGGTCTGATTACAAAGAAGAGAACACTTACTTGTGTAAGTCAACATCGGTCGACACTGGAGATGGTGGACAACGCTGCCTTGCTCCAAACTAGCGTGCAACTCGATGTGGAAGGTGGTACTCGACAGCATAGAAGCAGATAAGAGGGCACCTCACCCTGTAGAGCTCGCTGTCGCTGTCACACACGTTGCTCACCACAAAAGGAAGTGTGGCGTCGTCTGCGTACGGCTCCCAAGTCACCTGCAACGTGTCCAAACAAGAAGTTAGATAGCTTAATAAATAATTTCTTTCAAACCAACATGTATAATAATTTGTATTTACACTAGAGGCCATTAGCCTGTCTAGCTCATCCGTGTACTCTTTATACGCCCGCTCCATCCTCACGTGAGGAACTATCACCTGGTCCCATAGGTACGCCCACGTCGGCTGTAGACGTGTGTTATGCACTGGGAACCAGTCGTGAGGAGCCAACACCACGGGACGAGCAACTGGTAGCCGCGACCACATCCATAGCTGGAGTAGGTACACCCACCCACCAAGTGAGGCTGACGGTGAAGACCGCCGGCACACCTCGCAAAGCTGACGGTAAAGGAAAGCCGACACCACAGAGCCCCAGCTGTAGTGACCCGCCTGGTCCCAGTCTGTGAGGCAGTGGATCCACATCCACGACGCAGTGTCGCCCGTTCCGTCGGGGAAGAGAACAGAGCCAAACAAGTGTAGGATCCACGCTCTATAGTAGTACTGAACTGTCTGTCTCTGGAGGACACTGTGTGAACTCAGCCTAAAGCCAGGAGAGAAGGACACCAGAAGTGCGCTCTCCTTGCTCACCCACCTCACGTCCAAGGAAGGCCTCCACTGTAAGGTCCAAATGGCTAGAGGGGGGGTGAATAGCCTATTTAAAAATCTACAAGCTTCACTAAACAACCACGTTAGTATAAAAGATGGCTAAGCTAAATCTAGCACTAGCTCAACTATACTATGCAAGCCACCTATACAATTCTAGTGAAGCAAGGCTATGATCTCTAATACACACCAACAAGACTAAGTCACTAAGCTACTTACTCCTATGTGATAAAAGCTACACTAAGCAAACTACACTGGGAATAGTACTAGAAAGTAAAGAGCAAGTGACTTGATTCTTATACCAACGATGTAGAGAAGTAATGCACTCGAAGAATCAATCACAATGATCAACCACAAGAGAAATCCTCGACAAAGAGATGACACAAGATTTTTTACCGAGGTTCACTTGCTTCCCGACAAGCTACTCCTCGTTGTGGCGATGCACCCACTTGTCGGTTCGCGAGCTAATCGACTATCAAGAGTCGAGCCCTCGGCGGGCGCCGCACAACCGCACACAAGATGGGGATCCTCCAAGCCACGAGCTCCACTAAAGTATCCAATTTGCGAACTCCCGTGGAGAAGGATCAAGAACCCCTTACAACACTTGGTGAGGGCTCCAACAATCTCCAATTGCGGGCTCAATCACCTCCGCTGCTCCAAGCCGTCTACCGTGTCGGGAAACACGGAAAGTAAAAAGAAATCCGCAGCAACTCGAAGATCAAGTGCCTTTAGAATGCAACTCTCAAGCAATGCACTTGAATCTCACTCAATCTCACTCAAGATTGCAACCAAGCAAAGAGATGAGTGGAGGGGTTGTTCTCTAACTCAAAGGATGTCTCTAGGTCTCAAAATGTGCAAGAGTTCCCCTCAAACCCCGGACATCCTCTATTTATAACGAAGGGGTACGCAGCTAGCCGTTACGAACGACGCAGCGAAAATCGCGCCGACCGAACGCTCCGGTCAGGGTGACCGGACGCGTCCGGTCACTACACGACAGCAAGAAACAGTGCGCGTCAGAACTAGCCGTTGCCGTGACCGGGCGCACTCAACCGTTCGACCGGACGCGATAGTGCTAGCGTCCGGTCGCGTTCCAGTAAGCTCCCATCGAGACCGGACGCGCCGCGTGTCCGATCGGCACTCTGTTGCGCTCTGTCCCTCTGGACGCCTAACCGGACGCTCCGGTTCCATGAGGGACCGGACGCGCCGGTCGCGCGCTCTACTTCTGCGCTCAGGTGAACTGACCGGACGCGCTGGTCAGGCCAGACCAGCGTCCGGTCAGAAACCCTAGCAGCACCGAGTTGACCGGATGCGTCTGGTCAGACCGAGACCACGTCCGGTGCAGCGTTCGGTCACCACAGTGACCGCCGTTCACCTCTGTTTCTTTTCCAACTTTCGACGCAGTAGAAAATAGGTGTTTCACTTCGCCAAAAAGCGCCGAATCCTGCCTCGCAAGCTCGGCGGGAGGGAGAGAGGAACCCAAACCCCTCTCTACCGCTTAAACACCACCGCCTTCGCAAATGTGCTAACACCACCAAGTGTACACCACAATGTGCATGTGTGTTAGCATTTCACAAACATTTTTCAAGGCGTTATGTTAGCTCTCAACTAGATCCTAATACATATGCTCAAGACATTGATCTAGTGGCACTTGATTCCCGAGCTAACCGTGATTGCCCCTCTTGATAGTCGGCTATGTATCCTAAACCCGGTCAATCACTTCTCTACTCAACTTAGACCGGCAAAAGGAAAACCCTATGGTTATACCTTTGCCTTGCGCTCTTAGATCTTTCTCTTCCACTTGATCATCATGTCCATCATATTATGTGCATCTCCACCATGATTGACATTTTATGTCCATGCACCATTTCTTTGTGATCTTGTGGCCACCACTCCTTTCCACGTACACCTTCATCACATGTGTTGCTTATGCCTAACTCAAAACACTTAACACATGGCATTAGCAACTTGGTGTCATTAATTACCAAAACCAAACTTGGGCTATCAATCTCCTCCTTTTTGGTAATTGATGACAACCATCACAAAGATATGAAATGAAATTAATTTTCAACTTTGATAGTATTAGCTCCCCCTACATATGTGCTTCCAAGAGTTTGGTTTAATTGTGCACATATGTATGGATTTGAATTTTGGGAGAGTTACTACTATCAAATTGATGCTAAGGTATATAGAATGAACCTTTGAAGCGTGATACCAATCGGAGTTGCCTTTATATACCATCCTTAGCATCGATGTAGCTAGACACCACTTGTAATACATCACTTGTAAAGATCACAAACACTAAAGTACCCCGTGAGATCAACATTAAAAGCAAAGGGTGTCTAGATTCTACTTGTAAAGCTACTCTCAACAAATCATCATTCAAGTTCTATTTCTAGCAATCACCGTACAATCATGAATATGAATTTAAGCTTTGCAATGCAACAAATCATCATGTAAATGCACATACAAATGCAACAAATTATTCATGAGCTTGCTCCCCCTACTTGTGTGCTCAATTTTAATTGATCCCTTTCCAATGTCATAACTTTGATTTCTCTCCCCCTTACTATATCTTTCTCCCTCTTTGCAATTTAACTTTCTATCTTTGTGACTTTTCTATCTTTGTGACTTTTCTCTCTCCCTTTGTCAACAATCACCAAAAAGGTGCCAATTTTAGTGAGAATTAAGTCAATCAATATGAGGGAGTCCAAATTATAGTTCAATCTAGATCACTTGCCTAGAATATGTAATTCGGTTTGATCCAAGGACAAGCTTCTTCACACCTCATAAAGTATAAGGGTTATCTTGACCATGTTGAATTACACATCATGAGCTCATTTTCTAGATTCAACACCAGGTTTGCAAGCCTACAAACATGTCATATGCTACCACTAGATCAATCAAACATAGAAGCAATAGTGGTACCATATATACATTAAACTCATTTGATTTTCATAAATGAGCCTATTTGTCATGCAAATGTGTCTATATGTTCTAACCATGTCCTTAGCAAAGTATGAATGATATGACAAACAACTTTACCTTGCTATGTTAGAGGAGAGGCATGTCATATAAGAATGTGGGGGTGCACTCATCTCAAGTTGGAGAAGTCAAGTATGTTCAATTCATTCTTCAACTTGTAAAATCTTTTCTCATCAAGTGGCTTTGTAAATATATCGGCTAGTTGATCTTCAGTGCCAATGCTTTCAATGCTAATATCACCCTTTTGTTGATGGTCTCTTATGAAGTGATGCCTTATGTCAACGTGCTTCGTTCTTGAATGTTGAATCGGATTGTGAGTCATCTTGATAGCACTTTCATTGTCACAAAACAATGACACATTCTTAAACTTGATTCCAAAATCATTCAAAGTGGCCTTCATCCAAAGCAATTGTGCACAACAACTACCGGCACTAATGTATTCGGCTTCGGTGGTAGATAGTGCAACACTATTTTGTTTCTTTGATGACCATGAAACAAGAGACCTTCCAAGCAATTGACAAGTGCCACTTGTGCTCATTCTATCAATCTTGCATCCACCATAGTCGGAGTCCAAATATCCAATCAACTCAAAATTAGACCCCTTTGGAAACCATAATCCAACATCATGAGTGCCCTTAAGATATCTCAATATTCTCTTGGTTGCTTTCAAGTGACTTTCTCTAGGTGAAGCTTGATATCTTGCACATTTGCACACACTAAATATCACATCCAGCCTAGAAGCGGTGACATAGAGCAAACTTCCAATCATAAACCGGTATTGTTTTTGATCTACCATGTTGCCACTAGCATCAACACCCAATTGATCATTAGTTCCCATTGGTGTACTCATTGGCTTAGCATCTTGCAATCCAAACTTCTTGATCATGTCCTTGATGTACTTGCCTTGACTTACAAAAGTGTCATTCTTCATTTGCTTGATTTGAAGTCCAAGGAAGTAACTAAGCTCTCCAATCATAGACATCTCAAACTCATTTGCCATCATTTTTCCAAACTCTTCACAAAAATCTTGATTGGTTGATCCAAAAATGATATCATCCACATAGATTTGTAACACAAACAAGTCATTTCCAAGCTTCTTGGTGAAGAGAGTGGTGTCAACCTTTCCTATCTTGAACCCTTTAGAGAGAAGAAAGTCCCTCAATCTCTCATACCATGCTCTAGGTGCTTGCTTCAAACCATACAATGCCTTTTTGAGCTTGTAAACATGGTCGGGCTTCTTATCATCTTCAAAACCGGGAGGTTGCTCAACATAAACTTCTTCATTGATGTAGCCATTGAGAAATGCACTTTTGACATCCATTTGATAGAGCTTGATGTTGTGTGCACAAGCATATGCTAATAAGATTCTAATAGCCTCCAATCTTGCAACCGGTGCATATGTCTCTCTAAAATCAAGACCCTCAACTTGAGTGTATCCTTGTGCTACTAATCTTGCTTTGTTCCTTACAACCATGCCATCTTGATCTTGCTTGTTTCTAAAGACCCATTTGGTGCCAATTACATTGTAGTTCTTTGGCCTTTCAATAAGTTCCCAAACTTGATTTCTAGTGAAGTTGTTTAGCTCTTCATGCATGGCATTTACCCAATCGGAATCCTTCAAGGCATCTTCTATTTTCTTAGGTTCTTCTAGTGACACAAATGAGTAGTGCTCACAAAAGGATACTAATCTTGATCTAGTTTGAACACTACTTTGAATTCCACCAATGATTTGATCCAATGGATGATCTCTTGCAATGCTAGTAGGTTGGAGTATTGGGAGTTGATTGCTTCCATTTGCTTGACCTTGATTTTGCACTTTATCATGAGAACCACTAGAGCTTGCTTGATTTGTATCAATTTGCACACTTTGGTTGATCACATGAATATCATCATCAACAACTTGCCTTGGCCTAACATCACCAATGTCCATGTTCTTCATTGCATTTGATGACTAATCTCCTCTCACATCACCAAGGTTTTGAGCTTCATTTTGAGATCCTTAGGTTTCATTAAACTCAACATCATGAACTTCTTCTAAGGTGCTATTTGTGAGATTCCAAACTATATATGCTTTGCTTGTGGTAGAATAACCAAGTAAGAACCCTTCATCACATTTCTTTTCAAACTTGCTCAATCTAGTGCCTTTCTTGAGAATATAGCTTTTGCAACCAAACACTCTAAAGTATGCAATGTTGGGCTTTCTTCCATTCAATAGCTCATATGGTGTCTTCCCAAGCTTTCCATAGCAATAGAGACGGTTGCTACAATAGCAAGCCATGTTGATGGCTTCACTCCAAAATGAATGACTCACATTGTATTCACTAAGCATTGATCTAGCCATGTCAATCAAAGTTGTATTCTTTCTTTCAACTACACCATTGGATTGAGGAGTGTAGGTTGGAGAGAATTGATGTCCAATACCAAGATCATCACACAATTCCTCAATTCTTGTGTTCTTGAACTCACTACCATTGTCACTTCTAATCTTCTTGATGGTGATTTCAAACTTATTTTGCACTCTTTTGACAAAAGATTTGAATAGATCATAAACATCACTCTTGTCATAGAGAAAGAACACCCAAGTGTATCTAGTGTAGTCATCCACTATCATAAAACCATACTTGTTCCCACCAATGCTAGTGTATGTTGTTGGCCCAAACAAGTCCATTTGCAATAGCTCAAATTCCTTTGATGTGCTCATTTCACTCTTATTAGGATGTGCATTTCCAACTTGTTTGCTGGCTTGACAAGCACTACAAGGTTTATCCTTCTCAAAGGTGACATCCTTCAAGCCTCTAACTAAGTCATGCCTCAAAAGTTTGTTTAATTGTTTTATTCCAACATGACCATGCCTTCTATGCCATAACCAACCCATACTAGATTTGCTAAGCAAGCATGATGTCAATTGTGTCTCATTATCATTGAAGTCAACCAAGTACAAGCTACCATGTCTAAATCCTTTGAATATCAAATTTGATCCATCAACACTTATTACTTCAACATCATCACTACCAAAAATGCACTTGAAGCCAAGATCACAAAGTTGTGCCACCGATAAAAGATTGAAATCCAAGCTCTCAACTAGCAACACATTAGATATGCTCATGTCATTTGAGATAGCAATATTACCAAGCCCCTTGACCTTACCTTTCTTGTTGTCGCCGAAAGTGATAGCATCAAAATCACCATTTTGACTTGTATCAATTGATTTGAACATACAAGAATCCCTGGTCATATGTTGAGTGCACCCACTATCAAGCACCCAATGCCTTCCTCCGGCTTTGTAATTGACCTACAAGATAGGATCAATTCCTTTTAGGTACCCAAACTTGTTTGGGTCCTCCAAGGTTAGTGACTAAGCTCTTTGGTACCCAAATGACTTTCTTCTTTGAGCCCATCCATGGTGCACCAATGAACTTAGCATGAACACCATTTGTACCCTTGGTAAGTATATAGAAAGAATCAAACTTAATTGAGGATACATTAGCATTAGATTTCTTGTTCATGTAATGTTGCTCTATGTGACCAACTTGCTTGTAACTTTTGTAATAGCTACCATTGTTCTTCACAAAGCGAGTCTTGTGAGAAGCAAAAGCGGCCTTGCCTTTCTTGGGGTTATAGCCCAATCCCTCTTTGTAGAGAGAAGCTCTTTGGCTACCCAAGCACATAAGCAAGCGGTCCTCACCACCATAAGCCTTAGCTAAGGTGTGATTGAGCTCTTTTACCTCCTTCTTGAGATTTTCATTCTCAACTATAAGTGTAGAGTCACAAGTGAAACCATTACTACTAGATGAGGATGATGGAGATGCGCTACATAAAGGGTTAGTGGGAGCAACAACAATAGGCTTATGAAAAGATTCATCAATTATATCACAAGATATGCCTATGTTGCAAGTTTTAGCTTTCTCAATATTAGTTGGCATGTTTTCACATTTTTCAACTAGAGAGAAATGAGCTTCTTCAAGCTTAGTGTGAGACTTTTGAAGCTTCTTATGGTCTACCTTTAGACTCTCATAAGATGCCCTAAGCTCATCAAGTTCTTGCATAAGTTTTTTCTTTTCCTTAAGCAAGCCCTTGCACTCCTTTCTAGATTCTTTAAAATGTTGAGTGCAATCTTCTAGCATAGTGATTAGTTCATCTTTAGTGAATTCTTCTTCATCACTATCACTATCACTAGCATTATCATGATCACTCTCATCATCGGATGATACCTTAGCGGCCTTAGCATAAAGCATGATGAAGTGTCGAAGAGGGAGACCTTCTCTTGGATGGCAATGCTAGTATGTCCCTTCTTCTTGCTCTTGTTGTCATCCTCATCATCACTTGAGGAATCATCACTATCCCATGTAGCAATATGAGAATCATTCTTCTTTTTATGAGAGCTCTCCTTCTTTTCTTGCTTCTTCTTTTGCGTCTTCCTCTCCTTCTTGATAGCATCTTCATCATCACTATCATAAGGACACTTTGCAATGAGATGGTCCTTGCTATGGCATCTAAAGCATCTCATGGTATGCTCATTCTTCTTAGATGAGTTCTTCCTCCTCCTTGCACGATAGCCCTTCTTCTTTATGAATTTGCCAAATTGCTTGACAAAGAGAGCCATCTTCTCATCAATGTTATCACTATCACAAGAGCTTGAGTCTTCCTCACTTGATGATTCGATCTTGGATTTGCCCTTGGATGTGGTAGCTTTGAATGCCACACTCTTCTTCTTCTCATCATCTTTCTTCTCATTTTCCTTGTTCTTCTTCTTGACCAACTCATCCTTCTCATCATCTTCTCTATATGAATCATCGGTCATCACTTCTTGAAATATTTGTTGAGGAGTTGAATCCTTCAATGTAGTCCTCACTAGCACGGTGATCAATGTATCAAACCTCTTGGGCAAGCTTCTCAAGAACTTCATAGAGAATTGGTTGTCCTTGACTTCCTCACCAAGTGCCTTGAGCTCATTGACAATGACTTGCAATCTTAAAGCTTGAAAATTTTTCTTGCAAGATATATGCTTTAGCGGTCTTTGTGCCTTCGGTGCCCTTAAATGTTTCTTCTAGCTTGGCCCAAGCATCATGTGCAACTTCTATGTTCTTCACTTGCTCAAATGTCTTGTCATCTAATGCCTCATGAAGAGCACTAATGGCAATGTCATTGCATTGAAGCTTCTTCTCCTCCACCGGTATAGGTGCTTCCGGATTAACAACCTCAAATTTAGTTTCGGTGACCTTCCACACTTCTCTATTGATTGACTTGAGGTGTGCGGTCATCTTAACCTTCCAATATGCATAATTTATCCCATCAAAGTGAGGTGCCTTCTTGGTGTTGTTGATGTGCAAGCTTAATTGAGCCATTCCTTTTCACCGTAGGTTGTTAAGCCTCAAATAAATGGTGCCTCGGCTCCGATACCACTTGTAAGGTCCAAATAGCTAGAGGGGGGGTGAATAGCCTATTTAAAAATCTACAAGCTTCACTAAACAACCATGTTAGTATAAAAGATGGCTAAGCTAAATCTAGCACTAGCTCAACTATACTATGCAAGCCACCTATACAATTCTAGTGAAGCAAGGCTATGATCTCTAATACACACCAATAAGACTAAGTCACTAAGCTACTTACTCCTATGTGATAAAAGCTACACTAAGCAAACTACACTAGGAATAGTACTAGAAAGTAAAGAGCAAGTGACTTGATTCTTATACCAACGATGTAGAGAAGTAATGCACTCGAAGAATCAATCACAATGATCAACCACAAGAGAAATCCTCGACAAAGAGATGACACAAGATTTTTTACCGAGGTTCACTTACTTCCTGGCAAGCTACTCCTCATTGTGGCGATGCACCCACTTGTCGGTTCACGAGCTAATCGACTATCAAGAGTCGAGCCCTCGGTGGGCGCCGCACAACCGCACACAAAATGGGGATCCTCCAAGCCATGAGCTCCACTAGAGTATCCAATTTGCGAACTCCCGCGGGGAAGGATCAAGAACCCCTTACAACACTTGGTGAGGGCTCCAACAATCTCCAATTGCGAGCTCAATCACCTATGCTGCTCCAAGCCGTCTACCGTGTCGGGAAACACGGAAGAGTAACAAGAAATCCGCAGCAACTCGAAGATCAAGTGCCTTTAGAATGCAACTCTCAAGCAATGCACTTGAATCTCACTCAATCTCACTCAAGATGTGCAACCAAGCAAAGAGATGAGTGGAGGGGTTGTTCTCTAGCTCAAAGGATGTCTCTAGGTCTCAAAATGTGCAAGAGTTCCCCTCAAACCCTGGACACCCTCTATTTATAACGAAGGGGTACGCAGCTAGCCGTTACGAACGACGCAGCGAAAATCACGCTGACCGGACGCAGTAGAAAATAGGTGTTTCACTTCTCCAAAAAGCGCCGAATCCCGCCGAGCTAGCTCGGCGGTAGGGAGAGAGGAACCCAAACCCCTCTCTACCGCTTAAACACCACCGCCTTCGCAAATGTGCTAACACCACCAAGTGTACACCACAATGTGCATGTGTGTTAGCATTTCACAAACATTTTCCAAGGCGTTATGTTAGCTCTCAACTAGATCCTAATGCATATGCTCAAGACATTGATCTAGTGGCACTTGATTCCCGAGCTAACCATGATTGCCCCTCTTGATAGTCGGCTATGTATCCTAAACCCGGTCAATCACTTCTCTACTCAACTTAGACCGACAAAAGGAAAACCCTATGGTTATACCTTTGCCTTGCGCTCTTAGATCTTTCTCTTCTACTTGATCATCATGTCCATCATATTATGTGCATCTCCACCATGATTGACATTTCATGTCCATGCACCATTTCTTTGTGATCTTGTGGCCACCACTCCTTGTCACGTACACCTTCATCACATGTGTTGCTTATGCCTAACTCAAAACACTTAACACATGGCATTAGCAACTTGGTGTCATTAATTACCAAAACCAAACTTGGGCTTTCATCCACCCGAGCTCTCGAACCCTCTGACCTACATTGCCCTGTCACTGCCCTCCCATGAATCCTCAGACCTAGCATCTTCTAACAGTCCTGTAGCGTGACTGTCATCTCCCCAAACGCCATGTGAAAGCTGTGAGTCTCAGGTCGCCACCTATAATTTTAGCAAAACAAAAATAGTCCTCAAAAACATAATTGCGTGAACAAATGATTATTAATACAACCTATGTGTTCATAAAATTCCTGTCAACCAACGAAGTCAAGCCCGCTGAGTTGAACAAAGGCAGGCCACGACGAACCTAGAAAGATATGACGTCTAGTCCAGCTCTCGATAGGTACGGTGTGTACTTGTCGTCGTACTGCATTTCCAAGAACCCTCCATGTACTATAGAACGAAGGAGCAGAAGGTCCTGCATTTAAACGAAATACAAATGTTACTTGACACACACATATGCACTTATAATTCAAAGTATGTGATATGGGAGTGTAAAATCTTACCTGCCCCGACGCTACGAGACGTCCTCGGTGGGTCTCCTCGTACACCGGGTCTAGAAGGTGGAATTGCGCCATCCTAAAAAAATATAGTCAGTAAGTTATAAAATAAATATGCATTTATACATAAAGCAAGAATTGTACAATCAATACGATAGGTATTAAATAATAGAAACAACTACAAGTCGCACCTCACTAATTTTCCATGGCAAGTGCAGGAACTGTGGCCAAGTCTACCGCACTTGCCACACTCGTACTGCTCTAGGTCATTAAGAAATGGCATCGCTCTCCCACATCGCATTCTCCTAGGTGTCTGATCCATAACCATCCTGTGTCTCGTCCTCTTTCTAGAGCCCCGCTTGTCCCAACGGTAAGCTGGATCTGCAATGTACGTTGGACCGTCGTATGGATGCCACTCTCCAGGGTCCCAAAAAGGCACGAAGCGGGGCCTCCATGTTTGGACAAGCGTGTCGACACTGAACTCGCGAGGTATCCTAGCCTCAATATCATAGTTGCGATGCCTAGCAGCTGCTACAAGGTGAGAACATACAAAGTGATACTGCCTTGGTTTCTCACAAGTGCATGAGAAATCTTGGAGGACTACCACATGAATCCTTGACTCTCGGACCTCACCATCAGATGTAGTACCACCGGTATGCTTCACCTCATATCTTCCAGTGGCATGATCAAAACATGTGACCTCATGTGTGCCAGCCCTTTCCTTCGCATTGTCTAGATGTGCCTGTGGTGTTGGGGCCCAAATCTTACCTTCACTCTGCAACTGCAATGCATGGGCGTGCCGATCGTTGAACCAGGCAATAAGCTTGTAGAATGTGAATTGAACGATAGCGTTCACGGGCATACTACAAATCTCCAGCAGCAGCTTATTAAAAGACTCAGCCATGTTGCTGCACTGAAACTCGTACCTCCAACCACCTGCGTCGTGAGCGCTTGTCCATTTCTCCACATCTCTCATCAAACCTGTCAGCCATTGTCTACCTTCTGTATTAGATGCGGTTCTGACCTCCTCTAACTTCCTCTAAAAATACCTATCCTCAAGCTGTCGAGCAGCCTCCTGGAAAAGATCAAAATTATCCTTCACACCATCCTTCCGGAGTAGATTCTCAGCAAGGTGCTGTAACACCCCGGGTGTTATAGTGCTAATTAATCTGCCATGTCATCATAATGCATCGTAAAGCATCCATGTTTAGGTCAACCTTGTTATGCATCAACTAAAACAAGTTTACTTATCTAGATTGGATGTGCTTTTTCGTGGTGTGATCCGAAACGAAAACCCTATTTTTGAATGCCACCGCAAATACTTAGACCATACCATGCGTAATTTGAAGTGTGTGACTGTGTTGCACACTATTGTCAAGTGTAGGGTATGAGCTCAAGTACAACACATAAAATGAAGCTCCAAGTTTGAGTTTGAATAGGAGTCCAAAAACTTGTCACGAGTTTTCTGATTCAAATTTAAATTCAAATTTGGGGAAAATGTAAAAGAATTTCAAAAGCTAAATTGGTCAACCAAGAGTGGCATTTGGTCAACCATGTCATGTTGGTCCAAATGATGCCCTTGGGTGATATTTTGATCACTAAGTAATCACTAATCAAAGTAGCAACAAATTCCAATTGAAAATTCCTCCGAAAACCCTAAATTTCAAAACCCTGTTTTACCTATTTTAAAAAAATTCAAAATCTAAGCAAAATTTGGGAAAACGTTTAAAACCAAGTTTGTAGAACTTTTCAAGGGCTACAACTTTGGTGTTTTGAGTTTTCAAAGTTTTAGTGTAAAATGTGGAGCAATTTTGAAAATAAACAAATTTTAGATTTAACTCATTTTTGTCCCCAAACTAAGATTTCAAAATGGAGGGAGAATTTGAAAATGTTTTGAACAGAAAAGTTGTAGGTCTTGTCAAGATGTACAACTTTGGTGTTTGGAGATTTTGAAGTTTCAATATGAAATCCAAAGTAATTTCTAAATTACCAAATCCTCAAAATGTGTCCCCTTTTGAATTTAAACTCAAATTTCAAAATCCAGTTAGAATTTGAAAAGGTGTTCAATACAAAACTTGTAGAGATTGAAATTCTGAAGATTTCATATATTGGGAGTTTTTCAAGTTTCCACATGAATTTGAGAGTAATTTGAGAAAATAGTTTGAAATTCAATTTAGGGGGAGGAGCTACAGTGCCCGACCAATGGCGGCCGACCACCGGCCAGTATGGGCGCCGGCGAGCCGCCGGACGGCTTCCACGGCCTTCGCGCGCGCCAGGACCGCCAGCGTGACGACACGCGCCTTCCAGAGCCGAACAGCGTGTCTAGGCCTATAAATACGTCGAGGTCACCGTGTTTCCTTTTTCTTCTCCGTTTTCGCCACCGCCGCCACCGCAGCTCCGCCGCTCGCCGCTGCCGCTGCCAAGCCGCCTCCGGCCACGCAAACCGCACCAATAGCACTGCCTCATCCTCGCGCACCTCGTGAACCACCGAGCGAGCTTAACTCTGCCTAGATTGCCGCAGCCACCGCTTCCCGTGCTCACCTCCGGCTACCGACCGCCACCGTCGCCCTCACGTGGCCAGCCACTTCCCGTGCTTCCTCGCTTCAACCGAGCACGGTTTCGTGTTCGTGGTATGCCACTGATGCTTTCCGTCCCCTTAATTTAGCCTCTACCGCTTTGTGTGCACCAGCGTGCTGCTCCCGTGTCCACCATGCCGCCATCGCCGTCGCTCGCGGGTCACTAGAGCTCGAACCGTGGTGCAACCTAGCAAAACGGAGTCGTGGGAGGGTGTAGTTGGTGTTGGTAGAGCCAATTGGTCGACCGAAGCTCCGGTCACCGGCTGGCCACCGTGCAGGGGTGAGTGAGCACGCGGGAGTGAGCGGGAGGACGAGAGGAAGGTGATGACAAGCGGGACCGGCCTGTCAGTGAGAGAAAGAGAGAGCACGCGCGCGCGGAGCGGGCCGCGCTGCTGGGCCGCGGGTGCGATGCTGGGCCAAGCGTGAGCGTGCGGGCGCGGGCGAGCGCACGGGCGCGTGGGCTGCTCGGCTGGGCTGGACCGGAGGGAGAAAAGAAAATCGGCCTGAGTTCAATTTTGTTTTTCTTTTTCAAAAAATTATGAATAGTGTTACTATTTTTTTATTTCACTAAAAATTGTGTAGAGCTCCAAAATTTCTAAAAATTTTTGTGTGAGCTTTTCAATGTGTATACTATCTAGGAAAAATGTTAAATCATGAAATTGAATACTTTGTGCAGTAGATTTAATTAGTTCCAATAAAGATTAAATGCAACTTCCATGAATTTTAATAATTAATTTATTAATCCAAAAATTATGAAATTTATTATGACACTATTTTAAGTCATTCTTAATCCATAGAAAAAGTTTGAGCTTGTTTAGATAAAGTTTGATCAACTATTAATTATGCCCTAATTAATTAAATAGTAAATAAATGTTAATTTGATAACTTTAAGTGTTGTATGCCCTTTTGATTGAGTGATGTCCTTAGGTCACTACTCTTTGGTGATCTTTGGCACCTTAATTTCATGTTTGAGCTTGTTAGTAACTTACATAGGGATAAAAAGCTGGTATCGCTGGTTTTGTCGCTACTAGTTAGTAGGTTTTATGTTTGCGATTGTACCATAAAGGGAAGTTGTACTCAAGTAGTAAATCGTGGCATATCGTCATCAAGCATCATGTTTATCATCAAGCATCATGTTGAAGCATGTTATGTACTCGTGTAGTTCCCGCTTTCGAAGAAGTCACAGTTGCCGAGCAAGCTTCCGAAGAAGAGCTATCGTCGGTGGGTTCCGGACCAGACGTTGGAGTCCTCGAGTCTGAGTCAGTCGTCGTGTCAGAGTAAGGCAAACCTCGTTGCATTTAAACCCTACCTTGATATTTACAAATCTTTATTAATTATTATTTATATTATAGTTTACTGCATTAAGTAATTAGGAGTTGAGTGATAACCCAATTGATGCACTATCATCCTTGTTTATTGCGATATCAACCTTGATATCTGTTTTCCTGAAAATGCGTAGTATGCTTCGCTATGCTTAAAAGTTAAGCTTTTAAATGAAATGTTTACATGGCCATAACGACATACTTAATGAATATTAAAAGATGAGAATGAACTTGAAAGATCGGACGGGTGGTTTGGCCACTGCTAACATGCATTGGGAAAGGAGTCTCAATGTAGTGTTTCCGCCTTGTCAGTTAAGGACCGTCCGTTGTAGGCCTGCTTGTGTTTCGAGACTTTGCAACTAGCTTCATGCCTTGGGTAAGCCCCAAATGTTGGTGATTCCATTATGAGAATGTCTAACCTCGCACTAGGAGTGGAGAGATAGCGGGAGTAGCGTGTACCCTCGAGGCTAGAATCAGGCCGGGTTCGAGGAGTACTGTACTCTCGGGTGACGATGGACACGTTCTGGTTTTGGGAGATCTAAATGAGGGTTGACATATGCAAGATTCGGTTCTGCATATATCGTGATGTTAGAGATCCCCAGCTGGGTATAATCGGTTCGAATCGTCGTTGCTCCTCGGTTATGGAGACTTGATCACCTGACTTATCTCGTAGTTAAGAACTGGAATTGAAAGAAAGAATAAGAAAGATTTTGATGATACTACTTTGATCTAGATTAGGATCACCTAGAATTGGATAATGAACCATCAATGGTAAAAGTAAAATATTGAAGATAAGGACTTACTTTAGTAAGCTTTTCTACAAAAGAAAATTTGATTCTGGAATACCCGTACCTTGATTCCCTAAAGCTAGCATGCCCTTGGAGTCTTTGTCTTAGTCGGGTAAGTCTTGTTGAGTACTCTCGTACTCAGGATTTGTTGAACCCCTTGTTGCAGGTGCGGTTCATGAACAAGTCTGCTTTGAGCCTTGTTGTATGACCGTCGTGGCTGAAGAAAGTGACGACGAGTAGACTGTTTGGCCTTTGGGCAAGACACCTCGTTTGTGTGATGTAATAAAGTTACTACCGATACTTCTCTACTACTGATACTTCTCAACCAAAGCAAATGCCAAAGGAACAAGCTTGTTGTTTGCATCACACGATATGGCTATGAGAAGTATGCCACGGTACTTGCCAATCAAGAATGTACCATCAATGGAGAAGACTGGACGGCAGTGCCTAAATGCCTCGACACACTGAGGGAAGCACCAGAAAGCACAGAAGAATATCTATCTCCCATCCTTCCATGCGTCTGGCCTAGGGATGTACTCATAATGCATGCCTAGATTCACTGCTTTGATTGCATTGAGAAGTACTAGAAGCTGCTCGTAGCCATCCTCCCAGTCCCCATATATCATCTTCCACGCCCGCTGCTTAGCCCTCCAGGCTTTGCCATAAGTTATGTCATATCCTCCATACATCTCATTAACTATTTTGATAATTGTCCTGACCTTCATGTTCGGCTCTCCCTGTAATACTTTCATCAACCGCTTGGCAATGAGGGTAGATGTCAACTGCCGATGCTTTGTGCTGAGGTCATGTGAAGAACAAGTATGTGGCCCGACAACTCTTGTGATCTTCCACTTTCCGGAGACCTTTTGCTTCCTTGCACAAACCCTCCATGGACAGTGTTCCTTGTCACACACAACCGTGTAACGCCGCTCCACATAGGAATGCAGGACCTTTGTACGGTCTCTTGCGTAACACTGCAAACGCCTGCAACCACCTCTTCAACGCAGGGAGGTCATTGAAAACCCTCTCCTTCTCTATCTCCATACTAGGACCAGCCTCTGGAGCTTCCTGCAGCTCATCATCATGTCCTTCTGCAAACGCCTGATCTGAATGAGTAAGATCACTAAACTCATGAACCATAGGATCACAACTGTCGGGAAAAATACGCCTAAGCATCTCAACGTCACTCTCTGTGAGCTCTCCAACGGGACGATCATCGTCAGAATCAACAGCCCTTGCGATCTCATATGGCTCTGAATCATTCATAATTTCAACACTATTGGAGGCGCGGATTCCATCTTCAATCTGGACTTGGGCATCAGCAGGAAGAGCACCCTCATTATCGGGAACGTCTCCAGCAACATAGCCACAAATAAGAGGAGATGATAAGAAGAGTGGATGATGTAACAGAACCACCCAATTTATAAGAGCTCAAGTACAAAATCAGCGATTTCACGCTCAATTTACATACTCGAACTCATATAAACCCGGTAGTCCGTGAAATCACGAGGGATTTCCAAATTTTTCAAGCTTACAACCAAGATCGTACATGATTTAGTAACCACAGTCCACATGTTACAACAAGTTCACAATTACATCGGAGTGCAACATAAACTTAGTGTAAAACCCACTTCAAAATAGAAGTAGCGGAAGCGAAATAGCTTGAAACCACCTTTTACACACACTTAGTTAAATTACAGTGCCAGCGCATAGTCATGTCCAACAACAGCAAATAGGTACGATGTAAGAAGGGACCATTGCCCATGGTCCACTCACCACCCGAAGTGGGAGAGAGATCCAACTTGTCACCACAGTAGTACGCCTTACTACCTGTAACAGGTGGGAACAAACCCTGAGTACTGGAATGTACTCAGCTAGACTTACCCGTCATAAACCAGAAATAATATGACACCAAGGAGTATGCAAGGCTTTATAAGTGGACTGGCTTGACTTGCTTTGCGGAAAAGCATAAGTTATCATGAATAACTAATTTAAGTCCTTTTGCATCATCTTTGTTATAACCTATTCAATCTATGTAAGCACCTATGCTAAAGCAATCACTTGATTAACCATTAACATCAAAGGTTACCATTTCAGGTTTAGCATGTCCAACATCATCCACATGACCATCCGTGTTCCATCATCATTACTACGATGTTGTAACTCGAGTCAAGTGCTCACTAACCGGGAGCGACGGCGATTCGAATCGAATTCCTATCCAGCTGGACATTTATTCCTCACACAAACCTCACTCACCCGCTAAAGTGAGGTGTTGGTCACCGAGTCAACCATTCAGGTAAAGTCGCGAGCTTGCCAGGAACCACTTGTACCCGGGGGCCACCCGACTGCTCTTTGGCCTTATCATCGCGCCCCCATATCCTGCCACTACTGCTCCGGTACAGTGCGTTGTGGGCAATCCACTCGGCCCGAATAATCTCCCAGCTTCGCGGTCGGAAGGTACTTTATCCGGCCAGCTAAATGTGAGGCATGCGTTCAACATGACCCGAGGGACAACAACGGTCGGTCCTTAATTGACACAGACGTAAACTACAAGCACCCCAGAACCCTGTCTGGTTGCCTCATACTTATTCCACCCGGTCTCCAATTATTCATCAACACTTGGTTATTTCCAGGATATCATCCATTCCATAGCTAAAGTTTCCTAGTAACCACCTATAATTGCCGGTGACAGGAAATCACCGATCGCTACCGGTCTAAGCAGGGCTAAGCATTTATTCGACCCTAAACCTAGCAGGATAAGAATGTAATAAGGTAGGCAAGGATAGTAATAAATGCATCAACGGTTTCACTCAGCTCCTAAGACTTAATGCAACAATACATATATAACATATATATACTCAATTGCTTTTATAAAGTAGGAGGCTTAGAATGCTCTGGGGCTTGCCTGGGATTTGACACCTAGTCAAGTCAGTTAGTTGCATCGCCTTGCCGACATCCCCGATCCTAGCACGTGTCCAGCCTTTCCATCTTCGAGAGGGTCCACCAACACCATCTTCGGGTTCGGTTCCACACCACGTGCTTCTCATGTACCTAGCGTACCTAAATGAGATGCGACAATGCGGAGGTATGAATGCATGGAAGTGCGATAAGCGTACATGATGATAAGGAGTGTACTTAGAATGACTTGCACATGACATGATGATGTGAATGCGAGCATACATACAAACATAGCCACATTCAGGTGATAAGCGAATTAACCCTATTTGCCCGAATAGTTGCATATTTCTTCTCTAGTACTTATAACACAGACTCATCATGATCAAGTAATATAAGACAAGCAACTTATCACATGTAGTTAATATCATGTTTCTCTAAACATTCGTACACACGCACCGAAGAGCTACCTGCGCTCATTCATAAGCAAGCATGCATGCATACATACTAACAGGGTATACCTAGCGACACAAGGCAAGCCTACCCTATGCATATAACATATACATAAACACATACCACACGTACGACTAATACGCTAAGACATGCCAGCAGGTTATTAGTGCTTTAGGGATACACCAAAGCGACATGCATTCGCTAATCAAGGCAATTATACTCACACATGGCAAAGCAACTTATTACCTGTACTAACATCATGTTTCACTTGGACTAAACATTTTATAGCAAGCATCACAGAGCTACATGCACTCACAAGCAAAACATGCATGCTCACTAACAAGGTATACATACCTACACCATTCAAGTTTGTACCCAAATATACATGCACATATGAATGACCACATGGCATTTCAAGTTGAACCAGGCCAAACACACCAGCAAGTTACTCATGACACAAAAGTACATAAAAGTGCCATGAAGCATTCACATCACATGTAACAATTCATTTTAATTACATTTATTGAAATTGCATGGAACTAGGCCACATATTTCTAGAGCTCCTAAAATTCTATAAAAATTACAGCAGGTTAAACATGCTCTCTGGACCCTACTATAAAAATACCATGCCAAAATAATAAGCATATTGGCCTACACAAAAATAACAAACAACAGGGCATAAATGCACATGAAAATACTTTGTACTATGAAAAGTGTCAAACCATAGATTTACTATTTTTCTTAGCTACTTCATAGTACAGGAGCAGCTCACAATTTTTCTCAAGATTTATCTATACATATTTTATTTACTAAAAATGCCACAAGAATCAGCATTAAAGCAATTTAAATAATAAGTATAATTTATTCCATAATAATAGCACCTCAAAATTTTACCACAGATTCTACACCTCAAGATCTATCAAACAAATCAAGCCTCACATTTTTCTGACCCCTATTCTAATTACTACATATTTCCAAAGATCACAAGCATTTAACACATTAAATAAAACTCTATATAAAAGTATCACAAAAATGTTATTTCACATTTTTAACAGATAGATCTATTCACTAGAAACACAACACAACTTGTTTCACCTCATTTGGACACCCACAGCTCAAGATATAATTTACACAAGCATTACTTCTTTTTCTGAAAATCATTTTCTAAAATCATTTAAATCCGAAAATGGGCCTTAACGCTAAAGTCACATGGATCTGCACCCAGGCTTATCCCCTGAGGCTGACAGTGGGCCCTTGACCCCACTTGACAGCGACCAGAGGCGGGGGAGGTGCTCTGGCCGGCCAGACCTCACCGGCGACGAGGTCTCCGGCGGCGCTGACCCCATCCCTGGCTTCCTCTCGTCGAGGCGAACGCACCCAGCTAGGATGCGGCTGCCAGGGCGAGCTCAAGCAGCAACGGTGATGGCCGGCGGCGAGCGGTGGCACGGGTGACGGTGGCTAGGCCTCCTTCGGCCACGGCGAGGCCGGGCGAGGGGCGCTGGAGCATCACGAGGCCTTGGGGGAGGTGGTGCGCGTGCCTGCGAGAGAGGAGGAGCGGAGCGTCGTGACCATGGTGGCCATGACAGCGGCCATCGTCGGGGAAGAAAGGAGGCGCACCGATTGGCGCCGCACCTTGGCAATAGCTGTTGCAAGGCGGCTCATGGGATGGTGCAGAGCGAGGCGGAGCGGTGGGCGAGGCCAAAGCGTGAAATGGCACGGCGGTGGCGGAGTACGGCGCTGCAGCGGGCGAGGCGCGCTCTGGTGCGAAGACGAGCGAGGCGAGAGCAGTCCGGAGTAAAGGAGAGAGAGGGAGGAGGCAAGCACGAATGGGCAGGGGGCGCACCCGGACGCGTCCCCGGCCAGGTGATGGCGCCGATCGGAGCGGCCGCACCGCCCTCGTCGGCCGGTCGACGGCGTCCACGTGGTGCTCGTGTGCTGGGCGAGGCGGGGAGTGGAAGCGGGAGGTGGGGCAGGCTTGGGCCGGCTTCTGGCTGGGCCGAGAAAACGACGCGTGCAGCCCAGTTAAGGTAAAATCCCCTTTTAAAAAAAAACTAAAACAACATTGCATTTCTCCTTGTGAGCACATTTTAAGCACGTTAGAGACATTTTCATGAGTTGACCCAAAAACCACTTTTGTTCCTTAATAACTTATCTACAACTTTGGTTTAGAATGCATCAACAGAAAACTAATGTGACATGCTTTTCATAGATGGTCAAACCAAAACACTCCACGGTCAACATTGAATCAACTAATACTTAGAAGCCTAATTAGCCAAAGTCATTAACATGAACATGGTGCCATTTTATGTCCTAAACATGAATCAAGTATTGTTATAATCATAGGTGCACAACAGCATTATTAAAACTACAAAGTCCAATCATATATCATGTGAAACATCCCACTTGTACTACTGAAACATTTCAACTCTAAACTTGAAACATTGTGTTGCAAAGGTTATAAGTGCAATATTTTAATTATTTCATTTTGCACCCTAAACATGTCTAGGTGAATTTAGTGACCAACAAAGCATCCACTTATATTAACCAAGCATAATTATAAAACATACACATCATGCAACATAAGATAACAAGCATTGTTTCATTAACACATGTCACACGTTCCAGATGTTTCGAATGCATGTTTCAAGTGTTACTTGTGTTAATGCTCATGTATGAATAAATTATGCTTATGCCCATGAAATGCAAGTGTAAAAATGCATGCTTAACACTAGGGTGTTATAGCCTTCCCCCCTTAAATAAATCTCGTCCCGAGATTTGGTACGAAACGTTATTTAAGGAAAGAGAAGCAATGTCACCCACACCACAAGAAGTGATAGCAAAAGGCTATCCAGATTGGATTGTTAGATAGGCTACACTGGTCACCACAACTTTCTGATACTTGCTCCTTATAGAAAGTTTTTGTCTGAAGAATTTCCTCCATTTACTCCCATGAAGCATTGACATTCCGGTAGGAATCCAAGAGACCACTGTTTCCAGGACTTGCTCTCCTTTCTCTGACGACAACACTATATTATCTCCATCCATTAAGTACACGATGAATGTGCTAGCTAACTCTGCCAGCTCATGACTTCCAATATCCTTGTCAGCGGTATCCTTTGACATAACCTTTTGGGTAAAAACACCAATTAACGAAATGATACACTACCAAGTCGGTTGAGTACCATTTCTCATACGGTGTAGTTACACAATAAGTTGGGTCAACGCACATTGCAGCAAAATAATTCTGACTCACTCACCTTGATATTCCAACAAGCATAGCCCTCCAACACAAAGAATGAGAGTGAGTAGATATATTGCAGATTCTGTTCCTCCCGTTAATCTGCTCGTATCTGCTAAGTTTGTGCTCCATTATGCACGAAATTTGGTAGATGTGTAATCCATAAGTCTTCCCATTGTTGACCAAAATTTAACTCAAGCGGACACTGTTGGTTGCTCAAACCATACTTGTACCAAAACTGCACCGTTCCGAAATTTTGGCAATCTGACAAATGGAACCTCTTCTCATAACCCATGCTTTATGCAACGAATCCTCAGTCCAACTTGTCAGATTAGAGTGCTCCAAAAAGGGTGGAGTAACTCACAACATTTGAGGCCGTTCCAACCATGTTTGAGGCACTTCACAAAAACCGACATGGTCACCTAGGAGTCATTACCTGGATAGAGATTGATCTTCTCATTACTAACAAATTAGTTGTCTCTCAACACTAAAAAGCTCCAAGGCTTCAGCTTTTGCAATAAGCATTCACAGTTATTGTCGATGCCGATGATCGTTCTCGAAGTTAGCCGAAAGGGATTTACGCCTGAGAGGGGGCATGAATCTTCCTGGATCCTTGTTCATCTGACATTTTTTTTGAGCATAGTATGCCTCCTTTTGATCCAATATAGATGACACATTTCCAACAGCAGGTAGCATTACTCATAGAAACGGTCAGCAAAGTCACTTGTCTACCACCTCTTGTAGTCTATTAAGGTTGATGTCAGTAACTTGTTCTTCCAAAGTCATCTTTCTGGTAATTCCAGAAGAATCTTCGTTACAAACAGACCACTAAAGATCTTCTGATAAGATATGGAAAGACGACCAAGGGAGGAATCACGAGAAAATAACACATTGGTGGAATTTCCATAATGGATCTTGACTATCAACCATGATACCAGCGCGTGCCAAGTAGCTCAACCTTGTGTCGGCCGCCACAAGAGGCTCTCGGTTTCGTCGTGGCACTGTCAGTCTTGGAGCAAGATGCCATTACAGACCTTACCGCCAATGTGAAATCTCACATGACAGGTAGATCTTGCATGGACAAACATCGCATGCAATACGAATTTAAGCAAACAATGATGTTCACAAGGTTTAGGAGGGAGCAAGTGATGGATCAATGGCAAAAACATGGCATAAGACCAACATGAAGACATCATGTGCCCATCAAAGTTATCATCAGATGCAAGATTATCCAAGATTTGGTCCTATTAGGCAACAATGTAAGACCAACATTGACAACATTGAAGTACTAAAGAGAGGAAATGAGCAAGGGTTCAAGAGCGAAACCAAAATGACGTTCAAGGTTGAGTTGATGGAGCAAGAATATACATGACAAGGAGGAACTGTCGAGATTAGGGCATAGGGAGATCACATTAAAGACCTGGCTCGAGACATGAACCTTACAGGATGATCACAACACACACCTTACATATGCAACATGTTACTTGTGTGCAAGAACAAAGCAAAGGGAAGCATATGTATGCATGAGCAAAATGATCATGATGCATGCTCGTCCTATTCGTCCTCACCAAACTTATGAAAAAGTTTAAGTTCTAGCGATATAGACGGTGGCATACATTCGATCTCTCATATATACGAAACTAGTCGGGCTACACGTTTTGCGTGGTTAGCGTACCTGCAGAAGATTCATTTCAGCCCAACAATCCCCATATATCACACAAAGAAAGCAGTAAATCTACACACTCCGCATACACCCCAATGGATACGAAGGTGGCCACACCCAATCATCGTCCTAATGACGGCATCGTCTCCCAAGGGACGGAACACCCACATGTTGACACTCTTCATAGTTACGTTGTTCAACACGTAACTAATCCAGTGACCAATAAGCACTCCCCTAGATCGGCAGTGTATCCGATCATGCTCTCACAGCTCACACTTACCTGGGCGTAGGTGCGACGTTGCATAAAAGTAATCTATCAACATATATGGCTATTTCATATATGAAGGCTACCTCGACCATTAGACCACAGGGTAGCATAGTGCGGTCAAGTTATCACACTTCTTACCTTAGCCACAGCCGTAGATGCATAATTTTAAAACCCCCAAGTCAGTACTTATATAAGCCACCTAGAGTCCTTATTTGGGCATAAATGATATGACAACTGGCACACTTTTATGTTTTAAATCATAGATTTTCAACACCTATATATGGCTATAAGTTGGCAATCCGCTTGATAAAAAAAATCTTTTTGTTTTAAATACACATGTGAACAGTAGTATACTAAATCTTGCTCTGATACCAGCTGTAACAGAACCGCCCAATTTATAAGAGCTCAAGTACAAAATCAGCGATTTCACGCTCAATTTACATACTCGAACTCATATAAACCAGGTAGTCCATGAAATCACGAGGGATTTCCAACTTTTTCAAGCTTACAACCAAGACCGTACATGATTTAGTAACCACAGTCCACATGTTACAACAAGTTCACAATTACATCGGAGTGCAACATAAACTTAGTGTAAAACCCACTTCAAAATAGAAGTAGCGGAAGCGAAATAGCTTGAAACCACCTTTTACACACACTTAGTTAAATTACAGTGCCAGCGCATAGTCATGTTCAACAACAGCAAATAGGTACGATGTAAGAAGGGACCATTGCCCATGGTCCACTCACCACCCGAAGTGGGAGAGAGATCCAACTTGTCACCATAGTAGTACGCCTTACTACCTGCAACAGGTGAGAACAAACCCTGAGTACTGGAATGTACTCAGCTAGACTTACCTGTCATAAACCGGAAATAATATGACACCAAGGAGTATGCAAGGCTTTATAAGTGGACTGGCTTGACTTGCTTTGCGGAAAAGCATAAGTTATCATGAATAACTAATTTAAGTCCTTTTGCATCATCTTTGTTATAACCTATTCAATCTATGTAAGCACCTATGCTAAAGCAATCACTTGATTAACCATTAACATCAAAGGTTACTGAAAGCATCTAGGCCCCGAGGTTTGGTTTCGGCAATTGATGACAACGCTTTATTACCATGACTAACGTGTGTTTTGCATAAACTTTGGTAAGTTAGGTCATGGAGGTTTTAACTGCTTTGGGCACCATAGTATTCATGCCCCTTGATGGAAATCGTTTCGGTTTTCAAAAGAGTGACGTCAAGATTAAGGACGGTTAGTTACGGATGTCGAGGTGTTGAGATACATTTGGAATAATCGTTAGGATCTTCGTTTTTCTCTTTTGGCCGTACTATAAAGGGGGGCATGAGCGGGTAGCTTGACCTAGGCGAGTCCTACATTTAGGTGTGGTGCACACTTGTTAAACTTGGCGCTAGGCAGCTCTAGAATAGCTCAAAGTTCAGTTGGAAGCAACTTGGTTCAAGTTGTGACGCGTTTCGGAGAGTTTCGGGTCGTTTTCCCATGACCGGACGCGGTCCTCGGCATGACCGGACGCGTCCGGTCAGTACAGTTCCGCGGCTAGGGTTTCAGCTCTAACGACCGGACGCGGTCCTCGCGAGGACCGGACGCGGTGGTCAGAAGTCGACACGTGTCACTTGAGGGAAACACCCGATCGGACGCGACCTGGGTGTGATCGGCGCGTCCGGTCATAGTCCAGTAAGGTCCAGAGACGACCAGACGCGTCCGGTCATCACCGATCGGATGCGGTCGTGCGTCCGGTGCGAGTACAGTATGCTCCCTGCACGATCGGATGCATCCGGTCGCCCCTGACCGGTGCGTCCGGTCACTCAGTTGATTTTCGGATTTCGACCGTTACGAGCGACCGACGCGTCCGGTCAGTTCAACCGGCGCGTCCGGTCAGCCCGTGTTTTGCTGAGTCAGCGGGTAACGGTTCGTTTTGTCTGTGGGGTGTATAAATACATCCCCACCACCTCTTTTAGAGGTCTCTTGCTCATTTGATCAACTGAAAAACACCTTTGGAGTGCAAGGGAGTGCAAGAGCACTAGTGAGGATAGAGATTTGAGAATCAAAGCTTGAGAGTTCCTCACTAGCGATTAGAGAGTAGCAAGTGTGCATCCACCTTCTCATTTGGGCTCGTAGTGGTCAAGTGAGAGTTCTAGCTTGTTACTCTTGGTGATCGCCATCACCTAGACGGCGTGGTGGTGATTGGGAGTTTGGTGATCATCCGGCGGAGCTTGTGGATGACCCAACTCATCTTGTGAGCGGTTTTGGGTGATTCACCGTGACGGAGTATCGAAGAATCAACCCGTAGAGAGCACTTGATCCTTGCGTGGATCAAGGGGAAGCTACACCCTTGCGCGGGTGCTCCAACGAGGACTAGTGGGGAGTGGCGACTCTCCGATACCTCGGAAAAACATTGTCGTGTTCCTTGCCCCTTTACATTCAAGCATTTACATTCTCGTATTTACTTTCATTGCTTGTTTTACATTCCTAGATTTACCATGCTAGACTAGGATTGGAAACTAGGGTGCAAAACTTTGTATCGGTAGACTCTCTAGGAACACAAGTAGACACTAGGGGTGAATTCCGGCTTGTAGGATTTAATTCTTGCATTTAATTTTTAGAAAAGCCCAATTCACCCCCCCTCTTGGGCATCTTGATCCTTTCAATTGGTATCGGAGCCGTGTTGCTCCTTTTTTAGGCTTTACCGCCTAGAGCAAGATGTCTAACGGGGAAGGACCACCTCCCACCTTTGAGGGGGATGATTTTCCATATTGGAAAATCTGCATGGAGGCGTATCTCGAAGCCATAGATGTTGGATGTCTTAGAGCCACAACCCAAGGGCTTCCCGCTATCAAGGATCCCGCAAACCCCATTGGTGACGAGGAGAAGTACGACCGGTGGAATGCAAAGGCCAAAAATGCACTCTACCGGGGCTTAGGCAAAGATATCTTCAATCGTGTGCGTAATGCAAAGAACGCTCATGAATTGTGGGAAAATCTTTGTGCTCTCCATGAGGGAACTAAGAGTGAGCGTGAGGAACGCTATCACATAGCTTTAAAGAAAATTAATTCTTTTGAGATGCTTCCCAAAGAAAGTGCTAATGACATGTACACTCGTTTGAATGTTCTTGTAGAGGACCTCAATGCTCTTGGGCTCACTAAAATGAGCCAATCGGATGTTGCAAGGAAGATCTTGAGTGTGCTTCCCGTTGAGAAGTATGGTCACATTGTCACGGTGCTTCACCAAAGTGATCTTTCCACCGCAACACCAACTCAAGTATTAGGGAAAATCAATGCTCATGAGATGTACATGCATATCACTCCGGAAGAGGGCTCATCATCTTCCAAGAAGAGAGACTTGGCCTTCAAAGCTAGTCATGACAAGAAGAAGAAGAAGGGCCAAGCCATTATGGTGCAAGAAAGCTCAAGTGAAAGTGATGTTGATGATGAATCACTTGCACTCATGGTGAGAAAGACCACCAAGATGCTAAAGAAGCTCAACAAGAGTGGCATCAAGTTCGATGGCAACAAGAAGAAATTCTTCACAAGTAGCAAGAGAAAGCCAATCTCGGAGATGGATTGCTACAATTGTGGTGAACTTGGCCACCTAGCTCATCAATGCCCTAGACCACCAAAAGACAAGTACAAGAACAAGAACAAGGGCAAGAAAAATGATTCAAGTGATGAAGAAGAAGAGAAGAAGAAGAACAAGCCATACAAGAAGGATGGCAAGAAGGAGTTCCACAAGAAGAAGAAGGGAGGAAAGGCATACATTGTTGGTGATTGGCTCACCGACATTGAATCATCTTGTGAGTCCTCCGAAGATGAGAGCGATGATGAGAAAGAGAAGGTTGCCGCATTTGTGATGGGGCCATCATCTTCACCGATATCTTCATCACCACCTTCACCGCCTCCTTCACCATCATCGTCCACTACTCACCTATGCCTTATGGCCAAGGGTGAACGAAAGGTACAAAACCATGATAGTGATGATAATGATGATAGTGATAGTGATGATGAATATGACGCACCTTCTTATGATGAACTTGTAAAATTGCTAAACAAATACACTAAAATCATAAGAAGGACTAGAAATGAAAATGATGATCTTCAAAATGAAAATGAATCACTCTCATCCAAGCTTGAAAATATTCAAAAGACTAGTGGTGAGCTTAGAGTTCAAAATGAAGTGATGTCTTCCACTCTCAAGGAGCTCAAAACCTCTTATAAAGAGCTTAAAGATCAACATGATAAACTTGAGAAGAAGCATGATGAGCTCATCACTAGACATAATTCTCTAAAGGACAAATACACCACATTAAAAATTGACTATGATAGTCTTGTGGTTGCTAATGAACTTGCTCTTGAGACACATGATGCTACTAACTATGTTGTTAAGTGTGATATAGCTACATCATGTGATGATTTGATCATTGAAAGCATTGAGCAAGGTTCTAGTAGCAAAGGCAAGAGTGTGGTTGAGTCAAGCAACTATGATGATTATGCCAAGATCAAGTGTGAGAATGAGAAGCTTGCAAATGAGAACAAGAAGCTAAAAGGTTTGATGGCTCTTGAGAAGCAACCAACAAATGAGTCACTCATTGAAGAAAACAAAAAGCTCAAGCAAGAAAAAGAGCATCTCAAGACCGGCCTAAGCAAGTTCACAAGAGGCCAACATTTGCAAAGTGAGCTCCTCATGAACACCGTAATGAAGATGGATAGAAGTGGTATTGGGTACTTGGCAAATCAAGAGAAGAAAGCAAAAGCTCAACAACAACAAAGCAAGTCAAAGCCCAAGCCAAAGATATGTGTTGAGTGTGGTCAAGAAGGTCACTTTGCTCATGAATGCAAAACTCCACCACCACAACCCTTGCCCAAGCATGCTAGACCTTTCGCCTTCAATGCTCATTATATGCTAAGAAAAGATTCAAATGGAAAGATGAAAGTCATGTTTTTGGGTCCCCCAAACAAGAATAGGCCAAAGAAAATATGGGTTGCCAAGTCACTAGTGGAGAAAGTCAAGGGCCCCTCTCAAGTTTGGGTCCCTAAACAAAAAGCTTGATCTCTTGTGTGTAGGTGAACTACAAGACCGGTGGATCTCATTGGGTTATTGATAGTGGTTGCACTCAACATATGACCGGTGATCCTCGTATGTTCACCACCATTGAAGAGAATGGAATATGTCAAGAGAAGATCACATTTGGGGATAATTCAAAGAGCAAAGTTAAGGGTATAGGCAAGATTGCAATATCACATGATCACTCACTCTCAAATGTGCTCTATGTTGCTTCATTGAGTTTCAACTTGTTATCCGTTGGGCAACTTTGTGACCTTGGCTTCCAATGCTTGTTCACACCAAATGAAGTGAAAATTTCAAAGATAGATGATAAGCAAGTGATATTCAAAGGCTTTAGATACAACAATCTTTATCTTGTTGACTTCACCTCCGAAGATGCAAATTTGATGACATGTTTGTTCACCAAGACCACACTTGGTTGGCTTTGGCATATGAGGCTTGCTCATGTTGGAATGAACACTCTCAACAAGCTATTGAAGAAAGAACTAGTGAGAGGATTGAAGGATGTGAAGTTTGAAAAGGACAAACCTTGTAGTGCATGTCAAGCGGGCAAACAAGTTGCAAACACTCATCCAACCAAAGCTTTCATGTCAACTTCAAGAGTGCTAGAACTTCTACACATGGATTTGTTTGGGCCTACAACATACAAGAGCTTGGGTGGTAATCTCTATAGTCTTGTGATAGTGGATGACTACTCAAGGTATACATGGACTTTCTTCCTTCATGACAAATCCGAAGTGGCAAATTGCTTCAAGAAGTTTGCAAAGAGAGCTCAAAATGAATTTGAAGTCAAGATAAAGAAGATTAGAAGTGAAAATGGCAAAGAGTTTGACAACACCAACATTGAAGCTTATTGTGATGAAATTGGAATCAAGCATGAGGTCTCTTCAACCTACACTCCTCAACAAAATGGTGTAGTTGAGAGAAAGAACCGAACTTTGATCACCCTTGCAAGAATAATGCTAGATGAGTACAACACTCCGGAGAAGTTGTGGGCCGAGGCAATCAACACCGCATGCTATGCTTCAAATCGCCTCTTCCTACAAAAGTTTCTTGGCAAGACCCCCTATGAGTTGCTTAATGGGAAGAAGCCGGACATCTCTTTCTTCCGGGTGTTTGGTTGCAAATGTTACATCTACAAGAAGCGTCAACACCTAGGGAAGTTTCAAAGACGTTGTGATACTGGTTTTCTTGTTGGTTACTCATCAAAGTCCAAAGCATATAGAGTATTTAACCATGCCACCGGTTTGGTTGAAGAAACATATGATGTGGAATTTGATGAATCTAACGGCTCCCAAGGAGCAATTGAGAATTGTGATGATGTAGGTGATGAACCCTTGAGGGAGGCCATGAAGAACATGCCGGTGGGAGACATCAAGCCAAAAGATGATGATGACGATGTACAAATTGTTGATCCACCATCTTCATCACGTGTGCCTCAAGATGATGACAAGAATGAGAGAGTTGAAAATGAAGACACTTATGTCTCTCATGAACAAGCCGAGGCACAAGCTCAAGATGTTGATGCTCCCCATCCACCTCCTCAAGTGGTTGATAGAAGAAACTCACCACTACTTCAAGCACATCCACAAGATCTCATCATAGGGAGTCCTATAAAGGGAGTAATGACTCGATCTCAAAAGCTAGCTTCTTTTGTTGAACATCACTCTTTTGTCTCTTGCATTGAACCTAAGAATGTAGAAGAAGCTCTTCAAGATCCGGATTGGGTGAATGCAATGCATGAAGAATTGAACAACTTCACCCGCAATCAAGTATGGACACTTGAAGAGCATCCTAAAGGTGCAAGAGTCATTGGAACCAAGTGGGTGTTCCAAAACAAGCAAGATGACCAAGGCATAGTGGTGAGGAACAAGGCAAGACTAGTTGCAAAGGGGTTCTCTCAAGTTGAAGGTCTTGATTTTGGAGAGACCTTTGCACCCGTTGCAAGACTTGAAGCCATTCGTATCCTCCTTGCATATGCATCACATCATGATATAAAACTATATCAAATGGATGTGAAAAGTGCATTCTTAAATGGCTTTATAAATGAACTAGTCTATGTTAATCAACCTCCCGGGTTTGAAGACCCTAGATATCCTAATCATGTTTATAGGTTGTCCAAGGCGTTATATGGGCTCAAGCAAGCCCCTAGAGCGTGGTATGAGCGCCTCTGGGACTTCCTCATTGAGAAGGGCTTCACCATTGGGAAGGTCAACACCACACTATTCACCAAGAAGTTTAATGGGGAGATCTTTATTTGTCAAGTATATGTTGATGATATCATCTTCGGATCAACAAATGAAGATTATTGCAAGGAATTTGGTGAATTGATGTCGAAGGAGTTCGAGATGTCAATGATTGGTGAGCTCACATTCTTCCTTGGATTTCAAGTAAAGCAAATAAGAGAAGGGATTTTCATCTCTCAAGAAAAGTATACCAAGGATCTTCTTAAAAGATTCAAGATGGAAGAATGAAAACCAATCAAGACCCCAATGCCATCAAATAGACATCTCGACCTAGATAAGGGAGGTAAACCAGTTGATCAAACTCTCTACCGTTCTATGATTGGTAGCTTGTTGTACCTTACCGCATCTAGGCCCGATATCATGTTTAGTGTGTGCATGTGTGCCCACTTTTAAGCGTGCCCTAAAGAACCTCACTTAAGTGCCGTAAAAAGAATCCTAAGATATCTTAAGCTCACCCCAAGCATTGGTCTTTGGTATCCCAAAGGAGCTAGATTCCAACTAGTTGGCTATTCCGATTCGGACTATGCCGGTTGCAAAATTGATAGAAAAAGCATATCCGGAGGGTGCCATTTGCTTGGAAGATCTTTAGTATCTTGGTCATCTAAAAAGCAAAATAGTGTGGCTTTGTCCACCGCCGAGGCGGAATACATTGCCACGGGGGCTTGTTGTGCACAAATCTTATATATGAAACAAACCCTCCTAGACTATGGAATTGTTCTTGAAAAGGTGCCACTTTTATGTGATAATGAAAGTGCCGTTAAAATTGCTAACAATCCGGTACAACACTCTCGCACCAAGCACATTGATATCCGCCATCACTTTCTAAGAGATCACGTTGCTAAAAATGACATATCACTAGAAGGTGTAAGAAGTGAAAATCAATTAGCGGATATCTTCACTAAACCTTTGGATGAGGCAACCTTTTGTAGGTTAAGAAGTGAACTCAATGTGCTTGATTCTAGCAACTTTAAAAAATGAGCGTGTGTTGTCCCTTGCATTGCATATGCATGGTTGTTTGTTTGGCGTTTCTTTTCGGTTTCGCTTTGAGCAACCTCTGTGTTCGTCCATGGATAAAGAGAGCATTTTGACGCTCCTAAAGGTTCAAAAACTCTATTGCATGGCCATACGTTGCTCCTTGGGTGTTTATTGCCTATTTTCTTAAAAATAATACTAGCCTAAGGCAATCTATTTTAAAAATTTGAGGGTTTGAGTGAGGTCACTCATATCGTGTTCCAATTGGTGTTTATTTGTGTCTTTTTGAATTGGAACCTGATTGGGAGAAGTCGCGTCGTAGTTTGGAACGAAGAAGGGCGAAGAACAGTGACCGGACGCTGGATCGGACGCTGCACCGGACGCAGTGATGCTTCACCACCGCGTCCGGTCCCGGCGTCCACCAGCGCGTCCGGTCATCCAGAATACCAACTCCAGATCTAGTGACCGGACGCTGCACCGGACGCGCCGCTGTTGACCACCGCGTCTGGTCCCGGTTACCACCACCGCGTCCGGTCATTCGCGATGAATTCCCGAGCTCCCCTCGACCGGACTCTGACCGCGTCCGGTCAGTCCTCACCGGACGCGTCCGGTCACTCCAGGAGCTTACTGGAGTGTGACCGGACGCTGCACCACCGCGTCCGGTCATCACGCGTCGAGCGGATCTAACCCCTTCATATAACGGTTCGTCCTCGGCCGTGTTTTCTCATCCGCCCAAGCCTCTTCCGCCGCCACCTGCCCTATCTCGCCAAATCCGCCGGAGCCGCCGCGCCTTTGCCGTCTTCCTCGCCTCCGGCAAGCCCTGCCGAGTCTCCTGCCCACGCCGGCCCTCGCTCGCGCGCGCGCCAGCCCATCCCTGCCCGCGCCTGCCCACGCCAGTCGAGCAGCCGCGCCACCGCCGCCCGCTCGCACATCCGCCGCCGGTGAGCCACGCCCTTGCCGCCGGTGAGCCGTGCTCCTGCTTGCCAGCATCACCTCCGACAGTGGACTGCCTCACGCTCGCCTCCGATCGTTCTTCGTCGAGTTGCCCTAACCCTAACCCTAGGGTTCGCGTAATGTCGTTCGATCGTTCGTCGTCGAGGTTTTGTCGCGCATCGTCTTCTTCGTGAGGTTGTTTCGCGTCACCTTGACCTCCTCGCTAGGGTTTGCCGTAACTCTTTCTTTTTAATCCTAATTGCATCATGTTTTGGCAAATCAGAGCTCGTCCGGCGATTTCGGGGAATCTTGCGATCTAGGTCACCTCATCTTGTCAGTCGTCTCGTCGATCCGAGGTAGCTTCGCGTTTTGATTCACATCGTATCTCATATGCTTGCTATCTCTAGGGTTTCGTACCTTTTAGTTATATATGTGCTTATAGTAGATCTCTCTATTCCGTCATTGCAGCGAGTCTATTCGTGTGTCAGGGTAAGATCAGTTTGCTGAATCCGAGGCCAAGCCTGCGGATACGGATTGAGGCCAAGCCTCTCGAGTGACAGTTCACCATCTTTGAGAGGTTTTTCGGTCAGTTTTTCAGCATGGTGCGTTGCAAGAACGCCGGTGGTGCTCCTGGTGATGGGGACGACAGTCCTCCTCGTCGGTCTGAGATTGCACGTGGGAAGCGTATCAAGATCATGGCCAGAAAGAAGAAGAAGACACTTACAGAGACAGAGATTGCTCAGGCCGTGGCAGATGCAGCAGAGCAGGCAGAGAGAGGTGGCAGGAGCAGTGGCATACGCATAGGCGAGCGTCGCTTTCATCTAGAAGGTCGATAGCTCGGCACAGAGGCCACTGAGGGTACTGAGGATACTGGAGCTACAGAGGGTATGTCAGTTGATCCACCTCCAGAGGCCACAGAGGCTCTAGAGGCCATAGAGGCTCCAGAGGCTACAGAGGACACAGAGGAGTAGCCAGCTCAGTCTCCACCACGTCGCCGCTCCACACGCGCATGTACTCAGGTGACTCCTAGGCCAGAGGGCCAGCGTCGTGGAGCACGTCCTCCTCCCAGAGCTAGAGGTTCACCCCCGGTCGAGCACTTTGACTTGAGGGGTGCTACAGCACGTCAGGTGCAGGGGTTGAGGTTCGTGGAGGTCAGTCGGTGGTTTCCACCTGTGAGGGATCACAGAGCTTCAGAAGGCTTCTATACCCCACTTCAGGAGGATTTCTACAGGGCTCTAGTTGACAGCGGTATTGCTTTCCGACCACAGAGGGTCTGTCGACTTGAGTCACTGTTTGAGGTTGTGGGAGAACAGCTACGTCCGCACCTGTCCTTTCTGCCAGGCTTGTCAGATCTTCTTGGACGGACAGGTGCATACTGCGGCACATGGGTCAGAGAGTTTTATGCTTCACTATGGATTGATCCTGCCCATGATTTCATTCACTTTGCATTCCGAGGCCGCGATCACCGTCTATACAGCACCAGAGTGCGGGAGATTCTCAGACTCCCAGCTTCCAACACGAAGATACATCAGCTGTGTTTTGGTCAGACTCCTCCATCGAGACGCCCTCACGGCGGGGCAGTGCCACCTACAGACTTGATTCGACCCTGCTTCCGTGAGCCTTTTGGCGAAGGGTCTCGTCGCACGCCTGCCAGTTTGACACCACTTGCCAGAGTTCTGGATGCTATAGTCAGACGCACTCTACTTCCCAGACTTGGCTACAGAGAGGGACTGACTCAGATGCAGCTATGGGTTGTTCACCACCTCCTCTCACAGACACAGTTTGACATTTGGGATCTCATACTTAGTGAGATGGAGGACACCATAGCTGAGGGCTTCAAGGGTAATCGTCAGCTGCCCTATGCACACTGGATCTGCTTCATCATTAGATCATCCATTCAGCTACCAGCAGAGATCCGAGCTGAGATATCAGATACTACTACTGCTTTCCCTGAGTATGATATCCGTTAGCTTTGGGCTTCAGTCACTAGAGATCAGGCCCCAGTGCCAGGACAGCGTGAGCGACCTGAGGTTCCTGAGACAGCGGCTGAGCAGGACGCCACAGTTGATGAGCTTGCAGAGGCAGAGCTTGCCAATCTTGACGCTCAGTCTGCTGATCTTCCTGAGGATGTGACATCTGACAGCACTGATGAGGACTACCAGCCCATCCCCAGGTACCGGTCTCCTCGGTCTCACGACCACGAGGCCGGTGGCTCTGGTTCAGCCTTCCGCACAGACCTAGCCATGGTGGCTATACTTAAGAGGTTGACCCAGACACAGGAGCAGCAGCAACAACAGATACAGCGACAGGCTCAGGACATAGCTGCAGCACTTGCACAGATTTAGGCTCGTCAGGACAAGTTTCAGCGTCAGCAGCTTGAGATCCAGAGGCAGCAGGTTGAAATGCAGCGACAGCAGTATGAGATTTAGCGACAGAGTGCAGCTAGTTAGCAGCAGTACTTGGATCTCCTGCGCCACCTAGTCACTGTTGGGGTTCCTCCGCCTGCTTCTGTCCTAACTTCTGCTTTACAATCCAGTGATCCATCGAGTCAGGGACAGCCGAGCTTCCAGTTCACATCTCCACAGCAACAGGTTCTCCAGTCATTCCAGTCCCCAAGCTTCACGCCTATTCACACGGGGTTTACACCTTCAGACCAGCCTTGCCCTCACCTCCTGACAGGCACACCCTTCGGTGATTACAGTGCTACCTACAGCGAGTTGACTGGTCAGCCGACGCCCTCGCACACTACCTTTGCTACTTCTTCAGGGTTGTTAGCTTCAGAGGCAGCTATTCCTCCAGTGACAGGGACCGGTACTACAGAGACTTTTCCTTTGTCAGTTGCCTCGACAGATCCTCCTGCTATTGGCTCGCTACAGGCTCAGGTCACTTAGACGGATCCTCTTATTGCTACTACGTCAGTACCTGTTCCTGCCGCTCAGACCCAGACCGCTTCACAGCCACGTGTTTCTTCAGAGGGTCAGCCAGATAGCTCAGATTCCGAGGGAGATTCTCTACACTTCGTGATTATTCTGCGCACCTCGGCACCCGACATGACTCCGTCTGTCCCCCCGTCAGATCCTTAGATTAGTTTTTTGGCGCTTGATGCCAAAGGGGGAGAGAGAGTAGTTTCAGGGGGAGTTTTGAGAGAGGGTTTTCGTTTTTTCTTATGTGCTACATTCATGCATCATGTTTACTTTTCAGTCATTGCATTCGTGTGGCATGTCATCGTGTGATAAACCTTGAGTCTTAATGTTTTATCCAGTCGCAGTGTTAACACTTGTCACCGTTTTTAATTATAGCTCTAAGGTTGTGCTTCTGTGCCTTACTCCGATTTCTTATGAGCTATATCTGTATGTGTACTAACGTTCTTTGTCTTATCTTATGAGTACACTCTTTTGGCTTGGGGCACATAAGCAATTCCTAACCCCTTGTGCTTATTGCTTTTTGCTTATGTGAACCATGCATGCTCGAAAACCTCAACTCAAATCTTTTATATCTTAGTGTTGTCATCAATCACCAAAAAGGGGGAGATTGAAAGCATCTAGGCCCCGAGGTTTGGTTTCGGCAATTGATGACAACGCTTTATTACCATGACTAACGTGTGTTTTGCAGAAACTTTGGTAAGTTAGGTCATGGAGGTTTTAACTGCTTTAGGCACCATAGTATTCATGCTCCTTGATGGAAATCGTTTCAGTTTTCAAAAGAGTGACGTCAAGATTAAGGACGGTTAGTTCCGGATGTCGAGGTGTTGAGATACATTTGGAATAATCGTTAGGATCTTCGTTTTTCTCTTTTGGCCGTACTATAAAGGGGGGCATGAGCGGGTAGCTTGACCTAGGCGAGTCCTACATTTAGGTGTGGTGCACACTTGTTAAACTTGGCGCTAGGCAGCTCTAGAATAGATCAAAGTTCAGTTGGAAGCAACTTAGTTCAAGTTGTGACGCGTTTCGGAGAGTTTCGGGTCGTTTTCCCATGACCGGACGCGGTCCTCGGCATGACCGGACGCGTCCGGTCAGTACAGTTCCGCGGCTAGGGTTTCAGCTCTGACGATCGGATGCGGTGGTCAGAAGTCGACACGTGTCACTTGAGGGAAACACCCGATCGGACGCGACCTGGGTGTGATCGGCGCGTCCGGTCACAGTCCAGTAAGGTCCAGAGACGACCGGACGCGTCCGGTCATCACCGATCGGACGCGGTCGCGCGTCCGGTGCGAGTACAGTATGCTCCCTGCACGATCGGACGTGTCCGGTCGCCCCTGACCGGTGCGTCCGGTCACTCAGTTGATTTTCAGATTTCGACCGTTACGAGCGACCGGCGCGTCCGGTCAGTTCAACCGGCGCGTCCGGTCAGCCCGTGTTTTGCTAAGTCAGCGGGTAACGGTTCGTTTTGTCTGTGGGGTGTATAAATACATCCCCACCACCTCTTTTAGAGGTCTCTTGCTCATTTGATCAACTGAAAAACACCTTTGGAGTGCAAGGGAGTGCAAGAGCACTAGTGAGGATAGAGATTTGAGAATCAAAGCTTGAGAGTTCCTCACTAGCGATTAGAGAGTAGCAAGTGTGCATCCACCTTCTCATTTGGGCTCGTAGTGGTCAAGTGAGAGTTCTAGCTTGTTACTCTTGGTGATCGCCATCACCTAGACGGCATGGTGGTGATTGGGAGTTCGGTGATCATCCGGCGGAGCTTGTAGATGACCCAACTCATCTTGTGAGCGGTTTTGGGTGATTCACCGCGACGGAGTGTCAAAGAATCAACCCGTAGAGAGCACTTGATCCTTGCGCGGATCAAGGGGGAGCTACACCCTTGCGCGGGTGCTCCAATGAGGACTAGTGGGGAGTGGCGACTCTCCGATACCTCGGAAAAACATTGCCGTGTTCCTTGCCCCTTTACATTCAAGCATTTACATTCTCGTATTTACTTTCATTGCTTGTTTTACATTCCTAGATTTGCCATGCTAGACTAGGATTGGAAACTAGGGTGCAAAACTTTGTATCGGTAGACTCTCTAGGAACACAAGTAGACACTAGGGGTGAATTCTGGCTTGTAGGATTTAATTCTTGCATTTAATTTTTAGAAAAGCCCAATTCACCCCCCTCTTGGGCATCTTGATCCTTTCAGTTACCATTTCAGGTTTAGCATGTCCAACATCATCCACATGACCATCCGTGTTCCATCATCATTACTATGATGCTGTAACTCGAGTCAAGTGCTCACTAACCGGGAGCGACGGCGATTCGAATCGAATTCCTATCCAGCTGGAGATTTATTCCTCACACAAACCTCACTCACCCGCTAAAGTGAGGTGTTGGTCACCGAGTCAACCATTCAGGTAAAGTCGCGAGCTTGCCAGGAACCACTTGTACCTAGGGGCCGCCCGACTGCTCTTTGGCCTTATCATCGCACCCCCGTATCCTGCCACTACTGCTCTGGTAAAGTGCGTTGCGGGCAATCCACTCGGCCCGAATAATCTCCCAGCTTCGCGGTCGGAAGGTACTTTATCCGGCCAGCTAAATGTGAGGCATGCGTTCAACATGACCCGAGGGACAACAACGGTCGGTCCTTAATCAACACAGACGGAAACTACAAGCACCCTAGAACCCTGTCTGGTTGCCTCATACTTATTCCGCCCGGTCTCCAATTATTCATCAACACTTGGTTATTTCTAGGATATCATCCATTCCATAGCTAAAGTTTCCCAGTAACCACCTATAATTGCAGGTGATAGGAAATCACCGATCGCTACCGGTCTAAGCAGGGCTAAGCATTTATTCAACCCTAAACCTAGCAGGATAAGAATGTAATAAGGTAGGCAAGGATAGTAATAAATGCATCAACGGTTTCACTCAGCTCCTACGACTTAATGCAACAATACATATATAACATATATATACTCAATTGCTTTTATAAAGTAGGAGGCTTAGAATGCTCCGGGGCTTGCCTAGGATCTGACACCTAGTCAAGTCAGTTAGTTGCACCGCCTTGCCGACATCCCCGATCCTAGCACGTGTCCAGCCTTTCCATCTTCGAGAGGGTCCACCAACACCATCTTCGGGTTCGGTTCCACACCACGTGCTTCTCATGTACCTAGCGTACCTAAATGAGATGCGACAATGCGGAGGTATGAATGCATGGAAGTGCGATAAGCGTACATGATGATAAGGAGTGTACTTAGAATGACTTGCACATGACATGATGATGTGAATGCGAGCATACATACAAACATAGCCACATTCAGGTGATAAGCGAATTAACCCTATTTGCCTGAATAGTTGCATATTTCTTCTCTAGTACTTATAACACAGACTCATCATGATCAAGTAATATAAGACAAGCAACTTATCACATGTAGTTAATATCATGTTTCTCTAAACATTCGTACACACGCACCGAAGAGCTACCTGCACTCATTCATAAGCAAGCATGCATGCATACATACTAACAGGGTATACCTAGCGACACAAGGCAAGCCTACCCTATGCATATAACATATACATAAACACATACCACACGTACGACTAATACGCTAAGACATGCCAGCAGGTTATTAGTGCTTTAGGGATACACCAAAGCGACATGCATTCGCTAATCAAGGCAATTATACTCACACATGGCAAAGCAACTTATTACCTGTACTAACATCATGTTTCACTTGGACTAAACATTTTGTAGCAAGCATCACAGAGCTACATGCACTCACAAGCAAAACATGCATGCTCACTAACAAGGTATACATACCTACACCATTCAAGTTTGTACCCAAATATACATGCACACATGAATGACCACATGGCATTTCAAGTTGAACCAGGCCAAACACACCAGCAAGTTACTCATGACACAAAAGTACATAAAAGTGCCATGAAGCATTCACATCACATGTAACAATTCATTTTAATTACATTTATTGAAATTGCATGGAACTAGGCCACATATTTCTAGAGCTCCTAAAATTCTATAAAAATTACAGTAGGTTAAACATGCTCTCTGGACCCTACTATAAAAATACCATGCCAAAATAATAAGCATATTGGCCTACACAAAAATAACAAACAACAGGGCATAAATGCATATGAAAATACTTTGTACTATGAAAAGTGTCAAACCATAGATTTACTATTTTTCTTAGCTACTTCATAGTACAGGAGCAGCTCACCATTTTTCTCAAGATTTATCTATACATATTTTATTTACTAAAAATGCCACAAGAATCAGCATTAAAGCAATTTAAATAATAAGTATAATTTATTCCATAATAATAGCACCTCAAAATTTTACCACAGATTCTACACCTCAAGATCTATCAAACAAATTAAGCCTCACATTTTTCTGACCCCTATTCTAATTACTACACATTTCCAAAGATCCCAAGCATTTAACACATTAAATAAAACTCTATATAAAAGTATCACAAAAATGCTATTTCACATTTTTAACAGATAGATCTATTCACTAGAAACACAACACAACTTGTTTCACCTCATTTGGACACCCACAGCTCAAGATATAATTTACACAAGCATTACTTCTTTTTCTGAAAATCATTTTCCAAAATCATTTAAATCCGAAAATGGGCCTTAACGCTAAAGTCACATGGATCTGCACCCACGCTTATCCCCTGAGGCTGACAGTGGGCCCTTGACCCCACTTGACAGCGACCAGAGGCAGGGAAGGTGCTCTGGCCGGCCAGACCTCGCCGGCGACGAGGTCTCCGGCGGCGCTGACCCCATCTCTGGCTTCCTCTCGTCGAGGCGAACGCACCCAGCTAGGATGCGGCTGCCAGGGTGAGCTCGAGCAGCAACGGTGATGGCCGGCGGCGAGCGGTGGCACGGGTGACGGTGGCTAGGCCTCCTCCGGCCACGGCGAGGCCGGGCGAGGGGCGCTGGAGCATCACGAGGCCTTGGGGGAGGTGGTGCGCGTGCCTGCGAGAGAGGAGGAGGAGCGGAGCGTCGTGACCATGGTGGCCGTGACGGCGGCTGTCGTCGGGGAAGAAAGGAGGCGCGCCGATTGGTGCCGCACCTTGGCAATAGCTGTTGCAAGGCGGCTCATGGGATGGTGCAGAGCGAGGCGGAGCGGTGGGCGAGGCCAAAGCGGGAAATGGCACGGCGGTGGCGGAGTACGGCGCTGCAGCGGGCGAGGCGCGCTCTGGTGCGGAGACGAGCGAGGCGAGAGCAGTCCGGAGTAAAGGAGAGCGAGGGAGGAGGCAAGCGCGAATGGGCAGGGGGCGCACCCGGACGCGTCCCCGGCCAGGTGATGGCGCCGGTCGGAGCGGCCGCACTGCCCTCGTCGGCCGGTCGACGGCGTCCACGTGGTGCTCGTGTGCTGGGCGAGGCGGGGAGTGGAAGCGGGAGGTGGGGCAGGCTTGGGCCGGCTTCTGGCTGGGCCGAGAAAACGACGCGTGCGGCCCAGTTAAGGTAAAATCCCCTTTTTTTAAAAAAACTAAAACAACATTGCATTTCTCCTTGTGAGCACATTTTAAGCACGTTAGAGACATTTTCATGAGTTGACCCAAAAACCACTTTTGTTCCTTAATAACTTATCTACAACTTTGGTTTAGAATGCATCAACAGAAAACTAATGTGACATGCTTTTCATAGATGGTCAAACCAAAACACTCCACGGTCAACATTGAATCAACTAATACTTAGAAGCCTAATTAGCCAAAGTCATTAACATGAACATGGTGCCATTTTATGTCCTAAACATGAATCAAGTATTGTTATAATCATAGGTGCACAACAGCATTATTAAAACTACAAAGTCCAATCATATATCATGTGAAACATCCCACTTGTACTACTGAAACATTTCAACTCTAAACTTGAAACATTGTGTTGCAAAGGTTATAAGTGCAATATTTTAATTATTTCATTTTGCACCCTAAACATGTCTAGGTGAATTTAGTGACCAACAAAGCATCCACTTATATTAACCAAGCATAATTATAAAACATACACATCATGCAACATAAGATAACAAGCATTGTTTCATTAACACATGTCACACGTTCCAGATATTTCGAATGCATGTTTCAAGTGTTACTTGTGTTAATGCTCATGTATGAATAAATTATGCTTATGCCCATGAAATGCAAGTGTAAAAATGCATGCTTAACACTGGGGTGTTACAGATGAAAAGAAGAGACTTAAGTTACAAAGATAAAACGATACCTAATTGACATTTACTCGGATGATTCTGTGTCAAAGGGATCTCCTGAGGAGGATGTGCCACATCATTGGGGGCAGATTGCGCATCGGGAACGGTAGGTGGGACCTCCGCATCCACGTCACGTTCCGGGACGAGAGGTTCAAAGTATGCCTGCTCACCCATTGGCGGGGACAACCCAAGAGGGATGGGATCAACGAGCACCCGCTGCACAACCACGTCCAAACTTTGGAACTAGCTTTTCATAGCCGATCTCACATAGTTGTCCCACTGATCTGCACACCCTATTAGGATCATCTTCCTTAGCATGTTGGGAGGGTAACCTAGGTGAAGTACACCCTCAACTATGATGCCATCATCTCCATGACAATGTACCTCCTCACGAGCTCTTACAATCAACTCACTAAATGATGGCTTCTCATTGAATAGCACAGGCACACTTTGCATGTCAACAAACTCAACATATCCATAGCGATCTCGTTTCACAGTTCATCCATAATATATGCTCACTAGGTTGTCCATCTAGTTCCAAAACATAACGAAGCACAATTGCTTTACTCCAATATAAATGAAACATACTAAGTAATAGGTCTCTAATAAATAAAAAGTACATACTAAGTACTACTAACTACTAAGTATTCATAACTAATAACTACTACTAACTGCACAGTACTACTAACTAACTAACTGACTAACTAACTACTAACTATTGTTAAGTAAGAACAAAAAATATTTTACCTTATAGGAGAAGCGGAGATGCCGACGCTTGGCAATGGAGGGAGGCCAGGCGGCGGCGGAGGGCGGCCGGGCGGCCGGCGGCGGCGGCGCGCGGCCGGGCGGGGGTGCGCGGGCGGGCGGGCCAGGAAGCCGGCGGCGGGGCGGCCGGGCCGGGCGCGGTCGGCCGGGGGCGGCGGCGGCGGGCGTGGGCGGGGCCGGCATGGCTGGGCGGCGGCGGCGGCGGCGGGCGGGCGGCCGGACGTGGGCGGGGAATGCCGGGGCGGGGCGGCAGCGGCGTGTGGGCGGGCGGGCGTGGGGCGCCGGAGAAGAAAGAGAGAAAGAAGAAAGAGGAAGAAGAAAAAAGAGGCGCATGTTTTTACAGACTACATGGCGCCATGCTTGGCGCCAAGATCCATGGCGTCATGCACTGCCACGTCAACGCCAGCATCACCACGTCAGCAGGGTCTTGGCGCCAGGGATCCTGACGCCATGCCGTTATAGATTGGCGCCGACGACTATGGCGTCAAGAGAATGGTTTATTTTTTGAAATCTTTCCGCAGGGGGCATATTTGAGAGAATCTTTCGAGAAAATGGCTAAAAAAAACAAAAAAGACAGCTTGTCTGATCGACCGTCCGATACCGGGTGAGTGTTCGCGTTTAGTGGAGTCGGTTTCCCCTATGTTGTTTCTTCTGTTTTGACTTGAGATGTGCTAGAAAGAGGAACGAGGGCATTCCTGTTGCAGTTACTCCAAACCAATATGACTGCGGTACCATATGTTAGTCACTTGTAGTGTCTACGTGAATTTCACAGAAATTGTACAGGAGGAACTAGTTGGTTTTCGGAAACAGATAAATCCATGCATTCCAAAGGGGTTCTTATCAGGCCGCGTCATCGATAACTGAATCGGATCACATCAAATGATCAAATCGACTGCAAGCAACAACCACCTAATAATAGAGTAATAGGAAGGTGAGAAGTTCCCAATCCATGTCACGACGCTCTGATGTTAACTTTACAGGATAACAATAAAACTCTCTGAGCATCAGAGTAAAAAGCATACACAGGTCAAGTAGGCACCTACCTGTGACCTGTCCTCGCGGGTCATTCTCTCCCGTCTTGAGGCACCCTTTACATGCCAAAAATTTTATCAAAATTTTTAGATTTTTCGTCACATCGAATCTTTAAACGTATGCATGAAGCATTAAATATAGATAAAAAATAAAATTAATTATACAGTTTAGACGAAATGGACGAGACAAATCTTTTAAGCCTAATTAGACTATGATTGGACAATATTTGCCAAATAACAACGAAACTGTTACAGTAGCGTTTCGCCAAAAAATTTACCAACTAAACAGCCTCTGAACAAAAAAAAAACACACCAAAAAAGTCATCAGCCTGTCCGTCGACATGGGTGCAGCCGTTGCTGCAGCGTGTTAGCGGGGCCTGTCACGTCCGACGCGTCTTCATTCTTCTCCAACCAAATCTACAGTACGTGTTTTTTTTTTTATCGCGGATCAGGGAGAGGAATCACACTGGCAGGTTGCCTCCTCTCCTGGGCTTCGACCGATCCATTCTGGCTTAATTTCACTTCGCGACATCCCGCCGTCCCGTCCGGCACGAAGCTTCCGCCCATCCCACCGTGATAGCTTCGCCTGAACCACCGCTAGCATTGGCGTTGCGTCTTCCTTCTCCGCTGGCTCTGCCTCGGTTTAGATTTCATTCTCATATAATAAGAATTCTATGCAGTTTGAACTTTAAATAAGAAAAGAAGATGGATCTCATTCTAATAAAATAATTATTGCCATTGCATAAATAACATCAAAATAGCAAAATTCGGTTACATGGTTGGAGTATAAAATTTCATTCTACAATCCAAGTGTCTCGATTTCATTTTTCTTTTTTCTACCTCATTTTCATTTTCTATATAGAGATCTGCATAAGACTTTAGTTAGTTAGGCTACACCATTATGGTTTCGTGATGATTGCGGATCCAATCGTATCTAAGCTTTGCTCTTCACACCAAGGCACTTGACAATGAAGAAGAATGGATTGTATGTACTGAACTTGACCTGCTAGACCAAGTGGCAGGGGTATCGTCGGACCATGTGACATTGGGCCAGTTCGTTTATGCTGCGTCCGCAGCTTGTAATAAACTGATGAATATTGTTACCAAACTAGTACAATCGCATCCGCTTTAAAAAGAGCCGAACACGCCCATTCGTACTAGTCCACGAGATATATCTAAAGGGATAAAAATGGTGTAGCGATGCCATCTATATATACCGAAATAATTTCTGCTCAGCCAGAAATTTCCTCTAATCTCAAAGTTTATTAAATGCTCAATACTAACTATAATTATAGTACTGAAAAAGTAGAAAATTCAAATTTATATGTGGCAATTAGATTTTTTGTGCTTGAACACCGGAGTTTTATGTACATCATATCTGAATTTGATATGAACTGTGAAAACATTATTTCCTTCTACATACAAGGTCTTGGATCTTTGCTATTTCCTTCTACGTCGTACTTTAGTCAGGTAGCCATCAAATTAAGTAGAGTAGGGTACTAGTATATTTGGAGCCTGCTTGGATCCCGGGGGCTAACATTTAGCTCCTGTGTTTTGATAGTAATTAGTAACACTGAACGCTGGCTAATTGGTTAAAGTGCATTAGCCATTTTTAGCTCATAATTAGCCTAAGTTTGACCCATTTTGATAAAGGTGAACTAATTATTAGTCACGGATCCAAACAAGCCTTGCTCCATTTTAGGAGGATCTAAATTGACAAGCTTATATGAAATACATTTGAGGATTCCCGACAATTCATATAGACGATGAAATGAAATTCCTCCACCTAAAAAAATTTATGAGGTCATCTATGTTGAAAGACATATAACTTTAATATAATGAGCGAGACCTTAAAACAAAGTTTCAAGTGGTTAATACATGCTGAGATGGCATCCGCTACCTAAGATCAAACCCTATGTTTGATGTCCTTTGTGTCTCACATATAACTATTTATTCGAGATGGACGATACATACATCTTCTTTTCAATTTCAATATATGGTAACCGGACTATATATCCCTTCGAGATTGTCATTTCACATTATGCAATGTGTTGACAAGATCAAATTAAATGAACTTGCAGCGAGTACACAAGTTAGCTAATGAGATATCTTTAGGGCAATATAACTACAAACCATTGCACGTGCTGTCATTATCATCGTGCAATCTGATCATTCCATTTTCTATGCACAAACTAAAGGCTTTGTCAATTCGTGCCAATAGTTTGTGCCGATGCATGGTCGTTTATATAAATGGCATTACTGTGCTTAAGCCTAATTTGGAAGCAAGAGGGAGCCTAACCCAAGGAGGGAAAATCTCCCATAGATAACTAAATATCTTATTCAAATGATATCCCCATAGTTTACTCACCCTGAAAAAAGTAAGGGATTCTAAGGAGATTTGAGTTGAGTTTCCAAACTAACCCTTCCTGTGAGTGTTCTACAAGAATTATGACATAACCCATGCTTTTCCCCACAAAAAAACCCTATCTTCATAGATTTGAATCATTTATTAATTACTTAGATTTTATGCATTTTTTAGTACATTAAAGTTTTTTTTTTCGTGAATAGTACATTAACGCTATATCAACTGATTTGCATTCCACTTCCTTTTAATACCTACTGATTTTAAAGTAATCGATGATGTACCATAAGAGTAATTGATGATCAGAGTATGGTTTTAAAGACTTTTCAAACCTGAATACGCGCACTATACAAGAATTGGAAGAGTACAATCCAATACGTTGTTCCTCGATTTGATTGATGTGTCAGTATTTAGCTCATTTACTTGGGGCCTGTTTAGATCCCAAATTTCATCCCCAAATTTCACTATGCAAAAAGAAGATTCTCATCACATCAAAATGCCGGCACATGCATGTAGTACTAAATGTAGATGAAATCAAAAACTAATTGCACAGTTTAGTTGTACTTTGCGAGACGAATCTTTTGAGCCAAATTAGTCAATGTTTGAACAAAAATTCACAAATACAAACGAAATGCTACAGTGCACGGGCCTGCACTGTGCAGATTTTGTTGCCGCCAAATTGGCGCAACTAAACACGGCCTTGATTTGATATTACCAAAAATCTACTAGTAGATGGGCTCTTGTAACGCTCCATCTGATCAGTGATTAGAGACGACGAGACATGTCCCGTGTCTTGCCTTGGACAATAGCCGCCGTCCGGAGCCCACACCGCACCAACAAGGACGTCGGGTCCTACCCACGATCGGCGCCCTCAGTGATGTCCCCATCTCCTCTCCTCTCCGCGTAATCTAATCCGCTGGCTCCTTCGGTAATTAACGCCAAACCCCAGGCCCCTCAACTAATCACCACTAGCCCAGTAGCCCCGCAGCACGCCACGCACTGACCCGACCCGGGACCCGATCCGATACAACGCAGCCGCGCCATTTTGCAGTCACACCCCTCGGAGACGGAGGACTCCACCCGCTTTCGGCTTTCCTTCGCGTTCCCGTTCGCCCCCCATCCCCACCTGCTCGCCTCCTCCCCCTCACCCGTCGCTTCCTTCCTTCCTCGTCACGAGTCGTCGTCTCCTCTTCGCCGACCGGGACGCGGAAACGCTCGACGCAAGCAAACCCTAGCCGGCAGGGATGAAGAGCCTGTTCAAGAGTAAGATCAGGTGGCAGCACCGGTCCAACGACCCCGCGTCCCCGGCGGGGCAGCCGCCGCAGCAGGCGTCGGGCCCGCCGTCGCCCGCGAGCTCCCCGTCGGGGACGGCGCCGGCGCTCTCCGTCTCCACGGCGGCCACCTCCTCGCCCCCCTCCGCCGCGGCCACGCCCACGGGCGCTGCTGTTGCTGCTGCTGCGGCGCCCGCACCCGCGGGGGCGGGAGGGGAGGACTACATATCGTCCGAGGAGGAGTTCCAGATGCAGCTGGCCATGGCGCTGTCCGCGTCTTCCAACGGCGATTGCGCGGGGGACCTGGACGGGGAGCAGATCAGGAAGGCCAAGCTCATGAGCCTCGATCGCTTCGCCGCCCACCGGGACGAGACCCACACCGCGGAGTCGCTCTCCCGCCGATACTGGGTGAGCCTTCCATTCGGGACGATCATCAATCAATTATATAATATACTCGACTTTCGGTGCCTCCACTTGCTAGTTGCTTGTGAGGTTTTAGGTTGAAACTGTCTCTGCTACTTCATACTACTGTCTCGACTTAATGTGGACCATTTGGCCAATTAGTCCGCTACCATTCTCAGATGACATTTAAATTCGTGCGTTGGTTTCAGTATCAGCTTATGTGGCTATGTATAGTTCCTAATTTAGCTTCACTTCAGCCCACAGCATGGTGGATCACACATAGCGAATAAAATAATAAATGCATGTGCCACATATAAGCTTCTGGTGGCTAGTGAGCACTGGTATTAGTCATAGAAGATGCTTCCTCTGATCATCGATGTAATTTAACTCTGACCTAATTCAAACTTTCTAGCTCTGATGATCAATGTCTAAAATTCACATAGATTGACAACACATGATCATCGCTGCCTGATTCATTGTGAAATGTGTTTTCTCTATATATAACTCTTTCTATTAGATAACATGTGTTTGTTGATATTACTAATCAAATTGTCATATTGGATACCGTGTGGATGTCCTAATGTACTTTATAATCAGAGGAAGTATTAGGTTGAGGCAGAAGCCACTAATTATAGGCTTCCTCGATTTCACATAAAGCAGGCTTTTTTTCCCTCTACATGCTATGCTGATGCCGTTAAAACACTAGCTTGCTGAATCATCACTAAACCTATTTATGGCGTCTGCTTGACGAATCAAATAGTGGTCTTGGTCTTCCCTGTTATGTCATTTAAGTACGCTTGGGAAACCTACATGCCAATTAACGCTGTTAACTGCTGTGAATTATGATGCTATAAAAGGATGGAGACATTGATGAAGATGTTAGACGTAGAATTTCAGCCGGCTGGTTGAAATGGCGTCAAGCTTCTGGCGTCCTCTGTGACAAAAGGGTACCTCAGAAGCTGAAAGGTAAGTTCTATAGGACGGCGATTCGTCCGGCGATGTTATACGGTGCTGAGTGTTGGCCTACAAAAAGGCGACATGTCCAGCAATTGAGTGTAGCAGAGATGCGTATGTTGCGTTGGTGTTGTGGGCACACAAGGAGGGATAGAGTCCGGAACGACGATATTCGGGATAGGGTTGGGGTGGCACCAATTGAGGAGAAATTGATTCAATATCGGTTGAGATGGTTTGGACATGTCTAACGGAGGCCTCCTGAGGCGCCGGTGCGTAGTGGAGTTCTAAAGCGGGCCGATAATGGAAAGAGCGGTAGAGGTCGACCTAAACTAACTTGGGACGAGTCCGTTAAGAGAGATCTTAAGGAGTGGAATATCTCCAAAGATTTAGCTATGGACAGGAGCGCTTGGAGATTGTCTATCAACGTGCCTGAACCGTGACCTCTTTTTGTCTTGTGCCCTTTATGTCTCTTTATGTGTCTCCTTGTTTCTCGTCTCTTTTGGGTTTCATCTCTAGCCTACCCCAACTTGCTTGGGACAAAAGGCTATGTTGTTGTTGTTGTTGTTGTTGTTGTTGTTGTTATAACTGCTGTAAATTATGTCGCTGTTGAGATACGACCTTATTTCTTGATTGCTATTATGATTCACCTCAGTCTAGGAGTAGGAAATAATACATGGAGAAATGGAAATGCTACTTACTATTTAGGGGCTGCTTGCATGCACACAAAAGATACTGATGTATTCGCAGTGGTAAGGTAAAATGATTGGTTCCTGGTGTGCCATACTAGGGGGTTGTTCCCAATGCCACACTGCTAGAAGGAAAAAAAGATAACAAAAGAAAAGACTTTTGCTCCTGAGAAATGGGTACAAAAATATACACCTTTGTAGGCTCAACCAGGGCATGCAAAACCTAGGTAAACAAAAGGAAGAAGCTGTATGCATGCTAGATGCTCGTATATCATGGAGGTGGATAGTTAGCCATGGAAGAAGATGGATCAGGTAGCAGAATTCCTTTTTTCAGAAGCAAATATATGGTTGCTGGTCAAACCATGCTAGTGTATCATGGAGGTGGGCAGGACTGCGATCAGGGGAAAACTAGGATCTGCTGAAGAATGGAGCTGAAGTCCTGAAAGAACTGGCCCTGCACTACCATCTTCAGAAAGCAGCTCAGGATCAAGGGATGGCTTTGATCGCAACCAATGATGTTGTGGCCTGAAGTTTTAGATGTGCCGATAAGTAAATCAAGTGGGCTGCTTGTTGGATGTAGTAACCTGTTCTAGCACCTTAGTGATGTTCTGTTTGTAATAGCTGCTTTTCACTGGATCCATTGGTTTGGCTGGAGTGTGTTTGGTCATAGTTCTGATCAGTGGTTTTGTATCTCTTGCGCTAGGAGTAATTGAGACCTGAGTGCTCTATTACTATCCAGTTTTTATCCCTGTATTGTTTGCAACAACCGTTGGACACTTGCTTGCAACAAACTCCGTGGTTTTGTTGCTATATAAGTAATGAAATTCGAGCGTGCCCTGGTGTGAAAAAATATCTTGCTGTCATTTTTTGTAGGTTGTGTTTATGCCGGCCAAATATTTGCTGAACAGATTCTTTCCATTGCAAATCCCTATTAGGACTCTTCTTGGAGATGCAAGATCAGTGTTTATCAACTCTAAAGTTTCTTTGCCTGTTGGTGTGTCTAGTTAGGTCAAATTCTTGTCATAGTACTATTTGTTGGTCTGTTGATCACTACATACAAGTGTGGTTGTTGTGTTTTAACATTCATGCTCTGTTATGACATCTGTTTTTAACTTCTTTCAGGACTATAACTTTCTTGATTATCATGAGAAAGTTATTGATGGCTTCTATGACATCTTTGGCTCCTCTATGGAATCCTCTAGGCAGGGGAAGATGCCATCATTAGCAGATCTCCAAACAGGCATAGGGGACCTAGGCTTTGAAGTCATTGTAGTAAACCGAGCCATTGATAGTACCTTGCAGGAGATGGAGCAAGTGGCACAGTGCATCCTGTTGGACTTCCCTGTTGCCAATATTGCACTCTTAGTGCAAAGAATAGCTGAGCTTGTTACAGATAATATGGGTGGACCTGTCAAAGATGCTAACGACATGCTCGCAAGGTGGCTGGAGAAGAGTACTGAGCTGAGAACCTCACTACAAACAAGTTTGTTGCCTATTGGTTGCATCAAGATAGGGCTATCACGTCACCGTGCCCTACTTTTCAAGGTCCCCTCCCTCCCTCCTCCCTCCCTCCCTCCCTCCCTCCCTCCCTCTTTCCCATGCATGCATATGCAAGAAACCTAAGCTAGCTAGGAAGTTACTAAAAAAGTATTGTATTGTTTCAGCTGAGAAGCACATGCTTAAGAAGTTATGTAATTATGTCCTGTACCTCTCTGTGCAGATCCTTGGAGATAGTGTTGGGATTCCATGCAAACTTGTCAAAGGGAGCAATTATACTGGTGGTGATGACGACGATGCTATAAACATAATTAAGATGGACAATGAAAGGTATCAATGTTTAATCATTGTGCTATGTTCATACTTCATAGCATAAATACTTAAGATACTTCAAGTTATGCTATCATGTGCTAGTCTTATTTACTATATTCCAATTAATTTGTTGCTGCTCTATGTTTACTAAGCGTTTTTTTGGTGTAATTTTTCTGTAGGGAGTTTTTGGTTGATCTGATGGCTGCTCCTGGTGCTCTTATCCCAGCAGATATCTTAAGTTGGAAAGGCAATTCGTTAAATTCTAATCGAAAACTCGCCCTGAATCAAACAGCTGGATCATCGAGTACTGTTGATGCTAATATGGATCCTACTGTATTGCCACTTGAACCTAAAGGTGGCCAACTGCCTTTGTTTGGCAGTGATGATTGGATATCAGACAGTGGTTCTGGATATGAGGCAGCAGAAACTGCAGCTTCTACTCAAACCTCTTCGGGTGTCACATCATCTGTTCCTGCTGGAAGTGTTTTTGACAGTTCATGGATGCTGGTTAATCATGAACAATCAGATGGACCATCAACTTCTGCTGGTACATCATCCCAGCAGAAAGTTGTACCTCAAAGTGAACATCAGCGGAATTTAAATCAGCTTCCAGATTTGCAGGAAATTCCAGAGTCAAATAACCTTTTTGCTGACCTTAATCCTTTTGGGGATATGAAGTCCAAGAAAACTTCAGTACCATTCAAAGGACCAGATCATAGGAACAATGAGTTGCAAAAGCGCAGAGAGAACATAGTCCCTAATGCTGGAAGGCCACAGCAGCGGTTAGTTATGAAGAATTGGTCTCCTTACAATGATGTTTCCAACAACAAACAGTACAATTATGTCGAGGACTCGTTTGCTCGTAGAAATGTTGGCAATAATGCTGCATCATCATCATCCCAGATGCCACGATCAGCCGCAAGGTCTAATCTTAATTCTGGATTGCGTAATGATGCATCATATCATAATTATGATAGTATTATGGCTGGTACCTCTGCCATGAAGATTACATCTACAGCTGAGACTGGGAAGGTTCCTGAAAGGGTTCTGCGTGGTGATTTGGACAAAGGTCAAACAAATTATAGACTGGAGGATCAACATGTCGTAGTTCAACCACCACAGGGAAGACTTCCATGGGGTAATCCTGCAGAAGGAAGAGTTCCAATGAATAGAGTTCAGAATCAAGCAAAACAACATATTGAAAACATGGATGTAAAGCAAGACCATAAGAAATTGCTCCCTGATCCAAAAAAATCTCCCCTTGACAGATTCATGGACACGTCATTGCCATCAAGAAACATGGACATGAGGTCACAGAGGCTTGACTTTGATGATGTGTCTGAGTGCGAAATTCCTTGGGAAGATCTTGTGATTGGTGAAAGGATTGGCTTAGGTACTTATTTTGCCACCAAGTTTTGATAACTCTGCTGCTTTTGAACTAAGAACTTTGACATGTTTTGGAAACTAATTTTAAATGTGCTGAACTGTATTCAAGTTGTTAGCTTTAATGGCTTGACTTTTATTAGTTGAATAGCAGTGGGTTGGTTGTATGAACTTGCATCTTCCTGATCTCTGCATGAAAACTATTGATTGATTTGCTTCCTTCAATAGGTTCATATGGAGAGGTTTACCGTGCTGACTGGAATGGAACAGTAAGTAGTTCATTCCCCCCATTTTATTTTTTGTATCTTGAGCTTGGCCATTTGTTCAAGATGTTCTGTGGAAGTCATAAAAGAATCAGATGAGAAACCAAATCATGGTCAATGCACTGAAGTTTTCGTTGATTTGCAGGAAGTAGCTGTAAAAAAATTCTTGGATCAAGATTTCTATGGTGATGCTCTGGATGAGTTTAGGAGTGAAGTAGGTGAACTTTTATCTGTTTCTATCTTGGAGTTTTCCTAAATAAATTATTTAATTTTCATATTTACTCAGTCTAATTGTTGCTTTATTTTTTGATATATGGATATACTTTATTTGACAAGGTCCGAATTATGCGTCGGCTGCGCCATCCAAATATTGTTCTCTTTATGGGTGCTGTTACACGCCCTCCAAACTTATCTATTGTATCTGAATATCTTCCAAGGTATAATACTTACTTTTACTACACAATCACTGTTTATATTGTGGAATGTGTGAATTAAATATCCCAGTCTAGACAACACAGAAGTTGTGGCTGGCATGCACAAACTGAAAGTTCTTTTTACTATTTAATTTTATTGCGGTACATGCTATTAGATGTCTAGGTTCTCGCAATTCTGGAGTTGCTAAATGCTACATAAGACTCACACTTCATACAAAAAACCTGAAGAGGTGTTTGGTGATTCATTGTTGGTTCATGATTTTGTCCTTGTTTAGGGGAAGCTTGTATAAGATCCTTCACCGCCCTAATTGCCTAATTGATGAAAAGCGGAGGATCAAGATGGCCCTTGATGTGGTAAGGATGAATCTTTTATATTTTGTTGATTGGTTTGTTTCTTTGTTCCTGCTCATAAAAATGACTTTTTTCTCTCTCTTAAGGCCAAAGGCATGAATTGCCTGCACACTAGTGTACCTACAATTGTTCATCGAGATCTGAAATCTCCAAACTTGCTGGTTGACAATAATTGGAATGTAAAGGTGTGTGATCTGGCCCACAATTAATATTTGGCCACCAATAATCATTCACATCAATTATGCAATAAAACAGGTCTGCGACTTTGGACTTTCACGGTTGAAGCACAGTACATTTTTGTCATCCAAATCCACTGCTGGAACAGTAAGTAGCTAGCATCTGGATGACAAAATCATGTCCCCCCTACTTTGTCTTTCCCTTGGAACATGATTTATTATTATTTTTCTTTTTTGCATCATCTGTCAGCCTGAGTGGATGGCACCTGAGGTTCTGCGAAATGAACAATCGAATGAAAAGTGAGTGTTTTGCTGATGCTTTCTAACTCCTATCGTATTCTGGATATTCTGGTTATTGAGCATTTCCGTGAATATAGGGTTCCATCTTCCTGTCGAATGCTTGTGCTTGTGGTTTTGTGCTCAGACCAAAGAATTTTGGTTTTCTGATAGTTGGATGTGACTGCTTAGTATTTTTCATGTAGCGGGATCATGCACCTATCTAGTCAGGCTTTTATATGCTCCAAATATTTTGTACTCCATATGCAGCATTTTGTTACTACTAACCTGGTAAAACACAGTTCTCCCACCCTCTGTCGCTCTCCCTGTCTCTCTCCTCCCTCACCCTATCCTGGCAACACGGACCTAAGTACCATAGATGGCACACAGCTTGACACATACATGCTCGTCACATGTGACTGTGAGCCCTGTTCCTGGTGCACTTGCCAGCACTCCAACACTCCTTTCTTGCCTTCGACAATGAGTTCTTGCAAGCCGCCTTCTCCAGGAGACGTACTTACCTTTCTTGCCAACATTCCCCCTTTGTCTTCCTGCCGATCCCCACTGCAACCATGGCACTTCTGCACAGCACAGAGGATCCGTGGTTGGTTTAAAATAACCTGTGTACCAAGTGAGGAGATATTTCGAGATGTGACTGGTTTTCAATCAGCTCTCTGGCTAGTTTTACAATTTTCCAACCAATCATGTAGAAACCAGAACCGTACAGGTTAATTAATCTATCTTCCCTCAGGTTTCACACTTTCGCTTGTTCTCCTGCAACACCTTTTTATACTTTGCCAAAACTAAAGTATGATAGGATCCTCACTGCTTACCTTAATTAAATTCAGTAACAATCTTAATGCATCCACTACCTGAATTTTGTGCAGGTGCGACGTTTACAGCTTTGGTGTCATCTTGTGGGAGCTGGCAACACTTAGAATGCCATGGAGTGGGATGAATCCAATGCAAGTTGTGGGGGCAGTTGGTTTCCAGGATAGACGGCTTGATATTCCCAAGGAAGTTGATCCTCTGGTAGCAAGGATCATATTTGAATGCTGGCAGAAGTGAGTTTCAAAAAAGGCCTTTAAGAATTTAACCTGTTCTCTAATCAAAGTCTCCTGTATCGGTCATGGCATTTAAAATTTGACTCTTGATTTTAAATTTGTGCTAACATGTGCTTTGTCAATTGCCAGGGATCCAAATTTGCGTCCGTCATTTTCACAGTTAACAAGTGCCCTGAAGACTGTTCAAAGACTAGTGACCCCTTCTCACCAGGAGGCCCAGAGCCCCCATGTTCATCAAGAAATCTCAGTGAACTTGACTCCTTAGGGGGGCTTTCGACTTCCCGTTGTGCATAGTTTTTATTCTTTTGCTGTTTGTATTTGTCCAAAATTTGGCAAATGCTGGCGCACCTTGTAGATTGAGCGCCCCAGGTGGTAGACACTCTGCCGCCGCGACAAGTACTCCACAGTAGGGTATGTATAGAGTCAGCCCATCAAACAGCAATCGGAAGAAGTGATTCAATGTGTAGCAACTGGCCAACTGGCCAACCGGGTGCGAGCCCTCTGGAAAGCAGTGAGAGCTCTTTGTGTTCATTGTGAAGTGCCTGGCTATGTTAAGTGGATTTTTTTGTCATGCTGCTAAAAAAAGAGCATATTTTGAAGTTGGACTCTGTACAATCAGGACACGTGAATTTAGGATACACTGTAATTTTGGAAGATTTGTGTATGCTCGCATAGTCCCATGAATGCCTTAGCTGTTTGTGTTTGTTGGCCTGTGCCTTGACCGAGGAAAAGCGTAGAACACCTGGTCCATAGTTCACTTACATGGATTGGTTCTCGTCAACGAGATGGTTAGGAATTTAACAGGCTGCTAAGTGCTAACCATTTGGTAATTGGACTGTTGGGAATGTGGCGTGCTACCTTTTGCGTTTAAAAATTAAAACGAGGCAGATCCTGGATACAAGTAGGATTGGCTTTTGTTTTATGGAGTGCAATTCCGGAAATACGTTATTTTTAGCTAAGATAAACTACATTTATTTCATGCGGAGACAGTTTACATCATGCTGAAAAATTAAGTGAAATGGTAAGAGGAATTCGTATATATATTTAATGAAAACAGAGGAATTCGTATATAAAAAAGAGTTGAATTCTCTCTTTTTTAAAAAAGAAAACGGAATAAAAGAAAGATGAATTCCAAACAGTACCAAGGTACAAGTGGCAACCTAAAGTACAGTTATCAACCCGAAGCCCATTCTTCCCGTCCACGCCTCCCTTATCCACAACACACGCATACTGTCACCTCCCCACCACGCGTCCTCCCGATCACCGTCCATACGCGCGACAGCCGAGATCCAACGGCCGGACCCCCACCCCGCACGAAAAATCCCGTGCAGGCCGGCGGAGACCCCCTCTCCCCCAACGAACGTCGCGTGGCCCACGTCCCGGCCAAAGCCAAAGCGCACGGACGCCACAAGGACCCTAAGGGTGTGTTTGGTATCCTGCACGAGGGCTGGGCCAGGCCCCTCGGATGCATGCACTCGTGTTTGGTTGGCGGGACGGATCATTGGGCCAGGCTCGCACGGTACTCAAAGCATGAAAGATGCTGCATCCAGAGAAACGCCAGAATCGGCCGTATCCAGTGAGCCAGGCTCGCGCGGTGCATGATTAGCACAGCTAATGACGTCATTAGCATATAATTAGTGAATATTAAGTGATTTCAAATCAAATTAAGATTGGATTAGGTAAATTAAAATTTATTATGGCACAATATCATAAATAATTAACATTTTAGTATTTATTTTGACATATTCGTGTTACATGATTTATACTCGTACTGGCAACCAAACGACTTCTCTTCTGAACCAGGCTACCTATATGCAAGGAACCAAACATAAGAGCCTGCATGCGCTCAGCCTGGCTAGGATGAGCCAGGCCCATGAATACGGGCCAGGCTAGCTACACGCGAGCAACCAAACAGGCCCTAAACCCGCCTCTGAGCCGGCCGTTTCGATTCCGTCGTCGTGTAGTTCCCATCGTGTTAGACTAGCCTCCTTCCTCCCTCCGACCTCGCACACCACTAACCGCAACCACCGCCAACTATCACCCATCACCGCAAGCGCGGCCTTCCGGCCAGATTCCGCGTCGTGCCCGCCGACCGGTGTGCTTCCGCCTCGTTTCTGCGCCCAGCGGGTGGCGGGCTCCTCGGAGATTCCGCTGGTCGCGGGAATCCATTTGGTGAGTTGGGGCCGTGAGCGTCGGTTTTTGGGGGTTTTCCTTTTGGGAGGGCGTGTGATTGATCGGCGGCGGCGGTTTGGTTTGTGGATGCAGTGCCCGCTCGCGTTGCCCGTGGATCTGGTTTGGGACGGAGGAGAGAAGCGCGACGGTGATTGATTGAGGCGGGACGCCATCAGTGCTCTGTCTGGGGTTCGGTCTGTTCCTCGGCTGTAGATCTGGAAGGTATCTACCATCACACCCGTGTCCCCTGCTAGGCGATCTGTACAGTGGAAATAACCATTTCTGCATTATGATTCACTGTGCCGTAATAACTTCACCATCTATGTTGATTTTTTTACCCAGATTCTGGTCTAGTTTGCGATGAAAATGCATTGTATTGACATGCTTCTGCTTTTGATTGTCCTTTTTGTGCTAGGGTTTCGCGGGATCGGTCGCTTCGAGCTGTTCCAGTCAGAGCACCTGCATCATTTCGGGCCATGGAGACTCTGGTGTTTTTTTTATTTTTAGCCCAAATTTGAAACAAATTTTAAATTTAACCCGGATTTGATTTTTTTTAAAACTAACCCGTTTGGCCACGTCACCATGCATGGCGGGGCAATTGCACTGAACCCCGCCATGCATGGTGGCGGGGTGCAGGTGCCACGTGGCACGCTGTAGACCAGCGTGGAAAGAGATACCCCGCCATGCATCATGGCGGGGTACCCCTGACCCGCCACAGATCATGGAGGGGTACAACCCCGCTCATTTAAAAGGCCGGACCCTTCTTGTTTTTGGCTATCCTTCCATTTCATTTCCCACAGCCCCCTCTCCGCCCCAGGACCGAGCTCCCCTCCCCTCAGCGCCCTTCTCCGGCACCCCTCCCTCCTAGTGCCCCTCCCCGTCGGCTACCGTCCCATCGTCGGATCTTGTCCCGGCCACCCCTTCTCCGCCCCATCATTGTAGTATGTTTGGTTAATGTAGTTAGTAAAGTTATATTAGTTTTAATCGTATTGATATTGTGCATTATTTTTGATTTGTAAGAATTATAAGTGATATGTGTTTTGTGTTGAAATCATTTCGTGTTATTAGATGGAGGACTAGTATCGTGAGTCGATTTGGAAGAAAAAGGGTCGTCCTAGAGAGATGTACCTCGACGTGTCTTGCAAGGATGCGCCCGTGCCTCCCGAGGAACCTTTCCCTAACTGTGACTGTGGTCATCCGGCGCACGTGGGCCAGTCGAGATATCTGGATACTGCGGCACGTTGCTTCTACACATGTTATAGTTGTAGCGTAAGTAATTGTGGTCTTTGTTTTTCTTATTGGTTTCTGATGTTGTATTCGCGATGAGATAATTGAAACTTTTTTTGTAGCCCTACTTTCGGTGCTTTTTCTTCCAATGGATCGACGGTCCGGACAAGTTTGATCCAAAGATTCTCCTTTTCTACCCCGGCATTGATCATTGCAAGCGTGAGGTGTTTACTCGCTGGGTTCCGCCCCCTCCTAACCCTCCTATGACGGAGGAAGAGAAGGCCGTAGCATCGGCACGACGGCTCGAGGATCCTCCGAAGTGCCATTGCGGAGAGCAAGTCGTGATAAACCCACGCAATGAACAAGAGTTTATTTGTCCTCTACGGCGTGAGGTAAGGTTTGAGTTAACCTTAAAATGTCATGTCCTATATGTGTGTTTTACTGTTTTGATTTTGTAGGATCGTGATTTTCCAAAGTGCCGTTTTGCGGAGTGGGTCTATGGTCCAAAGAGCCATTGGCCGGAGCTGGAGAAGGAGGAGGAGGTGCCAGACTGGAAGAAGAAGAGGAGGTCTATTGCGCCTCCTGTGATGTGCAAATGTGGTGTTGAAGCTAGCTACGGCCTAGTCCCTTCAGGCCTTGGGATTGGCCATTTCTGTGGCCACATGATCGATTATGACGATGTTTGCTAGGACTATTGACACTTAGTGCTAATGTTTTATTTTGTTTGCTTTGATACGCTAACTTTGTATTCATCTATTTGTTGCAATAGAGCATTCAGAAATGCAAATGGGAATCATATGATGCTGTGTTTAAGTTCAAGGATGAGTATAAGACAAGAGTAGCACTTCGCAAGATGAGAGGATATCCTGCAAACTACGTCACTGATTTCGTTAAGAACCATAAGAAGAAAATGCTACGACGGGCCCAAGACATGCGTGTTCGTAACCCGGAGAGTATTGCGTGGAAGAAGTGGTACGAGAAGAAGAAGGATGTAGAGAAGTACCAGGCAAGGAAGGTTGAAGAGGATGCAAGGAAGGCTGCAGAGGAGGCTGAGAGCGCAGAGATGCAAGGCTTAAACGATACTATTGTCTCATTATGTGCGAGTGAGTCATTGCGTTTTTGAAAGTCAATCTTCTTTGTTTCACTGACAATAAAGTCCTTGCAAAGATTGTGCTAATTGTTTGCATTTTGTACTTACAGAGATTGAATGCACCGGCAACTAGCAAGCAGATGTGGCTCGTGCTAGGTACACGAAGAATATGACACTAAAGCGGGATGCTGGAGTTGGTGGCACCGCAAGCCGTCCGATTGTGGTTGAAGAGGAGGCCGAGCCGGAGGAAGACGATGACACCGGGAGGATAGGCGAGCTCATTCGTCTAGCCGAGGAATTGGGCTACCCTCAGGACGAGGATGCCTACGACATGGGAAGGATAGCCGAGCTACTTCATCTTGCAGAGGAGTTAGGACCGATGCCGAGGAGGATGGTGATGCGTTTGTCACTGGGCCTGTCAGGGACTTAGAGGAGGGTCAGGCTGCGTACCACAGCCAGAAGACATCGCTGTTCGACACATGGGGGCCAACAGACATGACCGAAGAAGAGGCCGAGTTGTACTCTCAGGCCGCGGAAGAGGCGGAGGCGGCTTACTACCGGCGTCAGGCCTCTCAGGCTAAGGCAGTCGAGGCGAGCAAGGGTAAGGAGGTTGTAGTGGAGGATTCGGAGTCTGAGGACGAGTTGCTTACGCAGTGGTGCACGCAGTTTGATTGACGTAGAAGTGTCATTGTTAGTGCCTTAGTGGTGCACGTAGGAGGTTGTCAATGCCTTAGAAACTTGTCATTGTAATAATTTGCATTGTCACGTCTTCATGTCTTCGTTGTCAGTGTTTGTCATTGTTAGTGGCTTAGAAACTTTGTCTGGTGTAGTTTATCAGTGTTGTACTTTGAAACATGTCATTGTAATAATTTGCATTCTCATGTCTTCATTCGTTCCATTTGTTGCTCCACTCACTAACATTGTTGTCTGTTGTAGTTTATCAGTGCAGTTTCTACTTTGCAGCAGTTTCAGGGACACCCCGCCATGGCTGGGGGTGGGTTAGGGGTACCCCGCCATGTGCTATGGCGGGGTACCCCTAACCCGCCCCCAGCCTTGGCGGGGTGTTCCTGAAACTGCTGGAACGCAGAAACTCTGCCTAGATTTTGCGTTTGCAACGCGTGACAAATGCGGACATGCCATGTTGAGTCATTTGCAGCAAGTTATACGATAGCCATGACACGAAGAATTGCGTTTACGCCAAAGATTAGACGAGTGTTACCAACTACATTAGTCCAATCGAAATAACCAAGTACAATAGTTTTAAGATCAAGGTACTGCTGCTACACCTGCAAATAATTTAAATGTTTTAGCACTACATAACTAAGATAACATGTGTCCGCCGCCTGCTAAACATGACTATTCTACTAATCGCCAGGGGTGTAGGGGTTTTGCGGTCTCCGCCGCCTCCTCGGATTCGTAGGGACCACGTGGGTGCTTCTCCAGCCCATGTCTGTGCGGTCCCGTTGCTGCCTCTCGCGCTGCCGCCTATGTCCACGCTCGAACTGCTACGTCGAGGTAGTCCCCTGCAAGCAAGCACCCTGATGAGCTACTCTAAATGTTTAGCTACGAACAGTTGAATTAAAGAAAAAGCAAAGCATAGACACCTGTTGCTCGGCCGGTGTGTAGTTCTCCTGCTGTGTGTACTCCACCCCCTGTGTACCAATAGGAGCACCGTATAGCTGTGAGGGACCCATCTCCTCGTGACCGGTGTACTCCCACTGGTGAACGTCGTCGTCGTCGTCGCCACTCGTCGTGTCGTACTAAAGTTCCTTGTCCACATCGTCCGCAACCGCTAGACCCTTCCCTCTGTCCTGCGGTGGACATCGTCTGGCTCCTAGACCACGTGGGGTTGTATGGTACCTCCAACGTCGTGTCCGCACAGCTCAGCTTCTGAGCCAACTTCTTGTAGCCCTTTTTCATTCTCTACAGGTTAAGATGACAACATGTATTATTGAGCGTGAATTTTGAAGGTAATTGAGTAGTAGTAACGAATTTTGTTGTCAAAAGTACCTTGACAAAGCTGCGAAGAGGGTTGCTCTTGTCGTCCCTAGTCCGAAAAAGTTGCCTGGAAGCTTCCTCGGAGTAGTTCGACAACTATTGTGCCACAACCACACCTTTGCATACATCTCGACCTCATGATCTGGAGCACCGATCGGAGGCCCTGCACCAAAGTTCTGGGTTATCCATGACGTCGACACTCCTGAGGTCTTCCTGCAATTACAAGTAAAGCATTATTCTATAAAAATAGATGTAGCTGAAATGATTGTATTAGTGATTTCAATGGGACACATATATGAACTTACTTTGTGCCTTTAACTTTAGTATTTGATGGCCTCCTACCACAGAACTGCTCCACCAAGTCTACCCAAGTAGACTCTTCGACGACCCCAGTCATCGGATGACCAGACAAACTCAGACACAATATCATCTTCACATCCTGCATTGTGATAGTCAATTCCCCACATGGTGTGTGGAAGGTGTGTGTCTCCGGTCTCCACCTGCATCATTACAAGGTTCTGGTTATAGGCAAGTTGACGGCCCAATTTTACGAAAGAAAGTCAATTAATGCAAAATGCAATGTTACCTATCAACAAACGCAGTAAGAAGTGCAGGGTCCAGAGTGGGGAGTGTAATGTTGTAGACCCGAATGATCTCAAGGAAGCGTGCACGACGTATGTACGTCGCGTATCGCTCGTCCCAGCTATGTGGGTGGTGCGTGCGAACACGAAGCGCACGCAACGACCTCTGCTGCTCCGACAAGGCCTAGGCCCGGTGGTCCTTGTCGTAGTCCGCCTCAAGGAGGCTAAAGCGTGGATGAGGTGCTCGCGCCTCCATCTTGCAACCTTGAACCTGCCTATTTGAAAATGAAAGTAACAACATTAATACAATTAATAACATTATAAAAAAAATAAAGCCAAGTAAATTTGAAGATGAATATCATAAATGTATGTTTACTATGAAATTCGATGAGCAATATAAACCACCTCTTGTCTCGCCCGCCTATGAAATCTAGCGTTATGACTAGGATTCTTACAAATGGAGCAAAGGTTCTGCGCATGTTCTTCGTCAAAGTCATCGCCGTAACCTTTCATATTGTCCATATCGCCTTTCATTCGCTTCTTCCTCCTTCCCTTCTCTACCTTCTTTAGGTTCGGATAAGGCGCGTAGTCCTCACCATAATATGGAGGCCATTGTGACTCGTCATGGTATGGCTTGAAACTCTTCTCCCAAACTTTGAAGGTGTTGGCACGGAGATACAAGGGTGACATGTATGGTGCAACTGTGTGGTCAAAACCTCTAAGCCAACAAGACGTGATCATGTGTGAGCAAGGGGCATGCATGATCTGAGGGACGTTGCAACTGCATTCTACTTTATCAAGATCGACACGGTACGTTCGCCCACCAAATCATTCGCCGCCCAGGTTTGTGCCCCCTCTAGCTCGTACGCAGAAAACAAGCATGTCCCGTCCATAAGCCTCGGCAACCTGTTGCTTGGCCAATTCCTCAGCCTCCTTCAAATATTCGTGTGCAGCCTTCCCCCATCTTCCAAGCTCCTCTTCATTCCTCAGGGCTAGGCCATACCGCGTAACAAAATACTCATTGCACTTCCTAAAAGAGAACTCAACAATACCGGACACTGGGAGAGATCGAATGCCTTTGAACACACGATTGAAAGACTCAGAGGAGTTCGTTGTCATGATGCCGTACCGAAAGTCGCCCTCATCATATGCTAATGCCCACTTGGCTTTATTTTCCATCTGCTGCTCTAACCATGCCTTGCCCGCTTGGTTGAGCATCTTCTCTAGTTCCACCATAGTCTCGTTGAACTCGCGTTCCGTACGTTTATTGCGAAGCTCCTTTAACTTGTCAGCCACCTCCTTCTTCCGTTGAGGCCGCCAGAAATTGGTGGCAAAATGCCGCATGCACTATTGGTGCACTAGGGCTGGGTGCCCATCAATGTGTTCACCGGCAGCATTAAGAATTCCAATGTGACAGTCTGAAATCAAACAAATGGTGCGAGAAGGCCCAAGCACATGAACACGGAGCAGACGCATGAACCATGACCATGAATCATTGTTCTCCCTCTCCGCCAAAGCAAAAGCCATTGGCACAATCTGGTTCTCTGGGTCTACAGCAGCAGCCATCATCAATGTGCCCCTATACTTGTCGGTGAGGAACGTGCCATCAACAAGAACAACTGGCCGACAATACTGAAATGCATGCTTGCACTGATCGGAATACCAGAACACACAGTACAGAATATGCCTCAATGGGTTCTGAAGATACAATCCTCCTGTGTATATGAACGATCTCATGCCAGGGTTAAAGTGTTCCATCGCACATAAAATGCGTGAAACCCTGTTATAGGCTTCCTCCCAGCTACCCCAGCGAATTGCTAGGGCAATTTGCTTTGCCCGCCAAGCCTTTCCATACGTGACCTCATACCCAACAAAAGTGACTATGGTCTCCTGCAAGAAAGACATTGATACGTCGTTGTCCTTATCTTCAAGACCCAATATACGACGGGCAAGGTACCGAGCCATCAACTGGGGATGGTACCGTTTTTCCTCATTAGTCTGGCATCTGTGCGGCTGTTCCACTAAAGTTACCTTCCACTTACCATCACTCTGCCTCTTTCGTGCATTCAACTTCCACGAGCACGGGAATCCAGCCTTACATACTATGTGGAATTTTACCTCCTTGTCAAAATATCGAACCGTGTAAGGCCTATGATGATACACAACATAGTCCTGAAGGAACAACTTCATCTCAGACATCGTATTGAAAAGCATTCCCTTCCTCAATATTAAATTTTTATGGTTGTACAATGATTCCTTACACATCTGCAAACTCGTGTCACAAACTGCCATATGCGACATGCTGACATCCTTATAATTTGGCACACCGGTAAAGGGCAAGCCAGCCTCCCTCAGCTATGTAAGCTCTGTCGATGTATCAGAGGGTGGTGCAACGTATTGTTGTGCCTCCCTAACTCTGCTCCATCCTTAATATTCCACTCCATCATCTGGATAACCGGTGGCTAATGTGCCCTGAGTCTGCATGCCATGAAGTACCTCAAGCGGTACTCCTGAGGGCATGCCATGAACTGGTGTACACATGGCAGGTGCACCTCCAGAGGGCATGGCTTGAACCAGTGCTCGCATGGCATGTGGACCTCCTTCCTCATTTCCTGAATCGTCAGAATCAGTGCTAACATCATCACCAATCATTTCCTCCTCTACCGCCTCCTCCTCCTCCTGTTCGAACTCGTCTACATCAAAATCATTGCTTATATGACCAACTAGAGGAGAATGAACCCGCTCCTGCATCCAATTACCATCCAAGTCCATACTCTCCATAGTTTGTTGCATCTGCACACCACAATCTCCTTGAGTACCACTGTCGAAGGACGGCTCCTCATTCTCAACATTCTCCACCACCAACTCAGCCATGCCGACATTCTAACCTTGGATGACACTATTGTATCAGGACTACTCTGCTTGGTTGCACAAGTCCATCATCACATAGTATGCCCTATTCTTTCCAACATCAAACCTACCCTTTAGTGTGAAAGCCTCACCAAACTTCAAACTCAAACGGTCACATAGATCGCTGAAACTAGGGGTGCCATCAAATCATTCCAATTCTTCATACATATCCTCAAACTGGCAATCCTCTCTCCTAACACTTCCTCCGTAAAAAACTCTTACACCGTAATCCATCTACAAAACGATTTGACATCCGATTATCAACTAACCAATATGGTAGTACTAATTACTACATAACTAACTAACTAACTAACCTTACTTAACTACCACCTAACTAACTAACCTTACTTAACTACCACCTAACTAACTTACTAACTAAATTATTAACTAATAACTAATATTAACTAACTAACTACAAATAACTAATATTAACTAATCTTAACTAACTAACTAATAACAAACTAATAACTAATAACTAATATTAACAAACTAATATTAAACAACTAATATTAAAAATCTAATAAATAATAACTAATATTACAAAACTAATAACAAACTAAGATTAAAAAATACCGTGAATCGGGGACGGGCGGCGGCGCGGCGAGGTCGGTTGGGCGGCGGAACGCTAGCGCCGGGGTAGGGTGCGGCGGGGACCGGGGCGGGGTGCGGCAGGCGGCGCCGCGGCGGGGGCGCGGTGGCGGGCTGCGGGGGCGCGGCAGCCGGCGGCGGGCGGTGGGGCCGGCGGCGCGGCGGGCACGACGGGCTGCGGGGGCGGCGCGGCGCGGCACGATGGCGCGGCACGGGGGCCGGGCGCCGGGGGCCGAGGGCGCGGCGGGGGCAGGCACGCCGGGGGCCGGGGGCGGCGCGGCGAGGCAGCGACGGATGCGCGCGGCGGCGACGGCGGCAACGGCAGCGCGCGCGGCAATGGCGGGGTGGGGTGCGGCCGAATAAACCCGATGGCGGGGTGCAGCCGCTTATATTGGGCCGTACCCCACCATGATGGGGGGCGGGGTACAACCTCGCCATGATCGGTGGCGGGTTAGGGGTACCCCGCCACGCATTATGGCGGGGTACACCCCTTTCACGCTGGCCTGCAGGGTGCCACGTGGCCCCTTGTACCCCGCCACCATGCATGGCGGGGTTCAGTGCAATTGCCTCGCCATGTATGGTGGCGGGGCCAAATGGGTTAGTTTTTTAAAAAAAATCAAATTCGGGTTAAATTTAACATTTGTTTCAAATTTGGGCTAAAAATAAAAAAGCGCAACCACCAGCTCCACCACTCAGGTCATCGGAAGAAGGCGTCATCAGCGTCGCCCCATTTCTCGTCGCCTCAGTCCACACGCGGCTACCATACCGGCAACTGCTGGGCCTTCCACTCCGGCATCACCATTGGCATCCTGCCATCCCTGCCCGCGCAGGGGGTTGCACGGACCCGCTCCTCCCCCGAGCCCAAGACACCGAAACACCAGTAGCTTCACCATGGGAAAAAAGCACAGCCGAGCAATCTCTATAAGCCCTTCGACGTCCCCTTCCTCTCGCCCTGAGCTCTGGGCTGGCCCGAGGTTCTGCAATTCGCTGCCTCCCAGCTCCCTCCCAATACCCAAGTTCTCCCTCCACCAGAAGCGTAGTGTCTCACTTGAGTTTCCACCTGCTGACCGGTCAGACGATGAAGAGGTGCCTGTGCATGCCAAATCAGCACCTTCATCGCCGACTGCAGGCTCAGGTGTTACCTTCTTTAGTGGTACCGATGCTACCATTGCAACAGAGAATCTGAGGAGGATCCTTCACCTGAAAATTGAGGATAACTGAATGATGTTAGGCAGTTCTATGTACATAGGTTAACTACAACTGACCTTGGTAGTCTGTAACTGTATAGGGTAACCGAGAATAACCACCGTGTACCTGGCGGTGGTTCTTCATCAACAGTAGTACTGTAGGTGGTTAGCGAGCACAGTGAGAAGGTTAGGCAGTTTGAAACTGCAGTGAAAGATGTGGTGGATTTCATATCACTACAGTTCTGAGTCACCTTTGCAGCTTGTACCTTGTAGTTGCCTATTAGTAGCCAATGTTCCATTTAGGTGTTAGATAGTCTTTGCATCCTTGCTACCCATCATTAACCAGTAGCGATAGCCTTCGTAATCCTTGCTCCTGTAGTTCATCTCAGGCAGGGCATTGTAGGCTAGAGCTTACAACCTGCCATATATGTAGTCTTCTATAGGATGGCTGCATCTCTTGAAACTTGCATTATGTCTCATATTGCATCCTCCTGACTTACCTCCCTTCATAACATCTTCTTGTGTTCTGCAAAGCGCACAAGGATCTCCCCTCTCTAGCACTTCTATTTTTGGAATGAAGATGCTCAGAGGAGTTGTTATGAAGTCCCCATTCAATGTTCTTTCTCCTCCATGTCTCTACTGACTTTAGCTATGCATCTCCTTTGTTTCCTCAGTTCGTTGCATGTAGCATGTCAAATTTGTGTTCCTTGCCATCCAATCCATTTCGAATCATTCCTCTCAAAGTTGCATCTGGTGGTGGTTTTGCCTTCGTTTAGGTATCTTCTGTACCTCCTTGTCCTTGTTCATGTTCCTAGAGCATGCCCAGGATTCTAGTCTTCATGTATTTTCATAAAGGGCTTCATGTATCAGAGATCTGCAAATGCTCAAACCTGAATATGGTAATTATCTATTTCATGCCCCTCTACCCACTACTATCATACATATAATCAGACGGTGCTAATGTGATATCTGGGTTTTTGTGCTGCAGGTTTGCTTGTCCAATGCACTTAATGTCATCCATACCTGCAGTTTGGAATCGGCAAAGCATCTATCACTTAGTTATCTGTTTTCGTCATAGTCCAGTATTGTGCCAGACTATTGTTTTTGTGCAATATTTGATGGGCTAGTCTGTTTGTGGTACTGTTTTAGTTTATGTTACTAATCATATATGGTGTCAGTGTTCCATGCTGATGCTGTGGCATTCTGTTGCTTTCTAGCTAAATACTTCAATGTTATGTAGCTTCATGTTAATTTTGGTCCTGTTTCTATGACTTGTTTGAAGTTTCATGTTATCGCACGGTATTTCCTCCAAGATCTAGTATGAAGATCTTATGTTTGGTCCATGTACACCACATCTTTTCTTGTGATCCTAATCATCGAGTGACAATGGTGGTTATGTACTTAGGCTCTCTTTTTTAAGGATATATCAAAATTCGATGCTATACTTTGTGCGGGGAAGATGGCTATGGTTGGACTTGTTGAGACAGAAGTAGCTTGTTTGTGGAGACCATTTGAGAACTTGTAGTTGCATACAAAAGCACAGGTTGATTAGTGTTGTGGAGATACAAGACCAATATCGCTTGTCAGCAACTCAGCATCTATTGATTCTTTCTTTTCACTGAAAGAGTTGGTAGTTCGTTGCTTCTGTGCTAACCCCTGTGATTATTGTCCCTGTGTGCTCCATTTTCCGTTTCTGCACACATGCTTGACTACACAAGCAATCATTCTGTTTTGCGATTCCAGTTCGTGGCCAATGACTGGACTGTCATCATCCTCTGCCAGTTGGGCTTACTGATTGGCTTTGCCAGCTCTGCATCATGATGACTCATGATGTATCCGGTTTTGCATCCTAATGCTTCTAGATCTATAGGAGTGGAGTACTGTATGTCAGTATGTGTTAGGTTGTCATCATACATGGTAATTGGGTCTTCTGGAATGGCAACTAGACGAAGGTGGTAGATATTGAGCATATAAGGCCTTGTTCGGATGCTTTGCATTCACCGCAATCCACATGTTTTGGGTTGGATTAGGGTGAAATTTATTTAAGTTTCACTTCAATCCAATCCACATGTTTTGAGTTGGATTAGGGTAAAATTTATTTCAAGTTTCACCTCAATCCACCTGACACATGTGGATTAAAACGAATCGGACACGCATAAGGCTTCGTTTGGATGGAGGAGTTGTTGATGCAAAAGTAGATCTGAAACACAAAGAGCTAATACCCGAAATCGATATCCAAAGCGTGCCAGTCGATTTGACCTGTTAATCGACAAGGATGAAGATACGAGCACTTTGGTCCTGACAACAGCGATACGCCCGGAAGTCACGGCCAAGAGGTACTCTCGCGGAACTCGAGGATCGTCAAAGATTGCACTGGAGCAATGCAACTCGCCGGATCGATGAGAACTCGTAAAAAGGAAAAGTATGCAAATTAACGAAGTCGCCGAAAAGTAAATAGATGTAAATAAGAGTAAAAGCTGGTTTTTGATATTGATTGATTCATAATTACATTGCCCTTCACTCTATATTTATATCCTGATCTACAGAAACGTAACCAAATACGACTAGGACACTAAATCCAAATCTAAGGAAACAGATGACTCTGATACAACTCAGACTCTAATAAACATAGAAAAGGAAATTAATTCCTATCTTATTCCCTAGTCCGCCTCAACTACGATGGAATCCCCATCGACCTCCTTTCTATCGGCACACTCCCTGTTTCATCAGCAGCAGCCTTCAAGTCTTCTTTCATCGGCACACTTCCTATTTCATCGGCAGCAGCCTTCAAATTTTCTTTCATCGGCATCGACAATAATATCCTTAACCTTATCGGCAACACTTCAATTTGAATTAACTTTTCCATACATCGCCACCACTCATAGGCAGCCCTCTTTACAAGCTGACTTTCATCGGCTATCAGCCTACACAGTAATTTTTCTTCTGTTGATTAGCCCCTTCTGACCATCTTGACACGTGCCAAAAAACGATGTCAACACATGCCCCCCAATTTCAGAGTATAAGATATTGATGCTCCGAAATTTACTCTAGATAATGCTTGCCTTTACCTATTTTTCTCAACCCATTCTCCAAGCATAACATAATCTGTTGCTGAATCTAATCAAATCTAGCTCTGATTCATGCATCTTAGTAAATATCGCACAATTTCCAACTAGTCTTGCCCCAATTACAGTTGAGATATCGAAATAACAACCCATCGGCAAGATCTTAACATAACAATGCCACCATTTTAGAACTGAAAGATCCTGCACCAAGATCTCTTCCAAGTCATGATTACTTGCCATCAAATCTTCTGTACAATCCCTTGATTGTCGTGCGAACAGTTACCATATCCATCTGAACCACCTCGACCCACACGCGCGCGGCATGGAGATAAGTCAAGAATACCCCTACTCCAAGCGGCCTATAAATAGATTTCTCCAGAACACTCGTCTTCTACCCTCAGACTTCGACCTTTGGCATTCTCTCTCTGGCGGCGACCCTGACGAACAACCGCGCGATCTCAACCAACAAGAGCTCCTTCTAGCGTCAACTTCAAGTCTCCAGCTTGCGCCCTCATCCTTCTTAGAGCAATGGCGATCAACTTCAACGTCCCTGCGGTTCGTTCTTTTTCCATTATTTTTACCTTGATTCCTTTGGTCTTTGCAAGTTCTTACAGTTGGTAATTTTTTCTTCTTTTTCCATTCTTTTGATCCTCCGAGCTTAGGAACTACACAACAAATTGGTTATTCCAACCGACCAACCACCCCTCCAATGCCTAGGTCTAATGGGTGATCCAGATCCAACTGATTTGATCAACGCAGAAGCTAACAGAATCCCCTTCAAAGCTTAAAATTTTTCTTTGAATCTATGGAAAGATACATTCTGATCCTGGCCCAAACCCACCAAAGGGTGGAAAGATTGGTATTTGAGGGTTAACAGATCGATGCAGGTGTACTGGGTAGAGCGAAAAATAGACCAATGCATTAGGCTGTCTATTGCCGATATGCAGAAGAATGAATCCATGATGATAGCCGCTGCTTACTTCTGGCCAGACACAACAAACACCTTCATGTTTGGCCATGGTCCATCCGCTCCTACTCTTGCCGATGTATACATGCTCACTGGCTTAGATATCTTAACTGTCGATGAAGGCTCTATTTATGGCAGAAAAGCTGAATATAGAGTGAACACATGCAACATCGGCGGCTGGACAGGATACATCTAGGAATACCAAAGGACTGGTACTGTTAACCAGAGGGAACACGCCATATTCTTGAATATGTGGTTACAAAAATTTATCTTCTGTGGTCGATCGGTAGGACCAACCAACGCCTTCCTTCCTGCAGCCGAACTCTTGGCCAATGGTGTAAGGTTCCCACTCGGTCAATACCTTCTGAGCTCCACCTACCACCTCCTCCACCAAGTATCCCAGAAGCTTTTACTTGGTGAACCCATCGGCAATTTGGGAGGCCCATGGTGGTTTATCAATATGTGGCTAAATGTCCATATGCATAAACGTCTGCAATGGAATTTCTTTGCCCAAGAATTCCCACGAGAAATCACCGAAGATTATGTTCTTGGAGATGAGGAATCGGCAACACGCCCCCCTCTCAACTTCGGTGAAGCTATAATTGTCCTCCCTGGAACAGAGGCTAATGAAGATCAAATCGGCAGATTTTTCCAGAACTTCTACAACGGTCTCCCTCACGATCATAGGGCTTGGGTACCCTATATCGATGAAGATAACAAGTTCCCCCTTCTCTTCAACTTTGCCGATGACGAGCTGAACCAAGATAATGAGCTTATGATGGCCATCATTACTCCCAGAGCAATCCCGGTGAACACATTTGGTAGTGGGAAAAATTCTAATACTACTTATGAGTTCTACAATCCATCGGTAGTATCTCGTCAACTGGCTTTTGGGCAACTGCCAATCAAGCTGTGCTTTGTCGATGTGATCAAGCCCAGAGAAACAATCACCACCGAAACTAAGTGGAGCAGGGTAGTAAGACTCGCCCCCGATGCCGATATCTCAAATGTTGATCTCTCCGCCTGGTCACCAGCGTCTTTTATTATAGAATCATATAAGCAATGGTGGCAAGAGTGGTAGGAACAATTATTCTCAACATCCATCCATACATATCGGTACATGATCGATCCCGACTACGCCATTCCTGACGATGCAGTAAGTTTTTTTAACTTTCTTTTGTTTCTTCTTTTTCATATATCGACAGCTAATCTTTCTCATAACAGGCCGATGACCTAGTTCCATCCATAAGCAAGAGTGGGAAACCTTTCAACCTCCAACCTATCTCCCCAGTTTCAGTGATCGGCTACAACGCCCCCACCTTAGCTGCTTTAACTTTCCAGAGGACCCGTGCCAAGACTATCACCTCCAGATCAAAACTGGCAACATCTAGGGCCACTCCAATGGCTGCCGCTACAAGCCTAATTAAGGCTTTTAAGGTAATAACCTTGTTTATTTTTATTCATTGCCGATACAAACTATATTAACATGTAACCATCAGGGTGTAAGAGCTGCGGCTGGATCATCATCGACAACTCCTCCAACATCAAGCACCACTACCTCCAACCAGCCTTTAGAGGTATTCTTTTATCTTTACATTTTATCTGTCAAACATCCAATCTTACACTTGTTTTGCAGCAACAAATGGGTACATCGACAAGCATACCAAGCGCTCAAGCTCCTCAATCAACAAGTGCCGATGCCCCCCAGCCAACTGTCGCTGAGATCCAAGTAAAGCGTAAAGCTTTAACTGATGCCGAATCTCAGCAAAAACGATAGAAATCTATGCGAGTCCCTGCATCTGCTCCAACACCTATTAGTCAGCCAACCGATATAGTTGAACAAGTTGACCCTCCTGCACAAAATGTATCATCGGCCATCATACCCCAAGGGCCAACTACTGATGAAGTCATAGAAGACATCCCATCGGCAATCTCTGCCGATCCTTCACATGAACCCCTTCAAGCTGCTCCCTCCAGCCAGGCCTAAGAAATTGCCTTGAAGCAGGTAAACCGATTGACCTATTCGATTTATAATATTCATATATATCCTTAGGAAGGATCTCTGACTCCCTTTCCTCTTCAAAGGAACAAGATTCTCTCGATAGCTTGTTTTCTTTTGCTATCGACATCTCCGATGATGATGGAGAAGAAGCGAGTTCTTCCCTAGCACTGGAAACAATATCGACTGAAATTTATGGCAAGCTAGAAACCCTTCTAAATCTGTTACAACAAGATACTGCTCAATTGGTAAACGATTCAGATCCTGCAAAAACTATCTTTAAGACAATCTGTGGCCAAGTTCCTACCGATGTTGAAGAAACTCTCTTCCCAGCAGTCCATCTAGAGAGCCGACAACTTCAATATCAACAGGCTGCTCACCGTATCGCCGATAGAGCAGCTTAAGCCCAGCTCAAGGAAGAGATGCTGCAGCTAAAACAAACTACCGATGAGAAGCACAAAAGCATCAGTAACTTGCAAACCTCAGGTGCCGATCTTAAGCAGAAGATTCTGGATCTATCGGCAAAGAGAGCAGCTCTTCTAGCCGAACTGGAAGAAGTTGAAGCAGCCCTGACTCACGCCAAGCAAGAAGAAGACCAGCTTCCTGACGTCATCAAAACCCTTCAGCAAGAAAGGGATGTCCAAGCTCGCAAGGCCTTGGCCTTGAAAAAAAAACTCAAGCCTGTGGAGGAGGTCACCGATGAAGACGCTAAAGAATTGAAGGAAGCCGATGAAATTCGCCTGCGTGCAATATCGGCTATCCAATCTTTGTTAAACCTATAATTCTCATCTAGTGCATCAGCAATAACATATTAATACTTTGTTTTAACTCTAGCCGATAGGATTGTTATCGACAATTATACTTTTATGCATCTATCCAGATACTGGGGTAATACTTCTTTAAATATTTTTCATTTAATGCTCTGGGAAACACAACCCCTTCGAGGGTTTAGAGAATATATGCATTACCAGAAACAGATTGATTTATCCGATATGGACCCTCCCAATTAGGCGACCATTTGCCAAACTTTGAACTTTTAGTCCCAATCGGTAAAATCAACTTCCAAACTAAATCCCCGTCAACAAACTCCTTTATTTTTACCTTCTTGACATACCATCTGGCTACCCTTTTCTTATTCTCTTCGATGCTAGCTAAAGCCTTTAACCGATGACCTGCCATATCTTCCAACTCATCTTTCATAAGGGTATCATAGTCATCGGTTGTTAATTGATCTTGAGAACGTATTCGCCTAGAGCCAATTTTAATCTCCCAAGGCAATACTGTGTCGTGTCCATATACCAACTGATAAAGTGTTATCTTGGTGGCACCATGACACGCCATCTGATATGACCACAAGGCTTCATTTAATACCGTATGCCATCTCATAGGATATTCTTTAATTTTACGCTTAATGAGCTTGATAATTCCTTTGTTAGAAGCCTCAGCCTGACCATTAGCCTGGGCATAATATGGTGAAGAATTCAAAGCGTTAATCTCCATACTTATAGAAAACTCATCAAATTCGCCCGATGTAAACATGGTACCGTGATCGGTAGTGATGGTTTGAGGAATACCAAATCGGTGAACAATATGCTCTTTCACAAAATCAATCATATTAGCCAATGTCACCTTTTTGAAAGAAATTGCTTCAACCCACTTTGTGAAATAATCGGTAGCAACCAGAATACATTTATGCCCCTTACTCGATGGTGGATAAATCTGATTGATGAGATCAATAGCCTAACCCCAAAACGGCCAAGGCTTAATTATGGGGTTCATAGCCGATGCGGGTGCTCTTTGAATATTACCAAATTTTTGATATTCCTGACATCCTTTAAAATATTTAAAACAATCTTCGAGAATAGTTGGCCAATAATATCCATTCCTTCTGATCATCCATTTCATCTTGAAAGCTGACTGATGAGCCCCACATACTCCTTCATGAATCTCACCCATCAAGCCTTTTGATTCATCGATGCCAACACATCTGAGTAAAACTCTATCTATGGTACGGTAATATAATTCATCATCAAGGAGCACATACTTAGTAGCTTGGAACCTTATACGTCTTTCAACCTTTTTAGATGGATTCTTTAAATAATCAACAATTTCCTTTCTCCGGTCATCGGTATCAACTGCCGATGTTAATACTTCTTTAATAGGCTGATACCCTGAAGCATGCTGAGCTAATCGATTAGCCTCTTCATTATGCAATCGAGAAACATGTTCCAAATGAAAATTCCTAAACCCTTTCAACAACTGCAGACATTTCTCATAATATGAAATTAAAACCTCACTTCGTCATTCATAAATTCCAGCCAACTGATTTATAACTAGCATAGAATCACAAAAAACTTCAACAGCATTGGCACATACTTTCTTAAGTAATTCTAACCCTTTTATTAAAGCTTGGTATTCAGCCTGATTGTTTGTTGATGTAGCAACAATCGGTAATGAAAACTCATACTTCTTCCCCTGAGGGGAAATTAACACAATGCCGATGCCTGCTCCTTGTCCACATGTAGACCCATCAAAGAAAAATGTCCAAGGAGTAATCTCCAGAGAATCCACTATGTTGCAATGTTGAGTAACAAAATCAGTCATAACCTGTCCTTTAACTGCCTTAGCCGATTCATAACATAGGTCAAATTCTGATAACGCTAAAATCCATTTGCCAAGTCTACCACTTAATATCGGCATCGACAACATATATTTGACCACGTCATCTTTGCATATGACAGTACACTCAGCCGATAGTAAATAATACCTCAACTTAATACAAGAAAAATATAGACACAGACATAATCTCTCGATAGCTGAATACCTGGTTTCAGCATCCACTAATCGTCTGCTCAAATAATAAATAACACGTTCTTCCTCCTCAAATTCTTGAATAAAAGCTGAACCGATAACAGTATCATCAGTTGACAAATACAATCTGAAATGTTTCCCGTGTTGAGGTGGAACTAGCACTAGATGATTTGTTAAGTAGCTCTTAATTTCATCTAGGGCTAATTGCTGCTCATCTCCCCATCTAAATTCCTGATCGGCTTTCAATTTTAGTAATGGGCTGAAAGCCTTGATCTTACCCGACAGATTAGATATAAATCTCCTGATAAAATTAATCTTACCGATCAAAGATTGTAATTCAGTCTTATTGGCAGGAGCAACCACCTTATTGATTGCCTCAATAGATTTCCTACTAATTTTAATGCCCCGCTGATGCACCATAAAACCCAAGAATTATCCTGCCAATACAAAAAATGCACATTTATTAGGATTCATCTTTAGTCCATGCCTCCTTGTGCACTCCAGTATCTTCCGTACATCGGTTAGATGCTTTGTGATATCTCCAGACTTAATCACTATGTCATCGATGTAGATCTCTACTAATGTGCCGATGTATTCATGAAAAATAAAGTTCATAGCTCTTTGATAAGTAGCACCAGCATTTTTCAAACCAAACGTCATAACTATCCATTCAAATAATCTCACATGACCAGGACACCTAAAAGCAGTCTTGGGAATATCTTCTTCAGCCATGAATATTTGATTATAACCCGCATTACCATCCATGAAGCTGATAATTTTATGTCCTGACGAAGTTTTCCATTTTTCTTATAGACAGGAACCACATTAGAAATCTACTTCGCATATCGACACTGTCGAATAAACTTTGCCTCAATTAATTTAGTTATTTCAGCCTTAATATCAGGAAGTATATTAGGATTGCATTGGCGCGCTGGCTGCTGATGTGGCCGAAATCCAGACTTAATAGGCAACCGATGTTCAACTATCGATCGGTCTAATCCAGGCATTTTAGTATAATCCAAAGCAAAACAATCTTTATACTCTTTTAACAAATCGACTAATTGTTGTTTACACTTGGAATTTAACTTAGTACTAATAAAAGTAGGCCTTGGCCTATCACCCTCACCAATATCTACTTCTACTAAATCATCAGCCGATGTAAATCCTTGACCTAATTTTCCATCATCGGCAAACCTATCCATTAAAATTCTTCTTCAGAACCGACTGCTTGGATCGGTGGAATTTCATAATCGGCAACCTTGAGGAACCCTTTTTCCCAAGCTTCTCCTGATATGCACTTGGTTCGTTCATAAGTGTTTGATTCTGCCGATACGATGATATAAGAAGAATCACCAGGAACAACTTCAATTTTATCCCCAATCCATTGTACGAGGCACTGATGCATTGTAGAAGAAACACAACAATTAGCATGAATTCAATCCCTTCCTAGAAGAAGATTATATGCACCCTTGCCATTAATAACAAAGAAAGTCATCGGTAAGGTTTTACGGTCGATGGTCAACTCAACGCATACTGCCCCTTTAGCCGGTGACACATTGCCTTCAAAATCCTTTAACATCATATCGGTTTTAGTTAAGTCTTGATCTCCCTTACCAAGTTTTTGATACATCACATAAGGCATAATATTAATCGTAGCCCCTCCATCAATAAGTATCTTAGATACAGGCTGCCCATCAACTCTGCCTTTCATAAACAAAGCCTTGAGATGCTGTCTCTCATCATCGGCAGGTTTATCAAAAACAACCATCATTGGATCTAACATTAATTGAGCTATTTGGTCAGAGAAAACAACTTCTTCTTCATTATTAGGGAGTGCCAAAAATTCCATTGGCAACATAAACACCATATTGACATCTGCCGATGTGCCTTTATTTTTGTGCTTTATTTGCCACTGCTGATTACCAGATCTCTCATTGGAGGAATTCTCTTCTCGGTATAAGTCCTCTTGACGCTCTCGCTACACCCTCCTTTTCTGTGTCTTTATCAAACCTTCTGGACACCATTGAGGAAATTTAGTTTTCCAAACTGGCTGATAATAGGTCCTAGTTGACTCTACACGACGTATATTAGGATCCCTGTAAAATATTTCTTCATCAGGAACTCTTGCGTTTGCCATCTCTTCAAGCTCCTCTTGGTTTCTCAAAAAATATGCAACGCGTTTACCAAGCCTCTCATGTACACTAAGCCTGCCCCCCAGACGATCATGTACTGATGCTTTACCTCTGATCGGCTCATTGATGGACAAACCTTGATTGCCAGGTTGAAACCTCCTTTCTGAACGATTAACCCCATAATAACTATTGCACTCTGGGCAATTTTCAACAATAGTTAATTTAATACCTTCTTCCCAACAATGAATAAAAAACGGACACCTCCAATGATCCTTATGCCGATTCCACTTCTCTCGGCGTCTCTCTTCTTGTTGTTGTCGATATCAGTCCCTTTGCTGACATCAGCCTTCCTATTGCCTTCGATGGGTAATCACAATGCCAGATCGAGGAGGCTTTCTAGAACTGCTACTTTCTCTTAGTAGTCCCTTGCTTTTTGCATCATCGGTAGTTATCCGATGTTGGGGATCTACTGATGCGTTTTTTTCAGCAGCTTTTGATGTCAACACCTTTGTCTTTCCTTCAGCATCCAACATATTTGCTGGAAAGGGATGTTGATCAATTTTCATCGGCTTCTGGATCTTGGAATTATCAAATTTAATTCTCCCAGATTCAATAGCTAATTGTAATTGTTGCCTAAACACTTTGCACTCATTTGTACTGTGTGAAGTTGCATTGTGCCATTTGCAATACAACATTTTCTTCAATTCTTCTGCCGATGGGATCACATGATTAGGTGACAGCTTAATCTGGCCCTCTTGAAGCAGAAGATCAAATATCTTATCGGATTTGGTGATGTCGAAAGTAAACTTCTCTGCCTCTTTTTGACCAAAGAGACAAGATATCGGCTTTTTATTCTTAACCCACTCATCCAAACCGATAACTGGTTCCTCATCTGAATCATAATCTTCTACCTCTCCGACAAATGAAACCTTCTTGTTCCAATTTCTTTTGGGTTCAAAAACCCTAGTATCTTGATCAGAAATCCTTTGCACGAGATGACTTAGTCTTTCGAACTCTTAAGAAGCATATCTGTCCTTAAGGTGTGGCAACAATCCTTAGAAAGCCAAATCGACAAGTTGCCGATCATCCAGTACCAGGCTATAACACTTATTTTTTACATCTTATAGCCTTTGCACAAAGCCTTCCACTGATTCATCATTGCGCTATCTCAATTTTACCAAATCAGTAAGCTTCTTTTTATGAACTCCAGGAAAGAAATATTTATAAAATTGCTTTTCTAGATCAGCCCAAGTAATAATAGAATTTGGCGGTAATGAAATAAACCATGTGAATGCTGATCCAGACAAAGATGATAAAAACAAACGAACTCTTAATTCATCTCTACTAGCTGCCTCTCCACATTGAATAATGAAGCGATTAACATGTTCCATGGTTGATGTATCATCTTGCCCAGAGAACTTAGTAAAATCTGGTACCTTGTATCGATTTGGAAGAGGAATTAAATCATATGCCGGAGGATATGGAGTCCGATAAGAATAAGTATTGACCTTGGGCTTTATCCCAAACTGATCCTTCATAATCTCTGTTATTTTATCGGCCCAAAAAGCATCAACATCCTATTGACGATGTGGCTGAATTTCCACAGAAGGTACTTGCTGATACCCCTCTACATATCTTTGTGGCCCACAATCTCCAGCAATCGGTATATTTGCCACTACTTGTGGTCCATTAACCTACTGGAAAGGATTCATCGGCTGAGCTGCCGATGCTTGATTCTGAAAACCAGCGTGCATATGACCTTGATGAATCCCTGCAACTTGCTGATTTGGCTGAACTATATGTTGAGTTGGAAACTGCCCTGACCAACTATTATTAGCGTTCATCGGTACAAAATTTGCCGATGGCTGGTAATTTGTTGGCATTGCTGGATAATTACAACCAGCTTGAGGCATAACCTGGACTCCAGGTTGACTTACTGCAGGAGCCTTCTGTTGCATCGGTAACAAGTTTGTTGATGGACTTGAATTAGATGTTTGACCCAAAGGCATCTAGAAACCTCCTAGAGTTGGTTGCACAGTAGTTGCTGTAGTATATCGAGGCACTTGAGTTATCGGCGAACCAGCCGATGGCATAGGAGCTTTTCCTGCTGTGTCAAACACTTGAGGTAACCCAGGGTTAAAAGCAGATGGCTCTGGAGGTATACCGTATCCCCACCAATTAGCAGGAGTCTGGTTACTCTGTGGCACAGGACCTGATAAAGCCGATGCCGATAGATCTGTATTAAGCTGAACTCATCCTGAATCTGATCGCATCGGTGTAGATTGTACGTTAGATACGCCTGCTGATACTGGAGGGGAAGAAACTTCTGTACCCACAACAGCTGGGGGAGCCAATGGAGTAATAACAGATGCTGACTTTGGTTGATGATAGGTAGGCCCAACGTAATGCGGTGACGCTTGTCCTTCTTTGAAAGTTCGAACCACAGCATTATGAACAGTATTGGACATCACATTAGAGTGATTAATTAAAGCATGATTCACTGCAGAATTAACCATCTCTTGAAGTTTACCCGGATTAGAATCAAAGGTAACTTGCCGAGACAACTGCAAATCTTGCTTCTGGATAACTTGTCCACTCTTGTTCAAGCTGAATGACTTCAAGTAAAGCTGTCTGTATTTTTCTATAGCCTTTTCCATAGCCTGCTTCTGTTCTTCCTTAAGATCTTCTTCTGATACCGCAATGATGTTCCCCGCATCGATCTCAGGATTGAACATATTGATTAGATCTGGTCCCACCAGGCGTGCCAAAAGATGTGTTGATGCAAAAGTGGATCTGCAAACATAAAGAGCTAATACCCGAAATCGATATCCAAAGCGTGCCAGTCGATTTGACCTGTTAATCGACAAGGATGAAGATACGAGCACTTTGGTCCTGACAACAGCGATACGCCCGGAAGTCACGGTCAAGAGGTACTCACACGGAACTCGAGGATCGTCGAAGATTACACTGGAGCAATGCAACTCGCCGGATCGATGAGAACTCGTAAAAAGGAAAAGTATGCAAATTGACGAAGTCGCCGAAAAGTAAATAGATGTAAATAAGAGTAAAAGCTGGTTTTTGATATTGATTGATTCATAATTACATTGCCCTTCACTTTATATTTATATCCTGATCTATAGAAACGTAACCAAATACGACTAGGACACTAAATCCAAATCTTAGGAAACACATGACTCTGATACAACGCAGACTCTAATAAACATAGAAAAGGAAATTAATTTCTATCTTATTCCCTAGTCCGCCTCAACTACGATGGAATCCCCATCGACCTTCTTTCCATCGGCACACTCCCTGTTTCATCGGCAGCAGCCTTCAAGTCTTCTTTCATCGGCAGCAATCTTCAAGTTTTCTTTCATCGGCATCGACAATAATATCCTTAACCTTATCGGCAACACTTCAATTTGAATTAACTTCTCCATACACCGCCACCACTCATAGGCAGCCCTCTTTACAAGCTAACTTTTATCGGCTATCAGCCTACACATTAATTTTTCTTCTGTTGATTAGCCCCTTCTGACCATCTTGACACGTGGAAAAAAAAAACGATGTCAACAGGAGTATTGGCGTGGTTCGAGCCCCAAACCACGCGTGGCATGGAACAAAGCCCACGTCGGGGCGAGATCCCCTGCTGCGGTGGTGCCCCTGGTACGCTGCCGCCGCCACATCCACATCAAGCTCGTTACCCTGCCGTCCACTCCACTCTGGCAGCCCTTGTAGAACTCCGGTGAGCCTCTCCCTCCCCATCTCATCTGTTTTGTAGAGTTGTTGCTTCACTTCTTGTTTCAGTAGGGTTTTGATTTCACCTTTCTTTTCTCAGATTTGGTTGATTCAGATCTGGTGAATCTTGGTGGCTACTTCTCTGTTGCAGCTAGGCGCCAGACCATTGGTAAATTCTTGGACCTCCTCTTATTTCTTGGGGGTAAACTGTCCTTCGAAGTTGATACAAGTATCCTGTATACTGTGGTCCAAGCATTTGGTTGTCTGGCAGTCCTCTTTTTCAAGAATAGCTGTGAAAATGTTATTCAGTGATCATCATAGTATGCCTGTTGCAGAAAAAAAAAGGGCAGTACCATTAATGCACAAGGTATTGAAACTGCTGCATCTTTTTTCTATGATGGCAACCAGCAAAAACACAAGCTCAGAAATCGTGCAGTGGTGATATTTGAGATGCTTATCCATCCTCTCTTTTTTTCCCTACAAGATTTCTATGTTTTCATTTGTGAATTTGTAGTGATGATATGTTTCTGCTTACAATGTCATCAGTTTTGCTCCTGTGAATTTACGACAGAAATAACATCTTTATTTCACAGCGGCTCTGGAATTTTTTAGCTGGCACTGCACATCCTTCATAATCAGGTATCAATAATGTTTACTAGATCCCTCTGTAAAGATGAAGTCAATGGCTGTGTGTTTTTTTGCCGCACAACCTTCATAATCAGCATTCGTATCTTTCATTCCAGTCATATTTTGTAGGTAAAAGCTAAAGACATATATCTCCATGAGTCCATGGTTGTGTTTAATGTGGTGAAAGCACTAAAATTATTTCCGTAGGACCATGTTCCATCCTGCATTTATCACAGCTGGATCAAAAATGAAGGAATAATTATTAGGTTGATACTGCCTATAGTAACGATTGATTCACCACCCGTAGGTTTACTGTCCATGTACATTTGAGCAGTTTGATTAGAAAAGGCATGGTTGTAGTTGTAGAATGTATGCATTTGTAGCCACTTAAGTACCCATTTACTGAAATTTCTCTCAAGTTGTTGATGTGCTTTAGCATTTCTCTCTTGAGTATTTACTTTACTGGCACTTTTTGTCAGAACAATGGACGATGGTGTGATAGTTTGGAAGAAACACTATTCTACTTTCTACAGTATGGCACTGCTAATGTTGTGGCGTGATCTAAATTATTTCCTGGTTTCAGTCTTTTATGTATACAGCATGTTTGACCTTCACAATATTTCAATCATGAAGGAATACTAGCAGCCCGATTCTTGAATTTGGCCAAACAATATGTACTGCACAGCTGTGGTATACAACTGCCAAATAGTAAGCCACTGTACCAAAAATCTCAAATGATCAAATGGTGCCCACAACACCAACGCAACATACGCATCTCTGCTACACTCATGTCCAGCAATTGAGTGTAGCAGAGATGCGTATGTTGCGTTGGTGTTGTGGGCACACAAGGAGGGATAGAGTCCGGAACGACGATATTCGGGATAGGGTTGGGGTGGCTCCAATTGAGGAGAAATTGATTCAACATCGGTTGAGATGGTTTGGACATGTCCAACGGAGGCCTCCTGAGGCGCCGGTGCGTAGTGGAGTTCTAAAGCGGACCGATAATGTAAAGAGCGGTAGAGGTCGACCTAAACTAACTTGGGACGAGTCCGTTAAGAGAGATCTTAAGGAGTGGAATATCCCCAAGGATTTAACTATGGATAGGAGCGCTTAGAGATTGGCAATCAACGTGCCTGAACCGTGACCTCTTTTGTCTTGTGCTCTTTTTGTCCCTTTATGTGTCTCCCTGTTTTCTCGTCTCTTTTGGGTTTCATCTCTAGCCTACCTCAACTTGCTTGGGACAAAAGGCTATGTTGTTGTTGTTGTTGTTGTTGATCAAATGTTGCCCTGAACTGAAGAAAAGTCCATCACTAGTGCTCCTCCTTGTATGCCATTCCCACCTTGCATTCCCTACCCTCTATTAAGCTTAAAATTTTTTATACGATGTGAAAGCACTAAGTTCTGATGCTATTTTGCCTGTTAAGATAGACAAGCCCTGATGCTATTTAATCAGTTCATCCAAAATCACTTTTGTTAGGTGAGGAGGGAGAGGCTCGCGCAGAGGATCAAAGCTCTGGTTTCTCCATTCAGGAAGGTAAGAAAGTGAAAAGGGCAAAATCTTCAGACTAGTCTTGCTTTGGAATCTAGACTTTTTTGCTGTTGGGTACGATTACTAGGTACACACCATCTTCTAGTTGTGGCCTTTGAATTCTGGTTTAGTAAGTACTTTAATAATAATGGTGGTGGTTATTGAGTCAAATCAAATTAAGCTTTGCTGATTTTTTCTGTTTTGTTGTATACTAAATGGACCATTTGTAGTGTTGCAACTGCTGGTGCTTAGAGCCTACCAGTGCTGCTTTCAACTTTTCTGTGGGTAGTAAAAGATCCACTAGCAAATTCATGTGGCCCTTGCATAGAACTCAGGTAGCAGTAGCACTGCTTGCTGAATGGAATACCATACTTAGTTCATGGCTACGACAAGTGTCCCTGTAGTACAATTCTGTATGTAGGACTAAAAGCATTACATATTAACCTACTATAAGTGTCTGATTCTGCTGGCACAAATAATTTGGTTCATTGCATAATGGTACTGGCATTATGTATGTAGCAGAATATTTAGCTCCATACATCAGTAGTTCGGTTGTGCTTTTGATTTAGATGCTTGTATCATTGATTATGCTGTTAGACTCGATTTCTTTATTCTGCTAAGTTCATTGGTTGAATAGTTCTACAACACTCCACTACAAAATATAAGCTTCCACCAAATCGTCAAAGGATACTGATGAAACAAATTGGACCAATTCCTTTTAAAACTCCTATGACATTGTAGACAAATTAAAATTTTCATTGAAGTCGTATTTTAATATTTTATAGGTGAAGCTTAGAAATGTATCACCATGTGTCCATTGTTTTGTTCTTGTGGTGAATCTATCTATGAAAATTATGGACATTTTCCTTTTTCTTTGCTCATGGCCGAGACTAATATCACCTTTGTTACTATCTTTTGCCGCAGGTTCAATTTGGAGCTCAATGGTTGTAAAAGATGATTCAGCAAATTAGAAGAGAGCAGGATTAACATGTTGAAGTGTTGATTTCAAGACCAATGATATTAATTTTAGTTTATTATTATGAGAGAAACCAGTTTGCAAGTTAGAGAGGAAAGCAGAGTTAGCTTTATGGAACATGTTGGATTGTTCATTTTCTGGAGTTCGTTTCTGAAATCTTGATTATCGTTCAGTTTCAGTTGTTTCTGATGTCTCTAGTTTTAGGGTTGTCTTATTTTTCCCTCTATAAGTTTAGATTATTTTTCTTTGTTTAGGAACTTTCTATCTGTTCATTTTTTATTTTTTTGGGTTGTATACAGCCACTCCAATTGTTTCTGATGTCTCTGTAGTTTAAGGGTTGTCTTATTTTTCTTGATTTCATAGACTTTGCTTAGGAATTTTTTTCCTGTTCATTTTTTTTTATTTGGGTTGTATACAGACGCTCCATGTGGCCCTTTAAATTAGTCCCAGCGACAGCGAGCGAACCCACGTCCTTACTTTGTTGTCAAAAAAAAACCACGTCCTTTTAAATGGCCGAATGAAAAAAAAAAAAAGGAACCAGACCCTCGCGCGGAACTGAAGCGGGAACAGGTATGCCACGTGGGTGAACCCATTCCACGCGTGGAGGATATCAGCCGTGGGTGATTTCCACGAACAGCCAAACGAGGTCTTAAGAGAGACCATTCTCCGGTATTGCGTTCGAGATAGGCTTAGGGCATGTACAACCCACAGCCGGAGTTCATCTCTAAGCGCATCGAATCTATCACACAGACATATATAAAAACAGATCATACAACCCAGAGACAGGGGTCTATCTCTAAGCTATTCAATGTTTTACATGTAGTTAGGATCAACTATAAATAAATTCTTGTGTACCATTGTGTGACTATTTAATAGAGGATAAATAAGAGCAACATGACGATTACAATATTTTTTTTTAGAAACCATGCCTATTACGAACGAACCGGCACTACCCAAATGCTTAGTTATTGGCATCATGTCAGATACTGTACCCGAGTCCGAACGCTGACAACTTCTAACCTTTTGAATTCACAAGAAAAGAAGCGTCATTTCACTGGTAACCTTTGAAGGCAAAGCTACACTCGGCACAACATCACCTCCCCCATTTTGCTCCAAATTCCCAATTCAGTCTATAATATGCAATGAAATTGAGCATGCTACATGACTAGTCAGCTAAAAAGAATTGATTGATAGATCAAGTTCACTCAAGTTTTTCAACCCACACAACTCTGTAGGAATAGAGCCTGAAAACTAGTTCTAGAAGAGGTAACTCATCAGGTAACGCATCAGGTAACTCATCAGGTGCCGCTGGACAGGCTACTCGTTTCCACATGTTCACACAAAACCTTCAGATAACTCATCAGGTAACGCACATATTTAACTGGAGGCAGATTGCTCATCAGGTAGATAACTAGAAGCATTCAGATAACTCATCAGGTAACAAATAAAAAATTTCAGAACATAGAAGCTCTTTTCAGAACAAAATGATGTCTTCAGAAAAAAAAAAAAACATTATTGCAGTAGTAATGCAGAAAAAACAGAGCAAATACACCTACGGCAATGAGTAAACAAATTAGTACCGAATAGAATTAATCGATTACCAAGTTCTCTGATCTGAAGCTTGCCATGGCAGAGACAGTCGTGAAGCCAGTCCAAAGCCATAGATGGATGAAGCGATGGCATCCTTCTCCTTCCGTTTCAACTGCTACGGTGCCCTTTCCCTTCGGCTCCGCTTGCATCTGCGCATGGCCAGGAAAGCCACATCCTCCAGATCCATACACGCAGGAGGCCACCGTCGCCGAGCGCTTGCCGTCAGTAGTGGCGATGGATGCTGCTGCTGCGTCCAGGCGGCGACGGCGAGCGGACACCGGCGATAGATGCTGCTGCTGCGCCCAGACGGCGACGACGAGCGGACCGGCGCGACCGAAGGCGAAGGTTCCCGCGCGCCCAAACTGAACCGCGCGCGCGTGCACGGGATCCGCGCCCCCTCTGGTCGGCGACGACGACAGTACAACGGTGCTGGAGCTGTCGACTCGACCTCGGTCCACGAGCTCTACCCGTCGCTTCACGAGACGACGGAGGCTCCGTCTCCTGGCATCGGCGGGGGTGTTTTTGCAAAACTGGCATCATACAGACAGGGTCAAGAGAACCGTTGTACATGCCCTTATAGGCCACGGATGTGAAACCCGGCGACGGCGGTGGTTGCATCTGGAGAGGGAATCAGGTGAAGAGTTTGAGAGGATAGCGTCTCAACTGCTTGCCCTCAGCTGTCATCGCAGCCAGCAGTGTTAGCGTGCTACATCGACATGACTCCGATTACACACACCGTAGCTAATCATGGGACTGCCAACAAACCCAGGAATCCTGCTCGCTTGGCTTATCATTTGGAAGCAAATTAAAGCAACTTCCACCCATCTCATACGGTGGGGAACTAAACATAATCATAGGCCCGTCGAAACTTGGCTGCTAGAAACCATGAATGGTGCTTCTCGAATGTAGTAGTTGGTAGAGCCTCAGAACTCATGTAACCCAAGATTAGTGTAGCAATAGCTGGCTGAGATCAACGAGTGGCTAGCTTGTAGGGAGCAGATGGAGAAGACACAAAACAGGTGCAGCTAGTAGCTGCACTGCTTCAACTATTTCATTTTTATCCTTGCTGACTACTACCCGAGAAAACATTTACAAATTTGCTCGTTTGGTTGCACTATCCACATGGATTGGGAGAAATTAAGGTCAACCTCTTCCGACCCATATGAATTGTAAGTACAGTCAAACAAGCCCTGAAGGATGTAAGTATTTTAGAAAGAAGTAGGGGTTAAAGATACACACATAAAAAATCATGCAAAGTCAAATGTTCAAATTTGTATCTATAACCGAAGGTAGTGCTCCTATTAGCTAAGTACATGGGTGTTAGCATGTTCGGTGCTAATATTCTGGATTATTAGAGCATCTTCAATAGGGTCCTTGCTTAGGTCCCATCCTATATATGGGAACTTAGAGGTGAGGGGAAAACCTATTATTACCTACTCAAGACCCTAAAAGTAGAGGCTCTAAAAATCTTCCCTCCGGCCCTCATTCCCGAGGAAAAATTGATAGGGACAGATTCCATTCAGCAGTCTTGGTTATCTACCACAGATTCACAACATGTGTCCATGTGCATGCTGCATGCATCCAATATATGGGGTTGGTGCATAAACACGTGTGAATGAATAGTGATGGTTTCCATCGAGCTGTAGTTGTTGGAAGAAAAACTATAGCTCTCTAAGCATTGGTTGTATGTTCATAGATGCATGTGTGAATCCATGACAGGTGCCCAGTCCTTACCGGATTTTTTTGTTGTTCCTAAGGGGTTTCTCAAAGACCTCTACTTTTTTTATATTGTTTGCCCTCCCATCCAGTCCAAGATCCCGCACATGCCCTTTTGCTCATGCTTGAGCTACTCCGCCACCGCCTCCTTCTGTCCCCGTTGGCTAGAACTACCCCTTAGTCCCCGAGCCCTCCTGCCAGGGTCCTCCCTCCCGTCGGTTGTATGACTAGTGCACCCTCCCCTAGTTGCCTCCACCGCCTGCGCGCCCTTTTTGGACCGCCTCCGCTGCTTGCACGGCATCGCTGTCGGCTTGCCTTTGTGGACAAGCGCCGCATCCACTGTTGTCATGCCCTCATTGGCCACCTACACCCATCTTCCACTTGCCCCGCCTAGATCTGCCACCGTGCGCTCTCCACCCCTCGCCCCTCCTCGGGCAGCCCTACCTTGGTGCCCGTGCAATGCCTCCAAGGTGAACCAAGTTTCAATATTTTTATTTGTTTGACAATTTGTTTATCATTCAAAGCCTCATTAAAAAAAAGAAAAATTGAAGGAAGAGAGATGAAAGCGGGGAAGATTATACAGGAGCACAAGGTCTCACCACAAGGTGGTAACGGAGCAACGCAAGCTGACATTAAAGAGTGGCGGTTGATGTGCGAGCAAGAATATAAGATCATGTTTTATGGCATCAACACTTTAGAGTCAGATGTGAAAGCATGTGGCGATAATGAGGGCTTAACTTGTAGCTCAACGGATGGTGACGTTCAACAATAGGTTTGGGGATCAATTGGTGCAATGGGTGAAGGTATTGAAGCTAGAGGATTTAATGTTGTGATGAACATGTTGTTTAAATTCATATTTGAATTTGAATTAACGTGTTTGAATTTACGAATTTGAATATTATTTCATTTGTATAAACTCGTAACATTATTATTAATTTATGTCGGCCCCAATTGGCCAAATACATAGAGAAAGTGAGTAAAGAGTGAAAACCGAAAATACAACAAAAGTAAAGGAAACTCCTATATCAAACGGTAGTGCTACAAATAGGACGTTTGACGCAGCGAATCCTCTCCAAACGCGTGGCGTGATGTGCACCACAACTTTATCTCACTGCCGCACACGTCGCTCGCCTAAATAAATAAAAAACAAAACAACTCCTGGCCGCCTCGCCTCACTCCCATGCGCCGCCTGCCCAACGAGCTCCTCTTGCTCTCTCGTACTTCCCTGCTAATCCTCTCTCTCTCTCTTGCTTGCCCACCCCAGCGTCCTCCTCCCCCACCCCCAGCGGCTCCTTCCCTTACCCTGGCGTCCTCACTCACCGGGAGTCCCCAATGCCGCAGATCCAGTGGCCTTCTCTCCCACCCTGGCAAGATCCATGGAGGTGGCGTGACATTGTTGTAGGGAGTAGGCGGCTCTCCCCCACCTTGGCGTGGCGCCCTCCCCACCCCCGGCGGCCCCTCTCTCACCCCTGTGGTGACCGAGTGAGCTCCCCACACACCAACGGCCATGGCGCTCCTCGGCCCCCATCCCCCCACCGTCGCTGCTGAGCCAAGCCCGGTACTGGTGGCACTGATGGCGGCGGTGCTCGCGCGCAGCTGCTGCCACCGTCTTCGACCGTGACGATCAGAATAGACCGACCCAGCCTTTCTCTCCCCTATGTTGCATATGTATGTTTCAATTGTTTTAGGCATTTCAAATTTATCATTGCAATTGTTTAATACAGATGTTGCAAAAGTAGATCGGGGGATGTTGCAATTGTTTCAGAGGCATGTTGCAAGCATTTGTTCAAAATACTTCATCTATTTTCAGATGTATGTTGCAAGCGTTTTGATCTGGATGTTGCATATGTTTTCACATATATGTTGCAACAGTATGTTCCAAAATGTTTCATCTGTTTCAGTTTTCTGTTGCAGCAAGTGTTTTCATGTTGCAAGTGTTTTATTTGGATGTTGCATATGTTTTCATATATATGTTGCAAGTGTATGTTTCAGATGTTTTATTGTTTCAGACACATGTTGCATTCAAGTGCTTCATGTTGCACGTGTTTCTTGTTTGTTTGGAGAGTTAGGGGGCGCTGGGGATGGGTTGCAGCGAGGCGGTGGCCGGCGAACGCGGCGCGTTGTGGGCTGGCGATCGCGGGCACGACAGGGCAGGGGTGTGCTTGCGGGGGCGGGGCGAACGGATGGGGGCGGGTCAGGCATCGGGACGGGCATGTCAACCGTGCGGGCGGGCGGACATCCGGACGCTAGCACTTCCCTATATCAAAAGTAGAGGTCGTGATTAGGAGGTCTCTAGTTGAAATGCTGAGCTGGTTTCGGGGTAGTCTTTTTTGTTTTCCGTGTTGGAATGATCTCTCCACCAAGTGCCCTGGGTCACGCGCCCTGATCAGGGGCGCCCAACCCTAAATAGTTGGTGAGCCCCCGTCACACTGCGCAAGAATAAAAGGTGGGGGTGCTGGCGGCTCTCGGTACGAGGTTCCCCGGACAACTCTTCTCCCCATCGGAACCCTAACTCCGATCTAAGAGAGGGGCGCAGCCAGTGACGGAAAACACCACCGACCGCGCCACCACTACACCGAGCTTCTCTACAACGGACGAGATGGCCGGCGCAAGCTCCAATGCCACTGCACTTCCTTCGGATGGTTTGAACACACCTCAATCTCCTCTCTCTCTCTACCTCTCGGATCTGGTAGTTCTTTCACTAGGATCTCGATGTTCATAACCAAAATATATAGTACTACCCCGCTGATCTACTGCTATCCGATCCTAGAGGCTAACAATGGTATCCGACGCCTACATAGCATGTAGATCTAGCTGTTGGGGAAAAGAAAGAAATGACCAAATCCGATTTCGAATCGGGAAAAGTAAATCATAGACCGAGCCCAAACCCTAACCCTAATCGGGTAAAAGAAAAACGAGGGCACAGAGGGACTTACCCGGCCAGCCGCCCTTACCGCCGGCGGCTATAGGACGCCGTGCACGCCGGCGGGATGCCGCCGTGCATGCGCGCGAGACGGTGGCACCATTGCGAGGCCGCTCGACGGTGGCATGCTCAACCGACGGCGAGCACGCGCGCCGGCGAGGGGGCCCGCGGCGGCGCCGTGTTCTTGCCTCCACCGGCCGCCATGACCACACGATGCTGCTCTTGTGTGGATGAGAGAAACGGCAAGGAGGGAGGAGAAATGCAGCAAAAGGGAGGGGAGGTCGCCGCGCACGCGCGAGCGCCTTGCTTGCCGGCTCGGCCGGCGCGGACGCCGAGGCCCAGGGGCGTGCCTCCCGGCGTGACCGACCGCCTGGAGCCAGCCCGCGGCTGCTGGTAAGAACAAATGAAAAGGCTAGGGTTTTCGGATCGGCCGGTGCGGGGTTTTGTTCCTCCGATCGCTGCGACTGGTCGTTAGATCAAGGGCAAGCAAATCCGACGGCCACCGGTGCAACGGGTCGAAATCGGCCCAGGCGGAGGTCGACTTTCCCAGCCCAGGCCCAGGTTGCGGCCTGGGCGCGGGGAGCGACACGCGTGCACTCCAGTGCATCTAACGGGCCGGCCCAGTTTTCGGCCCAAAAAGAAATGAGCTACGACTAAAAATAAAAAAAACCATGGGCCGGCGTTAACTGGGCCGCGCTGGACAGCACGCACAGAGGCCGCGGGACAATTATCTACTGGGCCGAAATGAATACACAGTCATTCACTAAGACTTCATTTTAATTTTTTCCAGAAGCAAATTTTGATGTTTTTTTAAAAAAAGAAATTTGAATTGAATTTGATGCATATTTTCTGTACAAAATTTATCCAACGATATTTTTGTTCAATTAACAGTAAAGTTGCTTCTGGAAAATATTATTATGATAACGGTAAAAATGTTTCCGCTACGTACTTGATGTTATTAATTTCATTATTAAATTCGAACCAACGGTAGAATTTAATTTTGAAAAATGGATAAATTTAAAATATGATCATAATATTGTTATTATTCTGACCAACGTTGATTAATAGCAGTATTATGATGTTATTATGATTTTATCATGCATTAATTCTATTTCTGGCCAATGGTGATCTAGAATTAGTGTAAAAAGGATGTTTTTTTGTATGTTTTAATTTTGACCAACGTTGGAACTAAAGCATGCAATTATTTATGTTATAATTATGTTCTCACTTTATATGACTTATATTTTCAGGAGGTTACTCTTTGATGGGGTTTATCAAAGATATTCCACCCCTCAAAGGTGACAACTACAACGAATGGAAAAAGAAAATTGACCTCGCCTTTGTTTTGGCTGAGGTGGACTGGGTGGTCACCACACCATGCCCTAGTGAACCTGTGGCACCGGTGAGGGAGGCCAATGAGTCTGATGCTGAATGACAGAAGAAAGAGAGGGACCATGCTCCCGTACAGATGACATATGACCTACAAAAGCAAAAGTGGGTCAATGCTAACAAAAATGTGTTACTGTCATAAAGAACACAATTGAGCCTACCATAATGGGCTCAATCCAAGAGTGTGACACTATCACCAAGTACTTGGAAAGGATAAAGAGTCAGTTCTATGGCTCTTTAAAGACATATGCTACTCAGCTGATAAAGCAGCTGGTGACAGAAAAATACACTAGAGGTGGTCATGGCAATGGCATTAGAGAGCACATATCAAAGATGAATCATTTGAACAACAAGCTAAAATCAATGGACCTGGCTCTTACAGAAGAGTTTCTTGTCCATCTGATTTTTGCTCTTTACCAAAAGAGTTTGACACCTTTGTTGTCAACTATAACATTTAGCCCGAGAAATAGGATTTAGAACGTTGTATGGCGATGTGTGCACAAGAAGAAGAGAGGATAAAAGCCGCCAATGGTGGCACTCTTAGTTTCGTTAAAGATAACAAAAAAAGAATTTCAATGCCAATGCCAACTCTCCCTCAAAGTCAAAGGGCAAGGCTCCCATGCAGCTTCAGCCTCAGTAGAACAAATTTGTAGTGAACAAAGATCAGTGTCTTCACTGCAAGAAGATGGGACATTACGAGAAAGATTGTCCCGATTTCCTAAAAATGATCATGACAAAGCAAGGTGAGAACATGATTACGTTTTATAAATGAATCCCTATATGTACAGTATTCGAAATCTACTTGGTGGATTGACTCAGGAGCAATTGTTCATGTTGCTAATTCTTTACAGGGATTCCGTTCGACGAGAACTACGCAAAGAAGCGAAAGGCACGTTAAAGTCGCAAATGGAGTCCAAGCAGATGTCGAAGCTGTTGGCGATGTCTCCTTAGAGCTTGCTGATGAATTCATTCTTTTGTTAAAAGATGTTTTATTTGTTTCGTCATTACAAAGAAACTTGATTAGTGTGTCATGTTTGGACAATGATGAATTTGATTGTCATTTTGGAGATGGCAAATGTGAGATATTGTGTAATAATCAATGTGTTGGCCTTACTTTTTAAAAGCAAGATCTTTATTTGTTATCACTTCGAGAAAAAGTGAATTCCGTATGTGATGTGAATGATAACGTATTCTCATTTGTGAACGCGAATAGAAAACGAAAGAAAACTCAAGATGCGTCGTCGAAATTATGGCACTGTCGTTTAGGCCATATTTCGAGGGGAGAATAGAGAGACTAGTTAAGAATGATATTCTTCCTCCATTAGAGTTCTCAGACTTTGAACAGTGTAGAGAATGTATTAAAGGAAAATACACAAAACAAATTAAAAAGGATGCTAAACGAAGCACAGGAATTCTACAGATAATTCACACAGACATCTGTGGTCCTTTTCCTGTGAAAAGTGTGGATGATTTTGACTCGTTCATAACATTCATAGATGATTACTCCTGTTATGGTTACATTTATCCAATTAAAGAAAGAAATGAAGCGTTGGATAAATTTAAAATATTTAAGGCTGAAATTGAAAATCAGCATAATTTAAAGATTAAAGTGGTCCGGTCTGATCGTGGTGGAGAGTACTACGGTCGGCATACCCCATATAGCCAAGTTCCTAGACCCTTTGTAAGGTTTCTATAGGAGAATGATATAGTAGCCCAGTATTCTACACCGGGCGAACCTCAGCAGAACGGAGTAGCTGAAAGGCGCAATCGTACCTTAATGGATATGGTGCGTAGTATGATGAGTTACTCTGACTTGTCATTGAGTCTATGGATGGAGGCGTTAAAAACCGCCATTCATATTCTAAATAGAGTACCAAGTAAAGCGGTGCCCAAAACACCATATGAGTTGTGGACAGGAAGAGAACCTTCACTAAAACACTTGCGTGTGTGGGGGAGTCCTGCTGAGGCAAAAGTATTTAACCCAAATATTGGAAAGCTAGATCCCAAAACAGTTAGCTGTCATTTTATTGGCTATCCTGAAAAGTCAAAAGGTTTTCGTTTCTACTGTTCAGACAGATACACAAAATTTATAGAAACAAGACACGCTGTTATCTTAGAGGATGAAATGATGAGGGGGAGCATGGTGGTTCGAGAAATTGTTCTTGAGGAGAAGCGGGTATGTGTGCCCACTCCGATAATTTAGGAACCATTCTTTGAACTACCTGTTTTTGTTGCACCAACAGTGCCAGATACTGTAGTGCCAACACATGTTGTTAGTTCTCCTGTGGTGACAGTAAATAATGATGAGGAACCTGTCCTTCAGGAACCTATACAGACTGATGCCACAGATGAGGGAGAGCAACAACAGCCCCAAACAGAAGATGTGCCAAATGTGGAGGCCTCAAGAAGGTCCCAAAGAGTTAGAAGATCAGCTATACCTGATGATTATGAGGTGTATAACACTGAAGAATTTCAAATGGAGGGTGATCCCACTTTATTTGAAGAAGCCATGAGAAGCGATAATTCATCCAAGTGGCTTGAGGCCATGGAAGATGAAATAAAGTCAATGAGTACCAACAAAGTTTTGGACTTAGAACCTATTCCTAAAGGAGCCAAGACAGTAGGCTGTAAATGGGTCTACAAGACAAAACGTGACTCCCAAGGGAATATTGAAAGATTTAAAGCGCGACTTGTGGCAAAATGTTTCACGCAAAGAAAAGGGATTGATTACAATGGGACGTTTTCTCCAGTCTCTTATAAGGATTCCTTCAGAATTATAATGGCATTAGTGGCACACTATAATTTAGAATTACATCAGATGGATGTAAAAACGGCATTCCTGAATGGGGATCTAGAGGAAAATATTTACATGGCACAACTGAAAGATTTTGTCGTGGAAGGAAAAGAACGAATGGGATGCCGCTTAAAGAAATCAATCTATGGGTTGAAGCAAGCTTCAAGACAGTGGTACTTGAAGTTTAACAGAACAATAAAGAATTTTGGGTTTAAAGAAAATATTGAGGATAATTGTGTCTATGCAAAGTTTAAGAATGGAAGGTATATCTTCCTAATCCTGTATGTAGATGATATCTTACTTGCTAGTAGTGATGCTCATCTACTACTGGAGACAAAGAAGTTTTTATCTTCAAAATTTGATATGAAAGATCTTGGTGAAGCTTCATTTGTTTTGAGCATAGAGATTCACCGAGATAGAAATAAAGGGGTATTAGGACTATCACAAAAGGCATATATAGAAAAAGTTTTAAAGAAATTCAGTATGCATAAATGTAGCACCTCACCTGCACCCATGGTCAAGGACGACAGATATGGGGATTTTCAATGCCCTAGGAATCAATACGAGCTCGATCAAATGAAAGTGGTTCCATATGCTTCTGCTGTCGGAAGCCTACAATATGCTCAAGTGTGCACGCGCCCTGACTTAGCTTTTGTTACCGGGTTGCTTGGCAGATTTTAAAGTAATCCAGGAATTGAACACTGAAAATTGGTAAAGAAAGTCTTGCGATATTTGCAAGGTACGAAAGGCCTCATGTTGACGTACAGAAAATCAGATTCTCTCCAGATAGTGGGGTATTCGGATTCTGATTATGCGGGAGATGATAGAAAATCCACGTCAGGATATGTATTCACTCTCGCAGGAGGAGCAATTTCATGGAAAAGCTCGAAACAAACCGTCACTACATCGTCCACAATGTATGCCGAGTTTGTAGCGTGTTATGAGGCAACGGAGCAGGTGAACTGGCTAAAGAAGTTCATACCCGGTTTGAAGGTGGTCGACAGCATACATAAGCCACTAAAGTTATACTGCGATAATGATCCAGCAGTACAGTACGCTCACAACAATAGGTCAAGTGGTGCTGCTAAACACATTGACATAAAGTATTATGTTATGAAAGATAAAGTCCGGGATCAAATTATAAATCTTGAGTATATAAGCACTGAAAAGATGCTCGCGGATCCGCTTACAGAAGGCTTACCACCCAACATGTTCAGAGAACATGTAGCGGACATGGGTTTAAGGGAAAGCCTATAACTCCTGGACTATAATAAAGGGTCCAAAAGTTAAAGTAACTGTTTCGGATCAGAAACATGCATTGTAGCTGTCAAATCTATCGGCAATTGACCGTGACGATAAAACATGCTCTATGCATTTATCTGTGATGGAACGAGTAAAGTGAAAAGTGTTAAAATTGAAGGTTAAAATGAAAGGTGAGATAAGGGGGAGAATGTTGAAATGATCTCTCCACCCGGCCACTTGGGCCCTTGGTCACGTGCCCTGATCGGGGGCGCCCAACCCTAAATGGTTGGTGGGCCCCCGTCACACTGCGCAAGAATAAAAGGTGGGGGTGCTGGCGGCTCTCGGTACGAGGTTCCCCGGACAGCTCTTCTCCCCACCGAAACCCTAACTCTGATCTAAGAGAGGGGCGCAGCCAGTGACGGGAAACGCCACCAACCGCGCCACCACTGCACCGAGCTTCTCTACAACGGACGAGATGGCCGGCTCAAGCTCCAATGCCACTGCACTTCCTTTGGATGGTTTGAACACACCTCAATCTCCTCTCTCTCTAGCTCTCGGATCCGGTAGTTCTTTCACTAAGATTTCAATGTTCATAACCGAAATATATAGTACTACCCCGCTGATCTACTGCCATCCGATCCTAGAGGCTAACATTCCGAACCTGCTTTCAGGGTACTCTAAGAACGTTGGCCAAGAGAGAACTTGTCTCAGACAAATGGTAATCCCGCACACTCGCCAGACGCCAGGTAGGGGGGTACGGTGTTGCGTTGCGTTACATTACATCCACTTCAGTGAAAGAAATAAGCATACCATGGAGTGCAGACACACCGAATATGTGTATATAGTAATGAAATTGTACTACGTGCTATTTTCGTCTGCCTTGCAGACCATACACGCAGTCTCCTTATTGACGAAACAGCTGTAGGCTGAAGAATGTACAACCAAGCTTTCTCCAAGCCTAATGGCACTGATGCAGCGGCGTTCTAGCTCGCTTTACAACACCTACGGGTCCCTGGGTTTTCAGAGATCACTAAATTAAACGCCCTAATACTGCCGACTGCCGTGCCATTTCCTTGCACATAACATAATGTTGCCAGCAGCTCACTGCACAGAGACGACACAGCAATGGCCGGCGTACGTGCTCGCCATGTTTTGTCTTGTCTTGTCCAAGAGGCTCGCTAGACGACGCGGGTCGCACTGCCGATTTTCGCCGTGCAACGCCAACGCGGGACGACGACGATGCGGCGGGCGCGCCGGCGCCGTCTCACTTGGAGCACCTGCGCAGCATCTGGCGCATGCCGTCGGCGACCCGGAACGCGGGGCTCCGCCTGCACTTGCCGCAGAAGGCCATGTGGTCCCGGAGCGCCTCCTCCAGCCCCGCCGCCGCCTCTCGCCGTGCTCCTGGCCGCCTCGTCCCGCACCGCCTCCGAGCAGAGGCCGCAGAGCCACCGCCCGCCGAAGGCCGCGCGCACGCCCAGGATGTAGTCCCGGGTGCAGTCCTCTACCAGGCCGCAGCACTCGCACTTGGCGCACTCTACCACCACCTCCATGCTGGCTGGCGGCTGGCCCGGAGGTGCGGTGCAGCAGCAGCTGAGGTGGAGCTAGTTGTTGGTCAGTGTGTGTGGTGCGAGAGAGGAGATGACTACGGGGTGCTGTATTTAAGGCGACTGACGACGCTCTGGGCCGGGAAAGATGACACTACACAACACTACTGCTACTGCATGCAGATTAAAGATGCTAGCTGCTGTAACTGTAATAAGACAGTGAGGAGCCAGGTGGTGGTGTTCGTCTGCAACGTTGCGTTGGGGCTTAATTTTATTTTTACCGTGACGCGTCAGACAAAAAAGCTTGACATCTCTCCAGTTTCAGATGATGCGAACTTAGTGAAGGTGCCATCAGTATCCATGCTCTGGTCTCTGGATTACATACATACACCTATTCTTCGCTTGCCTTGCCTTCGTTTAACATCTGAAAAAAAAATGTCGCTGAATGTTTAGGCCATTTACTGATATGATATCCTTGCAGAGTTGCACAGGACTTTCAGTCTGATGCACAATGCACTCTATGAGCTTGACAGGTAGCAATGTTCACTGCTTCTGAATGATACAGGAGGACCCGGCAAATAAGAAGAGTGACAATATGCATGCTAGGAATATTTCGAGATTGTACAATATACTCAAGCACCAAAAAGTTAGGAAGACACAGAATCACCAAGGATCTTATATTCTTATCTCGGCGATTATTTTTCTCTGCGATCTCCATAAACGTTGAGCCAAAATCATCTCATACGCACACCAGTTTAGTTACTGTCGACCTAGGACCACCACCCGGCAGAATCTTTTCGTCGCTAGCTTGTGCTAGGTTTCAGTCACTCTGTTCATGATACGACACACCTGGCCTTGTCGGATCGGTTGTTACGTGGTCGGCTCATCATACCAATGACGGCACCCCGGCCGTGATTTGATTTTAGTTTGTCATCAACACACAAAACGCAGTTTTCTCAGTGGAACTGATGCCACAGACACCAATTGTTCCTGGACAGGCTCAGTTCGTCTTGGACCTGCCAATTCACACAGAGGCCAGGCCAGGCCAACTCAACCCCAAGTGAAGTGTCTCATTTACATGCTCTTGCTCGCCGTTGGTGTAGGAACGAGACAGGACCCTACCGTCCGTGCCAAGCAAGTGCTTGGACCGTGTGATGACCTAACCATACACATCACATATACGTATATGCCATTTGGCCTAGTGGTTTCAAGTGTAAATGACAAAAATGCAAGTCTGTACTGGGCTACTCATTCATGAGCTGCAATGGTTGGTGGTACATTTGTACAGCTGGGGTATTTGGCCCATGGACGGGGGAAATGGGAGCACCAGCTGTCGTATGTGTACAACCATGGCTTCTTGTCCTGGGATCAAGAGGCAGTTGTACCACGAACAAGTACAATGAAACGCACGGACCGATGCAAACCTACCGAGGCCTTACATTTGTACAGCTGGGGTATTTGGCCCATGGACGGGGGAAATGGGAGCACCAGCTGTCGTATGTGTACAACCATGGCTTCTTGTCCTGGGATCAAGAGGCAGTTGTACCACGAACAAGTACAATGAAACGCACGGACCGATGCAAACCTACCGAGGCCTTGTCTAGCTCGCAAATTTTTTTAGAAAATGGTACTGTAGCACTTTCGTTGTTATTTGGTAATTAGTGTCCAAACATGATCTAATTAGGCTTACAAGATTCGTCTTGTGAATTTCATTTAAACTATGTAATTAGTTTTATTTTTTATCTATATTTAATGCTTTATGCATGCGTCCAAAGATTCGATGTAATGGAGAATCTTGAAAAATTTTACAAAATTTTGGGAACTAACCAGGCCCTATCCTAGTGACTCACTGACTCCTCTTCTCTTTGCATACAGTTCTCCCCTTTTCTCTTCCTCGATCGTGGGTGGTGGTGGTAGGCCAACACAATGCGGTTATGCCAAACAGTTTTTCAAACAGAGTTTAGCATGTCCTAATAAGTAGAGTTTCAGGGCATTCATTCAGCACACACCAATTCAGATCAGCTCGCTTCATGTTGCGCATTCTTATCCAAAATAGTGAAGTTATTGCAGAATTGGGAAAGAACACAGGAGCTTCAAACTACAGGGTGTTCATTGCTGAAGCCTGAAATTAAAGTTTGCAGCAGTGATTGCTGAAGACCCCATGTCCCCACCTCACAAAAATATGTATGGCTCTCCTGAGCTCTGGAGGCCCATACGGCCATACCACTAATAACGAGACAGTGCTTGATAAGCTGACATAGTCTCTTGGCGTTATGAAACTGTCTGGAGACTAGGATCGGCAAGCAGGCTCTCAAGTCTCAATTATGTTCTGTGCCAGTGTTTGTTGCACGTCCTCCATCACAACCCAGCCCCAGTGGCTGGAGGCCAAGTTCTAGCAGATACTGATTGCGCTCCGATCCTCCCACGTGGCCGCCACATGGACTTGTCCGGCTACCTCCCCGTGAATTGCTTCAGTTAAACTCTATTTTGTTTGTAAACCAATCATCACTGTCAAGCACATTTGGAACCTATGAGTGAAATTGATGGTTCAAACTCGACACCAAACTTGTCAGATACATATATCCTCTTGTCGCAATGAAATACGTGCCCAGCGAGAAAGAAAAGGTACCAATTTCCTCTGTGAGTGCACCTAATTAGGACAAGATAGGACTTCTTGTGTGAAGAGGACACTGGGCCAAGAAGATGAATAGTAGGCTGAGAAAGTTCTGGGAAGGCCAAGAGGATTTTTTTTTGAGCAATGGGCAGGCCAAGAGGATGGGTAGGCTGAGAAAGTTCTGGGCCCAAAGAAACATGGATTGGGCCTTGGTCGTCGCAGACGCATCGTGCCCCCCGGCATCGCTGTCACGTGGGCCCTGTTTGGATATGATCTAAAATCGAGCTCCCGTTAAAACTCGCAGTGGTTGAATCACGAGACGATAATCAGCTGCGCGATTCTTCGTGATTCTCGCGGCCGGCTACCAATAATAGGGCCAGCCACCGGCTTATCGTATCCAAACAGGCCCAAGATATACAAATGAACCGAAGCAAATTATAAGGAATTTTTTTGGTAATATAACGTAAGGAATTTTTTGGTAATATAAGGTATGCGATATGCCGATTCAGAATTCCCCTGCATTTTATGGAGTTTGTTCCATCACAGCTTTTTTTCACATGAGAATATCCTATTTCTATTATAGCGTAACAGAAATACATGAATTTGATAGCCAACGCGTTCATGGCACAGTGGTGAGCGCTCCTGCCGTGGAGGCCACCCACCCACGTTCGAATCCCAGTTGTGGATCGGCCGGGTGTGACACCGGGGTTTTCCCCCACATATATATTTCCAGGTTCTAGACGTACGCGTGAAGCCACGATGATAGTGTGATGTGCCCGTCGCTTGCGGAGCCTGTGAGACTTCGTCGATATCCAGAAGGACGCGTGAAGTGTGTATTGTTTGTAGGTCTAGCGTGTGCTCTAGGGTGTGTCTGTGTGCGTGTGTGTGCGCGCGCGCGTTCAGATATTACAGTTGTACCTAGGTAGTCCAGGCTAAAAAAAAAAATACATGAATTTGATAGAAGCCAGGAATCTCTTTTGCTTCGAGCTCGAGGCGCTCTTTGTGTTCTTACTTTTATAACTCTGTCTTTGCCTTCGCCTAGCGAGTGGCTAGAAATTTAGAGGTATTTGTAGAGCTCTTCTGAGCAACTGCTTTTGGTGATGTCGAAGTAGTTCGGTTAAGTCTTGTTAAGAGTCTGAGTTAAACTCTGTGCTCCAATTGTAAGCTGGTATCACCAACCTCAGATCTTGGGCTTTTGTTAAGCTTTAAATAAAGCCAGGTGAATACCTTCGATCTAAAAAAGAGCAGAACTAGAAAAGGAAGCAACAAACTAAACCTGAACATGCAAAGGCTAAAGCTCTGACTCAGAACTTAGCTAAACGACCCAACTCAAACTGAAACTAGAACATGAATTATAACTAAACAAATGGGTCTTTGGATGAAGGATGGACAGCTTCTCTCGGCCAAGCAAAGTCGGCAACAAGTCACACGAGTTGTTGACTCCCTTCTTCTAAACTTTCTGACGAAACAGAACAATGAAGATTTTAAGCCTGACAACCCTACTCCGGCATGGCAGCCACACCGACACCAAACAGGCTACTGCTGCGCATTAAAACCATGAGCACACGCTCAATGACACCCGCAAATTAACCACACCATATTGGACGTTTCATATTGCCAGTATCAGGCACATGATGGCCTAAACACATAGGCGCAGTTCACTCGCTACAACAATTGTCCAGCAGTGAGCTGAATGAAAGCTTGATGAAAAGAAGGGACACCGAGGGTGCTGGCTTCACAAGGTCACCAGCCTCAATTATTCTGCCAATGGCCCCCTACCAAGGGCGATTGCAGGTCTAATCAGTCGCCCCAGCCTGTTGCTGGGATGCTCGAAACGTCGCACCAACCAGGAGGGAAGGTGTACTTCCCCGTGTATGCATCCTGGAGCTGATTGTCGTTGGTTGATAACTGGTCGGCCTGCACATCTCCCTGTGCAGCCCCTTCCTCGACATCCTGCTTCGGCATCTCCTCAAGATCTGTTTGGGGGTTGCTGAATGGCTGGTTCTCATCTTCAGGCAACTCCTCAGACCATAACTCTTGATTCTCAGAAGCAGGTTGAGCACCAGTGTCATGCCTCAAACCGAAGTCAGACAGTTCTTGGTTGTAGTTGCAGTAGGCAACTTCTTGGTTGTAGTCCTGCCCAGAAGGTCCACCTAGGTCTTCGTCGTACTTGGAGAAGAATCTGGTATCGTCTGAATAAGAATGAGATTCTGGTGGTGGAAGGGGGCACCCTTGATAAGAGTCATTGTCAGCACAGTATCGCAAGAGCCTATCCCAGTGATGGTCCTGAAGTTACAGTAGTTAGTTTGACAATGAATAAATAATAGTGCATGATATGGACTAGAGCCTAGAGGAGATATAATGAATGACAGAGAGACTACCTTGGTGATAATGTAAGGGTTTCCGATGATGATGAGCAATGATTTTGCACGAGTGATAGCAACATTGAACCTTTTGTGGTTGCTCAAGAATCCCAGGTTAAAAAATTTGTCAAACTCGTTATGCTTTACAGTCGACCTGACTGTAGAGATGATTATCACTTCCCTCTCTTGGCCCTGGAATTGTTCGACGCTTCCGACTTTCAAGTCGGGTATTTCAAATGCCTCTAGGGCTTTCTTTATCTTGGCAACTTGCTGACGATATGGAGTGATTACTCCTATATCAGATTCATGAACATCCCCACCCCTTGTCAGGTTCCTGATGATAGATACTACTTTACTAACTTCAATCCTGTTGAACCATGATGGATTGGTGCCTTCCCTCTCATCGCATCCTTGAATTCCGACAAAAAGAACAGGGAAGGACTTGTTAGGAAGGCCAATGCAATCATAAGCAGATGATTCTCCTTCTTTACAGGCAATCAATTCACCCTCATAGAAAAGCTCTGATGGTAGCTCTAGGATTGCAGGATGGCACCGATAATTCCTCACCAGCTTGGTCACATAATTAGGATTCCGTGTTTGGTACTGCTCGAAGTCAGTAAGTAGCCTTTCCAGATATGATCTCCCAAGACCATCCTTCTCCGCTTGCTTACAATAAACCACCGGCCCTAATTGCTTTGGATCTCCTGCTAACACAACCACAGTGTCTCTTCCACACAACCCTGACAAAGGAACCATCGCCTCTGGTTCAGAGGCTTGACCAGCCTCATCCAAGAAAATGTGTGTGAAATGCCCTTGATGAATGCCCTCAGCCTGCAGCAGATATGAACTTGTATAGGTCGATATAACTATCCTGTACTGCACCAATGCTTTTAACGGAGGGCACTTGAACACCCGATCTTGAAAGAAGCAAAACTTGATAAAATCAGTATTGACATCCTCGTATTGACGGCTCTGAGCATTTAGCCTAAAGATATCACTTGGACGGATCAGATAGCTAGCTTGAAGGAGCTTTTCCAGTACATGATCAGCTGCAGTATTGGAAGCAGCACAAATGAGAATATTTGCCCTCTTCTTGCCCGTATAAAGCTGCAAAATGGCCTCTACAATGGTCATGGTCTTGCCAGTTCCTGGAGGTCCATATACCACATATGGTGGAACTTCTCTACAGGCAAGTATCATTGCAACAGCATCAGCTTGCTCAGTATTTATATGTGGATTCAGAGGCTTAAATGGCCACCTTTTCAAAACTCTATAAGGTGATTGGCGGGGAAACAAAATGCCAGGTCCCAAATGTTTTGTATCATCAATCGATTTGTAAAGCCTTCTCATGCTCACTCTGTTATATGTGAAGCTAACGTGGTACTGGTTTCTGTCACGGTGATTCATGTGGAACTGATGGTCAAATTGTAAAAATATCTCATCGGCTTCAACCTTATGAATGAAACCCTGGAGACAAACCGACATATCATTATTCACTGAGAGCATATGAACCTATATTCAACCTTTAAGAATGCGCAAAAAATATACAATTGTCAAGGGAAGGGAACTAACTTGGTAAGGCCGAGCATCATTCCCAGCATATCTAGCAACTATGAAGTCTCCTTGGACTAGTGAAGGCCTTTTTTCTGCCAAACCAGGGACCTCAAGAGACAAAAAGTTCATACCCCTCCGTCTCATTAAGACACCCTCCATGTCATATGTTCTCATCTCCTCCTGCAAAAAGGCAAGTTAGCAAACCAGGACAGAGCTTAAAATTTAAGGAGACAGGTGTTGAAAATACCTCCATATTGAGTTCTTCCATGACTATAAGAGCGCTAAAAAATTCTGCATAGTTCTTCATGCTCAACTCATCATATAGGACATCAGGTTTCTGTTTACTTTCAATAAGCTCGCGGATGTGTGCAGGTATTGCATACTGACGAAGCTTATGTTTGAATCCTTGAGTGTGCTGCTGAGTTGGACGGCAACCTGGCACATATGGTGAAGGCTCAAATTTCTTAACTTGACCACGTCTCCTGGAATAAGGCTTATCAGAAAATAAGGCCTTGGAGACATTGTCATCTGCCAAAAGAAAAGCCACACGCTCAATCTTCTCATCACCGATATCAACATGCACGATTGATGTATGCAAACCAATATCTTTTGGCATACAAGACAGCCAAACTGTAAGGGTTTGTCCAGGCAGAAGTGTACGGTCTTCCACGGATGTCAAAGCAAGAAAAGCCTGCTTTTCCTCCTCATTAGCATCATTTGACGGGGGTCTCATCATTGATAACACATAGCTGTCTTCTGGGTTCGAAGAGAAAATTCTTACACTCCACAAATTTACAGATTCAGGAGAGGTATTCTCAATCTTAATGGTATCAGCCGATGTTTCTCCAACAAGTACAGATTTTGGTTTTCCATCCTCGAAAGGGAAAGGAACTGAGACAAGCACAGGGGCATCTTCAGATGAATAATCCTGAAAAGTGTCATCATTCTGGAAGTCCATGAATTCTACTTCAGGCTTCTCGCCAGCAACTGAAAATTCATCGTCTGAATAATTCCTACGATGAGTCCCCATCTTGAATCCTGAGAAGCAAAAATGTAGTAAAAGTTTTTTTAAAAAAAAAGAAAGTTCCGTTAACCAAAAGTTAGCATTTAAAGTTAAGTCCAAAACAAGAAAAAACATTCTAAACATGGTATTATGACCATCTACAACTAGGACAACAAGCATACAAACAAAAATTACAACCAGACACCAGATACACTATAACGGTATAACCAACTATGTGAAATAGGCATGATATACTTTACTCGCACCACGTGGCAGTCACCAAGCCACTGCGGTTCCCAGAATTATGCATCTTAAAAAAAAAAGTTCCGTTAACCAAAAGTAAGCATTTAAAGTTAAGTCCAAAACAAGAAAAAAAAAAACATTCTAGACATGGTATGACAACCATCTAAAACTAGGACAACAAGCATACAAACAAATATTACAACCAGACACCAGATACACTATAACTGTCAAGGGCCTGGAGATCTAGGGTAGGTGGCCCTCGACTACGAAGGTCGTAGTCTCCTGCCGTTGTCTTCCGATCGCGGAGGTTATACCCCTCACGGCGGCTCGGGCTTGAGAGCGTGGGAGAGAGAGAGATTAGGGTAAATATTCTTGCTTAATAACTCAAGGTGTCGATTACATGCATATATAGCCAAGACTTGATAACTAATTGGAGTAAGTCCTCCTAAATAAAAGGCTAGTCATAATATATTTCCTAATCTAGCCACCAGTTTGTTGGGCAACAATCTCCTGCGCCGTGCTGGGCCTGGCCTCCGCACGCTTGGTGGCCCTGCGTATGTCGCGGGCGCGGCGTCTCCTGGAGTACGGAATACCGTACATGACATCTCTCCCCCCCTCGACTACCAGCTCGTCCTCGAGCTGGAACGTTGGGTACTTCTCGGTGAAGGAGTCGAGGTCTTCCCACGTAGCGGAGGCAGCCGGTTCACCCTTCCAGCGGATGAGGACCTGGCGAACACCTCGGGCGACACGGGTGCGAACGGCGCGCTCGGGTTCCGGGCTGACGACGCCATGGTGCACCTGAGGAAGCGGTGGAGTAGCTACTGGAGGCGCGCCAACCCATTTCTTGAGGAGGCCGATGTGGAACACGTCGTGCAGCTTGGCGCAGGAAGGCAACTCGAGGCGCACCGCGACCTCGTTGATGAGTTCGACAACGCGGTACGGCCCATAGAAGCGGGGCTGGAGCTTGCTCTTCGGCGCCGAGGACAGGGATGCCACAGGCCGGTGGCGGAGGCGAAGCAACACCCAATCCCCCACAGCATAGGAGACGTCACGGTGTGCCTTGTCGTAGTAGCGCTTCTGCACAAGCTGGGCCTGTTCCAGGCGATGGCGGACGTCAGCCAAAAACTCCTCGCGTTCTTCCATCGACTGGGCCACGGCAGCAACCCTTGTGTCGCCAGCTTCATAGGACCGGATGGTCGGCGGGTCTCGCCCGTAGACCACGCGGAAAGGCGTCTCTTGCAGGGACGACTGGTAGGCCGTGTTGTATGTGTATTCGGCCCACGGCAGCCACCGCAGCCAATCCCGGGGCCGGTCGCCGGAGAAGCAACGGAGGTACATGGCGATGACGCGGTTGGCAGCCTCCGTTTGACCATCGGACTGTGGATGAAACGCCGTAGTCATATGCAGCTTGGCGCCCATGAGCCGCATCAGCTCCCTCCAAAAAAGAGAGGTGAAGACTGGGTCGTGGTCCGACACCATGGATTGCGGCATCCCATGGAGGCGCACTATCTCAGAGAAGAAAACCTGTGCCACAGACTCAGCAGAGTACGGGTGAGCCAAGGGTATAAAGTGACAATACTTGCTGAAGCGGTCAACCACCGTAAGGATGACCGATTTTCCTTTGACGCGCGGCAGGGCCTCAATGAAGTCCAGACCGATGTCCGTCCACACACCGGTCGGCACGGGCAAAGGCATCAGGAGGCCCGCGGGGTGTAGATGCTCCGTCTTGAAACGCTGGCAAGTGGGGCAGGCACGGACGAAGTCTTGGACGACGCGGCGCATATCGGGGAAGTGGAAGTCACGCCGGAGCCGGTGGAGAGTGCGCTGCACCCCCTTGTGGCCATCATCATGCACCGCGGCCACAATCTCGGGCAGAAGGGGCGAGGCCGGTGGCACGTACAGCCGGCTGGCGTAGGTGACCAGCCCGTCGACGATGCTCCATGGCGCAGAGCGCGTGCCGGCTGCCAGTTCATCGCGGATGGCAATGAGGGCGGGATCTTGAGTCTGAGCTTGCCGGAGCCGCGCGATGAAGTCGAACTGGGGAGCTGAAACGGCCAAAACCGCCCCCTCCGGAGTGTCGCGCCGGGATAGGGCATCGGCGACGGTGTTCTGGGCGCCGGGCTTGTACTCCACCGAAAAGTCGTAGCCTAGGAGCTTGCCGACCCAGTGGTGCTGCGGGATCGTGGAGAGTCGTTGGTCGAGGAGGAACTTCAAGCTGTAGTGGTCCGTGCGGACGGTGAAGCGCCGCCCCCACAAATATGGCCGCCAGTGGCGAATGGCGTGCACGAGCCCGATGAGCTCACGCTCATATGCAGCGAGCGCGCGATGGCGAGGGGCGACGGGCCGACTGAAGAAGGTGACAGGGTGCTTGTGCTGTAACAGCACCGCGCCGAACCCGTGCGTCGAGGCGTCGCACTCGACGATGAACTCCTGCTGGAAATCGGTGAGCGCCAGCACAGGGGCCGACGTGATCGCGGTCTTGAGCGCCTGGAATGCCACGGCTGCGTCGGCGTTCCATGAAAACCCTTCTTTCTTCAACAGGGCCGTCAGTGGGGCGGCGATGGTGCCGTAGTCTTGGACGAACTTGCGGTAGTACCCGGCCAAGCCCAGGAACCCACGCACCGCGCGCGCCGAACGGGGTAGGGGCCACTCGGACACCGCTTGCACCTTTGCGGAATCCATGGCGACGCCGGCCTCGGAGATGATATGGCCGAGGTAGGAGATGGATGACACCCCGAAGGCGCACTTGGAACGTTTGACGAACAGTTGGTGCTGCTGCAGCACAGTAAGGACGGCCCGAAGGTGGCGAAGGTGGTCGGCCCAAGAAGAGCTGTAAATCAAAATGTCATCAAAAAACACAAGAACGAACAGGCGAAGGAATGGGCGCAACACATCGTTCATGAGAGCTTGGAATGTTGCCGGGGCGTTGCAGAGCCCAAACGGCATCACCAAGAACTCGTAGAGACCGTCATGGGTCCTGAAGGTCGTCTTGTCGATGTCGGACGTCCGCATGCAGACCTGGTGATAGCCCGAGCGGAGGTCCAGCTTGGTGAAGAACTTGGCGCCGCGGAGTTCGTCGAGCAGCTCGTCCACCACCGGAATGGGGAACGCGTCCTTCACGGTAATAGCGTTCAAGGCGCGGTAGTCGACGCAGAAGCGCCAAGAGCCGTCCGCCTTCTTGACGAGGAGCACCGGGGAGGAGAACGCCGAGGAGCTGCGACGGATCAGCCCGCGTTGCAGCATGGCTGTACATTGGCGTTCGAGCTCGTCTTTGTGCGCCGGCGGATATCTGTACGGCCGCACAGCCACGGGCGGCGCTCCCGGCTGCAAAGTGATGCCGTGGTCGCGGGAACGCGGCGGGGGCAGGCCTTGCGGTTCGGCGAACACGCCACTGAAGGAGGCCAGCAGCTCGTCGAGGAGGGAAGGCGAGGCCGTGGTGGTGCAAACGGAACTGCGCAGAGGCTCGGCCACCGCACTCCACTGGATCGTGGCACCCTGCTGCTGGAAAGACACTGTGCGCGCAGTGAAGTCCCAAGAGACGGGTCCCAGCGTGCCCAGCCATTGTGCGCCAAGGACTACGTCGAAACCGGCCAGTGGCATGATGAAGAGGTCGGCCGTGAACGAGGAGCCCTGAATGGTGAAACTAGCCTGGGGTAGGACGCCCGGACAGGCGCCCCGTTCGCCGTTGGCGACCACGGCCGAGAGCCGGGGTCGTGAGACTACCGGCAGTCCCGTGCGCTGCGCCGCCCGCTCAGAGATGAAATTGTGGGTGGACCCCGAGTCCAGGAGGGCGACGAGGGAGGCGGATCCCACCATCACGCGAACCCGGAGGGTGTCGCTGAGCCGAACGCCTGCCACAGCGTGGAGGGAGTAGCAGGGAGCTTCCGCCCACGCGTCGTGCTCCGCCGCGTCCGCCATGTCCTCGGCGGAGTCAATCTCCACCCCGTCCACGAAGAAGATCCGCTTGCAGAAGCGGTTATGGCCCCTGGTATACGGCTCATTGCAGTTGAAGCAAAGGCCTTGGCGGCGTCGTTCCGCCATCTCCTCCCTGGAGAGGCGACGGAGGTTGCCCTCGCCGCGACCAGACTGATCGGCCGCCGGAGGGGCCGGGAGCGCCAAGGGCTGCTGGGGAGCCGGAAGCGCCGGTCGAGGCGCCGGAGCAGCCAGGATAGCGCGCGCAGGCGTGCGGGAAGGAGGCGGCGGCAGCCGGGATTGCTCCATCAGTTCGACCTGGCGTGCCAGGCTCATGGCGGCGGCGAGCGTGTCCGGGTGATGCAGCCGGACGGCGTGGCTGAGCGGCGGAAGGAGGCCCCCGGTGTAAAGTTGGATGCGTTGCTCCTCCTCGAGTCGTCCCGCGCGCGGCAGGAGGGCCTGGAAGCGGTTGGAGTATTCCTCCACGGTGCCCGTGCGCCGGCACTCAGCGAGCTCAAACATGGGCGCGGAGCAGATAGGAGGACCGAAACGAAGGTTGAGGAGGTCCTTGAAGTGGCTCCAGTTTGGTGTGCCATCATCGGTTTGCAGCTGTATGAACCACAGCTGCGCCGCGTCATCCAGATGGTATGACGCCATGGGCACGCGTTCGTCCACCGTGGTGCGATGCTGGCGGAAATAGGCCTCGCATTTGTTGATGAAGAGCATCGGGTCGGACGTGCCATCAAAGCGGGGGAAATCCCACTTTTTGTGCTTCGGATGGAACTCCTGATCGCGCGGTCCCTCCGCACGACGGTCGCCCCCGGTGCCGGAGGACGAGGATGAGTGGGTCTTCATGGTCGCCATGTCGGCCTTCATGGAGGCCACATCCGCGGTGAGGGCCTCGAGGGCCTTCAGGAGATCGGCCATGGAGGGTTCAGTCATGGTGACTGAGGAGCCAGAGGAAGGTGACGACGGAGGGGTAGGGTTTTGGTGGGCGGCGGCGGCGCTGTGGTGGGCGGTGGCGGTGCTGTGGTGGGCGGCGGCTTGACTAGGTGCAGCGGCGGCGGAGGAAGATCGACGGCTAACCGATACCAGGTTGTCAAGGGCCTGGAGATCTAGGGTAGGTGGCCCTCGACTACGAAGGTCGTAGTCTCCTGCCGTTGTCTTCCGATCGCGGAGGTTATACCCCTCACGGCGGCTCGGGCTTGAGAGCGTGGGAGAGAGAGATTAGGGTAAATATTCTTGCTTAATAACTCAAGGTGCCGATTACATGCATATATAGCCAAGACTTGATAACTAATTGGAGTAAGTCCTCCTAAATAAAAGGCTAGTCATAATATATTTCCTAATCTAGCCACCAGTTTGTTGGGCAACAATCTCCTGCGCCGTGCTGGGCCTGGCCTCCGCACGCTTGGTGGCCCTGCGTATGTCGCGGGCGCGGCGTCTCCTGGAGTACGGAATACCGTACATGACAATAACGGTATAACCACCTACGTGAAAAAGTCATGATATACTTTACTCACACCACGTGGCAATCACCAAGCCACTGCGGTTCCAAGAATTATGCATCTTATAAGAGTTGCTGTTTTGTTTAGCTCATTTCAAGTTCCAGCATCTAGATAAAGATTTCCCCAACACACCAAACTATTCACAGAGGCGTTTTGGCACTGCATTACTCCACTTCCCTTCTTTGCAAGCAACTTAAATGTTAAAATTAGGCATCTCACAGCTGAAGTAATCACTCTACATAGCCTAGTAGCCCAGATGCATCAGGGACAGACCCAGTAGAGGACATGAGTGTACACATGCAAACACAATAATTTTTTGCAAAATTTTCACAAAAAAAATATTTTTTTGCAAAAAACATACACTTTAATTAGATCAGATCCGGATATAGATACCCAAACAATTCAGGTTACGGTTCGGGTGCCCGGTTTCGCAAAGCAGGAAGAAAGGAGGAGGGGCGCGCATACCTAGTAGGCGCTCTTCGCCGGCGAAGGGCACGAGGAAGACCTGGCGAAGGGCGACGAGGTTACACCCGGGCACCTGGCGTAGGGCGGCGGCGGGGGTGAACGGGAGAAGATAAGGTCAGGGGCTAACTGCAATGCCGCACTGATCGAAGGAAAAGAGAAATTACTGGTCTCCACAGCGAAGCAAGAGCGGGGCCGGGCGCCGGCGAGGCGGGAGATAAAAGGGGAGGGGAGGAAGCTGAATCCGCGGGTCGGCGTCGGGAGGGAGGATAATGGTGCAGGGGTTTAAGGGAGGAGTATTGGAGTGGGTGATGGCCCTGACGGAGGTAGACGATGCGAATCAAGGATCATGAAACCACCATTGATTCTGTGTGTTCTTCCGTAGAAGCTGCAACTGCAACTCTGTCCGCCTTAAGGAAAGGAAAGTCTCAGGAAAAAAGAAAGACGGATGGACCCGAGCTCAAGGAAACGCACGGTATAGTGCCCGATAAAGTTCTGCCCATTTATTTAGCTGTGGTTTAGGTTTTGCAGTGTTGATGAGAGCCCCAGAGAATACTCACTTTAAGAATGTTGAGAGTTAAATCATCTTAAGTTTGATCAAAATTATAGAAAAATTTATAAATATTTATGATATTAAATAAATATACTATAAAAATATAATTAATAAAGAATATAACGATACTTATTTGAAATCATAAATATTATTATCTTATCATATAAATTTAGTCAAATTTAAGATGGTTTGACTCTCCAAGATTCTAAAAATGACTTATAATTTGGGATGCAAAAGTACTATGGTACATGTAAAATTAGATGCTCTACGTATTTAGCATCTGTTTGGCTCACTGCTCATAGCTTTCACACCACACATTTAGGCCCCGTTCGATTGTGCTGATAGGCCGGCTGAAAAACACTGTTGGCTGATTTGTTGTGAGAAAAAATATTGTTTCGGCTAAAAAAATAAGTTGAAAAGTACGGATTATAAGCCGGATGAACAGAGCTATGGGGTCCGTTTGGGAGCGCTCCGTGGAGCAGATTCTCACGGAGAATCGCTCTCTGGCTGCCAAATACATTTTTCAGTGAGAAGTGATTCTCTGCTGATTCTATGAAGTGATTCTCTGAAATGAACTAAGAGGCTGAGAGCTGAAAAAGTAGCTTCACCTGATTCTGTGAAGTGATTCTCCATGCTGATTTTGAGAGTTTATGCTAAACAATTAAAGAGAATCACTTTTAGCTACAGAATCACTTTACCAGTAAATCAGGGAGCACAGTTCTACCAAACGGACCATAGCATGCCTTTGGTTCACCACCTAAGCTCTGATGCACCGCGGCACGTCTACCATTCCAGTTGCGGCGTAAAAACATGGCACTAACAATAGGACTTAGAAGTTTTCATAAATGTGTAGGTACGTGTCAAGCCCTTAATAGAGATGGTGTATCCAACCAATAGGCAGAGGAGCCAAGGAAGGAGGTCGACGCTGAGGACGCAACAATAACAGTAAAGACCAGAGCATATGTGTAGCTAGAAAAAAAGATAGCTATATGATAGGATGATAAGATTGGTGAACGTAGAAATCAATGGAAGTCTCAAATTTGAAAGGAGCCGTTACAAAAGATAGATGGCACTTTGTAGAAATGAGTTTTGGTTCTAGCATGGCATGGATCACTAAAAATGCTTGAAAATTAATGAATAGTTCATCACACACAACCCAAAGAATAAACTCCAGAGATAGCCAATGACAACAGTCCAATGGTAGGTAGAACAATAGATACATTGTATGAAACAATATACTCCCTCCGTCCCAAAATAATTGCACTTCTAGAGTTTAGAGGAAGAGATCAAGGTTAGTAAAAAATTACATATATGCCCCTAGAAAGGTGTAATCATTGCACCTTGGGAAAAAGAGAAAGTAGAAAAAGACAAATGAAGTTAATTTGTTTTATATCTAGAAATGCACTTATTTTGGGGAAAATTTTAAACTCTAGAAGTGCACTTATTATGGGACGGAGAGAGTATGCTATAACTACGATGATTATAATCTCTGAAATATTATAAAAATATAACATACTTTTTTCCATTCATTCCTTACTAAGGTGCCATTATTGTAGTTTTTAAGGTAGTCAATGACAATAATCCAATGGCAGGTAGGATAATATATGTACAGTATGAGAACAAATATATATGCTATAACTGCGATGATTCTTATCTCTGAAGTGTTATAAAGGCACGACCTCCTTTTTTTCCATTCATTGCTTACTACATGATGTCATTCTTGTAGCTTTTATTTATTATTACACACCTCCAAATTAACATTTGCATATATAGGTGTGAGAGATTCTTCTAATGAACATGTATGCCATTATAATCTTTGAAATATTATAAAGATATAACATACTTTTTTCCATTCATTACTTACTACGGTGCCATTATTGTAGTTTTTAAGGTAGTCAATGACAATAATCCAATGGCAGGTAGGATAATATATGTACAGTATGAGAACAAATATATATGCTATAACTGCGATGATTCTTATCTCTGAAGTGTTATAAAGGCACGACCTCCCTTTTCCATTCATTGCTTACTACATGATGTCATTCTTGTAGCTTTTATTTATTAATACACGCCTCCAAATTAACATTTGCATATATAGTTGTGAGAGATTCTTCTAATGAACATGTATGCCAAGGTTTAGGCCATCTTTCTCCCTCTGCCCCCTATTTTCCCTTGATTTTTGTGGGGTGCGCCTCCTAGTCTCTACCTTTTCGCATAAATTCAGTTGTTGGTTCCCGTACCTCCTAGTGGTGGAACTACAATGACAACCTAGGTTAGTTCTTGCCAATTTGAACCGTATGTAATTCAACATAATTTGTATTTAGGATCAGGTATGCAGGTACAATATTTGAAAAAACAGTATAATCCATGTTCACAATCCAATTCTAATCAAAAGCATGATCCACATGTATTTAAAAGATCTCATAGTTCCTTAAATTTAAAATAAGTTCAAAACTGCATAAAATATATCTAAAGAATTTTTGGGAACCAAATTGCTAACCTATTCACTATTTCCCACTTCAAAGGCAATAAATTTTGCTCTATATGCAAAAGGAATCTCAAACCTGATTGCTCTTTATGCGGCGACCAAAGCCCGGAGATGGTGAATAAGACTTCAACGCCTTAGTATCCCTATCGAAGCTCGTCTTTGGGAAACCTGCTACCTGTTAGTTCTCTTGCTCACTACTCAACTTCCCTATTGGCTGCCGCCTGCCGGTCATCGAAAATGAAGTAGGGGGTTGGGGCACGACATGGCAATACGGAAATTAGGTGCTAGATCAGAGAAGAAAGGAATGGCGGCGCACTAGCACACAACACGGATGGGCAAAGGATAGGGTAGCTGCGGCGTACAACAATTATGGGCCGCTATGTAAGATTGCACAAATGTGATAGACAAAGGGGGTTGTTGGAGATGGGCCTCTTGTTTCTTGATTTGGGCCAAATAGTAAAAAAAAAAAACAGTAAACAAACAATGAGTCGAGTCTCGAGTAGTCTTGGACCAAGTACCCATTGAATCCTTCTCTGATTCTATCCCTCTAAATTCATGTGTTTCCTTTTCCTACATGTGAGAGGCTGCAATCTCCCACCCCACCATCACCACCACCGCTACCGCTACCACAGATACATACTCTCCCCTAATGTGCATTTATCTATCCACTTTCCACATGCACATCTTTCGAAAGCGTTGCAAGCGTTCTCTCCAAGAACATGAGTCATTGCCATCGGTATCAACTTATGTAGAAACAAGTGTTTTTAGAAAATGGAATACTTGTGGCCTCTGACGTCGCACACAACCAATATAGAAACATATGACAACAAAAAAAAACTATGGTTTTTGGAACCCTAAAAGTTCCGTTAGCAATACAGCGATGGAAGCGTAGCACACAAACAAGAGAAAGAAAATGAGTAAAAGAAACTCAAAGACCATAATTTTTGGCGTTCGAAAAAATCATTAAAAAAAGAAAGGAGCCGGCTAGGTCACGGTAATGTGTATATAGCTTGGCTTGTTAAATCAAAGAAAACAAAAATTAGCAAAACCAAAACGAGTCGAGCTGAGCCAAATGAAACCAAGCCGAGCCAAGCCGTTTCAAGCCGGCAGTTTGTTTTTTTTTTTTGTCGCGTCCACGCACCAACCTCTCGCGTGCTAACTTTCTGTTGCGGTTTATTTGGTCACAACTTACACGGCGTCCGTCACGCACGCCGGCACACGGAGCGGTTTGGGGGCAGGCGCATGGGGCCCACACTGCAGCAGCCTGCCCGAGCATCCCTAGCGTGGGCGAGGCTGCACACGTAAGCCATTAGCGGCCCAGTGGGCGAAGCCGCCGGCTCTTCTAGAGTGGCTGCAGCCCATCCCGTCCCGCTGGACCAGAAGGCTTTCGGCCCGTGGATGAAGAAAAAGGCCAAGGCCGCCTGGGGTTCCTTGGACGATGCACGGCACCGCGTCATGGCAATGGTTTTTAAAAAAATCTTCTACACCTAAAATATGCTGCATGGTCGGTCGAGAGGATCAATGGTGTGTTTGCTGGGTAGAATCAGGTTAGTCAACTAAATTTGTTACCACTTCTTTTTTTTCTGAGATGAAAGAAATATGCTTCCGCTGCCTTGTGTAAAGTAACACGGAATGTCAGTTAACTGAATATCAAATGTAGTACACTCCAGAAGTCAGTCAGTTTCTGAGTCTCCTGCACCAAGTGTGCTTGTCTGCAATTTGATTTTAGTTGTTGTTACAACAAGCAAGGTTGGTCTTACCTCATTCTTTGGACAGTTCCAAGTTAATATCTGCAGAAAATGTCCAAAGAATTGTTTGACAATAACATTAAAGTGTTATTTTAATTTTCTAAAGTAGCACTAACAACTACCTACACATGAATAAATTATGATTATCTAGGCGGTCCTGAGTTTGTGGGGGCAAATATTGGTCATTTGATGTCTTCATCACAGACGGCATCTTTGAAACAAGAGAGGGGTATGCGCCATTCAGTGACCTGATCAACATATCACACACAGATAATTTTGATCATCAACATTACAAACAAAGTCTCATATACTCCATAACTAAATGCTTGTCATATTCTTTTTAGATTGGATGAACAGTAGTAATGTTGTGAAATCCATGATATCCAGCACACAACCACCAAATGCAGATGCTAAGGAAGGTAAGAGACAACGAGATAATGAGAGATACGCACGGAAAAATGATGAAATACTTAAGAAGCAACGTGAAGCATACCAGCGCAAGAAATCTGAAGCTGCTCTTGTAGATGCCAACAAGCATCAAATGGCTTCAGGGAAAAGCAAATTTCTTGAATTAGGATGCTGGCAAAGTGCGGAAGGTATTGCACAAATTCAAATGCAGCTTTCAAGATTATCATTTATCTTTACGTACATGAACCTATGTTTTGTATATGATGTGATAATCATTAGAAATTATATTACAGAAAGTACCCATATGCAAGGTATAACAAAAACCTTATCATTATGAAGCACAAGGATATGAATCCATCATATAATGGTTTCTAATATTTTGTTGATATATAGAACATGTGTAATTTAGAGCCAGAAGTCGTTAACCCCAGAATGTGTGGAAATGAAAGGCAAAGAGCGCAACGTGTGTCAATGCCTCCCGAGAAAAGGAATGAAATAAATAGAAAGCGTCGTGAATCATATCAAAGAAGAAAAAAAAAAGAAAGGGCAACCTACACTCCACGAATCATCCTATGGTGACGTTATGTAAAATTATGCCATTTTTTTTCGCGATCGGGCCATTCACCCGTATTTCATTAAGAGGAAAGTTCGCAAACAAACGAAAGGAGGCTCCCCGATGGCGAGCAGCCAACAAGGGTACTCCTAGGAAACAGAAAGCCCTAGCTACTGGATCCCTTAAAGAGCAATTACAACACAACCGAATTATGCGACAACAACGAACAGAAAGCCGACAAAATCTTTGTCTCGACAAGACATGCGACAGTTACGCGTTCTTGCAACAAGAATTCGCGAACGACATCACGGCGCGCCCGTGAATTTAGGCCGCGCACATTCCAGAAGAAAACGTTGTGGCCTAACATGGGAAAACAACTACAGACGACGTGGAGGTCTTGGTTCAGGCGGCGCTAACGGACCTGAGTGTCCCTTGTTGTCTTCCTTCCTTCCTGGGAAAAGGATATTCATGGCCTCCCTTGTGGCTTTCGGCAGCGGCGTGGCGAACGCAGACTGGAACTCAAGAAATGAGGCCTCATCTGGGCGCCCGTTCTCTATCTCGACACCGAGCCTTCTCATCAACACCTTGCGCGCTTGAGCCTCTGGCTTGGGTTCCCTATGCATGCTCTTCGCCGCTAACCTCGCGCTGCGCTTTGGGATCAGTTCCTCATCCGTCCGGGCCCTAGTGACTCGCGTCCTTGGCGCCGACAGGACCAAAGGCGGCTCGAGCGGCTTCTTGAAAATCTGCACGAACACATCTGGTGGCAGCGTCCAGGCGAGGCGTGCAAAGGGAGGCTTCGTCCACCATTGGGTCAGCGACTGGCGAGCTGACAGAAGAGGGTGAGCTTTGAGGTATGAGAGGGAAGTCAACTACCGGGTCCAGGGCGGGCTCGACACGCGTCTCCACTGCAGCGCAAACCGCGCTGGCGACTGGGCAGGGCATGAAAAGTCCCCAACCTAGGTTCCCGAGCCTGCTCCCGTGGTTGGAACCCTTGACCGTCGCCGGCGAAGCAGGTCGTGCGCGGCCGTGCTCGACGTCCGCCTCCGCCCCCGAAGCCTGGGTGGAACCCGTTGTAATTGCTGTCATCACTGTCTTCATCATCGTCGCCGGCACCGTAGTACTCGTCATCGGAGGACGTCGGCGGCGTGTGCCAGTCCTGAAACTCGATCAGACGAATCCGAACTAGGTACCGAAGCGCCGGTACCTCGTAGTGGATGATGTTGTGCGGCCTGAGGAAGAGGGGGGGCCCGCCGTCGTGTTCCTCCTCCGGCTCGGGGATAGCCATGATCACCTCGTCGGCCACCAAGTCCGGGTGAGCGCACCACGAAGCAACGAACAGTTCGCGCTCGTCATCCGGATCGGAGAGCGCATCAGGGTTTGCGAACTCGACCTTCGCGCCGGCCGAGCCGAGGATTGCCTGCGCCACCGCCTCCGAGCGTGCGTGTGACGGGAGGCCCTTGAGTCCGACAAGCACCCGATACCGGAAAAGCCCCGGCCGAGCCCATGATGAGCCTCGTCCAGCGGCGCCACCGCAGCATGAATGGTGCACCATCCGGCCGCTGGTTGTCGAGGACGAGGTGCAGGTCATCCTGGCTAGAGAACCGAACCAGGAAGTCGTCAGGCGTGGTGCGCCGAACCGTGACCCGATCCTCAGGGACCCCGCATAAAACAATTTGTAGATTGTGACCCCGCATTAAACTTGAAAAATGAGGAACCCGGTGAAATATTGATTGGCTACATAAGAATGACTCATATCAGCCCCATAATGCAGACGACGAGAACATTTCCACTCACCTACCAGGTACTTTTTGTGTTTTCCATTTGTCATAAGGCATGTTCATGTTTAGAGTCATATTTTATAAAATGTTAACATTTATACAAAACAGGATGTGGAGACACCGACAACATCATTGACTTGACTAATGTCTCTCATATTACCACTCTAGGTACACGGACAATATATTAACTGACTCACTGATTCAAGTACCTTCATTAATAAAGAGTCATTGTAATTAATGTATGCATTCTAAACTTTAGGTCAGAACCTTAATTCCATAGCTGATAGTCTACATTTATTAAGAGAGAAATATGCGCTAACAGCCGGGAGTGGTACAAAAAAATGTCACGCTAGGCGAGAACGCGATCGATTGAATAATGTGATGCCTAAACGACAAGAGGCAAAGATAGCCTCTAAAAGAAGATGAAAGGAGATGTGTGCTAACACTCTGCACCCAGATTCCATTGCCATGGAGAATCCTATGGCCCCGTTCGGCTATGCTGATAAGTCGGCTGAATATACTGTTGGTTGATTCGTTGTGAGAAAAAAATATTGTTTCAGCTGAAAAAATAAGCTGAAAAGTACAGATTATAAGCCGGATGAACAGGGCCTATGTATCATCTTGAGGTATAAACATCACAATACCTTTTCTAATCTAGGTCAAGCAATTGCTTAACGTTTGTCTACCACGATCATTAATATTTTTCTTTGTTTTGTATCCATACACCTAAAAAGACTCTAAAGTAATAATCTACCCAGTGATACTAAATCTCGCTCCTTCTCATGTATCCACATCCAATACGAATCATCCTCCACTCAGAGCTCACGCATCCGCATCCTATCCGGCTTCAATACAGAGACTGTCGGATCCACGTGTCCGCGTCTAATATTAAATCCTCGGAGCTCACGCATCTACGTCTAAGTGATGAGGTTAACTAAAAAATATGATCCCAGTGCGTGCGGATGGTGGTAAATCTTACATTAGTTATTTATTGCAATGCAACATTTGGTACAACAGAATCATGTTGAACATAGTTACTATGGTATGAATTAATTTGGTTGTTTTGATTATCTATCTACACCTAAAAAAATACATAGACGTGTTCAAAAATTCGTGACCTCCGTGCAACACACAGGTATATATCTAGTAATAAAAAAAGACCGACAATGGCAAGGTATGGCAGCAACGAATAGTGAATGCCTGAACATGCCGCCACGATGGGGCCCTGAAACGAGAATGTTGTGATGCGAGAAAAGTGGCCCGGGAATTATGTTGCATGCAGTAGTTTGCATGGGCCTGCGTGATGCGATGGATTCCTAGCTGCATATCCGCATTCCTGCATGCATCCATGGCGATGACCTTCTTTCAGAATTTGGGTGTACGACCACCAATCACTGGAGAAAAAGCTCCTGTGGTTTGATCTCATCATAAAAAAATATCTAGAGATATAAAAAAGGAAAGTACTCATCTTATTCTTATCCGGCAACCTTATAGCATATAACAACCCGATCGAGGAGATAGAGATATACTCCTCGAAACCAATCCTAGCTAAGTATAATCGCTCGTATCCATGTGCCATATTCCACGCACGCACAGGGACAACCACATCCCCGTAACTCTAAATCATTGCAGATCTCCACTTCATTGGAGTCTTCTTCGTTGTTGTTTCCTCCCCCCACAATATCACCCCAGGCGGGTTATGCTCCTAACCCAATGGGTAGCCCATAGCCCTCTCCCCCTCGGCACTTCGTCACTGCTAAAAACATCAAAGTGTGCAACTCTGCCTACACCCCTTCTAATTGGCAATGCTCTCATCCACTTCCCAAAGAGTTGAGCAACCTTCTCGCCATCCAACTCCGGTCACCCCTTCTCTCAGCTTGTTCCCACTTCTAAAGCAACATGATATAGCATTTATATATCTCACCTCGAGCTTCATCTAGCCTATGTACTACTTCACATTTTTACCTCCACAAACAAATTCAATGGGTCCTCTGGTGGGCCCACAGGAAATCCTTAACGATCCCCCCTATATAAATTGGGAATGCACTTAATTGCATATATACCATCTTTTGAAGAACTCGTGCAAAAGTACGCCTATATGCATGGATTGAAAACCACCTGCATGGCACATTAGCACCTGTCATCATCTCTTGGTTGGGAGGTTTTATTCTTGTGCCTTCATTTGTAGGCACATTGGCACCTCTCATCATCTCTCGATTGGGAGGTTTCATTCTTGTGCCTTCATTTGTAGCCACTAGACGATGATGCTGGCTATAGTCAGGGGGCCTTCTCATTTGTAGCCACTATACCACTGGACCTATACATACACCTATAGACGATAAAGATGCTGACATAGGGGTGCTAAGGTGCTCATCTCGCTTCTTCTTCCTTTAGCCCTCTCTCTTCCTCTCCCTTTTCTTCCCTTCTCTCATCCCTCCATGTATGGGGGCTAGTCCCCACGTTGGATTTGCCCCTAGCTATACTGATTCTTTGATTTGATAGTTTCAATGACTCGATCTGCAAGCTAATGTCTACTTCTATTGCTCAAACTTCTCTGACCGGCCACGCAAGCACGGACAAAACTCGATCAATTATAAACAGTTAGGTGACTCGATCGATCATAAACAATCAGGCATCAGGCAGAAACTAAACCTGAATAGTTAATTATGCTCTCTTTGATGGGAGGGAGCATATAAGGGGGCTACCATAGGCGTGTAGAACTGTTGTTTCTGTGGGGCTTGGGCTGCCTAACTAAGTGCTATGTACGGTTGCCGATGGATGGACTCGTGTCTCGTGGTGAGCAGTGTCACAGAACCTCCTAATTATGATGGCCCACATGTACTCGTCATCGTCATAATGACCTCTGACAGCCGTACTTATGTTCCTCATAACTTAAAAGGCCTGCTTTCCTTCGAACAGGATCCAATCATAGGAGTATTGCAATATTACAATAATTTATTCAAAATATTTAACAGAGTAAAGTAGCGGAAGTCTTACAATAACTTAAGTTTACAAACCAGTTTCCAAACCTCAAACCTTATGTAGCATTATTACAAACCAGTAGTAGAGAAGTAGCGGTAGTAGCTTTATTACATCACACAAGTGAGGTGCCTTGCCCAGAGGCCACACAATATACTCGTCGTCACTTTCTTCAGCCACAATGGTCATGCAACAAGGCTCAAAGCAGACTTATTCATGAACCGCACCTACAACAAGGGGTTCAACAAACCCTGAGTGCGAGAGTACTTAACAAGACTTACCCGACTAAGAAACAGACTCCAAGGGCATGCTAGCTTTAAGGAATCAAGGTACGGGTATTCTAGAATCAAATTTTCTTTTGCATAAAAGCTTACTAAAGTGAGTCCTTACCTTCAATATTTTACTTTTACCATTGATGGTTCATTAACCAATTCTAGGTGATCCTAATCTAGATCAAAGTAATTATCATCAAACCTTTCTCATTCTTTCTTTCAATTTCAGTTCTTAACTACGATGTTGGTGCAAGGCCAAGACTCCTTTCTCGTGGAGCAACAATGATTCGAACCGCTTCATTTACGCAGCTGGGAATTCCTAACCACACGACATATGTAGAACCGAATCTCGCATATATCAACCCTTACCTGAGTAACCCAAAACCAGAACGTGTCTATCGCTACCCGAGAGCACAATACTCCTCGAACCCGGCCCAATTCTAGCTCCGAGGGTACACGCTACTCTCGCCATCTCTCCACTCCCAGTGCGAGATTAGACGTTCTTGTAATGGACTAGCCGAAGTAAGGCTTTACCCAACATGGGTACATGGCTAGTACTAATAAAAACTCCATGACGCAAGGGCCAACAACGTACGGTCCTTAACTGATAAGGCAGAAACAATACATTGAGACTCCTCTCCCAATGCAAGTTAGCAGTGGCCAAACCACCCGCCCGACCTTACAAGTTCATTCTCATATTTCAATATTCATTAAGTATGCCCATGGCCGAGTAAACATCCATTTAAAAAGCTTAACTCATAAGCATAGCGAAGCATACTACGCATTTCAGTAAAATAGGTATCAAGGATGATATCGCAATAATCAAGGATGACAATGCAGCAATTGGGTTATCACTCAACTCCTAATTACTTAATGCAGTAAACCATAATATAAATAATAAAAATTTATAAATATCAAGGTAGGGTTTAAATGCACCGGGGCTTGCCTTGCTCTGACGCGACGACTGACTCGGACTCAAGGTCTCCGACTTCCGGTCCGGAACCCACCGACGATAGCTCTTCTCCGGAGGCTTGCTCGGCAACTTCAACTTCTTCGAAAGCGGGAACTACACGAGTATATAACATGCTTCACACATGATTCTCAATGATAAACATAATGCCTGATGATGATATGCCACGATTTACGACTGAGTACAACTTTCCTTCGTGGTACGGTCGCAAAACAATAAACCTACTAACTAATAGCGATAGCTCCAGCGATACTAGCTTTTATTACTAAGTAAGTTACTAACGAGCTCAAACATAAAATTATGGTGCCAAAGATCACCAAAGATTAGTGACCTATGGACCTCACTCAATCAAAAGGGCACGCAACACTTAAAGTTATCAATTTAACATTTATTTACTATTTAATTAATTATGGCATAATTAATATTTGATCATACTTCATCTAAACAAGCTTAAACATTTTCTAGGGATTGTACATGACCTAAAACAGTGTCACAAGGAAGTTCATAATTTTTAGATTAGTAATTTAATTATTAAAATTCATGGAAGTTGCATTTAATCTTTATTGGAACTAATTAAATATCCTACACAAAGTACTCAAATTTAGCATTTAACATTTTTCCTAGGTAGTTTACATCTTGAAAAGCTTACACAAAAATTTTCATGATTTTTGGAGCTCTACACAATTTTTAGTGAAATAAATAAATATCAGCACTATTCATAATTTTGAAAAAGAAAAACAAAATCAAACCGGGCTGACTTCCTTCTCTCTTTCTCTGGCTCGGCCCACCGAGCGGCCCGCTCGCGTCTGCGCCCGTGCTCGGCCCAGCACCGCACACACGGCCCAGCAACCGGCCTGCTCCGCACGCGCTCTCTCTCTCTCTCTTGCTCACTGACACGCGGGTCCCGTGCGTCATCTTCCTCCTCCCGCTCACCCTTCTCTCCCGCCGCGAAAGCACGGCGGCCGGCCGGCGACCACAACGTCGGTCACCCGACCGAACTGACCAACACGACCTATCCTTCCCCGCGAACCAATTACGACCCTAAACACTTAGGCCCACCTTCCCCAGTACCCTCCCCGACGGCCATGGCGGCTCGGGGCGACGGCACACGCCGCTCCGACAAGACAAGCGAGCAACAACTAAAATTGAAGGGCCAGGGAGCACCAGGGGAATACCACGATCACAAACCCATGATCAGTTGAAGCAGAGAGGCACGGGAGGTAGCTGGCCACGTGAGGTGGCTTGGCGGCACTCGGTCGCCGGAGATGGAGAAGGAAATGGTCACGCGGGTGCTCTGGGCGAAATTAGCTGATGCAAGGGGGTCTACAAGGTGCGCGGGAGAGAGGCGAATGAGTTGACACGGTTGCTTTAGCCAAAGGCGACTCAACAACGGTGGCAGTGAGCAGCGGAGCTAATCGGCGGCGGTGGAAACAGAGAGAAGAAAAAGAGAAAGACGACGGTGGCTATGCAGCTTGCTTATATAGGTGGCCAGGGTGCTTATCGCGGCTGCGAGAAGGTGCGCGTGATTCCGAGCTAGACAGCTGGGGTAGAAGGCCGTGGAAGGCCATGGCGGTCGGTCGGCCGGCGCCCATACCGGCCGGTGGCCGTTTGCCATTGGCGATGCCACTGTAGCATTCCCCCACCCAAATTTTGAAATTCAAACTATTTTTCTCAAATTACTCCCAAATTCATGTGGAAACTTGAAAAACTCCCAAGATATGAAATCTTAAGAATTTCAAGATCTACAAGTTTTGTATAGAACACTTTTTCAAATTCGAACTGGATTTTGAAATTTGAGTTTAAATTCAAAAGGGGACACTTTTTAGAAATTTGATAATTTAGAAATTACTTTGGATTTTATATTGAAACTTCAAAATCTCAAAACACCAAAGTTGTACATCTACACAAGACATACAACTTTTCTGTTCAAAACATTTTCAAATTCTGCCTCCATTTTGAAATTTGAGTTTGGGGACAAAAAGGGGTCAAATCTGAAATTTGTTTATTTTCAAAATTTCTCCACATTTTATACTAAAACTTTGAAAACTCAAAACACCAAAGTTGTAGCCCTTGCAAAGTTCTACAAACTTGGTTTTGAACTTTTTCCCAAATTTTGCTTAGATTTTGAATTATTTAAAAAGGGGTAAAATAGGGTTTTGAAATTTAGGGTTTTCGGAGGAATTTGCAATTGGAATTTGTTGCTACCTTAATTAGTGATTACTTAGTGATCAAACCATCATCCAAGGGCATCATTTGGACCAGCATGACATGGTTGACCAAATGCCACTCTTGGTTGACCAATTTAGCTTTTGAAATTCTTTTACATTTTCCTCAAATTTGAATTTAAATTCGAATCGGAAAACTCGTGACAAGTTTTTGGACTCCAACTCAAACTCAAACTTGGAGCTTCATTTTATGTGTTGTACTAGAGCTCATACCCTACACTTGACACTAGGGTGCAACACAGTCACACACCTCAAAGTACGCAGGGCATGGACTAAGTATTTGCGATGTTATTCGAAATTAGAGTTTTCGGTTCGGATCACACCACTGAGAAGCACATCCAATTTAGATAAATAAACTTATTTTAGTTAATGCATAACAAGGTTGACCTAATTATGGATGCTTTGCGATGCATTATGATGACATGACAGATTAATTAGCAACTATAACACCCGGGGTGTTACAAGCAGCGAGTGCAACTAGTTTCTAACTAGAAGAATGCAACTAGTTTCTAACTAGGAGTGTAGTGGATATACTCTATATATTTGTATACGCCTATACGGCCGGAGCGCTAGCCGGTGGTAGAAGTGGCTTCATGAGATGTCTCAGGGCGACGTGTGCTGGAGCACCAGCCTAGTGCCTGGGCCAAAGTCAGCTACATCCTAGGCCTCCGTGTCGCGGTCGGAAAAAATTCAATACATACATGCTGCACACGAGGTCCCGTGCAGCACCTCACCGAAGAGCCTTGGCGGCAGCACACGGAATAGCATCCCGCGCTCCTTGCTCCCGTGGCTCGGCGCAAGTGGATGTCGGTAGAGGGGAGTTGTCAGAGGGCAACCGCGATTTTTTTTTAAAAAAAAAGGCCAGGATTTTGCGTGGTGTGTGAGGCTGTGAGGGTTAGGGGAAGGGATAAGACTGCCTTGGTCAACCGCGCTTTGTGCGGTAAGCTATGGCCTACGGGTTAATAGGCAACGACAAATATTTTGGGACATGCTATTGTTAGAGCAACTCCAACGGTTTTGCAAATGGGCTTGACATTCTTGTTTTTGCAAAAAAAGTCTAAAAATCTCCTATCCAACGGTTTGGCAAATGAGCTTGACATTTTTGTTAACTTGGCAAAAACGTGAGATGGACTGCCATATATGCGAGCCTGGGTCGCGCTTGGCATCCTTCTCCCTCGCGGTTTTCTTCCTCCAGCGCGCGTGTTCCCGCTCGGCGCCGTCGTAGTTTCCCGCGAAGAAAAGTGCTGTCGAGAGTGCAACTTGTTCTTCCCGCAGTGCCCGATCTTCATCAACGCCGGCGTGGTTTCAGGTAATCCATGAATCCAATCTTTCAATTGTTTGTCTACTATTTCCATTGTCCTAGGGTTTTCGTTCTTGGCCATCTGTGGGGAGGGGATGGCCGGGTTTGGGGAGGAGATGGCCAGCTGTGGGGGAGGAGATGGCGGCCTTGGAGGAGGAGGATGGATTGGATTTGTTTGAGGATGGTTGTCTGGGTCGGTGGGAGTAGCATATGACCGGATGATATGAGGAGATAGCCGGCTGTTTTTCTGTACTGTTCGCTGTTAATTCTGAACTGGCCATGGATTCTATCTTTGTCAATTGTTGGATAGATGGTCTGGCCATGTTCATCTGATATTTTTTTTAACATTTGTCATTATTTTTTGTAGATTCGTTCAAATGGATGGAATTGGATTTTATACTGGCATACTCTCATCAAATGAAGATCATATTCCTGGCTTGAACGACTTGACCTTTCCACTGACTACACACACCCAGGAAACTAATAATGATCTTCCTTCTCAATTTCAAGATGTTGTGGAAGTGCAGGCAGCTGAAGTTGATGGTCGCCGTCGTGCTGCGAAGGGTGCGTCACATAGGACAAAAAAATTTGATAAAGAGGAAGATAAGGTTATATGCTCAGCTTGGTTGAATGTTAGCAAAGATTTGATAAAGAGGAAGATAAGGTTATATGCTCATGATAAATGCAAGTGTCTCTGTGTCCCAGATGCGACCAGGTTGTCGAATAATGCCAAACCTAGACTGAAAAACCCCAAATGTTCTTTCGACATCCTTTCTCGCTGCTTCTTGCGCTATGGCAAAATATTTCCTCTTGTTCCCCATTGGAAGGGAGATGGACTTCACTACAGTAGCCCATGAGGGGTATATTCCGCTTCAAATATTTCTACAACTGCAGCAACGAACCTACGTAGGCTCTCAAGTGCAGTGCTTTCGCCAATCCTAACATACTCATCCGTAGCATCAGCAGAAACTCCATATGTGAGCATACGGAGAGCGGCAGTGACTTTTTGGAAGCAACTCAGACCAAGCACACCTGCTGCATCCCTTTTATGGACAAAGTAATCATCATGTGCTTCAACAGCATTCATGATGCGCAAGAAAAGATCCCTATTCATTCTGAATCTGAAGAAAAGAAACAAAAGTTCAACAACTCTTATAGAAATTAAACAAATAATATGAACCAATCTGAGGTTGAAGAACAACAACCTCCGACGGAATAAATCTGGACCATACGTCGGATTATCCGCCAAATAATCTTGAAACATCCTTCGGTGACCGCCTTCTCTATCGCGATAAATAACAACATGGCCAGGGACCGAACCACCAGGCCTTCGTTTTTTATTTAAAAACGTCTGCACAATTCGAGCAGCTGCGAAGACGAAGTAATCGTCGTCGTCGTCTGAAGAGTCGTCATCCAATTGTCTTCGGAGACGTGATCTGGAAGCCCTCATCTGCCGCAGCTGCAAACAATTGCGTAGCTGAGAACAATTGCGCAGCTGAGAACATCCAACAAAACAAACAAGAACTGCCGCAAGATATTCGTCTACGAAGCACAAACCTTGGAGATGCACAGTGAAAGCCGGCTTGATCTGGTCTCCGGTAACCTGGAACCCATCGCTGCCTTCCAGGGCTTCCTAGCCAACCAGTACGAAGACCCTCCCACGATGACCCTCCCTCCCACGATGATCTGGTCTTCCAGGGCGATGACCCTCCCACGACGGCGAGATGAAAATGGCGCGAGGAAAGCACTGCGCGCGCGAAGAAAATGGCGCGCCGACGGCACCGTGCGCGCGAATAGGAAAAAAGAACGGGGAAAAATGTGTGGGTCCACAATTTTCTTTTTTGCCAAGTGAATAATGCAAAACCGTTGGAGATCGACTCTTTTTACCTTTGCCATATTCATTTGTGACTTGGCAAACTCCCAATTTTGCCAAACAAAATATGCAAAACCGTTGGAGTTGCTCTTACCCCGACGACAGATAATTGGGGACGGAAGGAGTATATAAAATCTAACACCTTTTTGGTTCGTCTCTTGAAATTATATGGTGCAAAGACTTGCTCATCAATTCCTGGTTCCTAGTAATTTGTAATTCTATAGATCAACGTACACTCGTATAGGTTTCCAACAGAAATCTTATCAATGAAAAGCCTGATTACAAAAGAGGCACAAACACCTCTATTTGTCATTTGGTTAACATAATTTGGATATCAACTTTGAAATTTGAGAACTCATTATCCAAAATCATGATATGAGTGGTGTGCTGACGGTGAAGATTTTGTAGTTCCAAACTCAAAGTGTGAAGGGTGAGAGTGAGCAACTACAAACCGAGGGGATGGGAAAAGCGGCTCAAAAATGAAGGATGAGAGTGAGCAACTACGGACCCGAGGGGTAGAAAAGGAGGCTCAAAGCGAGAAAGGTGAGAGTGAGTAACTAATACGGACCGAGAGTTAGAAAGGGAGGTTTTGGGGTTCCAAACTCAGAGTGGGAAGGGTGAAAGTGAGCAACTATAGACTGAGGGATGGAAAACGAGGCTGAAAGCACAAAGGGTGAGAGTGATCATCTACGGACCAATGGATAGAAAAAGAGGCTCAAAGCGTGAAGGGTGAGAGTGAGCGACTATGGATCGGGGAGTGTGGAAGCTCCAAACTTAAAGGGTGAAAGGTGAAAGTGAGTGACTATTGATCAAGAAATAGAAGAAGATTAAATAATGGATATAGATAAAAAAGAAAGAAATTATTGCTCTTTAATATTAGGTAAGGTAATTTGTGTTGCAGTTTGTTATGCGGTCACGCACGTGACATGGGCGAGTGTGGTGGCCATGACACTACAGGCCTGCAGCAGCGCACCCGAGCATCCCTAGAAAGGTAGGCCATCAGCCCAATGTGCGTGAGGCCTCTGGCTCTTCTAGAACGGAGTATCTAGCGCCCGGACGTTCGGCGGGCAATGCGCGTTTGGATGCCTAGGTAGGCTGTTGCACCCCGCCCGCAAATACGGAGATGAGCTTTGCCCCGTGTCCATCCCGCACTAGCGCACCCCACTAGTGTCCATCCCACGCCAGCGCCCCGTGTCCGAACGTAGCACCATTGCCCGCTTCATACCATGCCCCGCCCTGTGTCCCATCTCGCTACAGTGCCACTGAACTCCACGTCGAGGACGAGCTCGAACTGTTGCGGCGAGATGGAGAGAAGGAAAGGGAAGAGAGGGGAGGGGAAAGATAGGAGAGGGCGAGGTGTGCCGCACGAGGTAAGAGCCGAAGCCATGCAACAAGCCGCTGTCCACCGGCCACCGGCGCCATTGCAACATGCAAACACCTCTGATCTACTTTGAAACAACGAGATGCAACAATTGCAACATACATCTGAAGGCAAATAAAACACTTAAAACATGATTCTAAAACATTTGAAAAACACACTAGAAACACACATTTGAAAACCATTGCAACAATACACAATGTCTGAATAAAATACATGCAACATATGTGTGAAACATATGCAACATCCAGATAAACACAATTGCAACATGCGTCCAGAAAACACAGATGAAACATACCTCTAAAATATCTAAAACACTCGAAACATGCTATTGCAACATGCTCCTGAAAACAATTGCAACATGTGCAACATCCCCCGATCTACTTTTGCAACATCCATATGATTCAAACGCAACATACCTCTGAACCTCCTGAAACAATTGAAACATACAATTGCAACATAGGGTGGGAGAGAGAGAGAGAGCATAGTGCAGGGAGCGCCATGGCTGCCTAGTGGGAGGAGCTCGGTCGCCGGGGGCTAGAGAGGGTGCCACCGGGGGTGGGGAGGATGCTGCGTCGGGGTGGGGGGAGGGCGCAGGGGGGACGTCGGGGTGTGGAGAGGACGTCGCGCCTTTCACCACCGCGCCTCGCCTCGCACCGGGGGTGGGGGACGTCACCGCACTGGGGGTGGGGAAGGGCAACGTGTGCTTCACCGTGGGTGGGGGAGGGCGCCACGCTGGGGGTGGGGATGAGGGAGCGAGCGGCAGAGTGGGCGCGCGGAGTGGGAGTGGATGAGGATGAGGGAGGCGGAGTGAGAATTACCGCAGCCACAACGCTGATCGAGTCAGTCCGAGTTGTTCAATGAGCAGGTCCATCTGGACGGAAAGGACGCCCGACAAGGAAAATTACCGCTTCTCGGAAAGGCCGCAGCCCATCCCGCTGGACCCACGGTTAGTTAGCCTGGGCTGGGCAGCCTTTTGGCCCGTGGATGCAAACAAAGGCCTTCAACAACGCTCCTCTCGCCTGAAAATTGGCAACGACATGCTCCAAAAAGGACATGGCAATGGGCAATGGCATGGCAGCACTGGACAAGGAACAATTGAGCGTACCAGTATCACCATGACATACTATCCTTGTATCAGTGATAAAGTTAGGGTAAAATTAGAGGAAGGCGTACTTGTCTCGTGCGTATATAGACTTGTGTCATAGTGGTGTATATATGGTAACTTTTTTTTAAAAAATCACTGTTTTTTTTTTATTTTTTTGGAGGGGTGCATTTGCACCCACTAACTATAATATATACCTTCGCCCATGACTTGTATTCAGTAGTTGTACCAAACAATTTTTTTTATTGAGAAGTGATTCTAGGATAACTATATGAAATGATTCTCTCAATATGAACTAGCTAGGGAGCTAGGATTTAACAATAGCTTCTTCTAATTTACTACATATATAATCTCTTTATGCATATCTTAAAATATTCTAGAAAACCATTTTTAGCCATAAAATCACTTTTCATTAAGAATAAGGAGCAGGAGAAGCTCTGTCAAACATATTCGTATAAAAAAATTATAAAATCTTTGCCGGGTGCCTCTGACATGAAACCAAGGGCTGATAGAGCCGGCGCCGTGACAGCCATTTTTCTTTGCCGGGTGCCGGGTGCCCGATAAAAAGCACACGGCAAAGAAATCTTTACCGACTGACTTTTTGCCGGCAGCTCTTTGCCGAGTGCTGCACCCGGCAAAGGCTTTGCCGAGTGCAAAGTAGTCTTTGCCAGGTGTTTTCGACACCCGGCAAAGCGCCTGAGTCCTGTAGTGGTAGATAGTATTGCATCTGCACGATGGATTTCTACTTGTCTAGCACCCAAGGCATCCGCCGATACCCGATTCAGAATCAACCGACGACGTTGATGATGACCACACTACACATGTTGCTGCATGCATACGCTCAGGCTCAGTGGAATCATGAACGACACGTGCAATTTACAAACGCACCCAGCCACCCAGCTGCTGAGCTGCCCAAGGCTTGTGCTTTGGACGATGTGACCGTTGGCGTCTATCTTCTCGCTCAGTGCGTAGTTCTGGAACAAGGACGTGCATGGCCGGCCGGGCCGACTACCGAGTGACCGACGGACACGGACATGATCGAGTCCCATGCATGTCAACGACTGCAGCAGAAGCAGCACCGGCCTACACTGACACCCATGCATGCAAGCAAGGGCGAAAGAGTTCAAACGATGGCTAGAGAACAAGGTGAACATGCATACGTGCATATACAGTGTACTAGCTACTCGTAACTTGTGGAGTACAGTATGTTGTATGTATCCATCTCTGTCGATCGATGTAGATTTATCCATCTCTGTCGATCGATGTAGATTCTAGACACGATGGAACTATACTGTACGCACACGGCACACATTCTTCTCACGCATGCATGGCATTGTCTTTGAGCCAGGATGCATGCGTGCATGCCCGATGCGTAGATGAATCCAGCTCTCTCTTCTCGAGTTCTGAGTTCTGACAGCTTCTGCACTACGCAAAAATGGCAGCCATTTCTGATCCAAAGGCAAAGGGCCGGCCGGCCCGGGGTAGCTAGCGCCTTGTTTAGTTTGCCTCAAAGTTTCAAGTTTTTTCACTCTCTCTCCATCACATTAATTTTTAACCGCTTGCATGGAGTATTAAATGTAGGTAAAAAAATAACTAATTACACAGTTTAGTTGGAAATCACGAGATGAATTTTTTGAGCCTAGTTGGTCCATGATTGGACAATATTTGCCAAATAAGACGAAAGTGGTACTATTTATCGGGTTGAAATTTTCTTCAATCTAAACAAGGGCTAGGACTACTAGGACTACTAGAGGAGAGAGAGATTCTCTTGCCCACAGAGCAGAGCTACAGCTAGCTCGTTTCCAATCCAAGAGTCTTTTCTGCTGCAGTGTGCCGCTCGCAAGCGAAAGGTACACGTTCTACGTTGATGTGTTTGTATTGAAAAACGAATGAACACTAGAACTGCTTGATGAATGGCAGTCGCCAGACGATGCATGCTGCTGATGCGGTGCTCCATGCATGCCCAAAGTTGTGCTAGGTAACCTGCATGCAGATGCTCTCCCACTTCAGGCTGTGTTCACTTCACGTGTCAATCCAAAGTATTTTCTCTTCCATCTATCACATCGAATCTTTGAACGTATGCATAGAACATTAAATATAGGTAAAAAATAACTAATTGCATAGTTTGTCTGTAAATATCGAGACGGATCTTTTGAGCCTAGTTAGTCCATGGTTGGACAAATTTTACCAAATAACAACGAAAGATGCTACAATAACTTTTCACCCACTTTTCACGAAGTGAACACACCCTCAGTTTGTTCCCTTGCAGTTACGTTGCAGGCTGGTCGTTATGTTTCTTCTGAACTGAAAATTAAATGCACACGTACGTATGATGTAGTGGAAGCCTGAATTTTTAGAAATTTTCAGGAAACAATCTTACACAAGAAGCTAGTATAACTAAAAAAAACAACTCAAAAGAGACAAAGCCTCTACAATGAAAGCAAATTGAGCAGGCCCGTGCTGTTAGTGGGCTCTACATGGGTCCGTGTCCGCACCTGCAAGTAAGATCAAGATCATCTCTTCCCCCCACCAAAGAAAATGTAAGATCAAGATCAATCTAGCTGAAGCTCGAATTTATTTGCCACGCTGTACCCTATCCCTATCCCACCCACATCAAATCAAACCCTATATTCTAACTCTTTTTATGGTCTCTCCGTGGTGGTGTTTATAGCATTAGGCTGTCTCCAATAGGAGACCCATTACGGTACCCAAACATAAAATGGGTCTTCAACAGAATACCTATAGCCTCTAACAGAGTACCTAGAAGACTCGTTTTGGATGGCAGGAGAGGCATGGCCTAAATCTGAGGCTCCTCTCTCCTGGAGACCTATTTACAGAAAGAGTTGTCTTTTGGGTGTTGTTGTTGGAGAAGACTAAAAAATGGGTATCGAACCTTTTGCCTGTAACGCTACCCAAAGAACAAATGAGTCTTGTATTTTAGGTCGTGGTTGTTAGAGACAGTGTTATCAACGTAACTTTGCATGATTGCAGCACGTCGTCGAAGCCGTAAAAATGCACGCATGACACCTTGCTTGAATGGCACGTATACGAGTGCATGCATGACGACTTGACGAGACAAGGCCACTCTTTAGTCTTGCATCGTCGTGCTCTCATGCAAGGCATCGATGCTTTGAATGATATTCTTCTTCGAGCTTTAGACTTTAACTGATCGATGAGAAACATGCCTGACTACAGTAGTCTAGTCTAGTATACCCCCATGCATGCAGAAATTGTTCGGATGAAAAGTGCAGCTCTATCTGTCCATTTGCATCCTCTGTGCTCTTCTGTGCAAGAATGGCCCATAACACGCTCTACATGCATCCAGGTAAAGAATAACACGCTGTCCTACTGATCCTATATATGAAGAACTTGTCGTGTCGTTGAGTCGTTCCATACCATGCATGGTGCCGATTGCTGAACACGTCATGCATGGAGTAAAACAAAGGGACTCTTTGCTAATTCTGGAGTGGAACTCTATTGCTATTTGCTTGCTGTCTCGTGACGAACACTGCACTACACAGCAGCACGCAAATAGGACTGTAGGAGGTGGTGGTGGATATGATGGCCATGGTTTTCTGGGTCCTGGAAGGTGAGAACGGTGACATCAGCCATCATCATCTGCTCCTCGAGATCTGGGCCACAGCATCAACGGTGACCAGCGGCGGCAACTGAGGCTTCGTGCACGTTGCTGCCACGATGTTGGAAGCATGCATGCATGGTAATCGCCTCACTTCTCTCATCCATTCCCTTACCCAGCTACCATTCCCAGGATTTATCCATTTCGTCTTCCCCTTTCTTCTGCTATACATGCAAACACTCAGGTACTTTTCAGCTTAAACTACTCCAGCAATATTTTTCAGCAAAAAAATATTATTTTTTTTCTTATAATAAATCAGTATAAGCAAAATTTCTACAGTATTAGCTGGCGACCGGCCGGCCATATGTATGTATTGCTCATGTTGCATGCTGCAAAAAGAGCAGCAGCAACGCAGCATGCAGTCTAGTCATGGGAATGGATGGTGCACGAAGCACTGTTGCAGCGGCCGATCCAATGATTAGCAGGGACGACACACGACACAATCACCCCCAGGTCCGGCCGGGGATGCATGCAGAATCCGATCGATCGATGGAAATCCGGCCGGGATGACGAACCTTGACTGCATGCATATCATCCACAGACCACAGCGCATCTGTTCTTGTAATCTTGTTTGCATTGCATTGGGCCCATGCAGAAATGAAATCCGGCCGGCCATGCATGCATTTCCTCGCTAGCTGTTCTTCACCAAGAAGGCATAAATGCCTCTGCTCTCCGGGGCCGGGGCTACCGCTACCGCCGGCGACGAGTCTGTCTTTCTCTATCCCTGTCGTGTCCTCTCACGCATAGCATGGCATATCATTTGCTTTTCCACCAATCACCTCAACGCCCAAAGGGTGCAATGTCACAGCCATTTTGCTCCATACCCAACGAGATTCTTTTATTCCCAACCCAGAATTGTTACATTCACCCAACACATGAACACATGCATACTACATACTCCCTCCATCTCAGAAGATCTATCGCCGTTGGTGTATGTGCCACAAGTTTAATTTAATTTATAGAAAATACGTGCAATATTTATATCTCTAAATAAATTTATTAAAAATCAGATTCAAAGATCTTTCCAATAATGCTAATTATGTACCATAAATATTAAGATTTTTAAATATATATTTTATCAAAGTTATTTCTCAAAAAACGTAAACAACAGATATTTAGGGATGGAGGGAGTACATAGTGCGCTCCTACTCCTATATATGGACGTGACCCACATAAACAAAAAAAATTATACTACATATAGCCAGCACAATTATTTACTGAAATACTAGCTACTAAGACAGGGTTGTGTTTAGTTGCATCTGTAAAATTTTTAGAAGTACAGTAACTCTTTCGTTTGTATTTGTTAATTAGTGTCTAATCATGGGCTAATTAGGTTCGAAAGATTCGTCTCGTGATTTACAACCAAACTGTGTAATTAGTTATTTTTTTACCTATATTTAATGCTTTATGCATACGTCAAAAGATTCGATGTGACGGAAAATCTTGTAAAATTTTTGGAACTTTGAAGGAACTAAAGAGGGCCCAGGTCATGAGCTGGTAACTTTGATGGTTAACAGTTGTTCCTTCGTCTTGATAATATATACTAGTAGCTAGGTTTGGTAAAATTACCGTTGTTTGAGACCCACCAACGCACAAAAGAAGGTGAAAGATGGCTGTCTTTTCCTCCCAACTCACCTCCTTTTGAGGCGCAGTACAGTCAGGGTAAGCCAGCTAGCTGCTCCTCTCTCCCAAATTATCTATCGATTTTGATTTCTATGTCGCAAGTTTAACTCGATTTGTAAAAAATACGTACAACATTTGTATCTCTAAATAAATTTATTAAAAAACTAGATTCAAAGATCTTTTCAATGATACCAATTATATATGTATTATAAATATTAATATTTTTTAATATATATTTTGTCAAAGTTATTTTTTGGAAAGCGAAAACGGCAGATAATTTTGCGACGGAGGGAGTAGGTTCTTCTGTTAAGGGGGCTAACACACCAATCAAGAATAACTGTATGGTGGAAAGCAGGTCAGGTTCTTCGGCAGGAAATGAGGTTAAAGTGGCCTAGAACTCTGCATCTCCGCTGTCCAAGGGCATGTTTAGTTCCCAAAATTTTGAAAATTTGTTCAAGATTTTCTGTCACATCAAATCTTTGGACGCATGCATAAAGCATTAAATATAGATAAAAAAATAAAACTAATTACACAGTTTAGACGAAATACACGAGACGAATCTTTTAAGCCTAATTAGACCATGATTGGACACTAATTTGATAGACTAACAGGATCTACTAGCAGTGTATCGAGTCGGGGTACAAAAGGTAGACAGTGAAGTAGATCTAGGAGTTTAGGATTTAGACCGTCGTTGGCGGGAGCAGATCCGGAGGCGTCCATGATGCTGACGTCGCGGTGATGTAGAAGTCGTCGTCCTTCGGGCCTCCACCGGCACTGACCAGGAACCGTGGGGAAGGAGTAGTAGAGAGGCGGCGTGGTGGTTCTTCCCGACGCCACTGCGCAGAGCCGATCGGAGGCCTAGGGTTTGTGGAGTGGGTTTAGGGCACGGCGAACCTTGGGTCAAGTGCCTGCGGCCCCCACTCCTTTCTTTTTATAGCGCAACGCGTCGGGGGCCCACCAACTATGGATCGGTTGGGCGCCCCCGATCAGGGCGCGATCCAGGGGGAACGAGGCCCTAGCCGTTGGGCTGGGCCTGAGATCAATCCAACATTCTCCCCTTTGATCTCATCTCTGCTTTCTCGCTTTGTTAATCCACCCCATCACAAATCAGTGTATTGAGCATGTTTCATCATAACAGTTATTACCATTAGATTAGACAGCCACAGACACTTTCTGTTCAGAGGTGAATTCTCGCCTTGGGCCCTCTTACTATCCAGGAATCACATGCTTTCCTTTAAACCCATGCCGGCTACGTGTCCTCTGAACACATTGGGCGGTAAGTCTTTCGTAAGCGGATCCGCTAACATCTTTTCTGTGCTTATATGTTCAAGACTTATGACGTGATCCCGGATTTTATCCTTCACAACATAATATTTTATGTCAATGTGCTTGACGGCATTGCTTGACTTATTGTTGTGAGCATACAACACTGCTGGCTCGTTATCACAATCCAACATAATTGTCAAATAACAACGAAAGTGCTGCAGTACCATTTCGCGGACTAAGCGAGGCCCAAACATTGGGGCCGGGGTCAGAACGTTGCCTCAGATCTATTGGTGGTGACTGTCAACCACAGCAAGCTACAGTAGCCCTTTTCCAGTGGACAAAGATTTGCTTCGTAGCACAATATCTGTTAATATAAAAGTGATTACATCTTCAGTAGCTCAACAGTAACATATAACAAGTGCATGCCTGCAGAAATTGGTGTCCCGCACTTCCTCTGCAGTCCAACAGCCGATGCCACAACCTGAATCAACACTACTGCATGCAAGATCCAATGGGAACGGTCTGCAGCACTGATGCACGTTCAGGGTGCACTCAATCTGACCATCATGCAGTGCATACCAACTGCTAGCCAAATCATTCCTTACTAGACCTCATCACGGCGTGCGCTTGCACTTCAGCACTTGCAACGCAAACAGAAAAGTACTCCATACCACAGATGTCTCTGCAAGTCTGCAGGTTCCAGCAGCAGTTTTTTTTAGGGCTTGTTCAGTTGCAAATTTTTTTGCAAAATGACCATGTAGCACGTTTCGTTGTTATTTGACAATTAGTATCCAATCATGGTCTAATTAGGCTTAAAAGATTTGTCTCGTCCATTTCATCTAAACTATGTAATTAATTTTATTTTTTATCTATATTTAATGTTTCATGCATGTGTCTAAAGATTCGATGTGACGGGGAATCTGAAAAATTTTACAAAATTTTCTGGGAACTAAACCGGCCGTTAGCCTAGCCCCAGCCAGGTACAGTGAAAAGAGGGGCAAGAACACACATTTTCCTGCAGGGCGACGGCCGGTGAAAATGTGACAGGTAGCCTTTTTGTCAGCTCAACTGATTCTGACGATGCTCATAACAACAAAAACATGGCAATGATGTCCTACACACCCCTTTTCCATCCATGGAAATGATACGAGCAATGCAGGCTTCATGGGCCTTTTTTCAACAGATAACCACAGAGGACTAAACTATACAAAGGACTGCTTGTCGTTACTGTCTGAAAACGTTGCCCTTCAATGTACAGGTAAAAAGAAAAAAAATATCTGACGCACGCTTGCCGTTGCTACCAGTAGTATCTTTGCTGGTGACCAAAGTCTCCTGGGCTTATGATTGAATATCGTACTGTCTGCCCCAAAAAAACGAACCGTTTGCTCTGTAAGTGGCCATCTTGTTGCTTATTCTCTTCGAAGTCAGTGAACCACGCCCTTGTTGCAGCGTGTAACTTTGTTCAGAGTTAGCAGACCATGGCCCTTGGCTGCAAAAGGGAGGGAATAAGATTGAGTGACTCGTCAGACCACTCATGCACCAAAATGTAGCTCTGCTGCTAACACATGAAACTGTTCATATGTACTCGTACCTTATCTCGAGTAGCTAAATCTTGCATACTATGTTTCCTGCACTTGTGAAGATGTACAATGCGCAGGTCTACAATTTTACTAAATTCAGTCAGTTCTTCAGCACCTAATGAGTAATGAATCAACTGTGTCGATCATGATATATGAGTAGAGCTTACCGACTATCACAAGCTGAAGCTTTGGTCCAACAAATTTTGGATCTTTCATGAAAAACACAACCTGACATTGGAAATTATCAGTGTATTGATGCAACATAAACATTTCAAGTAAGAACCAAAATCATTCTCCAAGGCCTACCTTTTCATCACTATTTACTGCATTCAACATTCAAAGGATGCTGAAGACTAAAATCCTCAACTCTTTCAGTAGAAGTTTAGGTCCGTGTATCCATATGGGTTGATGTCAGTGTATCCATATGAGTAAGGCAACAGTTCTTCGATGTCCAGTTGAGAACTTGAGCAACTCATCTTTTGGATCCGGCTATGATTGATTGATTCCACTTCCGCACTGAAGACGCTGTAGACCGGTCTATGGTCCGAAAAGCGAGATTCACCTCGTACGTATGACAGTTGACCAAGGCCTCTTCCGTACCATAAAATACGGTCACACCTGCATGGCAAGATACTGAAGTTACTTACTGTACAAAATCCGGCAAAATTAATTGGGCACTAAAATCTGCAGCTGAAATACCATGCGGGGGTTCTCCTCTTTTCCTTCTGGTTCATGTCATCTCCAGCATACTTGTCAGAATTGTTTGAGTACTTGTATGTTGGTGGGAAATATATATTTCCCTCATTCCACCCAACAAATACTCTTCCACCTCTTTGCTCGATCCTTAGCTGAAAGTGCCAGGTTTTCTTGTCTTTGAGATAAACAGGATATTTTACAATCATTTTTATAGCGAAAACAGTAGCTCCTTTTGCTTTTTTGTGAAGCCAGCAGTGCTCTTGTAACATGATAAAGTAAAAAGAAAGACAAGACTAAAGGCACTGAATTGCCTCTGGCACATGAATTTTACTGCTTTCTAGAGCTTCAACGCTACACGCACGCACACATGCATTGTTCTCAACAAGGGTTACCAAGCTCTCACCTGATCTTTCTCTAGCAAGGCTTTCCAATTGCGCATCTCGACAAGGGCCTTCACTGACCGATAGGAAAGCGCGATTCGGTAATTTAGGTCCCCGAGCCAGATGATTCGACTGCAATGAAAGGCAAAACAAGGAACCCAACGTCATACCAAATGCATATGGACTTATGGAGTAAACTTCATGAATACGCTGTAAGGTTCTTTGCTTACTCATGCTCTAAGATTGTTTCTGGTGAACGCTCATACTGCCCATAGACCATTGGAAACCTGGTCTTTCTGAGTATTTCCAGCACATCGGAGTTCCTCCGCAGCTCATCACCTTCCTTCTGTCCCGAAGTCAGGTGGCTGCAGACGAAGCAGAAGCTTGTTTGGTGCAATGACAGGCTAATCGAAATTGAACCCTGGAAAACAAATCCTTTACCATTGAATACTTAAGCTAGCAAGATTTCCTGTTTGTGATCAAATTATATATGATAAACTGGAAAACCAACAAAATCACAAAAAGAACACTATGACTAACCTTATTCCCAAGGTAGCCCATCAGTCCTCTCCCAACACAAGAAACTTTCAGATTTCTTATGTCATCTCTTATGTCTTTCCGAGCCCAAATCATCAGAAACAATCCCACCATTTGCTTGCTTGCCACCAGACAGTATCTGAACAGCCAGTTACCACAAAAAATCCACTAAATCCATAGTAATGGTCCAGCTTCAAGAAGGAAAAACTTCAGACTAAAACTTACCTAGTTTGACCAGCTCGTCTCTGGCTATCTTCCAGAGATGATGCATTGCCGTATCCACATGACATTGGTGAATACACAGTACTCGGTGACTCTCCAGTATTATTCTCGTCATCTGATGATCCACCCCATCGGTAGTTGTTCTCATAGTCACTAGGCCTACGACCATAGATTGCTCGGTCACAGACACTGTACCGACGTTCCAGCCTTGGCTGAAGAGCAAGAATGTCACCCTCCATCCTCAAACTCCGACTAAGCCCAGCCTGGAAAGACCGACGATGAAATAATGTCGCATTGTTCTGCCTCGATGACAAACCCTCAAAATCATCATCGATCTCCACCACAGGGTTAGGAGCCGGAGATGGTGTCCGGAAGCTCCCATTGCCACTAGTACCTGGCAAATTGTTCAGTGTCCTCCTGACCAGTGACACCCACCTCTTTGCTGGGACATTGTCCTCTGTCCCAAGAACGTTCCCAGCATTGAGTGGAACGATTTCTTGAAACCTAAACACAATAGCATCAACAAAACCAGTTAAATCTTTATAATAAGCACTGCCACAAAAATCATGAGAACACAAATAGAGATGTAACAAGTACCCGAGGACATAGATGTCAGCAGGAGGTGCAGCATGGAGCCAGTCCTCAAGGCTCATGTTATTTGGTGGGGAACGGCCACCCACATTCCATGTAGCAACAAATATCCTACTTCAAGCACATGAGAAATTATCTACCGTCTTTAAGTTTGGGAATGGGTATGAGCATTAACTCTGCAATGCAGTAGTTTACCTATAGTCCAATGTCACTGTAGCTTCGGCGGCATCAAGGTCGATCTTTCCCCGCCTCGAGTGCCCATTGCTCCTCCTCGAGGACCTCTCTGAATCAACGGGCCATGACATTGAAGAAATAATTCAGAAATGTGGCCGTCCAGCTAACAAATAAAGACCAAGCATTTGGTAGTCTGCTCACCTGTCTTGCTCTTCTTCACTGTGCTAGGCTCCCTACGGGTGAAGCTGCTGCCCCTCCACTCAACATCGCCCCCTCCCGCGACTGAAGCAAGAAACCATCGATCAGGCAACATTCAATCCAAGATAGCAGCTCGTTCTATCAATAACTTTTTTTTTGCGAGGACATTCTATCAATAACTTGGTAATAAGAACTCGGAAAAACAGGAAAATTGGGTGTCTGGTGAAAAAGAGAAACAAAACAAGAAAGATGAGAAGCTGAAGAGACAACAAAACTGATCTTCAGGAGACATAAAGAGACACGGCGAGCTCACTGCTGGAGCAATGGGGAGCAATCAGGCCCACAAATACAATACAAACGCACACAAGCGAACTCACAGAAATGCCTACCTGTCCTACCAATCGCGGCTACATCGTCGGCATGGAAGTCATGGGCCTTGCTCCTGATGTTGAACCACTTCCTCACCAAGCTCTTGGACCATGACAGCTACAAAGTCACAGCAACATCAAGGAGCGCCACATTGGAGCATAGAGGGACATAATAATTTACTTTTAGAATGCAGCAGAGCTCAGTGAAGCTCGAGGAGCGGAAGATACCTTGCTCTTCTTGGTGGTGTTGCTTCCATCTCTCATTGTTGCTCAGGGGAACACTCATGCAGCCGAAGAGACTGTTGCTTGCTGCAAAATGGACAGCTGATGTAGGTAGAAGAAGCCAAGCCGGATGCAGAGGCAACTGTTTGTTTTCTATAAACAAAGCTTGTGATTTGATGGAGAGGAGAGAGGAGAGAGAATGAGTGAGAGGAGAGTATTGAGGATGAGAACAAAATCTTGATTCTGTTTGGAGGAAAGAGCGCGCTAACACCAATGTTCTAACTAGCTCCTGAAGCAAAGGAAGAAGAGCAAAATGTGATGCTATACTAGCACTAGGCTAGAGCTTCACCAGGCCTCGTTGTGTGCGTGCGTGTCGAGGGAGGGAGAGCAGAGCTAGAAGGTAAAGTTGGGGCGAGTGGAAGGAATACTGGACTGGAGAGCGCTCTGCCTTCCTCCCTGCTTCAAAACCTGAGTATTTGGAGGTGAAGTTGTGTGACTCGCCTAAACTACGTGTGTGTGTGTGTGTGTGAGGCTGGGAGAGAATAAAGTGGAGAGGAATCTTAGGATGGGCAGTCTCCTCTGCTTTTTGCTGGTCTTGCAAAACCAAGCAGGGTAAGGTAAAATACATATACTGTAGAAGAGGAAAGAATGCATACAATATACAAGCACAGTAGTAGTACCATTCGGGCGAAAAGTACTGCAGTATTTAGCATCTGAAGAACTCCATGAGCGGAGAAGGGCCCGCGTACTCAACCACATTGATACTGGCATACGGTACCCTATTCATTTAACTCCACTAGTAAAACACTACACCGTAGCCCTTTCAAAAAACACTACACCACATACGTACATAGCTAAAAATCTTTTATGTGTTTATTTAACCCTTAGTATATTTTTGTTTGAAAAATATATAAAAAAATCTACCCCAAAAATACTCCTGCAGCTGCATGTGCATATACCAGTAGCTGACAATTAGCTGTTTCAAATAGGAGTGGAGTATGTATCATTTGTAGTATTCTGGAGTCTCACCCCTAAAAAGGACATTGTGTGCAGCAGTGTACTAGTACTGCAGTGCTGGTGTGTACCTTTCGATCCCCCTCCATGGCTCCATCCCTCCCACTCCCACAGTCCCACTGGCCAAGAAAGAAACGAAGAGCAGCTGGGGAGGAGCAGCAGAAAAGATAAAGTCAGGAGAGGAGCGGCTGCTCACACTTCACCGTGACCCTGCTTTTCTCCGTTCCAAGGCGTTTTTCCCTGCGTTTTTCGGCACCCGATATGATACGGACCCCCTATTTTGTTTGTTTTTTCCTTGTTCCTTTCTTTTGATATGCTTTGGTACTTCGGCTCGAGGAGATTGGTCTTCCCCTCTTTGGTCTGCTGGATCTTGTATCCCTGTACGGCAAGAAGAGTGTGAGTTGGAACTCGAGATGCTTTCATTCTAGTCCTGTTCTTAGCAGCTCAACATCGAACAATTTTCTTAGCTCAATGCAAGTATATATATTTTTATTTATAGGCAGCATTTACCTGGGTCTTCACGAGTACTATTTCTTCCAGGAGGAGAATACTTGGAATGGAGCTACGCCTGGCTACCGGCCACAGTCAGCCACATGGATTTTGGAGGACTCTTGTTCCGCGGGTACTTGGGCTGGGTGACTGGGTCACACTCACTGGGCGCGTGCCTTTTGAGTTTTGAGAGCGACCCTGGAATCTGGATGGTGGTGATTGCACATTACATTAGTGCCTACTTCCAAGATTTTCCTGGGAATGTTGGGTTTGTCACTTGTCAGCACCTTCAGTCCAAGGGATTCACTCTTCTTTTCATGTACTACTCAAGAATCAAGAGCGTGTCGTCTTGTTAAAACGGAAACCATGCAAAGGAGGGAGCGCGCCTAATTTCTTTTCTGATCCTTCCTTTTCTTTCCTAAGAACCAGTGACTGAATCGGATCAAGATCGAAAGAAATGAACTGAATAGAATACGCCCCTATTGGGGCAAACGTATATATGCGCCACATCTGCTTTGCTGCCACTATCCTCTTTGTAAAAATGCTAGCACTATAGTAGATCATAATAGACTACAACATTATGGCCAACTTTTATTTTGTGGGGATAGTCATGGTAGTACTTGGTAATGGGATAGGATAGTATCACTTGGGACCAACTTTCCACCGGGTAATAAGTCAGCTGCAACGTACTTACCGAAGAACAGAGACACACCGGCAGGGGGGATCTCAGCACGGACATGGAAATAAGGGAGCCGATCTCAGCAGTAAAACAGCCAGAGCCCAGAGGGTTGATTCTTCTGCACCCAATTTGACTGAGAAGGTTCGGGTGTTGCCTTGCACAGAAGTTACCTACCCCATTCACATGTTCTCTTTCTTCGTACACTGCCAAAACAGTCATTAGATTGTTTCGGTGCAGTTAACAGTTGCCGTGAGGCTTTCTTGCGGGGGAAAAAAACATTCAATACAGTCATGGAGATATGACTCATGACTCATGAGTTTTAGCAGAAGCAGCAATTCTTTCTCTCTTTTTTTTACGAGGTGTCAGTTCCTTTATATTTTTTTTGTCATACATATGGTACTAGATCAAATTTAGCGCAGAACACTGGCCATGAGTTCGACCAGTAAATTGGATGACAAAATAATGACAAGAATTACCTTGAGAATAGGACAGCAGAACCTTTGTGTCAATCACGTGACATCCATTTTCAATGATCATCTGCTCAGATGGCAGGACGGTCTTACCAGAAGTGACCAATCCGTCTGAACTCTGAACCAGCCAATAATTAACAATTAGCATCATAATCCTGGAACCAAGAGATTACGACCAGGGTTATCTTGGTCAAAAGCCGTGCAAAGCCCCATCCTTTCCGCTTAGTTTATCCCAGAATTCCCACGGGTGTATGGCAGCTCAGAGAAAGTAGACCTGAGTTGGAGCAGATCTGTTGATCTCTCTGTTCCAAGTTCATGCTGATCATGAGTTAAATATCATACTACCAACAGGATACTTACTGCCCCAATCATGGCCAGGCATACAACTTTTGTCTTTAACAATTGCATACACACTAGATTCATGTGTACAATGAAAGCAATATACTGAATGCTACATCTACCAACCAAAAAGCCAGCTATAGTATGGCATACTGAATCCATGGTCCCACTGTCATAGAAGACATTGCACGAGTGGGTGGAAAATATGGTCAATTTTTAAATGATCACTTAGGACAGGCCCTAAGCATGGGAACAATCTGTGATTAGACTAGTGCCTAGATTGATTAATCAATCAAAAAGTACATTATTGGCTAGTTGTTGTGCACATTTGCTCCCTTCCCCAAGACAAGGCCAATCTTCTTGAGTTGAGAGCAGACTTGACCAAGAATAAGAACATGGGAACTACTAACCCTGCAAGCTGTGCAACTGATTGTTAACCCCACCAAGCAAATTATCAAGTTAGAGAAATCCATAGAGCACTGTATTCAAACTTCAAAAGGCACAAGAGGGCATTAAGCATGAAACGATTGACTGCATAGAGTACATGTGTCAGCTTAATGTCAGAGCAAAGCAGGTTTCAGGGTCTAGATTAGCTATAAAGGCCATCTTGGGCACGCATGCTCTTCCCTAATCTACATAAACGGGAATCCCTACGCCTTCCCTTTTTTCATTGCTGATGAGGCATCCATATTGGTTTCAGAATAACGCAGTACTTCTGTCGAGATTTCTGCTCTCATCATAATTTCCATAATGATTTTAGGGGTAACTGTATCATTAGGTCATCCAACAATTAGTATGTTCACTATATATTTGTAAAACAACGAAATGCTAAGCGGCTCCGGCGCGGGTGTGGCTTCCGCCCTGCTATCTCGCGCTCCTTCACCGTGGGCTCTTTGTATCCATAGCTGTCTTGGTCGTTCCAGTGCTATCTTGTATTTCTTCTCTTCTTTACCTACTATTTATGTATTTCCTTTCAAAGAACTGGTGTTCCCTTTATTTTCAATGAGTAGTAATGGTCGAAAATTCCTTGTTTTGTCCTGGAACACGCGCGGTTTAGGCGACTATGACAAATGCATTGTGGTTCGAGATGCGATTAAAGCTGCGGCTCCCTCGGTGGCTTGCCTCCAAGAGACAAAGTTGCATGATATCTCGAGCTTCAAAGCCAAAACCTTCCTTCCCTCTAACCTCTCCAACAACTTACTTGTCCTTCCTTCTGATGGTGCTAGGGGTGGGATCGCTACCGCCTGGGACCAGAACCTTTGGAGCTTGACTAACTCCATCGCCCTGCACTACTCCCTCACTACTACCCTCGCTTCAACCATCTCTGATTGTGACTTCACAGTCACCAACGTTTATGCTCCTTCTGACCACCGCCACTCTCCTGCCTTCCTCAATGAACTTCTTTCCCTTTTACCCCTAATCTCTGGCCCTTGGCTCATCTTTGGGGACTTCAACCTCATTAGGTCCCCCGATGACAAAAACAACGGCAACCTCAATCTTAATCTTATGAATTCCTTCAACCTCGCTTTGGATCACCTTGGTGTCCTGGAGATCCCTTTGCTTGGCCGTTCCTTCACCTGGTCTAACCACCAGCCGTCTCCTATTCTTGCTCGTCTTGACAGAGCTTTTGTCAACCTCGACCACTCCTTGGCCTTCCCCAACACCTCCCTCTCCCCGCTGCCAAAGCCTACCTCTGACCACACCCCCATCCTACTATCCATGTCTTCCTCCATCCCCACTTCTAACGTTTTCCGCTTCGAAAACTCGTGGCTCCACAACCGCTCTTTCCTTCCTGCTGTTCTCCCAGCGTGGCACGATGCGCCGTTCCGTCCGGATCCGGCAGGTAGGTTGGCTGCATGCCTCAAGATGACTAGAGCTGCTGCTAAGGCCTGGTCTCGGCATATCAGGGCTAATAGAACAAACAATGATCAGCGCTAGCTAGAACACGCCGGCGGTGTCACGATGGTGACCGCGGCGAGATAGATTGGAAACACGAGAGACTAGGGTTTTGTTGCCGCCAACTGTCGCAGCTTTTCTCGGTCTTATTTCTTGATATATATAGGGGTACATAAGGAGATCACGGAACATGCCTCCGCGTATCCCCCGCGCCACGCTACACACCGTGTGCCACGCCGTTCTTGTGCGACGTGCACCACGCGCTGCAGCGCGCACCGTGGCGCGCCTGACCGACTGGACCAGACCGTGTCAAGCACGAGCACGCCTCCGTCCTTGCACGATCTTCTAGCCTGACTCTAAATCTTAACTGAACAAAGTTTGTTAACTAACTAGTGCTATGGTTTAGCTAACAATTCACCCCCTAAACCTATTGCACCTTGATGACGCCGATTGCTTCTCTGAGCTCAACAAACCTTGCTCGCCCCAGGGCTTTGGTGAAGATGTCGGCCAACTGTTCCACAGTGCCAATGTGTTGCACCTCGACCTTGCCCTCCTCGATGCATTCACGGATGAAGTGAAATTTTGTATCAATGTGCTTACTTCTATCATGATGCACCGGATTCTTACTCAAAGCAATCGCAGACATATTGTCCATGAGCAATTTTACTTGCGCCTCCTTTGTTCCCAATAGATCACCAACAAGTCGGCTCAACCAAACCCCTTGACAGGCTGCTGCTGCTGCTACATACTCAGCTTCGCATGAAGAGAGAGTAACAATTTTCTGTTTCTGTGACACCCAAGTAACCATATTGCCACCAAGAAAGTAGACAACTCCTGTGGTACTTTTCCTATCCACAACATCCCCAACAAAGTCACTGTCACTGTACCCAAGCAAGAAGGGTTCCAGATCAGTGCCCTTCCCATATCTGCAGCCATAATCCTTGGTTCCTTTCAAATATCTCAATATATGCTTAACTGCTCCCCAATGAGCTTGACTTGGTGCTTCCATGTACCTACTAACAACACCAACTGAGAATGCCAAATCAGGCCTAGTGTTCACAAGGTACCTTAAGCTACCAATTAAACTTCTATATTCTGTTGGCCTCACAACCTCATCTTCTTCTCTCTTGTATAGCTTGAGTCTAGACTCCATCGGTGTAGCACTCGGGTTGCAGTTCAACATTCCTGCAGTTTCCAGAATCTTGCTTGCATATGCAATCTGACTCAATGTGATCCCACTGTCTTCTTGCTTCACCTCAATGCCCAGGTAGTAACTAAGAAGCCCCAGATCACTCATGCTGAACTTTTTCTTCATCTCAAATTTGAACTGTACAATGTCTCTCACATTTGGCCCTGAGATGATCAGATCATCAACATACACCCCCACAATGAGAAAAGAGTTTTTGTTGCTCCTTCTATACACAGCATGGTCCAACTTGCTCTTGATGAAACCAAGAGCAATAAGCTCTTTATCTAACTTAGCATTCCATGCCCTTGGAGCCTGTCTTAGGCCATACAATGCCTTTCTGAGTTTCAGTACTTTGTCACCTTTGCCTACAATAAAACCAGGAGGTTGCTTCACAAATACTGATTCTGACAAATCACCATTGAGGAAGGCTAATTTTACATCCATGTGATGTACTTCCCATCCTCCTCTTGCAGCTAAGGCAAGCAGCACTCTCACTGTTTCAATCCTGGCAACAGGTGCAAATACTTCTTCAAAATCCACTCCCTGCACTTGAGCATAACCCTTGGCAACTAGCCTTGCTTTGTATTTAACTACCTTGCCATCAGGGTCCTTCTTCAACTTGAAAACCCACCTCAAGCCAATAGCTTTCTGCCCCTTGGGCAGATCACTGACATCCCAAGTCCTGTTTTCTTCTATGGCCTTCATCTCAGCCTTCATGGCTTGTCTCCAACACTCCTTAGTTATAGCCTCCTCCACTGAACTAGGTTCACCAACAGCAGTCAAACACAGTGCACTGTACTCAAAATTCTCCACAATATCTGTAGAGTCCAGCAAGTCACTCACTGTTCTGAATCGTCTTGGTGCTTCATCTGAACCTGAAGATGCATCAGATGGAGGTGTTGCCCATTGCATTTGGTGTGCTGGTTGTGAGGCTGTACTAGAGATTGGAGTATGTGGTGGTGACCCACCCATCTCGCCCTCGGGTGGAATTGAGGCAGCAGACACGGGTGGAGACGGTGCACCACTGAAATCGGCATCCAATCCTGTATCCTGATCTGTTGTCGGACCAGGTACAGTATCTGAATACTGAACAATAAAGGTATTAGGTGCGGAAACTTCATCGCCCACACTGCTGCGTTGCTCCTCCCAATTCCACGGCCGCTTTTCATCGAATATAACATCTCTAGCAACCATTAGCTGATCTCTAGCTGGATCATAGACACGGTACCCTTTGGCACCTGGCTCATAGCCCAAAAACACCCCTGGTATTGATCTATCAGCAAGCTTATTGACCCCAGGTCCCAACTTCTTAACAAATGCAGTGCACCCGAATGTGCGTAAGTGTTTGACCCCAGGCTTTCGTCCATACCAAGCCTCATACGGCGTTTTCCCATCTAAGCTCTTAGTTGGTGCTCGATTCAGAAGATACACGGCTGTCTTTACAGCCTCTCCCCAGAACTTGGCCGGAATTCTCATTGCTTTCAGCAAGCAACGCGCCATCTCCACTACGGATTGATTTCGGCGCTCGACCACTCCGTTCTGCTGAGGAGTGTAGGGTGTGGTCGTATTGTGCTTCACGCCACGATCACTACAATAAGTCATGAAGGCACATGAGTTGAACTCACCTCCACAATCTGTTCTGAAAGCTTTTAAGCGACATCCTGACTCCACTTCTGCTGCCAGAACTATCTTCTTGAAATACACCAGAGCTTCATCCTCTGTTGACAATAACTCAAGCCACATGAATCGACTGAAGTCATCAACAATTAAAAGAAAATATGACTTGCCTCCCGGCGTAGGTGGTGTGATCTGCCCGCACAAGTCACCATGGACTAGTTCAAGTCTAGTATGTGCTCGATGTGTCGACGCCCGAGGGAACGGCCGTCTATGATGCTTGCCCAGTACACATCCGTCGCACACCTGCTCAACCCCACGAATCCGGGGCAAACCTTCCACCATTTGTTTTGACGCGAGATCCTTCAGGGCCCTAAAGTTCAGGTGCCCGTATCTGGCGTGCCATAGCCACGCCATCTCCTCCATCTTGGATAACAAGCACACGGGCGTGGTCAGGTTCGGCTTCATCACGTACAGCCTGTTCCTCCTTTCTGCCCTAATCAGAACACCAAGCTGCTGATGCACAGCCTGTCGACGCTCATAAACCTCCAAGATGCCATTGTCGATCTCGACACGGCATCCTGCTTCTTCCAGCTGTCCAAGACTTACAATGTTGCATCGCAAAGATGGGATAAAGTATACCTCGGTGAGCACCCGATGTTCGCTGTTCTTGCCAGCAATTGCCACGGCGCCGATCCCTTGGATCTCCACCGTAGACCCGTCACCAAAACGCACGGATTCGCGCACCGTCTCGTCCAGGCTCGCCAGTGCATCACGATTCCCCATCATGTGGTTCGTGGCACCCGTATCAAGTATCCAGGCCCCTTCATTATACTTGGCCGGGAACACCCTATTCTGACTCAAGAACACCTCGTGCGCGGTCGCTGGCTGTGTGCGCGTCACGCTGCACACCTGAGCAACCAGCAGTGCTCCTGTCTCGACATCAGCCGCGACGTGGTGAGCAGCCTCCTGCTTTTCCTCCTTAGGCTTGGTCTTGCATTCTCTAGCAAAGTGCCCGTATATCTTGCACTTGTTACACCGCCCCTTGCGCCTCGGTGTCCCCATAGATGTAAGCCTCGGTCCTGAGTCATGCGCGTCACCGCCTCCGCGTGCTCCACCCTTGTCCTTGCGGACATAGCGACCGCCGCCGCCTTTCTGACTCGACGTCGAGGACGATTCCTGCACCATACGGCTTTTATTCTTTGCCATCCACTCCTCTTCAGTTAACAGGAGCTTCGGCATCTTCTCTATGACCTGCTCCACTGAGGGTTCGAAGCGATCTTCAGCCGCCCTTAGGCGACCCACGAGCTCCTCGATGGTTAGCGTCTTCATGTCACAAAACATCTCGATGGTGACTGCTACCTGGTTGTAGCGTGCCGGCACTACTCGGAGGAACTTTTTCACCACGCGGGTGTCATCAATCTTCTCTCCTAAGCCTTCCAAATCTGCGGCGATCTTTGAGATCCTTATTGCAAATTCATCTATATTTTCTCCCGGCTTGAACGCGATCTGCTCGAATTCAGTCAGAAGCTTCTGGGCGTTCACCTCCTTCACACGATCGGCTCCCAAGCGCATGGTCTTGATTGCTTCCCATGCCTCCTTGGCGTTCTTCTTCTTGAGCAACATGGAGTGCATCTCTGTTGGCACACCGCGGAGCATGGCTCCTAGAGCCAATCTGTCCCGGCGCCGCTCAACCTTCGCATCCTCGATCGCATCCCAGAGGAACATCCCCTCGAGATTGCACTAGACATGTGATGACCACTCTTGGTAATTTGTGCGCATCAACATCGGCCAGATAAGATTGCCAGCCGCCTGGTTGAACGCCTTCTCCATGGCCTCCTTGTCTCCTTGCGACCCGCTCATCTCGGCGACTCCGGCTTCCTGCCTCCTTCTTCGGTGAACTCAACCACCCTGCTTCCTTCTTCTCCTATTCTCGTTGGCACCAGCACCCTCAAGCAATGATCGACGAGGCTTTGATACCAGTTGATAGAACAAACAATGATCAGCGCTAGCTAGAACACGCCGGCGGTGTCACGATGGTGACCGCGGCGAGATAGATTGGAAACACGAGAGACTAGGGTTTTGTTGCCGCCAACTGTCGCAGCTTTTCTCGGTCTTATTTCTTGATATATATAGGGGTACATAAGGAGATCACGGAACATGCCTCCGCGTATCCCCCGCGCCACGCTACACACCGTGTGCCACGCCGTTCTTGTGCGACGTGCACCACGCGCTGCAGCGCGCACCGTGGCGCGCCTGACCAACTGGACCAGACCGTGTCAAGCACGAGCACGCCTCCGTCCTTGCACGATCTTCTAGCCTGACTCTAAATCTTAACTGAACAAAGATTGTTAACTAACTAGTGCTATGGTTTAGCTAACAAGGGCGCCCCCCCCCAACTCATCCCAAACTGCAAATTTATTATTCAACTTCTAGATTACTTTGAAGAGCAACGACTTCTTTCTAGTGTTGAATTCCAGGTCAGGAAATTGTGCCAAGAAAGATTAGCGCAGTCCATTAAAGAGCGGGCTGCGTATTGGAAGCAAAGAAGCAAATTCAGGGCGATCAAAGAGGCTAATGCTAATACTGCTTTCCACCATGCACATGCAACTGTTCGGCTCAGAAGCAACAAGACCAGAATTGTTGAGTGCGACGGACAGCAGTTCACGAACCATGATGGCAAGATGGCAGCACTAACCGGGTTCTTTTCCACCATTATTGGTCAGCCAGGCTGCTCAAACTGGAGGTTCGATGCAGTCAGTCTATTCAGGGACGCGGGACAGCCGTCTATTGCTCTCACTGCGCCGTTCACAGAGCATGAGGTCAAGTCTGCGCTACGCTCCATGAACCGTAACAGCGCTCCTGGTCCGGACGGATTTGGCCCCTCCTTCTTCGTTGCGGCATGGAGTACCGTCAGACAACAGATCATGGATTTCATGAACTCCTTCCACTCAGATGATGTGCAACTGGAACGAATTAACAGATCTTACATGGTGTTGATTCCTAAGAAACCTGGTGCTACTGCTGTTGATGCATTCCGATCGATATGTCTGCAGAATTGCACGGTCAAAATCTTGGCAAAAACTCTTACCGGCAGGCTGCAGAAGGAAATTGGTAACCTCATTGATCTGAACCAGACTGGTTTCCTCCAGGGAAGATCGATTTCAGAAACCTTTGTCTTTGCTGCGGAGATTGTTCAAGCTTGCAACAAGAGAAAGGTCCCCACGTTAGTTCTGAAACTGGACTTCGCAAAAGCGTTTGACACGGTAAATTGGGCCGGCCTCGACTATATCTTGTCAGCGCGAGGTTTCAGTGCAACTTGGAGAAAATGGATGCAGCACATCCTTGAGTCTTCAAAATCTGCTATTCTGCTCAATGGTGTCCCAGGTCCTTGGATCAATTGCAGACGAGGGTTAAGACAAGGAGATCCGCTTTCTCCATACCTTTTTCTTTTGGTGGCCGATACTCTGCAGGCTTTGATCCGTCAGAAAAGCGAGATCAGACATCCAATTGTTAGTAATGCTGGCTGTGTGACACTCCAATATACGGACGACACTCTGATCGTTCTCAGGGGGAACCTTGCTGATGTGCAATGCCTGAAAGATGTCCTTGGTTTGTTCTCTGATGCAACTGGACTCTCCATCAACTACCATAAGAGCACTATGGTACCCCTGCATTTGGAACCAGACTTACTTCAACAATGTGTTGACACCTTGGGCTGCCGACTGGAATCCTTTCCCCAAAACTACTTGGGACTTCCTCTCTCGGCTTCCAAGCTCCCGGCTTCAGCATTCAACAGTTATATCGAAAGAACAGACTCCTTCCTCTCTTCCTGGCAGGCCTCCTTGCTGAACACTATGAGAAGAGTTGTGCTCGTCAATTCTGTGCTCGATAGCCAACTTGTCTATGCAATGTCTGCCCTAAGCATCCCGCCGGCCATCGTCAAAGAGATCGACAAAAAAAGAAGAGCCTTTATGTGGGCAGGGGAGGCCCAAACATCGTCGGCTAAATGCCTTGTAGCCTGGGAAAAATGCTGCACAACCAAGGATCTCGGGGGCATTGGCATCAAGGATTTTGGCACCCAAAACATCTGCCTGCTGCTCAAACTGATCCATAGGCTACACTGCTCTGGTAGCTCCGCTTGGGGAGCTTGGGTTCGTCAACACGCCAATTTGGCTACCCTAAAGGGCGACTTGCAGGGACACCATTGGGACATGTTGCGGTCCATTCTACCGCTATACCAGGCCTTGACCACTGTCGCCATCAAGGACGGTTCCGCTACAGCCTTCTGGAATGATGTTTGGCATATGGATGAGGCACTTGCTGATCGTTTTCCGGCAATATACAGTCACTGCACTCGCAAGGAGGTTTCGGTCAGGGAAGCGGTACTGTCGAACCTCCACAATGCCTTTGTTCCAAGATTGTCCAACCGAGCAACAGTGGAGCTTCAACAGATCAATGCCATTATTGAGCAAACAGCCCTGTCCCAAGGCAATGACCTAAGGAAATCCCAGTTTGACTGTGGCCATGGGAAATTGGACTCCTCTTCTATTTACAAGTTACTGAAAGCAAGACAGCAACCTGCCGACCCAACCTCAGACTTCATCTGGAAAAATTCCGTGCCTCCGAGAATTCAGTTCTTCATGTGGCTTGTCTCAAAAGGAAGAATCCAATGCCGTGCAAACCTGTGCAAGAAGAGGATCGTCAGTAGCCCGGGATGTGAAATCTGTGGCGCTACGGAGGAGACAACTGACCACATCATTCTGCATTGCCCATTCGCCAGGTCCTTCTGGAACGCGCTTGGATTAACAGTCACGGATGATTTATCTTCTCAAGCCATGCACACCCTGCCAAAGATCCAAGCCTTACCGCTCACACAATACAGCACCTTCTTCGCCATGTGTTGCTGGCAGCTGTGGAAGCGACGTAATGCTCTCATCTTCCGAAATGAGACTCTCTCCATAAGACAAGTTCTACAAGCGTGCTGCCTTGATGCTGCAGCCTGGCAACCTCGAATTCCCAGGAAACAACGTCAGGTAGCTGATGCATGGTGTGTTGGAGTTGTTCCAAATTCACTGCAAGATATAGGCCGGGCTTCTGACGGAGCGAAGCGGAGGCCCGTAAAAGCCGAAGGCTGGGCCGGAGCGTAGCGGAGTCTGAAGCCAGCCCATCAGGCCGCGCCCGTGCATACACGGGGGGTGCGGGGGGCGGAGTCCCCCGTGGTACGGTACATATATACCCTTGCTAGGGTTTCTTCGAGACTTGATTCTCTTGTAAGCCGCCGCAGGCGTGTAACCCAAAACTCTTGAAATAGTGAGATTGTTGCTGGCTGGTGCCCGTGGTTTTTCCCCTTCGCATTGGAGGGGTTTTCCACGTTAAATCGTGTGTCTCCGCTGTGATTGATTTCGTTTTACTTCATATTCCATACGTCGTTCATAACAAGTGGTACCGGAGCTTCGGTTGCTGTAGGGTTCATGACGACGTCGATGAAGTTCGATCTTCCGCTGCTGAACTACGACACGCGGTTCTCGCTATGGCAAGTCAAGATGCGGGGAATTCTGGCGCAGACTCATGACTACGATGAGGCGCTGGATAAATTCGGCAAGAGTAAAGCCAATTGGACTCCTGAGGAGATCCGAAAGGATCAGAAGGCTCTCGCCCTAATTCAGTTACATCTTCATAATGATATTTTGCAGGAGTGTTTAAAAGAGAAAACTGCTGCAGAACTATGGCTGAAACTGGAATCGATCTGTATGTGCAAGGATCTAACCAGTAAGATGCAGATGAAGATGAAGTTGTTCACTCTGAAGATGAAGGAGGAGGATTCGGTGATGACCCACATCGCTGAATTCAAGAAGATCGTGGCCGACCTAGTGTCGATGGAGGTGAAGTATGATGATGAGGACTTAGGTCTTCTACTGTTATGTTCTTTGCCAAATTCGTATGCAAATTTTCGTGACACCATACTTTTGAGCCGTGATGAACTAACCCTAAAGGAAGTTTATGAGGCTCTCCAGTCTAAGGAGATGATGAAAGTTATGGTGCAGCATGACGGAACGTCGTCCTCAAAGGGCGAAGCTTTGCATGTGAGAGGCAGAACTGATAACCGATCCTCATATGATAGCAATGATGGTAGAAAGAACTACGAGAGGAGAGGCCGTTCAAAGTCCAAGCCGCATGGTAATAAAAAGTTCTGTGTTTATTGCAAGCTGACAAATCATAATGTTGAGGATTGCAGAAAAGTACAGAATAAGGAGAAGAGAAAAAACAAGTCGGCTGGTAAGGTCTCTGTTGCTGCTGCTGCGTCTGATGATGATTCTGGAGATTGTCTGATAGTGCTTGCTGGTTGTGTTGCTGGTCATGATGAATGGATTCTAGATTCCGCATGTTCATTTCATATTTGCACTAACAGAAATTGGTTTAGTTCATATAAGTCTGTGCATAAAGGGGATGTTGTGCGGATGGGAGATGATAACCCATGTGACGTTGTGGGGATTGGATCAGTTCAGATCAAGACTGATGATGGCATGACACGCACGCTGAAAAACGTCAGGTATATACCAGGGATGTCCAGGAATCTTATCTCATTGAGCACGCTTGATGCAGAAGGTTACAAATATTCCGGTTCAGATGGTATTCTGAAGGTATCAAAAGGTTCTCTTGTCTGTTTGAAAGGTGATCTTAATTCTGCAAAGTTATATGTCCTTAGAGGGTGTACTTTACATGGTTCTGATTCCGCTGCTGCTGCTGTTACTAATGATGAACCTAGTAAAACTAACCTTTGGCACATGCGTTTGGGACATATGAGTCACCATGGTATGGCAGATTTGATCAAGAGAAACCTACTGAAAGGCTGCACTTCTAGTAAGATCAAGTTTTGTGAGCATTGCATTTTCGGCAAGCATAAGAGGGTACAGTTCAACACTTCTATTCACACCACCAAAGGTACTCTTGATTATGTTCATGCTGATTTATAGGGTCCTTCTAAGAAGCCCTCACTAGGTGGTGCTCGTTACATGCTTATAATTATTGATGATTACTCAAGAAGGGTTTGGCCTTATTTTCTAAAACAGAAAGATGATACTTTTGCTGCTTTTAAGAACTGGAAAGTAATGATAGAAAGACAAACTGAAAGGAAGGTAAAATTGCTTCGTACTGATAATGGTGGAGAATTTTGTTCGTATGCCTTTAATGATTATTGCAGACAGGAAGGCATTGTTAGGCATCACACCATACCCCATACTCCACAACAGAATGGTGTGGCAGAACGGATGAACAGAACCATTATCTCCAAGGCCCATTGCATGTTGTCTCATGCAAGGATGAGCAAGCGTTTTTGGGCTGAAGCTGCTAATACTGCCTGTTACTTGATAAACAGGTCACCTTCTATTCCACTAAATAAGAAAACTCCTATTGAGGTATGGTCTGGTACACCTGCTGATTATTCACAGTTAAAAGTTTTTGGATGCACTGCTTATGCTCATGTTGACAATGGAAAATTAGAGCCTAGAGCTGTTAAGTGTCTTTTCCTTGGTTATGGTTCGAGAATCAAAGGCTATAAATTATGGAATCCTGAAACAGGGAAGACTTTTATGAGCAGGAGTGTTGTATTCAATGAATCTGTGATGTTTACTGACAGTTTGCCCTCAGATCATGTTCCAGAAAAAGTGCTGCAGAGTATGCGCTTACAGGTGGAGCATGTTGATGATGATATAGGTGTGCAGGTGGAGCCTGCTGATGAGCAGGATGACCATAATAATGATGTTGCTGATGATGATGCTCATGATGATGTTCAGCAAACTCCTCCTAGTTTGCAGCTACAGGAGGAATTACCTATTGCTCAACGCAAGTCAACAAGGACAGTTGTACCTCCTAAATGTCTTATCGAAGAATGTAATTTGTCTTACTATGCTTTGAGTTATGCTGAACAGGTGGAGAATGTTCATGAGCCAGCAACCTATAAAGAAGCTGTTCGTTGTGCTGATAGTGAGAATTAGATTTCTGCTATGCATGAGGAGATGCAGTCTCTTGAGAAGAACAGTACATGGGAGGTTGTTCCTTTGCCTAAGAAAAAGAAGACCATAAACTGCAAGTGGATCTTCAAGAGAAAGGAGGGTTTATCTCCAAGCGAGCCTCCAAAGTTTAAGGCAAGGTTAGTTGCAAAAGGCTATAGTCAAATTCCGGGTGTTGACTATAATGATGTGTTCTCTCCAGTGGTAAAACACAGTTCAATTCGTACTTTCTTGAGTATTGTTGCTTCACATGATCTTGAGCTTGAGCAGTTAGATGTGAAGACTGCGTTTTTGCATGGAGAGCTAGAGGAGGACATATACATGGACCAACCGGAAGGGTTCATAGTGCCTGGCAAGGAAAAATATGTGTGCAAGTTGAAGCGCTCCTTGTATGGTTTGAAACAGTCCCCTCGTCAGTGGAACAAGAGGTTTGATTCATTTATGTTGTCACACAGTTTTGAAAGATCTAGATATGATAGCTATGTTTACATCAAGCATGTTAATGGATCACTTATATATTTGCTGTTATATGTTGATGATATGCTGATTGCTGCCAAGAGCAAGATTGAAATCACTAAGTTAAAGAAGTTGTTAAGTAGTGAGTTTGATATGAAAGATCTTGGTAGTGCTAAGAAAATTCTTGGTATGGAAATTAGTAGAGACAGAAAATCTGGTTTGCTATTTCTTAGTCAACAAAATTATATCAAGAAAGTTCTTCAGCGTTTCAACATGCAAAATGCTAAGGCTGTTAGTACCCCTATTGCACCTCACTTTAAGTTGTCAGCTGCTCAGTGTCCTAGTACAGATGCAGAGATTGAGTACATGTCAAGGGTTCCTTATTCTAGTGCTGTTGGGTCTTTGATGTATGCCATGGTTTGCTCTCGTCCAGATTTGTCATATGCTATGAGTCTTGTTAGTAGATATATGTCTAATCCTGGCAAAGAACATTGGAGGGCAGTTCAGTGGATTTTCAGGTACCTCAGAGGCACAGCAGATTCCTGTTTGAAGTTTGGAAGAACTGATAAGGGTCTCATTGGTTATGTGGATTCTGATTATGCTGCTGATCTGGACAGACGAAGATTAATTACTGGTTATGTGTTTACTATTGGCAGTTGTGCTGTGAGTTGGAAGGCTACGTTACAGTCTGTTGTTGCTTTGTCTACTACTGAAGCAGAATATATGGCTATTTGTGAAGCGTGCAAAGAATTGATATGGTTGAAAGGTTTGTACGCTGAACTCAGTGGATTTGAATCTTGCATAAGTTTGCACTGTGACAGTCAAAGTGCAATTTACCTCACTAAAGATCAGATGTTCCATGAGAGAACTAAGCACATAGATATCAAGTATCATTTTGTGCGAGATGTGATTGAAGAAGGTAAGCTAAATGTATGCAAGATTAGTACTCATGATAATCCTGCTGATATGATGACAAAGCCTGTTCCTGTTGCTAAGTTTGAGTTATGCTCAAGCTTAGTTGGTTTAAATTGAATAGTCCAAGAGACTATTGTTGGCACCAGTGGTTTTCTATCTTTGTTGTTTCAGGATGATGGGTTAATTTATGATACAAGATGAATTTGTCTCAAGGTGGAGTTTGTTGGAGTTGTTCCAAATTCACTGCAAGATATAGGGCGGGCTTCTGACGGAGCGAAGCGGAGGCCCGTAAAAGCCGAAGGCTGGGCCGGAGCGTAGCGGAGTCTGAAGCTGGCCCATCAGGCCGCGCCCGTGCATACACGGGGGGTGCGGGGGGCGGAGCCCCCGCGGTACGGTACATATATACCCTTGCTAGGGTTTCTTCGAGACTTGATTCTCTTGTAAGCCGCCGCAGGCGTGTAACCCAAAACTCTTGAAATAGTGAGATTGTTGCTGGCTGGTGCCCGTGGTTTTTCCCCTTCGCATTGGAGGGGTTTTCCACGTTAAATCGTGTGTCTCCGCTGTGATTGATTTCGTTTTACTTCATATTCCATACGTCGTTCATAACATGGTGTCTCTTTCTACAGGAGCGAATAAACCAGTCCATGTAAACTGTTGAGGTTGACGTTTTGTAAATCCTTCCTATCCTTCTCCATGTAAATTCTGGAACAGGTCCGAAAGTCATTAAATAATAACATTCAGGTGGGGAATCTCCCCCCGTTGAATGCTCAAAAAAAAATTCTTACCAGGATACATGTACAGATATGTTTTTAATATGATAACCAAGTATTAAATAAATTAGTACTTAGGAGCACTAAATTGTAGTGCATGAGAACAACTTCCGGTAAGCGTTAGTGGATGGTAGAATAAAAAAAAATCTGAAAAAATAGGGAGCAGAAAGTAGGATAGGTTCAGAACTAGCCTAAACTTGAAAGTTGAAACGAATAACAAAGTACTCCCTAGTCCTACTTAATCTACACTGTGCCAAATTGCTGAAACCGAAATGAAGAAGTGGGGAAGGTGTCCTCTGTGAACTGTGGAGTCAGTCAAAACAGGATCCTCGTTCCATATGCTTTGGCCAAAGTGTTCCTCTTTGCCTTTTGCTTTTCAGCTTTGCGCCCCTCAGGCCCTCATTCAATCCCTTCCCTCGCTGTCTCTCTCTCTAACGGTAACAGAGGAAGCCAGCAACTTATGTCAGATGTAGGAGCAGACGAGAAAAATGAGCAGCATGCTTCAAAAGACTGACGCACTGCTGTGAACTGCTATATTCTTACACAAAAGCGTACGGCATTTCTTCAGCAGCTAACTAGCTAAGGTAGCTAGAATTAAGTGATTAACATCTCCCTTGCAATCTCTCTCTCTCACACACACTTCCCCAGTTCCCCTCGTGTCATTGTCTGAAAGCCTCTAGTTGATAGAGTTGTACACGGAGGACAACCAAAGCGCCTCTTTGACGAAGTGAGGATAGCTGCTGACTTGCTGTTGCTGATCGATCTACCACGTACTCTCTCATCGAACCCAACCAAGTTATGCACTCGCTATCTCTCTCATCTTCCTTTTGCCATGCACACAGTCTACTGCAATTCAACCCTTTTGTCCCAATCCCTACAGCTCCCTTTCTCCCTCCCTACCTCTGCACCACCCTTTCTGTTGTTGCAAAAGGATCTCTCTCCAACTGGACCCGCTATTGATAAACGCATCAAGTTACCATCATTTCTAAAATTTTGGAATCTGGCCCACTGTCCGTGGCCACATGAGCGTGCCCATGAAAGCCCATGTAGATATGCCCTTTACAACATGCAAACTCCCATCCACAGGATTTTGAGATTTGAAAACTTAATGACTAGGAGATTTCGAGATTTTGGAAGCATAATAATAACTAGGAGATTTTTAGGCCACATAACCTACAAACGTTTTATACGGAAACAGCATAAATTCTGTAATATGAGCTCCGTGACCCATCCATACACCCAGTAAGGCCTGTACTGCAGAAAACAAATGAACATAATACAAACTATCCTAGCAAATCATCAAGTTATTGCAATAGTAAGAAGCACGTAAACCAAAAACTAAAGTTGAAAAGTCAGAGTAACATATTAAGTGGCAGGGCGACAGTGTTTCCTCACGTACAGTGCTTTCTGCACACGTACATCCACGCGAGGGCTGGATTCTTGCCATCTCTGAACCTTCCCCAAAAAAAACCGTCTCAGTGGTCCATCCATCTTATGCAGCTGCCATGCTCCAGCTTAAAAGAGAAAACCAGGCATGCAACCAGCAATGTGCACAAGGACTAGTTACACATGTCGCGCGTGATCAAGATGCAGGACCACATGAATAGTAACATTGTAACAAACTTGACCGGTTATAGCATGGACAACTGACCAGAAATCATATGGCCGAAATGCAGCAACCTTGTGAAAGAGTGGGAAGATTTGATTCCCAAATGTGCAAAAGGACAGCTTTAAATGGTTCCTCCTTTGATCCTGTGGTTCCTGTTCTGTGCTTATGGGATTTGTGGGCTTTGAAGCTTGAGACAGTCCAATCCATCACAGATGATAGCTGTTATTCACAGTATTTTTGCATCACTGCATCAGCAGTCAGGACAGTGATTTTGGATATTGTCATTCTCCGAGTCCCCAGGAAAGTGCCCTAGTCGAGCTCGACCCCCGCTCCGCTCCCCCTGAACCCCCGCAGCCGCCGGCGACGCGGGACGGCCCAGCCCAGCCGCCCGCCGGCCACTCCGGCCGCGGGCACCACCTCCGCCCTTCCCCTCCCCCTCCGGCGCGCCCTGGATGGCCACTCCCCCGAGCTCCCTCCCCAGCGCCGCCACCCAGCCCGTCTCCGCCGCGGCCAGCGCAGCCTTGCTCGGCCGGCCGCCGGCCATTCCGGGCGCGGGCGCCACCAACGGCCCTCCCTCTACCTCTGACACGGCAGGTAAGGACCCCTCCCTGCTATCCCCGGCCCCCCCTCCCTTCTTCCCCGCCTCTGCTGGCCATTCCAAGACGGAGCGGTGGAGCGAGGTCACCGTCTCCGACTGCTCCGATGACGAGGACGACGACGCGCCACCGCCGCCGTCGACCTTCATCCACGGCCACCGTGCAGTGTACCACGACGCGACGACCTTCCCCAGCCTCGAGGCCGGTGCGGCCTCGGCTAGGGTTATGGGCCGATCCGCCGCCGCCAGTGGATCCGGCGGCCTTGAGGCGCGGGGCGCCTCGGCTGGCCAGATCCCGGCGGCCCAAGGAGGGCGCCACCTCCAGGACGGCCAAGCACCGGCGCCGCCACCTTCCCTTGCTCTTGAGGCGGGGACCTCGAGTAGGGAGGCCGGCGGCCGCGAACCGATGGCTCCTTCGGCCACCTTCCTGGAGGTAGCTCGACGCTCGCTGACGCCGGACAGGCCCTCCGTCGCGGGAGGAAGCTCCTCCTCCACCGAGCGGCCCAAGCGGCGGCGCTGCCAATGACGCTGACGCCGGAAGGCGCCCGAGCCGGCATGCATCGAGACGCCAGCCCCGGGCCAGCGGCCGCCTCACCTACGGCTGGGTGTCAACCTGCTGCCACGGCTCACGGCGCACCAGCGGCTCGGCCCCGGGCAGCCGGCGACGGAGTGGCGGCCGGTGCACCTCCGGCTCGGCTAGCACCGCCGCGCCACCACGCCCGACAGGGAGGGCTGGCAGGAGGTGCTGCCCTAGCGGCCGCCGCAGGAGCCTGACGCCGGTCGGTGGCAGGATACCCGGGCACCCCGCCCGAGGAACAGCGTCAGGCCCACCGATGGCCAGTGCCTCAACTGCTTGGCGACTGGTCACCGCATTGCCACCTGCAAGCGGCCACCAAGATGTTTCAACTGCCGCGGCGAGCACCACCTGGCCAAAGACTGCAAGCGGCCGAGGGCAGTGGCGCCAGCCGACCAGCAGCATGCCCGTGATGGTGGGCGGTCCGTCCGACAGAGGCGCGGCGGAAGCCCTGGGGGTGCGAGCGGCGCCGCGGCCGGCTCGCCAACACCACCCACACCAGACACGCCGGTCGGAGACCACGGCAGGACACCGTCGCCGCCGCCGACGTCCGATGTCGAGTCCGACCATGCTCCGCCTAGAGCACCCCGTACAAGACCCCGTGAGATCTTCTGCTACATCAAGCGAGACGTAGGCATACGCACCGCAGAGAAGACCCTCCGGTTCATGGTGGTCGTGGTGGCCAGGGACGGGGTCGCCTCCGTGCCCATCGACGACGCTCGTGCGGCTATCGCGGCCATGGCCGAGGTCCGGCTCGAGGAGCTCACCATCCGAGCGTTCTACCTAGACCACTTCATCGTCTTCTGTGGCACCCAAGAGCGGGCGGACCGGGTACTCCGTTGCACCCCATTGTCGCTGGGGACCAACGTCTTGACCCTGCGACCCTGGTCCAAGCTCAACCACGCGGTCCAGGAGTCGCTTGGCTTCCGCGTCAACCTGGTGCTCGAGGGCATCCCCCCGCACGCCTGGCGTGAGGACACGACTTCCAAGATCCTGTCCCCTATGTGCTGGATCCAGAGTGTCGACACGGGCTCGGCCAACGGCGACGACCTCTCCTCGTTCAGGGTCACGGCATGGACCGCCCACCCCTCCTTCATCCCCCAGATCTGTTGGTTGGGTGTGGGCGAGGAAGACGAGCCGACCTACCAGTTTGCTGGGGGTCCAGCTATCCCACACTACCTTCATGAGGTGAAGACCCTGGGGTATAAGGTTTTGATCCACGTCCGCACCGTGGCGGACTTCACCAGGGCCTGTGGGACGCCACCGCCGCCAGGGGGCGACAACGCGGGGGAGGGTAGTCAGGGCGGCCCTTCGCGCTCCGGGCAACACTTGCACTCCTTTCCCTACGACCGCGGCATCCCGGACGCTGACGTCGACAACGCCAGGGGACGCGGCCAGGGACACATCGGCGGGGCATGGCAGACCCTCTCGACCTCTAGTGGCGTGGGAAACGCCGCCGTCAGGACCGCACACAGCCGCAGCGAGAGCCGACACGTGCGCCGGGCACCGCCCGTACACCTAGCGCGGCGTGCCAGGCAGAGCGTCCGTCGCGGGGTCTCCACTGCCCCGGCCTCGTGCCCAGCGCATTGGCACCACCGCCTCAGCCTCCAGGCACCGCTGCCGGCCACGGCGCCGATGAGGACGACGACCGGCTCCACCGCGACAGGTGTGGTGGCCGGTCCAGCGGCCTTCAGCGGCACTCGTGCAGTCTGGCAGGGGGGTTGAGGGCGGGGCCCTCCACCACCCTACGCTTGCGGCAGGCACTGCTGGGACCTCCCCACGCGACGACGACCACCGACCTTCCTTAGAGCTGCCCGCGCAGTCGGAGGTGGGCATTGAGGACGAGGTCCTCAGCCACCCTTCGCTATCGGCGGCCCCTAAAGGTCACAACTCTCACGACGACGACCGACTCCCCCCTTGGAGCTACTCGCGCAGTCAGAGGTGGCTGTCGAGGATGAGGTCCTCCGACACCCTGCGCCGGCGCCGGACGTTCCGGGGGACAACTCACACGATGACGACCAGAGGCACTTACCACCTCAGCCGGGGGTGGACGTGGAGGACGAGACCCTCCGCCACCCTAAGCCTGCGGCGGCAACTCCCAAGGGCACCCCTCACCACGACGACCAGCTTCCAGTGCCACCTCTCACGGCGGCACTCCAAACGCAGGGGTTGACGGGCGCACGAAGGCCGAGGCCCAGGGCAGGCCACCAGTGTTCCGAGCTACAGGACCACGCCCGACACACCCGCGTCGCCACCGCCTGTCTTCGGGACTTGGGGAGGTGTTGAGGACGAGGTCCTCCAACTCCAGCTGCCGGAGGCATGCCATCAGGGCTCGAAGGCCACGACCAACACGGCACCCTCGTCGACGCCGCACCAGGCCACGACCAACGTGGGTTGGACTGCGGCGTTGGAGGGCCCGCTGCCGGCACTACCCCTCGAGGCAGGAGCGCTAGGATGAAAACGGACGGAATTTTTCCCGTACCGTCCCGTTCCGTTTTCTATATTTTCCGTCCGTTTCCGTATTTGCGAGATCCCGTTTTCGTATTTGCGGAAGTAGAAAATGGTGTTTTCCGTCCGTTTCCGAGTAATCCCGTTTTAATATGGAATAGACCTGTATTTATTCCGTTTTTATCCCGTTTTCAATCTATGCTCAACATGTTCAACAATTACATGTCCTTATGTTATGTTAATATAACTACGAATCACCAAATATGCATGTTATGTACACGTACATAGCATGTAAATGAATATTAAACTTTGTATATATTATTACATGACTTTATATATGTATACTTTGATAATATTATATTATGTGATCTTAATTTAATTTTCCGGCTCTCCGTCCGTATTTGTTCGTTTTCGTATGTCCGCATATTCCGATTCCGTTTCCGAACCCGTATTTTCCGAACCCGATTCCGTTTCCGCCAAAAAAATATAGAAACGGAAGTAGAAATAGGGTTTTTCCGTCCGTTTCCGTCCGTTTTCATCGCTAAGGAGCACCACAGTCACCGCCGCCACGCCCTAACGGCCTGGGTTTGTTGGTCTACACTAGGAAAAGGACCCGGCCACGGGCCTTCGGAGCAGCTTCTGCCACGCCCAACCTACCTAAGGGCACGACGACGTGCGAGGGCAACGATGGCCCTACCGATCTTCTGACCACCTTCGCGGCCGAGGCCTGTGACGATGGCGTCGAGGACGGGGTCCTCCGCACACCGTCACGGCTTTCATTGCCGCGCAACACTCCCGGGGGCAGCGTTGAGGACGTGGTCCTCCACACACCCACGCCAGTGGCAACCTCCACGACGGGGGATGACAGCTCACCTTCCTTCCTTGCCGACCGCGTAAAGCGGTTCGTGCAGCGCACCATAAAGAAGGCGACCTCCCCCCTCCTGAAGACCAGGGTATATGACTCCTCGACAAAGATGCCCATCAGGAGTACCAGGATCGCGGCGCAGCCGCTCGCCAACGTCCCGGTCGCCAAGCGCGGAGAGGCCCGTAACCAGGGCACGACTCTGGAGGAGGCCAGGGCGGACTACGGGTCCATGTTCGGGACGATCCGCCAGACTAAGAGTCTGACGCTTTGAGGGAGCTCTTCCCAGACTGCGCACAACCCCGGCACTCGCAGCGCGGATGACAAGCGCTGGTGCCGGAGCCAGAGGGGGACGACATCGATGGATAGTCAACAGACGCACGATGTCTAGCTTTCGTCAGACGGTGGTCGATCTTGAGCTCCTCGATCTGCACCTGCATGGTCGATGGTACACCTAGAGCAACGAGCGATGATCGCCCACCCTGGTGCGGCTAGACCGTGCCCTCGTCTCGCTTGACTGGGAGGCCATGCACCCTGACTGCCATCTCTAGGCCCTTTCCTCCGATGCCTCAGACCACTGCCCACTGCTCCTTCAGACGTGGATGGCCATTCACGCCAAGCCTCGGTTCCACTTTGAGGCCTTCTGGCCCAAGTCGGAGGGCTACCTAGAGGCGGTCGCCAGAGGATGGACCTGTCCAGACACCGTCACCGACCCCCTCCGGCGCCTTGACGCGATGATGCGCAACCTTAAGAAAGAGCTACAGAGGTGGTTTGCCACCAAAATTGGGAATGTGCGGGAGCAGCTGCTCATGGCTCGTGAGATCCTCCTAAAGCTCGACCAGGCCACCGAGTGCCGGTCGCTTACTAATGCCGAGTTCGAGTTGCACAAGGACCTCAAGTTCAAATGCCTCGGCCTATCCTCCATCGAACGCACCATTGCACGACAGAGCTCTAGAGTCAGATACCTTGCCGATGGTGACACGAACACCAAGTACTTTCACTTGTTGGCCCGCAGAAGAAAACGGAAAAACACCATCACCAGGTTGCATGTCGGCGACAACACCTGCTCTACACACGAAGACATTGAGATGGCCCTCTACAACCACTTCAAGCGGCCAACCGGGGTAGGCCGGTTACGAGCTCGATTTTCAGGCGATCGGCATCCAACCGAGGGACCTATCCGCACTAGACCAACCCTTCTTGGTGGAGGAGGTCGATGTGGTCGTGCGTGAGATGCCCCCGGATAGAGCCCCGAGTACTGACGGTTTCACCGGGGCCTTCTACAAGACCGCATGGCCAATCATCAAGGACGACGTAACGGCGGCAATCAACACCCTCTTCTTCGGGGATAGCAGAGCCTTCGATAAGCTCAACAACGCCTTCGTTGTGCTACTGCCTAAGAAGCCGGGAGCCAGGTCAGTTGTAAACTACCGCCCCATCATGATGATCCACAGCTTTGGAAAGATGGCTTCCAAGCTCATGGCCAACCGGCTAGCCCCTTGGCTTCATGAGCTAATATCACCGAACCAGAACGCCTTCGTCAAGGGAAGAACGATCCACGACAACTTCAAGTTTGTCCAGCGAGCGGCCATACACCTATGAAAGAAAGAAGATCCCTAAGGCCCTACTAAAGCTAGACATTTCTAAGGCATTCGACGCCGTGTCCTGGCCGTTCCTACTCGACAGCCTCAGGGCGTTCGGGTTTGGGGATCACTGGCGTCGTTGGGTCGCCATGCTTCTGGCATCGGCCTCCTCTAGAATCCTCCTCAATGGCAGACCAGGCCAGGCTATCTAGCACAGGAGAGGGTGCATCAGGGAGACTCCCTTTCGCCGATGCTTTTCATTATTGTGATGGAAGCGTTCGCGCGATTGGTGGACTCGGCGGCCGAGAGCCGCCTTCTTAGACCCATGGGGGCCGCCCCAATATGGCACCATTGCAGCATCTACGCCGATGACGTGATCCTCTTCATGCACCCGAGCGCGGGAGAGGCGAATGCAATAAAAACAATATTACAAATCTTCGGCAACGACTCCGGCCTAAGGACGAATCTGGGGAAATGCTCCATCACGCCGATCCACGTCCCAGAGGGCAACACGCAGCAGCTGCAGGCCATCCTGGGATGCCAGATCGTGGAATTCCCCATCACTCACCTCGGCCTCCCTCTGGGCGTGAAGAAAGTGCCCAAGGCCAATATCCAATCCGTAGTGGACGCGGTCGCCAGATGTATGCCGGCCTGCCACGGACCCCTCATGAACAGAAGCGGAAGGCTCATCTGGATCAAGTCGGTGTTGTGCGCAATCCAGATCTACACCATCATCGCCGACGGTCTGCCTCCATGGGCAATCGAGGAGATCAATGCCATCTGTAGGAGGTTTTTGTGGACAGGCAAGGAAGGCAGCATCAGGGGAAAGTGCATGGTCGCTTGGCCCTCCATATGCCAACCGACGGACCTAGGGGGCCTAGGCATCCCGGATCTACGACTCTCCTCCATCGCACTGCAAACACAGTGGTTATGGTTGCAACAGGCAGAGGAGACTCGAGCCTGGGCAGAGCTGCCGCTGTCCGTGCCCTGTGAGGTCCAAAGCTTCTTTGAGGCGTCCACTTACACAATCCTCGGAGATGGTCGATCCACCGCCTTTTGGACGGGCAGATGGATCCAGGACAAGGCGGTCAAGCACATCGTGCCAAGCTTGCTAAGCTATATCAGCCGCAGGGACATCCGGCAGACAACCGTGGCCGACGACCTGCAGGGGCGCGCTTGGGTACGCCAAATCACTGGAGGCATCTCGGTTCCGGCAACGCAGTAGTACCAGCATCTCTAGGACTTGGTCGCCATGGAAACACTAAACGGCAACGCGGACCGCTTGGTATGGAGATGGACACAACAGGGGACATACTCCTCCAGTTCTGCCTACAGGGCGCTACACCTGCCTTCGCACCCGATCCCTGGGTGCACCCGGATCTGGAGCACCTGGGTGCCGCTACGTGTCAGACTTTTCCTATGGCTGGCAATCCGGGGAAGGCACTGGACCGCGGACAGGAGGCACCGCCACGGGCTCGATGCGCGCGACGAGTGCTACCTATGCGACCAAGACCCGGAAACCATCGACCACATCATCTCCTCATGCTCCTTCTCCAGACACATCTGGTGGACCATCCTGGTAGTGCTTGGGGTCGACGCCTCACAGGTGGGTGGGGGCTCCGTCATCGATTGGTGGGAACACTGGAGACGAAGGTGGCATGGAGATAAGAGGAAGGGCGCGGACACCCTCTTCGCGCTGGTGGCATGGGAGCTTTGGAAAGAGAGAAACGCAATATTATTCAGGAACGAAGCGGCCACTAGCGCACAATTCCTCGCCAAGATCAAGCAGATGGCCGACCTCTGGATAGAGGTGGGGGCGCGCCACCTAGGTGAAGTAGTCCGCGAGTAATCGTCATGTGTAAACCGGCAGGGGAGGCAGCGCTTATTGTAAACCTCATCCTCCCAATGCGCGCCCGTGCGCGTTGTAAAAACTCTTCTTCTTAAATACAAAGATGCGCAAATCTTTTGCGTATTCGAGAAAAAAAAGCAGTCAGGACAGTAGAAGTAGAGTGAACTATCTGACTATGTGCATAATGTGTTGCTACTGGAGAAGCATTATTGTAAATTTCTGCTAATTAGATATGAGCAATTTTTGCATGTCCCTGCAGAAGGTGCTGAGAATCCTGTGGATATGAATGATACTTCAGAAAGAAAAATCAATAAGATCTATAAGACAAATGGCAAAAATAGGCTCCTGACATTGTGCCTGAAAAACGTACTTTCTATATGACAATCTTCTGTGGCACACTAATTTGTCCCCTATCGCGGAAAAATCTGCCCACATGATGAGTTGCTGGCATGTGTAACCATCACCAATATATGATGAGTGCAAGCTTGTTGAAATTAGGAAGGGAACATCAGCGTATCTTCCCAGGCAGGCACAGTTGCACTTCTCCGAATGACAAAGTTGTAACATAAGGACAGTTGGATCAAATACAAATTTGTTCTGGAGTATAGGGCTATAGGCTTCAAATTTGAGACAAGATTCGGTAGATCCAAGGAAATAATGCATCAGGAGAGATTACCACACCCTGTCACATGATGTATGTAAACATTGCAAAGTTTTTAGCAGGACAACACAAAGACCAAAAAGGGCCAGAATAATAGAATGCAAAACGACGTCTTACTGATTATGATCGGTACTGCTGACACAAGATTTCTGAGTTAGTAATGGAGTAAAGGACTTGCCTGCATAGGACAGAAATAATAAATTATTGGGTAATCACTTGATTGGCACTATGCATACTCACAATGAACACCTAGAAATAACCATGAATAAGGCCAACGCTTCACCAACCGTGATCCCTATCTGTGCGGCAATAAGTCATTCATCTGCAATACAGCCGACAGAAAACTGAGTATGTGCTTCAAAGACCAGGCATTGTTGAAATTATGAGGCTAATGTATATGAACTGAGCGAGGATCAAGCTTGACTTCTCTTACGCAATGAATTTCCTGGCTCCTATATGCAGAGAAGAAGAAAAAAAGGAACTGCATCTGCCCGGATGAATCTCATGCCCTATGCAGAGAAAGTTCAGCGGCGTTCTGGGACAGCAACAACAATTACCACCATTCTCGTTACTCAAAACAGGTTAAATGCGCAACAGAGGATATGGGGGGAAGAACCAATCCCAGATTCCCAATTAGTCAAGCCGCAGTCTACTTCTTCAAATCCGTCGATCAATTCTACAAGTGTATAATAGACGAGTAAACGAGCCGCCGCCGCTTATCAGTAGCATGTGCCCCCTATCCAGAAAGTACCACACCAAGCATCAATCTACCCACTGTTTGGACAAGTAACTGAACATTGGCCATTGATTTCCACAACTAGAAGTCGAGAAGACTAATTCGAGTGCAGGCCCCTACCGCTACCTGCGCCGAGGGCGAGGGAGGCGACGCGCGTGGGCGTGGCAAGTTGTGGCGCTTCCAGACTCCGTTTAGGTGGAGATGGAGACAACGGAGGCCGTGCAAGGACGGCCAACGACGGCAGACCCTCGCCGCCGCCCGCCATTGGACCATCTCTTCGCACTTCTCAACGGCTTATTCTGAGCATGGGGACGGGGGAACCGATCCGGACCGTGGAGATCAAATCCGACGGTTCATGTAGACCTATATCTAGACTGTGGATCTCGCGTATGATTAGTGGGCCTGTGGGCGCTTTTAAATTGATTCTAAATGGTAACTTGGTTAGAACTTAAGTGAAAAATAAAAGGGATGTTTTTAAATATATATTTCTTTTCTAGAAAAAGGAAGTTTAAGAGTTTTACACGTAACCGATCCAAATGACACAGTTGCAACCTCTAGCTGTTTTTTCTTTAATCTCTCAAAAGTTGAAACGAAACAAAGGGATTATCTACTAAACGCTAAGCCTCTTAAACGATGACCATCCATGCTTGGCAAAAATTTTCATAGCCACTGCACGCTTCAAATAAACCGCATGTCGTTGTCCTTTTGCAGGGCATTCTCCAATAGATTATCCTAGCAAACAGCCTACAAATAAGAGTTTAGTTTTTTTTATGAAAAATCCTATCATTTCTAAATAACCAAATAAATAAAAAGATTGCCATGCCCCCACACAAATCAGAGAGCACAAGTGTTGGTCTACTTGTACATCCCACATCGCAAATAAGTCGGGCACATATTTTGGTGGTTTGAGATTAAATGCCATTTATTGTCACAAGTCTAAGAATGAATCTAGCCACATGACAATCAAAAGAACAAATGTTGGACAGATTCCTTATTATCACAAAACAACAACTGTCGTCTCCTTTATATTCTCTTTATATTAAGTTGTCTTTTCTTTGGTTAAAATTACCCCTTTTATCAAGAACCAGATAAATATCTTGAATTTAAGAGATAATTTTAGCTTTTATAACAACTTGTTTAAAGGCATGTCAATTTGATTATTTAAGTGTTTATACATTGATTGCACTATGAAAGATTCTTATTTGTAAGGATCTACTTAATGGAATTTTGTTGGTCATCCAATTGCACAAATGCCAGTTTAAAATTTTTTTTGCACAAATGCAGTTATTGCCACCAATTCATTCCATTTAAGTAGCTTTTTCCTCCATTAGAGCTCTTATGAAGGAAATGCTAAGGGTGTAGAACTAAAAACATTGGCTATTAATATATGTTTTTCTTTGTAATATTGTATAAAGACATGTATTATTCTTTGATAGTGGAGTTTTCACTTGTCTCCTAGAACCTGGTTTGACTATCATTGTGAATCTTAAAAATGGAGAGATCAAGAAAGTGGTCTTTTGTCTTCATAAAGCCTAACCAAAAGTGTGAATCTCATGGATTTCAATGAACTTCACCAATTATTTTATTTTTCAAATATTTCACCAATTTTAGAAATAAGTTGCCTGCCACATTTTTTTAGAAACACAATATACAGACAAAAAAACATGGCTGACAACATTTTTTCTATATTAAATAAGAACGAATAATACAAAGGATATTTAGCGGTTATCCAAACCAAGGTATGGTGATGATGAAGAAAACCCTAGAAAAAGGTAAGCAAACTAAATCGCTCGGATGATCTCACTCAGACATTTGCACCTAGACAACACACCACAATATAACATCCTCTTTAGTTCAATTAGTTTCGTCTCCAAGACATAAAACATCAATGGTTGGATCGTCGAGTACAACAAAGGCTGTAAATTCATCACCTCCAACCCCCTAATTTATCAAGTTGGATGCCTAATTTCCTCTCATGGCTATCGACAATGAGATCGATGATTCAAAATTAATATCTCCAGTGGAAGCACCTTCCCTTGAAGATAATGACTGATGAAATCAACTCCGAGGACCTTGCCATGGCCATTATCGAAGTCATTTCATGTAACAAACTCTTGACAAAAAACATAAGTGGTGATTTCAACGAGAAAATTTATTTGAACTAAATCTAAACAACTAACGTGAATGACTGCTTAACTATAGACGAGGGAAATATCCCCTCTGCTTCTTGCCACAAGCAATCTCGCCATAGATGGAGAAGGAGACGGCTCCTAGGTGGCCGGTGCAAGGTGCTCGGTGGCGGCGGTGGCTTGGAGCCCAAGGAAGGCTATAGCTGAGGTTGTTTAATTTAATGAGTTTTGTAGAAAACATATGAAAAATCATAACTAATTATGTACAAAAATATTTAACTACGAAAAATTTCATGTTACTCAAATTCATGTACATGCTTTAGGAGAACATGTCTCCAAGCCATTTACTTAACATTCACTAAATTAGTCAACGTACCTGCGGCTACTATCTATCAACATTCATATTCATATTCATTCAACACTCAATATTCATCGGTTTAATAATTATTTAACAGTTTTTGTGAAGTTGTTCCACGGTAAAGTTTTTGAACCTGAGTTTGTGGAGACCCTAAACCAGTTAACGATGTTTAGTGGAGCCAAACTGGGCCCAGGCTGGAGGGCTGCAGTCCGGAGCGAGCCCAAAAATGTGTTAACACCCTCCTGTAGTTTCCTCACGACAACCCGTTGAAAATCTGGCCTCGAAGGCCCAGCCCTACCCGTCGAGGCGCCCTAATTCCCCTGATTTCCCCCTACAGTCACAGGCGCTCGGCCCACTCCCTCTCGAGTCCGCGCCCAATGCGGCCCGTGGGCACTCGTGATCACGAGAGCTTTCTCCTACCTTCTCGGATTCGAAATACTCATTCTCTTCGCTTCTCGTCCCTTCCACGGTTACTGTTTGAGAGCGGCGACCGGGGCGATCTCGCTTTTCCCCCGTCGATTCGCCGTCGCCCTCGTCTCCTTCGCCCTCGCCAGCGTCGGAGCAGGAGGGAGGCTGGTTGAATCGACGGAGGAGATGTACGTACCCGTATTTAGCAGGTTTAAGTCAGGATTAGGGTTCCCCAAGCCGGTGATGTGGCCTGGGTTCGCCGTCCTGGGCGGTGGTTCCAGCGAGCGACGACGTAGACGTTCGGAGGTCGGCTCCAACATCTACGTTGGTTTCCCCGTCTTGGCTGGTGGCGACCGCTCTGGATCTGGTCTGTGTGGCGTGCGATTGGTGGAGGCGACGTCGTTGGTAAGAAATAATCTTCGCCTACTCCTCCACCTCGTTGGTTTGTTTTCTGGCAGCGGCGATGGGCTAGGCGGTTGCTACCTCTCCAGATCTAGAGTTTCTTTTGAAGCTTTCGATCTCGTCGGTGAGGTCTTTTGCTACTCCCTCGGTTTCTTCCTAACTGTTGCCCAGTCCGGAGAGGTTCTAGGGAGTTTTATCTACCACTATTATGAGAAATCCGGGTGGTGGTTTACATGCAACTGGGTGGGCGACTTTTTTCCCCATTCAGTTGATTCGTCGTCCGTCGATCTGGAGTTGCCTGATACTAACGGCGACTCCCATTTTCCTCGGCGGCGGGATGGCCAGTGGTCATTGTCAGAGGCTTGGGCGTTCAACGGTTCTACGACATGTTCTTTTGACATGCTTCTTGTTGTGCCAATCCAAAAATTCTCTTCGTCGGGAAGGGCGTTGGCTTCAAGTTGCAACCTCGGTGCGCAGTGGATGCTCGTCGAGGGGCTTCTCCAGTTGCTGGCGACGAAGACGACCGGGACTCTGCAAGACCCTTATATGAACTACAATGTAATTTCCTTTTTATTCAGGGGTGCTTGTATCAGTTGCCATGTAAACCTTGTCTTAATCATATCAAATGCAATCCCGGTTTTTCAAATACCTTCTCGGATTCGAACTCGTCTCATCTCGCATGTAATTCCGAAGCATCGTCAAGCACGCGGGTTCCTTCGTCTGTACGACGTTAGCCATGGCGGAGTCGAGTTTGGAAGCGCAGACGCGGAGGGCGCTGGCGTCCGCCGAGCAACGCTTCCTGGCCGGCGACGTCGCGGGCGCCAGGCGATACGCGCAGGACGCGCTCAACCTCGCGCCGGGCCTCCACGGCGCCGAGCAGGCCCTCGTGGCCTACGACGTGCACGCCGCCGCGCCCGATTGGTACGCCGTGCTGGGCCTGGGCCTGCCCCACCCACGGCCCTCTGGCGACCAATCCGTCGTCACCCACGACGACATCAAGCGGCAGCACCGGAGGCTGTGCCTTCTGGTGCACCCCGACAAGAACCCCTCCGCGGCCGCCGATGGCGCGTTCAAGATCGTGCAGGCCGCCTATGACGACGCGATGCGTGTGGCGGAAGCCGCCGCGCGCACGGCGTGGGAGGAAGAAGCTGCGGTCTCTCGCTTCTGGCATACGGTGGCCGATGATGTAATTATAACGCCGGCTCCGCCGGCACCCAAGCAGCCCCCAATATCTCGGCCGCCACCGCGCTGGGCTGCTCCCGCAACTGGACCTGGACCGCCAAGACAGCCGCCTCCACAACCACCGAGTTGGGCGCAGGGTGCGCAAACTCCTCAGCGAGCTCCGGCACCGAGCAATTTCTACGCGTCGCAGCCGACAAGGGCAGGGAAGCCATACTGTCCTTACAGTGGTGGAGCCAGGATTTTACAGCAGGGTATTTCAAGTATAATTTTTTTTATAATGTAATTATGCAATATATTGAACCATAAGTCCATGACAATAGTCTTTCATCAATTATCTATCCGAAGATAAATGCACATCTTGATTTTCAAGGACTCAAACTTTTGAAGTTTGACTAAAATATAAAAACTAGTATCAATATTTATATCTCCAAATAAGTTTATTATAAAAATACAATTTATGCTCAATCTAATGATACTTATTATACATCATAAATATTAGTATATTTTTATACAAATTTTATCGAACTTTATAAAGTTTTGACCGCTCAGAATCGTGATATGTATTTATTTTGCAACGGAGAGAGTACTAAATTAGAGGAGAATATATTTGGGGGCGTGCACCTCTAGCTACCTTCCAAGCTCCGGCCTTCAACGCTGCCAGCTGCCCAGCCGAGCAGAGCTTGGGGCTACCGGGGGAGGGTGCCGCCAATGCACCAGCCGAGAGGAGGATGCCGCTAGCCGAGAGGAGCTTGGGGGCGTCGGTCGCCATGCCCACCGCAGCTGCAGAGTCCGCCGTGCGCCGGAGCACAGATGGGGGTGAGGCCGGGAGCCGGGAGGGTGCAGCGTGTTTGCTGCTGCTGCTGTAATGTCCGCCGTCAGCCGCCGGAGAAGCGGAGTGCAGGGACGGGAATCGGGAGGAGTTTCTGCCTCTGACATCATAGGCTTCTAGATGAGATAATGCGCCAACTTTGCAACTTAGATGAGATAATGCGCCAACTTTGCAACTTTTATAACAGTTGTACATATATGTATAATATGCATTTGTTTTTGTCTCCAAAAATTTGGGTATTCCATGGAATACAGGTGCATACCCCTGCCGCCGCCCATGTGTCCTTACTACCCTTTCTGCGTGGGCTGCAGATTATATGCGGCTACAGCACCAATGTCAGGGAAACCCTACTGTCCTCTCTACCCTTTCTGTGTGTGCTGTAGATTATAAGTAGATACAGCATGCACGAGGACGTTTCCTCCGTTGCATGAGTTACCAGCTCACAAAGCACAACAAAGCGAGCTTTTTTTTTCTTCTTCAAAGATGAGCTCTGGCACATCGGCAACGGTGACGACGATTGTCTAGTTTGTAAGCAGCACTTGTTTTTTTTAAGTCACAAAAGTGGTGACTTAGATGTGAATTTAAGGGGGAATATATAGATTATCTAGAATAAATGTACACGGCCGCCTCTTCAAATTTGTGTTGGTATGTTATGTCGATCCCCGTACTCATAAACCGCATCATTTTAATCCTTCACATCCATTCGGCTAGCTATCAGGGGGTCATCCAAACAGGTATGGACCCACATATCGGCTCCATCTCTCCTCGCTCACCTCTCTCAAGGTCATGGCCAGCTGCTTGCGCATTGCCCTTAGTGTTGCTGCCCTCTCCACGCCGTATCGCAGCCCGCATCTTTGCCTACTTGTTCATGTCGTTCGGCCACCACCGCTATCGTTGCCACCTGACTGTCACCGCTTCCCATGCCTAAAAGCCCAAGTTTGGTTTTGGTAATTAATAACACCAAGTTGCTAATGTCATGCGTTAAGTGTTTTGAGTTAGGCATAAGCAACACATGTGATGAAGGTGTATGCGGCAAGGAGTGGTGGCCACAAGATCACAAAGAGATGGTGCATGGACATGAAATGATGATCATGGTGAAGATGCACGTAATATGATGGACATGATGATCAAGTGAAAGAGAAGGATCTAAGAGCTCAAGGCAAAGGTATAACCATAGGGTTTTTCTTTTGCCGGTCTAAAATGAGTAGAGAAGTGATTGACCGGGTTTAGGATACATGACCGACTATCAAGAGGGGCAATCATGGTTAGCTCGGAAATCAAGTGCCACTAGATCAATGTCTTGAGCATATGCATTAGGATCTAGTAAAAAGCTAACATAACGCCTTGAGAAATGATTGTGAAATGCTAACACACATGCACATGGTGGTGCACACTTGGTGGTGTTAGCACAGTTTGTGAAGGTGGTGGAGTTCAAGCGGTAGAGAGGGGTTTGGGTTCCTCTCTCCCTCCCGCCGAGCTTGCGAGGCGGGATTCGGCGTTTTTTAGAGAAGTGAAATGCCTATTTTCTATTGCGCCGGAAGTCAGAAAAGAAACGGAGGCGAACGGAGGTCACTGTGGAGACCGGACGCTGCACCGGACGCGGTCACGGTGAAAGCATCTAGGCCCCGAGGTTTGGTTTCGGCAATTGATGACAACGCTTTATTACCATGACTAACGTGTGTTTTGCAGAAACTTTGGTAAGTTAGGTCATGGAGGTTTTAACTGCTTTGGGCACCATGGTATTCATGCCCCTTGATGGAAATCGTTTCGGTTCTCAAAAGAGTGACGTCAAGATTAAGGACGGTTAGTTCCGGATGTCGAGGTGTTGAGAGACATTTGGAATAGTCGTTAGGATCTTCGTTTTTCTCTCTTGGCCGTACTATAAAGGGGGGCATGAGCGGGTAGCTTGACCTAGGCGAGTCCTATGTTTAGGTGTGGTGCACACTTGTTAAACTTGGCGCTAGGCAGCTTTAGAATAGCTCAAAGTTCAGTTGGGAGCAACTTGGTTGAAGTTGTAACGCTTTACGGAGAGTTTCGGGTCATTTTCCAGTGACCGGACGCGGTCCTCGGCATGACCGGACGCGTCCGGTCAGTTCACTTCCGCAACTGAGTTTTCAGCTCTGAGCACCGGACGCGGTCCTCGCGAGGACCGGACGCGGTGGTCAGAAGTCAACTCGTGTCACTTAAGGAAACTCCCCATCGGACGCGACCTGGGTGTGATCGGCGCGTCCGGTCATAGTCCAGTAAGGTCCTGAGACGACCGGACGCGTCCGGTCATCACCCATCGGACGCGGTAGCGCGTCCGGTGCGAGTACAGTAAGCTCCACGCACGATCGGACGCGTCCGGTCACCCCTGACCGGCGCGTCCGGTCATTTAGGTGTTTTTCGGTTTTGACCGTTACGAGCGACCGGCGCGTCCGGTCTGTACGACCGGCGCGTCCGGTGAGTACGACCGGCGCGTCCGGTGAGTACGACCGGCGCGTCCGGTCAGCTCGAGTTTTGCTGAGTCAGCAGGTAACGGTTCGTTTCGTCTGTGGGGTGTATAAATACATCCCCACCACCTCTTTTAGAGGTCTCTTGCTCATTTGTTCAGCTGATAAACACCTTTGAAGTGCAAGGTAGTGCAAGAGCACTAGTGAGGATAGAGATTTGAGAATCAAAGCTTGTGAGTTCCTCACTAGAGATTAGAGAGTAACAAGTGTGCATCCACTTTCTCATTTAGGCTCGTAGAGGTCAAGTGAGAGTTCTAGCTTGTTACTCTTGGTGATCGCCATCACCTAGACGGCTTGGTGGTGATTGGGAGTTTGGTGTTCATCCGGCGAAGCTTGTGGATGACCCAACTCATCTTGTGAGCGGTTGTGGGTGATTCACCGCGACGGAGTGTCGAAGAATCAACCCGTAGAGAGCACTTGATCCTTGCGCGGATCAAGGGGGAGCGACACCCTTGCGCGGGTGCTCCAACGAGGACTAGTGGGGAGTGGCGACTCTCCGATACCTCGGAAAAACATCGCCGTGTTCCTTGCCCCTTTACATTCAAGCATTTACTTTCTCGTATTTACTTACATTGCTTGTTTACATTCCTAGACTTGCCATGCTAGACTAGGATTGGAAACTAGGGTGCAAAACTTTGTATCGGTAGACTCTCTAGGAACACAAGTAGACACTAGGGGTGAATTCTAGCTTGTAGGATTTAATCCTTGCTTTTATTTTTAGAAAAGCCCAATTCACCCCCCCTCTTGGGCATCTTGATCCTTTCAATTGGTATCAAAGCCGTGTTGCTCTACTTTTAGGCTTTACCGCCTAGAGCAAGATGTCTAATGGGGAAGGACCACCTCCCACTTTTGAGGGAGACGATTTTCCATATTAGAAAATTCGTATGGAGGCGTACCTCGAAGCCATAGATGTTGGGTGTCTTAGAGCCGCAACCGAAGGGCTTCCCCCCATAAGGGATCCCGCTAACCCAAGTGGTGACGAGGAGAAGTACGACCGGTGGAATGCAAAGGCCAAAAATGCACTCTACCGGGGCTTAGGCAAAGATATCTTCAATCGCGTGCGTAATGCAAAGAACGCTCATGAATTGTGGGAAAATCTTTGTGCTCTCCATGAGGGAACTAAGAGTGAGCGTGAGGAACGCTATCACATTGCCTTAAAGAAAATTAACTCCTTTGAGATGCTTCCCAAAGAAAGTGCTAATGACATGTACACTCGCTTGAATGTTCTTGTAGAGGACCTCAATGCTCTTGGGCTCACCAAAATGAGTCAATCGGATGATGCAAGAAGGATCTTGAGTGTGCTTCCCGTTGAGAAGTATGGACATATTGTCACCGTGCTTCACCAAAGTGATCTTTCCACCGCAACACCAACGCAAGTTTTGGGGAAAATCAATGCTCATGAGATGTACATGCATATCACTCCGGAAGAGGGCTCATCATCTTCCAAGAAGAAAGACTTGGCTTTCAAAGCTAGTCATGACAAGAAGAAGATGAAAGGCCAAGCCATGATGGTGCAAGAAAGCTCAAGTGATAGTGATGTTGATGATGAATCACTTGCACTCATGGTGAGAAAGACCACCAAGATGTTAAAGAAGCTTAACAAGAGTGGCATCAAGTTCGATGGCAAGAAGAAGAAATTCTTCACAAGTAGCAAGAGAAAGCCAATCTCGGAGATGGATTGCTACAATTGTGGTGAACTTGGTCATCTAGCTCATCAATGTCCTAGACCACCAAAAGACAAGTACAAGAACAAAAACAAGGGCAAGAAAAATGATTCAAGTGATGAAGAAGAAGAGAAGAAGAGGAACAAGCCATACAAGAAGAAGGATGGCAAAAAGAAGGAGTTCCACAAGAAAAAGAAGGGAGGAAAGGCTTACATTGTTGGTGATTGGCTCACCGACATTGAATCATCATGTGAGTCCTCCGAAGATGAAAGCAATGATGAGAAAGAAAAGGTTGCCGCATTTGTGATGGGGCCATCATCTTCACCAACATCTTCATCACCACCTTCACCACCTCCTTCACCATCATCGTCCACTACTCACCTATGCCTTATGGCCAAGGGTGAACGAAAGGTACAAAACAATGATAGTGATGATGATGACGATAGTGATAGTGATGATGAATATGACTCACCTTCTTATGATGAACTTGTAAAATTATTAAACAAATACACTAAAATCATAAGAAGAACTAGAAGTGAAAATGATGATCTTCAAAATGAAAATGAATCACTCTCATCAAAGCTTGAGAATATTCAAAAGACTAGTGGTGAGTTTAGAGTTCAAAATGAAGTGATGTCTTCCACTCTCAAGGAACTCAAAACCTCCTATAAAGAGCTTAAAGATCAACATGATAAACTTGAGAAGAAGCATGATGAGCTCATCACTAGATACAATTCTCTAAAGGACAAATATACCACATTAAAAATTGATTATGATAGTCTTGTGGTTGCTAATGAACTTGCTCTTGAAACACATGATGCTACTAACCATGTTGTTAAGTGTGATATAGCTACATCATGTGATGACTTGATCATTGAAAGCATTGAGCAAGGTTCTAGTAGCAAAGGCAAGAGTGTGGTTGAGTCAAGCAACCATGATGATTATGCCAAGATTAAGAGTGAAAATGAGAAGCTTGCAAGTGAGAACAAGAAGCTAAAAGGTTTGATGGCTCTTGAGAAGCAACCAACAAATGAGTCACTCATTGAAGAAAACAAAAAGCTAAAGCAAGAAAAAGAGCATCTCAAGACCGGCCTAAGCAAGTTCACAAGAGGCCAACATTTGCAAAGTGAGCTCCTCATGAACACCGTAATGAAGATGGATAGAAGTGGTATTGGGTACTTGGCAAATCAAGAGAAGAAAGCAAAAGCTCAACAACAACCAAGCAAGTCAAAGCCCAAGCCAAAGAGATGTGTTGAGTGTGGTCAAGAAGGTCATTTTGCTCATGAATGCAAAACTCCGCCACCACAACCCTTGCCCAAGCATGCTAGACCTTTCGCTTTCAATGCTCACTATATGCTAAGAAAAGATTCAAATGGAAAGATGAAAGTCATGTTTTTGGGTCCCCCAAACAAGAATAGGCCAAAGAAAATATGGGTTGCCAAGTCACTAGTGGATAAAGTCAAGGGCCCCTCTCAAGTTTGGGTCCCTAAACAAAAAGCTTGATCTCTTGTGTGTAGGTGAACTACAAGACCGGTGGAACTCATTGGGTTATTGATAGTGGTTGCACTCAACATATGACCGGTGATCCTCGTATGTTCACCACCATTGAAGAGAATGGTATATGTCAAGAGAAGATCACATTTGGAGATAATTCAAAGAGCAAAGTCAAGGGTATAGGCAAGATTGCAATATCACATGATCACTCACTCTCAAATGTGCTCTATGTTGCTTCATTGAGTTTCAACTTGTTGTCCGTTGGGCAACTTTGTGACCTTGGCTTCCAATGCTTGTTCACACCAAATGAAGTGGAAGTTTCAAAGATAGATGACAAGCAAGTGATATTCAAAGGCTTTAGATACAATAATCTTTATCTTGTTGACTTCACCTCCGAAGATGCAAATTTGATGACATGTTTGTTCACCAAGACCTCACTTGGTTGGCTTTGGCATAGAAGAAATTCACCACTACTTCAAGCACATCCACAAGATCTCATCATAGGGAGTCCTACAAAGGGAGTAATGACTCGATCCCAAAAGCTAGCTTCTTTTGTTGAACATCACTCTTTTGTCTCTTGTGTTGAACCTAAGAATGTAGAAGAAGCTCTTCAAGATCCGGATTGGGTGATTGCAATGCATGAAGAATTGAACAACTTCACCCGCAATCAAGTATGGACACTTGAAGAGCATCCCAAAGGTGCAAGAGTCATTGGAACCAAGTGGGTGTTCCGAAACAAGCAAGATGACCAAGGCATAGTGGTGAGGAACAAGGCAAGACTAGTTGCAAAGGGGTTCTCTCAAGTTGAAGGTCTTGATTTTGGAGAAACCTTTGCACCCGTTGCAAGACTTGAAGCCATTCGTATCCTCCTTGCTTATGCATCACATCATGATATGAAACTATATCAAATGGATGTGAAAAGTGCATTTTTAAATGGCTTTATAAATGAACTAGTCTATGTTAATCAACCTCCCGGGTTTGAAGACCCTAGATATCCTAATCATGTTTATAGGTTGTCCAAGGCGTTATATGGGCTCAAGCAAGCCCCTAGAGCGTGGTATGAACGCCTTCGGGACTTCCTCATTGAGAAGGGCTTCACCATTGGGAAGATTGACACCACACTATTCACCAAGAAGTTTAATGGGGAGATCTTCATTTGTCAAGTATATGTTGATGATATTATCTTCGGATCAACAAATGAAGATTATTGCAAAGAATTTGGTGAATTGATGTCAAAGGAATTCGAGATGTCAATGATTGGTGAGCTCACATTCTTCCTTGGTTTTCAAGTAAAGCAAATGAGAGAAGGGATTTTCATCTCTCAAGAAAAGTATACCAAGGATCTTCTCAAAAGATTCAAGATGGAAGAATGCAAACCAATCAAGACCCCAATGCCATCAAATGGACATCTCGACCTAGATGAGGGAGGTAAACCGATTGATCAAACTCTCTACCGTTCTATGATTGGTAGCTTACTATATCTTACCGCATCTAGGCCCGATATCATGTTTAGTGTGTGCATGTGTGCTCGCTTTCAAGCATGCCCTAAAGAACCTCACCTAAGTGCCGTAAAAAGAATCCTAAGATATCTTAAGCTCACCCCAAGCATTGGTCTTTGGTATCCCAAAGGAGCTAGATTCCAACTAGTTGGCTATTCCGATTCGGACTATGCCGGTTGCAAGATTGATAGAAAAAGCACATCCGGAGGGTGCCATTTGCTTGGAAGATCTTTAGTATCTTGGTCATCTAAAAAGCAAAATAGTGTGGCTTTGTCCACCGCCGAGGCGGAATACATTGCCGCGGGGGCTTGTTGTGCACAAATCCTATATATGAAACAAACCCTCCTAGACTATGGAATTGTTCTTGAAAAGGTGCCACTTTTATGTGACAACGAAAGTGCTGTTAAAATTGCTAACAATCCGGTACAACACTCTCGCACCAAGCACATTGATATCCGCCATCACTTTCTAAGAGATCACGTTGCTAAAAATGACATATCACTAGAAGGTGTAAGAAGTGAAAATCAATTAGCGGATATCTTCACGAAACCTTTGGATGAGGCAACCTTTTGTAGGTTAAGAAGTGAGCTCAATGTGCTTGATTCTAGTAACTTTAAAAAATGAGCGTGTGTTGTCCCTTGCATTGCATTGTATAATATGTCATGTCTATGTTTATCGCATTGTTTTTAGGGCTTGGCTAACACGGTTACGATAACCCTTTCTTGGAGGAGTGAAAAAGCCTAACCGTGGATCAAACCTGACAAGCATTCTAGTTTTACCTTCTTGTATTGCATTGCATATGCATGGTTGTTGTTCTTGTCGTTTCTTTTCGGTTAAGCTTTGAGCAACCTCTGTGTTCGTCCATGGATAGAGAGAGCATTTTGACGCTCCTAAAGGTTCAAAAACTCTATTGCGTGGCCATACGTTGCTCCTTGGGTGTTTATTGCCTATTTTCTTAAAAATAATACTAGCCTAAGGCAATCTATTTTAAAATCCTTGAGGGTTTGAGTGAGGTCTCTCACTTCGTGTTCCAATTGGTGTTTTTTTGTGTCTCTTTAAATTGGAACCTGATTGGGAGAAGTCGCGTCGAAGTTCGGAACAAAGAAGGGCGAAGAACAGTCACCGGACGCTGCACCGGACGCTGCACCGGACGCAGTAGTGCTTCACCACCGCGTCCGATCTCGGCGTCCAGCAGCGCGTCCGGTCATCCAGAAGACCAACTCCAGATCTAATGATCGGACGCTGCACCGGACGCGCCTCTGGTCGACCACCGCGTCCGGTCCCGGTTACCACCACCGCGTCCGGTCATTCGCGATGTTTTCCCGAACAGCCAACGACCGGACTCTGACCGCGTCCGGTCAGTCCGCACCGGACGCGTCAGGTCACTCCAGGAGCTTACTGGAGTATGACCGGACGCTGCACCACCGCGTCCGGTCATATCGACCACCGCGTCCGGTCATCACATGTCGCGCGGATCTAACTCCTTATAAAACCGTTTCGTCCCCGACCGATTTTATTTCACCCGCCCAAGCTTCCGCCGCCGCCTTGCCTATCCGCCGACTCGCCGTCTCCGCCGCCGTCCGCCCTGCCGCCGGCGAACTTCTGTCGAGCTCGCGCTCGTCTGCTCGCTGCCGCGCACGCGCTCGTCTGCTCGCTGCCGCACCCGCGCCGCCCGCACCCGAGCCGCCCGCAGCCGCGCCGCCCGAAGCCGCGCCACCGCCGCGCCGCCGTCGCCCGACCGAGCCACCACCGCCGGTGAGCCGCGCCCCTGCGAGCCAGCTTCGTCCCCGACATTGGTACGACTCGTGCTTGCCCTCGATCGTTTTCCATCGATCTACCCTAACCCTAACCCTAACCCTAGGGTTCGACGGTCGCTCGTTCGTTCGTCAACAAGTTTCGTCGCGAGTCGTCCACTTCGCGAAGAGCTCGTTCGGTGGATTCGAAAATTTCACAATCTAGGTCACCGTCGTCTCATCGATCCGAGGTAGCTTCATGTCTCAATTCTCATCGTATCACATATGCTTGCTTTCTCTAGGGTTTCGTACCTTTTAGTCGTATATGTGCTTATAGTAGATCTCTCTATTCCGTCGTTGCAGCGAGTCTGTTCGTGTGTCGGGTGAGTTCAGTTTGCTTAATCCGAGGCCAAGCCTGCGGATACGGATTGAGGCCAAGCCTCTTGAGTGACAGTTCATCATCTTACAGAGGTTCTCAGTCACTGTGTCAGTATGGTGCGTTGCAAGAACGCCGGTGGTGCTCCTGGTGACGGGAACGACAGTCCCCCTCGTCGGTCTGATATTGCACGTGGGAAGCGTGTCAAGGTCTTAGCCAGAAAGAAGAAGAAGACACTCACAGAGGCAGAAATTGCTCAGGCCGTAGCAGATGCAGCAGAGCAGGCAGAGAGAGGTGGCAGGAGCAGTGGCATACGCATAGGCGAGCGTCGCTTTCATCTTGAAGGTCGACAGCTCGGCACAGAGGCCACTGAGGGCACTGAGGATACCAGAGCGGCAGAGGATATGTCAGTTGATCCACCCACAGAGACCACAGAGGCTCCAGAGGCTACAGCAGATACAGAGGAGCAGCCAGCTCAGTCTCCAGTACGTCGCCGCTCCACACGTACCCGTACTCAGGTATCTCCTAGGCCAGAGGGTCAGCGACGTGGAGCACGGCCTCCTCCCAGAGCTAGAGGTTCACCCCCGGTCGAGCACTTTGACTTGAGGGGTGCTACAGCACGTCAGGTGCACGGGTTGAGGTTCGTGGAGGTCAGTCGGTGGTTTCCACCTGTGAGGGATCCCAGAGCTTCAGAAGGATTCTATACCCCTCTTCAGGAGGATTTCTACAGAGCTCTAGTTGACAGCGGTATTGCTTTCCGACCACAGAGGGTCTGTCGACTTGAGTCACTAGTCGAGGTTGTGGGAGAGCAGCTACGTCCGCACCTGTCCTTTCTGCCAGGCTTGTCAGATCTTCTTGGACGGACAGGTGCATACTGCGGCACATGGGTCAGAGAGTTTTATGCTTCACTATGGATTGATCCTGCCCATGATTTCATCCACTTTGCATTCCGAGGCCGCGATCACCGCCTATACAGCAGCAGAGTGCGGGAGATTCTCAGACTCCCAGCTTTTGACACAAAGATACATCAGCTGTGTTATGGTCAGACTCCTCCTCCGAGACGCCCTCACGGCGGGACAGTGCCACCTACCGACTTAGTTCGACCCTGCTTCCGTGAGCCTTTTGGCGAAGGGTCTCGACGCACGCCCGCCAGTTTGACTCCACTAGCCAGAGTTTTGGACGCTATTGTCAGACGCACACTCCTTCCCAGACTTGGCTACAGAGAGGGACTGACTCGGATGCAGTTATGGGTTGTTCACCACCTCCTCTCACAGACACGGTTTGATATATGGGATCTCATACTTAGTGAGATGGAGGACACCATAGCTGAGGGCTTCAAGGGTAATCGTCAGCTGCCCTACGCACACTGGATCTGCTTCCTTATCAGATCATCTATTCAGATGCCAGCAGAGATCCGAGCTGAGATATCAGATACCACCACTGCTTTTCCTGAGTATGATATCCGTCAGCTCTGGACGTCAGTTACCAGAGATCAGGCCCCAGTGCCAGGACAGCGTGTGCGACCTGAGGTACCTGAGACAGCAGCTGAGCAGGACGCCACAGTTGATGAGCTTGCAGAGGCAGAGCTTGCAGATCTTGACGCTCAGCCTGCTGATCTTCCTGAGGATGGGACATCTGACAGCACTGATGAGGACTACCAGCCCATCCCCAGGTACCGGTCTCCTCGGACCCACGACCACGAGGCCGGTGGCTCTGGTTCAGCCTCCCGCACAGACCCAGCCATGGTGGCAATTCTTGAGAGGTTGACCCAGGCACAGGAGCAACAGCAACAGCAAATCCAGCGACAGGCTCAGGACACAGCTGCAGCATTTGCACAGATTCAGGCTCGTCAGGACGAGTTTCAGCGTCAGCAGCTTGAAATCCAGAGACAGCAAGTTGAAATGCAGCGACAGCAATATGAGCTTCAGCATCAGACTGCAGCTAGTCAGCAGCAATACTTGGACCTCCTGCGCCATCTAGTCACCGTTGGGGTTCCTCCGCCTACTTCTGTCCTGACTTCCTCTTTACCAGCTTCTGATCCGTCGAGTCAGGGACAGCCGACTCACCAGTTCACATCTCCACAGCGGCAGGTTCCCCAGTCTTTCCAGTCCCCGAGCTTCACTCCTATTCACACGGGGTTTACACCATCAGACCAGCCTCGCTCTCACCTCCTGACAGGCACACCTTTCGGTGATTTCAGTGCTACATACAGCGAGTTGACTGGTCAGCCGACGCCCTCGCATACTACAGTTGCTACTTCTTCAGGGTTGTTAGCTTCAGAGGCAGTTATTCCTCCAGTGACAGGAACTGGTACTACAGAGACTATACCTTCGTCAGTTGCCTCCACAGATCCTCCTGCTACTGGCTCGCTACAGGCTCAGGTCACTCAGACGGATCCTATCGTTACTACTTCGACAGTGCCTGTTCCTGCCGTTCAGACCCAGACAGTTACACAGCCACATGCTTCATCAGAGGGTCAGCCAGATAGCTCAGATTCCGAGGGCGATTCTCTGCACTTCATCATTACTCCGCGCACCTCGGCACCCGACACGACTCCGTCTGTCCCCCCATCAGATCCTTAGATTACCTTTTTTTTTCTTTTGGCGCTTGATGCCAAAGGGGGAGAGAGAGTAGAGAGTAGTTTCAGGGGGAGATTTGAGAGCTGTTTTTTCGTTCTTCCTGTGTGCTACATTCATGCATCATGTTTACTTTTCAGTTATTGCATTCGTGTGACATGTCATTGTGAGATAAACCTTAAGTCTTAATGTTTCATCCTGTTAGTGTTATCTCTTGTCACCGTGTTTAATCATAGCTCTAAGGTTGTGCTTCCGTGCCTTACTTCGATAAATTATGAGCTATATTCTTTTGTGTACTAACGCTTTTTATCTTATCTTATGAGTACACTCTTTTGGCTTGGGACGCATAAGCTTTTCCTTTCACGTCTCTACTTAATTGCTTGTTGCTTATGTGTACCATGCATGTTTAAAAAAAAACCTCAACTCAAATCTTTCATATCTGAGTATTGTCATCAATCACCAAAAAGGGGGAGATTGAAAGCATCTAGGCCCCGAGGTTTGGTTTCGGCAATTGATGACAACGCTTTATTACCATGACTAACGTGTGTTTTGCAGAAACTTTGGTAAGTTAGGTCATGGAGGTTTTAACTGCTTTGGGCACCATGGTATTCATGCCCCTTGATGGAAATCGTTTCGGTTCTCAAAAGAGTGACGTCAAGATTAAGGACGGTTAGTTCCGGATGTCGAGGTGTTGAGAGACATTTGGAATAGTCGTTAGGATCTTCGTTTTTCTCTCTTGGCCGTACTATAAAGGGGGGCATGAGCGGGTAGCTTGACCTAGGCGAGTCCTATGTTTAGGTGTGGTGCACACTTGTTAAACTTGGCGCTAGGCAGCTTTAGAATAGCTCAAAGTTCAGTTGGGAGCAACTTGGTTGAAGTTGTAACGCTTTACGGAGAGTTTCGGGTCATTTTCCAGTGACCGGACGCGGTCCTCGGCATGACCGGACGCGTCCGGTCAGTTCACTTCCGCAACTGAGTTTTCAGCTCTGAGCACCGGACGCGGTCCTCGCGAGGACCGGACGCGGTGGTCAGAAGTCAACTCGTGTCACTTAAGGAAACTCCCCATCGGACGCGACCTGGGTGTGATCGGCGCGTCCGGTCATAGTCCAGTAAGGTCCTGAGACGACCGGACGCGTCCGGTCATCACCCATCGGACGCGGTAGCGCGTCCGGTGCGAGTACAGTAAGCTCCACGCACGATCGGACGCGTCCGGTCACCCCTGACCGGCGCGTCCGGTCATTTAGGTGTTTTTCGGTTTTGACCGTTACGAGCGACCGGCGCGTCCGGTCTGTACGACCGGCGCGTCCGGTGAGTACGACCGGCGCGTCCGGTGAGTACGACCGGCGCGTCCGGTCAGCTCGAGTTTTGCTGAGTCAGCAGGTAACGGTTCGTTTCGTCTGTGGGGTGTATAAATACATCCCCACCACCTCTTTTAGAGGTCTCTTGCTCATTTGTTCAGCTGATAAACACCTTTGAAGTGCAAGGTAGTGCAAGAGCACTAGTGAGGATAGAGATTTGAGAATCAAAGCTTGTGAGTTCCTCACTAGAGATTAGAGAGTAACAAGTGTGCATCCACTTTCTCATTTAGGCTCGTAGAGGTCAAGTGAGAGTTCTAGCTTGTTACTCTTGGTGATCGCCATCACCTAGACGGCTTGGTGGTGATTGGGAGTTTGGTGTTCATCCGGCGAAGCTTGTGGATGACCCAACTCATCTTGTGAGCGGTTGTGGGTGATTCACCGCGACGGAGTGTCGAAGAATCAACCCGTAGAGAGCACTTGATCCTTGCGCGGATCAAGGGGGAGCGACACCCTTGCGCGGGTGCTCCAACGAGGACTAGTGGGGAGTGGCGACTCTCCGATACCTCGGAAAAACATCGCCGTGTTCCTTGCCCCTTTACATTCAAGCATTTACTTTCTCGTATTTACTTACATTGCTTGTTTACATTCCTAGACTTGCCATGCTAGACTAGGATTGGAAACTAGGGTGCAAAACTTTGTATCGGTAGACTCTCTAGGAACACAAGTAGACACTAGGGGTGAATTCTAGCTTGTAGGATTTAATCCTTGCTTTTATTTTTAGAAAAGCCCAATTCACCCCCCCTCTTGGGCATCTTGATCCTTTCACACGGTATGACCGGACGCGTCCGGTCAGTGTTCAGCGTCTGCGCGGTTTTTAGTTTGATGATCGGACGCGCAGCGCGTCCGGTCACTGACGACCGGACGCGTCCGGTCATCCAGAGAGCTTACTGGACTCTAACCGGACGTGGGCACTGTCGCGTCCGGTCATTGCGAGAGGCGCGTCCGGTCGTTGTTTAGTTGTGCGCTACTCAAGTTGACCAGCGCGTCCGGTCAGTTGCGGGACCAGCGCGTCCGGTCACACCCGGCGTGTCCGGTCAGTACGACCAGCGCGTCCGGTCGGTGTTTCAGATTTTAGCCGTTGCGCGGCCGGCGCGTCCGGTCAGTTTGACCAGCGCGTCCGGTCAGCGCGACTTCGGCTGGTTAAAGTTCCTAACGGCTATATTCGAAGGGGTACGCTATAAATAGAGGTTGGCCGGGGTTTGAGGGTAACTCTTGCACATTTTGAGACCTAGAGACATACTTTGAGCTAGAGAACAACCCCTCCACTCATCTCTTTGCATAGTTGCATATCTTGAGTGAGATTGTTGGAGATTCAAGTGCATTGCTTAAGAATTGCATTCTAGAGGCACTTGATCTTCGAGTTGCTACGAATTTCTTGTTACTCTTCCGTGTTTCCCGACACGGTAGACGGCTTGGAGCAGCGGAGGTGATTGAGCTCGCAATTGGAGATTGTTGGAGCCTTCACCAAGTGTTGTAAGGGGTTCTTGATCCTTCCCCGCGGGAGTTCGTGAATTGGATACTCTAGTAGAGCTCGTGGCTTGGAGCATCCCCATCTTGTGTGCGGTTGTGCGGCGCCCGCCGAGGGCTCGACTCTTGATAGTCGATTAGCTCGCGAACCGACAAGTGGGTGTATCGCCACAACAGGGAGTAGCTTGCCGGGAAGCAAGTGAACCTCGGGATAAATTCTTATGTCATTCTCTTCCCGAGGATTTCTCTTGTGTTTTTGATTGATTGATACTTCTCATCTCTACACGGCGGTATAATCTCTCAAAGCTCTTCTCTTGTATTACTTCTTGTTTCTAGCTTGTAGTTGTTGTTGTGTTTAGTGGATAGCCTTGTACTAGACTTGTGTAGGTGGCTTGCTTATTTAGTTAGAGCTAGTGCTTTTGCTTTGCCACCTTTCGTACTAACTTGTGGTTAAGTAATTCTTGTAGAAGTTTTTAATTAGGCTATTCACCCCCCCCCCTCTAGCCTATTTGGACCTTACAAGTGGTATCGGAGCCGAGACACCGTTTATTTGAGGCTTAACAACCTACGGTGAAAAAGAAATGGCTCAATTAAGCTTGCACATCAACAACACCAAGAAGGCACCTCACTTTGATGGTATAAATTATGCATATTGGAAGGTTAAGATGACCGCACAACTCAAGTCAATCAATAGAGAAGTGTGGAAGGTCACCGAAACAAAATTTGAGGTTGCTAATCCAGAAGCACCTACACCGGTGGAAGAGAAGAAGCTCCAATGCAATGACATTGTCATTAGTGCTCTTCATGAGGCACTAGATGACAAGACCTTTGAGCAAGTGAAGAACATTGAGATTGCTCATGATGCTTGGGCCAAGCTAGAAGAAACATTTGAGGGCACTGAAGGCACAAAGACCGCTAAAGTATATATCTTGCAAGAAAAATTTTCAAGCTTCAAGATGCAAGATGATGAGAGTGTACCAGAGATGTTTCATAGGTTGCAAGTCATTGTCAATGAGCTCAAGGCACTTGGTGAGGAGGTCAAGGACAATCAATTCTCTATAAAGTTCTTGAGAAGTCTACCCAAGAGATTTGATACATTGATCACCGTGCTAGTGAGGACTACATTGAAGGATTCAACTCCTCAACAAATATTTCAAGAAGTGATGACCGATGATTCATATAGAGAAGATGATGAGAAGGATGAGTTGGTCAAGAAGAAGAAGAAAGAAAATGAGAAGAAAGACGATGAAAAGAAGAAGAGTGTGGCATTCAAAGCCACCACATCCAAGGGCAAATCTAAGATTGAATCATTAAGTGATGGAGACTCAAGCTCTTGTGATAGTGATGACATTGATGAGAAGATGGCTCTCTTTGTCAAGCAATTTGGCAAATTTATGAAGAAGAAAGGCTTTCGTGCAAGAAGGAGGAAGAACTCATCCAAGAAGAATGAGCATACCATGAGATGCTTTAGATGCCATAGCAAGGACCATCTCATTGTAAAATATCCTTATGATAGTGATGATGAAGATGCTATCAAGAAGGAGAGAAAGAAGCAAAAGAAGAAGCAAGAGAAGAAGGAGAGCTCTTATAAGAAGAAGAATGATTCTCATATTGCTACATGGGATAGTGATGATTCCTCAAGTGATGATGAGGATGACAACAAGAGTAAGAAGAAGGGACATGCTAGCATTGCCATCCAAGAGAAGGTCTCCCTCTTCGACACTCCATCGTGCTTCATGGCTAAGACCGCTAAGGTATCATCCGATGATGAGAGTGATCATAATAATGATAGTGATAGTGATAGTGATAGTGATGAAGAAGAATTCACTAAAGATGAACTAATCACTATGCTAGAAGATTGCACTCAACATTTTAAAGAATCTAGAAAGGAGTGCAAGGGCTTACTTAAAGAAAAGAAAAACCTTATGCAAGAACTTAATGAGCTTAGGGCATCTTATGAGAGTCTAAAGGTAGACCATAAGAAGCTTCAAAAGTCTCACACTAAGCTTGAAGAAGCTCATTCCTCTCTAGTTGAAAAATGTGAAAACATGCCAACTAATGTTGAGAAAGCTAAAACTTATAACATAGGCATATCATGTGATATAATTGATGAATCCTTTCATAAGCCTATTGTTGTTGCTCCCACTAACTCTTCATGTAGCGCATCTACATCATCCTCATCTAGTAGTGATGGTTTCACTTATGAATTCACACTTATAGTTGAGAATGAAAATCTCAAGAAGGGGGTAAAAGAGCTCAATCACACATTAGCTAAGGCTTATGGTGGTGAGGACCACTTGCTTATGTGCTTGGGTAGTCAAAGAGCTTCTCTCTACAAAGAGAGATTGGGCTATAACCCCAAGAAAGGCAAGGCCGCTTTTGCTCCTCACAAGACTCGTTTTGTGAAGAACAATGGTAGCTATTGCAAAAGTTGCAAGCAAGTTGGTCATATAGAGCAACAATGCATGAACAAGAAATCAAATGCTAATGTATCCTCAATTAAGTTTGATTCTTTCTATATGCTTACCAAGGGTACAAATGGTGTTCATGCTAAGTTCATTGGTGCATCATGTATGGGCTCAAAGAAGAAAGCCATTTGGGTACCAAAGAGCTTAGTCTCTAACCTTGAAGGACCCAAACAAGTTTGGGTACCTAAAAAGAATTGATCTTGTCTTGTAGGTCAATTACAAAGCCGGATGAAGGCATTGGGTGCTTGATAGTGGGTGCACTCAACATATGACCGGAGACTCTTGTATGTTTAATTCGATTGATACAAGTCAAAATGGTGGTTTTGATGCTATCACTTTTGGCAACAACAAGAAAGACAAGGTCAAGGGGCTTGGTAAAATTGCTATCTCAAATGACTTGAGCATTTCTAATGTGTTGCTAGTTGAGAGCTTGTATTTCAATCTTTTATCGGTGGTACAACTTTGTGATCTTGGCTTCAAGTGCATTTTTGGTAGTGATGATATTGAAGTCATAAGTGTTGATGGATCAAATTTGATATTCAAAGGATTTAGACATGGAAGCTTATACTTGGTTGACTTCAATGATAGTGAGACACAATTGACATCATGCTTGCTTAGTAAATCTAGTATGGGATGGTTATGGCATAGAAGGCTTGGTCATGTTGGAATGAAACAATTGAACAAACTTTTGAGGCATGACTTAGTTAGAGGCTTGAAGGATATCACTTTTGAGAAGGATAAACCTTGTAGTGCTTGTCAAGCCGGCAAATAAGTTGAAAATTCACATCCTAGTAAGAGTGAAATGAGCACATCAAAGGCATTTGAGTTATTGCACATGGATTTGTTTGGGCCAACAACATACACTAGTATTGGTGGCAACAAGTATGGTTTTGTGATTGTTAATGACTACACTAGATATAATTGGGTGTTCTTTCTCTATGACAAGAGTGATGTTTATGATCTATTCAAGTCTTTTGTCAAGAGAGTGCAAAATGAGTTTGAAATCACCATCAAGAAGATTAGAAGTGACAATGGTAGTGAGTTCAAGAACACAAGAATTGAAGATTTGTGTGATGATCTTGGTATTGGACATCAATTCTCACCAACATACACTCCTCAATCCAATGGTGTAGTTGAAAGGAAAAATAGAACCTTGATTGATATGGCTAGATCAATGCTTAGTGAATATAATGTTAGTTATTTATTTTGGAGTGAAGCCATCAACACGGCTTGCTATTGTAGCAACCGTCTCTATTGCCATGGGAAGCTTGGAAAGACACCATATGAGCTATTGAATGGAAGAAATCCCAACATTGTATACTTTAGAATGTTTGGTTGCAAATGCTATATTCTCAAGAAAGGCACTAGATTGAGCAAGTTTGAAAAGAAATGTGATGAAGGATTCTTACTTGGTTATTCTACCACAAGCAAGGCATATAGAGTTTAGAATCTCACTAATGGCACCTTGGAAGAAGTTCATGATGTTGAGTTTGATGAAACCTAAGGATCTCAAAATGAAGCTCAAAACCTTGATGATGTGAGAGGAGATCAATTATGAAATGCAATGAAGAACATGGACATTGGTGATATAAGGCCGATGCAAGTTGATGATGATGATATTCATGTGATCAACCAAAGTGTGCAAATTGATACAAATCAAGCAAGCTCTAGTGGTACTCATGATGAAGCCCAAGTTCAAGGTCAAACAAGTGGAAGCAATCAACTCCCAATACTCCAACCTACTAGTATTGCAAGAGATCATCCGTTGGACCAAATCATTGGTGGAATTCAAAGTGGTGTTCAAACTAGATCAAGATTAGCATCCTTTTGTGAGCATTACTCATTTGTCTCATTAGAAGAACCAAAGAAGATAGAAGATGCATTGAAGGATTCCGATTGGGTGAATGTCATACATGAAGAACTAAACAACTTTGCTAGAAATCAAGTTTGGAAACTTATTGAGAGGCCAAAGAACTACAATGTGATTGGTACTAAGTGGGTCTTTAGAAACAAGCAAGATCAAGATGGTATGGTTGTAAGGAACAAAGCAAGATTAGTAGCACAAGGATACACTCAAGTTGAGGGTCTTGACTTTGGAGAGACATATGCACCGGTTGCAAGATTGGAAGCAATTAGAATCTTATTAGCATATGCTTGTGCACACAACATCAAGCTCTATCAAATGGATGTCAAGAGTGCATTTCTCAATGGCTACATCAATGAAGAAGTTTATGTTGAGCAACCTCCCGGTTTTGAAGATGACAAGAAGCCCGATCATGTTTACAAGCTAAAGAAGGCATTGTATGGTTTGAAGTAAGCACCTAGAGCATGGCATGAGAGGTTGAGGGACTTTCTCCTCTCTAAAGGGTTCAAGATGGGAAAGGTTGACACCACTCTCTTCACCAAGAAGCTTGGAAATGACTTGTTTATGTTGCAAATCTATGTGGATGACATTATCTTTGGATCAACTAACCAAGACTTTTGTGAAGAGTTTGGAAATATGATGGCTAATGAGTTTGAGATGTCTATGATTGGAGAGCTTAGTTACTTCCTTGGACTTCAAATCAAGCAAATGAAGAATGACACTTTTGTAAGTCAAGGCAAGTACATTAAGGACATGATCAAAAAGTTTGGATTGCAAGATGCTAAGCCAATGAGTACTCCAATGGGCACTAATGATCAATTGGGTATTGATGCTAGTGGAAACATGGTAGATCAAAAGCTATACCGGTCTATGATTGGAAGTTTGCTCTATGTCACCGCTTCTAGGCCGGATGTGATGTTTAGTGTGTGCAAGTGTGCAAGATATTAAGCTTCACCTAGAGAAAGTCACTTGAAAGCAACCAAGAGGATATTGAGATATCTTAAGGGCACTCATGATGTTGGATTATGGTATCCTAAGGGATCTAACTTTGAGTTGATTGGATATTCGGACTCCGACTATGGTGGATGCAAGATTGATAGAATGAGCACAAGTGGCACTTGTCAAATGCTTGGAAGGTCTCTTATTTCATGGTCATCAAAGAAACAAAATAGTGTTGCACAATCTACCGCCGAGGCCGAATACATTAGTACCGGTAGTTGTTGTGCACAATTGCTTTGGATAAAAGCCACCTTGAATGATTTTGGAATCAAGTTTAAGAATGTACCATTATTTTGTGACAATGAAAGTGCTATCAAGATGACACAAAATTCGGTTCAACATTCAAGAACCAAGCACATTGACATAAGGCACCACTTCATAAGAGACCATCAACAAAAGGGTGATATTAGCATTGAAAGCATTGGCACCGAAGATCAATTAGCCGACATATTCACAAAGCCACTTGATGAGAAAAGATTTTACAAGTTGAAAAATGAATTGAACATACTTGACTTCTCCAACTTGAAATGAGTGCACCCCCACATTCTTATATGACATGCCTCTCCTCCGACAATGCAAGGTAAAGTTGTTTGGCATATCATTCATACTTTGCTAAGGACATGGTTAGAACATATAGACATATTTGCATAACAAATAAGCTCATTCATGAAAATCAAATGATTTTGATGTATATATGGTACCACTATTGCTTCTATGTTTGATTGATCTAATGGTAGCATATGACATGTTTATGGGCTTGCAAACCTAGTGTTGAATCTAGAAAATGAGCTCATGATGTGTAACTCAACATGCTCAAGATAACCCTTATACTTTATGAGGTGTGAAGAAGCTTGTGCTTAGATCAAACCAAATTACATATTCTAGGCAAGTGATCTAGATTGAACCATAATTTGGACTCCCTCATATTGATTGACTTGACTCTCACTAAAATTGACATTTTTTTTGGTGATTATTGACAAAGGGGGAGAGAAAAGTCACAAAGATATTGCAAAGAGGAAATAAGATATAATAAGGGAGAGAGAAAAGTCACAGGGGAGAGAAAAGTCACAAAGATAAAAAGTTAAGTTACAAAGGGGGAGAAAGGGATCAATTAAAATTGAGCACACAAGTAGGGGGAGCAAGCTCATGAATTATTTGTTGCATTTGTATGTGCATTAACATGATAAATTGTTGCATTACAAAGCTTAAATTCATATTCATGATTGTTTGGTGTTTGCTAGAAATAGAACTTGAATGATGATTTGTTGAGAGTAGCTTTACAAGCGGTATCTAAACACCTTGGCTTATAATGTTGATCTCACGGGGTACTTTAGTGTTTGTGATCTTTACAAGTGATGTATTACAAATGGTGTCTAGCTACGTCGATGATAAGGATGGTATATAAAGGCAACTCCGATTGGTATCACGCTTCAAAGGTCCATTCTATATACCTTAGCATCAATTTGATAGTAGTAACTCTCTCAAATTTCAAATCCATACATATATGCATAATTGAACCAAACTCATGGAAGCACATATAGGGGGAGCTAATACTATCAAAATTAAAAATTGATTTCATTTCATATCTTTATGATGGTTGTCATCAATTACCAAAAAGGGGGAGATTGAAAGCCCAAGTTTGGTTTTGGTAATTAATGACACCAAGTTGCTAATGCCATACGTTAAGTGTTTTGAGTTAGGCATAAGCAACACATGTGATGAAGGTGTATGTGGCAAGGAGTGGTGGCCACAAGATCACAAAGAGATGGTGCATGGACATGAAATGATGATCATGATGAAGATGCACATAATATGATGGACATGATGATCAAGTGAAAGAGAAGGATCTAAGAGCTCAAGGCAAAGGTATAACCATAGGATTTTCCTTTTGCCGGTCTAAGATGAGTAGAGAAGTGATTGACCGGGTTTAGGATACATGGCCGACTATCAAGAGGGGCAATCACGGTTAGCTCAGAAATCAAGTGCCACTAGATCAATGTCTTGAGCATATGTATTAGGATCTAGTAAAAAGCTAACATAACGCCTTGAGAAATGATTGTGAAATGCTAACACACATACACATAGTGGTGTACATTTGGTGGTGTTAGCACAGTTTGTGAAGGCGGTGGAGTTCAAGCGGTAGAGAGGGGTTTAGGTTCCTCTCTCCCTCCCGCCGAGCTTGCGAGGCGGGATTCGGCGTTTTTTGGAGAAGTGAAATGCCTATTTTCTATTGCGCCGGAAGTCGGAAAAGAAACGGAGGCGAACGGAGGTCACTGTGGTGACCGGACGCTGCACCGGACACGGTCACGGTATGACCGGACGCGTCCGGTCAGTGTTCAGCGTCTGGGTGGTTTTTAGTTTGATGATCGGACGCGCAGCGCGTCCGGTCACTGACGACCGGACGCGTCCGGTCATCTAGGGAGCTTACTGGACTCTAACCGGACGCGGGCACTGTCGCGTCCGGTCATTACGAGAGGCGCGTCCGGTCGTTGTTTAGTTGTGCGCTACTCAAGTTGACCAGCGCGTCCGGTCAGTTGCGGGACCAGCGCGTCCGGTCACACCCGGCGTGTCCGGTCAGTACGACCAGCGCGTCCGGTCGGTGTTTCAGATTTTAGCCGTTGCGCGACCGGCGCGTCCGGTCAGTTTGACCAGCGCGTCCGGTCAGCGTGACTTCGGCTGATTAAAGTTCCTAACGGCTATATTCGAAGGGGTACGCTATAAATAGAGGTTGGCCGAGGTTTGAGGGTAACTCTTGCACATTTTGAGACCTAGAGACATACTTTGAGCTAGAGAACAACCCCTCCACTCATCTCTTTGCATAGTTGCACATCTTGAGTGAGATTGAGTGAGATTCAAGTGCATTGCTTGAGAGTTGCATTCTAGAGGCACTTGATCTTCGAGTTGCTGCGGATTTCTTGTTACTCTTCCGTGTTTCCCGACATGGTAGATGGCTTGGAGCAGCGGAGGTGATTGAGCTCGCAATTGGAGATTATTGGAGCCTTCACCAAGTGTTGTAAGGGGTTCTTGATCCTTCCCCGCGGGAGTTCGTGAATTGGATACTCTAGTGGAGCTCATGGCTTGGAGGATCCCCATCTTATGTGTGGTTGTGTGGCGCCCGCCGAGAGCTCGACTCTTGATAGTTGATTAGCTCGCGAACCGACAAGTGGGTGTATCGCCACAACGGGGAGTAGCTTGCCGGGAAGCAAGTGAACCTCGGGATAAATTCTTGTGTCATTCTCTTCCCGAGGATTTCTCTTGTGTTTTTGATTGATTGATACTTCTCATCTCTACACGGCGGTATAATCTCTCAAAGCTCTTCTCTTGTATTACTTCTTGTTTCTAGCTTGTAGTTGTTGTTGTGTTTAGTGGATAGCCTTGTACTAGACTTGTGTAGGTGGCTTGCTTAATTAGTTAGAGCTAGTGCTTTTGCTTTGCCACCTTTCGTACTAACTTGTGGTTAAGTAATTCTTGTAGAAGTTTTTAATTAGGCTATTCACCCCCCCCCTCTAGCCTATTTGGACCTTACAAGTGGTATCGGAGCCGAGGCACCGTTTATTTGAGCAAAGAAGTGGGCTTTGGCTCCTTATCTCCTCATCTCCCTTCTGGCCTTCTAAGCCTTGCTCTTCTCCCCCGCCTCTCTCCCTAACACCACACCTCTGCATCCCTGCACCCACACCGCCACCACCCCCTGCCCTAACGCCGCAGCCGCCAACGCCTCCACAGTCGGCGCGATTAGTGCCGCTGCCCAAGCACGCCACCGCCCTTGCCCTAGGCCGCCCCCAACCGCCCAACCCGAGCAGGACCATCATAGTAATGCTATTATTTTCTAAAATATAAAGTGCTTAAAATTCAAATACAAGAATTGATATGGCATAATGTTTTTAGTCAAAATGTAAATAAAATTTATAATCATTGAATATTAATATAACTTAAAGGGAATTGTCAGTGGCATTGATATATATGTAGTTTGAAAACATTATGCCGGTAGAAAGAGTAGCAGCAAGGGAGGTCTGGTAGGCATGGGGGCTTGTGATGAGGACATCACTCCTTTAGATGCACCCGTTGATCCTCTAACCTGCAAGGTCCAATGACCCGAGTTTGAATGCGGCAATTAAATTTAGAGGTGAGCTCGTTCTTAAGAGATCCTTTCATAGTTTTGAGAATAGATTACTACCTAATAATGTTGTCTTGCTTAGGAACAGTGGGGAGGCTCATGAGGTACTTGGAGAAAGGTGTGGAGGCGGAGAAGACCAGCAAGGATGTCCCACACCAGCTTGAGGCCTAGCCTAACTCGACGAATCATTGAAAGAAGTCAGCGTCCAGAATTTGTCAGGCTGTTGCATCACCGTATTTAGTCTATTGGGCCGTGTATCGTCTTTGAGCCCATTAAGGGGCACGTCCAAGAGGAGCGACGACCCTTAGACCTTATAATCAGTCGGCGCCACCGTTGTTAGGTTTTGGGGTTTTTCTTAGAACAATATGTCCTTGATAGTCACCGTCTTTCGGTTTGTGAAACCCTACATTCGTGATTTTAATCATACATCTGTAGTTTGTCCCATATTTTTGAGCTGTGTACTTTCGAGTTCTTGCTTGTGCTGTTTGTTTCGCAGGCAGAGATTAGCCTTCTTGGCGAGGTCAACCGGATTGGTGACACGATTGATAACTAGAGAAGTTGTGGTGTTAAGATTGTAGGGTTCGTGTCTTTTGATCTAAAGCCAGATCTATGTGTCGTGCTCCACCAAAACGATAGTTATCATCACCTGATGGAAGATCGGGAACCTCGTCCCTATTTGAGCGAAGGAGAAGAAGGGAACACCATGCACAATGGACGGATGGTGGCCGTTGATGGCGGAGCAGAGTAGAGTAGGGGAGGTCTCTCGTATCATTTCCTTATCTGGTAGGCGTAGCGGAAGGGATGGTCTCAAGCACCGTAATAAAAAAATGTGCTATTGGGCTGGTCCACAGGTGTAGGAAGGGGTGTCCGGGCGAACGGATACCTACACACACCATTACCATTCTAAAAAACACTCGGGAGAAATATCTCTTTCTCCTGACTTGTCGCAAGCCTCCCCGATTCTTACTCCATTCCCCACACACCTCCGTCAAATTATCAGGGTTCGATTCGAGCTCCGACATTGCCATCCATGGTGACGACCCCATACCTTCGCTCGGATCGTGGTACACCATCGATGTGGGAGTCTGTGTTTCTCGAGATTTCGAGAGGTGCCAGCTCACCCTGGCATCACTCGAGTTTGGGCTGCCCCTCGATCTCGCTTCTTCGATAGAGTTCGTTGCGTATGCGGCAGAGGAGAACCCTATGTCGGTTGTGTACTCCAGGTGTTGTTCAAGCATCAAATCTAGCAAATGGGTCTCCTCGGTGAGACAATTGATGCCTACGTCCTCCCTCATCTCCCGCTCCGAGATGCGGCTATGCTGCAGGAGGGTGCTGGCGGGAATTACAACATCACCAACCTCCCCCACATCACTGCCAAGCTCCCGGCAGCCACCAAACTCCAATCGGTGAGACCCATGGTGCTCCATCTCAAGGACCTCGCACGGGACCTCCTTGTGCAGATGCCCATCAAGTCGCGGCAAGCTGGCTAGGATCCTCGATGGCCACGGTGGCGCTTGAGGAAGACATAGGCGTACTCCTCCTTGTGGGACCAGTTTGGGGACGAAGGTGGCTTTGGCAACCTTGTGGCTACCGAATAAAATATAAAACTGAGGTAAAGGCCGTATCTGGTTCACCTAAAGAAATCTATCTCGTGGCCACTGAATTCACAATAGACATGCTAGCAGATCTGGTGAGATTCTTTGTTGACTTGCACTATCTGTAGTTGAGCTTCAATGGAAGCCTTACTTTGGATGAGATCTTTCACACACTTACTGGCAGCATCATAGTAGTGAGAACTGCATACTTCAACTTAAATCGTCCACACCTGCTGGTGAGAAGCTTGATATGGCCTTTCTTGTTAAGCCTTACCAACAGATGTTGCCCATCTTGTGGATCTGCTTGAGAATCAATATATTCCTGATCTACGGCTGACTGCCTACCACTATCTAGGGCTATTAATGCAAAGAGACAAGCTAGCAGAACGTCTTAAATGTGATTTTCTTTTTACACTATGAGCTCCAAAACCTTACGTGTCACCACGCTTGATCGTCACTTTGAGCTATTGCTACCTCATTCTGAGAGACGTAGCGACTATAGATTGCAAAAGGATAAGTGAAGACGGTGTGTTATACTTGCAATTTTTCTTACATAGCACACCATAAGCAATTAAACACATGTCTTATTAGGGTGTTAATAATTTTTATTTTATAATTTGACTGAAGTTTCAATAATCTTATCTATGCCTACACAACCCGTTGGAAACATTAATTTGTGAGTTGTGATGTAGCAATTCATCCTTCTAGATGGTTTCTCTTTAAAGTGGTGGTCTATGTTTTTAGATCTATTTATTTAGGATGAATAAGAAGTGTTTATAAATTCGCAGTTCGATCTAGTCACTAACTTTTTGGAAATGACACCTGATACCACTTCTATGTGGACTGTATATACTACTGTACTACAACTAAAAGGAGACCTTCACACCGACACCAATGGAAAATTGACTCTCGACACAAGAAAACTCAAGCTTTGTTCTCTTTTATGCACTTGGTACAGCAATGACACACTTTATTGGTGGCTATACTACACACTCTAATCTTTCATGGTGCCTACATATGCCATCCTTTCAAATTGTTTCTGCTTGTCTTTGCGTCTTGGAGGTGGAGTGCTCCTTTCTCTCTCTATATATAGTATAAACACAATCGTTGGATTGGTGTCAAGTGGCAACCACCATATCATCACATACAAAATATATTTACTATAATATAAACATTATTTGTGTTTATCTAAACCCTAGTCCTAATGTATACACGTTTACTTGGTCACATGGTGGAATATCGCACTGTACTTACTTTTAACTCAACAATAATAGTGGTATGTAATTTATAAGTATATATATAACGTACTTTATGGATATCATTTTTTGCATAATAGCTATACTATTATTTACATGTAGATTTGAAAGCTATTTTTATTTATTTACTATAAAGTTTGAATTAGATAATTTAGATACAAATTAAAATGTTTTAATTATATTGTTGCCTATATGGTTGGTTTAGGGATTACTTGCTTTATGTTTTATAATCGCATCATCTATCGTCTTTGTTTGTTAAAGTATGGAATTCCCACCGAGAGCTGTGGAACTCATGACTCTATTAGAAAGTAGAATGACCTACTTTTACACGAATTTTCAAGTGGATGAGATCGGTTGAGTGGTCTCGGTTGGAGATGGGATTGCACGAGATTGCATATTGAACGAGATTCAATCAGGAGAAATTATCTTTTTTAATGTAGAGGTAGTTAATTTAGATGCAAATTCAGGGAGTATTTTAAATTATCTTCTATAATGCCAGAGACGAATAGTTTAGACACAGATTTGGGGTTTATTTTGTATATATTTTAATAAAAATGGTATAATGGATTTTATAAAACAAAATATATGTAATGACTATTATTGGTGACGATGATTAGAATTTTCCAAACTAAAGGACATAAGTTTCTGATTATCATACGATTTCTAGGATTTATCTTTCCTTATACTAACACGTCCAGCTAGTATTAACCTTGATGTTTCCGATCATAACTTATAAGGGGATTTTCAAAAGAGGGGGACACAAGGGCTTGCCCATTGGAGTCCAGCAAGACCTGACATTTCTCGCCGGGGCGGAGCCCGTGGAGGCCATTGAGACGGCGAATGTCTCTGCAACCGGGTGCTGCTGCTCTGTTCGGCTGCCCGGTCCCGATTAGCGGATTAGGCATACCAGAGGAGTAGATATTAGCATGGAAATGCGTTGTGCCATCACCTCCGTGGCTCCATCCGTGTCAGTTAGCATGCTCGTTTTGTTTAAACAACTCTGAATTTCTGTACAATGAGTTATATCAGATCAGCAGCAGAACTTCAGTGTTCTCTTTCAGGCCATCAGTGTTAACTGTTAAGGTTAGCAAAATGCGAGCGCACTGCATGTCTGCACGATCTGAATGACCATGTCGAGACGGTCTTTTTCTTCACCAAAAAAACGGGTGGGATTCTTTCTCTGAATTTTTTTCCTCGACGGTGCAGGTGTACAATACTCGAGACGCGTTATAATTCATCTCGGTTCGCGTGCGTCAGACTCGACCACACTTACTACACACACGGACACGGTTGACGGTCCTCGTATCGATCAGTCAGACCATGCTTTCATGGGCCGCGGCGCTGTCCTTGACGACGCCGGCCGGCTTGTGCGAGTGCAGCACGTAGCCGCACGACGCCACCGCCTCGCCCACCGTCGGGAAGACCCACTCGTGGCCGATCTGCTCCAGCACCTTGGAGCTGTCCAGCTTCTTCATGATCTCGCTGCCCGGATTCGCCAGCACGATCTGAATGAATGAAAAGACACGGAAGAGCACTGACTGAATCAGCCGGGGTTCATGTTCATGCCGTGACATGCATTTCAGCAGTTCAGGTTCAGAACAAAGCGCGCGCGTGCCAGAGGAATAGAGGATGGGAGTGGCATTGCTTCTGCTCTTACCTGCACCCCCCTTCTGTCCAGGGACTTCTTGAGTTCGTCCAGCATGCTCGTCCCGCTCGTGTCGATGCTACCAACGGCTGCAACACGAAGAAAAGACAGATCAACTTTCTGACGCAGACCGATCGAGTTTCAGAGTTGAGAGAAAACCATGCAATGCAACTGACTACTCATCACCCATGTCGAGGACAACGTACTGCACGCCCATCTCGCCCTTGCCCTTGGTGCGCTCCTCCTCGTCGTCGATCCACCGCGAGATCCTGATCAAATCAACACAACACGAGTTTAAGATCTCCAGATCGTCCTCTCCATCCATCCATGGAATCCGTTGATCGAGCTGCCTGCAGTGCATGTGCATTGCTTATTACCTCTCCCGCAGGTAGCTGGCGTTGGCGAAATAGATGGGCGCGTCGACGCGCAGCACGAGCACGCCCGGCACCGTCTGCGCGGCGGCGTACTGGTCCATCCTCCGGTACACCATGGAGTTGGGGATGTTGCCGAGCACCGTGGTCCGGGGCCGCGCGATGAACAGCAGGACGCGGAGGAGGGAGATGGAGACGGCGACGACCAGCCCGACCTCGACGCTGCCGAAGACGACGCCGAGGTAGGCGCCGACGCAGACGCAGAAGTCCACCTTGTCCACCTGCCACAGGTGGATCGCGGCCTGGTAGTCGATCAGCCCCAGCATCGCGGAGATGATGATCGTCGACAGCACCACCAGCGGGGTGTAGTGGAACAGCGGGGTCAGGAACAGCAGCGTGACCATCACCGCCAGCGACATGACCACGTTGGACATGGCCGTCTTGCACCCGGCGTTGTAGTTCACGGCGGACCGCGAGAAGGGGCCCGTGGTGAGGTAGCAGGACGTGAAGGAGCCCAGGATGTTCATCGTCCCGATCGCGATCATCTCCTTGTTGCCGTCGATGTTGTAGTTCTTGAACATCGCAAAGCTCCTCCCTACGGCAATGCCTTCCTGCATTTGACAGCAAACTAACCACTGTAAGTACTTACGTTGCGTCATCTATCTGCTCCATGAAACAAACTCTTGCAGTTGCAGGCAACTGGCTAGCTAGCAGAGAGACAAGGATGGATCGTAACACTTACAGCGAGGGCAATGACGCCGGTGATGATCCCAGTCTTGAGCGCAAGCATCATGTAGGGTGGCGAGAATTGCAGGCTTGTCACCGATGGTGGGTTCAGACCCTTCTTGAGGTAACCGATCTATGATGTCGTAGGAAGAAAAAACGTCATGAATCAGTAACCATTTCTTTCACTGTCTGCCGCTCATGCATTTCTTGTTGACAATGTGATGCATGCTTGTATTGTTTCAGACAGAGTTCAGGAGTCGAGCTCTGCTCACCACTTGAATTCCATGGTTTTCAGCATGAGTGAGGTACACCAGACCACTCCCGAGGATGATTGATGTCAACGGCGCCGCCGCGGAGATCCAGAATAGCTTGGGCCGCCTCTTGCTCTGTCAAAGGAAGTAAAGATTACATTACTAAAGCCTAACGACTTTGAAACATGAAGTTCAGTCAGCTCGAAAACATGCAGTAATTCAGAATCTGCTTAGAGCATGAAAGTTCAGACCAAGAAGTACTGAAACTAGTAAACTACAGAGTTCAGAATCTTTTTTTTTTCGCGACCGGGTGAATCTTCGGCGACAGCTGACTGACCATGCATGGATCTATTCATTCTCGATCGCACAAGCCAGATAAGCTGCGATTGCATGCGCCAAGAAAGACGATTGAGAAACTACAAATCTATAATACAGTGGAAAGATTGTTTGGTGGATCTTGGCCTCTTGCAATTATTGCATACTCGTATTCTTTTTTCTTCTTCTCAGTAGCCATGAAACTTGATCCTATCGATCGCTTTCCAGAGCATGAATATGAAGCTGATGCACAGGGAAGCCAGAATGTGCCAAAAGCTAATACGTCTTGTGCAATCATGCAACGGCCGCACGGGGACACACACTAAACTCTAATCCGGAACAGTGATTCTGTACGTGACGCTTCCATCATTAGCATCTTGAACACGACATGGCATGGGGGCTGTTTTGTTTTCCGGACGCAAAGGCAAGCGATAAAAGAGGTCGAAGTGGAGGCGAATATTCAAGCTAATATTTTGGCTGGGATAGAAGAGGCGGATTTAGAAGTCGTTTTGGATAAGGTTTGGGTCAAACATTGGAAATATAAATCATCAATAACTTTTAAGTTGTTGAGTTTGTAAATGTAAAAATTATATGAATAAATTTGTCTTGAAAAATACTTTCATAAAAGTATACATATATCACTTTTTCATAAATATTTTTTATAAAAATAAGAGGTCAAAGTTGTGTTTTGGAGACCGTGTCGCTATCCTTAACGACTTCTAAATCCGATACGGAGGGATATATATATATATATATATATATATATATATATATATATATATATATATATATATATATATATATATATATATATATATATATATATAGAGAGAGAGAGAGAGAGAGAGAGAGAGAGAGAGAGAGAGAGAAGCCAAAGCTGCCCAGGCAGCAGATTGGATCTTCGTCGATGCAATGTGTACGCTACCCAAAAGTGCGTGATGGATCAGGATGGATGCCATTGTCGCCCACCAATTGGGTTCACGAGATCCCGTCCATATCTGTGTGCTTGCTTGAGTGAGTCATGACATGACAAACTTTGTCTTTGTTGCATCTCTAGCAGTCACGGATTCTTCGCTAGGCTAGGCTAGACTAGGCTACTAGATTACTTGAACCTCTGCATACCCCCACTCTAATTAACCGCACGTTTATTACTTGTTTCTAAATTAATTACTGTTGCTGTAGGTGAGATATTTGTAATTTCAGAAACGTTGGAAGCATCATGTCTACACGAGTGGTTCTAGGCTCCAATTTGACACATGTTCTCCGGTGCAATTTCTTGTCACAAATATCCCTAAATAAAGTTGTGAAACCAATGAGCTGGGCTATCTATCTCCGGTCACAATCTTAGTACAAGTGCGGTAATTCTTCATGATCGTCAATTATGCACAAAGTAATAATAAGAGAATAAGGGAAAGGAAAAAACACGCTATGGTTAGACGATTCTCTTGTGGTCCTCGTATTACTCCTTTTAGTATGATTGGGACGAGCCTTTCACAGAGATTTTCGTGCCTAACCTTTTCTATGTAGCAGTAGGAGTAGAGTAGACCCCTCACGCTTTTTTTACGTTTTTATTTGGAGGAAAATCGAGGGAGACACTTCATCGAGCCAAGTAAAAATGCTCATAGAGGTGAGTGACTTAAAAAGAATAGTGCTACTAGTTACTTACGATGAAGCGGGTGAGGAGGAGGAAGAAGAGGAAGCCGCAGCCGAGCAGGACGCTCTCCCATCGCCACTGCAATCAATCATCCAAAACAAACCGACCAAGCGCGTCAGGAGCAGGGAAATTGATTAGTTTAGTTGGTACTCCTATAAAATGACTCTCCAAATGAATGAGCATCTGGAATTCTCGAAAACGACGGAATCAAAAATCAATATCATATCGCCCGTGACATGGAACCCTGCAAGCACGGCAGGGCATTCATGTCCCTGTCACCGCTGCAGGTGCAGGTCGGCCCTGGCCTGGCCTTGCCGGGCGCGCACGCAACGCGACGTAACCTTGGTGCAGGGCAGGGGCAGGGGCCAGGGAGGCAGGGAGCCAGCTCCAGAGGCTGCCCATGCCTTCGCCGCCGCCGTGTCGTGCACACGGCCACACACGCATGGTCCATCCATGGCCATGGGAGTTGGGAGAGGTGATGAGTAGTACGTACCTGGTGTGTCTGGGTAAAGACGGAGTCCATGACGGAGACGACGTCGGTGGAGGTGGTGAAGTGCTCGAGGCCCAGCATGCCCTTGAGCTGCTGCAGGCACACCACCGTCGCCGCGCCCGCCATGAACCCCACGATCGTCGCGTGCGACAGGAAGTCCACGATGAACCCCAACCTAGAAGCACATACATGCATGCACAATATTACTATTATTATTAGCCGGCAGTTAGAGTCTCACTACTCTCACCTAAAAGCTTAATAGCACGTCCTAAAATTTCCGGTCTTGGTGAAGGCTGAAGACTCACTCGACCATCTATATCGTTTGATCGCAGAAATTACTCTGTAGTAGATTGAGCGGTAGTGTGGTACGAATAATAGTTACTCTAGAAACTGACTTTTGACAAGTTACCTACTGCACTGGCCTTTATTTCCTTCTTCATTCACCAACTACGTAGCGCTTTTGGGAGGGGCCCGAGCTGGAGAGGCTTATGAATTAAGCTTAATCCGCCATGAGAGCGGCCAGTGCATACAGAGAGTACGTTGTAGCTAGCTAGCACTAGCAATTAGCATGCATGCGTACCTGAGGAGGCCGAGCGAGGCCTGGAAGACGCCGGCGAAGAAGGTGGCGGTGAAGGCGAGGTGCAGGTAGAGCGCGGGGTTCTCCGTCGGCGACACCTCCCTCCCGAGCATGGAGCCGATGAGCAGCGACGCCACCGCCACCGTCCCCACCGCCAGGTCCTTGGAGCTGCCCATCAGCGCGTACACCAGCGGCGGCACGAAGCTCGAGTCTGCAGTGCAGTCCTACGTTAGCACACTGGTACTAGTTCGTGAACAGACAACAGAGCAGCTTACAGAGTCCGAGGATGGGCGGCAGGTTGGCGAGCTTGGCGTAGCTGATGCCCTGCGGGATGGCGAGGCTGGCGATGGTGATGCCGGCGATGAGGTCGGACTTGAAGGTGCCCAGCCTGTAGGCCGGCGCCCACTCGAGGAACGGGAAGAAGTAGCGCAGCGCGGCCACGGTCCGGCGCCCGGCCCCGCGCTCCCGCACCACCCCGCGGAACGGGTCGTCCGGGAAGAAGGTCTCCTTGAGGTTCCCACGGAACGTGTCCAGGAACGGCCGCGCCGGCGGAATCGGCACCCGCACCGCACCGCCGTTCGCCTCCGCGCTGCCACCCATGGAGGTGGTGTGTGTGTGTGTGTGTGTGTGTGTGTGTGTGTGTGTGTGTGTGTGTGTGTGTGTGTGTGTGTGTGTGTGTGTGTGTGTGTGTGTGTGTGTGTGCAAGCAGCAAGCAGATGGAGCTTTCGTTGCTTCTTCCTCGCGGGCGCAGTCGCGCGCTAGCTCAACTCACAGCTGCTAGCTAGCTGTCCCTCAGGTGTCTGTCAGCTCTCAGCTGCTGCGTTTCGGTGACCGGTGCTGATGTCTCGGCGAGGCGTTCAGGGCGGTTATATATAGGCGGCTGGACTCTGGAGGAGGCGACGACCCGGGTGGGATATGGGATAGTGGGCCCGGGCCGGATGCCGCGTCACTGCCGGAGCGGGTGTGTTCGGCGCTGGTGGCGGGCCGCGGAGCTCCGGGCCCCGCTCGTCAGCGAGGCGGGAAGTGGCCCGGCCCCGGTGGTTTTGGACACGTGGAAGTGGAAGGAAGCGCGGCCAAGTGGAAGGACACGCAGTCGTGCGGGTTGGCGCCGCTGTCGATGGCCGCGCCGGGCGTCGGCACGAGGCTGAGGGGCTTCGGTTCGGTTGGTGTCACGGCCGGGGCAATCTGCGCGGCGGACGCGTCAGCTGCTCGGTGCAACTGCCGATTCGGCGACGGCTTGGGGTTTTGGGTGGAAGGCGCGTCGAGTCTCGGCTCGGGCGTTGTTTCCGGCCGTGCTGTTTCCTGATTTGGGAGCGGCAGTTACCAGGTTGCCTACCTCGTGGATCCTAGGATTTTGGATTTTTGGTACCGTGACATCTGCCTAATGATCCAGGTGGGGAAAGGGTGACGTGCAACAGACTACAGTGTGCTGTTGCCGCCGGCGTTTGTGTGTCTCACAGCTTAAATTTCACCCTCATATCAGTTTCTTGATCGGGTATAACTCCGACACGCGCACCGCACACGCGTCTACGAGTACACACATACATGGAGGTACGTATATACTCCCTCCGTTCCAAATTATATAACGTTTTGGTTTTTCTAGATACATTGTTTTTAGTATGTATCTAGACATAGTTAAGCTCTGCTCCCTATAGATGCGTAGGGCAATGCCTATCTCTCAGGGTGTCTCCAATTATCTAACTTAGAGCTAGCTCATAATTTTTTTAATCATTAAATGGTGCAAAAGACAGTAGACTAACGTAGACTCAGGACATAGTCTCGCACACTTCACGATGCATTCCTCTCTTATAGCATGATGTGCATGACAGTCTCTCTCCACCATATTTATCAACTTAGAGCTAGTGCTAGCTCATACCGTTGGAGACGCACTTCTGTTCTGGTATTCTTAATTCCGCTCGGTTATACATTTACTCCAACAAACCATGTATTTTGTAATAGTAATAACTTAAAGTACAAATAACATATTGAAACTCCGTTCCAAACACCAGAAATCTTGGATTTATTTTAGAGATCCCAAAGCGCATAAACAAAAGCTTGTGCTCCCTAAATCCTAAAGGCAGATGATGTTACACACAAACAAACAAACAAACCTAACCATGCCGTTTAGGAAGATGGAAAAAAAACATACGTCCAGATTAGGAAGATGGAAAAAACAAACAAACCTAACCATGCATAGTTACATTAACTTTAGAGACCAAAGGAATTGAGGATCACACATAGAAAAACATTCGATGACTATGACACTAGGTTGTCCATTGTTTCTCCCCTGATGACTCGGCTCCTGGATTTAGCCTGAACCGTGGCACTAGCTCCCAGTCGCCACTATGTTACTGATGGAGCCATGTGAATGTTGTTTTTGCCCTTAAGGGCATATGCCCCTTAGGGGCAAATTTTCTGTGTTAGCCATGTCCTTCAGTGACTGCGAACGAAGAATGCTCCTGGCTGATGCTGACCTACACTGTCTCGACCGTGCTCGCAGTGCTCTCATTACAATCACTTAACGTCATGATTTACATATAGTTGTGTGCACGCCAATCTCGACAGGGAAACATGAATGTGGGTCTCTCAAGAGGAACATCCGGCGGTGGCACTAACTTGATGACCTGCACCGCCTCCACCATACTTAGACGACTGGAAAGGTCCGGGTTGGTGCAAGCCAAGCCAAAGGGCAAGAGACGCTTAGCCTCCAGAAGGACGCCGCAATCCTACTGATCACCCTCTGCATTGTCTGTGGTGATCACGCTAGCGTCCAGAGCCTCAAGAAACCTCCCCTCCTAGTGAAGGCACCAGACCTAGTCGGTGATGTGGTCATTCTTTGGCGGGACATTGCCATTCTTCTTGCCCGTAACAACCTCCAGGATGAGAACCCCAAATGCGTAGGTATCGGTCTGCCGAGTGGACCTGAAGGTCAACGCATACTCAGGCGCTATGTAACCCCAAGTGCTCGCGATATCAGTGACAGAGCTCCTGTCTACGGCAACCATGGAAGTTATACCGAAGTCACCAAGACGGGCGCGGAAGGTCGAGTCGACCAGGATGTTGCTTGCTCTGATGTCACGGTGTAGCACCGTCGGTTCATGCTTACGGTGAATGTAGTCCAGACCGGTGGCTATGTCCTCAAAGCCATAGCAGGTTGGCTCCGCTAGGCGGTGCCACCTTTCAAGAATGTTTTTGTGACGTTGCGTCGTTAGCTAGCACATGCTTTCACCTTTAACGTATATGTTGATGCGTACGTGAGCTCACGGGTAAATGAATACTCCCTCCATCCCATAATAAGTCACCATCTCTTTTTTTTAAGGAATCAATCAATCTTAACTTTGACTATGTTTATTTTTGAGACTATGATGATTAAGAATACTTGAACTCCAAGCACCTCTCTCGTTATTATATACCTTGATCACGATCAAGCGGATTTGATCAAATGGATGCGGATACAGAACGAAGGTGAGGAACAGATAATGATACTCTCAGATTGGACAATGTAGCCAAGTATGCGGTGTGGCTAAATCTTCCCAGTAACAGGTAAAACTGTAAAAGTGAATGCAAGGTGAGCGCACGTTTTAGTCGGACTCGGAATCTTGTAGAGATGTCACAAAAGTTACGCCGTGGAGTGACCGATGCAAATGCAAGCCATTAACCTGGAGCCTGAAAAGAACTAAAGCATCATCAGATTAGATGCTCGTCTAAGGTGGTAGTTATAATTGATTATTAAATGTCGATCAGCCATAGAGGAGCATACATGCAATGTTTAGCCCTAGCCAAAATGCACATCAGCATCATTTCAGACAGGCACAAACACCAACCACCGTAACTAGCTAGTGTGCGCACGAGTGATCTCCGTAAGAACACGTGTTCACCGTTGTGAAACTGCTAGGCCGCCACTCGACCCGGAGTGGCTGCTACCCCAGCGAAACGGCGGATCCACATTCCACTTCAAAGTTAAAATTTTCAGTTAAAGTTTGCTAGCACTCACGTCATCTATAGTATCTGCCTAGTTAGCTCAGATCGACGCGGAATACACAAAATCTGTTGCCTTGGCTAAGCTAGCCGATCTGATCTGATTTCCTTCTTCACTTGCGGACTGACGGATTCGTCCATCAGTGGCCTTGTTCATCTGACTTATAATCCGTCTTATTTGACTTGTTTTTTCAATCGGTATAATATTTTTCTCTTACAAAAAATCAGTCAACAGTGTTTTTCAGCCGGCTTATGATTCCAACCGAACTGGGCCACTAGCCCCCCCCTCACAGTGCAAGGGAGGGTGCAGATGCTGGTGCCTACAGTCGCCGCACTTGCTGGACTGGCTGGACCTGCATGCCAGTGGCTGTGCTGTTTGACCTCTTGTGGTCGTGGATGGACGCATCATAAGCTAAGATCGACCACACGCAATTCCCCGCGTCCTAATCGAATCATTGTCATTGACCACGCGCGTCCATGACATTATCGCCCTGTTCTGTAAATAGACGTACATTTGTGTTCCATTATGTAAAAAAAAATGATCACATGTACGAACATACGAACTCATTGGTTACGTACGGGGAACCAGAAGTCCGGGTACATCGTTTCGATGTGCTCAGGACCTCAGGTGTTGCGCATCTATCACCAGTAACTTATATTCTGTAACCCACTCACGCACGATTGTGATGTGTTTATGTGATAATACAGATGCGGATTCCATGGCTCTGGCCCATTCGGCTGGAATTATAAGCCGGCTGAAAAACAATGTTGGCTGATTTTTTGTCAGAGAAAAATACTGTTCCGGTTGAAAAAACAAGCTGAATAAGACGGATTATAAGCCAGATGAACAGGGCCAACGACTCAACCGCTGACCCTGATCAGGCGTCCGGCTCGGCTTCTACGGCGCCTGCTTCAGATGGGCTGCAGTCCACCAGGCCGAAGAGGGCCAGAACGGCCAACCCCACGCTACACCGGATCAGACTGGAGGACCAAGTGATCCATACCGATACTGCCGACGACGTGTGCGTGTGTCTGACTATATAGGCTGGTACCTTCGTGTGAAAGGGGTATGAACTATTGTAATAAACAAACCATTCTCCAATACTAAGAACTCATCTGTTCCTGCCTCTTGCTATGCTTCCCTGCCTCGATCTGATTCTTTCGTTTCCTCCCCAATCTGCTGTTAACAAAATTGGTATTCAGAGCCTACAAATTCCTCAGTCTACCATCCCTATCCACCCGCAATTTCCCTTCCCACCCACCCACAGTTCTTCCCGTCGCCGCCGTTTTGATCTGGCACCGTAATCCCCGACGGCAGGTTGATCTCTGTTCTTCGCCTTGTGGTGTTGATCGTGAGGTCCCGTAGGTCCGCGCCAAGGTTGGTGTGACGGCTTGCGACGCGGTGATTCACACTGGAGCCACACCAAATCGACCACGAACACTTCACCCGATTTTCACAAGCAATTGGGTGCCATGGATCCCAACTTCCAGATCCTGCTCGATGAGATCAAGTCCGTGACGACCGTGCTGAACGGTGTCGAGAGCCGTCTCGGCGCCATGGAGACGTCTCCGGGCAGCCGGATCTCCGCCATGGATCGTTCCATCTCCGATCAGTTCGGCCGCGTGGAGGATGCCGTCCGGGTGTTCGACGATTGGCGCCCTACCGTGGATGCGTCCGTGGAGGAGCTCCGATTCGAGGTCAGCACCCTGCGCAAGCAGGAGGGTGCGATCGAGAAGATGCGTGAGGAGATGACGGTGCTGCGAAAGTCAGTCAGCCGTGTGGTGCTCGACGCCGCACCGGCCATGCCCGTCGGCATCCTGGCGCAACCGTTGGTGACCGTGGCGACTTCATCCGCTGGGCACCCACACACAGGCCCTGTTGTCGGGCATCGCGTCGACACTAATCACCGGGAGTTTGAATCCCTGACTCCACTCCCGGTCAAGGGTACGCTCGATTGCAAATCTCACCCAATTTCCAAACCTATTTCCCGTTTGCGTCGTTCTCTTTCGAGTCCACAGATTGATACTGATGGTCGTTTGTTTGATGGGACCATCGAGGGAGTTCATGATCGGCATACACAGTTGGGTCCTTAGTATTCCAGCAGCAAGCTGCCCAAGTTCAACTTCCCGGTGTTCACAGGAGAGAACCCCAAGCTGTGGATTACCAATTGTGAAGATTATTTTGAGCTCTATTCCGTGGAACCTCACCTGTGGATCAAGGCGGCAACTATGAACTTGTCTGGTGCAGCAGCTCGGTGGGTACAGTCTTTGGATCATCGTGGGCGCCGGTACAGTTGGGAGCAATTCTGTAAGTTGGTGCTCGACCATTTTGGCAAAAGTCAGTATGAAGTTCTCATCCGTCAGTTATTCTGAATCCGTCAGACTTCTGCTATCCAAGAATATATTGACCAGTTCTCTGAATTAGTTGATCAGTTGTTAGCTTATACTCGTAACACAGATCCGCTGTTCTTTGCCATGAGATTTATGGATGGGCTTCGTGATGACATACGCAGTGCAGTTCACATGCAGAGACCCGAATCTCTTGATGTTGCTTGTGTTTTGGGTTTTGGGTTTTGGCATTACTGCAGGAGGAATTGTTGGATTCTGCTCGGCGCAAGGATGGCCGGCGGCCTGAACCTTACACTGCTAATAGGTTTCCGGGCGCCAGACCAAATGTAGTGCAAACACCACTCATTACTGACAAAATTGACAAGACAGATAAGCCGGTGCAGACGGCAGGTCCTGAGCGACGAGGCCGTGGGGTCGAAGATCGCCTCAACACTCTCCGTTCCTATCGCCGTGCCCGTGGCCTCTGTATTCACTGTGGTGAAAAATAGTCACGAGATCATCGCTGCTCCGAAAATATTCAGTTACATGTTCTTCAGGAATTTTGGGATATTTGCCACAATGAAGCATACTCCGAGGACAGTCAGCCGGAAGAGGACTCAACTGATGCTCAAGTACTGTTGGTGGTATCCCTTGCAGCTCTGAATGGTCAAACAACAGCTAGTACCATGCAGTTCCAAGGCACAATTCAGGGATTGCCAGTCAAGATTTTGTTGGACTCTGGAAGCTCTCATACGTTTGTCAGTCTTACTCTGAGCTCTAAGTTGACAGGCCAGTCTCCTCTTTCAGTGCCTCTTTGTGTCAAGATTGCTGATGGTCAGGTCCTTGACTGCTCTACGAATTTTTTGCAGTTGGAGTGGTCAGTGTAGGGGTGCTGTTTTCACTCTGATGCAAAAGTGCTACCTTTGGCACACTATGATCTGGTGGTGGGTATGGACTGGTTGGCTCAGCACAGCCCGATGCAGGTGGATTGGGCTCAAAAGTGGTTGGTCATTCCATATGAGGGAGCTTCTTGTGCATTACAGGGTGAACTCCACAGCCTTCCTCCGGGTGCAGTCATTCAAGTGGCATCTGTATCGGAAGACAGTGGTGGTTCTACCACAACCAGTCAGTTACCAGCTATCGCCCAGCTTCTACAAGAGTATCAGTCGGTCTTTGAGCCACCGCAGGGCTATCCTCCAGAGCGTGCTTTTGCTCATGATATTCCCCTCCTGCCAGGTGCTGCTCCTGTCAATGTTCGCCCATATCATTATCCCCTAGTTGTCAAGGATGAGATTGAGCGTCAGATCGCTGAAATGCTTCGTTCTGGCATTGTGCAGCCGAGTCATAGCCCTTTTTCATCTTCTGTGCTCCTTGTCAAAAAGAAGGATGGAACATATCGATTTTGTGTGGATTTCCGGCATCTCAACGCCATCACTGTCAAGTCAAAGTATCCAGTTCCGGTGATCGAAGAACTTTTGGATGAGCTGCATGGTGCATCTTGGTTCTCTTGTTTGGACTTGACGGCCGGATACCATCAAATTCGGCTTAAGCCCGGTGAGGAGCCTAAGACGGCGTTTCAAACACATTCGGGCCAGTATGAATTCCGTGTAATGGCGTTTGGCTTGACTGGAGCACCGGCTACATTTCTGAAGGCAATGAACATCACGTTGGGGCCATTGTTGCGCAAGTGCGTACTCATATTCTTCGACGATATACTGATATTCAGTCGGACTCTAGAAGAACATATTGAGCACGTGCGCCTCGTGCTGCAGCTGTTGCAGCGGGACAAGTGGCAGGTTAAACTCTCCAAGTGTGTCTTTGCTCAGCGTCAGTTGCGTTATCTGGGACATATCATTTCAGAGCAGGGAGTTGCCACTGATCCAGAAAAAGTTCAAGCGGTTTTGAATTGGCCCGCTCCTACATCTGTTAAAGAGTTGCGCAACTTCTTGGGTTTGGCGGGCTACTACCGTCGCTTCGTGTGCCATTTCGGTATTATCTCTCGTTCCCTCACTGATCTTCTCAAAAAAGGTGCTATGTTTGTTTGGACTGAGGTTCAGGAACAATCATTCTCTGCCCTCAAGCATGCTTTGACTTCGGCCCCGGTTTTGGCCCTGCCCGATTTTTCCAAACCGTTCATCATAGAGACCGATGCCAGTGGTACTGGTGTGAGCGCGGTATTGATGCAACAGGGTCACCCTCTGGAGTTTTTTAGTAAATCGTTGAGTCCTCGTCTGTAGGGTCTCTCCACTTACGAGAAAGAATATTTGGCGATACTCATGCCAGTTGAGCAGTGGCGCAGCTACTTGCAGTTGGCCGAATTTCAAATTTTGACAGATCACAAGAGCTTAGTGCAACTGACGGAACAGCGCCTCCATACGCCTTGGCAGCAAAAGGTCTTCACTCGGTTGCTTGGCCTACAATATCGTATTGTGTATAAGAAAGGCGTCGATAATGGGGCAGCCGATGCTTTGTCACGTGTTCCAGTCGCTCAGTGTACAGCAATGACAGTGTGTCAGCCTCATTGGTTGCACGAGGTTCTTCAGTCCTATGAAACGGATCCTGTAGCCCAAGAATTGTTGGTCAAGTTATCAGATGCTTCTGTTGTTACTCCTCATTATACACTACAGGATAGGATCATTCGATATAAGGGGCGGCTGTGGATTGGCAATGACGTCACCTTGCGCCGTAGGCTGTTGGAAGCAATGCATGCCAGTGCAGTAGGAGGGCACAGTGGAGTTCCGGTCACTTACCGTCGCATCAAGCAACACTTCTACTGGCCGAGCATGAAATCGGTGGTACATACCTTTGTTTCAGAGTGTCAAACATGCCAGCAAGCTAAACCCGACCGCAGCAAGCTTCTGGGTCTTATTCAACCTTTGCCGGTACCCAAACGTGCTTGGAAAGTGCTCTCACTGGACTTCGTTGAAGGGTTGCCGCTTTCTAACGGGTACAATTGCATCTTGGTGGTCGTGGATCTCTTCACCAAATATGCTCATTTCCTGAGTCTGCGTCACCCTTTCACAGCAGCTACGGTTGCCAAGTTGTTCATCTCTCAGGTTTATCGCCTACACAGTATGTCGACTGCTTTGGTCTCCGATCGTGATAAGATTTTCACTAGTGCACTGTGGCGCGAATTGTTCAAATTGGCTAAAGTGGAGCTGCACATGAGTACTGCCTACCACCCACAGTCAGACGGGCAAACCGAGCGGGTGAATCAGTGTTTGGAGACCTTTTTACGTTGCTATGTTCATGCTTGTCCTAAGCAGTGGCATATCAGTGGCTTGACTTAGCCGAGTTTTGGTATAACACAAGTTGGCATTCTGCACTTGGGCAGTCACCCTTTGAAGTACTTTATGGTTATGCCCCTGCTCATTTTGGCATCAGTGCTGCAGATGAACTGCCGGTTACTGACATTGCTACTTGGCTGCAAGATCTAGAGTTGATGTTTGAGGTCATCCGACAACATTTGCTTCGGGCCAAGCAACGAATGAAACAGTCGGCTGACAACCATCGTTCCGAACGCCAGTTTCAAGTTGATGATTGGGTTTTCTTAAAGCTCCAGCCCTATGTGCAAACGTCGGTGGCTGATAGGAGCAGTTAGAAGCTTGCTTTCAAGTTCTTTGGGCCTTACAGAGTGTTGGAACGTGTTGGCACCGTCGCTTACAGACTTGAGCTCCCGCCTTCTTCATTGGTGCACCCGGTATTCCATGTTTCGTAGCTCAAAAAGGCAGTTGGTGCTCGCCACATGGTCACTTCAACTCTACCACCAGCCTCTGCACAATGGAGTATTCCTGAGCGTATTCTTCAGTTCCGTCAGGTGGCACTAGGTAAGAAATTTGTTCAACAGGGACTTATTCAGTGGACTAACCTTCTCGTTTCTTTGGCAACTTGGGAAGATCTGGAATTTCTGCATCAGCAGTTTCCTCGCGCCAGCTTGTGGAAGCAACATGGCGCGCAAGGGAAGGGGAATGTCAGCAACTCAACCACTGACCCTGATCAAACGTCTGGCTCGGCTTCTACGGCGCCTGCTTCAGATGGGCTGCAGTCCACAAGGCCGAAGAGGGCCAGAACGGCCAACCCACGCTACACCGGACCAGACTGGAAGACCAAGTGATCCATACCGATACTGCCGACGACGTGTGCGTGTGTCTAACTATATAGGCTGGTACCTTTGTGTAGAAGGGGTATGAACTATTGTAATAAACAAACCATTCTCCAATTCTAAGAACTCATCTGTTCCTGCCTCTTGCTGTGTTCTTCCGTTTCCTCCCCAATCGCTGTTAACAGGCTCTCGTCCCGTCGTCAGACGTAGCAGCAGGCAATGCATCCAGCGTGTACGCCACCGATCGAGGTCATTATATTAGACGCGTATCAGCTTATCATCGGGTCAAAGCTGCACTAAGCCGTTGACATTTCAATTCTGAGATGAGAGGACGACGAGCTGGAGCTGGAGCTAGTTTTATCAATGCAATTATCACGACGACGTACCAGACCACCAAATGAGCGCGACGCGATGCATCCCATGGATTACATGCCATGTTCCATCTGCTGGGAACATTGGGTACACTCAATCGTTTCAGATAGAATGTGATGCGTACATCACCAACAACAACTAGTACCAACCGACCGGATTACCGTTTTTTTTTTGTTTTTACCCTTTTTTTCGAAAGATTCGCATAAATACATCTCTGGCAGTAAGATTTCAAAAAATAGACCATTCTTTTGACGCCGTTGTTATTGGCGTCAAGATCAAACATCTTAGCGCCAGCCCAATTGGCTCCAAGCTCCTTGTCCATATCAGCATCCGAAGGTGACTTGGCAGCCAGCTCGGCGTCAATTGTATTGGCGTCATACTTGACGCTAAGATCGACGACGTCGAGTTTCTGTTTCAAACTTGGGGTCACTATTTGGCCATGTTAAAGACTGATTTAGGTTTAGATCTAAAAGCAAAGTTTGTTGTACTCAACTCAAGCTACAAGTTCTATTAAAAGTCAAACTTCATATCTAGAAAAGAAACTATAGTTTTACCCGATCAAAATAGCATCATAAAAAAAAGTTAACTATTGATCCAACACTTAGAAGCATTTTTACGCTAGTTCATGAACATAAGCCCTAGATCATTTTTTATTTCTAGGTTGTTTTAAGTGTTCAAACAGAAAATCACTGTAAAAACTCTAGAGTTAGCCACATTTCTCAATATTCAAGTCATGGTAAAAATTTAAATTTGTAAATGTCTAAGTCATGGTAAAAAAGTTATTTTTCCATATGTCTATGACATGTGAATTGGTATTTTAACATATCCAAGCCGCAGCAAAAATCCAGACTACCTAATTTTAACATGAGATTGACATATAAAGCTTTAAATTAATATGACTTGGACCATAATTTTACTATGAGATGGACATACAAATTTTTGGCAGGGTGTTAAGGTTAAAATCAAAGCTCGGCGCCAATTGTATTGGTGCCAAGCATTAGTTGCCACATCACCGCTAGCTTTGTGTCGACGCCGTCGTGGGCAAAGAGCTTGGCGCCAATTGGGCTGGTGCCGAGACATTTTATTTTAGCGCCAATAACAATGGCGTCAAGAGAATGATCCATTTTTTGAAATCTTGCTGTTAGGAACGTATTTGTGAGAATCTTTCGAAAAAGGGCTAAAAACAAAAAAAAACGGACCGTGTTACCGCTTACAGTTACAGTACATTGGTTAAAACGAGCCAAGTTTACAGAATTGGAGGCTATTGAGATTTGAGAGTGAGAGGCCTGAAATTAGGCACCAAATAAAGGTTAAATATACTTGGTGGGCAGAAGCCAGAAGAGGTGATTACAGATGCCCCCGGTTCTTCACTTTGCAGGCACCTTGGCTTTAAATCTACGACTAAAGTTTAGAGGTGTCATATTGGATGTTATACGAGGATATCAAATCGAGCGTTCGGATAATAATAAAAAAAACAAATTACAAAAGTCCTTAGTAATCCGCGAGATAAATTTGTTAAGCCTAATTAATCTATCATTAGCATATGTTTACTGTAGCACCACATTGTCGAATCATTGACTAATTAGGCTTAAAAAAATTCGTCTCGCAAATTAATCTTAATTTGTATATTTAGTTTTGTAATTAATCTATATTTAATACTCCATACATGTGTCAAATATGCTGTGACATGGACTAAAGTTTAGACTTTAAACACAGACGTGCGCGTGAATCGTCAAGTCTGACAGACTAGCCATCCAGCACCTGCTTAATCAGTAGCACTAATCACCTAACCAGTGGTGATCTTCCACTGCGTATGGATTTGGAAGTTTCTCTGCCAACCCTGCTGACTTTCAGATACTCTCACCTTCCAATATGCATGCTACTACTACCTTTTTTAGGTTCTTGTATGTGACTGGTATGCTCCTATGATATTCGATGGATGGGTGATCAGCGCCCACGACTACGGTTCGATGAAGGGCCGTTCGGCTCGAATTATAAGCCGGCTGAAAACACTGTTGGCTGGTTTTTTTAGAGAAAAATACTGTTCCGGCGGAAAAAACAAGCCGAATAAGGTGGATTATAAGGCTGATGAACAGGACCGAAGATTAATGCTTGTACAGCGACAGCCGGCGTAGCTCTGAACGCTGGACATGGCGTCCGTTCAAGGCCAGAGACTTCCAGAATCCTAATCAGGATACCACTAAATCGACGTCTGATTGGACATCGGTGTTACACAGTCCCCGTGCATGCAGCCACAGCGGCAGGTCTGCCAGAAGCAGCCGGGCGCTAGTGACCTAGCTTTGCTGGGTCTTGGGTGGTTAGGGGTTCAATGTAGAAGTGCAGAACGGCACTGCAAGGGATTATCGATTGACTCCAACAGATGTGCAATCCGAATTCTTCTTCAGACATGCAATCATTCATAGCTGATGATAATATAATTCAGTTTTAAGCTCTCATTCTGAGGCACCGTTTAGATGCCAAAAATTTTGCCAAAATTTTCAGATTCCCCGTCACATCGAATCTTTGAACACATGTATGAAGCATTAAATATAGATAAAAAATAGAACTAATTACACAGTTTAGACGAAATGGACGAGACAAATCTTTTAAGCCTAATTAGACTATGATTGAACAATATTTACCAAATAACAACGAAACTGTTATAGTAGCGTTTCGCCAAAAATTTTGCCAACTAAACAACCTCTGAGGCTGTGTTTAGATCCAAAATTTGGATAGCCAAAATACACTGTAGCATTTCGTTTGTATTTGGTAATAATTGTCCAATCATTGACTAATTAGGCTCAAAATGTTCGTCTCGTAAAGTACAACCAAACTGTGCAATTAGTTTTTGATTTTATCCACATTTAGTACTCCATATATGTATCGCAAGTTTGATGTGACGGGGAATCTTATTTTGCATAGTGCACTTTTCAGTGCATCTAAACACTGCCTGAGTTGAATTGAGGCCACCAAAATCTGATACACCTTGCGTCATGCGAGCTGAACAAGTGTCCAGTCTGACCAGGCATCCAGAGAAGAGACGACGATGATCGCGCTGGAGGAGTACTTGGACGAACTGCGGTGAGCAAAAGCATCCAGGCATCCAGTCTGACCAGGCATCCAGTCTGACCAGGAATCTGATCAGCCTTAGATCCTAAATTTTCCCCTAAATTCTACTATGCAAAAAGAAGATTCTCCATCACATCAAAATGCTGGCACATGCATGTAGTACTAAATGTAGATGAAATTAAAAACCAATTGCACAGTTTTGTTGTACTTTGCGAGACGAACATTTTAAGCCTAATTAGTCAAAATTTAGACAATTTTTATCAAATACAAACGAAATGCTACAGTGCGCTACAGTGTTACACAGGAATTCGGCAGCCACCAAGTCGGTGGAACTAAACACGAGTTTCCCCCGACTCTGACGGCATGCAAAAGCACGGCAACTCTGATATGATCCAATCACTTCCTTGTCCAGATGGAGTATAAGACTATCCGCAGTGCATACTCTAAAATGATACTCTAAAGCTTTAGAGTACGAATATAGGATAAAAACTGTTGCACTGGGTATTCTAAAACGATACTCTATCCTTTCTCTCACTCTATATTTAGAGTAGTACTGTGCTTACTCTATACTCAATAGTGGCGGCCCCCACTAGCTAAACAAAGGAAAAAAATGCTATAACCCACAAACCAAAAATCCAAATTAAATTTCGATTGCACCATTAAATTCGTCTTAATAAATCCTTCAAAACTAGATCACAATGGATATATTTAGATAAAGTGACAAGTGGGTCCCACAGTAGATAGAGTGGATAGAGGGTGGATGGGTGTGGGAGAATTAAGTATAGAGGAGAGAATCTTGCTGACTAGGACATATAAAGGATGAATATAGAGGTCCATGAGTACGAGTAGTGTAAGACATGGTTTGCCCATCATTTTCGGATCATATCTCTACAACTAAAAAAAAACCCAAATGTTATCGTCACCGTCGGACCGTCTCCCCTCCCCCGCGCTTCCTTCCTCCCATCCCACCCTCTTCCCTGTCCCGACCCGATCTCCCATCCCACCGCGTCGGGATCCTCCTGCCTCCCCGCCCGGCTGCTCCCCCTCCCTCTCCTCCCCTCCCCCCCGGCCGCCGCCGCCGTCACGTTCGCCGGAACCATGGACGGCATCGAGGGCCTCCTGGCCCGCGACTTCGGCGTGCGGCCGCAGGGCAAGGCCGCCCCCATGGCCGGCGCCTCCTCCCGCTCCACCGGATCCGGCGCCAGCACCGCCGCATGGTCCAGCTACGGCAGGTCCACCCCCGCCCCCGCCCCCGCCTCCACCGCCTCCTTCGACTCGCTCTTCGACTCCTTCAACGGCCCCACCACCAAGCCCGCCGCGCCTTCGCCTTCGCCTGCCCCCGCGTACGACGACAACATCTTCGGCACGGTCCCGGGTCTGCGGTCCTCCAACTCCACCGCCTGCAAGGTGAGATTCGATTTGGTCGCCTTTGCTTCTAGCAACGGTGCGTTTGAGCCCCGCCCCTGCAAGAAAATCTTCTTCCCCTCCGAGTAGCACAATCTTCCCTTCGTTCGCCGCCTGTTCAATCCATCTAACTCTTCTTCTCTGTCTCCATAGTTAGCTCTTGCGTGCTCAGATTTATTTTTCTTGCTACTCTTCTCACGAAAGATCGAGACTGAACACTGGAGGGGGCGACTGGTTGAATTCGTGAAAGGATATCTATTGTTCTCTTTCATGTGCTGTTTGATTTTTCTTGGTATTTCTTTTTGGCATGCATTAATCCAATTCACGGTCCTAATTTAATCTGGTTGCAGGCTTTGTGGGTGGTGCTGGTGACCTGAAGCTGACTAAGGATGGGAACACCGTCTTGAAGGAAATGGTATGGCTTTACCTTTTACAGAAACATTCTATTGACATCCTGATGATATAGGAGTATGTGCTTGGTGGTGTTTTCTTTGATTTGGTGTGTTGTGCCATTTATTTGTAGCAAATTCAGAACTCAACTGTAATCATGATTGCGAGGACGGCTGTGGCACAGGATGACACAAGATGGCACAACCTCCACTGTGCTTTTGTTGGGGAGCTAATGAAGCAGTCTGAGCGGTGCACAGATGAAGGTATTTTGTTAATTTGTTCTGGAACATTTCTAATCTTCTCACAGGCTGCTGATGACTACAACAACAACAACATAGCCTTTTGTCCCAAGCAAGTTGGGGTAGGCTAGAGATGAAACCCAAAAGAGACGAGAAACAGGGAGACACATAAAGGGACATAAAGGGCACAAGACAAAAAGAGGTCACGGTTCAGGCACGTTGATTGCCAATCTCCAAGCGCTCCTATCCATAGCTAAATCCTTAGAGATATTCCACTCCTTAAGATCTCTCTTAACGGACTCGTCCCAAGTTAGTTTAGGTCGACCTCTACCGCTCTTTACATTATCGGCCCGCTTTAGAACTCCACTACGCACCGGCGCCTCAGGAGGCCTCCGTTGGACATGTCCAAACCATCTCAACCGATGTTGAATCAATTTCTCCTCAATTGGTGCCACCCCAACCCTATCCTGAATATCGTCGTTCTGAACTCTATCCCTCCTTGTGTGCCCACAACACCAACGCAACATACGCATCTCTGCTACACTCAATTGTTGGACATGTCGCCTTTTTGTAGGCCAACACTCAGCACCGTATAACATCGCCGGACGAATCGTCGTCCTATAGAACTTACCTTTCAGCTTCTGAGGCACCCTTTTGTCACAGAGAACGCCAGAAGCTTGACGCCATTTCAACCAGCCGGCTGAAATTCTATGCCTAACATCTTCATCAATGTCTCCATCCTTTTGTAGCATCGACCCTAAATACCGAAAAGTATCCTTCTTGGCCACCACTTGCCCATCGAGGCTAACGTCTCCCTCCTCGTGCCTAGTCGCGCTGAAATCGCACCTCGTGTACTCGGTCTTAGTCCTACTAAGTCTGAACCCTTTCGACTCTAACGTGTGCCTCCATAGTTCTAACTTCCTATTAACCCCCGCCCTAGTGTCGTCAACTAGCACCACATCATCAGCAAAGAGCACACCAAGGGATATCACCTTGTATGTCCCTTGTGACCTCATCCATCACCAAAGCAAATAAATAAGGGCTCAAAGCTGACCCCTGATGCAGTCCTATTTTAATTGGAAAGTCACTGGTGTCGCCATCACATGTTCGGACAAACGTCACCACATCCCTGTACATATCCTTGATGAGGGTAACGTACTTAGTTGGGACTTTGTGCTTTTCCAAGGCCCACCACATGACATTTCTCGGTACTTTGTCATATGCCTTCTCGAGGTCAATAAAGACCATGTGCAAATCCTGCTGATGACTCGTCCCTCTTAATTCTTTTTTAGTCTCTAGCTGGTGGATTGAAATTTGGAGTTACATCTATCTAACAATAAACAATTGGTGGAATCCGTGTGTGTTGGGATCAGGTCTAGCTACGGGTCACGGTGAAGAAGACTGTATGAGGAGATTCTCTCTGACATTGTGCCGCTCATAGTCATAGCAGTGATCTCAGGATGGGTGGATTAGGTCTCTTCACATGATGCAATATAATTAATTCCAGTGATCTCATGCCACTGTTTCTAGCTATTTGAAATGATAGCCTGCATCAATTTTTGGCATCCATGATTTTTGGCGTTCACCTTGCAATATGTGGGGGCCCTCTCATTATATACTCATCAGTAGAGCTGTAGAAGAACAAAGCCGAAAATTTTGGATTGGTCCTGTTCTTATGGCACTGAAATGCAACCTGTTCCATTGCAGCTGTGGTCACGGAGCTGTCGGAGATGATGGATCAGAGCTTCTGGTCGCAGCTGCCCCCGAGCTCCTGCGAGAGCTGTTGGTGAGGATTGAGGTGTCGGAGAGCCGGTGGCCAACCCGCAAGGACCTGGTGTCATGCGCTGGCGTCTGCCAGACCTGCAAGGGCATCATGAAGTAGGCAGTGCGCGTACCAGAGGTGTCAGGGAAGCTCATGTTCCCCATCTCGCTTAAGCAGGTCTGTGCTCTTTGGTCATCATTAATGTGCAATAGTTCCATTACCATCTCGATTCTTGATTGTGCTTACTGCTTTGGAAGTTAATGGTGATAGGGTCAGTGAGAGTAATTTTAGGCTAGGCCTCTTCCGGTCAGCAATTGTATGAATTATTAGTTTGGTGAAGTGGTTAAGGATGGAAATTCATGACAACTGCCCACAACGACGCACGCTCTTGATGTCACGCAACCACTCGAGATCAACATCCACTACAATGAGAGACAACCCTCTTCCTTCCTCCATCTCCCCGTGTGTTTAGTGAACTGCTAGGTAAATTAATCTTTGAATTGTCAGATTCCATCGATGCAGCGGATGCAAGGGATGAATTGTTTGGCGATCTGGTTCCCTGCCCTTTTCAGGTAAACAATGCAGTGCTCTTTGTCTCCATCGCTTGCCAGTGTTTTACACTACAGATTAATCTGATTCCTATGGTCTACTTCGCTTGCCAGTGACATATATGATTTTACACTACAGATTAATCTGCGGTGACATATATGTCTCCATCGCTTGCCAGTGTTTGTTTTTTTTTGTTGGAGGGTGGGTTTTGGTGTTAAACTTCTCCACATAGGCAGATTCTACTGTATTTCTTTTTTTCTGTAAAAACTCATAATTAGAAAGTTGTAGATATCATATAGATCTAATTTCTGCCATTTTTTTTTGCGGTTTTTGGATCATAGATGCAGTGTTCTACCTATCTGAATATTATTCTGTTGTGTTGTCAATGCTATCATACAAAACTTGATCTGAACACACGTCTAATGTATTTGGCTATAAACATCAGGCTTTAAGTATCATTTTTTTGTGTAAGTGTAAAATACACGTTTGTAATCTATATTATCATGGACGATTTTTTCCCGTTGCAACGCACGGCCATTTACCTAGTCTATCCACGAGTCCCACACAAATATTCGCCTCCGTATAGCTTCGGACAAGAAGCTTTCCGGCGGGCTGAAACTGAAATGGATGCATCTCTTGGCCGAACAGAAATGGCGCGAAAAATGTAACGCATTATTCAAGCATATCTGGATCGGCATGTCGTGGCCGTTCTTAAACAAGTGCCGGTTCACGTCTCCACGAGGGAGTGGGAACAACCTTTGGCAATGTACAAGACGAAACGAGTCAGTGAGTCACCAAGACAGCGATTTTTTTTTTCTACCACCACCCCCGCCACCCACAGAGACAGCGATTTATGCACAAACACATAAAAATATAGTACAATTCTCAGGAGTTAAATAATTTTAGACTAATCATGGATTCATGGTAACCCTATTTGAAGACATAATATAAATGTTGATACTATTTTCAATAAATTTGGTTAAAATTAAGAATTTTTTTGACTAGTTTCAACTCTAGAATTGTACTTTTTTGGACGGGGATTGATGACGAGTGTTCATCTGAAATTGTGCCTCCCGGCTTTAGTTTGGTGGAGGACCATGTTATTGGTGTTGTGGCTTTCAGGTTAACTTCAGCGATATTTTTGCCGTCTGCTTCATCAGACACGGAGCAGATTACATTCTTGAATTTCGTCCCCCGCCGTGTTGTCGCTTTGGGCGTGGAGAATGAGAATCTTTTAAGATACTGTTTCAAGGGGCAGAAAATATGGAAAGTGATGAACAGCCCGGTGTTGCTGTTACATTGGTTTTGGCTTACTGAACAAATGGGGGGGAAAAGTTGAAACACTTTCACTTCAGAGATGTACTTATGCGTGTACGAATTACTCCTTGCCGTATGCGAAGACTGCTGTTAACGTCACATGAATTCTAGTGTGTGGATACCCTTCTGAATTTTTGGATACGGCACTGTGAGCTGAAATTGTAGAGATGAAGAATCCCAGACGGACCACCACATCTTGGCTACCATTTTGAGTTGCGTGGTACACTCATTCTATATACGTGTTTTCATTCTTCGGGACCTTTCAAATCATGGAGAAAATTTCTCGGCTGATGAAAAGCCACATTAAAGGTTCGTCATTCCACATCTTCAGTATTATCTCTGAAAAAAACCATCTATATTACTAGCATGGAGTGTGAACAGTACTAACATTTCTCCATGTTCCTTTAACTTCCTCTGAAATGACATGTTATTTCATCTTGACCAGTTACGACCTTCCTCAGGAAGACCGTTGTGCAGATTAAATACTTTTAGCAAGGACATATCATCTGTCATTTGCATTATCCCGATCCAAAGCTAGACGCCTAGACCTCAAATGATATCTTCATGGTGCACCTGTCTCTGCAGACGAAAAGGTCCATCAGTGAGACAGTGACTAGCAAATGGAGCATTCTTTCACCCACTACAGGCTCAGATTCTACGTTGGTTGGCAATGCATGACTTGAAGAGATAAAGTTTAGGCAGTTGCAGATTTGGGTTTGTGATTGTGTGGACAAATGGCTCCTTGAAGCGAAACCATCAACTTTACTCGCGCGTTCCATAGTGGAGAAGGGGAAAGCTGGACAAGGAAGTGTTGGACTAGTAACTAAAGAGTACAGCCTTCCCCGGATGGATGAATGAGCAAAGTGTTGGAGTAGAAACTGCAGCGTACAGAGTATGCAACGTCAGGTCAAAAATAAAGGAATGAAAGAAACATGAGCAAAGACAAAGAAGAGAACTGCTCCAATACTCCTTTTAAAATTGCACGGATCTTAAAGCAGTTTATCAGATTAATTAAACATTTCCTTAATTATTTGTCACATGGGCCCGTCCGTATCCAACCCAGCCCGTGCCTAACTTATCTCTTTCCTATCCCCGGCGCCTGGTGCCCGTTCGATTCGCTTATGTCCGGCAAGAAGCCACCAGTTCCGTCGAAGCCCACCTAGCCTGTGTCCTACATGTATCGCCGCAGGATCAGGTGGAATCGATCATAACGTCGTGCTGTAAAACCCGCATGCATTTGTCATCCTCGCCGCTCGCGTAGGATAGGAGTGTCATCGTCTCGTCGTCGGCGTAACGGAGGAGCGGCGTCATCTCGGCATAAGCACCGTGGAGGCTCCAAACATCGGAATTCTTTTTCCAGATCTAGATGATGTTAAAATGGATTGGGTTTGGGCTGGACGTGGAAGGGCCAGGCCCATGCGACACCCAGATGGGTAATAATAATTAAGAAAAATCTTTACTTAATTAGATTCGATGCTTTGAGATGCGTATATAGTTTTAAAAGGAGGAGTACCGGAGTAGTTGTTTTTTTTTTCTCGATCGGGGATATAGCCCATTTTTCATCAAGAGGAGTGAATTACAAGTCAGCTATGAGAGAACCATCATAGCAAAGATTACAGACCACTAAGATAGTAGTGAGTAACCTGGGATAAACATAGGAACAACAACAATAAAAAAAATATACAAAGAGAGAGAGCGACCGCCCTCAACACCCTAGACCTGTCACTGTGCCTGCAATAAAAAGAACGCAATGGTTTTCTACGCAAAAGAACAAGCCGTGGTGGCAAAGCATCCACCCAGAGAACGAGCAAGCAGCAGCAACGGCGGCAAAGCATCCGCCAACGAACCGAGCGACTACGGCGGCAAAGCATCCGCCAAGAAACGGGCCAGCACACTCTCGGCAGCAAAGCATCTACCGGAGTAGTCGTCGACAAAGATAGGTTACGTATAATCTTTACTGTACCAAAAAAAAGAAAACATATGCATAGCATAGAATAGGTGTTTCACCATGTGTAAGGAAGTCATAACATTTCTTTTTGTGATCTGTCATTGAGACATGTGAAATGCGAATCATGCAAAAGCGCTGTGGTAGTGAATGTGGCTGTTCAGAACGCTCGCACTTGAAAAGAAAGTGTCAATACTGTTAACTGTTATTAGCGCCCAACAGTGCTGTGTTTAACTCAGCTTAACTTTTTCTTTTTTTGTCCGAATGGACGGCAAAAGATTTGCCATATGGTTTTCAGCTAAAAATGTACATGTACAAAGTGAAGGATTTCGGTTCAGATACGCTGAGCAACATATCATCAGCGAAACAACATCTAGTGTTCAGATAATCAAACTTTGAGGAATAATTCTAAAAAAAATCAAACTTTGAGGAATATATCTCTCTTTTTGGGTTGCATTATTGCAGTTTTCTGCGGGTCATGCCACTAAAAGTGGTTATCAGCGCAGACGACGTTCTCCCTTGTCCTACAGGTTCAGTGGTTCACTAAATTATTCAGAGGTCAGCCCTATAGGCGAATAGATCATATCATGCAGTAGCAAAACAGGATCCAGAGACAAATAAGCATCCGCGGATCGCCCTGCAATTGTGCCTGTCTGCTGCATAATTGAGAAAGAAATGATGGATGATCGCGTAGTGGCAACTACTGTAGCCCCATGCTTTGCGTCAGCGCAAGGCAACGGTTCCCTGTTCATCCGGGCCTGACCAATGCATCCTCAGGCACAGATCTGCAGCTCTTTTCTCTGCAGCAAACAGGATCTGGACACTGTGCCAGTACGCGTCACGGTGGCCATCATTCTTCTGAGCACCGAGCACCTACCATAAACTGAGAATGATAAGACGACATGTGTGCAGACTACAGGGGAACAGCTGACAGGTCATTTTCGAGATATAAGCATTGCAGTGGAACTTGTCCTTCTGAAATCAAAGTTGAACGGGCTCTTGCATCACGAGAACATGCAACTCAACATGTATTACTCGAATTATTGCATTATTGAGAACGTGCATTCAGCACAAAGAATGCTCCTATTACTGCTACATTTTTTTCTTTTTTGAGATGAAGTATCAAGTAAGACTGTCACTGCCCTTGCCTATGGAAAGACGTTGAATAGCTGATGGACTGTTGATGCAAGAACTATCAAATGTTATGCTTCGTTCCATTCTTCGTTTCTGACAATGTGTCGATCTAGCCGTTGCGTGACAATGTGTCGTTGTTCTAGAAGCAGCGATAGATCCTCCCGCATGGAGTCTCCAACACTGGACACTGGAGCAGTGGAGCTCCTGTCGCGAAATGAGCTGTTGGGCCCTCTTCCTCGGCATCTCTGGTTCAGGTAGGTCCAGGCGGCTGCTAGCCTGCTACTGACATCCACTCCGAAGCTCCCGCATCCACAATTCTAATTCCTACAGCTCGCGCGACACCGCCGCTGCGTCCTCCGCCACACCAACGGCGGACGCCCTGAACCGCACCACCGCGAAGAGGACACGAAAGACGCCCGACAGACCACAGAGACCCGCAGCGAGGGGACGTTCTTGGACCGGAACGCCTCCGCCCTCCGGCTCTGGGGACGTGCCATCGCTTGGGAAATGGAAACTAGAGGCGCGGATCAACGTCGTACGCCGAACGCACTCGGCCGCCGATCGGCACCGTGTGGTGCTACTGCTGGTGCACGCCTGCACGGGTGGCCGGTGCGCTGCCGGCACTGTGCCACAACGGCAGACGACGCACATAGCAGCCTGAAAGCTCATGGCATGTGTGCGTGTGTGTTGACTTGTGCTGTTAGAAACAAGCGAGATGGTGTCAGGAATCAGGATGGAGGAGGAATGAGTCGGAGATGGCCAGATGGGGCTATGGGAATCTCTCGTCTTTCCAATGGCGGGGCCGGCCTCAACTGATCATTGATCCCACTAGCGCCTGAATTATTGCCCGAAAGCTAAGGTGCAGACTGCTGTAGACCCAATGCAAGATCTTCTTCTTCTTCTTCTTCTTCTTCTTCACTTCATCTCCCTTCTCGTGCGTGTTGTGTTGTTCACGGTGAATCCGAAAGGTCAAGCCAGGGTTCGAGGGTTGTTATGCTTATGCACTGTCGCGTGGTCCGTGCTGCAGCAACATGCATGGAGATAATGGCGTATATATTGCGGTTGACTCGCGAAGAAAAGGACGGGTTAGTGATCCAGTGGATATTATTATGCCTAATGGTGATGGGAGTTGACTGGTGATCCTGTTAGCTCCTGCGCTGATGAGAGGAACTTTGTAGAGCGTTGGTTGAGGGCGTATTTTTGCGTGATAGAGAGGGGCGAGCAGAATAAAGGGGCCTCACTCACTCTCACATGACCTGTGTAGGTTCTTTCCAAATCAGGGGGGAAGCATGTACACAAACGGAGCATCTCGTTGGGTTCTTGGTCCCGTTTGGATGTTACCGTATTATGAAATATTACGGCATTAAGGAACCGCGGTTTTAGAATAGATGTGCAGACCCATAGTTTATAGAAATGAGATCTAGAGTGGAGTTTTTAGAACTCTAAAAGGATTATAGTCTTAGCAGTAATATGATTTTAAATTCCTAAAATAATATGGTTTTTAAATCTATATAAAGTTTGTTGTATTTAAACACTTAGTGACACTCCAAAACAAATGTTCTACAAAATTATTTTATTATTCTAAAACTCCTAAAACATTGTGTATCAAAACATGGCTTTTTCCCCCTTTCTTGGTACTAAACTACAAGTGCACTATATTCATATAAAAAAAGAAAGTGCACTACTATTCCACATGAAGCTTAGGCCCAAGATTGCGGCCCAACGTCGTTGTTGCCACACAAGGCCCAGTAATGCTGTTGCAAGGCCGGAGTTCAAACACGGCCTCGCGATTCAGTGGAGGACCTTTTTGTGAATTTTTTTTTTGAAATCTTGTCTAAAAAAATAGCTCTGTTTAATCTGGTAAAAATAATATTTAAGTGACCAAAACTTGATATGCTTTGGAATAGATTAAATTAATCTGGATTATAATTAACTATAATTTGCTTCCAACTTACTATAAGAGAATATAGTTTATAAACAACAATGATCCAACAACACTTATAATCCAAGGTTTCAAACAAACCACATTATTGTAATACATAATCTAGATTATTATCATCCAAATTCAGAATCCAGATTATAATAACCCAAAGTGATCCACACACATGGCCTAGTATCAGAAATCCCAGAGAGGAGTTCATGGAGTCCTCGAGCCCCCCCCCCCCCCCCCCCCCCCCCCCCCCCCCCAATAGTCTTTTGCTATATGAGAGAGCAGCCCTCAAGCCCCAAACATAGAAATAGGAAATCAGTTATAATTATTTTATTTAATTACATCCCTGCATTTCAAATTATAAGATGTTTTGTATTTAGGAAAGCTAAAATGTCTTATAAAAACAATGTATCTATGAGTAAGGATCTCATTGACATGGCTGGCCTTGTGCACCCTGTACTGACCTATGGATTTTATTTGCTTTAGCAAGGAGCCAGGGATCATTTACCCACGTTCGGCTGTATGTTTCCTTACTCGTCAACAGTGAGAATATAAAAGGATGCCTCGGCACATAAAGGAGGTTCGACGAGATTTCTAGCCTTTTTCCTTTTTTTCCTTTTTAAATAACTTAGTTATTTATTAACTACTTAATTTTTTCATGGATTTTTAAAAAATGAAGGGTTGAGATTTGTTTGACATCTTATCTCTTATGTGGTAAAGGGAGTATCATAGGAGGACTCTACTGCAGGAATATTCAAAAAAATTCAGACATCATGGGGGGCCATGGCCCCTACTAGCCCCCTAGTTAATGATGTTGACCTTGACCAGGAAATCGTAGTAACATCGATGCTCAACTTCCCACACATAGGGCCTATTTAGTTGGCAAAAAGAGCCAAAAAAAAAGTTTGTGCAGTACCCGTCACATCGAATCTTTGGACGCATGCATGGATCATTAAATGTAGGTAAAAAAAATAACTAATTTCTTCACGACCACCTCCACCGATTGTTGTCCCATCCTTGAAGGTACAGCGGGAAGTGTGCATCTGTAGACAGCCCCAATTCTGCCTTTCCCGAGCTTCATTGTCTTGTGGAGGTTTATTTTGGCCTTTCTGATGTCGGCATAGGCAACCTGGGTCGACACCTGGGGAGGTTTTGCATGGTTCGCACAACGTTGTCCTGCTCCTTCTTCCACCTCCTGTATCTCGAGTTCAAGTATACAACGGTAGTCATGATGACAGCGACAACCACCGATCCAAGGACCGAGGACGATGCAATGGCCCACTGATTGGGAGGCATTACACAAAAGTGATGCCCGATGCGTGACGGTCGTTGAATTCCATATGTGCAGTTGTAGGAGTTGCCCCATCAAGGAGAAGAAGGCAAAGGACGCTGGTTCTTTAAAACATCCATGGCCTAAGGATCTTGTTGGCTACAGCAATTACGGGTTTGGATGTTCCTTCACCTGCATCTGCATAGACCAACATGCGGTCCTCAATATAATCGTAATCAACCCACACGCTATACTTGTTTGCCACTGAGGAATTGTGCGGCAGCGGCTCTCTATGTCTGCAAATATGTACCCAGATGGCAGGTGATGCTATGCCGTTAGGTGCACTGATTTAGGCAGAGACGTGGCCGTCGGCAACATTGTGAGATGTAGCAGCATTGGGCCTGGGCAGGATGGAGCAGCAGCTGGCATTATCCAGTAGCGCTGGGGGCATATGCACCTCCACCTACATGCCAAAATTATTCCTCGTGAATAGGTAGCCAGGAAGTTTATGGACAAAATAGCTTAGAGTGAGGTTTCCTTGCTGATCCTAGTTGGTGCCGGAGCATCTGCACGATTTTGGGAGGCAGCAAGGGAGTAACAAGCATAAGAGAAACTGGATAGTGGATAGACAAAGCACACCTGATAATTGGGCTTGGAACTTAGAAGGCCATGCATGGTATGAACTGTGCTGCCGGCCAATCTCGAGCTCGCATGGTAGCTCAATGCTTTCTTACAGCGGCCCTGTTCGCTTGAACTTATCGGTCATACCTTTTCAGCGAAATAACAGTGTTTTTCTCTCACAATAAATCAGCATCAGCATAAGGTGTTTTTCCAGCCAGCCAAACAGGGCCTAGTCGTTGGCCTGCTTAGCACTAGCAATGGTTGCTCTTTATGGAGTATTATATTTATTGGCCAGACTGGATAGTCCCAGACGAAAACGAATGTGTGAACACAATTTTTGACATCGTGCCGGTCGTGAAAGACTTATACTGCACACATGCTTTAGAGCAAGGCCAATAATATAGCCTGATGCTGGCGGTATAAATCTTTACAACCCATCTCTCAATCCATTAATATAGTAGTTAGCTCTTCTCTATTAATATATAGTTTACTTGTCTCTCTCATAAATTTTCCTAATTCTTATGTCTAAGCGAGCTATAAACTTAGAGCATCTCCAAAAGTGCCTCATCCCTTCCCCATCCATGTTTTTTAGAAAAAAGGAGAAAAACTCATCTCCAATAGTTCCCCATATCTCTTTCCCATCTTTCTGCACTTGGCAAACCACCGTCACCTGCGTGCAAATATACGCGCGGCCTGGGAGCACGCATCCGGAGTTTCCCCGCTCGCCTTCTCCTTCACGCGCGCCGCAGTCCTTCCCGCGCAACATCTCCTTCACGTCATAGCCCAGGTTCCATCTAGGGGAGATGATCTTCGACGCCGCCATTGATGTACTCGTCCTCTCCACATCGACTAGGGTTTTTGGATGCTAGGGTTTCGGTAGCCGCCGCCTGGAGTCCACGATAGCAGTAGGCACAACCATCGCTGGCATGCCTCTGCACCACCCCTTGTCGCCGGCGTGGCCCTTCCGGCCGGGATCGGCCGCTCGCTCGTGTCGGTGTGTTGTGTGTTGCGAGCCTGAGAAGAAGAAAGGAGTGGGAAAGAAAAAGGAGGAAAGACAGGGTTTCAGGTGAGAAAAGTGCAAGAGAGAAATATCTAATGGAAAGACTTAAACGCGCACAGAAACAAATTCAGGGTTCCTAACGCAAACACATGAGACCAGGTCGTGGGAAAAAAAGTACCGAGAAAAAAAATTTAGAATAAAAATATAGGAACTTGGAGATGATCTTTTTTCTTCCCATACTAATTTATGAGTTGGCAAACACTATGTTTTGGGGAACAAAATATGGAAAACTCTTGGAGATGCTCTTACAGTCCGCTCCTTTTCTCTCCTCTCATCTCTCTCCCCTCAGCACAAATATATAGGCCCCGTTCGGCTGGGCTGATAAGCTGGCTGAAAAACACCGTTGGCTGATTTGATGTGAGAGAAAAATACTATTCCGGCTGAAAAAGATGAACAGGCTCATACTTACAACCTTTTTACTGTACTTGCTCTTAGGCCCACAAACCAAACTCCAGGTTTTATGCATGCGTTTCTTTCCGGCGGTGGTTTCTCATGATCTAGAAGGTGATAGGACCATTGCGAACCACAACTTTTAATCATGTTTAACTCCCAATGATTCATGATATATAGGGAATAAATGTTTGGCTTGGCTTTGCTTTGCACCGCAATTTTATTCCGATGTGCAAGGGAGCATTACAGTTTACAAGTTACTTTATCCGTTCCTGAATGAATAAATTTCTATTCAAACTTTTTATGTTTCACTAAATATATAAAAAAGGTAAAAAATATTTGTGACATCAAATGAACATATTATAGTTTATGGTGTATTTAATGATACTAATTTAGTATCATAAATCTTTTTTTGCGACGTGGTACCATAAATCTTCGCCTCGTTCGGCTGGCTGGCTGCCAGCCAGCCAGTAGTGCTTTTATCTCACATCATTTCAGCACCAGCCACCAACCAGCCAGCAGTATTTTTCTCTCACAACAAATTAGCATCAGCCACCAGCCAGCCGAACGAGGCCCTTGGTGCTCTTTTTTTCTTCCATTTTGATCCCAAAACATTTTAGTTTTCTTTCTTTAAGGTGAAAAGTCTAATATGTTTTGTACTCAATGCAACGCGGGCAGTCAATTGTGCGTGGCTATGACCTTACGAGCAATCACATTAACAACGATATAAATTCCAGCTTCTTCGCAGCTGAACATTGCTCCACGAGGTACATTTTGTGTACATATACGTTTATACTAGTACCCAATACCTGCAAACGATCACAAGTGGTCTACAAAAATGTACAGTTTCAAACGCGACTATGTAGTATGAACTGGGCGTACTGCACACGAACAGATCACAAGCATTTCATTTTGTTGAAGCTCCCGACGAAGAATAATCCCGGATCATTCGAAGAACAGAAGCTAGCAGCATCCATGGGCCATGGCGTACGCTTGGGGCCGGTTTAGTTGCAAAATTTTTTGCAAAACGACACGGTAGCACGTTTCGTTGTTATTTGGTAATTAGTGTCAAATCATGGTCTAATTAGGCTTAAAAGATTCGTCTCGTCCATTTCGTCTAAACTGTGTAATTAGTTTTATTTTTTATCTATATTTAATGCTTCATGCATGTGTCTAAAGATTCGAAGTGACGAGAAATCTGAAAAATTTTGCAAAATTTTCTGGAAACTAAACATGGCCTTGGTCGCCAGGAACCAGAACTCCTCAGTACAGGCCACGGCGCACCTGGAGCAGCGACAGAGGAGACAAGGACTCTGTCACGATCATGTCACAGCAAGCCAGTACGATCATGTCGCGCACCTTTATTTTTACAGTATTTTTTCTCTCACTGTCACTCACCTCGAAGCCGACGAGCGACCGCGTCCGGCTGTACACGGTGGCGGCGGTGAGCACGGAGCTGGTGGAGCCGCACTCGCTGTCCTTGAGCGACGCCGTGGAGACGTCGAGCCTGGCGCCCGACGACCACGGGGAGGAGTAGTGGCCGGCCCCGCGCGGCGTGGCGCCGGCACCACCGGCCAGCGACGACGACCGCTGCATCTTGGCGGTCCTGGGCGGCGTCCCCTTCCTCCGGCTGGGCAGCCGCTCCAGCGCGTCGGTGCGCTGGCGGGGCGCGCTCTGGGACCGCGCCTTGGCGCGGGACGACTCCGTGTTGGCCATGTAGCCCGGGCACGCCTCCGACGCCTGATGCTGCGGGCTGCTCTGCGCCGTGTTGGCCACCGAGAACTCGTCGTAGTGGCCGCTGTACGCCCGCGGACTCATCAGCTCTGTCACCGCCGACGGAGCCGGGGAGGACCGGCCGGCGTGGTGGTGGTCGGCGAAGAGCTGCCTGTCCTTCCCCGCGCTCCGCCGCACCGGCGGCTCGCCAACGTCCACCTCCACGATCTTGGCGTTCTCCTCGCACAACCTGTCCATCTCCTGCTCCGTCGTTGACATCAGGAATTCAGGACACGGGAACGGATCAGACAGACGAGATTTAGTCGCTGGCAGGCGCCGTGGATGGATTAATTGACTGATCGATCAATGCAACTGCATGGTCGTTGCTTACGTAGGAGCGGCGGTGCCTCGGGTGCTGCGGCGACTGCCGTGGCCTGGGCGGCGTCGGGTGGTGGTGGTCATGGTGCTGAAGAGCGAGCATGCGCTGTGCCCGCAGGTGGGACTGCGCGGCGAGGAGCGCCTGCATGCAGCGGAGCGTGGCGTTGGCCTGCTTCCTCACCAGCTGCCCCCGCACCAGAGCTTGCAGCTTCACGATGCCCCTCAGCGCGCACAGAGCCGTCCGCGCCTGCCACGCCACGCCAGACGAGTCGGTCGTGTCGCGTTATCCAAATGATCAAATCTGCAATCTTTTTCTGAACAAGTAAGGAATGCGTGGCAGGTACCAGGTAGCCTCTGAAGGTGGCCTGGATCCTGACGGCGGCGGCGTCCTCGACGAGGCACGGCGGCAGCTCCATGCGCGGCGCCCCGCGGGAGGACAGGCGCGCGGCGGCCACCGCCACGGCGTGCTTCTTCTGGTCGAACTCGACGCCCGGCGCCGGGAAACCAAGTGGCCCCTGGTGCTGGTCCTGGTCCGGCGGCCCTCCCTTCCTGCTCCACCGCTTGTCCTTGGGGGCCGCCGGCGGATCCACGGCCTGCGGCGGCTTGTCCTTCTTGCCCGACAGGAAGCTCCGGAGCCAGCGCCCCGCCTTCCCCATTGCCTGCCTCGCTCGCTCACCGCGACTGCAAGCAACGCGCGTACGCTGGCATCAGACAGGACACCGTGTACATACATTGCATTTGCATCATCGTCGAAACGTAGTTTGGCGTGATCGATCCCGGTGAGCACCCACCTGACCTACCTTCCAGGGAATGAGAATGCCAGATGCGACGAGGGAGGGCAGCGGGCAACGACCGCGAGGACCGGCTCAACGCTCCGGTCAGCCGCGGCCCGCGGGGAGCTGCCGGCCACGTGAAGCGGGTGGCCGCGAACATGGGCGTGGGCAGGTGCAGGTCAGCAGCACCGCGCGCGCTTTCGGCTGTCAGAATCTTTTATATATATATATATATATAATACCCGGACCGGGGACGCGGCAGCATTATTGCAACTGTGGGCGCGTCCGTGTCAATCATTCACGCATCCGTCCGTCCCCAGACACATTGCGAGCGACGACCATCCATCGGCATGTCAGCTCGTCCGTGTCCGTCCTTTCTAGTATCCATTATTCATTCTGATTCAGAAGCTTTCATCAGGCCTCTGAACCTGCAATCCTACGTGCTCCGTTCCACCTGTTCCCGGGTGAAAAATAAGCGACTGAAAGTACTGCTGACTGATTTATTATGAAAAAAAACGTTACTGGCTGACTAAAAATAAGCGGCTAAAAGCTTAAGCCAACAGGCTGCATCTCTTCTTCTCGAGTTCTTTTATTACTGCCAGCTGTGCTTTGCTGCGTGCAAGTTTGACATGCATGCCCCTGTCAAAAGACTCGCTGCACGAGAGCCGAAGAAATGATTCCAGAATGATTGACCCGACCGTGCGTGCGATCGGTGCTTGGTTTTCAGACCGGATCGGAGTGTGTCAGATTGGATTGCTGCCAAGAACAAGAACCGCAGTCACATGCTCTGGTTCCCCTCAGATACGCTTTGGGAGTTCTAGGTAATGCCAAAAATTTTGCCAAATTTTTCAGATTTCCCGTCTCATCGAATCTTTGGACGCATGTATGAAGCATTAAATATAAATAAAAAATAAAACTAATTACACAGTTTAGACGAAATGGACGAGACAAATCTTTTAAGCCTAATTAGACCATGATTGGACACTAATTGTCAAATAACAACGAAACTGCTACAGTGTCATTTTGCCAAAAAAAATTGCCAACTAAACAAGGCACCTGTGCTTACCGGTCGGCCCCGGTCCTCCCTGTTCAATTCAAGGCCTCGTTTAGGGCCTCTTTGGACGGTAGGATAGGAATAGTACAGTAATAGGAAAAACTTAGGAAACGAGTTGGCATACTATGCAAATCCTACGAAAATCCTATCCTATGGAAGTGGAATCTGATCGTCTTTGGTTGGAGCTTAGGAAACGAGTTGGCATACGACACCGCACACCGCACTCGTCATCCTGTACTCGACACAGCACGCGGGCGGATGGCGGCCTCTCTCTCTCTCATCACCGGCGGCCGGCGACCAGCGCGCTCCTCGCCTTCCCCCATGCCCCGCCGCCTCCCCCGTGCCCCACCGCCTCCACCGCGCTCGCGCCCATGCCGGCCATGGCGGATCCGGCACTGGCGGCCACGGATTCGCCGGATCCGGCACCGGCGGCCACGGATCTGCCACAGGTAGGCCACCTCTTCGTCCCCTCTCGTCTCTCCTCCTCCTCCCCCTCCAACTCCGACGACGGCGGGGCCACGCACGCTGGACCTACGGACATTCCCGGCCGCCGGGGAGGCACTGCTGCCACCGCCGCGCGGGGCGTTCCGCGACTGTGTGTGCGCGTTCATGGCGCAGTCCATGGTGCCGGCGGACGGGCGCGTGGGGGTGGCCTTCCGTGTCGGGGACTGCACCGCAGAGGAAGGTTTAGGGCGAGAGCGTGGTCGAACAAGCTCGTTGCCGTTCGAGAGAAGAGGGCGAAGCAGCACGCCGTTCCCGCAGGAAATTTTCCATGAAGTCCGAGCCAATGTTTTTCTTTCCTCTAGAATGAAGGTGTAGGATTGAATTCCTATGGAAAATTTCCTTTGTTTTTTTTTGGAGCCAAAGGACCGGGAAGGAAAGTTTCCTAGGAAAATCCTATCCTACAAAATCTCTTTGCCTCACCCGTGAACCAAAGGAGCCATTAGATTGCAAAACGCAATTAGTGTTCAATTATGAACTAATTAGGTTTGAAAGATTCGTCTCATGATTTACAATTAAACTGTACAATTAGTTACTTTTTCTACCAACATTTACTGCTTCATACATGTGTCTAAAGATTTAATGTGGTATAGAGAGTGAAAAAATTTAGAATCTAAACCAGACCAAGTCCCGGGCCGACTGAGCCTGCATGCCCAGCTGTGCTGATGCGTCTGAGCCTGACGTGGACGTACTGTCTCGTACCGGTGTCCTAGCTGGACGCCAGGGGCAGGCCTGGAAACACCATGATATTGGATGCATCCGCGGCATGTGCCTTGGCCCTGCTCCGCCTTTAATAACCGCACGCATCTGAAGGTTCCTCCCACTGCACCTGGTCCTCACGTCGGTCGGTCGGTGGCTAAGCTAGGGCACGTTAAGTTCCTAAAATTTTGCAAAAGTTTTCAAGTTGAAAGCATGTACGAAACATTAAATATAAATAAAAAATAAAACTAATTATACAGTTTAGACGAAATTCATGAGACGAATCTTTTATACCAAATTAGACTATGATTAGACATTAATTATCAAATAATAACGAAAGTGCTGCAGTACTATTTTTTGAAAAATTTCGCGAACTAGCTACGGGCTCGGAAGTCGGAATCGAAGTCTCTTCAGCATTCATGCCACCGGACGACGGCGGCGGCGGTTCGCGCTAGCGAGCGTTGGAGGTTGGCGTGGCCGCGCCAGGTTTGGTCGAGCAAGCGCGAGCGTGCCCAGCGCATGGTTGCGTGCCATTCGAGTAACGCCGAGCGAGCTAGGAGCTGAGCCGCCTGGCCGCCGCGAACCTACGAACAAAGGGCCCTGTTTGGGTTATGCTCTAAGCAAAAACTCCACGTTACCTCTCCAATTTTTACAAAAGTCTATTTTTCTTCCCTGAACTCTAAAATCGGGTAAACCATCTCCTTGAACTTTTAAAACCATTCGTTTTAACTTCCTGACTGGTTATAAGCGGTCTTCAAAGACAGTTTTGTCTTTTTCTTTTTTTATTTATTTTGGCTGAATCTTTGAAAAATTATAATAAATTACAAAAATCATAAAATAGAAAATATAATTTTGTTAGGCTCCATATGAGTAGATCTACACAGTGAAAATATAATGGCCGAGCTTATTAGCCAAAATCAGCCAGTCATTCAGCAGTGTTTTTCTCTCACAACAAATCAGCATCAGCAGCAGCCGTAGAAACGATCAGTCGAACAAGGCCATTAATATGGTATGCTTTAGTACAAATGTTTTGTTGTAGCTTTAGATCTATGCTTTTCTATAATTAATTCATAGCTACAGTTTGTATGGTCCAATTATGGTGAAATCTTTATGATAGATTAATTATTGTATGTTTGAACTGTAGTAAACATTTTATACTCATTGGATCATGTATAACTTAGTTATAGATTTATTTATACATGCTCCAATGAGTATAAAATTTTTACTAAAGTTCAAGCATACAATAATTAGCCTATTATAAAAATTTCACCACAATTAGACCATAGAAACTGCAGCTATGAATTAATTACAGAAAAGTATAGATCTAAAACGACATAAAAAATTGTAGTAAATCATACCATATCATATGTTCACTGCATAGATTTACTCATGTGAAGTCCAACAAAATTAGATTTTTTTATTTTATGATTTTTCTGTGATTTACTATAAAGATTCAGTCAAAATAAATAAATAAATAAAGCACATTTGAAAACCGCTTATAATCAATCAGGGAGCTAAAACGAACGGTTTTAAAAACTCAGAAAGGTGGTTTATCCAGTTTTAGAGTTCATGGAGAAAACACAGACTTGGAGATCGGTAACGTGGACTTTTTCCATACTCAAATCTTGCTGGGATAACTCTCAGCCGTGAGAAGGCCATGCTGTGGCCTGCGGACTATGGGTAACGGGTGGCATGCACTATGAGAAAGCCCAATAGTACATTTGGTTCATCATTGCTGGGCCGTGTTTTTTAAACTTCTGGTCATATCAATTGGTGAGATGTTAGTACTCCATAGACATTATAGTTTCAGAAAATCATAATATGTTTCATATGAACACTTATAAAAAAAATACTTATATGTATATTATATCTCTTGATGAGAACCACAACTCTGTTTGTTTATTACCTTTTCGTTTAAGCTCATTTGAATACTGAAATAATTGCTAAAATGTTTAGGTGCCCATCAGGAACAAAGATGAGTCGCATGGAAAACGGCAAAATGTCTCGTGCATACTCCCTCCATGGAAACGTTAAAACTTCCTAGAAAGATATAAATAAAAGAAAAATTCTTCAAAATTTGAAGGGGTACTCCCTCCGCCTAAAAAAGAATGTAATTCTAACACAGTGTCATACTGTAGTATCCTAATTTTGACTAATTATAGATAAAAAAACATTAATATTTAAGATATCAAATAAATACCATTAGATTAGTTACAAAATGTAATTTAATAATAAATTAATTTAGAACCATAAATGGAAATACTATTCATTAGAGATTTAGTCGAATGTGAACCATTTTAACTGGCACGTAATGTATAGTTGCATTCTTTAATGTATGGAGTGAGTACATCCAAAGAGTTGGGGTCTAAAAATCTGGTTTTGTAATTGAGAAAAGATAAATCAGACTTATTGTCTCTCCCATAAAAAAGTATTATTCTCACCTCGAGAAGTCAAATATTTTTAACTTAACTAAATATATGAAAAAAATATTAACACCTTTATTACATAATTAGTTTTATCATATACGAATACGTTTTTATAATAAATTTATTTAGACATACAAATGTTGCTAATATTTTTCTACCAACTTAGTTAAATTTTTTATTATACGAATACTGAGTACTTAATAGCTGAGTGAGATTGGATGACTTTTCTTGATGAACCTACGGTGTGGTCAAAATACCTCCGGCCGTGTAGTTTTCAGACGCCGCCTCCGCTCATCCCGCACGGAATCCTTCGAACCCGCCCTACCCCCGCATGCCCTGCACGGGAGGAGGAAGTAGAAAAGGAACCGCCCTTCCTGCGAACCCGCCCCTCTACCCCACGCACGCGGGGATCCGCCTGCCCCTAACCTCACCGACTCCCCAGCACCTTCGCCCGCCACCAGCTCGCCCCCCATAGCCCGCCCACCAACCGCAACAACGGAAAAAAGCTATTGCAACATCGAAAAAGCATCTAATGCAACAAAACGAAAAGAAACTGCTGCAAACAAACGAAAAAAGCTACTGCAATGTCGAAAGAACATCTAATGCAACAAACAAAAATATGAACTGCAACATAAAAAAATGTCTAAAACAACATTAAAAAAACATCCACTGCAACATCAGGCGAAATCTGCTGCAACAATGAAAAAGGCTATTGCAACATCTCAAGCACTACTACTGCAACATCAGAAAAACGTCTGTTGCAACAAATCCACTGCGACATCGGGGAAAATATGCTACAACAACGAAAAAAGCTATTGCAATATCTCAAGAACTACTACTGCAACATTAGAAAAACGTCTGTTGCAACAAAAAAAAACATTACAACATTCCAAATCATCTGTTGTAACATTGAAACAGAACCATTCCAACAATGATGAGAGCTGAACCATGAGAGCTCGCCAGAACCCACATCACTTAGATCTAGAGGGGGAGGAGGAGGGGAGGAGGGCTCAAATCCAGATCCAGAGAAAGAGAGAGGAAGGCCTTAGATCCAGATCCCTCTCCACCTGCCTCGTCAGAGCCGCACCATCGTCCTCGTCTCCGGTGACGTGCGCAGAAGGCGTGGTGGCGGAAGGGAGCACCGGTGGCACGACGCGCGCTCCCGAGCTCGCTGGCGCACGGGCACGGTGACCCTCCGTCCCGGCGATGGTGCGGAGAAGAGGGCGTGCAGACGAGTGCGGGGGAGCGGCGAGCGAGTGAGTGGGAGCGCGCCGCACGGGCACGGTGACCCTCCATCCCGGCGATGGTGCGGAGAAGAGGACGTGCAGACGAGTGCGGGGGAGCGGCGAGCGAGTGAGTGGGAGCGTGTAGAGAGAGCGAGTGAGTGGGAGCCTGCGGAGGGGGGAAAGCGGGCTCTGTGAGGGCGCGTCCGACTACCGTTCTGACTACGAACAAACACAACAATCCGATAACCGTTCCTCCCGATTGCTATTCCTGCTCCTTCTGGAGTCTCGCTCTCAGATTCTCCAACCTCCTTGGCTCCTTCCGGTGCTAACATCGCCGCCCATGGAGGTGTTGGAGGGCCTCATGAGCGCCCTCGCCGAGAAGCTCAGATCTCTTCTCGGTCGTGAGTACGCGCTCCAGTCCGGCGTGCGCGGCGACATCGACTTCCTCCAGTCCGAGCTGCAGCGCATCCACGCCTTCCTCCAGGACCACGCGAGGCGGCATGCCATCACTGCCCTTGTCAAGGACCGGGGCCGAGAGGTGCAGGAGCTTGCCTACGACGTCGAAGACGCCGTCGACGAATTCACGCACCGTGTTGGCCCAGCGCCACCTGGGATCCCCGCCAAGGTCGTGCACCTGGTCTCCACCCTCATGGCGCGCCGACAGATAGCCGAGCAAGCTAGCGCCCTCCGGGCCCGGGCGCTCGAGGTGAGCGAGCGCCACAGGAGGTACGACGAATACGACCCCCTCCCACCTCCAGAAGCGGCTCCCAGCCATGCTCCCCCGTTGCCGCCCGAAGTGTATGCTGGGATCACCAGTCAGTCCAGTTTGGTGGGCGTCGACGGCCCACGCGATGAGATCATTGCAAAGCTTGTGGATGCCGGAGCGAAGGATGCGTCTGGCTGGCGCCGTGTGGCATCCATTGTTGGGTTCGCCGGAGTTGGCAAGACCACCCTGGCCATGGCTGTGTACCGCGGCCTGGAGGGCTGGTTCCCGTGCCGAGCGTTCGTCACTGTGTCCAGGCCATTTGACATTAAAAGGGTTCTGAGGGACATTCTACAGCAGGTTATAGCTACTGGGAGTTCTTCGATGGTGGATACGGATCTGGTCAGCCAGCTCGTGGGCAAGGTTAAGGAGAACCTGCAGGGCAAGAGGTGATTCATCGGACTCTAGCTGCACTCTTTTTCCATGGTTGTACTTGAAATGCAGTGACTGTTGTTTGGATCAGTGAATTAACCAGTACAGACTTGTTGAGTTCCTTAATTGTCAATCGATCGTCCAGGAAAAGTTGAGAAACTGCCATTACTTTGTGTAGCTACAGAAAATTATTACGTCATTCTGGATAGATTATTTCACAACCCTATAAGAAAAGGCATGTGTGCTCTTGTCTTTCAGATAGGTTTCACCAGTAGACCCTGTCAAGTATCAACGGTAAATTCAAGTTTTTAATTGCAAAGATACGATGAATTACTGGTTCAAGCCATTATGTGATTCTGAGATTCTTCCAGTGAATTTCATATATAAACAGTTTCATTTGATATTTTTTGTCTCGTGTTCTATTTAGCATTGGGTGCATGTTCATGTCAAAATATTTGTTTGCAGTGAGTTATTATGACTTTTCCCTCAGTCTAATGACAATACTGTTTCATGGGATTTCTTTATAGGTACTTGATTGTTATTGATGACTTATGGGAAACATCAGCATGGGATAATCTTAGTTCTGTTCTTCCAGAGAACAATATGGATAGCATCATTATCACAACTACAAGGAACGAGTCTGTTGCTGATGCATGTCGCTCAAGCTATCATCTCGGCAACTTTGTGTATAGTGTAGCATCTATGAACGATTCTGATTCAAAGGCATTGTTTTTTGGTCGAATTTTCGGTTCTGAGGACAATTGCCCTCATGATTTGAAAGAAGTGTCCATGAAAATCCTTAAAAAGTGTGGTGGTTTGCCACTAGCCATATTCTGCATATCAAGCCTTTTGGCTGCTACACGGCCACAAGCAACAAGGTGGGAGAAAGTATACAGCTCTTTAGGGTCAGAGATTGAAAGCAGCGGTAGCCTATATAGATTGAAGCAAGCCCTACAGCTTGGTTTTGATGATCTCCCTCAACATCTCAAGGTCTGTGTACTGTATCTTAGTTCATTTCCTGAGAATAGCAAAATCCAAAGGGATCGTTTGACGCGACGATGGATAGCAGAAGGATTTGTTGCTGAAAAACCTGGTATGAGTGTGCAGGAAGTAGCCAAAAGCTACTTCAGTGAGCTAATTGGAAGGACCATGATCCAGGCTGTGGATGTTGATTGTCATGGTGAAGCTCATGCATGCAGAATTCATGATGTTATGTTTGAACTGATTGCAATGAAGTCATTTGAAGAGAACTTCGTTACACTTGTAGGTGATCGCTGGGGTTCATCCACACAACTTAGTAACGTTCGTCGGCTATCACTGAACTGTAGAACTGCAGCAGATGGTTTTGACTTGTCAGGTTTGGATATGTCTCATGCTCGATCACTGACAATCTATGGGGATATTGGTTCCATTAATTCTATTTCAGAGTTCAGATTCCTGAGGATGTTGGATTTTGAATGCTGTGAGGGTGTAGACAATAGGCACCTGAAAAATATTGGTGATCTGTTCCTCCTGAAGTACTTGAGTCTGAAGAGCACATGGATCAGTGAGCTGCCTATGCAGATTGGCGACTTGAAATGTCTGGAGACCTTAGACTTAACACAAACAAATATAAGGGAGTTGCCAAAGGAAGTTACTCGATTGCAGAAGTTGGTACATTTACTTGCTGGTGTAGCAGAACTACCCCGAGGGGTTGGGAATATGATGTCTCTACAGACATTATGCATCAGGGCCGCCAGTAAGAGATCTAGGGAAGCTATGGAAGAGTTACTTAGGTTAATCAATTTGAGAAAACTTGACCTATCCTATGTACACCCAAATTATGAGAGGCTGGATACTCGTTTACCTTTGGCAATTAGTAAACTTGGCAACTGCAAGCTCCAATCACTGCATTTGAGTTTGTTAGGTGACTCTATGGGTCTATTCCTGGAACTCCAGTCGTCTCTATCTGCACCTCCTGATACACTTCAAAGCCTAAAAATAAAAGGCGGGTACGGCTTTCTACGAGTGCCTAAGTGGATTTCATCACTCACTTGCCTCGCTGATCTGGAGCTAACTGTTGCAGCAATGGACGAGAGGGATCTAGAAATACTTACAGAATTACCTAGGCTCATCCGATTTCGACTCACCGTAAAGGAGCCATCCGCACAAGGTATCACCATCCAGGAATCTTGTTTCCCAAATCTCAAGGAGCTTTATATCAATTGTAGGATCATGCCCGTATTCTTCAGTCGGGATGCCATGCTGAAGCTTCAGAAGTTTGAGTTACAATTTCATGCTCATCCAGAAGATTTAGAATTTGTTCAATTTAGTACGGAACATTTCCAATCCCTTAAGGAATTCCGTTTCATGGTAGTTTGCAAAGGTCTCAGTGATCCTGGTATTGAATTTTTGAAAGAGGCTTTCAAGAATGCTGTGTTCATATAGAGCCCTGCGGCGCTGTTACTGCAATGTACATAGGTGAATGAATAGATAGTGATCTGCTTGGTAAATTGGAAGACACATGATGTACAGTACGATAGAAACTGATTTATCATTAATTTTGAAGATTGAATCAAAATTACTCGTCCGCTTTCTCTCTACCCAACACTATGTCTCCACGATATCCAGTATCTGATGGAAACATTCCCACCATGCCCAGTTTGCATCATTCTTCCTCACTTATCTGAATCTCGACGTGATATACAAGGATATCTGATGATAGTTGGAATCTGCTAACTACTTCTCATTTGCTTATGGTGTGGCAGCAGAGGGTCCCTGCCGCCACTTCTCATTTGCTGTATCCCATTGAAAATGTGCAGAGAAATGCAAGCTTTTGGGGACAAGCTTAACTTTGTTCGTGCGGAGTTGGAAAAGGTGCTAGTGCTACGTGACAAGCGCCATTCCTCCTTCCCTGAGCTTGACAATCGCGCGTGTTTCTGAAACATTCTTGTTGCATTTGCAGTAACCAAGTTACCACCTTAGGCCTTGTTATTAAATTCCACCCCCAATCCATTCCAACACACAAATTGAGGTGGATATCCAGACAAGCCCTTAAATCTGTGGAGTTACGGAATCCTCCAAATCCCCTTGCCACCCAACACTGCATCATGCCAATTTTTTAGGTCCCAGAACTTGTCACGGGGTTCATCCAGTTCTAAATGAACCCTACGACATGACAACCGGTCCCACATGCAGCATGTGGTGCTTCATCTCCGTGCCCTCCCATGGCTCTCCAGTCTCCACTCTCTTGCGCTCTAATCTACGGCACGACAACAGCTCTCCATATCAAATGCAATGCTGCAGCAGCTGCTTACTGTACAACATTTCTACTTTTAGTGTTTTAGGTTACCATAAAAGAATCTACTAGCGTGGATTACTAGGAAACAAGGTTAGACATAGCATAAAAGATGATGGCGTACGAAATGAACCGCATTATGAGGCAAACCGCAAACATACACCATATACATTGGTGGGAATAGAAGTCCCAAGCATCTGGGTCCCTGGCAATGAAATTATACAATCATCAATCCCATATACATTGGTGGGAATAGAAGTCTTGATATGACAGCCTTTCAGAAAGGAACTTAGCAAGTTTTATAGCTTTAGGCCCAGGTCTAAGCATCTGGGTCACCTGAAATGTCGCATGGACTGTCATGCCCAACACCTATGCACCATCCTCCTGCAACTGGCTCTCCAGGAAGGCAGTGCAACATTTACGCATCAATGTGATCAAGCACATGATCGTCTTTGGGAAATCTAGCCCAAAGGCTGCAGCACTTTCGGTCATATTTTCTACATCATCTATAGTCAGTAGGTGTGGCTCGTTTTTGGAATGAGCATCCCATGTTGAATAGTGCAGGTCATGGTTAACTACAGTCTTGGTGAATTCAGGGGAGTTGCAAAGAACTGTCTGAAAATACTTCCTGTGTGACAAGGGCATGTTAGTGTAGTACATCAGCAGAGTTCTTGGCAGATTATCCATACTGACAATACGGTATTCAATAAATTTCCAAGAAAGGATAACAGACCAAGAGCCTGCAAGGAAACAATAGACAATGTTAGACATAAATAAAAACAGAGTAAACTATCAATACAACGAATAAGAAACAAGTCGAATAGCAGTAAATAATGATATGTAGCAGCTATATAGTGTTCACTGTCATCTAATGAAGTTGAAGATCTCAAAGAAATCAGTGGACATCTTCAACTCTCATTTATGTTTTGAAATCTTTTTACTGAATGTTTTGTGTTTAGCAATAGAAAAACATGTCCTTTTTTAGATCAGTAAACACCTACTAAATTATTTCAATGGTACAATAACATGAGTATTATAGACAAATGTCCACATAAAAAGAGTAGACACATAATAAGAAATCCAAGAAATATAGGGTTCTGTAACAATGTCAATACAAAACAACCTGGCATTTTGTGAAATTTAATCTTAAGACATTTCATGTATATGCATATCCTTGAAACAGAATGTTCTATTCCATTTCCATCACCCTTAGAGTTCATATGGTATTCATCATCATTTTAGATCCCAATATTATACAGGACTACGGAGTGTACCATAGTTTATGAACCTACAGAAATATCAATAACAAAAGCAATCCAAAGTACACTAGTAATATACAGAAAACAGTAAAAGAAAATGGGCATTTTGTGTCAAAGGGTAACACAAAATGGTGGTCAAATGGCATTCAAAATAGAGTATTTATTTCTGGGGGAAAACAGGTTTTAAGGTCATACTTTCAAGCCTTGCAGAAATTGGTGGATTTCCCTTTTCATGTTAACACAAAATTTTTTAGTCATACAGTTCTAAAACGCAGCCCTAACCCAACAGCAATAGCAGGCATGTTGTTCCAACATGCAACATCATTTTGTCATTAACATAACAACAACAACAAAGTCTGTCAGTCCCAAGCAAGTTAGGGTAGGCTAGAGTTGAAACCCACCAAGAGCCCCTAGTCACGGTTCAGGCACATCAATCATTTTGTCATTAACATTGAGTAATAAACAAATTTAGCAACTCAACTTAGGACTGCCACAAGGCAACACCAGCCTTGTTGTTAGGCTATGTTCAAGCCTTTTTCAAATCATACAACCATAAAATCAAGGGTCACATTCCATAAGCCAAAGAATTTTGATGCTAAAACATGATACTGTAGACAGTAGCATTGTGGTATGGTCTTGTATATATAAGAGTAAATTTTCTTAGAAATGGACATGAAAAAAGTAACAGCAGAAAAAAAATCCAAAAATGCACAAGCAATATACAGAAAAGAAAAGAAGGGGCATTTTGTGTCAAGGAAATAAATAAATGTAGGTTAATGTTGGCATCAACCATAGCATATATATTTCAGAAGAAGTCCAGGTATCATAGTCCTTGTCGAAGTCTTGCATACAGGATTTCCTGACATGTGACATATGTTAGGGAAAGTGATTCTATTGATTTGGGCTAACTCTAGAAGGGTAGCTATATAGGTAACCATACATGTACCACATGGGCCTAGCCTCATGGGCCTAAACACACACATTCCAACACCCCCGTAGTCTGAACTACCGGCGCAGCGGAGTTCCAGGCTGAACAAGAAACAAGAAAACCCTAGAAGAGTAGCTATATAGGTAACCATACATGGGCCACATGGGCCTAGCCTCATGGGTCTAAACACACACATTCCAACACCCCCACGCAGTCTGAACTACCGGCGCAGCGGAGTTCTAGGCTGAACAAGAAACAAGAAAGAACACACACAGCCCCCATAGACGCAACTAGCCACCGGTGATGTTGAGGCTGGAGCGAACTCAGAGAAAGTGGAGGACGGGAGGCCTTTGGTGAAGATGTCCGCGAACTGGAAGGTAGTCGGAACATGAAGGACCCGCACCTCGCCCAGGGCCACCCGATCACGGACAAAGTGGAGGTCGATCTCCACATGCTTCGTCCGCTGGTGCTGGATGGGGTTGGTGGAGAGGTAGACCGCACTGACATTGTCGCAGTAGATCAGTGTGCTCCGGGAGGGCGGAGTGTGCAGCTCAGCGAGAAGCTGCCGGAGCCAGGAGGCCTCAGCCACGCCGTTAGCGACAGCGCGGTACTCTGCCTCGGCACTGGACCGGGAGACTACCGGCTGGCGCTTGGACGACCAGGACACCAGGTTGCCGCCCAAGAAGACAGCGTAGCCGGAGGTGGAGCGGCGAGTGTCCGGGCACCCCGCCCAGTCAGCGTCAGTGTAGACAAGGAGGTCGGCGGAGGAGGTCGGCGGAGGAGAAGGCCGTAGTCGAGCGTGCCCCGGAGGTAGCGGAGGAGGCGCTTGAGAGCCGTGAGGTGAGGCTCCCGGGGATCATGCATGTGAAGGCAGACCTGCTGAACTGTATAGGTGATGTCCGGCCGGGTGAAGGTGAGGTACTGAAGGGCCCCGGCGAGACTCCTGTATGCAGTGGGGTCGGACACTGGGGGGCCTTCAGCCTCGGACAGCTTTCTCTGAGTATCGACCGGAGTGGAGCAGGGGTTGCAGTCAGTCATCCCAGCCCGCTCCAGGATATCCCGAGTATATTGCCTCTGGTGAAGAAGTAACCCGGCAGGACGGTGCTCAACAGTGACCCCGAGGAAGTGGTGGAGCACACCCAGATCCTTCATAGCAAACTCCTGCTGAAGAGCGGCAATGATCCGGCGGAGAAGTGGCTCACTGGAGGCTGTGAGGACAATGTCATCAACATAGAGCAGCAAGTACGCAGTGTCAGCTCCATGATGGTAGATGAACAGTGATGTATCAGACTTAACCTCCACGAACCCCAGTGTCAGCAAGAAAGCAGCAAACCGGTGGTTCCATGCCCGGGGTGCTTGCTTGAGGCCGTAGAGGGACCTGTTAAGCCGGCAGACCATGTCAGGACGGGAGGAATCAACGAACCCCGCCGGCTGACTGCAGTACACTGTCTCGGTGAGAAGGCCGTGCAGAAAGGCATTCTTGACGTCCAGCTGATGGACGGGCCATGACCGAGCAAGCGCCAACGAGAGCACGGTACGGACGGTGGCCGGCTTGACCACCGGGCTGAGAGTCTCATCATAGTCGACTCCCGAGCGTTGAGTGAAACCCCGAAGAACCCATCGAGCCTTGTAGTGCTCGAGAGTGCCATCAGCCTGACGCTTGTGGGTCCAGATCCACTTGCCGGTGACGACGTTGGAGCCCGGCGGCCGGGGCACCAACTCCCACGTCTGGTTGGCGAGAAGCGCGGCGTACTCCTCTTCCATCGCGCGGCGCCAGTGAGGATCCAACAGGGCGTCGCGAACGGAAGAGGGTACCGGGGAGACCGGCGCGTTGCCGGTCGAAGCCTCAAGGGCACGAGGCGGCAGTGTGCCAGCCGCGTGCCATGTCACCATCGGGTGAACATGCCGCGGGTGTCGGTGAAGAAGCGGCGGGTGGTAGACCGGCGGTGCACCACGAGCCGGCGGGGACTGCGGCGGTGGTGTCGGTGTCCCCGGCAGAGAAGGGACCTCGAGGGGTGGCGGCCGCGGCCTGCGCTGGTACACCCGTACCGGCGCGGCGAACCGCAACGGAAGTGCCGGGGCAGGACCAGGCGACGGCGACCGGCATGGCCCCCGGGGCAGAATCGGGGAACGAGGGCCCCGGGCCTGCACCAACCGGAGAGGTCGGGGCCGCGCCAGAGGACAACGGACCCGGACCCACCAGGGAGCCGGGACAGGTGGCCGGCAAGGAGGGCGGCGAAGCGGTACCTACAGGAGACCACGGAAAAAGTGGCTGGGCCACCGTGTCAGCGGGAAAGAGGGAGGGGGGGTCAGGAACAGGAGTGCTGGTGGTGCTGGAGAAGGGAAAGACGGACTCATCGAACACCACATGGCAAGAGATGAGGACCCGTCGGGAAGTAAGATCAAAGCACCGGTACCCCTTGTGATCCGGGGAGTACCCGAGGAAGACACAAAGCGTGGAGCGGGAGCCCAGCTTGTGGGAGGAAGCGGCAGCGGTGTTGGGGTAACACGCACACCCAAACACGCGGAGGTGATCGTACCGAGGAGGGTTACCAAAGAGGGCGTGGTGTGGCGTGGGAGCGGGACAGGCAGCGGAAGGAAGACGGTTGAGGAGGTAGGTGGAAGTATGCAAGCCCTCAGCCCAGAAGCGAGCAGGAAGAGGCCTGAAACAGAAGGGTGCGCACTGTGTCGTTGGTGGTGCGAATCATCCGCTCAGCCTTGCCATTCTGCGAAGAAGTATACGGGCAAGACATGCGCAACTGAACACCGTGAGAGAGAAAGAAGGCACGGGAGGTGGAGTTATCAAACTCACGACCATTATCACACTGGACGGTCTTGATGGTGAGGCCGAACTGTGGACACCCAAGTAAAGAAGTGAAGGAGCGTGGAAAACGTATCAGACTTCGCACGGAGGGGAAAAGTCCACGAATATTGCGAAAAATCGTCAACCACCACAAGATAGTACTTATAACCAGAAAGACTGATAACAGGAGAGGTCCATAGGTCGCAATGTACAAGATCAAAAATGCGGGCCGCATGGGAAGTAGAACTATGAAAAGGAAGACGAACATGTCGGCCCAATTGGCACGCATGACACAGTTGCTCATCAGGAGCCCGAGTACATAGAAGACCGGAACTACGACTGAGCTGCATCAGGGCATCACGTCCAGGATGGCCGAGGCGTCGGTGCCAAGTAGTAGAGGAAGAAGAAGCGGCAAAGGCAGCTGACAAAACGGACGGCGAAGAAGACGAAGTAGCCTTCGGGAATCGAAGGGTGTAAAGGGGCCCGGAGCTGTCACATCGGAGCAGAGGACGCCGGGAAGCCAAATCCTTTACAGTAAGACCAGAAGAGTCAAATTCCACAGAACAGGAATTGTCAGCTGTAAAACGACGAATAGAAAGAAGGTTGTGAACCATAGAAGGAGCAACAAGAACATCAGGAAGACGGAAGGAGCCATGAGCACCGGCGGTACCCATAGACGTGACTGGAAGACACGAACCATTTGCGACCATAATGGACGAAGGAAGAGAGGAAGAGGGAGAGTGGAGAGACGAAAGTATACCGGGGTCAGGGGTGATGTGGTAGGTGGCTCCCGAATCAGCGATCCACTTGGGTCCGACCGGAGGTGTCAGGCCCATGGTGCTGAACGAGCGAGCCAGAGCCGCCTGGTCCCAGCCGGTAGCCCCAGGTAGGGTCCCGGAGGGTGGAGTCCACGGCGTAGCAGGGAAGGCGCCGGGAGGAGCACCAAGTGGAGCACCGGTGAGCATGGCCGCCGGTGGGCGAGGGTCGCCCCCGGGAGCGTGGTAGGGCCATATAGAGATGCGCCCGGACCACGGGTTCTGGAAGGAAGGCCATGGTGGCCCCCCTGCGGCCCACCCGGTGCCGGAGCCTGAGTGAGACCACCCCGGCCGCCCCCGCGACCCCCTCCTCGGCAACGACGACCGCCACGACCCCCCACCTCCGCTCGGCCCGGAGGGAGGGGGACCCAGGAGAGACTGCGGCGGTGGAGCGGACGACCGTGGTGGAGCAGGCGGACGCGGCGGAATAGCAGCCAGAGCCGTCGAGGAAGACGAGAACCCCGGAGAAGAGGTTGACCCTGGCTGGAGGCCCTGCGTGAGCTCCTCCATGACGAGATCGTCACGGACCTCCAGGAAGGTAGGGAAGGGCATCTGACGGGTGATCCACGTCCTGAGGTGGGCGTAGCGGTCGCTGAGCCCACGGAGGACGTTGAGGACCAAGATGCGATCCTCCACGGGCCAGCCGAGGTCGCCAAGGGAGTCGGCCATGCCCTTCATCCGACGGCAGAACTCGGCAACGGAGAGGTCACCCTGGACGAAGGTGCGGAAGCTCGCGTCGAGGCGCAGAGCCCGGGCCTCGGCGTTGCCCAGGAACTGTCCCTCAAGGGAAAGCCACGCCCGGCGCGCGTCAGGGGAGGTGCAGACGAGGTCGTGGAGGTCCAGAGAGATCGTCCCCAGGATCCAGGAGAGGACGATGCTGTCGAGACGGAGCCACGACGGTGTCTGGGCGGCGACCGAGGCGTCGACAAGGACGTGGTCGTCGAGGGCATAGCGGCGGAGAGTGAGAAGCACCAGATCCCGCCAGCGGGCGTAGGAGGGCGAGTCTGGCTCGAGGACGACCGGAACGAGGATGCGAATGTTCTGGACCCCCCCCGGCCTGGTAGTGCAGCTGAGCCACGAGCGAGTCGGCCGGGTCGTGCCAGAGGACGGCAGTGTGTGACACGCGGCGTCCCGGCGAGGCGGAGGAGGTGGCTCCGGCGTCCTGGGCTGCGAGAGAGGCGAGGAGCTGCTCGGCCTCAGCGATCTGGCAGGCCAGGGCGTCGGCCGCGTCGCGCTCACGCTCCCACGCGAGGGCAGCAGCGCGCACACGAGCCTGGCCCTCCGCGGCGGCCGCGCGGGCAGCGACGAGAGCTGCGGCGAGGGTGGAGTTCGGTCCAGTCAGGCCGAGAAGGAGACCTCCAGGAAGGGCCGACTGGAGACCGGCAGCGGCAGCATCATGCAGCGGAGGCTGGGCACCCTCAGGCAACTGCTGATGGAGTAGGGGCGGCTGGAGGCCCGCTGCTGCCGCCCGGCCCTCAGGCGGCGGCTGGAGACCCGCCCGGCCCTCAGGCAGCGGCTACTGGTGCAGCAGCGGCTGGAGGCCTGCAGCTGCCACTCCCTCCGCGCCCTCCGTGATTGCCCCCCCCCCCCCCCCCCCCCCCGCGCCGGGACTGGAAACGGCGGCAAGGGCATGGGCGGCGCTGGCGGCTGTGCCTGGGTGGGGCGCGGTCTCAGGGGCGGCGCGGCTCCGTGCGAGGCACCAGGGGGCGGGGCGGCTCCGTGCGAGGCACCAGGGGGCGCGGCTCCGAGCGGACTTAGTCCAGGGGCGGCTGCGGGTGGGACACCAGGGGCGGCGGCGGCCACCTGGGCCCAGGAAGGGGGATTGGGGAGGAAAATAGGTGAAGGAGTGAGGCGAAGGTGGGACGCCGGCCATAGCGCCGGCGGCAAGGAGAGGCCACCGGCGGCGGCTGGGAGGAGGAGAGGGAGGAGAGAAAACCCTAGGTTGCTGATACCATGTTAGGGAAAGTGATTCTATTGATTTGGGCTAACCCTAGAAGGTTAGCTATATAGGTAACCATACATGGGCCACATGGGCCTAGCCTCATGGCCCTAAACACACACATTCCAACAACATAGACCAAGTTTTAATGGCTACACGGTTCTTAAACCAAGATTGTATCCCAAGATCGCCAAAGCAGGCATGCCGTTCCAACCTGCCTCGTCATTTGGTCATCCACATTGGCTAGTCAACAAAAAAAATAGCGACCAAGACAGAATGGTGCTGTAGGTGGGACTGCCAAATCAGCTATGTTTTTCAAAATTATACAACAATAAATTCCAGGGTTATGTGACTTGAGCCAAGAAATTCAATCTTAAAAATATGATGATACTATATCTATAAATAACAGCCCTCTGGTAAGATCTTGAGTAGAAGAGTAAAGTTTCCTAGAAATGAACCCAACAAAGTAACAACAGAAAAAAAAAAGAAAAAAAACCAAACACAAAAGCAATATATGGAAAATAATAAAGGCATGGGGCATTTTGAATACATAAACAATAAAGTTAAACATAGTATTATTTCAGAAGATGCCCGGTTCTATGGCCATAGTTGAAGTCTTGTAGAAATTGGTGCATTTCATGACTAATATCACATTACATAGCCCAAAGTTAAATATAGTGATGATGACATTCTGACTGCAAAACCTTTTTCTTGTCCATGTTGTCTAGTCAACATATTAGTGACTAAGACAGAGTGAGGCTGCAAGTGGGACTGACACACCAGTCTTGGCGTGCAGTGGGGTCTTTTTCAAATCATAAAACCATAAATTCCTGGGTTATGTGCCAAGAGCCAAGAAATTCAATCTTAATAATATGATACTATCGCAATCCTCCACATCGAAGGTCGTGACATCTTGTAGTGAAGACCGAAGACGATGAGGCCAAAGCTGGTGCTCCCTACCTACTAGGCGGAAGAGGTATGGAGGTCTACTTTGCTAGCGAGTCCCTGCAACGGTCAAGAATGAGGCGTGTCTCCAACCACCATGGCATACGGCGTCGAAGCATGGAGCGGATTTGGACTGGTTAATACTTAGATGACACCCTATGGTAATTTTTGGGACCTAGATGACACCATGACTCCATGAGACAATTCTGAGTACCTAAAAATGGAAAATTTTAAGAGTTTAAGAACCAGATGACACCAAGGACAAGTTTGGACACCTTAAAAATGTACTACCTCCGTCCACAAAAGAATGCAATTCTCGGATTTCAAAGAGTCAAACGACCTAACTTTTGACTAAATTTATTAAAAAAGTACAAACATTTATGATACAAAATAAGTGTCATTAGATTAGTTATAGAATATATTTTCATAATAAATTTATCTAGAGACATAAATGTTATACTATTTACTATAAATTTGGTCAAACTTGAGATCGATAACCAGGTTCAGACTTGTAACAAGTAACCTTGGAACAGTACGATTTACTTAACTATCAGCAAACAGGAGACTTGAGCAAACAAAATTATAGTTAACAGCTTACTGTTGACTAAAGCATTTAAGCTGGACAGGAACAACTGACAGAAAATGCATAAGTGAACAACCAAATATATCTAATTAGATACAATATAAGCAATTAGGGTTCTGATTTCTGAACACACCTTAAGGCTCATAATGAACTTCAGGCTGTTTTTCCTCTTGACTGAAAGATTATACAGATAACAATTTGCACAAGCAGGATGTTGGATAGAATGTGTACACACCGTTTTTTTCCTATGTATTTTCAAATGCATAAATAGGCTTCCTAAAGTCTCAGTAGACATCAGGCTTGATATATGAGGAGTTAGCCCTGCATATGGCACACAATTTGAAACCAAGATGAGATCTCCACTAGTTCCCTGAAATGCCATGCAGTGTCAAAGCTCATGTTTGAGCACCACAGATAGTATTCACCATCACCCTCAGCATTAAGGAACAGACTTGACCCAGACTGCGGCACAATTGCCATCTCAGTGAGCAGGAAACAGTCATGTGCTTAGGCTGCCATGAAGCAGTCAAAAAAGATATACAGTCTCACTAAACATTCAGGTTTCATATATGAGGAGCTAGCCCTGCAGGTGGCACACAATTTGACACCAGCAAAAGATCTCTAGTTCCCAGAAATGCCATGCTGTGTCAGACCTCATGTTTGAGCACTGCAGACACTATTCACCATGGCCCTCAACATTAAGGAACAGACTTGACCGAAGCAGTGGCAGAGTTGTCATCTCATTGAACAGCAAGTTGTCCTCTGCTTAGGCCACAACGAAGCAGTCAGCAAAGTGCTAGTAGTTGGTTTCATGTTTTCACAGCCACGGACCAACCATCCAGCCAACGAGTCAAATGCCCCTTGGGAACACTACAAAGTTCATCAATACTCATGACATTTCAGCAAGCTTTGGGAAACTTTGATTGCCCTCATTTCCTAGCTCCTTTTCATCCATTTCATCAGTATCTGAACCCACGTCCTCTGTGGATCCTTGGGCATCACTCCCTTTTGAGGGAAGTAAAACAGCATTTTTCTTGTAGCCCCATACAAGCATCGAAATATAGTCCTGTGGTGTTATAAGCCCCTCCTCTCTAATGCAGTTTTGCTGCTCTTCCAATGTCTGTTGATCTGTGAGCTTTATATACTCCAGCAAAATCTTCTCATGGTCTGGCCGCCATCCACTTGGTAACGGCGTGTAATCAGGATCAGGAACCATCGACATCCTTGTATACTGAAGACCATCAATTGAATCCACAAAGCCCATTCTCAGCAAATTGTGATACTCTGGAGACTGCCCTTTCTTATCCTTCAATGGCCGACTAAGATTTCTTGACGCAATCTTATAGACCTTTGCCCTTGACCGCAGCTTGTACTTGGCAGCATATAATTTTGCCAGGGACCCCCTTATAATGTAAGAGCAGAAGTTGACAACTTTCTTGCGGTTATCAGCATAGCGATACCACTCTGCCATTGTCAGTAAAAGCTTATTCATCTGAGAATTTGTGTGAGCTTGTGTGGCGTGGAACATACGGAAGCATGGTTGTGGATCTGGTTCACGGTCTCCTATCAAAAACTCGAGCTTCCGAAACTGCTTGATACACTGCTTCAGACTAGCTGTCACCGAGAGCAGTGTACCAACTCCCTTCTCACTAATGATCTTGCCTCCTGTAGCAGTGTAACGCAGCGTTGGGTACACAACTCGACGGCACAGGACATGGTCAAGGAACATGACTCCTTTTGTGATGTGCTCAACAGGGAGGCTCTCATTATCAAGTTTGATCCTGAATCGCTGATCACAAAACTCAACTAGCTGCTTCCGGAGCACAGCCGCATCAGCTCTTGGCCCCCTAACACCGATCAAGAAATGCCCGCCATATCGAATGTAGTCCACCTTCCTTGTCTTGTCAGGGCCACTAGTGGGAACAAACTCCGGCCATGATGTGTTACCCTGCTCAATACCATCATCCCCTCCCACAACATCCGACTTGGATGACTTGTAAAACTCCTTAATCTTCTCTTCTATCCACTTATCAAGCTCATCCAGGCACACATTGGCAAGCAACGGGCTCAGCACCCCACAATGGCCCCAATCAGGCTGCGTCTGTGCCTCCTCTGATGCAAACCCAAAGAACGTCTGCAACCAGTAAGGGTCAGGCTTCGGCTCCCCCTCTGGCAGCACCTTCTTCTTCTGGTATTTCCTCTTCGTCTTCTTCTTCTTCGCTGCAGCATCATCACTTGCAGTCACCACCGGGGTGAGCAGCGCCGAACGGATCAAATCCACCACCTTTTTATCACGCACATCACGGATAAGCGCACCGACCACAAGCGCAGGATCAGGCGAGTGCAGGAGTGGGGAGAGGTCGCCCTTGATATACCAGAGGTATGGCGCAAAGCTGCGGCGGATGGTGCGGATCGCGGCATGCGGGGATCGACCGGGGCGGAAGGCGAAGGACTTTGGCGAGAACCTGGCTTCGTAGACGGGCTCGAGCAGGAGTAGGAGCAGCTCCTGCACGACGCGGTCCTGGAAGGGCGGTGGGCCGGGGGTTGTGAGGAGGGCGCGGAGCTTGCGCTTGGAGAGGGTGGCGGGGTCCGGCGCGTTGGCGGCGCGCGGGGACTGGAGGAAGGGGGTCAGGCGGTTGCCGAAGCGGAAGCGGGCGTCGAGTACGGCGTTGCGGAGCGTGAGGAGGGAGGCGAGCGTGGAGGCCGGGATGGAGGAGCGCGGCAGGTAGGAGCCGGTCTCGTCAGCGTACGCCTTCTGGTAGGCGAGCACCCACAGCTCCAGGCGCGACAGGAAGGGGGTGAGTGACTGCGGCGGTGCGGGGGTACAGGAGCCGGAGCCGGAGCCGGAGGAGGAGGAGGAGGCGGAGGCGGCGCGGAAGGAGGATACCCAAAGGGAAGCGGTGATTGCCACCGGGTCGTCGCGGAGGAGCTGCGTCGGGTCGAAGGGGTTCCCGCTCGCGCCACCGATGCCTCCGACGACGCCACGGCTTGTGGAGGTGGTGGGGTCGGCGACGAACTGGTGGCGCCGCAGGGGCGCGGGAGGGTGAGGATGGGGGTGGGGATAGGCAATAGAGGAGAAGGAGCGGAGGCGGAGGAGGGAGGTGAGAAGCGCGCGGCGAGGCGGCGGCATCGGAGGAGGCTAAAACCCTCGCGGTGGCCGGCGGCGTCGTGGGGTTTTGGCCTTGTTTGTCGGTCTGATAGGGAAGCGCCGAAGTGGTGGCGCTGGTGAGTGGTGAGTGCACGGCGACGGCGGCGCGGCTGAGTTGCGGCGGGGAGGGATGCCGAGCGGCCGAGCCCCGGGTGCGGCCCGCGGCCAGTGGGGAGAATGCAGCGTGATTTTGGGCTTTGACAGTGGGCGGCCCAATGGTTTTGCCGTCAAATGACATGGGCTAATGTTACGTTAGGTTACAAGGCTCAGGAGGACTAAACGGGACGACTGGCCTGGACGTCCAGCCCGACACTCGTGTCCAGACAACTCTGTTTTTCGCACGCACCTTCACTCCGAGCCCGCGCTCGCACCAGCATGCCCCCCCCCCCCCACGCCCATGCGGGGCCCGCGCCGCTCTGACGCCCACCGCACCGCCATATCACGCGGGGACCGCTCGCGTCCCCTCCGTTTTTCACGTACATTGCAAAATATGCAATACACATCTAGTTTTAAAACATCCCGATGCAATACTTGAAACATGTATCTAAAGACAAATAAAACATTTGAAACATATGTATGAAACACTTGTAAAAATACATGAAAAACACTTGAAACTATTGCAAACATACGTAACATCCATATAAAACACTTGTAATCAATATGTGAAACATATACAACATCCAGATAAACGCACTTGCAACATGCGTAAAAACACAGATGAAACATTGGTAACAAAAACTTACAACATATGTGCACAACCATTGCAACATATGCAACATCACATCTACTTTTGCAACATTCATACAAAACACTTGCAACATACCTATGAAACATCTTAAACACTTGAAATATATGCTTGCAACATGCGTTTTTCACCCTTCTTCTTCCGTATGACGCAGAGGAGAGCGGGGAACGGTCACTTCCTGCCAGCCGGTGGCCGAGGATGGTGGCATGGCTTGGCAGCGGCCAGCTGCGCCTGTGCTTGTCTTAGGCCCGACCAACGACGGCCCCTCACTTGGTCGCTTGGCCACACACGACAGCCGGAAGGAGCCACAGATCTCTGCGAGGTCAGAGAGGATGCCCGCGAGGAGCAATGAGGCTGATGGCGGGGTGTGGGGACAGGTAGCTGCGCGCTCGGTGGCGGCCTGTCGGGGTAGGCGACTAGGAGTCGGTGGGGGCCAAGTTGAGGAACGGGTGTAGGAAGCAGCATGCGTGCTCTCGTATGAGCAAGCAACGGCTATGTTTTTCATCTAGAGGAAGAAGAGGAGTTGACATTGGGCCTGTGTGTAAGACAGAGGGAGGGAATAAGTGGGGTGGATCGGTTGGGCTGCTGGCAGTTTGGCCCATGTAGACGGAGCGAGCGCGACCGGACGGACGCCCGTGGCGTATCATTATCGGGACTAAAACGGTAATGGCGGCACCACCGCTCCTAGCCCTGTCGGTCAACGTCGCTGGCTTCGCACCGTCCGCGTCTCCGTCCTAGCCTCCCCTTCCTCTCTCTCTCTCTCTCATCTCTCTCCCGACATGGCCCAAAGCGCGGCCACCTCCGCGCGCTGTGCACACCTGGGCCGGCGGGGTGGCCACTCGCCCCGCATCACACGCCGCGCGTCTCTGCCCCACTTTGCCTCGCTGCTCCTTCCACTAGATCCGCTACACGACGAGAGATCCTATGGTGGTGGGGACTGCGGCGCCAGCTGTAGGGGCTACGGGGGGCTACGTGTCGAGCCCAAGATACCAGTGGCCTGGAAGGGGTCCCCGCCGGCCTCATAGTAGGTGGAGTCCATCAGGTCGATGGTGGCGACGGCGCGGCTGCCTCCGGTAAACTCCACAAGCTGGCGAGCCTCCAGTTCGCAAGCAGCAAGGAGATGTTGCGATGTGCTGAAAACGCACGTCGCAAGCGTATGTTTTAGAGGTATGTTGCAATTGTTTCAGGTGAATGTTAAAGTAGATCAGAATGTTACAAACGTTACAATGGTTGTACACATATATTATAAAGATATGTTCCTAATGTTTCATCTATGTTTTTTGACATATTGTTGCAATTGTGTTTATCTGGATGTTGCATACGTTTTACACATATACTACAAGTGTTTTATCTGGATATTGCATATGTTTGCAATTGTTTTCAAGTTGTTTTCATGTGTTTCTACAAGTGTTTCAGAAAGCATATTTTAAGTGTTTCATTTGTCTACAGACATATGTTGCAAATGTTATATCTGGAGGTTTCAAAAGTAGATCAGATGTTGCACATGTTGCAATATGCGTGAGAAGCAGAGGGGACGCGAACGATCCCCGTTCACGGTCCGGGGGGCATGGGCCCCACATGGTCACGTGTAAGCCAGGCGCTGGCTGGGGCATGGTGGTTTTTTCTTTTGTGCAAGCGCGGGCGTGGATTGATGATATGAGCGCGGGAAACTGCAGCGCAGGCATCTGGACGCAAGCCTCAGGCCAGACGTCCAAACGCTAGTCGTAAGGAACGAAAAATAACTCTGTAGATCAAATGAACAATCATCACTCTGTAGATCAAATGAACAATCATCAGCTTATGTATATGTACATGTGTTCAAGAACCACTGAAAATACTCCAGTTTCAAGGCACATGATAGCTTTCTTTTTCTTTTTCTTTTTCTTTTTGGCGAAACACATGATAGCTGATGTTAGTGTTGGTTTTCCGAAGCAAGTAGACTAGGCCATGCCACAGTTTTTCTAACAGTTGTTTAGTTCGCTACCATAATTACGGCATGCCACACTTTCTTAGCACCCTGACCCACACGTTATTGACTCATTTTCTTACCAAAGTTTGTCATAAGTGTGGCTTTAATTTTGCTCGCCGAATTTTTTGTGGCAGCCATAGTTTGCCAAGGGTTTGGCATGGCAAACGTGCAGCACGAACCAAACAGGCCCGATCTCACTAATATGGCAAGGCATCCTCTCTTTGTACAAACCACGAAGGGAACCAATTTACAACTTGTACATGGTAACAACAGGCAACAGATGTTATGGGCAATGCTCCTGGTCTCCTACTCTCCTGGATGGCAGTGAACTTGGATGCGTTGAGCTGCTGGTGACCCTCTCTTCTCGTGGCCCATAGCAATATAGCATCCTAAATCCTGCTTTTGCATGTAAGTTTAACAGTTTGAATCCTTGGTCATCTCAGGATGGCGGTTGGGAGCCGATCAACCCTGCATTTGAATGTATGTCTAACCACTAAGCAAGTACTGAAACGAACAGTGCCTGTGGTTCGGAGTCTAGAATGCTTTACCTGCCCAATTGGGATAGTTCAGGTTCCTGGAGCAGCAAATCTTGCAGGTTCTCAGCGCTAGCATCACTGTTAGCAGTGTAGAAAAGAGCAAGGTTTAGAAATTTCGTTGCCAAAAGATTTTGAGGACGGGGGTAACATGCCAATCATAGCATACCTTGAATCAAGAGAGAGTAGCCTATGATGAATTGAGTTATCAGAGCCAATGTAAGTGACAACTAGGCTTCCAGCATCTGGATGCGGCCAGATTCGGGTGGTAGGAAATCTGAGAACAAATGTTCCTGGCTCCTTTAACAGTTCCCTGGAACTTCTTAGTGCATTCTCAGCTTCTTCTATTGTAATCAAGCCCTCTATCCATCTAGGTGTTGTGCAATCCCACAGCTTTTTAATTCTTTCTCTCGACAATGAAACAGCCACTGGGTATAACCAGTACCATAGCCTATCAAATTCATCTCTTCCTATGTCCTCACCACAACCAGCAATGCCTCTTAAAACCTCAAGATCCTGAAACAGTGAATACTATGCAATTAAACATTGCACCGTACAAAACGTATACAACCCTCAGACCGAGAGTTAAGGTCTTGAGGTCATGTAAAGAAATTCTACCTGCTCTGACAAACCCCTACTCACAGAATGGGCAATGTTCATAAATTTTGTTATGATCTCAGGAATGGCAGATGACCAAAGAGCACGTTCATTGTTCTTTGATATCATGTTCCAAGTGTCAGCACCCTCTCTGAGCAATCGCTTCGACATTAATATTTGGTTTCTAGAAGGGAAAAATAAATTGCAAAATACTGTCAATAATACAAGGAGAGAGGACATTTTTATCAAGACACAAGAGTTCAATTACCTGTGGTGGGAACATCCACTATACAATGAGACTTGGTCTGCAAGTTTTACCAAGTCATCTTTGTTAACAGTAGGAGCTGCACCTCTAAGAAACTTTGACCGGTGGTATGTGCTGTCTAGACAGTATCTGAAAACCACAGCGTCTGAAAAGGTTTCAATACCATCATCTCCATCTGATCCACTCCAAGAACTTCCTGAATCAAAACTGTCATAGTTGGATGTTGAAGAGTCAGTCCCCATGACATTCTGTGCTTCTTTGCTTACCACCACCTTTCTGGCATTCTTATTCTGTAAACGGATAATGATTATCAAATCAAGAAGTCACAAATTAAGCATAACTTGACAAAGTAAGTAGGCTAGCTAATTCATTACCTGTGATACCATTTTGTGGGCCTCTACTACCTTCAACATTCCACCTTCTATCTTGGAAAACATGGGTGTACGCAGACACACTGAATGTTCACGACCATTTACTTTGTCAGCACTAACAAACCCTTGGCCAGTATCGAGCAAGTCAGTTTCATCTGCTGTTGCAGAACTCGCCCGCTTTCCAGGACCCAAGGGGCGGACGGTGCGGCTTCGAGATATACAACGAATCGGTTTGGAATATGCTTCCAGGAAAGGATATCTTTGCATGTGGAGTGTAGAGAATTGAATACGGAAGAGCTTATTGTCACATTTGGAAGAGAGCTGGAACAATCAGACACTACGTTATTATGGACAAGAAACAAGCAACTACCATCATAATTTCAAAGAAATGTAATGATACAAATCACGTTTTACATGGCGCGCTACAGCCCAACTTTGTTGGATATGAGCATCCCTAGATTGTGTCTGCTGTCATGAGTATGTGCAGCAGCAGGGCTAAGAACAGGAACTGGTATTGCATAACATTCAAGCTCTCATTAGCAGACAGATTTGATGCTCGAGATTCAAAAGGTTTTAAATTGCACACAAATCACTACAGAAGTAGTTCATATTTAGTATTAGTGTCTGTACTAGATATGGTGTATGACCATTTTATTTTATCTTTTCACATGCCATTGACTAGTGCTAACTGTCCAACAGTTATGCCTATGCTGTAATGGCCTAAACCGTATCAGAATGGACTAGAGTTGCTTGCCGCTTGTTTTTGTGGTTGTTTGCTGTTGTCTTAGGTTTGCTACTTGATTAAGTATTCTTTCAGGGGTCAGGGGTGGTATGTGTCGTGTGTGTGTAGGTTTCCTAGTTGGTTAAGTTTTCTTTTAGGGGTGGTTCTGTGTCTCGTGTGTGCGCGTGTGGCTGGGGTGTGTTTTCTTTTCTTTTTTTATTGGGGGGGGGGGGGGGGGGGGGGGGGGACACAGTGTATCGCGGTTAGTGAGGAGCTTTATTTGGAAGAAAGTTACAGCCTCCTTTTATTTGTTGTTTTAGCTTCTATTATTTTCAAAGTACTTGTTATCTACAACTCCAAGGCAACCTTGACCCATTTTATCCAATCCTGCCCCTACATACAAACACACTGCAGAGTGAGTCTGTACCTTTGAGATTATAAATGCATAGTTGAGAGGGGATTAATAGGGTAGGATGGTCGTTCTATTCCCATTTGCCCAAGCCTAAAACATCAATTATTGTGAAAAGGGGGGAATGCTGTGACAAGTGTTTTCTTCAGCGAAATTGCAATTGCAGTTTGTGGAGAGCATGTTGGCACTGCCATTGATGGTTCGGTGTGTACCGGTTTTAGTGGTGCCTATGCCTCCCAAGATTCGTGGGGAGCATGTATGCACTGCAACATCGGTATGGTTGCACTTTATCGGCTGGAGAGACAGGAATTGAATCCACATTGTGGTTCCAAGCTTGGTTTCATGGAAGGTTTTGGTGAGCTTTCAACACCGACACCAACACAGCAACATATAACTGCCCTAGGGCAGTTAGTAGGGGCTCCTAGTGAGAGCCTACCCACCTGGGATCGTACCCAGCTACTCGCAAAAAAAAATCAAGAGGGGACAAACTCCCTCTTTCAACACATATAAAAAGAAGCAAGGCAAGTTATTTGAAATGATAGTTCATATGTGAGTGTCATTGCATAGTTATTTCTAGAAATTGCAGTGTCAGGAGTGAACTGCCAACATCTGGATGTTGAGTCCATAGATAATAAATAGGCAGTCTTATGCAAAGCAGATAATCTTTTCAAAATACAGGGGGGGGGGGTGCGGGATCTATCCAAATGCATAAAACAAAAAGAGAGAGAGAGAGAGAACACCAAAATGCCTTCCAACAATTATGATATACTCAAAGCCTCTTCATCGCTTCACCTGCACCCACAGCCCCTCAAAAGAAGAAAGTTATGGAAGTCATTAAGATGGAGTTTAAAAGGGAAAAAAATCTTTCCGAATATGCCTTCCAAATTCATTCGAACAGAGGAAAGCGCCATCTCCATGCACCATAAGTCGTGCAATGGGGTGCTTTACACGTACATACCACAACAGCCAAACATAGCAAGCAGCTGCAGCCTCTAGGCTACAGCACTACTTTTGAGAGAAACATTAAAAAATATGCTTCCAACAGCAACACATGAAAGACAAATAACTTATGCTCCACATCAGAGAGACAGACAGACAGTGACAAGTAAATCCTTTTTGTGTCCAATGCAAACTGAAGCTATATACATAATAAGGAAGGTTTACATATGGAGAAACTCACCTGCGATATCTTGAGTTTAAATAGTGCTCGCCCACGAATAATTGATAGAGGCCTGCTTATAGCTGCGTATTCAAGTCCTTCGCAAGTAATAAGCAAAGGAGGCTCAGAATCATCCCTTGATTTTGCAACTACTGTTCCATCATCAGCATAGACAAGTGAAGCAACGACCTAGAAGATGTATAAAGTTTGTAAGAACACTATGCAAACAAATAAATCAGTATGATTAGATTTAAAATAAGTAAAAAAATGAACCTCTTTATCCTTTGCAGGCTCACCAAAAGCATTGGTTAGTACTACTTCCAAAATGAAGTTTCTCCGGCAAGATGCCTGCATCAATAAATTTCCATAATTAGGGTAGCCCATGGTTATTTTGATTTAATCCATGATATGATACAAGTAAATATTTGCTGCTACTATTTTTTCCAAGTCAAGTGCAATTTCTCAGGTTGCTTTTTACATGCCATATTTTACTGAAACTATCCTCTCTCTCTCTCAAAAAAAAAACACAGAATTCTGCCATCACGTATGAGCTATGACATGACAGCATCTTGTTTACCTTCCCACCAACGATGCTCCAAATGCCGTCATCACCCTCTTCGATTCCATCAGAGCATGAATAGTCAATCGATAACTTAAATGGTGGGTTCTGCAATTCAATGAGAAAAATCACAAAGTCTGCACTTACACAAGCACAAAATCTGCATACTGGGCTTAGATGAATCACCTTTGTGTATTGTTCTTTTACAGTTCCTAGTACAGATGAAACCTCAATATTATAGATATAGCCTTCAAGCTTGCCATCACTTCCAACTAAGCTAATTTGGTTTGCATCATCCTGATGGTCTGGCCCATCAAATAGTGAACAAAGGGGGGCCTCAGCAGTTAGAGAACCATCAATGAGAAGACGCATAACATTTTCAGTAACCTGACACAGGTAGGTACAAACCAATGTTATGTTATAAAACCACCACTTTGACAAAAAGTGGAGGATAGACTAACATGGAGGTGCCAGGAAACAAAGCTCTTGATGGATGCTGCATGTTTTTTTTTCCTCTAAAAATTGAGGTGCACACAAACACAAAAGAAATAAAAGCAGGGGAAAGTGTCAAACATGTTGCAATTTGTACTTTCATTTGGGGGCTACAAATGCAAAGGTATTCGATAAGGGGGAAGGTCTACAGTTGTTTACATCATATACCTCACACCCAACGTGGAACCATTTCTCAAGAGGGCATTGACTCGTAGATGATAGATAGGTTGTGTCAGTCCATGGGTAGGAACTACCAGAACCAGGAGCTTCTCTGTGCAGCCTCATCAACGGGAAGAGCAGCAGTTTGTTTCCTTCACCTAAAGCAAGAAACGGCAACTTATTGCCATCTCCTGCAGTGATCTGCAGAATCAACAAATTGAATCGATTAGCACCAATTTCTGATGGTGAAACTTCACAAGGAAACCTAGAAAAACTACCCTTCACCATTTCCAACGAAAATGTTTTCCCTGAAACCGTATCAAGAAACACGAAATTTCATCAAACTACGACATAGTGGAATCGAGTACAGACTACTAGGATTTTTGCTGTGCTGCGAATGCTTCAAAAAGGACAGCCCGGGTCTCGTACTAGCCGGGTGATTTGGAGGGTATAACAGCATTTAACACCTAAAATCGAACGATCAGAATCCGATACAGCGAAAGCAGCACATCGTTGCTCTCATCCAGTACCCATCCTGGAAACAAAAACAATTCCTATAGAAACAATCGCCTGGAAACCACCTACAATAACTGTGAAGGGAGAGGAATCCATCCAAACCTGGTGGAGGATCACCGAGGACGGCCTGGCGGAGCTGGACAGGTAAAGCCAGAAGGAGACGGCGAAGCCTCCTCCCCCGCCGACTCGGACCGCACCCGGGTCCAGCTCGACGCGCACGCCTCGGAGGTCGCGGTAGCCGTCACTCCCGCCGCATTCCGATTCCGGCGCCGCCATCCCCCACTGAGGTGGAGGCAGCCAGGCAGGTGAGGGTTTTGCCTCTGCCGTCGTTCGGCGCGTCTGCTCGGGACGATGGTCCGTCCGTTAACGGTTTGGTGCCTGATGACTGTCGACTGGTGGGGTGGGCGAAGTTGGGTGGAGAAGTGGAGATCTGGAGCCGTCGGTTTTTCGGTTGCGCTGCTCCTGTTCGCCGGATCGGACGAAGGACTCCTAGTTTTCTTCTTTTTTTTTTTGTTTCTATATATACAACTAAAAAGACTAAAAGTAAGACCATCATTTGGTGCGACAAAAGTTTCGCCTCACCTTTGCAGCGTCCTCTTGCGACAAACATAGAAAGTCTTGACCCTGATTTGCATGCGCTACAAACATGCAAAGTCTTGACCATGATTTGCATGCGCTCAAACATGAAAAGTCTCGACCCTAATTGCCTCAAACAAGGAAAGCGATCACCCACGTCTCACGCTTAATCAAACCGCACTCGGGCCACAAATATAAAAGTCTTGACTCAGATTTGCATGCGCTACAAACACGGAAGACCATCGTCGCTCGTCGCTGCACGATCGAGTGCGTCACTCGTCGCTGAACGATCGAGCATGTCTTCTTGGCAGAACTCAAGTGTGTCACTCGTCGCTGCACAGAGACGATCGTCACGCGCCCCATGCCTCCCGCCCCTACTTCTTCCTCGTCGTGTAGTGGAGAAGCAACAACAACGGATCGTCCACCGTCTGTCTGCTGGTGGATGCGCCTGTGGCTACATCATCAATCGCCGCAAGATCACCTCCCCATGCGATCTTCCCTCCACGACCTGCTCCATTGTCCTGTCCGTGCGCCCACGCCGTCATCCTTGTCGTGCGCCACACTGCTGCCTCCATGACGCCACACCATCGTCCTCGTCATTCGCCCGCGCTGTGTACCTAGAAACACCGATGCCCGCGCCGTAGTCCTCGTCGTTTGCCCGCGCCATGCACCCAGTGGCGGATCCAGGAATCAAAACCTGTGGGGCCAGCCAGCACCATATATGCTACAGTAAAATTGCACTAGATTCGTCAAAACCTGTGGGGCCGGGTGGCCCCACAGGTTGTACCTACGTCCGCCACTGCATGCACCCGAGCCGTCGCCCTCGGCTGCCACGCCGCTGTCTCACCTGAGTCGTGCACCCAAGCCGCCGTCTTCGTGTATGTAGACCGACCGATGTCACTCGCCATTCATGATGTTATACAACCATAGTTCATGATGCTGCAGACGTTCTTGTTATATAGTTAATCATCTATTTGTTCGATATTGTGTGCCTGCACACTGGATGCTATTGTTTTTTGTAGCATAGTTAGCCCTTTGTTTGTACCAATCTCGTTTCAAGTAGCTCGAGCCTTATTTATTTAAGTCTCAATTCATGAGCTTAGTGTACTTAGATACTTTACTGGTGAAATATATTAAATACTTTTCTCTTGTCTACTTTGTTTATGGCCACTGAATTTTTGGCTTGCTATTTTTTTTTATTACACTGAATGGTATTAAGATGTTTGGCATTAGGTCATTGCATCTCTATACCTCGCTCGCTCAATTGGTGTCCCCATGACAGCAACACCAAGCCAGATCAGAAGTCTATCTCTGCACTGCAAAATGTCTGTGATCTTTGTTTATTTTTGAACAATCTGGTATCAGCAGGCAAGAAAAAGAATGATGATTTCTCACTGAAGTTAAATCTTAAAAAAGAGGGAATGCAAGAACTTGCCCTGAATTGTTGTAATTTATTGCCATGGCTTATATTTGTAAACTCTACAGGATGAGTCAATAGTTAGCATTGATACACTGATGCTTGATGCAGAGCACAATCATGTGCCATGTTATTGTGCTTAACATAATGATATTGTAACTAAGGTAACTTTTTAAATCTTGGCATGGCCATGTTGAGTCCACGTTATAAATATGAAGCTCATATAATTTTACTGAAAAAATAAGAATATGACAAGTAGTTCAGTTTTCAGGTTATACATACGAAGCTCAGATAATTTTACTAGCAAAAATAGAAAAATGACAACCAGTTCAGTTTTCTGAGAATGTGACAATTCATAGACATTGTTTTCTTAAATAAATTGTGGTCCTCTCTTTTCAATTGGATAAATGATGATGTAAAAAAAATTAACAACCAACCATGTCTCTCCATCACATGTTTTCTTAAAAAACACAGTGAATAGTCCACAAAAATGTGGCAGGGCATTGCCTATTTGTTAATTATCTGAGTCAACAAAAATTTGGAAAGGTCTATATAGTAGAGTCGATGAGCCTACGACGTCGTGCTCTTCGTGACCGTGTTAATCTTACGAACTTTGCTTTTTGTATTGATGTCATTTTAACGTGAATATTTAATTTCACAGTATTATTATCTTATTGTGCGATCTGTATATTTTTAATATAAAAATTTAGTTGTCCCGTAGCAACGCACGGGCATGCTACCTAGTCACGAAAAAAGAAAGAAAGAAACAATCATTTAGCGTTACAATACAATGCTAAATAAAAAAAACTATGAAAGGAAAGAGGCAATACTGTTTTAACCTTATACTCGATTTCTATTGAGACTTTCATCTTTCTAGACCATTCAAATTCAATGGTGAATTTAGTGGTAGAGTCAACATAGCTCGAGCCACCCTTGTGTTCCTTGCGTAATGGAGGCCGCCCTGAAGTCCCACCCTTTCATTTTTTGGGGGCGAGAAGAAGGAAGGAACCGAGAAGAGGAGAAGAAAGGAGACTCATCCTCATAAGAGAAAGAAACAAAGCCCCTTTCATGTTGGGTTCCATCTCCTCCTAGTGGTGTTATGGTTGGGAGTGCACCTTCCTTTGTAGCTAGCGGGCTTCAAAAGATTGCCATGGGGACCGGCTAGCATGCATTTGTGGTGGGCGTAGAGCTGCGAGATAAGGTGGCAGAAACAACGTTGGCTAAGGTGGTAGAAGGCAACCAATCAGAGATTAGGTAAGGGCAGAGGTGGTGATGGTTTGGCAGAGGGCCAAAGAGGTGGTTGGTGTGGGTTGGTATAGTCTCGCAAATCATGAGAGAGCTTGAGCAGCAATGGTATCAGCGTTAGCTAGGGAAGTTAAGGGGTATCAGTGTTAGCTAGCGAAGTTAGTGGGAATCCAAAATTGGAGTATTTTGTGGTTACCAGATATAGAAACTTTTCTTTACCCGATAAAGAGATATGTATGGGAAGCTTTCTTTATTCGACAAAGAGATGTGCATTGAAAGTTTTATTCACACGTGGTTATGCTAATAAGCAAAAAACTCTACTCATCGGCAAACTATTTGTACCTACATAGATATTAGTAAAGAAATTATACTCATCTCACCTATACATATGCCATCGTTAATTCAACCAACAATATCTCTAACACACCTACAACCCAATCCAACTATGAAGATATAAGAGTAAAGTGTACTGTCCTCAAACTTGTCCGGCCATGTCATGACGATCACCAAACTTGCAAATCGCTCGTTTAAATCCTCAAAATTATTCGGTTGTGTCATCCCGATCTTAAACTTGCAAACTGCCCATTAAAACCCTCAAAGTTGTTTAATTGTGTCATCCCAATCCCTAAACTCGCAAATTTCTCGTTTAGATCCTTAATCTAAACAAGTCTAGATTTATGCCCACACATATATGTTGATGTGCCTGCTGATATTTGTATCCTCATGTTATCTCCATGTTTCTCCTCCCTCTTCTCTGTCACTTGATCTCCCTATATCCCCTCTCTCTCTGTGTTCTGGTTCCTCCTCACGCGAGCTCACATCTTAGGAACGACGCGGCTTGGGAGGGATGGCCGTAGGCTAGGGGCCACATAGCCAGGTCGACATGGCCAAGGCGACGCTCAGTCAGGAGCTTGCCTTGCATGGGAGCTCGGCGTGGTTAGAGGTGTGACCAGCCATGAGGAGCAATTTAGAACGAAAAGGTATTGATTATATGAATATTAATGATTTTTCTATATTGGATATGCAATTCGGGTATGGCTTACCTGTTGGTTATTTTGAACAGTGCAAGAATGGACATATTCTTTTTTACATGTGTGGGTGGTATTTTAGGTGGTAGAGTTTTATTGAAAAATGTCCCATACATGTTGCGATCTATAGCGTTAGTTGCTATTCAGAGTAGAAGAGGACTAGAGGAGGATTGTTGGATCTTCGACTGATGGCACAAAAGTTCAATCGCGATTGACCCCTAAAATAGCAAATGTTTTGACATTTGTTTCGTTAAAGTACCATTGCAGCAATTTGATAAAACAGAACCCGATTCTACATCGCAGCAAGTCCAATGTCAAAAAAAATGGATGGGTACGGTAAGGGGGACTATTGTCCACACCTCATGTAAAGAATTTGCAACTGGATGCTCATAGATTGTTGAAAAGAATTGAATATGTGCGTAGATTTTATAGGTGTTGTATTGTTACTTGCTATTTATCAAGTAATTTACACCTTGATGCTCATGGATTGAGAGAGATTTTAAATTATAATAAGTCTTCAATTCCTTTTAATTAATGCCCTATAGTTTGAGAGATTAATGTGCTATAGTTAATCCATATCAAACTGAACGAGACCTAAGGAGGCTAACAACCCTCGTTCATTCAGCCCTCTAGACAAAGCTAAAATCAGCCCATCGTCTATTGTCGTTTTCTTTCCTTTTGTTCTTTTTTCCATTGGAACTCTTCTTTTTCACATGGATCTAGGTAGAGAAAGACTTGGCCTATATTTTCTTGATTATTAAAAGAACTTTTCTCTGTTTCTTTCTATATACTAGTCTTGTTAGTTAACCTTGCATACTTTTATTCAATATTATTTTATATTTTCAAACTAATATACTCACTTTGTTCTAAATTATAAGGTTTTTTTATTGTTTCACGTGCATAGACTTTTTTTTGTGTAATTTAAGTGCAAGAAATGCCTATATATACACACACACACACACACACACACACACACACACACACACACACACACACACACACACACACACACACACAATTTAGAACGAATGAAGTACTTTTTTACAATGGAGTTCTGAAATTTTAAGTATTACTCAACTGCATTCATCGCGTATTTCAGTTATTCGAGAAGACGTTGGTTTGTTTCAACGGTGTATCTCAATTTTCTGTAGTTGTCTCTTAATAGCGCATACCTTATCTCACAAGTCTAAAGAAGCGGCAACAGCCGCCAATAATGGTTTCCGGACAGGCCTTTGTCTCTTAATTGTTTATGAGTACTACTTTGTACAACATTCTTTTCGTTAACACGGGAACGATATAGGAATGCGAATACCAGCTTTGAATTACTTTCGGGGAGTAAAAATGTCCCCTCTACCCCCAATTTTTCTCCTAGCCTATACTGATAATTGGCCACTGATTCACCAATATGAAAATATATACAAGTGTACTTTCTTATGTGACGCCTGCCACGTTTCGAGGGAACGAGATCCTCTAACTTCGTCCTTCTCGACTGTTGTCTGCAGTCGCTTATCCCAACGGTCCGTTTAGATCCAACCGTGACTGCAAATTGTGGCCTCAGCGGCCAAATATCGCACGGAATGTTCTTATAATTTGGTTGTCTTCCCTTTGCCAGCGTCAACTATTTTTCCATCAAAAACAGAACCTGCAGATTTGCTAGCACAGTAGCACTTGCATAAATCTACAGAACACTATGCACGGCAATTTTACACAACATTGTCTGCTTTTTTACAAACACCCTACAATCTGCTATTCTAAAGAACATGCTCTGCTATTTTACAAGCATATACTGCAATCACGCTATCATCAAGCGCCAATCTGCAGCATACTGCAAACACTGCTGATGGCATGCCCGGGGCAGCATGCAACGGCCCCGTTCGGCTGTGCTGATAAGTTGACTGAAAAACACGGTTGACTGATTTGTTGTGAGAGAAAAACACTGTTCCGGCTGAAAAAAAAAACAAGCTGAAAAGTACGAATTATATGTCGGATAAACAGGGCCAACGACGCCCGAGTATCGCGGTGACAGGGAGGGAACGGCCTGGCGGCGATAGAAGCGCGTATGAGAGCGGCGAAGGCGACGGCGCTCAGCCAAGGACGGCGAAGGCGTGCCGCTCGGCATGAGAGCGGCGACAATGCGGCTCGGCCCTCGGCGAAGGGACGGCAATGGCGCGGTTCTCCATGATGGGATCGACGGTGCGGCTCTCCACGATGGGATGGCGACGGCGCGGCAGCAGACGCGGCGCTCGAGCAGAAGATGGCGGCGGCGATTTTCTCCATCCATCAGAAGCTCTCGGCACTCGGCAGGACCTGTGTGGGCTACCATGGGCCTCGCTTTTGTGCAGCCCGTGTCACTTTTTGCAGGGAATTGCAGAGCTATCGTCCGATCCGCAGCTGACGGTCCTGATGTGATGCTTCGACTGCACTCTGCCGTCGTCTGCTTCCCGTTTGTTTCGAGAACATGCGGCTGCACACGGAAGAGGCACACGCAACCAGTCGCAAAAACTAGTGTGCAAGATGTGTGAAATCAGATATTTGGTATATGCATTTTTCTGCAAGGCGTCCTTGTCACGGGAGACGCATCCTCGAGCGCAGTGGCGAATCCAGCCCGGGAAATGACCTAGGGCGGACTCATAGTATAAATTTTTGGCTACCAATGACAACATGTATGTTTTGAGCCAAAAATGTAGATCAACAACAGTAGATGTTTCAATAGAGATGTTACATTTTAATAATAGAATTATCAATAATAGATGTTTCAATAGAGAAGTGAAGTACAAAACCTGTCAATTTTAAAACAAGTCAATTAGAAAATGACATGAGTGCTTGGCCCTGAGTTACTACCACTTGATGAGTTTCTACTAGTAGTACCAAAGAAGCTCTTCAAATCTGCATAATTGATGAATTGAATCAGACAATCGGTAATCAACTCAAATAATTAAGCACAAATTTGACAATACCTAGTTTCTTATAGCGCTTCTTGCTTATAGTGAAACTAAAGTTTGTCTAATCGTGGTGGCACTGTTGGTACGAACCACATCACCAGCGTCATTTCCTCCCCTACCCACAATGGCATCATTTGATCCCCAATCCATCACCAAAATCCATTGACCAAATTCCTAGAATTCCCAAATTAGAAATCACCAAATAACCAAATCACAAATCAGGGCCGGATGGGGCAGAGGCGGTGGTCACCTGGGAGCTAGGCAGCGGGCTGCTGGTGCTGGCATGCGCTCAATCCTCAGCCGAGCCGCAGTGGCTGGGGCGGGGAGGGGGCCTGGATTCGCCAGCCGGAGAGCCGAGCTGAAGACGGCGGTCGGAGCGGGCGCACCGCGCGCGGCACCGGCGAGACTGCGAGCAGCAAGAGCGAGCTTGGAGGGGGAGGGCAGACCGGCGGGCGGCGGGAAGTCGTGAGGTGAGCTAGTGAGCGAGCGGCCAGACCTAATTGGCAGCCTACTGCTGGGCCTGGGCTGGGCCAATGCGAGTGCCGAGTTCGACCGCGGCCCAAGGGGCCATGACGCCTCTGCTCTACCTGCGCTTCTGCCTCGCAAAGAGAAAATAGCACCGCGCGCCGCCGTCTTCGCCTCTCCGTCTACAACTCCGGCGGCCTCCAGGGTGTGGGGAGGTGGTGCTCGGCCAAGATGACCTAGGGCGGCCGCCCTAGCTCGCCCTAGTGGTGGCTCCGCCTCTGCTCGAGCGTGTTTCCGTTTCCTGGTGGATGAACACCCATGAGGCCATCTGGCCATGAGTTGATTGCTAACTCCATTTTGAAGGCGTACAGGTGGCGACGATCCAATCAATCAAATGCAACCGCGTTGCTTCCGTGTTTGAACTCGAATTATGGTCCGGGAACGTTGAGTGAGAGGATGCACGAATGTTCAGGTTAACTGCAACATGTCGAGCAAGAATTGGAGTTTTTGTTTTCTTTCCATTTTTTGAAAAAAAATCTAATATATAGTATCTCCGGGAGAGGACTAAAGGAGGTGCCTTTGACTCAAAAAAAAAAAAAAAAACTCCGAAGTGAAAAGAAGAACGAAAAATTGAAATCCGCAAAAAGAAAAGGACAACATGAATAATGTGTCAGAGATTTCATGAGCACGAGAAGAAAGCAGCCTGAGTTAACCGTTGCTCGGCATCGTAACTAATCGACCACTCCAAAGGTCAAACCCTGTTTAATGGATGTATGGCCCTACCAAGAGAGTATCTTCGTTTATTTGTATCCAGACTTGTGTAGTATAATTTATTTATAAGATATACCGAATAATTTACTTAACCCTATAGAGTACAAAATCATGTATATTCAGCACATTAAACTTTGTCAAGCCGCGTTGGTTTGGGCACCTGAGTTTGCCTACGTGGCGCTCCAACATGGCAGACGGAGACAGAGTAGCTGCAGGAGCCCCCATCAAGTTACAAGTAAGTTTGATTTTCAGTCTTCAACAAGAAAGCCGGGTAAAAGATACATTCTAACTATTGAAATCGAAAGTTTAGTCCTCTAACTAATTTGAGAGATGGGTTCTATTTTTTTAGGAAATAATAGAAATCTGATTTGATCTCTACAAGATCGTAATTGATTTATTTTAAAATTTAAAAATACGAGACTAGTTCCAGTTTTTTCTTATAAAAGTGTTAGACAGTACCTGTTTATGATTCGGCCTTTATAAAAGAAGAATAACGTTTCAAAACATAGCAAATAATCACAACCAATCACACGGCAGTGGCGAGAGGACCGGACACAGGACAAATGACACGTCTGTCAAAAAAAATGGCCCAATGGGGCTCACGCCTCACGGGCCACCGCCACCTGGGAGCTCGCTTGACTTCGCCATTTCTTGATCTGCTGGCTGCTGCTGCTGCTGCTGCGTCGAGCCTCGGCGGCCGAGGCCGTGTTTAGTTGGTCCAATTTGGGCCCTCCAAAATCTGCACAGTGCATTCTTCCACACTGTAGCATTTCGTTTGTATTTGTGAATTTTTGTCTAAACATTGACTAATTAGGCTCAAAAGATTCGTCTCGCAAAGTACAACTAAACTGTGCAATTAGTTTTTAATTTTATGTACATTTAGTACTCCATGCATGTGCCGGTATTTTGATGTGATGGAGAATCTTCTTTTTGCATAGTGAAATTTGGGGAAAAATTTGGGATCTAAACAGGCCCCGAGTCAATCCAGGGAGGCGAGAGGCATAAAAGCTCCCCCGCCCCGCATGGCCTCGCCTGCCAACCGCCCCGCCCCGCCCCTCCCTCCCTCCCACTTAAACGCAACCGCCCGCCCACACACGGAAAAGCGACGACCAACGAACACAACCACAACCGACCACACGCGGCGGAGCCGACCCGGACCCCGACCCCAAGATGCTCGCGGCGGGAGGAAGCCGAGGAGGGGTTCCCCGCGGCGCCGCGCTCCTGGGCGTGGCGGTGGCGCTCCTGGCCCTCAGCGCCGTCGCCGCCGCCGACTTCTTCTCCCCTCTCGCCCCCATCTTCTCCCCCGTCATCAGTAAGCGCGCGACGAGCACCCTCCTGAGCCCTGACTCTCCCAACTCCGACCCCCCGATCCTTGACGATTCTTCTCATTCGGTCGCAGACTCCATATGCAGCACGGTGGCCTGCGGGCAGGGCAACTGCACGGTGGCGCCGGGCACGCTGGGCTACCGCTGCGACTGCCGCCCGGGCTGGACGCAGCTCCACGTCGGCGACAGCCTCAGGTTCCTGCCCTGCGTCGTCCCCAACTGTAAGCACGACACGCTCCTCTGTCTGATCCATCAGCTCACTCCTCCTCTGTATCTGTATTGTATTGTAAAGTAAAGTAGGACGGCCTCCAATTAAGTACAGGACGTCAGTGATTCACTGAATATTCTGCTTTCTTTACTAGTCATCACTATCGCGTCGCGCGTGTTGCGTTGCCTGGTTGGGCTAGCTTACAAGTCACGAATGGCCTGCCAGCACATCTGAGCTAACACCAATACACCATCCGCACCCGCACCGTGCGTGCTTCCTTCTTGTTTGTTTCCGTCAGGGTCGACGCATAACTACCACCCCAGCTTCTCTTCTCTCGTCTTCTTTATTTGAGTATATGATCATTTTGCTCCCTGATAGCCCGGGTGCATACGGATATTGAGAGAGTGGTGCGCACTTATCATCAGTTGGGCCAGATTCAGTAGGTAGGGTACTAGTACTAGTATACCAAACTTTGCCGGATCATGTTCTGCTCCTGCCAGCTCAAAGGTCTTCATAGCGGATTTGTTGAATTAGGGACAGAATCATAGCAAGACTTAAAATTTCAGGACATGAATCACGTCTTAAAAAGTCTGATGGCTGCAGTTGTACTTTGCACGCATTATGCATCCACATGTATTGCGTGCAAACCCAATCTGGACTACCGGACTAATGTAATGGTTTTTGAAGGAAAAGTATTACTAATGTAATGTTCGGCAAGTCCTTTGCTTAGTCAACCTTGGGAAGTCATCAGGAGTGAAAAGTCTGAATGCATGTAGACTTCATTGGACCTTCTGTGTCTCTGTGCCTGTGGCATTTCAGTTTCGTTGTCAGTCCACGGTCTCTTCTACTGCTAGAAGAGAAGATGGTCTCATAAGCTCAGGGCGTGTCTCCATCAGTAAGAAAATGGATGGCATTCTTTGGAGTGTTTGGGTGCAGTATCGTTTTCGGAGTGCCTTTATGCATTTTACGCCACAACGAATGCTGCTGAAAATTACAAGATGCCTTTTATTAGTCTATTTATTTATTCAGCCTGCATATATTGAATTCAGCCTTCACCTTCGCGTGACTTCTGAATTAATTGCCTGCAGCTACCTCTATCTTCCAACGTCATACAAATTTAACCAGAATATCCATCCATATCCTTATAGCAACAGCTCTCGTTTTGTCCTGGCAACAGTTTTATTGATGCGTCCTCATATCATTTCAAATGATCAGATCATGGTATTTCCTTGCAGGTTCCATTGACAGCTCTTGTTTCAATGGTTCACCAGCGCCAGCACCAGCACTAGCACTGACGCCTTTGCCAGCACCTAAAAACTTCTCGCTAGACCGTAATTTCCACATCTCATTACTCCTGAAACATATATGGTTTTGCTGTAACCATGATGTTTTCATGCCATATCTTTGTTTTTAAATTCTGCCTCTGCCATTCCACACCGACAGCATGTGAACTGGCATACTGCGGCGCTGGAGGCACATGTAGGAAGAACGGCTCTGGTCTCAGCTACCACTGTGAGTGCAAGGAGGGTCACAGCAACCTTCTCAACATGACCATGATGCCTTGCTTTCAGAACTGTAAGATCAAACGCCACAATCGATTTTCCTTCCGAAACACGGGCTGCCATATTTCATCCCCTAATAACTCATGTCACCACTGCAGGTTCCTTCGGCGCAGATTGCGCTAGCATAGGTATTCATCCCTCCTCAAACAGCCCTCCTGCACCACCTCCACCTGGCTCTGAGAGCACTTCTAACCAAGGCAATGTAGGAGCACCAGGTACAAAGTTCTTTCAGATGTCAATGAGGACATGCGTGTGTGTTTTCATACAGGGATTCAGGTAACTAACCTACTGCTCTTGCCTTGTAATTCTACAGGATCCATTTCACAGAGAATTCTACTGCCACTGCTGGTGGTGGTCTCACTGGCCGTCGGTCAGGCGATATAGATTGACGATGGAGCATCCCACGGTAGCACTAGGCTGTTTTTGTCCACGGCACAGGATGTTGGTAGCTTGTTAGGGATACACATTTGGATGTGTGTTGTACTGCTGCATGGTTACATTTGGTGGTTGATTTGCAGTGTAGGAGATGTTGTTACCCGGATCATTTTATGTCGATATGGAATAAAGTGCTTCTGTGAATACGGGGATAAATAAACTGACTCTTCATCGGGTAGCTGCACTTAGCTTGCTTGTTCTGAACTTCTGTTCACATTCAGATAAGATTATGACAGAGCCTTCTGCTTCAGAGGACAGAGGATAGTGTTCTTCCTTGTTTTTCTATATGACTTTTGGGTGACATTGGTACCCGAATGTTCAGAGCCTTTTTTTTGTTCAAAGGACAGATAAAATTAAGCAATTTTGATGTTTTGGATTTATTGCATTCAGTTCATCATTTCCTTTTCCCCCCCACTCTTATAAAAACAAGTAGTAATAAAATTTATATTTACCTGGCAATGCATGGGCGTTGTGCTTGTTAAAATAAAAGGAACACGCTAAGTATTTGTATTCGCTAGAATCATTTTAAATACTTTATTATTATAAGGTTTTTCTTCCTCTCGGTTTCTTCACAAAAGTGAACCACATAACGGGCCATAAACCGGCGTGTTTCCTTTCGATGAACAGTAATTATGGGCCACGACGGATGTGTAGATGGCCCAAGAGTCCCAGTGCTTTTTCATGGGCCCATGATGAGTCTTCCATCAACATATGGACCTCCACAGCTTCTTCAGTAGAGATTTGTCCTTGGGCCTCCCGCTCCCGCGACTTGCTGGTTGGATAATGTGATCGTGGATGACGAAACTGTCGAAACATGTCTTTGTAGGCACACATTATGCTGAGAATACTGAAAATAGTACTAAACGCAGTAGTAATTAACAGTGCAAAAACTGCAAATTGACCATCCACTTGCATCCACCATGAACACATTTACACTGCAAATGATGACAAGGCTAACAACCGACTGACTGACTGACTGAGTTGTTGCTGTCCATCACACCATCACGTTAGGCTATGCACACCGCGCGACTGTAAAACGCTCGCTACGTCACATTTGGCATTTGCACGCCCGCACCGCGCAACACGAAACGAGCCGGCAACCTTGCGTTCGCTACAGTAACACGCCACAGGCAGCGTTCGTGCGTGAGCGCCTGTAAAAGGGAAGGAGGAGAGAGAAAGAGAGAGAGGAGAGAGGAGGAAGGAGAGAGAAAGAGAAAATAGAGAGGATATGAGATGGTTGTTGATATAGAGTATGATATAGAGTAAATATGGGTGCAGGAGGAGTTAGTATAAAGGTGAGAATCCTAGATGATTAGAATGGAATATTCCTTTAGAGGTGTGTTTAGAAAGTGGTACGGTGCGGATAGCGCTAGGTTCTCCGAATGAAATCAGCAGGGCAATCCGGTGCAGCGCATCGCATGCGCTCCGAGACACGCAGGTCGCTCCCCATGTTTCCCCAGCTACAGAAGCTGGCCTGCATCGTTGGACAAGAAAGATGCTTGTTTCTGTGTTACTACGAGCACCAACAGCTGGGGGGGGGGGGGGGGGGGGGGGGGGGCTGTTTTCAGCTTGTCCCTTGGTTCTGTTCTGCGTGGAGGGAATCGGGGAAGTGGTTGCGCTGCTCACGAACAGCAACAGCAACAGCAACAGGGCGGGCGAGCATGAGCATCGCATTGCTGCAAGAGCAAGCAACGTTGCTCCCAAGAATACTGTTAGAAGAAAGCGAACAGGCGAGGCTTTGGCAGCTGCGCCGGCGCAAACTGCGACGGTGCCCAACCCAACCGCCCACTGCCCACACCCTTTTTCGTTTCGAGAGAAAACGGGAGCTGTAGAACTGTAGACAGGTTCAAGAACGCAGATTTTCAGGGAGAGCATCGTCAGCAGTTGGATAAGCTAAGCACACAGATTTTGCTCCATCTCCTACGGACTCAGCAGCTTCTTTTATTTACGTTTGTAAAAGAGCAGCAGTCATCAGTAAATTGCGCATCACAGCTCGTTGTTCTTACTAGCAATTTTTTTAACTTTGTTATTACTTATTAGTGCTACTATTATCTAGATTCCAACAGCAGCTGTACCTTGGCTAGCTAAAAAAATGAGAGTGACGCATTAGTACTTGACGAGAGCTGTAAGCTTTTTGGTGTCGTAAGCTGTAACCCTTTTTTAGGACTCTTGTACCATCTCCGGCCAGCTTCACAGTTGGCTTTTAAAAAATGCTCGAGGACAACGTTGCTCCCAAGAATACTGCTAGCAGTGTCCTTGCCGATTCCTAGTTTAATTTCTCAAGAAAAAACTAGCTTTTCACTGTAATGTAGTATAAGATTCTCTAAAAGCCGAAGCTATTTTGAGACGAGAAACCCTACAAAAACAAGGCCTCACTACCCTCCCAACACTATGCCCACAAAAATTTTCTTGCTCAAAAAATAATTAGTATATATTTATATTTTAGTAAGTACGTACACTCTTCGTCCCTAAATGTCTGTCTCTAGAAAACCGTATTTACCTCACAGACACGTTTCCCGGACGATCAACGTTAAGGACGGAGTAGTACTCCTGTTGTTACTGAATAGCTAGCTCGAAATTTGAAGCGTCCAAGGGTCCAAGGTGAGAGGAATGAGCAAAGGGCCTCGTTTAGTTCGGTGAATTGGGGAGAAAAACACTGTATCAGAATTCTTGTAGCATTTCGTTTGTATTTGGTAAAAATTATCCAAATTTTGACTAACTAGGCTTAAAATGTTCATCTCGCAAAGTACAACAAAACCGTGCAATTACTTTTTGATTTTCATCAACATTTAGTACTCCATGCATTTGCCGACATTTTGATGTGACAGGAAATCTTCTTTTTGCATAGTGAAATTTGGGGAAGAATTGGGACAACTAAACAAGGGCAAGGTTGAAGAGGAGCAATGAGCAATGCCACCATTTTCGCAAGGGAAAGCTGGCAGGTGCTGGCCTCAAGGTGCGTGCCTGAATGATTATAATGCAACGATGATTGAACTAGCCCTGGGCCTGGTGGGCATGCAGCAGATCAGCCTACTACTAGCCCATGTAATGTGGCATTCAGATCTCAGACTCGGACAGCAAAAACAAAAAAAATATTTGCAAGGCCTGGTTTAGATTGCCCCAAATTTGAAGTTTTTTCGCTCTATCTTCGTCACATCAATTTTTAGATGCATAAAACATTAAATGTTGGTAAAAAAAACAATTAATTGCATAGTTTAGTAGTAAATCATGAGACGAATCTTTTAAGCCTAGTTAATCTACGATTGGATAATAATTACCAAATACAAACTAAAATACTACAGTAGCTTTTTAAAAAAACTGTAATCTAAACAAGCCCTAAAACAATTTTTCTTCGACTGTGTTTAGATGGTGATGTAAAATTTTTGGAAGTACAGTAACTTTTTCGTTTTTATTTGGCAATTAGTGCTCAATCATAGGCTAATTAGGTTCGAAAGATTTGTTTCGTGATTTATAACCAAACTATGTAATTAATTATTTTTTATCTATATTTAATGCTTCATACGTATAAAGATTTGAGTTGACGGAAAATTTCGAAGCAACCAGTAACCCCCGGCAAAAACAAAAGTAGCTCTAGGGAACTTATGTTGATTTGACGCGAGTAAAGCAGGAGCAGTGGCAGTAAACATAAATTAGGGCTTGTTTAGCTGACAAATTTTTTGCCGGAAAGTAACTGTAGCAGTTTCGTTATTATTTGGTAATTAGTGTCCAATCATGGTCTAATTAGGCTTAAGAGATTTGTCTCGTCCATTTCGTCTAAACTGTGTAATTAGTTTTATTTTTTATCTATATTTAATGCTTCATGCATGTGTTCAAAGATTCGATGTGACGGAGAATCTGAAAAATTTAGCAAAATTTTTGGCATCTAAACGGTACCTTGGTGCCACTGGCTGTGGCAGAGACGAGGAAAAGGCCGGCGTAGCTCACTGTTCCTTGACATTGTGGCCATGTTTAGTTTTCCAAGTTTTTCATTAAAATACACTATGAAAAAAAGATTCTTTATCACATCACAAAAACCGGCAGTACGAAGTACTAAATGTAGATAAAATTAAAAATTAATTACACAGTTTTGTTGTACTTTGCGAGATAAACATTTTAAGCCTAATTAATCAATGTTTAAATAATTATTACTAAATAAAAAACAAAAATACTACAGTATCAAACCGTAATTTAGGATCCCAATCTGGGATCTAAACAAGGGCTGTGTATGCACAGCTGCAGGCTTGTATTTCGAGGAGTAGAGTAGCTTCTGTAAAAGCTGGGCTCAAGTACTGTAAGTTCGGACGAATCGGGAGTGCAAGATTCCTTACTGTAAATAATGTTCGTCTCGTAAAATATAATAAAATTATGCAATTAATTTTTTATTTTATCTACATTCAGTATTCTATGTGTGTACCGGTATTTTGAGAAATCTTTTTTTAAGTAGAATTTGGGAGAAAATTTGGCATCCAAATTCTTATTCGCGCCACTGCTTCCCCTTTCCTCATCTTTTCATCTTTTGGGGGCTCGCTCGACCTGCTTTTCTGTGAGGTTGAGTACTTGTACTGCTTAAATATATTTGTTACAAAAAACTGTTTAACTATTAATAGAATGTCTAATGATGTTTAATATGCACCATACATTTTGATATTTTTTATATATTTAATCTAACTTTAAAAACTTCCTTCATTTTTAGATGAAGGGAGGAGTACATAGATCGATCTCTCCTCCCGCAAACTATGGGCGTAAAATATAATAAAATTGTGCAATTAATTTTTTATTTTATCTACATTTAGTATTCCATGCATGTGCCGGTATTTTGAGAAATCTTTTTTTAAAGTAGAATTTGGGAGAAAATTTGGCATCCAAATTCTTATTCGCGCCACTGCTTCCCCCTTTCCTCATCTTTTCATCTTTTGGGGGCTCGCTCGACCTGCTTTTCTGTGAGGTTGAGTACTTGTACTGCTTAAATATATTTGTTACAAAAAACTGTTTAACTATTAATAGAATGTCTAATGATGTTTAATATGCACCATACATTTTGATATTTTTTATATATTTAATCTAACTTTAAAAACTTCCTTCATTTTTAGATGAAGGGAGGAGTACATAGATCGATCTCTCCTCCCGCAAACTATGGGCGTAAAATATAATAAAATTGTGCAATTAATTTTTTATTTTATCTACATTTAGTATTCCATGCATGTGCCGGTATTTTGAGAAATCTTTTTTAAAGTAGAATTTGGGAGAAAATTTGGCATCCAAATTCTTATTCGCGCCACTGCTTCCCCCTTTCCTCATCTTTTCATCTTTTGGGGGCTCGCTCGACCTGCTTTTCTGTGAGGTTGAGTACTTGTACTGCTTAAATATATTTGTTACAAAAAAACTGTTTAACTATTAATAGAATGTCTAATGATGTTTAATATGCACCATACATTTTGATATTTTTTATATATTTAATCTAACTTTAAAAACTTCCTTCATTTTTAGATGAAGGGAGGAGTACATAGATCGATCTCTCCTCCCGCAAACTATGGGTTTGTTCTGTGCTGGTACCTTGCTTTACTGCACAACCGCGTAAGCCAGAGCCAAAGCCGGAGCAAAAGTATCGGAAAGGCAGCTTCACCTCCGTAAGTCGAAGCTAGACGGCACCAAATGTACATACTCACGTATTTCCCAAACTATATTGTGTGAGAATGTTTTCAGTACCTCCTGACTGCACGGTTGCACTGGCCATAAGATGGAGATTAGACAACCCTGATGACAAGCAAGGGTCTGAAGGAAGAAATGGTTGTCAGGTCTCATCCCCTAGGTCGATCTATCCAGAGCAACGAGATGACAAAGATTTAGAATAACTTAAAGAGTACAAGATGATCAAAGTTATGGCCTCGTTTAGTTCCCAGCTTCTTCCTCAAATTCCACTATCCCAAATTCCACTATGCAAAAAGAAGATTTCCCGTCACATCAAAATATCGGCACATGCATAGAATACTAAATGTAAATGAAATTTAAAACTAATTACACAGTTTTATTGTACTTTGCGAGACGAACATTTTGAGCCTAATTAGTCAAAGTTTGGATAATTTTTACTAAATACAAACGAAAATGCTACAATACTGCAATAATATTTTCATCCAACTTGGGAGTGCCAAAGTTGGGAACTAAACACGGCCTATGCTTGGATGACCATAGCACAGATCATAATCGCATCAAAGTTAGTAGTAGTATGTCCGAACGACAAGGGCTGGTTTAGATGCAATTTTTTTTTTTTTGCAAAATAGCACCGTAGCTATTTTCGTTGTTATTTAGCAAATATTATCTAATCATGGTCTAATTAGGCTTAAAAGATTCGTCTCGTCCATTTCGTCTAAACTGTGTAATTAGTTTTATTTTTTATCTATATTTAATGCTTCATGCATGTGTCTAAAGATTCGATGTGACGGAAATCTAAAAAATTTTGCAAAATTTTCTGGGAACTAAACAGGGCCCAAAGGAGTCCACAGAATCACAGCACAGATCATAATCGCAGGGACTACATCCCAAGAACCGTAGCGAAAGGAAGCTGCAGGAAGCAAAAAGGCAGAAAAAGAAGAACAGAAATGGCGACACCGACGTCTCTCTGTCTTTGTACACACAACACACAATCGGTTACTTACAACATAGAGTAGGAAGTATCAGACTAGCTCGTGTATCAGTCTCCAAGAACTCCGCAAATGTTCTTCCAATCATTAGATGGTACTAGAATCGAGGCCTCCATCCTCTGTTATCTCGGGCAAATCTCTTCTTCTCGTGTCCTCTTCTCACCAAGTGACGTGTTCTTCTCCATGTCTCTCTCTACACCAGCAGCAGCGCTAGTAGTAGTAGAGCTAGCCTCCGCTGCGTGCAGTACGTGCAGGCAGCAGCTGCGTCGTGGTGGCTGTAGAGTGGGCTCTAGCGAAGCACCAGCATGAGCCTCAGCATCAGGGTGTGCGCAGCAGGGAGAGGTGGCGCCGCCGTTGCCGGGTCAGGGGCTCGATCAGGGCATGAAGAGCTTGTTGCCGCACTTGCAGCGCCAGGCCTCCGGGTAGTACTCGAGCGGGAAGCTCCGGCCGGGCTGGATGGCGACGTGGACGGGGCGGCAGGGGTGGCAGCCCCCGCAGCGGCTGCGGCACGTGGGCGGCGACGACCCCGGCCCCACCAGCCCCCGGCGCGCCGCCTCGCCGCTCCCGTCCCAGGACCAGGAGTACCCGTCCTCCTCCGTCGTCGGCGCCACCCCGCCGCCGCTCCCCCTCGCCGGCGTGCACGTCCCTGCAGAGAGGCAAGAGAAGACGCGCGCATGAGCGTGGCGTGAGCTCCCAGCGTGCGACGCAGATGCAAAGAACATAAGTTGGGGCTCGGCATGTGCTGCGGCCGTGTGAATGGCTTAGTGCAGTACCGGGGGTGGAGAAGAGCAGGAGGAGGAGGAGGAGGAGGAGAAGCAGCGCGGCGGAGAGGGCCCGTCGTCGCCGGCCCCAGGCGCTGCTCGGCGGCGAGCCCATGGACGGCCGCGCGCCTGTGGGCAGCAGATCCCGCTCGTCGCGCGCCGGGCTCGGAGGCGGAGCAGGGTACTGCAGCTGACGAGAGAGAGAGAGCGAGAGCGAGTGACTGGGACTGGGACTGGGACTGGGACTGAGAGAGCGTGCTCGTGGGCGCGAGTCATCAATTGGCACGCATGGACGGACCGCGCACGCGCTCGCTCGGGCGGGCCAAGGGGAGGGAGCGGCGGTGGCCTCTGGCCTCTGTAGAGCGGGCGTGCGTGAGCGTGATTGCTATGCTATTTGGAGCAGCTAGCCAGGCCAGCGCGAGGGGAGCTGCCGGCTGGCGCTACGCACAAGAGATGGGGAGGCAGCAATTCAGAGCAGAAAAAGAGGAGGGTGCCGTGGCTGTGGTTTTGGCGCGTTCGGGCGTCGCGGCGTGCGGGCAGCGGGCAGGGGCAGGCCAGGTGGGCGCAGCAATTCGGGGGCTCGCAGTGGCAGTCTCTCTCTCTCTCTCTGCCTCGCGATTCGTGAGGGGCCGGCCCGGCTCGGGCTCTCCCCGTCCCCCTCCCCCGGGGCCTGGCCGCCTGGCCCTGGCCCGGCGTGCTGGGCTGCTGGCTGGCCGGTTGCGTTGCCGTGCCGCCCACACGCTCACTCGGTACGTGCATTCTCTGACTCACTGGCCGGCCGCCCATCAGCTGTGCTCTGCTCTAGTTTTACCAGCAGTAATCAGGCCGCGCGCGCTTAGTTAGCACGCTGATTACGGCTGCGTTAATCTCGCTTGCTTGCTTAGATGCAGATGCAGATGGGATCTACCGAATACTCCACTCCACCGTGGAAGAACCATGGCTGCGCTTGCGCGCGCGTTATGCTACCTGTACGGAACATGGGCATTTATAGGCTTTTACCTAGATTCCTCCTAGTAGCTGCAAAAGCCATCCGTCAATCCTCCAAGCATTCGTGTCCGCGATCAATCCCGGCCATTAATAAATTTTCTAGGGGGTGGGTCGATTAGTAGAGGAGGACAAAGTACGCTTGGGCTGTGTTTAGTTCCTCAAAAAAAAAACACCGTGCAAACAAAAGATTCCCCGTCACATCAAACTTGCGATACATGCATGGAGTACTAAATGTAGATGAAATTAAAAACTAATTGTACAGCTTGGTTGTACTTTGCGAGACGAACGTTTTGAACCTAATTAGTCAACGATTGGACACTATTTACCAAATAAAGCCAAAACGTGCTACAGTACTTTTTTTACACCTTTTCGCGGAACTAAACACACCCTTGGTGGCACATGCGTGGCCCTGACAACACAACACCGCATGCGGTTCCTGGCACCCGGCGGTCAATCCGCAAAGTTTTGACAACAAAGTACTACGGCCCACTTGTAGCCTTGCCAGTAACTTTGCCCACACTGCGTGTGCGTGTGCGTGTGCGTGTGCGTGCGTGTACATGTACTCCTACTGGCAAGGCTACCCGAGTTCTCGTAGGAGTACTTTAATTTGCTCCCACAGTCGCACTAAAAAAACACGTTAAACAAATGTGAAAAGAATACAGTAAATCAAAGACAGATGGGACTGCAAAGCTTTTTTTTACAGAATTCCATCCCGCCCCGACCATGGAACACGCCGACACGGTGAACAGCGGCTCAATACTTTGCTTCACACAACGCTCACAGTCTACCCTTTATTTGCTTGGCTGAAAATAAACGGATAGAAATACTGTTGGCTGATTTATTGTGAGAGAAAAACGCTGCTGACGGGATAGAAATAAGCGGCTGAAAGCTCAAGCGAACAGGCTATTCGTTGGTAAATGTATCAACTTCGGGACCATCCTCAATCAAAATTTATTTTATGAAAAAAGCACCAACATTTATAACACCAAATAAAATATATTTCATGATATATGTAACACTCCGGTGTTACGCAAGCATTTGCATTGCAATCATAAGCATGCAATTTCATATCATTCATAATCATATGTGCTTAGGGTGTACCTTTAGTAAAATAAAAGTGTAGAAACTAGTATTGCATAACATGTTGTGATAATGTGCTAATTACCTTTCATCAGAATTGTGCAACTAAAAATTTTATATCACTTAGAATTATAGGTCAAATTTTTGGAGCCACTAAATCACTCAAAGTTTTGTCAAAGATTTGTTTTAAAAATGTTATTTGAAAATATTCAAAAATCCTCCCTAAATTAGCTTTTATTCTAAAAATCAAAATCTATAAGAGTTTTGAGGTTGGCCCCTTAATCAAAGTTGGAGAGAAGTAAATTCTAAGCAACTTTTATTTTTGGGTCATTTCCAGAAAATATTTTTTCTTGCTCAAAATGAGATTTGAAAACTATTATTTGAATTTATTTGAAAATAATAATTTGAAAAACCAATTTCTCACCTAAGCGGGCCTCCGCCTCCCTTTTGGCCCGCTGGCCGAAACGGCCCGCGCCACTCGCGCGCGCGAGCCGCAGCCGCCGCCTCGGCCCGGCCCGCGTCCGCTCGGCCGCCTCCTCCCGTTCGCCCCGCGCCTCGCTGTCCGCCGCGGCAGAACGCGCCCGCCGCGTGGCGGCCGCATGCCGACGACGCCCTCGCGTGGCCGCCCATGGACCCCGCGCGCGCTTCGCCTCAAATCTCCGCCGGCGACGCCCCCGCGTGGCCGCCCATGGACCCCGCGCGCGCTTCGCCTCAAATCTCCGCGCGCGTCCGGTCTCCATCCCACTCGCCACTCACTCGCTCCCTCTTTCCCTTCCTCCGGAGAAAACCGAGCGGGAGCGCCACTCACCACCGCCATCCTCGCCTTCACCGCCGTGTTCCGACACCGGTGGACCACCACCGTTCGATTGGTCGTGCACGAAGCTCCGCCACCTTCTCCTCTCCTCCGAACGGACCGCCGTTTGCCTTGTTCGCCTCCAGTAAGGCTCAATCGAGCACTTCCCGCCGCGCCACCACGACGGGGCCGCCAAGCTCGTGCTCCGCCCACCGTCTTCCTCGCTCCCTCTCCATCCCCCTGAGCTTCTCTCTCGAGTTCGCTACCTCCTCGCGAGCACTGTGCGCGCGCTCGCTGGACGGGTCGTGGCCGGAGATGGCCGTTGGCCGTCGGCCACTGTAGGGTCGAGATGGCGAACTAGAGGGGGGGGTGAATAGTCCTTTCTAAAATTAATCGCGTCTGCAAACCGAAACAAATGCGGAATTAAAACTATCGGTCTAGCCAAGACTACACCCCTCTATCTAAGTTCACAAGCATCTCACAAAGATCCTAATTATATAACTAAGGTGCTTTCCTTAGCAAGAGCTCTCCTAAACAATTCTATAGCAAGGTCACACAAACCTATGCACTAGTACTTTAGCAAAGCCGGGGAGCTCCTACACAATTCTAGTAAGCAAAAGCACGAAGCCACCTATGCTCACTAGCAAAGCTCAATAGCAAGGCAACTAATGCCAAACTAGAGAGCGCAAATTACTTAGCTACACAAACTAAGCAATATGACTAACAAGGTTACACAAACCAAATTAGCCACGCAACGGGAGCTACTTCTATGCTACACAAGCAAGAAGGTAACTAGCTAACTACACAAGGAAACTAGTTACAAGAGCAACTACACAAGCACAAGTATATGAATGTAAATACAAGCTTGTAAATCGAAAGCAAACCACCGAGAAGATGTACACAATGTTGACACGGCGGTTTTTCACCGAGGTTCACTTGGTTGCCACCAAGCTAGTCCCCGTTGTGGCGATACACCCACTTGATAGATCACGAGCTAATTGACTATCAAGAGTCAAACCCTCAGCGGGTGCCGCACATCCACTCTCAAGATGGGGATCCTCCAAGCCACGAGCTTTACTAGAGTTGCTCTTCGCAATCCCCGCGGGGTGAGCACAATCCCCCTCACAAATCCTCCTCCGGAGCCACGCACAATCTCCACGCGTGCTTCAACGGAGTCGCAAGCCACCAAGCCGTCTAGGAGGTGGCAACCTCCAAGAGTAACAAGCACCACAGGCTTGCAACACGATCACCTAGTGCCACTCGATGCAATTCTCTCGATGCAACGCACTAGAATCGCTCTCTCACTCGATCCGATGAACACTATCAAGCATGAGTGAGTTAGAGGGCTTCCAAGCACTACCACATAAGCCACCAAGGCCAAAGTGTGCTCAGCTATCGGCCAAGGCCGGCCACAACATCTATTTATAGCTCCACAACGAAATAGAGCCGTTACCCCTTCACTGGGTCCTTTTCGGGATGACCGGACGCGGTGGTCAAAACTGACCGGACGCGGTGGTCAGTAGCGTGCTCCAACGGCTAGTTTTCGCGCGTACAAACTTGTATTGACCGGACGCGGTGGTCACTAATGGGACCGGACGCGGTGGTCGCAACGAAACAGCGAACAGAGAGGTTCCAGCAAGCTCCCGAAGTGACCGGACGCGTCCGGTCATCACTGACCGGACTCGCTGCAGCGTCCGGTCGTTTTCGCCCACGAAAAACACTGACCGGACGCGGTGGTCGCAGCTGACCGGACGCGGTGGTCAAAGCTGACCGGACGCGGTGGTCACGCGTCCGGTCACAGACCACCCTTCGGTAAAACGGCGATATCTCTTAGCTCCGAACTCCGATTTCGATGATCTTGGACATTTTGGAAAGCTTACTCAGAGGGCTACACAACCCACTAAAGCACTTGATCCAATTCACAATGGATCAAAGCAGTATTCCACTCTAAGAGCCATCCTAGTGTCCGAAGAACACCGAAAAACATTTCTCTCTTCTCTAAGTTGATCAACACCAACTCCAACACCTTCTCCTTTGCAAATGTGCCAACACCACCATGTGTACACCACCATGTGCATATGTGTTAGCTTTTCACAAACATTTTCAAAGGGTTAGACACTCAACTTGCCTCGCCACTCGATCTTAACACGTATGCAAAGTTAGATCGCTCAAGTGGCACTAGATGACCGATATGCAAATAAGTTTGCCCCTCTTGATAGTACGGCCATCTATCCTAAACCCGATCATCAACTTCTCTACACACCTATGACCGGTGAAATAGAAATACCCTAGGTTATACCTTTGCCTTGCGCATTCCACTCTATCTCCTCCGACGTTGATGCAACACATGCATCAAACCTATCACAAATGATATGATCCACTTCATATCATCATATGACCTTGGTCCATCGATCTTGACCTCACTTGCTCTTCACCGTTGCGTCGGTCCATCGGCGCCAAGTCTTGCTCAAGCTTCACCGCCTCACGGTCCATCGCACCAAAGCCTTCGACTTGCCCTTCACACTTGCAACCGGTCCATCGAGCCAAGCCTCATCTTGATCTTCGCCACCTTGATCACATGACTCCATGTCATGTCTCATATGCAATGAGCTCCTTCATGACACAATCATCTGTGGACTAATTCCCTGTGTATCTCACATAACCACATATTAGTCCACCTAAGTTGTCACTCAATTACCAAAACCAAACAAGGACATTTCAATCTCCCCCTTTTTGGTAATTGATGACAACTCTACAAAGATATGGAAATTAAGTTCTTTTGGACTTTATGCCACTTATCCAACATTTAAGCTCTATGTTAGGATTTGGATAAGCACCATAAAATCTGACTTGGTAGTGATAACTCTCCCTACATATGTGCTCAGATGGTTTAGTTTCAAGCTTGCACATATACATAAATAAGAAATTTGTGGGAGGGTTAGCACTACTAAGTGATGCTAAGGTGTATAGAATAAACCTTTGTAGTTCGATACCATTTGATAGCTCGATATCATTTGAAAATCACAAGTTTGCCATCATCCTTAGCATCATGAGTAGCTAGATATCAAAAATACTAGAAACACCGTGAGATCAACATTATAAGTAAGGTTCTAGTTTTTCATGATAAACACAAGTCTAGCTATCATCCTATGCATGCTAGTTATCATATCATCATTCAAGTTCTATAACTAGCATACACCACACAAGCATGCATGTTAAATAAAAACTTATGCAATGCTAGCAAGCACATGAATATGCACAAGTCAAATGCAACCAATCAATGTTCATGAGCTTGCTCCCCCTACTTGTGTGCTTCTCTTGTCCAAGAATTTTGATCCTTCTCTTTTCTTCATTGTTGCTCCCTCTTTGTCCATTTCCATGTCCAAACCCCATCTTCTCATGATGTCCCCAAACCCCTCTCTTGGTGCATTGACATATCTTTGTTCCAACTTCTCCCCCTTTGTCATCAATTTCCATAAAGGGTGTATTTCTCATTGATACAAAGGCTTGCATTGGGGTAGATGGTTGAGACTTGAATATTGCGTTGTTGATGGACATCACCGCACATGTTGGAATGGCATTACTTGTATGTTGCTCTTGAGATACCACTTAGGATCTTTGACCTTGATACCATTAGGTGGGGCTCCTCCCCCTATGTCATAGCATGGGTCATTCACTTGATAATCTTGAGCTCTTGTGTGTGAGGGAACTTTCTTCACTTGTAGGATTTTGTCAATATGATCTTTTCTTGAACATTTGCTATCTTTATGAGTACCACTTGTAGGATATCACTTGTAGATCATGATCTAGACACCACTTGTAAATACCAATTGAAGAAATATTTTGAGTCTAGATACCATTTAAAACACCCTAGATATCCATTTGCATTGTTGTCTTGTGCTTGTACCCATATCATTGTCATGAGCTTCTAGTATGACTTGAACTAAGTTGATTTGCCTAAGATTCTAAGTCCGGTTTGATCCAATGACAAGCTTCTTCACTCCTCATACTAAGGGTTATCTTGCTAATGTTATACTTGTCACTTGTTAGCAATCCAAACTAGATCAAGTACTTGGGTTCACTAGCTCATGAACAAATTCATACACATACCACTAGATCATTTAAACAATTCAAGCAATAGTGGTAGGCTATGAATTTAAACATTTCATTTATTATACATGATCCTAGTAAGCATGTACTATATGCACTAATCACATACTAGTACGGGATGAAATGATCATGCACATTGCAATGATACCTTTGTTATGTTGGAGTAGAGGATAGTCACATAGATTCCAATTCATTACTCCAATAGCAATGTGAAGTCCAATTTATAAGCTTGGTGAAGACCAATCATTATAAAGAAATCTATTCTTCACCCATATGAAATGAGAACCACTAATAATCAAGTGCATTATCTCTTGTTGTGGTTGGCTTGCTTTTTCTCTTTGATCAATGCTTGCGTGAGAGAAGTACTTATGATACCAATTTTATAACCATGAATAGCTCTCTTTTGGGTGTTGCTTGCTTTTCTTGATCAACCCTATTGATTGCTTCAATTAAGCATCTCAAATATCCCTTGAATTCATCACTTCCATGTTAGCCTTCCAAGCCGGTGCTCGGTTTACCCACCCATGGGCGGTAAGCCCCCTCAGCAGGGAGAAGTGACCTCTCTCCAAAGAACCATCCTTGACACTTACTTGAATTGCCTTTGATTTGATTGATCTATGGACTTAACTTTATGAGTAACCTTGAATTAGTTTTTAAGTCCTTTTCTTTCTACCAAATGATCTCCAATTATTACTAGAACTTGAACCTCATCTTCATCTTGAGTTTGATCTTCATTTTCAAATTTGAGTACCAAATTTGTACACTAGGTACATTCCACAATCAATGTCCTTGTACTCATTTCTTGTCATGCTTCTAGATCAAGTCAAAACCAAATTTAGGTGCCTCAAACACTTATAAATATGTTTCCAACTTGAGGACCTTTCACTTAAAGTGACTCTAGATCAATCTAATAATTGTCACTTTTCTGGCAGATTCTGTACCCTTCAAGGAATAATTCATATCTCCCAATATACAGATCCAAATGCCATAAAATTTGGTGGAGATGTGATTCACTAAGTCATCTAGCAGCTGTAAAAATTTGAGATTCATTTGACATATAGATTGCTACCAGATTTCAAATCTTCCACCACTGCTACATGCTGAAAACTGCTGCACTATAGCTGACAAGATGTACTCCAAAGCCGAAGCATCTCTTATCCAATTCTCATGAAATTTGTACAGCATCTTATAACATAAGTCTAGAGCATGTATGCCAAATTTCAAGCCAATCCAATATGATTTAGTCACTCAAACTCAGACTTGATCTCACCTAGCTCAGATTTTCAACTTTGGACAGATTTCAATACATTGAGCAATACTTCATCAAATATGAATCAAACTTGAAACTAACTTGTTTGAATACTTTCACAAGACATATATCCATCCAATCCACTTACTAAATGTCATCTCATGAATTTATCCAACACAAATCAATTCAAACTTGATTACTTAAGCATTTAATCCATTCAAACATCTCATAGCAAGCAACATTGCATATATATCCAATTCAATCAACTCATATGCACCCAAGTGAAATGATCAACAAGAGATATACCTTGGTTAGCTCATGATCATCCAATAGCAAGCTTTCAACTTGAATATTTGCAAGCCATCAAATATATCCAATAAATCACCACAATCTTGAATGTTGCACTTGTATGTTGTAGTACTTGGACTTCACTTATTTTGACTTAGCATTGGGATTGGATATGCACTAAGCTTTAAAACTTGATTCAACATATGATGACCAATATGAATCCAAATGAATCAAGCCTCCAATGCCGATGGTACCTACAAACAATCATCCACTTTTTGATGGTACCCAAACAAGTTTGGGTCCTCTCAAGTTAGGAGCAACATACTTAGGCAAAGCCTTAGTATGGGTAGCGGGATATTTTGCAATAGCAACAATAGAGGTACCATTTACATCCTTTCTAAGCACATTAGTATCATCAATTGAAATATACTTAGAAGTGTTACCTAGGGGACATGAATGTGCCATGTGTCCCTTTTCCCGGCATGAATAGCATCTTCTCTTTGATTGAGCCTTTTCTTCATTGCTCATGTGATGCTTTTCATTGCCTTGCCTCTCATGAGTTGCTTGAGACTTCTTCTCAAGCTTGGTAGGACACCTTGAGGCAAAGTGTCCTATATCTTCACACTTGAAGCACTTGATGTGAGCCAAATTTCTTTTCTCAATTTGATTCTTGCTCATCATCTTGGTATCTTGGATTTGCATTGGATGCCTTCCTCTTCCACCCCTTCTTGTTTTCTTCTTCTTCTTCAAGTCACCATCATCATCCTTGTGGTTGATCTTGACTTGAGATTGGGGTGTGGTTTCTTGCTCAACTTGTGGCTTTGATTGAGGCTCTTTTTGTTGCTTCACTAGTTTCTTGCTTGGGCACATTGAGGTGTAGTGACCCCATGTATGGCACTTGAAGCACTTGTGTTTGAGCCTTTCTTCTTCTTTCTTCAACTTGAGCTTCTCTAAGTTGGGGCGTGTTTGGTGAAGATGACCCACTTCATGGCATCGGTAGCACATGAAATGAGAGTGCTTCTCTCGAGCTAGCTTCATCATCTTCCTTTCCCTTTTCTTTTCCCCTTTGGTCATATTCTTCTTGCTCTTGTTGAAACCAAGGCCACTCTTGTCACTAAAGTTTCTTTGAGTTTTCAACATATGCTCAAAGGTGACTTTTGAGTTGTAGCACCTCTCTAACTTGTTGCTCAATTTCTTCACTTCACTTTTGAGCTCATTGTTCTCCTTTAAAATGTTAGTCTCACAAGACATAGAAGTAGAACAAGCATATATATGTGAAGAACATGGCATATCTAATAAGTCATCATAAGAGGTGGATACATGCTTTCTCCCTACATCACATGGGTTAGTCACATTTTGCAATTGATCATTTGATCCATGTGATGAGCTCTCATTAATTTTAATTTCCTTTAATAACATCTTAAAGAGAGAAGCATGTTCTTGTACCAAATTATCATGAGCAACACTTAGTTCCTCATGAGCCAATTTTAGCTCCTCATGTGAACAAGTAGTAACATAAAGGAAATGCTTTTGTTGTTCACATGTGGTTTTTAGAAATGAGTTTTCATTTTCCAATTTCATGGTTTTAGTTTTCTCATTTTCTAAAGACATGTTCATGCTAGCAAGTCTACTAACAAGCTCATCATATGAATCAACATGATCAATCACATTATCATTTGATACCTTTGTGTCACCTAGTGACATGAAGCAATGTGATGTAGTGGATGGGCTTGTAGTAGCATCATCAAGGCCCGAGCATGAACCAATGTTGTCACCATCAAGTGTGCTTGGGGTAGAAACATTACTTGCAACACTTGATGCATCATCACCATTCTTGTCAAGTGAACTTGTGGTAGATCGATCATCATCATCACTTGACCATGAGGTGGAGCAATCCTCCACAACCATCGTGTTGTGGTCATGCTCAACATCATCATGTGCAACCTCCTTGGGCTTGACATCATCGTCATCATCGGTGATAGCTCCATACTTTTCATTGAGATAGGCCCATATCTCATGAGCGGATTTGAGGTCCATGATCTTACCAAAGATGCTATCATCCAAAGATCTATACATGATGTTAGTAGCTTGGATGTCAAGATCTAGGCATTTCTCTTGTGCTTGAGTTATATTATTTTCATCCAACACATGAGAAAAGCCTACATCTACCATCCACCACATTTGAGGGCAAATAAACTTAAAATTGCATATCATCCAATTTTTCCACCGTGCAAAGTGTGTGCCATCAAACATGTGAGGACAATCAACATCTAGTCCATATTCCGCCATCCTCTCGGGTCGGTGAAGACCACAAATGAGAGACCGTGCTCTGATACCAATTGTAGGGTCTAGATGGCGGACTAGAGGGGGGGGTGAATAGTCCTTTCTAAAATTAATCGCGTCTGCAAACCGAAACAAATGCGGAATTAAAACTATCGGTCTAGCCAAGACTACACCCCTCTATCTAAGTTCACAAGCACCTCACAAAGATCCTAATTATATAACTAAGGTGCTTTCCTTAGCAAGAGCTCTCCTAAACAATTCTATAGCAAGGTCACACAAACCTATGCACTAGTACTTTAGCAAAGCCGGGGAGCTCCTACACAATTCTAGTAAGCAAAAGCACGAAGCCACCTATGCTCACTAGCAAAGCTCAATAGCAAGGCAACTAATGCCAAACTAGAGAGCGCAAATTACTTAGCTACACAAACTAAGCAATATGACTAACAAGGTTACACAAACCAAATTAGCCACGCAACGGGAGCTACTTCTATGCTACACAAGCAAGAAGGTAACTAGCTAACTACACAAGGAAACTAGTTACAAGAGCAACTACACAAGCACAAGTATATGAATGTAAATACAAGCTTGTAAATCGAAAGCAAACCACCGAGAAGATGTACACAATGTTGACACGGCGGTTTTTCACCGAGGTTCACTTGGTTGCCACCAAGCTAGTCCCCATTGTGGCGATACACCCACTTGATGGATCACGAGCTAATTGACTATCAAGAGTCAAACCCTCAGCGGGTGCCGCACATCCACTCTCAAGATGGGGATCCTCCAAGCCACGAGCTTTACTAGAGTTGCTCTTCGCAATCCCCGCGGGGTGAGCACAATCCCCCTCACAAATCCTCCTCCGGAGCCACGCACAATCTCCACGCGTGCTTCAACGGAGTCGCAAGCCACCAAGCCGTCTAGGAGGTGGCAACCTCCAAGAGTAACAAGCACCACAGGCTTGCAACACGATCACCTAGTGCCACTCGATGCAATTCTCTCGATGCAACGCACTAGAATCGCTCTCTCACTCGATCCGATGAACACTATCAAGCATGAGTGAGTTAGAGGGCTTCCAAGCACTACCACATAAGCCACCAAGGCCAAAGTGTGCTCAGCTATCGGCCAAGGCCGGCCACAACATCTATTTATAGCTCCACAACGAAATAGAGCCGTTACCCCTTCACTGGGTCCTTTTCGGGATGACCGGACGCGGTGGTCAAAACTGACCGGACGCGGTGGTCAGTAGCGTGCTCCAACGGCTAGTTTTCGCGCGTACAAACTTGTATTGACCGGACGCGGTGGTCACTAATGGGACCGGACGCGGTGGTCGCAACGAAACAGCGAACAGAGAGGTTCCAGCAAGCTCCCGAAGTGACCGGACGCGTCCGGTCATCACTGACCGGACTCGCTGCAGCGTCCGGTCGTTTTCGCCCACGAAAAACACTGACCGGACGCGGTGGTCGCAGCTGACCGGACGCGGTGGTCAAAGCTGACCGGACGCGGTGGTCACGCGTCCGGTCACAGACCACCCTTCGGTAAAACGGCGATATCTCTTAGCTCCGAACTCCGATTTCGATGATCTTGGACATTTTGGAAAGCTTACTCAGAGGGCTACACAACCCACTAAAGCACTTGATCCAATTCACAATGGATCAAAGCAGTATTCCACTCTAAGAGCCATCCTAGTGTCCGAAGAACACCGAAAAACATTTCTCTCTTCTCTAAGTTGATCAACACCAACTCCAACACCTTCTCCTTTGCAAATGTGCCAACACCACCATGTGTACACCACCATGTGCATATGTGTTAGCTTTTCACAAACATTTTCAAAGGGTTAGACACTCAACTTGCCTCGCCACTCGATCTTAACACGTATGCAAAGTTAGATCGCTCAAGTGGCACTAGATGACCAATATGCAAATAAGTTTGCCCCTCTTGATAGTACGGCCATCTATCCTAAACCCGATCATCAACTTCTCTACACACCTATGACCGGTGAAATAGAAATACCCTAGGTTATACCTTTGCCTTGCGCATTCCACTCTATCTCCTCCGACGTTGATGCAACACATGCATCAAACCTATCACAAATGATATGATCCACTTCATATCATCATATGACCTTGGTCCATCGATCTTGACCTCACTTGCTCTTCACCGTTGCGTCGGTCCATCGGCGCCAAGTCTTGCTCAAGCTTCACCGCCTCACGGTCCATCGCACCAAAGCCTTCGACTTGCCCTTCACACTTGCAACCGGTCCATCGAGCCAAGCCTCATCTTGATCTTCGCCACCTTGATCACATGACTCCATGTCATGTCTCATATGCAATGAGCTCCTTCATGACACAATCATCTGTGGACTAATTCCCTGTGTATCTCACATAACCACATATTAGTCCACCTAAGTTGTCACTCAATTACCAAAACCAAACAAGGACATTTCAGCCACCGCCACGCCGTCGTGGCTCCGAACGCCGACGAGGACGCCCTGTCTCCCCCCCGTCGGTCGTCACTGGGCCACGCCCTGTGGGCCGCGCCTCCGAGCGGGCCTGCTCGCTCTTTCCCCGCGCGCGTGAACCAGGCCGAGAACGGCCATGGGCTGGTTTACTTCCACGGGCCGGCCCAGTTTCAATAATGAAAATCGTTTTCTGTTTTCTTTTATTATTCATGATGAAAAATATTGTGGAAAATGTTTTTGTATTCATTTGAGCTCCAAAAATTGTGAAATAAATTTCTATGGACTCATTGGAACCAGATCTACAATATAAAAATATTGCATGTCATTTTTGGGATACTTTTCTGTAGAGCTTTAATTAATTCTTGATATTGCTGATATCTTGTAAAATGGTTAGTAAATCCTATATGTATCAGAAAAATATGATTTCAAGTTTGTCAATCTTCTTATATCATGTACTTTCTAGGAAAAATATGTTTCATGCACGTGCTGTGGAAAATTTTGGAGGAGTAGTTCAAGTACCTTTAATGGCTGATTTTTGTTATTTTTGCTAGAGAGCAAACTTTGTATAAAACATGCATGTGATAATTTTTGTACAGTCATTATATGCTATGAAGAACCTAGGAAAAATATTAATTCTGTTGTTTGACACTTTTCATTGTACAAAGTAATTTCATGCTCATTTTTATGCTATAGCTTGTCATTTTTGTACAGGATAGTTTACTTATCCAAATGCCATGAAATTTTTATGAAAGTCGGTTTAGGGTAGTATTATGCTACTGTAATTTTCTTAGATTTTTAGGAGCATCAGAAATATATGTTGCTATTCAAACCTATTATTATTTAGGGTTTAAGCAAGTGTTGCTTTAAGTGTGATTAAGAAATTAGTAAAGCTTTGGTGTATCTTTGAAGCATTTCATAAGATATGTTAACTTAACATAATAGTAGTAGAAGAGAATGCAGTAGATGACATGTGCTTGTAGTGTATAGTTTCTTGGATGATGTTGACTACCTTGCATTTCAACATATTCATTGCATTCATCTCCTTCGATGCACGTTTGCATAATCACTTACGCGCATTGCATCATACAGGATCGCAAACCGAGAACCCAGTCGTCTTACCCGAGGAGCCAGAGGAGCAGCTCGAGGTGCAGCAGCAGGAGGTGACCGAAGCCGAAGAGGAGGTCGGTGAAGAGCTCCCAGAGTGCCCCGACCACCGTCCGAGCTCTTTTGAGAGAGGCAAGCCCCGGAGCATTTCTCTCCCGGTTTGTAAATAATTTATTATTAACTTTACTTAATTTGATGCATTACGTTTAGGAGTTGTTTGCAAACGTTGCTGCATTATACCTTGCTTACCTTTATTATACTATATCCTTGTAACCCTGGTATCCGCAGTCGAGTCAATGCTTAGCTGGCTTAGACCGGTAGAAGTCGGGTGATTTCCTGTCACCTGCGAGCTATAGGTGGTTACCTGGATCTGCTTAGATGACTATGAAGTCATGGTATAACTAAGTGTGAAATGAATTTGAGACCGGGCGGAAACTTGCAGGGTTTCGACTGTAGTGTTTTCCGTCTGTGTCGATTAAGGACCGTCCGTTGTTGTCCCTCGGGTCATGTTGAACGCATGCCTCACATTTAGCTGGCCGGATAAAGTACCTTCCGACCGCGAAACTAGGAGATTATTCGGGCCGAGTGGATTGCCCGCAACGCACAGTACCAGAGCAGTAGTGGCAGGATACGGGGGCGCGATGATAAGGCCAAAGAGCAGTCGGGCGGCCCCCGGGTACAAGTGGTTCCTGACAAGCTCGCGACTTTACCTGAATGGTTGACTCGGTGACTAACACCTCACTTTAGCGGGTGAGTGAGGAATAACTTACCAGCTGCTTAATAATCGATTCGAATCGCCATCGTTCACTGGATAGTGAACACTTGACTTGAGCTACTTCATCGTAGTAATCTTGATGAATCACGTGGATAGTTATGTGGAAGATGACATGATAACTATTGTTAATGATCAATGGTAATCCTTACTTGCTTAATTACATGTTACTCTAGCACCAGTGCAAACATAGTTGACAGGGTAATAAAGAGTTAATTACTGCATGCTTTTGGAAAGGAATTGTTAAGTTAAAAACGCTTTTCTTGCAAATGAGTCAGCTATCCCACCAGAAAGCCTATCTTGATTCCTTGGTGTCTTTTATTTTTTGTTTATGGCGGGTAAGTCTAGCTGAGTACCTTCTCGTACTCAGGGCTTTGTTCCCACTTGTTGCAGATGGGCAGATGTATTACGGCTACTGTATCAACTGCCTCTATCCTGCGATGGGCGAAGCTTAGAACCGTGGGCAATGGTCATTCGCTACTTCTCGTCTGATGCTTTTGCTGGAGATGATCACAAGCTGGCACTTTATTTCAAAATGTTGTGTGTGTGCGTGATTTGAACTACCGCTTCCGCTACTTTTATTCGAACCTGGTTTGTAATAACTATGTTTAAACTCCGATGTATTTTATGCCGCGAACTTTTATGTAACTTATGATGGTGACCGCTAAACTTAGTACGATCTTGGCTGTTATGTGAAATTGTTTGAAATCCGTCGAGATTTCACGGACTACCGGGTTATACGGGCTTAAGTTTGTTAAATTGTCCTTCCGTTGGATGATTTTCTTACTTAATCTCGTATAATTGGGCGGTTCTGTTACAATATATCTATTGATACTAATTTTGTACCGTAGATATTATAGTAAGTACAAAAAAACGGTTTTTTTACATATGCTTGTGGTTTATAATAAATAGGCCCGAGTAGAAACAAAACTTTTTAAGCCCATAACTTCAACCGCCAGTGTAAATACATTTTTATCAACACTTTTTAAGGTTTATGCTAGTATAAATCTTCTACTTGTATTTACACTAACAGTTCTCTTAACCTACCGGCAGTTTAAATACGATTTGTACTGGCGGCATCATTAAGAGAACTGTTAGTGTAAATACATGATTCTACTGACGGTAGCCTTAAAAAAGTGACAGTACATATGCATTTACACTAGCGGTTTTCTTAACCTAGGGTAACTACAAATAATTTAAAACTAGTTTTTTTTTAAAAAAATTATCTCGAATGGAGAAATGATCTAAATGAAAGTTATAGTACTTGAAAATAACTGCAACTTCGTATTTACTAATTTTTAATTTGAAATCATTTAGGGCTAAAAAAATATGTCTTAAGGTTACTTGTTTTGAAATCATTTAGGTTGGGAAATTATGTTTTAAGGTTACTTATTTTGAAATCCATATTTTTTTTGAAATTTTTCAAATGATCTCGGATGGAGAAATGGCATGAACCAAAGTTGCAGCACCCGAAGAGATCTAAAACTTTTCTACAAACATTTTTCATTTAAATCCATTTAGGTACTCAAATATGCATTGCAATTTTTTGTATAGGCATGCTGCCGGTGCAAATATTTATACATGCTATTCTTAAGTGAGGCCAATGGAATATGTTGATTTCCATTGCCGTTTCACACTGGCGGTTCGTAAAACGCCAGCACAAATAAAAAAAGTTCCAACAATAAAGATGTTGTTTTGCAAATTTTTTTGCAACTAAAAGGGGCCTTAACCGCTCGGCAAAGGTCCTCCAAGCGACGGTGGCGCTAGCAACAGCGAATCAACCATCGCTCGTCGACGCCACAGATTGAACCAAGAAGCGCTCTCTCTCTCTCTCCCCTACCTATAGCTAGTCACCCCATCACTCCAAAAGTAGCCTCCTGCTGTGTCGTTGCCTCCGAATGCAATGGAACCGATGCATGCGCCAAATTCGCACACGCTTGGCAGCACAGAGCGCGGACGAAGCTCTAGGAGTACAGCACTCTCTTAATCAATGCCCGTGTTTAGATACCTAAATTCACCCTAAATTCTATAAAAAGAAGATTCTTCATCATATCAAAATATCGACATATATATGGAGTACTAAATATAGACGAAATCAAAAACTAATTACACAGTTTTATTATACTTTGCGAGACGAATATTTTAAGCCTAATTAATCAATGTTTGGACAATTATTACCAAATAAAAACAAAATTACTACAATGTGACGGGATATTTACTATGCAAACTTTGTCTCCAAAATTTGGAATCTAAACCAGGCCAATCGATGGATCTAGTAGTAAAATACGGGTACGGGCGGGCGGGCAGGCGTCCTCTGGTGGCGGACGCCGTACGAGCCCACCCCACCAGAAGGGAGCCGTCAAATCAACTGCCCTGGCATGTCCGATCCCAACAACTCTCCTCTCTCACTGTCCGGCCGGGAGGCAATGAATGCACACACACGAAAGGGCGGAACGGGAGAGGTACGTCGCATACCGGCGACGACGGATCGCTTGTCCGGCCGGTCGGTTGCTCGTCGACCCGAGCCCGGCACCGGCACGGAGTAGCTAGCTAGCTGGCCTTTGTGTGTGGTGGCGGTCAAATAGGGCTTCGTCCCAATCGATTATTGTGGCTGGATTATTTTGACTGAAAGTACTGTTCACTGATTTACTGTGGGAGAAAAATCCTGTTGCTGGATGATTGCTGATTTCGCTGAAACAGCGAAAGGAACAAGGTGTTAGGAAGTGGATCGACCCCATGCATTGCATGATGCATGTCTGGCCGCTAGCTCCTCCTCACGAGCGGAAGCCGCGCGCGCGCATCGCATGAGACAACACATCACGTCGGTCGGCACTACCTAAAGCGTACTAATGGCAATGCCGAGCGACACTGGTAAATAAACTGGTAGTAATAGGGGCTCCATGCACGTATGAGATTTTTTTTTTAAAAAAAAGGTCACCGCCGCTAGCTAACAGAGAAGAGGCTCAAAATAGGCATGCAACGTCGCAAGTTCACCCTTCCCATGCGTATGACCATCTCTAATCTAAGATGCTTAGTCGTCAGCAAATTTTAGATTGAATTCACGAAAGTACTTAGTCGTCAAACGAAACGTGACCGGCCTGTCCGTCCGGGTCCGGAGGCGATGTATAATCGGTTCCCACCCGTCCGCGGGGCAGTCGGTCGTCACATCGAAACGATGAAAGGCGGTCAGGCACGCACGCATGCATGCAGCTGGACCAAACGGTTTAACGCCACATATGTATATAAAATTATGAATCCATGGCCGATCAAGTCGGCTAAGCTAGCTAGGGTAGTAGTAGCTAGCCCGCTCTGTCCGATTGATCGGCCGGGCCAGAGAAAAAAAAAGGTGAAGAATTGGGGCGGACCCAGTGCCGCAATGGATCACACGTTCCACGAACTGGGGAAGATCTCGCCGGCCGAGTCCATCTGGGCGGGCCGGGGTGGAACACACTGGAGGAGGAGTACTACGTGCACGATGACTTCCTGCCTGCGAGTGCCAGCCCTGGATGACTGGCAGCCCCTTCGTTTCGCTGGTTTATCGTGTCTGAAAGTACTGTTCGCTGGTTTGGTGTAAGAAAAAAATACTGCTAGATGACTGCTGATTCCGCTGATAAGCTCAAACAAACAAGCTGTGGATGTGTGCCTCTTGTGTCGTGCGTGCGTGCGCCTGGCCAATAATCGTCATGCGATGCACGCAAGCAGTACAGCTACACTCCTAGCTTAGGGCTCTAGGGACGGGCCGGGCTAATAGCCTTGATTATATACGACGTGCGACGGGACTGCCCCTGGGTCCCGCGCCTGCCTGCCTGCGTACCTGCATGGACCCCGCCCGCCAGTGGCTGGTACGACGTGCGACGGGACTGCCCCTGGGTCCCGCGCCTGCCTGCCTGCATGGACCCCGCCCGCCAGTGGCTGGGCAGTGGATGTGGATGTGGATCGGAGTCGGATACTGTTGGTTTGGCTCGGTCGAGCTTGGTGTAATAGTCGACGAGACTCGCTGTACTGCAAGGAGTATAGTATAGGAGACGTTTGGTCCGGTGTTTTTGCCCCCGCGCAACGCTTCTCGCCGTTACCAGATCACCAGGCCCCGTTCAGATGCATGGGAATAATTCCCAGCCAAACAGCTCTTTCACTAATCTGTACTAGCGCAGAAGATTTCCTAGCCTGGAACGCTCTGTTCCGAGAACCAAACGGGCCTAACTGAGCTAGAATGGGTAACAGAGGGATCGGATACAGGCAAGTGCAATTAGGGATGAAAATAGACGGAAATGGACGGAAAAAAACCCTATTCCTACTTCCGTTTATATATTTTTTAGCGGAAACAGGAGCGGGTTCGGAAAATACGGGTTCGAAAACGGAATCGGAATATCCGCATACGGAAACGGACAAATACGGATGGAGAGCCGAAAAATTAAATTAAGATCACATAATCTAACATTCTCAAAGTATATATATATAAAGTCATATAATAATATATACAAAGTTTAATATTCATTTACATTCTATGTACGTGAACATAACATGCATATTTAGTGATTCGTAGTTATATTAACGTAACATAAGGACATGTAATTGTTAAACATGTTCGAGATTGATCGAAAAAGGGATAAATATGGGTCTATTCTGTATTAAAACGGGATTACTCGGAAACGAACAGAAAACATCATTTTCTACTTCCGCAAATACGAAAACAGGATCTCACAAATACGGAAACGGACGGGAAAATGTAGAAAACAGAACGGGACGGTACGAGAAAAATTCCGTCCGTTTTCATCCCTAAGTGCAATGCGGTCACCGCTCAACTCTCGGCGTTATCCAATTACGCGTGCCCAGGAGCGAGCGACTCCTCTCTTCTCGTGAGTTCAGAGTCGTATGCGTCGACGACTCCAGGCCTCCAACTCCTCTCCAGAGGCGGAACCAGCGATTTTGATTAAGGGGGCCGGACAAATGTGATCGTATTTTTGTAGTGTGATAAAATATACATAATTATATGTTTCAATAAATTTTCAAAAAAAATATACACTATTTCTAACCAAAATCATAATATTTTAATAAAAATAGATGAAATTAATATTTTCTGTGCTATAAATACAAATATTTATATAGGTATTTAAATAAATCTACTTTGCTTGGGGGCCACGGCCCCTGCTAGCGCCTGGTTCCGCCTCAGCTCCTCTCCCGTATCCTTGCCAATAAAGGCTGCTAAATCTCCATCCCACATGCGGACGAAGCCGTTACAAATGCCAACCAAACAAATCACACTGTTTCAGTTGCAGGGTAACGGATAGCACTGGTTTTCCAATTGAATTGCCGTTGCCGGTCCCAGGGCTGAACCAAACAGCACCATAGTTGTACTGCGTGCGGAATTGTCCTCTAGCGTCGATCCACCCGGCCTAACTCCACTTTGAGAGTCTCCGATTCCGATGCTCCCATCTCATGTCCGTTGATGTTATTATGTTCTCCTTACCTTAAATTTTATCCCCATTTGTTTTTCAGTCAGCAAGTGTGAAAATCGGTCTTTATAGATAGATAGAAAGATAGATAGATAGATAGATAGATTGTGAATTATTAAAAGGTGAGGTCAGAATACAAAGACAGCCACGAATATATGTGCTGTGCAATTTTACAATATGGACTAGAGACTGTTAAGAGCTATTGCATTGCTAGCAAATCCTTACCCGTTGGCAATTTACAGTGGACAGCACGTATGTGATACCACTAAGCTTCGAAAGGAAGCTTCGCATCCATATACATAATTACATACTTGATTTTTAGTAACGAGAGCTTTTTTTTTTATAGAGGCATCTCAATTTGGAGCCACCTCTATTTGTAGAGGCGGTTCTAGTTCTAGCTGGCTCTGCTACAATTGCCCTTATTTGTAGAGGTGACTCTGTTTCTAAATTATAGTTGTCAAAAATTTATACAACTTTATAGTTAATAACTTTTTTCTATTTTGAATTCATTTAGGGGCCCCAGATACTTATTTTAAAATGGGATGAAGATAAAGTGTGGACGACAAATGTGATTTAGCAGTTGTGTATCAAGCCAGCACCACAACCCGTGTTACACCGTGCACGATGTTACAAAGCAAATACCATGTTTATATGATGGGAGAGATCAAGTTCAAGATGGAGCTGGTTCCGGTACGGTGGAATTGGTGATCTGAGGTTGATACAGAATCTTGGTCCGTGGAGCAATCACCCCAGCCACCAAATTCCAAACGCTTGATGCATTCTGCCGTGCATCCATCCAGGTCCCGTCGACACGCACGCGATCTCATGGATTCGCCAGGCTAGATATAGGAGCACTACCCCGTAGACTTGCGTGTGTGCCGGCGTACGTAGCGCTTGGCTTGCGTTGCCAACTTGCGAATAACAACGAACTCACGCGCCGTAGCTACTGCGGGCACGGCACTGCGGCCCTGTTCTGCAAGTCATATTTCAACTTGTTTCAGCTTGTTTCAGCTTATTCTCTCTCACAGAACACTATTGAATCAGTCGAAACCAGCCGGCTTTTCCACCAGCCGAACCAGCCCCTCGTCTGGATGTGAAGTACTGCAGAATGCATGCCCAGCCTAATGCAGGAGTATGAGAGTGTTTTAGTTTCCAAAAATTTTTAAGATTTTGTGTTGAATATTTAGACACATGTATAGAGTATTAAATGTAGACGAAAAGAAAAACTAATTATACAGTTTGATAGAAAACCACGAGACAAATCTTTTGAGCCTAATTAGTTGATGATTAGACACTAATTGACAAATACAAACAAAAGTACTATAGTAGCCGAACCCAAAAAAATTTTCACGAACTAAACACACCCTGAGTATACGTACCTACGCCGTTCTCACTTGAAATTACGAAGATCTATGATTGGCCATTTAATTCAGTTCCCAGCCCTAGATCGATGGTACTAGTATTGTTTACAGACAAGCATCCATGATCCATGCATGCATACAGCAGGAGCCGGCGGGCAGCCTGATGTACGTAACTGAAGCCGGCACATGTTACATGTACATATACACATCGTGACGATTGACGACTACTCTCCCACCTTGGTCATAGGAAACCATGTGCATATGCGTTGGAGAGACCAGGCAGATTCAGGAGTACTCTACTCCTACACTGCAGCATAGATGCTCATAGAGGCTGCCTGTGCCTGCCATCCCATGTGTGTATAGCAACGACTAGTACGTCGAGCTGTCAATGTCATCACACAAACGATCATGCATGCATATTGTAGCCCTAGGGAACTTATTTACTGTTCACACCGCGCGGCCATCCGTTCATTTCGCCCTTGTTTAGTTCCAAGGGTGCGTTTACTTCGCGAAAAGTAGGTGAAAAGTTACTGTATCATCTTTCGTTGTTATTTGGTAAAATTTATCTAATCATGGACTAACTAGTCTCAAAAGATTCGTCCCAACATTTACAGACAAACTATGCAATTAATTATCTTTTTACTTATATTTAATGCTCCATGCATGCGTTAAAAGATTTGATGTGATAGATGAAAGAGGAAATATTTTGGGTTGGGAGAGGGAAGTGAACAAGGCCCAACTTCTCCCCAAATTCTACTATGCAAAAAGAAGATTCCCCATCACATCGAAATGTCGGCACATGTATGAAGTATTAAATATAGATGAAATTTAAAACTAATTACACAGTTTTATTGTACTTTGCGAGACGAACATTTTGAGCCTAATTAGTCAAAGTTTGGACAATTTTTACCAAATAAAAACAAAAGTTGCTACAGTGCGATGTGACCTACACTATTCCAAATCGGCCCTCCCAATTCCGCATCTAAACACGGGCTTCATTTGACGACTAGGAATTCGTACGCCAGTAGTAAATACTACTCTCTCTCTATCATAAAAGAACGTAATTATAAGAATCATATCAATCAAGGCTCATGTTTGACCAATTTTACATTAAATACCAGTAGCATTTATGTTTCCAAATAATTTTTTGTGAAAATAAATTCCATGATGAATATAATATAATAGTACTTATTTTATATCATGAAAGATAGTAATTTTTTATACAAATTTAGTTTAAAATTAAAGTTGTTTGACTTTTAAAAAAACGAGAATTGCTTTTTTTTACGGAGGGAGTAATAATAGTCGTAGGTACAGTCTTGTTGGATGATCAAGCACAACCTGAGGCTCATGGAATGAGTACTCACGTACGTGTTTACGTGGCAGGTACGGCGCCTGAACGGTGGCTGCATGCTCGATCGAAGGGGAAAGTATATATAACTAGAGAGACGACGACAGAGAGGAAGAAGAGGACAACGGAGATTCATCAGGAATGGCAGCCGAAAAACCTCCGAGGAGAGCAAGGAGACAGCACCGCTCAACGAGGCGGATCTATCGATCCATACGCATAGATTGGAATTGGAGCGTTGTTTGCTAGTAACAACAGGTTTAGTTCCCAGAAAAAAACGACAACAATGTAGCCTTTTATCCCAAACAAGTTGAGGTAGGCTAGAGATAAAACTCAAAAGAGACGAGAAACAGGGAGACACATAAAGGGACATAAAGCGCACAAGACAAAAAGAGGTCACGGTTCAGGTATGTTGATTGTCAATCTCCAAGCACTCCTATCCATAGCTAAATCTTTGGAGATATTCCACTCCTTAATACCTCTCTTAACGGACTCATCCCAAGTTAGTTTAAGTCGACCTCTACCGCTCTTTACATTATCGGCCCGCTTTAGAACTCCACTATGTACCGGCGCCTTAGGAGGCCTCCGTTGGACATGTCTAAACCATCTCAACCGATGTTGAATCAATTTCTCCTCAATTGGTGCCACCCCAACCCTATCCCGAATATCGTCGTTCCGGACTCTATCCCTCATTGTGTGCCCACAACACCAACACAACATACGCATCTCTGCTACACTCAATTGCTGGACATGTCGCCTTTTTTAGGCCAACACTCAGCACCGTATAACATCGCCGGACGAATCGCCGTCCTATAGAACTTACCTTTCAGCTTCTGAAGCACCCTTTTGTCACAGAGGACGCCAGAAGCTTGACGCCATTTCAACCAGCCGGCTGAAATTCTATGCCTAACATCTTCATCAATGTCTCCATCCTTTTATAGCATCGACCCTAAATACCGAAAAGTATCCTTCTTCGCCACCACTTGCCCATCGAGGCTAACATCTCCCTCCTCATGCCTACTCGCGCTGAAATCACACCTCATGTACTCGATCTTAGTCCTACTAAGTCTGAACCCTTTCGACTCTAACGTGTGCCTTCATAGTTCTAACTTCATATTAACCCCTGCCCTACTGTCGTCAACTGGCACCACATCATCCGCAAAGAACATACACCAAGGGATATCACCTTGTATGTCCCTTGTGGCCTCATCCATCACCAAAGCAAATAAATAAGGGCTCAAAGCTGACATCTGACGCAGTCCTATTTTTATTGGAAAGTCACTGGTGTCGCCATCACATGTTCGGACAAACGTCACCACATCCATGTACATATCCTTAATGAGGATAACGTACTTAGTTGGAACTTTGTGCTTTTTCAAGGCCCACCACATGATATTTCTCGGTACTTTGTCATATGCCTTCTCGAGGTCAATAAAGACCATGTGCAAGTCCTTCTTCTGCTCCCTATATCTCTCCATCAATTGTCGTAATAAGAAAATCGCCTCCATGGTCGACCCATCAGGCATGAACCCAAACTGATTTTGTGTCACATGTGTCACTCTCCTTAGGCGATGCTCGATAACCCTCTCCCAGAGCTTCATCGTATGACTCATCAACTTAATCCCATGGTAGTTAGTACAACTTTGAACATCTCCCTTGTTCTTAAAGATAGATACTAATATACTTCTCCTCCGTTCTTCAGGCATCTTGTTAGACCGAAAAATAAGGTTAAAAAGCTTAGTTAACCATACTATCGCTCTGGCGCCTAGGTATCTTGATGTCCCTTGTCTTCCTCTCGCGGATTTTAGTTCCCAGAAATTTTTGCAAAATTTTTCAGATTCCCCGTCACATCGAATCTTTAGACACATGCACGAAGCATTAAATATAGATAAAAAATAAAACTAATTACACAGTTTAGACAAAATGGACGAGACAAATCTTTTAAGCCTAATTATACAATGATTGGACACTAATTGTCAAATAACAACGAAACGTGCTACAAGATCATTTTGCAAATTTTTTTGCAACTCAACAAGCCAGAAGTAGCTACTACTGCATGCTGGCCTTCTTCAGTTCTCTCCGTGAGTGTGACCTGTGTGGCCCTGCATGCATGCGACCTGAAAAAAAAAGTGTCATACGTCGACTTCGTAGATGAGACAAAAGTGTGCACAGTCAGCTCAGACGATGCAGATCGAGACGACTCGTAGATACTATCGTAAGGATCAATTATATGTCCAATTGAAAATGCCATGCATGCATGTATACAATATTTTTATGCAGAAGCTAGCTTGGAGTAGTTTGCATGCAGATCGAAGAGATAATATCTGAGAAAATTCAGGAGAAATAATGGACTGATCGATCGTCGATGTACATGTTTGAGTGTTTGACAAGGTGACCTATCGAGGTACAGTAGTACAGTAGGGTGGCTGTCCGTAACAGGTCCACCCGAGACTGAGTAGTCTACAGTGTACATATGTATATGACCTGTGTAGTACAGTATACATATAGCAGCACATGGTCAGATCAGTGCGAACGTAGTACTTGTTGACATCGTTTTTTAGCACGTGTCAAGATGGTCAGGAAGGGCTAATCAGCAGAGGAAAGATTATTGTGTAGATTGATAGCTGATGAAAATGAGTTTGCTTATGAGTGGTAGCGGCGTATGGGTTCAAATTGAAATGTTGCCAATAAGGTTAAGGGTATTATTGCCGATGCCGATGAAAGATGGTTTGAAGACTGCTGCCGATGAAACAGGGAATGTACCGATGGAAGGAACTTGAAGGCTGCTGCCGATGGAACAAGGATTGTGCCGATAAAAAGGAGGTCGATGAGAATACCATCGTGACTGAGGCGGACTATGGAATAAGATAGGAGTTAATTTCCTTATATACGTTTATTAGAGTCTGAGTTGTATCAAAGTTATGTGTTTCCATAGATTTGGATTTAGTGTCCTAGTCGTATTTGGTTACGTTTCTGTAGATCAGGATATAAATATAGGGTGAAGGGCAATGTAAAAAGGGAGATCAATTAATACATCAAAAACAACTTTTATTCTTATTTATATCTACTTTCGACGACTCCGTCAATTTGCATATTTTTCTTTTTTACGAGTTCTCATCGATTCGGCGAGTTGCATTGCTCCAGTGCAATCGTCGGCGATCCTCGAGTTCCGCGTGAGTACCTCTTGGCCGTGACTTCTAGGCGTATCGCTGTTGTCAGGACAAAAGTGCTCGTATCTTTATCCTTGTCGATTAACAGGTCAAATCGACTGGCACGCTTTGGATATCGATTTCGGGTATTAGCCCTTTGTGTTTGCAGATCTACTTTTGCATCAACACATCTTTTGGCACGCCTGGTGGGACAGATCTAGTCAAGATGCTTAATCCTGAGATCGATGCGGGGAATATCATCGCGGTAACAGAAGAAGATCTTAAGGACGATCAGAAGCAGGCTATGGAGAGGGCTATAGAAGAATACAGACAGCTCTGCTTGAAGTCATTCAGTTTGAACAAAAGTGGACAAGTCATCCAGAAGCAAGACTTGCCGTTGCCTCGGCAAGTTACCTTTGATTCTAATCCGGGTAAACTTCAAGAGATGGTTAATTCTGCAGTGAATCATGCTTTAATTAATCATTCCAATGTGCTGTCCAATACTGTTCATAATGCTGTGATTCGAACTTTCAAAGAAGGGCAAGCGTCACCTCGTTACGTTGGGCCTGCTTATCATCAACCAGAATTAGCATCTGCTATTGCTCCATCGGCTCCCCCGGCCGTTGCGGGTATAGAGATTTCTTCTCTTCCAGTATCAGCAGGTTTATCTAACGTACAGTCTACACCGATGCGTCCGGATTCAGCATTATCAGGACGAGTTCAGCTTAATACAGATCTACCAGCATCGGCTTTATCAAGTCCTGTACCACAGAATAATCAGACTCCTGCTAATTGGTGGGGATATGGTATGCCTCCAGAGCCATCTGTTTTTAACCATGGATCACCTCAAGTGTTTGATGCAATGGGAAAAACTCCTATGCTATCGGCCGGTTCACCGATAGCTCAAGTACCCCAATATACTACAGCAACTACTGTACAACCAACTCTAGGAGGTTTCCAGGTGTCTTTGGGTCAAACATCTAGTTCAAGTCCATCGGCAAATTTGTTACCGATGAAACAGAAGGCTCCAATCATAAGTCAACCTGGAGTCCAGGTTTTACCTCAAGTTAGTTGTAATTATCCGGCAATGTCAACAAGTTACCAACCATCGGCAAATTTTGTACCGATGAACGCTAATAATTGGCCAGGGCAGTTTCTCACTCAACATTCAGTTCAGCCAAATCAGCAAGCCACAGGTGTTCATCAAGGTCACATGCATGCTGATTTTCAGAATCAAGCATCGGCAGCTCAACCGATGAACCCTTTTCAGCAGGTTAATGGACCACAGATAGTGACAAATATGCCAATTGCTGGAGATCGTGGGCCACAAAGGTATGCAGAAGGGTATCAGCAAGTACCTCCAGTGGAGATTCAACCATGTCGTCAACAAGATGTTGATGCTTTTTGGGCCGATAAAATAACAGAAATTATGAAGGATCAGTTTGGGATCAAGCCCAAAGTTAATACCTATTCTTATCGAACTCCGTATCCTCCGACATATGATTTAATTCCTCTCCCAAATTGTTACAAGGGGCCGTATTTCACTAAGTTTTGTGGGCAGGACGATACATCAACCATGGAGCATGTTAATCGTTTTATTATTCAATGTGGAGAGGCAGCTTGTAGAGATGAATTGAGAGTTCGTTTGTTTTCATCATCTCTATCTGGATCAACATTTACATGGTTTATCTCACTACCGCCAAATTCTATTATTACTTGGGCTGATCTGGAAAAGCAATTTCATAAGTATTTCTTTGTTGGAATTTATGAAAAGAAGCTTACCGATTTGGTAAAGATGAAACAGCGCAATGATGAATCAGTAGAAGGCTTTGTACAAAGGCTACGAGATGTAAAGAACAAATGTTATAGCCTGGTGTTGGATGATCGGCAGCTTGCCGATTTGGCCTTTCAGGGATTGTTGCCACACCTTAAGGACAAATATGCTTCTCAGGAGTTCGAAAGCCTAAGTCATCTAGTGCAAAGAATTTCTGATCAAGACACTAGGGTTTTTAAACCTAAAAGGAATTGGAATAAGAAAGTTTCATTTGTCGAAGAAGTAGAAGATTCTGATTCGGATGAAGAACCAGTTATCGGTTTGGCTGAGTGGGTTAAGAATAAAAAGCCGATATCTTGTCCCTTTGGTCACAAAGAGCCAGAGAAGTTTACTTTCGATGTCACCAAAGCCGATAAGATATTTGATCTTTTGCTTCAGGAGGGCCAGATTAAGTTGTCACCTAATCATGTGATCCCATCGGCAGAAGAGTTGAAGCATATGCTGTATTGCAAATGGCATAATGCAACTTCACACAGTACAAATGAGTGCAAAGTATTTAGACAACAATTACAGTTAGCTATTGAGTCTGGGAGAATAAAATTTGGCAATTCTAAGATTCAGAAGCCGATGAAAATTGATCAACATCCTTTTCCAGCAAATATGTTGGATACTGAAGGTAAAATTAAGGTGTTGACATCGGAAGCTGCTAAAAAGAATGCATCAGTAGATCCCCAACATCGGATAACTACCGATGATGCAAAAGGCAAGGGGCTATTGACAGAAGGTGGCAGTTCTGGAAAGCCTCCTCGATCTGGCATCATGATTACTCAACAAAGACAACAGGAAGGCTGGCGTCAGCGAAGGGACCGATATCGACAATAGCAAGAGGAAAGACGTCAAGAAGAGTGGAATCAGCATAAGGATCATTGGAATTGTCTATTTTTTATTCATTGTTGGGAGGAAGGTATTAAGTTACCTACTGTTGAAGATTGCCCAGAGTGCAATGGTTATTATGGAGTTAATCGTCCTATAAGAAGATTTCAATCTGGTAATCAAGGTTTGTCCATTAATGAGCCGATCAGAAGGAGAGCATCAGTATATGATCGGCTGGGGGGCAGGCTCAGTATAGATGAAAGGCTTGGTAAACACGTTGCATATTTTCCGAGAAACCAAGAGGAACTTGAAGAGATGGCAAATGCAAGAGTTCCTGATGAAGAAATATTTTACAGGGATCCTAATATATGTTGTGTGGAGACAACCAAGACCTATCAGCCAGTGTGGAAAACTAAACTTCCTCAATGGTGTCCAGAGGGTTTGACAAAGACACATAAGAGGAAAATGCAGCGAGAGCATCAAAAAGACTTTTACCAAGAAGGAAGTCCCTCCAATGAGAAATCTGGTAATCAGCAGTGGCAGATAAGACACAAAAATAAAGGCCCATCGGCAGATGTCAATATGGTGTTTATGTTGCTGATGGAATTTTTGGCTCTATCTGATAGCGAAGAAGAAGTTTTTTTCTCTGACCAAATAGCTCAATTAACACTAGATCCAATGATGGCTATTTTTGAGAAGCCTGCCGATGATGAGAGACAACACCTCAAGGCTTTGTTTGTAAAAGGCAGAGTTGATGGGCAGCCTGTATCTAAGATACTTATTGATGGAGGAGCTGCAATTAATATTATGCCTTATGTGATGTATCGGAAGCTTGGTAAGGGAGATCAAGACTTAACTAAGACTGATATGATGCTAAAGGACTTTGAAGGCAATGTATCACCAGCTAAAGGGGCAGTGTGTGTTGAATTGACCATCGGCAGTAAAACCTTACCGACAACTTTCTTTGTTATTAATGGCAAGGGTGCATATAATCTGCTTTTAGGAAGGGATTGGATTCATGCTAATTGTTGTGTTCCTTCTACAATGCATCAGTGTCTTATACAATGGGTTGGAGACAAAATTGAAGTTGTTCCTGGTGATTCTTCTTATATTATCGCATCGGCAGAATCAGACACTTATGAGCGAACTAGGTGCATATCCGGAGAAGCTTGGGAAAAAGAGTTCCTCAAGGTTGTCGATTACGAAATTCTACCGATCCAAGCAGTCGGTTCTGAAGAAGAGTTTTAATGGATAGATTTGCCGATGATGGAAAATTAGGTCAAGGATTTACATCGGCAGATGATTTAATAGAAGTAGATATTGGTGAAGGCGATGGGCCAAGGCCCACTTTTATTAGCGCTAAGTTAAATTCCAAGTGTAAACAGCAACTAGTTGATTTGTTAAAGGAATATAAAGATTGTTTTGCTTGGGATTATACTAAAATGCCTGGGTTAGACCGATCTATAGTTGAACATCGGTTGCCTATTAAATCTGGATTTCGGCCACATCAGCAGCCGGCATGCCGCTGTAATCCTAATATACTTCCTGATATTAAGGTCGAAATAACTAAATTAATTGAGGCAAAGTTTATTCGGCAGTGTCGATATGCAGAGTGGATTTCTAATGTGGTTCCTGTATACAAGAAAAATGGGAAACTTCGTGTTTGTATTGATTTCAGGAATCTCAATAAGGCCACACCGATGGATGGTTACCCAATGCCGATTGCTGATTTGTTAATTGATGCTGCAGCAGGGCATTATATTATCAGTTTCATGGATGGTAATGCAGGTTATAATCAAATATTCATGGCTGAAGAAGATATTTCTAAGACTGCTTTTAGATGTCCAGACATGTGGGATTATTTGAGTGGATAGTTATGACATTTGGTTTGAAAAATGCCGGTGCTACTTATCAAAGAGCTATGAACTTTATTTTCCATGAATATATCGGCACGTTGGTGGAAATCTACATTGATGATATAGTGATTAAGTCTGGAGACATCACAAAGCATCTAACCGATCTATAGAAGATATTGGAGTGTACAAGAAAACATGGATTAAAGATGAATCCTAATAAATGTGCATTTGGTGTATCGGCAGCACAATTCTTGGGTTTTATGGTGCATCAACGGGGTATTGAAATTAGTAGAAAATTTATTGAGGCAATCAACAAGATTGTTGCTCCTGCCGATAAAACTGAATTACAATCCTTGATCGGTAAGATTAATTTCATCAGAAGATTCATATCTAATTTGTCGGGTAAGATCAAGGCTTTTAGTCCATTATTGAAATTGAAAGCCGATCAGGAATTTAAATGGGGGGATGAACAACAGTTAGCCTTAGATGAAATTAAGAGTTATTTAACAAATCCTCCAGTGTTAGTTCCACCCCAACGTGGAATACCTTTCAGATTGTATTTATCAACTGAAGATACTGTTATCGGTTCAGCTCTTATTCAAGAATTTGAAGGAAAGGAGCATGTTATCTGTTATTTGAGCAGACGGTTAATAGATGCTAAAACCAGGTATTCGGCCATTGAGAAATTATGTCTATGTTTATACTTTTCTTGTATTAAGCTAAGACATTATTTACTATCGGCTGAATGTACTGTCATATGCAAAGATGACGTGGTCAAGTATATGCTGTCAATGCCGATACTGAATGGTAGGATTGGTAAATGGATTTTAGCATTATCAGAATTTGACCTATGTTATAAATCGGCTAAGGCAATTAAAGGACAGGTTATGGTCGATTTCGTTACTCAACATTGCAACACGGTGGATTCTCTGGAAATTGCTCCGTGGACACTTTTCTTTGATGGGTCTACTTGTGGTGAAGGGGCAAGCCTTGGTATCGTATTAATTTCCCCTCAGGGGAAGAAGTATGAGTTCTCATTGCCGATTGTTGCTACATCGACAAACAATCAAGCTGAGTACCAAGCCCTGATAAAAGGGTTAGAATTGCTCAAGGAAGTACATGCTGATGCTGTTGAGATCTTTGGTGATTCTTTGTTAGTTATAAATCAGTTGACTGGGATTTATGAATGCCGAAGTGAAATTCTAATTTCATATCATGAAAAGTGTTTGAGATTATTAAAAGGGTTCAGGAGTTTTTATCTAGAACATATTTCTCGGATGCATAATGAAGAGGCTAACCGATTGGCTCAACATGCTTCAGGATATCAACCTGTTCAAGAAGTATTAATATCAGCAGCTGATACCGATGACTGGAGGAAGGAAATTATTGATTATTTAAAGAATCCATCTAAAAAGGTTGAAAGACGTATAAGGTTCCAAGCTACCAAGTATGTACTCCTCAATGATGAATTGTATTACCGTACCATAGATGGAGTTTTACTCAGGTGTGTTAGCATAGAGGAATCAAAAGGCCTGATGGGTGAAATTCATGAAGGAGTATGTGGGGCTCATCAGTCAGCCTTCAAGATGAAATGGATGATCAGAAGAAATGGATATTATTGGCCGACTATTCTTGAAGATTGTTTTAAATATTTTAAAGGATGCGAGGAATGTCAGAAATTTAGTAATATTCAAAGGGCACCCGCATCGGCTATAAACCCTATAATTAAGCCTTGGCCGTTCCGGGGTTGGGCTATTGATCTCATCGGTCAGATTTATCCACCATCGAGTAAAGGGCATAAGTTTATTCTGGTTGCTACCGATTATTTCACAAAGTGGGTTGAAGCAATTCCTTTAAAAAAGGTGACATCGGCTAATATGATTGATTTTGTGAAGGAGCATATTGTTTACCGATTTGGCACCCCTCAAACCATCACTACCGATCAGGGCACTATGTTTACATCGGGTGAATTTAATGAATTTGCTATAGGAATGGGGATTAAAGTTTTGAATTCTTCACCGTATTATGCCCAGGCTAATGGTCAGGCTGAAGCATCTAATAAAGGAATTATCAAGCTCATTAAGCACAAGATTAAAGAGTATCCTAAGAAGTGGCATATACTATTAAATGAAGCTTTGTGGTCATATCGGATGGCGTGTCATGGTGCAACCAAGGTAACACCTTATCAGTTGGTGTATGGACACAATGCAGTCTTATCTTAGGAGATTAAAATTGGTTCTAGGCAAATACGCTCTCAAGATCAATTAACAGCCAATGATTATGATATCCTTATGAAGGATGAGTTGGAAGATGTAGCAGGTCATCGGTTAAAAGCTTTAGTTAGCATCGAGGAGAATAAGAAAAGAGTAGCTAGATGGTATGACAAGAAGATGAAGGTAAAGGAATTTGTCAATGGAGAATTGGTTTGGAAGTTGATTTTACCAATTGGGACTAAAAGTTCTAAGTTTGGCAAATGGTCACCTAATTGGGAAGGTCCATATCGGATAAATCAATCTGTTCCTGGTAATGCATATATTCTTGAAACTCTCGAAGGAGTTGTATTTCCCAGAACATTAAATGGAAAATATTTAAAGAAATATTACCCTAGTATCTGGATGGATGCATAAAAGAGTAATTGCCGATAACAATCCTATCGGCTAGAGTCAAAACAAAGTATCAATCATTGCCGATGCGCTAATTTAACAAAGCTTGGATAGCCGATATCGCACGCAGGCAAATTTCATCGGTTTCTTTTAATTCCTTGGCATCTTCATCGGCACTTCCTTCCACAGGCTTGAGTTTCTTCTTGAGAACCAAGGCCTTGCGAGCTTGGACGTCTCGTTCTTGCTGAAGGGCCTTGATAGCGTCAGGAAGCTAGTCTTCTTCTTGCTTGGCTTGAGTCAGGGCTATTTCAACCTTTTCTAGTTCGGCTAGCAGAGCTGCCCTTTTTGCCGATAGGTCTAAGATTTTTTGTTTAAGATCAGCACCGGAGGCTTGTAAGTTGCTGATGCTTTTGTGCTTCTCATCGGCAGTTTGCTTCAGCTGCAACATTTCTTCCTTAAGTTGAGCTTGAGCTGCTCTGTCGGCAATATGATGAATAGCCTTTTGATATTGAAGTTGTCTGCTCTCCAGATGGACTGCTGGGAAGATGATTTCTTCAACATCGGCAGGGACTTGGCCACTGATTGTTTTGAAGATGGTCTTTGCAGGGTCTGAATCGATCACCAGTTGAGCAGTATCTTGTTGCAGCAGATTCAAGAGAACTTCTAGTTTGCCATAGGTATCTGCCGATATTGTTCCCAATGCCAGGGAAGAACTCGCCTCTTCTCCGTCATCATCGGAGACGTCGATAGCAAAAGAAAACAATCTATCAGGAGAATCTTGTTCCTGTGAAATAAAGAGAGTTAGGAATCCTATTTGTGGTGTCTGGGGATATTATAAACCAAACAGTTAATTGGTTTACCTGCTTCAGGGCAATTTCTTAAGCCTGGCTTGAGGGAGCGGATTGAAAAAGATCATGCGAAGGATCGACAGAGGATGCCGATGGAATGTCTTCTACGACCTCATCAGTAGTCGGCCCTTGGGGTATAATGGCTGATGGTGTATCTTGTACAGAAGAAGCAGCTTGTTCAATTATATCAGTGGGTCGATTAACAGGTGTTAGAGCGGATGAAGGGGCTGGTGTAGATTTCTGTCGCTTTTGTTGAGCTTCAACATTGGTTAAAGCTTTGCGCTTTGTTTGGGCCTCAGCGACAATTGGCTGGGGGGCATCGACATGTGTTGATTGGGGAGCTTGCATGCTTGGTGTGCTTGCCGATGTGCCTGTTTGTTGCTGCAAAAACGAGTATAAGATTGGATATTTAACAGAAAAATGTAAAAATAAGAGAATACCTCTGAAGGAGGAGTAGAGGTCGTGGTGCTTGATATTGGAAGAGTTGCTGATGACGATCCAGCTGCAGCTCTCACATCCTGATAGTTATATGTTAATATAGTGTGCATCGACAGAAAAACAAAGTAAGCAAGGTTATTACCTTAAAAACCTTGATTAGGCTTGAAGCAGCAGCCATTGGAGTGGCCCTGGATGTTGCTAGTCTTGGTCTGGAGGTGATAGTTTTGGCGCGAGTCCTCTGGAAGGTCAAGGCCTCTAAGGTAGGGGCATTGTAGCCAATTATTGAGACTGGAGAAATAGGGTGGAGGTTGAAGGGTCTTCCACTTTTGCTTATTGATGAAACTATATCATCGGCCTGTTTCAGGGAAGATTAGTTACCAATATACATATAAAAGGAAGGAGAGAGACAAAAGTTAAAAGGAACTTACTGCATCGTCAGGAACAACATAGTCGGGATCGATCATGTGCCGATATGTATGAACGGATGTTGAAAACAACTGTTCTTTCCACTCTTGCCACCATTGCTTATATGACTCTGTGATGAAAGACACTGGTGACCAGGCGGAGAGATCAACATTTGAAATATCGGCATCAGGAGCAAGTCTTACTACTCTACTCCATTCAGTTCCAGTTGTAATAATTTCTCTAGGCTTAATCACATCGGCAAAGCATAGCTTGATTGGCAGTTGCCCAAAGGCTAATTGGCGAGACACTGCCGATGGATTGTAGAATTCATAAGTGATATGGGAATTCTTCCTGCTACCAAATGTGTTTACTGGGATTGCTCTGGGGGTAATAATAGCCATTATAAGATCATTATCTTGGTTCAGATCACTATCGGCAAAATTGAAAAGAAGAGGGAACTTGTTATCCTCATCGATATAGGGTACCTAAGCTCTGAGATCACGAGGGAGACCATGGTAGAAATTCTGAAAAAACCTGCCAATTTGATCTTCATTGGACTCTGTTCCAGGAAGGACGATTATGGCTTCGCCGAAGTTGAGAGGAGGGCATGTTGCCGATTCATCATCTCCAAGGATGTAATCTTCGGCGATCTCTTGTGGGAATTCTTGGGCAAAGAAATCCCATTGTAGACGCTTATGCATGTGAGCGTTTAACCACATATTGATGAACCACCACGGGCCTCCTAGATTGCCGATGGGTTCACCAAGTAGAAGCTTCTGAGACGCTTGGTGGAGAAGGTGGTAAGTTGAGCTCAGGAGGTATCGGCCAAGTGGGAATCTGACACCGTTGGCCAAGAGTTCCGCTGCTAGGAGGAAGGCGTTAGTTGGTCCTACCGATCGACCACAGAAGATAAACTTCTCCAGCCACATGTTCAGGAATATGGCGTGTTCCCTTTGATTGACAGTACCAGTTTTTTGGTACTCTTGGATGTATCCTGTCCAGCCGCCGATGTTGCGTGTATTTACTCTATACTCAGTTTTTCTGCCAAAAATGTGGCCTTCATCGACAGTTGAGATATCCAAGCCGGTGAGCATATATACATCGGCAAGAGTAGGGGCACATAGGCCATGACCGAACATGAAGGTATTTGTGGTATCTGACCAAAAATGAGCAACAGCTATCATCATGGATTCATTCCTTTGCATATCAGCAATGGATAGCCTGATACATTGATCTATCTTCCGTTCTGCCCAGAACACTTGCATTGATCTGTTTACTCTCAAGTACCAGTTTTCCACCCTTTGGTAGGTTTGGGCCAAGATCGAAATGTATCTTTCCATAGATTCAAAGAGAAATTTTGAGCTTTGAAGGAAATACGATTAGCCTCTGCATTGATCAGGTCGGTTGGATCTGGATCACCCATTGGACCTAGGCAATGGAGGGGAGGTTGGTTGGTTGGAATAACCAGTGTGTTGCGTAGTTCCTGAGTTTGGAAGATCAAGAGAATGGAAGAAGTAGAAAAAATACCAACTGTAAGAATTCGCAAGGGGCCAGAAGGGTCGAAGTAAAAGTAATAAAAAAAGAACGAACCGCAGGGACGTTGAAGTTGACCGCCATTGTTTCGAGAAGGATGAGGGCACGAGCTGGAGATTGGAAAATGACGATGGAAGGAGCTCTGGTGGGTTGAGGATGCGCAGTTAGGGTTGCCACCGGAGAGAGAATGCCAAAGGTTGCAATTTGAAGGTAGAAGATGAGCAGTTTGGAGAAATCTATTTATAGGCCATTTGGGGTAGGGGTATTCTTGACTTATCTCTATGCCTTACGCGGATGGATCGAGGTGGTTCAGATAGATATGGTAACTGTTCGCACGACAATCAAGGGATTGTACAGAAGATTTGATGGCATGGCAAGTAGTCATGACTTGAAGGATATTTTGATATAGGATCTTTTAGTTCTAAAATGGTGATGTTGCTGTGATAAGATCTTGCCGATGGATTGTTATTTTGGTATCTCAACCGTAATTGAGGCAAAAAACAGTTGGAAAATGTGCGATATTTACTGAGATACATGGATTAGATCTAGATTTGATTAAATCTGGTAACAGATCATGTTATGCTTGGAGAATGGGTTGAAAAATAGGTAATAGCAGACATTATCTGGAGTAAATTTTGGAGCATCAATATCTTATACTCCGAAATTGGGGGGCATGTGTTGACATCGTTTTTTAGCACGTGTCAAGATGGTTAGGAAGGGCTAATCAGCAGAGGAAAGATTATTGTGTAGATTGATAGCTGATGAAAATGAGTTTGCTTATGAGTGGTAGCGGCGTATGGGTTCAAATTGAAATGTTGCCAATAAGGTTAAGGGTATTATTGCCGATGCCGATGAAAGATGGTTTGAAGACTGCTGCCGATGAAACAGGGAATGTACCGATGGAAGGAACTTGAAGGCTGCTACCGATGGAACAGGGATTGTGCCGATGGAACAGGGATTGTGTCGATAAAAAGGAGGTCGATGAGAATACCATCGTGACTGAGGCGGACTATGGAATAAGATAGGAGTTAATTTCCTTATATACGTTTATTAGAGTCTGAGTTGTATCAAAGTCATGTGTTTCCATAGATTTGGATTTAGTGTCCTAGTCGTATTTGGTTACGTTTCTGTAGATCAGGATATAAATATAGGGTGAAGGGCAATGTAAAAAGGGAGATCAATCAATACATCAAAAACAACTTTTATTCTTATTTACATCTACTTTCGACGACTTCGTCAATTTGCATATTTTTCTTTTTTACGAGTTCTCATCGATTCGGCGAGTTGCATTGCTCCAGTGCAATCTTCGGCGATCCTCGAGTTCCGCGTGAGTACCTCTTGGCCGTGACTTCTGGGCGTATCGCTGTTGTCAGGACCAAAGTGCTCGTATCTTCATCCTTGTCGATTAACAGGTCAAATCGACTGGCACGCTTTGGATATCGATTTCGGGTATTAGCCCTTTGTGTTTGTAGATCTACTTTTGCATCAACAGTACTACGTTGTGCGCCTGGTTCAAAACTCTGCAACACACGTGGCGCCAACCAATCCATTGTCTTCAATCCCGCCTCCATTTGAAACTGTTATTAATATAGTCATCAACCTCGTGGGCCAGCTGCGCTAACAATATTTTTGACAAAAATAAGATAATGGGATACTTTTAGGAAAGGGAGTGGTGTTGCTTGCGCCAAGACGTTTGGACGCCCGTGTCGCCCTCCCTCTCCCCCCACTTCCCATCCCCTACCCTCCCCGCGTCTCGTGCCTGCCCGCCCATGTCTCGTCTATTGCGCCCGCCGGCAAGCACATAGCACCCACCCATGCCAGTGGGGACCGCCTTAGTCTTCCCACACCTGACACTAAGACGAGATAGCAGAAAGACGAGGAGGGAGATGCAACACTCAATCTAGTTTTGAAACATCCAGATGCAACAATTGCAACGTACGTCTAAAAACAAATGAAACATTTGAAACATGCGTAAACACTTTGAAAAACACCTGAAAACACTTGAAACTATTGTAGACATAAGCAATATGCAAATAAAACACTTGCATCATATGTGTGAAAACATATACAACATACAGATAAACACATTCCAACTTGCAACATGAAAACACTTGCTCCAACAAAAGACCGAAACAAATGAAACATTTTTGAACAAATTGTTGCAACATACTCCCTCCATGTTAGTAAAAGAAGTTGTTTTGGACAAGGTTTGGGTCAAATATTGGAAATATAAATCATGAATAACTTTTAAGTTGTTGAGTTTGGAAATGTGAAAACAATATGAATAGATTTGTCTTGAAATATACTTTCATAAAAGTATACATATATCACTTTTGAATAAATATTTTTTATAGAAAAATAAAGTTAAAGTTATGTTTTGGAGACCGTGTCGTTGTCTAAAACGACTTCTTTTACCAACATGGAGGGAGTATGTGTGAAAACATATACAACGTCCAGATTAAAATGCTTGCAATATACGTCTGGAAACATATGAAATACTTTGAACAAACGCTTGCAATGTGCCTATGAAACACTTGCATCATATGCAATATCCTTCGATCTACTTTTGCAACATCCACATGAAACAATTGCAACATACCTCTGAAACGTCTAAAACAATTGAAACATACATTTGTAACATAGGGGGAGAGAGGCCCTAGGCTTGTCGAGTCCGCCGAAGGGGTGGGAGCCGGCGGCGAGCACCACCTAGCACCAACACCAGCGGAGCGCGCGAGCACCACCGCCACCAACACCAGGCTTGGCTCAGCGGTGACGGTGGGGGATGGGGAGCGGGGAGCGCCATGGGTGCCGGAGTAGGGAGAGCTCGGTGGCCGGGGTGAGAGAGGGCGCCGCCGGGGGTGGGGAGGGCACTACGCTGGGGTGGGGGAGAGCTGCCCACTTCCCTGCAACATCGCCGCGTCACTTTCATGGATCTTGCCCAAGGCGAGCGGATCTTGTTCGTGCTCCATGGATCTTGCCAGGGTAGGGGAGAGGGCCGCCGGATCTGCGGGCATTGGGGGCTCTTGGTGGAGGAGGACACCGGGGTCGGGGAGGATGCGGGGCGTTGGTGCACTGCGGTAGTGGATGAGGAGCGCGAAAGGGGTAAGGATGGGGAGGAGCAAGCAAATGGATATTTTTTAATATAATGCAGATGGGATCGAGCGGCAGGGGTGAAAAGCCCTCCGACGTTTGTGCGATCCATCAGACGTCTGACACATAGCATTTCCATTAAAAAAAAGTGCATTGACACGTTGTCAACCTCTACGATACATATTCCAATTCCGCTTTTTTAATCTGAAGCTATGAAATCCATAATGGGCGTCATCTATTGTCGAATTCTGACAAATTTACTCCTATGATTGGTTTTAAAGTTGTTTTTTATTTCTTAAAAATAATAAAAACCTTATTTGATCTCTAAAAAATCATGAATAATTTATTTTAAATGAGAAAAATATAAAACTAGTACCGATTTTCTTTAAAGAAATGTTATGTGTGTTGTGCCATTGGAATAAAGGGGTAGTGAATAGTAAGAGATTTTTTCGCTAGCAGGACTACCACGAGAAAATATATTAATAGAGGTGAGAAAAGTGTCAAGGTACGAAGGAAATAGGCTTCCTTGCTTAGGTATTGTCTTGACTCTTGAGGGCCTTATGCAGACACCCACACACATGAGTGCACACTCACCCCTATGAATTGCATGTACGCATCCTATGAGCACCTCCGAAGAACTGAGCTAGACCGACAAATCTTGAGATTAACAAAGACACCACAGGCGCCTCGTTGTCAAGGGACACGTCACCTACCACTGAAAGAATAACGCCGTTAAATCTTAGAATAAATCCAGAAAAATGCGAACACACGTGTCAAGTCTGAGAACTTGAACCCGGCTGGGCTGGTTACACCACAAAGAACCCAACCGGCTGAGTTATGCTCAGTTCGCGTCTTGAGGGCCTTTTTGGCATGGCTCCGCGTCAGTCCTTCTCAGAAGAAGCTAGAGCACTTGTGAGGACGAGCACTTTTTGTGGCTTCATCATCCAGTCTAAAAATGGCTCTATCTCCTCTACTATTCACCATGAAACGGTTCCTTCTTAAAAAAATGTTTGGTAGGGCTCCTCCACATAGGCTGCTATCGGAGCAAGAGCCCGAGCTGGAGCCATGCCAAAGAGGCTCTAAGAGTTGTTTGGGCTTCATTATTGTCTCGAGAGGCTCTAAGAGTTGTTTGGGCTTCATTATTGTCTCTAGTCTTGGTGACAATGAACTCCAAAACTCCTCATTGATAGTTCATACACGGTTGATTAAAGAAAAGGAGTGATGTAGTTAAGTTATCAGTGCTTCATGCTGCATGGTAATATGACCCTGTTCGCTTGAGTTTATTCAGAACCACTTTTCAGCCATGGAACGATGTTTTTCTCCCATAGCATTTCAGCATCAGTGAACAGGGTGATTATTGCTCAATAGATAATGTTAGTGTCTTTAGGCCTCGTTTAGATTCCAAAGTTTTCCTCTAAAATTCACTATGCAGAATTCCTATTCCCCGTCACATCAAAATGCCGACACATATATGAAGTACTAAATATAGATGAAATAAAAAAACTAATTACACAGTTTTGTTGTACTTTGCGAGACGAACATTTAGAGCCTAATTAATCAAGATTTGGACAATTATTACCAAATAAAAACAAAATTGTTACAGTGTGACGCGACATTTACTATGCAAAGTTTGCCTCCTAATTTTGGCGTCTAAACAAGGCCTTAGTTTGCAGGCCTATGTCCATATATAGTACGTATTTGTCCAAAAACGCTTTTTGTAAAGTGTTTCTGGAAGAAATGACATCACATCATGCTGAGGGCTGCACTGCATGCGAAGGAAAAAAGAGGCAGAGACAGAGAGTGGGGGCAAACCAAGCAAAGGGTATTGAAATCGGAGACGTAATGCGGACGACATCAGCGCCTGCATGCTGCATCCTTGGACAAAAAAAGACGCCTGCGGGCTGCGCTATTTCATCGCTATGTGCATGCAACCGGTACATGAGACAAACGACGTCCTATGCAAAATTTTGTCACAGCCCCAGCCTCCTGCACATACGCACACAACACGACCACAGAGCGACCGCCGGCCTCTTCCTCCTCAGCTCAGCTCCCCACCACCGCTATGCACAGTGCACACACCCACACGTCGTCAGTGATCTGCGCAGCACCATGACTGGATCGATCGGAGAGCTGTGAGAGCGCAGGTGTAGCTGCTGCTGCTGCTTCAGCACGCACATGCACGGCAGCGCACAGCGCCGGCCATGCATCAGATCAGGTAGGGGCGCCTGCTGCTAGCTGAGCTGCTGCGTGCTGCTCCTCGCTTGCTCACGCCCAGTCGTCGTTGTGAAAGATTGGAGGGAGCAAGGTACCGTCTCCGGTTCTTAGCTTCGTGTTAATATAGTGACGGGAAAAGCCCACCGGGTTGGCTGATAAGTATTTTGCACCTAGGTTATCACACCACAGTCGTGCAACAGATGAATGAGAGACACCAAGTTCCTGGAGGAGTTTTTGAATCATTTCAGCAGTGGCATCAGCAAGGGCTTTGTATTCAGCTTCAGTGGATGACCTAGAGATAGTGGGTTGTTTTCTTGCACTCCAGGAAATCAAATTTGTACCAAGGAACACTGCAAATCCTCCTGTGGATCTCCTGTCGTCCACACAACTAGCCCAATCGGCATCTGAAAAGGCACTGACAAACTGCAGAGGGTGACTTTCGAATTTTTAGGCCAAGAGATAGAGATCCCTGTATATAGCGCAGGATCCTTTTAACTGCACTCCAATGAGCTGTGGTCGGGGCATGAAGAAACTGGCAAACTTTGTTGACAGCAAAGCAAATATCTGGCCGAGTAAGAGTAAGATACTGTAAAGCCCCCACCATACTGCGATATTTTGTAGAATCCTCAGTACCAAGGAGAGTACCATCAGTTAGACTGAGCTTATCAGAGGTGGACAGTGGTGTGTCAATAGGGTTACAATTTTTCATACCTGCACGGACCAAAATGTCGGAAGCATATTTTTGTTTTGACATCACTAATTCATCATGTGTTCGCTTGACTTCAATCCCTAGGAAGTAGTGGAGGTCACCCAGATCTTTAAGGGCAAAGTCATGTTGCAGGTCTTTTAGAAGAGCATCTGTAGCAAATGGGGATGAACTAGCCACAATGATATCATCTACATAGATTAGAACAAAAATTGTGTACTTCCCTTGATTGTAATAGAATAGTGATGTATCTACTTTAGAGGCAATGAAACCAAGTCTGATAAGTTTGTTACACAGGCATGCATACCATGCCCTTGGGGCTCGCTTTAATCCATAAAGGGCTTTAGTTAACTTGCACACATAGGAGGGATGGACTTTATTAATGTAGCCTGGTGGTTGGTACATGTACACTTCTTCTTCTAACACCCCATGAATCAAGACATACTGCACATCAAGTTGCCTTAGGATCCATCCTCTGGTAACTGAAATGGAGAGAACAAGCCTGATGGTGGCAGCCTTAACTACAGGGCTAAATGTATCCTCATAGTCAATGCCATATCTTTGTTTGAAACCCTTAGCGACGAGACGAGCTTTGTATGTGTCAATAGTGCCATCAACTTTCTTCCTGAGTTTATCAACCCATTTTGCAACCGATAATGTTTTTCCCTTTTGGTTTAGGGACTAACTGCCAGGTATTGTTGCGAAGAAGTGCTTGATATTCATTATCCATAGCAGTTGCCCAATTTTTATTTTCTAAAGCAATAGCTACCGTGGAAGGTTCATCATTGGATGCAGTGGTCATATTGCACCATCTAACTGTGCCATCCGTGTAAAGTTTCGGTTTGGTTATACCTTTTTGGAGTCGCGTGGATGGATGATGTGTTGATGGAATTGAAGGCGCCGGGCTTGATGCAGGTGATGTTGTAGACGCGGGTGCCGTAGAGGATCCAGAGAGATGGAGATGATGCTCGACAGCTGCCGAGTCGAGGTTGGATGCTGCCGCGATGGTCGCCTCCCCTCCGACCGGATCAGGCGCTGTCACATGCGTTGTTGACGTGAGATCCAAGTGCGGCTGAGGACCGGTCTCGGCAGACGCAGAAGATCCGCCCGCATCGCTATCGGGCACGGACGCGGAGGCCGGCTACGATTCGCTCGTCGCAGGGAGCAGGGAGCAATTCCTCAAATTCTCTCTAAATTTCACTATACAAAAAGAAGATTCCCCGTCACATCAAAATATCGGTAAATGCATGAAGTACTAAATGTTGATGAAATCAAAAACTAATTGCATAGTTTTGTTGTACTTTGCGAGACGAACATTTTAAGCCTAGTTAGTCAAAATTTAGATAATTTTTACCAAATACAAACGAAATGTTATAGGAATTCTGATACAGTGTTTTTCTCCAAATTCAATGAACTAAACGAGGCCCAAGTCACCCGGCAGGATCGGATCAGGCGCCGGATCCAAGGCTGATGCGCCATCAGACCGTGTAGGGAGATCGATCTCGTGTCCGACGCCATGAAATGATGTTGGATGACGGTAGAAATAGCGTCGTTTTGAACCATGTTTTCTCCTGCAGGTTCATCTTTGGTTGCTGCATCAGAACAGGAACTCGCCACAACATTAGTAGGATTAGGTGGAGATGAATATTGATCAAACACAATTGCATCCCCAAAGGTAGCTTGTGGACTAAGTAGAGATAAAGGCAGAAGCGCTATCTCAGCTTTAAGGCGTGCACCAGCGTTTGGATGTAGTGCAGCAAATGGAAAAATGTTTTCATCAAACACAACGTCGTGAGATATATAAATGCGACCATCAGCAGGATCCAAGCATTTGAAACCTTTATACATGTTACTGTAGCCAAGAAAAACACACTTCTCGGAACAAAATTGAAGTTTCTTGGAATTGTAGGGCCGAAGATTTGGCCAAACTGCACATCCAAAGGTACGTAGAAAACTATAGTCAGGTGGTGTTCCATAAAGACGTTCAAACGGGGATTGATCATGGATAACTTTTGAAGGAAGCCGATTTATAAGAAATACGGCCATGAGAAAAGCTTCGTCCTAGAATTTGAGAGGGATGGATGAATGAGCAAGAAGTGTAATCCCCATGTCTACAATATGTCGATGTTTACGCTCAGCTGAGCCATTTTGTTGATGGGAGTGTGGACAAGAAACTTGGTGGGTTATGCCTATGCGCTTGAAAAAAAATATTTAAGGCTTGATATTCTCCCCCCAGTCAGTTTGTATGGATTGGATCTTGCAATCAAACTGTCGCTCAACAAGGTTTTGAAAATCTTGAAAACATTGAAAGACTTCAGATTTTTGACGTAAAAGATAGATCCACACAAATTTACTATAATCATCAATGAAGCTCACATAATAATTATGTTTATCAACTGAAACAGGAGCAGGGCCCCAAACATCTGAAAAAATGAGTTGCATAGGCCTAGTGGATACACTGCTAGACCTAGAATAAGGTAGTTGATGGTGTTTGCCTTGTTGACATGCATCACAAACAAGGTTATTTTGACTTGTAACAAAGGGAAGATTATGACGGCTAAGAACTTGCTGAACAACAGAAGAAGACGCATGACCTAGCCTAGGGTGCCATAACGAGCTGGAGGGTTTGATGACTTCAAGACTTTGTTTATTTGGATTGGGCTTGAATGGATAGAGACCGCCTTCACATCTGCCGCTGTGGAGGGTTTGCTGCGTCTATAAATCCTTGATGAAAAAACAATCAGGATGAAATTCAAGGAATGCATTGTTGTCACAAGCAAGACAATTTACAGAAATAAGGTTTTTGCTAGCCTTTGGGACATGAAGAATATTCTTTAATTTAAAGGAACTACTTGGGGATTGCAAAGTGCTATGACCAATATGATCGATCTCCATACCTGCTCCATTTGCCACATGGATTTGATCACCACCATTGTACCGATCTTGAACCGTGAGCTTCTCCAGCTCTCCTGAGATGTGATCTGTTGCTCCAGTGTCCATGTACCAATTCGTGTCCACTCCATATGAGGTAGTGGCCGAAGAGGCAGACTTGGTTGGTGGGCCGATGTAGCTTTCATCAAACCGATTGAAACATTTTGGCGCGGAGTGGCCCTCCTTCCTGCAGACCTAGCAAAACAGGCCGTGCTGAAAAGAGGGACCATGTGTCTTACCACAGACGTTGCAGGGAGGGCCACGACCATGACCCCCACCGCGGCCGCGATTGAAGATGCCACAGTGACGGCCGCCGCCGCCACGTCCACCGTGCTGCTGTGGATGGCCGCCTCCACGAACCCCCTTGGAGATCATGTTGGTGGAGGATTGGTATGGATGCCCGCCGCCGTTGCGAAGGTTGATGCGTTGCTCGTGACTAACGAGTTGTGCAAACAACTCGCCAATTGAGATGGACTCGGTGCGGATGGAGACAGCCGACATGATGGGGTCAAAGGGCTCATCGAGGTCGGCGAGGATGTAGGAGATGAGCTCGTCGTCTTCAATCTTCTTGCTTGCCAATGCCATGTCGTTGGCCAGGCCCTTCATCTTGCCAAAATATTCGGCAATGGTGGATGAGCCTCATGTGGCATTCACCAACGCCATCCTAGTGGCGATGACGTGCCCCTTTGACTGAGAGGCAAATAGGCCTTGGATGACGACTCATGCGCCAGCGACAGTCTTCTCGGTGTGGACGTGGTGGAGCATCTCCGGGGAGAGGGATGTCAGCAGGTAGCTCAGAACCTGCTGCTCCTTGGCCACCCAGACGCCGTAGTCTGGATTGGGCACTGACTTGTAACGGAACCGTCCAAATTATAAGAGCACAAGTTCAAAAACAATCGCCGAAACGATCAAATTCTCAAACTTGAGCCCATATAACTCCGGTAGTCCACGAAATCGCGAAGGATTTCAAACCAAACCGAGAGCAACCAGATCGTAATGATTCAACATAACACAACACTTGTTACAACAGTTCAAAAGTAATCCCATACATCGGAGTACAATTATTTTTATTACAAACCAAAGTAAAGATTTGCGGAAGCAACATAATTTCTGAAACCAATTGAAGTCAAATACTGCCAGTACATAGTCACATCCTGCAAAAGCATACCAGAAGAGATACTACAGAGACCATGCCCATATGGTCTAGTCTTCACGCCCACATGGCGAAGACAATACTTTCAGCAACAAGTATGAATCTGCTACCTGCAACAGGTGGGAATAAACCCTGAGTACGAGAAGGTACTCAGCTAGACTTACCCGTCAAAAACCAGAAACAAAGGTGACACCAAGGATTATGCAAGGCTTTATAAAGTGGGCTAGCTTGACTCAATTGCAGAAAAGCTTATTACAGATAAGTAATCATTAATGCTTAAGCATCAAGTTAATAATCATTAACCTGTCATCTAGATTAGCACCTGTACTAGAGCAATCACTTTATTAGGAGCAAACAATATTAACCATAGCAGGTATAATAAGGCCATCATCATCATTATCCTCAATTCCGTACCATCATTAATCATTAGTGTATCTACGCTGGAGATAACCAGTCAAGTTTCTCACTATCCGGGAGAGACGGCGACTCAAATCGATTCCAACTCAGCTGAGGGGGGTATTCCTGACACTCACCCGGCAAACCCCGCTAAAGGCAGCCGTAGATAACCTTTGGTACAACTCAGGGTGGGCCCGAACAGCGCCGCGTTCTCGGGGATACCAGTGGCCCAGATGCTCAGGACTTTTAACTCACCTGCCCTTGGACCCTCTAGCTCCCTTCCGAGGCGACTTTCACTTTTCGACTTCGCAGCCTGAGTTGAGCTACTAGGCTTCGTGGTCGGCAACCTCAGGCCGGCCAGCTAAATGTCAGGCATGCGTTCAAAATGACATAGAAGGCTCCAGGTCTCGGTCCTTAATCGACACAGACGGGGATAGATCCACACCCAAGACCTCCATGCCTTGCTGCTTCTCTATCGTCATCCCGCCCGGTCTTATTTTATTTCATTAACACATGGTTCATTTCCACGATAGCAAATATAGCCAACCGTGACCTGATAAGTCCCTATATCTCGCAGGTGACAGGAAAGCACCCGACTTCTACCGGTCTAATTTAGCAGGGCTAAGCATAGATACGATCCTGTCTACATAGGATTCAAGGTTCGAATTGCTGGACAAGGAGTGTTATCAATGCAGCAAGGGTTTCCAACCAACTCCTATCACGTAATGCAACAATACATATAACATGTATATAAAGATAATTGCTTCAAAAGTAGGAGGCTTATAATGCTCCGGGGCTTGCCTTAACCGAAAGAAGAGAGATCGAGGTTCGGCTTCAAGAACGATTTCCACGCCTTCTCCGGCTTCGTCGGACTGGACCTCCGGCTCCCGATCGGACTTCAACTTCGGGTTCCACACCCAGCGGGGCTTCGTTCGTAACCCGATTCTCGGCACACCTATTGCATGTAGATGCATCCAATGAATTTCATGTATGCATCCAAAAATGACATGATGATTTATGGACGTGCATGAATGATGTGAAGATGAATGCAATGACATTGCAACGTTGTAAGCACAAAACCAAGTTATGTGGTGCTCTATTCAAATCACTTCAAGCTTAGGTGCAAATTTCCTCTCCGATATTAACACGTTTGAACACCTCTAAGAAACCACTAGGTTCCACAAGGTTAAGACCAAACACACACATAACAAGATCCTAACAATTTAGTATTTACCACATAATATCAACAGTAGCTAAGAAAACTCACAACTGGAGTTCTACCAATCCAAATGACCTGAAAGAGGACATTCTGGAAAGCTTATGCAATTGTCTACATTTCATTTATAAACATCTACGCATGATTTCATCATTTACCAAGTTAAAATAGCATACATACAGAATCTATTCTAAAAGACACAGAGCACTTCCAAAACTGAACCCAACTTGGAACAGCTGTCATTTCTAAACTATAAGTCCAAATGCTACCAAAATTTACCAGCAACTAGTTCATGAAATTCTCAACAACTTTGCTATAAATTACCAAGCATGAAAACATCATTAACATAGGTTAACTTACTTAACCACCAAATCTGTCCCGAAAAGATAGATTTGTACAATTAAATATTAAGTGATGTTGGGAATATCACAAATGACTTACCCAACTTTACTAACAGTTAGATTATGTTTAAGTAACACCAAATCAAGTCATGGCACTAGCATAATTATTTATCTAATCCCCCTTTTCTATTTATTTAGAGTGCATAAGCATAAATGGCATCACATATAAAATGTAACTAAAAAATCCTAATAAAATTACAGAGGCAATTACATGCTAACAAGAGGCTACCATAAAAATTTCACCTCATTTTGACCAGCAGATATGGAGATATCAAAAATAACAGATGACAGGTCTATTTCTAGCATAAATAGGAAACCCTATTGAAAAGTATCAAACAACAGATTTCATATTTTTCCTAACATCTTTCTAACATAAGAACAACATTCACCAAGTTTCACCCTTATTGGATCTACAGAAAAATTATGAAAATTTACACAAGATCCATTTAAGCAAACAAGATAATTATATAACTCCACCAAACCACATCCAAATTACATGAAAATTTAACCATAATCTATTCATGGCATGAGCAGTTCACTATAAAAATTTCATGTCATTTGGAGCTTCACAGAGAGAGATATCATTTTCTCCTTTTTCTTCATGAATAAAAGATATAATTAATAACTATTTAATTCATCACAAAACATGGCACATATTATATTTTTATAATAAACTAGACATTATGTAGAGCACACCAAAATTTAAAGCACCTTATTTGGACCTCTAGAACAAGAGATACATATTTTTGAAGTTTGCACATGAACCAAATATTTGAATAAATAGAAACTCACAAAACCTAAACCAACTAAACCGGCCAGCCCGATTAAGCCAGCTCGGCCCACGGCGGCCCAAGCAAGCAACACAGGGGGAAGAAACACGCGCTGACCAGCGGGGCCCAATCGTCATACACACGGGGCAGGGGACGGTGGTCCAGCCGGCGCTAGCTCGCCGCCGGTGAAAAATCCGACGAATCCAAGCACCCCATTGTGATCCTCACAAGACGGCGATTCGATTGAGGTCCCTAGGGGCGGCTGGGGTTAGCCCGAGGTAGGTCACCGCCGGCAATGGCGGGTGGCGGCGCTCGGTGGTGGCGGACCGCCGAACACAGGGCACAGCTGCGCAAGGCAAAGACGTCTTGGGCTTCCTGGCATCAATGCGGAACAGGCACGGGCGGAACAATGGGTTAGGAGGGGCTACATTGGCATGCTCACGCACACCGGCGTCCGGCAGCACCCCGACGGGGCGACGGCGGTGGAAAAATGCAACTCCGGCTCACTTAAGGCCAAACGACGCGTCGGAGAGCTCAGCAAGGCGCAATGGTTGCTGGTGGAGCAATAAGCAAGGTGGAGTTGACAGAGACCGGGTGGTGGCTATGCAGGTCAGTGGCTTGCCGCGGCGGCCATGCGCGTTGTGGGCGCGGATGCGTACGGGACAGAGCGGGGGAAAAGGATGAGCAGCGAGGCAGGGAGGCCGCGGTGCGTGGCGTCTTCGTGAGGGCGAGCTCAGTGCAGCATGGACGCGTGGAGGCCACGCGGCGCCGGATTCCTGAGCTCGGTCGGCCACGGCCGAAGTTCAGTTTCTGAACTCGAAACTGAAATGGTGACTCAGTTAACACCGACTGACAAGCAAACTTTGATGACCTAATACTCTCAATACAGGTCGATCTGGTGCGAGCCATAGTTAGAAAAATTATAGAAGGACATGAGGTGTATGAGATTTTCAACTAGAGCTTGAGCTGGTTCTGTCGGGTTTGCGAGTTACAAGCTCTCAAAGAGGTGTACACGAAAACTGTTCGGTCAAGCAATGATTGATAGCGCGTTTAGAACCCCTTAAAACTCCTAATCTGAGCCGAGTTAGTGAAAACCGTAGTAGGGTTTTAGATAGAGCTACACGAGATCTTCGTATAAGTCTACTGGCACATGACCTAATTCATCACGGTTAGCAAGTTACAAACTCCCCAAGGAGGCATCCTCGAAAATGAAAGCCAGTCATGACTTAGCCAAAATGGCTAAGTGCTGAAATCAGCACTCCTAGCTGCCTTGTGGGCCATGTTAGAGCAGGTTCTAGGCATTTTCATGAGATGCTCATATTACAACTTTTGTTCCTTATCAAGTTTGCTACAACTTTGTTAAAGGTTGCACAACCATGCAAGACCTCTAGATACCACTTTTAAATTGGTCAAAACAGATCAGTGCTATGGTCAAACTCGGGTCAAACCTAGTCAAATTGGATTTTGGTCAAAACATGAATATAGACCCTAGCTCATTTTGCTCCACTAACATATCAAAGATGTTTTCAAGCCCCCAAGTCACACAATAGCATCACATAAAGGAAGCACATAGAAACCACAATGTTGCAAGGTCATGTTTCAAACAAGGATGCACATGAAATGACGATGCTTATGGTAATGTCATGCCATGATCATGCATTATGAATGCATTATGAGGCTAACTAACACCAGGGGTGTTATAGCCCTCCCCCCTTATAAAAATCTCGTCCCGAGATTTGAAAATCGTACCATTTTTCATAGAAAGCAGAATAGTTATCCTTTAAATAATCCTCTTTTTCCCAAGTTGCATCACGTTCACCGTGATTACACCAAACCACCTTGTATAATTTGACTACTCGATTTCGAGTCTCCCTTTCCAGAGTATCTAGAACATATATCGGTTTCTCCTCATAAGAAAGATCGGATTTCAACTTGATACGTCTCACTTCTACTCTTTCTTCAGGAAGACGAAGGCATTTCTTTAATTGAGAAACATGGAAGACTGGAAAGATAGTTCCCATTTCACGAGGTAGATTGAGCTTATAGGCTACTCTTCCACTTTTCTCAATAATTCGATAAGGTCCAACATATCAAGGCTCAAGCTTTCTTTTGATCCCAAAACGTTTTACTCCTCTCATAGGGGACACCTTCAGATAGACATGGTCACCTACTTCAAACTCAATAGGTTTCCTCCTCTTATCTGCATAGCTCTTTTGTCTAGCCTGAGCAGCTGATATATTTTTCTGTATAGCACGAACTTGCTCCTCAGCTTCTTTTACAAAGTCAATACCATAGAATCTTCTCTCTCCTGGTTCCACCCAATTCAAAGGAGTTCTACACTTGCGACCATATAAAGCTTCAAATGGAGCCATCTTGATGCTCTCTTGATAACTGTTGTTGTAAGAGAATTCATCGAGAGGCAACCATTTCTCCCAAGAGCCATTACAAGAGATGATGCAAGCTCTAAGCATATCTTCAAGAATCTGATTTACACGCTCAGTTTGTCCCGATGTCTGTGGGTGATAAGCAGAACTACGGACCAAATTAGTTCCAAGATTCTGATGTAGGCGCTCCCAAAAATGAGCAGTAAACTGTGGTCCTCTGTCAGAGACAATAGACCCAGGCACTCCATGAAGACGTACGACTTCTTGGAAGTAAATGTCAGCATATTGGTGTGGGTGATAATTACTCTTCACGGGGATAAAGTGAGCAGATTTTGTCAAACGATCAACTATAACCCAAATAGAATCAAAACCTTTTTGGGTGGTTGGTAATCCGACAATAAAGTCCATAACAATGTCATCCCACTTCCAACCTGGAACAGACAAAGGCTGGAGTAAACCAGGCTTCATGTGAATGGCCTTAACTCTACAACAATTATCACACTTAGCGACATAGGCTGCAATTTCCTTCTTCATCTTGGTCCACCAATAGTACGGCTTGAGGTCCTGATACATCTTACTACTACCAGGATGGATGGACAACTTAGAAGAATGGGCTTCAAATAAGATTTGATTTCTGAGCTCTTTATCTTTTGGCACAACGAGTCTATCTTTGAACCAGAGAATTCCCTTCTCATCGATTCGAAATGCTTAGTTTCTTGCTCTTTCATCTTTCTCTTGATGTGAAATACACCAGCATTAGTCTTTTGTAACTCAATGATTCTACTTCTCAAAGAACAATCTACAGTGATATGATGGATTACAATAGGATGTAAGAGGTGGGACAAATGAAAATCTTCTTCTATCCGAGAGTTGCAATGAGATTTTCTACTTAAGGCATTGGCAACCACATTTGCCTTACCAGGATGATAGTGCACTTGAAGGTTATAATCCTTTATCAATTCTAACCATCTTCTCTGGCGCATATTTAACTTAGGTTGAGTAAATATGTACTTAAGACTCTTATGATCTGTATAAATATTGCATATATTTCCAAGCAAATAGTGTCTCCAGATTTTCAAAGCATGCACTACAGCAGCTAACTCTAAGTCATGAGTCGGATAGTTAACTTCATGTTTTCTTAACTGACGCGAAGCATACGCAATAACTCAACCTCCTTGCATAAGTACGCCACCTAAACCAGTACCCGATGCATCACAATACACATCAAACGGTTTCTCAATGTCAGGTTGCGCTAATACAGGAGCTGATGTCAACAAAGTCCGTAGAGTGCGGAAAGCTTGTTCACACTCCGGAGTCCAATCAAACTTCCTATCCTTCTCAAGTAGTTGAGTCATAGGCTTAGCTATTTTAGAGAAATCCTGAATAAAACGACGATAGTAGCCAGCCAATCCAAGAAAACTCTGAACTTCATGTACTGTAGTTGGTGCCTTCCAATCCAAAACTTCATGTATCTTAGTCGGGTCTACTGAAATTCCCCCACCAGACAACACATGACCGAGGAAAGGTACCTTCTTTAACCAGAATTCACATTTACTGAACTTGGCGTAAAGCTTATGTTCACGCAATCTGGATAAAACAATTCTCAGATGCTCGGCATGTTCTTCTTCATTTTCAGAATAGATCAGAATATCATCAATGAATATCACCACAAACTTGTCCAGCTCTTGCATGAATACTGAATTCATCAGGTATATGAAATGTGCAGGAGCATTGGTCAGACCAAAAGACATGACAAGATATTCATATAACCCGTATCTGGTAGAGAAAGCGGTCTTTGGTATGTCTTTCGGACGGATTTTAATTTGATGATAACTAGATCTTAGATCAATCTTCGAGAACACCTTTGCTTTAGACAACCGATCAAACAAGATATCAATACGAGGCAACGGATACTTGTTCTTGATAGTGACTGCATTGAGTGGTCGATAGTCTACACACATACGTAGAGACTGGTCCTTCTTCTTCACAAAGATAGCAGGACAACCCCACGAAGAAGAACTATGACAGATCAGCCCTTTCAGTAAAAGGTCACTAAGTTGGATCTTGAGTTCAGCTAACTCATTCGGCGGCATTCTATACGGTCTTTTGGAAATTGGTGCGGTACCTGGAATTAACTCAATCTTGAATTCTACATCACGATCTGGAGGTAATCCTGGCAACTCATCGAGAAAAACATCTGGAAATTCACACACTACAGGAACTTCTGCAATCTCTTTTGCTTTTGCTATCATAGCGTTAACTGTAGTCTGAGGACTAACATCTCTAGGAAGTTGTACTAGAAAAGCTTGTTGATCTTTTGGATCCCTCAACATAACCACTCTTGTAGAGGTATCGATGAGAACACCGTTTCCACTCATCCACTTCATACCTAAGATTACATCTGGACCCAATCCTGGTAATACCACGAGATCTAGATCATACAGACGTCCTTCTATCTCGATCTTTGCTCCTAAGACCAACTGGTTGGTTGAAATATTATTTCCGGCAGCACTAATATTATAACCACTATTATCCAAAGTAACGACCTTCATACCATGCTTGGCTACAAACGTTGAACTGATAAAAGAGTGGGAAGCACCTGAATCGAACAACACAATTGCAGGATGTTGGTTTACTAAAAATGCACCGGCAGTGATAATCTCACCCGTAGGAATGGATTCCACCGTGGTGTAACGAACATACCCTTTACACACATCTCCATTATTATCATTTGATTCCTTCTGCGGAATAGGACAATCTTTGGCCCAATGACCTGACATCTTGCAATTTCAACATGGTCGATTACTTGGCGGTGCCTTAGGCTTTCCTTTCTTAATACTGCTCCTCTTGACCGGATCCTGTTTCTGATATGGGTGATATCTGGTAGATATGCCAGCCGAATAATACTGAGGTGTAATCACCACCAGAGTATGGGTCGTAGGTGCATTAGATTCATGAGATTTCTCTTGGCTCTTAGAAGCAGCGTACACATCATTACAGTTCTCTTGAAGTATAGTATCACTGACAAACTCGTGGAAAGTTGCACATTTGTTATTGCACATGGCCTTCATCAATTTGGGACAGAGCCCTCTTTTAAAACTTGCGATCTTCTTAACCTCCGTATTAACAAATTCCGGAGCATATCTTGATAAGCTGATGAAAGCATCTAGATATTCTGTTACGCTTTTGTCTCCTTGGGTGAGCTTCATAAACTCGGTGTGCTTGATTGCCATGAGGCCAGCAGGAACGTAATGTCCCCGAAATGCTTCCTTGAACTGATCCCAAACTACTTCCATATTCTCAGGCAGGGTATTCCGATGGTGACACCACCAAACACCTGCAGGTCCTTGCAATTGTTGCGAAGCATATTCTGTTTTCATATTATCTGCCACCTTGAGCACACGGAACTTCTGTTCAATAGTGTTCAACCATTCGTCTGCTTGAAGTAGTTCTTCTGCTTCTCGGAAAATAGGAGGCTCAGTATCCAAGAAATCCTTATAGTTGTTGTACTGGGCAGGCTCAGGTTCCTGATGGACATGGTTTCTGATACTCTCGTCCAAGGCTCGCTGACTTTCGGCAAGCATTTGTAGCAACTCAGCAGAGGTAGGTTGCGAAGGAGACGATGACAGTCCTATATTGCCACGACTCCGACTGCTAGAGCGAAGCTGATGAGACATCTGCAAGTAGTTGAAACTAGTAAGCGTTTGATGATGTCGGAAGGCTGCTGACGAATTATATAAGCAGGAGGAAGAGATTATATCCAACTATCCAAATTCCAATCTCAGAAGAAGGAAATCTCTTAGTTTGAGGTAAGGATCTTCTAACAAGATAGGGAATGACATCCAAGGAAAAAGGTTCACGAGAAGATAACACATTGGTGTAGCTCCATAATGGATCATGACTAGCAACCCTTGATACCTGCGCGTGCCGAGCAGCACAACCTTGTGTCGCGCGCCACAAGAGGCTCCCGGTTTCGTCACGGCACCATGGAGTACTAATCGCAACACCATTACCGAACACACACCCATGAGGAATCCTCACGTTTTAGGAATTAGGCATGTAGAAACAGTATCATCCAAAGAAGGGGTAGCAAACAAGGATGGATACAAGGGCCGAAGCAATGGAGAGGCGAATTGCATATCAAAACACATCCCAACTCGAGGAGATACATCTTGAAATCGTGTCTTGCTTTCTTTCACGGGCCAGGTATGAATTGTGTTTCAAGGCTGACACTACTGACCACTCCACTAGGTTGGTTGACTACCACAATTCTTCACGAAAGAAATGCAACTATTTATGGGACAACTATTTAGGGGAAAGAAAATTTTTAAAGAACGGAATAAGCAATTTATAAGGGAGGGAGTAATGCATAATGCAATGTATGATGCAAACATGGTGCATGCACGAACCGTACATCCTCACAAATCTAGGAAGAATGTGAAATTTCTAGCGTATATTTCGGTGGCATACACACGTTCTCTCAATAACGATAACTAGTCGCTCTATAGGAAACGTTGTTAGTGTACCTGCAGAAAATTGCATTTCAGCCCAACAATTCCCAATAAAGCACACAAGAAAGCAGTAAACTAAATACTTTCCATACATACATCACTCGATGTATATACTTCAGTATCAAAGCTAACCGACAGATTTACCCACAATTAAGTACCCTCATAGATACATGGTTGGACATATAAGTATGCGAGTATCCACAACTACTCTCCCCTAGATCGACGGTTGGACGGTCATGCTCTCACAACTCTCACTTACCAGGGCGTAGAGGTATTTTGATCCATACATTACCACCCAAGCGGATGGCATCCATACAATAGCACGCCGTATGGACAACGAAATAAAAAACAAGCAAGAACCCCCAAGTTAGTACTTTAGTAAGCCACCTAATAGTCCTTATTTGGGCATATAGGATATGACCACTGGCACTCTTTAGATTAGAATTAAGATTTTTCACAAAAGCTTTTATTTAAATACACAAATGAAGTGTTTACTGTTGAATCTTGCTCCGATACCAGCTGTAACGAAACCGTCCAAATTATAAGAGCACAAGTTCAAAAACAATCACCGAAACGATCAAATTCTCAAACTTGAGCCCATATAACTCCGGTAGTCCACGAAATCGCGAAGGATTTCAAACCAAACCGAGAGCAACCAGATCGTAATGATTCAACATAACACAACACTTGTTACAACAGTTCAAAAGTAATCCCATACATCGGAGTACAATTATTTTTGGCATCCACGAACCTCACCCCGTTGCCGCCGGTGAATGACTCCACTTCTGGCACGATCTGCATCATTAGAACACATATATGCATGTATGTTATGTATGGACAAATAAAATGGTTTGAACAAAGGTCAAATTGAATGTACACACCACTACAAGACATGTAAGTACGTCGCTACAGGACACACCAAATCGTAATAAGGTTACTATAGCTACTTTGCTGCTCATAAGTGATCGATGGATGGATATATCGGACCACCATTACATGATTGCATATTGCACAAAGCTGCTGCTAGCTAAGCCAGCGTGTAGAGATCAGTACGCAAATAAGGGCATTGGAGACTGGTCCCTGGAGATGCTATTTTTGTTCAGCTAGCAGTTATTTTGTTGTCATGCATGCATGATGCTATACACCTCAGGATTTGTGAACAAGATGACAGCTACCCCGCCCGAAGTACAGACGCCTGCATTGCACCAGGCAGCCGGCAGGCCACCCAGCTAGAGCAAGAGGCCGGGGACGGGGAGGGTAAAAAACTAAAAAATAAGGCCATGGAGCCCGGCAAAGAGGCTTGCATGCATCCATTCAGATAAAACTGTAAAAAAGTAGAGAAAAAAGTGTTCGCACTCATCGGCTCACGCACGCACCATCAGCAAGGGATAGGGATAGGGGTGAAATACATTATAGAGGGAAAAAAAAGATAGGGGAAAGAATGTTGTGAAAACCTCAAAAGTGAAAGCTAGCATTGGCATGACATGCGAAAGGAAGGAAGGAAGTGAAAGCTAGAGACAGACGACACTCGTTGCTCCATGCACGAACGAACGACACTCTTTATTACTCTTTCAGTGCCGACTTTTGACATGAGCCCTCACCTTGATGTTTCCAGATTTGATGAACGACCATGCTCCCACGTCCAGAACAGGGCTCTTGCCGGTGATGTTCTTAATCTCCAGCGGGCCCAGCTTGGGCCTCCTCAGCCCGTGCTTCTCGGTGTCTCCCAGGATCATCTTGGCGACGAGCAGCAGGAACCTGTCCACCAGCTTGATCGGCAGCCATCTAAGCAGTTTCATGGCGATGCCGAACGTCGACGCCCCAAACATCTCTCTCGGTAGAACGTGCACCTGTTTATTGTTCATAAGTACAGTACATTATTAGTCTGACATGTATATAGTACGTTGGTAGCTGGAGAACAAGATATTTGTATATTTACATGCACCAGGAACATTAAAGATGGATACCCCAATGGAAAAAGATAGTGTCACAAAATATAAGGGTTCATGATGCAGGACGAGACAGGAGAGTAGATCATCTTATATGAATAAAAGGATCCATCTAGCTTTAACCGGCACTAAAAGCCATACATATATAGAACTTCACTTATTCATGGAATTAATTAACGACTAACAATGTAACATAGTATTATAGTATGCTACGAAAGCCCTTGTTCCTATAGGTAGAGAACTTGACATTACTGCATTTTTTTTTGTTCTAAAAAGAGAGAGATAGAAAGGCATGACGTGATCAAGTAAGTGTGGCAACTATAGGAGTACATACATGAAACCTATTAAGTGTGTCCAATATATATAGGAGGATTTGGCAGACGTATTGGTATAGCAAGCTTATAGGAAATGCATATGTATATAGGAAGAAGATGGAAGAAGGGCTAGCTTAGCCGCTGGTAGCTTACCCCGCTCCTGACGGACATGAATGGCATGGCACCGTGCTCACACAAGTCCAAGCACATCTCCATGCCGGAGTTGCCACACCCCACGACCAGCACCCTCATGCCCTTGAACCTCTCTCCGCTCCTGTACGCGCTGGAGTGCAGCACCTCCCCGGCGAACCTCTCCCTCCCCTTCACCGTCGGCACCACCACCTCCGCGTTCTCCCCGCTGGCCACCACCAGCCACGGCGACGCGTACTCGGTCTCCGTCGTCGCCACGCCGCCGTCCGCGGCCGACACCGCCGTGACCCGCCAGAGGGACGCGTCGGCGTCGTACCGCGCGCGGGTCACCGTGCGGCCGAACAGCGGGGACACGTCGAAGCGCGCGGCGTAGGAGCGGAGGTAGCGGAGGAAGTCGTGCTTCGTCGGGTACGTGGGGAAGTCGTCCGGGAAGCGCGCGTGCGGGAGCTCGCAGAACACCTTGGGGAGGTGCAGCCGGAGCCGGTCGTACGTGCGGTTGGTCCACAGGTCGGCGATGCCGTCGGAGCGCTCCAGCACCGTGAAGGGCACCGCATGCTGGCTCAGCGTCGCCGCCACGGCCAGCCCGGACGGCCCCGCGCCTACGATGATGGGGCCACGCACCAAGCACGCGGCGGCGGCCGAGCTCTCCTGACGCTTAGGGCTACTACCAGCATCTTGCTGCCCCTGCATGGCGGCCAGCCGGCGCAACAACAAGCCAATGCAACACCAATGAGATGGAGCTGTAGCTTATTAGCTACAGTATATTTGTAGCTAGCTAGGCACACAACAATGCTCAGCGCAGCTGAGCTCAGCTCTTGCAAGGCGTATGTAGATGCTGAGCACTGCAACGGAAGCTGATGTCTGATGCGATGGACGACGCAACACTAGCTAGCAGCTGACTCAGTGGCGGATCCAGGAATCAAAACCTGTGGGGCCAGCCAGCAGAAGCTGTGGGACCAAACCATATATGCTACAGTAAAATTACACTAGATTCGTCAAAACCTGTGGAGCCGGGTGGCCCCACAGGTTGTACCTACGTCGGCCACTGAGCTGACTCCTCCTAGTCATAGGAATGGATGATGGACACCATGCATCCGTAGCATCACACAGACAAACACTCTCGCTCGCTCTGATGTCTGATGGATGGGAAGAGAGGATAGCTAGAGCTAGGAGGTAGCTGAAGGTGTAGGCAACGTCTTTTTACCACTCCTCTTGCATGCACTACAGTGTAAGCACGGAGGGGAGTTGAAAAAAATGAAAAGGTCTAGTGAGCTCCTCAGGCTACTACCTGACGAGGGTCCCTCTCCCCTATATATAAGGGGAGGTGAAATGTAAAAGGACTGCTTACATTGTACACATGGCCCATTTTTATAACACTGTTGGAATGATTGCCACCAATCTATTACAACAACAACAATAACAACATAGCCTTTTGTCCCAAGCAAGTTGGGGTAGGCTAGAGATGAAACCCAAAAGAGACAAGAAACAGGGAGACACATAAAGGGACATAAAGGGCACAAGACAAAAAGAGGTCACGGTTCAGGCACGTTGATTACCAATCTCCAAGCGCTCCTGTCCATAACTAAATCCTTAGAGATATTCCACTCCTTAAGATCTCTCTTAACGAACTCGTCCCAAGTTAGTTTAGGTCGACCTCTACCGCTCTTTACATTATCGACCCGCTTTAGAACTCCACTACGCACCGGCGCCTCAGGAGGCCTCCGTTGGACATGTCCAAACCATCTCAACCGATGTTGAATCAATTTCTCCTCAATTGGTGCCACACCAACCCTATCCCGAATATCGTCGTTCCGGACTCTATCCCTCCTTGTGTGCCCACAACACCAACGCAACATACGCATCTCTGCTAGACTCAATTGCTGGACATGTCGCCTTTTTGTAGGCCAACACTCAGCACCGTATAACATCGCCGAACGAATCGCCGTCCTATAGAACTTACCTTTCAGCTTCTGAGGTACCCTTTTGTCACAGAGGACGCCAGAAGCTTGATGCCATTTCAACCAGCCGGCTGAAATTCTATGCCTAACATCTTCATCAATGTCTCCATCCTTTTGTAGCATCGACCCTAAATACCGAAAAGTATCCTTTTTAGCCACTAGTTGCCCATCGAGGCTAACGTCTCCCTCCTCATGCCTAGTCACGCTGAAATCGCACCTCATGTACTCGGTCTTAGTCCTACTAAGTCTGAACCCTTTCGACTCTAACGTGTGCCTCCATAGTTCTAACTTCCTATTAACCCCTGCCCTACTATCGTCAACTAGCACCACATCATCAGCAAAGAGCATACACCAAGGGATACCACCTTGTATGTCCCTTGTGACCTCATCCATCACCAAAGCAAATAAATAAGGGCTCAAAGCTGACCCTGATGCAGTCTTATTTTAATTGGAAAGTCACTGGTGTCGCCATCACATGTTCGAACAAACGTCACCACATCCCTGTACATATCCTTGATGAGGGTAACGTACTTAGTTGGGACTTTGTGCTTTTCCAAGGCCCACCACATGACATTTCTCGGTACTTTGTCATATGCCTTCTCGAGGTCAATAAAGACCATGTGCAAGTCCTTCTTCTGCTCCCTATATCTCTCCATCAATTGTCGTAATAAGAAAATTGCCTCCATGGTCGACCTACCAGGCACGAACCCAAACTGATTTTGGGTCACATGTGTCACTCTCCTTAGGCGATGCTCGATAACCCTCTCCCAGAGCTTTATCGTATGACTCATCAACTTAATCCCACGGTAGTTAGTACAACTTTAAACATCTCCCTTGTTCTTGAAGATAGGTACTAATATACTTCTCCTCCATTCCTCAGGCATCTTGTTAGACCGAAAAATAAGGTTAAAAAGCTTAGTTAACCAGGATGAAAAAAAACAATAGTTTTTCTCCTCTTATTATTTTAGTACATCTTTGGATATTCTAACTAGAAGACATGTGCTCCTCTGCAGGAACCCCCTAGAAGGCTAGAACTTAGAGATCATCATATCTGATATGAGATCCTGTCATGCAATGCACTATATTTCGACAGGCTAATTATGTACGCGCCATTGCCAGCATATGCATGAACATTGTTTCCCGTGTTGCTTCTGCGGATCTTAAGATGAATCCTTCAAAGTGGTCCTTGGTCTCTGTTCATCCAACTAATCACTAATCTCCTTTGCTCTCTCTCTCTCTATATATATATAGCGCAGAAAATATACAAATGCGCTTTCTTCTGAATAGCATTAGCATGGTGGAGCACAACTCCAGGAAATTGCTGGCAAGTAGAAAGTCCTGAACTGGGAAATTTTTGTGTGCTTTGACAGACAGCCTAGGTGGCTAGGTCAACCCTTTTACTTAAAAATAAGATCCAGAAGGATCTTTAGAGCTTACTTTATTAGCAGCCTATCACCTAGCTACTTGGGACCTACTAATTGCTAACTAATTAATTCCACATTTGGACAAATGAACCAGCTTAGTGGAATAGGAAGCAGGGAGGAAAAACCAGCTTATTAGTGTGGAATAGGAAGCAGGGAGGAAGGACACACAGGGCAAGAAACCCAGATTCATTGTTGCAATTTGTAATGGTTTACTTTGTAATTGACTTGTATGTATCATCAGATAGGGAAGAATCAGATAGGGAAGAAGTAAATGGTGCATACTGAATCTCTGACATAGGTGATCATCAAAAGCTAAAGATTCATGAGACACTGTCTGGTTTAGGCCCCCTGTCTCCACTAAGTGTGACATAATCCAATTAACAAAATCATGTAATCAAGAAGTTGACATGGTCCAAGTTCTACAACGTTGATCCATAGGTCGAGGACACTACAGCTACTTAGAGTCACAGATCTCACCAGCACATGGATGTTCACATTGAACACACTGCATGATGTGCAAGAATTCAATTACATAAGGGACTGCTGCTCTATCTTAGTGAAATATTAGTTGTTCTGTTTGGAGGTTGCGCTTGTGCGTAGTTGTATAATGGTACTTTCAGTTCAACTCATGGATACCATGATGAAGTTGCAGCATCATATGACTGACTTGCTAGATAATAGTTAGTGTTGCGGCGCTGGGATTGAAGGTAGTAGGGACGGGAGATGGGAGGCCCAGACTTGGCTTCCCGGCGGCGAAAGGGCGACGCCGTGCTCGGCACCTGGATGGGAACAGAAACGACAATACCATGATGATGAACAGTGCACCAGAGAGCAAGAGAGATTTACTCAATCTCTGGCTAATCTTTCATTAACAAATGTTTTGGGCCTTATAGGCAAATCGAAACCGAGTCTAACAAACTCCTGAAATCTCTCACTCCATCTAACATCTCAAATAGATCTAACAAACTAACTAAACTTGTTGACAACTCCTGGTGATTTGACCGCGCCGTGGTGATCGTGAATTGGGCGCTCCCATGCATGTCGTGCCTAGCCACTGGCACGGTGCCATCGCTGATACTGCTGGTCCACCATAACATCTCTCCCTCCCTCGAGAAACAACTCATCCTCAAGCTGAAACGAGGGATGGCAAGCACGGAAAGCGTCAATAGGCTCCCACGTAGCTTCCAACGCAGGCATGCTAGCCCACTGCACCAAAATGTGCTAGGAGCCACGTCGTAGGCTAGAATGCAGGACACACTCTGGTTGCTGAAGAGGACGCCCATGTTGCAGCGGGAGCAACACCGGAATAGTTGTCAGTGGAGGGCCGATGAAGGGCTCGAGGACACTGATGTGGAAGACATCATGAATACGGGCGTCCTCAGGTAGTTGTAGACGATAAGCCACCTGGCCCACATGCTCCAGGACTTGAAAAGGCCTGACATACTTGGGGCCAAGCTTCTTGGGGATACCGGGTACCAGAGACTGGGTAGGGCGGTGGAGCAAACGGAGCCAGACCCAATCCTCGACACGAAACTCTAGAGCGCGGTGACGAGCGTCGTAGTGCTTGCGAGCGTACTGCTGCGCCTGGAGCAGCCGGGCATGGACTTTGGCGATGAACTCGTCACGGCGTGTGAGCAGGGCAGCTACGGTGTTGGTCTGAGCAGTGCCCTGCTCATACAGCAACAGGGACGGAGGAGCCTGGCCATAGACCACCTGGAACAGAGATGTGTGGAGGGCAGAGTGGACTGACAAGTTGTAGCAAAACTCTGCCCATGGTAGCTAATCGAGCCAGTCATGGGGGCGGTCGCCAGTGATGCAATGGAGGTACATAGCGATGACCTTGTTCACTACTTCCGACTGGTTGTCGGTCTGGGGGTGAAACGTGATGCTCATGCGGAGTTGAATCCCGACCAATCGGAAGAGGTCCCGCCAAACGTGGCCCATGAACACAGGGCTGCGGTCGCTGATGATCGACTCCGGAAAGCCGTGGAGCAGGACGATGTCGGTGAAGAACACGCGAGCGATGGATGCCGCCATGTACGGGTGCCCCAGTGGTATGAAGTGGGTGTACTTGGAGAACTTGTCAACCACCGTGAGCAAGACGCTTTTTCCATGTACCTTGGGAAGCGCCTCAATGAAATCCATCGAGATGTCGGCCCACACCCGGGACAGCATCGACAATGGTTGGAGAAGGCTGGCCGGGTGCAACGCCTTGGTCTTGTTGCGCTAGCAGGTGGAGCAAGCGCGGACGTAGTCATAGACGAGGCATCGATCATGCTCGACATAGAAATCGGCCCGGAGGCGCTATAGCGTCTTTTGAATGCCCTCATGCCCAACCGTGTGGGCAAGCTAGAGGACCTCGGGTAGCAACGTAGACGCAGAGGGCACGAACACGCGCCCATTGTGAAGGATGAGGTTGTCCCGGATGCGCCACGCCTCGCCGCGATCCCCCACAGCGGTGGAGTCACACAGAGCGCTTAGCTCTGGTGACACGACGAGCTCTTGGCATAGCTCGTCAAAGATGTGAAAGGAGGGATTGGAGAGCGCCGCGAGTGTCACGTCGTCTAGACCACGAGCAGCGCCCCCATCACAGCCCGGGGCGTCGCCATCCCTACGAGACAGAGCATCAGCGACCGTGTTCAGCCGACCGGGGTGGTATTCAACCCTAAAATCAAAACCAAACAGTTTGCTAATCCATTGATTCTATGGGATCATGGAGAGGCCCTGGTCCAGCATGAATTTGAGCGCATAATGGTCTGTGCACATGACGAAGGCGCATCCCCATAAGTACGACCGCCAATGGCGCACGGCTTGGACCAAGCCGATGAGTTCGTGCTCATAAGCAGCAACGTTCATGTGCTACGTCATGAAGGGCTTGCTGAAGAACACCAACAACCCGTCGCCCTGGTGTAAGACGGCGCCGAAGCCCGATCTAGAAGCATCACAATCCACGACGAACTCCTTGGCAAAGTCGGGGAGGTAGAGGACCGGCGCGACAGACAGGGCAACCTTTAGGGCCGTGATGGCCGCAGTGGCATCCTCCGTCCACTGAAACCCCTCCTTCTTGAGCAGCAGTGTCAGCGGGGCAGCGATGGAGCCGAAGTCCTTGATGAAACGCTGGTAGTACCCGGCGAGGCCGGGGAACCCACGTAACCCATGGGCAGAACGTGGCTACAGCCAGGCGGTCACGGCGTCCACCTTGGCGCTGTCCATGGCTACACCATTGACAGAAATGATGTGGCCCAAGTACTGGACCGAAGGGGTTGCAAACGCGCACTTGGATCGCTTGATGTGGAAGTGGTGCGCGCGCAGGACGTCGAGGACTGCCCGAAGGTGCTGAAGGTGTCTGGTCCAGGATGCGCTGTGGATCAAAATATCATCGAAGAAGACGAGCACGCACCAACGCAAGAATGGCTGCAGGACAAAGTTCATTAGTGCTTGGAACGTCGCGGGCACGTTGGATAGCCCGAACGGCATGACCAAAAACTCAAAATGGCCATGGTGCGTGTGGAACGCCGTCTTGATCACGTCGTTGGGGTGAACATGAACTTGGTGATAGCCCGAGTGAAGATCCAGCTTGGTGAAGAATCGCGCTCTGTCCAGGAGCTCCTCCATGACGGGGATCAGAAATTTGTCCTTCACTGTGGCAGAGTTCAGCGCGTGGTAGTCCACGCAAAAATGCCATGAGGCATCCTGCTTCTTAACAAGCAGAACTGGTGCGGAGAAGGGCGATGTACTAGGGCGGATGATGCCCTACTAGAGGATGTCCACACACTGCTTATCCAACTCGTCCTTCTGGGGCTGGGGATACCGATATGGGCGCATCGCGATGGGCTCCGTGTTGGGCTTGAGGTGGATGCGATGGTCGCATGGGCGCGCCGGGGGTAGACCGGTCAGAGGGTCAAAGACGTCCGTGTAGGCGTCCAACAAACGCTCTAGGAGCGTCGGCTCAGTCCGGCGAGCAGCGTGGACACGGGCGGCATGAAGATGGCCCATCAGAGGAATGTCAGTGCGGGTGGAGCCAATTCCCTTCTAGAGCACGTGCCGGCCTTAGTGTGTGAAGGCCATACATAGGTCGTCGAAGTCTCAAAGTATGGGCCCAGAGCGCGCAACCAGGCAACTCCGAGAACCATGTCATGGCAGTCGAGGGGAATGGCATAACAGTCCACCGTGAAGAACTCCTCCTCGATCCGCATAGCAACATCGTGCGCGAGATCACGGCACGCCACGCGATGACCATTCGCCACCGTGACATACGCGCCATGGCTATCCTAGAAGTGCAGGCCGGTGCACCGAGCAGCAGGATGCTAACGAAGCTGTGCGTCGATCCGGAGTCTAGCAGCGCTGTGAACTCGTGGGCACCAATTTGGATGTGGAGCTACATGGTGTCCTCCATCTGGATGCCCGTGATCACGGAGAGAGGGATCAGGGGCTCTTCCGGGTCGAACGGCAGCTTGGTCAATGCCACCGCTGCTGGGACGGTGACGTCCTCCTCGGTTTCCTCGATGATGTAGTCGGAGGCCTTGAGATAGAAGAGCCACGTGCACTTGTGGCCATGGACATAGGGCTCATCACAGTTATAACAGAGCCCTTGTTTGCGGTGCTCCGCCATCTCGTCTGGCGTTAGTTGCTTGAAGGAGCGTGGAGGCGGTGCTGATGAAGATGAGGCAGATGGCGTAGCACCCAGGGACGACGTTGTGGGCTACCCACCGACGACACGTCACGTCGCACGCGTTGGCGGCGCTAGCAGAGCGAGTAGGGCAGGTGCATTGCGCCGCTCGTACACACGCGCTAGGCGCATGGCGCGCTGAAGGTCCTGCGAATCATGAAGCTCCACGTCAACACAGATGTGATCCGGTAGCCCGTCGGTGAAGAGCTGCGCCTTTTGGGATGGTGACAGCTGACCCGCACGCACTGCACGGGCCTAGAGCGCGTCCATGTAGGCGTCCACTGTAGATGTGAAGGGCAGCCACGCCAGGTTTGCCAAATGGTTGGTGCTGAGAGGCGGCCCGAAGTGCTACTGGCAGAGCAGCCTAAACTCCTCCCATGACGGCCGACCGGCATCGTTCTCGAGAACAAGGTACCATTGCTGCGTTGTGCCGGTGAGGTGCCATAGAAGAATTGTTCACATTTATTCAACCAGTCGAGCGAGTCGTCTTTGCAGTCGTAGGTGGGAAATGAGAGTTTATGGAAACGGAGGACGGCAGAGGCTGCTGGCTCGGGCGGTAGGTGTGGTAGTGTGGTGGAAAATGGGTGGAGGCAGTGGACAGTGGCATGAAAGACCTTGCATGATTGAAGAAAGTGACGACATGGGTGATGGGGAAGGAGGAAATGAAATGTGTGTGATAGGAACACCTATGGACGGTGGCAGCGGGGGCGAAGACACGGTCCCAACAGTGGTCGGCTAGGTGGATGAGGTTGTTGGAGCTGACTAGATCGACGGCTAGTATGGCAGCTCAGAGAGGTATCCTAAGATGGTTGGGCTAGGTGCCGGTAGCTCTAGAATACCGTCGTAACCAAGCAACCCAAACTGAGGAAACAACCACGAAGAGGGTGATGGAGGACCCTCAAGCACCGTCACGCGCAGCGACAAGTCACCAAGCTGGCGCTACATCCCGTAGATGGTCGCCGTCAACTGGTTAAATGCCTCTGCGGGTGATTTCGGCGGTGGCGGTGGTGGTTGGGAATATGGTATTAGCGCAGTGGGCACTATGGCGGTGGTACTGGCCGGCGCGACGGTGGTATTGGTGGGTGGAATGGGGGTGACGGTGGTGGTGGGAGCTGAGGACGACATGGTCTCTGATACCAGGTTGTTGCAGCACTAGGATCAATGGTAGTAGGGATGGGAGATGGGAGGCCAAGACTTGGCTTCCCGGCGGCGAAAGGGCGGCGCCATGCTCGGCGCCTGGATGGGAACGGAAACGATAATACCGTGATGATGAACAGTGCGCCAGAGAGCAAGAGAGATTTACTTAATCTTTGGCTAACCTTTCATTAACAAATGTTTTGGGCCTTATAGGCAAATCCAAACCGAGTCTAACAAACTCATGAAATCTCTCACTCCATCTAACAACTCAAATAGATCTAACAAACTAACTAAACTTGCTGATAACTCCTGGTGACTTGACTGCGCCATGGTGATCGTGAACTAGGCGCTCTCATGCATGTCGTGCCTAGCCACTAGCACGGTGCCGTCGCTGCTACTGCTAGCCCACCATAACAGTTATTCAGATGCATTAAAAACTCTTGTCAAACTAAACCTCAGCCTAAAGACAATGTGGAAACATGAATGCCAACTAATAAGCAAAAAAATCAATGGATTTAAGCAAGATTGCTCAAAACAGTACACACTATTGATGGGTTTACATTACAGACAACAGAGTACCCACAACTTCAGTTTATCGGCCCCACCCGCAGAAGAAATCATCGGTGAGGCAAGGTTCGTTGTCAAGTAGTTCCTCTATTACTTTTTTTGAAGAAAAGTTCCTTTATTACTAGATATATCAGATTGAATCAGAGCTAAAAGATTAGGGAGAATTTATTACCCACGTTCCTTTAAAAAGGAATTTATTACCCAAAAAATGCAGAGAGAAACTATGTGTTGACACTCAAAAATGTCTATTTTGTGAAGTTGTCAAAATATGGAACAGAACTTACCATTGCGTTCCTTTCGTCGAGACGGTCAAAAAAACATATATGAAATGTCTAATTCAGAGTCCAGATGAAGGAGTTATGCCCCCGAAAAGATACTCCGTTGTTGGGACTTCCGGCCCGCACCCAAGCCAGAACTTCCGGCTCAAGCTTGAACTTCCGGCCCGAGCCGGAACTTCCAGCAAACTTAATAAAAAGGGTTGTTCGGGTTTGGCCTTTTGGATTCTGATCCGAACTGTTCCAAACTTGTGGAAAACTTGGAAAATAAGTCTTGGCGAGGTTTCTTACTGGGATAAGACCAACCCCCTCCATATATATGGGAGGATCATGGACGATTGAGTTCCTAGCTATCCAATCGACATAGAAGCACAACAAATCAATCTACTACCTATTTTTACCCTCTCTTCCCCTCTACTTCTCCTCGTTCTTCATTGGTGCTGCATGGCTGGAGGATCGACGATGATGACGCTCTAGAGCGGTCAGGCCGGCTAGGGCAGCGCATAGCCGCCGCATGCCCTAACGGGGTCCCTCCCAGGCGTGTGGGGTTTCGGGTCACAAGAGACCTCGCCGGCGTGTCCTGTGTATCGCGCTCCTAGCGAGGCTCCTCTGGTGACGTGTCCTGCATATCGCGCTCATCACTAGAGGCACAAGGTCCTAGTGTGGACATCCTCTAGGCGCCAGCCGATCCCTAAATTAGCTAGGCCCTACATCAAGGGATCTAGCTCCTTATCGAGTGTGTGACCTAATTAAGTGTCAACACACTTTTTGGTGACTCCGCTGGGGAACGATTGGTTATGCTATCTCATATAGCCGATCTTTCTAACCTAGCCTATTCATTGGTTCTAATCTATCCTTTTTGTGTTCTTATTATCGTTGCTTAATCTGGCCTAAAAGGCCGAAAGCATCTGGTCTTGATCTCCTTTCATCAAGATGTGGAAAAATGGTCGCAACGGCGAGTTCACCGGTTCAATGGGTCAGGCGAGAATCGTCACCATAGCTAAGGTAAAGGCACATGGGTCTACCAAAGATTCTTCTCTTTTTCATGTTATGAATAAGATTATGTCTAAATTTGATGAATTAGAGGAAATGATGTTTGGTGCTCCTATTGTTACTTTACCTCATGTTGCACATACTAGTGAATTGGCCCTGGCTTTTTGTCAACCTCAATATGAGAGGCTGTTTCACTACTATCGTGATCAACATGTCAGATTTGTTTATGATAATCAATCCGAATTGGCCTCTTCGGCGCCTAAAACAGATAGGGATACTTCCGGAGGGGTTAGCACTAAACTTCATGCTGAGAGGCCGCATTATTTTGATCAACATGGCAGGGTGGTTTTAAAGAGTCAATCCAAATTTGCCTCTTCGACACCTGAAACTGATAGGGCCAATTTAGGAGGGGCTAGCACTATATCTCATGGTAAGAGGTTGTCTTATTGTTATTTTGATCAAGATGGCAAGCTTATTTTTAGGAAGAAACCTGAATTGGTCTCTTCGGCGCTTGAAACCGATAGGACCAATTCAGGAGGGGTTAGCACTATTCTTCCTACTGCTATATATACACCCAATTCGGTTTGTACTTCTCAAACCGATGACGGGATAGCAGCACCACATGCTTCATTGCCTCATATTATGGTGTCGCCTAACTCTCCAAAGTCATCGTGCATGACTCCAATGCCTGAGGCTTCATGTGATGCATCCCAAACCGATTCACAAAAATTTATTAATCGGTTTTGGAAATAAAAAAAGCAAAATTGGACATGCAAGCTACACATGACGGAGATGCACGCCCTTTGCCTTGCAAAAAGACACTTTCTATGGCTGAAACTCTAGAGATCAATAATACGGCCGTCCTGATTCGGCCAGAGCAAGCTGATTCCATTATTGGGAACAATGTGATAATCGGCGAGCCTAGAGAATCTAAGAAGGGAAAGAAAGTTTTAGATCGCGAGGTAGTGCTAGAAAAGTCCAGTGATAATCGGGACAACCTTAAGATCATAATCAAATCTTGTGGGCTCGGGGGCAAGCCTAAACTCCCATGGACAAGCAGAAATCAGCCAATAACACTAATGTTCAAAGAGGATCGATTAGGCTGACTTTAAAAGTCAGCCAAACTGATTTTAATTTTGGTGGACAGCAAAAAATAAGCAAGACTGATTTCTCAAATCGGTCAAGCTAGCTGGAAACAAAAATTGCAGCACACATATAAAGATGGAGTATTTATTCCTTACCCATTAATACGTCAAAATCCTCACCAATGGAGGATGTGTGCTAATGTAACTCACAATGAGCAGCGGTGTTTCTCTCATAGCCAATTGAGCTACGACCAATCGAGCTCCAACAAGGAAGGATCGATTAAGCCGGTTTTGCATAAACTTGCTAATCAGGTCCAATAAAAGGGTAAAGCATCAGCAAAGCAAGTATATGTGTTGAGGGATAATAAATATCTCATTAATCCCATGAGAAAGGCTAACAAGCAAATAGTCATCAAAATCGGTCCTGCAGGTGCTCCAATTAAAGAAAGTGAAGGACCGATTGTCATTGATAATCTAGACCAATCTAATGTGGAAAAGATATCAAATGGTGCTGATGTTAATAATCATGAAGCTCGGATTAGCACATCGGCTCTTGAGAACTTCCGACCGACATGGTGCCCTTCGGGTTTGTCAAGAATGCAAAAGCGCAAACTCCAGCGTGCTCGTTGCAAGAAGTTTAAGGAAGAAAGGCTAACAAAGATGGGAAAGCAAATCTTCAACAAGGATCCAATATTCCCACAATCAAGCAAGAAAGAGCTAGCTGCCTGCTCAAAGTCGGCTGAGCCGACTCCCCCTGTACCTGCTGCTCTGACTGAACCCAGTCGGCTGAGCCGACTTTCTCAGGCCCGGGTGCCTTTGGGGTATCTCTAGTTGATTCAGTTCCCGCTGCTATTGACATGGTCCCTGCTGGTATTGAGAAACTTTCTAGAGGTTAATCTATTTTCAAGAAGCCAACAAATCACGTGAATCACCCCAAGCCACTGCATGTGAAGGGCTTCATTAATGGTAGACCGATCAACAACATGTTGGTGGATAGCAGAGCCATTGTGAATCTAATGCCATATTCGCTTTATAAGAAGCTTGGCGGATCTGATGAGGAGTTAATTAAAACCAAGAGGACAGTCAAAGGCATTGGAAGAGAAAAACCTATTCCGGCCAAGGGACTTGCTTTGATGAAGTTTACTATTGGGAGCAAAACATTGACCACCATCTTCTTCATTGCTGCTTTGGTGTAGGGAGCTATAGTTTGATTCTTGGGTGTGAATGGATTCATGGCAATCCATGTGTGCCTTCTAGCTTGCATCGGTTCCTCATTCAGTGGGTAGATGATGAAGTTGAGATTGTCCATGCAGACTCATCGGCCTATGCCACGGTCGATGCCCCTTTGCTTGGGGGCATGATGATATGATTTGCTTGTCAGGGAGAAACCCTGTCGGTTTTGAGTCAATAAAGGAGGCTTTGTTCCTGTTTCTTTAGAGCAGATTGATGATCGACTCCATATCGTCATGTAGTGTGAATTCTGTTTGGACAAGGGATTGCGTCGGCCAATCCATGTGAGTAAATTGGCATTAGGATTGGTGTTAGACCACGACGACGTATGTAGGACGAAATTTAGAAGCTGATTATAAATAGTTAATCGCGCTTTTCAAGAATTCTCTATCAACACCACCGATTCTTCGTGCATCTAGGAGTGAAGCTCCATTCACATTATATATTATTACCGAAGAGGATGTGTAGGTGTTGTATTGACTCAAGAAGACAAAAGAAAGGATATGCTATCATCCATGTTGGTTGATGTCTTCTTGATCTTAAGAAAAGGTATGCCCATGCTTTAAATAATGCTTAGCATTGTACTATGCATGTGCTGAATTGAAACATTAATTGATTTAGTACACGTGTGATGGCTTGCCAGGCCGATGTAATAAAGCACATGTTATATCGACCAATTCTTCGCGGAAGGATAGGCGAATAGGCATATGCACTAATTGACTGTGATTTGGCTCTTGAGCCATTGAGTATTTTGAAATGTCAAATCCTCGTCAATTAGATTGTTGAGCATGGAATTGATTTACAAGATGAGATCAATTACCTATTTTCTACCCCATGGAGACTTTATTTTGATTAATCGGCTTGCAAAAAGGGTCAAGGTGTTGGCATAGTCATTATCTCTCACAATGTGTTATTTGAGACATCAAGCCGATTAAAAACACATTTGCACCAACATTCAAGCCGAATGTGAAGTTCTTTTATTCGGCTTGGAAATATTGCATTCCATGGAGGTGAAACATGTTAAGGCCTTTGGTGATTCCCTGCTGGTGGTATAGCAGGTGGCTAGCAAGTTTCAATGATTAAAAAGGGGGTCACCATTTTATATGTGTCTTGATATGTGCCTTGATATTATCAATACATTTACTGAATTTTAAATTTGGCATATTCCAAGGCATGAGGATTTGAAGGCCAACATGTTAGCTCAACAAGCATCTGGCTATGATGTCGGTTGGTATAATTTTCATGTTCAAGAAAAGCCAATGTATAAAAATTTTAGTTTTTCCTGTGCAGGTGTAGACCAGTCGGCTCAGCCGACTCCCTCTCTGTTGAAGCCCAGTCGGCTCAGCTGACTTCCCTAGTCGACCACACCGACTCCTCCAAGTCGGTTAAGCCGACTGCCCCAATCGGCATAGCCGACTCATCTGTGGCCAACCCGGCCAATCTGCCCGAGAAGCTTTCAAATCGGCCTAATGGAACTTCTAGTGATATTGGGCCCGATTTATATGATTAGAGGACTCCCTTGTTGGCATATTTATGTGATCCAAGTGCTAAAGTTGACAAGAGTGTTTGACAGAGTGCTGTCAAATATGTGCTGCATAATGATGAGCTATATCAGAGAACCGCTGAGGACTTGCCATTAAACTGCTTGTATTCTAATCAAGCAAGAGTGTCTATGGGAGAAGTCCATGAAGGTATTTGTGGTACGCATCAATCGGCCCTGAAGATGAAGTGGTTATTGCGTAGAGCCGGTTTTTATTAGCCTACCATGATGGCCGATTGTTTTTGTTACTACAAGGGTTGTGAAGAGTGTCAAAGGTTTAGAAATATTCAGCTTGTGCTTGCTGCTATGCTTCGTCCTATTATCAAACCATGGCCTTTTCGTGGTTGGGGGCTAGACTTCATTGGTCAAATTCATCCTCCATCTTCCAAGGGACACCGATTTGTGTTGGTTGCTACGGATGTTGACACTTCTTAGCATCACTCATGTTAGGTTGTCATCCCCAACATGACACCAAGAGTGTGGTTGTATTATACTCATGCCACTTAACTATATAAAGATATTAAAGTATATATCCGCAAGCGCATAGATAACTACACCCGTTGCAGCATTTCACCCAAGTTTATCCTAGGTATCTTTATTTATATTTAACCAAAGGAGAACAAATAGAGGGGCACATATTAATTAAAGGCTACTCTACACATGTGATATGAATATTCGAAATCACTATCCTTTACTCTCAAACAGGAATCAATCAAATAAAAAGAGATAAAATATATGATAATCAGACCATTCATATGATATTCCTTAGAGCAGTACTGCTATGGCAAGTTATTGATCAGAATATAAAGTAAGAGAATAACTCCTAAGTAATCCTTTAACTATTAGTCATAATCTACATTGATTAGTGCAATTATATCTGGCAATCATTGGCTAGGTTATCTCATATCTATAAACAAGGAACATCTCCATTACAAAGTTGAGAAACAGAGTAACAACTAAGTAATGAGACCACGTTCTACTAAGTTCTACACTCGGGGAGTGGACTACAAAGGACTCAACAGGAATGTCACACCTGCGATCTACCATATGGCCTGGAGTATAGAGTGCATTTGCAGGTAAACAGTGTATAAATACCACACTTACACAATGTTGACCACCCACCCATGACTCAATAAGGTGAGTGCTTTGCAAACATGTGTATAAACATAATGATAAACTATCTATACCAAATATATAATCAAAGCAGACTAATCTCATAATAATCAAGGATATAATATAGATTAACAACAAGATCATATCTAATGTATCAAGAATAATGATCAAGAACAATGAACTAGAACTAGACAATGATGAACTAGAACAATTACGAACTAGAACATAAATAATTAGAACATAAAGAACTAGAACATGAACTAGATAAAGAACTAGAAGAACTGATGAACTAGATGAATATCTGAAGAACAATATTGATACAAGAGAGAAGAACTGGATTTACCAAACTCCTCTTGACTAGATCTGGAGCCCAAGGCTGCTTGACTCCTCTACTTCTAATTCTAATCTAGCTATGCCTAGATATGATGGAGCTCTAAGGAGATAAGAGTTGTTAGTTGGTCTTCTGTTTTCTGGTTGATGATTGATTGAATGAATTCCCCTTTGAAGGGGGGTATGGGGCCTCGTTTATATAGCCCAGAGCATGGAACCGTGACCCTTGGATCAAACCGACCTTCACGTAGGGTTAGGATGCATTCTTGGAGGCGGTTGAAGTAGCTTGCAAAGGAAGGAGCCGAGGGGCGGCGGCCAGGGGCCGGTCGGCCTCACCTAGCGGCGCCTTGTGGTGGCCCTCCTCATGGAGTCCTCTGGTGTCCTCTAGAATCCTCTTGCGTATTCGTGACGTGGAGATTAGGCCGATTGACGTGGGTTTCTTCTCGTGGAAGATATTAATTCCTGAATTATTCTGATAACCCCTACAAAATATAGATTCACCAAAACTCATGGAATTTCGTTAGTTGACACCCTAAACCTATGTTGGTGATCATTTATTAGACCTTTATATATTTATTTTAACCATTTATTATGGTAGATAACCATCGTCAACAACGGATTACTTTACCAAGTGGACCGAGATAGTTCCTTTGAAGAATATGACACACAGGGAGGTAATTGAGTTCATTTCTGAGCATATCATTTATAGATTCGGCATCCCTCAAACATTGACTAAAGATTAAGGGACATTATTTATATCTAAGGAAGTGAGAGAGTTTGCTGAATTATATAAGATCAAATTGCTCAAATCATCTCCATACTATGCTCAAGCTAATGGCCAGGCTGAGTCTAGTAATAAAATTTTGATCAAACCCATTAAGAAGAAGATTAAGGAGAATCCAAGAAGGTGGCATGGAGTTTTGTCTGAAGCTCTATAGACACATCACATCTCAAGGCATGTGCTACAAAGTTACTCCTTTTGAGTTGGTATATGGTCAAGAAGCTGTGTTGTCTATCAAGGTAAATTTGGATGCATACAGACTTACTAAACAAAATGATCTATCAGCTGTTGTGTATCATGATTTGATGATGGATAACATCGATGTGGTAACTGATGTAAGATTAAAAGCTCTTAAGAAGATAGAGAAAGATAAAGCTCGAGTCGTCAAGGTATACAACAAGAAAGTCAAGAACAAATCCTTCCAAGTGGAAGAATTAGTGTGGAAAACTATACTACCAATTGGATCGAAGAGTAATCAGTTTGGTAAGTGGTCACCTAATTGGGACGATCCTTACAAAGTGATCAAAGTCATATACGATAATTCTTATTTGCTAGCGACATTGCAAGGTGAACGTTTCAAAGTAGCATTCAACGGGCGGTACTTGAAAAAATATTTTCCAAGTGGTTGGCAAGAAGCCTAAGTGCTCTCCAAACAACGGCCGATACACATATCACCCTTAGAACAAAAATGACCATCGCTCTTAGTCACTGAGTAGCCGATGAGATGGGTATTGTCGCTATTCAGTTTTATTGTGTTTGGTTTGATTAAGTGTTTTGGTTCATACATCATTCACCTGAAAATAGAGACATATGTTGACACTCAAAAATATTTATTTGTGAATTTATCAAAATATGGAACGGACTTCACCATTGTATTCCTCTCGTCGAGACAGACAAAAAAACATATATGAAACGTCTAATTTAGAGTCCGGATGAAGGAGTTATGCCCCGGAAAGATGCTCCGTTGTCAGGACTTTCGGCCCAAGCTGGAATTTCTGGCCCTCACCCGAGCCAGAACTTTCGGCTCAAACTTGAACTTCTGGCCCGCACTCGAGCCGGAACTTTCGGCCTGAGCCAGAACTTCCGGCAAACCTAATAAAAAGGTTGTTCGGGTCTGGCCTTTTGAATTTCTATCCGAACTGTTCCAAACTCATGGAAAACTTAGGCCTTGTTTAGATTAAAAAAAATGAATCTGATGAATAGTACCACTTTCATCTTATTTGGCAAATATTGTCCAATCGTGGACCAACTAGCCTCAAAAGATTCATCTCGTGATTTCCAACTAAACTGTGTAATTAGTTATTTTTTACCTACATTTACTACTTCATGCATGGGTTTAAAGATTTATGTGATAGAGAGAGTGAAAAAATTCTAACTTTTGAGGTGCATCTAAACAAGGCGTTAGAAAATAAGCCTTGGAGAGGTTTCTTACTGAGATAAGACCAACCCCCTCCATATATATAGGAGGATCATGGCCGATTGAATTTCCATCTATCCAATCGACACAAAAACACAACAAATCAATCTACTACCTCTTTTTACCCTCTCTTCCCCTCTACTTCTTCTCCTCGTTCTTCGTCGGTGTTGCATGGCTGGAGGATCGACGATGACGACGCTCTAGAGCGGTTAGGCCGGCTAGGGCAGCCCATAGCCACCGCACACCCAGACAGGGTCCCTCCCGAGCGTGTGGGTTTCGGGTCTCAAGAGACCTCGCCGGCGTGTCCTGCGTATCACGCTCCCGGCGAGGCTCCTCCGGTGACGTGTCCTGCGTATCGCGCTCATCGCTAGAGGCACAAGGTCCAGGGTGGATATCCCCTAGGCGCTGGCCGATCTCTAAATTGGCTAGGCCCTACATCGAGCGATTTAGCTCCTTATCGAGTGTGTGACCTAATTAAGCATCAACACTGTGTTTACAGGAGGAAGTAGGAACACACCTAAGCTTACAAACTTTTGCAAATAGAAACCTCCGGATGTTTGAGGCATTTCATCGAACAGATTTTGGGCGTGACAAGAGTGCCATTCCAATCTTAGGTCTTCAGCCGCATCTGCAAAACATAAAAAAGCCTAAGCAACGGAGGAAAGATTTGATAACCAACTGATCATACGCTGCTGAAGTTTAACCCCCCCCCCCCCCCGTGCAACAGAGTCTCTATCCCGTTTCTGGAGATCATTCCGTGCCGGTGCCACAAGCAGTGCTTCGCCGCACAACAGAAAGAATCGGGATGCCAGGCCAGAGTCCAAATGAATACGCTTTCCAGCCAGTAAGGATATTTCACCGATGTATGTTTTCGTATTCTGATAACATATAACGGGAATACGCTACCGATGTGAACATTGGTAGAATGGTAGTGTATTAGATATGAGAGGATTCCCCGCGCGTTGTCGCGGATATGAAGGAGGATTATAAATATGGCCTCACTGTAGTCTATCAAGTCATCTATATATAGCTTGATTATTAGTAGTCAGTTTTTGAAGAGGAAGAGAGAAAGTCGCGTGAGAGAATAATGCTACAGTATGCGTGCATGGTCATGTGTAGATAACTGTATCCACTACTGAAACCATTTGTGAGTGGACACTTAATTGCATGCGGCAGCAGGAGAAGTGGATGATGACGTGGCTCAAGGAGGTGCTAGATAATTAGGCTAGTGGGGTTTATCTTTATTGGAGATATAGATTTAGATGTGGACGACACACAAATGATTGCTTACGCTACATGAGTAAAGGTTTGATATGCCCTTTTATGTGGGAGATGAAGGAATCAAAACACAATAATGCAGACATTATGCTCGGCGAGTGAGGATCTTATCCAGTGCTACGGACACTGTACAAAATGTTATCACCTTGTGATTTGTGAACACAATTCAGAGATGAATATGCCTTGCTTCGCTGCTCGATCGAGTAGTCCTAATCATATTCCTAGTAGGATCAAGGAAAGATATACATTCCCCTTTTAAATCTAGCACTTAATTCTCTTGCAATTCCAATGCTGCAACTGCAATTATCGGGTGCAACTGTTCGTCATGCATAAATATTCTTTCTACTATGGCGGATGAAGCAAACCAAAATGTGCAACGGCTTTTGGCGCTAGTTGCTCCATCCATTACTTGTTTGGTTTTGATGCATAAATCAACCTCTCGTTCAGGCAGTAATCCTAGTAGAGTCTCATGAAAGACGTCGGTAAATTCTGACACCACGGGAATAGATGATAGGTTCTTGACCTCCGATTTCGTCTGCATGGCTGACACAAGGTAGGCGGTACAGCCTGACTCAATTAGATGTTGTGCCTGTCTATTAATCTCGCATAGTCATATTTACATACTCTCCATACATATTTTTCTATTAATAAGAAAGCATTTTATTAAACTCAAGATAATTACATCAAGTTGATTCAATCATCTTGAGTATACAAGCACACAGACTATATATAAATATTGTGTGTGTTTCTGTCTGCCCACCAGAGGAGCATTGCGCAAGAAAGTTCAGACCATCTATCTGTTTTTCACGCTGCTGTGTGAATAGAACAACACCTTTTACCATTCTGAGCTTTTGCATTGCGTGTCTTTTATTTGCTACTGTGTAAATAGACAGGCAATTTGTTGGCGGCCGCAGGAAGTAGTGCATCTATTCCATGGTCAGCCGGTCCATGCATATTATTGCAAGTCCACTTCGTCGCGTTTATGCTTGCTTGCGAGAGAGATCTTTCGTCGTTGTGGGCTTGTTGCGATGCAATGCAAAGCACCAAGAGGCTGGTTCGGTGGAATTGGAACAGAAGTACTGCAGGTAGCAGCGACGTCTCGCCTCGATGAGGTCAACTCATCAGTTGCGCCAGCACTCTTTCTGTATTTTGAGAGTTTGATTAATCTGTCATTCCTGAATTAGCTTGAGTAAGTAGCTAGGAACATTCATATATTCAGTTATAGCCAGAACAAGCAAGTAGTGTCTGACTCCATTTGTGAATTTCAGACCCCATTTTTGTGCGCAGTCCGATCGATATGCAGAAAAGAAGATTCAGACATTCAGTCACAACGGAATGTGCGTCATAAGTTGATTTACAGATAACAAACCTATATTCATGATCAAAACAACACTTGTTTAGTCGTCATAGGTTGAACAAGGGGGTGCATAGTTCAGAAGTGTATACACATGGTCATAAATAATTGGACAAATGTTAAGTAGAAGATAAACCTGTAAAAACGAGTAAAAACGCTTAGGTGAGTTTGGTGTAGCTCTGGAGCCACAACTCGTCAAAGTAGCAGTAGCAAGAGACGGAGAAGCCCTAGAAAACCAACTCTGCTGACTCCTCTCCATAGTTCATTTTAGGCTTGCAGGAGCCAGGGCCGTTTTGAGCTACAGTACTAAACAATGTTCAACAGTGCCGGAGTCCATTGAAGCCCGGACCAAATGGAGCCTTAGCTCATTAGCTGTACTCCTCGTTGTGTACACAAAATCAATGTCTTCAAATCTTGTTTAAAATCTTCTTCTTAATACAAAGATACGCAAATCTTTTGCGTATTCGAGAAGAAAATGTCTTCAAATCTTTTTTTTAGGACAGTAATATCCCCAAGATATTATTTCGATTCATACTTCTGGTAAATCGATGTGTCATTTTCAGAGGGAACATCAAGTACAGCCAGGTCCAGGCTCAACCTACGGTTTAAACTGAGCAGTGACTTGAAGCATAATATGCACTTGCTATGTAACTGTGCAGCATGCAGATGATTAGCCTAAAAGGGGTCATTTATCATGAAAATATTTTACTTGTTTGGTCCTTTTAGTTAAAGGTGGGTAATTGTAGTAATACTATGCATGCACTACTCACGGGGAGATCAGAACTTCAGAAGCTTCGTTCTAGGCAAATTTGAACTAGATCAGAATTCAACTCAAATGCAATTATTTCAGCCTTGTCAGGATCGGAAGTCTAATTTTGTTAATCACAGTTCCTTTGCAGAGTAGCGTTATATATTTTCTACTTTGGAATTAATAGATCCACACATCTAAATGCTGCAGTGCATTTATATATGGAGGCATGCAATTAGGCTACTGAATTATGTTTTGGCATGTGAAAATATAGTGACTTCCTCCGTAAGTACTTCCTAATAATCTTCCGATGTGTGTTCTTATTCTAAGTGTCGAAACATGAAAGATGCCATAGATCAGAACAATAGTGCATGTCATTATTTGCTAAAGGATTCAAAAAGGTAGACTCTATCATAGACACAATTCAATCTGCAGAAACGAAATTAACAAAGAATGATATTGCCTTAAGCTATTAGCATGCATCAGATTTGATGACCATCTGCAGATTCAAAGGCTTCTTCCTGAAAACCCTACCTGCAGTTTCCATTAACAAAGAGCGAAAGTTGTGTGTCAAGTGTTACGGACCTTATTCAAACATAGATCTTGCCTGACCTTGTATGTTTCCTAGGACGCCGCTGGAAGAAGAAAATTGGCTGCTTGCCTGACTAGGGTTTCCAACAAGCATGCATGGTGTTGTTGTGCTGCCACGAGAAAATGAAACTGCCAGATGATCTGATCATCTGTTTTCCATGAAGTCAATTCTTTCTTCAGATGGTAATCAAGAACACATATGGTTTCAGATCATGCTGGCAGCTTCATCTCCTTGTGCCGCACAAACGAAACTGACTGAAGAACACACAACACCTCGACCTTAGAGAGAGAGAGAGAGAGAGAGAGAGAGAGAGAGAGAGAGAGAGAGAGAGTAGAGGAGGCGTGCGCTTGATGAGATGGTGAGGGGGCAGCTGGTGATTAGCTAGTGCTTTATATGGAGTCCTTTTCGTGCTATTCTTTTCTGTTTGTTTGTACTATCTCCGAAAGCTGACGCGCAGGGGAGAAGAATAATGCAAAGGCGAGGAGAGAGATTAGTGCAGTGGTCCCGATCGAGAAGGAAGATGCAAGCAAAGTTGAACATGGCATGCGCTCTCATCCAGTATATATATTAATTAATCATTTTTCCTCAAAAAAGACGACAATAGACGGCAAACGTTCGTGTATAAGAGTACAAAGATGACTATGCTCTCTATATCCTTCGTAATCGCTAGAAATATAGTTTTGACAAAAAAAAACAATTTCCAGCAGTTTTCTTTAATTAAATATCCAGATAAAGTTATTCTCTGTTTCAGATTTCTCGCTAGCAAATAAAATGAAGAGTGAGAATTGCTTTCTAGAGTGTTGACAAATATAGAAAATCTGCTAGAGGATAGAAAGATATAGAAAACGCTTTTTATGCAAATCACTCTTGGAGATGCTCTTATACATCATGCAATTTTTAGGCTGCATTTGATAGCAATAAGTGGCGGAGCCCGACATTTTTAGGAGACGAGACGATTTTCATTGTGGATAAATATTTATTAAAAAAAGACATAATATTTCTCTATAACAAAGAGAATTTTTCTTTGCACTTTCCCGACGAGCACGAGCAGTAGTTTCACCTGTGCTAGCGCTCCATGACACGAATAATTTTAGAAAAACTCATGGGGTTTTGTTTTTATGGCTCTATGTTTTCCTCTTTTTTCTGCCACCGCCATTAAGGGTTTGCTATCTTTCGTTCTAAACTACGGAGACAATAATCTTCTTTGTTAATATAAGTAGAGTAGCGCTCTTACCAGTCACTTAGAGCAACTCCACCGGCTTGCTAAAAAATGAGCAGAGAAGAATAGTTTTTTTTACGGTGGTGGTGGTGGGAGCATCTCAGAGTTATTCTAAACTGTACTCTCTAAATCATTTGTTTAGAGCCGCTTTCTATATTATTACATCCTCTAATAGTTTTTCAATATCTTGTGTGCACCCTTGACAGCTATCATCGCTATCTATATCTGGCTAACAACAAATTCGAAATAGAGAATTGCTATATATAGATATCTAATTGGAGAAGCTGTTGAAGGATATTTTTTCATTAAAGTCTCTATTTCTAACAATTAGGAAGGACCTAGAGAATCTCTTAGAGTTTATCTTAGGTGAGGGGAAATGCCGCCTTCTAAGAATGGTATATTTTGAGCCAAAATCGCCTGTTATCGGCCAAAATCGTATAGGAAGGGATTTTTCGCTATGGCGCGCTGCCCCAGAACACATGAAGCCAGCCATCACCCGTTAGCAAAACCCTGGCCAAACACCAACCCTGAGATTGGCCGGTTTTTTCCCCAAAACATATAAAACATACTAACATTTACGAGGTGTAATAAGTACTATCAGATGCATCGTCGAATATATATATATTTATAATCAATCTATTTGGATATATAAATATTAATAATAATTTTATATTAGATTTAAGAATGCTTGACTTAGTTCAAATTAAAGTAACATTTCTGACGCTTATAAGTTTTGGAGCATTGATTTAGCCTGCTCTTAGAGCTTAGTAATTAGTTTTTCACTATTAATGCATGACTCACTTATCTCTCTGACAAAGTTTATTGATTCTTGTGTCCAAACCGGCTGTAAACTTACATACAACTCGCTTCTCCTTTCTCCTCTACCTTAGCATTTAACCAACTTACATTATGTTATTACACTTGCTCTTAAATAAGATACGGGAGTTGTGCGGGCATCTAGGATTAGAATCTAAGTCGGTTCACGATACTTAATACTCGTGTTATCATAGCATGGCAAAGGGGGTTTACCCTTTAATGAACCAACCTACCCTCTAATTAACCAACCTACGGTGGGCCTTTGGAAAAGGCCTTTTGCCGTGAATGCATCCACATACCTAGCTAACAAATTGCCCTTTATTTGGGCATGAAATTCGTGTGCGCCCGATCGAGGTACGTGTCGCCCTTTGATCCGCACTTCACATACTCCCTCACTCGAAAAGGAAGTCGTTTTGGACAAGGTTTGGGTCAAACATTAGAAATATAAATCATGAATAATTTTTAAGTTGTTGAGTTTGAAAATGTGAAAACTATATGAATAGATTTGTCTTGAAAAATAATTTTATAAAAATATACATATATCACTTTTTGATAAATATTTTTATAAAAATAAGGAGTCAAAGTTACACTTTGGAGACCGTGTCGTTGTCCAAAATGACTTTCTTTTTGAGTATGGAGAGAGTATATGCGATCGACCGTGTGCAATGCTATCGGCGAGCGAGCTTCATCTCGAGATGCCAAAGCAAAACAGAAGGTACAATATTTACTCCTCTTTTATAGTTTTACAATAATGATTACACACAAGCGTCTGTGCGGACAGACGTGTCTCCCCCACTCGCTATTGCGTCTCACTCCCTCTTGTCCGCACCCTGCTGAAAACATAAAATTCTCCACCGCGCCCTGTCTTGCTCTTGTCCGCCTCCACCGTGTTGCTGGTCATGCGCGACCGCCTCCACCACACTGCCTGCTTGCGCGGCGCACAGCCGTGCTTGCTGCACCTGTGCTCACCGCGGCCACGCTCCACTGCGCTGCTTATCAAGAGAGTATCAAAATGGCACCGTTTGAAGCATTGTATGGCCGTAGATGCAGAACTCCGTTGAATTGGTCAGAACCAGGAGAAAGATGGTTTTATGGGGTTGATATGGTGAAGAAAACGGAAGAAAAAGTCAGGCAGATTCAGAAGAGTTTAAAAGTTGCTCAGTCTCGACAGAAGAGTTATGCTGACAAAAGACATAGACATTTGATGTTTAAAGTGGGAGATTATGTTTATCTGAAAGTGTCACCCATGAAAGGAGTTACTTGATTTGGAGTCAAAGGCAAACTCGCACCACGTTATATTGGACCATTTCAAATCATTGAAAAATATGGAAAGGTGGCATATAGATTAAAGTTGCCAGAACAACTGTCAGCCGTGCACAATGTATTTTATGTATCACAATTGAAGAAGTGTCTTCAAGTACCTGATCAAGTTGTTGATGTTGATGGAGTTGAACTTGAGCCGGATTTGACATATTCTGAATATCTTGTCCGAGTTTTGGATCGAAAGGATCGTGTTACCCGAAGTAGAACAATCAAATGATACAAGATACAATGGGATCAACATTCGGAAGAAGAAGCCACGTGGGAATCGGAAGATTATCTGTTGGAAAATTTTCCTGAGTTCTTTGCTTCTATCTAGGTTGTAATTTCTTCTCTAAATTGTAACCTGTCCTTTTCAAATTTTTGTAATGTAGAAAAACCCCTACCTGTTTTGTAGACAAGTTCTGAACATGTTTGCTTGACACGTTTTCTTTTCCATTACTTAACTCAAGGTTTTAAATCTCGGGACGAGATTTCTTTAAGGGGGAAGGGCTGTAACACCCCGGGTGTTATAGTTGCTAATTAATCTGACATGTCATCATATTGCATCGCAAAACATCCATGATTAGGTCAACCCTGTTATGCATTAACTAAAATGAGTTTACCTTTCTAGATTGGATGTGCTTCTCGGTGGTGTGATTCGAACTGATAACCCTAATTTTGAATGCCACCGCAAATACTTAGTCTGTGCCCTGCGTAATTTGAGGTGTGTGACTGTGTTACACACTAGTGTTAAGTGTAGGGTATGAACTCAAGTATAACATGTAAAATGAAGCTCCAAGTTTGAGTTCGAGTTGGAATCCAAAAACTTGTCACGAGTTTTCCGATTCGAATTTAAATTCAAATTTGGTAAAATATTAAAAGATTTTCAAAAAAATAAATTGGTCAACTAAGAGTGACATTTGGTCAACCATGTAATGTTTGTCCAAATGATGCCCTTGGATGATGGTTTGATCATTAAGTAATCACCAATTAAGGTAGCAACAAATTTCAATTGAAAATTCCTCCGAAAACCCTAAAATCCAAAACCCTGTTTTACCCCTTTTGAAATAATTCAAAATCTAGGAAAAATTTGGGAAAAAGTTAAAAACCAAGTTTGTAGAACTTTTCAAGGGCTACAACTTTAGTGTTTTGAGTTTTCAAAGTTTTAGTGTAAAATGTGGAGCAATTTTAAAAATAAGCAAATTTCAGATTTGACCCCTTTTCATCCCCAAACTCAAATTTCAAAATGGAAGCAGATTTTGAAAATGTTTTGAATAGAAAAGTTGTAGGTCTTGGCTAGAAGTACAACTTTCGTGTTTGGAGTTTCTGAAGTTTCAATATAAAATCCAAAGTAATTTCTAAATTACCAAACTTCCAAAAAGTGTCCCATTTTGAATTTAAACTCAAATTTCAAAATCTAGTTTGAATTTGAAAAAGTGTTCAATACAAAACTTGTAGAGCTTGAAATTCTGAAGATTTCATATCTTGGGAATTTTTCAAGTTATTACATGAATTTGGGAGTAATTTGTGAAAAACAGTTCGATTTGGAACAGTTTGGGGGGAGCTACAGTGCTCGGTGAATCAACGACTGGCCGCGCGCGGCATGGGCGCCAGCGAGCCGCCGTCGTCGCGCTGGCCGCTTCCACGATATTCTAGTCTGCCATCGCGACCAACTGGACCGCCTCGCGCTCTCCAGTCTCCTCTTTATCTTCTCAGCTCCATATAAAGCCCACCACCGCTACTGTCGCCATCCCGTTTCGCCATTACCGCCGCCACCGTCCTCACCTCGCCGGCAAAATTCGCCCTCTCTACTCCACCGCAGCCCTCTCCATCTTGCCAATAGCTCCGCCATCATCTCGCGAACCATTTGCGCCTCTCAGCGTAGACGCTACCGCTCAGGATCGCCGGGGAGCCGTCATCTTCAACCTCGGGTCACCGTCGTCCGAGGTGAGCTCCGCCGCCGTGGTCAGCTCGGTGTAACCCAAGTTAATGTTTTAAACCTCACGTTCCTGCATCCTAGTTAACTGTGCTTGCTCATGCGCTTGTTGTCTTGCCCAGCGCACGGGGAGACACGCCGAAACTTCCAAGTTTTCGTCGGAGCGGTAGTCGCCATACCCAAGCCGTCGTGCCGCCTCTCGTGGTCAGCCATATCCATCACTCCTCCGCGTCCACCAACTGCACGTCTAAGCTCGTGGTGAGCCACTGGTTCTTCCCACCCCTTCAATTCAGTCGTTTACGCTTTGCATCGTTGGGTCGCCGGGCACCGCGGCCACCATGCCGCCATGGTCGGGTACGGCTTTGTCCATGGCCTCTGCGGGAAGGTAGTGCCTTCATGGGAGTGCGGTAGGTGATGTAGATTGTGATGCGCGTGGTAGACTAGTCAGAGCCGCATCGTCGGGGCCGTGGCCATCGGCCGGCCGTCGTAGCGCCATGGCCAGGCGCGGGAGAGAACGGAGGGGAGCGCGGAGGAAGAAGGCGAGCGCGCGGTGCAGCTGGGTTGGGCTGACTGCTGGGCCGAGCGCGCGCGAGCAGGCCACGCGGGTGCAAGCGAGCGCAGGCGGGGGCGGTCGCGGTATAGCCGGGCCGTTCGGCTGGGCCGAACCGGAGGAAAGGAAGGGAGGCGGTCCAAAATGAAAGTTTTTGTTTTTCTTTTTACAAAATGTGAATAGTGTTGGTATTTATTTATTTCATTAAAAATTCTGTGGAGCTCCAAAAATAATGAAAAATTTTATGTAAGCTTTTCAAGGTGTAAACTACTTAGGAAAAATATTAAATACTAAATTTGATTAATTTTTGCAGGATATTTAATTAGTTCAATTAAATATTAAATGCAACTTCCAGGAATTTTAGTAATTAAAATATTAATCCAAAAATCATGAAATTTATTTTGACACGGTTTTAGGTCATGTTTAATCCATAGAAAAAGTTTAAGCTTAGTTAGATGAAATTTTATCTAATATTAATTATGCCCTAATTATTTAAATGTTTAAATAATTGTTAATTGATAAGTGTTGTGTGCTCTTTTGATTGAGTGATGTCCTTGGGTCACTAATTCTTAGTGATCTTTGGCACCTTAATTTCATGTTTGAGCTCGTTAGTAACATGTTTGGTAAGAAACGCTAGTATCGCTTAAGTAACCGCTATTAGTTAGTAGGTTTACCGCGAAGGAAAGTTGTACTCAAGTCGTAAACCGTGGCATATCATTATCAAGCATCATGTTTATCATCGAGCATCATTTTGAAGCATGTTCTATACTCGTGTAGTTCCCGCTTTTGAAGAAGTTGAAGTTGGTGAGCAAGTCTCCGGAGAAGAGTTGTCGTCGGTGGGTTCCAGACCGGAAGTCGAAGTCCTCGAGTCCGAGTCAGTCGTCGTGTCAGAGCAAGGCAAGCCCCGGTGCATTTAAACCTACCTTGAGAATTACAAATCTTTATTATTCTTACTATGGTTACTGCATTAAGTAATTAGGAGTTGAGTGATAACCCAATTGCTGCATTATCATCCTTGATTATTGCGATATCACCCTTGATACTTGTTTTACTGAAAATGCGTAGTATGCTTCTCTATGCTTATGAGTTAAGCTTTTAAAATGAATGTTTACTTAGCCATGACGGCATACTTAATGAATATTGAAATATGAGAATGAACTTATAAAATCGGGCGGGTGGTTTGGCCACTGCTAATTTACATTGGGAAAGAAGTCTCAATGTAGTGTTTCCGCCTTATCAGTTAAGGACCGTACGTTGTTGGTCCTCGCGTCATGGAGTTTTTATTAGTACTGGCCATGTACCCATGTCGGGTAAGCCTTACTTCGACTATTCCATTACGAGAACGTCTAACCTCGCATTAGGAGTGGAGAGATGGCGAGAGTAGCATGTACCCTCGAGGCTAGAATTGGGCCGGGTTCGAGGAGTACTGTGCTCTCGGGTAGCGATGGACACGTTCTGGTTTTGGGTTACTCGGGTAAGAGTTGATATATGCAAGATTCGGTTCTACATATGTCGTGTGGTTAGGAATCCCCAGCTGGGTAAATGAAGCGGTTCGAATCGTCGTTGCTCCACGAGAAAGGAGTCTTAGCCTTGCACCAACATCGTAGTTAAGAACTGGAATTGAAAGAAAGAAAGAGAAAGATCTTGATGAGAATTACTTTGATCTAGATTAGGATCACTTAGAATTAGTTAATGAACCATCAATGGTAAAAGTAAAATATTGAAGGTAAGGACTTACTTTAGTAAGCTTTTCTGCAAAAGAAGTTTTAATTCTTGAATACCCGTACCTTGATTTCCTAAAGATAGCATGCCCTTGGAGTCTTTTTCTTAGTCGGGTAAGTCTTGTTGAGTACTCTCGTACTCAGGGTTTGTTGAAACCCTTGTTGCAGGTGCGGTTCATGAATAAGTCTGCTTTGAGCCTTGTTGCATGACCTTTGTGGCTCAAGAAAGTGATGACGAGTAGACTGTGTGGCCTCTGGACAAGGCATCTCGTTTGTGTGATTGTAATAAAGTTACTATTGATACTTCTCTACTACTGGTTTGTAATAATGCTACTTAAGGTTTGAAGTTTGGAAACTATTGTTTGTAAACTTAAGTTATTGTAAGACTTCCGCTACTTTACTCTGCTGATATTTTGAATAAACTGTTGTAATATTGCAATACTCCTGTGATTGGATCCTGTTTGGAGGAAAACAGGCCTTTTAAGTTATGAGGAACATAAGTACGGCTGTCAGACAGCTCGCTATTGCGTCTTCACTCCCTCTTGTCCGCACCCTGCTGAAAAAATAAAATTCTTCACCGCGCCCTCTCTTGCTCCTGTCCGCCTCCACTATGTTGCTGGTCACGCGCGACCGCCTCCACCACGCTGTCTGCTTGCGCGCGACCGCCTCCACCACGCTGCCTGCTTGCGTGGCGCACAGCCGTGCTTGCCGCACCTGTGCTCACCGCGGCCACGCTCCACTGCGCTGCCTGCTCGCCGCGGCCGCCTCCACCGATCTAGCGAGCCAGCGAGGGAGGGTGAGCTTCGTGTGAAGCCATCCCGTCAGCGAGTTGCCCTTGCCGCTGCCACACGACAAGCTCCGTGCGTCGCCGTCGACCTCTGCGCCGTCGTCGACCTCCACAAAGACAAGCCTCCATTCATCCGAGCAACAAGATGACATTGCATTGAAAGCCCATGTTGAAAGCGTATATTTTAAGTATTTTAGATGTTTCATCTGGATGTTGCAAATGTTTCATCTTGATGTTGCAAAAGTAGGTTGGGATGTTGCACATGTTGCAATGGCTATACACGTATGTTTCAAACGTATGTTCTGAATGTTTTATCTATGTTTTTCATATGTATGTTTGCAAGTGTTTTATCTCGATGTTGCTTATGTTTTTGCAAGTGTTACAGACGTATGTTCCAAGTTTTTAGCTGTTTTCGTACGTATATTACAAGTGTTTCATCTGGATGTTTCAAAAGTAGATTTAATGTTGCAGCAAGTGTATGCATGTTTCGAATGTTTCGTCTGCTTTCATACATATGTTGCAAGTGTTGCTTCTGGAGGTTTCAAAAGTAGATTGGATGTTGCATCTTCCTTCTCGCTTTTCTGCTGTCTCGCATCGGTATCTCTTCCACCTCCGGCGTCAGCTAGGCATCTGTCACCCCTCCCCTTTTTCTCGATGCTGGTGACGCTCGGGCCGACGCGGGCCCTGTGTGGGTGCTCGAAATGGCACGGGAAATGACTTACTGGTGCGGGCGTCCGGACGCCCCGTCCGTCTGAACATCCGGGCGCTAGTCGTTCCGATAGTTTTATGTAATTATCTAAGACGGTTGTGCACCCATCACTAGTACTGTCCACACCACATAGTAAATTTATAAGTGACATCGTGAGCCGTCATTAATTTGCTTCTCTGGCGTGGCGTAGTGTATCCTCTTCTAAGACCTGTCCAAGCACATCCTAGCACGGTGGACGTGCTACACTGCACCGATTTTTCTACACGTGAAAAAAGGTTTCATGGAGCAAAATTATTGAAAATTAAAAAAGAAAAAAAAGAAAAAACATCACATCAGATATAGGCCCTGTTCATCTGGCTTATAATCCGTCTTATTCAGCTTATTTTTTCAGCCGGAACAGTATTTTTCTCTCACAAAAAATCAGCCAACAGTGTTTTTCAGCCGGCTTATAATTCCAGCCGAACGGGGCCATAGTGCTGAACAGTGGCCGAAGCCCTGAGAGGTCAAGAATTTCTGGTGCGTTAAAGAAAGTCAGCCTATTCACGTGAGATTATCGGTCAGTAGTACTTTCAATCAGCCAGATCAGCCCAAACGAACAGGCTGCAGTGTTATTAGATTATCGATAGAACAAAAGGTACGTCTCGAGCTGTTAACAGAAAGAATAACACAAGTAAGCTAGCTAGATTCGACTTCGCCCATATATCCCATCCAGATTAATTATATTGGTTATTCACTTATTCAAAGCACACGCCACATCCTTCTCCATAATTTTTTTATTGCTGATGCTCGATCTGTGTGTTGTGGTTCAATTGGCAAGGCCTGAAAGCATGTCGAGCGTGGATTGGAGTGGGCTAGCTAGGCTACGCATACGCCTACACTCCTCCAACAAACTACACAGTAGAGACAATAATCATGCATCATCCAGCCCATGGGCTCAAAGTAATATAACCCAAGAGGATCACGTGAGTACCCGTGTCTGTCTGAGACAAAGTCTGTGAAATTAGTATATGTCGTCCCAGTGGGCGGCCGGCATATGCCTCTCTTCTGGTACCATAAGCCGGCATATGCCTCTCTTCTGGTACCATAATAAATCTTCTCTTGATCCCTGTTCGCTTGAACTTATCAGTCTTATTAATCATGGTATAATGTTTTTCTTTCACAACAAATCAGTGACATTACTTTCAGTCATAGCTTTTCAACCAAACGAACAGGGTTGACTGGCCCAACATGTGAGCTGAACCTCTTTGGGCTGTAGTTAAAGTTTGGGCTGTTTGACTGGTTTAGCAACAATTCACCATCGATTTTGTGTGCCTGGTGATAGGAACGAAGCTATGTTATTGTTAGGGGTGCAAATGCATCCATAGAAAAGTACAAAAACAATAGGTTTGATTAAAATTTCATCATATTTACACCCCTGTAACACACGTCTATGTACGTACAGGACAAGTGTGTCCTCTTCAAATTTGCTTTAACTTCACCACTGCCTACTAGTGCTCAGAATTTGTTTCCTGGTAGGCAGCAACCAAACAGGCTTTTAGTCCCTGTCTACTAAAGTTCTATCTTATATAAGTCTCAATTTACCAACAACTAATGTATTTAGTTACGTTAAAATCTAGCTTAAGTTATATCAACTCTAATTGTCTCCATTTTATAACATCATGAATTTATATTTTGGTATTCAACTTTTTATCTTAATAGCTGTTGCATTTTTTCATCCAGGTGTCAGGTCCAAACTCTAGTGCTAATCATATATTTTATTCAAAATTTTCCTTTCATATTTTGTAAAAATAATAGATTCTAGGTCTTTAACCCCGCTTATAGTTACTACTACAATGTATAAATAATCGTTTCTGCCTACGCCATGGATTAAAGAAAAAATATGCGTAGTAGTGTTGTTTTATAAAAAAAGAGTGCTTATAATTAAACTACTACTATTGATATGTTATAATGCTTCAACCAGAATATCTAAAGAAATAATTTACAAAATCTATCATCAAAGTTTTAATATATAATTTAAAATGAACTATTAGTGGCATTGATGTATGGATTGTTAAGAAAACATTTTCCATTCTCAATAAACTATAACAAATATATTTATTGATAATTTATTCATGTATGCTTGTCATACATCACCTACCCTCTTACGCTTTCGTCCTTACTTTACACATCCATAATGGATAATCAAGATGGTGCTAAACACCGAATCTCACATCAAAATACAACATAGGCCACTATAGGCAAAGTGGGCCCGCCAGATATCACATACAACCCTCCTCCCCCCCCCCCACACACACACAAAACTTGAAGGACATGATGTCCTCGTCGACCGAACACACCTACAGTCAGGAAAAGGATAATGTGTCTAGTACAAACAACGTGTTCCCTATTGGCACTTTCGACCATGAGTCTAGTACAAACAACTCAAGCACTGTACATGCTGAGTGAACCATACACAACCACCAACCAACTTACGATGTCATCCTCGCTTCGCTTAAAAGGGTTAACCAAGGGTTGGTGGTATGGACTCTCGAGAAGGCTTATATGTTGGTCCATCCCACCCTAAACAAATAATGTGGTGCTAAACCTTTGAATCTCGCATCAACTTACAACACGGACCATCATGGGCCAAATTCAAATTAGGTTGGCTGTCACTATAAAAAAAACTAGAGAAAACAATTACCGTAGCTACAAGCACTTTGTGTGATTCGTATAATGTCCAACCTAATGTGCAACAAGATGAAGATTTGTTGAGTGTTGCACAATGTTGAATTAGTTTAAATTTTGGTTTTATTTCAACTTTTCCTTTATCATTCCTACTGAAATTGATGATATGTTTGTTCACGATTTTTAAGTTCCCTGATTTTGAGATGTGTTGTCACATGGGAAAGCATTTTTCGGGTGAATGTGGTGAACACTTACTAGAATTATTTAGGTGAAATTGTACAAATTGATCTATTGTAATAAGAGTTTTTTTATGAAGATTATTTTGGTTGTTTAAAGCATGAATGTTGTACAAAATACTTATGTTACACCTACACTAACATAGTGTTGATATAAGTTCCTCGAGTAAATCAGTCTCTGATGTTGTGTTATTCTTGCCTCCATTAAGGTTCATTTCTGTAGATATAGATCTTACTTGGGCTATTATTTGCATGTGGGCTGAAGGGTACATCAACCATTGGATGTGAAATGGATGGTTGTCGGTACATAGTACCCGGGGTACCCCGTAAGGAAGGGAGAAGATCTAGTCTAATTAGGATTCCTCTCATGTAATTCTAGTAACATTGCTATCATATAATCCTACCAGGACTTCTACATTATAACCAACTAGGACACTTCTCTTGGACTATATAAAGGAGGGCAAAGCTCCCTAAATCGGCAGAACAATAGGAACAAACCTCACGGTCTAAACCCTAAAGCGCAGGGCGCAATATACTATTCACCCCAAACTGGACGTAGAGATGTCGACGCTATTCCAATGGACCGAACCAGTATAAATTGTTATCTCTGCATTCACCATCGAGTTCTGCATACGCCGATGCCCCCCAAATAATCGTCCCGGATGACCCCGTGACGAGTTGCCGGTCATCAAACACCAACAGCTAGTGCGCCAGGGAGAGGCCCTCGGCGCTATTGCGATCAAGAGTTCGATGGACCTCAAAGATCAACAGCACGTTCTTGACGACGGCCATGTGCATCGAACTGCTTGTACAGGCTATCATTGCGGAGGTGCTCGTACACCAGTAGGCTCGCCATGTGTCCGATCTCAAGATGTAGCACAAAGAGCTCCACTATGTTCACGTTGAAAGATCCTAATATGGTTAGAGTGAGATGAATAGCCTATGAAAAAATCTATAAACTTACTAAAGCAAAAGGTTAGTATAACAAATGGCGAAAAGCAATTTCTCTCTAGCTCTACAAGGGTTGCAAGCCACCTATCCAACAATTCTAGTAACTATGAAAACTATAACAATCAATGGCTAAGTAACTACGAGCTCTCAAAAGCTAGCTACACTAAAGAACTCAATTAGGTGATAAGCTACACTAACAAAGATAATACAAACTCTCAAAACTAATTATACTAAAGTGTTTGTTACAACTAGTTTGCGGAATATAAAAGAGAGGTATGTGATCTTTATACCGCCGCATCGAGGAATGAACCAATCACAATAATATGAAGACCAATCACCAGGAGAAATTCAAGAAATCAATCATAATGGAGATACGTGATTTTTCTTCCGATGTTCACTGCTTACCGGCACGCTGCGTCCCCTGGTCGCCTCTGGTCACCCAGCGTCCGATCAGTACAAAAATCACCGTGATTTTTGTATTGAAGCTGACGTATCCAGGTTTTGGTGCTGGTGATATGCTTTGCCTACAATGCATTTGGTCCCACTTTGATTTTGTTTTGCAGCAAATGCTCTGGGCGTATCTCATGGTCCCAAATGGGCTAGGTCCTAGGACTTGACTTTCACATCCTTTTCCATGAATAATTGACCTTTGAATCCTTCCTTTTGATCACTCCATCTATCAACTTCCTTTATTAATAAAGAAAAGATGACATAATGCTGATCTTCCGCAAAACTAGAGCCTTGTATTTTGGTTCAGCACACTGGTAGGGCAAACACAGCCATCTATTCTGCAAAGATGACATAATGAACGCATTAGATTAGGCTGCATTTCTTTGTCATCACGACAGCTGTTTTGACTCCAATGGAACATTTTCTTCCATTCCCAACAAAAAGGAATCTTTTCTTCTTGTTGTTTTCCTATTCCACTCGTCTATTTGCTGGCTTGATGAGTAGGCTTTTGGCCTCTATTATGATTGATCAGGCACATAATAATTCTATTGATTTGTTTTTGTTAACCATGATGGCATATACCACTACGGAGCTCCCTAAGATTATTTGTTTAATACCTTTTGGTTGAAGGGGTCTCATAACCAACTGTTCCATGAAATCATCTACACCCTGCAATAATTTACAAAACGATGATTCCATGCCAAGCACTGACGATTACTTTTTTCACGACCGAGGAATATAGCCCGTTTTTCATTAAGAGAAGTGAAATACAAGTCAGTTATGAGAGAACCCTCATAGCGCAGATTCAGACCACTAAGATAGTAATGAGTAACCTGGAATAAATATAGGAACAATAAAAGATACAGAAGAGAGAGCGACTGCCCTCAACACCCAAGACCTACAACTATGCCTGCAAAACAACATCCCAAAGGTCATGAACACAGAAGACCGTCCAGCAGCAACGGCGGCAAAGCATCCGCCAACGAACCAAATGGCGGCAAAGCATCCACCAACGAACGAAACGGCGGCAAAGCATCTGCCAACGAACCAGAAGAAAACCACTACGACAAAGCACCCGTAGCGGTGAAGGGCCAGGTCACTCTCGGCAGCAAAGCATCTACCAGAGAGGAGGTCGACGACACGGCGGCAAAGCATCTGCCAACGAACGAAACGGCGACAAAGCATCCGCCAATGAACCAAACGGTGGCAAAGCATCCACCGAGGAGAAGTAGTAGCGGCAAAGCATCCGCTACGATAACCAGCGACAGCGAACCGGACAAGGTAAAGAGCTGCAGGACAGACCAATGTGAGTAGAAATGAAGCACAATAGGCATAGTGAGGGACACCACAGGGGACCGACAGCAGGGAGTGGACCGATTCTTCAACGACGCCTTCAGGAAGGGGAGGACGCCCATAGAAGCGACTATGGATGCGTCGTCGCTGGCCTTAGAGGCCATCTAAGGCAGGACTTTCGCCCAGAATCCGGCACTGGTGGCACAGAAGCATGGGCTCAGAAAACGACGCCCCCAGGAGGGTACGTGGCGCCAAGACGTCACTGTCATCCGCCCAACCACCGTCAGGCTAGGCTTTCGCCCGGAGCTCCATGTCGGCCACCACCACAAGCCGCCCACATGTTGGCACCCCATGACGCGCGTCGGGCAAATCCGGGCAGTGAAACCGCCGCGCCGCAGAAACCACAACCCACCCGGCCAGCCACCGGCAGCCGGCTGCAAGCAGCTGCCGGCTCGTCCAGGGTGACCCGCCGTGGGGGAGTGGCCTAGGTTGACGCCGGCACACAGAGGAAGAAGCTCCCCGCCGTGACGCTGCAGGTCCACGTGCTCCAGGCGTTCACCAAACTCGATGCCTAGCGGGCGTGTCGAGTCGTCGCTGCCGGCAGGTAGTCAGCCTCGCAGTTGGCGTCGTCGGTGGAGGAGAGGCCGTAGCAGCCGGTGGCGCCGCCAATGGAGAGGAGCACCCTGATGCCCAGCGACTGGTAGGTCAGGGACCGGCCCCCCACCGGCCGCCCGGACGCCGCCACCAAACGTCGAGGCGTGGTAGGCGAACATTGGATGGCGGATCCGGCCACAAGGGGCCCGGATCCGGCCGGCCAGACGCCCGCCTCCGACCCGAGGTTGAGGGCCCGTGACACCATCAACCATCAACCGCTGGCACGACGCCACTGGCTAGAGAAAGGGGGGCGGGGCCTAGGAGCCACCAGACGGCGGATCTGGCCCCAAGGGGCCCAGATCCGGCTGGCCTGACGCCCGCCGCCGCCGTCGATGCCGCAAATGGAGTGGGTGGAGGGTGGGGTAGAAGAGGAGTGGTGGGGAGGAAGGGGAGAGGTGCGGACAGACGCTGTTTTTGGGCGCCGCCGCTGGCTGCCGCCGCCGCACGCCGGAGGGCGACGACGGCGGCCGGGGGGAGGCCGAGGGGGACTTCGGCGCCGGCGATGGGGGCCCTCGAGTCGCCCGTTGTGGGGGCGCTCGGGGGAGGGAGTCGCCACTGACGATTACTTCTGAAATGCAGGTGGGTACGGTTGGCGGCGGGACTCAGCCGGCTTCCTAGTCCGCCTGCCTCGACCTCCTGGGCGTAAAAGGTGCGAACCGGGACTCCCCCGGATCGAACGCGAGGCTGCTGGCCACCGTGGTGGCCGGCGGGGTCCTCGCCGGGGAGCTCTCCCTCCTGTCCGCCCTCGCGGCGGGGCAGCTCGTCAAGAGCCACATGAAATACAACAGGTCGAGCAAAGACATGTCCAAGGCCCTTCCTTGAAGCTGAGCCGAGACCTGGGTTGTTGCAGCGGAAATGGACAGGTCCGGACACAGTGAAAATGACGTTGACTAAATTATTGTGCCCCGTGGAAGTGGAAGTGGAAGTGGAAGCGCAGAGGTGGCCGGTCAGTGGGACATTGGGTATGGGCAGCAGGGCAAAGGTTTCAGTCCTGGTCATCACTCTCTCAAGAGGCAAAGAATCCATGGAGAGAAGGTGTGAACAGTTTGTGCTCGAAACAGGGAGAGTCCTTGTTCAGGAGCTTGACCTGTTGGATCCCCGATGCTGGACGGTCCAGGTGTGAGGTGTCGTCATCAGACCGGTCGTCGTCTGCGCGCTGACGCTGGAGAAGCGAGCTAACCTTTGGTATTTCTTTTTTTTATGTTCATATCATAATAGGTTTGGCCGCCTTGGTGCAGAAAGTGTTGTTGTAGGTTGCTATGGTAGATATCTCGTTTTTTTTCCCTTGGTGGTAATGCCTGGTAGGACTCTCTCCCTCTTTGCTTCAGGAAGCAGCTTGCGAACCTGGTCTCTGTGTTGCAGCACTGTACAGTAATTATTTATTTCCTTTTCTCAGATTTGTTTGTTCCATCCTCCTCTTCTCGTTAACCAACCAAACTCTGTCGAAATCCGGTGTTGTGAGGCTGAGGCTGTAAAGCGATGCGTATGATGTGTTGCCAGCCGCCAGTGCAGTGCGCCAACTTGCATCCCCGGCCGGTTGGTTGGATCATGGATGGAGAATTGGAGATGTATGCAGATGCCAGATGGCCAGATGGGGATGAACAAGCTGGTCACTTTCAGAGTCCCGGAGAGGCAGAGACGCCTCTGCAAACCTCTTGTTTGGCCACCTGTGCTTTTGTCCTGGCTCGAGCGATTGATCTACCAGAGCCAGACGCAGTATCGTCGTCGTGGTCGTCGGCATTATCATCGCTCGTCGGTGTAATGTACTCCTACTCGAGATTCTCTGTCTATGGGGGCGGTTATCAGGCAGGGACGACCTGGTTGATGGGTTGGACGATCGGAGTGGAGGGGCCGGACATGTGACCTGCATGTGTTGGGCAGGCAGATCGGATCCGGCATGCCACATGGCCTGGAGCTGGAGCTGGCCACAGGGGTCGCCATTGCCAGTCAGCAGTGGCCAGTGCCAGTTCTGTGCCGCGACCTCGCATGCGGTCCACTTGTCCGCCAAGTGCCAAAGCAGCCCTGGTCCATCGTCCGGTCAATACACCGCACGACCGCTCGCCTCCGCGCCACGCTGACATCACCTCGACCGGATGCTGATGCACTGCGTCCGGTCCCTGCGTCCGGTGGACTGCAAAGGTGCACCGGACGCGCCGGTGTACCGCGGCCAGCGTCCGCTCGCTCAGCCCCTTCGTGCGTGCTTCTGTCTGAACTGACCGGACGCGCAAGTGCCCCCGAGGCCAACATCCGGTGCATAAAAATAGTGAAGAACACTTCCGAAAAATCGATGAATCAAACTCCACCTCCTTCGCAAATGTTCTAACACCACCAAGTGTACATCATTATGTGCATGTGTATTAACATTTTCCGCAAACATTTTGAAGAAGTTAGGTTAGCTTTCCACTATATCTAAATGCATATGCAAATGAATCCTCATTTAATAGCACTTAAGTGATCAATAGCTCCAGAAATTCTCCTCTTTATAGTACGGCTACCGATCCTAAATGTGATCACACCCTCTATGATGTCTTGATCACTGAAAGCAAACACCTATGATATACCTTTGCTTTGATTTTCATCGGATTTTGTTTTTCTCTTTCTTCTTTTCCAAATATGAAGCACTTAATCATCTTTTGGTCATCACCATCATCACATGATCATCTTTAGGCTCCACCACTTGGTATGGGACTTTATCATTTTATATCTATACACTTAGCATAATGATTAGTCCCTAGGTTTTATCGATTATCTAAAATCATAGTAGGGCTTTCACACGTGCCGGATCATGCTCAAGGACATCCGCGGGTTGCTGCTCCTCGTTGCAAGAGTCAATCTCAAAGTCTTCCATAGTACTCCTGATTGTTGTTTGGTCCGTGGTACAAGCCGATGGATTTCAACAAGATTGCATGCCAAGCGGCGCTGTGCCACCCGTGATGACCCGGGCCCGTGTGAAGCCGGGTTGGACTCCGACTCGCACTCGGCAAACTCAGTTGACTCTGTCCCGCTGACTGATCTCGAGCTAGAGCTGATTCAGACATGGTCTCGGAGACATGCAAGCTAGCTACGGGATCAAGCCGACTACAATATTGATTGCATCATCATGCAAGCGCGCTCCATAGTTCAGTACAACTATTTACTCGGATGCTACGCCGACTACTTGGTTACAACGCTCAATGAACTACTCCGACTGTTACTCGGCACCCCGTCCAAGCTACAGGCCGGAAGTGAGTTGTCTCCGACTACTGTCCAACTGCATCAAGTTCAACGATTATGGCAACAATTCAGTGACAACTTCGTCTACTCGGACTCGACCGAGCTCTCGACGATGGCTTCCAGGAACTCGATGACATTTTCCGGGTACTCGACGATGACTTCCGTGTACTCGGCGACGTTTTCCAGGTACTCGACAATGGCTTCCGTGTACTCGGCGACGGCTTCCGGGTGCTCGGCGACATGTTCCGGGTGATCAACAATCCAATTGACTGACTAGTTTACTTCATTAACATCGACTTGTCGACTTCTCCACTCAGCTACGAATCAACACTGACTGCTCTAGTCTTCCCTTAACGGTCACAAAAGTACTCAGGTCTCGTCGTCAAGGCATGCATCCGACATCAAGACCCGGCCGGATTACCGATAGCTTCAGTACATATCGAATCCAATTCGGTGCCAAACTCTATCTGCCTACATGACTTTCAAGCATAAAGCTCCAGACCGGATCGCTGAATCAGCTTTGCAAGGGTTTGACTACGCTCGAGGCGACTCCAACTCCTTACTGGGTTCAAGTACCCACTCTGACTCTTTTCCGCCGAGTCCGAGTGCCGACTTCGACTCCTTCACGCATCTGCATGTATTGCACGGAGGAGACGTGATTCGTTGAGGATTTCTTTATCCATCATGCCGGGTGCTTCCGCGGCCTCAGTAGCACGGAGAGAGAGGTTTGCATGCATACGTGTGCGTCGTGCATACAAAGCCATGCAAGATGACTACGCCTCCAATGCCTCCATGTCTCGATGACATGCCGGAACCTTAGCGCCAGCTGGGGATTGCATCTCCACTCTGACCATGTCCCTGACGACTAGCCGGTCTCGCTACGGCAAGGGGCTTTACTGTTTCTAACAACCTATTCATCTGCACGGCGCGGCAACACTGAGCGGCTCTGTATCCCAAAGATGGAGGACACATTGTCGGACAACCTCGAGAAGAAGCATAGCAACAACGAGCATTAGCAGTCTCAGCAGGGCAAGATTAATTCAGACAATCACCTCGAGAAGCAGCCCATGATGCATAGTCAGGCTTCCAAGGTTTGCATTTTACTCACGGGGCGCACAGGTACAGACAGACGGGTTATAGCACCATGCAAGTTCCGTGGTCCAAGCGTACACGTACAAACATCATGCAGCCGCATCTACGCCAAGTGTTATATCAAGGTGCCGAGTACTGTCCTAGCTGCCCACTACAGCAAGTATTGGAACCGAGTACTATATTGGTGCCGAGTACCGTCCAAGCTGACCGCTATGTCGAGCTTCGGTCCTCGTCGTCGACACATAACAAGGGGCTATCATCGAATATGACGCTACCGTCGTCGGCAGCACGCTGTCGCTGGCATACTGCAGCCCACGTCATCGACTCAGGCTTGAGCAGGTTCTTCGAGCCGGCTCCCAAACCATCGAACAACCGGAGTCTACACAGTCTAACTTCTACTGCAATTACAATCTCAAAGCATCATATCTTGGCTTATCCAAAGGTTCCAGCTACAAAATAAGATAACCTGACATTTGTCTTAAAGTTTAACCCATGTAACTTCTAACATTACCCGGATGAGAGATACCCGGCTATCTATGCCGATGTTCGCTTCCGACTTAAAAGTCATTGGTCAGAGAACTACCGGCTAGATCATGCTGGTATAAAACTCTAGGCACCCGGATAAGCCAACTATGTCTATCAGTTGGCTCACATCCTGCAACTAAGTCCTATCAGTCGCAAACTTACGGCACTTAGTTTTTATAACTAAATGTTTGCCAAGCCCGTAAGAAATTAGCTTGGAAGAAGGCGGCTGACAATGTTCTTCTGGCGTGTGAGCCCTAAGGAAGACAGTCACAAGGTCACCTTATTATCAAGTGTTTTTTTGCACTTAAAGTCGTTATTACGACTACGCGACTACTCGGATAATCCATCTTAAGTAAATCAAGGCAATGATATTCAAACATACGACAAATACAGGCTACAGTTTTAATTATACTAACAACCTATATTCGACTCATCCTAAATCAATCAGGATGTAGTCACCAAAATTAGACTCGTCCTAAGTCAATCAGAACGTGGTCATTGAAATTTAACTCGTTCTAAGTCAATCAGAACGCGATCATCAAAATTTGACTCGTCCGAAGTTAATCAGGATCAGGACCATCACGTGAACACGATGATCGGCGCTCCGCATATCAGCTACAGCCAACATGTGACATGGGGACAAAGATCTTTTATTATATTTATCCACTTGGGCTATAAGCTAATGCTCGAGGGCTCGGATTCACATATGATCGGATTATTCTTTTGGCCACTACATGCATGTATGGGCATGCATGCTCAACTTCCGTCGACATGCAAGCAAGCTTGGACTTGCTCGTACTCTTCCATGTCCAACTGGAGTTCATCTACGTTTTTATCTCGGTTCTGCACGAGATCGTCCGGGTAAACAGGGCCACGCATACAACTCGGCAGCAGCTCCACGCAGCGGCACCCGTCCGATTACATCAGCTCCGTTCGAGTGCATATCACAGAGCCACCCAACCGAGCTGGCGAGCCATCCAAGCTAGAAGTAAGACACAAGCGAGCCATTGAGCCTACATCCGACTACTCGGATACTACGGCTTACGACTACTCCGCTTGGCCGTCAATCAAGCTACAAGCTAGTCTAAGACAAACGGGTTGCTGGATCGCATGCTGCTGGTTCCCGGACATTGACGGCTCAGCTGCCCGGCACGTGCGGCCAGGGTTAAAAAAAACCGCTCGGTAAACCGCGGTTTACCGCGGTTACCGGCCTAACCGGACCGGTCCGGTTAGGTATTCCCCAAATTCAAATTTAAAATTTAAAAAAAATGCTGAAAAAATTCCTAAAAATAGTTCATGATTTATAGAAGCCAATGGTATAAAAAAATTTCAAATTCGAGTTTGTTTAGTATTTATTTATACGTATAGAAGTTTGAAAAAAAAGAAAAAAAAATCCTGGTCCCGGCCCGTTAAGGCCCCCAAATTCAAATTTAAAATTAAAAAAAAAACAAAAAATGCTGAAAAAATTCCTAAAAATAGTTCATGATTTATAGAAGCCAATGGTGTAAAAATTTTTCAAATTCGAGTTCGTTTAGTATTTATTTATACGTATAGAAGTTTGAAAAAAAAAAAGAAAAAAGAAAATTCCAAACTCAAACCGAGCGGTAAACCGCTCAAACCGAGCGGTTACCGCTCCAAACCACCCGGTAAACCGGTGACAAACCGAACCGAAAGCGCGTTTGAATTCAAATTCAAATTCGACCGGTTACCCCACCGGTAAACCGAAACCGGAGGCCGGCGGTTTGGGGTGACCGGTCGGTAAAAAAAACCCTGCGTGCGGCAAGAGAGAGTCCCCTACTCCTACACGAGCTATCAACTGCATGCGGACCAAGGAGTACGCACATACATGCTAAGAAGCCGTGCAAGCTAGCAGGATTTACATGCATGCATGCACGTACAATGGCTCAACAAGCAAGCAAGGTCACGTGCAAATAAACAAAGGCTACGGCCGATCTACAATATCATGCAAGAAGCAAACAAGCTAATTATGGTACTCGTGCACGTGTATATCAGACATGTACACATACAGAAGAATTTCCCTGGCTACTCGTTCGTGCTTTTGGGATCCGATTCTACTACGCAGCACGTCGTCCGAGCTCCAAGCAAGTCAAATGCCAAGATGATACACACAATGACTCTTCTACTCTGCCACCCATAGTCACGGTTTAGCCGATTTCAATCTGGCTACGCTCGGGGGCTCGATTTCAAGGATATACGATCAAGTTTACAAGCATTCAACCACTAGGCGACAAGCGATTACTGATCATTGTCTCAAGAGGTTACTGCATCTCTGAGTATATTCGCCTCGTTCGGCTGACTGGTGGCTGGTGCTGATTTGTTGTGATAGAAAAATACTGTTGGCTGGCTGGTGGCTGCTGGCTGGTGCTGAATTGGTGTGAGAGAAAAGCACTGCTGAGCCAGCCAACCGAACAAGGCCATTCTTTTCAGATCCTAGCGCCGACTACAAGTACTCGGACATAGGTTCGGGGGATGTGAGATACATATCCTCAAGGAATGTTTTTTATTTTTCCTGGGAAATTTGTAGAAAAAGACCCTCCAACTCTTTTTTATTCCAAACAGCAAGAGGCTCGGAGGCTACAATCAGTGAGTGCACTTTTCCGAAAAGTGCACGTCACTCGAAGATTTCAAGAAGCGCTACATGGTTACTCTCAAGAAAACACTCGAACGAAGCTTGTCTCTACTCGGCAAGACCTGGAGAAACAAGAAGAGGCTTCCAAGATCAACCATACAGTGCTCGGGGGCTTATCAGTACATAGTACCAGGGGTACCCCGTAAGGAAGGGAGAAGATCTAGTCCAATTAGGCTTCCTCCCATGTCTACTAACATTGCTATTATGTAATCCTACTAGAATTTCTACATTGTAACCGACTAGGACACTTGTCTCCTGAACTATATAAAGGAGGACAAGGCTCTCTAGATCGCAGAACAATAGGAACAGACCTCACGGTCTAAACCCTAAAGCGCAGGGCGCAATATACTATTCACCCCAAACTAGACGTAGAGACGCCAATGCTATTCCGACGAACCAAACCAGTATAAATTATTGTCTCTGCGTTCACCATCGAGTTCTGCATACGCCGATGCCCCCCAAACAATCGTCCCGGGTAACCCTGTGACGAGTTGCTTGTCATCAAAAACCGATAATGGCATCTGAAAGGCCAAAGTCACCTCCTAACTTTGCTTTAGAATGTTAGAGGATCTGCACTTGAGGAGGGGTGATGTCTCCTTCCAAGCTAGCTTTGACCTTTGGGGAGTGGAAACCGCCAACCAAATGATTACGAAGGCGTTTGTTGTCATTGCCTCACCCAATATATGGGACCGACCGTCCTGGTACATGTATTGCCGCCACTACTTTTGTTGTAGCCGAGGTGCAAGAAACAATTGCGGAGAACAAAAGAAACTGCACCGTCAGAAAACACAACATTGTCCCAAACCTTTACACGTAATCCATCCAGTCCTAAATAAACTAAACTAAACTTAAGTCAAATATTTTTAATATTATTAAATAATTTTTTATATAAATTTGATAAAACTTATACCATAGATAAATGCGTATAAACCACAGGTTGCTGACATATGCAACACTAGTAATACTAATAGTAGAAAGAATGTCAATTACCACTACGAATGACACGACCCGGCGATTCTGGAATATGCTCGCGCCGGGTATATCACTACAACACAGGGTATACCAAGTACTACACTACACAAAGTGCAACCAGCACGATCCCACTCCTATACTACAACAAACAATGGAGCTATCACTAGGAGTATTCACTGACGCGTGTCTGACAAATCGGAGGTTAATTAATCTACTATTACTAGTCGTATATAGGAGTAACTGCGTGCGACTACGACACGAACGAACGCCAGCTCTACTTCGCCGTGGTGTTCCTCATGGAGCTCAGCTTCTGCGCCAGCGCGTCGACGTACCAAAGCGGCCGTCTCCTCTCCGGCGGCAGCATCTCAGCCGCCGCACCGCCTCTCATCCCTTCGTTCAGCAGCTCCTCCCAGAAGTCGTCGGTCAGCTCCGCCGTCTCGCCACCACCGACCGCGGCGGCCTGCTGCTGGCTCCGCGCGCCGCCACCCTGCTTCTCGCCCCCGTCCTGCCTGCGCTTGCTGCCGAGCCCCTGGATGTTGAGCGCCAGGTTCTCCAGCTCCGACGTGGTCCCCCGCTCGTCCAGCTCCGCGAACAGCGCCTGCGTGGCGGTGGGATCGTCGTCGTCGGCCTGCTCCTCCTCCTCCTGCACGCCGCCGCCGTCCAGGGCCGGCGCGGCGCCGATGGGCCGCCGCCGCTTCCTGGAGGCGGCGGAGAGCATCAACACGCCCTCCAGCTCCCTCCGCCTGTCCTGCTGCTGGGCCAGCTGCTGGAAGAAGTCCGGGTTCTGCATCGCCCGCGCCAGGAACCCCATCATCTGCACCTGCTTGTGCTCCGCGTGCTGCAGCCGCTCCTCCATGGCGCGCATGCCCGCCAGCGTGCTCTGCTGCTCCTGACGTAGCTTCACCACCTCCGCCAGCAGGATGCTCTTGTCGCGCCTCAGCCGGTCCATCTCTCCGTCCAGCCCCCCAAACTGGCAAACCTCCAGGCACGACCCCTGCAGCTGCTGTGACTGCGACTGCGACGGCGGTGCCGCCGCCGGCCTCCGCCGCTTGATCAGCCGCAGAAGCTGCCTCTGGCCCCTCAGGAAGCCTTCGTTAGCGAACTCCCATCTGTCCGGATCGATCTTTCTGAAACCCTGCAGGTTGCAAAGCGATGATCACGACGCGTGTTCAGTTAGTTCAAGTCCAGAAGCCATCACATGCTAAGAATCAGCAGATGGTGAGTAGGCTGAAGCAATTGATAAGACAAGATGGCAAATTTATGTAAAACTTTAGGTTTCACATAAGTTTTGCGACCGAATTTACATGCACAGGTAGCGGTATATACTAGCCTAGTGGTATATTGCTTGGTGGTGAGTGGTGATCAACAAGCAGTTTCTTTCTCGTAGGCTGTAGTAGCTTCGTTCACCCGGTGTCTTGATCCATCTAGCTACATAGTAACAAGTCGAACAAAGAGCATGTCAGCAAATTTAACATCTTGTTGCAATCTCCCCCATAGTCCTGCTTCTGAATCATTCAAAATATTTGCCCATTTTGCCGCCAAAGAAAAGCAATATGCGTTCAAGTTCAACGATTCCATAAGCTCGAGGTCATTGTGAAAATCCAATCTGTAGCAAATGTGACGACTTGCACGGGAATTTCAGACTCCGTCGCATCGATAGAAGTCACATTTTTAAATAGACATTTTTATATATAAGTTTGTTCTTTTCATAAACTGTTTAATAGACAGACAGATAGAGGCGAGATGAACTACTACAAAACAAGAGCAGCTCACGAGCAGAAAGCCAGAAACAAAATTCACACGACAGCAATGGAACAAGCAGAGGACTTGGGACACTCACATAGGTATTGAGCTGGCGGACGAAGCTGGAGAAGTTGTTGTGCTTGAAGAACCTGGGGAGCAGCACGGCGGCGAACACGTGGGGATCCCAGACCACGAAGCTGTTGCCGGCGCGGCCCCAGGAGATGACCTCGTCGGTGGCCGGGTCGGCCACCAGGTCGAACGTCTTGGTCAGGAACGGCGGCGGCCCGACCTCGTGCAGCCCCTCCATCGGCCGCGGAGCGTCCACGTCCTCCACCACCTCCTCCTCTTCCTCCGGCGGCCACTCCTCCTTCACCGTCACCGTCGCCGGCAGCATCGGGTCCATCTCGCCACGGCTGCTGTCACCCACCAACCAACTGAATGGCCAACGTCCAGAACACCCAGCGATCCCCAGGCGATCGCGGAGAACGCACAGTGCTCTGCCTCGCTCGAGCAAGAGCCGCGCCAACAGCCAAGTGCGAGGAAGGGGGGAAAATGGATGCTGTGTCGTCTGTTGTCTCCTGCTGCGCGGGAGAGTGGCGGCCGACGCTGATAAATACTCCTCCTCCTACCGGCCTGCTTGACCCTTGTCCGAGGCCTGCCAGAAGGGGAATGGAACATTCTAGGCCGCGCGGCGCGTTCGTGGCCGCGCGGGGCTTAGAAGGTTCTGGACGCCGCGGGATGTGGCTGGGGTTGCGCATGGTGGGCGAGCCCCCCGAATCCATCGGCAGCCGACTGGGGGGCGACGACGGCGACGGGTCGTGCCATTTTTTTTTTCTGATCCCAGACAGCGCGGCGACAGCGCCCTGGCCTCGTGATTGGCTGCAACTTGCAGCGCCGATCCGCCGGCGAGATACGCCGCGTCCCCCATGAAAAAGATGGCTCCTTTTCCGTGCCCGGCTGCACCTGCACCTGCACCTGCACTCGTCTAGAGTAGTTTCGTCGCCTCTCAAAACTCAAAAGTCCCCTGATCACGTGTAGCATTCCTCACATGTCAAGTGTCGCTACGACGGGAATGACGCAATGGTAGGGGACCCAACTGCAGAGAACGTTTCCCAGGTGTTTTGCCTTCACTAATAAATCCATCAGTGATCAGGATTCAGGAATGGTCAGGTTTTTTTTTTGGGGTGCGGCATTGTAGTCGCACACATAAGTATTTAATCGAGATCACAAATGTTCTTCGGTTCTTGGCCGATGATCGGCTCCGCCGACCAATGCTCGACGAATGACTATATGGGCACAGAACGTGTTCATTTCAGTCACCACACGCTTGCCGTCACCAGGAGACCTAGGACGAGGCAGCAACCACCAGCATCATAACCAATCTTCACAAACTTTTCGGTGATCAACAGAAATGAGTACGGCCATGTTGGCTTACGCTGAAAAAACAAGCTGAAATACTGTTTCGGCTGATTTGTGTGAGAGAAAACACTGTTCCGCCTGAAAAAACAAGCTGAAAAATACGGATTATAAGCCGGCTGAACTGGACCTACATCATTACAAAGCCCTGCTCCTCCTACTGTGAGAACGACAGGAGTTAACTCGTATGGCACGAGTGCAGACAAGATGTTGGTCGGCAGTTGAACCACGACATTCAGTCAGACTAGTGTTCAAAAAAAACATTCAGTCAGACTGAGGGTTGGTAGAGGAGTCAAAGCATCCTTTTCATAAGCCATTGTGTGCAACGTTTCATCGAACTTGTGAAGGCCAGGTGGGTTGAATCATCATCGTTTCATCATTCATCTGACACCACATCATTCGTATTACAAAATATCTAGGTAAGATTTTAAGCAGGTTTTGTGCAAACTGTCAACTGGCACATGATGGTGGAATGAGCAGATGGCAATAGCAAATCTTATTTGGCAGTACTTGGAGTTGTAGTGTAGCGCATATCTTATCTTATTCTCACATGTATGCGAAAGGGGCCTCTAAGTAAGTTGGTTCATTCTTTGGGTTCCGAGTTCGACTCTCCATGGAAATGAATTTTAGGCTCTAGTTGAAAAATTCTCTTGTCTGTCTCACGCCAAAGCACAGATCTAAGGCTCACCAATCAAGTTCATCTGTCAGTCACTCAACTGTAGAGGAATTGCCTTGCTAGTTGCTACTATTTCCATCTGTGAGCAGGAATGATGATCGGCTATCCTCTTGTTCGTCGAAAAACAAAATAAAAGAAAAGGCACATAGGCAATATGAACTCTTGAGCGGTAATGCAGCTGCACACAAGTACTTCACCGGCATCACTAATGTTCTTGGCCGGTGATCGGCTCTGCCGACCAATGCTCGACGGGTGACTAGACGACAGACACAGAACGTGTTCATTTCACTTACCACACATTTTCTGTCTCCAGGAGACCTACTACGAGGCAAGAGCCACCCAGCATCATTATCAATCTGCACAAACTTTCCGGTAATAAGAACGGTACTGTGAATGATTACATCATTACAAAACCCTGCTCGTCCTACTGTGAGAACGACAGTAGATACTCGTGCAAACAAAATGTTGGTCAGCAGTTGAACCACGACATTCAGTCAGACTGAGGGTTGGTACAGGAATTCAAGCATCCCTTTCAGTAAACCATTTTGTGCAACGTTTCATCGAACCTGTGAAGGACAGGTGGGTTGAATCATCATTGTTTCATCATTCATCAAACAGCACATCATTCGTATTACAAAATATCTAAGTAAGATTTCAAGCAGGTTTTGTGCAGACTGTTAACTGGCACATGCATGAGCAGATTGCAATAGCAAATCTTATTCGGCAGTACTTTTGAGTTGTAGTGTAGCGCGACAGGTAGGCTCGGCAAGACATGTAGAATTGACACACTCAACGAGCTTCGACGGCTTGGCTTACACCTCGGTTGATGATTTTCTCAACATACTCCTTCCTGAAATCATGCGAATGTTCCATTTTATTAAGTCAACATGAACCAGAGAATAAAGTGAGTGATGAAAGTGGAAACGAGAATCCAAGAAAGAGAGAATGGAACACAATAATGCTCCAGCTTTTTCTTTCAAAAAAAATAATGCTCCAGCTTTAGGGTTCAGACACAGGATCGTACCTAACCGGGAGATGGTCATGGGGACGATTGTATGGCGTCCAGACAGGCTCGCCCACAAAGAGCCGCATTGCCTGAGGAATCATAATAGGAAAAATTCCATATGAGACCACAATGCACCAATGTCGTTATTCGCCGCTTGTTTACAGAAGATTAAAGACAAGATTAACAAAGTAACATAAGACTGAACACAGAAATTTGCAGAGATGGTATAACACGTATAATTACATGACATAAACAAGACAATCGCCCTCTGGAATTAAATAGGAACTACTAACTTCCACTTAAAATAATTGTAGCAATCTGACTAATTCAAGAGTAAATGAATAGCATACATGGCTTCACAAAGCAACTCATGGTGTGAACAGGGAAAGAAGTCAAAGATACCTTGATGTAGTTGTCGGCATCCAATGTAAAGCGGTGATACATTCCTACAGGCAAAACAATCATGCCCCCTTTCTTCACTGCTACACGGATCCACTGATCATTTTGGTCCCTCACATCAAAGTAGCCTTGAGAACATAATAGTAAGGAGAAAAACAGAGTCAAAGATGGACAATAATTAGAATGAAAATATGTTGACTATTACTGATTTTAAACCAGAAACGAGATTTCCTGTCTTAAAAAAACACCTCTAAATGCAAAACAAAGGAACCTACCGCTACCCTCAAGACAATATCGTATCTCTTCATCAGTATGCAAGTGTTCTTCAAAGAAATTCTTTATCTTAGCCTCGTAATTTGGCAACTTCTCTGGGCACACATCACAAATGTCCTGCAGAAGGAAGATGCTTATCATACTAGTTTCAAACTTTGGATAGGTATTGACCTTGCCACTCAAGGTAGAATAACAAAACAACAAGTGCCCAAAAAGAACTTGTTGGCAAACCATGTAAGAGTAACCCCTGGCTTCACGAATTTTCTTGAGGTTCTCATCATTCTCCCAATCATCAGCATTTAGGCGCCAGCTTAATATTCCTAGCTCTGGGTGTTCGTGATGTTAGCATTCAGCATCAGTTAGTATATCATGATGTCATATGGGCTCAGGAATAGAGCAGGGCATGCACAAACCTAAAAGTTTGTCAAGAGGAATGAATTCTTTGGGCTCTCGATGATGAGGCAGCCTCTGGTCCTCTTCACTGTCATCCATGTACCATGCTTGGATGACCTCCTCCTTGCCATCCTATGTTGTAAATAACCATTCAAACGATATCATATACTCAGGATGCATAATCTAACAAGTACAAGAATGTTCAAACAAAGGAACCATGACCACCCAATAGCACGTTGTAAAATGTATGCATCACAATTTATGATGCCATGATTCATAACCAATGCAGAATTATGACTTGTGCATAAAAGCAAATATGGTGTTATGCACAGCTTAATGCAAATATGAAATTAACCAAACACCGAACACAGTTCATATTGTGCGCTATGACTCATATGGCGTTGACATTCTCAGAGGCTTAATAAAGTATTAAAAAGGACATATTAAACTATGCTCGTCACATCACTCAAGACTAGAATTCACAGAATTCAACCAAGACAGGTCAATAGGACACTAAACTCTTAGGATTGATCTCAGTGATTTCTTTCTACAGTCTGTACAAACCTAGTCCACGTTGGACCCAACAAAACAACGTTCAACACCAAGTAGCTATAAAAAAAAAAGAGCCATGATCTAGCAATACAATCACCAACCTTTTTGTATGCCTCATAAACTAAATTCAGTGCGGAATCAGATGACTTATAAAAGAAAATATGATGTGAAGTTTAGTGATAACACGAACCATCATATTTTCTGTGGCAACACATGGAGGAACGGGCACTCTTCTAGTTTGTCTTTAAAATTGTTGTATACTAAGACCCAAATGGTCGTCTCATATTCTCACTGCCTTATGAAAGGCCCCACTAAAGCTACAAAATACAAATTGAAGTACTATCTTCACAGTTCACACTACCAAGACTACAATTCATGTGTTCGTCTGAGGTGAGGACAGAAGACATTAACCTATTCGGATCGATCACAGTGATTTATGCTTGTGATCTTGACAGAACTAGTCTGAATTGGACACAAAAAAACATAGCTCAACAACAGAGGATAACAAAGGAAGTCTTTATAATTACTATATAATAAGACTAGAGCAAGTAATTCAAGTAATCAAGTATAAACTACACAGTTGGGAGGGGGGCTCTGGACTCCACCGAAGAAACAGGAGATGCTGCTGAAGTACCTGAACTAGGACTTGTGTGGGTACGATAATGGTTGTGCAAAGATTTGTGTGGCAAACAAATTACAACTGGTCACGATTTAATTACTCCGACCATTTAACTTACAAGGTTATTACTGCAACTTCTATATATACGATTACTCATACAGGGTGGGAACTGAGAACAGCATGTTCAAAAGCTAGTCTTATTCCAAGATCCGACTTCCGCATGCTTCGAATCCCTAACTGGGAAACCAACTAATCGAAAGGGATAGATCAAATCTAAGTTCATCTCGCGCGGATAGCCTCCATCCCGGTCTCAGCCCAAACCATATAGCGGCCTTCTCGAATATATAGGGAGGGATTCCAAGTCCCATCTCTCCAGGCTTTGATCAAAACAAGAGTATTTCCGCTATTACTACTGAATCTCGATCTGGGGCCAACCATCATCAACAAAAACCTTGACAAAACATGCGCGGAATAGAGTATGATTTTCCTGACGCCCAATTCCTCGATGCCTCACGATAGGAACAAGAACACGGGAATGGATTAGAACAGAGACTTGCCGGTACCTGGAACTGGCCCTCCATGTCGGAAGCCCGTATGCAGTGTCGCTGCTCGGCTTCTCCTCGTCGGCGTATTTCTTCGTCTTCTCGAATGCTCCTGAGCGTGGAATCTGGAACGAGGGGCCTGCGTTTCTTAGAGCATCTCCAGCAGGACCCCCTACTTGACCCCCTACTCCAGATTTAGGTAGTGGAGTCTAAAAAATCAACTCCAGCAGGCCCCCTACTACACCCCCTACTTCTGTTGCCCCCCTACTTTCTCCCCCAAACCCCCTACTTCTGTTGGCCCCCTACTCCACTCTCCCTACTTTTTTCTGTGATGGGACCCACATGTCATTCTGTGCTGGGATGAGTTTAGGTAGCCTATTTTAGGTAGTGCTGCTGGAGCAAACCACGAAATATAGGTAGTATGAAAATAGGTAGTACCCTAAATAGAGAAGTAGGGGGTGTGTTTTAGGTAGCATTGCTGGAGATGCTCTTATGTTCAGCTTGGACTGAACGCGAGCCGGCACTTTTGTGGATTGCCCCCTCGCAGTTCATCAGTTTAGATGCATACCCTTTTAGGCTTAGAATATTTCCAAGAGCTTTTCTTAAACCCACTTTACCAATCATTATTTGGAGAGCCATGTAAATAAAGATCTCTCTCTGTTTTCACCCTCCAGCAGCTATAATATATTGTACATGCTCTAAAGAGTCAATCCCGCTCTCCATCTTTGGTTAGAGAACATTTTGGAATAGAGAATTATAATATTTAGAGATGCAATCAAAGAAGCTGTTAGAGAGCATATTTTCATCAAAATATCTATTCCTATCAATAAGAAAGGATATAGAGAGACTTTTGGAGTTTCTCTAAGTTTCCTTATTGTCTTCATCTTCAAAAAAGATAATTCGACACGTGTTGGATCTTATATGGTACTCCCTCCATTCTCAATTATAAGTCATTTTGATTTTTTTAGATACCTATATAAGCACATAGTAAAAGCTACGTGTCTAAAAAAATGTCAAAACATCTTATAATTTAAAATGGAGGGAGTAAATCGTAAGTCATTTTAGCTTTTCTAGATTTATAGTTTTTATTGTATATGTAGACATAGTGCATAAAAATTTATGTATCTTGAAAAGCTAAAATAATCAATATAATTTAAAACAAAAGGAGTAGCAGTATTTGTATACTGCGATGTATCTTTTTATATTCCTTTGTAAGTTGAGTATTTGGATGTTTCAAATTCGAGTGAACGATGATGCCTTTGTGGGGGTATGGCTGCAATTGTTGTTGCATCAGGGGGATATGATTGAAATGCGTTTTGTATATATTTCTATTTATTTTTTATTTACATAGCTGCATGAAACGTGATGCCATAAAAATGCCATGACGATATCGATGTGCTGGCAACGTTGTGTTGTAAAAGAAAAGGACAAAAGGTTGTGTTACATTCGTTAAAGAAGGTACGGTACGCTACCGAAGGCACGGTCAGACCGTGGAAAGATACGAAATGGGTGCAGGTGAGGTGCGGCTCGCCGGATGGCAGCATGAAGTCGGTTGCGCCTGCGCCTCCCTCCGTCCGGGCGGTCATGACGAGCTTTTGGTCTTGTGTCATCGATGACGCCAAGCACGATGCAAAATCGCTGGCTGGGCTACACCAGCAAAAAAAAATGGGAACAGAAGGAGATGGATGTTGACCCCGGCCGGCCACCTAAAAAAGAACGGTAATGATATATCACGGGTGTCCGACCGCGTTCGACGCTCCCACCCACTCGCTCGTTCGGTCGGACGCTCCCCACCCGCTCGCTCGTTCGTATGACTCCCGTCTCTTCACTTCTTCCTCGCTCGCCACGCCTCTCCACTCCCGCTCGCCTCTCGCACCTCCGCCCCCTCGCTGCTCGCGCTCCCGCGCCATCGTCGGGATGGCCCGCACCACGCGCTGCGCCCCAGCGAGTTCGCTGCGCGCCCGCGACGTGTCGTGCTTCCTCCCCTTCTCCCCTCACTCACACCGCGCCCTCCCACACACCTCCGTTTCCTCTGCAACCCGGCTCTAGCACCTCACCGGAGATGAGGGTGACGGTGGTAGCTCCGACGAGGTAGGTGGCGGAGAGATCTAGATCTGGAGCCTCCTCTCCTCCCTTCCTCTCTCTTGATCTGGATCTCCTCTCCTTCCTTCCTCTCTCTTGATCTGGATCTCCTCTCCTCCCTTCCTCTCTCTGGATCCAGATCTGAGATTTTCCCTCTCCCTCCTCCTCCTCCCCCTCTGGATCTAAGGTTTTGATGGCGGCTAGGGTTTGTGGCGAGTCAGATCTAAGCTACATGCAACAGATGATGTGAAATGTTTGCACGATTCTCTGATGTTGCAGTTCTTTTTGAGATGTTTCAATAGTTTTTCCCCTTGTTTGCAGCATCATCCCCCATGTTTTCCGACGTTTCATTAGTATCGCTTCTGATGTTGCAGTAGCTTCTTCTCTTCGTTGCAGTAGCTTATTCTCCTTGTTTGCAGCAGCTTTCTTCTCCTTTTTGTTGCAATAGCTTCTTCTCCTTTGTTGCAGTAGGTTCTTCTCCTTGTTGCAGTAGGTTCTTCTCCTTTTGTTGCAGAAGCTTTCTTCTCCTTGTTGCAGCAGCTTCTCCTTGTTCCATTAGTTGTTTTTCGATGTTTCAACAAATTTTTTGGTTTTGTTTTACCAATTTTTTCTACTTTGTTTCATTATGTGTTTTCCCGACGTTTCAACAGTTTTTTTCGTTTGTTTCACCAGTTCTCTCCTGTTTGTTTCATTAGGAGTCCTTCTTTGTTGCAATAGCATTATACCTCTGCTGCACATGGGAGGGGTGGAGCATGGTGGTGAGCTGGTGGCGGGGCTCCGTGCAGGGGCGGGAAGGGGGGTCGCGGGTTCCCGTGCGGGAGCGGGGCGGGGGTCGCATTTTCCGTTTTCATTTTCGTGGGGGCGAGGCGGGGCGGGCTGTTGCGTGCGGGGCGAGACGGGCGGGAGACGCTGGCGGGGTTGGGGAGCGTCCGGACGTCCCCTGGAGCCGGGCGTCCGGGCGCTAGCAGTTCCAAAAAAGAAGGGCCAAACTATGCAGAGCCGCAGGCCTTCGACGGGCCTGTCTGTACAAGGCCTTCTCCTGGGCCTCAACACGTTTGGGCCCCCCAGTGGTTCTTTTTCTTCCCTTCCTTTATTTATTGTTCCAAACAAAACCAGTGGTTGCTTGCTGGCTGCCTGGTTCCTGGTACTCTCAGTTTCGGCAGAGACATCCAAGGCGTGGCGAACCCATGCCGACCGAATTCCTGACAAAAATTTGCCAAGGCAGATGCCAAAAATTTTGCCAAAATTTTCAGATTTCCCGTCACATCGAATTTTTGAACACATGCATGAAGCATTAAATATAGATAAAAAATAAAACTAATTACACAGTTTAGACGAAATGGACGAGATAAATCTTTTAAGCCTAATTAGACCATGATTGGACAATATTTACCAAATAACAACGAAACTGCTACAGTAGCGTTTCGCCAAAAAAAAATGCCAACTAATCAGCCCCCAAGTCAGGCCAGCCACCTGCCCTGCGACTGCGATGCACTGCGCTGCGCCCACACACACTTAGCCCTTGTTTAGTTCCCCAATTCTCCCTAAATTTCACTATGCAAAAAGAAGATTCTCTGTCACATCAAAATGTCGACAAATGCACGGAGTACTAAATGTTGATGAAATCAAAAACTAATTGCACAGTTTTATTGTACTTTGCGAGATGAACATTTTAAGCCTACTTAGTCAAAATTTGAATAATTTTTACCAAATACAAACGAAATGCTACAGAAATTCTGATACAGTGTTTTCTTCTCAATTCACCGAACTAAACGAGGCCTTACAGGTGAGGCAGGCGGCCTAGCTAGCTCTAGCTGGGTCGGCCTGCATTTCCGGAATGGTTCCATACATAGTATCGTCCATGACAAGTCGGCAGGCGTGCGTGCGTTCCCGATCCGATCCATGAATGGAACGTGGCGCAGCTGCCTGTGCACTGAATGAATGCGCCAACAAACCGTCGCTCTCGCTCGCAGCCTCGGAGGCCTGCCTGCAAAGTGCAGAGACCTGCGCACCGTCACGTCTCGCACGACGACACAGCACTACTCCTACGGTTGTGTTTACTTCCTCAAAAAAAAAAAAAAGTATTGTGCAAACAAAAGATTCTCCGTCACATAAAATTTGCGATACATGCATTGAGTACTAAATATAGATGAAATCAAAAACTAATTGTACAGCTTGGTTGTACTTTGCGAGACGAACGTTTTGAACCTAATTAGTCAACGGTTGGACACTATTTACCAAATAAAGCCAAAACATGCTACAGTGCTTTTTTTACACCTTTTCGCGGAACTAAACACACCCTACATAGCATCTGAAACTGGAAGGCCCCCTGGCTGGCTTGCACGAGGACGGCAGGCGACGCGGACGTGAGTCTAGCCGCGCGTTCGTTCTCTGGTCGCCGGCAGGGCGCGACCAGCCGCGCGCGTGCGTGCGTGCGTGACCGGCCTTGACCATGCATGCACGCTGCGAGAGCCTGCCACTGTGCCATGGCCATGCCCCATGCATGGTTGCTTCCCAGAGGACAGGCGGCGTTCGCTGCCGCTGACAAAGGTGATCTCCGATCATATCTCGTCGTCGTGCACGTCGTCTGTATATATAGTAGTAATAAGTAAAGGCCCGCGCGGAGGATGGTCGTGAGCAGAGAATGAACAATGAAGACACAGTTTATTATTACTACTGCCGCGAGGAAATAATATATAAACTAAATCAAACATGACCCGCAGCTCTGTTCTGCAGCACTACTTTAGCGGTATTTTTCAGCGAACGAACGATGTTTTTTTCTCACAGCATTTCAGCATAAGCCAATTTTCAGCAAAACGAATAGGGCTAGCGTGCATTTTATTTATTCGATCATGTATAAATGGTGTCCGTACGTACGCTACGCGACCTTTGTGTAATTTCGCACTATACGCGACGTGGACAATATTCTCGGCATGTTTCATGAAACAGCGAGGGACATGTATATACACGTACAAGCATGCACATTATTGATTTTCCAAACGACGACAACCTGAGTTCATTTATATGCTACGAACACATGCATTCATTCATTGCTTATGCTGAAATTTGACTTGTGCTGATATTTATAGTGAAATATTATGAGAGGAAAATACTATTTTATGACTGAAAAGTAGCTCAAGCGATCCGGGCGTCATTTGGAAAATCAATAATGTGCATGCTAGCTCGTAGGTAGGGTGGTGGTGGTCGACTGGTCGTCGACAAGCTCTTTTTTTTTCGAAAGATCGTCGACAAGCTCATGATTATGGATGGAGTTGCTGCTCTGTGTGCACTGGGCAACTGGGCAGGCACCATTAGCCCTAGGCATAATTAACCGAAGATCGAAGACCGAACCGAACTAACCGAGACCGAGACTGAAGTGACCGAGACCGAAAATTTCGGTCACAAGTTCGGTCTTCAGTTTGAAGTAACCGAACTAACCGGACTTAGTTCGGTCATTATCCTCGGGTAACCGAACTAACCGAATTAACCGAACATTTGAATTTTGTTGACATAATATGTAATTTAGACTATTATTAGTGATATAATATTTATTCTAGTGGGTTTATATCAACCATCACTCTTATCACTATGTTTAATCTATATTTTGTATTGTATTTTTGCCTTGAAATAGAAAAAAATATTAGTAAAATTTGCTACAAATTACAATATTTAGTAGTTGTTTTGTGAAGTTCGGTTAGTTCGGTCATGACCGAGACCGAACCGACCTAACCGAGACCGAACTTGCTCGGTCCTGAGTTTTAAAACTAACCGATCGGTCTTCGTTTTTAGATGACCGAACTTTCGAAATGACCGAAGACCGAGACCGATCGGTTCGGTCAGACCGAACGCCCAGGGCTAGGCACCATGCACGCACGCACGGTCCGTGTGTCGGGACTCGTCCGTGCGTACGTGCATGTCTTCTTCCCCATCGTCCTGGCCCGGGGCGCCCCGGCCTGCCTGTGGACCATCTGGACCTACTGCGTCAGGCAAAGAAGAGGAAGCATTGTTCGAGCAAGAAGTTACGACGGAACGCAACGCACGGGCGCCCGTGGAGGCAGCTGGTGGCCCTGGTGCGGTGGTTACAGCTCAGTAATTACTAGGCGTAGCTAGTAGTACTAGCTTGGATGACGATGATGATGAACATTGAACAGTGTCCACGTCTCCACGATCGATCAAAACTTGCTTGCTTCTAGTACGCGGTGGCCTAGCTAGGAGAAGATCTAGAGATTCCAGAGGGTGTGGTCAAAATCGATGGATCGTTGGAGGTGGACGCATGCATGCATGTATACGTACACGGTACACGGCCATGGCGATGCAATCGAGTTGGAGAGTGCGTGGCGTGCCCGGCTTGATATGCTGTACATGTACGTGCCTGGAGTGTAGAGCAGTTAGCATCTACAGTGTCGTGCACTATGCTTATGCGCGCGGCTGCGGCAGGGCCGGCGGACGGCCGGGGACCGGCCAATGCAAACTTATACCGTCGCGTCATCTCACACGCTGCAGTGCATCTGTGTATGCGCGTACGCTGTACGCACGTGCCCTCATCCACTGTTTGGTTTCCCCGTACATGCTACATGCAGGCGGGCAGAGCAGAGGTCGTAGTGTACATGTAGTACTTCCACAGTATGTATGCATTCACGCACAGTACGTAGCGGCTATAGTAGGTCATGCATGATGCGTAGTACACGTGCTTTGTTTGCCATGACCCATAAATAAATCAGGGTCCGGAGTCATTGACACTAACAAGCTGTTTGGTTCGGCTTAATGTAACGGTATGAGATTGCGTCTGGTATTGGATGACGATACGATCGTTTGGTTGGGCCCGACCCGTTATAAGCTTACGCGCAATCAGAAAACGCTCCATTCATCCCCGATACTGCCCCTCCTCGTCCCTTATCCGATTACGCTGCGTCTGCCTCTCCTCTCCTTCTCCCTTCACCGCTCGTCGGTCTCCCCCTCGCGGTCTCCCCCGGGGTCTTCCTCCTACGCACGGCGGCGGCGGCAACCCAAACTCTCACCGCTCGCCGGTGAGCTCTCTCAGCTCTGCCTCTTCTCTCCTTCTCCCTCTCCTCTCTCTTCTCTCTGTGCGATTTCTGAACCCTAGAATGCGTTTTTCGTCAGGTCAAGATCCTTGAACGGTGGAGAAGAGGACGCGCTCGCTGGTGAGCTCTCAGGCTCCGCCTCTCCTCTCCTTCTCTCTCCGCTTTCCTCTCCCTTATCCCCGTGCACCCGCGCGATTTCTTTCTGAACCCTAGATGGCGTTTTTTCTTCAGGTCACGGAGGAGAAGAGGACGTGGCACGGAGCAAGCAAGGCGCTTCATCGCTGGCGACCATTGTTCTCCCTTGCCCTAGGTATGACATCGTGGTTACCTTCCTCCTCTCCCTCTCAAATCCCCATTTGTTTCATGCGCTTGTGTTGCAAAAGTAGGATACATGTTCGGGTGCTTTGAACTTTGAATCAAATTGGAGATATTTTTTGTTGTGTCAACAAAATTAAAGTATCTCATGCATACTGTCAATTCCATGTCACCATTGATGCCTTCATGCAATTGTATTTGAGTGACTAGCTAGCAGATCCATTCCATACAAATGATATGGTTGATGAAATTGACATTTATGCTCATTCATTCACTTATCTAATTAACCATTCCATTTAATTTGTACAGTCTCATACTCCCATTTGTCATTCCATATATTTTGTTCTCACGGCACAGAGTAGGAGTGGACAAAAAGATTGAGCATGCTCTTGAAAACAGCACAAATTTCTCATTAATTGAATCCAAAACCTGCTGTTTTAGTTATCCAAAACAATGTATGTGTACTGGTGAATATTACGGTGCAATCCAAATAAGTTATTTTACTGATTAGTGCTATTTTACTGGTTAGTGCTTAAATAATTAATATATATTACTAATGTTGTGTCCAACATCATGGCTCGCCTTCCTCTAACCACGAGAACTCGAAGAAGAAACAAGGCCCTTAAAAATATGCTGATTTCCATCGTCGTCATGTACTATTACATGTGGTTCTTTCTTGCATTGGCTTATAGAAGAAGGTGTTTCAAGATAGAGAGAAGGATAATAAATGAAGAACTTAGAAATGAGAAGTTGTTCCAACTAATTCGTAGCAGCGACACTACCCGTATTAGTGAGCTTCGCATGGATAGGAGAACGTTCTACATCCTGTGATGCTTAGAGATGTTGGTGGGTTGAAGGACACACGTAATATGCAGCTAGAAGAGATAGTGGCCCAATTCCTATACATACTAGCCCATCACTTGAAGAATCAGACGATAAAAAATACTTTCTTCCGAAGTGGTGAGACAGTTAGTAGGCAGTTCAATTTATGCCTGCTAGCTGTTCTGAAATTGCACCATTTACTGCTTAAGACCCCAGAACCAATACCGGAGAATAGCACAGATAGTTACTGAAAATATTTCAAGGTAAATGACTTGTTAACAAAATTTTCTTTTAACAAAGAAAAATGCATATTACAAAGTAAGCATGTGACAGTTCTTTTTCCTATATGGATCTTGTTTGTAGAACTATTTGGGAGCCTTGGATGGAACTCATATAAAGGTGACTGTTCCAACTCAGCTAAAAGGAAGGTATAGGTCTAGAAAAGCAGACATTGTGACAAATGTCCTAGGTGTTTGTGCACCAGATATGCAATTCATCTATGTACTACCTGGTTGGGAGGGCTCAGCACATGATGGTCGTGTGCTGAGAGATGCCATTACCAGGCCAAATGGCTTGCGTATCCCCCAAGGCGAGTTTGGTTTTGTTAACTCATGTGGTTTCCTAATAAGTTATCTAGTGCAAATGTTGATTTTGTTTCTGTTTGCAATCTTAAGGGTGTTACTATCTTGTGGATGCCGGTTATTCAAATGCAAATGGCTTTTTAGCTCCATATCGAGGTCAAAGGTATCACTTGGGAGGTTGGACTGCACAAAATCCACCACATAGCGCAGAGGAATATTTTAATATGAGGCATGCAAAAGCAAGAAATATCATTGAGAGGTGTTTTGGGAGGCTAAAGGGTCGGTGGGGAATTTTGAGATCACCATCTTATTTTCCTATAAAACTCAATGCCGGATAATAATGGCTTGTGCCCTTTTGCATAATTTGATTTTGCAAAATATGTCAAGAGATCCAATGGAAGATGAGGATGAAACAGTGGTACCTTCAATGGAAATTACTAAAGGAGAAGTTAGTGAACCAGAATTTATCACATGTGTGTCAACTTCTAATGAGTGGACTAATTTTCGAGATGTTCTTGCTCAAGGGCTATATAATAACTATAGGGCTTCTTCTAGTTCTAATAATTGAGGTCTGCTTTTCATATTCTTCTAGTTCTGAAATTATTATATATTAGTTGTGTAGTATTTTAACATGGCCTTAATACTATGCAGCTATGGACCTTTCTCAGAAATCAACAATTGTGTGTGGAAGGGGAAAGAATAAAAGGAAGTGGACTATGAACGAAGATGATGAGCTTATGAAAGCACTGTATGAGATATCACTGGAGCCAAAGTGGAAGGGGCAAGGAGGAGGCTTTAATAATGGGTATTTATCTGCACTAGAGGACATTCTTGCTGAGAAGCTACCAGGTGCTGGAATTTCAGCTTTACCTCATATTGAGTCTAGAGTCAGGCATTTTAGGACAAAGTATGGAGCACTTGAACAAATGTTGAGCAGAAGTGGCTTCACCTGGGATGATACTAAGAAGATGCTTCAGTGTGAAAAGATACAGTACGATAAACATTGCAAGGTACGCTATCCTTTTGACATTACATATGCATGTCTGTGGTGATGAGACTCATGAGAGTTGATTTCAAGTACTTAATCTTGTTCTGTCCAGGATGTATCTGTGTGCACTTTCTTGTTCTGTACTATGTAGCTTCTCGATTTCGGAAGTTCTATACTATGTAGTTAAGGTGTACTTGTTGAGTCACGAAGTGTCGGTGTTCGGACCCGAGGGGGTCCTAAACCAACGAGTAAATGCTGCGTGTCTCTTTCCTGGATGGTGATGCAAGGAGAACACACGGCGGTTTATCCTGGTTCGGGCAAAAGAAGGCCCTACGTCCAGCAGGGGGAGATGTTTGTATTTCCTTGCACCGAGGTGCTCGTGTAGGGGTTACAAGCATGCGAGAGAAGGTGTCGAGCCCAAGTCTCAAAGAGAAAAGAGGGAAAAGGCGGTTGCTTGAGAGGTCGATCTTCTGTTTTGTGTTTTTCGTTCCGTCCTCGTCCCCCCCTCCGTTGAACCCTGGCCTGCCCTTTTATAGGGTGAGGGGAGGCCAAGACGACGGGGAGCCTTGAGGTGATGTTTTGTCGATTCCTGTTGAGTTGACTGTAGCGACGTGCCTTGGGAATGGCCGGCCATCCCTGGACACCCTGACGTTGTGGGAGACAAGATGGCGAAATGACCCAGAGCGCCATGCCATACCGTCCTTTGAACTAAGTCGAGCGTCGGGGCTGGGTCGAGGCCAGGTCGAGGCCGGATGGATAAGGCCGAATCCCCGATATCGCGGAGAACGGGCCTTGTCTTATCCTCCCTCGAGGGTGATTGATGGTGAACAGTGCGCGGTAAGGTGGGTATAGTGACGGGTTTCACCTCCCATCACGGGATGGGCGGTAAAACAGTGAGATCTAACACGGGTATTGTTCCCACGTCGATCCTGGCCGTAGCCATGCCGGTAGGTGGTAGTAGGTAACCGCATTGAATGCTATGGCTTTTGTCCTGGGGTAGGCAAAGAAAAGGTGTCAAGGTGCTCGGTCCGGGCTCACGCGAGTCGGAGTTCTCCCCAGCGAGCGGTCGAGCCTCGCGTGGGTCGGAGCGCTGTCGAAGTACCTCGTGGCACGGGATGGGGCGCGGTCGAGGCGCCCCATCGAGCGGGCCTCGTACGAGTCGAAGCCGGGGCGCGGTCGAGGCGCCCCGTCGAGCGGGCCTCGTACGAGTTAGAGCCGGGGCACGGTCGAGGCGCCCCGTCGAGCGGGCCTCGTACGAGTCGGAGCCGGGGCGCGGTCGAGGCGCCCCGTCGAGCGGGCCTCGTACGAGACTGACTGGGTACGCGGTCGAGGCGGGCTATCTTTTATTGCGGTTTCGGTCGTGTTAGTTTTTCGGCGATAGGTGCGGGTACCCCCGTACTGTTGGTACCGACAGTAGCCCACGAGCCTTTGGGTGAGTGTGTGATCACTCTCCCAGAGGTTGGTCAGAATTGGAGTCGTAGCGCCGTGATTTTTTCCGGCGGGGGCGCGCGAGCGCACCCGCCGGGTGTAGCCCCCGAGGCCTCGGTGGAGTATTGAGACTCCTCCGAGGTCTTGTACGTGTTTGATTGGGGAACGATTCGTTGCGGTCAAGCCCCCGAGCCTCGCGCGCGCGAGGTCGATCAGGGTCCTGGCCGTCTTTTGCTACGCGACCCTCACGCTCCTTTTCCGAAAAAAGGAGGAGGGGTGGAGAACGCCGTACTACCCTCGTTTGGACGTGAGTTCTGACAATCTCCGGTGAGCTGCTAGCGGGGGAATTCGAGTGAGAGCCCGTGCCCCGTTCGTTAGAGGTCGGCTAGTGGCCCGGAGGCGCCCTCAAAGATGCCAAGAAGTGGTCGTGTGGATCTCGATTCCCTTTGACAGGATTCGAGGGCTCGATGCCTCCCCCGGAGGGATTCCTACGACGACCTTCTCCTTCGGCCTCGAATACGTCCTAGGGTGCCTCGAGAGCGTGGATCGAGCCCTTGGCCATGTACGGGCGCACCCTGGGTCATCCCTAACTCTGTTGCTCGAGGGCAGCTGTTGAACCCTGTTCGAGGGCCAGCTTTCGCTCCCTCGAGACTTATTCCGGGGCCCGGGGCCCGTTTCTGCGGTCGGGACCCCGAGCCTCGCGCGCACGAGGTCGATCAAAGTCCCGGTCATCTTTTGCGACCCTCACGCTCCTTTTCTGAAAAAGGAGGAGGGGTGGAGAACGCCGTACTACCCTCGTTTGGGCGCGAGTTCCAACGATCTCCGGTGAGCTGCTAGCGGGGGAATTCGAGTGAGAGCCCGTGCCCCATTCGTTAGGGGTCGGCTAGTGGCCCGAAGGCACCCTCAAAGATGCCAAGAAGTGGTCGTGTGGATCTCGATTCCCTTCGACAGGATTCGAGGGCTCGATGCCTCCCCCGGAGGGATTCCTACGACGACCTTCTCCTTCGGCCTCGAATACGTCCTAGGGTGCCTCGAGAGCATGGCTCGAGCCCTTGGCCATGTACGGGCGCACCCTGGGTCGTCCCTAACTCTGTTGCTCGAGGGCAGCTGTCGAACCCTGTTCGAGGGCCAGCTTTCGCTCCCTCGATACTTATTGCGGGCTTCGGGCCCATTTTCCACATACCTGGGGATATTCGTCCGCGGATCCCTCCCTCGTTCGTTAGCCGGGCGCGTCTTTTGGGGAGGCGAGATCGGCGTGATAGTGGGCGACGTGGCGTGTGGTCACGACGTGGGGGACGGCCACGTGCCCGACTCCTGCGAGATGTAAGGAAACGGTTAGGTGAGCGCATTTAATGCGGGAAACTGTTCCTACCTTCTCGCGCGGCCGTTGGGCTTCCGCCTGGGCATATAAAGTTAAGGCCTAGGGGTCTGCATTCCCCACCGGTCCCTTGCGTTCCTGCAATCTTCTGCCTCAGACAATCTTTGCATTATCGCGTTCTCCGCCCGCGTCGTCGCCGCCACCGCATCCTTTCCATCCATCCCCCCTCTGACAGCACCGATGGCAGGAAAGAGCCAGATCCTCCCCGCCGATGACTGGGCCGCCTCCTCGGTGACGGAGAGGAGGTTGGAAGAGTTGGTCGAGGACGGGCTGCTGCGGCCAAGGACGAGCCGGTCGCAGCCGGAGTGGATGGTGCCGCCCCTGCCCACCGGGAACCGGTGCCCCCTGAAGGGTATGTGGTGAGCTTCATCTGCTTCCACGAGCGGGGGTTTGGTGTGCCGGCGTCGGTCTTCATGCGCGCGCTCCTCCACTACTACCGAGTGGAGCTTCACCATCTTTCTCCCAACGTCGTCGCGCAGCCTGCCATCTTCGCGGCGGTCTGCAAGGGCTACCTTGGGGTGGAGCCGCAGTGAAACCTGTGGCTTCACCTTTTCAAGGCCGAGCTCTTTGCCAAGAGGGCAGGGGAGAAGGGCGTCCTGTGCGCGGCTCGAGTGGGGAGCTGCGTGCTGCAGGTGAGGTCGGGTCGGGTGGATCTGTACATCCTGGCCTGCCTCATCTCTTCGAACAGTGGGTGGCATGAGGGTTGGTTCTACCTCCGCAATGATGAAAATCAGTTGCCGAGGTACACCGGCCGTGTGTTGACCGCTCAAGAGGAGCGCTGGTCGTACAGAGTGCCGGAGGCCGAGAAGCCGCGCTTGGACCCGCTGCTGGCGGCGCTGCAGCAGCTTTGCCTTTGGGGCTTGACGGCTGCGGCGGTGGCAGCGACCTTCCATCGCCGCAGAGTGATGCCGCTGTACCGACGTCGTCTCCATCTGGACCAGATGACTCCGGAGGCAAATCTGGAGGGGACCCGGATGTCCCATGAATCCCTCGCCCTCGAGGAGGTCCTCCGACGAGCGCGCCGGATGGTTGGGAACTTCAAGGCGGAGGAGGCCAACCGGGTTCCCATGAGGCCTACCGAAGGGTTCGAGTCCATGGTACGTATCCCGGGGATGAGGTGTTGCTATTTTCGTTTATCTATGGATTTCGCTGATGTGGTCGAGACCGACGTATAGGATCTGTCGGCGTTGCGGGAAACGCGTCCGCTAGTCCCGGAGGACCGGCCCGCCCGGGAGGCTCGACGCCAGCATCTTCCAAGAAGAAGCAGACCAAGGAGACGGCCAAGAAGCGGGCGATCTGCAAGGCCAAGGAGGCGGAGGCGTTGAAGAAGCTTCGATGCCAGCAGACCATCGACGGGGTCCCACTGGCGCCGTCGCCTTCCGAGACGGTCTCGGGGGAGGACGACGACAGTAGCGGCGAAGACGACGATGCCCTGTCGCGATATGAGATCGCGACTAGGCTTGGGGACCTTCCCGACATTCGCCCCCTGCTGGAGCCCATCGGGGGGGCGTCCTCCTCGGTCGTCGTAGTCGAGGAGCCCGAGGGGAAGAAGGCGAAGAAGGAGTCAGGCCCCTCGACGGGAGGGGCCGCTTTACCCTGGACCCGTCGAGAGGGGTCAACAGGGACGTCCGCACCAGCCCAGGCCCTGCACGCTCGGGCAGGGGCTGGGACGGCAGTACCGGCGTCGTCATCGGCGGCGACATCGGCAGGCGTAAGAACCCGAGGCCAGCTGGCCTCGGAGGCATAGAGGGCGCAGGGCGGTGCGTCGGCTGGGGCTCCCAGGAGCGCTCGGCCTGCTGGTGAGGCCGCCGCGAGGCCACCATCGGCCGTCCCGGGAGGCTCGGGTCGCGCGGGGTTGAGGCACTTGGTGCCGATTTCCGGGTAAGTATCTCAGCTTGGTTGTCCTGCTTTTCTCTGGATCCGTTGGCTGACGTTTCTTCTCACTTTGCAGGCTAAAGCGGAAGGCGGAGCCGATGGGGCTTACCCCCGTGAAGTCGCTGCGGGCCAACGCCGTTGTCCTCAACCGGACGACGGAGCAGGATGCGGCCTGGGTCCGGGAGGTCGAGGCCACGAAGGGGCGCCTGCGACAACGGCAGGGGTCAGTCGACGCCACGGTGGTTGCTGGCCCAGAGCCTGCTGTTGAGGGGTCTGAACCGGCAGAGGTAGCGGTGCTCGATACGGTCAAGACGGGGCCCAGGTCGTCGGCGACGGCCGAGGCTGCCGTTGAGGTCGCGACGGGCGAGGCACCCGTCCATGACGCGGAGCGGGCGGGTGCGGACGTGACCATAGAGGAGGTCGCATCGGCGTCAGGACAGGAGGCGGCCCTGGCGAGGGGGTCGCGGCCGCAACAAGACCCATTGGCAGAGCCAGCGGGCATGGTGGAGGGCGGGGCGGTCGAGCCCCTATCCGGAGCACCGGAAGAAGAGGAGCCGGCTCCGGAGGTGCCAACGGTCGAGGCGCGGGTACCGGAGCCATCATCGGTCGAGGCGCCAGCTCTGGAGGCACCGGCGGTCGTTGGTGCCCGCCCTCACCGTACCCTCGACGACATCCCCGTGGACAAAGGAAAACAAGCGATGGGGGTCGAGGGGGGTGAGGTCGCGGATCAGGCCGGTGCCTCGACGGCCGTTGGAGAGGTGAACACTGCGGGCGAGGCTGGTCCTTCCGCGGGACCGGGAGACGCCCCGGCCGGGTCGTCCTCGTCGTGGCCCGACATCGCCGCGCTGGCGATAGCGCGGGCAGAGACGGAGCTGCCGAGGTGGGGGGGCCGTCCCTTCAGTTTAGGGACGCTACGAACCCCGACGCCGAGCCCATCTTTGTCTTGAGCGACAAAGATGAGGTGCACCGATGGGAATACCTTGAGGGCGTCTGCCGGCATCTTGATCGGTTGCTCCGAGTGGCGTCCGGTGCCGTGCGGAGTATGGGAGATGCCACCGAGGTATGATCGACCCGTCGGCTTTCTCCGTAGTTTTCTTGGTGTCTTTTTCCCTCGGCTTTGTGACCTTTTTGGATTGCGTTCAGGAGCTGAAGGAGTACTCCCGCCGCAAGTCGCTCTTCATTCGGGATGAGAGTGGCGTGTGGGGCGCGCTGTCCCAGCAACGGGTTCTAGTCGAGGAGGCCCAGAAACGGCTATCCGATCGGAACACCGAGATGGCTGAGCTGCGTGTCGCGTACGCGGTGGTGAAATAAGAAGCGACGCAGGCACGGGCGGCCGAGGCCGTGATGCACACTGGCATGGACAAGGCTCGGGAGGAGGCTGCCCAGGCCCGCAGGGATCTTGAGCCCCTGTCCATGCGGGTGAAGGAGCTCAAGGAGGATGTCTCCCAGGTTAGCCTTCAGCGCGACACCCTCAACGTCGAGGTCACGACGCTGAAGGGAGCCGTCCAAGAGAAGGACGCAGCTCTCGAGTCTGCTCGGTAGGAGATCGAGGCGCTAAAGGCAGCCATCAGCGACAAGGACAGCGCCTTCCTGGGGCTCGAGCGAACGTGCGGGGGGCTTCGTGACAAGGTCATGGGCCTACAGACCCATATCGAGGGTAAGTGTGATTGTCACGGCCACGACGTTGAAGGCCCCGCGTTGGGTATTAATTTGTTTGTCGTGTTTCAGAGCTGGAGAGAGAGAATCAAGAGGCCCAATCTTCTGCCAACTCCTTCTAGAGCCTCCTCAAAGCCGAGATCCGGAGGACCCAACTTCTCCAGGGCGTGATCACCACTATATGCGACGGCCTGGGGGTCGAGCCCGACGCCGACACCGGGGAAGATGTTCCGGGGAACTCCTTCGTCCGCCGGATGGTGGCGCTGGGCCGCCTTGCCCGGGAGAAGATACGGGACGGCCTCCATCACGGTGTGAAGAGGGCGCTGGCTGTTGTCCGTTTAGGATTTGTGTTTGACATGAATCTCGTCGCTGAGGGCTTCGTCACAGACCCAGATCGGACAGACGAGGAGAACGTGGATGCTTGCGTGGAGCTGATCGAAGCCGCCGAAGAGCCTGGAAGCCGTCTGGCCTCGCTTTTTGAAGCCGAGGTGGTTCCGCCTGCCGACGACGAGGGCCTGTGAGCCAAATCTGGGCATGAAGGCCCATGTAATGAGTTAGTATTTCGAATTTTGGTCGTGGCGGCCGCGGAGGCCTTAAAAACTCGAAACATAAACCGGTTCATGGTTGATTTAGTTTCATTCGAGCTTTTCTTCCCTTTATCGCTCGGACCGTGTTCTCGCGTGATTTACTTAGCATGCAGCTGCACCCTTTGGGCGTAAGGGAGCGAGTGGAGGTACCGTAGCCTCGGAGGCGTAAGTGATCTCGTGGCTCAACTGCCCTCGAGCTTCAGGGTGATGTTGCGGCCTTTTAAATCATGTGAGAGCCTGATCTAAGCGACAGGGGGTATGTTCTTTTTTTTAAAAATTTAGGAACCGTTGTTTAGATCTTCCTATCGTGAAGGCGTACCTCTAAAAGGTGTAAGGGGTGAGTGGAGGTACCGTAGCCTCGGAGGCGTAGGTGATGCTCCAGACTCGATAGCCCTCTCGAACCTTAGGGTGCTCTTTCAGCGAAGTCGATCTAAGAAGCGATTCTTAAATTTTTAAAAAAGAACATAAGTTTTTTCGGGGACCGGGGGTTCCCCCCTTGCAGCCCCCGAGGGAGGGTCGACTCTGGGAGTGCAGGGTCGATCCTTCCTCATTACGAAACAAAAGTTTGAACATCGTTGTATTCTTTATTGACGAAAAAGAAAATACAGAGCCTCGAGGCTTTTTATGGAAAGAAGCGACGTAGCTGTTCAATGTTCCAAGCGTTGGTGAGGATTTCGCCCTTTTCATTGGATAGCTTGTAGGTGCCCGGCTTTAGTACTTCTGCGATGATGTACGGCCCTTCCCATGGTGGTGTGAGCTTGTGCCGTCCCTTGGTGTTCTGGTTCCGCCGTAGCACCAAGTCGCCGACGTTGAGGTCACGCTTGCGGACGTGTCTGTCGTGGTAGCGTCGGAGACTCTACTGGTACCTGGCAGAATGCAACAGAGCCACATCTCGGGCTTCCTCGAGCTGGTCGAGGGCGTCCTGTCTTGTGGCGTCGTTATATCTTTTGTTGTATGCCTTCAACCTTGGGGATCCGTATTCTATATCGGTTGGTAGCATAGCCTCAGACCCGTAGACTAAGAAGAACGGAGTGAACCCCGTGGCTCGACTCGGCGTTGTTCTTAGGCTCCACAGGACTGAGGGTAGCTCGACAGCCCATCTTTTGCCATGTTTGTTTAATTTGTCAAAGATTCTGGGCTTCAGGCCTTGTAGGACCATGCCGTTGGCACGTTCCACCTGACCGTTTGTTTTGGATGAGCCACGGCTGACCAGAGCACTCGGATGTGGTGGTTGTCACAGAAATCCAAAAACTTTCGGCCAGTGAACTGGGTGCCATTGTCTGTGATGATACAGTTGGGGACCCCAAAGCGATGAATAATGTCAGTGAAGAAGAGCACAGCTTGCTCGGACCTGATGCTGGTGATAGGGCGGGCCTCGACCCACTTGGAGAATTTGTCGATGGCGACAAGCAGGTGAGTGAAGCCGCCAGTTGTTCTTTTTAGTGGTCCGACAAGGTCGAGCCCCCAAACGGCAAACGGCCATGTGATGGGGATAGTTTGCAGGGCATGTGCCGGAAGATGGGTTTGTCTCACATAGTACTGACAACCCTCGCAGGAGCGTACTAGCTTGACAGCATCGGAGACCATGGTCGGCCAATAGAATCCTTGTCTAAAGGCATTTCTGACAAGGGTTCGAGGTGCTGCGTGGTGACCGCAAGCCCCCGAGTGAAGATCGCCGAGCAGATTCCTGCCTTGCTCTTTTGTGATGCAACGTTGGAGGATACCAGTAGGGCTACGGCGGTAGAGCTCTCTGCTGTCGCCCATGATCACAAAAGTTTTGGCTTGGCGTGCGATTCGTCGAGCCTCAGTCTTATCCGAGGGGAGGTCCCCTTGGCCGAGGTAGTCGAGGTACGGGATGCGCCAGTCAGGCTCGAGGTCAGACGGTGGCGTTAGGTCTTCCACCTGCATGGCTTCAGCCCCGATCGAGGGGGCTTCTGCCTCAGGTGGAGGGTCGAGCGACGCCCCGTCGACCCCCCCGTCTGGCCTGAGGTCGACGGATGGGTGTTGAAGGTCTTTCGCGAAGACGTCCGGTGGAACCGTGGCTCGACTGGACGCGATTTTTGCCAGTTCATCAGCGGCCTCATTATACCTGCGTGCGATGTGGTTGAGCTCGAGGCCGTGAAACTTGTCCTCGAGGCGCCGTACTTCTTGGCAGTAGGCTTCCATCTTGGGGTCACGGCAGCTCGAGCTCTTCATGACTTGATCGATCATGAGTTGGGAGTCGCCTCGGACGTCAAGGTGTCGGACCCCGAGCTCGACGGCGATTCTCAACCCCGTGATGAGTGCCTCATACTCGGCGACGTTGTTAGACGCAGGGAAATGAAGCAGGACGACGTAGCGCATGTGAATCCCGAGGGGCGAGACGAAGAGCAAGCCCGCGCCTGCTCCCGTTTTCATTAATGACCCATCAAAGTACATGGTCCACAGCTCCGCCTGAAGCTGTGCAAGGGGGAGTTGTGTGTCAGTCCACTCAGCCAGGAAATCTGCTAATACCTGTGACTTGATAGCCTTTCGCGGCGCATAGGACAATGCCTCACCCATGAGTTCGACCGCCCATTTGGCAACCCTACCCGAGGCTTCCCGGTTCTGGGCTATCTCTCCCAAGGGGAAAGAAGAAACTACAGTAATCGGGTGACCCTCGAAGTAGTGTCGGAGCTTGCGCCGCGTCAAGATGACAACATATAGCAGTTTCTAGATCTGTGGGTATCGACACTTTGTTTCTGAGAGCACCTCGCTAACGAAATAGACCGGCCTCTGAACGAGCAAGGTACGTGCCTCCTCGGCCCGCTCGACAACCAGGGCAGCACTGACTACTTGTGATGTCACGGCGACATACAGTAGGAGTGGTTCCCCCGGGGTTGGAGGGACGAGGATTGGTGAGTTAGAGAGGGTGGTTTTGAGTTTCGTGAGAGCCTCCTCAGCCTCAAGGTTCTAGGAAAAATGGTCCGATTTCTTCAAGAGACGGTACAGAGGGAGTGCTTTTTCGCCGAGGCGCGAAATGAAACGGCTGAGTGCCGCCAAGCAACCTGTGACCCTCTGTACGCCTTTTAGATCTCGGATGGGGCCCATCTTGGTTATCGCAGAGATTTTTTTAGGGTTGGCCTCGATGCCGCGTTTAGATACGATAAACCCTAAAAGCATACCTCGTGGGACGCCGAAGACACATTTCTCTGGATTGAGTCTGATGTTTTTTGCCCTGAGGCACTTGAATGCAACGTCGAGGTCGCTGACCAGATCGTCGGCTTGTTGGGTTTTGACCACGATATCGTCAACGTAAGCTTCGACGGTCGACCCAATGTGCTTCCCGAAAACATGTTGCATGCATCGCTGGTACGTTGCCCCCGCATTCCGGAGACCGAAGGGCATCGTAACGTAGCAATACATGCCGAATGGGGTGATGAATGAAGTCACGAGCTGGTCGGACTCCTTCATTTTGATTTGGTGGTAGCCGGAGTATGCATCTAAGAATGAGAGAGTTTCGCATCCCGCAGTGGAATCAACGATTTGGTCAATGCGTGGCAAAGGAAAGGGAACTTTTGGACATGCTTTATTTAAACCGGTATAGTCTATGCACATCCTCCATTTCCCTTTCTTTTTCCTAACTAATACAGGATTAGCTAGCCACTCGGGATGATGAACCTCCTTGATGAACCCGGCCTCCATCAGTTTGTGTATCTCCTCGCCGATGACCCTGTGCTTCTCCTCATCGAAGCGACGCAGGCGTTGCTTCACCGGTTTGGATCCGGCCCGGATCTCCAAGGCGTGCTCGGCGACTTCCCTGGGTATGCCTGGCATATCCGAGGGACTCCACGCAAAGATGTCGACGTTTGCGCGGAGAAAGTCGACGAGCACTGCTTCCCATTTAGGATCGAGGGTGGTACTGATGCTCAGTGCCTTTCCCTTGGGATCAGCGGGGTCGAGGGGTATGAGTTTGACATCTTCGGCGGGCTCGAAGCTGCCGGCATGGCGTTTTGGGTCGGGAATAGCATTGGCAAGACCGTCGAGGTCTGCAGCCAAGATCGCCGACTCCAAAATAGCCTCGCCGTGTTCGACGCACTCGACGTCGCACTCATAGGCATGTTCATACGAGGGCCCTACAGTGATGACACCGTTTGGACTCGACATTTTGAGCTTGAGGTAGGTGTAGTTCGGGATCGCCATGAACCGAGCGTAGCATGGGCGTCCCAGGATAGCGTGGTACGTTCCACGGAATCCGACCACTTCGAAAGTGAGAGTCTCCTTTCTGAAGTTGGCCGGTGTGCTAAAACAAACAGGCAGATCGACCCGCCCGAGGGGTTCCGCCCGTTTCCCTGGCACGACTCCGTGGAAGCCCCCGACGCTAGGTTGGAGGCGCGCTCTCTCGACCCCCAGAAGGTCGAGGGTCTGGGAGTAGATGATGTTGAGGCTGCTTCCACCGTCCATGAGCACCTTGGTGAGGCGTGTGTTGGTGATGACGGGGTCAACAACGAGCGGATAGACCCCCGAGTTGGGGACATAGTCCGGGTGGTCGTCACGGTCGAAAGTGATGGCCACCGCGGACCAATCAAGGAAGCGGGGTACTACCGATTGTACGGAGAAGACCTCGCGTCGTTCTCGCTTGCGCTGGCGCGCAGAGAGGCAGGTTGAGGGCCCTCCGTAGATCATGAAGCAGTCGTGGATCTCAGGAAATTCCCCGTCCTTGTCGTCACCCTTAGGGTCCTCCTTCTCGTCCTTCTTGGCGCCGGCACCCCTGAAGTACCTGTGCAGCATGTGACAATCCTCGAGGTTATGGTTAGTGAGTCCCTTGTGGTAGGGATATGGCTCTTTGAGCATTTTGTCGAAGACGCCCCCGCCGGGGGGGCCTCGAGGTTTCTTGTGCTCGGTAGCAGCGACGAGCTCGTCGGCCGGGGCCTCGAGCTTGCCCTGCTGGCCTTTTTTCTTCTTGCGGTTGTTTCTCTTGGGGCCTCGGGTGGAACTCGCGGGATCGTCGACCTTCTGCTCCCCCCTTTCCGAGTCGCCGCCAAAGATTGCACCAACCGCCTCCTCGCCGGCGGCGAAGTTGGTGACGATGTCCATCAATCCGTTGGCAGTGAGTGGGGTGTTACGGCCCAATTCTCGGACCAACTCCTTACAGGTGGTGCCGGAGAGGAAGGCCGTAATTACGTCGGAGTCAGTGATGTTGGGGAGCTCGGTACGCTGCTGGGAGAAGCGTCGGAGGTAGTCTCGGAGGGATTCATCTGGTTTCTGCTTGCAGCTCCGGAGGTCCCACGAGTTGCCGGGGCGCATGTAGGTCCCCTTGAAATTTCCCTCGAACACCCTCACGAGATCGTCCTAGTCATGGATCTGCCGAGGTGGGAGATCCTCAAGCCAGGCTCGGGCAGTGTCGGAGAGGAACAGGGAGAGTTGTCGAATGATGACCCGGTCGTCGGTGGCCCCGCCCAACTGACACGCCAAGCGGAAATCGGCGAGCCAAAGTTCGGGTTTGGTTTCGCCGTTGTACTTGGTGAGAGTCGTGGGGGGGCGGAACCGAGCCGAGAGCACCATCTCACGGATTGCCTTACTAAAGACCCGAGGACCCGGGGGCTCGGGTGAAGGGCTACGATCTTCCGAGCTGTCGTAGCGTCCGCCCCTGTGGACGTGGTAGCCTCGAGCCACACCGTCACCGTGCTTGCGCGTGCGGCGCTCGACGATGTTGCCACGGGTGTCTCGAGGCTCGCGGTCGTTGCCGGTGGGCTTAGGGGCCGGTGCTACCCGGTTTCGCCGGGCAGGCTCGGGGTGAACCGAGGCTCCTCTCTCCTGTCGGGAGGGCTCGAGGATCCGCTCCGAGGCTGCCTCATGTCGCCTCGAGGCAGAGCTCTCGGCCTGCTGCATGGCGGCGGTCTCGAGGAGTTCTCGGATTTCATCTCGAGCCCGACGGGCGTCGGGGTTTGATGGCTCGGGCATGTTGTGGAGGAGCATGGCGGCGGCAACGACGTTCTGGCTGGCTTGGGCGAAAACCGGGGGGTCGACCACCCGGTCCTCGTCAATGCGACGATTGACGTCGCGAGCTCTCTCGCGAGCTCTCCCGCCAAGTGCGTGTTCCGCACGCTCACGCTCGAGGGTTTGTTGGAGTAGATCCAGGTTTTCCCATTCCTCGTCAAGCCTGTCCTGCAACTCGCGAATCTGTTCGAGCTGCGCTCCTTGATCTGCAAGGAACTAAGGCTCGTCTCGCTCGGCAGGAGGCTCGACATGAGGTGGCGTGTGCCTTCCTTTGACTGGCTCTTCGTCCTCTGATTCCGAAGTGCTTTCAACGTCGATGTTGAAGCACTCGCGGGTCGGATCATAGGTGTCGTCAGCCGAGTCGGAGTCAGGAGCGCCAAAGTAGTAATATGACGGGGGAACGTGTGGCCGTTGCCAATCGTCACTGAGGCGGCGACGTAAAGAAGCAGTCACACGGGGCTCTGTTTTCGGTGTCTCCGTAGAGTCCCGATAATCAGAAGCCGGTGTGGATGCAACAAGGTCTAGAGTGGAGTGTAGATGGTGCCCGGGGAGTTCCTCATAAGCACTCATGCGGGTGCTCACGGAGGATGCGTACACCCGGGCAGCCGAGTCTAGCCTAAACGGGAATGGTGATGGAGATGTCGCTGCCCGTGCTGAAATGGATGCTCCGGACAGTGGTGTCTCACTGGACGGGGGAGCGGCGGGATTTTCCGTCGGCATGTCACCCTCAGCCAAGCTCGTCCTTCCTAAACCTTCCAAAAGGAGATCTAGGCTGGCACCTGGCTGGGGGTGCCAGGCCGGGGGACCCCATCGCCCTCCGCGGGGTGAAGACGGTGGCTGTACCGGGCTCGTCGTCGTCGGGCGGCCCGCGCCCGCCTGGAGCGACGGTGCCGGTGGATTGCTCCCCCGGGCTGGGAGAGCTCGTAGTCCTCGTCGGTTGGGTGCCTGGGCGGAAGTAGGACCATGTCGTAGCCAGAGCCGAGCGACATGAACTCCAAACTCCCGAACCAGATCACCGTGGCCAACGGAATCGGACGTTCGGGGTCAGCCATCCAGGAAGAAAGGCAAGAAAGCGACGTTTTCACGCAGCGATCCCCTACCTGGTGCGCCAACTGTCGGTGTTCGGACCCGATGGGGTCCTAAACCAACGAGTAAATGCTGCGTGTCTCTTTCCTGGATGGTGATGCAAGGAGAACACACGGGGGTTTATCCTGGTTCGGGCAAAAGAAGGCCCTACATCCAGCGGGGGGAGATGTTTGTATTTCCTTGCACCGAGGTGCTCGTGTAGGGGTTACAAGCATGCGAGAGAGGGTGTCGAGCCCAAGTCTCAAAGAGAAAAGAGGGAAAAGGCGGTTGCTTGAGAGTTCGATCTTCTGTTTTGTGTTTTTCGTTCCGTCCTCGTCCCCCCCTCCGTTGAACCCTGGCCTGCCCTTTTATGGGGTGAGGGGAGGCCAAGATGACGGGGAGCCTTGAGGTGATGTTTTGTCGATTCCTGTTGAGTTGACTGTAGCGACGTGCCTTGGGAATGGCCGGCCATCCCTGGACACCCTGACGTTGTGGGAGACAAGATGGCGAAATGACCCAGAGCGCCATGCCATACCGTCCTTTGAACTAAGTCGAGCGTCGGGGCTGGGTCGAGGCCGGGTCAAGGCCAGATGGATAAGGCCGAATCCCCGATATCGCGGAGAACGAGCCTTGTCTTATCCTCCCTCGAGGGTGATTGATGGTGAACAGTGCGCGGTAAGGTGGGTATAGTGACGGGTTTCACCTCCCATCACGGGATGGGCGGTAAAACAGTAAGATCTGACACGGGTATTGTTCCCACGTCGATCCTGGCCGCAGCCATGCCGGTAGGTGGTAGTAGGTAACCGCATTGAATGCTATGACTTTTATCCTGGGGTAGGCAAAGAAAAGGTGTCGAGGTGCTCGGTCCGGGCTCACGCGAGTCAGAGTTCTCCCCAGCGGGCGGTCGAGCCTCGCGCGGGTCGGAGCGCTGTCGAAGTACCTCGCGGCACGGGATGGGGCGCGGTCGAGGCGCCCCGTCGAGCGGGCCTCGTACGAGTCGAAGCCGGGGCGCGGTCGAGGCGCCCCGTCGAGCGGGCCTCGTACGAGTCGGAGCTGAGGCGCGATCGAGGCGCCCCGTCGAGCGGGCCTCGTACGAGTCGGAGTCGGGGCGCGGTCGAGGCGCCCCGTCGAGCGGGCCTCGTACGAGACTGACTGGGTACGCGGTCGAGGCGGGCTATCTTTTATTGCGGTTTCGGTCGTGTTAGTTTTTCGGCGATAGGTGCGGGTACCCCCGTACTGTTGGTACCGACACGAAGATTATTAAGTTATTAGATGGTGCGTTCCTTGTGGGGTTTGCGCGTCCAATTCGATAGTACTTAAGTTATTAGATAGTTCGTAACATGTATTTGTCTGCTAGGTATCGCAGTCATGTACGACTCTTGATAAGATTACTGTTCATTACTTGCTTTTCCTTGTATAGTGGTCGCTTTAGGAAGAGATAATCTATACTCAAACCTGAGAACATATTTGTAAGGGTTCCTGCATCTTTGCATAGTAATCGGTTTTGACTTCCAAGCTACTTGAATGTGATGACCTTTGCATAGTGCACTTTTGTTACTTATGAAAATGAGGCAACCATGTTGGACTAGCACATTTGATATAGTTTCTGGATAATTTTTTTTTGTTCTCTCATTTTTAATCTTTTATTAAGTCAAAAATATATGGCTGTTTATGGTCACTAGTCACGAAGATGCATGCATGATATTTTTAATTGAGAGTATGCTGAAAAGATTCAACAAAAGAGTATAGTTTTGTTAGATTAGACAACAACTGTTTCTTGCTAAAAACACAACTTAACTACATAGTCCATTATGACTGACCATGGGTTAATATTTCATAGAAATACTGTAGGTGCTATACATATGCATATAGTTATTGGTAGAATTTGAAATACTATGCTGGTTTGCAGTACGGTTAATTTTTCAATGGTTGACAAGTTATTTTAAGATATGATATCTTGAGACATGCCAGTTTATTTAACAGACACTTTTCTTTTGTGAGATGAAATGGAAGGTTTCATTTTGGTTGAATTTGTAATTGTAATGATTGGTTAGCAATTTTAAGTTGGCGTAAATTTTCTTTGATGATCGTGTCATGTTCTTGTCAGAATATATTACTGAATTGAATGACCTGTTAGATTAGCTATCAGCCCAGCATTCAAATCTGGAGCAGTGCAGTACAGCGTTCACGTTACCGGCGATGGAACCAAACACAGTAATACTGCACGCTACCAAACAAATCAAGGGAGCAGCGGCGATACCCCCTCAAGTCCCCCCGTGATTTATTTACGTTACCATCAACGGAACCAAACAGCTTGTAAGTCCGAGGCTGACCGACGACGATAGGTATAGGTTCCCCACTGTGTGAGCGTGACAAAACACCAATGCTAACCCCTTGCGCTCCCTTGTACGTACTAGTACCTCGATCTGTTCCTTGAGTTGATGCATGCACGCACGCATGGTGGTGGGAGCGAAGCGCGCACCCACCCACCCACCCACCACGCAGGTGTACCGTACCGTACCGTACTACGCTAACACAGCTGCTGCTGCTCGCATGAACAGGTTCATCGCCAAATCGGGCCATCCACTTGTCACGTCCCGCGAAAGCCGCACACTTGGACTCCTCTATCTACTACTGGTGCTCGCTGGAACCGTACCCCGGCCAGCCCGTTTGGATGGTGGTGCTGGTGCACGCGAAGAAGGCGTACGAGGCCGCCACCGATTTGGATCGGCGAGCCGAGCCGAGACGAGACGTTGTAGAGGTGGGCCCCCAACGGCCACGGGCACGGCGGGGGAGCAGGGCGCCGAGCCCCTCGTGCGCCCCATCCGCACGCTCGGCCCGGTCAAGACCGCTGCTGGACCCGGCCCGTGCTGTCTGCTGTGTGCCCTGGTGCCGGTGCGCGTCCCGTAGACCCGGTCCACGGTGCTCTCGCCTGCGCCGATGGCGGTGGTCAACGGTCACGGCGGGAGGAAAGGGTAAAGAGACTGGGAGTGCCGCACGTGGGGGTGGGACCGTACCGTAGGCGGGTAGGAGTAGGACCTCACGTGACGATGAGAGCCAGGCACCGCACCACACAGCTTCTAGCCTTCTGCAGTCTGTGCTCCGTAGAGTGTAGACTGTAGCCGTGTACAGTAAAGTAGCTTGCACCAAAGAGTGATGATATGCTGAAGCTGAAGAGTGAAGACCTGCACGATGCAAAAGCAGAGCATTTTCACTTTTGATGAGTTGTCGATCGATGGGCAGGCAGGGCAGGGAATGATATAGCCTCGGTACTTTACAACAACTGCATGCATGCATGTTGTTGGAGGTGAAAAAGATTAGTACAAGAGAATTGAACAGACAAAGCTAGCTAATCACTGTTTCTGTTTTCACGTATATCCAGTTAGGCAGGTACTAATCAGACGCCGATCGAGGTCACAAGGGTCCAAATCCCATAGCTAGTGTGTGTGTAGGCATACGGAATCTCAGTGCATGCGTGTGTTAGTTAGCTAGAGACAATGTAACGCAATTGATCAATAATGTAACATAGTACTGCACACTTAGTTTCGGGCAGTTCAACATCGCCACAGCTCGCAGCTAGGGTCCACTAAGCTAGACGCCGAGGTCACAGGGGCCCTAATACAGTGGCTAGTTGGCCACTACTTTTTATTTGTGTCGCTCTTTGGGTTGTGTTGCTCTTTGGGGGATAGAACTGTAATAACAATATATGGATATGTGTATGAATTATACTCAGACCGAAATATTTTTTTAAAAAAAAAAACCCTTATAGCTAGTTCATGATACAATCTTACTAATGCACAGTACTATTACTCATACGTTAACGTTACCTACGGACGATTGATGTACTCCAACAAGATAGATATAGCGCTGTTGGTACACATCAGAGGTTACCAAGCGAATGGTAGACTGGTTAGATAAAGCGTACTGTAGTGGTGGGGATAGATGGTCCCGCACGTGTCAGACGTTTGCAGTGCTCCCGTGTGGGTTTGCACGTGTGGCAGTGAGGGGCCTGGCCCACGGCGTTCCTTTTAACCTTTTTTCACGAGAGAAGAGAAGGCAGAGCGGACAGCAGCGCCTTTGCCTTTTCCTCCCGCTGGAGCAGGAGCAGGAGCAGGAGCAGAATATCCGTCGCGTCGCCCACTACGAGTCTTGCTGTAGGGCTGGTTCGGCTGCTGGAAAAGTCGGCCGGTTTCGGCTGATTCAATAGTGTTCTGTGAGAAAGAATAAGCTGAAACAAGTTGAAATATGACTTGCAGAACAGGGCCGCAGTGCCGTGCCCGCAGTAGCTACGGCGCGTGAGTTCGTTGTTATTCGCAAGTTGGCAACGCAAGCCAAGCGCTACGTACGCCGGCACACACGCAAGTCTACGGGGTAGTGCTCCTATATCTAGCCTGGCGAATCCATGAGATCGCGTGCGTGTCGGCGGGACCTGGATGGATGCACGGCAGAATGCATCAAGCGTTTGGAATTTGGTGGCTGGGGTGATTGCTCCACGGACCAAGATTCTGTATCAACCTCAGATCACCAATTCCACCGTACCGGAACCAGCTCCATCTTGAACTTGATCTCTCCCATCATATAAACATGGTATTTGCTTTGTAACATCGTGCACGGTGTAACACGGGTTGTGGTGCTGGCTTGATACACAACTGCTAAATCACATTTGTCGTCCACACTTTATCTTCATCCCATTTTAAAATAAGTATCTGGGGCCCCTAAATGAATTCAAAATAGAAAAAAGTTATTAACTATAAAGTTGTATAAATTTTTGACAACTATAATTTAGAAACAGAGTCACCTCTACAAATAAGGGCAATTGTAGCAGAGCCAGCTAGAACTAGAACCGCCTCTACAAATAGAGGTGGCTCCAAATTGAGATGCCTCTATAAAAAAAAAAAAGCTCTCGTTACTAAAAATCAAGTATGTAATTATGTATATGGATGCGAAGCTTCCTTTCGAAGCTTAGTGGTATCACATACGTGCTGTCCACTGTAAATTGCCAACGGGTAAGGATTTGCTAGCAATGCAATAGCTCTTAACAGTCTCTAGTCCGTATTGTAAAATTGCACAGCACATATATTTGTGGCTGTCTTTGTATTCTGACCTCACCTTTTAATAATTCACAATCTATCTATCTATCTATCTTTCTATCTATCTATAAAGACCGATTTTCACACTTGCTGACTGAAAAACAAATGGGGATAAAATTTAAGGTAAGGAGAACATAATAACATCAACGGACATGAGATGGGAGCATCGGAATCGGAGACTCTCAAAGTGGAGTTAGGCCGGGTGGATCGACGCTAGAGGACAATTCCGCACGCAGTACAACTATGGTGCTGTTTGGTTCAGCCCTGGGACCGGCAACGGCAATTCAATTGGAAAACCAGTGCTATCCGTTACCCTGCAACTGAAACAGTGTGATTTGTTTGGTTGGCATTTGTAACGGCTTCGTCCGCATGTGGGATGGAGATTTAGCAGCCTTTATTGGCAAGGATACGGGAGAGGAGCTGAGGCGGAACCAGGCGCTAGCAGGGGCCGTGGCCCCCAAGCAAAGTAGATTTATTTAAATACCTATATAAATATTTGTATTTATAGCACAGAAAATATTAATTTCATCTATTTTTATTAAAATATTATGATTTTGGTTAGAAATAGTGTAGATTTTTTTTGAAAATTTATTGAAACATATAATTATGTATATTTTATCACACTACAAAAATACGATCACATTTGTCCGGCCCCCTTAATCAAAATCGCTGGTTCCGCCTCTGGAGAGGAGTTGGAGGCCTGGAGTCGTCGACGCATACGACTCTGAACTCACGAGAAGAGAGGAGTCGCTCGCTCCTGGGCACGCGTAATTGGATAACGCCGAGAGTTGAGCGGTGACCGCATTGCACTTAGGGATGAAAACGGACGGAATTTTTCTCGTACCATCCCGTTCTGTTTTCTACATTTTTCCGTCCGTTTCCGTATTTGCGAGATCCTGTTTTCGTATTTGCGGAAGTAGAAAATGATGTTTTCTGTTCGTTTCTGAGTAATCTCGTTTTAATACAGAATAGACCCATATTTATCCCTTTTTCGATCTATGCTCAGCATGTTTAACAATTACATGTCCTTATGTTACGTTAATATAACTACGAATCACTAAATATGTATGTTATGTTCACGTACATAGAATGTAAATGAATATTAAACTTTGTATATATTATTATATGACTTTATATATGTATACTTTGAGAATGTTAGATTATGTGATCTTAATTTAATTTTTCGGCTCTCCATCCGTATTTGTCTGTTTTCGTATGCGGATATTCCGATTCCGTTTTCGAACCCGTATTTTTCGAACCCACTCCCGTTTTCGCTAAAAAATATATAAACGAAAGTAGGAATAGGGTTTTTCCATCCATTTCCGTCTATTTTCATCCCTAATTGCACTTGCCTGTATCCGATCCCTCTGTTACCCATTCTAGCTCAGTTAGGCCCGTTTGGTTCTCGGAACAGAGCGTTCCAGGCTAGGAAATCTTCTGCGCTAGTACTGTATATCTGCACTGTATATCAGGGTAGCAGAGACAAAAAAAGAGGTCGGTTTAACGATTGCGGACCGACTACTAGCCGGGGGCCAGTGAAGTTCTAGCTGTCTAGCAGGAAGCACAGCACGCTACATGACGAAGATCTCTCCTCACTATGGGCCTTGTTTAGTTGCCAAAATTTTTGGCAAAATGCAACTGTAGCATTTTCGTTGTTATTTGACAATTAGTGTCTAATCATGGTCTAATTAGGCTTAAAAGATTCGTCTCGTCCATTTCGTCTAAACTGTGTAATTAGTTTTATTTTTTATCTATATTTAATGCTTCATACATGCGTCTAAAGATTTGATGTGACGAGGAATCTACTGTTCTTTTGCAAAATTTTCTGGATCTAAACTGGGCCTATCTCGGCTACGCTGCCCTCTCCTGCGCTACATTCTGTAGCTGCAGGTCCCATCGTTTTCTCGTGTGTATTTACGTGCGCTCTTGAGTGTTTGCATCATTTCTTAACTTCTACCCTGGCGCGTTACTCCCTACTACAAGGGGTGTATTTAGTTACTAAAATATTCCACCCAAAATATCACATCGAATCTCGTGGCATAGAGCATTAAATATAAATAAAATAAAAAAACGAATTGTACAGTTCACCGTGAAATCGCGAGACAAATCTTTTAAGTCTAATTAGTCCATGATTAAACAGTAATTGTCAAATAAAACAAAAGGCTATAGTACACATTCTCAAAATATTTTTGAAAATAAACACACCCTAGCTAGTGTCCCAAGTAGTATATGCTAAAGGTCTCTTTGGGACTCTCATTGCTCCACGTTTTTCAATTCTACTCTATGTTTTTCAGCGAAACAGATACAACTTTACAAACTCTGCTTAAAAAAAGGGAGAGATTGTGACAACAATTAAAAGGGTGCTTCAGAAACTTTAGTTTTTTTAGGGAGTCACTTCACGGTGGAGTTTACGGAGCAGGTTCGTGAAATGACCGTGTAGCTCATAAGCTCGAAACATGCTTGCTACTTCTGTTTTATCTATTTTTCTCGACTTTCTCTTCACTTTGCTCTTCTTCGCCCATACATTAAAAAATTGTTGAAGCAGTTGACAAAGGGTTCCACTTTCCATGAGGGGTAAGGGGGTTTGAGCCCACCTAGCCCTCATGCTAGTTCCACCTAGGGACGAAGCCAGGATCAGACCGGAGCCAAGGCTGCTTCCTCTTCTTCTTCCTCCCGCCCCTCCTTCCCTTCTTCTTCCTCTTCATGGCGGTAGGCAGGGCTTAGGGTGGCTGTGTGTTCCCATGGCCGGTAGGGGGGCTGGAGCCCGGGTTGCCCCCGCTGGCTTCGTCCTTGGTTCCACCTTTTGTTCAAAAACCACTACAAAGTCGTTAAAAATATAGAGCGCATCTTTACACTCAGAATGCAAATTGAAGTACCACGTGACGATGAAAGTGATTCAATGCTCTAGACAAAGAGCTCGTTGAACTAGAAAAAACGAGAATTATGAGGCACACAATAATATATACAAAGAGCCCACAAAGAGACATGCCTTGCACATATTATATTAATCATCGGTGTGTTTGGTTGAAGGGGGCCATAGGGGATGGAACGGGTCAATCCCAAATTCAAAGGTGTTTGGATTGGAGTATGAGGGGATGGGATGATCCCTCCAAATCGAGCAGGCAGGGTTGTCCCTTTTCAACGTCGTATCGGTGCGAGCGAGCTCCTCCGTTACATAGGCATCAAGGTGCATGAGCACTGCCATGCCATTGGGGATGTGCAGGCATGCATGGGCAAGGTCCACTTTGGTCGGGATTAAAGATGGCAACGGGTACCCGAAACTCGAGTACCCGATGGGTATTACCCGATAAAGAGGCGGGTATGGGATGAATTTTCTACCCGTGGGTACGTTATTGGGCAAAATCCTATACCCATCGGGTATGGCGGGTACGGGTGCGGGTGTATACTACCCATACCCGCATACCCGCGGGTAAGACATACCCGCAAAAATAACTAGCCAACCTCAGTTATTTTAGCGCATATAAGTCATGAATTTGGCCCATTGAGACATCCACTATATTTCTAGTAGATTGCCTTTGTTGTAATGATGCTAATAATGTTTGTTAGCATGTTTGTAACTTGTTGGAAGCTTAGAATGATTTATTTTTGCATGTGACTATTTGATATTTTTAGGTAATTTTCGGGTATGTTATCGGGTACGGGTTACCCGACGGGTAAAATTTTGCAGGTGAGGGTATGGGTACGGGTGGGCACTACCGGGTACGTACCCGTTGCCATCTTGAGTCAGGATGCCAGGACACAAGGAGGAGGTTGTACTTGCTTCTGGGAGTGGAACCAATCAGCACTCAAGATATTCATAACTTATGAATTTTTAGGAGATCTTCTGGGGTGTGCTTCTCCGTGTTGTTTTTTGGGTTACGGTTAAAATTTCACAATTTTGGATAGCATTTGAGTGGGTTTTGCCTTTTTCTCCAAAAGTCGGCCGTGTTGAAATATGCATACTTGACCATTCAATTTGTGCATACCGAGTCTTCTGGTGTGTATTGAGCATTCGTGTTTTGCTTCGATCCTTGATCATTTTGCATCCGCGCTTTTTTTTTGCCCTTGTTCCTAAGGTCAATAGGCACGCTATTGCTACTTGATCTTAGCAAAAGTTAGAAGAGAAGTGTGGGTGTGTCGAATTAGGATATAGGCCAAGTTCTTTCATGGAATAGAATTTTTATATCAGCTCCAATTCACCTCTCTCTGGTCACTTATTCCAGTCTTTCAATCAAATACTAAGATAGTCAATTAAGTGCAGAGATGGCTCTATTCTTATTAAAAGAATGCGATGATGATTTTAAACCTTGAAACATACTTTCTATGTGCCACAAATAGTGTCATTCTTGTTTTTTGATAAGTCAAATCTTTTCAAATCGATTAAATCTATAGAAAATTATTAATATTTATAGTATATAATAATTATAATTATTAGATTAATTATTGAATATATATTTTATAATAAATAGATTTTAAGATATAACTAGTAAACCTAATCAAACTTAAGAAAGCTTGCACTCTATTCGTTTGGCTGAAAAGCCATGACTAAAAACATTGTTCGCTGATTTATTATTGAGAAAAAACACCGTAACATGCCTAATTATCAGCCTTGGCTGAACAGCCAGGCGAACAGGCCGTTGATCTGATCAATAGACAGTACTCGTAGTTGGCCCTGGGACAGTTGAACCTGGGGCAGAGCGTTCTCAGATACGACTGGACGCATCATTGTAGCGGTCAGAGCACCAGAGAAATTGTTTGTTCACGTGAACCGTGAACGGTAGGAGCGCAGTGCAGCCTGTGCAGGTCGCAGCGCAGGCGGCAGATGGAATCGGAGGGTGACGCGTGATGACCTCAGGACGGAATGTGAGCATGTGTCCACATCGATCTTTCTTGGAATACATGAACAATGCCTTTTGCATGGCCCGTTGTCCGTTGAGGGTTGAGACTGAAGAAAGGTTTCCTCTTTCAAAGAGGACTGAGAGGTTCAGTGAAGAGCTCATATATGATATATTCAAATGTTTCCTTGCTAGTTGATGCGAATTCTACCATAGTGCTAAGTTCAAATATCTAAAGTTTAACTAAATTTATATAAAAATATAATGAAGTTTATTATTCTAAATCAGTATCATTAGATTTGATATGGTTTATATATTTGTTATGCATATGCGTGTGTGTTCATTCTTCTACATACAAATTTAGATTTAAAATAATTTTATTTGGAGCAAATCTACGATTGTATATCTTTATGAAACGGAGGTACACAACTTTGCTTGACCTATGTTTCAAGGTTTGACCTATGCTTGTGGTATATGTAGTAGAGCACATCCAGGTCTCACTCATCGTATATCTATAGTTGTACGAGGTGAAAAGGGATAGTAATTATGAAACTAGAAAGTGATCAACTAAATGGAGCGATGTGTGGCACTGGGTTGACCTGCCTAGGTTTCCTCAAATATTGTCGTCATTGATTTTCTCTGCCTCTGTCGTTGCCTAGCTTCTTTACTCTCTTTGTCACTCATTGCCCGCCCCTTGTCACTACCAGACCACAGAAAAATCCTGCCGGCTCCGCGAATTCCTGTGGGTTCGTAGAAAACCGTCAGGAACTCATAATAACTCCTGTCGGCTGAATAAAACCGTCAAGAACTGCTATTTTATTACTGTCGGTCTTAGAACAACCGTCAGTAATATCAAAAACCGTCAGGAACTTCCATTTTGTTCCTGTCGGTTTCTGGTAGCCGACTGGAAACCAACCTCCCGCGACTCTAAGCCCGAAAACAATGCTTCGCGCGCGTGGTAAAACCCAGGGCGCCAAAACGTTTTTGGCCTCCCGCAAAAACATTGACTGTGTTGTGGGACCCACACAAAGACATATATATACACCATACCAAAAACCCTAAGTTTTTTCCCCTCATTCGTCACCCCGCCGCCACCCAGCACAACGGAAGCCGCGGCCCGCGGAACGCGCACGCCTCCCATCCGCGCGCCGCACCCCGGCGGCCCTCCCATCCGCCGCCCGCAGTCCCCTCTCATCCTCACGCCGCCGCACCCCGGACCTCCCATCCGCGCGCCGCAGCCCTCCCATCCGCCCGCCTCCGGCCCCCTCGCATCCTCGCGCCGCCTCCCCCTCGCATCCTCACGCGCGCCGCCTCCCCCATTGCATCTGCGTGCCGCCTCCCCCTCGCATCCTCACGCCGCCGCACCCCGGACCTCCCATCCGCGCACCGCATCCCTCCCATCCGCCCGCCTCAGGCCCCATTGCATCCTCACGCCGCCTCCCCCCTTGCATCCACGCGCCGCCGGCCTCAAGCCTCGCGCCGCCACACAGCAGACGCCCCTGGACCTCGATCTCGCATCATTTCGTACCAGGTACTTTGCTGAACTGCTAATCTTTTGGGGAAGCTCAGGTCAGCAATCACTCGTCATCTAAATTCTCAAACTTGATTGAGTGGGTTTGCAGGTCGATTTGCTCGCCCCAGGTTCCACGCTTCTTCTTGATTTGCACCCCGGCCTAAACCCCGTGCAGCAAGGAGGAGGGGATTCCAGAAGGAGTGAAAGGAGATCCACAAGTGGAGGAGGGCATCCGCTTCCACAGCAACTACATCACACCGGAGGTGATATTAATTTCCCCTTATAAATTTTTTGAGCTGCAAACTTTGTTTATCTGTGATGAACTCAAATCGGACTGGAAAATAGAGGTAGAGATAATGTGATGATAGCCAATATGTTTTCAGTTTATCTTGGTCCTCTTTTACCTTCTAGCACTGAGCACCAAAGTAGTCTAGTCAATAATGTGATGATAGTTAAAAGAAAATCTATCCAGAAATAGATTGGATTTGTCCAGCTTAGTCTTTCTTGCCTAATTGTAGCCCTTTGTCTATGTTAACAGAAAAAACTAAGTTATGGCACAACAAGATTGGATGTTTTCAGTTTATTGGCTATCATCACATTCTGTGAGAAACAAAACACCTTTTGGTTTTAGGCCTGTCCAGTTACTCGGAGGAAGTTATTACACACTGCCCAAAATTATACACTACCAAGAAGCATTCACCTAGTATTGTTTTGTATCCCTTTCCCTTCTTCTCGGAATCCAACGCCAACACTCAGGTAGCTATTGATCATGTGTATGGCGTTGAAGGTCCTGCTGCAAAATAGATCAAAGAAGCTGGTGGTGATCTTGTGTTGCTTGAACCTAAAGAGTTAAACAATGGAGTTTGTGAACAGCCAAGGCACACACAAATGGAACTTGATAGCAATGGTAACAAATAGATATATAGATAACAAAAAATAGGTTCATACGATCAAACTCACCATGCATCCATGATTCAGGTGAATGAGTGTGTGACTAATTAAGTGGCCATATATACTTCCATGCATGTGGCTATGCCATTTTGGTGAGTTAGAAGATGCATTTTGTACTAAATCCTTCAAAAGTTTCGCTCTAGATTTATGATTTATATATGCCAACAAATGTCAAGTCTTTATCCATGAAGATGTTTTAGAAATCAGCAATCATTTTTTCTGTAAGAATAATTGTTGAATCCAGATCCTCTCTTGTAAGAATAATTACTATGAAAAATCTTATGCCAGCAATAGCTGAACAAGACCATGACCATGACCCTATGTGGCTGTGGTGCATCATTCAAATGCCTCTCAGTGCTTTCAAATGATTTGCACTCTATCAAAATCCATACATCCAGATAGACCATATACAGAATAGCGTCACTTGCATTGCATTTCTTATGTAACTGGGCAGTGTGTAATAACTTCCTCCGAGTAACTGGACAGGCCTATAAGATAATGTGATGATAGCCAATATGTTTTCAGTTTATCTTGGTCCTCTTTTACCTTCTAGCACTGAGCACCAAAGCAATCTAGTCAATAATGTGATGATACTTAAAAGAAAATCTATCCAAAAATAGATTGGATTTGTCCAGCTTAGTCTTTCTTGCCTAATTGTAGCCCTTTGTCTATGTTAACAGAAAAAACTAAGTTATGGCACAACGAGATTGGATGTATAGTGGTTGGAAGCGTGGTAGACCAACAAGTGATTGGGTTCAGCATACAAATGAGTTCCTGGATTTTGCATTCTCTAATCAGTCTGTAGTGCAAGAGGGTACCATAAAATGCCCTTGTGCTGTGTGTAGGAATTATTTTCGGCACAAAAGGGGCAAGGTAGAGCTGCATCTATGTCATAATAGGTTTAAGTCCAACTATAAAACATGGACTGCATATGGTGAGAGGCGCTTTCAGGAGCTAGGAGTTGAGGGTTTTGGTGAGACGGATAGAATGGATGATATGTTGGCAGACTTAGCTATAGCTGGACCATCAATAGATAATGAGGAACCGACAGAGTATGCTCAAGCTTTCTATAGGATGATTGATAGTGCAGAACAATTAGTTCATGACAAAACAACCCACTCAACATTGTCAGCCACTGCTAGGTTGCTATCCATAAAGGCACAACACAACCTCTCTATTGCGTGTTATGATGACATTGCGGCACTCATCCATGAACTCATACCAGCTGATAGTAACTTGCCTAAGGATTTCTACCATTCAAAAAAATTGCTAAAGGGTCTGGGAATGCCATATGAAAAAATTCATGTATGTTACAATAATTGCATGCTTTATTATAAAGATAACAAGTATAAAGAGAAATGTGACTTTTGTGATACCCCTCGCTATGTGGATGGCTCAAATAAGGTCCCGCGCAAAGTCTTGCGCTATATGCCAATAACAGCTAGGTTACAACGGCTGTATGCACATGAGGCAACAACAAAAATGATGCGATGGCACAAAGAATCTCATCGCTCCATGACTGGTAGAATGGACCACCCACGTGATGGTGAAGCTTAGAAACAATTTGATGTTGATTTTCCGGAGTTTGCACAAGAGGCAAGGCACGTGCGGCTAGGCATTGCAACCGATGGTTTCACACCGTATGGCCCCATGGCTGCTTCGTATTCTTGCTGGCCGGTGTTTGTTTTCCCTTATAATCTTCCACCTGGTGTTGCCATGAGGCCATAATACATCTTTCTTTCTCTTGTTATTCCAGGCCCAGAACATCCTGGAAAAAATTTTTGTGTCTTCATGCAACCTGTAATAGATGAACTGTAAACTCAGAAGGTTGGAGTTGAAACATGGAATGCATCAATAAAGAAAAGGTTCACCATGAAAGCAGCATATCTATGGTCAATACATGATTTTCCTGCCCTCGGGATGTTTGCTGGTTGGAGCACCCATGGGTTGTTGGCATGCCATCGTTGTTTAGGTGACACCAAAGCATTCCGACTCACTAAGGGTGGTAAGGCATGCTGGTTTGATTGTCATAGACGCTTTCTTCCCATGGACCATGAATTTAGAACCCAAAGAAATGCATTTAGAAAGGATACAGTAGTGCTGGATGAACCCCCAAGGAAGTTGACAGGAGAAGAAATAGAAGCCCAAATGAACCTCCAACTCAGTGATAGGCAGGCATTTAATAAACAACACAACTAGACACACAATAATGGCTTGTGGCAGCTACCTTACTTCAAAAAGTTGCTACTTTCACACAACATTGATGTAATGCACAATGAGAAAAATATGGGTGAAGCTATATGAAATACATGCTTTGACATAGCTGATAAGACAAAAGACAATGTGAAGGCAAGGCAAGACCTAGAATTGATTTGCAATCGTCCTAACATGCATCTTGTATTAAAACCCAATGGAAAGTGGCATATGCCAAGGGCACCATACTGCATTGATAAGGATGATAAGCCCATCATTTTACAGTGGTTCAAAACACTGAAGTTTCCTGATGGGTATGCTGCAAATATTAGAAGAGGGATTAATTTCCAAAAAAAGAAGATATTGGGGCTGAAAAGTCATGATTACCATATCTTCATGGAGCGTCTACTTCCTGTTGCTTTTCGTGGATTTCTTCCTGAAAATGTTTGGCTTTGTCTAGCTGAGCTCAGTTATTTCTATAGGAAATTGTGTGCTAGGCAAATTACTAAGAATGATGTATTAGCTTTGGAACAGAACATAGTGGTTCTTGTTTGCAAACTAGAGAAGATATTCCCTCCAGGATTTTTTAACCCTATGCAACATCTTATGGTACATCTTGCTGAGGAAGTTCGACTAGGTGGCCCTGTACAATATCGATGGATGTATCCAATTGAGAGGTACTTTTTTAAACTGTAGGTTTAATTGGTTGCTGATCTGTTAGTACTAGTGCTAATTTTTTCTTCTTAGGGCTATACAAAAGCTAAGACAAAAAGTTAGAAACAAAGCAAGAGTTGAGGGCTGCATTGTTGAAGCTCAGCTTGTTGAAGAGGCCACAAATTCTATGTCTCTTTTCTTTAAATCGAAGGTGCATTCTGTTAGAAACAAGACACCTAGATATGATGATGGTGCCTCAACATTTGTGCCCACTTGTGATGATATTGAAATCTTTGGACAACCTGGCCGGTGCCATGTCCAAAGGGGTTGTCGTGATCTTTCTATAGAAGAATACAAGGCTGCCTTCTTATACATATTGACCAATATACCACGGATGGACGATTTCTTGAAGTATGTGTTGATTTTACTAAAATGAGTTCTAAAACTTTACCAAACCAAATCATACTGTTAAATTTTCCTTTGTCTTTATAGACAGTTCGAACAAGAACAATGGAAGGGAGCAAGGAACCCGAACGAACAACAGATTTCTGACTTAAGGCTGAATGGTTGGAAACTTGGGCGTGGGAGCCATGTCCATAATGGTCCTAATTTCTTTGATTGGTTCAAAGCTCATGTAAACAACACACTTGTCCTTACATAGTATAAACTTAGTTAGAAAAGAAAGCTAATCTATTGAAATTTGTTTTTCAGTGCAAAGTTAATGCAAACATTCACAAAGCCTTGCGTCAATTATCTTATGGGTTTACTAGAAGAGTCAACACATATGGGTGTTATGACATTAATGGCTATAGATTTCGATCTGAAGCATATGAGAAAACAAGAGTAGGGTTGGCAACAACCAATTATGGAGTTTGTGTGTCTAGCTTTGATGAGAATGACAATCTTCTTGAGTATTATGGAGTTATCAAAGACATCATTAAAATTTCATGGGAGGGCAGCATGCAACTCGAGCTAGTTATATTTGAGTGTGACTGGTTTGATCCCACTGCTGCTGGTGTTAGGCGCACATAAAATATTGGCCTGGTAGAGGTCAAGCATAGCTCAAGACTTTCTAACTTTGATCCCTTTGTTCTAGCCAATCAGGTTAAACAAGTATATTATTTACCATATGCTTGCAATTCTAGACCAGATCTATCTGAGTGGTGGGTTGTTTATCAAGTAGCACCTAGAGATCGGTTGCTTCCAATTGATAGCAGCAATGAGTGCGATAAAACTGGAGCACTAACAGAAGACATAATGTTCTTTCAAGAAGAAGGCTTGGAGGGCACTTTTATGATAGATCTGGGAGTTGACTTGGATAATTCTGCACCTGTATTGTTGGATGAGATAGTCAATCCAAATGAATTAGAGGTGCTAGCGAGACAAACGCATGATTCTCAAGAGATAGATGAAGACACTGATGAGATAATCAATCCATATGAGCAGAGTGACACTGATGAAGAGCCAGATGATGCTTGCTATGACGAAGAAGATTACTGAAACTGAAATGAATGTCTTACCATTATTGTACTTTCCTATTTGTTGCTTTAGTGTGTAATGTGAACAATGTTCCTGTTTTACTATGTAACAAGTTCCTGTTTTGCATTATATTGATATATTGTTCCTATTTTACTATGAAACAAGTTCATGTTTTGCATTATATTGATATATTGTTCCCGTTTTACTATGAAAGAAGTTCCTGTTTTTCTACAATGACTAACACAACATCTTGCTGTGCAGAAAATGAGGAGCTTCAGACACCGTCGAGTAAATGGAGTCTCTGATGACAATGCTGCTATTGATTCAACTGAGAATGGCAATGGTTCTAACAACAATGAGGACAATGAGATTGGGCCAGTTGAGGAAGGAAGTCGAAGGAGGAAGAGAGGACGTACTCAGTCGAAAAGGCCTCCACCTGGCCAGCGAATTCCTATTAAACCCCTTGGTGAAGAGTGAGTATATCTTCTCATGTACTTGTCACACAACTTTCTGCTTTTCTTTATTCAGCTTGATGTGAGCACTTCATTTATTTTGTTGTTCCCTTTTCTATACATTTCTCCATTATTTCGTCCCTGCATCTAGAAGTATGTTCTGTATTGTGTGAGTGTACCTGCACAGCTACAAACCGATGAGTGCAGTATGACATGCTTGCTTTTTTGGTGGTCCCAATTACTGGGAATGCATTGCATTTCCAAAATGCAGGACACGGTGAAATAATACTACTGAATATTGCCAGTTGTTGTCCAAGGCAGATCTTACACTAGACATGCATGCATGCTTAAATGTAGATACTATTTTATATAAACCTTGTTGAGGTTGGTTGACTCCTCAAAATACTATTAGATAAGAAGACTTATTTTGAGATGGAGGGTGTACTTGCAGATAATGCACGCAATAAGATCTCCCTCAGCCTCTCTGTATTTGAAGTTCAATCTAGACTTGTTACTTGCTGATTTTTCAATATTTTGGCTGTTATGGCTGCAACTTGTGATTGTAGGCAATTTGAGTTTGTAAATTACTCACCTAAGAAGGACATGGGGATTGGTGGTCAAGTCACAGCTCTGCTAAAGCATGAATACCCTTCTATGATTGAAGAGAGTCGTTCAAAGAAGTATTTTGCGAAGACATGGGCTCACTATGAGATTATTGAAGATGAAGATGGGATGACTGCTGTTGACCGTTTTAAAGAAGAATTCGGGGTAAATCAATTAGTGCAAAATGTCACTGATTTTTAATTTCTAAATATGATTTGCCAGCTGCTAACATCGGTTTTGGTATGTTTAAATATGAAACATGATGTGCCTCTGTTTTTTCAATGTAGAGCATCTACTCAGTGGAAGAAGATTTAATGCCACATGCAGAATATGTTCTTGATAGGCTTGCAGCTAAACAATGTAGAAATATGATGTATGAGCTTCGTGTGGATGCTGTGAAGGAATACTATGACAAGTTCCTTCGGCAGAGGATAAAGGATTCAGAGGCTTGCAAGAAATTACTTCGTCAAGCCCAGTATGCAAAGGTTAGGCCAGATTGGATTTCTGAGGCTGCATGGCATGCCATTTGTGGTTACTGGTGCTCACCAGAATATTTAAAGAAGCGCCGCCTTGCTCAAGAGTCACGGAACCAAACGGATTTTGCTCAAAACAGGGGCGGATCTCGACCATATGCTCAAACCAAACAATATCTGGTAAGTTGAGATGAGCTGAACTCTACATGTCCATATATTAATGTTGTGTTCTGCAACATTCTAATTGGATCTCCATATCACAGGGAAAGACTTATGGTCCACAGGCAGCAACTGACATGAATACATTTTGCTCCATGAAGTCGGGTGTCAAAAATTGTGATAGCAATGGAAATAGTGGTCCAATTCCAAGCCAAAAGGCTCAACAACGTGTTGTATGTTCCACCTTATTTTTAAATATCTACAGCTCTGCACCATGATATGCACCATGATATGATGATTTTTTGTTTCATAGGATGATTACTTTGCTACTCTTGAGGCTGAACATCCAGATGATTGTGAGCAGCGTAGAAGTGATGGACAGCTTGATCCTGTTGTTCTATACAAAAGTAGTGGCCATGGCTTAGCTCATGGTCGTGTGCCAATAGCAAATGGTGCTATAAGGAAAACTGAGATGAAAGGATCGGGTAGGAGGACAAATACAACGAGCCAAGCAAATTCAAGGTCTTATCAATATCTTCTGAGGAGGAATGCGCAGTTGGAGCAGAATGCTCAGAACTCCTCCCATATTGGACTTGTACTAACCAAACATATGAAGGTATTTGAGCTAATCTGACATGCTGTATGTACCTGATCAGTTACTTCAAAATGCTCTCTAATCATCTTATGTTTCAGGATGTTTTTGAGAAGCTGAACATGGAGTTACTAGCAGAAATTGTAGACATTCTGCAGTCAGCCACTGCAAATGCAAATGCTTCTATACCACCAGTTGAACAGGTCTATGTCTTACCATGCATTTGTAATATCCATGTTCTACAATGTGCAGTAGAAGCAGTAGAAGCATCCTCTTCCCATGCTTTGCCAAAATGAAGCTTATAATGAACAAGTCATATTCCTTATAATGAACAAGTCGTATTCTCTGGTTCCTAACAGAATGCATAACTCCATAGTTTGCTATGCTTATAAAAAATAAAGTATGTTCATACTCTCCATATGTAAAAGGGTAGTGGATGAAATAGTAGAGAACCAAAACAATTTTCCCAAGGATGTGAACTTAACAATATATTGGGGGCTGATGAGTTCCCAGCTAGCTTTTGTCTCTTCTTATTGTGTGATGTCCAGTTACATTTTTTTTGGCTGTGAACACCAACATGTATGGATGCAGGTTGATTAATGTTGATTACTTGACCTACTTGTGTTTACTGCTATGTCCATTTACATAAGGTCTTGCTGCAGTTTTTCTTTATACTACAAGATGAATTGGAGAAAATACATCTCATCTCATTTCACTTAATATTGATGCAACTTGTGGCTGCTATTTCACTTGGCTACATCTCATTTTATGATTTGAGCAGATCCACAATCTTATTTTTGTTCACATAGATAGATAGCCAAAATTGCTTAGCTTATTTAAATTCTATCTCCTTGTAGGGTACTGAGTCATCACATGTTGGACATGCTGGTTCTGATGCTTTAGAGAGCAATGGCATCGAAGAGGATGAAGGCAATGCTAACATAGACTGAAAGTGTCTGGACAGCGTAAGTCTCTTTTGTGCAGTTGGAGGGTATATGGTGAAGCTCCAAGTTGACTTGCTTTTGTTGAAGCAAGCAACCTCTTTTGTGCAGTCTCATACCTAGCTAGTATGTAGATGTCAGAGAGTGAAAAGGCCTCTCTATTATTTAGTTGGCATGTAAGCAGACTTGCTGAAGTCTTTAGCCTCTTTAACTGTAACTTAGTTGGCATGTAATCAGCTAAACTTAGTCAAGTCTTGCCTCCTGAACCTACTTAGTTGGCATGCAAGACTTGTTGAATAGTATCTGTGATGTGCAATGGATTTGGACTTGTGAACCAGTTTCAAATGTGGTGAATTTGGACTTGTGAACCTGTTCGAAATGTAATCTGGAATTTGGATTTAGAATGTGCGTAAATGTGTCTCTGTGGTGTCAAATGCAAGTGCAGAATGCGTGTGTAAATCTTCATTGTGTAACTGAATTTATTCCTGTCAAGATCTTCGAAAGGGGATTCCTGTCGGCTGCATGACAGGAAATGGAATATAATTTTAATTTTCATTTCTTTTTTCCTGTTGGCTACATGACAGGAATTTTGATGTCGATTCCTGTCGCATTTGGATTCCTGACGGGGGTTCCTGTCGGCTTAGCTGACAGTGTAAAAGGTTCGCCGGTGGAACTAGGGCCGTCAGGAGTTGCCGACAGGAATAAATTCCTGACGGCCAGTCGTCAGGAGAAAACAGTTTTCCCTGTTGAGACGTTCCTGATGGTGGATTCCTGAGGGCTGCCCGTCAGGAATTCATTTCCTGACGGTTTTCGTTTGATTCCTGACGGTTTGTGGCCGACAGGAAAAATCGCTGCTCTGGTAGTGTGTATGTTCCCTCCCCTCCATCGGTTGCTCTCGGCACCGCCCCACCGCATAGGGGCTACCGTAATTCGTGGAGCTCCTCTGGAGCTTGCCTCTCCCCTACTAATTTTCATTGTCGCGCTAGCAGCCACCGTCAAGGTCGACGGTGCAAGGTGCAAAAGGCTTCGACATCACAGGGAGCGGTACCTAGATTTAGATCCAGAACCCCCCCCCCCCCCCCCCCCCCACACACACACACACACAATGTCAATGCAATGGAATCACTACCTCACAGACTTGGTGTGTCACACATCATCAACGACCCTCCATTGGCCGGTGGTTTGCCCTAATTTGTTCAAGGGCTAGTCATCTGTTGGATTATCTCGCGCCCTGTCTTCTTCGAATCCACCACAGGCCACCGTTGCTATGGATGTCGAGATGATTGCGCAATGACATCACGAAGATGCATGGAAAACTGGTCGTCTCCGCTGTAGATGGCAACATGGCATGTTAATACCAGTGGGAGTTGGTCGAACCGGTTCCGTTACTTTCTCATATGTTCAGTACTTCTGGTATTTGCTCGTCCATCTCCTACCGGTCGTCTCTATCTGATTGCCTTCCTACGCTTAAAGTCCGTTTGACAATCGCAATGGGAGTTGATTTTCGGCCTCAACATGGCATGTGAGATGAAATTGCTCTCTGACGATGAACTTGCACTCCGTGACCAATTTTTTTTTCTCTTTCTCTTAATAAAATACATACGTTTGCGAAGGGAAAAAATTATTTCCGTACGTTAGACACGTCCAAATAAATCACCGCAGAGAGAAAGAGAAGGCAAGATGAGTTTGCTGGCCATTGAGGCGTCTGCGTCATCGTGGTCTCGGTCCTACCAGAGCGCGAGGAGAGGTGCACACGGTACAGGGCTTTTTATTTCCCAGTCGAAGAAATGGATCCATGGACCCCAGAATCTTTATGTGCATGGCGCCAAGAAAGCACTGATCGATGTCGAGCAATACAGCTGATGGATCGTCGTCTCGTCAGTCGTCACCCCCCGGCCCGCCGGCCCCCTGGCGTTGCATGCATGCATATGCATGTCAGTATGGCATGCATAGATAGATGGCCCCAAATTTGGCCAAACTGTGGGCTACATATGTCCAAGCCACGAAGCTGTATACTAGTAGTAATTAGCTATCGGTCCCGTCGATGGCCTAGCGGCAGGATCGGAGCAGCCGAGCAGATCGATCAGGGCAGATACGGAGATATAGTACTACCTCTCTCTCTCTCTCTCTGCCTCCTCGCACCGCACGCCACCGTCCGTCCGTCCGGCTCTCGCTCTGTGTCGCCTCTGCCGTGTCGCGCCGCGTGTGCGCGCCAACTGCCAAGTATATGCGCGCGCACGTAACGTAAACGTTAGGCCGGCCGGCGCGCGCGCGGCCGTGTCCGATCCGCGGGCGCGCGCCAGATGCCTGTGTCGTCGTGGTCGTCGTCGTGGTCGCCGTCGTCCCAGGGCCCAGGCCATCCATGTGCGGATGCAGGCACGTACACGGCGGCACGGCCTGTTACGTACGTGCGCTTGTAGCATGCTGCAGGTGGAGATAGATACTAGATACCAGGCACCAGGCCACCGCCAGTCGCCTGGTGTTGCGTGTGTGTGCGCGCGCTGCGCCCACATACACGCATGCAATGTCTACGCTGCGCTGGCTTGCAAGTCGCAAGTGCGGCCCCCCGAGGACGCCGGCCGCTCCAACGCATGCACGCACGCGCCGCGCCGCATCATGGCCTCATCATCGTGCGCTCACTGCCTTAGCAGAGCAGGCCTCACCGCTCATCAGCTCACTCACACAGTCACATCCATGCATGCATGTGTGCACTCACAGTCAGTGTCACTGCTAGCTGCTAGCTGCTTTGGCGCCCCAGCTGCCTGCGCTGCGCGTGCGTACGTACCGATCGATGCGCGCGCCGGCCCGTGTATTATAACAACTGCAGTTTGCAGCGGCAACCGGCAACTGGCTTGTGCTGTGTGTGTGCATGTGTGGTCGTGTAAGCCCCTGCCCCTGCTCTTGCTGCACGTACGTACGCACTGGCTGATATGCATATGGCCGGCCGGTCTACTTATGGCGGTACTCCGATGATTACATTGATACATGAAACACACGCGCAGCCCGGCCGGGCCATGTACACGCAGTCACGACGCACGGAACGAGACCTTGCTTGGCACGCTGCGTCACATATCGATATCCATCGATGTAGATCGGACAGACGCATGCATGCAGGGTGCAGCTAGCAGCTTGCTAGTACTGCTAGTACGCGCATCGTGCAGTAGCAAGGGCATCTGGGCATGCATGTAGGTTTACACGCCCGCCCTGCTGCATTGCATGCACTCTGCTTGCAATTGTACGTGCCTTAATCCGGGTGCATCGTCCTGTTTGATACACGCCAATCTGCACGATCATCGAGACAATACTTTTTTTTGTGTACATGCACAAAATAAATCTATATTTATACCTATATCTATATCTATATCATTATCTATCTATATATCTATTATCTATACCTAATAATAATAAAGAGGCAAAGTTTCATGCTCTTTTTTTGTCCATCCCATTCAAATTGGCCCAACTGTCCTGGTCCACTTGCTCTCCACTCCAGGCCAACTCACTCGGCGGCCCACTCCAGCAACCAAACTGCATAGTCCGATTAAAACTGCGATTGCATCATACCCGCCCCACGGCCCAGTCAAGCCACCGGTCCTTGGCCCATACCCACCCGCGGCCCAGTCCAACCACCGGTCCCTGGTCCACCCGCAGGAAAAAATAAAAAAATTCTATGTCACCAGAGGAATTCGAATCGTGGTTTCAGCCTCTAATTCCCAAGGGATTACCACCACGGTATACGTGTGGATGTGTCGGCTCATGAAGTTTTCTTCATTTAATGGTGCTAACACCTTCAAATATATGACAACCTTACTATAGTTGGTAAGGAAAAATAAATACGTAAATAAAACTATGAAAATATGGTATTGCTTGCATATATTATTTATAGTAATGTTGTCCGCTACTAAACTTGCCAGTTTACTTCATTTGTAAGAAAAAAAATAAAACTATGAAATACGGTATTGCTTCCATATAATATATGTAGTAATGTTGTCCTTCTAGACTTGCCAATTTCTAGCTCCTCCTACGTATGCACATTGCATGCTACTAGCAATGAGTTGTGTTAGCATTGGAATCAAATTTCTCCTCGAGCATCATAAGAAAGGAATGAAAAGAAAAGAAGAAAAAATTGGCCTAAGCTCTAATACAATGGAACAGGAGTTGGAAATCAAATAAAAATATTTTTTTGCCCTATCCTCAATTTCAGACTATACTCCAATCCAAATTGTTTAAAGCACCGAAGCTCTTTTACACGAAAAGGAGTCCTCAGAAACATATGTTTTAAAATAGCAATCGAACTTCTCTTCGCTCCTATAGATAGAAAAAACCAACATTCCCTCAGGCAATAGATCACAAATAAAGTTTAAAATATATATAAGAACAAACCGACTATCATGCCAAGTGATTATATCTGCAACAAATTTTACAAATTAATTTGTCAGATGAATAGATCTGCAATACATTTTACAAATTAATTTGTTAGGGGATTAAATAATCAATTAATTTGATTTCTACCTCAAAAACTAAACTTTACTAAACATGGCTGCAATGCAACAAATACACGTAAAAGTGTATTCTTTTTTTGAGGAAGAGAGTACTCTGGTGCAATTTGGTAAACTAATGTCCCATTCAAAAATGAATTAGATTACAAAGTGTTTTCATAGTCTGTCACTCTATCATGTACCATACAAGACATAGTACAAAGTTTGATTCCAGAGTGAATTCAAACACATGACGTGATCATTGAATAAATCTTCTAGCCACATATGGTCTAAGTGACCATGCAACAAACTCCCGTTGCAACGCACGGGCATATTTGCTAGTAATAATAATAAAGAGGCCAAATTTCTCAAAACCCCCCCCCCCCCCCCCCATTTTTTGTCCACCTCCCCTAGGTAACTCTGTGAATGTAAAATATATGGCCTCCTATTTTATATACACCCTATACAGTAGTGTGACCTGGATAGCTACGAATTGTGTTGCTGTTCATGAGACACGGAAGACTATCGCCAATCTGAAATTGTGTTGCTGTTCATGAGACACGGATAGAGATGCCGGTCTGCTACTTGCACAGCTGCTTCACGCAAATCAATAGGTTTTCTTTTCTACGAATCCCTCCTCTCTTTCTCTCTCTTCTTTTTTTAGGCTTTTCTTTTGTTGGTCGTCAGTTTGTTCGGTTTGATTTTCTTTTCCGCACGTTCGTACGTCTTTTATTCGGTTCCTCATTCTTTTTCCGATTTTTTTTTGGTATTACCTTCGATCCCGTTTCGGGCTCGTTCTAGTATGTCTTTTTTTTTTCCTAGTACCTATAGTTGGTTCCTCCGTTCCTGTTTGATGTTTGTTCGGTCTACTTTTTTTTTCTTTTTCATCATAATCATGGGTCAACATAACGGTCATTAACACGTCTGACAACTAACACAATGCCAACTTTAATTAGGTGTTACAAACATATCTTTATCAGTAATGCTACTAAGCGGTCCGTCCGGGCTCCGCGCTCACTCGCTCCACTTGGGCCAAATGCTTAGCAGCCCAACCGGCCACCCCCACTTATTCCCTCCCTCTCTCTTACACGTGCTCCTCTTCTCCTTCCTCCAGACGAGAAACGCAGCTGCTGCCTGCAGATACGAGAGCACGCTTGCTGCTTGCAGCTTCCTGCCCCGGCTCCTCAACCTAGCCCACACCAACTCCTTGTCGTCCACCACGACGGGCTGCCGCCGCGCACGCCGCTCCCCGTCCTCGCACCTCGCCGCCGCGCCGCCGTCCCCGTCGCTCCTCGCAGGCATCCTCTCCGACCTCACCAAGATTGGTGGCTCCTTGCGGGCGCTGTGTGTCGCTAGGCGGCCAGGAGAGGGGTTGTCACTGGCTAGGCCCAACTTTGGCGCACACAGCTGGCCGCTACTAGACCGTGCCACCATCCTTGACCGCTAGCTGGCCGGAACCGGTCATTCCCCGCTCTGCTCTGCGTTGTCTAAAAAAAGAACGATAGGGTGAAAAACGCATGTTGCAAGTGTATGTTAAGTGTTTTAGATATTTCAGAGGTATGTTGTAAGTGTTTCGTGCGGATGTTGCAAAGTAGATTGGGATGTTGCATATGTTGCAATGGTTGTACACGTATGTTGCAAACTTCTGTTCTCAATGCTTTATTTGTTTTTCCAACGTATGTTGCAAGTGTGTTCATTTGGATGTTGCACATGTTTCACACATACGTTGCAAGTGTTTTATCTAAATGTTGCGTATGTTTTACAATGTTTTTCGAGTGTTCTTCAGGTGCTTTTGCAAGTATTTCGGATGCATGTTTCAAGTGTTTCATCTGCCTCAGACGTATATTGCAAGTGTTGCATTTGGATGTCTCAAAAGTAGATCGGGTGTTGCATCTCCGCCCTCGCTTTCTGATGTCTCGCCTCGATGTCTCCTCCTCCTCCCAGCACCGGCTGGGTATCCGTTGCCTCTCCCCTCTTCTCGATGCTAGTGACGCGTTCGGGGCGGTGCGGGAAACATACTGCAAGCGCGAGCATCCGGACGTCTTGTTCATCCGGACGTCCCGTCGCTAGCAAGCCATTATCTTTATAGATCTTCAAGGGAAATCACAAAACTCAAGTTTTACTGTACCAACACATAGTATGAAAAATAAATTTATGATATATTTATGGGCAAATACCTTTGTGCTTTGCAATAGAAAAAAACAATCTATCAAGGTTGTATTTTAATTCCATACATGCTTAATATGACATGGTTATATTACTACTAACAAAGATTAACTTATATTATGGATGCCATGTCCATCATAAATACATTATAGTTTTTAAATTTTATATAGGAAGAATAAAATATAAAGAGGTACGTACTATTCCACCGTTGTTTAATTTCTATAAATTTTATATTTTACCTGTTTCAACATACGGGCATGTTTGCTAGTAATTAATAAGCTATAGCTAGTTCATATTGATTATATGTATCGACCAGTTTAATCTAGAATATGATGCTTCATTGTTCTCCCTCATGTGAAGCATGAGATTTTAGATTGAACTGGTCGATACATGTAATTCAATGTTCTTCCTCATGTAGAGGCTATCTCATACCTCATAAGTGGAATAAAAGTGAGTAAAAGTTATTTTATTTAATTGCGCTTAGCTAGTTTTCAAACCTGAGGTCTTTGGTTTTGATACCATATTGAATTACATTAACTGACTAGTTCAAACAGATGAGAAGAAATGGACAATTACGCTTAATTATAGGTCAGTTCAAGTATGTACATACTCGTTGCTTCATCTGGCAATTTGGCATCTTTGCAGCGGCGGGCCACAGCCCAGAGCTACGTACGTACGCTCTCCCGCTGCTCCGCGGACGTGTCTGCGTCTCTGCGCGTGTGCCGCCGTACTAGCACATCATGCATCCACAGTACGCATGACCAGGCGTACTGCCCGGCCGGCGCGCTGGCCTTGTTCAATTCCCATCCCAACCCAAAATATTTCCTCTTCCACTCATCACATCAAATCTTTCGACGCATGCATGGAGCATTAAATGTAGGTAAAAAAGATAACTAATTACATAGTTTGCCTGTAAATGTCGGAACGAATCTTTTGAGACTAGTTAGTCTATAATTGGATAAATTTTGCCAAATAACAACGAAAGATGCTACAGTAACTTTTCAGTTACTTTTCGCGAAATGAACACACGCTTACGAAGCTACGCATGCTGCATGCATGCAAGAGCCAGAACTGAAGCGCCTGCATGCACCGGCTATTACTCTCACTTCTGGCAACGCGCGTGCTCTTAGGACCTGCCATTGTTTAGTTGCCAATTCTCCCCCAAATTTTACTATGCAAAAAAAGATTCCCTGTCACATCAAAATGTCGGCAAATGCATAAAGTACTAAATGTTGATGAAATCAAAAACTAATTGCACAGTTTTGTTGTACTTTACGAGACCAACATTTTAAATCTAGTTAGTCAAAATTTAGATAATTTTTACCAAATACATTCGAAATGCTACAGGAATTCTGATGCAGTGTTTTTCTCCCCAATTCACTGAACTATACGAGGCCCTAGCTAATCGCGACGCAGTTAATACATGGCACATACTTCCATGAACCTCTTGGTATCTGTAATCAGGCCTTGTACGCCAGATATGTAGGACCGGAGAGAGTAATCATTTCAGTCCTCTCATGAATGGCTCAATTTTATGTTCAATTCAATCCATAAATTATCAAAACGGTCATTTTAATCTTCAAACTTGTTATCATGTCTTGTCACTCATATATACCACGGGTGGAGGTGAATGGTCGCCATTGAGAGAACCACAGATCACGACAAGTCAAGGATGTTGGGATACACCAGGGCGACACAGTTGGATATGGTGACCACAGATGGCACAAACGGTAGATATCCACACGCGGCCATCGACTATACCAAAGATAAGGTGACCTACGACTACGCATGGTGTGACGCGTAAGTGGGGTGTTTGTGGTGGAGAAGGCCTGCTTTGAGCTTCAAGACCTCATCGATTTGCTTTAGCATCTCAAGAAAAGTAAGGCCTTATTTTTTTAAGGCCTTATTTGACGTAGGTCTGCTTCATTAGTGGAGTAGCATTTTTGGGCTTCAACTGTTGAATATTATGTGGGTTTAGTATTTTATTTAATAAATTAATTAATTCTAGACCCATATTAAATGTTGTGATATAATATAGTTTTAGTCCCGTATAGGATTTCAACTGATTGTTGACTCGACTTAAATAGGCTACACACGTGTCCACTTATAGAGAAGTTGAAAGAGGGATAAAAACGTGCCATACGCGTGCGCGCCGCCACCGAGCCAAGCCGTGGCGTGGCGGTTTTGCCACTTGGGCTGGCTAAGGAAGAGGAAGGGATACAGGCCCGATTGAAGAGGAGTTACTTACGAGTCAGTTACCATCCACTGCGGTGGCGATTACGCGTAATCACTTCAATTAATTCGCCTTTCTAGTCTCTCCGGCATTACCTTCCCTCCCGTCTTCCTCTTGCCTCATGTGCTAAACTTCCTCCTATCGAGTTGCATCCAAATACTCCCCCCGTCCCATCCTCTGCGCGCACGGAGTTTTTGGAAAGCAGGCCTCCGGAACCGGCGTTTGCATCGGGACACCTGCTCGGGTGTGTGCGGACGATCAGGTTTTTGGGAGTGTCTTCACGACTGCTCGCCATCCTCTTCTTCCTCGGAACGTCTTCGTCTCCTTCCTGGTGGTGCTTCTTCTTCCTCGGATCAGCTTCATCTACTTCCCAGTGGACGTTCGAGGGACGACACTGCATACATCTTCCTGCATCAACTGTGGTCCGTGACTTCGAGCAACTCACCATGAGTGAGAATGGAGCCACTGATGCTTTGAGCATGAGTCCATCCGCTGGGGTATATCTCTATTCTCGAATTTGTTAAATTCAATCTCATTTCCACTATGATCAGTATGTTATTCATGAACATATTTGCTGCTAATCTGAGTAGTAGTAAAATTACACACGTGCACATATTTGTCATCAATATTTTGCTATTAATTTTCTAGATTAATTTTAACATGAAATTGTCTAAATTCCTAAAAAATCAAAAAAAATCTTATATTAGGCAATTTTTTGTTAGTGGTTTTGCTGTTGCTTTGAAGCCAAATGATTTTGATGGAACAAATTACAAGAGATAGCGTGCTAAGATGGTGTTGTGGTTAACTGCTATGAACTGCTATCACGCCGTATAGGGGAAGCCTGAACAATTTATGCCTGAGGATGAGCAAAAGTTTATGGTAGCCGATAACCTGTTTCGAGACGCTGTGATTAGCGCATTTCATAGCAAATATGAGGACAGTTACATCCCTTACACGACAGGCAAGGATTTATGGGATGCACTTGATGCTAAGTTTGGTGTTTCTGACGCCGGTAGCGAGCTGTACATTATAGAGCAGCTGTTTTATTACAAATTGGTTGACAACCGTTCAATGGTTGAACAAACTCATGAGATACAGGTACTGGCTAAGGAACTCGAATAGTTCCCATGTGTTTTGCCTGATAAATTTATGGCCGGCAATATTATCGCTAAGCTGTCATCTTCTTGGAGGGATTTTGCTACCTCCCTAAAACACAAGAGACAAGAGTTTAGCGTGGCTGAGCTTATTGGGTCTCTTGATGTTGAGGAGAGGGTGAGAGCAAAAGACACGCGTGGGAAAGGTGTTGAGTCTTCTGGTGCCAATATGGTGCATGAGAAAAATTCAAATGCATCTCGTAATAAGAAGAATAACAAGTAAGAGAACAACTCGAAGCCTAAACAAACAACCACTTTTAAAAAGAAAAAGAACAACAAAGATGATGGTTGCTTTGTTTGCGGGAGCGATGAGCATTGGGCAAGTTCATGTCTAAACCGCAAATTTAAGCAAGAGAAGAAATCTACAAATATGGTTGTTAGCGAGACTGAAGGAGGAACATTTGGGTATGGTAATTCTTTACCTACTGTACTTTTAGTTTGTCATTCGCCTGAGTGGTGGATGGACACTGGGGCTAATATTCATGTGTGTGCTGATGCTTCTTTGCTTTCTTCTTATTAGGTCGGTGGGACTAGAGCCTTGTTGATGGGGAACGGGTCCCATGCACGTATTCTTGGTGTTGGTACGGTTATTCTGAAGTTCACTTCACGAAAGACGGCGTTGTTGAAGAACGTGCAGCATGTCCCCTCCATAAAAAAGAATCTAGTTAGCGGCTCTCAATGTTATCCTCTTCTTCCTCGGATCGTCTTCATCTCCTTGCCGGTGGTGCTTCTTCTTCCTCGGATCGGCTTTATCTACTTCCCGGTGGACGTTCGAGGGACGGCACTGCATACATCTTCCTGCATCAACTTTGGTTCGCGACTTCGAGCAACTCATCATGAGTGGGAATAGAGCCACTGATGCTTTGAGCATGAGTCCCTCTGTTGCGTATATCTCTATTCTCGAATTGGTTAAATTCAATCTCATTTCCGCTATAATCAATATGTTATTTATGAACATACTGCTAATCTGAGTAGTAGTAAAATTACACACATGCACATATTTGTCATCATTATTTTTTGCTATTAATTTTCTGAATTAATTTTAACATGAAATTACCTAAATTCTTAACATCAACTCCATGCAAGAGCAGCTTTTACCAGTAGAGAAGAAGTTATTTTTTTTTTAACTATTTGGCATGCCAGATGCCAAAGGATGGTAGGGAGGGAAATATGGAATCAAAATATGCGTGATACAAGATGTAGAATTAGTTTTGTCATACGAAATGGAGGGTGGCAAAGCTGCAAAGTGTGATAAGAAACACATTAGTTTTACAGCATGCAAGAACGTTGGTTCAGAACTTTATTAAGTTCAAGACCTGTGTGTATTCAGGAGAAGTTGAAGACCTGTGTGTATTCAGGAGTATGCAACTATCTTGCCAGCGAAAAGAAGTGCAGCTATTTTACTAGTTTGGAGACCTTCTAGTTATTGAGAGATTGGAGGGTAACAAAAAAGGGGCATGATTATGCATAATCTCTTGATAAAGGCTGCATCAGATCAGCGGTTCTATGGATTTGTTGTTAAGCTTCTGATCAGGTTATCCATATTCATCGATCCCCGCCAATCCAAAACCATATCCACCCATGATGAGAAGCAAAAGGAACAGATGACCTTTTGTAGAAGAGGTAGACGAGGCCACTACAATGGCAACTAGCAGGTGACGGGCGGAGACGAACACATATGTTCAACACTAAGTTGAATAAGCCCTCCGTCACATCATGGCGAAACACAGCTGCACCACGATCATCATGCCAATGTGCGGGCTGTAGTTCTTCCACTTCGTGAAGAGCCAAGAAGCCGTCAGATGGAACTCGACCTCGCGAGTTATTGGCCGTTCTTCCACTTCATGACAAGCCAGGAAGCCTCCATGACACATGGAACTCGACCTCGCGAGTTCTTGGCCGTAGTTGGTTAAAAAAAATCCAGTTTTGTGCCTGTGGCTCATCGAGTGGGGCTCGTCTAATCGGTTACAGCCCCTGGTCACGAGGTGTGCCCCCAATAATATGGGCTCTCGTGTCCAACTAACACCGGGTCGTGCGTGAGTCCTTGGCGACTACAGCAGCATCAGTCCGTAGTTGTGACGTGGGCGAGTTGCGAGTGAAGAGTCAGAGGTGGCGGGCGCCGACCCTCTGGTCATGCGAGATGTGCCCCTACAATCTAGGCTTCTGTTACGTGGAAGTGTCAACTAACCCCTGGCGGCGCGTTAGTGTGCCGCCTTCGGTTTATTGGCCAGCAACTTGGCTAATTCAGCCTCTCGATTCCGGTGGCCTGAATTTAGTACCTGGCAGACATTTGACTGTGAGCAAACAGGCCCGTTCTGGTGAACTCAGCTCCAAGATATCCGGGCCCTTTCCATTCACTGCTCCATATCTGGGCCGAGACGTTTCCAACGGGCCCAAAGAGATGCCGGACCAATACGTTGGCAACGGGCCCAAAGTGACGCCGGGCCTCAGGCCTAGGGTACCTAGAACGACCGCAGCTGGAGGCCACTTGTCATGGCGCGCTCTTGACTCTTGCATCAGTCGCCGGCCCAATGCCGCATCAGCATCTCCCTTGTGTTGGTTTTAAAAGGGTTGCATCGCAGTCGCACTCGCACCGCACCAAATGAAAAAATTGTATGCATACTTTATTCACCCTGCCTCCCATACATACATGCCATAAAATAGTTGCCAGGTGACCAGTTTGACCGATCCAACCGCGTGCACCTGTTTGCCTCCCATGTGCTCGTCGGCTCCGGCCTCCAGGCTCTCATCCGTGGTTTACGGACTGCATGCGTCGGAAGCTTGTTGGTGGTACATCGAAGCTGCGTATGCATGGATGTTGTGTGCATCTGAATTTTTTTTTCCCGCACCAAGGCGGGCGGAACCAGGACAAAACGAACGAACACATCTGCAGACTGCAGCACTGGACGACGACGACGACAGCGGAGGCGACAATTTCCTGTGTGATGATTCTTGTACAAACAGAAACAGTGCGTGCTGCTGCGTTTTTGTGTGGTTGCAGCTTGGATGCGAGCGGGGGGAATTTTTCATCGTTGGTGTATGTGGCCCACGAGACTTCAACTCTGAATGGGTCACTCCACCTACGAGCGAAAGCGCACAAGCGTACCATCATACAAAAGCATCTCCCTCTCCCTCTGTCTTTGGCACACACCCACATCATCCGCATAATACGTTCTGTGTGCTTGTTTTCTGAGAAACAGCCGCACAAAATTTGCTTGCTTGCAACTAGCTTTGCTACATCTGCCGAGCTCCAGGTTCGGTTTGTTTGTGTTGTTTGTTCTGCTTCAACAGCAGGCCCACCCAAGTTATTGCTACCATTTCCGTTCCTCCTGCAGAAAGAGAAACGACGAACGTCGCTGTCCCATACAGACCAGGAGGAGGATCCTTCATGCTTACCCCTTGTTTAGATGACATCAAAATTCCAAGTTTTTTCACTCTCTCTCCATCACATCAATTTTTAACTGCTTGCATGGAGTATTAAATGTAGGTAAAAAAATAACTAATTACACAGTTTAGTTGTAAATCACGAGATGAATCTTTTGAGCCTAGTTAGTCCACGATTGGACAATATTTATCAAATAAGACGAAAATGATACTATTCATCGGTTTGAAATTTTTTCCAATCTAAACAAGGGCTTACTATCTGAGACTGTCATGAGCGCTGCTCCCAATGGCAGCCTGACTCATGAATCCCGGGGGAGGGGGACCACGCATGCCGCGTCCACATACGGTACAAGCAGGCGCTCCGCTACCTGCTACCATGCTACCCACCCGGGCCCGGCCGATGAATGCCAATCGCCATGGATGGACCCGCGTAGTCCCTCCGTCCCGGTCAGTCGCTCGCACGCAAACGCACTGATCTTTTTCCATGTGCCTGCCGGTGCACCGCCGTACTAGGCCGCGCACCACGACGAGAGGCAACGCTTGGCATGCAGCAGGCCCATGATTCCCCGGATCAAATGATGGCGCGCTGTCACGAGCGAGCGACCTACCCTACTGGGTGTCACGGTTGCGTCGCTTCCTGCCTGCCAGCAGAATCAGCAGCCATGCAGCAGAAGTGTTTTTCTCTCACAATAAACCAGCGAACAGTGCTTTACCAGCGAAACGAAGAGGCCGTTCATTCCTCGCGCAGGCGCAGGCAGGGCGGGGGGGACCTGCCTCGGCAGCGCGAGCGGTGATGACGGCGGGCTCCCGCTTCGTCTTGGAGGATCGGACGACGAGCAGCGGAGCAGGGCGACGGCTACAAGTGAGCGGGGAGGCGTTCGAGTGAGACTGGGAGCCACCACGACGTAGGCCGTACGCGAGGGGCATGGGGATGGATCATGCATATGGACGGACCCATGGAGAAAAAGGGGGTTGTTCGCTTGCCTTGCCGCCCTTTTTCCGCGGGCACGCACAAGCCGTGACTGCTGCCTGTCCTACTACTTTTTGTTCCGTGTTGGGGGGATCTTTGGTGCTGCGATATTTGTTCATGCCCGTGCACGGTGCACTTGCTGCTGCTGGTGGTTGCCAAGGGGACGGATCGCAACAGGGCCGAAGGATCGGGCCGATCGATCTCCAGGACTGCAGCCCGGGCTTGCACTGCCTCTGCCTGCGGACCAGGGAGCGGAACGCCTGCTTGTACCGAATGCGTGATGTGCCTGCGCAACCTGCTGACCCATCATCATCATCCATGCCTTGCTTCATTGATTGGCGTATAAAGCCGGGCATGACCTGTTGCTATCGTCCTTGCCACGAAAAGGAGACATACTGTACGCCGGTAGTGGAGTCTGGTCCTTTTCAGACAGCAGCCTCGTGCCTGTGTAGTGTGTGTACTGGTATACCAACCAAGCAGAGTTGTACCAGTGTTCAAACTGTACCGTACCAATGGCACCGAGCAAGACCGGCACGTTCACGTTTGACTACGTGAGATCGATCGATGGCCAGATCAATGGAAGCGAAACACAGGTGCGTGCATGCATGCATGCAAAATTTATCATATGGTTTACCTTCCCTCGCCACTGTACCAATGTTTTGGCATCTGCAAACCCAAAATATTTCTTCTTCCACCCATCACATCGAATCTTTGAACGCATGCATGGAACATTAAATGTAGGTAAAAAAATAACTAATCGCATAGTTTGTCTGTAAAGTTCGAGACAAATCTTTTGAGTCTAATTAATTCATGGTTGGACAAATTTTACCAAATAACAATAAACAGTGCTACAGTAACTTTTCACCCAATTTTTCTCAACTAAACACACCCTAAGTGCTAACAGGAGTTGAACTTGATGGCTCGGCAGCTGGACCTGTAACCTGTTCAGCAGCTTTGGTTTGCTTTGCCTCGGCCCTTGTTTAGTTTCCCCAATTCTCCTCTAAATTTCACTATGCAGAAAGAAGACTCACCGTCACATCAAAATGTCGGCAAATGCATGGAGTACTAAATGTTGATAAAATCAAAAACTAATTGCACAGTTTTGTTGTACTTTGCGAGACGAACATTTTAAGCCTAGTTAGTCAAAATTTGGATAATTTTTACCAAATACAAACGAAATGGTACAGGAATTCTGATACAGTGTTTTTCTCCCCAGTTCACTGAACTAAACGAGGCCTCGCTTCCATCCTCTGGCGTGGCGAGCAGGAGCTGGCAGTCTGGGGCTCTGTGGTCTAAACAAACCGCCTACGAGCGCAGAGACAAATTCTCTGATCAGCAGCATCGACGCGGGCACCCAGAGACACGCCATGCCGGCCATTACATGCTTGACGGCCGGCCGATGCGTCTATCTATCTATCATGCAGGGCTATGGCAGCGGAGCGGAGCCTACAACCACGTCAATCTGCCATGAGATCGATCGATCCCTGCCCCACCGCGCCAGCCATGGACGATCGAGGAGAAGACGCCGCCGCATTCTCACCTCTGCGCCACCGCACCAGTGCGGCAGTGACCATTTGCGACCCTCTTACTCGCCATTCCATTCGATGCCATGCCATGCATCCCGGGCGGCCGATACAGCCATACTCGTGCAGAAGCAAGCGACGCCTATTGCCTGCTCGAGTGCCCGGCCGGGGAAAACGCACGCGGTGCTCGCTTGGTGCCCGTTCGTTCACGTCCTGTCCGCAACTGGATAACCCCCGAGACAAACACAAAACCCACCGGGGCACGCCAAAGCGCTAGCGGCGTGGATCATCCATTCCGTGTGCGTGCAGGCCCTGTCTATCCCCTTGCTGGTTGCTGCTGGGTGCACGATTCGCTGCAGGATCCGTGGCAAGCAAGCTTCCGCAACGGATTGGATTGGTCTGGGCGCCGACCGCCGAGACGCACGAGGCCCCCGCCACCCGGCGGGGTTTGTGTGCGCGGCCAACGTGCCTAGTAGCCTATGATGGCTCCGGTCACTGCAGGGCGAGCCCCGCCCCCAACCCGCGCCTTGTTTAGTTTGCCTCAAAGTTCCAAGTTTTTTCACTCTCTCTCCATCACATCAATTTTTAATCGCTTGCATGGAGTATTAAATATAGGTAAAAAAATAACTAATTACACAGTTTAGTTGGAAATCACGAGATAAATCTTTTGAGCCTAGTTGGTCCATGATTGGACAATATTTGCCAAATAAGACGAAAATGGTACTATTCACCGGGTTGATATTTTCTTCCATCTAAACAAGGGCCCGGCCACTTTGCACTTGCACGCGGACGGGACGGCGGGGGCGACCGTCCAAGCTTGGACGCCAAGCATTGCCGCCGCCCACCGCGCCTCTCCAAGCATTGCCTTGCCGCCGGGATTGGGGTTCAGAAGCAGCAAGTATTATTACGAGCAATGATTAACGCCGGACAGCAGCTCTTACTTTCTTCGCCTGCAAGTGGAGGGACGAACCCATCGGGGTCTTTCTTTTCCTGCAAGTGGGACGAACTCATCAATGAAGGCTCTTTCAGAATCCAAGCCACCTCCCCGTAATTTCACCCAGGAAATTAGCATTTGACGTTGACAAGGCCAGTCTTAATACAAGGTTTCATGTCCCTGTTTCCGAGACATGGAACTGTGTATGAAACGTTCTCTCTCAATGCACAATTTTCATTTCGCTGTTTCGTAAACTAGCTTTAGCATTTAATTCTTGCACTATGTCGTGATCAAATGTTCCATATAAACAAGGTAGCCATTTGATATTGTTTAACATATTGGAATATGATCAAAATAAAGAAGGGCGTTCCGTTTGGAGAAATTGATTGGTGAACCATTATTACTACTCTAATAAAATGCTCGGAGTTAATGATCCTGCATTAGAAATGTAAGTAAGGCGGTACACAAACACATCAATCTAATGACGCCTTTCTTTCATCATCTCTAATTAACTAGAGCAATAATTGGAGCACCACAAATGTCTTTAAATAAATATCAGTATTTTACAGTAAAAAGTAGTACTACTCCCTCCGTCTAGAAAAACATACAATTCTAACGCGGTGTCATAGTTTAGTATCTCATGTTTGATTAATTATAGATAAAAAATATAAATATTCATGATATCAAATAAACATCATTAGATTCATTACGAAAAGTATTTTCTCAATAAATTAATTTAGAGTCATAAATGTGAATAATATTAACTAGAAATTTGGTGAACGTAATCTACTTTTATCGGCACTGAACTCTCATAGTTGCATGTTTTGTTGCACGGGGTACTATCAGTATTGATCACACGCAGGAAAAGCGGCTACCTCCTCCAAAAGATCTGCACAACACAGGCATGCGAGATGGTCACGCCGCTCGCGGCCGCCGTCTCCCCTGTCACCTGCTAAATACCCAAACCACCCATTCCGTTTTCAGACATCAGCGGCTTTGCCACTGAACGCAGCACGCCACGGCACTACAGGCCACGAGAGGGTACCACGGCCATTTCGCACAGGAGCCCACACGGCGGTGGACACGTAGGATAACGTTCGGCACTGACCGGCAGGCGAAACCGAATTTTTTTTACTGTTTAGCCTTTTAAAAAAAAAATACATTTGGCCCCTGGACGACATAAACTCATCTTTGGACCCTGGGGGTCGGCGCCAGAACTCATGGCTCCGAGATAACACATCTCGGCGCCACAGATCTTCGCCTCGTTCGCCTGGCTGGTGGCTGGTGCTGATTTGTTGTGAGAGAAAAATACTGTTGGCTGACTGGTGGCTGCTGGCTGGTGCTGAATTGGTGTGAGAGAAAAGCACTGCTGGCTGCCTGGGAGCCAGCCGGCCGAACAAGGCCCTTGGCTCCGAGGTGCCTGACCGCGCACAGCAGGGCATCCGAGGTGGCGCTGACGTGGCCGGTACCTCGGAGCCACATATCTTGGCGCCGAGCTCGAAGCCAAGATCTGTGGCTCCGAGGTACCCATCAAAGAATGACTCCTAATTCGGCATGCACGTGGATGCATCTTTATTTACTATTCTTTGATTTGTCTGCAGGCCGCAAAAGAATACCAGTACCTCCCGTCAACAAAAAAAAAAGTAATCATACGATTTGTCTAATCTAGTCTAAGTCAAACTAATTTAAAACGATTTATCTAATCTGCCTCTCGTACCCACCCATGCATGATGAGCACGTACAGCTAGCCATCAAGAATTAGGGCATATATATAAAGTGGTTAGTATAATTCATTTATATAAACGTATTACAAGCTTTTGCCAGAGTTTTTAATCAAATAAAATGTCCAAACTTTTGGCAAACGATGGATAAAAAAAAGACCATACCCGCCTGCGTTGTTCGCCTCGTCGGTGTCGAACGGCGTATGGTGTCATCGCAGTCACACTTGCATGGTTGGGGTAGCTTGGATCGCTTCGACCTCGGAGCCGTGAATCCTGGCGCCGAGTTATTAAACCTAAATAGGTAGCGCCAAGATCTATGGCTGATCACGCATGCCGGCAAGCTGCCTTCGGTATCCACCGATGCAACGTCGGTCGGAGGAGACGCCCGGACGCCGGAGGAGCGCGCCAACGCCTATCGTGCACCATCGAGCAGGGCTCCATTACCGATGGTAGGAGGCGAGCCTGGACGCTGTCGACCACGGCTCCATCTACTCCAACAACGACCACGTGCCGAGATGGCGAGCCCACACACACGCGGTCAACCACGGCTAGACCAGTAGCGGAGCTAGAGAAAATTTAAGGGGGTACGCTAGCCTTGTGGGTGCATAGATGTTTACTGTATAAGTGCGTATGTGGTGAAAAATTGAACATAATCACTGTTTTTCTGATTTTTCGTGGGCGCGGCCGCACCCTTTGCCATGAACGTACATCTATGCACGTCAGTTTATTATTGGTCAATCCAGGCATGGGGATTTTACTAACATGATTTTGTTTCCCTTGCATGTGTTCACTATGATAACATAGGTTTGAAGACCTTGTTCTTCCCCTGTGGAACCTTCTCGAGAATTTCTTCAGTCGCCAAGGACAGGCCAATGTGTAAGAATCTGAAAAGTGAAAATAGTCATCGCCTTAACTATGCCAAGTTTTTGTTGTATAGTAAATTTGTAATCTGTTAATTACTTAATTTCAACCATGTGGCATTCCATCTTGAGTCCAAAATTTTCTTTAAAACAAAGTAAAATCATACATCCTTTCAAGTAGAATGCTATCACACCTTTTGTGAGCTAAAGCCTTCTTTACATGGTATTTCTGTGTTGTTTTCAGCTTCTGGAGAGGCGTGCAATGATATTATGGCATACTTGTCCTGCTGCTGTTATACATGCTGTGTAAGGAGAAAGCTTCGCCAAAAGTTGGACATTGCGGTAAATATTTCAGAATATGTTACTAGTTGATATTAAGTAGAAATGCTCATTTCTTAACTTGGCTCTGAACTACCTCTGGGATTGAGTGATTGACCATACCATATGCACGTGACTGATTAATTGCTAAAACCAGAATATCCAGCAAAAACAGCTTTCGATTGTCTTGATGAAATTAACTTATCCAGCATGTCCATTTTACCCATTACTGTTGAAGAGGTTTGGCAAGAGATTGTGTACTAGTACATTCGTAACTCGACAATAGCTTTCTTTGTATACTAGCGAACTTACGCCTTGTTCAGTTTGCCTCAAAGTTCCAAGTTTTTTCACTCTCTCTCTATCACATTAATTTTTAACCGTTTGCATGGAGTATTAAATGTAGGTAAAAAAATAACTAATTACACAGTTTAGTTGGAAATCACGAGATGAATCTTTTGAGCCTAGTTGGTCCATGATTGGATAATATTTGCCAAATAAGACGAAAGTGGTACTATTCATCGGGTTGAAATTTTCTTCAATCTAAACAAGGGCTTACTGAAGTCTTCAGGTACTGAAGTTTTGATGGGTCTTGTTCAGTTCCCCATCCCAACCCAAAATATTTCCTCTTCCACCTATCACATCAAATCTTTCGACGCATGCATGGAGTATTAAATGTAGGTAAAAAAGATAATTAATTGCATAGTTTGTCTGTAAACGTCGTGACGAATTTTTTGAGCCTAGTTAGTCCATAATTGGACAAATTTTGCCAAATAACAACGAAAGATGCTACAGTAACTTTTCAGCTACTTTTCGCGATGGGAACACACGCATGTTCGTGCTTCTGACAGGGAGGCTGCTGTGACGACTTTCTTTCACATCTGCTTTGCTGTTGCTGTGCGCTTGTTCAAGAATGGCGGGAAGTTGAGATTCGTGGAGCCTATAGTGAGTTTCCTACTTGAATGCTTCTAGTAAACCATGATTAGGCCTGGCTTATTCAGCTTTGGGAAACAGAAGGGCAAGCTGCCTCTCTGATAATAAGTTGAAAACATTGTAGTAAAACGCCTTGTATCTTCCACGAGTACTTTGTAAGCACTTTATATATATGCTCTAATTCTTGATGGCTAGCTGTACGTGCTCATCATGCATGGATGGGTACTAGAGGTAGATTAGATAAATCGTTTTAAATTAGTTTGACTTAGATTAGATTAGACAAATCGTATGATTACTTTTTTTTTGACGGGAGGTACTGGTATTCTTTTGCGGCCTGTAGGCAAATTAAAGAATAGTAAATAAAGATGCATCCACGTGTATGCCGGATTAGGGATCATTCCTTGATGGGTACTTGGCTCCGAGGTACCGGCCACGTCAGCGCCACCTCGGATGCCCTGCTGTGCGCGGTCAGGCACCTCGGAGCCAAGATCTGTGGCGCCAAGATGTATTACCTTGGAGCCATGAGTTCTGGCGCCGATCCCAAGGGTCCAAGATGAGTTTACGTGAGGGCCACATGTAATTTTTTTTAAAAAGGCTAAACAGTAAAAAATCCGCCAGGCGAGCCTCGTTTCCGTCCGCCACGTCATCACCCGCGGCTCCTTTAAAACCCGGGTCCCCCTCCTCGTGTTCTTCCGAAGAGATCAACCCCCAGCAGAAAATAAATCTGTAAAACAAAGGAGAAGGAACAAAAAAAAAAAAATAGAGAGGAGAAAACCCTAGGCGCACCGATCGAAGAGGAGTCAATCGCCGGCGACGGGTACGGGTATGCCTGCGGCGATCCCCAGAGAAGACCAAGACCGACGCCTCCAGTGACGCTGCTGCTACCACTGCCACTGCCGCCGAGCCCGATCCGCTTTTGTACTGTGCTGACTGCTGATATGAGGGCCGCGCAGATCGATCCGTCCCCCGCGGCGCCGCCCAAGTCGCGGCTCAAGCGCCTCTTCGAGCGCCAGGTGCTGCGGGTCTCGCCGGCCGAGCGCCTCCCGTCGGCGCCTCCCGGTGGCGGGGAGAAGGACGAGCTGTTGGAGCCCAGCTCGCTGTGCCTGGACGGCATGGTGCGGAGCTTCCTGGAGGACGGAGGCGGCGCCGCGGAGCGGGGAGCGGCCGCGCGGTGCTGCAACTGCTTCCACGCCGGCGACACGTCCGACGACGAGGACGGCCCCGCTGCGGCCGACGCCGCAACCGCTGACATCGCCGAGACCATCAAGGTAGTGCAGTACAGTCCTGTACTGGTGGCTGCTTCTGAATTGTTAGGAGTCGCCCTCCTGGCTTGGCGGTTGCCGCCGACGAGCTTACCATTTCTGAGCTGCGCGTGCAGGGGCTCGTCCACTGCGCCAGCCTCCGGGAGCGCAACCTCCTGGCCGACGTGTCCACCCTGGTGGAGCGCCACCGCGCGTCGGGCGCGCGCAAGCGCGACCTCCTCCGCCTGCTTGCCGAGTCCCTCCGCGCGGCGGGCCACGACGCCGCGGTCTGCCTCTCCCACTGGGACAAGTCGGCGTCCCACCCCGCCGGGGAGCACGCATATCTGGACGTCCTCCTCCCAGCCGCGTCGGAGCGCGGCGAACGCGAACGCGTGCTGGTGGACGTCGACTTCCGGTCTGCGTTCGAGGTGGCGCGGCCCACCAAGGCGTACCGCGCCGTGCTGCAGCGCCTGCCGTCGGTGTTCGTCGGGCGGGACGACCGCCTGCGCCTCCTCGTGGCGGCCGCCGCCGACGCGGCGCGCGCCAGCCTGAAGAAGCGCGGCCTCCACCTGCCGCCGTGGCGCAAGCTCGAGTACATGCGCGCCAAGTGGCTGTCCTCCTACGATCGCGAGGCTCCCACTCCACCTCCGCAGCCTGAGGACACCACTGGTGAGCTCGCCGGCGACGGCGAGGGAGGTGGGCCCAGTGCTTAGTCACCGAGGTCGTTTTTGGAATTTCTTTTTTTTTCTCTTTTCTTTCTTTTTTTTTCCAATTAAAATAGGACTGCATCAGGGGTCAGCTTTGAGGCCTTATTTATTTGCTTTGGTGATGGATGAGGTCACAAAGGACATACAAGGTGGTATCCCTCTTTGCTGATGATGTGGTGCTAGTTGACGACAGTAGAGCAGGGGTTAATAGGAAGTTAGAACTATGGAGACATACGTTAGAGTCAAAAGGGTTCAGACTTAGTAGGACTAAGACCGAGTACATGAGGTGCGATTTCAGCGCGACTAGGCATGAGGAGGGAGACGTTAGCCTCGATGGGCAAGTGGTGGCCAAGAAGGATACTTTTCGGTATTTAGGGTCGATGCTACAAAAGGACGGAGACATTGATGAAGATGTTAGGCATAGAATTTCAGCCGGCTGGTTGAAATGGCGTCAAGCTTCTGGCGTCCTCTGTGACAAAGGGTGCCTCAAAAGCTGAAAGGTAAGTTCTATAGGACGGCGATTCGTCCGGCGATGTTATACGGTGCTGAGTGTTGGCCTACAAAAAGGCGACATGTTCAGCAATTGAGTGTAGCAGAGATGCGTATGTTGTGTTGGTGTTGTGGGCACACAAGGAGGGATAGAGTCCGGAACGACGATATTTGGGATAGGGTTGGGGTGGCACCAATTGAGGAGAAATTGATTCAACATCGGTTAAGATGGTTTGGATATGTCCAACGGAGGCCTCCTGAGGCGCCGGTGCGTAGTGGAGTTTTAAAGCGGGCCGATAATGTAAAGAGTGGTAGAGGTCAACCTAAACTAACTTAAACTAACTTGGGACGAGTCCCTTAAGAGAGATCTTAAGGAGTGGAATATCTCCAAGGATTTAGCTATGGATAGGCGACATGTTCAGCAATTGAGTGTAGCAGAGATGCGTATGTTGCGTTGGTGTTGTGGGCACACAAGGAGGGATAGAGTCCGGAACGACGATATTCGGGATAGGGTTGGGGTGGCACCAATTGAGGAGAAATTGATTCAACATCGGTTAAGATGGTTTGGATATGTCCAATGGAGGCCTGCTGAGGCGCCGGTGCGTACTGGAGTTTTAAAGCGGACCGATAATGTAAAGAGTGGTAGAGGTCGACCTAAACTAACTTGGGACGAGTCCGTTAAGAGAGATCTTAAGGAGTGGAATATCTCCAAGGATTTAGCTATGGATAGGAGCGCTTGGAGATTGACAATCAACGTGCCTGAACTGTGACCTCTTTTTGTCTTGTGCCCTTTATGTTCCTTTATGTATCCCTGTTTCTCGTATCTTTTGGGTTTCATCTCTAGCCTATCCCAACTTGCTTGGAACAAAAGGCTATGTTGTTGTTGTTCTTCTTCGGGAATTTGCAGTGTGGTCCTTGTATGTTCAGGGACTGGACGCAAATGTCCTGCTTTGTTTTTCGCCTTCCTTTTATTCGTTCTTTCCTTTTCACCCTTTTGATGGGTGTCTATTCCCCGCGGCGAAGTAGGTGTACTGTAGAAACTAGTGCTGGTAATTATGGAGGAGAGAAAGGGCACAAAAAAATAATTGTAGCTTTAGATTGTTGACGAAGAGATAAAAGGAAAAGGAGACTTTCAAAAAAAAAGGGAGATTCCGGACAGAGACCCGTCTGATTCTTTTGGTCTCACCGTTGTTCCAGGCAGCGGAACCTGACAACGAAGAAAGAACCCACGAAGATGCATGCATGATTTGTTGCTCTCAATCCTTTAAATAATCACCATGTTCGGCAGGCTGTTTCTGCGGCTTATAAGTCGTTTGTGGCTGTTTTGATGTGAGATAAAAACACTGTTCCACGGCTGATAAGCCGTGCTGATAAGCTCAGCCGAACAGGGTGAATTTGACGCTCCATTTTGGCTTCTTTTCGCAGAAGCGACGCGGGAAGGGTGCTCTCTACTCTCCCATCCTTGGCCCTGTTCGGCAGGCTGTTTTTTGGTTTATAAGTCGGCTGTGGCTGATTTGCTGTGAGAGAAAAATACTGTTTCACGGCTGATAAGCCGTGCTGATAAGCTCAGCCGAACAGGGGGCTTGATTTGGATTTGGGAGTGTTGCATCCTTGATCCAGAACTTTTGTTTCGGATCCGCATCGGAATCGCAGCAGCTAGCTTGCTGAATGGAAACGCCATTTTGGAGTTGTTTATGGTGAGTTTGTTGTACTCTGCAAGCTAATCTCATGTGGGATAAGTGGGGATTTGCGAAGCAGTAAGCAAAGAGCAGCAGGATAGGATTGCAGGAGTACTATACTATTCTCTCTGTTTCAAATTATAATTCATTTGATAAGTGTGACCACTTGTCTTTTTTAAAAAATTTATGTAAACATAATCAAATTTAAGTTATTCTTGAAGAACTTTTGTTAATAAAGCAATCTACGCCAAAAGAAATAATATTTTACATAAATTTTTTAATAAGACGAGTGGTGAAAGTTAGGATAACAAAGTAAAACGAACTAGTATAATTTTGAAACGGATTTAGTACTATATTAGTATGTGCATCGATCACGCGTCGCCACTTTGCAGGTTTTTTTTTTATATCTGTCGCGGCGCGTAGTAAACAACTGCGCTAATCCGAATCTGGATCGTATGATTATCTGGTGCAGGTCATAAGGGTGAGTATAGATTAGATTAGACGTATTCAGCGCCTCTGGATAATTTTTACCAAATACAAACGAAATGCTACAGGAATTCTGATACAGTGTTTTTCTCCCCAATTCACCGAACTAAACGAGGCCACAGTCACAGTATCCTGTGCGCGAAACGGGGACAGGAAGTGATGGTACGCTTATCCGAATCATGTACTGTTTAGATCCCGAATCCCGGCTCCTGGACAGCTGCAGTGCGTATTAAATGCGTACTGTAGCAATTTGTTTGTATTTGATAAAAATTGTCTAAACTTTGACTAATTAGACTCAAAATATTCGTCTCACAAAGTACAACAAAACTGTATAATTAGTTTTTTAATTTCATCTACATTTAGTACTTCATGCATGTGCCGGTATTTTGATGGGATGGAAATCTTCTTTTTGCATAGTGCAATTTGAGGTTGAAATTGGGAACTAAACAAGGCCTCACTCTGTCCAGATTATCTGTCATCTTGGTTTCCATAATCCATACAGCAAATTTGACTTGATTTATAAAAAATATATGCCATATTTGTATCTCTAAATAAATTTATTAAAAACTAGATTTAAAGATCTTTCTAATAATACTAATTATCTACCATAAATATTAATATTTTTAATATATATTTTGTTAAAGTAGTACATGTACGCTTATCCACACTACTACACTAGTCTACTAATAAATGTACAAATTCATTTCAGACGCGTACATGGCCCACGCCCCATGGTGAATCCGTGCGACGCTGTAACCCTGTGTCTTTTGATTGATGGAGCTTTCGGTCGTCGTTATATTGTTGTGCGGTAAAAATTCAAAACTTAGTAGAGTTGCCACCATGAGTATCCTCTTATTACTTATCTCTATGTTCTTGAGTTTGAGTGGTCTAAATAATGTAATAATATAATTGTTGTAACTGCTTTGCTTCGCTCTTATATGATATAGCCGTGCACCTGCTAATTTTTCTAAAAAAAAAATCAAAACTTTGTAGCACTCTGTGCATGTACACGGAGACAGCAGTAGTACTTTCAGGGCACCACCGCCATGAATTGGTTCGATCTTTTTTTTTTACACACGGGGAGTCTCCTGGATACTCTTAAAATGAAAAGTGAGGCGCCGCGCGGGAGCCTTACATGCCATGATTATCCTTGTGTTATTATTATGCCATACATGAGGACCACTGTGGTTGTGGTCTACGGTCAGTAAAGCGAGTGCTACTGTCCTGTCGCGAATCTCGAGCTCAGTCGACATGTACAAAGCTATCAGCAAAACCGACTCTCAGTCTCATACTGTGTATGATTTGCTAGAATTCTGCTTTGTAGAACCGTACTATGTGTGTGTGTGTTTTGTCAAATTGGCTAAAACTTGACCAAATTTAAAGCAGTACTGCACATTATAAATTGTAGTAGATGCAAAGCTGATTTACAGGGGCTCTCTTCTCCTTCTCCCTTTTCTCTTCTTCCTCTCTCTCCTCCTTCCTACTTTGCTCCCAAGTTCCAATGGAGACCCTGGATTAAACGAACACACCTTCGAGAATCCAGACGTGCTAAAAACATGGCAAAGCCTAAATAGACACGTAACTATTGTCACACATGCATGAAAGCACGGGAGAGGCGAGAGGAAGATTTGTTTCTGTGCAGTTACTCAGAACCAAAGACGCCGATGCCGGTGAAGCTAGCTGCTGAAAAGACGCGATTGCTCCGACCTGCACCCAAGGGCTTACCCAAATCTTGCCATAATGCCATGGCTGTCTAGTTTGATTGAATTTTGATGGAACTAGTGTGCCGTCGAATTTATCCGGCCCTATTTGTTAGGCCTATCTACGTAGAATGAAAAATTGAATCCTCTAATAAAACAAAGTTAAGACTAAGAAACTCTATGTTATACAATGTAGGTGACCCCGAGGATGTTTTTGAATAGATTCGCTACTGGATGTATTAGTCTTTTGAACATCGACCTCGATGTTGATAAAAAAAATGAATAGATTTTTTCAACAAGGTAGGTCAAAAACCAGTAGACTTGATATTTTTCATCCAAAAAAGAAAGTCTACATATTATCTATTACCTCCTTGGTACAATGTGACGAGGAGCCAAAGCCGGTACAGTTGAAAGAATTACCTTCACCGGCTCCTAATTTATTTGGAAAAAACAGAGCTGGAGTTATTTAAAGCCTGTCAAGCATGGCTTTGTATTATGATTTGTTTTGCCGTGCATGTTCCATAAATTAGGTACGAGCTGAGGAACAAGTACGTACAGTATTTTTTCCCGAAAGATGCAAGTACGTACAGTATTACATACCAAACATAAAGATCGTGTCAGTTTCTAACCAAATGTATGTACGGCCGGTTCGAGTTTTTCGAACCTGCATGCCCATATATATAGGGCTACAAATCTTCAATGGCAGGTGTAATCACAAACTCATACGCGAGAAGCGAAAGCGAAGAACACTAGGGTGACTTGCACAATCCTTACAACTAAAAAGAAAGAAAGTAAGATCATCTTTTCGTGCGACAATTGTTTCGGGTCGCTCTCTCCCCGTAGCCTGCGATCCCACGACGTGCCTATAGGAGGTGGAAGGGTGCGAAAAGAAATAAAGAATAAGAAAGGATTCCTGATGCTAATGTGTATGAGAGAGAATATATATAAATGTGGAGACAGAAGGGTGCGAAATAAAAATAAAGAATAACGAAGGATTCCAGATGTAAAAACTAAGACCTTCGTACGTCGCCTCCCCGTCCGTGCATTGTCGGTGTTAAAAAGGAAGGAAGCAGGCCTCGCGCGATACATGACCCTGCATCACCCGACAAATATGGAAGCAATCACCGTGTGATCACCTCGCCTGAGAAGCAAAGGAAACAATCTCCCCGTGTATGGTATGTGCCCATGTATGGTACTGTATGTACTAACAATCTCCCCGTGTGATCACCGCGTCAATCAGCACGCAACCTCCCCTCCACGACCTGCTTCATCGTCCCGTTTGTGCGCCCACGCCGCAATCCTCGCCGTGCGCCACATGGCCACCGCCACGACACCGCGTCGTCGTCCTCGCCGTTCGCCCGCACTGTGCACCCGAGCGGTCGCTCTCGGCTGCAGCGCCGCTGCCTCGTCGTGTGACAGCAGCCCCGGAAACACCGACGCCTCCACGACGCCGCCAGCGCCGTCGTCCTCGCCGTTTGCCCACGCCGTGCACCTGAGCCGTCGCCCTCGGCTACGGCGCCGAAGCCTCGACGCCACCTGAGCCATGCACCAAAACCCGTCTCCTCCATCGCTCGCCATCTAGGTTGAAGATCGACGCCGCCACCAACGTCGCTCCTCCATCGCTCGCCTGGTACGTGCTCCAATCTATTGCCGTCGAGTTGCTATGCCGTCTCCCCGTGCGATCTCCCCTCCACAACCTGCTCCATGGGGTAGTGCCGGCTGCCGCAGCCACTAGGTTTGGCTTGCCCGCCGCTATTCATGATCCGGCATGCATAGGGCATGCGCAGGGCCTACTGTTCATGGTCCGCCCGTCCAGGCTTCCTCTCCCTCCCTATCGATTTCAACCAGAGAACTAAGTTTTCTTCCATTAGGAGAGGTATAGTGTCTGAAAGCAAATAGAAGAGGGTTACACAAACATATTAAGTTCAGAAAATTCAGTAAAAATGTCTACATTTTCATGATACTGCAGTCAGCAAACATCCAGAAATTTAATTTGGGGAACCCATGTATGCCTATGCATGATTCACTTGCAATTTAATTTGTTGCTCTTCTCATAATTCTAAATTGCCATGTATCATAAGACTATGTTGCTATGATTCTATAACTTTTTAGAAAATTGTAATTTTTTTTGTCAAAATTCTACTTATTTTCTATTTGAGCCATCTCAAAATTGATGTCATCAATACTTAAGATGTGACAATAAATGATAAGTCAGATGAAATGAGAAGAGATATGTAACGGGAGATATGTAGTGCAAAAATGTAAAGATTCAGACAAAGAGAACCAGAAATAACTCTATCGATTCCTTGAAGCTAAAGTGATATGAATTAAATTATGTTTTTTAAAGTACAAGTGTAGAGCTGTGTGTTCAACTGGAAAGATAATCTAGCATAAATAGACATCAAGTGTACACCTAACCCTGAAAGCCTGATGACATAGAAACTTGTCATTGTAACTTTTCAAACAGATGCTACCCTAGCTAAAGCTGATGAAGTGTCTCTGGAGGGAACATCATCGACATCAGTTTTGTAGACCTTAGGACAAATCGCAGATAGTCCACACTTCAAAGTTAGCATCATCTATTGATTGATTCTTATATAATCACAGCACCCAATAACCCAATAACTATATCTATCTAAAGTAAATAAAACAAGAACAGTGAATGCCTGTTGCCAGATTTCACTCAGTCAAACATATGTGAAAACTGCACCTCAATATCAAATAATCATGAAAGCTCTAGGAATCATTTGTGAAAACCAACTTCTGCTATGGCCACCTCTGAGAATTTGTACATACAACGTATCATTTTCAGCACAATCCATATATGAGAAATTAAAAATTCAATTGAGATGACATGTTTGTTTTTACCTTCAGTAACATGAACTAATGATAAGAAGCCTTCTTTCCTGAGGAAACTTTTGGCTGACCTTGATGGACACTTTCAAATGGCTCTCCTCCATATGTTCTCAAGTTTAAGCCGCCTACAGTGCCTCTCAGAACAGTTGGACTTGCTGCTGTTACATGCCTGGCAAAAATTGGCACTTGAGTGCACCTTGGAAGCCCAGACATCTACACATGGGATATCAAAAATGGTTATCATTCCATTCTATATTGAAATTGGAAATACATGGGATATTGTGAAGTAGTATGTTCTGAATGTGCATGCATATCATTCGGTTCAGCAGCAAGGTTAGGTTCATTGGTGCTAAACTACAAAAGCGCAACTGTAATCCAAGTAGCCTGATTCCTTGATGTCGTCAATTGTTTTTCAGTTTCTGATAGTATCTTCAGTGCATGTCTTAATTTCTTTATTCCAACCTCTGATACTGCATAATCATGACAAAAAATACCAGACTTGAGATGAAAACCTTTGTGGAACAAACAGGGATGTAGATAGACACAGTTTCAAAAATCAAGATAAAAGAAAGATCTTGACAATTTTCCAACAATAAATGTATGATCCTGTAGTTGGTTCGATTCAAGCATCTTAAAAGACTAGCACACAACTTTGAACAATAGGAGAATCCTCATGTGGCAAATAAGAAAGAAACATGGCAAGGAGAGGACACGTACATGCATATCTACCCAAGAAACTTTTGCTGACTTCAATAACTGCAGATTGACATCGCCCTGAGAGAATGTCCATAATAAGGTTGGCCAACTGAGATACCAGAAGCAGAGGATCAATTGCTGACTATACCATACGAGTTTGGATCAAGTTTTATTATATATTGTCATGCTTTATATAGTACAATAACACTCAAATTCTGATTTCTTTACAACTAAATCTTGGGATCTCAGGGCATGTTTCTTTTTTCTGTGATGTTTTGTTGGCAATCCTGACTCTGTTTTCTATAAATTTTAAGGGAATAATTTAAAGGAATCTCAACTGTGTTCAATTTTTGGCTCATGTTTCTACTGTCAGTTGAATTTACAGGAACACGAGTGAGCTAGCAAACAATTCAATTACATTTTTCACACGATGAATGTTTTGTGTTACAAAATCTCCTGAAATACAGCATTGTATCCTATCTCTCACTACAAATCTGTAATCTCACACATGCACAAAAAAATAATTGGTTGCTTCTGTTCTGCCTCACCAAGATTAAAAAAAAAATAATACGAAACTATGGAATCCCCACATTCCAAATGCGCCTGTGTGATAAGAACTGGGTATAGGTATGGGATAAAATGAGCTCATATCCCACCAATCCATACCCAGTGGGAGGGGTGGGTTATGGCCGGAAATAATCTCGAAGAGCCGCACCTGACTGCCGTTGCCATCGATGGGGAGGAGGGCGTCGAGAACAGGCTCGCCAGCGCCGCCGTCCTCACCGGAGCTGTAGCCGCGCCCACGGCGCATGAGCCCCAGCCGCCCTCGCCGCTGGCGCTGCAGGAGCCCCTGCCGCCCTCGTCGGCTCGCCGCCAGTAGACACCATGGTCCCGCTGCAACTTCTGCTCCCTCCCGCAGACGCTCATGTTCTGCGCGTCTGAACCCAGCGATGCCGCGTCGCGCGCCCGCCACAGCAGGCTGGAGGCTGCAGCTGCGGACGCTCAGCTTCGGGTCCCCCAAGGCCGCCTTCTATGGCGGACGCGCCAGCTTCTCCCGCAGCAGCAGCGCGCGCTCCGCGAGGCTCTTCGCCACGTACGGCGGGTGGCGGTACGGCTCGCCATGGAGTTGGGCTTGTGAATGAAAACCTTGACCCAATAGTCGAAGCACTGGGTTTCATGTCTTCATTTCCCATCCATAACCTACCTCTCCATAACCCAGCTCATATCCATTTCCCTAACCCGATCACCATCCAAACGCCACCTAAGGTGATAAAAGGGAAAGAGTCATTTTTTGTTTTTTTATTTTCCCTATTTTTACACACATATTGATGTGTGTGTGTGTTTGTTTAGCAGCATATAAATTTATTCATGTACAAATACAAAAGTACATCATAATTATCGCTGTTTCTGTTTGGTTATTCGATTCTACAAAACAAATCTAAATGATTTCAATATTAGTTCTGCTGAATGGAAAGTATATGATTTTTTTAGAAAACAAAGTAGAACAAAAACAATACAATTTTATATAGCTTTATATCATTTCAATTCTGAATTAATGACATCCATGCTTGATCTACCTTAATTATGAGGAAAAAAATTAATATGTTTATCTTTAGGGTCTCGATGGATAGTTCAGATGTGAAGGTTTCAAAGAAAAACGGAGGCCTTTAGAAGATACTGTATAAACAGAAAATTCCATTGAGCATATAGATGATTCTGAATAGTTGGAAAGCATTCATATGGCTCACAGAGTTCTACTAGATGGCTAGGGTTTTAGTATTGATACAGACCATGATAAAAAAAACCTATCAACTTCTCAGGTGTATCCGACCGGAGAAAAAGCACGCTGAAAAGGTCTTTAAACTAGAGTTTCTGAGCCTGCAATGCCGCGCTCTTCGTGACTATGTTGATTTCATGAACTTTATTTTTTGGGATTAAATGACACTTAACGTTGGTATTTAATTTTTACAATATTGTTATCTTACCGTGTGATTTGTATGTTTTTTTAACAAAAGTTTAGTTGTTCCGTAGTAACGCACGGGCACGCTACCTAGTCTATATATAATAATGATTACAAAGTGAGATCATGATCAATGTGACGCTGGAAAGACATCCTTGTGATAATAAAACAAAGAAACCAATAAAATAAAAAGTAAGTCGTCGCCATGAAACAATAAAGGCAATAGGAAACTGCCCGATATAAAGTCTGTTTTCAGGGAACTAAGGGTGTGTTCACTTCGCGAAAAGTAGCCGAAAAGTTACTGTAGCATCTTTTCGTTGTTATTTGGCAAAATTTATCCAATTATGGAATAACTAGGCTCAAAAGATTCGTCCCGACATTTACAGACAAACTATGCAATTAGTTATTTTTTTACCTACATTTAATGCTCCATGCATACGTCGAAAGATTTGATGTGATGGGTGGAAGAGAAAATATTTTGGGTTGGGACGGGGAAGTGAACAAGGCCTAATGAAATCTGATCTGGGGCGAGGCTGCAGCTGCAGCTGCAGCACGTGCTTTATCTTCTTCTTGTAGCCTTTTTTACTGTAACGAGAGCAGGTACAGCATACCTGAGCATGGGACCCCGATGCTGATTACGTCAGCAAACAGGTCTCGGATAAACCATTTCCGGTCATTCATCAAGCTGCAAACGACAAGCACGGAACAGGGACGTTATTTCCACGCTACATATGTTGGACTCCCTCCTGTAGTCCCTCGATAAATCAAACTCTCTAATATTTGACTACTTTTATTTTATACAACAGAATAGTAAAATCTACGCGCTAAAATATTTCACGTTGCATGAGCACCTCCAAGAGTTTCCAAAACTCACTCCAATCTAGATTTTTTTAGTAAGATAGAAAGAAAATTGCTCTCCAACAACTGTCTATCTTAACTCCCAATTTTTCTGCGCTTAAAAAAAATTGATCCAATAGCGTGGAAATATACGTGCTAACACGGAGGTGGAAAGATGTGAAAAAAAATAAAGAGTTGGATTAATTTAGAAATAGTTTGTGATTCCCTATACAATATTGTCTTGTAGATTGTAGGAGCGAATTCTTGAAAACTGTTGGAGCAAGCCACTTCTAAAATTTATTGATTTACCAACTAATGTTTTGGAAACTATTTTGAGTAGGTGGCAAAGAGAGCCTATTATATATAAATAATACTCGTACGTGTACTAAACTTATATATACCTAATATATTCCATGTCGCTCACCATCCTGCCTTGACGATAATGGTAGATCCCATAAATCGGCAATCGAGCCACCTGCTGCTGACGAGCGGGTGCAGCGTCGGCGGCGGCTGCTGCCGCCCAGACGATGCCGCCGCCGGTGAGGAAGGTCCGTGTAAGCAGGAACTAGGAAAGGAATACTTGGAGGAGGGAGGTTTACAGGATTCGTAACCCTCTCACACTCTCCTTCTCCATTCTTATACTAGCCTACGGCTGCCACATGCGTCGCTGCCTTCAGCAGACAGTGGAAGCCGAGCCAGGGTCGTTGCTGACAGTCCGGCGAGGGCTGCAGGAGGAGGCATGCAGCATGTTGCTGGGACGCGGGAGCCGCAGCAGCTGTCGTAGCGCCGCCGCCGTGTCGATGATCGTCTCTGTCTCGATCTCTCGAGATCGCCCTCGCTCCCGTGCGTGGTTCGATTCTTTGCTGTCCGTCGTCGTCGTCGTCGTCGTCGACTTGTTGGTTATTTAATTTGCTGCCCATATAAGGGAGGGGAGGGGTAGATTGCCGTGTCGACCGGTTGCCGTCCTCATGAGCTTCCGTTTCGACTTCAAACTCAACACGTTCCGTAACGAGCTCTGCCCAAGCTACCTCGCTCTGGGCCTCCTCGATCGTGAGAACCATCTCCAGGTCCGAGAGGGAATATGGGGATAGATTGCGGTGGGTATGTAGTACACTCTGCGCAAATGAATGAAACGATTCATGGGTCAGCAGAGAGTAAAACAAGCATCATGGTCGTGGCGTGGTGGGTACGTAGATTCTACGCTGCGCATGTGGCGAAGAAACCTCGCATTGCCCTGCTGCACGCGTGCCACTGCTAGATGCCCGTGTTTAGATGCGGAATTGGGAGGGCCGATTTGGAATAGTGTAGGTCACGTCGCACTGTAGCAACTTTTGTTTTTATTTGGTAAAAATTGTCTAAACTTTGACTAATTAGGCTTAAAATGTTCGTCTCGCAAAGTACAACAAAACTGTGTAATTAGTTTTAAATTTCATCTACATTTAGTACTTCATACATGTGCCGACATTTCGATGTGACGGAGAATCTTCTTTTTACATAGTGGAATTTGGGGGAGAAGTTGGTAACTAAACAAACAAGGGCGATAAGAAGGAATCACTTGCGAGCCCGGCCAGCTGGTGTCCTAATAATTTAGGGTCCAGTGGGCTGTGCCATGCACACTTCGGCCTTGTTCATCTGGCTTATAATCCGTCTTATTCAGCTTGTTTTTTCAGCCGGAACAGTATTTTTCTCTCGTACAAAACCAGTCAACAGTGTTTTTCGGTCGGCTTATAATTCCGGCCGAACTTGCCTGATACAAATAAAAGAAAACAAAAAACTGCCACCAGGTCGATGGAGAGGAGACCAACCCAGCCGCTTGCGTAGGTGAGGTCACACTCACACGAGTCACACCAATGCAATGCAAGCGGGCGCGTGCACGCATCCGTTGCCTTGCCTCGAGACTTGCAGCTGCTAGTACATCATCATCACACGCGCATATGCCTGCCTGCCCTGCTGCCTCATACCATAGCTGACTATGCTAGCTACAGTACCTGTACCTTGATTAGGTTTAGATTAGACCCAGCAATTGTGCTATCGTAAATCGTAAACTACTACTGATCCCATGCTCAATACATGTGCTAATCATGTGCTAATTCTTCTTCTTCTTCTTTCTTTGCGAGAAAAATCATCTGTTAACCTGCCTATATTGTGGTTAGTTGGGATCTAAGTGAGGCAAAACCGCAAAAGAAGGGGGGAATCTCGTCTCATGTCATGTCAGCCAGGTGGTCCAGTCAGGACGATGATGTCTGAACCAGAGAGGTTAACTACGTCCTTTCCCTTAATTCCCGCTTGAGTTTTGTTTGGATCCCTCCCTCCGGATCTGCATCTACAACTACTCCAGCTACATTCCTAGGCTGCTTGTAGCAGCAATAGTTTAGTAGGGTTTTCCGTGCCATACGTATACTCCAGAGCAAAGTTATTAGTACCGGACCGGATATCGAACCGACGAATTTATCGGTTCGCTGGTTCACTGGTCCAACCGTTAAGAACCGGTTGAACCGCCGGTTCGATAGTTTTGGACCGCATGAATTGAACCGGACATAGATATTTCAAACTGGTGCAATATAATGATTTACAATAAATAATTAGCATCATATAGTTGATCACATATACAAATAAGATGATAAAGAACTAAATCATGTAATTAGCTCTCAACTGATCTAACCACAATTCCACAACATGCACCGAGCATACAAAAAATAATATATGAAGCACTTACAAATTGGTGCAAAAAAGACTTAAATAGTAATTGAATATTCACTATTGCAAAAAGAATCTTAAATACAGAAATGGAGTGTGTCATTGTCGAGAGCTTGTTGAGTGAATCAAAATAGATATACTATTTGTCTAATTTAAAGCTCATATTTATGAAATAGTTATAAAATTTTGAAATACAAAAACAAAGTCAACACAGGCGTGCACACGAGTTCCCAGGCTAAACGGCTTCACGCAGCATCCAAGCCAGCAGCCTGGCCCACCCCATGGCAGGTGGTGCATCGGTTCAACCTGTCCAAATTCCAAAACCGCAGGCAGCAGCGTAACCAGCTAAGACTATCCCCACTCATAGACCTCTATATTTATCCTTTATATGTTCTAGTCAGCAAGATTCTCTCCTCTATATTTAATTCTCCTGCACTCATACATCCTCTATATCATCCTATATCCACTCTATCTACTATGAGACCTACTTGTTACTTTATCTAAATATATCCATGTGTGATCTAGTTTTGAAGGATTTATTGAGACGAATTTAATGGTGCAATCGAAATTTAATTTATATTTTTGGTTTGTGAGTTATAGCATTTTTTCCCTTTGTTTAGCTAATGGGTTCGCCACTATAGAATATAGAGTAAGCACTGTATTACTCTAAATATAGAGTGAGAGAAAGGATAGAGTATCGTTTTAGAGTACCCGGTGCAGCAGTTTTTACTATATATTCATACTCTAAAACTTTAGAGTATCGTTTTAGAGTACCCACTGCGAGTAGTCTAATCGGCGCATGCAACGTCTAGCCAGGCGGGCCCACTCATGACAGAGAAACGCCGCATGCCATCAGCCAGGAGAACACACGCGCACCACCAGCTTCGAACCGGGGCGGTTCAGATGGAACCGGCCGGTTTACCGGTTCCATAAAAAACCGGCCGGTTCAACCGGTTTTTGTCGGTCTAATTGCATGAACGGTCATTAGAGTGAACCGGACTGTGGTAGTCTCTGATTCAATCTTTTACCGGTCGGACCGCCGGTCCGGTCCGGTCCTAATAACTAGGCTCCGGAGTAGTAAACCAGAAGATCGGGACCGTACGTTTTAGCTGCCTGATACCTAAATTCATCCTCAAATTCCACTATGTAAAAAGAAGATTCCTCATCACATCAAAATACCGGCATATGTATGGAATACTAAATGTAGATGAAATCAAAAACTAATTGCACAATTTTGTTGTACTTTGCGAGACGAACATTTTAAACCTAATTAATCAATATTTGAATAATTATTAGCAAATAAAAACAAAAGTGCTACAGTGCTAACACTGTATATATTCGGCGTCACCTGAATTGGGTAACTAAACACGGCCTGAGTCGTTCATGCTCACACAGTTCCGTCGTTGCGTGGCTCGAGACAGACGGCGGCATCATATCATGCCAACTTTTGCTCTTTTTTTTTATTTTGCTTTCTACTACTGGCCTGGTTTAGTTTCTAATTTCTACCTCAAATTCCATTACGTAAAAAGAAGATTCCCATCACATTAAAATGTCGATACATGCATAGAGTATTAAATGTAGATAAAATTAAAAACTAATTGCACAGTTTTGTTGTACTTTGCGAGACGAACATTTTGAGACTAATTAGTCAAAATTTGGACAATTTTTACCAAATACAAACGAAATGCTACAGCGCACCGTTCCAAGTTGGTGTCCCCGATTCTGGAACTAAACACGGCCACTGTACTGGTGTACTACTCACTCTGTCCCTAAATATACGTCGCTATAGTTTATATGCTGATAAGTTTGACTCGATTTATAGAAAATACGTGCAACATTTGTGTCTCCAAATAAATTTGTTAAAAAACTAGATTCAGATATCTATTAATGATACTAATTATGTATCATAAATATTAATATTTTTAATATATAATTAGTCAAAGTGGTTTCTTGGAAAACGAAAACGACAAACATTGAGTATATGCAGTATGTAGTACATATGGAGTTGTTGACTATGGTTATGACGACCGGGTCGAGGCTTGCGATCAAGAAACTCCCCCGCGAAGGCTGAGTCTCTGTGCACGTATCAGTGGGATGTGTGGATTGTGATCTTATTCTGCAGTCTGTGTATCTCTCCCTTCTAATAACCTTGGTGATTATAAGTATTTTCCATCCAATACGCCGGTTCAATCCTTTGCCTTTCAAGTGTTTTTTTTTCTGAGCAATCCTGTTCCTTTCAAGTTTCAAAGTTTCTTTCGTTTTGGTGGTCCTTTTATCCAACACCAAAATATTTGCCCAGCGCCATCGGACAGCGCATAGTATAGTAAGCCCATCAAAGAACGTGCCTCTTTGACCCATGGTCAGGTCGACTGGGGCCGAATGCACCTGTGGCCTTCTTGCACGCGCGTTCTGGTCGTTCCCGGGCCGGCGGAGGGCATCCAGACCCAGGCGCCGTCCAGACGTGCCGAAGGGGACGCTGTACGGCCCATGGCTGCGTCAGTACCTCGTCCCGTGAAAAGCCCGGGCAGCCCGCCGAGCCTGCTGCTGCTACTGCAACTAGACAGCGGAACGTCGACATGCCCGCGGCCCAAATGTTTCCGTTTTCCACGACGACAGCCTGGTTGTACTCTGCTCCAGCCTGGTCCAGTTGCAGTACTAAGGCCCTGTTTAGTTGCTTTAAAGTTTCAAAAATTTTACAAGATTTCCGTCACATCGAATCTTTAGATGCATGCATAGAGCATTAAATATAAATAAAAAATAACTAATTACACAGTTTTATTGTAAATCACGAGATAAATCTTTCGAACCTAATTAGACAATGATTAAACACTAATTACCAAATATAAACAAAAGAGTTACTGTGCTTCCAAAAATTTTACAGCATCGTCTAAACACAGGCTAACTCAACTCAGGAGCCAGGAGACACCGGCGGACTCTGCTCCAGTCACTGTCCAGTAATCGCTTTTTTAAAAATGACTCCGCTTTCCGTTTCTCGATGAATAATTTTTTCTTAGAATTTGATCAATATATATATATATAAATAATACAAGAATATTCATGATGCATAATAACAATCGTCAAAGAGATCATGGAATATAGTTTTGTAATAAATTTATTTAAAGATTAGTATTTAAAAATAACTCTATAGAAATGATATGTATAGTTATTTCGGAACGGAGGAGCCTGGCCCAGTTGTTCCATTGTAACATGGGTTGAAAGCCCAAAATGAAAGAAACAACGGCAATGTTAGCGTCCGAGTCTAGACGTCCGCGCCTGCACTTCGTCTCCTCTCATGCACCTGCATACCGCGTAGCCGCGGCCACTTATGCGGGTCTCGCGCTGCCCGACTGCACGTGGGGAGTCAACGCTCGCGCCCCATCCGCTTCTCACGCGTATGCACGCGCCCAGCAGCTGCATTAGGTCACTACAGAAGTGGCTACGCCAGCATCCATAAGAGGGGGAGGGGGCGGCGGATGCCCAGTCGGCGCCGGGAGGAGGAGGAGACACCGAGGTGAAGGTGAGGTAGCAAAAAAGCGAGGACAAAGATGTAACGCTCAATCTACTTTTGAAACATCCTGATGCAACACTTCCAACATACGTTTGAAGGCAAATGAAACACATGAAACATGCAACTGAAACACTAGTTGAAACGTCATATCTACTTTTGAAACATCCAGATGAAACACTTGCAACATACATATGAGACAGCTGAAACACTCGAAACATGTGTATGAAACACTTGAAAAAAAACACTTAAAAACCATTTGCAAACATACACAACATCCAGATAAAACACTTGCAACATATGTGTGAAAACATATGCAACATCCAGATTAAACACTTCGAAAACGAGATGAAATATTTGGAACATAAACTTGAAACATACGTGTATAGCCACTGCAACATGTGCAACATTCGATCTACTTTTGCAACATCAAGATGAAACACTTGCAACATCAAAACACTTGGGCTTTGCTTGGACGAATGGAGGCATGCCGCCGCGTTGGTCGACGGCGGCGCATGGAGCTCGCTGTGCAGCAGCGGCATAGGCAACTCGCCAGGGGTGCGGTGTCACATGAATCTCGTCCTCCTCGCCTGCTTGCTAAAGCATCCGTCGTAGAGGCTCACTGGCTCATTGGAGGCGGTCGCGGTGAGCAGATCGGTTGCGGCGAGGAGGGAGGGAGGTGGCAGCTGGCTAGGCAGACTGGGCCTGGTGGAAAATGCGGCGCGGAGGAGGCAGCGCGGGGAGGCAGCACAGAGGAGGCCACAGGGGATCGGGACCAGCGGCGCGAGGCAGAATGGGGTAGATGGATGGGCACGGCGACGCAGGGAGGAAACGGCGCAGCGAGCATCGGGGCGCACGGACAGGATGAGCAGATAGGGTCACTAGACGAGCGGCGCGTGCGGAAGTGAGCGGAGGGAGGCGTCCTTTCGTTCGGACCTCTTAATTGTAGCATTAGCAAAGAAACAAACATAATAAAAATAATGAAGTGGGCCCGCAATAAGAAAAGGACACGAACCATGACCTTCCTTTAGAAATTGATGCTCCTATGGCGAAGCAAGCTATCTAAGAAAGGGACACGAACCATGACCTTCCTGTAGATGAGGCCGCAGTCTTTGTCATAACCGCAAAAAGAAAGTGTTATGTTATAACCAAAATTAGCTGATGCTGGGCAGTTTGGGAAAACCAGATAATCCCTGATTCCCAAAATGTGCCTTTGGGTTCTGAATATATATAACCTTCAAATCCAATGATTAAATAGACTTTACCATTGAGTACCTCTAGTTGAGACGACTGGAATGTATATAAATGAAACGTGTAATTTAAAGTCCAGATGAGAGAGTTGCGACATTTGGAGTTTCAATGAACCCAAAGTGCCCTTGTCTCTACGATGAGGCCCCTCTTATGCCAGCGTTCACTGGCCTATCTCGTTAAAACCAGACCATCCAGTTTCCTATCTCTGTTTCTTGCCGATTCCCTCTAATTCTCCTAAATATTGTTCCCCCAACTATCTGTTGTTCTTACTATAAGTTTCGTGACAACCAGTGGCGGATCCAGCAATCAAACCCTGTGGGGCCAGCTAGTAGACACTGTGAGGCCAAGCCATATAAACTACAGAAAAATTATACTAGTTTTATCAAAACCTATGGGGCCAAGTGGCCCCACAGGTATAGCCTGCATCTGACAACCGGACATCAATCTCTGCTCCAGGCTCATAGAGTCCAACGCCAGGGAATGCATGAGTGGCCAGAGAAATCTGCCTGAGTTGAAAGCAAACAGTCCCTCAATCATCCATTCACTCCTTGCTGCTACACGCATCTGCATAAGGGTTCTTATCCTCTGAATTGGAACACTTGTTCGTGCAACTCACGTAGAGTACACTTGTGAGGACGCTGCCCACTATTACTCATCACCTAACAAAAGGGTGAGTACACTTGTGAGCAAAGAGCATTCTTCCATGCTGATGCAGCTACAGCGGTGGGATAGCTGCCTCCGAGGAATCACATGGCGGTCACTCTCTTCCCCGGAGACACGGGCAGTTCGTGTGCATGTGCAGTAGCAGTAGCATCTCCTCACAATAATCGATCTATAGCCATGGCTGCATGCATGAAGAGGAAAGCAACAAGGGAGGCACTGAAAGCTATGCACCCAGCTCGAACCCTGAAGATCGCCCTCACTAGCTTACGACAAATGGCTAGCAAACAAGCCGATCGACGACACGCAGCTCTGAATGCTGCTAGACAAAACGGAGTAGCTTCCGCAAGCGAATGTGGTGCGGCAGCCTTGCTTGTTGCATGCTTCCTCTTTGCCGCGCGACGTGTCCGGACTTCAGTGTCTGTCCTGTATATAAACTTCCCATTTAGATCAGAGAGTAATAAGTTATAAATCGTGATGACTTTGTAATGGCTGGCACGTGTGACTCAATAATCCAAAGATTCCAGGCTCACCAACTTGTGTTAGGTGGTTGGCTGCTTTGTCAAGAGCTGATGCAACCACTGCGGGTGCCACGAACAGTGCACACTGCAGTGCCTCCGATGATTCCACCGAAACAATCTTGCCGCTGCAGCGACACCTCGGTCGATTGGCGAATGCCAAGGACGTGCGTCGCGTTGCGTAGCCGAAATTGCGGCGCGCATGCAACCGCATCGAACGAGCAGCAATGGGAACGAGTACCGACCCTGCCCCATGCATCTTCACTTAGCTTCTTCAGTAGCAAGCAACTAAGCATGTGACATGAGCTCAGGAAATAATGGCGCAGCTCAATGTCAAACGATCGAGGACTAGCTAGTCAGTGCCTGTAGCATGCACGTACCTAGCATTGTAGCTCGACGTCAAACGCAGCATGTGGAGCTCAGGAAATGGCGGGGCGCGGGCGCGGCGCTGATTGCCGAATACCATGTGCTTTCAGGCACCAGCACCACCGATCTATCGGCACTTCGGCAGTCAGAAACCGGCGGCGGCGCCGGCTCGATCAGTGTGGCGTGTACTTGTGCGTTATGTGCCTGCCCCAGGGTCACGGCACCAACGCAAGCGCTTTGTGCCGTGGATCGAACGCCTGCATGCATGATCGCGTCGATCTGCCGGCCGTCCATTTAATCGAGGCCCGCGGCTCACTGTTCCTGTTGCCAGAGGTCAGTATTCAGTAATGGCGGTTCCTACGGACGGAGGGCAACCTAATCTTGGCCTGCGACGCCTGATCCATCGATCGATCCCGTACAGGAGCTAATTATAACCAACCATGGATTCCATCTGCAGACAAGCAAGGTCGGACTTGTTATTACCGCACTAATAAACATACGTATACTTGACGTGGAGTAAGGCCGCTGGGAATTTTTTAAAAAAAAAAACATGCTGAAACGAACTGAAACCTCTTTGCAAAATCCGTGTGCTGCGTGTCGGTGTCCACATGTACATCAAGCAACTAGTTGGGCCTTACTGCACCAAAGAAAAAATCGACCAAACATTCAAATCAATCAACGGCAAATTGCTAGGAATTAATGCGTGGACAGCTCGGAGTATGCAGATCGTGTCAAAATCAGGGTCCCATAAAGTTTTTGGTCATAAATTATTCTGAATCAACAATAACGGCTGCAGACGATCCCACCGATGTAATCTATTGCTGCCATGCTCGATCTAGGGAAAAACATTATACTAATTCTGAAAGCTACGATCTCAGTTTTTTTTTAAAGATACAGAGCTTTTTTTAATTTTGCGTGAACCACAGTGTAAAATAAATGTATTAGAGGAATAATGAAGCGCTTGTTTGACATTTGTTGGCTGAGGAACTGAGGTCCACATCAAATTTGGACGTCATACAAGTCAAAATAAAAGTGGCTGAGTTATCTGTTTTTAATCTAAACATAGATATATAAGAACCCACGACACTCTTGTTGCACATGCAATTCTAGATCGAGATCCACGAATTTTTCAGAGCTCAGCTAAAATACCTAGCTCCAGGGATTTTAAGAGCTACCCACATTGCAGGTAGTGAAGAACAAACAAACAAACAATGATTGGATTCTCCGTCAGTGTTCGTTTAAGAAAACAAAACAAAAGTTTTTTTTCTTCGAAAGAAACCATGCGTATATATCAAGGAACTCGAGACATTAGGTAGGCGTCCCACATACATTCAGTACAAGATGCCAATGGCATTGTGTTTCTGAGGTGGTAGTGGTATAGCTTATGCTATTTCAGAACCCAATCAATGTAAACGGGGTGTCACACTACCAGCAGCACCCAGCTCATTAGGATCTGATGAAGAACGAGCTAGGGCATGCATGCATCGATTAGCTAGTCGATCTGTCTGCTCACACATTCTTCCTGAACTGACAGCTGCATCTATCATTAAAGGGCAACATACTCCTATCTAGACAGATCATCTATTTAATTGCACCACGGATGATGCGATGCCCAATTATCCACCATGGCAATTGACAGAGCGACTTGCTACTATAGCCTTGTTCACTTCCCCATCCCAACCCAAAATATTTCCTCTTCCACCCATCACATCAAATCTTTCGACGCATGCATGGAGCATTAAATGTAGTTAAAAAAGATAACTAATTGCATAGTTTGTCTGTAAATGTCGGGACGAATCTTTTGAGCCTAGTTAGTCCATGATTAGACAATTTTTGCTAAATAACAACGAAAGCTGCTACAGTAACTTTTCACCTACTTTTTGCGAAGTGAACACGCCCTATGTGACCTGCAAGCAACGGATGTCCTATGTATGGTGCAGGGACCGTGCACTTGTGACATTGCCACGTGGGTCCCACAGCTCTTGGGCCCCACATGGCAGTGGCACGACTGGGCAGCATTCTCAGCGTTGTTCAAACAACGGATTAAGTTTTTGGCATTGTCAGGCCAAACAACAGTTCGTAGACAAAATATGCAGACTAAAGATTCGGTGGAGAACAGAAACAGACCCCGTCACTCCGTCGGCAACCTCCTCCTCGTCATGCCTGTGTTTTTTTTCTCAGATCAGAAACGCACAATGCATCGACAGGCCATTTTCAGAGCGCAGGGCGCCCATGAGCGCCCATCCGGTCCAGGAGTGGCAAAAAACCGTGCTCCCGCTATCCATACGGTCGGCGCGCCGGCCGGCTAGCGGCATGCCGGCATGGCACCACGCTGACGACGATGTACTCCAGCGAACTCGGGGACGTCTAGGTGCCGACCACGGGGTCGGCACCAGACCCGCCGCCGACCCCACTCCTCTCCAAAAAAAAAAAAAGTAATGGCTTCCCCCTCACTTCCTTGTCTAAATTGAGCTCAATTCAATTGTATTTTTGGCCAAACAACAGACCACGCAGCAACTTGCAGTAAAAGATCGAACAAAAAAAAACTTGCAGTAAAAGACGAAATTGCTGACATCGGCACGTATCCCATACTTTTTGAGGTAAAAAAAGTCATATCTTCTAAATCAACTGTCCTAATTAAAATCCGATTGCACAATCGTGTTCCTTGCAATAAACTCTTCAAAACAAGGCCCCACATGGATATATTTCAATAAAAAATTATTAACAAACATTTATCTCATGATTAACCTGTATTTAAAGATAATCGTCGAACATCACATTAACACTACACGAACATCCCAGAAAATAGCATAGAATATCATATGTATACTACGCGATCATCATATATATCATGAAAAGTAAAAAATAAAAAATAAAATTAGTAAAGTAATTAATTATAGTCAAATAAAAAGAAGAAAAAAATGATACCGAACATTACAAATAAATAGTAGAACATCACTAAATATAGCATAGAACATCATATATGTATACTACGTGAACATCACAAAAATATCATAAAAATATACAAATAAAAAAATAAAAATAAAATTAGTGAAGTAATTAATTATAGCCAAATAAATAGAAGAAAAGATGATGCCTCACATTAACACTACACAAACATCACTAAATATAACATAGAATATCATATGTATACTAGGTGAACATCACATATATCAAAAAAATATAAAATAAAATAATAAAATTAGTGAATTAATAAATTAGAGTCAAACAAAAAGAAGAAAAAAGCTATCGTACATCACAAAAATATATATAGAACATCAATGTATGCTTACTGAACATCACAAATACATCGTAGAACATCAGATTTCTACCGACGAACATCAAAAAATACATCATAGAACATTACGTGAGCATCACATGTTTCTGTAAATAAAAAAGTGAAACATAAAATTATAAATAGAAAAAAGAAAGGAAACGAGAAAGAACAAAACATGGAAATGAAATAAATAAATAAACAAATAAATTAGTTACATAAAATAAATAAATAAATAAATAAATAAAGCAAAAAATAAAACACCATAGAGAGAATGAAAAAGAAAGAAAGAAATAGAAAAAATGAAAATGAAAAAAATCATAAACATCTTGTGAAATATCAGAAATAAAAAATAAAACACAAAATGATAAAAAAGAAATATTAATTAATTCAAATGAAACACAGATAAGAAGTAAAAATGTAAAAAGGAAGAAAATAAAAAAATCTACTGAAATTAGAAATAAAAGAGAAATAAAAAATAGAATAAAAGAAAGAATAAAAAGGAATTAAAAATAAATAAAGGAAACGATTACTTAGAAATGAATGATAAAATAAAGAAAGATAATATAATGAAATTAAAATATAATAAATATCAGTGAAATAAAAAAGAAAGAAATAGAAAGCAAAAAAGATCGTGCTACCTGAGCCGCGAGCGTCGTTCCTTTTATTGGGCCGCGGAAACATGGGTGCCGGAAGGGAAGCACGCTAGGAAGCGCGGGGGGTCGGCCGCGATGCTTTCCGAGGGAAACTGTCATCGCGCGCGTGTACGGGCTTGTTTAGTATGTGAAAAAGTCTAAGTTCGGCTACTGTAGTATTTTTTTTGTTTTATTTGGTAATTTGTGTTTAATCATCGACTAATTAGGCTCAAAAGATTTGTCTCGTGATTTACAACCAAACTGTGTAATTAGTTTTTTTCTTTCACCTATATTTAGTACTCCATACATATGCAGTAAGATTCGATGTGATAGGTACTGTAGCATTTTTTGAGTTTACTTTGACCCCGTTTGGCTGGAATTATAAGCCGGCTGAAAAACACTGTTGACTGATTTTTTATGAGAGAAAAATACTGTTCTGGCTAAAAAAACAAGTTGAATAAGACGGATTATAATGCACATGAACAGGGCCAATGAACTAAACAGGCTCTACGTCTCAGCGGCGGACACTCCGCGTGCGGGCGCCTGGCGCGTCGCAGCAGACACCGAACATGGTCGGCATGGCATCTCCGTGTGGGTACCGGCTACCGGCCGGCCGGCCGGCATAACTCCGGAGGAGACTGGCCAGTGCGTGCTTGGAGGCTGAGCTCGGGTCGTGCGGCGGCGTGCCCGCGCGTGCATTATGGGCACGGATCGGAGCTGAGGCGCGCGTAATTCCTTGTTCCTTTCCCTTCCATGATGGCATGATGATCGGAGGAAGAGGCTTAGAGAAGAGGTAGCTGTCGGTTGCATTTATGGGCCTGTTTAGTTGCAAAAAAATTTGCAAAATGATATTGTAGCATGTTTCGTTATTATTTAGTAATTAGTGTCCAATCATGATCTAATTAGGTTTAAAAGATTTGTCTCGTCCATTTCGTCTAAACTGTGTAATTAGTTTTATTTTTTATATATATTTAATGCTTCATGCATGTGTCCAAAGATTCGATGTGACGAGGAATCTGAAAAATTTTATAAAATTTTCTGGGAACGCCTATGTACGTGGCTGTGGGCGTGGCGAGATGCGTGCATGCATCAGCTCGAGCATGGCGGATCTGCCCATCGATCGTCGCTGCGTACGTGCATTGAGATTGAGCATGCTAAGCTAGAATCTCATTTGAGTAGGTACTAAGGCAGCATGGGCTCTGAGAAGGACGGTGACGGTGTGGCAGATTGCAGAAGACAACCTGGGCAGCATCGTCAACGCTACCTCTTAATCCAACGTATCAAGCTACTACTAGTGAGGTAGTAGCCATGCTGAAGTACAGACGAGATGATTACGGCGATCTTGCAAAAACATGGAGTGAGTATCGGCGTGTGGTCTCCACTCCAGCACGGGGCTTGCCCGCCGATCTGCTGCATGGGCAGAGGACGACAGATGCAGAAAGGTTTCGGGTTTTGCAGACTTCTCGAGTACGATTACTCCTGGGCCTCGTTTAGATGCTGAAAAAATTTCAGCCTGATAAATAGTATCACTTTCGTCTTATTTGATAAATATTGTTCAATCGTAGACCAACTAGGCTCAAAAGATTCATCTCGTGATTTCAAACTAAACTGTGTAATTAGTTATTTTTTTACCTACATTTACTACTTCATGTATGGGTCCAAAGATTATGTGATGGAGAGAATGAAAAAAATTTAACTTTTTGAGTGCATCTACATGGATGCCTGGAACAACCAACGCGGGAAAGGAAATCGCGGAAAGCGTGCCGCGCGCACGAGCAGCCCTACGCATCGGGTCACCGCCGCCATCGCGCGCGCCTGTGAAACGTGATAAGAACATCATCGTCATGACCTGAACCTTCGCGTGTGGGATCCGGAATCACGCAATAAGCATGCAGCGCAGCATGTTTAAGCCGACGTTTCTCTTGGGGCCAACAGTTTTTGACACTTACTCCTACATACGTGTCTCTTACTCTCTTTCACTTGCTTTCACTTTCACGCACGCGAGATCCATAGGAGATAGCATCGGTAGCCCGTTCGCTCGAGATTATCAACCAAATCAGCCAGTCAACTAGTGTTTTTCTTTCGCGTAAAACCAGCCAGTAGTACGTGTCTACAGTTCCTTCTGCGGCCTGGTATTTTCTTTCTTTTCTCCATTTATCTCACTCTGTGCTCGGTGTGATTCATCAGTACGTGGTCGTGATCACAGCCAGACGTCCATGTAGCCTGCTTCTCACTTCTTTTTTTTTTCTTTCTTCTCTCTATCCTTTGCATTTTATTTTCTCACTTCCTTTTTTTCTCCTTTAGTTTTTTTTATTTTTTCTTTTAATCTATCTATTTTTTCTTCTTCTATATATACTATAAATGCATTTTTTCGGTTAAGAAATTTGTCTAGAACAAATTGCGTAGAAAAATTATGCTAGATCGCTCGTTGGATTCTACTCCCTCTATTCTAAAATATAAGTCATTCCAGTCATCCAATCATCTTAAGTTTGACTAAAATTATAGAGAAAAATTTGTTAGCTGATGTTATTAGCAAACGTCTTAATTAGATTCTCCTGGTATCAGCCTAGGACAGGCCGGAAGAATGTACTGCGTCAACAGTATGAGGCCAAACGATGGAATTTGTTTGCTGTTGCTGTTAGCAAACGTCTTAATTAGATTTTCCTCGTATCAGGATGACGCGGATGGTGGCATAGCTAGACGCTCTATTCGGTCTGCGGACTGTGGCTGCAGCCACCAGTGCACCTGCACTTGCACAAGACCTACGCACGCAGTGGTACTTTTGCCAATTTCCATTTCGGTGCTACGCCACCCTGCACTGCTTGCAACGTATGGTACCAGTACGAGTCTAGCACTTTGCACTTGACACTTGGTACTTGCCAGAGATACACCGGCCCTGTTCGCTTGTCTTTTAATTCGTACTTTTCAGTTTGTTTTTAGTCGAAACAATATTTTTCTCTCGTAACAAATCAGCGAACATTACTTTCAGCCAACGGGCTCACCATCGCTACTAAATATGAACAAGGGCTAGCTAGCTAGCTACCAGTAGCAGCTAGCTGCATGGTACATGAAAGGATATAATTTTATTGCAAGAGTAGAGTTTACTAGCGGTCCTTTACATGCGCAGCTATGCCATCTCGGCCCTTGTTTAGATTGAAGAAAATTTCAACCCGATGAATAGTACCACTTTCGTCTTATTTGACAAATATTGTCTAATCATGGACCAACTAGGCTCAAAAGATTCATCTCGTGATTTCCAACTAAACTATGTAATTAGTTATTTTTTTTACCTACATTTAATACTCCATGCAAGCGGTTAAAAATTGATGTGATGGAGAGAGAGTGAAAAAACTTGGAACTTTGAGGCAAACTAAACAAGGCGTCGGTCTCTAAGGGCTTGTTTGGCCTGCGCCTCCGCTCGCTAGCTCGCCAAGCCGTAAGGCAGGTGACGCCAAAACTACGACGCTTGATTTGCTTGCCACACATTTGGTGAGCTGCGACACAATAATTAAACTACGGTGTTGTAATCATGCCATGTGGCACACCACAAGTGCGGCAGCTAACCAAATGGCTGCCCCAAGTTAGGCATAAGAGTTGTGGCACGGTTTGGCAACATGCGGTAGCAAACTAAACAGGCTCTAAATTTGCAAATCGTCTATTTAGATCCTTAACTTGTTCGACTGTGCGAACAAGCCTTTGGCTCGGTGGAGCGCCTGCAGCCTAGGTAGAGCTGGACTAACGAGCCAGCTCGGCTCGTTTGGCTCGGCTCTGCGAACACAAGGTTGACAAGTACCCTTGTGTGTTCGTTTTGTGATGAGTGATTGTCAATGTGATCCACGAAGTAGGTTGAGTGATGACTAACCCTACCTTGGCGAAAGCCTTGTGTGCGACATGTCTCTTGGCTTGTGTTGTGCATGTGTGGAGCACGGAGGCGATAGCCGACGGCGAGGTGAAGGTCAAGGAGGACGTGCCGTGTCGATGGACCGGAGGGGTGAAGGACGGACGTGAGGCTTGGACCGAGGGACCCGGAGGCCGGGTGGCTAGCCGCGGTGGCTGACACTTAGGACATCGACAAGCGCGAGAAGACATGGGAGTGACCGTGTTGACCGTGGAGGTGACACGCGTCGGATGGCGGGGGACGTGTATGAAGTACGCTACTCGCGGAGCGGTTTGATGGTTTGGGCCTCAAAACCATCGGAGGCGGGTTTACGGGTTTGGGCCTCAAAACCCGGGCGGAGGTTCCGAGGAGGAACAGACGACACGTGGCGGCATCGGGGAGGTCGCGTCGAGGCGAAGCTACCGGTGAGGAGGCGCGGTGGCCGTCGGATCAAGATGAAGACTGAGTTGGACCTTTACGCCCTTGGGCTAAATGGTTTGGCTCATTTGTATCCAGGGGCAAATCGGGGATTGTGTAATAGCCCTGTTAAATAGGATGAGGGAGCCCCCATCTCCCTCACCTCTCTCCCATTCCTCATTTCCCCTTCCTCCCTAGGGTTAGGTCTTCTAGTGTCTCATGAGAGAGGTCACTTGATCTGAAAATTCGTGAGTGTATTTGTGGTGATTTGGTGTGGGAATGGAGGCCCAAATCCTCCTTTTGTCCTCCGGGATTCATCATTCTTGTCTGTGATTTTCGTTCCTCACTTGTGCTGTGATTTTCGTTTTTGGGGAAAGTTTTTCGTTCTTGGCCACGATTTGATTTTCCCGGAGTTTGAATCAATCTCAGGCGATGATTTTTGGGGATTAGGTTCGTAGCATGGTGAATTTCGTCTGTGCAAAATTTAGGAGTGATTCGTTGTGTTTTGAGTCGGATTTCGTTTGTTTTTTCATGTCTCCCCTTTTTCCTGAGTTCGTCGTTCTTCTTCTGTTCGCGCTGTGCTGTCCTTGAGTGGAGGAGGCCGAGCGCAGGCCTTCAGCCGTGCACTCGAGTAGGCCAAGCGGGCTCTACCAACGCCGAGCGGCGCTTGCCCCTAGATCGTGGAGCCCTGTTCACTAGTCTGCCCAGGCAGCTCGCCCTTCCTCGCTGTTCTTCGTGGTTCCTGTTTGAGCGCTCGGCAGTTCCTTTGTCGTTCATTTGCAGGGAGCTCGCGCGTGGATACCGCAGCACAGGCTGCTCCTGCGCCGTGCGTCAGGCCAGCATCCGCCAGCACCCTGCTATAGGAGGCGCTCGCCTAGGTGGCTATTCGTTCTCTCCCTGTTTCTCTGTTGTGCGTTCGTTTCTTTCCGTCCGTCTCCAGGCAGCAGTTTTGGCCTCGAAATCCCTCTGATCTGTTCTGATTCGTTGCCGTGAGTACAGATTCAAGCAGTGACCGTGAGCAAGCAGCTGCTCCCTGTTCGGTGAATTTTTGCAGCAACATGAATTGCTTGTCTAAAATCTGAGTTGTCACTTTCATACTACAGGGAGCATTCATGGTGTGTTCAGTAATTTCAGTGAGCATCTGCTCGATCCAAGTGCAGCAGCTTGTTCTTACTTTTAGTTCATCTATGGTTGATTGGTCTTTGACTTAGCTTGCCTTCCGTGAGTTACTGCAAGCTTTAAATTGGCTAATTTTTGGAGTATCTAATTACTTCCTTCATTTGTTAGAATTCACGGTTGTTCCTCTTGGCCAGCGTGAGCAGCCCCACCTGAAGCTTCTCTGTTCTGCAATTGGCATTATTTCTCGCGCTCGTTGGTTTGTCCGCAGTTTGATCGTTTGAGCTCCAATTAGTGTTCCGTCTTTTGCGTTGATCTTTCTACCGTTTTATGGAACTTATCTAGGTACTCTCGTCACCAGTTGACTTGGGTATTTTAGATTTTGAGAACGATCGTTGCGTCTTATTCTTGGCGGTGAACTTGGGACAGTGGCCAAATATTTCGAACAAAATTTGAGGCTCCCATTCACCCCCCCTCTGGTCACCGTTTTCGGTCCTTCAATTGGTATCAGAGCAGGTTAAGGATCATTCCACCTTAATCGGTCTGTGATCCACGAAGGCGACATGGAGCGTGGTTCCGGCAAACCACCGTTCTTCGATGGAACAAATTATCCCTATTGGAAGATCCGCATGTCCGCGCATCTCCAGGGGATTGATTGGCTTGTTTGGGAGATTTGCGAGGATGCTACTTACGTTGTGCTTGAACCCCGTGCTCGTGTCACACAAGATCAAAGAGATCGACACAACGCTAATAGCAGAGCTCGCGCAGTTCTTTTCTCGAGTCTTTCTCTTCAGGAGTTCGAAAGAGTCTCTGATTGTACTACTGCTCGGGAGATCTGGGTGAGGCTTCAGAGCTATCACGAGGGGACCGCACAGGTCAAAACCAGACTCTACGAGACGTACAAGAGGGAGTACGAGAACTTCACCCAGCTTGATGGCGAGTCCATCGATACCATGTTTTCTCGCTTTCAGACCATCGTCAACAAGATGCGAGCAAACAAGGCACAGTTACCTTATGATGATCATGAGAGGGCACTCAAGCTTCTATATGCCCTAGATCGGAAGGTATGGGATGTGAAAGTGACCGCCATCATTGAGTCTTCGGGGTATGAGACCCTCACTGTGGATGAGCTTTTCAGCAAGCTCAAGTCCACCGAGATCGACTACCAGACCCAAGCCAAGCTGAAGAATCCCTCTGCACCGACTATGGCCTTGGTCTCAGGTAATGGCTCAAGTTCTTTGGCTAACCCTTCACAGGTGTCTTTTGCCTTGTCTTCTTTGGTGTCTGTCACAGAGGAGCAGATGGAGAGTCTTGGGGATGACGAGCTGGCATTGATCATCAGCCGATTCTCGCGGTTTCACAACAACCGCTTGAATCGCCGACGTGGTGGTGGTCCAAAGGAAGGATGCTACGGCTGTGGAGATCCTGACCACTTCGTCGCCCACTTCCCCAAGAAGAACAAGCACTCCTTCAACAAGTACGACTCCAACAAGCGCAAGGACAAGCGCGAGTACACCTCCAAGCACAAGTCGAACGGAGGATTCGATAAGGAGGCGCTGAAGAAGAAGTACTTCAAGAAGGCCAAGGCTCAAGAGCGCGCCTTCCTCGCCTCCCTCAGCGACCTCGACAACGACACCGACGACGACCGGTCTTCTTCTCCCTCGAGCGATGATGAGTCCGAGAAGAGACGTGAGGACAAGTTGACCGGGCTTTGCTTCGTCTCCAAGTCCATCCACGGAGGCTATTGCACAATGGCCGTGGATGAAGGTGTGAAGCCCAACAAGGACGTGCTTCCCGGTGACGACGACTCTACCGAGGTAAAACCCTCCGTCGATGCTCTTATTGCCGAGCTTGATATCATGACCGATACTTTGATGAGTCAAGATAAGTTGCTGAAACGTGCTGCTCGTGAGAGGAGAGAGTTTAAGGACAAGCTAGAAGTTGTGGAGAAAGAGCTTGAGGAAGCTAAGAAGCTTGTTGTTCATGTGTCTGACGAGGTTGAGTGCGATGAATGTGCTGTTCATATGACTAACTTTTCTGAGTTGCAATCTAAGTATGCTGCCTTGTTAGATGAGAACGATGAGCTGAAGGCTAGGTCTAGCTTGTTGGGTGCGTGCAAGTCTTGTTCAGGCTTGCAATCTGAGCTGGCAGAGAAGAATGCCAAGATCCTTGCTCTTGAGAAGGCCAGTTCAGATAGCACGGTTGTTGAGTGTGCACGTTGTGAGAGCTTGGTGTTGGAGCTTGAGTCTTGTAGGCATGACAAGATGAGATCCGAGGAAGACAACACATACCTTCGGTCCATCTTGAATTGGGTGTCTTGTAGTGAACCACAGTTGGGCATGATGATAAGCCAGTTCAGATGGGGAACTGGGACATCGGGAGTAGGCTTTGCTCTAGGTGGGAAGGGTGAAAATATCTATGGCAAAGTTGGTGAGTTCAGTGGTTTGAGCCCAAGTGAGAAACCTTCCACTACTCCCAAATTAATCAAGATCAATCCACCTAAGCCTACCGAACCCACTGTGAAAGACGGAGTGTTTGAAGAACCTCCAAGAGCTCCACCCCAGAAACAAGTTTGGGTTCCAAAACCGAACCATCTCAGAAACCCACTTGACACTCTACCAAACATCTCTGAGGATCCCCTTCCTAAAGCCAAAAAGCTACCAAGAGTGAACCATACCCACAAGAGAGTGAGCCAACAACCACCTAAGAGAGAGGTGAGGTATCACTGTGACTATTGCCATAGGGATGGTCACCTTGTTGAGTTTTGCTTCAGGAGGAAGAGAGATGAGCGGCGGGAGTATGAGTTGAACAACCGGAACATGTACCGTCCGCCCCATGGCGTACATGTGCCGCCTGTTCAGAGGCGCAATGCTAGGCCTCGAGGTGCAATGCCTCAAGGTGGTAGGCCTCAAGTTGCTAGACCACGCGGTGGTCGTGGTGGTCGTGCCCGGCGTGGTTCAGGTCGTGATCAATATGACTTTGGACCTCACGGCAGTGGCTTTCAGTCCTACAGCTCTAGCGAACCACATTTTTTCCCACGTGGTACCCGCTTTCCTCAAATGGGACATGGCATGTTTGGTGTTTTTCCTAACACTTTTCCAGGGCAAATGAGCCAACACTGGTATCCTTCACAGTTTACTAACCCCAGTGTTGCGCCATTTGCTCATCCTATGTCTTTCTATTGATGCAGGACGGAGGCCTGGAGAACACATGGCTCATTGATTCCGGATGCTCGCGCCACATGACCGGAAGTTCCAAATGGTTCTCCAGCCTCGACCCCGTGCAATGTAAGGAGTACATCACATTCGGGGATAATAGCAAAGGTAAAGTGCTTTCTCGTGGGACCATTCGGGTCAATGAGAGTTTTGTCTTGAAGGATGTTGCTTTGGTTTCAAACTTGCATTTCAACTTGCTTTCTGTTTCGCAACTCCTTCAAGATGGCTTTGAAGTGCGCTTTAAGACCGGCTTGTCTCGAGTTCTTGACTCTCAGGGAAATCTAGTTTGTCAGATTGTTCCGTTTGGCCGTGTCTTTCGAGCTGATTTTTCTCATTCTTTTGGCTCTTCTCAATGTCTGGTGGCCGGATCCTCCTCTGAGCTTTGGAAGTGGCATAGGAGACTTGGTCACTTGAGCTTTGACTTACTAGCTAGGTTGAGCTCACTTGATCTAATCCGAGGATTGCCCAAGTTGAAATTTGAGAAGGATTTGGTGTGTCACCCTTGTCGTCACGGGAAGATGGTTGCCGCTTCTCACCCACCTGTGAATCAAGTCATGACCAAGAAACCCGGCGAGCTACTTCACATGGACACAGTTGGTCCAGCTCGGGTTCGGTCAGAGGGTGGGAAGTGGTACGTTCTAGTGATCGTGGACGATTTTTCTCGCTACTCTTGGGTGTTTTTCATGGAGGGTAAGGATGAGGCTTTTTCACTTGCTCGAGATTTGATTCTTCGGTTGCAAAATGAGTTCCCTAAGAATGCCATGAGAGCGATTCGCAGTGACAATGGCACAGAATTCAAGAATACTCACTTTGAAACCTTTTGTGCTTCTTTGGGCCTTGAGCATCAGTTTTCCTCTCCCTATGTCCCTCAGCAAAACGGTGTTGTTGAGCGCAAGAATCGGACCCTTGTTGAGATGGCTAGGACGATGCTCGATGAGCATAGGACTCCTAGGAGATATTGGGCCGAAGCGATCAACACCGCGTGTCATATTTCTAATCGCATATTTCTTCGAGCCTTCATGAAGAAAACTTCTTATGAGCTGCGATTCGGTCGACTACCCAAGGTGAGCCATTTTCGAGTGTTTGGATGCAGGTGCTTCATTCTGAAACAAGGTAATTTAGACAAATTTGAGTCTCGATCGTCGGATGGTGTCTTTCTTGGTTATGCTTCACATTCTCATGCATATCGAGTACTTAACCTTGAAACTAACCGAGTCGTAGAGACTTGTGAAGTCACTTTCGACGAGACCATGCCTTGTTCTGTTCCTGTCTTTGAAAGTGCAGGTGATCAGGAGTTTGGTGAGAGCATCTTCGTTGAGGAGAATGAAGAAGATGTTGATTGGGGAGTTGCAGAGCCGACCTCTTCGGCTGCTCCAGTCGAGTCTACGACGACTACATCGGCTCACGGACCAGACCCATCCTCTTCCACTACATGGGGTCCACACGAGCCGCTTCCTCAGCCTACTCCAGCTGCACCTGAGGAGGCCCCGACAGCTGTTGAGGGGGAGGTGACATCTTCAAGGGAAGCTCCTCGGCACATCCAGCGTCGCCACCCGCCTCAAACCATGATCGGCGACATCAGTCAGCGTGTTACACGCTCAAGGTCATATGAAATCTCACATTTCGCTCATTCTGCTTTTGTCGCTAATTTCGAGCCACAAAATGTTGGACACGCACTTTCTGATCCCGATTGGGTCAATGCTATGCACGAGGAGTTACAGAACTTTGAGAGAAATGAAGTCTGGGTCTTAGTTCCACCTCCACCTGAGTGTCACCCTATAGGTACAAAATGGATTTTCAAGAATAAGCAAAGTGAGGATGGAGTGGTGGTGAGAAACAAGGCTAGGCTAGTGGCTCAGGGGTTTTGTCAAAAAGAGGGAGTAGACTTTGAAGAAACCTTTGCTCCTGTGGCCCGTATCGAGGCTATAAGGATGCTCTTAGCTTATGCAGCTTCGAAAGGGTTCAAGCTGTATCAAATGGATGTAAAGAGCGCCTTTTTGAACGGGTACATAGAGGAAGAGGTGTATGTGAGACAACCCCCTGGCTTTGAAAATCCCAAGTATCCCAACCATGTTTACAAACTCCATAAAGCCTTGTATGGGTTGAAACAAGCCCCGAGAGCCTGGTATGAGCGTTTGAAAGCTTTCTTGCTTACTAAGGGCTTTAAGATGGGTTCAGTAGATAAAACTTTGTTTCTCCTCAAGCAAGGCACTGACACACTTTTGGTTCAGATTTACGTGGATGATGTCATTTTTGGTGGTTCCTCTCACGCTCTTGTTGCAAAGTTTTCTGAGACTATGAGCAGGGAATTCGAGATGAGCATGATGGGCGAGTTGACATTCTTCCTCGGGCTGCAAATCAAGCAAACCCATGAAGGAACATTCGTGCACCAAGGCAAGTACACCAAGGATCTCCTGAGGAAGTTTGATATGGGCGAGGCCAAGCCTCTTTCGACGCCCATGTCGACTACGACGGCCCTGGACGAGGACAAGGAAGGAGAAGCTGTGGACCAGAAGGAGTACCGAAGCATGATCGGATCTCTGCTGTACCTAACGGCGACGAGACCGGACATCCAGTTCGTGGTCTGCTTGTGCGCGCGCTTTCAGTCTTCACCGCGCACATCGCATCGTCAAGCCGTCAAGCGGATCATGAGGTACCTTCGTTTCACACCCGAATTTGGTCTTTGGTTTTCTGCTTCCTCCTCTCTTTCTCTTTGCGGTTACTCTGATGCGGATTATGCTGGCTGTCGTACTGAGAGGAAGTCCACTTCTGGGACTTGTCAGTTTCTTGGGTCTTCACTTGTGTCTTGGTCTTCTCGCAAGCAGTCCTCTGTAGCCCAATCCACCACAGAAGCTGAGTATGTTGCTGCTGCTGCTTGCTGTTCCCAGTTGCTTTGGATGGTTGCTACTTTGCGAGACTATGGCTTAGAATTTAGACGAGTGCCTTTGTTCTGTGATAGCACCAGTGCCATATGTGTAGCCAAAAACCCTGTTCTTCACTCCAAAACCAAGCACATAGAGGTCCGATTTCACTTCTTGCGAGACCACTATGAGAAAGGGGACATTGACCTTATTCATGTTGATACCCACAACCAGCTCGCAGATATCTTCACTAAACCCCTTGATCAAGCCCAGTTTGCTCGCTTGCGGGGAGAGCTTGGAGTTTGCTTCCCTTTTTAGCTTGGGAAGTTTTGGTTCTTGTACATTAGTTTGTGGTTTTCTTTTTTTTTTAGTTTTTGCTTTTGCTTTTGTATCATTTTTGCATATCATATCATCATGTATCATATTGCATCTTGAGCTTCATCTTTATAGTAGCTAGATTGACACTATGCTCTTGTTGGGGATGTTATGGATATACATGATGTGCTTTGCTTAGGCTCACTTTGATCTCTTGATATGAGCTAAAAATGTCTTTTTCAATTATGAACTTGAATAACACTTGATGAAACTTGAAACGTGTTCATCACTACTTGTGGCAACTAGCATGTATAGGTGTGTCGAGAACCTTTTTGCTTCATATATATGCTTCGTTGCTACGGCTCATACCTTGAGTTATACACTTGCTTGAGAACTTGAATTTGTGCTAAAACTTGAAAAACAAGGTATGAAAAGATCGGGATGGGTCTTTGCTGTCCCATGTCAGAGTATCGAGACAGCTCCTTATTGCACTTAAGGGTGAACTTGAGCTCTATAATGGATACCGAGATCACTGTCTTAAGCTTCTGATTGCTTTTGGCATAGGCTTGACATGATCGATAAGTCAGGTTTTGATGGCATCGATAACCTCCCGCACACATTTATTTGACAAACTTTGGTGGTAAGCTGCATAACTCCGATAAAATTCAATTGATTGAAAATTTAATCAAATCACAAGTTTGTCTCATGACATGATGTGTGAACTTTGTGTGGGGTAGTTCACTTTGCATACATGTGTAGCACAAGGTTGATCTCCTGTCTATATTTGCTATGTGCTCATTTGGTGGTGAACCCTCTTTTAAATTGCTCAAACTTGATCAAACTTGCTAAAATGTTATATTTTTATCTCATTTGGTCATTTTGAGCATTTGCTAGCACTTGTACTTGTTGCTATGTATACATGACAGCATCAACTAGAACATTCTTGCAATCTACTTACTATAATCTTGAAGTTTCTGCATTTGTGCATTTCTGCATTCATAGCATGTTTTGAGGGGGAGTTGTAATCCTTGGGCTCTAGCTTGATAAGTGCATGTGTCAACAAGGGGGAGAGATATGTCACACTCACCATGTCAACAAGGGGGATAAGTTATCAACAAGGGGGAGAAATCTCCATTTCGTGCATTCTTTTGAAAGAGATTGCATTTGTTTAGGGGGAGTTGCATTTGAGTTGCTTTTGCTAGATGTGTTGAGCCTTTGCCTCTTCTGGAGGGTCTAGCAGTTTTTCGGCTTTTCGAGTTTTGCTAGTGGTGTTGAGCCCGTTGCCTCTTCTTGAGGGCTAGTTTTGTTTTACTTGGTTGCGTCGAGCCGTTGCCCATGTCTTTGGGGACCAAGTTCTTGCTCATTTCAAATGACCTGTTTTGGTTTTTCTTTGGCTTTTGGTCATTTGGTTGAGCTCTTTGTTTTCTCTTTTTCTTCTTTTTCTTTTGCTCAAGCTGTTCGTGTATTGGTGTTGACAATGCACTCATCAAGGGGGAGATTGCGAACACAAGGTTGACAAGTACCCTTGTGTGTTCGTTTTGTGATGAGTGATTGTCAATGTGATCCACGAAGTAGGTTGAGTGATGACTAACCCTACCTTGGCGAAAGCCTTGTGTGCGACATGTCTCTTGGCTTGTGTTGTGCATGTGTGGAGCACGGAGGCGATAGCCGACGGCGAGGTGAAGGTCAAGGAGGACGTGCCGTGCCGATGGACCGGAGGGGTGAAGGACGGACGTGAGGCTTGGACCGAGGGACCCGGAGGCCGGGTGGCTAGCCGCGGTGGCTGACACTTAGGACATCGACAAGCGCGAGAAGACATGGGAGTGACCGTGTTGACCGTGGAGGTGACACGCGTCGGATGGCGGGGGACGTGTATGAAGTACGCTACTCGCGGAGCGGTTTGAAGGTTTGGGCCTCAAAACCATCGGAGGCGGGTTTACGGGTTTGGGCCTCAAAACCCGGGCGGAGGTTCCGAGGAGGAACGGACGACACGTGGCGGCATCGGGGAGGTCGCGTCGAGGCGAAGCTACCGGTGAGGAGGCGCGGTGGCCGTCGGATCAAGATGAAGACTGAGTTGGACCTTTACGCCCTTGGGCTAAATGGTTTGGCTCATTTGTATCCAGGGGCAAATCGGGGATTGTGTAATAGCCCTGTTAAATAGGATGAGGGAGCCCCCATCTCCCTCACCTCTCTCCCATTCCTCATTTCCCCTTCCTCCCTAGGGTTAGGTCTTCAAGTGTCTCATGAGAGAGGTCACTTGATCTGAAAATTCGTGAGTGTATTTGTGGTGATTTGGTGTGGGAATGGAGGCCCAAATCCTCCTTTTGTCCTCCGGGATTCATCATTCTTGTCTGTGATTTTCGTTCCTCACTTGTGCTGTGATTTTCGTTTTTGGGGAAAGTTTTTCGTTCTTGGCCACGATTTGATTTTCCCGGAGTTTGAATCAATCTCAGGCGATGATTTTTGGGGATTAGGTTCGTAGCATGGTGAATTTCGTCTGTGCAAAATTTAGGAGTGATTCGTTGTGTTTTGAGTCGGATTTCGTTTGTTTTTTCATGTCTCCCCTTTTTCCTGAGTTCGTCGTTCTTCTTCTGTTCGCGCTGTGCTGTCCTTGAGTGGAGGAGGCCGAGCGCAGGCCTTCAGCCGTGCACTCGAGTAGGCCAAGCGGGCTCTACCAACGCCGAGCGGCGCTTGCCCCTGGATCGTGGAGCCCTGTTCACTAGTCTGCCCAGGCAGCTCGCCCTTCCTCGCTGTTCTTCGTGGTTCCTGTTTGAGCGCTCGGCAGTTCCTTTGTCGTTCATTTGCAGGGAGCTCGCGCGTGGATACCGCAGCACAGGCTGCTCCTGCGCCGTGCGTCAGGCCAGCATCCGCCAGCACCCTGCTATAGGAGGCGCTCGCCTAGGTGGCTGTTCGTTCTCTCCCTGTTTCTCTGTTGTGCGTTCGTTTCTTTCCGTCCGTCTCCAGGCAACAGTTTTGGCCTCGAAATCCCTCTGATCTGTTCTGATTCGTTGCCGTGAGTACAGATTCAAGCAGTGACTGTGAGCAAGCAGCTGCTCCCTGTTCGGTGAATTTTTGCAGCAACATGAATTGCTTGTCTAAAATCTGAGTTGTCACTTTCATACTACAGGGAGCATTCATGGTGTGTTCAGTAATTTCAGTGAGCATCTGCTCGGTCCAAGTGCAGCAGCTTGTTCTTACTTTTAGTTCATCTATGGTTGATTGGTCTTTGACTTAGCTTGCCTTCCGTGAGTTACTGCAAGCTTTAAATTGGCTAATTTTTGGAGTATCTAATTACTTCCTTCATTTGTTAGAATTCACGGTTGTTCCTCTTGGCCAGCGTGAGCAGCCCCACCTGAAGCTTCTCTGTTCTGCAATTGGCATTATTTCTCGCGCTCGTTGGTTTGTCCGCAGTTTGATCGTTTGAGCTCCAATTAGTGTTCCGTCTTTTGCGTTGATCTTTCTACCGTTTTATGAAACTTATCTAGGTACTCTCGTCACCAGTTGACTTGGGTATTTTAGATTTTGAGAACGATCGTTGCGTCTTATTCTTGGCGGTGAACTTGGGACAGTGGCCAAATATTTCGAACAAAATTTGAGGCTCCCATTCACCCCCCCTCTGGTCGCCGTTTTCGGTCCTTCAGGCTCGTTCTGGCTCGTTAAGATAACGAGCCAGCTCGGCTCGGCTCGTTATCTTAACGAGCCAGAAGGCCGGCTCGGCTCGGCTCGTTTACGAGCTCGAGCTGGCTCGTTTGGCTCGCGAGCCAGCCATATTAAAACATAAAAAATGTAATATGTGTATTATCTAAAGTTTGATAATGGTAATAATATAAAACTAGTCCATTCATAAGTCTTAATAAATCATACAAAATAATATGTACTATTATATTATAATACTATACACCATACATTGTCTATGGTTCATACTCCATACCATATATGATGCATCCATTATCCATACATTCATTTAAAATAAAAAGAGTCAAATTAATCTAAAATTTATAGAGTCAAAGTCCAATCATCAACAAATTATAAAGTGTAAGACATAAAGTTATATAACACTAATAAAAGTTTAAGGCCAACAACTTTGGCTCGTTAGGCTCGCGAGCTGGCTCGAGCTGGCTCGCGAGCTGGCTCGTTAAGACACGAGCTAGGATGCTTGCTCAGCTCGTTTGAGAAATTAAACGAGCCGAGCCGAGCCGAGCCACTATCGATCCGAGTCGAGCGAGCTATCGAGTTGCGAGCTTTTCGTCCAGCTTTAAGCCTGGGTTAAGTGCTGCTCGTACCCGATTTTTTTCTCCATTTTCTTTGCAGACCCAAGCGCGGATGCTCCGTAATGGTCAAGGTATCATGTTCATCACGCTTGGAGTTTGTTGATCTTCAAATACCTTTCAACCACACATGTGTCTTTAGGTATAGGTGTAGTTCTAACTTGCACAAAGTGTGTGCATGACTGCTTGTGGTGTGAGGTGTAAGTTTGTTTTTAAGTTCAGATACTACGACCCGTAAGTATTGAGGCATTAAAAAAAACTTGTTTGACTATATTAATACTATATTTTATAAAGTTAATGAAGTCAGGCGGCCTCACATGCACACCAGCAGTGCACCAGCCAGCAGCGCGTACAATAATTCCTTCACCCGTCCGTAAGACTAGGGCCTTGATTACTTGGCCTAATTTGGCGCCGCCGAATTCACTGTAGCACAGTGTAGTGAACTAATAATTGTTCAACTATTGACTAATTAGGTTTAAAATATTCGTTTCGCAAAGTATAACTAAACTGTGTAATTAGTTTTTTAATTTCGTCTACATTTAGTACATCATGCATATAACACAAGTTTGATATGACAGGAATTTTTTACATCATGCATATACCACAAGAGCCTGTTTAGTTCACGAAAAGTGAACCCAAAAAGTGCTACAGTATCTGTCATATTAAATCTTGCGGCACGTGCATGGAGTACTAAATGTAGACGAAAGAAAAACTAATTATACAATTTAGTTGTAAATCACGAGACAAATCTTTTAAGCCTAATTAGTCCATGATTGGACATAAATTGCCAAATAAAACGAAAATTACTACAGTAGCCGAACCCAAACTTTTTCACCAACTAAACAACCCCTAAACGTGGCCTAGACTAGCTCTGGGAGTCTACTCTAGGCTCTAGCTGCAGCCTGCACGCCTTGACTGCACTGCACGGTCCGCCGCAGAGGTCCGCCCGCCCGGCGACGGCGCCTGCCAATTCGGTGAACCGGCCCGTCCGTCACAGCCGGCCAGCAGCTCGTTCGTGGGAACTTATCAGCGGAATTAGCAGCCATTCAAACCAGTGAACGGTACTTTCAGTCACAGTAAACCAGCGAAACGAACAGGCTATAGGTCGTCAGCAAGGAACGACATGCCATGGGGCACCCATTAACCGCTACCTCCGCAACAGCTAGCTGTAGCAGCAGCTTCTTCGCGCCATTACTCGACTCGGCCCCGGCCCTCCCAGTCCCCACTCACGTCTTCTCCATCCCGCGCCTATAAATCCGCCGTGCTGCGACACGACTCCCCACACCTTAACTTGCTCAGTGCTCAGAGCTCACACTAGTGGCTTCTGCTCTCAAGTCTCAAGGTAGCAGCAGCTTCGTTCTCTAACAGTAACAGCACGAGCACGTACGTGGTGGTCTCGATCGATCAACAAGAGCAACACGTACACAGCTGAGCTTCAGAGCTACTCCTAGCTAGCTACGCTAGCATTAATCCCCATGGCAAACCAGCAGTATCGGTCCTCCATCGCCATGGACCGGGAGCTGTTCCGGACGGTGCGGCAGGCGGCGCTGAACCACGCCAGGCTGCTGTACCACCGCCTCGTCAGCCGCCTTCCGCATCTCCTCGCCGTCACGTTCCTGGTGGCCGCGGCCCAGCTCGTGCCGATGCCACCGTCGCCGTCCGCGCCGCTGCCGCCGGTCGGGGCGCTCCTGCGGGAGGCGGCGGCGCGCGCGCGCCCCGACGCGGGGCTCGTGGCCGCGGCGCTGGCGGGGGTGGCGGCGTGCGCGTGCGCGTACGCCGCGTTGCGCCCGCGGCCCGTGTACCTCGTGGACCTGGCGGCGTACCGTCCCGGCCCCGCGCACCGGGCCACCCGCGCCGAGTCCGTCCACCACTTCGCGCTGGCGGGGCCGTTCACGGACGAGAGCGTCGCGTTCCAGACCCGGATGCTGGAGCGCGCGGGCGTCGGGGACGCCACCCACTTCCCGGCCTCCATCCTCGCCGTCCCCGTTGACATGAGCCTCCGCGCCGCCAGGGAGGAGTCCGAGGCCGTCGTCTTCGGCGTCGTCGACGACCTGCTGCGCACCACGGCCGTGCGCGCGGCGGACGTCGGCGTCGTCATTGTCAACTCCAGCCTGTTCAGCCCCACGCCGTCCTTCACGTCGCTGCTCGTCAACCGCTACGGCCTCCGGCACGACGTCGTCACCCACAACCTCAGCGGCATGGGGTGCAGCGCAGGAATCATCGCCATTGACCTCGCCAGACACCTGCTTCAGGTACCTACCTACTACTAGTAGTAGTAGCTACAGTACATACTGACTGACCTGACCTCTAGTACGTGTCGCTGAGCATGGGGATTAAGTACTAAATGCATGAGAGGAATGCCATTGGTCGAGCACTTGACATGCTTGCCAGCAATTAAGATGAACACCACCATCACCGTGCATGACGTTATTATTATATCACAATAATCTTCAAGTAGTTAGGATTACATGCATGCATGTCCCAGCCAGTACACCATCAAGGTCCCTTTCTTCTTCTTGGTCTTTTAAATTTCTGGCCAAACTATTTACCTACACAGACTTGATTAGTGACCGAGCTGTCACACACAACGAATCATTAATTCGAGTGAAATATATATTCAGGCAGTGTTTAGATCCCTCAAACTTCCAAAAATTTTACAAGATTCCCTGTCACATCTAATCTTTAGACGTATGCATGGAGTATTAAATGTAGGTAAAAAAAATAACTAATTGCACAGTTTATCTGTAAATATCGAGACGAATCTTTTGAGCCTAGTTTGTCCATGATTGGATAAATTTTACCAAATAACAACGAAAAGTGCTACAGCAACTTTACACCAACTTTTACACCATCTAAACACTACCTCACAGCCAGTGATCGCATAGCTCGACTGAAGGCCGATCCTGGCATTTAGTGTAGCAGGCCGGTGACAGATTTGGTTTTATTGTCACTGTTTATTTATATATAATACTAGGACTATACTGGAGTAACAAGTAACAGGCTAGTCCTAGTGTCAAGTTATGAGCACACGAGCAAATTACTGTAAAAGCTAGCTAGCGCCGACACCATGCATTCTTTGGGATGGCCTACAGTGTTTGCATTGGCAACCTCTGGCCTCAACCAGCACTTATCATTCAATCATGCTCTTAAAAATGTCAGTATACTTTGAGGCCATCCATATTGATTTTTCACTAGACGATTACCTGTTGTACATATCTCCATTCTAAAAAGCAGAGATGCTTTGGTCCTGGGGATATCAGTCGATCAATCTTTCTCTAACTTTAATGAAGTTTGTAGGAATTAGGAAGACGTTTCTCTAACTTTAATTAAGCCTATAGTATAATTAGGAAGATGCCCCAAACGTGTCCAGCTCCTTCCTGCGGTGCATAAAAGAACCAAGATCGGTGAAACCAAAAATAATAGCCCTATAGCGTTCTAGCTCATTTTAAGAGGAGAGATAAAAAATTGCTCCTTAGTACAGTGCATGGTAGAGCTAGAGCTTCATCAGAATGGGGGGCCTTATTAGTTTAATTACATCCACCATAAAATTTGTCTTCATAGCACATTTGTTTTGGTACAGTAGACACAGTCAAAGCAAGCCGGAGAAGTTTGACACAAAGACAAAAGGTTGGGAGTTGAGATAGATCGATCGATCGAGGTATAGCCGGAGATATATTTATTTATTATATTACTACTCCTACATCATCCATTGTGCCAACCAACCATATAGTAGTCATATAGAAACTGACAAGTGACAACAACAAAAACAACAATAAAATGACGTAAAAAGGTTATTCATTCATCATTAACTTTATTATTATGGTCCTGTTCGCTTGTCTTATAATATGTATTTTTTAGCTTATTTTTTTAATCAAAATAATATTTTTCTCACATAACAAATCAGCGAATAATACTTAACGGACTCTATACGTGGTGAGGCTGGGTGTGTTAATAAGGTAGATACGTGCATTGATGGCGCTATATACCTGTCCGGAACCGTCCGTAGAGACAGACGCGTCCGGCATAAAAAGCAAGCCAATCATCCAAAGCGAGATTGCATCTACCGAAACTGATCCAGAGTGCCGATCCGGCAGCTAGGAGGACCATTGCGTGTTCCATTCCATTCCATCCATAGATGAACAAGAACAACCTAGGAGGACTGGAGGACCACGCATGGGGCATGGCCATGGCCTGGCCCCACAGGAAACGCAGGTCGTCCATGCGATCGGACGGAGGAGGGCATGGGAAGTGAGACTTTTTGAGAGCCCATTTCTGCAGCGTGGGCCAGCTTAACGCCCAACAGACGCATGCATGCTCCACTGCGCTGTCCATTCCAATTGTCAGCCGTCCCAGTGCAGCGTTTGTGTTGCGTTCAGTCCAGCAGGGACAGGGTCACCGGGCAAAGGCACCTGATCGACGCGCCTCCCAGTCCTCCAGTCCCCACTCTAATCTAACCCCAGGGGTAGTAATTGTGGTTGGGTGGCAGTTAAGAGCAAGTATAAGGACCTAGCTGTAAGTAGGCTGAATGCTGAGATGAAGAGGAGAAAGAAGAGAACCGGACTGTAAGCTTACAGCCGGCTTAGACACAGGAACCGAAAAACTATGTGAGAGAGATAAGTGAGCCATGTATTAATGCTGAAGAGTTAACTACAATACAAATGAGCTGAGAGCTAGGCCGTAAGAATTCTTGCAGCCAGCGACGGGCGGTATTATTATCCTTGCTCTAAACGTCGCCGGCCTGCTGCTGCTTGCTTGGCGCCTGCGCTCCGTGCACCGTGCTCGATCGCTATCCAATCGCTTCCGCTGCATGCACTGCAAGCTGCTGCCTGCGACCCTGCTTCCAAAACAGCAACAGCAATGCAAATCTGAGATGTGAATTCCGTTTGGCGCAGCAAGCAAGCAGCATGCATGGCGCCATGGCCCTCCCTCTGCCTCCTCTTGCCGGTTGCATGGGGTGGGGGCTGCGGGCTGACAAGAGAATGATCGATGTCGTTGTTGCCTTTCAGGTGCACCCGGACACGTACGCGCTGGTGGTGAGCACGGAGAACATCACGCTGAACGCCTACCTGGGCAACCACCGCCCGATGCTGGTGACCAACACACTATTCCGGATGGGCGGCGCGGCCGTGCTGCTCTCCAACCGCGCCGCCGACCGCTCCCGCGCCAAGTACCGGCTGCTGCACACGGTGCGGACGCACCGGGGCGGCGCCAGCGACGACAGCTACGCGTGCGTCACGCAGGAGGAGGACGGCGAGGGCAACGTCGGGGTCTCGCTCTCCAAGAACCTCATGTCCGTGGCGGGGGACGCGCTGCGCTCCAACATCACCACGCTGGGCCCGCTCGTGCTCCCGCTGTCGGAGCAGCTCCGGTTCCTGGCCGCCGCGCTGCTCCGCCGCGTCGCCGGCGTGAAGCCCTACGTGCCGGACTTCAAGCTGGCGCTGGAGCACTTCTGCATCCACGCTGGCGGGCGCGGCGTGCTGGACGAGCTGGAGCGCAGCCTGGGGCTCAGCGCCTGGCACATGGAGCCGTCGCGGATGACGCTCTACCGCTTCGGCAACACCTCCAGCAGCTCGCTCTGGTACGAGCTCGCCTACTGCGAGGCCAAGGCCCGGATCAAGAAGGGGGACCGCGTCTGGCAGATCGCATTCGGGTCAGGGTTCAAGTGCAACAGCGCCGTCTGGAAGGCGCTCCGGACGGTGGACGACGCCGGCCGGGAGACCAATAACCCCTGGGCCGACGACATCCACGACCTGCCGGTGCACGTGCCCAAGGTGTCGCCCTTCGCTTCTTCCGACCAGCAGGCAGCGTCCACCAACGGGCAGCATGCCTAGCCAACGTTGCTCGTGCTCGTGATACCTGCTACGCCAATCTTGCTTATGCTACACATATGCCTGGGTGCGTGCATGCGCACTTGTACTAGCGGTCTGCCCGGGCTTATTGGCCGCCTTATTATACACAGGGCATCATTTCTCATCTTGTACTCCTACGGACTACAATTACTAGTGTGTAAATCGTCATGGGTAAATGGACTTGAGCCCATTGTTGTGTGTGTTGGCGGATGGAAATCAGGGATGGGCTATCCTATTCCTACCTATGCAGAACGCATTGGAAGGAATGTCCAGAGCAATGCGAGTACGCGACTTTGTACGCACAATAGAAAACAAGGCGCATATGAAACTGGCCAAATGATCCACCATGCATGTCCATGTATCTGCAACACATCGTTCGTTCATCGGCAAACCGGCACTACCATTGCCGGTTGGAATCCTTGCCGTGCGACACCACCTGCATAAGCTCCACGTGTCCCATCAAGTAATGGAAACGCTCAGCCATGGGCGTCCGTCCCGTCGGAGGCGGCTCCCAGTCCTACCTCCTGCGCTGTGGACCGGCTTCTCAGAAAAAAGAAAAATTCCCCACTCCGCTCATCTGGTCGTCGCGACATGGCTGAGCATTTCCGGGCCACTCATCCGTCTGCCCCGATTCGCCCTTCCCCCACCGCGCCTCGTCCCCCATCGCGACATCGCGCCGTGCCCTTCCCCCCACCGCGCCGCCGCACCCCATCGCCGGCTGCGCCGTGCCCATCCCCTGCGAGTGGACGGGCGCTGGACAAATGCAGTTGAGCGAGCAGTGGCGCTGGAGTAGCACCAGCAACACGGCCGCACCGATGGGCGCAAGCCTAGGGAACGAGCAGACGTTGGAGAATTGTAGGAGGGGCCCGCCGCTGCTGGACCGGAGAGCTCCATGCGCACCGCTAACCCCCACTACGGCGTGGAGCTTCACGATGATGAGCGTCCATTCGTCCGAGCAGCAAGGTGACATTGTGCTAAAAGTGCATGTTGCAAGTGTTTCATACGGATGTTGCAAAAGCAGGTCGGGATGTTGCATGTGTTGTAATGGTTACATCCGTATGTTGTAAGCTCCTGTTCCCAATATTGCATCTATTTTTTCTAGACGTATGTTGCAAGCGTGTTTATTTGGATATTGTATATGTTTCACACGTATGTTGCAAGTGTTTTATCTAGATGTTGCGTATGTTTTACAATGGTTTTCAGGGGTTTTCATGTGTTTTTGTAAGTGTTTTTAGATGCATGTTTCAAGTGTTTCATTTGCTTTCAGACGTATGTTGCAAGTGCTGTATCTGGATGTTTTCGGGTGTTGCATCTTCCTCCTCGCTTTCTGCTGTCTCGTCTTGGTGTCTCCTCCTTCCCGGTGCCAGCTAGGCACTCGCCACCCTTCTTCCTCTTCTCGATGCTAGTGATATCGTGGCGGTGCAGGCTTCACATGGGCACATGAAATGGCGTGAAAAACGGCTGCAGGAGTGGATGTTCGGACGACCAAGCAAGTGGGCCGTCTCAGCTAGCGGAGCCAGCGTAGCACACACCCACGCGTGGTGCATGTGGGTGTTGTCGCAACACGTGAGACACGTCACATGTAATTTTTTTTTCCCTATTCGAGCAGTCCAGGTCCAGTCCTCGGTTGCTTGATGTGCCGCTCCGCTGGGTTCCTTGTGGGCTGCCATTATGGGCCTTTTTGTTAAGAAGTAACAACGAGCCCAGCCCGTTTCCATTGTGAGCCCACGAGGCACAAGCAACCTGCTTGTTTTATCTTCCTCCTCACCCAGCACTGACTTCTCTCCCCAGCAATGGCGGGCTGGCCGCTGCCGCAGCCCTTGGCGTACTAGCCTACTAGGGGGAAGGTCGGCCGACGCGCGGTGTTTGCTCCACGCCTGCTCCTGCTCCCGCTACAGCCGCGTGCCCGCGTCTGCCCAACTTCCCTCATCCAACCCGGCTCCTACCCCGTCCCGCGGGCTGCGGGGCTGCACTTGCCTTCACCACCGAAGCCGCAGCGGCAGCCGCGCCTCGTAGGTTCCGCCACCCGCTAGCGGTGAAACTGAAAGAGATCACCTACTCCGCGGTCCGGGCTCCTCGCCGCCGCCAGCCCGTCGTTGCGCCGACCACGGTGAGTTCAAAGTTTAGAATAAGAATCGAATATTTTTGGGCCAAAATTTTGGGTTTGATGTAGGAGATTTCACGCACGTAGATTCCCGTTTCGAATGGAATTTACTGTATTTGTTCCCAAATGCTTAACGACACGACACTGTGACTACACTCTTTTTTTCCGGGTGAATAACAGCACGGCGAGATGCTGACCCCGTGCGACAGCTTTCTTCATGTTCCCGCTCAGCCACGGACTCCGTTGCCGGATCTTACAGCTCCGGCGTCCTGGAAAGAGAATGTTCTCAACTTCCAGATTCGCGCAGTCTCTGCACCAGCTAGGACTGCTGAAATTTGCCCGAAGTTGGTAGTTCCATGCTCGGTTCCCAAACAGACTGTCGGAGGGAAGAAGAAAGGCAACTGGGTCCATTACGGTGGGTCGCTGCCGGAAATGCTGGAGGCACTAGAGCATGTCCGGGACGTTGGTGAAGCGCTCTGGGCGTGGAAGGACACCCTGAGCAACAGGGAGAGGACGATCATCCTCAAGGAGCAGAAAGATTGGCGACGGGCAGTCGAGATCTTTGACTGGTTTCGCCGGGAGCGGGGCCATGAGCTCAATGTGATTCACTACAATGTCATGCTCTATACTGTTGGGAAGTCAAGGAGGTGGGACCTCGTTCTGAGGTTGTGGCATGAGATGCATTCCTTTGGTGTGGTGCCGGACAACTCGACGTATGGTACGCTGATCAATGTCTGTTGTCAAGGGGGGAGTGAATGGGCGGCTTTGCTTTGGCTCGGGGACATGTGCAAGCGTGGTTTGATGCCTGATGAGGTCACTACGAATATTGTGATGCAGGCGCTTAAGAAGGCTGGAGAGTATGAAACAGCTGAACTTTTCTTTGAAAGGTGGTCCTTGGATTCAATCAGAAGAATGAAGGGACGTTCTCACTGCAGCTTGTATACTTACAACACCTTGATTGATACTTATGGAAAGGCTGGTCATCTTGAGAAAGTAGCAGATACATTCAACCAAATGTTGACAGAAGGTGTTGCGCCAAGCGTTGTTACATTTAACTCAATGATTCATGCTTGGGGTAAGCACCACAGAATGGAGCAAGTTGCTTCTTTGGTTCGAATGTTGGAGGAATTCCAGTGCTTTCCTGACACCAGGACTTACAATATACTGATCGCACTTTACAGAGAAAGCAATGATATTGATATTGCAGAGTCCTACTACTGGAAGATGAAAACCGAAAACTTGGTACCAGATGCTGTGAGCTGCCGCACACTCTTATATGGATTCTCTATCAGGGGCATGGTCACTAAAGTGGAAGCCCTTCTAAAGGAAATGGATGAGAGGGGCTTCGTGGTAGATGAATACACACAATCAGCTTTGACAAGGATGTATGTAAATGTTGGGATGCTTGAGCAAGCTTGGCGTTGGTTTGACAGGTTCCATCACCATATGAGTTCTGAATGCTTTTCTGCAAATATTGATGCATTTGGAGAGAAAGGATACATAGTTCTTGCAGAGAAGGCTTTTATATGTTGTCTAAAGAAGAAGATGCTCAGTGTTTCTGCATGCAATGTTATGATCAAAGCATATGGGTTGGTAGAGAAGCTTGATGAGGCATGTGAGATAGCTGATGGTATGGAGAGGTATGGCATTTTGCCTGATTACGTGACATACGCTTCTCTCATTCAACTTCTGTCAGCTGCTAAACTGCCAAAGAAGGCTATTTACTACTTGGAAAAAATGAAAGTTGTGAAATTGCTGACAGACTGTATCCCATACTCTGTGGTAATTAGTAGCTTTGCTAAGAATAGTGATCTACGGATGGCTGAATACCTATTTAGAGAAATGATCATGTCAGGGGTCCGTCCTGATGTTTTTGTCTACTCTATCTTAATTGATGCATATGCTGAAGTTGGAAATGTCCAACAAGCTTCAGCATATTTTGGTTTAATGAAAAAGGATGGTTTATATGAGAACGTTACGATCTACAATTCTTTGATAAAGCTCTACACAAAAGTAGTGTATGTGGCAGAGGCCCGAGAAACATATAAGTTACTCAAATCATTGGATAACAATGCCATCCTTTATGCATCTAATTGCATGATTGATCTCTATAGTGATCATTGGATGGTAAAGGAAGCATGTGAGGTTTTTGAAGGTTTGAAGGTTAGGGGAATTGCCAATGAATTCTCACATGCAATGATGGTGTGTATGTACAAGAAAGTTGGTCGCTATGATGTGGCTCACAGGATTTGCAAGGAAATGCAAGCTTTAGGACTTCTTACTCAGTTACTAAGCTACAATTCTGTAATCCAAATGTATGTATCTGGTGGAAGAACGGAGGAGGCTCTTAAAATATTCAAGAAGATGTTGGCATCGAATACACCACCAAATGACGCAACATTCCAGGCACTAAAGGTTATTCTAGTAAGAAGTGGAGTCACAAAGAATGAGACAAGAAAGTTAGAATTGTTAAGAAGAAATAACACTCATGATTGCTTGCGTCAGTGGTACAGGGCACTATCTTCAGCTGTAAGATCAAGTGCAAATTCTTTTCAAACATAGTATTATTGGTCAATCTGCAACAAGGACACATCCTTTTGACATTAGCAATTGTAGGAGTAGAAAAGGGAGAACAAGAGAGCAAGTAACTTCTGAACTGATTTCAAATGGTTGAAATCTTAGATGTAGATACACTTTAGTGATGATACATCTACTGAACTGTACACAGAATGGGGTGAACCATCTTTGAGAAAAAAAATGTTGATAGTTGATTGGCTGAAGCACGGTGAATTCATAGGAATCATTTTCACATGGGTGTGGATCCTGCTGAAATCTTCTGCAGGTGAGTTTTGTTACTTTTTTGGTTTCCTGGGGTCTTACATACCAGAATATAAGGTATATGCTTTCGCAACCCATGCTTTTACTAAAAATTGAACTGCATTATCTGACCTCAACAAAAGATTCAGTACTGATGATAATTTCCAACTTTGCAGTGTCTTTATAAGTTCTGCCTGTTGTGACTTCATTTAATTTTTGCATTACATCTTACTTGGCAACATAGATTTTTTATGATGGCACCCCACCTTTCTGCAGTGTCTTATTCTGTTATTGACAATTTCGTCCAGAAAAATACGCAGTACAGAATTGCTAAACATTAGTTGGATTATTAACTTTGTCATTTCAGTCGATTTTGTGTCCTAACGATCTATTCCATGATTTTCACTGTTGTTCTCCCCATGCACTCATTTCTCCCTCAGTCTTTAAGCCTGTTCGGTAGTGATTAAAGCCAGCTGGAACGGCTGCAGCTGCAAGCGTGTTGTGCTGGCATCTACGGGAGATTGTTTCTTGGCTCCTGCAGCTGCAGCACAGCCACAACAAGGATTACCGAACATTCGCTTTATTTTTTGTTGTTGGGCTGATTCTTCCATCGGTTTGTTTGTTTGTGGGCCTTTTGTTCTTTTTCTTTCAGTTCAGGTCGTTGTCTTTTTCCTCCTTTTTCAGCAGTTTTCTGGCTTCTCTTCCATGGCCGGTGGGTGATCTGGTTTGGGAAGGCCAGCAAGCACCCAAACTCTCTTTTGAGCACTGCCCTTTCAGTGTCTTTTTTCCTCTTGCGATATTTGTTTGTCTTTTCAGGAAATATGTTCTGTATATTTGCTTTTCAAGTATAGTGGTAATGTGGTATTCTTAGAGATACCATGGTTATTTGGTTTCAGATGTGGTATTTTCATTTCATGGGTGTTGAGTTTGTATTGGAGTACTTTGTTAAGTTCCATGCCTTTGTACCAATTTTTTTTCTCCAATACGCAGGAGAACTGTGAGTTATTATATTAATAGGTAGAATGGTCAGATTGCATGCTGATTCATGGCCTGGGTTAGTTTTTTAGTAACATTTGTGCCCTAGGACCAAATTGCAGTCACTTTTGAGATTGTTGGTTTGATCTGGAAACCCGACTGAAATGCTTTTAGGAAGTAGTCATTTTTTATGTACATAATAACATGTCAGTTATCTATTGGCACAAAATCTGAGTGAAATCCAAAACAAAATTAGCTGACTATGAGGTTGTAATCAGTCCCTTTTTATGGCTTACTTATATTCAATAAATTGTAAAGTCAGAAGTGAATGAAGTAACATGAAAATGACAATTCATGGCTAAAGTGCATCTGCATTCTATCTTTAAGAAAAACACACTTTCACTTGTCATATTCAAGGAGTTAGTGTTATAAATCTGATCAATCAGAGCTTGAGAGTTGTTTTCAAGTCTTTAAATCACCAACGATTTTAGCATGTCCTACTCTAAGTGGCAAGGCGCCATGACCATATACGTGTTTGTTCTGGTTGGCCAATGTGGCGAAAGCTGATATCTGATGTAGGTGTGCAATCTGGAGAGTTGGTGGGCTTCGATGCTTTTCTGTTTTTGGTTGCTAGCAGTAATTCATAGGCCCTGCCTTATTTATCTAATATTTGTTGCTTTACACTGTAAATCTTCTTTCCTGTGGAATTATCTTATTTGGTTCAGAGTTCTACTGCTAAATATCCTATTGTCAGTTGCTAAACATAACAGCATCCATTGTGTACTGATGTTGACTGCTGCGCATGGTGTGAAGATTCACTTTTGTATATTTTGTTCCTGGAAACACATAGGAGAGCTGCGTATCATTATTAATGAGAAGAAACACTTTTGTATTCAATTACCACCTGCTATTTATTTAAATTAAAACTCTTGTTATTGGAGTTAGGAAATTTTTTTCTGATATTTTGTTCTGCATTTAGGGCATTTACTTTCCATATGGTGATGTTCCCCTATATATATATATATATATATATATATATATATATATATATATATATATATATATATATATATATATGATTCATAGTTCACATTCTGCACCACCTGTGGCTTCCAGTGATCGGACCAGTCAAGATTAGCGCCTCAAGTTTACTCTCTGCAGCTCACAACCGATGGATACAAAATCTATATAGGCTAGGTAGCACCATCAGATTTCTGACTGGTGGCATGTTTCTTGTTTTTTGCAGTTTTGGCGCACATTGACCAGCATTCAGATTCAGCAACAACCTGATGGATGGTGCAGCGCAATGGTAGTGGGCGCAACAACGCCTTGGGGAATGTAAATACAAATACTTTTTTTTTGAATAACAGATACTGGATGAGTCTGGTGCCAAAGCAATTTTGGACCACTCCACTCGGGGACTGACAAAATGGAAGTTGTTTGCACGAGTGGCAATTTAGAGAGATCAGCAGCATATATTATGGCCAAGAGATGCATGCAGGCAGCGGATACATCTGATCAGCTGCCAATGAACTGGCGAGAGAGATTTCCATCATGTATCAAGTTCTATCCGTGCTTCACCATAAGATATCAAAATCCTTGCCGTAAAGGAACCTCGTTATAGTGAGGGCTGGTGATGGATAAAGGTACAGTCAGTTTTTTTTTCTTTTTCTGTGTGCGTGTGTGTGTGTCACGGGCTTTGATTTTAGAAGCAGCATTGCCTGTTTAGATGGTGAAAAATTTTGGTTAAATTTCTGTAGTATTTTTCGTTGTTATTTGGTAAAATTTATCTAATTATGGACTAACTAGGCTTAAAAGACTCGTTTCAACATTTACAGATAAACTGTGTAATTAGTTATTTTTTTAACCTACATTTAATACTCCATGCATGCGTCAAAGATTCGATGATGTGATGGGTACTGCGTAAACTTTTTTTTTAGCCTCTTTGGCCAACTAAACAGGCCCATGTGCTTTTTTTTTTTTGCTCGTGAGAAGAGATGACACTGCATGCCATTGCAATGGATGGGAATTGGAAGGGGGTCCAGAGTCCAGACTAGCTGCAGCCTGCAGATCATTTGGTTGCGCCTTTTTAGACTGTCCGCAGTGGCATACTCTAAACGATACTCTAAAGCTTTAGAGTATGAATATAGAGTAAAAACTGCTGGACTGGGTACTCTAAAACGATACTCTATCCTTTCTCTCACTCTATATTTAGAGTAGTACAGTGTTTACTCTATAGTGTGCAGTGGCGGACTCCACTAGCTAAACCAAGTAAAAAAATGCTATAACTCACAAACAAAAAATCCAAATTAAATTTCGATTGCACTATTAAATTCGTCTTAATAAATCCTTCAAAACTAGATCACATATGGATATATTTAGATAAAGTGACAAGTGGGTCCCACAGTGGATAGAGTGGATAGAGGATGATATAGAGGATGGATGGGTGCGAGAGAATTGAGTATAGAGGAGGAAATCTTGCTGACTAGGACGTATGGAGGATAAATATAGAGGTCCATGAGTGCTGATAGCCTTAGAGACCTTGGATTGTGATAGGGTGCCAAACTGCCAATGCATCATGGGCCCTGTTGAACGCTGCGATCCTGAAATTGTAATCATGTCCGCCTGCGCTGCACCTCATCGTGTTGCTGCCTGTTCTTGCAATCATGCAGACAGGAGTACGTATAAAAATCTCTGTACACGTTCATCTCTTCTCCAAGAAAAAGACGGACGCATGTCCTGTGCTGCCTCCTTGCATGGCCAATGGCCACTTGGGCGTGTTCTTGTTTCCTCTAATCCTCTAATTATAGTGCATGCAGCATGCCTAACCATGGAACGGTACTCCTTTTCTACTACAACTGCGACGATTGCTGGTTCGATGGATCATCTCCTGCATCCTGGCTTGATGATCTGCTAATGACTCACTGAACTGGCCACACGTTTCTGGAGGGGGCCCAGAAGGCTGCTGCCTCTGATAGTTGTAGGCGCCCAGCCAGTACTACAGGTAAGGTCCTGTTTAGTTGCAAAAAATTTTACAAAATTTTTTAATATTTCCCGTTATATCGAATCTTTGGACGCATGCATGAAGCATTAAATATAGATAAAAAATAAAACTAATTACATAGTTTAGACGAAATGGACGAGACGAATCTTTTAAGCCTAATTAGACCATGATTAGACACTAATTATCAAATAACAACGAAATTTGCTACAGTATCATTTTGCAAAAAAATTTGCAATTAAACAAGGCCTGAAGGCCAGCGAGGCGCCACTTGCTGCTGCTTCATCAGAACTCGGGATGCCGAGAGATCGAAAGCGCATCATGGCTAGTCCTGGCCTCGCGATCCCGTCAGGCGCATGCACTGGCCCAGGCTTCAGGCTCACCATCCACATCCCCCTGCCGCATCCGCGTGCTCTGCTCGGAATACGCCTCCTCTGCTGCTCCGCCTGCCGGCTGTCGCTGGCAACTGGCACGGCAGCGCCAGCTTGCCCTTCTAGCCCGCGTCAACCTGAGCTGAGCTCCTCTCACAGCTCACCCCGACGCCCCGTCTCCGGTCGCTGACAAGACACCCCGCCGCCTCGATCCCAGCGCTTCCTCCGCATCCGTGTCGGTGTCGCTCCCTTTCACTCACCCGGGCGGCGCTCCTCACCGGCGGGCAGGCTCTCGCTAGGCACGGCCGCACCGCCCCGTTGGCGTGTCCTGCTCTGCTCTGCCCAACTGCCCCCAGCAGCCCAGGAGAGCAGACCCCTCGGGGTCGGGGTCGGGGTCCCATCGGTTTCTGGTAGTGTTCAGGTAGTGTTTAGACGGTGTAAAAGTTGGCCCTCGTTTAGTTCTTAATTCCACCTAAAATTTTACTATGCAAAAAGGAGATTCTCCGTCACATCAAAATATCGGCAAATGTATGGAGTACTAAATATAGATGAAATCAAAAACTAATTGCACAGTTTTGTTATACTTTACGAGACGAACATTTTGAGTCTAATTAATCATTTTTTGGACAATTTTTTGCATAAAAAACAAAAGTTGCTACAGTGTTCCGACACGGGCATTATAGCTACAGTGTCCGTGTCGGAACACTGCGCAGTGTTGTAATTTACGAGACGAACATTTTGAGTCTAATTAATCAATTTTTGGACAATTTTTTGCACTAAAAAACAAAAGTTGCTACAGTGTTCCGACACGGGCACTGTACCTACAGTGCCCGAATCGGGGTTTCCAAGTCGGGAACTAAACACGGCCTTAGTGTAAAATTCTTGTAGCACTTTTCGTTGTTATTTGGTAAAATTTATCCAATCATGGACTAACTAGGCTTAAAAGATTCGTCTCGACATTTACAGACAAACGGTGTAATTAGTTATTTTTTTACCTACATTTAATACTCCATGCATACGTCTAAAGATTCGATGTGACGGAGAATCTCGTAAAATTTTTGGAAGTTTGAAGGGATCTAAACACTGCCTTAGATGGTGTAAAAGTTGGTGTAAAGTTTCTGTAACACTTTTTGTTGTTATTTGGTAAAATTTATCTAATCATGGACTAACTAGGCTCAAAAGATTCGTCTCGACATTTACAGACAAACTGTGCTATTAGTTATTTTTTTACCTATATTTAATATTCTATACATGCGTCTAAAGATTCGATGCGAATTTTTGGAATTTCAAAGAAAGTAAACGCTGCCTAAAACAGAAGCAAGGTCGCCGGCTGCCGAGACGGCGCCTGGAAGTTACCCTCCTGCCCTCCCCGCACGAGGCGCCCTTGTCGCCTTGTGCCGGGGCACGAAGGTAAAACCATCGCGCCGCGCTCGCGCTCGCGCGGGAAATCCGGAGGGGAGGGTGGTACTTGTGGAGGGCTAGTATCACCCAGCTCTCTCTCTGTTTCGTCTCGACACTGCTCGCCTCTGCCTCTGCCTCTGCCCTTGCCCTGCCCCCTTTTCCCCACTCTCCCCCGCGGGCGCGGGGCGGGCCTGTGGCCGCCTGCGGGGTTAGGGTTTCGTGCTCGCCTCGCCTAAGCTTCGGGGACGCCATCCCTTAGCGCGGCGTCGTCCGGGATCGATCCGAGCACGCCCCTGCCGCGCTCCGCCGAACCTCGTCGTCGCCGGCCCGCTCGGCTCGATCGTGCTCTCACCGGACGCGATCGATTTGAAGGTGCGCGCATCCGTCGCTCCTCATTCGCCCTAGCATGTGTCGTGGTCGCCTCGTGCTCGAATGCTTCTGTATTATGCTTGTGTCTAGTGCTGCTGCAGCCAGGTTGCTCTGAGTTTGGTGGTTTGGGTTGCGTAGATTGGAATGTGCTGCGGGCTATCATTGTAGGGGTATTGGCTACTTGGCTTGGTAGCCAGCGTTTCTGTGTCCATGTTTCCCCTCCCTGTCACCTTGTTCTGGGGGATTTTTTTTCTGTGTTGTTTGATGCGAAAATGGTGTGGCAGGTTGGGGTATTGGATTATTGATACATTATTTTTAGGGTGTGGAGCGAGGCCACCAAACTTGATAGAATGCTGGCGCCCTCAGATTTTGCTGCTCAAATTGAGTTTTCTGGTTTGTGGGTGTTATATTTCGGGTACTGGCTAGTGAATGTGGAAAAAAAAATGTGACTAGTTTTGAGTGGCCTGTGACTGATACTGTAGTTCAATATTCTGTTATTACCACAATATATATATATATATATATATATATATATATATACCACAATATATATATATATATATATATATATATATATATATATATATATATATATATATATATATATATATATATATATATATATATATATATATATTCTTCTATGAAAAGCCACCTGGTGATTCTGCCTCCATGTCCTTGAAGTGGCTGTTGGATTCTATACTTCTTTGGGACCACATTGTGGTCATTAACAGTTTTGGTTTCTCGAAGGCCTGTTTAGTTGCAAAATTTTTTTGCAAAATGACACTGTAGCAAATTTCGTTGTTATTTGGTAATTAGTGTCCAATCATGGTCTAATTAGGCTTAAAAGATTCGTCTCGTCCATTTCGTCTAAACTATGTAATTAGTTTTATTTTTTATCTATATTTAATGCTTCATGCATGTGTCTAAAGATTCGATGTGACGGGGAATCTGAAAAATTTTGCAAAATTTTTTGGGAACTAAACAGGGCTAACACCATGCAACATTTTTGGCAAAAAGGTATCCATTCTCCATTTTGGATTTTGGCCTCAAGAGGCCCAAAAAAGCCAAAAGGCCCTCACCCACCCCATGAAAAATTTGGCATTTTGGATGGAACTAAACACACCCATGAAAATTTTGGCATTTTGCATTTCATCATTCTAAAGTAGTTGGCATTTTGCATTTTTCATTCCATGGGGAACTAAACACAGCCTAAATAAACAGCTCTGAGGTTGGTTCGGTAGATGCTCTCTAGTCAATTTGTGATGGTTGTAAGAGAGTTGTAGCATCTAGTAAGATGTCCACATCTTTGAATTGTAGGAGTTCAGTAATTGCCTATCAAAATCAGATCAGGGTGCATTGTGGGTACAAGCATAGTATCCAGTGATTATTTAGCTGATTGGGTAAGCTGAGTGGCTGTTTTACCAACAGATGAGTTGTAGTCTTGTAGCTGTCAATTTACACTAGGAGGCTCTGGAGAATTTATGTTGAAATGCCACCTTTTGTGGGCCTGCTTTAGCTAGCTTCATTAGTTGACATCAGAATAGACACGAATTTAGTGCTAGCATGGATCTTTATAAAGTCCAGCATGAAACTTAGATGATTCTAGGCTATTTCAATGTACGGTGATTTTAGGTGCTCGCTATTGTCTCTTAGATTAAATGAAACAGTATCTTAGGGGTTTATATTGGATATGCAAATCTTGTTTAGTCATGTAGTTGGAACATATGACATTTTATAACTGCTGGTTTTCTATTATACTGATTTATACTAGTGTCTAGTTTAACTTTTATCAAGTTTGTGAATCTTGGACTCTTCAAAATAGACTGTATCTAATATTCATTCAGAGCAGGTGAATACTTGATTCCTTAGGGTGTTTGTTTTATTCCCACTCTTGGTTAATTGTGCTACATTTAATTACCGATTTAATATTATGAATTTCATCTCTTGTACGTTCTTAGGATTAGGGATATACATTTTTTTATTGCCGCATCCTGGACCTTTTACAGTGTCCTTCTTGGACTGCTGAAGGTATCTCAAAACATATTATCACCTGCGGGCAACTAGTTTCACTTTTAAAAAATTCTTCTCATGAACTGATATTTTGGCATTTTATTTGTTTATGTCATTCTGTTGTGCTCATAAATCATAATTATCTTGGTTGAGATTGTTTTTGCATCAATACACCTATGAAAAGGTAGTGTTTGAGCAAACGATGGTGCTGGAGAGGTTCCTGGGCAGGGGGCGTAAGTGAAATGCAGATGCAAGGTTGCCGGCTGCCGAGACAGCAGCTGGAAGTTACCCTCCACCGAGGTGGTACTTGTGTAGGAGTAGTATCACCAGCTCGACACTGCTCTGCCTCTGCCCTTGCCCCCGGCCGCCACTGCGCCCCACCCCCCGTGCCCCCTCCCTCCCTTTACCGAACATTTGCCAAATTAAATAAACAAACCTCACAAATAATGAATGCAGAAGGGAAAAAAAGGACAACTCAAGCATGGGTAAGTAATGGTGCTCGAATTGCCTGGGACTTGTTTCTTTCCTTAGTCAGCCGATGCCCTATATTGAGGTGTTACTGTTTTTTTGTCGGCCAAAATGTTGGATCGATTCCCTTTGATTATATTTGTCATAGGAGTATCTCATATCTGTATTTTTATGTGATTTCGAGAGTAAAGTCAGCTAGTGATACATCAACATTTTAAATTCATATAGGTATGAATATGATGAGTATTCTGCCAATTTTAAATTTGAGTGAGGAAAGGGTTAAAATGTGATAAGTTATGAAGAACTGCATTGGTGGTCTACCTTCCAAAATGCGTTGTAATAGTGGTTGCCATTCCAAAATGTAGATGAGATGTTTATGTGTCCTAGGACAATGATTGCTAAGTTCCCGGCTGAAAGGACCAGCATGAAGTTATGTAGTGAGCCAGTATGTGCAGGCTATCATTTTAGCATGGGCCCATTTTCCCTTAAAACTTTTTGGTACTCATCTACTGTAGGAAATTTATTTTTGGCAGCGAACTGCCTGGTGCTTGTGTGTATAATTAATTAGTTGGGCCCCACTGTCTGCAGAAGTCATATTTCTTGTGAACCATTTGTGATTTGCTGAAGGTTTCTTGTTTGCCCGCATTGATCCTGTATGCTGACTGCATAACATGTAATGGCTGCAAATATCATCATTGGTTGTGTTTCTCAACTATAAGGATTGCTGCAGTCTTTACCAAAAACACTTGCTCAGTAACAAGATAATGGTTCTCGTTTGCAGGGTGAGGCCATGGAGAGTGGAGCGAGTGCTGGTGATGGTAGGGAATTGCAACTTCAGATCCCGGAGGGATTCGTTGTACATACTGCCCTCTGCTTGGTCTTGGAGAAGATAACCTGAGGACTCCCTCAGGTCAAGCCCCAGCGCAGCTGACCCCTCGCAAGAGGAGTTGTTCGTCTGCACGTGCCCATCAACTACTCCTGCAACTATTCTCCACACTAACACTGATGAGCTCATCCGAGTGGTTCTCCATCAAGTTGAGGTCAAGTGATAGCTAACTATATAGTATAGTATGCTACTACCACCATTAGTTTCTGCAAGCTTGACAGCGCTTTTTATTTTGTTCTGCTCGACCCCTAAGGTGAGCTAGTGCCCCCATGTTTGTGCTGCGTGCTCAAGATGGACCTCCAAAGCGTCGTGCCGTGTGTTTTTGGCGCCGGAGATATGGGTGGTTGTGCCTTGCCACTGCACCCCCCGGTGGACCAATTAGCCGAATGGAGATTGGACTGAATGCTTATGTAAAATTCGTGATGTGATGTAATCCTGATCCTGAATCATCGTGTCACTCGTGCTATACAATTCTGATGTGGTTATCTTAAAAAAGTTACTCTAAGACTCAGTTTCCGCCACAGGAGGGCATTTCAACAGCACACGACATTGCAGATAAAACAATCCGAGACTACGATGCCTTGGCTTGACCTCAATTTACCTTTTCGTTTCTGGTCGGAATCTCTGAAAAGACCAGCGTGAGTGCGTGACTGATCATGTCCGCCACCGGATCGAGTCCAGCGTGACGCGGATGGTTCAGAGAGCCCACAGCCACCCCATGTCCCGCGCCCTCATCCTGTTTTCCATCAGTCCAACTGAAAAGCACCTCTCCGCCCCCTGCTCCTAGTGTAGTCTCGTTAGTCGTCACTCCTCTGCGGGCACTGGCCTCGTAACAACTGCCGGTACGCTCGAGGGCGCGGGCGGAGCCAGCGAGAGGGGAGGCGATGAGGTCGCAGCTCAACGCGTCCGTCTCGCCGTCGCTGCCGCCGTCGCCGTCCTCGCTCCGGCGAGCTCTCCCCTCCGCCACGCCCCGCGCCCTCAGGTACGCCGCGCGCACCTCCGTCCACACGTCGCCTGCTTCGATACGCTCTAAGTTTCTGTTCCGCAGAGCGACGGAGCCTGAACACATAGCTCTCCCTGGTTCCAGGTTCCACGCGTTCCCGTGGCGGTTCCGCGCTCCTCCTCATCGCCACGGCCGCGGTGCTGGAGCTCGCTGCGCTACCAATCTGCCCGCGCCCGGCAGCCAAGGTACGGTGAATCGGTTGCTCTGTCACGGTCTGCTTTTGTCAGTTTACCTCGTCCGCTCCTTGTTATTTATAAGCTTTGTCTTGTATATTAATCAGGAGTTGGAGTGCTCGCCTCCGAGAGGAGGCCCGATGATGGCGACACTACTACTGTGAAAAATGCAGAGGCGCCTAGCACTTCAACGGCCACTGCGAGTTCCTTGCGCTTTCCCATACAGGTGATCTTTCTTCGCTCCTGTTGTGAGCCAACTACTATGTATTGAAATAGGTGCCACTGGCTGGTTGCCATGTGATCTGAAGGAATCGTATATATAAACTGCAAGTACAAGGCACATGGCACCATGATTCGAGATGTATGCCATGTTTTCTATGGCAATGTTTGCCAACTAGAGTCTTTTGTCAGAGTATGCAAGTGGTGCTTCATGTGCGGTGAGGATACTCTACTTCTGACTCCCGAGCTGCATAGATGGGAAAGCGAATCAGTGCATTTTAAATTCTGTGGAACGTTCTCTACCAAACAAGCCACCAAATAACTGCAGTCCGTCTATGACCTTTTGCGGTGATGGTTTGATTGTGGTCAACCCTCTGAATGTGTTTCCATTGGACACTATGCTTCAGATTGGATGTTATGCTTAGTGTCGTCGTGTGAGAGGATACTTAAGGATACTCATACGCAAGGCCCTCTGTCTAGTCAGAACACTCTACAGTGAATTGTCCATTTAATTCACATTATGTTTGCTTCATGTTTTTTTGTTCCATTTTCCCAGGGAAACTGCAACATGGCTGCCATTGTTAGCATAGCATTCTGCTTTCTACACAGAATTGTTTCTGGACGGATGCAGTTGATGATGAATTTGTTCCCCTGGATGTTAAATGGCATTACAAGTTTGCCATTTGCTTGCATATCTGATCCTACCAGAAAACCCATGCCTCTTAAGCTAGATTTGACTCTCCCACCACTGCCTAATTTCGGAGGGAGTTTTTCACGATTGTACTATCTGTTCAACTCTCAGCTTGATCGGAACATTGCCTTGTAAGTGTGATTCTGTGATGTATATAATTTTGTATTATCTCATGCTTCTTTTGTCAACTCCTTAGTTACACCTAATAACTGAAGTTTATGAAAAATTATTAAATTCACATTTTATCCTGATTATATTTACAGGTCTATCGTTACCTTGCTCATCACATGCTTTTCATTTGTCATTATTGGAGGATTACTGTTTCATAAGTTCAGGTCTGTTGGTTATTATTTAAATACGCATGCATTTTCTTCTTCCCTGTTTTATCAGAGGACATACTTTAGCCTTTATCTCTTTCAAAAAAAAAAAAACTTTAGCCTGTTAATTTTGATGTGAAAATGATGAAGTACCTTGGTTTAAAATTCAGGAAGCAACAACAATCCCTGGAGGACTGCTTTTGGGAAGCTTGGGCATGTCTATGTTCATCATCTACCCATCTAAGGGTAAGTAGGGACTAGGGAGAGTACTGTCAGTTTCTGTAAGGCTTAAGAACTGATACGTTTTTCCCAGCTGTTTTCCTATCCGTTTATTTAAATTCTTTTCCTTTAATGATCCTTTTCTAATCTGTTGTTTTGCTTGCTTGAACAGCAAAAGACACGTGTTGAGCGTGTCATTGGGTTCTTTCTTGCTATCTGGGGTATATTATTCTATTCTCGTTTATTAAGTGCAATGACAGAGCAATTTAGAGTGAGTTATTTCAAAATTATCTGAAACTGAGATGAAAATTTTCTATGTTGATGCGCTTTTTTGACATATACTCACCTGGTTGTCCACAGAACCAGATGCATAAAGTAAGGGAAGGGGCGCAGGTGCAGGTTATTGAGGATGATCATATCATTATTTGTGGAGTCAATAGTCATCTGACGTCCATATTGATCCAATTGGATAAGTACCATGAATCATCAATTCGCTTAGGTTTAGCTACAGCAAGGTAATGAAGGATGGCGTGTCATTTTGGTTGGGTTATTCACCTTTTTACTTTTAAGGATTGGTATAAGATCTATGTATACTATCTAGTCATCTAGTGCAGCTGATTGTTTTCTTATGAACAATGTCAAGGAAGCAGAAAATCCTTCTTCTCTCGGATCTTCCAAGGAAGCAGATTGACAAGCTTGCAGATAGTGTGGCCAAAGATTTAAACCATATTGATGTATTCACCAAGAGGTAAAGGGATTTACTATCATAGTGTTTCTTGTCTCAACAAGTGGCAAGTTTATTTAATCTGTCTACCTTTATCCCAACTTCACTTTTGTGGAGAACACAAGCACATCTCATGAACACAAATACTTGCTTTGATATGTGAATACTTAAAGCTGGTTGCGGCTTCTCATTTTAACTTGCAGTGCTAGTCTTAGCATGTCAAAATCATTTGAGAGAGCAGCAGCACACAAAGCAAAGTCTATAATTATCTTGCCAGCAAAGCACGAAAGGTAAGTATGTATCATGAACCGACTTTGCTCATGTTAGAATGTTTTTTTTTTGATGAATAACTGCCGAGTTCCTCACATGCTCAGGCTAGCATGTATTACATGATGTTTCCTGTACCGTGTCATTTGAGAGAGGGGCAGCTTGTTCAATTTCTCATAGAGTTCCTTAATATTGGTGAATCAAGATTTGCTGTCAAATAGCAAGAATTGTAACAACAGGTCATCTGGTTCTTGTGAAATATGGTTTATATTCATTTGATTAAACATTGGATGACAGTAACTGTTAACTTCAATTTTTGAATGAATGGCTTGAAACAATCAGCTCGTTTCTAATTGCCAAAAAAAAATATAGTGAGACAAGTTCTTTACATTTTGCAAACTTTAGCACCACCTATCCATGTTTGCGTTATGTTCTGTATTGTCGGCTACTTTACAAACCTGGTTTGATAGTTGATTGTTGATGTTTATTTTTCTATCTATCCCCCATGAACCTGATCAGATATGAAGTGGATACAGATGCTTTTGTCTCTCTGTTGGCTCTGCAACCCTGTACACAAATCGCGCCTATCCCTATCATTGTTGAGGTATATGCATGTAGACAATCTATACTATGGATTTTATCAACATTTAAGCCTTTCTGCTTACATTTTATATCAATGTAGGCTTCTAACTCAACCACATGCGAACTTCTGAAATCAATCACTGGCTTAAATGTGCAACCTGTGGAGATGGTTGCTTCTAAGTTGTTTGTGCAGTGCTCTAGGCAAAAGGGCCTTCTGAAAATCTACAAGCACTTGCTTAATCAGCGCAGTAATGTTCTTATCTTACTGTCATATGTCTGTGAATAACAGCTTTTATATTGGTGCATTTCCAAGTCAGGTCTTTCATGCTTCACTTTTTTTTTTGCCTATCCTTCTTTCAACCAGTGGCTTAGCACATAATTTCTACTGCAATCACCTAAAGACCACCATACTCATACATAGAAGTTGAATGTACTGCCATGCATTATATCACACTGTCTTGTTCTTGCCATGTTTTTTTTTTCAGAACTCTTTGCATTGACAGTTTTGTTAAATCTATATGCCAAACATGACCTAGTTTATCATTCTTCAGAACTTCTGAATCAATATTCACTTAGGGAATATCGTACCAATATACCTGTCACAGCCTTGCTAGGGAAGGGGTGGTGGCTGGTGTTGGCGCAGGGGGAGAGGGAGGTGGCGGCGGCTAGGGCAGAGGAGGAGGGGGATGGCTGGCGCAGGGAGAGGGATAGAGGGGAGAGCAACTGCTCAATTCTTGCTTAAGATCCAAACGGTTACATGACCCATATATTTATAGTCCCTTAGGGGACTTGACTCCCAAGCAAACTAGAGGAGTCCTTATACATTTGGACTCTCCTTTCCTAACAAACCAATCTTATTTCGTAAAAAAACTCTATTTCTATTTATTCCAAACTTATCCGAATCTCTCTCTAATTTCCATCTACTCCGGATTCTCCTGGATGGGAGGCGGCGGCCCCCTAGCCCGCGCTCCCCCTGGCTGCGCCCAGGGTGAGGCCACGGCTGACCAGGGCCCGGTGTTGGGCATCGTTAGGCCCGCTTGGCCCGACTCTGCGGCCCATATTTAGGCCCGTGACAATACCATAAAATGTATTTCCTACATGTGCAAATTGTTCTGATATTGCCATGTTTCTGTAATTTTGTCTTTCTATTCTACATTTCTGCTTTGCTGGCACTGTTAAATTTATTCAGCAGCGTTGTGATTACTTTGGTTCTAGATATATAGGTAGTTGTGCTACATGGTTTGTTACATTTGTTGTTTTGTCCTGCAGAAAACGTTTTCAACCTTTTTAGCCGGCCTGAACTAGGGGGCATGAAGTATATGGATGTCAGACGTAAAATCCATGATGTATGTTCTTTCCAAACTGTCAATTCAACCCTGCTGTACTCTCCGCCTTTTGCTATTACATTTCCCATTTATGTTCATGGTCAGGCAGTCGTTTGCGGTATCTTTCGGTCTGGAAAAATTTATTTTCACCCAAGCGAGGAAGAACTGCTGAAAGAAACAGACAAAGTAAGTATCTTTCTCAATGCTGGTTATTGTTTGACGTGAGCTAGTAGAAAATTATTTCCCTTGACAAAGGAATTCATGATAACAGTGTAATTGTTGAAAGCTTCAAGCCCTTGTCTAGTTATCCTGAATGGATGAATCATCCATCAAAGTGAACTAATGAAATACTGTCATGGGCCTAAAGCAGCAGCTGTCCCAGCTGTTAATATCCAACCAAGGGTATATTATATCCAACTGTTAATAACTTAATATCCAGCCGGCTCATCAAAGTGAGCTAAGGGTGTGTCCAGTTTAGATGAGAATTAGAATAGATTTGGATAAGTTTGAAATAAATAGAAATAGAGTTTGTTTAGGAAATAAGATTGGTTTTGTTAGGAAATGAGAATCCTCTTCTAGTTTGCTTGGGAGTCAAGTCCCTTAGGGACTATAAGAATAGGGATCATGTAACCGTTTGAATCTTAAGCAAGAATTGAGCAGTTGCTCTCCCTTTTATCCGTCTCCGTCTCCCTGCACCTCCTCCTCTCTCCCTGCGCCCGCCCTCTGTCCTAGCAGCCGCCTCCCTCCCTCCCTGCGCCATCTACAGTAGCTGCACCATCACAATGCCTGACATTTTATATTCAGAGTGTTGACTTAATGCACGCTTGATTTTCTTTTTCTTTTTTCGCTTCACAGTTGCTTCTTATTGCTCCTGTTCATGGGATGAGAAGACCAAAATATAGAGTGTTAAGTGTACCGAAAGAAACAAAAACATCGAGTCATTACTCAGAATCAAGAGAGGATCAAGGATCATTTAATACGGCTACTACCATGGATAATGAAACACGGCTAAAGAACATTGTAAAGCGCCCCTCAAAATCTCTTTCTAAGGTAAAGTTTGATATAATGATGTATCTATGGTAATTCATCGCTTTCCAAATTATGGGGTTCATCTGTGGTTAATTTTATGCAGAGCAGTGATTATATGCTGGGACCAAAGGAACATGTGCTTATTGTTGGCTGGCGACCAAAAGTTACCGAAATGATACGGGAGTATGATAGTTACCTTGGACCTGGTAGTACAGTGGTATGTATAGGCAGTGACAAAAATAAACAAATCGTGTTACTCACATTTTAATCATGGTTCATACAGTTATGCCTGTACTCCTATACAAAAATTAGGGTATAATTTTACTAACAAATTTAGTTAAATGTGCAGGAAATTTTGTCAGAAACCCCTATTAAAGAGAGGAGCAGTATCATCAATCCCCTTTTGCAGAGCCAGCTTAAAAATGTTGAAGTTACTCATCGGGTATCTCTCAGTCTCTAAGTTTGTTAGTGTGCATGGACAGAAAAAAAGTTACTCTCTCAATTTTATCTCAAAACATACTGATACAGGTGGGGTGTCCTTTGATCTATGATACTCTGAAGGAAACGATAATTAACATGCAGAAATCTGCCCCTGATAAAGAGGTTCCACTTTCAATAGTTGTGATATCTGACAGAGACTGGTTTGTTGGAGGTACCAGTAAAAGAACTATGATGTTTATCTATCATCATCATTGCTGTTGTTGTTTTTTGTTATCATTATGATAAATTATTATAAGTGAATTTTTATTTGTGACTCTGGTTCCAGCAGATGCTGCACAGGCTGATAAACAGTTGGCATATACCCTTCTTCTTGCTGAAAACATTTGCCAGAAACATGGCGTTACGGTCAGCTCTGCTCACCAATACTTAACTAATAATGTTTATAATGCAATAAGTGAACCTGCATGTTTGCATCAAAGTATCTATTAGTATCAAATGTGACCCAGAATGTACAAATCATTGTTTAGTGAGATACATTTGGTTTCATGATGCTACTTTATTCTTTGCTCCGTTGATAACGGTTGTGTTCTTGAGTTATACATTTAAACACTTGAGTCGCTTTCAGCGAGATGCACATGGCCGCAGGCATGTGTCATGGCGCTTGGTGGCACGTCCAGGGCAGCCAGCCTTTGGGGTGTTTCTCGGCTTGTGTCCGAGAAGTTTCTTCTTAATGCAATACTGCAGGGGCGGTCTTTCCCCTGCAGGTTGAGTTTTTTTATAATGGGACTTAAATTGGATCTTGATGTGGTTCGATAGTGTTTTTTTTCTTATAAATATAAATATTCCTACTCTAAAATCCAAAAAGACACCTATTTGTTTGTGTTATCTGATTTTTCACTTGAAATGCCTTTTAGGTTGAGAATCTTGTATCAGAAATCGTTGACATGGGACTGGGAAAACAAGTAAGAATTTTCTAACATATTAAATTGCTCAAGTCATGAAAACTATTAAATTTGGACAAAAAATTCTTGACTTCTGCATTTTATATAGATATCTAAAATAAGACCATCCCTTTCATTTATTGGAGCAGAGGAAATAATGAGCCGTGTGACAGCACAAGGTTGGTTGTCTGTTTGTTTCGTTTTCTTTGAAGTTCTTTTTCTAATGCTAACAATGAAATGTAGTTGCGGAAAGTAGTGAGCTGAATGAAGTCTGGAAGGATATCCTGAACGCTGAAGGCGATGAGATCTACATTAAGGTACTATTGCCATAGTTTGTGTTCCCAGCACATTATAGGCTACCTGTGGTCTTTAAAGCATTTACCCTGCTGCGTTTATTTCATTTTAGGAAATTGGGCTGTACATGAAGGAAGGAGAGAAGATATCATTCTTGGAGCTTTCTGAAAGAGCAGTATTACGTCGTGAAGTTGCGATTGGTTATGTCAAGGACGGCAAGCAGGTAATTTGTTTTCTTTGTTATTTGTCAGTTTATCTGTAAATGATGTTCTAAGTACATAAGGTCTTGTTAAGATCATCTTTTTGTTCAGCATTAAAATTCTATTGACCTGATTTGCTTAGACATGAGGTTCTTTGTCATTTTGAACGTCAGCAGCCATAATCTGTTAGGTAATAATAACAAATATTTACTTTATCCTATGGCAGCATATTAATCCTATCAACAAATCGGAGCCACTGTTTCTTGAAATGAATGATTCACTCATTGTGATATCGGAGTTTGAAGGTGAACAGCCAATTATGATGGACGAAGGAACTTCAAGATAGATTTTTCATCTTATATCTCTTCACATAAACTTTAACAGCTGTTGCTACTATGAAGAGATAACATATAACCTGTTTATAATCCTATTCTTTTTGTACAAGGGAAAGCGAAACATAGTTTAAAGGCCACAAATTAAGTTTTGTTCCTTCCATAGCTATAGAACTTCTTTGATGCAAATATTTTACTGCACAGTTCAACTACAGAGTTCAACTACAGACTGTAAACATAGTGAATAACACGGGCAACTTGTATGGTCCAGATGTCTGAATAAAGAAAGGATAAAGGAAAGTTGATTATGTGCCTTGTTGTTTCCTTCTGACTAATGAATACAATGTTTTCTTTTTTTAATCCTGGAGCTAGACAAAATCAGCCTTGCTGTTTTCTTTGTGAGATACCATTCGTCCCCTCTAGCATTTCACATTTGACATAAGAAAAGGCTGTTTTACCCTTACCTTCATTCACGAAACCATCCAAACCTTTCAACGGCTTCAGCTTTTGGGGATCTATCTTTGGCAGAGCAACTAAGAGGTCTGTTAAACATTCTTTTTCTTTTGCTTGTCCATTTGTTTTACCTACAGGCTGTATCTGACTTGAGCACCACATATATACATGCCCTAATTCAGGCATAACACAAGGATGGGAGAGATGAAAGTTCAGGTCCGACAACTCAGAACCTTATCACTGGGGGCATATGAAAACTTATTTGTATGCCAAAGGAAATCCGGTTCTTGTTACCATTGATGAGGTGCTCCCCAAACTTATACTGACGCAGGCGATTGACAGAAAGACATTCAGGCTGCTCTTTCTGAGCCAGTTACTGACACACGAGGACATCATTTTGATGCTTCTGCTTGATGGATGCTTCGTTATCAACAGTTTATTGTTGCACGATCGGAATAATGGCACAGAGTATGTATACTGTGCAAAGTTATGTCTGGATGAGGAACATGGAACTCCAGTGGGAAATGCCCTTGGAGTGAAGCTTGGTGGCCATTGACATTCTCCGAAAGGAGAGCCAGATTTCTTTCACTCCTGTCAGGATCTCGTTCGACATTCTTTGTATAAAAAGCACGAGTTACCTCACAGCATGCGCAGAGAGCATGTTCAAGAAGTATCTCCCAGCTGGAATGCACACCTTTTTCTTAATTTAATTAAAAAGAAGGGGTAAGTAAAAAGGCTGGAATGCGCACAAGCCTCCACTGCAGCAATGCACGCTGTCTGAATTCGGGACCTGACTGACGGATGGAGCCACTGCCAAATCCACCAGCATCTGGCATGGATCCTACAAAGAAGCTCGAGACTGATGGTATTTCAGTATTCACTATTCAGTATCAGAACAAAGGAGCCGGCTGGCGGCAGTGGTGGCCCTCGAGTCGTTTTGAGGAGCTGTTTCTGATTTCTGGACATCATTTTTTTTTTGATAAGTCGACGGGGGGAGAGGATCCCCACATGAGATTATATTGATTTCAATGGCCCTCTAGACATCATTTTCAGCCGTGCCGTGGTAAAAATCCCTCGGCTGGAGATCAGTGAAAGCATTCAGCCCGAGTGCTGACTACCAGGACACGGAGTGACTATCACTATCATACCCACTATCCAGGTGCTCTGCCCAACCAGAACTCGTGTAACACAGGAATTACTCCATTGTTTGTTTGTACAAGAGAAAAATCTGGTGGAGCTAAATCGGATTAGGGGATCTCAAAACAAATTTAACATGTGAACCATCCCCACAATCAAGTTGTACATCTGGAAAGCCTGTATGCTGTATGCCAGCCGCCAGTCGATAGTGAGGTCAGCAAGACAAACCTCGCAGCATCCGCCTCGCAATCCGATTACGTAAACTCTCTTAGACGATCATTATTACGCCTTCACAGTTGATTAGCGCGGTTTAGTTGTTCCCAGACTATACGCCTTGAGACCGGAGGAAGACGCATTCTCTTCTCTCCACACACCAAACGAATCATGGCCAGGCCAGGCCAGGCCAGGCCTCGCCTCTCCGCTCCCTTCCCTCCCCCACACTCTCGGAAGCGCCGCCGCCGCCGAAGGGTTCAGGAGCCAGCCATGGCGGCGCACGCGACGCTCCCCTTCTCCTGCTCCTCCACGCTGCAGACCCTGACCCGCACCCTCTCCCCGCGCGGGGCCCACCGGCTCCGCCGCGGCTTCCTCCGCCTCCCCTCCCTCGCCGCGCTCCCGAGGCTCGCCCGCCCCTGCCGCCGCCACGTCTCGGCGTCCGCCGCCAACGGCGCCTCCGCCGAGGGGGAGTACGACTACGACCTCTTCACCGTCGGCGCCGGGAGCGGCGGCGTCCGCGCGTCGCGCTTCGCCTCCACGCTCCACGGCGCGCGCGTCGCCATCTGCGAGATGCCCTTCGCCACGATCGCGTCGGACGAGCTCGGTGGCCTCGGCGGCACGTAAGTGGATGCCTCTCCTGTTCAGGTGCTGTATTGTATATACTTCGTGTATTTTTGCTTGGCCTGATCGTGCCTCTTCCACAAAGTTTGCCTCGGTTTTGCATCTGCCATTCGCATGGTTGGGCTCAACTTCTCATGCAGTGATTCTAACTGGAGGGTGGTTGCCTATTAAACTGCTGCCTGTACTATCATTCAGTGTTATTTAATTGTTACTTACTTAGTGCTGCTTGGTTGCGGGATGTTTTTACTGTTACTACGACACTGTAGTACTACCCTGCGCATTAATAGTTTGTTGGAATGGGTATTTGGATTTTGGACTGAGAACACTAAATGTAATCGAACATCAAAGTGGCATAATAATATTTTTATGAATTTGCCGTCTGTGATTATTGACTGCCGATGTCTCTTCTTGTGTTGGAGATGTTGGCTTGATGTTACATCAGTGTTTGAGCTACATGATTTCCACTTACACAATTTTGTGTCATTCCGACTTTTGTCCAGTGGCAATTATATGCTCATCAAACTCTGAATCCGCTAGAGTGTTAATTAAAGTGTGCAACTTTCATCAAAAGGGTGTGCAGCTTTTGATAAATGCTTGAAGTTTTGCTGTTTCGGCTAGAGTGTTAATTGATGAATTTGGTTGGATGTACAATAGGCTCACCTGCAGAAATTGCAAACCCTTCTGTGTTGCCTGTGCCAGTGTAATGTAGCCTGTTTCAGCATTGCTCCAGCATTTGCAGTTTAATAATTTTGGACAGAACTGGACCACGTATTTGATGAGCCTCTGCTTATTACTATTGAGGAGATGCAAAATGCTTATGTGATAGAGTCAAAAGGAAGCTGGAAGTGTAGTTGCAGAATTTACCACATGACTACAACATTCCTTTTTCTGTCTAATATCTAATCTGTCTATTCTTGGTAGGTTGTTAACCTTTTAGGGTAAGACATTTTTCTATGAATATCCTTTAGCCTGTCTATTCTGTGTTTGCCATTGATTTATGTTCCAAACTAATTTTCATGAAATCTGCTTAGTACTTAGCAGTCAGTTCTATATTTAGCCTTGTAGCTTTATTTGTTGACTTTTGATGTATAGCACAATACCTTTTTTCACATCACAGATGCGTGCTTCGTGGCTGTGTTCCAAAGAAATTGCTGGTGTATGGATCCAAGTACTCTCACGAGTTTGAAGAGTCTCGTGGCTTTGGATGGACATATGAGACTGATCCGAAGCATGATTGGAACACTCTCATAGCCAATAAAAATACAGAGCTGCAGCGCCTAGTTGGCATTTACAGGAATATTTTAAACAATGCAGGAGTCACTCTGATTGAAGGCCGTGGAAAGGTTGGGTGATGTTTGTATATCAGGTTATATTTTGGATAAGACTGCCTCTGAAATGAATACTGCATCAAAAGGTGTGTTTGCTTATGTATTCTTTTTCTTAGTACAGATTGTTGATCCTCATACTGTCAGCGTGAATGGTAAGCTCTACACTGCTAAGCACATACTAGTTGGTGTTGGTGGCCGACCATCGATGCCAGATATCCCTGGTATAGAGCATGTTATAGATTCGGATGCTGCACTGGATTTGCCTTCAAAACCTGAGAAAATTGCAATAGTGGGAGGTGGCTATATTGCTTTGGAGTTTGCTGGCATTTTCAATGGCTTAAAAAGTGAAGTCCATGTGTTTATTCGGCAGAAGAAAGTTTTAAGAGGATTTGATGAAGAGGTGAGCATATATTTAGAAGAGCAAAGGTAGCGTTGGTAACAGATAAAATGTATTGCTTCTTTGTTTATTTTTGTCCTTCTGTTTTGGATGCACAGGTTAGAGATTTTGTCTCTGAACAAATGTCTTTAAGGGGCATCACATTTCATACAGAACAGAGCCCTCAAGCTATAACTAAATCAAATGATGGTCTGTTATCTCTGAAGACAAATAAAGAAACTTTTGGTGGGTTCTCACATGTAATGTTCGCAACAGGTCGCAGACCAAATACAAAGGTAGTAACACAGAGCACTTGCAGTTCTTGAGATTTTACACATATATTGATTCATTCATTCTAATTCCTGACATAGTTGCAATCCTTGTAGAACCTTGGACTGGAAGAGGTGGGGGTCGAAATGGATAAGAATGGTGCGATAGTGGTAGGTTATTACAATAACTGGTGCCAAGTTTATCTCATTTTGTTTGCCACTTTGTAACCTTTGGAGCTTTTGCAACAATTTCGTGCTAGGTTGATGAGTATTCTCGTACCTCAGTTGATTCCATTTGGGCTGTGGGAGATGTTACCAATAGGGTCAACCTGACACCAGTTGCACTGATGGAGGGTGGGGCATTTGCGAAAACTGTCTTTGGCAATGAACCTACCAAACCAGATTACAGGTATGTATATTTATCATATCATCACCAGCAATCGTGAACATCACATATTCATGGTGGTTGTCCTGATGGATCATTTGGCTTACCTATCCGACCAGAACATACTTTGAGCTTTCTACTGAAAACCATAATTAATCTCACTACTTTATTGTTATGGGCAGCCGGCTGGGCTCCCTAAGGCTGGTTTGGCACAGTAGCATGACCCTTACTGTAGCGCCCTCTCCCTCAAGGTTATGGTTAGTTAGAGATATTGTTAGGTTTGTTAGTAGTAGATTAGATCTATTTGTTAGGAGTCAAAATAAACCTTTCTATGAAAGGAGAGATGCATATCAAAGGCAAGCAAGAAATCAATATAATTCCCCTCTTGTGTTCCTCCCTCTAATCTATGATCTAAGTTCTCATCCCCAACAAGCCGACTCCATCCGGTGGTGTCTATCCCGTCATGGATGCTAGCCATGAGGCCATGACATTTATGGCTACTCTTTCATTGTGAATTTCAATTTTTGACAGAGCTATACCTTCTGCTGTGTTCTCCCAACCACCAATTGGACAAGTTGGTCTTACTGAGGAGCAGGTGATGATACATAGCCTGCATCATAGTGTCATAATTTGCAACAGACAAAGAAATTCATAGATGGTTATTTTTGCAGGCAATTGAAGAGTATGGTGATGTTGATGCCTTTGTTGCCAACTTCAGGCCTCTCAAGGCCACTCTGTCTGGACTACCTGATCGTGTATTAATGAAGATTCTTGTGTGCGCTACATCAAACAAAGTTGTAGGAGTGCACATGTGTGGTGATGATGCACCTGAGATAATTCAGGTTTGCATGACTTCATGTTTACTCCCAATTTCTGTTTCGTTCTCAACTGGTTCCTGAATTTACGCGTTTTCTGTCAGGGAATTGCAATTGCTGTTAAAGCTGGGTTGACAAAGCAAGATTTTGATGCCACTGTTGGTATTCACCCAACATCTGCTGAGGAATTCGTCACAATGAGGAGCGCAACTATAAAAATTCGTAAAAAATCTGCAGATCAGGTCACAATGCCATCCTGAAATGAAATCTTTCCTTGGCTTACTTGCATATTTACTAGGAAATATAAGTTCTGAGTAATTTGCTTTGAACTAGAATTATTATTTCTTCTTGTCTTTTATATGTTTGATTACACCTTTCCCCCTCCAATTTCAGGTAGAATCTAAAGATGAGGTTGTAAGTAAGCAGTAGATACCATTTTTTTCCCCTAGGAGGTAAGCAATTTCTTCTTGGCTTGCACATTTATGTAGGCAGTGCTACATTGTCTTAAAACTTGTTTCTATTAAAACAAGTTATCACATCAATTGATGAATTTTATTTAATTGATGGGGATTTCAAGTCTTTATGGAGTATTGCTATGAGCTCTTTGATCCTTTACACCACTAGTTTGAGATGAGTAGCAAAACCCACTTAAAAGGCATCCTGAATGACACACAATTATAGGTGGTTTCTTCCATTCTTTTTCCTTGAATGGTGGATTTGTGATACTGTAACTAACATAAATTCGTAACCTCCTATTGTTTTCCTTTTGAAGAAAACTCTGTTATCCATTGGATTTTTTGACATATCTTTTATGTCCGCCAAGGAAATATTTTGTCAGCATTGTCTTTATATTTAGTTTATGCTGCAGGTGTTCTCGAGGGAAGTATTCCTGTTGCAGGACAACAGCTGGACGGAATTTTGGAATTGCACGGGCAGAGTAGATGAAATAACTGCTAGGAATTTCTGAGAAATTCATGTTAGGGAACCAGCGATGCTGTATGGTAGAATGGCTGTACATACCTGTCCGCTGAGCTATTTCCTATGTCTTGTACGTTGGAATAACATGCTGCAAATGTTTACCTGACGGTCAGGAAATTTTGTAATAAGGAAGGAATGATATTTGACAAACAAAAATGCCTTTTTTTTTTTTTCAAGAATTGAGCTAATGATCCCAGCGTTTCGAAATATGTTTCTTGTGCAGTAAAAATACGGATTGTACAGCCCACAACAGTCAACAGTTCTTCGTCTTGCATCTATTGATGTTCTGACATTCTCTGTACTGAAGTCTGTATAATATAACTGCGAACATTGTAGCTTCTTCGTAGCGTGTTTTCAGTGTTATAGAGGGTCTTATATGCAACGAAAATCAAGTATTATGTGCGTGTGACTTGCATGTCAGTGCTACGTGTAAACAAAACGTTCATACGGGTTTGGACGTTGAAGTCCGTGTCTTCACTGCTTGGTGAGTGTCAACTTGAATCGGTCGCAGTCTAATAACTGGGCAGGGTCTTGTTTGTACAATGGACGGCAGGGTCTTGTTTGTACAATGGACTCACGTTCCCTCGGACGTTATACCACGCGGTTCGTTCTTGGCTTAGGTCTGGTCAATCTGGTCTTGTGCTCTTGAGGCGTGAATACATACCTAAGCACATGACATACTTTTGTGTGTGTGAGAGAGATATTATATATTTATATGGGAGCTTATGCTATGGAAACTAGCTTCTTGTGGAAACTATGGAAACTTCAATCAAGTCCACAGGATTCTAATCCGATGGCCTCAGCTGAAGGTGGGTTGTGCTTCATCTGCGATCATCGGATTAGAATCTTGGTGGGAGGGTTTAAGTGAATAAATGACCCACCTTCATCTGAGATCATCGGATTAGAATCATGTGGACTTAGATTGAAGTTTTCATAGTTTCCACAAGAAGCTAGTTTCCATAGCATACGCTCCCTATTTATATTACATACATACATACATACATACATACATACATACATACATACATACATGTTCATCTAACCAAATGCTAAATTAATGTGCTTCTAAAACTTGTGTGTTCCTGTTGCTAAAAAAACTTGTGTGTTCCTGGTGCAATACTACATAAAGTTTTCCTGATCAACGGCCTGTTCGCTTGAGATTATCAGCTAGATCAGCCAGCCATTCAACATTATTTTTCTCTAAAAAAAAACAAGCCAGATCAGCTAGATTAGCCAGATTTCAGCCCAAGCGAACAGGCTGCAAGTGTTCCCTGAATAGGAGTAACGGATTTTGTAATGAGGCTAATTAATACGGTAATACATTAAATTGACATCGATGTCAAATGCTAAACAAATATTTCCACAGCATGTGGCAGGAGACTCTGCTCCACTATTGCACTGTCCCAAGTAGGGATGAAAACGGACGGAATTTTTCCCGTACCGTCCCGTTCCGTTTTCTATATTTTTCCGTCCGTTTCCGTATTTGCGAGATCCCGTTTTCGTATTTGCGGAAGTAGAAAATGGTGTTTTCCGTCCGTTTCCGAGTAATCCCGTTTTAATATGGAATAGACCCGTATTTATTCCGTTTTTATCCCGTTTTCAATCTATGCTCAACATGTTCAACAATTACATGTCCTTATGTTATGTTAATATAACTACGAATCACCAAATATGCATGTTATGTTCACGTACATAGCATGTAAATGAATATTAAACTTTGTATATATTATTACATGACTTTATATATGTATACTTTGAGAATATTATATTATGTGATCTTAATTTAATTTTCCGGCTCTCCATTCGTATTTGTTCATTTCCGTATGTCCGCATATTCCGATTCCGTTTCCGAACCCGTATTTTCCGAACCCGATTCCGTTTCCGCCAAAAAAATATAGAAACGGAAGTAGAAATAGGGTTTTTCCGTCCGTTTCCGTCCGTTTTCATCGCTAGTCCCAAGCACATGAGGTCACTTACGCTTACTGTTTCTCATGAACAGTTGGAAGATCAGGTTCAGAGGTCCAGTCCATTTGTCACCCCTCGGTATCTCACTAGTCACTACACGTCAGCCAGTACCTTGTCGTGGGCTCGCTGACACACCGCCATGCCTGAAGCTTTGTTTGAATTTATGGGCAGCCAAACAAGTCCTGAGTGGGAACTAGCAGGAGGCAACTAAATATTCTTAGTCTCCATTCTTTGTGTCTGATTTTTTCCCCTTCAAATCCGGTGTGACTATTCTAGTTCACAGGAATACTACCATGAATGTACCAATTCAAGCTTTTGAATCTTTTGTTCAAAGTATTACCCATATGCTATTTATGAGACTGATTCTGTGAACGAAACGAACTAAACATTTCTTTTCAGTGCAATTAATTAAACTATAATTAGTTAGGAGTACATCTTCAAAATAAAAATAAAAAGAGAAGGCAGATAAGTACTTAACTATTGTACAAAACTAGCTTAGAGATCATTGTTCGGAGCACATGTGCGTCATCCATGGACACGTGTCAGTACATGGAGTGCTCCAAATCGAACTTGCAAAGGTTTATTTAAACGTTGAAATCTGTCTTCGTTGCCTACCACTACCTGTGCATGTCAATTTAGAATGAGTCGCCTCTAATAACTGGTCACGGTCCTGTATCTTCGGACAGGAATAAGAAATCGATATGGTCGTCACATACACAAACACAATGGACTTGCCTGATCTGAGAACTGATGGACACATGCCACACGGCGTACATTTGACTTGGAGTTTGGGTCGGTCTGCTTTTGTATTCTTATTATGCGTGTATATGTAATGCACAACAAGTTCGATCCAAACATAGGGTAATATGAACATGATACTGATTTCTCATAAAAATATTCTTTATAAAAATTAACCAATATTATTGCGCTCTCACGTAAGGATAATACTAAGACAGTCATTTGGTTACAGGTACATATTAATTGTTGTCTTGAAATGACATGAGATCTGCACTTCTCATTTTTTTGATTAAAGAAGATGTTCCGCTGTCTGTTTCAAGACAATTATATATCTAAATGTCAAATTGTTGTAAGATATATAAGTCCGCAGAATGCGCAGGAATTTGCTCCACGCCTTGTAATATATTCCAAGCAGAGAGAGGTTATTGCTTTTCCATCTATTGTTTCTCATGACTAGGATTAGGTACATTGATGATTGTTTTACAACTCACTGTACACGTCCCTTTGATAATCACGGTTATGAGTTATAACACCAAAGTGGTAGCATGCTACCCTCCGTCTTACAAAATAAAATTGTAGTTCCGTCTTTAGTCAAATGATTTCATGAAGAATCTAATGAAGACACTTATTTGGCACAACAATATTGTCATTTTTATATAAATTTAATAAAATCTAAAACAGTTTGATTTGGTACTACGATAGAATTGCATTCATTTCAGAACGGAGGTAGTAGTGAGAACAGGCTGAATATAAATAATGTTAGAGTATATATGGTAGTTTGGATATTGTGTATTGTAGATTGCCATGTGTATCTGTGGGTTGCCTTGCCTCCCAAGTCTTGTATATTCTATATAAATGCCCATGGGCTTAATGCAATACATCCATCCAATTATACACCAATTCTATTCTCCTTCAATATAAATAGTCACTCTTCATTTCTGAATTAGATTATTATTCCCACAAAGGGATGTCGTAGTCTAAGCTACTTCCAAAGAAATGCTATGAATTCACCGGTTGAAAACTAAGACTTCTTTTGTTTGAAAATCCTTAGTCTGATCAGGCATCACCAGGGACGACCTCTGGCCAGCTTTCAAATAGTAAATGCATACATACATACATACATACATGCTAGTTAGTCTAGTCATTATGGAGAGTTGGAGACCTGCAATCCTACTATTAATAATTTCATTATTATCAGGAAGCCATACACTAGACTATTCTACCGTGCTACCAGCTTAGTAACCTTTAGTTCCTTGCATGACTCAAAAGGGGCTATATAAGTGACGGCAACAAGGCAGCTGCTGCTGTTCGTCACTTCGTCTAATGCTGTGGCCTGTGTAGCCGCATGTACGTGTAGGTCGGTCGCACACGTTGACGTTTCTGTTGTTTGATCTCGTCCAAGCCTATGCAAAGGTCAAAGTGTCAAGCAGTTACGTACTGCACTATACATATCAGACCAACAACATGCACGCTGTTGTATTCAAATAAAAAAAAGCAGTTGAATTTTGGTCGCAATCCACACAAAATTAAATATTCTCTTTTATATGATAACGACGCTGTTGTTAACTCTCTATCTCGTCTCTTTTGCGAGAGGATTAGTATCGTTTTTTCCGAGGTAAGGCCTTAGCCCCGGCCCACTAAAATTTATTGGAAAGAGGATTAGTATCGTTACTCTACGTGTGGCTACATGCATGCTAGCTAGTGATTCTCAGAGATTCATTTGGTTGGAGGCAAAATTCTCGAACGTGGACATATATACACACAAAGTGATTTAATTTCTCTGTCGGTGAGAAGAGAAATAAAGCAGCAGTCCAGCCGATAAAAGTTTTATCTGAATAAAGAGTGAATATATATACCTTCAATATATATAAAGTATAAAGCAAAGACTCCACGCATTTTTGCATGGATGAATTAATCTCTTAAAGACAGATTTGAACAACTAGCTAGCTAGGAGTAGTAGCTAGAAAGGACTATAATGGGGATATGAACAATGTTCTCTCTACCCAACCTACGTAAGCACGCATGTATGTACGTACCTATATTACGTACAGGTGTTAATTATTGACACGCCTACGATTGAATCAACAAATTAAAATCACAACCAGCTAGCCTAACTTGATCGATCAGCATGGCTAATCCCACTATTTTATCGGTGGCTGCCGACGGGCATGCATGCCCGGCAAGCTAGTTTAATTTATCAGGGGCACGATCCGTTGGGAGCTTGGCAGTTGTGGTTGTTGCCGCCCGGCCCGCCTTGTAGCACCTGCATGATCATCTCCAGCCAGCCGCCGTCTGCTGTCGCCACCGCCGGCGCCTCCATCAGCAACGGCCTCGCCGCGACGATCACTTTGCAGCACTGTATCAGCACGACGGCCACCAGCACCACCGCCCTCAACGCCGCGGATGCCATATCAATATCAGTCCCTTAATTATGATGCCTCTCGAATGGTTGTCGGAAGAGCTAGAGACAACGTGGTGTCCTTTTATAGGGTTTTAGGCTGCTAACTAGTTCATTAACCGACACAAAGTATGGCGGCGGACCAGGTCCATTCTTCAGTTTGTACTTTTACTTACGCATTTGATTACATCTTGATTCCTGGTTGATCAAGTGCAAGCACCTACATACGCACGGCGCGCCTTATTTGCGCGTTTTTTTTTCAGCGCTCGTTCAATTTCCATTTCACAAAGTTGAAATAATCCATCCATCAAATAAAGTCAGGTATATCACGAGGTTATTATTTATGTGAACTGTTTTCGTATGACAAAGATTAGGCCCATTGCTAATTACTTACAAATTACGTACTTACACCTTACTGGCTTACTGCACGTCCCATGATCAGGGTCATGTCACGTGCCTTTGACTTTGACATCGTAGTGGTTATTAGTTGCAAGCTTGCTCGACGAGGACAACTAAGGCGCCGTTCGGTGCAGCTCGTGATGGCTCCGGCTCTCTCTGCCACGGCATTGTACTGCCCTGTAGGATCCTGTACATTGCTGTAGCTCTTCGAAAATCGGCTCTGGCTCCGCCTGTGAACACCTGCAATCAAAGAGGAGCCATCGGAGTTGCGTTTGTACGGCTCCGCCGCTTGTATAGGACTTCTACAGGGAGAGAGCTGGAGCTAGGCGGATCCTGGTCAAACGGGCCCTAAATATTCTTCATTTTTGAATTAGAATCCAACGTACAAAGGAACAACATTGCGTACTTAAAAGGAGAATGCCATGAAGTTATTATCAATTTAAAACGTTGACCTTTTCTTTTCAAGGCATGTAGTCAGGCAGGTAGCATAGATAAATGCGACCAACTGCTCCAGATAGAATAAACTTATGCCACGGTTTTTTTAAAAACAAAGCCAGATTCATTCTAAGAAAGAACTAGCTGAACTAATAACTATGCAGAAAATATATCCTAAAAAGACAAAGAAAAAGGACATGCTTCCTCCGTTCTAAAATAAGTGCACAATTCGCATTTCGAGGAGTCAAACATTCTTTTTTCGAAAGTGTGCTTGGCACGTGCTTCATTAAGAGAAGTTAGAGTTGGTACAAACACATTTGTACGGTGAACAGCGGCGAGTTGCCGAGTGCACTACACAGACACACACTTACAAAGATCACCGGCTTGAGGTGGAGCTAAAACAGCCTACTAAGTAAAGAACAAATTTTGCGACGAGGGCAGAGCAAGTAAGCCTGTAGACAGGCTAGTCAGGGCGCAAGCGTCGCCGCCCGCGAGCACCGAGCATGGGGTAGAGCTCCAGCATTGCCTCACGCTTGGACGACGACAACGGCTCACGGAACGCCTCATGGAACCGGGCGGCGACGGTTGCGTCAGGCGTCAGTGGTGCTGACCGTGGGGTGCTCGCCGATGGCTGCCACTTGCGGAGCAATACCCGCTTGGCCTGCTTCTCCGGGTTCGGGTCACGGAAGACGGACTTCGCAGCAAGTCTTTCGCTTCGGCGCAGTACCAGGTCATCATCCCGCACGCGTGAGACACGAAGGCGCGGCGGCGACTGGATGAGCGGTACCGCGAGCGGTAGCGTTAGACTGGCGATGAAGTCCACGACAGAAGGAGGAGATGGGCCGCCGTTGGTGGGCTGATCGGGTTGCCCAACATGGGCGACGTCGGAAGCCCCGACGGAGGGCTTCTGAGGCTGCGCATCGTGGGCATGGCCGGTGGCTCCGACGGCAGCGTCGTCACCATCCATCCCCGACGCCTCAGCATCGAAGCTGAGCCGGACCATAGGCAGCGGCGAACGTGTGTCCTCTAGCGCTGCCTGGGCCTCCTCCAGAGTGGTAGGCGGGCACACCGCATCGATGATGACAGTGTCCGCTACCGCCGCGTCCTCGCCATCCACCCATGGCGCCTGAACATCCGTAGACGGGCGCAGCACTGGAGCACTCGTTGACCTACTCGCGACGAGGGAGGCAGCGAGCTCATCAAGCATCGGGTCGACCCATACAGGGGGCCCAGAGTCCTCGCACAGCGATACTGTGAGCGGGTCAGCAGAGGTAGCGGCGTTGTCGGCGCAGTCAGTGGTCATGGCGATGCCATAGGCACCCACCACAGTCCCCTGCGTGGCTCCAGCTGAGCCACTAGGAGGCGCATGCGAGGATGGTCGTGGGCCGCCACCCACCACCGTGAACGTCGGAGGACAGGTACGGGCCGAGCAGAGAATCTGTCTGACAATGATGGGTGCCTGCGGTTCCGACGCGCCAACAACACCCTGGTGAACGCCGCCGTTGTTGTCATGTACGCCATGGCGACCATGACGAGGCTGGCGCAGTTGCAAAGCAGCATGACTGCACCTTAGAGGCCCTTGCATCCGGCCCGAGGGGAGGCGCCAGGGCGGACGACCATGCTTGCAGTTCCTCGCCCGATGCCTCGTGCTAAGGCAGAGGAGGCAGCGGGATGGGAAGGTACACCTGGTGGCGATGTGGTCCCCCGCCAAACAGTTAAAGCAGAGACCAACGAGTGAAGGCGGCACTGGCCGCTGGCGACGAGGGTGAGGCGGGGCATGGCGGTGCCTGCATCTGCGCCGACGACTTTGAACCAGTGTGAAGCCATCAGCGTCAGGCGCGGCTGGCCGAGGGTCATGGAGTTGAGGAGGCGCAAGTGGAGGATAGGTGCGCGGCGGCTTGCTGTTCCCCATGGACCCAGGTCCTGGCTCACGGAAATGGCGATGGCGGCCGCGTGCCGCCAACTCCGAACGCTACGGGCTGAGGCGGTGGTGCGCGGGCACACGCGCGACCGGCTGTGTGCCGATACGCTGGTGCACGGGCACCCTGGCGGCCGGGTGCGGGGGCACCACTGGAGGACCCGGATTGGCTTCCTTGGTCCTAGCCCGTCGGCGACAGCGCCGCCGCTTCTCAGTGATGACGACCGGACGTGCGACTGAGGCCTTCCCACACGGCACAGCAGGCACGGGGGAGGCCGTCACCTCGAAGGCCCGGCAAGCAACTTCCAAGTACGGCGATTGGCCAGCCGAGGGCGCGCAGTCGAGGTCACAGTCGCTGGAATCCTCCATCCAGCGTAGAGCCTTGGGTCTGCCCGTAGACTGCGTGGCTGGAAAGAAAGGTGTGGCGAGAGGAGACAGGGAGGGGCTCGTACAGACACCGTCAGCGATCCGGTGTGGGTCGGCGAGGGAGGCGCAGAGGAGCTCGGTGGCGGTCGAGGGGGCGGGAGCCATAGCCTCGTCGTCAACTTCATCCTCGTCCTGGTCATCCAGGACATCCTCGACGAGGACCTCGTCCTCCCACGGACGCGTCTTCATCATGGGCCGGCGCGCGGAGGTGGCCGCAACGAAGGCGTCCGCCCCCAGCGGCTGGGGAGCTATGGTGGAAAGGCCCGACAGCGGTGGCGAGGAGGAGGCCGTGGCGCTGGCTCCCGGAGTTGGCAGCGGCTGCTGCTGCGTAGACGAGACTGGCGTATCTGCGGCCGGAGGCAGCGACTGGACGTCTTCCCTGCGAGGCACATCCGCGGCGCAGGTGCCGACGGCAGCGACGGAGAGGCTGGCATCCACTAAGGCTGGCGAGGTGGCTGCCGGGGCCAGAAAGCACGCCGACAGGCTGGTGTCGGGGCTGGCGGCGCCGTCGACGGAGACCATGATCTCGGCGACCCCTGGGAGAGCGCTGGAGAGGCACCCATGAACCGGTAGATCGGGCGATGGAGGAGGCGGATCCGGGCGTTGAAGGGGAGGGGCGGCTGTGGATGGTGCAGATCTGGAAGGGGAGGGCACCGGCAGCGGGAGGGTCGGGAGGCTCGGGGTCCATCCGTTCGAACAGTTGTTTGTGCTTATTCAGAATGTGAGTCAAACATTCTCAAGTTAAGTTTGACTGAATGTTTAACTATCATTTGTTTATAAACTGAATGTTTTAATTTGAATTTTAATTGTATGGTGTTTAAATTAGTAAAACTGATTATGGGGCAAATTAAAGGCGGAAGTGGAAAGCAGGGAATGAAAAATTTGAAGAATTTGAGAAATTTTAGTAAAGTTTATTGTGCGGCAAAATATATATCTTGCTGGTCATGACTCGCGAGGAGCCGAGGACACGAGGGCCGGGGTAGCTCAATCGAGTCTGAACAATTTTACGCGGCACGAGTGTCAAGTGTCAACGTTGTGTCTGTTGCAATGCAGTCAGAGTCAAACAAATGCGTCGTGTCGTGTCGTGTCTATACAAATTAACTTATATGCACCGAAAACTTTTAGAGTCGTTGTCTACTGTTGTGCTCGCACGTAGACTTCGTTTTATTTTCTCGAGAGACCAACCGTACGTACGTGTAATGGTCAAAGCGTTAGTCAGTTTTTCGAAAAAAAAGCGTTAGTCAGTTGACAAGTGTATATATAGTAGTGTTGCTTTATATAAAAGTTAGGTTTACCTCCGTCAAAAAAAATATATATACAGAGAGTATATATGAAGTGATTTAATTTCTTGTCGATCTGTAATACTAGTAATATACTATATAAATTTAAATAGCGAATGAAACAGATCGACCTTCAGTCTGCGAATCTCACTCTTTATTAGCTCGATCTAGAACCCAGAACCACATACAAAAGTACAAAAATGTGTGAGATAGAGGCAGAGACCGCTCTGTGCGTTTTTGCACGGAGTTAATTAACCTCTTAACTACAAAAACTAGAACAAATACTATATGCACATCAGGTTAATTGACGCCTATATATATACATAAAAAATCGATGGAGCATGCATGCAGTTGATGATTGATCGACTGATGGAGTCGGGAGCTTGCTTGCCGCCCCGGCCGACCGGCTAGCTAGCTTATCAGGGGCACGATCCGTTGGGAGCATGGCAGCCGGTGTTGTTGCCGCCCGGCCAGCCTAGCACCTGCATGATGAGCCCCAGCCAGCTGCTGGTACCGGTGGGCCCCCCGCTACCGCCGGCGTTTCCAGCAACGGTCTTGCCGTGACGATCATGTTGCAGCACTGCATCAGCACGACGGCCACCAGCACCGCCCTCGCCATTGTCGCCGCTGCAGCTGCCATATATTTACTTGCCGTACGTCGTCCGATCAGAGTTCTGCGATTGCAGACGACGATATATGTGGCAGGCTAGCTAGAGAACTGTGGTGATTGCAGACGACGATCGATCGAACTGGTTATGACGTACTCTGGAGGAGTTTGCTTCAGTACGTACTTCGTCGATGAGACGATGATCGATATAGGCAGGAGAACTTGTCTCTCGAATGGTTTGTTGGGAGACAAGATGCATGCATGAGTTCCTTTTATAGCTTCGTTACGCAGGTTTAAGCAAGCGCCGACCGGGTCTATTCTTCGCCTTGTACTTTTATAAGCATTTGAATTTGAATTTGATTTACCGGTCGAGGAAGCTGCTGCATGCGTCATCATCTAACGGCGCCAACTGTTGAGATTCGTAGTTCGTTGGTTCATTAGATCGGGTGCATTTCGTCATAGGAAAAGGTCAAAGTTGATTCACAGTATGTGTACGAGATCTAAAACAACTACTACCGTGACTTCTAGTAAGAGGAAAAGGGAACAGTGGAACAGAGAGAAGTAGGAATCGCAGACCATCGAGAGCCGGAGTCGTAGCAGTGGGGTTGGACGTCTCGTTCGCCGGCGGTGCCATCTGCGCGCCGGCAGCGACGGTCGGTGGAGATGAGAGTCGACGCAGTGACGATGGTGGCGCAGTGAAGACGATGACGGCTTCCCGTCACTGGCTGCGCCCCTTCTCAGATCGGGATCGGGAATATCGGTGGGGAGTGGCGGCTCAGGTGAACCTCGTATTTAGAGCCAGCCGGCCCCCACCTCTATATATAGCGCAGTGTGACGGGGGCCCACCAACCATGTAGGGTTGGGCGCCCCCGATCAGGGCGCGAGAAGCAAGGCCCAAAAGGCCGTTGGGCCTAATGGTAGGAGATCAAAACCCAACATTCTCCCCCTTGATCTCTCATCATTTTCTTCGTTCTTTAATTTCATACTCAAACTTTCGATTCATATTTTTCTTGTTTCTATCCTATTCCATCGCAGATTAGTGTATTGAACTGTTTCATCGTCACAGCAATTAGTGCCGTTAGACTAACAGCCACAACACATTTCTCTGTTTGGAATGAAGTTTCTTCTGGGCCCTTCGTATGTTCGGGAATCATAGGCTTTCCCTTAAACCCATGCCGGCTACGTGTTCTCTGAACACGTTGGGTGGTAAGCCCTTTGTGAGCGGATCCGTGAGCATTTTCTCTGTACTTATATGCTCAAGATTTATAATATGATCTCGAACTTTATCTTTTACAACATAATACTTTATGTCAATGTGTTTGGCAGCACCACTTGACCTATTGTTGTAAGCATATTGTACTGCTGGGTTGTTATCACAATACAACCTCATCGGTTCATTTATATCATCAATCACTTTCAATCCGGGTATGAATTTCTTTAGCCAATTCACCTGCCCCGTTGCCTCATAGCATGCTACAAACTCGGCATACATTGTCGAGGATGTAGTTACGGTTTGTTTGGAGCTTTTCCACGATATAGCCCCTCCTGCGAGAGTAAATATATATCCTGACGTGGATTTTCTTTCTTCTCCCGCATAATCGGAATCTGAATATCCCTCTATCTTCAGGGAATCAGATCTTCTATACGTTAACATGAGGCGTTTCGTACCCTGCAAATAACGCAGGACTTTCTTCACCAATTTCCAATGTTCTATTCCTGGATTCTTTTGATATCTGCCAAGTAACCCGGTGACAAAAGCCAAGTCAGGGCGTGTACACACTTGAGCATATTGTAAACTTCCAACTGCTGAAGCATACGGTACCGCTTTCATTCGGTTAATCTCATATTCATTCTTGGGACATTGATGTTCCCCATATCTATCGCCCTTGACAATAGGAGCAGGTGAAGAACTGCACGCATGCATACTAAATTTCTTCAAAACCTTTTCTATGTATGCCTTTTGCGACAGTCCCAGTACCCCCTTTCTTCTATCTCGGTGAATCTCTATTCCCAAAACAAACGAGGCCTCACCGAGATCTTTCATATCGAAGTTTGAGGACAAGAATTTCTTCGTTTCCATTAGTAGACTGACATCACTGCTAGCAAGCAGGATATCATCCACATACAGAATTAGGAATATATACTTTCCATTCTTGAATTTTGCGTAAACGCAATTGTCCTCAACATTTTCCTTAAACCCAAAACCTTTTATCGTTCTATCAAATTTCAAATACCACTGTCTTGAGGCTTGTTTCAATCCGTAGATTGATTTCTTTAGACGACATCCCATATTTTCTTTTCCTTTTACAACAAAACCTTTCGGTTGTGCCATATAAACATTTTCTTCCAAATCCCCGTTAAGGAACGCCGTTCTTACATCCATTTGATGTAACTCCAAATCATAGTGGGCCACAAGTGCCATTATAATTCTGAAGGAATCTTTACATGAGACTGGAGAAAACGTCTCATTGTAATCAATCCCTTCTCTTTGCGTAAAGCCTTTCGCCACAAGTCGTGCTTTAAATCTTTCTATGTTCCCTTGGGAGTCATATTTTGTTTTGTAGATCCATTTACAACCTACTGTTTTGGCTCCTTTAGAAATAATTTCCAAGTCCCAAACTTTGTTGGTACTCATTGATTTCATTTCATCTTCCATGGCCTTAAGCCACTTTGATGAGTGGTCGCTTCTCATGGCTTCTTCAAATGAGGTGGGATCATCCCCCATCTGAAATTCTTCTGTTTCATAAACTTCATAGTCATTAGAAATAGCTGACCTTCTTGTTCTTTGAGACCTTCTAGGGGCCTCTGGCACTTGTTCCACATTGGGCTGTTGTTGTTCTTCCTCATGTGCGACATTTGGTTCTATGGGTTCCTCAAGGACAGCCTCCTCAAGGACAGGTTCCTCATGTTCATTTATTGTCGCTACGGGAGAACTTGCAACAGGTATTGGCTCCATAGTGTCCTGCACTGTGGGCTCAACAGCAACAGGTAGCGTAAAGAATGGTTCTTCAACCATTGGAGTGGGTACATGTACCCGTTTCTCCTGTAGGCTTATTTCTCGTGCTACGATGCTCCCCCTGATCATGTTATCCTCCAAGAACATAGCGTGTCTTGTTTCTACAATTTTCGTATGTCTGTCAGGACAATAAAACCGATATCCTTTTGATCTTTCTGGATAGCCAATGAAATGGCAGCTGACTGTCTTAGAGTCTAACTTTCCTATGTTTGGGTTAAACACTTTTGCCTCAGCTGGACAGCCCCACACACGCAAATGATTAAGTGAGGGTTCTCTTCCTGTCCATAATTCATACGGTGTTTTAGGCACCGATTTGCTTGGTACTCGATTAAGTATGTGAATGTCGGTTTTCAGTGCCTCCATCCATAAACTAATCGGCAAAGTGGAGTAACTTATCATGCTTCTTACCATATCCATTAGGGTACGGTTACGTCTTTCAGCCACTCCATTCTGCTGAGGCTCCCCCGGTGTGGAGTACTGAGCGACTATGCCATTTTCCTGTAGAAACTTTGCAAACGGTCCAGGAATTTGGCCATATGGGGTATGTCGCCCATAGTACTCTCCACCTCGGTCTGATCGTACAATCTTTATTTTCTTATCATGCTGATTTTCAACCTCAGCTTTAAATATTTTGAATTTATCCAATGCTTCCGATCTTTCTTTAATTGGATAAATATAGCCATAACGAGAGTAGTCGTCTGTGAATGTTATAAACGAATCATAACCATCCACGCTTTTCACAGGAAATGGACCACATATATCAGTGTGGATTATTTCTAAAGTTCCTGTGCTTCGTTTGGCATTTTTCTTAATTTTCTTGACATACTTTCCTTTGATGCAATCAACGCATTGTTCTAAATCTGAAAATTCTAAGTGCGGAAGAATTGATTCTTTAATTAGTCGTTCCATTCTCCCCCTCGAAATATGGCCCAAACGACAGTGCCATAATTTCGAAGAGGCATCATCAATTCGCTTCCGCTTCTTAGTTACATTCGCAGATGGGGAATCATTCATATTTTCATCGCATACATTGTTCGTATTTTCATCAAGAGATAATAAATAAAGCTTGTCTTGTCGGAAGGCAAGACCAACACATTCATTATTAACAAGTATCTTACATTTGCCATTACCAAAATGGCAATCAATTCCGTCATCATCAAGTTTCGAAACACTTATTAAATTTCTACGCAAAGAGGGAACATAAAGTACTTCTTTAAGTCTAAGTACAAAGCCATTATTCAATTCTAAAGATAAATCTCCAATAGCTTCAACATTGGCTTGCACTTCATTTGCAACTTTAATCGTTCTTTCTCCTCTTTGCAAGGTTCTCGTCCCACTTAACCCCTGTAAGGAATTTGCAACATGAGTAGTTGCTCCTGAATCAACCCACCAAGTGGATTTTGCATAACATAAATACAGGGATTCATCTACAAATGTAATAAATTCATCACCTCTTTTCAGTAGAGATTTCAGGAAGTCTGGACAGTCTCTCTTGTAGTGTCCTTTCTTAAAGCAGTGCTTGCATTGATCTTTCTCAGCTCCACCATAGGAGTTGTTCTGCTGATTTTCAGATTCTTGGGGTTTCTTTCCCTGTGAATTTGAGGAAGAGGCCTTATCTCACTTGGGTTTCCCTTGTGGTTTAAAGTTCTTGCCATTAAAGTTCTTTCTTTTGTTATCCTTCACAAAATGAGCGGACTCACTCTGTGAGGATTTTATCCTCTCCTCTTCTTGAGCACACATTGAGATAAGTCTTTCTATGCCCCATCTTTCAGGCTGCATATTATAGTTCACAATGAAAGTATCATATTCTTTTGGCAAGGAAGCAAAAATCAAATGAATCAGGAAATCATCTTCCTTCAAATTCATTTCTTTCAGCTTAGATGCCGTGGTGTTCATCTTCAAAATGTGCTCTCTGATGCTACCACCAGTATATTTTTCATTCACAAGTTTCTTTATCAGTGAACTTGCTGTGGCCTTGGTAGACCCAGTAAACTGACTCTTGATTTTATCAAGATATTCTGTGGCAGTAGCACATTCAGGGATTGAGCCCCTTATCTGTTCTTCTATGGTGGCCTTAGCTACCAATAAGCACTTGCGGTTAGAGAGGGTCCATTGCCTGTGTTCAAGATCATATTTCATTCTTATCTCAGCATGATCACGCTTTCGAGCAGTGAAATCAGCGTCAGATTCATTGTCTTCTCTCACCGGATCCACAGGTTCAGTGGGACACGGTGAGATGATGGCATAATCGACCTCTCCCAATGCAAGTTCCAATTCATATTTCTCCCGCCACACACGGTAATTTGTCCCGTTGAGTGTCGGGATGTTCGAGATGTTCACAATGCATTTGCCTCCTGAAACCACATCAGAGTAAGTGAGAAATATTTATATATGAAATCATATGCTTTAACTCAACGTTGGTCAAATTGAAACATATAATTCATCTATGCAATAATTTTACATCACCGTTGGGCAGAAATAAAATTAATGCACAATTTTCATGAATCAAAATTATAATATTGTTATTAACAACGTTGGTCAGAAAATAACAATACTACAATTCATCTTCAATTATTATTTATTTTCCAAAACTAAATTCTCCCGTTGGTTCGAATTTGATAATGAAAATAACTATATCAAGTACGCAGCGGAAACAATAATAAAATTCTCATAATGTTGTTTTCCAGAAGCACTAAAAAAAAATTTCATTATTTCTGAGCAAAATGTCGTTGGACAATATTGCACGAAAGTTCATATCAAAATTCTATTCAAATTCATTCAAATATTCATCGAATTCATATAAATATTGCTTCTAAAAAAAACGAAATTCATTTCCTTTATTAATTTGGCCTGAAGGCCCAATTTGCGGACGTGGCCCATGGCCACTCCCGCGCGGTCCAGCAGGTGCCCAGCGCTCTCCAGCGGGTCGGCCCGTTCGGCCAGCAGCGCTCGGCCCAGCTGGCTTCCTCGCCCCCGCGCCCAGGCCGCAACCTGGGCCTGGGCCGGGATTTCAGCCCGAGCCGCGCGCCCGCCTAGGCCAAAACTTGGCCCATCATCGGCGCTCGGAGGATCTGGACCGTTCGTTTTCATCGGACGGCTCTCCTCGTTTTTCGCTGGATCAAAACCACCGTGCGGCCGGCGACACCAAGAACCCTAGGTTCATTTCCATTCTCCCTCTCTCCGGTCTTTCTGTGACCCAGCGATGGCGGCGCCCATGGCGACCGAAGCTCCTCCGGAGTGGGTCCGGCCACGGCGCCACTTCCTTCGTCTCTTCTCTCAGCCGCCCTCAGAGGTCCTGCGAGCTCGCCAAAAGAGATGGTGGTGCCACCGCCGGGTCCCTCACCGGTGCACGAGCTCGCCCTAGGCTGAGCTCGTCGCCATCGAGCGATCCCGCGGCGGTACCCCGAACCGAGGCGTCACGCACGGCGTGAACGCGCCCCCTCCCCTTGGCGGCTTCTTTGCCTCGCGCCGGCAACCAGGCCCGGTTCCCAGAGCGCCGGCCACCACGGCTCGACTCAGCGAGCTCGGTGGCCGTGGCAGTTTCATTTCATGGTGGTGAGCCTCCTCGGCCGACGGTTCTCTTTCTTCCTTCCTTTCTGTTTCTGTTCTTTTTAGGGTTAGGGTTTCTCCGATTTAGTTTTCCGATTTACCCGATCTAGGGTTCTTGATTCATAACCATGGCTCTGGTACCATTGTTGAGATTCGTAGTTCGTTGGTTCATTAGATCGGGTGCATTTCGTCATAGGAAAAGGTCAAAGTTGATTCACAGTATGTGTACGAGATCTAAAACAACTACTACCGTGACTTCTAGTAAGAGGAAAAGGGAACAGTGGAACAGAGAGAAGTAGGAATCGCAGACCATCGAGAGCCGGAGTCGTAGCAGTGGGGTTGGACGTCTCGTTCGCCGGCGGTGCCATCTGCGCGCCGGCAGCGACGGTCGGTGGAGATGAGAGTCGACGCAGTGACGATGGTGGCGCAGTGAAGACGATGGCGGCTTCCCGTCACTGGCTGCGCCCCTTCTCAGATCGGGATCGGGAATATCGGTGGGGAGTGGCGGCTCAGGTGAACCTCGTATTTAGAGCCAGCCGGCCCCCACCTCTATATATAGCGCAGTGTGACGGGGGCCCACCAACCATGTAGGGTTGGGCGCCCCCGATCAGGGCGCGAGAAGCAAGGCCCAAAAGGCCGTTGGGCCTAATGGTAGGAGATCAAAACCCAACACCAACAACGTACGCGGCCGGGGCGGGGGCGCCATCGCTACGCGGTTTTCTTTCAGCGCCCGATCAAGTTGAATTTCAATTCACAAGGTTGAAAATCCGTCCGTCGATCAAACCAAGCTGCCATGCATACTAACCCGCCCAAAAAGGAAGTCCCATGTTCCCTCTCTCCGGCCAGGACTAAAAATTACTCCAACTTTAAGGATGTCATATCCATATAACAAATACTAGAGAAAAAGGAACTAATTAAAGTATAGCTATACCTATTTACAAATTAGCCACCAACTATGATGGAGAAATTAAAACAATTTAACACAAAAATTGCTAGAGCTGTCCTACTCCTTGTTGCTTTGCTTTGCCCAAATGGAGCATCAAGGATCCACTTTTTTATGTTTTTGTAACAAGCGTACGTATGAAGGACACTTGTGCATACTGTTTACTTAACATGACTATGATTAAGTCCGCTATTTATATTATTTACACCTCCCTGCGCGCGTGCCTACCAAGCGTGTTGATCATCGTCATGATCATATCTTTGACACCATGTGCTGCATAAGCATAACAACTGAACTAGGATCCAACAAGTTAAGGAAGAGTACTTAGGGGCGCCTATTTGAATCACTAGTGCTAGTTACTAGTTGAGGCAAAAATTAGCCTAAATTAGCTAGAGTTGGTTGGATAGTTGAATACCAACTAGTTGAAGGCCTGGCTAAAAAGTTATCCCACCTATATTAGCCCTCCTGTTTGGATACGTTAGAGCTAATTTTAGCTAATTTTAGCTAGCAAACAATTGTCCCTTATATCAAACAGGCCGATATATAGTATAGCTACTTCAAAGGAATGCTATGAATTTACCAATTCACAATTAGACTTTTTACCAATTCAAAGGAATGCCACTTGTCACCATCAACTCGACTGAGAGTAAACCACTCCGTGCATTTTTGCTCTCGTTTTGACTCTCTCAAGTTGAATGCCTTGGATCTTCTTAGTGCCTGTTTAGATGCATTTGGAATGACAAAACTTTTGGCCATAATCTTTTGCTGCAAATCTTTAGGCATTTAAACTCTACATCTTGGTGTTTAGATGCATGGCAAAACTTTAGCATTGTACCAAACAAAGACTGATTTGCCCTCATTTAATGACTGATTTGTTGCATTAATTGGCAGCCATGCACAGCCATGCGGGGTAGTGGGCGTACAGCTCGCGCCCCAAGACGTTTTTGCCCAGTTTTTAGCCTTTTGGGTCCCAAATAGCAAAAGTTTTGCAGCCTAGGTTTTACTCTTTTTTGTCCTTGCTGTTTAGATCCATTTTGCCAAAAGATGGACTAAAAGTGCTAATGTTTTGGCAAAATATGGAAAATAAATAGGGCCTTAATAGTATAGCCAAATGATGGCAGGTTGTGCAACCAAAATGCTGCGGATAAATGGGTAAGTGTTGGATTATTTAGCTGATAGCTCTTGTAGTTGTCTTGTAACTGATCCTCAGCTTTTTCTAATTTTTTTTGGAAAAGGCACAATATGAAGAAGGAATGGAAAAAAAGTATGGCGTTAATTGGAAAATTGAGCATCCAGAATTAGATGCAGGTGTCATTTATGAATGTGCAGGTAGAATGCCGCATGGTAAGCTAGGAATTGGTGATGGAGCAATTAGTGTTGCTGAGAAGGAAGCAATCAAGACAAGAAAAAGAAGTGCACAGCCATTTGTCTCTACTAAAGAGAAGCGACTTGAAAGGGAAAATCTGCAGCTGCGAAAAGAATATAGCAATCTTGAACATGTTGTGCGGGTAACTATCATTGAAATAAATATATGCGTACAAATAAATACCTATTGCTAACCATGATGTTTTAACAGGCACTTGCTGCTAAACAAGGAATGGACTTTGATGCGTTAGCTCAGGAAACTACAAATAACTTGGTAAGTTTTACTGCTACCTCACAGAGCACAAATTATTAAAATGAACTGACCTTCAAAGTATAAACTAATATATGCATGCATGCAGCCTACTTCTGAATCTGAGGTTGCATTCTCTAGAGAGCATGAGAAAACTGTTCCTCATGCATCTGAACATGTAAGTATTAAGTGTGTTCCAAATATATTCATGCCATACCTGAAAGTATTGCAAAATCTATCTTATATATATTCAAGCTAGTTCATATGCTTATAAAAATAATTTTATAACTTCTGTAGGATAACATTGGTGGAGCAAACTATAGTGGTGACGAAAATAAAGATGACACCTATGATTATGATGATGAAGGATACCACTCCCAAGATGATGGCCAATATTATGGGAACAATGGTTATGATGATGATGGCGCCTGGTGATGAAAAGAGATTATATGCAACATATGAAGTGTGTGGCACTTTTAAGTAGTTTTTCTTATGTCTTGTGAACAGCAGCATCTTAGTCAAGTATTTTAATCTGAACATTAATTTATGCTATGTTGAAGAATGTTCTTAGAAACTTTCAGAATGTCTAGGTCATACCTTTGTTTGGTGATCATTGGGCTTCAAACTTTTAATGTAGTTTGCAATATTGAAGAGCTGGTTATGAAATGCCATGAATTATATTATGAATGTTTAACATCTGTAATTGATCTTCGTGGTTACATATTAATTATTTATGGCTATAAAAAAATATCCCAAGCAATATCGGATGATGCATCTCTATGTTGCCGATGGTTTAATAGTTTTAACCGATGGGAAACCAAAACCTTCACATATATATTCTACCGAGAGTATTTAATTCCCGACGGTTAATAAACACCGTTGCTAATATGTTTCCCGATGGGTTAAAAAACCGTCATGCAACAAATCCCTGACAGAATATATTTCCCGATGGATTTTAAAAAACCGTCATGCAACAAATCCCCGACCGGATATGTTTCCCGATGGGTTTTAAAAAACTGTCAAGCAACAAGTCCCCGACCGGGGTACCCTCGGCAATTCATGTCCGACCAAAGGCGTTTTGGCGTGTTTACCAACTAGTTGCCAAGCGTTAACTGTCGGAAACATACAGTCGGCCATACAATGACTGATTACCAATCGGTAAAAGTGGGAATGCCCGACCATGGATGCCCGACGGGAGGTTCCCGACGGTATACGCTCGGCAATTGCACTTCCCGACGGTACAAACTAATGCCCGGCTGTTTAATAACTGTCGGCCATTCTTGCACCTCTAGTAGTGTATTATACTAGGTCAACCGTCTTACAAAAATGATTTGGGGTGGTGTTGTCTATAAGTTGGGGCCTACCTGGACATTTAGTAGCATTGTTTCTTATGGCGCCAACCGTGCCGTCTAAAAAATGTTCAGGGCCCTCTGAAAATCATATATGTAGTAGAAGCTTACCGGGACATTTTAGTAGCATTGTTTCTTATGGCACCAACCGGGACGTCTACAAAATGTTCAGGTTCCTCTTAAAATCATATATGTAGTAGAAGCTAATACTCTTCTGTCTTCTCTATAAACTTGGCTAGACTTAAAGTAATTTAACTTAGAATAACTAAAAATCTGTTGCTAGTTATTCTAAGTTAAACTACAAGGAGAAAAATATGTTTTCCTGACCAGCAAATTGTTTTGAGAAGTACGTAAAAAGAGAAGAAAGTGTCTTATTTTCACAAGTCCGAAGACTTGACTCGGCAAAAGTGTCAGCGTTGTGCCTGTGCAATTCATATTTTATTTATTAAGTACGTACGTACTCTACGCTGTGTGCAATCTGCACAGTAAAAAGAGAATTCAGTCGTGATGTATATATAGTACTAGTACACATGCATGATTTGCATGACGGACAGCTGGCTCCACACACGTAATCTGAGTATGTTCGTACGTGATGCTAATAATTACAGCGCAAGTGACGGTAACAACCTGGTATCAACCTATCCGTTGTTCGCCTAATGCTGTGGGGCCAGTATGGCCGCATGTAGGTAGGTCGCTCGCACATATTGACCTTTCCTTTGTTGATCGAGTCCAAGCGTACCTACGTATAAAGGTCAAAGTGCGTGTCAAACAGTATTAGTTACGGCATTATACTAGACCAAACATGCATGCTGCTTTGTTTAACTATAAACGGTTGAATTTGGTCTCAGTCCTTTTTTTTTACCAGTACGTCAAGGTCTGTTAGAGCAACTCCAAGAGACTTAAAATTATATGCTAAATTGTGAGATTTAGCCATTATATAAAATAGAAAGCCCATCTAAAATGTAGAGTTTTACGACAGCCTAGCTAAATTGAAAAACACATATAGCAAGAAGGACTCGCTAGGGAAATATAGCCAGCGAGAATGGTGGGATACCCAGCTAGGAAAAATAGAAAACAATATAGACAAGCTGTTAGAATGCTTTCTTGGAGCATAATAGCTATAAATGGCTTCACGAATACATTTACCCAGTCTGTTGGAGTTGCTCTTAGTTCTTTGTTCTTTCCGCGAGGACTACAAGTACGCGTACGTTGGCCTGCATTACATGCATGTTCGTGATTCTTAGGTGATTCATTCAGTTGGTGGTGGCTTGGCGCCATTGGTCAAATTACTTGAAAAGGTGTATATAAAAAGTGTTTTTCCTGCCTACTGAAAGGTATTAGTCTAATAATTAGGCACACTTAATTAAATAGTGGTCAATGGGGAGTCAGGATTTTTTTTGAAGGGAAGAGGGACTTATATTAAATCTTAGCTCAGTACATCCCCAAATTACACATGAAAAAAATCTGAAATAAAAAATATAATATTCTATCCAGATTCTTCCATCGTCTTCTTTCCCAATTGCTTTCCTCGAACGCTGGAGAAAAAAAAAGTCATTATGCCACATCCAACGACCAACTTTAAAACATTGGACATATCGTAAGATCTAACGCTTCAGAATTAGTCCAAAACACATCTAAATCGCCAAAAGAATATCGGCAGTTGTGTCGTCAGGTACGACATAGGCTATATAGAATCATCACTTGGAGACCTTAAATTTCTCTCGCGACCATCGACGATGAGATCGATAATCTGGAGTCACTGTCTTCGTAGGGGGCTCTCAGAAGCACCTCTCCCCTTGCAAATAAAGGTCGTAAATTAACCGACTGCCGATGAAATCGAAACCTGCAACGCTGATCTCGTCGTGACAATCACCGAAATCATCGCAGGAAACATGATCCCGACCGAAAATCATATGATTTTGCAGGAAATTTATTTGGACTCAAATCCTAATAGACTGAAAAACTACTAGAAAAAGATGGGTTCCCTCCTCTTCTTGTCTTCGGTAGAGTCACCAGAGAGGAAGAATGAGAGGGCCCTAGGTGAGACGGTGGAGCGAGGAGCCGGCGGTTCTACCTAGGGCCTAGGCGGCGACTGCGTCCCAGATCGAGTGCGCGGAGTTTACAAACTCCCGTGCCATGCCCCTGCCGCCCGTGATTGGATCATCACAATGAAGCTAGGTAGAAAACGAAAACAGAAAACAAAAACGGAATTGAAATATGATGGGCGTGCGGACGGATCGGACGCACCTGCGCGAACTAACCCGCCACACCCACGCTGAAAGACTCGACCACATGGTGCCCTTATCCGCTTGACTCCTTCCCATCCCGTCTGTGACCACCGCACTCTCTCGCTCGCCTCGCCTGCTCCTCCGCACTTCACCCTCTCGCTTTGCTGCGTCGCGCCTCCCTCCCTCCCTCCGTACTCCCGTGACCTTCATGCCACCGAGAGAGAGGGTGACGGCGGAGGCTTTCCGGCGAGCCGCGCCTCCCTCCTTCCCTGCCTCCCTCCCTCGCTTTGGCAACCTCCAGCCACCGGAGAGGAGCTCGATGGTGGTGGCTTCCGGCGAGGTAGGTGGATCCTTTGTGGATCTAAGCCGTCCCCTTCCTCCTCCTTCTCCTCTAGATCTGAGCTCTCCTCCTCCTTCTCCTCCTCCTCCTCCCCCTCCTCCTCCTCCCTCTGGATCTAAAGGGTGTGGCGGTGGCTAGGGTTCCGACGAGCTCTCTTGTTCAGATCTCGTCGTGTTGCAATGGTTCTTTTTGAATGTTGCGGTAGGGTTCAGTTGATGTTATAGTAGTACAGCTTGAGATGTATGCAGTATGTTTTTCAGTTTGCTTCAATCTACATGTTGCAGTAGTTGTTGCACGTTGTTGCAGAAGTTGTTCGGTGTTGTTGTAATTTTGCAGTATGTTCTAGTTGTTTCAATCTACATGTTGCAGTAGTTGTTGCTTTGTTGTTGCAGCAGTTGTTAGGTGTTGTTGTAATAATATATTCATAGTGTTTCAGCTGCTCCAGCCAGCAATATTTTTCAGCTGTTGTTCTTTTGTTGTTGCAGTAATACGTTTCTTAGTGTTTCAACTTCTTCATCCCAATGTTGCAGGAGTGTTGCTTTTTTGAGATGTTGCAATATGTTTAAGTTGTTTTAATCTCATGTTGCAGTAGTTATTCCATGTCATTGCAATAATATGTTCATTTGTGTTTCAACTGCTTCAACCTATTTTTGCAACGGTTTTGTTTCAGTGTTTGTTTATAATAACATGTTCATGGTGTTTCAGTTGCTTTTTATCCTACTGTTGCAGCGGCAAGGGGGGCGAGCTGGGGGTGGGCTGTGGGGGCGAGCTGGCAGCAGGCAGAGGTGCTGGGGGGCCGATGAGGTCAGGGGCAGGCGGATCCCATGCGTGTGAGGGTGTGGGCTGTTCCGATCTACTTACTCCTCTGCGCGGGGCATGCGGGGGGCTGCGGCGGTTGCCATTCTTTCTTCTTTCTTCTCGTGGAGGGCGCGTTCCGTGCGGGGGGGGGGGGGGGGGGGGGAGGGGGGGGGGAGGCTAAGTGCCTCCAGACGGACCCCTGGATCCAGGCGTCCGGGCGCTAGAAGCGCCGAAAAGAAAAAAAACATCGACCTCTACCAAAACAGAAGAAAGGCCTGACTCACCAGATTGACGTGAAACAAAAACTCATAACAAAGAAAAAACAGATCGAAAGTGTTGCACACCGTTCGAAGACTTAACAAGCCCGATCAATGAAGGCAGATAATAATGATCATATGTATATGAATTAACATGTCCACGGAGCTCATGCGTTTGCATGAGGTTTAGTCAAAACATTATAGTGCCGGTCCAACCCATGGGTATCTTAATATGTTCGTCTAAGCTACGAGACATGTGCATCGTCGTAGGCGTGAACAAAAATTTATAACCCGGTGCAACGCACGAGCACATATCTAGTTACGTGAAAAAGCAATGTGTGAGAGATATAGGCTCCATGTATTTTTGGATGGAACTAATTAGTAACGATCTCTTAATTACAATTTCTGAACAACTAGCTAGCTATCTTTCAGAAAGAACGAAAGAAATGAACAATTTCCTATACGCAACTACATACGCATGTACAGGTTAGTTGACCGTTAACTATCAACAGAATCGGAACCAGCTTAGTAACTTGATCAAAAATAGACCGACGACCCGTCATGCTGCGAGCCGGCTGGGCGGCGGCCCTGATCGGACTATGGGCATGTATGCCGCAGTTCATCGAGGCGCCGCCGCCCCGGCCGGCTGGTTACGTTTACGGGTGGCCAGGAGCTTGCCAGCGGTCGGCTAGCTAGTTTATCAGGGGCACGATCCGTTGGGAGCTCGGCAGTTGTTGTTGTTGCCGCCCGGCCCTTGTAGCACCTGCATGATCATCCCCAGCCAGCCGCCGTCAGCTGTCGTCGCTACCGCCGGTGCTTCCAGCAACGGCCTCGCCGCAACGAACACGTTGCAGCACTGCATCAGCAGGACGGCCACCAGCACCGCCCTCATCGCCATCGTCATCATTGCTGCCGCTGACGCCATATCAGATCAGTCCCGGCCCTTATGATCGATGCGATCACACGCTTGTCTGCGATGTACCGGGCTGCTTGTTGCTGCTAGCTAGCAGCTAAAAGTAGCCTTGAAGAAAAGCTAGCTAGACGATATCGATGGAGCTATATCTAGCTAGAAGTATAGTGCTAGCAATGTGATAGATCGCCGATGAGAGGAAGCTGGCCGGCTACGTCTATGGTGGGATGCCCTTGGAATGGTTGTTGGGAGAAGAGAGACAAAGGTGGTGGCCTTTTATAGCTAGCCTGACGCCGCCAAGCAAGCTATGAGACAGCGCCACTGCGGACCGGGTCTGTTCTACGGCTTGTACTGATTCCCTCTCATCTCAGAGGTCTCAGCTGATTAGTTAAACGCAAGCACGTACTACTCGGTTTCCGGGGCTCGGTCCAGTTCTATTTCAGCTCACAAGGGTTGAAAATCAAATCGATCAAAGCCAAGTGCATACACTAATAAGACAACGATTTTGAAGTAGTATTTCCATGTGCCTGGGTTATATTACATATACGTATTCCTGGTCTCAGCATTCGGTAACAATTCGGAGTATGTGACAATATTATGTGGTTGTTTTAAAGCAACTATTTTGAACTTTTGTTACAAGTTATTGTTTATGTACTGAGTTTGGTTATTTAAAATGACACGAGTGGATTCGCCTTGAATTTTGTATTTTTTTTGCTTTTTCATAAATGTTTGTAAAAAGCATTATAGAAATGTGTTTCGAAGACATCTTGCCTATTCGAAAGAGTTTCTTTCTCGATCCTTGCAAGGCACGCTAGGAAAATGTAAATTCTAGAAATTCACATAAAAATTAGAAAGATTGGCCATCAATTCAATAAACTCTAATCACTATTAATAATACTCCCTCCGTTCTATTTTATCAGGTGCAAGTTAGTATGACATGATCTCCTAGATTACCCTTTGACCATTCATTTGTTTCATATTATATTGTTTATGCTTATAAACTTTATAGTCATTGGATAGTATAATTCCTTACAAATCTAATCATATAAAGTTTGTATTATAATAGTTAAAATTATTAGCTTAATTATTGGTCAAAGTTTTTAAAGTTTAAATCTTTACGTGTGCGCCAGATAAAATGGAACGGAGGTAGTAATAATCATTACATCTAAATTACCCACCTACACTTCTTCCATTATAATAAATATCATAATAAAAATTGATGATAATAGCTATTATTAGATTCAAATTGTGTTTTCTAAATGTTACCCACCCACCTTTTGTCATCATTATAAAAAAATAGTGACCTTTCTAAATATACATATAATTACTTACCATTGGTAATAATAACATTAGATTCAAATTGTGCTTTCTATGTGTTTACCTACCTCTGCCTCTGCCACTAAAAACTATAAATAAGATAAATTAACCTCCTTATAGATAGGTTAGTTATTGTTATATATTGTTTTTGCAAGGAACGAAGAAGGAGGTGAATGAATGTCGTTAGGTGTAAACAAAAGAACTATAGCTAGCGTGGTCAGTGCTCTATTTGTTGGACCCAAGGATAGGCCTCGTCCCTCGTACATATATATCATATACACACACACATTGTTTGAATTCTCGTGTTGACTTGTTGTTCTGCCACCGAGAATTCAATTTGGTCGAATTCAACTAGTAGCTATACTAGTCGCCGCGGACTCATTGATCGGTTCTCCTCGTCTCTCTCTCCGCATCAGCCCGCCGCCCGCCCCGCGCGCGCGGTTACACTGACAACTCGATCGATCTCGTCGATGCATGTATTGCACCATGGTCATGGTCACCACGTACGTACGGGTACGGCAGCCGGCAGCCCATGGGAGTTGTACGTACGTGACAAATCCATCGGAACAGGTCCTTGTCACTATTCCGTGTGTGCCACTGCATGCACTTGCGGTCCTGTTCCTTCAGAGACAAGTAGTGCGGCTAGGTAGGTACATATTCATTCTCTCCGTCCCAAGATTATTTCAAGTTTATTATGCATCCTCCGTTCAAAAAAAGAATAATAAGAATAATTCCTGCGGATACGGGTGGACAAAATTTCACCGATTAATGAAAACTCGATTAACTGAATTTTTCATGATCTATTCGGCAAAGACTTTAGGCTATTTTGTTCACGGAAATCCATTTGGTTTTTGAGCTGGCATTAACCGGTTTAACTGAAATTATTTTTAACTATTATATATTAAACACTAAAAATGAGTCCATTTGCATATTTAAATGTATTTCTATGAAACTTTGTTTGTTGGAAGCAAATTATTTTGTTGATTTTCCTTTTGTTTTATTAAATGATCCATTCCTTATTAGGTGCTTTTTCTCAAGACAATTATATCGTTGTATTATCTTCCGTAAAATTACAATATACATTGCGGTTAACCGATTACCAAAACCGATTATGTTGGTCGGTTCTTAGTTTTTTTGCAATAAACCCGGTTAATATTTTGCAATTTTTATGACACTAATATTAATAATATATTTTATTAAATATAATTTCATAGCATATCTGTTTTTCTATTGTTTTTTTTCGAAAGCGCGCATTAGCATGTGTTTCATTAAGTGGAAGTAGAAGTTTTACACAATCCACGGGTGAGCACGGTGCGGAGCCATACACATCCGTGAGGACACATGATACACCGATCACCAGCTAGTGGTGGAATGTCTAAGTTTTACTGAGGGATAGACCGATTGTGCGACGGGGGAGGGGGGCGCAATTCAAGCAATCAGCGCGGTGAGTAGAGCCAAGGAGCTGTAGCCTGCTCCGACCCATGCACCTGCCTCCTCTAAAATGGTCGTGAACAAGTGGGTAGGCGTGGACGAACGTCGGTCGAACGTGTGACTGTTGCGTTCCTTTCATAGGCACCAGGAAACGAGAAGAACTAGAGAGTCGAAGCTTCTTCTTAGTGGCTGCTAAGGCTGGATAACGAGCCGGCTCGGCTCGGCTCGGCTCGGCTCGGCTCGTTACGGCTCATTAGGATAACGAGCCAGCTCGGCTCGGCTCGTTATCTTAACGAGCCAGAAAGCCGGCTCGGCTCGACTCGTTAAAAGCTCGATCTGGCTCATTAGGCTTGCGAGCCAGTTATAAAAAATATACAAAAATTAATATTTGCATTTATCAAAAGCTTGAAAATAGTAATAATACAAAAATAATATATCCAATAGCCTTAAATTGAATAAAATATTCATATGAGCTAATATATTAACAATTTACAGAGTGCAAGACATGAAGTAATACAAACATAATATAAATTATGATGACTTTTTTTTTTCCTAAAACTATGGCTCATTTGGCTCGCGAGCCGCTCGCGAGCTAGCTCGAGTTGGCTCGTTATAGCTAACGAGCTAAAATCTTGGCTCGGCTCGACTCGGCTCGTTATGGTAACGAGCCGAGCCGAGCTGAGCTAGCCACGAGCCGAGCGAGCTAACGAGCTTCGAGTTTTTTGTACAGCCTTAGTGGCTGCGGTAGTGAAGCTCTCCCGTGCAGCCTAGAGGTCTGCTGAGGTGGCATGGCCAGAGAGGCCATGGCTGACAGCAGTCTGGACCAAATCTCGCGGGCATAAACGCATGAGCAAAGCAGGTGATCGGTAGTTTCGTCAACTTGATCACACAACGCACAGGCTGCTCCTGGCTAGAGACCATGGCGCTTTCTGCGCTCAGCAGTCCACAGCTGACCGTGCAGGGCGAGCCAGAGCTCCCTTGCTCCGGCCATCATTGTCCATCCAGTGAAGAAGGCTCGGTAGGCGGATCTGACAGAGTATTGGCCATCGGCGGACCAACGCCAAACAAAGCGGTCAGGCATGGATGGCCGCAGCTCAACATGCATGAGACGTTCCCAGAGATGTAGATACTCGCAGATCACGGGTGTTGTGCATGCTCCGGTGATGTCACTGACCCAACACCGATCATTGAGTGCGTCTTTGATCGAGCGGTGCAGGCGTCGTCGGCCGACTGCCGCGAAGAGGTTGGGCGCAAAGATGCGAATCGCCCCTTCCGACAGCCACGCGTCCGTCCAGAAGCGCGCAAATGCGCCGTCGCCAATCTCGATAGTTACAGATGCACTGAACATGCGGGAGATCGTCCGCTCCGGGGTAGACAGCAAGAGTGCCCAAGCCGAACCTGGCTCAATCCTGCGCAGCCACTCCCAACGTAGACGCAAGGCATAGCCGAGTATGCGTAAATCTGGGATGCTGAGGCCGCCATGCTCCTTGGGCGCACAAACGATGGGACTGGGAGCCAGACCATAGGAAGGCACGACGACGCCTGTCGATTTCCTCAATGGCCCATGTGGAGAGACAGCAACATATAGATATATGCACCGGAATTGCGGACAGCGTCGTACAGGTCAAGGTGGCCTTGCCGACGTTTGTGAGTAAGCCGCCCTTCCACGTCGGTATACGGGTCGCAACCGCATCAACAAGACGCTGCTCCTCGCTCCGTTTTAATCTGGAGAGCGACAATGGCGCACCTAGGTAAGTGGTGGGGAAGTCCTGGACCCTGCACGGGAAGACCTCGTGCACAGCGTCAACTTGCTCAGTGGAACAGCGTATCGGCGTGATGAGGCACTTGTCGACGTTGGTGGCCGAAGAGGTGCAGTATGCGGCGGATGTTGGCAAAGTCTTGCGTGCTCGGTGATAGGAAGACGACGAGGTCGTCAGTGTACACTGAGCCGCGGTATTTGATCTTGTCTTTCTGTACCATTGGTTGATTATATATATATATATATATATATATATATATATATATATATATATATATATATATATATATATATATATATATATATATATATATATATATATATATAGTTGTACCCTTTTCCAGACCTCTTATCTAAAAGAATCCTTTTCTTGACCGATGTAAGAGCAAGTACAATAATGAATTTATAACCAAGCTAATGTTGATATGGAGGAGAGAACAAAGGAGAAAGATCTTAGCTCTCATGCAAGCAACAAGCTAGATACGAAAGCATATGCATTAGTATGCCCAAATAGCAAGTGTTGTGAGGAGAAATAGGAAAGAGAAACATTTTTAAGACAAATAGGAGACGAAATAGCAAGTGATGTGAGGAGAAACGGGAGAGAAATATTTTTTAAGATAAATAGGAGACACCTATTGTATAACAACTTGACTTATAGCCAAACACTTTATTGACCATGCTCTAAGGAATTGAGCTTAGCTCAGCTGGTTGGTGAGAGGTGTGGCAATACACCCCATCATTCAGGTTCAAATTCTGTCTTGAACTGAATTTGGATGTCTATTTCTCTTCTCCTAGGCAGGATCTCATTTGTTTTTTTTAGCATGTTCTAACACCTACGAGTAACACCGTAGTACTGGTAGCTAAGGTACACGGTTTTCAGCGCTCGATGGATCCATTCCAATTCATTCCTGATAAGAACGTACGTACTTTTTGTCGTGCCAGATGTTGAGTTTGCGAACGAATTCTCTCCGCGCCTACTGTACATGGACTGATTCAACTCATTCAATTCTCCGCATGAATTGAATTGAATTGAGTTCAGTTATTCGCCTATAGGCTATAGTTGGGTCGGATTCAATGGCCGGGTCGCGCGCGGCGGACACGAACGAACCGTGTATGCTCGGGCCGGTTTAGATCCGAAAAATTTGGCAAAACGGCACTGTAGCGCGTTTCGTTGTTATTTGGCAAATATTGTCCAATCATGGTCTAATTAGGCTTAAAAGATTCGTCTCGTTCATTTCGTCTAAACTGTGTAATTAGTTTTATTTTTTATCTATATTTAATGCTTCATGCATGTGTCAAAGATTCGATGTGACGGGAAATCTGAAAAATTTTGTAAAATTTTTTGGGAAGTAAACAGGCCTTCGATATCGATGATCTCACTGCACTGCAGCTGCAGTCCAATATGACTTGCGCAGCATTTCTGCAGGCCGACCCCTGCTTTTGCTGTACCACAGCTAAAAAAAACTAAAGAGCGGATATTTTTTTTCGACATTCTAACTTCGCCTCGTCGTTCTGCCGGTTCGATCCCGCGCGCTCCATCGCTCCCCCGCTCGCCCGGTGGGTCCGGTCTCGCGCAGTCCTCGCCCTCAGCCCTGTAGCAGTGCGCACCTCGCGCGCGACCCCCCGACGTGCGCTGACTCCTTCTCTCCCCCACGCTCCGCCACGCACCGACGGCCACCAGGTCACGCGCATCCAGGACGAGCGCCCAGCCTGATCCGCCAGCCGGCGCAGCCCCGCCCCCGTCCATGATGAGCACCCAGCCTGATGCGACCACCGAGGTGACGACGCACGCAGCCGAGCGAAGCCACCGCCCCGTCCCCGTCCCATCCCGTACCGGTCCGGCCCCTCACACCCTATGCCCGCCGGATCCTCCGTCCACCTGCCGCGGCGCCGCTGCTTGACCGGTCGAGCGGAGCGGAGATCCATCCGGCCGTCGGTCGGTCTCGTCGTCTATTGTTGGTGAGTGCCCTCCAGCTGCCTTGTTTGTCTGCATAGATAGATTCCCGTTTCGTTCGAAGTCCAATCCAATCTCCTAGTTTTTTTTTCTCCCTTCATCAGTTCACAATTCTAATTACTTTCCTCTGTTGCAGTAAGTCAAGATCCTGCCTTATAGAGAAAACAGTGGCTACAATAGTTCCACCGGACTACATGTGCAAATTTTGATATGCTTTGTTGACAGCTTGCACATGCATCTTCTGAAAATGGACGTAGATATTGCCTTGAGAATTAACAAATCTGACATTGCTTGATCTAATAAAGGTGATTATGTTCTGATGAATAATTTTTCTAATTATCTAATATACTGTTTTTCTCATGAAACTGTCCTCGTAATTTGATTGGTAAAAAAATGGATGAGTAGACTGACATGGAATGACAAAGTCCATCTCTGAATCCCCACCAAGGGCGATGCAACTGCCAGAACCCAAGATCTGCAGTGACAACAATTGCTCTTTCTCAGCGGCAGTGGACTCCGCCAGCTATCATGTCTCAGGAGTACTTCATAATCTATCCAATGTATGTATTCTTGTTGACTGAATATTAGCTTTCATCTAGAATATGTTCTTGGCTGAGCTGCAGTGGACTCCTCCAGCTATCATGTCTCAGGAGTACTTCATAATCTATCCAATATATGTATTCTTGTTGACTGAATATTAGCTTTCATCTAGAATATATTCTTGGCTGAGCTGCTGTGGTTTCAATCTGTCTGGTTAGTGGACTGATGGGCAGGTGTTAGGATATGCTGATATGATAAGCATTATAGCAATACTTGAGAAAGCCACTGGTGTTATCGCTGATGTGTACATACAGCTCGTGTTTAGGGAGGTGGCAGACTGGCAGTAACGGGACTATATACTGGTAAGTCATCTGTTCAGTTTCTTTGCATAATCCATGATCTCCTAGCAATGAGTATCGACTAAAGGAATTACTTTCTGGAAAAACTTAAGTACAACATCAGTGGCAGCGATCAGTCAAGCAAAGGTAATTAATAAGTTCCATTGAAGTTATACTATTATATCGTTTATATTGTAGCACTCCAGGGAGGCAAGGATTAACCTCTCTGCGAATCGAACGAAGCTTAACAATGTAGTCATGGAGAAAAGAGTCTTCATGTTTTGCTGTAACCTGATAGTGATTTTGAGAATGTGGATTCATGATATTTTTTCAGCAAACTTCACGGCTTTGACTGTGCAGCAAATGCCATACAAATAGTCTTGAGATTTGCCATTACTAATTTAAATCACTTGCTAAAAAAATGCACTTGCTAAGTAGCTAAGTGACTCAAATTAAAATTTCTCAATTTTTAATTCATGGGCAATTTTATATCCAATCTTTATTATTGCTGAATTTTTCTGAGTGCATGAGTGCTTCTCTGTTCTCTTAGGTCTTATTCAATGATTTCTTAGTCACCAGAAATTCAGGGCTTTGTGTTATATGGCAATAATTAGCCAGCACAATGACCACAGGAATATTTTGGCACCTGTTCAGGAAGGTTTGCCCTGAACCACAATATCTTCCAAGAAGTACTTACTATGACCTAAATATAGTTTGCAGAGTTTTAGTTATCTGTTTTGCTATTGGATTGAACTCTAATTACCCAAAGTTGTTTCAGATTACATATTGGAATTGACTGTAGTGCTAGATAGAGGTCACAAGCTGTTTTAAAGTACAAAAACTAATTTGATTTTTGTTAACTCATCATATTATGCTTCCCATATTTTTTTGCAGTAGGTCTTCCATTTATAAATTTTAGTGCTGAACCTGACTGGTTATATTGTTTGCAATTCTTCAGGTGGCATATTGGCTTTTTTACTTCAGCTTTAATTTCAATTACTAATGATGTGTTCCCATCGCTGACCGCTGCCTATTGTTTGTGTTTCTTTGTTTGTTGGCTAGCTCTGTTCTGACCTGGTTTGCTTGGAGCTCCTTGCCATGCCCAGCTCTCCATGTGGGGGTGGAACTATCGCAGCGCACTCAGGCACCTGACAGAGACCAAGACGGAGAGCTCCCGGGGGCTGTCGGCGTCCTCGCGGGTTTGAAGATCGTCCAGGTGTGCCTCAATTCCAGCCTATTTAAGAGATTTGTGCTTGTGTGATGCTGAAGTACATGGTTCTTGTGCTCTAGATTATTATAATTATTTATTTATGTTATAAGGAAAACACATTCTTCACCTAATAGCACAATCCGCAGATACATTTCTATGACCCATTGTTATTTTATCTGATCCAACAAAACTCATTACTCCACATGCTTTCATGCTTTCAGTTGCCTCAACATGCTTTCCAGAGCTATCTATTTCTGGCTTTCTAAACCATCTCTATTTCTGGCTTCCAAACCTGAATCACCGACCAGTGCTCCTGATTGCATTATTCATGAAAAATATCGTGCAGGATTAGTGTCTTTGTGCAAGTAGTTGAGAAAATTTGTTATCATGATGAAAGGTAGAAGAGATTGTGTGGCCAGGAGGATTGCAAGCATTGGTGGGAAGGAAACCTGAAGCAGCCATGCTCAGGTAAAAAGAATCAGTAAGGTTTTTCCTATTTTCCTCAAATTTGTCGGCATGCATATACCACAATTGAATACCTAGATTGCATTCTATTATACATTTGGAAACCTTATAAAATATAATATTTAGCTTAATTGATGTATCATCAGCGCCCTGTCAAGAATGCAGATGTGAAGATGATGTGATAAGTGCCTTAGATAAATTGGTGCAGTCAAATCTAACAGCTCTTTCTTGTGACATGATGTGCATTCTTCATTGTATGAAATAAATACATTATGTAGTTATTAAGAATTATCTAGCAAAAAATAATACTCATTGTGCTTGCTTCTGCACTGTGAGTACATATTCTATGCACATCAAAATAGTGAAATGCCTAAGCTTTTGTGCTGTCCGAGGTCTAGCCGCAGAAGAAAGTTAGAAACATGTGTACAAATCAGTGTGTGCAACATTGAAATGCAATTTAGACTAATTGTAAAAATTACTCTTTCTCTAGGCAGCTTAGGCTGAATGGTCTGTGCTGTAAAGGTTAATTTTGTTTGCCGGGAGAAACCAAGTGTGTTGCTGCCCAGACAAAGGAATCATGTTCTGAAGTGGTGGCATAGGCCTGCAGCTCTGGATCTACCTCTCCTCTAAAGACAAAATGCATTACATATCCACAAACTGGGCAAAAACCTTCTATTATTTTCAAAGCTCTGAATTTACATGGGTGTTTTGATATTAAACACTTCAGCACAACACTAGGTGATGTTGGTCTTCATATATACATTAGAAATGACATATTTACACTAGCCGGAACCGTCTTCCGTGCCCTTAAGGCAGGCCTCGTCGTCAATGCCCTCAAGCGCCGCCAACGCCGTCGCCGTCAGTCAACTCCATCCAACTCCTGCTGAGGAAGGGAAGAAACATTCAAGTGGATACTTTATTAAACAATATATGTGTGCGTGGAATAGACCTAAAGCCACACATATTTATACGGTGAGTATAATATACTTTGTTTTAAGGTTTTGTGAAAGATTTTTCAAGATACACAGTATTATTCACGTGACAGGCACTAATATTTACGTATATACTTAAACCTGTGTATAGGATGGCATGAAGATATGGTGGAACTTATTCGTGGATTTATTGGCGAACGAAAGAAATGGATATCAGAGATTTCTTTCTGCCCATATAAAATATTATCTTAGCCGTATCACGGAAATATTTATACAGTAGAGTTTGTGAGCCTGAGATGGTTTGGACATGTCCAACGGAGGCCTCCTGAGGCGCCGGTGCGTAGTGGAGTTCTAAAGCGGGCCGATAATGTAAAGAGCGGTAGAGGTCGACCTAAACTAACTTGGGACGAGTCCGTTAAGAGAGATCTTAAGGAGTGGAATATCCCCAAGGATTTAGCTATGGACAGGAGCGCTTGGAGATTAGCAATCAACGTGCCTGAACCGTGACATCTTTTGTCTTGTGCCCTTTATGTCCCTTTATGTGTCTCCCTGTTTCTCGTCTCTTTTGGGTTTCATCTCTAGCCTACCCCAACTTGCTTGGGACAAAAGGCTATGTTGTTGTTGTTGTAGAGTTTGTGAGCCTGCGATGTCGCGTTCTCCGTGACGGTGTTAATTTTATGAACTTTGCTTTTTGGATTAAAAGTCACTTTAACATCGGTATTTAATTTATAGTATTGTTATCTCATTGTACGATCAATACATTTTTAGTAAAAATATTTAGTTATTCCGTAGCAACGTACGGACACGAACCTAGTCAAATGGTATAGGAGTAGCTTTCAGACAAATTTGCCGTCGTCCAAAGTCCAAGTAGTGTCCAAGTATGCTCCGAGAAAGCGGCGGCAGCTGGGCCTGGGCGCCACAAGACTGAGCGCGTCGCTGGTCGGTCAGCCGGAACTCAAGACCAACTCAACAACGGACGGCAAAAGCTTGCTAGTAGAGTAGACTACTTGTGGAGTTCTGGTCGATCTGCATGCTGGCACATAGCCTTTCCATATCAAGTGCTTTTAACCGCAATTTGAAGCAAGAAGCGATTTAATTGAGTACATTTTACCAATTTCGGTTGCGACATAAAAAAAAATTACTGTTTGAGTACATAAAAAAACTTTAAGATTTTTTTTGGGCCAAGCCCAATTAAAATCCAACATTAGCCCTCATCACTGGTTAGTTTGTCGTCAAAATGAGTTTGGCTGATGACCTGTCGACACACCCATGGCCAAGCTCGAGTTCAATGCGGTGTTGATCGGGTCACGTCGACCAACTAGAGAAACACGGGTGCATGAATTGGCTACTAGCGGTGTGTTAAGTGGGCTATGAATTGACCTTTTTACCCCTAGACGAGATAGGCAAGAGTGCAGAGTTCAGCTTTGATGTTTTTCATGTTTGTGCAGATTTGACATACAAAATATGCTTCTATAATTGAATAGCAAGTCTATGCAGCATATAGCTTCAAGGGATGGACCTAAAAGGTGTTAGATTTTATATATGGGCTACACCCAGCCCATATACGAAAATTCTAATAAATCTTTAGGACTCATTGTCTGTATTCCCAGCCCATATACGTCTGCATTATACTGTGATTCACAAAAACGATGTAGACGTAAGAATGAATTTAATTGAAATAGACCTCGCGCTGAAAACTGCGTCGTATCGTAATGTATCACAACTATATCTTTATCTTCAATCAACTGAGTTTACAGAATAAATATCAATATTCATAACAGTAAATAGATATACTACAAAATTATATTATTTTTTATAATTTTAATTAAAAATTTTGAACTAGTTTGACTCGCCGGTACTATATATTGTATGCTGAAACTGTATTCTTTTCTGGCAAAGGATCCTTTCTATAGGAATTCTTTTTCAGATAGTACTGATCGTGGCGACGACGGACAACGTCAATCGCACCTCTTCACCTTAGACGACTGTCGACGAGATGTGGTCGGCAGTGTATCGAGGGGTATGCCCACGGTAGTAGATTATCGGTGGAGGTGCGCAAGACAACGAACTAGATAGTGACGCAAGATGAACACAGGGTTTATCCAGGTTCGGGCCGCGAACTGCGTAATACCCTATGTCATGCGTCTCTGTGGATTGTATTGATGTGTGACAATGAGGTGTTTTGAGGGGGGTCCTTGCCCGCCTTATATAGTACGGAGGGCAAGGTTACAGATCTAAGGAATCTAATCCCAGCCGATTACAACTGTTGTATCCACGGAGGATACGATATCTATTCTAACCGACTTTATTTCCTAAATCATCAAGTAGTCTCTGCTTGCTCCGCACGGTTCACCAAACAGTTCGGAGATCCGCGCGGCCCTTTGTGGCGAGTTGGGCCAACCTTGTCTGGCGCGGCCCATGTGGAGCCATGAGGATATAGGGGTCTATACCCCACAACTAGTCCCCGAGCACTATGTATTTTGAAGCGACACGCCATCTTGACCTTCTCCGACCAGTGAGGCTTAAAGTCCTGAAGTACCCGACCAGAAGGGTTGCCTGCCGAAGAATATTTCCACCCTTCCAACCAGCTCAGCTGATAGCCGACCACCGCACTTGTCGTAAAACGCCTTGTCAGAAAAAATGCATGGTGCTCCGAGAAAAAAGAAAAATAATTCATCTTTAATGAAGTGTGCCCACATAACTTTCATTGTAGGAAGTTAAATGATGCTTGGCACCATTGGCTCTGCCGTAATGTCAAGAGATGTGATCCTCAGGATCTAGTTGTGTTACGGTAGGGGTCGCGCCTCTGGCACTTTGCATAAAATCATGTGTGCAAAAAAGTTAAGCACATTCACCGCAAGGTGAAGTGTGCCCACTTAGTTCCCGAGCCTGACAGCAGGTGACTTGATCATGTGGTGCCAGGGTCCAAAAGAAAACAATAAAAAAACTAAATAAGCACATTCACCGCAAGGTGAAGTGTGCCCACTTAGTCCCCGAGCCTGACAGTAGGTGACTCTGTCACGTGGCGGTAGGGTCTAAAATGGAATAACCCTAACTTAGTTGAGAAATAAGCATCGTGGCTCTGTTACGGCACAGTCCCCAGCTCTGCTGTGGGGCTAGTCCGCAACGCTGCTATGGACCCAATCCGCAGCTCCGTCGTGGATAAAAACCCATGGCTCTGCCATGTGGAAACTCCTAGCTCTGCCGTGAGACGTCCCCCAACTCAGTTGTGGGCCTTAAAACAAAAACATCCTGTGGCTCTGCCACACGATAGCCCCCATCTCTGTTGTGAGGCAACCCCTAACTCAGTTGTGGACCCACTCCGCAGCTCTGCTGTAGATTCAGTCCCCAGCTCAGCTGTGGACAACAAGAGCATTAATCCGATGCATATAGATAGATCTACCACGTAGCAGTCCCTAGCTCTCTGTGGGGCCACAACATGCACTGGCACGCTAGAATTGGACCGTATGTAGTGAAACAGGCCCACTCTGGGATTCTTACCACATTCAAGGCCTGCTTAAGGCCCGCTTGGAGATAATGATTGAGGGAGCGGAAGCGGCGCATCGGGCGCTATTACCCAAAAACCCTAGAAGTCAAAGGGTCATTCCGCTCTTATAAATACCCGTGCGGCGGTGCCCCACTTCTCCCACTGCATCCACTTCACGTCAGTTCATCTTCCACACCGCTCACTCCGCCTTCTCCACCAGTTCCATCGTCGCCGTGCCCACAAATCCAAAACCTAGATCCAAACGCCACCAGATCTAGCCGCTCTAACACCACCCCACACACCGCAACCGCATTCCATAGCCGGAGAAGAAAAGGAGGATGGCGCGCGGGGGCCGTGGAGCAAGAGCACAGCTAATGGCGGCGAAGTGGAACAAGTAGATGAGCACGGAGGCCACCCTCGCGAAGCTCATCACCGCCGGTGTAATGGCCGAGGCCGTAATCGGTGGGTGGAGGACATCTAATGGTGAGAACTATCTAGACCCCCGTCCTGGCAAAATTGTTGTCATTGAAGATTTCTATTAGCATGGATTTGGGAATCCTTGCCATCCCTTTCTGCGAAAGCTTTGCGACTACTATTGGGTTAGCATATGCAATCTCCACCCCAATTCTGTCCTTGCCGTGTTCGTCTTTATCACCCTCTGCGAGTCATATCTCGGCATCCAGCCCCACTTCAATCTGTGGCGACACTTTTTCTGCCTCAAGAAGAAAGGAGGTGCGGGAGGATCCAAGGTAGCTGGAGGAGCGTACCTGAACCTATGGGATGGAATGAAAGCCGAATACCTAAATGTACCCCTCAGTTCATCCATAAGGGACTGGTACAAGAAATGGTTTTACGTGCAGCAAGAGCAGGAGCCATTCGTCGCCTGTGACGTCACTCAGATCCCTGAGCAGCAGGAGAGCTGGTCGGCAAGGCCGTCCAGCGCCGAAATGGTACAAGTTGAAGAGCTGACAGGAGCCTACCCGATGGGCCAACAGTGGCATTGAACTTCATCTGCAGGCGGGTGCAACCGTGCAAGGAGCGGGTGCATCCACTGTATGAGTACTCGGGGTCAGGTGACCCCACCAGGGAGTCTACAAGGAATCTCTCGTGCGAGGAGGTGAACTGGTGGTTGGCACAGCTGTTCGATCTATCAGGATATTACCTACCGATGAACATGATGAAGGCGCACAAATTGACAGCGCCACCACCACAGGTATGTCTAAAGTCTCCCACAATGTCAATTTGATATCTGATAGTTGTTGGTCTACAACTGTAACGCTTAATCTGATGCTTGCAAGATCCGTGGCCAGGACTAGGCAGCTGTGTATGTCTCCGACGTGCCCGCCGACGATTGGCCAGCCGGTGCGGACGCGCAGGAACCCCGTGTGACAAGGAAAGCGGTTGGGAAGCGCCCCACAGCAGAGGGGCCTTTCCAAAAGAGGAAGTCCACTAACCCCCTAGGCATGGGGGTCCTTTGATCATCAACGACGAGGGAAGCAGCCAAAAACGACGCAAAGTCATGGTCGGCTTGACTGATGACGAGGAAGATGAGGAGGATGAGACTCCGCTAGCATGTCGGCAGAGGGCGCGGAGTGCGCCCCGCGTGTCGACGCCACCAAGGGTGCCCACTCCTCCCCGAGCAGCAGCACCTCCAAGGCGCCCACACCACCCCAAGCAGTGACGCCTCCCCGAGCAGCCACGCCTCCCAGGGCACCCACACCGCCCCGAGCAACAACGCCTCCCCGAGCAGCCATGTCTCCCCGAGCAACAACACCAACCCAGACGGCCATACCAAGTACGGGGCGAATTGGCTCAACAGTCCACGTGGGTTTTCAAGCCGGGATGGAGCAGGGGAGCAGTAGCCAGGCGGCTGGTACCCGCGCTTCGGGGAGCGAGAGCCGAAGCGGTCGGCCATTCAGAGCTGCATTCAGGCGCTCAGAACTGTAAGTAGTTTCATAACCCCTTTTTAATATTCGAAGGCAGTAGCTTATTAGGCTGGTGTAGGCCAGAGTCCAAGGAAAATGTGGAGCACCCCACTGGCAGCCAACCGCCGTCAGTTAGGGAGAGCAGTCATGCTGCCGAGGACCACGCCGAGTCCAGCGGCACCGCCAATCAGCACACCACAAAGAAGCAGCGTGAAGAGCCCGCACGCATTGCAGAGGAGCCTAGTGCCGCCTCAGGCGATGTAATGGGCATTGTAGTGGTCGAGAAGAGCAGCACTGGGAACCCTGCTACAGAGGGTCCAGCAGTCGAAGCCGCTGTAGTTGAGGAAGAGGCGGAGATTGAGGAAATCATTCGCTCGGAAGAAGAAAATGCAGCACCTCAATGCGTCTGCATTGCAAGGAAGCAGAACAACGAGTGGGTATTCTACGAAGAAGACCTCTCAGACCGGGCCATCCGCAAACTGCAGCGAACAGTAGATGACCTGATGGGCCAAATAAAGGTAAGAGCACTAGAAACCCGATGTAACCCTATTAGGCTTTTGTAGAAATTGTTGTTACTGATCCTTCATTGTGTTGCAGGAGCATTGAAAAAACATCGGAGTATCGAAAACAGTGCTTCGATACTATTGCCCCAACCATGGAAGAAAATAGAGCCTTGAAGGGGGACGTAGTATGCCTGCAAGAGGTGCTACAGCAGGCCCATAATGAACGGGACGCGTTGCAGGCCAGCGTAGATGAGCAGCGCCACCTCCTTGACCAGGAAAAGAAAGGTATATGACAAAATCTTTATACATTGTTCTCGTTATGACTTGATGACAACGCACGTTCTGCTCGACAGGCATGGAGGCAAAGAAGACGCTTCTTGTTGACAAGCTAGCTTGGCTAGCGCAAAGCAACAAGGAGCTGGTGGAGAAAAACAACAAGCTCAACAAGGAGCACAAAGATGAGGTAGCTCGTTTGACCAGCGAGAACACCAAACTAAAGGAGCGGATGACCAAGCTGGACAAGGACTTCTCAAGTAAGTGGTCGACCACCCAGTCATTGATTCCCTTCAGTATTATTCATCATGCTCAGCATGGTCTTATGCTTGAGTGCAGTCATATGCCAAAACGCCAAGACACACCTAGAGGCGCTGATAAAGGAGAAGGACCACTTGGCGTCGAAGTGCAAGGCAATGGAAGAAGGAATCAAGCTCGTGCTGGACCTGATTGGCATGGAACCTGAAGAGGGGCCAACCGACCGACCAGAGGCCATCGTCGAGAAGTGCTAGAGCTCCTGGACCTGGTTCAAACAATACATCCACGATGCTGGCGAGTACGTGGCCGCCCACGTCCTGACTGTGATGTGGTCGCATTACCCCGACGTGGACCTGCAAAGGCTTGAGGCCAGTTGTCAATCAACACCGACCAGGTGAAGGCAGAGCAGCTCAGAGCCACCTCCCAGGCGACGGCCACGAAGATGATTGCTGATGTAAACCTGTATGGCGAGACTAGGCAGGCCAGTTAGTAGGTTAGAGGTAGAAAGAACTTTTGTTTTGCAGTTTAAGTTGTAACAGAGCACTTAGTGCTTTTGTAAAAACATTAAGTAAGTTATAGTGGAGCACTCGGTGCCCATGTGGACTAGATATTATATCTCTGTACAATACATAGTTGTGACTTTAGTTATGAAAACTCTATTTTTATCGTGTTTTATGGTAAGTGCGAGTAGTTATTCTGTCCTAGAGTCACTCCAGCACATGTCTGACTAGCAGTCCGGAGCGTGAGGCACGGAGCCTAGGCATGCGTAAGACTGTCGACCATGGCAGGGAGCTACTGTCGACCACCCGGAACGTAGTGAATGGGTCTCATGCATGTGTGGAAAACTCAAGTAGGAGAAAAAACTGGTCGGCAAACCACTTAACAAAAATTTAGAAGATATTACGATGCACAGAAGAGATGGCAACAAAAACACGATGAAACATTTATTGAATACTTGAGGTACAAAAAGAGTACACATCTTTCTTAGTAGCGGATCAAGCGTAGAAGCACCTAAGGTGGTCGATATGCCATGAATTCGGGATGTCGAATCCATCGAGATCACACAACCTATAAGAGGTAGGCCTTGTGACCGCCTTGACCATGTAAGGGCCCTCCCAATGCGACGCTCACTTATGCAATCCTTCTGTCTTCTGCTTCCTTCGCAGAACCAAATCGCCAACCACAAAGAATCTGTCCTTGACATTGCGGTTATAGTACATGCGCAAGCCTTCAAAATATTTAGCCGTGCGCGCGCAGGTGTCAAGGCGCTGTTCCTCGGCGCAATTAACCTCGAGCTCTCTGGCCTCAGTCGACCTCTCCTCATCATGGTTCTCAACCATTGGTGATTGGAAAGCAATGTCAGCTGGCAGCACGGCCTCAGAGCCGAAGACCATGAAATATGGAGAAATGCCGGTATTGCGACTGGGTTGGGTCCTTAGTCCCCAGACCATGGCTGGCAGCTCCTTCAACCATCTCCCAGGATGCTTATTGTTTTCCCTGTATAATCGTTTTTTCAACGTATCAAGGATCATACCGTTCGCTCGCTTAGCCTACCCGTTAGCCCTTGGGTGCGCCACCAAAACGTACTTGACAACTATGTCTCTGTCATCGTAGAAGTTCTAGAAATCATTACCGATGAACGTGGACTCTAGGTCAGTGATGATACTGTTAGGTAGGCCGAAGCGGTGGATAATTTCGTCGAGTAGCTCAGTTGCCTTCTTTGCTGTCCCTGAGACTAAGGGCTTGTACTCAATCCATTTAGAAAATTTGTTGATAATGACATAAACCTAGTGGAAACCTCCCTGAAAGGTCCTAAATGGCTAGAGGGGGGTGAATAGTCTTTTCAAATTTCTACAAACTTCACTAAACCAAGATGTTAGTAAAACAAATAGTGAAGCTTCTCTAGCACTAGTTCAACTACACTATGCAAGCCACCTAAACAATTCTAGTAGATATGAAGGCTATAATCTCTAATCCACACCAACAAGGCTAAGTCACTACTTACTCTACTCCTAAGTGAAAGAGAAACACTACACAAACTAGGTGCTAGAAACTACAAGAGATAACAAGCTAAGCAACTAGCAAGGTAGACAAGTAAGTAAAGAAGTGAGCATGTATTCTGTAACAGAACCGACCAAATTATAAGAGCACAAGTACAAAAACAAGCACCGAAGCGCTCAAATTTTCGAACTTGAGCCCATATAATCCCGGTAGTCAATCGAAACCACGAAGGATTTCAAACCAACTCGCTTACAACCAGGATGGCATCATTCAACATACAACATCATACGTTACATTTCACAAGTAGTTCCAAAATAAGTTTACACACACGGAGTCGCAATTATTACAAACCAAGTTTATAAAGTAGCGGAAGCATAACACACACCAGTTGTTAACTACTGCCAGTCTTGATGATCAACAACCCGCAAAAGCATGAGGAAAGTACATAAAAGATGATCACGCCCAAGTGATCTAGTCTTCTTCACCCGCAGGGTGGAGACAAGTTTTGCAGAAGCCTTGATAGAGCATATCATCTGCAACAGGAGGGAATAAACCCTGAGTACTGGAATGTACTCAGCTAGACTTACCCGTCGAAAACCAGAAATAAGATGACACCAAGGATTATGCAAGGCTTACACAAGAGGCTAGCTGACATAACATTTTGCATAAAGGCATAAGTAATTGAAACTCTTATAACCTGTACTAGCAGTTAATTTTAGCATTTACCTGTCATCTATCTTAGCACATGTACTAAACATTCACTTGATTATAATCAAACAATTATCATCATTATATCCAGAGCAGGTATGAATTGTGGCAACATTGTATCATTCCCTTAACCACCCGTTTATTTAATGAGATCTACGTTGCCGCTGCTCAAGTCAAGTGCTCACTAACCGGGAGCGACGGCGATTCGAATCGAATTCCTATCCAGCTGGAGGGGTATTTCTAACACTCACCGTGCAGACCCCTGCCAGGGTCGCACAGGCCACCGTTTCATATGATTCAGGAATCGCGGGTCTGAATAATGTCGCGACCCCAAGGGCGACACTCTGCCAGGTGATAGGGACTCTAACCCCCCTTGGTCTCACGCCAATGTCCCCAAGCACATCCTTTCTCTCCTCTAAGAAGCAACCTACCATTCGATTCCCGGCCTGAACCACATTACTCAGCTTCGCGGTCGGAACGGCTTATCCGGCCAACCAAGTGTTAGACTGCGTTCAACATGACTCAAGGACGTACAGCGAATCGGTCCTTAAACGACTCAGACGGGCATAGCTCCACACCCAAGACGTGAAGTGTCTTGCGGCTGTACTATCGAACTCCCGCCCGGTCTCAATTTCATTTTTAAGCATGGTTCCATCCACGATAGCCATAAAGCCACTCGTGACTCCTTCCTACATCTCGCGGATGACCGGAAATCACCCGACTTCTACCGTACTAAGCAGGGCTAAGCATTGACACGTGCCTAAACCTAATATAGGATTAAGTACGATATCTGGACAAGGACAGGTATAATGCAACAAGTGTTTTCATATAACTCCTACGACTTAATGCAGTAAACAATTAAAAGTACTCAAGATTAATTTATAAATCAGTAGATTCAGCATGCACCGGGGCTTGCCTTTCAGAAAGGTCGAGGGCCGGTGATCAGGACACTCAGGTAGATCTTCGGCAGGAGCTTCGTCGCCGGCTGGTTCCTCTAGCTGCTCCGGCTGGTCCTGGACTTCCTTCGGAATCATCGGCTCGAATTCGAGGAGAGTTACCCCCTCCGGAACACCTATTGCATGAGTGCATAATAAATCTCATGGATGCATAATGAAAGGTGTAGTATGCTCGGAATGAGATGCATTTCAGAAATAAAATACTCTATTCAAGTTACTTCACTAAAATGTGCAAATATCTTCTCCGGTGGAGAAGTACTTACCTAATCTATCCAACCTAAGAAATAGTTGTTCGTCTTCGGTTAAGGCCCTAACACCTAACAAACACAAGAGTGACATTATTTAGGTTACCACATCCAACCCAAAATATCACGGTAAGACATTCTGAACAGCAGCTACTTGTTTCTAACATAACTGGAGAATCCCAACTCCAAAAGATATGATCTAAGACAATCTGGAAAGCTTCAGAAATGTACCACAAAATGTTTTCAGATCACAACACTCAATTCCAAAGTTTACCTCATCGAAATTCCAAAGTTCCAGAATCTGTTCTCTCTAAACAGAGAGCAGTCAATTCTGGACTGGCACTTTAAACAGCAATAACTCCCAAACTACTAAGCCAAATGCTCTCAAATTTTGACACAAGCTCATTTACAAATTTTACTATAACTTTGGTATTTACAAGTTTTCCAGCAACCACCTTTATCCAAGGTCAAACCTAGAAATACTATCAGCTGTCCAGAAAACCTAAAATTGCAAAGATTAAATATTTATTGATGTGGCAAACATTCTCTAAGACCAAACTAATACTACTACAAGTTCACAAATGTCACAAAAACACCAGAAAGTAAGGTGTGCCCACCTAGAATATTTATTTAAACCCAGTTCTTAATTTACTTAAGTAATTAAGTGGAATTTCAAACATATATGTAAACTGCTCCTAAAATTCTACAAACATTACAGGAGACTCTCTGACCCAAAAAGAGACTACTGTAAAAATTTGAACTCAATTTATTCACAGGAACTCTCTGAACAAAATTCACAAGCCAAAAAGGCTGATTTTTGTATAAATAACAAAGCATAGTCAAAAGTGTCAAACAACAGATTTCTTAATTTTCTTGGACACTCTAGGGTACCAAGACATTCTCCAAAAATTTATATGAACATTGCACATGTAGAAAAGTTACAAAAATTCATTTAATTATTTCCTACAATAACAAGATAGCATTATAACTTGAAAAGTACTTAAGCAATACTGCCCAAATTTTTACCCGAGCTAGAGCAAGTATAAATTAGCTTACCCACCAAATTTCATAATTTTTGGAATACTACAGCTCAAGTTATATATTTAACAAATTTGCATTCATTTCAAAACACATTTGAAAGATATATTTGTTTCTCCCAGAAAATAAACATCACATATATATTTGATATTTTTCCTAAATACTACACTTCACCTAGAGTCCAACAAAATTTGGACCAACTCAAATGGATCTATAAAATGGGAGATATAATTTCTACAACACAACATATAAATCTGTGAAAAGAATAAAAGGAAAAGTAGAATGGAAACCGAAACCCGTCATAGGGCCGGCCCAATCCACCAGCGCGGCCCAACACGCGCGCGGCCTGCTCAGGCCGTCCCGCCCGCGTGCGCGTGGGTCTGCCAGGTGGGACCCGCCGTCAGAGAGAGAGAGACAGGGGCGCGGCGAACCGCGCGCTCCGGCGAGCTCAAGCTCGTCGGAGGGGAGCTCGCTCGGGAAACCAAGCACACCCTCGCGTTCTCCGTCACAAGGTGCTTTGATTCATGCAAGAAGGAAGGCTCGGGTTGGAGTGGGAGGGGCTCGCCGTCGTGAGCGGCGGCCGGTGAGGGTCGGGTGGCGGTGTACTGCCGCCGGTGAGGCCGCACGGCCATACCTAAGCTCGGTACGAGCTACACTACGCCCAGACGGACCGATTGAGGTTGAAAAAGGAGGTTGGAAGGGGTCCTAACTACCCCGGCCATAGAGCGCCCCTCTCCGACAAGGAGGTCGCCCATGGCGGCAATGGCGGAGATGGCCCCAGTTGCTTACCACAGAGCTCCAAAGTGGTGTACTTGGAAACTGAAACGTGTTTTCAGTCAGTGAACCCGACTGAAACCCTATTTTCAAGACACCACATCTCCTAAACCATTTAGAACTAGGTGATGGTGATATTGACAATGTTGTAGAGCTATGTGTGGACAACAACTTTGTCAATTGGCTCAAAGCCTGGTTTGGCCTAGTTTGTGAGTTACAAGTTGCTAAAGTGAGGTACAGTGAAACTGAAAAGTCAAATTTCCAGACTTAGAATTTTTCTAAGTGTTGATCACCACTCAAGCTGACTTGTGGACCATTTTTGAGCATGTTCTGGTCATTTTCATGAGATGGCCATATTAGAACTTTTGTTCCTCATGAAATTCTCTACAACTTTACTTGAGGTTGCTTCTCCATGCAAGATTTCTAAGCTGGACTTTTTAATTGGTCAAACCAGATCACTCTAGGGTTCTAAACTTGGTCAACAACATTTGGAAGGGCAATTTGGTAATTTTGGTCAACATGAACATTGCTCCACTACTTACCCTAAATGTAATTAAGGTGTTTTAAGACCTAATTAGCCACTCTACACATTGGTTACACAAAATTTCTAATGTCACATACTTTGAAACAAGCAAAATAACAATTCCACCAAAATGTTGCAAGCTCATGTTGCAAATGTTGCATGAGTGTGTTGCATAGCACTTGCTAATCATGTTACACTAAAGTGGTTAGCATGTCCCAAAAGAAAGTTGCACATGTGACACTTGGGTGGACTCACTTCATAATTCACATGAAATATAAACACATGTTGCAATGTTTCAAAAGCATGTTTCACATATTATAAGCTCATGCATGAAATGAATGATGCTCACACTCACGAATGAGATGATGAATGTTAATGCTTATGAAATGCAATGCAATTAAGGAGCTAAACACCTGGGGTGTTATAGCCCTCCCCCCTTATAAAAATCTCGTCCCGAGATTTGGAAAGCGTACCATTTTTTATAGAATTCCTTATAACCATCCCGCAGATAGTCCTCCCGTTCCCAGGTAGCATCACTCTCACTACCCTGATTACTCCACATTACTTTATACCACTTAACCACTTTGCTTCTAGTCACTCGTTCCTGAGTATCGATCACGCGGACTGGCTTTTCTTCGTAAGTTAGATCGGATTCCAGCCTGATATCTCCTAAAGGGACTCTTTCCTCAGGAACTCAAAGACACTTTTTGAGCTGTGATACATGGAAGACGTTGAATATGGCACTCATTTCAGGAGGTAACTGGATTTTGTACGCAACAGCTCCACTCTTGCCTATGATCTGGAAAGGACCCACGTATCTCGGCGCAAGTTTCCGCTTAACACCAAAATGTTGGACACTTTTCATTGGAGAAACTTTCAGATACACGAAGTCTCCAACTTTAAACTCAAGTGGTTTTCTACGACGATCAGCGTAACTTTTCTGTCTAGCTTGGGCTGCAGCCATATGTTTTTGGATGGTACGGACTTGTTCCTCAGCTTCATGAACAAAATTAATACCATAATACCTCCTTTCACCAGCTTCTACCCAGTTTAGTGGGGTTCTACACTTACGACCGTACAAAGCTCCGAATGGAGCCATCTTAATACTCTCTTGATAACTATTATTGTACGAAAACTCGGCTAGAGGTAACCATTTTTCCCAAGAACCCTTGGATGAAATGACACATGCCCACAACAGATCTTCCAAGATTTGGTTAACCCGTTCTGTCTGACCAGACGTCTGGCGGTGATAAGCAGAGCTTCTCACTAACTTGGTTCCCAGAAGGTGATGCAAGTGCTCCCAAAAGCGAGCGGTGAACTGGGGACCACGGTCAGATATGATAGTACGAGGTATCCCATGAAGCTGGACTATCTGATTGAAGTACAACTCAGCATAGTCAGTGGGACGATAGTCCACTCTAACAGGAATGAAGTGAGCTGATTTGGTCAAACGATCCACAATTACCCAGATGGAGTTATGATTTTTGACAGTAGGAGGAAGACCGACAATGAAATCCATACTTATCTCTTCCCATTTCCAACCTGGGATAGAAAGTGGTTGAAGCAACCCAGCTTTCATATGCACAGCCTTAACTCTACAGCAGGTGTCACACCTAGCCACATATGCAGCTATTTCTTTCCGCATCTTGGTCCACCAATAGTATGGCTTCAAATCATAATACATCTTATTGCTACCAGGATGGATGGACAACTTAGAGGAGTGTGCTTCAGACATAATATCATTTCGAAGCTCCCGGTCCTTAGGCACAACTAACCTATCCTTGAACCATAGTACACCCTCTTCATCTATCCTGAACTGTGTAGTTTCTTGCTCTTTCATCTTACGCTTGATGTGGAATATACCAGTGTCAGTCTTTTGGAGCTCAATAATTCTGCTTTTGAGAGTACAACTGACAGTGATGTTGTACAAGACTGCTGGATGTAGAAGGCGAGATCGATGAAAATCAGTTTCAACTAAGGAATGGCAATGTGACTTACGGCTTAAAGCATCCGCAACCACATTTGCCTTGCCAGGATGATAGTGCACTTGAAGGTTATAATCTTTAATCAACTCGAGCCATCTTCGTTGACGCATATTCAACTCGGGTTGGGTGAAGATGTATTTGAGGCTTTTGTGGTCTGTGTAGATATTGCAAACATTGCCCAACAGATAGTGTCGCTAGGCTTTCAAAGCATGAACAACTGCGGCGAGTTCTAAGTCATGCGTTGGATAATTCGCCTCATGCTTCCGAAGTTGTCGAGAGGTATATGCAATTACTCGGCCTTCCTGCATCAACACACCTCCCAAACCTATGCCTGAGGCATCACAATAAACATCAAATGGTTTCTCGATATCCGGTTGTGCCAAAACCGGAGCTGAGGTTAGGAGGGTTCGCAGTTGGTGAAAAGCCGCATCACACTCAGGAGTCCAGACAAACCTGGTGTCCTTTTGCAGCAACCGAGTCATTGGCTTCGCTATTTTGGAGAAATCCGGGATGAAGCGACGATAATAGCCAGCCAAACCAAGAAAACTTCGGACCTCGTGAACCGATATAGGAGCCTTCCAGTTTAGTACTTCCTGTACCTTGGCGGGATCCACCATAATTCCTCCATCGGACAACACATGCCCAAGGAAAGGTACTTCACGAAGCCAGAATTCGCACTTACTGAACTTCGCATAAAGTTGATGTTCACGCAGTCTTGTGAGGACTATACGCAGATGTTCAGCGTGATCCTCCTCATTCATAGAATATACCAAGATGTCATCAATAAATACCACCACAAACTTGTCCAATTCAGGCATAAACACCGAATTCATCAAGTACATGAAGTGTGCGGGGGCATTGGTCAAGCCGAAAGACATAACAAGATACTCATAAAGACCGTATCTGGTAGAAAAGGCTGTCTTTGGAACATCTTCCGGGCGGATTTTAATTTGATGGTAGCCAGATCTTAGATCGATCTTGGAGAAAACTTTAGCTTTAGACAACTGATCGAACAAGATGTCGATGCGCGGTAAAGGGTACTTATTTTTGACAGTGACTGCATTGAGAGGTCTATAATCTATGCACATCCGCAACGACTGATCCTTCTTCTTTACAAAGATAGCAGGACATCCCCACGGCGACGAACTAGGACGAATCAACCCTTTCTTCAAAAGTTCATTCAATTGCACCTTAAGTTCAGCTAGTTCATTCGGAGGCATCCTATAGGGTCTCCTAGAGATGGGCGCCGTGCCAGGCAACAACTCAATTTTAAACTCCACATCCCGATCCGGAGGGAGTCCCGGCAAATCATCGGGAAAAACGTCTGGAAACTCATTTACTACTGGAATTTCGGTCAACACCTTTGCTTGCACAGCATGAACTTCCCCAGACAAATCAACTTTTCTGGGAAGTTGTACCAGAAAACCCTTTTGATCTGTAGGGTCTCTGAGCATAACTACCCGAGTGGATGTATCAATGAGTACCCCATTCTGACTCATCCAATTCATGCCCAAAATAACATCTATGCCTAAGCCCGGTAAAACCACTAAGGCAAGCGAGTACTTTCGCCCTTCTATCTCAAGCTCAAGATTTCCCACTACTTTATTTGTGGAAATATTCCCACTTGCTGCGCTAATACAATAACCCCCACCTTCAACAGTATGCAATTTGTGTGCAAACTCTGATGCAAACTTAGGACTGATAAAGGAATGCGAAGCACCCAAATCAAAAAGTACCACTGCAGGATGTTGGTCAACTAGGAACTTACCAGCAGTGACAACCTCACCAGATGGGATTTCCTCAATACTATTATAATGGGCGTGCCCTTGACGGCCACCTTGGTTGACATTCTTCTTGGGGTAAGGGCAGTTTCTGGACCAATGGCCTGGCTTGTTGCAGTTCCAGCAAGGCATGTTGCTAGGAGGGACACTGGAGCTGCCTTGGCCCGAATTACTCTTTGGCAGAGCCACTGTATATGCCTTACGAAACCCAGTCTTCACTGGCACCTTCTTTTGTGGAGGGCGGAACTTAGCATTTGTGGCAGGAGGGCGAGGAGGAGCCCTCGGGGCAGCTGGAGCTCGAGACTATGAAGCACTCGCCTCAATGGCCCTTTTGCGGCTCTTAGAGGCAGAATAGATAGCATTGTTGTTCTCTTGAGTCAGAGCATCACTGATAAATTCATTGAAAGTAGTGCACTTGCTAGTGCCCATAGTCTTCATCAGCTTCGGGCCTAGGCCTCTTTTAAAGCTAGCAATTTTCTTGGAATCGGTATCCACAAACTCAGTGGCATACCTTGCCAGGTTGTGAAATATTGTAGATATTCGGTCAAGCTTTTATTTCCCTGTGACAGCCTCATGAATTCTGTGTGCTTGACTGCCATAAGACCTGGAGGAATATAGTTCCCACGGAATGCAACCTTGAACTGGTCCCAAGCAATCGGGACATTTGTAGGCAGTGTGGAACGATAGTGGCTCCACCAAATACCCGCTGGGCCATGCAATTGATGAGAAGCATATTCAGTCTTTAGCTCATCAGTGAGGCGAAGCAGACGAAACTTTTGCTCAATAGTATTTAACCACCCATCAGCTTGCAGTGGTTCCTCCGCCTCCTTAAAGAGCGGGGGCTTAGTATCAAGAAAGTCCTTGAAATCACTGTATTGATTGGGTTCTGGGCCCTGGCGGCCAGGACGAGCTTCCCGGTTAGCCAGCTGGCGCATAGCATCAGCCAACATGCGCTACCCTTCGACCACTGTCTGCATCAGCTCAGCCGGGGTAGGTGGTGGCGGAGGGGGTGGCTGTTCCTCATCCTCATTGCCACGACCCCGACGAAGATTGTACGACATCTGCAAAATGCTTAGCCAATGAGCACTGACGATGTGGGAAATTTGTAGATGAATTATTGTAAATATGTCAAACTGACTTCATGAAATAGACTTCTCAAAATACTCATGGCACAATAATTCATCACAACCGCACATCCCATTTAAGCGGATCAATTGGCGCAATCGTGCGAGAGAATCCAACAAGATGTACTTTGATAAAGGCTCACACACAAGGAGCACAGCAGTTACTGAACCGTTTACGTTAAAATCTACGTGATTTTTGACCTTTTTTTCCGGTACTAGGATTCAATTTCAAAGTGTTTAGTTGACTGAGAAAGCTACTTCAATCTGACCACAAGGAGACTTCTCAACGGTAGAGTTCTATGGTGGATCATGACTAGCCACCTCGATACCAGCGCGTGCTAAGCAGCACAGCCTTATGTCGCGCGCCATAGGAGGCCCTCGGTTTCATCGCGGCACCGAAGGGTGCTAATCGTGACACCATCATCGAACGCCACACAACAAGACATCCAATTGCGATCGAAATTAACAGGTTCCAACTAAACATCCAGGAAACATAGGGTTCGACCTTACACCCGAAAAGTCAAGTTATTACAAAGCCTCACTCCATCACAGGGAGGGCACAAAGGACGATCCTAACATCATAGCTTACGTGATAACTACTCTAAGCATCGCCCTCAGAGTCGGTGTCAAGGATCTCCCCGCCATCCTCATCACTAACAGGCTCTAACTCCTCATCTTCTTCTTCTTCTGGTTCTTCTTCTGGTTCGGCATCTTGGGGTCCGTTGACCTCCACTTCATCATCATTTTCAGACATGAAGATTCCCGAACCCATGTCCTCATCAACGTTGTTGTTTCGAGGCAGCAGGGGATTAAGCTCGTTGTTCAGGCGGTGCACTTCTTCATGAAGATTGTCATTGTATTCTTCAGCATTTTCCAATTGCTGTTCGAGCTCAAACTGACGAGCCCTCAGAACGTTCTCCTCGTGCCAGGCTTCATCCCTCTGGTTCATGACACGGACCAGCATGCGTTGACAGTTGCGGTTTGCTACTGTCAATCTCTGGACTGCAAGGGTTTCCTGGTCACGATCACGAATCACTTGCTCCAGTTGCTGACGCGCTGCATTCCTGGCAGCAGTCACTTCAGCCAACTCTGCCCTCAGCCTTTCCACCTCAGTAGGCTCAGGGCGGGGCTCACGTGGAGCGAGCTGGTGACGCGGTGCCCTGCCCCCAGTGGATTTGCGAGCGGTCCTCTTGGTACGGGCCATCTGAAGCAACAAGATACGACTTGATGTAACATCCCGGCCCAGGGCTTAACAGGATTAATAGGATACTCATACCAATAAGTTGCAACTTCTTTTCAGGAAGCCCATCTCTTAAGAACTCCAAGGTTAAGCGTGCTTGGCTTGGAGCGATGGGTGACCGACCGGGAAGTTCTTCCCGGGGGGCGCACGAGTGAGGACAAAGTGCGCAGAAAAGACATGTGTTGGTCTGTGAGGGGAGTCTATGTCCTAGAAAAGCAGCCAGATGTAAGCGGGCCCGGCCTTGGAGAGGTGGGACGTTACAGAATGGTATCAGAGCCGACTCTCGCGGTTTCACGGGCGCGTGTGTCGCAATTGCGCAGGCATGGTGCGCATGGCTGGTGTGGATCCGTCGTGGTCACACAGCATGGCACATGCGCTGGCTCTGGACATACGGACGTGGCCAAGAGAGGACGCTCCTGGCTTGGGATTGATCGACGAGGACGTCGATCTCTTAAGGGGGTAAGGATGTAACATTCCGGCCTAGGGCTTAACAGGATTAATAGGATACTCATACCAATAAGTTGCAACTTCTTTTCAGGAAGCCCATCTCTTAAGAACTCCAAGGTTAAGCGTGCTTGGCTTGGAGCGATGGGTGACCGACCGGGAAGTTCTTCCCGGGGGGCGCACAAGTGAGGACAAAGTGCGCAGAAAAGACATATGTTGGTCTGTGAGGGCAGTCTATGTCCTAGAAAAGCAGCCAGATGTAAGCGGGCCCGACCTTGGAGAGGTGGGACGTTACATATTCTTATACTGACGTTGATGAGAAGAGATATGTCTAATGAACCAATCAATCAATGCAATCACAAACATAAGATGAAATCCTCTGCAAAGAGATGACACAAGATTTTTTACCGAGGTTCACTTGCTTTCTGGCAAGCTAGTCCTCGTTATGATGATGCACCCACTTGATGGATCGCGAGCTAATTGACTATCAAGAGTCAAACCCTCAGCGGGTGCTGCACATCCACTCATAAGATGGGGATCCTCCAAGCCACGAGCTCCACTAGAGTAGCCAATTCACGAACTCCCGCGGGGAAGGCTCAAGAACCCCTCACAATCACTTGGTGAGGCTCGAAACAATTTTCAATCACGAGCTCAACACCACCGCTGCTCCAAGCCGTCTAGGATGTCAGGAAACATCCAAGAGTAACAAGAAATCCGCAGCCAACTCAAAGATCAAGTGCCAGTAGATGCAAATCACTAAGCAATGCACTTGAATCTTACTCAATCTCACTAGAGTATGCAACCAAGCAAGGAGATGAGTGGAGGAGAAGTTCTCAAGCTCAAAGTATGTCTCAAGTATTCAATGAGTCAAGAGGAAGATCCCAAAGCTGGCCAAACATGTATTTATAGCCATCCCTCAAAAACAGAACCGTTAGGCTCGAGATGCCACTCTGCGCGCGCTGACCGGACGCACTGGTCTGATCAATCGGACGCGGCCAGCGTCCGGTTGCACCAGCGTGACTTCACCGATGCTCGCCACGTGTCTCTTTTTGAATCTCACTCGTTAGATTTCTAACGGTCATGAAACATTACGCTCTTAGGTAAAGTGTGACCGGACGCGCTCCACGTCACAACCAGACACGACAGTGCCAGCGTCCGGTTGCTATCCAAAGAGGTTCTAGAGAGCGAATTTGTCGACCGGACACGTCTGGTCGCACATGACCGGACACGCCATGTAACACCCGTGTTTTTGCATCATCTTAAAAATCACTAAAAATTTAAACTTTTTAAAACTTTACAACAAAATAAAACTTGATTAGTTTATTTCCCGCCAAAACACTTTAAATAAAATGTTTTCCAAAACTCTGCATAAAAATTCACCATATGCATTTAGTATAGAACTTTGAATTGTTTGCTTGCGTGATTGATTGAATGCTTGTTTGATTGGGATGCTTGATTGCTTGTGTGATTTGCTTGCTCTAGAATTTATATGCGGCACCAAAAACAACTTCCTTTAAATAACTAAAACCTACTTTATATATGATAGTGGTAATACAACGTACATCTTTACCTGCTCTGCTTTATCATAATACTCCTCACATATATGGGTTATATTTCTTTGTAATATTAGTTTACATTTAATTGACGTATATACATATACATGTTTTAGTCAATATACATACACGCCCTAGATATAGATACATCATATACATATATTTATCATGCATCCGTACAAGTATATATATATGCACATGCTTTCGTTATACACACATACACCATATATACACGTATATATATACCCTGCTAAACCGAGTAACTAGCTAGGGTCGTCCATACTAAACCGAGTAACTAGCTAGGGTCATCCATACGTATGTAGGTATATATACATACATGGTCGCATTTTCTTGGAATACATCATAATTGCGTTACGTTCTCTAACTTTCTTAATTAGCAATACATCATAATAAATATAGGCATACAAATATACATTTTCTGAAAATACATTACCTATTTATTATATATTATTTACAAAATAGAAAAAAGAACATCTACTGTGTACACCTCCCTCCTACCGAACGGGCTCAGCCCAAGCACGACAGCTCGGCTCGGCCCAAGCCGAGCAGCAGCAGCTCTTTCTTTTCCCTTCTCACTCACCTCCATGCGGGTCCCGGCTGTCAGCTCTGTCTCCTCCAACGTGCACTGCCTTCCCATCCCCGTGTTGACCTCGCCATGGCCCATCCCCGGAGACAAGGAGACCTGGGCACAGGCGTCTCGCTGACCCCGGCATCGAGCTATCCCATCAACTCCTTGCCCTCTTCCCTCTCGCGCTCGCGTACAACATAGCATGTCAACGCAATCAGAGAGCCGCGACGAGAAACCCGCCAGCGCCATTGATAAGACCTCACGAGGAACCGACCTCGCCGGAGCGACGAGTGAACACGGAGACAGCCAGAGCATCGTACGGAGTCGTCCCCGAGCCAAGGCCGCACGCATGTGCCGGAAAAATATCGGCCGGCGGAGAAAAGATCTCGCCACCACGAACCGCCACGGCCGCCATGTCACGTCCCGTCGAACAGCTGGAGCTTGCGACAACCCCTTGGCCGCCAAGGCACCTCCGATATACTTATTTCCCATGGCCACTGTCTGCACTATAGCTCCGCTGGGGATGTCGGCAAAAATCTGCTGGCCAAGAAATATCGGCAGCTCCCAGAACCGACTTACTGTGCAGCACCAACTTACCATCGGATATAAATAGCCAGCCATGGCTCCTAGCGAGGAGGCATCACGGGGCTTGGGCACTGAAGCTGCCACTGGATGAGTGACAACGAAGAAGCTCGCAGCATGGAGCCGCCGCTGCCGAGGCCTGCAAGGGAGCATCGCGCCCCTGCCTGTGCTGCGCCGGAGCCGCGCTCTCCGAGCTGCCTCGAACGTCGCTGGGAGCCGCCATCGCGCTGCTCTCGACTCGCCCCGACGCGCCACGCTCTCCGGAGCCGCTGCCGTCGGAGATGTGCTGCTCCAGCCTGCCGCCGGAGCCCCAAACCGCAGGGCTACTCCAGCCGCGGGGACCGAGCCTCTGCTCCATGACGCGGGTGCCCTGTGTCCTCGTGCTCACCATCTCCCTCCGCCTCCTCTGTGCTCTCCCTTCTCACTCTCTGACCGCTCGATGGGGATGGGGATAGGAATGACCGACGATGGCATCCAATGCCAGCGCCTCAGCCACGTCGTTGTGGCCAATGGCCGAGCGACACACCCTCTGGTGGGGCCTGCCTGTCAATGATTCCTCCCCCTCCTTTCTTCTGTGAACACTTGGTCCACAAGGACCGCAGGCAGGCGGGAGCAGGTGCACGAGCACAGTGCTAGGCCGAGCCCCACAGTGGCCCACACGTCAGCCTCATGGGTAAACTGCTACGCGTACCCAGAAAAACGTACACAGTAGACTAAACGGTAAGCTAATAAAATTCCAGAAAAATTCCTAATAAATTTCTAAATTAACTAGAGTAGTTCTAGATCGTATTTATATAGTTTGCACCCATATTGCATAGATAAAAATAGTAGAATTAATTTGCATGCATTATTTCATACTCGTTTAACCGGTAAATTTAAATATTTTATATCTTGCACGTCTTAATTCCAAATTGCATAATTCTTTCACCATAAATCATCAAATAATGGTGCCCATTTAAATTCTAGATTTGTTTGCCTTGATTTACTTTATTAGTAATCACGCTGTAGACGCATATATTAGATTAAACGCTCCACAAACGATCACTTAAATATAACTACACGAATAAACATAACGTATACTTAGTGATACAATTGCATCCGTATAAATATAACCGTAGTAGTGATATAGTGGAACATAAGATATACCTGATAGAATTATAAAACACGCGTTAGAATTATAAGATGGACGCGCTAGGATTAGATATAACCAACATATATAGATAGTAATAGTAATATAACATATATAGATAGTAATAGTAATAAAATAAAATATGTGCTTTACTAATATAAAATATTCTCGGTAGTATTATAAAATATAATATTACGCGATAGAATATGTATAAACCCACAGATATAGTAGTGTACCGATAGTATCACCTACACACTATATATGGCTATGCCCGATACCCGGGAATACATCCATGTATGGCTAACCAACCACCCACTCTAACCTAGCCCGTAGGAGCCACCTTGATTGGATGAAATACCTCTATCCAAATCTTACTTCAAATTGACATAATAATGATAGGCTAGTTAATGATTCATCGCCCAACTAGGATCAACCCGTCTAGGAACGATTGCTGCCGTGCTGGTTTGACATGCATTGATTGTTATTTTCTCGTTTGTGTGTCTTGTTTGTCGACGTTAGTCCGCGTAGGATCGGAGACGCAGAGATGACCCACGGGACCCTAGAGCACCACCAACACGGGAACAATGAAGGAACAACAACCTTGGATATACTCGACAGCGAGCAAAGGCAAGTCCTAATCCCCACCTGTCTCCTACATTTCCATTCCTTTGTTTACTCCCCTCCTACCACCTCTACATTTTTGCTAGCCTCCACCATAACCCAACATACCCGACCCTACCAACTGCTAATCTTAACATATACTACTTATTAAATCCTCATTCATGGATTAATATTGTTATGTGATTTATGAGAAGGTATTGGTACCTTGATGAGATATGAGAAATATGAACTTGAGGATAATAACTATGAAACTTAAGTTGGTAAAATTGGACTAAACCTCGACAGGGGGCGAGTGGGGGTAATTCATGTGGTATGGGTTACCTTGGCAGGATAGCCTGTGTGGGATCCTGTGGGAGATACTCACCTCGGTCACATAAGGACCGGTTCATTGGCCATCTCGCCTAGCCAGAATTCCGTACAGCCACATGTCTATATGGGTAGACTTGATCTCACACCCCGTTAGATTGAATTATAATTTTCACTAGGAGGCCGGAGTGGCAACGGACTAACAGGAGAGGACACGGCTACTGTGTGATCTACCGTGGTCTGATCGGCATGGTTGCTTTGTGGTCTTCCATGTAAAATTTATTGTTGTGCCGTGTGCGAGCACCCTTTTATTATTTAATCTGGATGCTATGTGATCATCCACCGGATGCTGTGTGATCATCCAACCACTCGATATTCTAGGATGCTATGTGATCATTCTGATGCTTGTGGGTTCTGGTCCCTGAGTAGTCCGTGGTGGAATTATATGGAAATCTAAGGTAGCGCCCTCTCGGGTATGAGGTCTCGTTAGGCCTGTCTAAGCCATGACGATGGTATCGACTACGCCTATCATGTGGGGAAATTTGTACACCTCTGCAGAGTTTCTTGAATCTATTCGAATAGCCACGTCCTTGGAATGGGCAACCGCTGGGATGAGGTTCCCAAATGATTAGACTACAACAACTATAACACTCTGGTAAGATGTATTTATGAATTTGATAATCTATATTCAACTCGAGAACTGGTGAGGATGGTAATACCCTGCCAGGGCCCAACCTATATTTATAACTACTCAACTCTATCACATTTACCACTAACCACCTCTATATACAGCCTCCATTCATCTCTCCTCCACCCAAAGTTAGGGCTTGCTGAGTACGTATGTACTCACCCCTCCTCCACTCTATGTTTTTAGGAATAAAGCTGCAGGAGTATATCCGAGGATGAAGCTACCAAGGACTACACAAGGATAGAACATCTGGAGCACACTCGAAGACGGAGCCATACGACTACACGAAGAAGTTACACTAGGACTACGACGATCGGGTTATAGGAATACGCTTAAGGAATAAGTCTAGGGTTATGTCCGCACTCTAAGTTGCCTGTAGGAATGGAGCCACGATGTCATAGAACCGCTGTCTTAGAACTCTGATATATGATGTAAGGCCAATGGCCCAAGCTATGTAACCCGAACCATGTAATATATTTCTCCTTTAGCAATAAAAGTATGGTTTTTGATATCAATCTTGTTCGAATTGTGCGTATCAGCTACTGATCCAGGGACTGATACATGATGCACAGTGGACCCTAAAGTGGGGGCCTGACACACCACCACGTCTAATCAGCTTTGAGACTCGTGTTGTACTCTGGGTGCGTGACCGGACGCTCTGGTTCCGCGAGGGACCGGATGCGCCGGTTGCAAACCCTAGCGCCCCGCGCCACGCACAGCTGCTTCCACTGACTAGACATGCTGGTCGTGCCGAGACCATGTCTGATCCAGCGTCTGGTCACACTAGTGACCTCCTTTCTCCTCCGTTTCTTCGCCTTCGGCATAGTGAAAAATAGGGAGGGAGGAACCCAAACCCCTGTCTACCGCTCAAACTCCACCGTCTTCGCAAATGTGCTCACACCACCAAGTGTACATCATCATGTGCATGTGTGTTAGCATTTTTACAATCGTTTTCTCATGGAGTTAGTAACTCACTAGATCCTAAATGCATATGCTCAAGAATATGGACCTAGTACCACTTGATTCATGAGATGACCGTGAGTTCCCCTCTTGATAGTCGGCTATCAATCCTAAACCCGGTCAATCACTTCTCTACTCATCTTTAGACCGGCAAAAGAGAATCCTATGATTATACCTTTGCCTTGATCATCTCATTCCTTATCCATCACCTATGTGCATGTTCACCATCATCTTTATATCCATGCACTTGTGATCTTATGGCCATCACCATCATGCTCCTTGCTCCTTCATCACATGTGTTGCTACGCCTAACTCAATTCACTTGACACGATGGCATTAGCAACTTGGTGTCATTAATTACCAAAACCAAACTTGGGCTTTCACTCCCGGAGCCAGCTTGAAAGGCCCGATCATATCCAGTCCCCAGCATGCAAAAGGCCAGGATGCTGGAATGGTCTGGAGTTCATGGGCTGGAATGTGAGTCTGCTTGGTGAAGAACTGGCACCCCTCACAATGACGGACCAGCTGCTCGGCGTCGGTGATGGCTGAGGGCCAATAGAGACCTGCTCGAAAAGCCTTGCCAACCAATGTGCGCGAAGCAGCATGGTTGCCACAACTGCCAGGATGGATCTCTTCTAAAATCTTCAATCCGTGTTCCTAGGACACGCATTTTTGCAACAATTCCTCCTTCGTATTCTTGCGCATAAGTTTCCCCTCGACCAACACATAATGCTTGCTACACCGTATGAGGCGTTCCATCTCGGTCTTGTCCTAGGGAACCTCTGCAGAGGTGAGATACCTGATGAATAGTTCTCTCCAGTCGGTGCCGATGGTCGGAATCATAGCGACCAACTGGTCTGCAGATGGCTGTTCAGCCACAGGCTTCTCTTCTTCCTCGATGGACGGCTTAACAAGGTCATGAATGAAAACTCCATGGGAGATCACTGCGCGGGTTGACACTAGCTTCGATAGCTTATCAGCGGCCTCATTATTAGCCCGGACCACATGATGAAACTCCAAGCCATAGAATTTATTCTCTAGCATTCTGATCTGTGCGCAGTAAGCATCCATTCGTTCATTGCTACAGTCCTAGTCCTTGTTCATCTGGTTTATGACAAGGGTAGAATCACCGAACACCATAAGCCTTTTTATGCTGAGCTCAACGACGATGCGAAGGCCATGCAGAGCTGCCTCATACTCAGCGGCGTTATTGGAGGCCTTAAAGTGGATCCAGAGGACAAAGCTCAGCCTATCCCCAGATGGTGAGATGAAGTACACCCCTGCCCCGGCACCGTCGATATTGAGGGAGCCATCAAAATACATCTTCCAGTGCTCGGAGGAGCTGTCAAAGACGGGTGTATTCATGTCCGTCCATTCAACAATGAAGTCGACCAGCGCCTGCGACTTGATAGTCATGTGGCTTCAAAATTCTAGTGAATATGGGCTAAGATCCAACACCCACTTGATAATGTGGCAATTGACGTCTTTATTGCGTAAGATGTCCCCCGGCAGAAACTCGGTGACCACCTCAATGGGGTAAGTATCAAAATAATGGCGTAGTTTGCGAGAGGTGATCAAGACAGCATAGAGTAGCTTCTGGACCTAGGGATAGTGGGTCTTAGACTCATTGAGTACCTCGCTGATGAAGTATACTGGTCACTGGACCTTGTACACATGCCCAACCTCCTCGCGCTCGACGACAATGGTAGTACTGACTACCCGATTGGTGGCCGCAATGTAGAGCAACAAAGTCTCGCCTTCCTTGGGCACCGTCAGGACCGGAGGAGATGTGAGAAACTAATTGAGCTCTGCAAAAGTGGTGTCAGCTTCCTCCAACCACTAGAACTTCTCCTTTGCCTTGAGGAGTTTGAAGAATAACAAACCCTTTTCGGCAAGCCACGATATGAATCGACTCAGAGCGACCATGCACCTGGTTAGCTTCTGGATGTCCTTGATGCACTTGGGTGGTTTCATCTTCATGACCACTTCAACTTTTTCTAGGTTAGGCCATATGCCATCACGGCTAACTATGTTGTCGAGCAGTATGCTAGATGGCACACCAAATATGCACTTCTTGGGATTCAGCTTCCATTGAAACTTATTGAGTGCCTTGAAGGTCTGGTCGAGGTCATTGACTAGGGTAGAGGCCACTTTGGTCTTCACTACTATGTCATCAACATATGCCTTAACGAGCTGATCTCTGATCTGGTCCTTGAGGCACTGCTGGATGGCTCGTTGATAAGTTGCACCAGCGTTTTTAAGCCCAAACGACATGGTCGTGTAGCAGTAAGCCCCGAAGGGCATGATGAATGACGTCTTGATCTTGTCCTCCTCTCTCAGAGAGATTTGATGGTAGCCAAAGTAACAATCTAGGAAAGATAAGACCTCATAGCTAGTAGTAGAATCTACGACCTCGTCTGTACAAGGCAAGTTGAAGGGGTCCTTAGGGCAGTGTTGAGATCGGTGTAATCAACGCACATCCTCCATTCATTATTCTTTTTTCTTACAAGAACCGAGTTGGAAAGCCACTTTGGGTGATACACCTCTATGATAAAGCCGGCAGCTAAGATCCGGTTTACTTCTACCCTAATTGCCTCCTTTTTGTCCCATGCGAACCGTTGTAGCTTCTGTTTGATTGGCTTGGCGGTCTCTGAAACATCGAAGGAGTGCTCGATCAACTCCCAAGGTACTCCGGGCATGTCTACAGGTTTCCATGCAAACACGCTGGTGTTCTCCTTCAGGAAGCTGACGAGCACGTCTTCCTATTTGGGGTCCAGGGTGGCCCCAATGTGAGCCGTCTTGGTCTTGTCGTTCGGGACTAGTTCCACCTCTTTGGTCTCCTTGGACTTTGCGGCAGCACAGGTGACTTTCTTGCTTAGAATCTCTAGATCGGCGGGAGATATCTTCTTGGCATCAACAATGGACTGCTGCAAGCAGATCGAGAGCTCGAGGGCTTCAGCGATTGCGTAACCCTCCTTCTCGTAGTTGTAAGCAATGAGAACATTACCCCTTTGGGACAGTACGCCTTTCTTGGTTGGCATCTTCAAGATCAGATAGACGTAGTGCGGTATCACCATAAACTTGGCCTGAGCTGGTCGGCCAAGTATGGCGTGGTATGTTTCCTCGAAGTCCGCAACAATGAAGTTGAGTAGTCGATACGGAAGTGGTCGGTGGTGCCGAACTGGACTGCCAGTGTGATCTGTCCTAAAGGTTGAGAGGTTTGCCCCGGGAGCACTCCCTAGAAAGGTGCATCGTAAGGCTCGAGGTCTTCCGTCTTAATGTCTAACTTAGTTAGAGCGTTGCGAAAGAGGATGTCGAGGGCGCTGCCACCGTCGATGAGCACCTTCTTGAACCATACGTTCCTGATGACAAGATCCAGAAAAGGGGAAAATGTCCTGGCTCCGGAATATTGGCCCATTGGTCAGCTTTGCTGAACTTAATGGGCTAGTGCGACCAATTTTGATACTTGGGGTTGGCAACCTTTTCATCGGAGTTGTTGAGGGCCATGACAGCTAGGGCGGTAAGCTTCCTCTGTCGCCCGTTTTTCAGGGCAACCTTCTCGCCAAAGGTGTTGTGGACGCTTCTATTAGCATCCTTGTAGGTGTGACGAGGGTCCTTGTCGTGTTCTTCTTCGGTCTTGTCCTCCTCATCAGGCCTCTTGTCGTCCTAGCGGTCGTTCTTGCACACCGCCTTTTGCGGGGGTCCGAGCGGTAGATGGACTTCAGACCCATGCAATCCCCTATTGTTTGGCCGATGTCCGGATAAGCTGGGTAGGGACCATGAAGGACCTTGGAATAGGTATCCTCATAGTTGCGCTTGGGCGCTGGCTTGACGGTGTAGACGGCGTTGTCAACTAATTGGTTGCGGCTCTGTCGCCCCCTAAAGTCGTCCTACCGATGCCGATCACGATTGTTGTTGCGGTGATCGTGGATGTCATTGCGTCGATCATCACGACGGTCGTCACGACGTCGATCATCACGCCAGTCGTCGAGGCGGTGATTTTGCTAGTCAGGGCGAGGAGCCTGACCAACATCTTCCTTGATCTGTTGGTGAGCCTCATCAACATCTGCCCACTTCTTTGCCACCATGAGAAGGTCCTGGACTGAATCAGGCCTCTTGCGAAGAAGCTTGGTCCTAAGAGCATCATGGTGGCGGAGGCCTCTATAAACACGAAGATAGATTCATCGCCGTTGATGTTAGGGATGGATATCCGTGTTTCTGAGAAGCGGCAGATGTAGTCGCGCAATGGTTCATTTGGATAGTCTCTGACTTTCTCCAAATCATACTTGTTGCCGGACTGCTGACAAGTAGCCATGTAGTTATCGATGAAAGCCCTCCTGAGCTGAGCCTAGGTGTCGCTGGAGCCTTCCCTTAGGCTGAGGAGCCACTGGTTTGCAGATTGGTTGATAACTATAGGCAAATAATTGGCCATCATATCTTCATCACCATGCGTTGCTCGAATAGCGATTTCGTATAGTGTTATCCACTGTTCGGGATTGGCATCCCGTCGTAGGTGTCCAAATCATGGAGCTTGAAATTTCTTGGTCAAACGACGGTCTGGAGCCGATCAGTGAATGGCCGGAGGCCGTGGATATGGCCGGCACACGGTGCGTAGCCACGGCTGGGTGCGTCATGTGCTTCATCATATTCCCGCCTACGCTACATCTCAGATGCATGTCGCTCCTCTCGATTGTTCTCGATGCGATCTCTCAAATTCAAGTTGGCGCTGAGATGGTCACGGAGGTCACCTCCAGGCTGCTCCACTTCCTGGTTGGCACCGCGTTGTCTACCACAACCACCACCGCGGTTTGCAACACGTTCTCTCCATGATGTGCACCACGCCCACCTTGTTGGTTATGTTCACTCCCTTGATCAGCGTCTGTAACACCCCTGGGTGTTAAGCATGCATTATCATTCAAAGCATAAGCATTCAACATCATTGCATGATTAGCATTATTTGAATTGTAGCTCTTTCAAATTTAATTTGAAAAACAAATAAATGGGAACCCTAAGTTTGATATAAGTGTTAAAAGTTGGTGAACTTTTGAGAAGTAGCAATTTTAAATAATCTAGAATAAATCAACTTGATTATTGGAGCAAAATTTTGAATTCAAGTCTTCCTCAAATTCTGTTTTAAAAATATTCTAAGTAAATGAGTTTTTGATTTTAAATTAGCTTTAAATCTCAAATTCAAAATCTATTGAGAATTTTGAAAAGTGCTCTATATGAAAGTTGTAGAGAATAAAATTTTGAACAACTTTTATTTTGGGCCAAATTTCTGAAAACCTCTTTTTCATCTCCAAATTCAATTTTGAAACAAAGAATTAAATCTGAAAATATTTTTTGTAAAAGAAAAATCGGATTTCGCTTTACTGGGCCGCAGCCTCACATCCCGGCCCATGGCCGAAGCCGGCCTGGCCCGCGCCCGCGTCGTCTCCCTCCCGCCCGCGCGCGCGCCCGCGCGTGGCGTCGTGGCGCCGCGGCAGCGTTCGGCCGCCGCGTGGCCGAACGGCGGCGACGTCGCGCGACACGCGCCCCTGTGGCCCCCGCAGCGTCCGCGCCCGCTTACCCCCCTCCGCGCACTCGTTCTCCTCGCTTGCTCCCTCCATTCTCCCTCGCCCGCCCGCCGCAGCAGCAGCAGAGCTCCGCCTCGCCATCGCCGGCTCCCGAGCTCCGTAACCGCCTTAGCCGCCGCTCCGGCTCACCGCCTCCGCCTCCGTCTTCGCCCTCGCTGCGCCTTTCCGTGGTGCATCCGGTGCTCGCCACAGCCCGCTAGGATTCGGTCTCCACCCGCGGTAATGGCTCGCCGGAGTTCCGGCCGAGCTCACCGGAGTGACCCGCTCCGTGGGCCGCACCCCTCCACGCCACTTCTCGTCCACTTCTCAAGCGCACGAGCACCGCACTTGCACCGCGATTCTTGCTGACCTTACCGCGCAGCTCCTCTCGGTCGGAGCTGGCCGGTCGACGGCGTCCCGCGCCGCCGAGCCGCCATGCTCGCCGATGAGCTCGATGCCGAGCTTGTCTGGCCACCCACTAGGCACCACTGGGTTCGCGTCGGTGAGAGGAACACGTGGTGCCCTCCCCGTCGTCGGAGGACTCGCCGGCGGCGAGATCCCGGCGGTCCGCACCGCCTCTGGCCGGCTACGGCTGACGGATGGGCCCGTCTGACCCATGGGTCCCGCCTGTCTGTCTCAGCGTTTCGGTTCCGGGTGTCACAGCGGTGTGCACGTAGCGTTTAAAGCCGGTTTTGATTTTCGGTTTTAAAGAAATTGATTTCCAGAAAATCTGAAAAAGACTTCCAAAAATTGTATCTCAAGATTTATAGCTCCAAAAATCATGAAACAAATTGTGAAATGTTCCTTTTGAATAGATCTACAGTTTAAAAATATCTCATGTGATTTTTGTGACACTCTACTGTGCAATTTTATTTAATTGTTATATATGCTGTTATCTTAGAAAAAGTGTAGTAAATAAAATAATAGAGGGAAAAATATGATTCTTGTTACATTAGTCTTTATTAGTGATGTACTTTCTAGGAAAAATGCCAGTGAAGCATGTTCTGTGGAAAAATGTTGAAGTGTAGTTCAAATGCTTTTAATTGGTAATATCTGTTATTTTTACTATAGAGCAAAATTTGTATACAACATACATCTGATAATTTTTGTAGTATGTTGGTTTACTGTTAGTAACCTAAGAAAATTGTGAAATCTGTTGTTTGACACTTTTTCTAGTATAAAATAAATTCATGCTCACAAGTAGGCTATAGCTTGTTTATTTTGTACAGGCAGTTTTACTTGTGCAATTCTCATGAAAATTTAGTGGTAGGTTAGTTAGGGTAAGAGTAGTCTACTGTAATTTTTGTAGATTTTTATCTACACCAGAGATAGGTGTTGTTGTGTAACCCTAGCTAAATAGGGAATAAAAGATTATTCTTTATGAGAAATTGAGAGAAATAAAATATGTTTGGTGTATCTTTGAAGCATCATGATGCCTTGCTGATGTTATGGATGAGTTAGGTTGCTAAGCTTTGGTAGCTTAGGTTCACTTGTATGTGTAGATGGTAGGCTAACTAATAGAAGGATAAGGTGTATGTTTTAGGTTACATGTTCTTGGATGACGTTGACTAACTTGTAGAAGAAATAATTATATTCCAACTGCTCATTCCATGTGCTCATCTGCATCTCATGTCATCAAAGCACTCCACCGCAATTCGATGCATTCTTCGCATGTTTCCTTATGCACTTGCATCATACAGGATCGCAGGAGGAGTTGCAGGCAGCAGTTCCGGAGGAGCAGGCTTGGACGGATCAGCAGGAACCCCAGGCACAGGAGGTGCCTGAGGAGGAAGAGTCAGTCGAGGAACTGCCAGAGTGCATCGATCACCACCCTAGTTCGTTCGAAAGAGGCAAGCCCCGGAGCATTTTAAGCCTCCTAAATTTATAAAAAGTTATTCCTTATTACATGAGTTATAGTTATATATTGTTGCACTAAGTTATAGGAGTTGAGTGAAACCGTTGTTGCATTATTACCTTGGCCACCGGATTATCTTTTACCCTGTTAGGTCAGGATCGAGTAAATTGCTTAGCCATGCTTAGACCGGTAGAAGTCGGGTGATTTCCTGTCACCTGCGAGTTATAGGTGGATACCAGGTTATGGTTAGCTGTAATTGTGATCATGAAAAGTAACCAAGTGTTGATGGATAAACGGAGACCGGGCGAAGTCTTATAGGGTTTTGGACTATAGTGATTCCGTCTGTGTCAGTTAAGGACCGATCGTTGCTCGTCCCTCTTGTCATGTTGAACGCATGCCTCACATTTAGCTGGCCGAATAAAGTACCTTTCGACCGCGAAGCTAGTGACACTTTTTGAGCCGGGATAAACTCGGGTTGGCAGACTGGTGTGGAAGGGGGGTAACGGGGACGCGAAGAGTGAGCCCAAGGTGCGTCCTGGTAGTCGGGCGGTCCCTGGGTAGTGCGATCCATGATTGTTATCCCGCGGCTTCTCGGAAAGTGTCATTGGTGATCTACACGACCCTGACGGGGGAAGCATGGTTTGTGTGAGGAATAAATCTCCAGCTGGATAGGAATTCGATTTGAATCGCCGTCGCTCCCGGTTAGTGAGCACTTGACTCGAGCTATGGCATCGTAGTTTTAATGATGGAACACGGATGGTTATGGGGATAATGTTGGAAAGGCCAAACCTGAGATGGTAATCCTTGATGTTAATGGTTAATCAAGTGTTTGTTTTAGTCATAGGTGCTCATTTAGCATGAATAGGTTGTCCTAAAAATGATGCTAAAGACACTTATCCTTAGTCATTCATAACAACTTGTGCTTTTCGCAAAGGAGTCAAGCCAATCCACTATGTAAAGCCTTGCATGCTCCTTGGTGTCATGTTATTTCTAGTTTTTGACGGGTAAGTCTAGCTGAGTACATTCTCGTACTCAGGGCGTTGTTCCCATTGTTGTTGCAGATGGTCAGATGTACTACGGGTACTGCTCCAACTGTCTGTATCCGGCGATGGGTGACAACTAGGACCTTGGGCAAGGGTCTTTCTGTTGGTCTTATCTACTGCTTTTGTGGACCATGACTATCGACTGGCACTGTAACTGAACTAAGTGTGTGTGCGTAAAATTATTTGCTTCCGCTACTTTATGTTGAACTATGTTGTAATAACTTTTTTTTCTGAACTCCGATGTATCTTACCTTTATGATCAGATTTATGTATCGTGTGAATTGTGGCTGCTAAATCAGTATGATCTTGGTTGTATGTTAGTGGTTTGGAAATCCTTCGTGATTTCACGGAATCTCGGGTTATACGGGCTTAAGTTTGTTAAATTAACCGCCTCGGTGGAAGATTTTCTTACTTAATTTCGTATAATTACGTTGATCCGTTACAGCGTCATACTCGCCTCGTTGGTCGGCATTGCGCCTTCCGCCATGATCTCAAGGACGGTGCATCTCATAGTTTATGTCGTGGCCCTAGTAAAGATAGGGACCTCCCCGTTGCCAGGACCCTCGTTGGCGATGACTTCGGGTGGTGGACACCGATGAAGCGAGTGTACGCCTCTCATTGACCTGGACTATGGCCGCCTTCAAATAAGACTTGATAGCGTCAAGTGTCGGGAATTCAGGGAGCTTATTCAGTTCGTTCATGGCAACGGCAATATTGGCGCTCGGTGTCTTGAACACTTGCTAGTTGTCGCACATGACGAATGCGTCGGTCAGATCGCGGCGGATATCGCGCTGGCCACCCGCGCTTGCGTCAGCCGCATCTTCTTCGGTATTCTCCAGGTCGACTCTCTGAGCCCTACGATCGGCGTTTCTTTCCTCCCAAGCGACCCTCTCTTGATCGGTCTCCCCGTCGCAAGGGGGCTCATCATTGCTAACGGCCAAGATGGCGCCTCTGAAGCTAGGTGGAAAGGCCAGGAACTCCTACCCATATGGATCAATGAGGGTGCGGGTATAGCTAGTCCCATGAGATTCGCTGGACCCAGTACTTTCTTCCGGGATTGTACAGAGCGAGTCCCCTATGATTTGCCTGATCTCAACCATGTTAACAGTAGGTGCAGGATGGTCTGATTTAGGCAAGTCTATCAGACAGAGATCTGAAATGTGGTCACGCTCAGTGGAATTCGCGAACAGTTGTGGTGTGCGGGTGGTGTACTCAGACGCCGAGTTCACTAGCCCGTATGGGTAGGTGTTGGAGGAGTGCCTTATTAGGGCTTCGTAATCCCTCAACCTCGGGACGGTTGCGGGCACTGGTTGGTAACGAACCATCTGCCCTTGTGGAGTTGCTGTGATCACGAGATCAGGGTCAAGACGCCTTTGGTGGCCACCCGAATAGGTCAGGAATGGCAACCCTCAGCAGATCAATCTCTGATCGAATTTACTAAGGTCAGGATTTCAGCCAAGCCTGGGGTGACCCGATTGATAAACTCAATCAGATCGGTATTGTTGAGATGCCTTCCTTGATAGCGGGAAGCAGACAGCTGATGGTCGGAGGGAGCGATCTCGAGACTAGTCCCGAGATCGAATCCGCCGTTGTAGATGTAGATTCAGTTGGCGCAGGAGGAGCCTGCATCGCCTCCATGACTTCAGCGGGGCCGTCAGCGCCAGTGGTCCAGGTGAACATCCCGATTGTGAACGTTAGGCCTGCCAGAAGGACCATGGAAGTTGACTATCTGGCTCGCCATAGAGTCTGCACGCACACCCCCTACCTGGCATGCCACTGTCAACGAGATGTGGTCGGTAGTCTACTGAGGGGTATGCCCACGGTAGTAGATTATCGGTGGAGGTGCGCAAGCCAATAAACTAAATGGTGATGCAAGATGAACACAGGGTTTATCTAGGTTCGGGCTGCGAACTACGTAATACCCTACGTCCTGCATCTCTGTAGATTGTATTGATGTGTGACAATGAGGTGTTTTGAGGGGGGTCCTTGCTAGCCTTATATAGTACAGGAGGCAAGGTTATAGATCTAAGGAATCTAAACCTGGCCGATTACAACTACTGTGTCCACGAAGGATACGATATCTATTCTAACCGACTTTATTTTCTTGATCATCAAGTAGTCTCTGCTTGCTCCACACGGTTCGCTGAGCAGTTCAGAGATCCGCACGGCCCTTTGTGGCGAGTTGGGCCACCTTGTCTGGTGTGGCCCATGTGGAGCCATAAGGGTATATAGGTCTATACCCCCACAACGACCTCGGCCGATAGAGGCCTCAAGTGCTTCACTGAGCGAGTTACATAGACAAGGCATCCGCCACTTCGAGTTGTCCGGAGATGAGGCGGCCCTCGGCAGACGTGCACCGCCGTCGCTCCCCAAGTGAAGCAGATGGATAGCGGCATAGGCTACAACTCATATCCCGATAGCCAAACGAGGTGAGTACCTTGTCATGAAGCGCCTGGTACTCTCCAGTAGGATACCACCTCCGTCGACGTCGGCGATGACATATGATGAGGTATTCAATGGTAACCCCGCTCATATGCAGGCGTTACGTGAGTTGTTCCCTCCGGTTAGCGACGTAAGCACGCGCAAGCGGCACTGTCGTTCGGCAGCTTGGGCATAGGCCTCCTTGCTAGTGCCGCAAATTTGGATCAATTTCTGTCCAGTGTAAACCTAGCTTACAGTACACTTGAGAGGGTCTAAGCTTCCATGTAAATCTTTACTGACCCCTAGGACGCCCGAAGGCGTATTGTATCGAACTTTTCTTAACCTTAATACAAAGATGCGCAAACCTTTTGCGTGATTGAGAAAAAAAGATAGATGAAGTATAAACTTTCAATAATTTTATAGCACTGCTAGCACCCGGACGTCCGGACGGACGCTCGTGGCTGCAGTCCGCTTCCTCGCCTCTGTTTTTCGTGTCCAAGCGAGGGTCCGCGCCGTTTGGACGTCGCCCACTTGCACCTGTGTTTGGGCCGCGATGCGTGCTCGCGCTCCCTCCCACTCACATGCATCCCATGTGCAATACCTGATCTACTTTTAAAATATCTGCAATACTTCCAACATATAAAAGAAGATAGATGAAATACTTGAAACATGCGTATTGAAAGCATCTAGGCCCCGAGGTTTGGTTTCGGCAATTGATGACAACGCTTTATTACCATGACTAACGTGTGTTTTGCAGAAACTTTGGTAAGTTAGGTCATGGAGGTTTTAACTGCTTTGGGCACCATGGTATTCATGCCCCTTGATGGAAATCATTTCGGTTTTCAAAAGAGTGACATCAAGATTAAGGACGGTTAGTTTCGGATGTCGAGGTGTTGAGATTCATTTGGAATAATCGTTAGGATCTTTGTTTCTCTCTTTTGGCCGTACTATAAAGGGGGGCATGAGCGGGTAGCTTGACCTAGGCGAGTCCTACATTTAGGTGTGGTGCACACTTGTTAAACTTGGCGCTAGGCAGCTCTAGAATAGCTCAAAGTTCAGTTGGAAGCAACTTGGTTCAAGTTGTGACGCATTTCAGAGAGTTTCAGGTCGTTTTCCCATGACCGGACGCGGTCCTCGGCATGACCGGACGCGTCCGGTCAGTACAGTTCCGCGGCTAGGGTTTCAGCTCTGACGACCGGACGCGGTCCTCGCGAGGACCGAACGCGGTGGTCAGAAGTCGACACGTGTCACTTGAGGGAAACACCCGATCGGACGTGACCTGGGTGTGATCGGCGCGTCCGGTCACAGTCCAGTAAGGTCCAGAGACGACCGGACGCGTCCGGTCATCACCGATCAGACGCGGTCGCACGTCCGGTGCGAGTACAGTTTGCTCCCTATGCGATCGGACGCGTCCGGTCGCCCCTGACCGGTGTGTCCGGTCACTCAGTTGATTTTCGGATTTCGACCGTTACGAGCGACCGGCGCGTCCGGTCAGTTCAACCGACGCGTCCGATCAGCCCGTGTTTTGCTGAGTCAGCGGGTAACGGTTTGTTTTGTCTGTGGGGTGTATAAATACATCCCCACCACCTCTTTTAGAGATCTCTTGCTCATTTGATCAACTGAAAAACACCTTTAGAGTGCAAGGGAGTGCAAGAGCACTAGTGAGGATAGAGATTTGAGAATCAAAGCTTGAGAGTTCCTCACTAGCGATTAGAGAGTAGCAAGTGTGCATCCACCTTCTCATTTGGGCTCGTAGTGGTCAAGTGAGAGTTCTAGCTTGTTACTCTTGGTGATCGCCATCACCTAGACGGCGTGGTGGTGATTGGGAGTTCGGTGATCATCCGGCGGAGCTTGTGGATGACCCAACTCATCTTGTAAGCGGTTTTAGGTGATTCACCGCGACGGAGTGTCGAAGAATCAACCCGTAGAGAGCACTTGATCCTTGCGCGGATCAAGGGGGAGCTACACCCTTGCGCGGGTGCTCCAACGAGGACTAGTGGGGAGTGGTGACTCTCCGATACCTCGGAAAAACATTGCCGTGTTCCTTGCCCCTTTACATTCAAGCATTTACATTCTCGTATTTACTTTCATTGCTTGTTTTACATTCCTAGATTTGCCATGCTAGACTAGGATTGGAAACTAGGGTGCAAAACTTTGTATCGGTAGACTCTCTAGGAACACAAGTAGACACTAGGGGTGAATTCCGGCTTGTAGGATTTAATTCTTGCATTTAATTTTTAGAAAAGCCCAATTCACCCCCCCTCTTGGGCATCTTGATTCTGTCAATTGGTATCGGAGCCATGTTGCTCCTTTTTTAGGCTTTACCGCCTAGAGCAAGATGTCTAACGGGGAAGGACCACCTCCCACCTTTGAGGGGGATGATTTTCCATATTGGAAAATCCGCATGAAGGCGTATCTCGAAGCCATAGATGTTGGATGTCTTAGAGCCGCAACCCAAGGGCTTCCCGCTATCAAGGATCCCGCAAACCCCATTGGTGACGAGGAGAAGTACGACCGGTGGAATGCAAAGGCCAAAAATGCACTCTACCGGGGCTTAGGCAAAGATATCTTCAATCGTGTGTGTAATGCAAAGAACGCTCATGAATTGTGGGAAAATCTTTGTGCTCTCCATGAGGGAACTAAGAGTGAGCGTGAGGAACGCTATCACATAGCTTTAAAGAAAATTAATTCTTTTGAGATGCTTCCCAAAGAAAGTGCTAATGACATGTACACTCGCTTGAATGTTCTTGTAGAGGACCTCAATGCTCTTGGGCTCACTAAAATGAGCCAATCGGATGTTACAAGGAAGATCTTGAGTGTGCTTCCCGTTGAGAAGTATGGTCACATTGTCACGGTGCTTCACCAAAGTGATCTTTCCACCGCAACACCGACTCAAGTATTAGGGAAAATCAATGCTCATGAGATGTACATGCATATCACTCCGGATGAGGGCTCATCATCTTCCAAGAAGAGAGACTTGGCCTTCAAAGCTAGTCATGACAAGAAGAAGAAGAAGGGCCAAGCCATGATGGTGCAAGAAAGCTCAAGTGAAAGTGATGTTAATGATGAATCACTTGCACTCATGGTGAGAAAGACCACCAAGATGCTAAAGAAGCTCAACAAGAGTGGCATCAAGTTCGATGGCAAGAAGAAGAAATTCTTCACAAGTAGCAAGAGAAAGCCAATCTCGGAGATGGATTGCTACAATTGTGGTGAACTTGGCCACCTAGCTCATCAATGCCCTAGACCACCAAAAGACAAGTACAAGAACAAGAACAAGGGCAAGAAAAATGATTCAAGTGATGAAGAAGAAGAGAAGAAGAAGAACAAGCCATACAAGAAGAAGGATGGCAAGAAGAAGGAGTTCCACAAGAAGAAGAAGGGAGGAAAGGCATACATTGTTGGTGATTGGCTCACCGACATTGAATCATCTTGTGAGTCCTCCGAAGATGAGAGCGATGATGAGAAAGAGAAGGTTGCCGCATTTGTGATGGGGCCATCATCTTCACCGATATCTTCATCACCACCTTCACCGCCTCCTTCACCATCATCATCCACTACTCACCTATGCCTTATGGCCAAGGGTGAACAAAAGGTACAAAACCATGATAGTGATGATAATGATGATAGTGATAGTGATGATGAATATGACGCACCTTCTTATGATGAACTTGTAAAATTGCTAAACAAATACACTAAAATCATAAGAAGGACTAGAAATGAAAATGATGATCTTCAAAATGAAAATGAATCACTCTCATCCAAGCTTGAAAATATTCAAAAGACTAGTGGTGAGCTTAGAGTTCAAAATGAAGTGATGTCTTCCACTCTCAAGGAGCTCAAAACCTCTTATAAAGAGCTTAAAGATCAACATGATAAACTTGAGAAGAAGCATGATGAGCTCATCACTAGACATAATTCTCTAAAGGACAAATACACCACATTAAAAATTGACTATGAAAGTCTTGTGGTTGCTAATGAACTTGCTCTTGAGACACATGATGCTACTAACTATGTTGTTAAGTGTGATATAGCTACATCATGTGATGATTTGATCATTGAAAGCATTGAGCAAGGTTCTAGTAGCAAAGGCAAGAGTGTGGTTGAGTCAAGCAACTATGATGATTATGCCAAGATCAAGTGTGAGAATGAGAAGCTTGCAAATGAGAACAAGAAGCTAAAAGGTTTGATGGCTCTTGAGAAGCAACCAACAAATGAGTCACTCATTGAAGAAAACAAAAAGCTCAAGCAAGAAAAAGAGCATCTCAAGACCGGCCTAAGCAAGTTCACAAGAGGCCAACATTTTCAAAGTGAGCTCCTCATAAACACCGTAATGAAGATGGATAGAAGTGGTATTGGGTACTTGGCAAATCAAGAGAAGAAAGCAAAAGCTCAACAACAACAAAGCAAGTCAAAGCCCAAGCCAAAGAGATGTGTTGAGTGTGGTCAAGAAGGTCACTTTGCTCATGAATGCAAAACTCCACCACCACAACCCTTGCCCAAGCATGCTAGACCTTTCGCCTTCAATGCTCATTATATGCTAAGAAAAGATTCAAATGGAAAGATGAAAGTCATGTTTTTGGGTCCCACAAACAAGAATAGGCTAAAGAAAATATGGGTTGCCAAGTCACTAGTGGAGAAAGTCAAGGGCCCCTCTCAAGTTTGGGTCCCTAAACAAAAAGCTTGATCTCTTGTGTGTAGGTGAACTACAAGACCGGTGGATCTCATTGGGTTATTGATAGTGGTTGCACTCAACATATGACCGGTGATCCTCGTATGTTCACCACCATTGAAGAGAATGGAATATGTCAAGAGAAGATCACATTTGGGGATAATTCAAAGAGCAAAGTCAAGGGTATAGGCAAGATTGCAATATCACATGATCACTCACTCTCAAATGTGCTCTATGTTGCTTCATTGAGTTTCAACTTGTTATCCGTTGGGCAACTTTGTGACCTTGGCTTTCAATGCTTGTTCACACCAAATGAAGTGAAAGTTTCAAAGATAGATGACAAGCAAGTGATATTCAAAGGCTTTAGATACAACAATCTTTATCTTGTTGACTTCACCTTCGAAGATGCAAATTTGATGACATGTTTGTTCACCAAGACCTCACTTGGTTGGCTTTGGCATAGGAGGCTTGCTCATGTTGGAATGAACACTCTCAACAAGCTATTGAAGAAAGAACTAGTGAGAGGATTGAAGGATGTGAAGTTTGAAAAGGACAAACCTTGTAGTGCATGTCAAGCGGGCAAACAAGTTGCAAACACTCATCCAACCAAAGCTTTCATGTCAACTTCAAGAGTGCTAGAACTTCTACACATGGATTTGTTTGGGCCTACAACATACAAGAGCTTGGGTGGTAATCTCTATTGTCTTGTGATAGTGGATGACTACTCAAGGTATACATGGACTTTCTTCCTTCATGACAAATCCGAAGTGGCAAATTGCTTCAAGAAGTTTGCAAAGAGAGCTCAAAATGAATTTGAAGTCAAGATAAAGAAGATTAGAAGTGACAATGGCAAAGAGTTTGACAACACCAACATTGAAGCTTATTGTGATGAAATTGGAATCAAGCATGAGGTCTCTTCAACCTACACTCATCAACAAAATGGTGTAGTTGAGAGAAAGAACCGAACTTTGATCACCCTTGTAAGAACAATGCTAGATGAGTACAACACTCCGGAGAAGTTGTGGGCCGAGGCAATCAACACCGCATGCTATGCTTCAAATCGCCTCTTCCTACAAAAGTTTCTTAGCAAGACCCCCTATGAGTTGCTTAATGGGAAGAAGCCAGACGTCTCTTTCTTCCGGGTGTTTGGTTGCAAATGTTACATCTACAAGAAGCGTCAACACCTAGGGAAGTTTCAAAGACGTTGTGATACTGGTTTTCTTGTTGGTTACTCATCAAAGTCCAAAGCATATAGAGTATTTAACCATGCCACCGGTTTGGTTGAATAAACATATGATGTGGAATTTGATGAATCTAACGGCTCCCAAGGAGCAATTGAGAATTGTGATGATGTAGGTGATGAACCCTTGAGGGAGGCCATGAAGAACATGCCGGTGGGAGACATCAAGCCAAAAGATGATGATGACGATGTACAAATTATTGATCCACCATCTTCATCACGTGTGCCTCAAGATGATGACAAGAATGAGAGAGTTGAAAATGAAGACACTTATGTCTCTCATGAACAAGCCGAGGCACAAGCTCAAGATGTTGATGCTCCCCATCCACCTCCTCAAGTGGTTGATAGAAGAAACTCACCACTACTTCAAGCACATCCACAAGATCTCATCATAGAAGTCCTACAAAGGGAGTAATGACTCGATCTCAAAAGCTAGCTTCTTTTGTTGAACATCACTCGTTTGTCTCTTGCGTTGAACCTAAGAATGTAGAAGAAGCTCTTCAAGATCCGGATTGGGTGAATGCAATGCATGAAGAATTGAACAACTTCACCCGCAATCAAGTATGGACACTTGAAGAGCATCCTAAAGGTGCAAGAGTCATTGGAACCAAGTGGGTGTTCCGAAACAAGCAAGATGACCAAGGCATAGTGGTGAGGAACAAGGCAAGACTAGTTGCAAAGGGGTTTTCTCAAGTTGAAGGTCTTGATTTTGGAGAGACCTTTGCACCCGTTGCAAGACTTGAAGCCATTCGTATCCTCCTTGCATATGCATCACATCATGATATGAAACTATATCAAATGGATGTGAAAAGTGCATTCTTAAATGGCTTTATAAATGAACTAGTCTATGTTAATCAACCTCCCGGGTTTGAAGACCATAGATATCCTAATCATGTTTATAGGTTGTCCAAGGCGTTATATGGGCTCAAGCAAGCCCCTAGAGCGTGGTATGAGCGCCTCCGGGACTTCCTCATTGAGAAGGGCTTCACCATTGGGAAGGTCGACACCACACTATTCACCAAGAAGTTTAATGGGGAGATCTTTATTTGTCAAGTATATGTTGATGATATCATCTTCGGATCAACAAATGAAGATTATTGCAAGGAATTTGGTGAATTGATGTCGAAGGAGTTCGAGATGTCAATGATTGGTGAGCTCACATTCTTCCTTGGATTTCAAGTAAAGCAAATGAGAGAAGGGATTTTCATCTCTCAAGAAAAGTATACCAAGGATCTTCTCAAAAGATTCAAGATGGAAGAATGCAAACCAATCAAGACCCCAATGCCATCAAATGGACATCTCGACCTAGATGAGGGAGGTAAACCGGTTGATCAAACTCTCTACCGTTCTATGATTGGTAGCTTGTTGTACCTTACCGCATCTAGGCCTGATATCATGTTTAGTGTGTGCATGTGTGCCCGCTTTCAAGCGTGCCCTAAAGAACCTCACTTAAGTGCCGTAAAAAGAATCCTAAGATATCTTAAGCTCACCCCAAGCATTGGTCTTTGGTATCCCAAAGGAGCTAGATTCCAACTAGTTGGCTATTCCGATTCGGACTATGCCGGTTGCAAAATTGATAGAAAAAGCACATCCGGAGGGTGCCATTTGCTTGGAAGATCTTTAGTATCTTGGTCATCTAAAAAGCAAAATAGTGTGGCTTTGTCCACCGCCGAGGCGGAATACATTGCCGCGGGGGCTTGTTGTGCACAAATCTTATATATGAAATAAACCCTCCTAGACTATGGAATTGTTCTTGAAAAGGTGCCACTTTTATGTGATAATGAAAGTGCCGTTAAAATTGCTAACAATCCGGTACAACACTCTCGCACCAAGCACATTGATATCCGCCATCACTTTCTAAGAGATCACGTTGCTAAAAATGACATATCACTAGAAGGTGTAAGAAGTGAAAATCAATTAGCGGATATCTTCACTAAACCTTTGGATGAGGCAACCTTTTGTAGGTTAAGAACTGAACTCAATGTGCTTGATTCTAGCAACTTTAAAAAATAAGCGTGTGTTGTCCCTTGCATTGCATTGTATAATATGCCATGTTTATTTTATCGCAATGCTTTTAGGGCTTGGCTAACATGGTTACGATAACCCTTCTTTGGAGGAGTGAAGAAGCCTAAACGTGGATCAAACTTGACAAGCATCCTAGCTTTACCTTCTTGTATTGCATTGAATATGCATGGTTGTTTGTTTGGCGTTTCTTTTCGGTTTCGCTTTGAGCAACCTCTGTGTTCGTCCATGGATAAAGAGAGCATTTTGACGCTCCTAAAGGTTCAAAAACTCTATTGCATGGCCATACGTTGCTCCTTGGGTGTTTATTGCCTATTTTCTTAAAAATAATACTAGCCTAAGGCAATCTTTTTGAAAAATTTGAGGGTTTGAGTGAGGTTACTCATATCGTGTTCCAATTGGTGTTTATTTGTGTCTTTTTGAATTGGAACCTGATTGGGAGAAGTCGCGTCGTAGTTCGGAACGAAGAAGGGCGAAGAACAGTGACCGGACGCTGGACCGGACGCTGCACCGGACGCAGTGATGCTTCACCACCGCGTCCGGTCCCGGCGTCCACCAGCGCGTCCGGTCATCCAGAAGACCAACTCTAGATCTAGTGACCGGACGCTGCACCGGACGCGCCGCTGTTGACCACCGCGTCCGGTCCCGGTTACCACCATCGCGTCCGGTCATTCACGATGAATTCCCGAGCTCCCCTCGACCGGACTCTGACCGCGTCCGGTCAGTCCTCACCGGACGCGTCCGATCACTCTAGGAGCTTACTGGAGTGTGACCGGACGCTGTACCACCGCGTCCGGTCATCACGCGTCGAGCGGATCTAACCCCTTCATATAACGGTTCGTCCTCGGCCGTGTTTTCTCATCCGCCCGAGCCTCTTCCGCCGCCGCCTGCCCTATCTCGCCAAATCCGCCAGAGCCGCCGCGCCTTTGCCGTCTTCCTCGCCTCCGGCAAGCCCTGCCGAGTCTCCTGCCTGCGCCGGCCCTCGCTCGCGCGTGCGCCAGCCCGTCCCTGCCCGTGCCTGCCCACGCCAGTCGAGCAGCCGTGCCACCACCGCCCGCTCGCACCTCCGCCGCCGGTGGGCCGTGCCCTTGCCGCCGGTGAGCCGCGCTCCCGCTTGCCAGCATCACCTCCGGCAGTGGACTGCCTCACGCTCGCCTCCGATCGTTCTTCGTCGAGTTGCCCTAACCCTAACCCTAGGGTTCGCGTAACGTCGTTCGATCGTTCGTCGTCGAGGTTTTGTCGCGCGTCATCTTCTTCGCGAGGTTGTTTCGCGTCACCTTGACCTCCTCGCTAGGGTTTGCCATAACTCTTTCTTTTTAATCCTAATTGCATCATGTTTCGGCAAATCAGAGCTCGTCCGGCGATTTCGGGGAATCTTGCGATCTAGGTCACCTCATCTTGTCAGTCGTCTCGTCGATCCGAGCGAGTCTGTTCGTGTGTCAGGGTGAAATTAGTTTGCTGAATCCGAGGCCAAGCCTGCGGATACGGATTGAGGCCAAGCCTCTCGAGTGACAGTTCACCATCTTTCAGAGGTTTTTCGGTCAGTTTTTCAGCATGGTGCGTTGCAAGAACGCCGGTGATGCTCCTAGTGACGGGGACGACAGTCCTCCTCGTCGGTCTGAGATTGCACGTGGGAAGCGTATCAAGATCATGGCCAGAAAGAAGAAGAAGACACTTACAGAGGCAGAGATTGCTCAGGCCGTGGCAGATGCAGCAGAGCAGGCAGAGAGAGGTGACAGGAGCAGTGGCATACGCATAGGTGAGCGTCGCTTTCATCTAGAAGGTCGACAGCTCGGCACAGAGGACACTGAGGGTACTGAGGATACTGGAGCTACAGAGGGTATGTCAGTTGATCCACCTCCAGAGGCCACAAAGGCTCTAGAGGCCACAGAGGCTCCAGAGGCTACAGAGGACACTGAGGAGCAGCCAGCTCAGTCTCCACCACGTCGCCGCTTCACACGCGCACGTACTCAGGTGACTCCTAGGCCAGAGGGCCAGCGTCGTGGAGCACGTCCTCCTCCCAGAGCTAGAGGTTCACCCCCGGTCGAGCACTTTGACTTGAGGGGTGCTACAGCACGTCAGGTGCAGGGGTTGAGGTTCATGGAGGTCAGTCGGTGGTTCTCACCTGTAAGGGATCACAGAGCTTCAGAAGGCTTCTATACCCCACTTCAGGAGGATTTCTACAGGGCTCTAGTTGACAGCGGTATTGCTTTCCGACCACAGAGGGTCTGTCGACTTGAGTCACTGGTTGAGGTTGTGGGAGAACAGCTACGTCCGCACCTGTCCTTTCTGCCAGGCTTGTCAGATCTTCTTGGACGGACAGGTGCATACTGCGGCACATGGGTCAGAGAGTTTTATGCTTCACTATGGATTGATCCTGCCCATGATTTCATTCACTTTGCATTCCGAGGCCGCGATCACCGTCTATACAGTACCAGAGTGCGGGAGATTCTCAGACTCCCAGCTTCCAACACGAAGATACATCAGCTGTGTTTTGGTCAGACTCCTCCACCGAGACGCCCTCACGGCGGGGCAGTGCCACCTACAGACTTGATTCGACCCTACTTCCGTGAGCCTTTTGGCGAAGGGTCTCATCGCACGCCTGCCAGTTTGACACCACTTGCCAGAGTTCTGGATGCTATAGTCAGACGCACTCTACTTCCCCAACTTGGCTACAGAGAGGGACTGACTCGGATGCAGCTATGGGTTGTTCACCACCTCCTCTCACAGATACAGTTTGACATTTGGGATCTCATACTTAGTGAGATGGAGGACACCATAGCTGAGGGCTTTAAGGGTAATCGTCAGCTGCCCTATGCACACTGGATCTGCTTCATCATTAGATCATCCATTTAGCTACCAGCAGAGATCCGAGCTGAGATATCAGATACTACTACTGCTTTCCCTGAGTATGATATCCGTCAGCTTTGGGCTTCAGTCACTAGAGATCAGGCCCCAGTGCCAGGACAGCGTGAGCGACCTGAGGTTCCTGAGACAGCGGCTGAGCAGGACGCCACAGTTGATGAGCTTACAGAGGCAGAGCTTGCCGATCTTGACGCTCAGCCTGCTGATCTTCCTGAGGATGTGACATCTGACAGCACTGATGAGGACTACCAGCCCATCCCCAGGTACCGGTCTCCTCGGTCTCACGACCACGAGGCCGGTGGCTCTGGTTCAGCCTCCCGCACAGACCCAGTCATGGTGGCTATACTTGAGAGGTTGACCCAGGCACAGGAGCAGCAGCAACAGCAGATACAGCGACAGGCTCAGGACACAGCTGCAGCACTTGCACAGATTCAGGCTCGTCAGGACGAGTTTCAGCGTCAGCAGCTTAAGATCCAGAGGCAGCAGGTTGAAATGCAGCGATAGCAGTACGAGATTCAGCGACAGAGTGCAGCTAGTCAGCAGCAGTACTTGGATCTCCTGCGCCACCTAGTCACTATTGGGGTTCCTCCGCCTGCTTCTGTCCTGACTTCTGCTTTACAATCCAGTGATCCATCGAGTCAGGGACAGCCGAGCTTCCAGTTCACATCTCCACAGCAGCAGGTTCTCCAGTCATTCCACTCCCCGAGCTTCACGCCTATTCACACGGGGTTTACACCTTCAGACCAGCCTCGCCCTCACCTCCTGACAGGCACACCCTTCGGTGATTACAGTGCTACCTACAGCGAGTTGACTGGTCAGCCAACGCCCTCGCACACTACCTTTGCTACTTCTTCAGGGTTGTCAGCTTCAGAGGCAGCTATTCCTCCAGTGACAGGGACCGGTACTACAGAGACTTTTCCTTCGTCAGTTGCCTCGATAGATCCTCCTGCTATTGGCTCGCTACAGGCTCAGGTCACTCAGATGGATCCTCTTATTGCTACTACGTCAGTACCTGTTCCTGCCGCTCAGACCCAGACCGCTTCATAGCCACGTGTTTCTTCAGAGGGTCAGCCAGATAGCTCAGATTCTGAGGGAGATTCTCTACACTTCGTGATTACTCTGCGCACCTCGGCACCCGACACGACTCTGTCTGTCCCCCCGTCAGATCCTTAGATTAGTTTTTTGGCGCTTGATGCCAAAGGGGGAGAGAGAGTAGTTTCAGGGGGAGTTTTGAGAGAGGGTTTTCGTTTTTTCTTGTGTGCTACATTCATGCATCATGTTTACTTTTCAGTCATTGCATTCGTGTGGCATGTCGTCGTGTGATAAACCTTGAGTCTTAATGTTTTATCCAGTCGCAGTGTTAACACTTGTCACCGTTTTTAATTATAGCTCTAAGGTTGTGCTTCCGTGCCTTACTCCGATTTCTTATGAGCTATATCTGTATGTGTACTAACGTTCTTTGTCTTATCTTATGAGTACACTCTTTTGGCTTGGGGCACATAAGCAATTCCTAACCCCTTGTGCTTATTGCTTTTTGCTTATGTGAACCATGCATGCTCGAAAACCTCAACTCAAATCTTTTATATCTTAGTGTTGTCATCAATCACCAAAAAGGGGGAGATTGAAAGCATCTAGGCCCCGAGGTTTGGTTTCGGCAATTGATGACAACGCTTTATTACCATGACTAACGTGTGTTTTGCAGAAACTTTGGTAAGTTAGGTCATGGAGGTTTTAACTGCTTTGGGCACCATGGTATTCATGCCCCTTGATGGAAATCGTTTCGGTTTTCAAAAGAGTGACGTCAAGATTAAGGACGGTTAGTTCCGGATGTCGAGGTGTTGAGATACATTTGGAATAATCGTTAGGATCTTTGTTTCTCTCTTTTGGCCGTACTATAAAGGGGGCATGAGCGGGTAGCTTGACCTAGGCGAGTCCTACATTTAGGTGTGGTGCACACTTGTTAAACTTGGCGCTAGGCAGCTCTAGAATAGCTCAAAGTTCAGTTGGAAGCAACTTGGTTCAAGTTGTGACGCGTTTCGGAGAGTTTTGGGTCGTTTTCCCATGACCGGACGCGGTCCTCGGCATGACCGGACGCGTCCGGTCAGTACAGTTCCGCGGCTAGGGTTTTAGCTCTGACGACCGGACGCGGTCCTCGCGAGGACCGGACGCGGTGGTCAGAAGTCGACACGTGTCACTTGAGGGAAACACCCGATCGGACGCGACCTGGGTGTGATCGGCGCGTCCGGTCACAGTCCAGTAAGGTCCAGAGACGACCGGACGCGTCCGGTCATCACCGATCGGACGCGGTCGCGCGTCCGGTGCGAGTACAGTTTGCTCCCTGTGCGATCGGACGCGTCCGGTCGCCCCTGACCGGTGCGTCCGGTCACTCAGTTGATTTTCGGATTTCGACCGTTACGAGCGACCGGCGCGTCCGGTCAGTTCAACCGGCGCGTCCGGTCAGCCCGTGTTTTGCTGAGTCAGCGGGTAACGGTTCGTTTTGTCTGTGGGGTGTATAAATACATCCCCACCACCTCTTTTAGAGGTTTCTTGCTCATTTGATCAACTGAAAAACACCTTTGGAGTGCAAGGGAGTGCAAGAGCACTAGTGAGGATAGAGATTTGAGAATCAAAGCTTGAGAGTTCCTCACTAGCGATTAGAGAGTAGCAAGTGTGCATCCACCTTCTCATTTGGGCTCGTAGTGGTCAAGTGAGAGTTCTAGCTTGTTACTCTTGGTGATCGCCATCACCTAGACGGCGTGGTGGTGATTGGGAGTTCGGTGATCATCCGGCGGAGCTTGTGGATGACCCAACTCATCTTATGAGCGGTTTTGGGTGATTCACCGCGACGGAGTGTCGAAGAATCAACCCGTAGAGAGCACTTGATCCTTGCGCGGATCAAGGGGGAGCTACACCCTTGCGCGGGTGCTCCAACGAGGACTAGTGGGGAGTGGCGACTCTCCGATACCTCGGAAAAACATTGCCGTGTTCCTTGCCCCTTTACATTCAAGCATTTACATTCTCGTATTTACTTTCATTGCTTGTTTTACATTCCTAGATTTGCCATGCTAGACTAGGATTGGAAACTAGGGTGCAAAACTTTGTATCGGTAGACTCTCTAGGAACACAAGTAGACACTAGGGGTGAATTCTGGCTTGTAGGATTTAATTCTTGCATTTAATTTTTAGAAAAGCCCAATTCACCCCCCCTCTTGGGCATCTTGATCCTTTCACGTATGAAACACGAAAAACACGTGAAAAACACTTGAAAACAATTGCAACACATACGCAACATCCAAATAAAACAATTGCAACATATGCGTGAAACATATGCAACATCTAGATAAACACACTTGCAACATACGTCTAAAAACAGATGAAACATTGAGAATAGATGCTTGCAACATACGTGTACAAACCATTACAACATATGCAACATCATAATCTACCTTTACAACATTTGTATGAAACACTTGCAACCTCCCTCTGAAACATGTGTTTTTAACACAATGGGCGGCGCGGCGAACTGACGCAGTAGAGGCAGTGGCGATAGCAAATGGCAACACCCGATGCGGTGGAGGCAGTCGCGGCAGTCGGATGGAGGTGCACCGCTGTGGTGGAGTCGGCCACGGTAGGCCTACCTAGGCGCTGTGACTCGGGGCTCAGAGACGGTGGTGAGGAAGGACGTGAGGCTAGCGGCGTGGCCGAAGAACTTGGCGACGAAGACGGTGGTGAGGCCCTGTGCCTCGGCGCCATCGATTGACTACCGCGGGCGAGCGCGTGCGGAGTGCTTTGTCTGTATATATGGTTCGATGCGTTCGGATTGGAACAGGACGCCCGAACGTCTAGACAAAGCATTAGCGATAATTTTAGGACGGAGGGAGAGAATATCGTTCTACCTAGCCAGACTACTTGTCTCTGAAGGAACAGGACCGCAACTGCAGTTGGCAGTAGCTACACAAGGAACATGTTACAAACGTACGATTTCCAAGTCTCAAGTCGATCTCGACGCTTACCAACGCAAGATCTACGGCAGCTGCTTCAGAAGAAAACGCAAGACACACTACGGGACCACGATCGGCCGGCTGTGCCGTGCGTATCCCTTGTCGCCTTTCAAATTCTCTCTGCTTGGGTCGGATTCAACGAGTCGCCGCAGCAGACTGCAGGCGATAGATTGAGGCAGTGTTTAGATCCCTTCAAACTTCCAAAAATTTTATATGATTTTCTGTCACATCGAATCTTTAGACACGTGCATAGAGTATTAAATGTAGTTAAAAAATAACTAATTGCACAGTTTGTCTGTAAATATCGAGACGAATCTTTTGAGCTTAGTTAGTCCATGATTGGATAAATTTTATCAAATAACAACGAAAAGTGCTACAGAAATTTTACACAAACTTTTACACATCTAAAACACTACCTGATCAAATTCAGAAGCCGCTGCTAGCTCTGACGACCGTTTCTTCACGCGGGCCGTTGCTCCGCTCCCAGAAAGTGGCGGCGCGGGACTTAATTTCACTGGTCTTCTTCGGAGGCGACAAAACTGGCCGGCGGCGGTCCGTCAGCCGGACCGGAACTCGGAGTTTCTATGGCAGAAAGTTGGGTGGGTGATTACTAGACGTAAGAGAGAATTTATTTATCACGTTTTTTTATTCTCTTACATGTTTTATAATAATAAAATTTCTCTTTACTTTACCTTGCTTCTTTAATTTTAATTCAGTTTTTAGAAAAAAATATATATTGACATCTACAATCATGCAGTTCAAACAAATTGTCAGTTAAAACATATTTATGGAGAATTTAACAAAAACATGGACTTCCTTTTTGGGCGGGTTAGTATGCACGGCATCAGCTTGGTTTGATGGACGGGTTTTCAACCTTGTGAATTGAAATGACCGAGCGCTGAAAGAAAACCGCGTAGCTATAGCGCCCCCGCCCCGGCCGCGTACGTTGTTGGCGCCGTTAGTTGATGACGCATGCAGCAGCATGCTCTACCGGTAAATCAAATTCAAATGCTTATAAAAGTACAAGGCGAAGAATAGACCTGGTCGGCGCTTAAACCTGCGTAACGAAGCTATAAAAGGAACTCATGCATGCATCTTGTCTCCCAACAAACCATTCGAGAGACAAGTTCTGAAGCAAACTCCAGAGTACGTCATAACCAGCTCGATCGATCGTCGTCTGCAATCACAGTTCTCTAGCTAGCCTGCTATATATATATATATATATATATATATATATATATATATATATATATATATATATATATATATATATATATATATATATATATATATATATATATATATATATATATATATATAGTTATTCTATATGTTACCCTGGGTACTGAATAATAATCAGTACCTGAGTCCACCAAACGCACCCAGCCGGCGCGACCGAGCGTCCGAGCCAACCCAGCCGCTATCCCGTTCTTTTCTCCCGCACCCTCCTCTCCTCCTATGGTTTTTCATTTTTTTTTCTATTTACTATTTATTAGATTATTAGTTCCGCAATCATCAAATAAAAAAAATCTCGAATAGATCGTGGGAGGAGTTACCAGTTACGAGCTCAGCTCGCCGTCGTCACCGCCTATCTTGCCCAGAAGCTGCGGTTCCCCACCACGTTCTGTGCAGTTCTGCTCCGACCCTCTGACCCCGTCGGCGCCGCCCCCATCCCACCAGTGCTACTCCCCACCCCTCCGGTGCCTCCCCCATCCCACCGGCACCACTCCTTACCCCTCCGGCGCCGCATCAGGGAGTTGCGCCGCCGCCCGCCGTTTCGCCGTGTGTCGTGGCTGCTGGCATCGATCGCGGTTCTCCTCGGCCCCAGCAGAGACGGCGAATCCTCCTGACCCCGACTTTACCGATGGCGGCACTTCCACCTAGCAGCAGCGCTCTCTTCTCGCTCCATTCCATGGCGTCCCCTCCCCGCACCCCATGGATCCGGCGGCGCCCCCTCCTCCACGACCTTCGATCTGGCGACTAGCCCCACCAGGGGCAGTGGCGGCGGGGCTTCCCCCTCCCGACAGCAGCTGCGGCTTCCCCATCTCCCCTAGCATCCGGTAGCTGCGTCGGACGAACCTTCCCGTTCGTCTATGTTCTTCTCTGAGCTGCTGCACTGACGATTCAATGTCCGGCTAGTCATCAGTGAACATGAAACGGGTATGACTCCGTGCCATCTATCGATACAAATTATGCTTCCTGTGCTTCTCATTGGGATGTGTACATCTTGCATTTTGCGTACATGCATACCTTCTCAGATCGCCATTCTGTCCTTCCGGCGAGAGGCTGCAGCTTGCTTGCCGTCGGGAGCCCCCCCTCTGCTGGACGTTGGTGCTGGTTCTCCTTGGACTCAGGTACTCTGCACCCGGTGAGCTCCTCTGTCCTGCCCCTGTCTTCTGACCGCCAGATCTGCCAACTTGTGCTCATATGCGGTGCCAGAGATTGATATTTGTGTTCATTATTATGGATGGGAGTATATGGAAAATGAGATTGGGATGAGGAATTTGCTGATGATTGAGGTTGTGTTTATCGTTGATTTGTAGTGGACAAGTGCTTATGAGTTGCTCTAAGCTACTAGCCTACCAGTTCTCGTAGTTTAGGTTTCTCGTAGTTTAGGTGTTTGATGAAATGACTATTTTTGGGGGGCAGATTAGGTATTAATTTATTTGATCAATGGGGAATATTTTAAGAGTATGCTTGGATACATTTTTTGATCATCATAGTACCATGTCATACTTTCCATATTATAGTATCATTTGATACTTTTCAGATTGTAGCTATCTCCCTGTTCTTTTTTCAGACAAGAGTGTGATTGCCCGTCGTTGACCATCGTTGATCATCAGGTTGTTGCCCCTGAGTCATGACAATAAGGCTCCATTTTAATCTGTGGATGCACGTATACTCTCAGGGACGATGGGAGCCTCCAGATCTGTTGTCGCCTGTCTTCGGCTGGCGTCGGCTCTTTTCCATGCTTCAAGCCTGTACTCTAGCCGTGGAATCAGGTATGTTTATTCCAATATAATTTGATTGCAGCTTGCAGATCCACAGACGGTTTATTAAATTGATCTTGTTGCTGCTAGGTCCCCTTTATCTTGAGGCCTTTCTGGATAGTCAATAGCATCATTATCTAGCTGCCGTGATCTACTTGGTGCCACAATCTCCTCCGGAGACAGCAAACCTGCTCTCTTGTTTGCTACCTTGGGCTATCTACTCTGCCACCGCTGACATGAACCAGGTGAAAATCAGATCTGCATCAAATTAACATATAAAAGCCGTGATCTACTTGGTGCCACAATCTCCTCCGGAGACAGCGAACCTGCTCCCTTGTTTGCTACCTTGGGCTATCTACTCTGGCACCGCTGACATGAACCAGGTGTACGTATGATATATGTAAGTTTTACATGTAAAAATAAAAAAAATCTGGTGTACATACATATAACATATATATACTCTCTTCTAAGACTATTTTCTATACGTATTGGAAAGCTATGTACCACTAGAAAAATCTTAACTTCTCTATGGTATGTACACATACTCCTTATCTAGAAGTATGCATAAATACTCGCACATATGTACTATGTTCCATGCCTAAATAAAAATTCTTGTATACATACATGCTCTCCTAAAATCTCGGAAAACTATCTGTATCATACTACTTTCTTTCTTTTTCAGCTGGAAGTGTTACTAGATACATTATTAGACTAGAGTATACTAGATACATTTTGTTTTTGGATAGAGTAGCAAAGGACACATTTTTCAGGCAAGAGTATTTGCACATAAGTTATCGGATTATAGTATCTCTGGATACTAGCAAAATAACTGCAGGTTTTACTTTAACTTTCAGATGGAAGGATCAGTATAGTGAAGCAGCCTCTGCCTTTGTCAAAGCTCAATTGACCTGCATTTAATCTAAATTGATCTCGTACTATTTTTTTCTTTCCGCAGGCATGATGTGCCTAATCTGATGGTGATGCTGAATTTGTTTTTCTTGTGCTATCATGAATGCTGCCTAGCAGCCCCAAACTCCAAACTACTAGGATCCATGGATCGGACACCAGAAGCAATACTTGTAGTCGGGGAAATGCAGTTTTATGGTTGGGTTTGGATTCAAATTTAATTTAGTTGTAGGGATTTATGATGAAATGAACTTTTATAGATGGTCCAAAAACACAATAACTGCGGTCCAAAAAATAAATGCTTGTGGTTAATGATAGATTTGATCATAATGATTGGAAAGTCTAACACAGAAAACAATAATTGTGGTTTGAAATGTAATCTTATGGTTAGGGATAAATTTGATCTTAAGGATTTGTGGATCTGATGTTGGAAGCAATATTCGTGGTTAGAATAATGGCTACAAATAAATTTTGGCTAATGAATTGTGTTAGAATAGTATTTATGGTTTGAAAATGATCTTTTAGGGTTGACAATAAATTCATCGTAAAGATTTGGGACATTCAGAAAAGCTATCATACATTAAGCTTCTAATCTCTCCTATTGGAGAACCTAGAACTGGTCTGTCATAAGTCGTATCAGATAGCATTTTTGCTACAATAGTAGCATTAGTTTCTACTATGACCCTCCTCATCCCTAGCGTAGCTACAAACTCCAGGCCTTTCATGCAGGCGATGGCTTCAGCATGCTGGGCAGACATTAGTAAATCCGCTGATCCGCTACCTGCAGCTACAGTATTGCCTAAATGGTTTCTTATGACAAACCCCATCCAGATTTGCGTGAGCATGGACTGCATCGCCAATAATCTTGTAAGCCTCTTCAGGTGGTGGTCGCCATTTTGGTTTGCAGACTGGAGTTGTAACTCTTGTTTCAGTACTGACTGCAACCCTCCATGCCGGCATATGATAAAATACATCACTGAGTATTTGTTGAGATATTTTTGCCTTCTCCCCTGCATCCATTTTAAGCTAAAACCCCATAGCCAACTGAACCATGCAATGGTTTTCATGCAGCTCAACTTCAGTTATCAGATTGAATAACAATGGATACCAGATAACTAAGGGAAAGGCCATTCGAAACCACATTATTTAAATTGAAACATTTCACTGTCACCTTTCAATGTAGCTCCTATGGTAACATGACGTTATAACATTCAAGAGCTCAATTGATTAGCAGGAGTAGATGAACTTGTGAATTTGTCAGGGTTTATGTAGCCTATACACTAGGTCACATTTCTTTCTTAGTAGAATGGGTTAGGATGACACTTTTGCTTATGCAATAGTTTTCAACAAGTTCATTTCATGATTGGTGGATTTCTGTGTTGACATTTAGAAGAGTCATCCTTTAGACCTTTACCATGTTCTGTTTATTGGTCATATGTTGCTAGGAATTCTATTTATAAGCTGATCATTGAGTCTTTAGAGTTCAAGTTTAGCAGGTCTAAATGTTATTTCGAAGGTTCATGCCTTGCGGAAGGTCTAAACGTTAATTCTATAATTTTGGTCCTTGCATCTGATGTGAAAATGGAATCATTGCTTTGTCAGGCTTGTAAAAATTGTGTGTAGCATTGCAAGAATAGGAAATGTCATAAATAAATTTGAACTTACCTTTATCATGCAAATATAATAGTTAGCCTTTAATAACTCAGTGCTGCTTTTCATTTCCAATATCTCCAATTTTGATTTATTTTGTTCTTTCTTGCTTCAGGGTTTGACTACAGCTCATTTCTTTTTCTCTATGCAATACCGAATTTCTAGAAGCCATTTCTGTGTAGGGCTGTGGTGTTAGGGCCTTCAATGGTGCACTGGTGGTTGTTTGCCACAGCAAGTTTCCAAAACATTGGTGTGTAATCTATATGTGCCTTGTGTTCTTGTTGTATAGAAGATTTTTCCTTTTTTCCTTATTTGTACAGTTTGTGGCACTCTAATGGTGCTCATGACAGATTTTAACCTATGCTCTGTTTTTGGAACTGCAGTGCCCGGTTGTGGGACTACCACTTCTTGGTTGCACACACGTCGAATGCCAAGCTTGCCTTACTCGGATGGAGTCCTCCGGTCCCTCAGGTACCCTATACCCGCCTTAATCCCTTTTATGTGCATCTTGTTTTGATGTTTTATTATTCCATATCAAGCAGTAAAGGTTTCACATTGGTTTCACTATTAGGTTTCCGGATATGAGTACTGTTTGTATGCTTAAATAATGATTCGTCTGTTTCCGGTTGGAGTTGGTTGATAAGATGCCTGACAACCCAAGAAGGGTTGTTTTTTAGAGCATATAACAATGATCAGTACATGATTACAATTTCTTTAGTGGCCTTTTTTATGTTTAGCAGATGCTTTGCTCTCTAGGATGTTGTTAATGTGATGATTTCCCATTTAGCTATGAGGTTCCTTTACAACAAGAAGGTACCCTCCTCACTGGGTAGACCTTCTGCACCGGCTCCACAAAACATAGGTGCAAAGGGGAATGCCTTACTATAATGTTAATGTATTGCAATCTGGAATTAGTATTTTCAAAATGACCAGACAAAATTATAGACATTCATATACAGCTAATCTAATCTTGATTATGGCTCTTTTTTAAAAATTTATATTTATATGTATATGATCTGATGCCTTGACACAGAATTAGAGAACAATTTAACATACATTTATTTTAAGTTTTGCTTGCCCAAATTAACACAATCACTGTTTTAGCTGAATTTTCTAGAAATTTGCTTTTGGGTTCACCAGGTCAAAAAGCTTAGGATTGATATTGGTTCAAAAAATAATAGTACATTGCCTAATTGAAATTTGTTCTGTACAGAATGCCACATGCTCCCTTTTGTTTGTGTAAACATCACTCATGAACTCATGAAGGATAGTTGGTAATTGTTTTTTCATCTACACTAAGAGCATTTGGCTTCAAATTGTAGTAACCTAAACTTGCTTAGTTGATTAGTTTGGGTGTAGTGTCGATTGTCACTTTTCTGACAATACAACAGAAGTAAAAGAAATAGACATGAATTTCTAGCCTAATCGATCTCTTCTTTCTACTGCCCTCCTCGGATGTGTATTCTCTTTTCTTCCCTATTAGCATATCTGTATTCTTTTTCTCCATGTGTATAGTTATGTGTACCACTCTGATCATCAGGGAACTATCTATGAAGAATAAAATACTATTTGGTCTATGTTTACAGACTACAACCAATGCATAGAAGGGATTGATTGTCTAGCTGCACTACAGAACTCTCATTACTGTGTTGAAATTAACTGATTGCTCTATATCTCTTTTTTTGTTTAGGGTTACAGAGAATCCATGCTCCAGCTTTTAGAAAACATGATGATTGTGGAGGGTCTCTCACTGGTAAAGTGAAAATCCTGAAATGAAGTGTCTGTTTCTTTGCATATATTGCATGTATATAGTGAAATTTTCATTCTGGTTTTACTTAATTAGCTCAAAGTGTCCATCTAGATTTTACTAATAGTGTACATCATCAGTATTTAATCTTCTAGATTTTCCCAGGTCATTTTTCATATTTTTTGTCTGCACATCTACAGTGATTGTGCTAAAAGAATGGAATTAGTATGATTTTTTCCTGCCATGGAACATTAAGAACTAAATGGCTACTAATTTTTTAAATCTTCATTTGGACGTCAAGTTTGGTAGAAGGGCAGGAGAAAGAACGATGATTATGTTGTGAATGGATAGGTACAGAACTCGTACAAACTCTTAAATGTTTTGATCCCTGGTCCAATGTTGACATGTATATTTGCACTAGCCTACTGCCACAGCGCTAATGCTTGTTTGAAATATAGTGAACGAGAGAATCGTAGATTCTCTATAAGGTAGTATAGAAAATATTAAGATTTAAATTATGTGGAGTTTTAGAAGACAGACATGTTCTAACAGTTTGATCATACTGAGTTTTAACTTGTAAAAAACTGTTGTTCTGACCTTAGGATCTTTTGCTATTTACTTTCTCCAATTGTGGCCTTGTGGGGCTACTTTCACACATAATAATTTGTGATTATATGCAATAGGTATAACTGTTGGTGCTAATTTGATCACGCCCCACACGTTTTCCTGATGAAAAGCTATTGGTTATTGTTTTAATAATAATTCTCTGCAACTGAAACCATTTTGCTTGGTTCAAGAAAAATGTTTGGGTTTTTCTTTCCATATTAAGAACTAATCTTGCATGTGGGAACTAGAGCACCATTCTCCCGCTTGTCTGCATAACTATATTCACCCTTAAGAAACGGTAACATACTTAACTTGCTATTTTGTGTTGTCTCTACATGAAAATGACCGAAGAAGTACCATGGTGCCAGTAGCGCTAGGAAGTGATTCGGTTCTGAAAACAGCTCCACTTTCCATAGCAGATTACGGGCTTTCTCATTATGAAAGTCTTCATTTCTACCTAGGTAACAATTTCCCTTTTGAATTGAATTTGCACCTTTTGTCTTATTTACCTAGTGAATATCTTGTAGGACTTATCTCCTCTATTTTAATGGTTTCTGTATAGTATTGCTAATTTCTTCTATTATTTTCTCCATCTTGCAGGTATGTTTCTGTCCAAAACAAACTGGCTGAATGGTGATTTTATCCAGGTTGCCAAGGATGATCATGCTGCTGGCTCAAGAACCATAGATAAGTTCCAGTTAGCTATATGTCAAATCTAAAAGACAAAGTAAGTGATAATTGATTATTAAGATTGTTGCTTTTGACTCAGTAATAAATATATTATAGCAAAGCATGCCAAATAGCTTCTGATTGCAGAGTGTTTGAACTAGGAGCTCCATTTATGAAGCTTACTGAGTCACAATTTTATATGGTGTGGTTTCTTCTAAAATATATTTTTGTCTTTTCCCTGTGGTTGTGCTGATTATATATGGAAGCGCTTGTGCAAGCTTCTCCCTTGGACTGTGTGGAAAGTGTTTTTCACTGTTATCTTGTCTGTTTTCCTTGGGTGCAGTTTTTTTGATAATTTTGTTTGAGGCTTAATATATAGATGAACTTATCTTTTGGTACTTTAGAACTCCCCTTCCTTTCAGTGTTATGTTGAATTGATTATAGGTGATACTAAAACTCTATTGAGTTCATTTGTGTGGATTCCTTCATTTGAAAGTCGGCCATTGTTCTCTTGGATTTTGGACATGTACCAATGGAGTGCAACTTTCTTCTGCTGATTTATTTTTTCCTTCCTCTTGTCCTGAAAATGTATAAAAGGCTTTCATGGGATTATCATGACTGCCCGGTGTCAATCTAAACAATCAAATTATCTTGTAAAATGATATATTTTAAGGTTTTCATGATAGGTTTGATGAAACTTCGTCATTCCGGAACAATAATGCCATGTTAATGCAATTTAAGCTCAAGCTGCAGTTCAATTTTTTTGTGACAGCTTGAAGGTCCCAAAGTTATATCATATATTCGAATGATTACTGGATGTTCCCTTCGTGCACTATGTATTCAGTAATGCATTATAAGTCTAGAAAAGTGCAAGAGACCTCAAAATCGGCAGGGATGGTGTGTTGCTTCTAGATGCATTATGAGATAACTCAGTGAGCATCAAAAGCTCCATTTTTACAATTTTGATCCACAATTTCTTATGTCCAAAGTTACATGTAAACATAAACATTCATTTCAAAACTATGCATGGAATACTCTGTTATTAATCATGAAAGATCCTTTTTAATGTGTTCTTTTGTTCCGGTTTTGACAGGTGAAGCTATTGGCGGTCATTAGAGAGGGTCGAGAGAACAGAGGGATGTATTACTTTTGATTTTTTCCTTAGATAAAAAAGTATATAATGGTGTGAGTCGTTGCAGCCCATGAATTGTACTGTGATTTTGTGGAATAACATAGACAGAGCTACGAAACTATGTGTATTCAAACTGCAAAGTGTATTGCAATCTTCCATAATTCATTTACTTGAAAAATATGTTTTTTGAATGCTTACCTACTACGACAAAACATTTATTAGTAAAATAATGCATGTTCTAGCTATGTTCCGACCACGACTCCATTGAGACAGAAAAAAGGAAAATAAATTCAATCGCTACAAAAATGAAAAAAACGGCATCAGGCTAAAATAAAACCGATAACGACTCCACGAGACAGGAAAAAGAGAGAAAAAAATTTGACCACAGCGAAAATGAGAAAAAAAATCAGGAACCCAACGCAAAAATTGGAAAAAAATCAGCTGCAAGAAAAAAATGGAAAAAGAAAATCAGTCGCAAGAAAATGAAAAAGCTCGTAACAGAGCCGGTCCTAGTGCGGGCGCCGGTCGTGGGAATCGCAGGCAGGCTAGGGGGCTCGGGTACTGAATATTAATCAGTACCTTGGGTGCTAATTAGCGCAACCCTATATATATATATATATAGGGAGAGTATACTCTATAGCTAGCTACAGAATAAGTTATTCTGTAGCCACCTCCATTTACGATAATTTTATATACTAATTTACGACAATGTCAGTATATATTTACGATAGTTGAATTACTATAACACATGGGGATATTTACCATAATGTTATAGTAAATCACATAATAAGGAGTTACTATAATCGCGTAAATTAGCATAGCAATTATCGTAACTCAAAGTGGCTACAGAATAAGTTATTTTATAGCCAGTTGTAGGGTAATAGTTCTATATATATATATATAAAATCCTACAACTGGCTACAAAATAACTTATTCTGTAGCCACTTGGAGTTACGATAATTGCTATGCTAATTTATGAGATTATAGTAACTCCTTACTGTGTGATTTACTATAACATTATGGTAAATATCTTTATGTGTTATAGTAATTCAACTATCGTAAATATATATTGACATTATCGTAAATTAGTATATAAAATTATCGTAAATAGAGTTGGCTACAAAATAACTTATTTTGTAGTTAGCTATAGAGTATACTCTCCCTATATATATATATATATATATATATATATATATATATATATATATATATATATATATATATATATATATATATATATATATATATATATATATATATATATATATATATATATATATATATATATATATATATATATATATATATCGTCGTCTGAAATCGCAGAACTTTGATCGGACGACGTACGGCAAGTATATATGGCAGCTGCAGCGGCGACAATGGCGAGGGCGGTGCTGGTGGCCATCGTGCTGATGCAGTGCTGCAACATGATCGTCACGGCAGGACCATTGCTGGAAACGCCGGCGGTAGCGGGAGGGGCCACCGGCGCCGGTACCAGCTGGCTGGGGCTCATCATGCAGGTGCTAGGCGGGCCGGGCGGCAACAACAACAACTGCACCGCTCCCAACGGATCGTGCCCCTGATAAGCTAGCTAGCCGGCCGGCCGGCCGGGCGGCAAGCAAGCTCCCGAGTACTCCATCAGTCGATCATCAACTGCATGCATGCTCATGCTCCATCGATTTTTTTATGTATATAGGCGTCAATTAACCTGATGATGTGCATATAGTATATGGGTCCTTGTAGTTTTTGTAGTTATAAGAGGTTATTTATTATCTCCGTGCAAAAACGCACAGAGCGGTCTCTGCCTCTCCCACACATTTTTGTTCTTTTATATGGTTTTGGGTTCCAAAATCGAGCTAACAAAGAGTGAGATTCGCAAACTGAAGGTCGATCTGTTCCATTCGCTATTTAAATTCATAGTATATTAATTACAAGTATTACTGGTCACAGAAAAATCACTTCATATATACTGTATATACTATATATACGTATAATTATTGACGGAGGTAAACCATATACTTTTATAAAGCAACACTACTAATATAATAATATATACACTCGTCAACAACTGACTAACGCTTTGACCATTACACGTACGCTTGGTCTCTCGAGGAAATATTAAAACGAAGTCTACGAGAGCGAGCACAACAGTAGACTACTCTGAAACCTTTATTGCACTGGTGTAATGCCCATGCTAACGCTACGACAATATTCGGGTATATGCAAATTTAAACTGAAATATATATGCGAACTAAAAAATCAATCTACCAACAATTATTGATCCAATATTGACAAGCTACCAACAATAATATTAACTTCTTCTTAAGCTTGGAGGTTATTTTGTGTTATTTTTTTATAATAATAATAAAGGTAGGTAATATGCATGTAGAAAACACAATTTGAATCGAATGGTCATTATTGTCAATGATAATTACATGAATATTTAGAAAGGTTATGCTTTTTTATAATGGCAAAGGTGGATAACATTTAGAAAGCACAATCTGAATATAATTAATAGCTATTATTATGAATTTATATGATGTTATTCTTTGTAATGGCAGAAGCAAAGGTGGGTAATTTAGATATCTAATGACTATTATCATTAATGATGATTAGATTCTACTGAATTGATGCCCAATCTTTCTTATTTTCTATGAAAACTTCTAGAATTTATGTTTTTCTAGTGCAGCTTATGAGGATCAAGACGGAAACTCTCATGGACCGATAAAGATAGTCTTCGAAACACAATTTGAATACTGCTTTTTATAGACTATTTATGAAAAAAAGCAAAAATAAACATTTACAAAATTCAAGGCAAATTCTCGCCAGCCCTGGATCCGCTGCTGGGGGTGCGCTCGCCATGGATCCGGCCGCCATCCACCAGATCTAGCCGCCGAGGGGCGCGCCCGCCATTGATCCGGCCGCCCTCCACCGGAATCCGCCGCTGGGGGTAGTGCTCGCCATGGACCTGGCCGCCCTCCACCGGATCTAGCCGCCGGGGAGGCGCCCGCCATGGATCCAGACGCCCTCCACCGGAATCCGCTGCTAGGGGGCGCGCCCGCCATGGATCCGGCCGCCCTTCACCAGAATCTGCCGCCGGGGGTAGCGCCCACCATGGATTCGGTCAGATCCGGGGGTGAGGGAGAGGGATTGAGCCCGCCACACCACTGCCGAATGAGAGTCGCGCCCGTCGCGCCGGAGAGCCGAGCGAGGAATAGGGAGAGGGAGAAGGAGAGGGTGGCAGCGCTGCTCGGGGAGGGGGCGCGGGGCTGAGAGAGTCACGCAGCGCTGAGAGGAGTCACGCGCTCGGTCTGGGCCCCGGCCTCGGCCCCAGCCACGCGCCCACGCCCGCTCGACCACGCACTCGGCCCCCGCCAGAAAATGATCCCTGTTCTTCGGGGGCGGACCCGCCGGGCTGCCGCGGCCCGTGGTGGCGAACCAGCACGCCGACCTGCTCGATCGGCGACCCTGTCACGCGCATCCGCCACTCGCCGCACCGCTTCATCATGCTGCTGGTATGTGCGTGCATGTTTTTGCGAGGAAGAGAAGTAACTAGGTGAATGAATATTATTATGTATGTATATAAACAAAAGAACTAGTGGTCAGTGCTCTATTAGTTGGACCGATGGATAGGTGTCGTATGCATATATACACATTGTTTGAATTCTCGTGTTGACATGTTGTTTCGCCACCGTGAATTCAGTTTGGACGAATTCAACGAGTAGCAGTCGCCGCGGACTCATTGATCGGTTCCTCCTCATCTCTCCGCATGCCATAGTTTTTTGAACCGGACCGGAGATCGAACCGGCGAGGCCGTCGGTTCAATGGTCCAACCGTTCAGAACCGGTTGAACCGCCGGTTCGTTAGTTTTGGACCGGTGAATCGAACCGGCCACAAATACTTTGAACCGGTGTATATATATATATATATATATATATATATATATATATATATATATATATATATATATATATATATATATATATATATATATATATATATATATATGATTTAATTAATAATCGACATTGATATGCATGCTAATATACAAATACAATACCTAAAAATTAAAACTTGAAAGCTCAGGATGACAGGATCAGTAGCTCACCGGTTCCAGTTCTAGTAGCCATTTTCTTGTAGCCGTGGAGGGGAGGTGGAGCAGAGTAGCAGGGTAGCAGTGTAGCACCAGAGCAGCGGCCTGCCCGCTCGGAGCAGAACCAGAGAAGCCTGCAGCCCCCGCCGAGCAGCACCAGAGAAGCCTGCAGCCCCCCGCTCGGCGCTCGCCCGTAGCAGTAGCCTGCAGCTGCAGCCCCCGCCGATGGCCGATGCCCACCCGGAGCAGCACCAGAGCAGTAGCCGCCGGCCGCCCAAGGGGCCACCGAGGTCATTTTTTAATAACTTAAAAAACCGCCCCGGAGTTCCAAAAAAAACCGCCCCGGTTCACATGAAACCGGCCGGTTCACCGGTTTCGTTAAAAACCAGCTGGTTCAACCGGTTTTTATTGGTCCAATTGCATGGCCGGTCTTTTAACTGAATCGGACCGATGTAGGCTCTGGTTCGATCTTTTAGCGGTCGAACCGTCGGTCCAGTCCGGTTCGAAAAACTAGGCCGCATGCATCAGCCCGCCCCGCACTGCATGCACACGTTTGTGCTGATGACTGGTTGCGCGCGCGCGGTTACATTGACAACTCGACCGTCTTCCAAACTTGTCCATGGATCATGCGCCTGGGATACGTACGGCCGGCGACGGGGCCTCCATGCCACGTCTGCATTATACTTTGATTCACAAAAACGATGTAGACGTAAGAATGAATTTAATTGAAATAGACCTCGCGCTGAAAACCGCATCGATCGGATCGTAACGTATCACAACTATATCTTTATCTTCAATCAACTAAGTTTACAGAAAAAATATCAATATTCATAACCGTAAATAGATATACTACAAAATTATATTATTTTTTAAAATTTTAATTAAAAATTTTGAACTAGTTTGACTCGCTGTTACTATTTCTGTGACAATAAAACGCCTGGGACTCTCCAGCGGGATACCACCTCCGTCGACGTTGGCGATGACATATGATGAGGTATTCAATGGTGACCCTGCTCATATGCAGGCGTTGCGTGAATTGTTCCCTCCGGTTAGAGACGTAAGCGCGCGCAAGCGGCACCGCTGTCCGGCAGCTAGGGCATAGGCCTCCTTGCCAGTGCCGCAAATTTGGATCGATCTCTGTCCAATATAACAACCTAGCTTACACTACACTTGGGAGGGTCTAAACTTCCATCATGTAAATCTTTACTGACTACTAGACCGCCCGAAGGTGTGTTGTATCGAACTTTTCTCTACCTTAATACAAAGATGCGCAAACCTTTTGCGTGGTGGAGAAAAAAGATGGAGGAAGTATAAACTTTCAATAATTTTATGGCACTGCTAGCATCCGGACGTCCGGACGAACGCCCGCGGCTCTAGTCCGTTTCCTCGCCTCCGTTTCACGCATCCACGCGAGGGCCCGCGCCATTTGGACGTCGCCCACTTGCACCTGTGTTTTGGCTGCGCCTTGCGCTCACGCTCCCTCCCACTCACATGCATCCTATGTGCAACACCTGATCTACTTTTGAAATATCTGCAATACTTCCAACATATAAAAGAAGACAGATGAAATACCTGAAACATGCGTATGAAACACAAAAAACACATGAAAGCCACTTGAAAACCATTGCAACACATACACAACATCCAAATAAAACAATTGCAACATATGTGTGAAACATATGCAACATCCAGATAAACACATTTGCAACATACATCTAAAAAACAGATGAAACATTGAGAACTAACAGACGCTTGCAACATATGCAATATCCTGATCTACCTTTACAACATTTGTATGAAACACTTGCAACCTCCTTCTGAAACATCTACGCGTTTTTAACACAACGGGCGGCACGGTGAGCTGGCACGGTGGAGGCGGCGGCGATAGCAAATGGCGACACCCGATGTGGTGGAGGCAGTCGCAGTAGTCGGATGGAGGTGCCCTGCCATGGTGGAGTCGGCCACGGTAGGCCTACCTAGGCGCTGTGGCTCGGGGCCTCGGGGACGGTGGTGAGGAAGGAGGTGAGGCCGGCGGCGTGGCCAAAGAACTTGGCGACAAAGACGGTGGCGTGGCCCTGCGCCTCGGCGCCGTCGATCCACTACAGCGGGCGAGGGCATGCGGCGCCTGCGGAGTGCTTTGTCTGTGTATATAGTTCGATGCGTTCTCGTTGGAACAGGACGTCCGAACGTCTAGACAAAGCACTACCAATAATTTTAGGACGGAGAGAGAATATTTATCTACCTAACCACACAACTTGTCTCTAAAAGGAACAGGACCGCAACTGCAGTAGGCAGTAGCTACACAAGAAACATGTTACAAACGTACGATTTCCAAGTCTCAAGTCGATGTCGACGCTTACCAACGCAAGATCTAAGGCAGCTGCTTCAGTAGAAAACGCAAGACACACTACGGGACCACGATCGGCCGGCTGTGCCGTGTGTATTCCTTGTCGCCTTTCAAATTCTCTCTGCTTCGGTCGGATTCAACGAGTCGCCGCAGCGGACTGCATGCGATAGATTGATCAAATTCAGGAGCCGCTGCTAGCTCTGACGACCGTTTCTTCACGCGGGCCGTTGCTCCGGTCCCAAAAAGTGGCGGCGCGGGACTTAATTTCACTGGTCTTCTTCGTAGGCGACAAAACTGGCCGGCGGCGGTCCGTCAGCCGGACCGGAACTCGGAGTTTCTACGGCAGAAAGTTGGGAGGGTGATACTAGGCCTTGTTTGTTTAGATTCCAAACTTTGGAGGCAAAGTTTGCATAGTAAAGTGTCCCGGCACACTGTAGCAATTTGTTTTTATTTGGTAATAATTGTCCAAACATTGATTAATTAGGCTTAAAATATTCGTCTCGCAAAGTACAACAAAACTGTGTAATTAGTTTTTGATTTCATCTACATTTAGTACTCCATATATGTGCCGACATTTTGATGTGATGGGAAATCTTCTTTTTGCATAGTGGAATTTAGGGGTGAATTTGGATATCTAAACAAGGCCTAGACGCAAGAGAGAATTTATTTATCACGGTTTTTATTTGCTTACATGTTTTATTATAATAATAAAATTTTGCTTTATTTTACCTTACTTCTTTAATTTTAGTTCAGTTTTTAGAAAAATATATATTGACATCTACGCTTCATGTAGTTCAGACAAATTGTCAGTTAAAACATATTGATGGAGAATTTAACAAAAACTAATTTGGTGTTCTATAAGTTGCGGTATTTTTCCCATAGACTGAGTATACATAGATTGTTTATCAGTGTTTTAGGAACCGTGTGACATTAGTGTCAAACAGAGTAACTCCAACGGGAGTCTTATATATGACTTTGAACAAAGAATATTTAAGACATCCATGGTTGAAAATTGCACTCTTATATTAAATTATTTAAATTATTAATTTGGAACATAAAATTGCACGAAATATAAACCCCATGCAAATATGTACGCAGCATGTACATGCATGCTGCTGTGTCAAACAAAAAAAGGGCGTTGAATTTCGCCTCAACGACCATACAAATTTAACAATTTTTTTTTCTTCGGAGAAGACTAGCTAGTATCGTCGTGATTCTCCGGCCATTCATTCAGTCTGTGGCAACGGTCAAACTAATAGAAAAGTGTATATAAAATGATTTTCATGTCCATCAGAAGGTAGTCTTATATGATATGCCTTTAAAAGTTTGAAAAAAGAATGAACAGAACCCTGTTGGGAAATAGCACTCTAATTAAACTTGTTTTTTTTTTTTGGGAATTCTAATGAAACTAGTTGGGAACCTAAAATTACACGAAAGATAAAACCTAATGCATTTTTGCACGGAACTAATCTGTTAATTACAAACTCTGAACAACCAGCTAGCTGTTTTTTAGAAAAAAAGAATACTTATTCATTTTCTAAAACAATAACTAGCTAGAAAGAATCAATTAAATGAACAGTATCATCTCTAGTACGCGCAGCATGTACATGTATATATATATGCCAACTAACGCCTAAATAAAATTAACAAAACCGCAACCAGCGTATCTTGGTCACTGATCAGCAAAGAGCAAGCATGCATGCCGGCCCCGGCATGCATCCAGTTGATGACGGAGGCGCCACCTCGGCTACTTTACGGCTGGTGGCCGGGAGCTTGCCAGCCGCCGGGGTTGCCGCCCGGCCCTTGTAGCACCTGTTGCTTTCTTCAAAGTTCATTGATTCATTAGATCGGGTACGGATTCGTTGTAGGAAGTGGTCAAAATTGATTCACAGAGAATACACGCCCTAATATATATTCTACCACAGAACAGAGAAGGGAAAGGGAATTGGTAGAGCATGGATTTGCAAAACCTAAAACAACTACCACTGCGAATACGAAAAAGAGGAAAAGGAAACGGCGGAAATCGCAAACCATCAGTAGGAGCAGGAGTAGCCGATCCGGAGGAAGCGCCGGTGTTGGGGTCGTTCGCCGGCGCCATGGGTTCGTCGCCGGCAGCGCCCCTTCTCTGGATCGGGATTAGGGTTAGGATGTCCGGTGGGGAACTGGCTCTGCGGTGAACCTCTTACCTCGAGCCCCGGCCCCCACCTCCTATTTATAGCGCTGTGCGACGGGGGCCCACCAACCATATTGGGTTGGGCGCCCCCGATCAGGGCGCGAGAACAAGGCCCAAAAGGCCGTTGGGCCTAATGGAGGGAGATCACTTCCAACATTCTCACCCTTGATCTCTCATCACTTTCTTTGTTATTTAATTTCATACTCAATCTTTCGATTCATATTTTTCTTGTTTCTATCATATTCCATTGCAGATTAGTGCATTGAATTGTTTCATCGTCACAGCAATTAGTGCCGTTAGACTAACAGCTATAACACATTTCTCTGTTTGGAATGAAGTTTCTTCTGGGCCCTTCGTATGTTCGGGAATCGTAGGCTTTCCCTTAAACCCATGCCGGCTACGTGTTCTCTGAACACGTTGGGTGGTAAGCCCTTAGTGAGCGGATCCGCGAGCATTTTCTCTGTACTTATATGCTCAAGATTTATAATATGATCCCGAACTTTATCTTTTACAACATAGTACTTTATGTCAATGTGTTTGGCAGCACCACTTGACCTATTGTTGTAAGCATATTGTACCGCTGGGTTGTTATCACAATACAACCTCATCGGTTCATTTATATCATCAATCACTTTCAATCCGGGTATGAATTTCTTTAGCCAATTCACCTGCCCCGTTGCCTCATAGCATGCTACAAACTTGGCATACATTGTCGAGGATGTAGTTACGGTTTGTTTGGAGCTTTTCCACGATATAGCCCCTCCTGCGAGAGTAAATATATATCCTGACGTTGATTTTCTTTCTTCTCCCGCATAATCGGAATCTGAATACCCCTCTATCTTCAGGGAATCAGATCTTCTATACGTTAGCATGAGGCCTTTCGTACCCTGCAAATAACGCAGGACTTTCTTCACTAATTTCCAATGTTCTATTCTTGGATTCTTTTGATATCTGCCAAGTAACCCGGTGACAAAAGCCAAGTCAGGGCGTGTACACACTTGAGCATATTGTAAACTTCCAACTGCTGAAGCATATGGTACCGCTTTCATTCGATTAATCTCATATTCATTCTTGGGACATTGATGTTCCCCAAATCTATCGCCCTTGACAATAGGAGCAGGTGAAGAATGCACGCATGCATACTAAATTTCTTCAAAACCTTTTCTATGTATGCCTTTTGCGACAATCCTAGTACCCCTTTCTTCTATCTCGGTGAATCTCTATTCCCAAAACAAACGAGGCCCCACCGAGATCTTTCATATCAAAGTTTAAGGACAAGAATTTCTTCGTTTCCATTAATAGATTGACATCACTGCTAGCAAGCAGGATATCATCCACATACAAGATTAGGAATATGTATTTTCCATTCTTGAATTTTGCGTAAACGCAATTGTCCTCAACATTTTCTTTAAACCCAAAACCTTTTATCGTTCTATCAAATTTCAAATACCACTGTCTTGAGGCTTGTTTCAATCCGTAGATTGATTTCTTTAGGCGACATCCCATATTTTCTTTTCCTTTTACAACAAAACCTTTCGGTTGTGCCATATAAACATTTTCTTCCAAATCCCCGTTAAGGAATGCCGTTCTTACATCCATTTGATGTAACTCCAAATCATAGTGGGCCACAAGTGCCATTATAATTCTGAAGGAATCTTTACATGAGACTGAAGAAAACGTCTCATTGTAATCAATCCCTTCTCTTTGCGTAAAGCTTTTCGCCATAAGTCGCGCTTTAAATCTTTCTATGTTCTCTTGGGAGTCATATTTTGTTTTGTAGATCCATTTACAACCTACTATTTTGGCTCCCTTAGGAATAATTTCCAAGTCCCAAACTTTATTGGTACTCATTGATTTCATTTCATCTTCCATGGCCTTAAGCCACTTTGATGAGTGGTCGCTTCTCATGGCTTCTTCAAATGAGGTGGGATCATCCCCCATCTGAAATTCTTCTGTTTCATAAACTTCATAGTCATTAGAAATCGCTGACCTTCTTGTTCTTTGAGACCTTCTAGGGGCCTCTGGCACTTGTTCCACATTGGGCTGTTGTTGTTCTTCCTCATGTGCGACGTTTGGTTCTATGGGGTCCTCAAGGACAACCTCCTCAAGGACAGGTTCCTCATGTTCATTTATTGTCGCCACAGGAGAACTCGTAACAGGTGTTGGCACTATAGTGTCCTGCACTGTCGGCTCAACAGCAACAGGTAGCGTAAAGAATGGTTCTTCAACCATCGGAGTGGGTACATGTACCCGTTTCTCCTGTAGGCTTATTTCTCGTGCTACCATGCTCCCCCTGATCATGTTATCCTCCAAGAACACAGCGTGTCTTGTTTCTATAATCTTCGTATGTCTGTCAGGACAATAAAATCGATATCCTTTCGATCTTTCTGGATAGCCAATAAAATGACAGCTGACTGTCTTGGAGTCTAACTTTCCTATATTTGGGTTAAACACTTTTGCCTCAGCTGGACAGCCCCACACACGCAAATGGTTAAGTGAGGGTTTCCTTCCTGTCCATAATTCATACGGTGTTTTAGGCACCGATTTGCTTGGTACTCGATTAAGTATGTGAATGGCGGTTTTCAGTGCCTCTATCCATAAATTAATCAGTAAAGTGGAGTAACTTATCATGCTTCTTACCATATCCATTAAGGTACGGTTACGTCTTTTAGCCACTCCATTCTGCTGAGGCTCCCCCGGTGTGGAGTACTAAGCGACTATGTCATTTTCCTATAAAATTTTGCAAACGGTCCAGGAATTTGGCCATATGGGGTATATTGCCCATAGTACTTGTAACACCCCAGGTGTTTAGCTCTTTAATTGCATTGCATTTGCATGAGCATAAGCAAGCATCATTCATTTCATGCATAAGCTTATAATATGTTTATATTTCATGTGAAGTAAAAAGTGAGTAGTGTGCAACACACAAGTACCTTAGGTGCAATTTCCTTTGTGAGATATGTCAACCACTTTAGTGTAACATAATTAGTAAGTGTTGTGCAACACACTCATGCAACATGTGCAACATGAGTTTGCAACATTTGGGTGATAGTGTTGAATTACTTGTGCCAAAGTATGTGACACTAGGAATTTTGTGCAACCAATGTGTAGAGTGGCTAATTAGGTCTTATAACACCTTAATTACATTTAGGGTAAGTGGTGGAGCAATGTTCATGTTGACCAAAATTACCAAATTGCCCTTCCAAATGTTGTTGACCAAGTTTGGAACCCTAGAGTGATCTGGTTTGACCAATTAAAAAGTCCAGCTTAGAAATCTTGCATGGAGAAGCACCCTTAAGCAAAGTTGTAGAGAATTTCATAAGGAACAAAAGTTCTAATATGGCCATCTCATGAAAATGATCAGAACATGCTCAACAATGGCCCACAAGTCAGTATTAGGGGCTGTTTTGGGACTTAGCAAATTTTGCTAAGTGTTGAGCTGAAAACCGTTTCACAGTACCTCACTTTAGCAACCTGTAACTCACAAACTAGGCCAAACCAGTCCTTGAGCCAATTGACAAAGTTGTTGTCCACACATAGCTCTACAACATTGTCAATATCACCATCACCTAGTTCTAAATGGTTTAGGAGATATGGTGTCTAGAAAATCGGGTTTCAGTCGGCTTAGTGACTGAAACTAAGTTTCAGTTTCAAGGGTCACCACTTTGGAGCCTTGTAGTATCAAATCCAGGCCGAACCAGTCCAAACTCCAATTGTCAAACTTGTAGCCCTCATTTAGCTCTACAAGATTGGTGTAATCATCTTCGACTAACTCGAGCTGGTTTAGGAGATAATCATCGGCAAAGTTGCTCTGTCAGTCACCGTTTCGGCCTCGTCGATTCAGTCGGCCGTTCTTCAGTCGGTGGCCGACCGACGGCAGGGTGACGCCGACGCGTGGCCGTGCGGTGGCAGCCGTACGCCGGCCGCGGTCCCACCCGTCAGGTCACCAAGCCTTCAAGACCGCCACGACGACGGCCTCTGCCTCACTCGCGCCACACCTCCCTCTCCCTTCCATTCTCTTCTCCACCGGGCGGAACAACCGAGCGCAGCTCCCGCCTCCACTCCGGCGAGCTCGTGCGCTCTCTCCACCGCACTGCCGTCCACAAAAACGCGTCCACCGCTCCGCCTTGAAGCCCGCTACCTCACCGTCCACTCCACGTTGCCAATCGCGTCTCGGTAGGGTTGCATTTTCGTCTTCCGCCACCGCGGTACCTCGCCGGAGTTCCTCCGCGCGACGGCTCTCCGTGGCCAGTGGTCTCGGGGCGTCTATGTCGCCCGCTTGTAGGTGCGTTAGGGTCGAGGTAGATTGGGAATGCTCATCGAGGGTTAAGGTTGGGATGTCAGGCTCTTCGGCGGCGAGATTTCGCCACCACCGTGCCGGTGGTCCGCCATGCCCGACGGCGAGCACCTTCCTGTGGCTCTGCCGTCCCGTTCTTGCCACCAATCGGCTTAGCTCGATGACGTGGTCATGCTCGTCCGCTCAGCTTCACCGGTCGGCTCACCGACGGCGAGCTCCGGCGACCGCAGCTCCTCCCCTTCGCCTCTCTCTCGCTGACAAGTGGGGCCACCTGGTCAGTCACACGCGCGCGGGCGGGAGCCCGAGCAGGCCGCGCGCGGGAGTGGGCCACGCCGCGAGTTGTTGGGCCGCGTCTTTCCCGGGCCGGCCCAGTAGCAAATCTGAATTATTTCATTTCCTTTTTATTCTGTCACAGTTTTAGATAATGTTTAGAAAATATAAATCTAGGGTTTTACTTGCCCAAAAATTATAAGATAAATTTGGTTGGGATTTACAGGGTGTGTAGTATTTTAGAAAAATATGAATTTATTATGTGATGTTTGTTTTCTGGGATATTTAAATAGGTCTTTGAAATGTGTTTTAAATCACATGCAAACTTGTTTAAATTACATCTTGAGTTTCAGTGTTCCAAAAATTATGAAATTTGGTGAGTAGGCTAATTTATACTTACTCTAGCTTTGGTAAAAATTTGGGCAGTAGTGCTTAAGTACTTTTCAAGTTATAATGCTATCTTGTTATTGTAGGAAATACTTAAATGAATTTTTGTAACTTTTCTACATGTGCAATGTTCATATAAATTTTTGGAGAATGTTTTGGTACCCTAGAGTGTCCAAGAAAATTAAGAAATCTATTGTTTGACACTTTTGACTATGCTTTGTTATTTATACAAAAATTAGCCTTTTTGGCTTGTGAATTTTGTTCAGAGAGTTCCTTTGAATAAATTGAGTTCAAATTTTTACAGTAGTCTCTTTTTGGGTCAGAGAATCTCCTGTAATATTTGTAGAATTTTAGGAGCAGTTTACATATATGTTTGAAATTCCACTTAATTACTTAAGTAAATTAAGAACTGGGTTTAAATAAATATTCTAGGTGGGCACACCTTACTTTCTGGTGTTTTTGTGACATTTGTGAACTTGTAGTAGTATTAGTTTGGTCTTAGAGAATGTTTGCCACATCAATAAATATTTAATCTTTGCAATTTTAGGTTTTCTAGACAGCTGATAGTATTTCTAGGTTTGACCTTGGATAAAGGTGGTTGCTGGAAAACTTGTAAATACCAAAGTTGTAGTAAAATTTGTAAATGAGCTTGTGTCAAAATTTGGGAGCATTTGGCTTAGTAGTTTGGGAGTTATTGCTGTTTAAAGTGCCAGTCCAGAATTGACTGCTCTCTGTTTAGAGAGAACAGATTCTGGAACTTTGGAATTTCGATGAGGTAAACTTTGGAATTGAGTGTTGTGATCTGAAAACATTTTATGGTATATTTCTGAAGCTTTCCAGATTGTCTTAGATCATATCTTTTGGAGTTGGGATTCTCCAGTTATGTTAGAAACAAGTAGCTGCTGTTCAGAATGTCTTACCGTGATATTTTGGGTTGGATGTGGTAACCTAAATAATGTCACTCTTGTGTTTGTTAGGTGTTAGGGCCTTAATCGAAGACGAACAACTATTTCTTAGGTTGGGTAGATTAGGTAAGTACTTCTCTACCGGAGAAGAGATTTGCACATTTTAGTGAAGTAACTTGAATAGAGTATTTTATTTCTGAAATACATCTCATTCCGAGCATACTACACCTTTCATTATGCATCCATGAGATTTATTATGCACTCATGCAATAGGTGTTCCGGAGGGGGTAACTCTCCTCGAATTCGAGCCGGTGATTCCGGAGGAAGTCCAGGACCAGCCGGAGCAGCTAGAGGAACCAGCCGGCGACGAAGCTCCTGCCGAAGATCTACCTGAGTGTCCTGATCACCGGCCTTCGACCTTTCTGAAAGGCAAGCCCCGGTGCATGCTGAACCTACTGATTTATAAATTAATCTTGAGTACTTTTAATTGTTTACTGCATTAAGTCGTAGGAGTTATATGAAAACACTTGTTGCATTATACCTGTCCTTGTCCAGATATCGTACTTAATCCTATATTAGGTTTAGGCACGTGTCAATGCTTAGCCCTGCTTAGTACGGTAGAAGTCGGGTGATTTCCGGTCATCCGCGAGATGTAGGAAGGAGTCACGAGTGGCTTTATGGCTATCGTGGATGGAACCATGCTTAAAAATGAAATTGAGACCGGGCGGGAGTTCGATAGTACAGCCGCAAGACACTTCACGTCTTGGGTGTGGAGCTATGCCCGTCTGAGTCGTTTAAGGACCGATTCGCTGTACGTCCTTGAGTCATGTTGAACGCAGTCTAACACTTAGTTGGCCGGATAAGCCGTTCCGACCGCAAAGCCGAGTAATGTGGTTCAGGCCAGGAATCGAATGGTAGGTTGCTTCTTGGAGGAGAGAAAGGATGTGCTTGGGGACATTGGCGTGAGACCAAGGGGGGGTTAGAGTCCCTATCACCTGGCAGAGTGTCGCCCTTGGGGTCGCGACATTATTCGGACCCGCGATTCCTGAATCATATGAAACGGTGGCCTGTGCGACCCTGGCAGGGGTCTGCACGGTGAGTGTTAGAAATACCCCTCCAGCTGGATAGGAATTCGATTCGAATCGCCATCGCTCCCGGTTAGTGAGCACTTGACTTGAGCAGCGGCAACGTAGATCTCATTAAATGAACCGGTGGTTAAGGGAATGATACAATGTTGCCACAATTCATACCTGCTCTGGATATAATGATGATAATTGTTTGATTATAATCAAGTGAATGTTTAGTACAGGTGCTAAGATAGACGACAGGTAAATGCTAAAAATAACTGCTAGTACAGGCTATAAGAGTTTCAATTACTTATGTCTTTATGCAAAATGTGATGTCAGCTAGCCTCTTGTGTAAGCCTTGCATAATCCTTGGTGTCATCTTATTTCTGGTTTTCGACGGGTAAGTCTAGCTGAGTACATTCCAGTACTCAGGGTTTATTCCCTCCTGTTGCAGATGATATGCTCTATCAAGGCTTCTGCAAAACTTGTCTCCACCCTGCGGGTGAAGAAGACTAGATCACTTGGGCGTGATCATCTTTTATGTACTTTCCTCATGCTTTTGTGGGTTGTTGATCATCAAGACTGGCAGTAGTTCACAACTGGTGTGTGTTATGCTTCCGCTACTTTATAAACTTGGTTTGTAATAATTGCGACTCCGTGTGTGTAAACTTATTTCGGAACTACTTGTGAAATGTAACGTATGATATTGTATGTTGAATGATGCGATCCTGGTTGTAAGCGAGTTGGTTTGAAATCCTTCGCAGTTTCGATTGACTACCGGGATTATATGGGCTCAAGTTCAAAAATTTGAGCGCTTCGGTGCTTATTTTTGTACTTGTGCTCTTATAATTTGGTCGGTTCTGTTACAGTACTCTCCACCTCGGTCAGATCGTACTATCTTTATTTTCTTATCGTGCTGATTTTCAACCTCAGCTTTAAATATTTTGAATTTATCCAATGCTTCCGATCTTTCTTTAATTGGATAAATATAGCCATAACGAGAGTAGTCGTCTGTGAATGTTATAAACGAATCATAACCATCCACGCTTTTCACAGGAAATGGACCACATATATCAGTGTAGATTATTTCTAAAGTTCCTGTGCTTCGTTTGGCATTTTTCTTAATTTTCTTGACATACTTTCCTTTGATGCAATCAACGCATTGTTCTAAATCTGAAAATTCTAAGTGCGGAAGAATTGATTCTTTGATTAGCCGTTCCATTCCCCCCCTCGAAATATGGCCCAAGTGACAGTGCCATAATTTCAAAGAGGCATCATCAATTCGCTTCCGCTTCTTGGTTACATTCGCAGATGGGGAATCATTCATATTCTCATCGCATACATTGTTCGCATTTTCATCAAGAGATAACAAATAAAGCTTGTCTTGTCGGAAGGCAAGACCAACACATTTATTGTTAACGAGTATCTTACATTTGCCATCACCAAAATGGCAATCAATTCTGTCATCATCAAGTTTTGAAACACTTATCAAATTTCTTTGTAAAGAGGGAACATAAAGTACTTCTTTAAGTCTAAGTACAAAGTCATTGTTCAATTCTAAAGATAAATCTCCAATTGCTTCAACATCGGCTTGTACTCCATTTGCAACTTTAATCGTTCTTTCTCCTCTTTGCAAGGTTCTCGTCCCACTTAATCCCTGTAAAGAATTTGCAACATGAGTAGTTGCTCCTGAATCAACCCACCAAGTGGATTTCGCATAACATAAATATAGGGATTCATCTACAAATGTAATAAATTCATCACCTCTCTTCAGTAGAGATTTTAGGAAGTCTGGACAGTCTCTTTTGTAGTGTCCCTTCTTGAAGCAGTGCTTGCATTGATCCTTTTCAGCTCCACCATATGAGTTGCTCTGCTGATTTTCAGGTTCCTGGGGTTTCTTTCCCTGTGAGTTTGAGGAAGAGGCCTTGTCCCACTTGGGTTTCCTCTGTGGTTTAGAATTCTTGCTATTAAAGTTCTTTCTTTTATTATCCTTTACAAAATGAGCGGACTCACTCTGTGAGAATTTTATTCTCTCCTCTTCTTGAGCACACATTGAGATAAGTCTTTCTATGCCCCATCTTTCAGGCTGCATATTGTAGTTCACAATGAAAGTATCATATTCTTTTGGCAGGGAAGCAAAAATCAAATGAATCAGGAAATCATCTTCCTTCAAATTCATCTCTTTTAGCTTAGATGCCATGGTGTTCATCTTCAAAATGTGCTCTCTGATGCTACCACCAGTATATTTTTCATTCACAAGCTTCTTTATCAGTGAACTTGCTGTGGCCTTGGTAGACCCAGTAAACTGACTCTTGATCTTATCAAGATATTCTGTGGCAGTAGCACATCCAGGGATTGAGCCCCTTATCTGTTCTTCTATGGTGTCCTTAGCTACCAATAAGCACTTGCGGTTAGAGAGAGTCCATTGCCTATGTTCAAGATCATATTTCATTCTTATCTCAGCATGATCACGCTTTCGAGCAGTGAAATCAGCGTCAGATTTATTTTTTTCTCTCACCGGATCCACAGGTTCAGTGGGACACGGTGAGATGATGGCATAATCGACCTCTCCCAACGCAAGTTCAAGTTCATATTTCTCCCGCCACACACGGTAATTGGTCCCGTTGAGTGTCGGAATGTTCGCGATGTTCACAATGCATTTGCCTCCTGAAACCACATCAGAGTAAGTGAGAAACATTTATACATGAAATCATATGCTTTAACTCAACGTTGGTCAAATTGAAACATATAATTCATCTATGCAATAATTTTACATCACCGTTGGGCAGAAATAAAATTAATGCCCAATTTTCATGGATCAAAATTATAATATTGTTATTAACAACGTTGGTCAGAAAATAACAATACTATAATTCATTTTCAATAATTATTCAATTTTCAAAACCAAATTCTCCCGTTGGTTCGAATTTGATAATGAAAATAATTATATCAAGTACGCAGCGGAAACAGTAATAACGTTCTCATAATGTTATTTTCCAGAGGCACTAAAAAAAATTTCATTATTTTCTGAGAAAAATGTCGTTGGACAAAATTGCACGGAAAATTCTTATTCAAATTCTATTCAAATTCATCAAATATTCATCAAAACATGTCAGAAGTATTGCCTCTGAAAAAAAATCATTTTCTTCATATTTGGCCCGAAGGCCCTTGTTACACGCGCGGCCCAGGCTCTCACAGGCGCTCGGCCCAGGCTCTCACAGGCGCTCGGCCCAGTAGTGCCGAAAACGGCCCGGTTGGAGGGAAGCCCAGCTCGGTGCTTGAGGCCCAGCTCGGTGCTTAAGGCCCAGCTCGGTGCTTAATCGGCCTGACGCCGCGCCCAGGTCGCAACCTGGGCCTGGGCCGGCAATCTGCCCCCCGCGCCCTTCCCACCTGGGCCTGATTTGGCCCAGCACGGGCACCGGTTCATCTGGACCGTTAATCTTGATCCGACAGCCGTCCTCGTTTCTCGGTTCATCAAAACCGCTGGCCGCCGACCCTTCTCAGGAAACCCTAAACATTTTCTCTCTTCCTTCTCAGTACCGCTCGGTGGCAGGCGACGGCGGCCTTGCTGTGACCGCCGGCGGCTCGCCGGAGCAGCGGGAGTTTTTGTTCTTCGTTTCTTCTTGCTTCTCCTTTCCTCAACCTTCTTCACCACACAGCCGCCGGGGCCCTTTGCCGCGCGTGCTCGGTGGCCAGGGCCGGCTACCCGAGCACCGGTCACCATGACCCGGCCCTGAGGGAGGAAGATGGCGCCGCCGCATGGCCCTTGCCGGCGTGCGCGTTCCCCTCCGGGGTTGAGCGCGCCGCCGTCAAGACGCCGTGTGGTGGTGCCTCGGGTTTTGTGGTTCGATTCGATCCGGTCCGAGATTCATTAGGGTTGGATTCATAGCACAGTGGTCACACCCGAGACTTGCAATCCTCAAGTCGTGGGTTCGATTCTTGGTTGCGTTTTCCCGATCCGCAGTGGATCGGTTAGGGTTTCGTCGTGGTTCGATTTGTTCATTCCCGATTTGAAATCGGTTCACCCGATCTAGGGTTCTTCGTTCATACACCGTGGCTCTGGTACCATTGTTGCTTTCTTCAAAGTTCATTGATTCATTAGATCGGGTACGGATTCGTTGTAGGAAGTGGTCAAAATTGATTCACAGAGAATACACGCCCTAATATATATTCTACCACAGAACAGAGAAGGGAAAGGGAATCGGTAGAGCATGGATTTGCAAAACCTAAAACAACTACCACTGCGAATACGAAAAAGAGGAAAAGGAAACGGCGGAAATCGCAAACCATAAGTAGGAGCAGGAGTAGCCGATCCGGAGGAAGCGCCGGTGTTGGGGTCGTTCGCCGGCGCCATGGGTTCGTCGCTGGCAGCGCCCCTTCTCTGGATCGGGATTAGGGTTAGGATGTCCGGTGGGGAACTGGCTCTGCGGTGAACCTCTTTCCTCGAGCCCCGGCCCCCACCTCCTATTTATAGCGCTGTGCGACGGGGGCCCACCAACCATATTGGGTTGGGCGCCCCCGATCAGGACGCGAGAACAAGGCCCAAAAGGCCGTTTGGCCTAATGGAGGGAGATCACTTCCAACAGCACCTGCATGATCATCCCCAGCCAGCCGCCGTCTGCCGTCGCTACCGCCGGCGCCTCCATCAGCAACGGCCGCGCAGCCACCATCACATTGCAGCACTGCATCAGCACGACGGCCACCAGCACCGCCCTCGCCATCGCCGACGAAGATGCCATAACACGCGCGCGCGTTCGTCTTGGAGATGGAGCTAGCAAATGCGTGATTGCAGTGCAGACGAGATGATCGATGGATGGAGCTGGCCGGTTACTACTACACGTTGTTGGAGTTTGTTGGGAGAAGAGAGACAAGGCGGTGGCCTTTTATAGTCTCGCAATGCAAGTTTAACTGCGTGCCAAGCAGAAAAAATATGATGGCGGACCGGGTCCATTCTGAATTCTTCGATCGATCGCTCTTGTACTTTTAAGCATGCATTGCGATTCATTCCTGACGCCCGAGTAATTAAGCGCAAGCAAGTACGCGGTTTTCAGCTCACAAGTAGTACGTACTGGGTCCGCGGTTGTGGCTTCAACTTGAAGGCCGCATGCAAGTTCTCTGTTCAACCCACAAGGTTGACAACCAATCGATCAAAGGCAGCTGCCAGCTGGCCGCCGCTGCAGGGCCGTCCCACAAATTTCATGGGCCCGTGGGCTAGCAAGACACTAAGGGCCTGACAATCTAATATTTTGATATGATGATTAAATTATATAATACTATTGATAAGAGATAACTTGTAGGTTCTCTCAATTCATCTTCTAATTTTCTTTTTCTCCTTTTCTGAGCACCAGACTTATGTTTCTTCAGAAACATCTAACATGTCCAAAAAAAATTAGGCCATGTTTAGATGCACCCCAAAAGTTAAAATTTTTTCACTCTCTCCATCACATCAATCTTTGGAACCATGCATGAAATAGTAAATATAGGTAAAAAAATAACTAATTACACAGTTTAGTTGGAAATCACGAGATGAATCTTTTGAGCCTAATTGGTCCACGATTGGACAATATTTGCCAAATAAGACGAAAGTGGTACTATTTATCGGGTTGAAGTTTTTTGCAATCTAAACGTGGCCTTATTGAATTAGAAGTCAAATCCCTAAGGGCCCTAATCCCTGTACGGTTGTACTGAAGTTTGGATTGCAGTCAAATGATCAAATCAGAAATCACTTAGGCTGTGTTTAGTTGAGAAAAATGGGGTGAAAAGTTATTGTAGCACTTTTCGTTGTTATTTGGTAAAATTTGTCCAACCATGGATTAATTAGACTTAAAAGATTCGTCTCAAACTTTACAGACAAACTATGCAATTAGTTAGGTTTTTTTACCTACATTTAATGCTCCATGCATACGTTTAAAAATTCGATGTGATGGGTGGAAGAGGAAATATTTTAGGTTTGCATGCCAAGTAAACAGGGCCTTACATCTACTTCTATCTTTGGACGCCGACGTAGCTGCCTCTGCGCCTAGTCTGCGGCTCTGCTGCCTGCCTCCAGTGCCTCAATCAATCGCTGGACTGCTGGACAGGGCCCTGCTGCTGGAGTAGTGGAGACATGGAGTGCTGGACGCGCCCTAGAGCGATCGGCGCTCGGCCGCTCGGCGCTCGCGTGTGCAGCATCGGCAGCAACACTTCCTTTTCTCGAATACGAAGCGATCGACTTGGCCTGCTGTATACATCTACTAGTACTAAAGACCTGTATACTCATGGGCCCCTCCATCTCATGGGCCCATGGGCGTCGCACATGCTGCACCCCCCCTTGGGACGGGCCTGCCGCTGCAGTGCCATTGCACACGACGCCTTTTCTATTCTATTCTATTCTATCTAACCCCTTGTTTAGATGACATCAAAATTCCAAGTTTTTTCACTCTCTCTCCATCACATCAATTTTTAACTGCTTGCATGGAGTATTAAATATAGGTTAAAAAAATAACTAATTACACAGTTTAGTTGTAAATCACGAGATGAATCTTTTGAGCCTAGTTGGTCCACGATTGGACAATATTTGTCAAATAAGACGAAAGTGGTACTATTCATCGGTTTGAAATTTTTTCCCAATCTAAACAAGGGCTAAACTGGTTGTAGCATTGTTATGTTACGTACGTACGTGCGTACGTTTCATACAGTGATTTGTGTGCTTTTTCTTCGCACTTTCGCACAAATAGAAGAGCGTGCATGAGACATACTGTGTGCTAAAAAAAGTGTGCCTACCGTAAGTGCTCAAAAAAAAACTGTGCCAACCGTACAATACACTTCCTCGGCTCTGAGCACGTCATATATGGATCGTTTATTAATTAATTTGTTTAATTAACTTTATCACATCTATATCCCTAATTTTGCTGGCAGCAAAAAAGATTTTTGTTGGCATCTCAACGTCTCCTTTTATTTCTTACCTATACTTACAAATATATGGCGAAAGCCACGGAGAAAACAATGAGCCTTTTGTCCTCTTTTACATGTCGCTTTCTACAACGACCGTGGTTCTCTAATTCATACTGTCTTTAACGCTTAAGCTTTTCTCCCATCAATCAATTACTCTATGCCTCTATCTATATCGCAAATCTGTACATTATTATCATACTTTAAGTCCAAACCATCAAATTACTCTATGTTATATTAACTTTATCCTAAGTCAAAACCATCAAAATTTTCAAAAAATAGATGTATAATAACATAAGATTTATATGAAAAGTACTTTCACAATATATAATACACATGTCGTAAAACTATAAGATTTTTTTTTCAAGATAGATGGTCAAAGATAGTAATGTTTAACTTAAGGCAAATCTAATGCGACATGTAAAAAAGAATGGAGAGACTATAAGTTATATTAGGCTTGTGCTGGGCTAAACTTTAAGGTTGCAAATATTCCTTAGCAAAAGTAAGAATTTATCAAATTAAAGCTTTTTAAGCCATTTGTATTGGCGAATCTTCAACTTTCAATTGTATCGCAATGCACGCAGATCACCATGTCAATGTCACGTCACCCTCATAATAAGGCCATAGTAGTATATAACTACTCCCTCCGTCTCATTGAAAGTGTCGTTGAAAAAACGTGCCCCCCTCATAAACACATTTTCTGGACGACACTTTCAATGGGACGGAGGGAGTACTCTACAATTTGAAGAGGTTGAGGTTTTGACAGTCAAGGGCAGAAGGGCTAATATAAAAACGGTTGATTGAGCCCAAAACCACACGTTCGCGGGAAGCGCATGCATTGCGTCAGCACTCAACACCGCGGCCACTGACCACCGCCTTGTACGTGCCGTATCAGAATTGCATGCATGCATGCAGCCAAGGCACCTAGTACTACTCCTAGCCAAGGTAGGTAGTTAGGTACGCCACGTACCTAGCACTACTCCTAGCCAGTCAGCTACGAGGATCAACCCGATGGAATGCCTAGAACTGGTTTGTCGCGCGGGAGGGAGACATGGTTTTCTTTTACATGTTCCGCACGGCATGCACGGTGAAAAGGTAAAACGGAGCAGGACCGGGGTCATGGTGGGTTAGCATACATTTCCCTTCTCAGTTAGGTACACGGTAACACGGGCGACGTCGAGCGGCTAAGGGTGTTTTGTAGCGATTAAAGTTTTGGAGCTGTTATACGAGGGTGTCGTATAGGGTGTTCGGATACTAATAAAAAACAAATTACAGAATCCGTCAGTAATCCGTAAGACGAATTTATTAAGCCTAACTATGCCGTCATTTGCACATGTTTATTGTAGCACCACATTGTTAAATCATGGACTAATTAGGTTTAAAAAATTCGTCTCGTAAAACAGTCTCAATCTGTGCATTTAGTTTCGTAATTAGTCTATATTTAATACTCCATACATATGTTCAAACATCTGATAGGACAACGACTAAAGTTTAGGAGGTGAATGCAAACACCCTCTTAAAAACAAAACTAACATAAGTCGGTCGTACTAGGTAGCGCCCGTTCCGTTCGTCGCTAGCGACCAAAGCGATCCATTTCAACTCACCACAATACACGGGTGCTCGTACTGGTCATTGGATGGTCAGATATTACATACTAGTACTACTGTGTACCCAGATCCAACATGGGTCGCCGCGGCGGACTCCGATTGATCACGACTTCACGAGCCGTGCGCTACAAGCATCTGCTCTGATGACTTGCTCCCAGATACTACTCAGAAAGTGGCGGCGTGGCCCTTTAGCGCGCGCGCAAGGGGTCTTGCCATCTTGCGACACACAAAATTGATCGGCGTGCCGTCAGTCAGCCGCGCAGAAGTGCGGAGCCCCAGGTCAAGATTCAAGAGTACTTCCTCTCTTTCCTAAATATTTGTCGCCACGATTTACATGTCGTTAACTTTGACTTGATTTATAAAAAATACGTGCATCATTTTTATCTCTAAATAAATTTATTAAAAAAACTATATTCAAATATCTATCCAATAATACTAATTATGTATCATAAATATTAATATTTTTAATATATATTTAGTCAAAGTTGTTTCTCAGGAAACGAAAATAACAGATATTTAGGGACAGAGAGAGTAGCTATGCTGTCCGCTGGCCGTTATACGAAAGACAATTAATAATTTATCATGAAACCACTACTACAAAAACCACATTATTAGGTCAGTCTTAGTGGAGGTTTCATAGCCTAGTTTGTAACACATCCATACTTTAGAAATAGTGCTGAAGAGTTTCATCAAACTTTCATCATCTCTCTTTACCAATACAGTGCTACGTCAGCATATTTAATGTCCATGAAACTCTGAAAAACCCTATTGAGACTGGCCTTAGTGTTAAAAAATGAACTGATCTGAGCTTTGGACTCAACAATGGTTCAACGAGTTTTTTTTGAGTCAGTGATTGTTGACAAAAGATGCTCAATAGTCCACCGAGGGGGCTACTCGCGATAGTAGATTGATCAGAGATGTGAGCGAGATCAGGAGCAAGATGGTGAGAAGACACAAGATTTATACAAGTTTAGGCCATCAGCTTAACGTAATACCCTAATCCTGTGTCCCGTCAGCTTGTATTGGCTATCATATATGATTGCGTGTGTTTTGAGGGGGTCCCCTACCCGCCTTATATAACCTAGGGGGGTAGGGTTACATGCCGATCCGGCCAGAGTCCGATCGGGTAAGAGAATCTATACATGGAATGTTACATTCGGCATATCCTAACAGATTCTACGCGATCTTTAGGATGCCACTGGGATGCCTTGCGGCGTTGAAAGTCCTATGTTTGGTGTTGGTAATTAGTGACAATATCTAGTACTAACCACATAGCAAAGATATGTGTGTAGCAATGATGTGGTTGGTGCAACGACATGGTGAAGCAAGGATCAAGCAATGGTGATGTGATCAAGTGCTTGCCATGATGGAGTTGGATGGAGGTGCAAAGCCAAATCATGATGCTCAAGGCAAAGGTATATGATAGGACTTTTTAGTTTGCATCCAAGACACCATAGAGGGTGTGGATGACATATGATACATAACCGTAATATGAAGAGGGGAATTCTCTTTGCAATTGAGTCCTACATGTGCCTCTAGGTGTCATTCTTTGATCATATGCATTAGGATCTAGTAAAGAGCTAACGTAACGCCTTGAAAAATGATTATGAAAATGCTAACACACATGCACATGGTGATGTACACTTGGTGGTATTAGCACATTTGCGAAGGCGGTGGAGTTTGAGCGGTAGAGAGGGGTTTGGGGTCCTCTCTCCCTCTCGCCTCGCAAGCTTGGCAGGATTCAGGCGTTTTCGAGGAAATGAAACGCTTATTTTCCATTGCGCCGAAGGATGGAAAAGGAGAGAAACACTCGTTGGACGCTAGTCTCAGGAGCGTCGGACGCTGACGCTAGCGTCTGGTGGCTTACCCTCGTTCGCGCGCTGCTGAGAAGGAGGCGTCGGACGTGGTGGTGTTGAAGCGACAGATGCCGAGCGTCAGCGTCTATTGAGAATGGCATCAGCAGCTTCGCATGCCTCGGTGACGACAGATGCGGTGCACGTCTGTTGCTTTCATGACAGACGCGTCAAGTGGCAGAAAACCGACGTTTGGACCTTACTGGACCTCGTCTGATGAGCGTCGGACGCGCGGACCTTCATGCAACAGACGCGTCTGTTGGTTGGAAATCGACCGTTGGAAATTTGGCTCAGCAGGACACGTGACGTGCATCCGAGCGACAAACGCTGGATGCCGCGTCCGTTGCAAATGCGACAGACGCGTCTGGTGACCCCTCGTTTTAGAATAACGGCTCTATTCGAAGGGGTATGTCTATATATATGTGTTGGCCGGCTCTAGGGCTATTCCCATGGCACTTTGACATACTTGTGAGTATCTTGAGCTGAGCCAACGCCCTCACACTTCTCCTCACTTATCTCCTTGCATTCGATTGCGATTCTTGTGTGAGATTGAGTGATTCAAGTGCATTGATCATTGCTTTGCATTTAGAGGCACTTGGGGGATTGTTTTGCTACGAGAATTCTTGTTACTCTTGATGGTTGCCGCCACCTAGACGGCTTGGAGCAGCGGTGGAGGTCCGGCACGTGTTGGTGATTGTTCGTGGCCGGCTCCGGTGATTGGTTTGTGAGGGGTTCTTGTGGTTCCCCGGCGGAGCGCCGAATTCTAACTCTAGTGGATTGCTCATGTCATTGCAACTCCTAACCATTTGGTAGGTTCTTGTGACGCCTTTAAGAGGCTCGGTGTGTGATACCGATTAGCCACCGAACCATGTGGTGTAGGGGGACACAACGGGGACTAGCGTGCCGGCAAGCACGTGAACCTCGGGATAAATCTTGTGTCTCAATTGTGTTTGATCAATTGGATTTCATCCTAGTGTTTGGTCCCTTCATTGGCTATCTTGGTATTCACTTTGGTTGGCTCAATTCATCTCCCGACCAGTTTAGCTAATCAATAGAGCTTAGACTTATCCAAATGAGGCTTGCCGATAGGATGTAAGGAGCTCAACGGAAAATTTTGAAAATTCTTGGTTGGTGAAGTGTACACACTTAAGTGCCAGCTGGATTGCAACAGTGACATGATCATCAGGGCAAAACAGAGGCATTAAGGGAGAAACATTGGCGTAACCAAAGCATCATGGAAAAACAGCATATGCACCGCAAGGTGCATTGTACACAATGTAGTCCCCGAGCCTGCTAGAAGATGAATGGAGAATCTTGTAGCACGATCAAAGAAAAAATATGCAGTCCCCACCATAGCTGGGTATGCAGCCAATTCCCGATGTAGCCGAGAAATCAAGTGAGCAAAAAGCCAATACATTCACCGCAAGGTGAAGTGTACACACTTAGTCCCCAAGTCTGCTGGAAGATGAAGAATGAAACTTGCAGCAGGCTCAAGGAAAAAGCTTTAAAGATATGCCACCAGACTGGAGAAAAACTTGCACTCAGTAACCATTGAGGACAACGATTTGCCACATACTCAGTAACGTAGTAAATGGAGAAAACGGGCTGCCCGTTGGTGGCTTCCTGGCGTACGACCTATTAGTGGAGAAGCGGAGAAAATGGAGGGACACGCAATTACGGCGGTTAACATGTGCGCGTGGCACAGCGACTGCGGGAGCAGGCGGGCGTGGCGCGGCACGGTTTCCCAAAAACCTTGGAGACGAAAAGGCAGGGGCGAATCTTTATAAATCCGCCGCACTTCAGAAACAGACACCCATTTCTCCACTTGCCTCCTCGTCTTCCTCGTGCCTCGCACTCCATCTGCAGTAACTACTTCGCCATTAGAGCGAATCCAAGCACCAAACCACCTCTACTCCCCAGATTTGCTCAATGGCGCCGAAGAGAAGCCGCGGAGGCTCGAAGAAGGCCTCTAAGAGTAATTTGCTTTTAACTAGAATTATTATTTCTTGTCTTTATTTATATGTTTGATTACACCTTCCCCCCCCCCCCCTAAAATTTCAGGTAGAATCTAAAGATGAGGTTGCAAGTAAGTAGTAGATACCATTTTTTCCTTGGAGGTAAGCAATTTCTTCTTGGCTTACACATTTATGTTTAGGCAGTGCTACATTGGCTTAAAACTTGATTCTATTAAAACAATTTATCACATCAATTAATGAATTTTATTTAAGTGATGGGGATTTCAAGTCTTTATGGAGTATTGCTATGAGCTCTTTGATCTTTTACACCACTAGTTTGAGCAGCAAAACCCACTTAAAAGCCATCCTGAATGACACCCAATTATAGGTGGTTTCTTCCATTCTTTTTCTTTGGATGGTGGATTTGTGAAACTGTAACTAACATAAATTCGTAACCTCCTATTGTTTCTCCTTTTGAAGAAAACGCCTTTGTTATCCATTGGTTTTTTGACATATCTTTCATGGCCACCAAGGAAATATTTTGTCAGCATTGTCTTTATATTTAGTTTATGCTGCAGGTTTTCTCAGGGGAAGTAATCCTTTTGCAGGACAACAGCTAGACGGAATTTTGGAATTGCATGGGCAGGGTAGCAGAAATAACAGCTAGGAATTTCTGAGAAATTCATGTTAGGGAACCAGCGATGCTGTATCATAGAATGGCTGTACATACCTGTCCGCTGAGCTATTTTCCTATGTCTTGTACGTTGCAGATGTTTGCCTTACGGTCAGGAAATTTTGTAATAAGTAAGGAATGTGCCTTCGTAAGTATTCGCTGTGATATTTGACAAACAAAACTGCCTTTTATTCAAGAATTGAGCTAATGATACCAGCGTTTCGAAATATGTTTCTTGTGCAGTAAAAATATGGATTAAGTGTGCTACAGCCCATAGCAATTAATCTTGCATCTATTGATGTTCTGACATGCGGCTCTTAGCAAAGAATTCTTTGCCGATCAGTGCACTGCCGACAGGCCTTTGCCGAGAGCAACGCTCGGCAAAGCCTTTGCCAAGCGTATCGGGCCGTCGGCAAAGGACTAGAATCCAGTAGTGTATACAGTATATATGAAGTGATTTTTGTGTCGACCTGTAATACTAGTAATTAATACTAAATCTGTTTCAAATTATAGTTCGTTTGACTTTTTTATCTCAAGTTTGACCCCTCGTCTTACTTAAAAATTTGTGCAAAATATCACTTTTTTGTTCTGGCTTGCTTTATTAATAAAAGTTCTTCAAGAATGACTTAAATTTAACTATGTTTATACAAAATTTTTGAATAAGACGAGTGGTCAAACTTAAGGTCAAAAAAGTCAAACCAACTATAATCTGGAACAGAGGAAGTATACTATATGAGTTTAAATAGTGAACGGAACGGATCGACCTTCAGTTTGCGAATCTCACTCTTTATTAGCTCGATCTGGATTCTGGAACCCAGAACCACATACATAAGTACAAAAATGTGTGAGAGAGGGGCAGAGGCAGAGACCGCTCTGTGCGTTTTTGCACGGAGATAAATAACCTCTTAACTACAAAAACTACAGGTACCCATATATACTATATGAACATCAGGTTAATTGACGCCTATATATATACATAAAAAAATCGATGGAGCATGCATGCAGTTGATGATCGACTGATGGAGTCGGGAGCTTGCTTGCCGCCCCGGCCGGCTAGCTTGCTAGCTTATCAGGGGCACGATCCGTTGGGAGCGGTGCAGTTGTGGTCGTTGCCGCCCGACGCTAGCACCTGCATGATGAGCCCCAGCCAGCTGCTGGTACCGGCGGCCCCTCCCGCTACCGCCGGCGCCTCCATCAGCATCGGTCTTGCCGTGACGATCATGTTGCAGCACTGCATCAGCACGACGGCCACCAGCACCGCCCTCGCCATTGCCGCCGCTGCAGCAGCTGCTGCCATATATACTTGCCGTACGTCGTCCGATCAAAGTTCTGCGATTTCAGACGACGATATATATGGCAGGCAGGCTAGAGAACTGTGATTGCAGACGACGATCGATCGAGCTGGTTATGACGTACTCTGGAGTTTGCTTCAGTACGTACGTCGATATATATGGGACGATCGATATAGGTTGGAGATCGAACTTGTCTCTGGAATGGTTTGTTGGGAGACAAGATGCATGCATGAGTTCCTTTTATAGCTTCGTTACGCAGGTTTAAGTGCCGACCGGGTCTATTCTTCACCTTGTACTTTTATAAGCATTTGAATTTTGAATTTGATTTACCGGTCGAGGATGCTGCTGCTACATGCGTCATCAACTGACGGCGCCAACAACGTACGCGGACGGGGCGGGGCGCCATCGCTACGCGGTTTTCTTTCAGCGCTCGGTCAAGTTGAATTTCAATTCACAAGGTTGAAAATCCGTCCGTCGATCAAACCAAGCTGCCATGCATACTAACCCGCCCAAAAAGGAAGTCCCATGTTCCCTCTCTCCGGCCAGGACTAAAAAGGGAGATGCTAATCTCTCAGGCGACGTGTTACATCCGTTGAATTTGATTGAATAGCTGAATCATCGCCTTCAACTTCTAGCGTAACTGCTGCTTTGCATCACCTGTACATGGTCGCCTCCACCACCATCCCTCCTCCGGATGTCCCCAGCGGCAAGGGCACGGCCGGTCACATGTGTGGCCGATGTTTGATGTGTTGAGCTGTCGCGGCGGTGCACAAGCACCATCGCCTGAGGCCTGAGGGGACTAAAAAAATCAGGCGTCTGATGTTTAGGAATTTATATTACTCCACTTTAAGGATGTCATATCCATAACAAATAGAGAAAGAGGAACTGAAGTATAACTATACCTATTTACAAATTAGCCACCAACTATGATGGAGAAATTAAAACAATTAACACAAAAATTGCTAGAGCTGTCCTACTCATTGTTGCTTTGCTTTGCCCAAATGGAGCATCAAGGATCCACTTTTTTATGTTTTTGTAACAAGCGTACGTATGAAGGACACTTGTGGATACTGCTTACTTAACGTGATTATGATTAAGTCCGCTATTTATATTATTTACACATCCCTGCGCGCGCGCCTACCAAGCGTGTTGATCATCGTCATGGTCATATCTTTGACACCATGTGCTGCATAAGCATAACAACTAAACTAGGATCCAACAAGCTAAGAGTACTTAGGGCCTGTTTGGATCACTAGTGCTAGTTACTAGTTGAGGCAAAAATTAGCCTAAATTAGCTAGAGTTGGCTGGATAGTTGAATACAAACTAGTTGAAGGCTTGGCTAAAAAGTTATCCCACCTATATTAGCCCTCTAGTTTGGATACGTTGGAGCTAATTTTAGCTAATTTTTAGCTAGCAAACAATTGTCCCTTATATTAAACATGTCGATATATAGTATAGCTACTTCAAAGGAATGCTATGAATTTACCAATTCACAATTAGACTTTTTACCAATTCAAAGGAATGCCACTTGTCACCATCAACTCGACTGAGAATAAACCACTCCGTGCATTTTTGCTCTCGCTTTGACTCTCTCGAGTTGAATGCCTTGGATCTTCTTAGTGTCTGTTTAGATGCATTTGGAATGGCAAAACTTTTAGCCCTAATCTTTTGCTGCAAATCTTTAGGCATTTAAACTTTATATCTTGGTGTTTAGATGCATGGCAAAACTTTAGCACTGTACCAAACAAAGACTGATTTGCCCTCATTTAATGACTAATTTGCTGCATTAATTGGCAGTCATGCACAGCCATGCGGGGGTAGTGGCCGTCTAGCTCGCGTCCAAGACGTTTTTGCCCAGTTTTGGGCCTCTTGGGTCCCAAATAGCAAAAGTTTTGCAGCCCAGGTTTTGCTCCTTTTTTGTCCTTGCTGTTTAGATCCATTTTGCCAAAAGATGGGCTAAAAGTGCTAAAGTTTTGGCAAAAGATGGGTAATAAACAGGGCCTTAATAGTATAGCCAAAGAAAAAACAAAAGCCTAAATGCACAACACCAAATGTCCCTATGACTGCAGTCTTCATTCGCTCCGTAGCCTTCACATTCATCTTTTGTCTCAAAACCAATAGACACCAGGTCTTATTTTATTTCAAGATATAATTAATATTCTTTATTTTAAATTAGAGTTTACTTAAAGTTTTGTTCTAAGTTAATTTTTTAGAAAAAATTTATCATCTATAAGTTTAGATGAATGCACCGTTAAGACATATTTCATTTCTTTTGCGAATTATCAAGACATATTTCTTTAAGAGATTAACAAACTAACTTGATATATTGTAGATGTACGCTGATGTATGTTTCTCAATCCAAAACTAGTCAAAGACAGAGAAATTTATCTTAGGACAAATTTCGAGTGAGGTACAATTAATTTGGAATGAAAGGAGTACGGTATAATTGATGCCTTAATAGAGCGGTGACGTTCATCCCAGCAATCTAAGGGCACTCCCAATGCAAGAAATTAAGCTATCCTATCAAGTGCAAGATTTTCTATGGGCGTCCCCAACGATCAACTCCTAGCTAGCTATTTGCATACGTGGAGGATAGAGAAGTGGCATAAAACTGGACGCTGGCGAGGAGCTCGTCGCTCAGCTCGCACATATTCCCACAAACTTACTGCCTTTGTCCTCTTGCTCACATCGGTAAGCTGTGCGGTTACAGATTAGTTTATTGTTTCAGCCCACCTCCTCGCCTGGCGATTTTATAGGGCTGTTGGGGACGCCCTACAGTATAGGACATAAGTAGTGATAGAAATCATGTTTGCTCTCCTAATGGGTTACGAGTAGTTTCTTGTCTATCGATAACCGTGAAGACCCAGTTTTTTAGTTAGACTTGGTTTCTTGGATTTTTCCTCTCTCTCCTCATTAAATCACTTGTCACATTAGCAAATTGCCTACGTGACAGTACAATTAATATCTATAGAAACTATCATAGTTTCTGTACTGTAAGTGCCCTAATGTTGTGGGGCTGAACCTGGTTAATTAGTAGATCGTTCGCACATAGACTTCGTTTAGTTAATTGTATTTCCTCGAGAGATCAAGCATGTATGTGTAATGGTCAAAGCGTCAGGCGTGACTGCGTGAGCCAGTTGAGAAGAAAACACTGATGCTTATGTGATTTGTTGTGAGAGGAAAAATACTGTTCGTTCGCTGAAAAGTACTGCTGAAATAATACTGTACAACAGAGCCACTATATATGAAGTGATTCTCCTGTAGATAAGGTGACCCATAATAATATATTACTCCCTCCATGTTGGTAAAAGAAGTCGTTTTAGACAACGACACGGTCTCTAAAGCATAACTTTGACTTCATTTTTCTATAAAAAATATTTATTCAAAAGTGATATATGTATACTTTTATGAAAGTATATTTCAAGACAAATCTATTCATATTGTTTTCATATTTTCAAACTCAACAACTTAAAAGTTATTCATAATTTATATTCCTAATGTTTGACCCAAACCTTGTCCAAAACGACTTCTTTTACCAACATGGAGGGAGTATGAATTTAAATAGCGAACGGAACAGATGGACCTTCAATTGCAAATCTCACCCTTATTATTAGCTCTGGAACACCCAAAACTACATATATAAATAAAAGAATAATAATGTGCGATTTTGCACGGAGTTAATTAACCTCTTATCTATACCTAATAATAAAGACGCAAAATTTTAGGCTCTTTTTTTCGTCCATCCATTCTTTCCGTCCACCTTTCCGTCCGAACTTAACTTGTGCTTATACAAGTTAGAATAGCTCTTGTCTAGCGCGATATAGAGTCTAATTCGTATATGTGATCCAGATTCATAATATGCTAATAAATAATGAATATAATAAGTGTAATAATAAAACAAAGAATAAATAGGAGACCAGCTCCGTCACATGCTTCCGGGGGTCGTCAATGTCGCCTTGCAGGATATAAAGGTCGGGTGGCTACCATCCAGCCGAAGGCGCCCCTGTAGGAGTGCGCCTTCGTCAATGATGACGTACTCGAGGTTCAACAGGATCCGCCGGAACTACACGTAGCACAGCAGCAGGATCGAGAGGAGCAGCCTCGTGTCTCCGTCGTAGATGCTGACGACGTCGCCGAGATCGCCGGCGCCCTTCATCATCCCCAGCAGCGTCTTAAGCTGGTTCTGCACCAGCGCCTTGGTCGGGAAGATGTAGAGCGCGCACGACGCTGCGGCGGAACGCGAGATGGACTCCGACACGATCACATTGTAGCACAAGGACTTCCGCCGGACGTGGATGTGGACACCACCACGTGCTTGTTCTTGCCGGCGGCAGAGGCAGCGGAGTTGATGGCATGGGCCTGGGCCTGATGGTTGTACAGCCTCATCACTTCGATGGGCTGAGCGCGTCCCTGGTGGCTTGCGAGAGGTGGGGCAGGAGCGGGCAAAAGGACGTCTAGCGGCCGGGGATCTCCTGGACATGCCTGATCTGGTCGTGCTTCCCAAGCCCCTGCTTGAGGTGCTCCACCATCCGAGCAGGGTCTAGCGGCTCCACGCCATGGCAGTAGAAGGACGGCGAGGCCGGGTCGTGGATGGGCACCCTGGCGATCTTGGCGTACACATCATCCCCACGCCACATTGAAAGATGAAGAAAACTTACTCCTTCTGGCCACAGGGAAAACAGCAGGGCCGGCACGTCGGTTTGAAGTTTTATATTTTGGTTTTGGGTTTGTATAAGAGTTTTATATAAAAATGACTTTTATTGAAGTTTTATATTTTGGTTTTGGGTCTGTATAAGAGTTTTATATGTGCTTAGTGATGTATAAGCTTTTAGGGAATTAGATGTTTCTGTTTTTTGTAACTTACAAGATTTATAAAAAGATAGTATATATACCCCCAAAAAAATAATGTTAGAGCCCGTTTGGATTCCAAAGGGCTAAAGTTTAGCCCCGTCGTATCGGATATTTGATACTAATTAAAATTATTAAACATAGGTTAATTATAAAACTAATTATTGAGGGCTAATTCGCGAGACAAATATATTAAGCCTTATTAATCTATCATTTGACAATGTGGTGCTACAGTAAACATGTGCTTATGATGGATTAATTAGGCTTAATAGATTTATCTCGCAAATTAGTCACGGCTTTTGCAATTGGTTTTATAATTAGCTAATGTTTAGTCCTCCCAGGGCTAAACTTGAGCCAAAAGATCCATGGCCTTAATCAAGGTTTGTATTTAGAGTTTAACACGGGGTTTGCCAATGCAAGGTTTTGTATTTAAGGGCGTAGGTTTCTAGAGTTTTTGTACCTGTATATATATCACCTTACAATCACAATGGATCGATTAGGTCACACGCAATGATTTCATTCAAATTTTTCAAGTTTGCATGGAAAAGAAAACAACTCATCAATAACAAACCACGATTGCATCAGCGAGTTCTCTCACTCTTGCTACTTCATTTTTATGATAACCGCCCTTTTGAAATAGATCACACGAATTAATTGGACTCTACTTTTGAATTCTAAAGAAAAGGAGAACAACTCAACTTTTTCTATGCATGTGTTGTGTGAAATTTAAACTCACAAAAATGTTTCATTGAAATATAAATCTCTGCAACTACAACTACAAGTGTAAATTTAGAGTTTGAAGCATTTAAAAAAACATGATGAATCTCAAATCATTCGCAAAAAACAAATTGTTTATCTCGTTGCAACACATAGGCACATTTGCTAGTAATTACAAATAATCCCAAACAACTAGCTTCCTTGCTTTGCTACTACAAACCTAAGAGACACTATATGCACAGGTTAATTGACGCCTATATATATATACATAAAAAAGAATCGATCCATCGGAGCATGCACGCATGCAGTTGAGATGATCGACTGATCAGGGGCAGGATCCGTTGGGAGCTTGGCAGTTGTGGTTGTTGCCGCCCGGCCCGCCTTTTAGCACCTGCATGACCATCCCCGGCCAGCCGCCGCCGTCTGCTGTCGCTACCGCCGGCGCCTCCATCAGCAACGGCCTCGCCGCGACCATCACGTTGCAGCACTGAATCAGCACGACGGCCACCAGCACCGCCCTCGCCATCGCCGTCGCCGATGCTGCCATATTGCTTATCCAATCAAGTTCTGCGCGCGGCCGGCGCGGCGTACGTCGTGTAGCCTTATTTGGTATAGCTAGGACGCGAGATGGAGCTACGTACAGGCAGGTTGGCTAGCAGAGAGAACAACTGTGATTGCAGACGACGATGGTGCTGGTTTTACGTACTCTTGAATGGTTTGTTGGGAGAAAAGATGCATGAGTTCCTTTTATAGCTTCGTTACGCAAATGTTTAAACGCACGCCGACCGGGTCTATTCTTCGCCTTGTACTTTTATAAAGCATTTAAATTTGATTTCCCGGTTGAGGATGATGCTGCATGCGCGCGGCAACGTACGCGTAGGGGGCGCGCCTTGGCTACGCGATTTTCGGCGCACGGTCAAGTTGAATTTCAATTTCAATTCACAAGGTTGAAAATCCACCCATCAAACAAACTGCCATGCACACTAACCCGTCCAAAAAAAGTCCCATGTTCGCTCTCTCCGGCCAGGACTAAAATTTAATCCACGTTAAGCGTCCCATAGAGAAAAGGAACTAGGGCCTAGTTTGGATACAAGAGTTAATTAATTGCTACTATCTGTATTCCAAATTATAAGGTGTTTTTGTGTGTTTTTAGATATATTGTTTTTCTATGTATCTATATATATGTATTACATATCTAAGTGAGGATTAAGTCCGCTAGTTAATTACAGCTCACTGCATGCGCGCTCTCCTATCTAACTTGTTCATCATCGTGGTCATATCTTTTTGACATCGTCATCTAATGCCAGCTTGCTGCATGCTAGATGCATGACACAAACTGAACTAGGATCCAGCAACAAATTCAGGAAGAATAACATAGTGTAGCTAGTTCAAAGGAATTTACCAATTCAAAATTTAGACTTCTCATTTGTTCAAAGCACGTAGTCACTAGTCAGGCACTAAGGTAGGTACGACTTACATGCGGCCAGCTTCTCCAAACAGTAGACGCATGCTGCTTGCGTTGAAGCCCTAGGTGCAAGAACTTTACTCCCTCCATCTTGAAACATAAGAGATTTATACTAGGTCAACCGTCTTACAAAATTGGGCATTGTTTCTTATGGCGCCAACCGTGACGTCTAAAAAATGTTCAGGGCCCTCTGAAAATCATATATGCAGTAGAAGCTAATACTCTTTTGTCTTCTCTATAAACTTGGCTAGACTTAAAGTAGTTTAACTTATAATAACTAAAAATCTGTTAGTTATTCTAAATTAAACTACTATAAGTCTAGCCAAGTTTATATGAGCAAAAAGGAGAAAAATATGTTCTCCTGACGAGCGAATTGTTCTGAGAAGTACATAAAAAGAGAAGAAAGTGTCTTATTTTCACAAGTCTGAAGAATTGACTCGGCAATGTGCCTGTGCAATTCATATTTTATTTATTAAGTACGTACGTACTCTACGCTGTGTGCAATCTGCACAGTAAAAAAGAATTCAGTCAGTGATGTATATATAGTACTAGTACACACGGATGATTTGCATGACGGACAGCTAGCTCCACACACGTAATCTGAGTATGTTCGTACGTGATGCTAACAATTACAGCACAAGTGACGGTAACAACCTGGTATCAACCTATCCGTTGTTCGCCTAATGCTGTGGGGCCAGTATGGCCGCATGTAGGTAGGTCGCTCGCACATATTGACCTTTCCTTTGTTGATCGAGTCCAAGCGTACCTACGTATAAAGGTCAAAGTGCGTGTCAAACAGTATTAGTTACGGCATTATACTAGACCAAACATGCATGCTGCTGTGTTTAACTATAAACGGTTGAATTTGGTCTCAGTCCTAATTTTTTTTACCAGTACGTCAAGGTCTGTTAGTTCTTTGTTCTTTCCGCGAGGACTACAAGTACGCGTACGTTGGCCTGCATTACATGCATGTTCGTGATTCTTAGGTGATTCATTCAGTTGGTGGTGGCTTGGCGTCATTGGTCAAATTACTTGAAAAAATGTATATAAAAAGTGTTTTTCCTGCCTAATGAAAGGTATTAGTCTAATAATTAGGCACACTTAATTAAATAGTGGTCAATGGGGAGTCAGGATTTTTTTTGCGAAGGGAAGGGGGCTTATATTAAATCTTAGCGCAGTACATCCCCAAATTACACATGAAACAATCTAAAATAAAAAAATATAATATTCTACCTAGATTCTTTCATCGTCTTTTTCCCCAATGGTTTCCCGCGAACGCCGGAGCCAAAAAAACAATCCTTATGCTACATCCAACGACCAACCTTAAAACATGGACATGTCGCAAGATCCAACACTTCAGAACTAGTCTAAAACGCATCTAAATCACCGAAAGAATATCGGCAATTGCGTCGTCGGGTATGACATAGGCTATACAGAATCATCACTTGGAGACCTTAAATTTCTCTCGCGACCATCGACGGTGAGATTGATGATCTGGAGTCGCTGTCCTCGTAGGGGGCTCCCAGAAGCACCCCTTCCCTTGCAGATAAAGGCCGTCAATTGGCCGTCTGCCAATGAAATCGACACCTGCAACGGCGATGTTATCGTGACAATCACCGAAGTCATCACAAGAAACACGATTCCAACCGAAAATCATATAATTTTGCCAAAAAATTATTTGAACTCGAATCTTAAGACACTGGAAAACTACGAGAAAAAGATGGATTCCCTCCTCTCCGGTAGAGTCACCGGAGAGGAAGAACGAGAGGGCCCTAGGCAAGACGGTGGAGCGAGGAGCCGACGGTCCTACCTAGGGCCTAGGCGGCGGCTGCGTCAAAGGCTCTTGAGAGGGAGTCAGGATATTTAATTATTAATTTCTTTTGAAAGGCAGATACTCACGAAAGCATGCATACACAACACTCGTCAATTACCCACATGAATGGATATATGCACAATCCTACTTCTACAAACACCTCTGAGAGATTGAAGAAAAAGTAGCTGTAAATACGAGCAACCTGTTGAGACTAGCTCGAATTCTTATGAACTGGTTCAATCGCAAGGAATTTAATTAACGGACTTGAGTATAATGAATATGGCACTCTCATTTTATTTGGAACCTAGAATCTATTACCACCTAAAAAATGTGGACAGCTTTCGTCCAAAAAATTTTCGTACATGCACGCTCCCCCTCAAACGCGTGAAATAAGAATCGGAAAACCAGCAGCCGCTGGCCCCACCTGGGTCCAACTACGAACCACGCCGTGCCCCAGATCGAGCGCGTGGAGTTTACAAACTCCCGTGCCATGCCCCTGCCGCCCGTGATCGGATCATCACAATGAAGCTAGCGCTAGAATACGAAAACAGAAAAAAAAAATGTCGACCTCTACCAAAACACAAGACAGGGCCGGCTCTAAGGGGAGGGCAGGCAGTGCGACCGCCGGGGCCCAAGGAGCTAGGGGCCCAAGACCATATAGGTAATTAGTACATATAATTTTCTATTTTGCATTATAAAAATTTGAAGGTCCATCACAAACCAGCCTACCGTAGGTATCTCTTCCTTCCAGTCCCATTCTACGTAACCTGATCCATTGAGCGGAGCACAAGCAAAGTTTCATTTGATCGTTTTGTCGCCACCCATCGACGCGCTATCCTGCCTGAGGAGAGAAGACGCCGACGCCCATCCAATTCGCTCCTCAGTCCTCACCCGGCGACCGGCAAGCGACCATGGCAAGGGTGCCGATCCGATTCGCTTTTCACAGTAAGCAACACCAACACACCGATAGATTAGTATTTTTCAATTTATTTATTTGCCTAGGGTTATAAATTTCTAATTCAATGTATTTATTTGAATATGATAAATGTTGCCTAAGAAACATTTATCGGGTGCTCAGAAAACAAAAAAAAAAGAAAACATGAAGAATGATATTTTAGACGATATTAATCTTGATTCTGTTCTTGAAGATTTTGCATCAAGAAATGTTAGAAGACGGTTTTTTACAAGGCACTGAAGCATTATATTTTTATTTTAGGTAATCATAATGGTTACTGTTTCTAGTTTTTTTGTTACACTATTGTTATGTTTTATAAGCTATACATATATTGTAAAGTAATTTTTATTATTCGTACTATATACTGTAATTTTGATATTAAAAATTAGTTTACGGACCATTATCTTCTTGCTTGCCCAAGGGCCCTTAAAATTTTAGAGCCGGCCCTGCAGAAGAAAGGCCTGACCCACCGGATCGATGTGAAACAAAAACTCATAACAAAAAAAAACAGATCGAAAGTGTTGCACACGGTTCAAAGACTTAACAAGCCCGATCAATGAAGACAGATAATAACATGTCCACAGAGCTCATGCGTTTGCACGAGGTTTTTAGTCAAAAGATTATAGTCCTGGTCCAACGCATGGGCATCTTAATATGTTCGTCTAAGCTACGAGACATGTACACCGTCTTAGGCGTGAACAAAAATTTATAACACGGTGCAACGCACGGGCGCATATCTAGTTACATGAAAAAGCAATGTGTGAGAGATATAGACTCCATGTATTTTTGCATGGAATTAATTAGTAACAATCTCTTAATTACAAATTCTGAACAACTAGCTAGCTATCTTTCAGAAAGAACGAAAGAAATGAACAATATCCTATACGCAACTACATACGCATGTACAGGTTAGTTGACCGTTAACTATCAACAGAATCGGAACCAGCTTAGTAACTTGATCAAAAATAGACCGACGACCCGTCATGCTGCGAGCCGGCTGGGCGGCGGCCCTGATCGGACTATGGGCATGTATGCCGCAGTTCATCGAGGCGCCGCCGCCCCGGCCGGCTGGTTACGTTTACGGGTGGCCAGGAGCTTGCCAGCGGTCGGCTAGCTAGTTTATCAGGGGCACGATCCGTTGGGAGCTTGGCAGTTGTTGTTGTTGCCGCCCGGCCCTTGTAGCACCTGCATGATCATCCCCAGCCAGCCGCCGTCAGCTGTCGTCGCTACCGCCGGTGCTTCCAGCAACGGCCTCGCCGCAACGAACACGTTGCAGCACTGCATCAGCAGGACGGCCACCAGCACCGCCCTCATCGCCATCGTCGTCGTCGCTGCTGCTGACGCCATATCAGATCAGTCCCGGCCCTTATGATCGATGCGATCACACGCTTGTCTGCGATGTACCGGGCTGCTTGTTGCTACTAGCTAGCAGCTAAAAGTAGCCTTGAAGAAAAGCTAACTAGACGATATCGATGGAGCTATATCTAGCTAGTAGATATATTGCGAGCAATGTGATAGATCGCCGATGAGAGGAAGCTGGCCGGCTACGTCTACGGTGGGATGCCCGTGGAATGGTTGTTGGGAGAAGAGAGACAAAGGTGGTGGCCTTTTATAGCTAGCCTGACGCCGCCAAGAAAGCTATGACAGCACCACAGCGGACCGGGTCTCAGAGGTCTCAGCTGATTAGTTAAACGCAAGCACGTACTACTCGGTTTCCGGGGCTCGGTCCAGTTCTATTTCAGCTCACAAGGGTTGAAAATCAAATCGATCAAAGCCAAGTGCATATACTAATAAGACAACGATTTTGAAGTAGTATTTCCACGTGCCTGGGTTATATTACATATACGTATTCCTGGTCTCAGCATTCGGTAACAATACGGAGTATGTGACAATATTCTGTGGTTGTTTTAAAGCAACTATTTTGAACTTTTGTTACAAGTTATTGTTTATGTACTGAGTTTGGTTATTTAGAATGACACGATTGGATTTGCCTTGAATTTTGTATTTTTTTTGCTTTTTCATAAATGTTTGTAAAAAGCATTATAGAATTGTGTTTCGAAGACATCTTGCCTTTTCAAAAGAGTTTCTTTCTCGATCCTTGCAAGGCACGCTAGGAAAATGTAAATTCTAGAAATTCACATAAAAAATTAGAAAGATTGGCCATCAATTCAATAAACTCTAATCACTATTAATAATACTCTCTCCATTCCATTTTATCAGGTGCAAGTTAGTATGACACGGTCTCCTAGATTACCCTTTAACCATTCATTTGTTTTATATTATATTGTTTATGCTTATAAACTTTATAGTCATTGGATAGTATAATTCTTTACAAATCTAATCATATAAAGGTTGTATTATAATAGTTAAAATTATTAGCTTAATTATTGGTCAAAGTTTTTAAAGTTTGAATCTTGATATACGTGTGCGCTAGATAAAATGGAACGGAGGTAGTAATAGTCATTACATCTAAATTACCCACCTATACTTCTTCCATTATAATAAATATCATAATATAAATTGATGATAATAGCTATTATTAGATTCAAATTGTGTTTTCTAAATGTTACCCACCTACCTTTTGTCATCATTATAAAAAAAACATAGTGACCTTTCTAAATATACATATAATTACTTGCCATTGGTAATAATAACATTAGATTCAAATTGTGCTTTCTATGTGTTTACCTACCTCTGCCTCTGCCACTAAAAACTATAAATAACATAAATTAACCTCCTTATAGATAGGTTAGTTATTGTTATATATTGTTTTTGCAAGGAACGAAGAAGGAGGTGAATGAATACCATTAGGTGTAAACAAAAGAACTATAGCTAGCGTGGTCAGTGCTCTATTTGTTGGACCGAAGGATAGGCCTCGTCCCTCGTGTACATATATATCATATACACACACATTGTTTGAATTCTCGTGTGACTTGTTGTTCTGCCACCGAGAATTCAATTTGGTCGAATTCAACGAGCAGTAGCTAGTCGCCGCGGACTCATTGATCGGTTCTCCTCGTCTCTCTCTCCGCATCAGCCCGCCGCCCGCCCCGCGCGCGCGGTTACACTGACAACTCGATCGATCTCGTCGATGCATGTATTGCACCATGGTCATGGTCACCACGTACGTACGGGTACGGCAGCCGGCAGCCCATGGGAGTTGTACGTATGTGACAAATCCATCGGAACAGGTCCTTGTCACTATTCCGTGTGTGCTACTGCATGCACTTGCGGTCCTATTCCTTCAGAGACATGTGGCTAGGTAGGTACATATTCATTCTCTCCGTCCCAAGATTATTTTAAGTTTATTATGCATCCTCCGTTCAAAAAAGAATAATAAGAATAATTCCTGCAGATACGGGTGGACAAAATTTCACCGATTAATCGAACGAACCGATTAATGAAAAGCTCGATTAACCGAATTTTTCATGATCTATTCGGCAAAGACTTTGGGCTATTTTGTTCATGGAAATCCATTTGGTTTTTATCTGGCATTAACCGGTTTAACTGAAATTATTTTTAACTATTATATATTAAACACTAAAAATGAGTCCATTTACATATTTAAATGTATTTTGTTTGTTAGAAGCAAATTTTTTTGTTGATTTTCCTTTTGTTTTTTTAAATGATTCATTCCTTATTAGGTGCTTTTTCTCAAGACAATTATATTGTTATATTATCTTCCGTAAAAGTACAATATACATTGCGGTTAACCGATTACCAAAACCGATTATGTTGGTCGGTTCTTAGTTTTTTTTTGCAATAAACCCGGTTAATATTTTGCAATTTTTATGACACTAATATTATTAATATATTTTATTAAATAGCATATCTGTTTTTCTATTGTGAATGTTGATATTTTTATTTAACATTGGTTGATTAATATATATATATATATATATATAGTTGTACCCTTTTCCAGACCTCTTATCTAAAAAAATCCTTTTCTAGACCGATGTAAGAGCAAGTACAATAATAGGCTTATAACCAAGCTAATGCTGATATGGAGAAGATTATAACCAAGCTAATACTGATATGGAGGAGAGAACAGAGGAGAAAGATGAGAGCTTAGCTCTCATTCAAGCAACAAGCTAGATATGAAAACATATGCATTAGTATGTCCAAATAGCAAGTGTTGTAACGAAAAATAGGAAAGATAAACATTTTTAAGACAAATAGGAGACAAAATAGCAAGTGCTATGAGGAGAAACAGAAAAAGAGAAATATTTTTTAAGATAAATAGGAGACACCTATTGTATAACAGCTTGACTTATAGCCAAACACTTTATTGACCATGCTCTAAGGAATTGAGCTTAGCTCAGCTAGTTGCGTGAGAGATGTGATAATGCACCCAATCGTCCAATTCAAAACCTGCCTTAGACTGAATTTGGATGTCTATTTCTCTTCTTAACGAAAAAGTTTCTGCTAGACAGGATCTTATTTTTTTTACCATGCTCTAACACCTACGAGTAACACCGTAGCAGTAGCTAAGGTACACGGTTTTCAGCGCTCGATGGATCCATTCCAATTCATTTCTGATAAGAACGTACGAACTTTTTGTCGTGCCAGATGTTGAGTTTGCGACGCCTCAACCGTTGGCACAGGAGTTGACGCTGCTCACACCTCCTCGGGTGGGTCAGCCCAACGTCGAGATTGGCGATGAGACGCCGCGCGGTTTCTTGATGAGGTGCGGGTCGAGCAGGAGCCGCCCTGCTCTCTCCACCACAACAGCCGGCGAGAGCCAGGAGGCCCCTGTCTGTCAGGCGCAGGAGCACACGGATTGCCGCCCAACCTGGCATACATACCGGCCTTCCAGCGGGGTGAGGTGTAACGGAACCGACCAAATTATAAGAGCACAAGTACAAAAACAATCACCGAAATGATCAAATTCTCGCACTTGAGCCCATATAACTCCGGTAGTCCAATGAAATCACGAGGGAATTCAAACCAACCAACATACAAGCCAAGATCGTAGTGATTCAACATAACAAGTCACATGTTATAACCATTTCACAAGTAATTCAATTTACATCGGAGTTCAACATAGTTATTACAACTTAAGTTCAAAAGTAGCGGAAGCAAAGTAATTTGAAACTAACATTATTCTTATTTCAAATACATGCCAGTATCACGGTCGACTTCCAACAAAAACATTAGAGATAAGGTAGCTCAGAAGGATCATGCCCATGATCACACTCCGCCACTAAGGCAGGAGCCAACCAACTCTTGCAGCCGCCGTGATACATCACAACCTGCAACAAGTGGGGATAAAACCCTGAGTACAAGAAGGTACTCAGCTAGACTTACCCGTCAGAAACCAGAAATAAAGTGACACCAAGGATCATGCAAGGCTGATATAAAGTGGGGCTAGCTTGACAACTTTTTGCATAAAAGCTTAATATAGATGATCAATCATTAATGCTTAAGCATCAAGTTAATTATCATTAACCTATCATCTATATTAGAACCTGTACTAGAGCACTCACTTTATTAGGAGCAAACAATATTAACCATAGCAGGTATAAATTGAGGCAACCTTTCCATCGTGATCCAATTAACCATCCGTTCAATTTAATGGAATCTACGTTGGCGCTGCTCAAGTCAAGTGCTCACTAACCGGGAGCGACGGCGATTCGAATCGAATTCCTATCCAGTTGGAGGGGTATTTCTAACACTCACCGAGTCACGCCTGGCGAGGGCTGCTCAGGTCACCTTTGGTACAGTTCAGGAGCCACGGGTCCGAATGATGTCGCGACCCCAAGGACGACACTCTGCCAGGTGATAGGGACTCTAACCCCCCCCTTGGTCTCACGCCAATGTCCCCAAGCACATCCTTTCTCTCCTCCGAGAAGCAACCTACCATTCGATTCCCGGCCTGAACTGTATTACTCGGATTCGCGGTCGGAACGACTTATCCGGCCAACTAAGTGTTAGACTGCGTTCAACATGACTCAAGGACGTACAGCGAATCGGTCCTTAAATGACTCAGACGGGGATAGATCCACACCCAAGACCTCCATGCCTTGTCGCTTCACTATCATCATCCCGCCCGGTCTCATTTCATTTTATTAACACATGATTCCTTTCCACGATAGCAAATATAGCCAACCATGCCATATATGAATATCCCTATATCTCGCAGGTGACAGGAAATCACCTGACTTCTACCGCTTAAAGCAGGGCTAAGCATCTACTCGATCCTAGTCTATGTAGGATTCAAGGATTCATATATCTGGACAAGGAATGATATAATGCAGCAAGGTTTTCAACCAACTCCTACCACTTAATGCAACAATACTTATAACATATATAGAATTAATTGCTTTGAAGGTAGGAGGCTTATAATGCTCCGGGGCTTGCCTAGGATCCGACTCAAGTTAGAGTATGTCAGATGAGTTCGCTTGGCGAGCATCTTCCAATCTACCACTTGTCCGGTCCTTCAATCTTCGGGATGGATCCACCAACTCCATCTTCGGGTTTGGCTCCACCTTAGATCCTTCACGCGTTTCTACTAGCGTACCTAAATGAGGTGCAACAATGCATATGTATGAATGTATAGAAGTGCAATAAACAAAGTAATCAAACAAGCATACCAACGTTCTCCTAAACACCTAGAGCTAATTAACTTAATCCTCACTACGGCATAACATAGAAGATTGCAAACACATAAATCAAGACACAAGTCTTATAAAGATCCTAAGGTACCAACCCAAGTACTTTCAAAGGTATGAGTCACACTTCAACACATTAGCATGGCAAAGTTAATCAAAGCACTACAACTAAAATCTGTCACTTTCTGAACATACATACAGTAGCTCAGTAAATTAATCATAACTGGAGATCCCTAAATCCAAATGACTTGCAAGAATACATTCTGGAAAGCTTATGAAATTCTCTACATTTCATTTAATATCAACTAAGCCTGATTCCCAAGTTTAAAAGGTTGAAAAGATGAAACTACAAAATCTGGTCTGCTCCAAACAGAGAGCAACCAAATCTGGGACCTAACTTTAAATATCTGTAACTCAAAAACTACTTGGCCAAATGATACCAAATTTTAACAGAAGCTAGATACATGAATTATCTACAACTTTTGTATAAACAAGTTTCCCAGAAAACATCATTAACATGGGGTAATTTACCTTGTCTCCAGAACTGTCTAGAAACCACATTTGCAAGAAATAAATACTAACTTATGTTGCAAACATATAATTGTGCAAAACCAACTTTACCAACATGTCACACATGACTAATGAACACCAGAAAACATAGTTTCCATTCCTAAATAAATTCTTTTAAGGCATTTTCTTAATTTATTTAGATAATTAGGTGGAATTATGAACACCAACCAAATATGCACCATAAATTCTACCAAAATTACAGTGGTCCATATATGCTCTTAATAGTCTACTGTCCAAATTTCAAGTCAATTGGACATGTAGATCAACCTCTATCAAAAAGACAAATGACTATTACAATAAATCATGTGAGAGCAAAATACACTAATAACTCACTCATATAGCAACTAAAATTCATGAAATTATTACCAAACATCAAACATGACATGGGTAGCATGCCACAAAAATTTCACTTCATTTGGAGCCATACAACTGCAGTTATAAAAAAGACAAATGCGACTAGCGTTGAAAACCTAATCTGAAAAATCTATTTTTACAGCAAAAACATTAAACTAAAACATGCCATATTATAGATCTACTGCATAGATAATTTAACAAGGATTCCAAAAAGTCCTCATTTGCTATTTTACGAATTTCCTATGATTTACTATGAATTTCCAAAAATCGGCAAAAACTACCACAACTAGGTCCTTTAGGTACTATTCATATGAGTCTATGACATTGCAGTTAGGCCCCTGCCTTGAGTCAAATTCTTGTATGGAGTCCTTGATGGGAAACAAAACAGGAAGGTCGTGGGGAGCTCGCTGCTTCGGCCGAAGGAAGACTCGCCGGCGGCGGCTGAGGGGCGGGGGAGCACCGGGGAACCCACGCGCACTCATGGGGCCACTTGGCTCGGCCCGAGGCGAACTGTAGCCTGCTGGCCACGGAAGCAGCCGGCGCGGCGACGGCCGAGACGACGGAGGCGTGGCTCCGGCGGTCCGCACCGACAACGAAGAGGTGTGGAAGCACCAGGAGGCTCCCGCGGACCCAAAGGCGGCTTCAGTTCGACCATCAATGGCCCATGGCATCATGCCCATGTGCACCCGCAGCTCGATGGTGGTTGTGTCGCCGGCGGCGGTCCTCCTGCGGTCTGTGGCTCGGCTTGACGACGCAGCAACACCAAACAAGGAAAGGGACAGCGAGGTTGGTTGGGAAAGGTGCAGCACGATGGCGAATTTGACCGGAGGAGCGAGGAGGAAGAACCGGCGGTGGAGGAGGACCTCCCTGTGGTCGTCCATGGAGGACGAGCAGAGGAGACAGGGAACGCGAGCGAGAGAAAATGGGAGAGAGCGAGAGGTGAGGGGCGAGCACTCAGTTTGCATTTACCGGGACACGGGCGAGGTGGCGAGCATGTGAGGTGCAAGGGAACCACGCGGCGCAAGCGGCCTGAGCCTGGTCGGCCATGACGGCACGCTCCAGTTTGATCGGTTAGCTAGCTTCTCAAAAGACACCGAAAATACGACTGAAACTGCTTACTTTCCCATCCTCTATCTCCAGATCCGATTGTCCATTGATTTCGGCGCAAGAGACAAAATTGTAGATCTTCGCGAGGTGAACAAGATTGCTTTAAGGATCCAGAGCTAACTCGACCTGGATTGGGAGATATGGAGTTGCAAAGGAGGGCACCTCAAACTGAAATCTGAACTTGGTTCCAGGCCGACTGAAATTGCATTTTCTCCCCCTTCTAACTCTTAAAACATCGCATATTAACTTGAGGCAATGTGGTCAACATGGTAGAGCTACATGAGGAAAACAATATTGCTTAAGGAACCTTGGGCTGGATCAGCTCGGTTTGTAAGATATTAATCCCCCAATGTAGTTACATGGAAACTGAAAATGGAATTTCAGTCATCAACACTTAGCCAAATTTTGGGGCTTCAAAACAGGACTGAGTTGATTCTTGTGAGCTCTATTTAACTAAGTTAGAGGCCAAACTAGCTCTTGACTAGTAAACGAAGTTTGTTCTACACAAGATGAACTACAACTTTTATTTACGGTCCAATCTCAAAACTGGTATAGCACCTACTGTTATACTCCGACCAAAGTAGGATCATGATGAAGCTGAAATTATCTTTTTTGATCTATTGGAGCATTTTCGGGGCATTTGCTCAACACGAACCTTTCATGACTTTTGTTGTAGAGTTCATCTAGAGTCATTTGGACAAGTTTACAAGGTTTGGTTGATGATCTATAATTCCATTCACTTAATAATGCAATTCCAATAATTAGTAAAGTCATTCCAACAAGGATATAACTTATCATTTCATGTGACTTTTTGATTCCAAACTTCATGAAACTTTTCCAGGGATCAATATAGATGGTTATTGATGTGAGACACATGAAGATATGGCAATAACACCACCCAAGCATACATTTTTGAAAAGGGCCTATATGTAAGCGATGGTGCAATATCCAAGTTTAGGTTAGGGCTTATCCCCATAGGTTTGACTTTGACATCATCATCTCCCCTAATCTATCATGTTTGATCTTAAACCCACCACTTAATTGTTGATAAACACCTGGGGTGTTACATGAGGTACTCCTCAAGCAGCGGTTGGGGATTGCGTCGCCGGCCGCTACGGTTTCTCCTGCGCCCAAGGAGATACTCGACGCCTTGCATTCTGGGACCTTGTCGTCGAGCTAGCTGGAGGCCCTTGACGCGCTGTTTCCAGCAGTCAACGGGCGCGGCGGTGTTCGCACGTTGGTTGTTCCTTTTACGTAATATCAAACCAGGGAGCAGTCTGCTAGGTTGGTCCGGGTGTTAGACCACCTAGCGCGCTAGATGCGCGTTGTTTGTCAAGTGTGTGCGTGTTGTATTTTACAGCTCTTCTTCTTAATGCAATGATACGCAGCTCTCCTGCGTATTCGAGAATTCTCGCCGCGCTACTGTACATGGACCGATTCAACTCATTCAATTCTCCGCATGAATTGAATTGAATTGAGTTTAGTTTTTTTTGAGGGAACAGGAGAGGCTCAGGAGCCTCTACTGAAAAATATTATTTAAAAAAACAGCAACCAAGCTAGTTGCACAAGAGTTCAAAACATGAAAGGAAAGCAGGAAAGCAGGAAAGGGAGAGGTTCAAGAAACAAAGAAAAGCAAAGCTATTAAACAACTTGCTCTAGCCATGAACTGATTGCAGGGAAATATTTCTTCTTGGCCCTCCATAGGAGCAGACCAAAGATGTCCTTGAAAATTTCAGCGCCACGCAGAGTACTTGCAGGAATCCCTCTGAAGATGACATCATTTCTAAGAGTCCAAATGCTCCAGCTCATAACAATGATTGCTTCCATGAAAAAAGCAACGCCCAGCTACAATCTGAAGCTCTGAAAAATTTGAAGGGGGTTAAGGGAACTATCCACTGTTAGGCCAATTTTACCCCAACAAGCTTTAGCCAATTCGCAATCCAAGAACAGATGCTCCACGGTCTCCTCAATGTTTTGATTACATAACACACAATTATAGGAGGGTAATTGCATGTTTTTCCTTTTCAGAATATTCCTTGTACTCAACCTATCTTGGGTGAGCAGCCAGAAGAATACCTTGTGCTTATGTTGGCAAGAAGACTTCCAGAGCCATTTGAAAATTGGATGGGACTGGCTGGAACCCCTGGGATGACAATAGGCTCTCTTGGAGGTAAAAGTGGAGTTTCCCCAAATGTATTTCCAGGTGTCAGGATTACCAGATAACTGTAAGCTCTGAAGAAGATTTTGAATTAGCTGAAATTGGCCATAAGCCTCAACAGAAAGGGGAAGATTGAACAGGCTGGTAAAAGAACTGGCTACAGTAGCATCTTTGATGGAGATCTTGGGCTTCTTGGTGAAGGAGTATAACTCAGGAAGAACCAGTTTAAGGGGCTGGCCTTGCCAGCCATCTTCCCAAAGCATACAGGAAGCACCATCCAATACTGAAACTGAGGCCATGCCTTTGAATTTATCCAGAAGCTTCAGGGAGTCTTTCCACCAAAAGGATCCTTTCTTAACAAGACTAGGTAACTTACCATTTCTGTAATGCTTCTCCCAAACAAAATGCACCCAAGGGATGTCTGCTCTGTTGAAGAACTTGTGCAAATTTTTTAGTAGAAGAGCCTCATTTTAAGTTTTGAGATCTATCACTCCTAATCCACCTTCCTCTTTGCTTTTTGTAACCAGTGTCCAAGCAGCCTTGAATTGAGTTTAGTTATTCGCCTATAGTTGGGTCGGATTCAATGGCCGGGTCGCGCGCGGCGGACGACTGCGATTCATCAAATTTCATTTCATCACGAACGAACCACGTATGCTCGATATCGATGATCTCACTGCACTGCAGCTGCAGTCCAATATGACTTGCGCAGCATTTCTTCAGGCCGACCCCTGCTTTTGCTTGCTATCAAATGTATAGGAGTAGCTTTCAGACAACTTGGGCCGTCGTCCAAAGTCCAAGTAGTGTCCAAGTATGCTCCGAGAAAGCGGCGGCAGCTGGGCCTGGGCGCCACAAAACTGGGCGGCGCTGGTCGGTCAGCGGGAACTCAAGACCAACTCAACAACGGACGGCAAAAGCTTGCTAGTAGAGTAGACTAGTTCTGGTCGATCTGCATGCTGGCACATAGCCTTTCCATATCAAGTGCTTTCAACCGCAATTTGAAGCAAGAAGCGATTTAACTGAGTACATTTTACCAATTTCGGTTGCGACATAAAAAAAATACTGTTTGAGTACATAAAAAAACTTTAAGATTTTTTTGGGGCCAAGCCCAATTAAAATCCAACATTAACCCTCATCACTGGTTAGTTTGTCGTCAAAATGAGTTTGGTTGATGACCTGTCGACACCCCCATGGCCAAGGTCGAGTTCAATGCGGTGTTGATCGGGTCACGTCGACCAACTAGAGAAACACGGGTGCATGAATTGGCTACTATAGCGGTGTTAAGTGGACTATGAATTGACCTTTTTACCCCTAGACGAGATAGGCAAGAGTGCAGAGTTCAGCTTTGATGTTTTTCATGTTTGTGCAGATTTGACATACAAAATATGCTTACATAATTGAATAGCAAGTCTATGCAGCATATAGCTTCGAGGGATGGACCCAAAAAGTGTTAGATTTTATATATGGGCTACACCTAGCCCATATATGAAAATTCTAATAAATCTTTAGGACTCATTGTCTGTATTCCCTAATAATGGGCTTATGTTTAAGCCAGTGTGGGGATCAATAGAAGTCGTGACATGAATTAGTACCATATTACTAATTGGTGTGAAGGTGGAGGCTTCTCATCCTATATATGTGTACTAACTCTTAGTATGATAGGCATACTAGAACAATGGGAGCTGCTGGATTTGATCCATAAGGTAAGCAAAAATACTATTATTTCTCTTTATTTATTTTTCTTTACTCTATTGCCCTGCCAGCCTGCTAGTCTATTCCATCCGGGTAAAATTTCCTGACCATTCTATTATGATTTATTTTACCTAGCATTCTATTATGATTTGTTTATTTATATTTTAGAGCATGCAAGATCCAGGAACCTGTGTAGCCAGGCAATTTTAGCCCAGGGCTGTAACCAATTAAACACGCCCTAATTCCTTTTTCCAAAACTGAAAACTTTTGTTTGCTACCGATGAAGGCTCAAACTTTTGTCTGCACTCGGGCTACCGATGAAGGCTTAAACATGACGCCAAGAAAAGCAAGAATCTTTGCTGCCGCCTGAACTCCTGGTTGCACGAGTCGGTGTCGGCGACTGAGTGAGCAGCCTCCAACCCAGGGATGCCACCACTGCGGCGGCTGTGGTGACCAGCACGAACGCCTCGTCGTACAGGCTGGAGAGGGCTCGATCTCGGGCATCCTTAGCGTGATAGCTCAACACCGCCATCAGCAACGTCAGCGACACGCTAACGAAGCTGGGCTCACCCTTGCTCCCGCCATGGTGGTCGTAGCCGAGCCACTCGTCGGGGCGTCGGGCCATCTGACCGGCAGCTCCAGGCACTCACTCGAAAGCTGCGCACACCACGCGGCGAGCTCTATGGCCTCGGGGATGAGCGCCAGCACCACGTAGCCACCCCGCTGCGATCATGAGCGAAGTCGTCCTTCACGGGCTGAGAGCACACGGCTTCTGTGGAACGGCCTTGACGAGCAAGAGTGAAGCCGCGACAGATGTGAAGGTACTCCGACGGCAGGAATCTCACGTTGGAAGTAGTAAACCGCCACCGCCATGCCGAACCAGCCGGCAAACATCATGGATGTGATGCTTGTGGACAGCTCCAGTAGCTAGTACGCGTACTCGGCGGTCATGAGCTCGAACGACTGCTCCAGCTGCAGCGCGATGCCCATCCGCCTGCATGCATGCACAGGCCGATCGTCATTTGTTACTAGTAGTATATAGTTTGTTGACTTGATGACAACGCGGAAGCATTTGTCAGTCGAACGATGCAACTTTACCTGTGGACAAGTGTAGCTCGCGAGCAATGCAACTTTACCTGTGGGAAGGCGCGACGCGGATCAACTTTGGCGAAGGCGGGTGCGTCAGGGCGCGGGTCTTGCGGAGGCGACGGACTTGACGGTTCCCCGGATGAGGCCGACGATCCGGCGGCATGGCCCGGACGTCTCAGCTAGCTAGGAGTACATGCAAGTCCAGATCAACGAACTAGCCCGCGCTTGGCCAGCACGGAACACCAACGAATTCAAGAAGATGCATTGCAATTAAGCAAATCGCTGCACAACCATACGTCGTATGTATACACACGCACGCACATACCAGCAGCATGATGAGGTGGTGCGGCGAGTGGCGGATGCGCGTGACAGGGTCGCCGATCGAGCAGGTCGGCGTGCAGCGACATCCCGCCGGCCGGGCCGACGCCGTCGTGGTCCGTGTCGGGATTGTACTCCCGGATCACCAACCACCCCGCGTCGTCCCTCTTCGTCTCGATCTCATGGCTGGCACCGAGCGCATGCAGCCGCTTCTACTACAGACTAGCTAGTCTCTCCCGTCTCCGTATACAATATACACTATACACTAGCTACTAGCATACTAGCATGTTGCATCCTCTGATCTATCTCTCGCTGCTCACCACTAGAGATGGCAACGGGTACCCGAAACCCGAGTACCCGACGGGTATTACCCGATAAAGAGGCGGGTATGGAATGAATTTTCTACCCGTGGGTATGTCATTGGGCAAAATCCTATACCCATCGGGTATGCGGGTACGGGTGCGGGTGCATACTACCCATACCCGCATACCCGCGGGTAAGACATACCCGCAAAAATAACTAGCCAACCTCAGTTATTTTAGCGCATATAAATCATGAATTTGGCCCATTGAGACATCCACTATATTTCTAATAGATTGTCTTTGTTGTAATGATGATAATAATATTTGTTAGCATGTTTGTAACTTGTTGGAAGCTTAGAATTATTTATTTTTGCATGTGACTATTTGATATTTTTAGATAATTTTCGGGTATGTTATCGGGTACGGGTTACCCGTCGGGTGATAATTACCCGGCGGGTACGGGTATGGAACTATTTTTTTACCCGCATGCGGGTACGGGTAACCCGACGGGTAAAATTTTGCGGGTGCGGGTACGGGTACGGGTGAGCACTACCCGTCGGGTATGTACCCGTTGCCATCTTGACTCACCACGATCGAGTCCATCCATCGGCAACCGGACGAGGAATACTGGCATACTGTAGTTGTATGACCGGTATCCCCTCTGAGAAAACAATGGCCCGTTTCGTTTCAGCACCTGGTTCGCCGCCGCGGGCCGCGGCAGCCCGGCGGGTCCGCCCCCGAAGAACAGGGATCGTTTTCTGGCGGGGGCCGAGTGCGTGGTCGAGCGGGCGTGGGCGCGTGGCCGGGGCCGGGGCCAGGGCCCAGACTGAGCGCGTGACTCCTCTCAGCGCCGCACGACTCTCTCAGCCCCGCGCCCCCTCCCCGAGCAGCGCCGCTGCTCCTCCCCCTCCCGAGCAGCGCTGCCACCCTCTCCTTCTCCCTCTCCCTATTCCTCGCTCGGCTCTCCGGCGCGGCGGGCGCGGCTCTCCTCCGGCAGTGGTGTGGCGGGCGCGGTCCCTCTCCCTCACCTCGAATCCGACCGGATCCATGGCGGGCGCTACCCCTGGCGGCGGATTCTAGTGAAGGGCGGTTGGATCCATGGCGGGCGCGCCCCCCAGCGGCAGATTCCGGTGGAGGGCGTCCGGATCCATGGTGGGCGCGCCCCTCGGCGGCTGGATCCGGTGGAGGGCGGCTAGATCCATGGCGGGCGCTACCCCCAGCGGCGGATTCCGGTGGAGGGCGGCCGGATCCATGGCGGGCGCGCCCCCCGGCGGCTGGATCCAGTGGAGGGTGGCTGCATCCAGGGCGGGCGTGCCCCCCAGTGGCGGATCCAGGGCTGGCGCACTTTCCGGTAGCGGATCCAGGGTGGGCTCGTCCTCCGGCGACGGATCTAGGGTGGGCGTGGTCTCCGGCGACGTATCCAGCGGCGGCGGCCCGTGGATGGGCTCGCCGGACCCGTGGATGGGCTCGGTAGGTCTGTCCACGGGTTTTTCGTTTTTTTGTTTTTTTATTTGATTAATCGAGGCGGCATCCTAACCGCCTCGATAAAGATTTGATTTACCTTCACCTTTAGACCGAGGCTGTTGTGATGTCCGCCTCGATAAAATCATTTTGCCCGCCTCGGAGAAGTTTTTTTAGTAGTAATGATTGTTTATATACTTAGTTTGGTTATTTTAAAATGACATGAGTGGATTTGCCTTGAATTTTGTAAAATGTTTATTTTTGCTTGTTTCATAAATAGTCTATAAAAATCAGTATTCAAATTGTGTTTCGAAGACTATCTTATCGGTCCATGAGAGTTTCTGTCTTGATCCTCATAAGCTGCGAAAGAAAAACATAAATTCTAGAAATTTTCATAGAAAATAAGAAAGATTGGGCATCAAATTCAGTAGAACCTAATCATCATTAATGATAATAGTCATTAGATATCTAAATTACCCACCTATGCTTCTGCCATTACAAAAAATAACATCATCTAAATTCATAATAATAGGGGTTAAGTCCACTTTAGGACCTTCAACTATCGCAAAAGTCTGGATTTCAACCTCCAACTTCAAAACCGGATAACATTGGCCCTTCAACTCTTGAAAAAGTTCACTTTTCAACCTTGGGCGGTTTTCTAGGCGGTTTGTATGGCACTGTTAGCGCTCATTTTTAATTTACGAAATTAATATATTTTTATTCGGAGCTCCAAATATAGCAAATAATATATCAATTTTGAGCGTCTCGACGAGCTCTTTGCAATGGTGTACTCCGTTTTGTTGTTTGAGATAGTTTTATTTCGTGAAAAATTAAATATTTCTATAAAACAAGTGAGAACGGGGCCAATATGGAGGATAAAACTTTGATTTTTATGTACTAGTTTTATTAGACTGTCTTCAACAATGGAGACCTAAACTCCACACCCATTCCAGGTTTTGGGTCATCCACAGGAAAAATCACCCACCCAAAAAACTGCCCTCTCCAACAGCACACCCTTCCGTCCGACACCTCCGCCTCGCCCGCCGAGCCGCGAGCTCCTCCAGCCTCGCCCGCCTCGCACCCCGCCAAGCCTCCCTCCCCGCCTCGCCGTTGTCGGGCCCACCTTGTCGTCGTCCTCCACGCAGATCCGCCAGCGCCGCCCGCCACCGCACGCCATCGAACGCCGCCCGCGACCGCACGCCACCGAGCGCCGCCGCCACCGCACGCCACCGAGCTCCGCCCGCCTTGTGCCGCCACCCGCCTCGCCGTCGTAGAAGAGCTCCGCCGTGCCGCTCCTGCCGCGTGCCGCTCCCGCCGCTCGCCGCGGGCACACCGCACACTGCTCGAGCTACTCGCCGGCAATCACGCCGCGCCGCTCCCGCTGCTCGCCGGCAGGCCCGCCACTCGCCGCTCCACCAACCCCACACCGCTCACCACCAACGTCGTCCGCGTCCACCGCCTTGGCCCGCACCAGATTCGTCACCCTGTGGCCCTCCCCGCCTCCGAGCTGGAGGTCGCTCCTCGCCTCCACCTGGGCCTCTAGCTATGAGGATGACGAGGAACAGCAGGGGAAGATTTGTGTGTTCGGTGAGAGACGACGCAAATATGCGTCGTGGTTCGACCAGTACGCAAAATGCCTACTACCTTCGCGTCTTCTGTTGGAGGCCGCTAAAACACTTGTTTTATAGAAATATTTATTTTTTAATAAAATAAAACTATCTCAAACAACAAAACGGAGTACACCATTGCAAAGAGCTCGTCGAGATGATCAAAATTGATATATTATTTGCTATATTTAGAGCTCCGTATAAAAAGATATTAATTTTGCAAATTAAAAATGAGTGCTGACGTCATCGCTGACATCAGCACCACAAACTGTGCCATGCAAACCGCCTAGAAAACCGTCCAAGGTTGAAAAGTGAACTTTTTCAAGAGTTGGAGGGCCAATGTTATCCGGTTTTAAAGTTGAAGGTTGAAATCCAGACTTTTGCGATAGTTGGAGGTCCTGAAGTGGACTTAACCCTAATAATAGCTATTAATTATATTCAAATTGTGTTTTCTAAATGTTATCCACCTTTGCCATTATAAAAAAACATACTGTAACCTTTCTAAATATACATGTAATTATCATTGACAATAATGATCATTCGATTCAAATTGTGTTTTCTAGATGCATATTACCGCCCTTTATTATTATAAAAAATAACACAAAATAACCTCCTAGCTTACGAAGAAGTCAATTATTATATATTGTTTTTGCCAGGAAGAAGTAGCTAGGTGAATGAATATTATTATGTATGTATAAACAAAAGAACTAGTGGTCAGTGCTCTATTAGTTGGACCGATGGATAGGTGTCGTATGCAAACACATTGTTTGAAATTCTCGTGTTGACATATGTTGTTTCGCCACCGTGAATTCAGTTTGGTCGAATTCAACGAGTAGCAGTCGCCGCGGACTCATTGATTGGTTCCTCACTTCCCTCCTCGTCTCTCCGCGACTCCGCGTGCGTCAGCCCGCCCCGAATCTGCATGCACACGTTTGTGCTGATGACTGGTTGCGCGCGCGTGGTCACACTGACAACTCGATCGTCTTCCAAAGCTTGTCCATGGATCATGCATGGGATACGTAAGGCCGGCGACGGGGCCTGCGTGCCACGTCTGCGTTATACTGTGATTCACAAAAACGATGTAGACGTAAGAATGAATTGAATTGAAATAGACCTCGCGCTGAAAACCGCATCGTATCGTAATGTATCACTACCATATATATTAGCTCGGTCTAAAAAACACAACTATATCTTTATCTTTAGTCAACTAAGTTTACAGAAAAAAAATATCAATATTCATAACAGAAAATTACAGATATACTACAAAATTATATTATTTTTGTAATTTTAATTAATAAATTAGAACTAGTTTCCCTCGCCGGTACTATATATTCACTACTGGATTCAGGCGGTTTGCCGAGTGCCTAATACACTCGGCAAAGGCTATTATGCCCTCGGCAAAACCTTTGCCGAGTGTAGCACTCGGCAAAGAGCCTCCGGTAAAAAATGCGTCGGCAAAGAATTCTTTGCCGAGTGCCTTTTATCGGGCACTCGGCAAAGACTTTGCCGAGTGCAAACACGGCTCTCGGCAAAGAAAAGTGACTGTGACAGCGCCGGTTCCGTCAGCGCATGCTTTGCCGAGTGTCATGTTAGAGGCACTCGGCAAAGATTTTTTAATTTTTTTATAATTTCTTTGCCGAGTGCCCTGCTAGGGAGACACTCGGCAAATATTTTTTAATTTTTTTCGTAATTTCTTTGCCGAGCGCCCTGTTGGGGAGGCGCTCGGCAAAGATTTTTTAATTTTTTTTCGTGATTTCTTTGCCGAGTGCCCTGTCGGAGATGCACTCGGCAAAGATTTTTTAATTTTTTTACGTAATTTCTTTGCCGAGTGCCCTGCCGGAGAGGCACTCGGCAAAGTTTTTTTTTTTTATTTTTTTTCATAATTTCTTTGCCGAGTGCCCTATCGGGGAGGCACTCGGCAAAGATTTTTAATTTTTTTTTGTAATTTCTTTGCCGAGTGCCAGGGCCAGGGCACTCGGCAAAGAGGCTATTTTTTTTGATTCTATATTCACAAACACATCGTATAAGAGATATATATCACATATGTGACATCAAAAACACAATATAGCACATATATATCACATCCATCTCATGACAAAGGCAATACCACATATATATCACATGTCGATCACAAACACAATATTGTATGCTGAAACTGTATTCTTTTCCGGCAAAGGGAGAGTACAATACTACAAACTACTGATCATTTCTGCAGGAATTCCTTTTCAGATGGAGGAAGCAACTGATCGTGGCTGTGACGGACGACGTCAATCGCACCCCTTCACCCCAGACGACCTCGGCCGATAGAGGTCTCAAGCGCTTCACCGAGCGAGTTACAAAGACGAGGCAACCGCCACTTCGAGCTGCCCGGAGATGAGGCGGCCCTCGGCGGACGTGCACCGCCCTCGCTCTCCAAGCGAAGCAGACGGACAGCGGCACAGGCCACAGCTCATATCCCAACAGCCAAGCGAGGTGAGTACATTGTCCTGAAGCGCCTGGAACTCTCCAGCCGGATGCCACCTCTGTCGACGTCGGCGATGCATGACATACGATGAGGTATTCAAACAGACCCCACTCATATGCAGGCGTTGCTTGAGTTGTTCCCTCCGGTTGGTGATGTAAGCGCGCGCAAGCGGCGCCGCCGTCCGGCAGTTAGGGCATAGCCCTCCTTGCCAATGCCGCAAATTTGGGTCGATCTCTGTCCAATGTAATAACCTAGCTTACATTACACTAGAGATGATCTAAGCTTCCATGTAAATCTTTACTGACCCCTAGGGCGCCCGAAGACGTGTTGTATCGAACTTTTCTCTAGCTTAATACAGAGACGCGCAAATCTTTTGCGTGATCGAGAAAAAAAAGATGGAGGAAGTATAAACTTTCAATAATTTTACGGCACTGCTAGCACCTGGACGTCCGAACGGACGCCCACGGCTGTAGTCCGTTTCCTCGCCTCCATTTCGCGCGTCCATGCGAGGGCCCGTGCCGTTTGAACGTCGCCCGCTTGCGCATGTGTTTTGGCCACGTCACGTGCTCGCGCTCCCTCTCACTTCGCACATGCATCCCATGTGCAATATCTGATCTATTTTTAAAATATCTAGATGTAATACTTTCAACATACTAAAGAAGATAGATGAAACACTTGAAACATGCGTATGAAACACGAAAAACACGTGAAAAACACTTGAAAACCATTGCAACACATGCGCAACATCCAAATAAAATAATTGCAACATATGTGTGAAACATATGCAACATCCAGATAAACACACTTGCAATATACGTTTAAAAAACAGATGAAACATTGATAACAGGCGCTTGCAACATACGTGTACAAACCATTATAACATATGCAACCTCCTAATATACTTTTGCAACATCTGTATGAAACACTTGCAACCTCCCTTTGAAACATACGTTTGTAATACGCGTTTTTAATACAACGGGCGGCGTGGCGAACTGACGCGGTGGAGGCGGCCGTGATAGCAAATGGCGGCACGCGATGCGGTGGAGGCGGTCGCAGCAGTCGGATGGAGGTGCCCCGCCGTGGTGGACTCGGCCACGGTAGGCCTACATGGGCACAAGCAGCCGCCGAAGAACTTGGCAACGAAGACGGTGGCGTGGCCCTGTGCCTCGGAGCCGTTGATCCACTGTAGCAGGCGAGGGCGCGCGGTGCGTGCGGAGCGAGGCGAGTGAAGCGTGCGGAATGCTTTATCTACATGGATGGTCCGATGCGTCCGTACTGGAACTGGACGTCCGAACGTTCTAAACAAAGCATTACTTGATAATTTAACGACCGCGGGAGAGAATATCTACCTACCTAGCCACACACTACTTGTCTCTGAAGGAACAGGACCGCAACTGCAGTAGGCAGTAGCTACACAAGGAACATGTTACAAACGTACGATTTCCAAGTCTCAAGTCGATCTCGATGCTTACCAACGCAAGATCTACGGCAGCTGCTTCAGAAGAAAACGCAAGACACACTACGGGACCACGATCGGCCGGCTGTGCCGTGTGTATTCCTTGTCGCCTTTCAAATTCTCTCTGCTTCGGTCGGATTCAACGAGTCGCCGCAGCGGACTGCATGCGATAGATTGATCAAATTCAGGAGCCGCTGCTAGCTCTGACGACCGTTTCTTCACGCGGGCCGTTGCTCCGGTCCCAGAAAGTGGCGGCGCGGGACTTAATTTCACTGGTCTTCTTCGTAGGCGACAAAACTGGCCGGCGGCGGTCCGTCAGCCGGACCGGAACTCGGAGTTTCTACGGCAGAAAGTTGGGAGGGTGATACTAGACGTAAGAGAGAATTTATTTATCACGGTTTTTATTCGCTTACATGTTTTATTATAATAATAAAATTTTCTTTATTTTACCTTACTTCTTTAATTTTAGTTCAGTTTTTAGAAAAATATATATTGACATCTACGCTTCATGTAGTTCAGACAAATTGTCAGTTAAAACATATTGATGGAGAATTTAACAAAAACTAATTTGGTGTTCTATAAGTTGCTGTATTTCTCATATAGACTGAGTATACTTAGATTGTTTATCAGTGTTTTAGGAACCGTGTGACATAAGAGTCAAACAGAGTAACTCCAACGGGAGTCTTAGGGGGTGTTTGGTTTGCCTTGTTAAAGTTTAATGGATACTGTAGCACTTTCGTCTTATTTGGCAATTAGTGTCCAATCATAGACTAATTAGGCTTAATAGATTCGTCTCGTAAATTACTCCTAATCTCTGCCGACATGCATGTAATTAATCTATATTTAGTACTCTATATATGTGCCGCAACATTCGATGTGATGTGTGTTAAAAAAAACGGAGGCAACCAAACGGGGCCTTATATATGCCTTTGAACAAAGAATATTTAAGACATCCGTGGTTGAAAATTGCACTCTTATATTAAATTATTTAAATTATTAATTTGGAACCTAAAATTGCACGAAATATAAACTCCATGCATATATGTACGCAGCATGTACATGCATGCTGCTGTGTCAAACAAAAGAAAAGGCGTTGAATTTCGCCTCAACGACCATACGAATTTAACAATTTTTTTTTCTTCGGCGAAGACTAGCTAGTATCGTGGTGGTTCTCCGGCCATTCATTCAGTTTGTGGCAACGGTCAAACTAATAGAAAAGTGTATATAAAATGATTTTCATGTCCATCAGAAGGTAGTCTTATATGATATGCCTTTTGAAAGTTTGAATAAAGAATGAACAGAAGCCTGTTGGGAAATGGCACTCTAATTAAACTAGTTTTTTTTGGGAATTCTAATTAAACTAATCGGGAACCTAAAATTACACGAAAGATAAAACCCCATGCATTTTTGCACGGAACTAATCTGTTAATTACAAACTCTGAACAACCAGCTAGCTGTTTTTTTAGAAAAAAAAAGAATACTTATTCATTTTCTAGAACAATAACTAGCTAGAAAGAATTAATTAAATGAACAGTATTATCTCTAGTACGCGCAGCATGTACATGTATATATATGCCAACTAACACCTAAATAAAATTAACAAAACCGCATCCAGCGTATCTTGGTCACTGATGAGCAAAGAGCAAGCATGCATGCCGGCCCCGGCATGCATCCAGTTGATGACGGAGGCGCCACCTCGGCTACTTTACGGCTGGTGGCCGGGAGCTTGCCATCCGCCGGGGTTGCCGCCGGGCCCTTGTAGCACCTGCATGATCATCCCCAGCCAGCCGCCGTCTGCCGTCGCTACCGCCGGCGCCTCCATCAGCAACGGCCTCGCAGCCACCATCACGTTGCAGCACTGCATCAGCACGACGGCCACCAGCACCCGCCCTCGCCGACGAAGATGCCATAACACGCGCGCGCGTTCGTCTTGGAGATGGAGCTAGCAAATGTGATTGCAGTGCGCCAGTGCAGACGAGACGATCGATGGATGGAGCTGGCCGGTTACTACTACACGTTGTTGGAGTTTGTTGGGAGAAGAGAGACAAAAGGCGGTGGCCTTTTATAGTCTCGCAATGCAAGTTTAACTGCGTCTGCTTGCCAAGCAGAAAAAATATGATGGCGGACCGGGTCCATTCTGAATTCTTCGATCGATCGGTCTTGTACTTTTAAGCATGCATTGCAGTGGCGGATCCAGGAATCAAAACCTGTGGGGCCAGCCAGTAGGAGCTATGGGGCCGAACCATATATGTTACAGTAAAATTGCACTAGATTCGTCAAAACCTGTGGGGCCAGATGGCCCCACAGGTTACACGTACGTCCGCCACTGATGCATTGTGATTCATTCCAACAATGCAAGTTTAACCGGTGTACTTAAAGTACGCGGTTTTCAGCTCACAAGTAGTACGTACTGGGTCCGCGGTTGTGGCTTCAACTTGAAGGCCGCATGCAAGTTCTCTGTTCAACCCACAAGGTTGACAACCCATCGATCAAAGGCAGCTGCCAGCAGGCCGCCGCTGCAGTGCCATGCACACGACGCCTTTTCTATTCTATCTAAGGCCTCGTTTAGTTCGGTGAATTAGGGAGAAAAACACTGTATCAGAATTCCTGTAGCATTTTGTTTGTATTTGGTAAAAATTATCTAAATTTTGACTAACTAGGCTTAAAATGTTCATCTCGCAAAGTACAACAAAACTGTGCAATTAGTTTTTGATTTCATCAACATTTAGTACTCGATGCATTTGCCGACATTTTGATGTGACAGAGAATCTTTTTTTTGCATAGTGAAATTTGGGGAGAATTGGAGGAACTAAACGAGGGCTAAACTGCTTGTAGCATTGTTATGTTACGTACGTACGTGCGTACGTTTCATACAGTGACTTGTGTGCTTTTTCTTCGCACTTTCGCACAAATAGAAGAGCGTGCATGAGACAGACTGTGTGCTAAAAAAAGTGTGCCAACCGTAAGTGCTCAAAAAAAAAAAAACTGTGCCAACCGTACAATACACTTCCTCGGTTCTGAGCACGTCATATATGGATCGTTTATTAATTTATTTGCTTAATTAACTTTATCACACCTATAGCCCTAATTTTGCTGGCAGCAAAAAAGAATTTTTTTGGCATCTCAACGTCTCCTTTTATTTCTTACCTATACTTACAAATATATGGCGAAAGCCACGGAGAAAATAATGAGCCTTTTGTCCACTTTTACATGTCGCTTTCTACAACGACCGTGGTTCTCTAATTCATACTGTCTTTAACGCTTAAGCTTTTCTCTCATCAATCAATTACTCTATGCCTATATCTATATCGCAAATCTGTAGATTATTATCATACTTTAAGTCCAAACCATCAAATTACTCTATGTTATATTAATTTATCCTAAGTCAAAGCCATCAAATTTTTAAAAAAATAGATTTATAATAACATAAGATTTATATGAAAAGTACTTTCACAATATATAATACACATGTTGTAAAACTATAAGATTTTTTTTTCAAGATAGATGGTCAAAGATAGTAATGTTTAACTTAAGGCAAATCTAATGTGACATGTAAAAAAGAATGGAGAGCGTATAAGTTATATTAGGCTTGTGCTGGGCTAAACTTTAAGGTTGCAAATATTCTTTAGCAAAAGCAAGAATTTATCAAATTAAAGCTTTTTAAGCCATTTGCATTGGCGAATCTTCAACTTTCAATTACATCGCAATGCACGCACATCACCATGTCAATGTCACGTCACCCTCATAATAAGGCCATATAGTAGTATATAACTACTCTACAATTTGAAGAGGTTGAGGTTTTAACAGTCAAGGGCAGAAAGGCTAATATACAAACGGTTGACTGAGCCTAAGGGTAACATGGGTGACGTCGAGCGGCTAAGGGGGTGTTATGATCCAGCGATTAAAGTTTAAGAGTTGTTACGTGAGGGTGTCGTATAAGGTATTCAGATACTAGTAAAAAAACAAATTACAGAATCTATCGGTAATCCGTAAGACGAATTTATTAAGCCTAATTAATCCGTCATTCGCACATGTTTACTGTAGCACCACATTGCCAAATCATGGACTAATTAGGCTTAAAAAATTCGTCTCACAAAACAGTCTCAATCTGTACATTTAGTTTCATAATTAGTCTATATTTAATACTTCATACATGTGTTCAAACATCCGATGGGACAACGACTAAAGATTTGGAAGTGAATCCAAACACCCCCTGATAACAAAACTAACATAGGTCGGTCGTACTAGGTAGCGCCCGTTCCGTTCGTCGCGACCAGAGCGATCCATTTCAACTCACCACAATACACGGGCGCTCGTATTGGTCACTGGATGGTCAGATATTACATACTAGTACTACTGTGTACCCAGATCCAACATGGGTCGCCGCGGCGGACTGCGATTGATCACGACTTCACGAGCCGTGCGCTGCAAGCATCTGCTCTGATGACTTGCTCCCAGATACTACTCAGCCCTTGTTTAGTTCTTCCAATTCTCCCCCAAATTTCACTATGCAAAAAAAAGATTCCCCGTCACATCAAAATGTTGGCAAATACATAGAGTACTAAATGTTAATAAAATCAAAAACTAATTGCACAATTTTGTTGTACTTTGCGAGACGAACATTTTAAGCCGAGTTAGTTAAAATTTGGATAATTTTTACTAAATACAAACGAAATGCTACAGGAATTCTAATACGGTGTTTTTCTTCCCAATTCTCTCATCTAAACGAGGCCTCAGAAAGTGGCGGCGTGGCCCTTCAGCACGCGCGAGGGGGTCTTGCGACAAACAAAATTGGCCGGCGTGCCGCCGGTCAGCCGCGCCAGAAGTGCGGAGCCCCAGGTCAAGACTCAAGAGTACTTTCTCTGTTCCTAAACGTTTGTCGTCACGATTTACATGCAGGTAACTTTAACTCGATTTATAGAAAATGCATATAACATTTCTATCTCCAAATAAATTTATTAAAAAACTAGATTCAAATATCTATCCAATAATGCTAATTATGTATCATAATTATTAATATTTTTTAATATATATTTAGTCAAAGTTATTTCTCGGAAAGCGAAAACGACAGACATTTAAGGATGGAGGGAGTAGGTACGCTGTCCGCTGGCCGTTACATGAAAGACAATTAATAATTCATCATGAAACCACTACTATAGAAATCACATTATTAGGTCAGTCTGAGTGAAGGTTTCATAACCTAGTTTCTAACACATCTATACTTTGGAAATAGTGCAGAAGAGTTTTATCCCCATGAAACTCTCTACTCCCATAAAACTTTCATCATCTCTCTTTATCAATACAATGCTACGTCAGCATATTTAATGTCCATGAAACTCTGATGAAACCCTATTGAGACTGACCTTGGTGTTAAAAAATGAACGGATCAGAGCTTTGGACTCAACAATGGTTCAACGAGTTTTTTTTGAGTCAGTGATTCTCGACAAAAGATGCTCGGCAGTCCACCGAGGGGGCTACTCGTGATGGTAGATTGATCGGAGAGGTGAGCGAGATCAGGAGCGAGATGGTGACAAGACACAAGATTTATACAGGTTCAATTCAGGCCGTCAACTTGACGTATTACCCTAATACTGTGTCCCGTCGGCTTGTATTGGCTATCATATATGATTGCGTGTGTTTTGAGGGGGTCCCTTACCCGCCTTATATAACCTAGGGGTAGGGTTACAAGCCGATCCGGCCAGAGTCCGATCGGGTAAGAGATAATCTATACATGGAATGTTACATTCGGCATATCCTAACAGATTCTATGCGATCTTTAGGATGCCACCGAGATGCCTTGTGGCGTGCGCCGAGTTGTGCCGTGCGCCGCAAGCCTTCGTCTTGTGGGCTGGACCGTCCCTGCTGGTGTGGCCCGTGTGCATCGCTGTGGGTACCTGGGGTCAGGCCGCCCACAGCTAATCCCCGAGCGCCTTGTATCCGTCCGGCGACGCCGTCTTGAACAAGTCCGAGCAGTTTGACATGAAGCCGATCGGCTTATCTTGTAACACCCTGGTGTTACGCATGCATTTCGCATTGCAAATCATACGCATGATGCATCATTTGCATTCATAATCACATGTGAAGTAAAGTATAGCTTTGAGTTGAAACATGTGAAATGTCGCTTTGAAACATGAATGTTGCATATACTTGTTAGATTTATTTCTGCCCTGATTATGCTAGCTAGATCAATAAAACATGTTTGGTTATAAATGCAAATCGCTTAGAAATATTTATCATGCAATTTGGAGCAATTTTGGTATTCAAAATTTTGTCAAATTTTGCTTTTAAAAATATTCTAAAAAATGGTCAAAAACCCTTCCTATTTAGCTTTTGCATTCCAATTCAAAATCTATGCAAAATTTTTAGTTGGTCGCTAAAGCAAAGTTGTAGAGGATTAAATTCTAAGCAACATTCATTTTTGGGTCATTTCCAGAAAAGATCATCTTCTTGCTCAAAATGTGATTTGAAGCTATTGTTTGAAGTTTATTTGAAAATAGAATTTGGAAAAACAGTTTCTCTCCTCAACGGGCCGCCGCCTCCTATCTGGCCCACTGGCCAAAGCTGGCCCGGCTTTTCTCCCCGCGCCCACGCCTCTCCCTCCGGCCCAGCATGGCCTCCGCGGGCCAGGCCCATGCCGCGCCGCGTCGTCCCCTCCCGCGCACGGACGCGCCCGACCGCGCTCAGGCGCCCCGCGCCGCGGGGCGGCCGCATGCCAGCGACGCTGGCCGGGTGGCGCCCGGTAGCCCCCACGAGAGCGCGCACTCGCCCGTTTTCAAGCCCACAGCAGCGCTCCGCTCCTCCCTGCCTCCTCCATTGCTTCGCACAACCTTCTCCTCCCTCGCCCCGCACCGAGCGCACAGCCGCGCTGCCCTCGCCACCGCCCGCTCCGCCGGCGAAATTTGCCGCCGGTGGTCCACCGCCTCCCGCAATCGCGAGCACACCTCTCTGCCTCGCTCTCCAACATCCGGTGCTCGTGGCAACTTCACCGGTTGAGCCAGGTAGAGCTGCCTTGAGCGTTTCCTCCGCCGCCGGTCATGAAGCCGCCGCACTCGACCTCGCCGTGGAAGGAGCTTCCCCGCTCCTTCTCTCTCTTTGGTTCACCTTCCTGTGTCCGCCTTCCTCTCGCGGACCCCATGCGCACCCCGCCGTGCCCGGTCGTGGCTGGCAACGGCCGCCGGCATGCTGCCCCGTGCTGCCGCAACGCCATGAGCACCAGCGTGGCGTGGCCGCTCGCTGGCTCTGCCCTGTTGGGCCGAGCTCGGCATTGGGCCAACAGGCCGAGTCAGGCCGGCTCGCCCGTCCCTGCCCTGTTTGCTGAGGCCGAAAGCGGCCATAGGCCAGGCAGTTCCCGTGGGCCGGCCCAGTAGCAATAAGAAAAATTATTTTCTATTTTTCTTTTATTATTTGAGAAAAGAAATAGTTGGAAAAATGTTTGTGTGCTCATTTTTGCTCCAAAAATGGTGAAATAAACTTGGTTGTGATCCTCATGACTAGATCTATAGTTTAAAATTTGTGATACTTTTATGTGGAGCTTTATTTAATTATTGAAATTGCTGTTTTCTTGAGAAATACTTAATAAATCATAGAAAGCTCAGAAAAATATGGTTCCAATTTTGTTAATCTTCTTTAGTGATGTACTTTACATGAAAAATATATATCATGCATGTTCAGTAGAAAAATTATGATGTGTAGTTCAAGTGCTTTTATTTGCTGATATTTGTTATTTTGCTAGAGAGAAAAATATGTATAAAACATGGGCCTGAGAATTTTTGTACAATGCTTATTTACTATGTAGAACATAGGAAAAATGCTAAATCTGTTGGTTGATACTTTTCTTAATACAAAGTATTTTCATGCTCATATTTAGGCCCTAGCTTGTCATTTTTGTGTAGGCTATTCTACTTATCCAAATGCCATAAAAATTTTATGGTATTCTACTTAGTATAGTACTATGCTACTGTAATTTTCTTAGATTTTCCTGTGCTGTCAAAATAGATGTTGCTATTCAAACCTAGTGTTAATTAGGGTTTAATTAAAACATGCTTTATACATGATTAGTGAATTAGTAAATCTTTGGTGTATCTTTGAAATATTTTAACCTGATGTGGTGACTTAGTATGTTAGTACAGTGGTTGTAGTATTGGTGTAGCAGTACTTATGTGTGGCTATATGGTAGTTAGTAGTAGAAGAGAATGCAGTAGATGACATGTGATCATAGTACATGTTCTTGGATGATGTTGACTATCTTGTCGAAGAATTTTACTTCTACTCTACTCAATAAAGTTAATAATGTTCATATACTTTGCATGCAAGCATAATCATCAAGTGCATTTTCATCCGATGCACCTTTTGCATAAGCACTTACGCACATGCATCATATAGGATCGCAAGCAGAGAATCCGGTCATAGTACTCGAGGAGCCGGAAGAGCAGCCCGAGGTGTAGCCACAGGAAGTGCCCGAGGCCGACGAGGAGGATGTTGAGGAACTTCAGGAGTGCCCTGATCATCGCCCGAGTTCCTTCGAGAGAGGCAAGCCCCGGAGCATTTCTCCCCCGGTTTGTAAAGATTTTAATTAACACTTTACTTAAATTGATGCATTATGTTTAGGAGTTGTTTGCAACTGTTGCTGCATTATACCTTGTTTACCTTTGTTATACTATATCCTTGTTACCCTGGTATTCGCAGTCGAGTCAATGCTTAGCTGGCTTAGACCGGTAGAAGTCAGGTGATTTCCTGTCACCTGCGAGCTATAGGTGGTTACCTGGATCTGCTTGGATAATTATGTCATTATGGTATAACTAAGTGTTAATGTGAAGTTGAGACCGGACGGAAACTTACAGGGTTTCGGATTGTAGTGATTTCCGTCTGTGTCGATTAAGGACCGACCGTTGTTGGGCCTCGGGTCATGTTGAACACATGCCTCACATTTAGCTGGCCGAATAACGTAACTTTCGACCGCGAAACTAGGAGATTATTCGAGCCGAGTGGATTGCCCGTAGCGCACTGTACCGGAGCAGGTGTGGTAGGACACGGGGGCGCGATGATAAGGCCGAAGGGCAGTCGTGCGGCCCCCGGGTACATGTGGTTCCTGGCAAACTCGAAACTTTACCTGGATAGTTGACTCGGTGATCAATATCTCACTTTAGCGGGTGAGTGAGGTTTGTGTGAGGAATAAATTACCAGCTGGTTAATAATCGATTCGAATCACCATCATTCACTGGATAGTGAACACTTGACTTGAGTTACTTCATCGTAGTAATGTTGATGGAACACTTGTACAGTTATAATGGATATGACATTATGGAAGTTGATAATGATCATTGGTTATCATTAACTAGTTAATCACATGTTTGCTCTAGTATAGGTGCAAATGTAGCCAACATGTTAATAATGATTAACTTGATATATTGCTTTTGAAAAAGATCCTTAAAATGCTAAAAATGTCTTTTTGCAAATGAGTCAGCTACCCCACTATAAAGCCCTTCATAATCCTTGGTATCGCTTTATTTTTGGTTATGTCGGGTAAGTCTAGCTGAGTACCTTCTCGTACTCAGGATTTTGTTCCCACTTGTTGTAGATGGGTAGATGTATTACGGCTACTGTATCAACTGCCTTTATCCTGCGATGGGTGATGCTTAGGACCATGGGCAATGATCATTCCTTACGTCTCATCTAATGCTTTTGTTGGAGATGATCCTCAGCTGACACTGTACTTCGAACTCCGTGTGAGTGTGTGTGGATTTGAACAAATTGTTTCCGCTACTTTCTATTTGAACTTGGTTTGTAATAACTATGTTTAAACTTCGATGTATCTGTGATGCGAACTTTTATGTAATATGTGATGGTGACCGCTAAACTTATTACGATCTTAGCTGGTGTGCGAATTGGTTTGAAATCCTTCGTGATTTCATGGACTACCGGGTTATACGGGCTTAAGTTTGCTAAATCGTCTGCTCTGGCGGGTGATTTTCTTAATCTCGTATAATTGGTCGGTTCTGTTACATATCTGAAGATCCGAGCGGCGAGGCTGAAGACCGACCAGTTTGACTGGTGGCCTGGGCAGTGAAGTAGCTTGCCGACCAGCCAAACTGACGTCCCGACCTGTGAAGACAGCTGCCGACCAGTTTAGCTTATCAATAGAGCTTGGACTTATCCAAATGAGGCTCGCCGATAGGATGTAAGGAGCTCAATAGAAAATTTTGAAAATTCTTGGTCGGTGAAGTGTACACACTTTAGTGCCAGCTGGATTGCAACAGTGACATGATCATCAAAGCAAAACAGAGGCATTAAGGGAGAAACGTTGGCGTAACCAAAGCATCATGGAAAAACAGCATATGCACCGCAAGGTGCATTAATGTAGTCCTCGAGCCTGCTGGAAGATGAATGGAAGATCTTGTAGCAGGATCAAAGGAAAAATATGCAGTCCCCACCATTGCTGGGTATGCAGCCAATTCCCGGTGTAGCTGAGAAATCAAGTGAGCAAAAAGCCAGTACATTCACCGCAAGGTGAAGTGTACACACTTAGTCTCTGAGCCTGCTGGAAGATGAAGAATGAAACTTGCAGCAGGCTCAAGGAAAAAGCTTTAAAGATATGCCACCAGACTGGAGAAAAACTCGTACTCAGTAACCATTGAGGACAGCGATTTGCCACGTACTCAGTAACGTAGTAGATGGAGAAAACGGGCCACCCGTTGGTGGCTGCCTGGCGTAGGTACACAGCGGCCCGCGCAACGGCCCATTAGTGGAGAAGCGGAGAAAACGGAGGGACGCGCAATTACGGCGGTTAACACGCGCGCATGGCACGGCGACTGCGGGAGCAGGCGGGTGCGGTGCGGCACGGTTTCCCAAAAACCCTGGAGACGAAAAGGCGGGGGCGAATCTTTATAAATCCGCTGCACTTCTGAAACGGACACCCCATTTCTCCACTCGCCTCCTCGTCTTCCTCGCGCCTCACACTCCATCTGCAGCAACTGCTCCGCCATTAGAGCGAATCCGAGCACCAAACCACCTACACTCCCCAGATCTGCTCAATGGCGCCGAAGAGAAGCCACGGAGGCTCGAAGAAGGTTCTGAGAATAATTTGCTTTTAACTAGAATTATTATTTCTTGTCTTTTATATGTTTGATTACACCTTCCCCCCTTCAATTTCAGGTAGAATCTAAAGATGGGGTTGCAAGTAAGCAGTAGATACCATTTTTTCCTAGGAGGTAAGCAATTTCTTCTTGGCTTACACATTTATGTTTAGGCAGTGCTACATTGGCTTAAAACTTGATTCTATTAAAACAATTTATCACATCAATTGATGAATTTTATTTAAGTGATGGGGATTTCAAGTCTTTATGGAATATTGCTATGAGCTCTTTGATCTTTTACACCACTAGTTTGAGCAGCAAAACCCACTTAAAAGCCTTTGAATGGTGGATTTGTGAAACTGTAACTAACATAAATTCGTAACCTCCTATTGTTTCTCCTTTTGAAGAAAACGCCTCTGTTATCCATTGGTTTTTTTGACATATCTTTCATGGCCACCAAGGAAATATTTTGTCAGCATTGTCTTTATATTTAGTTTATGCTGCAGGTGTTCTCGGGGGAAGTAATCCTGTTGCAGGACAACAGCTGGACGGAATTTTGGAATTGCACGGGCAGAGTAGCAGAAATAACTGCTAGGAATTTCTGAGAAATTCATGTTAGGAACCAGCGATGCTGTATCGTAGAATGGCTGTACATACCTGTCCGCTGAGCTAAGCGGCAGGCTGTGGTGGCCAACACGTGAGGCCAAAGGCCCATGCCGGCCATCCCAGGTTCGAAACCTAGAGACCACGGTATTTCCGTGCACAGTATATGGGAATAACGAGAAAAAGCTCCCTGGTTCAAAAAAAAAATTCCTATGTCTTGTACGTTGCAGATGTTTGCCTTATGGTCAGGAAATTTTGTAATAAGTTAAGGAATGTGCCTTCGTAAGCATTCGCTGTCAGTGACGGAACCAGGGGGGCTAGCAGGGGCCATGGCCCCCAAGCACAGTAAGTTCTCTTTAATACCTATATAAATATATGAATTTACAGCTAAAAAATATCAATTTTCACCTATTTTTTATTCAAATATTATGATTTTGGTTATAAATAGTGTTAAATATTTAAAAAGTTGTTGAATCATATAATTACATATATTTTAGCACACTAAAAAAATATGATCATATTTGTTTGACCCCCCTAGTCAGAATCGCGGGTTCCGTCTCTGTTCGCTGTGATATTTGACAAACAAAACTGCCTTTTATTCAAGAATTGAGCTAATGATACCAGCGTTTCGAAATATGTTTCTTGTGCAGTAAAAATACGGATTAAGTACAGCAGTTCATCTTGCATCTATTGATGTTCTGACATTCTCGGTACATTAATTCTGTATAACTGTGCGAACATTGTAGCTTCTTCGTAGCGTGTTTTCAGTGTTATAAATAAATGAATGGGCTTATATGCAGTGGAAATCAAGTAGTAATACAACGCGTAAACAAAACATGCATACGGGTTTGGACGTTGAAGTCCCTGTGTCTTCCCTGCTTGGTGACTGTCAATTTGAATCGGTCGCAGTCTAATAACTGGGCAGGGACTTGTTTGTACAATGGACCACGTTCCCTCCGACATCGGTAACGTTATACCAGTATACCACGGTTCTTGGCTTAGGTCTAGTCGATCTGGTCTTGTGTTCTCGAGGCGTGTAAGCAACAATATGCATTTTCTATGTTGTTAGTAGATCTTTTTAAAACCCAAGCCTGGTGCTTTTGAGTATCAGCTGCCATTCTCCATATCATCATTATCACCATATCGATCCTCTTGGCGTGAGCGCGCAGTTAGAGAAAGATGTGCATGCTCATCCATGGCAAGCATCTCAAAGTAACTTTTTACTGAAATATTAGAGCTTGAACCTTCATGAGATGAGTTCTGGTCTATATCAGTATATGTCAGTTTACAACAAGCGTTTAAGATATTGAGTATTACAGCAATTCCATCATCTGAAAATAACAAGAATGGTAAGGTTTCATCTCAGTCTGGGACAACCAGGGCCTTAACTCTTGTTCAAGTGCCTTTGGAACTGAGCGTTGCACTAAATAAATGGTCAATGATATTATGCAACGTGTGTGCATACATGATACAGCACTATGTCAAGAGTGATGCACAATGATCCTAATGTCGTGCCCTTTCAAATACAACTTATTCATTCTCTCAGGTGATTAGGAGAATGTGCATTATGCAAAATCATATACACTTACAGGTTACGCTATGACTCCGCTCTTTCAAATATGAACTGATTTGATTGCCCCAAACAATTACGAATGCAAATCTGTTGAAATTCAACTGCAGCTATCTAGTTTTCACACTAAGCAAAAACAGGCGTAATTAATCCAATCTACAATAGAGGTCTCTGACACCCATAAAAAGACCTACCACTACAATAACCATGTCCAAATCACAAGCAATTACATACCCGAGCCGGGGTGATGCTAAAATGGGGCTTTTCACGGCTAATTACGTTCGGATTAATCAAGTTAGTGCCTAATTGTGTCTCTGTTAAGGAGAATTAGTCATGGTTAGGCCTAATTGAACCTCTGCAATTACCGATTTCATGTCAAATTGAGATGCAAATTAGGGCCTAGGTTTTCGGATCAGCAGTAAGGAGGGGAACGAGCAAATCAAGTCCAATTGCAATGAAATTCCCAAATTCCCGAAACCCTAAATCAAAAAAAAAATCAACGAATTGGACCCCTAAGCTCTACTGAGAAGGCCTGGGATGACGTTACCTTGGCCCGGGTTGCCATTGCCCTCAGGATTCTGGCACGGCAGTGCCATCAGAGCAGCATAAGGCCACCGGACTGCTGCTGCCGCCGCTAAGGCCAGCTCGCGCGCTGCCCTGATGGCCCTGGCCGCGCGCTCTGCTCCGCGAAAAAGACGCCGCCAACGCCGCGCGGGAACCCGCCGCCACCGCGCCGCTGCGCAAGAGGCCCCGTGCACTGCGCTACTGGCCCCGGTCGTGCACGCGCCGACACCGCTCCTACCGCCGCCGGCGCTGGGTCGTCGCCGCCGCCACCACACCCAGCTGCAGCAGATCGAGCACAGATGTGAGATGCAAATTCCCTCACCAGCGGCGAAGGACGGCTTGGGCGCGGGCGTGTCCGCGGGCGCCGCCGTCTTCTTCACGTACATCGCGACGACGCGAGGTCGGGAGCCCCCGCGGGAGGCAGGCGGCGACGGAGGAGGATGCGGTCAATCGGTGTGTATGACCGGTGGCCAAGAAGAACCCTAGAAAATAAACGTTAATCTAACTATATTACTTCAATTATTCATCCTAACTATAATACTCTTTTTGCAATTATACATTTACCGTTTTACCCTTCATTAAAAAAAGAACTAAAAAAAGGAATTACCACCCTTCTGACTGGGGGTGCTAATCCCCTCAATTTCGGAGCCGATGGGAGCCGACGTGACGCATATGGGTCCACCCGCCATAGACACACCAATCGGTTCTCATCGCCTTACTCTCCATCGTTTCTCATCGCCTCTCATGTTCTAGGCCCACCAGTCATAGACACACCAATCGGTTCCCATCGCCTCTCCAACCATTGTAAAAATTCTCATGCTATTTATGAGACTGATTCTGTGAACGAACGAACTAAACATTTATTTTCAGTAAATTAATTAAACCAATTAGTTAGGAGTTATATCCTCAAAATAAAAAAGAGAAGGCAGATAAATACTTAACTATTTCCTCCTTATTATATGGTCTGTACAAAACTAGCTTAGAGATCATTATTGTTTGGAGTACACGTCAGTACATGGAGTGCTCCAAATCGAACTTGCAACTGTTTATTTGAACGTTGAAATCTGTCTTCGTTGCCTACCACTACCTGTGCATGTCAATTTAGAATCAGTCGCCGTCTAATAAGTAATAATTGGGCACACGGTCCTGTGTCTTCGTTCGGAGAGGAATAAGAAATCAGTATGGTCATCACATACACAAACACAATGGACTTGACTGATCTGAGGACTGAGGGACACACGCCACACGCCGTACGTTTTTGGCTTGGGGTTTGGGTCGGTTTGGTTTTGTATTCTTATTATTATGCGTATTTGTAATGCACAACAAGTTCGATCCAAACCACAGAGTAATATGAACATAATACTGATTTCTCATAAAACTATTCCTTATAAAAAATAACCAATATTATACTCACTTAAGGATAATACTAAGACAGTCATTTGGTTCTAGGTATATATAATTGTTGTCTTGAAATGCACAAAATCTAGCTACCCAGCGATGGGTCGCGCGTTTGCATGACCGCGCTCCACGCGCTGACGCTGGCCGTCGCTGGAGGTGTGTTATGGTTTGCTGCCTCCCCCGAACCCTAGATCCCTAGCAGTAGACCGCCGTGAAGTCTTGTATTCTATATAAACTGCCCAATGGTTCCGTGCAATATACATCCATCCAACTATACACCAATTCTATTATCCTTCAATATAAATAGTCACTCTTCATTTCTGAATTAGATTATTATCCCCACAAAGGGATGTCATAGTCTAGCTACTTCCAAAGAAATGCTATGAATTCATCAGTTGAAAACTAAGACTTCTTATGTTGAAAGGCATGACTAGTCCGGGACGACGACTTCTGGCGACCTGGCACCTGCTTTCAAATAGTAAACGCATACATGCTAGTTAGTCTAGTCATTATGGACACCTGTAATCCCACTGTTAGTATTTTTGTTATTACCAGGAAGCCATATTTTAGACTATTCTACGTACCGTGCTACCAGCGTAATGACCAAAACAAATTAGTTCCGTCCAAGAGGGGCTCCGAATATAAGTGACAGCAACAAGGCAGCTGCTGCTGTTCGTCACTTCGTCTAGTGCTGTGGCCAGTGGCCGCATGTACGTGTAGGTCCGCTCGCACACGTTGACGTTTCTGTTGTTGATCTCGTCCAAGCTAGCCTAGCTATGCAAAGGTCAAAGTGTCAAGCAGTTACGTACTGCACTGTACTCATTAGACCAACATGCATGCTGACATATTAGACCAACATGCTGTGGTGTTCAAATAAAAAATGCAGTTGAAATTTGGTCGCAATCCATACAAAATTAAAGGTTCTCTTTTCTCTGATAACGACGCTGTTGTTAACTCTCTATCATCTCGTCCCTAAGTACATGCATGGTAGCTAGTGATTCTCCAGCGATTCTGCCACAGCGGCAGCTAGCAGTGCTCAAGCACAGCGCCGAGCTTGGGTTCAAGCGGGCGCAAAGAACCTATGTTGTTTATTAGCGCGAGTAATACATTAGCGTCAATATATATATGTTCAGTGGGCGGGCATGAGCTGAGTTGCAAATCTTGTACAGCCCACAGATATGTAAACAAACTCTTTTCTATCTTAATACAGAGACGCGCAAATCTTTTGGGTGATCAAGAGAAAAAGTGATTCTCCAGCGATTCATTTGGTTGGAGGCAAAATTCTCGAACGTGTACATATTGTTATGCATCTAGATTCGTTCTAGGGGTAGATCAGTAGGGAAGTTCTTCTCTGATAAACAAGTGATGGATCGTTCTAGGGAGAGTGAGAGAAAGAGGGGAAGTGGCTCAGACCTTCGGGCTTGGCGGAGCTACTGGCCATGGCGTCGGTGGCAAGTCGAGGACGTCCAGACGGCGACGACGGTGTGGACGTTGATGATGAGATCCTCGACGGGGAGTCGACGAGGATCGGTGGTGGAGCTTCCCGCCGCTGGCTGCGCCCTTCCATAGATCGGTTAGGGTTTCTGTAGATGGGGCGGTGACGGCTACCAGTGAATCTCGTGCCGTGAACCACCAGCCCCCACCTCCTTTTATTGCGCAGTGCGACGGGGGCCCACCAACTGCTAATGGGTTGAGCGCCCCCGATCAGGACGCGAGTCAAGACCCAAGTGGCCGTTGGGCTGGTGGGATATCAACCTAACATTCTCCCCCTTGATCTCACCTTATACTTTAAACTTTAGACTTTACTTCACACTTATTTCTTTTACCATTCCATCACAGATCAGTGCATAGAGCATGCCTCATCGTCACGGTCAGTCGCCGATAGATTTAATAGCTACAATACACATCTCTGATCTGAAACAGTTTCTTTAACTTTGGGCCCTTTATTGTCCGGAAATCATAGGCTATACCATAAACCCATGTCGACTATGTGTTCTCTGAACACACTGGGTGGTAAGCCTTTGATAAGTGGATTCACAAGCACTTGCTTGTTACTTATATGTTCAATACCTTTTAGTATGATTCCGAACTTTCTCCTTTACAACGTATAACTTAATGTCAATGTGTTTGGCAGCACACTTGACCCCACAAATAATTTGTGACCTTTGTTTATTCGGCCATTTCGGCCTAGCTGGTGCGCGCTCACGCTTTCGGCCCATGGCCCAAACGCGCACTATGCAGTAGCAGCAGCCCGCGTAGCAGCCTGGCCCAGTGGCCTTTGCCACTCGCTTCAGCGAAAACAGCCCGGCCCGCTCGCTCGCACTGCGGCTCTCCCGCGCCCAGGCCGCAACCTGGGCCTGGGCCGGGAAAGCGGCCACCCGCCTTGGCCTAATTTGGCTCGTGTTGATCTCAGCCACACGATCTAATCTGACGGCCACCCTTGCGTTTCGGAGGAATAAAACCGCCGTCAGCCTGCTCCCCAGGAAACCCTAACTCCCGGTTCATTTCTTTCTGTCCTCCCTCCGCTCTCCACGCACCGAGTAGCGGCGGCTGCCCAAGCGACTCGGAGGAAGGTGATGGCGCCGCCGCCGGTCCCCTCGCTGGTGCGCGTGCCCACCGAAAGGTGGACGCACCGCCATCGAGCGGACTAGTGACAGTGCTCTATTCCAAGCCCCGAGCCCCGGTCAACTCTACGTCGAGGGTGGCTCGGTGCTTCTTCCCGCGCGCCGGTAACGCTCCGGCGAGCGGTGGCTTCCCACGCGGCATCGACCGACGCCGGTGGTTTTGACGGCAACAGGTAAGCCCAAGGTAGGCCCCTGTCCCTTCCGTCCTTCTCTTTTGGTTTCTTTAGGGTTAGGGTTAGGGTTTGGATTTGGGGATTTCAGCCGAATCAAATTCATTCTTTTCTTTTCCTTTTCTTCTTCTTTATTTCTACCCGGAACCAGATCTACATGCTAGAACTGGCTCCGATACCATTGTTATGCATCTAGAATCATTCTAGGGGTAGATCAGTAGGGAAGTTCTTCTCTGATAAACAAGTGATGGATCGTTCTAGGGAGAGTGAGAGAAAGAGGGGAAGTGGCTCAACCCTTCGGGCCTGGCGGAGCTGCTGGCCATGGCGTCGGTGGCAAGTCGAGGACGTCCAGAGGGCGACGGCGGTGTGGACGTTGATGGTGAGATCCTCGACGGGGAGTCAACGAGGATCAGTGGTGGAGCTTCCCGCCGCTGGCTGCGCCCTTCCATAGATCGGTTAGGGTTTCTGTAGATGGGGCGGTGACGGCTACCAGTGAGCCTCGTGCCGTGAACCACCAGCCCCTACCTCCTTTTATTGCGCAGTGCGACGGGGGGCCACCAACCGCTAATGGGTTGAGCGCCCCCGATCAGGGCGCGAGTCAAGGCCCAAGTGGCCGTTGGGCCATCTTGGTGGGAGATCAACCTAACACATATATATACACACAAAGTGATTTAATTTCTCTGTTGGTGAGAAGAGAAATAAAGCAGCAGTCCGACCGATATAAGTTTTATTTGAATAAAGAGTGAATATAATACCTTCATTGTACAATCTCATGCATCATCATGCTTTATATAAGATGTTCTGAACACAAAATTACACGAAAGAACTATACTATATCCGATGTTAAGCAAAGACTACACGCATTTTTGCACGGATGAATTAATCTCACTTAATTACAGATCAAGCTAGGAGTAGTAGCTAGAAAGGACTAATGGGGATATGAATCTCTAGCTAGCTACGTAAGCACGCATGTATGTACGTACCTACGTACAGGTGTTAATTAATTATTGACATGCCTACGATTGAATCAACAAATTAAAATCACAGCCAGCTAGCCTAACTTGATCGATCAGCATGGCTAATCCCACTATTTTATCGTCGGTGGAGGCGCCGCCCCGGCTAGCTAGTTTAATTTATCAGGGGCACGATCCGTTGGGAGCTTGGCAGTTGTGATTGTTGCCGCCCGGGTCCTGTAGCACGTGGGCCAATTTTTATAATTTAATCATTTTTTAATAAATATTTTAATATTAATCGCCCTAGAAAATATTTTGCATCAGATAGTCCCTTTGGTCGCGCCACATGCTCAACTGTTCTTCTCCCTCGCTATCCCCAGCCACTATCACACAGGACTCAGGCCCTATCGTCTCCCCAGGCAGTTCCACCCGAAGGGAACACTTCTCTGCGCAAACAAGATTCTCTACAAACGCCGCTACCAGGGCTAACACGAGAACGACACACGCAGAGGTTTCTCCTCTAGGGTCCCTAGCATAGAGACATCGCCCCATATGAACGAGCTTAAAGGAAAACAGGGATTAAAACAGGAAAGCTTAATTCATTTTCACAGAACAAGCTTACATACGGCTTTCCCTTTCGGGAAACCCCAAGCACTTAGCACAAACCTGATTACCTTACAAGCGTAGGAAGATCACGATGACTTCCTTTATTCTCTAATTTACAAGAGTGGTGGAGTAATACAATGGTAGTGGTGGAGTACTACTATTCGTGGTGGATGATCCTCAGAGAGCTTCTGAGATCATGTCTTCATGGTGGGTGGTGTGCTGCGATGCTGAGTGGTGATTCCTGAGCCGATTCGTGATATCGAATGCAGGCGTCTGGCTTCTGCTTTTAAAGAGCCAGAGGAGCCTTCTGGAGCATCCTTCGTGGATGACTCTTCGTCCTTCGAGCTTATCGGCTGGAGTCTCGAGCCTTCCAGAGTGTCCTTCACGTTTATCTGGATCGTCCTTCGCGCTTATCGTCTGGAGAAAGCGACGTCTGACGAGCCTTCGTTATTAAGTCTTCAATTATCAATTGCCCAGACAGCTGGACGGTGCTACAGTAGAGTTACTGTACTCACTTTCGCGCTGTCCTCTGACAAAGTGTCTTCACATGATATTATTTTGCGCTGTCCTTTGACAGGCGTTATCTTCACGTGTATTTTTTGGACTTTTTGGGTATGGTCTTCCACGCCCGATTGATTGATGTGCAAACATCAAATCATAATTTAAGGCATGCTTATAATATCTTCCCACGACCAAATTGTTGATAACACCTTATCAACAAAAGGAATGATTATTCTTATATATATATATATATATATTGAATTGAAGCTATATTGACTTCATCTAATATTCTGGCTGTTGCCCATGACCTCGGATGTCCAACATGTGATCATCCAACATGTCATCATTATTATTATTATCATCCTCGGATATTTGTATTTTTGACTCATAGTCCTTCTTTATATATTCTTCATAATCTCTCTTTATATTTTCTTCATAATCTTGATTTATATCTTCAAACTTCCCATTTATTTCATGTCTTACTTCCTGCAAGACTTCTTCCATTATATTTTTCTTTAACTGAGGAATTATTGATTCTAGCTTTTCTTTTACCTTTTTCTCAATAATTTCATTATTCAGCAATTCTGTCTCTTTTTTTACAACATCTTTATATGTGGGTATTCCTGAAGATCCTTCTTCTCTTATATTTACTCCTGGCAAATTTATTTTCACATCTTTTGCCCTTTTATATTTTTGAATATAGTCTTTTGCTGCTGGTTCTATGAAATAATTTATTCCCAAAATACTTCTCGCATATGAAAGAGCTTGATCAATATCTGTATATTTTTTCCATGATACTCCTCCATCATTTTCTCTTTCTACTTGTTGGGCTATGATTGATTCAAATGTTATATATATTCCTGGTATTTTTCCCCTATATATAACATATATGGGTTTTTTCTCTATATTTCCAGATAGTTCTTTTGGCTGCAGCTTCCCATTGATCATATGAAAATATTCAGCTAAGCTATTTAGTATTGCTAGCATATATCCTCTGTCTTCTCTCTTATTATTGTATTGGAACCAGAAATTATCTAAGATGCATTCTTGTATTTCATCTAGAGCAATATGATCTCGAGGCTTAAATTTAAATGTATTTGGTGGGAATATTCTTAGCTTATTATCAGTTCCAAAACTGAAATATTCACCGCCGACAGGGCTTGTTCCTTTCTTCATTCCTGCAAAATAGATGATCGTGAAAATATATCAGGTAAAGTATTATCTTTACCCTTTATATGCTCAAATATTACTTTATAACCATTTCCAGTAATAATATCTTCAAATAAGACCCATCGTCTAGTTGAACTTTTCTTACTATTGACCTTATTATAATACTTGCATATGGCTTCACAGTCTGTCCTTACTGTGAACTCTTTGAATCCTAGGTATAATCTGAAAGCATTTATTGCATTGATAACAGCTAAAATTTCTCTATCTGTATTATTTATTGCTTTTAACTTATATTTACCTGAAGCATATCTACATATTTTTTCTTCTAACTTTGATGAGTATTTGTGCGGCTTTTGTTTAAGTATTGCACCCCATCCTAATTCTGATGCATCTGTCTCTATAATAAAATAATTATCATCTAAAGGTAAATCTAAGGGTTTTAACTCTTTAACTCTTTCTTTTATAATTCTTACTAGTTTTATGTCTTCAGAATTAAAATGTCTTTGCCCGTTTTTTCTTAACTTTGCATATAACGGACCAGCTAGCTTTGCTAAGTTCTCAATATAGTTTCTAGCATAATTCACTATTCCTAAGAATTGTTGTAAAGTCTTTTTATCATTCATGACATCAGGAAATTGTAAAATTTTCTTTGCAATATGATCTTGTAAATGAATTTTTCCGTCTCCAATTTCATGACCTAGAAAATTTATCTTTTCTTTGCATATTTCCATTTTTCTTTTGGAAAGTATTAACCCATGCTGCTCTACCTTTCTAAAAAATATTTCTAAATGAGCTATATGTTCTTTATAAGATTTTGAAAAGATTAAAATATCATCAATGTAGATCAATATGAATTCTTGATTTTCATTAAAGATATTCTGCATTTTTCTTTGGAATAAGGCAGGGGCATTTTTTAATCCTAAAGGCATTACTAACCATTCAAAATGACCTTGAGGACATGTGAAAGCTGTCCATTCTATTGATTCTTCTGCCATTTTTACTTGCCAAAACCCAGCTTTTAAATCAAATTTAGAGAAATATTTACAACCTTGTATCCTATTTATCCATTCTTGCTTATTTGGAATATTATAACCATCATCTATAGTATTATCATTTAGTCTTTTATAATTAATAACCATTCTTGATTTTCCTCTAGCTATTTCAGCATGATTTCTAACTATAAATGCTGCTGATCTATGTGGACTTCGGCTTTCTCTTATTGCTCCTAATTTTAGTAATTCTTCTATATGCATTTTAAATTCTTCTATGTCTTTAGGTGTTGCTTCTATAGGACTGTAACACCCGGTTTTAAGAACAAAACCAGATACACACCATATGTGAGCCCAGAAAGTCAAATCTCACATATAGCTACAAATAAAGGTAATATCAAATGACAATGCTTAATATATAACGTACTTATTATAAAAGATATAACCTTAGATAGCAAACAGCGGAAAGACAACTCCGGTCTTTAGGTGAAGACTCCACTCTACAGGGACAACTGACTGGTTGATCACAAGCCTGTCTGCTCCAATTTTTGGAAATCTGGTACCCATCCGGGTTTTTTATCCAAAAATAGTGAAAATAAACAAGCGTGAGTACATTTCGTACTCCACAAGCATAACATGGGGATTCATGAGGCTCAAAAGGCAGACACGGTTTACTGCATTTAGCATTTTAGTAAGTCAACATTTTGTTATTGATCAATATCAAATTACGCTTAAGCTCCCAAATTAACCCACATGATCATATACTAGAATTAAATAGAGTCATTGATCAACATTATATCATCATCATCGTCATCATCATCATAATACCATCATAGTTCACCACGAAAAACATCTTCACAAGTGACCATTTATTCTGTGAGTTTTCCGGGCCGCTCGTGACCGTGAGCACGGCTGTTATAACAGTTTTACACTCTGCAGAGGTTGTGCATCTTTACCCGTGAGTCATGTTGCCCATATGCCCGGGTTAATTACTCCCATAACACTTCCAAGGTGAGCGGGCAGGGTACACTATGAAGCCTTCCATAGGTCTTGTCTAACAAGTTAGGGCCGCGAGGTTTCCTCGGCAGGCAGATATAGAGAACCCCCTTTCTGTGGCACAATTCCCGCAGGCTATACACACAAGAACAGAGGCAGTTCTATACCCAAAGTGGCAAGCCCCTCTTGCGCCCTTTCGGGTAACCTCTAACAAGCTAGAAAAGATCATATTACTGAGCTAAAGTCAGAGCCATATAACTCTCACGGTTGCACTGTATGTCCCAGCTTTTGCCCTACAGATAAGTCCTTACGGAGAGTTTAGGGCAACATGATCGACATCATTTGCACCATCACCCTATAGTTCAATTATTATCATCATGTTTATCCGTTTGTTCCATTAATCATAGTATTGATCATGTTTGAATAGAGCACTAGCATTCTACCCATATGCAATAAAACCCATAGGCATCGAGGTATATGTCATCAATGGCTAGGATGTCCTTATAGTCGAGCAATATTAGACACATGCATAATGAGTAGATTATATAATGAATAGGAATCAAGGTAGGCCCATGCTATACTTGCCTTGGTTCACAAACTCGTGTTGGTCCTGCTGGTCTTTGAAGAGTTCTTGGTCTCCAACGTTTTCCTCACTGTCTGAACGCGACCAACACGGTAACATACAACATTCCAAAAGCATTCATGCAAAGCAAACATTCCTATCATTAGAACATTACACCAACAGTATTGAAATCAAGATAAAATGTTTGTAAAACTAATCTACGTTTTGCTACGATCGCGTCAACGCGAAGTTCACGAAGAACGGAGCTAAAATGCGAAAGTTATGAGTAAAACGGGTTTTCCTATCGCCCTATATTTCATTAATTATAATCATGAAATTAAAAGTTCCAAACTTGACTAACAGTAGCTCCAACATGTAGCTTATGAAATTACGAAGCTAACGCGATTTGAATGGATCAATTCGGAGTTAAAACGACAATTCTATAAGCGAAACAGTTCGAATGGCATTTCTGTAAATACTGAAAGCGTACTTTTGACTTAAACAGTGAAGTTTACGCTTTCCAAACGGGATTGCGTATTCGGGAAAATACGCTAAGGACGGCGGGTTAGGACTTAGAAAAGTCTAGGGGCTCTTTAGCAAATTTACCCCCGAAGGGGTATCGAGCTCTCTGAGCCGTTGATCAACTGATGGACGGTCGAGAAAGGATGGGGGAGAGGAGAGAGAGGCCGGTCACCGGATTTAGGGGAGGAGACGGCGGCGCCGCCATTGCCGCGGCGGAGGGCTCACCGGAGTTGCCCAATCGAGCTCTACGGGGCGCGGTTCGCTGAACAGAGAACACCGGGAGAGAGAGGAGACAAAGGCGAACTCACTAAGATGCGTTTCGCGGCTGGAGAAAGAACCGAGGGGCACCCGCCATGGCTGGCCGCGGAGGAGCTCGCTGGAGCTCGCGTAAAACGGCCCTAGAGGTCACCATTCGACACGGGAGGTGGATGAGGAGAAAGAGGGGAGCGGGGCGAAGCTCACCTAGCGACAAAACGAAGACGAGGGTGGCTCGGAGGTGACGGTCGACGCGGTGGGGCGAACTGGACGCTCCGGCGGTTTGCGACGCTGTGGTTGCGGCTCTCGCAAGTGGGATTGGAGCAGAGGAGTGAAAACGGGGTCGCGTCCTTCCTATAAAGGGGCCGAGGCGCGCGGGAAGGGCGCTCCCACGACGCGCGTCGTGGCGGCGGTTGCTGCAGCGCCAGGCGCGGGCGGGAACGGCTGCCATGACCGTGCGACTCAGGCGGTTGGATGAAGAAGAAGACAGCGCTGACTTGCGGGCCCTCGGTGTCTGTGGCAAAGAGGGAGGGAACGGCGCGGGCGGCACAGTTGCGGCCGAGATGGGCCGGCCCAGGAGGGAGTAGAAAGGAAGAGCGCGCGCGTGGGCTGGCTCGGCGGGAGAAGGCAGCAGGCCGAACGGGCCGCTCGGGTCGGAAGGAGGGAGGGGAGAGGGAGAAGGAGAATTCCCTTTTCATTTTCTAAAATGACGTTTCCAAATACATTTTCAAATGATTTTCAATTCCCTTTTGGCATTTAGATAAAACCAGACATTGCATAAAATAAAGTGCAGCAGCATGTATGCATAAACAAGTTGCTAATTTTATGATTGATTTTATTTTCACAAAAGTATTATTATTTCCTATATGTGAAATGCACACATACATACATAATTAAATCATATTTAGGTATTTTAAAACAAAGCAAAATTTAGGGTGTTACAATTCTACCCCCTTAAGAGGAATCTCGTCCTCGAGATTCGGAAGACGGTGATCAAAAAGATATAGATACTCTGCCTTTGGATCTTCTTCATTTTCTCACAATGATCACGCTGTAGCTTGCGCGTTGTTACAACCTTGCTCCTAATTGCTTGATCAACTCTTAAGCACAATCCCTTAGTCCCTTATGCCATTACCTCCAATTGACCTTTGCAATTCCTTTTGTTCCAAGGTGATCACTATTAATTACCAACTTTGTAGTGTAGGTGACACCACTCAAGTTTCTCACACAACTCAACCTTGGTGTCGACCGAACCTCCCTAGCTCACTCTTTATGCTAGGAGCATCAGCAACAACTTTTGCTTCTCCAAACGATAACACACTTCCATGTCATAATCCTTGATCGCTCTAATTCATTGATGATTTCATAAGATCAAAACCAACTTAGCGAAGATATCCTTTAGATTCTTACGATCCTTGTGGATGTCACCCTTATATCCAAGATTATAATGCCTCCAATGAACCTCTGACGATATCTTCTATTCCTAGGAAAACTTTAAATCTCACTCACATCTCGCATCCTTTGGTGGGTTCCAACTCAACACATCATTAGCTTTCTTAAGTTTCCCATAATTCCACCATTTGAGATAACTTATCCAAGTAGAGATCTTCCTTGAATCAAAAATTTATTGCCATAATTGATGTCGCAACGAGTTTTCCGAGTCTCCATAGAACCAACTATAGATGAACCATATCTCCTTGCCTTGTCATTGTTGCTGACTTGTCTTGGTATGTTGAAGTTCGAACACCCATCTGCGCTTGATGGTGACTTCTCCACCATAGGGATAACTAGTTCTTCCAGGTGGAGTACTTGAATGTAAGAAACCTTCATCTTGTTACTTCTTCACTCAGCTACCCCCCTTAAGAGAGATCAACTAGGGGAACAACAAAAGGGTAGCTTGCATCTTCTTTCAAGTGAGTTAACCATCATAATGACCTTCTGATATCCCACGGAAACGCATGTGCATAAGTAAGAACAACAAGTCTGAAATTCCTCATGAGCAAAAAAACAGCAGCGCGGGAAAACAGCTGTAACTCCTATTCTGTTAATCCAATGAAGTTGTAGTTTATACTGTTGGAAAGCTGTTGAAATCCTCTACAACTTTTGTATAGAACACTTTTCCTGATTCCAAACATAATTTGGTCGAAAACTGTGCACCACAAAAACTACTCCAGGTTTTAGACAGCACAGCCATATCGTCTTGTGATTTTCTTAAATCCCAAATCAAAACAGCTATGGAATTGATTCCAGCGGCAGATGAAACATACAAGAGTCTTCTTTTATCTATAAAAGTTTCATAACTTTTGGATGTCCAGATTTGGAGATATATCATGATGAACACAGACTGCTTTGGAAAACAGGATGGATAAAACAGGAGAAAACCAAAACCCACATATTTACTTCATTAATCCTTATGCCTTAGGCCTATAGACTAAATGAAATTGTGGAAAATTCCCACAAGATCATTACAATCATTACAAAGATCCAAAATAAGCACATGCACAATGAAAATTCAACAAGCAATTAAGGTGCATACTTCAATCATTGACCCAGCTTGCGATGCTATCGTTCTATTCATATTAAGGGCAAATATCCTAAAGCTCTGCTTCCGATGTCACAGGAAGATGGTAAGAGACAAGATTCTAAGAGCATATCAAAGCAAGGAGTGAAGATGAGAGTAAAGGCTTAAACAAGTATCAAGAAGGAGATGAATATCAAGGGTACAGAAATAATAGAGGAGAAATATCAAGGTTTATAGAACAAGGGTCTTATAGCAATTCCTAAACCTTAAGACGACCAATTGCTAACTAGGCTTGCGTCCTACAGTCAGCATTGCTCTGATACCACTTTGTAACACCCGGTTTTAAGAACAAAACCAGATACACACCATATGTGAGCCCAGGAAGTCAAATCTCACATATAGCTACAAATAAAGGTAATATCAAATGACAATGCTTAATATATAACGTACTTATTATAAAAGATATAACCTTAGATAGCAAACAGCGGAAAGACAACTCCGGTCTTTAGGTGAAGACTCCACTCTACAGGGACAACTGACTGGTTGATCACAAGCCTGTCTGCTCCAATTTTTGGAAATCTGGTACCCATCCGGGATTTGTATCCAAAAATAGTGAAAATAAACAAGCGTGAGTATATTTCGTACTCTACAAGCATAACATGGGGATTCATGAGGCTCAAAAGGCAGACACGGTTTACTGCATTTAGCATTTTAGTAAGTCAACATTTTGTTATTGATCAATATCAAATTACGCTTAAGCTCCCAAATTAACCCACATGATCATATACTAGAATTAAATAGAGTCATTGATCAACATTATATCATCATCATCGTCATCATCATCATAATACCATCATAGTTCACCACGAAAAACATCTTCACAAGTGACCATTTATTCTGTGAGTTTTCCGGGCCGCTCGTGACCGTGAGCACGGCTGTTATAACAGTTTTAACACTCTGCAGAGGTTGTGCATCTTTACCCGTGAGTCATGTTGCCCATATGCCCGGGTTAATTACTCCCATAACACTTCCAAGGTGAGCGGGCAGGGTACACTATGAAGCCTTCCATAGGTCTTGTCTAACAAGTTAGGGCCGCGAGGTTTCCTCGGCAGGCAGATATAGAGAACCCCCCTTTCTGTGGCACAATTCCCGCAGGCTATACACACAAGAACAGAGGCAGTTCTATACCCAAAGTGGCAAGCCCCTCTTGCGCCCTTTCGGGTAACCTCTAACAAGCTAGAAAAGATCATATTACTGAGCTAAAGTCAGAGCCATATAACTCTCACGGTTGCACTGTATGTCCCAGCTTTTGCCCTACAGATAAGTCCTTACGGAGAGTTTAGGGCAACATGATCGACATCATTTGCACCATCACCCTATAGTTCAATTATTATCATCATGTTTATCCGTTTGTTCCATTAATCATAGTATTGATCATGTTTGAATAGAGCACTAGCATTCTACCCATATGCAATAAAACCCATAGGCATCGAGGTATATGTCATCAATGGCTAGGATGTCCTTATAGTCGAGCAATATTAGACACATGCATAATGAGTAGATTATATAATGAATAGGAATCAAGGTAGGCCCATGCTATACTTGCCTTGGTTCACAAACTCGTGTTGGTCCTGCTGGTCTTTGAAGAGTTCTTGGTCTCCAACGTTTTCCTCACTGTCTGAACGCGACCAACACGGCAACATACAACATTCCAAAAGCATTCATGCAAAGCAAACATTCCTATCATTAGAACATTACACCAACAGTATTGAAATCAAGATAAAATGTTTGTAAAACTAATCTACGTTTTGCTACGATCGCGTCAACGCGAAGTTCATGAAGAACGGAGCTAAAATGCGAAAGTTATGAGTAAAACGGGTTTTCCTATCGCCCTATATTTCATTAATTATAATCATGAAATTAAAAGTTCCAAACTTGACTAACAGTAGCTCCAACATGTAGCTTATGAAATTACGAAGCTAACGCGATTTGAATGGATCAATTCGGAGTTAAAACGACAATTCTATAAGCGAAACAGTTCGAATGGCATTTCTGTAAATACTGAAAGCGTACTTTTGACTTAAACAGTGAAGTTTACGCTTTCCAAACGGGATTGCGTATTCGGGAAAATACGCTAAGGACGGCGGGTTAGGACTTAGAAAAGTCTAGGGGCTCTTTAGCAAATTTACCCCCGAAGGGGTATCGAGCTCTCTGAGCCGTTGATCAACTGATGGACGGTCGAGAAAGGATGGGGGAGAGGAGAGAGAGGCCGGTCGCCGGATTTAGGGGAGGAGACGGCGGCGCCGCCATTGCCGCGGCGGAGGGCTCACCGGAGTTGCCCAATCGAGCTCTACGGGGCGCGGTTCGCTGAACAGAGAACACCGGGAGAGAGAGGAGACAAAGGCGAACTCACTAAGATGCGTTTCGCGGCTGGAGAAAGAACCGAGGGGCACCCGCCATGGCTGGCCGCAGAGGAGCTCGCTGGAGCTCGCGTAAAACGGCCCTAGAGGTCACCATTCGACACGGGAGGTGGATGAGGAGAAAGAGGGGAGCGGGGCGAAGCTCACCTAGCGACAAAACGAAGACGAGGGTGGCTCGGAGGTGACGGTCGACGCGGTGGGGCGGACTGGACGCTCCGGCGGTTTGCGACGCTGTGGTTGCGGCTCTCGCAAGTGGGATTGGAGCAGAGGAGTGAAAACGGGGTCGCGTCCTTCCTATAAAGGGGCCGAGGCGCGCGGGAAGGGCGCTCCCACGACGCGCGTCGTGGCGGCGGTTGCTGCAGCGCCAGGCGCGGGCGGGAACGGCTGCCATGACCGTGCGACTCAGGCAGTTGGATGAAGAAGAAGACAGCGCTGACTTGCGGGCCCTCGGTGTCTGTGGCAAAGAGGGAGGGGACGGCGCGGGCGGCACAGTTGCGGCCGAGATGGGCCGGCCCAGGAGGGAGGAGAAAGGAAGAGCGCGCGCGTGGGCTGGCTCGGCGGGAGAAGGCAGCAGGCCGAACGGGCCGCTCGGGCCGGAAGGAGGGAGGGGAGAGGGAGAAGGAGAATTCCCTTTTCATTTTCTAAAATGACGTTTCCAAATACATTTTCAAATGATTTTCAATTCCCTTTTGGCATTTAGATAAAACCAGACATTGCATAAAATAAAGTGCAGCAGCATGTATGCATAAACAAGTTGCTAATTTTATGATTGATTTTATTTTCACAAAAGTATTATTATTTCCTATATGTGAAATGCACACATACATACATAATTAAATCATATTTAGGTATTTTAAAACAAAGCAAAATTTAGGGTGTTACAAGGACTAGTCTTAATTATATAGTTTAGGTTTATTATATTAATTCTACAAACTATACCATTCTTATCCCAATGCTTCATTGGTATTTCTCCAATTATTTGAATATCTTCTAATCTTTGTACTATTTTATCTATGTCTTTTTTAGATTTTATATCTCTATACCAATTTGGTGCTAGTGATTGCAAACTAATGCATTCTATACTTGAATTTGTTATATAAAATATTTCTATATTTTCACCTAACTCTTCATCTCTATAATTTTCAGATTCTTTAATTTCTAAATTAGAATTTATAGATTTACGTATCTCTATCATATATGGAATGTTATCTTGATGAGGAATGAATGTAATTCCCTGTTCATGTATGATCGTTGTTTGCACTGAATATTGTAAAAATCTTAATCCTAATAACATATCAACATTTATCATAGATAGATCTCTTATTGTAATTTTGTCTATTATGTATTTTGTATTATTTATTTGTATTTCAACATTATAAGCTAATTGATTATGAGGCCTTTTTATTCCAGACATATCAGTAGATATTTCTGCCTTATCTTGGTCTATTGTATGAACTATTTCTGGACATCTTGCAAAATATTTATCATGTATAATATTCTTAGTACAACCGGTGTCTACCAGTGCTAATATTTTATAAGTGACGGTAGGAGTTAAGTTTAATTTTATAGGTATTCTTATTCCTACTATCTCTCTAAATGGTAGCTTAACTATATATTTGCTCCCAAAGCTTATTATGGCATATTTTAATTGTATAGTCTTATTATTTTTTCTGGTGGTTATTGCTTGATCCCTAAGCTCAGTATTACCAGTAACATTTTCTACTGCCTTACTTTCTTCATTAAGTTCTATCTTAATTCTTAGCTCTTCTAGTTCTGCTTCTAAGTTATTTATTCTGTTTTCTAAATTTCTAACTCTACTTGCTAATATTTTATCATCTGGTTCTAACTCTACCTCTTGTCTCCATTTCTGATTATTTTCTTTTAAGCATGAAATACAAGCTTGCTTTAAGCATTTACTACATGTAAATCTATTTTCTTGACTAGGGTAATATATACAGAAAATACATTTTATATTATAATCACCTCTTCCTTTTATCCAGTCATGCTTACAGCTTTCTTGATCCATTAATTCAATTTTTGCTTGTGCTTGACTATTAATATTATTATTGATGATTATATCTAATCCTTCCATAGCGTTATCTAGATTACATAGTTCTTCATCACCTAAGGAATTTATGAACTCAATATAACTTTGAGTATTATCTTCTTCTTCTTCATAACTTTCTAATAAAAACTGTTGACTACTTTCCAATTGCTCTTCTTCTTCTATGATATATTCAGTATTATTACTTTGCACCACTTCTTCATTTGTAGTACAATCTAAGCTATTATTCTGCACAACTTTTTTAATATTATTATTCTTTTCTTCCTTCTTATTCGCCTTAGCTTCCTGTTCCTTTATCACAACAGGTGCTTCAACATATTTATTCTCTAGCTTTCTTTCCTCCTTGATATTATTAAGATAATATATTTTTCGTATAAAATAGATTTCTTTCTCTCTAATAGCATTCCATTCACATATCATGGAATTTTTGTATTCATCATGAACTTTGCTTAACTTTTGTTCATAATATTTTATTTCATTGTCTAAATCTAAATTATCCATTATCAATACTTCTAGTATATCCCTTAATTTCAAATTTTAATAACCAGGCTCTGATACCACTGCGGGGGGTACAGGGGAAAAACGCTGTATTGAACTGTGAATTCAAATTCTAAATTCAAACTTAAAATTCACGAGTTACTATTCACGGCACTATTCAAATTCGCTGGTTACTATTCAAATTTGTGTCACTATTCAAAATACCAGGCACTATTCAAATTCAGAATATGAACAGTGCTCGAGCACTCACGGGAGTGGCTCAATCACTTTACTATTTAGGACACTATGCAGATCACTATGTAGGGAATATTTTATTATTCTATATGGATGCAGAATTGAATAAAAAATATTAAAAACACTATTTGAACAGTATGCGAAAAGCGACGTGCGTGATTATTAGCTACGTGATTATGCGGATTATGAGTGCGTGATTCACAGGATCTTGACAGGCTGGCGAGACCAGAGCTTCAGCCGTTCGTGCGACTATTGCTTGTGTCTGTCCTACTCGGTACTCACCGTATGCATCACTAGCTCGCTTCAGAACTAGACTCAACTGTTCTTCTCCCTCGCTATCCCCAGCCACTATCACACAGGACTCAGGCCCTATCGTCTCCCCAGGCAGTTCCACCCGAAGGGAACACTTCTCTGCGCAAACAAGGTTCTCTACAAACGCCGCTACCAGGGCTAACACGAGAACGACACACGCAGAGGTTTCTCCTCTAGGGTCCCTAGCATAGAGACATCGCCCCATATGAACGAGCTTAAAGGAAAACAGGGATTAAAACAGGAAAGCTTAATTCATTTTCACAGAACAAGCTTATATACGGCTTTCCCTTTCGGGAAACCCCAAGCACTTAGCACAAACCTGATTACCTTACAAGCGTAGGAAGATCACGATGACTTCCTTTATTCTCTAATTTACAAGAGTGGTGGAGTAATACAATGGTAGTGGTGGAGTACTACTATTCGTGGTGGATGATCCTCAGAGAGCTTCTGAGATCATGTCTTCATGGTTGGTGGTGTGCTGCGATGCTGAGTGGTGATTCCTGAGCCGATTCGTGATATCGAATGCAGGCGTCAGGCTTCTGCTTTTAAAGAGCCAGAGGAGCCTTCTGGAGCATCCTTCGTGGATGACTCTTCGTCCTTTGAGCTTATCGGCTGGAGTCTCGAGCCTTCCAGAGTGTCCTTCACGTTTATCTAGATCGTCCTTCGCGCTTATCGTCTGGAGAAAGCGACGTCTGACAAGCCTTCGTTATTAAGTCTTCAATTATCAATTGCCCAGACAGCTGGACGGTGCTACAGTAGAGTTACTGTACTCACTTTCGCGCTGTCCTCTGACAAAGTGTCTTCACATGAGTGTGTGTGTGTGTGTGTGTGTGTGTGTGAGAGAGAGAGAGAGAGAGAGAGAGGTAACTAGCTAGGAAGGAAATATTGATGTCCCATATGATCGACATTAAGTACTTATAACAACACTCACTTGAAGTTGTAGGGAAAGAGTATCTCCTTCTTGTCGCGTTGGTTCACTAAGAAATTCATGAGATTTCTCTCAGGTTGAGGCTTATAATCCTTCGGGGGGTTAGGGTGTTTATATATGACATACGGATCAACGAAACCAACATCATTATCCTTTCTCTTTCTAAGTTCTGTCATCTCATATCTGCATACATAAAAATTGTGAATATATAATAAAAAAATTATGAATATAGTAGAAAATAATCACACTTACAGACAATAGCAGCTAATGAGACTTTTATCGAAAGAGTCTAGGTGGCATAGTTGGTGTAATTCTGAAAACTCGACATAGATAATGTCATTGCCACGGAAGTAATGGTGGTTTCTAATTCTGACAGAAAGATAGATTTCTCCCACATCAGACGCCGACATGTACCACCCGTTTAGCAGGTACATTTGCGTACCCAGTTCACCTAATTTCTCTGGGCTGTATAGACTCTGGCCTGGTACAAATTTCTTGTAAGGATCCACTTCCGGAGCAGATGGTCCTTCAGCGAGCACTTCGGCAAGGTTCAAACCAGTGTCCTCATAAAACCGAAGAAACGACTCATAGCCACCTACCTCCTCCACTAAGTTTAAGTTTGAACCATATTCGTTAGGAACGACAAGGGGGGATTGATTGTTGCGATTGTTGTCTGAGTTGTGCAACACCTTTCCCTACTCTCTTCTTTTTTGCACCGCCCCATATGACTTGGTGAGAGAGCGGTCATAGTTCGATATCGGTTGTTTCGCGGCGCTCTTAAGAGAATCCCGTTTTTTTTGTTCCAACTTCTTTCTTAGCTGATCTGGAGGTAGGAAGAAGTATGATGGCTCTGGGTTCTCCCTCGCTCGTCGTGCCTGTTTTGTACCTTCAAAGAAATCTTTCACTTCTTTTTGTACTGCATCCTTTAATTCTTGTTCACTTTTCTCGTAAGATAGTTTTTAGGGAATAACTGGATGAGTGTTTGCTTTCTGCTTCTTTGCCGGCGGGTAGGGCAATGGCTTCGTTTGCGGGGCGGACATCTTAGGGGCTGGCTTCCTTGGAGACGGGGGAGGCGTTGGAGACCGCCTTGGAGGCAGTGCAGACTTTGGAGGCGGCGAAGGAGTTGTGGACTTCCTTGGAGGCGGCGGAGGAGTTGGAGATGGTGGGGATGCAGCAGTGCCTTCGAAGGCATCATCATTGCCCTGAGCACTATGATGATCGGGAGAAGCAACAACTGGACTTTAGTTGGTGGAGGCCCTGCTTTGTGAGTACAAAAAATAATGAGATATAAGTTAATGCTTATTATTAGTCATGCCCATAGAAAATTATTAAAAAATTGTTTTGTTAACTTTTGTCCGCACCTAATGTCTGCTGGCGGTGGAGCAGACGCCCCAGGGATAATGATGTAGCGCTTGCGCCATAGTATATATGCCTTCTCTGCTTCTCCTAGAGGCTTCTCTCCATCACCTCCAGTAATGTCAAGAGCTAGATCCTCATAACCTTTGCTCACTTTATCAACTGTGACCCTAGCATATCCAGGTTGTATTGGTGCCCCATGGATTCTTGGTGTCTTGATAGGGTCTAGAGGAGTAAAAACACCGACAGCGACCTTGATTGTGTCATTCCCCCTTGGAACATGTAGCTCAATTGATGTCATCAGAGTAGTGACATCATCCACGGGGAAGCGCAGCGCTGTGTCATCTTGATTTGGCAACTCAGTGGAAGCGCAGCTGCTTTTCAACTGACTAGGGGGCTGATATTATCATTCATTCTTGGCTCTGATGCCTGCCTCTGGGCACTCATTGCTATCTGCACTTGCTTTCTGATTTCTTCCTGTATTCTTGCTTTCATTGCTTTTTCTCGCTCCTGTGCTTGAAGCACCATTTCCTCCAACATTGTCACCCACGCTGCTTGCTCCTCCTTGCTTCTCTGGCGGCTTCGGTAGGTTTCCCTGTCATTAGGGAAACCATGCTTCCATGAAGTGTTGCGTCCTAAACCTCTAGTTCGGCCAGTGTGTTCAGCAGTCCCGATGGCATACGTCAGCTCATCCTTCTCTCTATTGGGCTTGAACGCACCAATCTCTTTAGCTTGTATAGCAAAAGCCAATCGGCGTCGTGCTGTTTCTAGTTTTTGCCCATACACTGCCAAACCGGTCTCTGGGTCGAGTCTTCCCCCATGACCGAAAAACCAATTCTTCGCGCGCGGCGGCCACTTGCTAATTCTGGTTCGATCCCCTTGGCAATAATGTCCGCTTCTATTTTTCGCCACTTCGGAATGGCAGTCTCGTAACCACCTGATCCCATGTCATGGTGGTATACCTTTTTTCTGGCATTCTCTTGGTTTCTTCTCACCCATGCCTCACCCTCTGTCGATGTCTTGTACTCTACAATATCATTCCAATAGGGCCTTAACTTTGGGATCGGGCCTCTAGCAGTATTGAAATTCGGCGTTAAGTTCTTCTTGACGTATGTGTTGTATAGGTGTTTCTTCTAAGTCTAGAATTGTGTGGCCATCTTCTTCATAGCCCACGATCGAACTAGGTCCTTCAATTCATTGTCATTGATATCATCATAATCATCCGCTTGCAACGTGAAATGTTGAAGGATATCATTCCAAAGCAGATTCTTGTCATGATCAGAGACAAAACTAACATCAGGCTCGTTGATCTTTTCCTTCCATTCATGGATACTGATCGGAACTCTGTCCCTTACAAGATACCCACAGTGTTCCACAAATTTCCTTTTATGTGGACCAAGTGGTTCGCCTGTCTCGATGTTGAATTCCAATATTATGTACCTATCGGGCCCCTATTTTAGGGTCCACTGTGCATCACGTATCAGTCCCTGGATCAGTAGCTGATACGTACAGATCGAACAAGATTGATATCAAAAACCATACTTTTATTGATAATGGGGAATCACGTTACAAAGTTCATATTACATAGCGTGGGCCAATGGCCTTATAATATACATCAGAGTTCTAATACAGCGGTCCTATAACGATGTGGTTCCATTCCTACAGGCAACTTGAAGTGCGGACGTAAACCTTAATCCTAAACTCAATCCTATATCTTTATCCTAGTGGTCCTCGAGTAGCTCCTTTGCGTAATCGTACATCTTCGTCCTCTTATGTACTCCTGTCTTTCCAACCTGGCGTAGCTTCGATAGCATCGTCCTCGTTTGTACTCCTACAGTTTGACTCCTAAAAATATAGAATGGAGGGGATTGAGTACATAAAGTACTCAGCAAGCCCTAACTTTGGGGTAGAGGTGAAGTGTATGGCGGAGGCTATTTGTGGAGGTGGTCTTATGGTGGAAATTTATATGGTAATAGTAGAGTGATATAAAATGGAGGTTTGGGCCCTGGGAGAGTATTAATCCTTCTCGCCAGTTCCCGGAGTTTATAACTTACCATAACTAATAACTTGCAACTTACCAGATTGTCACAGTTTCTTTACATAAAAAGTCTAATCATTTGAGACCTCATCCCAGCGGTTGCCCATTCCAAGGACATGGCTATTCGAATAGATTTGATAAACTCTGCAGAGGTGTACAAATTTCCCCACATGATAGGCGTAGTCGACACCATCGTCATGGCTTAGACAGGCCTAACGAGACCTCGTACCCGGATGGTGCTACCTTAGATTTCCATATAATTTCACCACGGACTACTCAGGGACCGGAACCCACAAGCATCAGGATGATCACATAGCATCCTAAAATATCAAGTGGTTGGATGATCATACAGCATCCGGTGGATGATCACATAGCATCCAGATTAAATAATAAAAGGGTGCTCACACACGGCACAACAATAAATTTTACATGGAAGACCACAAAGCAACCATGCCGATCAGACCACGGTAGATCACACAGCAGCCGTGTCCTCTCCTGTTAGTCCGTTGCCACTCCGGCCTCCTAGTGAAAATTATACTTTAATCTAACGGGGTGTGAGATCAAGTCTACCCATATAGACATGTGGTTGTACGAAATTCTGGCTAGGCAAGATGGCAAATGAACCGGTCCTTATATGACCGAAGCGAGTATCTCCCAACAGGAACCCTCACCAGGCGATCCTGCCAAGGTAATCCACACCACGTGAAATACCCCCACTCGCTCCCGTCGAAAATAAGTTCTATTTTACCAGTTCAATTAACATCCATGTTCTTAGGTTTTCCATATCATAAAGCTCATAGCATATGTATCACATTATTCATTATATATCACGACATTCATCATATATCACGATATTCATTATATATCACAATATTCATCGTTTATCACAATATTCATCATATGTCATATATGTTCATAACATTGGTTCACCTGATAATATGGATAACATCATTTATGATTAATTTAATTAAATAATTAGTTCAAAGGGGAGTGGTAGGTTTTATGGTTGGAGTGGTGGAGTATAGTGGGAGCAGTGGAATATAGTAGTGGAGGAGCGGTGGAAAAGAGAGTGGTTTAGGAGTGGTAGATTTATGTAGAGAAGAAAGGGTAGCGGGATGGATGTGGCATAATGTATGGAGGGAAAAGGGGAGGTGGGAGTCAGGACTTGCCTCCGCTCGCTGTCGAGTATACCCTTCTCTGATTCATGTGTCCCTTATTCCCGTCTTCTAGACTCTGTCGGGTTTTCTCCACGTCTTCTATTTACGCGGCCTAGCGTCGACAGGCAAGAAACACAAACAAGAAAAAAATAACAAGCAAGACATGTAAAACAAGCACGGACAACCAAAGTGAAGGAAGTGATCCTAGATGGGTTGGTCATATTAGGTGATGGGTTGCTATCTAAGGTTATCATTATTATGTCAATTTAAAGTAAGATAAAGGGATTCCATCCACAGGGTAAGGTTTCTACGGGTTATTATTAAATGAAAGAAATAAGAAGCAAACATATCTAGAATTTAAATGGGCACCAAAAATTAGGAAAGACATTTTAATATGTAGGGTTACATTTCAAAAGATTTATGGTGCAAGCATTATGGATTTCTGAATTACGTTGATGAAGATATAAATTATTCAAGTCTGCCGATTATACGCGAATGGAAACAAGCATGGAAATTAATTCTACAATTTTTATTTATGCAACATGAGTGGAAATTATAAAAGTATGATCTAGAGCTACTCTAGTTTATTAGAAATTTTCCTGGAATTTTTATGTAATTAATAAGCTTACTTTTTCACATACTGTGTACAAATCCCGGGTGCACATAGCAATTTCCCAGCTGGAGCGTCAGGGCTGATCGTCCCTGTACTGTGCTCATGAGCCCTGAGCCGATCGGTGGACTAGCTCCCTCTCTGTCTTTGTTTTATGTGGAACACGTCCACACAGTAAAGAAGGAAAGGAGATAGGCCACTTGTGGCTGACGGACCAGAGGCATGTCGTGCAGCCATTGGCCACCACGACGTGGCCTGGGGCTGATGGCCTTGGATGCCTCGGATGCCGTCGTGTGTCTGCTCGTCCTCATCCGCGTGGTCAACGAACGGAAAATCAGAGAAGGAGCGAGAAGGAGAGAGAGAGAGTGAGAAGGAGGGAGAGAGGGAGTGGGAACCGGGCAGGGCTTAGCCATCGACGGCCCCTGGCACGGCTTCGGCGCGCGCTGCGTCAGCAGAGGCGAGCAGCGGCGAGGGCGGCGCACTACGATGGCGGCGACCTCGGCTCCGACGAGTAGTGGCAAGCTCGACGATGCTCCGGTGGTGTCTGACTCCGGCGGCTAAGCGGCGGCAGTGCCGTCCATGGCTCTAGTGCGGCGGCGGTAGCAGCGTCTCTAGCTCCGGCGGTGCTTGGCGAGAAGATCGAGGTGCGGGTACGACGGCATCATGGACCGGTGTAGCAGCAGCTCCGGTGTCGTTTCCGCGCGTCCTCGGCGTCCTCAGCGCGGCGATGCCTGCCTTCGGCGGGTTCGTGTACAGTGAGGGCAAGGACTCCGTGGTAAGCGAGCTCATGCTCGGCTCGTCGACACTGCTAGAGCAAGCAGCCAGAGAGAAACAGAGCTCGTCCTCAAGTTTCCTGCATCCAAGCTCGACGGAGGTGTCTAGTCATGGTGGCCTCGCCGGCCTTTTATAGGCGCGAGTAAAAGCGGTGGAGAGGCAGCCGATATTTCTCCGGCCAAGCAGATTTTTGCCGGCATGAACTGCAGCTAGCACAGCAGCGGCAGTCAACGTCTACATGTGCACACGCGAGGCTCAAGCTGGCCTGTCCGGAGGCGGCAGCAGCACAGCGTGTGAGCTGGCCATGGCCGGGCATGGCAGTGCGGCAGGAGTGTCTTCATGACGCACCCTCCGAGCTTGAGCTGGCGCCTGACAAGCTCGATAGGACATGTCGAGACATGAGCCGGTGGTCTCTGCTGCACGCTCAGCTCCGTCGCTTTTGTGCAGGAGCCAGGAGGTGGCGACGGGGATATTTTCCGGCAAAGGCGGCAGGCCGGCATCGATGCGTCGTCCACACGGTGGTTGGCACAGGCTTCACGACAAGCTCGACGTGCACGGGTGTGATGGTGGCCCATAGCTGCAGCACACTCGTGCTTCTGCTGCTCGCTGCTGTGTTGTGATAGCTGTCGACGGAGATCTCGGCTGCATGCAGGAGACCAGACCGGGTATCGAGATTTTTACCGGCACCCGTTGCAGCGCCACAGTGCATGGTAGGCAGCAGCTGCGCTTCCTCCTCCACACGCATACGCGTGCGCTAGCAGTCTGTGCTGTGCGTGCTGTTGCTGCATCTCCGGGAAGAAGAACGACGCACGCGGTTCATGTGGTGTGGTGCCGGGCGAGAGGTGGCCAGTCCAAATCGGTAGGGGAGGAGAACGCACACAGTTGGTCTTTCCTATTTCTATTTCATTATTATTATTGTAATTAAGCAATGTATGTGTATATGTAAACCTACTCGATGACGATGTATGCCTACCAAGTCATGTATATATATATCAAGAAGTATTACTGATTAAAGAATGCCGTGTTACTGACTAGCATAAAATATATTCCAGTGTAACTAACCATTAACATTTTAGCCATGATGAGAATTAAGAAAGGGGAATTAATTAAATATAAGAAGATGGCATGTATCTTTTAATATTGATGCATTTCTAATACTAGGAAATTAAAGGGCGTGATCATGATGTGTATATATATCTAAGTATTATATTATTATAATTATAACTATAGAAATTAAAGGCAAGGGATGTCTGCAAATTAACTAAAAGTAAACCACTCTGAGGAGGAACAATTAACTATGCTGCTATTATAATTACGCAGAGGAGGTTATTAAATATTATTTATATCTATGTTGCATTTTCTAGTTAAGGGGGATTTATTTTGGTGCCGCAAGATAAATTCCAGGAGGCAAACAATCAAACATTCAAGCAAGCAAGCATTCAATCAGTCACGCAGGCAAACAATTCAAACATTCATATGGTGAGTTTTGATGCAGGGTTTTGGAAAAGCATTTTCTTTTAAAACGGTTGTGAGGGAAAATAACTAATCAAGTTTAAATTTGTTGTAAATTTAATAAAAGTTCAAATTTTTAGTGATTTTTATCATGATGCAAAAATACGGGTGTTACAGATCTACCCCACTTAGAAGAATCTCGTCCCCGAGATTCAAGCAAACTAGAGGGAGAAACTAGTGTGAGAGAAGAAACTAGAGAGGGAGAAAACCTATAGAGAAAGAGAAAGATCTAGAGGTGGAGGGAATCCTATTGCCTTACTGGACTGTCCTCCGGAGAGTTCCTTGATCCACTAATGTACCATCCTGTCATTACGGTGGTGGTACTCTATCGGAGAGAGTATGACTCTATTGCCTTGTCCAGGCGATTACCGATTGGCTTGAGCAAGAAAAATACCACCTTGTGATTACCCCATCGGGAATCACATCCTATCGGGAGGAGATATATTTCTTGTCTCTTGGTAGCTGCTTGATCTGTTTCCGCTTTCTGTACCCCTTTCATAAATTATCTTCGGCTGCCTGATCTTCGAGTAAATTCCAGTTCTTCTTCTTCTATCTCTGGGCTACCCCACTTCGAAGAATTGATCTTCTAAGTATTCTTTTATTTTCTTATGGTTGTAGAGCCACTTGAGAGGTCTTGGTCTTTGGGTTTCTTCTAATTGAGCATATCACCCCTGTCTTGAGTTGCAGCGATTGTCTTTTGATGATCCACCCTATTATGAGAACTTATTTAATTTAATTCTTCCAGGTTTATGGTGCCAATCTTCTGGTTCTGCTTCTTTTTGAGCAACAATCACAGTGTTCTTAGGGTTCCATTTCTCATCCAAAAACTTGCATCTTTCTGCTTCATTTATTTCCACCATGTTCTTGTACTTTTCTTCCTTTTCTTGTATCGAGGTCCGGATCTACCCCACTTAGAAGATTTATCCTTAAATCTTCGATTATTTTATTTCTTAGATCTGATTACCTTCCGTGTAGATTATTCTTTATCTTGTGATCACCCTTACTTGGCTTCTTAGCACATGATGCTTTGATTGTGTACACTCTATTTATCTATTTTTTTTATCCATACACCCTATTTAACATTTCTTGCTTTGGTAAGCTTTAGGGTCGTGAGCCAAACACACAGATTTTGATTACCACGGGAGGAATACAACAATGGGGAAAGAGGGAGGTGCTGACTATGAGTACATCTCCCTTGGGAGGACTAGTCTACTTCGTCGGACAAGGAGGCTTCATTCCGGCGTGCTGGAGGTTCTTCCACTGAGCTTGGTGCAGGTTCTTCTTCGTTTGGCGGTGGTTGATTGAGCGGGAGGAGAGGCTCGGCGTCGAAGTCTCTCGATGGTGGCGGTGCTGGGGGTACTGCAGGGTCCGTCCTTCTTCTTCCTGGCAGGTGGATTGGGATTCCTTCCAAAATCACGGGCTCTTGCCTATCAGCGGTGACTCGGGCTTGTGCTTCTACATGAAGGCTCCTGGCATAGATCACGACCACTTGGGCGCGGTGGATGCAGTTCATCAGTCCGGCGGCTTGCCTATCGTACTGCTCGTCGAGGGAGAGCAGGTAGTCGGTCATGAACTTCATGGTGGGGTTGTCTTCTTGCTCTTGCAGGGCTTCCATGCGGGCGATCCAGGCAGGGCGGTTCTTCTCCTGTGGTGGGAAGAATCTCATGGGTGTACGAGTGATGGGCTCTTCGTAGAGCTGGCACAGGTGTCGCAGGGCTTTACGGGCGACGGCTTGGTAGGTGTCGATGAAGCGAAAATCGGTTGCAGTCATGCTCCAAGCTTCAGCTATGTCGGGGAAGTCTTCACTCTTTGCGACGTAGATGGTGACTTCACAACGCTCAATGCCATGTTCTTCATACTCACGGCCTTCATACTCGGGACGCTTTTGTATTCCAAGTCTCTGCATGGTGGCATATAGGAGCTTGGGAAATCCTTCGGTGTGGAGGCAGTAGCTGCTGACCCAAACACCTTCGGCCATTTGTGGGTGTGGGAGGAATCGACTGTGGTGGTTTGCGAGTGGAAAGCTGAGGGTGTGGTTGCTTTGCTTTTGCTCAAGGTAAGAAAAAGCTGGCAGTGGGATTCTTCAGTGGGCGTGGGTGATGATGAGGGCGGAGGAGTTCCTTCTTTTATAAGGTGCCGGTGTTGAGGCTTGCAAGGGATGCTTTGACTGATCCTGAGGTGTGTGGGGAAAGGAAAGGGAGTGGGAATGGGTTCCACTTATATAGTGCGACACTATTGCGGGGGTGTAGTTTTTACAACTGTGCGGTGGTCTTCGTCGGTTTGCGGCTTACTGTAAATCCTAGAAAACGAAGTGGTTAGGGTCTGCTGGGGATGGTGGTATTGACTGCACCATTTTTTTCTCTTTCACTGACTTGAGTCCAAAAATCTCAAAAATACATTTGGCACCAACAAGATCTCTAGGATTTTATTCTACCTTTTTTTTCAACAACTAACTTAGGACCTTCCGTACGGTAACGGGCGCGTTACAATGATGTACAAGATTATTGATCCTATCATCATAGAAATTAGGGTAGCAAAGACGAACGTAACGAGCTCATCTGCTTCTAAGCACATCTTGAGGACTTCAACTTCTAGCTTCTGACAACGTACTTTTTCTTTTTCTTGCTATTTTTCCGGTAAATCTTCGGCTGGCAACACTTTTTTTTGGATTATTGGAATAAGTTGGCACTTGAGTAGGGGCTTATGTGGGTGATTTGTGTTGCTGGCGGGTGTCTTGAGGTGAAGGGGCAGCTGAGGAGGGGTGTTTTTATAGGCGGATGACGGTGGGGGTTAGGGGACCGGGTGCGCACCATTATTGGCAGCATTGAGCAGCATCGAGTGCCGAAGGAATCGGCGTCGTGGGGGACAGCAGCAGCAACTTTCGGCGGTGATGGAGGTGACAGCATGAGCGGTGTCGTGGGGCGGTGGTGCACGGTGGTGCGGTGTGCAGTGGAAAGATAGCGGCGTGACGCTGAGGGGATGGCACCGGCGTGCAGAAAAGTGCGCGGTGGCATGGATGGTGGTGGTGTGCGGAATTTACAGTTTTCTCATGTTGCCTGCTGCGTATTTATTTTCAGTAGCTCTAGTGTGATGAGAAACGGGCTCGTGGTGTTGTTACTGGATAAACAATGTGTTGGCTGTACTGTCACAAGTAGCAATCGGGTAGCTGCTGATTCCTTATTCCTATCTTGTCTTCCAAAAATTAATTTCCAATAATCTCTGCCTTCTTCAAAATATCCCAGATAGTAGTCTTCCCTTGTATGACCGCCAAAAATATTCATGGAATGGGGAGGGGAAAGAGCACAAGGTGAGGGGAGAGAGATCTAAATGGGTAGTTGTAACAAGATGCAAGGATTATCTTCAGACAGTGCAACAAAAAAATAAAGAGCTAACAAGCAAAGACAACTGCACGTGACCTAATGCATGGGTTATTGTCCATTATTATTATTATTATCATTATTATTATTATTATTATTATTATTGTTATTATTATTATTATTATTATTATTATTATTATTATTATTATTATTATTATTATTATTATTATTATTATTATTATTATTATTATTATTATTATTATTATTATTATTATTATTATTATTATGCAGAACCTAATCACTATTTTGAACCTACGTATATTTTGAAGGGGGTGAGAGAAGAGGGAAACCATATTTTTTTAAAATAGAACGTCAAGGCAAGGTGAGAGACAAAGTTATAAGCAATGTTTTTGTAAAATAGATTTTTAGAAAAATATTCTTGTCTAACGGCCATGCTAAAGTTACGTCCTACAGTCCAAGTATGGCTCCGATACCACCTGTCGGGCCCCTATTTTAGGGTCCACTGTGCATCACGTATCAGTCCCTGGATCAGTAGCTGATACGTACAGATCGAACAAGATTGATATCAAAAACCATACTTTTATTGATAATGGGGAATCACGTTACAAAGTTCATATTACATAGCGTGGGCCAATGGCCTTATAATATACATCAGAGTTCTAATACAGCGGTCCTATAACGATGTGGTTCCATTCCTACAGGCAACTTGAAGTGCGGACGTAAACCTTAATCCTAAACTCAATCCTATATCTTTATCCTAGTGGTCCTCGAGTAGCTCCTTTGCGTAATCGTACATCTTCGTCCTCTTATGTACTCCTGTCTTTCCAACCTGGCGTAGCTTCGATAGCATCGTCCTCGTTTGTACTCCTACAGTTTGACTCCTAAAAATATAGAATGGAGGGGATTGAGTACATAAAGTACTCAGCAAGCCCTAACTTTAGGGTAGAGGTGAAGTGTATGGCGGAGGCTATTTGTGGAGGTGGTCTTATGGTGGAAATTTATATGGTAATAGTAGAGTGATAGAAAATGGAGGTTTGGGCCCTGGGAGAGTATTAATCCTTCTCGCCAGTTCCCGGAGTTTATAACTTACCATAATTAATAACTTGCAACTTACCAGATTGTCACAGTTTCTTTACATAAAAAGTCTAATCATTTGAGACCTCATCCCAGCGGTTGCCCATTCCAAGGACGTGGCTATTCGAATAGATTTGATAAACTCTGCAGAGGTGTACAAATTTCCCCACATGATAGGCGTAGTCGACACCATCGTCATGGCTTAGACAGGCCTAACGAGACCTCGTACCCGGATGGTGCTACCTTAGATTTCCATATAATTTCACCAAGGACTACTCAGGGACCGGAACCCACAAGCATCAGGATGATCACATAGCATCCTAAAATATCAAGTGGTTGGATGATCACACAGCATCCGGTGGATGATCACATAGCATCCAGATTAAATAATAAAAGGGTGCTCGCACACGGCACAACAATAAATTTTACATGGAAGACCACAAAGCAACCATGCCGATCAGACCACGGTAGATCACACAGCAGCCGTGTCCTCTCCTGTTAGTCCGTTGCCACTCCGGCCTCCTAGTGAAAATTATACTTTAATCTAACGGGGTGTGAGATCAAGTCTACCCATATAGACATGTGGTTGTACGAAATTCTGGCTAGGAGAGATGGCAAATGAACCGGTCCTTATATGACCGAAGCGAGTATCTCCCAACAGGAACCCTCACCAGGCGATCCTGCCAAGGTAATCCACACCACGTGAAATACCCCCACTCGCTCCCGTCGAAAATAAGTTCTATTTTACCAGTTCAATTAACATCCATGTTCTTAGGTTTTCCATATCATAAAGCTCATAGCATATGTATCACATTATTCATTATATATCACGACATTCATCATATATCACGATATTCATTATATATCACAATATTCATCGTTTATCACAATATTCATCATATGTCATATATGTTCATAACATTGGTTCACCTGATAATATGGATAACATCATTTATGATTAATTTAATTAAATAATTAGTTCAAAGGGGAGTGGTAGGTTTTATGGTTGGAGTGGTGGAGTATAGTGGGAGCAGTGGAATATAGTAGTGGAGGAGAGGTGGAAAAGAGAGTGGTTTAGGAGTGGTAGATTTATGTAGAGAAGAAAGGGTAGCGGGATGGATGTGGCATAATGTATGGAGGGAAAAGGGGAGGTGGGAGTCAGGACTTGCCTCCGCTCGCTGTCGAGTATACCCTTCTCTGATTCATGTGTCCCTTGTTCCCGTCTTCTAGACTCTGTCGGGTTTTCTCCACGTCTTCTATTTACGCGGCCTAGCGTCGACAGGCAAGAAACACAAACAAGAAAAAAATAACAAGCAAGACATGTAAAACAAGCATGGACAACCAAAGTGAAGGAAGTGATCCTAGATGGGTTGGTCATATTAGGTGATGGGTTGCTATCTAAGGTTATCATTATTATGTCAATTTAAAGTAAGATAAAGGGATTCCATCCACAGGGTAAGGTTTCTACGGGTTATTATTAAATGAAAGAAATAAAAAGCAAACATATCTAGAATTTAAATGGGCACCAAAAATTAGGAAAGACATTTTAATATGTAGGGTTACATTTTAAAAGATTTATGGTGCAAGCATTATGGATTTCTGAATTACGTTGATGAAGATATAAATTATTCAAGTCTGCCGATTATACGCGAATGGAAACAAGCATGGAAATTAATTCTACAATTTTTATTTATGCAACATGAGTGGAAATTATAAAAGTATGATCTAGAGCTACTCTAGTTTATTAGAAATTTTCCTGGAATTTTTATGTAATTAATAAGCTTACTTTTTCACATACTGTGTACAAATCCCGGGTGCACATAGCAATTTCCCAGCTGGAGCGTCAGGGCTGATCGTCCCTGTACTGTGCTCATGAGCCCTGAGCCGATCGGTGGACTAGCTCCCTCTCTGTCTTTGTTTTATGTGGAACACGTCCACACAGTAAAGAAGGAAAGGAGATAGGCCACTTGTGGCTGACGGACTGGGTCCACCAGAGGCATGTCGTGCAGCCATTGGCCACCACGACGTGGCCTGGGGCTGATGGCCTTGGATGCCTCGGATGCCGTCGTGTGTCCGCTCGTCCTCATCCGCGTGGTCAACGAACGGAAAATCAGAGAAGGAGCGAGAAGGAGAGAGAGAGAGTGAGAAGGAGGGAGAGAGGGAGTGGGAACCGGGCAGGGCTCAGCCATCGACGGCCCCTGGCACGGCTTCGGCGCGCGCTGCGTCAGCAGAGGCGAGCAGCGGCGAGGGCGGCGCACTACGACGGCGGCGACCTCGGCTCCGACGAGTAGTGGCAAGCTCGACGACGCTCCGGTGGTGTCTGACTCCGGCGGCTAAGCGGCGGCAGTGCCGTCCATGGCTCTAGTGCGGCGGCGGTAGCAGCGTCTCTAGCTCCGGCGGTGCTTGGCGAGAAGATCGAGGTGCGGGTACGACGACATCATGGACCGGTGTAGCAGCAGCTCCGGTGTCGTTTCCGCGCGTCCTTGGCGTCCTCAGCGCGGCGATGCCTGCCTTCGGCGGGTTCGTGTACAGTGAGGGCAAGGACTCCGTGGTAAGCGAGCTCATGCTCGGCTCGTCGACACTGCTAGAGCAAGCAGCCGGAGAGAAACAGAGCTCGTCCTCAAGTTTCCTGCATCCAAGCTCGACGGAGGTGTCTAGTCATGGTGGCCTCGCCGGCCTTTTATAGGCGCGAGTAAAAGCGGTGGAGAGGCAGCCGATATTTCTCTGGCCAAGCAGATTTTTGCCGGCATGAACTGCAGCTAGCACAGCAGCGGCAGTCAACGTCTACATGTGCACACGCGAGGCTCAAGCTGGCCTGTCCGGAGGCGGCAGCAGCACAGCGTGTGAGCTGGCCATGGCCGGGCATGGCAGTGCGGCAGGAGTGTCTTCGTGACGCACCCTCCGAGCTTGAGCTGGCGCCTGACAAGCTCGATAGGACATGTCGAGACATGAGCCGGTGGTCTCTGCTGCACGCTCAGCTCCGTCGCTTTTGTGCAGGAGCCAGGAGGTGGCGACGGGGATATTTTCCGGCAAAGGCGGCAGGCCGGCATCGATGCGTCGTCCACACGGTGGTTGGCACAGGCTTCACGACAAGCTCGACGTGCACGGGTGTGATGGTGGCCCATAGCTGCAGCACACTCGTGCTTCTGCTGCTCGCTGCTGTGTTGTGATAGCTGTCGACGGAGATCTCGGCTGCATGCAGGAGACCAGACCGGGTATCGAGATTTTTACCGGCACCCGTTGCAGCGCCACAGTGCATGGTAGGCAGCAGCTGCGCTTCCTCCTCCGCACGCATACGCGTGCGCTAGCAGTCTGTGCTGTGCGTGCTGTTGCTGCATCTCCGGGAAGAAGAACGACGCACGCGGTTCATGTGGTGTGGTGCCGGGCGAGAGGTGGCCAGTCCAAATCGGTAGGGGAGGAGAACGCACACAGTTGGTCTTTCCTATTTCTATTTCATTATTATTATTGTAATTAAGCAATGTATGTGTATATGTAAACCTACTCGATGACGATGTATGCCTACCAAGTCATGTATATATATATCAAGAAGTATTACTGATTAAAGAATGCCGTGTTACTGACTAGCATAAAATATATTCCAGTGTAACTAACCATTAACATTTTAGCCATGATGAGAATTAAGAAAGGGGAATTAATTAAATATAAGAAGATGGCATGTATCTTTTAATATTGATGCATTTCTAATACTAGGAAATTAAAGGGCGTGATCATGATGTGTATATATATCTAAGTATTATATTATTATAATTATAACTATAGAAATTAAAGGCAAGGGATGTCTGCAAATTAACTAAAAGTAAACCACTCTGAGGAGGAACAATTAACTATGCTGCTATTATAATTACGCAGAGGAGGTTATTAAATATTATTTATATCTATGTTGCATTTTCTAGTTAAGGGGGATTTATTTTGGTGCCGCAAGATAAATTCCAGGAGGCAAACAATCAAACATTCAAGCAAGCAAGCATTCAATCAGTCACGCAGGCAAACAATTCAAACATTCATATGGTGAGTTTGGATGCAGGGTTTTGGAAAAGCATTTTCTTTTAAAACGGTTGTGAGGGAAAATAACTAATCAAGTTTAAATTTGTTGTAAATTTAATAAAAGTTCAAATTTTTAGTGATTTTTATCATGATGCAAAAACACGGGTGTTACAGTACCGCCCCTCCAGTGGTTTTTTCGGGCCTCGAACATTCCTGCTCTTCACCGTTGTGGTTGCCGATCCAGAGGGCTATATATATAAAAAAAATAATAAATAAATATCTTGTGTACACAGAAGAGATGATAGATATTCGCATATATATGTACAATATTCACATATAATATATATTTAGTATATATACCTCGCTTGTATTTTCTTGCAAAACATTTTCTTGCTCATTTTCAAGAGCTAGGTATTGACTTCCGTCATCAACATCCTGCTCGCCAGGATTGGCAGTAAATTGAGTTCTGTCGTTGATAATATTCATCATTTCTTCCTCCATGTTGTCTCCCGGGGCAGCCATATCTAACAAATTTAACAAATTTTAAGTCATATATGTACAATAAGTCCTTTACAAATTTTATCTAAGTCATATATATAAACAAGTCATATATGTACAATAAGTCATATACAAAATAAATCTAAGTCACATATATAAACAAGTCATATATATATGATAAGTCATATACAAATTTAATCTAAGTCACGTATATAAACAAGTCATATATATACAACAAGTCATATATATACAATAAGTCATATACAAATTTAATCCAAGTCACATATATAAACAAGTCATATATATACAATAAGTCATATACAAATTTATTCTAAGTCACATATATAAACAAGTCATATATATACAATAAGTCATTTACAAATTTTATCTAAGTCATATATATAAGCAATGCCCCCTAGCAAGAACGATGAATTCGCCCTAGCGAGAACGATGATTCACTAGGGGCGAATTCATCGTTCTTGCTAGGGCGAATTCGTCGTTCTCACTAGGGAGAATTCGTCGTTCTCGTTAGGGCGAATTCGTTGTTCTCGCTAGGGCGAATTGTCATTCTCGCAAGGCGAATTATCGTTCTCACTAGGACGAATCGCGACGTACGTTGCTCCGCATATACAACACAATGGGGCGGCGTTGCTCCGTATATACAACAACGGGGCGGTGTTGCTCCGCATATACAACACAACGAGGCGGCGTTGCTCCGCATATACAACACAACGAGGCGGCATTGCTCCGCGTATGCAACAACGGGGCGGCGTTGCTCCGCATATATCATATACAAACACATACAAAGTCAACGGTGATGATCGACGTATATAGGGGTCGGCGGTGATGGGCGTCCGGAGGCGGTGATGACGAGGGCGGCGTCGGTGGCTGGGCCGGGGTGGAGTTGGGGCCGGGTGGCGTCGGTGGCGGCGCGAGCATCGTGGCCGGCCGGGCCGGGGTGGAGTCATCAGGGTCGGGCGGCGTCAGGGGTGGTGGGGCATCGGGGCACCGTGCCGGGGTGGTCGGGGGTGGCGCGTCGGCGAGCGCGTGGCGTCGGAGGCATGCGGCGTCAGGGCGGCGTCGGGGGCAGCCGGGCCGGGTGGAGTCGTCAGGGCCGGGCGGCGTCAAGGGCGGTGGGGCGTCGGGGCGCCGTGCCAGGGTGGTCGGGGGCAGCGCGTTGGCGAGCGCGTGGCGTCGGGGGCGTGCGGCGTCGGGGCGGCGTCGGGCGTGCGGGCGCTCGCGAGGTGCAGCGTCGGCGGCGGATCGGACGAGCGGCGGCGGGGCTCTGTTAGGGCTTGGCTCGACGAATTCGACGAAGTGGCGAGGAGGAAGAAAAGGGGCTAGGACGCTGCGGATATATAAAGGGCAGGACTTTTTAGTCCCGGGCGTTACCACCAGCCGGGACTAAAGGGCCCTGTTAGCGCCCGGGACTAAAGGTCGCACCTTTAGTCCCGGCTGGTGGTGCAGCCCAGGACTAAACCTTTAGTCCCAGGCGTTAATAGGGCCCGGGACTAAAGGTGTTTTGGCAGTTTCACTGCCCGCCAATTCATTTGGATTTTAATATATTTCTTTTTATACAAATGATAAAAGGCTTGTTAATTGCACAGAAAATTAAATACAAGGCATAAAAGTGTTTTTAAAAAATATAGATTCTATTTTGCTTTATTGCACATAGGAAAATTATGTGACCTAAAGTTTTAATTTTTTTATAAGTATTAAAACACAATGTAGTGTTTAAATTGCTATTTCGATAATGCAAAAATATAGTGTTTAATTAAATTCAAAAAACTCTTGTGTTTCGACTGGAAATTTGTTTTCACATCATTTCAATGTGACATAATCCCACTATCAAACATAAATTCACAATTATTACATAATATCTCTAATACACACTATTGAACATCAATATATATATCAAGCGGGCACAATAGTGAACTTCTTGACTTATGTTCCTTGGTTATGATCGCGTCGTAACCATGGAGTGTTCTCATCATTTAGCTGGATGCTTGGGTCTTTGTTCACTGTGAAGGGTGAAATTCGGTCATCCTTTTCATAATCTTCTGACATGTCTGACTTGTCTTCGATTCCGACGATGTTTCTTTTCCCTGAAAGAACTATGTGGTGCTTTGGCTCATCATTGATTGGGTGGTTGTCGTTTTTCGCTCTCTTTGGTTTTGTACACATGTCCTTGACATAGAACACCTGAGTCACATCCTTGGCAAGGACGAACGGTTCGTCTTTGTACCCAATATTATTGAGGTCCACTGTTGTCATTCCATACTGGTTGTCGACTGCTATGCCGCCTCCAGTAGTCTTTACCCACTGACACTTGAACAAAGGTACCTTAAAAGTAGGTGCATAGTCTAGTTCACATATCTCCTCTATGCGGCCATAGTATGTTTGCTTGTTCCCACTAGGGTCGGTGGCATCTATGCGGATACCACTGTTCTGGTTGGTGCTCCTTTTATCTTATGCTACTGTGTAAAATGTATTCCTATTTATCTTGTACCCTTTGTATGTGTGGATATACCACGATGGCTGCCTAGCCAACAAATACAGCTGCTCATCAATACTCTCATCACCCTGACATTCTTTTCGCAACCAGTCGCTGAAAGTTTCCATGTGCTGACGTGTAATCCATGCTTCAGACTTCCCTAGGAACTCGGATCGGAGGAGGTTCTTATGTGTCTCGATATACAGATCTACTAAGGAGGAGTTCTGTAGAATTGTGTAGTGTGCTTTATTGAAATAATCATCACCCTTACCATTATATGTTTCCTTCCCTAGTGTCCCCTTTCCACTTAGTCTCCCCTCGTGTCGCGATTCAGGAACACCAATCGGGTTAATATCGGGAATAAAGTCAACACAAAACTCAATGACCTCCTCTGTTTCGTAGCCCTTGGCGATGCTTCCTTCTGGCCGAGCACGGTTGTGAACATATTTCTGCAGAATTCCCATAAACCTCTCAAAGGGGAACATGTTGTGTAGGAACACAGGACCGAGAATAGTAATCTCCTTGACCAGATGAACTAGGAGGTGTGTCATGATATCAAAGAAGGAAGGAGGGAACACCAACTCAAAGCTGACAAGACATTGAACCACATCATTATGTAGTTTCGCTAGATCTGTTGGATCGATTGCCTTCTGAGAAATTACATTGAGGAATGCACATAGCTTTATGGTGGCTAGACGTACATTTGGCGGTAGAATTCCTCTTAATGCAACTGGAAGCAATTGAGTCATGAGCACGTGGCAGTCATGGGACTTTAAGTGTCCAAATTTCTTCTCTGGCATATTTATTATACCCTTTATATTTGAGGAGAATCCAGACGGTACCTTGATACTATCTAGGCATTCAAACAAGCTGTCCTTCTCTTCTTTGCTAAGAGTGTAGCTGGCAGGACTTAAGTAATGGCGTCCATCATCTGTCTTCTCTGGATGCAGGTTGTCTCGTTCTTTCAAACACCGCAGGTCCTGTCGTGCTTCAATTGTGTCCTTAGGCTTCCCATACACGCCCATGAAGCCTAGCAGGTTCACACAAAGATTCTTCGTCAGGTGCATCACGTCGATCGTGCTGCGGACCTCTAGGACTTGCCAATAGGGTAGCTCCCAAAATATGGACTTCTTCTTCCACATGGGTGCATGACCGTTGGCATCCTTCGAAATAGGTTGGCTGCCAGGTCTCTTTCCAAAGATTACTTTCACATCATTGACCATATCGAGGACGTCCTCACCAGTTCGGTTGCGAGGCTTAGTCTGGTGGTCTGCCTTACCTTTAAAATGCTTGCCTTTCTTTCTTACGGGGTGATTTACAGGAAGAAATCGTCGATGCCCAAGGTACACGGCCTTGCGACACTTTTTCAAGAATATACCTTTCATGTCACCAAAACAGTGTGTGCATGCATTATATCCCTTGTTTGATTGTCCTGAAAGATTACTTAGAGCTGGTCAATCATTGATTGTTACGAACAACAATGCTCGCAGGTCAAAGTGCTCTTGTTTGTGCTCATCCTACACACGTACACCTGTTTTGTTCCACAAAAGTAGAAGTTCTTCAACTAGTGGCCTCAGGTACACATCGATGTCGTTGCTAGGTTGCTTTGGGCCTTGGATGAGCACCGGCATCATAATAAACTTACGCTTCATGCATAACCAGGGAGGAAGGTTGTTGATACAGAGTAACAGGACAAGTGTTGTGACTACTGCTCTGCTTTCCGAAAGGATTCAGACCATCCGTACTTAAAGCAAACCTTAAGTTTCTTGCGTCACTTGCAAACTCAGGGAATTCTCTATCGATTGCTCTCCACTGGGACCCATCAGCAGGGTGTCTCAATATATTGTCTACCTTACGGTCTTCTTTGTGTTATCGCAACAACTTTGCATGGTCTCTGTTTCTGAAAAGTCGTTTCAAGCGTGGTATTATAGGAGCATACCACATAACCTTGGCAGGGATTTTCTTCTTGGGACGTTCGTCCTCAACATCACCAGGGTCATCTCGCCTGATCTTATACCGCGACGCGTGACATACAGGGCATGCATCCAACTTCTCATACTCCGTGCCACGGTAGAGGATGTAGTCATTAGGACATGCATGTATCTTCTGGATTTCTAATCATAAAGGGCAGACTACCTATTTTGCTTCATACGTAGTGCTGGGCAATTCGTTATCCTTCAGAAGCATCTTCTTTTGGATTTTTAGTAACTCCGTGAATCCCTTGTCAGATACACCATTCTTTGTCTTCCATTGTAGAAATTCCAATATGGTACCCAACTTTTTCTGTCCCGCATCACAAGTTGGGTATAGCAATTTCTTGTGATCCTCTAGTATGCGGTCAAACTTGATCTTCTCCTTTTTACTTTCGCATTCTCTTTGTGCGTCACGAATGGTCTGACCAAGATCATCAGCGGGCTCCTCCTCTGCCCCTACGTCTTCTTCCACGGGCTCCTCCTCTGCCCTACCTCTTCTTCAGCTTCCCCCATTGCAGTATCATTGAAGGCACCATATTCAGCAAAAATGTCATCATCGCCCCATTGTTCTTCTTCACCTTCTTCCATTACAACTCCGGTTTCTTCATGCTTCGTCCAACAAATATAGTTTGGCATAAAACCCGACTTGAACAAGTGTGAATGAAGAGTCTTTGAGTTAGCATATTCCATCGTATTCTTACATATGGCACATGGGCAGCACATGAAACCATCGCATTTGTTTGCCTCGGCCGCATGTAACAAAGAATGCACGCTGTTTATGAACTCTTGGGAGCGACGATCAGCATTGTACATCCAATGCCAACTCATCTGCATTACATGTTAAAACCTAGAACATAATTAGCTAATTATACAACATGCATGCCACCACAAAAGCTATAAATTTAAGAAAGCCTCGCTACAATATAGACAATCCCAACTACCACTAAAAACACTAAAGCTAAAATGCACTTCAGCAGCATAAGGATTTCGCGACCAATCCCAACTAAAACAGACAGATCCTCCGTTTGTTCAATATCTTTGGGCTTCTTCGGCTGAATCACTGCCTCATTAGCCGCCATATCTGCCTGTTGTGCAAGATATTTTTGCACGAGTTCAACATATTCTTCCTCCCAGTATAAGCCTAAACATCCAGTGCCATCCCACTAAAATTAAAACAGAAAATTAGAACTTTAATCACAACCATCATGAAAATAGGTATAAACTAACCATAGTCATCAAATACGATAAAATAACTCACATTGCGATCCAGACACTGTTGCAATGCAGTCAGAGTCAAACAAATGTGTCGTGTCTAAACAAATTAACATATATGCAACGAAACCTTTTAGAGTAGTCTACTGTTGTGCTCGCACGTAGACTTCGTTTTATTTCTTCGAGAGACCAAGCAGACGTGTAATGGTCATATGAAGTGATTTTTTTAGAAAACTGGAGGGGTTTGCACCCCTACAGTGCTTTATTAAAAAAAGAAGCAGTTCTGAAAGGAAATACAAAGCAACTAAACAACTATACAGCTAAAAGGGAAAGGAATTAGGGAACAAAAAGCTTGAAGTGACTTAATTTCCTGTCGATCTGTAATACTAGTGATATACTATATGAATTTAAATAGTGAACGGAGCGGATCGACCTTCAGTTTGCGAATCTCACTCTTTATTAGCTCGATCTGGAACCCAGAACCACATACAAAAGTACAAAAATGTGTGTGAGAGAGAGGCAGAGACCGCTCTGTGCGTTTTTGCACGGAGTTAATATGTACCTAATAATAAACAGGCAAATTTCTCATCCCCTATTTTTTCGTCCGGTCTTTCCCTAATTACTCGGCATCACTATTCTTAATTTGGAATTGAAAAACCACTGCTCAACTCACTCTTCTTAGTTTAGAATTGAAAAAATTATTCGTATTGTCTCTTTATTATTAGGTATAGATTTACAACAGATATAGACAAGCCACCTAATTAAACCGAGTCAATCTCTCCTTGATTTTCCATACGGGATAATAGCCACCTAATTAAACCACGTCAATCTCTCCTTCATTTTCCATACGAGACAAATAATTTAGTGCATATATTATTTATTATGGGTCTTATTAGTGTTTAATTGAAGCACGGTTGAGCTAAGCCCAAGTATTCTGGCTCACGTACGCCGGGTAACATCCGTTTTAAAGAGGCAAAATTTCTCTCCTTAATTTTTTGGTCCAGCCCATCCATCCGTGTCCAACTCCGTAATAGGAGAACTCAAACAATCCACATTTTACAACCAAGATCCAATAATGAGCACAAGCTTACAATTCTTAGTCCATTTCATACAACATATAGTCTCAGAAAGCATTTATTACAAAATCAGGGTTCAGATTGCGATAATTTAAACAACGAAAAATAAAATAAACATTTAGCGGAGCGAAATGAGAATTCGTCTGTGCCCACCAGAAGAATCCGCCACACAAGGCCTATCTGCTCAAGGTGCACCTGCAACAAGGGTAAAATAAACCCTGAGTACACAATGTACTCGCAAGACTTACCCGACTGGGAATATATTCCTAACTCTCAAGGATTATGCTAGGCTTTATGGCTTGTGGGTTTCTTGTTTGCGGAAAGCAGTACTAAGAGTGTGTCCTTAATTCCATAGATCTTTAGCAGCCATGTTTTAGTTGTTATCCAACATTCTATGTAAGCTCCTGTTCTATAATCAAGCAAGGGTTAAGCAATCAGAGTCATTTATCCATCTTTCATCTGGCCTTTCTTACTACGGTGCCAGAGCGTAGTCAAGCCATACTGTCACGTAGAAATGGTAATTCACGAATCAATATGCCTAGCTGGGTACCCCAAAAACACATGTCTCGCTTGCACCCCAGGCATAAGCGAGACCAACCCGTTCCACTCCTGCCACGGGTTCCAGGTCCCCGTCCAAACTTGGACTCCAAGCCCCCACACTTGAGGCCCGGCTTCAATGCGGTGCTTAGACCTCCACCTATCCCCGCCTCCAATCAGTCAGTCCGGAAAGAGCCGGAGCCCATGACAAGAGAGTAACAAGCCTTCCCGCTCCCATAAGCAAGTATGTATTCGGGATAATAAGTTTGTGACTTGACTAGGGTCCATGCAACGAAAGGTCCTTAATCGACGCGGATAGGGAAAACAGTGCAACCAAGTGATGCCCCGTGGCCGCGGGACACCACCTGTTACACCCATCAATACCCAGACCACATCGCGAAGGTTTTTTCTAGGTCCACCACGAGTTGATCGGTCTGTTTGGACTTGACTACGATGTCATCTATGTAAGCCTCAATGGTTTGCCTGTTGAGGTCCCCAAAACACTTGAGCATACACCGCTGGTATGTAGCTCCTGTGTTTTTTAGACCGAACGGCATCGTGACGTAGCAGAACGATTCGAACAGGGTGATGCAAGAGGTCGTGAGCTGGTCGAACTCTTTCATCGTGATCTGTTGGTACCCAGAGTACGCATCGAGGAAGTAGATGGTTTCGCACCCCGAGGTTGAGTTGACTACTTGGTCTATACGCGATAAAGGAAACGAATCCTTCAGACATGCCTTATTGAGACTCGTATAATTAACACACATTCTCCATTTCCCATTCTTTTTTATACAAGAATAGGATTGGCTAACCATTCAGGGTGATACACTTTCTTGATGAATTCGGCCACCAAAAGCTTCGCGGTCTCCTCGCCGATGGCCCTATGCTTCTCCTCGTTAAAGCGACGCAGGCGCTGCTTCATCGGCCTGGAGCCTAGCCTGATCTTCAAGGCATGCTCAGCGACTTCCCTCGGAATGCCTGGCATATCCGAGGGTTTTCCACGCAAATATGTCTTTGTTTGCGCGGAGGAAGTCGACGAGCGCGCTTTCCTATTTGGGGAGAGCGAGGTACCAACGCGCACCACCTTGCCCTCGGAGCTGCTGGGGTCTATGAGGACCTCCTTGGTGCCCTCTGTGGGCTCAAAAGACCCTGCCGATAGCTTGGAGTTGGGCGCTTCCTCGGTGATCCCCTTCTTGATGACTGCGAGCTCCTTAGAGGCGATAATCGTCGAGGCGAGCTCACAACTCAACTTCACAGTTGTAAGTGCGCTGGAAGGAGGTGCCGATAGTGATGACCCTGCGCGGGCACGACATCTTGAGCTTGAGGTAGGTGTAGTTGGGGACGGCCATGAACTTCGCATAGCACGGGTGTCCCAGAATGGTGAGGTAGCTTCCATGGAACCCAACCACCTCGAAGGTGAGGGTCTCCTTCTGATAGTTGGTTGGAGTCCCAAAGGTAACGGGCAGGTTGATCTGCCCGAGGGGTTTGGCCTGTTTCCCTGGCATGATGCCATGGAAGGGCGCTCCGGTCAGTCGGACGCGCGACCGGCTGACGCCCATGCATCAAGCGTCTTGATGTACATGATGTTGAGGCCGCCGCCTCCATCCATTAGTACCTTGGTAAGCCACTTCGGACCGATGATCGAATTGACCACAAGCGGGTACCTGCCCGGTTGTGAAATGCTCTCAGGGTGATTCGACCAATCAAAGGTGATTGCGAATCCAGACCGTCGGAGGAAGGCGAGCGTGGTTGGCTCGGTTGCATAGACCTCACAGCACGTGAGCTTTTGATGACGCTTGGAGTCATAAGCTGCCGTCTCGCCAAAGATCATGAGGCAACCCTCGTCTTTGAGAAGTCGCCGTCCTTCTCCTCGGCGTCATCTTCCGTCGTCAGGTCAAACTTCTTCTTCTAGTCCCCCTTCTTGGAGCCACCAGACAAGAACCGCTTCATGAGGGAGCAGTACTTGTACATGTGCTTGATAGGGAAGGCATGGTTCGGGCACAGCCCCTCGAGCATCTTCTCAAAGTGGTCAGGAGTGCCCTCGGTGGGGGTCTTCTTGCCCTTTCGCTCGGTAGCGGCCAGGAGCGAGGCCCTGTGCCACTGCTTGTTCTTCTTCTTGATTGAATGGTTAGAGGCGCCTTCATCGGTGTCCTCGTCCTGCTTCGCCTTGCCTCGAGGACGGTCAAAAATCGCCCCAACTGTCTCTTTGCTTGAGGCGTGGATGGTTGCGATGTCGAGGAGCTCCTTGGTGGTCCGCGGGCCCTTACACCCCAGCTTATGGACCAGGGACTCGTAGGTGGTCCTAGACAGGAAAGCCCCGATGACGTCAGCATCAGTGATGTCGGATACTTGTTGCACTACCTAGAGAAGCGCCGGATGTACTCGTGGAGAGTTTCTCCTAGCTTTTGTCGGCAATTCCTTAGGTCCCAGGGGTTCTCAAGGCGTGTGTAGGTGCCCTAGAAGTTTCCCACAAAGATCTCAGGTCCACCTAACTTTGAATCTTGTTGGGCAGAAGGTGCTCTAGCCATGCTCGCACCGAATCAGCCAGTAACAAGGGGAGGTTGCGGATAATGAAGGAATCACTGTCCGCGCTGTTGACGGTCACTAACTACTATTATAAACAACCAACCAAACATGAAAAAGGGCATATATCAATCTCCAACATAGAATTAGGGTTTAAACTAATAGAATTCCACATGTTTTGGTAAATCTGTGTTTCTGCAGGGGTTTATCAGGAAAAGGAGGCAAGATATCAAGGATGTCGGGGTAAAAAGCATATTCCACCGTGGACCCAAGTTAAGAAGGATCTAGAAGATGTGAGAAGGCGACCCACCGAAGGGGGGCCTACCTGGCATAGACCTAGGTCGGCCGACTCCACCCCAGGTCGATCGACCTATGGGGTCTCCTGTCCGCCCCATGCTTCTACGTCGGTTCCTCCACCATCTTAGGGTTTGCATTCTCACCGTTTATTCAAGTCGATTTGATCCGAGGGCTCCGGTTCATCCCACCGGGCTATATAAGCAAGGCCCTATCCCTTGGGGTTAGGCATAACCCAAGTCATTTGATGAAAACATCAGAGCCAAAAACCCTAGTTTTCTTAGAGCTTCACCAATTCTAGAGCATAGCTAACTAGGCAAGAAGTAGAGGGAGGCAAGCTTCGCTTGGATTCCAGATCGTGTCAAGAGCACGACTTTGGTAAAGCCTTCTGTAACCTCTCTCTTGTACCTTTCTATATATATTCTTGCTAGTTACAATAAATATGACATTGCTCTATATATTATATATGTTCTCAATTATATTGTTCACTGTCTACTTTGATTATATGCCTAGTATAGTTAGAATGTCTTTATATTTAAACATAAGATCGTATAGCGCTTACTCTTTGACGTCATGGGTGAGTGGTGGTCAACATCGTGTAAGCATGGAGCTTAGACATTGTTTACCTGTGAATGCACCCTATATTCCGGGCCATGTGGTCGATCACAGAAGTGACACTCCCATTGAGTCCTTTGTAGTCCACTCCCCGAATATAGGACAAGTAAGACCTGGTTGCGAAGGAAGACTTGCTCTGTTCCTGATCTTCCTTAGTAATGTCCCTTATGTGTAGATATAAAGTATTCTTACCATGATTGCTAAGTGTAATTGCACTAATCATAGTATACTCTGACATGTAATTAAGAATGACTTAAGAATATTCCTTTACTTTTACCTAAAACACGCTATTGCCTTAGAAGGGAGTGCTCTAGGTGAATTACACTATTTATGACTTGGCATTTATTATTCATTATACATTTATCTTGTGACTTGTGACTTATCCCTGTTATGAGTGAATAGATTAGACATGGTTCACTCTCCATTGTATGTACATGTGATCATCACATTTTCTTTAAGTCATCCCTTCCCAGTGGTAAAATATAAATAACGATCCCTAGAATACTCCTAGGTAAAATGCTACAATGGTATAATTATTTGTGCGCTTGCGGATACTTTCTATTCTTATCTTTATCTTCTTTAGTCACATGAAATAATAAGATAACTACTTAGTAGTAATGCTAGGTAGTACCTACAATCACTTTTAGCTCCAACACTAGGGATGATAACCTGGTACAAGTAAGCTAGAGGTGTAGGTAATTAATAGGTAGCTGCTAAAATAAGTGTCAAGTTAATAAATACCATTAAACATTTCTGGCGCTATTGCTAAGAATAGAATCCAAACTCTAATCTTTGTAGTGACGCTAAGAAATGTCAACACGCGCTACCGGCTTGATAGGCGAGCCGATAATCCTCGAGCCACGAGCCGGGGTTCGTTTCCCCGGAGTACTTCAGGATGTTCATCGGTGGTCGATACCACGATGGGAAAGGTGCATTGAGGATGTGACGGCCAAAGACCTAAGGGCCCAGCTGTAGGGTCGAGATGGCGGACTAGAGGGGGGGTGAATAGTCCTTTCTAAAATTTAATCGCGTCGGCTAACCAAAACAAGTGCGAAATTAAAACTATCAGTCTAAGCAAGACTACACCCCTCTATCTAAGTTCTCTAGCACCTTGCAAAGATACTAATTAAGAAACTAAGGTGTCAAGCTAGCTAGAGCTCACCTAACTAATTCTAGGAGCAAGGTCACACAAACCTATGCCACTAGTATTTTGCACAACGGAGGAGCTCCTACACAACTAGTAAGCAAAAGCACAAAGCTCCTAAGCTCAGTACCAATGCTCAATAACAAGGCAACCAATGCCAAATTAGAGAGCGCAAATTGCTTAGCTACATAAACTAAGTAATGTGACTAACAAGGTTATACAAACCAAATTAGTCACACAAGGGAGCTACTTCTATGCTACACAAGCAAGAAGGTAACTAGTAAGCTACACAAGCTAACTAATTACAAGAGCAACTACACAAGCATAATGTATATGAAAGTAAATACAAGTTTGTGTTGCACGGAATGCAAACCACCATGAAGAAGATGAAGACAATGGTGACACGGTAATTTTTCTCCTGAGATTCACGAGGTTGCCACCAAGCTACGTCCCCGTTGTGTCGACCGCTCACTCGGTGGTTCAGCGGCTAATTGGCATCACCCGCCAAGCCCGCACATCGGGCACTGCAAGAACCTACCTCACAAGTGAGGGTAGCTCAATGACACTCTTCGTGGCTCTCGTGGGCGCGAGCACAATGCCCCTCATAAAGCTCTTCTTCGGAGCACCACACAAGCTTCTTGCGGGCTTCGACGGAGACCACCACCAAGCCATCTAGGAGGTGGCAACCTCCAAGAGTAACAAGCACCACCGGCTTGCAAGATGACCACCTAGTGCCACTCGATGCAACCTCACGATGCAATCACACTAGAATCGCTCACTCACTTGATCGGATGAATACTATTAAGCAAGAGTGAGTTGACTCCCAAGCACTACCACATAAGCCACCAAGGCTCTAGTGTGCTTTGCAACTAGCCCAAGGCTGGCCAACACTTCTATTTATAGTCCCCACGGGCTAAACTAGCCGTTACCCCTTCACTAGGCTTTTCTGTGATGCGACAGGACGCGCAAGTCATCCTGACCGGATGCACTGGCCAGCATCCGATCATCTGGATGCAACCACGTGTCGCCTCCTTCAAATGCCGGGCATCGATCTCAAATGGATAGCGAGAGTGCCAACGGTCAAAAGGATGACTGGACGCACCCCTACGCCGAGACCGGACGTGCCACGCCGCGTCAGATCGTGCCCGCGCGCGTGCAGCTAACACCTGACCGGACGCACCTCTGCTCCATGACCTGACGCCCAAGCCTTAGAGTCCGGTCATTTCTAGAGAGCTCCCTAGGCCTCTATTTTGCTGCCGAACGAGTCAGGTGAGTCACGATTGGATGCAGCACCAGAGTCCGGTCGTTCACTGCTTGCCACGTGTCTTCGCCACGCCCACGCCACTGCGTCAGCGAACGTCACCAACGACCGGACGCGGCCACTGCGCGTCAGGTCACTCTTCAACGCCAGCGTCCGGTCAAAGACCGAGAGCTGTGCCTCCTCTGGAATACATGATCAGATATACAAGTCACTCCGAGGGCAGCATCCAGTCACTTCCAGTGACCTCTTTTTGCCTCTGTTTCTTCGCCGAGTTGATCCACTTCAACTACAAACACTTCTCCTTTGTAAATGTGCCAACACCACCAAGTGTACACCACCATGTGTATGTGTGTTAGCATTTTCACAATTATTTTTAAGGTGTTAATTACTCAATTCACCATGCCATTTGATCCTATCAATGATGCAATGTTAGATCACTCGAGTGGCACTAGATGACCGATATGCAAACAAGTTTGCCCCTCTTGATAGTACGACCATCTATCCTAAACCCGGTCATCAACTTCTCTACACACCTATGACCAGTGAAATGAAATGCCCTAGGTTATACCTTTATCTTGCGCATTTCATTCCATCTCCTCTAATGTCGATGCAACACATGCACCAACATAATCAACAATGATATGATTCATTCCATATCATCACGTGACCATATTGGTTCATCGATCTTGACTTCACTTGCTCTTTACCATTGCTTTCGTCCATCGGCACCAAGTCATCACTCAACTTGCCCTTTACACTCGCAACTGGTCTGTCGAGCCAAGTCATGTCTTGATCTTCTCCACCTTGATCACATGACTCAGTGTCATGTCTCATGTGCAATGAGCTCCTCCATCATCACATGTGCAAGCTTTGCAACATCTCCGAGCCATCTTCACTATCATGGCATATGTTACTTACACACATGTACTTGTGAACTAATTCACCTGTGTATCTCACTTAAACACAATTAGTCCACCTAAGGTTGTCACTCAATTACCAAAACCAAACAAGGACCTTTCACTGGCGGAGCGGGGCTCGGGCTCTGGTCCTCAGCGCTGTCATAGCATCCGCCGTGATGAGGGTGGTAGCCGCGGGCGGCCTCCTCTCTCTCATCCCCCTGTCCACGCCTACGGGCGTTTAGGGTAATGCGCGCATCGCGGATGGGGCTGACACACTCGTGTATCGGGACCATGATGCACCTCCCGTCGTCGTGCGACGCCTGGTGAATGGACACGTCCCTACCACGTCATCCTAAAGACGCGTGCTGGCTGGCATCAAGCTCGCGTCGCCGAGACAACGAGCTTTCCGCTTGCTGCACTGCCGCGCGTTCGAGCAGCATCCGAATCTCATGATGGGCCCAGCGGTCTTCGGGCGTCGCGGGCTCCGGGAGCCCTCGGAGCAGGGCCACGGCAGCGGCTATGTTCTGGCTTGCTCAGGCGGAGTGCGAAAGGCCATCGTCGTCTTCGATGATCCTCCGGTTCACGTCACGGGCCCGGGCACGTGCGCGTCCGTCGTCCGCGCGACAAGCGATTTCACGCTCGAGCTCCGCGTGCTCCTGCTCTAGCTAGAGCCGTGCATTCTTGAGCTTCTGCTGTTGTGCCCTCAGCTGATCTATCCGCGGGTGAGGCGGGGCCCTTGCGTTGTCCTCCCCCTCGCCCTCGTCGTCAGGGTGAGCCAGGGGAGTGACGTTCCCGTCGTGGACACTGTCGACGTGTCCCTCGGGGGTGTCCTCGCGCTCGACCTCCGCCATGAAACATTCACGCCAGGGGTGATGGCTCCCCCCACTGGAGTGAGAGTCAGAGATCAACTCCGAATCTCCTACGAGGAGATCGTGGAAAGATTCCACGACGTAATCCGCCATCCCAATTAACGAACTCATCGTCCACGGGAGGCGGATGCATGCGCTGTGCCGCGAGGTGATCGACTGTTCCCGCAGCATTGCGCAAACCAAACGAAAATGCTGTCGGGGCGTTCCGGGTGAGGTATGCCGGGAAGAGCGGTTCTCCTCAGGCAAGCTGCGTCATCACGTTGGCGAACGAAAAAGAGAGGCGACGTAAATCCTCCCGGGATGGCTGAGGTCCCATGAAGACAGCGAGTTGGCGTTCCAGCCACTCGTAATCGAAGTCGAGGAGCTGGTCGCTCCCGGGAGCACAGACCTCTAGGACATGTAGCTGTAGCTCCTCGAGGGCCTTGACCACCGCGTCGAGGCTGGCGGAGCGTGGAGGCTGGGCGGGGGCGGGAGCCCGCGCCATCTCTCCCTCCGTGGTGACGAAGAAGTCCAGACTCCCGAATTACGCACGTGCGTGCCCGGGGTCCAGCTCACGCCGTGGCTAGCCATCCGTGGCCTGATGTGGATGACGAAACGCGCAAAAGACCCCTACCTGGCGCGCGAACTGTCGGTATTTCAAAACGCCGACTAGTAAATTTGTATTTGCTCGTTTGGCCCGGATGGTGTGCTCGGAGGACACAAGGTTTTATACTAGTTCGGGCTGAATGTTCCTACGTCCAGTGAGGTGCTGCTCGTGTTACTGGCACTAAGTTTGTAGTAAGGTTTACAAACTGGCGAGAGAGGGAAAGGATCTCAAGTCTCTGGTGAATGGAATTGAGTCTAGTTCTGTTGCTTTTAGAGAGTTCGAATGGCTTCAGCCCTCTGCCCCCTATGGGGCGGCTTCTTCCCCTTTTATAGGCCAAGGAGAAGGCGCGGGTTACACGAGAGAGGGAGAGGGAGAAAAGCAAAGAGGGAGAGGGCCCTGGGGCCGCGTCGTTCCTCATCTCCTGTAGGTGGGTCCCGCCAGTCCTGTAGATGATGATGGAAATGGCTCCACGTCGCGACCCTGTTCGTCACTAGTGCTACACGCCGACGTCGTCAGCCGGTCATGGCGTCCCATTCTGTCCTGATGCACGGTATGGTCAACGGGCTCCCTTGATGGGAGCCGTACGGGGATTAGGCAGCACAGTGCCGGTCTGCCCGGCGCTGTTGGCGACGTGCACTCCTAGGTATGGCCCGTCGTGACCACAGGTCACGTCGAGACATCCCCGCTCCCTTCCTGGCAGCAGAAGCGTGGTCCTGGGCCCATGCCGTCACGTTCGTAGTGGTCTGCAACACTATTTTAGCAGTACTTTTTAGCGAACAAATAGTATTTTTTTCTCACAACAAATCAGCGTAAGCATCTGCATAAACCAAATTTCCTTGAGAGACCAAGCGTACACACGTGTAATGGTCAAAGCGTTAGTCAGTTGAGAAGTGTACATATAGTGTTGGTTTATAAAAGTAAGGTTTACCTCCGTCAAAAAAATAAATACACACAGTATAGTATATATGAAGTGATTTTCCTGTCGACTTGTAATACTTAATATACTATGAATTTAAATAGCGAATGGAACAGATCTGACCTTCAGTTTGCGAATCTCACTCTTTATTAGCTCGATCTGGAACCCAGAAACCACATATAAAAGAACAAAAATGTGCATGAGAGAGAGGCAGAGACCGCTCTGTGCGTTTTTGCACGGAGTTAATTAACCTCTTAACTACAAAAACTACAACAAGTACCCATATACTATATGCACATCAGGTTAATTATTGACGCCTGTATATATACATAAAAAATCAGTCGGGAGCTTGCTTGCCGCCCCGGCCGGCCGGCTAGCTAGCTTATCAGGGGCACGATCCGTTGGGAGCGGTGCAGTTGTGGTCGTTGCCGCCCGGCCCGCCTAGCACCTGCGTGATGAGCCCCAGCCAGCTGGTACCGCCGCCGGCGGCCCCTCCCGCTACCGCCGGCGTTTCCAGCAACGGTCTTGCCGTGACGATCATGTTGCAGCACTGCATCAGCACGACGGCCACCAGCACCGCCCTCGCCATTGTCGCCGCTGCAGCTGCCATATATACTTGCCGTACGTGGTCCGATCAAAGTTCTGCGATTGCTGACGACGATATATATGGCAGGCTAGCTAGAGAACTGTGATTGCAGACGACGATCGATCGAGCTGGTTATGACGTACTCTGGAGTTTGCTTCAGAACTTGTCTCTCGAATGGTTTGTTGGGAGACAAGATGCATGCATGAGTTCCTTTTATAGCTTCGTTACGCAGGTTTAAGCGCCGACCGGGTCTTGAATTTTGAATTTGATTTACCGGTCGAGGATCCTGCTGCTGCATGCGTCAACTAACGGCGCCAACAACGTACGCGGCCGGGGCGGGGGCGCCATCGCTACGCGGTTTTCTTTCAGCGCTCGGTCAAGTTGAATTTCAATTCACAAGGTTGAAAATCCATCCGTCGATCAAACCAAGCTGCCATGCATACTAACCCGCCCAAAAAGGAAGTCCCATGTTCCCTCTCTCCGGCCAGGACTAAAAATTATATTACTCCACTTTAAGGATGTCATATCCATAACAAATAGAGAAAGAGTAACTGAAGTATAACTATACCTATTTACAAATTAGCCACCAACTATGATGGAGAAATTAAATAATTAACACAAAATTGCTAGAGCTGTCCTACTCTTTGTTGCTTTGCTTTGCCCAAATGGAGCATCAAGGATCCACTTTTTTATGTTTTTGTAACAAGCGTACGTATGAAGGACACTTGTGTATACTGTTTACTTAACATGACTATGATTAAGTCATATTGAAAATCCACCCATCAAACCAAGCTGCCATGCATACTAACCCGTCCAAAAAAAAGTCCCATGTTCGCTCTCTCCGGCCAGGACTAAAATTCACTCCACGTTAAGCGTGCCATAGAGTATGCGCAAAAAAAAAAGCCTGCCATAGAGAAAAGGAACTAGGACCCTAGTTTGGATACAAGATCTAATTATATTGCTACTCTCTACATTCTAAATTATAAGACATTTTAGTTTTTCTAGATACATTGTTTTTTCTATGTTGTATTATTATATATCTAAGTACATAGCGAAAGCTATTTATCTAGAAAATCAAAACATCTTATAGAAATTAATAAAACAATTAACCCCAAAATTGCTAGAGCGCTGTCCAACTCCTCGTTTGCTTTACCCAAATGGAGCATGAAGTACAGCTCTAACAATTAACCCGAAAACAGTATTGTTTAATTAACCCCAAAACAGTACTGTTTAATTAACACTAGTACACAAATCTTATTGGAGGCGGGCGTTTTGGCTTAATGGAGGCGGGCAAATGCGTCCGCCTCGAATCAAAGGCATTGGTTAATTGAGGCAGAATGGAGGCGTACGCCACTGCCCACCTCCATTAAAACCTTAACGGAGGCAGGCACCCTAAGGCGCCCGCCTCCATTAATATTTTAATGGAGGCGGCAAGTTGTTACTTGCCCGTCTCTGTTAATTATTTTCCCTTTAAATAAAAAAAGCTCTCTGGTATTCCAATTTGAATTTCAATTACATTTTCACAAATCACACACATATAAAGAAGACTCGTATAAACTGATATTACGCATCACAAACATAGAACACATTGTCAATTAACTATATAACACATTGTCATTAACTGCTAGTGTGCCATCCATTGTCTGCCATACATCCAACGTCATCCAAAAACATCATTCAAGTTTCGAAGTTAGAAGATCATAGAGACGACCGACTTCAAATGTTTACATGTCGAACCAAGATCTACAACGCCAAAGTGCCGCTATCTACCTAGCTAGGGTAGTGAAAAGATATTTGGCGCCGCTATCTACCTAGCTAGGTTAGTGAAAAGATATCTTGCATTATGTAGTTAGTGAGGTTTATCCCCCTTGCTCCAGTTTATGATATTCTCATACTTTTCATTCAAAGCTAGGTCGCTTTTTGTGTGGAAGAATGGCGGTCGCCCTTCATGCGCGGCCTCAGTGACAAACTTACAGATGTCGGCGACTGTTTGGCTGAAATCTTGGTCGACCGCCTCCTTTACCCACCAATCTTGTGCTTTCTTGAGCTTCCGCCAGCTTTGACTATATTGTGTGCACTGCCTCAGATACTCGCAAACATAGAAGCTACAAATAACTGAGTCTTCCGGTTGTTTGTAGCACTACAAGATAAATAGCAATGCACAATCATCAGAGCAGTAAGTAGTAGTAGTAAGTAGTATAGTAATACTAAGTAGTAGTAGCAAGTACAAGTAGTAAGTAGTAGCAAGTAGAAGTAGTAAGTAGTAGCAAGTAGAAGTAGCAATTACAAGTAGTAAGTAGTACTAAGTAGTAGTAGCAAGTAGAAGTAGTAGTAAGTAGTAGTAGTAAGTAGTAGTAAGTAGTAGTAGGAAGTAGTAGTAAGTAGTAGTTAGTAGTAGTAGGAAGTAGTAGTAAGTAGTAGTAGCAAGTAGAAGTAGTAGTAAGTAGTAGTAGGAAGTAGTAGGAAGTAGTAGTAGCAAGTAGAAGTAGTAGTAAGTAGTAGGAAGTAGTAGTAGGAAGTAGTAGTAAGTAGTAGTAGAAAGTAGAAGTAGTAGTAAGTAGTAGTAGTAAGTAGTAGTAAGCAGTAGTAGGAAGTAGTAGTAAGTAGTAGTAGGAAGTAGTAGTAAGTATATAGTAGCAACTAGTAAGTAGTAGTAGCAGTGTAGTAGCCCTAAGTAGTATACTTACCGGAAATTGACGCCTGATTTTCAGTTTATGGCCATACTTCTTCTTCTTCTTAGATCTCCTATCATAGCACTCGGGATCGTCCACGTACTTCTTATATGCGCTGTACGAAAAGTCCTAGTGTCAGCAGCAACTAATTGGAACACGTATGTTAACTGTAAATAAGTAAGTACCAACTACCATCACTTACTATCTCAAACATCCCTCAAATTCCTTGTAGCCTGCTTTGTTCGTATCCCGAAGAGAGTCAAATATGACGGTCGTCCCATCCTGAGGATAGATTATGAAAGCAACCCAGTGGCCCATGATGCCCTTCCTGCACCAGGCAATTCACACAATATAGAATTGACATGCATGCTCAAATATGACAAGTCATGATCTCAAGAACTATATACATATATATCGACTTACCCGAACTGGTGGGCGGCCATGATACACCCATGTCCCGTGATCTTCTTCATGACGCTCAGCATGTACATTGAAGCCCAGTACCTATACTCGATAAGTTTGTCTTTTCGGTATTGCTTTCTCTGCTCCTCGTTGTACTTCGCCAGGTTCTCGCTATTGTCAGGTATATCATTACCCGTGAGGGTTCTCTCATTAATTAGCTGGGGATTGAGATAGAAAATATCCTTACCCATCATTTGGCATACATAGGCTTGCATCCTGCAAGGCCAAGATGCCGTCATGACATTATTAGTATATTTTTCCCTAAAGTACCTATAATTATGCAGTGGTGTCAAAGTCGTAACTAACTTATAGGGCAAACATGGTGACTTGTTGTATGTCAAGGTCCTTTCACCTCAATAACCTATGCATGTCATGGAAATCTACAACGATGGCACCATCATCCTCCATGTGGAAGAGGTCCTCTAGAATCTTGATGAGAAAGTCTTTCAAGCCAACTTTGGCTGCTTGCATGTACCAGATGTGGAACCTCCTTACCTCCCACTTCTCTGCACAAAGTTTGCCCAAGGTCAACATGAACTTGCCATGCTCATAGTTCTCGGGGCAATCATCTGATCGGCCCCAGATCTGTACTGGTGTTCTCGGCCTGCGACACGTACCACAACTTAAGATGTTAGCGACTGAGGAAGCATATAACATCTGCAATCAAATTTATAGGGTATGACTATGTTCGAAGGGAGCAAACCTTTCAAACTCTGTTGAGTAGGGGTACTTGTTGGCCAATTGATAGGCCTCCCAACTCGTCTTGGTGTGGTTCAGAGGTGTGGCTCCCTCTTCGTCTGCAGGCTTCCGCGGTGGAGGAGGACATTGGTTGGAGCCCTTCTTCTAACCACTTCCAGACGGCGGTGTCGCATCGCCCGGTGTTGCCCCTGTGTCTCCACGTGCGCTGCTCTTGTCGGTAGGCGGGCTATATCGAGGACTGGTGCCTAGGCCGTCGGCATTGTCATTGCCTTTGCCGTCGCCGCCATCATCGTCATCGTCGTCGTCATCGTCGCCGTTGTCCGGGTCATTGCCCGGTGGGGAAGACCCCGGGAGCGAGGGCTGTGATGGTGTCGGCATCTCCAGCGCGATATCTGCCTTGTTCCATAGCACTTGCGAGCCCACCGTACCGCCGAGCAACCTGATTCCCTCATTCGTTGGAATGTCGATTTCTTCCGGGTCATAGTCGCGATTCAACCACGCCACGTCCACCCAGGCATACTCGGGCGGGATGGGCCTGCCATCGTACAGGGCGCCGCTATCGGGTGGCAGTGCCATTCCTTGGGCCACCGACTTCTTCCTCCCAGTCCTGCCGAAGGAAATCTCGAGCGTGCACAAGGTTCTCTCGACGATGTCATCGACCGGGTACCTTTGGAGTTGTCGAGTACCTAGTGCTGGCACTAGCTGCCCTTGTCGTACAACGGATGGACCCTCTTGCGGCAGCATGCCATCCTGGCGAAACATATTCCTCCTAAGCTCCACAATCCGAGGGTCCATGCTCGTGAATGCACCAAGACAGACTTGTTGATCATCTCTTGCATTGCCTCTTCTCTACCTTTCTGGATGAGCCCTTACTTGTACCTCTGCCTCGAGTGGTAAGCGTTGGCGTCGGCTTGCCAAGAAGGCACAGTCTTCCAGCTCTTACTTGAGCCTAGGCCACAGACGCGGCCGCGGTGCTCGGGGTTTCCTAACGCCTCGGTTAGGACGTCCCTCTCTCTCCGAGGCTCGAACTCCCCTCTCTTGGTAGCCGCAGTGACCGCCAAGATCCTCTTCTCTGCCTCCTCGATATGCGGGTCATTGAACTTTGTCTTCCCCTCCTTTAGCTTCTTCGGCATGTGCCCTTTGAGGAAGTTGCGTGCCCTCTCATCACAATAGGAGTACGGATCCTCCTACTCGGCCTCAGCTAAAGCCCTTTCTTCTGCCCTCCACCGTGGCCTCTTACCGGCATACCCCATCTTGCCCATGTTGTGGTGGTGCTGGTTTCGCCTAGCATGCTCGGTGAACTGCTGGCTCTTCTGCTTTGCTTCTGGGGTTTGCTTCTGCTGGAGGAAGCGTTCCCAGACTTTAGGCAGCACAAAGTTATAACGTTGGCATGGTGACCTCCCTTTCTCCATGTACTCCTTGTTGAGCTTGTACCTGAAGTTTCGAAGCACCTTGGATGCAACAGCCATGACATGGTCCCTACACTTGTCCAGGTCAGAGCCCTCTAGATACGTGAACCGCTTCAACATCTCCTCCCACACGTATTGCTTGAGTCCTTCTAAGACTTTCTTCCAATCTTGATAGGTGATCTCAATCTTCTCCCGGACTATCACTGAGCACTGGTTGCTGAATTTGTCAAGGACCTCTGTTGGCAGCAATGTCTCTCCACTAGGCCCCACCTGGGCTATCACGTGCACATCGTCATACTTCTTATGCCTCCCATGCTGGCCCCTTGCCCTGATCGGCTTGTCACCGGCAGTTGTGTCTCCAGAGGTTGCCGTGGAGGGAGCTGATGGTTTAGTGAGGGCCCTTCCTTGTCCTGCCTCTTGATCCAAGGCAAACTCCAGATTTTGAGGCACCAACAGTACCTGTCGAGGGCAAATACTCGCGTTAGCTACATACCAGACATTGTGTTAATAACGAACATGCATGATCGATCACTGATATGCATGTACCTCGAGCCTTATTCCTATATCCTCATTCGAACTCTCGAGTTGAGAAGCTTTTGCCTCTTCCGTCGGATCGAAAGTAGGGTCTTCTTCTTCCTCTGTACGAGGTTTCCTCTTCTTCGTCGGTGTCACCTCTATGCTCTTGAATGAGTTGCTCCCGCCTAAGTCGGAACCTGAGCCGTCTGATGATGATGACCCTTTGTCACTATCAGCTGGGGTACCTCACGCCACTCGCGCTTAGCCTCTAATTGTTTAGACATTCGAACCTAAGAAGAATTGGGTTATCGCCATTAACAATTCTAGTCTATTCAGAAAGATACAAATGTATGAAATACAGAAAGAATCATTTGCATATATATATATATAGTTGGCTCAGATTTGCCCCATTATCATCCCATTGCTTATAAACTGGTTGCTTGTATACAAGCCATCCTAGTCTATAGCATCTTACATGTAGGGGGCATTCGATCATCATCGCCGCTGCCTCAGCATAAAAGGGTTCACATCATTGCATATGCCAATGTCTCAGCACTTTTTTAGAAATTTGAAAAAGGTCATCATTGCATATGCCAGAGAAGCGCTCAAACAGTCGGTAGTACACAAAACTTAATGGAGGCAGGCAAAAACAGTTAACCCAGATGGGAAAAGTAGTAATGCAAACTGCCTTAGCATATATTTAGAGAAGTTTAAACTTTTCATCATTGCATATGCCATAGAGCAACAGCCTGGGTAGTACAGAGAGTAGTACTAAGTAGTAGCAAGTAGTAGTAGAGAGTAGAGAGTAGTAGTAGATAGTAGTAGTAAAGAGTAGTAGTAGACAGTTGTAGTAGAGAATAGTATAGGACAGTAGTAGTAGTAGAGAGTAGTATAGGACAGTAGTAGTAGAGAGTAGTATAGGACAGTAGTAGTAGTAGAGAGCAGTATAGGATAGTAGTAGTAGAGAGTAGTATAGGACAGTAGTAGTAGAGAGGAATAGTAGACAGTTAGAGTAGTAGTAGACAGTAGTAGTAGAGAGTAGTAGTACACAGTAGTATAGGACACTAGGCAGTGTAAATCTCAGAAAAATGGCATATGCTCAGTTCAAACAAAATAGAGGCATCATAGGCAGTGTGGATCTTAGAAAAATGGCATATGCTCAGTTCAAACAAAATAGAGGCATCATAGGCAGTGTGGATCTCAGAAAAATGGCATATGCTCAGTTCAAACAAAATAGAGGCATCATAGGCAGTGTGGATCTTAGAAAAATGGCATATGCTCAGTTCAAACAGAATAGAGGCATCATAGGCAGTGTGGATCTTAGAAAAATGGCATATGCTCAGTTCAAACAAAATAGAGGCATCATAGGCATTTGCATATGCTCAGTTCAAACAAAATACATGCATCATTGGCAGCTACCGTAAGCACAAAAGCATCATAGGCAACAGATACCATAAGCATAGGAATAATAAAGCACTTGAGCTACTAGCTGCCTGTGAAGCAAAAGAAAATATCAAGATCCATATAACATACCAAAGATGCATAACTAGGGTAACATAAAGGAAAAGCACATTTTTATTCTGGTATGTCACATTATTATTTTAGCCTACTCAATATCTTGGATATCAATTTTGGATGCCATAACTAGGATATCAGTTCCCATCGAGTGCCAAGTGATAAGCAAGGAACACTATGCAAAATTTTCAACCTGCTACCAGATGGTGCGGGAGCGGACCAAGTGTGGACGGAGGCGGCACGGTCGACGGAGACGGTGAATGGCACGACGGACGGAGATGGAGGCGCAGCCCATCGCTAGGACTCCGGCGGAGGCGGCGAAGAGCGCTGTGGACCATCGCTAGGGTTCTGGTGGAGGTGGGGAAGAGGAGGGGCACAGCTGGGCAAGATGGCGTAGGGGCGCATGCAGTGGCATGGTGGGGAGAGGACACCGGCAATGGCGGCGGCGCGCGCGCGATTTGAAATTTTAGCAACCCTTCGGGGACGAAATCGAACGCGCGACGAGAATGAAGGGTGGGGCTGTAGCCCGCCTCGGTTAATATTAACCGAGGCGGGCGGGTTGCAGTGCCCGCCTCCATTAATATTAACCGAGGCGAGCCACCTAATTTGCCCGCCTCGGTTATATTTTTCCACATTATTGAAAAACTACCTCTGTTTTATTGTTTTTCACTATTTTTTATTACATAATTCATTTCAAGAGTGGTAAACATGATAGTAGAAGTAAGAACTAGTACAATACCACTTAGTAACATAGTAAGAGTAGTAAAGGTAGCAGTGGTGGGTTCTGTTGATTCATCATCGGCTTCTCCCTGGGGTATGTCAACTGTTTTTAGCCAATTTGTAAAAGTTTTCTTGTGCTCTTTTTGGACCCATGCCTCTGTGCGCTGCCCGTCATGAGCAGCATGGAGCTCCTCCATGTGCTTCTCAACGTAGGTTTCCATGACCACTAAGTGATGACAGATGCTGTAATGAGCTTCTTGGATCATAGCGTTCGGTATATCAGTGCGTACTTTTTGCCCTATGCACCCCATCCCCGAGGTTCTGCCTTTGTGCGGATGGACTAGCAGCCCAATCGCCCTCCCATCTTTGATGTATCTCGTGCAGCAGTTCACGACCTCCTCGGTTGTGTATGCCTCGATCATAGAGCCCTCCGGGTGGGCACGGTTGAGGACGTATCTATTGAGGGTCGACATGAACCGCTCATATGTCCACATCTGGTGCAGGTACATGGGGCCCAGTTGCTATATCTGATCAACCATGTGCATCATGAGGTGTGGCATGATATCAAAGAAAGACGGTGGGAAGCACATCTCGAGCTGGCAAAGAGTCTTCGCGATGAACTGTTTTAGGGCAGGCAGCTCAGCTTCATCGATGACCTTCTGGGTGATGCGACCAAAGAAGTAGCACATCCGTGTGATCACCATCTTCACGTACTCTGGACCAATGGCCCTAATCACAATCGGAAGAAATAACGTCAGCATGACGTGGCAGTCATGTGAGTTGTAGTTGGTCATTGTTAGGTCTTTCATCGAGACCAGGCTCTTGATGTTGGAAGAGAAACCCTTCGGCACCTTGACACCCCGAAGCCACTAGCACACAGCCCTCCTCTCGTCTAATGTCAGGTTGTACCCTGCACCCGAGAGATCGACTTTCCTATTCTGCGTGGATGGTTGTGGGTGAAGGTCTTTCCTGATGTCTAGGTTGACAAGATCTGTCCGTGACTTTAGACCATCCTTTGTCTTCGACTTGATGACTAGCAAGATGCCGATCGTGCTATCGAAGACATTCTTCTCTAGGTGCATGCAATCGATGGCATGGGGTGTATTAAGTTTTGGCCAGTACGACAGGTACCTAAAGAAAATCGACTTCTTCTTGAAAGGAACGACGACAGATGGTTCCTCCATCTTATCCCGCTTTCTCTTTGTCCCCTGTGTTGGTGCTTTCTTCTTTTTTCCAAACTCCACCTAATCCATATCCTTAACCATGCCAAACACCTTTTCCCCATAGCTGGCCCGTACCGGCTCGTCAAGTTGTGGCTCCGGGTGGTTGTCAAAGTATTTAATCATCGTATCCTTTCGGTACCTATGCTTCTTGATAAGGAATCGCTTGTGCCTTGTGTACACCATCTTGTTTGATCCCTTAAGGTACATGTAGTAGATACTGTCGATGCAAACTATGTAGCCTATCTTCCCTTTGATCTGCCCCGAGAGCGAAAATAGACCAGGGTAATCGGTGATGGTCACAAAGATTATGGCTTTTAGGGTTTTCAGGATGCATCAATCATCTTGACCCCTTCTTTCCATAGTATCTTCATGTCTTCCATGAGGGGCTCCAGGAACACATCTATGTCATTACCGGGCTGCTTCAGTCTGGAAATAAGCATTGTCAGCAGAAGGTATCTGCGCTTCTGACATATCGAAGGAGGTAGGTTGTAGATGGTTAGGATGACTGGCCAAGTGCTGTGCGAGCTGCTAAGGTCACCGAACAAGTTCATCCCATCGGTGCTCAGCGCAAACCTAATGTTGTGTGCCTCTTCTCCAAACTCTGGGAATGTGTCGTTGAAATCCTTCCATTGCTTGCCATCGGATGGGTGTCGCAGCTTGCCATCGCCTTTCTTGCGATCATCAGATGCATGCCAGGACATCAGCTTAGCATCCTTGGGGTTCCCAAATATAGCCCATAGATGGTCAATCACAGGCAGGTACCACATCAACAGCGCAGGGCTTTTCCTCTACATGTATCCCACTTCTTCCTCGTCCAGTTGAGCCGAGATCTGCTTCTTCTTCGGTACCTTCTTCTTCTTGTTTGGCCCACCGCCCGTGTGTCCTTCGTTGTTCGCGTCCACGCGACAACCGGCGTTTCACTTATATCGACTAGCACTGTAGTGTGGACAGCTCTCCAACTTCTCATACTGCTCTCCCCGGTAAGGGATGCAATGGTTAGGGCAGGCGTCGAACTTCCTAAGTTTCATCGCCATTGGCTGGATTAGCTTCTTCGCCCAATAGGTATTGGCGGGCACCTTGTTACCTTCTGGCAATATGTCAGAAAGGACACTCATGAAGTAATTGAAGCCAGTGTCGGTCAAGCCATGCCGAGCCTTCAACATCAGCATCTGCAGGTTAAAATGTAGCGCCGTCCAATGCTTCGGACAGCCCTTATAGAGAGGGTCAATTGCGGCCTGCTTCATCTCTTTAAAATTCTCCAGCCACCTCGGGCTACCAAACAATATGTCATCTTCGTCAAGCCGGTTAGCTATTTTCTCCATAAGCTCCGCACCCTGTGGGTCCATCACAGCAGCGTCCTCATCACCACCCCCGCCACCATCGTTGTCCGCAGCATCTTGGAAGAAGTCATCCATCGTGATGTAATCACGAGTGTCATCGCTGGATGCGGCTGCTGCTGCCGACGAGGAGGAGGCAGCAGGTTCGCGCCTGACTTGCTCTGCATTGACCGTCGTCGATGACGACGTCTTCTCGCTAGATGCATCACCCACAGTGGTAGTGGTAGTCGCATCTACAGCTTTTTTGCCATGAAAAGTCCAGACCGTGTAATCCTTGATAAAACCAATCCTGATCAAGTGAGATTTCACCTCGCTGTCTATGTGGGCTTTCTTGTTCTTACATTTAGAACACGGACATATGGTTGTCGTCCGACACAGACTCAGACGATGAGCTTTCACAGCTGCAACAAACTTCCTCACATGAACCAAGTACTACGGTTCTATTCTCTTTATCTGGTACATCCATTCAGACCTCTCCATATCTGCAAATCTTATTAAGACCAACATAAAACAAGCATTACAAACAAGAAAACAAATCAAGATCTAGAGCTAAAGAAATCACAGTTTTCTCTCTCCTCCATGAATCTAGATGTAACACCCCTGGTGTTATAGTGACTAAAAGTTGCCATGTCATCATATTGCACTGCAAAGCATACATGATTAAGTCAACTATGATGTGCACCAACTAAAATGAGTTTACATTTCTTAGGCTAGATGTGCTTCTGTGATGTGTGACTCGAACCGAAAACCCTAATTTCGAATGTCACCGCAAATACTTAGTTTGTGTCCTACGTAATTTGGGGTGTATGACTGTGTTATACACTAGTGCCAAGTGTAGGGTATGAACTCAAGTCCAACCCATAAAATGAAGCTTCAAGTTTGAGTTTGGATTTGGAATCCAAAACTTATCGCAAGTTTTTCGATTCGAATTTGAATTCAAATTTGGGGAATTATTAAAAGATTTTCAAAAGTCAACTTGGTCAACCAAGTGCGGCATTTGGTCAAACATGTGATGCTTGACTCAATGATGCCCTTGGATGATGGTGTGATCACTAAATACTCACCAATTAATGTAGCAACAAGTTTCAATTTGAAATTCTTCCGAAAACCTAAAATTCAAAACCCTAATCTTTACCCCTTTTTGAATAATTAAAAATCTAAGCAAAATTTGGGAAAAAGTGTAAAACCAAGTTTGTAGATCTTTTCAAGGGCTACAAGTTTGGTGTTTTGAGTTTTCAAAGTTTCAGTGAAAAATTTGGAGTAATTTTGAAAAGAAGCAAATTTCAAATTTGACCCCTTTTCATCCCCAAACCCAAATTTCAAAATGGAGGCAAAATTTGAAAATGGTTTGAATAGAAAAGTTGTAGGTATTGGCTAGATGTATAACTTTGGTATTTTGAGTTTTTGAAATTTCAATATAAAATTTAAAGTAATTTTGAAATTACCAAATTTCAAAAAAAATGTCCCCTTTTGATTTCAAATTCAAATTTCAAAATCTAGGCTGAATTTGATAAGTTTTCAACATGAAACTTGTAGAGCTTGAAATTCTGAAGATTTCATATCTTAGGATTTTTTCAAGTTGTTACATGTTTTTGGGAGTAATTTTGAAAAACAGTTTGAAGTCATAAGTTGGGGGGTTTGCTACAGTGCATCGACGAATCAGGGCAGAGCAGCGCACGGCATGGGCGCCGACGAGACCCGCCGTGGCCTTTCCGGCCGCTTCCAGGCGTCGCCGTGGCCGTCAGTAGCTCCTAGACATCGCCACACTTCTTTGCTTTGTGTTGCCCTGCTATTGCTCGGCTTCTTCTATATAAACGACCGACGTCGTCGTCGTTTTTCTTTTTCGCCATCACTGCCGACGTGTTCACCCGCCGATGAAATTCACTGTTGCCTAGCCACCACAGTCCTCTCCATCTCTCCCAAAGCATCGCCATGCCCTTGCGCTTCTCCTGAGCTAGCTCACAGTCGCCCGTATAGCCCACAGAGCCTTGCCCGCCACCATCCTCCTCAAGTCCGGCAGAGCGCCGCCGCATCCCGCCTCGTCGTGGCCAGCCACCTCCACTGCCTCTCCGCGCCTACAGGTTGCTTAGTCGCAACCGTGGTGAGCTGATGATGCTCTCTGTCCTTTCGTTTTGACTGTTACCGGCTTGTGTCGCAGAGCACCGCGTGCCGTGGTCACCGTGCCGCCATGGCCGGGGTGAGGCTCCCTCCGGGGTGTTTGTTGCGGTGTAGGGCGTCGTACTAGGTTCGTGGGATCCGGGTGGTCGTGTTGGTGCAGCTCGGTCTCACCGGGGTCTCACCGGTGGCGAGATGGCGGTCGGTGGTGTTGGGTGGCCATCGGCCGGCGAGAGGAGAGGGATGACAGGCGGGGCCGCCTCGTCAGCGAGAGAGAGAGGGAGCGTGCGCGCGAGCGGGGCGTGCGGCTGGGCCGCTGGCTGGGCCGGCCTGGCTTTGCTGGGCCACGAGCGAGCGAGCAGCGCGCGTACGCGCGTGGGTATCGGGCCATTGCTGGGCTGAGCTGGGCCGGTACGGGTGAATTCCAGAAAAAGAATTTGTTTTTCTTTTTCGATTTTAAGTTAAAATTGAATTACTTTAGAATTTTGTAGAGAACTGTTTATACCTCCAAAAATTATGAAAATTTTTGTGTAAGCTTTTCAAAGTGTAAACTATCTAGGAAAAATATTAAATGTCAATTTTGATTACTTTTTATAACTTATTTAATTAGCTCAATTAAATGTTAAATGCAACTTCCAGGAATTTTAGTAATTAAAATATTAATCCAAAAGTCATGAAATTTGTTGTAACACTATTTTAGACTATGATCAATCTATAGAAAAAGTTTGAGCTCAATTTGATGAAGTTTAATTTATTCTTAATTTCTGTCTTAATTATTTAAGTAATTAACTAAATGTTAAATTGATAACTTTAAGTGTTGTGTGCCCTTTTTAATTGAGTGATGACCTTGGGTCATTAACCCTTAATGATCTTTGGCACCTTAATTACTTGGTTGAGCTCATGATTAACATGTTCTTTAAGAAGTAGTAATGTTACTTAATGTAATGGCTGTTAGTAGTGAGTTCTGTTGGTTTGCAACTGTACCGTGAAGGAAAGTTGTACTCAAGTTTTTAATCATGGCATATCATCATCAAGTATCATGTTTATCACCACATCATGTTGAAGCATGTCATACTCTCGTGTAGTTTCCGCTTTCGAGGAAGTAAGCGTTGTTGAGCAAGCTTCTGGAGAAGAGCTGTCGTCAGTGGGTTCTGGACCGGACGTCGGTGTTGTTGAGCCTGAACCAGTCGTCTCGTCGGAGCAAGGCAAGCTCCGGTGCATCTAAACCCTTCCTTGAGTTTTTACAAATCTTTATCACTGGTACTATAATTTACTACATTAAGTAATTAGGAGTTGAGTGAGAACCCAATTATTGCATTACCATCCTTGATTATTGCGATACCACCCTTGGTACCTGTTTTTATTGGAAAATGCGTAGTTATGCTTCGCTATGCTTATTAAGTTAGGCTTTTAAAATGAAATGTTTTAAATGGCCCTATGATAGCATAACTGGTTGGATATTGAAATATAAGAATGAACTTGAGATCGGACGGGTGATTTGGCCACTACTAACTTGCATTGGGAAAGGAGTCTCAATGTAATGTTTCGCCTTATCAGTTAAGGACCGTCCGTTGTTGGCCCTCGAGTCAAAGAGTTTTTAATAGTACTAGCCACATACCCATGTTGGGTAAGCCTTACGCGGCTATTCCATCACGAGAACGTCTAACCTCGCACTGGGAGTGGAGAGATGGCGAGAGTAGCGTGTACCCTCAGGGCTAGAATTAGGCCGGGTTCGAGGAGTACTGTGCTCTCGGGTGGCGATGGACATGTTCTGGTTTTGGGCGACCTAAGTAAGAGTTGATATATGCAAGATTTGGTTCTACATATGTCGTGTGGTTAGGAATCCCCAGCTGGGTAAATTAAGCGGTTCGAATCGTCGTTACTCCATGAGAAAGGAGTCTTGACCTTGCACCAACATCGTAGTGAAGGAATGGAATACGTTGAAGAAATGAGAGAGAATTTGATAAGAAGTAATTGATCTAGTTTAGGATCATGTAGAATCTGATAGCCAACTATAAATGGTAAAAGTAAAATGTTGAAAGCAAGGACTTACCTTAGTAAGCTTTTCTGCAAAAGAATTTTGAATCTTATTAGAACCATACCTTGATTCCCTAGAGCTAGCATGCCCTTGGAACCTTTCTTAGTCGGGTAAGTCTTGTTGAGTACCCTCAGTACTTAGGGTTTGTTAAACCCTTGTTGCAGGTGCGGTTCATGAGCAAGTCTGTTTGAGCCTTGCTGCATGACCGTTGTTGTTGAAGAAAGTGACGATGAGTAGGTTGTGTGGCCTCTGGGCAAGGCACCTCGTTTGGGTGTTGTAATAAAGTTACTACTGATACTCCACTACTACTGGTTTGTAATAATGTTACTTATGGTTTGAAGGTTTAAAACTATGGTTTGTAAACTTAAGTTATGTAAGATTTCCGCTTTTTTACTCTGATGTTATTTTGAATGAACTGTTGTAATATTGCAATACTCCTATAATTGGATCCTGTTCGGAAGAAAGCAAGCCTTTTAAGTTATGAGGAACATAAGTATGGCTGTCAGAGGTCATTATGACAACGACAGGTACATGTGGACCATCATAATCTAGGAGGTTCTGTAACACTAGATCTAGATCTAGATCTCAAAAGAGGCCAAATAGAGAGGATGAGAGGTTTGGAGAGCATGATTCTACCTTTTGCGGTGGCCCCTTCCAACAAAATAAGAGCAAAACTCCTCCCCCTATATTTTGCACAATTTTTAGGGTTTTGGATCTCAAAACCCTAAAAATTGTAAGAGGAGGCGTGAAGAGGAAGAAGAGGGGGGCGGCTGGCTGTGCATTTATAGCAGACGAATAATGGAGGCCATTAACGAGCCCTTACGGAGACGGTCGCGTTAAGTTGCCCGACTCTGTTAATTGAATAATGGAGGCTGGCGGGTAAAGGTGCCCGCCTCCGTTAAGAAGCCTTAATGGAGGCAAGCAAGTTAGGGCGCCCGCCTCTATTAAGCATTAACGGAGATGGGCCTTTGGGCACCGACCGGGCGCTAGCCTGGCAGCCAATAATGGAGGCGGGCCAAAAAAGTGTCCGCCTCCAATCTATAAAACCCTGTGTCACCTAAGTTCATTTGTGTACTAGTGTAACATGACTAGGATTAAGTCCGCTAATTATTTACAGCTCACTGCATGCGCGCGCGCCTATCCAGCTTGTTCATCATCGTGGTCATATCTTTTTGACATCAACATCTAATGCCAGCTTGCTGCTAGACGATGCATGAGTACACAGCTGAACTAGGATCCAGCAACAAAGGAAGAATGACATAGTGTAGCTAGTTCAAAGGGATTTATACCAATTCAAAATTTAGACTTTTCATTTGTTCAAAGCACGTAGTCAGGCACTAAGGTAGGTACGACTTACATGCGGACAGCTTCTCCAAACAGTAGACGCATGCTGCTTCCGTTGAAGCCCTAGGTGCTCTCTCTCTCTCTCAGAAAAAGAAAGAAAGAAGCCAACATTGATTGTAAGAAAGAACTGTACTTAAAAGATTATACTAGGTCAACCATCTTAAAAAATTGATTTCTTCAGGGGGGTTCTATAAGTTGGGGCCTAGCTGGACATTAGTAGCATTGTTTCTTATGGCGCCAACCCTGACGTCTAAATAATGTGCAGGGCCCTCTGAAAATCGTATGTGGAGTAGAAGCTAATACTCTCCTGTCTTCTCTATAAACTTGGTTAGACTTAAAGTAGTTTAACTTAGAATAAAAGTTAAAGTACTCTAAGTCTAGCCAATTAAGTTTATATGAGCAAAAAGGAGAAAAATATATTCTTCTGACCAGCGAATTGTCTTGAGAAGTACATAAACAGAGAAGAAAGTGTCTTATTTTCACAGGCGGTAGCTCCATGAGTCTGAAGAATTGACTCGGTAAAAGTGTCAGCGCTGTGCCTATGCAATTCAGGTCAATATATACGTGTTTAAACAAACATATTTTATTATTTATCAAGTACGTACTCTGTACGACTGTGTGCAATATGCACAGTAAAAAGAATTCAGTGATGTATATATAATATAGTAGTACTAGTACACATGCATGATTTGCATGACGGACTGGCTCCACACACGTAATCTTTGAGTATGTTCGTACGTGATGCTAATTACGGTAACAACCTGGTATCAACCTATCCGTTGTTCGCCTAATGCTGTGGGGCCAGTATGACCGCATGTAGGTAGGTCGCTCGCACATATTGACCTTTCCTCTGTTGATCGAGTCCAAGCGTACCTACGTATAAAGGTCAAAGTGCGTGTCAAACAGTATTAGTTACGGCATTATACTAGACCAAACATGCATGCTGCTGTGTTTAAATATAAACGGTTGAATTTGGTCTCAGTCCTATTATTTTTTACCAGTACGGGCTGGTTCGGCTGGTGGAAAAGCCGGCTGGTTTCGACTGATTCAATAGTGTTCTGTGAGAGAGAATAAGCTGAAACAAGCTGAAACAAGCCGAAACATGACCAGCAGAACAGGGCCTACGTCAAGGTTACTGTTAGTTCTTTTTCTTTCCGCGAGGACTACAAGTACGCGTACGTTGGCCTGCATTACATGCACGTAGGGATGAAAACGGATCGGATACGAACGGATATCACTGATATCATATTTGTTTTCATATTTATGTCCGGATTCGGATTCGAATACGGATAGTATAAAAAATACCGGATAGGATACAATTGGATATCGACATCATAAGTATGTGATTTAAATATTCGGATACGAATACGGTATCGGATGTTAAATATCCGGACTCGGATACGGACGGATTAAAACCCCTCTAAACGAATTCGGTTTCGAATACGGTCGGAAAATATCCGTACCATTTTCATCCCTACATGCACGTTCGTGATTCTTAGGTGATTCCTTCAGTTGGTGGTGGCTCGGCGCCATTGGTCAAATTACTTGAAAAAGTGTATATAAAAAGTGTTTTTCCTGCCTACTGAAAGGTATTAGTCTAATAATTAGGCACACTTAATTAAATAATGGTCAAAGGGGAGTCATGATTTTTTTTTGCAAAGGGAAGGGAGACTTATGTTAAATCTTGGCTCAGTACATCCCCAAATTACATATGAAAAAATCTGAAATAAAAAATATAATATTCTACCCAGATTCTTCCATCGTCTTCTTCCCCAATGGCTTCCCTCGAACGCCAGAGCCACAGTGCAGTCCTTATGCCGCATCCAACGACCAACCCCAAAACATTGGACATGCCTCAAGATCCAACGCTTCAGAACTAGTCTTAAACGCATCTAAATCGCCGAAAGAATATCGGCAGTTGCGTTGTCGGGTATGACATAGTCTATACAGAATCATCACTTGGAGACAGAATATCGGCAGTTGCGTTGTCGGGTACGACATAGTCTATACAGAATCATCACTTGGAGACCTTGAATTTCTCTCGCGACCATCGACGATGAGATCGATGATCAGGAGTAGCTGTCCTCGTAGGGGGCTCCCAGAAGCACCCCTCCCCTTGCAGATAAAGGCCGCAAATTGGCCGACTGCCGATGAAATCGACACCTGCAACGGCGATCTCGTCATAACAATTACCGAAGTCATCGCAGGAAACACGATCCCGACCAAAAATCATCTGATTTTACCGGAAATTTATTTGGACTCAAACCCTAAGACACGGAAAACTACGGAAAAAAGATGGGTTCCTTCCCCTTCTTGTCTCCGGTAGAGTCACTGGAGAGGAAGAATGAGAGGGCCCTAGCCGAGACGGTGGAGCGAGGAGCCGGCGACCCTACCCTAGGCCCTAGGCAGCGGCGGCGTGAAAGGCTCTCGAGAGGGAGTAAGGATATTTAATTAGTAATTTCTTTTGAAAGGCAGATACTCACGAAAGCATACATACACAACACTCGTCAATTACCCATACGAATGGATATATGCACAATCCTACTTCTACAAACACCTCTGAGAGATTGAAGAAAAAGTAGCTGTAAATACGAGCAACGTATTGAGAGTAGCTCGAATTCTTATGAACTGGTTCAATCGCAAGGAATTTAATTAACGGACTTGAGTGTAATGAATATGGCACTCTCATTTTATTTGGAACCTAGAATTACATGAAAAAACAATGTGTGAGAGATATAGACTCCATGTATTTTTGCATGGAATTAATTAGTAACAATCTCTTAATTACAAATTCTGAACAACTAGCTAGCTAGCTTTCAGAAAGAACGAAAGAAATGAACAATATCCTATACGCAACTACATACGCATGTACAGATTAGTTGACAGTTAACTATCAACAGAATCGGAACCAGCTTAGTAACTTGATCAAAAAATAGGCCGACGACCCGTCATGCTGCGAGCTGGCTGGGCGGCGGCCCTGATGGGACGATGGGCATGCATGCCGCAGTTCATCGAGGCGCCGCCGCCCCAGCCGGCTAGTTACGTTTACGGGTGGCCAGGATCGGAGCTTGGCAGCGGCCGGCTAGCTAGTTGATCAGGGGCACGATCCGTTGGGAGCTTGGCAGTTGTGGTTGTTGCCGCCCGGCCCTTGTAGCACCTGCATGATCATCCCCAGCCAGCCGCCGTCTGCTGTCATCGCTACCGCCGGTGCTTCCAGCAACGGCCTCGCCGCAACGAACACGTTGCAGCACTGCATCAGCAGGACGGCCACCAGCACCGCCCTCATCGCCATCGTCGTCATCGCTGCTGACGCCATATCAGATCAGTTCCTTATGATCGATGCGATCACACGCTTGTCTGCGATGTACCGGTCTGCTTGTTGCTACTAGCAGCTAAACGTAGCCTTGGAGAAAAGCTAGCTAGACGAGATCGATGGAGCTGTCTAGCTATAGCTAGCAATGTGATAGATCGCAGAGATGAGAGGGAAGGTTACGACGTTACGTCTATGGGATGGGTGGCCTTTTATAGCTCTCCTCACGCCGCCAAGAAAGCTATGACAGCGCCACAGCGGACCGGGTCTATTCTTCGTCTTGTACTGATTCCCTCTCATCTCAGAGGTCTCAGCTGATTAGTTAAACGCAGGCACGTACTACTCGGTTGCCGGGGCTCGGTCCAGTTCTATTTCAGCTCACAAGGTTGAAAATCAAATCGATCAAAGCCAAGTGCATACTGAAGACCACGATTTTGAAGTAGTATTTTCATGTGCCTAGGTTATATTACATATACGTATTCCTGGTCCCGGCCTTCGGTAACAAATATGTGACAATATACCGTGGTTATTTTAAAGCAACTATTTTGAACTTTTGTTACAAGTTATTGTTTGTGTACTGAGTTTGGTTATTTAAAAATGACACGAGTAGCCGATTTTCTGATTCTCGTTATTATTATTAGGGTGTGTCTCTGTGGCAGGTGACTGATGGCTTGTTTAACCATCAGTCACCAGCCTGGACCACAAGATGCTCATCAAACGGATGCAGTTTATCTTTTCTGTTGCTGTTTCTTTTCACTCATAACTGGTCTGCTATGCAACACAATTTTTAAAAAACAGCCCCATGGACTTTTTTCCCTGTACTGTAAAAGTATGAATTTCACATGGGCTCACAACTGATTGTGGGCTGTTGTTGTAGCCTTTAAAACTTTTAGCAGGCTCAAAAATGCAATATTGTATAACCCAAAAAATTGGACGACAAGAATGAAAAAAAAAATATAAAAATGGAGGGACGTGGGAGATCGAAAACTCCGGCGGGACACAGCGAATCGTAGCAAGTACAAGGGTTCTCTCTGCTAAACTTAATGACTTCATACCTGATACTAGTCCTCCCTGTGGAATTATTTGTGACAGGCAAACCCTTGCATAAGCATACCCAAGTGGCAAAATATTCCATATCTGCACAAGGTAAATAAAATGAGAACTACTAATCCAGTGAGATATCACAAATTACAAAGAAATTGGAACAACAAAGCTTTACATGGGATGGAAAGCAATTGCATTGACGGGATAAACCGCTGTCCCTGCCAGCCTCAGATTTGCGGTGACACTTGAAAGCATACCTGCACAAAAAATTGCCCATGATCAATGGCACTGGTAGAGAATCTAGAGATGCAAGTGGGTATCCAAGAGTATTTTGTGAGTCAGTTCGTCTAGTTCATTTCCTCCTTTAAATTAATTACGTAGCATGGCACTCCAGTTCATTTTGACAAGTTTTGTAGATGGTTGACCCAAAACAAGTGGAACATACATCCCTAGGCACCACAGTTAAGTCTAGGTTTCCAGAAGAAGGCAAGTGTACAGTAGCATCATTTCACTACTTTTAGTAACACAAAACAGGACAAAAGGACAAGATGAGTCGCTTCTTAAGAGTTTGGGAGAAGTAAAATACTAAAATCAAACAGCTGATATGAAGCTTACCATGACAACCTGATTGACTCAGAAGCATTTCGACATTTCCTCTTGAATTGTTGAATTACATCTGGGGAGGCCATCAAAGCTGAAACAGAAAAAGGACACTGAATAGCACAACTAAGAGCACACACATCAAAAAAAGGTCAATACATAAATAACTGGTCAGAGAAGAGACAAGCAGATATTCACAAATCTTCTTACAGACCTGCAGCTCCTAGTAAAAACAAATAGACACCCACACAAACACACATGCACACAGATAGAGAGAGATACAAATACACCAGCAGCCCCACAAAACACATGCACCCACAAACCCCCACACAGACACACACATAGAGACACACAAACACCCCCCCCCCCCACACACACAGAGCAAACTTACAACGGCACAACCAAGTTCAGTGAAATTTAGGATACACACTGAAACGAGGCGATAAAAAGCACAAGCAGACAAAATAGCTATGTTGGATACAATTTAACAGCTATGTTGGATGATAATTTAACAGAAATCTGGATGACTGGATAACTGAAATAGCTATGGCTTCACAATCACATGCTGGATGACAGATAAAAGAATAGGTAACTGGATGACAGAAACAGATAGAGTGAGAGAGAACTTGGCAGAGATAGACACACACACGGACAGACTGATGTCCTACTCCTATAACCATGGCATAGTCGCAGATGCCCACACACACCCACAGACAGAGAGACACCCACACACACACCGAGAGAGACACACACACAAAAAAAAAACAGACACACACACACAAGCAGACAATCCTACTCCTATAACCATGGCATAGTCACAGATGGCCACACAAACACCCACAGACAGAGAGACACCCCCCCCCCCCCCCCCCCCCCACACACACACACACAACTAATTCGATCAACCAGTTTATTACTTCATATTAAGCACAAACATGATATGGATGACCAAAAAACACATACAACCACCCGTTCCTGGGATTAAATCAACCGACAAACAACAACCAATAACAGCTAATGCTGTTGGCCAACACAGGAATACGGAATCTGCTAGTTAAAAATAGAGCTACAAACAACTCCCCTTTGCAATCAAATTTAACAAAAACACAAGCAAAAATGTGAAGAGAATACCATTCCTGAAGCCATTGGAAATTTGTTTTGGCCATAGGTCCCTGGAACAACACTAGAAGGGTGAGGTGAAGCTACAGGTGATGGAAAACACCCAGTTTCTTCTGAAAGATCTGAAGCATTCCGAGAGATTTGGGATCTGGGAGAACAGTATACCCAAAAAAGTGAAACAACATATACATTCCAAAACAAAGGATCGTGAAGCAGAAATTATACCTTCAGATGTGCAGCAGCCTTGTCCTTGTCAGTTAAGACACCGGTGGACTCCACGACATAGTCGGCAGCAGCCTCACCCCATGGGATCTCCTCAGGGTTAAAACAGATGAAAGGAAAATTTAGAAAAACAGATGAAAATAGTTAAAAATCAAATAAAGTTTAATACAACAACAGATATATGTAAGATGCAAAAAACAAGAAGAAAAAACAGATATTCACATCAATGCAAACCACCCTTAGGCTGCATGCCAAAATTTTCTTGGCTGACAGCAACCGATGTTAGCAACAGAAACAATATTCAAATAAATAGTTAGCAAAATATATATACCATAGTGAGGAGCAACTGCTTTCCTTATTGCCCATCCTTGGTGAGGAGCAAAAGACCTGAGCATAAGCTACTGATGCCGCATACCTTAGAGAGTTGCCCCTGCAAGGCAATGTTAAATAGATAAAATTCACTGAGAAGGCATTGTAAGGAAATACAGAGCTTAACAGTTCAAAAGACAAACTTATAAGCGACTAGAGTTGAGAGAAGTAAAGAGGTATTCAGTGTGCAGTTCTTGCTTACTTTGTGACAAGAATTTGCTCAAACAGGACTTTAACCATATCAATCCTACGCTTCACTATAAGCAGATTCCATGTATGACTCCCTGGTTTCCTGACAGTGTCAGTCTGAATGTCTACCTCAACCATAGAAGGCAATGATGAAAATTGACTTGGATGCCTCCAACAAATTATCAACCTGTAGAAGATGCAGTGAAGTGATTAGAGAAGAACACCAAACAAATCTTAGAAACATCATAATGATAACTTGTCAACAAGGAAAGCAACTCAGTGCCATCATCAATAAAATTGCAAGAATAAATACACATTGTGTCTCAGAAAAATATTGCAAAGAAAAACTGCCCAAATAACATGCTGAGTACATCCTATTGTACAGATAGGTGAACTCTTACTTGCCATGGTATGACTACTAGTACTAACACAGATAACACAGATTGTGGCTATTATAATGGTCAGAAAGAATTATATTCAGACATTAGGTATACAAGTTCAACAAAATAAACAAGAAACAGCAAATAGATATTCAGAGGAATCAGGAATGTGATCAAATCCTCAAGAAACACAGCAAAGGCCTTGTTCAAAAGGGCAAAGTCATGACATGCCCATGACTTGCACCATTTTTAGGCAATGAAAGGCATGATTTTAGTTACAAGCAAACTGTAGTCAACCGATATTATTAAACATGTCAATTGTCCTTAAAAAAAGTAACTGCTATGGCACTGTATAACTGCAACTGAACCTACCTTCTGGGACATAGTCAGTGGGTGAGAAGTCACATGAGCAGTTTTATCAATTCCAGAAACTGCACGTTTAGCTGGGCTAGAACCTTTTTAGCCATTTCTGCAGAATTAATAGCTCATCAGTGTTATTGAGAAGGATAAAAACATTTACAATCTCTGCAGAGATCATCCACATGGTTATGCCACCGAATCACACATAAGAAATGCCATCTCAAAAAGCCCATGTTTTGTCATTATTACAGTTAAATGAGTAAAAGTGAAATTTATAACCAAAGAGTAGTAAATTGCTAAAAATCTAAGATGTAAGGTGAAACATTTTTTTTTTTGAAACCGTAAGGTGAAACATTTTGAAGTAGAGTTTCTTCACCTCCATGTGCAAAGTTTTTATCTCAGAATACTGCTTCCTTAGCTTTGGATTGTTTGGATGAATCCCTTGCACTGCATTCTAGTTGTAGCTTGCTTATAAAAATAGTTGCAGGCTTCCCATATAAGCTAGGCAATGAAATCTTAAGGAGTGGAATATCCCCAAGGATTTAGCTATGGACAGGAGCGCTTGGAGATTAGCAATCAACGTGCCTGAACCGTGACATCTTTTGTCTTGTGCCCTTTATGTCCCTTTATGTGTCTCCCTGTTTCTCGTCTCTTTTGGGTTTCATCTCTAGCCTACCCCAACTTGCTTGGGACAAAAGGCTATGTTGTTGTTGTTGTTGTTGTTGTTGTTGTTGTTGTCTTCCCATATAAGCTAGGCAATGAAATCCTCATCCACAAAATTATACGTGCCCGCATGCCACACAATTACATAGGAATCTAATAGATAGTTACAAGAATTTCTATGGTCCAATTGCAACATGGAAAAATACAGCTAACAAATAAACATACAAGAGGCCATGACTGGAAGTACTAAAAATGGGTACTGCACTTGCAGAGAACATAGCGCTAGAAAATAACAAGAGATCACATCTAAAACTGAAACTGACAGAATGCAGAGAACTGCTGACTGAAGTCAGGTGCAGCTCAAGAAACAATGCTAAAACAAATTGGTCTGTCCAATTGAGCACTATAACAACAAAGTACATTTCTCAAGCAAAGAGAATAAATTAAGCTTCAATCAATGACTAATGATTGCTTGAAAAGATAGTTACCCTAAGGAATGAAAATGACATAAGAAAAGGATGAAAACCTTGGTAACCAGTTGGTACACACGAACTGAGCAAAGTCTCATGCAAACTTGACAAGCAGCAGGAAAATTAATTCATATAGAGCAAGATAAAGGCTACAACTCTAACAGGGATTAACTAAAAATTAGCTTATTATCCATCAATCATTTGTGTTAAACTAACTAGTGATGTGTGGACGAACTATTATGAATATTTCAATGCATCGCGGAAAGCAAGCAGCACGAATTCATTTACTCACCAAGAGCTGATGAGAAGGAAATAAAGCACAATCTGTAATTAAACAATCTAAGCACACTTGCCGACCAACCACTTCAGCCTTAGAAGAAACTTGCCCATAACCAAGAGGGTTCTTTTATTTGCATTTGAAAAACAAATACCACGATAAAATAGAAAAAAACAAAAATCACTTTGGGAGCAGCAACAATTCTGCAAAGATCTGCTGTAACAGCAACAGAGGACACCACCTCTAGTTCAGATAAGTGGTGGGGCAGTTGTCCTGCCTCAGAGACTGTAAACAGACACACTATATCAAACATTAGATGAAAATGAAAATAAGAGTCAAAAGGGTTAGAGCTAGCAACAACAAAACACTGACTAAACAAGGCCATGACTGTAAACAACTAAATTTGGCATCTAACTAGCCTTGCCTAGCACAAGGTACCAAGGAATGAATAAGCATAAACTGAACATTTCAGTATAGTATACCCAATATGTGTAAAACAACTCCTATATCTTGGGATTTCCTGGAAAATGCTTTCAGTTCTGAGAAATGAGAAATGAGATTTATTTTGTCATTTGGGATTTGTTGGAAAATTCTTATTCACATAGTTTTGAACATGCAGGTGAGCATAACATTGATAGCTACTGGCTTCTAAACAGCAGGATGACAATCTAAAAATAAAGCTATATGAAACATCAAATTTAACAGAGGAAAAGACAAGCTCAGAGTAGTTTGACACAGCAAGTAAAAGTAAAGTAATAAGAGTAAAGAGGGTATATGGGTGTACTGGATCCTCATGGCACTCCACTACGAGTCTAATAATTTCAATCTCTATACAAAGTCCAGTAACAGCACATATATAGCAATGAAATCACAAATGAAAAAGGCAATCAAAACTAGAAAAAGCCAGTTACTTGACAGACTGATCCCCCCCAAATCCACCACCCACAACAACCAAGCAAAGCAACAACCACGAAATCCACCCTTGAACTCTCGACCGAGCGACAGAGAGCAACCAAATTGAAGCCACCCCAAGTGCACCAACACCCCACCGAGACGAGAAATTAAGCGGGATTAAGCGGCAGCCCCCGGCTCCCACGCCGTCGTCCCAAACAGAAACACCACGCGACAGAACACCGCCGATGCGGCAGCAGCTCCACTGCTAACACGCTGTTAGCAGCAGGGTAGCAGGGATAGGTAGGGAAGCATCAGAGATCAGAGATTGGAGAGGAACTAGTAACTAGCAGCAGAGCAGGGGAATTGGGAGGAAGAAGATGAACAGGAGAGAATTAGCTAGAACAGATTAGGATATCTGATTGTTGATTACAATATTCTTCGTACCCCTCTATCAACAGCCAAAGGTAAATATATACCACTCCATACACGGGCCAAGACCAACCAACAGTAGAGGCACGCAGGCCCATGTCCGAAGCCCATAGCTATTACTAATACTAGTCCATGTCCCTAACATTCTTTTTTTTGAGACCAGGCATATAGCCCGTTTTGCATTAAGCAGAGGAGAATGGTCAATAGACCTACACATAGTTGATACAAAGGAGTCGCAAGTAATCCCAAGATTACCGACAACAACCCCAAGACACCGACGAAACACCAAGAAAACAAGAGAAAAAAGTGGTGGTGGTGGGGGGGGGGGATCACCACCATCGAACACCGACCAACTAACAACTAAGCTGTGCCTACAACAAGGGATACATCCACACAAAGGTCACCAACCGAGGGGGTCCAGCCGCTGTGGCCAAGCATCCACCAGAACCTCAAGCAACCAGGTAGTCGCGAAGTGAAACCGCCAGTGACCAGGTAGCCACTGCGAAGAAGACGTCGTACGCCAGAGCCTCCAGTGACCAGGTAGTCGCAAGGTCAAACCGCCAGTGAGCAGGTAGTCACTGCGAACAAGACGTCATACGCTAGGTAGATACGGCGACACCAAACACTCGAGCTGGACGGACCAAAGTGAAGAGGAGATGAAGCACGGCAGACACAAGCTAGGAGCGACATCGACAGACCGACCGCGTCCATCCCGACCGCCGGCCACCGCACCGGCCTCCAACATCAACGCAGGGGGAGGGCCTTTCGATAGACGCTTCCAAGGAAGTGAACGGCACCCAAAGGCGTCGCCGTCATCGACCCAACAAATGGGTAAAGCTTTCGCCAATGCGCCTCATCCCCAAGCAACTGCCGGAGACCAGAGACCGGTTTCGTGCACGCAGTGGCACGAAGATCACCTTCCCAGTCGATGTCGATGAACCGTGTCGCAGGTGTGCCCGCTCGACCGGCATCAGCCTCGCCACCATGACGCTGCAGATGTGTGAAACGAGCGAGATGACGCCATCCATGCCACCACGGCGTCGATGACGCACCGCCAGAGCAGTCGCCCACACCACCACGGTGCAAGACAGCGCGCTACTGGCCGTGCCACCCATACCACCGTTCGCCCCGCATCGAGCCGCCGGAGCCGAAGGAGCGAGGTGCCGGCGCAGTTAGAGAAGGGGGGGGCAATCGAGGATGGGGGCCCCACCGCCCATGCGCACAGCAGCACACACGGCCCCCGCCCGCGCACCCCCACATCCCGAAACACTACAGTCCGGCCCCAAAGGCCCTGGCCACGACCGCCAAACCCCGACCCCCGTGCATGGAGAGCAGGGACCGGCGGCCAGAGCGACGCGGGCCCACCGCACCGGGGAGGCCACGCATGGCCGGCGGCGCCCCATCACGCAGCCTGCCGCCGCATTGAGCGGGAAGGGGGGGAGGGGGCGGGATGGCAGGGCCGAAGCCAGATCCGGGGCTCACGGGCCCGGATCCGGCTGACCCCAACCCGCCCCAGTCGCCGGAGAGCCGCGGGCCCACCATGGACGGTGGCCGAGCCACCGCCGCCAGGCGGGGGAGGGGGGGTGTCGGGCGTCTCCAACCGCCGGATCCAGCCCGCAGATGCCTAGATCTGGCCGGCCAACGCCGAAGTTCGCCGGGGATGGTGGTGGGGCGAGGGGGGGTGTGGAGCGTTGGGAGGGGGGAGCGGGGAGTGGACAGCACCCCTTTTTGAGGGCGCCGCCGTTGGCCGCCGCCGCCACGAGCAAGGGCGGCGACGGAGGCCGGAGCAAGGCCGGGGAGAGGGGGGTGCTTGGTGGCGGGTGGCGGCGCCGCCCGAGTCGCCCTCCGCAAGAGCGACGCGGGGGCCGGGTCGGCTCTCCCGTTTCTCATCCCTAACATTCTCCCCCGCTTAAGCAACAGCTTGCCCCCAAGCTGTTAAATCTTCAAGCGTCGAGGTATCGTATAGGCATTGATTGGTCACGGCAGTGTTCTGAACTTCCTTGTGCATATAACCCAAGTCATCAATATAGGCCAAGCCATCAAGGGTCGTCAATCATCAAGTGAGAGAATTGAATTACTAGCAGCCATAGAGTCATTCTTGACATGTTGATAGTCTCAACCATTCTCGAACGATCTCCATGTCAGGTTTCATCGGAGAATTGTAGGCGAACTGAGAAAAGTTGTTGCGAGGCTGTGGAAGCATTGCAATGTGAAAGCTGTAGCAGTCCTGAATTGTCAGCCAGCACCAACGTGTTGATAGGATAATATAGGCCAGTTGCTGTAGCGGTGGCCATGGCTGTAACTCAATGCAACAAGTCAGGTACCCATTGTCTTAAACCTTGAATAAACAAGTATGTGCCAAAACCGTGCTCAGCACAAGTACTGAGGTCAGATTGTAGTCCAGCTGTAGAGAATTAGTATGCTGAACTCCACACGATATGTCATAGGAGAGATTGTCAGGCACCATCAGAACCATCACGGCAGTTAAATGGACGGAAAAAGTCTAAATAACCCCTCTGAACTATGGACCCTGGAACACATAACCCTCTGAACTATAAAACGGTCTAATTTACCCCCCTGAACTATCCAAAACCATCTATTTTACCCTCTGGGCGGTTTTCGACGGCGGTTTTGCTACAGTAACAGCAGGTTTGCTACAGTGATGGCGGTTTTGTCTTTTTTATTTATTTTCGCTGAATATTTGAAAAATCATAGTAAATCACAGAAAAATCATAAAATAGAAAATCTAATTTTGTTGGAGTCCACATAAGTAGATCTACACAGTGAATATATAATACGGTACGCTTTAGTACAAAGTTTTTGCTGTAGCTTTAGATTAATTGGAAAATCCAATTTAGACTAAAGTTACAGCAAAAACTTTGTACTAAAGCGTACCATATTATATGTTTACTGTGTAGATCTACTCATGTGGAGTCTAACAAAATTAGATTTTCTATTTTATAATTTTTCTGTGATTTACTATGATTTTTCAAATATTCAGCGAAAATAAATTAAAAAGACAAAGCCACCATTACTGTAGCAAAACCACTGTTACTGTAGCGAAACCGGTGTCAAAAACCGCCCAGAGGGTAAAATAGACGGTTTTGGATAGTTCAGGGGGTAAATTAGACCGTTTCATAGTTCAGAGGGTTATGTGTTCCAGGGTCCATAGTTCAGGGGGTTATTTAGACTTTTTCCTTAAATGGACACCATCAGAACCATTAGTACCACTAACAGAGACTGGCAAATGCAGGTGATAGCACCAAACCACTGAACTGCATGTCCAAACAGATGACATCCACGAGAGTTGCAAGAACCTGAGATACTGATTGATGCCAAGCTCCTCCAAGATCCGACCAGAAGACAAAATTTGCTGTAACAATTCTTGCTTAGCCGGCCAACGATCCTTGGCCTTTCCTCCTGCAACTCGAGATTTCTGTCCTGTCACTTCAAGCAAGAAACACTGACAATTGCCACCACACTTCCGCTGTACTTGCTCCGGAATCAGTACACATCCAGCCGTATTCACTGATAGCACCATCATACATGTGAAAAGCTTCTGAAGAGCAGTAGCTGGTACACACCTGATCAGTTGTCGAAGTGATGGAAACCATAGGGGTTTCCAGAGTTGACCCAAGTGACACAAGACAGAATACCTCTCAACTATGTTGAACGACAGCCATGGTAGAGGACGCAGCCCAGCATCACAGCTCACCGAGGAAGCTTCACCATGTTTCTGCTTGGATGACACAAATATTTTCTGAAATGAAACCCCTGCAGCAGCTAAGTTTTTCCTAGCAACATGGTTAATCAGTGCATAACCTCTAGCTATCAGCTCATTCATCTGGTAATGAACTAATTCAGAGTACAGAACCACTCTTCTCACTGTCCCTTTGGCGGCTCTAGAACCAACTGAACATCTCCATGTCGATGGTGCCCATAGTGTTTCCAACTCGATCAACACACCTTGTGGACTGAACTTAATGTTGCATCTTGAACACCTTGTAGGCATCACTGGTGCTAGCATCACGACATAACATGATCATCTTCTTTGATGCAACTCCCTTGCTGATGTTGAATTCTTGTGCAAAGGTGTTGCAGGGAGGAGATGTTGCTGACACAAAAACACAGGCAGTCTGGTAGAGGACCAACATCGAACACCTGACGGGCAAGGCGACAACAACGTCAGTGCACTCGATGTCTTCGGTGCCTCAGTGAACGAGCTCTGTGGTGATGGCCTGCGCGGAGAGGTGCGGTGGCGTGGCAGCGAGAAGCTGCGCCACCTCGTGGTCATGGCTGAAGTTGTTACAGTTGTGGGTGAGCAGGCAGCGGGTCTCGGCCATGTACTTGGGCGCGATGTTGTGGAGGTAGTCCTCGGAGTCGTGCGCGAAGACGATGCAGGTCTTGACGGGTGGGATGATGGCAGTGGGGGGCTGAGGGGGGCCTGGCACCCCCCAACCTTCCCATAACTCCCATAATACACCCCCTAAATTAAGTGCTTATAATTATCTAATTAGCTAGTTAATGATACTATTAGTACTATAATTTTTTTGTTCTTACTCCATATTAATATCTAATAGTATCTTAGACAAATAAAAATTAGGTCTTTCTAATATTTTCTCCATATCTTTTTGTTTTCATTATTGCTTATCAAACATTAATTTGTCCCCATACCATACACTCTAATTAGCTAGTTAATTGAAATCAGTGCTTTTCTTGTTTGATCCTTCAAAATTGATCTTCAATTGGCATTAGCGAGTTTGGTCAATATTTAAAATATAAATGCTACACAGTGGTATGATGTTTCCATTTAATCGTCAACCATTTAAGTGACCGTTTTGTCCAAGGCTAAGTGACAAGTGACCGATTGTTTGCCATTTAACATTTAGGATCTAGTGCTAATTAGTTTTGGCCCTGTTTAACTACTTGTTATTACCATAATTCTTTTTTCGGTCAAAGAATTAGATTGATCGGGTAAAGGTTAGAGGCCTGAGGCTAATTAAACTCCCTTTATTTTTAGTTTTTCTGCTTTCTTTTGTATTGCAACATAAACATTTATTTGGGTGTTATGTACTCCCTCTATCTAAAAAAAGAGTCATTCTCGCTTCCCAAAAAGTCAGCAACTCTTAACTTTGACCAAATATATTTAACAAAATATTAATATTTATGGTACATAATTAGTATCATTATGTAGATCGTTGAATATATTTTCATAATAAACTTATTTGGAGATATAAATGTTGCATGTATTTTTTACAAATCTAGTCAAAGTTGATAAAGTTTGACTAGCACGATTCCACAGCGACTCTATTTTTAAGACGGAGGAAGTACATCTTTGTCGCGTGTATACATTTTGACATGCATGCTTGCTGCCGGTTTGTACGGCCCCCCTGTGCTCAAATCCTAGCTCCGCCCCGGGTCCCGCGCCCGCGGTGTCGACGAAAGCCTCGGGGGCCACGTTGAGGCCCTTGGCGTTGAGCGTGAGCTCGCACTGCGCCAGCGCCTGTGGGTGGGAGATGGCATGCGGAGTTCGCGTAGTAGCCGCAAACGAGGTGGGCGGCGCGGAAGAAGGTGTCGGCGGGGACTGGCGTGTCCGCGCGTGAAGTCGGACTCCGGGTACGGGACGGGGCGGTTGCGGAGGAGGTCGGGGTCGTCGGGCCCGAAGCCGAACTCCTGGTCGTCGTCGAGCGCAAGCATCCATCCTTACATATGCATATGCGTCCATACATGATCGGTGGAGGGAGTGACACCCGTGGAGTACAGAGTTCTCGAGGAGGCCGTGCAGCAGGAGGTGTCATCTTAGGGAGAACAAGAGGCAGGGGAGCTAGACGGTGATCTGCCGGAGTGCCAGGAACACCAACCTTCGTCCTTTCTGAAAGGCAAGTCCTGGAGCATTTACTCCCTGTGGTTTGCAAATATCTACTTTGCGTCCTTTATGTTTGATGCATTAAGTTATAGGAGTTGCTTGTTACCGTTGATGCATATCTACTACTCTATGTTCCTTGACTACCATGATATATTGCCCTGTTAAGTCTAGTATCGGAATATATGCTTAGCCATGCTTAGACCGCTAGAAGTGGGTGATTTCCTATCACCTACGCTTTAGGTGAATAAATGATCATGTTTAGCTAGGTTGTTATCATGGAAGATAACCATATGTGGTTAGATAAATGGAGACCGGGCGGAATGTTGGACAGCAAGGCATGGGTCTTGTGTGCTTGTAGTTTTCGTCTGTGTCGATTAAGGACCGTATCATCATTGGCCCTCAGTCTTTTTGCACGCATGCCTCACATTTAGCTGGTCGGATAACTCTTTCCGACTGCGAAGCCTAGTAGCTATATTCGGACCGGTGACCGAGATGCTGCCAAGACCACCTCGGGCCAGTTGACCGTGGGCAAGAATGCACTGACAACCCCAAAGTATAGTGGCAGGCATGACTTGATCGATCTAGCACTGGAACAACCCTAGGTGTAGAGGGTGCATGGCAGTCCCGCGACGTTATCCGAATAGTACCAAGGGTGACCTAAAGCAACCCTGACGGGGAAGCGTGGTTTATGTGGGGAATAATGTAACACCCCTGGTGTTAAGCATGCATTAGCAGTTGCAAATCATTAGCATAATCATCATTATGCATTCATAAGCATCACATGAAATATAGACTTGAAACATGTTAATGAAACATGCATGTTGCAATGTTTTGTTTCAGTAGATTGAATGTGATGTGGATGATTGTCATGCCTTGTATGTGCTGGTTTTAGTAAATAAACAACATAGAAATACTTAGCAAATAATTTGGAGCAAGTTTGGTATTCAAAATTTCCTCAAATTTTGCTTTTAAAAATAACCTAGAAAAATGGGGTTTTGATTTAAATGAACTTTAAATCTCTATTTCAAAATCTTGTTGGAATTTCAACATGAACCCTAAAGCAAAGTTGTAGAGAATAAAATTTTGGACAACTTTTATTTTTGGGTTACCTTTTAAAAATGAATTTTTGGTGCTCAAAATGGGAGATTTAGGGCTGTTTATTGAAAAAATAAAGAAAAAGTTTTTTTCTTTCTTAACCGGCCGCCCGGCTCCCTTTCCGGCCCATGGCCGAAGCGGCCCGGCCTGCCTCTGCTCGCCCCCTCCCGCGTGCCCGTGCCCGTCCCGACTGTGGATAGGGGTCGGCCACCGCGTGGCCGCTGCTCGCCGGCGACAGCGTATGGGTGGCGTCCCGCGGGCCCCACCGAGCCACGCCCCTCCATAACCCGCCAAGCCACGCCCTGCTCTACCCTCGCTCGCATTCTCGCTTCCCAGCAGCGGCAACAGCAGCAACAACAGAGCCACGCGACCGTCGCGCCATTGCCGCCGCCGCTAAGCTCGACCTCGCCTTCCTGCTCCTGCCTGAGCTCCGCTAGCTCTCGTTCGGGCTCCGCCTCGACGCAGCGCATCTTCCGCACAACCGTAGCACCAAGGTGAGGCCGTTTTGGCCGTGCATGTCACGCCGGCATCCTCCGGAGCTCACTAGAGTTCGCGGCTGTCCCAAACTCCCTGCTCCGTCCCTCCTTCTTCTTCCTTTTTGCGAGTAGCAGCTTCCTCTTGCCTCCGCGGAGCTCCTCCGCCCCTTCTCGCGTGACGTCGTGGCCTGGCTTGGCCCGCCCGCGTCGAGCAGTGCCACCGCGTCCGCCATTCCTACAGCTAAGCTTGCTCCGTGCCGCCATTTCTTCCCTAGGTTACCTTTACGGGTGCGCACGGGTGAGCTGAGGGTGGTGGTGGTCATCTCGTCTCCGGCAACCTCGCCGTCGGCGAGAAACCGCCGGTCAACCACCGCCTCTGCTCGGGTTCGGCAGACGGGTGGGCCACGTTGACCCGAGGGTCCCATGTGGCAGCAAGTCCGGGTGCACTGGATCGGGTGCAACCAGTGTTTGTGGGTCCGGCTGGTTTTCAAATAAAAGGAAAAATGATTTCCAGATTTCTTGTAATGCTTTAAAAATTCATAACTTGAAAAATATAAGTCCAATTTAGGTGAGACAAGTTTTGTTAGGTTTCTTTTGACTAGATCTATCTGTTAAAAATATTGCATGTCAATTTTGTGATACTTTTATATATAACTTTATTTAAATGATTAAACTGCTGATTGCTTGGAAAATACATAGTAAATAGAATATAGGTCAGAAAAATGTGAAACTTGTTTTGTTGATCTAGTCATGTGTAGTACTTTCTATGAAAAATATGTTATAGGCATGTTCTGTGGAAAAATATGACCAAGTAATTTAGGTGCAATTATTTGCTATTTCTTGTAAAGTTGCTAGAGCTAAAAATATGTATAAAACATGAAAGGATCTAATTGGCCTAGAGGGGGTAGGCGTATTTGCCAAACCTAAAATTCAAAAACTCGAAATGTGAAAGTTAAATATCAACCGAAACCTCTGGTAGGTTTAGACCGGAACTTCCGGTATGACCGGAACTTCCAATGCAAACCAACTCGAACTTTCGGTGCCCTAAGATGCTACGAAATCAGAGTGAATATGAGCTATGATTTCAGATCTAAATGATACCACCCCTTCTCAGATGTCGTTGACGAAGATGTGATGTGCCCTAAAGCTTGGCACCTTGTCTAATTGTAGATCGGGCACTCCAACCTAAGAAGTTGAGGTAGGGAGGAGAAACAACAAAGAACAAGGGTAGTCGATGCTACCACCATAGCAACAAGCACGCAGGACACAAGATTTGTTTACCGAGGTTCAGTCCCCACTTAGGAGTTCCTACGTCCCCGTTGTTGAGGTGACCATGAAGGTCCGACCACGAAGGTCTCCTCCCTCAAGCAACCATAAAGGTTAGCCCGAGATTTCCACTAAGGATCAAAGGGGTAATGCAAACACTTCGGGATGCCCTCACAAATGAATCAACATGGGCAACCACGAAGAACGCCTAGTCGGCTAAGGTTCTAAGAACCCAAGAGTAACAAACACAAACCAAACCGGCTAGACGAAGAATCCAAGTACTCAAGTCGAAGGTCACAGCTCCCAACTCTCAAATCTCACGTCTCTAGCTCGAATCTTGCAAGGATTGAAGGCTAGGAGCAAAGAGGGAGAGAGAGTGGGTGAGTCAAAGCTTGGAGGCTGTTTGGAGAGAGCTTGTGCAGAGTAAATGGCATGGGTAACAGTTAGAAATGGGGGGTAAGAAAGTATATATACTTACAGTCCAGATGAACTACCGAAACTTTCGATGGTTGATCACCGGAACTTTTGGTCCTCCTAGAACTGACCGTTGGGCTTGAGCTGGACGATGAGTGAACAGTCGAAACTTTGGGCACCCAACCACTCCTCAAGATTTGCTTCCTCTTGAGTGCCCCTACATACTTTACAATAATTTTGCCATCCTTGCCCCAACAACACCTGTAATCACAAGCATGGTTCCTAGAAATAGGCACTTGTTGCTTGGGCACTTCCACTTGCTTCTTCTTGTTGTTCTTGTTGGTAGAAGGTGTGCTTGTGGGAGTGGCCACATTGTTTACCTTGTTGATAAGATCAACAAGTGGCACACCCTTGTTGAACTTCACACAATCCACCCCATTGACCTTGTACCTTCCATTGGCCTTACCAACATACCTATCATACCCAAGGCCATCCTTGATAGAGGGGTGTCTTGGTGGCTTGTAGGTTGTGGTTGGTTGCTTGTCCTTACACTTGCAACCATGCTTGATGATCATGTTCAACCTACTAATCTCCTTCTCTTTCTTTTCTAGCTCAACAAGGTTAGAAGCACAAGTATTTATATCAACATTATAGCATTTTTCACAACCTTCACTAGTTGAAGCTTTAGAGTCCTTAGAAAGAGTGGAAGTGCTCTTCCAAAGAGTGTCATAGTTAAGTTCAAGCTCATGATGTTTATCTTTCAAGCTTGTAAGGCTATCTTGAACCGAACTATAATCATTCTTTAGACTAGCTAAAGAGTCATTAAGTGAAGAATGTTCCTTGGACAAGCGCTCATAAGAATCCTTGGCCAAAGACAATTCTACCGTTAACTTCTCAACCTTCTCCTTTTCTTTGGAGAGACATGCCTCAAGCCCTTGGTTCTTCTCCCTTTCCTCTAGGAGCAATTCCCCTTGCGACTCAATGCATGACTCACGCTTATCTATGGTATATATTAGGTTCAAGATTTTAGTTGTAGCATCTTTACCAAATCTTTTCAAGATTTTAGTTGTAGCATCTTTACCAAATCTTTTAATTAACTTAGTGGCATATTGTTCATCATTTTCATCATCACTCTCACATTCATTACTAGAGGGTGTAGGAGAGTCGAATGATACCTTATCTCCCTTTGCCATAAGGCAAGTAGGAGTGTCAAGATTGTCGTCGAAGAGGTTTGCGAAGAGTCTAGAAGATGAAGTGTTGGTGAAGAGTGAAGTCGATGAAGCATTGTCGGTGAAGGACTTGGTTGAAGAGGATGTCTCATGTATAGCAATTGCGGCCACACTCTTCTTCTCATTGTCATTGTCATTATCATCTTCACTATCATCATCGGATTGCCACTCTTGGCCTAGATGTGCTTCACTCTTCTTCTTGTTCTTGTACTTCTTATCACCTTCCTTGTTGTATCTTGACTTCTTGCCTTTGTTGGGACAATCTGCGACAAAGTGACCGGTATCACCACACTCATAGCAAAATATCTTCTTGTATGGCTTTCCACCATTTCTTCTCATCTTATCTTTCTTCATTCTCAAGTACTTCTTGTAGTTTCTAACCAAGAGGGCTTGTTCATCATCAAGTTCTTCATCACTATCATTACTCTCATGCTTGCAAGTCCCTTTGTTGCAATGGCTTGATCCACTAGCTTGTGAAGTGGTGAGGGCAATGCTCTTCTTTCTTGCGGATGCTTCTATGGCTTCATCATCTAGAACTTCATGATGCTTCAACTTTGCAAGCATCTCATGTGGAGTCATAGTATCATAGTTCTCCCTCTCCATTATGACGGAAGCTAGAATGTTGTTCTTTTGTCTATACACTCTACACAACTTTCTTGCAACGGCATGATCATCCCAATGAGTATCACCAAGAGCTCTAATCTTGTTGATCAAAGTCATGAGCTTGTCAAACATAACTTGAGTGGTGTCTCCTTCGATCCACCCAAAGTTCTCAATCTTGCTTGTGAGCAACTCAATTTGTCCTCTTCTTACACTCTTGTCTCCTTCAAATGATACCTTCAAAGTGTCCTAAATGCGCTTCGCATTCTCCATGCCTTGAACCTTGTTGTTGTCATCCGGAGTGAGGCATTGCAATATCAAAGTCACGGCCATGGCATTTTGCATGATATCATGTTGAACTTCGGGAGTTATCTCTTCTCCTTCTTTGGGCATTTGCACACCAACCTCAACAACTTCCCAACATCTTGCGACGATGAGGTGCATCTTCATTCTATGAGCCCAGTCATTGTATCTCACACCATCAAATGGAGGTGGCTTGCTAGGGTTGACGATGGGCATTTGACCAAGTGGCCCTTTGCTTTGACTTCCTTGGCTATAGTCATAAGAAGCTCTCTTGTAGCCTTTAGGTGTCTTGTCTTCATTATTCTCTCCTTGCTTGGCACTACTTGTTGCATCATCACTTTTCTTGCTCATGATCTCCTTCATCTTGTCTAGTTGCTCTTGCATTTTATTCATTTGCTCTTGTTGTTGCTCTTGCAGCTGTTTGGTGAGTGTGCCAGAGAGTTGCTTGACTATCTCATTGATTTGATCTTGATTCATCTTGGCCAATCTTACTCCTCACGTGGTGAAGCGTATGTCACGAGAAACATTGCTCTGATACCAATTGAAAGCATCTAATTGGCCTAGAGGGGGGTGAATAGGAATATTTGCAAAACCTGAAATTCAAAAACTTGAAATACGAAAGTTAAATACCAACCGGAACCTCCGGTAGGTTTGGACTGGAACTTCCGGTATGACCGGAACTTCCGATGCAAACCAACCAGAACTTCTGGTGCCCTAAGATGCTACGAAATCAGAGTGAATATGAGCTGTGATTTTAGATCTAAATGATACCACCCCTTCTCAAATGTTGTTGACGAAGATGTGGTGTGCCCCAAAGCTTGGCACCTTGTCGAATTGTAGATCGGACACTCCAACCTAAGAAGTTGATGTAGGGAGGAGAACAACAAAGAACAAGGGTAGTCGATGCTACCACCACAGCAACAAGCATGCAGGACACAAGATTTGTTTACCGAGGTTCAGTCCCCACTTAGGAGTTCCTACGTCCCCGTTGTTGAGGTGACCACGAAGGTCTCCTCCCTCAAGCAACCACAAAGGTTAGCCCGAGATTTCCACTAAGGATCAAAGGGGTAATACAAACACTTCGGGATGCCCTCACAAATGAATCAACACGGGCAACCATAAAGAACGCCTAGCCGGCTAAGGTTTCAAGAACCCAAGAGTAACAAACACAAACCAAACTGGCTAGACGAAGAATCCAAGTACTCAAGTCGAAGATCATAGATCCCAACTCTCAAATCTCACGTCTCTATCTCGAATCTTGCAAGGATTGAAGGCTAGGAGCAAAGAGGGAGAGAGAGTGGGTGAGTCAAAGCTTGGAGGCTGTTTGGAGAGAGCTTGTGTAGAGTAAATGGTGTGGGTAACAGTTAGAAATGGGGGGGGGTAAGAAAGTATATATACTTACAGTCCAGATGAACTACCAGAACTTCCGATGGTTGATCACCAAAACTTCCGGTCCACCCAGAACTGACCGTTGGGCTTGAGCTAGACGAGGAGTGAACAGTTGAAACTTCCGGTGAGGCGGTGACTGACTGGAACTTCCGATGTACACCGGAACTACCGGAACTACCGGTAGTTCACTTCTACGCCCAACTTCGCCGGGTGGGCGAGAGGCGTAGATGAACTACCGGTACTTCCAGTGTTTCACCAAAACTTCCGGTCTGCATCGGAACTACCGGTCAGAGACCGGAACTTCTGGCATTTCACTTATACGCACAACATTGGGCGCAGCTCTCTACTACCCGTACTTCCGATGGGGTAAGCCGGAACTACCGGTCCACTCAGATAGATAAAATATATTCTATGTGCCCGTGAGTGAAATTGTGTCTCTCAAGCGCATAAACTAGATCGACATGAGCACTCTTTTTCTAAGTCTAGCAAGTCTAATTTGTATCCCTCTTGATAGTATGACATTTCCTATAACTCAAATTAAAAGTAAAATCTATTTGAGCCCTTGAGCCAGAACGCCGTCCATCAAATAAAATTGGGGATGCTAAAATCACAATATATCATCGTTCAAGTCTTTCAATGGACTAACACCTATGGATTCACTTGAATAAACTCGTTATTCCCTAATTTGATTGTCATTAATTATCCAAAACCCACATTGGGGGCGAATGCACTTACAAAACATGTATATGAAACTTTTTGTACAGGGCTTGTATACTGTGTTGACCATGGGAAAAATATGAAATCTGTTGTTTGATACTTTTCATAGTATAAAGTATTTTCATGCTCATTTATCCATCATAGCTTGTCATTTTTGTGTAGGCTGTTTTACTTATCCAAATTCCATGAAAATTTTATGGTAGGCTACTTATAGTATGATAAAGCTACTGTAATTTTCTTAGATTTTTCTGAGCACCAGAAATACATGTTGATGTTGTAGCCCTAGATTAAAGTGAAATAAAAATGGGATTCTTATTGCCTGATTAGTTTATTTTGTACACTTTGGTATATCTTTGAAGCATGTTGACTTGCTGGTATGACTTGGCATGTGAGTATAGTTATGGTGATGAAGGGTAGTAGCAATTATGTCATGGCTATATGATAGTTAGCGGTAGCTAATGGTGGTTAGTAATAGAAGAGAATACAGTAGATGACATGTACTTGTGGTACATGTTCTTGGATGATGTTGACTACCTAGTAGAAGAGTTTTACATCTATTCTATCCAATAAAGCTAAGCGTGTTCATCTACATTGCATGCAATCATGATCATCATATGCCATCTCATCTGATGCACCACTTGCATAATCACTTACACCTATGCATCATAACAGGATCACAGGAGGAATCGGTAGCAGCCGAGCCGGAAGCAGTCGAGGAAGTCCTGCAGGAAGAGCCCGCACTGGAGGTGCAGGCCGAAGAGAACATCGTTGATGAACTGCAGGAGTGTCCAGACCACCGTCCGAGTTCGTTCGAGCGAGACAAGCCCCGGAGCATTCTAAGTCTCCTACTTTATAAAAGCAATCATTTATATATGAGTTTTATATATTGTTGCATTAAGTTATAGGAGTTGGGTGAAACCGTTGATGCATTTATTATTATCCTTGCCTACCTTATTATATTCTTACCCTGTTAGGTTTAGGATCGAATAACTGCTTAGCCTTGCTTAGTCCGGTAGCGATTTGGTGATTTCCTGTCACCTGCAATTATAGGTGGTTACCAGAATACTTTAGCTATGGAATGGATGATATCCTAGAAATAACCAAGTGTTGATGAATAATTAGAGACCAGATAGAATAATTGGAGGCAACCAGATAGGGTTCTGGGGTGCTTGTAGTTTTCCATCTGTGTCGGTTAAGGACCGATCGTTGCTCGTCCCTCTTGTCATGTTGAACGCATGCCTCACATTTAGCTGGCCGAATAACGTACCTTTCGACCACGAAGCTAGTTACATTATGCGGGCCGAGATAAACTCGGGCGGGCAAACTGGTGCTGAAGGGGGTATGACGGGGGTACGAAGAGTGAGCCCAAGGGCAGGCTGGGTCCTGATTCCTGGCAATCGAGAGGCCCTTGGGTATTGCGATCCATGATTGTTATCCCGCGACATTTACCTGAATGGTGTCATTGGTGATCTATAGCTCACTTGATTGGTGAGTGTGGTTTGTGTGAGGAATAAATCATCAGCTGGTTAGGAATCGATTCGAATCGTCATCGCTCCTGGATAGTGAGCACTTGACTCGAGTTACGGCATCGTAGTAATGATGATGGAACACTGATGGTTATATGGATGATGTTGGAAATGCTAAATTTAAGTTGGTAACTGGATGTTATTAGTTAATCAAGGGGTTGCTATAGCATAGGTGCTTACCTAGATTAATAGGTTATAATAAAGATGATGCAAAGTACTTAAATGGTTCATTATGTTAACTTATTGCTTTTCGCAAATGAGTCAGCTAGTCCACTAAAAGGAAAGCCTTGCATACTCTTTGGTGTCACTTTATTTTAAGTTTAAGACGGGTAAGTCTAGCTGAGTACTTTCTCATACTTAGGGCGTTGTTCCCATTGTTGTTGCAGATGGTCAGATGTACTACAGTTATTGCATCAACTGCCTGTACCCTACGATGGGTGACAACTAGGACCAAGGGCATGGTCGCTCCGTATGTCTTACCTGATGCTTTTGTTGGACACGACTATCTCCTGGCACTGTACCTGAACTAAATGTGTGTGCGTGGTTTTAAAACTATTTGCTTCCGCTACTTGATTATGAACTTGGTTTGTAATAACTGTATGTTTAAAACTCTGATGTATCCCAATACTGTTGCGAACTTTATGTAATATGTGACTATGGCTGCTAAACTTGTAAGATCTTGGTTTGTATGTTGGTTGGTTTGAAATCCGTCGTGGTTTTACGGACTACCGGGTTATAGGGGCTTAAGTTGCTAAAATTATCTGCTTTGGCAGGTGATTTTCTTACTTAATTTCGTATAATTGGTCGGTTCTATTACAAATAAATCACTAGCTGGTTAGTAATCGATTCGAATCGCCATCGCTCCTAGATAGTGAGCAACTGGACTGAGTTACTTCATCGTAGTACTGTGGCTATGGAACACAATGATGGTTATAATGATGATGTTGAAAAGGCTAAAACTGATATGGTTACTATTGATTGCTTATAACTAATCAAGTGGATGATTTAGTATAGCTACTCACTTAGTATAATCAGGTTTTAACTATAAGCTACTACTAAATACCTAAATGAATTCTTATCTTATACTATGCTTTTTACCAAAAATGGGTCGAGCTAGCCCACTTATATAAAGCCTTGCATACTCCTTGGTGTCAACTTATTTTTGGTTTAAGACGGGTAAGTTTAGCTGAGTACCTTCTCGTACTCAGGATTTTATTCCCATTTATTGCAGATGGTGAGATGTACTATGGCTACTGTAAGAATTGCTTCTACCCTGCTATGGGCGATGAAGAGTAGGACCAAGGGCAATGGTCATTCCGCATCTCTTACCTCAGTTGCTTTTGTTGGATGAGACTACAGTCTGGCACTACTTTATTTGAACTCAAACGTGTGTGTTGGATTTGAACAAAGTTGCTTCCGCTACTTGTCTATTTCGAACCAAGTATTGTAATAATACTATTTGAACTCTGATGTATTTGAACTATGTGTAAACTCTATGTAAACATGTGGACTGTAATCACTGAACCATTACGATCTTGGCTGTGTGCTAGAAAAGTTTGAGATCCTTCGTGATTTCGTGGACTACTGGGTTTATATGGGCTCAAGTATGTAATGACGGCTATCTCGACAGTTGTTTCCATGCTTGTGCTCTTATAAATTGGTCGGTTCCGTCACAATCTGTGTCACCAAGAATACCATCTACAGATTCTGACATCAATGGCTGCTACTGCTGCTGACTGTCAACTATAGTAGATGTTGATATTTCTTAATCACTATTGGAGAATTCCGTAAGCGCACAGAACTATCGCGTAGCACTTCGCTCGATGAGTACCGAGTGTCGAATTTATATTTTCCCACTAGAAGGCAGAAGGTAAGAATCTATATAGGACTAGGATTTGTAGACTAGGTCTTAGGTTTATATCCTAGATGGGTGAACGATAGTGGAGGATGGGAGTAATCTACCTACACTAACTACTGATAACAAGCTAATCTAGAGATAGCTAGGTGGGAGAGTGAACGGTTTATCTTTCTAGTAACTAAGCTAATCAAATGACTAGAAGAGATTCGATAGTACTTCGGGGCACAGCCCGTCTACCAAGTAGGAGAGTTAAATAGACAAGGTCTACCACGAGCCCTACGATTTAATAACTAGACCTATCGTGGGGGAATACAGAGGATGGACATGGCTGTCACCACTTGCCACCTACCCCAACCTATTCGGAGGCCTAGCCGTATCCACAAGTAATCTATAGCCTAAGCACCACACTTAATCTATAAACTTACTACTTCGATCTGAGCTTCGGTGAAATAAGATCGAAGTACCCTAACCAGATGGTGGAACTGGTACTAACGGATAACTACTAATGAAATGATAACCTATGCTACTAATGCCAAACAAACAAGCACCTAAGCTCACTAATGACTTAACACTAATGACTAAGTACTAGAATGTAAAGCAAGCAAATACTAGAATAAAGTACTGAAAGTAAATACTGAATAAAGTAAATGTTAAATGAAAGAATACAAAGGAACTTTACTAGACCCAGAAGACTCTTTCGGGCGCCGAGAGAAGCTCCGGCTCCACTCTACTCCACTACTAGACTACTACTCTATAGCCTAAGCTAAGCTACAGAGCTAAGAGAAGCTTGGAATGCTTTGCTCTTGAATAAGACTGAATGGGGCGACTTCCACCATGCACCACACCCCTCTATTTATAGTGTAGAGTGAGAGGGGGGTATTTGTAGGCAGTAGGGAGGTCAGTGACCACCCTAGGGCGGTGGGTGGCGGGCAGGGGGTGCCGCCCGACCCTTGGATGCACTGCCTCTTGATCGTAGCGCCACAGTTGCTTCTCCAAGTCGGTTACTAGGACAGCACGTGGTGAATTTCGGACGAGAAGTCGGTTGGTAAGTCGGTGGAGGCTCCCAAGTGTATGACAATGGGCCCATGAATCCACCATGAACAAATCTTGTCCCTTGATCAAACCGACTTGGATGGAGGCTTCCCATTGGCTGAGGAGGAGCTCCCACAGATCAGTGACGTGGCAGGGCCATAGGTGGGGCCGAGCGGGGCCTGCCTGTGGGCCCTCGGCCTCCTGTCACGTCCACTTGGTCCATATGTCCATGTTTGTCACTATTTTGGCCTATTTTTGCCATATTTCCTGTATACAAACAATTCTACAAGCACAAGTGGAACTGGGTGAAATTTAAACAAAATATGTCACATGTGATGATGATTTTCCATGCTTTTGGGTGAAATGTTGATGGTAAAAACGGGTGTTAATGACCGTCAACAAGCTCCCCCAAGCTACCCCTTTACTGTCCTCAGCAAAGATGCGGGTTTAGCAAGGATTAAGTTGTTGGATCAGGAGTTGCATAACAATGTAATGCCCTACAAAAACTATAAACAAATACTATCTCTTGAATTGAACATGTTAGTATTTAGAAATTTCACCACCAGTCTTAGCAATGTGGGGCTTTTAGCTTTCACCTTGATACAAGCAAGTGCAAGACAGTGTAGCTGGATAGATACTTTTTGCCTACTTTGGTTTAGCTCAAACTTCCTAGGGGTTTTCAAATGTTTTTGAAAGAAAACTTGCCTAAGTTCCTCATATGGTACACTCAAGTCATTCAATGGTGGTTAAAATTCTCACCAAGGCCATAAATGTTATCCTTAAAATTCTATCCTAAAGCTTATGTGGAGCTCAAGGTAGGGATAAAAGCATAGCTTACTTGAATTGAATATATTGCTAAGTCAAACACTTGGATCAAAAGGAGCAACAAATCATACAAATTGATCAAGATGTGCATGTGTGTGGTATATTTGGTGGATGTGGTACTCCTTTGAGAAGTTTCCCTTCTCTAGATTCTTTTTGAGAGGGCATGGCTACTTTCTTTTCTCACTCTCTTTTTTGAACACTAGAGATTTTTGCCCTTTTATTCTTTCACTCTCATACTTTTTTCTATAACCCATGCCTCTCTTTTGATATAAGATAGCTAGAGAGGTAACTTTGATTCTCATAGAGAAATTATGAATGGAATGGATATATGGATGCATATCCAATTCCTAATGCATAATGCCAAGCATGAAATGTAAGATAAAAGTGATCTATGGTGTAAGGGCATCCTCATTAAAAATAGACACAATAACTATAAGCTATTTAAACGCATCACGATGCACATTTCATATATAGATATATTTTATTTTTGCTCTCCTCAACAACTCTGCTTATCTTGTCTTCTCTACCTGCGAAGCTAGGATGGTGTGGCCAATTCACTTGCCCTGTGTTACCACTCGACAAGCCCATCTTGTATGTCCACAGCTCATCTTCTCTTGTGCCGCTGATCGCAGGCGCTGCCCGGCTGATCCTTTCTTCTACCAGGCCACCGCCCTTTCCCAACCTAGTGTCGCTAGCCTTTGCTTGTCCTACCATCGTATCCACAGGCTTGCGTGATCGGCTTAGGGCTTCTCTTCTCATGTGTTGACATTTGGATCCACCGATGAAATTCCTCATGCAAGGGCCGTGAAATTATGGCTGGAGTTCTATTTCCACCTTCTCGACTCTTTTTTATCGAGACTGATGAGTAATGATGAACCACTCATTAGTGATGTTCTCTTTCCACACTCTCACTGTCAGTGTAAGAAACGGCGGTTCTAGCACCAACGAGTAATGTGTGTCTGCGCGTCGGGGATCCAGATGGTGTGCAAGAAGAACACAGGCGATTTATACTGGTTCGGGCCGAGAAATGCCCTACGTCTAGTGAGGAGGTGAGTTCTGTATTATATTGCACCAAAGTGCTTGTTGTAGGGGTTACAAGCGGGTGAGAGAGGGAGGATCTCCGAAGTCTCAAGGTGTGAGTGGAGAGTGTGTGTGTGACTCTGCTGGTGCCCTCGCAAGGTCCAGGAGAGTTCTCTGTTCGTGTGTTTGTCTTGCTTTCTTGTTCTATTCTCTCTTGTTCTTTTTTCGTCCCTCTGGAATGGTCCCTGCATGCTCCTTTTATAGTCTCAAGGAGGTGCAGGGTTACAAAATGTGGGTACGGGGTGCGATCCTTGTTTGAGAAGACACCTCGAGGCCTCGGGAGGGCCTTATCCGGTGGTGACGTGGTCTGTACTGTAGTGGCATGGTGTTGGTACTTTTGGCACTATTGCTACATGTCCAAGTATGTGCACCACTGTTGAGGGAGTGGTCTCTGTCCTTTGGGTGTTGTAGCGACACGCCCTGTTATACCTGGTCCTGTGGCTAGCGTGGCGTGCTCGTCCTTGTAGTTTGACCGGCGCAGAGGGCCGAGGCCTCTGAGGCAGGAATTGCGGTGTGACCTTATCTCGATCGTGGGAATAGTGGCCTAAAGCAACGTTTCGTATGCCGTGCAGGCACGAATCGTGCGTATAGTGGCGATATGGGTGGCATAGTGGCCAACGGTTTTCCCCATGCCTGTTATGGGCGACGGCGTGGTGATTTGACCCCGGTCATTCCTGGCTTGTCCGGTTGGGCAGACGCAAGAACGTGGGTGACGTCACGGGGGAGTCTCGAGCGCGCCAATGGGGGAGCGGCGTCAGAGGTCGGTCTCGGGCGAGGTAGAGACGGATAACGCTGTTTCTGGGGCTCAGACAAGGCGGCGATGTTGTCATGGGTCGGCCTGTGTCCGAGACCTAGAGCTGAGGCCTCGGGCGAGTTGAAGGTGTTTCGAGACCCCCTCTGCGTGAGGCCTCGGATGAAGTGGGGAGATGGGCTGGTTTGCTCCCACGTCTTGTTGGAGGCCCAGCGAGGGAGAATTTTGCCCGTAAGTCTCTTTAGTTGATTTTTTCCCTTAAATGGGGTAGGTTAATGTTTGATTTGCTTTTTTGGGGGAGGGGGGCCGGGTGGTTTTCCACCTTAATTTGGGTACCCCTAATTGTGGTACCCGACAGTAGCCCCCGAGACTATGGGGGAGTAGGGATACTCCTCCAGAGGCTGTTCGTCGGGTTTGCTCTTCGCCGGGCTTTTGGCCAGGTCATCGTCGGGGCCTTGGCTTGCTTTTGTATTGCTTTTTTTCGGGGGGTGCGTGCGAGCGCACCCACCGGGTGTAGCCCCCGAGGCCTTAGAAGGATAGGATATGCTTCCAAGGTCTTGACTTTATGTGGAGTGTAAATCCGAGGCCTCGGTCTTAGTGCAAGGGTAGCCCTAGAGCCTCTACCCATGGCGAAGGTTGGTTAAGGGCACCTCATCTTTTTTCATGTCCTTCACGCATCTCCTTTGTCGAGAGGAGGGGAGGAATATGCCATGTTACCCTTGACGGGCCGTCGGTAGTATTTCCGGCAAGCATTTCAACGGGTAGGTCTGGGTGGATGTTGATGGTAGATAAGTATCATTTTTAACCGTCAACATAGCATGAGAAATGATCTAAAGCATAAATACTATCTAGATATAGGGGTTACACTGACAGAATTCCACGAGTTTTGGTGAATATCTATTTCTGTAGGGGGTTATCAGGAAATTAGTAAAGGAGACCCACATGTTAGATTTACATAGAGACAAATGGGCTATACATAACTTTTCTGGAATGTGGAAGATACGAGAAGACTCTAGAAACAAATGGGATACGAAACGGGCCCACAGGTGGGGCGCCCACCCCTCTCCCTTGGGCGCCTGCCCCCCTCTAGTGGCCAATCACAGTCAAACTCGCGGATTATGCCTCCACCGCCTTTGAGGATCAATAATAATCGTAGATCAAGGTCAGTTTGATCCAAGGGCTGTGGTGCTCCCTAGAGGTCTATATAAGCAAGGCCCCTAGCCCTAGGAGAAACCCTAACTAGAACCCAATTCATTCCAATCAGAAGCCCTAGAGCCACCATCTCAATTAGATCTCTAGTTTAGCATAGCTACATAGGATTAGAACTAGAAGGAGCCAAGCATTGCTTGATTTCCAGATCTGTCGAAGAATACTTGGTAATTCTCTCCTACTTTTGTATTTGTTCTTATATTATTCATCTAGTTCATCATTTGTATGAATATGACTTTAGTCTATTCTATCGTATTGGATATGACTTTGCTCTATTTGATTATGTTCTCAATTATATTGTTCTTAGTCTACTTTGATTATATGCTTGGCATAGTTCGATCAGATTTATATTCAAGTATAGGATCATATAGCACTTATTCATTGATATCATGGGTAAGTGGTAAACATTGTGTAGGCGTGGTGCCTATACCGTATTTACCTGCGATTGTACCCTATATTCCGGATCGTGTGGTAGATCGCGGGAGTGACATTCCTGTTGAGTCCTTTGTAGTCCACCTCCCGAGTATAGGGCAGGCAGAGCACAACTATTATAGGGAAGTTATGGCTATGTTCGATATCTTCCTTAGTAATATCACTATACATAGATATAACCTGTTCTTGCTATGATTGCCAAGTGTAATTGCACTAATCATCGTATGCTTTGACTTTATAGTTAGAATAACTTAGGATTATCCCAATAGTTCATCCTAATCCATGCTAGTGCTATATATCTAGAGTAGTCTATTGAGATGTTTATCATTATATGGCTATGTGCTTACCAGTTATCTTTATTATCATTCATATATATATATTATTTATCTTGTGACACTTACCATGTATGAGAAGAGAGATAAAGACATGGTTAAGCTCTCCATTAGTATATGCAGTATTGCTCATTGCTCATTATTCATTATCCTTAGCATCCCTTCCCAGTGGTAAAATATAAATAACGATACCTGGTTTACTCCTGGTTAAAATGCTACATCGGTATTATCTGTGCGCTTGCGGATTTCATATTTATTTCTAGAGGAGCATTTGCATTTATTTAATACCACATTTCTGGTGTCATGCTGGGGATGACAACCTAGCTTAAGTGATGCTAACAAATGCCAACAGTGGAGGTCTGAGCCCTGTTCGCTCAAGGTCAACTAGTGATCTTAAGACGCATTCCAGGTTGCCCAAGGGTCGTTTAGTGGACCTCAGACCCACTGTTCAACGCCTATGGGGTCTTGGACATGGCTTAGGGTGGTGCGCCAGGCATTACTGCTCGGGTTTGGCCGCAGAGGGGCTCACCCTTACCCATCTCTGACTTTTTTTGTCCTCGGGTGACTGTCGAACTCTAGGCGAGCCAGCCCTCGAACTCCTAGACCATAGAGGGTTTTACACCCACAGTTCCTTCTCGGGAAAGGCACATAGCGAGAGGGTGGGTCATCTGCTGCGTGCAGAGGATGGGCATGCCTTTTTAGGTGGCTTTCTCGGGGAGGTGGAACGGGCGCTGCAAGGGCCGCGGCGGGATGGGACGTTTCACCCGCGGGCAGGGGTAGTTAATGCGGCGCATGCGCGTGTGGTTTAGCGAGAAAAAAGATGAAGTAATCGTGACAGTTTCCGCAGTTTTAGCATTAAATGCGCAAGATTTAGTTGTCTCCTTAGATTCACCGGTTCGCCTTCCCGTTTTCGCTATATAAGCACGCATCGGGCGCTATGTCTCCACGCCTTGCCATTTGCTCTTGCCTCCCTTGTTCCCGTACCGCGGTCGTGAACAAGGAAAACCAGAGTAAGGAGAGGGAAAGGAGAAAGGGGAAGAAACTACCCTTGCTGCCGTCGTCCCATCGCCGCCAATCTCATGGCCACCGCTGCATTGCCCGTGGAGCCCTAGAGCCGCTCTTCTGTGACCCAGGAGAGGCTGGAGGAGCTCATCGAGGAGGGTCTTCTCTGTCCCATTACTAGCACCATTGCACCCGAGTGGATCACACCGGAGGAGGGCGTCGACGTGCCGAATCCGCCTGTGGGCTATGTCCTCAGCTTCGTGGTGTTCCATGAGCGGGGGCTAGGGATTCCGGCGAGCCGGTTCTGTGGGCACTCCCCTTCTGGTATGAGGTGGAGCTTCACAACTTCAACCCTAACTCCATCACGCAGGCGGCCATCTTTGCCGCTGTGTGCGAGGGGTACCTAGGTATCCCTCCTCATTGGAACCTCTGGCTCCACCTCTTCAAGGCAGAGCACTTCACCAAGGTGACCGAGAGTGGAGGCTCATGAAAGATGGTGAGGGCCGATGGTTGTACCCTTCAGGTGCGTCAGGAGCGATCGAGCCTATACATCCCCGTCTAACTTACGTCGTCGAACAGGGGATGGCAGGAGGGCTGGTTCTATCTCCGCAATGACGATGGCGGGTTTCCCCCGTACACGGGCCATGTCATGACGGAGAGGCCGCCCAAGTGGAGATGGGGACCCCCAACGTGGAGTAGCCCAGGCCGCAGCCCCTTCTTGACGCCCTGAAGAGGCTGCGGGACGGCGGGCTGACCGTGGCCGGGGTCGTTACCACCTTTCACCGGCAGCGCGTGCTACCGCTGATGGTGCGGCGGCTGCGCTTGGATCAGATGGAGGAGGGATCACTGTTGGAGGGGTGTCCGATGTCTGACACTTCTCCTACGGTGGTCGAGGTTACCAGGAGGGTGGCCTACATGGTGGCCGCGGGGTTCGCCATGGCAAACCTAAACCGGGTCAACATGCGTCCCACTCGGGGATTCATCTCTCTAGTGAGTTTGACTACCCTTCCCATACGCTTTCCATCCTCCATGGGTCTCCCTTTCTGTTACTGATGTAGTTCCGTCATTAGGGGTTGGAGAGGACGGTGAGAGACTCCGAGCCCCTGGTCCCAGAGGACCGCGAGCGGCGGGAGCGGAACCACCTCTTGGCTGAAGAGCAGAAGCAGAAAAAGGATGCCACGAAGAGGAGGCGTGATGAGACCATTCGCGTGAGAGAGGCCCTGGAGAAGCGCCGTCGACAGCAAGAGCGCGACGGACTTCCCCGGGAAGAGTCCCCATCAGAGCCGGACTCGGATGATGAGGACTTTGACATTTTTTCAGATGAGGAGGAGGAGCAGGGCTTTAGGGCGTGGTGCCCCCAAAAGGAGCTCCTGCCGGGGTGCTAAGGCCTTAGGGGAGCTCAGTGCTCCTGTAAGAGAGGACAGGGGTCTGGCCCCTTGGCCCCAGCGAGATGATGCTGCTGCGTTGGGTGCTACCTCGGCGTCGAGGCTAAAAAGGCCCGGGGGGAGCCTGACGCTCCCGGGAGGAGGTGGAGATGCCTCAGAGCAGAGGGCTGCACCCTCCGGGATGTCGATGACTGCGCCCGAGGCAAGGGCGATAGGCAAGTCCTTTGAGGAGGTACCTCTGCCCCCCTCGAAGGACCGAGCAGGTGGCCACGGCTGCCGGAGGTCGGCCTCCGGCTCATGATGCCCTAGTGTCACCTGACTTGGGGTCTTCCACGACAGAAGTCTCCGTTGCCCTGCCATCGCTGTCGTTGCCACTGCTCCAGTGACAGGAGCCCGGGGTAGGGGCGGCCACGGCAGTCGTCACGGTGATGAAGAAGAGGAAGATGGTCTTCCCTAGGTCGAGGTATATGTGACGAGATAATTTCATGTTCTTTTATGGCTCTTCCTTGTTCTCTTGACCAACCTGCTTCCCCTCTCCCTGCAGCGTGCACCAGAGGGCCAGGGTGCCTCCCACTCAAGTTGTGGGCCCTCTCCTCTCCCGGCGAGGCTGATCAGATGGCCCAATGGGTGGCTGCTGCCGGGGCTGCCCTTCAGCGCTAAGGTGCCTCGGTCCACTCTGACGAGGCGGTACGGGCCGCGCAGGAAAAGGCAGCCACCGAGGCTGTGGCTACCGAAAAGCAAGAGGTTGAAGCGGCCATGGTTGGCGAGGCCTTGGTGACCAAAACTGATGGGGCCACGATGGCCAAAGTCGATGAGGCCGAGGCGGTCAAGGCCTTCAAGGAGGCAATGGTTGTTGACACGGGGAAGATGGCGGCGGAAGCGGCCTCAACGTCGCCTCAGATGGGAGACCAGCCGGGAGGTCGTGGTGGGGAGAGGGAGGTCCACACCATCTGTTCGGACGAGCCTCCCAGGCCACATAGGAAGGGGTGCTAGACGCTGAGGTGTCTAGTACGGTGGAGATGGCCGTCCCGCGGGCGCTGGAGGGGCTAGAGGTCGAGGGGAATTTGGCTCTCATCCCTGTTGAGACCGACCCGTGGGCCGACCCGGTGCCTGTTTTCTTGGGCGACTCCGAGGAGGCGGAGGAGGTGCATTGGATGGTCCTTGGTGGGTTCGGGAGACTGGCCGAGCAGTCTTTGAGGACGGCGCTCCATATCCTCACCCGAGATCTTCCTAACACTGTCGAGGTGAGTCCCTTTCTATTTTTCCAAAGTCTTTCCTCCTACCCTTGAGTTCTCATGGGAGGACCTAAAACTTGCTTTTTCTGTCTCAGGAGCTCACGGAGAGGTCTTGGGTTAAAGCCGAGCTCCTCTGCCAAAATGAGGGTCTCCGGGTTCAGCTTAACTAGCAGAGGGAGTCCCTCGCCCGGGCGAATGGGCTGTTGGTTGAGAGGAGCGCTGAGACAGCGGATCTCAGTGTGTGCTACTTCGACTTGAAGGCGGAGTTAGCCGTGGCTCAAGGGGAAGTGACCTCCCTGGCCGAAAAAACACGAGGGTTGGAGGATGGGCTCGCTCGAGTGAGCACCAAACGGGATGCCTTGAAGGCTGAGGCGGAGCGAGAGGCTGCTACCACCCAAAGCCTCCGCGCTGAGCTGGTGAGGATGAGGACGGAGCTCCAACTGAAAGAAGGCGCCGTGGCTCAGGCTATCCAATCGGCCGAGGCGGCCTATGCGGAGACTCTGCAGTGGAAGCAAAAAGCAGAGGGTAATGTTCCTTCAACTGTATTCCAATTTTCGACCACTGTTTTAGCGCTTATCCGTTTGTTTCCACTTGTTTGGAGCAGGCTAGGAGAAGAATCTGGCCAACGCCACCATGGCCTCTAATGTGCTACAGATGGCCTTGGATGCCAAGACCAAGGAGCATGCCGCCCTGCAGAGTGCTGCGTGGGCGGTCTGCGACGCTCTCGAGACCCAATTGGGGGTTTGGTCGGGCAGTTCCCTTCGGAGTCGCCTTACTACCCTTTATGGTGATGTGCGTGAGTGTTGACGGTAGATAAGTATCATTTTTAATCGTCAACATAACATGAAAAAGGACCTAAATATAAATATCATCTAGCTATAGGGGTTACACTAATAGAATTCTACGAGTTTTGTGAAAATTTATTTCTACAGGGGTTATTAGGAAATGACCAAAGAAGGCCCACATGTAATATTTACATAGAGAGACAGACCTCACGCACAAGAATACTCTAGAAGACTCTAGAAGACACCAGACCAGACCAAAGGTCAGTTGGCTACGTAGGCAGGGCGCCCACCCTGTCCATGTGGGTGCCCACCCACCTACGTGGACCAATCAGGTCTAGTCTCGTGGATCCTGCCCCCACCGCCTTTGAGGATAAATCTACACCGTGTATCAAGGTCGGTTTGATTTGACGGCTATGGTGCATTTGAGGAGGCTATATAAGCAAGGCCCCTAGCCCTGGGAGAAACGCTAATTCTCATTCAATTCATTATTCATCAAGATAGAAGCCCATGATCAAGCCCTAGAGCCACCATCTCAATTAGATCTTCAAAGTCATAGCATAGCTACATAGGATTAGAACTAGGAGTCAAGTTTCGCTTGGTTTCCGGATCTGTCAAGAGAGTTCTTGGTAATTCTCTCCTATTTCTATATTTCATGTGTTATTCATATTGTTCATCTGCTACTATGAATATGACTTTGCTCTATTCTATTATATTGGATATGACTTTGCTCTATTGCTTATATTCTCAATTATAATGTTCTTAGTCTACTTTGGTTATATGCTTGGCATAGTTGGATTAGAATTATATTCAAGTATAGGATCATATAGCGCTTGCTCATTGATATCATGGGTGAGTGGTAAATATTGTGTAGGCGTGGTGCCTATACCGTATTTTCCTGTGATTGCACCCTATATTCTGGATCGTGAGGTAGATCGCGGGAGTGGCAGTCCTGTTGAGTCCTTTGTAGTCCTCCTCCCGAGTATAGGACAAGTAGAACACAACTATTACAGGGAAGTGATTGTTATGTTCTTCATCTTCCTTCGTAATATCCCTATGCGTAGATATAACCTTGTCTTGCCATGATTGCCAAGTGTAATTGCACTAATCATTGTATGCTATGGCTTATAGTTAGAATAACTTAGGATTTATTCTTGTAGTTCATCCTAGTTCCATGCTAGTGATATAGACTTAGAGTAATCTATTGAGATGTGCTTATCATTTATCATTTACCATTCATTCATTATATATATATTTCATGTGACACTTACCCTATATGAGAGATAGACAAAGACATGGTTATACTCTCCATTATCACATGCAGTGATGCTCATTGCTCATATCCTTAGCTATCCCTTCCCATGGGTAAAAATATAAATAATGATACCTAGTTTACTCCTGGTTAAAATGCTACATCGGTATTATCTGTGTGCTTGCGGATTTCATATTTATTTCTAGATGAGCATTTGCATTTATTTAATACCATATTTCTAGAGCCATGCTGGGGATGACAACCTAGCTTAAGTGACGCTAAGAAATGCCAGCAAGCATTTTTGGCGCCGTTGCCGGGGAAGGTTGGTTAAGCTATTCAAAAGGATATGAGCCATCACTTGCATCCACTAATGTGATCGAGAAACCATCATTTTCTCTACTCATACAGCTTTACCCTTATCTTTTGTCTATTTTCTATATCATATGCAGGGTAATGTATGAATAGGTTTGACCTTCCAGATAATTTTATTAAGAATCCAGAAGCATTATTTAGAAGGACTAGAGCTAAGCTAAAGAAAGCTCAAGGATCATCATCAATTCAGTCTGAAGTTCCTTCTGAAGAGGAAGATCACCAAAGAGTAATTCGCAACTTGACACCAGCGTTCGAAGCCATGGCGAACAAGTCACTCCGTGAGTTCTTAGCTCCAACCACGGACAACATCTGGACTGGACCTGCTGCGGACATTGATCGGCCATTTGAGCTTAAGCCTACGCTCATCAACATGGTGCAAGCTAGCCAGTTTTGTGGGAAGGCACAAGAAGATGCTAGTGCTCATCTCCAACACTTCCTGGAGATTTGCAGCACTTTCACCATCAAGGATGTTCCCAGAGATGCCATATTACTTCACCTTTTCCCATTCTCACTCTTGGGCAGAGCGAAGCAGTGGTTTTATGCAAATAAGGAGAAGAATACTACGTGGGCACTCTGCTCCACCAATTTTCTGGTGAAGTTCTTTCCCATGGGCAAGACAAATGCTCTTCATGGGAAAATATCAAGTTTTCAACAGCAACATGATGAGTCTGTTCTAGAAGCATGGGAGCGCTTTCAAGATTACATCCTAGAATGTCCTCATCATGGAATGGAGAATTGGCTACTTATGCAAACATTCTATCATGGGCTCAACAACAGCACCCGTGAGACTATGGATGCTGCTGCTGGAGGTGCATTCTTATCACTTACCATTTCTCAAGCCACAGCTCTTGTGGAGAAAATGGCGTCCAACCAGGTTGGAGTGAAGAAAGAACTCAAGGTCACAAGAGAGGTGGAGGTATGCACCAGCTCAAGGAGGTAGACATGCTGTCTGCCAAGATGGACCTGCTGATAAAGAGGCTCAATGAGAGAGCCGATGAGAAAAAGGAAGTCATGCGCATTCATGATTCTTGCATGACTTGTGAAGAGTGTGGAGAAACTGGGCATTCAGGCAATACCTGCCCAGAGCTACATGAGGATGTGAACTACATCAACAACAACAACAACAACTATTATCATCCTCAACAGAATCAAGGTTGGAATCAACAGCAAAGACCTAACTACTCAAGTAACTATTTAGGTAATTATCAAGGTAATAATTCTTTCAATAATTTTAATTAGCCACCTTTAAGAGAGCTAGTTCTTAATTAAGGAAAGTTAATGGATAACTTGTCTAAGAAGTTAGCATCCAATGATAAAATGCTAGAAACAATTAATAATAGAATGGATAACTTTTCTACTGCTATTAAGAATCAACATAGCTTTAATAAAATGATTAAGTCATAAATATCCCAGCTTGTTACTGCTGTTCCTCTAGAATGCCAAGGTAAGATTCTAGGGAAACTGGAAGAACTAGAATATGCAAATCTTGTAGATATTTTCAATGCAGGAAGCAACTAGAGTGTTCCGATAGCCGATTGGAATGATGAGACTCTCCCAATCAAGAAAGACGATCCAGAGAGACCGGTCATACCGATCTCCATTGGAAGTGTGAACTTCAACGAAGCTCTCTGTGACTTTGGTGCAAGCGTCAACATCATGCCCAAGGTAATTTATGAAAGAATGTTTGATTATCCTTTATTATACACAACCATGTGCTTACAGCTTGCAGACCAGTCACTCTGCTACACCAAAGGAATCCTAGAAGACATCTATGTGCGAGTTGGCAGCTCGTATGTTCCTGCAGACTTTGTGGTGATAGAGACAGGTGGTGATGAGAAGTCACCCATCATCTTGGGGTGGCCATTTTTGAACACCACTGGAGCTATCATCTATGCCAATGCTGCCAAAATCTGTTTTAACATCAAAGGGAAGAGAGAGACTGTAATAGAACCGACCAATTATATGAAATTAAGTAAGAAAATCACTCACCGAGACAGACAATTTAACAAACTTAAGCCCGTATAACCCAGTAGTCCGTGAAACCACAAAGGATTTCGAACTGACCAACATACAAACCAAGATCGTACAAGTTTAGCAGCCACAGTCACATATTACTTAAAGTTTGCAATGATAGTTGAATACATCGGAGTTTAGAACATAAAGTTATTACAAACCATGTTCAAAATCAACATAGCGGAAGCAAGTAGTTTTGAAGACCACACACACACATTTAGTTCAGATACAGTGCTAGTAGGTAGCCATCTCCACAAAAGCATCAGATGAGAGATACAGAGTGACCATTGCCCTTGGTCCTAGTTGTCGCCCATCGCCCGATGCAGGCAGTTAATGCAATAGCCATAGTACATTTGACCATCTGCAACAACAATGGGAACAACGCCATGAGTACGAGAAGGTACTCAGCTAGACTTACCCGTCTTAAACCAGAAATAAATGACACCAAGGAGCATGCAAGGCTTTCTTTAGTGGGGTTAGCTGACTCATTTGCGAAAAGCATAAGCTATTGTGAAGAAACTAATTTAAGTACTTTGCATCATCTTTATTATGACCTATCCAACTAGGTAAGCACCTATACTATAGCAATCACTTGATTAACCAATACATCCAGTTACCAATTCAGATTTAGCATTTCCAATACCATCCAATAACCATCATTGTTCTATCATAAATACTACGATGCTGTAGCTCGAGTCAAGTGCTCACTATCCAGGAGCGATGGCGATTCGAATCGATTCCTAACCAGCTGGTGATTTACTCCTCACACAAACCACACTGACCGATCAAGTGAGCTACAGATCACCAATGACAAGATTCCGGTAAACGTCGCGGGATAAACTGGGGCTGCAGTACCCAGGGACCGCCCGACTGCCAGGACGCACCTTGGGCTCACTCTTCGCGTCCCTGTCCTATTCCCTTCGGCACCAGTACGCGCACCCGTGTAGGTCCCGGTCCGAATCATGTCATTAGCTTCGCGGTCGAAAGGTACTTTATTCGACCAGCTAAATGTGAGGCATGCGTTCAACATGACAAGAGGGACGAGCAACGATCGGTCCTTAATCGATACAGACGGAAAACTAACCGCACCCCAGAACCCTGTTTGGTTGCTTCCAACTTTTTCGCCCGGTCTCCAATTCTCCATCAACACATGGTTAATTCCAGGATATCACGCTTTTCATAGCTAAATTCTTTTAGTAACCACCTATCAATGTAAGTGACCAGAAATCATCGATCGCTACCGGTCTAAGCAAGGCTAAGCAATTATTTGATCCTAACCTAACAGGGTAACAGGTAACCGGGTGGGCAAGGATAGTAATAAATGCAACAACGGTTCCACTCAACTCCTATAACCTAATGCAACAATACATAACTCATATATAAAGAATTGATTGAATAAAGTAGGGATTTTATAATACTCCGGGGCTTACCTCTTTCAAACGAACTAGGCTGGTGATCTACGCACTCGGGCAAGTCCTCTCCTTGCTCCTCTTCCTCGGGCACCTCCTGTGCCTAGAGTTCTTGCGGATCTGCCCCGGTCTGCTCTTCCGGCACTGCTATTGGTGACTCCTCCTGCGATCCTGTATGATGCAATTGCATAAGTAACACATGCAAACGGTGTATCGGATGCGGTGGAATGTCATGATCATGATGACATGATATGCAGATGAGCACATTGAAACTTATAGAATAGATTAGAGACAAAAAGCTTTCTACAAGGTAGTCCACATCATCCAAGATTAATCATTAATAAAGCATGTCATCTTCTTATACTCTAGCTAGCATATAACCCTAACATAAGTGCCACTACACTTTACCAACACCACTACACTAACTTTTCAAGTAACACCAGCAAGGTGGTTGGGTGCTTCAAAGATACACCAAACACTCATTATCAGTCTAATTACTCCTAAAGAATAACATTTTATTTCCTATTTAAACTAGGGTTACACAGCAACATCTGTTTCTGATGCATAGAAAAATCTACAAAAATTACTATAGCATAGTTCTACTCCAAATAGCACACCATAAAATTTCATGGGATTTGGATAAGTAACATAGCCTACACAAAAATGACAAGCTCTAGCATGATATTGAGCATAAAAATACTTTGTACTATGAAAAGTATCAAACAATAGATTTACTATTTTTCCTATGCTCTATACAGTAAACAATCACAGCACAAAATTTATCATGTGCATGCCTTATACAATTTTTGCTCTCTATCAAAAATAACAAAAATCACCAATTAAAGGCACTTGAACTACACCTCAATATTTTTCCACAGAACCTGAATCACATATATTTTTCCTAGAAAGTATAGTACACAAGAAGACTAATGAAACTAGAACCATATTTTTCTGAGTTTTTTTTATTTATTACACATTTTCTAAGATATCAGCAATTACAAGGATTAAATAAATCACCACAGAAAAGTACCACAAAAACATCATGCATTATTTTTAAACTGTAGATCTATTCATGAGGATCACTACAAAATTTGTCTCACAAATTTTTTTAGAGCTATATTTCTTGAGATATGATTTTTGGAAGCTTTTTCACAAATTCTGGAAAGCATTTTCTTTTTCTTTTCTGAAAAATCCAAACCCAAAATGCTACGCGTCCCCAGGGAAACGCACACGGGACCACGCTGAGCTGCTGACAGCGGGCCCGAGAACCCCACCGGTCAGCCAGAGAGGAGGCAGGGGAGGAGCATCGCCGCCCGGAGCTCACCGACGGCGAGCCCTCAGGCGACACGGGTGGCACTAGTGTGCTCAACACACTGAGCCGCACCGATAGGCGCCAACAGATGGCCGGGCAGCTCACCAGAGCAGGCATGCCGGCGAGCAGCGGCGAATGGCGGCGCGGCTTGCCGTCGGGCAAGGTGATCCCGGCCACGGGGAGGCACGGGAAGGAGCGCATGAGCTCCGCGATGCCGAGGCGGAGGCGGTGCGCGCGAGAGAATAGAGAGGAAGGGGGCGGAACAGGGTTAGCGACGGTGGACTGCCATGGTAGCCATGCCGGAGATGGAGAAGAATGCCCAAAAGGGCGTTACCTTGGCGTTTCCAACGGCGAGAGCGGGCGCAACAACAAAAGCAAGGGGAGGCAGAGCGGTGGGCAAGACGAATTAGGCAATGGAGGTGAGGTGGAGGAGCACGACGGCGGCAAGTGCTACGGCGGCTCGCGGTGGCATAGAATGCCGCTTGGCTAGCTGCTGCGGTGGGGCGAGCGAGGCGAAGTGGCGAGGACAGAGAGAAGCTGCTCGGCTCGGCCGATTTGGAGGCGTGGCGCGGCAGTGGGGGCCACGGCGTGCCACTAGGCGGGCAGCGCCGACGACGCACGGCCACGCGGCGGCGAGCTCCTGCCGCTGGTCGGACGCGAGCGCGCACGCGCGGGCGAGATCGGAGGCAGGCGCGCGGGAGAGGCCGGGCCGGCTTGCCCTGATGGGCCGAAAACGGGGCGGCGACCCAGTAAGCTCGAGAAATGCCTTTTCTTTTCTATTTTCAAATTCCAGAATTTCTAACCCATTTCAATTTCAAATTTTGAAGAAGAAAAGGACATTTTCAAAAGTTGACTCCAAAATAGAAGTTGCTCAAAATTTAATTCTCTACAACTTTGTTTTAGGGCACTTTTTAAAATTCCAAACAGATTTTGAATTAAGGATTCAAAGTCTATTTTTCAAATAAAAACCCATTTTTTCTAGAATATTTTTAAAAGCACAATTTGGGGAAATTTTGAATACAAAAGTTGCTCCAAAAATCATGCTAAATAATTCTAGATGATTTAAAATTATAGCCAAACATGTTTTACTAACCTAGCAAGCATAGTTAGGGCAAAAGTACAACTAACAAGCATATGCAACATGCATGTTTCAAAATGAGGTTTCAAATGTTTCAATTTCACTTTGCACTTTCTTTACTTGTGATTATGAATGTAATTGATGCTCATGCTCATGATTTGAGATGTTAATGCATTGCTTAACACCTAGTGTGTTACAGAGACTTTCTCATTCAAGAATCGAGTGTTACAATTCCCTGCACACCGTCAACATGCCTATGAGCCGAAGAAGAAGAATAACAGGAGGAACAAGAACAAGAGCAAGAACAAGAAGTCACAACAGACGGAGACAATGAGGATGGTCACTGCAGTCCACAGAGACCATGACCACCAGCTCAAGTCCCCACATTTGATCAAGAAGGATGACCCAGGTGTCCCAACCATTGAATGTTCAATCAATCGCAACTCCTTCCAGAAAGCTATCTATGACACTGGGTCGGGCATCAACATAATGGCCAAAGTGACTTATGAGTATCTATAGGGCACCATGCCTCTGCATCCCACCTACGCACAGTTGCAGATGGCAGATCAATCATTTCGCTTCGTGGATGGATTAGCAAAAGATGTCCCCGTCCAGATTGATGACCATTTCATCCCTATAGACTTTCTAGTCATTGACATGGGAGAAGATGATTATGATCCACCTATCATCCTTGGAAGGCCCTTCCTGAACACCACCAAAGCAATCATCTATATTGGAATAGGAGAAGTGCATTTTTACTTCCCCTTAGAGAAGGTACGCTGCTACTTTAATGATAACTATATGGTCAATGAAGATCCCAAGAAGAATAGAACAAGAAGAAGGCATCGTACCCGCAATCAAAAGAATCAGATCACCAAGGATGGATGGACTGATTATGAAGGAGAAGTGTCAAGGTATGAAGATCGATATCCCGAAGAAAAGATTTATCTTGAGGAAAGAAGAGAACAAAGAAGAGAAGATAGTGCAACCAACTCCTCCCTCAAAGTCAACCTCACCAACAAAACAAGTATGAAAAGTAAAGGTAAAATCAGTTTCAGATTCAATTCAAGAAGAGGTTCAGTCAGTGGCGCCATTCGATCCATCTGAGACGCCCTGAGAAGATTAAGCTGACAAGAGATCCTGTTCGGAGGGCTTAAATCACCGAACGCAGCGCCAAGAGGTAAACTTGGTAGTTATCAATAATTTCCTTTTCAGCATTGCATAAAGTTTTTAATCAGCATATTTACCTTTTCCTTAAAATGCATAGTTAGTTGCATGTTTACTTTAATGCTGTCATAGAAAATAAAATAAAAATGTCATGCATTGCATTCGTAGAAATGCTAAGCCCCATGCAAATACATTTGTGGCATAACACCCATAGGTATATTTGCTTTGGTGACATAAAAATAAAATAAATATGAATATATCATATTTACCGTTTTTTGCATGGTATAATATAAAAATACAAAAATATTTGTTAACAGAAAGATCCTGCTAAATAAATAAATATATTAAAGGGGGTTCAATATGCTCAAGGCTTAGAGATTTATGACTAACACTTAATCAGTTTCACAAGCTTTGTTGTCTATTTGAGCTTCACAGAATTTAAAGGATCGAAGGGAGCTAACAGACGGGAGGATGATCTGTCCTCTGTCGGAGTGCTGTCTCAACAGTCATTATAAACACTCCAAGAGAGGAAGTACACCTTTACTGCCTGTCTGCTGCATCAATCAAGACTACGTCAACATCCAGCTTGGGGAGAGCATCCCCGTGTATCTAGCTAAGTATTTTCTTACCTATTTATTTATCTGTTTATATATTTCTGCTATGTTAAAATATAAAACACATAAAAAGATGCATAAACTTTAGGAACCCAATAAATATTTCCCTTTTCTATGAATATACATATATATATATATGTTTTTCTATGAGATATTAAGTTTGCTAAATAAAATGTAGGAGAGTTTAACCTTGCTAAAATAAATCCCTAGAATAAACTCTTGCATGGAAATAATGAATAGTTGCTCTACCGTAATTTCTTTCAAGTACCTAGTGTTCAGCCTCGAACTCTCCTGAGTTTTGGATACAATGGTTTTGTTTTAAGATTTGCTCTAAACCTGAACTTGTGGGTAGCGAATGCTTGATCTAAGTCTAGGTAGTTGACGGATATGATATGGGAAGGTTTTGAGCTGTTGTTTATCTTGTTCCTAGAGATACTAGAATTCTAAAGAATTTATCTTTTGAAAAAATTAATTAAAATTGTTGCATTATGAGTTCCTGTATGACGAGAGTTTAAATTCCTACCACAGCCAGATACATGCTTTCTAGATTAGGAAAAACCTCTACACTCATTTTGTTACTGCTTGTGAGCATTGAGCGTGGTCGAGCTGTGTAGACCCTTAGGAGTTGGTCATGCGGTTAAAATCAAGATCCACATACACTTCACCTACATATGTGCTGCTTCTAACCTGGAAGTACGCACCTACATTTTTCCACTCATTCATGCCACTTCTATCCTTGAAGTACGCATTCATACATTCCACTCAGATCCATCCAAAACTAGTTCTACTCCTATCCTAGGAGTAAACTACCTAAAAAGATATTCCGTCATATTTATCCCTTCCATTTTCTTGCTAGCCTATAAAGCTCCAAATATTTCTGTTGCTACCTCTTTTTAATTTATCTGTTTCAAAAGAAGCTTGGGTGTTGTTTGCTCTATTAAAAAAAGAAAAAAAGAAGGGGAAAGAAAATATTTATACCCCCATTTGAATATATATATATATATATATATATATATATATATATATATATATATATATATATATATATATATATATATATATGAGCAGCCCAAGTCCTCCTCCAAAGTTTTCAAAGTTCAAGAGAGGTATGAATTCCATTCAAAGGAGTCTTAGTAGAATTAGGTATCCACCATTACCATTCCTTCACCCTTTACCATCATTACTATTCTATCTATCACTTATCCACTACATACCATATATCCCATACACATGCATATCTTGATTTGACTATATGACTTATTTATCTGGATCCATGGTTTGACTGTGCAATAAATGTTTACAAGTATGTTTTTCTTGTCTCCCCACCTATGAACTCCATATAAGCTTATTAGATGTAAAGTGAGAGAGAGAAGGCATAATGTTACTATGACTAAATACCAAAAATACCACATATCTTGAGAGAAGAGAGAAGGCATATACCATTAATGCCTTGGTGAGAATCCAGAAATACCACAAAGGAGAGACTTGAGAGGGTCATACATAGGAATCTCTGAGTTTTATTTAAAAATCTTGCAAAAACTCTAGAATAATAGTAGATCGAAGAGCTTAAAACATGGCGCTTGACTTGACCGTTCTGTCTTTCAATTGCTCAAGACCCAAGTGACAGCCATAAGCCCCATGGTAGAAGGTAATATGAGTAAGTCTATAATCAGAATAATTTATTCTAATCTGGAGGAGAGATCTTGTTTGAATGCATGTGTACTTTTGAGGCGTGAAAGCATTGTAGCAACTCCTGATCCATCACTGAGTCTATCTTTGCTCAGGGACGAGCAAAAGGTAAGCTTGGGGGAGTTGTTGACGGTAGATAAGTGTCATTTTTAACCGTCAACATAGCATGAAAAAGGACCTAAATATAAATATCATCTAGCTATAGGGGTTACGCTGACAGAATTCCATGAGTTTTGGTGAATATCTATTTCTGTAGGGGTTATCAGGAAATGACCAAAGAAGGCCCACATGTAAGATTTACATAGAGAGAAAGACCTCATGCACAAGAATACTCTAGAAGACTCCAGAAGACACCAGACCAGACCGGAGGCCGGTTGGCCATGTAGGCAGGGCGCCTGCCCTGTCCATGTGGGCGCTCGCCCACCTACGTGGACCAATCAGGTCCAGTCTCGCGGATCCTGCCCCCACCGCCTTTGAGGATAAATCTACACCATGTATCAAGGTCGGTTTGATCTGACGGTCGTGGTGCATTTGAGGAGGCTATATAAGCAAGGCCCCTGGTCCTAGGAGAAACGCTAATTCTCATTCAATTCATTATTCATCAAGAGAGAAGCCTCTGATCAAGCCCTAGAGCCACCATCTCAATTAGATCTCTATAGTCATAGCATAGCTACATAGGATTAGAACTAGAAGGAGTCAAGTTTCACTTGGTTTCCGGATCTGTCAAGAGAGTTCTTGGTAATTCTCTCCTATTTCTATATTTCATGTGTTATTCATATTGTTCATCTGCTACTATGAATATGACTTTGCTCTATTCTATTATATTAGATAGGACTTTGCTCTATTTGCTTATATTCTCAATTATAATGTTCTTAGTCTACTTTGGTTATATGCTTGGTATAGTTGGATTAGAATTATATTCAAGTATAGGATCGTATAGCGCTTGCTCATTGATATCATGGGTGAGTGGTAAATATTGTGTAGGCGTGGTGCCTATACCGTATTTTCCTGCGATTGCACCCTATATTCTGGATCGTGAGGTAGATCGCGGGAGTGACAGTCCTGTTGAGTCCTTTGTAGTCCTCCTCCCGAGTATAGGATAGGTAGAACACAACTATTACAAGGAAGTGATTGTTATGTTCTTCATCTTCCTTCGTAATATCCCTATGCGTAGATATAACCTTGTCTTGCCATGATTGCCAAGTGTAATTGCACTAATCATTGTATGCTATGGCTTATAGTTAGAATAACTTAGGATTTATTCTTGTAGTTCGTCTTAGTTCCATGCTAGTGATATAGACTTAGAGTAATCTATTGAGATGTGCTTATCATTTATTATGTGGCTATGCGCTTATCATTTATCATTTACCATTCATTCATTATATATATATATTTCATGTGACACTTACCCTGTATGAGAGATAGACAAAGACATAGTTATACTCTCCATTATCACATGTAGTAATGCTCATTGCTCATATCCTTAGCTATCCCTTCCTATGGGTAAAAATATAAATAATGATACCTGGTTTACTCCTGGCTAAAATGCTACATCGGTATTATCTGTGCGCTTGCAGATTTCATATTTATTTCTAGAGGAGCATTTGCATTTATTTAATACCACATTTCTAGCACCATGCTGGGGATGATAACCTAGCTTAAGTGACGCTAAGAAATGCCAACAGTGAGCGAGTACGTGACGCCCTCCATACTGGCATGAGGTGAGCTCTGGCGGTGATGACCTCGCATTACGCCGGTCTTGACCACCAGCACGTCAGCGAAGGTTTCATCGACATGCCTGACCCTGACTTGGAGAAGCTTGTTGACGCAGCCAAGGCTCCTAGCGCCGCCTTGGCGTCCTGCTTTTAGGATGAAGTCGTCCCCCCTCCTCTTGACCTGTGAAGAAGCCTAGGCCATTGCCCCCGTGTAATCAGTTAGCTTTTGTAGCGGAACAAGCGTGCGGCCCTTCGAGGCCCTCGTAATGAAAACGCTCGTGATTCTCGTGTATTATTCTCTTTCAAGTTCCCACACTTGTGCGTGCCTCTTGCCATGTGATCCGGCCTTAGCGACTTAGTGTTTCTTAGGGGTGCCGTAGCCTCGGTAGCATAGGCAGAGCCCACACTATGTTCATCCGATCCGAGGGGTTCTCACTTTGCCATATTCATGTCGTTAGGTACCTCGAAAAGAAAGTTACGTGATCATTTTTTGCTTTGTCTCTTGAACCCTTGTCTCTCGTTCCGTACTTGGGCGAATTTCCATGAAGTCTCTCCGGAGTGTGAGTTGTCCCTTAGGCGAAGGGTGGTGAGTGGAGGTGCCATAGCCTAGGGGCATAGGCAGTCTCATGGCTCGACCGGCCTTGGCCTCAATACATTCTCTTGCTCCTTCGGATTTCACAGTTTTTCGCCAAAGTGCAGGAGAGAGATTAGGGTGGGGTCTTTTCGGAAAAGCGATCAAAAAAGAAAAAACATTGGGACTTGGGGAGGTTCCCCCCACCTAGCCCCTGAGGGAGGCTCGGCCCTACCAGTGGCAGGGTCGGGCCTTGCTCTGATTGCGTGGTAAAGGAAAGACGCCTCCGACCCTGCTAGCGGGTTGAGATCGATTCTCGAAAGTATGATAAGTAAAGAACGTCTCTTTATTGCTTTCAAGATAAAAATATGTACAAAGCTTGGGAGCTTAAGGGTAAAAGCGACGTAGCTACTCGATGTTCCAGGCATTGGTGAAGATTTCGCCCTTCTCGTTGGCCAGTTTGTAGGTTCCAGGCTTTAGCACCTCGACGATGATGAACAGGCCTTCCCATGGTGGCGTGAGCTTGTGACACCCTTTGTTGGATTGTTTTAGCCTTAGTACCAAATCTCCAACGCTAAGGGCTCGGCCCCGGACGCGTCGGGAATGGTAGCATCGTAAAGCTTGCTGGTATCTTACCGAGTGTAGTAGTGCAACATCTCAAGCCTCGTCTAGTTGGTCCAGCGCTTCTTCACGGGTGGTCTGATTGCCCTGCTCGTCATAGGCTCTGATTCTAGGGGTGCCATATTCAAGATCCGTGGGGAGGATGACCTCAGACCCGTAGACCATAAAGAATGGCGTTGATCCCGTAGCACGGCTCGGGGTTGTTCTCAAACTCCAAATGACCGAAGGAAGCTCAGCAAGCCATCTTCTGCCAAATTTGTTTAATCGGTTGAAGATTCTTGGCTTTAGGCCTTGAAGGATCATGCCATTGGCATGCTCAACTTGGCCATTTGTCTTTGGGTGAGCCACTGCTGACTAGTCCACTCGAATGTGGTAGTCGTCACAGAACTCCAAGAATTTTCTTCCGATGAATTGTGTGCCGTTGTTGGTGATAATGGAGTTAGGAACCCCGAAGCGGTGGATGATATTCGTGAAGAACAGTACCACCTGCTTGGACTTGATTTTGGAGATGGGGCGAGCCTCGATCCACTTGGAGAACTTGTCCACGGCGACGAGTAGGTGCGTGTAGCCCCCGGGTGCCTTTTGTAAAGGTCCAACTAGGTCGAGACCCCATACGGCAAAGGGCCATGTAATGGGAATCGTCTGGAGAGCTTGGGCTAGGAGATGCATCTGCCGCGTGTAGAATTGGCACCCCTCATAGGAGCGTACGATCTTGGTGGCATCGGCCACAGCAGTTGGCCAGTAGAAGCCTTGCCGGAAGGCGTTCCCGACCAATGTTCGAGGCACTACATGGTGACCACAAGCCCTGAATGTATTTCCTGAAGCAATCACCTCCCATCCTTGATGGGAATGCAGCGTTGTAGGATTTCTGAGGCGCTGCGTTTGTACAGTTCCCCATTTAGCAGCACAAATGACTTGGCCCGCCGAGCGAGTCGTCGTGCTTGCGTCTAATCTGGGGGGAGCACCCCCTGGATGAGACGTGCTAGATATGGGATCCGCCAATCTGGTTCGTCGTTGTGGTCATGTTGTTCATCTATTTCCATGACCTCAGGCTTGGGGGCCAAGGGGGGTTGGATCCTTCGGGAGGACCCGACCCTAGTGTAGGTTCGAGCGGCTGGCTGCCCTCTTGTCCTAGTTTCCCATAATTGATGGAGGGTTTGTGGAGGTTGCTGGCGAAGATGTCTTGGGGGACCGTGGTTTGACCCGACGCAATCTTTGCCAGTTCATCCGCGGCCTCGTTGTACTTGCGCGCGATGTGATTGAGCTCGAGGCCGTCGATCCTGTCCTCTAGGCGCCACACCGCTTTGTAGTAAGCTTCCATCTTAGGGTCATGGCAGCTTGACTCTTTCATTACTTGGTCGATGATGAGTTGCGAGTCCCCTCGGGCATCGAGGCGCTTGATCCCTAGCTCAGCAGTAATGTGGAGGCCATTGATGAGGGCTTCGTATTCTGTTATATTGTTAGAGGCCGCGAAGTGGAGCCAGATCACATAACGCATGCGAACTCTGAGAGGCGAGATGAAGACGAGACCAGCGCCTGCGCCAGTCTTCATTAAAGACCCGTCGAAGTACATTGTCCAGCATTCAGCCTGGGCCTGGGTTGGTGGCAGTTGGGACCCAGTCCATTCGGCCAGGAAGTCAGCGAGGATCTATGACTTGATTGCCTTTCGGGGCACATAGGCGAGGCTGTCGCCCATGAGCTCCATGACCCACTTGGCGATCCTTCCTATTGCCTCTCAGTTTTGGATTACCTCCCCCAGAGGGAAGGATGAGACCACGGTCACTGGATGGGATTCAAAGTAGTGACGCAGCTTGCGCTGAGCCAAGACCACGGGGTAGAGCAACTTCTGGATTTGTGGATACCGGGTCTTAGTTTTGGATAGGACTTCACTAATAAAGTAGACCGGTCGTTGGACTAGGAGCGTGTTCCCCTCCTCTTGTCGCTCGACAACGATAGCCACGCTAACCATGTGGTTGGTCACCGTGACATACAATAAGAGGGGTTCCTTCTCTGAGGGTGGCACGAGGATAGGAGCGTTGGAGAGTAGCGCTTTAAGCTTGTCGAGGGCCTCCTAGGCCTCGAGGGTCTAGGAGAAGTGTTCAGATTTCTTAAGGAGGCGGTACAGGGGTAGACCCTTTTTGCCGAGGCGTGAGATGAAGCAGCTGAGGGATGCGAGGCAACCCATGAGCTTCTGTACCCCCTTCAGATTCTGGATCGGCGCCATGTTAGCGATGGCCAAGATTTTTTCCGGGTTGGCCTCGATGCCACGCTCAGAGACAACGAATCCCAAGAGCATGCCTTGGGGTACACCGAAGACACACTTCTCAGGGTTTAGCTTGATGTTTTTCTCCTTGAGGCAACGGAATGCTGTGTCTAGATCAGTGACAAGGTCGTTAGCCTCTCTGGACTTGACAACGATATCATCCACGTATGCCTCAATGGTTCGCCCGATGAGATCCCCAAAAACCCTAAGCATGCATCGCTGGTATGTGGCTCCCACGTTTTTGAGGCCAAACAACATGGTTACGTAGCAATACGTGCCAAACAGAGTAATGAAAGAAGTCGCGAGCTGGTCGGACTCTTTCATTTTTATTTGGTGATAGCCGGAATATGCATCAAGGAAGGATAACAATTCACACCCCGTAGTGGAATCAACGATTTGATCGATACGGGGTAATGAAAAAGGGTGCTTTGGACATGCCTTATTTAGACTAGTATAATCTACACACATTCTCCATTTCCCGTTCTTCTTCTTAACTAACATAGGATTAGCTAACCATTCAGGATGGAATACCTCCTTGATGAATCCAGCCACCAAAAGTTTGTGCACTTCCTCCGCGATGGCTCGGCGCTTCTCCTCGTCGAATCGGCGCAGACGCTGCTTCACCGGTTTGGAGCCGGCTTGGATGTCTAAGGAGTGCTCGGTGACCTCTCTCGGGATGCCTAGCATGTCCAAGGGACCCCACGCAAATATGTCTGCATTTGCGTGAAGGAAGTCGACGAGCACGGCTTCCTATTTGGGGTCAAGCGCAGTGCTGACCTTGAGCATCTTGCCGTCGGAGTCATTGGGGCAGAGCGGGACAAGTTTGACTTCCTCTACTGGCTCAAAGCTACTGGCATGACGCTTGGGGTCGGGGATCTCCTTGGAGAGCCTCTCCAAATCAGCAGCCAAGGCCTCTGACTCGAAGAGGGTCTCGGCGTACTCAGTGCAAGCCACGTCGCACTCGTAGGCGTGCCTATACGCTGAGCCAACGGTGATAATGCCATTGGGGCTGGGCATCTTCAACTTGAGGTAAGTGTAGTTGGGGACAACCATGAACTTGGCATAGCATGGCCGTCTCAGAATAGCGTGGTAGGTCCCACGGAACCCGGCAACCTCGAAAGTGAGGGTCTCCCTCCTAAAATTGGAAGGAGTCCCAAAGCAGACGGGCAGATCAATCTGTTCGAGAGAGGTGGCACGATGCCCTAGCACGATATCATGGAATGGTGCCATGTCAGCTTGTAGCCGAGACCTACTGATCCCCATGAGGTCGAGAGTCTCGGCGTACAAGATGTTGAGGCCACTGCCCCCATCCATCAGGACTTTGGTGAGTCAGGCGTTGCCGATGATGGGGTCGACGACAAGTGGGTAGTACCCTAGGTTTGGGATGTGAACCGGGTGGTCATCACGGGCAAAGGTGATGGTCTCCTCGGACTAGTCAAGGAACGACGGGGTAGCCGGCTCCGTCGCATAGACCTCTCAGCGTTCGCGCTTTCTTTGGCGCGTTGTGAGTTGTGCCGAGCGACCGCCAAAGATCATGAAGCAGTTCTTCACCTCGGGGAACCCTTCATCCTTGCCATCGCCCTCTAGGGCATCTGCTGCTCTCTTTTTGGCCTCATCCTTAGGCTGACCGCCCCGCGAGAAGTAGCGCCGCATCATGGTGCACTCCTCTAGAGTGTGTTTTGTCGGGCCCTTGTGATAGGGGCATGGCTTCTTGAGCATTTCGTCGAAAACTCCCGAGGCCCCGGGAGGGGGCCTTGGGGGTTCTTGCGATCTGTAGCGGCGATGAGGGCGTCCTTCTGGTGCTGCCGCTTCCCCGGCTTGTCTTTCTTCTTCTTCTTCTTCGGGTCACGAGAGGTGGAGTCCTCGACGGTGTCCTCCTTCCGCTTTCCCTTGGTGTCGGGGAAGATGGCTCCGACCGCCTCTTCGCCCGTGGTGAAGTTAGTGGCGATATCTAGGAGCTCGCTAGCCTTGATGGGAGACCTACGACCCAACTCGTGGACCAGCTCCCTGTAGGTGGTGCCGACGATGAATGCCCCAATGACATCCGAATCGGTGACATTGGGAAGCTCGGTGCATTGCTTGGAGAAACACCGGATGAACTCATGGAGAGTCTCATCTGGGTTCTGGTGGTAACTCCGGAGGTCCCAGGTGTTCCCAAGGCGCACGTACGTGCCTTGGAAGTTTCCCACGAAGGCCCTGACCAGGTCAGCCCAATCACGAATCCACCGCGGTGGAAGGTGTTCCAGCCAAGCTCTCGCTGAGTCGGCCAGGAACAATGGGAGGTTACGAATGATGAGCAGGTCATCATCCGTGCTGCCCAGCTAACAAGCTAGGTGGTAGTCAACAAGCCACACATCGGGGTTCGTTTCCCCAGAGTATTTGATAATGTTGGCCGGTTGATGAAATCAAGCTAGAAATTGAGCCCTACGGATGGCCTTGCTGAAGACGCGAGGACCCAGAGGCTCGGGTGAGGGGCTCATGTCCTCCTCGCTATCGTATCGTCTGCCTCGGCGCGGGTGATAACCACGTACAACGCCATCCTCCTTTGTTGTGGCGGCGCGCATCGGGAGTGACACGCGCGTCGGCGTTGTTGCCGAGACGGCCACACACCGATGGGGCCTTGTTGTGTTCTGGCACCCCTCGCAGTTTAGGATGAACTGAGGGCTCTCTTTCTTGTCGTGATGGCACCATAGGCGGCTTGGCCTCGGGCTCGCGTCATCGAGACGCGGAGCTCTTGGCCTGCTGCACCGCAACGCATTCAAGAAGCTCGTGAAGCTCGTCGCGGACTTGTCGCCCCTCCATAGTGGCGCCGGCATCGTCCAGAGGAGGATTGCTGCTGCAGCGACGTTCTGACTAGCCCTGGCGAAGGGTGGGGGCTGTTCGCCCCTCTCGTCGTTGTTGATGCGACGATAGACATCACGAGCCCTACGCCGGGCCGCTCCGCCGTCACCTCGGCCAGAGCGCTCCTGCTCGAGGGTGGCCCTAAGGTGCACTAGCTGCTGGCGGTCCTCGTCGATCTTGGCCTTGAGTTTGCGGAGCTACTCGAGCTCGGCCCGCCGAGACCTCTCGGGGGCAGACACCGCGGCCCACCCCCGTAGGGGGCCCGTGGGCAGCGCCTGTTGACGTGGAGTGTGCGCGCCCTGTCCTACGGGGGTGGCATCCCCCGAGGCTATCTCCTTGACCTCCACGTGAAAGCATTCACGCGAAGGGTCATAGTCATCCTCGTTGGAATCGGGGTAGCCAAAGAGGTAGTCGTTCATGGTCATGAACTAGCGCAGATCCTCTAGGTTGTGAAGCCCAGAGAAGTCCACTCTGGCCCACCCATCACTATCCTCCATGGAGTCAGTGGTGGATGTCACCGATGTGGTCGTAAGAAGCTCAAGGGTGGTGCGTAGATGATGCTCAGGAAGCCCCATGTGGGAGCTCATGGTGGAGCGCATCGAGTAGGAGTAACCCGTGGTGGCATTGTTGAGTCTATAAGGAAATGATGGTGCTGCCGTGGGTCCTCCCGTCGCTAACGCGGGTCCCATGGAGCGTGACGATCCTCCAGAGTGTTGTCCTATCGACGCGCCCTGTGCCAACGGTGCTTTTCCCACGGCCAGGTGCATGCCAGGCAGGTCCCTCATGAGGGATCCTATCCTGGCAGTCAGGTGAGAGGACTTGGGAGAGATTGGGGAGTCGCCCTCGGTCCCTGAGCAGGGATGAGGGTTCTTCCATGCCCGCCGCATGCGATGAGCTCGACGGGAGTAGTGACCATGATGGCCCGGTTGCCTCCCACGCCTCTAGCAACGCGGAAAGGAGTCGCTGTCGGACGGAGCTCTGGGTGGGAGGAGGACTATGTCGTAGTCGTAGCCCAAAGACATGAACTCCAAGCTCCTAAACCAGACCACCGTGCCGAGAGGAAGTGGAGCCGCCATCCGAAACTCGCAAGGAACGGTGGTTGTGACGCGCAAACAGCGCCCCTACCTGGCGCGCCAACTGTCGGTGTAAGAAATGGCAGTTTTAACACCAATGAGTAATGTGTGTCTACGCGTCGGGGATCCGGATGGTGTGCAAGAAGAACACATGCAATTTATACTGGTTCGGGCCGAGAAATGCCCTACGTCTAGTGAGGAGGTGAGTTCTGTATTATCTTGCACCGAAGTGCTTGTAGTAGGGGTTATAAGCGGGTGAGAGAGGGAGGATCTCCCAAGTCTCAAGGTGTGAGTGGAGAGTGTGTGTAACTCTGCTGGTGCCCTCGCAAGGTCCAGGAGAGTTCTCTGTTCGTGTGTCTGTCTTGCTTTCTTGTTCTGTTCTCTCTTGTTCTTTTTTCGTCCCTCTGGAACAGTCCCTGCATGCTCCTTTTATAGTCTCAAGGAGGTGCAGGGTTACGAAATGTGGGTACGGGGTGCGATCCTTGTTTGAGAAGGAGCCTCGAGGCCTCGAGAGGGCCTTATCCGTTGGCAACGTGGTCTGTACTGTAGAGGCATGGCGTTGGTACTTCTAGCACTGTTGCTACATGTCCAAGTATGTGCGCCACTATTGAGGGAGTGGTCTCTGTCCTTTGGGTGTTGTAGCGACGCGCCCTGTCATACCTGGTCCTGTGGCTGGCATGGCGTGCTCGTCCTTATAGTTTGACCAGCGCAGAGGGCCGAGGCCTTTGAGGCGGGAATTGCGGTGCGACCTTATCCTGATCGTGGGAATAGTGGCCTAAAGCGATGTTTCGTAAGCCGCATAGGCACGAATCGTGCGTATAGTGGCGATATAGGTGGCATAGTGGCCAGCAGTTTTCCCCATGCCTGTTATGGGCGACGACGTGGTGATTTGACCTCGGTCATTCTTGGCTTGTCCGGTTGGGCAGACGCAAGAATGTGGGTGACGTCACGGGGGTCTCGAGCGCGCCAATAGGGGAGCGGCGTCAGAGGCCGGTCTCGGACGAGGCTAAGATGGATAATGCTGTTTCTAGGGCTCGGACGAGGCGGCGATGTTGTCATGGGTCGGCCTATGTTCGAGACCCTAGAGCTGAGGCCTCGGGCGAGTCAGAGGTGTTCCGAGACCCCCTCTGCGTGAGGCCTCAGATGAAGTGGGGAGATGGGCTGGTTTGCTCCCACATCTTGTTGGAGGCCCAGCAAGGGAGAATTTTGCCCATAGGTCTCTTTAGTTGATTTTTTCCCTTAAACGGGGTAGGTTAATGTTTGATTTGCTTTTTTGGGGGAGGGGGGCCGAGTGGGTTTCCACCTTAATTTGGGTACCCCTAATTGCGGTACCCGACACTCACCTTCACATCGCCCATCTGAAGTTGGCTTACGACTTGGACGCTTGTCGGGATACCCCAATCTAAGTGTGTTTCGATCCGTTGACCAAATTCCTTGTGCGAGAGTTGTGAGATCATGGCTAGAGTTCTCTTTCCAGCTTCTCGTCTCATTTTCCGATTGAGCCTAACGACGAACAACTCATTAATGACGTTCTCTATTTACTAAAGCCTCATCAAGCTTGGCTCCACGGAATCGAGAATCATTTTCATTTTTTCTGAGCTCTATCTATATCTACTATGTATTCATATAGTCAACTAAACAAATGTCAAATGGGACATATAACGAGTCTATCCTAGAACGGTCAGGCCCTAGGACCGAGCGGGGCTTCCTGATCATCGAAGATCTAAGTGCAACAACACCTGAAGCCATGTGTAGCCGCCCGATCACACCCAAAGTTCGCCTTGCAGTATCGATTGCGTAAGGAGCTGTCTATCCAACAACCAAGTGTCGAGCACCCGAGTTTTTTTATTGTTCTTCCTCCTCGCCCTCCACCGCCCTACCGCGGCCGCGCTAGGGTTTCGCTGGAGCTCCGGCATAACCCTAGTGCGCCTGCGGTGACCTCCTCCTTTGCCCTCCCCCTCTTTTTTCATCACTAGTGGCTCTTTTGTTTAACTAACTGGTGTTTCTTTTTCTTTTCTTTTGTGATCATCAGTCCATCACCCAGCGGAAAATCTTCCAATGCACACTCCGTTCTACCCAACCTACGCTCATCTCTCAGAGCAGGAGCTCGAAGAGGCTGTAAAGCAACATACAACAACAACTCTCTAGGTATGCTTAGGTAACCTGATATTACCTGCGTTATTTCATTCTTTGTAAGCTGCTTCTGATTTCATCTCTATTGGATAAAAATGAAGTATGCTTCCCTGCGATGTCTATTGAGACGCTTTGGTACTGCTTCCGTGTGAGTTGTCCATGCGTGAGTCTTGATGCTATTGTTAGCCATTGTTGAGCATGTGGGTGTAACCTTGCAGCATACAATCATAGTACTTTACTAAAATCTAGCACAATGATCAATCGTGTGAAATAATGAGTACAAAGATGTTGCTTTAAATGTGCGCATGGCAAACTTTTGAGAGACCAGTTAATGGTAATTCAGTAAGACATCAATGGATCAGGATCGTAGTGGTGATTAACACAACAATAGCCTGTTGATGGGGTTAGTTGTATATATCTGCTGAAGCCTTTAGAAGAAGGAGAAGACAATGTTAACCCACACTGAATAGTTGTTTTTAGAAAAATCTGGACTATATTATAGAACTTTAAGCTGGTATCTGTTGTTTATATATATATATATATATATATATATATATATATATATATATATATATATATATATATATATATATATATATATATACTTAATAAGTGATGAATTTACGGTCATTAAAATAGTTTGCATGAGGGTTAATTTTTTCTAAAAAAATGATTTGAATAAAGCCATTATTGAGCATTGTATGTGCTGAGGTAGGCTTTCTTGAGCATTTGGGTGTAACCTTGCTGAATACGATATACTCCCTCCGTTCCAAATTATAAGTCGCTTTGACTTTTTTGGTCCATTCATTTTGCTATGTATCTAGACATATTATTTATCTAGATGCATAGCAAAATGGATGTACCAAAAAAGTCAAAACGACTTATAATTTGGAACGGAGGAAGTAGTATTTTACTAAAATCTAGCAAAACGGCCACTCGTGTACTTTGGAGTTGGTTTCTGTAGTAGGCAGTAATATAAGCCAATTGTACTCTTCGGTTGGAAATCAATCAATACAGATCAATCTAGTTTCCTCACCTTCGTTCTCTATTTCTGGTTGTTACTTTGTATACTCATATGTTACTAAGTTACTATAACTGTAAATCTGTAATGTTGATTAAAAGTTTGAACGATGCTTCCATATAAAATATTAGAGTCCATTCATGTCATGTTTGGTCATTATGTGTAAAAATGTATAGTTTCTATTAATGTACCTGTAAAATTTAAGTGCAAACAGTGGATCATAGAATATACCTGGTTTTCACAAGTTCAAGGTCCAGATCCGTTTGGTGTTAAGGGTATGATAGTCCAATTTATTTGGCCAATTTGGCTGTCCTTTATAGATTCCAACTTAAGAAATTAAACTTAGCATTTATCTCAATACCTTAACGCTATAATTTTGTTGATATTTGTTCAGAGACTACAAAGTTGTTTTAAATGCGTAGTCCTGGTCCTTCAGCACGTGATGATTTGAACTTTCGTGATTCATTGTTCGCTCAATTGCATGTCTGCCCATTTTCAGACCAACTCATGTTTGTTCCAGAGGCAACACACGTCGGGTGATGCCACAACTATTTTTTTTCAACAGTTTCTTGTTGATCGCTGCTTTGCATTTTACTCTGCATCTTGTCAATGTATTGATCTTCTGAAGGGCCGAAGCTTAGCTGAATTATCTGTGTAGTTTGTGTCATTGCTACATAGGTTCTAACGTTGTTCTTATCTGCCTACTGTTTAGCAATAAATCCTGAATGAGGTCTGCTGTTGTACTGAAGTAATTCTGTATGAAGAGCTGTCACTTCTAATGTTTTCTTTATTCTCTATCTTATAGTGGCTTTGCTACCGTCATAAGTAATCCTGAATCAGCTTTCTATATATTTTTTTTTATTTCCATCAGATTTTCATACATGCTTGCTGCCTGTGTGTGTGTGTGTGTTTTGAATTGCATGACTGGTCTCATATCCTTTCTTGAGTAAGGTAAACTGATTGGCGGATCAGGTCTGAGTGGTCTACTTGCATCCTGATGCTTTTGTGCTTATTGTGCTCTTTGATACGGCACAATTATCTAGAAGCAGCTGTAGCATATAATTAATTGTTTGGTGAATGTGACCTTTCATGGATGGACACTATGCCTCACGTAACACCGAGGAACCTTTTGTTTCTCCTCCCAGTACTTCGCTACGTCCTTCCTAGCTGTGATTCATATTATTCCGGTTCAAGAAGTTACTGCATTGATGAGCCACGGTGTCTGTATGATTCTTGGTTGAACTCCTTTTTGTGTCAAGGCCTCAAGGGTGGTCTTGCAGTGTATCTGGTGATTTTGACCGTCTTATCTAGCTTGCTGGTTAGGAGTTGAATTGTATTGTTCGCATTTTTCATTGGAAATACATTAATTGCTATCGTCTAAAATTATAAATTGAGCTTCATTTCTTTAGGACTGTGGAGATGTTTGACAATATGCAGGTACTTTGGAGGCTACTGATGATATGAAATATGTTGCACACTAGATATTTGAAAAAACTGTCTTCGGTCTTTGAGCTATATTTATACTCGTTTAGTTTGGGGAAGAAATCTTTGAGCTGCCATTATGTGATACTTAATGTGTTCCCTTTTTATTTTAGGAGCTTGCACCAGTAACATCGTGGAAGCCAGAAAATGGATGGCCCAATTTAAGAGTTGATGAAAAACTTTTCTCTGTGATTCTTGCTACAAGGATGTTCTTGATGGTGTTTACCAAGTGTTGGAAAAACTTTTCCCTGTGATTGTCGCTACTATTTTTTGAGATGCCGTGATTCTCGTTTGGACGTAAAGGTGTCATGATCTTGTTTGTTGTTTAGCTATAAGCTGGAAACTTTCCCAACAAGCCATTCTTGCTTGCTGGCGGAGGGAAAACTTGCCTGGATGGAACTTAGGCTCTCCATTACAAAGTACTCCCCTAGTTTATCTTCGTTAGGCGTATTTACTTTGTTATTAGATAAGATTTTGATCAGCGATTACTCTAATTGTGCCAAGTGAGGGTTCAAATTTCTCAGCTGACATTTGCTTGTTTGCCTCCTCGTGTCAAAATAAACCCTAATTGGATATGAGCTATCAAAATCGCGGGCGTGGTGCTGGCTTAGATCGTTTTGTTTGCCGTGTGCAAAAACATCAGTGTTTTAAAATTAGTATAAACGTTATGCAGCTTCCATACTTCTGTGTCTGTCGTCTAGTCACTTGTCGAGCATTGGTCGACAGAGCCTATCACCGGCGAAGAACATTCGTTGAATCTGAAACATAGGGGAATGAAGACATATTCATGCAACCACACGAAACCAAGGAAAGAACCAGGAAAAAATAGAAAGCAACAGCTACACATTAGACATAAAAAGTAACTAACGTCAAACTTAACAACCAATCCAACCGGCACCGGTTAAGATTACAAAAGTGAGGACTATTAACAAGTCCTGAGATAAAAAGCAAAACAAAATAAATGAGAAGTCCAATCCACCGAAGGGGTTAGTGGTCTTCATTCTCGTCATCCTTCCCATCTTCATTCTGATCTTTCTTTCCATCCTTGTTCTCCTTGCTTGCTTTTTGTTGACAACCAAAAATATCCATTTTGTGAAGTTGTCAAAATGTGTAATGGACTTCACCATTGCGTTCCTCTCGTCGAGATGGTCAGAAAACATATATGAAATGTTCAATTTGGGGTCCGAATGAGAGAATTATGCCTCCGAGAAAATCTCTGTCTGGGCTACTAGTACTTCCGGTCCGAGACCAGTTGGCGCGAAAATGAACTACCGGTACTTCTGGTCCGAGACCGGAACTTCCGGTGGTTGGCGGATGAAGGCGCAGTTTGGCGTGAAAATGAACTACCGGTACTACCGGTCCTTGACCGGTACTACCGGTGGAGCCTGACCGGAAGTACCGGTAGGTGTTTATTCCGAATCTGACTTTCAGATCTCGAACCGATTTGTTTCTAGATCGGTTTTTGGACGTGGGAAACTTGGAAAATAAGCCTTGGAGAAGTTTCCTACTGGGATAAGACCACCCCCCTCTATATATATGAGAGGATCATGGCCGATTGAGTTCCCATCTATCCAATCGACAAAACAACAACCAAAACTCCTATCTTACCCTAGTTTCCTCCTCTCAACCCTCTATCCTGTTGTTCGGCAAGCCTCTCCACGAGATTTGTCGGCATCCTAGGTGGCCTTGCTGGTCCTAGAAGATCCTCCATGTGTTTCTCCCCGATGGATCCTTCCGGGAGTGATTCAGGAGCCGTTTCGGCCGAGAACGAGCTCTACATCGGCCCTATCGATCTCTAGATCGGTTAGGCCGATTACGCTTCGTCTCTTGCTGCGTTGCTGGTCTTGTGAGACCTCTTGGGCATCCAAGGCCCTCGCTGGTGTGTTGGCTTGGAGCGATCTTCAACGTCAACATACTTTTTGGTGACTCCGCTGGGGAACGCTAGACGAAAGATCAAGTTTTCTTCCAGCAACATGGGAAGTAATGTTGAAGATGCTGGGGATAGGTCCCAAGTCCCTCATGAGGGCAACATCAACCATCCCATGAACATCGATGAGCTTCCTGAAGAACTAAAGCAACAAGTGAAGGCCAAGTTCAACGCCGTTCTAAAGGCTTTTTTTCAGAGTTGCACTAAAGATCAGCGGGAAAAGGTCACTCAATTCAGGGAGCCGGATTTTAGCGAGTTGATCACTTATACATCTTCTGCACCCGCTACACCTGAGGTAAGATCTTCTGAACCTAAGTATGATGACATTATCGATCCTTACCCTACACATGCCAATTATGCTACTATGATGGATGATCATAAGAAAGTAATAGATAATAATCTTCTCACTGCTGTAAACATGATCATGGCCCGTTTTGATAAGTTAGAAGGAAAAACAACCGATGGCAATCCATCGGGTGTTGATTCTTCTTCTAAAAACCCTGAGTTTGGCATGCCTTTGAATTTTTATGACAATCAAGGTTTATATGCAGCAGCAAATAAAGGCAAATCGGTCTCTTCGGCAATTGAAATCGATAAGACCGGTTTAGCTGGAAGTGCTCCATTTAATCAAGTGGTTGTCTATGGTCAAAATTCAGCTCGAAACACTTGAACCGATCAAAGACCAACAACAAGTCGAGCTTTGGCGGGGCAAAACATTCTCCACAACCCACCGAAGTCACCAAGCTAAGTCCCCATACTTGATGATACACCTGCTGCACCTGTTGCTCCCTCTACCGATTTCAATGACACTTTGAATCAGTTTAGGGAGGAATTATCTAAATCACTTGAAGAGAGTTTAGGTGTATAAATCAAGCCTAGTAGGACTACTTACCGTAAGCCGTACCCTTCACACTTTGATTTTATGAAAGCACCTAATGGGTGGAAGGTACCTGATTTTAATAAATTTAGTGGTGATGATAGTAAAACTACCATAGAGCATATTAGTATGTTTCTTGCACAATTGGGTGAAGATAGCGCTTATGATTTTATGAAAGTTCGCAATTTTCCATTGTCCCTTACTAGCACAGCTTTTGCATGGTTTACTTCATTACCAGCTTGCTCTATTGGTTTATGGGCTAAACTAGAAGAAAAGTTTCATAGTCATTTTTATACCGGCGTCCATGAAACTAGATTGTCTCATCTTGCATCGGTTTATCAAGGTCATGATGAGTCTATTCTTGATTTTGTTAAGCGATTTAGAGAAATTAAGAACCGATGCTTTCATTTAATGATTTCTGAAAGAGATTTAATTGACTTATGCTTCGCTGGTTTACGCCCTAGTATTAGGGATAAACTTGAACATTATGAGTTTGTGAATGTTAATCAACTATTGCAAAGGGCCGTTTTGGCTGAATCGCGCCTTAAAGAATCTTGTGAAACTTATAAGTTTAATCGTCATAATGTGCATGTTGTTGATGATCATTCCGATTGTTCTGATGATGATAATAAAGAAATTTGTCCCGCTGAAATTAAATGGCCAACAGAGAATAAGATGGTTACTTGTCCATTCCTCAAACCGATTCATAAGAATCGGGGTGAAGAGATGAAGTTTACTTTTGATTTCTCTAAATGTGACCGAATCTTTGATGAATTTTTGAAATTCGGTTATATTAGAATTAATTATACATTGCCTTCAGCTGATGAGTTAAAAAGAAAAGCTTATTGTAAATATCATAATTCTTTTTTCTCATGCCACTAATGATTGCAATGTTTTCCGTCGGCAGGTCCAATCGGCCCTTAATGAGGGACGATTGAGTCTTTCTGATATGCAAGTTGATAAGGTCCCTTTTCCAATGCATGCAATTAAAGCAGGACCACCCGCTATTTTGATTCGTCCCGAGCAAGCCGATACAACTCAAGGCAAGAATGTGCTTATCGGCGAACCACATGTAGCACCGAATGTTGAAACGAATTTGGGGCGCAAGGTGGTGCTAGAGAAGGACGATGAAGGCAAGAACAAATTAAAGATCACCGCTGGATCAATGCAGTATTTGAGAAAGCAGCGGTGGTATGAAACAGTGGAGGCACAGCAGAGGCCGGCTAGGCCGACTGAAGCAGTCGGCCAGGCCGACTCCACTCAGCACCAGGGCTAGTCGGCTAAGCTGACTCAGGGTGTCGGCTTGGCCGACTCAGCCTCCCTCTTAGCCAAGTCGGCTAAGCTGACTACCCCAGTCGGCTTAGCCGACCCCCTAGTTCCAGCAGCCTCGGCCCCTTCGGCGTTCAAGTTTTGCGCACATTTGTTCCACACAGGCCGAAGATTGGTACTTGGAAGACGAATGAGAAGAAGAACCAAGGAGAGCTTGTGGTGAGGCCACCATGTACTTTTGATAGGCTCATGGCCAAGTATAAGCAAGAAAAGGCTGATTCTGAGAATCGGCTATTTAAAAAAGAGAATCTACTCCACCTAAGAGAGAAGATGACAAGGTTAAGCAATTGGCGGTGATGCAACCAGCAGCTCTAATTCAGAAAGTTGCTCCTCGTGTATCTCGTTGGGGACCCCCGATTCCACCTCTAGTCACACCACAATGGGGTCCTTATGGAGTTTGGGTGCCGTATCCCTCGCCTGCACCTATGCAAGGCTAGCAAAGAAGGAAAGAGCCTATTGGTCCAGTTCAAAAACCTTCCATTTTTAGCCGATTGAACAATGGTCAATCGAGCTCTAGCGGCATGAATCAAGGTCAGATGATTACATTCAAGACTCCGGCTTCACAAGGTTCAGAAAGGGCACCAATGCGATAGGTCTACGTGCCTAAGAAGCTTGAGGCTCCTGTTATTCCTCCGCCAAGAGCTAGGCCTCAATTAGTCATCATAATTGGCTCTATGGAAGCTCCTATCATTAACCATGATGGGCCGATTATAATTGAAGAAACTCTAGCGCAAAAGCAAGATAAAGTTCCTAAAGAAGTTGCTAGAAATGAGAAGAGAGAGCTCATCAAAGGAGATCCCAAGTATCACCAACCTGTGTGGTGTCCTCATGGGTTGAATAAAACCCAACGGCGCAAGTTGCAGCGCGCCCGGCATAAGCAACAGAAGCGAGAGATGCTTGCCAAGATGGGGGTGAGGTCCTAAACCCCGAGCACGTCGAAAGCTCTCCGAAAGGTCAAAATGACGCTACTGCTACTAGCCAGTCGGCTAAGCCGACTGCCCTTGTTCCTACCGGCCTGGATGTGCCAGAGTCGGCTAAGCCGACTCCCCTTGCTGATACTGTGCCAGAGGCCCCAGAATCAACCTGGCCGACTCCAGGGTCGGCTGAGCTGACTCCTACTGTCCCGATGGCCTCCAAGGTGTCCTCTGATGATTTTGCTTCCACTGTTTCTACTATGGTTGGCATGGAGGTGCCTGAGGTTCTTGACGAGGAGATGGTTGACTATGAAGCTACTCCGGAAAGAGGAGAGGTCAATGTAGTTGTTTTGTCCGCCGATTACTACATCGTTGAAGACGATTTAGCGGTAGCAATGTTCAACTTCCCGATACAAGATGCCACATTTAAGAAGCTAGAACAGCTTGTCAATCATCTTAAGCCTTTGCATGTGAAGGGCTATATCAATGGTACTTTGGTCCATAACATGTTGGTGGATAATGAGGCAATTGTGAATGTGATGCCATATGCACTTTATAAGAAGCTTGGTGGCACTGATGAGGAGTTGGTGAGGACCAATATGACGATTACTGGAGTTGGAGGAGGTGCTCCTATTCCAGCTAGAGGGATTGCTAATATAGAACTCACTATTGGAAGCAAGACCCTAGCCACAGCATTCTTCGTTGCAGATGTGCAAGGTAGCTACAGTTTAATACTTGGGCATGATTGGATCCATGCTAATTGTTGTATACCATCTAGTATGCATCAATTTCTTATTCAATGGGTAGATGATGCCGTGGAGATTGTGTATTCAGATTCATCGGCTGAAGTAGCTACAGCCGATGCTCCCAAGCCTAGGGGGCATGATGCTATTGATTGCTTGTCTGGTAGAGATCTTTCTAGCTATGAATTTATTAGTGTTACTGTAACACCTCAAGTGTTTAGCTCCTTAATTGCATTGCATTTGCATAAGCATAAGCATGCATCATGCATATTATTTTATGTGATGCAACAACTGTGATTGTTTTAGAAATTTTATTTGGCTCACATCATGTGATACGTGATAGTTGGTGTGACAAAAAGGTAGAGTGGCCAATTATGTCCTACAACACCTTAGTTATACTTAGGGTAACTCTTGGAGCAAGGTTCATGTTGGCCAAAATTACTAAAGTGTCCTCCAAGAGGTGGTTGACCACCCTTTTGGTCCTAGGATGCTCTGGTTTGACCAATTAAAAAGTCCAGCTTAGAAATCCTACATGGAGGAGCAACCTTAAGCAAAGTTGTAGAGAATTTTATAAGGAACAAAAGTTCTAATATGGCCATCTCATGAAAATGACCAGAACATGCTTAAAAATGGCCCACAAGTCAGCTTGAGTGGTGATCAACACTTAGAAAAAAATTCTAAGTCTGGAAATTTAGACTTTTCAGTTTCATTGTACACCACTTTGACACCTTATAACTCACAAACCAGGCAAAACCAGTCCTTGAGCCAATTGACAAAGTTGGAGCCCTCATGTAGCTCTACAACATTGTCCACATCACCCAAGCCTGGTTCCCAACGGTTTATGAGTTAGCGTGCTTTGAAAATCGAGTTTCAGTCGGGGGAAAGTAACTGAAACTCAGTTCAGATTTCGTGTGCCTCACTTTGGAGCGTTGTATCTCACTAACCAAGCCGAATTGGCTCACGACCCTATTGGCAATGTTGAAGCCCTCACGTAGCTCTACACTTTTGTTAACTACGACTCTCACCGAATCAGCCTCGATCACGAGCTATGAGGCGATGAAATCCCTCTGTCAGTCGAGCTCGATGGCACCGTTCGCCTCGTTCAGTTCGTCAGTGAAGGGGGAGTGGCCGACCGGCCACAGGGCCTCGCCGACGTGTGGAGACGCGGTGGCGCCCGTATGCCGGCCCTGGCCCCACCGGCCAGACCACGGTGCCTTCAAGACTGCCACGACGCGTCGAGGCGGCCTCCATTCCTTTCCCCTCCCTCTTCCAGTTTCAAAACGCCAGAACCGAGCCGCCATTGCCGCTCCACCTCCGGCGAGCTCGCGCGCGTGTTCCACTGCATCACCGGCCACCAAATCACGCCAATTCCTCCGCCTCACCACCCTACACCTCCTCGACCCACCGGCGGCCTTGATTGAACTCAAGGTGAGCCCCATTGTTACCTCCGCCATTCCCGAGAGGCCACCGGAGCTCCGCCATGGAGGCTCACCGTGGCCGGGGTAGCTCGGGCCTCTCTCCGTCTTCCCTTCCTACCTCAATAGCTCCGCCTAGCTGCAGTGAAGCTTGTACCGAGCTTAGCTGGGACCGTGCGGCCTCACCGGCGGCGGTACACCGCCACCCGACCCTCACCGGCCGCCGCTCGCGGTGGCGAGCCCCTCCCACTCCAACCCAAGCCGTCCTTCTTGCACGAATCGAAGCACCATGTGACGGAGAACGCGAGGGGTGTGCTTGGTTTCCCGAGCGAGCTCCCCTCCGACGAGCTTGAGCTCGCCGGAGCTCGCGGTTCGCCGCCCCTCTGCCCTCTGTCACTGACCGCGGGGACCCACCTGTCGGTGCCGCGCGTGGGCGGGAGCCCGAGCGGGCCACGCGCGCGCGCCGTGGGCCGCGTCCTTTCCCGGGCCGGCCCAGTATAAAATGAGATCTTTTTCATTTTTATTTATTTTTGCTACAGAATTTTGGTTAAGTTTGGAAAATGTAGATCTAGGGTTTTACTTGCCCAAAAATTATGAGATAAATTTTGTTGGGATCTACAGGATGTGTAGTATTTTAGAAAAATATAAATTGGATATGTGATGTTTGTTTTCTGGGATATTTAAATAGGTCCTTGAAATGTGTTTTAAATCACATGCAAACTTGTTTAAATTATATCTTGAGTTTCAGTGTTCCAAAAATTATGAAATTTGGTGAGTAGGCTAATTTATACTTGCTCTAGCTTTGGTAAAAATTTGGGCAGTAGTGCTTAAGTACTTTTCAAGTTATCAAGCTATCTTGTGATTCTAGGAAATACTTAAATGAATTTTAGTAATTTTTCTACATGTGCAATGTTCTTATAAATTTTTGGAGAATGTCTTGGTACCCTAGAGTGTCTAAGAAAATTAAGAAATCTGTTGTTTGACACTTTTTACTGTGCTTTGTTATTTATACAAAAATCAGCCTTTTGGCTTGGGAATTTGGTGTAGGAAGTTCCTGTGAATAAATTTAGTTTAAATTTTTACAGTAGCTTCTTTTTGGGTCAGAGAGTCTCCTGTAATTTTTGTAGAATTTTAGGAGCAGTTTACATACATGTTTGAAATTCCACTTAATTACTTAAGTAAATTAAGAAATGAGTTTAAATAAATATTCTAGGTGGGCACACCTTACTTTCTGGTGTTTTTGTGACCTTTGTGAACTTGTAGTAGTATTAGTTTGGTCTTAGAGAATGTTTGCCACATCAATAAATATTTAATCTTTGCAATTTTAGGTTTTCTGGATAGCTGATAGTATTTCTAGGTTTGACTTTGGATAAAGGTGGTTGCTGGAAAATTTGTAAATACCAAAGTTATAGTAAAATTTATAAATTAGCTTGTGTCAAAATTTGGGAACATTTGGCTTAGTAGTTTGGGAGTTGTTGCTGTTTTAAGTGACGGTCCAGAATTGACTGCTCTCTGTTTAGAGAGGACAGATTTTGGAACTTGAGGAATTCGAAATGGAAAACTTAGGAATTAAGGGTTGAGGTCTGAAAATGATTTGTAGAGCATTTCATAAGCTTTCCAGATTGTCTTAGATCATATCTTTTGGAGTTGGAATTCTCCAGTTATGTTAGAATCTTTGAGCTGCTGTCCAGAATAACTTACTGTGGTAACCTAAGTAATATTACTCTTGTGTTGTTAGGTGTTAGGGCCTTAACCGAAGAAGAACAGCTGTATCTTAGGTTGAGTAGCTTAGGTAAGTACTTCTCCACCGGAGAAGAGATTTGCACGTACTAATAAAGTAACTTGATTAGATTATTGTTTTTATTTCTGAAATGCATTTCATCCCGAGCATGTTGCACCTTTATGCATCCATGATATTTATTGTGCATTCATGCAATAGGTGTACCGGAGGGGGTAACTCTCCTCGAGTTCGAGCCGGTGATTCCGGAGGAAATCCAGGACCAGCCGGAGCAGCTAGAGGAACCAGCCGGCGACGAAGCTCCTGCCGAAGATCTACCCGAGTGTCCTGACCACCGGCCTTCGACCTTTCTGAAAGGCAAGCCTCGGTGCATGCTGAACCTACTGATTTATAAATTAATCTTGAGTACTTTTAATTGTTTACTGCATTAAGTTGTAGGAGTTATATGAAAACACTTGTTGCATTATACCTGTCCTTGTTCAGATATCGTACTTAATCCTATATTAGGTTTAGGCACGTGTCAATGCTTAGCCCTGCTTAGTACGGTAGAAGTCGGGTGATTTCCAGTCATCCGCGAGATGTAGGAAGGAGTCACGAGTGGCTTTATGGCTATCGTGGATGGAACCATGCTTAAAAATAAAATTGAGACTGGGCGGGAGTTCGATAGTACAGCCGCAAGACACTTCACGTCTTGGGTGTGGAGCTATGCCCGTCTGAGTCGTTTAAGGACCGATTCGCTGTACGTCCTTGAGTCATGTTGAACGCAGTCTAACACTTAGTTGGCCGGATAAGTCGTTCCGACCGCGAAGCCGAGTAATGTGGTTCAGGCCGGGAATCGAATGGTAGGTTGCTTCTTGGAGGAGAGAAAGGATGTGCTTGGGGACATTGGCGTGAGACCAAGGGGGGGTTAGAGTCCCTATCACCTGGCAGAGTATCGCCCTTGGGGTCGCGACATTATTCGGACCCGCGATTCCTGAATCATATGAAACGGTGGCCTGTGTGACCCTGGCAGGGGTCTGCACGGTGAGTGTTAGAAATACCCCTCCAGCTGGATAGGAATTCGATTCGAATCGCCATCGCTCCCGGTTAGTGAGCACTTGACTTGAGCAGCGGCAACGTAGATCTCATTAAATGAGCCGGTGGTTAAGGGAATGATACAATGTTGCCACAATTCATACCTGCTCTAGATATAATGATGATAATTGTTTGATTATAATCAAGTGCTTGATTAGTACAGGTGCTAAGATAGATGACAGGTAAATGCTAAAAATAACTGCTAGTACAGGTTATAAGAGTCTCAATTACTTATGCCTTTATGCAAAAATGTGATGTCAGCTAGCCTCTTGTAAAAGCCTTGCATAATCCTTGGTGTCATCGTATTTCTGGTTTTCGACGGGTAAGTCTAGCTGAGTACATTCCAGTACTCAGGGTTTATTCCCTCCTGTTGCAGATGATATGCTCTACCAAGGCTTCTGCAAAAATTGTCTCCACCCTGCGGGTGACGAAGACTAGATCACTTGGGCGTGATCATCTTTTATGTACTTTCCTGATGCTTTTGTGGGATGTTGATCAACAAGACTGGCAATAGTTAAACAACTGGCGTGTGTTGCTTCCGCTACTTTATAAACTTGGTTTGTAATAACTGCGACTCCGTGTGTGTAAACTTATTTTGGAACTACTTGCGAAATGTAACGTATGATGTTGTATGTTCAATGATGCGATCCTGGTTGTAAGCAAGTTGGTTTGAAATCCTTCGTGGTTTCGATTGACTACCGGAATTATATGGGCTCAAGTTCGAAAATTTGAGCGCTTCGGTGCTTGTTTTTGTACTTGTGCTCTTATAATTTGGTCGGTTCTGTTACAGCTGGTACCGGAGCATAATTCAACATTAAACACATCGTACGAGTATTTAAAAACAAAAGTATTTGATTATGAAAAAGGGTTAAAACACTAAAAATTATTTTTAGGTATGCCAGTGATCACATCCCTTAGCCCAAATAAGGACTCTTAGGTGGCTTATTATAGAGACTAACTTGGGGGCCTTGTTTGTTTTTGTTTCGTCGTCCATACGGCGTGATATTGTATGGATGCCATTCACTTGGGTGGTAATGTATGGATCAATTGCCTCGACGCTCTGGTAAGTGTGAGTTGTGAGAGCATGATCGTCCAACCGGCGATCTAGGGGAGAGTAGTTTTGGTGACTTGCATACTTACATGTTTAAACCATGTAATTACGTAAGCACTTAATTGGGGGAATATATTTATATCGGGTAGCTTTGATACTGAAGTATATACATCAGGGGATGTGTATATGGAAAGTATTTAAATTACTGCCTTCTTGTGTGCATATATTGGGAAACTGTTGGGCTGAAATTAGATTTTCTGCAGGTACACTAACAGCGTAACGAGTAGACCGATAGTTTTGCTTATATGAGAGAACGTATGTATGCCACCGCCTAGCGTTAGAACTTTAGGTTTCTACTAAGGTGAGAGGGCGTACGGAACGTGCATGCATCATGTTTAATTATATCATACATATCATTTACTCCCTCCTTAAAAACTTCTGTACTTCCGACTAAATTAAATTTCGTATCCCCTAAATGATCCTCACTTTAAGTCGTATCTTGTTGCTACAGATGGCACGTACCAAGAGGACCACTCGCAAGTCCACTGGGGGCCGGGCACCTCGTCACCAGCTCGCTCCACGTGAGCCCCGCCCCGAGCCTACTGAGGTGGAAAGGCTAAGGGCGGAGTTGGCTGAAGTGACTGCTGCCCGGAATGCAGCGCGTCAGCAACTGGAGCAAGTGATTCGTGATCATGACCAGGAAACCCTTGCAGTCCAGAGGTTGACAGTAGCAAACCGCAACTATCAACGCATGTTGGTCCGTGTCAGGAACCAGAGGGATGAAGCCTAGCACGAGGAGAACGTTCTGAGAGCTCGTCAGTTTGAGCTCGAGCAACAGTTGGAGAATGCTGAAGAATACAATGACAATCTTCATGAAGAAGTGCACCGCCTGAACAACCAGCTAAATCCTCTGCTGCCTAGAAATATCAACGTAGATGAGGACATGGGTTCGGGAATCTTCATGGCTGAAAATGATGATGAAGTGGAGGTCAACGGACCCCAAGATGCCGAACCAGAAGAAGAAGATGAGGAGTTAGAGCCTGTTAGTGATGAGGACGGCGGGGAGATCCTTGACACCGACTCTGAGGATGATGCTTAGAGTAGTTATCACGTAGCTATGATGTTAGGATCATATTTTGTGCCTCCTGGGGTTGGAGTGAGGCTTTGTAATAACTTGACTTTTCGGGTGTAAGGTCGAACCCTATATTTTCTAGATGTTTAGTTGGAACCTGTTAATTTCGATCGCAATTGGATGTCTTATTGTGTGGCGTTCGATGATGGTGTCACGATTAGCACCCTTCGGTGCCGCGACGAAACCGAGGGCCTCCTATGGCGCGCGACATAAGGCTGTGCTGCTTGGCACGCGCTGGTATCGAGGTGGCTAGTCATGATCCACCATGGAACTCTACCGTTGAGAAGTCTCCTTGTGGTCAGATTGAAGTAGCTTTCTCAGTCAACTAAAAACTTTGAAATCGAATCCAAGTACCGGGCGAAAGATCAAAACTCACGTAGACTTTAGTGTAAACGGTCCAGTCACTGTTGTGCCTCTGTGAGTGAGCCTTTATCAAAATACATCTTGATGGATACCCTCGCATGATTGCGTCCCTTTGATCCGCTTGAACGGATTGGGCGGTTGTGATGAATTATTGTGCCATGAGTATTTTGAGAAGTCTATTTCATGAAGTCAGTTTGACATATTTAAAATAATTCATCTACAAACTTCCCACATCGTCAGTGCTCATTGACTATGCATTTTGCAGATGTCGTACAATCTCCGTCGGGGTCGTGGCAATGAGGATGAGGAACAGCCACCCCCTCCGCCACCACCTACCCCGGCTGAGTTAATGCAGACCGTGGTCGAAGGGCAGCGCATGCTGGCTGATGCTATGCGCCAGCTTGCCAACCGGGAGGCTCGTCATGGCCGCCAGGGCCCAGAACCCAATCAGTACAGCGATTTCAAGGACTTTCTTGATACTAAGCCCCCGCTCTTTAAGGAGACGGAGGAACCACTGTAAGCTGATGAGTGGTTGAACACTATTGAACAAAAGTTTCGTCTGCTTCGCTTGACTGATGAGCTAAAGACTGAATATGCTTCTCACCAACTACATGGTCTAGCGGGTATTTGGTGGAGCCACTATCGTTCCACATTGCCTGCAAATGTCCCTATTGCTTGGGATCAGTTCAAGGCCGCATTTCGTGGGAACTATATTCCTCCAGGTCTTATGGCTATCAAGCACACAGAATTTATGAGGCTGTCGCAGGGCAATAAAAGTTTGACTGAATATCTGCAATCCTTCAACAACCTAGCAAGGTATGCCACGGAGTTTGTGGATACCGATTCCAAGAAAATTGCTAGCTTTAAAAGAGGCCTCGGCCCAAAACTGATGAAGACTATGGGCACTAGCAAGTGCACTACCTTCAATGAATTTATCAGTGATGCTCTGACTCAAGAGAACAATAACTCTATCTATGCTGCTTCTAAGAGCCGCAAGAGGGCACTTGAGGCAGGTGCTTCACAGTCTCGAGCCCCAGCTGCCCCGAGGGCTCCTCCTCGCCCTCCTGCCACAAGTGCTAAGTTCCGTCCTCCGCAAAAGAAGGCGCCAGTGAAGACTGGGTTTCGCAAGGCATATACAGTGGCTCTGCCAAAGAGTAATTCGGGCCAAGGCAGCTCCAGTGTCCCTCCTAGCAACATGCCTTGCTGGAACTGCAACAAGCCAGGCCATTGGTCCAGGAACTGTCCTTACCCTAAGAAAAATGTCAACCAAGGTGGCCGTCAAGGGCACGCTCATTATAACAGTATTGAGGAAATCCCATCTGGTGAGGTTGTCACTGCTGGTAAGTTCCTAGTTGACCAACATCCTGCAGTGGTACTTTTTGATTCGGGTGCTTCGCATTCCTTTATCAGTCCTAAGTTTGCATCAGAGTTTGCACACAAATTGCATACTGTTGAAGGTGGGGGTTATTGTATTAGCGCAGCAAGTGGGAATATTTCCACAAATAAAGTAGTGGGAAATCTTGAGCTTGAGATAGAAGGGCGAAAGTACTCGCTTGCCTTAGTGGTTTTGCCGGGCTTAGGCATAGATGTTATCTTGGGTATGAATTGGATGAGTCAGAATGGGGTACTCATTGATACATCCACTCGGGTAGTTATGCTCAGAGATCCTACAGATCAAAAGGGTTTTTTGGTACAACTTCCCAGAAAAGTTGATTTGTCTGGAGAAGTTCATGCTGTGCAAGCAAAGGCATTGGCCGAAATTCCAGTAGTAAATGAGTTTCCGGACATTTTTCCCGATGATTTGCCGGGGCTCCCTCCGGATCGGGATGTGGAATTTAAAATTGAGTTGTTGCCTGGCACGGCTCCCATCTCTAGGAGACCCTATAGGATGCCTCCAAATGAACTCGCTGAACTTAAGGTGCAATTGAATAAACTTTTGAAGAAGGGGTTGATTCGTCCTAGTTCGTCTCCGTGGGGATGTCCTGCTATCTTTGTAAAGAAGAAGGATCAGTCGTTGCGGATGTGCGTAGATTATAGACCTCTCAATGCAGTCACTGTCAAAAATAAGTACCCTCTACCACGTATCGACATCTTGTTCGATCAGTTGTCTAAAGCTAAAGTTTTCTCCAAGATCGATCTAAGATCGGGCTACCATCAAATTAAAATCCGCCCGGAAGATGTTCCAAAGACAGCCTTTTCTACCAGATATGGTCTTTATGAGTATCTTGTTATGTCTTTCGGCTTGACCAATGCCCCCGCACACTTCATGTACTTGATGAATTCGGTGTTTATGCCCGAATTGGACAAGTTTGTGGTGGTATTTATTGATGACATCCTGATATATTCGGTAAATGAGGAAGATCACGCTGAACATCTGCGTATAGTCCTCAAAAGATTGCATGAACATCAACTATATGCAAAGTTCAGTAAGTGCAAATTCTGGCTTCATGAAGTACCTTTCCTTGGGCATGTGTTGTCCGATGGAGGAATTATGGTGGACCCCGCCAAGGTACAAGAGGTACTAAACTGGAAAGCTCCTATCTCGGTTCATGAGGTCCGGAGTTTCCTTGGTTTGGCCGGCTATTATCGTCGCTTCATCCCGGATTTCTCCAAAATAGCCAAGCCAATGACTCGGTTACTACAAAAAGACACCAGGTTTGTCTGGACTCCTGAGTGTGATGCGGCTTTTCACAAACTACGAACCCTCCTAACCTCAGCTCCGGTTTTGGTACAACCGGATATCGAGAAACCATTTGATGTTTATTGTGATGCCTCAGGCATAGGTTTGGGAGGTGTTCTGATGCAGGAAGGCCGAGTAATTACATATACCTCTCGACAACTTTGGAAACATAAGGTGAATTATCCAACACATGACTTAGAACTCGCCGCGGTTGTTCATGCTTTGAAAGCCTGGCGGCATTATCTGCTGGGCAATGTTTGCAATATCTTCACAGACCACAAAAGTCTCAAATACATCTTCACCCAACCCGAGTTAAATATGCGTCAACAAAGATGGCTCGAGTTGATTAAGGATTATAACCTTCAAGTGCACTATCATCCTGGCAAGGCAAATGTGGTTGTGGATGCTTTAAGCCGTAAGTCTCATTGCCATTCCCTAGTTGAAACTGATTTTCATCGATCTCGCCTTCTACATCCAGCGGTCTTGTACAACATCACTGTCAGTTGTACTCTCAAAAACAGAATTATTGAGCTCCAAAAGACTGACACTGGTATATTTCACATCAAGCGTAAGATGAAAGAGCAAGAAACTACACAGTTCAGGGTAGATGAAGAGGGTGTACTATGGTTCAAGGATAGATTAGTCATGCCTAAGGACCGAGAGCTTAGAAATGATATTATGTCTGAAGCACACTCCTCTAAGTTGTCCATCCATCCTGGCCGCAATAAGATGTATTATGATTTGAAACCACTTTATTGGTGGACCAAGATGCGGAAAGAGATAGCGGCATATGTTGCTAGATGTGACACCTGTTGTAGAGTTAAAGCGGTACACATGAAAGCTGGGTTACTGCAACCACTTTCTATCCCAGGTTGGAAATGGGAAGAGATAAGTATGGATTTCATTGTCGGACTTCCTCCTACTATCAAAAATCATAACTCTATCTGGGTAATTGTGGACCGCTTAACCAAGTCAGCTCACTTCATTCCAGTTAGAGTGGACTATCGTCCCACTGACTATGCTGAGTTGTACTTCAATCAGATAGTCCGGCTCCATGGGATACCTCATACTATCATATCTGACCGTGGTCCTCAGTTCACTGCTCGCTTTTGGGAGCACTTGCATCACCTTCTAGGAACCAAGTTAGTGAGAAGCTCTGCTTATCACCCCCAGACGTCTGGTCAGACGGAACGGGTTAACCAAATCTTGGAAGATCTATTGCGGGCATGTGTAATATCATCCAAGGGTTCTTGGGAAAAATGGTTACCTCTAGTCGAATTCTCGTACAATAATAGTTACCAAGAGAGTATTAAGATGGCCCCATTTGAAGCTTTATACGGTCGTAAATGTAGAACCCCACTAAACTGGGTAGAAGCTGGTGAAAGGAGATATTATGGTATTGATTTTGTTCATGAAGCTGAGGAACAAGTCCGTACCATCCAAAAACATATGGCTGCAGCCCAAGCTAGACAGAAAAGTTATGCTGATCGTCGTAGAAAACCACTCGAGTTTGAAGTTGGAGACTTCGTTTATCTGAAAGTTTCTCCGATGAAGAGTGTCCAACGTTTTGGTGTTAAGCGGAAACTTGCGCCAAGATACGTGGGTCCTTTCCAAATCATAGGCAAGAGCGGAGCGGTTGTGTATAAAATCCAGTTACCTCCAGAAATGAGTGCCATATTCAACGTCTTCCATGTATCTCAGCTCAAAAAGTGTCTTCGAGTTCCTGAGGAAAGAGTCCCGTTAGGAGATATCAGGCTTGAGTCTGATTTAACTTACGAAGAAAAGCCAGTCCGGGTGATAGATACTCAGGAACGAGTAACTAGAAGCAAAGTGGTTAAATGGTATAAAGTAATGTGGAGTAATCAGGGTAGCGAAAGTGACGCTACATGGGAACGGGAGGACTATTTGCGGGATGGTTATAAGGAATTCTATAAAAAATGGTACGCTTTCCAAATCTCGGGACGAGATTTTTATAAGGGGGAAGGGCTGTAACACCTCAAGTGTTTAGCTCCTTAATTGCATTGCATTTGCATAAGCATAAGCATGCATCATGCATATTATTTTATGTGATGCAACAACTGTGATTGTTTTAGAAATTTTATTTGGCTCACATCATGTGATATGTGATAGTTGGTGTGACAAAAAGGTAGAGTGGCCAATTATGTCCTACAACACCTTAGTTATACTTAGGGTAACTCTTGGAGCAAGGTTCATGTTGGCCAAAATTACTAAAGTGCCCTCCAAGAGGTGGTTGACCACCCTTTTGGTCCTAGGATGCTCTGGTTTAACCAATTAAAAAGTCCAGCTTAGAAATCTTGCATGGAGGAGCAACCTTAAGCAAAGTTGTAGAGAATTTTATAAGGAACAAAAGTTCTAATATGGCCATCTCATGAAAATGAACAGAACATGCTCAAAAATGGCCCACAAGTCAGCTTGAGTGGTGATCAACACTTAGAAAAAAATTCTAAGTCTGGAAATTTGGACTTTTCAGTTTCATTGTACCCCACTTTGACACCTTATAACTCACAAACCAGGCCAAACCAGTCCTTGAGCCAATTGACAAAGTTGGAGCCCTCATGTAGCTCTACAACATTGTCCACATCACCCAAGCCTAGTTCCCAACGGTTTATGAGTTAGTGTGCTTCGAAAATCGAGTTTCAGTCGGGGGAAAGTAACTGAAACTCAGTTCAGATTTCATGTGCCTCACTTTGGAGCGTTGTATCTCACTAACCAAGCCGAATTGGCTCACGACCCTATTGGCAATGTTGAAGCCCTCACGTAGCTCTACACTTTTGTTAACTACGACTCTCACCGAATCAGCCTCGATCACGAGCTATGAGGCGATGAAATCCCTCTGTCAGTCGAGCTCGATGGCACCATTCGCCTCATTCAGTTCGTCAGTGAAGGAGGAGTGGCCGACCAGCCACAGGGCCTCGCCGACGCGTGGAGACGCGGTGGCGCCCGTACGCCGGCCCTGGCCCCACCGGCCAGACCACGGTGCCTTCAAGACTGCCACGACGCGTCGAGGCGGCCTCCATTCCTTTCCCCTCCCTCTTCCGGTTTCAAAACGCCAGAACCGAGCCGCCATTGCCGCTCCACCTCTGGCGAGCTCGCGCGCGTGTTCCACTGCATCACCGGCCACCAAATCACGCCAATTCCTCCGCCTCACCACCCTACACCTCCTCGACCCACCGGCGGCCTTGATTGAACTCAAGGTGAGCCCCATTGTTACCTCCGCCATTCCCGAGAGGCCACCGGAGCTCCGCCATGGAGGCTCACCATGGCCGGGGTAGCTCGGGCCTCTCTTCGTCTTCCCTTCCTACCTCAATAGCTCCGCCTAGCTGCAGTGAAGCTCGTACCGAGCTTAGCTGGGACCGTGCGGCCTCACCGGCGGCGGTACACCGCCACCCGACCCTCACCGGCCGCCGCTCGCGGTGGCGAGCCCCTCCCACTCTAACCCAAGCCGTCCTTCTTGCACGAATCAAAGCACCATGTGACGGAGAACGCGAGGGTGTGCTTGGTTTCCCGAGCGAGCTCCCCTCCGACGAGCTTGAGCTCGCCGGAGCTCGCGGTTCGCCGCCCCTCTGCCCTCTGTCACTGACCGTGGGGACCCACCTGTCGGTGCCGCGCGTGGGCGGGAGCCCGAGCGGGCCACGCGCGCGCCGTGGGCCTCCTGGGCCGGCCCAGTATAAAATGAGATCTTTTTCATTTTTATTTATTTTTGCTACAAAATTTCGGTTAAGTTTGGAAAATGTAGATCTAGGGTTTTACTTGCCCAAAAATTATGAGATAAATTTTGTTGGGATCTAAAGGATGTGTAGTATTTTAGAAAAATATAAATTGGATATGTGATGTTTGTTTTCTGGGATATTTAAATAGGTCCTTGAAATGTGTTTTAAATCACATGCAAACTTGTTTAAATTATATCTTGAGTTTCAGTGTTCCAAAAATTATGAAATTTGGTGAGTAGGCTAATTTATACTTGTTCTAGCTTTGGTAAAAATTTGGGCAGTAGTGCTTAAGTACTTTTCAAGTTATCAAGTTATCTTGTGATTCTAGGAAATACTTAAATGAATTTTAGTAATTTTTCTACATGTGCAATGTTCTTATAAATTTTTGGAGAATGTCTTGGTACCCTAGAGTGTCTAAGAAAATTAAGAAATCTATTGTTTGACACTTTTTACTGTGCTTTGTTATTTATACAAAAATCAGCCTTTTGGCTTGGGAATTTGGTGTAGGAAGTTCCTGTGAATAAATTTAGTTCAAATTTTTACAGTAGCTTCTTTTTGGGTCAGAGAGTCTCCTGTAATTTTTGTAGAATTTTAGGAGCAGTTTACATATATGTTTGAAATTCCACTTAATTACTTAAGTAAATTAAGAAATGAGTTTAAATAAATATTCTAGGTGGGCACACCTTACTTTCTGGTGTTTTTGTGACCTTTGTGAACTTGTAGTAGTATTAGTTTGGTCTTAGAGAATGTTTGCCACATCAATAAATATTTAATCTTTGCAATTTTAGGTTTTCTGGACAGCTGATAGTATTTCTAGGTTTGACTTTAGATAAAGGTGGTTGCTGGAAAATTTGTAAATACCAAAGTTATAGTAAAATTTATAAATTAGCTTGTGTCAAAATTTGGGAACATTTGGCTTAGTAGTTTGGGAGTTGTTGCTGTTTTAAGTGACGGTCCAGAATTGACTGTTCTCTGTTTAGAGAGGACAGATTCTGGAACTTGAGGAATTCGAAATGGAAAACTTAGGAATTAAGGGTTGAGGTCTGAAAATGATTTGTAGAGCATTTCATAAGCTTTCCAGATTGTCTTAGATCATATCTTTTGGAGTTGGGATTCTCCAGTTATGTTAGAATCTTTGAGCTGCTGTCCAGAATAACTTACTGTGGTAACCTAAGTAATATTACTCTTGTGTTGTTAGGTGTTAGGGCCTTAACCGAAGAAGAACAGCTGTATCTTAGGTTGAGTAGCTTAGGTAAGTACTTCTCCACCGGAGAAGAGATTTGCACGTACTAATAAAGTAACTTGATTAGATTATTATTTTTATTTCTGAAATGCATTTCATCCCGAGCATGTTGCACCTTTATGCATCCATGATATTTATTGTGCATTCATGCAATAGGTGTACCGGAGGGGGTAACTCTCCTCGAGTTCGAGCCGGTGATTCCGGAGGAAATCCAGGACCAGCCGGAGCAGTTAGAGGAACCAGCCGGCGACAAAGCTCCTGCCGAAGATCTACCCGAGTGTACTGACCACTGGCCTTCGACCTTTCTGAAAGGCAAGCCCCGGTGCATGCTGAACCTACTAATTTATAAATTAATCTTGAGTACTTTTAATTGTTTACTGCATTAAGTTGTAGGAGTTATATGAAAACACTTGTTGCATTATACCTGTCCTTGTTCAGATATTGTACTTAATCCTATATTAGGTTTAGGCACGTGTCAATGCTTAGCCCTGCTTAGTACGGTAGAAGTCAGGTGATTTCCGGTCATCCGCGAGATGTAGGAAGGAGTCACGAGTGGCTTTATGGCTATCGTGGATGGAACCATGCTTAAAAATGAAATTGAGACCGGGCGGGAGTTCGATAGTACAGCCGCAAGACACTTCACGTCTTGGGTGTGGAGCTATGCCCGTCTGAGTCGTTTAAAGACCGATTCGCTGTATGTCCTTGAGTCATGTTGAACGCAGTCTAACACTTAGTTGGTCGGATAAGTCGTTCCGACCGCGAAGCCGAGTAATGTGGTTCAGGCCGGGAATCGAATGGTAGGTTGCTTCTTGGAGGAGAGAAAGGATGTGCTTGGAGACATTGGCGTGAGACCAAGGGGGGGTTAGAGTCCCTATCACCTGGCAGAGTGTCGCCCTTGGGGTCGCGACATTATTCGGACCCGCGATTCCTGAATCATATGAAACGGTGGCCTGTGCGACCCTGGCAGGGGTCTACACGGTGAGTGTTAGAAATACCCCTCCAGCTGGATAGGAATTCGATTCGAATCGCCGTCGCTCCCGGTTAGTGAGCACTTGACTTGAGCAGCGGCAACGTAGATCTCATTAAATGAATCGGTGGTTAAGGGAATGATACAATGTTGCCACAATTCATACCTGCTCTGGATATAATGATGATAATTGTTTGATTATAATCAAGTGCATGATTAGTACAGGTGCTAAGATAGATGACAGGTAAATGCTAAAAATAACTGCTAGTACAGGTTATAAGAGTCTCAATTACTTATGCCTTTATGCAAAAATGTGATGTCAGCTAGCCTCTTGTGAAAGCCTTGCATAATCCTTGGTGTCATCGTATTTCTAGTTTTCGACGGGTAAGTCTAGCTGAGTACATTCCAGTACTCAGGGTTTATTCCCTCCTGTTGCAGATGATATGCTCTACCAAGGCTTCTGCAAAAATTGTCTCCACCCTGCGGGTGACGAAGACTAGATCACTTGGGCATGATCATCTTTTATGTACTTTCCTGATGCTTTTGTGGGATGTTGATCAACAAGACTGGCAATAGTTAAACAACTGGCGTGTGTTGCTTCTGCTACTTTATAAACTTGGTTTGTAATAACTGCGACTCTGTGTGTGTAAACTTATTTTGGAACTACTTGCGAAATGTAACGTATGATGTTGTATGTTGAATGATGTGATCCTGGTTGTAAGCAAGTTGGTTTGAAATCCTTCGTGGTTTCGATTGACTACCGGAATTATATGGGCTCAAGTTCGAAAATTTGAGCGCTTCGGTGCTTGTTTTTGTACTTGTGCTCTTATAATTTGGTCGGTTCTGTTACAGTTACCAGGCAAGGTGGTTTTATTCCTATATCTTTGAAGCCAATTGATAATCAGCTCAATATCATCATATAATTATTTATTAATGGATACAAATATTGAATGGTTGAAACAACATGTTGATCAGTATCGGGCTAATAAGACCGATGCCTGTGAAGCAATTGATGATTTTGATGAGCTCGATAAGTTAGGCCAAGGATTTACGTCGGCCGACCCTTTGGAGCAGGTTGATATTGGGGATGGCTTTGTGCCTCGGCCGACGTTTATAAATCAAAACTTGGAAGCCGATTACAAATTTGAGCTAATCGCGCTTCTCAAGGAATATGTTGATTGTTTTGCATGGAATTATACAGAGATGCCTAGGCTGAGCCGAGAACTTGTTGAGCATCGTCTCCCCATCAAGGATGGATTCAAGCCATATAAGCAACACCCCCGCCGATTTAATTCTACAATTTATGATCGGGTTAAAGAAGAGATTAATCGGCTCCTACAAGCGGGGTTCATTCAGCCATGCAGGTATGCGGAGTGGGTCTCTAATATTATGCCTGTTGAGAAGAAAGATTCTGGGAAGATCAGAGTTTGCATTGATTTTAGAGATCTGAATAGAGCTACTTCAAAAGATGAATATCCTATGCCTATAGCCGATATGCTTATCAATGATGCTTTAGGACACCGGGTTATTAGCTTTCTTGATGGTAATGCCGGTTATAATTAGATTTTCATGGCCGAAGAAGATATGTCGAAGACGACCTTTATATGTCCTAGGTTTGTTGGTCTTTTTGAGTGGGTTGTGATGACATTTGGGCTAAAGAATGCAGGTGCTATTTATCAAAGAGCTATGAATTTGATTTTCCCTGATCTAATTGGGGTAATTATGGAGGTTTATATTGATGATATTGTGATTAAATCGGCTGCCCATAAATCTCATTTGGTCGATTTGCGTCTTGCTTTTGAGAGGATGCGCCGTTATGGATTAAAGATGAACCCACTCAAATGTGCTTTTGGAGTATCGGCTGAAAAGTTTTTAGGCTTCATAATTCATGATAAACACATAGAGATTGATCCCAAGAGGATAGAAAAGATCAAGGGAGTTCAGGCACCTACATGCAAGAAAGACTTGCAAAAGTTCTTGGGAAAAGTGAACTACTTGAGGAGATTCATTGCTAACTTGTCTAGGAAGATTATTCCTTTTACCCCCATATTGAAACTGAAGGATGAATCTGAATTCACTTGGGGGTAGAACAACAAGAGGCATTTGAGAAGATAAAGGAATATTTGTCAAAACCACCGGTTCTTCGTGCACCAAGGAGAGGAGTTCCTTTCAAATTATATATTGTTGCTGAAGAGAAGATTATCAGGGCTGTTTTGACTCAAGAAGACAAAGGTAAAGAATATGTAATCGCTTATCTTGGTCGCCGTCTTCTTGATCCCGAGACAAGGTATGTCCATATAGAAAAATTATGCTTATCACTGTACTATGCTTGTTCCAAGATGAGACATTATCTTTTGTCTAGTACATGTGTTGTTGCCTGCCAGGCCGATGTGATAAAACACATGTTATATTGGCCAATTCTTCGTGGAAGGATAGGCAAATGGGCATACGCACTAATTGAATATGACTTGACTTATGAGCCATTGAGAGCTTTAAAAGGACAAGTCCTTGCTGATTTTATTGTCAAGCATGGTATTGAATTGGATAATGAAATCAATTACCTTACTTTTACTCCCTAGAAATTGTATTTTGATGGATCGATTTGCAAAGATGACCAAGGTGTTGGTATTGTGCTTATTTCCCCTAGTGGTTCTGAAATTGAGATGTCAAGCCGGTTGAATTTTTATTGCGCTAATAATCAAATCGAATATCAAGCTTTATTATTCAGGTTGATTATGTTATGGTCCATGGGAGTAAAACATGTTAAGGCCTATGGTGATTCCTTGCTGGTGGTATAGCAGGTAGCTGGTGAATTTCAATGCTTAGAAGGATCACTAAGAGTTTGTCTTGATGCTTGCCTCGATATCATTGGTTCTCTTGCCGAATTTCAAATTCAGCATGTTTCGAGGCATGAAAATCAAAGGGCCAACATGTTAGCTCAACAAGCGTCTAGCTATGACGTCGGTGGGCGTAACTTTCACATTCAAGAAAAGCTGATGCATGAAGATTTAGAATTTTCCTATGTAGATACAGACAAGTCAGCTAAGCCGACTGCTCTAGTCGGCTTAGCCGACACCCTGATGGATGCTAGCCAGTCGGCTTAGCCAACTTCCCCTGTGCGGTAGCCCAGTCGGCTAAGCCGACTGATCCAGTCAGCTTAGCCGACTCACTTGTGGTCGAATCGGCCAATCTGTCTGAGAAGCTTTCAAATTGGCCCAGCGGAATTTCCAGTGATGTTGGTGCCGATTTATGTGATTGGAGGGCTCCCTTGTTGGCATATCTATGAGATTCAAGTGCTAAAGTTGATAAAAGTGTTCGGCGAAGTGCTTTCAAGTATGTGTTGCATAATGATGAGCTTTACCGAAGAACCGCCGAAGATTTGCTATTAAAGTGCTTAGGATCTGATCAAGCAAGAGTGGCTATGGGGGAAGTCCATGAAGGTATTTGTGGTACGCATCAATCGGCTTCGAAGATGAAGTGGTTGTTGCATAGAGCTGGTTTTTATTGGCCTACCATGATGGCCGATTGTTTTCGATACTACAAAGGTTGTGAAGAGTGCCAAAGGTTTGGGAATGTTCAGCTTGTGCCCGCTGCTATGCTTCATCCTATCATCAAGCCATGGCCTTTTCGTGGTTGGGGGGCTAGATTTTATTGGCCAAATTCATCCCCCATCTTCCAAAGGACACCGGTTTGTATTGGTTGCTACAGATTACTTCACTAAGTGGACCGAGGCAGTTCCTTTGAAGAATATGACACACAAGGAGGTGATTGAGTTCATTACTAGGCATATCATACATAGATTCGGCATCCCTCAGACATTAACTACAGATCAAGGGACATCATTTGTGTCAAAAGAGGTGAGGGAATTTGCTGAATTATATAAGATCAAGTTACTCAATTCATCTCCATACTATGCTCAAGCCAATGGCCAAGCTGAGTCTAGTAATAAGACTTTGATCAAGCTCATCAAGAAAAAGATTGAGGAGAATCCAAGGAGGTGGCATGAAGTTTTGTCTGAAGCTCTATGGGCACATCGCATTTCAAGGCATGGGGCTACAAAAGTTACTCCTTTTGAGTTGGTATATGGTCAAGAGGCCATGTTGCCTGTCGAGGTAAATTTGGATGCATACAGGCTTGCTAAACAAAATGATCTATCAGCCATTGTGTATCATGATTTGATGATGGATAACGTCGATGAGGTAACTGATGTAAGATTAAAGGCTCTCAAGGAGATTGAGAGAGACAAAGCTCGAGTTGCCACGGCATACAACAATAAAGTCAAGAGCAAATCTTTCCAAGTAGGAGAATTAGTGTGGAAAACCATACTACCTATTGGATCAAAGAGCAATCAGTTTGGCAAATGGTCACCTAGCTGGGAGGGTCCTTACAAAGTGATCAAAGTCATATATAGTAATTCCTATTTGCTAGAGACATTGCAAGGTGAACGTCTCAAAGTAGCATTCAACGGGCGATACTTGAAAAAGTATTTTCCAAGTGTTTGGCAAGAAGCCTAAGTGCTCTCTAAACAATGGCTGATACATGTATCACCCTTAGAACAAAAATGGTCGATGTATACATTGCCCTTAGTCACCATGCAGCTGATGAGATGGGTATCGTTGCTGTTTGGTTTAATTATGTTTGTTTGATCAAGTGTTTTTAGGTTCATTCATCATAAACCTGAAAATAGGGGGGCATATGTTGACAACCAAAAATGTCTATTTTGTGAAGTTGTCAAAATGTGTAACAGACTTAACCATTGTGTTTCTCTTATCGAGATGGTCAGAAAACATATATGGAACGCCCAATTTGAGGTCCGGATGAGAGAGTTATGCCTCCGAGAAAATATCTGTCTGGGCTACTGGTACTTCCGGTCCGAGACCAGTTGGCATAAAAATGAACTACTGGTACTTCCAGTCTGAGACCAGAACTTTCGGTGGCTAGCGGAGGAAGGTGCAGTTTGGCGTGAAAATAAACTACCGGTACTACCGGTGGAGCCTGACCGGAAGTACCGGTAGGTGTTTATTCCGAATCTAACTTTCAGATCTCGAACCGATTTGTTTCTAGATTGGTTTTTGGACGTGGGAAACTTGGAAAATAAGCCTTAGAGAGGTTTTCTACTGGGATAAGACCACCCCCTCTATATATATGAGAGGATCATGGCCCATTGAGTTTCCATCTATCCAATCGACAAAACAACAACCAAAACTCCTATCTTACGCTAGTTTCCTCCTCTCAACCCTCTACCCTGCTGTTCAGCAAGCCTCTCCACAAGATTTGTCAGCATCCTAGGCGGCCTTGCTGGTCCTATGAGATCCTCCATGTGTTTCTCCCCGACGGATCCTTCCGGGAGTGATTTGGGAGCCGTTTCGGCTGAGAACGAGCTCTACATCGGCCCTATCGATCTCTAGATCGGTTAGGTCGATTACGCTTCGTCTCTTGCTGCGTTGCAGGTCTTGTGGGACCTCTTGGGCATCCAAGGCCCTCGCTGGTGTGTTGGCTTGGAGCGATCTTCAACGTCAACAGTTTTCTTCATTTTCTTGCCAACTGGCTCAAGCTTGTTCTTATTCATCAAAGCATCTTCTTCTAGCTGGTCAGCCTGCAGTTTACAGAGAGCTGTCCCAAGCTCCTTTAGGGCACGAGGTGATAGGGTCGGTGGTGGGGCATTGCAACCCAGATAGTTCTTGACTTTGTGAATGTCAGTTTTAAAGCCATTACTATTTGTGCCTGAGCCTCCACATCATCAATCATTTGGTGTCGGGCCTCCGCACCCGCCGAGGCAATAGTGGCAGCAGCGATGCCTATCTCAGGCAAAGCCGCCCAAACCCTCTCATGGCTTTGGAAGGTGGCTTCTCTCATAGCATGCTTAGCCGCACCATGCACCGTGAATAGCGCCTCACCGAAACACTTCGGATGAGGCCACGAGAAGATGCCCCTCCCTAGCCAGCTCCGTCCCCAAGGGATGAGCGCAGGGATGCAATGGAAGGTAGCCTAACCATCGCTCCTGAGGCGGCTTCATCGCCCAGCGGCTTCTACTGCACAAAGGGGGACGTGCTGCTCCTCGGAGGCCTCAGGGCTGCAGGAACCGATAGGGGTGCTCCGCGCCACGGAGGTCAACAAACTCAAGCAATCAAATGAAGGTGATGGACACCGCAAAGAGAAACCCAAAAAGAACACCATACCTAGCGAAGCGTTCATGAGGGGCAGGGCAATATGCCCTCCCATGCGCAGTTTAGGGGAAAGGGCCACGGTGGGGGCGCTCCCATCGACAAGACTGGGCCAAAAGCCGGCGAGGCGCAGCGCCCGCCTCCTTCGCGCCATGACCTCCTATAGCCCCGACATCCCTGGCCTCCGACGATTCCACATGGAAGGCCGAGGATGTAGGAGGCCCAGCCTCCGTATTGGTAAGGAGATGCTAGAGGAGTTCTAGGTCCTCACCCATGGGAATTTCTAGGGAAGGACGCGACCCCGCCATGTCCACAATGAAAGTCCCTAACCCCGCTGATTAGGGGGAGATGGGAGGCACACGTGAAGGTCCTCGGCCGATGCCGATGACGGCATGGGGACGCTTTGGGCTCGGCCCCCTCAGCGGCGATGAAGCCACCCGTTTCTAGGCGGAACTCTCTCCGGCCCTGGCGCCTGTTGAGCCATCGACACTGCTCAAACCGACACTGCTGCTGGACCCTAGCAAGGTGCCAGGGATGCTCTGAAGTTCCTCATCATCTCCCTCAGGCTCCTCCTCCTCCTCATGGTCATCATCATCTTCTTCCTAATCATCATCATTGTCACCATCACCATCATTGTCCTCATCGACACCCGATGACGAGGCCTTGCGCTTCTGGTGCTCCATCAGCTTCCTCGCCTTCTCTCGCCTAAGGCGTTTCTGCCTAATGACGGCCACCTTTTCTTGGGTGGCGCGATCGGCACCTTCGGGACCGGAGAGGCGGAAGGGGGAGCAGAACGAGGGCACAGGCTACAAGAAATGGCACTCAATCAGCCAACAACTTCTGAACAGTGGAAGGAGAATGATCCAGGGTGGCTTACCAGATTAGGCCGATAGGTCAACGAAAATGCCTCCACAATGCATTCTGCGGCAACCATGACCGCAGAAGGAATGAACGCCCCAACCTGCTTCTCAACCTCAGTGATGTCGAGCGCCTCTGAGGACTCATGGGTCGGATCTTTGGCCCCCGGATAGTCACACAACAAGGTCGCCCGATGCTTTAGAGGCAGGACCCATCACTCGATCATGGTCCGCAGGACCACGACACCATCCAGCCAGTTGACACTCGACCTTTGAGAACTCGTAGGATCTCCATCACCTTAGGCAGCCGCTTCTTGCCGTGCCCCTAGCTCCATGAAGCCAATCTCACTAGAGCAGCGCCAGAGAAGGAGGGAGGGGAGCAACGGCATCATCTCGGATATAGAACCAGTGGTTGTGCCAGCTGAATTTCGAAGTCTTCAATGACAGGCATGGATAGCAGCGGGAGACTCCCTGACACATCTGAAGATTCATCTCACCCATAGGAATGAGCACGCTGCCATCCGAGCCGTGTGCTTTGCGGGTCTTCACCTCAAAGACCTTCCGAAACAAGTCCTTATTAGGGGCAATCCCCAAGAAGGCCTCGCACACGACGATGAAGCCCACCAGCTGCAACAGTGCATTGGGAGGGAGGTGATGCAGCTGGACTCCGTGCTCACAAAGGAAACCGCGGAGGATGTCAGAAGCCGGGATCCCGAACCCGCGTTTATGGAAGTCGGTGAACGACACCACTTCACCATGCTGTGGGAGAGGCTCCGCCTCGCAGGTGGGGCCCTCCATCCAGCAGTATCCTTTGGTAGAAGAAGGCCTTTTGCCCTGAAGTGCTGCAATCTCGCCTCTGTCACCGATGAAGGTATCCACTCCCCCATCTCGAATCGCAGGTAGAAGAAGGAGCGGCAGCGGTAGAGCGGATGGCGACAGTGGCGGCGCACACCACCTAGAGGTAAACCACACAAACTCGACCCCTTCCCTTCTCTCCTTCCCTTGACGATTACAGGAGCGACGGCTGAAGGCGAGAGCATGGTAAGGGGTCGGCTCAGGCAAAAGGTGGCTATTTATGTGGCGACGATCAGGGAAGCAAACCACATTCGGCGGGGTCTACCCTAATAACCAGCCTCACACGCCACAATGTGCAGAGACCCCATCAGCATGCAAAGGGTCTGAGAAGGTCGACCGCCCCTAGGATCCATGCGTAGAACGACCGACGGACATCATGACTGCCCACCATGCGTACGATCGCTCAACCGATGAGTGCTGTCGAGTCACGGCCCTAGCAAAAAGGCCCGAGCGCCCCTAAGTTCATGAGCCGGGTAGCCGAGTCATGACTGTGACCCGACGTCACAATTAGAAAATCCACTCCTGGGCTAGCCCTTAGAAGGGCCCGAGGCCACAAAAGGGATAGGGCAGGGAGTAGATGGGCCCCCACGGCTCTAATCGGTGGTGCGGAGCCACACGACCATTTCTCCCCATGTTCGAGTCGTTCGCTTTGAAGTCTCCTAGGTTGACCCCTCATGGGGGGAGACATCTTGCCCTGCAGAGGCGGTCAGGGACCAACGGGATTGACGGCCGATGATTAATGGGAGGCACAACCAAACTCCACGTCGATTAGGGAGGATATCGGGTCCCACTCGAATTACCCATCGACCCCAACGAGGCGCACCACTCTGACCGCATGGTTACAGTGGACATGCCTCTTCCCGCACGGGGCGAAACTAAAAACCTACCCGCGATAGGGCACCACGACCCCCTCAGGCCATGAAGAGCATCAGGGAATAAAAGAGGCGGGCGCTATCATCCTAGATCCTCGACCCGCAGTGGATAGCAACGCATCCCGCAGAAGACACAACCCTAATGGCACCAGAAGAGGACGACGACCTCTGGTCAAGGGAGGTGCCCTCTACGCCACAACGCTGCGCTCAAAAACTTGTAATCCCAGGCCAAAGCCCGGGAAACTATAAACCAACCCAGCCGAGCACCATGGCATTTCATAGACAAACCCTTACCTATTCCCTCGCGATACGTAGAGGCCAGCGCCACATGGCCTGGCAACCCTAGGAGCGGCAGCAGTGACCCAAGCTCCAGGAGCTATGGCGCTGAATAGGGGCTTGCGGGTGCTCCCCTTAGTCATGGAAGAACATGATGGAGAGAAGCACCCCGCAAAAATCTATCTAGCGCAACAACTCCCAGAGCACAGGGCACCGGGTGTGGGAGGCAGTCCTGCCCGGATCGCAAAATCCCTCCTAGCACCCAAAGCGATAGGTAGACAAACAAATGGCATCCAACCAACACCAAAGAAACTCAAACCAAATAAAAATCACTGCGTCTCTTTCTCACCCCTCTCTCAACTCCCTCGAACCAAAGGGGGATAGCCTTCAAGCATAACCTGAGCAATTCAGGCAGAAGGAAGACCAATATTTATAGACTCGTGCGGCCTAAAGTCCCTAAAAAGCCACTACCGATGGCAGATGACCACAAGAGGTCAGGACAAACAAAGCCTTCCCAAGGGCGGGTCCAGCACAATGTCAACAAAGATTGCTCAATCCCACCTGAGTCACGAGACCTTATACACAACACACTAGCACAGGCAAGGTTCAGCAATCGCGAACCAACGCTTCAAACAAACGACGCATAATAGCACTTTTACGATCACTTTGCGATCATAAAAATGCTCGGGGGCTATTGTTAGGGTTGTAACCCTGGGGTACCTCAAAGCATCGATTAATTAGCAGGCCTCGTGGCCCTCCACACGTAAGCTAGTAAAAGCCCAAATGACCAAGGCCTAAACAAGCTGAGCAGACCAAATCGGCGCCCGGGTCAGGGTCGACCATGACCTTCCTCCCTACCTTAACTGCACGATGAGGGCGACATCTTCTCCATCGCGACCTCCAAGGAGGATGGGAAGAGGTCACTGTTGATACTTCTTAAAGTCCATTGGAGGATTTCACAAGCGCACAGAACTATCGCGTAGCACTTCGCTCGGTGAGTACCGAGTGTCGAATTTATAATTTATCCCATAGGATGGCGAAAGGCTAGATTCTATACAGGACTAGGATTTGCTACAGGTAAGTTCTAAGTTGATCCTAGGTAGGTGAACGATTGGTGAAGGTGGGGTGTGAACTACCTAAACTAACTACTGATAACAAGCTACTCTAGAGATAGCTAGGTGAGAGAGTGAGTGGTTTATCTTTCTAGTAACTAAGGGTAAACAAATAACTAGGAGAAATGCGATAGTACTTTGGGGCACAGCCCACCTACCAACTAGGAGAGTTAAATAGACAAGGTCTGCCACGAGCCCTATGATATAATAACTAGATACAGAGGATGGACAAGGCTATCACCACTTGGCACCTACCCCAATCTATCCGGAGTACTAGCCGTATCCACAGGTAATCTATAGCCTAAGCACCACGCTTAATCTATAAACTTACTACTTCAATCCGAGCTCTGATGAAATGATATCAAAGCACCCTAACCAGATGGTGGAACCGGTACTAACGAAAGACTACAAATAATAAGATGACCTATGATACTAATGCTAAACAACAGGCACCTAAGCTCACTAATGATAAATACTAATGACTAAGTACTTAAAGTAAAGCAAGCAATACTAGAATAAAGTACTAAAATAAATACTGAATAAAGTAATGCTGAAATGAAAGAATTACAAAGGAGCTATACCAGACCTAGAAGACTCTTTCAGGCACCGAGAGAAGCTTTGACTCCCACTCTACTCCACTACTAGACTACTACTCTATAGCTAAGCTAAGCTAGAGAGCTAAGAGAAGCTTGGAATGCTTTTCTCTTGAATGAGACTTGAATGGGGTGACTTTCCATCGAGCTCCACACCCCCTATTTATAGTGTAGGGAGGCATGGAGGGTATTTGTTGGCAGTGGCGAGGTCGGTGGCCATCGGGGGGGCCGGGCGGTGGCTAGGGGCACTGGCTAGCCCTTGGATGCACTGCCTTTGCATCCAAGGGTGGTGGTTGCTCCTCCAAGGCGGTTGTGAAGATAGCATCGGAAGTCGGTTGGTAAGTCGGTGGAGGCTCCCAAGTGTATGACAATGGGCCCATCAATCCACCGTAAGTTAATCTTGGCCCTTGATCAAATCGACTTAAATAGAGGCTTCTCATTGGCTAAGGAGGTGATCCCACGGATCACTAATGTGGCAGGGCCACAGGTGGGGCCGGGCGGCACCCTTGTGGGGCCAGGCGGCGCCTGCTTGTGGGCCCTCGGCCTCTTGTCATGTCCACTTGGTCCAATTGTCCATATTTGTCATCTATTTGACTAAAATTTGTCATATTTCCTGCATACAAATAATTCTCCAAGTTCAAGTGGAACTAGGTGAAATTTAAACATAAATCTTCACATGTGATGATGATTTTCCATGCTTTTGGATGGAATGTTGACAGTAAAAATGGGTGTTAGTGACCATCAACAAGCTCCCCCAAGCTACCCCTCTGCTGTCCTCAGCAAAGATGCGGGTTTAGCATAAGATAAGTTGTTGGATCAGGAGTTGCATAACGATGTAACGCCTTGCAAAAATTCATATACAAACAAATACTATCTCTTGAATTGAACATGTTAGCTCTTAGAAATTTCACCATAAGTCTTAGCAATGTGGGGCTTATAGCTTTCACCTTGACACAAGCAAGTGCAAGAGAGTGCAGCTAGATAGATACTTTTTTCCTACTTTGGTTTAGCTCAAACTTCCTGGAGGTTTTCAAATGATTTTGAAAGAAAACTTTAGCTAAGTTCCTCAAATGGTACACTCAAGTCACTCAATGGTGTTTGGAATCCTTACCAAGGCCATGAATGTTAGCCTTAATTTCTATCCTAAAGCTTAAGTGGAGCTCAAGGTAGGGGTAAAAGCATATCTTACTTGAATTGAATATATTGCTAAGTCAAACACTTGGATCGCAAGGAGCAACAAATCATACAAATTGATCAAGATGTGCATGTGTGTGGCATATTTGGTGGAAGTGGTACTCTTTTGAGAAGTTTCCCTTCTCTAGCTTCTTTTGAGAGGGCATGGTTACTTTCTTTTTCTCACTCTTTCTCTCTTTTTTTACTGAACACTAGAGCTTTTTGCTCTTTTATTCTCTCACTCATTTTGTTATGTAGCCCATGCCTCTCTTTTGATGTAAGATAGCCAGAGAGGTAACTTTGATTCTCATAGAGCAATTATGAATGGAATGTATATATGGTTGTGTATCCCCAGTGTAGGAATAGCATAAACATGTGTGGGTGTATGTGATCTTGATCAAAAAGCATGAAAAGTTTCTCTACTCAGATCAACAAGGCTTGAAAAAGCTCAAAACAAACAAGCAGCTTTTATTGTGGCTTAATGATTTATGACTATGTATGCATAAATATTTGGCTCTGGTAGGAACTTATCACCATTGTGAAACTTCTAGCAAGAGAGTTTTAGCATTTTGCAAAACAAAACTCCAGGTTGTCTTTACCATTCCTCATATAGGTTCAAAGATTTACTCTAATCATGACTACAACACATCTCACAAAATCCTATTCTTGGTTCTAGCATTTGCAACCCATGAAAGCATTCAACTTAAGATGAACTCTAAGTTTATCATGCTAAAAACTTAAGAAGTATAAGGTTGTATGACAAGCTTTTGCAAAGTATCACAGAGCAACTATTCATCATCTCCAAATAGATTTTATCATCATTTTATTAGAGCAAAGTTTCTCTCGAAATAATTTAAAGGCACTCCTCTCTACATTCTATGATCATGAATATTGAAATATAAAGCAAACATGAATATAAAGAGAGGGTTTAAGATTTTCATACCTGAGTGGGGAGAGTTGTCTCCCCCAAGCTTGCCTTTTGCATAGGTTGGAATGTCTTCTGGCGGCTCTTTTGATTCTTTCCTTTATTAACTAACTAATACTACTAGAATGCAAACAAACGACTAACTAGCCTATAACTACTAGATAACTTATTCAACAGGGATGCTACTAAATTTTATTCATTAATATTAAATATTTTTTTATATATGTGTGTTGCTTTAATGCATATCTATCCTATCAAGCATTAGCCACTACAAACTTTATTTATTAACATAGAGTAGCTAAATGCAACTAACCTATCATGCAATGTAAAGCAACTTTATTGGAAATGTAAATGTGATGCAACTAAAGAAATGAAAGGGATAGAAAACTTACCTTCGTGTCGGGTTCAAGGTCATTCGTCCTTGGGCGGTGGTGTTTCCTCTTGTTCCACCTCGGAGGCCTTATCAGGATCAGGATCAGGGGATGACGAGTTTGAGGAAGGATCTTTCTTTTTACGCCATCTCTTTCTATTCTTCTTCTTCTTGATAGGCTTCTCCGGCTCTTCAATCGGCTTTGGTTTCTTCATCTTGATTCTCTTCGGATGCTTTTTCTTTTCTTGTTTCACATCAAAGAGGGGTTGTCCAGAGGCAAAAGCAAATATTTCTTTTCTTCTAGTAAAGTGGAATTGGATTTGCCCAGAAGCCACATATATGCAAGCATTTGCAATGTTAAGGAAAGGATGACCAAGGATTAAAGGTGTATCCTCAGTGTTACTCATGTCTAAGATCATAAAGTTAGTGGGTACATAGGCATTCCTAACTTCAACTAATAAATTAGTGGCTACTCTGTCGAGATAACGGGTGGATTGATCAGCCAATTGTACATAAACAAAGGTTGATGCTAGGGTAGTATAGAATAACTTATTATAAGTTTCCTTAGACATGATATTAATACTAGACCCTAAATCATAGATGGCATTATGAAAAGTGTGGGGTCCTATGGAACAAGTAATGATGGGGTTCCTAGGACCACCTTTCTTAATAGGAAATCCTCAACCATTCTCAGAGAAGTCATACCTTGCCGTAACAAGGTTGGTTGTCTCCATTGTTCCCTCAGGTTTGCCAGAAATTCTATCTTTTTCATAGGATGGGATAGCAGCAGCAATTTGAGCTAATTGGGTTTCTATCATCTTATTAAAACTAAGTTGGTTCTTTAAGATAGAAGAAAATTCATCCAATTTAGCATTTATGTTTTCCAACATCTTGTCATGAGCATTTAACTTTTTAGTAATGCTATCAGTCATTCTACTTTGACTATAAACAAGATCTTCCAAGAAAGCATAACTATTATTATCTTGATTATTCAAATGAGAAGAAGAGTAATAATTGTTACCTCCCTGATTGTTGGAGCGTTGATTCCAGCCTTGATGTTGTGGACAGAACCCGTTGTTGGTGTTGACGAAGTTGAGGCCCTCTTGGGTTTCGGTGTAGGAATTGCTCGAATATCCAACATCTCCACAGACTTCACAAGTCATGTGGGAATCCATGGCTTTGAGTGTCTCTTGGGCACTCACCTTCTCATAATGTTCTACTCACTTTGCGAGCAGATCCATCTTAGCTGCAAGCATGTCAATTTCTTTAATTGAATGCATACCTCGTTTATGGGGTTGGAGTTGATCATCGCTCCATCATTGGTTGGAGATCATCTTCTTGATCAGTGTCTTTGCATCTGCAACACTTAGCAAAAAGAATGCACCACCAGTAGTAGCATCTAAATGGCTCCTATCTAATGGCACTAATCCATGGTAGAAGTTCTAGATCAAAAGCCAGTCTTCCATGCCATGGTGCGGACATGTAAAGACATACTCTTGCATTCGTTCCTAAGCCTCGGGAATCGACTCATCTGCTAGTTGTTGAAAACTAGAGATTTTATTGCGTAGAGCATTAGTCTTCCCCATGGGAAAAACTTAACTAGAAAAGCATTGGAACACTTGTCCCAGGCATCTATAGCGTTGCGGTTAGAGTAAAACCATTGCTTAGCCTTTCCTAACAAAGAGAAGGGGAAAAGGCAAAGATGTATAGCCTCTTGACTCACTCCCTTAGTGGTGAATGTGCTACAAATCTCCAAGAAATGTTGGAGGTGAGCATTTGCATCCTCGCGGGCTTTCCCACAAAACGGACTAGCTTGAACCATCATAATTAACGCTAGCTTAAGCTCAAAGTTAGCGTCCCCATTGATGACATTGGGTCTGGTGGCTACATTAGCAACCGAAGGTGCAGAAAAATCATGAATGGACTTATCAGCCATGATCGTGTAGGGTAGTGATAGGATATGAGGAAAAAAGAATAAACTAACTAGGATAACTATAAACAACCTAGCTAACAAATTCAGCCTTATAAATTCGATGCCAGTTGCCTTCCCCGGCAATGGCGCCAGAAATGCTTGTTGATACTTCTTAACGTCTATTGGAGGATTCCGCAAGCGCATAGAACTATCACATAGCACTTCGATCGATGATCACCGAGTGTCGAATTTATAATTTATCCCACAGGAAGGCAGAAGGTTAGAATCTATATAGGACTAGGATTTACTATAGGTAAGTTCTGAGTTGATCCTAGGTAGGTGAACGATTAGTGAAGGTGGGGTGTGAACTACCTAAACAAACTACCGATAACAAGCTACTCTAGAGATAGCTAGGTGGGAGAGTGAGCGGTTTATCTTTCTAGTAATTAAGGTTAAACAAATAACTAGGAGAAATATGATAGTACTTCGGGGCACAGCTCGCCTACCAACTAGGAGAGTTAATAGACAAGGTCTGCCATGAGCCCTACGATTTAATAACTAGATACACAGGATGGACAATGCTGTCACCACTTGGCACCTACCCCAATCTATCCGGAGTACTAGCCATATCCATAAGTAATCTATAGCCTAAGCACCATGCTTAATCTATAAACTTACTACTTCGATCCGAGCTCCGATGAAATGAGATCAAAGTAGCCTAACTAGACGGTGGAACCGGTACTAACAAAAGACTACTAATAATTAGATGACCTATGCTACTAATGCTAAACAACAAGCACCTAAGCTCACTAATGATAAACACTAATGACTAAGTACTTAAAGTAAAGCAAGCAATACTAGAATAAAGTACTAAAATAAATACTGAATAAAGTAATGCTAAAATGAAAGAATTACAAAGGAGCTATACTAGACCCAGAAGACTCTTTCAGGCACTGAGAGAAGCTCTGACTCCCACTCTACTCCACTACTAGACTACTACTCTATAGCTAAGCTAAGCTAAGCTAGAGAGCTAAGAGAAGCTTGGGATGCTTTTCTCTTGAATGAGATTTGAATGGGGTGACTTTCCACCGAGCTCCACACCCCCTATTTAGAGTGTAGGGAGGCATGGAGGGTATTTGTAGGTAGTGGCAAGGTCGGTGGCCACCGATGGGCACCGAGCGGTAGCTAGGGGCACCGGCCAGCCCTTTGATGCACTGCCTCTGCATCCAAGGGTGCTGGTTGCTCCTCCAAGATGGTTGTGAAGACAGCACATGTGGAAATTTGGATAGGAAGTCGATTGGTAAGTCGGTGGAGGCTCCCAAGTGTATGACAATCGAACCATCAATCCACCATGAGTTAATCTTGGCCCTTGATCAAACTGACTTAAATAGAGGCTTCTCATTGGCTGAGGAGGTGATCCCATGGATCACTGATGTGGCAGGGCCACAGGTGGGGCCGGGCGGCGCCTTCCTATGGGCCCTCGATCTCCTGTCATGTCCACTTGGTCCAATTGTCCATATTTATCACCTATTTGACCAAAATTTGCCATATTTCCTGCATACAAATAATTCTCTAAGTACAAGTAGAACTAGGTGAAATTTAAACATAAATCTTCACATGTGATGATGATTTCCATGCTTTTGGGTGGAATGTTGATGGTTGCATAGCAAGAGAATGTGACTTTCTACTTAAGGCATCTGCTACTACATTTGCTTTTCCCGGATGATAGTGTACGTTCAGGTTATAATCCTTAATCAGTTCTAACCATCTTCTCTGTCGCATGTTCAACTCAGACTGAGTAAATATGTATTTGAGACTCTTGTGATCTATGAAGATGTTGCACACATTCCCAAGCAGATAGTGTCTCCAAATCTTTAGAGCATGCACAACGGCAGCAAGCTCTAAATCATGGGTAGGATAGTTAACCTCATGTTTTCTCAATTGGCGTGAGGCATAAGTAATGACTCTTCCATCTTGCATAAGAACACATCCTAAACCATTCTTGGATGCATCGCAAAACACATCAAATGACTTCTCTATATCTGGCTGCGCCAGAACAGGAGCAGTGGTTAGCAATTCCCGCAAAGTGCGGAAAGTTGCCTCGCACTCCTCTGTCCAAGCGAACTTATGGTCCTTCTGTAGCAGACTCGTCATGGGTTTGGCAATCTTCGAGAAATCCGGTATGAAACGACGATAGTAACCGGCTAATCCAAGGAAACTTCTAACTTCGTGAACTGTGGTTGGTGCCTTTCAATCCATAACCTCTTGTACCTTGCTAGGATCTACTGAAATTCTATTTTCTGATAACACGTGACCAAGAAAAGGAACTGTCTTCAGCCAAAACTCACACTTACTAAACTTGGCATATAACTGATGATCTCTGAGTCTGGTTAAGACAATTCTTAAATGCTCTGCATGATCTTCTTCGTTCTCTGAGTATACTAGGATGTCATCAATGAACACAATCACAAACTTATCTAATTTCGGCATAAAGACCAAATTCATCAGATACATAAAGTAGGCAGGAGCATTTATCAGGCCAAAGGACATGACAAGATACTCGTACAATCCATATCTGGTAGAAAACATGGTCTTAGGTATATCTTGTGGTCTAATCTTGATCTGATGGTACCCTGATCTCCAATCTATCTTCGAGAATACTTTGACTTTTGACAATTGATCAAACAAGATATCAATCTGTGGTAGTGGATACTTGTTTTTAATTGTCACCGCATTTAGTGGTCGGTAGTCCACGCACATCCGTAAGGAGTTATCCTTCTTCTTCTTCACGAACAGTGCCGGACATCCCCATTCAGACGAACTTGGACGAATCAGACCCTTGGTTAACAGATCCTGGAGTTACTTCTTCAACTCGGCTAATTCATTTGGAGGCATCCGATAAGGCCTTCTTGAGATCGGTGGTGTTCCAGGAATCAACTCAATGGCGAACTCAACGTCTCTATCCGGTAGAAGACCGGGTAACTCATCTGGAAACACGTCCGGAAACTCGCACACTACCGGAATCTTGGCTAAAAGAGTGGTTTGAACTGCGTAGGTCATACTAGCCAGATCTATTCTCTGAGGTAAGACTACTTAAAACGTGCCTTCTCTAGCAGGTTCCTTGAGAGAAATACTTCTTCCTCCAACATCAATCACTACTCTCATCTTATTCATCCAATTTATTCCCATAATTACATCCAAAACTAGCCCTGGCATAACTATCAAGTTAAGCTTATACTGCCTGCCTGCTATATTCAGGGTTGCCCCCTAGATTATCTGATTAGTTAATAGATCAGCCCCAGCTGAACTTATCTGATAAGTACATTCCAATTTAACTATCTTTTGCTCATACTTTGTTGCAAATGCTTGACTTATAAATGAATGAGATGATCCAGAATCAAAGAAAACGACTGCAGGATGGTTGTTGATAGAAAACATATCGGCTATCATGGGCTCTCCTTCTAGTATGTCATCTATGGTGGTGTGGTGTACATGAGCTTGATATTGATTTTGCTGCTACTTGGGAAAAGGACAGAACTTCGCAAAGTGCCCAGACTGGTTGCAGTTGAAGCACGATCCTCTTACTTGAGTAGCAGCTCCAGACGAACTGTCTTGTCCTACCTTGGCCTATGGTACCGCCATCTTGAATGGCTTCTAATTTCTCTGAGGTTGCTGGGCATTTTGATTCTTCCTCTGCGGTGCTTGAACCTTGCACCAGGAGCAGGTAGACGATACGCAGAACGATTGGCCATTAGGGCTCTAGGCTGGGATGGACCTGACTCAAAGGCCCTCTTGCAAGTCTTGGACGCTACATACACATTGTTGTTCTTCTCTTGCTTCAAGCAGTCACTAACGAAGTAATGAAGTCATTGAAACCAGTTCTGGTATTGGTACCCACATGCTTCATCATTTTGGGATTCAGACCCCTCTTGAAACTAGAGATCTTCTTAGCATCAGTGTTAACCATGTCAGAAGCATAACGGCTTAGATTATTAAAAGCATGCAAGTACTGAGTCACAGTCTTGGTGCCTTGATTCAGTGCTAGAAATTCTTCAAGCGTCATTTCTATCATACCCGGTGGAATGTAAACTCCATGAAAAGCATCAATGAATTCCCTCCAAGTAATGTGGGCATTAGGGGGAAATGTGGTGCGATGATGCTTCCACCACATCCCTGTAGGTCCTTGTAGCTAATGAGCTGCATACTCAATCTTCAATACTTCAGTCATTCGGAGCACACGGAACTTATCTTCCATGGTGTTTATCAATTCTTCAGCATCTAGTGGCTCTACCACATCCTTGAAGATCAGTGGTCTAGTGTCCATGACATCCTTGAAACTACTATACTGATTCGCCTCATGTTCGCCTGGGTTTAACCCACGGCGGGTGTTATCAGCAATGTGGCGCAATGGAGCTTCCATGTTCTGCTACATCTTCTCCATGTTACGTTGACTTCCTAGGAACTATACGAAGAACTGTTCAGCGATGTACGGTGGAGGAGGAGGTGGTGGTGGATCACGGTTCTCATTCCTAGTAGCACTGCCACCTGCCTCAGTGGCATCATAAACGGTACGGCGAGTGTTCGGCATCTGCATAGTTTAGCAATAGTAATTATTAAGCGATGTTGTAGAAATTGCAGGTGAATGAAAAATTATGCCGTACTAAATTCACTGGAGAGAATAAATTCATACAATAAAATAGGGGCACAATAAGTCATTCCAATTAACACAACATCACTAATTAGATTACTTAAGCGCAACACATCGCGTCCATTACAATCAAATTGTCAGCATACATACACTGGAACTGACATTCAGATATCATCACAAACGCATCTAAGTTTTCCAACATTACATCAAGGTCTTAGTCATCCTACTCATTATTACATGACAGATATGCCAACCATGCAAAAGATCATTGTTGACACTTCTAACACCACTTTAAGTACTAGGTTGTCATCCCTAGCATGGCGCCAGAAGTGTTGGTATTATAAATGCTCTTCTACAAAATAAATAAGGGATCCGCAAGCACACAGATTAAATACCATTATAGCACTTCATTAGGAAATATTCCAGGTATCATTAATTTATATTTAGCTCAAGGGAAAGAACTAAGGACTTAAACTAAAGATGAACTTGCAAAACACGACTACTTATGAGAATCAATCACACAGTCACTTGCTTTGATAGGGGGTAAGCCATGATAAATAAATATAATGAATTGATAAGATCAAAGGATAACACACGCAGAGATTAGAGATAGACTACTCATCATAAAGGTAGGTAGACATCTGACTAGGCAAAAGATTGAATTCTAGGTAGGTTCTAATCAACTAAGTCTTTCATCTACTCTAGCACATACACTATCATATATAGCACAAAAGACTCTTCATCTATGTATAAGGAACATCACTGAAGAAAGCCAGAACATAGCATGACTTCCCACGTAATACCAATTCTGCCTGTCCTACTAACGGGGGGTGGATTATATAAGACTCAACGAAACTGTCACTTCCATAAACTACCACACGACCCAGCCAATAGGGTGCATTTGCAGGTAAACAACATCTAGGCACCACGCCTACATGTAATCTACCACTTAACTCCCTCGAGAAAAGAGCTAAGTGCTTTGCAAACTTATACATAAACTCATCATCAATCATAACTATATCAAATATAGAACTAGAGCAAACTAGGAACATAGTAAATAGAAACATAATGATATTTAGAATAAAGTCATAGAAAAAGATACAAGATAGTACCAAACTTGTAGACAATGATCCAAATCCTGGGCACAGGCGCCCAACTCTTGAATCTATCTAGTCTAAACCTATGTAGAATTTGAAGTATTGGAGTAGCTATTCTAATTCTCTGGTGGAGAGAGATCTCTAAACCCTAGCTCTGATGATGGCTTCCTCTTGATAATAATAATAATGAATTTGTTAGGGTTTCAACCCAGGGGTATGGCCTTGCTTATATAGCCTCCTCAAATGCACCAGAGCCCTCAGATCAAACCAACCTTCATGCACGCTGTAGATTGATCCTCAAAGGCGGTTAGGGGCATGATCCACAAGCTCAACCCTGATTGGCTGACGGGTAGGGCGGGCGCCCTGTACACCTGACAGGTGGGCCCCGTCCTCTAGGGGGGTGCTTTCCCGAGTCTTCTGGAGTCTTCTTGCAGATGTGTGGGTCTTTATCTCTATGTAAACATGACATGTGGGCCTTCTTTGGTTATTTTCTGATAACTCCCTGCAGAAACAGACATTCACCAAAACTTGTGAAAATCGTCAGTTAAAACCCCTAAGTCTATGGTGATGTTCATTTTAAGTCCTTTATCTTCTTTTGTTGACATTTAAAATTGATAGTTAATTACTGTCAACAATCATCACAAAAGAAACCCTGGTAGCTAGCGCACAACTACTAGCCTACTCGTCATGGTCACTGTCTAAGTCAGAGATGTCACCATGGTCACCATCTTCTTCATCATCATCAGCTAGTGCCTCTGTCTCATCGGGATCCTCATCCTCATCCAGATCCATCTCTGGTGCTCCAAGAGGAATGTAAGGGTGGAGCAGGTTATGTAGCTGGTGAACCTCCTCGTGCAGGTGGTCATTGTATTCTTCGGCACTGGCCAGCTGCTGCTCTAGCTCAACCTGTCGAGCTCTCAGAACATCTTCTTCAGACCAGGCTTTATTCCTTTGGTGGAGCACAAGGATCAACATGCACTCAACGTTCCTATTAGTGGTGGTTAGATGCTCAAGCTACTCTCTCAGTGCACGAATGTCTCCCTCATAGACTTTAGTCCTCTGGGTCGCCTGATCTCTCTGACGGGTTAACTGAGCCATCTCTACATTAAGCCTCTCAATCTTAGCGTCGTGGTCCCTCTGAAGCTGACGTCTGTCATCGTGGGCCTGACCAAGAGCACCAGACACACGTCTCAGGCTACCTTCTACTCCATCGAAAGTCTTCATCACTGCGAACATGGTACTCATAGCATGGTTGTCACTGTTCTGCGCTTCTGCTGCACCAATCTCCAGAGGTCTTCCTCTGGCCTACTACCATGAGTCAGTGGAGGGGTTGCCCCTCGGAAAGACTCCAGCCATAGCGGCTGCCAACTCTTGAGAAAAACGATCCATGATGTCCCTCAGTATCCCAAAAGCTGCCCTATCAGCTGCTTCCTCAGCGGTCCTACCAGTTGACTCATAGCATCAACCGGTCCACTCATAACCATCACCTTAGGGACGAACAACGGCCTCCACAGTGACCAACAATCCATCACCCAACTGCTCAATTGTCCATAAATAGCGGGGCTCCATTCCATCAGGATAGCCTACATGGCTAAGCACTCTCCACAAGAGTGTAGGCATCCCGAATTCTCCAAGAAAAGTGTGGCGCTGACGGGTACGCGAAGCAAGCTAGTGGCGTGGAGCTCTACCTATAGTGGACTTGCGAGCTGTCTGCTTGGTGTGTGCCATCTGTAGCAAAATTTTATTACCCTCGTGAGAACAGATATTAAGTTATCATTTTTATCAAAATGGAATAATCAATTTATAAGGGGGAGGAACAATGCCATGAATGATATGCACAACAACATTAAGCATGCACGATCCGTACGTTCTCACAAACTTAGAAAAATAACAATTACTAGCGGTATAGATGGTGGCATACAACGGTCTCTCATAAATACGTAACTAATACGTACTACACGAAAGCGTTGTTATGTACCTGTAGAAGATCCACTTCAGCCCAAACCCTCACAATATGAATATTATGCATGAAAACGGTAAAGTAATCTACTCGCTCTACACGCATCCCTAGATACGCGTACAACGGTAGCAACTACCTGCACCATCGTCCTATTGACGGCATCGTCACCACAGAACAGAATCACCCACACATAGGACACCTTCATATAAACATGCGCATAACATGTCCATAATTTGGCATCATATAAGCACTTCCCTAGATCGGCAGTGTATCCGATCATGCTCTCACAACTCTCACTTACCGAGGCGTAGAGGCAATTGATCCATACATTACCACTCAAGCGAATGGCACTCATACAATAGCACGTCGTATGAACAACGAAATAGAAATATGATGCAAGGACCCCCAAGTTAGTACTTAAATAAGCCACCTAGAGTCCTTAACTGGGCATAGAGGATATGACCACTGGCACACTATTAAGTTTTTAATCTCAGGTTTAAACACTGTTTTGTTTTAAATATACATGTGAACAGTAATCTGCTAAACCTTGCTTTGATACCAGCTGTAACAGAACTGACCAATTATACGAAATTAAGTAAGAAAATCACCCGCCAAAACAGATAATTTAGCAAACTTAAGCCCATATAACCCGGTAGTCCATGAAATCACGACGGATTTTAAACCAACCAACATACAAACCAAGATCGTATAAGTTTAGCAGCCATAGTCACATATTACATAAAGTTTGCAACATCATTGAAATACGTCGGAGTTTAAAACATAAAGTTATTACAAACAAAGTGTATAATAAAGTAGCAGAAGCAAATAGTTTCATAAACCACACACACATATTTAGTTCAATTACAGTGCTAGGAGATAGTCATTTCTAACAAAAGCATCAGATAAGAAATACGGAGCGACCATTGCCATTGGTCCTAGTTGTCGCCCATCGCAGGATACAGGCAGTTGATGCAATAACCATAGTACATCTGACCATCTGCAACAACAATGGGAACAACGCCCTGAGTATGAGAAAGTACTCAGCTAGACTTACCCGTCTTAAACCCAAAAATAAAGTGACACCAAAGGAGTATGCAAGGCTTTCTTTTAGTGGACTAGCTAACTCATTTTGCAAAAAGCATAAGTTATCATGAATAAACCATCTTAATTACTCTGCGTCATGTTTATTATAACTATTAATTTAAGTAAGCACCAATGCTATAGTAATCACTTGATTAACCAATAACATCCAATTACCACTTGAATTTAGCATTTCCAACATCATCCATACAATCATCAGTGTTCCATCATCATTACTACGATGCCGTAACTCGAGTCAAGTGCTTACTATCCAAGAGCGATGGCGATTCGAATCGATTCCTAACTAGCTGGTGGTTTATTCCTCACACAAACCACACTCACCGATCAAGTGAGCAACAGATCACCAATGACACTTTCTAGGTAAATGTCATGGGATAGCAATCATGGACCGCACTACCCAGGGACCGCCCGATAGCCAGGACGCACCTTAGGCTCACTCTTCACGTCCCCGTCTTACCCCCTTCGGCACCAGTCTATCAATCCGAGTTTATCCCGGCCTGAATAGTGTCACTAGCGTCACGGTCGAAAGGTACTTTATCCGGCCAGCTAAATATGAGGCATGCGTTCAACATGACAAGAGGGACGAGCAACGATCGGTCCTTAACCGACACAGATGGAAAATAAATAGCACCCTAGAACCCTGTCTGGTTGCCTCCAACTTTTCCATTCGGTCTCCAATTTTCCTTCAACACATGGTTATTTCTAGAATATCATCTATTCCATAGCTAAAGTATTCCAGTAACCACCTATAATTGAGGTGACCGGAAATCACCGATCGCTACCGATCTAAGCAGGGCTAAGCAGTTATTCGATCCTAAATCTATCAGGGTAAGAATATCATCAGGTAGGCAAGGATAGTAATAAATGCATCAACGGTTTCACCCAACTCCTATAACTTAATGCAACAATATATATCAGACTCATATATGTAAAGAATTGCTTTTATAAAGTAGGAGACTTAAAATGCTCCGGGGCTTGCCTCGTTCGAAGGAACTGGGTTGGTGGTCCACACACTCAGGTAGATCCTCTTCTTGCTCTTCTACCTCTGGCACCTCCTGTGCCTCGATTTCTTGTGGATCAGACCCGGTCTGTTTCTCTTGCACTGCTACTTGCGCTTTCTCCTGCGATCCTGTAGATTGCAATTGTATAAGTAAATATGCAAACGGTGCATCGGATGTGATGGACTGTGATGATCATGATGACATGATATGCAGATGAACACATTGAGACTTATTGTATAGACTAGAGGTAAAACCTTTCTAAAAGGTAGTCAACATCATCCAAGATCAGTTATTACGAATACATGTCATCTATTGCATTCTCTTCTACTACAAATCCCTGCTACTTCTCCGCTAACTACTACATAACCCTAACACAAGTGCTACTACATTTTATCAATCATAACTACACTAACAAGACAAGTGACATCAGCAAGTGATTTGATGCTTCAAAGATACACCAAAGCTTCACCACTAAACTAATCATACATAAAGAATATTATTTTATTTCACTTTCAAACTATGATTACAACAGCAACATGTATTTCTGGTGCATATAAAAATCTATAAACATTATAGTAGCATAGTCCTACTCTAAGTAGCCTACCATAAAATTTTTATGGCATTTGGATAAGTAAAACAGCCTACACAAAAATGACAAGCTATGACATATAAATCAGCTTGAAAATACTTTGTACTATGAAAAGTATCAAACAATAGATTTAGTATTTTTTCTATGTTCTACACAGTAAACAAACACTATACAAAAATTATCATATGCATGTTTTATACAAAATTTTATTTCTAGAAAAAATAACAAAAATCAGCCAATAAAGGCACTTGAACTAGACATTAGAATTTTTCTACAGAACATGTATGACATATATTTTTCATGCAAAGCACATCACAAAAGAAGACTAAAAAAACTAGAATCATATTTTTCTGATAAATATTCTATTTACTATGCATTTTCTAAGAAAACAGCAATTTCAAGAATTAGATAAAGCTCTATAGAAAAGTATCACAAAATCATCATGCAACATTTTTACACTATAGATCTAGTCATAAGAAGTCTACCAAAATTTGTTTCATCATTTTTGGATCAATATTTCTCAATATACAATTTTTACAAGCCTTTTCACAATTTCTGGAAAATCATTTCTCAATTCCTGTTAAAAACCCGCCGCTGAAAAACGCTACGTGCTCCCGGCTGCCTTTCCCCCAACCCACACCAAGGCGCTGCCACCAGGCCCCAGGGTCAACGGGTCCCCACCCGTCGGTCGCATCGAGGTCCGGCCGGTGCTGACCGGCGGTTTTCTCGCCGCCGGCGAGGTCCCGGGCGGTGAGGTCACCACCGATGACTCCACCGCATTGAGCCGCACCACCCAAGCTAGAAGATGGAGCACGTGGCTCACCGGTGCGTGCTTGTCGGCGGCCATGGCGGGCGTGATGGCGCTGCTCATCGGTGGTACGCCGACTCCGGCCAAGGCGAGGCGCGAGAGGTGGCATGCCAGCCTTCCCGAGCCTTGGTGAAGTGCTAGCGCAAGAAAAGAAGAAGGAGAAGAAGCGGAGTGAGCCATCTGCGGCGGGGCAGGCTCCGGTGAGCGGTGGCGGAAAGAAGCCGCCCGAAATCTGGCCGCTTGCCAAGACGATGATGGCGGCGAGCGGGTATAAAAGGAAGAGCGCTCGGAGGCGGGGTTGCTGACCAGAGCAATTTGGCAGTGGTGGGGCAGCGACAGCAAGCTGCGCCGGCAGAGGCGAGCTTGGTGTCAGCAATGGAGCGGTGGCGCACTGCTGCTACTCTAGAGCGGAGGCGAGGCAGAAATGAGCAGGAGGGGTAGAGCGGGACATTGAGCTGTTGGCTCTGGCTTTGGTGAGGGGCGGCGGGACCCGCGGCGTGCCACCCGTACGCCGTCGCCGGCGCACGGCGGCCACGCGGCGGTCGTCCCCTGTCCATGGTCGGGACAGGCGTGGGCGCGTGGGAGGGGAGGCAGGCTCGCGGGAGGGAGCGGGCCAGCTTCGGCTGGCGGGCCGAAAGTGGAGCACGCGGCCCACTAAGGTAAACATCGATTTTTCTTTTTCTTTTTATTTTTTTGAAGAACAGCAATAAATTTACACATTTGAGCAACAAAAATCCATTTTCATAAGTTGGTCCAAAAACAAAAGTTGTTTAGAATTTTAAACTCTACAACTTTGCTTTAGGAAAAATTTGAAATTCCAAATAGATTTTGAATTAGAGATTCAAAGTTTATTTTAAATCAAAAACTCATTTTTCTAAATTATTTTTAAAAGCAAATTTTGAGAAACTTTTGAATACAAAACTTGCTCCAAATTTTATGCTAAACATTTCTAAATTAATCGCACTACCAAACATACTTGTTTAATGACCTAATCAAGCACACTCATGGTAAAATTTTATTTAAATAAGTACATGCAACATTCATGTTTCGAAGTCATGTATCGCATGTTTCAATTCCATGTTACACTTATATCACATGTGATTATGAATGCAAGATGATGCTCATGCGCATGATTTGAAATTCTTAATGCATGCTTAACACCCAAGGTGTTACACCGTGTCGCCCCACCATTTCTCGATTGCGCTGGCCCACAGCTCTGCCTCGACCTTCGCTTCCCCGTGCTCCCGCTAGCGCCGTCGTTTTCGCGAAGGTAAGGCCCAATCGGGCGTTTCCCCTCCGCCGCGGCGCCATGACCGCCGAGCTCGAATCACCGTGGCTGGAGCTTTTCCGCTATTGCTCTCCCTCCATTTTCTTGAGCACCATGTCTGCCTCTCTCTCGTGAACCCTATGCGCACCTTCCCTGGCCCCGCAATGGCCGAGAACGGTGACCCCGCCACCTCGCAGCGTCGCCTTGCCACCATGGATGCCGGTGAGCATACACCAGTGAGCCATTGGCTCTGATAGCTACCTCTGCTGGTGCGGCTCGTTGTGGGGAGTACGACGATGGTGACCTCGTCGCCGGCAACCTCGCCGACGGCGAGATCTCGCCGGTCAAACCTCTCCCTCCCTTCTCTGTGGCTGGCAAGTGGGCCCAGTTGACGCGCAGGCCCCACCTATCTGTCTCTCGGTGCCCGCATGGGTGCTCTACACCGGGTGTACCCAATGTTTTCAGCAGCTGGTTTTTAAAGAGATTTGAAAAAAGATTTTCCAAAAATTGTGAAAAGGCTTGTAAAAATTGTATATTGAGAAATATTGCTCCAAAAATGATGAAACAAATTTTGCTAGGTTTCTTATGAGTAGATCTACAGTTTAAAATTATGGGATGGCAAATTTGTGATACTTCTATATAGGGTTTTATTTAATTCTTGCAATTGCTATTATATTAGAAAATGCATAGTAAATAGAATATTTATCAGAAAAATATGGTTCTAGTTTTGTTAGTCTTCTTATGTGAAGCATTTTGTATCAAAAATATATGTCATGCATGTTCTATAGAAAAATTTTGATGTATAGTTCAAGTGCCTTTATTGGCTAATTTTGTTATTTTTGCTAGAGAGAAAAATTTGTATAAAACATGCATATGATAATTTTTGTATAGTGTTTGTTTACTGTATAGAACATAGGAAAAATACTAAATCTATTATTTGATACTTTTAATAGTACAAAGTATTTTCATGCTCATTTATATGCCATAGCTTGTCATTTTTGTGTAGGCTGTTTTACTTATCCAAATGCCAGGAAAATTTTATGGTAGGCTACATAAAGTAGGACTATGCTACTGTAATTTCTATAGATTTTTATATGCATCAGAAATACATGTTGCTGTTGTAGCCCTAGATTAAATTGAAATAAAATAATATTCTTAATGCATGATTAGTTTAATGGTGTATCTTTGGTGTATCTTTGAAGCATCAATTATTTGCTACTGTCTTTTGGTATGTTAGTGTAGTTATGTTGAGACAAGATAGTAGCACTTGGTTAGGGTTATATGTTAGTTAGCGTAAAAGTAACGGGGATTAGTAGTAGAAGAGAATGCAGTAGATGACATGTATTCGTAGTAACTAATCTTGGATGATGCTGACTACCTTGTAGAAAGGTTTTACCTCTGGTCTATACAATAAGTCTCAATGTGTTCATCTGCATATCATGTCATTATGATCATCGCAGTCCATCGCATCTGATGCACCGTTTGCATATTTACTTATACAATTGCATCATACAGGATCACAGGAGGAAGCGCTAGTAGGAGTGCAAGAGGAACAGACCGGGTCCGATCCACAAGAAACCCAGGCACAGGAGGTGCCAGAGGTAGAAGAGCAAGAAGAGGATCTACCTGAGTGTGTGGACCACCAACCCAGTTCCTTCGAACGAGGCAAGCCCCGGAGCATTTTTAGTCTCCTACTTTATAAAAGCAATTCTTTAAATATATGAGTCTGATATATTGTTGCATTTAGTTATAGGAGTTGGGTGAAACCGTTGATGCATTTATTACTATCATTGCCCACCTGATGATATTCTTACCCTGATAGGTTTAGGATCGAATAACTACTTAGCCTTGCTTAGACCGGTAGCGATCAGTGATTTCCGGTCACCTCAATTATAGGTGGTTACTGGAATACTTTAGCTATGGATTGGATGATATCCTAGAAATAACCATGTGTTGAAGGAAAATTGGAGACCGAACGGAAAAGTTAGAGGCAACCAGACAGGGTTCTGGGGTGCTATTAGTTTTTCGTCTGTGTCGGTTAAGGACTGGTCGTTGCTCGTCCCTCTTATCATGCATGTTGAATGCATGCCTCACATTTAGCTGGACGGATAAAGTACCTTTCGACCACGAAGCTAGTGATACTATTCGGGTCGGGATAAACTCGGATTGGCAAACTGGTGCCGAAGGGGGTAAGACGGGGATGCGAAGAGTGAGCCCAAGGTGTGTCCTGGCTGTCGGGCAGTCCCTAGGTAGTGCGGTCCATGATTGTTATCCCGCGACCTTTACCCAGAAAGTGTCATTAGTGATATGTAGCTCACTTGATCAGTGAGTGTGGTTTGTGTGAGGAATAAATCACCAGCTGGTTAGGAATCGATTCCAATCGCCATCGCTCCTGGATAGTGAGCACTTGACTCGAGTTACAGCCTCGTAGTAATGATGATGGAACACTGATGGTTATATGGATGATACTGGAAATGCTAAATCCAAGTGGTAACTGGATGTTATTGGTTAATCAAGTGATTGCTGTAGTATATGTGCTTACCTAGCTTGATAGGTTATAATAAAGATGATGCAAAGTACTTAAAATGGCTTATTATAATAGTTTATGCTTTTCGCAAATGAGTCAGCTAGTCCACTAAAAGAAAGCCTTGCATACTCCTTGGTGTCACTTTATTTTGGTTTAAGACGGGTAAGTCTAGCTAAATACTTTCTCGTATTCAGGGCGTTGTTCCCATTGTTGTTGCAGATGGTCAGATGTACTATGGATATTGCATTAACTGCCTGTATCCTACGATGGGTGACAACTAGGACCAAGGGCAATGGTCGCTCCGTATTTCTTATCTGATGCTTTTGTTGAAAATGACTATCTCCTGGCACTGTAATTGAACTAAATGTGTGTGGTTTATGAAACTATTTGCTTCCGCTACTTTATTATGCACTTGGTTTGTAATAACTTTATGTTTTAAACTTCGATGTATCTCAGTGTTGTTGTGAACTTTAAGTAATATGTGACTATGGCTGCTAAACTTGTACAATCTTGGTTTGTATATTGGTTGGTTTGAAATCCTTCGTGGTTTCACATACTACCGGGTTATATGGGCTTAAGTTTGCTAAATTATCTTCTTCGACGGGTGATTTTCTTACTTAATTTCGTATAATTAGTCGGTTCTTTTACAGCGGTGGTGGCATAGCTTGCACCATGTTCCTTCTTGGAGGCGTCGTCAAAGCTCCTGTCTGTTGGGGTAGGCTAAGGTCGAGAGACCTACTCGTGTGCTTCTACCAGCGTTGTTAGTGTCTGCGGATGTCAAGGTCCTTCCTGAAGGCACTACTGCAGCCCATCTCCTGCCACTCTCGTCGGAGTCGTTCCTTCTTGACTGTGCCTGTGTGTGCCTCATGCTCGTCTTCGCAATGGTTTGTCCAGCCTGCTTGATGTCACCGCCGTCGTTCCTCTTCGCAGCAGCTACCTGGTCGTTGGCGGATACTGTCATTTTCTACTTCGCAGCGGCTACCTGGTCGTTGGTGAATACTGGTTCTCTACTTCGCAGCGGCTACCTAGTCGCTAGCAGATTCTGGTTCTCTACTTCGTAGCGGCTACCTGGTCGCTGGCAGATTCTGTCGTCTTCTACTTCGCAACGACTACCTAGTCACTTCCGGATCTACCGGTGGATGTTTTGCCTCCGCGGCTTGACCCACCCTCTGTTGGCGACCATTTCACGGATGTATTTTTCTTTTGCAGGCATAGTCGGTTGGTTTTTTGAGGTGGGGTCCTCCCTCTTGTATTCTTGCTGTTTGTTTGTATCTTTGGGATTCCGCCGGTAATCCTAGGATTACTTGTGAGTCCTTTGTATCCATGCTCCTGCCTTTCTTTTGGCATTTCCTCTTAATGAAAAACGGGTTAAAGACCTGATCGTGAAAAAAACTTTTGATGAGTCTATTTTTCCCTTCTCCACTTTACACTCCAATGCTGGTGCCCATCTTCGCTCTGATATTTCCCTTCTTCCTCCTAACCTTCTTAATCCTGCTTATGATCAAGGGGGAGAATTTATGGGTTATCATATGTTTAATTCTAATCCTTCTAACCCTGTTTGTGTTGAAGAAAATACAACAAATGATACAGGAGTAGATGGAGGGAACGGAGGCACTATTGAAGAAAATATAGCAACAAATAATATAGGAGTAGATGGAGGGAATGAAGGCACTGTGGCAATTTTGCCTGGCACAGTACAGGTAGCACCAGGCGCTGTAGGGGACTCCTCAGCAGGATCGGTTCAGGTGTCCTCAAAATCACCTGCTGGCTAACTAGAACTCCATCCAGCCAATAATGCTACTCCAAGATCATCCGACGAACCAGAAGCTATGATCAGACCAAGGACACGGTTGCAGGGTGGAATTCGAAAGCCAAAACAGTACACCGATGGTACTATTAGGTATGGATGTCTCACAACTTCTGGTGAACCTCAAAATTTAGATGAAGCTCTAGAGAACAGAAACTGGAAAGAAGCAATGGATGCTGAGTATATGGCATTGATGAAGAATAAAACATGGGATCTAGTTCCTCCACAAAAGGGAAGAAACATTATAGATTGTAAATGGGTGTATAAAATTAAAAGAAAATCAGATGGTAGTCTTGACAAGTATAAGGCTCGCTTAGTTGCAAAAGGCTTTAAGCAGAGATATGGTATTGATTATGAAGATACCTTCAGTCCAGTCATTAAATCAACTACAATCAGAGTTATTCTATCTATTGCCATCTCTAGAGGGTGGAGCTTACATCAACTTGATGTACAAAATGCTTTTCTTCATGGTGTTTTAGAGGAAGAAGTGTACATGAGGTAGCCTCCAGGATATGAAGACCCCTTAGTACCAAACTACCTGTGGAAACTAGATAAGGCCCTATATGGGCTTAAACAAGCACCCAGAGCATGGTACTCAAGACTCAGTGCAAAGTTACAAGCACTAGGTTTCAAATCATCAAAGGCAGACACATCATTATTCTTCTACAGTAAGGAAGATGTTACTATTTTCTTACTTATTTATGTAGATGATATAATCATTGCCAGCTCTACTCCAAATGCGACAGCAGCACTGCTACAAGATCTCAATCAGGAATTTGCTCTAAAGGATCTGGGAGATCTTCATTACTTTTTGGGTATAGAGGTGAGCAAGTTAAATAATGGTATTATACTGTCTCAAGAAAACTATGCATCGAACATTCTTAGACGGGTTGGTATGAGCAACTGCAAACCCGTTAGTACACCTTTCTCTACGTCAGAGAAATTATCCTTGCATATGAAGGTTCATTACTTGGTCCTAGTGACGCAACTCAGTATAGGAGTGTTGTTGGTGCCTTGCAGTATGTAAGTCTGACTAGACCAGATATTTCTTTCTCAGTTAATAAGGTTTGCCAGTATTTGCACACTCCAACCACAGTACATTGGGCAGCAGTTAGAAGGATTCTTAGATATATAAAATACACGACCAAGGCTGGACTTCATATTAACAAATCTTCTTCCTTGTTCATTAGTGCCTTTTCTGATGCAGATTGGGCAGGGTGCTTGGATGATCGACATTCCACTAGAGGTTTCGCTGTTTTCTTAGGTCCCAACCTTGTTTCCTGGAGTGCTCGAAAACAGGCTACAGTGTCGAGATCGAGTACTGAGGCTGAATATAAAGCACTTGCAGATGCTACAGCAGAAATCATGTGGATTCAAACTCTGTTGTAGGAAATTGGAGTTCATGCTCCTAGAATAGCTAAGATTTCGTGTGATAACATAGGAGCTAAATATCTTTCTGCTAATCTGGTTTTTCATGCTCATACTAAACATATTGAAGTTGATTATCACTTTGTTCGAGAAAGGGTCACTAGAAAACTTCTAGATATAGAACATATATCCACTAAAGATCAAGTTGCAGATGGCTTCACAAAACCCCTAGGTGTGCGGCAGCTGGAAATCTTCAAGAACAATCTAAACATGAAATGATTAGATTGAGGGGGAGTGTTAGATAAACAGGTATGCATGTATGTTGTACGTGTCTTCCTAATCTGTAACAACCAAGGATATCTTAGCCCAGGAGAATAGGTAGTCCCTGAGAATAGGTAGTCCCTGTTGAATAGGTAGACCTGGTAGTTTGTGAGTTGTTATGATCCAAATCTCCTGGACTAGCACCTGGTTGTTGTACTCTATGTAAAGGCCACGCACAGGGCTGTTCTGTGCATAGAAGCTAACACGAAGCCGTTGTACTCTCGATATTGAGAGACGACGTTCATCCCACGCTCTTATGCCTCTGATTTTCCACAATGAGTACATATTTCTGAAAATATATATAATCTGCATATCCTGCTTTACTTCTTGCGAGTTCTTATATGTGGTGGCAAGGACAGATCTGGTAGATCTGCCACTAATATCCTTGTTCACTGATTGATTGCGGCTGCAATTGTGTGCTTGTGAATGTTTATTTGATCTTGTTGCAGCTCTTATTTTTGTATGATTAGTTTATCATTGAGATTGGGCTATGTGTTTTTCAATTTTTCATCGTTAATTTCACTCTCACACTTTTATATTTTGTATTGCTGACATGATTTATGATCTGAATATTTTTCTTTCCCAACATACCTCAAGCTACTGGGCTTCAGATGGTGCTATCATATAATACGTAGCATACTTGTGTATTTTGAGTGTCAAATACTCTGTGCACCATCAATGTTTGGGTGCATTTTGTTCTTAGTTTCTAGACAAATACGAGTTGGGTTCATTTTTGTGCTTATTGTAGCCTATTTGGTTGCCTGTACAAGGCCAGGCCAGGTTCATAGGATGCAGTTTTCAGCTGTTTGGTTGCCTGGACAAAGGCTGAGCCTGTCCCACAGGATGCTAAAGAGCTCCCTTAGCCTGGCTCCCAGGAAACGAGTTCCATTTCTGTTCCCTGCGGGCCCGGATCGCTGGATGTGAGGTGGCCCCAAGCTAACGATATGATTAGTACACAATCAATATATATTAAATGACATTAGTGATTTCAAGAGCTAGTTAAGGCTTAATAAGGAAAGCTAAGATTACTAAAACATACTTATATACAATAAATATAAGTGAAATTTTACTACGCTCGGAAATAATGTGAGCCCTCCGTTTCGTTAGATCTAATGGTTTAAAAATAAGAGGAACCAGATAAAAGGAACTTAAGTTATGGGCCGGAACTAAAAACTATGTGGACCTGGAACTGGCTTCTAATTATGTTCCAAGGTTATAAGAGTATTGTGACGTAAAAAAAGGCAGCTTCTCTGAATGAAAAAAGAGCTGCTTCTCACCGGAACTATCCACTGAGCGACCCACAATCGATCCGCGATCCGTCTCATCAGCGGAGGAGCACCAGTTGCTCCATTTGTATTAGCTGCTGCCTGCTCTCTCCATGGGGCCCAATGGTTATTACGGATGGCTCCAAACTTTGCTGCATTGTGACTTGCTATGCTAGTATGCTGGCTTGCGTCTTGCTCTTAATGGATTGGTCTCCGGTGCTCATGCTCGCGGCGGGAACAGCAGGAGGACAAGGACGCAGCGTCCGTGCTCACGTCGCCCGCCATGAAGCAGATGTGAGAGTGGTCGTCAGAGCGGTCGCAGCAGATGGTGCGGCTGTGCAGGGACGACCGGACGAGCACGGCCTGTTGATGCCGATGCAGTGCGCCGCTGTGTTTTCAATCTGCATCGCCGCGGCCACCAACTGTTGCCCATATAATATTTAATAAATTAAATAAAACCTTATGGCCTGAAACTATGCGCGATATATGGTTTAATATCGTATGAGATTTTGACTGAACGTTGACTCGGTTTATATGGTTGGAAATTGTCCATCTATATTGAAAAGCTGAGAAAAGGACATAGGTGTGCCACACGCGTGCACGCGCCGCCACTGCCGCCGCCGGCAGGGCCGAGGCCGTGGACGTGGCAGGCGGACAGATGGGACGAGAGTGGTTTTGCCACTCAATCCACATAATCACGGGAGTTACTCTCATCCCGTTCGGGAGTGGTTTTGCCACTCAATCTACATAATCACGGGAGTTACTCTCTTTTATGCTGGAGGCGGCTTCATTGCGAGACTTTCGCCAGTTACCGTCCCTCTGTGTCCCCGTCTCCTGATCTCCTTTGCAGCCTCTTCGCTTCCCCGCCGCGGGCTTATATTCCGAATCCCTCCGTCAGTCATCTTCTTCGCATCCACCACATATTCATCTGCGCTGGAGTCTTTCCGTCTCGGTTCCTGCGCGCACAGGAATTGGGAGAGTAGGCCTCTAAAACGCCTGTCGTCTTTGAGTTTTCCTGCTCGGGTGAAGGACGGCAATCATGTTTTTGGGGAGTGTCGCTGTGGCACGACTACTCACTACGTCCTCTTCTTCCCGGCGTGACAACACGGTGCGGATCGGCACTACTTCTCTCTCTGCACTGCAACGAGCGGGACGACTACTCCGACAGGCACTATGTCGACTAGTGCATCCGGCTCTACCGCTGGGTATGTCTCTATTCTTCATCACCCAGTAAGGTTTTGTGTCAATATCATGCTGGTTAGTATCATCTACATGGCATACATGCTTAGATCACACAAGCACATATATGATGTCACCAATCTTATGATTATTGCTATTTTCTGGATTAAATTGCTATTAAAAATGCCTAATTATCTAACAATCCAAAAACGTGATAGGCAATTTTCGGTAGTTGACTTTGCGGGTATGCTGAAACCAAATGTGCTTGAGGGCACTCACTATAAGAGGTGGCGGCAAAAGTGCATATTATGGTTGACTGCTATACATTGCTATTTTGTTGCTGAGCCTAGGGCAGTTGAGCCACATACTCCTGATGAAGAGCGTGCATTCCAACATGTTGATACTACGTTCAAAACAGCAATATTGAGCGTGCTAGGAGACTCCATAGTAGATGCTTATGTGCCGCTACAGACTGGTAAGGCCATGTGGGACACACTTGAGGCTAAATATGGCGTGTCTAATGCTGGTTCTGAGTTGTATGTTATGGAGCAGTTTCATGACTACCGAATGGTCGATGGCCATTCTGTAGTGGAACAAGCTCATAAGGTACAAACACTGGCAAAAGAACCGAAATGTTTGGATGTGTGCTGCCTGACAAGTTTGTGGCAAGCTATATGATTGCCAAGCTGCCACAGACTTGGACTAATTTTACTACTTCTCTAAAACATAAGAGACAAGAGTTTGGCATTGCCGAGCTGTTGAAGAGAAGGCGAGAGCAAAGGATGTCCATGGCAAGAAGGTCGGTGAGGGGAGTTCTAGTGCCCATGTGGTGCTGAAGAATCATCTCAAGCCTCAAAAGAAAAAATTCCAGCAAGAACTCAAACAAAAGCCTACCACTCCTTTTAAGAAGAACAAGGAAAAGGACAACTGTTTCACTTGTGGCAAGACTAGGCACTATGCTAGAGAGTGTCCAGATGCTAAGTGGAAGGCGAACAAGAAAATAGCAAACACAGTTGAGACTGATGCAGTAACACCGAGGTACGGTAATTTATTGCCTACTATTCTTTCAGTTTGTCACTCACCTGACTAGTGGGTTGATACTGGTGTAAATATACATGTGTGTGCTGATGTTTCTTTGTTTTCTTCATATCAGGCAGGGCGGGCTTCCTCCTTGTTGATGGGGAACAGGGCTCGTACGGCTATACGTGGTGTTGGTACGATCGATCTGAAGTTTACTTCGGGGAAGACCGTGCAGCTGAAGAACGTGCATCATGTCCTCTAAATAAAGAAGAATTTGATTAGTGGTTCTTTGCTTTGTCGTGATGGTTATAAACTTGTGTTCGAGTCAAATAAGTTCGTACTTTCTAAGTATGGTACTTTTGTTGGGAAAGGCTATGAGAGCGGAGGCTCGTTCCGCTTGTCGTTGATAGACACTTATTTTAATTCTGTGAATCATGTGAACCACGACGTTGAGATAAATATTTGGCATTCGCGATTATGTCATATTAATTTTGGTAGCATGACTCGCTTAGCTGGTTTAAATTTAATTCTGAAATTTGAGTGTAACACCCTAGGTGTTTGTCACCGGCTAAGCATTGAGTTTGACCTCAAACAAGGCAAGCTACGTGATGTTTGGAGGTGTTTCTTTCATGTGTCTCATATCACTCTCTATCTATAGTGAGCACTAGAAAAGTGTCATGAAGTTTGGAATCAAAAAGTCACATGAAATGACAAGTCATGTATTTGTTTCAAATGTCTTTACTATGTGCTTGGATGGTACCATTAAGTGAAGGGAATTATAGACCATCAACCAAACCTTGCAACCTTGCTCAAATGACTCTAGATGAACTCTACAACAAAAGTCATGTAGGGTTCATGTTGAGCAAATGTCAAGAAAATGCCCCAATTGGCATAAAACCCTAGTTTAGGCTTTATCAAGTTACTGCCAAAGTTGTGAGGTTTGACTTCTGTACCAGTTATGAGGTTTGACCTTTAACAAAAGTTGTAGTTCATCTTATGTAGAACAAACTTTGTTAAATGGTCAAGAGCTAGTTTGGTTTCTAGCTTGGTCAAATAGAGCTCACGAGATTGAATCAGCTGCTGTTTTTGGGAGAGCAGAAAATATGCAAAGTCCTTGATTGACAGCATAAAGTTGACATGTTCATGAATTTGTATCTTCTAAATCTATGTGGTAGCTCAATTTAATTCCTTACTATGAGTTGAAGTACTTTTCATGGTGAAAACAAGGAATTAAGTGTCACCCAATTTGGAGCTCAGTTGGACGTTCAACAATAGTTCCCAAAACAGCAAAAGTTTACTTTGTTACCTTTTGACATCGACACGTTGGCATTTCGCGTTCTCCAAATTGGTTGAGCAACTTGAGTTGGACCTTTTATAGAAGTTGGAGTTTATGTCTTGGAGAAGGGCATACAAGAAGATGGCATCAGTGGGATTTCATTTTGGCCATCAATTCTTATAGTTGTTAATCACTGTCAAAACACTAACACAGCAATCTTCGAAAGTAATTATCTCCTAATCCATAGTCCTAATGATCTAGATGCTTTAATAGAAAATATAGAGCTTCATATGGGCTGCAAACTTTGTATTCAACCCATCTCCAAATTCGGCCCGGTTCGAGCTCAAATCGGCTCCCACCTTATCCACCTCGCTGCACTCACCTATTCGGGGAAACGCCGCAATAGACGACGCGTGGCTAGTGCGTGGCAGCCATGCCCGAGTTGGCGCTCCACCTCACCTCCACATGCCCCAGCGCCCTGCTGCCAAAGTAGAGAAGCACCTAAGTGCCCTCCCCATCCCTCTCCACTCCCAGGCCCTCCTCTCTCGCCTCGCTGTCGCGCAGAGCGCGCGTCCGCCATTACCGAGCCGACTGAGCTCCATGGCAACTGCGTTCTTCGCTACTCCGTGCCTTGTCAGCCCTAGCCGTCAGCTCCAGTGTCCTCACTGTCTCACGTCACCCCTGACACGCCCCTCCCCGGCCTCTCCTCGCTGTCGTAGCGCGCGGCCACCGGTGCCGTGGTTGCCGCGGACACCGGTGTGTGTGGCCAGGAGGCCATGAGCCATCGCTGGTCGACCTGGAGCCACCATTGAGTTCACGCGGACCCCCTGGTGCTCCCCTGCTGCACCACCATCGCCGACGAGCCTCCTCGCCGCTCGCAGTCCGCCGCCGCCGGAGCACCAGCCATCGGCGCCGCCTGCTTCCACGGCCAGCCGACCTTGGGTCACCTCGAGCCGAGCTGGGACCTCCTGCGGGTGCGGGCTGTCACTGCGCAGCCGCAGCACCCCCCACCGCCGCCAATGAGCCCCCTCCGGCCGAGTTTAGTGAGCTCCCGCGTGTCCTCTGCTTCGAAAACCCATCGAGGGCTTCACGTAGGAATTCAACTAAAGGGAGGGACCTAATTGCAATGTCATAGACTCATATGAATAGTGCCTCGAGGGACCTATTTGTGGTAAATCGGGTGAAACTTTGATAATGCATAGTAAATCATAGGAAATTCATAAAATAGCAAATGAGGACTTTTTGGAATCCTTGTGAAATTATCTATGCAGTGGATCTATAATATGTCATGTTTTAGTTTAAAGTTTTAGCTATAAAAATAGATTTATGCAGCTAGGTTTTCAATGCTAGTTGTGTTTGTCTTTTTCATAACTAATTTTGTGGTGCTCCAAATGATGTGAAATTTTTATGGTAGTCTAGTGATGCCATGTATGTGTTGTGGTAAAAATTTCATGGTCATTGGTTGTTGTATGAGTGAGTTATTAGTGTATCTTTCTCTCACATGATTTCTTGCAATAGCCATTTGTCTTTTTCATAGAGGTTACTATGCTTTTTGTGCACTTTTGATATGTGTTCATAATTCCACCTAATTATCTAAATAAATTAAGAAATGTATTAAAATAATTTATTTAGTAATGGACACTATGTTTTCTGGTGTTCATTAGTCATGTGTGACATGTTGGTAAAGTTGGTTTTATCCAATTATATGTTTGCAATATAAGTTGATAATTATTTCTTGCAAATGAGCTTTCTAGACAGATCTGGGAACTTAGCAAAGTTATTCATGGTAATGTGCTTTGTTATGAAACTTATGCATACAAAAGTTGTAGATAATTTATTTATCTAGATACTGTTAAAATTTGGTGGCATTTGGCCAAGTAGTTTAGGAGTTATAACTGTTTAAAGTTGGGTTACAGAATTGCTTGCTCTCTGTCTTGTTAGACCAGTTTTTGTGTTTGTGTAAATTCGACATGTCAAACTTTGGAATTATGCTGTATTGATTATAAATGAAATGTAGATAATTTCATAAGCTTTCCAGAATGTCTTGTTGCGTGTCATTTGGATCTGTAGAACTCCAGTTATGAAGTTAACAAGCAGCTACTGTTTATAGTCATGATTTTGACAGATTCTAGTTTTATGTGTTTACTTCATGTGTTGCTAAGTGTGACTTATGCCTTGATGATAGTTAAGTTAGAGCACCTGAGGTCTTGGGAAACTTGTGTAAATGCTTGGTGTTGTCTTCTTCTTTGCTATCTTAGCATAGTAGATTGAGTGATGTTTAAGTTAAGCATCGCAAAGTACTTAAGTGTGTTTAGTGTAAACTATGCTTGTCTTGCTTACTGTTTGTGATGCATCATCCATTGCACTTCCATGTATTCATGCACTTGTATCTTGCATCTCAACTAGGTACGCTAGATGCACCACGTGAAGGACATGATGTGGAGCTTAACCCAAAGATGGTGATGGTGGATCCATTCCAAAGATGGAAGGCGCCTGGAGTGTATGCCTGAAGTGGAGATGTTATCAAGACGGTGCAAGCTAACCTAACTGACTCATGTCGGATCCCAGGCAAGCCCCAGAGCATTATAAGCCTCCTAATTTCTAAAATGCAATTGAGTATTATGTTATATATATTATTGCATTAAGTTATAGGTGTTGGATGAAAACACTTACTGCATTGATATTCCATCCTTGTCCAGAAAAGCATACCTTGAATCCTATGTAGACCAGGATCGAGTAGATGCTTAGCCCTGCTTTAAGCGGTAGAAGCCGGGTGATTTCCTGTCACCTGCGAGCTTTAGGGATATTTATATATGGCACGGTTGGCTATATTTGCTATCGTGGAAAAGAACCATGTGTTAATAAAATGAAATGAGACCAAGTGGGATAACAATAGTGAAACAACAAGGCATGGAGGTCTTGGGTGTGGATCTATCTCCGTCTGTATCGATTAAGGACCGATTCTTGGAGCCTTTCCTGTTCATGTTGAACGCATGCCTAACACTTAGTTGGCCGGGTCTAGTGACCGACCATGAAGCCGAGTAGCTCAACTTAGGCTGGGACTCGATACGTATAAAGTGCGCCTCGGAAGGGAGCCATAGGCGTGAGTCTAAGGGCAGGTGATTTAAAAGTCCTGAATGTCCTGGCAGAAGGGTAATCCCTGAGAGTGATGGCACTGATCGAACCCACGAAGTTGGTTCCTGAGTTGTACCAAAGGTGATCGACGGCTGCCTTGAGCAAGGTTTGCTGGGTGAGTGTTAGGAATACCCCCTCAGCTGAGATGTAATTTGATTCGAGTCACCGTCTCTCACCGATTAGTGAGAACTTGACGGGCATATCTCCAATGTAGATACACTAAATAATATAATGGTTCAGGATTGATGATATGATGATGACAGCCTTATTATACCTGCTATGGTTAATATTGTTTACTCCTAATCAAGTGAGTGTCCTAGTACAGGTGCTAATATAGATGACAGGTTAATGATTATTAACTTGATGCTTAAGCATTAATGATTACTTATATGTACTAAGCTTTTATGCAAAATGTTGTCAAGCTAGCCCCACTTATATCAGCCTTGCATGATCCTTGGTGTCACTTTATTTCCAGTTTATGACGGGTAAGTCTAGCTGAGTACATTCTCGTACTCAAGGTTTATTCCCACTTGTTGCAGGTTGTGATGTATCATGGATACTGCAAGAATTGGATGGCTCCTACCGTAGCGGTGGAGTGTGATCATGGGCATGATCCTTCTGAGTTATCTTGTCTCTAATGCTTTTGTTGGAAGTTGACCTTGGTACTGGCATGTATTTGAAATAAGAATAATGTTAGTTTTAAATTACTTTGCTTCCGCTACTTTTCAACTTAAGTTGTAATAACTATGTTGAACTCTGATGTATATTGAATTACTTGTGAAATGGATGTAGCATATGGCTTGTTATGTTGAATCACTACGATCTTGGCTTGTATGTTGGTTGGTTTGAAATCCCTCGTGATTTCATTGGACTACCAGATTATATGGGCTCAAATGTGAGAATTTGATCACTTCAGTGATTGTTTTTGTACTTGTGCTCTTATAATTTGGACGGTTCCGTGACATTGATGTGGTCAAAGTTTCTAAGTGCCATGTTTATGTTGAATTAAAACAACCTAGCATGCCTCACAAGGCTGCTGCGGCGAGGGAGTTGGCACCGTTAGAACTAATCCATTCTGATGTGTGAGATGAATGGAGGGTTGACCAAAGGTGGCAAGAGATATTTCATAACATTCATAGATGATTGCACTCATTTTTGCTATGTGTATTTATTAAAAACAAAAGATGAAGTGTTGCATTATTTTAAGATCTATAAAGCTGAAGTAGAAAATCAACTTGAGAAGAAAATTAAACGTTTGTGGTCTGATCGCGGGGGAGAATATTTCTCAAATTAATTTTCTAAGTTTTGCGCGGTGCATGAAATTATTCATGGGAGGATGCCACCATACTCACCACAGTCCAATGGGATTACAGAGAGAAAGAACCGCACTCTAACTGATTTGGTTAACGCCATGTTAGAGACTACGGGACTATCTAAGGAATGGTGGGGTGAGACTATATTGACAGCTTGTCATGTCCTGAATAGGGTGCCCATAAAGAACAAAGAAATTACACCATTTGAGGAATTTGAGAAGAAGAGATTAAATCTTTCTTACCTGCGAACTTGGGGTTGTTTGGCAAAGGTGAATGTGCCAATAAACAAAAAGCGAAAGCTTGGACAAAAACTGTTGATTGTGTTTTTCTCGGTTATGCTATTCACAGCGTGGGTAATAGATTTTTAATAATAAGCTCTGGTGTTCCTAATATGATTGTTGGTACAATTATGGAATCTAGAGATGCGATGTTTTTTGATAATGAATTTCCCATGAAGAATACACCTAGCACTTCTAGTCAAGATTCTATTTTTCTGCCTGAGACACATGAACCGGTAATACACGCTGATGTGGAAACCCATGAGGAAATTTCTGAGGAGGATAATAAAATAGTCGCTCGAAAGAGTAAGAGATGGAGGGTTACAAAATCCTTTGGTGAAGACTATATTATATACCTTGTGGATGACACTCCCACAACCATAGATGAGGCATATTCATCACTTGACGCTGACTTGTGGAAGAAAGCTGTTCAAAGTGAGATGGACTCTATTATGTCTAATTGAACTTGGGAAGTGGTTGATCATCCATACGGATGCAAACCAATGGGGTGTAAATAGGTATTCAAAAATAAGCTAAGGCCTTATGGTACTATTGAGAAGTGCAAGACGAGGCTAGTGGCTAAAGGTTATACTCAAAAAGAAGGATATGATTATTTTGATACTTACTCACCAGTTGCCCGTCTGACGACCATACGCGTGCTGTTGTCCTTGACTGCCTCACATGGTCTTCTCGTTCATCAGATGGACGTTAAGATAGCTTTCTTGAATGGAGAGCTTGAGGAAGAGATCTACATGGATCAGCTTGATGGATTTATAGTAAAAGGTCAAGAGGGTAAGGTTTGTAAAGGGCAGACCCAGTGCTAGGCGGCTCCCACTTGAGTGGGGTTCTGGGGAAGGGTTTAACCGAGGCCAGCCTTTACCCCAGCAAATATGCAGGGAGGTGGCGTCGAACCCAGGACCTGGTGCTCAGTGGGTGAGCTTCTCACCGACTGCACCAAGCCTGCCCTTCAAGAGGGTAAGATTTGTAAATTATTAAAATCCTTGAATGGCCTAAAGCAAGCTCCTAAGCAGTGGCATGAGAAATTTGATAAAACTTTAACATCAGCCGGCTTCGCAGTGAATGAAGCTGATAAACTTATATGGCCTAAAGTAAGCTCCATACGCATGCTAGTCTGAATGCTTTCTGTCAGACATGAGTTTCATGCGATTTTGAGCATTGGCTAGGTGTTGTTTCAGCAACTGAAGATGTAATTCCCTGTTTTCCACCAGCTCTGACACTGTGGTTGAGGTAAATGGTTGAATGGATGAAGGTACTCTAATGTTAGCTTCCACACCATAGAGTGCTTTGAATGGGGAACAGCCCAACGATGTATGGTATGAAGAATTGTAACATAACTCAGCTAGGGACAACCATGTTGGCCATGTTTTAGGTTCATCTTGCACTGCACACCTGAGATACATTTCTAGGCATTAATTCACTCTCTCAGTTTGTCCATCAGATTGAGGATGATAAGCTGTACTCATAGCTAATTTGACTCTGTAAAGCTTGAAAAGTTCCTTCCAAAAGTGACTCACAAAGATGGTGTCTCTGTCACTGACAATGGAATGAGGTAATCCATGTAGTTTCACTATGTGATCCATGAACAAGAACAACTGGGCAATAGAGTGTGTTGTATATGGGTGTTTCAGTGGGACAAAGTGAGCAAACTTGGTGAGTCTATCTACTACAACCATGATGACACTATAGCCTTGTGATTTGGGCAAGCGTTCAATAAAATCCATGGAGAGGTCCATCCAAACTCCCTCTAGAATAGGAAGAGGCTGTAAGAGGCCTAGAGGTAAGCTATTGGAGTGTTTGGTGTGCTGGCAAACAAAGCATTGTTTGATAAACTCCTCTACTGCTTGCTTCATCCCTTTCCAGTGAAAATGATTTTTAAGTCTTTGGTAAGTAGCCTTGGTGCCTGAGTGCCCACCAATGGCACTAGAGTGAAAAGCAGCCAAGAGTTTTGTTTGGATGGCAGAGTTGCTGCCAATCCATATTTTGGACTTATACCTGATTAGGCCATTTTCCAAAATGTATCCTGCAGCATTAGTGTAACACCTCAGGTGTTTAGCTCTATAATTGCATTGCATTGCATAAGCTTAAGCATGCATCATTCATGTTATTTTATGTGGTTGCAACTAATGTGGTTGTTTTTAGAATTTTGTTTGGCTCACATCATGTGACACTAGGTAGTTGGTGTAACAAAAGGGGAGAGTAGCTAATGATACCTCACAACACCTTAGTTATACTTAGGGTCACTAATGGAGCAAGGTTCATGTTGACCAAAATCACCAAAATGCCCTCCAAGGTGTAGTTGACCACCATTTAGCCCTAGGATGCTCTAGTTTGACCAATTAAAAAGTCTAGCTTAGAGACCTTGCATGGTGAAGCACCCTTAAGCAAAGTTGTAGGGAATTTTATGGGGAACAAAAGTCTCAACATGACCATCTCATGAAACTGGTCAGAACATGCTCAAAAATGGCCCACAAGTCAGCTAGAGGGGCTGTCTCAACACTTAGAAATTTTTCTAAGTCTCCAAGTGTCCCTCCAGTTTTACTGAGGTCTACTTTAGAAGCTTGTAGTTTGCAAACCAGGCCAAACCAGCTTCCACTCATATTGACAAACTTTGTAGTCCTCATGTAGCTCTACAACATTGCCAACATCACCCATACCTGGTTCTCAATGGTTTAGGAGATATAGTGTCAAGAAGTTAGGGTTTCAGTCGGTATCTTTAACTGAAAACATGTTTCAGTTTCACAGGGACTTTGGAGCTATGTAGTTTCTAATCTAGGCTGAACCAGCCCAAACTCCAATTGACAAACTTGTTGCCCTCACATAGCTCTACAAATTTGATGTTGTCACCTTGGACCGAATTGAGCTGTTTTGGAAGTTAATCAGCACCAAACTTGCTCTGTCACTCGACCACCGATGTCACATTTGCAGCTTCGATTCAGTCAACGAGCTCGGACACTGGCCGTGTCGTGGAGCTCGGGCAGAAGAGCGTCGCCGCGTGGCGACCGAGCGCTACCATCGCCTCCACGTCATGAGCCCAGGCGCGAGTTTGAACACCGAGCGGACACCTCCACCCCCTCACTCGCGCTCACTCTCTTATCCCTCCCTCTCGCTCTGACCGGGGTCACCGAGGCGGAAATCAGAGATGCCATTGCCGCCGCAGCCTTCTCCGTGCTCGCGCGTGCTCACCACCGCACCACCGCTCACCAGATCACGTCCTCCACTCCGCCACACCGCCCTACACCTCCTCGGCCAGCCGGTGGCTTTGATTAAGCCCGAGGTGAGCCACATTGCCACCTCCGCCCATTCCAAAAGATCATCGGAGCTCCGCCATGTTAGGGTCATCGTGGCCAGCACCACACCGTAGTCCTCCGCCTTCCCTCGCTCGCGTTCCCTCCTTCCTATCACACGTGTGTGCTCGGGTGAAGATGCTACCGCCAGCATCAGGTTGGTCAGGCCGAAACAAGACCATGCACGGTCGTGCCATGGCTGCCGGCCAGGTGCTCACGCGGTCAAGCGGCTCCGCTCCACCCCCGTCTGAGTGAGTGGTCGCGAGAGGTCCGCTAGGGTTCCAGGAAGGTAGTGCACCCTTCGGTCGGTCGTGCGACGGCCAGGACTCGCCGGCGTACCGCCAGGCGCCACGGTCGTCCGCCATCGCCGTCGACATAGGTGCTACGGTGCAGCAGCTTTGGGGAAAATGGTTGGCCTCGATGCGGTTAGGTCTGGGCAAGCCACCGGAGTACTCGGTTTGGGCGGAGGAGCCGCCGGCGGCGAGAAATCGCTCGCCGGAGCTCACGGCCGCCGCTCCCCTGCCCTCTGTCCCTGACCGTGGGGGACCGCCTGTCAGTGCCGCACGCGGGCGGGAGCCCGAGCGGGCCACGCGCGCGCGTCGTGGGCTGCGTCTATTCCCGGGCCGGCCCAGTCTTAGATAAAATCCATTTCATTTATTTATTTTGTCACAGATTTAGTTGATGTTTGGAAAATGTAGATCTAGGGTTTTACTTGCCCAAAAATTAGGAGATAAATTTTGTTAGGATCTACATGATGTTTAGTATTTTAGAAAAATATAAATCTGGTATGTGATGTTTAGTTTCTAGGAGAATTAATAGATCTTTCAAATGTGTTTTGAAATGAAGGCAAATTTGTTAAATGTATAACTTGAGCTGTATTATTCCAAAAATTATGAAATTTGGTGGGTAGGCTAATTTATACTTGCTCTAGCTTTTGGTAAAAATTTGGGCAGTAGTGCTTAAGTACTTTTCAAGTTATAATGCTATCTTTTTATTTTAGGAAATACTTAAATGAATTTTATTAATTTTTCTACATGTGCAATGTTCTTATAACATTTTGGAGAATGTCTTGGTACCCTATAGTGTCCAAGAAAATTATGAAATCTGTTGTTTGATACTTTTCAATATGATTTGTTAATTATACAAAAATCAGCCTTTTGGGCTTGTGAATTTTGTTTAGGGAGTTTCTGTAAATAATTTTAGTTCAAATTTTTACAGTGGTCTCTTTTTGGTTCATAGAGTCTCCTGTAATTTTTGTAGAATTTTAGGAGCAGTTTACATATATGTTTAAAATCTCACTTAATTAATTAAGTAAATTAAGAAATGAGTACAAATAAATATTCTAGGTGGGCACACCTTACTTTCTAGTGTTTTTGTGACCTATGTGAACTTGTGGTAACATTAGTTTGGTCTTAAGGGATGTTTGCCACATAAATAAATATTTAATCTTTGCAATTCTAGGTTTTCTGGACAGCTGGTAGTATTTCTAGGTTTGACCTTTGATAAAGGTGGTTGCTGGAAAACTTGTAAATACCAAAGTTGTAGTAAGCTTGATAAACTAGCTTGTGTCAAAATTTGGGAGCATTTGGCTTAGTAGTTTGGGAGTTATTGCTGTTTAAAGTGACAGACCAGAATTTGCTACTCTCTGTTTAGAGAGGACATATTCTGGAACTTATGAAATTCGACATGAAAACTTAGGAATTTAGGGTTGAGATCTAAAAATGAATTATAGTGCATTTCTTAAGCTTTCCATATTGTCTTAGATCATATCTTTTGGAGTTAGGAATCTTCAGTTATATTAGAATCTTTGAGCTACTGTCCAGAATGTCTTACTGTGGTATTTTGGTGTTGGATGTGGTAACCTAAGTAATGCTACTCTTGTAATTGTTAGGTGTTGGGGCCTTAACCGAAGAAGAATAGCTATATCTTAGGTTGAGTAGATTAGGTGAGTACTTCTCTACCGGAGAGGAAATTTGCACCTAATATTTGAAGTGATTTGAATAGAGCTTTAAGAATGTTGTAATGCATTTCATTCCGAGCATACTGCATCTTTCACTATGCATACATGAGATTTATTATGCACTCATGCAATAGGTGTTCCAGAGGGGGTAACGCTCCTCGAATTCAAGCAAGTGATTCCAGAGGAAGTCCAGGACCAGTCGGAGCAGCCAGAGGAACCAACCGGCGATGAAGCTCCTGCCGAAGATCTACCCGAGTGTCCTGACCACCGGCCCTCGACCTATCTAAAAGGCAAGCCCCGGTCCATGCTAAACCCATTATTTTATAAATCTATCTTGAGTACTTTTAATTGTTTAATGCATTAAGTTGTAGGAGTTGTATGAAAACAATTATTGCATTATACTTGTCCTTGCCCAGATATCGTACTTAAATCCTAATTTAGGTTTAGGCACGTATCAATGCTTAGCCCTACTTAGTACGGTAGAAGTCAGGTGATTTCCGGTCATCCGCGAGATGTAGGAAGGAGTCACGAGTGGCTTTATGGCTATCGTAGATGGAACCATGCTTTAAAATGAAATTGAGACCGGGCGGAAGTTCGATAGTACAGCCGCAAGACACTTCACGTCTTGGGTGTGGAGCTATACCCGTCTGAGTTGTTTAAGGACCGATTCGCTGTACGTCCTTGAGTCATGTTGAACGCAGTCTAACACTTAGTTGGCCGGATAAGTCGTTCCGACCGCGAAGCCGACTAATGTGATTCAGGCCAGGAATCGAATGGTAGGTTGCTTCTTGGAGGAGAGAAAGGATGTGCTTGGGGACATTGGCGTGAGACCAAAGGGGGGTTAGAGTCCCTATCACCTGGCAGAGTGTCGCCCTTGGGATCGCGACATCATTCGGACCCGTGATTCCTGAATCATATGAAAAGGTGGCATGTGCGACCCTGGCAGGGGTCTGCACGGTGAGTGTTAGAAATACCCCTCCAGCTGGATAGGAATTCGATTCGAATCACCGTCGCTCCCGGTTAGTGAGCACTTGACTTGAGCAGCGGCAACGTAGATCTCATTAAATGAACAGATGGTTAAGTAAATGATACAATGTTGCCACAATTTATACCTGCTCTAGATATAATGCTGATAATTGTTTGATTTTAATCAAGTGCATGCTTAGTACAGGTGCTAAGATAGATGACAGGTAAATGCTGAAAATAACTGCTAGTACAGGTTATAAGAGTTTCAATTACTTATGCCTTTATCCAAAATGTGATGTTAGCTAGCCTCTTGTGTAAGCCTTGCATAATCCTTGGTGTCATCTTATTTCTGGTTTTTGACAGGTAAGTCTAGCTGAGTACATTCCAGTACTCAGGGTTTATTCCCTCCTGTTGCAGATGATATGCTCTATCAAGGCTTCTACAAAACTTGTCTCCACCCTGCGGGTGACGAAGACTATATCACTAGGGCGTGATCATCTTTTATGTACTTTCCTGATGCTTTTGCAGGTTGTTGATCAACAAGACTGGCAGTAGTTAAACAATTGGTGTGTGTATGCTTCCGCTACTTTATAAACTTGGTTTGTAATAATTGCGACTCCGTGTGTGTAAACTTATTTCGGAACTACTTGTGAAATGTAACGTATGATGTTGTATGTTGAATGATACGATCTTGGTTGTAAGCAAGTTGGTTTGAAATCCTTCGTGGTTTTGATTGACTACCGGGATTATATGGGCTCAAGTTCGAAAATTTGAGCGCTTCGGTGCTTGTTTCTGTACTTGTGCTCTTATAATTTGGTCAGTTCTGTTACCGCTGGTACCGGAGCATAATTCAACATTAAACACATCATACGAGTATTTAAAAACAAAAGTATTTGATTATGAAAAGGGTTAAAACTCTAAAAATTATTTTTATAGGTATGCCAGTGATCACATCCCTTAGCCCAAATAAGGACTCTTAGGTGGCTTATTATAAAGACTAACTTGGGAGCCTTGTTTGTTTTTGTTTCATCGTCCATACGGCGTGATATTGTATGGATGCCATCCACTTGGGTGGTAATGTATGGATCAATTGCCTCGACGCTCTGGTAAGTGTGAGTTGTGGGAGCATGATCGTCCAACCGGCGATCTAGGGGAGAGTAGTTTTGGTGACTTGTATACTTACATGTTTAAACCGTGTAATTATGTAAGCACTTAATTGTGGGAACCTTTATATCGGGTAGCTTTGATACTGAAGTATATACATCAGGGGATGTGTATATGGAAAGTATTTAAATTACTGCTTTCTTGTGTGCTTATATTAGAAAACTGTTGGGCTGAAATGAGATTTTCTGTAGGTACACTAACAGCGTAACGAGTAGACCGATAGTTTCGCTTATATGAGAGAACGTATGTATGCCACCGCCTAGCGTTAGAACTTTAGGTTTCAACTAAGGTGAGAGGGCGTACGGAACGTGCATGCATCATGTTTAATTATATCATATATATCATTTACTCCCTCCTTAAAAATTTCAATAGTCCCGACTAAATTAAATTTCGTATCCCCTAAATGATCCTCACTTTAAGTCATATCTTGTTGCTACAGATGGCACGTACCAAGTGGACCGCCCGCAAGTCAACCGGGGGCAGGGTCCCTCGTCACCAGCTAGCTCCACGTGAGCCCCGCCCCGAGCCCACTGAGGTGGAAAGGCTGAGGGCTGAGTTGGCCGAAGTGACTGCTGCCAGGAATGCAGCGCGTCAGTAACCGGAGCAAGTGATCCGTGATCGTGACCAGGAAACACTTGCAGTCTAGAGATTGACAGTAGCAAATCGCAACTGTCAACGCATGCTGGTCCATGTCATGAATCAGAAGGATGAAGTCTGGCACGAGGAGAACGTTCTGAGAGCTCGTCAGTTTGAGCTCGGGCAACAGTTGGAGAATGCTGAAGAATACAATGACAATCTTCATGAAGAAGTGCACCGCCTAAACAACCAGCTAAATCCTCTGCTGCCTCAAAACAACAACGCAGATGAGGACATGGGTTCGGGAATCGTCATGGCTGAAGATGATGATGAAGTGGAGGTCAATGGGCCCCAAGATGCCACACCAGAAGAAGCACTAGAAGAAGAGCCAGAAGAAAAAGAAGAAGACGAGGAGTTAGAGCCTGTTAGCGATGAGGATGGCGGGGAGATCCTTGACACCGACTCTGAGGACGATGCTTAGAGTAGTCATCGCGTAGCTACGATGTTAGAATCGTCTTTTGTGCCTCCTAGGGTTAGAGTGAGGCTTTGTAATAACTTGACTTTTGGGATATAAGGTCAAACCCTATGTTTCCTAGATGTTTAGTTAGAACCTATTAATTTCGATCACAATTGGATGTCTTATTGTGTTGCGTTCGATGATGGTGTCACGATTAGCACCCTTCGGTGCCGCGACGAAACTGAGGGCCTCCTGTGGCGCGCGACATAAGGCTGTGCTGCTTGGTACGCGATGGTATCGAGGTGGCTAGTCATGATCCACCATGGAACTCTACCATTGAGAAGTCTCTTTGTGGTCAGTTTGAAGTAGCCTTTCTCCGTCAAGTAGAAATTTTTGGATTTGAATCCGAGTACCATACGAAAGGTCAAAAATCACGTAGATATTAACGTAAACGGTTCAGTAACTGCTGTGCTCCTTGTGAGTGAGCCTTTATCAAAGTACGTCTTGTTGGATTCCCTCGCATGATTGCGTCAATTGATGCGCTTGAATGGATTGTGCGGTTGTGATGAATTATTGTGCCATGAGTATTTTGAGAAGTCCATTTCATGAAGTCAGTTTGACATATTTACAATAATTCATCTACAAATTTCCCACATCGTCAGTGCTCATTGGCTATGCATTTTGCAGATGTCGTACAATCTCCGTTGGGGTCGTGGCAATGAGGATGAGGAACAGCCACCCCCTCCGCCACCACCTACCCCGGCTGAGCTGATGCAGATCGTGGTCGAAGGGCAGCGCATGCTGGCAGATGCTATGCGCCAGCTTGCCAACCGGGAGGCTCGTCATGGCCGCAAGGGCCCAGAACCCAATCAATACAGTGATTTCAAGGACTTTCTTGATACTAAGCCCCCGCTCTTTAAGGAGGCGGAGGAACCACTGCAAGCCGACGAGTGGTTGAACACTATTGAACAAAAGTTTTGTCTGCTTCGCTTGACCGATGAGCTAAAAAATGAATATGCTTCTCATCAGCTACATGGTCCAGCGGGTATTTGGTGGAGCCACTATCGTTCCACACTGCCTGCAAATGTCCCGATTGCTTGGGACCAGTTCAAGGCAGCATTCCGTGGGAACTATATTCCTCCAGGTCTTATGGCAATCAAGCACATAGAATTCATGAGGCTGTCGCAGGGGAATAAAAGCTTGACTGAATATCTGCAATCTTTCAACAACCTGGCAAGGTATGCAACAGAGTTTGTGGATACCGATGCCAAGAAGATTGCTAGCTTTAAAAGAGGCCTCGGTCCAAAACTGATGAAGACCATGGGCATGAGCAAGTGTACTACCTTCAATGACTTTATCAGTGATGCTTTGACTCAGGAAAACAATAATGCTATTTATTCTGCCTCTAAGAGCCGCAAAAGGGCCATTGAGGCGAGTGCTTCGCAGTCTTGGACTCCAGCTGCACCTAGGGCTTCCCCTCGCCCACCTGCTCAGAATACCAAGTTTCGTCCACCACAGAAGAAGCCTGCTGCCAAAACTGGGTTCTGCAAGGCTTATACAGTCGCTCTGCCCAAGGGAAATTCTGGTCAGAGCAGCTCCAGTGTTCCTCCCAGCAACATGCCTTGCTGGAACTGCAACAAGCCAGGCCATTGGTCCCAGAACTGTCCTTACGCTAAGAAGAATGTCAACCAAGGTGGCCGTCAGGGGCACGCTCATTATAACAGTATTGAGGAAATCCCATCTGGTGAGGTTGTCACTGCTGGTAAGTTCCTAGTTGACCAACATCCTGCAGTGGTACTTTTTGATTCAGGTGCTTCGCATTCCTTTATCAGTCCTAAGTTTGCATCAAAGTTTACACACAAATTGCATACTGTTGAAGGTGGGGGTTATTGCATTAGTGCAGCAAGTGGGAATATTTCCACAAATAAAGTAGTGGGGAATCTTGAGTTTGAGATAGAAGGGCGAAAGTACTCGCTTGCTTTAGTGGTGTTGCCAGGATTAGGCATAGATGTTATTTTGGGCATGAATTGGATGAGTCAGAATGGGGTACTCATTGATACATCCACTCGGGTAGTTATGCTCAGAGATCCTATAGATCAAAAGGGTTTTCTGGTACAACTTCCCAGAAAAGTTGATCTGTCTGGGGAAGTTCATGTTGTGCAAGCAAAGGCGTTGGCTGAAATTCCCGTAGTAAATGAGTTTCCGGATGTTTTTCCCGATGATTTGCCAGGACTCCCTTCGGATCGGGATGTGGAATTTAAAATTGAGTTGTTGCCTGGCACAGCTCCCATCTCTAGGAGACCTTATAGGATGTCTCCGAATGAGCTAGCTGAACTTAAGGTGCAGTTGAATGAACTTTTGAAGAAGGGGTTGATTCGTCCTAGTTTGTCTCCGTGGGGATGCCCTGCTATCTTTGTGAAGAAGGATTAGACCTTGCGGATGTGTGTAGATTATAGACCTCTGAATGCAGTCACTGTCAAAAATAAGTATCCTCTGCCACGTATCGATATCCTGTTCGATCAGTTGTCCAAAGCTAAAGTCTTTTCCAAGATTGATCTGAGGTTTGGTTACCATCAGATTAAAATCCGTCCCGAAGATATTCCAAAAACAGCTTTCTCGACAAGATACGGCCTTTATAAGTATCTTGTTATGTCTTTCGGCCTGACAAATGCCCCCGCACACTTCATGTGCTTGATGAATTCGGTGTTTATGCCCGAATTGGACAAGTTTGTGGTGGTGTTTATTGATGACATCTTGATATATTCTGAAAATGAGGAAGAACACGCTGAACACCTGTGTATTGTTCTCACCAGACTACGAGAACATCAACTATATGCGAAGTTTAGTAAATGTGAATTCTGGCTTCATGAAGTACCTTTCCTTGGGCATGTATTGTCCGATGGGGGAATTATGGTGGATCCCACCAAGGTACAGGAAGTATTGAATTGGAAGGCTCCTACTTCGGTTTATGAGGTCTGGAGTTTTCTTGGGTTAGCTGGCTATTATCGTCGCTTCATCCCGGATTTCTTAAAAATAGCCAAACCCATGACTCGGTTGCTACAAAAAGACACCAGGTTTGTCTGGACTCCTGAGTGTGATGCGGCTTTTCACCAACTGCGAACCCTCCTAACCTCAGCTCTGGTTTTGGCACAACCGGATATCGAGAAACCATTTGATGTTTATTGTGATGCCTCAGGCATAGGTTTGGGAGGTGTGTTGATGCAGGAAGGCCGAGTGATTGCATATACCTCTCGACAACTTCGGAAACATGAGGTGAATTATCCAACGCATGACTTAGAACTGGCCGCAGTTGTTCATCCTTTGAAAGTATGGCGGCATTATCTGCTAGGCAATGTCTGCAATATCTACACAGACCACAAAAGTCTCAAATACATCTTCACCCAACCCAAGTTAAATATGCGTCAAAGAAGATGGCTCAAGTTGATTAAGGATTATAACCTTCAATTACACTATCATCCTGGCAAGGCAAATGTGGTTGCGGATGCTTTAAGCCGTAAGTCTCATTGTCATTCCTTAGTTAAAACTGATTTTCATCGGTCTCGACTTCTACATCCAACAGTCTTGTATAACATCACTGTCAGTTACACTCTCAAAAGTAGAATTATTGAGCTCCAAAAGACTGATCCTGGTGTATTCCACATAAAACACAAGATGAAAGAGGAAGAAACTAAGCACTTCAGGGTAGATGAAGAAGGTGTGTTGTGGTTTAAGGATAGATTAGTGCTACCTAAGGACCGAGAGCTTAGAGATCAGATCCTGTCCGAAGCACATTCGTCCAAGTTGTCCATCCATCCCGGTAGTAATAAGATGTATTATGATTTGAAGTCACTTTATTGGTGGACCAAGATGCAGAAAGAGATAGCTGCATATGTTGCTAGGTGTGACACCTGCTATAGAGTTAAAGCTGTGCACATGAAAGCTGGGTTACTTCAACCACTTTCTATCCCAGGCTGGAAATGGGAAGAGATAAGTATGGATTTCATTGTCGGACTTCCTCCTACTATCAAAAATCACAACTCCATCTGGGTAATTGTGGACCATTTGACCAAATCAGCTCACTTCATTCCAGTTAGAGTGGACTATCATCCCACTGACTATGCTGAGTTGTACTTCAATCATATAGTCCGGCTCCATGGGGTACCTCGTACTATCGTTTCTGACCGTGGTCCCCAGTTCACTGCTCGCTTTTGGGAGCACTTGCATCACCATCTGGGAACCAAGTTAGTGAGAAGCTCTGCTTATCACCCCTAGACGTCCAGTCAGACGGAACGGGTTAACCAAATCTTGGAAGATCTGTTGCGGGCATGTGTCATTTCATCCAAGGGTTCTTGGGAAAAATGGTTACCTCTAGCCAAATTCTCGTACAATAATAGTTACCAAGAGAGTATTAAGATGGCCCCATTCGAAGCTTTGTACGGTCGTAAGTGTAGAACTCCACTAAACTGGGTAGAAGCTGGTGAAAGGAGGTATTATGGTATTGATTTTGTTCAGGAAGCTGAGGAACAAGTCCGTACCATCCAAAAACATATGGCTGCAGCCCAAGTTAGATAGAAAAGTTATGCTGATCGTCGTAGAAAACCGCTCGAGTTTGAAGTTGGAGACTTCGTTTATCTGAAAGTTTCTCCAATGAAGAGTGTCCAATATTTTGGTGTTAAGCGGAAACTTGCGCCAAGATACGTGGGTCCTTTCCCAATCATAGACAAGAGTGGAGCTGTTGCATACAAGATCCAGTTACCTCCTGAAATGAGTGCCATATTCAACGTCTTCCATGTATCTCAGCTCAAAAAGTGTCTTCGAGTTCCTGAGGAAAGAGTCCTGTTAGGAGATATTAGGCTTGAGTCTGATTTAACTTACGAAGAAAAGCCAGTCCGGGTGATCGATACTCAGGAACGAGTAACTAAAAGCAAAGTGGTTAAGTGGTATAAAGTAATGTGGAGTAATCAGAGTAGTGAAAATGACGCTACATGAGAACGGGAGGACTATTTGCGGGATGGCTATAAGGAATTCTATAAAAAATGATACGCTTTCCAAATCTCGGGACGAGATTTTTATAAGGGGGAGGACTGTAACACCTTAGGTGTTTAGCTCCATAATTGCATTGCATTGCATAAGCTTAAGCATGCATCATTCATGTTATTTTATGTGGTTGCAACTAATGTGGTTGTTTTTAGAATTTTGTTTGGCTCACATCATGTGACACTAGGTAGTTGGTGTAACAAAAGGGGAGAGTAGATAATGATACCTCACAACACCTTAGTTATACTTAGGGTCACTAATGGAGCAAGGTTCATGTTGACCAAAATCACCAAAATGCCCTCCAAGGTGTAGTTGACCACCATTTAGCCCTAGGATGCTCTAGTTTGACCAATTAAAAAGTCTAGCTTAGAGACCTTGCATGGTAAAGCACCCTTAAGCAAAGTTGTAGGGAATTTTATGGGGAACAAAAGTCTCAAAATGACCATCTCATGAAACTGGTCAGAACATGCTCAAAATGGCCCACAAGTCAGCTAGAGGGGCTGTCTCAACACTTAGAAATTTTTCTAAGTCTCCAAGTGTCCCTCCAGTTTTAGTGAGGTCTACTTTAGAAGCTTGTAGTTTGCAAACCAGGCCAAACTAGCTTCCACTCATATTGACAAACTTGTAGTCCTCATGTAGCTCTACAACATTGCCAACATCACCCATACCTGGTTCTCAATGGTTTAGGAGATATAGTGTCAAGAAGTTAGGGTTTCAGTCGGTATCTTTAACTGAAAACATGTTTCAGTTTCACAGGGCGCCACTTTGGAGCTATGTAGTTTCTAATCTAGGCCGAACCAGCCCAAACTCCAATTGACAAACTTGTTGTCCTCACATAGCTCTACAAATTTGATGTTGTCACCTTGGACCGAATCGAGCTGTTTTGGAAGTTAATCAGCACCAAACTTGCTCTGTCAGTCGACCACCGATGTCACGTTTGCAGCTTCGATTCAGTCAACGAGCTCGGACATTGGCCGTGTCATGGCGCTCAGGCAGAAGAGCGTCACCGCGTGGCGACCGAGCGCTGCCATCGCCTCCACGTCATGAGCCCAGGCACGAGTTTGAACACCAAGCGGACACCTCCACCCCCTCACTCGCGCTCACTCTCTTCTCCCTCCCTCTCGCTCTGACCGAGGTCACCGAGGCGGAAATCGGAGACGCCATTGCCGCCGTAGCCTTCTTCGTGCTCACGCGTGCTCACCACCGCACCACCGCTCACCAGATCACGTCCTCCACTTCGCTACACCGCCCTGCACCTCCTCGGCCAGCCGGTGGCTTTGATTGAGCCCGAGGTGAGCCGCATTGCCACCTCCGCCCGTTCCCAAAGATCACCGGAGCTCTGCCATGTTAGGGTCACCGTGGCCAGCACCACACCGTAGTCCTCCGCCTTCCCTCGCTCGTGTTCCCTCCTTCCTATCACACGTGTGTGCTCGGATGAAGATGCTACCGCCAGCATCGGGTTGGTCAGGCCGGAACAAGACCGCGCACGACCGTGCCATGGCTGCCGGCCAGGTGCTCACGTGGTCAAGCGGCTCTGCTCCACCCCCGTCTGAGTGAGTGATCGCGAGAGGTCCGCTAGGGTTCTAGGAAGGTGGTGCACCCTTCGATCGGTCGTGCGACGGCCAGGACTCGCCGGCGTACCGCCAGGCGCCACGGCCATCCGCCATCGCCATCGGCATAGGTGCTATGGTGCAGCAGCTTTGGGGAAAATGGTTGGCCTCGGTGCGGTTAGGTCTGGGCAAGCCACCAGAGTACTCGGTTTGGGCGGAGGAGCCGCCGGCGGCGAGAAATCGCTCGCCGGAGCTCACGGCCGCCGCTCCCCTGCCCTCTGTCCCTGACCGTGGGGGACCGCCTGTCAGTGCCACGCGCGGGCGGGAGCCCGAGCGGGCTGCGCGCGCGCGTCGTGGGCTGTGTCTGTTTCCGGGCCGGCCCAGTCTTAGATAAAATCTATTTCATTTATTTATTTTGTCACAGATTTAGTTGATGTTTGGAAAATGTAGATCTAGGGTTTTACTTGCCCAAAAATTAGGAGATAAATTTTGTTAGGATCTACATGATGTGTAGTATTTTAGAAAAATATAAATCTGATACGTGATGTTTAGTTTCTGGGAGAATTAAATAGATCTTTCAAATGTGTTTTCAAATGAAGGCAAATTTGTTAAATGTATAACTTGAGCTGTAGTATTCCAAAAATTATGAAATTTGGTGGGTAGGCTAATTTATACTTGCTCTAGCTTTGATAAAAATTTTGGCGGTAGTGCTTAAGTACTTTTCAAGTTATAATGCTATCTTGTTATTTTAGGAAATACTTAAATGAATTTTAGTAATTTTTCTACATGTGCAATGTTCTTATAACATTTTGGAGAATGTCTTGGTACCCTATAGTGTCCAAGAAAATTATGAAATTTATTGTTTGATACTTTTCAATATGATTTGTTAATTATACAAAAATCAGTCTTTTGGGCTTGTGAATTTTGTTTAGGGAGTTTCTGTAAATAATTTTAGTTTAAATTTTTACAGTGGTCTCTTTTTGGTTTATAGAGTCTCCTGTAATTTTTGTACAATTTTAGGAGTAGTTTACATATATGTTTAAAATCCCACTTAATTAATTAAGTAAATTAAGAAATGAGTACAAATAAATATTCTAGGTGGGAAAACCTTACTTTATGGTGTTTTTGTGACCTATGTGAACTTGTGGTAACATTAGTTTGGTCTTAAGGGATGTTTGCCACATAAATAAATATTTAATCTTTGCAATTCTAGGTTTTCTGGACAGCTGGTAGTATTTCTAGGTTTGACCTTTGATAAAGGTGGTCGCTGGAAAACTTGTAAATACCAAAGTTGTAGTAAGCTTGATAATCTAGCTTGTGTTAAAATTTAGGAGCATTTGGCTTAGTAGTTTGGGAGTTATTGCTGTTTAAAGTGACCGTCTAGAATTTGCTACTCTCTGTTTAGAGAGGACAGATTCTGGAACTTATGAAATTCGACATGGAAAACTTAGGAATTTAGGGTTGAGATCTGAAAATGAATTGTAGTGCATTTCCTAAGCTTTCCAGATTGTCTCAGATCATATCTTTTGGAGTTAAGAATCTTCAGTTATGTTAGAATCTTTGAGCTGCTGTGCAGAATGTCTTACTGTGGTATTTTGGTGTTGGATGTGGTAACCTAAGTAATGCTACTCTTATAATTGTTAGGTGTTAGGGCCTTAACTGAAGAAGAACAGCTATATCTTAGGTTGAGTAGATTAGGTGAGTACTTCTCTACTGGAGAGGAAATTTGCACCTAATATTTGAAGTGATTTGAATAGAGCTTTAAGAATGTTGTAATACATTTCATTCCGAGCATACTGCATCTTTCACTATGCATACATGAGATTTATTATGCACTCATGCAATAGGTGTTCCGAAGGGGGTAACGCTCCTCGAATTCGAGCAAGTGATTCTGGAGGAAGTCCAGGACCAGCCGGAGCAGCCAGAGGAACCAACCGGCGACGAAGCTCCTGCCGAAGATCTACCCGAGTGTCCTGACCACCGGCCCTCGACCTTTCTAAAAGGCAAGCCCCGGTGCATGCTGAACCCATCATTTTATAAATCTATCTTGAGTACTTTTAATTGTTTAATGCATTAAGTTGTAGGAGTTGTATGAAAACAATTGTTGCATTATACCTGTCCTTGCCCACATATCGTACTTAAATCCTAATTTAGGTTTAGGCACGTATAAATGCTTAGCCCTGCTTAGTACGGTAGAAGTCGGGTGATTTCCGGTCATCCACGAGATGTAGGAAGGAGTCACGAGTGGTTTTATGGCTATCGTGGATGGAACCATGCTTTAAAATGAAATTGAGACCGGGCGGGGAGTTCGATAGTACAGCCATAAGACACTTCACGTCTTGGGTGTGGAGCTATGCACGTCTGAGTCATTTAAGGACCGATTCGTTGTACGTCCTTGAGTCATGTTGAACGCAGTCTAACACTTAGTTGGCCGGATAAGTCGTTCCGACCGCGAAGCCGAGTAATGTGATTCAGGCTGGGAATCGAATGGTAGGTTGCTTCTTGGAGGAGAGAAAGGATGTGCTTGGGGACATTGGCGTGAGACCAAGGGGGGTTAGAGTCCCTATCACCTGGCAGAGTGTCGCCCTTAGGGTCACGACATCATTCGGCCCCGCGATTCCTGAATCATATGAAAAGATGGTCTGTGCGACCCTGGCAGGGGTCTGCACGGTGAGTGTTAGAAATATCCCTCTAGCTGGATAGGAATTCGATTCGAATCGTCGTCGCTCCCGATTAGTGAGCACTTGACTTGAGCAGCGGCAACGTAGATCTCATTAAATGAACAGATGGTTAAGTGAATGATACAATGTTGCCACAATTTATACCTTCTCTAGATATAATGTTGATAATTGTTTGATTTTAATCAAGTGCATGTTTAGTACAGGTGCTAAGATAGATGACAGGTAAATGCTAAAAATAACTGCTAGTACATGTTATAAGAGTTTCAATTACTTATGCCTTTATGCAAAATGTGATGTCAGCTAGCCTCTTGTGTAAGCCTTGCATAATCCTTGGTGTCATCTTATTTCTGGTTTTTGACGGGTAAGTCTAGCTGAGTACATTCCAGTACTCAGGGTTTATTCCCTCCTGTTGCAGATGATATGCTCTATCAAGGCTTCTGCAAAACTTGTCTCCACCCTGCGGGTGACGAAGACTAGATCACTAGGGCGTGATCATCTTTTATGTACTTTCCTGATGCTTTTGCAGGTTGTTGATCAACAAGACTGGCAATAGTTAAACAATTGGTGTGTGTATGCTTCTGCTACTTTATAAACTTGGTTTGTAATAATTGCGACTCTGTGTGTGTAAACTTATTTCGGAACTACTTGTGAAATGTAACGTATGATGTTGTATGTTGAATGATGCGATCTTGGTTGTAAGCAAGTTGGTTTGAAGTCCTTCGTGGTTTCGATTGACTACCGGGATTATATGGGCTCAAGTTCAAAAATTTGAGCGCTTCGGTGCTTGTTTTTGTACTTGTGCTCTTATAATTTGGTCGGTTCCGTTACAATTAGGACTGACTAGAGCTAATTGTTTCAATAGGTCCTGAGCTCTAGAATCAATAGCATAGGAATTGGTCACCTCCTGGATCCAATCATGTTGCACCCTGGAGACTGCTTGTAATGCATTGAGGTGGGCTATTCTTGAAAGGGCATCTACAGCAATATTTTCCTTGCCCTTTTTGTAAACTATTTTGAATTGGAGCCCCATAAGCTTTGTCATAGCTTTTCTCTGCATCTCAGAATGTAGGTTCTGTTCAGTTAGGTCAGACAGAGACTTATGATTAGTGAGGATGATGCATTGCTGCCTCAGCAAGTAAGGCTTCCATCTTTCCACTGCCATAATGAGTGCCAGAAACTCTTTCTCATATATTGATAGAGCTTTGTGTCTCTCACCCAGTGCTTTGCTTAAGAATACAATGGGTTGGCCAGCTTGCATCAGGACTACCCCAATACCCTCTCCACATGCATTAGTCTCCACTGTAAATGGTTCGGCAAAATTTTGTAAGGCTAGGACTGGTGTGGATGGCCACTTTGAGTGCATCAAATGCCTATCGAGACCACTGAAACTGTTTGTGCTTGAGGATGTTTGTTAGGGGCTTTGCTATAATCCCATATCCCTTGACAAATTTTCTATAGTAGCTTGTGAGACCTAAGAATGCTCTCAACTCAGTAAAGTTGATAGGTGTAGGCCAGTGCAACATTGCTTGTACCTTGCTTGGATTAGTAGACAACCCTTCTGAAGAAATTATATGCCCTAGATATTCCAATTTTGGTTGAGAAAAAGAGCACTTGGACTGCTTTAGATATAATTGATTATCCAGCAGAGTTTGCAGCACTGACTGAAGGCGTTGATAATGTTCTTCCAAAGACTTGCTGTATATTAGTATGTCATCTAGGAAGACTAACAAATTTTCTCAGGAAGGGCTATAAAACTTGATTCATTACACAAAATTTCTCAGGAAGGGTTGTAAAACTTGATTCATTACACACTGAAAGGTTGTCGGTGCATTAGTGAGACCAAAAGGCATCACTTTAAATTGATAATGGCCATGATGTGTTTTAAAAGCAGTCTTATACTCATCCTCTGGAAGCATTCTCACTTGGTGATAGCCTGACTTCATATCCAACTTGGTGAAGATCTTGGCTCCAAACAACTCATCCAAAATCTCTTCTATGATTGGTAGAGGAAATCTATTTTTTATGGTGATGTCATTCAACTTCCTGTAATCCACACAAAACCGCCAGGTTCCATCTTTTTTCTTCACTAAGAGGACAGGAGAGGTAAAAGGGTTGTGACTGCGTATTATGAATCTGCCTCCAACAACTATTTGACCTGATCCTCAATCTCTGTTTTTAATTGTGGAGAGTAATGATAAGGTTGGCATTGATGGGTATTGCTCCTAGGGTGGGTAAGTGGGATAGAGTGATCATAACTTCTTGCAGGGGCAAGTGTCTGGGGATCATTAAACACTATTGCATATTGTTGGAGCACTTGCTGGATTGCTGGTGGTACTGGACTGCTATCTTTAGCTGCAGTAGACATAGATGGTTGAACTGTGTTGACAATGGCAAAGGCCCATGCATCATTTCCCTTGGTGGCATTATACAATTTGGTAGTTGAAATTGATGTTGCACCCAGTGGTGGTGGCAGGAGGCCTTGTAACTTTATCTGCTGACCTTGGTGTTCAAATTCCAATGTTTTTCTGTCCCAATCACACTTCATTGGACTATGTTGCTTGAGCCAATCACACCCTAGAATAGCATCATATGGTGCCATATCAAGCACTATCATATCACTTGTCCTTGGATGTACCATTGAAGATTTGGAACCTGGGTTGCTGTTGTAAGATAGTGACCATTTGCCAGTTTCACTTTCCTTGGTGGTGAAGGTACTCTTGCCAATTTTGCTAATTGGACAAAATTTTTGCTAACAAAGCTGTGAGAGTTTCCTGAGTCGCATCACTTTGTCTTTGACCATGGCCTTAAGCTTAATGGAATTTTGTGTTTCTAAGCTAGAGAGGGCATTTAGTGAAAGCTGACCAAAGTCTTCAGTTAAGGCATCTTCCACTGCCAACTAGTTCGGCATATCTTCTGTGATTTCAGTTTTGTCTAGGTCATTGACCACCAATGCATTGATCTGAGATTTTTGTTTCTTTGGACAAATATCAGCATGCCCTGGTTCATACTTTTCTCTACAAGAGTAGCATAGATTGTTAGCTCTTCTGTAGTCCCTCAATTGTCTGATCCTCTGTAAATTGACTGTTGATGTGTTCAGTTGGGCCTCTATTTTTTTGTTCTGAAATCTTGGTATTGGATTTTTGTTGGACTTGGACTTGTTTCTTTCCAAAGTCCTCTGTTGTATTTTAGCTATCACTACTGCTCTATCCACAGTCACAGGAACATGAGGTTCCACAGTAGCTTTAATGTCATCCCTGAGTCCCTCCACATACTTGGTTGCAAAAAATAGCTCATCATAGTGACTATTGTGCATGGTCAGCTCAAATTGTAGGGCCCGAAATGCTTTGGTATAGTCTTCCACAGTTCCTGTTTGCTTGAGATTCAGCAAATCAAATATTGCATTCTTGAAATCATCAGCACCAAATTTATCCTGCACTATTTCACAGAACTTCTTCTAGCTTGGAATTTGATGATTTTGTTTGTATGCTTGCCACCACTTGGCTGCATTATCTTGCAAATGCATGGTTGCAGCAGTAACTTGAAGATTTGTTGGAATACTATAGATTGTGAAATAGTTGGTGCAGTTATCAATCCAAATCTTTGGGCTGCTGCCATCAAACTTTGGGAAGTGCATCTTAGGCAGAGTATGGTGTGGCAAAGAGTCTGTCTTGGGTTGCTCTCTCTTGTTCTTGGATTTTTTGGAGGGTTCTGCAATATCTTTCTCTTTGCCAAACACATTGGTGAAGGAATGCTCTTCTTCAGACAAAATATATTCTTCTTCTAAGTTATCATACTGGGCTTCAGCTTCCATAGTACGCAGTGTCAAAGTTGCCACTGCCTGTCCACTAGCTTGGGCCTGCTGAGACATCACTCTCTGAGCCTCACGCTGGTCCTGAAAATCTTTCTTCATCTCTTGCTGAATGAGGCCAATATCGTTCACCCGAGCAAACAGAAGATCAAAACCCTCCATAACCTGATCCCACCGTCCCTTTTCTTCGTCTGTTTTGCTAGACATGGCTTCCAAGATGATGTTGGTTTGTGCTGAAGGTTTTGGTGGCACCGTGATTGACAGATCGAAGAAACCCCGTGGAAATCAGAAATTGGATGTGGCAACTGGTTTGGTGAATACCTCCCCGTTTGCCTGCCACACCCGGTCGCCGACTACGCCTGAAAGTGCGGCACGACCAAGGAATTTTACACAGGAACACAGTCCTACAACCCGAGTGTGTGGGCACTTTCCCGCCATCACCTCCCACACCCTAATCGGCTTGAGGAAGCTCCGGAATTTTACACAGGAACGATGTCCTGAAACCCTTACTCCCACCGATTGAGTGTACCGAAAGGAATTGGAGCACGGATGATGTGGTGCTCACCAAGGTTCACGCCGCCGAACCAGAATTGTCGATGTAGTCCCCCAGTCGAGTGTTGTGCCGAAGAGGTTGATTAGGGTTTGGTGGAGGTGGAGATGGTGGGGCTCAAGCTCGGTAGTATCGCTGCCGGTGCTGACCCAGTTCAACCAAAGGAGGGACCTCTGGGATCTCACGTCGAATACCCCAAGGGCGTGAACGGAGATCACCTGCCCACCGGAATTACGAACTGAAGATCGAAGCACGCGGTGTTGGAACGTACCGTGGAACAGCTGAGCGTCTTGGTGGTGGTGGTGATGACGCCGGATCGCCGGATCCGTCGCTTGGGTTGTCGGAGATGATGGAGGGTAGGGCGGATACGATTGGGTGTTGGGGAAGCCGGGTAACTGGCGGTGGAGAGAGCCCACTGGAGCCCACGCCCACGCCGAGGAAGGACGGTCTTTGATACCAACTGTTATGCCCCGTGGCCGCCGGTGATGGCCGCCAACTTGGATCCCAGACAAAAAGTTGGAGTGTGGCTTTCCTGGTTTTCTAACATCAGACTGCACACAAACTGCCACAGAAGAGGAAGAGCAAGAGTGAAGCATCTGCTGTTGATCAATTCCAGAGAATCGAAGAACCGAAGAATACTCAGATGGACCTAGTCAAGCATGAACTTCTATGTTCTTCCATCAACTTATTCATGTGTACTCTAAATATGCAGTACCTTTTGAGCTTAAGTTATCCTAGTTAAAATGAATTTTTTATCTGTGTGCTTGACTGCTTGTATCATGTCAGGAAACTGAATTTCACGGTATGTTCAGGCAATATGGTTAGTAGACCTATGACAATATGCTTTAAATTCTAGATTGCACCAACACTTATTTCATACATTGGTCGTAGAGTAGCCCAGCTTGATACAATTAGGAGTTACTTTCTATTATATTTCATAATGACATAATTGGGTAATTTAGATACAAATTTAGGGGTTTCTCAATGTTTTTCATGTTGGTTACAGTGCTGATATTTATATTTCCTTAAAACTCCACCAATACTAAGTTACTCTAACAGACATTACTTCTTGGCTGTTGACTTTGTAATGATTAATGGATAATATGCATAGATTGAGTTTGTTGTGCAGGTAGGGCAACTTTTTTTTTGAGGAAAAGGCAGGACAACTGTTGTGTAGCTAATTTTGTGATTGGTGATTTTTTTGTCTTGAATAGTTCTGTGAAGCAATCTCCGATTCAGATGTCCCCAGCAGAATTCCTTTCTACAGAAAATTGCCAGTGCCTTGTATTATTGTTCCCAAGGCTCCGCTGTGTTATGCATGCGTGTATCCAGATGTGGTTTTCTGAAATCGTATTATTAATTAGTACAATAATAACAGTGGCATCATCATACCAGTTGATGTCCCCTTTCAATTGTTTTTTTCCCATTGGATGATCGATCTATATGCTAAGCTACGTGAGTAATAGCGTTTGTCGCTTGTCAGGATGTAAGATATTATCTTAATGTTATTTGTGTTGCTCAAACTTGCTTGGTCATAGTTTTGATATGAAAGTGCTGCCTTTTTATCCCTTGACTCCCTGAGTGTTTTACATCAGAAACTCTCGGGTGCGGAGGGGTAATAATTTTGGCGTTTTGCCAATGGAAAACAACAAAGGTCATCATCACTTCAGCAGAATGTGAATACTTGCATCAAACAATTGATCCACTTCCATGTTATACTAACACCGCCCCAAGGTTGTATCTGAGATCACAGTTTTTATCCTAGATGGTATAATTGAGAATTCTGGCATGGATCAAGATTCAGGAATATCAGCACCAGTTCTAATTTATGTTCAGGTCTCATCCTCTCAAGCACAAGTCGGTGAGAAGAAGCACTCGTCACCTATGGCCAGGAAGATTTTGATTCCTCGGTTTTTCAATTGCTTGTGTACATTACATGCGGAGAGGGGTGGTCGGCAGCGACTGGTCGTCGGACTCGGACCGGGTGATCTGCGTGCCAAAGAGTGGAGGCCGCGAGGATAATCCAGCTGCGAAGCACTACCAAATCGCGTTTGAGTTTGAGAGACGTGGCGGGGTGATCGACCGGTGAGGATGGGAGAGCTGGTCAGCTGGAGTGTGGACTGTGGAGTCAGCCTAGACATTCGGTTTTAACCGATGGTTCGGTTCGGTTCATTCGGTTTTTCAAAACTTCGGTTTCTAGAAAAATGAAAGCTGATTGGTTTGCTAAAATACCAGAAACCGACGATTTCGGTTCAGTTTGTTTACTTCGGTTTTCGAGCCTACCTCCATCCTCCAGTGCCTCGCAATCGCTCGCATCCGCAACGCGTGGAGCTTCGCCTGGGGTAGCAGATGCGCCGCTGGCTCCACCTTCCACTCGTACAGACCGCCGCAGCCTGCTTGCATCCGCGACGCGCCACCGCCGTCGCGCCGTGGAGCAGCCGCGCTGCGCAGCCACCAAGCACGCCTCCACCTCGTGCCACGCCCGCGCCGCCGTAGCTCGCAGTAGTCGCTTGTCTACGCCTCGCCTCGCCCGCCGCCGCTTCTGCGCTCGCCAGAACACCTCGCAGTCGCGCCGCCGCCGGCTGGATTTAGGGTTTGGGATGGTGAGTCGGATGGGAGAGGGAGAGAGGCCAGAGGGAGTCGGACGGGTCAAGGGAGACTGCGAGAGGGAGAGGGCTAAGGCCTCACGGCCGATAGGTGCGTCGTGGGCCTTGGTGGGCCGCATCGGCCATCAAAGATTGGGGAAGAGGAGACAGTCAGACGGAGATTGCTGCGAGCCTGACTTCGGTTCTGCGGTAGTTTGGTTCTGTTCAGGTCAGAAACCGACTCCTCAACCGAACACCGAAGTTCCTAGGATCCAAAACCTGAACCGAAAAACCGATAGTTCGGTTCGGTTTGGTTCAGGGTTCGGTTTTCAGTCTGAATGTGCCCAGGCTGACTGTGGAGGCAACGCAGCCCAGCAGGCTCGCGAATCGCGGCTAGCGCAGGAGAGTGAGGAAGGCCCGAGGCCCGTTTAGCTCGCGATCCCCGTGTGTGTGCCGGGTGCCGCGCTTGGGCCCACGGTCCGTGGCCGGTGAGATGCTCGGTGCTCGGTGCTCCCACTAGGCCACTCGTGAGTCGTGACTCCACACCACCCCGTCACGGCACCGTACACACACCGAGCGTCGGCTGAACCGCGGAAAAGAACCTGCCGGAGTACCCAGAACCCGGTTAACTGACTGGCCGACCAGGCCGGGCCGGGCCGGAATCTAGCTAATGTTGGACCGCGCCGTGAAAACCGCGTACGTATGCGCGGATGCGCCGTGAGTGCGAACTGAGAACGATCGAGCGATTATAGGCGATCCAGTCCTTGGTCATATTTTTAGGGGGTGAGCGATTATAGGCGACCCAGTCCTTGGTCATATTTTTTTTAGTTCAAGTGACTAAAGTTTAGGAGGTACGACTAAAGGGTGTCGTAGGGGATATTCGGATACTAATAAAAAAACAAATTACATAATCTGTCAGTACTCCACAAGATGAATTTATTAAGCCTAATTAATCTATCATTAGCATATGTTTACTGTAGCACTTATTATCAAATCATAGACTAATTAGGCTTAAAAGATTCGTCTCGCAAAATAGTCTCAATCTATATATTTAATTTCGTAAGTAGTCGATATTTAATACTTCATGCATGTGTCAAATATTCGATGGAACAACGACTAGAAAGGGGAACTAAGCACCCCCTTATTCTCGATCGAGCGGCTGATGCTTTAACATGCGTAACAACGACACTATATATAAGACGGGAACCATCATGCATGCCGCCCAACACAACAACAAAAAAACCATCCAGCATTCCATCGTATCCATCCGGCACTTCAGCGAGCTAGCTAGCTAAGGACCATTATATTTCGACGTGCAAACAAACATCTTCTTGCATTGCTCCGAGACACAGTACACTAGCGCTAGCTCTACCAAAGTACCAAGCCACCTCGTCGATCGGCCTCATCGATTAGCTATATATGGGGCCACCGACGACGAGGGCGTCAGTGATGCTGAGGATCGCGGTGGCACTATGATGTGATTCAAAAATTTCCTGTGGAATTTCATGACTCAATGAAAACCCTACTATCTGAATCTAACTTCTAAAAAGTGAAAATGTGAAGAGATTAAAAAAAGAAATCATTTAATTAGGAAAATGGAAAGGAAGACTGCACGAATATTTGTGACCTTGATAGGGACAATCATCATGCCTTGCCAAAACCTCTGCATCGCTTTAACCAGAACATCACATACAAGAAATGAATGCAACTGTTACCAGAAGCATGAGCATCAGAGCATGTTTCGTTCATATATATATATATATATATATATATATATATATATATATATATATATATATATATATATATATATATATATATATATATATATATATATATATATATAGTATTTCTATATTGTACCCTGGGTACTGAATAATAATCAGTACCCAGGTCCAAATCATATATATATATATATATATATATATATATATATATATATATATATATATATATATATATATATATATATATATATATATACACCAATGTTTGTTGGAACCTTATAGATATTGCTGCCCGACTTTCCTCAATTTGTAAACTGCAATCAGTTGTGGGACACATCATCTCGATGTTCCACAGCACAGCAATTGTGTGCGCAACTTCAGGCACCAGTGCAGAAGACACATGCTCATCAACATGTATTCGTCATCATACAATGAATTCATGTCAGTTTCCAAAAAAACCCATCCAAAATCATACGTAAACCTACCCGTCGAGCTTAGGTCTCTTATAGTCTTTTCCATCCTGCTCAGGGTTTCCTACAAGTTGAGGATGGTCATAGCCCTTTTGGTGCTTCAATGTGTCATCAAGCTGCTGTGACTTGTGCTCAGGTACATCATTTTGCTTATCAAGTGGTGAAGGATGTTGTTCTTTACTGTCCATCAGAGAGCCCATCTCTTCAGCTGTTGTTGGTAGACTCTGCTTGACATGGTGACCATTCTCCATTACTTGGTCAGTGTTTTGAAGGTCTGGTGGATGCTTGCTACCATCGGACAAGTTCTGCTTCTTATCCTGTTTAATCTTCTCAACCTCAACAGCCAATTCAACACCTTGTTCTAGCTCTCTCTCAAGTAGATCATCATCATCAATCAAATTTACCTTTGTGGCAAAACCACCTTTCGATTTCCTTCGCTTCTCCAGAGCTGCTTTTACCTTATCCTTGTCAATTTTATTCATTGCATCCATTCTGGAGGTTGACACAACAGGAGCTTCAATGCCACCAACACCATCTCTTGTTTCATTGGAATTATCATCCAATTGATGTGGTTGATGTTCTTTCACTGGATAACGATGTCCAGGCGAGAACTTTTTGTCATGGTGCAATGTGTCCATACCAGTATCAGTTTTGATTCCACTTTTGTTCTTTTCTTTGCTGCCACCATGGTTAGCATTGTCATTTTGCAGCATTTTGTGGCCAGAAATATGCTTGTCTGAGTTTGAGTGCCCATTGTCGTGGTGACCTGAAGCGCTTGTTGAGGACGAATGCTGCAAATTTTGCGATCTGGATGCCTGAAGATAACCATGAGCAGATGGTTCCTTGGAATTTGCTTCAGACTTTACAGATGACCGTTGATTACACACACCAGCGGAGCTCCCTTCGGCTTCACTTCCCTGTGATGATTGTGCCTGCGTTGTACGGTTTTGCTCATACATTTCCAACAATTGACTGCTAATCTCTGCAATGATGGACAACGAATATGTTTTGTCATCAGATCAGATGCAACTTAGAACCCAAGAAATAAAAGCACATGTCAGACTACAATGTTATAATAAGTTAATAAATAATAATTAGTATAACAAACAAGAATTGCCATGTACTGCTTAGTCAAAGCTAAACAATACATAGCAAGTAGAGACCAGCTTCAAAAAGGACAGAAGCTTGCTGATCCTTTTAGAGGCTACTAATAAGATTCTAACAGCTAAAAGGGAGCTGGGACTTGAGTAGTTTATCAGTTGGTTCCTATCAAACAGTAAGGTATTTGCCCCCTTTACCAAAATGGTGTATGTGACAAGGCACCAGTACAAATCAGAAGATGCTCACCAGTTACTAATTGCAAAGCTCTTAAGGTAAATATTAACAAAAGGCATGCGTGCACTATCAAAATCCCATTTATAGACAACTTCAACATATACCTAAAAGAGGCAGCAACATACTACCTCCGTCCCGCAAAGAGTGTAATTCTGGTTTTGTCCAGAGTCAAACAATCTTAAGAGTTTGACTGAGCTTATATGAAAAAACCAATATTTATGATACAAATAAATATCATTAGATTCATCATGAAATATATTTTCATAGTAAATCTATTTGGTGCCATAAATGTTGATCATCTTCTCTATAAATTTGGTCAAACATAAGATAGTTTGACTTAGGACAAGACCAAAAGGTAACTCTTTGTGGAATGGAGGTAGTACTATACTAATATAGCAAGACACATAGCACCTAGAAATACCCAACAGGAACAAGAACGTTTCACGAGATGGAAAATCAAACTCCATATTTGGTGGCAGAATATCATCATAGCATGTTCAGAAAATTGCCTAATGCAAGTCCCTCACTTGGCCAGCCCTTTTTTTTAGGCTAAATAACAATGTACACTTCCGATTGTACCTATTTTTCTTAGAATAGCTTAAAAATATGCTACTTTCTTCTGCAGTCTGCAACAGAAAAATGAATTGGTTCGAGCATGCTAGAATTTAAATAAAGTGGCTAAAAAGTAAGTTTTGGAAATTAAATTGTATAATGAATTAAGGTATGAAAAAAGTTGAAACAGTAAAAACCCAAACGATAACATGGCATCAAATATATTTTCATCTTTATAAACAATGCTAACAAAAAATAAACAATGTGCTTAACTAATGCAGTGGAGAACAATGTGATCCTACTTTAGCCTGAATATAAGTTCAATGGAGCTGCAGTTTGTCAATAACTGCTAGCAGTAAAGAAAGAAAACACGAAGTTATCAAGTTAAGTATCTATGATGTGTATACATTCCTTCAAAACCAGGAGTTTCACAGGAACAAAATTCAATTTGACACATCAAACACATGGTGCTAAACTGCTAATTCAATCAATAACGATCAAAACATATGCAGAACAAATAAACAAAGTAGGGCAGGTGGAAACATTTCATCACTAACTTTGCAAATAAGGACCAACCTTCAAGCTGTCGACACGTGACATCAAAATCCTGCCACCAATGCTTATCACCATCAGATGGGAGCTTCACTTTGAGAAATTTAGCAGCCAAACGGATAGCACCAGCTGCAATATGATGAGGTTGGAACTGCAGGCAAAGCGAAGTACGCAGCCTGTACAGTGCACAACATTAAGTGTAGTAGATACACAACTGTGAACTGCAATTTCAAAAAAAACAGCAGGGTAGCACTAGCATACCCATCATTTACAAAATTCCAGGCAACCTGAGCAAGTGGACTTTTATTATCAATATTGAATCTCCTTATTGCTTCAACCAAGGGCCTATAGGCATGGTGAATATTAAGGTCAAACCCAAGTGTTACAAGTACAACTCGCTCCCCAAGTAAAATAAGTTCTTTTTGTTTATCATATATTTCCTGCAAGAGGCAGTAGTAAGCACTAATATCAGTTGAAACAACTCTTACATAAATGGCTTTCTTTTGAACCAAATATAAACTGGTGTATGCAGAAAATAAACTCCATATGTAGATTCAGAAGCAGGAAGCGCAAAAGGATAACACTATCATAATGTTCATGCTCGAGTGCTCGACACAAAGGAGCATAACTTTTTTATAGAAAAAGACATTTTCAGGATTAGACAGTTCAGTTTCGATAGCACCTTGGGATGATTTGAGCAACCATAAGCTGAATGAGGACATACAATGGCAGCTATTGATGGCCATCATCATTTTGTAAGTAAATGTTTGTTAAGCATCATAAAGCGTTAAGCATTGATATTAGTAGCATGAGCACTCAAACCCAGGACAATAAGTGGATCTCAACTGCTTTCGCATTAAGACTTTGTAGCGAGATTTGAATCTAAATATTAAAATGGGACTAAAACCTTTTTTTTCTTGCATAAATAGCTATACAAGAATACAACCACATCCTAGAAGTGTACGACACAATGAATTATAAAGTTAAAAAAATGTACTAGTTCCCAAGTAAAGAGTATGAAACAATATTAGCTGAAAAGTAATAATCATGCAGGAAAAAACTAGATAGTGTCACTGTGTCAGGACTTCTGGAGCAAAACAAGAGACAAATTAAACCATTACCTTCTGCTGCTTGATTCTCTGACTAGCCTTAGGATCATTCTTATGAATCATCCCATAAGAAACAAAGATGACATCCCTCAAAGGTTTAGGTGTTTCTTCGACTTTTCCAGCCAAGAATAAACAAACTGTGGCGATTATCTGTGTGGATATTAGATTAAAAAGTATTGGTGCCTATTCTATAGAAACAAAATACATTTGACAGGGTGATACCTAGCTTGAAGGAGTAAATCTATATCTAAGTATCTCACTATCAAAGAGTTCACATCATACTAGATACTAGAAGAATTCGGTTTCTAACACGAATGCAAGAGAAAATGTGAAAAATGAGCCTGTAGTTGTCATATCAACTACTAAGATCTTGTTAGTAGTCAGGGATACAAAATGGAAAAGGCAAATAATTGAAAACTTAGCAAAATAAAATTATATCAAAATGTAAAAGTTTCTAAGGCAATGCACAAACATAAAAGCTTAACGGAAATTTTGGCAACCATTGAAAACCAAAACTAGAGACAATCATTGAATAACACTTACTCGTCTATCATTTTTTGCAAGGGATTGACGAAGGTAAAAACGATGACAGAATACCATTGCTGTGGCAATCGTCACTTGAGGCCTAAAAACAGCACAGATGAGGTAGATTTTACGAGATAAAACGATGAGCTAAAGTATTTACTTTAGCAAACTTGGTGAACACACAATCCATTTGATATAATAAAACTTTTAAAAAAACTGAAGGATTCACAGAAGTAATGCAAGTTGCATCAAGATTATATAACCACTAAGGAAAACGCCATACTTTAGCAAGCAACAACCAAGATCAACCATGCACACAAAAATAAATAAAGACCTGCAAAACCTCAGTCCATTTTCAAATACCAGACTGTCAAGTATGCCAAAATTCAAATTATACAATAACAGCTACGCAAATTTCTCTCTTCTCGATGACAGTATGACCATCCTTAGTCAAAGATACACAGCTATTTACGGGAGAAAAAGATACATATATATTGTTACCACAAACAATTGTAGATATGTGCATCCCACCACACAAGTGACTATATAAAAATAAGCAAACATAAGCTAATATAGATACATATTTTGAAAAGCTTCAGCATCATGGAAACATCAAAGTAGCACTTCATTTTAAAGAGTGTTCTTAGAATTTATAGAAAGTGAAACACAAAGAAGAGCCAACAATATATAATATAAGAAAATAAATGTCTCAGTCTTACATTTTAAGCGCTATGCCCAATTCTTGTAGAAACTTGCAATACAACTTTCGAAGGTTAGACTCTTTCTTAAAATCAATACCATCCCTCCTGGATGGAGAGTTTTCCTCTAATTCCTTTCTACTGAAATACCACGATGGACCAAGTTTCCTAGCTTCATCACACCTAGCCTGGGTACATCCATTGGGGCTATTATCCACAACTCCATGATGTGACGAATCACTTGGCACCATAGCCATGTAAGCTTGGTTATATTCGATACGAATTGATTTGCTCCTTGAACTCCTAATCAATCTCTGAACAGAAAGGTACAACTGGTGTTACAACAGGCACCATGAAATAGAAAAGGATGGCATGGCACAATGCAGCTTCAGACTAATGTACAGAGCGGCACGTGCATTCAAACAGACAAGCTTAAATTCCTGACTGATCATAAAAACAGAAAATGATAGAATGGTATATGCTGCCATAACATGCTAAAAGGCCCAATAATACACAACCATGCCAGCATTTCATAATGATACTCAATATTTAAGAATGGGATGGTATGGTATGGCTTAAGACAATCCTACTATTTGTTAATAAGAAAGCATCCCACCACTAATAATTAATGTAAAGCAAAAGAGAGGTTAACAAACTTCTGAACCCAAGCCAGACCAAATACACAAAATAATTCGCCGCCCCTTTCTTTTCCAGCATTGTCCATGCCCACCACACCCAGGGGCGGACGCAGTAGAGGACATGGGTGTACACCCGATAATTTTTGCAAACAGAATCGAAGTTACTAGGTGTAATCATCTATAGACTTGTAATTAGAACAGATCCGAAAACAAACAGCTTAAGCTAGGGTTTGGGTGGTCGGTTTCGCACAGCAGGAACGGAAGAGAATGGGTGGGCGTACCTGGTGGTGCTTGTAGCCTGATAAGGGCCCGACGGAACCTGTCGAACGGCCCGACGGAGACCTGGGAACCTGGCGAGGACGGCGGCGGCGGTCGCCCAGTGGCCACGGGAGAGAGAAGAGAGCGCACGCGTGGGGGGGGGGGGGGGGGGGGGGGGGGGGGGTGGGGGGGGGTGGGGACGGGAGAAGAAGAGGGCTCTGCCGCGTGGATAGACGCGGACCGGAGTCCAGGCCTGTTCGGATGAGATCCCATCAAAATTTACATGGGCCTGGAGCAGACCTGACAGTTTTGGTTCCAATCCAGCGGTGTCTCTAGGCCCAGATGTTCTGAATGTAAACTTAGACTATCCGCATTCATGGACCTCTATATTCATCCTCTAAAAGAAATATTTCATCCTAGTCACCGCAAAATATACAGTTTTCCCGCATACATCCATCCTCTATATCGTCTATCCATTGTGGGGCCTACTTGTCACTTTATATAAATATATCCATGTGAGATCTAGTTTTGAAGGATTTATTGAAACGAATTTAATGGTGCAATCAAAATTTAATTTGGCTTTTTAGTTTGTGAGTTATAACATTTTTTAGGCCTTGTTTAGTTTGGCCAAGTTGGCGCCGCCGGATTCACTGCGCAGCACTGTAGCGCACCGTAGTATTTTGTTTTTATTTGGTAATAATTGTCCAAACATTGACTAATTGGGCTCAAAACGTTCGTCTCGCGAAGTAGAACAAAACTGTGCAATTAGTTTTTGATTTCATCTATATTTCGTACTCCATGCATGTGCTGATATTTTGATATGATGGGAAACTTCTTTTTGCATAGTGAAATTTGAGAACTAAACATGGCCTTAGTTAGTTAGCAGCAGCGAGGCCCACGCATGCACTTTTCCCTCCCATCTCGTGCTGCAGCAGCGGGCCCGCGCCACATGCGCCGGTAGCGTGCCTCCGCTATGCCGGTACATATAGCGGATGAGGGCAGGTAGCGGTTCCTTTTAGCGTATCCGCTGTGACAGTTTTGATACCCTATATGCTTTACCGGATTGTTTTAGAGGTCTTAGTGCAGATAGTAGTCCGCAGGAGATTTTCAGAATCTATTATTACTATTACTACAGTACTTATACTTATACTTATTATATATATTATATTATATTATATTATATTATATTATATTATATTATATTATATCTACATCTAAAAAGACCGGGATTAGCAACTAATCGTCCCACCCCCGTGATTAACCGCGCTAATCACTCCGCCAACAGCGATTCACCCTGCCCAGCTCGGCTTGCTCCGCAAAACCGCCGCCCGCCTGCCCCGCTCTCTCTACCGTGGAACCGCCGCCCGCACACGACGCCCAGTTGCGCAGCTCACCCCGCGGCCTTCGGCGTCAGGCGGCGCCCCGCGGCCTCCGCCGTCCGACGGAGGCGGAGCGGCGTCCCTACGCCCTCACCCTCGCCGTCCTCGCTGAGATAGCCACTACCGCGCAGCCCCCGAACCTCCCCGTTTGCGGAGGCGGCAGCCTGTCGCCGCCACCGCTGGCTCCCTGCCCCCGTACCCCGTCTGAGGAGGCGTTTGGGGCCGGCACGGGTGGCTCCAGCATCGATCTCCTCAATTGCGTGACATCCACCTGCCGCCGTCGAGGAAGAGGTAACCTCGCTTGCCTCCTTCGGTCCTTCCCATCCCAACATCTAGAGGCGCAAAACCATAGCAGGGATTCTGATTGCGTATTCTCTCGGTCTAGCTACGGCAGTGGTGATGCAGCAAGAGGATTTGTACCGGGACGGTGGAATAAGGCGGGACTTGCCACCGGAGCAGGTGCACAGGGGGCAGAACAATGGTCCTACGCCGCCGCCGTCGATGGTGTTGGCACTGCCATGTCGGGTTAGCTTCGCTTTTTTTATTCTTTCCCATTCTCACCTTTTCAATGAAGAAAAAGAAACCTATCTAGATCGTTGAGAATGGTAAGGTGGCAGCAGTAGAAATTTATGCTATTCGTCACCAACCGTCGGGTACCTGAATCAGGGGTACCCAAAATCAACGAATAAAAGGAACAAACCCCCGAGGTGTTCGCGCCCTGAAAACCCCTAAAAATCGAATCAAGGCTCCGCCTACACAGATACGCCGAGCCAAGCCCGCACACGCATGAAGACGGGGCACCCTCGACTACGTTCCGACTCGCACGAGGCTCTCTCGACTGAAAACCTCGACCCCGGAAAATCTCCGACTCGCACGACTCAGGGTCGAACCGGTCGACCTCCCCTCACCCACCTACTCACGGACAAGGCATTTAATGCGTCCACTCCCACCAACGTGGCTGCAATGCTGCCGGCGTGGGAGCAGCGTCCGTGTCTAATCCTACTTTTTGCTGGGCATCCCGGTATGGCAGTAAAAAGTCCGCCACTATTTACGCCACGTCGAACACTGTTCTACCATTGATGACCCCGCGACTCACAAAGCGACAACCACCACGCCCGGGTTTTCCGGGGCTCGGTATTATCCGTTCCCCGTCGACCCCCTCAGCTACGCCTTGACCCGACCTCAACCGCTGCCGGTCAACAAAGGATCAACGCCCGCACATCGGCTACAGGGGATCGCACGCCCGCCACAGCCCCCAGAATGTCTCACCGTTCCGTCATCAACATCGCCACGACACCCCGGGGATAGCCGGCCATTACCAAGGCACGTCGCTACAGCAGATGCTACAGTACCCGCCGAACCTTCTTCTCCAAGACACCGACCTAGGGTTTTTTTACCTCTCGGCCTCCACTTAAGCCTATAAAAGGGGAGGCAGAGGGCACCCCCTAGAGGAGAAGGAGAACGAACAGAAGCAACACTTCCACATTTTTTCATTCTCTTTTGAGATTTGGGACGAGCTCCCTCTCTCGCAGCTTGTAACCCCTGCACAAGCACTTCGGTGCAAGGAAATACAATACTCTCCCCCTCCCCGCTGGACGTAGGGTCTTCTTTACCCGAACCAGGATAAACCCCCCGTGTATTCTCTTTGTATCACCATCCGGATTAGAGAGCACGCAGCACACATTTACTCGTCGGCTTAGGGCCCTCCCAGGTCCGAACACCGACACCAACATTGATGTGAGTTGCATGTTAAATCATCATTAAAAAACATGAACACCAAACCAATAGACATTACCTCTTAAACATCTGTGCTGAATTTTCCCTCCCCCTCAATAGGACGTAGTTGTATTAATCAGAAACAAACATGATCATTGATGGTCTGTTGCTGGGTACCAACAGTGTTCCTATACAATGCAAAACTGATCCATAAACAAAGAGGACTGACGATGGTAAACCTGGTTGTTCATGTCCATGCATGGATAGTGTTTATCGATCGGCTTGCCATCGGCGACCAGGCATAGTCAGGCAGCGGCTCGCGGCGGCCAGACCTAGCCATATGCGACCAGCGATTGTAGAGAGAAACGGTAGCTCTATAACCCTATTCATTGAAAATGGTAGCTCTGTTCTGAAAAATGGTACCTCTGTTCCAAATGTCTGTTCAATGAAAATGTACTATGTTCTAAAAAAAGATCAGATGCTCTGTCCTTGTGTCCAAGTAGAGAAGGGATTAGATAAGGTCACTAAATATTAGCAAAAAGACAAAAATGCAATGCTGAAGATTTTAAGGAAATGTCCTTCGTGTTTACTAAGCAACATATAATACTGTATCATTTCTAACAGTAGGAAATTGGAAATATTCTTAATTATAAAAAAAAAACTTAATTCAATTTGTATATAGGACTACTTAATAACATTAGAGAGGCGAAGTGAAACTATGTACAACTCGATTGCATTCTTCAAGTTCAGTAGTACACAGAAAATATATATGCAGTGCAACGTGCATCGGAACATATAAGGGCAGTCCCAACGGCATTGATGGTGGTTTCTATGGCCATTAAATGAGGGCAAAAATGATGACGTGGCAACCAAATTAATGAAGAGAGTGAAAAACGGAGAAACGGTTTCACCTGCACGAAACGAAGTCGACGCTCGCAACGATGCAGCAAGAAACCACGAAAACGCTGATGGGAAGACACGGGTCGTTTCCATAGCATTGATGGCGCCGCCGACGCACCCGCCGTGCCGCCGCGACCACGCCCGCCCTGCTCACCCGCCGCGACGCACCCGCCATGCTCGCCCATCTGCCGCCTTCAATGGCGCGCATCCTCGCCGGCCGCCGCGAGCGCTCGCCTCGCCGGCTGCCGCTCTTGCTCGCATCGCCCACCGCCACGCGCGCCCGCCTCGCCTCTGCATCTCGGATAGCAGGGCCGCCGCGCCGCCGTGCCTGCTCGCGCTCGCCGGCCACACCCGGGCCCGCCGCGCGCATCGCGCCTGCTCGCGCCGCGCCTGCTGGTGTCAGCCGCCGCCGCGCGTCCCTGGCCGCGCGCACGCCGGCCGCCACCGCTGCGCGTCCGCTGGCGCTGCGCTCGCCGGCCGCGGCCACCATGCTCGCCCGCACCGGCCCTGCTCACCACGCCGGCTGCGCGCTCACCCACGGGAAGAGAGGAGGAAGGGATAAGGAAGAGAGAGAGTACCGGAGAGAGAATAAAATAAGTCTCATATTTATTACACGAAGAAACGCCTGTTGGGTGGGATGGTTTCTATGTCCAGAGTTTCGCTGACGTGGCTGTTTTTGGACATTGCGCATGGTGTCACCGTAGGGACTGCCCTAAGTGGTCCTCTGTATTATTTGCAAACTGGAAACATGAATAAATGGCAATGCTTTAATTCCTTCAAACTAATTCCTTTCCTCTCATCTCAGCTCAATGCAACAACTCATGTGTTAGATGGAACATTTCAGATAAAGCTTCTTCATAACAGAAGCAAGAAAAAAAATACATACATGTAAGCAATGCCATTGTGCTGAGAAGAAGGAGCTCACTGGTGTTGCTATATGAACAATGACGAACCAGACCAAACGTTTGAAGCTCAGCGTCTATTATACTTCCAAAATACTGGGCACTTCTAAATCAAATCTATTTTATCTATTAAATAAAAAGATACCAACAAAGCCAGTAAATAAAAAAGCCTGAGCACTTTTAGCTTCCCTGCAAACACAGGAGTCAGATCCGATGTGTACTCACTGTTCACAAACTTCAGGTTTAAAAATCTCTACTGAAATACATCATTTGCATTCAAAAATATTATGCAACTCTGACCCTAAATTCAGTGTTGTTCCATTTATAATCAGTTTTTGGATGCCATATGGGTGGTTGGGGTGGTATGCAAAATATGTTTAACTGCTGCATGGAAAATGCTAACAAAATTTACTGTGGAACAAATTTATCTTTCTGAATATACACTGATGTTCTGTATTGCCTAAACTACAGAGACCAAAGAGAGAATGATCTGTGCTAACTGATATGCTAATTTTTTTTGGCTTTTTTTAAAAAGAATCGGAGTATTCAACTCCAAAAAAGGATGATCTTAAACATCGTAGAACCGTGATTCTCTATTATATAAAAAGAGATATGTGCCGGTTGTATCATTTGTACTGTTGCAGGTATCTTAGGACCACTCATCCAAGCCTGCTTTAGTTCCCTTCTATATTGTAGATTTATTATACGCTTGGCTCTTGGCTAGCCAAGCCTGCAGTTCACGACTTTGCCAAAATTGTTTTTGACATTTACCAGGCTTCTCTAATTCCTTTTTCTAATTGCTTTGTAGAAAGCATACTTAAATTAACTACTCTGCTTATAGCTCGTACTATTAGATCAATTGTTTTGTTGTTTAATCACGTATACATACACATGTTTAAGCATTTTTTTTCTTGAGACAGCTGCCATGCTCACTGACAGGTGATTGGGGAGTTTCTCAAGGTAGTTATCCTCAATGCATTGTGATATCAAGTCTGTTATGACCTCCTTGTTCATAGAAATTTTAGTTGAATCTTGTTTGAAAAATGGAAGAATTACAGGCTTACAGCTATATATTTCTGCATTAGATTTTGATTTACTCATTTTGAAGAACCTTTGTCTTTGCTACCAGCTTGTACGAGATCTGTTCAGAGGATGATCAACTTGCTACATATTCAGTTGTTCAAAATTTTAGCCAGCGTATGCTAAAGCTTGGTGGTGATGCAAACCTAATTAAATGCAAAGTTCTCCTTATGTAGGTATGTTGTTCAACCCTTCCTCTCTACCTAAGAGCCACGGTAACTATAAAGTTTGTTAATGGTGCTGCTTCCATTTCTCAAAATCTCAAGTGTTCCTCTTGCCATGCTCTGAGTTGCTTGGTTTGGTTGGTTGGTGTTTGGGCTCTAAGGAGGGGCAAGATCAATGATAGATTGAGGCACTGCAGAACCTGATGCCGAACACCACCATGGTCAGTAAGCGGGAAGAGCATCTGAAAAAACTGTAGCTGCAAGTGCAGGTGAGCTGATGCAACATGTCCACATGATGCGAATGCATCTCTCTGATCAGAGCATACTAAACACTGACATCGATTTGGTATTGTACAATAGAGTATCTAGCTTTTTCATTGATTCTTCATCACATATACTTGCATGGAGATAATGCTTTGTAAAGTTAGTGTTAGTCAAGGCGGATGAGTTAATGTGTTGTCCCTAGCGTTTCAGGTGCCAGAGGCTTTTGTGTGTTTCAGAGTTTCAGGTTGTCATGTTCCTATGTAAAAAAGGTGGAAGAATATAGAATCTCATTTAGAATGGCAGTGCTTAATTTCGATCGAAATTCATAGAATGATAATGATATCTCATATCAATATTTGTAACAAATTGATTTGCTCCATTGGCAAATGATAAAAGGTACTTTTGAATAGGCCATAGGTGTCATCTATATATCTTTCCTTAAACAAATATATGCCTTGCACGTATATGATGTGCTGTAACAAAAAACCAATGTATAGTTGAATGGAGATTTTTCAGTTGAATTAATGCATATATGTATACATGCTGAGTATAGTTTCTCGTAGCAACGCACGGGCACTCACACCTAGTACAACTAAAAAGAATCACGTGTTATCGTCTGATTAGACTAATCGCCCCGCCCCTAATACTAATCGCCCCGCTCCGCTCTCTCTCTCTCCGCGGAACTGCCGCCCACCTCGCACGATTCGCCCCGCCCCGCGCGCTATCTCTCTGTCCCGCGGAACCGCCATCCGCCCGTGTACGATGCCCAGCTCCGCAGCTCGCCCCGCGTGCGTGAAACAGAAGCAAACGGCGGAGGCAGAGTAGCAACCCAGCAGCGGAGGCGGCTCCTTCTCGCCCTCGCCCTCGCTGTCCTCGGTGCCTGCCTCAAGGCCGGACGCGCTCCGCTCGCTCGGCGTAGGGCGCGCCAAGCCGGCCGGACGAGGACGTGGCCGTGGACGTCGACGCGTCCAACTTCACCGCCTTCCTCTAGGCCTCATCAGAGTCGTTCGCGGTCATCGAGTTCTTCGCCCACTGGTTGGCCCCTTGTATCTGACTTGATTGATTCGTTTTTATTTTTGTCCTTCTGGTTCTCGTTGATTCAATGCGGCTGGCCTCCCTCCAATCCCCTCGGTACGGCACACCTGGCTGCCGCCGCGACCCAGCACACGGCCAACGGCGAGCGGTGGCCGACGAGGCACGGTTCAACGGCGAGCGGCAGCTGACGAGGCACGGATCCTTCCCAGTTCCCACCCGTAGTCCACAGCAGTGGCCACCAGCGAGCAGCGGCTGACGAGACGTTCAAGGTATCTTCCATCTCTTCTCACCCTTCCTTCGTCTCTTCTCTTTTGTGAAGAAGAATCATCCGAATTGCTTGATAAGAATCAATGTGATGGATCAATATTGAACAAATGGTGATTCACTGGCCACTGCCATTCCATGCCTACCAGGTGTTTGTTTCTATGTCAACGTGGTACAGCCATCCGTGGATGCGTGCATGGTTCTGCCAAACGTGGTGATTTTTCTATCCACATTATAGGATGCATGAATGGAATCTGACTCTGGTGATTGTTTTACTTTTTTCCTTCCTTCAATGGGTGATAGATTAATCATGCTCTGTTTTATTAATCATGCTCGTGTGTTCGAGAGAAAAAAATTAATAATATCTGTGACTGCACTACATTTGTCATCAGTTAGAAATCACTGCATTATGCAATGCATTGGTGCACTGAGCATTACCATGCTCCTTTCAGTAGTTAGAAATCACCAGTGGGTTCCAGGTTCAGAGCAGAGCTTAAGCTCAACGCCGACGACTGATGAGTCCATGGAACAACCATTGAATTATTTTAATTTTGACTATTTTATCGGGGACAACTCTAGAAGTTGAACTGAATCCTTACATTTTTAAATACCCCTGTATCCAAGCAGAGACTTCCAGTTTTTCTGTGCCTCTCTTCTACCACATCCATAGTCTTAGCAACTTAGAAACTGAAGCACCATCCAAGAATCATTCCTGTCGACAGTTGCATTTCATTTATTTAAGACTTTCGTGTGCCCTGTGCCTGGATGAAATAACAAATTGTGAGCGGCCTGCTAGCTGTTATCTAGGGATGCGCTGTATACCTGTTGTTTTAGCATAAATGGGTTTGGAAAACGTTACTTTGCTATTACGAAATGACAATTTTCTGTTGCCTGTATATTTAAAATAAGTTTCTGGATGTGTATCGTTTTTATGGAGCCTTAACCAACTACTCATTTCTATCAAATATTTAAATCTGAGTGATCTATGTCTATTTTGTAATTATGCACTCAAATGATCCCGTTTTACCTTTTCTTTTTGGTTTGCACAGATTTAGGTATGAACTCCTGGATCCAAGTGCTCAGCTGAAATGGCTGCCCCTGAATAAGGATAAGGACCGGTATGCATCAGTAGTTGTCTACTCCCCACCCCCTTTGTTTTTTATTTAAGATGGCATCTATGGAGCAGTACAAGCCATACTGATTCTAAATGAGAACTGTACAGCCTGCTAATTATTGGATCATGAGTGAGAAGAGGGTACCCAGAGTCGTGTTAGTTGTTTATTTGGGTTCTCTGAATTTCGAAAATTAAGCATAAAATTCTAGAGGTATAATAATTATGTTAGATAGTATGGTAAGAGTTCTCTTCATATCTCATCTTGGTGTCCATCTTAAATAAGAGCTGGTCTGTTTAGAACACCGATGACAAGTGGGTTGCAGGGTGTAACTTTTGCCCATGGTTAATCTTCGCTAGCTTTGGTTGTTCACAATTTGATGGAACAGGTATCTTCTGTTGGCTAACCTCTTGAGGCTTCCAAGGTTTGTGAAACAAAATCTCATATTTCTCTTGTCTGCCTGAGTTCTGTGTGTAGCAGACGTGGTTTGCCACCAGTGCTCTATCATGTCTGGCATGCATCACTGCCATAGTGGATATCGGTTTTGTTCACTTGTCGGCTTTGCTAATGATTCAATGGACCGTGAGTTAGTTGCTTACTGGTACAATTTTAGAAAATAATGGTAAACTCTGTTAGGTCACTGTTTCCAACTGTCATTGTTGATGTCTTGTGTAGTAAAAGCCCAGTAGGGGATCACCCCCTCCTGTTTGCCCCCCCCCCCCCCAAAAAAAAAATCACAGTCACCCTTAGCAATCCATATGAGGAACTTACTCGCTGACCCAATATGCATGCTTGTTGTCTAGGTTTGAAGTTTCTTAGTATCCTTCTGGAGCCGTGGAGCATAAGTTTTCATTCTTTGTAATGTCGTGGGTATCTTCTTCACAGGTGCCTGGATGGAGTGGACTGTCAAACGCACAAGTCACAAACATTTGGTGATGTTTACCCTTTACCAGCTGAACAACATGTTTCTGTTTTATCTCCTTTTGTTGCTTGATTTTGTAATCAATTAGGTAATTAGTTTTCTCTTGACTACAGGCATTTTTAGCCATATGAGAGGGTTTTGACTTGATTTTCAAATCCTATTGTAATTCCTGAATCCTATTGTGAAGCAACTGTTCTTTGGTACGTAGTCTTTTCTGGACTGAGATTTTTCAACATCAAATGTCCCTAATTGATGACTCCTGTGTGAGCTACTATTATCTGGAATCGGTAACACTTTCTCATGGATGAAAAGGGAAGGGAGCGATTGCTTTTTCATGCTCTTGAGACATGATTTGAATTCGGAATGTACGATGTATCTTGAAAACTGTTAATATGAAATGTTGGGTCATACTTTGTTCTGCCATTCATGGATAGAACTTTTGTGAACTAACTTATTTGTTCATATTCATCAGGAATGGGCCCATAAGCAATATGTAGCAAAACATCAACAATGGACATCACAACAGTGGGGAAACTTTTACTATTACAGTAACAATGTGCGTGTCAATACCTTTGTTTAAATGAATATATGCCTATCACATATATGATGTTGTAACAAAAAGATTTAAACATGCCTATTACACATATGATGTTGAAACAAAAAGAACCACTGTAAAGTTGAATTGAGTTTTTTTTGTTAAAATATTGATTCATTCATGCATATGCGATGGCTGATAAGTGATCCCCGTAGCAACGGACGGGCATTCAACTAGTCCAGATAAAAATCCTAGAATCCTATAATCTCATCCAAACAAAGCAACAGAATAGATTCTAGTAGATTTTATTTAACATATAAATACAACATCCAATGAAACGTGCTAGATTTTTATCCAGATTCAAATGTGAAAGTGAAAATAAAAATAAATAAATTACGAAAAAATTGAACTTTTGAAAAGTGATTTTAGAGGCAGTTAGTATGTGCGAAGCCTCCCTTAGAAAAATGATTTCTAGAGACAACTGAGAGTATCAGCCGCCTCTAGAAATTTGGTCTCTAGAGGCTAGAAATCTAAAGACAGACAAGCGGACGAACCAACTGCCTCTACAAATCCTTTCTAGCTGCCTCTAGAAAGCTTTTGTGTAGCAGTGAGTTTGGATCAATTTTAAAATAATCTTAATAACTTCAAATAAAAAAATCAAAACTACAGTCATAAATCTCGTTGAGAACTATATTTTTACATAAAACTTCTCTTTTTTAAGGTGAAGTGGAGTGACAAGCTTTGTATGTGAAATATGCGCTTGCACATCCATCTCATACACTCCCGTGTGGTGCATCTTGTTAGGCTAATGCGTGTGGTGCGACACGGTGTTTTTTTTTGAGACGCCACGTGGCACGACACGATTAAAAGTGTTAGATTTGCAAATAGTTTTATTTTTGGAATAGTTAAGGTTAAAAATAAAAGGCTCCCGCCACCGAATAATGCATGGAAGAAATCACTACTACTCCCTCCGTCCCAAAATAAGTGATGTTTTAGATTTGTCTTAAGTCAAATAATTTCAAATTTGACCAAATTTATAGGAAAGCACATTAATATTTATGAAACCAAATAGAAAGAATATAAAATTATATTTCATGGTAAATCCAATAATACTTATTTAGTATCACAAACATTAATATTTTTTTATATAGGATAAACCTAAAATATCACTTTTTTTTAATGGCTGGAGTAGTAAACAAGTGACTTGTGAACTTGATGAAGCCAGCGGTGTCATTCGGTACAGGCCCAACCTGACCGAGTAAGGCATGAGAGAGACCCTGACATGGACCCATAATTATATTCGTCACAAACCCAAGCAACAAGGCACACTTAGGCCATGTTTAGTTCCCAAAAATTTTCAAGATTTCTCGTCACATCGAATGTTTAGACACATGTATATAACATTGAATGTAGACGAAAAAAAACTAATTACACAGTTTGGTAGAAAACCACGAGACGAATCTTTTGAGCCTAATTAGTCTATAATTAGATATTAATTGACAAATACAAACGAAAGTGCTACAGTACCCCAGCCAAAAAATTTCGCGAACTAAACGCACCCTGACAGAGGCCAAAGAGTCCAAATCATCATATATCATCGTATCGTCATATGAAACCTTTAGTTTTTCCCGTCAGTCACTATTCATTCAGTGTTCCACCTAAACTTAGGTCACGTTTAGTTTGCAAATTTTTTCAACCCGATGAATAGTACCACTTTTGTCTTATTTGACAAATATTGTCCAATTGTGGACCAACTAGGTTCAAAAGATTCATCTCGTGATTTCCAACTAAACTGTGTAATTAGTTATTTTTTTATCTACATTTAATACTCCATGCAAGTGGCTAAAAATTGATGTGATGGAGAGAGAGTGAAAAAATTCTAACTTTTGGGTGCATCTAAACAAGGCCTTAAACCATCGCAGCCGTTCCTTCCTATCCATCGCGTCCGTTGGTTTCCATAAGCTTCTTCCGTCCCCCGTACTCTCTCTCCCAGGCCCGACCCTTCCCTCAGACCCTCACGCACATCCTCTCTCTCTCTCCGTCCCGACATCTCTGGAGCTCCCACCCCCGCCGCCCGCCGCGCTGCCTCCGCCCTCCCTCTCCTTCCCCCCCGCGCGGCGCGCCAGCTTGTGCCGCAGGAACCCGACGGCGAGCGCTGGCACTACCACGCCGACGCCGGTCGCGGCGCCCTATGCGACGCGTCTCCGGATCTGCCGCCGCCTCCGGCGACCCCTCCCTCCCTCACCCCCCACGCGGCCACGCGGCGCGCACTCCACGCAGCAGCCTCGCGGCCACACAGGCCCGTCCTCTGCGCCACACGCTGCACGCGCCGTCGCGCGGCGCCGCAGCTGGCGCCGCCTCAGCGCTCTCCTGCCGTCTCCTACACTGCGCACTAATCGGTAGCCTCTTCGATTCTTGATTTCGTTGTTGTTTTCCTTTTACCAGATTATTTGCCTTAGGGTTCTGACCACGTTAATCGAGTCTACTGATTTGTTTCTGTTCAAATATTTCTAGGATTCGTACACTTATCTATTCATGTGCTTCTTTCATTTAACCTGATTTAATTATTTACATTTACATGTATTTGGTTGCCATGTGTGAAAAACATAATCTACAGGTTATTTGAAAATAGCTCCCCTGGGTATGAAAACCAAACTCGTTGGTATGGTCAATTCTGCGAATTTGATATTCAGACCAAAGTATCATACCAAATTCACTTTAGCTTTCATACTCTCTCATTATCTTAATGCAGCATATGGTTAGTTTGGTCAGGACTTCCTGCTCTTTATTTTCCTGCACCGCATGTTCCTTTCGTTAGAGATGGAATTTGGCAAGAACATCTTCACTGTTAATTGTTCCTACTGGCACATGATAGTAGTCCAAGGTTGCTGACAGTTGGTAATTTATCTGTCCTTCTGCTTCTCATCCATGTCTTACCAATAACTGCCGAATTGGTTTACGTCAGCAGAACATTATTATCATACATTCCATCTTTTGTTTTATTATATCTGCTCTATGAGGTTGGCCTCAAGTTTTTTTTTGACCGAAAAGGTTGGCCTCAAGTTGCCATGTCATTTATTTTTCTTCGATGCTTATTTACCAAAGTGGTGACAGATATTCTTCTTAGATACGATGGCCTCCTAAACGTCATATAATGTATCAGTTTGTGTGCCTTACATTATTTTCAAATGTTATTCTAACCATTCAGTAACAGGATCCATGCATCGTGTATATTGCCACAGTGTAAACGGATAACTGGGGATCACACAGTTTCTTCATATTTTACATTTGTCTTCTATTTTGCACGTTTGCCTCATTTGCCTAATAAGCTACAGGTACATGGATTTTTCCATTCTGCTGATATCAGTTAAGGTACTAAGCATATTATATGCCTTCTGGATTTTTCCTTCACATACCTAAGGTCAATTCTTACCCCCGAAAAACTTATTTGTCATACATGGTCTTTTAGTCGATAAACAAAGACTAAAGAGTGAATTTGGGTGATGGCAATGGATGAGGTCAAAAATACAGGCAAGGCTTCAACATTTTCGTATAATCCCAGACCTTCCTATATTTTCTCTCTTTATCTGCACGGAAAATGACAGATAGAAACTGAAAACACAAGCATTTTTTTGTGAACACAGCCTAGAGCTTGAGTCTTGACTGTTTTGGAAATGGACTAGATAGTCTTTGTGCTGATTGCATTATTTTTATTTTCTTTGATTACTTCTTAGTTCCCAAGAAGTCATCAGTCATATTATTTTTGGTCAGCTCACACTCTTTGGCCTTATTTTTCTGAACTATTAAAGGGCTACCTGTGATTCTTGCAGGCTGCTTTTTTTTTGTATCTCATTATTATCCCATCAAATGCCTATGTTTGTGCCTGGGCATGATAAACAATATTGCTGCCCTGGGATAGGTGTTGCTTTCCTGCTTTTATCAAATCACCTTGGTATTTGACAGTCATATATCAGTGATAACGATGCAATAAGGCAGTCATGTCTGTAGATATAGATTCTACATGGCCTTAATTCGCCTAGCAGATGTCACCTGACCTTTTAATCTTGGTCCAGGGGGAAGGAATGTTATGGTTCTATTTCTGCAGCTATACTCTTTTTTTCGTTCATTTTGTCTTTTTTGTTTCCAAACATGGTATCCTTAGTGATCATGTTTTCTTATGTTGCTAATCTTTTTAGTGACCTATGCATACACAGGACTCATTCCACGCTGCCAGGCTGCTGACCTACCTCCCCACCCCTGTCCGTTCTGAATGTGGAAGGAGTCTGAGAAACGACATCGACCTTGCAACACAGGATGAAAGGTCGATCCTTCTTTTCAATCATTGTTCCATATGTTAATGTATCGTCTTCTTTCATGTTCCGTCAATTTCCCATTTCTTCTTTTTTTGCTAGAGAGGACCAACGGTGAAGCTTTCTATGATGTGGCCACATTTAATTGTAGATGCTTCAGTTAGATTTATGGATTTCAGTGTTGTTGGTATGGAGATTCATCATATCCTAGATTCCAGCTTTGCTACTTACCTTCTGCTACACTTCTACACAACGGTTCTCCTCGGTTCTAACCGTGCTTCTCGCAAATTTCAGATGATGCCTGAATCTTTTGGAACATTCTTTCCTAATATAAAAAGGTAATCTCTGATATTTTTATTTGGTTTCTTTAGCTGCTAGCCAACTAGGTATAATGTCCCATCTGTGAGCGTATATGTTTCACCGTCCTCCTGCCTCAGGTTTCAAGAACTGCTCCTGCTGTAGCTATAAATGGGGTGCACGGTTCAGGTTCCTCCCTTGTGTAAGAATATCTTGCTTTGCTTTTGCATCCCATTTGTGCATGTCTCTGTGGTGTAGTAAACAATCTTTGCTTGCTCCTACTTTTCTATATTTTGTCATGTTACTGTTTCTTCGGCCAGTGTATTTTTAAACTGATTTCATGTCCCTATTTTCTGATTCTTTAGCATACATACGTAATCGAGTTCTGATGTGCAATTTCCACACTAATGTAAACTTTGTTTATTTTTACATGTGCAGGTTTGCTTACATCCCTATCTAGCGCACTGGTCATACTTATGCAGGAGGTGGTGTACACCTGAAATATCTAAACACTAAAGCTGAAAATTAGAAATAGCGTGGACCTGCTTCATAACAGCAACCGCTTGTGTAGGTTGCGCCCATGTCATAATGTGAATATTGGGAATTGAAATGTATGAACTCTTTGCAGCTTCTGAATATCACGTGGTTTGTTGGCCAAACAAATGCATATAACAATGTCGATTTGAAAAACTAGCATATACTGGCAAAAATTCAAAGGTTCTGTTCAAAAGTGGATTGGAAGTGTGTTTCTCATTCCTGAAACAAACATGACGGACGTAGCAAATGCAGTTGAACTTGAGTCCGCGGCAACGCGCGGGGTTCCTGCTAGTGCTCTACAATTCGGCGGTCACTAACTTTCTCCCAACCAACCGTATACGACTGAAGCTATCAACTGGAAGCGGGCACCCAACTTCGTCTTGCTTAGAGAACACAGTTCTCTGGTTCATAGACTTGTTAGTATGACAAGTAGTATAGTACGCGCGACCGGCCAGTACTGAGTAGCGTTATGAACGGTCAGTAAGCATCGAATCGACTTCAAACGTTACGGGATTTGAATTCAAAAATGGACCGCGCAAGCGCTGAAAAAAACCGCATTGCTACATACTTTTGCTAAGACCAGAGAACGATAGTTTACAACGCTTATAAAAGTATGAGGTGCATGACCGACTAACTGGCCGGTCCTTTTTCTTTTTCGGAGCGTCAATTACGAAACTATATTTTACTATTATACAAGAGGGAAGCAAGCTATGCAGCGGCACGCACGAGATCACAAAATATATCAGATAACACAACCTCGATCAGTTGGTCATATGACACCGACGGCGGCAGCGATGATGGCGAGGGCAGCGGCGGTGGCCGTGCTGTTGTTGCAGTGCTTCAACGTGATCGTCGGGGCGAGGCCATTGCTGGATGCGGCCGCAGGAGACGGCCGCCGTCCGTGGCTGGGACGACTGGAGCTCGGCGGCGCCGGGACGCCGCTGATCATGCAGGTTCTTCATCAGGGTCCTTGCCCCAACAATAATAACTGGTAGGCTCCCAACGGCGCCCCCGGATGCCCATAAATTATAATAACGCGCCCAGTCGCCCGGGAGGTTTAGTGGCCACTGGTTAGAGTACTCGCTCAGTTCGCAATTATAAGATGTTTTGGTTTGTAGATATATATCATTTTTATTATATGTGAAGAAATTATATATATTTTAGAGTATAATAAAAGTTACGTATCTAAACAAACGGAAATATTTAATAATTTAGAATAACAGAAGTAGGATACAATTCCCTACTTGTGCCCGTATAAATAGCCAAATATTATTCACTTGTATCTTGAACTACATATCTGCACAGTAAGCGTTTGATGATATCGGATTTGCGTGACATTTTTGGGCTATTCCTAAGTATTTTTGTGGTATCTTGTATTGTTCTCTCTACGTGAATTATTATACCAGGATTTGAAATACTCATGCTTGATTAAGGGTGTGTTTGGTTCAGTTATGAGTTGTGAAAAAGTTGTTGTGAGTTGTGAAAAAACAACTACGAGTTATGTGTTGTGAAAAGGAAATAAATTGTTTGGTTGAAACAATTATCTCCCATCTCTCTCTATCATTCTTGAAACAACTATCATGTCTTTATTTGCACCCATTTTTAAAAAGCTCAAAGTCAACCGCACCACCTAAGATGCTATGAAAACTGTACTACTGAAAAGCAGTTACTTCTAAAAAAATAGCTTCAGGGTCTACCGGTTTGGTTGGCGTTCTTTTTTTTTTTAGCAGAAGAACATTTTTCAGAAGCTAAACTAAACATAGCCTAAAAAGATAACCCTACTACCTAGACTGTGTGTGTGAGCTAATAAGTGGATAAAGATTGTAATTACATATATATACATAGGGCCTGTTTGGATCCGATGAGCCACCAACTAGTTGCTAAAGTTTAACTCTTGAGGATCCAAAGCCAAAGCCCCAGCTAGTTGTTAGTTCACTAGTCCGTCAAACACAACTATTAGGGGCTAAAAGTGCTATATCACCTATTATCTCTCCTCTCTCTCTTCCTATGTTAGTACATGATCCAAACAGGTATGGGCTAACAACTAATTGGCTAATTTTTAGCTGGCTATTTTTTAGTCATGACTAACAACTAGTCCTAATCCATCCAAACATGCCCTAGTCATCACACACGATGAACTTTAGATTTTTTATGGTTTGAATAGTCCACATCACAGATGATTTCTCTTGACGCCATGCTTTTTTTCCTACTGGCGGCTGGTAATGGAGTGGCGCCTGTGCTAATAACTAGCTAGGCCCCACGTCAGTTCCGCCACTAGAAAAATATTTTTAAAGATGGTTGTCTTAATACAACCGTCACTATAAATAGAGGTATTTTCAATGGCGTTTGTCTTAAGCAACTGTCACTATAAATAGATATTTTTAGTGGCGGTAGATTAAGTCAACCTACACTACAAATAGTCGTATTTTCGGTGGCGGCTACCTTAAGATCACCGACTGCATAAATAAATTTGTATTGGCGGCAAGCTACGTGATCCGCTTGTGCAAATATTTTTTCGCCAGCCAAAAATATCCGTGCGCATCAGATTCGAATGCATACCGCCTGGTTTCATCTGCAGACCCACGTGCTCTCTGTCTCCTCGAACCTATAAATGCCCATGCAGCCTGAGGCACGGTGGCCTGGCACGAAGCCCGCATTTTTTGCCCGGCCCAAGCACGGCACAGCTCGAGGGTCAGCGGGCCCGGGCCGGCCCGGTCCGGGGGAACAGGCCATGCCGTCGCTCAAGCCCGTGGGCTGGCACGGCACGGCCCGGCCTACAAGGGCGGCCCGGCATCCCCCCACCCCTAGTCCCCCTCCCCCGCAGCCTGCCAGCCGGCCCAGCCCCTCTCCACCTCGGTGCCTTCCCCCCAGCCCCCCTCATATAAGCGCGCGGCCGCGGCGCCCTCTCCCTCACTCCGAACCCTAAATCATTTCCACTTCCACTCCCCCGCCGTGCCGCTTTCGCTCTTGCTTCACCGCCTCGTCTGCTAGGGGCGTCCGACCTCCTCGACTCCAGTGACCTCAATCCGCCTTTTGCTGGCGAGCCGCTCCCTACTCCTCATCTCCTCCTGCCTGATCCCCTCCCTCTCCGCCTCTCCCTTCTCCCTCACCCTATCTCCCCTCTTGATCTCGGTGATTATGTGAGTCCGTGTCCCCGTCTATCCCTCCTCCGCCGCTCACCGTCCTTCTAACCAGTGTGTCATCTTCTCTGGGTGGCCCTTGTCTTCTCCGGCGCCGGGCTCCGGTTGCGCAGGTACAACCCTAATCCTAACCCTAACCCTACTCTTCCATGTATTCTGATTCTGATATGATCTGTTCTTTTCCTCTTCCATCTCTTTGCGCATGTCAGTGGAGCTACCAAGGCCGCCTCGCGCACTGTTGAGGAACGGTGCTGGAGAGGCCTCCGCGGTCGAGGGCGCCATGGCTGGTGCTGATGACGAGATCATCTGGCCGCTCACTGGCAACGACGATCTGATCGCAGCAGGCTTGGCCCCTGAGGACGACGACGACAGCCGTGAGGACGCTGCTGCCTTGTTCGATATCGATGTCGGTGGCGACCCTACTGCTCCGATCGATCTGGACGGCGGCGGTGGTGAAGGGGCGACGACGACTGGGACCCTAGTCTGCTCCAACGGTTCAGCTCCATCTGTTGCTGGTAACACTTCTGGTGCTGGTACTGGTAAGCGCAAATCTGTTGTGTGGGCTGATTTTGATAAGATTTATGAGACTGTGAATGGTAGGGAAATATGCACTAAAGCTACCAGTAAAATATGTAAGGATACTTTGTCTGCTAGATCTAATGCTGGCACTAGCCACTTGAAGAGGCACTAGAAATCTTGTAGGCAGAAACTTGATTAGGCTGCTAGGGTTCAGTCTAGGCTTGCTTACAATCCTGATGATTTTGTGCATAACTGGGACTACAAACCTGATGTTGCTAGATATTCATTTGCTTTCATTCTTGATTCTAGAGCTAAAATAAGAGGTTTATTTAATGTTCTGCAAATATTTAAAGAAAACATTAGTGTTGATTACAGTTCATATTATGCTAATGTGAAAACTGAGATTTATAAGTTATTTAACAAATATGAGAGAAAATTTGGTGCAGCTAGGTCTCAAAGGACTGCACAGCCTGCAATGGCTTCAGGTAAGAAAAAACAAGCATGGGGAAGAATCTTTGGAGGCCCTGAATCATCTAGTGTTGTTGGTCCTTCCCCTGCCTCTTCCCTCACTTCATCTCAATCTGCTTCTGCTGCTGGTTGTGAGCTCATAGCTTATCTGGACAGTGACAATGTCACTGCATATGAGGATGACTTCAATTTACTTCTCTGGTGGCGTGACCACAAACTAACATTTTCTATCCTATCTATAATGGCTAGAGATATTATGTCTGTTCTTGTTTATACTCTCTTCATAATCATGTTTTAGCTTGACAGGAAGGATAATTGAAAAGCGGCGACGATGCTTGTTGCCTGAAACTGTGAAGATGCTGGCTTGCATAAAGGATTGGGAGTTAGGAGAAAGAAGGTTGCAGCATGCTGTAGACAACCAAGAGTTGAAAGACTCTTTCAAGAATCTTTATCTTGATGAAGATGCATCTGGAGCTGCTTCTGCTAGCACATCTGGGGCTGGCACATCTGCTGTGGCTTCTGCTGGTACTTAGTGTCTGTGAGACTTGAGAGTTGTGAGAGTGTGGGACTTGAGAGTGATCTGTATCTAGACTGTATGACTGTATCTGAGACAGTGAGACCTTTGAACAATTAAGACTTAATTAAGAGATGTGCTATACTTTTTTTTTCTCTTTTTAGGGTTTCTCACAAGGGTGAGTTTTACCTAGAAAGGTTTTTAATGAGGCAGCATTGCACATAGCTCATTTATCTTATTTCTCTTGTCTCCTTTGGTTGTTTTTGTTAGAATTTATAATCTGTGTGATGAACAGTTTATGACTTGTTCATTGTGACTATGAAATAATGAAATATGAATGGATTGTGATTGTGAGTGACTGATTTAGAAATGTGACCATGAAAATGATGAAGTGTTCGATGAGAGAAGCAGTTTGAGGTGTTTTAAGGGAAACGGGCTATGGGCTGGCATGACCCACAAAATTGGCCGTGCTTTTCGGGCTGGCACGACACGGATTTCGTCCCATAGTGCCGTGCTTGGGCCGAAGGCTAGGCACGAGGCATGGTAGGGCATGGCGTGCCGTGCCGGCCCGACACCCTACGGGTCATGCCTGGCCGGCCCGTTGGCCAACTATACTCGAACCCTTCCCAGCGGCTGGCTACTTTATTTAATGTATCCTTATCTCTTCCAACTTGCAACCAGCACTCTCATCTCTCCGGCTCTTTCTCCAACCACTTCTTTCTCATCTCTCTGCATGCGCACCACACTGTGCCAGAAAAGCAGATTAGTGACGCGTCTAAACAGTCATTAGTGATGCGGAAAACACGCGTCACTTATGTTGCGTCTGTGATGTGAAAAGTTCAATGACGCGTGAAAACACGTCACTAATGATGGTCAGCAGTGACACGTATTGTCAAAACACGTCTCTGATGTGAGCTACCAGTGACGCGTATAGCCAAGACGCGTCTCTGATGTGAGACACCAGTGACCCCTGTAGCCAAAACACGTCTCTGACTGAGATCTCACCAGAGACGCATTTTGGCTACACATGTCACTGATGACTATTTATCAAAACAAAAAAAAAAGAAAAAACTTGGTCAGGGTCTTCATATTACTATGGAACTTATGGTAGTCAGTGCACTAACATTGTCGGCAAGGATGTCAATTGTGCGTCAATTTGTAGTCAAATCAGCAGAAAAAAGGGGGCAACTGAAACTGCACTCATTCAGAAAGAATATAACAGTCAAAGAGCAAAATAATAGAATAGGCAACAGCTGCAGATTTATATTATGGTCAACTGAAAATTTAAAACACTTGAACACATCGAGAAAATACTGCCAAAAAGTATCATTTGTAGTCAGTCACTCTATCTGTTATAATAGATGGATATTATTTTTTATTAATTGGAGGTACTTCCAAGATAAACATTTGAGGATAGGACAGAACTATAACTCTTAACTAAAAAGTTGCGCCAAGGAAAAAAAACAACTCCTTAGAAAAGGATTTTTTTCCAACAAATTCATCTGAACTAGAAGACACATACCAAGAGATCCACCCATGTGCTGCTCCCAACGAGGATAGAGAAGCCCAAAAGGGCCTGCAATTCAAGATAAAACAATCAAGATAATGGCCATGTTCTGCTTGGTTGGAGATCAATTTCACCACACTGATCATTCACTCCCAAATAATCTAATTGAAGAAAATCACAAAGCCTTCTTTAAGAACAAAAATTAATAGTGAATTAATAGTGATCCCCTGTTTCACAATTTCAACATCGGTTGAGATGGTTTGGACATGTCCAACGGAGGCCTCCTGAGGCGCCGGTGCGTAGTGGAGTTCTAAAGCGGGCCGATAATGTAAAGAGCGGGAGAGGTCGACCTAAACTAACTTGGGACGAGTCCGTTAAGAGAGATCTTAAGGAGTGGAATATCCCCAAGGATTTAGCTATGGATAGGAGCGCTTGGAGATTGGCAATCAATGTGCCTGAACCGTGACCTCTTTCTGTCTTGTGCTCTTTTTGTCTCTTTATGTGTCTCCCTGTTTTCTCGTCTCTTTTGGGTTTCATCTCTAGCCTATTCCAACTTGCTTGGGACAAAAGACTATGTTGTTGTTGTTGTTGTTGTTGTTTCCCCTGTTTCACAATTCCTCCCAACCTAAAACTTACTGTTCATTTAGGCAAATAGAAACATTTCTCATATGTATTTTGTGAACATCTATTCCTCATCAATGGTCTAATCACATGAATTAAGAGGTTAGAGTATTCATTTATCTCGCACCTCAGGTAGGCACCGCTTGAATAAAATGACAACAGAGCAAAGGAAATAATAGTTTCTTCCTACAAATTTCTATACAATTTCAGTGCGTTAAAAATAGGCCATTCCTTCTTGTGCCAAAACCTGGAGTTAGTAAGGCCCTGTTTAGTTCCCAAAAAGACCTAAAAATTTTTGCATAGTACCCGTCATATCGAATCTTTGGACGCATGCATGGAGCATTAAATATAGGTAAAAAAATAATTAATTGCACAGTTTGTCTGTAAATGTCGAGACGAATCTTTTGAGCCTAGTTAGTCTATGGTTGGACAATTTTTGCCAAATAACAACGAAAGTGCTACAGGAATTTTTCCCAAAAAATTTTGGGATCTAAACAGGCCTAAATCAAAACAAAAGAAGCAAAGCATTCAAGTTAGTTAAAAAACATCTGTATGCCATTGTTCTCAGGAAAGTCCAGCACATGTTAGATCATTGGACAAAGAAAAAATAGAGCCTAAAAATAAATGTGAGATTTATGTCATGTGGCCTTCCCAAATACAGAATGATGGTTCTTAAAAACCATGCCACTAAGTAGTGCATTTCCCTTGCATACATATAAGGATGTGCAACCAACAGAAATGTACATTTAAGATGTCATGGAACATTCAGACATAACCGCATAAGAAAGATGATTGGTGTGATACACATATGGTCACCATAAAAATAACTTAGCGTGAATCTGGAAGGCTGATGTGGGATTCAAGAAACAGGGCAAAAGAACACTTACCCATGGTAAAGTAAGCAGCCGTAAAGGTGAACAGGCCAGAAAGCTCATATGGATGAAAGGGTTGTGCTTGCTCCAGGCATAAACCTGCCATGCCATATCAGAAGTCAGAGTTACCAATGTAAGACTTTCTCAACATGCCCTATTACATTCAGACATTTTTATTTACAATTATAAGCGCCGGTAATCCCATACCGTCATAAACATCAATGAATTGCTCAAGAACAGAATTCTGGCAAATGTCTCAGAAATGTAAGGTATCATCCCTCCGATCAGAACAATGCCAGTTAGGACAATAGCACCAAACAAGAGCATGTAAAAAGAAAGAGGGTAAGTTTTTATTATAAGGGTACAGCACTTGAGATGCAAATAAACAGTAAGCAATCTAACAGTAATTGCAAGTCTGGAATGGTGCAAGTGTAAACATGCAATAAGCCAAGAATATAAGCATTTTCATGCTGTTAAATGCATACAAACTAGCATTGTGTCCAGAGTCACTGGTTCTAGATGTTTGAATATTCAGATGCAAACCAGTGGTTTTGTCCAGTCTCTGAATTCATTTGATGACCTCTTGTGGCAATTAAAGTGGTTAGCTAACCAATGTTAAATCATAAATAAGAATCTGTAAACTGTGCACACCCAACTTAGTCATAAGGAATGCTTCCTAAAGCAACCCATGTGGATTGTGGCACAACTAAGATTGATGACACTGAATCAGGTTCACATAAACAGGCTCGATGGTGCAGGGGAAGATACTTCTCCAATTTACTCTATAGCAGTAGAGCTTGGAAGTTGAGTTTACAACTATCAGTTGCTGGTTTTCACAGCCAAGCATGGAATAAATTAAATTAGCACTCCTTAAATAAGCTATAGATGTATAGGGTGGCGAATGAAGTGGCATTTACACAGAAAAATCTAAAACCTCCACTCACATTTGAAAACAAGTATCCTCTACAACCACCAACCCTATCTGGCTATCCACACCACACAACATATAGTTGGCACATCACAGCGGGGCGCATTTGGAGGCTAGGATAGAGGCAAGGAGCACATACCCATCTTGCAGAAGTACTGGAAGTTGGTAACGAGGCACCAGATTTCGTAGTGCTACACAACAAGCTTCGGGATGAGGTACAGGTGATACGGCGAAATGATCTGCACAGCCGGGCCAGCCAACTAAAAAGAGATTAGATATCCTAGAAAACAGGGGCGAGAGAGAAGCATCTCCTAATCATGGGAGAGAGGGAGGGAAGGAAAGTCGGTACATCCAGGGTGCAGCCAACGGTGGTGGCAATGGCAGCGGTGAGGTAGGAGTGCTTGATGATGGGCATCTGCCGGTACCTCTCCTCCACCGCCTGCGCCATCTCCTCGCGAGAGCCAAGCCGCTAGCGCTTCCTTTCCTCCTCTCTCGCACCCGCACCCGCTGGTAAACCATTGCGTCGAACACCTGCTAGGCATGCGCTGAAGACAAAGTCCGCCTTGAAGAAAGTACTTCGCGTTGGTGGTCTGGGTGACACCACATGAGCAGAAGCTGCTGCTGGGAGGGGGAGGGGAGGAGGAGGGTGCTCATCACCGGCGGTGGACGGGGCCCACGCCCCATCGCTGGTAGGGTGGTGCGCCGTCGCTGGAGGATGTTGCACACCATCACCGATACGGGCCGGGGGAACACGCGCTGCCGCCGGTTGGGACCCCCGCTAGCGCCACCCGGAGCCACCCCGCCTGCACTGCCCGGAGCCGCCCCCGCATGCGCCGATTATCCTTGCCACAAGGGAGGTGGCAGCTCTGGCCAAATCTAGAGGAGGAAGAGAGAGATAGCAGCGGCAGAAGAGGAGTGATGCCAGCGGAGGAAGAGACGAGAGAGGTGGCGGTGGCGGGCGGAGGAACAGACGAGAGAGGTGGCGGTGGCGGGCGGAGGAGGGGCAGACTAGGGGGGGCGGCGACCGGCGGGGCAGGGTGCTGTGGGGAAAGGATACGAGAGAGAGGACGGGCGGGTGATGGGGGCGGGGGATGGACTGGCAGGAGAAAATGACGATTCTGCCACCACGAAAAGCGGGCTTCGCAATTTTGCCATCCCATAAATGAGATTCGCACATTTGCCATTCCCAAACAAGACACACCCGCAAATATGCCCTACGTCAGATTTGTGATCAAATTTAATATTTTTTTTGCCACAACATAATTTCCTTCCCGTTTTGCCCTCAGCCTCTTTTTCATTCAGTCACGGACTCACGGTCGAGTTCACGGACGGACATCGAAGAGAGACGGACGCTACTCCAGGCCGCCGCCGCCGCCTCGCCGCCGCGTCCGCGCTGGCTCGCACCCCGACGAAGCCACCGCCGCGTCCGCGCCAGGCCGCCGCCCCGACGAGTCCGCACAAGGCCGCCGCCGCGTCCGCGCCAGGCCGCGGCCACAACCCCGACGTGTCCGCCCAAGGCCACCGCCACATCCGCGGCCGGCCGCCGCCGCTGCACCGCCGCCGTTATGGGTGAGGCTTCGTCTAGCTCGTTGTTCATCCCAACAGTTGCCCTTTCTCTGCATGAAGCCCTGAATGTGGGATCCCCTCATTCCTTGCCCAGAATGTGCTGAAGATTTGGATGAATAATTTGTGTTTTCCACAGGCAGTGAAGAAATGCCCATTCTTTAGGTGGATTGATGCTTACAAGAAAGTAGCCGCAAAGAAGATTAAAGAAGACATGGAAAAGAAGCTTAAAGGAGAAATGCAAGCTGCAGTGGCATATTACTTTCTGGAACAAGTAGTGGTTGCCTCAATTTTTTTGTTTTGAACCGTGAGGTTCTCTCTGATTTGGGCTGTCATCTACTCCACTGCGAACACGGAGGTGTTGTCTGGTGATCAATGTATTGCAGTCTGTATTTGCAGCTTGAGAGTAGCCTTTTGTTCTGGTCGTATCATAGGTGTCAAGTGTTCGGTTCAGTAATCTGGTGTATGCCATTTTTTTTCCCAGGCTCTGAAAGCATCAGGTGATGTCTGGTGGCTATCAAACGCCAACTCCCAGGGAGACATGGAGTACGATTCGGCCGAGCTGACAACGGTTTAGAAGATGGACAAGCTTATCGTTCTGGTGCAGCTGTTGGTGATTCGGCAGAGCTGACAACGGTTTACAAGATGGTCAAGCTTATCGCTCTCGTGCTGCTATTGGTGGTGCTGTAATTACAGTCCTAGTTCTTTTAGGTGTGGTAGTGCTTATTAGCAAGTGAAGTAAGATTTGTAGAATGTGTTGTAATGACATCTAAGTCCTACGTAAAGAAGATGTTTTCCCATAATCAACCTGCACTTTTCACTTGTTTTATGTAGATCATGTGGTCTAATGTTGACAGAATCTTGTCTGAATTTAGACGATGTTTTCCCAGAATCAACCTGCACTTTTCACTTGTTTTATGTAGATCATGTGGTCTAATGTTGACAGAATCTTGTCTGAATTTAGACAAATTTTTGACAGAGTTTTGCTTGAACTTGGACAGAATGTCAATTGAATTTGGAAAGAATTTTGACACAATCTCATGATCATAATAATATTCTAGAAATATAGTAGATTTCATGATCCAGATACAATAATATTCCAGAAATAATATTCCATTTAAGTTACAATAACATAGGTCCAAATAAATTAACTAAGGTCTAGATAACACATGTCCAGATACATAGGATAAATAAGGTCCATATAACATTCTAGACACAAAGCATCAATTGGTTTTCAGTCTCCTTGGCTTTAGTTTTTTTGGTGGGCTCCTCTCTTGCACTGTCTTCTCTGGTGAGGCAGCATTGATGGGATCGACAGCTTCACCTAGAAGGGTTTGGAGTCGGCTGCAATAAAAGTACCACTATGTCATTTGTTGCTCTTGTGTACAAGTATAAAAGAGTGAGAATGTAACAGAACCGACCAATTTATATGTAAGCACTACTACAACTAAAAGAACTAGGACTGTAGTTAGTGAACACAGCACCACCAATAGCCGCACCAAAACGACACACAAGGGCTAACTGACACACACATTCACTGACTAACATAACCATTTGCTTCGGCTCAGGCTTCGGCACATGAATCGGCTCAAGAATCGTCTCTGCAGGCTTCACCTTCATTTTTCCAAATTTCAGCTACAACACTATCAAGTGTTTGCTTCAACTCTATCAATTCTCCTTTCAATTCAGAGCAACAGTCACAGGACGCCTCCATCTTAGCCTTCACTCGGTGTTCTTTTGTTTCCAACTTCACATTCGGTTAACATGTGGAACATGTACAATGCAGGCATAAGACAAAAGGTTACCGAATTCTGTGCAATTAACTGAACAAGCAACGCAAGGAGTGATACTGATAGCTTAGATCACAGTTGCTTGACATGAGCATCACGCTAAGAGAGAGCAGGAAAGGTGCCAGGAGCAAAACAGAACTCCGGAGCGACCCTAGAGAGAGCAGGAAATACCGAACTCACCAAAGGACTCCTGGCGCGGACGCGGTGGGGGGCGGCGGCCGCGGCCTGGTGTGGATGCGGCGACCGCGGCGTGCCGCAGATGCGGCGACGGACTGCCGCGGACGGTCGGTGCGGTGGCCGTGGCCTGGCACGGAAGCGGCGGCGGCCTGACGCGGACGGACGGGGCGGCGCCGGCGGCCTGACGCGGATGGTCGGGGCGGCGCTGGCGGCGGCGGCGGCCTGGCTGGATCTCGCGCAGACGCGTCGGGGAGGCAGCTCGGTCTTTGCTTCCCTCTCCGTCTCCGTCCGTCAGTCGTCAATGACCGTGGTGAAATGGATCAGGCTGAGGGGCAAAACGGGAAGGAAAATATGCCATGACAAAAAAATAAATAAATTTGGGCAACAAATCCTCCTCAGGGCATATTTGCGGATGTATATCGTTTGAGAATGACAAACATGCGAATCCCATTTGTAGGATGGCAAAATTGCAAAACTCAGTTTTCATAATGGCAGAATCGCCATTTTCTCGACTGGCAGAGCCGGACTCAACTCCTCAGTTTAGCGCGTTTGATAATTTTTTCGGGTCCGAGATTTTTCAGGAGTGCCGCGTTTTCATCCAACGAGTCGCTGGTAATAGCAGTGACACATGATGTTAAGAAGAGTCTCTGTAACTTATCATTAGTGACACATTTTGTTTTCTGACCATGGGCGATGTCTAATCAGTGACGCGTTCCGTTTATACGAGTCACTGATCTGAAATTAGTGACGTGTTTTAATTGCAGGTCACTGGAGAAGGTGTCTCCTTTGTGCTATTTTGGCACAGTGCCACAGAAGCACACCGAGAGAAGGCAGCCATCGCTCGGCGATGGCGCGGCCTCGTCGCGCAACAAGGAAGGCGTGGCCCCGGCGCACCGCGAGGACGACGCGAACCCAACATGCGACCTTGATTCGCAGCCCCCACGCGTGGCTCCGATCTGGGGTGGCGGCTCTGCACCGGCAGGATGCGCGGTGGTGGCTCCCCACTGGCACAATGCGCTGCAGCGATGGAGGCTCGGCATGCTGCGAGAGCTTGGCCGCGTCGGCCGAAGGTCTCATGGAGCTCTTCTCGTCCTCCGCTCGTCTCCAGTGGCATGTGGTCTGCGGTTAGTCTTTTGGTGTTAGAAGCTAATGTTTGTAAATCATGGATAATAATGGGGATATTAAGCGTATGTTAGTTGTAGTTGTAAGTTTTTAAGATCTTGTTACTCATTTATTGTTTGTTGATTCTTGAGATTTTTTTAAGTGATAACCAAGTGCACTTTTGGTGAAAGAAAGTGTGTTCTCTGGATTTGTAAAGATATTGTGAATGATGAACATGTGTAATGATTGTTATCTGTCATGTATTTACTTCTGAGACAAAAAAAAACTGTCAAAAAGCAGCAGCATGAGCAAAGCATATCGCTGCGACAGCCACTATTTTTTTATTTTTGCAAAATTTTTTTGCAGAGGCGGATATCGTAACAGACCGCAAGTGCAAATCAATTTGTACAAGCGGCTGACGTAATTTAACAGCTAGTGAAAATGATTTTTTACAGGCGGGTTACATAACATTGCCGCCACTAGAAATAAATCAGTACTGGCGGATTTTAATTTAGCGTCAGTAGAAATATTTATTTTTACTAGCCTATGACACTGGCGGTAGTATCATACGCCAATAAAGATGGGTTTGGCACCGCCAGTACTAGCCTTCGCTGTACTACCCATTATATTTTTTTTGTGCTCTTCTTTTGTATGCTGATTATTGTTTTATATGCGAATAAATCGTTAATTTCTAATTAATAAGGGCACTGCACTATTGTGTTCGTGCTGTCCTTTAATTATCATGACAGAATGGAATGAATTTGGTTTTTTTCCAAATTCCAAAATACTCCTATATATGGAGTAAGACACATGCACATACAATCTCTCTTATAAATGCATGAACTCCCACTCTGTCATTATAAACGCCTTGGCTAGACCAATAAATCTTGAGTTTGAAGAAGTCACATGATCGAGTACGTATAGGTCACCAATAAATTAGCAGAAAATACGAGAAACATCACTGACTCAAAAAAAACACGCTATACCATTGTTGAGTCCAAAGCTCAGATCATTCATTTTTTTAACACTAATCATGTGGTTTCTGTAGTAGCAGTTTCATGATGAAAGATTAATTGTCTTTCATGTAATGGCCAGCGGACAGTGCAGGCCATGTTTGGATCCCACGGCAAAAATTTAGTCCTACACTTTTAGCCAATTTTTTTTTGCCATATGGATCCAAACAGGTGGGCTAAAAGTGAGCAAATAGGGGCGACTAAAGTTTAGTCCATTTGCTCCACAAGGGGCCCTAAACTGGGCTAAAAGTGCCTTGGGGCGCACTGGACGCCAGATTCCCCCACCCACCCACCCGCGCCCTCTCTTCCTCTCTTTGCCCGAGCAGATCCAACCTCCCGCCGCCGCCCAGATCCAGTTTGCGGGGCCGGGGATCAAAAGACGCGTTGTGGGCCGCCTGTGTGTAGAGCCGCATCGCGTCGTTGGCGCGATCGTCGCGCGTGGCGAGGTGCGCGAGCAGGAGGCGCAGGTCCGTGGCCGCGGCGGGGTCGCCACCATGTCCGATCTCCACGTCAACGCGCGTGAGGTCGAGCTCGGCGCGGGCGTGGACGTCGCGAGGTGCGCACCAGAGAGCGGGTGCACGCGGAACATGGTGGCCTGGAGGCCGTTCGCGGACTCCAAGAGCATGAGCTTCACGGACGGGAGGAAGGGAGAGATCTCCCTAGGAGGCGGCCAGCCATGAGCGGAGGGCGAAGCGAATCGGCAGGAGGGAGAAGGCGGTGCTGTGGTGCATGGTTGAGGGGCAAATAAGTCATTTTAGGAAGGAGGACTAAAGTTTAGCCCAGGGATCAAACAGTCTAGTAGGACTAAAGTTTAGGGGCTAAACCTTTGCACTTCCGGCGCGGCTGACCGATGGCGCGCCGACCAATTTTGTGTGCCGCAAGACGGCAAGACCCCTCGTGTGCGCACTGAAGGGCCGGCCACGCCGCCACTTTCTGAGTTTCTGGGAGCAAGTCATCAGAGCAGCTGCATGCGGCGCACGGCTCATGAAGTCGTGATCAGTCGCAGTCCGCCACGGCGACCCATGTTGGATCTGGTTACACAATAGCAGAGGCGGAGCTAGAGTAAATACGAGGGGGTGCACTTGCATTGTGGGTGCAATGATGTATGACATATGGGTGTAAATATGGTGAAAATTTGTCTCTTTCTACTGTGTTTTTAATTTTCCTGGGTGCGGCGGCACCCAACATTTTGAATATAGCTCCGCCCATTAGGCCAGTCTCAGTGGGATGTTTCGCCTCTCGGTTTCCAAGACATGAAAGTAAGAATGAAACGGGCCTTTTAGTGCACAGTTTCATCTCACAGTTTCATAGAGTAGCTTTAGCATTTAATTCATATACTGTGTTGTGATCAAATGTGGTATGTGAACTATGTGATCAAATGTGGAACAACAAAGCTGGGAGACGGCTGTTGCTTGACACAAAAATGGGGAAAATCTGCAAACTGTGTTTGAACTGAAATACTGAATCCATCTCAAGCCAGGTGCTACTGCCGCTGAGCAAAAGCAGCTGCACATAGACAAGAATAGCAAGACATTCAGTTTCACAAGACGGTTTCACAAGAATAGCTGAACAAAAGCTACTGCCGCTGAATCCATCTCAAGACAGTTTCACAAGACATTCAGTTTCACTCAAATAAAGTACTATGGGTGTCTTCAAATACAGATAAAGTGCACATGCCTTCCGGAGTCTATCTCAGATTAGATACACTGAGCAATGCCTTATGGAGTCTATCTCCCTTTGAGATCTGAAAAACAGAAACATCAAGCTCCGATTTGATTTTAACCATCGCATAACCTAACATTTTTGCAATCTCTGTCAATGACTCTTTGTGCTACTGAAACCAAACAAATGAGCATACAACACAGAGAGCAAAGGTTCGTGGGATGCATCTGCATCAAGGTTTTAAATCTCCGGCTATAGCTACCGCTATAGCCCGGTATAGCTGTTTAAGAAAGATCAAGCTATTTATGTCTATGTACGACTTAGCCGTTATAGCCCGCTATATCCCCATTTAGCTCCGCTATAGCTGTTTTTGAGGTCATCCGCTAAAATGTCTTAGCCGGAGATTTAAAACAATGATCTGCATGTGACAGGGAAACTCTGTCTATAGAGACATCCAGCATATATGAAATAGCTACTTGCATATGCATCTGATCGCAAAAGAAAAGCTACTTGCAGGCATCAATTTCTACATCTCTACACATGAAATCAACTGATTACCATGGATTTGGGGCTTGTTGGTTTCCATGTTGAGATGGAAAATTTGGGGATATGGCCCCCATCCTACTCCTTACGGTGGCCGCGGCGACACAGTCGAAGTTGGTGGCACAGGTGAAAACAAAGTGGAAGCAGCGCAGGTGAGGAAGTCATCGGAGCAAGTGAGGACGTTGGAGGCCGCGCTGAGAAAGAAATCGGCAGCGGCTGCGCAGTGACGAGGAAGTCGAAGGCAGTGACGATGCAGGCCTGGACGCCGTTTGCCGCTGCGCTGGCTGCCCTCGCGTCCTTTTTCTCGTCTGCCAGAGCTCGCGCCGCCCTATGCTCTCCACCGGTGCCGGATTTGCTTCCATGGGCGCACCACGAAGAGGAGATGGCCGGCGCTAGATCTCCACCGGCTTGCTCGGCTCTACTCCACGGGAGGTGAAAGAGGGAGTCCTAGCAAGAAGAATGGCGGGAGGAGGTTGGGAGAATGGCGCGAGGAGGGAAGAAGGGGATGGAGGCGCGCCTGTAGCCGGAGCACGGGATCAATGAAATGAAGGGAAGACTGAAAGGTTCTAATATGGCTAGAGGGGGGTGAATAGCCTATTAAAAATTCTACAAATTCATTAGAGCAAAAGGTTAGTATAATAAATGGTAAAATGTAATTTTGCTCTAGCTCTATAAGGGTTGCAAGCCACCTATCCAACAATTCTAGTCAATATGATCACTATAACAATCAATGGCTAAGTCACTACGAGCTCTCAAAAACTAGCTACACTAAAGAGCCCCACTAGGTGAGAAGCTACACTAGCAAAGATAAAACAAGGTCTCACAACTAATTATACTAAAGAGCTTGTTACAACTAGTTTGCGGAAAAGTAAATGGAAAAGATATGATCTTTATACTGACGCGTAGGGGATGAACCAATCAATGAATGTGAAGACCAATCACAGGGAGAATCAATCGATACACAATTGAAGATACAAGAATTATCTCCCGAGGTTCACGTGCTTGCCGGCACGCTAGTCCCCGTTGTGTCGACCTACACCTTTTGGTTCGGCGGCTAATTGGCAATCTAAAGCCAAGCTCCCCGAGAGCACCGCAAGAACCTACCGCAAGTGAGGTAGCTCAATGACACGAGCAATTTACTAGAGTTGTCTTTGGCGCTTCACCGGGGAAGACACAACACCCCTCACAAATCACCGGGAGGTGGCCAAGAACAATCACCACTCTTGCCACAACTCCTCCGCTGTCTCCAAGCCATCTAGGTGACGGCAACCACCAAGAGAAATAAGAATCTAGCAGCCAAAGATTGTTGACGGTAGATAAGTATCATTTTTTAACCGTCAATATAGCATGAAAAAGGACTAAACAATAATTACCACTTAGATATAGGGGATTTACTGACATAATTCCATGAGTTTTGGTGAATGTCTGTTTCTGCAGGGTGTCAGCTGAAAAGAATCAAGGAAGGCCCATATGTCAGGTTTACATAGAGACAACAGGGTCACATATAACTTTTCTGTAATCTAGAAGATACGAGAAGACTCTAGAAACAAACCGGAGGCGAAACGGGCCCAAAGGCCGGGCGGCCGCCCAAGGGTGGGGGCGGGCGCCCCACCTGCAGAGCCAATCAGGCTCCACCTCTTGGATCATGCCTCCACCGCCTTTGAGGATCAATAATAATCGTAGATCAAGGTCGGTTTGATCCGAGGGCTGTGGTGCTTCCTAGAGGGCTATATAAGCAAGGCCCCTAGCCCCTGGAGGAGGCATCCCTTAAACCCTAATTCATTATTTCCTAGTCAGGATCAGGTGAGAGGTGTCCCATGAAAGGATGACCTCTCTAGGGGATTAGGTCTAGCTTCTCCAATGTAGTAGATTAGTATCTTGGGAGAGAGGGTCGAGTTAGGATCTTGCTCAAGGTTCCAGATCTAGTCATGGAGGCTTGGTAAAGCCTTGTATGTTCACTTCAACATTCTGTATGACTTATACTTATTCTCTTATTTACATGCATATGTGTTGACGGTAGATAAGTATCATTTTTAACCATCAACATAGCATGAGAAATGGTCTAAATATAAATACTATCTAGATATAGGGGTTACACTGACAGAATTCCACGAGTTTTGGTGAATATCTGTTTCTACAGGGGGTCAGCTGAAAAGAACCAAGAAAGACCCACATGTCAGGTTTACATAGAGACAAAGGGGCTATACACAACTTTTCTATAATCTAGAAGATACGAGAAGACTCTAGAAACAAACGAGAGGCGAAACGGGCTCGGAAGTGGGGCACCCGCCCCACCTCCTTGGGTGCCCGCCCAGCCCTGGTGGCCAATCGCCTTCCACCTCGTGGATCCTGCCTCCACCGCCTTTGAGGATCAATAATAATCGTAGATCAAGGTCGGTTTAATCCGAGGGCTGTGGTGCTTCCTAGAGGGCTATATAAGCAAGGCCCCTAGCCCCTAGAGAAGGCATCCCATGAAACCCTAATTTATTTGCTCCAGTTGGGATTAGCAGAGAGGGGTCCCTTGAATGGATCTCCTCTCCATAGCTAGCCATCAAGAGAAGATTAGTCCTCATTAGGATCTAGTCTTAGCATAATAGAGATAGAGAGCGAGGGAAGAGTTGGGAGTGATGTCGGCCTATCGGTGCTCCCTCTCCGGCTTGTACTTCGACGGATTCAGGCTTCTCTGAGTCTGCATCTGGGATACTTCTGGTAATTGATCTTTATTCAAGTATTTATCTTACTCTTTTGTTCATTGGTTCACAGTTCTTTTGATTGCTCTAGTTCTTGTTAGCGCTCTGAATTAGAGTAGTAATTGTTAGCATAAGCGTGGTGCTTAGGCTATCGGTTACCTGTGTTTGCGCCCTATTCTTTGGTTGTGTGGTAGTTACGGGAGGTGACAGCCCCGTCCACACCAAATTGAGTAGGTTCTTAAATTAGTAGGACCGTAGTCGCGTCGGTAGAGTTATCCTTAGTGGTGCTTTCCCGTCTAGCGGCGTCCCAAAGTGAACATTAGAAGGACATTTGAATCATAACCTTGCCTTGCATAGGATCATTACCATATGAATCCTCTCTACCCATCATATCTTAACCTTGATTGCTACCCTTGGATAAACTAGTGGTTAGGCGGCTTACACACGTTTCCCTGTGGATACGATATTTAAAACCCTCCGGGTGAAAGCTACAACGGTATCCGTGCGCTTGTGGATTTATCTGTGTGCGTTAAAAATACCAACAAGCTTTCTGGCGCCATTACCGGGGAAACGGTTGTTGTGATTCATCAAACCAAATTTGTCCTTGTATCTTTCCTTTTCAAGCATGGATAACATCACTCCTATCAATCAATATGCTGCTTCCACGGGTGCGCAACTAGAGCCACCGGAATCTTCCAAACCTATCCTTACATCTGGATATGAGTTACGTCCGTGTTTGATAAATATGGTCCAGGACCATTCATTCTCAGGAGAAGATGATGAAAACCCACACACACACCTACGGGAATTTGAGCTAATTTGTGCATGCTTACAAATTGAGGGCATGTCACATGAAACCTTAAGGTGGAAGCTATTTCCGTTCTCTTTAACGGGAAAAGCTAGACACTGGTATTCCTGAACCGTAGGGAGTGTACAAGGAGATTGGGGAACTTTAAGCTCTAACTTTTGCTTACATTTCTTTCCCATTCTCTCTGTGGTTAAACTTCGAACAAAGGTTCTAACTTTTAAACAAAAAGAAAAAGAATCTCTTGGTATGGCTTGGGCACGTTTTAATGACCTAGTCAATTGTGGCCCTGACCTTTCCATTCAAGACCAAATGCTCTTGCAACACTTTTATGTGGGTCTTAGTAGAAAAACCGCACAACTTCTTGATACATCCTCTGGAGGTTCTTTCTTGCATCTCTCAGCTAGTGAAGGGAGAGAGATCCTTACAAAAATCCTTGAACACACCCCTTACACTAGCATTCGTGATGATCCCCCAGAAGACGTAGTTGAGATAGCTCCTGAGGAAGAACCTATGATAGTTGAGCCTGAACCTTTAGCTACTCCACTTGAAGCCTCAACTATCCTCCAAGTTCCTGAACCACCGAAGGAGGAAGAAATTCCACTTTCGGAAGACATGTTTGAATTTGAGGAAGATCTTTTCTCCAATTTTGGAAACACCTCGAATTATTCTACAATAAGGAAATCTTCGGCACCGTCTGCACCTAACTAGCACTTTTCCAATCCAACCGAAGATAAGTTCCTTAAAAATACTGTGAAGGAGTTGACAATAATTATAAGCAATGATTGGTTGAGAGAATTCGAGCTTTCTCATAAAGTCATTCGTCTAGATTCTCCTTCCACCTCTATTAGTTGTCAGATTAATCAAATCTCCTTTGATGCTCTTTACAATCCAGTTGTAGGAGTAAATATCATGTCTAAATATTTTGCACATACACTTTTTGAAGACATGAAATTAACTCCAACGACTAGGCTTCTAAAAAGTCTCTCAGGCCAAATCCTTCCCAGTGAAGGAATCTTCCACCTCATCCCTATCAAAGTAGACAAAACCAAGGTGTACCTTAGTTTCTATATTTTTGATACTTGGGAATTTGACCTTTTGATTGGGCATCCAATAGAGATACTTATCCATGAAGGAAGAAAGGGGAGTGTAAATGTACATCTTGGAAAAAGCTTAAATCTTTCCATTCCTATCACCCAATCACTCCACACCAAGGTGGAGTTAAGCCCCGAGCAAGAACCAATGGAGGAGATAATGGCAATGTCTCTCCTAGAATCATCTAACAAAGATCTCAAAGAAGTCGCCCAAGATTTCATCGAAGAGGTAGAACAACCGTGAAATCCTTTCCCTTATGATGAAACTCAGGAACCACCAAAATCCCCCATTGAGCTCAAACCCCTTCCTTCAGGATTGAAATACGCTTTTTCTAAATGATGACATGGAGTCTCCTGTGATAATTAGTGATAAACTTTCTAAATACGAGACCATCTGACTCCTTACTATTTTAGAAAAGCATCGTTTTGCTTTTGGCTACTCACTCCAAGACCTCAAGGGGATTAGTCCTGCTCTTTACACTCATCGCATCCCTATAGACCTAGCTTATACACCATCTAGGGAGCCCCAACGCAGGCTTAATAATACGATGAGGGATGTTGTTAAGAAAGAGGTTTTGAAACTCCTACATGCAGGGATAATCTATCCCGTGCCTCATAGTGAGTGGGTAAGCCTGGTGCAAGTTGTACCCAAGAAAGGGGGTATGACTGTGGTGAAAAATGAGAGAAATGAATTGTCACACTCCAAATAAAGGACAATATAGAGTGCATACATCTTATGTGCGCCCCAAGAATAGTCGCACACATAAGCTGACAAATTAACAGAAGTATCATCACTGTGTACATACATCACGATATTACATCACGTAGTTCTTAACATAACAAGCGGAAAAGTAAAGAACAACTCTCAAGCGAAGTCTCCGCTCCACAGGGAAGGTCGACTAGTTGACCCAAACCTAGTAATCTTCGGGAAAATCCTCATAGAAGTTGTCATCTGTTACCCATCCGGGATTTTTATCCAAAAACGAAATAACAACAAGTGTGAGTACACTTGTACTCTGCAAGTATAGTATGAGGATTCATGGGGCTCAAAAAGGATAGACTCGGTTGACTGCAGTTAGCACTTTTAGTAGATCAACATTTTATTATTAATTATCATCAGTTATGCGTAAGCTCCCAATTAAACCCACATGATCAACTACTAGAATTAAGAAGAGAAATTGATCATCATTATAATCTCATCATCATCATCATCATAAATCATCCACTTGTCAAGTAACCATTTACTCTGTGAGTTTTCCGGGCCGCTCGTGACCGCGAGCACGGCTATTATAACAGTTTTTAACACTCTGCAGAGGTTGTGCATCTTTACCCGTGAGTCGTGTCGCCCATATGCCCGGGGCCCATCGACTCCCTAACACTCCCAAGGTGAGCAGGCAGGGTACACTATGGAGCCTTCCATAGGCCTCTTCTAACAAGTTAGGGCCGCGAGGTTTTCTCGGCAGGCAGATATAGAGAACCCCCTTTCGATGGCACAATTCCCGCAGGCTATACACATCTGAATAGAGGCAATTCTATACCCAAAGTGGCAAGCCCCTCCTGCGCCCTTTCAGGTAACCTCTAACAAGCTAGAAAAGATCCTATTACTAAGCTAAAGCCAGAGCCATGTGACTCTCACGGTTGCACTATCAATCCCAGCTTTTGCCGACAGATAAGTCCTTACGGAGGGTTTAGAGCAACATGATAAACATCACTTGCACCATCACCCTATAGTTCCGCTGTTACCATCATGTTTATCCGTTAGTTCCATTAGTCATAGTGTAGATCATGTTTAGTTAGAGCACTAGCATTCTACCCATGTGCAATAAAACCCATAAGAATCAAGGTACAAGTTATCAGTGGCTAGGACGTCCTTATAGTCGAGCAATATTAGACACATGCATAATGAGTAGATTATATAATGAATAGGACATCAAGGTAGGCCTATGCTATACTTGCCTTGGTTTATGAACTGCTGCTGGTCCTGCTGCTCCTCGTACGTATCCGGGTTCCCGAAGTACTCCTCACCGTCTGAACTTGATCGACACGAAGTACAGCACGCAATCCAGAACAGACATACAAGCAAAACATTACTATAATTAGAACAGTACACCAACAATAAATAAAACTGTATAAAATGTTTACCAAAATCATCTACGTCTCGCTACGATCACAACAACGCGAAGTGCACGAAAAACGGAGTTACAACGCAAAAGTTACGAGCTATATACGGTTCCAAAAGCTAGCTATAAACTAGACTTAATCAAGAAATTCAAAAGCTCCTAATAGGTCTAACAATAGCACTATTGCGTAGATCATGAAATTACAAAACTAACGCAAGTTGAACGGGTCAAATCGGAGTTAAAATGACGATTTTATAAGCAAAATAGTGCAGTGGCATTTCTGTAAATACTGTAAAGTTAAATGAATTGAAATAAATAAAAGAAAATCCGTATTTTGAATCAGCCGAGGACTGCGAGCATAATTATGGAAAAAGGCAGGGTCTCTTTGACAAAAAGACCCTCGAAGGGGTACGGTTGATCTTGGGCCACACGATTAAAATTGAACGGCTCAGATTTGATGGAGGGGAGGAGGGGCGGCGCAGCTCGCCGGAGAAGATGAGCCCACGGCGGTGCTCCATGGCCGGCGGTGTGTGGCTCGCCGAAGTAGGCGGCTACGGCGCTACGGGTCTCATCTCGCCATGTCGAGAGCACCGGAAGAGAGCGGGGGTGAGGGTGAATCCGTCCTGGGGCAAAACACGGCCGGAGAAAGACCCGAGGGGCACCCGCCATGGCCGGCCGCGGAGGGGCTCGCCGGAGCTCGCGGAAATGGCCCTAGAGGCCACCACCCGACACGGGAGATGGATAGGGAGAAAGAGGGGAGCGGGGCGAAGCTCACCGAGCGGCAAAACGAAGACGAGGGCGGCTCAGAGTCGATGGCGATGCGGAGGAGCGGACGAGCTCTCCGGCGACGTTTGCTGTGGGACTTCGGGTGCTCAAGCGAGTGGGAGCAAGGAAAAACTGGAGAAGGGGAAAGGCGTGGATAGGGTCGCGCCTTCCTTTAAAGGCCCTGAGGCGCGGGGGAGGCTCCCACGTCGCGCGGAGGTGGGCGCGGGCGGCGGTTGCCAAGACCAAGCAAGGCGTGGGGAGAGGTTAGGGGAGGAGTTGACGGGCGGGCCCGGCACGTCGGTGGCACAGGGGGAAAAAACGGGGCACGGCAGCGGCAGTTAGCCTCCGACTGGGCCGGCCCAGCAAGGGAAAGAGGGGAGAGGGGAAATGCGAGCGGGCCAAAGAAAAATAGGCCATCGGGCCGAAAGTGAGGGAGAGAGGGAGAATGAATAGGAATTCCTTTTCATTTTCCAAATACATTTTCAAAAGATTTTTAAATCCTTTTTGGCATTTGAATAAAACCAGACATCACATAAAATATAATACAGCAGCATGAGTGCATGAACAAGTTGCTAATCTTATGATTAATTTTAATTTCACAAAAATTTATTATTCCCTATATTTAAATGCACACTCAATTACACAAATAAATCATATTTAGCTATTTTGAAATTATGAAAAATTTAGAGTGTTACATGAATTGATTCCACAACGAACCGTCACCGAATGGCGGATGTGCATAGATTATCGAAAATTCAATAAGGCAACAAAGAAAGATCACTTCCCGTTACCCTTCATCGATGAGATGTTGGAACGGCTTGCAAAGAACTCTTTCTTCTATTTTCTTGATGGGTATTCTGGCTACCATCAAATCCTGATCCATCCTGATGATCAAAGCAAAACCACTTTTACTTATCCCTATGGAACCTATGCCTATTGTAGGATGTCTTTCGGTTTGTGCAATGCTTCGGCTTCGTTCCAAAGGTGCATGATGTCTATATTTTCTGATATGATAGAGAAAATTATGGAAGTTTTTATGGATGACTTTTCTATTTATGGAAAAACTTTTGATGATTGCTTAGAAAACTTAGAAAAGGTTTTGCAAAGATGTGTGGAAAAGCACTTAGTCCTTAATTAGGAAAAATGTCACTTCATGGTTAGAGAGGGCATAGTGCTTGGACACTTGGTGTCCAAACGTGGGATCGAGGTAGATCGTGCAAAGATAGAAGTGATAGAGAATTTGCCTCCTCCCACGAACATCAAAGGGGTACGAAGTTTTCTTGGTCACACGGGGTTCTATAGACGTTTTATAAAAGACTTTTCGCACACTGCTAGACCCTTCACAAGTTTGCTAGCCAAGGATGCTCCCTTTGAGTTTGATGATGAGTGTTTAGATGCTTTTCATATTCTTAAGAAAGCACTCATCTCTGCACCAATCATTCAACCCCTGATTGGTTGCTACCTTTTGAAATCATGTGTGATGCTAGTGATTATGTTGTGGGGGCAGTTTTGGGTCAAACAAAGGATAGAAAGCATCATGCAATTGCTTATGCTAGTAAAACTCTGTCAGGACCTCAACTTAATTATGCAACAACTAAAAAAGAGCTCTTGGCTGTTGTTTTTGCTGTTGATAAGTTTAGATCTTACTTAGTAGGAGCTAAGGTGATTGTTCATACTGATCATGATGCTTTGAAATACCTGTTCACTAAGAAAGATGCTAAACCATGACTTATAAGATGGATTTTGTTACTCCAAGAATTTGATTTAGAAATAAAAGATAAAAAGGGAGTAGAAAATTCTATAGCCGATCACTTGTCCAGGATGCAGTTTGAAAATCCACATGAATTGCCCATCAACGACTACCTCCGAGATGACATGCTCTACAAGGTCGCGAGTGTCAACCCCTGGTACGCAAATATTGTCAATTTTATGGTTGCAGGTTATGTACCACCAGGGAAGAACAAACGCAAGCTTATTCAAGAAAGTCGTCTCCACTTATGGGATGACCCGTACCCCTTCCGAGTTTGTTCTGATGGTCTACTCAGGAGGTGTGTACCAACTGAAGAAGGAATCAAGATCATTGAAAGATGCCATTCATCACCATATGGAGGATATTATGGGGCATTCTGTACTCATGCAAAAATTTGGCAATGTGGATTTTTCTGGCCAACTATGTATGAAGACACAAAAGATTTCATCCAGAGATGTGGAGCATGTCAGAGGCATGGGAACATAAATACACGAGATGCCATGGCACTCACCAACAACCTCTAGATAGAACTCTTTGATGTCTGGGGAATCGACTACATGGGGCCATTTCCAAAGTCCAAGCAGTGTGAATACATCTTAGTGGCGGTTGACTATGTTTCAAAGTGGGTTGAAGCTCTACCATGTCGAGCTGTAGATTCCACTCACGCCAAGAGGATGTTTGCAGAAACCATCTTTCCACGCTTTGGAGTTCCACGCATGGTGATTAGTGATGGAGGTTCTCACTTCATTGATAGGAAGTTTCAACGCTTCTTACACAATCATGGGGTTCGTCACAATGTTGCGACACCATACCATCCTCAAACAAGTGGGCAAGCAGAAACATCAAACAAGCAAATCAAGAACATTCTGTAAAAGACTGTCAACGAGATGGGGACAGCCTGAAAGGATAAGCTTCATGGAGCACTATGGGCTTACAAAACATCCTACAAAACACCTCTTAGAATGTCACCATACCAGCTGGTCTACGAGAAGACATGGCACTTACCTATCGAGCTAGAATTCAAGGCACACTGGGCCATAAAGAGATGGAACATGGATTTTGAAGAAGCTAGGGAGAAAGAAAGATGCAACTCTCTGAGCTTGAGGAATGGAGAGAAAAGGCATATTATAATGCAAAGATTTACAAAGAGAGGACAAAGAGGTGGCATGACAAAAGATTGAAGAAGAAGGAATTCAAACCAGGTGACAAGGTGTTACTATTCAACTCTAGAGTGAAGCTGTTCGGACATGGGAAACTACAAAGTAAATGGGAAGGACCATTCAAGATAGTTGAAGTAGCATCACATAGAGCAGTCACGCTTCAAAATGATGAAGGTAAACTTTTCAAGGTAAATGGCCAACGTCTAAAAGTTTTCTTTGATGCACAATTACCAGAAGAAGAATTAGACATAGTTAATTATATAGAATTTAAAATTACTAAAAGAAAGAAAAAGGGTACCTTGCTGAGTTCTGCATAGAAATCATGGGCAACACTCTAGATAATTAATGCTTAATTTCCTAACCCTTAATCTGTTCCACGAGTTTTGTTGTCTATTTAAGTTGTGCAGGAGTTATTAAGGAGAGCCGACAATCAAGTGGATGCTCTATCCACTAGTGGAGCACTGTCTCAACAATCATCGTCAATCGATGCTCCACCAGAAGAAGTACATCTTCACTGCCAATCTGCTACACTGCAAGATCGAATGACTATGTCAACATGTAGCTTGGGGGAAAGCACCCCCATGTATCCAGCTAAGTACTCTCTTCCCTTAGTTCTACCTTTTTCTATATAAGTTTTCTTAATTAGTAATAATAATGGTCTAAAAATAACTAAAGCAAAAATAAAAAGGGTGTATCTAGTTTGCTTATTTTTGTTCTTAAAGAAGTTGTTAATAAAAGAGGACTATCTAAGTAATCTCTTGCATGGAAATGATGAATAGTTGCTCTACCGTAATTCCTTTCAAGTACCTAGTTTTCATCCTTGAACTCTCCCGAGTTTTGGATACAACTGTTTTGATCTAAGATTTGCTCTGAATCTGAAACTTGTGGGTAGCGAATGCTTGATCTAAGTCTAGGTAGTTGGCGGATATGATATGGGAAGGTTTTGAGCTGTTGTTTATTATGTTCCTAGAGATGCTAGAGTTCTAGAGATTTTATCTTTTGGAAATCTAAAAAAACTACATGATGAGTTCCTGTATGATGAGAGTTTAATTCCTACCACAGCCATATATACATGCTTACTAGATTAGGAAAGACTCTCACTTGTTAGCTTAGCTGCTTGTAAGCATTGAGTGTGGTCAGTCTGTGTTGACCCTAAGGGATTAGTCATGCGGTTAAAATCAAGATCACGTACACTCCACCCAAATATGCTGCTTCTACCCTAGAAGTACGCATCCACATATTTTCCATTAGACACATCCTAACAAGTTGTTCTGCTCCTACACTGGGAGTGAACAAAATCTTTCATCCATTGCTAGCCCTTTTGTTTTAAGCTCCAGTATTTCCATTGCTACTTCTTATCTATGTTTCCAAAACGATACTTGAGACTTATTCCATCGTATTCAGTTCCTTTGAAAAAAAGAGAGAAGAAGAAGAAAGAGAGGAAAAGAAAAATAAAAGTAAGAGGACAAATGTCCCAACATAGAGAGATTTTGAGCATTCCAAGTTGTCTTCAAAGTCTTCAAAGTTCAAAGAAGAGGTATGTGTTTCGTTCAAGGAGCAAAAGTAGAAATAGATGGTCACCATTTTTCCTCTACCCCTTCATTTTCACTTACATCCACCATCATTACCACTTTATACATATCCACTCAGCCCATACTTAGGATCACACACATGCACATCTTGATTTGACTGTATGGCCGGACTTGTCTCTCTGGATCCATGTGTCTGACTATGCAATAAATGTTTACAAGTATGGATTCCTTGTCTCCCACCTATGAGCTCTAGATAGACCTATTAGAAGTAGGGTGAGAGAGAGAAGGTATAATGTTACTATGCCTTATGCCAAAAATACCACATATTTTGAGAGAAGAGAGAAGGCATACACTATAAATGCCTTGGTGAGGATCCAGAAATACCATAAAGGAGAGACGTGAAAGGGTCATACACTGGAATCTCTGAGTTTTATTTGAAAACCCTGCAAAACTCCAGAATAATAGTTGATCAAAGAGCTTGAAACATGGCACTTGACTTGACCGTTCTATCTTTCAACTGCTCAAGACCCAAGAGACGGCTACAAGCCCCATGGTGGAAGGTAATATGGGTAAGTTTGAAAGTCAGAATAGTTCACTCTAAACCGGAGGAGAGTTCTTGTTTGAACGCATGTGTACTTTTGAGGCGTGAAAGCATTGTAGCAATTCCTAATCCGTCACTGAGTTTATCTTTGCTCAGGGACGAGCAAAAGGTAAGCTTGGGGGAGTTTGTTGACAGTAGATAAGTATCATTTTTAACCATCAACATAGCATGAGAAATGGTCTAAATATAAATACTATCTAGATATAGGGGTTACACTGACATAATTCCATGAGTTTTGGTGAATATCTGTTTCTACAGGGGGTCAGCTGAAAAAAATCAAGAAAGACCCACATGTCAGGTTTACATAGAGACAAAGGGGCTATACACAACTTTTCTGTAATCTAGAAGATACGAGAAGACTCTAAAAACAAACGGGAGGCGAAACGGGCTCGGAAGTGGGGCACCCGCCCCACCTCCTTGGGCGCCCGCCCAGCCCTGGTGGCCAATCGCCTTCCACCTCATGGATCCTACCTCCACCACCTTTGAGGATCAATAATAATCATAGATCAAGGTCGGTTTGATCCGAGGGCTGTGGTGCTTCCTAGAGGGCTATATAAGCAGGGCCCCTGGCCCCTGGAGGAGGCATCCCATGAAACCCTAATTCATTTGCTCCAGTTGGGATTAGCTAAGAGGGGTCCCTTGAATGGATCTCCTCTCCATAGCTAGCCATCAAGAGAAGATTAGTCCTCATTAGGATCTAGTCTTAGCATAATAGACAGATAGAGAGCGAGGGAAGAGTTGGGGGTGATGCCGACCTGTCGGTGCTCCCTCTCTGGCTTGTACTTCGATGGATTCAGGCTTCTCCGAGTCTGCATCTGGGATACTTCTGGTAATTGATCTTTATTCAAGTATTTATCTTACTCTTTTGTTCATTGGTTCACAGTTCTTTTGATTGCTCTAGTTCTTGTTAGCGCTCTGAATTAGAGTAGTAATTGTTAGCATAAGCGTGGTGCTTAGGCTATCGGTTACCTGTGTTTGCACCCTATTCTTTGGTTGTGTGGTAGTTACGGGAGGTGACAGCCCCGTCCACACTAAATTGAGTAGGTTCTTAAATTAGTAGGACCGTAGTCGTGTCGGTAGAGTTATCCTTAGTGGTGCTTTCTCGTCTAGCGGCGTCCCGAAGTGAACATTAGAAGGACATTTGAATCATAACCTTGCCTTGCATAGGATCATTACCATAGGAATCCTCTCTACCCATCATATCTTAACCTTGATTGCTACCCTTGGATAAACTAGTGGTTAGGCGGCTTACACACGTTTTCCTGTGGATACGATATTTAAAACCCTCCGGGTGAAAGCCACAACGGTATCCGTGCGCTTGCGGATTTATCTGTGTGCGTTAAAAATACCAACAATATGCTTACTTTGAATATATCTTTCTAGTTGAGTTTATCATTGCTTTTGTGTGCTATTTTATAAAGCGCTTAGTTTAGGCTTTACCGGTTGGGCTAAGTAGCCGAGCCTCGTGTAAGCGTGGTGCTTACACGATGCTCTGCCTATGAGTACACATTGTTCCCTGGTTGTATGGTAGTTACGGGAGGTGACAACCCCATCCATATCGAATCGAGCAGGTTCTTAAATTGTAGGACTGTAGTCACGTCAGTAGAGGTATCCTTTGTGGTACTTTCTTCTGTCTAGTGGTGTCCCGAAGTGCATAAGAGTATGGTAAGTCTTAGCATAGTTGGGTATACCTTTACCATGTGATAAGATTATCATAGGAATCTACCTCACCCGTTGACCTCCCAAGTTAACTAGTTGTGTATCTTTAGTGACCTATCCCATGTGTATCATATTGCATAAATCCTATCATTCATGTATCATTTACCCCTGCTATAGTCTAGTTGGTTCACTAAGTTAGTAGATACATGATGGTAAGTTACCAGATTCTTTAACCCTTGCTTCCCTGTGGTAAAATATAAATAACGATACCTGGAATACTCCCGATAAAATGCTACAATGGTATATTCTGTGCGCTTGCAGAATCCTTCATATTTTAGTTGCACTTAATTTATACCAACAAGCATTTTTGGCGCCGTTGCCGGGAAAGCAATTGGCGTAAAGATTTTGATAATGATCTTGATGTCTACTAAGTTAGTGTATCACTAGCTTTAGTAGGATTACCCTTGTTCTATTGAGTGTGGAATAGATAGGACAAAAGATGTCGTTTCGACCTTCCGACAAGTTTCCACAAGACATTGAAGAGCCAGGGTGCCTCAACATTCAACATTCAACAACACTAGAATTCTGCCATCTCACAGGTTTATATATACATATATATTATTCTAACCATGTGTAGATTGGAGAAAAGGTCATCATTACAAGAACTCAACTCACATCTCAAGTGATGAAATTAGAAGCTGCACCACTCACAATCATCTTGTGAGTCATGGTAAGTATGATCAATAAAGGTGAGATAGTCTTGCTCATGGACTTTAAAATTAATGGGTAGTTATCTTTTTAATTGTTGTATCTCACTGCATGTTTACTTTCTATAATCCATGCATCCACTCCATTTAGTTTATGTTTTCTCATATCAAATCAACTGCATGTTTAGTTTCTTGCATACATCCATGTTGCCTGCATCTTTATAAAAAAATCCTCACCATGATCACACTCTTTCATCTCTAATTGAGTGAATCTCTATAGTGCTTTCATGCTACCTTTATCTACCATAGTATGCTTTGGTTTGGAAGTACTGTTGACATGCTTCCAAAGGCTTTTTAAATTAAGTGTGGTGCTTAGGTTAAATAGCCTTCCTTAACCTAATTAAGACATAGAGCCTAGTTTGGTTATTGAACTAAAAATTGCTAGTGTAGACAATGGTTATTTTGTCGGACTAACCCCTGCAGAATACTCACAAATCCAATTCGGGTAAGTCAAGAATGAACTCACTTCAGAGATAAAGCAAGGCATATGATGAACTCCAACAACTTCGCACAAAAGACACAGCTAATTCATCGTCCAAGGAAGAATTAATCTACGATGTGCCTGTTCATGGTTTGTCATGAACCTGCCAAACCACCACTTCAGTGATAGAACAAAGAAGGAGAGAAGAGTGCCACAAGAAGGATCAACATCTTGAACTCACTCAAAAGAAGTGGATGAACAAGGCGACAAGCTATAAGCAACCTTGAAGACATCATAGCATTGAGCCCAAAACTCAAGCTAGGATGCCGATGAGGAGCAGGGCACAACTCACCTCATTTTAGCCAACCAAAGACCTGCTCTCATTGTTCTTGAAGACACCATCTTGCACGTCGGCGGCGAGGACAAGGATGACATGATAGCATGCATCCTTGTGTCAACAAAACATCAATCAAGGATTGACTACCGACCAAGCCTTGAAAGACATGACTATGGTTGCAAGATGATGTTCCTAAGCCATTGAAGATGAAGCCTGCATACAAATATTAAGGAAACTCCTTCCTTGATCATCAAGACGGATGGCGTATCATTAACTAAACAACTCTTCGCCATGCCGCTAGAAGACAAAGACCATCAAGGAATAACTCGAGTCTACATCTCCAATGAACATCAATTCGTTAACCAAGACTCAATAAAAATCAAGAATGGTTGACAAAAGAAGATCATGCAACTATTTGTATTCTCATCTTCTGGATTGGACAGTCCAAAGAAAAGCAGAATGCAGAAGAGAGATCTTTGCTCAATGGACCTAAAATCAAGATCCCTCTCCGACAGATTTAAGAATAGAGGACGAATAGTGTCTAAGGACATAGAGTTACAACACTCTGAGGGATGATTCAACACTCACACTTCGCTTCAAGTGACGAGCGACAGCAAGGCTCAAGCTTGGGGGAGGAAGGCTGCTGACTCCTCTAATGATGATCCAGCAATGCTCTTCCTCTTCTCAAGCCCCCGTCGCTCTGGCACGCTGGTTTGCAATCCCTCCACTCATAATTACTTTCTCTCTATAAGTTTGAATGTTTCTATAGATAGCATATATGCAAATCAAACTTAAGACAAAGTAAAATCAATCCTTGAGAGAAGAAGTAATGGTGAGTAAATGTTCTATGCTAATTAAAATGTTCAAACCAACTTTTCTGTAGCATAGAAAATGACCTTTAGCTCTATGAACAACACTACCCTTTTCATTGTTTGTACATTCCTTTGGGTATGTGTTGTCCACTAATCCTCTGCAGAGAAGAAACAATAAGTGGAGCCAAAGGTCTGGACATAATGAAAAAAGAGAAGAGGAAGGAGAAAAAAGGAGTGTAAATCTAGAGGACCATGAACAAGTCAAGGAGAGAGGTGAATCGACCAAGGCAAACCCTAAGAAGAAGGAAAGGACCACTAAAAGTATCTACTCTTCATCACAGTGTGCTCCAGTGATAAAGGTAACATCTTAAGGTAAGTGGTAAATATTTAAAAAGCTTTCCTTGACTCTGGTATGCACATAAAGAAAGGAGAAACATGTTTGAATTACAACTTGCTTGATTCAATTTGACTAACTCAGCATGTCTTGTTTTTTAAGCTTGTTCATAACATCACTCCCTTGATTTCATAGTCATAATTAAATGAGCTAAATGTTGTATCTTTGAGAGATGATTGTCTTAATCATGAAAATGTTTGATACAAAGTTGACAATTCTTCCATTGTTTAAGCAATTCCACTCTTTTTAATAAAAGTGTTTAATTGCATTCATGCTCATCCTTCTGATCTTGCCACCCATAAAATGAACAACACACACCAATCTCATCATGTTCAATGTGCCTAAGGTTAAAGAAGAATAAATAAGATTATGGTTCTGCTGGTGTTTTTCCACTAACAGGACCCATGCACTTGATCTCTACCTTGTCTTTGTAAGCAGGACACACTTCAATGAAGGGGAATAATTAGTTGATTTCCCAAATCCTCTAAGTGAAGTTTTAAACATACAATGAGCAAGATGCTGCCAGTTTTCACAACTAGTGCCTCACTTCAAACTGCTGGAAGAGCAAGGAACATGGGTGACACCATCTCAAAAGATGCAAGCTATCAAGGTCTCTACTATGGGACCAGATGGAGCACCTACAGAATGAACATGGTAAGAGGTCATGTTCAGGGGACCTAAAAACACTAAACCCTTGCCGAAAGGTAAAATCGGTAGTTATCTATATTTATCCTTTTTTTAGCATTGCATCAGTTTTTCTTTTCACATAGTTACTTTCCAGCAGTTATATAATCATTCTCCTTTTAGCATGTTTACTTTTCTGCATTAGCATTGAATTAGAAAATAAAATAAATATATGTTTGCTTTGCTGCATCATAAATTATAAGCCCCATGTGAATAATTTTGTGGCATGGACCCATAGGAATATTCACTATGGTGGCATAAAATAAAAATAAATATGCATTCGTCTTGTTAGACTTTCTCTGTATTATAAAAATATAAAAAGTATTTGAGGGAAATCCTGTTGAAACTCTGCTTAAAAGAATCAAGAACAATTTTAAAAACTTTGGACAATTAAGGCTTGAGTGGCCAACCACTAACGCTTAATCTATTCCACAAGTTTTGTTGTCTATTTGAGTTTTATAGGATTTGAAGGACCAAGAAGAGCCAACAAGCAAATGGATGTTCTATCCACTGGTGGAGCACTGTCTCAACAATCATCAACATCAATTAATGCTCCACTAAAGGAGGAAGAACATCCCCGCTGCCAGTCTGCTACTTCATAAGATTGAACGACTACGTCAACATCCAGCTTGGGGGAAAGCACCCCTATGTATCCAGCTAAGTATTTTCTTCCCTCAGCTTTACTTTATTCCTTACAAGTTTTCTTAATTAGTAATAATAGTGGTCTAAAATAACTAAAGTAAAATAAAAAGGGTGTGTCTAGTTTATTTGTTTTTGTTCTTAAAGAAGTTGTTAATAAAAGAAGAATCTCGAATAATCTCTTCCATGGAAATGATGAATAGTTGCTCTGCCGTAATTCCTTTCAAGTACCTAGTTTTCAACCTCGAACTCTCCTGAGTTTTAGACACAACTGTAAACCTGAAACTCGTGGGTAGCAAATGCTTGATCTAAGTCTAGGTAGTTGGCGGATATGATATAGGAAGGTTTGAGCTGCTATTTATCATGCTCCTAGAGATACTAGAGTTCTGGAGAATTTATCTTTAAAAATTAAAAGTCCTGCATGATGAGTTCCTGTATGACAAGAGTTTAATTCCTACCACAGCCATATATACATGCTTACTAAAATAGAAAAGACTTTCACTTGTTAGCTTAGCTGCTTATAAGCATTGAGTGTGGTTAGTCTGTGTTGACTCTAGGGGATTAGTCATGCGGTTAAAATCAAGATTCACGTGCACTCCACCTACTTATGCTGCTTCTATCCTGGAGGTATGCATTTAAATATTTTCCATTAGACACAACCCAACAAGTTGTTCTGCTCTTATACTGGGAGTGAACAGAACTCTTCATCCATTGCTAGCCCCATTTGTTATAAGCTTTAACATTTCTGTTGCTATCTCTTATCTATGTTTTTAAAAAGATACTTGAGAATTATTTCATCGTATTCAGTTCCTTTAAAAAAATAAGAAGAAAAAAAAGAGAAAAGAGAGTGAGAAAGAAAAATAAAGAGAGAATAAAAGAACAAGGGTCCCAATTATGAGAGATTTTTTAGCAACCCAAGTTCTCAGTAAGTTTTTGAAAGTTTAAGAGAGGTATAAATTTCTTTCAAGGAGCAAAAGTAGAAATAGATATTCACCATTTTTCCTCTACCCCTTCGTTTCCACTTACATCCACCATCATTACCACTATATATACATATCCACTCAGCCCATATTTAGGATCACATACATGCACATCTTGATTTGACTGTATGGCCGGACTTGTCCCTCTGGATCCATGTGTCTGACTATACAATAAATGTTTGCAAGTATGGATTCCTTGTCTCCCACCTATGAGCTCCAGATAGACCTATTAGAAGTAGGGTAAGAGAGAGAAGGTATAATATTACTATGCCTTATGCCACAAATACCATATATCTTGAGAGAAGAGAGAAGGCATACACCATAAATGCCTTGGTGAGGATCCAGAAATACCATAAAGGAGAGACGTGAAAGGGTTATACATAGGAATCTCTGAGTTTTATTTGAAAACCCTGTAAAACTCCGGAATAATAGTTGACCAAAGAGCTTGAGACATAGCGCTTGACTTGACCGTTCTGTCTTTCAACTGCTCAAGACCCAAGTGACGGCTACAAGCCCCATGGTAAAAGGTAATATGCATAAGTTTGAAGTCAGGATAGTTCATTCTAATTCGGAGGAGAGTTCTTGTTTGAACGCATGTGTACTTTTGAGGCGTGAAAGCATTGTAGCAACTCTTGATCCATCACTGAGTTTATCTTTGCTCAAGGACGAGCAAAGAGTAAGCTTGGGGGTGTTTATTGATGGTAGATAAGTATCATTTTTTAACCGTCAACATAGCATGAAAAAGGACTAAACAATAATTACCACTTAGATATAGGAGGTTTACTGACATAATTCCATGAGTTTTGGTGAATATCTATTTCTGCACGGTGTCAGCTGAAAAGAACCAAGGAAGGCCCACATGTCAGGTTTACATAGAGACAACAGGGCCACGTATAACTTTTCTGTAATCTAGAAGATACGAGAAGACTCTAGAAACAAACCGGAGGCGAAACGGGCCCGAAGGCTGGGCGGCCGCCCAAGGGTGGGGGCGGGCGCCCCACCTGCAGAGCCAATCAGGCTCCACCTCCTGGATCATGCCTCCACCGCCTTTGAGGATCAATAATAATCGTAGATCAAGGTCGGTTTGATCCGAGGGCTGTGGTGCTTCCTAGAGGGCTATATAAGCAAGGCCCCTAGCCCCTGGAGGAGGCATCCCTTAAACCCTAATTCATTATTTCCTAGCCGGGATCAGGTGAGAGGTGTCCCATGAAAGGATGACCTCTTTAGGGGATTAGGTCTAGCTTCTCCAATGTAGTAGATTAGTATCTTGGGAGAGAGGGTCGAGTTAGGATCTTGCTCAAGGTTCCAGATCTAGTCATAGAGGCTTGGTAAAGCCTTGTATGTTCACTTCAACATTCTGTAAGACTTATACTTATTCTCTTATTTACATGCATATGCTTACTTTGAATATATCTTTCTAGTTGAGTTTATCATTGCTTTTGTGTGCTAGTTCATAGAGCGCTTAGTCTAGGCTTTATCGGTTGGGCTAAGTAGCTGAGCCTCGTGTAAGCGTGGTGCTTACACAATGCCCTGCCTATGAGTACACACTGTTCCCTGGTTGTATGGTAGTTACGGGAGGTGACAGCCCTGTCCATATCAAATCGAGCAGGTTCTTAAATTGTAGGACCGTAGTCACGTCAGTAGAGATATCCTTTGTGGTACTTTCTTCTGTCAACTGGTGTCCCGAAGTGCAGAAGAGTATGATAAGTCTTAGCATAGTTGGGTATACCTTTACCATGTGATAAGATTATCATAGGAATCTACCTCACCCGTTGACCTCCCAAGTTAACTAGTTGTGTATCTTTAGTGACCTATCCCATGTGTATCATATTGCATAAATCCTATCATTCTTGTATCATTTACCCATGCTATAGTCTAGTTGGATCACTAAGTTAGTAGATACATGATGATAAATTATCGGATTCTTTAACCCTTACTTCCCTATGGTAAAATATAAATAACGATACCTGGAATACTCCCGGTAAAATGCTACAATGGTATATTCTGTGCGCTTGCAGAATCCTTCATATTTTAGTTGCACTTAATTTATACTAACAAAGATCACCCAAGTGCCACTAAGATGTAAACTCACAAGCACAATACACTTGGATCACTCAATCTCACTTGGGATTAGCAACCAAGCAAGGGAGATGAGTGGGAGGGAGTGTGCTCAGCTCACAAGGATGTCAAGATGTTCAAAAAACCAAGAGAGTTCCCTTAGAACCGGCCACCACGTATTTATAGACCCCAAAACAAAAAGAGTCGTTGGAGTCACGATGGGGTACTGCTCGACTTGACCGGACGCGCCGGTCGGATCGACCAGATGCAGCCCCAGCGTCCGGTCACTACTGTCCAAGCGCCCAGATGGCAGCCATGTGTCCCTGTTCAAATATCATTCATTGGATTTCAACGGTCACTTAGCCCGTCAGCACACGGTTAATGTTCGACCGGACGCGCTGTTAGAAATGACCGGACTCTCCACCACGTGGCGTCCGATCGAGTACAGAGAGGTTCTAGAACCGGAAAAAAGTCGACTGGACGCGTCTAGTCTATGCTAACTGGACGCACCACAGCGTCCAATCACTCTTTCTCTTTGTACCACGTGAGACTCAGCTGCTGATGTCACCATACGTCATTCATGACTGGACTCTCCCTCTGTGTGTCCAGTCGCACTGCCTGTGCAGCGTCCGGTCGTGCCTCAGCTTCATGGCCTATTACTCTGCTCGACTAACACTGATCGGACGCGCAGGTGCCCCCGATGAAAGGTCCTTGTTTGGTTTTGGTAATTGAGTGACAACTTAGGTGGACTAATATGTGGTTATGTGAGATACACAGGAGATTAGTCCACATGTGATGGTGTCATGAAGGAGCTCATTGCATATGAGACATGACATGGAGTCATGTGACCAAGGTGGAGAAGATCAAGATGAGGCTTGGCTTGATGGACCGGTTGCTAGGGTGAAGGGCAAGTTGTGTGATGGCTTGGCGCCGAAGGACCAAGGCAACAGTGAAGAGCAAGTGAGATCAAGATCGGTAAACCAATACGGTCACGTGATGATATGAAGTGGATCATATCATTTGGTGATTGGTTGGTGCATGTGTTGCATCAACATCGGAGGAGATGGAATGGAATGCGCAAGGCAAAGGTATAACCTAGGGCATTTCCATTTCACCGGTCATAGGTGTGTAGAGAAGTTGATGACCGGATTTAGGATAGATGGCCGTACTATCAAGAGGGGCAAACTTGTTTGCATATCGGTCATCTAGTGCCACTTGAGCGATCTAACTTTGCATACGTGTTAGGATCGAGTGGCGAGGCAAGTTGAGTGGTTAACTCCTTCGATAAAATGATTATGAAAAAGCTAACACACGTGCACAAGGTGGTGATCACTTGTTGGTGTTGGCACATTTATGAAGGCGATGAAGTTTGAGCGGTAGAGAGGGTTTGGGTTCCTCTCTCCCTCCCGCCGAGCTTGCGAGCACGGGATTCAGGCGTTTTCGAGAAGTTGAAACGATTATTTTCCACTACGCCAGAAGTCCGAAAAAGAAACAGAGGCGAACGGAGGTCACAGAGGTGACCGGACGCTGAACCGGACGTGGTCCTTGCATGACCGGACGCGTCCGGTCAGTGTTCGGTGTCTGCGCGTTTTTCAGTTCGATGATCGGACGCGAGGCGCGTTCGGTCACTGACGATCGGACGCGTCCGGTCGTTCAGGGAGCTTACTGGACTCTAACCGGATGCTGGCACTGTCGCGTCCGGTCATGTTTCTTCAGCGCGTCCGGTCGTTGTTTCGTTGAGCGCTGCTCAGGCGACCAGCGCGTCCGGTCATTCTTATGACTAGCGCGTCCGGTCGTTGCTTCGCAGTTAGCCGTTGGGCGACCGGCGCGTCCGGTCAGTTGGACCAGCGCGTTCGGTCAGTGCTTCGTGACTTAGCCGTTGTACGACCAGCGCGTCCAGTCAGTTTGAACGGCGCGTCCGGTCGTTTGACGGGCGCGTCCGGTCGTTGGCAGCGGCGCGTCCGGTCGCTGGTTTGACCGTTGGGGGTCAATGACCGTTGGAGGATCGGACGCGGCTGAGCGCGTCCGGTCAGTTATGACCGGCGCGTCCGGTCATCCCAAAAATGACCCAGTGAAGGGGTAACGGCTGTATTTGACCGTGGGATTATAAATAGATGCCTTGGCCGGCCATGGCCGGCAGCTGAGCACACTATAGTCTTTGTGACTTGTGTGGTAGTGCTTGGGAGCCATCTAACTCACTCATGCTTGATAGTGCTCATCGGATCGAGTGAGAGAGCGATTCTAGTGCGTTGCTTTGAGAGGTTGCATCGTATGGCACTAGGTGATCGTGTTGCAAGCCGGTGGTGCTTGTTACTCTTGGAGGTTGCCACCTCCTAGACGGCTTGGTGGCTCATGGCTCCGTCGAAGCTCGCAAGAAGATTGTGCGAGGCTCCGGAGAAGCTTTGTGAGGGGGATTGTGCTCACCCCGCGGGGATCGCGAAGAGCAACTCTAGTTGAGCGTGTCATTGAGCTACCACACTTTATGGTGGGTTCTTGTGGTGCCTTTTGAGAGGCTCGGTGTGTGACCGATTAGCCGCCGAACCACGAAGTGTTGGTCGACACAACGGGGACGTAGCTTGGTGGCAACCAAGTGAACCTCGAGAGAAAATCACCGTGTCAACATTGTCTACTCTTCTCGGTGGTTTGCTTTCGTGCAACACAAGCTTGTATTTACTTTCATATATACTTGTGCTTGTGTAGTTGCTCTCGTAACTAGTTTGGTTGTATAGCTTGCTAGTTATCTTCTTGCTTGTGTAGCTAGAAGTATCCCCTTTGCGTGGCTAATTCGGTTAGTGTAACCTTGTTAGTCACATTGCTTAGTTTGTGTAGCTAAGTGTTTTGCGCTCTCTAATTTGGCATTAGTTGCCTTGTTATTGAGCTTTGCTAGCGAGCTTAGGCTTTGTGCTTTTGCTTCACTAGTTATGTAGGAGCTCCCTCGCTTGGCAAAGTACTAGTGCATAGGTTTGTGTGACCTTGCTCTAGAATTGATTAGGTGAGCTCTTGGTAAGCTTAGCACCTTAGTTGCTTAATTAGGATCTTTGCAAGGTGCTAGAGAACTTAGATAGAGGGGTGTAGTCTTGGCTAGACCGATAAGTTTAATTCCGCATTTGTTTTGGTTAGCCTACGCGTTTAAGTTTTAGAAAGGACTATTCACCCCCCCTCTAGTCCGCCATCTCGACCCTTCACCCGAGGCCAGCGTCCGGTCACTTTCAGTGACCTTTTTTGCCTCTGTTTCTTCGCCGAATCCTGCCGAGCAAGCTCGGCATGAGGGAGAGGGAGTCTCCACTTTTCTCTTCCTCTCAAGACCCTTCCAAATGTGCCAACCACCTTATGTATCACCTTATGCACGTGTGTTAGCATATTTTCACAAACATTTCCAAGGGTTATGTTAGCTCTCCACTACATCCTAATGCACATGCATGTAAGTCATCATCTAGTGGCACTTATGAGACCAAATAGCCAAAGGATTCCCCCCTTTATAGTATGGCTATCGATCCTAAACATGATCACACATTCTATGGTGTCTTGATCACCAAAACCAAAACTCTAGCAATACCTTTGCCTTGATTTTCATCAGGTTTTGTTTTTCTCTTTCTTCTTTTCCAAATGTGAAGCACTTGATCATCTTTTGGTCACCTCCATCACTATCATCATCATCTAGCTCCATCACTTGGCATGGGACTTATCATTTCATGTCTACACACTTAGCATAATGATTAGTCCTTAGGTTTTATCAATTATCCAAAACCAAACTAGGGATTTCAAAGACCCTCAGTGCGGGTGTCGTCTCGTTTCCGACGACAGAGCCCACTCGTTTCGTGGCCACGAAACATTTCCCTTCTCTCTCGTCGTCAATAGAGGCAAAAACTATATTTTTACGGATGTGTCATCCTATTTAATACCCATGAAACTCCTATGACATCTCCATTAAGACTGGCCTTAGGCCAATCTCAACGGGGATTTCATAGAGTTTCATAGGTATTAAATACGCTGACATGGCACTACATTGATTAAAAGAGAGATGATGAAACTTTTATGGGAGTAGAGATAGTTTCATGGGGATGAAACTCTTCTGCACTATTTTTAAAATATGAGTGTGTTGGAAACTGGGCCATGAAACCCCCACTGAGACTGGCCTTAGTACGTAATATCTGACTAGTGACCAATACGAGCGCCCGTGTATTGTGGTGACTGGTGAGTTGAAATGGATCGCTCTGGCCTCGCGCGCTGACAACCGCGTCGCTAGCGACGAACGGAACGGACGCTACGCCGCTACCTACCTATGTTAGGCGCTCAACGTCGCCTGTGTACCTGAGAAGTAGGGATGGCAACGGGTACGTACCCAACGGGTAGTGGCCACCCGCACCCGCCAAGTTGTACCCGTCGGGTTACCCGCAACCGCACAAGGGTAAGAAAATGCTCCCATGCCCGCACCCGCGCGGGTAAATTCTACCTGACGGGTAACCCGCACCCGACAACATATCCGAGAATTACATATAAATATCAAACACTCACATGCAAAAATAAATTATTCCAAGCTTCCAATAAGATACAGACTAACATAACATTCATATAATGACATCATTGCAATATATATACTAGAAGGGTTTAGTTGGATCTGAGCCAAATTCATGAGCTGTATAAGCAAAAATGATGAGGGTGGCTTGTTCTTTCTGTGGGTGTTTTTTACCCGTGGGTAGGCGGGTATGGGTAGTATACACCCACACCCGTACCCGCCATACCCGATGGTATAGGATTTTCCTAATAACGTACCACGGGTAGAAAATTTATTCTATACCCGTCTCTTTATCGGGTAAAACCCGTTGGGTACTCGGGTTTCGAGTACCCGTTACCATCTTAACTAAGAAGGCAATGTATCACCATCGTCAACGCTAACTCACCATTCTTGTAAAAAAACGCTAACTCACCATGACCCGGTCCTGCTCCGTTTTACCTTTTCACCATGCATGCCGTGCGGAACATGTAAAAGAAAACCATGTCTCCCTCCCGCGCGACAAACCAGTTCAAGGCATTCCATCGGTCGGGTCTTCGTAGTTGACTAGCTACGAGTGTACACTAGGTACGTGGCGTACCTACCTAGCTGGACACACGCCCTGGCTGCATGCATGCAATTCTGAGAGCACGGTCAATAAACAGAGCCAAGTTGCTTAGCTATAAGTCAAGTTTGAAGAGCCAAGTTATACATAAGTGTCTCCTATTTATCTTTAAAATTCTCTCTCTCGTATTCCTCCTCACAATACTTGCTACTTGGGCCCACTAATACATATGTTTCTGTGCTCAGCTTGGTGCTTGTATGGGAGCCAAGCTCTCATCTCTCTCATCCTTTCTCTTCTCCACGTCAGTATTAGCATGACTATAAGCCCATTATTGTACCTGCTCTGATACGACACACGGCAGTGGTCAGCGGCCGCGGTGCTGAGTGCTGACGCAATGCGTGCAGCAACGTACGGTTTTGGGCTCAGTCAACCGTTTTCTTAGGCCGTGCCCAACGCAGCTCGACAGCTGCCCCAGCCTCCCCATCGGAGCCAGGGCTCCATATCACAGTGAACAGCATCCTCACAGGGCGTCAGAGCTTCTTGCAGAGGAGCCATATGCTTCACCTGACAGAAACACGAAGCACTTGTTTGAGCCCGCGTCGGAGAGTAGAACCAGAGGGAGAACAGCTACATAGTGGGCAGAGTAGACAGTGGTGTGGCTGACAAAAGCTCTGGAAAAGTACTGCCTCCCTTGGGAAAGGATACGATTGCTGCTGCCTGTGTTGGCCCTGCCCTTATTAGCCCTTCTGCCCTTGACTGTTAAAATCTCAACCTCTTCAAATTGTAGAGTAGTTATATAATATGGCCTTATTATGAGGGTGACGTGACATTGACTCGGTGATGTGCGTGCATTGCGATGGAGTATTTGAACGTTGAAGATTCGTCAATGCAAATGGGTTAAAAAACTTTGATAAATTCTCAACACAAGCCTAATATAACATATACTCTCTTCGTTCTTTTTTACATGTCACGTTAGGTTTGCTTTAAATTAAACATTACCATCTTTGACTATCTATTTTTTTAAAAAATCTTATAGTTTTACAACAGGTGTATTATATTGTGAAAGTATTTTTCATAGTGAATCTTATGTCATGAATCTATTTAAAAAAAACGATGGTCAACGATATAAATATTTGAGTTAGGATAAAGTTCATACAACATGTAAGTAAAATCATCGGCCAATAATTAATCTCCAAGAGAATGTCTATGGTGTGCCAACTTTTTAAGAAACCGACCAAGTATGTACATGTCATATTGATGCTATAGCAACTTTGGGCTTAAAGTATGATAATAATTACAGATTTGCCATATAGATAGAGGCATAGAACCATAGAGTAATTGATTGATACAGGAGAAAAGCTTAAGCGTTAAAGATATACTAGTACACGTTTGCTTTTGCGTAGCGTTAGCCTTTTGAGATTGGAGGCGGGCACCTCTTTTTCCCGCCTCCATTGTTGGTGGCATGGCCAGCCCCAGCTGGCCACCCAAAGGCCCGCCTCGGTTAACTATTAATGGAGGCGGTCGCCTTAACAGGGCCGCCTCCGTTAATGCGTATTAATAGAGGCGGTTGCCTTAGGCCGATGGTCTCCATAAATCGATTTTCGGAGGTAGGCACACTATAAGGCCCGCCTCTGAAAAGGCCGAGGCCCAACAGGCCCAACGAGGCCTGATTTTCGGCTTGAAGTGTAAATACGTAGACTAGGGTTTCTTCACTCCTCAATCTCTCTGTCTCACCGCTCCCTCTCCCACCGAGCCGACGCGGCACCCTCGCCTCCCTCTCCCACCATGCCCTCTCCCTCACTCTCTCCTCCCTCACTCCCCCACGCAGGGAGGCCAACTCCCTCCCTCCCGAGCCCGTCAACACCGGCGTAGGCCCCTCTCCCTCCCCCCTCCCGGATCCGACGGCTCCCCTCGAGCACCCCTCTCTCACCTCCCCGAGCGGCGGCGGCCATCCCCCACCTCCCGAGCGGCCTAGCAGTTGTGGTGAGGCCGCCCTCACCTTCCGGCGGCGGAGCGCTGCCGGATCTGGGAGGAGGGCGGCTGGATCCGATGGATCCTAGCCGGATCCAGTGAAGGTCACGTCAGTGGCGCCGATGCAGGTATAGCTCTCATCTCCCTCTCTCTTCCCCTCTGACCTCACTCTTCCCTCTCAGATCCGGTGCGGATCTGTCCCTAACCCTACCTCCCTCGTAGATCCGTGACGACGTGGGTGCTGCGGCGGGCTCCGATCCCCCTCAGCTCGACGGCGTGGGTGCTGCGGCGAGCTCCCATGGCTGCGGCGGCATGGGTGCTGTAGCGGGCTCCGATCCTCGTCAACTCCGGCTCCAGTGGGCTCGTGACGAGGAGGAGGCGCGCCCAGATCCGACGGACGTGACAACAGCGGGCTCAATTGGGCCTAGTGGTGGGCTCGATTGGGCTCGCTAGGGTTTTTTATTTATTTAAATCAATTAAAGGAGGCGGGCAGCTTAATGCGACCACCTCCATTAATCGATTAACCGAGGCGGGTAAAAACAACCGCCTCCAAAAAAGGTTGATTAACCGTGACCTTTGATTGGAGGCGGTTGCCTTTGTCCACCTCCAAAATGCAAAACGCCCGTCTCCATAAAAATTTCTGTAGTAGTGATAGTATGAATTCGAGAGCGATCGTTGTACAAAGCGACATGTAAAAGAGGATAAAAAGGCTCAATATTTTTCTAAGTGCCTTTTTACCATACGGAAATGCTTAGCGGTGGGTGTCCGATCCACTAAGTAGAGAAACGACCTTTCGTCGGTGGCGAAAAAATATTTAGTCCCGATTTCAAACTGCAAACCGAGACTAAAGGAGGTATGGGACCTTTAGTCTCGGTTTGTAATACAAACTGGGACTAATTCCATCTTTTAGTATGGTTGTAACGGTTACCAAGATGTGTCAGTGTAGGAGGCTTTAGTCCCGGTTTGAGACACGATCCTAGACTAAAAGTGTGAATTTTAGTCTCGGTTTGAGACACGAACCCAGACTAAAGGTACCTTTAGTCCCGGTTTGTGTCTCAAACTCGAACTAAGGGTGCCTCCAGAGTGAATTTAAAAGGAAAACGTATCTTGTCTATGTTCGATATGTGGTGGGAGCTGAGATGGCAACACGCGCAAGGGCTAAAGTGAAAGATCTTGAGTTCGAATCTCCACGGACGCACCTCTTTTCTACCCAATAAACACCTTTAGTCCCTGTACTAAAAATCGAGACCTTTAGTCCTAATTGCGTAATCCCGGTTTTGGGAACCGGGACTAGTGCCTGTCCCTCTACTAGCGATCTTTTGGACGTTGATGTTGCCGTGGACCACAATGCTGTCTTGAACGGCCTAACAAATGTGTTCTATGCTCGCATTTTTTATTGGAAAATCGTTTGGTCGTTGTCCACTATCTAGAATGGAAAACCCCACCCTCCACTCGTCGAGGTCCCAGACTCCCATCACCGCCACCTCGTGCTGCGACTGCTCTGCCGCGGTGGCGGCTCGCCTGCCACCATCCTTCCTCTCCACCTGTGGTGCTGGTGTGCCGTAGCTAGCCCTAATGCTCGTGGTGCTCGCTCCGCCCGTCGCATGCGCTGCCCGCCTGGCTGAGCCAAGCCCGGTGCTGGTGGCGCCGGTGGTAGTGGTGCTCGCGCCGCCGGCTAAGACCCCAACTGCTAGATTCGACCGGCCCTGGCCTCCCCTATGTTGCAAAATGCATGTTTCAATGCATGTTTCAGGTGTTTCTGTAACACCCAAATTTTAGGAGTAATAAATTTTAAATAATTTAGAGAAAGGGAATTAAAAATTTTAAAATTATTTGATGATGCATTCATGCTGTTGCAGTTATTTTATTTTGTGGTGTGGATATATTTGTTTTATTTGATTTGGTTTAGGAAAATTTGATTTGAAAATGTGTTTGGAAAATTAGAAAAGGAAAGAAGAAAAGAAAAAAAAACACTTACCTGATTGGCCCGGCAGCCCAGCTGACTGACGGCCCGAATTCTCCTCCGCGCCTGCGACCGCGTGGGCCGGCCCAGCAGCCGAGCCAGCCCAGTTCGGCCGAGCCAGCGCCGCATCAGCCCGAGCTAGCAGCCGCGCTTTCCCTTCCCTCTCTTGGTCGCTGACCGGTGGGGCTCGGATGTCGGATGCTCCTCCTATCTTGCGTAACCGAGCCGGTCACAACCCCATCGATGAACCGCAACCGAATCCGCGTATCTAAGGAGTCCCTTTCCAAATTGATCACGCCACTATCCTATATAAGCTAGAACCGCACCTTTCATACCCTTTTTATTCGGATTTTGGGTTGTTTTTGCCCTAGCCGCGCCTTGGAACCCTAGAAGCCATGGTGGAGGCGAATTCGTCGGCTACTTCACGTTCTAGTCGCTGTAAGTTGCTCTATTAGCTTTAGTTCGTTGTTGTGACATGATTTGTTCTATCAATTTTGATGTTAAGGTCGTGTTGTGTTCTTACCGTGTGAAGGAGCTAAGCCGTCCGCCTTTTGGAGCCGCCCGTCGTTCCCGTGCCGTGATTGACCGTCTTAGAGCTCTAGGTGAGATCGCAATGAGCTTCCCGTTCGATTGGTACCAACCGTGCATGTTTTGGTGAAGTTTAGGGCGGGTTTGGCGAGTCCGGTGGGCCGCCGGCCATGGCGCCGCCGTGGGGTTGGGGCGGGGCGGCGGAAGCGCCGCTGGTCTCCTCTGGAAGAGATGTGGGCCGTCCGATCTTGGATAAGCGGCCAAGATTAGATCTTACCTCTTCGCGGGGAAAAATTTTTAAAGAGCCCCTTAGTTTTTCAGAATTTAACCCGCCGTCCAAAGCGTAAAGCTGGAGATACGTATTCGCGTTTTGAAAGCGTATTTACTCCCAGATTAATCAAAAATACGTTTTTAGGTATTTACAGTTTTGCCACTATGATTGTTTTGGTCATAAAATCTTCGTTTTAACTCCGATTTGATCCGTTCAAGTTGCGTTAGGTTCGTATTTGTGAGCTCTACATGTTAGTGTAGTTGTACAGTTAATTTTGATAATTTATTTTTTGAGTTTATAATTAAGTATTTATTTATCTATAGGAAATTTTAGGAAATTCATAACTTTCACGTTTTAACTCCGAATTTGGTGATCTTTGCGTCTGTGTGATCGTAGAAACGTGTAGAAGAGTTTTATAAACTTTTATTACTGTTTTGCTACTGTTGGTGTACTGTTCTAATTGTATCTCTTTGTTTGCTTCGTGTATGTTTGATTGGATGCATGTGTGTTGTTGATTGATGATCGAGTATAGAAGGTGAGCAGTATCTGGACGATCAAGAGTATTATTTTGAGCCAGACCAGCAGTATCATCAGGAAAGCTTTGATTAAGGCAAGTATAACATGGGACCATCCTTGTTGCCTATTCACTGAAATTATTATACATATGCATGTGTCTTCCTTGACAACCATAGAGATTATAACTTAGCTATTGATATCTTGTTTCCTTGTCAACCTTGGGTATGCATTTGGGTAGCTACTGCTAGCGCTTAATTATGAACTATGATCTTGTAATTTGACTAATGGATTATGCAATCAACCAATTAAGATGATTTTATTACTGTTGAAAAGGGGCTAGAGCAAGGGGTTATATTGTTGCTCTGGTTTCTCTCCGTAAGGACTTACCTATAAGTGATAACCGGGACATACAGTACAGCTGTGAGGGCTATATGGCTCTGGCTCTAGTTGTTCAAGAGACCTTTTCTAGCTTGTTAGAGGTTACCTTAAATGGCGTAAGAAAGGCTTGCCACGTTGGGTGTAGTGCGAGCCCCTGGCCTAGTGTGTATAGGCTGCGGTTGTTGTGCCACAGGGAAGGGGGGTTCTACATCTGCCTGCCGAGTGAATCTAATGGCCCTAACTTGTTAGACGAACTTTTGAATGGCTTTATATGGTCTCTGATGTTTTGGGCCTTGCAAACCCATGCATTTGGAAATCATGACTCACAGTGAAAGTGTACACCTCTGCGCAGAGTTAAAAACTGGTATACTAGCCGTGCTCACGGATACGAGCGGCCTTGGGGATTCTTACAGAATAGTTGATCACCATTGTTATATCATGCTTAATTATTATTGATTATTATTTGCTCATGTTAATGCTATTCATTATCCTTATTACAATTGATCATTGATTCATTAATGGGAATTGGAATACCTTGATGCTACTCAATTGCTAATTATATGATGATTAAAAGCTAAGCGCAGTTAAACAGTGTCTAGCCTTTTTGAGCCTCATAAACCCTGTGTTATACTTGTTGAGTTCGACATGGACTCACTCTTGCTATTTCCCCAACACTCCAGTGTGTAGTAAGATGCTACTCGGAAAAAGGACAAAGGTGTAGTGGAGTTTCCAGAAGACTAGTGGAAGTGCTAGGCATATGTTACCCCCAGTCAGCCGTCCCTGAGAAGAATGGAGCCCGAAGTTTAGTCACCGTTCCGCGATACTCTGATGTAAGTGTTAATATAGCTATGTATACGTTATATAATAACATTGTTTCTGATATTTTTTTTCATTCTGGCATATGTGTGGACTTCCTGGGCACACATATGATTAGCCTGGTTTTGCTCTTTAGAAAACCGTGTGTGACAGAGTGGTATCGGAGCAGTGTTGACTGTAGGACGTATGCCAAGTAGCACTGGACGCATTTAAAACTCATTTTACTATAAAACTATTTTTGGTCATCCCTTGACTCATTGATTTTGACTATTCCTCTTCCTTGTCCTGTTGTATCCTCTCCTTGATAGCTTTCTTTTGAGCTAATATTTCTTACTCCCTTGGATTTTATTTTATGTTGTTTTTACTAAAAGTTTTCTGATCTTACCTTGTTCAAAAGTTCAATGGCCTTTCATCATCTCCAATGTGCCAATAGGATGACCATCATTATTGAAGAAGCACGTGTAGTACCGATGATGTGATGTGTGCTTGTTTTGCTTGATGTGTTGCTTGTGTGTTATTCTTGTTCTCGTGTTTCAAAGGTAGGCCCGGAAGGTATAAGTCTTGAGAAGTAGCTCGATCTATGTTAAGTGGGGTAGTGACATCTTGTATCTTACTTATCTTTCAATCGATCCTAATTCTGCCATTTTCTCTTACACCGTTCCTGTCTACCCTTGGTTGTCATGCTACCTTATTAATCTCATCTTAATGGATGATCAACACATGAAGGACTTATCATTAGCAGCAAGCTTTAGAGAAAGTGTTGCCTTCAATGACATCGTCAGGTGAAACAAGATCTTTGTTAAGTAGGGTAGCATCTGCTATCAACAACAGTAAGTCCTGAATATCTCAAGCGACGAGGCATGAGGAGGCATGAAGAACTCAAGATCAAACCTTATCTTTCTTGTCATCTTTTGGCTATCCTCGATTCATGTCTTATATCTCATCAACATAAATCAAAGAAGCATGAAGACTTGAAGATTAGTGTTATCTATCTCTCTAGTCTCTCTTAAACTCGTTTCTGCCTTATTCTATTTTTTTTAGAACAGTCTGTCTTTCTTAGTTTATACCTATATTTTTGGACGCCCAAAAATAATGGATAAATTCTGGACAATAGTAGACTTCAATATCTTTCTCTGACCGTAAGAACCGTCCTGATATCTATTATGGTTTGGGAGTTATGAAAATCACAAGGCGGTGCATCTGTGTTGTCAGTAATCTGGAATAGTTTCTGTTGTTCATAGTTTTCGACTACCTTAACTGCAGAATCTGGAGAAGAATTCTATAAGGAAGTTGTAGTAAATTTGATAAGCTTTCCAACGGTATAAGCTACAATATCATTGGATTCGTAGAACTCGAGATATAACTGTATTTCTGCACTGCTATTTTTCTGCTCGCGAGGAAGTGCAGGTTACTTGTTCTTGCATATGCTCATGAGTCTCTTTGACATGATAGAAGGACACGATAGTAGTTATCACTCAGAAACAAATGCAATTTATCCTTCGGTGTTCTCTAGTTGATCTCTTCTTAAGGGGAGTTGTCAAACTAAAAGACGACACAAGATGGAGGTTTTATATGTTCTATTTCGTCACTTGGAAGCATCAGCTATCTACATGGTTGCAAAGTCACTATCAAGCGTCAGTATCTTTTCTCAGAGTGGTAATCTGTTAGAACCATCTACAAGAATCATAAGGGTCTAAAGGAGACATTTATAAAGTTGGTTATGAGCTTGTGGCATCATCATTGCATAAGAGTTGCTAAAGGAAAAAAAGAACTTAAGGAGCAAGCTTATAAGGAGATTGACCAATTAAGGGCGGAGTTAGGTCGTCCCAAGATTTATTAGAAGCTTAACTAGGAAATAGGAAAAATCCCTATGTAATAAGAACGATAGTAGTTGCGAGTCAATTTTAAGTTGGATTGTTTTGAGAGTCAGTTTGTGGTGTGAACAATTGTGTGATTGATGGATTGTTAATGTGATAATGTGTGATTTGGATCTTTGTAATGTGTGCTGGAGTTTTGTAGACAGGCCTACAAGTTCCATGGTTAAGAATATTAAGTTTGATCAAAATATATTAGTTGGTTATGAGGTTAACTTAGTTCTGTCCTTTGCTGATTTTTAGATCAGTCTGGGATGTTTTAGGAATAACTTAAAATCCATTAATGGGAAATTTAAGAAATTATACTGGGAATAATTAGACTTCTATATCTTTCCAACCCCGCAAAAATCACTCTAATATCTATTAAGAGCTAAGAGATATATCTGTTCCAAGTTGGGGTTACTGCACAGTCTGGAATTCTGAAACAGTTTCGGTTAAGTTCAGTTTTTGGCCAATTATTTGATAGATTCAGAAAAAGTGTTGTGAATAAAAGTTGTAGATAATTTTGTAAGCTTTCCAACCATGTAAAGATCATCTGAATTGGACGTCTGTAGCTCGAGATATGACAGTTTTACTGAGTTACTGAAATTGGAATTTGCACAGAGAAATCAGATTTTGCTTATCTATTGAATTGGAAACCACCTATTGATGTTAGCGAGATTCGTAGTTTCTTGGGATTAGCTGGATATTACAGACAGTTCATTGAAGGGTTTTCTAAACTTGCTAAACCTATGACATCTCTATTAGAGAATAATGCCAAGTTTGTGTGGTTGGATAAATGTCAAGCTAGTTTTGAGGAATTGAAGAAGAGGTTGACTACAGCGCCTGTTTTGGTTTTACCAGATTTGAGTAAGAAGTTTTCTATTTATTGTGATGCTTCTCGTCAAGGTTTGGGATGTGTTCCTATGCAAGAAGACAGAGTTGTGGCTTATGCATCTAGGCAGTTGAGAAAGCATGAGTTGAATTATCCTACACATGATTTGGAGTTAGCAGCTGTAGTTCATGCTTTAAAGATTGGGAGACATTATTTGATTGGACATAAGAGTGATATATACACTGATCATAAGAGTTTGAAGTATATTTTCACTCAGTCAGATCTGAATTTGAGGCAACGCAGATGGTTAGAGTTGATCAAGGATTATGATATTGAGATACACTATCATTCTGGTAAGGCTAATAAAGTAGCTGATGCTCTTAGTAGGAAAAGTTATGCCAATGAGATACGGACGTTGTCTATGACTAGTGAGATATGTGCTGAATTTGAATATTTGAATTTGGGAATTATTACTAATACAATGGAATTAGTGATAGAGCCTACTTTAGAGTAAGAAATTTACAAGGGTCAGTTGAAGGATGAGAAACTAAAGAAGATAGCGGAAGATATAGTGATTGGTAAGTCACCAGGGCTTTTGAATGGATGATAATGGAATTTTGTGGTTTGGAAAGAGGCTGTGTGTACCTGAGGATCAAACTGTTAGACAGGCAATTCTTCGCAAAGCTCATGAGTCAGCTTATTCTATTTATCCTGGTAGTACTAAGATGTATTTGGATCTGAAACAGAAATATTGGTGGGTTGGATTTAAGCGAGATGTGGTTGAGTATGTGGCATTGTGTGACACTTGTCAGGGGGTGAAAGCAGAGCATCAGAGACTTGTTGGATGGTTGCAACCAATGAAGATTCCTGAATGGAAGTGGGAGGAAGTTGGTATGGACTTTGTAGTAGGGTTACCACGTACTCAGAGAGGATTTGACTCTATTTGGGTGATAGTAGATCGGTTAACTAAAGTTGCTCATTTTATACCAGTTAAGACTACTTACCATGGACCAAAATTAGCGGAGTTGTATATGGAAAGAATAGTATGTTTGCATGGAGTTCCAAAGAAGATTGTATCTGATCGTGGATCGCAGTTTACGCCGCACTTTTGAAAAGCTATACATGAATCATTGGGAACAAAATTGAATTTTAGTACAGCATATCATCCACAGACAGATGGGCAGACTGAAAGGACCAACCAGGTATTAGAGGATATGTTGAGAGCTTGTGCATTGCAATATGGAACTAGTTGGGATAAGAGTTTGCCTTATGCGGAATTTTCTTACAATAATAGTTATCAACAGAGTCTTAAGATGGCACCGTTTGAAGCTTTGTATGGACGTAAGTATACAACTCCATTGTTTTTGGATCAGACAGGTGAATCTCAGGTGTTTGGTACAGATGTTCTTAGAAACGCAGAAGATCAAGTGCGAGTGATTCGTGAGAATTTGAGAGTAGCACAGTCTCGTCAGAAGAGTTATGCTGACAATAGAAGAAGAGATTTAGTTTTTGAGGTAGGTGATTATGTCTATTTGAAGGTGTCACCTATGAGAAGTGTGAAGAGGTTTAACATGAAAGGCAAATTAGCACCAAGGTATGTTGGACCATTTAAAGTTATTACTAGACGTGGGGAAGTTGCTTATCAATTAGAGTTGCCTGAGAATTTATCTGGAGTACATGATGTGTTTCATGTTTTGCAACTTAAGAAGTGTTTGCGTGTGCCAGAGGAGCAGATACCTTTAGAAGAGTTGACTGTTAAGGAAGATCTTACATATGAAGAGTTTCCGATTAAGATTTTAGAGACTGCTGAGAGAGTTACTCGAAGTCGGATTATTAAGATGTGCAAAGCACAGTGGAATCGATATTCAGAGGCAGAGGCAACTTGGGAAAGAGAGGATGAATTGAGGAAATCATATCCGCAGTTGTATGAGTAAGCAGTCCAATCTCGAGGACGAGATTCTTTTAAGGGGGTAGAATTTGTAACACCCAAATTTTAGGAGTAATAAATTTTAAATAATTTAGAGAAAGGGAATTAAAAATTTTAAAATTATTTGATGATGCATTCATGCTGTTGCAGTTATTTTATTTTGTGGTGTGGATATATTTGTTTTATTTGATTTGGTTTAGGAAAATTTGATTTGAAAATGTGTTTGGAAAATTAGAAAAGGAAAGAAGAAAAGAAAAAAAACACTTACCTGATTGGCCCGGCAGCCCAGCTGACTGACGGCCCGAATTCTCCTCCGCGCCTGCGACCGCGTGGGCCGGCCCAGCAGCCGAGCCAGCCTAGTTCGGCCGAGCCAGCGCCGCATCAGCCCGAGCTAGCAGCCGCGCTTTCCCTTCCCTCTCTTGGTCGCTGACCGGTGGGGCTCGGATGTCGGATGCTCCTCCTATCTTGCGTAACCGAGCCGGTCACAACCCCATCGATGAACCGCAACCGAATCCGCGTATCTAAGGAGTCCCTTTCCAAATTGATCACGCCACTATCCTATATAAGCTAGAACCGCACCTTTCATACCCTTTTTATTCGGATTTTGGGTTGTTTTTGCCCTAGCCGCGCCTTGGAACCCTAGAAGCCACGGTGGAGGCGAATTCGTCGGCTACTTCACGTTCTAGTCGCTGTAAGTTGCTCTATTAGCTTTAGTTCGTTGTTGTGACATGATTTGTTCTATCAATTTTGATGTTAAGGTCGTGTTGTGTTCTTACCGTGTGAAGGAGCTAAGCCGTCCGCCTTTTGGAGCCGCCCGTCGTTCCCGTGCCGTGATTGACCGTCTTAGAGCTCTAGGTGAGATCGCAATGAGCTTCCCGTTCGATTGGTACCAACCGTGCATGTTTTGGTGAAGTTTAGGGCGGGTTTGGCGAGTCCGGTGGGCCGCCGGCCATGGCGCCGCCGTGGGGTTGGGGCGGGGCGGCGGAAGCGCCGCTGGTCTCCTCTGGAAGAGATGTGGGCCGTCCGATCTTGGATAAGCGGCCAAGATTAGATCTTACCTCTTCGCGGGGAAAAATTTTTAAAGAGCCCCTTAGTTTTTCAGAATTTAACCCGCCGTCCAAAGCGTAAAGCTGGAGATACGTATTCGCGTTTTGAAAGCGTATTTACTCCCGGATTAATCAAAAATACGTTTTCAGGTATTTACAGTTTTGCCACTATGATTGTTTTGGTCATAAAATCTTCGTTTTAACTCCGATTTGATCCGTTCAAGTTGCGTTAGGTTCGTATTTGTGAGCTCTACATGTTAGTGTAGTTGTACAGTTAATTTTGATAATTTATTTTTTGAGTTTATAATTAAGTATTTATTTATCTATAGGAAATTTTAGAAAATTCATAACTTTCACGTTTTAACTCCGAATTTGGTGATCTTTGCGTCTGTGTGATCGTAGAAACGTGTAGAAGAGTTTTATAAACTTTTATTACTGTTTTGCTACTGTTGGTGTACTGTTCTAATTGTATCTCTTTGTTTGCTTCGTGTATGTTTGATTGGATGCATGTGTGTTGTTGATTGATGATCGAGTATAGAAGGTGAGCAGTATCTGGACGATCAAGAGTATTATTTTGAGCCAGACCAGCAGTATCATCAGGAAAGCTTTGATTAAGGCAAGTATAACATGGGACCATTGAAAGGTCCTTGTTTGGTTTTGGTAATTGAGTGACAACTTAGGTGGACTAATATGTGGTTATGTGAGATACACAGGAGATTAGTCCACATGTGATGGTGTCATGAAGGAGCTCATTGCATATGAGACATGACATGGAGTCATGTGACCAAGGTGGAGAAGATCAAGATGAGGCTTGGCTTGATGGACCGGTTGCTAGGGTGAAGGGCAAGTTGTGTGATGGCTTGGCGCCGAAGGACCAAGGCAACGGTGAAGAGCAAGTGAGGTGAAGATCGATGAACCAATACGGTCACGTGATGATATGAAGTGGATCATATCATTTGGTGATTGGTTGGTGCATGTGTTGCATCAATGTCAGAGGAGATGGAGTGGAACGCGCAAGGCAAAGGTATAACCTAGGGCATTTCCATTTCACCGGTCATAGGTGTGTAGAGAAGTTTATGACCGGATTTAGGATAGATGGCCGTACTATCAAGAGGGGCAAACTTGTTTGCATATCGGTCATCTAGTGCCACTTGAGCGATCTAACTTTGCATACGTGTTAGGATCGAGTGGCGAGGCAAGTTGAGTGGTTAACTCCTTCGATAAAATGATTATGAAAATGCTAACACACGTGCACAAGGTGGTGATCACTTGTTGGTGTTGGCACTTTTGCGAAGGCAGTGGAGTTTGAGTGGTTAACTCCTTCGATAAAATGATTATGAAAATGCTAACACACAAGTCACTTCAGGCGTTTTTGAGAAGTTGAAATGCCTATTTTCCACTACGCCGGAAGTCGGAAAAGAAACGGAGGCGAACAGAGGTCACAGAGGTGACCGGACGCTGCACCGGACGCGGTCATGGAATGACCGGACGCGTCCGGTCAGCTGTCAGGCGTTCGGGTGCTAGGGTTTGCAACTGGCGCGTCCGGTCACTCGCGGGACCGGCGCGTCCGGTCATGTGCCTAGAAAAGAATTGCGGTTCGCACGGAGGATCGGACGCTGGGCGCGTCCGGTCACACACGATCGGACGCGTCCGATCGTTGAAGGAGCTTACTGGACTCACACCGGACGCAGACACTGTCGCGTCCGGTCATCGCAAGGAGCGCGTCCGGTCGTTGCGTCGCGGGCGCGTGGGTCAGTGCGATCGGCGCGTCCGGTCGTTCGACAGGCGCGTCCGGTCATCGGGACCGGCGCGTCCGGTCGTTGCCTGGGGCGCGTCCGGTCGTTGTTTTGACCGTTGGGGTTAGTGACCGTTGGAGGATCTAACGGTCGCATTTGAATTCGAGGGACACGTGGACGTCGCAGGGCGACCGGACGCGGTGAAGCGCGTCCGGTCAGTTACGACCGGCGCGTCCGGTCGTCCCGAGTTTTGCCCAGTGAAGGGGTAACGGCTCTATTTGACCGTGGGGTTATAAATAGATGCCTTGGCCGGCTGTGGCCGGCAGCTGAGCACACTATAGTCTTTGTGACTTGTGTGGTAGTGCTTGGGAGCCCTCTAACTCACTCATGCTTGATAGTGTTCATCGGATCGAGTGAGAGAGCGATTCTAGTGCGTTGCTTTGAGAGATTGCATCGTGTGGCACTAGGTGATCGTGTTGCAAGCCGGTGGTGCTTGTTACTCTTGGAGGTTGCCACCTCCTAGACGGCTTGGTGGATTGTGGCTCCGTCGAAGCTCGCAAGAAGATTGTGCGAGGCTCCGGAGAAGCTTTGTGAGGGGGATTGTGCTCACCCCGCGGGGATCGCGAAGAGCAACTCTAGTTGAGCGTGTCATTGAGCTACCACACTTTATGGTAGGTTCTTGCGGTGCCTTTTGAGAGGCTCGGTGTGTGACCGATTAGCCGCCGAACCACGAAGTGTTGGTCGACACAACGGGGACGTAGCTTGGTGGCAACCAAGTGAACCTCGGGAGAAAATCACCGTGTCAACTTTGTCTACTCTTCTCGGTGGTTTGCTTTCGTACAACACAAGCTTGTATTTACTTTCATATATACTTGTGCTTGTGTAGTTGCTCTCTTAACTAGTTTGCTTGTGTAGCTTGCTAGTTGTCTTCTTGCTTGTGTAGCTAGAAGCTTCCCCTTGCGTGACTAATTTGGTTTATGTAACCTTGTTAGTCACATTGCTTAGTTTGTGTAGCTAAGTGACTTGCGCTCTCTAATTTGGCATTAGTTGCCTTGTTATTGAGCTTTGCTAGTGAGCTTAGGAGCTTTGTGCTTTTGCTTCACTAGTTGTGTAGGAGCTCCCTCGGTTGGCAAAGTACTAGTGCATAGGTTTATGTGACCTTGCTCTAGAATTGAGTAATTGAGCTCTTGGTAAGCTTAGCACCTTAGTTGCTTGATTAGGATCTTTGCAAGGTGCTAGAGAACTTATATAGAGGGGTGTAGTCTTGGCTAGACCAATAAGTTTAATTCCGCATTTGTTTTGGTTAGCCAACGCGTTTAAGTTTTAGAAAGGACTATTCACCCCCCTCTAGTCCGCCATCTCGACCCTTCAATTGGTATCAGAGCCGGGTCTCTCATTGGTGGTCTTCACCGACCCGAGAGGATGGCGGCTTATGGGCTAGATGTTGAGTGTCCACACATTTTTGATGGCACACACTTTGCACGGTGGAGAAATTGGATGACATGCAATTTTAAGTTTATTTCTCCTCAATTGTGGTGGATCGTAGATGTGGGCTTTTCCTTTGCACTTGATAAAAAGAATGCAACTCAAGCGCAAAGAAAATGCCTACATCTCGATAGCCAAGCTACTAATGTTTTCTATCGATCTATGGATAGTAGCATACTTTGTGAGATCATGGACTTTAAGTCCGCCCATGAGATTTGGGTGTTTCTAAATGAGAAATATGGGGCGATCTCCGATAATGATGAGCCCAAGGAGGAGGCGCATGAGGATGTTGAGCATGACCACAACAAGGTGGTTGTGGAGGATTGCTCCACCTCTCGGTCAAGTGATGACAAAGATGATCATATCACAAGATCACTTGACAAGAAGAATGATAATACCACAAGTGATACAAGTAATGATTCTACCCCATGCACACTTGATGGTGAAGATGATGGCTATGAGAGTGATGCTTCAACAAGCTCTTCAACATCATCACATGGTAACACTAAGATACATGTTGGTGGTTTTGTTGTGGATTGTGATGATCCAAATTTAGAGCTTTTATATAAACTCTCAAGAGCCTTGAAAAGGAAAATGGAAAGAGTAAGTAAATTGGAAAATGATAACTCTTTTCTAAAGACCACATGTGAACAACAAAAGCATCTACTTTATGTTACTACTTGTTCACATGAGGAGCTAAAATTAACTCATGAGAAACTAAGTGTTGCTCATGATAACTTGGTACAAGAACATGCTTTACTCACTAAGAAGCTTTCTAATGAAGAAACCAAATCTAGTGAGAGCTCATCATTTGGGTCAAATGATCAATCACATATTACTAACCCTTGTGATGTAGGCAAGAAGCATGTATCCACCTCTTGTGATGATTTATTATATATGCCATGTTCTTCACAATTAGATGCTTGTTCTACTTCTATGTCTTGTGAGACTAACCTTTTGAAGGAGAACAATGAGCTCAAAAGTGAAGTGAAGAATTTGAGCAACAAGTTAGAGAGGTGCTACAACTCTAAAATCGCCATTGAGCATATCATTACCAATCAAAGAAGATATGGTGATAAGAGTGGTATTGGCTACAACAAGAGCAAGGGCAAGATTATGAAAAAGCAAAATGCAAAGAAGCTATCCCAACTCATGTGCCACCGATGCCATGAAATGGGACATATTGCTAAGTATTGCCCTACCAAGAAGTCTCAAGTTGAGCCAAAAGCGACACCCCAAGAACAAATCAAGATCAACCATGGAGATGATGGTGACTTGATAAAGAAGAAAAAGAAAACAAGAAGGGGTGGTAAAGCAAGGCATCCAATACAAATTCAAGATGCCAAGATGATGAGCAAGAATCAAAATGAGAAAAGAAATTTGACTCACATCAAGTGCTTTAAATGTGAAGATATGGGACACTTTGTCTCGGGGTGTCCTACCAAGCTTGAGAAGAAGGCTCAAGCAACTCATAAGAGGCAAGACATTGAGAAGCAACACATGAGCAAGGAAGAAAAGGCTCACTCTAAAAGAAGTTGCTACTTATGCCGGGAAAGGGGACACATGGCTCATTCATGTCCTCTAGGTAACAATTCTAAGCCTATTTCAATTAATAATACTAACATGCTTAGAAAGGATGGCAATGGTACCTCATTTGGTGGAATTGCAAAACATCCCGCTACCCATACTAAGGCTTTGCCTAAGTATGTTGCTCCTAATTTGAGAGGACCCAAACTTGTTTGGGTACCATCAAAAAGTGAATGATTGTTTGTAGGTACCATCGGCATTGGAGGCATGATTCATTTGGATTCATATTGGTCATCATATGTTGAATCAAGTTTTAAAGCTTAGTGCATATTCTATCCCAATGCCAAGTCAAAATAAGTGGAGTCCAAATGCTACAACATACAAGTGCAACATTCAAGATTGTGGTGATTTATTGGATATATTTGATGGCTTGCAAATTTATTTGAGTAAAAGTTTGCTATTGGATGATCATGAGCTAACCAAGTTTGGTATACATGCTCTACACTTATGAAAGAAGATGCTGTAAAAATTTCATGAGAAGTGGATAAGAGATGCTTCGGTTTTGGAGTGCATCTTGTCAGCTATAGTGCAGCAGTTTTCAGCATGTAGCAGTGGTGGAAGATTTGAAATCTAGTAGCAATCTAGAAGTCAAAAGAAGTTCAAATTTTTACAGTTTCTATATGACTTAGTGAAGCACATCTCCACCAAATTTTATGGCATTTGGATCTGTACATTGGGAGATATGAATTATTCTTTGAAGGGTACAGAATCTGCCAGAAAAGTGGCAATCATTAGATTAATCTAGAGTCACTTTGATTGAAAGGTCCTCAAGTTGGAAACATGTTTATAAGTGGTTGAGGTACCTAAGTTTGGTTTTGGATTGATCTAGAAGCATGACGAGCAATGAGTACAAGACTTTTGTATTGTGAAATGTACTTGGTGTACTTATTTGGTACTCAATTTGAAGATCAAGATCAAACTTAAAATGAAGATGAAGTTTAAGTTCTAGTGATGATTAGAGATCATTTGGTAGAAAGAAAAGGACTTAAACAAGTAGAAAGAGTTGGACTCAAATGTAGATTCAAGGATTATTCATCAAGATTGAGTTCATCATTTGGATCAATCAAACTAGATCATTTCAAGTGAGTATCAAGAGTGGTTCTTTGGAGAAAGATCACTTCTCCCTAGTGAGGGGCTTGCCGCCGTGTGTAGGTGAAACCAAGTTTGGGACTTGGAAGGCTAACATGGAAGTGGTGATCCAAGGAACTTGTGATGCTTAGTTGAAGCAATCAAAAGGATTGATCAAGAAAAGCAAGCAACACCCAAAAGAGAGCTAGTCATGTATTTCAAGTGGTATTCTAAGTAGTTCTCTCATGCAAGCATTGATCAAAAAGATGAAGCAAGCCAACCACAACTCAAGAGATAGTGCACTTGATCATAAGTGGTTTTCTTTTCATATGGGTGAAGAATGGATTTATCTATGATGATTGGTCTTCACCAAGCTTATAAATTGGACTTCACATTGCTATTGGAGTAATGAATTAGAATCTATGTGACTATCCTCTACTCCAATATAGCAAAGGTATTATTGTAATGTGCATGATCATTTCATTCCTTACTAGTATGCGGTTAGTGCATATAGTACATGCTTATTAGAATCATGCATAACAAATGAAAAGTTTTAATTCATAATCTACCACTATTGCTTGAATGGTTAATTGACCTAGTGGTATAAGTATGAATTTGTTCATGAGCTAGTAAACCCAAATACTTGATCTAGCTTGGATTGCTAACAAGTGACAAGTACAACATTGGCAAGATAACCCTTAGCATGAGGTGTGAAGAAGCTTGTCATTGGATCAAACCGAACTTGGAATCTTAGGCAAATCAATATAGTTCAAGTCATACAAGAAGCTCATGACAATGATAAGAGTACAAGCACAAGACAACAATGAAAATAGATATCTAGTTTGTTTCAAGTGATATCTAGACTCAAATTGATCTTCTAAAGTGGTATTCACTAGTGGTGTCTAGATCATGATCTACAAGTGATATCTTACAAGTGGTACTCATGAAGATAGAAAATGTTCAAGAAGTGAATGTTATTGCCAAATCCTTCAAAGTGAATCCATACAAGAAAATTCTTTCAAATGGTATCACATTTCTACTCATGGTAGCTTCACGTGGTATCATTCATGCAAGACGATGGTTTCACAAGTGATCCCCAACTTTAAGTGATCAAATCAAGAAATGCTACCCTCATCCTTCAAGTGATATCTCAAGTGAATGACACATGCTATGACATAGGGGGAGCAGCCCCACCAATTGGTATCAAGGTCAAAGATCCTATGTGGAATCTCAAGAGCAACTATAAAGTTTGTCATTCCAACATATGTGGTAATGTCCATCAAAAATGCAATATTCAAGTCTCAACCATCTACCCCAATATAAGCCTTCGTATCAATTGAGAAGAACACCTTTTATGGAAATTGATGACAAAGGGGGAGAAGTTGGACAAAGATATGAAAGCTTTTTGAGCTTTGGGGAGAGATTGGAAAGATTGGACATGAACATGGACAAAGAGGGAGTAACATTGAAGAATGTAAGGGGATCAAACATTCTTGGACTAAGAAAGCACACAAGTAGGGGGAGCAAGCTCATGAACTTTGATTGATTACATTTGATATGTGCATAATTCATGTGCTTGCTTGCATTGCATAAAGTTCTTAAATTCAATATGCATGCTTGTGTGGTGTATGCTAGTTATAGAACTTGAATGATGATTTGATAACTAGCATGCATAGGATGTTAGCTAGACTTATGATTATCATGCAAAAACTAGAACCTTGCTTATAATGTTGATCTCACGGGGTTTCTAGTGTTTTTTGATGTCTAGCTACTCATGATGCTAAGGATGATGGCAAACTTGTGATTTTCAAATGGTATCAAGCTACTAATTGGTAGCGAGCTACAAAGGTTTATTCTATACACCTTAGCATCACTTAGTAGTGCTAACCCTCCCACAAATTTCATATTCAAGCATATGTGTGAGCTTGAAACCAAACCATTTGAGCACATATGTAGGGGGAGTTATCACTACCAAGTCGGATTTTATGGTGCTTATCCAAATCCTAACACAGAGCTTAAACGCTGGATAAGTGGCATAAAATCCAAAAGAACTTAATTTCCATATCTTTGTAGAGTTGTCATCAATTACCAAAAAGGGGGAGATTGAAAGGTCCTTGTTTGGTTTTGGTAATTGAGTGACAACTTAGGTGGACTAATATGTGGTTATGTGAGATACACAGGAGATTAGTCCACATGTGATGGTGTCATGAAGGAGCTCATTGCATATGAGACATGACATGGAGTCATGTGACCAAGGTGGAGAAGATCAAGATGAGGCTTGGCTTGATGGACCGGTTGCTAGGGTGAAGGGCAAGTTGTGTGATGGCTTGGCGCCGAAGGACCAAGGCAACGGTGAAGAGCAAGTGAGGTGAAGATCGATGAACCAATACGGTCACGTGATGATATGAAGTGGATCATATCATTTGGTGATTGGTTGGTGCATGTGTTGCATCAATGTCAGAGGAGATGGAGTGGAACGCGCAAGGCAAAGGTATAACCTAGGGCATTTCCATTTCACCGGTCATAGGTGTGTAGAGAAGTTTATGACCGGATTTAGGATAGATGGTCGTACTATCAAGAGGGGCAAACTTGTTTGCATATCGGTCATCTAGTGCCACTTGAGCGATCTAACTTTGCATACGTGTTAGGATCGAGTGGCGAGGCAAGTTGAGTGGTTAACTCCTTCGATAAAATGATTATGAAAATGCTAACACACGTGCACAAGGTGGTGATCACTTGTTGGTGTTGGCACTTTTGCGAAGGCAGTGGAGTTTGAGCGGTAGAGAGGGTTTGGGTTCCTCTCTCCCTCCCGCCGAGCTTGCGAGCGCGGGATTCAGGCGTTTTTGAGAAGTTGAAATGCCTATTTTCCACTACGCCGGAAGTCGGAAAAGAAACGGAGGCGAACAGAGGTCACAGAGGTGACCGGACGCTGCACCGGACGCGGTCATGGAATGACCGGACGCGTCCGGTCAGCTGTCAGGCGTTCGGGTGCTAGGGTTTGCAACCGGCGCGTCCGGTAACTCGCGGGACCGGCGCGTCCGGTCATGTGCCCAGAAAAGAATTGCGGTTCGCACGGAGGATCGGACGCTGGGCGCGTCCGGTCACACACGATCGGACGCGTCCGATCGTTGAAGGAGCTTACTGGACTCACACCGGACGCAGACACTGTCGCGTCCGGTCATCGCAAGGAGCGCGTCCGGTCGTTGCGTCGCGGGCGCGTGGGTCAGTGCGATCGGCGTGTCCGGTCGTTCGACAGGCGCGTCCGGTCATCGGGACCGGCGCGTCCGGTCGTTGCCTGGGGCGCGTCCGGTCGTTGTTTTGACCGTTGGGGTCAGTGACCGTTGGAGGATCTAACGGTCGCATTTGAATTCGAGGGACACGTGGACGTCGTAGGGCGACCGGACGCGGTGAAGCGCGTCCGGTCAGTTACGACCGGCGCGTCCGGTCGTCCCGAGTTTTGCCCAGTGAAGGGGTAACGGCTCTATTTGACCGTGGGGTTATAAATAGATGCCTTGGCCGGCTGTGGCCGGCAGCTGAGCACACTATAGTCTTTGTGACTTGTGTGGTAGTGCTTGGGAGCCCTCTAACTCACTCATGCTTGATAGTGTTCATCGGATCGAGTGAGAGAGCGATTCTAGTGCGTTGCTTTGAGAGATTGCATCGTGTGGCACTAGGTGATCGTGTTGCAAGCCGGTGGTGCTTGTTACTCTTGGAGGTTGCCACCTCCTAGACGGCTTGGTGGATTGTGGCTCCGTCGAAGCTCGCAAGAAGATTGTGCGAGGCTCCGGAGAAGCTTTGTGAGGGGGATTGTGCTCACCCCGCGGGGATCGCGAAGAGCAACTCTAGTTGAGCGTGTCATTGAGCTACCACACTTTATGGTGGGTTCTTGCGGTGCCTTTTGAGAGGCTCGGTGTGTGACCGATTAGCCGCCGAACCACGAAGTGTTGGTCGACACAACGGGGACGTAGCTTGGTGGCAACCAAGTGAACCTCGGGAGAAAATCACCGTGTCAACTTTGTCTACTCTTCTCGGTGGTTTGCTTTCGTACAACACAAGCTTGTATTTACTTTCATATATACTTGTGCTTGTGTAGTTGCTCTCTTAACTAGTTTGCTTGTGTAGCTTGCTAGTTGTCTTCTTGCTTGTGTAGCTAGAAGCTTCCCCTTGCGTGACTAATTTGGTTTATGTAACCTTGTTAGTCACATTGCTTAGTTTGTGTAGCTAAGTGACTTGCGCTCTCTAATTTGGCATTAGTTGCCTTGTTATTGAGCTTTGCTAGTGAGCTTAGGAGCTTTGTGCTTTTGCTTCACTAGTTGTGTAGGAGCTCCCTCGGTTGGCAAAGTACTAGTGCATAGGTTTATGTGACCTTGCTCTAGAATTGAGTAAGTGAGCTCTTGGTAAGCTTAGCACCTTAGTTGCTTGATTAGGATCTTTGCAAGGTGCTAGAGAACTTATATAGAGGGGTGTAGTCTTGGCTAGACCAATAAGTTTAATTCCGCATTTGTTTTGGTTAGCCAACGCGTTTAAGTTTTAGAAAGGACTATTCACCCCCCTCTAGTCCGCCATCTCGACCCTTCAACCATCCTTGTTGCCTATTCACTGAAATTATTATACATATGCATGTGTCTTCCTTGACAACCATAGAGATTATAACTTAGCTATTGATATCTTGTTTCCTTGTCAACCTTGGGTATGCATTTGGGTAGCTACTGCTAGCGCTTAATTATGAACTATGATCTTGTAATTTGACTAATGGATTATGCAATCAACCAATTAAGATGATTTTATTACTGTTGAAAAGGGGCTAGAGCAAGGGGTTATATTGTTGCTCTGGTTTCTCTCCGTAAGGACTTACCTATAAGTGATAACCGGGACATACAGTACAGCTGTGAGGGCTATATGGCTCTGGCTCTAGTTGTTCAAGAGACCTTTTCTAGCTTGTTAGAGGTTACCTTAAATGGCGTAAGAAAGGCTTGCCACGTTGGGTGTAGTGCGAGCCCCTGGCCTAGTGTGTATAGGCTGCGGTTGTTGTGCCACAGGGAAGGGGGGTTCTACATCTGCCTGCCGAGTGAATCTAATGGCCCTAACTTGTTAGACGAACTTTTGAATGGCTTTATATGGTCTCTGATGTTTTGGGCCTTGCAAACCCATGCATTTGGAAATCATGACTCACAGTGAAAGTGTACACCTCTGCGCAGAGTTAAAAACTGGTATACTAGCCGTGCTCACGGATACGAGCGGCCTTGGGGATTCTTACAGAATAGTTGATCACCATTGTTATATCATGCTTAATTATTATTGATTATTATTTGCTCATGTTAATGCTATTCATTATCCTTATTACAATTGATCATTGATTCATTAATGGGAATTGGAATACCTTGATGCTACTCAATTGCTAATTATATGATGATTAAAAGCTAAGCGCAGTTAAACAGTGTCTAGCCTTTTTGAGCCTCATAAACCCTGTGTTATACTTGTTGAGTTCGACATGGACTCACTCTTGCTATTTCCCCAACACTCCAGTGTGTAGTAAGATGCTACTCGGAAAAAGGACAAAGGTGTAGTGGAGTTTCCAGAAGACTAGTGGAAGTGCTAGGCATATGTTACCCCCAGTCAGCCGTCCCTGAGAAGAATGGAGCCCGAAGTTTAGTCACCGTTCCGCGATACTCTGATGTAAGTGTTAATATAGCTATGTATACGTTATATAATAACATTGTTTCTGATATTTTTTTTCATTCTGGCATATGTGTGGACTTCCTGGGCACACATATGATTAGCCTGGTTTTGCTCTTTAGAAAACCGTGTGTGACAGAGTGGTATCGGAGCAGTGTTGACTGTAGGACGTATGCCAAGTAGCACTGGACGCATTTAAAACTCATTTTACTATAAAACTATTTTTGGTCATCCCTTGACTCATTGATTTTGACTATTCCTCTTCCTTGTCCTGTTGTATCCTCTCCTTGATAGCTTTCTTTTGAGCTAATATTTCTTACTCCCTTGGATTTTATTTTATGTTGTTTTTACTAAAAGTTTTCTGATCTTACCTTGTTCAAAAGTTCAATGGCCTTTCATCATCTCCAATGTGCCAATAGGATGACCACCATTATTGAAGAAGCACGTGTAGTACCGATGATGTGATGTGTGCTTGTTTTGCTTGATGTGTTGCTTGTGTGTTATTCTTGTTCTCGTGTTTCAAAGGTAGGCCCGGAAGGTATAAGTCTTGAGAAGTAGCTCGATCTATGTTAAGTGGGGTAGTGACATCTTGTATCTTACTTATCTTTCAATCGATCCTAATTCTGCCATTTTCTCTTACACCGTTCCTGTCTACCCTTGGTTGTCATGCTACCTTATTAATCTCATCTTAATGGATGATCAACACATGAAGGACTTATCATTAGCAGCAAGCTTTAGAGAAAGTGTTGCCTTCAATGACATCGTCAGGTGAAACAAGATCTTTGTTAAGTGGGGTAGCATCTGCTATCAACAACAGTAAGTCCTGAATATCTCAAGCGACGAGGCATGAGGAGGCATGAAGAACTCAAGATCAAACCTTATCTTTCTTGTCATCTTTTGGCTATCCTCGATTCATGTCTTATATCTCATCAACATAAATCAAAGAAGCATGAAGACTTGAAGATTAGTGTTATCTATCTCTCTAGTCTCTCTTAAACTCGTTTCTGCCTTATTCTATTTTTTTTAGAACAGTCTGTCTTTCTTAGTTTATACCTATATTTTTGGACGCCCAAAAATAATGGATAAATTCTGGACAATAGTAGACTTCAATATCTTTCTCTGACCGTAAGAACCGTCCTGATATCTATTATGGTTTGGGAGTTATGAAAATCACAAGGCGGTGCATCTGTGTTGTCAGTAATCTGGAATAGTTTCTGTTGTTCATAGTTTTTGACTATCTTAACTGCAGAATCTGGAGAAGAATTCTATAAGGAAGTTGTAGTAAATTTGATAAGCTTTCCAACGGTATAAGCTACAATATCATTGGATTCGTAGAACTCGAGATATAACTGTATTTCTGCACTGCTATTTTTCTGCTCGCGAGGAAGTGCAGGTTACTTGTTCTTGCATATGCTCATGAGTCTCTTTGACATGATAGAAGGACACGATAGTAGTTATCACTCAGAAACAAATGCAATTTATCCTTCGGTGTTCTCTAGTTGATCTCTTCTTAAGGGGAGTTATCAAACTAAAAGACGACACAAGATGGAGGTTTTATATGTTCTATTTCGTCACTTGGAAGCATCAGCTATCTACATGGTTGCAAAGTCACTATCAAGCGTCAGTATCTTTTCTCAGAGTGGTAATCTGTTAGAACCATCTACAAGAATCATAAGGGTCTAAAGGAGACATTTATAAAGTTGGTTATGAGCTTGTGGCATCATCATTGCATAAGAGTTGCTAAAGGAAAAAAAGAACTTAAGGAGCAAGCTTATAAGGAGATTGACCAATTAAGGGCGGAGTTAGGTCGTCCCAAGATTTATTAGAAGCTTAACTAGGAAATAGGAAAAATCCCTATGTAATAAGAACGATAGTAGTTGCGAGTCAATTTTAAGTTGGATTGTTTTGAGAGTCAGTTTGTGGTGTGAACAATTGTGTGATTGATGGATTGTTAATGTGATAATGTGTGATTTGGATCTTTGTAATGTGTGCTGGAGTTTTGTAGACAGGCCTACAAGTTCCATGGTTAAGAATATTAAGTTTGATCAAAATATATTAGTTGGTTATGAGGTTAACTTAGTTCTGTCCTTTGCTGATTTTTAGATCAGTCTGGGATGTTTTAGGAATAACTTAAAATCCATTAATGGGAAATTTAAGAAATTATACTGGAAATAATTAGACTTCTATATCTTTCCAACCCCGCAAGAATCACTCTAATATCTATTAAGAGCTAAGAGATATATCTGTTCCAAGTTGGGGTTACTGCACAGTCTGGAATTCTGAAACAGTTTCGGTTAAGTTCAGTTTTTGGCCAATTATTTGACAGATTCAGAAAAAGTGTTGTGAATAAAAGTTGTAGATAATTTTGTAAGCTTTCCAACCATGTAAAGATCATCTGAATTGGACGTCTGTAGCTCGAGATATGACAGTTTTACTGAGTTACTGAAATTGGAATTTGCACAGAGAAATCAGATTTTGCTTATCTATTGAATTGGAAACCACCTATTGATGTTAGCGAGATTCGTAGTTTCTTGGGATTAGCTAGATATTATAGACAGTTCATTGAAGGGTTTTCTAAACTTGCTAAACCTATGACATCTCTATTAGAGAAGAATGCCAAGTTTGTGTGGTTGGATAAATGTCAAGCTAGTTTTGAGGAATTGAAGAAGAGGTTGACTACAGCGCCTGTTTTGGTTTTACCAGATTTGAGTAAGAAGTTTTCTATTTATTGTGATGCTTCTCGTCAAGGTTTGGGATGTGTTCCTATGCAAGAAGGCAGAGTTGTGGCTTATGCATCTAGGCAGTTGAGAAAGCATGAGTTGAATTATCCTACACATGATTTGGAGTTAGCAGCTGTAGTTCATGCTTTAAAGATTGGGAGACATTATTTGATTGGACATAAGAGTGATATATACACTGATCATAAGAGTTTGAAGTATATTTTCACTCAGTCAGATCTGAATTTGAGGCAACGCAGATGGTTAGAGTTGATCAAGGATTATGATATTGAGATACACTATCATTCTGGTAAGGCTAATAAAGTAGCTGATGCTCTTAGTAGGAAAAGTTATGCCAATGAGATACGGACGTTGTCTATGACTAGTGAGATATGTGCTGAATTTGAATATTTGAATTTGGGAATTATTACTAATACAATGGAATTAGTGATAGAGCCTACTTTAGAGTAAGAAATTTACAAGGGTCAGTTGAAGGATGAGAAACTAAAGAAGATAGCGGAAGATATAGTGATTGGTAAGTCACCAGGGCTTTTGAATGGATGATAATGGAATTTTGTGGTTTGGAAAGAGGCTGTATGTACCTGAGGATCAAACTGTTAGACAGGCAATTCTTCGCGAAGCTCATGAGTCAGCTTATTCTATTCATCCTGGTAGTACTAAGATGTATTTGGATCTAAAACAGAAATATTGGTGGGTTGGATTTAAGCGAGATGTGGTTGAGTATGTGTCATTGTGTGACACTTGTCAGGGGGTGAAAGCAGAGCATCAGAGACTTGTTGGATGGTTGCAACCAATGAAGATTCCTGAATGGAAGTGGGAGGAAGTTGGTATGGACTTTGTAGTAGGGTTACCACGTACTCAGAGAGGATTTGACTCTATTTGGGTGATAGTAGATCGGTTAACTAAAGTTGCTCATTTTATACCAGTTAAGACTACTTACCATGGACCAAAATTAGCGGAGTTGTATATGGAAAGAATAGTATGTTTGCATGGAGTTCCAAAGAAGATTGTATCTGATCGTGGATCGCAGTTTACGCCGCACTTTTGAAAAGCTATACATGAATCATTGGGAACAAAATTGAATTTTAGTACAGCATATCATCCACAGACAGATGGGCAGACTGAAAGGACCAACCAGGTATTAGAGGATATGTTGAGAGCTTGTGCATTGCAATATGGAACTAGTTGGGATAAGAGTTTGCCTTATGCGGAATTTTCTTACAATAATAGTTATCAACAGAGTCTTAAGATGGCACCGTTTGAAGCTTTGTATGGACGTAAGTATACAACTCCATTGTTTTTGGATCAGACAGGTGAATCTCAGGTGTTTGGTACAGATGTTCTTAGAAACGCAGAAGATCAAGTGCGAGTGATTCGTGAGAATTTGAGAGTAGCACAGTCTCGTCAGAAGAGTTATGCTGACAATAGAAGAAGAGATTTAGTTTTTGAGGTAGGTGATTATGTCTATTTGAAGGTGTCACCTATGAGAAGTGTGAAGAGGTTTAACATGAAAGGCAAATTAGCACCAAGGTATGTTGGACCATTTAAAGTTATTACTAGACGTGGGGAAGTTGCTTATCAATTAGAGTTGCCTGAGAATTTATCTGGAGTACATGATGTGTTTCATGTTTTGCAACTTAAGAAGTGTTTGCGTGTGCCAGAGGAGCAGATACCTTTAGAAGAGTTGACTGTTAAGGAAGATCTTACATATGAAGAGTTTCCGATTAAGATTTTAGAGACTGCTGAGAGAGTTACTCGAAGTCGGATTATTAAGATGTGCAAAGCACAGTGGAATCGATATTCAGAGGCAGAGGCAACTTGGGAAAGAGAGGATGAATTGAGGAAATCATATCCGCAGTTGTATGAGTAAGCAGTCCAATCTCGAGGACGAGATTCTTTTAAGGGGGTAGAATTTGTAACACCCAAATTTTAGGAGTAATAAATTTTAAATAATTTAGAGAAAGGGAATTAAAAATTTTAAAATTATTTGATGATGCATTCATGCTGTTGCAGTTATTTTATTTTGTGATGTGGATATATTTGTTTTATTTGATTTGGTTTAGGAAAATTTGATTTGAAAATGTGTTTGGAAAATTAGAAAAGGAAAGAAGAAAAGAAAAAAAACACTTACCTGATTGGCCCGGCAGCCCAGCTGACTGACGGCCCGAATTCTCCTCCACGCCTGCGACCGCGTGGGCCGGCCCAGCAGCCGAGCCAGCCCAGTTCGGCCGAGCCAGCGCCGCATCAGCCCGAGCTAGCAGCCGCGCTTTCCCTTCCCTCTCTTGGTCGCTGACCGGTGGGGCTCGGATGTCGGATGCTCCTCCTATCTTGCGTAACCGAGCCGGTCACAACCCCATCGATGAACCGCAACCGAATCCGCGTATCTAAGGAGTCCCTTTCCAAATTGATCACGCCACTATCCTATATAAGCTAGAACCGCACCTTTCATACCCTTTTTATTCGGATTTTGGGTTGTTTTTGCCCTAGCCGCGCCTTGGAACCCTAGAAGCCACGGTGGAGGCGAATTCGTCGGCTACTTCACGTTCTAGTCGCTGTAAGTTGCTCTATTAGCTTTAGTTCGTTGTTGTGACATGATTTGTTCTATCAATTTTGATGTTAAGGTCGTGTTGTGTTCTTACCGTGTGAAGGAGCTAAGCCGTCCGCCTTTTGGAGCCGCCCGTCGTTCCCGTGCCGTGATTGACCGTCTTAGAGCTCTAGGTGAGATCGCAATGAGCTTCCCGTTCGATTGGTACCAACCGTGCATGTTTTGGTGAAGTTTAGGGCGGGTTTGGCGAGTCCGGTGGGTCGCCGGCCATGGCGCCGCCGTGGGGTTGGGGCGGGGCGGCGGAAGCGCCGCTGGTCTCCTCTGGAAGAGATGTGGGCCGTCCGATCTTGGATAAGCGGCCAAGATTAGATCTTACCTCTTCGCGGGGAAAAATTTTTAAAGAGCCCCTTAGTTTTTCAGAATTTAACCCGCCGTCCAAAGCGTAAAGCTGGAGATACGTATTCGCGTTTTGAAAGCGTATTTACTCCCGGATTAATCAAAAATACGTTTTCAGGTATTTACAGTTTTGCCACTATGATTGTTTTGGTCATAAAATCTTCGTTTTAACTCTGATTTGATCCGTTCAAGTTGCGTTAGGTTCGTATTTGTGAGCTCTACATGTTAGTGTAGTTGTACAGTTAATTTTGATAATTTATTTTTTGAGTTTATAATTAAGTATTTATTTATCTATAGGAAATTTTAGAAAATTCATAACTTTCACGTTTTAACTCCGAATTTGGTGATCTTTGCGTCTGTGTGATCGTAGAAACGTGTAGAAGAGTTTTATAAACTTTTATTACTGTTTTGCTACTGTTGGTGTACTGTTCTAATTGTATCTCTTTGTTTGCTTCGTGTATGTTTGATTGGATGCATGTGTGTTGTTGATTGATGATCGAGTATAGAAGGTGAGCAGTATCTGGACGATCAAGAGTATTATTTTGAGCCAGACCAGCAGTATCATCAGGAAAGCTTTGATTAAGGCAAGTATAACATGGGACCATCCTTGTTGCCTATTCACTGAAATTATTATACATATGCATGTGTCTTCCTTGACAACCATAGAGATTATAACTTAGCTATTGATATCTTGTTTCCTTGTCAACCTTGGGTATGCATTTGGGTAGCTACTGCTAGCGCTTAATTATGAACTATGATCTTGTAATTTGACTAATGGATTATGCAATCAACCAATTAAGATGATTTTATTACTGTTAAAAAGGGGGCTAGAGCAAGGGGTTATATTGTTGCTCTGGTTTCTCTCCGTAAGGACTTACCTGTAAGTGATAATCGGGACATACAGTACAGCTGTGAGGGCTATATGGCTCTGGCTCTAGTTGTTCAAGAGACCTTTTCTAGCTTGTTAGAGGTTACCTTAAATGGCGTAAGAAAGGCTTGCCACGTTGGGTGTAGTGCGAGCCCCTGGCCTAGTGTGTATAGGCTGCGGTTGTTGTGCCACAGGGAAGGGGGGTTCTACATCTGCCTGCCGAGTGAATCTAATGGCCCTAACTTGTTAGACGAACTTTTGAATGGCTTTATATGGTCTCTGATGTTTTGGGCCTTGCAAACCCATGCATTTGGAAATCATGACTCACAGTGAAAGTGAACACCTCTGCGCAGAGTTAAAAACTGGTATACTAGCCGTGCTCACGGATACGAGCGGCCTTGGGGATTCTTACAGAATAGTTGATCACCATTGTTATATCATGCTTAATTATTATTGATTATTATTTGCTCATGTTAATGCTATTCATTATCCTTATTACAATTGATCATTGATTCATTAATGGGAATTGGAATACCTTGATGCTACTCAATTGCTAATTATATGATGATTAAAAGCTAAGCGCAGTTAAACAGTGTCTAGCCTTTTTGAGCCTCATAAACCCTGTGTTATACTTGTTGAGTTCGACATGGACTCACTCTTGCTATTTCCCCAACACTCCAGTGTGTAGTAAGATGCTACTCGGAAAAAGGACAAAGGTGTAGTGGAGTTTCCAGAAGACTAGTGGAAGTGCTAGGCATATGTTACCCCCAGTCAGCCGTCCCTGAGAAGAATGGAGCCCGAAGTTTAGTCACCGTTCCGCGATACTCTGATGTAAGTGTTAATATAGCTATGTATACGTTATATAATAACATTGTTTCTGATATTTTTTTCATTCTGGCATATGTGTAGACTTCCTGGGCACACATATGATTAGCCTGGTTTTGCTCTTTAGAAAACCGGGTGTGACAGTTTCCGATGTTTCATAGTATGTTGCAAGTGTTTCATATGAATGTTGCAAAAGTAGATCGAGATGTTACATATGTTGCGATGGTTGTACACGTATGTTGTAATCTTTTGTTCCTAATGTTTCATCTTTTTTTCAGGCGTATGTTGCAAGTGTGCTTATCTGGATGCTGCATACGTTTCGCACATATGTTGTAAGTGGTTTATCTGGATGTTGCTTATGTTTACAATGGTTTCATGTGTTTTTCGGTGTTTTTTCAAGTGTTTCAGACATATGTTTCAAGTGTTTCATTAGCCTTAAGATGACATATGTGGTAAGTGTTGCATCTGGATGTTTCAAAAGTAGATCGGGTGTTATATCTTTCTCCTTGCATTCTGTTGTCTCGCCTCGGTGTCTCCTCCGCCTCCAGCGAGGTCCGGCACGGCCATCACGAGACTTTTTTAGGAAAAGAGGCACGAGGTTGTGGAAGAGCATGACACGGGCTCTGGAGCAGCGCCCGGACGCGTCCTGCGGCCAGACGTCCGGGCGCTAGCCCTTCCATTTGCCATATATTTTATTAGTATAAGTAAGAAATAAAAGGAGACGTTGACATGCCAAAATTTTTCTTTTTTTCTGCCAGCAAAATTAGGGCTATAGATGTGAGAAAGTTAAGCAAATAAATTAAAAAAACGATCTACTACAGGTGACGTACTCAGAGCCGAGAAGTGTATGTGGTTGGCACATATTTTCATTTTTTAGCACTTACGGTTGTCACAGATTTTTTTTTTTTGATAAACAGCACAGTTTTTTTTTAGCACACAGTGTGTCTCATGCATGCTCTTCTATCTGCGCGAAAGTGCGAAGAAAAAGCACACAAGTCACTGTATGAAACGTACGCAAGTACGTACGTAACAATGCTACAAAGCAGTTTAGCTGGATAGAAAAGGCGTCGTGTGTATGGCACTGCGGCATGCAGCTGGCTTTGATCGATTGGTTTGTCAACCTTGCGAGTTGAACAGAGAACTTGCATGCGGCCTTCAAGTTGAAGCCACAACCGCGGACCGAGTACTAACTACTTGTGAGCTGAAAACCGCGTACGGAATACTTGCTTGCGCTTAATTACTCAGGCGTCAGGAATGAATCGCGCAATGCTTAAAAGTACAAGAGCGATCGAAGAATTCAGAATGGACCCGGTCCGCTATCATATTTTTTTTTCTGCTGGCACGCAGTAAAACTTGCATTACGAGACTTATAAAAGGCCACCACCTTTGTCCCTCTTCTTCCAACAAACCATTCCAAGCGGAGCAACAACCAACAAGGGCGGCATCTCATATTCCCATTCGGCCATTCCCATCGATCCACTTACTCAAACTCCAACAACGTGTAGTAGACTAGTAGTAACCAGCTCCATCCATCGATCGTCTCGTCTGCATGCACTGCAATCACATTTGCTAGCTTCATCCCCAAGGCGAACGCGCGCGCGTGTTAAGACATAGTCGGCGATGGCGAGGGCTGTGCTGGTGGCCGCCGTGCTGATGCAGTGCTGCAACGTGATGGTGGCGACGAGGCCGTTGCTGATGGAGGCGCCGGCGGTGGCGACAGCAGACGGGCGGCTGGCTGGGGCTCATCATGCAGGTGCTAGGCGGGCCGGGCGGCAACAACCACAACTGCCAAGCTCCCAACGGGTCGTGCCCCTGATAAACTAGCTAGCCGGCCGGCCGCAGACGGCGGCTGGCTGGGGATGATCATGCAGGTGCTACAAGGGCCGGGCTCCAACGGCGGCGGCTGGCAAGCTCCCGGCCCACCTGCAAACCAACTGGATCCATGCCCCCGTCGGGGCCGGCATGCATGCTCTTTGCTAGCTGCTGATCATCAGTGACCAAGATAAGCTGGACAATGCGGTTTTTGTTAATTTTATTTAGGCGTTAGTGAGCATATACATGTACATGCTGCGTACTAGAGATACTGTCCATTTAATTGGTTCTTTCGAGCTAGTTGTTCTTTTAGAAAAAGAATAAATATTCCTTTTTTTCTAAAAAAAACAGCTAGCTAGTTGTTCAAGTAATTAATTAATAGATTATATTGGCTCCATGCAAAAATGCATGGGGTTTATCTTTCGTGTATGTAATTTAAGGATCCCAATTAATTTAATTAGAGTGACAATTCGCAACAGGAGACCGTCTTCATGCTTTATTCAAACTTTCAAAAAGGCATGTTAATTTAATTAGAGTGCCATTTCGCAACAGGAGTCTCTTCATTCTTCATTCAAACTTTCAAAGGCATATCACATAAGACTAACTTCTGATGGACATGAAAATCATTTTATATACACTTTTCTGTTAGTTTGACCATTGGCACAGACTGAATGAATCGCCGGAGAATCACGACGATACTAGGTAGACCATGTTCGCTTGTCTTATAATCCGTACTGTTTCAGCGAACAAACAATATTTTTCCTCTCATAACAAATCAGCCAACAGTACTTTCAACCATGGTTTATCAGCCAAGCGAACGGAGCCCTAGTCTTCGCCGAAGAAAAAAAATGTTAAATTTGTAGGGTCGTTGAGGCGAAATTCAACACCTTTTTTTTTTGTTTGACACAGCAGCATGCATGTACATGCTGCGTACGCATATGCATGGAGTTTATCTTTCGTGCAATTTTAGGTTCCAAATTAATAATTTAATATACAGAAACTTTACGATGCTTGAAAAAAACTAGAGCCGTCCATTTGCTTAGATCTAATGGTTATAAAATAAGAAGAATTAATTTGAAGGAACTTAAGTTGTGGACCGAAACCTATAATACGTGGGCCAGGAACTGGTTCCAAATTTAATCTAAAAGGTAAAGTAGTACTTTCATAATCTCAGGAGCTCTTCGTCAGTGTGCGGCTGTGTGTTATCTTTCTCTGTTATTTATCTCTCTCCGTCTCCTTTTTGCGGACGGTGCAGCGCCCCGTGCTAGCGCGGCTCGCCGGACACGGGCTCTGGTGCGGAGGTTCCCTGGAGCACACGGCCCCCGCAGAACCCTCCTCCTCTTAGCACGGGCGGCGCGGGGTAGATAATCCTCGATGATTCAGTTCCAGCCTACCTGGCTTCGCTTGCTGCCGAGACAGCCGAGTCGTCATCGTGTTTACATCATGGCTCATTTGATCAACAATTTGCCTCGGCGATTTTGCAGTTCCTTCCAAAGTTGAAAGTGTCAAGGAGCCTTCGTTGCTCGAAAGTGCCCATGGATGCACTGCAATGCTTGTTGAGCTCGATGGAATAGCTTGACGTTCTGAATATTTCGCACTGCTTGCTATTGGTTGTTGCGGCAAATGGGCTGAAGCGAGACTGCGAGAGGTTGACGTCTTGCCGGACGGCCTCTGTGAATGAAGGCTTGCAAGAGGTTGATCTACAAGATTATGGGCGTGGGGGCTCACTGGCGGCCGGTGTGTGGCCCCAGTGGCGGGCGCCGGGGCTCACCGGCACGCAGCCCTGGGCAGTGAGCGGCGGCGACGCAAGCAGCAGCGAGCTCCTCGGGACTTCCTATTCATGGGTAAAAGAAGAGAAAAAAATACTAAACTACCCTTAAGAATAATTAATTATCTAAGGGAGGAACTAGTGGTTCCTCCCCAGCACAGTAATAAAGCTCTTTAATATAAGAGTGCAATTTTCAACCACGGATGTCTCAATTCTTTGTTCAAACTTCAAAGGCATATATAAGACTCCCGTTGGAGTTACTCTGTTTGACACTTGTGTCACATGGTTCCCAAAACAATGATAAACAATCTAAGTATATATAAAATGATTTAGCCTGACCATTTATCTGAACTCCTTGTAGATGTCAATATTTTTTTCTAAAAAAACTTAATTATTAAAGAAGTAAGCTAAAGTAAAATATAATTTAGGACGGTGGGAATATGTATATTTTGTCACGTGGAGCTTCTGTCCAATCCAATTACCAAACTCGTAAACCTGTGAATCAAAACTGAGATAAATAAATTATCTCTTATGGCTATAATGTCAATTAAATGATATAGAAAGTTTAGCTATCACGACTTTAGGCGGAGCAGCGTCGTCAGGTATCACTCACCCAACTTGTTGCCGAAGAAACTCCGAGTTCCGGCTGACCAGTTTTGTCGCCTACGAAGAAGACCAGTGAAATTAAGGCCCGCGCCGCCAATTTCTGGGAGCGGAGCAACGGCCGGCGTGAAGAAACGGTCGTCAGAGTTAGCACAGCGGCTCCTGAATTTGATTAATCTATCGCAGTGCGCCGCGGCGACTCGTTGAATCCGACCGAAGCCTACTGAGAATATAATTCGAAAGGCAACAAGCAGGGACACCCATAATGGCCCCGCTGATAAGCCGGCTGAAAAACACTGTTGGCTGATTTGTTGTGAGAGAAAAACACAGTTCTGACTGAAAAAATAAGCTGAAAAGTACGGATTATAAGCCGGACAGCGTCCGGACGACTCGCCCCAGCTACGTCGCTCGCCCCCGCCCACGCAGTTTCGCCTTGTCCGCCACAGCGGTCTCCATCTGCTTGCCTTGGCCGCGGCCGTCACCAACACGCCGCCTGCATGTCCCAACTTGTTCCACAGGGCCGCCTCCACCACGGCGCGGATTTGCCCAGACTCGGCCCGCCCGCTGTGGGCACCTCCATCCGCAGCCGCGGCCGCTAGCACTGCACCAGTTCACTGCGCCGCCCACCCACGTTATATTGAAAGCATATGTTGTAAGCGTATCTTTCAAATGTTTCTGAGGTATGTTTGTTTATATGGATGTTGCAAAAGTAGATCCGAATATTGCATATGTTGTAATGGCTACACACATATGTTGCAACTGTCTATTCTAATTGTTTCATCTATTTCAGACGTACGTTGCAAGAGTTTTATCGGGATGTTGCATATGTTGCAAGTGTTTTTATTTGGATATTGCATATGTTGCAATAGCTACACATATATATTGCAAGCGTATGTTCAAAATGTTTCATCTGTTTCAGATATATGTTATAGCAATTGTTTCATGTTTCAAACGTATACAATGGAACGACTAGAGTCACACAGCGCCCATCCGCAGGCGGGGCGCATGGATTCTCGCGTGCGAGCACGATACGGAGCAGGCGCGGGTGGTCCCCATGTGCGTGGGAAGCAGAGCGAGCACGGGCAGTCTCCACGTGCATGTGTGCGGGAAACGGAGCGGCATGGGTGGTCCCCGCGTGTGCGAGCGAAACGGAACAGGTGAGGCTTTTTCCGCGTACGCGCGGGCGCATGTGAAATAGAGCAGGCGTGGGCCTTCGTGTGGACGTCCGGGTGTTAGTATCTCGGGCAGGAACACACGCATTACTATACATCAGAGAATTATTATTTTTTTAATCTTTTTTATTTAATATTTTAATAATAATCGCACCTAATTTTTTTTGCGGATCTGACCTTTTTGGTCGCGCTGGTGCCGCTGGCGTGACCAAATAACGCTGTCGCGCCACATGCATTGACGCGACAACATCTGCCACGTTAGACAATATTTCTGACGTGGAAAACCTTGTCGCGCCACTCCCGTTGGCCCGATAGTATTGTTCTGTCGCGCCACCGGGAGTGGCGTGATAAGGTTCAAACTTTGAAAAATCAAAACTCTTCGATACGATGTCGGATGAAGATGATTTTTATATGAAAATTGTAGATCTCGACGAGATCTACAACTTTCTAGTTTTGAGTTTTTTCATTTGAGAGCGTTAAGATGCTCAAAAAAATTGTATAATATTTCAGCTGCATAATAATCACGTACTATCGCTTGTCGTATTAGGAAAATAGTATCCTCTTTGTATGGTGTCAAATAAAGATACTTTTTATAATAAAGTTGTAGCTTTCAATAAGATCTATAACTTTATAGTTTTGAGTTTTTACATTTGAGGTCGTTAAGATACTCGAAAAAATAATAATAAAATTTCAGCAGTATACCCGGGCTGAAATTTTATATTTTTACATTTGAGGACCTTTCAACTGGTTCTAGTAATTTTTAAGGGAATGGAGTGTATGCCTATGCAGTGTTAAGGGAATGGAGCCACATATCAGAGAAGAAGCAAGACCGAACAGGAGCAGGATTAAAGCAGGTGAAGGGTCCCTACCTTTGGGAATGAGATTCTACCGCCCGACGTCCTGCACCCCGCTGCTACTTCAACACCAGTGTTGCAGTCCCTCAGGTGAGAAGTTTGGTTGGCAAAGTCTTACTGCATTATAGTCTTGTTATTACTATTATTTTCAAAAAATGTTACTGCATTACAGTTTACTCAAATTGGTCAGTTTACTTGATTCTAATATACCAGCCCTCTTTAACATGTTAGTGGGTCTGATTTTTAGTGATCAATTTGTTTTCCAGCAGTGGATCAAAGAGAAAAAGAACTCCCTACCCAACTACCACGCCCCAAGTTGAAAGAGCAGGACAAATGATTGATAATGATCAGGCTGAGGAGGATGTGGGTGATCGTCGTGGCAACGTGGATCTAAGTGCTGGTTTGGATGGTGAAAGGGGTGATGGTTGGTCAGAACAATGGTATGGAGGAGACCAGTGGTATGGAGGTGAAGATTCAGATGAATTTGATAGAGGTTACACTGTTGAGGGGCGAATCGAGCCACATATGATTGATGGCTTCCTATATGGTGAAGAAAATAGACAATTCAGATCAAAGGTTTGGGATGAATTCACCAAAATCTGTGTTGGTGGTGTAGTTACCAAAGGGCAATGTGTGCACTGCAATACAGAGATTAGTGCTAAGCGTGGAGCGGGAACAAGTGCTATGTCTACACACTTGAAGCGGTGTAAAGCAAGGTTAAGTGTAACAAAAGTTATGAATCAACTAAAATCAACCGTCATGTCTCCAGAGGGAATCGCTTTGAAGGATTGGAGATTTAACCAAGATGTCTTTAGGAAAGAACTGGCTCCAATGATATCTGTTCATGGATTCCCTCTGTCTATTGTAGATTATGATGATTTTAGAAGGTTTGTGTCTAGCTTAAACCCTATGTTCAAGATGGTCTCAAGGAGGACAATCACTAATGATTGCTCAAAGAAATATCAAGAGGAAAGACAAGTTTTGCTAGATGTTTTCAAAAATATCAAGGGCAGAGTTTCACTGACAATGGATACGTGGACATCCAACCAGACCTTAGGATATATGTGCATCACATGCCACTTCACCGATGATGATTGGAAGATGCACAAGCGGATTTTGAAGTTCTCTTTCATGAAGACCCCACACACGGGTGTTGCAATGTTCAATGCTGTTATGAAGTTTCTCCAGGAATGGAACATTAAAGATAAGTTGTTTGCAATCACTTTGGATAATGCAAGCAACAACAATGCGATGATGAAGCTCTTAAAGGCTAATTTGTTGGAGAAGAAAATGTTATTGGGAAAAGGAAAGTTGTTTCATCAGCGATGTGCGGCACATGTGCTGAACTTGATATGCAAAGCAGGATTTCAAATTATCAATCCAATCGTGCACAAGGTAAGGGAAAGTGTGAAGTATATTCAAGGGTCCACATCACGGAAACAAAATTTTGAAGAAATCATTGAACAGCTATCTATCCCATGTCGAAAGCGCCCAAAGGTTGATATATGTACACGTTGGAATTCAATGTACCTTATGTTGAAGACTTCTTTTAAGTTAAAGAGAGCTTTTGAGTCATTAACACAACAAGATCAAGAATATACCTTTGCACCCACATCTGAAGAGTGGGAAAAGGCAAGAAAAGTATGTGAATTGTTGAAGATCTTCTTTGATGCAACTGTAGTTGTCTCAGGATCACTCTATCCAACAACAAATTTGCATTTTCATGAGATCTGGGAAATCAGGTTGGTTTTGGAGAAGCAAGTTCCTGAGGCAGATGCAGAACTTAACGAGACAATTCAGTATATGCAAAGAAAGTTTAGAAGGTACCGGAAATTAACATGGCTGTAAATCTCATTTCCTATCATCTTTGATCCATGGTTTAAACTTGCATCCGTTGACTTCCGTTTGAAACAAGCCTTGGGGAGTGAGGCCGAGTCAAAAATTGAAATTGTGAAGAAGACCTTGTTGGAGCTATTCAAGGATTACTCAGTTGGTCAAGAAACAACACAAGCTCCTTGTGTTAGGGTACAAACAAATGCAAGTGGAAGATACACTGATTGGGATAACCATGTGAATCTCAATATCCAACCTTCAAATGAGGTACCTTCAGAGCTTGAAGCGTACCTATCAAAGCAAGTGATACCTCGAAGTGATAACTTCGATATTCTGGGTTGGTGGAAGAGCAATGCCCTAGAGTATCCAACTCTTTCCCGTATGGCTCGAGATGTATTGGTGGCCCTGCTTCATCAGTTCCATCTGAATCAGCATTCAGCCTTGCAAGGAGACTTATCTCAGATTTTAGAAGCCGCTTAACTCCTAAAACAGTGGAAGAGTTAATGTGCTTACAAGACTGGTTCCGTGCTTCTGGTTCAACGAAGTTCTCTATGGAGTCTATTGATCATTGTCTTCTTGATGAAATCAATCAACATGAGTGAAGAAGAAAGAGGAGGAAAAAGGTAAGATTCAATACCATGTTTTTTTTGCTTAGAATCAACATGAGTGGAATTTATTTTCTGTTTGTTGTGTGCTACGTTATCTATCATGCAGCATGCACCATGCCTATCTTGGGTTAAAACCATTAGATAGTAGTATGCAGTGAAATATTTGACTAGGTTAAAACCATCAGATAGAAGTATGTGTTACATGTCCTAATATAGTCCCCTTGCAATTCCTGTGAAGTTTATTTGCTGATTCCTTGCTTACAATTAAGGTTATGTATTCCCATTGCTGCTGCTGATGCTTTCATGTGCAGTGCAGTTGCGTCTTATTACTCGATGAACTTGGCGCATATACAGAAAAACTACTGCACATGTTGCTCTTCTCACCTGATACACATACAGACTTTTTGTGAAGTTGGATTTCCTGCAAGTTCATATCAATACAGTAGCATTTCCTGCAACTTCACTTCTGTATATGCGCCAAGTTCAGCTAGCATTTCTTACTAGTAGTTCACAGACTTTTTGTGTGCTGTAAAAAGCTATAGGTATCAGTGTAAGGCAGCAGGAGCAAAGGCTGTTTACATGACTTCTCTCTGCTTGCATGACTGCACTGGTTCAGAGTTTCCTTTTCTCTGGTTTTTGTTCGCTGAGAATATGTTAGTAGTATAATCTGATTTTCAATCTTTGCACTAGTTACAGTTAGTACACAACTAGTATGTGAACTCAGGTTCAGAGGAGCTTTCAAATCCAGTTAAAATGAATCCATGCTCTATAGGGTAGATTTTATTTGATGAACGTGTTAGTAGTATAATCCCCCCTTGCAGCTGCTACTATAGATCGACTAGCACTAGGAGTAAGTCAGATCAGATCGCCGGCTCTGTTTGGTTCGGTGAATTATTAACACAGGAGCAGTAGTCTTTTTTGATAGTAAGTTCAGTTGCATGAATTTTATATCTTTGACAAACTTATAGTGAATTATGCAAGGACATCTGCTTTTGTTTGGTTCGGTGAATTATGCAAGGATTTCACCGTAGAGTAGCCTTTGATATCTGAATGTTCAGTAGTATTCTATTTTCTTTGACTATGCCATCTGAATATTGGTAATAGTTATGCTTCAGTTTGAACTGTAGTTTTAGTCACTGAGAAGCAACATGAAGAGGTCTTGTGATCTGAAGATATCGGATGTTAAATGCATACATCATGGTCTGAAAATTATTGGTTCTTGACTAGCACTAGAAATTATTGGTTCCTTGCATGTTCCTATGCCTTGTGATGCAGAGAGCTGCATGCTGAAACCACTGTCGTCTTTATCTGTATTTGACTGAGCCATGCGTACATTTGCCATTTAATCATTTGTGTTGTGTCAGCTATTTTTTCTAAATTTCATCTCTGCTTGTGAGTTCGATGTGCTACCTTGATTCCGATTCGTATTAGTGCATCATTAAAATTGTAATATTTTCTAGGTATATATATAGGTTGAGCAGTAGAGAAGTGTGTGGTTTCTCAGAGGAAGAGGAACAAGCTGTCTTGCTAGTCTACAAGGTTGAAGATTACTAGATTAGCAAGGTTGTCGATTTGTCGTCATTTGTCAATTAGGATCATATGTCACCAATTAATCCTATTTATAACTTATCAGAGATGTATTTTGTTATTCATCGTTCAGTATGGTTAGGCTTTGACAATGCAAGGAACTCTAGCGTAGCCAGGGAAATACTATGTATTCGTCAGTTCAGTTATCAATTTACTTTGTGCTGCTTACCTGTGTGTGGCTAAAAATGACAAAATATTTGTTTACACAATTCGTTGAAGGCACTGCAGGAAGGCAACAAGAATCGTAGCTATCTGTACGGACAAATATGTGGAAAAATTGCTTCAACCAATCAACATTTGACACAGGCCTACCTAGCCAGAAATAGTAGCTGCTGGAGCTAGCAAGCTCACCCTCAGGATGGATCCACCCACATGATCCATTGGAGCAAACGGGTCAAAGCAGGAGTACTTATTTGGATAGACCGGTGCTCCTGGAATAATTATTTGGTTCTATGGGTCGCATCCGGTTCGCTCCACGGAGCAACCATCCCCATGTAGAGTTATGAATCATACCTTGTTGATAATAAATGAGTTGTAATACTTTTTATAAGCTTTTCAAAAAGCTAAAGAGCACAATTTTAGGTTAAGTATGTGTTTAGCTATAGTTGTTTAAAGTACTGTGGCAGTTTCTGCCCAAACCCAGACATGGTTGCTTTGTGTGCCATGTGTGACCTTGATAGTAGCAGAATTAGTTCTAGATGTTTATAGCAAAGTTGTTCACAATTTGTTAAGATTTCCAAAAATTTTAGAACCATATTTATTGGACATGTGGAACTCAACTTATAGCTGTTTAAAGTAGCATATCAGTTTCTGTTCATGTTTTGGACAGAGATGTCTTCCTTGGTTTAATTGACCTTGTTAACTGTGAAATCATCTTAAGATGATAATTAGAAAGTCGTAGGTAACTTTATAAGCTTTTCAGAAAGTTAAGAATCATATTTGTTGGAGGTCTAGAACTCCAATTATACTTCTATGAAGTTCCTATAAGTTTTCTGTCCATAGTTGTGCCTCTGCTGTTTCTGCTGCATGTGCAGTGTTACTTGTGCAACTAGTTTCTTGATGTAAATGATGTTTACTGTGGTTTTGGTAAATACAAAAGTTGTAGATAATTATCTTATCTTGCTTGTGTTAAATTTTCATGATCCCTGGTCTGATAGTTTAGGAGTTGCATAATTAATAAGTCTACTGTCATATTTTGATTACCTTCTGTACAGACTTGAAAGATTGGCATGTTTGGTCATGATAACTTAGGAATCATGCAGACATGATTAAAGATGAAATGTAGACAATTTCTTAAGATTTCCAGAATGTCTTGTTTCATATCATTTGGATTTATAAAACTTCAGATATGATTGATTTATGAAGCTACTATTTGCAAGTCTAGAAATTGGCATATTCCAGTTATAGTTGTTGCTTCACCTTGACTTGCTTTGCATGTTGCTAAGTGCGGTTCACGTCCTTGGTAATTAAGTTAAATACACCTAAGATCATGTGGAACTTGTGTACCATGCTGAGTGTGCCCTCTTTGCTATCTTAGCATGTTGGTTTGTGTGATGTTAATTAAGCAAAGTGATGTGCTTAAGTGTCTTTAGTATAACCTTGTACTTGCATTGATTAGTGTGTGATACGTCATCTATTGCATTTCATGTATTCATACACTTGCATCTTATATCTTATCTAGGTACGCTAGATGCACCACGTGAAGGACATGATGTGGAGCTGAACCCAAAGATGGTGCTGGTGGATCCATCCCGAAGATGGAAGGACCTTGGAGTGCATGCCTAAAGTGGAGGTGTCACCAAGACGGTGCAAGCTAACTGAACTTACTTGTGTCGTATTCCACGCAAGCCCTGGAGCATTATAAGCCTCCTAATTTCTAAAATCAATTGAATATATATGTTATATATATATATATATATATATATATATATATATATATATATATATATATATATATATATATATATATATATATATATATATATATATATATATATATATATATATATATATATATGTTGTTGCATTAAATTATAAATGTTGAATGAAAACACTTGCTGCATTGATATCCCATCCTTGTCCAGAAAGTATACCATGAATCCTATGTAGCTCAGGATCAAGTAGATGCTTAGCCCTGCTTTAAGCGGTAGAAGTCGGGTGATTTCCTGTCACCTGCGAGCTATAGGAATATACATATGGCACGGTTGGCTATATTTGCTATCGTGGAAAAGAACCTGGTATAACTTGAAAGGAGACCGGGTGGGATGACGATAGTGAAACAACAAGATATGGAGGTCTTCGGTGTGGATCTATCCCCGTCTGTGTCGATTAAGGACCGATTCTTGGAGCCTTTCTTTTTCATGTTGAACGCATGCCTAACACTTAGTTAGCCAGGTCTGGTGACCGACCACGAAGCCGAGTAGCTCAACTCAGGCCAGGAGTCGATAAGTATAAAGTGCGCCTCGGAAGGGAGCCGTAGGTGTGAGTCCAAGGGCAGGTGATTTAAAAGTCCTAAATGTCATGACAGAAGGGTAATCCCTGAGAGTGCTGGCGCAAATCGGACCCGCGAAGTTGGTTCCTGAGTTGTACCAAAGGTGATCTACGACTGCCTTTAGCGGGGTTTGCGGGGTGAGTGTTAGAAATACCCCCTCAGCTGAGTTGTAATTCGATTCGAGTCACCTTCTCTTCCGGTTAGTGAGAACTTGATGGGCTTATCTCCAAAGTAGATACACTAAATAACATGACGGTTTAGGAACGATGATATGATGATGGCCTTATTATACCTGCTATGGTTAATATTGTTTGCTCCTAATAAAGTGAGTGCTCTAGTACAGGTGCTAATATGGATGACAGGTTAATGATTATTAACTTGATGCTAAGCTTTAAATGGTTACTTATGTTATGCTAGCTTTTATGCAAAATGTTGTCCAGCTAGCCCACTTTATATCGGTCTTGCATACTTCTTGGTGTCACTTTATTTCTGGTTTATGACGGATAAGTCTAGCTGAGTACCTTCTCGTACTCAGGGTTTATTCCTGTAACACCTCAGGTGTTTAGCTCCATACTTGCATTGCATTTGCATAAGCATAAGCATGCATCATCTCATGTTATTTTATGTTGTTTGCAACTAATGTGGATGTTTTAGAATTTTGTTTGGTTCACATCATGTGACACTAGGTAGTTGGTGTAACAAAAGGAGAGAGTAGCTAATTATACCTTACAACACCTTAATTACACTTAGGATCATTAGTGGAACAATGTTCATGTTGACCAAAATGACCAAAATTCTCTCCAAGGTGTAGTTGACCAGCATTTAGCCCTAGGATGCTCTAGTTTGACCAATTAAAAAGTCTAGCTTAGAGACATTGCATGGAGGAGCACCCTTAAGCAAAGTTGTAGGGAATTTTATGGGAAACAAAAGTCTCAATATGACCATCTCATGAAACTGGCCAGAACATGCTCAAAAATGGCCCACAAGTCAGCTAGAGGGGCTGTCTCAACACTTAGAATTTTTCTAAGTCTCAAAAGTGTCCCTCTAGTTTTACTGTGGCCTACTTTAGCAGCTTGTAGTTTGCGAACTAGACCAAACCAGCTTCCACTCATATTGACAAACTTATAGTCCTTATGTAGCTCTACAACATTGCCAACATCACCCATGCCTGGTTCTCAATAGTTTAGGAGATATAGTGTCAAGAAGTTAGGGTTTCAGTCGACGTTTATCTCTGAAACTGCATTTCAGTTTCAAGGGGCACCACTTTGGAGTTTTATAGTTTCAAATCTGAGCCGAATTGGTTCTGGAGCCAATTAGCAAAGTTGTTGACCTCACAAAGCCCTACAATTTTTGTATTATCACCTGCTCCTAACTCGAACCGGTTTGAGAGATAATTAGCGCCAAAACTGCCCTGTCAGTCGGTCTTTAGAGGCTCGGTTTCAGTCAACGAGCTTGAACACCGGCATGTCGTGGCGCGCGGGCAGAAGAACGGCGACGCGTGGTGACCGAGCGCTGCCGTTCCCTCCACGTCGCGAGCCCAGGCGTGAGTTGAACACCGAGCGGCCACCTCCACCCCCCTCACGCGCGCTCATTCTCTTCTCCCTTCCTCTCGCTCTGGTCGGGCTCACCAAGGCGGAAACCGGGACGCCATTGCCGCCGTAGCCATCTCCGAGCTCGCGCACTCACCACCGCTCGCCGAACCATGTCCATCCCTCCGCCTCCCCGTCCTACACCTCCTCGACCCGTCGGTAGGTTGGATTGAGCCCAAGGTTAGCCGCATTGCCGTTTCCGCCCGCTCACCGAAGCTCACCGGAGCTCCGCCATGTGCGGGTCACCGTGGCCAGCACCACACAGTAGTTCTCCGTCTGCCTTCACCCACGTTTTTCCCTCCCTGTCACGTGTAGATGCTAGGATGAAGATGTTACCGCCAGTATCGGGACAGCCATGACGGAACGAGACCGTGCACGGTCGCGCCATGGCCGCCGGCCAGGTGCTCACGCGGTCAAGCGGTTCCGCTCCACCCCCGTCTGTGGGAGTGATCTCATTAGGTCCGCTAGGAGTCCAGGAAGGTGATGAGCCCTTCGGTAGGTCGTGCGACGGCCGGGACTCGCCGGCGTACCGCTAGGCACCGCGGCCGTCCGCCATTGCCGTCGGTCTGGGTGCGGTGGTGCATCAACTTTGGGGAAAAGTGGTAGCCTCGGTGCGGTTGGGTTTGGGCAAGACGCCGGTGCACTTGGATCGGTCGGAGGAGCCACCGGCGGCGAGGAATTGCTCGTCGGAGCTCACTGCCATCGCGTCCCTGTTCCCTTTAACCGACACGCGGGGGCCACCTGTCTGTGCCGCGCGCGGGCGGGAGCCCGAGCGGGCCGCGCGCGCGTTTTGGGCCGCGTCGGCTTTGCAGGCCGGCCCGGTAGCAGGGTTTTGGATTTAGTTTTTGTTTTCCTTTTTATATTTTGTCACAGTTTTTGTTAAGTTTTGGAAAATTGTAGATCTAGGGTTTTACTTGCTCAAAAATTATGAGATAAATTTTGTTAGGATCTACATGGTGTGTAGTATTTTAGAAAAATATGAATTTGTTATGTGATGTTTAGTTTCTGGGAGATTTAAATAGGTTTTTGAAATGTGTTTTAGATTGCATGCAAACTTGTTTAAATCATATCTTGAGTTTCAGTGTTCCAAAAATTATGAAATGTGGTGGGTAGGCTAATTTATACTTGCTCTAGCTTTGGTAAAAATTTGGGCAGTAGTGCTTAAGTACTGTTCAAGTTATAATACTATCTTGTCATTTTAGGGAATACTTGAATAAAATTTTGTAATTTTTCTATATGTGCAATGTTCTTATAAATTTTTGGAGAATGTCTTCGTACCATAAAGTGTCTAAGAAAAATATGAAATCTGTTGTTTGATACTTTTCAATATGATTTGTTAATTATACAAAAATCAGTCTTTTGGGCTTGTGAATTTTGTTTAGGGAGTTTCTTTAAATAATTTTAGTTCAAATTTTTACAGTGATCTCTTTTTGGTTCATAAAGTCTCCTGTAATTTTTGTAGAATTTTAGGAGTAGTTTACATATATGTTTAAAATTTCACTTAATTACTTAAGTAAATTAAGAAATGAGTATAAATAAATATTTTAGGTAGGCAAACCTTACTTTCTGGTGTTTTGTGACCTATGTGAACTTGTGGTATCATTAGTTTGGTCTTATGGGATGTTTGCCACATAAATAAATATTTAATCTTTGCAATTCTAGGTTTTCTGGACAGCTGGTAGTATCTTTGGGTTTGACACTTAATAAAAGTATTTGCTGGAAAACTTGTGAATACCAAAGTTGTAGTAAACTTGATAAACTAGCTTGTGTCAAAATTTGGGAGCATTTGGCTTAGTAGTTTAGGAGTTATTGCTGTTTTAAGTGACAGTCCAGAATTGACTGCTCTCTGTTTGGGGAGGACAGATTCTAAAACTTTGAAATTTCGACTAGGTAAACTTTGGAATTAAGTGTTGTGGTCTGAAAATATTTTGTGGTGCATTTCATAAGCTTTTCAGATTGTCTTAGATCATATCTTTTGGAGTTGGGAATCTCTAGTTATGTTAGAAACAAGTAGCTGCTGTCCAGAATGTCTTACTGTGATATTTTGGGTTGGATGTGGTAACCTAAATAATGTCACTCTTGTGTTTGTTAGGTGTTAAGGCCTTAACCGAAGATGAACAGCTATACCTTAGGTTGAGTAGATTAGGTAAGTACTTCTCCACTGGAGAAGAGATTTGCACGTAATGGTGAAGTGACTTGAATAGAGTACTTTTATTGCTGAAATGCATTTCATTCCAAGCATGTTGCACCCATTATGCATCCATGATATTTATTGTGCACTCATGCAATATGTGTTCCGGAGGGGGTAACACTCCTCGAGTTTGAGCCAGTGATACCGGAGGAAGTCCAGGACCAGCCAGAGGAGCCAGCGGAACCAGTCGACGGAGGAGACGCCGCTGAAGGCTTGCCCGGGTGCCCTGACCACCGGCCCTCGACCTTTCTGAAAGGCAAGCCCCGGTGCATGCTGAACTTAATGTTTTATAAAGTAATCTTGAGTACTTTTAATTGTTTACTGCATTAAGTTATAGGAGTTATATGAAAACACTTATTGCATTATACCTGTCCTTGTCCAGATATCGTACTTAATCCTATATTAGGTTTAGGCACGTGTCAATCTTAGCCCTGCTTAGTTCGGTAGAAGTCGGGTGATTTTCGGTCATCCGCGAGATGTAGGAAGGAGTCACGAGTGGCTTTATGGCTATCGTGGATGGAACCATGCCTTAAAATGAAATTGAGACCAGGCGGGAGTTCGATAGTACAGCCGCAAGACACTTCACGTCTTGGGTGTGGAGCTATGCCCGTCTGAGTCATTTAAGGACCGCTTCGCTGTACGTCCTTGAGTCATGTTGAACACAGTCTAACACTTAGTTGGCTGGATAAGTCGTTCCGACCGCGAAGTCGAGTAGTATGGTTCAGGCCGGGAATCGAATGGTAGGTTGCATCTTGGAGGAGAGAAAGGATGTGCTTGGGGACATTGGCGTGAGACCAAGGGGGGTTAGAGTCCCTATCACCTGGCAGAGTGTCGTCCTTGGGGACGCGACATTATTCGGACCCGCGATTCCTGAACTGTACAAAAGATGACTTGAGCAGCCCTCGCCAGGCGTGACTCGGTGAGTGTTAGAAATACCCCTCCAGCTAGATAGGAATTCGATTCGAATCGCCGTCGCTCCCGGTTAGTGAGCACTTAACTTGAGCAGCGACAACGTAGATCTCATTAAATAAATAGATGGTTAAGTGAATGATACACTGTTGCCACAAGTTATACCTGCTCTGGATAAAATGATGATAATTATTTGATTATAATCAAGTGCATGTTTAGTACAGGTGCTAAGATAGATGACAGGTAAATGCTAAAAATAAATGCTAGTATAGGTTAAAAGAGTTTAAATTACTTATGCTTTTCCACAAAAGGTAATGTCAGTCAGCTCCACTTATGAAAGCCTTGCATAATCCTTGGTGTCATCTTATTTCTGGTTTTTAATGGGTAAGACTAGCTGAGTACATTCTAGTACTCAGGGTTTATTCCCTCCTGTTGTAGATTGTATGCTTTACCAAGGCTTCTGCAAAACTTGTCTCCACCCTACGGGTGATGAAGACTAGATCACTAGGGCGTGATCATCTTTTATATACTTTTCTGATGCTTTTGCAGGTTGTTGATCAACAAGACTGGCAGTAGTTAAACAACTGGTGTGTGTGTATATGCTTCCGCTACTTTATAAACTTGGTTTGTAATATTTGCGACTTCGTGTGTGTAAACTTATTTCGGAACTACTTGTGAAATGTAACGTATGATGTTGTATGTTGAATGATGCGATCTTGGTTGTAAGCAAGTTGGTTTGAAATCCTTCGTGGTTTCGATTGACTACCGGGATTATATGGGCTCAAGTTCGAAAATTTGAGCGCTTCGGTGCTTGTTTTTGTACGTGTGCTCTTATAATTTGGTCGGTTCTATTACAGCTGGTACCGGAGCATAATTCAACATTAAACACATCGTACGAGTATTTAAAGACAAAAGTATTTGATTATGAAAAGGGTTAAAATTCTAAAAGATTATTTTCATAGGTATGCCAGTGATCACATCCCTTAGCCCAAATAAGGACTCTTAGGTGGCTTATTATAAGTACTAACTTGGGATCTTGGTTGTTTCTGTTTCGTCGTCCATACGGCGTGATATTGTATGGATGCCATCCACTTGGGTGGTAATGTATGGATCAATTGCCTCGACGCTCTGGTAAGTGAGAGTTGTGAGAGCATGATCGTCCAACCGGCGATCTAGGGGAGAGTAGTTTTGGTGACTTGCATACTTACATGTTCAAACCATGTAATTATTAAAGCACTTAATTGTGGGAACCTTTATATCGGGTAGCTTTGATACTGAAGTATATACATCAGGGAATGTGTATATGGAAAGTATTTAAATTACTGCTTTCTTGTGTGCATATATTGGGAAACTGTTGGGCTGAAATGAGATTTTCTGCAGGTACACTAACAGCGTAACGAGTAGACCGATAGTTTCGCTTATATGAGAGAACGTATGTATGCCACCGCCTAGCGTTAGAACTTTAGGTTTATACTAAGGTGAGAGGGCGTACGGAACGTGCATACATCATGTTTAATTATATCATACATATCATTTTCTTCCTCCTTAAAAATTTCAATAATCCCGACTAAATTAAATTTCGTATCCCCTAAATGACCCTCACTTTAAGTCGTATCTTGTTGCTACAGATGGCACGTACCAAGAGGACCGCTCGCAAGTCCACTGGAGGCAGGGCACCTCGTCACCAGCTCGCTCCACGTGAGCCCCGCCCTAAGCCCACTGAGGTGGAAAGGCTGAGGGCTAAGTTGGCCGAAGTGACTGCTGTCTGGAATGCAGCGCGTCAGCAACTGGAGCAAGTGATCCGTGATCGTGACCAGGAAACCCTTACAGTCCAGAGATTGACAGTAGCAAATCGCAACTATCAACGCATGCTGGTCCATGTCATGAATCAGAGGGATGAAGCCTAGCACGAGGAGAACGTTCTGAGATCTCGTCAGTTTGAGCTCGAGCAACAGTTGGAGAATGCTGAAGAATACAAACAATCTTCATGAAGAAGTGCACCGCCAGAACAACCAGCTTAATCCTCTGCTGCCTCAAAACAATAACGTAGATGAGGACATGGGTTTGGGAATCTTCATGGCTGAAGATGATGATGAAGTGGAGGTCAATGGGCCCCAAGATGCCGCACCAGAAGAAGCACCAGAAGAAGAACCAGAAGAAGAAGATGAGGAGTTAGAGCCTGTTAGTGATGAGGACGGCGGGGAGATCCTTGACACCGACTCTGAGGGCGATGCTTAGAGTAGTCATCGCGTAGCTACAATGTTAGGATTGTCTTTTATGCCCTCCCTGTGTTAGAGAGAGGCTTTGTAATAACTTGGCTTTTGGGATGTAAAGTTGAACCCTATGTTTCCTGGATGTTTAGTTGGAACCTGTTAATTTCGATCGCAATTGGATGTCTTATTGTGTTACGTTCGATGATGGTGTCATGATTAGCACCCTTCGGTGCCGCGACGAAACCGAGGGCCTCCTATGGCGCGCGACATAAGGCTGTGCTGCTTGGCACGCGCTGGTATCGAGGTGGCTAGTCATGATCCACCATGGAACTCTACCATTGAGAAGTCTCTTTGTGGTCAGTTTGAAGTAGCATTTCTCAGACAACTAAAAATATTGAGATCAAATCCAAGTACCGGGCGAAAGGTCAAAAATCACGTAGATATTAACGTAAACGGTTCAGTAACTGCTGTGCTCCTTGTGAGTGAGCCTTTATCAAAGTACATCTTGTTGGATTCCCTCGCATAATTGCGTCAATTGATGCGCTTGAATGGATTGTGCGGTTGTGATGAATTATTGTGCCATGATTATTTTAAGAAGTCCATTTCATGAAGTCAGTTTGACATATTTACAATAATTCATCTACAAATTTCCCACATCGTCAATGCTCATTGGCTATGCATTTTGCAGATGTCGTACAATCTCCATCGGGGTCGTGGCAATGAGGATGAGGAACAGCCACCCCCTCCGCCACCACATACCCCGGCTAAGCTGATGCAGACCGTGGTCGAAGGGCAGCGCATGCTGGCAGATGCTATGCGCCAGCTTGCCAACCGGGAGGCTCGTCATGGCCGCCAGGGCCCAGAACCCAATCAATACAGTGATTTCAAGGACTTTCTTGATATTAAGCCCCCACTCTTTAAGGAGGCGGGGGAACCACTGCAAGCCGATGAGTGGTTGAATACTATTGAACAAAAGTTTCGTCTGCTTCGCTTGACTGATGAGCTAAAGACTGAATATGCTTCTCACCAACTGCATGGTCCAGCAGGTATTTGGTGGAGCCACTATCGTTCCACACTGCCTGCAAATGTCCCAATTGCTTGGGATCAGTTCAAGGCCGCATTCCGTGGGAACTATATTCCTCCAGGTCTTATGGCTATCAAGCACACAGAATCCATGAGGTTGTTGCAGGGAAATAAAAGTTTGACTGAATACCTGCAATCTTTCAACAACCTGGCAAGGTATGCCATAGAGTTTGTGGATACCGATGCCAAGAAAATTGCTAGCTTTAAAAGAGGCCTCGGTCCAAAGCTGATGAAGACTATGGGCACTAGCAAGTGTACTACCTTCAATGATTTTATCAGTGATGCTCTGACTCAAGAGAACAATAACTCTATCTATGTTGCTTCTAAGAGCCGCAAGAGGGCACTTGAGGCAGGTGCTTCACAGTCTCGAGCTCCAGCTGCCCCGAGGGCTCCTCCTCGCTCTCCTGCCATAAGTGCTAAGTTCTGTCCTCCGCAAAAGAAGGCACCAGTGAAGACTGGGTTTCGCAAGGCATATACAGTGGCCCTGCCAAAGGGTAATTCGGGCCAAGGCAGCTCCAGTGTTCCTCCTAGCAACATGCCTTGCTGGAACTGCAACAAGCCAGGCCATTGGTCCAGGAACTATCCTTACCCTAAGAAGAATGTCAACCAAGGTGGCCGTCAAGGGCACGCTCATTATAACAGTATTGAGGAAATCCTATCTGGTGAGGTTGTCACTGCTGGTAAGTTCCTAGTTGACCAACATCCTGCAGTGGTACTTTTTGATTCAGGTGCTTCGTATTCTTTTATCAGTCCTAAGTTTGCATCAAAGTTTGCACACAAATTGCATACTGTTGAAGGTGGAGGTTATTGCATTAGTGCAGCAAGTGGGAATATTTCCACAAATAAAGTAGTGGAGAATCTTGAGCTTGAGATAGAAGGGCGAAAGTACTCGCTTGCCTTAGTGGTTTTGCCGGGATTAGGCATAGATGTTATTCTGGGCATGAATTGGATGAGTCAGAATGGGGTACTCATTGATACATCCACTCAGGTAGTTATGCTCAGAGATCCTACAGATCAAAAGGGTTTTCTGGTACAACTTCCCAGAAAAATTGATTTGTCAGGGGAAGTTCATGCTGTGCAAGCAAAGGTGTTGGCTGAAATTCCCGTAATAAATGAGTTTCCGGACGTTTTTCCCGATGATTTGTCGGGACTCCCTCCGGATCGGGATGTGGAATTTAAAATTGAGTTGTTGTCTGACACGGCTCCCATCTCTAGGAGACCTTATAGGATGCCTCTGAATGAGCTAGCTGAATTAAGGTGCAATTGAATGAACTTTTGAAGAAGGGGTTGATTCATCCCAGTTCGTATCCGTGGGGATGTCCTGCTATCTTTGTAAAGAAAAAGGATCAGACCTTGCGGATGTGTGTAGATTATAGACCTCTGAATGCAGTCACTGTCAAAAATAAGTATCCTCTACCGCGCATCGACATCTTGTTCGATCAGTTGTCTAAAGCTAAAGTTTTCTCTAAGATCGATCTAAGATCTGGCTACCATCAAATTAAAATCCGCCCGGAAGATATTCCAAAAACAGCTTTCTCTACCCGATATGGTCTTTATGAGTATCTTGTTATGTCCTTCGGCTTGACCAACGCCCCCGCACACTTCATGTACTTGATGAATTCGGTGTTTATGCCCGAATTGGACAAGTTTGTGGTGGTATTTATTGATGACATCCTGAAATATTCTGTAAATGAGGAAGATCACGCTGAACATCTGCGTATAGTCCTCACAAGACTGCGTGAACATCAACTATATGCAAAGTTCAGTAAGTGCGAATTCTGGCTTCGAGAAGTACCTTTCCTTAGGCATGTGTTGTCCGATGGAGGAATTATGGTGGACCCCGCCAAGGTACAAGAAGTACTGAACTGGAAGGCTCCTATCTCGGTTCACGAGGTCCAGAGTTTTCTTGGTTTGGCTGGCTATTATCGTCGCTTCATCCCGGATTTCTCTAAAATAGCCAAGCCAATGACTCGGTTGCTGCAAAAAGACACCAGGTTTGTCTGGACTCCTGAGTGTGATGCGGCTTTTCACCAACTGCAAACCCTCCTAACCTCAGCTCCGGTTTTGGCACAACCGGATATCGAGAAACCATTTGATGTATATTGTGATGCCTCAGGCATAGGTTTGGGAGGTGTGTTGATGCAGGAAGGCCGAGTGATTGCATATACCTCTCGACAACTTCAGAAACATGAGGTGAATTATCCAACGCATGACTTAGAACTGGCCGCAGTTGTTCATGCTTTGAAAGTATGGCGGCATTATCTGCTGGGCAATGTCTGCAATATCTACACAGACCACAAAAGCCTCAAATACATCTTCACCCAACCCGAGTTAAATATGCGTCAAAGAAGATGGCTCGAGTTGATTAAGGATTATAACCTTCAAGTGCACTATCATCCTGGCAAGGCAAATGTGGTTGCGGATGCTTTAAGCCGTAAGTCTCATTGCCATTCCCTAGTTGAAACTGATTTTCATCGATCTCGCCTTCTACATCCAGCAGTCTTGTACAACATTACTGTCAGTTGCACTCTCAAAAGCAGAATTATTGAGCTCCAAAAGACTGATCCTGGTGTATTCCACATAAAGCGCAAGATGAAAGAGCAAGAAACTACACAATTCAGGGTAGATGAAGAGGGTGTACTATGGTTCAAGGATAGGATAGTTGTGCCTAAGGACCGAGAGCTTAGAAATGATATTATATCTAAAACACACTCCTCTAAGTTGTCCATCCATCCTGGTAGTAATAAGATGTATTATGATTTGAAGCCATACTATTGGTGGACCAAGATGCGAAAAGAGATAGCTGCATATGTGGCTAGGTGTGACACCTGCTGTAGAGTTAAAGCTGTGCATATGAAAGCTGGGTTACTTCAACCACTTTCTATCCCAGGTTGGAAATGGGAAGAGATAAGTATGGATTTTATTGTCGGACTTCCTCCTACTGTCAAAAATCATAACTCTATCTGGGTAATCGTGGATCGTTTAACCAAATCAGCTCGCTTCATTCCTGTTAGAGTGGACTATCGTCCCACTGACTATGCTGAATTGTACTTCAATCAGATAGTCCGGCTCCATGGGATACCTCGTACTATCATCTCTGACCGTGATCCGCAATTCACTGCTCGCTTTTGGGAGCACTTGCATCACCTCTAGGAACCAAGTTAGTGAGAAGCTCTGCTTATCACCCCTAGACGTCAGGGCAGACGGAATGAGTTAACCAAATCTTGGAAGATCTGTTGCGGGCATGTGTAATATTATCCAAGGATTCTTGGGAAAAATGGTTACCTCTAGCTGAGTTTTCGTACAACAATAGTTACCAAGAGAGTATTAAGATGGTCCCATTCGAAGCTTTGTACGGTCGTAAGTGTAGAACTCCACTAAACTGAATAGAAACTGGTGAAAGGAGGTATTATGGTATTGATTTTTGTTCAGGAAGCTGAGGAACAAGTCCATACCATCCAAAAACAAATGGCTGCAGCCCCCTCCATCCACGCGCCATGCTCCTTCCACTGCCGCCGCAGCACATGCCACCGGCGTCGCCTGTACGCACGGCTAGGCCACGTTAGGCCGTCGCGTGCGCTCTTCGCCGGGCCTCCAGCTCCTGCACGGACTTGCCCTCGAGGCTGTTGGCGTCGCGGAAGTCGTTCCGGTAGTGATGGCTGCTCCTCGGCGCCGCTGCCGCCGAGGACGACGAGGAGAAGAGCCCGGCCCTGTCGCCGCCGGCGCCCAAGAGAGTGGAGCCCCGCTGTTGTTCGTCCGGGGAAGGCATGGAGGAAGACCGCTCGGGTTGCCACTGCTGCGGTTTGTCGTGGTCGGAGTCGGAATCGAACGGGTTCATGGCCTTCTTCTTGGGCGCGAAGAAGGATCGCTTCCCGCTGCTCATGGTGGAATTCGGGAGTGGCTGTTCGTTTGTGCTCAACCGTTCCTGTGGGGAATTGAGGAACCAAAGTTCATCCGTCATACATACATAATTTGTAATTTAAGTACCAACTCCCTGAACTGAAAATAAAACAAGAACAAAAAGAAAGCACAAGGATGACGCCGAGCACCTGTACGAACGAACGAAGGCGGAGAAGATCGAGGGATCGGCGGCTGGGAATCGGGCAACGAACTGCGGCACACCCGAACTTGCTCGCCGCCGTCTTGTCGTTGATGAGGGCCACAAGGTCGTTGCCTGGGTTCCTTGCCGCCGCCATCACCACCAACAATTCAATTTGAGCAAGCACTGGCAAATCGATTGAACTCCGATCCAGAGTTTCTCGCTCGGACGCTTCCTCTCGTGCCTGCAGCGGCCTGCTGTTGCCGTTCGCGACCTGGTGCTGCCAAGGGTGCCTCCAGCGCACCCGTCACGTGTTGGATGAAACCTCAAGGGGGTAAACTTGCGAGTTGAAGACAGGTGACTCTATGCAAAATAAACCACACAACTAAACACATCAGGTTTAAATAACGCAGACAGCCAAATAACCAATGATTGACTTGGTGGGAGCAGACCAAGACCTTATTTAGATGTATGTATATTTACTTCAATTCAAGAGTGGAATAGAATAAAATTTAGTTTAATTCAACTTCAATCTGCTTCAGCGTATGTAAATTAAAATGAATCCATGCGCATCAACAAAGACGTAAGGCTGACCAGGCCGGGATTAGCCAGAAATAAACCAACTATTGGCATTGACCAAACGGCGGAGGATTTCGATCCCCCGCTCCACCCCGGGTGAAACCTAATCCATCCCCCGCAGCCGCCGCCTAGCTCTCTCCAAACCCTCGCTCCTTCGCACCACCGGGTGAAACATAATCCATCCCTCCGCAGCCGCCGCCTCGCTCTCTCCAAACGCTCGCTCCTTCTCCATGCCGCCGCCGCCGCCGCCGCTATTTGATGATGTTATCGGCGATATCTTTTTGCGCATACCGCCGGAAGAGCCGGAACACCTCTTCCGCGCCGCCCTCGTCTGCAACCAGTGGCTGCGGATCATCGCTAGCGCCGCTTTCCAACGCCGGTACGGTGAGTTCCACAAAGTTCCTCCGCTTCTCGGCGTCATCCTTAATCTTTCCCCTCCCGACCGTTATACCCCTCCTCCCCACCGTTTTACCCCCACCACTGCACGGCCGGCCTTCACCCTTCCCGTTACCACCAGTCGCCCTTACCATCCGCACATCGACTGCCGACATGGTCGCGTGCTCACCTCCATGGAGGTAGCACCGTACGAGTATGAGTACCTGATTTGGAACCCAATTACAAGCGTCAAGCATCGTGTGGCGGCGGGGTGTCCCTATGCTGATTACGCGGCTGTTTTGTGTGCTGCCGCCGGCTGCAACCATCAGGACTGCCACGACGGTACCTTCCGTGTGGTGGAAACGGCCTCGCTGTTCGACTCCATTTCGGTCAAAGTGTACTCCTCTGCTACAGAATCATGGAGCGACCATGTTACTATTCAAACTGGACAAGCTCCTGCACGACTTAATTATCGAGCAGCTCTGATTGAAAATGATATCTTCCTTCACATTATACCAGAGACCGGAATTGTCAAATACAATTGGCTTGAGAATAGCTTATCTGTGGATACGCCCACCCTACCAGCTATATGTGCCCATCACGACATCACACTCATGGTGATGGAGGACAGCTGCTTGGGGCTTGCTTGCGTTGAGGATCTCAAGTTGTATGTTTGGACAAAAGTTGTTGCAGAATGGATACAATACAGGGTGATTGATCTTCTATCAGTACCACCTATGATTCTTACAAGGTCTAGCTACGCAGGAGTGTGTGGCTTTGCAGAGGGAGTGGCCAAAATCTTTATCAACACAGAGTTAGGGCTATTCATGATGGATATGAATTCAGAACTGGTGCAGGTTGATAAGGTGGCATCCTACAATAGGGTGCTCCCCTATCTGAGATTTTATATGCCTGGTATTGTACCTTTTGCCCTTCTTTATCTTTAAAGATTCAGTCTATTTTGCTAATTTTGGCTTACGATTCATTGTTGTTATGTTATCAGACACCAGCAATGCTGTGCGGCAAGTTATGCTGACCATCAATGCCACGACTAGGCTGGAGCAACCACATGATGCTAAGGAGACAGAGAGCAAAATGCCTTGCTAGACAAGGTTAGCTGTGGCAAAAGGCTTGTTTGGTAGTTTTGTCAGGACGGGTAAGATTTTTGGGCAAGCTGTTTGGTAAACTTGCTAGAAACTTGTTTTTGCCTGCAAGATTATTGTCTTGCTTGTTTGGAACGCCCTAGCACTGTACAGAACGTTTCAAATATTTGCAAGTTAATAGTTGAAGAGCCAACTATACAGAATGTTTCAAATCAAACGAAAGTACAAACTCCATTGCAATCTTTACCACTGACAAACCTGCCATTTATTTATAGTTTGATAACACCAAATACACTATCTGCCCTATACAGTTTCATATGACCAAAATATGCCATCTTTCATACCTTCATATGGCCAAACTACAGTGCCACAAGTTGTAGTTTTATACTACCAAAATATACAGTTTGCTTGCCATATGTAGTTATATAAGACCAAAATATACAACTTGGCATATATAGTTAGACACTACTGCAATACTAATGAGTCATCAGTAGACGCTTCAAATAAGAATCACACAGGATAGCGATCCAACACCCATCGTTCCACCCATTGCTTGATAGCTTCCTCTGGCCGCCCCTTCAACATGCTAGCAATGTGATGATTTCCAGCAAGATAAGTCTGCATATCAAGACATACTAGCACAAGATATTCCTCCATATCATCACTGGCTTTGTAAATACTCTCATTTGGGTCAGTGACATGAGTAAAGTGCATTGTTTCCTCACTTTGCTTAGCCCGCTTAGAACCTACTGAGGTTGGACTATCATACTCTGGGAGGGTATCAGAATCCGAATCATAGTACTGAGAAGGATCAACATCCAGATTCACTACTTCAGATTGCTTGACGTTCCCAATGTCAAGATCCTCACCTTGCCTTGCTGGGCGATCAAATGGTACTTGAAGAACACTAAACTCTCCAGTATCATGTTTTCCAGTGAATACAAACTCCATCTCATCAAACATGGGAATTGGAACATTGAAGTACTTGGCTCTCTTCACCGTTCTACAGTTATACACAAAATTTTTTAAAAAAAATCATTAGGATACAATCTAGTGTGCAGCTCTAATTTGTGTCAGAAAGATATTTAACATGTATACTTACTGCTTTCATCTTGACAACCTCTACATCATCATGTATTACCTTCTTATCATCAAAACTAGCACCACTAGCAGACTTTTTCCTCCATGATTAGCTTCCATTCTCCTTTGAGCTTATGGTACTTGTTGTAGGTTTATTTCCACATGAAGTTGGTGCCATACTTTTCATTAAGCCTTCGAGCACACTCTTCATGATGGGCTTCCCTTAGAACCAAGGCCCTCCCTGACTCTTGGATTTTCTCCTTGTGGTAAAGAACGAGATCCTCCACTTCCTTTTGCTGCCATATCACACTGTTCCCAGCCATTTCTACCAATGGCAACTTAGATTTGCAAGAATAATAAGAATTGTAGTACAGGTCATTTGTAAATATGGTCCCAAAGTAACATACATCTCACATTACATACAAATAATAGTCTTAATTTGCTGATACAATTAAGGCAAAATAGTAGTAGTACAATTCAACTAAATATCTCAAGCATCATCTCTGATTACTAAATGTTTATTCTCAAATGGTTATTTGAGGATCTTAACTCCAAATGGGAATTTATCTTGTCACAAGTGAACAGGTTTAGGCTCACTGAAATTCTGATAAGATTCCCTGGAAATTGGGTAAAAAGGGAATATTCACTATTAAATCGGTATACAATGCACTAACAGAGAATGAAACTGGTTTACAGTTCAAACACATTTGGACAGGAAAAATTCCTGCCAAGATCAATTTTTTTATGTGGCTTATGGAAAATGGAGCTTTATTAACGAAAGACAATTTGATTAGGAGAAAGTGGATAGGAAGTCCTGATTGTTATTTATGTGAGTGCAATGAATCCATTGGTCACCTGTTCTTTACATGTTCTATTGCAAAAGTGATCTGGGCCTGCATTGCAAAATGCTTAGGTGCTTATGGAATCCTAGTTAATTTGGGTTAGTGTTGGGCCTGGTGTGGTTAAGTTGTTGCCACAGGGGAAGAAAGTTCATGTTTTGGGGGGTAGCAGCCATCTGCTGGGCTATTTGGAAAGCTAGGAACAATGCTTCTTTCAACAAAAGGCTTATCAAAAACCCCCTAGAGATAATATGTCATGCTTGCGCACTAATGAAGTATTGGACAGGTCTGTATGGGGGAGATGGACAGGGAAGCGCTTAGGCTGGAGTTCGCTATGCTGTCATCCAAGAATGGCGAGCTGACGGTGACAGCTGAAGGCAAGGAAGACGAAGGGCAGCACAAGAAGTGATGACCTGTCTGCTGGTTGCAGCTCTTTGATGCTTGAATTGTATCTGTGCTCGGAGTGCTGTTGTAACTTGATGTGCGGTTGTTGTCTGCTGTGTTAGTTCTCTTTTGTTGATCTGATGTTTGGGGGCTTAGCCGCTTCTTATCTCATGCTAGTTAGTTGGTTTCGTTGGTTAGCTCCCTTTTTGCGCAGGTGGTTAAGCGCATGTCTGTTTTCTCTTGTTCTCTCTCAAACTCTTGTATTTCCGTTTGGCCTGACATTGTTTTTATTAGGATCGGACTATGTGATATCTTCAAGCTCTCAAGCAGCCTTTCAGTTTCTTTTTTTTAAAAAAAAATGACGAATGAAGTTATTTCTAGATTTCAGTAGTACTGAAAAAAAAAGAAAAAATGACGAATGAAGTTATTTCTAGATTTTAGTAGTACTGGAGAATTATAAGTCTTGCAACTTGCGAAAGATGGATACTATCTTTTTTTTTTTTGGAACCGGGGAGTTTTTCTCCCAGATGGATGCTATCTGTATGGAGGGTGGGTTGTCATGTGATTCTTTAATAATATAATGACTCAAATGCCAATGACCTTTTTCTTTCTGAAGGGCAATTTTCATGATGCTTCCTGGATAGGATTTTGACTAGGGTCAACATAGACAATGGATGAGGTGTTTTTTTTGGGCTATGTACTCTTTACTCTGATTAGTCACAGAAATCCTGCTGCCTTGCCGGTTGGTTCCATTATCACAAAGCCGCTCCCAAATTGGCTTGGTTTGAAGAATTCATGTTGAATCACACCAAATACACCGAGTAACCAATTTCTGGACGCTGGGGTTCATCCCAAAGAGATACCACTTCCTCATAAATTTATCTTGAATCACGACCTTTTTGCTGAACTTTATCTGTAGTAACCAATTTCTGGACGCTGGATACCACTTCCTCATAAATTTATCTTGAATCACGGCCTTTTGGCTGAATTTTATCCTTGTTTTGCCCTAGCAATGATGTGAATAGGAGCCAACGGAGAGCCAAAATGGCAAGCCTAACTTGGCAAGGCTAGGTGAGGCAAGGTGAGCAATGCAATGCTGATAAGAAACCAAGCATGCCATAATTCGCTCAGCACCACCGCCACAGTCGTCGCAGGCACGAGACAATTGTTTTTATCCAATGGCTTTGGCTCAAACTGACTGTAACATTATCGTGCTCATCGATCATCCAAACAATAAATTTTATATTAGATTGAGAAAACTTTAGGATCTGTAATTTACAAGGGTTTTAGGTTGAATAGACAAACCCCAGAATTGTTCATATATATGATAATATAGAGCAGTCATCGGGAAAAGTTACACAAACCATTCAGGCATAGCATGCTTACATATACAACAATTGCCTGGCAATATAGCCGAATTAAATCTGCTACACCTTCGCAGGAGAAGCCCGCGAAGGGACTAGACGGGTGAAACCACCTAATCGTGGTTTCTCCGGCTTATTGGACAAGTTGCAAAGAAGCCCTATCAAAGAGGACTTTAATTTACGAGGGACATTTTCTTATATAGCTCTGAAACACAGTTGAAAACAGCCACTTGCCCGGTATTTTGTTTTGGATAGCAATGTTCTGGTCCAGTTCCAGCATCTATCGTGTATTATACTTCAGTTAACTTCAAGCGTGGAACAACATTCATTGCATGCAATTCCTGAAATAGAAAATCAAACGAGTGAACATAATGAAATCAAGTGCACGGTAACTTGGTTTATGAACAATCATGGCATAACTATAATGTTACACAGGAACCCTACATGTACTAGCAGAATTAGTTAAGGTAATGCTGACAAAATTCCACATAGTATGATTTTACTTCCCCCTTCCAAGAAATGAGATATATCATTTAGGGAATGGGACCGATACCAGGATAGTTCATTTGGGTTAAGTAGATTGTGCAATTTTCTGCAGGCAGATTTATAAAGAGTAGGGTGGGTGATAAAGAGCTCCAGCATCTCCATTAACGAAAGTACAAGAGTTCTAACATGTATTTGTCTAAAAAATCTGCCAAAAAAACAAAAAAAAAACTATGCATGCAATCAGTCCAATTCCAAATATATCAAAAAAAAAACTTGTGCACAAGGCTTAAAAATGGTAGATCAAATGGCATCGCTGCACTTCATTTGTGAGTAGCAGCATAATATCAAGGTGGCAAGTGGCAACGACATAAAGGCTCAAAGAAAGTTCTAGGATGGTTTCATTTAGACAAAAGGCTAAAACAACCTACATTTTGGGAACTAAACAGAGTAGTCCCTATAAGAGAAATTAATCTTAACAAAAATTCAAACACAAATGATCTGTTAGCACATATACCAGATGGGTACTGTGCCTAAAAAAAACTGCTCCTAAATTTTGTGGCAGTTCAAAAGTCTTAGAAAAACAATTACATTGCAGGGCCAAAATAAATCAGGTTCTATGATTAAAGCAACAATACATTCCGCTCTTATGCAGTACCTGGAACAGAAGCTTGCAAGCATATGGCAGCCTCATCTTGGCCATATTTTCCCCATTTTTGCACATTGAACAGTATGAAGTCTTCAGTTTATGATTGTAGTAGCCTAACAAGCCACATTTTCTGCAAACCTGAAAAGTATTCACATTCATACACGAGGTGAGGCCACAACAATACCCCATTGGGGGAAAAAAGAGAGTGCTCCATGAGACTGGTTGAGATAACTAATGACATAAATAACAGAAATCGGCAACTGGCCATTGGGCTAAGTTAGCTCCATTATTACAGTACTGGAATATGAATTAGATAACACCTGATACAACAGTTTGTCTCTAACACCCACCCGTAGATTTTGCTAGGTGCCAAACAAAACCACAATGTGCCTCAAACAAAATCAACTAGTGGGATGTCTTAGGGAGTAGGGATCAAACAACATTATGTGTCCTGAAAAAAGTTCCACTTCAAAGACAAGAGGCCCAATGGTCAAGCTGCAAATTTATTCTTTGGCAAAATATATACGATAGTGACATGCACTAGTCATAAATTTTCTCCTGGCATCTCACCGCAAAATGATCATCGATTCATCATACGTTTTAAGTGGGTTAACTAGAGGTGATATTTCTCTTAGAGTGAACCACTTCAAAGGTTGAAGGACTTAGATCCTTTCTTTTCGAGTTTATGCACAAAGTGACAGTCTAGGAAATGCTCAAGGATCCAGTACATTTCACTCTATAATACTTTTAGCATTTAGGCCACCCTGAATCATTCCAACCTCTAAAAAACGTAAGTCACATACTACTTCTCACCTGGACTTGATAAGGATCACTTGATAACAGTAGACGTTCAAATATTAGCATGCTAGCACCATATGCAATTAAACAATCACGTTCCATTTCACCAAGACGCAAGCCTGTAAACAATATTATAGAATGAGAATAAGATAATCAACAAGTACTAGTAAATATAGTCGTATGACTACAGCACATGAAGATACTGCGAACCTCCATCACGGCTTCGCCCCTCAGTTGGTTGCCTGGTCAGTAACACCCGTGGCCCACTAGCTCGAGCATGCATCTTATCAAGAACCTAGAGAATCCATGTTTTAAGAAAATTAGAATGGCACCAAAAAGAAATAAATCCATTTTTAGACATCCAAATCTTGGCAAAGTCTGACACCGGTGTTGCAAAGATTGCCGTGCTGCTTGGCTGGGCGTTGTCGGGCGGATTAGTGTTCCATGAGCGTAGCAAACACATCGATCTGTGATACCACTTCATTAGGGAGTGCTTGGATGATAGAAGGATTAGTGTTGATTTCATCGACACTAAGGACCAGCTCGTTGACACTCAAACGAAGGCACTCGGGCGAGTCAGATTCCTTCAGCTTTGTGTTAGGATTGGAGTGGTCTACATCACTCCAAATCAACACACATGAATTACGAGGAGATTGTTAGAAATAAACCTGTGCGTGCATGCTAGTGTATGGGTTCAGTCCTTACTCCTTACTTTAGCTAAATTTCAGCATAGTGTGGAGTAATAGGCTGATCAAGTGGGTAATATTCTGCATTAATTAAGGGGCTATCACAGCGACAATTGTAGCTCTCGGCACTCTATAAAGCTAGGAGAAAAATAAGAGCAGACTACGACATTCCAGCCACCAAATCCAGTGTGAATGTGTGTTCCTGTGATCTGTTGTGGACTATTTGCCTTCCAACGCTAAAAGGCAAACAGTTAGTCACTTACAGTTTAGCCATTATTAAAGGCTAAATGGCCACTTAAACGAGCAAAATAGCCGTTTAAACAGGACAAGGGGAGTAGGGTACGATTAAACGGGATAAATGGACGATCAAACAGAAACGGTGTACTACCATGTAGCATTTAAACAGTGTGTAAACAGGATAAACAACCATTTAGGTAAGAACAGTGGCCCCCACATGTTAATGAATTCACCTTATCCTTTCTTTTACCTTCTTGCCTCTCGTTCAATTTTTTGGTAAGCTGTGCAATTTTATCAACACTATCCATTATGTAGACACCTAATTTTAGCAAATTCATTGGTGGACCAGATCATTAATGTGGGGCGTTGTCGAATCTGTCCTTGATCACAATGTTTTCCAGATCATGGATTAGATCTTTTCCTAGAGTTTTGGACTGAGATCTTGCTATATGTGGATTCAGATTCCTTAACATGTCAGCTCCTAACACACTGAAGTTGCTCATTAAACACTTTATACTCATTCAACACTATTTCTTCTTAATGAAAAACGTGCTCAGCATGTTCTAAAAAAACACTTTGGAGGTTTGACTGGTAATTGTTTGCTGCATCGATGAATATAGTCAATTCAAGTGAAAAACACTATTCTTCCATAATTTGGCTTCCTACCAAATGTTGGTAGAGAAAAGCTTGTTCATGATACACAACTGACCACCAATTTATATGTAATGAATACATTTATAAACCTTGTGATGTGATGTTATAGAGGGAGCCCAGCATAAGAATAAAGACACAGAAGCAACAGAAAACAAAGCCTAACCAAGTTAAAAGGAACAAAAAAATGGAACCATCATTACCATGTGCTTCAGTTTCTGATAGTAGATTGGCCCCATGAAGATGTATGCCTCAAGAGGCTGACCAAGAATGCCTGAGAGAGGAGAAACATTAAGAGTGGAAAATTATGGCAGGAACATGAGTCGAGAACACATGTAAGAACCAAGAATATCAAATTCGTGCTTTCAGAATTTGCAAGATACGTAAAACCAGAAATTTACATGACTAGAATGGTCAATGGTGTAATACACTTTAAGCCATTACAACTACTCCTACAGAAGATTGTCCCCTTTTCCCAATGTAGCTTTTGTATATTATGTATTTCTATAAGCACCAAATTTAATCGTAATATTTTAACATTAGCTTATTGCAAATTGGTGCATCAATGACTCATTCAATCCACAAGCCCGCTAGAGGACTACTGAGTTAAATAGTTTCTAATTTTGTCAAATCTAATCAATAGATTAACATTAACATGATAACTAAAGCTCAAGTATAAAGTAATTTGATATTAAGTATAACCTGAGTACAAGAAATCTTTTCCACTATAGCTGAAGCCATGCTTGATTAGAGTAGAGCTGGTATGCAAGAAAAGGGTGTTAAAATTCATAGTAATAAACAAACCTACAGTGCCAAGATGACCAAACACCAAAGTATACCTTATGTCTGCAACCTTGTCAGCATTACCACTTGGCTCACCAAATGCACTGCCATAGTGAAATCGACCACAAGAAACACCAGCCTTTCCACCAAGAAGTTCGATCATTTTACCTATTGTCATACGACTAGCAAGCAAAATAAGAGTAAGACAGCCTTGAAATAAGCGCAAACACAGAAAATATAGTCATACCAGCAAAACCAATTTAGCTACATAATCAAGCCTTGTAGCCCATAATCAATGGATCCTTTAGGACCCAAATATACTTCTTGGGGATACCTCTCTATAGCGGCATACTGCTTTTTTTTTTGAAACAGTTATAGCAGCATATTGTGGGCAGCCTTGTTTACCATACTGTTACCAGACCTCATATTGTTTTTGCGCTCCATATGTTGAGTCCATTTGTCAGTGCTCCTACTTCATTCCAATTTGGGCATTGCTTCATGTGCTACGATCATATCAGTGCTTGTTCTATGCTCATGTCAGTCTGCTTCGCCTTCATGCTTACTCAAGAGATCATCATTTTGTTACAAATTATTGCACTTTTTCTGGGCTCTTGACCTCTTGTATGGAAGTCCAACAAGCATGAACTTCAAGCACTACCACTTCATTGATTCTATTGCTTCGTTAGTTGTTAACTGATTTTGGCATTTCCTACCTCTTATAATGTGATAATTCTAGAGCCATACAGATTGCTAATGATCCCATGAAGCATGAACTTACAAAACACATTAGTGCCTGCCACTTTTACCCAGTCCCATTTTATCAGAAAGCAATGGCTCTCTAGTATGTGCCCTCAAAATTGCAAGTGGCAATCTTATTCAATTATAAGGACAAACTCGAGAGTAACATTGGCTTCACTTGCTCAAACTCGGTGCTTCAGATGCTCCACTTCCACCTTGAGTTTGAAGGGAGTGTTAAGTCTATCAAGGTCCATATACTATAGGCCCATATGGCTCATGAGGTTCTCTATATAACGTCATCTCCACTACTGGAAACATCATCTTCTAACACCCCCACAGTTAGTGACAGCAAAGAATGAACTAAAGCAGCCAAATTATATATTAATTTGGAGCTAAGCTAAATACCTCAAATGGTATACGGTTACAAAATAAAACTACAATATTCATATTAATGATCATGAGAGAAGAAACTTCCTCAGACAAAACGAGATATGCGAGGAAAATAACAAAAAGAAAACAAATAACAAGCAAAATAAAACCTTGGGAAGCCATGTGGATTCATAATTAAATCAGGACAAATTCCTCTCTCAGAGAAGGGGAAGTCTTCTTGTTGAATAATCGTACCACAAACACCTTTCTGCCCATGTCTGCTACTGAATTTGTCACCAACCTGAAATACAAACATGAAAGAAAAATTTTATATCCATCCGAAAAAAAGTGCATGGAGCATACAAACCATACCTCTGGCCTTCTAGTGTGACGAATAATACACTTAATGGACAATTTATCATTTGTATCTGAGCACAGCATTACACGATCTACGACAGTAGTCTCACCATCAACACCTTTGTAAATGGCAGGTGAGTCCTTGTAGCCCCTAGATGGTAAAATTACAGGAAAGGGAAACATTATAGCATTCATCAAGACCAAAACTTAATAACCCTAAAATTGAAGAGTGGACACATAGACAAGGAAAAGTACACAGGGGGAAAGAATCCTTACCTGTCTGTCAATGGCCTACCAATACCTTTTGAAGTGTTCACGGGACTTTGCTTGTTAACATAGATATCATGATTGCGAATAATTTGACCAGGTGCGACAATTCCATCTTCATCCAATGCCTTTCAATAAGTAATCATATTGTTAGTGTCAACTGGAATATGCTAAAGTGAGAAAAATGAAACAGTTCTAAAAAAAGTCGCAGAATAAAGGCAATGATGACTCCATATCCTTACTCGCATATTAGGCTTCACCAAAACACCATCCTTATCTCTCTGGGGTTTAACAATCCTATCCGATACACCATCTCCATAGTTCTCCTTTAAAACTGAGTACCTGTAAGTGGAAAATAACATATGTACAAAAAACCAATAATATAGGAGACCAACAGAACTAGAGACGTGATAGCAAGCACTTCAATCAATCAATCAAAACAAACTAAATGGTACTGATTGGAAGTACAATATTACTTTTTCAATGCTATGCAACGGCCAAAACCTCGATCAAGGGATGACTTGTTCATCACAATTGCATCTTCAATATCATAACCACTATATCCCATGACAGCAACAGTGGCATTCTGCCCAGCACCAAGTTTATCATACCCCACCTGAAAACAAATTGCAGTAAAATATCCACCATACTGAAACAAAGAACGAGTGTGGGTCAGACTTTCAGAGACAAACCAACTCAATAGTTTTCGTCGTTAGCAGTGGACGTTGTGCATACACTAGTAAGTACAGTAGTGAATCGGCTCTGAACAACTGCAGTGCATTACAAAAGAAAATAAAACATTACTTTTGCCACAAAAGGTAAAGCACCAGAGAAACAAGATAGAACCAGATATCACAGCATCAGAAGATCAAACAAGTCATTAAATACAATATAAAAATTAACTTTATGTTTCTGAATATTCTGAATACATACAACAGTTACAACAAAACCAACCCATGTAGCATTTATTCTAGAGATCTTTCAAAAAAAATGCAGCAATTAACTGGTACAAAAATTATGAGGTTCCTTGCCTGATTATATGCAATATTTCCCATCGCTTGCTTACCCATTGCACACTGAAATAAGAGAAATTTCAATAGAAAAATAAACCAAGAAACATGAGATATATAATGATAATCTACATCCTTGCCTGATAAGTATTACGTGGAGATTGGTTATGGTGTGGATATGGAATAAGTCCAGATACAACCCCTAAGATACTCAATGGCTCTATTTCAATGTGTGTGATGCTGCTTCTTTCAACATCATCTTGATCCATGTGCTCATACAATGCAATCTGTTTGAATCATATTAGTACACACCGCCACAATTTGGATAACAAACCATAAAAAAGGCAAACGAATCGTGATGTACCAGTGCATTGTTCTCTTCATTGACATCAAGATATTCAATCAACCCATCACGCAGAAAGTCATCAAAACCACAATTTCCATGCTGAGGGCAAACCAACTTATGAGAAAGAGAAAATAAAGGATAACAAGTCAACAAATTATGGAACTCAAAATGCCGACCCTCAGTTGTGTCATGTGACTCTCATCGATCCTTGATATCCCCATATCAGCAATTATAAGTGGGCGACAAACACGGCCACCATCAGAGGCAATGTGAACGCAACGCTATCAAAGCAGGTCCAAGGTTAGTATCTTGCAACTTATTTGTTGATAAAAAACATACAAAGCATTGGGTTACAGATAACAAGTAAAAAAGATTACATGTTTGACACGGAAAAAAACACATTCATGAAGTGTCCCCCTAGACCTCCTTCCTTGGGACAGATATTGGTTCAGGTTAAGTTGTTATGACCTCAGCAGTGATCTATCTAGCTATCGCCCGTTCGCACTAGACCTCCCTCCTTGGGCCGTCAAGGTCAAGGCTATAGACAAAATCTGCCGAAGTTTTCTTTGGAGGGTAAGAAAAGAGAGAAATTTTGGACATTGTTTGATTGCTTAGCATAAAGTTTGTCGCCTCAAAGAGCTTGTAGGACTTGGTATTTCATTATCTTAAATCCTTTGGATGGGCATTGCGGATGTAATGGCTATGGCTTGCCAAAATGCAACTTAACAAACAGTGGGCTGTTTTTCCTATCCAAGTTCATGCCTCAGTCAGGGCCTTTTTCTCAATTGACATGGTTACTAATGTGGGTAATGGAAATACCACCTTATTTTGGACTGATAATTGGCTCGAAGGAATACCCATTGCTGGTTTGGCACCTAATCTTTTTGCTTTAATCCTAAAGAGGAGAGAACCAGCTTACTGTGAGAGAGCCCCTATTGGATCATCGATGGGTCCAGGATATTAGTGGTGGTAGTGGTATTGCCATCTATCATTTTCTTGATGTCTGGCACTTGGTCACAATCGTGCAGCTGCCATCTATCATTTTAATTTTGAGCCATGGGAGTTTATTTGGAAATCTTGGGTACCTAAGAAGTATAATTTTTCCTATGGCTAGCAGCACATAATAGGTGTTGGACTGCTGATACACTTGCTCGCAGAGGGCTGCCTCATACAAATCAGTGCCGTTTATGGGACCACGAGCAGGAGACAATTCAACATATTTTGACAAATTGTCTTCTATAGACGGTATTTAATCTTATGACGTTCTGGTTTACCAGACCTCTCTCCACGAGTTGAGGATGAGGTATTCTGTGTTTGGATTGATTTGGATTGATACTTCAATTCCAGGACATTGGAAAAGCAGAGTAAACTTATTGATCACCTTAGGACCATGGATGATTTGGAGACACAGAAATGAGTGTGTTTTAATGGTGCCGTACCAAACATCCAGGTCGTTCTTAGAAGCATTTTTGAAGGGAACCTCTGGTGTATGGCTGGTGCAAAAGGTTTGGCGCAGCTTTGGGCTGCTGCCTCCTAAAGGTACTTTTTAGCTGTTCTGTTTGAGTGTTTTATGAGTTTCAGGCATGTGTATTCTTTGAACAAGTAAGGTGTGGATTGAGTTTGTCTTGTAAATATTTTCTCCTTAATGCAATGAGATGCAGTTCTGCGTGTTCGGGGGGGGGGGGGGGGGGGGGGGGGGGGGGGGGGGGGGGGGAAGAAGGGTCCCACTTATGAGAAACATAAATCATGGGACAACAAATTTGAAATATAAATTACAAGATTAAGGCATAACTTAAAAAATATTAAACCAGTACAGATGCTGGTGCAACCATTTTTTGTTGAAAAATATGATATCATAGGTCTTCTTATCTGAAAGTATTAAGGGCTTAGCAAGATGTCATACAAAATGCAATTCAAAAAAACAAGGAAATCAGTTTTCAGATCTATGCTATACATACCTCCCTAAGAAGTTCAAATGTTTCTAGCTCCTCTACATCACAATCCCATTCACTGTCATGAACTCAAGACTCCAAATGGGATCCAACAAGAGTTTCAGGAGTCAACAGATCCAAAGTACAGTTACAACTTACAAGTTACTTTTCATGTATTGATTTTCAGTTTGGTTAATTGAACATGAAATGATAGGTTGTCTTGAAAACCTTGAAAAAGTAATTTCATATTAGTATATTTTTGCTATATTTTAAAAAGTTTCTACAACAAAAAGTATGTAGTCAGAGTTGCGTTTTGGGGACAAAGGGAGAACAACTGAAAATTAATTTCCAAGTTCTTTTTTAGGATAATATCAGCTAATAGGTACACAGTTTCTTTTGCATGATGATCAGATTCATTATAACCTAATAGTTACAAAGAGAAAGGCCATACCTGTTTCTCATCAACAAAAATGCTTACAAACTCTCCAATTATGTTAGATCGACGTAAATTCCTCAAATCAGTAGCAAACCTCTGAAAGCATGAGACACAACTTTATAATGCAAGAAAAGTCAAATAAATAAACATGTATGTACGATCTGTAATGAATAAGACCTGAGGATCTTTGTGTTTCCCCAGTATTAATCCATTGAACATGACCAAAAATGAGCCCGGCGCATGAATTTCTTCAGGTGAGAGAAACAATAAATCCTCCACGCCTAGACTATGACACTACAGTAAAGAATGAACACAAATAAGAATAATAGATATAATATTATTGATAAACTGATGTACTTGATTATAGTAGAAGTAGAGAAACCAAGTGAAAAGAGAGGAAGAAAAATTTGAAGAAGCGTTCCAAGTTATAGGTATGAAAGCAAACAGACAAGTATCATATGTAACTATGGATCAGTTTGTGGTTGCTTTGCTGCTTCTGTAAGGTCCAGCTAGTTACAGGAACTTTGTATCCAAGTACAATTTTGCTGTTGCGGTGTCCAAAAGGTTGCTTTTGTGTAGTTATTACTATATTCAATACCGATTGTACTTGTATGCATTTTAAGCACTTACAAAAGAAATTCAAGGCCACACCCAAAAAGATTGAGAAAGCTTGTAGCTGAAAACATTTAGAAAAGTACAATGCAGTTCAAAATCTAGTGCAACAGTAAGTGGGTGTGTTTGTTTGTGTGTGTGTTTGGGTCTCTGTATGACTCCTTTCTCTACTATTAATACAATGATACACAGTTCTCCTGCGTATTCGAGGAAAAAAAATCTAGTGCAACTCCTAGAAGAGCCTGAAGATGAAGTTGATATACTTCTGCACTCAAGGTATTGCAGGATCTACTGTTGTATGCAACAGGTTCGAGATGGTAAACAACAAAGCGCACTCAATAGCAATTTGGGTATTAAAGATTTCAATGCTAGAGTTGTTACAGAGTATGACACTGCTGTAGAAAGTTAGCTATCTAATCATGATCTTAAGGGCCCATCAGATCATTAATGCACTCATATAGGCACAAAACATCAACACCAAAAAGTACAATTAAATGAACCAAAATATAACAAACCAGATTTAACAGTGGGCCCTCCTCTTGGTCTGTTGTGACATGAGAAAGCAAAGCTAAATTTTTTGTCAATCCACAAGCTTCTCCTTCAGGAGTATCACATGGACAAAGCATACCCCACTGTTACAGATAAAATTATTACATTATTACACAGTATAGGAAGAAAACAGATGGGTTTTAACATTCTTGGTTTTCAAAAAATTTGTCTCTATATGATGTAGCAACATTGTAAGATTTCGCTTCACCTGACTAGGCTGCAAAGCACGTGGACCACTTGTTTTACGAGTCTTCTCAAATTGGGGTGTTATCCGCGTCATGTAGCCTAAAGATGCCATGTAGGATAGCCTCGAAAGAACCTTTCATCAGAAGAAAAAGAGGTTACATTAAAAAAAACCAACTGGGGGGATAAATAAAAATCAAAGGTATGGAGAACTTGGTACCTGAGATACACCTTTCCGATGCATCCTAAAACGTTTAATATCCCAATTTCCTGTGGAAATAGCCCTCTCCAAACCAAAGGTAATGGTATCTTGCATTATCAACTGCAAAAAAGGGAAAGGATTGAAGTGGTTAACAAATATGGTTAATGAATAATGAGACAACATCATCAGATATATTTCGAAAGGGGTAATTTGATGATAAATTTGAGAGGGATTTGAAGGAAGAAGATAAGCAAAAGGAGTTGCTGCACCTAGGCTAGCCATCTCTAACTATGAAAAGGAGGGGATGGCACACGCGGCAAGGCCGCTACCAGCGTAGTGGTGGTGAAGGGCAGCAGCATGAAAGCGGGGACAGGGGTTGGCTTAATTCTTACTCTATCCAAAAAAGGTATGGTTCCCTGTATATTTATAGAGGATCCTGCATAATTTTAGAGAGGATCCCACAATTTGGCAACCCCTAGTATCTAAACTAACTCTACCAAAATTAATGTGCAAGTAACCACGCTTTAGAAGAGTGGGTCATTGTTAGTTGCTACTGTCCCACACGTGCTACAGTGCTTCGAATCATTGCTATTTGACTCGGACCTGTTCTGAAAAAGTCGAGGTACCGTGCACACTGCGATCAACAGTCAGCTTTTTTAAACTTTAAATAATCAAGAAATAGTTTTAAAAGCTCTGATATCTACTTGCCAAACATGGTGTCAGTTTGGAAAAGAGTAATCAGTAATGAAACAGATTAAGCTCTGGTTTTGAAGTCAACAAATAGATCTTCCAAGAAGTATATGTTACCCAAACAAGCATATAATATTAGAAATGTATTAAAGCCCCAGCAAGGTCCTTAGATCTTCCATACAAATTGCCAACCAAAGATAACAAGGTCATGCCATTAAAATGATAAAACTGAAGATATTACAGCTAGAAATGTAAACTGTATTCGCACAAAAAAAAAAAGAAATGTAAACTGTCACATTGGGTTATTACAGCAGTATTAGGTATTCAGAACTTTCAGGTGAACCTTTTAGGTGATTACAACATTGCACGAGTAACAGGAGGCAAAATGGGAACAAATGAATATCCATAAATGTGTACTTGCGTACTATTACCTGGCAGGGGCTCGAGGGTTATCCCTCTTGTCAGCCCACCTCCCAGGAGATTAGTTTTTCTTAGGTCTGTGTGGGTCGCCTCGCAGCCAGCTCAGGTGAGCTGGGTCTGCTGTGTTGAGTTATGTGTGTGAGTGCGTTGTGTTGGGGTGTGTGTTGTACTTGTGTTGGGTTCTTTCACCCATATTCTTCTTAATAATATAATGATGCGCAGATCTCCTGCGTTTTCGAGAAAAAAATATTACCTGGCTAAAATCCAAAGGACTAGAGCGAGTTTTGTCACTATTTTTATTCATGCGCTCCACAGCTTGGGAATTCATTGTTTTGAATAAATCCTTCAAAAGAAACACCATAAGAAACAAAAAATGTAACATCTAATAAAAACAATATGAGAAAAATAAACACCTCGAAAAGAAGGGATATTAGTTGGCCAGACAGCTCAAATCTCTTATTTCCAACATAATCCTGGAAAATGTTCAAGAAAATATGTCAACGAGATGATAAGCATATGGTCAGAAAAAAACCATCACCGTTCAATATTCAAGGACAAATGTTAATCACCATCCCATCACTCCACATTTTTTAATGCAATGGCAAGAGCTCTGCCTTTCAATTAAGAAGAGAGCAAATAGAGTTAATTACAGGAGTGTTAAAAGGGCACATGACAGGCTCCCCCAGCCTGCCAGAGCAAAGGGGCACAGAGGGTCCAACTGCCAAAATAAGCCAATAAACATAAGGCGCATTTTGTTTCTTTGCAAGAAAGAGTAGACCATAAAGAAAGTACAAGACAAATTTAGAACTCCATATTAAGTCAATAATTGTTAGGAATGCAATTTTCCTTTTCTTTGGGTCACTAGGTCAACCCAAAACACACAAACGAACTAGTCAGTGACCCAGAACCACCCATCGCATACCCACTTGCATCATTGATGGTGTTATATAAGAACTAACCTAATTCTACCATATGGACACACAAGATTCTGCATGATTTTTTTTTCAGTAAGAGTTGGTAAAGGAAAAAAATAGCTTTAGTCGACGGAAAAAATATCTTGAGCCCTTCACTGAAGTGATATATGGGGTCATCTTTGAACTTGCCTTATCATCAAAGGTGTCAGAATTTAAGATCGCGTCCATCATGCGCCTTAGCATTACAGCAGTGTATATACACTTTGGTCGTAGGTTCCCATTTTTAACCTAAAATAGAATTTGCACGTGTATGAGCTAAGACAGTAATTTCAATTTTGGCTGCAATAAGTAAAAACATTTATCTCACCGGCACATGGGCAACAAACACATCATGGAGGATTGAGTTTGACCGACCTTGCTGAAAGTGAGAAACCAAGAAAAACAAATATAGATGATTTCACAACAAAAAAAAAGATGTGCATTGCATTTTGGATGCATACTTTTAGACAGGTACAAGCAACAGTAACTTTATTGATTAATAAGAAGCTGAGCTCTCAGCATCAGCCCCTCATCCTTAGCAATCATCAGAATGGAAGAGCCAAAAAGAGAGGTGTGGTCAACAACTACCTTCTGATTTGTGGCACCAGGATACATCACCTGCACAAACTGTATACAGTAAACCAATCTGTTTGGCATAACTCAAAACGAGATGAATGGCTAAACAGCATAACCGATCAATGATATTAAGTTAATGATTTTTATTTTTGGTGTTTCACCTTCTCGTCCATGTACTGCAGGCCTTGCTGACGTGTATATATTCTCTCTGAAGCACATTCCTAAGCAATAATGAAACATTTAATTAGCCAAAGACATAAAAGATATAAACTATAGAGAAAAATGAAAACAAAAATGGATCAAGAAAAAATATTAAACACTTAGCACAGGTTTAAAAGATCAAATTCACAATTATTGAGGTAATATCCATTTTATCATGACTATTTAAAAAAAGTAGTTACCTGAATAGATGGAAATAGGAGATCTCCGTATCTTGGGTCCCGGCCAACCATTTGTACAGCCTCCTGATCACTTTCCATTCCCATCGCTTTCATCACCACTATAATAGGAATCTGCAAAATTCGAAGCTCAGACATAGTGATAGCTCACCAACTTAGGCACTCAATATTATATTAGGATCCAAAGAACTCGCACACATTTACTACCGAGGCATCAAGTGCTAATCAAAAGATAGATAAGGCAACTAAGGTCAACTTGCCATATGAAATGAGATGGCCAATCATTTAAATTTGAAAAGGTCAGCTCAATACATTACAAGCATTTATAAAATGTAAAAATAAAAATAAACCGAAACTCATGATAACAAGTGGGCATGTGGCCATTCAACAGTGACACACTGATGCCATTGTCCAACTCAGGCAATGCATGTAATATCATTGAGAACTATGAACCCTTAAATTTCTCTCAGATTTAGGAGGGTCAAATATATATAGTAACTAGATTTAACATAGGAATGGAATAGGTTGAACCATTGAAGCGTGACATTCTGATTAGCATTAGGAGAGCGAACTTTTAGAAATTTAAGTAAGGCTCTCAGCTAGTTGCTAAGATAGGGTTTATAGCTTAATTGTGGAGGCTCTCAGCTAGTTGTTAAGATAGGATTTATAACTTAATCATATGGAGGACTGTTTAGGTCCTATTCTGCCAATGCAAAGCAATTGAGAAAACAAAGGAAATTCCATTGCTCATAGGTGAACGGATTCTCCTCTCAAACAGCCATCCCATAGCTATTTCTACCATTTCGAAAGAATCAAACGAACCCAATTGTTGTAAAATAATGGAACCAAAAGAGGCCTGCACGAACTGAAGCTTCGTGTATTTGAGACTGAGAGTTAAGTTCAGCTCTGCACTTAGCTAGCCTTTGTTTTAGGGTCGAATGAACTTGTGCATGTAGGAGCATGATAGTATGGCTTTTGTTTCCTTTGTGGTGTTCCCATTTGATCTTCTGTTCCTAATATACTGCATGTTTGAGAAAAAAATAATGGAAAAAATATCCAAAGCTCCAAATGAACAATGTCACCAATCAACCCAGTATTTCAAAATGAAGTAACACAATGAAGTATTCCAAAATGAATTAATACATAAAGTGGAAAAACTCATTAACAGGACAATGGAGTACATAAACCATACTGGCTTGGTGAACTGATTCAGCTGTAGATAAATCTTCCCCTTATCCATAAAAATCACCGTCTTGCTTTTTATTGCATGTGTGCTACTGGTAACAGATGCAATCACCCTAATTTGATGTGTGTCACAGTTAAGGAAAACAATAAATGTCTAATGTTACAGCTGCCAAACAAAAATAGTATATTCTTAAGTAATCAAATAACTTAGTCAAACCTTCCTTTGCTATCAGTGTCGACAATAATACGATTCTTTGATAGCTGTTCTTGAATTAGAATGACCTGAAAATTAACATGTCACAAGATCATTAATACACACACAAGAAGCAACTACAAGAGCATTGAGCAGTTAATTGTCATAACTATGGTTTGCAATCAGTCGTAGCACACGGAACACGAACCACATCAAACCAGCAAGAAAAGAAAGCACTGTTTTCTGTTACCTTCTCTGTTCCTTTGACAACAAAGTAGCCACCAGGATCGAGAGGGCACTCACCTGGCATAACATATTGATGAGACCATTAAAACGGCAAGTAAGGCAAAAGGTTACAAAGTTTTAGTAATTAAATATTTTTTTAGGGACAAGAATTTAATATACCATATTTTGCTAGTTCAGCTTCATCCTTTCCATTCAGAATACAGGCACGGCTTCTTAGCATAATAGGCATGTAGCCAATGATAAAGTTATTCTGAAGAAAAAAAGGAAAATAGAAGGCCAACTTAGTTACCAAATCGAGCAAACAAAAGGGTTTTCAGTCAGATGGATAGGCACCCTTCTTCTCACTTGATGCTGATTTCCAACGGTGTATTCGATATCAACTTTTATAGGAGCAGAATAACTGAAACAATAAAGGAAATTTGAGCAAGCATGACAACTGATAGGTTAAATAGAATTTGAACATGCAGAAGATGCACTAAGCATGCAATGGAAACATAAACCACCACAGTCCCTAGCTGCGCACATCCATGCCGGCCGCCCTGCTCCTCCTGCAGCAATCACCATCTCTCCTGTCTCCTCATCCAGCACCACCAGATTCAGCGCACACGCTGCCTGACAGCCACGGCACGCGCATCCGGCAGGTTGTGAACAGGATCAGAGGCGCCCTCAGCTTCAGATTAGTGTATGCACCAACTGAGAATAACTATAATATGTGCTGTCCATCCTGATAGTTGTTTTCATCTACCCTGATAATAGTAAGTTTGCAAAGGAAATGATGGAGTAGCCATCACTTGTACCCACGGAATACTCCAAGATCAGCGGAGTCAAGAGTTAACCAGAGACCAGGACAGGGCTAATCACACGCGCATTGGGAAACCACGAATGGGCACATTGCACGCTCAGAAGGTGATAAGAGCCACGAGATCTAAGCTAGGCACAGGCATCGCAAGTTGAAGCAGCAGCCTTGCAGGCACTCGATTCCACAACTTGAGCCAGTAATTGGACCCGCTGCTTCCTCGTTTTGAGCCAGCAGCCCCACAGGTGCCAAATTTTAGCTGGTGTCAGACTAAATTGGCTACAAAAATCAATAGTGGCAGCCCTCTGATTTGGGATGGTGTCGCTGGGAAACAAAGGGCCTGGTAGGTACAGCTTATAAGGTGCTTATGAGTTATGACCAAAGTATCCTGAAACTATAAGCCAAAAGGTGTACATTTCTACAGCTTCTCCTGGTAACGCTTCTCCCCACTGCCCCCATTAGTACTAAAACACATAAGCTAGGTCAAACCTACTTTTCCTAACCACACTTTTCCTCCATTTGTGCAGCTTCCCAGGGAAGAGCTTATTGGGAAGCTGCACCCTTTGTCTCCTATGCTGTTTATATTCGTTATGAATGTTCTGAATTCACTCATTTGCCAGGCCACTCAGTTGGGGTTTCTGCAGCCTCTTGCAATGGAGCGTGGGCAGCACCGTATCTCTTTGTATGCAGACGAGTCATTATGTTTTTATGGCCAAACACTAATGGTCATAACCTCCTCAAGGAGCTGCTGGATATTTTTGGTCAGGTCTCTGGATTAGTGGCCAATATTGCCAAGAGCTCGGTATCTCCAATTCAATGTCAAGATGATGATTGGGTACTGGTCCAACATTTTATCTTGTGAAATCAAGGGTTCTCCTTGCACTTACCAGCATCCGAAAAAAAAACAGCAAAGCGGATTGGCTAAAACTGGTTGACAAGGTGGCTGATAACCTCCCAAACTGGAAAGCTTCTCTTATGAATCGAGCAGGCTCTCTTGTTACAGTAAAGGTGGTTCTGACCGCTATACCCATTTACTATGATTGCTTTGGATCTTCCTAAATGGGTGATTAAAGCAATTGATAAGAGGAGGGGATTCTTGAGGGTCAGTCAAGAAAAAGCGAATGGTGTAAACTGTCTGGTTTCCTGGAATCGAGTCATAATGCTACAACAATAAGGAGGGCTTGGTATTCATGATCTGGAGTATTTAGGATGGTCTCTGCGCATTAGGTGACTTTGGCTTGACAAGACAGACAGTTCTCGGCCTTGGGCCGGATTACCTATTCAAATCCCTCTAAATGCTCAGGGTCTTTACAAGGTTGCGGTGGAATCCATAGTTGGTAATGGGGAAAGAATCCTGTTCTGGTCTGGGAGGTGGCTGGGAGGAAATACAGTTGCTGAGCTGGCACCTAATCTTTTTGAAACAATTCCAAGAGCCATAAAACAGCGCACAGTGGCGCGGGCTTTGGAGAACTGCCATTGGGTCTCAGATAATAAAGGTACATTCTCTGTCCCGGTCCTGAGTACCTCCTGCCAATGTTTTCAAATCGTCTGGTCAGACCTGGTCGACCTGGTACCGACCAGGACGATTAATCACGATTAATCGCGATTAATCGGACGACTTGTACAGGTCGACAGTACCCCTGATCGGTCACCTGAGACCGACCAGGACGATTAATCGCGATTAATCGCGATTAATCGGACGACTTGAAAACAATGCCTCCTGCTATGGAATTTGGTTAATAACATGTTGCTGCAGGAGGGGGTTGAAGCTCAGCACCGATGAAAGCTCACCAGGTCTGGTATTTATTCTAGCAAATCAGCTAATAATGCTTAGTTTATTGGCTCCGTTTGTTTTGCTCCATGGAAAAGAATTTGGAAGAGCTGGGCTCCTCAACACTGCAAGTTCTTCATTTGGCTTGCAATCAACAATAGATGCTGGACTGGTGATCGTCTAGCAAAGAGAGGACTCCCTCATCCAGCGGCCTGTCCGGAGAGTCCATCTAGCATTTGTTGATCTCTTGCGTCTTCGCTAAGGTCTGGTTTATTATTCTTCATAGATTGGTGTTGAGCTCCATCAGTCCGGTTTCTACTAGCAAATTTTCAAGTTGGTGGTACCGGGCAATCAAGGATGTACCTAAGGAGGTGAAAAAAGGAGCTTAATTCACTGGTGGCCTGGGAGTGCAAGTCCGAGCATCATAATTTTACTGCAGACAATCACAAATGAATGCATACTATGGTGCTCAGCTGGGGCAAAAGGACTCCAGGAGCTGCTGGCTGTGTCACTTGTTGTGGGTTAATTTTTCCTAAGTTTCTGTTGGGTGCTCTTTGTCGCCTAGCCTATACTAGACTAGTTTCTTTAGCCTTGTGTCTCACGTCCACAGATTATGTTAGCTGTGGAAGGCTAGTTGCTCTGGTCTAGTGTTTCCATATGGAGTCATGGGTGGTTTTCTCTCCCTCCTTTGTACTGTTCCTCTTTTCTCTCTTAATGAAATGGTGCACAATTCTCTTGCGTGTTCGAGAAAAAACAGGAAGCTGCACAAAACAGGGCCAAAGAACGTTACCACGTTGGCAGCAAAGTAGGAAAGGGAAAGGAGAGAAGGAAAGGAAAGAGCTAGTCAGGGCAACAGGTGGCTCACTAGAGGCAACAAGCAAGAGGAGAAGAATCTAGGACAACCATGAAGCTCTGGTACCATGTTAACAATAGCACATCTCTGTTCAATATGCCCTTAAGGCAAATATACAACTACAAGAACAGCTCATCTCTGTCCAATATGCCCTAAGGCTAATATACAACTACAAGAGGTGTATGCATACACACATACAAAAAACACATATACATCGAAGGAAATGTAAACAAGGAGTATATTTACATCTAACATCATCAACATCTACAATAGGAAATTTGATGTGGACAGCCTGAATTATAGGCAAGAAAACAATACCAGAGCCATAACAGTCCCACATAAATCTTACTGCTTATCTCTCTTTCATTCTTTCTTAGTTGCAAGTACAAACTACAAACCAATGCAAATGAGGAAATGAATTTGTGTTCAAAAAAATATGAGGAAATGAAAAGGCTTACGTGCGGTCAATAAGGCGGCAAATATGTGGTGTGATAGATTCAACTTTACAATCTACAGGTATCGAGGGCATGCCAACACGCACATCAAGATACCTACAATGTGGCCAACAAAATACATATTTAAAATATAGTTAGAATACATATTACGCAAATTGACGAGCATACCTAAGGTAAATAGATGGATCATTGCGCGCTTCAATCCGATTGTTTGCCTCAACAATCTTCTTGATTCCTTTGTCGACAAAGTAGTTAAATGAGTCAATGTGCTCCTTCACAAGCCCTCTAACCTGGTGTTTCCATCAGAGAGAGAGAGAAAATTAAATCAAAGCAACAAGAGCTTCAAACTGAATAGTCGTTGGCACATAAAAAACATGTGAATGAGTTGATAGAATGAGTGACCAAGGAACGAAATGAGTCATGAATTAGACATAGATACAGGATAACTCAAGTATGGAACAGAGCAAGGAGCTAATCTGCGGCAAACAGAGCAAGGAGCTGAGACGTGCAATTGTGCATGATACGACTGTAACAAACAACATGCATGGTAATAATAATCGAGGTTAACACACGCCTACTGCTTGATCGCCCCGTGGATGCAGGGAGCATTAAAAACTGAGTGTGACAAAACTGATAGGCAATAAATAAATCAACAGGCAGCAGCATCTGTTGAATGAGAGCGTCATGCTGACCTTGAGGAAGGCCGGGAGGAGCGCGAACTTGTCGACAGGCTTCCTCACCGGCGCTGCCAACGAACGGTAGGTCGGTAATGGCATTGAATCGGCCACCTTGCCGCTGCACGGGGAAAAAAAAAAGGAAGAAGAGGTGAGGGTTTGGAAATGTCGGGTCGGTTTGTGGTGGAGGAGGCGAGCTACCCTTCGCTGTCGCCTTTGGCGAGCACGGTCATGGCAGAGGGGCTTGAAGGCAGAGTGCGGAAGAGGAGCCAGGTGACGCGGAAATTAACAGAAAGATAGGCGCCGCTTTCACAGGTGAGCTGCCTCCTGCTGTTGTCTTTGGGGTCCGAGGCGGCCGATGGCAAAGAAAAGAGGCGGCGCCGGCTGGCAAGACGAGAGCGGAGTACAGTAGAGGAGCCGGAGGTTGTGGGCACAGCGGCGCTGAAGGGCGGAGGGGCGTGTCGCCACCCCAGCACCTGCGCCGTCACAGGCGCGCAGCCCCTGCCTGTTGTCTTTGGGGTCGGAGGTGGCCGATGGTAAAGAAGAGAGGCGGCGCCGGCTGGGCTGGCTAGATGAGAGCGGTAAAGACCTAGAGGTGCTGGTGGCGGAGGGTCTTGAAGGGGCAATGTGGCCGGGCGGAGTAGCGGGAGGCTGGCGGCGGCGGGAGGAGACGCGGAGGCGGAACCTTTCGTGTAGGGCAACCTCTGCGCTGTAGATTATTCCGACCTCCGATCATGATCCGACGGATGTAGTCTTGACAGCACAGTGTCAGGCCCAGACCATGCCTGAAGGTGAAGAATGTTTGTTTATAATATAATATAATGGGCCTGCGCGCCTACATGGAGTTAGGCTGAGCCCGTGTACAGGCGCCAAAAGTCCAGTCTACCTTCGCTAAACTATTGTTTTGGTCTGATCTCTTAAAATTAGATATTTTACCATTCACTTTTCCTATCCGATGGTCGCCTGGGTTTTGTTCGTTTGCCCAGGCGACACGCGGCGCGCGCGAGCGCGAACGCTGGCGACGCGCGGCCGCGCGGGGTAACGGGTTTTTTTTCGTTTTTTCGGGTCCGGTCCAAATTTGTTGTGCGCGCCCGTTACCAAAAATGTTGCCGGCTCCGCCTTAGATTGGAATCCGGACAGGACACTGTTCAAATTCCTAGGTCATCGCGCCCAGATAGGAAAGGATTCGTGTTTGGGGGTCCAGGCGGAGGGGGCGACCGGCGATTCCCCTGCTCCTCTTCGTGTTCCTCTTCGTCCAGGCGCATCGGAAGTCCTCCCTCGTCGATTTGGAGGCCTACCGGAGGTCCTTCCTCAGCGTCGTTGTCTTGTATGTTCGGTCGCGGCTCCCTCTCCCTCTGCTTTGTGCTTGTTTGCTTAGAGGTTGTTCTTCTAGATCTGGCTCGAATCCATGCATGGTTGGAAGATTGGGCAGGGGATGTGTCTTTGTAATGGATGATTGGTCGAAATGGGGGATCCGCTGCATATATGTTTTGGGATGCTGTCGGTTCGTTGATGATTTAGGCTATGGGGAGGGGATACGGAAGAGGGGACGAGGACTGGTTGCAACGGTGGATGTGGCGCTGGGAGTGGGGGATTTTACGAAATGGGGAACTGCATGATTCATACTCTATTTTAGGCTTTTCTATTTTTTTGTTGCTATTTGGTAGATCTGGTGTCTGCATGATTTCAGACTAGTTCAAATATCTATGGTAGTTTGCTCAGACGTGCATGGCAAGTGGGAGGAGCATGTCCTGGATATGAACATGTCCTGGAGATGAGCATGCTTCTCCATGGTAGTTGTTTGCTCTGTTCTATTGTGGATTATGGATTGTGATGGGTGCATGTCCTGGAGAAGTATGCATTTGTAGCAGTGAGTGTGGTGTGTTTCTTGCAGACTTGGTTCATCATGGTATGGTATGGTGTTGGATTTTGGTTGTGGCCCTGGTTGCTTGCTCTGACGGTAGGCATCGCGATTGGGATGGCAAAATGGGGGTGGGGGTTGCTGGCAGGGCTGTCGTGTGGCAAGCAGAGGTATGGGGTGGTGGGGTTTTCATTTGTTCCATTTCTGCAGTATTTGGATCTTGCATTTCTGGTGTTTGCATTTGTTCTTGTTCATGAGCAGATTCATTTCTATGCTTCAGTTGGGAGTTGTGATTTTTATGTTGAGATGATTCACAATAGACTTGATTAAAGGTGATTTAGAGATTGCATGCTTACTGCACCCAAAATGATGATTCGTCCCAATGATTAAATGATGATTTGTGCCTTTTCTACTTGAATTGCATCAGTCCATAGTACTACTGCATCCAGTGGTGGAGCGTGAGTAATATTTAAGGGGGGGCAAATTACCATTAAAAATTTATTAGCAACTGGAGATGTTAGATTAGTGAGAAAGTATAGTACAATTTATAATGACGGAACCATTAAAAATTTAGTCTCGTATATAAAAACTAAAATTTGGTGCTAATATAGGAGGGCATCTCCGGCCAAACTAGAGAGAAAAGTGTATTAGAAAATTCATCAATCACACAAGTTAACTGTTGCTGTTACCTTGTTTATTTTCTATCCTTAATTTCCAAAGTATCACTGAAATGCAGATTGTTTGTTACTAATATTAGAATGTTAAATGCAACTTGTTTTGTTTGTTATTTGATTGGCTGCAACTAGCAACTTGGTGATTAATTATTCTTTATATATATATATATATATATAGCCATGGCTGACGATGATTTGGGTTGTGCTGGCGACTCCGGAAATGTTGAGAATGATGATGAGTTTTCTATGAGGTTTGAAGATGAGAACTCAGAATCATTGAATGTTGGTGAGGTAATTCTCTTAGTTTATTGCGTCTCTGGTTTGTTGTCTCTGTTGTTGTTTTTGCGAGCTATCATGAACTAAAGGTAGTGAGTAGTTACTCTTGTCATCATGTTTTGGAGCATAATAGTTTCAGTGGATGCGGTTTGAGCAGTAACCATTGTATGAATTCCTTCTGTTGTAGGTTTTGATTGGTTCCTCACATTAGCGTTGCATTGCATTAGGGGTTATGGAGCATACCCTTAACCTAGATATCAGAGGACTATGCAAACTCGTATTTTGTGGTTGTAGTTGTTTGCCTTGTTTGCTTGTTATCTGTGAGATTTGAGATGTGAAAATCTATATGACACTATTAGTTTGTTGTAAAATCATTTTTCATTGTCCAGTTAGCAGTTTCATTAGGAACATTTGTTGATGCATGTAGCTATTGTCAGGAATTGCTTTCCTCACTTTTTTTGTAGCACTCGTATAGTAGTACTTTATTGAGAATGAAATAAATGGCGACATCTTTTCTTACATGTATTTGACAATTTATTTCAATTTTTATTCCACTTTTACCTTGTTTATACATTATGCTTAACAATTTATTTATTGTGGGATATCTTTACTTGAATGCTTTACTATTTGTACTCATTTCTGTTGCTTGATCATGAATAAGTTGGATGTTTTTGAACTTAAAAACTTGTGCTGAATATGGTATTTTTCGGCTAAATCTCCTAATATTTGCCTGATTATTATTCTCAGCTTGTTTGCTTGGCTCAATATTTTGCATTTTATTATGCTTTTAGGACTCAAGTCCGTCAGATGATGAAATTGATCCTGTTGGAGCTGTTGAAGCTTTGAAGGGTCTTAGAGGAGTGATGTCTGGAGTATGTTCCTGAAACCTTTTGGACTGAACCGTGCATAGTTTGTTTATCTGTGTTTTGGCATATTACCTTCAGTAATGAGCACAAAGATCTTTGTCCCTTGTTGTTGTCCTGCAGTTATTCTAGATTCCACTGTGTTTGTTCTGAACTAACTATTGATACTTTTTTTCATGATGCTAATTCTTTTAAGAAGAGGGGTAGAGCTAGACGTACTAGAAAGGTAAATTTAGTAGCATGTCGTTTTGTTGTTTTGACACCATGCTTAGTGAAATCATGCTTAGTTTGATAACATCCAATTTTTTTTCACTGTTTTCCAGAATACTAGTCATGTTGAAGGCAAGGGCAAAGGAAAATCAACTGCTGGTGCTAGTTCATATTCTAGGGCAGCAAGCAGGTGCAATAACAAGTATTTTGGAGAGATAATAAGTGCATTAGATGACCGTAAGAAAGACATTATCAGGGGCCATGGGTTTGGTAGGTTGTTAGATTATGATGGTTGTTCTGTTCCAAGAGGATTTGTGTAGTGGATTGCTGATCAAGTTGATGTAAACTGCCGTGACATACTTGTTGGAGGGAAAGTAATCCCTTGTAGTCCAGAATCTGTTCATCTTTGCTTGGGAATTCTATTTGGTGGTCAAGATATCAAGCAACAGCATAACGATTCTGTGAAGACCAAGTTTCTTTTAGCAATCAAAGAGAAGTCTCTGCCACTGAAAAGCACATTTGGCGACAAGTTGAAAGGCAACACATTGTCTGAAGATGACATATTTCGATATTTCATGGTTGTTGCTCTGTCTTTCTTTCTATGCCCAAACTCAAGCACTATTCCTAGTCCCAAATATCTTGGTCCTTTGCTTGATGTTTGTACTGTGAAAGATTGGGATTGGTCAAAGTTTGTCTTTGACTGGTTGTTTTCATCAATCTCAAGTTACAAGAAAAATAATAGGCAGACAATAGGTGGCTGCATATACTTTTTAGCAGTAAGTCTTGTTCCACTCGTCCTTTCTTTCCTATTTATTTATTTGTCATCTATATTTAATGTATCTTACTGTTAACTTTTTTAATGTTCTTGTAGGCTTACTATTTGGATTTCCTAGACTTTGGGTTTGTTCGTGAGCTTCCCCCAACTCTGCCAAGAATCAAATGTTGGAAAGGATCGATGATCAAAGATTATGCTAAATATGATCATGTCTCTGATTCTAAGTTTGGAAAACGTCCGGTAAGTATTGTATCTGCACCCTTGTTATAGTTTCTGTGTAATGGTTTCTGTTTGTGTGTGTTTACTGGCATAAGCCTAAATCCATTTGTGTGTGTGTTAACTGACCTAAGCCTGAATCCTAAGCCAATGATAACACACATTGAAATTCAATTACAGGTTGTGTCATGAGATAGTGTGGATGTTAATTGATAAATCTGTTTGGTGGGATTCAATGCCAGGTTGAGAAGTTGTAGACTGTTGTGAAATTCTTGCTGTTTTCTTCATAAAGATTACAAATAAAAATACGAATTAAATTAATTGCTATTATTAATAATGTAAATTGCACATGATGGGACTACAATTTTAGTGTCTAGCATACGCAATTTTCGTCATAGTAGTTCCTCTTTTTATCCTCTTTGTTATTCACTCTTTTGTCATTATGTTTGTAAGGGTCTTTTCAGGATGCTGACTTCAATACATTTTGTGTTAGGTCAAATCATTTGAGGACACTAGCTACGTAGTGGATTGTGGTTATTTTAGAAAGACTTTGGATACACATTGTGATTTCATCCAAGAACAGGTTGGTGCCTTGTCTACTATGTTTATGAGCTTCTTGTATATTGAGTTTTACATGATTCATATGTTTATATTAACTTGACATTACAGGACAAAGATGGTATGTGCGAGCTTTTTGAAGAGCACCACACTAGAGTTGGCTATAGGAATCCGACCACACTTGTTTCCAAAGTGTTGAAGTACTTGTATGAGGCTTCGGTAGCTCGTCGTGGCGCTCACGTACATGCTGAGAGTTCTGCTGGCAGAGTACCTTCTCCTGTACAAGCTAACGTTGATGATGAAGGTGTTGATGTTGTACCCCGTAAATATGATGCTCCAGTGTTTTCTCCAGTACATGATTCTGTTCGTGAAGATGTCTTGGATGCAAGAATGGCTCCTGGTCCAAGTGAAACAGTTGCGAAAGAAGTTGTCTTGGATGCTAGATTCCCTGGTGGTCCAAGCGATAAAGATGTCAAAGATGTTGATCATGCTGCTGGTCCAAACGGTGAAGGAGTGGAAGAAGTTGCTGCTATTGTTTGTCCAAGTGTTATAACTGTGGAAGAAGAAGGTGCTGCTGCTGGTAAAGATCCCAATTTGGAAGATTTTGAAGCCAAGAATGCCTCTGCTGCTAAGACTCATGAAGAAGAAGCCTCTGCAACGGAGATAATTGAATCAGATGGCATGTATGATTCTCAGGGAACTGAGATTCTTCCTCGTAGTAGCTCATCTGCTCAAGGTACATGAAGTGTTCTGTATCATTTGTTTCATCACTAAAATTTAATTTTTGTATCCCTTGTTTGAAACTATTTAATGCATATTTGTCATGTGCAGCTTTTGAATCTATTGCATACTTTTTTTTAATATTTTCATGTGCAACTTCGTGTAGAAATAATAAGAAGAGGAAAAGCAACACTTCACAATCTTTGAGTCCTGATAGTGTTGGCTCTATGAGTAATCGGAAGATGAGTTTAAGGATGTCTACAAGGCTTGCTGGATTTAGTCCTATTTCTGGACCTGGAGCTACAATGGACAACCCTGTAATTGTTGAAGAAGTCGGTGCTCAAACTTCTAAGCGTGGAAGGAAAGGGAGGAGCAAAGCCAATGCATCTCCCCCGTCAATTGAAGAAATCACTTCGGATGTCTCACCAGATGAATTGTTCTTTTCTGTATTTGTATGTGATTTAATTTAGTTTGTAACACGTTTGTGAAAACACGTTTGAAGCTTTGTTATTTGTGACTTGTCGAAGCTCACACCTCTTATTTTGTCCTTGTCTTTCCATAGAAAAAAATTGTTACTTGTCATCTGTGATAACACATCCTAAAATTTTTTTTGTCATTGTATTTGTGCTATGTGATAACATATCCTAAAGCATTGTCATTGTACTTGTCATTGTGTGTGTGAGGGGTTAAAGTTCTAGGTCCTGAATGAGAGTAGGAAAAAATGTGGTTATTTTCCTTGTCTTTCCATAAAAAAAATTGTTACTTGTCATCTGTGATAACACATCCTAAAATTTGTTTTTTTATCATTTTTTTATCATTTAAATACTAGAGTTGCATAGCTTTGTTGGTGGGTATGTCGTGTGTGTGTTTCTTCTCAATTTAATGAAATGGCATGCAGTTTTCCTGCCCATTCAAGGGGAAGAAAACATTAAATGTTGCAGTTTTCCTTCACACATCACAAGGATACAATTGTAATTATTTTTGTGTTGTCCACTGTCTGTGACTTTGTTTCAGACCGGTTATGTATCATATCCACTGTCCATCTGTCAGTCTATAAGCATACAGTAAAAGTAAATATTATGCTAAGACTAGTACAGGCAACTAATTCACACCTTTTTGTTTTAGGCTGGTTATCTGTTGTATCCACTGTCTAGCACACTTGTATCCGTCTATAACATGTAGTAAAAGTAATATTAGACTTCATGTTCTGTTGGCTTTCATGGCCTTCATGGTATCTTGCTGACCTCTTATTTCCAGTTTGTTATGATATACACTTATTCGATCGATAATATTTGTGGCTTCCAGGAAGCTAAATATATTGTATTTTGAAGTTGCTTGTATGAATATGCATGGTCTGCCAGATAGCTTATTAGTACACAATTGTCTGCTACCTAGCTTAGTACTACCCCTTGTGAGAATTTTACAATACTCTGAGTAGTATAAGCTTCTGAATTTAGCACATGATTGTCTGCTATCTAGCTTGCACTTGCTACAACTTGTGTGAATATGTAAAGTCTAAATTCTTATAGCAGATTGGAACTTAAATGGTCTTGTTTCTAGTGAACAGAATACTTATAGCAGATTAGTGAGTCAAGGTCTATTCGCGCTAATTTGCATCTGTGACTCTGACTCTGCAGATTTTTGTTAGAGAATAGCAGCAAATCCAATTAAATAGTGCTATTAACAAACTCCACTGGATCAGAAAATGACATCTCTCTTGTTTTCTTTGTTTTTCTCCTCTGTCCTCTTACTTTTGCTCTTGTTCTTTTGCTCTAAGCAGGTGGCTTCCATCCTATCCTAATCTCAGTGCGCCTGGGACTAGGTATTTGTGGGAAATCTGTGCCGGTTTGTGAGAGGAGAGCCTGATTGGATTGTGTGCCTATTGTTTTGTTTCCTAGGTTGTCTAGGACCTCATACTGGTCAATCTGAGGGCTAATCTTTAGATTACTGCTCCCCCCACCCCGCCTCCCCGGTTCCAGTTTTAGATCTTTTTTCAAACCTGCTGCACATCTATAGGCTATGAAAGAATACTCTAAACAGCTAAGAGTTGATGCTTGCATAAAATTGTTTGAATAATTCAAATCTTATGAGGGCCTCTACTTTTTCTTGTGATCTGAAATATGTTTTGTTCTACAAACTAGAGTACCGCTCCTTGCTATACCACTGAACTATGTGATCCTATTTTTCTACTACATAGTTGTTGAAGTGACCAAACAAATAAAAGATCCCGTTACTTAATTACAGTCAGCAGCAATTTAAATTGCAAGTATCGGGCACTGCAATTGTAGTTTTGAGTATATGCAATATGCTGGTGTGAACCATTTGCCTCGTCGTTTTGTTATTTTTCTACTAGCTGATCTAAGTGGTTGCTGGTTTTGCATTTTCTACAGTCTTATATAGAATGGTGTGCTGAATTATAGAGACTACACATATCATGTGTTCGGAATAGCACCTGCAGGTTATTGTAGTTGTCACAAATGAAACGTCTAAAAGAAACCTCAATGCATCAGATTGGAACAAGAAAACCTTATTTTCAGACTGCCAATTTGATTTTGTACCTAGAATTTGCTAAGTGTTACTATGTATCCTTCACCTTTTTGATGGGTTATTTTCTCATTTCACATTGAACTAATAAGTCATATTGTCTTTTGCTAGGCTGTAAACAATGTAAATAGCATTATTGGACTAGCAATTGTTGGAAAGGATTATTTGTGTCCTTGTAATTTCATCTCAGTTTATAGCTATAGTTTTTCCTTTTTGAGTCTAGTTTTTGTATCTTTTGATGCTTTATGTTTTCCCTATATTTCTTTTTATTTGCAGTTGCTCATACAAAGATTGGTGGCAAGAGGAATTAGAAGACACCTCAATCTTCAAGTCCTGCCATTGTATCCCGCAAGTCTCCACGTGGAGTGTCTAAAAAACTTGGTAGATCTCCTCTTAGTCGTGTGGATGATGGTAATGATGGAGTGAAGAATGCCCAAAGTGCTTCTAGGACTGTTCCTGGTCTTTCAAAAGTTGCAACTGCACGTGACAAGCACCATGAAGGCACAAAGGATACACCTGTACTTGTTGAAGAAGGGCCAGTGTTAGCTTCTAAACCTACAACCAAACGTCGAAAGGTGAAAATAGAAGTGACTTTCTGTTAGTGTGTCTGTGTGTTTAGTAAACTGTAGTAAAGTAATAATCCTACCTGATTATTGTTAACTGCAGTCAGTTTGCATAATGTGAAGTTTCACATTTGACTGAATCTTGTAGTTCTCCTGTACTTAGAGCTGACTTTATTGTCCTTGTTCAGGTAGTTGAAGGAACTACTGGAGCTGCTGGACTGTCAATCAATAAGATTGAGAACACTTCCGGTTTGTTTGTCCTTCTCAGTCATGAAAAAATGTTAAACAAAGTCTATAATACAAACCTGACACATGTTAGAGCATGCTTACTACCTATTTCTTGATTGCACATTCATTATTAGTAGATTGCACATTTGATTTACTATAATTATGGTATTTGTGTTGGGCAATATATGTTTTTTCTCATATATGTCAGCTTTAACATATGAATATTTGTCAACTGTAGTTTTTAATATTCTTTACCATTTTGTTTTTTCATTAAGCGGTGACAACACCTGTTGATAAAACTAATATGAAGAACAATGCTCCCTACTTTAATAGTCCTAGCATGCCATCGTTTAGAATATTTGAAGATGAGGATGATTTAGGAAATTATGTTGAAGATCCTAATTTGAGACGTCCTGTTGGTCCAGTATCTGGTACAACTTGTCCTATTGATGGTGTGAAATCTGTCTATCCACATGCTGTCGCCAGTGATACGCAAGGAAAAGTCAATTCTGTGGTACATGTTTCTGCCATTTCCTATTCTACCTTTGGTATATCACAATAGTGTATGTATATTCCTTTTTTTAATTATTTATTATGTGTTGCTGCAGCTGAAAACAACTTGTACTTCAGAAGACAATCATGGTGCTAATGTAAGCCATGGAGCTATCCCTGTAAATGTATGTTTGTAGCTTATTTACTCGCTCATATGTGTTTGTAAATTGTTGTTTGTGATAGCATCTGATGTACTTTTTCTTTTTGATAGGTTCAATCTGAGACCAGTTTCTACTTTCAGTTTTACCCTGGACCAGAAAAATGGACTTTTATTGACCAGATGAGATCTAATCCATTTGGTCGTCCCATTAATGTGAGCAATCAGGAGAGTGTTGAGTCTGAGACAAATGTCAATGTTGAAAATGTAAGCTTTGTTGGGTCAAATTTGTTTTATCACATATCTTGTGATTTTTTCCTCTATTTTGTTATGTTACTAATATGCTAGTGTTTCTTTGATTAGGACTTTGTGCATATGGAGTCTTTACCTTTTACAGAGACTCCTCCTGAAGATCCAGATGCTCCTGCTCCTATGCCTCTTGCTGCAGTCAGCCCTTCCGGAGAACACATTGATCTTGTAAAATTGTGTTACTAGTTTTATGAATTTGGAACAGTTGTCTTGTGAGATAACCTACTGATTTGCTTTTGTTGTATCTTTGGTATTGGAAGGACAATTGTTAGTACTTGGGACTGCTCTCAGCCATGTAGTATGGATAGTTGTAGTACTATCCATACTCTATTGTACCTTAGTGGTAGTAGTGTTGTATATATTTATAATAAAGGCAACTTAGCATTTTTGATTTGCTTTTATTTGTGTGCTTGTGTGTTAGGTAGTTGGAGAATAGAATAAAATAGCATGTGGCCTACTATTTCAATTTAACTCTATGTTTTTCGAGCAATTTTATGTTTTTCTGATGTTGCAGGTGGCTACACCTCTTCCATCCTATCGAGGTGGAAGCTTTGTTTGTGCCAAAAGTATGGGAAGCAATGGTTTATCAGAAGAATCTGAGTTCTTTTCGAACCAAGTCCCTTGGTGCTCTTCTAGTGCTAAGTTGGCTGTTCATCGTCCTAAGAGGACATTGATCCCAAGCAAATACAAGTTGAGCCCTTATATGATCCCTCAATCAAAGATAATAGTGTCCAGACTTGAAGCTGACATGTATGATGTCGTTTTGAAGATGGCAGAAAATGAACATTCCAAGTGAGTTATAAATTGTTGGAACCATGTTTTTTGTGTTTTCAGAAAATGACACTTGAATGAAGTAATAATGATTTGTTTTCATTTATTTCAGTCTCTCTGTAATTGATTATGGGCATGTAGTTGTCAAGTTAGGTGTACTTGCAAGTTCTCTAAAGCCTCAAGGAAATGTTCATTACTTTGTGATGAATGCATTTTGTAGATTGTTATTTCATAGGAAGCACCCTAAGAAATCTTACAAACATTACTTCTTCTCTAAAGTTGGTGTAAGTTTCATTTTGCCTTTTCCCCCTCAATTAAATGTAGTAACTATATCAATGAAACAATATTGAGCAATCTGTTTTTGCAGGACTATTTAATTGGAAATCATGGACCTAATGATAGCAAGGAGAAGGAGTTATTTGATAATGCAGTGAAATGTTTTAAGGGTGCTTCTCTTGCTAGGTCGTTAGCTTACAGCCAATATGTGAGTAACATCCTTTTATAATTTTTTAAGCTTGTAGCATGTATCTTGTGTGCCACTGTAGTTGTGCTAATAAGCCCTTTTTTGATTATGTGTTATTTTGACAGCTTTATTTCCCTATTCTATTCCAAGATCGGTGGTATGTTGTTGTTGTGTATTTGAATTGAAGATTTATTTATGTCTTGGATTCTTGTACGCTGCATTTTGGAGCTGGCTCGCATTTTGATAAAGCTATCCATGATGAATTTGTAAGTAGCATATTACTTCTCCTTGACCAACTGGTGTCTCTTCTTTTGGCATCAATATTTGCTACCTGTAAAAATATTAGACTCAAATAACTATAGTGAGTTCAATTTTGAGCGTTGCTTGTCATCATATATCTCTATTTTTTGTCTCTTCCTGCATTTAGGTAGCAAACTTGACAGCAGTTTGGAAAAAAGCTGTTAACATTGACTATGGGTTCCATGGATATGAAATTAAATATGCAGATGTACCTTAACAGACTGAGAAGTATGTGAAATACAGTTTTTTTAGATCATTTGCTTTTTTGTGTTGCTTATATTATTCTGATCTGTCTTTTTGATATCATGTTTCAGCTTTACCAATGATAGTGGTATTTTGGCAATGAAGAATCTGGAACTTTGGGACATCAATGTCTCTTTGGAGGACAAGTTTTCAGAGGCTGATACTGGGCATATTCGTATCAAGTATGTCAACGACATGATTTTCAATGAATACAACTATTCTACTGATGGTCGATCTCAAGTCATGGAATATGATGCTAAGGTAATACAAGTTGCAATTTTCTACTTTGTGTTTTATTCCTTGATGTACTTGATTGATTGTTGTTTTACTATTTTTTCCATAGGTGTATGAAAAGTACTACAAGTGATCATGGCATCCCGTGTTTTGTTTAGATGTTTTGTTTAGGTTCCTGTCTTGTATGGGATGAGAACAATTGGTGATAAATTGGTTGTAACCGTAAACTACATTGGATGATAATATTCTGATTGGATGGTTTGTTTTGATGTTTAATGTTTGCTCTTTTTTTACCATTATTATTAGTTAAGGATCAGTTTATAAAATTTTGGTAGCGAAGACTTTTGTGCACTATGGGTCAGTTTATTAACTTTTGGTATCGATGACAAGGAGAAGCTTTGAGGGTTTGTGAAGTTCTCTCTTATTCTTTCTAAAGATGATGGTCTGATGCACATCATTGTGTCTTGAGAGGTAACTCACTGACTGGAATTGTCACGTGATCTATGTATGAAACGTGTTAAAATCTAGTAACTTTTGCTTTGTTAGTATAACCAAGCATATATTAAGTTTTTGTCCTTGTCACTTGTAGTCCATGTGCTACATATTTTCTATGACTCAGAGTCGCAAATCAGGATATACCTGCTAGTTTTTTTGAGATGGACCGAATTGTTGCACTGATTTCCGAGCTTATGTAAACCAAACAATTTAAATATTCAGTTTCATAATTGGTGCTAGAATGTAAATTGTAACTGTCCAGCACTGCAATTCCTGTTGCGACCAAATGTAGTGTGCTTGTCTTTGTTGATGAGAACAATATCACATAAACTGAAATTACAATTGGTCTATTACTAATAAATTACATAAATAATTTTGCCACTGAAATTGCAGCTATTAGCATTCCATTTCTTGTTATTGGTTCTCTCATTTGCCTAATCTTCCCTTGTTAATTTTGCTTGCTTGACTTTTGCACTGCTACTGTTGGTTGTGAACATCTCCTGCATCATAATATCAACAATATTAGATGAATATACATATGACACAGGCCACAAGTGTTGATGCAGTGCTAATATTTACTTTTTGGCTATGTTTGTCTGTGTTACCTGATTTCCTTTTCTTTGTTTTTGAAGGCTTTGGGACTTGAGGAAGGTGCTTATTTTTGCACGTCTTGATGTTATGGCCTTCTTCCCGACAGTGTGTACATGCAAAGCTGCTTTTGGTTTTGCTTCTGAGTTCCTCAACTATTCCTATTTGCCTGGTAGGTTTTTTGGGTCTTCCTCTTTTCTTAGCATTATCAGGATCTTGTAGTACCACTGTACCATTTTGTTGTGTTGATTGTGCCTGAGCCATCCCGACTGCGTTATCACCATCTTCTGAAAGCACCTCTGTATCACTATGTTGAGTAGGTTGTGTTTTATGCACCCTAACTTCTTCTGTTGTTTCATTCAGTTTTCTTTCCATTGTCTCTGCTTCTTGTAGAATATAGTTGAACGTTTCCACAGTTCTTGATCCATCTGATGCAATAGTGCTCAATTTGTTTGACAAAATGTTGTGCCTCAAAGGCCTGCTCTTCTCAATATCTAGTTGTGGTACAACATTATGCGTTTTCAATTGTTTCCTCTCCTTATTCCTCTACCTTTCAATGAAATACTTGTCATCAAGCTGAGTTATATTCAGGTTTGTTAGCACCTTGATGATATGGCAGCAGATTATGCCATCTTTTTGAAATTTGCAACATAGACAACTATAGAGTTTGTTTGGCAAGTCCACTATGACAATGTACCTTCTTGTTCTGAACTCAAACTGCCTATGGTACTCAGATTTGACCACTGCATAAACCTTGTCTTTCTGTAGTTCCTGAGCCACATACTTTGTTGCCAATGTGATCTCCTTTTGGAACTTGAAGAAGATCTTTCTGTTGTATAGCCTTGCAGCTTGCCTTTCGAACTCATATGCTGTACTCAAATAAGGCCTTGATCTAGTTTGAAAGTCTTGTTCTTCTTGATTCTTTTCTGTTGTATTTGAGATTCTTTGGAACTCATTCATAAATCTCATAATGCTGTACCTTGGTCCGACATCTAGTTTGAACAGTGCATTTGTGCCTTCACTTCTTGCTGTAGAGTTGATGAAAGGGAAGAAATGCTCCTTGAAGTAGCATGGAACAAAATTTTTCCTATTGAACCACATTTCACCAAGGTATTTGAAGCCACTAACATCATATGTTTGTGGCAACTTCTTATACATGTGCTCAAATTCAGTTTCTGTCAGCGAGTTCCTTAGGATGTCAAAGAGATCATCATGGAGCTTCTTATTCTTCTCGGTTGAAAATACCCTTCCACCCTTCTCTTGTGCTTTCTTCACAATGTGGAAGAAGTAGTTGCGATGAATAGTTTCTGGTAGTATCTTTCTGATGGCAGCCTTCATTGCTAGGTCTTGATCTGTGATTATAGTTTTAGGGTGCTTCCCTTGCATACAAATGAGTATTGTCTGAAAGAGCCACTCAAAAGTTTCTGTCGTTTCATCCATGATGAAGGCGCAGCCAAAGAGGCAGTTGTCCCCATGCCCTGTAATTCCTACAATTGGTGCAAACTTGAGGGAGTACTTGTTGGTGTTGTAGGTTGTATCGAAACTGATGTAATCTCCAAACTCCTCATAGTATCTTCTACTTGTTCCATTGGATCAAAAAATGTTTTTCACTTTGTTGTTTTCATCTATGGAAAACCTATAGAAAAACATGGGGTCTTCTGCCTGCTTCTTAGAGAACCAGTCATACACTTGCTGCATATCATTGTCTGATGTTGCCTTGTTTAACTTTGTCTTCTCATTGCTGATATGCTTCTTGTTGTATGGAGTGACATCGCCTCTTATATAAGATAGGATTGCCATTATCTTCCTGTCCGGTAGGTTGACTTTGTTGAATGTTTCAATTAGTTGCTTCTCCATTTTAGTCATCCTAATCTGTGAAAACAGCTTGTTCTTTTGATTCTTGCCTGCAAACGCATGATTATGCTCAAGATTCAATCTAGTGATTGTCCATTCTCCATTTTGTAGAGTGACAACGAGTTCAGCGGGGCACTGGGTCGGTACAAGCGTACTTGTTTTCCGTTTGTTTGCCACCGGATTGGGTGTTGGTGGTGTACCAGAAATCTTCTTTTTGTTCTTTCTTGCACTTTGCACTCCTGAAGCAGCAGAGCTATGATCCCTCTTTCCTCCACCTGACATGTTGCACTTGAGTGTAACTCTTGTTACCTGGTCATAATTGGGATCTTTTTTATCTTTGCACTTGTATGTGTGGCTTTTGAGTAACGAAAACCCCACAATAAATGCATAGTCATTGTAGAATTTATATGCTTCTTTCTGTGTTTTGAATTTCATGCCAAGCCGAGGAACATGTCTGCTAGCTTCCTCCTGAGACAAACGCTCAGCTGCCATAATACTCTCATTTTCAGCTTGTATAGCTCTAAGCTCTTTGTCATCTTGTTCATCTGTAGCCTGTACATGTTGTTCACCCTTAGCATTTTGTTCCCCTTCTCTGCCTTGTTCTTCTTGTGGTTGTTGTTGCACCATGTTTTCTTCACTGCCAAAGTCTGGTACTAGTACTGACTCAACCTCAGTAGGACCATGTTGTTGCACCATGTTGTTAAAGACCATCCAAAAGTCTCCTTTTGGATGGTCTTCTGCTGCTGATGCTCTGAGATTCTGCTAGTACTGATGTACATCTGGTTCTGTAGTCATAGGTAACAAAAAATGTTTACTGTTACACATTTGAACATATATTTAAAGAAAACAAAGTAATCTACATGTATATATAGAGAACACGTAAATACCTCTAGTGGAAATGGCTCGTTGAGCATGTCCATGTAACTTCCTGTCATTTGTGATGATAAAATATCTTTATAATTCTGATTTAAAGATTTTGCTTCAGCTATGACTTGGTTGATAAGGGTTGTATATCTTGTTCCTCCTTGTGATAGGACATAAGTTGTTCCTCCCTGTGATGTGATGAGCTGTAAATATTGGTATTCACAACAACAATAAAATCTTAGATTTATTGTTAGTATCAAGTTTTTTTTTAAAAAAATGCACTATGAGTTTTAGGAATCTCACTTCTTTTCTCTGTATTTCTTGTTGTCCATAGTTGTTGTAGTTCACTGGTGGTGCTGAGCTCTCCTGGTAAAGCATGGTTTGAGTGAAATGGCAAGGATATAAAGAGATTTAGAAGAAATTAGTGGAATAACAGATTGAAGATAGACAAAGTAAGTTGATTTCCTTTGTACCTCATTAGCATTCCTGACATTTTCAATATTTGACTGAAATCTGTAGAAGCTTTCAGGATTGAATTCCAAATCCTTTCTAGAAGCACTCTGGATATGATAAAGACATATGGGTTAGTTTATAAGGCTGTGTTTGTTTGAATATGTGTGTTTTAAGTTATTTAAACTTAGTATTTTAAAATTTTAGAAGCTAACATTCATTTCTTCTCTTTGTTGGTCTTGTCCATAGCTGTTGTCTTGCACTAGTGTTGTTGAAATACCCTGTTCATTAGAAACAAGCTAAAAAAAGTCAAATATCAGTAGTTGCAATTAGGAATAGTGTAAATTGCAAGTTTGTCCCACTGCAATTGTTGTCTTCTTAATTTGCAATAACTATAATTTCTATTTACCTCTTGAGTATAATTGTGGTTAACAATGTTTGAATCAAAATTGTAGTAACTTTCAATATTTTCTTCTAAATCTCTTGCCAAACCATGCTGCATATACAAAGATAAATTGATTCATGCATAATATGGTATAAAGGAAAACACATAAATTTCATGAAATGGACCTAAGTCTTTTTTCCAAACCTGCTGACAATATATGTTAGTTGTTATCTCAGACAATTGAGTAAGCTCCAGTGCACTATCTTCAGATCCAAAACCCATTTCCTCAAAGAAATCTGCATCTGATATTTCATTAACCTGCACAAATAGCTTGTGTCTAGTATTGGTGTACATTGAAATCATCCTGATCTACTTGGAATGGATCTTATTTGGCTGTTGCCTTTCTTCTGTAAATTATTCAAATTCCACTAATGGTTTAGAAGTGCATGTTCTATAGATTTACAGTGAATTTTGTATATTGGTCATAAGCAAATATAGATTACTGTAAATTACAAATTTTAATACTGTAAATTGCAAATACAGATTACTGCAATTGTGGTGATGAGTATATGAAATTTTGTCAATCTATGGTCCATATGCAGGAGTACTACATATATAAGGCAGCTTTATATTTTTTATTTGTACAGATTAGTGTCTACACTGTAGTAATGTCAAAAAGCAAATAAAAGAACTAATTGTTTCCGTATGTGTTCAGAGGTGGGCCTGGAGATGAACAAGATGAAGAAACTGTCCAGTAGGTTATGTAACTTGGTTATAGATTCTGAGCCAAATCGTACAGATGAACAAGAACAAGACAGAAGCAAGGAACAAGAGGAGATAAGCAATGTACTGGAACAAGTACACATAAGTACCTTCTTCCTTGGTTCATGGAATTGATGTATTTTCTTCATCATGTGTGCTTGATTTTTCGCCAGCGTCTGGATCTCCGATGGATCCAGATCTGTCTCTTTCTTGCAGCAGGGGAAAGTACTGCATGCAGCTGATTTGTGGATCTCCGATGGATCCAGATCTGTCTCTTTCTTTCATCAGGGGAAAGTCAGTTATGTAAAGCCCAGTTATGTAAAGCCTAGTGTGTAAAGCCTGTTGTAAAAGGCCGCATTCAGTGAAACGAACTCCAAGTATTATCGGGTTTCGGATGTTGAATCCGTTAACGTTTGGCGGGCCCGGTATGCGTTTGCGGGTGAATTTACGGACCTGGTAGGAAGACAGAGTCACAGATGCAGCACAGAAACAGATCTAGCAGTTGGATCTCCATCCAACGGTGCTGGACGTCGCCTGGGTTTTTCCTAAAAACCCAGGCGACTAGGATATAGCATGTCCCTTTACCATTTGATTGAAGTTGACGCTGGTGCCATTGAGCGCTTCAGCGAGGCCCTCACGTCTTGCGGATGGACATGGAGGAGAGGTCCAGGAGGCAGCTCCGGCCTCGGTGAGTAAGAGGAGGCCCTGCTTGATAAAGCCGAGAGGCGTGGACACGAATGGCGGTGCCGTAGAGCGTGCCGTTCTCGGTGAAGACACGGATACGACTGCCGGCGTCGCAGGAGAGCACATAGCGTGCACATCTGGCATGGTGGCCCTCGAGGTGGATGACGCGGGCGGCATCGGGGCCGTGGACGAGGAGGCGGTGAGGGTGAGGGTGAGCCGGTCGTCGCCGTGCGGGGATGACTCGATGAGACAGTGCACGGCGATGGAGCCGTCGGCGTGGCCGGTGAAGAGGCAGTTGGTGCCGCGTGGTGAGAGGTAGGTGAGGAGCGCAGTGACTCGGGACTCTCCGATGGTGGCATCAAGCTCGAGCAGTGCGTCGTCGTGGTAGAGAAGACGAAGACGCGGCAGCGAGAGTCCCCGACGACGAAGTACTTGGTGAGCCCATCGGCATCCTTGTACAGCAGCACGGCTGCCGCCGCGGCGTGCGCCCTCGCCATGCTCTCCCTCACATCTCTCCTCGTCCAAATCTACTAGCTATCTCGGGCCTAAGCCCTTGGAATGGTGCTCAAATATGGTGTTGTTGATCCTTGGTGTGTTGTTCTTGAATGAGGAGGGGTGGCCTCCTTTTATAGGTGCAGAGGAGGAATAATCTCACGACATATTCCCTTAATTCCTTCCTAATTTGATCAAAATGTCATCCTCTGAATTAATTCCACTGCGATACACATGCAATCGACCATAGAGAGATGGTAAGAGGCGGCCCGCAAACTTTGGGCCTGAATTGGGCCACTAGGGGTGCGGCCGCACCCCAATAAGACTAAATGCCGCGATCTTCGGTCTACATTCTCCTTTGGGCTTCCTTGTAAGGCCTACAGGAGTTTCGTGTCGAGAGGGCTCAATGCAGTGCGGCCACACCCCTACCAAGCTGTTTTGGCCTCATCTTTCGTGGGTGACTTTCCGTGGGCTTCTCAACTTGACTCATAATGTTGAGTTGGTTTGGTTTGACTTTTGAACTTATTCTCCACTTATCCGGGCCCTGATTTGTCTGGTGACGGATCTGCTCCTCCTTGGGCTCATGTCAAATATATGTTTTGCTAGGTTTCTTGTACACTTTAGACTCATTTTCTGTGTAATCCCGATATGCCCTCCTGCAAATGAATAATCACCAAAACTCGTGAAATTGATTAGTTATAAGCTCTAATTCTAAATTTGGTGTTTATTTTAGCAGTTTTTATATGAAAGTTGACGATTAGAAATTGAAGTTAAGGACCTCAACAAATACCTCCACACTTAGCCCTTTGCTCGTCCTCGAGTAAAGTTAAGGACTAAGATGGGTCATCTCCTTTGATATGAAATCTGCATACAAGTTATTCCAGACTTCACCTGGACCTGTGAACTTCTGAGTGTCTACAACATTATCTTGAGTGATTGAATAATGGAACAGCATGGATTCAAATCCCCTTGCATCAATCAGTTCAGAAACTTGGGTTTTCATTTGATTTTGAAAATGCAAACATAGCTTAGCTCCTCAAATGATTGTCCCAAATCGCTCAATGTTGTGTTTGATTCCTCACGAAGGCATATCATAGTGTTGCCTTCTTTCTTTCCTGCTTCTTAAAAGCTTATAGTGATCTTTGGGTAGGGAAAGATATGAAGGCATACTTACTCTGCATATTTTGTTAAGTCAAACTCGGATCCAAAGAGAAAAGATGTCATACCCTTAGATCAAGAAATGCATGTGTGTCGATAAAGATAAACTAATACTATACTCCTTTAACAAGAATGATCTCTCTCTAGTTTTTATTTTGAGAACATGGCTATTGCTCTTTCTCTCCTTTTTTCTCAATACATGAGCCTTCAATGCTCATCATTTTTTTCTCAATACTTTGGGACCTTCATGTGTCTATATTTTTTAAAAAATTTTGCATAGCCCATGTCTCTTCTTCTAAACCACATATTTCAAGAAAGATCATTATCTTTTTAGGATATGAAGTATTTGCCTAACAAATACATTTTTTTATCTACTCCTAGTGTAGGAGCAGAGTTTTTGGTGGATGGAAGCATGTTTTTGCATACTCCTAATATAGGAGCAGCATGTATATGTGGGTGTACATGATCTTAATCTTGGGGACATGGTAACTTTCTCAACAAGGGTCAACAAGATTTGACATAACTCAATACAAGAGTAAGTAGCATAATTTCGGAGGTTTTAAGCTCTAATAACTAGATATGGCTTTGTTAGGAATTTGCATATTATTGAGGAGCATGCTATTTGGATTTTGATTTTGTAAAATAAATCCCAAGTACTTTACATGAGAGAGCAAGTTTCATATCATCCTACTATATCTTATATTCCAATATTCCAATTACTTAGATAAAGTGGAGTACCTATGATAAGTTTGTTCACAAGTTTAGGAATGTCGACTAGGAATAAAGAGTATACAAACTTTTAATCATAGGATAACATGGAGATGGAGCATCACTTTTTAGTTTGCATTTTTAAATTTTTAAATTTATTCAGTTTTATCCTTTATTTAAAATACAGGGATATGAGGGTGGTGTTTACACAAACCATCGTTAAAGAGAAAGGAGTTGAAAGAGTCAGAAGTGGTCTGGTTTAGCCAATCCTTTCTAGAGCTTTCTGTCCTGTCCTTCTGCATGTTGTGTTGTTCGATGTTGTGCAAAGTGTTGGTGGGAGATTTCAAATGTGTGTTAGTTATACTTGAGAGATCTCCACCAAACTTATTCATGTACCTATTTTATTTAATAAAGAAAAACAAAAAGGAAACAAATAAGGGCTCTACCATTTTAAATACCGGAGCGCCTATATTTTATTGTCGTTATTATTATTTTTTATTTATATATATATTTTAAAGTGTTCACCTAACTTTTTATTTTTCAGCATAACTCAAACAATGCTAAAGAAAATTTGCAAAATAAACCTAGCCTTGATTTATCTCCATCATGAATTACTTCTATTGATCATGAAAGTATAACTTCAAAGTTCATTAACCAAATTTCAACACCATGTCAAATTTTAATTAAAGAAGGCTATTTTAACCTAATCACTATGCTTAATTTAAAAAGCCTATGGATGTATTCATGAATACACCCAAACCAGACCATACTACATAAACAAAGAAAGTATGAATTAGCATGATCAAGTTTTATTTTAATAGAGATAACATGAGTTAAAAGGGTTAGTGAACATTTATTACCTTTGCGTACCTTAGTGTACTTACCGGCGGCATGTGTGGATGGAAGTTGTGAGACTGTTGCAGCGGTGGCTTGATTGTGGTGGTAAGCAAAGGCTTTAGGATAGGAGAATCCTCCTTCCCTCTCTTTTTTCTTTTTTATCTCATCCTTTTTTCATAATTTTTTATAGCAAGGTAGAGCTAACATCATCGTCTCTCTTTTTTTAAGCAGGATGGTCTTTGGTGTGTATGGAACTTGGGACTCTCACCATCCACCCCCACACTTGGACTTTTGTGTGAAAGTCAAGTGTGTAGGATTGAGGTCTCCTTTTGAGTGTGTTCCATCACCAAAGAGCATCAAAGTGTATAGATGATACAGCTCCCATGTTCTTAAGCATCGTATGTCCCTTGTTCTTCTTAATCTCAACCTAAAATGATTAGCGGTCAAGAATAATACTAGAAGGTCCATACTATCTTAACAACATGTTCTTGCTTTTATTGATAAGACAGATTTTTTTATGATAATCTGTCACACCCGGTTTTAAGGACAAAACCAGACATACACCATATGTGAAATAAAGAAGACAAATCTCACATATAGCCACAGATAAGTGTAATATCAAAAGACAAATGCTTAATATACATAACTCAATAGTATAAAGTATACCTTAAAGAGCAACACAGCGGAAAGACAACTCCGAACACCGGGTGCAACCTTCACTCCAGGATCAAACTAACTGGTTGATCACAAGCCCAACAATTCCAGAATCTAACAGTCTGGTACCCTTCCTGAGATGTGGGGAAATAGCAAGAGTGAGTCCATGTCGAACTCAACAAATATAACATGGGGTTTATGCAGCTCAAAAAGTTTGACACGGGTTTACTGCAATAGCTTTTAGTGAGTCATCTCTTTAACAATTGAGTAGCAACAAGTTTACCAAAATCCCAAATAACCTCATGATCATGTAAACAAGAATAATGTATAGCAAGAAACAATAATCATTAGTGAGCATCAATATCATCAGTATTATCATTATCATCAGTGTTCATCATTTATTCTGTAAGGGTCCAAGGCCACTCGTGACCGTGAGCACGGCTGTTATAACAGTTTTACACTCTGCAGAGGTTGTACACTTTCACTGTGAGTCGTGATTTACCCTTTCGCCCGAGGTAGCTAATCTCTTGACCCACTTCCAAGGAAGGTCGGCAGGGTTCACTATGAAGTCTTTCAAAGGTTCGTCTAACAAGTTAGGGCCATTAGATTCACTCGGCAAACAGATGTAGAGCCCCCCTTCCAAATGGCACAATAACGCGCAGCCTATACACATAAGGACAGAGGCCGCACTATACCCAATTCGTCAAGCCGTTCTTACGCCATGAAGGAATACCTCTAACAAGCTAGAAAAGGTCCTCATACTTGACTAAAGCCAGAGCCATATAGCCCTCACAGTTGTACTGTAAGTCCCGGATGTTCGCTTACAGATAAGTCCTTAAGGAGAGAAACTAGAGCACCAAAAATACCCCAAGCTCTAGCCCTCTTGAGCCATATTGCTTTAAAGCATCATTTAAACGTTTATTGCATATATCATTAGTCAAGTTACAGATCATGGTTATTTATCTTGAGCACTAGCATAAATACTACCCAATGCAATATCCCATGGGTGTCAAGGTACAAGATACAAAAACTAGGATATCCTTAGTGGTAACAAGGTAGACACATGCACATGAATTAAGTATATTAAAGATGAATAGGAAACAAGGATAATCCCATGCTATACTTGCCTTAAACACCGATCCTTCGGTAAGCTTTAAATCTTCAACGTTCTTCTTCTTCTTCTTGATAACCACGTATATCTCACTGACTGGACTTGATCAATAAATCACCACACACACATCGATACAATCATACACGAAGCAAACAATAGATCTAAATTAGAACAGTACACCAAACATATGAAACAATATGTGAAAAGATTTTAAAAAGGTTCTACGCATTGCTATGAACACACAGGCGCGAAAAGCACTCTAATCGAAGCTACGGTTGAAAAGATACATCTACTGAAAGATTTGCTCATAGAAGAAAATATAAAACTATTAGTTTCATGTGTTTTAATTATATAATAACATATATAAGATATTTTATAGATACTATATATGAAATTAAGTCAAATTTAGATTCAAATTATGAAACTAAAGTAAAACAAATCATATTTTATTTACAAAACCCAGTTGCATAATTATTAATCAAGATATGATTTAAACCATAAAATTTTAGAATTAGTAATATGGCAAATACTGTCACTAACGCGTAGATCTCGTTGCTATGAATCTAACGCAACTCAAATGAGCTAAAACGGATCTAAAACATAGAAGATATGATTTAAACAAGATTTACTTTATTGAAGTAATAGATTAAATCTCACATCGGAACTAAAAGATAGAAAACCTAACCAACAGTAACACTAACAGTATAACAAGTTTGTAAAACTCTTCTACACGTTACTACGATCACATAGACATAAAGATCACTAGATTTGGATTTAAAACATACAAATTATGAATTTTCTAAGATTTCCTATAGATAAATAATTACTTTAATATAAACTCGAAAATAAATTATCTCAAACCTACTGTACAGTTCTATAATCATGTAGAGCTCGCAAATACGAATCTAACGCAATTTAAACGGGTCAAATCGGAGTTAAAACGGATAATTTATGACTAAAACAAACTCAGTGGCAAAACTGTAAATATCAGAAAACGTATTTTTCAATTACTGAGACGAAATACGCTTTCAACAAATCAAAACGTATTTTCGGAAGTTACGCGATCAAAATACGCTTTACAGAAAAGAAAACGTAAACCGGGAATACGCTTTGGACTGCGGGTTTACAACTTAAATCTTACAGGGACTCTTTAGCAAGATTCACAGGCGAACCGGTATCTTTAAATAACGGCCGTCCGATTTAAAATGGACGGTGCAGATAGGATCGGGGAGAGAGCCGGCGGCGCTTTCACCGGAATCGGGCCCGACGGCAACATCCCGTGGCGGCGCCATGGCCGGAGACGGCTTCCTCGCGCTACAGAGCACGAGCTTACGAACGAAAAACACAGGGAGAGAGAGAATGGCATGGCGAGCTCACCCCGTGCGAAGATGGGACCGGAGGATGACCGGAAGGCGGCGGCTAGCTCGCGGTGGCGGACGGTGGAGGCGGAGCTTCGGCAGTGGCGCGTCGAGACGACTAGAGCAGCTCCGAAAGGATGGGATCGGGGCGGAATAGTGCGGGGGTCCCGTTTTATAGCCCGGAAGCACGAGGAAACAAGGAAAGAACGAAGATTTGCGGCGGATTCGATTCACCGAATCGGAGAAGAAAGAGAGAAGGCGGTGCGGAGCCGGAGGAAGAAGAAAGGAAAGGGGAAGGAGACGCTGACAGGCGGGTCCCACATGTCGGCGACTCGGAGGGGGAACGGCCGCGCGCTGGCTTGGCGGGCCGCGATGGCTGGGCTTGGCCCACGCGGGAGCGAGGCGCGGGAGTGAGCGGGCCACGCGCGATGACGGGCCGACTGGCCGAGGAGTGGGCTGCGGTAGGAGAAAACGGCCTGAGAAGAAAAGAAATTCCTTTCTTTTTTTCTTTTTCTAATTTTTCAAAGCCAAATTTCAAAGAATTTTCAAATCCAAACTTGAATTTGATCAAACCACTCATCTCAAAAATTTAAATGCAACAGCATGAATGCTCAATCATGTTTCTACCCTTATATTTGATTTTAAATTTATAAAAATTATTCTTATTCTAAATTTGCATGCTCACAAAAATATAAAAATCATATTTTTCCTATTTTTCATTTCTTCAAAATTTCAGGGTGTTACAATTCTACCCCCCTTAAGATGAATCTCGTCCCGAGATTCGAAAGATGATGATAAAAGAGATAGGGATAGTTCGTCTCTAGATTGTTCTTTACTTCATCATGTAGTTCCATCGTCTTGATAAGAATTCCGTCTTACTTTGCATACATGTAACTAATTCCAATATTTTTGACAAATGCTCCAAACAATACTCTGGTATCTCCAATCACTAGGCACCTTTCCTATAATATAAATTTTCTTCCTTAAAATACTTATCTTCCAACAGAGCCTAACGAATCTCTTAGTCAGAAGGAATTTCTACTACCAACCTTCAAAACATTAATAATTCTGGTCAAGTTGCTCAAATTTGGAATACGATTCTTAATCCTTGGTGTCACCCGAACCTTCTTAGCATTATTCTCCATTGCTAAGGGCATCGGCTGCGACTTTTACTTCTCCAAGTAATAGCACTTTTCTAAGTCCTAATCCATTTCATTCCAACGAGGATATCACAAATTCAAGACCAACTTAGCAAAGATGTCCTGTAGATTCTTGTGACCCTCCTATATGTCACTTTTCTTCCAAAAGACAGTACTCCATAGTGGAAAACTCCAGATAACACGTTAGGTAATTCAACCCACACTTCCTTAGTTGACTTAATGAACAAGGTACTATATTTTTCTTCTTGCATAAGGACACATCCCACACCTTGACAAGGTGCATCATTGTAGATATGAAACTCTTGTCTGGATCTGACAAAGCTAATACTTGGGTTTTACTTCAACCTTTTCTTAGACTCCTTCAAACATTTGCCTGAGGTCTCTTGATCTAAACGAACTTAAAAGCTTCTCCAAAGTTATTTGTTCCTCTGCTATGACTCTAGTAAACTCATGGTCCACTTTGCTATCCTTGGTGTACCTATCTTCTAATTGATCATTCTCGTCTCCCTCAGGTAAAAGTCGACCACCTTGATACTCAATTCTTTTCCCTGACGGTGTTGTTAAGAGCATTGTGCACCGAGTACCATGAATCACTCCTTTGTGTGCACAGATCCATCCATTACCAAGAACCACGCGAATTTTAAGTGACTCCAACACAATGAGTGTCGCGGTGAATTTTTCTTTGTTTATGACAAGACTGACATTCGAACATATCTGATCTGCCTGCATTTCTCCCACTGGAGTTTGAACTAGCAAAGGCCTCCTCATTGGACACTTCATCATCTTGCACGTCTCTTCCATGTCGGCGGAAATGAAAGAATGCGAAGCACTAGGGTCAAATAAAGCAAAAACTTGTACTGAGCTTACTTGAATATAACCTCCCACTACTTTGGTAACTCCATGAATTTTATCCATATCCACATTGCTCAGTCTTCCATTGACATAGTTTTGCTGCGTTTTGCTTCCTTAAGCAGGCTTCTTATGGGCTTTCCTTTTTCGCTTTCGTTGTTGTGGATTCTGACTTAGTTCACTCCCAACTTGCTCTTCAACATTGTTGTTTTGATAGTGCTCGGCTTCATTATACCCATAACATCCTTCAATGGCAGAAACATCAGTCTTTTCCCACATATTAGTGCGAGACGTCATATAGGGCTCCTGAGTCATGAGACACTACACTTCCTGTCATCAAGTGACCAATATCAGCAACACGAGCAAGTATAGATGATCATAATCATGAACTATCCAAAGGACAACTCTTGTCTCCATGGATCAAAATTATCAACCTTGTTCACAGGACATTTTTGCTCAAGAGTGGCAACTCAATCATGAAGACTAACCAATATTTCTAACTAAAAAGTTCAATCTTAATAATCCTTCTTTACATTGGCTACCCCCTTAAAATAAGGGACACCAAATAAGGTAGCTTTGAACCCTTTTCTAGATGAGCTACTTAGCATAAAAGTGTTCTGACATCCCAATGATACTCTTGTGTATGGGTAAGAACAAGAAATCTGAAATCTCGCACGAACAGAAAATCAGCAGTGCAGTAAAACAGCTGTAACTCTCATTCTGTTAATCCAATGAAGCTGTAGTTTACACCGATGGAAATCTTATAAAATTCTCTGCAACTTGCTTATAGAACACACTTCCAGATTCTGTAGTTAACTTGGTCGAAAACAGTACTTATCAGAAACTGTTCCAGGTTTCAGACAGCACAGTTGCATCGTCTTGTGATTTTTGTATCTCCCAATCCAAAATAGCTATGAGGGTAGTTCTTGCATTTAGAGAGAGATGTTGAAGTCCACTCTTGTCTAGAATTCTCTCATGATTTTTGGTCTTTCAAGAACAGAGATATAAGTTGATAAAGACAGGTTGCTCCGAAAGACAAGATATAGAAAGCAGGAGATAACCAAAACCCAGCTATTTATTTCATTAATCCTTATACCTTATACATATAAACTAAATGAAATTGTGGGATCCACAAATTCATTGCAATCATTACAAAGCTCCAAATCAAGCAAAAGCATAAGCACAAAGCAACTAAACACTTAAATGTTCATTAGCCACACATTAAGACGACTCAACTTGGCTACTAACGGTTTTATTACACGGGACATAACTCCTATTCCTTAAACATGGTGTGATTGTAGCAGCATCCAGAGTAGATAACGTCTCTTACATTCTTTATTGCTTTATATGGACATCTGAATCTCTGCATCTCTCTTTACCATTCTTATAACTCATACCTTAAGATGGGTCAACCTGGTATCCCTCAGGTATAGATTTAATACCCTCATACTTAATCCTTTCTCCTGAAAGTGTAGTTAGAAACACTGAACATTGGGCATACTCAATCACTCCTTTACAAGTAGATAACCAGTCTATTCCAAGGATAACATCAATGCCCATTAATTCCAAAACATTGAGGTTTACCTTAAAATTTACCCCCTTTATGTCCAGACTAACTTTTGGGCATACACGGTCTGCCTTTATTTCACCTCTTGGAGTTTTAATCATCACTGTTTTCCCCTTTGGAAGCATAAGTATGTTATGATCTTTTGCATATTGTCTAGATATGAACGAATGTGAGGCACTGGGGTCAAACAAAACCTTGGCATTTCCTGAACTTACTGGTATTGATCCAAACACGACCTCCTTAGCTCCGGGAATGGTGGAAATATCCACATGTTTCAACCTTCCATGGATGTAATTTCTCTTTAATTTATTTCCCTGCACATGCTCCTTTTGGACATCCTGTCCTGGGTCTCGCTGTTGTTGATTCTTCTGTGGGCAAGATTTGATATAATGTCCTTCCTGCTGGCAATGATAACACTTTCTCTTAGCTGGATCTTTTGTGATGTCATACTCCAAGGAACTGTTGTTTGGTATGTTGCTATCTTGCTGGCCATAAAAGTTCACCTTCGTCCCTTTGGCTTGTTTCTTAGCTTGTTTGGCCTTTCGAGGTTGATACTCCTTATAGGTAATTGTCCATCCATCTATGACTACTTCATGGGGAGTAGTTTTAGCGGGAGAGGCTTCTAACTCTTCAGGGTTTGGATTTGTTTGACAGGGGATCAGGGCTGCATGTGACAATGTAGTATAACTCACTTGCTGATTGCTTTCCACAAGTGGTTCTAATGAGATTGCCTTTCTCTTCTTATCCATGTTGATCGCAAAATTTGGATCCACCTTGATTTTCCCCTTATTAGACTCGTTTCGAAGACAGGGAAAACCATAATGCTTACAGCAGTGACATTGTTCCTGCTCTCCAAATGCCTTATTATCAACATCTTTATCGGATTTCATATTCTTCCAAACTTCTGCTACTTGTATCTTCTCTGACCCCTTGGATATGTTGGCTTGACCTTGAGATAAGCATCGTTGAGAATTCCCATGTTGAGCCATTTCTTCTAGTAATTGGTTTTGCATCGCTAATGGTTTCTTGTCAAAAGTGAGCAAGAGCGACACAATTCAGTCCTCTTAACCTCTGAAATCCACAGTCTTCTCGTCACGAGCCGTCTAATAGACAAGGAGAAAAGGTTCAAATAGAGACAAGGTTTTTATAACAGAACGGGGATAGAATTAAGCATAACTTTGAGAAAATAACAAAGTTAAAGAGAAGCAAGAAATAGGCAACAATGAGAACATGCTAAACGTCCAGTTCTAACTAGGCTTGCGTCCTACAGTCAGCATTGCTCTGATACCAATCTGTCACACCCGGTTTTAAGGACAAAACCAGACATACACCATATGTGAAATAAAGAAGACAAATCTCACATATAGCCATAGATAAGTGTAATATCAAAAGACAAATGCTTAATATACATAACTCAATAGTATAAAGTATACCTTAAAGAGCAACACAGCGGAAAGACAACTCCGAACACCGGGTGCAACCTTCACTCCAGGATCAAACTAACTGGTTGATCACAAGCCCAACAATTCCAGAATCTAACAGTCTGGTACCCTTCCTGAGATGTGGGGAAATAGCAAGAGTGAGTCCATGTCGAACTCAACAAATATAACATGGGGTTTATGCAGCTCAAAAAGTTTGACACGGGTTTACTGCAATAGCTTTTAGTGAGTCATCTCTTTAACAATTGAGTAGCAACAAGTTTACCAAAATCCCAAATAACCTCATGATCATGTAAACAAGAATAATGTATAGCAAGAAACAATAATCATTAGTGAGCATCAATATCATCAGTATTATCATTATCATCAGTGTTCATCATTTATTCTGTAAGGGTCCAAGGCCACTCGTGACCGTGAGCACGGCTGTTATAACAGTTTTACACTCTGCAGAGGTTGTACACTTTCACTGTGAGTCGTGATTTACCCTTTCGCCCGAGGTAGCTAATCTCTTGACCCACTTCCAAGGAAGGTCGGCAGGGTTCACTATGAAGTCTTTCAAAGATTCGTCTAACAAGTTAGGGCCATTAGATTCACTCGGCAAACAGATGTAGAGCCTCCCTTCCAAATGGCACAATAACGCGCAGCCTATACACATAAGGACAGAGGCCGCACTATACCCGATTCGTCAAGCCGTTCTTACGCCATGAAGGAATACCTCTAACAAGCTAGAAAAGGTCCTCATACTTGACTAAAGCCAGAGCCATATAGCCCTCACAGTTGTACTGTAAGTCCCGGATGTTCGCTTACAGATAAGTCCTTAAGGAGAGAAACTAGAGCACCAAAAATACCCCAAGCTCTAGCCCTCTTGAGCCATATTGCTTTAAAGCATCATTTAAACGTTTATTGCATATATCATTAGTCAAGTTACAGATCATGGTTATTTATCTTGAGCACTAGCATAAATACTACCCAATGCAATATCCCATGGGTGTCAAGGTACAAGATACAAAAACTAGGATATCCTTAGTGGTAACAAGGTAGACACATGCACATGAATTAAGTATATTAAAGATGAATAGGAAACAAGGATAATCCCATGCTATACTTGCCTTAAACACCGATCCTTCGGTAAGCTTTAAATCTTCAACGTTCTTCTTCTTCTTCTTGATAACCACGTATATCTCACTGACTGGACTTGATCAATAAATCACCACACACACATCGATACAATCATACACGAAGCAAACAATAGATCTAAATTAGAACAGTACACCAAACATATGAAACAATATGTGAAAAGATTTTAAAAAGGTTCTACGCATTGCTATGAACACACAGGCGCGAAAAGCACTCTAATCGAAGCTACGGTTGAAAAGATACATCTACTGAAAGATTTGCTCATAGAAGAAAATATAAAACTATTAGTTTCATGTGTTTTAATTATATAATAACATATATAAGATATTTTATAGATACTATATATGAAATTAAGTCAAATTTAGATTCAAATTATGAAACTAAAGTAAAACAAATCATATTTTATTTACAAAACCCAGTTGCATAATTATTAATCAAGATATGATTTAAACCATAAAATTTTAGAATTAGTAATATGGCAAATACTGTCACTAACGCGTAGATCTCGTTGCTATGAATCTAACGCAACTCAAATGAGCTAAAACGGATCTAAAACATAGAAGATATGATTTAAACAAGATTTACTTTATTGAAGTAATAGATTAAATCTCACATCGGAACTAAAAGATAGAAAACCTAACCAACAGTAACACTAACAGTATAACAAGTTTGTAAAACTCTTCTACACGTTACTACGATCACATAGACATAAAGATCACTAGATTTGGATTTAAAACATACAAATTATGAATTTTCTAAGATTTCCTATAGATAAATAATTACTTTAATATAAACTCGAAAATAAATTATCTCAAACCTACTGTACAGTTCTATAATCATGTAGAGCTCGCAAATACGAATCTAACGCAATTTAAACGGGTCAAATCGGAGTTAAAACGGATAATTTATGACTAAAACAAACTCAGTGGCAAAACTGTAAATATCAGAAAACGTATTTTTCAATTACTGAGACGAAATACGCTTTCAACAAATCAAAACGTATTTTCGGAAGTTACGCGATCAAAATACGCTTTACAGAAAAGAAAACGTAAACCGGGAATACGCTTTGGACTGCGGGTTTACAACTTAAATCTTACAGGGACTCTTTAGCAAGATTCACAGGCGAACCGGTATCTTTAAATAACGGCCGTCCGATTTAAAATGGACGGTGCAGATAGGATCGGGGAGAGAGCCGGCGGCGCTTTCACCGGAATCGGGCCCGACGGCAACATCCCGTGGCGGCGCCATGGCCGGAGACGGCTTCCTCGCGCTACAGAGCACGAGCTTACGAACGAAAAACACAGGGAGAGAGAGAATGGCATGGCGAGCTCACCCCGTGCGAAGATGGGACCGGAGGATGACCGGAAGGCGGCGGCTAGCTCGCGGTGGCGGACGGTGGAGGCGGAGCTTCGGCAGTGGCGCGTCGAGACGACTAGAGCAGCTCCGAAAGGATGGGATCGGGGCGGAATAGTGCGGGGGTCCCGTTTTATAGCCCGGAAGCACGAGGAAACAAGGAAAGAACGAAGATTTGCGGCGGATTCGATTCACCGAATCGGAGAAGAAAGAGAGAAGGCGGTGCGGAGCCGGAGGAAGAAGAAAGGAAAGGGGAAGGAGACGCTGACAGGCGGGTCCCACATGTCGGCGACTCGGAGGGGGAACGGCCGCGCGCTGGCTTGGCGGGCCGCGATGGCTGGGCTTGGCCCACGCGGGAGCGAGGCGCGGGAGTGAGCGGGCCACGCGCGATGACGGGCCGACTGGCCGAGGAGTGGGCTGCGGTAGGAGAAAACGGCCTGAGAAGAAAAGAAATTCCTTTCTTTTTTTCTTTTTCTAATTTTTCAAAGCCAAATTTCAAAGAATTTTCAAATCCAAACTTGAATTTGATCAAACCACTCATCTCAAAAATTTAAATGCAACAGCATGAATGCTCAATCATGTTTCTACCCTTATATTTGATTTTAAATTTATAAAAATTATTCTTATTCTAAATTTGCATGCTCACAAAAATATAAAAATCATATTTTTCCTATTTTTCATTTCTTCAAAATTTCAGGGTGTTACATAATCCGGGGTATCTTTCGGCAGTGCTTTGTTTATGGTCATAAGCTTGACCACGAGAACTCCATCTTGCAGCTATCAATGGTGGCATAGTTCCCAGCTTTACCACCAAACATTTAGCATTAATGTTCAAGCTGCAAGGTTAGTACCACAATGCAACTACAAAATTTGCAATATTTGTGATAAACGAAGGCATCAACAACCATCCTCTTAAAAATTTTGGAGACAAGGATCAAAAGGTGGTTGTGATCCATGTGGAAGCATGTGGCACTAAGCAAAATGTCCACGACATAGAAGTTTTTGTTCTCAAAAGATATATTGTGAACGTTGAATCTTGACCATTATCGAGAACAACGTTTTGATGGCCAGAGGGACATGGCTATCAAGCCAGGGTGGAGTTCATAGCTAGATGAAAAGTTTGGTTTTGGTGGCCCAGGGAACTCCCCCTTTTGAAGCAGAAAGGTTTGAAATGGATATTGGCTTCATGGTGAAATTATTTTGTGTTTTTTATAAAAAGAAAAGATAAAAGATACAAGATATGGGGACGAACTAGGTTTGAAGGAAATACAGCAACTGATCCCTGACAACGGCACCAGAAAGCTTGTTGGTATTTTTTAACGAAAGAGAAAGAACCCGCAAGCGCGCAGAATTACCGTTGTATCTTTCACCCGGAAGTATTCAGGGTATCGTATTATTCACAGGGAACGGAGGTACTTCTTCTATCTAATTCATACAAGGACAACACAAGGGTAAAGTTGGAAAGGGTAGAGATGGATTCCTATGACTTTTGGGTCTATGAGAAGATAAATTCTACTTCTACTTGCTTACTTTGAGTACCGGCTTATACTTGGTCTACCAAGTACCTCCGGCCTGTAGCTCTACATCGTACCCGGACGTGGGGGATTACGAGGGACATACAAGGCTGTCACCACCTGCTACCTATCCCTCAACCGTGGAGTACGAGGCAAACGAAGGTAACCTTTAGCCTAAACACCACGTCTATGTTAGTGATTACTACTCTAGCATTGCGTAGGGTTATCCGTTTTTATTAGAGCCCTCTACTAGAGTATCCGTTACGAGAACGAACGACGAACCCACAAACAAGTAAGAATAAAGCTTAACTAATCAAAAGACTTAATGCCATAAGAACCATGAACACTTACCAAAGGAAGATCCCGTTGAGGTACAAGTGCTTGTTGGGGTATAAGTTTGGGGAGACAACGACAAGCCCAACGCTTCCTCGTGCTCTCCCTCACATCTCTCCCTATCTAAGTCTACTAGCTATCTAGGGCCTAAACCTTGGAATGGTGCTTAAATGTGGTGCTCTTGATCCTTGGTGTGTTGTTCTTGAATGAGGAGGGGGTGGCCTCCTTTTATAGGTGGAGAGGAGGAATATTACCATGGCATATATTCCTTTAATTCCTTCCTAATTTGATCAAACCGCCATCCTCTGCATTAATTCCACCGCAATACCCATGCAACCGACCATAGAGAGGCGGTAAGAGGCAGCCCACAAAGTTTGGGCCTGAATGGGGCCACTAGGGGTGTGATCACACCCCAAGTAAGGCCAAATGCCACGATCTTCGGTCTACGTTTGTAACACCCCGGTGTTACGCATGCATTTAGCATTGCAAATCACACGCATGATGCATCATTTGCATTCATAATCACATGTGAAGTAAAGTTTAAATTTGAGTTGAAACATGTGAAACATTACTTTGAAACGTGAATGTTGCATATACTTGTTTGGTTTTATTTTTGCCTTAATTATGCTAGCTAGATCAATAAAACATGGTTGGTTGTAAATACAAATCACTTAGAAATAATTATCGTGCAATTTGGAGCAAAGTTTGTATTCAAACTTTTGGAAAAATATGCTTTTGAAAATATTATTGAAAATGGTCAAAAACCCTCTATATTTAGCTTTTTCATCTCAATTCAAAATCTAGGTAGAATTTGTAGTTGGTCCCTAAAGGAAAGTTGTAGAGGATTAAATTCTAAGCAACTTTTATTTTTGGGCCATTTCCAGAAAAGGTCATTTTCTTGCTTAAAATGGGATTTGAAAACTGTTATTTGAAATTTATTTGAAAAAAAAATTTGGAAAATCATTTTCTCACCTAACGGGCTGCCGCCTCACTTTCGGCCCGCTGGCCAAAGCCGGCCCAGCTCTCTCTCCCCGCGCCCGCGTCTCTCCCCCGGCCCAGCCTGGCCTCCGTGGCCCAGGCCCACGCCCGCGCGTCGTCTCCTCCCGCACGCGCGCGGACACGTCCGACCGCGTCAGGCGAGCCGCGCCGCGTGGCGAGCGCATGCCGGCGACGCCGGGCGGGTGGCGTCCGGTGGCTCCCGCGCCCCACGCGCCCACCTACTCCTTCCGCATCACGTTCGCGTCTCGGCTCACTCCTCACTCTCTCCTTTCGCTTCTCCACAGCCGCAGCGCAGCCGAGCGCTTCCCCTTCGCCACCGTCGTGCAGCCGCTCGCCGGAGACGCCCGTTCTGGCCACCCCAGCTCACCGCAAGCCTCTCCGTCTTGCTCCGAGCCCCGTCTCCCTCTTGCACATCCCGCGCTCACCTCCATTGCCCGTGGTAAGCTTCCCCTCCGCGAGAATTGCTCGCCGGAGTCCCCGGCCGAGCTCATCGGAGAACATCGCTCCGTGGATGCTGACCTTCTGCTCCCCTTTTTCCTCCCTTCGTGCGCGCATTCCGTTCACCTTGCTTCCCCGGTGCTCGTGCGCCTCTCCCCGTGCCGTCTCTTGGCTGGAGGTGCTCCGCCACCGTTGAGCCGTGCCGCCGCTCCGCCATGTGCGACGGCGAGCTCCTTCCCGAGCACACTCGGCCACGCCGGCTACACCGTTGGACTCGCCGCACACTGTAGGTCACGGTGGTGGTGACCTCGTCGCCGGTGACCTCGCCGTCAGCGAGATCCCGTGAAACCGCCGCCGCCTCTGCCTCCTACCGCTGACGGGTGGGGTCGGGTTCCCCCGCGGGCCTGCCTGTCTGCCTCTCACCGCGCGCGCGTGTGCATAGCCTCGGGTGTACTTAGCGATTTCTAACGGTTGGATTTAAAATGATTTCGAAAATAGATTTCCAGAAAATGATAAAAGGTTTCTAAAATTTATATCTTGAGATTTATGGCTCCAAAAATTGTGAAACAAATTTTGGTAGACTTCTTAGGAGTAGATCTATGGTTTAAAAATATTGCATGTCAGTTTTGTGATACTTTTATATAGGGTCTTATTTAATTATTGAAATTTCTATTTTCTTGAGAAATGAATAATAAATCATAGAAAGCTCAGAAAAATATGATTCTAAGTTTGTTACTCTTCTTTTGTAATGCACTTTCTAGGAAAAATATATATCATGCATGTTCTATATAAAAACTATGATGTGTAGTTCAAGTGCCTTTAATGGCTGATTTTTGTTATTTTTGCTAGAGAGCAAAATTTGTATAAAACATGTATGTGATAATTTTTGGACAATGATTATTTACTATAAAGAACCTAGGAAAAATGCTAAATCTATTGTTTGATACTTTTAATAATACAAAGTATTTTCATGCTCATATTTAGGCCCTAGCTTATCAATTTTGTGTAGGCTATTCCACTTATCCAAATGCCATGAAAATTTGATGGTAGTCTACTTAAAGTAGTATTGTGCTATGGTAATTTTCTAAGATTTTTCTATGCTATAAAAATGGATGTTGCTATTCAAACCTAGTGTTAATTAGGGTTTAATTAACACTTGCTTTATACATGATTAGTGAATTAGTAAATCTTTGGTGCATCTTTGAAGCATTTTAACCTGATGTGGTGACTTAGTATGTTAGTATAGTGGTTGTAGTATTGGTGTAGCAGTACTTATGTGTGGCTATAGGGTACTTAGTAGTAGAAGAGAATGCAGTAGATGACATGTGATCATAGTACATATTCTTGGATGATGTTGACTATCTCGTAGAAGAATTTTACTTCTACTCTACCCAATAAAGTTAATCATGTTCATATACCTTGCATGCAAGCATAATCATTAAGTGCATTTTCCTCCGATGCATCTTTTGCATAAGCACTTACGCACATGCATCATATAGGATCGCAAGCAGAGAATCCGATCGCAGTACCCGAGGAGCCGGAAGAGCAGCTCGAGGTGCAGCCATAGGAAGTGCCCGAAGCTGACGAGGAGGACGTTGAGGAACTTCCGGAGTGCCCCGATCACTGCCCGAGCTCCTTCGAGAGAGGCAAGCCCCGAAGCATTTCTCTCTCGGTTTGTAAATATTTAATTAATGCTTTACTTAAATTGATACATTACATTCAGAAGTTGTTTGCAACCGTTGCTGCATGATACCTTGTCTACCTTTGTTATACCCTACCCTTGCTACCCTAGTATTCACAGTTGAGTCAATGCTTAGCTGGCTTAGACCGGTAGAAGTCGGGTGATTTCCTGTCACCTGCGAGCTATAGGTGGTTATCGGGATCTGCTTGGATAATCATGTCATCATGGGATAACTAAGTGTTAATGTGAAGTTGAGACCGAACAGAAACTTATAGGGTTTCGTACTGTAGTGATTTCCATCTGTGTCAATTAAAGACCGACCGTTGTTGGGCCTCATGTCATGTTGAACGCATGCCTTACATTTAGCTGGCCGAATAACATACCTTTCGACAGCGAAGCTAGGAGATTATTCGGATTGAGTGGATTGCCCGCAGCGCACTGTACCAGAGCAGGTGTGGTAGGACATGGGGGCGTGATGATAAGGCCAAAGAGCAGTCGGGCGGCCCCCGGGTATATGTGGTTCCTGGCGAACTCGAGATTTTACCTGAATAGTTGACTCGGTGACCAATATCTCACTTTAGCGGGTGAGTACGGTTTGTATAAGGAATAAATTACTAGCTGGTTAATAATCGATTCGAATCACCATCGTTCACTGGATAGTGAACACTTGACTTGAGTTACAACCTCGTAGTAATGTTGATGGAACACTTGGATGGTTACAATGAGTATGATATTATGAAAGTTGATAATGATCATTGGTTATCATCGATGGCTTAATCATATGTTTGCTCTAGTATAGGTGCAAATATAGCCGACAGGTTAATAATGATTAACTCGATATAATGCTTTTGGAGAAGATTCTTAAAATGTTAAAAATGCCTTTTTGCAAACGAGTCAGCTACCCCACTATAAAGCCCTTTATAATCCTTGGTGTCACTTTATTTGTGGTTATATCGGGTAAGTCTAGCTGAGTACCTTCTCGTACTCAGGGTTTTATTCCCACTTGTTGCAGATGGGCAGATGTACTACGGCTACTGTATCAACGGCCTTTATCCTGCGATGGGTGATGCTTAGGACCATAGGCAATGGTCATTCCTTACGTCTCACCTAATGCTTTTGTTGGAGATGATCATCACCTGGCACTGTTCTTAAACTCTGTGTGAGTGTGTGTGGATTTGAACAAAATGGCTTCCGCTACTTTTATTTGAACTCGGTTTGTAATAACTATGTTTAAACTCCGATGTATCTGTGATGCGAACTTTTATGTAATATGTGATGGTGACCGCTAAACTTATTACGATCTTGGTTGGTATGTGAGTTGATTTGAAATCCTTCATGATTTTACGGACTACCGGGTTATACGAGCTTAAGTTTGCTAAATCATCTGCGCTGGCGGGTGATTTTCTTACTTAATTTCGTATAATTGGTCGGTTCTGTTACAACGTTCTCCTTTGGGCATCCTTGTAAGGCCATAGGGGTTTCATGTCAAGAGGGCTCAGTGGGGGCATGGCCACACCCCTACCAAGCCCTTTTGGCCTCATCTTTTGTGGGTGACCTTTTGTGAGCTTCTCAACTTGACTCATGATGGTTTCGCACGGAGTTGAGTTGGTTTGGTTCGACTTTTGAGCTTGTTCTCCACTTGTGTGGGCCCTGATTTGTCTGTTGACGGATCTGCTCCCCCTTGGGCTCATGTCAGATATATGTTTTGTTGTGCTTCTTGTATACTTTAGGCTCATTTTCTGTGTAATCCTGACATGTCCTCTTGCAAATGAATAATCACCAAAACTCATGGAATTGATTAGTTATAAGCCCTAATTCTAAGTTTGATGTTTATTTTAGCAGTTTTATATGAAAGTTGATGGTTAGAAATTGGAGTTAAGGACCATCAACAATGCCGGGCTTGTCGGTGTCTCCTCGAACTTGTACCTCGGTGAACACTTGTGCCTCAACGGAGCTTTCTGCTAAGTGAGTGTTCGTGGTTATTATGACTATAAGTCTTTTGATTTGTTAATCTTTACTCTTACTTGTTTGTGGGTTCATCGTCCGTTCTCGTAGTGGATACTCTAGTAGAGAGCCCTGATAAAGGTGGATAACCCTACGCACGCTAGAGTAGTAATCAATAACATAGACATGGTGTCTAGGCTAGAGGTTACCTTCGTTTGTCTTGTACTCCACAGTTGAGGGGTAGACGGCAGGTGGTGACAGCCGTCCCTTGTAACCCCCCACGTTCGGGTACAGTGTAGAGCTATAGGCTAGGCTCACTTGGCAGACCAGGTGCTACCCAGTTGTGGCAAAACCTCCTAAATTATAGGGTCCACATGTACTTATCATTGTCTTAAAGACCTCTAATAACATACATGTGTACCATAGAACTTAAGAAGTCTGTCGGGTGTCCTCGGAAAACCCGAATCATCCACAATCTTCCGAGCAGGATCATATTTCAGAGGCATCACAGTATTATAACATTTTATATAATAAGTTACATCAGAGTAAAAGTACGGAAGTCTTACATAACATAAGTTTACAAACTCTTGGTTTCAAATTTACAAACCTTAAGTTTAGATATTACAACCATAATAGTGGAGTAGCATTAGTAACATTATTACAATCACCAAAACGTGGTGCTCTGCCCAAGAGCCAAACAAACTACTCGTCGTCGCTTACCGTAAAGACTGTCATGCAACAGGGTCCGAAACACACCTGTTCATGAGACGCACCTGCAACAGTGGTTCAACAAACCCTGAGTACAAAAGTACTCCACAAGACTTAACCGACGAAAAAGGATGGAGACGACTTAGGAATGCAGGCTCAGGGGAATCAAGGTGAGGTTCCAGCAACGATCAAGATTCTTTTGCATAAAAGCTACTAATAGTGAATCCTTAAGATCAATGTTTTATCTCAGTATTAATTATCAATAGAATGTAAGTGATTCTAATCTAGATCATATAACTCATACAACTTCTTTCTTATTTTCTGACCAAAGTTCCATTTCTTAATTACGATGTTGAACAGATAATCGAGTCTCCTTAACCGAGGAGCAGCGACGATTCAAACCGATTATACCCAGCTGGGGATTACTAACCACATGACATATGTAGGACTTTAACCGACATATATCAACCTTCACTCGGATCCTCCAACATGTGACCGGGTCTAGCACCACCCGAGAGTATAGTACACCTCCAATCCAGCCCTTGGATACGAGGGTACACACTACTCTCGCCATCTCTCCACTCCCAGTGCGCGGTTGGCCGTTCACATGATAAAATTACCGAGGTCTTAGGTTTACCGGAGCATGTGGCCAGTTGCAAAGTCTCGACGCACACAAGTCAAACAACGGTACGGTCCTTAACTGACTCAGTCAGAGACACTACATGGGGACTCCTTTCCTGATGCAAGTCCACCGACCGGTCTTAGATTATTATCATCAATATTCATCAAGTGGTTGTCCAACAACCCTTCAAACTTTGCTTAACATTTTTTTAAAAGTTTTCTCATTAAGCATGGTTAAGCATACTAAGCATTTTCAAATAAAAACAGTAACAAGGATGATATCGAAGTAACAAGGATAGTAATGCAGCAATTAGGTTATCACTCAACTCCTATCACTTAGTGCAATAAAGCATTAATGTAAGTGAAGTAAGCTTTTCAAAACGCAAGGAAGGGTTAAATGTAACCGGAGCTTGCCTTGATCGATGGGAAGTTCAGGCTCTGGGTCAGTTCCACAGATATCAAATCCAACCTCCACGGACGTCGGCTCTTCTGCGGGGACGGATTCAACTTCGGCAATCTCCTCGTTCACGGGTACTACACGCGACGATAATGTATGCTTAATATGATGAAGTACGAAACATGATGCTCGACGGATGAATAACAAAGTTAATAACTTGAGTACAACTTTCCTTCGCAGTACAGTTGCAAAGCAATCGATTCTAACCTAACCCTAACCTAGGGTTTTATTAAGTTAATTACTTCATTAGGGATTTGCGTTTATCACATGAAATGACACCAATTGAGTCTTAACAACATAATTAAGAGAGCTTAACAATCAATTAAGGATGCTAGCGGTCATTAAGTGTTAATGACCCAAAGTCAACACTCAATCTCAAAGCCAAACAACCCTAATCATTAAGCCTTTATTAAATGATTAACTAATTAATTAATAAAGCATAAATTAAGAATAAAATCAACTTTATCTAATTAAGCTCAAACTTTTTCTATAGATTGTTCATGGTCTACAATAGTGTCAAAACAATTTTCATGATTTTTGGATTAATATTTTAATTACTAAAATTCCTGGAAGTTGCATTTAATATTTAATTGAGCTAATTAAATAACTTGCAAGAAGTAAACAAAATTGGCATTTCATATTTTTCCTAAATAGTTTACACCTTGAAAAGCTTACACACAAATTTTCACTATTTTAGGAGCTCTACAAAAATTCTAGTGAAATAAACAAAAACTAACACTATTTACATTTTTTAAAAAGAAAAACAAAACCATAGCTCGGGCCGCTTCTCCTCTCTCCCTCAGCTCGGCCCAGCAACGCGCGGCCCACCCACGTGCTCCCGCGCTCGCGACCCGCATCGGCTCTGCCTAGCAACGCGTCCAGGCCGGCCTGCTCGCTCGCTCTCTCTCTCTCTGACCGCACGGCCCCGCCTGTCATCTCCTTCCTCCCGCTCTCCTCTCTCCCGCCACGACGGCACGGTGGCCGGCCGGCGACCTCGACCTCGGTGACCCAACCAACTAGTCCTACATGAGCTACACCACACCACGAACGTCACCGGAGCACTCTCACGACCCCCAAACCCCCTGGAGGTAGCACCTCACCGGCGATGGCGGCACGGTAGCCGCGGCTCACGGCGTCCCGGCGATACACGTCGGTAGCGGTTAAATTAAGAGCATGGGAAGCATCAGCAGCTCACCGTGAGTGCAGTGGAGCAACCAGCAGACGCGGAGAAGCGGTGGAGAGGGCTGGCCACGTGAGGCGACTTGGTGGCGCTCGGTCACCGGAGTTGGAGAAGGAAAGGGTGGTGCGGGCGATTCGGGTGGAAAAAGGCTGGTGCAGGTGGACTAGGAGACGCGCGAGAATGAGGCGAACTCGATGGTGCAGTTGTTCTAGCCGGAGGCAGCTCAACGGCGACAGCAGCGAGCGGCGGCGACGGTAAAATAGAGCAAACGAAAGAAGAAGAAAAACGTCGGGGTGCTCGGCCTTTTAAAGGGGTCTCCAGTGCTGCTCGAAGGCGTGCGTGGGCGAGGTGGCGATCGCGGGCGTGCCTGGAAGCTGGCCGAAGGCCACGGTGGCTCGCCGGCGCCCATGCCGCGCGGTGCCCGGTTGTGATTCGCTGGCTACTGTAGCTCCCCCCTAATTTTCAATTTCAAACTATTTTTGCCAAATTACTCCCAAAATCATGTAGTAACTTAAAAAATTTTCAAAACATGAAATCTTCATAATTTCAAGCTCTACAAGTTTTATGTTGAACACTTTTTCAAATTTGAACTGAATTTTGAAATTTAAATTTGAAATCAAAAGGGGACACTTTTCGGAAAATTGGTAATTTAGAAATTACTTTCAATTTTATGTTGAAACTTCAAAAACTCAAAATACCAAAGTTGTACATCTAGGTAAGACCTACAACTTTGCTATTCAAACCATTTTCAAATTCTGCACCTATTTTGAATTTTGAGTTTGGGGATGAAAAGGGGTCAAATTTAAAATTTGCTTCTTTTCAAAATTACTCAAGATTTTACACTAAAACTTTGAAAACTCAAAACACCAAACTTGTAGCCCTTGAAAAGATCTATAAACTTTGTTTTAAACTTTTTCCCAAATTTTGCTTAGATTTTGAATTAATCAAACAAGGGTAAAATCAGGGGTTTTGCAATTTAGGGTTTTCGGAAAGATTTCAAATTGAAACTTGATGTTCTATTAATTGGGGATTATTTAGTGATCACACCATCACCCAAGGGTATCATTGAGTCAAGCATCACATGTTTGACCAAATGCCACTCTTGGATGACTAGGTTGACTTAGGAAATTCTTTTAATAATTCCTCAAATTTGAATTCAAATCTGAATCGAAAACTTGCAACAAGTTTTGGATTCCAAATTCAAACTCAAACTTGAAGCTTTATTTTATGCGTTGGACTCGAGTTCATACCCTACACTTGACACTAGTGTATAACACAGTCATACACCTCAAATTACGTAGGACATAAACTAAGTATTTGCGGTGGCATTCGAAATTAGGGTTTTCGGATTCGAGTCACACACCACAGAAACACAATCAACCTAGGAAACGTAAACTTATTTGAGTTGATGCACAATATGATTAACTTAATCCTGAATGCTTTGCAGTGCATATGATGACATAGCATGTTTTTAGTTTCTATAACACCAGAGGTGTTACACCAGTGCCCGAAGTAGGCAAGTGAAAGTAGAGTTTATCTTCTCATAAACCCAAAAGGTATAGGAATCCATCTCTACCCTTTCCAACTTTACCCCTTGTGTTGTCCTTGGACGAACTAGCTAGAAAAAATACCTCCGTTCCTTGTGAAAAATACGATACCCTGAATACTTTCGGGTAAAAGCTACAACGGTAATTCCGTGCGCTTGCGGATTCTTTCTGTTTGCGTTAAAAAATATTATTGGATACCAATTCTAGGGTACCCCAAAGAAGGGGAACTAACGGTCCCAACGATCAAAATTGAACAAACGATTAAAGGGCGTGACTGCGGCTTTGTCCGACCCCTAGAGGACAGGTTCCGGTCCACCCGACCCTTGGGAACAGGGCGCGGCTTGCCCGACCCCGAGAAGGGGAACTCCGTCTCGCCTGACCCCGAGGGCACGCGATCGCCCTCGGATAGGGGCGTGGATCCATCCGGGGGTCCACACTACCTCCCCTATCACAGAAGCAAAAGCTCAACCCCATGGTCAAACTCCTGACATCAGATGGGAATGGGCACATCCCGACATGACCCGAAGCCATGACAAACCACGTCTGGGGGGCCCACATCACCCACAACACCAGGTAGGATAGGACGATGAGCCACGATCGGCTGATGATGCCCGCGCATGGCGCCAGCAGTAAATAGGGCCACGACGTGGAGCCGTCTCCATCACCATCAGCATCGCAACGCGGGGACGTCCCCGACACTATCTACGAAACCAGCAGGACACGCTTACAGGAGGAGAGGGCGGCATAGCCCCGAGGCTGTCTCCTCTGTTTCTCTCTCTCCTCTCTTTTTCTCTTTCTTCTTTCTCTTTCTCTATCTCTCTCTTGTGTATCCCGGGTCCTTCCCTTGGCCTATAAAAGGGAAGGCTGGGCACCCCATTAGGGGGATCCTTTTTCCGATCATTGGAAGGGACTTCAACTTCACTTCACTTTCACCAGAGACCTAGGAGCTCATCCCTCTCTCGATCGTTTGTAACCCCTACTACAGACCCAAGTGCAAGTAACACAAACCGCTCGTCACTAGACGTAGTGACATTTCGCCCGAACCAGTATACATCCCCGTTTCCTCTTTGCACACCATCCGAGCCTAAACGCGCAATCCACTAAATTTACTAGCCGGTGATTCTGAACACCGACAAATTCCAACGCCATATGCCAGTCGATTTGAATCGCCAAAATAAAGACTACAAGCTAGCGACTAGTAAGCGTGCACATTGCATCCTGAGACGTAGTTGACAAAACAAACGCATAGCACGGCCTGCACTAATGCCTTGACGGCTTGAGCACCACCCGAGGAGAGAGTGCCTTCATGATTGACATAAAAATACTCGGGGGTTACTATCTGAGGTATATAACCGGGGTACCCCCAAGACATGGATAGGGGAGCCATTTAGGATGGCCGAGATGACCGTGGCTCAACTAGACCACGACCCACCTCGACCTATCTCCCTCGAGCCATACAAAGGCATGTCTCGACCTCTCTTGCCCATGACCACGCACCACGCTGTGCCCTCAACCACCTCCAGCCTTAGCCGCTAAGAAAATGATGAGAGGTGGGTGGACGCATTAAATGCACTTGCCCCAACGGGACGCACATGCTCAGGTCCTAGGGTAGGACGTCACCTTGGGCAGCACTCCACTAATAGACAAGACAACACCAGGACTTGGCTATGTCACCCCGCGTGGCTCAGCACCATCCACATCCCATTCAGCCCGATGGACGGTCGTACGAACGCACCAACTCTGGTATGGGAATCATGACCACAAGAACAAGCTCCTCCCATACCGACCGCATCCAAAGCCCTCGACCCGACCACGAGAGGCTGGGGGCAACGAGGCCACAACACATGTAGCCCATGATGGACAGCCACTACTCTCCCCGTGCAATGACATCACGACTTATCCCTGAAGAAACGGACGCTAGGACGGAGGCCATGATGTCTACAACGAGCCCATGTCGTGCAGGGGAGTTGGTGAACAACCACTACTCCCATGGCACCGTCATGGATGGCATAGTGCCGCCACGACTGGCACAGTGTCGCCACCGTATGCCATGCCTTGGCGTAGGGAGCAAGCCCTCGACGACCATAACTGGACGTGCTGACAAGACCAGATGGATTGCCGACCAAGCTTACTAGCTTCTCCCTTCCTTGGGCTCCGCTTGGGTTGGGAGAATCCCACACTTCTCCATCTAATCTGGCCCCCGTGACTATGTAAGGGGAGCCAGGCCTTCTTCCAAACGATCGATTTCCAATCTCTTCTACCCATAGAATCATAGCTTGCATACCCCCTGTTGTAAGCTGTTTGGAGCACTTGAACTTGAGGAACACGTACTCATAGTCTCCGACACTGGACATAGGGCTTCGTCCCAAACCAGTGTAATTTTCTTGTGTCTCGAGTGCTAGCTATCGATTCCCTTGAGCAGCGCGGCGTTGAATTTACTTGTCGGCTCTCAAAACACCGACGGTACATCAGAGTCAGCGCAACTCCAAGAGACTCTCTATATTGTTCCAAAATACCAGAAATAGAGATTTCGGTGAAAAAATACCCTCCAATAGCTTCTCTAAATGGTTATCCAAATAAAGCCATCTTCTATTTCAGATTTTTCACTAGTCAAAACTAGAAGACGAGAATGGCACTCAAGAGCGTAATGAATCCCATTATTATTTTAGCCGATTTTTTTATTCTCATTATTAAAAAAAAGGAAAACTCTGCTGGGACTATATTCTTCTGCAGGCCCAACATGTCAGGCCGCATCGCGTTGTGTTCTTGGGCTGTGCAGCCTCTGTCTGGTCCAGACACGGCTCGGGTTGGGCCTCGAGGCACAGCGGCCCGCGTCTTCTGCTCTGCTCTGCCTCTGCCTCTGCCTCTACTCTCCGTCCGTCTTTGTGCCGTGTGCTGGCATCCTCATTAAAAATAGACACAGTAACTATAAGCTATTTTAACGCATCACGGTGCATGTAACAGAACCAAACGAACTCCCTAGCTAGACCATATATGAACATATATATAACTACGTACACCGATCCAACCGTGAACTCTTCACTTGGATCGAGTCTCTCTTGCCCTCACGGAAATGGGTATTCAGCAAGTGTTCTCTAGCTTCTCATTGCCTTGTTGCTACGGTTCGTGAATTCTCAGTCGATCCCTGCTTCCTTGTAACCTAACTGCTACTAATCAACGATAACTTGGATTGGATAGTGGGTGGAAACTCGGTCGGATGCCGACGAATCGAGGAGATCACCACACGCCGCCATCGTCGTAGCCAACAGGCACGGTTCAAGTTACAAATCCGAGTTCGAGTTCCTCACTGCTCTCCATTTGCTTACAAAGGGGACCGCGATGGGCCGCCTCGTTCTTGGGACACGCAGGGTCAGCTAATTGATCCAGTCAGGCCCATAAGCCTTGCTGCTCGGCCTCCTGATACGAGTGAGCCCAGAGTTTGCACCCGCACCTTCCTTCGTTCCTCCTTCGTTAGGTTCTTCAGGTTCGTCAGAGGGGGAGCCGTCGGTGACATCCCCTCCTCCTCGAGAACCAGTTTGTCCCCAAGCTGGTGAACGCGGGAATTGCTGACGGAGTTGTTCTTCATCTTCCCAAGTGGAGAGTGCATCAGGGAGGTGGGACCAGCGAACCAGGACTTGAGGAGTCATCATATCATTGTGCTGACGAAGTCGACGACCCAAAATCTCTTGAGGAACCTGCAACTGGTTAGAAATATCAGGAAGTTCTGGACTTACAATCGTAGCTGGTGAGATGGCCTTTTTCAGTTGAGATACATGGAACACCGGATGGATGAGGCAATCCGGTGGCAATTGCAAATGATATGCTGATTGTCCGATCTTTTCAGTAACCAAGAATGGTCCAAAGAAACGAAAAGCCAACTTGTTCGAAGACCTCTGGGCTAATGAAGTCTGGACATACGGTTGAGCCTTGAGGTAAACCGAGTCACCTGGATTGAATGTTCTAGGCGTCCTGCATTTGTCAGCCTGACTCTTCATTTTGTTCTGGGCTCTCACCAAATGCTGACGCACCAGGGATTGCATAAGTGTTCTCTCCTCCAACCAACCTTGAAGATCAGTGGACTGACAAACTTGAGAGATATAAATGCCAAAGTGCTTTGGGTCATGTCCATATAGAACCAGAAATGGTGTTTTGCCAAGAGAGGAATGAAATGATGTGTTATACCAATATTCTGCCAAGGCAAGCCACTGTGACCATTTTGTAGGGCATGCATGCACAAAATACCTCAGATAAGTCTCAAGGCATTGGTTAACACATTCCGTTTGGCCATCCATTTGAGGGTGGTAGGAGCTGCTCATTCCAAGATCAGTACCAAGTAGCTTGAACAATTCCTGCCACACATTGCTGGTGAATATTTTGTCTCTATTAGAGATCATGACAGTAGGGAGGCCATGCAGCTTGAAGATGTTGTTCAAATAAATCACAGCTACTTGGAGTGCAGTAAAAGGATGTGAAAGAGCCACAAAATGAGCATACTTGGAGAATTTATCTACCACTACCAATATGCAATTAGCACCAACAAATTTAGGGAGACCTTCTATAAAATCTAGAGTAACTGTATGCCAAGCATGGTCAGGAATGGGTAGTGGAGCCAGCAAACCTGGATAAGCCACACGCTCTATTTTAGCCTGTTGACAGGTTGTACACTAGGCTACAAAATCTTGCACTGATTGTTTCAATTTGAACCATGCAAATAATTGCTTAACCCTGTTGTAAGTAACTTCATATCCTGAGTGCCCTCCGATGGCACTTGAGTGTAGTGCCATCAAGATTTTGGAGTGTAGAGCTGGTACAGAACCCACCCATATTCTTCCTTTATAACGGATCAGTCCATCTTTCAGAGTATATAGTCCAGAAGGAGAAGAAACAGTTAACTCAGATAGGAGCTTGGTGGCCTGAGGGTTAGTAGTATAAGAATCTTGGATCACCTGAAGCCAAAGTGGTTTCATCATGGATATGGCTGACAAGTCATAGGTGGGAGCCTGGGATACTCTGGACAAGGCGTCAGCAACTTTGTTATCAACCCCTTTCTTGTATATGATCTGGTAGGACAAAACCATTAACTTGGTCAGTGCCTTGTGTTGGTTGGGCGTGGATAATCTCTGATCATCTAAGTGAATGAGGCTCTTTTGATCTATCAGGATTGTGAAAGAGGAGGACTGCAAGTAGTGACGCCAGTGATCAATAGCCATTAAGATAGCTAAGCATTCTTTTTCGTAATTAGAGAGTCCTTGAGCCTTGGTACCAAGTGATTTGCTAACATAAGCTATGGGGTGGCCCTGTTGTTGGAGGACTGCACTGATTCCCTTTGATGAGGCATTAGTTTCAACTGTAAATGGTTTTGAGAAGTCTGGAAGCGCCAAAACTGGTGTAGAGATCAATGCCTTCTTGAGTGCTTGGAATGCAGCCTCAGTTTCTGAAGTCCACACAAACAATGTATTTTTCTTGAAAAGGTTAGTTAGTGCCTTGCATAGGAGTCCAATTGGGAAACAAATCGTCTGTAGTACCCTACCATACCAAGGAAGCTACGTAGATCCTTCTGATTCTGTGGCTGAGGCCATTCTTGAATGGAGATAATTTTAGTAGGATTTGTGGCGACTCCTTGTCCACTGACAATGTGGCCCAGGTATGTTAACTGTGGTTTGGCAAATGAGCATTTCGACATCTTCACATGGAACTGATGTTTCTGTAGAATAGAAAGAACTTCTGCAATGTGTTTTAGGTGATCCTCCCAGCTTTTACTATAGATGAGAATATCGTCGATGAATACTATGACGCATTTACGGAGTAAGGGAGCAAGAATGAGATTCATCACAGTCTGAAATGTCGCTGGTCCTCCTATGACCCCATACGGCATAACTCTATATTCGTAGTGGCCATTGTGAGTCTGGAACGCTGTTTTGAACTCTTCCCCAGTGGCCATCCGAATCTGGTGAAACCCAGAGCAGAGGTCCAATGAAGTAAACCAACAAGAACCTTGAAGTTCTTCCAATAATTCTTCAATGATGGGCAAAGGATATTTGTTCTTCTTTGTCAGAGCATTAAGTCTCCTGTAGTTGACACAAAGTCGCCAATCGCCCGTTTTCTTACGCATAAGTAAGGCAGGAGAGGAGTAAGGACTTGTGCTAGGTTGTATCCATCCTTTCTGTAGCATCTCTAAAATTTGCTTTTCCATCTCTGTCTTTTGTGCTGGGTTGTATCGGTAGGGTCACAGACAGAACGACTGAGCTCCATCCAATAATGGAATAGAGTGATCTCCATGTCTGGAAGGTGGCAATTCAGATGGTGGATCAAAAACTTGAGCAAACTGATTGAGCAAAGCTTGCAAATCAGAAGGTATGGACTGCTCAGGGTTGGGCGCTGACACAGCTGCATTAACTTGTACCAGGTACAAAATAGAGTCTGTCTTGTCAAAGGCCACCAGTTGATTGTGACAGACTGGAGGTCCCATCTGGGCCTCAGAAGGGATACCCTGAAGAGTGATCAACTTATCTTGATACTGAAATTGGATCCATCTGTCAACCCAGTGAACTTTCATGGGGCTGTGATGTTTGAGCCAATCCATTCCTAAGATGACGTCATAGCCCCATAGCGGAATGATTTTCAGTGTAGTGGTGAAAGTATGTCCCTGAGTGCCCCAAATCTGGTCGCGAAGTTCATCAGTGCAAGACAAAACTTCACCATTTGCAACTCTGATCTTGACTGGTTGTGGAAGGGATTGCCATGGAGATACATTTGTAGCAACAAGCTCACTGACAAAACTGTTAGAGCTTCCTGAATCAAGTAACATGAAAACCTCTCGGCCTTGGAGATAACCCCTTAACCTGATAGTTCTGGAGCCCTCAATACCATTAAGAGCCTGAACTGAGATGGCCATCAAGTCTTCGCTAGAGTCTGAATCAACATCCACAGATGAACCGACAATATCATCAGAATTAGGTAAGCATTTCCAAAGTTCTTCTAGAGCATTGAGAGAGAGAGACAGATGGAGGACACTTATGGTTGGGTTCCCATTTTTCTCCACATTTGAAGCAAAGACCCTTGGATCGGTGAAAATTCTTCAATGCGACAAGCTTATCATCTCCTGATTGTTTGGTTTTGACAGCATCATTTGTCTTCTTGTCTTCAGAAGGTTTCACTGATTGAGAGGCAGTGATATAAGGTGGCTTCACAGAATCTTGTGTGTTCTTCTTTGGATAAGAACCAAACTCGAACCGCTTGATTGGTTGATCTTGACAGGCTTCCTCCTGCAAAAATGCCAACAAACTCGCAGTATCTAAATCTTGGGGATGGTGCATCATAACAACAACGCTTATTTCTTTCTTTAAGCCATCTATGAAACGATTGGTGATCACTGAGGGTGGAAAAGATGGGTCATGAGCAAGGAGTTGGTGAACAATGTCGCCAAATTGTTCAGTATACTCAGAGATAGATGAGGTTTGTTTGATATGAAAGAAATGACGAAGCAAGTGATTGTGTTCATCCTTATCAAACCTATTGCAAACAGCAGTGACAAAAGCATCCCAAGTCATTTTACTGATGGCAGATTGCATGGTCTGGTACCAAAGACCAGCAGAGCCCACCAGATGCATAGAGGCTAATTTAACCCATAAACTCGGTTCTATTTGATACACATCAAAGTAAGTTTCACACCGTTTGATCCACAAACGGGGATGAGAGCCATCGAACTTGTGGAATTCGACTTCAGGAAAAGGAGTTATAGGTGGATAGGGTGGGTAATAGCGCCGATCACGATGCCCCAATCCATCGGTATGAAACAAAGCAGGAGGAGAATTTGGAGAGGGTGTCGCACCTGTGACCGGGGCCGTTCCCGGGACAGTGGTGTACACTATCCCGAAATCAGCACCCCAGTGAGAAGATCCCTTGCCGTTGTCTAACGACCCAGATGACGCCCTTGGCGGGTGAAGCTCCAGATGGGCAGAGCTCGGCACCTTGCCATCCAGAGAGGCGAAGTGATTCTCCCGGATTGCCGCGGTAAGAGGAGGTTGAGCGACAGTGACTCCCCCTGATGGCTTGACGGAAGCTTCTGTAGATTGCTCACCGCCGGTAGGATCCAAGGGCTGCGCCTGCAGGATCATGGAGAGGGCTTGCTCCACACGCTCCCCCAAGTCTAGCACGGCGTGCTCTAGCTCATGAACACGGTGGTCGACCTCTGGCTTCCAGAGAAGCAAATCCGTCTTCAACGCCCTCATCTCCATCATTGAACTCTTGAGCTCATTGACCCCCTTCGAATTCTCCCCCAACAACGCCAAAATTTGCCCCAATTGCTCCTCCGGGGTCACCAGCGCCATCTGTCTTCGAGTGAGATACGAATGCGATGCCAGAGTCATGAATCCCTCCACAAATCGGTTCGCGTGCTTGGGAATTACCGAGAAAACCCCAACGGCAGCAGCTCACTGACCGCTAGAGCTCTCAATCGAACCCGAAACGTTTGCGACTTCGATCGATGGCGTGCGGAAATTCGAGAGACTATGGATCGATCGGCTCCGATACCAGATGTAACCTAACTGCTACTAATCAATGATAACTTGGATTGGATAGTGGGTGGAAACTCGGTCGGATGCCGGCGAATCAAGGAGATCGCCAGACGTCGCCGCCGCCATCGCCAACAGGCACGGTTCAGGTTACAAATCCGAGTTCGAGTTCCTCACTGCTCTCCATTTGCTTACAAAGGGGACCGCGATGGGCCGCCTCGTTCTTGGGCCACGCAGGGTCCGCTAATTGATCCAGTCAGGCCCATAAGCCTTGCTGCTCGGCCTCCTGATACGAGTGAGCCCGGAGTCTGCACCCGCACCTTCCTTCGTTCCTCCTTCGTCAGGTTCTTCAGGTTCGTCAGAGGGGGAGCCGTCGGTGACATTTCTGTTGGACCGGTCAATGCATGAATGTTTGTGACTTTGGACACGGTTCGGTCGTATTCTATGAGTACGTCACCGCGGATTAATCTCGTTCATCATGTTCATGTCATCATGCACAGTACTGTCTACTGTAGTCATCACCGCGGACTAATCTCGTTCATCTATTTGTAGCGGGACCCAAAGGTATTTTCATATGTTGTTTGCCGGTCATTACATGTATATAAAAATACATCTTACTTTAAACATCCAAACAATCTTAATTTTTTTTCTATAATATATATGACGGTGTCTGTCACAACCATATAAACACATGCATGTCGCAAGTGCATGACTACTCGATTTAGGCATCGTCCTCTTGGATCCACCCAGATAACTATATAAATTTTTAGACAAGGGAATAAAGTTTCAGCCTCTACCATCCACGATGGTACACAGCCGAGAAATGGGAATACAAAAGGAAGCCATATGGCTTGCTAAAGAAAAGAAAAGGAAAAAACAGCAACGGCTCAGCTAGTGAGCAGAGCATGTGAAAGAAACTAGTCCATAATACGATTATTAAAACTCCATCCAAACTTCGCAAAGACTTCCATAATTAAACTCACATGCATAAAATAAGACATAGAGATATATACTTGCATACAAGAGTAACAAGTTTTACCAAGAGGTCGAAGTCGTGGGGGTGCAGTCCCCAAGGTCGAAGTGAGAATATAATGCTACACACCAAGATAAAATTTTACATGGCCCGGTTTGAATCCACCCAACTAACTATTAGTTGTGTTAGGAGAAATCAACTACTCTGTAATAGCTAATTATTAACTTGGTGGTAGGCAAGACATGCATATATTAGCTGGGCTTATTAACTGAGGATCCAACAAACAGATCCTCGACTAATGTTTAGCAGCTGACTATTGTAAGGATCTAAATACGCCCTTATAATCATAATCAATTTACTTCTAATGATGTTATCATTTTCCCAGATCTCATGACGATCTTAAGATTTATTTGGTTGCTACCCTGAGCGCTGTATGATCCCTCTACGTTGCTTCACGGTACTGCATAGCTTGCTTCCGACTGGTCGCCATCCCGCTCCGACTCATGCTCCGTGCTTGATTTGTTGTCTATTTGGTCTTTGCCCTTTCCCCACAACAGCATGTATAGGCCCAGAATCACAACAGCACCCCCCTATTATGCTGCATATAAACATTAGTGGATTATTGACGATGGTAAACTGTCATCAGACTTGTTGAGTTGGATTCCACTAATTATATATGCAGATTATATACCTTCCTATGTATAGGTTTTCGCCGAACATGAAATAGGCCAGCATGGCTGCCATGATGGCCGCTAAGGGATCAAACATGGTAACGAAGACGGGGCCTTTCTTCTGGGTGCACCACAGCTGAATGTAGAATGTGAAGCCGCTGCAGGCAATTCCCTGAAACTCAAAACAAAACGACATTAATCGAAATGGAAAACCCAAGTCCGGATATGTTACGGGTTGCACTAGCTAGCACAGTTCGTTGTACTTACCAAGTAGACGACGCACCAGAACTTGAGGCCAAGAAAACCTATCATCCAATCTTGGCGCTTGTGCTGCATCAACACCGCGAACACGGCTGGCTGAATCCCTCCAACCGTGCACATCCATGCCGTTAGCGAACAATGGGCTAGGTACCGCTTGATTGAGGACGCCTGTAATACATGCATATCATTAATTCGTCTTAATGTCTTATATGTATGTATCTTAAAAAGCTAGCTACGGATTTGGGCTGGATCGGAGGATGTTGTTGCCTTGTTGGCACCTATGTACCTGTAAAATGAACCAGATGGACCAACATAAGCAGCTGGCCAATGCGAGGATTGGTCCTCGCCACCAACTGTGACGCACGACGCTGCTGCCCGGTATGTGTATGAGTGTCTTCCAGTGGCTCGTTATTGCTTCTCCTTTGTACAGAGTCATGGTGGCCGCCCCGGCAAGCGATACCACCGTCCCAGCAATTTTGACCATCCCTCGTAGGCTCTTGGCGTCTACAATCTCCATCCTAAAACCAGGATGATCGAATGAGAGTCATCGTCAAGCTGCGAAACTTTATCTCTGATCGATCAGCTCATCATCGAGATCATCAGTTGTCAAAATTAATTTTTTACAAGGACAGAAAGGGTATGTAGTATCACCGGCGACCTGAGGATGATAGCGATGACAAAAGTTATTGAAGGGACGGTATTCACCATAGAAGTGACAAATGCTGGAGATGTGTACTCTAAGCTTGCGAAGTACAAGTTAGGACCTAAGAGCATCTCCAGCAATCCCCCAATTCCCATCCCCAATGAGAAAATCCTGTATTTTGAGGGCTTTGAGAGCTCCGACAGATCCCCAATGAGAAAAAAAATTTCTCAGTCCCTCAAAAACCATCCTCCAACCCCTCAAAGATGAGGGAAACCTCCCTCCCCCAATACACTGGGCCCAACAGTACCTGTCACTTTTTCCACCTTTCTCTCCTGGCTGCCCACACCGGAGCTCAACTTGTGCCACGGGCGGAGGACCTCACGTCGGTGGTAGCCGAGCCGGGGCAGAGGAGCGCGGCCTTGGTGCAGAGCGCGAGGAGGCGGGCGCGGATGTCGGGTAGCGCGATGAGGAACGAGGCGGAGTCGGCGGCCGGGAGCAGGGAGGACGGTGGCGGCTGGTCCGGCGGCTCCGGCGGCAGCGGCATTTTGCGGGAGGAGGTACACGAGGAGGAGCAGGGTGGCGGCGATGACGTTGCAGATGGGCGGTGGGGGAGGGGAAGAAGCCATGGGACTTTGGGAAAGCACCTGCCTCCCTCCTATCCTCTCCGTCGCCATGGACAGTTCACTCGGGGAAAGAGAAAAGGAGAAGGAGAGAAGAGTGTGGCTGAAGGAAGGAGATGAAATCTCATCCATGCATTTTGATCCAACGGTTAAATGCCAAGGTAGGGTTGATAGGGCCAAAGCAGGCCGAATCTGCAACATGGGCCAAAATCACACATTGAGGATGAGATATTAGGGAACTGCAAAAGCACCCTCCCCCAATAGTCCAAAAAATAATATTGGACTACCCAAATACTAGTTTATTAGGGGAAGTTGTATTGGGGGACTGCTGGAGATGCTCACCCTGCAAGACAAACAAGCAGCTAGGCGATCTTAATTAATAAACTCACTAAAAAACCATTTCGCTTAAGGATTTTTTCTTTGAAAAAGCAACAATAATACACGTGATCTTGTACTCTTCTCATTGATCTTGCCCTTTATTACCCTAGACTAGAAGTGACAGTACAAATATCTCCAGGAACAGCATGAATGTCATTTTAGGCCTCAACCCCCTGCATGTACAAACAACAACAACAACAACATCAACAAACAGACAAGGAGGTGTATATACACACGGGAGACAGAATATATAATGAGAGAACAACTGCGCATCGTTACTTTAACTTGAAGAAATGATCGATCGATCTTACTTCTCAAAGTAGTAGGCAAAAGGCCAGATGAGAATATCGACGAGAAGATGCCTGTACGTCACGTAGACGTAGGAGTTGAGCTCCATGTCCATGGCGGCCTCGGTGATAAAGGATATGAGCGCGAAGCACAACTGCGCCAGGATCATCACCAGGTGCGGTACGTACCTAGTACTACTCCGCACTACCCCTCCCATCCCATGAACCCTACGACTCTACGAGCCATTTTTCCCTTCTGGATCGGACAGCTAGCTATGCAATACTACTCCCCGGCCCCGAGCACATGTAGTACAAAATGTTCTCTCATCCACTTGAATCGATCATCAGTTGTGCTACCACCAACACCAACCTCTGCGGTTTATATGTATAGGCACATCGGGCTGCCGCCATTGACCATCACTAGCTGGGTGGCAGCAAAGTGTTAGGTAATCCCACTGTTAAAGATATTCCTAGTGGATACCCGAAATATTTTATGGAAATAAATATCTTTGGTAACACAACAGGATGCCATGTATTATACTCCCTCCGTCTCAAAATAAGTGATGCTTTGGGTTTGTCCTAAGTCAAACTTTTTTAAGTTTGACCAAGTTTATACAAAAAAAACTACTAATTAATGTTTATGATACCAAATAAGTGGTTAGATTTATCATGTAATATATTTTCATATGCTACCTATTTGTGTCATAAATATTGTTATTATTTCCTATAAATTTGATCAAATTTGAAATGGTTTGACTTAAGATAAACCTAAAACATCACTTATTTTGGGACGGGGGAGTATTAATAAAGAAATGAGCATATATAGGAAAAAGAATCATCACAATCCATACACGTATTTTAAGAAAACCTACAAGAATCCAGCTGGAGGGTTTGTTGCAACAGGATGTCATGTATTCACAGAATCCTACAGGATTTCAGGTATTAAAAGAATCCATGTACGTAATACAAGATTCCATAAAGCGTTGCTTTTTATATGTAGATTTTCTATGACATCCTGCTATACTATTTTTATTATATTATTTATGTTATATAGAATCGGATTGTACTGGTAGGTTCCGACGACCAGTCGCTGCTGACCACCCCTCTCCGCATGTAATGTACACAAGCAATTGAAAAACCGAAGAATCAAAATCATCCTGGGCATAGGTGACGAGTGCTTCTTCTCACCGACTTGTGCTTGAGAGGCTGAGACCTGAGCATAAATTAGAACTGGTGCTGATGTTCTTGAATCTTGATCCATGCCAGAATTCTCAATTATACCATGTAGGATAAAAACTGTGATCTCATATACAAATACCTTGGGGTGGTGTTAGTATAACATGGAAGTGGATCAGTTGTTTGATGCAAGTATTCACATTCTGTTGAAGTGATGATGACATTTGTTGTTTTCCTTTGGCAAAACGCCAAAACTATTACCCCTCCGCACCCGAGAGTTTCTGATGTAAAAACACTCAAGGAGTCAGGGATAAAAAGGCAGAACTTTCATATCAAAGCTGTGACCAAGCAAGTCCGAGCAACACAAATAACATCCAGATAATATCTTATATCCTGACAAGCGACAAACGCCATTACTCACATAGCTTAGCATAGATCATCCACCAGAGAGGAAAAAAAAATTAAAAGGGGACATCAACTGGTATGATGATGCCACTGTTATTATTGTACTAATTAATAATACAATTTCAGAAAACCACATCTGGATACACATATGCACAACGCAGTGGAGCCTTGGGAACAATAATACAAGGCACTGACAATTTTCTGTAGAAAGGAATTCTGCTGGGGACATCTGAATCGGAGATTCCTTCACAGAACTATTCAAGACAAAAAAAAATCACCAATCACAAAATTAGCTACACAACAGTTGTCCTGCCTTTTCCTAAAAAAAAAAGTTGCCCTACCTGCACAACAAACTCAATCTATGCATATTATCCATTAATCATTACAAAGTCAACAACCAAGAAGTAATGTCTGTTAGAGTAACTTAGTATTGGTGGAGTTAAGCAAATATAAATATCAGCACTGTAACCAACATGAAAAACATTGAGAAACCCCTAAATTTGTATCTAAATTACCCAATTATGTCATTATGAAATATAATAGAAAGTAACTCCTAATTGTATCAAGCTGGGCTACTCTACGACCAATGTATGAAGTAAGTGTTGGTGCAATCTTGAATTTAAAGCATATTGTGACGGGTCTACTGACCACATTGCCTGAACATACCGTGAAATTCAGTTTCCTGACATGATACAAGCAGTCAAGCACACAGATAAAAAATTCATTTTAACTAGGATAACTTAAGCTCAAAAGGTACTACATATTTAGAGTACACATGAATAAGTTGACAGAAGAACATAGAAGTTCAAGCTTGACTAGGTCCATCTGAGTATTCTTCGGTTCTTCGATTCTCTGGAATTGATCTACAGCAGAGGCTTCACTCTTGCTCTTCCTCTTCGGTGGCAGTTTGTGTGCAGTCTGATGTTAGAAAACCAAGAAAGCCACACTCCAACTTTTTGTCCGGGATCCAAGTTGGCGTCTCCTTCCAGCCAAGTTGAATGTATTTTCTGTACCTGAACAAATCATCAGCTACATCGAATTTTCTACTCCAAGTATTACCTACATTGGATAGGCTGTAGTATGGGGACATATGTGTAGAAGTGCTAACTCCAATTTGACAGCAGACAGCCACGACATGAGAGCAGGGCCTGTGAAGAAGCCGCGTCTTGTTGCATGAACATGCAACACGTTTTCCGATTGTGCATGCTCCAAACTTATTCACGCTACCGGTAGATTTTGAATACAGGTGAACAGCTACACGCTTCTGCCCTGACCAAACCACAAACTTTTTAACATCATCCCCCAATATAACATTGTTGCCCTTAGTTTTCACGCAGGTCACCTGATGCACCTGGGCCTTCTGCATTTTGAGATTCATCTCATCCTAGACACGTTGAGGGAACTCTATTGGTGGATCGTTGATTGCTTTGTTTGCTGCGGCACTTTAGTTTTTGAAGTACTCTACAATCCTCTTGAATGTCACCTCCACTATGGCACAGAGTGAAAAGCACTGTACCCCTTTGAATACATGGCTTTGCTTATATATATCAGATATATCAGTGCCCATGATGCCATACCTAGAACTATTTGTGTCATGCAACAGTGACCACTTCTCCTTTGGTTTCAGATGGATCCAATCAGAAAACTTTGTTATCTTCCTTTGGCTGTCATCTCCGTGATTTCCTTCTTCCCCATCCTGCACTGACTTTAGTTGGCTGCATGGTGCCTCAAGTTCTACCTCATCATGCTTGCCTGACCCATGCTGCATTTCCTGACTTGTACTACTTTTTTTCTCTACCATATATTTCGATGTCAACTCATCTAGCTCCTTCCAGATTTCAGCAAACTTACTTGGTTGCTTCTGCTGGCAAAGCCTCTTGAAAATCGTCACCAGTTTCTTGTCACTAAAATACGCCAAGAAGTTTGGCGACTGTGGATTCAGTACGTTTCTTGTTGTGTTGATGTGAGTACTCGCTGCAAAGACTAAATAACGATGAAGTGACAACTCACTGCAAAGGCTACGTCTGTATACGTGTATTGCGATTCCTTCGTTGAAGTGACGGTACCCTGAAAAACGTACGAACCTGCAAAGCCTACGCCGTTTGTCCGTTGAATTGTCCTTTGCCTCAATGCAGGCGTTCGAAAGTTATTGGAGCATTGCCTCCATTAAATGATTGTAAAGCGACTAATATGGTTGGAGGCATCAGAAATCTAGGAGTACATTTGTTCATATCCATGCAACTAGACAGCCATACGATTAATACAGGTCAACCAGCACGATGCCCACGTTTAACGACCTGTACTCCTCGGGGACGAATCTGCGCCGTAAGGTAAGTGAGCTGGTCTAGAGGACGGCGCTAGCATGCCGGAAGGGTTGACTCTGTAGGCTACGTACCCTCAGTCAGCTGAGTCGGCAGGGGTGCACCTGAAAGCTGTGAGGGCCCGGCCTCATTGGGGAACCAAGGAGGAGTGTCGTTGGTGCAAAAGGTCATGAAGCTGCTAGTACCTGTCATGTACTCACTGCAAGAAGCACGTCCACCTACCAAAAATTTGTAAGGTCACATAGAGCATGTTACGTACATAATGCATGAAGAAATCGGAAGGTCATTGCAAAAGTACCTAGTGATGGCCTTCGTGCTGGATTTGTTGATGTGTCGGCATTCGTGCCGGATTTGTTGATGTGTCGGCCTTCATGCCGGAAATGTGGTTGTCGGCCTTCGTGCCAACGTTTTTCTTGCAGGTTTTGGAAACCACCCCGTGCAGGGGAGGTGCTGCCGAAATTTTTAACTTTTCTTTACACTCCTTACATTTTTATCTTGTTACTCATGTGCAATCTCTTCTCTTTTTTGCAGCATCAATCGGGGGCGGCATCGAACCATATCGGAGGGTCGCCGGCATCGCACGTCGAGCCATCCCCACCTGGAACGTCGCCGGGATCGCACGCTGGGGCGTCCCAACCCTCACAGTCGCCATGAACCGCCTGCGGAGTCGTTTTTATGTATTGAACTTGTGAACTTGGAATAGTGTGTACTTTTAAATGTGTGGTTTGTAATATATTGTGGATTTCAGATAAATTTGGTCGTTATATATATATATATATATATATATATATATATATATATATATATATATATATATATATATATATATATATATATATATATATATATATATATATATATATATATATATATATATATATATATATGCTTTGTTGTTTACATGGAAAAGCAAAAAACAAAAAAAAGAATTTTTAGAGGTGGCTTCCCCGAGTGCCTGGGCTGCGACACTCGGGGAAGAGGGTTTTTTTTAAAAAGACAAATTTCTTCCCCGAATGCCTGGCCGCGGCACTCGGGGAAGAGGGTTTTTTTTAAAAAAAGACAAATCTTCCCCGAGTGTTGCACTCAGGGAAGAAAAACACTCAGGGAAGAAAATAAGAAAAAAGAAAACGGCGTTGGCCGTCGGCTGACGGCGTCAAATCTTCCCCGAGTGCCAACACGTCACTTGGCGAAGCCTTCCCCGAGTGCATGATTTTCGGCACTCGAGGAAGGCGCCTTTTCCGTTAGAGGATTAGCCGGAGGCTCTTCCCCGAGTGTTGCACTCGGGGAAGGCTTCTCCGAGTGCAACTGGGCCTTCCTCGAGTGCAACTGACACTCGGGGAAGCCACTGGCTGCTGTAGTGAACCGTCGGGTGCGAAGAACGAGCACGTCCTCTAGATCCTACGACTGGAGGCGGAGGTGAAGGGGTGCTAGAGGCTCACCCTGCTGGATGTGAACAACTACGTCTGTGGTGTGGCGGCACGATGCCCAACATACTCCCCCCCAAGCAACGTTGCCCCAGTCGTCGAAGGGCGGCAACCAACTCGATCCTACCAACCGTTGGGGGGTTCTGCTCGAACCGCTGGGTATACGAAAGCAGCTCGTTGCCCACGTCGCTGCAGATATCTGTCTGCAAGGCAGACATGTATTGTTGCATGAATTGTTGTGACTCATTGATAAAGTAACGATAGGACAAAGAAGTTTACAAATCTACTTAGTAGCGCATGGAAAGGAGCCGATGGCTCCATCGCGAACGTGTCGGAGATCTCGGCCTCGTGTGGCGCAGCCTCTACCGGCACAGGGAAGCAACGGACACGTGTGGCTCCGTGGAACCAACACAAGTACTCGCGGTACGTGCCCTTGTCGATGGCGCACCTAGGTTGTGCACGTCGGTGGCCGCCTCTGCCCAGGCGTTGACCCAAGGCAACATCCTAAAACGATGGTGGAAGGGCGGAACACCCAAATATTCATGCAGCTCCCAGCTCCATACAAACCCTAATCTACAACTAACCCTAATCCTAAAAATTAAATATACTAATTAATCTAACCCTATAAAACTAATTAATCTAACCTAATGTACGACTACAAACTAAATATACTAATTAATCTAACCCTAACCATATCTAACTAAACTAACAAATCTAAATGAACTAACTAAAAAACTGAAATCTAATTTAAAAAAAACCTTACCTGCACAGCGCCGGGCGAGCAGGCACCGTTGCACAAGTTGGATAACAGCAAGATGTTACGCGTTTGATGCTTTTTTTCTCTCGATCGGACCATAAGGCCCGTATTGCGTTTGATGCTCCAGATGACACCTAGTACATCATTGATGCGGCCGTGTCACATTTGAAGCCTCTTCCATCTCTTCGGCCGGCGCACGTGTCATCACAGAGCTCCCACCCACCGAACAAACATACTCGATCTGACGAACACCCCCACGCTTCCATCATTCTCCACACTCTTCCCTCCCCCTCACTATACAAATCCTCCTCCAGCCTCCCGTCTCATCTGAATCCCAAGAGCAACGCGAGATCACTACATGATCTCAAGTCACCAGCCATTGTTGATCAGCAAACCCAAGCTTAAGCGAGGAGCAAGCAATGGAGCTCATGCTCAGCGGCTTCGGCGACCCGGCGTTCTCGGCGGCGGTGCAGCAGCTGATGGACCTGCTCGACGAGCTGGAGCGACAGCTGAACGCGCCGACGTGGGCCTACATGCGCGACCGCTGGGCCATGGCCAACACGCCCATGGACATCAAGGAGCTGCCGTCCGGGCCAATCGTCCTGGCCGTCGACATGCCCGGGGTCAGCCTCTCCGACATCAAGGTCCAGGAGGAGGAGAGCATCAGCGGCGAGCGCAAGCGCCCCTCCGGGTGACCTATCGGTCATTGGTGTTAGATAACCCATGCTCGGCTCTGCTCCCGTATCTGTTTTCAGTTTTCAGTTCGCTGAATAATGGGCTCAATCTGTTGAGCGCGTCATGTACAGGCCAGACGCATGCTCCGTTCATGCAGCGGTCTTCCTTGTTTCTAGTTTGGTAGTGGTGAGCGCGAGCGCGTCGTACTCGTTCGTGGGATGGCACGGACATGTCGGAGTTCGTGGCGAGCGCGCAGTGGTGGCGAGCGACATGCACTCAGTCGTGGGATGGCGCGACAATGGCGGGTGCGTGGAGTCCGCAGCGTCACGGTGTTGAAGCCGTTGTAATCGTCTATATATTTCGCAATAGAGTCCAGAAAATGCTGCGGTTGTTAGCGGCACCAAACTCCCTGTGTTTCCACTGTGTTCGCGTGTGTTTCAGGCATCCGGCGATCATCGTCTCCATCTCCGACGAGGGGCGCCGGCGATCCGGAGACTACAAGTGGTATCAAAGCCAGGTTCCGTCGGTGGACGCGCGACCGTGCGATCGCTGCTGCTTTCATGGACAGACGGCGGAATCGTTCCTCCTCGCCGCGACGGCGTCCCAACGGGGGCGGTGCGGGCGGTGCGAGCGGTTCGGGCGGCGGCGAGCGGGGTCTGGTGATCCACCGGACCGTGCGTGAGGAGGGCGGGAAGAACAAGTACCCCCTTCTTACCAAGTCCAACTACTACTCATGGGCGGCCCTGATGAAGCTCAAGCTCCAGGCGCGGGGCTGGTGGGAGGCGGTGACTGTCGGGACCGTCGACTTCATCGAGGACCGGAACGCCCTGGAGGCTATTGCCTTGGGGCTTCCCGAAGAGCTGCACGGCAGCATCGCCAGGAAGGCAACGGCCAAGGCGGCCTGGGACGCGTTGAAGAAGGTGCACCTCGGCGTGGATCGCGTTCGCCAGGCGAAGGCGAACACATTGCGCCGTGAGTTCGATGCACTGAAGTTCAAGGATGGGGAGTCGGTGGACGACTTCGCTGTCCGCATCACCGACATGGCGACGCAGCTCGAGGTGCTTGATGCCGGCTACACGGAGCCGGAGATCGTGAGGAAATTCCTGCAGGCAACACCACTGAGGTACTCGCAGATCGTTATGTCAATCGAAACTCTGCTTGACCTCGATGCGCTGTCTGTGGATGAACTGGTGGGGAGGTTAAAGGCGGCGGAGGAACGCTACAACCTCAACGGAGCTGGTGGCGCGGCCGTGGCTCGCCTCAACCTCACCGAGGACGAGCTCGTGGACCGAGTCATGTCCAGGCTCCAAATCTCTGGGGGAGGCGGCTCGGGAGGTGGACGACCTCCGGCCGTGAACCAGAGGCGCGGGCGCGGCAACGGGCCGCCCCAGGGACGCGGGGGCAGTGGCGGCCCCAAGACTGCTGCTGGCGGCAGTAGCAGCAGCGGTGGCGGCGGGAAGAAGAAGAAGAAACTCGCCGATGACGAGTGCGCCTACTGCGGCAAAACCGGCCACTGGGCGCGGGAATGCCGCAAGAAGAAGAGGGATGAGGCCGCGTACGCAGCCCAGGCTGAAGAGGAGACCGAAGCCGCACTCAACCTCGCCGTGACGTCGCTCGCGGATGAGGAGTTACACGTCTCCCTTGCAGACGGAAGCAGTGCCACCAGTGCACGGTGGGTGTTCGAGGAGGAGACTGGGAGTGCCGCACCGGCGGTCCAGCCCACGCGCTGGGTCCTTGATGGGGAGGGTACCGATCCCGAACCATTTGCGGGCCTGGTGACGGCCAGCGTCCACGCCACATCCGCGCCACCAGAGCAGCTTGTGCACATCGACGAAAGCAAGCTGTTCGTGCAGCTCGGCGACAAGGTGGAAGGAGGAAGCACTCGGTGGATCCTGGACACCGGGGCCACGAACCACATGACGGCGGATCGCTCCATCTTCTCCGAGCTGAACACCGCCGTGCGCGGAACTGTTCGGTTTGGTGACGGCTCGGTCGTGGCCATTGAAGGGCGCGGCACCATCCTGTTCAAGCTGAAGAGCGGGGAACATCAGGAACTCGCCGGGGTGTACCACATACCGAGGCTCACCACGAACATTGTGAGTCTCGGCCAACTCGACGAGGACGGCTACAAGGTTCTCATCGAACACGGGCTCCTGAGGATCTGGGACCGACGACGGCGTCTGTTGGCGAAGGTATCACGTTCTGCGAATCGCTTGTACATGCTCAATCTCGCCATCGACAGGCCGATCTGTCTATCTGCACGGTGCACCGAGGTGGACTGGCTGTGGCACGCCAGGTTCGGACATCTCGGGTTCCAGGGGTTGAAGGAGCTGTCCAAGGGGCAGCTGGTGCGGGGACTGCCGCAGATCGATCATGTCGAACAAATCTGCGACAGCTGCTTGGCGGGCAAGCAGCGGCGCCTCCCGTTTCCGGCGACCAGCAAGTACCGCGCCAAGAACCTGCTTGATCTGGTCCACGCAGATCTATGTGGGCCGATCAACCCGGAGACACCAGGCGGAAAGAGATTGTTCCTCCTCGTCGTCGACGACAAAAGCCGCTACATGTGGCTAGTGCTGCTGAGCTCAAAGGATCAGGCGGCGGATGCCATCATTCGTCTCCAGGCACGCGTCGAGGCTGAAGCGGGACGGAAGCTCGGCACCCTGCGTACCGATCGTGGGGGCGAGTTCACGTCGCGCGCGTTCGGGGACTACTGCGCCATGGAGGGGGTGCAGCGCCATCTCACCGCACCGTACACCCCGCAACAAAACGGTGTGGTGGAGAGGCGGAACCAAACCGTGCTGGGCATGGCGCGCAGCATGCTGAAGGCCATGAACATGCCGGGCTGTTTTTGGGGTGAGGCCGTGCTCACGGCTGTCTTCATTCTGAACCGGTCCCCGACGAGGAGCGTGGAGGGCATGACTCCGCATGAAGCCTGGTATGGTGATAAACCACCTGTGCATTTCTTCCGCACTTTCGGCTGCGTTGCACATGTGAAGGTTGCTGGCGGACACGCCAAGAAGCTGGATGATCGGAGTACGCCCATGGTCTTCATTGGGTATGAACCGGGAACCAAGGCGTACAGGTTCTACAACCCCATCTCCAAGCGAGTGCACATCTCGCGAGATGCGGTGTTTGATGAAGGGAGGGCTTGGAGCTGGAACGAGCCCGACGGCGGCGACCACGAGACGGACTCAGAACCGTTCCACGTCGAGTACACAACGGTGATGGTCCGCCGTGGCGCAGCAGCGGAGGACGAGCCGGCTGGGAGGAGCCCAGTCGCTCAGGCTGGGGGGAGCCCAGTCGCACAGGCTGGGGGGAGCCCAGACACTCCAGTCTGGGGCAGTCCCGGTGACGGTGCACCGGCTTCTCTACACACACCGGGGGCCACGCCCGGCGCGGGAACATCGTCTGACGCGCCCGGCATGGGGGCGCCTTCACCATCAACCTTCACGCCTCCTGCGACGGTGGAATTCGCAACTCCACCGACCGTCGATGATAATCTTGATGCTGATCACGACGATGGGGCGCCACTCCGGTACCGTACACTGGGGAACATCCTCAGCCAGGCTGAGACCCCAGGAATGGGCGCTCTGGAAATTGAGGCAGTGGAGGAGCTGCTGCTGGCCGTGGGAGAAGAGCCAGCTACTTTTGAGGAGGCAAAACGAGAAGAGTGCTGGCGTCAGGCCATGAAGGAGGAGATGGCCTCGATCGAGCAGAATGGGACCTGGAGATTGACAGAATTACCCCAGGGTCACCGGCCGATCGGTCTGAAATGGGTATTCAAGGTGAAGCGCGACGAGGCCGGCGCCATTGTCAAGCACAAGGCGCGTCTCGTTGCCAAGGGCTATGTCCAGCGAGAAGGGGTTGATTTCGACGAAGTCTTCGCTCCTGTGGCCCGGATGGAGTCTATTCGGATGCTGCTGGCGGTGGCAGCTCAGGAGGGCTGGCTTGTGCATCACATGGATGTCAAGTCAGCGTTTCTGAATGGCGAGCTGAAAGAAGAAGTGTACGTCCGGCAGCCTCCTGGTTTCACTGCTGCTGGGCACGAAGGCAAAGTTCTCAAGCTCTACAAGGCCCTGTATGGACTCCGCCAAGCTCCACGAGCATGGAACGTGAAGCTGGACGGGAGTCTGCTGAAGCTCGGCTTCACTCGGTGTGCAAGTGAGCATGGAATGTACACTCGAGGTGGAGGACCGACGCGTGTGGTGGTGGGAGTCTACGTGGATGACCTCATCATCACAGGTGCAAACCCGGCGGACGTAGGCGCGTTCAAGGAAGAGATGCGTCGGCTCTTTCGGATGAGTGATCTTGGCCTGCTCTCTTACTACCTTGGAATTGAAGTGAAGCAAGGGACCAGATCAGTCACACTTGGGCAGTCGGCGTATGCGAAGAAGCTTCTGGAGAAGGCAGGCATGGGGGCCTGCAATCCGTGCTCGACGCCGATGGAGGTGCGGCTCAAGCTGATGACCAAAAGCACGACGCCTGAGGTCGACGCGACCATGTACCGCAGCCTGGTGGGAAGCCTGCGGTATCTGGTACATACCCGCCCCGACATCACTTTCGCGGTGGGGTATGTGAGTCGCTTCATGGAGAAGCCCCGGCAAGAGCACCTCGCTGCTGTGAAGCATTTGCTGCGCTACATTGCTGGGACGGTGGATTATGGCATTGTTTACCCCAAGCTGCTGAATGGCGACAACAGGCTGACGGGGTACAGTGACAGCGATTGGGGCGGAGATGCAGATGAGAGGAGAAGCACTGCTGGTGTGATCTTCTTCCTGGGGCACATGCCAGTCACATGGCAGTCTCAGAAGCAGAAATCAGTGGCCCTCTCCACCTGCGAGGCGGAGTACGTGGCTGGCGCGATGGGAGCGTGTCAGGCCATATGGTTGATTCAGGTGCTGAGTGACATCACTGGCAAGCCTGCTCAGCAGCCTGTTCTGAAGATGGACAATCAGTCTGCGATCGCCCTAAGCAAGAACCCTGTTCTACATGATCGAAGTAAGCACATTGACACCAAGTATCATTTCATTCGTGACTGTGTGAACAGCGGCAAGATCAGCGTGGAGTATGCAAGTACCCAGGAGCAACTTGCAGACATCCTGACGAAGGCCCTTGGGCGTGTGCAGTTCTGTGAGCTGCGAGACAAAGTGGGCGTCGTCAAATTGAAGTGAGCCGAGCAAGTGTTAGGGGGAGATTGTTAGATAACCCATGCTCGGCTCTGCTCCCGTATCTGTTTTCAGTTTTCAGTTCGCTGAATAATGGGCTCAATCTGTTGAGCGCGTCATGTACAGGCCAGACGCATGCTCCGTTCATGCAGCGGTCTTCCTTGTTTCTAGTTTGGTAGTGGTGAGCGCGAGCGCGTCGTACTCGTTCGTGGGATGGCACGGACATGTCGGAGTTCGTGGCGAGCGCGCAGTGGTGGCGAGCGACATGCACTCAGTCGTGGGATGGCGCGACAATGGCGGGTGCGTGGAGTCCGCAGCGTCACGGTGTTGAAGCCGTTGTAATCGTCTATATATTTCGCAATAGAGTCCAGAAAATGCTGCGGTTGTTAGCGGCACCAAACTCCCTGTGTTTCCACTGTGTTCGCGTGTGTTTCAGGCATCCGGCGATCATCGTCTCCATCTCCGACGAGGGGCGCCGGCGATCCGGAGACTACAATTGGAGGGCGGACAGATCCTTATCGGTCCCCGCGTAGCCGATAAGGCCTTGTCAGCTGCTGGGCTACCGATAGGTACCTGTCGGCACTCCAATGGCCGACAGGATACTGGATATGCAATTCTTTTTAATCAAATACTACATTTACAATTAATTATTAAAACATATTATTTAAAAAAATCTTATTTTTAATCAAATACTACATTTACAATTAATTATTAAAACATATTATTTAAAAAAATCTTCGTTCATGTATATTTATCCGTTGGGCCAGCTCGAGTATTTTTTATGAGCGACCCAAACTACATTTTGAGTTTTTGAACATTTATTTATGTCATATTATTTGTATATTTGTTATAATTTTTTTGATAATCACATAGTACGTTTAATTACCAATCTTACCTTATTAAATGTATAGTATAATAATTAAAATTGTTAGCTAAATTATTGGTTAAAATTTTTAAAGTTTAGTAACTCTTGATAGGTGTGCACGTCCTACAAAAGAGAATGGAGGGAGTAGTTTGTTGAAATAATAATTATTAGAGTGAAATCCATTAGAGTCCTTTCAGGTCATTCCTAAACTTGCTAAATGTATCACCCAGGGTCCAAATCGGTTATAGATCCCTGTGTTTTGCACACGTGTCTCCTCAGTTCAACTGCGCAAGGCCTGACTGACCACGCACACCTCGTACGCTGCTGCGCCCGCGGGCAACCACGAACGGGGTTGGATGCTACGCGCCCGCAGCCACCTGCCAGTGCAGCGACAGGCCTAGCCCCTGAGCCCCAGCACCGTGTTGAACAGCGGGCCCACGTAGCACCCGGACACCGCCGTCTGCGCGCCGCCAGAGCCGCTGTGCACCGCCATCGCCGTGCGGAGGGGAGTTCGCGTCCGTGGTGGCCACCGCGAGCACCGCGTGTAGGAGGCCCAGGAGCACGTACGCCCACTTCATCCCGGCCGCCAAAAAAAGCCACCGAGTAGGCCGCATTGCAGCGTTGGTGTCAATGTCGCTGTACCGCTGCATCCCCACGAGCACCAGGGGCACAGTCACCGGGAATGTGGTACGGTGCCATGTTCCGCGTTCCGGGAACGTGGATCAGTTTCATTACGACAGTGGAAAATCCTTTCTCAAGAAGCGTTTCACATTCCACGATCCTCATTCCACGACCCAATCATTCCAGGAACTTTGTGACTGTGACCAGGGGCCATGGCACAGTAGACGAGGGTGATAACCAACATGGACGAGATGAGGCCCAGCGGCACGTCACGGCCGGGGTTCTTGGTCTCCTCGGTCATGGTGGCCACCGTGTCGAACCCCGTGTAGGACCAGTACACGATGGCCGCGGCGCGGAAGGCGCCAGCAGAGCCGAAGGGGAAGAAGGACGGCGCGAGGTTGGCGGGCTCGAAGTGCGAGAACCCTGCGGCCAGCACGAACGCGATGATGGCGACGCCGACCACGAATGCTATCGAGTTGATGGTGCGCGTGCCAGACACGGCGAGCGCGGAGGTGGTGCACAGGACGACGACGGCGATCGGGTCCAGCAGATTGAAGCCGTCGCGGGCACGTGGATGCGGAGCGCGGTACGTGCTTGTACAAAGGGCTGATGCAGTGATGCATGCATGCCTGCGTGCATCAGTGCATGTGCCATGTATAGTACGTGCTCGTTTGATGCTCGTGTGCGTTCCGCTGCCATTCGGCGTGACGACGATGTCATTGGTGGTCGCCGGGGACGGCGACTCCAGGAGCTTCTTGTCGTGCTCAGACAGCCAGGACGGGAACGAGGTGCCTTCACATGACGGCGCAGCCGCCGTGGACGGCGGGCCGCCGCCGCTGCTCCCGAACTTGACCTTCCTGAAGTGCAGCGCAAGCGCGGTGCTGATGAACCGCGCGAGCGCGCACCTGCCTATGCACGGCGTCGCTCCCCACGGGATCGTCCGGCAGCGGCACGGCGACCAGGCTGTCGCGGCAGGTGCCCTGGTTGGTCAGCGCGGCGCTGAGCCACGTCGTGGCCCATCCGACTCGGCTGCAGACCCATGAGCGCGTCGCGGAGCTGCACGAGGCTGATGCCGAGCAGCTCGTTGTAGTCGTGCATGCCCGACGGCGCCGGCGCCGCTAGGACACTGAGAGGTTCCGCGCCGTCACGCGCGGCGTCGTCGCCGGAACCATCGTGAACTGGACGGACGCCGTGAACAGGAACGTTCGTGCTAGATGCCACATGTGCAAAAACCAGGGTTTCAAAACCGGTTGGGACCTAAGGTTAGAATTTGGTTTTATAAATATATGGATCTATTTGAGAACGTGGGACAAATTCAAGGACCTCCAGTAAATTTCACTCTAATTATTACTTCTCTGTTCTAAATTATAAGTCATTTCAATTTTCTTTAAAAGTCAAAGCATCTCAAATTTGGCCAAATTTATATAATAAAATAATAACATTTATGATAACAAATAATTATCATTAGATTTTTCATTAGTTATATTTTCATAGTATTACCTATTTGTTATCATAAATCTTTATAATTCACTCTATAATTTTGGTCAAACTTGAGATGTTTAACAAAGTTAGAATGACTTATAATTTAGGACGGAGGGGATATCTTATTATCGCCTGAACTAATTAATATCCATCTAGTATATATATGAACATCATCATCCAACAAAACCATTTTTATGATCACACATCAAAGCAGCCCGCAAAAGGAAGCGGTGTGTCAGAAAAAAAAGGCAATCGAATGGTGAAAGAATCTATCGTAAGTTCCGGTGGGCGCACGGCCGGGCTGACAATTATGGTGACCTATTAGAGTAGGAAGTTTGATTTATTTTGTGAGGCCTTTAGCAAAAGTTACTGCCTAGCAGATAGAGGCCATCAAACTTTCTAGTGCTGCTGATAGTGTACTCCCTTCATCCCACAGCTATTGTCATTTTAGCATTTAAAACATGTCATAGAAAGACTGTCGTTTTAGACCTAGGGTCCCACTTGACCATCCGCTCGTCACTTGACATTCTTGGCATCCTCTCCCTTCCTTTCTCCATCGGCACCACCCTCCTTTCTCCTGCAACGACGCCCCCTCCCTCTTCTCCACTAGCGGAAGGGCGGTGCCTGCCCTCCTCTTCTCCTCTACTGACGAAAGGTCGGGCCCGTACTCCTCTTATCCTCTGCTGGCGGAAGGCCGGCGCCACCATTGCTACGTTGCCCGAGAACCGACCCCTCCCTCCTCTGCTTCTCCATCGGTGAGGCTACGGGCACCCGAGATCTAGCATGTACCTCTTCCGCTCCTCCAGTGGCCCCCCTCTTCTCTTTCACCGAGTTGGAGGCGACACTGCTTGGCGGTGGCGGCCAAGATCTAGCCCCGAGGTCCTTTGCTGCTCCACCGGTGCCCCCTCCCCACCGGTGCCCCTCCCACTTCTTCTCCTTCACCAGCGTGGAGACGATGTTGGCTTGGTGACTGAGATGTGGCCCCTAACTCATCCACGGCGCCTGACGTGGAGGGGTCGCGGATGGTGCAACGAGATCTGGCCCCACTCTCATCCACGGCACCCTGACACGGAGGAATCGGAGATGGGGATGGGGGGCTGGTCGCGGATGCAGTTTGAGGGCGGCAGTGGCAAGACGTCCACTATGGAGGAGGTGGAGGTGGATGTTGTGCAATACAGAGAGTATGGGTATTTACGTCTTTTACGACTAGCATCGGTACGCGTGAAGATTTGTAGAATAACTAACTAATATTGTGGGAGGAGGGAGTACTTGTGTCGTAGAAAGTTGCTCTTCTTTGGACACACAATAATAGATCACCGCGTGACACGGACACAAGCTACTGCTAGTTTCATTTGCCTGCTGAACATGTGTCGATGTACTACTGTACTAGAAACATCTTCCAAACAAAGAATCCATTTTATATATGTACGTACGTATATGAATAAATACATAAACGAAACATGGATGGATCGATCAGAGGAGGAAGCAGAAGCATTAGTGTAATAACTAAGGATACATACATAAATTGGGTAGCCAACTGCTGCGTGCTACTCTTCTACCAGCACTCATGGTTGGTAACCGGGATCCTGCCAGTCCATCTGGTTGCCTTCCCCCGGTTCGCTCGGCAACGACGGCCTCGCCGCGAGGATCATCACCACACACTGCAGCACTGCAAGAATAGCACGACCGCCACCGCGATCCTCAGCATCCTGACGCTGATGCCCTCCTCGTCGGTGGCATACTCGATCGATGAGTCCGACGACGTATACTGTGTGTCTCGGAGCAATGCAAGATGCGTGCGCGCGCGCTTGAAATGGTAGCTAGCCTAGCTCGTTGAACTGCCGGATCGGATGGATACATGGATGGTTCTTATAGTATCGTCGTTACGCATCAGCCGAGAATAAAAATAATAATATGCATGACCAAATGGCTGGTCGGCTATAATCGCTCGTCACAAGGACACGGCACGGCGCATACATACTGTACGTGCTGCAGCCGCCCCTATCTATCTCGACGCGGTCCAGCACTAGATTGCGGCGCGGTCGGCAAGTTTCTATTTTTAGAAAAAAAAGGCAACAACTCAGCAGCAACCTTGTTGGTGAATTTAAAAGCCACTCCCTCGCTCACCGTCGCCGATCGAGTGCGTATGTGGTGGCGTGCCTGTCGCCGGCCAGCTCGCCAGGTTGTTCTTTCCGTGCCGGAGTGGTGGAGTGCGACGGACCGTGTGCCCAAGCGCGGCACCCGGCACACAGCCACGTGCCCATCGCGGGATAACGCCAGCACGGGCCCTCGGGGACCTTCCTTTCTCCTGCGCTGCGATTCGCCAAAAAAACAAAAAAACAAAAACAACCTCACGGTCCTCACCCACCCCGCGTGGCCGCGTCTCAAGTAGGATGAAAACGGACGGAATTTTTCCCGTACCATCCCGTTCCGTTTTCTATATTTTTCCGTCCGTTTTCGTATTTGCAAGATCCCGTTTTCGTATTTACGGAAGTAGAAAATAGTCTACTTTTTTGGACGGAAGGTGTATATGCTGTATAAAGGCTTATTTGGATGGACATATATTTATTCATCTAGCATATATTTTGTACCAATGACCGTGCATTTGTCCGTTTCTGCAGTGAATAAGCAATTGGACGACAAAACTACATGTTGCCGCTGCACTGGAAAAATCAAAATCTTCCTGGGCATAGTTGACGAGTGCTTGTCACCGACTTGTGCTTGGGAGACTGAGACCTGACCATAAATTTGAACTGGTGCTGATATTCCTGAGCCATGCCAGAATTCCCACTTATACAATGTACATGTGGGATACAAACTGTGATTTGAGATACACATACCTTGGGGCGGTGTAGGACGCGTGCATATTTTCGACAGTTTTATCATGCGTTTGACCCAAAATTACAACGTTAGTGCATTCGCGAAAAAGATTACACCATTAGTATAACCATATAACATGGAAGTGATTAATTATTTGATGCAAATATTCACATTCAGCCGAAGTGATGATGACCTTTGTTGTTTTCCTTTGGCGAAGCTATTACCCCTTCGCAACCGAGAGTTTTGGATGTAAAACGCACAAGGATAAAAACGCAGCACTTTCATATCAAAGATGTGGCCAGGTTTGAGCAACACACGTAACATCCTGACAAACACCATTACTCACATAGCTTATCATATACGTATAGATCATCCAATGGAGGAAACAAAAAACAATTGAAAGGGGACACATCAACTAGCATGATGATATCACTGTTACTATCGTACTAATTAATTAATAAATACAATTTCAGAAAACCACCTCTCCATACACGCATGCACAACACAAGAGATTGCTTCATAGAACTATTCAAGACAAAAGAAAAATCACCAATCACAAAACTAGCTACACAACAGTTGTCCTACCTGCACAACAAACTCGATCTATGCATATTATCCAATAATCATTACAAAGTCAACAGCCAAGAAGTAATGTCTGTTAGAGTAACTTAGTATTGGTGCAGAGTTCTAAGAAAATATAAATATCAGCACTGTAACCAACTTATGAATGAGATAAGGATCCAGTGTTGGTGCAAACCATGAATTTAAAATACATTGTCACAGGCCTACTAACCATATTGCCTGAACATACCGTGAAATTCAGTTTCCTGGACATGATACAAGCAGACAAACAGTGAAGCACACAGATAAAAAGTTCAGTTTTAACTAGGATAACTTAAGCTCAAAAGGTACTGCATATTTAGAGTACACATAGGATTAATTTGACCGAAGAACATAGAAGTTCAAGCTTGGCAAGGTTTTTCTGAGTGCTCTTTGCTTTTTTGATTGTCTGGAATTGATCAACTGCAGACGCTTAACTCTTGCTCTTCCTCTTCTGTGGTATTGTGTGTGCATTCTGCTGTTAGAAAACCAAGAAAGCCACACTCCAGCTTTTTGTCCGGGATCCAAGTTGGCGTCTTCTTCTCCCAACTAAATTGAATGGATTCTCTGTACCTGAACAAATTATCAAGTACGTTGAATTTTCTACTCCAAGTATTACCTAGACAGGACAGGCTGTAGTACTGGGACATGTATGTAGAAGTGCTAACTCCAATTTGATAGCAGACAACCATGACATGAGAGCAGGGTTTGCAAAGAAGCTGCATCTTGTTGCATGAACATGCAGCACTTTTTCTGATTGTGCGCACTCCAAACTTATTCCCGCTACCGGTAGATTTTGAATACAGGCGAACAGCTACAAGCTTCTGCCCTGACTGAACCACAAACTGTTTAACATCATCCCCCAATATAACATTGTTGCACTTTGTTTTCATGCAGATCACCTGATGCACCTGGGCCTTCTGCATTTTGAGATTCGTCTCATCCTGGACACATTGAGGGAACTTCATTGCTGGGTTGTTGATTGCTTTGTTTGCTGCAGCACTTGTGTTTTTAAAGTACTCTACGATGCGCTTTTTTTTACGAAAACGATGCGCTTGAATGTCACCTCTACTATTGCACAGAGTGGAAGCCACTGTACCCCATTGAATACATGGCTATGCTTATATATATCAGATACATCAGTGCCCATGATGCCATACCTAGCACTATTTGTGTCATGCAACAGTGACCACTTCTCCTTTGGTTTCAGATGGATCCAATCAGAAAACTTTGGCCTCGTTTAGTTGAGGGCTAAAGTTAAAAATTTTTCACTCTCTCTTCATCACATCGAATCTTTAGACGTATGCATGAAGCACTGAATGTAGGTAAAAAAAATAACTAATTGCACAGTTTGGCTGTAATTTGCGAGACGAATCTTTTGAGCCTAATTAGTCCATGATTGGACACTAATTACCAAATACAAACGAAAGTGCTACAGTAGTCCAGATTCAAATTTCTAGCCATCTAAACAAGGTGTTTGTTATCTTCCTTTGGCTGTCATCTCGATGATTTCCTTCTTCCCCATCCTGCACTGACTTCAGTTGGCTGTATGGTGCCTCATGTTCAGCCTGATCATGCTTGCCTGACCCATGCTGCATTTTCTGACTTGTACTGCTTTCTTTCTCTGCTATATATATATATATATATATATATATATATATATATATATATATATATATATATATATATATATATATATATATATATATATATATATATATATATATATATATATTTCGATGTCAACTCATCTAGGTCCTTCTAGATTTCAGCAAACTTACTTGGTTGCTTCTGCTGGCAAAGCCTCTTGAACATCGTCACCAGTTTGTTGTCACTAAAATACTCCAAGAAGTTTTCAGCAAGGTGTAGCATACACCACCGGCTTCGTACATCCCTCCATGGGTGTGTTTCATCTGGGTTATTCTGAATATCATCTACAACATTTACCAACTCCACTTTGCAGTCATGGATAATGCAGACACCAGACCGCTCCTTCACGACTGCTCGCTTCACATTCCTGAGAAACCAAAGCCAGCTTTCCTTTGTCTCTCTCGGCAATAGCAAATGCTACTGGAACGAGTCAATCATTAGCATCTAACGCAAGGGCAGTCAACAGCACCCCTTGATATCTCCCACATAGTGGTGTGCCCTTAACACAAAGCACAGGGCGACAGTAACTGAAGGCACGTATGCACTATGCTAGTGCCCAAAATATACAGTTGAGGACTCGGAAATCCTTGCAGCCCACAACCTCTGTATCCTTGATGTCAAGAAAACTACCTGGGTTTGAACGTACTATGTCCTTAAGCAACCTTGGGACATAGTCATATGAATCATAATACGTACCAAATCTGAATTCCAAAGCTTTCTGTTTTACCATCCAAACCTCAGGGAGACTGACCTGCTCGCCACATTCGTCAGCAACTTTTGTTGAAATTTCCTTCAATGTCATTGGTAGCAGGAGGTCTTGTTGAGAGCGCAGATGAAGAGGCTCATCAGAGTTCCCCAAGGGCAGCAACACCGTTGACTGGGAGTAACCATCAGGTACAGCTTTGAGCAGAACATCATAGTGCTTGAGTTCAGAGCAGTCCGCATACAACATGAGCTGCTGAAACGCTTTTTTCTCTTCATTTTATTGACAAAGGAAGTCCAAGACCTGTCGCTATGGAAAAGTCGTTCCTCCCAGTCCAAGTTGTCCGAATAAAATTCTGGACCATGGTCATCTAGACCGATATCGAAGAAGTCAGGGCAGAATTCTTTGAAGAACCCCTTGATTTCGAGATCTTGTGTCTCTGGATGAAGCCGAAACAGTTTCAAGATCCAGAGCTTGACATCCACCAATGTCATCGGCCACGGCTGCGGCAGCTCCGCCACTATGTGGCCACATTCATCCAAATCTTCTCCTCTTGCGTCCCAGAAACCTTTGATGTTTCTTCCTCGCCAGAGGTTTCTTATGTGCCCGTAGCGAACCTCAATGTGATATGTTCTGTGATCCTATACACCGAACAATGGCGCAATATGGATGCGGCAAGTTCAGAGGAAACAAATTAGGTTCAGGAGAAGGCTAGCAGCGATGAGTTTGGTATGCAGTACATCACGAACCCACGAACCTGTGCCTTCCGAGGCTTCCGAGGGGCCGCCGGGGCCTTCCGCTTCCTCCCACCGGTGGTGGCACCCTGCAATCTCAAAAAGATGCAAACATTAGCCAAAGAGAGATCGCGAATCGACAATATAAGGAAGGTGGTGCGGCGGAGAGAACATACGGAGTTGGAGGCCGGGCGGGACGCGTCGGGGCCAACGGCGGAAGTGGAGGACGCGCACAGTGCCGTCACTGTCGCACGGCTGGACGAGCCCCCGCACTTCCCCATGGACGGATTCGTCGGAGGCGGCCTCCGCTTGGAGTTGGTCTCGAGCTTCGATTGTGTCATAGTGTCACGGTGGTGTTTGGCGGCGGGGAAAGTGGTGAAGTTCCCTACTTCCTCCATTTTCTCAGCCGCCATTTTCTCAGATTTTGCCGCCATTTTCAGACTATGGGACTGCCTGCGGCCTGCGCAACGAGCCAGGCCCAGACCGCCTGTGTGGGCTCAAGTAATTCTGAGCGACCCCTTGGTCTTTGTTCATGTATATTTGTGGAAACGGGAAAAAAGTCCATATTAACTCTCTCAACTTTCGCGAAAGTCCGCTTTTTCACCTTGAACTCCAAAACCGAACAAAACGTCTTCCTCAACTTTTAAAACCGTTCATCTTACCTCTCTAACCCTGTTATAAATAGTTTTAAAGGCAGTTTTTCTTTTTCTTTTTCTATTTATTTCGGCTGAATCTTTGAAAAATCATAATGAATCACAGAAAAATCATAAAATAAAAAATCCAATTTGATTGGACTCCACGTGAGTAGATCTACACAGTGAACATATAATATGGTATGCTTTAGATCTATACTTTTCTGTAATTAATTGGAATAATTCATAGCTGCAGTTTCTATGGTCCAATTTTGATGAAATTTTTATGGTGGGCTAATTTATATATTCACTGTGTAGATCTACTCATGTGGAGTCTAACAAAATTGGATTTTCCATTTTATGATTTTTCTGTGATTTACTATAATTTTTCAAAGATTCAGCCGAAATAAATAAATAAGAAAAAGACAAAACCACCTTCAAAACTGTTTATAACAGGGCCAGAGAGGTAAGATAAACAGTTTTAAAAGTTGAGGGAGGTGTTTTGCCCGATTTTCTAGTTCAGGGAGGAAAAACGGACTTTTGCGAAAGTTGAGAGAGGTAATGTGGACTTTTTCCTATATTTGTCCGTGAACCTGGCGCACAAATACAAACCAAGTAGTATGCCAATGCTTCGGTATATATTAAATAGTTTTTGTCAAAAGAATAACAAGTTAATACAACCATAGGTGTGCGAGTTTTTATTGCAATAAATTAAAACCATGTTCATGTTTATGTCACACATGAAACCAACCTGCAAAAGTAAGCCGCGTTAGCTGAACAGAAGGCCAACTAGCCGTCAAAGCGATTTATAATTTGAAATGGAGTGATTAGATTACAATGTATCGAACCATATCCTGAATCGATAAATGGGACCCATGTGAAAAAACCATTCTTCTTTTTTCTCCCGCACCCATCCCCTCCTTCCAGCAAAAAAAAATCTCGCGACTCTTTTTTTTTTCTTCCAAAGCCACGCCTCCTCGACTCCCTCTGCCTCTTCCATCCAAGCCGCTGCAATCCCCCTCCACCTCCACCTCCACCTCCCTCCTCATCGACAAGGCTGTGGCATCTCCTCTCTCCCCAATTCCCTCATCGCTGGATCTATTGCGGCCATGGGGCTATCGCTGGATCTAATGCGGCCATGGGGGCTACCGTACACTGTCCGCGGTGCCCCGTAGTCCTGGCCCCTCGAAGTGCATTGTCCTCCTCCTCCATCGCCCCAGAGTCCTAGACCTTTGGAGTGTGCGAGTGTGAGGAGCTCGTCCTCCCGAGCCACCATCATCCCTGGCTCTTTCAGCTCCTGTGGCACGGGCTCCTCCACTCAAATCTAGGGCTTCGACGGGGGCTCAGTCCATGGCCGACGGCGAGCCGGGGCAGAGGGAGTTGGGGTCTGAGCAAGCATAGCGACGACGAATTCTTTGTTGTGGCGGGAGCACCAACGGCAAGAAAGAGAAAGAATGGAAAAGAAAAAAACATGATTTGTTTTTTGTTTGGAGCCGGGTTCTTTACAAGGGAGCTCCTCCTCCATGAAATCGAGCTCACAATGTATAGACCCCGGATCTGTCCTTGCATTTATTGTATAGGACCGGCTTGGGAACATTCTCTGTGGACGCTATTAGAGTATCTCCACTGGATCTACTAATACTTTATTTTAAAATTTATATACTATAGAAAATTGAGAAAACAAGGTTCTAAATTATCAGGGTGCTAATACAACAATTTGAGGAAACCTTGTCCCCTTCATTAGTGAAATTCATCTATCAATCAGTTAGAATCTCCTTTTCTACTCTATCTCCTCTCTCTTTCCTTTTTCCCCACTCTCGGCCGTGCATGGGAAGCACGCATGACCGATGCTCGCCCATGCTCTTTCTCATCTTCCTCCCTCTCTCGCCCATTCGCCCATGTGTGCGAAGCCCCATTGCGCCCAGAACTTGTCCATGCGGCGAGGTGGTGTGTCCGGCCCACACCCTTGCGACGTTGCGCTCGTCCGTGTGGTCATGTTTCCGGCTGTGCAGCAGACCTCTGCCAACGGGCGAGCGCCGAGTGTAGATGCGGGGATCCGGCGGTGGTCATAGTTTGATGGAAGAAAATGGATTGAGGGGGAGGTTTTAAAAGATTGAGAAAACTATAGCCAAAGGGATTTAGAAGGGGTCCGCTAAAGCTTTTTTTTTGTACTAAATCTCCTTTTATCACTATTATAAAGAAAATGGATTGAGTTTTCTCAATCCGATGGAGATGCTCAGCATCCTCTCTAGGTGGTTTGAACCTTTCCAACCACCGTTGTTTCCCCCTCTCGTGCAGCTCGGGCTCTTGTCTGGCACACGCGGAGATGCAAGAGGTTTTGCATATACTTGCATATAATTTGAATAATTGTTGTTCTAAATTGGATAATTGACCTCCCCTGTTTATTATGGTTATCATTACGAAATGGAGAGAGCGGTGCTGGGGTGGAGTATATATGTCTACTGTGTGTACGTCAAATGCTCGTTAAGCTGTCTGTTGGAATAATGGAAGACACCCACGGCTGCTGAAGAAGTAAAACGAAGGACCGGACCTGGTCATCGTCGATCAGTTACTAGCCTTGTATTTAGTAGGCGCCAAGCCACGCGGTTCTTCCAGTCTTTCAGAGAGAGCGCGCGGTCCATTTGAACTCAAATTCCAAAGTTTGAAGGCTCTATGAGCGTGGGCGGTTAACCAGGATGCAACGGGGACGGTAAGTGTCGTAGAAAAAGTACCTAAGCGAGCGTGCCAACACATACATGCAATTGTCCCACGCTGCCCACTGAAATGGTTCAGTTTGGCTAGGCAGGTATGGAGAAAGTCACGGTGAGTCGGTGACCACTGCGAGCTACGACGAGTGTCGCTATTGTATTCGTGCCGGTCAAACTATTTATTAAGTTTCACTAAGTTTATAGAAAAGTAAAGTCCACTAGCGGTCCTTGAATTTGTTCGGCTATATCATCCCGGTGCCTAAACTCATAAATTGTCTGTTTAGATCCTCAAACTTGTTTATCTGTGTCATCCCGGTCTCTAAACTCATAAATCGCTCGTTTAAGTCCTCAAACTTATTCGACTGTATCATATAGGTCCCTAAACATGCAAATCATCTGTTTAGGTCCTCAAACTTGTTTAATTGTGTCATCCGGTCCCTAAATGCTATAAATACTATAAACTTGTAAATTCAATATATATTTATAGAACTGTCCAAAAAATATAAATCAAATTTTGTTAGACTCTTGGTAACATGTACTTTAAACTAGAATAAAATAAATCACAATGTACTTTCTATTTTTAACTATGTAGTTAAATGACTAAATAGGCATGTATATTTTTATAAATCCTAAAAATGTATGTGCCTATTTAATTATTGAACTATAGAGTTAAAAATAGAAAGTAAATGGTGATTTATTTTATTCTAATTTAAAGTACATGTTACCAGAAGTCTAACAAAATCAGATTTATAATTTTTGGACAGTTCTATAAATATATAATGCATTTACAAGTTTACAGTATTTAGGAACCAGGATGACACAACTGAACAAGTTTGAGCACCTAAATAGGTGATTTGTAAGTTTAGAGACCTAGATGATACAGCCGAACAAGTTTGAGGATCTAATCGAGCGATTTGAGAGTTTAGAGATTGGGATGACACAGATGAACAAGTTTGAGGATTTGAACGGTCGATTTGTGAGTTTAGGAACCGGAACGACACAACTAAACAAGTTTGAGGACCGCCAACGCACTTTACTCTTTATAGAAAATATTAGCAACATTTATATCTTCAAATAAGTTTATTATAAAAATAGATTCAATGATCTATCGGACGGTAATACTGTGCTAAGGATGTTCGTCCGTCCGGATGCCCGTTGATGGGCCACGATACCAGCCCAACGGCTCAACTCTCCATTTGCGTATCCGCTCGCCCAACCTTATCTACTCGTGAGCCCATCGTCGTTCCTCTCCATTCACCGCGCCACCGTCGCGACAGCCGAACGCGCTCTAGCATGACCACACCACTCTCTACCGCACCCGACAGGCCACCGTCCTCTCCCCACCGTGCTCTAGCGCCGCTGCTCGCCATCCTTCCTCTCCACCAGGCCATCCACCCGCTGCGTCGTTCTCCACCACGCCGGCCGCCTTCTCCACCGGAGCTGCGCGCCTCTCCGTAGAATCGAGCTCTGCGCCGACGTTGAGCTCCGCGTCGGCGTCGTGCTCTGCGTCGATGAGCCTCCAATCTTTCAAGTAGCAAGTAGATATTGCGTTGAAAACACATGTTGCAAGCATATGTTTCAAGGGTTTCAGATGTTTTAGAGGTATGTTGCAAGTGTTTCGTAAGAATGTTGCAAAAACACATCAGGATATTGCATTTATGTTGCAATGGTTGTACACATATGTTGCAAACGTCTGTTCCTAATGTTTCATCTGTTTTAGACGTATGTTGCAAGTGTGTTTATCTGGATGTTGTATATGTTTCACACATATGTTGTGAGTGTTTTATCTGGATGTTGCGTACGTTTGCAATGGTTTTCAAGTGTTTTCAGGTGTTTTTCCAAAAGTGTTTCAGACTCATGTTTCAATTGTTTTATCTATCTTCTAACGTATGTTGCAAGTGTTGCATCTGAATATCTCAAAAGTAGATCGGGGTGTTGCACATGTTACAATGTGACCCGCCTGCTGCAGCTGCTGGAGGAAGCGTGAGGGGTCAGGCGAGGCATAGACATCGCGTGGGGTCGGGTGGGGGCGCAGACTTCGCCTGGGTCGAGCGGTACGTAGGGTGTAGCGCGTGAGAACAGGGTGCAGGCATGAGCGTCCGTCCGGACGTCCGGGCGCTAGCTCTGCCATGAAACAGTGTTTTTCTCTCATAATATTTCAGCATAAGCTAAATTTCAGCATAATCGAAAAAGGTGAGTAGTACGTCCTACTATATGCTGCATACTCCTTGCTGCTTGTGTCAATTTGAGCGAGCGAGAATTATTCCCCGCACGGTCCATTACTGCATGCTAAGTGCTACCTGTGCAGTCTGGACGTAGTCAAACATTTTTAAGGTTGACCAAACATATACCCCGCCCTGTTTGTTTTGCTGAAAGTTGGCTTATGCTGATTTATAGTGAGAGAAAAATATTGTTCGTTCACTGAAAATTATTGCTGAAGTAGTGCAGCAGAACAGGGCATATTTATTATATGTATTAAGCATCATTATATAGATCGTGGAATGTAATTTCATAACAAATAAGCTTTATTTGAAGATACAAATATCGATATTAGTTTCTATATAACTAGTTAAATTTAAAAGAGTTCGACTCCTCGAGAAGTTTAACATGCAATTATTTGGTATGGAGAGTATATACTAGCATGCTGTCATATGCAACGATCGAGCCCTTTGTGCGCGGACCGATATATTCATCAACTTCGTTTCACACAAGCCGTTAGCTACTCATTTCTGACGGTCGTTGCTCCTTGCAGCATGACACAGGGATTTCGATTTCTGAGTTGTTGCCCTCAACCACTAGATCTGTCAACAGTTAGGACGACAGGGAGAGAGAGGAAGATGGAGAGGCTCTCTACCTCGTCGAGCTCGTCCGCCGCCGTCGTCGGATCTAGAAGAGATCACCTTTAATCGTGCTCTCAGTTGTGCCCGTATAGGGCCACCGCTGTTGCATCCTCTGTCGGTCGCAGGAGTGATTCACCTCGGCCACGCCTACTCACCATCGAGGCAGTGGCTGCCCGCCCGGCCCTGTTCACCACCATCGGTAGGTACCAGGAGGGGAGGCAATTTTTTTTTCCCTCAAGGGCATATGCTCTCACCATCTCCACCGTTGGATTCGCATTAAGAAGTATGTACACACACATCTCAATGCTGCACACTTCTCAATGCGAATTCAATGGTGTGCCCTTAAGGGCACATTTAACTTTACCGTATCAGGAGGTGGGCGTCAGGTGCACTAATACCAGGGGCTGGAGCAGGGAGGCACGTGGTTGCCGAGGGAGGTGCAGGTTGGGTGGAAGAGGATATGTAGACTGTAGAGAGGCACGTGGTTGCCGAAGGACGACTTGTTGACCCAAACCTAGAAATTTTCCGGGAAGTCCTCGTAGAAACTGTCATCTGTTACCCATCCGGGATTTTTATCCAAAAACAAAATAGCAACAAGTGTGAGTACACTTGTACTCCGCAAGTATAGTATGAGGATTCATGAGGCTCAAAAAGGTTAGACACGGTTGACTGCAGTTAGCACTTTTAGTAGATCAACATTTCATTATTAATCATTATTAAGTTATGCTCAAACTCCCATTTAACTCACATGATCCACTACCAGAATTAAGAAGAGAAAGCATCATTATGATCTCGTTATCATCATCACAGTTCATCCAAGAATCAAGTAACCATTTATTCTGTGAGTTTTCCGGGCCGCTCGTGACCGTGAGCACGGCTGTTATAACAGTTTTAACACTCCGCGGAAAACCTTGCTGCGGGAAAGCTCGCGGGCGAGTGCTGCTACCCGACGCCTGTCCCTGGAGCTTCCTCTTCTTGAGGTCCATTTCTTTACGCTTGTTATCAATCACAATAGCACGATCCATCAATTCCTGGAAACTGGCATACTTGTTGGACATCAGTTGCAGTTGGAGTCCATCATACAGCCCTTTTAGAAAACGGCGCTGTTTGTCAGAATCCCTGGCCACTTCAGCCGGGGCATATCGCGACAGTTGTGCAAACTTGTCGCGGTATTCCACCACAGACATGGACCCTTGCTTGAGAGCCCGGAACTCCTCTTGCTTCAGTTCAATAAGTCCCTTAGGGATGTGATAGGACCTAAAATTCTCCGTGAACTCTTTCCATGTGATCTCTGGAGCATTCTCGGGACGTCCATACTGGAATGACTCCCACCAATCCTGAGCAGCTCCTTGGAGTTGACCTAAGGCGTACAAGACTTTCTCCAAGTCGTTGCACTGTGCAATGTTTAGCTGCTTTTCCATAGCTCTCAACCAGTCATCCGCCTCCATAGGTTCAGAGGCATGTGTGAACACAGGTGGGCGTCCTTTCAGAAACTCACCCTGTTTGTCACGGACCTGCACAGGTGGGGGTGCTCCTGCTGGTTGCTCACCGAGATGGTCCATCACTGTCTGCATGAGCTGCGCTTGCATGGCCATCAACTGCTCAATTGTCACCAGCGGTGGCGGAGGTGGATCCACTAAAGCTCCGTGTCCACGGCCACGTCCACGGCCTCGGCCACGTCCTCCTCGGCAGCCATCTGCTTCCAAGCAAATATGCAAACTTTTAGAGATCTTCCAAGAGTTTACAATTTATTTACAAAAGGTAAATAACAGAACTGAAAATTTCTGGACGGGTGTCTACAACAGCAGATATGAAATTAAAGTGTAACTCGAGTTTCAGAAATCCAAAATAAGCGTGGCATACATCGTTGGAAAGCTTAAAGAGTCTGCTACAACTTTTGTATAGAACTTTTTCACAGATTCTGACGGCAACATCAACAAAAACTGAGCTAAACAAATTCTGTTCTAGGTTACAGACTGCACAGACTTGCCAGGTTGTAGCAGGCATATCTCGCAAACCAAAATTGATAATGAGGTGATTCCAGTGGGAAATGAGAGGTAAGCAAGTCTAGTTCTTTCCACAAAAATTTCATAATTTTTGGACGTAGAGATTTAGAGATATGAGACAAACATTGCAGACTGCTCTGAAAAACAGCACAGCAGTGATGCAGAAATTTAAACCCCAACTAAGATAAACAAACACTAACTTAAGGTTTTGATAAAAAGAACATGTGGACAAGCCCACACTGTTCCAGCAATCACACAAACTCCAATCATCCAAGTTCAACAACACAATCAACGAGACAACGAAAGGTTCACAAAACATACACAAACTTGACACGACTCTCGATCTAAAACGCATTCATTATGGTGGGGCTGCGAGTATCTAAGGTGCGCGATCCACAATGGTGAACACCTTGGCCTTCTTCTTGTAAATGGTAGGCTGTCCTAGCTGAACGGCCATCTCATCTATCTGGTTCTGAAGGCGTTTTTCAGATTTTTGCGCCGCACGGAGCTCTTCCCTAAGTGCTTCGTTGGCCTCCTGCATGGCGCTGAGGTGCCTCACTGTGGTGTCCAAGGTGGGATCAGAAGCTGGAGGAGCCAACACTGCCCATGTTTTCTCCTTCGGGTCATAGCGTGGAAGATACCGGTAGCGATCATTCTGCATGTCCTCAAAACGCCGACCATGGTAATGCAGGTACGCCGCCTGCGCAACATCTTCCATGCTGTCATAGGCACTGGCACGCCTGGCTCAGTGGCTATGGGTAGTCACAACATCTTGAGATTGGTCGGTGTTGTTCCAGGCGGTGATGATCACATTGGTCTTCCAGTATGCCGCCTCCACTGGATGCGTGTGCTCGGCACAGTAACACTTCACCGAGGCAGCAAACTCTGGATAGTACTCGGCTAGCATGGTGGTAAGGAGGTGGTGGTAATGGGCATCTTCGGGAGCTTCCTTAAACTTGTTCCTGGTGGTCAATCCTATCTCTTCTGGCTCCTCTAAAATAGCTGGGGAGGACACTGGTGTTGGTGCAGAAGCAGCCTGGGAAACTGGTGGAGGTGTAGCAGCGGGGACTGGCGCATCCACATGTGGAATGGGTGCAGCCACGGGGGTCGAAGCAGGTCCATCAGATGCAGCCGCTGAAAAGGCCTCCTCTTCCATGGGTTCCTCCTCTTCCTCGTCGGAGATGTGGACGACCTCTGGCTCCACTGGTGGTACTGCTAGTGGTGCTGGTGGAGCAGGTGCTACTAGAATGAATTGGGCGACGTAGGCAGCGGCACTGAGGCGAGGCATATATAGTTTTGATATAAAATATTATCAGAGTCAATATTTTATGCAATAGAATAAGAAATAGAGCATAAAATTTTAATAAAATATCAAGATAGAGATAGTAGCAAGTAAATAAATAAAGTCAAACTCCTAGAAACGACCATTTCTATCTAGGTTTGCGTCCTACAGTCGACACGGCTCTGATACCAATTTGTCACACTCCAATTAAAGGACAATATAGAGTGCATACATCTTATGTGCGCCCCAGGAGTAGTCGCACACATAAGCCGACAAATTAACAGAAGTATCATCACTGTGTACATACATAACGTTATTACATCACGTAGTTCTTACATAACAAGCGAAAAAGGTAAATAGCAACTCTCAGGTGTAGCGTCTGATCCACAGGAAAGGACGACTGGTTGACCCAAACCTAGAAATCTTCCGGGAAGTCATCGTAGAAACTGTCATCTGTTACCCATCCGGGATTTTTATCCAAAAACAAAATAGCAACAAGTGTGAGTACACTTGTACTCCGCAAGTATAGTATGAGGATTCATGAGGCTCAAAAAGGTTAGACACGGTTGACTGCAGTTAGCACTTTTAGTAGATCAACATTTCATTATTAATCATTATTAAGTTATGCTCAAACTCCCATTTAACCCACATGATCCACTACCAGAATTAAGAAGAGAAAGCATCATTATGATCTCGTCATCATCATCACAGTTCATCCAAGAATCAAGTAACCATTTATTCTGTGAGTTTTCCGGGCCGCTCGTGACCGTGAGCACGGCTGTTATAACAGTTTTAACACTCTGCAGAGGTTGTGCATCTTTACCCGTGAGTCATGTTGCCCATTTGCCCGGGGCCCGTCGATCCCCTAACACTCCCAAGGTGAGTAGGCAGGGTACACTATGAAGCCTTCCATAGGCCTCTTCTAACATGTTAGGGCCGCGAGGTTTCCTCGGCAGGCAGATATAAAGAACCCCCTTTCGATGGCACAATTCCCGCAGACTATACACATCAGAACAGAGGCAGTTCTATACCCAAAGTGGCAAGCCCCTCTTGCGCCCTTTCGGGTAACCTCTAACAAGCTAGAAAAGATCCTATTACTGAGCTAAAGTCAGAGCCATATGACTCTCACGGTTGCACTGTATGTCCCAGCTTTTGCCCTACAGACAAGTCCTTACGGAGAGTTTAGGGCAACATGATCGACATCATTTGCACCATCACCCTATATTTCAATTATTACCATCATGTTTATCCATTTGTTCCATTAATCATAGTATTGATCATGTTTGAATAGAGGACTAGCATTCTACCCATATGCAATAAAACCCATAGGTATCGAGATATAAGTCATCAATGGCTAGGATGTCCTTATAGTCGAGCAATATTAGACACATGCATAATGAGTAGATTATATAATGAATAGGAATCAAGGTAGGCCCATGCTATACTTGCCATGGTTCACGAACTGCTGCTGGTCCTGTTGCTCCTCGTACGCGTTCGGATTCCTAACGTACTCCTCACCGTCTGAACTCGAACGACACGAAGTACAACACGCAATTCGAAGCAGACATACAAGCAAAACATAAATACGATTAGAACAGTACACCAACAATAAATAAATCTGAATAAAATGTTTACCAAAATCATCTAGTCTCGCTACGATCACAACGACGCGAAGAGCACGAAAAATAGAGCTACAACGCAAAAGTTACGCGCTAAACAAGGTTCCAAAACTAGCTATTAAACTAGACTTAATCAAGAAACTCAAAAGCTTCTAACAGGTCTATCAGTGGCACTAATGCATAGATTATGAAATTACGAAACTAACGCAAGTTGAACGGGTTGAATCGGAGCTAAAATGACGATTTTATAAGCATTTTACTACAGTGGCAATTCTATAAATAAATCAAACCATTTTTGGATTTAAAATAAATCAAGGAAATTGGATTTTGAAATCCGGCCAAGGACTGCGGGTGAAATATTGAAAAGAATGGGGTCTCTTTAGCAAAATGCCTGGCAAAGGGGTATCGGCTGATTTCGGCCGTTGATCTTGCGATGGATGGGCGGGATTAAATGGAGGGGGAGAAGAGAGGTGCGGCTGCCGGAGGGGAGAACGGATGCGGCGGCGTCGCCATTGACGGCGGCGAGAACCTCGCCGGCGTTGTCCAATTGAGCGCTACAGGGCTCGGTTTTCAAATTGGGAAGCACAGGAGTGAAGAGGAGATGATGGCGAACTCGGTGGGGCACATCTCGCGGGTGGAGGACATCCCACACGGAGCCGCCATGGCCGAAAGCAAGGGGAGCTCATCGGCGCAACTAGCTAAGGCCCTAGAGACCACAAATCAAGGAAATTGAGGTACAAGGAGAGGGAGGGAAGCACAGGGAAGCTCACCGAGCGGCAATTTACAGACGGAGGAGGCTCGGAGGTGAAGGCGACGCGGTGGCGGACGGCTCGCTCCGGCGGTTCGTCGCTGCGGCCCTCGGGTGCTCAAGAGGGTGGGTTTGGAACGGGAAAAACAGCAGGGGGAGGCGGTGAAGGGGTTGCGGCTCCCTTTTTGAAGGCCGGGCGCGGGGAGGACGCTCCCACGTTCGGTGTCGTGGGCGCGGGCGGCGGTTTTGGCTTGACCGAGAGAAAGGAGCGGGAGGTTGGGGAAGGGAAGCGCCGACATGCGGGCCCGGCGTGTCAGTGGCTCAAGGGAGGAGGGAACGGCACGGCAGCGGTAGGCCGGCTGGGCTGGGCCGCGGCCTAGGAGAAGGAGCGCAGGGGAGCGAGCGGGCCAAGGGGAAACCGGGCTAGCAGGCCAAAACTGAGGAAGAGATGTAGAATGAATAGGAATCCCTTTTTATTTTCTAAATTGATTTTCCAAATGAAACTTTCAAATGTTTTTGAATATCTTTTGAACTTTGACTCAAACCAATCATCACAAAAATATAGTGCAACATCATGAGTGCAAAAACAAATTGTTAACCTTATGATTAATTTTAATTTCACAAAATTTATTATTCCCTAAATTTGAATGCACCAACAAATGCATATTTAAATCAAATTTATCTATTTTTAAATAATACCAAAAATTAGGGTGTCACAATTCTACCCCCTTAAGAGAATCTCGTCCTCGAGATTGGATGATGCTTACTCAAAAAGCTGCGGATAAGACTTTCTCAGATCTTCTTCTCTTTCCCAAGTAGACTCATCTTCTGAATAACGATTCCATTGTACTCTGCACATCTTTATAATGCGGCTCCTGGTAACTCTTTCTGTAGTTTCAAGAATCTTTACTGGATACTCCTCATATGTGAGATCTTCTTTAACAGTAAGCTCCTCCAAGGGAATTTGCTCCTCTGGTACCCGCAAACACTTTTTTCAACTGTAAAACATGGAACACATCATGCACACCTGATAAACTTTCTGGCAATTCCAATTGATAAGCCACTTCTCCACGTCTCTCCAGAATCTTGAAAGGTCCCACATATTTCGGTGCTAACTTGCCCTTCATATTGAATCTTCTCACATTTCTCATTGGTGACACTTTCAAATACACATAGTCACCTACTTTGAAACTCAACTCTCTCCTTCGGATATCAGCATAGCTTTTCTGTCTTGACTGTGCTACTCTCAAATTATCCCTAATCATCCTCACTTGTTCCTCTGCATTGCGTAGGACATCAGGCCCAAACACTTGGGTTTCACCTGTCTGATTCCAAAATAGAGGTGTTCTACACTTTCGTCCATATAAAGCTTCGAATGGCGCCATTTTGAGACTTTTCTGGTGACTGTTGTTATATGAAAACTCAGCGTATGACAAACTCTTATCCCAACTAGTACCATACTGTAAAGCACAAGCTCTCAACATATCTTCCAAGATTTGATTGGTCCTCTCTGTCTGTCCATCGGTTTGGGGATGATATGTAGAACTAAAATTTAGCTTTGTTCCCAAAGCACTATGTACCTTATGCCAAAAATGTGATGTAAACTGAGTTCCTCGGTCAGACACAATCTTCTTTGGAACCCCATGTAGACACACTATTCTCTCCATATACAACTCCGCTAACTTTGCGCCACTATAAGTGGTTTTGACTGGTAGGAAGTGGGCTACCTTAGTAAGTCGATCCACTATTACCCAGATTGAATCATATCCGTGTTGCGTGCGGGGTAATCCAGTAATGAAGTCCATACCGACTTCTTCCCATTTCCACTCTGGTATTCTCATTGGTTGCAACAATCCTACAGGTCTTTGGTGTTTAGCTTTCACCCTTTGACAAGTATCACATAGGGCCACATACTCAGCCACATCCCTTTTCAAACCATACCACCAATACTTCTCTTTGAGGTCTAAGTACATCTTGGTGCTTCCAGGGTGTATAGAATAAGTAGAATCATGTGCCTCTCACAGAATCATATCACGGATAGCTTTCTCTTCAGGTACACATATTCTTTTTCCAAACCATAGAGTTCCATTCTCATCCAACCTGAAACCTGGTGCCTTTCCAACCACTACATGCTCTGCAATCTCCTTTAGTTTCTCATCCTCCAACTGACCTTTGCGTATCTCTTGCTCCAATGTAGGTTCTATAGCCAATTCTACTACATTATTGACAAAACCCAAGTTGAGATGTTCTATTTCAGCTCGCAACTCTGCTGGTATAAATGTCAACTGAAGTCCGTTGGTATAGCTCTTCCGGCTAAGTGCATTGGCAACAACATTCGCCTTTCTAGGATGGTAATGCACTTCCAGATCATAATCTTTAATTAATTCCAGCCAACGACATTGCCTTAAGTTCAACTCGGACTGAGTAAAAATATATTTTAAACTCTTGTGGTCAGTATAGATATCACACTTATGTCTGATCAAATAATGCCTCCAGATTTTCAGGGCATGGACAACTGCGGCTAATTCCAAATCATGTGTTGGGTAATTCAGTTCATGTTTTCTCAACTGCCTGGATGCGTAGGCCACAACCTTTCCTTCTTGCATAAGCACACATCCAAGGCCTAGGCGAGATGCATCACAATAAATAGAGAAACTCTTACTTAAATCAGGTAGGGTCAACACTGGGGCTGTTGTCAACCTTCTCTTTAGCTCCTCAAAGTTAGCCTGATATTTGTCTGACCAAACAAATTTGGCATTCTTTTCTAACAGGGCTGTCATAGGCTTAGCTAGCTTAGAGAATCCTTCAATAAACCTTCTATAGTACCCAGCCAAACCCAAAAAGCTACGGATTTCACTAACATTAGCTGGGGCTCTCCAATTTAACACATCCTGCACTTTACTGGGATCTACGACTATTCCACCATTAGAGACCACATGTCCCAGAAAAGATACTTCTTTCAGCCAGAACTCACATTTGCTCCTTTTTGCATACAACTTATGTTCCCTGAGTTTTTGTAAAACGAGTCTTAAGTGTTCAGCATGTTCATCTTCATTTTTGGAGAATATTAGGATATCATCTATGAATACCACTAAAACTTATCCAAGTACTCTATGAATACTTTGTTCATCAGATACATAAAGTATGCAGGTGCATTTGTTAGTCCAAAAGACATCACTGTGTACTCATAAAGGCCATATATGGTAGTAAATGTTGTCTTAGGTATGTCAGATGCACGAATTTTTAGTTGGTGATATCCAGAACATAGATCAATTTTTGAGAACACACAAGCACCTTTCAGCTGATCAAATAAATCATCAATTCTAGGGAGTGGGTACTTGTTCTTGATTGTGACTTCATTTAGAGACCTATAATCAACACACATTCTTCGTGTGCCATCTTTCTTATCAACAAATATAACAGGTGCTCCCCAAGGTGAAGAACTAGGACGAATAAAACCTTTCTCTTGCAATTCCTTAATTTATTTCTTTAGTTCTTCTAATTCATCTACCCCCATTCTATATGGTCTCTTAGCTATGGGTGTAGTTCCAGGCAAAAGCTCAATAAGGAATTCAATGTCGCGATCAGGTGGCATACCTGGCAGTTCATCAGGAAACACATCTGGGAATTCATCCACCACCTGATTCTCCTGGTTGGCAACATCACTCAGCTGGTTGACAGTGGCGGTTGGTTGAGCTTGCACTTCCACTTCAACACAAATTCTATCACCACTTGGAGCTGTCACAACAACGGATTTCTCCTGACATTGTATCACTGCTCTATGCTGCTTCATCCAATCCATTCCCAGGATGAGATCAATCCCAGCGGTTCTCAGAACAATTGGATTTACTTTAAAAGCTACCCCCTTAGGAATATACTAGTAGAAGGGCTCCAATAATTTGCTAGCATGCTACCCCCGGTGAATTTACTAGCATGGGATCCTTCATGGCACACAGGGGTATACTATGCATTCTAACAAAAGCTTGGGATATGAAAGAATGCGAGGCACCGGAATCAAAAAGTACTGTAGTGGAGATGGAGTTGACGCTAAACGTACCCAGCATAACCTCAGGCGCGTCCTGAGCTAATTCTGACGACACATGATTCACCTTGCCGGTGAACGGAGGTCGAGCGTTGGGTCTCTGGTTGTTCTGCTGGTTCTGCGGGGCCTGCCGGTTCTGCTTCTTTGGGCAATGGTACGAATAGTGTCCTACCTCTCCACAGTTGTAACAGACATTGGGGTTGCCTGGGGTGCCACTCTTGGTTGGAGCATTGTTGGGCACTCCCTGACATGGCGCTTGATTGGTAGCTTGCTGTTGCAGGGGACGCTGTTGGCCCTGGTTACCAAACTGCGGTGGGTACTGGGGACGCTGCTGGTTCTGGTTCCTCTGGGGATACTGGCCTTTGTTCCATTGGTTGGGTGGCCCTTGGTTCCTCTGTGGAAAACCTTGCCACGGGAAAGCTCGTGGGCGAGTGCTGCTACCCGACGCCTGTCCCTGGAGCTTCCTCTTCTTGTGGTCCATTTCTTTACGCTTGTTATCAATCACAATAGCACGATCCACCAATTCCTAGAAACTGGCATACTTGTTGAACATCAGTTGCAGTTGGAGTCTATCATACAACCCTTTTAGAAAACGGCGCTGTTTGTCAGAATCCCTGGCCACTTCAGCCGGGGCATATCGCGACAGTTGTGCAAACTTGTCGCGGTATTCCGCCACAGACATGGACCCTTGCTTGAGAGCCCGGAACTCCTCTTGCTTCAGTTCAATAAGTCCCTCAGGGATGTGATAGGACCTAAAATTCTCCGTGAACTCTTTCCATGTGATCTCTGGAGCATTCTCGGGACGTCCATACTGGAATGACTCCCACCAATCCTGAGCAGCTCCTTGGAGTTGACCTAAGGCGTACAAGACTTTCTCCAAGTCGTTGCACTGTGCAATGTTTAGTTGCTTTTCCATAGCTCTCAACCAGTCATCCGCCTCCATAGGTTCAGAGGCATGTGTGAACACAGGTGGGCGTCCTTTCAGAAACTCACCCCGTTTGTCACGGACCTGCACAGGTAGGGGTGCTCCTGCTGGTTGCTCACCGAGACGGTCCATCACTGTCTGCATGAGCTGCGCTTGCATGGCCATCAACTGCTCAATTGTCACCGGCGGTGGCGGAGGTGGATCCACTAAAGCTCCATGTCCACGGCCACGTCCACGGCCTCGGCCACGTCCTCCTCGACAGCCATCTGCTTCCAAGCAAATATGCAAACTTTTAGAGATCTTCCAAGAGTTTACAATTTATTTACAAAAGGTAAATAACAGAACTGAAAATTTCTGGACGGGTGTCTACAACAGTAGATATGAAATTGAAGTGTAACTCGAGTTTTAGAAATCCAAAATAAGCGTGGCATACATCGTTGGAAAGCTTAAAGAGTCTGCTACAACTTTTGTATAGAACTTTTTCACAGATTCTGACGGCAACATCATCAAAAACTGAGCTAAACAAATTCTGTTTTAGGTTACAGACTGCACAGACTTGCCAGGTTGTAGCAGGCATATCTCGCAAACCAAAATCGATAATGAGGTGATTCCAGTGGGAAATGAGAGGTAAGCAAGTCTAGTTCTTTCCACAAAAATTTCATAATTTTTGGACGTAGAGATTTAGAGATATGAGACAAACATTGCAGACTGCTCTGAAAAATAGCACAGCAGTGATGCAGAAATTTAAACCCCAACTAAGATAAACAAACACTAACTTAAGGTTTTGATAAAAAGAACATGTGGACAAGCCCACACTGTTCCAGCAATCACACAAACTCCAATCATCCAAGTTCAACAACACAATCAACGAGACAACGAAAGGTTCACAAAACATACACAAACTTGACACGACTCTCGATCTAAAACGCATTCATTATGGTGGGGCTGCGAGTATCTAAGGTGCGCGATCCACCATGGTGAACACCCTGGCCTTCTTCTTGTAAATGGTAGGCTGTCCTAGCTGAACGGCCATCTCATCTATCTGGTTCTGAAGGCGTTTTTCAGATTTTTGCGCCGCACGAAGCTCTTCCCTGAGTGCTTCGTTGGCCTCCTGCATGGCGCTGAGGTGCCTCACTGTGGTGTCCAAGGTGGGATCAGAAGCTGGAGGAGCCAACACTGCCCATGTCTTCTCCTTCGGGTCATAGCGTGTAAGATACCGGTAGCGATCATTCTGCATGTCCTCAAAACGCCGACCATGGTAATGCAGGTACGCCGCCTGCGCAGCATCTTCCATGCTGTCATAGGCACTGGCACGCCTGGCTCGGTGGCTATGGGTAGTCACAACATCTTGAGATTGGTCGGTGTTGTTCCAGGCGGTGATGATCACATTGGTCTTCCAGTATGCCGCCTCCACTGGATGCGTGTGCTCGGCACAATAATACTTCACCGAGGCAGCAAACTCTGGATAGTACTCGGCTAGCATGGTGGTAAGGAGGTGGTGGTAATGGGCATCTTCGGGAGCTTCCTTAAACTTGTTCCTGGTGGTCCATCCTATCTCTTCTGGCTCCTCTGAAACAGCTGGGGAGGACACTGGTGTTGGTGCAGAAGCGGCCTGGGAAACTGGTGGAGGTGTAGCAGCGGGGACTGGCGCATCCACATGTGGAATGGGTGCAGCCACGGGGGTCAAAGCAGGTCCATCAGATGCAGCCGCTGAAAAGGCCTCCTCTTCCATGGGTTCCTCCTCTTCCTCGTCGGAGATGTGGACGACCTCTGGCTCCACTGGTGGTACTGCTGGTGGTGCTGGTGGAGCAGGTGCTGCTGGAATAAACTGGGCGACGTAGGCAGCGGCACTGAGGTGAGGCATCTATAGTTTTGATATAAAATATTATCAGAGTCAATATTTTATGCAATAGAATAAGAAATAGTGCATAAAATTTTAATAAAATATCAAGATAGAGATAGTAGCATGTAAATAAATAAAGTCAAACTCCTAGAAACGACCATTTCTATCTAGGTTTGCGTCCTACAGTCGACACGGCTCTGATACTAATTTGTCACACTCCAATTAAAGGACAATATAGAGTGCATACATCTTATGTGCGCCCCAGGAGTAGTCGCACACATAAGCCGATAAATTAACAGAAGTATCATCACTGTGTACATACATAACGTTATTACATCACATAGTTCTTACATAACAAGCGAAAAAGGTAAATAGCAACTCTCAGGTGTAGCGTCTGATCCATAGGGAAGGACGACTGGTTGACCCAAACCTAGAAATCTTCCAGGAAGTCCTCGTAGAAACTGTCATCTGTTACCCATCCAGGATTTTTATCCAAAAACAAAATAGCAACAAGTGTGAGTACACTTGTACTCCGCAAGTATAGTATGGGGATTCATGAGGCTCAAAAAGGTTAGACACGGTTGACTGCAGTTAGCACTTTTAGTAGATCAACATTTCATTATTAATCATTATTAAGTTATGCTCAAACTCCCATTTAACCCACATGATCCACTACCAGAATTAAGAAGAGAAAACATCATTATGATCCCGTCATCATCATCACAGTTCATCCAAGAATCAAGTAACCATTTATTCTGTGAGTTTTCCGGGCCGCTCGTGACCGTGAGCACGGCTGTTATAATAGTTTTAACACTCTGCAGAGGTTGTGCATCTTTACCCGTGAGTCGTGTTGCCCATTTGCCCGGGGCCCATCGACCCCCTAACACTCCCAAGGTGAGTAGGCAGGGTACACTATGAAGCCTTCCATAGGCCTCTTCTAACATGTTAGGGCCGCGAGGTTTCCTCGGCAGGCAGATATAGAGAACCCCCTTTCGATGGCACAATTCCCGCAGGCTATACACATCAGAACAGAGGCAGTTCTATACCCAAAGTGGCAAGCCCCTCTTGCACCCTTTCGGGTAACCTCTAACAAGCTAGAAAAGATCCTATTACTGAGCTAAAGTCAGAGCCATATGACTCTCACGGTTGCACTGTATGTCCCAGCTTTTGCCCTACAGACAAGTCCTTACGGAGAGTTTAGGGCAACATGATCGACATCATTTGCACCATCACCCTATATTTCAATTATTACCATCATGTTTATCCGTTTATTCCATTAATCATAGTATTGATCATGTTTGAATAGAGCACTAGCATTCTACCCATATGCAATAAAACCCATAGGTATCGAGATATGAGTCATCAATGGCTAGGATGTCCTTATAGTCGAGCAATATTAGACACATGCATAATGAGTAGATTATATAATGAATAGGAATCAAGGTAGGCCCATGCTATACTTGCCTTGGTTCACGAACTGCTGCTGGTCCTGCTGCTCCTCGTACGCGTCCGGATTCCCAACGTACTCCTCACCGTCTGAACTCGAACGACACGAAGTACAACACGCAATTCGAAGTAGACATACAAGCAAAACATAAATATGATTAGAACAGTACACCAACAATAAATAAATCTGAATAAAATGTTTACCAAAATCATCTACGTCTCGCTACGATCACGACGACGCGAAGAGCACGAAAAACGGAGCTACAACGCAAAAGTTACGCGCTAAACAAGGTTCCAAAACTAGCTATTAAACTAGACTTAATCAAGAAACTCAAAAGCTTCTAACAGGTCTATCAGTGGCACTAATGCGTAGATTACGAAATTACGAAACTAACGCAAGTTGAACGGGTTGAATCGGAGCTAAAATGACGATTTTATAAGCGTTTTACTACAGTGGCAATTCTATAAATAAATCAAACCATTTTTGGATTTAAAATAAATCAAGGAAATTGGATTTTGAAATCCGGCCAAGGACTACGGGTGAAATATTGAAAAGAACGAGGTCTCTTTAGCAAAATGCCTGGCGAAGGGGTATCGGCTGATTTCGACCGTTGATCTTGCGATGGATGGGCGGGATTAAATGGAGGGGGAGAAGAGAGGTGCGGCCGCCGGAGGGGAGAACGGATGCGGCGGCGTCGCCATTGACGGCGGCGAGAACCTCGCTGGCGTTGTCGAATTGAGCGCTACAGGGCTCGGTTTTCAAATTGGGAAGCACAGGAGTGAAGAGGAGATGATGGCGAACTCGGTGGGGCACATCTCGCGGGTATAGGACATCCTGCACGGAGCCGCCATGGCCGGCAGCAAGGGGAGCTCGTCGGCGCAACTAGCTAAGGCCCTAGAGACCACAAATCAAGGAAATGGAGGTACAAGGAGAGGGAGGGAAGCACGGGGAAGCTCACCGAGCGGCAATTTGCAGACGGAGGAGGCTCGAAGGTGAAGGCGACGCGGTGGCGGACGGCTCGCTCCGACAGTTCGTCGCTGCGGCCCTCGGGTGCTCAAGAGGGTGGGTTTGGAACAGGAAAAACAGCAGGGGGAGGCGGTGAAGGGGTTGCGGCTCCCTTTTTGAAGGCCGGGCGCGGGGAGGACGCTCCCACGTTCGGTGTCGTGGGCGCGGGCGGCGATTTTGGCTTGACCGAGAGAAAGGAGCGGGAGGTTGGGGAAGGGAAGCGCCGACATGCGGGCCCGGCGTGTCAGCGGCTCAAGGGAGGAGGGAACGGCGCGGCAGCGGCAGGCCGGCTGGGCTGGGCCGCGGCCCAGGAGAAGGAGCGCGGGGGAGCGAGCGGGCCAAGGGGAAACCGGGCTAGCAGGCCGAAACTGAGGAAGAGATGTAGAATGAATAGGAATCCCTTTTTATTTTTTAAATTGATTTTCCAAATCAAACTTTCAAATGTTTTTGAATATCTTTTGAACTTTGACTCAAACCAATCATCACAAAAACATAGTGCAACATCATGAGTGCAAAAACAAATTGTTAACCTTATGATTAATTTTAATTTCACAAAATTTATTATTCCCTAAATTTGAATGCACCAACAAATGCATATTTAAATCAAATTTATCTATTTTTAAATAATACCAAAAATTAGGGTGTCACAATCCGGGAGAGGGTGGAGTACGAGGCGAGGGAGTTGGGATGGAGGAAAGACAGATGGACCAGATGGGCTTTTTACATAGGCGGATATAGTGTAAATATTTTCCATTAGTATATTAGGGTTACATAAGAAATTTAGCAAATAAAGTTGTCTGTAAAGATTGAAATTTTATTTTAGTACTTTGAAAGAGTACCTCACTAAAAAAATAGGTATATAAGGCAGGCATTACTGATTAGTTACTATATACAAATCCCAAACTACAGAATCGAATCCAAAAATACATATGCAGATTCTATTGTTTAAATAAAATTCATTGTACATCTGGATCTGGAGAGAGAAAATGTTTAGAGAATGAACGAATATACAGCATTAGATGCGCGGTTGCACCTTTTTGTTCCCTATACCTGAATCCAATCCAAATCACCTAGTTAATGATGTAGTATATATATACGAGCTTTTGTTGCAGGTCTACCTATATATGTCAGTGACTGCTTTGTTATCCAGTTGCATTCACTAGTTATCTATCCTGCACAACGTCGAACTAATATGAACATGTCTTGGAAAGAATCCATTTTTCCATGGAATTACTTAGCCCCTTCTCTAGGCCAGGCATATATGCAACGAGACAAAGTAGTCAGCTCAGCTGTTTAGGGCGCTTGGAAAGGAGCACCACGGCAGACAGTGCCTTTGCCTAGCGCCTGGGTCTTTGCCGAGCGCTATTTATCGGGCGCTCGGCAAAGGCCACCTTTGCCTAGCGCCGGGCTCTCGGCAAAGAATACGCTCGGCAATGACTCCTTTGCCTAGCGTCATGCCCTCGGCAAAGAGAAACACTCGGCAAAGAATGTCTTTGCCAAGCGCCAGACGCTCGACAAAGGATAGCACTCGGCAAAGAGCCACCGCGGAATATACCGTCGTTCTTTGCCGAGCGCCCTCCGTTAGGCGCTCGGCAAAGGTGGCTCTTTGCCGAGTGCCAACCTTGGCGCTCGGCAAATGCACCTCTTTGCCGAGCGCTGACATTTGACGCTCGGCAAAGAATTTTCTTTTTTTGTTTCAAACTTTTTTGTCATGCATTACACATTATTTAAAAGTATATGTTAAGTTTTGGTACTTTTTTAAATCTTTTTACTATTTATCGTTAGTTTATTTGATTTAATTGAATTTCTCCGATAAACGCGTGTTTGAACTGTAGGTGCATCGAATCTCCGAATTGGACGGTTCGAAAATTGATATTCGCATTACTTAGCGTATGTTAAGGCCGTATCCTAGAGCACGCATGAAATATCGAACATCTAGCGCACGGAACACGGCGACCAAGTTGTGCGTGAAGTGCTATTAAATTAAAAAAAAGCAAACAAAGTTCAAAAATCACGAAACTTAGCGAAACGTCTTTGGAGCACATGTGGAGGCTATGGTCAAAATTTGGTAAAGTTTCGTGCACGTTGTCACGTAAGTTAGTTAGAAACCTAGACATCTCACATGTGATCCACCTCCTCGCTACAATGCTGATGAAAATGAGTGGACCCTCAGCCTTTTTCGAGGGCAACTTGGAAGAGCCGGTGGGTCAACCACTAAGCCCTTGTCAAATGTGGAGTGGCGTAAAATTATGTTGTATGTGCTGACCAACCTAGAAGAGGTGGACCCATACATTGTGTAAGTTCTCAACGTACTAGTTTCAATAATCCCGCACCTTTTCTACATCTAACCCCCTTGTTACTCGTCACAGGGAATTCATTCGTCAATACTGGCACCGTTCAAGGGAGCCTACCCCGTCAGAACAAGACACCCTCCTCGCCAATGGTGCAGGACAAGGGAGGCCCGATTTCATTAGTTGGTTCTCAACCAAGGCCCGAACCGATCCTTCTATCGGTGCTGACCTGAGATGTGTTGGCAATGGGTGTGACCGCCGAGTCAAGTCATTGTCCGCTTACGACGTGAATGGATTTCGGTTTCACACAACAAGCTATGAGCGCGTGCGGCCAAATCGAAAGACCATAAATAGCAGGGTTTTTACGCCCGGCACTAATGGCAGGGACTACTATGGAAGAGTTGAAGAAATATACGAAATCACATTCCCTGGTAGCACCAAAGCTCGTCCTGTCATATTCAAATGTCATTGGTTTGATCCGGAAGTAACGAGGAAGACCCCAAATCTTGGTCTTGTTGAAATTCGACAGGATTCTGTCTATCCAAGAGACGATGTGTATATTGTGGCACAATAGGCCACACAAGTTTATTATACGCCGTATGCTTGCAAGACTACTCCGGATCTCAGTGGTTGGTGTGTTGTGCACAAGGTGTCGCCACATGGCGGATCACCTCTCCCAAATGATGAAGACTACCACTTCAACCCAACCACGTATGACGGAGAGTTTTACCAAGAAGATGGGCTACAAGGGAGGTTCGAGATAGACTTAACCTGTGAGATAGGAATGGATGTAGATAATGTAATGGTCATTGATGATGACGACGGAGATGAGGTGCGAGATCCAAATGACTTACAAATGCTTGAGCGGTTGCGTCTAGGCAATGACGATGAAGACAACATTCCTCCGCCAGATGTCGTTGATTATTTTGACTTGGTTGATAGTGATGATGAGACTTACGGTCCAGCTAATCCCGATCATGAAGAATATTTGTAACATACATGTAATACTTTCAAATTTTATAATTTAGTTTTGTTTATTTTGTATCTATTTCTAATTACATCTTCGTTCTTAATTGCAGGTGATTGAGCAACAATGCCAGGAGGCCGTCAGAGGAGCCTAAGCCACTTCTACCAGGGCTCTGGTAGTGGAGGGGGCGTGGATGACACGCCAGAGCCCACTCCAGCGATGACGAGATGTCGCAGGATGGCGAGGAGGACGGCGAGGAGGCCGACGAGGACGACTCCCGTGGTCTAGCCTGAGCCTCAGCAGGAGGACGACGAGGATCAACCGCAGCAGGAGGAGGATGACGAGGAGCAGCAGGTGGTGCAGCAGGACGAGGAGGACGAGGGGGACGACGACAGGGACCTCGGCGGTGGCGGGGCCGAGGGCTCTGCCGGGACGTCATCTTCCACTACTACGGGGAGTGTCTACTTCCGAGGTCCCACGTCTCTCCCTGACAAACCGAGGCGACGCGTTTCGATTGTCCCAGAGGGGCAAGCGTAAGACACCTCTACATGTTATCACTATTACTTTGTATCCTTTGTTCAAAATCTAAATATGTACTAATATATTTACTCAATCACTTGTGCAGGACCTGGAGGGTTGTGTCGGAAGAGGATTCACGCCATGTGAATGGCGTCCTAGGGGCCCTGGTCAGGCACTACTTCCCTGGCATTATAACACATGCCGGGAAGGACGAGCCCGCCTACACGTGGGCCCACTACGAGTCCGCCCACCACGCCACCACAGGCAACGTGGCAGCGCACATCCTTCAAGAGTTCTGGGTAAGTCTTCCTCGCACTACATGCCTCAATGCAACACATTCATTGGATCCTACTTGAAATAACTAATGCATACATCGTGTCTTCATATGCAGATGTACTTCAAGCTCGACGAGAGCTACGAGGGTAATGCGGACGCCGTGGCTAGGAAAGCTTGCAGGAAGTGTGTTATGGACATGTACCACGAGGCGAGAGTCCAGGCCATCAGAGATTACTATGGGAAGCAATTTGGAGAGAGCGTCAACAAGAAACAAATCCGAGATCGGAGGCTCTCTCTCACGAAAGAGCAGTTCATGCAGGTAACTGAACAACTTTAAATTAAGTTCCTTTCAACATTAGGTGCTATGAACTTGACTACCTAACATGTCGATTACTTCATGACGTGTAGGTCATTCCTTGGTGGTGTGAAAAGTCCCCTGAGGCGTGGGGGCAAATCGTGGACCGTTGGCTGAGCGAGGAGTGGTGGCAGCAGCACGCGGCTGCCCGGGTTCACCGTTTGGCCATGCCAGGTGTACCTCACCATCAAGGCAACCGCAACGTCGGCGGCTTCGGCCGAGGTTGGGTACGTCATCATGTTTGTAACTGTTGCCATGCTTTAATGTAACTAGGCAAAGACTACTAACAAACTTCTCTTCGTTCTCGCAGTCGGCGGCGCACGGTGGCCAGTCATGCTCCTACTTCGCCGCATATACCATGTCACACAAGGGCAAGGCGACGTCCGACGTCTCCTTCAACCCGGAGGACCCGCCCGAGGTGTACACAAGTGAGAGCGCCTACAAGAAAGTCACCGAGCACCATGAGGCGGCGAGGACGATGTATGGGTCGGATTATGATCCAACGACTGACAACATCGATGCGCGCCTCATCATGTGTCTTGGAAAGGGAAAGCAGCATGGGCGCTACTGGATGGCCAACAGCGTGATCGACAACGCCACTACTCCCACTCTCTCCCAGATCCGAGCACAGACCACGAGTGGCTCCGGACTCCCGCTGATACGCGAGCGGCCGGCCTATGGACAGGCCCAGGTCGAGGCACTACAGGTTAGTTTTGGTTTACTCGTCGTGCATTACACGAGGATTTCCTTGTCGCTTCACTAACATTACCTTTGCAACAATGTATAGGCTCAGGTGGAAACTTCGAACAAGAGGGCCGACGAGCTGGAGGCGGTTGTGGCTTCAGAGCGGGCGGCGCGACTGGCAAGTGACCAGAGGATGTCGGACGTGCTGGCGTTTCTGCAGAGTTCTCTGGGTGTTACTTTGCCACCCAGCTTGATGGGTCCACCTCAGCCTCCTCCCGTCGTTCCTCCCTTCGTTGCTCTCAACACTACTCCGGTGAGTAATATATATCATACATGCATGTTATTTAGCTATTTAACTTTGTCTCATGCAATCGCTGCTCCTGTGTGTAGCCTCAGTCGGCGGGTTCGAACCACGTGCCGAACGAGCATGGGGGACCGTCGCCGCCGTCACATGGGTGGCCCGGGTACCAACCTCCACCGCCGCCTCAGTGAGTAACGTTGAAGTTGTTGTCACGTATTCCTTCTCTTGGTGATGGACCTGGACTTGTTGTGTTGAACTTCATGTCATGGACTTGGACTTGTTGGGTTGAACTTCATGAACATCAAGTTGTTGTAATGGACTTTATCGCCGAATAAGTGATGCTATTATGAGATATATGTGCTATTGTGATGTATATGGTGACGGTGGTGACAGAAGCGATGAAATTGTGATATAAATGGTGTTATTTGTGTTCATGGTGATATCCATTTGATGTATATATATGATATGTTGTGTTTGCAGCGATAGAAAGCAAAAAATAAAAAAAACAAAATCTGGGTTCCAGATTTGCCTAGCGCAGCGCTAGGCAAAGAGCCTTTGCCGAGCGCTTTTTGGCGTGGCGCTCGGCAAAGCTGCCATATTTAGCTATGTAAAACGGTAGTTTACCCAGCTTTGCCGAGCGCCAAGCTGAAGGCGCTAGGCAAAGATTTTTTTTTTAAAAAAATGGTTTCTCTTTGCCGAGCGCCAGGCGGGAGGCGCTAGGCAAAGAATTTTTTTTAAAAAAATCAGTGTGGTCTTTGCCGAGCGCCAGGCTAGAAGCGCTAGGCAAAGAATTTTTTTTTAAAAAAAATCAGTTTGCTCTTTGCCGAGCGCCAGGCTGGAGGCGCTAGGCAAAGATTTTTTTTTAAAAAAAATGTTTCTCTTTGCCGAGCGTCAGCCGGGAGGCGCTAGGCAAAGAATTTTTTTAAAAAATCGGTGTGGTCTTTGCCGAGCGCCAGGCTGGAAGCGCTAGGCAAATAATTTTTTTAAAATAAAATCGTTTCTCTTTGCCAAGCGCCAGGTGGGAGGCGCTAGGCAAAGAATTTTTTTTTAAAAAAATCAGTTTGCTCTTTGCCGAGCTCCAGGCTGGAGGCGCTAGGCAAAGATTTTTTTTTAAAAAAATCAGTTTGCACTTTGCCGAGCGTCTTATTGGAGGCGCTCGGCAAAGAAAACGTCACGCCGTGACTACCGCCGTGACCGTCGCTTTTCTTTGCCGAGGGCCGCCTAGGCGCTCGGCAAAGGCTTTGCCGAGCGCCCGATAAAAAACGCTCGGCAAAGGAGGCTTTGCCGAGCATTTCGTTGCCGGGACCCCTTTGCCGAGCGCAATTCGACCTTTGCCGAGCGTCTAAAGCGCTAGGCAAAGCCGCAGTCTGCAGTAGTGGAGGGTGGTTAGGAGCCTGCCATTTCTTGCAGTTGCTTCCCGGGCCGTTTAGGACCTACATGACCGCCAGCGCCTCCGCGCCATGCCCCATCGTCGTCGTCGCCCTGCCGCCGTCCGCGACCGCAACCAGCAGCGGCCTCGCCGCGAGGATGACGTTGCAGAGTTGCATGAGAAGCACGGCCACCACCGCCGCCCTGGCCATCATCGCCGCCGCCGTCAGTGCCATTATATTCCAATCCAGGAACGATATATCAGAATCCCTGTGAGTGTAACCCACGTAAGCTAGCACTGCACACTGCACACAGCAACGTACGTACTACTGCTAAACAAGCTAGGCTATATGGGAGGCTTGCTTGCTAGCTAGCTAGAGTACTAATGCTCGTTGCTGTTGGTTTGCTGGGAGGGAAACATGCACGATGGTTGCCTTTTATAGTATCGATCGTGAGACATGACCAGGTCGTCACTCACTCGTCAGTAGTTTCAAGCCTTGTATACTAGTAGTAATGTAATATTTGTCAGGGTCAAGCGCCTAATACTACTCCGTATAAACCACGCGGTTTTCACCAGCGGTCGATCGGTCCATTTATTTGAATGAAAATTCCTAAGTCTAATCTGAAGTCTATGCTGCATGCTAACCAGGACAGCAAGACGCAAAAAGTCTAAACTGAGTGCATGCAAACACATTTGTTACTTCCGTTGATGGCCACACGCACGACGAGTCCGTCGTCCATCGATCGGTGCCCGCTGAAATGGCTCCATATTGTGTGTAGCTTAGTGGCTAGCAGCTTGTTCCGCAGAAAGTAACAGCTTATGTACCCAGCTGTACGTGGATCCAGGCCAATTCGTATTCGTATATATCATCGTATGTATTCATGCGTGCCTTCGTCTGAATGGATCTCTGAATTCTCGGTCGATCTCTGCTAACGGCTGGACCAGTGCATGCACACACATATACTAGCTACTACGTACTGCCATTCTGTCGTGTCATCCGATCGGGTCGTATTCAACGGCGAGCCCCTACGGAAGTACGAATTCGTCATCAAGTTCACAGCAGGCCGCTATCATCGTTCGATTCTGACTTGTTTTTGCCGGCGGCCGGCCGTTACCGGCAATACATAGCTTCCATTCCTTCCGAGAAAGCGGCGGTGGCGGCGGTGCGCGGGCCTTTTCCTTCATTAGCTTTGCTCATTTGTTGGTGGCGACAGCGAGTTGGTCGATTGGTAAGCCGGAGCTCCAGAGTACGTATTCCTCCGTCCGAAAAGATGCAATTCTCACTACGTTAAAGTATGTTAAGTTTGAATAAATTTATATAAAAATTTACTAATAATTATCATACTAAATATTTATCGCTAGATTCATCATGAAACATACTTTCATAATATATTTATTTGGTGTCATAAACATTAATATTTTTATCTATATATTTTATTAAACTTTTGGTCACTTTAACCGACTAGAATTGTTTTTTTGAAGGGAGGTAGTACCCGTACAGCTGAAGTTCCTAGTTCTGATCCGTTGTGGTGCGATGGAGTTACGTTCTCTCCCATAACAAGTGGAGCCAACAACTGCTTTTCTTTTCTATTGGAAAAAATATAAATCCATAAATTATCACAAAAGTTCTAAGAAAGGCTTCACGTTAATCCTCACAAGATGGATCAAAAAAGCCTGAAAATTCTCACAAAAACAGAAAGATGTGGTCATCAATTCACTACACTCTATTCACCGTCAATGTCAATAGCCCATGGATCTATTCTATTTTCTTAAAAGGTTATCACCTCTCTCATTATGAAAAAACATGGAACACCACTACATGAATGGTTTGTTTGCGGCGCCACTAATTGGTGAGCGCCCGCCCAAATTCTATTTAGTGAACGATTTTCCGACCGCTCCACCTTTCCTTTTCTAGAAAAAAATAATTAACACCAGTTTCCTTTTCTGTACGAAACCAGGCACGACTAGCATTTTCTTTCAGCGCGAGCGCACGCGCTGCAGTCTTCTATAGTCTTGTGCGCTCTCGGTCACCCTAAAAAAGCAAAACATTTATTTTAAAATGCTATAACTTCTGAACGGTGTATCCGTTTTTAATTCCATCTGCACCGGTATGTTCTACGCAACGAGACGAACAAAACTACCCCACTTGCATATATTTCGAAAAACTTTTTTAGTAGCAATTTATGTGTACTATCTTATAATTTATAATTTATAACATATAACTTCTAAGTATAACTTATAACATATAACTTATTATATATACCTTATAACATATAGCTTATACAAAAAAAACTTGGAAGCTCAAGAGTTACGAAACACAACTTATTTACAAAAATTTATTAAACACAAAGGAACATATTATCTTATAACTTATGCCAAAAATTGCAAACACAAAAGTTACTAACACACAAAAAGAACGAATTAACTTATAAACACAAAAGTTATCAAACACAACTTATGTACAGAAGTTATCAAATACAACTTGTGTGCATAAGTTATTCTATAAAACTTGTGTACATAAGTTATTATGATAAGTTAGTCAGTACAACTTGTGTACATAAGTTAGTATAAGTTAATATATAAAAATTGCTACAAAGAAAAAATTCTTCTAAACATATGCAAGTGGGGGTCCAGTTTTGTTCGTCTCGTCACGTAGAACACATCAGTGCAAACGGAATTGTAATTGGATGCACTGTTCAGAAGTTATAACAATTTGAAATAAATGTGTTGTATTTTTTTTTGAGTGACATTAGGAGCTCAAATGCATGTGCGGACGCGGGTTGTGCCGGTCATATCGGTTGCTGGAACCATATCAATGAACGACCGCAGTAATGGATTTGGGGTTTGTAGGCGGTTGGGAGTAAGAACCACCTTTAGAAACTGATTTCCACATTCGGAATACACATATAATGTCTGTACATATATAACAATATATATTCAAATACAATAATTTTAAAATTTATAAAATTATATGAATCAAAACTACTTATGTCATAGAATGAGATAGTACGTTGATAATAGTTAAAATCAAGTTGATACAAACCAAGTGTCACAAAGTATACACCAAAGTTCGTACAAACAAAAGTAGACTACATAGTTTACCTCGTACAAAACCAAGTAGGAAACACCCACTATTGCTCACCCACCTTGTCTAATGTGATAATCCGTGTAGTGTATGTCACTCATGATGTATCCTAGCACATCGTTGATGTAAAGCAATATATTCATTAGTGCACTCTCCCTGGCTTCACAAGTTTGAGCGCAAGGTCTACTAATGACCGATAACAATGGTGATGTAACTGGGCCTAGTTCCAAAGAAACATGCACACAGTAGCGGAATCCATATGTAGTGTATGTTGGACCACCATATTGCCAATGGTAACCCAGTTGATGTATGGCTTGATTTAGAATGGATTGAAAGCTACAACTAGCGCGCGTAGGTTAAGTCCTGATACTTAACCTGTAAGTGTTAATAAAAAAATAGAATATGAAAAACATGAATATAGACATAACAATAATTCTGAATATAAAATACGAGATCCAATTTTACTTTACCAAATCATTATGGTTGTGTTGAGCAATCGTCCCATTAACAGTTGCCATATTAGTAATGCCCTCATTTAAAGCTTGTAATATGATGGATGAGAACGTATTCACAAGCATCCTTAAACAGACTATCACAACATATTTATCTGCATATCCGATGGGGTGCACTCATCCTCATCTCCAAGATTTGCATAGTCTCACCATGATTAACCTACCTAGCACCGAAAAGCCAATTTGACATTGTACTAATTGTCCATTCCATCTAGGGAATTCTCTCAACATTTATGTCATTAACCCTGAAAAGGGAGAGTGTTCCTTAGAGCCATGGGATTGCCTTTATTCGCATTGTAAGTACTAAATACCTATCAAGTTAATCTAATTAATATGAACACATCTGCCAATAATCCAGATATATTCTTCCATGGAAGCCTTTGCAAGGTACACACAAATACAAACCAAACGAAGTAGTCAGCTAGCTCAGCTCTTTAGGACGACGACAGGCAGGGGAAGTTGGGAGCCTACTTTTGCGTGCGGTTGGGTCCCTAGATCGAAGGGCCTGCATGATCAGCGCCTTTGATATGCCTAGGCCACCCCCTGCCACAACTTGTAGCAACGGCCTCGCCGCGAGGATCACGTTGCACAACTGCACAGAAGCACCGCCACCATCACCACACTCGCCATCATCACCGCTCGCTTTAGTGCCGCCATTGCAAATAATTTACATGTCATTTTCCTGATTTATAGCCCACATTGTGGCAGGTTCTGAATGTTGTTTTTGCCTCTAAAGGGGCATGTGCCCCCATGTGCGAATGTACCGTTGGATGCATATGGGGATGCGTGTGCGGTAGAAATCTCTCTCCTGCACATGAGGGCATGTGCCTTTAGGAGCAAATTTTCTGCGTTTGTGGTAGGTTTATACCGGTTATACCATCGAGGCTACCCTTGTAGCTCTCTCGCTCACTACTCTTATGTGTTTGATTGGAGGCATTCAGAGGAAATATGTTCTGAAAATTAGGCAACGTAGTAATGAACCCCTGCACTATGAAAGTAAAGCTAAGTGAATAGATTATTTTGCCTAGGTAAAACTTTTCAATTCTCTATTTCAGGAAAGAGGTTGCACGCGTCAAGAGCCTACACGTGGTGTTAAAAATACTCAATACGACCATCTCACTGACTGGGGCAACAACAATGGCACTATATAAAGGACACAAAATAGTGATGAAACACCATTTTGTTCATATCCATGTAAACAAGCAATTGCATAAAGAGTGGACCAGAGGGTCAATTCTGGTGACAACAAGCTGTATCTCTTGGTCTGTATGGTTCACCATGTAGGTTAACACCACAAAGTTGATTCCAGTCAATTTTGTGTAAATGCCAAATATCCAAGATTTAAGTTCCACTAAACCTGGCAACTAAGATTTTATGTTTTTTGGTCTGACACTAAGATTTTCATGACAAGCAACACATCAGAATAGCTGGTCTTGTGACATACTCCAAAACCTTATTGTTTAGAATTGTGACATTTCTTGCTTAAGTGAAAAAAAATTTACAAGTCATTTCCGTGACTTATAGCCCACTTTATGAGACTGTCTCCAACAGACGACATATATGGGCACCCAAACCTAAAATAGGTCTTAGATGGTACTGTATCGGCCTCCAACAGAGTAGCATATGCGAGACTTATTTTGGGTTGCAGCAGAGGCACAACCTAAATATGAGTATCCTCTCTCCTGGAGACTCATTTGCAGAAAGGGTTTTCTTTTGGGTCCTATTGTTGGAGAAGACCAAAAATAGGTATTGAACCCTTTGACTGTAGTGCTACCCAAATGTGGAATGAGTCTTGTATTTTGGGTGATGTTGTTGGAGATAGTCTGACAGGATGTGAGGGCATGTGCCCTTATAGGGTCAATTTTTCAATGTCCTAGGTATGTTTACACCATTGAGTGCTACCCGACAGCTCTCTCACTACTCTTATGTGTTTGATTGGAGGCATCTAATCATCATTTTTCACCTTCATAACCCAGAAAAGGGACGAGTGGGTTATCATATTCGGCATCAACCTCTGGTGCATAGTTTACTCATCAGTGGAGTTATCACAGTAAGACATTTTTGTTTGCTCCATTCCAAAAATAATTGGTTGCAGGGACTGGCCTATAATGATTTTATATTCGTGGCGCAGTTGCCACTGTAATGGTGTTTGTGACAATGTTTGACCCGGTTGCCGCTGTATTGGTGGCACTGCTGTGCTACTTCATGTTTTGCGAAACTATACATCGAAAGGTGAAATCTTGCCCTTCCTCTTGAAATTTTATTTACCGATATAGCTAAACACCGCATAGTTTTAGCTAAATCGACTTTTAGCCACCCCTACAAATGACCCTATTTATAGGGGCGGCTTTAGATCCAATCGTCCTTACAAATCGATTTATAGAGGCGTTTGAATCTAGAGCTGCCTCTAAAAATGTGTGCCGAATAGTAAAATTACATATTAAAATTTATTTTTTTTCAAACAATCTCGGACGGAGACACGATCAAAACGAAAGTTATAGATCTCGAAAAGTTATAGAACTTTATAGTTGACAATATTTTTATTTGAAATCATATATCCATGAAAAATTATGTTTGATGTTCTCACATTTGAAATTTGAATTTTTAAAATGATCTCAGATGGTGAAATGACCAAAAGGAAAGTTGTATATCTCAAAAAGTTTTAGAACTTTGTAGCTGACAACTTTTTTATTTAAAACCATCTATCTGTGGAAAATTATGTTTGAAGTTGTCACGTTTGAAATTTAAATTTTTCCAGTGACCTTAGATGGAGAAAATATCAAAACAAAGTTGTAGATCTTGAAAAGTTATATAACTTTATAGTTGATAACTTTTTCATATGAAATAACCTATCCAAGGAAAATTATGTTTGAAGTTCTCGCATTTGAAATTCAAATTATAAAATGTCCGTGGATGGAGAAACTACAAAAACAAAAGTTGTAGATCTTGAAAAGTTATATGACTTTGTAGTTGACAACATTTTCATTTGAATTCGTTTAAGGTCCCAAACAACTATTTCAAAATCTGATGAGTATAATACTAGGAGAAAGCATATCTCATAAGGATACAAGTTAGTCTGGATGGAGTGGTTAGATGAGTGACATGTAAGGTGTGAGGTCATGGTTTTGATTCTGGTGGACACGGTGTGTGGGTTTTTTGCGTGAAAAAACTTGTGGTTCTGCTATTTTTGGTCTAGATTTGTATTTTTTTTTTGGAAAAAATTATAAGGGCAGTGTCACACCCGGTTTTAAGGACAAAACCAGACATACACCATATGTGAAATAAAGAAGACAAATCTCACATATAGCCACAGATAAGTGGAATATCAAAAGGCAAATGCTTAATATACATAACTCAATAGTATAAAATATACCTTAGAGAATAACACAGCGGAAAGACAACTCCGAACACCGGGTGCAACCTTCACTCCAGGATCAAACTAACTGGTTGATCACAAGCCTAACAATTCCAGAATCTAGAAATCTGGTACCCTTCCTGAGATGTGGGGAAATAGCAAGAGTGAGTCCATGTCGAACTCAACAAATATAACATGGGGTTCATGAAGCTCAAAAAGTTTGACACGGGTTTACTGCAATAGCTTTTAGTGAGTCATCTTTTTAGCAATTGAGTAGCAACAAGTTTAACATAATCCCAAATAACCTCATGATCATGTAAACGAGAATAATGTATAGCAAGAAATAATAATCATTAGTGAACATCAATATCATCAGTGTTATCATTATCATCAGTGTTCATCATTTATTCTGTAAGGGTCCAAGGCCACTCGTGACCGTGAGCACGGCTGATATACCAGTTTTACACTCTGCAGAGGTTGTACACTTTCACTGTGAGTCGTGATTACCCATATGCCCGAGGCGGCCAATCCCCAAAACACTCCCAAGGTGAGCAGGCAGGGTTCACTATGAAGCCTTTCAAAGGTTCGTCTAACAAGTTAGGGCCGCTAGGTTTCCGAAGTCAGTCCGTGTGATACACCACGCAGGGATCCACAGTCTGCTTCACCCCATTTGCGCCACAAGGGTAACCTCTAACAAGCTAGAAAAGGTCCTCATACTTGACTAAAGCCAGAGCCATATAGCCCTCACAGTTGTACTGTAAGTCCCGGATGTTCGCTTACAGATAAGTCCTTAAGGAGAGAAACTAGAGCACCATAAAAACAACCAAATATGCTCTAGCCCTCTTGAGCCATGTTTCTATAAAGCATCTTTTAAACGTTTATTGCATATACCATTAGTCAAGTTACAGATCATGGTTATTTATCTTGAGCACTAGCATAAATACTACCCAATGCAATATCCCATGGGTGTCAAGGTACAAGATACAAAAGCTAGGATATCCTTAGTGGTAACAAGGTAGACACATGCACATGAATTAAGTATATTAAAGGTGATTAGGAAACAAGGATAATCCCATGCTATACTTGCCTTAAACACCGATCCTTCGGTAAGCTTTAATCTTCAACGTTCTTCTTCTTCTTCTTGATAACCACGTATATCTCACCGACTGGACTTGATCAATAAATCACCACACACACATCGAGCAATCATACACGAAGCAAACAATAGATCTAAATTAGAACAATACACCAAACATAAAATTAAGATGAAAAGTTTGTAGAACGAATCTACGTCTCTCTACGAATACACAGACGCGAAAAACACACTAATCAGAGCTACGGTTGAAAAGATACATCTACCGAAAGATTTGCCCATAGGAGAAAATATAAAACTATTAGCTTCATGTGTTTTAATTATATAATAACATATATAAGATATTTTATAGATACTATATATGGAATTAAGTCAAATTTAGATTCAAATTATGAAACTAAAGTAAAACAAATCATATTTTATTTACAAAACCCAGTTACATAATTATTAATCAAGATATGATTTAAACAATAAAATTTCAGAATTAGTAATATGGCAAATACTGTCACTAACGCGTAGATCTCGTTGCTATGAATCTAACGCAACTCGAATGAGCTAAAACGGATCTAAAACGTAGAAGATATGATTTACACAAGATCTACTTTATTAAAGTAATAGATTAAATCTCACATCGGAACTTAAAAATAGAAAACCTAACCAACAGTAGCACTAACAGTATAACAAGTTTGTAAAACTCCTCTACACGTTACTACGATCACATAGACATAAAGATCACGAAATTTGGATTTAAAACGTAAAAATTATGAATTTTCTAAGATTTCCTATAGATAAATAATTACTTTAATATAAACTCGAAAATAAATTATCTCAAACCTACTGTACAGTTCTATCATCATGTAGAGCTCGCAAATATGAATCTAACGCAATTTGAATGGATCAAATCGGAGTTAAAACGGATAATTTATGACTAAAACAAACTCAGTGGCAAAACTGTAAATAAGTGGAAGCGTATTCTGAACTTATTAAAACGAATCTATGTTTTCGGAAAGAGAAAGCGTATTTTCGGAATACGTTTTGGAGTGCGGGTTCTATACTTGAAATTCCTAGGGTCTCTTTAGCAAAAGTGCCGGCCGAACCGATATCTTTGATCCTCGGCCGTTGGATTCAAATCGGACGGATCGGATTGGATCGGGAATCAGCCGGCGGCGGCGCTCGACCGGAAACGGTCACGACGGCGAGTCCCACGGCGGCGCCATGGCCGGACTTGGCTATCTAGCGCTACAAGGCACGAGCTTGCGAAAGAAAAACACCAGCGGGTAGAGAACACAAATGCGAACTCACCACGAGCGAAAACGAAGTCGATGGTGGACCGAGGAAGGCGTGCGGCTCGGGGAGGCGGACGGTGGCGGCGAGATAGGGCCTCCACTCGCGGTGGCTCGACGAGACGACTAGAGCGGCTCCAAAAGGATGGGACGGATGCGAAATAGCATGGGGGTTCCGTTTTATAGCCCGTAGACGCGAGAAAACAAGGAAAGGGAGGGATTCGAGATGGATTCGGTCGATCGAATCCGGTGAAGAAGGAAGGCGGTGTTCGGTCGGAGGAAGAAGAAAGGAAAGGAGAACGGTCACTGACAGACGGGTCCCACATGTCAGCGACGGATCAGCGGCCGATGCGGGACGCAGGCGCACGCGCGCGATGACGGCCGACAGGCCGCGACTTGGGCTCGGCCCACGCGGAAGAAGGCGGGCGCTGGCGCGGGAGGGAGAGAAACGGGCCGCCGTGGGGAAGCAGGCTGAGCTGTGGGCTGCGGTAGGAGAAAACGGCCCGAGAAGAAAAGAAATTCCTTTCCTTTTTCTTTTTCTAATTTTTCAAAGCCAAATTTCAAAAGATTTTCAAATCCAAATTTGAATTTAAATCAAACCACTCATCTCAAAAATTTAAATGCAACAGCATGAGTGCACAAACATGTTTCTACTCTTATATTTGATTTTAAATTTATAAAAATTATTCTTATTCTAAATTTGCATGCTTCACAAAAATATAAAAAATCATATTTTTCCTATTTTTCTTCTTTTCAAATTTTTAGGGTGTTACAATTCTACCCCCTTAAAATGAATCTCGTCCCGAGATTCGGAAGATGATGATAAAAGAGATAATGACACTTTGCCTTTATTTGATCCTCATTTTCCAAATTACTCTTTTCGCTCAGAGTCATGAGACAATTTCTCATATCCCAACTGACTAATCTGCCTAAACATAATCATCTCTCCTATTGAGCTCCTCCAAAGTTATTTGTTCCTCTGCTATAACTTCAGTAAACTCATGGTCCACTTTGCTATCCTTGGTGTACCTATCTTCTAATTGATCATTCTCGTCTCCCTCAGGTAAAAGTCGACCACCTTGATACTCAATTCTTTTCCCTGACGGTGTTGTTAAGAGCATTGTGCACCGAGTACCATGAATCACTCCTTTGTGTGCACAGAGCCATCCATTACCAAGAACCACGCGAATTTTAAGTGATTCCAACACAATGAGTGTTGCGGTGAAGTTTTCCTTGTTTATGACAAGACTGACATTCGGGCATATCTGATCTACCTGCATTTCTCCCACTGGGGTTTGAACTAACAAAGGCCTCCTCATTGGACACTTCACCATCTTGCACGTCTCTACCATGTCAGCGGAAATGAAAGAATGCGAAGCACTGGGGTCAAATAAAGCAAAAACTTGTACTGAGCTTACTTGAATATAACCTCCCACTACTTTGGTAACTCCATGAATTTTATCCATATCCACATTGCTCAGTCTTCCATTGACATAGTTTTGCTGCGTTTTGCTTCCTTGAGCAGGCTTCTTATGGGCTTTCCTTTTTCGCTTTCGTTGTTGTGGATTCTGACTTAGTTCACTCCCAACTTGCTCTTCAACATTGTTGTTTTGATAGTGCTCGGCTTCATCATACCCATAACATCCTTCAATGGCAGAAACATCAGTCTTTTCCCACATATTAGTGCGAGACGTCATATAGGGCTCCTGAGTCATGAGACACTACACTTCCTGTCATCAAGTGACCAACATCAGCAACACGAGCAAGTATAGATGATCATAATCATGAACTATCCAAAAGGACAACTCTTGTCTCCATGGATCCAAAATTATCAACCTTGTTCACAGAACATTTTTGCTCAAGGGTGGCAACTCAATCATGGAGACTAACCAATACTTCCAACTAAAGAGTTCAATCTTAATAATCCTTCTTTACATTGGCTACCCCCCTTAAAATAAGAGACACCAAATAAGGTAGCTTGAACCCTTCTTCTAGATGAGCTACTTAGCATAAAAGTGTTCTGACATCCCAATGATACTCTTGTGTATGGGTAAGAACAAGAAATCTGAAATTTCTCACGAGCAGAAAATCAGCAGTGCAGTAAAACAGCTGTAACTCTCATTCTGTTAATCCAATGAAACTGTAGTTTATACCGATGGAAAACTTATAAAATTCTCTGCAACTTTCTTATAGAACACACTTCTAGATTCTGTAGTTAACTTGGTCGAAAACAGCACATAACAGATTCTGTTCCAGGTTTCAGACAGCACAGTTGCATCGTCTTGTGATTTTTGTATCTCCCAATCCAAAATAGCTATGAGGGTAGTTCTTACATTTAGAGGGAGATGTTGAAGTCCACTCTTGTCCAGAATTTTCTCATGATTTTTGGTCATCCAAGAACAGAGATATAAGTTGATAAAGACAGGCTGCTCCGAAAGACAAGATATAGAAAGCAGGAGATAACCAAAACCCAGCTATTTATTTCATTAATCCTTATACCTTATACATATAAACTAAATGAAATCATGGTCAAAGCCCACGAGATCATTCCACTCATTACAAAATTCCAACTCAAGCATAAACATAAGCACAAAACAACTAAACACTTAAATGTTCATTAGCCACACATTAAGACGACTCAACTTGGCTACTAACGGTTTTATTACACGGGACATAACTCCTATTCCTTAAACATGGTGTGATTGTAGCAGCTTCCAGAGTAGATAACGTCTCTTACATTCCTTATTGCTTTATATGGACATCTGAATCTCTGCATCCCTCTTTACCATTCTTATAACTCATACCTTAAGATGGATCAACCTGGTATCCCTCAGGTATAGATTTAATACCCTCATACTTAATCCTTTCTCCTGAAAGTGTAGTTAGAAACACTGAACATTGGGCATACTTAATCACTCCTTTACAAGTAGATAACCAGTCTATTCCAAGGATAACATCAATGCCCATTAATTCCAAAACAATGAGGTTTACCTTAAAATTTACCCCCTTTATGTCCAGACTAACTTTTGGGCATATGCGGTCTGCCTTTATTTCACCTCTTAGAGTTTCAACCATAACTGTTTTCACCCTTGGAAGCATAAGTATGTTATGATCTTTTGCATATTGTCTAGATATGAACGAATGTGAGGCACTGGGGTCAAACAAAACCTTGGCATTTCCTGAACTTACTGGAATTGATCCAAACACGACCTCCTTAGCTCCAGGAATGGTGGAAATATCCACATGTTTCAACCTTCCATGGATGTAATTTCTCTTTAATTTATTTCCCTGCACATGCTCCTTTTGGACATCCTGTCCTGGGTCTTGCTGTTGTTGATTCTTCTGTGGGCAAGATTTGATATAATGTCCTTCCTGCTGGCAATGATAACACTTTCTCTTAGCTGGATCTTTTGTGATGTCATACTCTAAGGAACTGTTGTTTGGTATGCTGCTATCTTGCTGGCCATAAAAGTTCACCTTCGTCCCTTTGGCTTGTTTCTTAGCTTGTTTGGCCTTTCGGGGTTGATACTCCTTATAGGTAATTGTCCACCCATCTATGACTACTTCATGGGGAGTAGTTTTAGCGGGAGGGGCTTCTAACTCTTCAGGGTTTGGATTTGTTTGACAGGGGATCAGGGCTGCATGTGACAATGTAGTATAACTCGCTTGCTGATTGCTTTCCACAAGTGGTTCTAATGAGATTGTCTTTCTCTTCTTGTCCATGTTGATCGCAAAATTTGGATCCACCTTGACTTTCCCCTTATTAGACTCATTTCGAAGACAGGAAAAACCATAATGCTTACAGCAGTGACATTGTTCCTGCTCTCCAAATGCCTTATTATCAACATCTTTATTGGATTTCATATTCTTCCAAACTTCTACTACTTGTATCTTCTCTGACCCCTTGGATATGTTGGTCTGACCTTGAGATGAGCATTGTTGAGAATTCCCATGTTGAGCCATTTCTTCTAGTAATTGGTTTTGCATCGCTAATGGTTTCTTGTCAAAAGTGAGCAAGAGCGACACAATTCAGTCCTCTTAACCTCTGAAATCCACAGTCTTCTCGTCACGAGCCGTCTAATAGACAAGGAGAAAAGATTCAAAATAGAGACAAGGTTTTTATAACAGAACGGGGATAGAATTAAGCATAACTTTGAGAAAATAACAAAGTTAAAGAGAAGCAAGAAATAGGCAACAATGAGAACATGCTAAACGTCCAGTTCTAACTAGGCTTGCGTCCTACAGTCAGCATTGCTCCGATACCAATCTGTCACACCCGATTTTAAGGACAAAACCAGACATACACCATATGTGAAATAAAGAAGACAAATCTCACATATAGCCACAGATAAGTGGAATATCAAAAGACAAATGCTTAATATACATAACTCAATAGTATAAAATATACCTTAGAGAATAACACAGCGGAAAGACAACTCCGAACACCGGGTGCAACCTTCACTCCAGGATCAAACTAACTGGTTGATCACAAGCCTAACAATTCCAGAATCTAGAAATCTGGTACCCTTCCTGAGATGTGGGGAAATAGCAAGAGTGAGTCCATGTCGAACTCAACAAATATAACATGGGGTTCATGAAGCTCAAAAAGTTTGACACGGGTTTACTGCAATAGCTTTTAGTGAGTCATCTTTTTAGCAATTGAGTAGCAACAAGTTTAACATAATCCCAAATAACCTCATGATCATGTAAACGAGAATAATGTATAGCAAGAAACAATAATCATTAGTGAACATCAATATCATCAGTGTTATCATTATCATCAGTGTTCATCATTTATTCTGTAAGGGTCCAAGGCCACTCGTGACCGTGAGCACGGCTGATATACCAGTTTTACACTCTGCAGAGGTTGTACACTTTCACTGTGAGTCGTGATTACCCATATGCCCGAGGCGGCCAATCCCCAAAACACTCCCAAGGTGAGCAGGCAGGGTTCACTATGAAGCCTTTCAAAGGTTCGTCTAACAAGTTAGGGCCGCTAGGTTTCCGAAGTCAGTCCGTGTGATACACCACGCAGGGATCCACAGTCTGCTTCACCCCATTTGCGCCACAAGGGTAACCTCTAACAAGCTAGAAAAGGTCCTCATACTTGACTAAAGCCAGAGCCATATAGCCCTCACAGTTGTACTGTAAGTCCCGGATGTTCGCTTACAGATAAGTCCTTAAGGAGAGAAACTAGAGCACCATAAAAACAACCAAATATGCTCTAGCCCTCTTGAGCCATGTTTCTATAAAGCATCTTTTAAACGTTTATTGCATATACCATTAGTCAAGTTACAGATCATGGTTATTTATCTTGAGCACTAGCATAAATACTACCCAATGCAATATCCCATGGGTGTCAAGGTACAAGATACAAAAGCTAGGATATCCTTAGTGGTAACAAGGTAGACACATGCACATGAATTAAGTATATTAAAGGTGATTAGGAAACAAGGATAATCCCATGCTATACTTGCCTTAAACACCGATCCTTCGGTAAGCTTTAATCTTCAACGTTCTTCTTCTTCTTCTTGATAACCACGTATATCTCACCGACTGGACTTGATCAATAAATCACCACACACACATCGAGCAATCATACACGAAGCAAACAATAGATCTAAATTAGAACAATACACCAAACATAAAATTAAGATGAAAAGTTTGTAGAACGAATCTACGTCTCTCTACGAATACACAGACGCGAAAAACACACTAATCAGAGCTACGGTTGAAAAGATACATCTACCGAAAGATTTGCCCATAGGAGAAAATATAAAACTATTAGCTTCATGTGTTTTAATTATATAATAACATATATAAGATATTTTATAGATACTATATATGGAATTAAGTCAAATTTAGATTCAAATTATGAAACTAAAGTAAAACAAATCATATTTTATTTACAAAACCCAGTTACATAATTATTAATCAAGATATGATTTAAACAATAAAATTTCAGAATTAGTAATATGGCAAATACTGTCACTAACGCGTAGATCTCGTTGCTATGAATCTAACGCAACTCGAATGAGCTAAAACGGATCTAAAACGTAGAAGATATGATTTAAACAAGATCTACTTTATTAAAGTAATAGATTAAATCTCACATCGGAACTTAAAAATAGAAAACCTAACCAACAGTAGCACTAACAGTATAACAAGTTTGTAAAACTCCTCTACACGTTACTACGATCACATAGACATAAAGATCACGAAATTTGGATTTAAAACGTAAAAATTATGAATTTTCTAAGATTTCCTATAGATAAATAATTACTTTAATATAAACTCGAAAATAAATTATCTCAAACCTACTGTACAGTTCTATCATCATGTAGAGCTCGCAAATATGAATCTAACGCAATTTGAATGGATCAAATCGGAGTTAAAACGGATAATTTATGACTAAAACAAACTCAGTGGCAAAACTGTAAATAAGTGGAAGCGTATTCTGAACTTATTAAAACGAATCTATGTTTTCGGAAAGAGAAAGCGTATTTTCGGAATACATTTTGGAGTGCGGGTTCTATACTTGAAATTCCTAGGGTCTCTTTAGCAAAAGTGCCGGCCGAACCGGTATCTTTGATCCTCGGCCGTTGGATTCAAATCGGACGGATCGGATTGGATCGGGAATCAGCCGGCGGCGGCGCTCGACCGGAAACGGTCACGACGGCGAGTCCCGCGGCGGCGCCATGGCCGGACTTGGCTATCTAGCGCTACAAGGCACGAGCTTGCGAAAGAAAAACACCAGCGGGTAGAGAACACAAATGCGAACTCACCACGAGCGAAAACGAAGTCGATGGTGGACCGAGGAAGGCGTGCGGCTCGGGGAGGCGGACGGTGGCGGCGAGATAGGGCCTCCACTCGCGGTGGCTCGACGAGACGACTAGAGCGGCTCCAAAAGGATGGGACGGATGCGAAATAGCACGGGGGTTCCGTTTTATAGCCCGTAGACGCGAGAAAACAAGGAAAGGGAGGGATTCGAGATGGATTCGGTCGATCGAATCCGGTGAAGAAGGAAGGCGGTGTTCGGTCGGAGGAAGAAGAAAGGAAAGGAGAACGGTCACTGACAGACGGGTCCCACATGTCAGCGACGGATCAGCGGCCGATGCGGGACGCAGGCGCACGCGCGCGATGACGGCCGACAGGCCGCGACTTGGGCTCGGCCCACGCGGAAGAAGGCGGGCGCTGGCGCGGGAGGGAGAGAAACGGGCCGCCGTGAGGAAGCAGGCTGAGCTGTGGGCTGCGGTAGGAGAAAACGGCCCGAGAAGAAAAGAAATTCCTTTCCTTTTTCTTTTTCTAATTTTTCAAAGCCAAATTTCAAAAGATTTTCAAATCCAAATTTGAATTTAAATCAAACCACTCATCTCAAAAATTTAAATGCAACAGCATGAGTGCACAAACATGTTTCTACTCTTATATTTGATTTTAAATTTATAAAAATTATTCTTATTCTAAATTTGCATGCTTCACAAAAATATAAAAAATCATATTTTTCCTATTTTTCTTCTTTTCAAATTTTTAGGGTGTTACAGGCAGCTTGTTTTTCGGTTAGTAGGGTGGCTCTGGCCCTAGCCGCCCATAAAAAGCCTCCCTATAGTAGTGAGTGCCATTGCAAACAAATTAAAAGCTAGCAATATATTAAGCGGCTAAGCTAGCCAGGACTAGGAGATTTCTTTGCTAGCAGTTTGAGTATATATATGTGTATATGTACGTCAAATGATGCACAACGGTGGCATTTTATGGTATCGTGATTCAGTTCGTGACGCTTGCTTTAACCAGCATCCGGAAAGGTAAAACAAAGGACCAGGTCATCAGTTCAACTGTTCATTCAAGCCATGTAATATTTGTCACAGGTCAAGCCTAATACAAGTAAGGTGTCAAGCTAGCTACGCAGTTTTCGTTAGCGGTCGGGCGGTCCATTTGAATTCAGTTTGGTAAGTCTAATTTGAAGTCCATGCATGATAACCAAGTCTAATTTGAAGTCCTTGCATGATAACCAGGCTCGAATCCGGAATCCCGTATGTATGCATGCGTGGCTTTTCTTGCTTGGATTTATGAATTCTCGGTCGGTCTATATACGCATGCTAACGGTTGGATTGGACCGACGACGATCAGACGATGCATGCACAGATGCTAGGTACTATGCTGCCGTACCTTTCACGTATAGTCATCGTGTGTGGTCGTATTCAACGATCGAGCCCCTGCGGACGGATTCGTCAAGTTCACAAGCCGCTAGTGTTCTGACCTGTTTCTGCCGGCCGTTACTGGCAATACACATAGCTTCTGAGAAAGTGGCGGCGCTTGGTCAACCGGAAAGTACGTACTCTTTCGTCCCTCAATAAATAGATTTTTAGAGTTGTCTTAAGTCAAAAATTTTTTAATTTTTTTCTAAATTTCTAGAAAAAAACGTTAAGATTTATGATATTAAATTAGTATCATTAGATTTATCATCGAAAATATTTTCATAAGGTGTTCATTTTATGCCATAGATGTTGTTATTCTTTTCTATAAATGTTGTGTTTAGTTGAGAAAATTTGGGTGAAAAGTTACTGTAGCATTTTCGTTGTTATTTGGTAAAATTTGTCCAACCATGGATTAATTAGACTCAAAAGATTCGTTTCGAACTTTACATACAAACTATGCAATTAGTTATTTTTTTACCTACATTTAATGCTTCATGCATGCGTTTAAAGATTCAATGTGACGGGTGGAAGATGAAATATTTTGGGTATGCATGGCAAGTGAACGCGGCCAAAGTTAGTCAAACTTAAAAAAGTTTGACTAACACAAATTTTAGAAATTGATTTATTTGGGGACAGAGGGAGTACTATGCGTATGTACAGCACAAGTTCCTAGTTCTGAATTGTGCTACTTACTTCCTCCGTCCCTAAATAATTATCGTTTTTTGTTTTCGTGCCGTAAGTTTACCTAGATTTATGGAAAATACAAGCAAAACTAAATTCAACGATCTATCAATGATATTAACTGTGTACCATAATAATAATAATTATATATATATAGTCAAAGATATTTCTTGGGAAGCACGGTTATTTGGACAGAGGTACGTTCCTGCGATCCTGCAGTCTCCGAAAACATCCGCGACCATGCATCCTTCTTATCTTATATTATTACTAGGTAGCATGCCCGTGCGTTGCTAAGAGATAGCTAACATTTTGTATTTAAAATATACGGATCGCACAATAAGATGACAATACTGTAAAACTTAAATAATTATCCAATTGAGTTTCTAATTAGTCATATCAACACATATTGGTCCTGTTCGCTTGTCTTATAATCCGTACTTTTCAGCTTGTTTTTTTAGTCAAAACAGTGTTTTTCTCTCACAACAAATCAGCGAACAGTACTTTCAGCCATGACTTTTCAGCGAAGTGAACGGGCTCATTATAGGTGATAAAGATCATGAAGCGTGTTTTATATTTTCTATGTTTTTAGTCTTGTAGATTTCATGAAAAAAATAATGACCCTGGTGCAACATAGGGGCATATATTATCTAGTAAATAAAGGGATACAAAGGATCTATCCTCCTGAATGCGCAAAACCAGCGCCACTACGAGCGGGCCAACCCATAACCACTGGTATGGTGTTGTTTAGCACTATTGTTCATTATTATCGATAACTTGCTTCATTGATTTTATTCAAGTAAGTTATGTTTGTAATTATGCAGGTGCTAATTCAGTTGAGCCCACATTGGCACATGAGAAAAGTGGGGAAAGTAGACGAAACTCATAGTTTTGAGAACATACACGTGTAACAGTTATGGATGGTTACAAAACGAAATATTATGAACAAAACACTCAAAGTGTCATTATGCCATCACATAAGTGTGTATACAACATCTCCGTGTAGAGTCTGATGAGCCAATTGAAAATACCTAGGAACAACAACAAATATGGCGTTAGTGAGATATTATTTGTGTAATATAAATTGAATGAAAAAAATACATTTATGCATTAGTAATATAATGTTACCTCGCCTATGGCGTTAAAACATCCTTAAATACAATATTCTTCGTGAAAGTTCCATCTACTACTAGGGTCTTCTTATCCTTATCTTTTTTATTTGACGCATTCCTATTTTTTTCTCTCTCGACATCCTTTATAGTATTTTTCCTCTCCTTTTTTGGCCTCCTCCTCCTGTGATTCCGCATCATGTGGGAGGGCAAGGATCTTAATATTGGTTCTTGACGTGGCTCTAGACATCGCAAGATACAACTGACCATGAGAGAACACCGGCGTGGACAGGTAAAGACCCACGTTCGGGATAGTTTGGCCCTGTGACTTGTTAACTGTCATGGCAAAGCTCAGCCTGATAGGAAACTGCTTCCTCCTGAACTGGAATGGGAACATCTCGTCATCAGACGGGCATAGTGGTATTCGAGGAAGGAATACCCGTTTCCCAGCATGCTGCCCCACCACGATTTCAGCGTCGATTGTATTTCTTCGGAACCCCCACACCACCAGCCTTGTACCATTGCATATTCCTAAGCAATATGATAGGACACCCGAGCTTGAGCTTCAAGACGTGTGGAGGCAGCCCGTTGGGGGTCAAACTGTTAAGGAACTCTGATGGATAGTAGTTATGTGGATCATCTACCGCGGAGTCAAAACTGTGATACACCGTCTCGCCACCCTGGAACATATCAATCATTTTCATATTGATCATGTCCACCCAATCGTTACGTGTAGATAAAATCGCTCTGGTGGTGATGTAGTCTTTGTCCGCCATGTTTGTATTTAGATCTGGAAAGATGATGTCGATCAATATATGAAGATCTTTCTCAGCATCGCAAGAGCACGGGACACAGATCTCGTCTGGAATACGTACATTGCTATCTCCGTTAACCTCTTCCGTTCCACCACCAATGCGCAACAGATAATCTACAAACCACGGATCATTCTGAGCCCTCATGTTGCGAACGAGCTTTAGGTGGCGCATGGATTCCCAAAGATATGACCTTCGTAGAGAAGCACCGACAATTTGAGCCCTAGATCCTTTCCGCACAACAGGGAGGACCTGTCTGAAATCCCCACCAAGGACAACAGTCTTCCCACCAAACGGTAGGTGTGACCGGCCCATTATATCCCATAGGCTGTTGTCTAGTGCTTCCACATTTTGCCTCTTTGTCATAGATGCCTCGTCCCAAATTATGAGAGTTGCTTGCTGCAGCAACTTGGCAGTACCACTCTGTTTCGTGAAGCTACAACAACCGCCCTCTTAAAGAGTTAGGGATATCTTGAAACATGAGTGGTCCATCCTCCCGCCTGGCATTATGGCTGCTGCGACTCCAGACGTAGCTGTAGCCACGGCAAGCTTGTCCTAGCTATGTAGTTTTGCAAGAAGTGCTCTATACAAAAAGGTCTTTCCCGTCCCGCCAGGTGCATCCACAAAGAACAACCCGCCTTGTTTGCTGCAGACATCGACCATTATCTCATCGTAGGCAGACCTTTGCTCGGCGTTGAGTGAGTCGCACAATAGCACATCTTCGGGATTTTGCTTGATGCTAGCTTCCTCAAATATCTCATGAGGAATATGGCTGGCATTATCGTATGAGTGATCAATATCTGAAAGAGGAAATGATCTTATGTCCTTCCCCATAGACTGTAGCATGTTTCTAATGTCTATCAAAACCATCTATTGCACTAGATCCGAGGATAGATTATTGCGGCTGTAGTCCTTTGACATTGCATCGTAGTGTTTTATCCACAACCCTATCACATCATGCGGCTCGCAGAATACCAATATTGTTGTAAATAGTCTTCGCAGAGAGGAAGGCATCTGGAATAAAGTAGCTTCAGTCAGACATTCATCCAGTGTATTATCTTCTTCAATTAGACCCCTCATTTCTGCACCTTCACGAAATAAAGATAGTAGCACGCCATCAACCGTCCTAAGGTGTTCATATGAGGTAGCACCAGCAACATTGTTCAAGAGAACACGAAGAAAGTAGCGTTCTCCCTCAGCAGGATGAGCTGAGACGACTCTTCCAACTTGGAAAATGGAGTTTTTCCTTTTCTGCCAGAATTTTCCATCAGTCTGCCAGGTAAAATGCTCCGGGAAGTACCGATACAAGATTTTGCGGGCTTCCTCATGATGCCTGTTTGCATCGAAGTATGCTGTCAGCATTGACTCTTGTACACCTGGCCTATTAACGATCCGTTCGACCTTGTCCCGTTTATGAAATGCTACCATGTGCATGTCGGGTAGATGAAGCTGCAGCTGCTGTACTGGTGGATGGTTCTTGCTCAAGTCAAACCCATATATCCTCCATAGTGCTTTTGGAGGCGTCACCCACCGGTCATCTCTATACTGCTTGATCTCATCAATATTCCCTTTCTCGTCTGCTTTGTCGGTCTCCCTCATCACCACCGATGCCCTGTCATGTCCCTTGTATATGTACTTGAATAGATACTTCACTGATTTAATGCTCCCACAGGCCTCAACATTTATATGGCAGTTGAAGGTACGTAGCAGGCAAGGGTTGTAAGGCACGACCCATTGATTGTCCAGGTAATGGCCTCAAACTTTTTGCATGCGGCCGTCATTGCGTCGTCGATAGATGGGGTACGAGTCCTTTCCCTGTGATGTTGCCTCACAGAATGGGCGCGGGTAACGGTTCTTGCATGACCCGCGGCCCACCGTGCACGGACAGGATGGATTAAGTGTCCCGTAGGGACAATGCATCATATGCTTCGTTACCATCTTGTAGAGCTCAGGGTACTTCTTGTTTGGTAGCTCTGCACTGATAATCATGTCATATTGCTCGGGACATGTGAGCTTGTACTTCCGTTCCATTATCAGCAAGAAGTGTGCGTGCGGCAAGCCCCTCTTCTGGAACTCCACTACATATACGTAGGCCTTCATCTTACCAAGTATGTCTTTCTCCATCAATATTTTTCTCATTGCATCTAACTTTGCTTTGAAGACTCATGTTACGAGATCTGGGCGGTCCTGTGGTGTTTGGCCTAGATAAAGTTCATTCTTGATCTCATCCCAGTTAGGGTTGCACGTCATTGTGAGGAAGATATCAGGTTTACCATACTTTTGCACCAGAGCCATTGCATCCATGTATCGGCGCCTCATATCACGGGGTCCTCCGATGAATGACGAAGAGAGGACAGTACGCCTTCCGACATTCTCAGCAGATCCTTCACCCGAATGCATGCTATCCACCAGGCCTTGGTACATGTCAGCCCTCAAAGTATCTTGATTGTTCCTCATGTAGTCTAAACGCGAGCTCTCAATCTTGATGTAGGTGTCAACGGCGAACTGCTGGAAAAGACGCCGGTCATAGAGTATTGGATTAAATATCCCTGGCCGCATCTGGAACTTGTTGCAGCAGTAGTCACGCACGGAGACACATGTATTCAAAACAGGTTCTACAGAACACATTGGGAGAATTAGTATCATGAGTTAACAGAAATTAGTTTATATTGCATCATTATTAAAAAGAGTTCAAGTTACCTCCATCATCATCGTCACCATTCGCGGCATTCTCGGCATGCCTTTTGCAGATTGCTCGAGCTCGCTCAACTTGAGCCATAGTCACACCCACTTGTGGAATGGAATTGTGCCACCCGAGCTCACCCTTTGGAAAGAACAGCAGGTATGATAGTGAGTCATAGCATGCATTATATGAGCGGATGCCGTGTATAGACCGATCCTTCCCTTGCAGGAGAACACTATGCTCGAATTGGCCGTGACTCTCACTCCCCTCAACCCAGACGGCGGCCACCTCTGATGTCAACGACACGTTATATGTTCTCTGGTCAAGGCGCTGGTCAAGGTTCAACTCGACCCGGTAATCCTCAAGATTTTCAACGTGTCCCATACTCCTTAGTTGCTGAGAGTAGGGATTCCCTTCAAGGATCCCCACCAATTGATGTATAACTTCTCTATCTTTTTGGGCGCATTGCTCATGGCACTTGTTCATCCGATGCTCGAGGGACGGGTCGTCATCATAAAAATAAAGCTTGAGGTGTCTCTTTTCGACACCCTCCTCTTTACCAAATGATCGTATGTTATGGTAAATCTGGCCATGGGCACGGAATGTGTAGACACCGCAGATTCGCATGTTAGTGGTGATACGATCTAGGTGGCAGCACAGAGAAGTGAAAGAGAAGTGGCCGTTAAAATATCTGATGTTAGCACGAAAGTGCCTAGCACTCAAGAAGAATAGTAAAGTGCCTGCAACTGCAAGGCCAAGCTACTAAAAAATTATCAGGACCTACCAAGTGACTACTGAAAGTTTCACTATGTGTCAGATTTTCTACCCTAGTCTCTCATTCAGGTAACATGATAATATCACAATAACATCATAGTTTTCTTTCCAGGTGTGTATGGTCAAATGAAAAATGAAACAGACACGAAATCATGGTTGCCTCTCTGAGGAAGGATCTGCAAGCCTTTCATGTGATCAAGCATTCTCAGATCTATATGTTCTTAAAATAAATGCGTTAACCCATCATTCTGAAGCTTGAAATATATCAGGTCAACTGTGCAGGTACTCAGTTTACTGATAAGATAATGAAATTCAGGAAAGGACGGTTACTTTAGCATAAATACTGAGATTAACCTAAACATCGACAACAACAACAACAACAACAACAACAACAACAACATAGCCTTTTGTCCCAAGCAAGTTGGGGTAGGCTAGAGATGAAACCCAAAAGAGACGAGAAACAGGGAGACACATAAAGGGACATAAAGGGCACAAGACAAAAGATGTCACGGTTCAGGCACGTTGATTGCTAATCTCCAAGCGCTCCTGTCCATAGCTAAATCCTTGAGGATATTCCACTCCTTAAGATCTCTCTTAACGGACTCGTCCCAAGTTAATTTAGGTCGACCTCTACCGCTCTTTACATTATCGGCCCGCTTTAGAACTCCACTACGCACCGGCGCCTCAGGAGGCCTCCGTTGGACATGTCCAAACCATCTCAACCGATGTTGAATCAATTTCTCCTCAATTGGTGCCACCCCAACCCTATCCCGAATATCGTCGTTCCGTACTCTATCCCTCCTTGTGTGCCCACAACACCAACGCAACATACGCATCTCCGCTACACTCAATTGCTGGACATGTCGCCTTTTTGTAGGCCAACACTCAGCACCATATAACATCGCCGGACGAATCGCCGTCCTATAGAACTTACCTTTCAGCTTCTGAAGAATTTAAATTAGTATAACCTAAACATCGACAAGAATTTAAATTAGTATGAGACTACAAATGAATTGTATATTAACCTAACCATTGACAGGAATTTAAATTACTCTGAGATTAACCTAACCATCGTGTTTGTGTAAGCCAAATCACTGTATATTAATCAGTTGAGCATCTGAAGCTACCTGCAGCAATCAGTGCTCTTCTGAACCTTGCAATCTCTGTTCCTGTGCTGTTTACCTGAAATTTGAAGATACCCAGACTTGTAATTAGTAATAACCAGTCATACAATTAAATGATTTGAATATGAAAATCAACTATCAAACCAATCCTGGTTACAATTGCCGAACCATGAACAGTAGACAGGAGTGAAAACAATATATTAATTAAGCAAGTATTACAATTTGCCAAACCATGAGCGGTAGGTGTTCAGATGTGACTCTGCAATTCAGTGTGTGGTACACTGAACTTCAGCCTGCCTCGCCCAAGCGTCTCCCTCTTATCACTCAAACTGTCAACTATATGCTATTCTCCCTCTTATCTCACTCCAATTGTCAACTATATGCTATTTGTTTAGTTCAGATGTAACAGCTGTGGCAATTTTCCAGACCACTTTCAGTTAACTCAATTAGAAAGCCTTGCCTTGCTTTCTGTAGGCAACACCTATGGTGTACTGATTTATTGATGCTATAACTTTCAATTTGTCAAGACTTTCTAGATTGCTTCCTAAGCTTAGCTGAAATAGAAGAGCTGAATGATGGTCCTTATAAAAAATCCGACTACTTTATGCAGGTTGGCTATGATACAAAAATAAGTGATCGTTAGAGCTGCATATGTCACAAGGGCAAGATCAACCCAAATGTAGGCAACAGTGGTATGCCTGATTGCCGACCACTTAAAAGTGGAAAAGTCGCTTGCAAAGTCTGAAACTTCTGTAACTCAAAAGAAAACTGAACTTGAGAAAACATCTTGTTTCTTTGACCAAAATATTGTTAACTAATCTGACGAAGGCTATGGCTACATAAATTAATTTGAACTCTATGCAAGCTTGAACTGAACAAACAATAAAATAAGATAACTAAAGACAAGCAAGAAATGATTATCTAAATAAAGTCACTGTAGCAGAAGGTGAAAGTTCAAAATCTAAAGTCTGAAACGTGGAACTTACCTACTTGATGATAAAGATGCAGTGCAAACTGAAATACAGAGCAAAGCTGTGTGGAGAGAAAATTTTAGAGAAAACACAGCTGAAGACTGAACTGAATTTTAGTTTTTTTTCCTAAGCCTCACCAAACTGTAAGAATCTGAACGATTTGCTGTTTCTTTACTGAACTGAAAAGATTCAGCTATGCTGCACCTGAAGGAATCCCAAAGAATCCAAACTCTCAGAGACTACTGAAGCTGAAGGCCACCAGAGAAAACAAAAAACTATACTGAAGAAAAACAGTACAACCTGACAGAAGAAGAATTCCAATATTATAATTTCCAGTACATGCTGCGTATACCTCTATATATTATGTTTCAGTGAAAGTGTGAAACATAGGATGAACAAGGCTTCGCTTGTCCATAACTGTTGCCGGACAAATAACAGTGATGATCTGAGATTCTCGGACTGAAGGCACTCACTGTCGATTGAGCTAGTATCATGTAATGGTGAATGATCTGCGCCTCCACAAATAGCCAAAGCTAGTATCTAGTATCATGTAATCTCTAGTACCCGTGAATAATATGCATCTAGTATTCACTGACGATAAGAATAGTTACGGTGCTTTATGTAATCTCTGCTTTTTTTTCTGAAGATGCTATTGCAAATTCCAGTGACTAAAATAGAAACATTAATAAACAAACAGCCTAAATGAAGATTTTGAGATGTACTGCAGAGGACTCAGTGACTCACGTGTGCTGCTGCAGTTCTTCTCGTCATCCGGCTTCGTTGGGCTCTGACTGCCGCACGAGATGGCGATGAGCGAGGATCAGGGAGGCCGGGGGCGAGCCTTCGCCGGTGTCGGACCCCAGCCGGAGGCCGCTGCTCACGATCTCTCTGCCTCCGACCTTGCACGCCGCCTGGGACCTGGCGACTCCGATCTGCATAGAACACAGAAAATTTGATTTGGGAAACTCACTGGTAATTCGGGTTCGATCGTGAATTTGTGCTACGACTCACCATGGGGAGTGTATACGGGGAGCGAGGGCCATCAATGGGAGGAGGATCACTGGCACCGCAAGATCTATCGCCGGTGGGGAACGCCCATCTACCACCGAGTGGGGAACGCGCTGCCTGTCCGAGGGTTCCCTGCCATGGCCGATGGGGAGGTGGCGACGCCGCCGGTAACAGAAGAGAAAACCGTCGGGGTAGAGGAGGGCCGCTAGGCTGCCGCAGCCGCCGTCGGAGTCGTGGTGGGGAAGGGCTACTACTGCGGCTGCCGTCGGTGTCGAGGGGTGAGTGCGATGGAGGGCGCGGCCGCAGTCGCAGGAGGATCGTGATTGGTGTTTCCTTTTCCTTGTGCGGTGATTGGTCTTTCCTTCTGGGGTCTTTCCATCTGGGGCGTCTCGCGGTCTAGCAGGGGGAAGCCGCAGGGGGGAAGCCGCGGTCTCGCGGTCGCAGGAGGCGGAACGAAGGAGCGGAGCGATGGATCGTCGCACCAAACCGTAGTCTTACTTTCTTTCTTTTTAGTTGTAAGTTGTAGGAGATTATACTTATATTATAGTGCAAAATGATGACTCCAATAAGTAACAAACAAGACTGAGCAATATAAAGCATAAGGAATATAAACAACAATAATAAAAATACAGAAAAACTAAATAGCGCTAGGGTGTTTTGTACGTTTCTAGCACTCGAATGATTTTGGCCTATTATAAAACGCCATGTCACCCTGTAGTGCCAAGCTGCCATCAGTTTGGTGTGGGCCTGGTCAATTACTGGCTTTGTGCTCCTTTGCGTCATTGTGTGCTGGCATGCTGCTGCTGCATGCTGGCTTCATTTTCAACCATCTCCTCTTCACTGCATGCAAACCTTTCTTTCCCACACCTAAATTTGTAGTAGTTATTATAAATTTATATTGAATTTATGCTGTAGTTATATTAATGTTACAATGATTATTTTGGTGTAACTTTCTAGATAGAATTGGTGTAACTATAGAACTATTTGAAAATTCTTTGTTTTGTTCGTTTGTTTTTCTTAATTTGTATGTATGTCTAATTTTGAATCCATATGGAGATCTTTTTCATTTGCAATTCATAGAAATTATCTGCTTATTTTGATAATCTTGTTTTTGTTTATTTGATTTTGATCCTATTGAGTGTTTTTTTAGATTACTAGATATGTGCCCGTGTGATGCGCGGGGTCACAAATTTTTGCCACGCCTACAACGATGCATGTGGCTTACGGCTTAGAGTAACATACACATAGGACACGTGTTTTGTGTTGAATGTTTTATGGGCCTGGCCCAATAAATAGTTAATGATTCAAATAAACTCTATGGTCCGATTTAATGCACCTTAAATGATTTAGTACCATACGGGATATTAACTGAACGTTGACTCAACTTAAATGATCGGTCCACCTGCTCGGGTGAGGATGGCAATCACATTTTTGGGGAGTGTCCAGTAGCGGCACGACTACTCGCTTCATCCACTCCCTGTTCCTGGCGCCGGCACAAGTTTCTGTTCGTCTTCCTCCCGGCGGCGCTGTCTTCATGGCATCCTCTCTGCACTGCACCGAGCGGAACGACTACACCAACAGGCACCATGTCTATTTCAGGTGCAACCGGCCTTGCCGCAGGATATGATCTTCATATGATTTTGAATCATCCGCTCAAGCTCTTGATAAAAACCTTGCTGGTTACCATGATATACATGATGTGTAGCTTGCTGGTAGACGTGTTTCATATGATGTTCTTGTTTAATTTGAACATGCTATATGTCAATATCATGTTTACCATGAATATGATGTTTTGGTTTATTATGAACAAGCACTTAATTACCACTGTTTTTATCATATCATTTTATTGGATTAAATTGAACCTGAAATTGCCTATACTTTTAACAATCCAAAAACGTGATTATAGGCATTTTTCATCGGTTGGCTTTGCGAGTTTGCTCAAACCATCGCCATTTGAGGGCACTCACTACAAGAGGTGGCGCCAGAAAAGCATCTTGTGGTTGACCTCTATGAATTGCTTTGATGTGGTGCATGAGTTGTTGGTCTGCAGACCTCTGAGAAGGAGCGTGCTTTTCAACATGTTGACACCACTTGTAAGGCAGCTCTATTGAGCATCATAGGAGACTCTCTTGTTGATGCATATGTGCAGCTTCCGACTGGTAAGGCCATATGGGATGCATTTGAGGCCCGTTACGGTGTTTCTGATGCCGGTTCTGAGCTGTACGTCATGGAGCAGTTCCATGACTATCGGATGGCTGAGGGCCGTCTGGTAGTCAAACAGGCTCATGAAATACAGGCACTGGTGAAGGAACTTGAGCTGTTTTGGTGTGCACTTTCTAACAAGTTTGTGGCAGGCTGTATCATTGCTAAGCTGCCACAATCTTGGACTGACTTTGCAACTTCCTTGAAACACAAGAGGCAAGAGTTTAGCACTGCTGAGCTTGTTGGGACCCTTGATGTTGAGGACAAGGCAAGGGCAAAGGATGTCAAGGGCAAGAAGGTCGGTGAGGGGAGTTCTAGCGCACATGTGGTGCAAAAGAATCATCCCAAGCCATAGAAAAAGAAATTCCAGCAAGAACTCAAGCAAAAGCCCACCACTTCTTTCAAGAAGGGTAAGAAGCAGAACAAGGAGAAAGGGAATTGTTTCACCTGTGGCAAGCTTAGGCACTATGCAAGAGAGTGCCCTGATGCTAAGTGGAAGCCACCTCCTCCAACAAAGAAATCAGCAAACACCGTTGAGACTGAGGCAGGATCATCTGGGTACGGTAATTTATTACCTTCTGCATTTTCAGTTTGTCATTCACCTGATTGGTGGGTTGATACCAGTGCAAATATTCATGTGTGTGCTGACATTTCCTTGTTTTCTGTTTATCAGGCCGGGCGGGCTGGCTCCTTGTTGATGGGGAATGGGGCGCGTGCGGCTGTTCATGGTGTTGGTTTGGTCGATCTGAAGCTTACTTCGGGGAAGACCGTGCAACTCAATAACGTGCATCATGTCCGCTCAATAAAGAAGAACTTGATTAGTGGTTCCTTGCTGTGTCGTGATGGCTATAAACTAGTATTTGAGTCCAATAAATGTATTATTTCTAAGTATGGCACCTTTGTTGGAAAAGGCTATAAAAGCAGAGGCTTGTTCCGCCTGTCATTAGTTGATACTTGTTTTAAGTCCGTGAACCATGTGGTGAGTAATGTTGAGACAAATATTTGGCATTCGAGATTATGTCATGTTAATTTTGGTTGCATGTCCCGCTTAGCTGGTTTAAATTTAATTCTGAAATTTGATGTGGTCAAAAGTTTAAAGTGCCATGTGTGTGTTGAAGCGAAACAACCTCGTAAGCCTCACAAGGCTGCTATGGCGAGGGAATTGGCACTTCTTGAATTAATTCATTCTGATGTTTGTGAGATGAATGGGATTTTGACCAAGGGTGGTAAGAGATACTTTATTACCTTTATAAATGACTATACTAGATTTTGCTATGTGTATCTAATGAAAACTAAAGATGAAGCATTACATTATTTTAAAATCTATAAAGCCGAGGTAGAAAATCAACTTGAGAAGAAAATCAAACGGTTGCGGTCCGATCGCGGGGGAGAGTATTTCTCAAACAATTTTTCTGAGTTTTGCGCGGTGCACGGAATAATTTATGAGAGGACGCCACCATACTCACCACAGTCCAATGGGATTGCTGAGAGGAAGAACCGCACTCTAACTGATTTGATAAATGCCATGTTGGAGACTGCAGGACTATCTAAGGAATGGTGGGGTGAGGCTATATTGACAGCGTGTCATGTCCTGAATAGGGTACATACAAAGAACAAAGAAATTACACCATTTGAGGAATGGGAGAAGAAGAAATTAAATCTCTCGTACCTGCGAACCTAGGGTTGTTTGGCAAAAGTGAATGTGCCAATAAATAAAAAGTGAAAGCTTGGACAAAAAATTGTAGATTGTGTCTTCCTTGGCTATGCCATTCACAGTGTGGGCTATAGATTTTTAATAATAAATTTTAGTGTTCCTGAGATGGTTGTTGATACAATCATGGAATCTAGAGATGCGACATTTTTTGAGGATGAGTTTCCCATGAAAAATAGTACACCTAGCATGTCTGGTCATGATTCTATTTTCATCCCAGGGTCTATCCCTATCCTTGAGTCCACTGAACCGGTTATACACGCTGATGTTGAGACCCATATAGAAATTCCTGAGGAGGATAATAATACAGTCGCTCAAAAGAGTAAGAGACAGAGGGTTGCAAAATCTTTTGGTAAAGACTTTATTATATACCTCGTGGATGACACTTCCACAACCATTGCTGAGGCATATTCCTCTCTTGACGCTGACTTGTGGAAGGAAGTTGTTCAGAGTGAGATGGATTCAATCTTGTCTAATGGGACTTGGGAAGTGGTTGATCATCCTTAGGGAAGTAAACCTATGGGGTGCAATTGGGTATTCAAAAAGAAGCTTAGGCCTGATGGTACTATTGCAAAGTACAAGGCAAGGCTAGTGGCTAAAGGCTATATACAAAAGGAAGGAGAAGATTATTTTGACACTTACTCACCAGTTGCCCGATTGACGACCATTCGCATGCTATTATCCTTGGCTGCCTCACACGGTCTTCTTATTCATCAGATGGATGTTAAGACGGCTTTCCTAAATGGTGAGCTTGAGGAAGAGATCTATATGGATCAGCCCAATGGATTTGTTGCAAAAGGTCATGAGGGTAAGGTTTGTAAGTTGCTGAAATCCTTGTACGGCCTAAAGCAAGCCCCTAAGCAGTGGCATGAGAAGTTCAATAAGACTTTAACATCAGCCGGCTTTGTAGTGAATGAAACGGATAAATGTATATATTATCGGTATGGTGGTGGCAATGGTGTCATTTTGTGCTTGTATGTGGACGATACCTTAATCTTTAGGAATAATATTGATGTGATTATAGAAGTGAAAGATTTTCTGTCTAATAACTTTGAGATGAAAGACTTGGGTGAGGCTGATGTTATTCTTAACATAAAGCTACTAAGACAAGAAGGAAATGGTGGAGTAACTCTTGTGTAGTCCTACTATGTGGAAAAGGTGCTAAACCGTTTTGGATACAATGATTGTGCACTGGCTCTAACTCCTTACGACCCAAGTATGATATTGAGGAAAATCGTAGAATTTCAAGAGACCAATTGAGATATTCTCAAATAATTGGTTCTCTTATCTATTTGGCTAGTGCCACGAGGCCTGATATCTCGTTTGCTGTGAGCAAACTAAGCCGGTTTGTGTCAAATCCGGGAGATACTCATTGGAGTGCTCTTGAGAGAGTACTGCGCTATCTGAAAGGTACAATGAGCTATGGTATTCACTTTACCGGGTACTAGAGGGTTATTGTGATGCTAACTGGATATCTGATGCTGATGAGCTGTACGCCATGAGCGGATATGCATTCTTGCTTGGAGGTGGTGCTGTTTCTTGAAAGTCTTGCAAGCAGACTGTCTTAACGAAGTCTACAATGGAAGCAGAACTGGCAGCATTGGATACCGCTGGTGCTGAGGCCGAGTGGCTTCATGAACTCTTTATGGATTTACCGGTTGTGGAGAAGCCTATATCGGCTATTTCTATGAACTGTGACAACCAAACTGTGATAACAAAGGTGAACAGTTCTAGGGACAACATGAAGTCCACAAGGCATGTGAAAAGGCGTCTGAAGTCTGTCAGGAAACTGAGAAACTCTAGAGTAATTGCATTGGACTATGTCCATACATCTAAAAACCTGGCAGATCAGTTTACTAAGGGTCTGTGTCACACCCATTTATCGACCAAATGGAGTGCATACCCTTATGTGTGCCCAGAGATCAATCACACATAAGTTAACAAATTATAAAGGATGTATCATCATGAATGTTATTATATCACGATTAATAACACATAGTCTTTACAATAATATAGCGGAAGTAAAATGTAAAAACTCTCGTGGTAGCTCCAATCACAGGCACATTGACTGGTTGACAGCAAGTCTAGTAATCTTCCGAAAAGTAGAAGTAGTCACTACTTGCACCATCTGTTACCCATCTGGGATTTTTATCCAAGTAAGAAAAATAAACAAGCGTAAGTACATCTCGTACTCAACAAGTGTAACATGGGGTTCATGAGGCTCAAAGGCATAACATAGGTTTATCAGCACGTAGCTTTTATATAGCATTAATTCAGTATATCAATGATATCAAAGTGTCTCAATATAATCAATAAACATATGATCCATGTGAAATGATTAAAAAATAGCAAAAAACATATTCATTATTAATGATCCACTATTCCATAAGGGTCCAAGGCCACTCGTGACTGTGAGCACGGCTGTTATAACAGTTTTACACTCTGCAGAGGTTGTACACTTTTCACTGTGAGTCGTGATTTACCCTTTCGTCCGAGGTAGCTAATCTCTTGACCCACTTCTAAGGAAGGTCGGCAGGGTTCACTATGAAGTCGTTCGAAGGTTCGTCTAACAAGTTAGGGCCGCTAGGTTTCCAAAGTCAGTCTGTGTGATACACCACGCAGGGATCCACAGTCTGCTCTACCCCATTTGCGCCACAAGGGTAACCTCTAACAAGCTAGAAAAGGTCCTTCTATATGACTAAAGCCAGAGCCATTTTAGCCCTCACAGTTGTACTGTAAATACCGGATTTTCGCTTATAGATGAGTCCTTGTGGAGAGTAACAAGAGCACCAAAATAACCCCATGCTCTAGTACCCTTAAACAGTAATAAAATCATCTTTTAATGTTTATTGCATATTCCATTAGTCAAATTACATGATCATAGTTCATGTTGAGCACTAGCAATACTAATCCATGCAGTATAATAGGTATCGAGGAATAAGATCAACACTAAGTCATCCTTATTAAGGAATATATGCATAATGATATTATTTGCTTAATATGAATAGGATAATCCCATGCTATACTTGCCTTGCTCAAACTGGTCCTGGTGATCTTATTCGTAGTAAAACTCTTGATCTCCAACGAATTGCTCACCGTCTATACTCGATCAACAATAGCAACAATATTCATCCAGAACAATCATGCATAGACAAACAAGACTATAATTAGAATAGTACACCAATAGTAATAAAATAAGATAAAAAGTCTTTAAAACGAATCTACGACTCGCTAGGAGCACACAGACGCGAAGATCACGAAAAACGGAGCTAAAACGACAAAGTTATGAATTTACGAAGATTTCCTATAGATAAATAATTACTTTAATTCAAGCTCGAAAATAAATTATTACAAACCTACTGAACAATCCTACTATCATGTAGAGCTCTTAATTATGAATCTAGCACAATTTGAATGGATCAAATCGGAGTTAAAACGGAGATTCTACGACTAAAACAAGTTGAGTGGCAAAACTATAAATATCAGAAAGCGTATTTTTCATTTATCGAAACGAAATACGTTTTCAACCGATCAAAGCGTACTCTGAGCTTTACGTTTTAGGACTGCGGGTTGATATACTAAAAACTCAGGGTTTCTTTTACAAAATTACGAACGAACCGGTATCTTCTAATCTAGATCGTTGGATTTAAATCGGATGGATCAGATCACATCGGAGGAGAGAGGGAGGAATCAGCCGGTGGCTACAGGAGCCCGACGGTGGCGCCATGGCCGGAAACGGCCCGAGCTCGCTGGAGCTTGAGAAGACAGCCCTACCGAGCACCGTTCGCCAAACTGAAGACACCAGAAGAACGAGCAACTCACGGCGATCTTACCTCGCGCGAAAACAAGACCGGAGGACGACCGGAGGGTGGTGGCTAGCTCGGGATGGCGGCGGTGGAGGCGAAGGAGCTTGTGGTGGCGGTATTTGACAGCTACAGCGGCCCCAAAGAGGTGGGATGAGGGCGGAAGGATGCGGGGGTCTCGTTTTATAGCCCGTAGGCATCACGAAAAATGGAAAGGGAAGGATACGGAGGGGGATTCGGATCTCCCATATCCGATGGAGAGAGGAAGGCGGCGCTCGCGGTTGGAAGGAACCGGAGGAAGAAGAAAGGAAAGGGGAGGCGGTCACTGGCAGGTGGGACCGACTCGTCAGCGGCTCGATGCGGGACGTGGCCGCGCGCGCGCGAAGATGGGCCAGCCCGAGCGGAAACGGGGCGCGGAAGAAAGCGACGGGTCGCACGCTGGGCAGGCCGAGGCGGCGGGCTGCGGCTGAGTTGGGCCGAAACCAAGATGAGCTGATTTTCCATTTTCTTTTCTTTTTCTAATTTTTCAAAGCCATTTTTCAAAAGATTTTCAAATCCAATTTGAATTTGACTAAAACCACTCAACACAAAATTTCAAATGCAGCAGCATGAATGCTCAATCATGTTTCTACCCTTATATTTGATTTTAAATTTATAAAAATTATTATCATTCTAAGTTTGCATGCTCACAAAAATATACAAAAATCATATTTCTCCTATTTTTCTTCTTTTCAAAATTTTAGGGTGTTACAATTCTACCCCCTTAAGATGAATCTCGTCCCGATATTCGGAAGATGCTTACTCAAACAGTTTCGGATAGGTTTTTCTCAGATCCTCTTCTCTTTCCCAAGTGGCCTCACCCTCTGTGTACCGATTCCACTGAACTTTACACATCTTAATAGTTCGACTTCTCATAACTTTTTCGGCAGTCTCTAGAATTTTCACTAGAAACTCTTCATATGTAAGATCCTCCTTAACAGTGAGCTCCTCTAACGGAATCTGTTCCTCTGGTACTCGCAAACATTTCTTCAGTTGAGACACATGGAACATATCATGTACACCTGCCAAACTTTCTGGTAATTCCAACTGATATGCCACTTCACCACGTCTCTCTATAATCTTAAAAGGTCCAATATATCTTGGTGCCAATTTACCTTTCATGTTGAACCTTTTCACACTCCTCATTGGCGATACTTTCAAATATACATAATCTCCTACTTCAAAGATTAACTCTCTTCTCCGAGTATCAGCGTAACTCTTCTATCTGGACTGAGCTATTTTTAGATTATTCCTAATCATTCTTACTTTCTTTTCAGCATCCTTGAGTACATCAGGCCCAAACACTTGACTTTCCCCTGTCTGATTCCAGAACAACGGGGTTCTACACTTTCGTCCATACAGAGCCTCAAACGGTGCCATCTGAAGACTCTTCTGATAACTATTGTTATAGGAGAACTCTGCATAAGGCAAACTCTTATCCCAACTAGTACCATATTATAAAGCACAAGCTCTCAACATATCCTCCAATATCTGATTAATTCTTTTCGTCTGTCCATCTGTCTGTGGATGGTAAGCTGTACTAAAATTCAGCTTGGTTCCTAGTGATTCATGTATCTTTTGCCAATAATGAGATGTAAACTGGGTACCTCGATCAGACACAATTTTCTTAGGAACTCCATGCAGACTCACTATTCTTTCCATATACAATTCTGCCAACCTTGCACTGCTATATGTAGTCCTAACTGGCAGAAAATGAGCAACCTTTGTTAAGCGATCTACTATTACCCAAATCGAATCATACCCTCTCTGAGTACGTGGCAATCCAACTATAAAATCCATACCAACTTCTTCCCATTTCCATTCGGGTATCTGCATAGGTTGTAACAATCCTGCAGGTCTCTAATGTTCAGCTTTCACCCTTTGACATGTGTCACACAAAACAACATATTCAGCAACATCTCTTTTTAAACCATACCACCAATATTTCTCTCTCAGATCCAGATACATCTTAGTACTCCCTGGATGTATGAAATAAGCTGACTCATGAGCTTCACTCAAAATTGCCTTTCTGATAGTCTTATCCTCTGGCACACACAACCTTTTTCCAAACCATAATGTACCCTTATCATTCTTATAGAATCCTAGTGATTTGCCCTTCACTATATTCTCCGCTATCTCTCTCAATTTTGCATCTTTCATCTGACTCTTGCGTATCTCTTGCTCCAGAGTAGGTTCTAGTACCAATTCTACTGCATTGATGGTAAACCCTAAGTTCAGATACTCACATTCAGCACACAACTCTCTTGCCAAAGGCATTACTTGCATTTCATTAGCGTAGCTTTTTCTACTAAGAGCATCAGCAACGACGTTAGCCTTTCCTGGGTGATAATGCACCTCTAGATCATAATCCTTTATCAACTCCAGCCATCTACGCTGCCTCAAGTTTAGATCTGATTGAGTGAAGATATACTTCAAACTCTTGTGATCAGTATATATATCACTTTTATGTCCAATCAAATAGTGTCTCCATATCTTTAATGCATGAACCACTGCAGCTAATTCCAAGTCATGAGTAGGATAATTTAATTCATGCTTTCTCAACTGTCTTGATGCATATGCCACAACTCTACCTTCTTGCATAAGAACACATCCTAAACCCAAACGAGATGCATCACAGTAAATAGAGAACTGTTTACTCAGATCTGGCAAAACTAATATTGGTGCAGTGGTCAATCTTTTCTTTAATTCCTCAAAATTAGCCTGACACTTCTCAGACCACACAAACTTGGCATTCTTCTCCAATAGTGCAGCCATTGGCTTCGCAAGCTTAGAAAATCCCTCTATAAATCTTCTGTAATAGCCTGCTAATCCCAAGAAACTACGGATCTCACTTGCACTGGTTGGTGGCTTCCAGTCCAATACGTCTTTCACTTTGCTAGGATCTACTGATATTCCTCTATTTGAGACAACATGACCCAGAAAAGAAACTTCCTTCAACCAAAACTCACATTTACTCCGCTTGGCATATAACCGGTGTTCTCTGAGCTTTTGCAAAACTAGCCTCAAATGTTCAGCATGTTCCTCCTTAGTCTTGGAGAATACTAGAATATCATCAATGAATACCACTACAAACTTGTCCAGATATTCCATGAATACCTTATTCATCAAATACATAAAGTATGCAGGAGCATTAGTCAGACCAAAAGACATCACTGTATACTCATACAACCCATACCATGTGGTAAAAGCTGTCTTTGGTACATCACTAGCACGAATCTTCAACTGATGATATCCAGAACGAAGATCAATCTTGGAGAATACACAAGCACCTCTTAACTGATCAAACAAGTCATCAATCCTGGGCAACGGGTACTTATTCTTGATGGTAACCTCATTGAGAGACCGATAATCTACACACATCCTCTGAGTACCATCTTTCTTATCCACAAAAATCACTGGTGCTCCCCAAGGTGAAGAACTAGGACGAATGAAACCCTTATCCTGCAATTCCTTAATTTATTTCTTAAGTTCTTCTAATTCATCTACTCCCATTCTATATGGACGCTTAGCTATGGGTGCAGTCCTAGGTAATAATTTAATAATAAATTCAATGTCACGGTTTGGCGGCATACCTGGCAATTCCTCGGGAAACACATCGGAGAACTCTTCCACAACCTGGTCCTCCTTGTTGGCACCATCAGTAAGCTGATTCACTAAAGCGGTCTCCTGTTTCTGCACTTTCACATCAACTCTGATCCTATCTCCCTTTGGTGTTGTCAACACTACTGATTTCCCTTTGCACTGAATCTCTGCTTGTTGTTGTATCATCCAATCCATCCCCAATATAAGATCAATCCCAGCTGTTCTCAATACTATAGGACTCACCTTAAACTCTACCCCCCTTAGAATGAGACTAATCGGGAGACAACGATAAGATGCTGGCATACTTCCACCAGGTGAGTTTACCAATATAGGATTCTTCATGGCACACAAATGAATTCTATGTATTCTAACAAATGATTGTGATATGAAAGAATGTGATGCTCCAGAATCAAAAAGAACAGTGGCAGGAGTGGAATGGACATCGAACGTACCAAGCATAACTTCTCGTTCCTCCACTGTGATTTCCTGGGACAAGTGGTTCACCCTTCTAGTATTAGATGCAGGCTTCTGGTGACTACCCTGCCTCTGTGGAGTCTGCTGATTGATCTTCTCAGGGCAGTTGTAGGACAAGTGACCTTCTTTTCCACATCGGAAACACTTGTTGGGGGTATTGGGAGCACTGGTCTTCATTGGAGTATTATTGGAAGGACCCTGGCGCTGAGGTTGATTCCCATTCTGCTGCGGAGGGCGTTGGTTACCATTCTGCGGCTGGAATGGGGGACGTTGCGGAAACTGATTGCGGAAAGGGACCTGACCACGATTCCACTGACCAGAAGGAGGCCTCTGTTGATTAACCTGCTAGAAACCAGTATGGGGACGAGTGTTACTACCAGAAGTCTGTCCCTGAAGCCTTTTCCTCTTAGCATCCATCTCCTTGCGCTTGTTGTCCACCACGATAGCACGGTTCACAAGCGTCTAAAAATTGGGATAGGTATTGGACATCAGCTGCAGTTGTAATCCATCATACAATCCCTTCAAATAGCGGCGCTGCTTATCATTGTCATTGGCCACCTCATGTGGTGCATATCGTGACAACTGGGCAAACTTGTCACGATACTCAGCTACAGACAATGACCCCTGGGTCAAATTCTGGAATTCCTCTGCCTTCAGTTTTATTATTCCTTCTGGTATATGATAAGCTCTGAAGTTCTCTCTAAACTCCTGCCAAGTGACTGCAGGAGCATTGGCGGGACGACCATACTCATATGATTCCCACCAGTCCTGAGCTTCTCCCTGGAGTTGTCTAGAAGCAAACAACACCTTCTGACGGTCATCACATTGAGCAATGTTGAGTTACTTTTCCACGGCATGGAGCCAATCATCCGCTTCCAATGGATTAGCGGCATGCGTGAACACCAGGGGATGACCCTTCAAAAACTCACCACGCTTATCACGTGGTGGTACTCTAGCAACTGGATGATTATGTTGGTTCTGCACCAATTATTGCATGAGTTGTGTCTGCACTGCTAGAAGTTGATCAATAGTTGGTGGCGGTGGTGGTGGTGGATTCGGGGGAACACCTCCACGACCCCTGCCTCTTCCTCTTCCAGCCATCTGACATCCATAAGAATGCAAACTTTGAGATTTTCATGTTATCAACCACTTATAAGATAAAGAATGATATCTGAAAGTTTTCTGAGCGAATATCAATGTGATCAGTTTAGTAAATCAATCATATCTCGAACTACAGAAGTCCAATAGAGGCGTGCTTTATATGGTTGGAAAGCTTATGAAGTTCCCCACAACTTCTATTTAGACCATAATACCAGATTCTGTCATTTAGTTAATGAAAATTAAGGCGCAACAGAAACTGTTCTAGATTCCAGACTGTGCAGAAACTTTAACTTGTAACAGTTATATCTCTCGAACCAGATCAGATAAAAAGGTGATTCCCATGGCCTTTGAAAGGTGCTTAAGCCTAGTTTCTCTCATAAAAATTTCATAAATGTTGCACGACCCGTTTTTGAACCATATCAGAAATATTGCAGACTGCTCGAGAAAACAGCAAGGACAGAAACGAGACAATACCAAACTCAACTATTATTCTCTTGACTAATAGACTTTTATTCTTAAAAATGGATCTTGTAGACATACCTACAAGCCCCAGCACTCATAACAAAAATCCAACTCACACATAAACATAATGATAAAGCAACTATCACACCAAAGTTCAAACCACACGACAGACTCGAAGACTCAACTGACGTTACTAAGAACGTTCTTATTACATAAAGGACTCCTATTTTCTACTGGCGTGGCTCATGCTCTAATGTCTCATAAATCTTTGCCATGCCTTGGTTTTCTCGGAGTTCATCAATCATTGCTTGGCACCTCTTGATGGTCTTCCCCTGTGCCTTCACCATCTCCTCTAACTGCAGCTTCCTCTCCATCATGTCATAGACAAAGTTCACCATCACCCGAGAAAGTGGTTCCAACTGCACTGGATCCATCATGGCCCATCCAAGGTCGGGGTGTGCACGAGGGAGGTAGCGGTGGATATCATGCTTCATGCTGTCAAAGCGAAGGTAGCGAAGGCCCATACATGCTTCAAAAGCAGCATCTTCAATACTATCCTCCATGGTAGCTCGATGACCCATGTGAGCATACATCTTGTCCAGCTGGTATGCTCCTTTTTCTTCATCCTTAGGAAAAATGCTCGCTCTTGACTTCCAGTAAGTGTCCTCCAGCGGATGGGTGTACTCCCAACAGACATACTTCACAGCTGGGTGCCAATCAGAGAAGTAGGCAGAGAGCATTCCCACAAGTCGATGGTGAGAAACAGCATTTCCTCTTGCCTTGTGGTAGATCTTCACAGTCCAACCCATAGGAGGGGGTGGCACATCCTCAGCAGCTGCACCAGGTGGGGGAGACGGGAGTTGCTCTCCTCCATTGGCTTCCTCCTCTTCATCATCTTCAATCTCGATGATCTTAGGGTCTTCTTCAGGCTCGGGTTCTTCCTGAGAAGGTGCTGGCACTTGGATTGGTACTTCAGGGGTCTGCTCATTCTCCTGGGGTACTTCCTCTTGTGGCTCTTCAGGTGCAATCAAAGCACGAGGTGGGTAGTGTCCTCCAGTGGTGATGCGGGCAGTCTTGCGGCCACGAACCATCTATAGAGTTTTTAGATGTAATTAGAATAGAGGCAAAATTTCGTAATAGAATGAGACATAAGAAGCATAAAAATTTATCAAATAACAAGAGCAAGATAATGAGCATAAAAATAGTGAAAAGATGACACTAAATCGACAATTTCTATCTAGGCTTGCGTCCTACAGTCAACAATAGCTTTGATACCAATTTGTCACACCCATTTATCGACCAAATGGAGTGCATACCCTTATGTGTGCCCAGAGATCAATCACACATAAGTTAACAAATTATAAAGGATGTATCATCACAAATGTTATTACATCACGATTAATAACACATAGTCTTTACAATAATATAGCGGAAGTAAAATGTAAAAACTCTCTTGGTAGCTCCAATCACAGGCACATTGACTGGTTGACAGCAAGTCTAGTAATCTTTCGGAAAGTAGAAGTAGTCACTACTTGCACCATCTGTTACCCATCCGGGATTTTTATCCAAGTAAGAAAAATAAACAAGCGTAAGTACATCTCGTACTCAACAAGTGTAACATGGGGTTCATGAGGCTCAAAGGCATAACATAGGTTTATCAGCACGTAGCTTTTATATAACATTAATTCAGTATATCAATGATATCAAAGTGTCTCAATATAATCAATAAACATATGATCCATGTGAAATGATTAACGAATAGCAAAAACATATTCATTATTAATGATCTACTATTCCATAAGGGTCCAAGGCCACTCGTGACCGTGAGCACGGCTGTTATAACAGTTTTACACTCTGCAGAGGTTGTACACTTTCACTATGAGTCGTGATTTACCCTTTCGCCCGAGGTAGCTAATATCTTGACCCACTTCCAAGGAAGGTCGGCAGGATTCACTATGAAGTCGTTCGAAGGTTCGTCTAATAAGTTAGGGCCGCTAGGTTTCCAAAGTCAGTCTGTGTGATACACCACGCAGGGATCCACAGTCTGCTCTACCCCATTTGTGCCACAAGGGTAACCTCTAACAAGCTAGAAAAGGTCCTTCTATATGACTAAAGCCAGAGCTATTTTAGCCCTCACAGTTGTACTGTAAATCTCGGATTTTCACTTATAGATGAGTCCTTATGGAGAGTAACAAGAGCACCAAAATAATCCCATGCTCTAGTACCCTTAAACAGTAATAAAATCATCTTTTAATGTTTATTGCATATTCCATTAGTCAAATTACATGATCATAGTTCATGTTGAGCACTAGCAATACTAATCCATGCAGTATAATAGGTATCAAGGAATAAGATCAACACTAAGTCATCCTTATCAAGGAATATATGCATAATGATATTATTTGCTTAATATGAATAGGACAACAAGGATAATCCCATGCTATACTTGCCTTGCTCAAACTGGTCCTGGTGATCTTGTTCGTAGTAAAACTCTTGATCTCCAACGAATTGCTCACCGTCTATACTCGATCAACAATAGCAACAACATTCATCTAGAACAATCATGCATAGACAAACAAGAGTATAATTAGAACAGTACACCAACAGTAATAAAATAAGATAAAAAGTCTTTAAAACGAATCTACGACTCGCTAGGAGCACACAGACGCGAAGATCACGAAAAACGGAGCTAAAACGACAAAGTTATGAATTTACGAAGATTTCCTATAGATAAATAATTACTTTAATTCAAGCTTGAAAATAAATTATTACAAACCTACTGAACAGTCCTACTATCATGTAGAGCTCTTAATTATGAATCTAGCGCAATTTGAATGGATCAAATCGGAGTTAAAACGGAGATTCTACGACTAAAACAAGTTGAGTGGCAAAACTGTAAATATCAGAAAGCGTATTTTTTATTTACCGAAACGAAATACGTTTTCAACCGATCAAAGCGTACTCTGAGCTTTACGTTTTAGGACTGCGGGTTGATATACTAAAAACTCAGGGTTTCTTTTACAGAATTACGAACAAACCGGTATCTTCTAATCTAGATCGTTGGATTTAAATCGGATGGATCAGATCACATCGGAGGAGAGAGGGAGGAATCAGCCGGCGGCTACAGGAGCCCGACGGCGGCGCCATGGCCGGAAACGGCCCGAGCTCGCCGGAGCTTGAGAAGACAGCCCTACCGAGCATCGTTCGCCAAACCGAAGACACCAGAAGAACGAGCAACTCACGGCGATCTTACCTCGCGCGAAAACAAGACCGGAGGACGACCGGAGGGTGGTGGCTAGCTCGGGATGGCGGCGGTGGAGGCGAAGGAGCTTGTGGTGGCGGTATTTGACAGCTACAGCGGCCCCAGAGAGGTGGGATGAGGGCGGAAGGATGCGGGGGTCTCGTTTTATAGCCCGTAGGCATCACGAAAAATGGAAAGGGAAGGATACGGAGGGGGATTCGGATCTCCCATATCCGATGGAGAGAGGAAGGCAGCGCTCGCGGTTGGAAGGAACCAGAGGAAGAAGAAAGGAAAGGGGAGGCGGTCACTGACAGGTGGGACCGACTCGTCAGCGGCTCGGTGCGGGACGCGGCCGCGCGCGCGCGAAGATGGGCCAGCAGCCGCGACTTGGGCTCGGCCCGAGCGGAAACGGGGCGCGGAAGAAAGCGACGGGCCGCACGCTGGGCAGGCCGAGGCGGCGGGCTGCGGCTGAGTTGGGCCGAAACCAAGATGAGCTGATTTTCCATTTTCTTTTCTTTTTCTAATTTTTCAAAGCCATTTTTCAAAAGATTTTCAAATCCAATTTGAATTTGACTAAAACCACTCAACACAAAATTTCAAATGCAGCAGCATGAATGCTCAATCATGTTTCTACCCTTATATTTGATTTTAAATTTATAAAAATTATTATCATTCTAAGTTTGCATGCTCACAAAAATATACAAAAATCATATTTCTCCTATTTTTCTTCTTTTCAAAATTTTAGGGTGTTACGGTCTGTCACGCAATGTGATAGAAGGTGCGTCGAGGGAGTTAGGCTTGAGACCCACTTGAAGTCATTCCATAGTGGTAACCTATCCTATGTGATCGGAGATCCCGTGAATTAGGATAGTGAAACAAGCTAGTGGTTAACTGAGGGAGAGACTCCATATATTTCTAGTCAGACTCGTTTGAGATGCACCGTCTCTCTATTTCTGTAAGGCAGGTTAATTAATTTCTTAATGTGATCCGAGTGGCTTGTGTAAGCAGGGATGTTGTTCTACAGGGCATCCTAGAAGGAACACACCTATATGAGTTCGATTGCTAGTCACAATCTATGAGATGTGGGTTATCTCTAGACACTCATGAAAAGGCAAAGAAGTGTGACTTATATGCTTCAAACAGAGGGGATGCTCCTTGCAGCCTAGTGTCAGTTAAGGGTTCTAGTGAAACTCATCTCACGCAAAACTGTCAATTCAAGGCTTAGTCCATTGTTCAGCTATGGTTGAGTGTAGCTATTGCTCTAGACGGATGTTCAACTTAACAGTCTCCATCGAAACACTGGTATATAAAAGGAATGTGGTTTTGAGATCAAGTTATATCGAACCCTAGAGTTTGGTGGGGATTGTTGAATGTTTTATGGGCCTAGCCCAATAAATAGTTAATGATTCAAATAAACTCTATGGTCCGATTTAATGCACCTTAAATGATTTAGTACCATACGGGATATTAACTGAACGTTGACTCAACTTAAATGATCGGTCCCTGATCGATTATCTTGAGTAGTTAAGAAAAGCATAGAAGGCTGCCACACGCGCGTGCGCCGCTGCCGCCGCCGGCCGAGCCGGGGCGTGGGCGTGGGCCGAGCCGCCGGCCGAGCCAGGATATGATCTTCATATGATTTTGAATCATCCGCTCAAGCTCTTGATAAAAACCTTGCTGGTTACCATGATATACATGATGTGTAGCTTGCTGGTAGACGTGTTTCATATGATGTTCTTGTTTAATTTGAACATGCTATATGTCAATGTCATGTTTACCATGAATATGATGTTTTGGTTTATTATGAACAAGCACTTAATTACCACTGTTTTTATCATATCATTTTATTGGATTAAATTGAACCTGAAATTACCTATACTTTTAACATTTTGATGGAGGGGCGAGTGGGGATATGAACGTTGCAGACAATAATGGTTCACATTTTTTAGTGTAGAGAAGATGACGTAAGTGTAGTCCAAACCATAAAATTACATAGAAATTTCTATAGTAGCCACGTCAGCAAGAATCCGGCTCTCAGGCCTGCTTGGTTTTGAGCAGACCTTGTCTGGCCTCATCTAGTTGTGCCGATGAAGGTATCTGGAAAATTGGCTGCTCGGGAGAGCCGTTTTGGCTCTCCCTCTCGAGCAAGCTAAACCTTGCCAGCACAATCCAAAAAAAACTTGAGTTGAGGAACAAACACCAAAACACGCATCCTTACTTGCTATCCTCGTTCGGTAAGTCACCACAGTGCGTGGCAAAGGATCCAAGGAGGCTCATCATTCTCCAACTCTCATAGTTTCTCTTGGGTCCTGCATCACTGATTACTATCTATTAGTCATATTTTCTCCTCGTATCCTTTTTATGTCTCCTTCCGTTGTTGGTGCCTGCTTTTCGCGAGCACGAGCTGTGCACCAGCGACCAGGGTTTTTTTTATCGGCCAAAAGTCACTGATATTTCCGAAATTTCCTTTTTATCCCCGGGATCCGATAAAATTTGATATCAGCCAAATTTTTCCCTTCTTTCCTGTTTCTACACAGACAATCCAAAATCAACCACGCGACGGTCTGACACTTATAATGATTTATTCTTGTTTTGATTTGTGAACAAGTGATGTTTAATATCTTAGGAATAGTTTCAAGTCAAATTCTACAAATTTTTTGAAAAAAAATATAATTTTTTTTGAATTTGGTCCGATATTTCCGATATATCTTGCTTATCCTCTTTATCCATGACGTCCAATAAATTTTAATTTCCGATAATAAAAATCTTGCCAGCGACGTGCTTTGCCAGGAGCGACGACCAACCAGAGACCGAGTTGCATGCCTAAGTGGTTGCATAGGGGCTGCATCTGTGCGCGGCAGAGCACTCCGCGAGGCTAGCTCAAGCTCTCGAGCTCTCCGCGAGGCTAGCGTGGCTAGCTCAAGCTCGAGGGGCCGCGACGACGTGGACCACCGAGCTCTCGAGCGCGAGCAAAAAATATAAGTAGGCTTGATGAGTCCAAGTTAGTTCAGGTTTAATTAAAAATAGGGTTGGTCTCGTAGAGGTGTCCGGCTCCCGTTGGTGTTCTGATCGATTTGACATCAACGTTCTTGGATGTTCCCACTGATCTCATTTGACATCAACGTTGATCTGTCTATTTGGAACTTGAGTGATTTGACCAATTTGATCACTCAAGCAAATGGACGGTACAAATCACACAAATGTGTCACACCCGGTTTTCCAAAGAACAAAACCAGGCTAATCATATGTGTGCCCAGAAAGTCCACACATATGTCAGAATGAAAAAAATATCAGAAACAATGTTATTATATAACGTATACATAGCTATATTAACACTTACAACTATCAGAGTGTCGCGGAACGGTCACTAATCTTTTCTTCAGGCTCCAACATCACAGGGACGGCTGACTGGGGGTTCCATATGCCAAACACTTCTGAAAAGACTTCTAAAAACTCCACTACACTTTCATCCTTCTTCTAAGCAGCACCTTACTACACACTGGAGTGTAGGGGAAATAGCAAGAGTGAGTCCATGTCGAACTCAACAAATATAACATGGGGTTCATGAGGCTCAAAGGCATAACATATATTTATCAGCATGTAGCTTTTAATTAGCATTATTTCAATATATCAATAATATCAAAGTGTCTCAATGTAACAATAAACATATGATCCATGTGAAATGATTAACGAATAGCAAAAACATATCCATTATTAATGATCAACTATTCCATAAGGGTCCAAGGCCACTCGTGACCGTGAGCACGGCTGTTATAACAGTTTTACACTCTGCAGAGGTTGTACACTTTCACTGTGAGTCGTGATTTACCCTTTCGCCCGAGGTGATCAGCCTCTTGACCCACTACCAAGGAAGGTCGGCAGGGTTCACTATGAAGTCTTTCGAAGGTTCGTCTAACAAGTTAGGGCCATTAGATTTCACTCGGCAAACAGATGTAGAGCCCCCCTTCCTGATGGCACAATAACACGCAGCCTATACACATGAGGACAGAGGCCGCACTATACCCGATTCGTCAAGCCATTCTTACGCCATAAAAGAATACCACTAACAAGCTAGAAAAGGTCCTCATACTTGACTAAAGCCAGAGCCATTATAGCCCTCATAGTTGTACTGTAAGTCCCGGATGTTCGCTTATAGATGAGTCCTTATGGAAAGTAACAAGAGCACCAAAGTAATCCCCATGCTCTAGTCCCCTTTAAACAGTAATAAAAAGTCATCTTTTAATGTTTATTGCATATTCCATTAGTCAAATTACATGATCATAGTTCATGTTAAGCACTAGCAATACTAATCCATGCAATATAATAGGTATCAAGGAATAAGATCAACACTAAGTCATCCTTAACAAGGAAACATATGCATAATGATATTATTTGCTTAATGTGAATAGGATAACAAGGATAATCCCATGCTATACTTGCCTTTAACACTTGATTTCCACTCAGTGTAACTGCTCAGAGATTTCTAGTCATGGTCTTCAGCTTCTGGTCACCACCTTCTGATCTTTAACGCACACAAATGGTTCTCGTCTACTCGAAGCAAGCACCACACATACAAGCAAGAAATACAAAGTGAACTAAGAACAACACACCAAACAAAAGAAAAATTAGAAAGAGCGCATTAATCGACACGACTTGATGCTAGCGCAAGAACGACGGATAACAGAGCTACCATTAAAGAGGACACACGACTATCGAGACGATTACAACATATCGGAGAAGACAAACTATAAACTTAATACATTTTAGTTATTGAAATAAGGTGATAAACATTCTGAAGAAATATTGTAAAATTAGATTAATCAATTGAATTATAAAACTATGTTTAACCCTGGTCATATTTTATTTATAAGTATTACCGACTTTGCAGAGATAAAAGAACATGTGAGAACAATTATTCTAATTATACGAGATATGTGGTTGGGCTAAGTAAATTATAATTTAAACATATTTTAAGTTGCCATTAGCTAAGTTCATGCTTAGTTACAAAGGACTAACGTGACAAGATTATATATTATTTTTAATTATAAAACTAATAACAAGCATATTAATTAATATAATATTCAGCTATATATGGAAAAGCATATGACATGAAAAACATTAGTGCTACTGCACAGAGAACGTCGATGCGAATCTAACGCAACTTAATTGAAGCAAAACAGATTCCAAACGAATAAATGCTCAAGGATTAAAGCCGTATAACTATGAAGAGCAGATACGTACTGTAATGTGAAATTATCTACGCAAGTCTATCATATATGCAACATACTGAGACTAAGCAAATTTTAATTTGAAATATATTATACATTAATCATATTAATCAATTTAATATTGAACTATATATATAGAAAACATGTGGCAACTGAACGAAAGCACTTATGTTTCAAGGTTGAACTAAACATCTTATAATTCAAAAGAAACATTTAGTTTAATATTAATTAGATTAACATTAATTTAGAGCAGACTGCCTGTGTTACGTTTAATTAGAAACTCAATTGCACAAGCATAAATCAAATTAATATCTAACTTATAAATTTTAAGGATGTAAGACATGTTAAACGTTGTTGCTAAAACATAACCTCGATCGGCACTATTGCAAAACAACAAGAACGGATTTAAACCGGAATTTCTTTTAATTGGAAAGCTATTAAATAAATATATTAATCTAATTACTGTTCAAATTAATAAATTCATAATCAAGTGACATGATAAACATCATTACTCATGTGTAGTTTACATCGGCACAATCACGACTCGACACGCACAGCATCGCAACCCTAATTTGTTTTCTAATTAAAAGCTATTAAATTATTAGTAATCATATTAATATTTCAATCAATAAATTCGTAACTATAAGACATGACAAACATTAGCACTACCGTGTAGAGCGCGACGACATGAATCTAACGCGTCTTGAACGACTCAAATCGGACGTAAAACATAAATGATATGGCCTAAACAAGATTATATGTATACGTATTTCTATTGTATTTCGGGATTTATTTTTCTAAAGAAAAAACGGCCATAAAGCATAGGTGATATCATGACGATGTCATCAAGCTAGCAAGTAATTGCAGCACGCACGGCTCCTGGCTGGTGGTGTACGGCCCGCATCCAGATCGTCTTCTTCAACAGAGGACATGAGGTTGTGTATCTCGGTCTCGCGAGCTCGACGGGGCATCGGGGATGTCCGCGAAGGCTCAACGTACAGCAGCGCTAATCTTAGGTAGGCAGCTTGGCAAGTGTGGCGAGCATGTACGCAACATAGAGAGCGAGAAGGAGAGAAAACACACACCTGCGGATTTTGACGGTAGTGAAACACCAAACAGCGTCGATGGCGGCAGTAACGGAGTTGCGGTCGTGTAGATCGTCGTGCGACAGCGAGGATTTGCGGCGGCGGCACAAGAAGGAGGAGAAAAATATAATTTACTACACGAGAGATTTCCCAAACTAGAGGCTCCTCCACGGTAGTTTTGGTGTGCTTTTACCCAAGGGATATGTACATATATATAGGGAGGAAAACTCTCCACCTCCATGTCAACTAGCGATATGGTGCTAATTCCATCCACCTTTACTAATAGGCCTAATTAATTATTAAAGCCCATTAGTAAATAAATACATGGGCCTTTGGGCATGAGGAAATCTGAGATATTTTATTATTTTCGGAATTAATTAATTTCATGGATAAAATAATTCTAGAAAAGTCCAGAATTGAATTTTAAGCCACGAAAAATACCTCGAAGGCTCCGAAAATTTAGAGAAAATTCTCAGAGACATTATGGAACATAAGGAACCAAAATAAAGTATTTGGACCTCATGAAAAGATATTTTGGAGCATCTAAAAATTAGATAACGCTCGCAGAAAAGCGTGAACTAGCTCCAGAAAAAGCCAGAACAATTCCCGAAGAGTTCACTGAGATTGATTGACACATAAGGAACTGATAGGAATAATTTGCGTGATAAAGAAAAGATTTTAGGAAACTCCCAATGAGAACTTAGGATGAAAAACCAGGAATATTGATTGCAGAAAAAGATAAAGACGTGCTGGAGAAGAAAGATTGATCCACTAAACGCATTTTGAAAGACTTTATTCGCTCTTAACACACAAGAGTTAACGAGCAAACACCACATCAAACAAAAGCCCGTCAAATTAGGTTAGAAAAATTTAAAGATTTTTTTTTATAACTAATTGATGCTATCATAAACTAAACTTAGGAAATTTTATCCAAATATTAAAACATTTATTTTATTTAGTATTTTCCAAGCACAACCCAAAATTAGAAATTTTGGGGTGTGACAATTCTACCCCACTTAACAGGAATCTCGTCCCGAGATTCGAAGAGACTAGGGAGAAAGATAAAATAGACCAATAAGGTTGTTTCGAGACTTTTGACAAGTTCTGATATAAGCGTCAAGGATTATCAATGGTTGACAAAAGAACATTGGATTGATCGTTAAGATTGATTCGAGCTAATGACCGAGGGTCAAAAGATTGAATGTCAATATAGGCGAAAAGGAAGATCAAAGGAGGTTGAAAATATAGATTAAGGTTGATCATCGAGTCTTCACTTTATAAGGTGTAAAAACAAGGGTGGAGATTAGCAAGAGATAACGTAAGAGATAAAGAGATATCCTAAGGTGCTCAAAACTCCTGGATTCAAGATTTATGAAACATCACGAAAAAGTGATAGACTAGCATTGGTTGAAGAAAGATAAAGACTAGTCTTCCGTTTTACCATTCAGGGAGACCAGTGAGAAGGATAAATTGATCTTCAAGTTTTTGTAGGTCCTTGAATCAGGATTTATAAGATGTAAGGACAATGGTCAAAAGTTGTCAAATGTTGATAAGAAAAGTAAAGATTGATGGCAAGAAGGTGAGACTGGTTAAGAGACAAGGACTAGTAAAAGATGATAATACGATAGCGATTGGTCTCTGGATCTTCTTGTCTCGTGACTTGAGATTGATGATGGTGGCGGACGCTACCCCACTTAACAAAGATCTTGTTCCACCTGGCAATATCGTTAAAGGCAACACTTTCTCCAAGGCTTACTACTATTGATGAGTCATTCATGTGTTGATCCTCCCTTGGGTTAAGATAAAGAAGATAGCATAGAAACCAAGAGTAAGCAAGGATGATATATGGAAAAGACTATAAGAATTAGGATTGATCGAAGGTCAGGTAGGTCAAGAGAGGATACTACCCCACTTTAACATAGATTGAGCTAATTCTCAAGATGATTTCGGGCCTCCTTTGGAACACAAGAACAAAGACAACACACAGGCATCACATCAAACAAGACAAGCACACATCTGGCAAAACAAAGCACCAATCACATCATCGGTACTACACGTGTTTTTTCAATAATGGTGGTCATCCTAAATGGTAGATTATAGATGATGAAAAGCCATCGAACTTTAGAACAAGATAAGATTAGAAACCTTTTGGTAAAAACAACACAAATCAAAAACCAAGAGAGTAAGAAATAATAGCTCAAAGGAAGCTATCAAGGAAGGGATACAACAGGACATGGAATAGGAAATAGTCAAAATCAATGAGTCAAGGGGTCACAAAATAGTTTCATAGTAAAACAAGTTTTAGAATACGTCCAGTGCTACTTGGCATATGTCCTACAGTCAACACCGCTCTGATACCACTCTGTCACACCCAGTTTTCCAAAGAACAAAACCAGGCTAATCATATGTGTGCCCAGAAAGTCCACACATATGTCAGAATAAAAAAAATATCAGAAACAATGTTATTATATACGTATACATAGCTATATTAACACTTACAACTATCAGAGTGTCGCGGAACGGTCACTAATCTTTTCTTCAGGCTCCAACATCACAGGGACGGCTGACTGGGGGTTCCATATGCCAAACACTTCTGAAAAGACTTCTAAAAACTCCACTACACTTTCTTCCTTCTTCTAAGCAGCACCTTACTACACACTGGAGTGTAGGGGAAATAGCAAGAGTGAGTCCATGTCGAACTCAACAAATATAACATGGGGTTCATGAGGCTCAAAGGCATAACATATGTTTATCAGCATGTAGCTTTTAATTAGCATTATTTTAATATATCAATAATATCAAAGTGTCTCAATGTAACAATAAACATATGATCCATGTGAAATGATTAACGAATAGCAAAAACATATCCATTATTAATGATCAACTATTCCATAAGGGTCCAAGGCCACTCGTGACCGTGAGCACGGCTGTTATAATAGTTTTACATTCTACAGAGGTTGTACACTTTCACTATGAGTCGTGATTTACCCTTTCGCCCGAGGTGATCAGCCTCTTGACCCACTACCAAGGAAGGTCGGCATGGTTCACTATGAAGTCTTTCGAAGGTTCGTCTAACAAGTTAGGGCCATTAGATTTCACTCGGCAAACAGATGTAGAGCCCCCCTTCCTGATGGCACAATAACACGCAGCCTATACACATGAGGACAGAGGCCGCACTATACCCGATTCGTCAAGCCATTCTTACGCCATAAAGGAATACCACTAACAAGCTAGAAAAGGTCCTCATACTTGACTAAAGCCAGAGCCATTATAGCCCTCACAGTTGTACTGTAAGTCCCGGATGTTCGCTTACAGATGAGTCCTTATGGAGAGTAACAAGAGCACCAAAGTAATCCCCATGCTCTAGTCCCCTTTAAACAATAATAAAAAGTCATCTTTTAATGTTTATTGCATATTTCATTAGTCAAATTACATGATCATAGTTCATGTTAAGCACTAGCAATACTAATCCATGCAATATAATAGGTATCAAGGAATAAGATCAACACTAAGTCATCCTTAACAAGGAAACATATGCATAATGATATTATTTGCTTAATGTGAATAGGACAACAAGGATAATCCCATGCTATACTTGCCTTTAACACTTGATTTCCACTCAGTGTAACTGCTCAGAGATTTCTGGTCATGGTCTTCAGCTTCTGGTCACCACCTTCTGATCTTTAACGCACACAAATGGTTCTCGTCTACTCGAAGCAAGCACCACACATACAAGCAAGAAATACAAATTGAACTAAGAATAACACACCAAACAAAAGAAAAACTAGAAAGAGTGCATTAATCGACACGACTTGATGCTAGCGCAAGAACGACGGATAACGGAGCTACCATTAAAGAGGACACACGACTATCGAGACGATTACAACATATCGGAGAAGACAAACTATAAACTTAATACATTTTAGTTATTGAAATAAGGTGATAAACATTCTGAAGAAATATTGTAAAATTAGATTAATCAATTGAATTATAAAACTAGGTTTAACTCTGGTCATATTTTATTTATAAGTATTACCGACTTTGCAGAGATAAAAGAACATGTGAGAACAATTATTCCAATTATACGAGATATGTGGTTGGGCTAAGTAAATTATAATTTAAACATATTTTAAGTTGCCATTAGCTAAGTTCATGCTTAGTTACAAAGGACTAACGTGACAAGATTATATATTATTTTTAATTATAAAACTAATAACAAACATATTAATTAATATAATATTCAGCTATATATGAAAAAGCATATGACATGAAAAACATTAGTGCTACTGCATAGAGAACGTCGATGCGAATCTAACGCAACTTAATTGAAGCAAAACAGATTCCAAACGAATAAATGCTCAAGGATTAAAGCCGTATAACTATGAAGAGCAGATACGTACTGTAATGTGAAATTATCTATGCAAGTCTATCATATATGCAACATACTGAGACTAAGCAAATTTTAATTTGAAATATATTATACATTAATCATATTAATCAATTTAATATTGAACTATATATATAGAAAACATGTGGCAACTGAACGAAAGCACTTATGTTTCAAGGTTGAACTAAACATCTTATAATTCAAAAGAAACATTTAGTTTAATATTAATTAGATTAACATTAATTTAGAGCAGACTGCCTGTGTTACGTTTAATTAGAAACTCAATTGCACAAGCATAAATCAAATTAATATCTAACTTATAAATTTTAAGGATGTAAGACATGTTAAACGTTGTTGCTAAAACATAACCTCGATCGGCACTATTGCAAAACAACAAGAACGGATTTAAACCGGAATTTCTTTTAATTGGAAAGCTATTAAATAAATATATTAATCTAATTACTGTTCAAATTAATAAATTCATAATCAAGTGACATGATAAACATCATTACTCATGTGTAGTTTACATCGGCACAATCACGACTCGACACGCACAGCATCGCAACCCTAATTTGTTTTCTAATTAAAAGCTATTAAATTATTAGTAATCATATTAGTATTTCAATCAATAAATTCGTAACTATAAGACATGACAAACATTAGCACTACCGTGTAGAGCGCGACGACATGAATCTAACGCGACTTGAACGACTCAAATCGGACGTAAAACATAAATGATATGGCCTAAACAAGATTATATGTATACGTATTTCTATTGTATTTCGGGATTTATTTTTCTAAAGAAAAAACGGCCATAAAGCATGGGTGATAACATGACGATGTCATCAAGCTAGCAAGTAATTGCAGCACGCACGGCTCCTGGCTGGTGGTGTACGGCCAGCATCCAGATCGTCTTCTTCAACAGAGGACATGAGGTTGTGTATCTCGGTCTCGCGAGCTCGACGGGGCATCGGGGATGTCCGCGAAGGCTCAACGTACAGCAGCGCTGATCTTAGGTAGGCAGCTTGGCAAGTGTGGCGAGCATGTACGCAACATAGAGAGCGAGAAGGAGAGAAAACACACACCTGCGGATTTTGACGGTAGTGAAACACCAAACAGCGTCGATGGCGGCAGTAACGGAGTTGCGGTCGTGTAGATCGTCGTGCGGCAGCGAGGATTTGCGGCGGCGGCACAAGAAGGAGGAGAAAAATATAATTTACTACACGAGAGATTTCCCAAACTAGGGGCTCCTCCACGATAGTTTTGGTGTGCTTTTACCCAAGGGATATGTACGTATATATAGGGAGGAAAACTCTCCACCTCCATGTCAACTAGCGATATGGTGCTAATTCCATCCACCTTTACTAATAGGCCTAATTAATTATTAAAGCCCATTAGTAAATAAAGACATGGGCCTTTGGGCATGAGGAAATCTGAGATATTTTATTATTTTCGGAATTAATTAATTTCATGGATAAAATAATTCTAGAAAAGTCCAGAATTGAATTTTAAGCCACGAAAAATATCTCGAAGACTCCGAAAATTTAGAGAAAATTCTCAGAGACATTATGGAACATAAGGAACCAAAATAAAGTATTTGGACCTCATGAAAAGATATTTTGGAGCATCTAAAAATTAGATAACGCTCGCAGAAAAGCGTGAACTAGCTCCAGAAAAAGCCAAAACAATTCCCGAAGAGTTCACTGAGATTGATTGACACATAAGGAACTGATAGGAATAATTTGCGTGATAAAGAAAAGATTTTAGGAAACTCCCAATGAAAACTTAGGATGAGAAACTAGGAATATTGATTGCAGAAAAAGATAAAGACGTGCTGGAGAAGAAAGATTGATCCACTAAACGCATTTTGAAAGACTTTATTCGCTCTTAACACACCAGAGTTAACGAACAAACACCACATCAAACAAAAGCCCGTCAAATTAGGTTAGAAAAATTTAAAGATTTTTTTTATAACTAATTGATGCTATCATAAACTAAACTTAGGAAATTTTATCCAAATATTAAAACATTTATTTTATTTAGTATTTTCCAAGCACAACCCAAAATTAGAAATTTTGGGGTGTGACAAAATGTTAGACCAAACAAAAACTGATTCATTCCATTTGGTCACACGAGTAAAAGGAAGGGGCAAATCACACACAAAAAAAAAGGACAGAATTCGAGTGAAACCAAGAACCAAATCACACGAATTCTGTATTCCCTAAAAAAGCAAGCTTGAAGCACGAAAAAAAATTAAAAAAACTAGAAATAAAATGAGACCATTACAGGAAGAAAAAAAACCAGAAATAAAATAAAAGAAAGGCAAATGCAAAAAAAAACCAAAATATACTATGCATTGGAAAAAAAACAAAAAAATGTAAGACCATTCGTAAAGCCAAACATACCAAAAAATCATCAAAAAATCATAAAAACAAATTAACAAAAAAACAAAAAATTCTATGCATTGCAAAAACAAAAAAACTCTTAGAGACCATTTCAGGAAGCAAGAAGGGCAAATAACAAATTCCACAAAATATCAGAAAAGCAAATAAACAAAAAACACAAATTTCTATGCATTGCAAAAAACAAAAACTCTTTGAGACCATTTCAGGAAGTAAAAAGGGCGAATAACAAATTCCACAAAATATCAGAAAAGCAAATAAGCAAATAACCAAAAATTTCTATGCATTGTAAGAAACAAAAACTCTTTGAGACCAATTCACAAAGCAAACACGGCAAATAAAAAATTCCACAAAAAATCAGAAAAGCAAATAAACAAAAAACCAAAACTTTCTATGCATTGCAAACAACAAAAACTCTTTGAGACAATTTCAGGAAGCAAACATGGCAAATAAAAAAAATCCAAAAAGCAAGATAAAACAAAGAAATAAATAATCGTACTAGTTACTATAAAATATCCTATCAATTACACATGATGACCAACTGTAATTGAAATTCAAAAGTACTATAAGTAAAAAATTAATACAAATTAAATCCAAGATCAATGGATAATTTAAGCAAAGAAAATATGACAAGAAACAAGAAAAAAATAAAAGTCAACCAAGCTAATACAAAAGATGTACAAAAGAACACATAAACTCACTAAAACCTAAGTTACATCAGTTGTACTTATAAATTACACCTAATCAACAACAGTAAGTGCAAATGAAATCTACTGTAAATAGAAAATTAACAAGAACAAACATGAGCGGCCATTTTAAAATTCAGAATGAAAGAAGAATAGAGAACAAACCCACAACTTACCAACAAGATTTAACCAAACTACAAGGTCAAGAATTGTGAAGCCATAACCAACTAGAAGTGTCAAGCAGGGCAAAAAATCCATCACACACATGAGCTGCAAATTTTAAAATTCATAGCATGAAAGGAAGGTGGGGGCATATTCAAGGCATTCAACAAACCTACAACTTTAGTAACAAGCCATGGAGTGATTCTATGCAGCCATCATCTCACCGAAAACATGAAAAAGAAACATAGGGAACTGCCTAAAAAAATACATCCTACTGAAGAAACTGCCTGAAAAAACATTCCATAATTCAAAAAAGTAGAAATTGGAACATATGCATGGATATAGACACTCAAACGCCTGACCACTGATGCTCCCAAGAATAAATGACACACAGTACAAAGTTCATATATCATTCTTGCCATACTGTTCAAAAATCACAGAAACTGGCAGCGGTATGAGGCAAGCACACAACCAGCTACCTGCAAGCTCAGAGCAGCCAAGACAGGTACACACAAAAACAGAAAAAAAAAACACACATCCAAGATATTCAAAAATCTACTCCAACAATAGCAGTGTACCAGGAACTCAGCAAACCCAACTGCTGCTTCATGAATCAAAACATGCAAATCACACACACACATTCCAATAGATTGTGCACCAGGCACTGGCCACGCCTGAGCGCAACACAAGTGCAGCCACAAATCCAGAAAAGAATTAATAAAATCAACTAGGGCATCTAACTAAGTTGCTTGGAACAACTTTAACAACTATCCAGATGTAGATAAATCTCAGATAAATATTCTATGAAAAGCAAATTAAAAAAACTGAGAGAACTAGAAAGAATGATAATAATAAAAAAGAAGAAAAGAACTTACATAATATCATACCAATAAATTACACATGATGGACACCTGTAAGTGAAGTTGAACTGTACAGTAAGTAGGATACCTATAACAAAGCAACACAATATTTAGAGGTAGAACAGTACCATACATCCTGTAATATAACATAATAGAAAGTAGAAATAGGAAATATATGCATGGATATAGACACTAAAACGCCAGACAACTGACGCTACCCAAGATAAAAAGACACTAAACACAAAGTTGATATATCATAGCTAAATACTGATAAAAAATCAAAGCAAGCAGCAGAAGTATCAGTGAACCACACAAACAGCTGCCTAATAGTTGAACACAGACTTGGAATAACAAACATGAAAGAGGCTCAGAGCAGCCAAAACAGGTCCATGCGGGAACACACACAAACGCATATGCTAGTTATTCAAAAGCTAATCTGCACCCAGCGGGGTAACAGGTAGTCAGCAAAACAACACGAATTCAACAGGTGGGCATGCACGCTAACCAGCTGCTTAATGAATTGAAACTACCAAATAACACACACACACATTCTATCAACTGGAGCAACAGGCACTAGCCAAGCCTGAGCGCAACACAATCGCAGGCAGAAATCCTTAATAGAATTTATTAGACAAACCAAAATAATAAAATGAACTAGGGCATCCAACTAAGTAACCTAAAACAACTTTAACAACTATACAAATGATCAAGTAAATCCGCATAAAAAACAACCAAAAGCCAAATAAAAAAATGCACCTACTGATAAAACTAAAACTTTGCCTTCTAGTACACATGCAGATAGAACTCAGCAATGTTGGAAAAAAATAAAACCTAACAATTTAGCAAAATTACATCAAAGATACCTACAAATTACACTAAACCAACAACTATAAGTATAGTTCAACTCTATAGTAAGATACAACATAAATCAAAATAGATATGCAAAAGCTAAGAGAAATGAAAGCAAATGAACGATGCAAAATAACTATGCAACCACCTCTTCCTCAACCTTGAGCTATAGTTACACCTCAACATACCACAAAAAAAAGTAATTAGATTCAGACTAATCGACACCAACGAAATCATGTTGAACACAAACAAAACTTACCTATTTCATGAACACAAAAAACATGTCGTGTCACCAACAAAGACTGCAGAGCAAAAAATATAATATAAATTAGTGCAACCAGACTAGACTGCTCATCAACAGTGAGACCAAGGACCTCAATAAGATATTCAAAAACAGCCCAGTTTTCCAGGATGCCAGCCATCTAAAAACCAACAATATATATATTTTTTGCAGTCCTCAATATGTGAAACTCAATATTCCCCACAAACTCATTTTCTCTATTGCCTTGCCGACTATGCATACATGAATAACTACCAACTTTAAGGCAACTGTACTACAAACAGGGAACACAAGAAGCTCAGATCAATCATATGAACATGTACTACAAAATTGCTTTTAAACTTCCAAATGGAAAAACAAAGTAAGAAAACAGCTAGACGACAACATATGAAATTGAAATAACTTGTATAACTAAAACTGACAAAATTTCATAGCTAACTGATTAACCTCGTAACTGCCTGCAGGGCATCAACTACTACCTAAAATAACAAATTTAAATTAACATTTTGAAATAAAAAGAAAAAGAAATCACAAGAGAGAGAGAGAGTAACTTATCTCTATCATTATCAAAACCTCCACTCATCATCATCAGAATCACCATGGCCACCATCATTACAATCCACATGGGAAACATAAGCACAAATCAGACTCAGGAAAAAATTTAAAAAACAAATTAAAGATAAAATATTACCTAATAACCTGACCATGTTGATAAGGCAGTAGATCACAAAGACAAATGTAAACCTCACAAACTCATAAGTAGGCAAACAGAGAAAAAATACAAAAATATATAAAAAAGAACTAATTTATATTACAAGCACTCAGATAATAAGTTCCCTACAAACTGTAGTTCCACAAAGATAAATTGGTCAGTTATTACATAAACAACTTGTCACTTAAACAAAAGATCCAGAAACAAAATGCTGCTACCGATGACAACCTACTGCTCGCCAATATCAGAAAACAACTTACAGCATTTCACAGTCTGATAGATATCTTCTTCTTCTGCACGAACCCTTAAATTGAGAATACGATAGAAGGATATTCTTTCACCTGCAACCTCAAAAGAACACCGAGCCATCAGATTTGCATCTGATTCTTTATCCACCTTTACATACATAGTTCCATTTGTTGGATCATATGCAAACTTGCAAGTAGGCAAAAAATCGCCACCATGATTCTACTTAACAACCCGAGCCACTAATTTAACTAGATTGTCACTGGTCAAACCCTTAGCAGCAAGTAGTTGAGATTGCTCTCCAACAACTAGATCTAGATTATCAACAACAAACAAAGAAACAACTTCATCTTCTAGAGTAAATGGAACTACAGCTTCAGGAGCAATTGAATTTTGTTGAGAAACAACCTAGAAAAAAAGATGAACATGATAAAGTCCAAATAAAGATTAACTTATCAATCAATCTGTGACAAATCCTAAAATAATTAAAATAAGAAAGGGCAACAAGCAAACAACTAAATTTCAAGTACATTTTAAAAAAAGTACAAAGATTAAAAGAAAAGTACCTTGATCCTTACTGGAATATCTATGAAAGCTTTGCAAGAATTAGTCCTCCAGACAATACTTTTCACTTGATACACATGAAGAGTACTGGCACCAACTTGAATCATACGCTTGTTAAGTACTCAGGGAAGACGATCATACTTTGCCAAAATATAGACAACACCGTTATGATCATCAACATAGAATTTACTCTCATTCACCATCGTTCTCATGGTTAGTGGCTTGTGCTCAATATGTTTCGAACTACAAGCAACACTAGACACTGCATAACCACTAGGCATCGACCGCCTAACTGCAATCAGACGAGACTGCTCACCAACAGTCAAACCTAAAACCTCAAATCACATACGCAGAAACAGGCCTGTTTTCCATGTCATCATACATCTAAAAAAAGAACAAAAATAAATTATATAGAGCAGTCCCAAATATGTAAAACTCAGAGGCTCCATACAAAAAAGAGCAAAAAAAGACAATCTACAGGTAAAAATTGATAGTGTCTGATGGAACTATTTTTATACAGCATGGACATACAAATATAAAAATGAAAAAAACTCAAGGCATATTGAAACATGTAAAAAAACAGAAACATAAATAAATGAGGGATATAAATCTTAATTTACATTGATCAGAACTAGCAGTTATACAATAGTAATCACCATAACTTCTGTACAAGTAAAGTGTCAATCTAGTATAAAAATCATAGTAACTTAAGATCAAATTCAATAACTTATAGGAGAGAAGAGCATGACTAATATACAAGAATAAAGAAACTAACAAGATCCAACGCTCAAAAGAGATAACCAATCATCACAAACATATAGTAACTTAGAAAAATGGTAGGACCAGGAAAAAAACTACTTAGAATCTAGAAAAAATAAGAAAATAATTATAAAAAATAAATAAAAGAAACAAACCTTGATCCTGAAGAAACAACCACAGAGGGGTGCAAAACTGACAACAAATAGCACCCTGCAAAAATAAAATTAATTTCATAAACTATATATGCATATATGAAATCTATACACAGGACAAAAATGTATCAATACATATAATTATAATCCAATTACAGTCATAATAGACAACAATTATACCACATAAATAAGAGTAACTAGAACAGATCACAGATGTAAATAAAAAGAGAACTACAATACTACTACCTACAAATCAGATACGAACACATAAACACTAAACATATTGGTTAACCATAGATTGTAATCCAGCCTCTCATCAAATGTGTGTGAAATAATCGTTTATAGATCATGTACAAAAAAATGGATACTAAGAACATACAACAGAAATGGACTTATGTCACACCCATTTATCGACCAAATGGAATGCATACCCTTATGTGCGCCCAGAGATCAATCACACATAAGTTCACAAATTATAACAAAAGTATCATCACAAATGTTATTACATCACGATATTTAAATACATAGTCTTAACACAAAATGTAGCGGAAGTATAAATAAAAATCTCTCGTGGTAGCTCCAGTCACAGGTACATTGACTGGTTGACAGCAAGACTAGTAATCTTCAGGGAAGTAGGCGTAGTAGTCACTATTACCTCCATCTGTTACCCATCCGGGATTTTTATCCAAGTAAAAGAAATAAACAAGCGTAAGTACATCTCATACTCAACAAGTGTAACATGGGGTTCATGAGGCTCAAAAAGGCATATTCATTGGTTTATCAGCATGTAGCTTTTAGTTAGCATGATTTTAGCATAACGATAGCATCAAAATGTCTCAATATAAACATTAAACATATGATCCATGTGAAATGATTAACGAATAGCAAAAACATAATCATAAACAATTATTCAACTATTCCATAAGGGTCCAAGGCCACTCGTGACCGTGAGCACGGCTGTTATAACAGTTTTACACTCTGCAGAGGTTGTACACTTTCACTGTGAGTCGTGTTACCCAAATGCCCGGGTTAATTACTCCCAAAACACTACCAAGGTGAGCAGGCAGGGTAAACACTATGAAGTCTTTCGAAGGTTCGTCTAACAAGTTAGGGTCATTAGATTTCACTCGGCAAACAGATGTAGAGCCCCCCTTCCTGATGGCACAATAACACGCAGCCTATACACATGAGGACAGAGGCCGCACTATACCCGATTCGTCAAGCCATTCTTACGCCATAAAGGAATACCTCTAACAAGCTAGAAAAGGTCCTTCTATATGACTAAAGCCAGAGCCATATAGCCCCCACAGTTGTACTGTAAATCCCGGATTGTCGCTTATAGATGAGTCCTTATGGAGAGCAATTAAAGCATCAAAGTAACCCCATGCTCTAGTACCCTTAAACAGTAATAAAATCATCTTTTAATGTTTATTGCATATTCCATTAGTCAAATTACATGATCATAGTCCATGTTTAAGCACTAGCCAAAATACTCAATGCAATTTAATAGGTACCAAGGTAAAGGATCAATCGCTAAGTCATCCTTAACAAGGAATAAATGCATAATGATATTAATTGCATAAGGTGAATAGGACAACAAGGATAATCCCATGCTATACTTGCCTTGCTCAAACTGGTCCTGAAGATCTTGCTCGTAGTAAAGCTCTTGATCTCCAACGAATTTCTCACCGTCTATACTCGATCAACCATATCAACAACACACATCCAGAGGCAATCATGCATAGACAAACAAGACTATAATTAGAACAATACACCAACAGTAAGAAAATAAAATAAAAAGTCTTCAAAACGAATCTACAACTCGCTAGGATCACACAGACGCGAAGATCACGAAAATCGGATCTAAAACGACAAAGTTATGAATTTCCAAAGATTTCCTATAGAAGAATAAATACTTTAATAAAAACTCGTAAATAAATTAATCCAAACCTACTGTACAGTTGTATAATTACATAGAGTTCACAAATATGAATCTAACGAAATTTGAATGGACCAAATCGGAGTTAAAACGAAAATTCTACAACTAAAACAATCTGAATGGCAAAACTGTAAATATCAGAAAGCGTATTTTTCATTTACCGAAACGAAATACGTTTTCAACCGATCAAAGCGTACTCTGAGGTTTACGTTTTAGGACTGCGGGTTCTATACTTAAAAACTTCAGGGACTCTTTAGCAATTTGTGCAGCCGAACCGGTAACTTCTATTTACATCCGTTGGATTCAAATCGGACGGTCCAGATCGGATCAAGGAAGTAACCGGCGGCGCTCCGGTCGGAATCAGCCGACGGCGAGCTTCCCGCGGCGGCGCCATGGCCGGGTGGAGCCTAACTCGCTCTGTGGTGCACGAAATCACAAAGCAAAGGTACCAGCAGGTAGATAACTTCAACGCGAACTCACCTAGGGCAGAATCGTGGCCGGGGATGAAACAATGAGTGCGTGCGGCTTGAAGGGGCGGACGGTGGATCTCGTGCTCGCGGTGACCTAGCTCCCGAGCTCCAAATCGGCTACCGATAAGACGGGATGAGGGCGGAATCATGCGGGGCTCCGTTTTTATAGTCCGGAGGCGCAAGGAAACAAGGAAGGCGCGGAGATTTGCGGCGGCTTCGGATCGGAGAAAGAGGAAGGCGACGGCGTCCGTTTTTGGAAAGCACCGGAGGAAGAAGAAAGGAAAGGTGAGGAGAGACACTGACAAGCGGGACCCACATGTCAGCGACTCAAGGCGGAATGACGCGGCCGCTGCGGAACGCGATCGTGCGCGCGAGTTGGGCCGGCTGGCCGCGGCTCGGGCTCGGCCCAGAAGGAGAAGGAGGCCGCGGTGAAGAAATGGGCTGCCGGGCCGAAAGCGAGGAGAAAGGAATTTTTTTTTTCTTTTTCCTTTTCAATTATTTCAAAGCATTTTCAAATAATTTTGGAATCAAATTTGAATTTGAATCAAACCACTCAAACCAAAAATTTAAATGCAACAGCATGAGTGCACAAACATATTTCTACTCTTATATTTGATTTTAAATTTATAAAAATTATTCTTATTCTAAATTTGCATGCTTCACAAAAATAAATATAAAAATCATGTTTTTCCTATTTTCCTTCTTCTCAAATTTTTAGGGTGTTACAATTCTACCCCCCTTAAAATGAATCTCGTCCCGAGATTCGACCGATGCTTACTCAAACAGTTGCGGGTAGGTTTTTCTCAGATCCTCTTCTCGTTCCCAAGTAGCCTCTTCTGCTGTGTACCGATTCCATTGTACTTTACACATTTTAATTGTTCTACTTCTTGTGACTCTGTCCGCAGTCTCTAAAATTTTAACCGGAAACTCTTCATATGTAAGATCCTCCTTAACAGTAAGTTCCTCTAATGAAATCTGCTCCTCTGGTACTCGTAAACATTTCTTTAATTGAGACACATGGAACACATCATGTACACCTGCCAAACTTTCAGGTAATTCCAACTGATATGCCACTTCACCATGTCTCTCTATAATCTTGAAAGGTCCAATATATCTTGGTGCCAATTTACCTTTCATGTTTAACCTTCTCACACTCCTCATTGGCGATACTTTCAAATATACATAATCCCCTACCTCAAATGTCAACTCCCTTCTGCGAGTATCAGCATAGCTTTTCTGTCTGGACTGTGCTATTTTTAGATTATCTCTAATCATTCTCACTTTCTTTTCAGCATCCTTTAATACATCAGGCCCATACACTTGACTCTCCCCTGTCTGATTCCAGAACAACGGGGTCCTACACTTTCGTCCATACAGAGCCTCAAACGGTGCCATTTGAAGACTCTTCTGATAACTATTGTTATAAGAGAACTCTGCATAAGGCAAACTCTTATCCCAACTAGTACCATATTGTAAAGCACAAGCTCTCAACATATCTTCCAATATCTGATTAATTCTCTCCGTTTGACCATCTGTCTGAGGATGATAAGCTGTACTAAAATTTAATTTGGTTCCCAATGATTCATGTATCTTTTGCCAATAATGAGATGTAAACTGAGTACCTCGATCAGACACAATCTTTTTAGGTACTCCATGTAGACTCACTATTCTTTCCATATACAATTCTGCCAACTTCGCACTGCTGTATGTAGTCTTCACAGGCAGAAAATGAGCAACCTTAGTCAGACGATCCACTATCACCCAAATTGAATCATATCCTCTTTGAGTCCGTGGCAACCCAACTATAAAATCCATACCAACCTCTTCCCATTTCCATTCGGGTATCTGCATAGGCTGTAACAATCCTGCAGGTCTCTGATGTTCCGCTTTCACCCTTTGACAAGTGTCACACAAAGCAACATATTCGGCAACATCTCTCTTTAAACCATACCACCAATATTTCTCTCTCAGATCCAAGTACATCTTAGTACTCCCCGGATGTATGGAATAAGCTGACTCATGAGCTTCACGCAGAATTGCCATTCTGATATCCTTATCTTCGGGCACACACAGCCTTTTTCCAAACCATAGCGTACCATTATCATCCTTACGGAATCCTGGAGATTTACCTTTCGCTATGTTTTCAGCTATCTCTCTCAACTTTTCATCCTTCTGCTGACCTTTACGGATCTCTTGCTCTAGAGTAGGCTCTAATACTAATTCCACTGCATTGATAGTAAAACCTAAGTTCAGATGCTTGCACTCGGCACACAATTCCTTTGGCATAGACATTACTTGTATTTCATTTGCATAACTTTTCCTACTAAGAGCATCAGCAACAACGTTGGCCTTTCCTGGATGATAATGCACCTCTAGATCATAGTCTTTTATCAACTCCAACCATCTACGCTGCCTCAAGTTCAGATCCGTTTGAGTGAAGATATACCTTAAACTCTTGTGATCAGTGTATATATCACTCTTGTGTCCAATCAAATAATGTCTCCATATCTTTAATGCATGAACTACTGCAGCTAATTCCAAATCATGAGTAGGGTAATTTAACTCATGCTTCCTCAACTGCCTTGATGCATATGCCACAACTCTACCTTCTTGCATCAGTACACATCCCAAACCCAATCGAGATGCATCACAATAGATAGAGAAAGGTTTACTCAGATCTGGCAAAACTAAGACGGGTGCAGTCGTCAATCTCTTCTTTAGCTCCTCAAAATTGGCCTGACACTTCTCGGACCACACAAACTTGGCATTCTTCTCCAATAATGCAGTCATTGGTTTTGCAAGCTTTGAAAATCCCTCTATAAATCTTCTATAATAACCAGCTAATCCCAAGAAGCTACGGATCTCACTCACATTGATGGGTGGTTTCCAATTCAATACATCTTTTACCTTGCCAGGATCTACTGATATTCCTCCATTAGAGACAATGTGACCTAGAAAAGAAACTTCCTTCAACCAAAACTCACATTTACTCCTCTTTGCATATAGTTGATGTTCTCTGAGCTTCTGCAAGACCAACCTCAAATGTTCAGCATGTTCTTCCTCAGTCTTGGAAAATACTAGAATATCATCAATGAATACCACTACAAACTTGTCCAGATATTCCATGAATACCTTATTCATTAAGTACATGAAGTATGCAGGGGCATTAGTCAAACCAAAAGACATCACTGTATACTCATACAACCCATACCGTGTAGTAAAAGCTGTCTTTGGTACATCACTAGCACGAATCTTCAACTGATGATATCCAGAACGAAGATCAACCTTGGAAAATACACAAGCTCCTCTCAACTGATCGAACAGGTCATCAATCCTAGGTAATGGGTACTTGTTCTTAATAGTAACCTCATTAAGAGACCGATAATCTACACACATCCTCTGAGTTCCATCTTTCTTATCCACAAAAATCACTGGTGCTCCCCATGGTGAAGAACTAGGACGAATAAAACCCTTATCCTGCAACTCCTTAATTTGTTTCTTAAGTTCTTCTAATTCATTTACTCCCATTCTATATGGACGCTTAGCTATAGGTGCAGTTCCAGGTAATAATTCAATAATAAATTCAATGTCACGGTCTGGTGGCATACCTGGCAATTCCTCTGGAAACACATCTGGAAACTCCTCCACAACTGGATCTTCCTGGTTGGCCCCATCATTGAGCTGGTTCACTGTAGCAGTCTCTTGTTTTTGCACTTTTACTTCAACCCTGATTCTATCACCCTTTGGTGTTGTCAGTACAACTGATTTATCCTTACACTGAATCTCTGCTTGTTGTTGCATCATCCAATCCATTCCCAATATAAGATCAATCCCAGCTGTTCTCAATACTATAGGGCTAACTGTAAACTCTACCCCCCTTAAATTGAGACTAATCGGAAGACAGCGATAAGATGCTGGCATGCTTCCACCAGGTGAGTTTACTAAGATAGGATTCTTCATGGCACATAAATGGATTCTATGTATTCTAACAAACGATTGCGATATGAAAGAATGTGATGCTCCAGAATCAAAAAGTACAGTGGCGGGAGTAGAGTGAACATCGAACGTACCAAGCATAACTTCTGGCTCCTCCACTGCAGTTTCCTGGGACAAGTGATTCACCCTTCCTGAGTTAGGTGTGGTCTTCTGGTGGCTGCTCTGTCTCTGGGGAGTCTGCTGGTTAAGCTTCTCCGGGCAATTGTAAGACAAGTGACCTTCTTTTCCACATCGGAAACACTTGTTGGGAGTATTGGGAGCACTAGTCTTCATAGGAGTGTTATTGGAAAGACCCTGACGCTGTGCTTGATTTCCTTGCTGCTGCGGTGGACGTTGGTTGCTATTCTGTGGCTGGAATGGGGGACGTTGCGGAAACTGTCCACGGAATGGGGCCTGACCACGATTCCACTGTCCAGAGGGAGACCTCTGCTGAGTATTCTGCTAAAAACCAGTACGCAAACAGGTGTTGCTATTAGAGGCTTGTCCCTGTAACCTCTTCCTCTTTGCATCCATTTCCTTGCGCTTGCTATCCACCACAATAGCGCGGTTTACAAGCGTCTGAAAATTAGGGTAGGTATTGGACATCAACTGCAATTGTAGTCCATCATATAATCCCTTCAAGAAGCGGCGCTGCTTATCACTGTCATTGGCCACCTCATGTGGAGCATATCGTGACAATTGAGCAAACTTGTCACGGTACTCAGCTACAGTCATTGACCCTTGGGTCAGGTTCCTGAATTCCTCCGCCTTCAACTCTATCATTCCTTCAGGTATATGGTAAGCCCTGAAGTTCTCCCTAAACTCCTGCCAGGTGACTGCAGGAGCATTGGCAGGACGACCATACTCATATGACTCCCACCAATCCTGAGCTTCTCCCTGAAGTTGCCCAGAAGCAAACAACACCTTCTGTCGGTCATCACATTGGGCAATAATGAGTTGTTTCTCCACAGCACGAAGCCAATCATCGGCCTCCAAAGGATCAGCAGCATGTGTGAACACTGGGGGACGACCTTTCAAAAACTCACCACGCTTATCACGTGGTTGAGCCCCAATAACTGGCTGATTTTGCTGATTTTGCACTAGTTGCTGCATCAACTGCGTCTGTACCGCCAACAGTTGCTCAATAGTTGGTGGCGGTGGTGGTGGTGGATTTGGGGGAATGTTACCACGACCTCTGCCTCTTCCTCTTCCGGCCATCTGCCACCCATAAACATGCAAACTTTAAGAATTCCATGATTTCAACCACTTATAAGATTAAGAAGGAGATCTGAAAGTTTTCTGGACGAGTAGCAATGTTGACAGTTCAGTATTTCAATCATATCTCGAGTTACAGAAATCCAAAAGAGGCGTGCCTTATATGGTTGGAAAGCTTATGAAATTATCCACAATTTCTATTCAGACCTCAAGATCAGATTCTGTCGTTAATTCTATGAAAAATAAGGCGTAACAGAAACTGTTCCAGATTCCAGTCTGTGCAGAAACTTTAACTTGTAAAAATTATATCTCTCGAACCAGATCAGATAAAAAGGTGATTCCAGTGGCATTTGAAAGATGCTTGAGTCTAGTTTCTCTCATAAAAATTTCATAAATGTTGCACGAACCGTTTTTAAACTATAGCAGAAACATTGAAGACTGCTCCAGAAAACAGCAAAGACAGAAACGTGATAATATCAAACCCAACTATTATTCCTTGACTATTAAACTTATTATTCTTAAGAATGGAACTTGTAGACATGCCTACAAGTCCCGACACTCAAACAAAGATCCAACTCACACATAAGCATAATAATAAAGCAACTAGCACACCAAGGTTCAAACCACACGACAGACCCGACTGACTCAACTGACGTTACTAAGAACGTTCTTATTACATAAAGGACTCCTACTTCCTAAGGAAGTGGCTCATGCTCTAATGTCTCATAAATCTTGGGCATGTCTTGGTTTGCTCGGAGCTCATCAATGGTTGCTTGGCACCTCTTGATAGTCTTCCCTTGTGCCTTCACCATCTCTTCTAGCTGCAGCTTCCTATCCATCATATCATATACAAAGTCCACCATTACCCGAGGTAGTGGCTCTAGCTGCACTGGATCTGTCATAGCCCATCCAAGTTCGGGGTGTGCACGAGGAAAGAAGCGATGAATGTCATGCTTCATAAGGTTAAAGCGAAGATAGCGGAGACCCATACATGCTTCAAAAGCAGCATCTTCAATGCTATCCTCTATAGTAGCTCGATGCCCCACGTGAGAGAACATCCTGTCCAGCTGATATGCTCCCTTGTCTTCCTTATGGGCAAAGATGCTTGCCCTTGCCTTCCAATACGTGTCCTCCAGTGGATGAGTGTACTCCCAGCAGACGTACTCCACAGCTGGATGCCAATCAGCGAAGTAAGCAGTGAGCATCCCCACCAGGCGAAGATGAGAGACAGCATTCCCTCCATTCCTGTGGTAGATCCTCACAGTCCACCCCATTAGAGCAGGTGGCATCTCTTCAGAAGCTTCATGTGATGGAGGTGGTGGTTGTACTCCTCCATTAGCTTCCTCTTCATCATCTTCAATCTCGACGATTTCTGGATCTTCTTCAGACTCAGGCTCTTCCTGAGGAGGTGCTGGTGCTTGGACTGGTGTTACAGGAGTCTGCTCCTGTTCCTGAGGTTCTGGCTCTTGTGGCTCTTCAGTTGCATGCAGGGCACGAGGTGGGTAGTATCCTCCAGAGCTAATGCGGGCAGTCTTACGGTCACGGGCCATCTACAGAATTTTTAGATGAAGTTAGAATAGAGGCAAATTTCATAATAGAATGTGACATAAGAAGCATAAAAATTTATCAAATAACAAGAGCAAGATAGTGAGCATAAAAATAGTGTAAAGATGATACTAAATCGACCATTCCTAACTAGGCTTGCGTCCTACAGTCAACAAGAGCTCTGATACCAATTTGTCACACCCATTTATCGACCAAATGGAATGCATACCCTTATGTGCGCCCAGAGATCAATCACACATAAGTTCACAAATTATAACAAAAGTATCATCACAAATGTTATTACATCACGATATTTAAATACATAGTCTTAACACAAAATGTAGCGGAAGTATAAATAAAAATCTCTCGTGGTAGCTCCAGTCACAGGTACATTGACTGGTTGACAGCAAGACTAGTAATCTTCAGGGAAGTAGGCGTAGTAGTCACTATTACCTCCATCTGTTACCCATCCGGGATTTTTATCCAAGTAAAAGAAATAAACAAGCATAAGTACATCTCGTACTCAACAAGTGTAACATGGGGTTCATGAGGCTCAAAAAGGCATATTCATTGGTTTATCAGCATGTAGCTTTTAGTTAGCATGATTTTAGCATAACGATAGCATCAAAATGTCTCAATATAAACATTAAACATATGATCCATGTGAAATAATTAACGAATAGCAAAAACATAATCATAAACAATTATTCAACTATTCCATAAGGGTCCAAGGCCACTCGTGACCGTGAGCACGGCTGTTATAACAGTTTTACACTCTGCAGAGGTTGTACACTTTCACTGTGAGTCGTGTTACCCAAATGCCCGGGTTAATTACTCCCAAAATACTACCAAGGTGAGCAGGCAGGGTAAACACTATGAAGTCTTTCGAAGGTTCGTCTAACAAGTTAGGGTCATTAGATTTCACTCGGCAAACAGATGTAGAGCCCCCCTTCCTGATGGCACAATAACACGCAGCCTATACACATGAGGACAGAGGCCGCACTATACCCGATTCGTCAAGCCATTCTTACGCCATAAAGGAATACCTCTAACAAGCTAGAAAAGGTCCTTCTATATGACTAAAGCCAGAGCCATATAGCCCCCACAGTTGTACTGTAAATCCCGGATTGTCGCTTATAGATGAGTCCTTATGGAGAGCAATTAAAGCATCAAAGTAACCCCATGCTCTAGTACCCTTAAACAGTAATAAAATCATCTTTTAATGTTTATTGCATATTCCATTAGTCAAATTACATGATCATAGTCCATGTTTAAGCACTAGCCAAAATACTCAATGCAATTTAATAGGTACCAAGGTAAAGGATCAATCGCTAAGTCATCCTTAATAAGGAATAAATGCATAATGATATTAATTGCATAAGGTGAATAGGACAACAAGGATAATCCCATGCTATACTTGCCTTGCTCAAACTGGTCCTGAAGATCTTGCTTGTAGTAAAGCTCTTGATCTCCAACGAATTTCTCACCGTCTATACTCGATCAACCATATCAACAACACACATCCAGAGGCAATCATGCATAGACAAACAAGACTATAATTAGAACAATACACCAACAGTAAGAAAATAAAATAAAAAGTCTTCAAAACGAATCTACAACTCGCTAGGATCACACAGACGCGAAGATCACGAAAATCGGATCTAAAACGACAAAGTTATGAATTTCCAAAGATTTCCTATAGAAGAATAAATACTTTAATAAAAACTCGTAAATAAATTAATCCAAACCTACTGTACAGTTGTATAATTACATAGAGTTCACAAATATGAATCTAACGAAATTTGAATGGACCAAATCGGAGTTAAAACGAAAATTCTACAACTAAAACAATCTGAATGGCAAAACTGTAAATATCAGAAAGCGTATTTTTCATTTACCGAAACGAAATACGTTTTCAACCGATCAAAGCGTACTCTGAGGTTTACGTTTTAGGACTGCGGGTTCTATACTTAAAAACTTCAGGGACTCTTTAGCAATTTGTGCAGCCGAACCGGTAACTTCTATTTACATCCGTTGGATTCAAATCGGACGGTCCAGATCGGATCAAGGAAGTAACCGGCGGCGCTCCGGTCGGAATCAGCCGACGGCGAGCTTCCCGCGGCGGCGCCATGGCCGGGTGGAGCCTAACTCGCTCTGTGGTGCACGAAATCACAAAGCAAAGGTACCAGCAGGTAGATAACTTCAACGCGAACTCACCTAGGGCAGAATCGTGGCCGGGGATGAAACAATGAGTGCGTGCGGCTTGAAGGGGCGGACGGTGGATCTCGTGCTCGCGGTGACCTAGCTCCCGAGCTCCAAATCGGCTACCGATAAGACGGGATGAGGGCGGAATCATGCGGGGCTCCGTTTTTATAGTCCGGAGGCGCAAGGAAACAAGGAAGGCGCGGAGATTTGCGGCGGCTTCGGATCGGAGAAAGAGGAAGGCGACGGCGTCCGTTTTTGGAAAGCACCGGAGGAAGAAGAAAGGAAAGGTGAGGAGAGACACTGACAAGCGGGACCCACATGTCAGCGACTCAAGGCGGAATGACGCGGCCGCTGCGGAACGTGATCGTGCGCGCGAGTTGGGCCGGCTGGCCGCGGCTCGGGCTCGGCCCAGAAGGAGAAGGAGGCCGCGGTGAAGAAATGGGCTGCCGGGCCGAAAGCGAGGAGAAAGGAATTTTTTTTTCTTTTTCCTTTTCAATTATTTCAAAGCATTTTCAAATAATTTTGGAATCAAATTTGAATTTGAATCAAACCACTCAAACCAAAAATTTAAATGCAACAGCATGAGTGCACAAACATATTTCTACTCTTATATTTGATTTTAAATTTATAAAAATTATTCTTATTCTAAATTTGCATGCTTCACAAAAATAAATATAAAAATCATGTTTTTCCTATTTTCCTTCTTCTCAAATTTTTAGGGTGTTACAACTTAAAAAAAGGTAGAAAACTAAGTACCTAAAATACTGGAGGAGACGAGAGAAAAAGGAACTAATAAACAAAAAATAACACAGCATGTAAAAGGATGGATAGCAAAGAAGAGGAACAAGAACAAGGAATGATAACTCACTTCTTCGAAGACTAGAAGGAATCAGGGAAGCCAAGAAGAATGAACAGAGAGACAATAGAATACAAAAAGATACACAGCGGAAGTCGAAATAGCCACACGGCTGTACACGTTAGAATGGGAAACAAAAAGGTCAAAAGGAGGACCAACTAATAAGTGCAAACAGTTACCAAGAGAGGAAGGTTGGGAAATCACGCCCATTAAATGGAAACTGTTGAATTGGAAGGGGACTACGACCACAACAAATTGCAAAATGGAAAGTGGGAAATGAATTAAAACTGATTGGGCAGTTTTTAAACCACATGCATGCATCTCAAACACAAGGGATTCAGGGAAAAAAGTACAGGAAACTCATCGTGTATAATCCAAAACAGGACAGGAAATGACAAAAAAAAGAGGAAGAAGTAGAAGAATAGAGTACACGAAACAGAGGCAGGAGAAGAAAATATTTAAAGGCAAGGATCACAAAAGAACAAAGATGTAAAGGAGGGAAGGTAAAACAGAAGCCAACATTTACTGCACCAACCAAAGTGAAAGGGCAATAAAGGTACAAGACAAAAAATGTAACCGCATAGACAAATCCACCCAATACAGATAGGAAACAACACATAAAAATGGGCCATAACATAAAGTGAGAGGCCCACATAAAAGAAGCCCACAAGGAGAAGCCCGGTTACCATTAGAACCAACTTGAAGGGCACGAAAGAAAATGTACACAAGGGGATATATGAAAAAAGGAAAAGGAATAAAGTACCTGGATCCAAAAAGCAATTAGATCTAAAGAACCAACGTGAAGACCAATATAGAAAACAAATAGAAGAAGCTCTACATCCACGGAAGGAACGGGATCAGATCTATGAAGACATCAGATTGAAATCAAGCATACAAAAAGATGTCAGGAGAAGAGAAAGAACATGCTAGAGAACAAATACAAGTAAGTAACTCAATCAGATCATAACTACTTCGAGTATAATAGAAACAAAAAAAATAGATCAGATCAAAAATTTTCTGAGTATACATGTATGACTGTCTATTGCATGAAAAGAATTAGAAACCTTACAAAAACATAACTAAACACTCACACAAGACAAATGGATTATCTGACTGAATATCTTTCTGATGCAGGACCACAGAGATGGGGAAAACAACAAAAATACACAAGACTGGTCAACAACTAAAAAGGTATAGATTATAATGAAAATTATCTATTTCTACAAAATACAACTGAAAAACTTATTAACAATTTTTCAAAATTTGCATCTAATACAAAATAGGTACCAGGACCATGGATATATTCAATGACACCAAGTACTCAATTGGAGAACCAAAGAATGGTGGCCAATGAAGAATATGAATCACAAACTACACAACTGCTAAACTACCAGATTAAGCTTAAGAAAGAAAAACAAAAAATGAACTCCAAATATTAAAAATTCTATTTTGTAGGGACCACTAACAGCACTACTCATGCAGCAAACATGGTCTTCTTCTCAGGAAGAACAGCTAATCAGGGACACAATACAAGTGTTAACACATATTCCGAAAGGTACAACAATACATCTTTACTTGATGTTTGCTGATAATTATACATGAATTCTTGATGTGCAGGAAAACTGAGACAACCAGTGGATACAAAAAATACAACAAGACATCAACTGATGAAATACAGAATACAACAATAAATGGAAATGAGGTGAGATACCTGAATATATATATTTTCAAGAACAAAATGACTAGCAGGATACTAATCGACTCAAAAAAAAGTTTCTTAACATACAGGCAAACCAAGTAGGACTGCAAGAAAATTGTGAGAACACCAACCAAACAATTTTTTAGTTTCTCAAGAGATTATCATGTAAGTTCAAATAAGACACTATCAATCAAAAGAATACTTTGAACTAACATAGAAAAAACTGTATTTCTTGAAGGAGGATGACCAACAGGACTACATATCAACTGAAGCCTTTCAAGAAGATGAAATTAATGGAACAGACGTATTCAACTCAATGTAAGTACAACAGGTATAGTCATTACACAGGAAAAACCACACTAGAACCAAAAAAATCATAAATACTTTCCTTACAAACTTGAAAACGCAGGTTGATTCCAGATATATGAATACAGAGAATAACACATCTTTAGTGTCAGGGACAGCTACCTCTGAAAATGAGATTACAGATATATGGAATCCATTAGATGTTGCATTTGCTGAGCAATTAGATCAAAATATGAAAGAATATGATGAGAGAAATGGAAGCCAGGAACTTACAGAAGAAGAAATTGAAGAATTCCTCAGGAAAGAACAGGAAGCAGCAACAGATGGAAACAATGCAGATACTGACAGCAACTACACGCCATAGATTGGCATGAAATTCGACACCAGAGATGATGCACACCATTTCTTCAGCTTCTATGGCTTCATAGCAGGTTTTGAGGTAGTTGTTACTCATACAACAAGAACTACAAGTAAAAAGAGGAACAATGAGATATACAAGCAGGAAATGAGATGCCATCGATATGGAAAAGAATCAAAGAAGAAGACACCAGAAGAAGAGGAATAGGATATGATGACACATCAAGCAAAAGGCAAAGGGCCAAAGAGGAAAGCTAATATTCAAGTCAAATCAAACTGCCCAGTGCTAATGGAAGTGAAATAAGAAAATGGAAAATGGAAAATGGAAAGTAGTAAGGCTAGACTTAGATCACAATCATGAGCTCAGTCTAGACAACAGGAATCAACTATTCAGCGACAGGAAATATATGACAGACATGGAGAAGGCAATGATAAGGACATTGAATGGAAATAACATACCAACTAGAAAGATGATTGCAATACTCTCATATTTCAGAGGCAATGTAACAGCCCTGCCATATAAAACAAATCACGTGCTGAATGAGAGAACAAAGATAAATAGGGAACTCAAAGGAAATGACATGAACAAAGTCATGCAACACTTTATGAAGAGGGCAGCAGAAGATCAAACATTCTTCTACAAATTTCATGTAGATGAAGAGAACAATGTGAAGAACATCTACTGGAGAGAAGGCATATCACTCAAATGGTATGCAGAGTACGGCGACTGCCTAAGTTTCGATACAACCTATGACAAACAGATATAACCTTCCATTTACACCTATAGTTGGGATATTAGGGCATGGACATACTCTTATATTTGGATGTGCATTCATCTCTGATGAAGCTACAGAGACATTCAAATGGCTATTCGAGGCATTCCTAGAATCTATGGGAGGAAAGCATCCAAAGACCATAATTACAGACCAAGACCAAGCTATGAGAGCAGCCATAGAAGCAATAATGCCACAAACAATTCACAAGAATTATTTCTTTCACATAAAGTCTAAATGCTACAACAAAAATGGGAAGTGCTTTATAGTAAATAAAGGCTTATCAGAGACATTTGAAGACATAGTGAACAACTCACTGACAGAAGAAGAATTGAAACATCTATGACAGAAAATGATTGCAGATTACAAGCTAGAAGGGAATAAGTACTTCAAGAAAATGTGGAAAACCAGGAACATGTTCATACCAGTATATTTCAAAGAAAACTTCTATCCGTTTCTTCAAACCCCTAGAAGAAGTGAGCAGACAAATGCTAGGATCAAGGACAACGTTGGACCTACATACAGCATACTCAGCTTCATGAAAGAGTACCAAAGAATAATTGACAAAATTAGGATAATGGAGAGTACTGAAGATAATCTGAGCAAACAAAAGAGACCTAAAGAACTACAGACTGGATACAAGATAGAGTTTAGGGTTGTACTATGCAGCCACATACTAAAAGTCATAGTTGAAGAAGAAATAGATGAGATACCTAAAAAGTACTTTATTGACAGATGGAGGAAGAAGGAATCCAAAATCATGATGAGACAAGCAAAAGACACACCTGCAACCAATGAATTGCTAAGATTCAATGTCTTGTGTAGGAAAGCAGTAGTACTTACATCTAAAGGATCAATGAGTGAAGAAATGATGAGTTACCTGGATGAAGAATTTGACATGATTGGTAAAGAAATGGACCTAATTCCAAGGCACTAGAAGAAGAAGATGATGATTCCATAAATGACAAAGAACAACACAGTGATGGCGTACAAGCAACATCATCAATGATTATTGAAGAAAGTTTACAACTACAAGATCCAGAAAGGATAAAGCGAAAGGGACGACCAAACAAACCAAGAAGACTGAAAACAATAGTAGAAGAAATAAGAGAAAAGATAGCTACAATAGAAGCTAAAAAGAAGAAGGCTGCAAACTCAAGTAAGAGATCACAACTAAGATTCTTTTCTAAAACAAATAAGCAAAACATAAAAAATTAAGCAAACTTATTACCAAAAAATTTTTGATATGCAGGCCCAACTGCAAAGAGCAAGAAGAAGCAGAAGAAGGCAAGAGAAGACAATGCAGATGAAGGCAGAAGACCAAGATAAAAAAAGTGATTATCAGCACAAATGAGGACATAGAATAGGACATATTTATATTTCAAAAGAGCTATTATCATGTAACCTCTATTATCATGTAAGCATATGCAGCAGTTTAGACATGGACAAAAATATTGTGTTGAACTCAGTTTGTATTGAGATTTTCTATGGCAGATGCAACTGCCCAAAAAAGACAAAGAAATTGAAAAAAGGAACCATTCAGATTGCAAACTCCTTGAAGCATATACTACAGCACCAGAAGACTCTACTCCTGTCAATAGAGGGGGGAATGTGAATTAGAATATCGACATAGAAACAACAAGATTAAAAAATTAAAATTTCAAAACAAACCTAAAGTTTGAAATCATACACACGATGTTTCATGCCAGTATTCTTGTGATGAAAAAATAGCTCATTTGCAATCTTAACTTTGATGGATGGAATATCTTCATGACTTAACATATTGCCTAAAAGGACCCTGGGAGACGTCCAATGCTCAAGGAACATCATAGCATAAATTCTAGAATCAGAACTGCACAAAATAAAGAACAATTAAAATGAAGAAGTAAAAAAATCTGCGCTTATAGAAATGAAACATAGCAGTGACAACAAAACAACCAACCATAACCGCCAAAAAACTAGAATGTAAACTCCACATAATATGCATTGAAACAGAAAAATGAACATGTCAGATACTTACGAATTATCAAAAGGCTGCTCAGGAACAATAGGGTACTCAACTCCATAAAAATTGAAATCCATGTTAACTTGAACAAATTTATTCCAATGATACTGAAAAGAGTTTATCTACATCGACACAGGAATAAAAATTTTAAAAAAATATAATAACAAACAATCAAATTGAAGGAGAAAAGAAAAAGAAAGTACATACAAGCCTTCCTTCAATATCTTGATGATACTCAGAATTGCAGTTATACAATGAATCAAGAAATACAAAATGACGGTCCTTAATGTCAACCACAAAAACAAACCAATGCTTCTCATGCAATATAGGGAAGAAAAGCTGAAAACATATGAACAGAATTAAATACACATAAAGAAATATAAATAGAAGCAAAACAAAAACAAAAAAATTGATAATACCATGTTAGGTTGATGCAATGGTCTAGCCTTAGCAGACCTTCTAAAAGATCGCTGCAACAACAATTGATCAGCTTCATCATAATCCAATAACAGATTTTCCTAATAATAATGCAAAATAAAGAGCATTCGCTAAACAAATTAAAAACATCATCAAATTTTATTTTAAAAAGAGAGAGAAGAAAAACTTACACCAATGTTTGAGAAGAAATAATGCCTTTTTGAGAAATCTGGATGAGCATTTAGCTTCGAAAACAAGCTATAGCAGAAATTAGATACAACAAAAGTATTGACAAAACCTCCAGGTTTCAAAGATTCACCAAGAGACCAAAAAGTACATCGAACACTAGACAAAGAAACTGCATCTTCACTGCACAATGCAAAACAAATTAAAAAAAACTATAGAACACATCGAAATAAGCAAAATACAATCAATGGAAATAGAACTAACCTCTGAAACTCAGAAGAAGCCAACTTACTGTAACACCCTGAAATTTTGAAAAGAAGAAAAATAGGAAAAATATGATTTTTTTTATATATTTTTGTGAGCATGCAAATTTAGAGTAATAATAATTTTTATTAACTTAAAATCAAATATAAGAGTAGAAACATGTTTGTGCACTCATGCTGTTGCATTTAAATTTTTGAGATGAGTGGTTTGATCAAATTCAAATTTGGATTTGAAAATCCTTTGAAAATTTGCTTTGAAAAATTAGAAAAGGAAAAAGAAAAGGAAAATTATTTTCTTTCGGTTTTTAGCCCAGCGCGCGTCTCGGCCTGCTAGCGCGGCCCGCTTCCTCCTCCCGCGCCTCGCTCCCGCATGGGCCGAGCCCAGCCGCGGCCAGCCGGCCCGTCATCGCGCGCGGCCGCGTCTCGCGCCCAGCCGCCGCCCCGTTTTTCCTCTGAGTCGCCGACATGCGGGACCCACCTGTCAGTGACGTGTCTTCTTTCCTTTCTTCTTCCTCCGGCCGAACGCCGCCTTCCCTCTTCACCGGATTCGATCGACCGAATCGATCTTCGAATCCTCCCCTTTCCTTGCTTCCGCGTGCCTTCGGGCTATAAAAACGGAGCCCCCGCACGATTCCGCCCCATCCCAACCCTTTTGGAGCAACCAAAACCGCCTAGCGCCGTCACCGTGAGCACCACCGCCTCCACCGTCCGCCACCGCAAGCACGCCGCCGTCTTCGTCCATCCCGTGCCCTCGTTCTTGTCCGAGGTGAGTTCGCCGTGCTCCAAGCTACCTCCCGGTGTTTCCCCTTCGTTGAATGGTGCCCGGAGTCGTGTTTTCGCGTGTTCCGACGATGGCGCCGCCGCGGGAAGCTCACCGACGGCCGGAGTCCGGCCGGAGCGCCGCCGGGTCTTCCCAGATCCAATCTGGACCCTCCGATTCGAATCCAACGGCTGATAATTGAAGATACCCGTTCGGCTGTAACATTTGCTAAAGAGACCCTGTAAATTTTAAGTTCTCAACCCGCAGTCCAAAGCGTATTCTCGGTTTACGTTTTCTTTTCCGTAAAGCGTATTTTGATCGGGTAACTTCCGAAAATACGTTTTGATTTATTGAAAACGTAATTCGTTTCGGTAATTGAAAAATACGTTTTCTGATATTTACAGTTTTGCCACTGAGTTTGTTTTAGTCATAAATTATCCGTTTTAACTCCGATTTGATCCATTCAAATTGCGTTAGATTCATATTTGCGAGCTCTACATGATGATAGAACTGTACAGTAGGTTTGAGATAATTTATTTTCGAGTTTATATTAAAGTAATTATTTATCTATAGGAAATCTTAGAAAATTCATAATTTTTACGTTTTAAATCCAAATTTCGTGATCTTTATGTCTATGTGATCGTAGTAACATGTAGAGGAGTTTTACAAACTTGTTATACTGTTAGTGCTACTGTTGGTTAGGTTTTCTATCTTTAAGTTCCGATGTGAGATTTAATCTATTACTTTAATAAAGTAGATCTTGTTTAAATCATATCTTCTACGTTTTAGATCCGTTTTAGCTCATTCGAGTTGCGTTAGATTCATAGCAACGAGATCTACGCGTTAGTGACAGTATTTGCCATATTACTAATTCTGAAATTTTATTGTTTAAATCATATCTTGATTAATAATTATGTAACTGGGTTTTGTAAATAAAATATGATTTGTTTTACTTTAGTTTTATAATTTGAATCTAAATTTGACTTAATTCCATATATAGTATCTATAAAATATCTTATATATGTTATTATATAATTAAAACACATGAATCTAATAGTTTTATATTTTCTCCTATGGGCAAATCTTTCGGTAGATGTATCTTTTCAACCGTAGCTCTGATTAGTGTGTTTTTCGCGTCTGTGTATTCGTAGAGAGACGTAGATTCGTTCTACAAACTTTTCATCTTAATTTTATGTTTGGTGTATTGTTCTAATTTAGATCTATTGTTTGCTTCGTGTATGATTGCTCGATGTGTGTGTGGTGATTTATTGATCAAGTCCAGTCGGTGAGATATACGTGGTTATCAAGAAGAAGAAGAAGAACGTTGAAGATTAAAGCTTACCGAAGGATCGGTGTTTAAGGCAAGTATAGCATGGGATTATCCTTGTTTCCTATTCACCTTTAATATACTTAATTCATGTGCATGTGTCTACCTTGTTACCACTAAGGATATCCTAGTTTTTGTATCTTGTACCTTGACACCCATGGGATATTGCATTGGGTAGTATTTATGCTAGTGCTCAAGATAAATAACCATGATCTGTAACTTGACTAATGGTATAAGCAATAAACGTTTAAAAGATGCTTTAAAGCAATATGGCTCAAGAGGGCTAGAGCATATTTTGTTGTATTTTTTGTGCTCTAGTTTCTCTCCTTAAGGACTTATCTGTAAGCGAACATCCGGGACTTACAGTACAACTGTGAGGGCTATATGGCTCTGGCTTTAGCTCAGTATGAGGACCTTTTCTAGCTTGTTAGAGGTTACCCTTGTGGCGCAAAAGGGGTGAAGCAGACTGTGGATCCCTGCGTGGTGTATCACACGGACTGACTTCGGAAACCTAGCGGCCCTAACTTGTTAGACGAACCTTTGAAAGGCTTCATAGTGAACCCTGCCTGCTCACCTAGGGAGTGTTTTGGTGTCACACCCATTTATCGACCAAATGGAATGCATACCCTTATGTGCGCCCAGAGATCAATCACACATAAGTTCACAAATTATAACAAAAGTATCATCACAAATGTTATTACATCACGATATTTAAATACATAGTCTTAACACAAAATGTAGCGGAAGTATAAATAAAAATCTCTCGTGGTAGCTCCAGTCACAGGTACATTGACTGGTTGACAGCAAGACTAGTAATCTTCAGGGAAGTAGGCGTAGTAGTCACTATTACCTCCATCTGTTACCCATCCAGGATTTTTATCCAAGTAAAAGAAATAAACAAGCGTAAGTACATCTCGTACTCAACAAGTGTAACATGGGGTTCATGAGGCTCAAAAAGGCATATTCATTGGTTTATCAGCATGTAGCTTTTAGTTAGCATGATTTTAGCATAACGATAGCATCAAAATGTCTCAATATAAACATTAAACATATGATCCATGTGAAATGATTAACGAATAGCAAAAACATAATCATAAACAATTATTCAACTATTCCATAAGGGTCCAAGGCCACTCGTGACCATGAGCACGGCTGTTATAACAGTTTTACACTCTGCAGAGGTTGTACACTTTCACTGTGAGTCGTGTTACCCAAATGCCCGGGTTAATTACTCCCAAAACACTACCAAGGTGAGCAGGCAGGGTAAACACTATGAAGTCTTTCGAAGGTTCGTCTAACAAGTTAGGGTCATTAGATTTCACTCGGCAAACAGATGTAGAGCCCCCCTTCCTGATGGCACAATAACACGCAGCCTATACACATGAGGACAGAGGCCGCACTATACCCGATTCGTCAAGCCATTCTTACGCCATAAAGGAATACCTCTAACAAGCTAGAAAAGGTCCTTCTATATGACTAAAGCCAGAGCCATATAGCCCCCACAGTTGTACTGTAAATCCTGGATTGTCGCTTATAGATGAGTCCTTATGGAGAGCAATTAAAGCATCAAAGTAACCCCATGCTCTAGTACCCTTAAACAGTAATAAAATCATCTTTTAATGTTTATTGCATATTCCATTAGTCAAATTACATGATCATAGTCCATGTTTAAGCACTAGCCAAAATACTCAATGCAATTTAATAGGTACCAAGGTAAAGGATCAATCGCTAAGTCATCCTTAACAAGGAATAAATGCATAATGATATTAATTGCATAAGGTGAATAGGACAACAAGGATAATCCCATGCTATACTTGCCTTGCTCAAACTGGTCCTGAAGATCTTGCTCGTAGTAAAGCTCTTGATCTCCAACGAATTTCTCACCGTCTATACTCGATCAACCATATCAACAACACACATCCAGAGGCAATCATGCATAGACAAACAAGACTATAATTAGAACAATACACCAACAGTAAGAAAATAAAATAAAAAGTCTTCAAAACGAATCTACAACTCGCTAGGATCACACAGACGCGAAGATCACGAAAATCGGATCTAAAACGACAAAGTTATGAATTTCCAAAGATTTCCTATAGAAGAATAAATACTTTAATAAAAACTCGTAAATAAATTAATCCAAACCTACTGTACAGTTGTATAATTACATAGAGTTCACAAATATGAATCTAACGAAATTTGAATGGACCAAATCGGAGTTAAAACGAAAATTCTACAACTAAAACAATCTGAATGGCAAAACTGTAAATATCAGAAAGCGTATTTTTCATTTACCGAAACGAAATACGTTTTCAACCGATCAAAGCGTACTCTGAGGTTTACGTTTTAGGACTGCGGGTTCTATACTTAAAAACTTCAGGGACTCTTTAGCAATTTGTGCAGCCGAACCGGTAACTTCTATTTACATCCGTTGGATTCAAATCGGACGGTCCAGATCGGATCAAGGAAGTAACCGGCGGCGCTCCGGTCGGAATCAGCCGACGGCGAGCTTCCCGCGGCGGCGCCATGGCCGGGTGGAGCCTAACTCGCTCTGTGGTGCACGAAATCACAAAGCAAAGGTACCAGCAGGTAGATAACTTCAACGCGAACTCACCTAGGGCAGAATCGTGGCCGGGGATGAAACAATGAGTGCGTGCGGCTTGAAGGGGCGGACGGTGGATCTCGTGCTCGCGGTGACCTAGCTCCCGAGCTCCAAATCGGCTACCGATAAGACGGGATGAGGGCGGAATCATGCGGGGCTCCGTTTTTATAGTCCGGAGGCGCAAGGAAACAAGGAAGGCGCGGAGATTTGCGGCGGCTTCGGATCGGAGAAAGAGGAAGGCGACGGCGTCCGTTTTTGGAAAGCACCGGAGGAAGAAGAAAGGAAAGGTGAGGAGAGACACTGACAAGCGGGACCCACATGTCAGCGACTCAAGGCGGAATGACGCGGCCGCTGCGGAACGCGATCGTGCGCGCGAGTTGGGCCGGCTGGCCGCGGCTCGGGCTCGGCCCAGAAGGAGAAGGAGGCCGCGGTGAAGAAATGGGCTGCCGGGCCGAAAGCGAGGAGAAAGGAATTTTTTTTTTCTTTTTCCTTTTCAATTATTTCAAAGCATTTTCAAATAATTTTGGAATCAAATTTGAATTTGAATCAAACCACTCAAACCAAAAATTTAAATGCAACAGCATGAGTGCACAAACATATTTCTACTCTTATATTTGATTTTAAATTTATAAAAATTATTCTTATTCTAAATTTGCATGCTTCACAAAAATAAATATAAAAATCATGTTTTTCCTATTTTCCTTCTTCTCAAATTTTTAGGGTGTTACAATTCTACCCCCCTTAAAATGAATCTCGTCCCGAGATTCGACCGATGCTTACTCAAACAGTTGCGGGTAGGTTTTTCTCAGATCCTCTTCTCGTTCCCAAGTAGCCTCTTCTGCTGTGTACCGATTCCATTGTACTTTACACATTTTAATTGTTCTACTTCTTGTGACTCTGTCCGCAGTCTCTAAAATTTTAACCGGAAACTCTTCATATGTAAGATCCTCCTTAACAGTAAGTTCCTCTAATGAAATCTGCTCCTCTGGTACTCGTAAACATTTCTTTAATTGAGACACATGGAACACATCATGTACACCTGCCAAACTTTCAGGTAATTCCAACTGATATGCCACTTCACCACGTCTCTCTATAATCTTGAAAGGTCCAATATATCTTGGTGCCAATTTACCTTTCATGTTGAACCTTCTCACACTCCTCATTGGCGATACTTTCAAATATACATAATCCCCTACCTCAAATGTCAACTCCCTTCTGCGAGTATCAGCATAGCTTTTCTGTCTGGACTGTGCTATTTTTAGATTATCTCTAATCATTCTCACTTTCTTTTCAGCATCCTTTAATACATCAGGCCCATACACTTGACTCTCCCCTGTCTGATTCCAGAACAACGGGGTCCTACACTTTCGTCCATACAGAGCCTCAAACGGTGCCATTTGAAGACTCTTCTGATAACTATTGTTATAAGAGAACTCTGCATAAGGCAAACTCTTATCCCAACTAGTACCATATTGTAAAGCACAAGCTCTCAACATATCTTCCAATATCTGATTAATTCTCTCCGTTTGACCATCTGTCTGAGGATGATAAGCTGTACTAAAATTTAATTTGGTTCCCAATGATTCATGTATCTTTTGCCAATAATGAGATGTAAACTGAGTACCTCGATCAGACACAATCTTTTTAGGTACTCCATGTAGACTCACTATTCTTTCCATATACAATTCTGCCAACTTCGCACTGCTGTATGTAGTCTTCACAGGCAGAAAATGAGCAACCTTAGTCAGACGATCCACTATCACCCAAATTGAATCATATCCTCTTTGAGTCCGTGGCAACCCAACTATAAAATCCATACCAACCTCTTCCCATTTCCATTCGGGTATCTGCATAGGCTGTAACAATCCTGCAGGTCTCTGATGTTCCGCTTTCACCCTTTGACAAGTGTCACACAAAGCAACATATTCGGCAACATCTCTCTTTAAACCATACCACCAATATTTCTCTCTCAGATCCAAGTACATCTTAGTACTCCCCGGATGTATGGAATAAGCTGACTCATGAGCTTCACGCAGAATTGCCATTCTGATATCCTTATCTTCGGGCACACACAGCCTTTTTCCAAACCATAGCGTACCATTATCATCCTTACGGAATCCTGGAGATTTACCTTTCGCTATGTTTTCAGCTATCTCTCTCAACTGATCGAACAGGTCATCAATCCTAGGTAATGGGTACTTGTTCTTAATAGTAACCTCATTAAGAGACCGATAATCTACACACATCCTCTGAGTTCCATCTTTCTTATCCACAAAAATCACTGGTGCTCCCCATGGTGAAGAACTAGGACGAATAAAACCCTTATCCTGCAACTCCTTAATTTGTTTCTTAAGTTCTTCTAATTCATTTACTCCCATTCTATATGGACGCTTAGCTATAGGTGCAGTTCCAGGTAATAATTTAATAATAAATTCAATGTCACGGTCTGGTGGCATACCTGGCAATTCCTCTGGAAACACATCTGGAAACTCCTCCACAACTGGATCTTCCTGGTTGGCCCCATCATTGAGCTGGTTCACTGTAGCAGTCTCTTGTTTTTGCACTTTTACTTCAACCCTGATTCTATCACCCTTTGGTGTTGTCAGTACAACTGATTTATCCTTACACTGAATCTCTGCTTGTTGTTGCATCATCCAATCCATTCCCAATATAAGATCAATCCCAGCTGTTCTCAATACTATAGGGCTAACTGTAAACTCTACCCCCCTTAAATTGAGACTAATCGGAAGACAGCGATAAGATGCTGGCATGCTTCCACCAGGTGAGTTTACTAAGATAGGATTCTTCATGGCACATAAATGGATTCTATGTATTCTAACAAACGATTGCGATATGAAAGAATGTGATGCTCCAGAATCAAAAAGTACAGTGGCGGGAGTAGAGTGAACATCGAACGTACCAAGCATAACTTCTGGCTCCTCCACTGCAGTTTCCTGGGACAAGTGATTCACCCTTCCTGAGTTAGGTGCGGTCTTCTGGTGGCTGCTCTGTCTCTGGGGAGTCTGCTGGTTAAGCTTCTCCGGGCAATTGTAAGACAAGTGACCTTCTTTTCCACATCGGAAACACTTGTTGGGAGTATTGGGAGCACTAGTCTTCATAGGAGTGTTATTGGAAAGACCCTGACGCTGTGCTTGATTTCCTTGCTGCTGCGGTGGACGTTGGTTGCTATTCTGTGGCTGGAATGGGGGACGTTGCGGAAACTGTCCACGGAATGGGGCCTGACCACGATTCCACTGTCCAGAGGGAGACCTCTGCTGAGTATTCTGCTGAAAACCAGTATGCAAACGGGTGTTGCTATTAGAGGCTTGTCCCTGTAACCTCTTCCTCTTTGCATCCATTTCCTTGCGCTTGCTATCCACCACAATAGCGCGGTTTACAAGCGTCTGAAAATTAGGGTAGGTATTGGACATCAACTGCAATTGTAGTCCATCATATAATCCCTTCAAGAAGCGGCGCTGCTTATCACTGTCATTGGCCACCTCATGTGGAGCATATCGTGACAATTGAGCAAACTTGTCACGGTACTCAGCTACAGTCATTGACCCTTGGGTCAGGTTCCTGAATTCCTCCGCCTTCAACTCTATCATTCCTTCAGGTATATGGTAAGCCCTGAAGTTCTCCCTAAACTCCTGCCAGGTGACTGCAGGAGCATTGGCAGGACGACCATACTCATATGACTCCCACCAATCCTGAGCTTCTCCCTGAAGTTGCCCAGAAGCAAACAACACCTTCTGTCGGTCATCACATTGGGCAATAATGAGTTGTTTCTCCACAGCACGAAGCCAATCATCGGCCTCCAAAGGATCAGCAGCATGTGTGAACACTGGGGGACGACCTTTCAAAAACTCACCACGCTTATCACGTGGTTGAGCCCCAATAACTGGCTGATTTTGCTGATTTTGCACTAGTTGCTGCATCAACTGCGTCTGTACCGCCAACAGTTGCTCAATAGTTGGTGGTGGTGGTGGTGGTGGATTTGGGGGAATGTTACCACGACCTCTGCCTCTTCCTCTTCCGGCCATCTGCCACCCATAAACATGCAAACTTTAAGAATTCCATGATTTCAACCACTTATAAGATTAAGAAGGAGATCTGAAAGTTTTCTGGACGAGTAGCAATGTTGACAGTTCAGTATTTCAATCATATATCGAGTTACAGAAATCCAAAAGAGGCGTGCCTTATATGGTTGGAAAGCTTATGAAATTATCCACAATTTCTATTCAGACCTCAAGATCAGATTCTGTCGTTAATTCTATGAAAAATAAGGCGTAACAGAAACTGTTCCAGATTCCAGTCTGTGCAGAAACTTTAACTTGTAAAAATTATATCTCTCGAACCAGATCAGATAAAAAGGTGATTCCAGTGGCATTTGAAAGATGCTTGAGTCTAGTTTCTCTCATAAAAATTTCATAAATGTTGCACGAACCGTTTTTAAACTATAGCAGAAACATTGAAGACTGCTCCAGAAAACAGCAAAGACAGAAACGTGATAATATCAAACCCAACTATTATTCCTTGACTATTAAACTTATTATTCTTAAGAATGGAACTTGTAGACATGCCTACAAGTCCCGACACTCAAACAAAGATCCAACTCATACATAAGCATAATAATAAAGCAACTAGCACACCAAGGTTCAAACCACACGACAGACCCGACTGACTCAACTGACGTTACTAAGAACGTTCTTATTACATAAAGGACTCCTACTTCCTAAGGAAGTGGCTCATGCTCTAATGTCTCATAAATCTTGGGCATGCCTTGGTTTGCTCGGAGCTCATCAATGGTTGCTTGGCACCTCTTGATAGTCTTCCCTTGTGCCTTCACCATCTCTTCTAGCTGCAGCTTCCTATCCATCATATCATATACAAAGTCCACCATTACCCGAGGTAGTGGCTCTAGCTGCACTGGATCTGTCATAGCCCATCCAAGTTCGGGGTGTGCACGAGGAAAGAAGCGATGAATGTCATGCTTCATAAGGTTAAAGCGAAGATAGCGGAGACCCATACATGCTTCAAAAGCAGCATCTTCAATGCTATCCTCTATAGTAGCTCGATGCCCCACGTGAGAGAACATCCTGTCCAGCTGATATGCTCCCTTGTCTTCCTTATGGGCAAAGATGCTTGCCCTTGCCTTCCAATACGTGTCCTCCAGTGGATGAGTGTACTCCTAGCAGACGTACTCCACAGCTGGATGCCAATCAGCGAAGTAAGCAGTGAGCATCCCCACCAGGCGAAGATGAGAGACAACATTCCCTCCATTCCTGTGGTAGATCCTCACAGTCCACCCCATTAGAGCAGGTGGCATCTCTTCAGAAGCTTCATGTGATGGAGGTGGTGGTTGTACTCCTCCATTAGCTTCCTCTTCATCATCTTCAATCTCGACGATTTCTGGATCTTCTTCAGACTCAGGCTCTTCCTGAGGAGGTGCTGGTGCTTGGACTGGTGTTACAGGAGTCTGCTCCTGTTCCTGAGGTTCTGGCTCTTGTGGCTCTTCAGTTGCATGCAGGGCACGAGGTGGGTAGTATCCTCCAGAGCTAATGCGGGCAGTCTTACGGTCACGGGCCATCTACAGAATTTTTAGATGAAGTTAGAATAGAGGCAAATTTCATAATAGAATGTGACATAAGAAGCATAAAAATTTATCAAATAACAAGAGCAAGATAGTGAGCATAAAAATAGTGTAAAGATGATACTAAATCGACCATTCCTAACTAGGCTTGCGTCCTACAGTCAACAAGAGCTTTGATACCAATTTGTCACACCCATTTATCGACCAAATGGAATGCATACCCTTATGTGGCCCAGAGATCAATCACACATAAGTTCACAAATTATAACAAAAGTATCATCACAAATGTTATTACATCACGATATTTAAATACATAGTCTTAACACAAAATGTAGCGGAAGTATAAATAAAAATCTCTCGTGGTAGCTCCAGTCACAGGTACATTGACTGGTTGACAGCAAGACTAGTAATCTTCAGGGAAGTAGGCGTAGTAGTCACTATTACCTCCATCTGTTACCCATCCGGGATTTTTATCCAAGTAAAAGAAATAAACAAGCGTAAGTACATCTCGTACTCAACAAGTGTAACATGGGGTTCATGAGGCTCAAAAAGGCATATTCATTGGTTTATCAGCATGTAGCTTTTAGTTAGCATGATTTTAGCATAACGATAGCATCAAAATGTCTCAATATAAACATTAAACATATGATCCATGTGAAATGATTAACGAATAGCAAAAACATAATCATAAACAATTATTCAACTATTCCATAAGGGTCCAAGGCCACTCGTGACCGTGAGCACGGCTGTTATAACAGTTTTACACTCTGCAGAGGTTGTACACTTTCACTGTGAGTCGTGTTACCCAAATGCCCGGGTTAATTACTCCCAAAACACTACCAAGGTGAGCAGGCAGGGTAAACACTATGAAGTCTTTCGAAGGTTCGTCTAACAAGTTAGGGTCATTAGATTTCACTCGGCAAACAGATGTAGAGCCCCCCTTCCTGATGGCACAATAACACGCAGCCTATACACATGAGGACAGAGGCCGCACTATACCCGATTCGTCAAGCCATTCTTACGCCATAAAGGAATACCTCTAACAAGCTAGAAAAGGTCCTTCTATATGACTAAAGCCAGAGCCATATAGCCCCCACAGTTGTACTGTAAATCCCGGATTGTCGCTTATAGATGAGTCCTTATGGAGAGCAATTAAAGCATCAAAGTAACCCCATGCTCTAGTACCCTTAAACAGTAATAAAATCATCTTTTAATGTTTATTGCATATTCCATTAGTCAAATTACATGATCATAGTCCATGTTTAAGCACTAGCCAAAATACTCAATGCAATTTAATAGGTACCAAGGTAAAGGATCAATCGCTAAGTCATCCTTAACAAGGAATAAATGCATAATGATATTAATTGCATAAGGTGAATAGGACAACAAGGATAATCCCATGCTATACTTGCCTTGCTCAAACTGGTCCTGAAGATCTTGCTCGTAGTAAAGCTCTTGATCTCCAACGAATTTCTCACCGTCTATACTCGATCAACCATATCAACAACACACATCCAGAGGCAATCATGCATAGACAAACAAGACTATAATTAGAACAATACACCAACAGTAAGAAAATAAAATAAAAAGTCTTCAAAACGAATCTACAACTCGCTAGGATCACACAGACGCGAAGATCACGAAAATCGGATCTAAAACGACAAAGTTATGAATTTCCAAAGATTTCCTATAGAAGAATAAATACTTTAATAAAAACTCGTAAATAAATTAATCCAAACCTACTGTACAGTTGTATAATTACATAGAGTTCACAAATATGAATCTAACGAAATTTGAATGGACCAAATCGGAGTTAAAATGAAAATTCTACAACTAAAACAATCTGAATGGCAAAACTGTAAATATCAGAAAGCGTATTTTTCATTTACCGAAACGAAATACGTTTTCAACCGATCAAAGCGTACTCTGAGGTTTACGTTTTAGGACTGCGGGTTCTATACTTAAAAACTTCAGGGACTCTTTAGCAATTTGTGCAGCCGAACCGGTAACTTCTATTTACATCCGTTGGATTCAAATCGGACGGTCCAGATCGGATCAAGGAAGTAACCGGCGGCGCTCCGGTCGGAATCAGCCGACGGCGAGCTTCCCGCGGCGGCGCCATGGCCGGGTGGAGCCTAACTCGCTCTGTGGTGCACGAAATCACAAAGCAAAGGTACCAGCAGGTAGATAACTTCAACGCGAACTCACCTAGGGCAGAATCGTGGCCGGGGATGAAACAATGAGTGCGTGCGGCTTGAAGGGGCGGACGGTGGATCTCGTGCTCGCGGTGACCTAGCTCCCGAGCTCCAAATCGGCTACCGATAAGACGGGATGAGGGCGGAATCATGCGGGGCTCCGTTTTTATAGTCCGGAGGCGCAAGGAAACAAGGAAGGCGCGGAGATTTGCGGCGGCTTCGGATCGGAGAAAGAGGAAGGCGACGGCGTCCGTTTTTGGAAAGCACCGGAGGAAGAAGAAAGGAAAGGTGAGGAGAGACACTGACAAGTGGGACCCACATGTCAGCGACTCAAGGCGGAATGACGCGGCCGCTGCGGAACGCGATCGTGCGCGCGAGTTGGGCCGGCTGGCCGCGGCTCGGGCTCGGCCCAGAAGGAGAAGGAGGCCGCGGTGAAGAAATGGGCTGCCGGGCCGAAAGCGAGGAGAAAGGAATTTTTTTTTCTTTTTCCTTTTCAATTATTTCAAAGCATTTTCAAATAATTTTGGAATCAAATTTGAATTTGAATCAAACCACTCAAACCAAAAATTTAAATGCAACAGCATGAGTGCACAAACATATTTCTACTCTTATATTTGATTTTAAATTTATAAAAATTATTCTTATTCTAAATTTGCATGCTTCACAAAAATAAATATAAAAATCATGTTTTTCCTATTTTCCTTCTTCTCAAATTTTTAGGGTGTTACATTTGGGGATTGGCCGCCTCGGGCATATGGGTAATCACGACTCACAGTGAAAGTGTACAACCTCTGCAGAGTGTAAAACTGTTATAACAGCCGTGCTCACGGTCACGAGTGGCCTTGGACCCTTACAGAATAAATGATGAACACTGATGATAATGATAATATTGATGATATTGATGCTCACTAATAATTATTGTTTCTTGCTATACATTATTCTCGTTTACATGATCATGAGGTTATTTGGGATTATGTTAAACTTGTTGCTACTCAACTGCTAAAAAGATGACTCACTAAAAGCTATTGCAGTAAACTCGTGTCAAACCTTTTGAGCTTCATGAACCCCATGTTATATTTGTTGAGTTCGACATGGACTCACTCTTGCTATTTCCCCACATCTCAGGAAGAGTACCAGACTGTTAGATTCTGGAATTGTTAGGCTTGTGATCAACCAGTTAGTTTGATCCTGGAGTGAAGGTTGCACCCGGTGTTCGGAGTTGTCTTTCCGCTGTGTTGCTCTTTAAGGTATACTTTATACTATTGAGTTATGTATATTAAGCATTTGTCTTTTGATATTACACTTATCTGTGGCTATATGTGAGATTTGTCGTCTTTATTTCACATATAGTGTATGTCTGGTTTTGTCCTTGAAACCGGGTGTGACAGATTGGTATCAAAGCAATGCTGACTGTAGGACGCAAGCCTAGTTAGAACTGGACGTTTAGCATGTTCTCATTGTTGCCTATTTGTTGCTTCTCTTTAACTTTGTTATTTTCTCAAAGTTATGCTTAATTCTATCCCCGTTCTATTATGAAAACCTTGTCTCTATTTGAACCTTTTCTCCTTGTCTATTAGACGGCTCGTGACGAGAAGACTGTGGATTTCAGAGGTTAAGAGGACTGAATTGTGTCGCTCTTGCTCACTTTTGACAAGAAACCATTAGCGATGCAAAACCAATTACTAGAAGAAATGGCTCAACATGGGAATTCTCAACAATGCTCATCTCAAGGTCAGACCAACATATCCAAGGGGTCAGAGAAGATACAAGTAGTAGAAGCTTGGAAGAATATGAAATCCAATAAAGATGTTGATAATAAGGCATTTGGAGAGCAGGAACAATGTCACTGCTGTAAGCATTATGGTTTTCCCTGTCTTCGAAATGAGTCTAATAAGGGGAAAATCAAGGTGGATCCAAATTTTGCGATCAACATGGACAAGAAGAGAAAGGCAATCTCATTAGAACCACTTGTGGAAAGCAATCAGCAAGCGAGTTATACTACATTGTCACATGCAGCCCTGATCCCCTGTCAAACAAATCCAAACCCTAAAGAGTTAGAAGCCCCTCCCGCTAAAACTACTCCCCATGAAGTAGTCATAGATGGGTGGACAATTACCTATAAGGAGTATCAACCCCGAAAGGCCAAACAAGCTAAGAAACAAGCCAAAGGGACGAAGGTGAACTTTTATGGCCAGCAGGATAGCAGCATACCAAACAACAGTTCCGTAGAGTATGACATCACAAAAGATCCAGCTAAGAGAAAGTGTTATCATTGCCAGCAGGAAGGACATTATATCAAATCTTGCCCACAAAAGAATCAACAACAGCAAGACCCAGGACAGGATGTCCAAAAGGAGCATGTGCAGGGAAATAAATTAAAGAGAAATTACATCCATGGAAGGTTGAAACATGTGGATATTTCCACCATTTCCGGAGCTAAGGAGGTCATGTTTGGATCAATTCCAGTAAGTTCAGGAAATGCCAAGGTTTTGTTTGACCTTAGTGCCTCACATTCGTTCATATCTAGACAATATGTAAAAGATCATAACATACTTATGCTTCCAAAGGGGAAAACAGTTATGGTTGAAACTCCAAGAGGTGAAATAAAGACAGACCGCGTATGCCCAAAAGTTAATCTTGACATAAAGGGGGTAAATTTTAAGGTAAACCTCAATGTTTTGGAATTAAGGGACATTGATGTTATCCTTGGAATAGACTGGTTATCTACTGGTAAAGGAGTGATTGAGTATGCCCAATGTTCAGTGTTTCTAACTACACTTTCAGGAGAAAGGATTGAGTATGAGGGTATTAAATCTACACCTGAGGGATACCAGGTTGACCCATCTTAAGGTATGAGTTATAAGAATGGTAGATGCAGAGATTCAGATGTCCATATAAAGCAATAAGGAATGTAAGAGACGTTATCTACTCTGGAAGCTGCTACAATCACACCATGTTTAAGGAATAGGAGTTATGTCCCGTGTAATAAAACCGTTAGTAGCCAAGTTGAGTCGTCTTAATGTGTGGCTAATGAACATTTAAGTGTTTAGTTGTTTTGTGCTTATGTTTATGCTTGAGTTGGAATTTTGTAATGAGTGGAATGATCTCGTGGGCTTTGACCATGATTTCATTTAGTTTATATGTATAAGGTATAAGGATTAATGAAATAAATAGCTGGGTTTTGGTTATCTCCTGTTTTCTATATCTTGTCTTTCGGAGCAACCTGTCTTTATCAACTTATATCTCTGTTCTTGAAAGACCAAAAATCATGAGAAAATTCTGGACAAGAGTGGACTTCAACATCTCTCTCTAAATGCAAGAACCACCCTCATAGCTATTTTGGATTGGGAGATACAAAAATCACAAGACGATGCAACTGTGCTGTCTGAAACCTAGAACAGAATCTGTTATGTGTTGTTTTCGGACAAGTTAGCTGCAGAATATGGAAGTGTGTTCTATAAGAAAGTTGCAGAGAATTTTATAAGTTTTCCATCGGTGTAAACTACAGCTTCATTGGATTAACAAAATGAGAGTTACAGCTGTTTTACTGCACTGCTGATTTTCTGCTCGTGAGAAATTTCAGATTTCTTGTTCTTACCCATACACAGGAGTATCATTGGGATGTCAGAACACTTTTTAGCTCATTTAGAAGGAGGGTTCAAGCTACCCTATTGGGTGTCCCTTATTTTAAGGGGGGTAGCCAATGTAAAGAAGGATTATTAAGATTGAACTCTTTAGTTGGAAGTATTGGTTAGTCTCCATGATTGAGTTGTCACTCTTGAGCAAAAATGTTCTGTGAACAAGGTTGATAATTTTGGATCCATGGAGACGAGAGTTGTCCTTTTGGATAGTTCATGATTATTATCATCTATACTTGCTCGTGTTGCTGATATTGGTCACTTGATGACAGGAAGTGTAGTGTCTCATGACTCAGGAGCCCTATATGACGTCTCGCACTAATATGTGGAAAAAGACTGATGTTTCTGTCATTGAAGGATGTTATGGGTATGATGAAGCCGAGCACTATCAAAACAACAATGTTGAAGAGCAAGTTGGGAGTGAACTAAGTCAAAATCCACAACAACGAAAGCGAAAAAGGAAAGCCCATAAGAAGCCTGCTCAAGGAAGCAAAGCGCAGCAAAACTATGTCAATGGAAGACTGAGCAATGTGGATATGGATAAAATTCATGGAGTTACCAAAGTAGTGGGAGGTTATATTCAAGTAAGCTCAGTACAAGTTTTTGTTTTATTTGACCCTAGTGCTTCGCATTCTTTCATTTCCGCTGACATGGTAGAGACGTGCAAGATGGTGAAGTGTCCAATGAGGAGGCCTTTGTTAGTTCAAACCCCAGTGGGAGAAATGCAGGCAGATCAGATATGCCTGAATGTCAGTCTTGTCATAAACAAGGAAAACTTCACCGCGACACTCATTGTGTTGGAATCACTTAAAATTCGCGTGGTTCTTGGTAATGGATGGCTCTGTGCACACAAAGGAGTGATTCATGGTACTCGGTGCACAATGCTCTTAACAACACCGTCAGGGAAAAGAATTGAGTATCAAGGTGGTCGACTCTTACCTAAGGAAAATGAGAATGATCAATTAGAAGATAGGTACACCAAGGATTAAGAATCGTATTCCAAATTTGAGCAACTTGACCAGAATCATTAATGTTTTGAAGGTTGGTAGTAGAAATTTCTTCTGACTAAGAGATTCGTCAGGCTCTGTTGGAAGATAAGTATTTTAAGGAAGAAAATTCATATTATAGGAAAGGTGCCTAGTGATTGGAGATACCAAAGTATTGTTTGGAGCATTTGTCAAAAATCTTGGAATTAGTTACATGTATGCAAAGTAAGACGGAATTCTTATCAAGACGATGGAACTACATGATGAAGTAAAGAACAATCTAGAGACGAACTATCCCTATCTCTTTTATCATCATCTTCCGAATCTCGGGACGAGATTCATCTTAAGGGGGTAGAATTGTAACACCCTGAAATTTTGAAAAGAAGAAAAATAGGAAAAATATGATTTTTTTTTATATTTTTGTGAGCATGCAAATTTAGAGTAATAATAATTTTTATTAACTTAAAATCAAATATAAGAGTAGAAACATGTTTGTGCACTCATGCTGTTGCATTTAAATTTTTGAGATGAGTGGTTTGATCAAATTCAAATTTGGATTTGAAAATCCTTTGAAAATTTGCTTTGAAAAATTAGAAAAGGAAAAAGAAAAGGAAAATTATTTTCTTTCGGTTTTTAGCCCAGCGCGCGTCTCGGCCTGCTAGCGCGGCCCGCTTCCTCCTCCCGCGCCTCGCTCCCGCATGGGCCGAGCCCAGCCGCGGCCAGCCGGCCCGTCATCGCGCGCGGCCGCGTCTCGCGCCCAGCCGCCGCCCCGTTTTTCCTCTGAGTCGCCGACATGCGGGACCCACCTGTCAGTGACGTGTCTTCTTTCCTTTCTTCTTCCTCCTGCCGAACGCCGCCTTCCCTCTTCACCGGATTCGATCGACCGAATCGATCTTCGAATCCTCCCCTTTCCTTGCTTCCGCGTGCCTTCGGGCTATAAAAACGGAGCCCCCGCACGATTCCGCCCCATCCCAACCCTTTTGCAGCAGCCAAAACCGCCTAGCGCCGCCACCGTGAGCACCACCGCCTCCACCGTCCGCCACCGCAAGCACGCCGCCGTCTTCGTCCATCCCGTGCCCTCGTTCTTGTCCGAGGTGAGTTCGCCGTGCTCCAAGCTACCTCCCGGTGTTTCCCCTTCGTTGAATGGTGCCCGGAGTCGTGTTTTCGCGTGTTCCGACGATGGCGCCGCCGCGGGAAGCTCACCGACGGCCGGAGTCCGGCCGGAGCGCCGCCGGGTCTTCCCAGATCCAATCTGGACCCTCCGATTCGAATCCAACGGCTGATAATTGAAGATACCCGTTCGGCTGTAACATTTGCTAAAGAGACCCTGTAAATTTTAAGTTCTCAACCCGCAGTCCAAAGCGTATTCTCGGTTTACGTTTTCTTTTCCGTAAAGCGTATTTTGATCGGGTAACTTCCGAAAATACGTTTTGATTTATTGAAAACGTAATTCGTTTCGGTAATTGAAAAATACATTTTCTGATATTTACAGTTTTGCCACTGAGTTTGTTTTAGTCATAAATTATCCGTTTTAACTCCGATTTGATCCATTCAAATTGCGTTAGATTCATATTTGCGAGCTCTACATGATGATAGAACTGTACAGTAGGTTTGAGATAATTTATTTTCGAGTTTATATTAAAGTAATTATTTATCTATAGGAAATCTTAGAAAATTCATAATTTTTACGTTTTAAATCCAAATTTCGTGATCTTTATGTCTATGTGATCGTAGTAACATGTAGAGGAGTTTTACAAACTTGTTATACTGTTAGTGCTACTGTTGGTTAGGTTTTCTATCTTTAAGTTCCGATGTGAGATTTAATCTATTACTTTAATAAAGTAGATCTTGTTTAAATCATATCTTCTACGTTTTAGATCCGTTTTAGCTCATTCGAGTTGCGTTAGATTCATAGCAACGAGATCTACGCGTTAGTGACAGTATTTTCCATATTACTAATTCTGAAATTTTATTGTTTAAATCATATCTTGATTAATAATTATGTAACTGGGTTTTGTAAATAAAATATGATTTGTTTTACTTTAGTTTTATAATTTGAATCTAAATTTGACTTAATTCCATATATAGTATCTATAAAATATCTTATATATGTTATTATATAATTAAAACACATGAAGCTAATAGTTTTATATTTTCTCCTATGGGCAAATCTTTCGGTAGATGTATCTTTTCAACCGTAGCTCTGATTAGTGTGTTTTTCGCGTCTGTGTATTCGTAGAGAGACGTAGATTCGTTCTACAAACTTTTCATCTTAATTTTATGTTTGGTGTATTGTTCTAATTTAGATCTATTGTTTGCTTCGTGTATGATTGCTCGATGTGTGTGTGGTGATTTATTGATCAAGTCCAGTCGGTGAGATATACGTGGTTATCAAGAAGAAGAAGAAGAACGTTGAAGATTAAAGCTTACCGAAGGATCGGTGTTTAAGGCAAGTATAGCATGGGATTATCCTTGTTTCCTATTCACCTTTAATATACTTAATTCATGTGCATGTGTCTACCTTGTTACCACTAAGGATATCCTAGTTTTTGTATCTTGTACCTTGACACCCATGGGATATTGCATTGGGTAGTATTTATGCTAGTGCTCAAGATAAATAACCATGATCTGTAACTTGACTAATGGTATAAGCAATAAACGTTTAAAAGATGCTTTAAAGCAATATGGCTCAAGAGGGCTAGAGCATATTTTGTTGTATTTTTGGTGCTCTAGTTTCTCTCCTTAAGGACTTATCTGTAAGCGAACATCCGGGACTTACAGTACAACTGTGAGGGCTATATGGCTCTGGCTTTAGCTCCGTATGAGGACTTTTTCTAGCTTGTTAGAGGTTACCCTTGTGGCGCAAATGGGGTGAAGCAGACTGTGGATCCCTGCGTGGTGTATCACACGGACTGACTTCGGAAACCTAGCGGCCCTAACTTGTTAGACGAACCTTTGAAAGGCTTCATAGTGAACCCTGCCTGCTCACCTAGGGAGTGTTTTGGGGATTGGCCGCCTCGGGCATATGGGTAATCACGACTCACAGTGAAAGTGTACAACCTCTGCAGAGTGTAAAACTGTTATAACAGCCGTGCTCACGGTCACGAGTGGCCTTGGACCCTTACAGAATAAATGATGAACACTGATGATAATGATAATATTGATGATATTGATGCTCACTAATAATTATTGTTTCTTGCTATACATTATTCTCGTTTACATGATCATGAGGTTATTTGGGATTATGTTAAACTTGTTGCTACTCAACTGCTAAAAAGATGACTCACTAAAAGCTATTGCAGTAAACTCGTGTCAAACCTTTTGAGCTTCATGAACCCCATGTTATATTTGTTGAGTTCGACATGGACTCACTCTTGCTATTTCCCCACATCTCAGGAAGAGTACCAGACTGTTAGATTCTGGAATTGTTAGGCTTGTGATCAACCAGTTAGTTTGATCCTGGAGTGAAGGTTGCACCCGGTGTTCGGAGTTGTCTTTCCGCTGTGTTGCTCTTTAAGGTATACTTTATACTATTGAGTTATGTATATTAAGCATTTGTCTTTTGATATTACACTTATCTGTGGCTATATGTGAGATTTGTCGTCTTTATTTCACATATAGTGTATGTCTGGTTTTGTCCTTGAAACCGGGTGTGACACTTACAAAGAATCTTGTAGTTTTCTACTTCAGACTTACTGACTTTATAGAACTTAGACTTGAATGTCTCATAATCACCGTGAAACAGAGGGCCAGGATTCACAAACCTCCTAGGACCATGGAAAGGAACCTTTCTACCTGTAGATACAACTTGAGACTTCTGTACAAATGAATAGCTCAAACGAGCATAACTAGGCAAAGACTGATGAGTTGAATGGCTCAAATGTTGACTAGGAGTACTCCTACTGCACCCACCCAAATCCAAATTGGAATTTTATGTCCTTAGTCATTTCTCCAACAGATGTGGGGAAAGATTTGGCACCAACAACTAAAACTTCTGGAGAAACCTATAAAAGAAAAAATAAGAATGAATAGATAACTACAACAACACTGACTAGAAAGCAAAGAATCTAGAAAAATAACAACAATTTGAAACAACAATAAGAATGACGTTCTGCTTGATGAGGGGAAGGAGAGCAATGACTAAAATCTAGGGTCTGCATAACCAATTTAGCCTAAAAAAGGAAAAGAAATATAGAAAATTACAAATACAAAATCATCATTTTTTAAAAAAATACAAACCAAATAAAAACTTACACTAGAATTTGGCAGGCCACACTTCTTCACTGAACCAACACTCTGAAAACATAAAAAAATCATAATAAAAAAAGGAGTATAAAAAGTAAATAAGAAAAGAACAATAACAAATGAAACATCCAAAAAGAAAAAAGATCTAAGCTTCTGAGAAAAATATCCTAAATACCCAGGCATAGGAGAAGGGGATATAGAATCAGGGGCATACTTGTTTTCAAGATCTGTAGAATTGGGAAGCCCAATAGAAACTTATTTCTTTAGACAATCTTTCCTCAAAGACTTTGAATTAGAAATATCACCAAGAGGATTCCTAGAACTGGACACAAGCTTAGGAGAGCTAGGACCAACATCAGTATTACCTATAAAAAGAAAAAATGTTTATAAGGTATCAGAAAATAAAAAATTCTTGAAACAGGAAAGAAAATGATTTCTTCAGATAACCTTTCCTCAAAGACTTCGAATTAGAAATATCACCAATAGGATTCCTAGAACTGGACACAAGCTTAGGAGAGCTAGGACCAACATCAGTATAACCTATAAAAAGCAAAATGTATATGAGGCATCAGAAAATAAAAATTTCTTGAAACAGGAAAGAAAAAGAACAGAGAACAAAACAAACTAACAATTCTTCTTCAGCTTAGACACATCAACAACAACATTACCATTAGAAGGCTGAGAAAAAAGATGAGAAGAAAATAAAAAAGTAAATTACATGAGTAAGAAAAACAAATAGAAAAAAGATATTAGCTACAAACACATACATCATTCAAGTTTTGGTGAAGTTTATATTGAGAAGGATGAACAACTTCAAGATCTGGATCATACTTTCCTGTGAAAGGAGAAACTACAAGTAATAAAAAAAATAAGAATGGAAAAGACAAAACAAAACAAAATAATCTACCATTAATTTTCAGGTCTTCTTAATTTTGTTCTCAGTTGAAGCCTAAGCTACGTTACGTTGTTTCAACTGTCGTTGATTGCCGCGGTCCATATTTGAGTTCAAATTCCAAAGTTTGAAGTCGATGCAATTGTTCTAACAAAAGCTTATATGAACTAAAATTATAAGGTGCCTAGCTAGCTAGACCACATATGAACATACACACTACTCTGATCCGACCGTGAAACATTGGTTTAATTTCCTCCTTTCACTACGAACGAGTCCCACGGAAATGGTTCAGAAAGATACTCTCATGCATTGCCATGTTGTTTGGGTTAAAAATTGTGAATTCTCAGTCGATCTCGGCTACTGGTTGGACCGGTTCATTCGTGAATGTTTTGTACCTTTGAACGGTTCGGGTCGTATATAGTGATGAGTCCCCGCGGACTGATGATATTGATCCATCAATACAAGTTTATATATTCTATGCGGCGGGCTTATAAGTTATATATATGCTGCTCTGATTTAAATTATTTATATTATTGTGGTATATATGTACGTAGCTTCCTAGAACATAGACACTGGTTTTGTCTCCTTTATGTCAGTATATAAGCGTAAAGTGTGAGCATCATTTCTTAGTTTTGGACATTGAGGTCTTTTTTTAGACGAAATAAGAATTATATTAGATTATAGTTTGGTACATCATTACGTTACAAACACTCTGGAATACACTATATATCCAGAAACTGATTTTCACTTAAATTGTACCCACGCTGTGAATAGCTCCAAATCTCAAATCCAAACCTGTATGGCACTTCGTATGGATGACTGCATAGGCAAACACTCGTCCAACGTTAGAATATTATGCAATTTTAGTAGCAATTTAATCCCAGAAAAGACGGTAAGCAATATAAATATGTTGGTGGCATCATGTATGTGCTTGTGTGTCTTAAGCGTGACGAGCATATAGATGATACTCAAACTAAGGATTGACAGCCAAGACCTTAAAAGGTTCGTTCCATAAACATACCCAGTGGCAGAGCCGGATGCACTTGAAGACATAGTGCCTGTCGATGTAGTAGTCCCGCTTGATGCAATGCAGATGAGAAGCTGTGCTGGTCACCAGCGATCCTCCATGAAGTAGAAGATCAAGCGAGTAGTCGTGTCCAGCGACACTCCCCGCCCTTCACCCGAGCAGATGAACTCGAAGACGGTAGACGTTCCGGAGGCCTACTCTCCCTGTTCCCTGTGCGCGCAGGGACCGGGATGGGGAGAACCAGAGAGCAGCTGAATATGTGGTTGTCTCACGAAGCGAAGAAGAATAACTGACAGAGGAGATGGGATTATAAGCTCGGCGGCTGGGAAGCAAAGAGGCTCATGAGGAGATCAAGAGATAGGAGACGAGAGAGCTCTCGCCATCAAGGTTCAGCGGCAGTAACGGAGGAAACTCCCATCATCAATTGCCACTAATTAAAAACAGAAGAAACTCCCGTAATTATGCAACTTGATTGGCAAAACCCGATGCCGTCCGTGCGTCTGCTCGCCGCTAGCCTGCCTCGCCACTCCCACGGCCTCGACCCGGCCCGGCCGCTGGCGGCCGTCCGTTCGCCGCTAGCCTGCCTCGCCACTCCCACGGCCTCGACCCGGCCTGGCCGCCGGCGGCGCGCGCGCGGTACACCAGTGTCCTTTTCTGAGCTTCTCAATATAGAGAGACAATATCCAACCATATAAACTGAGTCAGCGTCTAGTCAAAAGGACGCTGGTATGCCGCGCGCGGGGGAGGGGGTGTGGAGGGTGGCGGCGCTAGGGCGAGTCGTGAGACGAGAAGGGCTCAATTTTGGACATTGAGATCTAACCACAGTTTTGGACACTGATGTTGTAACACCCTAAAATTTTGAAAAGAAGAAAAATAGGAAAAATATGATTTTTGTATATTTTTGTGAGCATGAAAATTTAGAATGATAATAATTTTTATAAATTTAAAATTAAATATAAGAGTAGGAACATGATTGAGCATTCATGCTATTGCATTTGGGATTTTGTGATGAGTGCTTTAAATCAAATTCAATTTGGATTTGAAAATTCTTTGAAATTGGTTTTGAAAAATTAGAAAAAGAAAAAGAAAAGGAAATTCATCTTCACTCGGTTTTGGCCCAGCTCACAGCCTGGCAGCGTGCCGTCTCGGCCTGCCTTGCCGCGGCCCGCTTCTTCTTTTTCCCCGCGCCCGCCTTCTCCCGCATGGGCCGAGCCCAGCCGCAGCCGCCGGCCCAGCTTCACCGCGCGAGCGCCTTCCCCTCTCCTTCGCGTCGCTGACAGCCCGGACCCACGCGTCAGCCGCATCCCCTTCCTCAAGCCACCGTCGGATTCCCCTTCCAAAAACTCCACCGACCGAATCCACATCTCAATCTCCCTCTTTCCTTTCTTGGAGCCGCCTCTAGGCTATAAAAACGGGATGCCGCACCCCTTCGCTTCACATTGACCTACGAATCGTAGCTTCTAACGTCCTGTGGTGGCTACGCCCGAAGTGCCGCCCTAGCCGCCCGCCTCTCCGAGCCGCACGCGCTCCTCGCTTCGTTCTCGGCCTCGATTTTGCTCTAGGTAAGATCGCGTTGAAGTTATCTACCCGTTGGTGTATTTCTTTCGCGAGGTAGTGCTCTGTAGCGCGAGGAAGCCATCTCCGGCCATGGCACCGCCGCGGGAAGCTCGCCGACGGCCGGAGTCCAGCCGGAGCGCCGCCGGGTCTTCCCAAATCCAATCTGGACCCTCCGATTCGAATCCAACGATCTAGATTAGAAGATACCGGTTCGCGTGAACTTTTGTAAAAGAGACCCTGAACTTTTGTGTTATCGAACCCGCGGTCCAAAGCGTAAACCGGAAAATACGTTTTGATTAATTGAAAACGTAATTCGTTTCGGAAAAAGAAAAATACGTTTTCTGATATTTACAGTTTTGCCACTGAGTTTGTTTTAGTCATAAATTATCCGTTTTAACTCCGATTTGATCCATTCAAATTGCGTTAGATTCGTATTTGCGAGCTCTACATGATGATAGAACTGTACAGTAGGTTTGAGATAATTTATTTTCGAGTTTATATTAAAGTAATTATTTATCTATAGGAAATCTTAGAAAATTCATAACTTTTACGTTTTAAATCCAAATTTCGTGATCTTTATGTCTATGTGATCGTAGTAACGTGTAGAAGAGTTTTACAAACTTGTTATACTGTTAGTGCTACTGTTGGTTAGGTTTTCTATTTTTAAGTTCCGATATGAGATTTAATCTATTATTTTAATAAAGTAGATCTTGTTTAAATCATATCTTCTACGTTTTAGATCCGTTTTAGCTCATTCGAGTTGCGTTAGATTCATAGCAATGAGATTTACGCGTTAGTGACAGTATTTACCATATTACTAATTCTGAAATTTTATGGTTTAAATCATATCTTGATTAATAATTATGCAACTGGGTTTTGTAAATAAAATATGATTTGTTTTACTTTAGTTTTATAATTTGAATCTAAATTTGACTTAATTCCATATATAGTATCTATAAAATATCTTATATATGTTATTATATAATTAAAACACATGAAGCTAATAGTTTTATATTTTCTCCTATGAGCAAATCTTTCGGTAGATGTATCTTTTCAACCGTAGCTCTGATTAGTGTGTTTTTCGCGTCTGTGTATTCGTAGAGAGACGTAGATTCGTTCTACAAACTTTTCATCTTAATTTTATGTTTGGTGTATTGTTCTAATTTAGATCTATTGTTTGCTTCGTGTATGATTGTATGGATGTGTGTGTGGTGATTTATTGATCAAGTCCAGTCGGTGAGATATACGTGGTTATCAAAAAGAAGAAGAAGAAGAACGTTGAAGATTAAAGCTTACCGAAGGATCGGTGTTTAAGGCAAGTATAGCATGGGATTATCCTTGTTTCCTATTCACCTTTAATATACTTAATTCATGTGCATGTGTCTACCTTGTTACCACTAAGGATATCCTAGTTTTTGTATCTTGTACCTTAACACCCATGGGATATTGCATTGGATAGTATTTATGCTAGTGCTCAAGATAAATAACCATGATCTGTAACTTGACTAATGGTATATGCAATAAACGTTTAAAAGATGCTTTATAGAAACATGGCTCAAGAGGGCTAGAGCATATTTGGTTGTTTCTATGGTGCTCTAGTTTCTCTCCTTAAGGACTTATCTGTAAGCGAACATCCGGGACTTACAGTACAACTGTGAGGGCTATATGGCTCTGGCTTTAGTAAGTATGAGGACCTTTTCTAGCTTGTTAGAGGTTACCCTTGTGGCGCAAATGGGGTGAAGCAGACTGTGGATCCCTGCGTGGTGTATCACACGGACTGACTTCGGAAACCTAGCGGCCCTAACTTGTTAGACGAACCTTTGAAAGGCTTCATAGTGAACCCTGCCTGCTCACCTTGGGAGTGTTTTGGGGATTGGCCGCCTCGGGCATATGGGTAATCACGACTCATAGTGAAAGTGTACAACCTCTGCAGAGTGTAAAACTGTTATAACAGCCGTGCTCACGGTCACGAGTGGCCTTGGACCCTTACAGAATAAATGATGAACTCTGATGATAATGATAATACTGATGATATTAAAGCTCACTAATGATTATTGTTTCTTGCTATACATTATTCTTGTTTACATGATCATGAGGTTATTTGGGATTATGTTAAACTTGTTGCTACTCAACTGCTAAAAAGATGACTCACTAAAAGCTATTGCAGTAAACCCGTGTCAAACTTTTTGAGCTTCATGAACCCCATGTTATATTTGTTGAGTTCGACATGGACTCACTCTTGCTATTTCCCCACATCTCAGGAAGGGTACCAGACTGTTAGATTCTGGAATTGTTAGGCTTGTGATCAACCAGTTAGTTTGATCCTGGAGTGAAGGTTGCACCCGGTGTTCAGAGTTGTCTTTCCGCTGTGTTATTCTCTAAGGTATATTTTATACTATTGTGTTATGTATATTAAGCATTTGTCTTTTGATATTACACTTATCTGTGGCTATATGTGAGATTTGTCTTCTTTATTTCACATATGGTGTATGTCTGGTTTTGTCCTTGAAACCGGGTGTGACAGATTGGTATCGGAGCAATGCTGACTGTAGGACGCAAGCCTAGATAGAACTGGACGTTTAGCATGTTCTCATTGTTGCCTATTTCTTGCTTCTCTTTAACTTTGTTATTTTCTCAAAGTTATGCTTAATTCTATCCCCGTTCTGTTATAAAAACCTTGTCTCTATTTGAACCTTTTCTCCTTGTCTATTAGACGGCTCGTGACGAGAAGACTGTGGATTTCAGAGGTTAAGAGGACTGAATTGTGTCGCTCTTGCTCACTTTTGACAAGAAACCATTAGCGATGCAAAACCAATTACTAGAAGAAATGGCTCAACATGAGAATTCTCAACGATGCTTATCTCAAGGTCAAGCCAACATATCCAAGGGGTCAGAGAAGATACAAGTAGTAGAAGCTTGGAAGAATATGAAATCCAATAAAGATGTTGATAGTAAGGCATTTGGAGAGCAGGAACAATGTCACTGCTGTAAGCATTATGGTTTTCCCTGTCTTCGAAATGAGTCTAATAAGGGGAAAGTCAAGGTGGATCCAAATTTTGCGATCAACATGGACAAGAAGAGAAAGGCAATCTCATTAGAACCACTTGTGGAAAGCAATCAGCAAGCGAGTTATACTACATTATCACATGCAGTCCTGATCCCCTATCAAACAAATCCAAACCCTGAAGAGTTAGAAGCCCCTCCCGCTAAAACTACTCCCTATGAAGTAGTCATAGATGGATGGACAGTTACTTATAAGGAGTATCCACCCCGAAAGGCCAAACAAGCTAGGAAACAAGCCAAAGGGACGAAGGTGAACTTTTATGGCCAGCAAGATAGCAGCATACCAAACAACAGTTCCTTGGAGTATGACATCACAAAAGATCCAGCTAAGAGAAAGTGTTATCATTGCCAGCAGGAAGGACATTATATCAAATCTTGCCCACAGAAGAATCAACAACAGCAAGACCCAAGACAGGATGTCCAAAAGGAGCATGTGCAGGGAAATAAATTAAAGAGAAATTACAATCATGGAAGGTTGAAACATGTGGATATTTCCACCATTCCTGGAGCTAAGGAGGTCGTGTTTGGATCAATTCCAGTAAGTTCAGGAAATGCCAAGGTTTTGTTTGACCCCAGTGCCTCACATTCGTTCATATCTAGACAATATGCAAAAGATCATAACATACTTATGCTTCCAAGGGGGAAAACAGTTATGGTTGAAACTCCAAGAGGTGAAATAAAGGCAGACCGCGTATGCCCAAAAGCTAGTCTGGACATAAAGGGGGTAAATTTTAAGGTAAACCTCATTGTTTTGGAATTAATGGGCATTGATGTTATCCTTGGAATAGACTGGTTATCTACTTGTAAAGGAGTGATTAAGTATGCCCAATGTTCAGTGTTTCTAACTACACTTTCAGGAGAAAGGATTAAGTATGAGGGTATTAAATCTATACCTGAGGGATGCCAGGTTGACCCATCTTAAGGTATGAGTTATAAGAATGGTAAAGAGAGATGCAGAGATTCAGATGTCCATATAAAGCAATAAGGAATGTAAGAGACGTTATCTACTCTGGAAGCTGCTACAATCACACCATGTTTAAGGAATAGGAGTTATGTCCCATGTAATAAAACCATTAGTAGCCAAGTTGAGTCGTCTTAATGTGTGGCTAATGAACATTTAAGTGTTTAGTTGTTTTGTGCTTATGTTTATGCTTGAGTTGGAATTTTATAATGAGTGGAATGATCTCGTGGGTTTTGACCATGATTTCATTTAGTTTATATGTATAAGGTATAAGGATTAATGAAATAAATAGCTGGGTTTTGTTTATCTCCTGTTTTCTATATCTTGTTTTTCGGAGCAGCCTGTCTTTATCCACTTATATCTCTGTTCTTGAAAGACCAAAAATCATGAGAGAATTCTGGACAAGAGTGGACTTCAACATCTCTCTCTAAATGCAAGAACTACCCTCATAGCTATTTTGGATTGGGAGATACAAAAATCACAAGACGATGCAACTGTGCTGTCTGAAACCTGGAACAGAATCTGTTATATGTTGTTTTCGGACAAGTTAACTACAGAATCTGGAAGTGTGTTCTATAAGAAAGTTGCAGAGAATTTTATAAGCTTTCCATCGGTGTAAACTATAGTTTCATTGGATTAACAGAATGAGAGTTACAGCTATTTTACTGCACTGCTGATTTTCTGTTCGTGAGAAATTTCAGATTTCTTGTTCTTACCCATACACAAGAGTATTATTGGGATGTCAGAACACTTTATGCTAAGTAGCTCATCTAGAAGAAGGGTTCAAGCTACCCTATTTAGTGTCTCTTATTTTAAGGGGGTAGCCAATGTAAAGAAGGATTATTAAGATTGAACTCTTTAGTTGGAAGTATTGGTTAGTCTCCATGATTGAGTTGCCATTCTTGAGCAAAACTATGTCAATGGAAGACTGAGCAATGTGGATATGGATAAAGTTCATGGAGTTACCAAAGTGGTGGGTGGTTATATTCAAGTAAGCTCAGTACAAGTTTTTGCTTTATTTGACCCTAGTGCTTCGCATTCTTTCATTTCCGCCGACATGGTAGAGACGTGCAAGATGGTGAAGTGTCCAATGAGGAGGCCTTTGCTAGTTCAAACCCCAGTGGGAGAAATGCAGGCAGATCAGATATGCCCGAATGTCAGTCTTGTCATAAACAAGGAAAAATTTACCGCGACACTCATTGTGCTGAAGTCACTTAAAATTCGCGTGGTTCTTGGTAATGGATGGCTCTGTGCACACAAAGGAGTGATTCATGGTACTCGGTGCACAATGCTCTTAACAACACCGTCAGGGAAAAGAATTGAGTATCAAGGTGGTCGACTTTTACCTGAGGGAGATGAGAATGATCAATTAGAAGATAGGTACACCAAGGATAGTAAAGTGGACCATGAGTTTACTGAAGTCATAGCAGAGGAACAAATAACTTTAGAGGAGCTCAATAGGAGAGATGCTCATGCTTAGGCAGATTAGTTAGTCAGGATTTGAGAAATTGTCTCATGACTCTGAGCGAAAAGAGTAATTTGGAAAATGAGGATCAAATAAAGGCAAAGTGTCATTATCTCTTTTATCATCTTCCGAATCTCGGGACGAGATTCATCTTAAGGGGGGTAGAATTGTAACACCCTAAAATTTTGAAAAGAAGAAAAATAGGAAAAATATGATTTTTGTATATTTTTGTGAGCATGAAAATTTAGAATGATAATAATTTTTATAAATTTAAAATTAAATATAAGAGTAGGAACATGATTGAGCATTCATGCTGTTGCATTTGGGATTTTGTGATGAGTGCTTTAAATCAAATTCAATTTGGATTTGAAAATTCTTTGAAATTGGTTTTGAAAAATTAGAAAAAGAAAAAGAAAAGGAAATTCATCTTCACTCGGTTTTGGCCCAGCTCGCAGCCTGGCAGCGTGCCGTCTCGGCCTGCCTTGCCGCGGCCCGCTTCTTCTTTTTCCCCGCGCCCGCCTTCTCCCGCATGGGCCGAGCCCAGCCGCAGCCGCCGGCCCAGCTTCACCGCGCGAGCGCCTTCCCCTCTCCTTCGCGTCGCTGACAGCCCGGACCCACGCGTCAGCCGCATCCCCTTCCTCAAGCCACCGTCGGATTCCCCTTCCAAAAACTCCACCGACCGAATCCACATCTCAATCTCCCTCTTTTCTTTCTTGGAGCCGCCTCTAGGCTATAAAAACGGGATGCCGCACCCCTTCGCTTCACATTGACCTACGAATCGTAGCTTCTAACGTCCCGTGGTGGCTACGCCCGAAGTGCCGCCCTAGCCGCCCGCCTCTCCGAGCCGCACGCGCTCCTCGCTTCGTTCTCGGCCTCGATTTTGCTCTAGGTAAGATCGCGTTGAAGTTATCTACCCGTTGGTGTATTTCTTTCGCGAGGTAGTGCTCTGTAGCGCGAGGAAGCCATCTCCGGCCATGGCACCGCCGCGGGAAGCTCGCCGACGGCCGGAGTCCAGCCGGAGCGCCGCCGGGTCTTCCCAGATCCAATCTGGACCCTCCGATTCGAATCCAACGATCTAGATTAGAAGATACCGGTTCGCGTGAACTTTTGTAAAAGAGACCCTGAACTTTTGTGTTATCGAACCCGCGGTCCAAAGCGTAAACCGGAAAATACGTTTTGATTAATTGAAAACGTAATTCGTTTCGGAAAAAGAAAAATACGTTTTCTGATATTTACAGTTTTGCCACTGAGTTTGTTTTAGTCATAAATTATCCGTTTTAACTCCGATTTGATCCATTCAAATTGCGTTAGATTCGTATTTGCGAGCTCTACATGATGATAGAACTGTACAGTAGGTTTGAGATAATTTATTTTCGAGTTTATATTAAAGTAATTATTTATCTATAGGAAATCTTAGAAAATTCATAACTTTTACGTTTTAAATCCAAATTTCGTGATCTTTATGTCTATGTGATCGTAGTAACGTGTAGAAGAGTTTTACAAACTTGTTATACTGTTAGTGCTACTGTTGGTTAGGTTTTCTATTTTTAAGTTCCGATATGAGATTTAATCTATTATTTTAATAAAGTAGATCTTGTTTAAATCATATCTTCTACGTTTTAGATCCGTTTTAGCTCATTCGAGTTGCGTTAGATTCATAGCAATGAGATTTACGCGTTAGTGACAGTATTTACCATATTACTAATTCTGAAATTTTATGGTTTAAATCATATCTTGATTAATAATTATGCAACTGGGTTTTGTAAATAAAATATGATTTGTTTTACTTTAGTTTTATAATTTGAATCTAAATTTGACTTAATTCCATATATAGTATCTATAAAATATCTTATATATGTTATTATATAATTAAAACACATGAAGCTAATAGTTTTATATTTTCTCCTATGAGCAAATCTTTCGGTAGATGTATCTTTTCAACCGTAGCTCTGATTAGTGTGTTTTTCGCGTCTGTGTATTCGTAGAGAGACGTAGATTCGTTCTACAAACTTTTCATCTTAATTTTATGTTTGGTGTATTGTTCTAATTTAGATCTATTGTTTGCTTCGTGTATGATTGTATGGATGTGTGTGTGGTGATTTATTGATCAAGTCCAGTCGGTGAGATATACGTGGTTATCAAGAAGAAGAAGAAGAAGAACGTTGAAGATTAAAGCTTACCGAAGGATCGGTGTTTAAGACAAGTATAGCATGGGATTATCCTTGTTTCCTATTCACCTTTAATATACTTAATTCATGTGCATGTGTCTACCTTGTTACCACTAAGGATATCCTAGTTTTTGTATCTTGTACCTTAACACCCATGGGATATTGCATTGGATAGTATTTATGCTAGTGCTCAAGATAAATAACCATGATCTGTAACTTGACTAATGGTATATGCAATAAACGTTTAAAAGATGCTTTATAGAAACATGGCTCAAGAGGGCTAGAGCATATTTGGTTGTTTCTATGGTGCTCTAGTTTCTCTCCTTAAGGACTTATCTGTAAGCGAACATCCGGGACTTACAGTACAACTGTGAGGGCTATATGGCTCTGGCTTTAGTCAAGTATGAGGACCTTTTCTAGCTTGTTAGAGGTTACCCTTGTGGCGCAAATGGGGTGAAGCAGACTGTGGATCCCTGCGTGGTGTATCACACGGACTGACTTCGGAAACCTAGCGGCCCTAACTTGTTAGACGAACCTTTGAAAGGCTTCATAGTGAACCCTGCCTGCTCACCTTGGGAGTGTTTTGGGGATTGGTCGCCTCGGGCATATGGGTAATCACGACTCACAGTGAAAGTGTACAACCTCTGCAGAGTGTAAAACTGTTATAACAGCCGTGCTCACGGTCACGAGTGGCCTTGGACCCTTACAGAATAAATGATGAACTCTGATGATAATGATAATACTGATGATATTAAAGCTCACTAATGATTATTGTTTCTTGCTATACATTATTCTTGTTTACATGATCATGAGGTTATTTGGGATTATGTTAAACTTGTTGCTACTCAACTGCTAAAAAGATGACTCACTAAAAGCTATTGCAGTAAACCCGTGTTAAACTTTTTGAGCTTCATAAACCCCATGTTATATTTGATGAGTTCGACATGGACTCACTCTTGCTATTTCCCCACATCTCAGAAAGGGTACCAGACTGTTAGATTCTGGAATTGTTAGGCTTGTGATCAACCAGTTAGTTTGATCCTGGAGTGAAGGTTGCACCCGGTGTTCAGAGTTGTCTTTCCGCTGTGTTATTCTCTAAGGTATATTTTATACTATTGTGTTATGTATATTAAGCATTTGTCTTTTGATATTACACTTATCTGTGGCTATATGTGAGATTTGTCTTCTTTATTTCACATATGGTGTATGTCTGGTTTTGTCCTTGAAACCGGGTGTGACAGATGTCATCAAATTATACATGTTATAAATACGGACATGTTTATGAATTTAATATTAAAACTAGAAAATCTTTTTTCTAGGATTTTCGTCTGTTGCCTAGCCCACTTATCGGCCTAATCACCAGCTTGCCTTTTTTCAATGTCCGTCAACCCAACCTCCAGCTTGTCCTTTCTTCTTCGGTTCTTCCATTGGCACACTCCTAGAGCTGGGGTCGGATAATAAAAACATGCCCAACCATTGCAGCCTCTCATGTCTTACTATTAGCGTGTGTTTGGTTTGAGGGTTGAACTGGGTTAGTTGGATCAAGCCCTTTTTTGGAGGTGTTTGGTTTGGATTCCAAATTAAGGGTTGAGTTCATCCCAATAGGGAAAATGCCCTTAATATGCGGGTTCGTCTGATTCCTCCAAAATGGAGAAACCGATCCAACCCACTTCGTTTTCCTCAAGCATGTGGGCAGGTGCTCTAGGCCTGAGCTGCAAGGGCATGATGCTTGAGGCTCCAAGGGCGAAGTCGAGGCGAAGCTCCGGAGGCGATAGCGGTCGGAGTTCGGCGGCAAGGTCAGGCGGAGCTCCGGTGGCGAGGGTGCGGCCGATCACCCTAGGTGGTGCATGGGAGCGAGCTTGTGGTGGAGCGGCGGCGGTGGTGCTCGGGGTCATAGTGTCGAGGATGGAGCCGACTGCACGTCATCTGGGTAGAGCGGTATCGGGTGAGGAGCCAGCGGCGTTTGCGTGATTGCATCGGGAGAGAAGAAAGGTAGGGGAAGAAGGAAGAGAAAGAGAAAGGCAGGGGCCCACATGCCAGAATCTGCAACCCACATCCATTTGCCTTCGAACCAAATAGAAATCTAGGATAGCTCCATCCCTCTAACCAAACATGAGATGGATTCAACCTAACCCAAAAAAAGTGAGGTGAAACCAAACCCATTCCACTTGGTTCCAAACCAAACACATGCTAACTGAGCTGCGAGCTCCATGGGCCAATGCTAAAACTAGTCTCTTTGGGTCACGTGCAAACGACATGATGGCATTAGCGGTAGGGACTTCACTTGAGAGTTGAGACGAGGGTTTTAGATGTGTTCTTTTTCTATCATAGTCTTATGAGGATAAACATGGATGCTCTTTTAGAGCCTGCAATTATTAATAGTAAGGAAAAGAAACAGAGACAATGAAATATCATCTTTTTCAATAAAGACATTAAATATTTGGAGAAAGAATACAATCATAGGTGCAATTGGGACCTTTATATATTATTGTAAGCCTAAAATCAATAATCTAAGTTGTTGCCTTGTATCACCAAGCTAATAACTGACGGTGCAACAACTTGCTGATTGCAAGTCGAGCTATGTCAGAGGTTGCTTTATTCTTGCAAATTGTCTGTCCTAACTAAACCGAATATCTTATCGATCGACTATAAATAAATAGCTTAAAAAACCGTTTTTCCATGGAATAATTGAACAACGAACGAAGAAGCATGGCGCAGCACCCGAGCAGCACTCTACGACGATGGTTGGGGTGGCCGGCAGGGGTTCCCGGGTTTCGTATAGTTGCAGTTGCCGTTGCCGGGACCGCCCGGCGACCCCTTGCCCTTGTCTAGCACCTGCCCCAGCTGCCACCCGCCGTCGTCCGCCCCCGCCGCCGCATTCAGCAACGGCCTCGCCGAGAGGATCACGTCGCAGCATTGCATCAGCAGCACGGCCACCACCACCGCCTTCACCATCGTTGCCGCCGTCGTCGATGCCATGTCGATGCTACGTTTGATTGCAAACAAGCTGGGGCTAGGTGTGCGTTGTTGCTACTTGCTAGCTAGTGAGGAGCTGAGTATATGTGCGCGTACGTGGAAGAAAGCGTCGAAGTGTTTGGTTTTGGTTGGAGGGAAACATGCATGATGGCTTCCTTTTATAGAGTTCGTTTCCCATATGTCTGATCAATGGCCGAACAAACATACTAGTACATTACTATGGACCGGGTACCATTTTCGAGACTTCTAAATTTTGTTCTCAGGTCAAGCCTAAGCCCTTACACGGTTTAATTTTCAAACTGTTGATCAGCGCGGTCCATTTGAGTTCAAATTCTGAAGGTTGAAGTCGATGCAAGTGTCGTAACGAAGGCATATGAACGAACTCCCTAGCTAGACCATATATGATCATATATAACTACGAACTCCGATCCAACCGTGAAATATCTATTTCCTCGACTCAGAAATGGTATTCGGCAAGTGTTCTAGCTTCTCATTGCCTTGTTGCTAGGGTTCGTGAATTCTCAGTCGATCTGTGCTTACGGTTGGACTGGTTCAAGCGTGAATGTTTGTGACTTTGGACACGTACGGTTCGGTCGTATTCTACGAGTCACCGCGGACTAATCTCGATCATCATGTTCATGTCATATATCTCGATCATCATGTTCTACGTAGGCCGTGTAGTACTACCCTATTTCTATTGTCCATGCGCATTACGATCACAAGAGTAGTACTGTAGGCTGTATGTAGCTTCCGAGGATAAAGCAGCGCGCCTCCAACACATTTCTTCGATCATGTTCTCGCAGTCATATTTTGAGTAGACCCGCGCCGATTGCATGTACTTGGACTCCGGTGCGTTACATCGGACGGTCCGGTGTAGCCGCTCAGGTCAAGCCCGAACGAATTGGATTTATAATCATCTTATATTGAAATTATTAGTTTACTAGTCGTCACTTAATTACCAAAACGTTTTTGTTCCTTGTTGGTGAGGCTTTCTTTTAACGTTCAGGTCAGGTCTTTTGTAACATTACAAACTTGTTTTCATCATAGATGTGGCTTAATTCCTTTCTTATTACTGCTACCATTGTTTGACTCAGTATGGCCTCAAGTAAATACACGTTCAGGTCTTCAGAACATTACAAAATCCCAAGCGTGGTGCGCCCATGTGTGTGCCATATATTATCAAAATTCCTTATATTGGGTAAATTAAATGTGCTTTATGAATCTATACAGCTAGAAGGGACATGCAACCATTACAAGATCATGTAGATGTCCCAGTATAGCTTTTAATCTTAAAGCGGCTCTGTGGTCTTATATTGCTACCGGAAGACTTAGCTAAGGGCGTGGAAAAAGTGAATCTTCACTTCCCTCTTTATCTCACTTCCACCTCTGATGGACCCCACGCATCAGGGGGCATAATGCAAAAGATGAAAAAAAAAACCCACGGCGTTTTCTTCTTCCTCCGATCTCACGTGTCCTAGGTGCGGGGCGGAGCTCTCGGCTAGCTGGGCGTCGCCACGGCCTCGCTGCTCGCCGAGTCGCACATGTCGTCTGTCACAACCATATATAAACACGTGCCCATATATATGATGTCATCTGTCACAACAATATAAACACATGCGTGTCGCACGTGTATATGACTACGCGTATATAGAAGATATAAGATATAGAGACACTTGCATACAAGAGTAACAAGTTTTACCAAGAGGACTAAGAGACTGTTTGGTTGGGAGACTGAAAAGTTGCTGGGCTAGGCAACCACTCCGGCGTTGGATTTTATCAGCTTGGGGTGGATATGTCTGCCTGGCTGTTTTCTTGCCTGGGTGGCAGCAACCAAACAGCCCCTAAGTCGTGGGTGCAGTCCCGAGGTCAAAGTGAGAATATAATGCTACACACTGCACCCAGCTTGCATAGAACTTTACAAGGCCCCGTTTGGATCCACCCAACTAACTGTTAGTTGTGTTAGGTAGAAGAAATCAACTAATAGCTAATTATTAGCTAGGTGATAGGTAAGACATAAATTAGCTAGGCTTATTAGATGAGGATCCAACAAACCGATCCTCAACTAATTTTTATCAGCTGACTATCGCAGGATCCAAACACGCCCTTATAATCATAATCAATTTACTTCTAACGATGTTATCATTTTCCCAGATCTCGTGATGATCTTAAGATTTATTTGGTTGCCTTCTACTACCCTGAGCGCTATATGATCCCTCTACACAGCGGTTCACGGTACTGCATAGCTTGCTTCCGACTGGTCGCCATCCCGCTCACTACAGCTTGCACTCGGCAAAGGCATGTTTGCACTCGGCAAAGACTTTGCCGAGTACAACACTCGGCAAAGAGGCTCCGTCAAAGAGTCTCACGGTAAAGGTAGCTTTGCCGGGTGCCGAATCTCGTGCACTCGGCAAAGGCTTTGCCGAGTGCCATGCTGGCACTCGGTAAATATTTGACGTCGTCCATCCCACAAGGATCACGCCGTCTTTTTTTTTAATTTTCTTTGCCGAGTGCAACACCCGGCAAAGACTTTTGTTTTTTTTAAAATCCTCTTTGCCGAGTGCCACACCGCAGGCACTCGACAAAGCTCGTTGCCGAGTGCCTCACCCGGCACTCGGCAAAGCTTGTTCGTTTAATTTTTTTAAAATTCCCTCTGCCGAGTGCATTGACCATTGCACTCGGCAAAGTTCTCAGCTTTGCCGAGTGCAATGGTCAATGCACTCGGCAAAGGCACCTCTAAAATTTATTATTTTTTTGTTTTTTGCTTTTCCATGTCAACAACAATGCATATATATATATCAGAAACCATAATTTAACAGCAATATATCACAAACCACATATTTATATCACAAACGACCAAATTTATCACGACAAGTACATAATCCACAATATCTTACAAACGACAAGTCCAAAGTCCACAAGTTCAAAGTTCACAAGTTCATTACATAAAAAACGACTCCGCAAGCTGTTCACGGCGACTGTGAGGGTTGGGATGGCCTAATGTGCGACACCGGTGACCCTCCGTACTGGTTTGACGCCGCCCCCGATTGATGCTGCACAAGAGAGAAGAGATTGCACGTGAGTGACAAGATAAATATGTAAGCAGTTTAAAGGAAAGTTGAAAAATTTGGCAGCACCTCCCCAGTATGGGGAGGTTTCCAAAACGTGCAAGAAAAACGTCGGCACGAAGGCCGACAACCACATTTTGGCCAACACATCAACAAATCTGGCACAAAGGCCCACAAATCAACAAAGCCAGCGCGAAGACCATCACTAGGTTTGACACTAAGCATGAGCATAGAAAGTAAAACATCCGTACTCATACTCACCGGAGTAGAATCTGGATGATGTGGTGGTGGTGGTGGTGCAAGCAGGTGTTGTGGGATCTCCCAACCTTGTTGCTGCCCAATTTGTTGCACGAACTTGACCAAATCTGCCACGTGTCGCTGATCATGCTCCCGCTGGGCCTCCAAAGCGTGTATCCTCTGAGGCTCGGCCTCCTGCTCGGCCCGCTCAGCCTCCCGCTCAGCCAGCTGGGCCTCCTGCTGGGCCCGAAGTAGCTGCAGCTCGGCCTGCAACATTTGACCCCAATGTTTCAATAATGCAGAGCTAAGGAACGTAAAAGTCAAAGAACGACGAATGAAACTGGAATACTTACCTGGAGTGTCGCCACCGCTGTCGGCCGTTGGCTTATGGGCACGCTAGAGCTCGTGCTCGCTGCTCGGAGGCGGTTGAGAGGAGTAGAGCCCATGTCGATGACGCCATCGCCAAGCCAGAACCGCCCATGCTTTTTGCCTTGCCTCACCCTCATCACGAGCTGAGGATCAAGGCGCTCCTCGGTCCTCGGATTGCAGTCTGGCCCATTGACTGACCTTGCCGCCTCCGTGTATGCAGTGAGGCGGGTGTGGACGCTGGAGTTGGTGTACGCCTCTGGGCCCGCATCTGGGTTGTACTAGATGTTGGACTTTGCCAGGCCCATGTGGACCAGAGCATACGCCGTGATGAGGTTAGTTTCCATGCTCTACTCTGATCCGAGATAGAATTTCGGCAGCACCTCCCCGCTGTTCTCCCGATACACGTCCTAGAAGAGAGAGTGTGTATCCGGAGAACAACAGGGAGGTGGTGCTGAAACTCCGTCTCGGATCCGAGCAGAACATGGAAACTAACCCATCTACGCATCCGCGGGCTGTCTAAAAAACGTGGACAATCCGAAACAGATACGGTCATAGATATGCAAAGATCCGCATACCTCCAACCGTATCTGTATCGGACGGGAGATGCCTAACTGGGCTACACCGATCTACGTATGACAACGGTAAGGAAGAGAGCTTAATTATACCTAGAGTGGCGGTGGAGACAGGCTAGCGGCGCAGTGGCGAGTCGGCGCTGTGCAGGCAGGACCGCAGCGCCGACGAAGACGATCAGGGTCGCCTAGGTGCTCTGGGTCCCCTCCGACAGGTCCTGCTCTGCAAAAGAAGAAACACATCACTATAAGTTGAAAAATTCGGCAGCACCTCCCCTGTACGGGGAGGTTTCCAAAACCTGCAAGAAAAAACATCGGCACGAAGGCTGACAACCACATTTCCAGCACGATGGCCCACACATCCACAAACCCGGCACGATGGCCGACAACCCTAGGGCTTTACCTTCTTCTTCGGCGAAAGTAGAATGTATTTTGTTTACTTGTTCGAATTTAGGACTTTTTATGACTTTTTGCTATATTTCTTGAATTTATTTTGTTTACTTGCATTTTTTTGAAAAAGTAAATTTGAACTGTAGGTGCATGAAATAATGAAATCTAGTCATTCAAAAATGATATTCATGTTGTAGAGTGTATTTTGAGGCCGTATCCAGGAACTCACCCAAAATTTTGCCTTGTTCATGAAACATGGCCACCCGCTTGTGGTCGGAGTGTTTTTAAATTATATAAAATGCAAATGAAGTTCAAAAATCATGAAACTTGTCGAGGTGTCATGTTATGGCATGTAGAGGCTATGATAAAAAATTGAGAAGGTTTCGAGTTGCGACGTCAGATGCCTAAAACCCGGAAGATGTCTGGGTTTTAGGCATCCGATGTCGCAACTTGCTCGAAACCTTCTCAATTTTTTATCATAGCCTCTACATGCGATAACATGACATCTCGACAAGTTTCATGATTTTCAGACTTCATTTGCATTTTATATAATTTTAAAACACTCTGACCACAAGCAGGTGGCCATGTTTCGTGAACAAGGCATTTAAAATTTTGGGTGAGTTCCTGGATACGGCCTCAAAATATACTCTACAACATGAATATCATTTTTTGAATGGCTAGATTTCATTATTTCATGCACCTGCAGTTCAAATTTACTTTTTTAAAAAAATGCAAGTAAACAAAATAAATTCAAGAAATATAGCAAAAAGTCATAAAAAAGTCCCAAATTGAAACATGTGCTTCTATACAATATATAAGGACTACAGAAAAAAAATTGAAATCAAAATTCAAAAAAAATCTTTGCCGAGTGCCTTTCCTGACACTCGGCAAAGAGGGCCTTTGCCGAGTGCCAGGTGGAGGCACTCGGCAAAGAAGCTTGCTTTGCCGAGTGCTAAGTCCCAGCACTCGGCAAAGCTTGACGGCGTGGGTGACCTCGGCCGTCACCTGACGCCGTTTTTGCCGAGGGCCAGCTTTGCCGAGTGTTGCACTCGGCAAAGAAGGCCTTTGCCAAGTGTCACTCTTTGCTGAGTGCCAGGCACTCTGTGGCACTCGGCAAAGGCCTATTTTGCCGAGTGTCGCTCTTTGCCGAGTGCAACACTCGGCAAACTGGGGCTCTGCCGAGTGCCCGTGTTTCGGCACTCGACAAAGCCTCCTGCACTCAGCAAAATAGGCATCTCCCGTAGTGGCTCTGGCTCATGCTCCGTGCTTGATTTGTCTATTTGGTCTTTGCTCTTTCCCCACAACAGCATGTATAGGCCCAGAATCACAACAGCACCCCCTATTATGCTGCATATATATAAACATCAGTGGATTATTGACGATGATAAACTGTCATCAGACTTGTTGAGTTATTGGATTCCATTAATTATATATGCAGATTATATACCTTCCTATGTATAGGTTTTCGCCGAACATGAAATAGGCCAGCATGGCCGCCATGATTGCCGCTAAAGGATCAAACATGGTAACGAAGACGGGACCTTTCTTCTGGGTGCACCACAGCTGAACGTAGAATGTGAAGCCGCTGCAGGCAATTCCCTGAAACTCGATCAAAACAAAACGACATTGAATCGAAATGGGAAACCCATGTCCGGATATGTTACGGATTGTACTAGCTAGCACAGTTGTACACTTACCGAGTAGACGACGCACCAGAACTTGAGGCCAAGAAAACCTATCATCCAATCTTGGTGCTTGTGCCGCATGAACACCGCGAACACGGCTGACTGAATCCCTCCAACCGTGCACATCCATGCCGTTAGCGAACAATGGGCTGGGTACCGCTTGATTGAGGACGCCTGTAATACAAGCATATCATTAATTCGTCTTAATGTCTTATATGTATGTATCTTAAAAAGCTAGCTACGGATTTGGGCTGGATCGGAGGATGTTGTTGCCTTGTTGGCACCTATGTACCTGTAAAATGAACCAGATGGACCAACATAACCGCCGCCGCCAGTCTCCCGTCGTCCTCCACTCCACCGTTGGTCCCCCTCCCTTCTCCTCCGGCATCTCGCCGGAGGCTGAAGGGGGTGGGGATCCATTGTTTTTAGTAAGTTTTTTTTCTAATAGATCGAGTCATTAGGGTTAGTGTCTCTCCATGCCAAACTTTTTAGTACTGAAGTTTTATCTCCTCCTTCTCCTCTCCGGTGACGGTGAAGAGGAAAGGTAGAATCGTCTTCTTCATGGCGGCTCCGTTGAAGATGAGGGCGACAACTTCGGCGTCAGCATCTTCATCAACACGACGACATGAAGACTTTTATTTCCGGACGGCGGCATCAAGGAGGAGATGATGTTGCCGCCATGGAATAGTTTTCTCCAGTCTCTTCTCTGTTTTGTTGTGGTTAGATCTAGCCACGATGAAGGATTAGGGAGAATATTTTTCAGATCAGTTTTCCTCACTCTTCGGTGGCAGAAAGAAAAAGGAAGACACCGGAAAGAAGAAGTTCCTCAATTCCGCCTACAGGAATGTTGGCCGTCGTTCGTTGGGCATTTATTCTCAGGCCATTTGCCGAGTGTTTTCCTGCACGGTCATTCATACTGCAAAGCATCTAACAGGTTAGGTTTTGAGTTGTGTTATTTACAGCATGGCTACTATTTTATAATCCAAAGTGCTTGTAACGTGTTGATGTACCCAGCTATCATATAATATAATTCTTATTTTGTCGCAAAAAAAAGCAGCTGACCAATGCGAGGATTGCACAATTACACTTGGCAAACCCTTTGCCAAACACTCGGCAAATTCCACTTGGTAAAAAAAAGTGTCGGCAAAGCCGTCTTTGCCGAGTGCTTTTTGTCAGGCACTTGGCAAATAGTTTGCCGAGTGCCCGACACTTGGCAAAGTTTGAAACGAAAAAAAAACCGAAAAAAATTGCAAAAAAAAATTTTACCGGGTGAGGCCCACACCGGCCAGCGCAAAATTTTCGCGTAAAATTCGTGCGCTACGCGGCCGGTGGGATTCAAACCCACGACCTCTCCCTCGCGCGTAACCCTCTCTACCACTACACCACACTGTTACTTATGTCTAAATTCTATTTTGGTTCCTCACATATTATACAAAACCGAATGTATATTGCTTGTTTGAGGCCCTAAAAGAATTCAAATTAAAAGGTTGTCAATAACAAAGTTTCATAACTTTTCGAAATCTACAACTTTTATTTAGGAAGTTTCTCCATCCAAAGTCGTTTACAAAATTTGAATTTCAAATTTTAGAAATTCAAACGTAGTTTGCATGACAAGATGATTTCAAATTAAAAAGTTGTCAACTACAAAGTTTCATAACTTTTCGAGATCTACAATTTTCGTTTTGGGTGTTTTTCCATCTGAGGTCGTTTGAAAAATTCGAATTTTAAAATTTTAAAATTCAAACGTAGTTTTGCATGACAAGATGAACTCAAATAAAAAAGTTGTCAACTACAAAGTTTCGTAACTTTTTGAGATCTACAATTTTTATTTTGGGTGTTTTTCCATCCGAGGTTGTTTGAAAAATTCAAATTTTAAAATTTTGAAATTCAAACGTAGTTTTGCATGACAAGATGAACTCAAATAAAAAAGTATCCAACTACAAAATTCTATAACTTCTCAAGATTTACAAAGTTTATTTTGGTTGTTTGATCATTTGTTCATCCGATATGGTGGTTCTAACATTATTCACAAATCTTATATATCGTTCTTGTAGTTTCATGAAACTTACGAGAGAGATGTAGATTTTGTGAACAACGTTACTATTGCTTTGTCGAATGAAGAAATGACCAAAATAAAATTTATTGATCTTAAGAAGTTATACAAATTTATAGTAGAAAACTTTTTCATTTGAATTAATTTACTGCTTCAAAATGTGCTTTGACATTTGTCTTTGCCGAATGAAAAAAAAAACACTCGGCAAAGATCTTCTTTGCCTAGTGTAAAAAAACACTCGGCAAAGAAGCGTTTTGCTGAGTGTTTTTTTGCACTCGGCAAAGAGCTTTTTTTTACCGAGTGTTTTTTATTTGGCTTGCCCAGTGTCAAAAAAAACACTCGGCAAACCACTTGACACTCGGCATAGAGCCGATTTCCAGTAGTGTGTATGGGTGTCTTCCAGTGGCTCGTTATTGCTTCTCCTTTGTACAGAGTCATGGTGGTCGCCCCGGCGAGCGATACCACCGTCCCAGCAATTTTGACCATCCCTTGTAGGCTCTTGGCGTCTACAATCTCCATCCTGAAACCAGGATGATCGAATGAGAGTCGTCGTCAAACTGCGAAACTTTATCTCTGATTATATTCGATCAGCTCATCATCGAGATCATCAGTTGTCAAAATTAATTTTTTACAAGGACAGAAAGGGTATGTAGTATCACCGGCGACCTAAGGATGATAGCGATGACAAAAGTTATTGAATGGATCGGACGGTATTCACCATAGAAGTGACAAATGTTGAAGATGTGTACTCTAAGCTCGCGAAGTACAAGTTAGGACCTAAGCTCACCCTGCAAGACAAACAAGCAGCTAGGCGATCTTAATTAATAAACTCACTAAAAACCCATTTCGCTTAAGGATTTTTTTATTTTTTCTTTAAAAAAGCAACAATAATACACGTGATCTTGTACTCTTCTCATTGATCTTGCCCTTTATTACCCTAGAAGTGACAGTACAAATATCTCCAGGAACAGCATGAATGTCATTTTAGGCCTCAACCCCCTGCATGTACAAACAACAACATCAACAAACAGACAAGGAGGTGCATATACACACGGGAGACAGAGTATATAATGAGAGAACAACTGCGCATCGTTACTTTAACTTGAAGAAATGATCGATCGATCTTACTTCTCAAAGTAGTAGGCAAAAGGCCAAATGGGAACAGCGACGAGAAGATGCCTGTAGTAGACGTAGGAGTTGAGCTCCATGTCCATGGCGGCCTCGGTGATAAAGGACATGAGCGCGAAGCACAACTGCGCCAGGATCATCACCAGGTGCGGTACGTACCTAGTACTACTCCGCACTACTCCTCCCGTCCCATGAACCCTACGAGCCATTTTTCCCTTCTGGATCGGACAGCTAGCTATGCAATACTACTCCCCGGCCCCGAGCACATGTAGTACAAAATGTTCTCTCATCCACTTGAATCGATCAGTTGTGCTACCACAACTGATTGCAGTTTACAAATTGAGGAAAGTCGGGCAGCAATATTTATTAGGTTCCAACGAACAATTGGTATATATATGAACGAAACATGCTCTGATGCTCATGCTTCTGGTAACAGTTGCATTCATTTCTTGTATGTGATGTTCTGGTTAAAGCAATGCGAAGGTTTTGGCAAGGCATGATGATTGTCCCTATCAAGGTCGCAAATATTCATGCAGTCTTCCTTTCCATTTTCCTAATTAAATGATTTCCTTTTTTTTCTCTTCACATTTTCACTTTTTAGAAGTTAGATTCAGATAGTAGGGTTTTCATTGAGTCATGAAATTCCACGGGAAATTTTTTGATCACATTATAGTGCTTCTATTTATTTTAGGGCAGCTCGCAAGCAATTTGGACTCACTAGATAGTTTGGACAATGATTTTACATCGTCTGGATCTAGACATCTAGTTAACATCACTAAAGGTCATAACTCATGTGGTCTTAGGTTTACTTAGGCCCTGTTTAACTTCTTGCTACGTTGAGAGGAAGAGCTAGGGGACATTCTGCACAGTTGATCAGTTGATAAGACGACGGAGGCGGGTTTGGCATTTGCCGTGCGGCGAGCTCGAGCTCGATCGCACTGTGGGCTTGATCGGGAGTACTTTGTTCGGCCCGATCGCACTGTGGGCTTGATCGGGAGTACCTTGTTCGGCTATTCCAGCAAGGGAAATGCTTGCCCCAAGGCCCAAGAAAATAAACGGACGGCAGCTTGCGACTATCTCCCATGTATGGAGGTGACATCTCGCATACGTGTGATTGATTAAGGCTGGATTCAGTACAAGCACTTGATAACTTTGTTTTTTTTTTTTTGAAGGAACACTTGATAACTTTGTCAAGCACGGCCAGCGGAGTATACAGCTTATGATTTTAAATCACTTGAGGCACTTACAAAGCTCGATCCAGTAGTAAATCATGGAAATGTATATATATTAGTAAGGTTTAGCAATCCGATTGTGTCCTTGTTGTAAACAAGCTACTAGTACAAACTAGTTTCATTGCCTGCTAAACTTGTATCGATCTAGTCCTACTGAATCACAAACATCTTCCATTTTTTGAACGTAAAGAAATGGAATATAGTATAATTTTACAGGCCCATGTAATGCAATGCATACGTATGAATGAATACATAAAGGAAACATCAATCAGAGAGATTCAGAGGAGTAGACGCAGAAGGCTTGTAAGCTGCTGGGTAAGCTAGTTTATGGTTGGTAGCCGATTTCGTCGACGCCGGAGTAGCCGGGATCCCCGCCAGTCCTGGTTGCCTTCCCCCGGGTCGCTCAACGGCCTTGCCGCGAGGATGATCACATTGCAACACTGCAAGAATAGCACGACCGCCACCGCGATCCTCAGCATCACTGACGCCCTCGTCGTCGGTGGCGCCATATATAGCTAATCGATGAGGCCGATCGACGAGGTGGCTTGGTACTTTGGTAGAGCTAGCGCTAGTGTACTGTGTCTCGGAGCAATGCAATGTTTGTGTGCACGTCGAAATATAATGGTCCTTAGCTAGCTAGCTCGCTGAAGTGCCGGATGGATATGATGATGGAATGCTGGATGGTTTTTGTTGTGTTGAGCAACATGCATGATAGTTCCCGTCTTATATATAGGGTGTCGTTGTTGCGCATGTTAAAGCATCAGCCGATCGATCGAGAATAAAAATATGACTTGTCAGTTCTCACTCACGGCGCATCCGCACATATACGTACGCGGTTAGATTCCGGCCCGGCCCGGTCGGCCAGTCAGTTAACCGTGTTCTGGGTACTCCTTTTTTTGTTTTTATATAGGTAGAATAGAAAATAAAAAGGGGAATAACTAGATCAGCACCGTGGTGAATTTAAAATTCATCACTCCCTGACCGATCGAGTGCGTGGGGTGGAGGTGGAGCATGTCTCCGGCCAGGTTGTTTCCGCGGTTCAGCCGACGCTTCGGTGTGCCGTGACAGGGTGGTGGAGTCACGACTCACGACTGGGCCTAGTGGGAGCACCGAGCACGAGCATCTCACCGGCCACGGACCGTGGGCCCAAGCGCGGCACCCGGCACACACACACACGGGGATCGCGAGCTAAACGGGCCTCGGGCCTTCTTCCTCACTCCCCTGCGCTGGGCTGCGTTGCCTCCACAGTCCACACTCCAGCTGACCAGCTCTCCCATCCTCACCGGTCGATCACCCCGCCACGTCTCTCAAACTCGAACGCGATTTGGTAGATCACCGGGTCCGAGTCCGACGACCAGTCGCTGCCGACCACCCCTCTCCGCATGTAATGTACACAAGCAACTGAAACACCGAAGAATCAAAATCTTCCTGGGCATAGGTGACGAGTGCTTCTTCTCACCGACTTGTGTTTGAGAGGCTGAGGCCTCAACATAAATTCGAACTCATGCTGATATTCTTGAATCTCGATCCATGCCAGAATTCTCAACTATACCATGTAGGATAAAAACTGTGATCTCAGATACAACTACCTTGGGGCGGTGTTAGTATAACATGGAAGTGGATCAGTTGTTTGATGCAAGTATTCACATTCTGCTCAAGTGATGATGACCTTTGTTGTTTTCCTTTGGCAAAACGCCAAAACTATTACCCCTCCGCACCCGAGAGTTTCTGATGTAAAACACTCAGGGAGTCAGGGATAAAAAGGCAGCACTTTCATGTCAAAGCTGTGACCAAGCAAGTCTGAGCAACACAAATAACATTCAGATATATCTTATATCCTGACAAGTGACAAACGCCATTACTCACGTAGCTTAGCATATAGATCGATCATCCGACGGGAAAAAAAAAACAATTGAAAGGGGACATCAACTGGTATGATGATGCCACTGTTATTATTGTACTAATTAATAATACAATTTCAGAAAACCACATCTGGCACAACACAGTGGAGCCTTGGGAACAACAATACAAGGCACTGGCAATTTTCTGTAGAAAGGAATTCTGCTGGGGACATCTGAATCGGAGATTGCTTCACAGAACTATTCAAGACAAAAAAAAAATCACCAATCACAAAATTAGCTACACAACAGTTGTCCTGCCTTTTCCTAAAAAAAAAAAAGTTGCCTACCTGCACAACAAACTCAATCTATGCATATTATCCATTAATCATTACAAAGCAACAGCCAAGAAGTAATGTCTGTTAGAGTAACTTAGTATTGGTGGAGTTTTAAGCAAATATAAATATCAGCACTGTAACCAATATGAAAAACATTGAGAAACCGCTAAATTTGTATCTAAATTACTCAATTATGTCATTATGAAATATAATAGAAAGTAACTCCTGCTTGTATCAAGCTGGGCTACTCTACGACCAATGTATGAAATAAGTGTTGGTGCAATCTTGAATTTAAAGCATATTGTCACAGGTCTACTAACCATATTGCCTGAACATACCATGAAATTCAGTTTCCTGACATGATACAAGCAGTCAAGCACACAGATAATAAGTTCATTTTAACTAGGATAACTTAAGCTCAAAAGGTACTGCATATTTAGAGTACACATGAATAAGTTGATGGAAGAACATACAAGTTTAAGCTTGACTAGGTCGATTCTCTGGAATTGATCAACAGCAGATGCTTCACTCTTGCTCTTCCTCTTCTGTGGCAGTTTGTGTGCAGTCTGATGTTAGAAAACCAGGAAAGCCACACTCCAACTTTTTGTCCGGGATCCAAGTTGGCGTCTCCTTCCAGCCAGATTGAATGTATTTTCTGTACCTGAACAAATCATCAGCTACATTGAATTTTCTACTCCAAGTATTACCTAGATAGGATAGGCTGTAGTACGGGGACATATATGTAGAAGTGCTAACTCCAATTTGACAGCAGACAGCCACGACATGAGAGCAGGGTCTGTGAAGAAGCCGCGTCTTGTTGCATGAACATGCAGCACGTTTTCTGATTGTGCATGCTCCAAACTTATTCACGCTACCGGTGGATTTTGATTACAGGTGAACAGCTACACGCTTCTGCCCTGACCGAACCACAAACTTTTTAACATCATCCCCCAATATAACATTGTTGCCCTTAGTTTTCACGCAGGTCACCTGATGCACCTGGGCCTTCTGCATTTTGAGATTCATCTCATCTTGGACACGTTGAGGGAACTCTATTGCTGGGTCGTTGATTGCTTTGTTTGTTGTGGCACTTGTGTTTTTGAAGTACTCTACAATCCTCTTGAATGTCACCTCCACTATGGCACAGAGTGGAAAGCACTGTACCCCTTTGAATACATGGCCATGCTTATATATATCAGATATATCAGTGCTCATGATGCCATACCTAGAACTATGTGTCATGCAACAGTGACCACTTCTCCTTTGGTTTCGGATGGATCCAATCAGAAAACTTTGTTATCTTCCTTTGGCTGTCATCTCCATGATTTCCTTCTTCCCCATCCTGCACTGACTTCAGTTGGCTGCATGGTGCCTCAAGTTCTGCCTCATCATGCTCGCCTGACCCATGCTGCATTTCCTGACTTATACTACTTTTTTTCTCTGCCATATATTTCGATGTCAACTCAACTTACTTGGTTGCTTCTGCTGGCAAAGCCTCTTGAACATCGTCACCAGCTTCTTGTCACTAAAATACGCCAAGAAGTTTAGCGACTGTGGATTCAGTACTTTTCTTGTTGTGTTGATCTGAGTACTCGCTGCAAAGCCTAAATAACGATGAAGTGACAACTCACTGTAAAGGCTACGTCCGTATACGTGTACTGCGATTCCTTTGTTGAAGTGATGGTACCTGAAAAAAGTACGAACCTGCAAAGCCTACGTCGTTTGTCTACTGAATTGTCTTTTGCCTCGATGCAGACGTCGAAAGTTAATGGAGTGTTGCCTCCATTAAATGGTTGTAAAGCGACTAATACGGTTGGAGGCATCAGAAATCCAGGAGTACATTTGTTTACATCCATGCAAACATACAACCATACGACTAATACAGGTCAACCAGCACGACGCCCACGTTTGACGGCCTGTGCTCCTTGGTGATGAATCTACGCCGTAGGGTAAGTGAACTGGTCTAGAGGACGGCGCTGGCATGCCGGCCGGGTCGACTCTGTAGGCTGCGTACCCTTAGTCGGTTGAGTCAGCAGAGGTGCACCTGAAAGCTGTGAGGGCCCAGCCTCATCGGGGAACCAAGGAGGAGTGTCATTGGTGGAAAAGATCGCAAAGCTGCTAGTACCCGCCGTGTACTCACTGCAAGAAGCACGTCCACCTACCAAAAAATTGTAAGGTCACATAGAGCATGTTACGTACATAATGCATGAAGAAATTGGAAGGTCATCGCAAAAGTACCTAGGACTCCAACCGTCGGGTGCGAAGAACGAGCACGTCCTCCAGATCCTACGACTGGAGGCGGAGGTGAAGGGGCGCTGGAGGCTCACCCTACTGGACGTGAACAACTACGTCTATGGTGTGGCGGCACGATGCCCGGCGTACTCCCGCCAAGCAACGTTGCCCCAGTCGTCGAAGGGCGGCAACCAACTCGATCCTACCAACCGTTGGGGGTTCTGCTCGAACCGCTGGGTATACGAAAGCAGCTCGTTGCCCACATCGCTGCAGTCTGCAAGGCAGGCATGTATTATTGCATGAATTGTTGTGACTCATTGGTAAACTAACGATAGGACAAAGAAGTTGACAAATCTACTTACTAGAGCATGGAAAGCAGCCGGTGGCTCCATTGCGAACGTGTCGATGATCTTGGCCTCGTGCGGCGTGGCCTCTACCGGCACGGGGAAGCAACGGACGCGTGTGGCTCCATGGAACCAACACAAGTACTCGCGGTACGTGCCCTCGTCGAATGGTGCACCTAGGTCGTGCACGTCGGTGGCCGCCTCTGCCCAGACGTTGACCCAAGGTAACATCCTAAAACGATGCTGGGAGTGCGGAACACCCAAATACTCATGCAGCTCCCACCTCCATACATTCTCCCGCAATTTAGGTACCAACATACAGCTCCCAGCTCCATCCATTCTCCCGCAATATAGGCACCAACATACTAATCCTGAAACGATGCTGGGAGGGCGGAACACCCAAATATTCATGCAGCCAGGCTAAAACTTGTTTCCGGCTATAATCTAGCTGCGAATTTAGTTCTGTGTCAAAGACCTGGAACTCACTAAGGTCTACCCCGCTGTCCTCATATCTTGTTTCACCGTCGCCATAGTAAATTCTGAAAGGAACTAAATCGGTCGACATTCCTGGTCGCGTCGTGCAAAGTATCGTGTCAGTTAAATGAAGTACCATGCAAACTAAACAAAATAAACTGAAACAAAACTAACCCTAACAGCAAGCTACTAACTAAACTAGCTGTAATCCAAAAGTAACACAAAAAACTACATAACTAAACCAGCTAACTAAAATTAATGTTGGCACAACTAAGCCTAACCCTAAGTAAATCGAACCCTACAACCTAACTAAAAATAACTAACGACAGCTAAAACTAACCCTAAAAATCTAACTAAAAAACTAATCTACAACTCAAACGAACCTAAAAAACAAATCCTAATCCTAAAAACTAAATATACTAATTAATCTAACCCTAAAAAACTAACCCTATAAAACTAATTAATCTAACCTAATGTATGACTACAAACTAAATATACTAATTAATCAAACCCTAAAAAACTAACCCTAATGTACGACTACAAACTAAATATACTTATTAATCTAACCCTAACCACATCTAACTAAACTAACAAATCTAAATGAACTAACTAAAAAACTGAAATCTAAATTTACAAAAAAAAAAAAACCTTACCTACGCAGCGCCGGGCAAGCAGGCGCCGTTGCACGAGATGGATAACAGCAAGATGTTTCGCGTTTGATGCTCCAGATGACACCTACATCCTTGATGCGGCCGTGTCACACCTGAAGGCAAAGCGCACGAGTTTGATGCTCCAGATGACACCTAGTACATCCTTGATGCGGCCGTGTCACACTTGAAGCCTTCTCCATCTCTTTGGCCAGCGCACGTGTCATCACATAGCTCCCACCCACCGAACAAACATACTCGATCTGACGAACACCCCCACGCTTCCATCATTCTCCACACTCTTCCCTCCCCCTCACTATACAAATCCTCCTCCAGCCTCCCGTCTCATCTCAATCCCAAGAGCAACGCGAGATCACTACACGATCTCAAGTCACCAGCCATTGTTGATCAGCAAACCCAAGCTTAAGCGAGGAGCAAGCAATGGAGCTCATGCTCGGCGGCTTCGGCGACCCGGCGTTCTCGGCGGCGGTGCAGCAGCTGATGGACCTGCCCGACGAGCTGGAGCGACAGCTGAACGCGCCGACGCGGGCCTACATGCGCGACCGCCGGGCCATGGCCAACACGCCATGCACGTCAAGGAGCTGCCGTCCTGGCCGTCGACATGCCCGGGGTCAGCCTCTCCGATGTCAAGGTCCAGGTGGAGGAGGGCAACGCCCCTCCGGGTGACCTATCGGCCATTGGAGAGCCGACCGGGCCTTATGGGTCCCCGCGCGGCCGATAGGGGTCTTGTCGGCAGTTGGGAGCAAGAACCACCTTTAGAAACTGATTTCCACATTCCGAATACACATATAATGTCTGTACGTATAGAACAATATATATTCAAATACAATAATTTGAAAATTTATAAAATTATATACATAAAAAATACTTATGTGATAGAATGAGAGATAGTACGTTGATAATAATTAAAATCAAGTTGATACAAACCAAGTGTCACAAAGTATACACCAAAGTTCGTACAAACAAAAATAGACTACGCGGATGTAGCGTGCGCTGTGCGCAGCCGAGCTCACGCGGTGCTTTTTTTTCGAAACTGCGGTGACGAGTGGATATTTGGGCTGGCGTCGTGGCCCACCAGAGGGAGCGTCCGGGCGGACGGACGTCCTATTTCAAGAATTACCATTATTATTATAAGCTTGAAATCAGCATCCATATAAAAGGACAACTTGTGATATGGCAGGCTACTATTTTATTCTCACGTTGTCTTCTGTTCTAAATTAAGTATATATCGTAGATTCGTATCGATCTACTAGTATAAACAACTTCGAAAGAATCCATTTTTCCATGCATGGAACTCGCTGAAAGACATTGTAGTAGTAGGCAAGCTATCTAGGACGATGGTTGTTGTGGCGGGCAGCCGGGGTGCCCGGGTTTCTTCCAGTTGCAGTTGCCACCGCCCGGGCGTCTCAAGCCCGTTGCTCTTGTCTAGCACCTTCATGGTCATCCGGGTGTCCGGCCCTGCCGTCACATGCAGCAAAGGCCTTGCCGCGACGATCATCACGTCGCAGCATTGCATCAGCAGCACGGCCACCAGCACCGCCTTCACCATCGTTGTCGTCGCTGTCGTCGATGCCATGTCAATCAGACAACCAAATAATCGATCCCTTTGTGTGCTACTAGTGGAGAGTACGTAGTATACGTACGTAAAATGATGCGTCGAATTAAAGTGGGTTGGTTTTTGTTGGAGGGAACTACTAGCGAGGGAATTGAAGCATGCAAGCATATGTATGATGGCTTCCTTTTATAGTTCGTTACCCCATATAAGTGTTGTCTGAAAAAGTACTATAACTAAGAACGGGGATGGGGTCAGTTCTTCGCCTCTTACTGCTACTAGTATTTTCGGGTCTTCTTTAATTTTGTTCTCAGTTGAAGCCTAAGCTACGTTATGTTGTTTTCAACTGTTGTCGTTGATCGCCGCGGTCCATATTTGAGTTCAAATTCCAAAGTTTGAAGTCGATGCAATTGTTCTAATAACGAAAGCTTATATGAACTAAAATTATAAGGTGCCTAGTTAGCTAGACCACATATGAACATATACATACTACTCTGATCCGACCGTGAAACATTGGTTTAATTTCCTCCTTTCACTACGAACGAGTCCCACGGAAATGGTTCAGATAGATACTCTCATGCATTGGCATGTTGTTTGGGTTAAAAAATTGTGAATTCTCAGTCGATCTCAGCTACTGGTTGCATTGGACCGGTTCATTCGTGAATGTTTTGTACCTTTGAACGGTTCGGGTCGTATGTAATGAGTCCCCGCGGACTGATGATGATATTGATCCATCAATACAAGTTTATATATTACAATATGCGGCCTTATATATATGCTGCTCTGATTTAAATTATTTTATTTATTCTGGTATATTTGTAAGTAGCTTCCTAGAACATAGACATTGGTTTTGTCTCCTTTATGTGAGTATATAAGCGTAAAGTGTGAGCACGTACCATTTCTTAGTTTTGGACATTGAGGTCTTTTTAGACGAAAGAAGAATTATATTAGATTATTGTTGGGTACATATCATCACGTTACAAGTATTCTGGAATGCACTATATATATTCAGAAACTGATTTTTAATAAATTATACTCATGCTGTGAATAGCTCCAAATCTCAAATCCAAACCTGTATGACGCTTCGTCTGGATGACCGCACAGGCAAACACTCGGCAAAAGACCTGAGAACAGATGCCCAACAAACGACGGCTAATATTTCTGCAGGCGGACTTGAGAAACTTCTTATTTCTTGTGTCTTCCTTGTTCTTCTTTCTGCCATCGAGGAATAAGGAAGACTGATCTGAAACTTATTCTCCCTAGTTCTTCATCGTGGTCAGATCTAACCACAATAAAACGGAGAAGAGACGGGAGAAAATGATTCCATGGCGGCGATATCATCTCCGCCTTGATGTCGCCGTTCGGAAAGAAAAGTCTCCATGTCGCCATGCCGAGGAAGTTATTGACACCGTAGTTGTCGCCCTCATCTTCAATAAAGTCGCCATGGAGAAAACGAATCCACCTTGCCCCCTCGCCGTCGCCAGAGAGGAGGAGATAAATCTCCAATACCAAGAAACTTGGTATAAAGAGACCCTAACCCTAACAACTCGATCTACTAGAAAATTAAAACTTATTTAAAACGATGGATCCCCACTCCCTTCGGCCTCTGGCAAGATACCGGAAGGGGAAGGGAGGGGGACCAGCTGTGGTGGAGGCGGAGGCGGCGCTAGGGCGAGTCGAGAGGGGTTCAGTTTTGGAGATTGAGATCTAACCACAGTTTTGGACACTGAGGTCATCAAATTATACATGTACAAATACGGATATGTTTATGAATTTAATATTGAAACAAGAATCATTTTCCTAGGATTTTCGTCTGTTGCCTAGCCCATTTATTGACCTAATCACCGGCTTGCCTGTTTTCAACATCCGTCAACCCAACCTCCCGCTCGCCCTTTCTTCTTCCATTGGCACGCTCCTAGGGCTGGGGTCGGATAAGCACAACATGCCCATCCGATGCAGCCTCCCATGTTGTATTAGCCTATGTTTGGTTCGAGGGTTGAACTGGGTTAGGTTGGATTAGACCCTTTTTTGCAGGTGTTTGGTTTGGATTCCAAATTAAGGGTTGAGTTCATCCTAGTAGGGAAAATGCCCTTAATATGCGGGTTCATCTGTTTCCTCCAAAACGGAGAAACCGATCCAACCCACTTCGTTTTCCTCAAGCATGTGGGTAGGTGCTCCAGGCCTGAGCTGCAAGGGCACGATGCTTGAGGCTCCACAGGCGAGGTCGAGGCGGAGCTCCGGAGGTGATAGCGGTCGGAGCTCGACGTCAAGGTCGGGCGGAGCTCCGGGAGGACGCGGCGGATCACCGGGCGGTGCATGGGAGCAAGCTCGGGGTAGAGCTGCGATGGTGGCGCTCGGGGCCATAGTGTTGGGGATGGAGCGGGCTGCACGTCATCATGGCAGAGCGGTATTGGGCGCGGAGCCGGTGGTGTTTGCGTGATTGCGTCGGGAGAGAAGAAAGGTAGGGGAAGAAGGAAGAGAAAGAGAAAGGCTGGGCCCACATGCGAGAATCCTCAATCCACATCCATTTGCCTTCGAACCAAATAGAAATCTAGGATAACTCCATCCCTCTAACCAAACATGAGATGAATTCAACCTAACCCAAAAAAGTGCGGTGAACCAACCCATTCCACTTGGTTCCAAACCAAACACACGCTAACTGAGTTGCGAGCTCCAAGGGCCAATGCTAAAACTAGACTCGCTCTGGGTCACGCACAAATGACATGATGGCACTAGCGGTAGGGGCTTCACTTGAGAGTTGAGACGAGGGTTTTAGATTTATCCTTTCTCTAGTGTACTCTTATGAGGATAAACGTATGGATGCTCTGTTAGAGCCTGCAATTATTAATAGTAACAGAAGACAGAAACAACGAAACATCGTCTTTTTCAATAAAGACATTAAATATTTGGAGAAAGAATACAATCATAGGTGCAATTGGGACCTTTATATTATTGTAAGCCTAAAATCAATAATCTAAGTTGTTGCCTTGTATCACCAAGCTAATCAAAGACGGTGCAACTTGCTGATTCCAAGTCGAGCTATGTCAGAGGCTGATTTATTGTCGCAAATTGTCTGTTCTAACTAAACCAAATATCTTATCGACCTACATATAAATAGCTTACAAAACCATTTTTCCTTGGAATTGAACAACGAACGAAGATGCATGGGCCGGGGCGGCACCCGAGAGCAGCAATCTACGACGATGGGCAGCCGGGGTTCCCGGGTTTCGTATAGTCACAGTTGCCGTTGCCGGGGTCGCTCGGCGACCCGTTGCCGCCCTTGTCTAGCACCTGCCCCAGCTGCCACCCGCCGTCCGCCCCTGCCGCCGCATTCAGCAACGGCCTCGCCGAGAGGATCACGTCGCAGCATTGCATCAGCAGCACGGCCACCACCACCGCCTTCACCATCGTTGCCGCAGTCGTCGATGCCATGTCGATGCTACGTTTGATTGCAAACGAGCTAGGGCTAGGTGTGCGTTGTTGCTATACTTTGCTAGCTAGCTATAGTGAGAAGTATATGTACGTACGTGGAAGAAAGCGTCAAAGTGTTTTGGTTTGTTGGAGGGAAGCATGCATGATGGCTTCCTTTTATAGAGTTCGTTTCCCATATGTCTGACAATGCATAGCCGAACAAACATACTAGTACATTATTACGGACCGGGTCACTATTCACCTATTAGTTAATTACTAGCAAGTACACCATTTTCGAGACTTCAAAATTTTGTTCTCTGGTCAAAGCCTATTTACACGGTTTAATTTTCAAACTGTTGATCGGCGCGGTCCATTTGAGTTCAAATTCTGAAGTTTGAAGTCGATGCAAGGGTCGTAACGAAGGCATATGAACGAACTCCCTAGCTAGACCATATATGAACATATATATAACTACGTACACCGATCCAACCGTGAACTCTCACTTGGATCGAGTCTCTCTTGCCCTCACGGAAATGGGTATTCAGCAAGTGTTCTCTAGCTTCTCATTGCCTTGTTGCTACGGTTCGTGAATTCTCAGTCGATCCCTGCTTACTGTTGGACCGGTCAATGCATGAATGTTTGTGACTTTGGACATGGTTCGGTCGTATTCTATGAGTACGTCACCGCGGACTAATCTCGTTCATCATGTTCATGTCATCATGCACAGTACTGTCTACTGTAGTCATCACCGCGGACTAATCTCGTTCATCTATTTGTAGCGGGACCCAAAGGTATTTTCATATGTTGTTTGCCGGTCATTACATGTATATAAAACTACATCTTACTTTAAACATCCAAACAATCTTAATTTTTTTCTATAATATATATGACGGTGTCTGTCACAACCATATAAACACATGCATGTCTCAAGTGCATGACTACTCGATTTAGGTGTCGTCCTCACTACTGGAAACACGATCATTGCCGAGTGTAACCCAGTTTGCCGAGTGCTGGAACACGGGCACTCGGCAAAGGCATATTTGCCAAGTGTTACACTCGGCAAAACATGACACACGGCAAAAATCGCTTTTGCCGAGTGTATAACACTCGGCAAACACCAACACTAGGCAAAATCGATATTTGCTGAGTGTCCAGAACTCAGTGAAACCTAGACACTCGGCAAACAATACTGTACCTAACGTCCTTCGGCTGCCGTTCGTTTTCTGCCGAGTACCAAACGGCCAACACTCGGCAAACATGCACTTTGCCGAGTGTCTAAGAACGACACTCGGCAAATTTTTAATTTTTTTTTATTTTGGCCTCCAAAATTTTTCTGTAGTGCTTGTACAGTAAATTAAACAACATGTTAAAATTTGGAACATTTCTCGGACTTTTTGCTATATTTCTTTAATTTATACCTTTTAATTGAATTTTGTTGGATAAAGCAAGTTTGAATTGCAAGTCATTCAAATACTGAAATTAAATGAATGGAAAAATCATAATCATGTCACTGAGTCTAATGTGAATCCGTATCCAGGAACAGAGTAGAAATTTCAAAGGTATTTTTCACGGAACATGACAAAAAACTTTCGTGCAAGTTGTTTTTAAATTGTATAAAAAGCAAACGAAGTCCGAAAATCATGAAACTTGACAAGGTGTCGTGATATCGCATGGGAAGGCTGTGAAATTTTTTTGAGAAGGTTTCACGCAAGTTGTCATGCACCATGTTTACAAACCAAGTTTCTAATCCCATAAGATAGTTGATATCACATGTGAGATGTCTTGTTTGTATGCAACACCGTGACAACTTGCGTGAAACCTTCTCAAAAAAATTTCACAGCCTCCACATGTGATATCACGACACCTTGTCAAGTTTCATGATTTTCGGACTTCGTTTGCTTTTTATACAATTTAAAAACAACTCGCACGAAAGTTTTTTGTCATGTTCCGTGAAAAAGTCCTTTGAAATTTCTACTCTGTTCCTGGATACGGATTCACATTAGACTCAGTGACATGAATATGATTTTTCCATTCATTTAATTTCAGTATTTGAATGACTTGCAGTTCAAATTTGCTTTATCAAAAAAATTCAATTAAAAGTTAAAAATTTAAAAAATATAGCAAAAAGTCCGAGAAATGTTACAAACTTTAACATGTTGTTCATTTTACTGTAGAATCACTACATAAAAAGTTTGGAGGCTAAAATTGAAAAATAAAAATAAAAATTTGCCGAGTGTCGTAATTAGACACTCGGCAAAGTGCATGTGTTGCCAAGTGTCAAGAAGGGACACTCGGCAAACTAGTATTTTGCTGAGTGCCCAATCTTGGACACACTCGGCAAAGGCCCTAGTTTAAATGGGCCGGCCGGCCGGCCCAGCTATCTTCCCTCCCCATCCATTCACCCGACCCCGCGTCCCTCCCCAGCTGCCTCCCTCTCCCCGCACCCGACCCCGCCGCCGCCTCCTGGCCACGCCGCCGGCGCCGCCGCGCCTGCCCCGGCCGCCGGTGGATCTGCCCCGCCCCGCACGCCGCAGCCCCGCCACTGCCTCCCCCGCCCCGCACGCACCACGCCCCGGGCGCCACGCCGCACGGCCAACACGGCCAGCGCGCCCCGGCCTCTGCTTCCCCGGCCGCCGCCCTGTCCCCGCCTAGCCCAGCCCCGCCCCGTCCCCGCCTCGCCCCGAGCGCCACGCCACACGGCCAACGCGGCTGGCGCCGCCGCCCCGCCGCGCCTGGCCCGGCCGGTGCGCCCCGGCCTCTGCCTCCCCGGCCGCCGCCCCGCCCTGTCCCCGCCCAGCCCCGCCCCGCCCCACCCTGCCCACACGCAGCCCCGCCCCATCCCGCCCAGCTTTGCCCCGCCCTCAAGGGCGTGACGCCCAAGCCACAGCTGCCATGCGCTGATCCGCCCCGCCCCGCAAGCAGCAGAGAGGGCCGCCGGACTTTGCAGCAGAGGAGGAGAGAAGGAGAGGGGGAGAGGAAGAAAGAAGAGAAGGAGAGGAGGAGGAGGAGAGGGGGAGAGGAAGAAGATGAGAGGAGAAGGAGAGGGGAGAGGAAGAAGAAGGAGGAGGAGGTGTCCGACCGCCGTTGCTCCGTCCCCGATGCCACCGCCTCACCAACCTCGACAATTGCCATGATGCTTGGTTGTGATGCACATGAGGTTTATTTTGGACAACTATGACTTTGGACTTGTGGTTTGTCTTGGACAACAAATATGTTGGACTTGTGGTTTATTTTGGACAACTATGATGCATTTGAGATGGACTTGTGATATATATTGTGTTTGTGATATATATATGCCGTGTATGAGATATATATGTGGTGTTTGTGATATATATGTCAATATATGTGCTGTTTGTGAAATGTGTGTGTGTGTGTGTGTGTGTGTGTGTGTGTGTGTGTGTGTGTGTGTGTGTGTGTGTGTGTGTGTGTATATATATATATATATATATATATATATATATATATATATATATATATATATATGGAGAGTATACTCTATAGCTAGCTATAAAATAACTTATTTTGTAGCCACTCAATTTACAATAATTTTATATACTAATTTACGACAATGTCAGTATATATTTACGATAGTTGAATTACTATAACACAAGGGGATATTTACTATAATGTTATAGTAAATCACATAGTAAGGAGTTACTATAATCTCGTAAAATTAGCATAGCAATTATCGTAACTCAAAATAGCTACAGAATAAATTATTTTTGTAGCCAGCAGTGGGTAATAGTTCTATATATATATATATATATATATATATATATATATATATATATATATATATATATATATATATATATATATATATATATATATATATATATATATATATATATATATACATATACTAACACACTACCCTGGGTATTGAATATTATTCGGTACCCGACCCCTCCACCGTCTGCCCGTCGGTAGCCCCAACTACGTAGCGCGCGTCCATGAGATCGACCCACGAGCCGGGTTTTCTAGCACGCGCCTGCACGATCTGAGTTCTGCCAGCCGGTTTTCCTTTTTCAAAAATGTAACGTGGTTGTTATCCAACCGGTTTTCCTTTATAATTTATTTTTGACGTGGTGGTGGTTTCCTTTTTTTTAAACCTCTGACGTCGTATTATGCAGCTAGTTTCCCTTTTTTTTTTTAGTTTGTGACGACGTAGATCGGGATTACTAGTTTGGTGTTTTTTTTTGGCAAGCCAATGTTAGGAACATAGATATCCTATTTCTATATGAATGAAAATTAATTTTAATTTCCCGGAGAGACCGGAAAAAATGAATTTGTGGTTAGGAATATGAAATTTTATTGTTCAAAAGTGTTCAATCATAAAGATTTTTGAACAAGTGATTTCGTATTGAAAAGTGTGACTATGATTATTGTGGTTCAAGAAAGACAGTATATTTATTGGTTTGTATATGTATACATGACTGTAGGGATAGGGCGTTATTCTATGGAGGACACCATACAAGATTTGTTAAATTATTGTGTCACCGCAGAAAGGGGGAAAACACTGTTTCGATAGCAATATTTCAACATCAGCACACACACATGGTCGTTGCGGAAGTGGTATGTAAAAAAATCACGCCTGGTTTATGAACACATGCGCCCAAGCCTATTTACATTACTATAAACAGCAAGCCTATTCGCATAAGCATTTGTGGTCTAGTGGATAGCACATCTGTCGGAGAGACAGTTCCACAAGGCAAAGTTCAAGGATTCTCTCAGTCCACCTTCATCCTGTTTAAGCCACAAGGTAAATGTGAGTGGTTTGCGGTTGAATTTGAAAGCACCACAGAATAGCTCAGTTTGGGTGGAAAACAAGATATACCAAGGTAACTTGGAAAACAAATGTCCGATCAAGAACTAGCTTAGCCTGTTCGCTTGAACTTTCAGCCATGGCTTATCAGCCATGGTACAATGTTTTTCTCTCACAGCAAATCAGTCAACAGTACTTTCAGCCATGGCTTATTAGCCAAGCGAACAGGCTGAAATTAACGATCTTTTGTGTACGAGTGAGGTGCCAACTAAAGATATACAACCAGGCATCAGCTTATTGCACACATAAATCTTAATAATTATGCATAACCAGGTCAGGTTGAAATGAGGATGGCATGTATCCTGAACAGTTAATTTCAGCTTTGGAACTACTATACATCGATAATGTTTTAGCTAGCTGTATGCCTGTATTGAAGCATAATTAGTTCTTATATTCCTATACACAACATGGTTATCTGAGACAGATGCCGAGATATTATTAGTTAGAGAAACAAATAATTTGATCAAATTGTATACATCTATTGTATATGGGGAGCACATATAAATTCAGTTCTAACTGAGCCATGTTTAGGAACTGACAAAAGGCTGGAGTATATCCAGGTATCTCAGTAGCCAATGCATTAAACACCAATGTTTAATTGATATATTCTAACTATGCGCTAAATCTCTATCTAAAACAGGGAAACAATACTATACTGAAATGGGTATATTCAAATGTGTTTTATTTGAACTGAAAACCCATCAAAATCAACACGCCTAAATTTATGAACGTAGACTCACGAACCTGAAAGAATGACCATGCCAATATTCCTCCAAACAAGAAAAAATGTCCATGCCCGTTCAAAACCTGAAAGATGCATATAGCAAAGAAATAATCTTCTTCTGATTATCAAATGTAGCATAATTAGTCACCCAAACAGATCAGATGACTATTGTCATCTGATATGGTTACCTGCCAGTTATTGTCAAACAGATTGGAGGACTACATTGATATTGGCCCACTATAGAAGCAAACAATGCATCTAAATTGCTATTAGCCCACTGTAGCCCTTGTTCCCGCATAAAGCACAGAAATGCTAGCGGAGAAACATTGTGACAGGTAGTAGTAGAATTCATGTAAAAACAAAGAAACTAAAATGTTCTGACAGTGTAAAAATAAAAAACAAAAAAATAAGTTAATTAAAAGCCATGCTTAGACTAGCAAAAAATTAGTGTCATTATTTAAGAAGGCTACTTATGTATATGAATAAATATGCCTCTATTTTAGAACAGTATCTTAAATGAGAGTCCCTCAAGACAGAATTGAATAAACTGGTTGGGCATCTAGTCAGCCTCATTCCCTTGATGGAAAGTAAGGTATTGCAAGCACTAGGCAACTGCATAGTGTACCAAACCGGCACAAGGTATAAAAACGAGGTAAAACATCTCATTTACCTTATCCATTATTTTTTTTCAGTCCAATACACTGCATAGAAACAACTGATTCTGCAAGTGTGCAAAGGCATAATCAGTGACGTTACTAGAAAAACACAGGCTTAAAAAGATATACTTTGCATTTGACCTCTGCAATGCACTTGGTCCTCCCAGGTTAGAGTTCTCTGCTTGCAGATTTCCTGCCATGCCAAATGAAGTATTAGAAGTCATGCTAGATCATAGTACAACTTTACAAGCACAAAAATCATGTTTAAAGTTAGTGTCAAAGCATAAAAATCAGTGTTTAAAAAGTGGCGTGCTAGTGTCAAGGTACCAGGCAAGGTAACTCTAATGGCCTTGCTTTGTTTCTGCTCTCTGTTATGTTTTTCTCAGATATATTTGCCTTGGATGAGCTACTAATGCAAGCACACTGCCTATGTACTAGTGATGGGACTAGTGATGGGCAAAATCTCATCAGCTTATATTCATGGCTTGCGAAATCTAGACTGAACTATTTATTCATGTGACGCACAAACATTCATACAAGGAGTGAAAGCTGGAACTGCAGCTTGCTGACTGATGAAATTTACTAATGCAAAACTGCACCTATGCTCTCTAATACTCACATCGACCTACTCCCTCCGTTTCAAATTATAAGTCACTTTGACTTTTTTGGTATATAGATTTTGCTACGTATCTGGATATATATTATATCTAAATTCATAGACAGATTTATGTACTAAAATGGTCAAAACGACTTATAATTTAGACCGGAGAGAGTAGGCACCAGTGTAAGTAGACACACAATCTGCTATGCACTATTGTGCCATCTTTGATACCTTGAGGCTCATTTCCGACAAGTGAGAAGCAAAGGACACATTTTAGACTGAAAACTGCACCTATGCTAACTGATCTAAGTCTGACCTAAAAAAATCCAATGCCAATGCAGTACCAGATCAATTTAATTTATTCAACTATTTTCTAGAAGGAAGCATCAGACTTTGATCAGATCAGAGAAACCTACTATCATGTTATTTCCCAATCCCCAATAATCATCACAATTGACTGCAATGCAAATGTTCCCACATATTCCAATGGAAACGGTTAAAACTGAACTGATACACTACTTCATATGTCCAAGCAATAGATTTTTTTGACTACTAATAATGTCAGTAGCTTGATAATTGAACCATATTAAAAATTAAGCAAACTGAGCACCGTTTCACCTTGTGCAAAATCCAGGGCAAGGATGTGGTCGGCACCACGCCAGCAGCGGAGGGGTCATCCCAGCGACTCACCCCATGTTCTTCAGCCCAAATGTCACTTAAACACATGCCCTCAAATCATTAGTGGCAGAACAACTGCTGGGCAGAGGAGCAGGTACAGTTACAATCCCATCCCACATCTCAGTCACGATTTCTATTTTTAATTTTTGATAATCCAAAAGCCATGTTTATGTAACAACCGGTGGGACGCTTTTTGTTTGAAGCCGTAGGTGCACTGTGACGCTGGCTGGCTTGGATACTGAATAGCATTCAACACCCAGGGTACCACAACAAAGCCTTCGTCTGCATCTAAGACCAATCCTAGTTGGGAGCCTGTTAGCTAAATAGAACTCTATATAGCATAATGAATTGTCCGCTCAAGGGAAGGAAGCAAGAAATGAACACAACAAATTGGTACAATCCCAAAGGGATGTGTAAACCATATACAACTCAACCTCTATTAATTATCAAAAAACTCAACCTCTATTCATTTTCAGAAAATGACAACACCTATGTTGGTAATGGAGCAACACCATGAAGAATCAAAAGAGAGGGAACCTTACGTGCTGGAGGCACACAGAGAAGAGTAATATGAAGAAATCCTCATGGACGCACATCATTTTACTTAAAAAAAATTCAGCTCCATGTTCAAGATATTCTAAGATTAGAACTTCAATGGATACATTATCTATTTTCTGCAGAGCAATGTTTTCAGATCGGACGACTAATCGCGATTAATCGCGATTAGTCGTCCTTATCGTAAATAGGTGTTTGATAATGGCCCTCGATTAGTTTTTTTCGATCAGAAAACTTATCGTCCGATAAGTGACGACTAATCACGATTAGTCGTCCGATAAGCTTACCAGGACGATAAGTTGGGCCAGTACAGTGTAGATAGAATTCGGCCCACCTTGGCCTGGGCCTGGCCCATTAGGGTTAGAAGAAGAAGAGGAGTGAGTGAATCAGTCATCAGTGAACTGCAGCCGCCGCATTTCCAGCTCCCGCAGTCCCGCTCTGGCTCTGCTCTCCCTCGCAGCCGCCGGCGCCTCCGCCGTCCGCCCGCGTCTCTCCGGTGTCCGCGGCAGCTACCTCTCTGGATCTTCCTCGCCGGCGTCCGCAGCTACGTCCGCGCCTCTCTCCGGCGTCCGTGGCAGCTCCATTCGTGCCTCTCGCCGGCGTCCAGCTTCAAGATGAGCCAACACTCTGCCTCCTCTGAAGGTTGGTGTCTATGTCTTCCTCTGCTACTCTGCTGTTGTGCCTGTTTCCTCCAATTTGTTTTACATTTTTGTGGCTGCGCCGATCTGCAGAAGATGCTCGACGCCATGCAGTTGTTGAGGCCTATTTACCTGAGAATCAAGCTCAGAATGTTGCTGTCTCAGAAGGGGTTGGGGGTAGTTCTGTCTCAGCGTCGTCGGCTGCTCCAACTGAAGCATCTCTGATAGCTGCAGCCATAGCTAAATTGTCGCCAGAGCTTGCTGCCATGGCTGAAGATAAGCATAGGAAGGCAAAATCATCAGATCCTGGATGGAAATATGGGTTTTGGCCAGACCCAGGGAAGAAAGAGTTCATCCAATGTATTTTCTGCAAAAAGGTTGTCCCTTCAGGCATTAAAAGGTTCAAGCAACACCTTGCTGGGGGCTACGGTGATGCAGTGAAATGTGGTAGAGCACCTGAACTAGTCAGCCGTGAGATGGCAGTTTACTTGGGCAAAAGGTCAAGGACTCCGGTAATTGTGGACACTACGGTGGAGAATGTGGAGGCAGAGACAGAAGAAGAAGAAACTCAAGATGGAGGTGGTGCTTCTGATGTTGCTGAAACTGGGACAAATCCAAAGACAGTTCCAAGTTCTGGGACAAAGTCAAAGCAAGCGAAAAAGATAGCTCAAGCATCAATCACGAACTTTGTGGTTTCTGCTCCACCAAAACCTCAGACACAGAAGTATTCCAAGTCAGTGAGTGCTTTGCTGTGCAAGAGTCCAGAAGAAGTTGTTGCTGAAAGGCATAAGTCCAAGATGTCACAGCCCACTCTTGAGTACTCCACCAAGAGCAAGGAAGCAAAGGAAATTGTAGATGACCATGTGGCTGACTTTTTTTATGAGAATGGAATACCATTAAATGTTATTAACTCAAGAAGTTGGGAGATTATGCTAGAATCTATTGGGCAGTACGGTCCTGGGTATCGCTCACCTTCATACCATGCAATTAGGAATCCACTACTTGATAGGGCTGTGAATAAGACAAATGAGCTGAGAAAGAAGCATGAGGAGGCTTGGAAGGAGTACGGCTGCACAATCATGTCGGATGGATGGACTGACACTAGCCACCGTCATCTCATCAACTTTCTTGCGAATAGCCCAGCAGGAACATTTTTCTTAGGTTCAGTTGACGCTTCAAGCGAGATAGCGAATGCATCCATGTTAGCAGACTTGTTAGAGAAACAAATTGAAAAGGTTGGGAAGGAGTATGTGGTGCAAATTGTCACAGATAATGGATCAAACTACAAGGCTGCAGGAAGAATTCTTATGGAGAGGATCCCAACCTTGTTTTGGACACCATGTGCTGCCCACTGTTTGGATTTGATGATGGAGGACATTGGGAAGATACCTGAGTTTAGCTCTTGCATTAATTCGGCTAAGAAGGTGTCTAGGTTTATCTACAAGCATGGCAGGATTTTAGATCTTATGCGGGAGAAGATTGGTGGTGATCTTGTGAGGCCTGCTGTTACTCGCTTTGCTACATCCTACCTCACATTAGCAAGCATGTATAAGCACAAAAGTGGCTTGAGGACTATGTTTGTGAGTGAGGAATGGCAAACCAATAACTTAGCAAAAAGTGCTGAAGGGAAGAAGGCTGAGAGCACAGTCCTTTCTACTGAGTTTTGGAAAAAAGTGGAGTACTGTATAAAAGCAACACAGCCCCTTCTCATTGCTATGAGGATAGCAGATGGTGATGAAACACCAGCAGCTCCTGAGATAATGGCAGCGATGGATATTGCAAAGAAGACCATCAAGGAAACATTGGCAGACAAACCAAGCTTACGGGATGAGGTAATGAAGTACTATAATGAGAGATGGGAGAACCAGATGGAGCAAAAACTGTATGGTGCAGCCCTCTTTTTGAATCCAGGAAAGTACTTTGCCATAAAGGAAAAGGATAGGAGACAAGCTACAAAGCTAAGGTGCATGTTTAATGACATTATATGGAGGATGGTGCCTGATGAGAGTGAAGCGAGGAAGATAAGCAAGCAGGCTGATGATTATGACAGGGCTGAGGGTGAATGTTTCTCAAAGAGACTAGCAATAATAGAGAGAAATAGCAAAAATCCTAGTAAGTACTAAGTTCAGCAGTCAGCACTTTCTGTTAATTAATTCTCTATATGATGAGTTGCCTGCTGATTACATTATTGCTTTGCTTTTAATCTACAACTGCAGTTCTATGGTGGGATGCTTTTGGTGGCCTTGCATTCGAGCTACAGAGTTTAGCAAAACGAATTGTAAGTCTCTGCTGTTCGGCATCTGGTTGTGAGCGCAACTGGAGCGCATTTGCTCATGTAAGTGCAATTTATATGCTGCAGCCATCTAACGAATTCTTGTATGCACTCTTATATGCTGCAGCCATCTAATGAATTTGCTCCCTATTTTCTATGGCTACAGGTGCATACTAAAAAGAGGAACCGTTTGGAGCACATTAGGTTGAATAAGTTGGTATTTGTTAGTTACAACCGTAAGATGGCATTTAGGTTTCAGAAAATTCGTGAGCTCGGTTCTAAAGGCCAGAAATCCAATCCATTGCTGCTAGAAGAGTTTCAATGGGAAAATGAGTGGGTAGATATCAACTGTGACCCAGTTCATGCATCTAATGACAGTGATTTACTCTGGACACATGTTGATGAAGCTGTTGGTGCAAGCGACCATCTCAGAGGCCGCAATATGCCTAGGGATGCTGCTGCTCGTGCGAGGAATACTGCTGCTGTCACCCGCACATATAGGAGGAATAACAATAAGAAAAGGAGGCGTCCAAGTCCAAGGTCAGATGCACCAGCAAGACAAATTGAAAGCAGTGATCAAGAAGAAGAGGAAGACAAGGCTGCAACACCAGATCAGCCACAAGGTGCAAGTGCAACAAATGCAGAAATGGAGGACCAGGAAGGGATGGAGGACCAGGAAGGGGAGGAAGAGGAAGAGTTAGGCGGACCTGCAAGAAATGATGGAGATGAAGACTTCGATGTGGACGCAGATTTACTTTTCTAATGGCTCAATTGCTGATTCTATGAATCAGTGGATTGGATGCTCAGAACTATTTCCATTTCAGATTTAAGAACTTGTTAAGTTTAATTATGTTATGTACTATTGTAATGTACTGTTGTGAAGTGTGCAGTGTGCACGACTTCACGGTGCTGAACTGCTGTTAGTCTTTATTTGTTAAATTTGTGTACTTCAATAAGTTGTTTTGCCTTGCTCTACTGTCTAAGGACTACCATTAATTTCTTGTTTTTGCCTATTTAACTGATTATCTTCTTTCTTTCTAATTTCAGATTCAGCTTCAACATTGTGGTGATCTGGAAACATTGGCCACAAGTCAGCACTCAGCAGTCACGCTCACGCATCGCCAAGCAACAGTTACAGGTAAGTGGCCAAATCACCATGATAACGCTTCATTACAGACATGATTACATGTCAAACTGTGCTTGGTTGTTTGCCTCTACCATTTACCTATTTATGGCCATGTTTACATATATTTACATCATATATATATATATATATATATATATATATATATATATATATATATATATATATATATATATATATATATATATATATATATATATATATATATATATATATATATATATATATATATATATATATATATATAGGGTCGATCAGGTCATCAGGCATGAGGACGACTAATTGGTCCGACTAGCCGATCAGACCGATCAGACCGACTAATCGACCCTAATCGACGACTAATCACGATTAGTCGTCTGATCGGTGGTCATGCGACTAGCCTCGATAATACGATCTGAAAACATTGCTGCAGAGATGCAAAAAAAAATCAAGTCATTCAACTGTACGGAGGGACAACGTCTAATCCAATGCTAATCACATTCATGTTACTATTTCAATTGAGGCATAAAAATCATCTCAGTTCACAGCTTTTCTTAAAAAAAAATGAGCAAATTTGAGGGGATCGAATTTGCCTGAGGCTAGGTTGAGCCGTCAGAGCAGGAGGGTTGTTATTGACATGCGTCAACATCGGTTGTGTAGCAGCAGGAGCCACACTATCATCAGGTCGCTCCTCGCCACTCGTCAGGCATGCGCTGATGTGAGCAGCAGAGAACAGCTGCAACTTGGGGCGACCTTGGTGTCAAGACTCGAGAGAGGGGGGGGGGACGAAATCCAAGAAGGTCTCCATGCAGGAGGACGCCATCAGCCACTGGCTAGCACAGATCAGATGACTATATAGATATGGTTACCTGCCAGTTATTATCAAACAGATCAGAGGACTATATTGATATGGATAATTATCTAACAAAGCATAAGTAGTGTAACGTACAAAAAATATACATGATGAAAATTCAAGCACAATAAATCACACCAACAAATCAGGAATTTTAGAAAAAAAAAACTTTTTGAGCGATCATGGAGTGTAGCTAGAGGAGGGTGCTTTGATGGAGAACGCCTAGGATTTGCTCACAGAACCTAAGAAAGAACAAAAAAGAATAAATAACACATGAAAAAGCAAGATCAAAGATATTTAGAGTACAGTAGACTTTAAAAACAGCATGGTGACTTCTGTCATCTGACAAAGGAAGGGTCAATTGAGTTAAAAACCAAAAGCTAGTCAATCATTGAAGTTTGTTGAATTAGGCTGACAGATAGCAAATACTACCAAAAAAGTCAAAGCGACTTATAATTTGGAATAGAGGGTGTATAAATCATGAATGTTATCACATAAAGAGTCGATACTAGTATTACCATTAAACCAAATAGTACCATGATTTATTTGCGATGCTGAACACAAATTGTACCACGATTTGGTATTATAGTCACAAATAATAAATTAGGTGGTTCAGTGGTTGTCATACCTGTGAATTGTTTCAACTACAAATATTATTTCTTGTGTCCATTCCACACCCTATGACCAATTTATACTTTGCCATAAAATTTCAATATTAGAAATTTTGAACCACACATAATATTCATGTGCCAACTGCACAAATCTTTATGATGAATTTAGTGTCAACCATAAAAGATCATTTTTCAAATCACAATTGCTATATCAATTTCAACACAAATCCTTTATGGTTTCGTATCGAGTTTGGGTTGCTTGGCATAAAAACTTAATGGTAGCACAATATTAGTTCAGGCCAAGCGCAGCATAGCTTCTTCGAGACAAGTGACAAACTATACCTTAAGAAATTAAATTAAAATGCTCCTGACCACCACTTCTAGGGGCCTGGCTGATGGACATCGATCGTTCGCAACATGACACAGCACGGGCATGATCCTTACCACAATCCCATTAGCTGATAGTGTCCTCAGTCGACACAAGTGATAGTAAAAACAGAACAAAGAGCAGAGAAAACAGTCAGCCCCCAATAAAGTATTAAATGCATGCAATAAAGCTGGAGGGAGTATTAGATTTGTGCTATGTTTACCTTTCATGCCTGTAACCAGCTGCACAGATATGTTGAGCTCCAAAACCAAACGAGATTAGCATGTGGACAGAGAAATCACTGGTTCGGAAGTGACCTGCATCAGATCCCATGCTACCAACTAATGGACATCGATGCGACGACACATAACAGAGATTAGCATGAGCACACTGGCTATGACCCTCGGGAACATTCAGGCCGCGACGACTTGATGGGGTGAGGGGAGACTGTGGTGCCAAGTGGACACGCAAGGGCGGCGAGCTCGTTGGTGCCGAACCCGGCAGCAACTGTTCGTGCCACCTATAATCAAATTCCACATATCAATTTGATAGAAAATAATTATAGCATAAGTACAAAGAAAAAAAATGGTTGCTAGGTTATGAGAATAGCTAATACAAATGGTGATTCTTGCTAGAATAAGAAATTTGCTAGTCTACCATATAGAATAAACAAATTATTTGACCTTTCTTTTGCCCAGTCACATAAAGTAGCTACATACTTAGTAATTTGATGGAACAGAAATAAGGTAGGTGTAGTATTTAATCAGCACTGCTCGTGATTTTTCTAAAACGCAAACCTTTCCAAATCATCAAACGCCGACAATCGAACACTCCCAGGGAACACATCCAGCACTCAAATCATCAAATCGAAACCAGAAGAAGATGATGGTGCAAACGACGAGCTGGGGAAGTGGATCTGGAGGAGGGGCACCTGGATCTGCCAGCTGTGTTGCAGGAGCTGCGGTGGCAGTGAGCTGACGGCGGTGACAGCGTCGCCCGGCGAGTCGCCACCCCTTTCTCCGCGAGTTCATGACGGAAGCTGACGAGTCATGGGCGAGCACGAGAGGCTGCTAATGATGGCAAGGTGCGGGTAGGATGGCCGCCCCAGGTGCGGGGAGCTCGTCGGTGCCGAACCCGACAGGCGGCAGCAACCGTCGGTGCCAACCTCAACTGGGCCTTCAAGAACGCCGATGCGGCCAGTAGCGACAGCAAGATGAGGGGGTGAGACGAGTGGGGAGGGAGACTGTGCCAGGAGGGCCCTCGGTGGCGGCGAAGAAAGAAAGCAGGAGGGCGGCGGCGGCGGCGACCGACGAGCAGAGCTCGGGCGTCGGGGACGGAAGTAACCGTGCACCACGAGGCCACGACCCAGGGAGATCTGAAACAGAAAAAAAAAATGAATAGATTGATCGGTGCCTCGGTGGGTTACCGCGAGAAAAAAAAAAGGGTGCAGGGTTGGGCTCGTCGAGTCGGACCGGCATGGAGGGGATGGGTCCGCTGCCTCTGGATGGGCTGGCTCGGGTACCAAATAGTATTATTTAGTACCTAGGTACAATATAGAATATATATATATATATATATATATATATATATATATATATATATATATATATATATATATATATATATGTTGTTTGCTTTGATGAAATCGAAAAAACAAAAAAAAGACTATTTCTAGATAGTTTGCCGAGTGTCAGCCATAACACCTCCTTGTTTGCCGAGCGAACAAGGAAGATTTGCCGAGTGTCAGGGCAGCGACACTCGGCAAAGTGTGCAAGTTTGCCGAGTGCTGGAAGTTACTGACACTCGGCAAAGCGTGTGTTGACGGCACACCACCGTCATGGCAACTTTGGTTTGCCGAGTGCCAGGGCGGTACTCGGTGAAACCTTTGCCGAGTGCCCGCGAATTGACCATCGGCAAAGCCGCCTTTGCCTATTAATTTTTTTCCCGAGTCCTCTTTGCCGAGTGTTACACTCGGCAAACTGTTTGCCGAGTGTATATTTGTCTTTGCCGAGTGTCTCAGACACTCGGCAAAGCAGCCGTTTCCAGTAGTGCCTCTTGGATCCACCCAGATAACTATATAAATATTTAGATAAGGGAATAAAGTTTCAGCCTCTACCATCCACGATGGTACACAGCCGAGAAATGGGAATACAAAAGGAAGCCATATGGCTTGCTAAAGAAAAGAAAAGAAAAAAACAGCAACGGCTCAGCTAGTGAGCAGAGCATGTGAAAGAAACTAGTCCATAATACGATTATTAAAACTCCATCCAAACTTCGCAAAGACTTCCATAATTAAACTCACATGCATAAAATAAGATATAGAGATATATACTTGCATACAAGAGTAACAAGTTTTACCAAGAGGTCGAAGTCGTGGGGGTGCAGTCCAAGGTCGAAGTGAGAATATAATGCTACACACCAAGATAAAATTTTACATGGCCCGGTTTGAATCCACCCAACTAACTATTAGTTGTGTTAGATAGGAGAAATCAACTACTCTGTAATAGCTAATTATTAACTTGGTGGTAGGAAAGACATGCATATATTAGCTGGGCTTATTAACTGAGGATCCAACAAACAGATCCTCGACTAATGTTTAGCAGCTGACTATTGTAAGGATCTAAACACGCCCTTATAATCATAATCAATTTACTTCTAATGATGTTATCATTTTCCCAGATCTCATGATGATCTTAAGATTTATTTGGTTGCTACCCTGAGCGCTGTATGATCCCTCTATGGCGCTTCACGGTACTGCATAGCTTGCTTCCGACTGGTCGCCATCCCGCTCCGACTCATGCTCCGTGCTTGATTTGTTGTCTATTTGGTCTTTGGCCCTGTTATCCGGCTTATAATCCGTACTTTTCAGCTTGTTTTTTCAGCCAGCCGGCTTATCAGCACAACCGAATGGGGCCTTTGCCCTTTCCCCACAACAGCATGTATAGGCCCAGAATCACAACAGCACCCCCCTATTATGCTGCATATAAACATTAGTGGATTATTGACGATGGTAAACTGTCATCAGACTTGTTGAGTTGGATTCCACTAATTATATATGCAGATTATATACCTTCCTATGTATAGGTTTTCGCCGAACATGAAATAGGCCAGCATGGCTGCCATGATGGCCGCTAAGGGATCAAACATGGTAACGAAGACGGGGCCTTTCTTCTGGGTGCACCACAGCTGAATGTAGAATGTGAAGCCGCTGCAGGCAATTCCCTGAAACTCAAAACAAAACGACATTAATCGAAATGGAAAACCCAAGTCCGGATATGTTACGGGTTGCACTAGCTAGCACAGTTCGTTGTACTTACCAAGTAGACGACGCACCAGAACTTGAGGCCAAGAAAACCTATCATCCAATCTTGGCGCTTGTGCTGCATCAACACCGCGAACACGGCTGGCTGAATCCCTCCAACCGTGCACATCCATGCCGTTAGCGAACAATGGGCTAGGTACCGCTTGATTGAGGACGCCTGTAATACATGCATATCATTAATTCGTCTTAATGTCTTATATGTATGTATCTTAAAAAGCTAGCTACGGATTTGGGCTGGATCGGAGGATGTTGTTGCCTTGTTGGCACCTATGTACCTGTAAAATGAACCAGATGGACCAACATAAGCAGCTGGCCAATGCGAGGATTGGTCCTCGCCACCAACTGTGACGCACGACGCTGCTGCCCGGTATGTGTATGAGTGTCTTCCAGTGGCTCGTTATTGCTTCTCCTTTGTACAGAGTCATGGTGGCCGCCCCGGCAAGCGATACCACCGTCCCAGCAATTTTGACCATCCCTCGTAGGCTCTTGGCGTCTACAATCTCCATCCTAAAACCAGGATGATCGAATGAGAGTCATCGTCAAGCTGCGAAACTTTATCTCTGATCGATCAGCTCATCATCGAGATCATCAGTTGTCAAAATTAATTTTTTACAAGGACAGAAAGGGTATGTAGTATCACCGGCGACCTGAGGATGATAGCGATGACAAAAGTTATTGAAGGGACGGTATTCACCATAGAAGTGACAAATGCTGGAGATGTGTACTCTAAGCTTGCGAAGTACAAGTTAGGACCTAAGAGCATCTCCAGCAATCCCCCAATTCCCATCCCCAATGAGAAAATCCTGTATTTTGAGGGCTTTGAGAGCTCCGACAGATCCCCAATGAGAAAAAAAATTTCTCAGTCCCTCAAAAACCATCCTCCAACCCCTCAAAAGATGAGGGAAACCTCCCTCCCCCAATACACTGGGCCCAACAGTACCTGTCACTTTTTCCACCTTTCTCTCCTGGCTGCCCACACCGGAGCTCAACTTGTGCCACGGGCGGAGGACCTCACGTCGGTGGTAGCCGAGCCGGGGCAGAGGAGCGCGGCCTTGGTGCAGAGCGCGAGGAGGCGGGCGCGGATGTCGGGTAGCGCGATGAGGAACGAGGCGGAGTCGGCGGCCGGGAGCAGGGAGGACGGTGGCGGCTGGTCCGGCGGCTCCGGCGGCAGCGGCATTTTGCGGGAGGAGGTACACGAGGAGGAGCAGGGTGGCGGCGATGACGTTGCAGATGGGCGGTGGGGGAGGGGAAGAAGCCATGGGACTTTGGGAAAGCACCTGCCTCCCTCCTATCCTCTCCGTCGCCATGGACAGTTCACTCGGGGAAAGAGAAAAGGAGAAGGAGAGAAGAGTGTGGCTGAAGGAAGGAGATGAAATCTCATCCATGCATTTTGATCCAACGGTTAAATGCCAAGGTAGGGTTGATAGGGCCAAAGCAGGCCGAATCTGCAACATGGGCCAAAATCACACATTGAGGATGAGATATTAGGGAACTGCAAAAGCACCCTCCCCCAATAGTCCAAAAAATAATATTGGACTACCCAAATACTAGTTTATTAGGGGAAGTTGTATTGGGGGACTGCTGGAGATGCTCACCCTGCAAGACAAACAAGCAGCTAGGCGATCTTAATTAATAAACTCACTAAAAAACCATTTCGCTTAAGGATTTTTTCTTTGAAAAAGCAACAATAATACACGTGATCTTGTACTCTTCTCATTGATCTTGCCCTTTATTACCCTAGACTAGAAGTGACAGTACAAATATCTCCAGGAACAGCATGAATGTCATTTTAGGCCTCAACCCCCTGCATGTACAAACAACAACAACAACAACAACATCAACAAACAGACAAGGAGGTGTATATACACACGGGAGACAGAATATATAATGAGAGAACAACTGCGCATCGTTACTTTAACTTGAAGAAATGATCGATCGATCTTACTTCTCAAAGTAGTAGGCAAAAGGCCAGATGAGAATATCGACGAGAAGATGCCTGTACGTCACGTAGACGTAGGAGTTGAGCTCCATGTCCATGGCGGCCTCGGTGATAAAGGATATGAGCGCGAAGCACAACTGCGCCAGGATCATCACCAGGTGCGGTACGTACCTAGTACTACTCCGCACTACCCCTCCCATCCCATGAACCCTACGACTCTACGAGCCATTTTTCCCTTCTGGATCGGACAGCTAGCTATGCAATACTACTCCCCGGCCCCGAGCACATGTAGTACAAAATGTTCTCTCATCCACTTGAATCGATCATCAGTTGTGCTACCACCAACACCAACCTCTGCGGTTTATATGTATAGGCACATCGGGCTGCCGCCATTGACCATCACTAGCTGGGTGGCAGCAAAGTGTTAGGTAATCCCACTGTTAAAGATATTCCTAGTGGATACCCGAAATATTTTATGGAAATAAATATCTTTGGTAACACAACAGGATGCCATGTATTATACTCCCTCCGTCTCAAAATAAGTGATGCTTTGGGTTTGTCCTAAGTCAAACTTTTTTAAGTTTGACCAAGTTTATACAAAAAAAACTACTAATTAATGTTTATGATACCAAATAAGTGGTTAGATTTATCATGTAATATATTTTCATATGCTACCTATTTGTGTCATAAATATTGTTATTATTTCCTATAAATTTGGTCAAATTTGAAATGGTTTGACTTAAGATAAACCTAAAACATCACTTATTTTGGGACGGGGGAGTATTAATAAAGAAATGAGCATATATAGGAAAAAGAATCATCACAATCCATACACGTATTTTAAGAAAACCTACAAGAATCCAGTTGGAGGGTTTGTTGCAACAGGATGTCATGTATTCACAGAATCCTATAGGATTTCAGGTATTAAAAGAATCCATGTACGTAACACAAGATTCCATAAAGCGCTGCTTTTATATGTAGATTTTCTATGACATCTTGCGGTACTATTTTTATTATATTATTTATGTTATATAGAATCGGATTGTACCGGTAGGTTCCGACGACCAGTCGCTGCCGACCACCCCTCTCCGCATGTAATGTACACAAGCAATTGAAAAACCGAAGAATCAAAATCATCCTGGGCATAGGTGACGAGTGCTTCTTCTCACCGACTTGTGCTTGAGAGGCTGAGACCTGAACATAAATTAGAACTGGTGCTGATATTCTTGAATCTTGATCCATGCCAGAATTCTCAATTATACCATGTAGGATAAAAACTGTGATCTCATATACAAATACCTTGGGGAGGTGTTAGTATAACATGGGAGTGGATCAGTTGTTTGATGCAAGTATTCACATTCTGTTGAAGTGATGATGACATTTGTTGTTTTCCTTTGTCAAAACGCCAAAACTATTACCCCTCCGCACCCGAGAGTTTCTAATGTAAAACACTCAGGGAGTCAGGGATAAAAAGGCAGCACTTTCATATCAAAGCTGTGACCAAGCAAGTCTGAGCAACACAAATAACATTCAGATAATATCTTATATCCTGACAAGCGACAAACGCCATTACTCACATAGCTTAGCATAGATCATCCACCAGAGAGGAAAAAAAACAATTAAAAGGGGACATCAACTGGTATGATGATGCCACTGTTATTACTGTACTAATTAATAATACAATTTCAGAAAACCACATCTGGATACACACATGCACAACACAGTGGAGCTTGGGAACAATAATACAAGGCACTGGCAATTTTCTGTAGAAAGGAATTCTGCTGGGGACATCTGAATTGGAGATTCCTTCACAGAACTATTCAAGACAAAAAAAAATCACCAATCACAAAATTAGCTACAGAACAGTTGTCCTGCCTTTTCCTAAAAAAAAGTTGCCCTACCTGCACAACAAACTCAATATATGCATATTATCCATTAATCATTACAAAGTCAACAGCCAAGAAGTAATGTCTGTTAGAGTAACTTAGTATTGGTGGAGTTAAGCAAATATAAATATCAGCACTGTAACCAACATGAAAAGCATTGAGAAACCCCTAAATCTGTATCTAAATTACCCAATTATGTCATTATGAAATATAATAGAAAGTAACTCCTAATTGTATCAAGCTGGGCTACTCTACGACCAATGTATGAAAGAAGTGTTGGTGCAATCTTGAATTTAAAGCATATTGTCACGGGTCTACTGACCATATTGCCTGAACATACCGTGAAATTCAGTTTCCTGACATGATACAAGCAGTCAAGCACACAGATAAAAAATTCATTTTAACTAGGATAACTTAAGCTCAAAAGGTACTACATATTTAGAGTACACATGAATAAGTTGACAGAAGAACATAGAAGTTCAAGCTTGACTAGGTCCATCTGAGTATTCTTCGGTTCTTCGATTCTCTGGAATTGATCAACAGCAGAGGCTTCACTCTTGCTCTTCCTCTTCTGTGGCAGTTTGTGTGCAGTCTGATGTTAGAAAACCAAGAAAGCCACACTCCAACTTTTTGTCCGGGATCCAAGTTGGCGTCTCCTTCCAGCCAAATTGAATCTATTTTCTGTACCTGAACAAATCACCAGCTACATCGAATTTTCTACTCCAAGTATTACCTACATTGGATAGGCTGTAGTATGGGGACATATATGTAGAAGTGCTAACTCTAATTTGACAGCAGACAGCCACGACATGAGAGCAGGGCCTGTGAAGAAGCCGCGTCTTGTTGCATGAACATGCAGCACGTTTTCTGATTGTGCATGCTCCAAACTTATTCATGCTACCGGTAGATTTTGAATACAGGTGAACAGCTACACGCTTCTGCCCTGACCAAACCACAAACTTTTTAACATCATCCCCCAATATAACATTGTTGCCCTTAGTTTTCACGCAGGTCACCTGATGCACCTGGGCCTTCTGCATTTTGAGATTCATCTCATCCTAGACACATTGAGGGAACTCTATTGCTAGATCGTTGATTGCTTTGTTTGCTACGGCACTTTTGTTTTTGAAGTACTCTACAATCCTCTTGAATGTCACCTCCACTATGGCACAGAGTGGAAAGCACTGTACCCCTTTGAATACATGACTTTGCTTATATATATCAGATATATCAGTGCCCATGATGCCATACCTAGAACTATTTGTGTCATGCAACAGTGACCACTTCTCCTTTGGTTTCAGATGGATCCAATCAGAAAACTTTGTTATCTTCCTTTGGCTGTCATCTCCGTGATTTCCTTCTTCCCCATCCTGCACTAACTTTAGTTGGCTGAATGGTGCCTCAAGTTCTACCTCATCATGCTTGCCTGACCCATGCTGCATTTCCTTACTTGTACTACTTTTTTTCTCTACCATATATTTCGATGTCAACTCATCTAGCTCCTTTCAGATTTCAGCAAACTTACTTGGTTGCTTGTGCTAGCAAAGCCTCTTGAACATCGTCACCAGCTTCTTGTCACTAAAATACGCCAAGAAGTTTGGCCACTGCAGATTCAGTACGTTTCTTGTTGTGTTGATGTGAGTACTCGCTGCAAAGCCTAAATAACGATGAAGTGACAACTCACTGCAAAGGCTATGTCTGTATACGTGTATTGCGATTCCTTTGTTGAAGTGATGGTACCCTGAAAAACGTACGAACCTGCAAAGCCTACGTCGTTTGTCCGCTAAATTGTCCTTTGCCTCAATGCAGGCGTTTGAAAGTTATTGGAGTGTTGCCTCCATTAAATGATTGTAAAGCGACTAATATGGTTGGAGGCATCAGAAATCCAGGAGTACATTTGTTCATATCCATGCAACCAGACAACCATACGACTAATACAGGTCAACCAGCACGACGCCCACGTTTGACGGCCTGTGCTCCTCGGTGACGAATCTGCGCCGTAAGGTAAGTGAGCTGGTCTGGAGGATGGTGCTAGCGTGCCGGAAGGGTCAACTCTATAGGCTGCGTATCCTCAGTCGACTGAGTCGGCAGAGGTGCACCTGAAAGCTATGAGGGCCCGACCTCATTGGGGAACCAAGGAGGAGTGCCGTTGGTGCAAAAGGTCGTGAAGTTGCTAGTACCCGTCGTGTAGTCACTGCAAGAAGCACGTCCACCTACCAAAAAATTGTAAGGTCACATAGAGCCTGTTACGTACATAATGCATGAAGAAATCGGAAGGTCATCGCAAAAGTACCTAGGACTCCAACCGTCGGGTGCGAAGAACGAGCACGTCCTCCAAATCCTACGACTGGAGGCGGAGGTGGAGGGGGCGCTAGAGGCTCACCCTGCTGGACGTGAACAACTACGTCTGTGGTGTGGTGGCACGATGCCCAGTGTACTCCCGCCAAGCAACGTTGCCCCAGTCGTCGAAGGGCGGCAACCAACTCGATCCTACCAACCGTTGGGGGGTTCTGCTCGAACCGCTGGGTATACAAAAGCAGCTCGTTGCCCACGTCGCTGCAGATATTTGTCTGCAAGGCAGGCATGTATTGTTGCATGAATTGTTGTGACTCATTGGCAAAGTAATGATAGGACAAAGAAGTTTACAAATCTACTTACTAGCGCTTGGAAAGCAGCCGGTGGCTCCATCGCGAACGTGTCGGAGATCTCGGCCTCGTGTGGCGCGGCCTCTACCGGCACGGGGAAGCAACGGACGCGTGTGGCTCCGTGGAACCAACACAAGTACTCGCGGTACGTGCCCTTGTCGATGGCGCACCTATGTCGTGCACGTCGGCGGCCACCTCTGCCCAGGCGTTGACCCAAGGCAACATCCTAAAACGATGGTGGGACGGCGGAACACCTAAATATTCATGCAGCTCCCACCACTATACAAACCCTAATCTACAACTAACCCTAATCCTAAAACTAAATATACTAATTAATCTAACAATATAAAACTAATTAATCTAACCTAATGTACGACTACAAACTAAATATACTAATTAATCTAACCCTAAAAAACTAATCCTAATGTACCACTACAAACTAAATATACTAATTAATCTAACCCTAATCATATCTAACTAAACTAACAGATCTAAATGAACTAACTAAAAAACTGAAATCTAATTTAAAAAAAAAAACTTACCTGCACAGCGCCGGGCGAGCAGGCGCCGTTGCACAAGTTGGATAACAGCAAGATGTTACGCGTTTGATGCTCCAGATGACATCTAGTACATCATTGATGCGGCCGTGTCACACTTGAAGCCTTTTCCATCTCTTCGGCCAGCGCACGTGTCATCACAGAGCTCCTACCCACCGAACAAACATACTCGATCTGACGAACACCCCCACGCTTCCATCATTCTCCACACTCTTCCCTCCCCCTCACTATACAAATCCTCCTCCAGTCTCCCGTCTCATCTCAATCCCAAGAGCAACGCGAGATCACTACACGATCTCAAGTCACCAGCCATTGTTGATCAGCAAACCCAAGCTTAAGCGAGGAGCAAGCAATGGAGCGACAGTGCAGCATCTGATGGACCTACTCGACGAGCTGGAGCGACAGCTGAATGCGCCGACGTGGGCCTACGTGCGCGACCGCCGGGCCATGGCCAACACGCCCATGGACATCAAGGAGCTGCCGTCCGGGCCAATCGTCTTGGCCGTCGACATGCCCGGGGTCAGCCTCTCCGACATCAAGGTCCAGGTGGAGGAGGGCATCAGCGGCGAGCGCAAGTGCCCCTCCGGGTGATCTATCGGCCATTAGAGGGCCGACAGATCCTTATTGGTCCCCGCGCGGCCGATAGGGGCCTTGCCAGCTGCTGGACTGCCGATAGGCACCTGTCGGCACTCCAATGGCCGACAGGATACTGGATATGCAATTCTTTTTAATCAAATGCTACATTTACAATTAATCATTAAAAAAAATTATTTAAAAAAATCTTCGTTCATGTATATTTGTCTGTTGGGCCAGCTCGAGTATTTTTTATGAGCGACCCAAATTACATTTTGAGTTTTTGAACATTTATTTATATCATATTATTTGTATATTTGTTATAATTTTTTTTGATAATCGCATAGTACGTTTAATTACCAATCTTACCTTATTAAATGTATAGTATAATAAAATAATTGTTAGCTAAATTATTGGTTAAAATTTTTAAAGTTTAGTAACTCTTGATAGGTGTGCACGTCCTACAAAAGAGAATGGAGGGAGTAGTTCGTTGCCATAATAATTATTAGAGTGAAATTCATTGGGGTATTTGAACTTGTTCGGTGTTCCCAAATAGGTCCATGTATTTATAAAACTAGATTTTCGGGTCGTCCCTAAACTTGCTAAATGTATCACCCAGGGTCCAAATCGGTTTTAGATCCCTGTTTTTGCACACGTGTCTCCTCAGTTCAACTGCACAAGGCCTGACTGACCACGCAAGTCGGATGCTATGCGCCCGCCGCCACCTGCCAGTGCAGCGACAGGCCTAGCCCCTGAGCCCCAGCACCGTGTTGAACAGCGGGCCCGCGTAGCACCCGGACACCGCCGTCTGCGCGTCGCCAGAGCCGCTGTGCACCGCCATCGCCGTGCGGAGGGGAGTTCGCGTCCGTGGTGGCCACCGCGAGCACCGCGTGTAGGAGGCCCAGGAGCATGTACGGGCCGACTTCATCCCGGCCGCCAAAAAACGCCACCGAGTAGGCTGCATTGCAGCGTTGATGTCAATGTCACTATGCCTGTACCGCTACATCCCCACGAGCACCAGGGGCACAGTCACCTGGAACATGGTACTGTGCCACGTTCCGCGTTCTGGGACCATGAATCAGCTTCGTCTTGACAGTGGAAAATCCTTTGTTAAGGAGGGTTCCACGTTCCACGACCCAATCGTTCCGGAATCTTTATGATTGTGACCAGGGGGCATGGCACAGTAGACGAGGGTGATAACCAACATGGACAAGATGAGGCCCAACGGCACATCGTGGCCGGGGTTCTTGGTCTCCTCGGTCATGGTGGCCACCGTGTCGAACCCGTGTAGGACCAGTACACGATGGCCGCGGCGCGGAAGGCGCCAGCAGAGCCGAAGGGGAAGAAGGACAGCACGAGGTTGGCGGGCTCGAAGTGCGAGAACCCCGCGGCCAGCACGAACGCAATGATGGCGACGCCGACCACGAATGCTATCGAGTTGATGGTGCGCGCGCCAGACACGGCGAGCGTGGAGGTGGTGCACAGGATGACGACGGCGATCGGATCCAGCAGATTGAAGCCGTCGCGGGCACGTGGATGCGGAGCGCGGTCCGTGCTCGTGCAAAGGGCTGATGCTGTGATGCATGCATGCCTGCGTGCATCAGTGCATGCGCCATGTATAGTACGTGCTCGTTTGATGCTCGTGTGCGTTCCGCTGCCGTTCGGCGTGACGACGATGTCATTGGTGGTCGCCGGGGACGGCGACTCCAGGAGCTTCCTGTCGTGCTCGGACAGCCAGGACGGGAACGAGGTGCCTTCACGTGACGGCGCAGCCGCTGTGGACGGCGGGCCGCCGCCGCTGCTCCCGAACTTGACCTTCCTGACGTGCAGCGCAAGCGCGGTGCTGATGAACCGCGCGAGCGCGCACCTGCCTACGCACGGCGTCGCTCCCCGCGGGATCGTCCGGCAGCGGCACGGCGACCAAGCTGTCGCGGCAGGTGCCCTGGTTGGTCAACGCGGCGCTGAGCCACGTCGTGGCCCATCCGACTCGGCTGCAGACCCCATGAGCGTGTCGCGGAGCTGCACGAGGCTGATGCCGAGCAGCTCGTCGTAGTCGTGAATGCCCAACGGCGCCGGCGCCGCTAGGACAATGAGAGGTTCCGCGCCGTCGCGCGCGGCGTCGTCGCCAGAACCATCGCGAACCGGACGGACGCTGTGAACAGGAAAGTTCGTGCTAGATGCCACATGTGCAAAAACCAGGGTTTCAAAACCCGTTGGGACCCAGGTGATACATTTAGTAAGCTTAGGGACTCGAAAATTTGGTTTTATAAATACATGGACCTATTTAAGAACGCGAGACAAATTCAAGGATCTCCAGTAAATTTCACTCTAATTATTACTTCTCTGTTCTAAATTATAAGTCATTTCAACTTTCTTTGAAAGTCAAAACATCTCAAATTTAGCCAAATTTATATAATAAAATAATAACATTTATGATAACAAATAATTATCATTAGATTTTTCATTAGTTATATTTTCATAGTATTACCTATTTGTTGGCATACACCTTTATAATTCTCTTTATAACTTTTGTTAAACTTAAGATATTTAGCAAAGTTAGAATGACTTCTAATTTAGGACGGAGGGAATATCTTATTATCCCCTGAACTAATTAATATCCATCTAGTATATATATGAACATCATTATCCAACAAAACCATTTTTATGATCACACATCAAAGCAGCCCGCAAAAGGAAGCGGTGTGTCAAGAAAAAAAAGGGCAATCGAATGGTTAAAGAATCTATCGTAAGTTCCGGTAGGCGCACGGCCGGGCTGACAATTATGGTGACCTGTTAGAGTAGGAAGTTTGATTTATTTTGTGAGGCAAAAGTTACTGCCTAGCAGATAGAGGCCATCAAACTTTCTAGTGCTGCTGATAGTGTACTCCCTTCATCCCACGACAATTGTCATTTTAGCATTTAAACACATGTCATAGAAAGACTGTCGTTTCAGACCGGTCCCGCTTGGCCATCCGCTCGTCACTTGACATTCTTGGCATCCTCTCCCTCCTTTTCTCCATCGGCGCCGCCCTCCTTTCTCCTGTAACGACGCCCCCCTCCCTCTTCTCCACTAGCGGAAGGGCTGTGCCTGCCCTCCTCTTCTCCTCTATCGACGAAAGGTCGGGCCCCTACTCCTCTTATCCTCTGCTGGCGGAAGGCCGGCGCCGCATCACTACGGTGGCCGAGAACCAGCCCCTCCCTCCTCTGCTTCTCCATCGGTGAGGCCACGGGCACCCGAGATCTGGCATGTCCCTCTTCCGCTCCTTCAGTGGCACTCCTCTTCTCTTTCACCGAGTTGGAGGCGACACTGCTTGGCAGTGGCGGCCAAGATCTAGCCCCGAGGTCCTTCGCTACTCCACCGGTGCCCCCTCCCTGCCAGCGCCCCTCCCCCTTCTTCTCCTTCACCGGCGTGGAGACGATGTTGGCTTGGTGACCAAGATCTGGCCCCTCCTTCATCCATGGCGCCCGATGCGGAGGGGTCACAGATGGTGCAACGATATCTGGCTATGCTCTCATCCACGGCACCCTGACACATAGGAATCAGAGATGGAGACGGTGGGCTGGTCACGGATGCAGTTCGAGGGCGGCGACGAGACATCCACTATGGAGGAGGTGGAGATGGATGCTGTGCAATACAGAGTAGGGGTATTTACGTCTTTTACGACTAGCATTGGTACACATGAAGATTCCTAGAACTAACTAATATTGTGGGAGAAGGGAGTACTTGTGTCGTAGAAAGTTGCTCCATCTTTGGACACAATAATAGATCACCGCGTGACACGGACACAAGCTACTACTAGTTTCATTTGCCTGCTGAACATGTGTCGATGTACTACTGTACTAGAAACATCTTCCAAACAAAGAACCCATTTTATATAACTAGCTAGGAACCCGCGGCAATTGCCGCGGGCTAGGCGGAGTCAGCTGACATAATTGTTTTTTTTTTCCCTCTAAAGCATACTCCATATGTACATCAATTATTTGTGGCGTGCATCGGTAAGTGTAGCAAAAGGTAAAATCAGTGAGATATGAACACATGAAAGTTGATTATCTCCATAGTAGTACTCCAAAAAGAAATTATCTCTAGACAGGAAGTATCACAAATTATGTACCAAATACTTAACCTTTTTCTAGATATATGTCGAGCTGAGAAAAAGGTTAATCAACCAATCTCACCATTCAACTAACAGTTCATGCTAGGGGCAGCTTGCATTTTATATCGATAAATACATTAAATATGTAAGTATTACATGCTGGCAAAAGGAGCAGCACCATTGATAAAAGAATTCGAACGTTGTTGTGCATGTTCAGACACACAGCCACGTTCAGGAAGGACACTGTAGATGAGCTTTTCCCTGGACTGGTGTTTGCCATGGGCATGCAAGCTGCTGTGTGGATTGGCACATAAGAAATATGTTTTAGTAGGTAGGTAGAATAACATTTCTCATTAAAATAAAATGGCAAGGCACAGGTAATCCTAGTCGTACAGGTAACCACAGTTCTAATTGAATTAAAACGATTGTAATACATAGCAGAGTAGGAAGGAATGGTTAATTCCATGGTATGCCACAGATATTCATATAAATCCACTAACTAAAGAGGATGTAATGACATAAAAAAAGGCTCATGTATTTGAGGGGAAGGCCCACAAAACGTAGAAAATCTCAGGTTCTATAGTTCTACAAATGGCTCACATGTTCTTTAGGCAACATAGGCCTTAACTGGCACGTAGACGCAAATTAATATGTAGGCATCGAACTAAGCAGCAGCATAAACCAAATCAGTAAGAACTCATTAGTTTCATGGTATGTCACAGATATGTCCACCTAAATTCACCAACTGTAAGTCATGGAATAATTATGAATGTCAGAAAACATGTATCCTGTAAAGCTTATATGATGATTCCACTTGGTTATTTAATCCAGAAAATACACAGGTAGCATAACACATGGACATAAATTTAGATTATCAGAACTTCAAACCTCAGAGCAACCTCTCATTTAGATCAGCCATGAGAGCTGCATGCCTGTATCATAGTTGTTGTGGAGATGTTTTCATTCAGGTAGAGAAAATCTGGTTCTAATACAATTATTTTACTTTTCTCAGTTGTTACTATCATTGAGATATATGAAACTTGACACCTCGAAAAGGTGGGGAAAAAGATGTGCATGTTCTCCATTCAACACATACCTTGCAGAGAAATCTTAATTCCTTTGCTCCAGCACTCTTGTTCATATCAGGATAGCACTTAGCAAAAAACCGAACTAAGAAAGTATGTTCCATGTCAGGAACTACTGCGCAATATCAACACAACACGGTTGATAATAATGGCCTCGTTCGGCTGGCTGGTGGCTGGTGGCTGAGGCTGATTTATTGTGAGAGAAAAATACTGCTGGTTGGCTGGTGGCTGGTGGCTGGTGCTGAACTGGTGTGAAAGAAAAGCACGGCTGGCTGGAAAGAAAAGCACGGCTGGCTGGCTCTGAACAAGGCCAATGTGTATAGAAGTTCAACAAATCTCGAGGTTGAATATAAACCAATCATCTAACAGACTCTACTCCACCATGGTGGGCCATAGAAAGTGTAAGAAGCTTAATCATGGTACTTTCCAATTTTAGTGTTTAAGGAAGTGGTTGAAACTAATACTCCTTTTTTGAAACGGAGAACTGATACTCCAGGTGAAAGAGGAGCATATTATCAGCAGCTGCAGAACCATATTGCAGGCAACCTAAAATTAGTTGGTACGGAATAGGTAAATAGACAACACATATAAATTGAATGCCATAAAATACAAATGAAGGTCCAGTACTCCAGTTACCTAGAAATGGAATGGAAACAAAAAAACAGAAACCATCAACATCTAGAGTCCTAACCCAAGGAACAGACACACACACCTGGCATACTTATTCGAATGCAGATGATCCTGGCGTTGTGGGTGGCTGTGGAATGGACAGCATATGAACTGGTACCCACGAGAACTGAGCACTACCGGAAGATGTAGCATGGCAGATATACTTTGCATGTAGCGGCCCTCTTTGGTTTACGAAAACCTGACTGAAAAAGGGCGAGAGGTAATTCATCTTTGGCCTAGAAAGGGAGCAATTTTAGTGATCTTCTTATAAACTGCTGGATCAACATTGACAAGAACAATCAGAAACTAAAGGAAACGGAATGGTGTGCAAAAACAGCAAAGACTATGATGCAAACCTGCAATGAATGATGGATGAAGGCTATGAAACCAAATCTGGGGCGCCCCTATCGATCGTCACCTGCAGGCTTTGGAGGTGGGCTTCTTCCCCCTGCAGCAGACAGGCACGTCCCTGATGTGCGAGCGTAGATCCGGTAGTATGAAACAAAAAAACACATCATCACCAAAGAACAGGAAGCGTTGAACAGGAAGAGGATGCAGAGGAGGGTGGTGATTGCGTCAACTCTGACCTGGGCGAAAACGGCGGCTAGGGTTTCGCCGAGAACAGGTGCACACTCCATCCGCAAACCGTCGTCAACAGCGAAGGGGAGCAGCCGCGTCGTACGTGTGCAGCCGCGCGCGGTGTGACCTAGGTCGACGCCGCCGATGCCGCTCCGGGGACCACTGGCGCAGGACGACGTGGCCGGAAGCGCTCGTGTTGGGCTGCCGCGCCGTCGGGGCCGCTCGCGCAGGCCAACGCGGCAGGGCTCGCCGGTGCTGGACGGTGGGGAGAGACGGAGGCGGAGTTTGGAGTCCGTGGCGAGCAGCGGCGGCATGGCGGCGTCCACAGGGGCAAGGACGGCGTGCGGCGTCGGCGGGGACGGGGCTGGGCCAGGTGCGGCGCGGGGGTGGAACCGGCGGAGGCGGCGGCCGTGCGGGAGAAACGGCTTCGGCGAGCGCAGGGAGGAGGGGATTAGTGAGGCGAGCGATGGGAGCGGCGGCGAGGGCGGTGCCGTAACAAATGGATCGAGGCGGTCTTTTTTCCCGTACGACGTAGACGCTTCGGGAAGGCTGACGTGGACAGCTGGGATGAAAAGAAGCAGGCAGACGTGGACGGCTGGGACAACGCTTAGCGCCTTGTTTAGATGCACATGAAAAGTTAGAATTTTTTCACTCTCTTCATCACATCAACCCATGCATGAAGTAGTAAATATAGTTAAAAATAATAACTAATTACACAGTTTAGTTAGAAATCACGAGATGAATTTTTTAAATCTAGTTGGTCCACGATTAGATAATATTTATCAAATAAGACGAAGATGATACTATTCATCGAGTTCAAAATTTTTTTTCAGCATCTAAACGCGTGGACGATTCTGGAGGCAGACGACGTCGACGGCCGGGACTCTGGAGCAAGGCAGGCGTGGACGGCGGGGATGGAATACACGTAGATGAACAGGACCAGCAGCGATTTGGCTGAGGAACAACAGTAGAACAGGGAGTTTTCTCAGAAACTAAAGGTCTTATACTAGGTCCATCCCAAATTATAAGACGTTTGACTTTTTTGACACCAAGTTTGACCACTCGTCTTATTCAAAATTTTTTGCAAAATATTATTTTTTTTATCGTGGCTTGCTTTATTAATAAAAGTTCTTCAAGAATGACTTAAATTTGACTATGTTTGCACAAAATTTTTGAATAAGACGAGTGGTCAAACTTGGGATAAAAAATCAAACGTCTTATAATTTGAGATGGAAGGAGTATATGAATAAATACATAAACGAAACATGGATGGATCGATCGGAGGAAGGAGAAGCATTAGTGTAATAACTAAGAATACATACATAAATTGGGTAGCCAGCTGCTGCGTGCTACTCTACTACCAGCACTCATGGTTGGTAACCGGGATCCTGCCAGTCCATCTGGTTGCCTTCCCCCGGTTCGCTCGGCAACGACGGCCTCGCCGCGAGGATCATCATCACACAGCAGCCCTGCAAGAATAGCACGACCGCCACCGCGATCCTCAGCATCACTGACACTGACGCCCTCCTCGTCGGTGGCATACTCGATCGATGAGCTAGTCCGACGACGTATACTGTGTGTCTCGGAGCAATGCAAGATGCGTACGTGTGTGCGCGCGCTCGCGTCGAAATGGTACCTAGCTAGCTAGCTTATAGTGTCGTCGTTACGCATCAGCCGAGAATAAAATATGCATGAGTATATGATACCAAAGGACTGGTCGGCTATAATCGCTCGTCACACGGACACGGCACGGCGCATACTGCGGCGGCCGCCCCTATCTATCTCGACGCGGTCCAGCACTAGATTGCGGCGCCGTCGGCAAGTTTCTATTTTTAGAAAAAAAAAAAAAGGCAACAACTCAGCAGCAATCTTGTTGGTGAATTTAAAAGCCACTCCCTCGCTCACCGTCGCCGATCGAGTGCGTACGTGGCGTGCCTGTCGCCGGCCAGCTCGCCAGGTTGTTCTTTCCGTGCCGTAGTGGTGGAGTGCGACGGACTGTGACACCCGTGGCCGCCGACGAGATCAAATCGGTGACGTGAGCAATCACAGGGATAATCTGAGGATGATTTCGATACGGAGGAGAAAGAATCGCTTCCTTCCCTCTATCCGTGTTCTGTTTCTGTATCCTGTTCGCCTCCCATCACGTACTCCTGTTACTACTTTTGTAGAGACGAGGACAGACCCTCTGACTTGGGCCATGGGCTCTGTCTGGTGACACATCAGCCCACTATTGAAGACAGCCGGTATTTGATATAGGCCGGGTGTTACACTTCCGCCCGCCTGAAAAGTTGCTTGTCCCCAAGCAACATCGTCCACTGCAATGCATAAATCTTCTCAGGTCATGTACAGTTAACTCTTCACTCCTCCAGGATCCCATGGACGGTTGATGGATAAGACAACCAAGGAGTCCCTAACATCAAGTTGCAATATTGATATGCATATAGGGTCGTTAATGAGCCAACTGAAACATCTCTTTCCAGCAGAGAGATTACCAACAATTAGAACTCCAAAAATCATGTCCTCATGTACCAGATCAGAAGCACAATTAGCATCACTTCATCACTCTGTGATATGCATCTCCACACCGTCCAAGTCAAGAATAGATGGAGTACTGAAGCCTGTAGAATATCTTCTCCATGACTAATTTCATCTTGTTTGAATTTGTACAGTACGCACCAATTTTGGCACTTACATGCTCGATATTTTAGCACTGTGCACCAACTGATAACATATGGAGCCAAGGAAAACCTTATTTCTTTCAGGACAATCGTTATTTCCTTTCCATTTGCAGAGAGATAATGCTGAATTTGCAGTCCAAGAGCTTTCTCCAATGAGCTGACAGCAATGTGATGCTCATCTGATTCCACATCAGCTATGCATTTATAATACCATGCACACAATTCAGTTGTATCTCTTGAGCTATGAGAAGAAGAAATTCCCAGAGTAGCTGTAATCATGAATTCACTAGCATCCCTCCTGGATAAGCCAGCATTCAGCACTAATTTTGTGGAATTGAGAATAGGACCAGGGATACCTGGATCCCATTGTCTCTCCATCATCTTGTATTGCTCAAGTTGCAGCTCAATTTCTCCTGGACTAAAACCACCTCTATTCCATGAAAGTATTTTGTTGAAAATTGAACAAGTAACTTTCGTATCAGAATTTTCTGGGCTGAGAGCATTTTGCCTCCATAGTGCTGCACCTGAGGCCACATAATGAGCACTACCGCATATTTCTTGCTTTCCATAAAAGATAACCGAGTCTTTGCAGTCACTTTCCATCTCCTGGCCAGCCCATGCTCCATAACAAAAAGGCATAAATGACTCTGGCACTGGTGGTTAAGACATTGTGGAGAAAATTGATCTGTCACACACCCTGCAGATGGCGGCATCATTCCCAAACATGCAACATATACTTCTTCTAGCTGCAGGTTTTAATTGCACCCGTAGAGCGTTTCACAGGATAATTGGTCATCAAGCTCGAGTGTTTCTTCCAGCCCATGGTCTGCCTCATCAGCATTTGAGGTCTCACAAATTTCCAGAAAATGTGACAAGCCACCGATATGAGTAAGCATCTTATCAGTGTCAAAGATAATCTTCTCACCATCCAAGCATTCCCTGCCCATGGCTAGTTTCTCAGTGAAATTAAACTCAACAATGGGTGTGATGAATTCACATAGAGTGTTCTCATCAGATTGCCTGTCAGAATGCGCAGTCAAAAGCCTTTTATTTAGTTCACATCTCCAAGGACTAAAACCACTTTGACTCCATGAATAAATTTGGTTGGAAACTGAAAGAGCAACATGCATATCACAGTTTCCTGGGCTAGGGGCATTAGGCCTCCATGGTGGCTTTTCACCGATTATAGATAGAGCACCACAGCGATAGTTAATACACTCTGTGGAGAAGTGATCTACCACACATCCAGGATTAATAGCTGAAGCCATGCCACCATCATGCAGAAACTCTCCACCAGCAGCTAGTTTCTGCAATAGGCCCTTATGTGAGCCAAGCCCATGCAGCAACTCATCATCCCAGACAACAGGCATATTTTGCATTTCATCCAACATCATATGTGAAGCTCCCTTTGATGTCACTGGATCCATGAACTCAACCTGCTTGGTTAGTACTGCAGCTTTATTCTCAAGATGCCTTTCCACGAACACATCATGCATATAATCGACACTAAGCTCCAAGATAGAAATAGGGCCATTAACACAAGTGAGCAAGTCATCAACAACTGGTTCTGTACTTATTAGTTTCCTCGTCTCACCAAAGTAATCTCCACTGTGAGCTAATTGTTGCAGCAAACCGTGGTGCGTGTCACTGTCGGCTGGTATTGCATCCCATACCACACTCTCACAAAGTATCTCAATGGACACATCCTGCTTGCCCTGCATCTGGTCATCCATTGCTTCAGCATGCTGCTGCAATAGACCATGTGAACCAAAGCCATGATGTGGCTCCTCATCGAATAGCTCCGCTTGTAGCAACTCCTCATCTCACACCACCTGGCTGATGACAAGCTCAGCACTTGGTGTGTTCTTGTCGCCACTCACGTGCTCTCTGGAATGAGCTAGTTTGCCATTGATTTTCAGCTCAACACTTGGCTTCCTTGCCTTAGCAACCAAGTACTCACCAGACCGAGATACTTGCTGCAAAATACCATCGTGTGTGTTAAAACTCTGCAACAGCTCCTCATCCCATATCACATCCATGTGAGTCATTACTTCAAACACTTGGTGAGCGCTGCCTTGTTGTGGCGTTCTGCCAAGTATCTCAGGAGAAGTGTTGGCAGGTTTCGTTGCTGGGTAGCGCAGGCACACTGCTAATAAGCCACCACGCTTCTGCTACGCTGCCACGCGCCACCGATGTACACCGCTGCCAGGCGTTACCGTCGTGAAATCTTCAGAAAATCCGAGAAGTGAGCACCTGGTTCGAAAAACCTCCCCAATTGGTGAGCACTCTCAACCCAACAACTGGTGTGCAGATCGACCAAGGGATTTTACACGAGAACGAGGCCTCGCAACCCGAATCGAATGGCACACCACCGCAGTCCAATCCAATCGCAGATTACGGTATTTTACACGCGAACAATGCCGCGCAACCCTACTGCTCTCAGATGGACTCGCTAAGGTAAAACTCGACACCCGTTCGCCGGAATCCCCCCAAACACCACCGGATTCCACTCGACGTACCCGTCACCACACGCCGGAATCCCCACTGCTCGCCACCAGATTCCACACAAGGTACCCGTCACCACACGCCACCAGATAGAGTGATACCGTCGGCTTGGAGTCACCGCATCGACCGAGTCGAGGAAGCTGCCGCGTCGGACCACTGGATCCACCGCCGCCGTGTCCACAGTCGCCGCGCCGCCTAGGCAGTAGCGTCGAGGAAGAGCCGCCCACAGCAAGTCACCGCTGCCAGCGCCGCCCGATACCACTCCAGGTACAACGCCACCGCCAGAATCAGAAGACCCGCCGCGCCGACCGGCAGTCCCGCACCGAGCGATAACGCTGCTGTCACAGAACCTCCTAATTATGATGGCCCACAAGCACACGTCATTGCCATAATGACCTCTGACAGTCGTACTTATGTTCACCATAACTTAAAAGGCCTGTTTTCCTCCGAACAGGATCCAATCACAGGAGTATTGCAATATTACAACAGTTTATTCAAAATATTCAACAGAGTAAAGTAGCGGAAGTCTTACAATAACTTAGGTTACAAACCAGTTTTCAACTTAAAACCTTATGTAACATTATTACAAACCAGTAGTAGAGAAGTATCGGTAGTAACTTTATTACAACACACAAGCGAGATGCCTTGCCCAAAGGCCACACAATCTACTCGTCGTCACTGTCTTCAATCACGACGGTCATGCAACAAGGCTCGAAGCAGACTTGTTCATGAACCACACCTGCAACAAGGGGTTAACAAACCCTGAGTACGAGAGTACTCAACAAGACTTACCCGACTAAGACAAAGACTCCAAGGGCATGCTAGCTTTAGGGAATCAAGGTACGGGTAATCAAGAATCAAATTTTCTTTTTGCAGAAAAGCTTATTAAAGTAAGTCCTTATCTTCAACATTTTACTTTTACCATTGATGGTTCATTAACCAATTCTAGGTGATCCTAATCTAGATCAAAGTAATTATCATCAAAACCTTTCTCATTCTTTCTTTCAATTCTAGTTCTTAACTACGATGTTGGTGCAAGGCCAAGACTCCTTTCTCGTGGAGTAACGACGATTCGAACCGCTTCATTTACCCAGCTGGGGATTCCTAACCACACGACATATGTAGAACTGAATCTTGCATATATCAACTCTTACCCGAATAACCCAAAACCAGAACGTGTCCATCGCCACCCGAGAGCACAGTACTCCTCGAACCCGGCCCAATTCTAGCCCCGAGGGTACACGTTACTCTTGCCATCTCTCCACTCCCAGTGCGAGGTTAGACGTTCTCGTAATGGACTAACCAAAGTAAGGCTTACCCGACATGGGCACATGGCTAGTACTAATAAAAACTCCATGACGCGAGGGCCAACAACGTACGGTCCTTAACTGATAAGGTGGAAACAATACAGTGGGACTCCTTTCCCAATGCATGTTAGCAGTGGCCAAACCACCCGCCCGATCTTACAAGTTCATTCACATATTTCAATATTCATTCGATATGCCGTCATGGCTATGTAAACATTCATTTAAAAGCTTAACTTCTAAGCATAGCGAAGCATACTACGCATTTTCTGTAAAGCAGGTATCAAGGTTGATATCACAATAATCAAGGATGATAATGCAGCAATTAGGTTATCACTCAACTCCTAATTACTTAATGCAGTCAACCATAATATAAATAATAAAACATTTGTAAAACTCAAGGTAGGGTTAAATGCACCGGGGCTTGCCTTGCTCAAACACGACGACCGACTCAGACTCGAGGACTTCACCCCCTGGCCCGGAACCCACCGACGATCGCTCTTCTCCGGAAGCTTGATCGACGACTTCGGCTTCCTCGAAAGCGGAGACTACACGTATACATAACATGCTTTAACATGATGCTCAATGATAAACATGATGCTTGATGATAACATGCCACGGTTACGATTTGAGTACAACTTTTCTTCACGGTACAAACGTAAACAGAAAACCTACTAACTAGTAGCGACGTTTTCCCGCGATACCAGCTTTTAACCTAACAAGTTACTAACGAGCTCAATCATGAAATTAAGGTGCCAGAGATCACAAAAGGATAGTGACCTAAGGACATCACTCAATCAAAAGGCACACAACACTTAAAGTTCTCAAATTAATATTTATTTTCTATTTAATAATTAGGGCATAATTAGAAGTTGATCAAATTTTACCTAATCAAGCTCAAACTTTTTCTATGGGTTAAGAATGACTTATAACAGTGCTATAATAAATTTCATAATTTTTGGATAAATAAATTAATTATTAAAATTACTGGAAGTTGCATTTAATCTTTAATGAAACTAATTAATTCTACTGCTCAAAGTATTCAAATTCATGATTTAACATTTTTCCTAGATAGTGTATACATTGAAAAGCTTACACAAAAATTTTCATGAATTTTAGAACTCTACACAATTTTTAATGAAATAAACAAATAATAACACTATTCATAAATTTGAAAAAGAAAAACAAAAACGAAATCGGGCTGACTTTTCTTTTTCCCCGCGGTCCGGCCCAACCAGACGGCCTGCTCACGCGCCCACACGCGCGCTCGCGACCGGCCCAGTCACGCGGCCCAGCCCAGCGCCGGCCTGCCTCGCGCCCGCCCGCTCACTCTCGCTGACATCGCGGTCCCACTCGTCATCGCCTTCCTCCCGCCTCCTTCGCTCTCTCCCCAACTCGGCCATGTCCGCACGGTGGCCGACCGGCGAGCACGGCTTCGGACACCCAACCAAGCGACACCATAGCACTAGCACAACAAGGCGAATCCATTTTACTACCTAGCAGCTATCCTACGGCTTCGGAAAGGTTCTCCCGACGGCCATGGCAGCACGGCGGCTACGGTGACCAGCGTCCCGATGATCTACCACGCTAGCGTCTAAAGCAAAGGCACAGGAAGCACCAGAAGCTCACCGCGGTTGCAGCGAAGCACTCGGGAAGCTCGGAGTAGCAGTGGAAGAGGCCGACCACGTGAAGCGGCACGGTCGCCAGAGCTGGACACGGGAACGGGTGGCCGCGGTGATTTAGACGAAATTGGGCTGGCTTGGGTGGTTCACGAGGTGCGCGAGGCCGAGGCGAACGTGATGGCGTGCTTTGCGTGGCTAGAGGTGACTCGACGGCGGCAGCGGCGAGCGGTGGAGCTAGCGGCGGCGGTGTTGGCGAAAACGGTGAACGCCACTGTGAACCTCGGTATATATAGAAGGAAATCGCGTCTACAGAGCAGCACTGCAGTGCTATCGCGCTGGCGATCCTGGCGCGCTCTAGAAGACCGTGGAAGTGGCCACGGCGGCGATCGACCGGCGCCCATACCGGCCGGTGGCCGTCGGTGATACGTCGTGCACTGTAGCTGTTCCCCCCAACTTTTGAAATTCAAACTGGTTTTTCAAATTACTTTCAAATTTGTATAGCAACTTGAAAATCTTCCAATGTATGACATCTTCAGATTTTCAAGCTCTACAAGTTTTGTATTGAACGCTTTTTCAAATTCTAACTGGATTTTGAAATTTGAGTTTAAATTCAAAAAGGGACACATTTTTCAGATTTGGTAATTTAGAAATTACTTTTGATTTTATATTGAAACTTCAAAATCTCCAAACATCAAAGTTGTATATCTTGACCAGACCTACAACTTTGCTGTTCAAAACTTTTTAAAATTCAGCCTCCATTTTGAAATCTTAGTTTGGGGACAAAAATGAATTAAATCTGAAATTTGCTTATTTTCAAAATTGCTCCACATTTTACACTAAAATTTTGAAAACTCAAAACACCAAAGTTGTAGCCCTTGAAAAGTTCTACAAACTTGGTTTTGAACGTTTTCCCAAATTTTGCTTAGATTTTGAATTATTTCAAAAGGGGTAAAACAGGGTTTTGAAATTTAGGGTTTTCGGAGGGATTTTAAATTGGAATTTGTTGCTACTTTGATTTGTGATTACTTAGTGATCAAAACCTCACCCAAGGGCATCATTTGGACCAACATGACATGGTTGACCAAATGCCACTCTTGGTTGACCAATTAGCTTTAAAAAAATTCTTTTACATTCCTCCCCAGATTTTGAATTCGAACTCGAATCGGAAAACTCACGACAAGTTTTGGGACTCCAATTCAAACTCAAATTTGGAGCTTCATTTTAAATGTTGTACTTGAGCTCATACCCTACACTTGACACTAGTGGGCAACACAATCGCACACCTCAAATTACGTAGGGCATGGACTAAGTATTTGCGGTGGCCTTCGAAATTAGGGTTTTCGGGTTCGGAGCACACCACTGAGAAACACATTCAACCTAGATAAGTAAACTTGTTTTAGTTGATGCATAACAATGTTAACCTAATAGAGATGCTTTGCAATGCATTATGATGACATGGCAGATTAATTAGCACTATAACACCCGGGGTGTTACAGCCCTTCCCCCTTAAAGAAATCTCGTCCCGAGATTTAAAGCCTTGAGTTAAGTAATGGAAAAGGAAACGTGTCAAGCAAACACGTCCAAGACTTGTCTACAAAACGGGTAGGGGTTTTCTGCATTATAAAGATTTTTAAAAGGATAGGTTACAGTTTAAAGAAGAAATTGCAACCTAGATAGAAGCAAAGAACTCCGGGAAATTCTCCAACAGATAACCTTCCGATTCCCAGGTGGCTTCCTCTTCTGAATGTTGATCCCATTGTATCTTGTACCATTTAATTGTTCTACTCCGGGTAACACGATCTTTTCGATCCAAAACTCGGACAGGATATTCAGAATATGTCAAATCAGGTTCAAGTTCAACTCCATCAACATCAACCACTTGATCAGGTACTTGCAGACACTTCTTCATTTGTGATACATGAAATACATTGTGCACGGCTGACAGTTGTTCAGGCAGCTTTAATCTATATGCCACCTTCCCACATTTTTCAATGATTTGAAAAGGACCAATATAACGTGGTGCGAGTTTGCCTTTGACTCCAAATCTATTAACTCCTTTCATGGGTGACACTTTCAGATAAACATAATCTCCCACTTTAAACATCAAGGGTCTACGTCTTTTATCTGCATAACTCTTCTGTCGAGACTGAGCAACTTTTAAATTCTTTTGTATCTGCCTAACCTTTTCTTCCGTTTTCTTCACCAGATCAACTCCATAAAACCATCTTTCTCCTGGTTCTGACCAGTTCAATGGAGTTCTGCACCTGCGGCCATACAATGCTTCAAACGGTGCCATTTTGATACTCTCTTGGTAACTGTTATTGTATGAGAATTCTGCTAACGGTAAACATTCATCCCATTGATCTTGATAGGTGAGAGCACAAGATCTTAACATATCTTCCAAAATTTAATTTACTCTTTCAGTCTGTCCCCCAGTTTATGGATGATAGGCTGTGCTGTAAAGAAGTTTAGTACCTAATGACTTTTGAAACTGTCTCCAAAATTGCGAAACAAACTGAGTACCCCTGTCAGTAACAATTGTTTTGGGTATTCCATGTAAACTCATAATCTGAGCAACATATATTTCTGCATATCGAGATGCTCTATAGTCAACCTTCACAGGTACAAAGTGAGCTGACTTAGTCAAACGGTCCACAATGACCCAAATTGAATCAAAGCCTCTTGAGGTCTTGGGTAACCCAGTAATGAAATCCATACTGATATCTTCCCACTTCCAGGATGGAATGGGCAAGGGTTGTAACATTCCTGCCGACTTCAGGTGTACTGCCTTCACTTTACAACAAGTATCACATCTAGCAACATACTTAGCAATCTCAATTTTCATTTTGGTCCACCAGAATCTCTGTTTCAAATCTTGGTACATCTTATTACTCCCTGGATGAATAGAAAACCTTGTACTATGTGCTTCATCAAGAATGAGCCGACGTAACTCTGGAACCTTTGGGACCACTAGCCGGTTCTTAAACCATAACACATCTGCCTCATCAATACTGAAATCTGTCTGTTGACCAGTTCTAACTTTTTCTTTGATGTGAGTGATTCCGGAATTTGTTCTCTGAGCAGATACAATCTGATCTTTGAGTGTTGATTCTACTGTGACACTAGTCAGCTGACCTTGTTGAATTATTTCAATATTCAACTTTTCCAATTCGTAACACAAACTGTAATCCATTGGCTTCACAGTCGTACAATTGCAATGATTCTTTCTACTGAGTGCATCAGCAACTACATTCGCTTTTCTAGGGTGATAGTGTACTTCTAAATCATAATCCTTTATCAACTCAAGCCACCTTCTTTGCCTCATATTCAATTCTGACTGAGTAAAGATATACTTTAAACTCTTGTGATCTGTATACATGTGGCAAGTATTACCTAACAAGTAATGACGCCATATTTTTAATGCATGAACTACAGCTGCTAATTCAAGATCATGTGTCGGATAATGTTCTTCATGGCGCTTCAACTGTCTTGAGGCATAAGCAATGACTCTGCCTTCCTGCATCAATACGCAACCAAGGCCAATACCCGAGGCATCACAGTAAACATCAAATGGCTTTTCTATATCTGGCTGTGCCAAAACTGGAGCAGTTGTCAATGACTTCTTTAAAATTCTAAAAGCTTTCTCACATTCTGTAGACCATATGAACTTAGTTTGATTCTTCAACAACTCTGTGATTGGCTTGGCTACCTTTGAAAAGTCAGGTATGAATCGACGGTAATAACCCGCCATTCCCAGAAAACTTCGGACTTCATGAACTGAGATTGGTGGCTTCCAATTCAGAATATCTTTCACCTTGCCAGGATCTACTGCTACTCCTTCGGCTGACAACACATGTCCTAAGAATTGCACTTCTTTTAACCAAAACTCACATTTACTGAACTTGGCATACAATTGATGATCTCTCAGACGAGTCAGAACAACTCTGAGATGCTCAACATGCTCTTCTTCACTTTTGGAGTATACTAGAATATCATCAATAAAAACAACCACAAACTTGTCAAGTTCTGGCATGAAAACTGAATTCATCAGATACATGAAATGTGCCGGTGCATTAGTGAGACCAAAAGACATAACTAGGTACTCATACAGTCCATATCTGGTGGTGAATGCAGTCTTTGGAATATCTTCAGGTCGAATCTTAATTTGATGGTATCCTGATCGAAGATCGATCTTTGAAAATACCTTTGCCCCCGCAAGCTGATCAAAGAGCAGATCAATGCGAGGCAACGGATATTTATTCTTAATGGTTACTTCATTCAGCGGTCGATAGTCAACACACATCCTTAAAGTCTGATCTTTCTTCTTGACAAAAAGAGCTGGACATCCCCATGGTGAGGAACTGGGTCTGATAAAACCTTTGTCACGTAACTCTTGCAATTGATCCTTAAGTTCTGCTAATTCATTGGGTGGCATTCTGTAAGCTCTCCGGGATATTGGGGCAGTACCCGGTTTTAACTCAATCACAAACTCTACATCTCTGTTTGGTGGCAGACCTGGTAGATCATCTGGAAACACGTCTGGAAATTCACAGACTACCGGTATATTACAAATCTCCTGTACTGAAGTTGCACATACCCTTTCAACTGCTCTCTTTGGGATAGGAAGTTGGATAAGAAGATGAGATTTATTATCTGACAGGTTCAACCTTATAGTTCTGTGCAGTGCATCTATAAGGGCTCCTCTTTGGTACATTCAATTCATACCCAGGATAACATCTATATCCTGTTTCTGTAATATTATCATTGAGGTAGGGAATATATGCCCACCTAACTCTATAGGTACGTCACGTACCATCTCCTTAGTACACAGTCGTCCCCCGGGCGACTGGATAAAGAAATCTTCTTGTGTTCCCACAATTGGAATGTCATGCTTAACAACAAAGGTGCGATTTATGAATGTATGCGATGCACCTGAATCAAATAACAGTACTGCTGGATGATTAGCAACAGGGAACATACCCATCATAACAGGTTCTCCCTCTGGGATTGCACTTGCTTGAGTATAGAATACACGTCCGGTCTTCCTCTTCTCACCCTTACCCTTCTGAACATTCAGATTATTATTCTTGCTCTGAAGTTGTTGCTGTTGTGGTACGGGAGCTCTGGGATAATTGGGATTGTACTGCCTTGGATATGGGCAGTCCTTGGAAAAGTGACCTGGCTTTCCACAGTTGTAGCAGGGAAAGTTATGGGTTACCGGAGTCTGGTTTCGAATACCAGGGGCATTCGGCTGTTGTAAAAATTGCGGGGTTGCGGCAGGACGGAAAAACGTCTGCGGCTGAGCTTGGTATTGCGGTGGACGATAAGTTGGGCGGAAATGGTTCTGAGGGTGATAAACAAACTTATGGCGCTTCTTAATGCCGCCAGACGGACTTGAAAACACTGGCTTCTTTTTCTTCAACTCTTTGTGCAGTCGGGACTTCTCTTCTGACGCAATAGCCACATTGACTATCTCATGGTAAGTGGCAATATAGCAGGTAACTAATGCTTCCTGGATTCTGGTACTCAAACCTCTTATGAACCAACTTTTCTTCTTCGCATCGGTGTTCACATATTCCGCTGCATACTGGGACAGATGATTGAATTTGCCACATACTGCAGAACTGTCTGGTTCCCTTGCTTCAGCGAGAGAAACTCCTCTAGCTTCATGGCCATGACACCATCTGGGATATAATGTGCTCTAAAGGCTTCACGAAACTCTTGCCAAGTGACACGGTGGCCAGCAGGCTGTGCGGCGACCAAATTCGCCCACCACGCCCCTGCGGTACCTCTAAGCTGCTGCGCTGCAAACACGGGCTTCTGGTGCTCCGTGCACTGTAACAGTTCAAACTTCTGCTCCATGGTACGGAGCCAGTCATCCGCCTCTAGCGGCTCATCTGCCTTTGAGAACACTGGTGGACGGGTATCAGTGAAATCCACATAAGTGGTTTCCCCTCCATTGTTACGGCCTCGACGACCCTGATTTCCATTCTGATTCTGATTCTGATTCTGAGCCAACAGGGTAGTGGCATTAACCAGTGCGGCAATAGCTTCTGCCAAGGTGGGTGGAAACGGTGGGGGATTCGGAGTATTGTCCCCTCCCTGGGAAGTTCCAGTACCGTCCATCTGTTGTACACAAACCATGTTTATTTTTTATTGCTTTATTGAATTAAAAAGCAGTTAGCACAGAACTTGTATACACATACAAACTCATCTTACATATTTCATTACAAACTGGCTTGCAAGCAAGAAACTACCCACTAAGGTTCTTAGAAAGCAAGAAAAACTACTATATTACACAACCATTCATGTCAACACTTCACTCCTCATTATCATCGCTGATCACGATTACTTCATCCTCATTCTCTGGAGCACTTGCACCAGTGACATGACTTGCATCATCCCCACTTTCCATCATGGGTTCATCTTCTTCCGGATCTTCTTCATTGTCCTCTCCATCAGGAACAACCACAGCACCGACATCATCTTCTACTGCCTGGGGCTGATGATTGGGATTCATCAGATCATTTAGCCTATGAACTTCCTCATGCAGAACTGTGTTGTACTGCTCTAGGTGTGTCACATAAAGCTCCAACTCACGAACACGAGCCCTGGCTTCTGTCTCCTTTTCCAGCGACTCATTCTGGAACTGTTTCCAAAAACGCATGTTGCGCTTCAGTCGTTCTACTTCTGATGTAAGCCTTGCAACCTCTAACTCCGAATCCGGGTTCGGATTACGGCTACTGCTTGCTCCATCAACTCTGGCGGCCAACTGATGACGCGGCACTCCTTGCGGACCCGTTTTCTTGCGAGGAGTCATCTTCACACGTGCCATCCTAAAGCAAGATAGAATTAGGACGATGAGAACAGATAGGGGGATCTGAAGGTTAGCATGAATAGGATTGAACCTTACTTAACCCAAACCACTTTAAAAGGGAAGGTAACTTAAGCAGGTTAATTAAACATGATGCATGCATCGTACTTACGATCTAACAGAAAGATTTAAGTAACACATGCAATCTTTATAACATAGGGCACTATACATGATACTTCACTATGAAGCTTTCAAATATGAGCTAAGGAAACTATAGAATAGATTAAGAGAAGCAAAAGCAATTTGGACCCAAAATATCAGTATTAAATTTGTTTGACCCAAATCATTTTGAAGTTTTACAAAGTAATACTACAATAACTCAAGTGATTATGCTCTGGTACCAGCTGTCACAGAACCTCCTAATTATGATGGCCCACAAGCACACGTCATTGCCATAATGACCTCTGATAGTCGTACTTATGTTCACCATAACTTAAAAGGCCTGTTTTCCTCCGAACAGGATCCAATCACAGGAGTATTGCAATATTACAACAGTTTATTCAAAATATTCAACAGAGTAAAGTAGCGGAAGTCTTACAATAACTTAGGTTACAAACCAGTTTTCAACTTAAAACCTTATGTAACATTATTACAAACCAGTAGTAGAGAAGTATCGGTAGTAACTTTATTACAACACACAAGCGAGATGCCTTGCCCAAAGGCCACACAATCTACTCGTCGTCACTGTCTTCAATCACGACGGTCATGCAACAAGGCTCGAAGCAGACTTGTTCATGAACCGCACCTGCAACAAGGGGTTAACAAACCCTAAGTACGAGAGTACTCAACAAGACTTACCCGACTAAGACAAAGACTCTAAGGGCATGCTAGCTTTAGGGAATCAAGGTACGGATAATCAAGAATCAAATTTTCTTTTTGCAGAAAAGCTTATTAAAGTAAGTCCTTATCTTCAACATTTTACTTTTACCATTGATGGTTCATTAACCAATTCTAGGTGATCCTAATCTAGATCAAAGTAATTATCATCAAAACCTTTCTCATTCTTTCTTTCAATTCCAGTTCTTAACTACGATGTTGGTGCAAGGCCAAGACTCCTTTCTCGTGGAGTAACGACGATTCGAACCGCTTCATTTACCCAGCTGGGGATTCCTAACCACACGACATATGTAGAACTGAATCTTGCATATATCAACTCTTACCCGAATAACCCAAAACCAGAACGTGTCCATCGCCACCCGAGAGCACAGTACTCCTCGAACCCGGCCCAATTCTAGCCCCAAGGGTACACGTTACTCTCGCCATCTCTCCACTCCCAGTGCGAGGTTAGACGTTCTCGTAATGGACTAACCAAAGTAAGGCTTACCCGACATGGGCACATGGCTAGTACTAATAAAAACTCCATGACGCGAGGGCCAACAACGTACGGTCCTTAACTGATAAGGCGGAAACAATACAGTGGGACTCCTTTCCCAATGCATGTTAGCAGTGGCCAAACCACCCGCCCGATCTTACAAGTTCATTCACATATTTCAATATTCATTCGATATGCCGTCATGGCTATGTAAACATTCATTTAAAAGCTTAACTTCTAAGCATAGCGAAGCATACTACGCATTTTCTGTAAAGCAGGTATCAAGGTTGATATCACAATAATCAAGGATGATAATGCAGCAATTAGGTTATCACTCAACTCCTAATTACTTAATGCAGTCAACCATAATATAAATAATAAAACATTTGTAAAACTCAAGGTAGGGTTAAATGCACCGGGGCTTGCCTTGCTCAAACACGACGACCGACTTAGACTCGAGGACTTCACCCCCTGGTCCGGAACCCACCGACGATCGCTCTTCTCCGGAAGCTTGATCGACGACTTCGGCTTCCTCGAAAGCAGAGACTACACGTATACATAACATGCTTTAACATGATGCTCAATGATAAACATGATGCTTGATGATAACATGCCACGGTTACGATTTGAGTACAACTTTTCTTCACGGTACAAACGTAAACAGAAAACCTACTAACTAGTAGCGACGTTTTTCCGCGATACCAGCTTTTAACCTAACAAGTTACTAACGAGCTCAATCATGAAATTAAGGTGCCAGAGATCACAAAAGGATAGTGACCTAAGGACATCACTCAATCAAAAGGCACACAACACTTAAAGTTCTCAAATTAATATTTATTTTCTATTTAATAATTAGGGCATAATTAGAAGTTGATCAAATTTTACCTAATCAAGCTCAAACTTTTTCTATGGGTTAAGAATGACTTATAACAGTGCTATAATAAATTTCATAATTTTTGGATAAATAAATTAATTATTAAAATTACTGGAAGTTGCATTTAATCTTTAATGAAACTAATTAATTCTACTGCTCAAAGTATTCAAATTCATGATTTAACATTTTTCCTAGATAGTGTATACATTGAAAAGCTTACACAAAAATTTTCATGAATTTTGGAACTCTACACAATTTTTAATGAAATAAACAAATAATAACACTATTCATAAATTTGAAAAAGAAAAACAAAAACGAAATCGGGCTGACTTTTCTTTTTCCCCGCGGTCCGGCCCAACCAGACGGCCTGCTCACGCGCCCGCACGCGCGCTCGCGACCGGCCCAGTCGCGCGGCCCAGCCCAGCGCCGGCCTGCCTCGCGCCCGCCCGCTCACTCTCGCTGACATCGCGGTCCCACTCGTCATCGCCTTCCTCCCGCCTCCTTCGCTCTCTCCCCGACTCGGCCATGTCCGCACGGTGGCCGGCCGGCGAGCACGGCTTCGGACACCCAACCAAGCGACACCATAGCACTAGCACAACAAGGCGAATCCATTTTACTACCTAGCAGCTATCCTACGGCTTCGGAAAGGTTCTCCCGACGGCCATGGCAGCACGGCGGCTACGGTGACCAGCGTCCCGATGATCTACCATGCTAGCGTCTAAAGCAAAGGCATAGGAAGCACCAGAAGCTCACCGCGGTTGCAGCGAAGCACTCGGGAAGCTCGGAGTAGCAGTGGAAGAGGCCGACCACGTGAAGCGGCACGGTCGCCAGAGCTGGGCACGGAAACGGGTGGCCGCGGTGATTTAGACGAAATTGGGCTGGCTTGGGTGGTTCACGAGGTGCGCGAGGCCGAGGCGAACATGATGGCGTGCTTTGCGTGGCTAGAGGTGACTCGACGGTGGCAGCGGCGAGCGGTGGAGCTAGCGGCGGCGGTGGTGGCGAAAACGGTGAACGCCACTGTGAACCTCGGTATATATAGAAGGAAATCGCGTCTACAGAGCAGCACTGCAGTGCTATCGCGCTGGCGATCCTGGCGCGCTCTAGAAGACCGTGGAAGCGGCCACGGCGGCGATCGACCGGCGCCCATACCGGCCGGTGGCCGTCGGTGATACGTCGTGCACTGTAGCTGTTCCCCCCCAACTTTTGAAATTCAAACTGGTTTTTCAAATTACTTTCAAATTTGTATAGCAACTTGAAAATCTTCCAATGTATGACATCTTCAGATTTTCAAGCTCTACAAGTTTTGTATTGAACGCTTTTTCAAATTCTAACTGGATTTTGAAATTTGAGTTTAAATTCAAAAAGGGACACATTTTTCAGATTTGGTAATTTAGAAATTACTTTTGATTTTATATTGAAACTTCAAAATCTCCAAACATCAAAGTTGTATATCTTGACCAGACCTACAACTTTGCTGTTCAAAACTTTTTAAAATTCAGCCTCCATTTTGAAATCTTAGTTTGGGGACAAAAATGAATTAAATCTGAAATTTGCTTATTTTCAAAATTGCTCCACATTTTACACTAAAACTTTGAAAACTCAAAACACCAAAGTTGTAGCCCTTGAAAAGTTCTACAAACTTGGTTTTGAACTTTTTCCCAAATTTTGCTTAGATTTTGAATTATTTCAAAAGGGGTAAAACAGGGTTTTGAAATTTAGGGTTTTCGGAGGGATTTTAAATTGGAATTTGTTGCTACTTTGATTTGTGATTACTTAGTGATCAAAACCTCACCCAAGGGCATCATTTGGACCAACATGACATGGTTGACCAAATGCCACTCTTGGTTGACTAATTAGCTTTAAAAAAATTATTTTACATTCCTCCCCATATTTTGAATTCGAACTCGAATCGGAAAACTCACGACAAGTTTTGGGACTCCAATTCAAACTCAAATTTGGAGCTTCATTTTAAATGTTGTACTTGAGCTCATACCCTACACTTGACACTAGTGGGCAACACAATCGCACACCTCAAATTACGCAGGGCATGGACTAAGTATTTGCGGTGGCCTTCGAAATTAGGGTTTTTGGGTTCGAAGCACACCACTGAGAAACACATTCAACGTAGATAAGTAAACTTGTTTTAGTTGATGCATAATAATGTTAACCTAATAGAGATGCTTTGCAATGCATTATGATGACATGGCAGATTAATTAGCACTATAACACCCGGGGTGTTACAGCTGCCGCCGAGGAAGATGGTGCGCCGCGCGAAGATGTCGCCGCACCGCCCGATTGATGGAGGCCGAGCATAGACCGTCTCTGATACCACCTGTCACACCCGTGGCTGCCGACGAGATCAAATCGGCGACGTGAGCAATCACAGGGATAATCTGAGGATGATCTCGATACGGAGGAGGAAGAATCGCTTCCTTCCCTCTGTCCGTGTTCTGTTCGCCTTCCATCTCGTGCTCCTGTTACTACTTTTGTAGGGACGAGGACAGACCCTCTGGCTTGGGCCATGGGCTCTGTCTGGTGACACATCAGCCCACTGTTGAAGACAGCCGGTATTTGATATAGGCCGGGTGTTACACGGACCGTGTGCCCAAGCGCGGCACCCGGCACACAGCCCCGTGCCCATCGCGGGATAACGCCATCACGGGCCCTCAGGGGCCTTCCTTTCTCCTGCGCTGCGATTCGCCAAAAAGAAAAAAGAAAAAAGAAAAGAAAACTGCCATCCCCACCTCACTCACCCCGCATGGCTGCGTCTCTCAAGCTCTCAAACGATCTGATTTGGCAGTGCTTCGCAGCTAGCTCCGCGGCCACCACACCACCGCCACGCTGCCCACGCAGATCATCAGCTCGGACCAGGGACGGTTCTGAATTTTTAGGGACCAGGGCGAAACCAAAATTTAGAGCCCTTATGTACACATGAATCATGGAACTCTTTTGGGTATTCGAGAAAAAAAAACACATGAACGACGCTGTGGCCGTCATGACACACGACCTCAGCAAGAAGATGTTACGATGGAAGCGCATATTGCAACTGTTTGTTTCAAGTGTTTTAGATGTTTCAGATGTATATTGCAATTGTTTTATATGGATGTTGCAAAAGTAGATCGAGGATGTTGCACATATTGCAAGTGTTTCAGAGGCATGTTGCGAGTGTTTTAGAGGTGTTGTTTAAAATATTTCATTTGTTTCAGACATATGTTGCAAGCGGTCTGACCTTGATGTTGCACATGTTTCACACATATGTTGTAATAATATGTTCCAGTACATGTTTTCATGTTCACAAATTGCAAGTGTTTTATCTGATGTTGCATATGTTTCACAGATATGTTGCAAGTGTATGTTCTAAATGTTTCATCCATTCATATGGATGTTGCATTCAAGTGTTTCATGTTGCACGTGTTTCATACTGTTTGAAGAATCAAGGGGCGCGGGGAGTGACGGTGGCACGGCACGGGCGCCGTGGAATGGGCAGCGATGAGCTGGAGGCCGGCGGTCGGGCGCACATGCGGGGACGAGGCGAGCGGCTTCGAATCCAGACAGACAGGGCATGCTGCGGGGGCGAGGCGAGTCGTCTGGACGCGTGGGCGCTGCGACAAGGCAGGTGCGCGTGTGGGTGGTAATAAAAATCAGCGCACGAGGGGTAGGCTGCGCGGACGTTTTGTCTGGACATCCAGTGCTAGCATAGTCCGTTGGGGTGGTTTTGGGGACTTCGGGTATTAGTGCATACCTAGTTCATACGAAGCTACATACGCCTCATTGGAGTCTCACTCCGAGTTGGCCGCCCGCTGCGGCGCCGCCGTTGAGTTGGGTGATCGCGTCGCAGTTGCTGTGTTCGGGATTTGCCGATTTGGTTCCTATATGAGAAATCGTAGAGTCGACAAACAAATCGCGAACGCCAATCTCCAACTCTTCCCCGCTAGGCTGTCGTGGGCCTTAACGAGCCATCCAAGCCATATACTGATACAGCTACGTACTGAGTGTATACCTGGGATGGGGCCCGTGGGATTGAGGGGGCCCAGGGCGGTCGCCCCGCTTGCCCGACCTCAGGGCCGGCCGTGGCTCCGACCAGCGACCACTAATCGGACATCGGCTGCCGACCACCCCTCTCCGCATGTCCGCTGGACTTGCTAGTCCTGACGCTGCCCGCACATAGAGCGAACGAGCCCCTAGCGCGTCGGGCTCGCGAGGGAGCGCACCAGCAATGGGTTCACGCTGCCTCGGACGTCGCCCACGCCGCCGGCCGCTTCTCACTTGCATCTCATTTGCAACATCCAATCTATTTTTGAAACATCCAGATGTAATAGTTGCAACATACAAAATAGACAGATGAAACACTTGAAACAAGCATATGAAACACTTGTGAAAACATCTGAAAAACATTTTAAAACCATTGTAAACATTTGCAACATCCAAATGAAACACTTGCAAACATACGTATGAAACATCTGAAAATACTTGAAACATATGCTTGCAACATGCATATATATCCAATATCTAGATCTACTTTTGCAACATTTAGACAAAACACTTGCAACATTCATCTAGAACAGATGAAACATTTGGAACATACATTTTGAAACATATGTGTATAGCCATTACAACATGTGCAGCATCCCGATCTACTTTTACAACATCGATATACAACACTTGCAACATATATCTCTGAAACATATAAAACACTTCAAACATACTATTGCAACATGCGCTTTCAGCATAGCATCTACTTGTTGTTTGGACGAATAGAGGCATGTCGACGCGGAGCGAAATACCAGCACAGAGCTCGAAGCCGTAGAGTGGCGTGGAGGTCGCCGGTGTGGAGCTCATGGGCGGCACGGACCTCGGCTGAGACAAGGGCAGGCGGATGAAGCGCAGCCATGACGGAAGGCACGATTCCAAGAGCGAGCTAACGAGCGCCTAGCGCGTCGGGCTCGCCGTGCGCGGCATGGGCGGGTGGCGGGGCGCAAGCGGGGGCCGCGCAGGCAAGGGCGGGATCCATCCCACGAGCTGAGCAAACGGGCGACACGGACAGTGGCGGCATGGGCGAGTGCGGGTCGGTCCGTCGGACGCCCTGTGAAGAGCGTTTGTGCATGTACGCAATCTGGATGTATTAGGTCGTCGGACGCTGCTGATTCTTCATTTTTTATATTAGAGCTTCGTTGATATTCTAAAAAAAAGATTCGTTGATCGTTGCGCACCTCAATACCAGTCGCGTGTACCTAATAAGCAACTCTAAGAGAGTATTTACATCCTTTCTTCGAATCTAAAGAAATAGAAATTTTAGTATGAAAACTATCCAACAACCTTTTTAATTAGATCTCTAAATTAAATTATTTGATTGACTCCTCAAAATATGAGAATTACATCTTTGGTGGATGGAGGGAGTAAACATTTTGCGTGGGAGGATGTAGCTGATCTGATATCATTCGAGGAGGATAAATTAATCATGAAATATACTTGTGTAATAAATCTATTTGGACATATAAATGGTAATACCTTTTTTTGAGAAAAAGTAGTCAAATTTTAAAATAGTTGACTTAGTCATAATTTAAAATAGTCCACTTTTTTGGAGGGAAGGTGTATATGCTATATAAAGGCTTATTTGGATGGACATATATTTATTCATCTTGCATATACTTTGTACCAATTTTTGGAACGGAATTTTTTGTGAAACGGTATATTTTGTACCAATGACCGTGCATTTGTCCGTATATGCAGTGAATAAGCAATTGGACGACAAAACAACATGTTGCCGCTGCACTGGAAAAATCAAAATCTTCCTGGGCATCTCTTCTCTTGATATGATTCTGCACCAAAAGCGGCAAACCATTGTGCCACGTCGCCCGCTAAGCCACGAGCCGTTGGATCGGGCAAGCAAGCGATCTGATCCGTCCAGTTGCAGATCAGTCGGGTCTCGTACCCGCTTTATCGTTAGCCTGAGCCAACGCGGGCCGATCCTTTGCCAGCTTCCCTCGCCCTCGAACCTCGACTCCCGCACCTCCCTCCTCGCGGGCCGCGGCGCAGGTGGGGGCCCTAGTGACCCCGGCGCACGTCGCTCCGGCTGCCGACGCACCCACATTGGTTCTAGCGTACATGCTGTCCTCCGCACCAGCGGAGGCCGCGCGCGCGTCGCCCACGGACGGCGCCACGCCGCTCCACCTCGCGGCGACCGGCGGCGGCTCAGGCCCCGTCGCGGCCGCGCACCTCCTCCTCGTCGCGGGGGCATCCGCGGACGCGCTCGCCTTCTTGGGGCTCGGCGCCATGCTCAAATCGGCCTGGCCCTCCTCCCCGGCCAGCAGGCTCAACACCGCGCTCACCGCCCGGGAGCTGGACTTCGACCTCGTCAACTCGAGCTGCTCGCGCTCGACCAGTACCAGCAGAAGCCCTTGGACAAGGTGTCGTCGCCAAGGGCCAGCTAGGGCTCGGCCGGCGGAATCAGCTCGCCGCGGCGCCCGCAAGGCGCGCAGCCGTGCAAGCACGGCGCGGAGCTTCCTTATTAGCTTGATGACGTTAGCTGATGGCATGCCTACGCAATACGGCCGTTTTTCTTTAGAAAAATAAATCCAGTAAGACATTATAAATACACATATAACTGCAAGAAACCCATCACCAGATCTATGGTTCACGGTGGACCACTCTCTCCTCCCCTAGACGGGTGCACCGTTGATTGAGTCATGCCAATCTTTCTTGCTAACGACCTTTCCAGTCTAGCATAACGACGTCCTTCCTATAATTAAAACCCCCACAGAACTGGAGTTTTCTATATTTAGGCTTAACCAAAAATAGCTGCTGGTGTCATATGTTTTTGGTGACATCATGAACAAAGTTTTTCAATACAACAATATTTTCCTAAGTAGTTTAATAGTTATTAAAACAATAACATCTATTTCAATAAAGCTTAATAAACTTTAAAAATCAATACATTTTTTATCGATAGCTCTGATTTAGGTGGTTCTTGCGCTCACGGAATCACAAAAACGAACTCTACACGTTAGTAATGTTTTTATTACCTTTTGAAAATATTTGTGGAATAAGATTTGGCGTTGTTGACCAGTATCCGGCGGAAGACAAGTGTCTGTGACCATACTTGCACTTATCTTTATTTTTTTTTGTTAATATAGTTATACCTTTAGTTGCATGTAGAGTCTAAATCTAAATTTTTTAACGTGCACCATGCCCACTCGCACGTGATTCAGCCACGTCAACGAGAATTTCTCAGCCGTCGGATTTTGATCGGACAGCTCAGCACGGTTATGTTAATTTACTATTCATATTTATTGTTTTGGTATTGTTTATTCACGAATACTGTTTCTGTTTGTTTAAAAAATGCATGTAATTGGTTGTGTCGATTCCGCACTGGCTAAAAGTTTTGCAACTAAAAAAACTTATATTAGAGTGCAAAAAATAATTTAGTTTTTATAAAGAGTATTCCCTCCGTCCACGAAAGAACGTAATATAGTAGAAAGATGACAAAAGGAGTTTCCTGCTGCTGCTCCTTGCGCTAGATAGAAGAGGACGACGTGTAGCTAAAGCTTGCTGGATGGATAAGAGATAGAGGAACTACTGCTCGGCGGACCAGCTCTCTCAACGCAATAGAGCAAGGTATACAAATGATGCATCATGTTGTGCCCTACAAACAACTGATATTTCTAAAATCGATTCATAACAATCTATTAATGGTCAAAGCTTAACACATAAAACTACTTGATTATAGAATTTGAGCGAGTACCCCGGACATTAATAGAACATGTTTTTGCGAAGAAAACTTTGAACTAAACATGCTTTTAAAAAAGTCCCCAGCATAGCAAGGGAAATGTTGGCCGAAACGACGAAGGCTGGCGCCATCTCAAATGTGGTAGGAGATCAACACGACTTCCAAAAATAAAGACCTCAAATAAATACCTATCCTACTATACACGGTAGATCAAGTCATACGAAAAAAAAGTGGCCTATCTATGCTGCAAGCAACCCATACACTGGCCTCATGCGGCAAGGCCGCGCGCATTTCTAGTAGTTGACGAGTGCTTGTCACCGACTTGTGTGCTTGGGAGACTGAGACCTGAACATAAAATTGAACTGGTGCTGATATTCCTGAGCCATGCCAGAATTCCCACTTATACCATGTACATGTGGGATACAAACTGTGATTTGAGATACACATACCTTGGGGCGGTGTAGGACGCGTGCAAGTTTTCGACAGTTTTATGGTGCGTTTGACCCAAGATCACAACGTTAGTGCATTCGCCAAAAAGATTACACCGTTAGTATAACCATATAACATTGAAGTGATTAATTATTTGATGCAAATATTCACATTCCGCCGAAGTGATGATGACCTTTGTTGTTTTCCTTTGGCGAAGCTATTACCCCTTCGCAACCGAGAGTTTTGGATGTAAAACGCACAGGGATAAAAACGCAGCACTTTCATATCAAAGCTGTGACCAGGTCTGAGCAACACACATAACATCCTGACAAACACCATTACTCACATAGCTTTTCATATACGTATAGATCATCCAATGGAGGAAACAAAAAACAATTGAAAGGGGACACATCAACTAGCATGATGATATCACTGTTACTATTGTACTAATTAATTAATAAATACGATTTCAGAAAACCACCTCTCCATACACGCATGCACAACGCAAGAGATTGCCTCACAGAACTATTCAAGACCAAAAAAAAATCACCAATCATGAAACTAGTTACACAACAGTTGTCCTACCTGCACAACAAACTCGATCTATGCATATTATCCACTAATCATTACAAAGTCAACAGCCAAGAAGTAATGTCTGTTAGAGTAACTTAGTATTGGTGCAGAGTTCTAAGAAAATATAAATATCAACACTGTAACCAACTTATGAATGAGATAAGGATCCAGTGTTCGTGAAAACCTTGAATTTAAAACACATTGTCACAGGTCTACTAACCATATTGCCTGAACATACCGTGAAATTCAGTTTCCTGGACATGATACAAGCAGACAAGCAGTGAAGCACACAGATAAAAAGTTCAGCTTTAACTAGGATAACTTAAGCTCAAAAGGTACTGCATATTTAGAGTACACATAGGATTAATTTGACCCAAGAACATAGAAGTTCAAGCTTGGCTAGGTTCTTCCGAGTGTTCTTTGGTTCTTTGATTGTCAGGAATTGATCAATTGCAGACGCTTAACTCTTGCTCTTGCTCTTGCTCTTCCTCTTCTGTGGTAGTGTGTGTGCATTTTGATGTTAGAAAACCAGGAAAGCCACGCTCCAGCTTTTTGTCCGGGATCCAAGTTGGCGTCTTCTTCTCCCAGCTAAATTGAATGGATTCTTTGTACCTGAACAAATTATCAGCTACATTGAATTTTCTACTCCAAGTATTACCTAGACAGGACAGGCTGCAGTACGGGGACATGTATGTAGAAGTGCTAACTCCAATTTGACAGCAGACAGCCATGACATGAGAGCTGGGTTTGCGAAGAAGCTGCATCTTGTTGCATAAACATGCAGCACTTTTTCTGATTGTGCGCGCTCCAAACTTATTCACGCTACCGGTAGATTTTGAATACAGGCGAATAGGTACACGCTTCTGCCCTGACTGAACCACAAACTGTTTAACATCATCCCCCAATATAACATTGTTGCACTTTGTTTTCACGCAGATCACCTGATGCACCTGGGCCTTCTGCATTTTGAGATTCATCTCATCCTGGACACGTTGAGGGAACTTCATTGCTGGGTCGTTGATTGCTTTGTTTGCTGCGGCACTTGTGTTTTTGAAGTACTCTACGAAGCGCTTGAATGTCACCTCTACTATGGCACATAGTGGAAGCCACTGTACCCCATTGAATACATGGCTATGCTTATATATATCAGATATATCATTGCCCATGATGCCATACCTATCACTATTTGTGTCATGCAACAGTGACCACTTCTCCTTCGGTTTCAGATGGATCCAATCAGAAAACTTTGTTATCTTCCTTTGGCTGTCATCTCGATGATTTCCTTCTTCCCCATCCTGCACTGACTTCAGTTGGTTGCATGGTGCCTCATGTTCAGCCTCATCATGCTCGTCTGACCCATGCTGCATTTCCTGACTTGTACTGCTTTCTTTCTCTGCCATATATTTCGATGTCAACTCCTCTAGCTCCTTCCAGATTTCAGCAAACTTACTTGGTTGCTTCTGCTGGCAAAGCCTCTTGAACATCGTCACCAGTTTGTTGTCACTAAAATACTCCAAGAAGTTTTCAGCCAGGTGTAGCATACACCACCGGCTTCGTACATCCCTCCATGGGTGCGTTTCATCTGGGTTATTCTGAATATCATCTACATCATTTACCAACTCCACTTTGCAGTCATGGATAACGCAGACACCAGACCATTCCTTCACGACTGCTCGCTTCACATTCCTCAGAAACAAAAGCCAGCTTTCCTTTGTCTCTCTCTCGGCAATAGCAAATGCTACTGGAACGAGGCAATCATTAGCATCTAACGCAAGGGCAGTCAACAGCACCCCTTGATATCTCCCACATAGTGGTGTGCCCTTAACACAAAGCACAGGGCGACAGTAACTGAAGGCACGTATGCATTGTGTTAGTGCCCAAAATATACAGTTGAGGACTCGGAAATCCTTGCAACCCACAACCTTTGTATCCTTGATGTCAAGAAAACTACCTGGGTTTGAACATACTATGTCCTTAAGCAACCTTGGGACATATGAAGGCAATGCGAAGCTCCACCGGCGCCTCTGCACTGCGTCCGACTTCGACACCGACGCCAATCCCTCTGCAAGCTCAGGTTCTACATTTCTCTCTCACTCTCTCTCCACCCCTGTCTCTTTGTTTCACTGTTCATCCCGAAATGCATGGTCTTGTACCCACTAGATCTACACCTAGATGATCCATAGAATCTAACAATGGTATCAGAGCATGGTTGCTAGCGTGTAGATCCAGATCGGGATCGAGAAATGAAAAGAATAATAATAATAATAATAATAATAATAAAAGCAGAACCGATTTCGAATAAGATGATTAACCCTAACCCTAGAAGGGGAAAGAACGAAGAAATGAACGGGACCTACCGGGTTCACCTCACCACCGCCGTGTGGGAAGGACACCGCGCCGCCGTTCGCTGGCACGTGGGAAGAAGGGGCCGAGCGGCCGGTAGGGGCGAGATCTCCGCCTCGGGCTTGGGCCAAAGGGCACCACCGTGGTGCCGCTCGACGGTGCCGCGCGCGGCTACGGCTGCACGCGTGCGCCGGCGAGAGGATCCACGGTGGCGCCATCACCTTTTGCGCTGTCGCGAGCTCTTCGAGTGAGGGTGGTAGAAGCAGAAGGGAGAGGAAAGAGATAGAGGAGGGAGAGCCGGCCGGATCTGTTTTTGGCGGCACTCTTCTTCACCGGCTCCGGCAGCCACGAGCGGCCGCAGCTGCCGTGCCGTCACCGACGGCTGGCTGGACCGAGAAAGCAGAGGAAAGAAGTGAGTTAGGGTTGAAGGGCGACGGGTTTTTGTCCCTCCGAAGTCGAAGGCCGACCGTCGGATGAAGATGGACGGCCAAGGGCGACCGGGACACCTCTAGGCCTAGACGGGTTAGGCAAATCCTGGCCCAGGCCCAGGTTGCGGCCTGGGCGCGGGGAGCACGCGCGCGTGGCCATGGGCCTGTCTCGTTACTGGGCTGCGCTGCAGAGTGAAAACGCCTACTGGGCCGAGCGCTGCCGCTGCCGCAGTATTGGGCCGCGCGAGAAAAGAACGCGTGCGCGCGAGCAAATGGGCTGCGGCAGCAAGCAACTAAGCTGGGCCTTCGGGCCAAAATGAAGCAGAGGGCCTGTTTCCTTGTTTCATTATCAGAAGCATATTTCGTTGAGTGATATTACATTTTCAAGTTTAAATCTCTGGTAAAATTTTGCACCAACGTGTCGAATTTTTCAGAGGGTAGATGAGTTAAAGTAAATGCTTCTGAATAATATTGTTTTAAGGTTATTTTTCGATGTTTCCACTGCAAAGTTAAAGTTTATTGTCTTCTCATTAAATCCGAACTAACGGGAGGATTTAATTTGAAGAGCAGTTATAGTTATTTAGTAAATGATAAAAAGTTGATACTCCAGTTAAAATTAGAACCAACGGGAAAATTTTAACTGGACGAATAGTCGGTTTATAGTTAAGATAAATTATAATATTGTTATTTTCTGACCAACGTTGATGATAACAATATTATAAGTTTTTTTATGAGTTTAAGTTTAAAGTTAAATTATGGTATTATTATTTTCTGACCAACGTTGATGATAACAATATCATAATTCTATGAGTTTTATGTTTAAAGTTTAAATCTCTGATAAATTTTACGTCAAGGTGACCAATTTTCAGAGAGTGGATAAGAAACAAGAGATACTCCAGAGCGAGCAGAATGCAATGTATTTTCATGTTTCCACTGCAATGATGATGATAATCTTCTAATTAAATTTGAACCAACGGAAGAATTTAATTTGAAGAGGGTTATAAGATAATTAAGTTTTTCAAATGTTAATTTCATTTCTGCCCAACGGTGATGTGGAATTAATGTAGAAGAATGATGTTTATTCTATTTCTGCCCAACGGTGATATAGAATAGAAATGAAAGATTTTAAAGTTTAATGCACATATTTTTAACCAGACCAACATAGGGTTAATTTCATGCTCATTATTGTTGATTACTGTTGATTAATGTTCTTCAGACAGAAATCTTCATGCTTTCATTCTTGAAGGCAGAAAAGAAAGTGATATGATACTTGTGACTCAAATGATGAAAAGACTAAGTGCAAGTTCTATGAGAAAGAAGGCCATTGCATGAGGGACTGTGTTCTCTTTAAGAGTGGCTTGAAAAGAAAAGTTTTCAAAGATTTTAGGGATATTGATCCAAGAAAAGAAAATAGGACAATAAGAGTTTAGTTTAAGAAATACCTTTTATGTACTCTTTACGAAGAAGAATTTAGTTTTCAGTTTTTATCATCATGATAAGAGGTGTAATAAGTAATATATATATATATATATATATATATATATATATATATAGTCTTAATCATCATGATACGAAATGTAATAAGTGATATACATGTTTAATTTGACCAACGTCGGATTAAGCATGTGTGTTAAAGTGTATTCGGATTTATTCCTAAATTTGATGATTGAATATGAGCCAATCCTGGCATTTATGTCACTTCAAAGGAATTATCTCGCGTGGCGGGAAAAAGTTTGTGATAGTACCCGCATGGCGGGAAAAGTTTGGCATAATACTTATCCTGCATGGTGGGAGAAAGTTGTGATGACTCATGTGCTTTTAGTGTATCCCGCATAGGGAGAAAAGTTTAGGGTAACTCTTATGCTATCCTAATGAGTTTAAGAACAAAAGAAAGTTACAAACGAACCTCATGATAAGAATGACATGCAAGCATGACTTGCAAAAGTACTGATAATAAGAGGACTCTATTGAGTTCTTGAAGTGAAATGAGAAAAAAGTACTCCCATACAAACTAAGAAATAACTTCATTTTGCATGATGCAATCATATGGATGAAGTAAGAAATCAAAGTTTCCTCATTCATGAGAGTTCTGAAAAGTTTTCGAAATTGTGGTAGAAAAGTTCATACCACATTTCGAGGGGGAGAAATATGAGATAAATTAAGAAAGACAACTAAGAAAGATACTTCCCCATACTTCAGATAATGCAATGCATACTATGCATTGAAGGCAAGAGTGATCTATAAAAGATGAATGTGATCATCGGGGGAGTAAGACGGTCATAATAACGATACCCGTAAAGTAAAGAAATAGCTAAATTCCTAGACCTTTTTACAGTTCCGATAGAAAGATAATATAGTCGGCCAGTATTCATACTGGACGCGTTCAGAGTTATTAAGGCGGTGCTAAACGTGCCATGAGTTTTAGCAGATTAAACCCAAAATGAGAAAGTTTGAAGATGTGACAATCTGGGGGAGCATGGTACAAAGAGACCTAACTCCGCAAGGAGGATAAATAATGTAAACAAAGATCTTGTTACACAGGACCTTGTAGAATCAATTGTCTTTTGGCAATAAAGGTCAAGAAATACTAGTAGCTGAGGCCCCAGAAGTCTCAAAGAATAAGAGAATTAGATATATCTGATGATTATAAAGTCTATATTAGTTAAATTCAAATAGAAAGTGATTCCACCTCATTTTAAGAAGCCATGAGAGGAGTTCTCTCGTCCAAATGGCAAGAAGCAAAGGAAGATGAAATGAAATCGATAATACCAACGATGTTTGGGACTTAGTATAAATTCCTAATGGATCCAAAACAGTAGGCTGTAATGGGTCTACAAGTCAAATGTGACTCCAACGGGAATATAAAAGATATCAATAAGCACTAATAATATTTTGGGATCTAGAATAAATTCCTAAGGAGCCAAAATAATAGGCTGTAATGGGTCTACAAGACAAAATGTGACTCCAATGGGAATATGAAAAGCTATAAAGTGCCACTTGTGGCGAAATGAATTGCACGAAGAAAATAAATGGAATACAATGAGTGCTAGTGGCATTTTATGATCTGAGTTACATCAGATGAAAGTAAACACGGCATTCTTCAATGGGATTTGTATGAAAATGATTACATGGCACAACCCAGAGCTTTTGTCATGGAAAGAAAAGAACGTAAGGGATGCCACCTATTGAAATCTCTTATGGACTAGAGCAAGTCTCTAGACAATGGCATTTAAAGTTGAAGAGTCAATTAAAAATTTTGGGTTAAAGAGAATGAGAGGACAATTGCATTTGTACAATGTTATAGAATGAGAAATTTATTTTCTAATCCTATATATGTGGATGACACCTTACTTGCTAGTAGTAATGTCAATCTACTGTAGGAGAAGAAGAAATTCTTGTCCTTTCAATAAGAATAATCTCGGTAAAACGTCCTTTATTCTAAGCATTGGAACTCACCGAGATAGAAGAAAGGGGTATTAGAAATTTTGCAAATACATACTTAGAAAAGATTCTGAAGAAATAAAGTATGTATATGTGTAAACATACTCCTGTTCCTATAGTTAAGGGTAATAGTTTTGGAAACTTTAGTGTTCTAAAAAGCAATGTGAGATTGTTATAGATGGACGTCCTATACGCTTCAGCTGTTGGAAGCTTAATGAGTACACAGATAAGATCTTACCCTAACATAGTTCACGTATCCGGGTTGTTTTTTTGGCAGAAGTCCAGTCCAGATATAGATCACTGGAATGGAGTTAAGAATGTCTTGCAATGTTGCAAAGTATTATAAGCCTCATGTTGAGTAATAAAGAACAAGTACTCTCAAATAGTTGTGGGTACAAATGTTAAATTTTGGTGAGATATTTAGTGAAACTCACATAGTAGCTAACACTCGCAGTTAGAGTTTTATTGTGAAAAAGCTCCAAAGAAACATTTTAATATCATAAGTGATGTAAAGTTATAGTATAGCATGTTGTGAGGCTATGGGACAGGCAAAATGGTTAAGAAACTTATACCCAGAATTGATAATGGTCGTCAACAGTAATAACCATTTAAGTAGTTTGCTCCTATGACAATGGGTCAAATGTGCTGCCAAACATATTAACGTTAAAGTTATACGTTGTAAAGGAGAAAATCCGAAATCATATTAAAAGTATTGAAAATATAAGTAACAAGCAAGTGTTTGCGGATCCGCTTACCAAAGGCTTACCACCCAGTGCGTTTGGAGAACACACAGTCGACATGGGTTTATGGTATAGCCTATGATTTCCGGACAATAAAGGGCCCAAAGTTAAAGAATCTGTTTCAGATCAGAGATATGTATTGTAGCTGTTAAATCTATCGGTGACTGACCGTGACGATGAGACATGCTCTATGCACTGATCTGTGATGGAATAGTGAAAGAAATAAGTGTGAAGTAAAGTCTAAAGTTTAAAGTTAAGATGAGATCAAGGGGGAGAATATTAGAATTGATCTCATCCGTCTTGACCCCACGGTCGAGACGGACCCCTTGACTGCGTCTTGATCGGGGACGCCCAGCCCATAGACGGCTGGTGGGCCCCTGTCGCGCAACGCTATAAAGAGGAGGTGGGGGCCAGTGGCACATGACACGAGGTTCGCCGCCACTCACAGTGACCCCACCTAACCCTAATCCGATCCAGAGGGTAGCGCTGAAGGCGATGGGAAGCTCCACCGGCGCCTCTGCACTGCGTCCGACTTCGACACCGACGCCAATCCCTCTGCAAGCTCAGGTTCTACATTTCTCTCTCTCTCTCTCCACCCCTCTGTCTCTCTATTTCACTGTTCATCCCGAAATGTATAGTCTTGTACCCACCTAGATGATCCACAGAATCTAACACATCATAGTGCTTGAGTTCAGAGCTGTCAGCATACAGCATGAGCTGCTGAAACGCTTTTTCTCTCTTCATTTTATTGACAAAGGAAGTCCAAGACCTGTCGCTATGGAAAATTCGGTCCTCCCAGTCCAAGTTGTCCGAATAAAATTCTGGACCATGGTCATCTAGACTGATATCGAAGAAGTCAGGGCATAATTCTTTGAAGAACCCCTTGATTTGGAGATCTTGTGTCTCTGGATGAAGCCGGAACAGTTTCAAGATCGAGAGCTTGCATCCACCAATGCCATCGGCCACGGCTGCGGCAGCTCCGCCATTATGTGGCCGCATTCATACAAATCTTCTCCTCTTGCATCCCAGAAACCTTTGATGTTTCTTCCTCGCCAGAGGTTTCTTATGTGCCCATAGCGAACCTCGATGTGATATATTCTGTGATCCTATACACCGAACAATGGCGCAATATGGATGCGGCAAGTTCAGAGGAATCAAATTAGGTTCAGGAGAAGGCTAGCAGTGATGAGTTTGGTATACAATACATCACGAACCCACGAACCTATGCCTTCCGAGGCTTACGAGGGGCTGCCGGGGTCTTCCGCTTCCTCCCACCGGTGGTGGCACCCTGCAATCTCAAAAAGATGCAAACATTAGCCAAAGAGAGATCGCGAATCGACAATATAAGGAAGGTGGTGCGGCGGAGAGAACATACGGGGTTGGAGGTCGGGAGGGAAGCGTCGGGGCCAGCGGCGGCACTGGAGGACGTGCACGGTGCCCCCGCGCTTCCCCATGGACGGATTCATCGGAGGCGGCCTCCGCTTGGAGTTGGTCTCGAGCTTCGATTGTGTTGTCCCTATGGTGTTTGGCGGTGGGGAAAGTGGTGAGGTTCCCTTACTTCCCTCCATTTTTCTCAGATTTTGCCGCCATTTTCTCATATCTTGCCGCCATTATTTTCAGACTGTGGGAATGCCTGCGGCCTGCGCAACGAGCCAGGTCCAGACGCCCTGTGTGGGCTCAAGTAATTCAGAATGATCCGTTGGGCCTTTGTTCATGTATATTTGTCTGTGAACATGGGTTTAACCGAACGGCGCACAAATTCAAACCAAGTAATATGCTAATGCTTCGGTTTATATTTAGTAGTTTTTGTCAAAAGAATAATAAATTAGATTAATGCAACCATATGTGTGTGAGTTTTTATTGCAATAAAATAAAACCATGTTTATGTTTATGATCACACATGAAACCAACCTGCAAAAGGAAGTAGCGTTAGCCGAACAGCAGACCAACTAGCCGTTAAAGTGACTTATATTTGAAACGGAGAGAGTAGATTACAATGTATAGAACCATATTTTGAATCTATAGAAGGAACCCATGTGAAAAAAAAACATATCATCCCTCATTCGTCTTCTTTCTCCCGAACCCATCCCCTCGTTCCATCAAAAAATCCCGCGACTCTTTTTTCTTCTTCCGAAGCCACGCTTCCTCAACTCCCTCAGCCTCTTCCATCCATGCCGCTGCAATCCCCTCCACCTCCTCCTCCCTCCTCACCGACAAGGTTGTGGCATCTCCTCTCTCCCCAATCCCCTCATCGTCGGATCTAATGCGGCCATATGGGGGCTACCGCCACCACCCCACTGTCCGCGGCACCCAGGAGTCCTGGCCCCTCGAAGTGCATTGTCCTCCTTCTCCGTCGCCCCAGAGTCCTAGACCTTTGGAGTGTGTGAGTGTGAAGAGCTCGTCCTCCTGAGCCACGGTCGTCCCCGGCTCCTTCAGCTCCTGCGGCACGGGCTCCTCCACCCAAATCTAGGGCTTCGATGGGGGCTCAGTCCATGGCTGATAGCGAGGCGGGACAGAGGGAGTTGGGGGTCCAAGCATGCACAACGACGACGAGTTATCCGTTGCGACGGGAGTGCCAACAGCAAGAAAGAGAAGAATAATGTTAAAGAAATAAAGCATGATTTGTTTTTTGTTTGGAGCCAGGTTCTTTATAAGGGAGCTCCTCCTCCATGGAATCGAGCTCACAATGTATAGACACCAGTTCTATCCTTGCATTTATTGTATATGACCTGTCTGGGAACATCCACTGCAGACGCTATTAGAGTGTCATCACTAGATCTACTTTTACTTCATTTTAAAATTTATACCATAGAAAATTGAGAAAACAAGGTTCTAAATTATCGGGGTGCAACTACAACAATTTGAGGAAACCTTGTCCCCTTCATTAGTGAAATTCATCACCTATCAATCAGTTAGAATCTCCTTTTCTACTCTATCTCTTCTCTCTTTCCTTTTCCCCCACTCTCGGCCGTGCATGGGAGCGTGCACGACCGTTGTTCACCCATGCTCTTTCTCCTCTTCCTCCCTCTCCCTCGCCCAGTCGCCCATGTGTGTGGAGCCCCAGTGCCCGGAACCACAGCCTCCGGAAAGGTAAAACAAAGGACCAACCGACCAGGTCTGTAATATTTGTTAGGTCAAGCCTAATACAAGTAGGGCCTGTTTAGTTCCCCATTTTGGCCAAAGCTTTTGCTGTTTTATCCTTTTTTTTTTGGCAAAATGGATCTAAACATTATAGGCAAAAACATCAAAACTTGGCCTGCAAAACTTTTGGCATTTGGGACCCAAGAGGCCTAAAACTGGGCAAAACACGTCTTGTGGGTGCATGCTGTGTCTGCATGGCTAAAGTTTTGCCATGCATCTAAAAACCAAATGCTAAAAATTTAAATGTCAAAAGTTTTGTAGCAAAAAATTAGGAGCAAAAGTTTTGCCATTCCAAAAGCATCTAAACACCCCTAAGGTGTCAAGCTAGCTACGCAGTTTTCGTCAACGGTCGGGCGATCCATTTGAATTCAGTTTCCTAAGTCTGTCTAATTTGAAGTCCATGCACGATAACCAGGACATCATGGTTCAAATCCGTATGTATGCATGCGTGCCGGTCTATATGCATGCTTAACGGTTGGATTGGACTGATGCGTGCACAGATATAGACCGACTATACGGTACAGTCACCGTGTCTGGTCCTACTATTCAACGATGGAGCCCCTGCGGACGGATTCGTCAAGTTCGCAAGCCGCTACTGTTCTGACCTGTTTCTGCCGACTGCCAGCCGTTACTGGCATCTGGCAATACATATATATATATAAAGCTTCCGAGGATGTGGCGGCGGCGCTTGGTCAGCCGGAAAGTACATAGTACGTATACGTACAGCAAAAGTACCGTTCTGATTATTTCGCATGTTGGTGCGATCCATCGTAGTATCTTATTATACTATTATAGTGCAAAATGATGACTCCAATACGTAACAAACAAAGACTATGAGCAATATAAAACATAAGAAATATAAACAAAAATAATAAAAATAACTCCTCCAACAGATATAGATTGTATTTTTGAAAAAATAGGTACCACGTTCATATTTTTATTATTTAACAAATTATTTATGATTTTTTTAGAAAAAAGCTAATTTTTTATTATTTTTTTAAAAAATACAAAACCATCTTAAAAACTAGTTAGATGGCCAAATTTGGGTGCTAAACGCACTGTTTGAAGGCCTCAGTACGTCTGTTTTTTTTTACCACAATCGACTGAGAGTCTATTCCAACAAGGCTCATGTGTCACCGCAAAATCCACTGATGCAGTTAAAGTGGTCGAGAGTGTTATGGGCTGTGCAACCACATGCGCACTTAGGCCCGTCTAAGTGGGGAATTTCATAGCGTTGTTTCCCAGAATACCACATCAAATAAAATGTAATGAAACTTGAATAAAATTACTACTCTTAATGCATAGTTTCATTTTATAGTTTCATAAACATTTAATTCTATGACTCATTGCTAGTTGGTAATTGTGCCAAGAAAGTTTCATCCCATGAAACTTATTTTTTCTCTCTCTTTTTAAATATGGTGTCACGTCTTAAAAAATGTCTATGTGGCAGCTTATTAAATGCGGATGAAACTTGAATGAAACCTCTACTAAGACTGGCCTTATCCCCGACTCCTCGTACCAAATCCGACAGGAAAGGTGGTTGAGGACCGGCCGGTTTTATAATTTGTCCATGTATTAGCAATGCACATTAACAAATAAAAAAGGGTTCGAGCCACATGTTATGCATTTAGAATATTGCAAAACCAAAAACATATATGTAGGGATATAACCAAACGTATGCATCTCCTGTTTCATTCTAAATATAAAGTGATTTGATAGATGGAAAAGAAAAAATGTTTGTCTAAATTTGTTAGCATAAGCGGGGCTGCAAGGATCCTTACAGCCTACCTCTCAGCTCACCCATATAGTAGTTAGTTCTTCATCATTAATACATGGCCCATATGTCCCTCTCACAGAGTTTCTCGGTTCTTGTGTCTAAGTCGGCTGTAAGGTTACAGCCCGCTTCTCCTCTCTCTCCTCTCCTCTCTCCTCCACGTCAACATTCAGTCTGCTTATAGCCTGTTATTATACTTGCTCTTAGAGCCTAAGCTACGTTTTACGTTGTTTTCAACTGTCGTCGTTGATCGCCGCGGTCCATATTTGAGTTCAAATTCCAAAATTTAAAGTCGATGCAATTGTTCTAATAACGAAAGCTTATATGAACTAAAATTATAAAGGTGCCTACAAGTTAGCTAGACCACATATGAACATATATATGATGATCTGACGTGAAACATTGGTTTAATTTCCTCCTTTCACTACGAACGAGTCCCACGGAAATGGTTCAGAGACATACTCTCATGCATTGCCATGTTGTTTGGGTTAAAAAAATGTGAATTCTCAGTCGATCTCGGCTACTGGTTGCATGGACCGGTTCATTCGTGAATGTTTTGTACCTTTGAACGGTTCGGGTCGTATTTAATGAGTCCCCGCGGACTGACAATGATATTGATCCATCAATATATATACTATTTTTGGGAATAAAATATATGTGCATACTTCTGTGAGAATGGAGTATGTGTTGTAATACCCCGATAATGAATGCCACAAATATAACTTTCAATATAGACCAATTGTTTTTAATCAAAGGTTGACCGGATCTAATGAGAGACTGAAAATTTGACTTTTAATCCGTTGCTCGGATGGATTAATAGAGACCACCAATGCGTGGGACTTGTCGAATCATTTTCGTTTGACTATTCATACATTTTAATCGGAGTTTGGACAGCGGAGTTGGGCTTGCGGCAGGCCCTGACGTGGAAATGGGCTACAGTAACCGTGCATCTACAGTAACGCGCGCCTACAGTATCGTGCGCCTACAGTATCCATGGCTGTTGCAATTGTCGAGATGGAGTTCTGTGCGTCTGCCTCCCTGTCCAACCCTAGCAGCCATCTCTCGGTACATGAAAAGAAGGAAACAGAGGGGGAGAGAAGAAGAAGGAAGAGAGGGATTAGGGCATGTCGCCGTTCATCGTGTCGTTCTTCCCTAAATCCGGTTCGGTGTCATCTTCTCTCAGTTTTCCCCATCAATCTCCCGTTCCCCCGCTGTCCATGATGGATTTGATATGTTCGGAGTAGATTGTCACGGCGAGAGGGTTGAAACAGCAAGAATCTTCTTGCGTTGGAGGAGAGGGATGGAAGAAGAGAAGAGAAGAAAGGAGTCGACGCTGTGCGTTTCGTCGGCGTGCTTGCTGGGTTTGCCTAGGTGAGACACCAGATCATGATCTAATTCTTTTGCTCAAGTTTCATGGATTGAATCGCTTGTTTAGATGGGGTTTAGTTAGAGCAATCCACGAAATCAATTTCGTCCATGTTCTGAAATTTCAGTCAGACTGAGCAGTCCTTGTTAATCCGTATGTTTGGGCATCTTAGAGGCTTTAGTAATTTTTGGGCCTGTAGACAAAGTTGTAGATGACTTCAATATCTTTCTCTTGACACCAAGAACACTGTCATAGCCCCTATATTCTGGGAGATATGGCTTTTACAAGTAGACTGTTTTTCGATGGAGAAAATCTGGACAGTTTTAGATCTAAGAACTGTTTGACCTTCTAAATGAAATAATTAGATCTTTTTATCTAAACAAAAGGTGTAGTGTTTTACTTAAGCTTACCAGATTGTTATAGAACACACTTTTTGGATGAGTATAGCTCTAGTTATAGATTTTATAAGCTTAATGTTCTGATTTGAATGTCGGAAAAGTTCAGTTAAGTTCAGATGTTGTATGTGCCACCTTGGAGATCGTTTAAGCCGAATCTTATAATTACAAAGTTGTAGATAATAGAGTTTGATATCATTTGGTAGTGTTTGAGAATTTTTGAATGTATGGTTAAATGTCTATGAAAAAGAGAAGGTACAGTTCTGCTGTCACAATCGGGAGTAAAACAGTAGATGCTTGAACGACGGGTTTGGGATGCTGTGGTGCGTAATTTGTTGTTTGTTTTGTTCATATGATGGTGTTGGTATTGAGGTTTGATTGTGGTCAGGTGGTGCACCTTCGGATCATGCTTACCTCTCACGCTTGATCATCGATAAAGGCAAGTAAACGTGGCGCCGTGGTCCACATGCTTTAGCTTTGTTATTTGGATTGCCTCCACAAAATTTCAGTTTCTCACACCAACTAGATAATCTGAAAATTGAAGTCATTTACTTACTTTGAAGTATGCTATTTTTCATATCTTGTGGTATTACTTTGAATTATGAAGTATGTGACGTGCATACATTGCAACATTTGTATTTGCACTTTTCCCGTTGATATGCATTTGAAGAAATCGTAGCCAAATTGGTGCGGTAAGTACTGGTACAGCAACACACATTGATGAGCATTGTGGTTGTAGCCCTCACTCCCTCTCCTTGGGACGTGTGGGTAGAAGTGAAGTCATGCATTGCATTTAGGGCTAGATATCGAGCCAGCTTGGCTCGTTTTGGCTCGGCTTGTTATAGCTCGGCTCGTCATGGCTCAACTCGTTATGGCTCGTTATACAAACGAGCCAAAAGACTAACTCGGCACGGCTTGTTAGCGAGCTCGAGCTAGCTCGTTTGGCTCGCGAGTCAAAGCATAAAAACACATGACATGCATATTTAAAATGAAATAAACAAATACATATGAATTTTACAATGGAAAGTATGCTATCATCCATGACGATGATCCATCATCATCTGTTGATTGATTCCATGCCGTGGGGGTAGGTCGGTGGGGTAATCGGGTGGGGCCGTGATGTCTATTGGTCTAGGGTTTTAGTGTTTAATCGTGTTGGGTTATAGGCAGAGGAATATGTGGACTACTTAAAGTTGTATTGGTTAGGGTTTTACCATATTGGGCTAGGCAGAGAGACATATGGGTCGATTGTTGTTGCTGTCATGTGAATCACCTTGGCTCATTTTGGCTCACGAGCGGCTCGCGAGCTGGCTCGAGCTGGCTCATTAATTAATCGAGCTGGTTCGAGCTGGCTCGTTAATTAAAAATTTAAACGAGCCGAGCTCGAGCTGAGCCACTAACGAGCGAGTCGAGCGAGCTAACGAGTTACGAGTTTTTCGTCCAGGCCTAATTGCATTGCATCATTTTCATTTGCATTGCATTGCATCATTTGCAGTTGCATTTTGAACTATATTTATATTTCTATGGAGCAATTGTTGTATCAATTATATTGAAATATCTATTGCGTTGATTTATCTATTATTATGCCTTTTAAATTTGATGTTTAATCAAACAGTGATTTAAATAGCTTGGTTAAAGCAGTTTGCTTGCTGAGGTTTTTCATAAACCTCATACGCTTGTTTCCCCCATCTCAGGTACTTGAGCTTCGAGGATGCTTGGTGGGACGGGAGTAGTATGCACACATGTTGTTCACTTCAAACAATTTGGTTGTACAGTCTTTTACTATGTTGTAATAAGCATTTGTGGTTTTTGGTTATTCTTGAAGATGCATTTTCTTATGTTATCGTAGGAGACTTAATTTAATGCTTAATCTAGATGACGTGTTTTGCTTCTGCGTACTCTGTTGTTGTAGTGTAGTGTCATAATTCTCTAGAGGATTATTGTGGTTTCTTCTAGGGTGTTACATGTGTATATATTTTTGTTGACAAAATTACACCAATGTAATACTCACATGCAGAAATCAAAGCATTAGTAATAAAAGTATGAGTAGATACATGTTCTGGGATAGTATGAATACATACTTGTAGATACGGGAGTATATATACATGCTAGATGAGTTTGAAGTATGAACACATGCACTTCATGGGACGTAAGAATCAAGGTAGATTAAAAGTGTACATAATTGGACTATTTTCTGAATCAGCTACAGAAAGATTAGGGTGTGCTCACTGCTCAACAATCCAGATTAGGCGGATGCTGCGCAGCACTACTTGCTACATTCAGATTAGGCAGATGCTGCGCAGCACTACTTGCTACATCCATCATTTTCCTATGTAGGGTGCATTTTTTCTACACGCGTGTGTAGTTTCTCCCATCTTTAAAAAACCTTATTGCGTATATGTGCATACTAATTTATTAGTTCGAGTATGTTTATATACTTAATTTAAGATACTTCAACTCTTACTTACGAGAAATTTTTTCATAAGAGCCCATACTTTATAATATATTACTGAAATACCACTATAATATATATAAAATAAGTATAATCATATACTCTACGTATACTTGCATACTTGACATACATACTACCATAGATGGTCTAGTACGATTGTATACTTCGTCTACATACACTTCGTCGGGTCATATGTACCCTGAATCTAGAGATATACACGTGGGAGCAGCTACATCTATGGAAAATTCACGTGTATCTACTCGTGCCTGCTAGTACACGCACGCGACGTCCATCTCGCGAGCCGGAGCCTTCCCCCACGTGTCCTGGCTTAGCGGGTTTGGTAACAGATCATGACCCGTTAGACAAAATACTGTAATATACGTTTTTTAATTAAAATTTTGCTATATACACAGCAGATGGCCTCGCTCGCGCCTGCGCCCATGGTGACGGCGCCGTGGCACCCTCCACCCCACAGGCCGGCGGCGGCGCCCCTCTCCCGCGTGCCCCTCGATCTGCATCGGCGAGCTCGCTCCATTCCATGGCGTCGCCTCCCCCCACCCCATGGAACCGGCGGGGCCCCCTCCTCCACGTCCTCTGGATCTGGCGATGATCCCCACCAGTGGCAGTGGCGGCGGGGCTTCCCCCTCCCGGCGGCAGCGGCGGCTTCCTCATCTCCCCCGATGGCGGCCCCTTCAAGGAACTGGCATCCAGGGGCTCCGTCCCCGTCGAGCAGCTCCGTGCCGAAGTCCGTTCTGCCATTCCGTCGCTCGAGATCCGGCGCTGCCTGCATCGTCCCCGGCACCCGAGATCTCCCGCGCGCCTGTTTCTGTAGATTTGCCTGCATTGGCTACCCCTTTCCATCAGGCTACACACATCTTTCGTGAAGGTACGGAGCACCTTCTGACGACTCGAAGATCCTACCTCTTTGCGTGAATCGTGCTGGTCGCAGACGATTTGACGACGCCGGCGCCGGTCGGCATGGTGCCATCAGATGGTGAGGGCGAGAGATATGCATCACGGTCTCTCTTATCTCCAAGACACATCTCCTAACTTTTCTTGGCCTTATTAATTTATATATTGTTGCATCGGAAGAGATTAATTTAGTGTGATGTGATGTAATTAGTTTTGATGGTCGACTTGAAGTATGCCTTTGGAACCAATACTTTATTGTTAAATATAGTAGATATGCAAGAAATTCCCTCCATGATACGTTGATAAAGAATCTGACACATCAATCTCATGAACTTGCTTATGTGAGAGTCCTGACCGCATATGTAGCATGATTAGAATATTTCTTTTAGCCATAGACCTGAACTCATTCAAATGCTCATATGCATCTGAGACAAGAGTATCATTCCATACTTTTTAGAAGAAAAGTATCACTGGATACGTGTTCTAGATTTGAGTATCATTTTATACTTTTTTGTTTTTACATTACATACTAGAGTGCAAGTAGATACATCTTTCAAATTACAGTATGACTTGATACTACTTTCAGATTAGAGTCTCGGTTTATATAATTTTCCATGTTAGAGTATCCTTGGATACATTTATATATTATTGTATCATTTGATACTGTTATTTTAGATTTTTAGTGTATGCATGTGTGAAGCTCTGTAAATAACATGCTTCCTTTATCAAACCGGGCCAACATAATTTATTTTTTGATACTATTAGATTATAGACTTTATATAATTTTCCATGTTAGAGTATCCTTGGATACATTTTATATATTATTGTATCATTTGATACTGTTATTTTAGATTTTCACTGTATGCATGTGTAAAGCTCTGTAAATGACATGCTCCCTTTATCAAACTGGGCCAACATAATTTATCAAACCTGCGCCTGCGCCTGTGCGGAGCCACGGATAATGGCCAGCGCAGATCCGCCCCTGTCCACAGGTATATCAGCATACTAGTTTCTTGTTTTTTTCTTTTTCCTGATGAGTATTATCCGATACTCTATTTACACTACAGTATCATTCGGTACCTTTTTAACATTTTATTAAGCATCAGTGCATACGACAGATAGGATTCAAAGGTTGGTTATCATTCTACTTTCTTTCTTTTTCAGCTGGTAGTATTACTAGATACATTATTAGACTAGACTAGATACATTATTAGACTAGACTAGAGTATACTAGATACATTTTATTTTCAGATAGAGTAGCAAAGGATACATTTTTCCGGTAAGAGTATTTACTGATAAGCAGGATTATAGTATCTTTAGATACTAGCAAAATAACTGCAGGTTTAACTTTGGATGGAAGGATCAATATTAGCAAGCAAAGGATACTAGCAGCCTCTGCCTAAGCTCAGTTCTGCATTTTTCGTAAGTAATCTAAATTGATCTCATACTATTTTTTTTCTTTCCGCAGGCAAGATGTGCCCGATCTGATGGTGATGCTGAATTTGTTGTGCTTTGGTTCCCTTTCTTAGATCATTAAGACGGTGCCTGGCCACTCTTCAGATTTGGAAGTAGTATTTTACATATATTGCGCACGATTTCTAAAATGTGCGAAGGTATCTGTATACTTAGTTTCAGCATTTTTTGTCCATATACACTGTAAATATGTATGTACTCATACTCCATTGCATTTGTGTACTAATATACTCATACACCTGATAAATATGTTTGTATCCATACTCCCAATCAAAAAAGTATGTACACATACCTGTATGTACTCATACTCTATCAAAAAGGTATGTACACATACTACTATATGCAGTTATATGGGCATACTTACTACGTATATGTTATTAGTATATGAACATAAGCATACTCATTATGAATATGTATGCACGGATACTCCTTTTTTGCCTTTTAAGTATGTAAAAATCATACAATCATCAGTAAGTGTACGCACGGATATTCCTTTCTGCCTTTGTATGTATGTAATCATACGTACATTATTTTTAAATCGAGATAAGTCCCAATCCTGCACGTACAATTTTGAAACGAGCTAGAGATGGCAGCTGCCGGCCAGCCGTAACGTAATTCACGGGATTTGTTAACAGCGAATGGCTGCATTTTTTAATTGCCGTATATACGCGTGCGTCCGGACACGTCAGGTGCAATTGGATTATATCCAAACCCGTGGAGACGTCACCGGCCCATTCGCGTGCGTGTAGATACTCGTGTGTGTAGGGAAAACTCACCCTATATATATATATATATATATATATATATATATATATATATATATATATATATATATATATATATATATATATATATATATATATATATTTCTATACTCCCACCGAGAGTATACGCGACCCAGTGTCCGGCTAGTTAGGCTGACAAACGCGACCCGTTTAGTTGGCGGTGGCTACACGGGAGTAGTATTTATCTGGACGTATATACGCTGAATTAAAAAAGCAGATGGCCAGATAACTCCCGCGAAAAATGGATAAGGTTGTTTAATGGGTTGGCCGCTGAAGAGATTTTTCTATATCTGTGTCGCTCGTGTTCCATCAACATCTTATCCATGTGGAAGACCGTGATGCAAACTAGGCCTGGTTTAGTTCTAAAGTTAGGAGGTGCCAGGAATACTGTAGCATTTTGTTTGTATTTGTCAATTATTATCCAAACATTAACTAATTAGGCTCAAAAGATTCGTCTCGCAAAGTACAAGCAAACTGTGTAATTAGTTATTTTTTTACCTACATTTAATACTCTACGTATATGTCCAAAAATTTAATGTGATGATGATGTGATAGGAAATCTTTGCACTTTTTGTATTTTAGAGAGAACTAAACAAGGGCCTAGCCTAGCCGAGCCGAAGCCGCCGCCGCTGCCGCCTAGCCGAGCCGAAGCCGCCGCCGCTGCCGTCACATGTCTCATGGCCCGTGGACACGGCACCCAACAAGCATGCAGCCCAGCCAGCGGCCACCCTGCTTCGCGTAATGCAGCGTGGTACGCTGGTGGCGGTGCCTTGCCTCGCTCCGTGCGGCTCCATGCCGTGCGCCTCTGTGCCTGCTCAGGTCGTCGAGTCGCTACAGCGCCGGCAAGGGGACATGCGATGGTGAGCTAGGTGAGGACGGTCGATGGCATCGCCGCCGCACGAACGCCACGCCTGTTGCAAAGAAAAAGAAAAAGTCATGCGAGTTCAGTTCAGAAACTAGCGTCCAGATTGGATGAAAGATCAAGAACAAAACAAGGAAGTACTCCCTCCATCCGCAAAAGCTTGCAATCCTAGATCCAAAGCTGTGTCCGCAAAAGCTTGCAATTTTAGACCTGTTAAGGCTAGCAACGGTGGGACCCTCTCCTCTATACCTAGAGGAATCTACCATCAGCTCCCTGTCTGGCCAATCAGCCATCTTGCTGTGGTGCGCGCGCGTGATGGAAGATATAAAGTCTGTCAATCAAGTAGGGATACCTGCGTCTTTTTTTCTCTTCACTAACTTCACCTCGGGAACCTATATTTGCAAGCATTTGCGGACAGAGAGAGCACGTGTTATGGAGGAGGATACATACCAACGTACACATGCACATGTCACACCGCCGGCGGAGACGAGAGCGGTGCAGACGAACCTCCATTCTTGCGTTTATGTTCCTGGGCGGCGGCGGGCGGCGGTTATCTCGACGGGCACCCGGCTGCAAATAGCGTTGAAAATAAAATGGGTCCGACTAAATAAATAACTCCAGGTGAGACTGTAGTTCAGATCCGAAAAGATTGCAAGACCCGCTCCTCCGATAATTATTTAATTAAATAATTCACGTATTTAATTCATGTATATACGAGCGACGTCCGCATCCTTTGTTACGTACGGAAACCGTCAACCCATTAGCACCTAGGTGTGCCTGGTTAGGAGAGAGGAGTAACTACTCCTAGGGAGTATGAAAATTTTTCCATATATATATATGCTGCTCTGATTTAAATTATTTTATTTATTCTGGTATATATGTACGTAGCTTCCTAGAACATAGACACTGGTTTTGTCTCCTTTATGTGACTATATAAGCGGAAAGTGTGAGCACATACCATTTCTTAGTTTTGGACATTGAGGTCTATTTTTAGGACGAAAGAAGAATTATATTAGATTATTGTTGGGTACATATCATTACGTTACAAGTTCTCTGGAATACACTATATATATTCAGAAACTGATTTTCATCTAATAAATTATACCCACACTGTGAATAGCTCTAAATCTCAAATCCAATCCTGTACGACGCTTCGTATGGATGACCGCACAGGCAAACACTAGACAAAAGCCCTGAGAACAAATGCCCAACGAACGACGGCCAACATTCCTGCAGGCGGACTTGAGAAACTTCTTCTTTCTTGTGTTTTCCTAGTTCTTCTTTCTGCCATCGAAGAATGAGGAAAACTGATCTGAAACTTATTCTCCCTAGTCCTTTATCGTGGCCAGATCTAACTACAATAAAATAGAGAAGAGACCGGAGAAAATTATTCCATGACAGCGATATCATCTCCGCCTTGATGTCGCCGTTCGGAAAGAAAAGTCTCAATGTCATCATGCCGAGGAAGTTATTGACACCGTAGTTGTCGCCTTCATCTTTAATAGAGCCGCCATGGAGAAAACGAATCCACCCTGCCCCCTCGCCGTCGCCAGAGAGGAGGAAGAGATAAATCCCCAATACCAAGAAACTTGGTATAAAGAGACCATAACCTAAAAACTCGATCTACTAGAAAAACTTATTAAAAACGATGGATCCCACTCCCTTCGGCCTCTGGCAAGATATCGGAGGGGGAAGGGAGGGGGACCAACAGTGGTGGAGGCGGGGGGCGGTGCTAGGGCGTGTCGCGAGACGAGAGGGGCTCAATTTTGGACATTGAGATCTAACCACAGTTTTGGACATTGAGGTCATCAAATTATACAGGTTACAAATACGGACATGTTTATGAATTTAATATTGAAACGAGAAAATCATTTTCCTAGGATTTTCGTCTGTTGCCTACTAGCCCATTTATCGGCCTAATCACCCGGCTTGCCTGTTTTCGACGTCCATCAACCCAACCTCCCGCTCGCCCTTTCTTCTTCCATTGGCACACTCCTAGGGCTGGGGTCGGATAAGCACAACATGCCCATCCAATGCAGCCTCTCATGTTGTATTAGCATGTGTTTAATTGGTTCGAGGGTTGAACTGGGTTAGGTTGGATCAGACCATTTTTTGCAGGTGTTTGGTTTGGATTCCAAATTAAAGGTTGAGTTCATCCTAGTAGGGAAAATGCCCTTAATATGCGGGTTCGTCTGTTTCCTCCAAAACGGAGAAACCGATCCAACCCACTTGTTTTCCTCAAGCATGTGGGTAGGTGCTCCAGGCCTGAACTGCGAGGGCACGATGCTTGAGGCTCCACGGGTGAGGTCGAGGCGGAGCTCCGGGAGGGCGCGCGGTAGGTCACCGGGCGGTGCATGGGAGCAAGCTCAAGGTAGAGCGGCGATGGTGGCGCTCCGGGCCATAGTGTTGGGGGTGGAGCAGGCTGCACGTCATCGGGGCAGAGCGGTATCGGGCGTGGAGCCGGTGGCGTTTGCGTGATTGCGTAGGGAGAGAAGAAAGGTAGGGGAAGAAGGAAGAGAAAGAGAAAGGCAGGGGCCCACATGCCAGAATCCTCAATCCACATCCATTCGCCTTCGAACCAAATAGAAATCTAGGATAACTCCATCCCTCTAACCAGACATGAGATGGATTCAACCTAACCCAAAAAAGTGAGGTGAAACCAACCCATTCCACTTGGTTCCATGATATTCCAATCCAGGAACGATATATCAGATCCTTGTGAGTGTAACCCGTAAGCTAGCAGTGCACGATTCCTCAAAAAGATCCAGGAACGATATATCAGATCCTTGTGAGTGTAACCCGTAAGCTAGCAGTGCACGATTCCTAAAAAAAAAAAAAACACACTAGCTAGCAGTGCACACTGCACACAGCAACGTACGTCTTACTGCTAAATATGCTAAGCTATTTGGGAGGCTTGCTTGCTAGCTAGCTGGAGTACTAATGCTCGTTCAACTGACTAACTGTTGGTTCGCTGGGAGTGAAACATGCACGATGGTTGCCTTTTATAGTATCGATCGCGAGACATCATCAGGTCGTCACTCGTCAGTAGTTCAAGCCTTGTATACTACTACTAGTAGTAATATAATATTTGTCAGGGTCAAGCCTAATACTCCGTATAAACTACGCGGTTTTCACCAGCGGTTGGTCCATTTATTTGAATGAAAATTCTTAAGTCTAATGTGAAGTCCATGCATGCTAACCAGGACAGTAAGACGCAAAAAGTCTGAACTGAGTGCACGCCAACACATTTGTTCCTTCCGTTGATGGCCACACGCACGAGCTCAGTCCGTCGCGACCATCGATCGGTGCCCGCTGAAATGGCTCTATTGTGTGTGTAGCTAGCAGCTTGTTCCGCAGAAAGTCACAGCTTATGTACCCAGCTGTGGATCCAGGCCAATTCGTATATATCATCATCGTATGTATCCATGCGTGGCTTCTTGAATGGATCTCTGAATTCTCGGTCGATCTCTGCTAACGGCTGGACCGGTGCATGCACACACATATACTAGCTACATATATACTACTGTCAGTCTGTCGTGTCATCCGATCGGGTCGTATTCAACGGCGAGCCCCTACGGAAGTATGAATTCGTCATCAAGTTTCACAGCAGGCCGCTATCATCGTTCGATTCTGACTTGTTTCCGCCGGCGGCCGGCCGTTACCGGCAATGCATATATAGCTTCGATTCCTTCCAAGAAGGCGGCGGCGGCGGCGGCGGCGCGCGGGCCTTTTCCTTCATTAGCTTTGCTCATTTGTTGGTGGCGACAGCGAGTTGGTAGGGTTTGGTAAGCCGGAGCTCTGCAGAGTACGTGCTCCCTCCGTCCGAAAAGATGCAATTCGCTACGTTAAAATATTTTAAGTTTGAATAAATTTATACAAAAATTTACTAATACTCATACTACACATTTATCGTTAGATTTATCACGAAACAAATTTTTATAATATATTTATTTGGTGTCATAAACATTAATATTTTTACCTATATATATTTGATTAAATGTTTGGTCACTTTAACCGACTAGAATTGTTTTTTTTTGGGAAGGGAGGTAGTACCCGTACAGCTGAAGTTCCCGTTCTAATCCATGGTGGTGCGATGGAGTTACGTTCTCGCCCATAACAAGTGGAGCCAACAACTGCTTTTTTTCTATTAGAAAAATATAATATTATCACAAAAACCTCTATCTCTACCCCTATAATACACAACTTCAAATTATCCTATAGCCACCAAACAAATACCACCTCTACGGTCATAATCTAAACTACATCTACCTTATAAAACACATACAGAGATAAACCACACTTGGTAATAGCGGATTGGTCGACGAGTACCGGTATGACAGTATAATTATTTTTTGGTTAATTTATTTTCAGATTGGTGGAAACAACAGAGGTTGCCCTTGGTAATAGCGGATGAACTGGGTCTTATAGTGGATTTTTCTCTTGTAATCTCCTTGCGGTTAGGATGTACTCCTCTCCATGCACTTCTGGAAAAGGCTGACTAAAACCGACCTGCATTGCTGCAATCGCTCATTTACTCACCTGAATATTGAATACTAGCTGAAATGGATAACCCCAAACCCTCTCGAAAGAGAAATAAAATGGTACCGGCTTTATCGAAGGTTTTAACTTCAGGAAGAGTAGAGTATTGTGGGTCTTTATTTTCTCTCTTTTATGCCTACAAAATTATCACATTTCCTGCAAAAGACACATAATTACTGTTTTTATCATGATCTGCTAGTATGTTTGATTAATAGCTGATGTTTGTGTAGCCCAAATGCTTTGAAATTTTTATGGGGTCTATTGTTGATGTGTATGTTGTATAGTAATTTTTTTTTATATATGACGGCAGCTATAAAATCAAGGTTGCATTGTGCCTGAAGCCACCAAAATGGCCGCACTAGATGGGTGCATACTTGGGGACTTGGGGACTTGGGGTTGGGGGCGCTGTAAATCTGTAGTTCATTGCGGTGCTGCCATTCCTTGTGCAACATTTATCTTAACATATGTCCTTTCAGGATTGCCACGTCTTATCTGCGGCATGATCTGTTGCTTATATATATATATATATATATATATTTTTTCTGAATGCTTGTTTATGGATGAAGGAAGGTGGAGACTGGACTGAAGAAGTACAAGCCAGACATCATAATCAGTGTCCACCCCGTGATGCAACACATTCCTCTGTGGGTTCTCAAATGGCAAGGCCTACAAAACCGAGTAGTCTTTCTAACTGTGATCACAGACCTCAACACTTGCCACCCTACATGGTATATTCAGTTAATGATAAGGAAAACATATAGTAAAGCAATTTGTTCACTTGATCTGACAATTAGAAGAAAAAAACGCAGGTTCCATGCTGAGGTGAACAGATGTTACTGCCCCGAAGAAGTTGTCAAGCGGGCAGCACTGGATGATCTAAGAACCTTCTCAAATCCGCTCGTTCGGTCTTCCGATTCGACCATCATTCTGCCGAGTTCTTGTTAAGGTATTTAGCTCACCCTAAGTTTTTATATTTCTATTCTTGCTAATTTTAGTTTGAACCATACATGGTCTTTCAAAAGGCTGAGATATTCATTTTACAAGATTTTGTCCTGTTGTGTTCAATGAATATGCCGTATACCCCAAAAGCGTTACTGTTTAATTTTCAAGAAAACAGATAAATATATGTCTGTGCATTGATTTGTCTGAATACTATTCTGCTGTCATCAATTTTCTTTGGAACTTAAAAAGGATTTTTCTGGTATGAAACAACTTATATCAGGATGATTTGAGGAGGGAGCTTGAATTGAATCCTGAGCTTCCTGCAGTGCTGCTCATGGAAGGTGGAGAGGGCATGGGTCCTGTCAAGAAGACTGCCAGAGCCCTAGGAAAATCATTGTTTGACAAAGAGCTTGGAAAACCAATTGGACAGCTTATTGACATTTGTGACCGGAACAAAACGCTAAGCTCCTCACTGCAGGCACTTGAATGGAAAATACCAGTAAAGGTATAATGCACAACTTGTTTTAATTATTTTCTAAAGGATTCAAATTAAACCGATTGGTCTGTAGAGCAGCATATTCTAAAAATAATTGTATTTTGATCGAATGCAATATATATGAATTAGACAGAACAGGTTTGGGCCGGGCTAGACAGAACTGGTATCCAGTTTTTTCACCTTTCTTATTTTATTTTTTCAGTTTCTTATTTCTGAAGTCCACCAATATCATTTAACACACAGTAATGCTTTGCTTAGCTATGTAGCACGGATGTGCATTGCAGTCATCATTGTGTCTAGATGCTATTTTCTTTTTTGGACGTGTTTGTCTAACTGGATTTTCTGTTGACAAATGATTGACAAATGACCAATCTCTGCGAGACAGTGATATGTGTTTTTTGTTGTGGCATATAACAATAGATGTTCTTGGTTCAACACATTTTTGTCAGTTCATGTCAATTCAAGTTCATTTTTCTCCTTTTCTCAAAGTTTATTACTGATGATATCCGATTGTTCTTTTTGCTTGCAGAATGGTTGTGAATGGTTTCAGCAAAGTAAATTTCTGTTGTGCTATTCATGTATATTTTGTAGACTACATAAAAATTAATAAGTAACTTTTTATTTGCCATGAACAACTATCAACTTCACTAAGGACAGAATTATTGGTGGACATTTTGAAGACCCGTGCAAATGAATGTGGAGACAATATCCTTGGAGAACTCAAGACCTACTTAAGGCGTTAAATAGATTGTAAATTAGATGGTTGAGGCGAGACATAACTTTATAATGCCTTGTTATGCATAATTGTTTTTCGGATTATATACATGGTTATATACATTTGCGTGAAACAACTATGGAAAAAATATCGTTGTTTGGTTGTTCTCAGGTGCATCTCTGAAATAAAGCCGTGGCGTTAGCACGGGCACTATACTAGTTCTAATAAAGGCTTCAGTTAATCCTCACGAGATGGATAAAAAAAGCCTAAAAATTCTCACAAAAACAGAAAGATGTGGTCATCAATTCACTACACTCTATTCACCATCAATGTCAATAGCCCATGGATCTATTCTATTTTCTTAAAAGGTTACCACCTCTCTCATTATGAAAAAACATGGAACACCACTACATGAATGGTTTGTAGGCGGTTGGGAGAGCAAGAACCACCTTTAGAAACTGATTTCCACATTCTAAATACACATGTAATGTCATATGTACGTATATAACAATATATATTCAAATATAGTAATTTGAAAATTTATAAAATTATATACATAAAAAATACTTATGTGATAGAATGAGATAGCACGTTGATAATAGTTAAAATCAAGTCGATACAAAATAAGTGTCACAAAGTATACACCAAAGTTCCTACAAACAATAGTAGACTACATAGTTTACCTCATATATAAAACCAAGTAGGAAACACCCACTATTGCTCACCCACCATGTCGTATGTGATAATCCGTGTAGTGTATGTCCCTCATGATGTATCCTAGCACATCGTTGATGTAAAGCAATATATTCATTAGTGCACTCTCCCTCGCTTCATAAGTTTGAGCACAAGGTCTATTAATGACTGATAACAATGGTGAGTAACTGGGCCTGGTTCCAAAGAAACATGCACGCAGTAGCGGAATCCATATGTAGTGTATGTTGGACCACCATATTGCCAGTGGTAACCCAATTGATGTATGATTTAGAATGGCTTGAAAGCTACAACTAGCGCGCGTAGGTTAAGTCAAGATACTCAACCTGTAAGTGTTAACAAAAAAAAAGAATATGAAAAATATGAACATAGACATAACGATAATTCTGAATATAAACTACGAGATCCAATTTTAGTTTACCAAATCTTTGTGGTTGTGTTGAGCAATCGTTGCATTAACAGTTGCCATATCAGTAATGCCCTCATTTAAAGCTTGTAATATGATGGATGAGAACGTATTCACAAGCATCCTTAAACAGACTATCACAACATATTTATCTACATATCCGATGCGGTGCGCTCATCCTCATCTCCAAGATTTGCATATCTCACCATGATTAACCTACCTAGCACCGGTAGAAAAGCCAATTTGACATTGTACTAATTGTCCATTCCATCTAGGGAATCTCTCAACATTTATGTCATTAACCCCGAAAAGGGAGAGTGTCCCTTAGAGCCATGGGATTGGCTTTATTCGCATTGCAAGTACTAAATACCTATCAAGTTCATCTAATTAATATGAACACATCTGCCAATAATCCAGATATATTCTTCCATGGAAGCCCTTGCAAGGTACACACAGACACAAACCAAACAAAGTAGTCTGCTAGCTCAGCTCTTTAAGACGACGGCAGCCAGGGGAAGTTGGGAGCCTGCTTTTGCGTGCGGTCGGGTCCCTAGATCGGAGAGCCTGTATGATCAGCGCCTTTGACATGCCTCGGCCACCCCCTGCCGCAACTTGTAGTAACGGCCTCGCCACGAGGATCACGTTGCACAACTGCATCAGAAGCACGACCACCATCACCATCCTCGCCATCATCGCCGTCCACTTCAGTGCCGCCATTGCAAATAATTTACATGTCATTTTCCTGAATAATTATAGCCCACATTGTGGCAAGTTCTGAATGCTGTTTTTGCCTCTAAGGGGCATGTGCCCCCATGTGCGCATGTACCGTTGGATGCACATGGGGATGCGTGAGCGGTAGAAATCTCTCTCCTGCACATGAGGGCATGTGCCTTTAGGAACAAATTTTCTGCATTTGTGGTAGGTTTATACCGTCGAGGCTACCCCTATAGCTCTCTCGCTCACTACTCTTATGTACTTGATTGGAGGCATTCAGAGGAAATATGTTCTGAAAATTAGGCAACGTAGTAATGCACCCCTGCCCCGTGAAAGTAAAGCAAAGTGGATAGATCGATTTTGCCTAGGTAAAACTTTTCAATTCTCTATTTCAGGAACGAGTTGCACACGTCAAGAGCCTACAGGTGGTGTCAAAAATACTCAAAACGACCATCTCACTGGCTGGGGCAACAACAATGGCAGTTCATATCCATGTAAACAAGCAATTGCATAAAAAGTGGATCAGAGGGTCAATTCTAGCGACAACAAGCTGTATCTCTTGGTCTGTATGGTTCACCATGCAGGTTAACACCACAAAGTTGATTCCAGTCAATTTTGTATAAATGCCAAATGTAACACCCTGAAAATTTCTTCAATTGGGAATAGGTGAATTTGAATTATTTACATATTTATTTGTACATATAAACCTAGAGAAATAATAATTTTTAAAATAAAATCAAATATAAGGCTTAGATACATGACTGTGCATTCATGTTGCTGCATTGGAATTTTTGTACTGAGTGGTTTACTTCAAATACAAAAGAGAATTCAAAATCTTTTGGAAAATAGCTTTGGAAAATTGGAAAAGAAAAAGAAAAAGGGTTTTCCTTCCTTTCCTGGCTTCTGGCCCATCGGCCCAGCCGGCTGCTCCGCTCCTCCCCGCCTCCTCTTACTCTGGCCTGCTCGGCCCTTCTCCTTTCCGCGGCCTAGCTCCATTTCCCTCCGCACTGAGGCCCGTTCCCACCTCGCAGCCAGCAGCACTGCTGCCGCTCCCGCAGGCCTTCACCTCACTGCTCAGCCCACTTCCCCTTTCCCCGCTCCGCGTATTGGGCCAAGCCCAGCTCACCGCTGGCCAACACCGCGCGCGCGCCGCGTCCGCTCTCTCTTCCACTGATGCTTGAACCCACCTGTCAGCGCCATCGTCTTCCTCCCCAAGCCGACGACGACATCACCTTTCCAAAAATTCCCCGCCGCCGTATCTCCCTCCTTGATCTTCACCTTCCATTCTTGGCGCGCCTCCGGGCTATATAAGCCGAGCCCCGAGCCCTCCGCTCTCCATCTCGAGCTTTCACGGCAGCCGTAGCCCTCTCGAGCTTCCCAAACCCTAGAAATGCCGCTGCCGTGTTGGTCTCCATCGCCGCGGCTCTCCTGTCACCGCGACCTCATTCCCGAGCTGCGCGTGAAGGTAAGGAAGTCGCCTGTATCTTCTATGCTTTCTCTCTCATTTCTTTGAGCCTGCACGAGCTCGTCGTCGTAGCCAAGCCGCCAAATCGAGCCTGAGCTCGTCTCTGTGCCGTCGCAGCCGCCTCCGATCCCCCAATTGAGTTCGCTGCTCCCTTCTCTCCCTTCCTATGAGTTCCCCTGGCCGATGATGACCAGTAGCGTCGAATTGCTGAGCGCCGGCGAGGTCCCCTATTTTCCGACCATGGCACCGCCGCACCAGCTCGGCCGCCGGCGTGTTCTCCCTCTCTCTCCCACGCGCGTCAGATCTGGACCGTTCAGGTCTAATCGGACGGTCAATATCTCATGATACCCTTTCGCGTGTAAATTTTGCTAAAGAAACCCTGCACTTTTCTAGAATAGAACCCGCAGTCCAAAACGTAAACCGTGAATACGTTTTCTACTTTTGAAAGCACAGTTTGATCTCGGTAAATTCAAAAAAATATGTTTTCTCTATTTACAGTTTTGCCACTAATTTTGTTTTAGCCATAAAATCTCCGTTTTAACTCTGATTTGATCCGTTCAAGTTGCGTTAGATTCGTAATTACGTAATCTACATGTTAGTACTACTGTTAATCATGTTTTCAACTTTTTAATTTTGCGCTTAGATTAAATCTATTATTTAACTAAGGAAAATCTTGTTTAATTCATAACTTCGCCGTTTTAGCTCCATTTTTCGTGATCTTTGCGTCTGTGTGATTATAGCGCGATGTAGATTCATTTTAAAAACTTTTTATCTTATTTTATTACTGTGGGTGTACTGTTCTAATTATAGCCTCGTTTGTTTTGCATGATTGCTTTTGGATGAATGTTGTTGATGTGTTGATCGAGTATAGACGGTGAGCAATTCGTTGGTGACCAAGAGTTTTTCTACGAGCAGGATCATCAGGACCAGTTTGATCAAGGCAAGTATAGCATGGGATTGTCCTTGTTGTCCTATTCATAATAAACAATTGTAATCATTATGCATGTATTTCCTTGTTAAGGATGACTTAGTTTTGATCTATCACCTTGGCACCCATGATATTGCATTGAGTAGTTTTGCTAGTGCTCAACATGAACTATGATCTTGTAAATGGAATATGCAACAAACATTAAAAGATGACTTTTTAGTAACATACTTAAAGGGGGCTAGAGTATTGGGATGTGTTTTATTGTGCTCTAGTTTCTCTCCATAAGGACTCATCTGTAAGCGAACATCCGGGACTTACAGTACAACTGTGAGGGCTATATGGCTCTGGCTTTAGTTATATAGAAGGACCTTTTCTAGCTTGTTAGTGGTTACCTTTATGGCGTAAGAATGGTTTGCCATGATGGGTGTAGGATAGCCTCTAGTTTTATGAGTATAGCCGGGATGGAATTGTGTCATTTGAAAAGGGGGGGTTCCTACATCTGCTTACCGAGTGAATCTAATGGCCCTAACTTGTTAGACGAACCTTTGAAATACTTCATAGTGTTTCCTTGTCTGCTCACCTTGGAAGTGTTTTGGGAGTAATTAACCCAGGCATATGGGTTACACGACTCATAGTGAAAGTGTACAACCTCTGCAGAGTGTAAAATTGTTATAACAGCTGTGCTCACGGTCACGGGTGGCCTTGGACCCTTATGAAATAGTTGATCACCAATGATTAATGTGTTTTTGCTATTCGTTATTCATTTTACATTGATCATATGTTTATTGAAAGTTGAGACAAATTGATGCTACTGATATGCTAAAATTATGCCAATTAAAAGCTACATGCAGTTAAACCAATGTCATGCCTTTGAGTTTCATGAACCCCATGTTACACTTGTTGAGTTTGAGATGTACTTACGCTTGTTTATTCTCTTATTTGGATAAAAATCCCGGATGGGTAACAGATGGTGCAAATAGTGACTACTACTCCTACTTCCCTAAGGATTACTAGTCTTGCGGTCAACCAGTCAATGTGCCTGTGCATGGAGCTGCCACGAGAGAGAGTTATCTTTTTATTTCCGATATGATTATGTAAAGACTATGTGATAATAATCGTGATATAATAACATTTGTGATGATACTCTCTTTAATTTGTCGGCTTATGTGTGATTGATCTCTGGGCACACATAAGATTATGCATTCCATTTGGTTCCAAAAATGGGTGTGACAAATTGGTATTAAAGCTTTGTTGACTGTAGGACACAAGCCTAGTTAGAAATGGTCGATTTAGCATCTTCTTATTCACTTATTTTATGCTTACTATCTTGCTCTTGTTATTTGATAAATTTTTATGCTTCTTAAGTCTTATTCTATTATGAAACTTTTGCCTCTATTCTAACTACATTCTAAAAATTCTGTAGATGGTTCGTGCACACAAGACCACCCGTATCTCCACTGGAGGCCATTACCCACCTCGTGCCTTGCTTGAGCCACAAGAGAAAGCACCCCAGGAACAGGAGCAAGCCCCTGAAGCACCAGTCCAGGCGCCAGCATCTTCCCAGGAAGAACCCGAGCCTGAAGAAGATCCTGAGATCATTATGATTGAAGATGATGAGGAGGAGGATGTTGATGGAGGAGAGCAACCCCCGCCTCTACCACATGATGAAGCTGCTGCTGATGATGTGCCGCCCCCTCCAATGGGGTGGACTATGAAGATCTACCACAAGACTGGGAGTGACTCTGTCTCTCACCATCGACTTGTGGGGATGCTTGCTACCTATTTCACTGATTGGAACCCAGCTGTGGAGTATGTTTGCTGGGAGTATACGCATCCACTAGAGGACACCTACTGGAAGTCAAGGGCAAGTATTTTCCCTAGGGATGAGGAAAAAGATGCATACCAGCTGGACAAGATGTTTTCTCACAAGGGTCGTCGAGCTACTATGGAGGATAGCATTGAAGATGCCACCTTTGAAGCATGTATGGGTCTTCGCTACCTTCGCTTTGATAGTATAAAATATGATGTCCATCGTTACCTTCCTCGTGCACACCCTGTCCTTGGATGGGCAATGATGGACCCAGTGTAGTTGGATCCAGTTCCTCAAGTGATGGTGAACTTTGCTTATGATATGATGGAGAGGAAGCTGCAGTTAGAAGAGATGGTGAAAGCTCAGGGGAAGACCATCAAGAGATGCCAAGAGATGATTGATGACCTTAGAGCAAATCAAGGCTTGGCAAGGATTTATGAGACATTTGAACATGAACCACATCCTTCGAGAGTAGGAGTCCTCTATGTAATAAGAACGTTCTTAGTAACGTGAGTTGAGTCAAGAGTCTGTTCGTGTGGTGTGAACTCTGGTGTGCCAGTTGATTTATCTTTATGTCTTTGTGTGAGTTGGTTTCTTGTAATGAGTGTTGGAGCTTTGTAGGCCTGTCTACAAGTTCCATAGTTTAAGAATATTAAGTTTTAAGTCATTAAATAAATAGTTCGGTTGGGTTTTATCGTTCTCTTTGTTCTGACTTTTTGAATCAGTCTGCCTTTGGCATGAGGCTCAGAAAAATTGACTTGACCAAAAATTATGACATTTTTATGGGAACAACTAGACTTAAGCATCTTTCCAATGCTTCTGGAATCATCTTTTTATCTATCCTGGTTTAAGATATATAGCTGTTACAAGTTGAAGTTTCTGTGCAGTCTAGAAATCTAGAACAGTTTCTGTTACGTCCTATTTTTCATTAACTTAACGACAGAATCTGGGCTTGTGATCTAAATAAAAGTTTTAGATAACTTCATAAGATTTCCAACCATATAAATCACGCCTCTATTGTACATCTATAGCTCGAGATATGATTGATATACCGAACTGCTAATGTTGATAGTCGCCCAGAAAACTTTCAGATTTTATTCTTTATCTTTATAAGTGGTTGATAACTTGGAAATCTCAAAGTTTGAATGTTTGTGATGGATGGAAGATGGCTAGAAGAGGAAGAGGCAGGGGTCGTGGAGGTGTTCCCCCGAATCCACCACCACCGCCGCCACCAACTATTGAGCAACTCTTGGCAGTGCAGACACGGCTTATGCAACAACTGGTGCGGAACCAGTAGAATCAGCCAGTTGCTGGGCACCACCACGTGATAAGCGCGGTGAATTTTTGAAGGGCCGTCCCCCAGTGTTCACTCATGTTGCTGATCCACTAGAAGTGGATGATTGGCTTCATGCGGTGGAGAAGCAACTCAACATTGCCCAATGCGATGACCGGCAGAAGGTGTTGTTCGCATCTGGACAACTCCAAGGAGAAGCTCAAGACTAGTGGGAGTCATATGAGTACGGACGTCCTGCTAATGTTCCCGCCATCACTTGGTAGGAGTTTAGAGAGAGTTTCAGATCCTACCACATACCAGAGGGAATGATAGCGCTGAAGGCGAAAGAATTCTGAAATTTGACACAGGGATCTATGACTGTAGCCGAGTATCGTGACAAGTTTGCTCAATTGTCACATTATGCTCCGAATGAGGTGGCTAATGATGCTAATAAGCAGCGTCTCTTCCTGAAGGGTCTGTATGACAGTCTGCAATTGCAGTTGATATCCAATACTTACCCCAATTATCAGACATTGGTGAATCGCGCTATTGTGGTTGACAACAAGCGCACGGAGATGGATGCTAAAAGGAAGAGGCTCCAGGGGCAGACCTCTAGAAGCAACACTCATCAGCACACTGGCTTCCAGCAAGGCTACCAGCAGAGATACCCACCTAATCAGTGGAATCGTGGTCAGTTCCCTTCCCGTAATTAGTTTTCGCAGCGTCCCCCGTTTCCGCCGCAGAATGGCAACCAACGCCCACAACAGCAGAATAGAAGTCAAACTCAGCGCCAGGGCACCCCCAACAACACTCCTATGAAGATCAGTGCGCCTAGCACCCCCAACACATGCTATCGCTGTGGAGAAATTGGACATTATGCTAATCATTGTCCTAAGAAGCAGAATCAGCAACCACCGCAGAGTTAGAATAATAGCAACCAGAAGGTGTACCCACGGCCAACCCACACTGGGAAGGTGAACCATGTGTCTTAGGAGACAGCAATGGAGGAACCAGAAGTAATGCTCGGTACGTTTGATGTCCATTCCACTCCTGCCACTGTTCTTTTTGATTCTAGGGCTTCCCATTCGTTCATATCACAAATATTTGTTAAGGCACATAGCATACCTTTATGTGCCATGAAAAACCCCATACTAGTAAACTCACCAGGGGAAGTATGCAAGCTTCTTATCAATGCCTCCCTACTAGTCTAATTTTAAGGGGGGTAGAGTTCAAAGTGAGCTCTATAGTGTTGAGAACAGTTGTGATTGATCTTATTCTGGGAATGGATTGGATGAAGCAAAATCAAGTAGTGATTTAGTGTAAAAAAGGCAGTAGCTCTGACGACACTAATGGGAGACCGGATCAGTGTTGAGGTGATAGTGCAGAAGTAGCAGACAGCTACAGTGAACTGGCTTGATGACGATACTGATCAGGAGGATCCAGTTGTGGATGAATTCCCGGATGTGTTCCCCGACGACTTGCTAGGTATGCCACCTGATCGTGATATCAAGTTTATTATTGAATTATTACTTGGAACTGCATCTATAGCTAAGCGTCCATATAGAATGGGGGTAGATAAATTAGAGGAACTTAAGAAACAAATCAAGGAGTTGCAGGATAAAGGTTTTATTCGTCCTAGTTCTTCACCCTGGGGAGCACTAGTGATTTTTGTAGACAAGAAAGATGGAACCCAGAGGATGTGTGTGGATTATCGGTCACTCAATGAGGTTACTATCAAGAACAAGTATCCGTTGCCTAGAATCGATGACTTGTTTGATCAATTGAGAGGCGCTTATGTGTTCTCCAAGATTGATCTTTGTTCTGGTTATCACTAATTGAAGATTCGTGCTAGTGATATACCAAAGACAACCTTTACCACACGGTATGGTTTATATGAGTACACGGTGATGTCTTTTAGTCTGACTAATGCCCCTGCGTACTTTATGTACTTGATGAATAAGGTGTTCATGAAATATCTAGACAAGTTTGTAGTGGTATTCATTGATGATATCCTAGTATTCTCCAGGACTGAAGCAGAACATGTTAAACATCTGAGGTTAGTTTTGCAGAAGCTCAGAGAACACAAGTTATATGCTAAGCGAAGCAAGTGTGAGTTTTGGTTGAAGGAAGTTTCTTTCCTAGGCCATGTTGTCTCGAATGGAGGAATATCAGTAGATCCTAGCAAAGTGAGGAATGTATTGAATTGGAAGCCACCAACCAATGTAGGAGAGATTCATAGTTTCTTGGGTTTGGCTGGATATTATAGAAGGTTCATAGAGGGGTTTTCTAAGCTTGCTAAGCCTATGACCTCTCTGTTAGAGAAGAATGCTAAGTTTATATGGTCTGACAAGTGTCAGGTTAACTTTGAGGAGTTGAAGAAGAGATTGACTATAGCTCTAGTATTGTTTGGGTCTTGGATGTGTGCTTATGCAAGAAGGAAGAGTGGTGGCATATGCATCACGACAATTAAGAAAGCATGAGTTAAATTATCCTACCCATGACTTGGAGTTAGCTGTAGTGGTTCATGCTTTGAAGATATAGAGACACTATCTGATTAGACATAAGAGTGATATATACACTGATCATAAGAGCTTGAAGTACATCTTTACTCAGTCAGATCTGAATTTGAGGCAGCGTAGATGGTTGGAGTTGATCAAAGATTATGAACTGGAGGTACACTACCATCCCGGAAAGGCTAACGTTGTCGCTGATGCTCTTAGTAGGAAGAGTTATGGTAATGGAGTGCAAGTGATGCCCATGTCAAGAGAATTGTGTACTGAGTTTATTTGGGTTTTGTTACTAATACAATGGAGTTGGTGATTGAACCAACCTTAGAGCAGGAGATATGCAAGAGTCAAATGCAAGATGCGAAACTAAAGGAGATCGTAGGGAATATAGTGAAGGGCAAATCGCCAGGATTCCGTATGGATGATAATGGTACTTTGTGGTTTGGAAAAAGGCTGTGTGTGCCTGAGGATAAGGCTATAAGAGAGGCAATTCTGTGTGAAGCTCATGAGTCAGCTTATTCCATACATCCTGGGAGTACTAAGATGTATCTAGACCTAAAAGAGAAGTATTGGTGGTACGGATTAAAGAGAGATGTTGCTGAATATGTTGCCTTGTGTGATACCTGTCAAAGGGTGAAAGCTGAGCATCAGAGACCTGCAGGATTGTTATAGCCTATGCAGATACCCGAATGGAAATGGGAAGAAGTTGGTATGGATTTCATTGTTGGTTTACCACGTACTCAGAAAGGGTATGATTCGATTTGGGTGATAGTAGATCGTCTAACAAAGGTTACTCATTTTCTACCAGTTAAGACTACATATACCAGTGCAAAGTTGGCTGAATTGTATATGGAAAGAATAGTGAGTCTATATGGAGTTCCTAAGAAAATTGTGTCTGATAGGGGTACTCAGTTTACATCTCATTATTGGCAAAAGATACACGAATCATTAGGAACCAAGTTGAATTTTAGTACAACCTACCATCCACAGACAGATGGACAGACCGAGAGGATTAATCAGATATTGGAGGATATGTTGAGAGCTTGTGCATTACAATATGGTACCAGTTGGGATAAGAGTTTGCCGTACGCGGAGTTCTCTTATAACAATAGTTACCAGAAGAGTCTTCAGATGGCTCCGTTTGAGGCTCTGTATGGACGGAAGTGTAGAACTCTGTTGTTCTGGAATCTGACGGGAGAAAGTCAAGTGTTTGGACCTGATGTGCTCAAGGATGCTGAGAAGAAAGTAAGGATTATTAGAGATAATCTGAAAATAGCTCAGTCCCGACAGAAGAGTTATGCTGATACTCGAAGGAGAGAGTTGACTTTTGAAGTAGGGGACTATGTCTACTTAAAAGTGTCACCAATGAGGAGTGTGAGAAGGTTTAATATGAAAGGAAAGTTAGCACCAAGGTATATTGGGCCTTTTAAGATTCTAGAGAGACGTGGTGAAGTGGCATATCAGTTGGAGTTACCTGAAAGTTTGGTAGGTGTACATGATGTGTTCCACGTGTCTCAGTTAAAGAAATGTTTGTGAGTACCTGAGGAGCAGATCCCGTTAGAGGGGCTCACTGTCAAGGAAGATCTCATATATGAGGAGTATTCAGTAAAAATTTTGGAAATAGCGGAAAGAGTTACCAGGAGCCGAGTAATAAAGATGTGTAAAGTTCAGTGGAATCGGTATAAAGAAGCAGAGGCTACTTGGGAAAGAGAAGAGGATCTGAGGAAAACATATCCATAGCTATTTGAGTAAGCATCGTCCGAATCTCGGGACGAGATTCATCTTAAGGGGGTAGAATTGTAACACCCTGAAAATTTCTTCATTTGGGAATAGGTGAATTTGAATTATTTACATATTTATTTATACATATAAACCTAGAGAAATAATAATTTTTAAAATAAAATCAAATATAAGGCTTAGATACATGACTGTGCATTCATGTTGCTGCATTGGAATTTTTGTACTGAGTGGTTTACTTCAAATACAAAAGAGAATTCAAAATCTTTTGGAAAATAGCTTTGAAAAATTGAAAAAGAAAAAGAAAAAAGGTTTTTCCTTCCTTTCCTGGCTTCTGGCCCATCGGCCCAGTCGGCTACTCTGCTCCTCCCCGCCTCCTCTTACTCTGGCCCGCTCGGCCCTTCTCCTTTCTGTGGCCCAGCTCCATTTCCCTCCGCGCTGAGGCCCGTTCCCACCTCGCAGCCAGCAGCACCGCTGCCGCTCCCGCAGGCCTTCACCTCACTGCTCGGCCCACTTCCCCTTTTCCCGCTCCGTGTCTTGGGCCAAGCCCAGCTCGCCGCTGGCGAACACCGCGCGCGCGCCGCATCCGCTCTCTCTTCCGCTGATGCCCGACCCCACCTGTCAGCGCCATCGTCTTCCTTCCCAAGCCGACGACGACATCACCTTTCCAAAAATTCCCTGCCGCCGTATCTCCCTCCTTGATCTTCACCTTCCATTCTTGGCACGTCTTCGGGCTATATAAGCCGAGCCCTCCGCTCTCCATCTCGAGCTTTCACGGCAGCCGTAGCCCTCTCGAGCTTCCCAAACCCTAGAAATGCCGCTGCCGTGTTGGTCTCCATCGTCGCGGCTCTCCTGTCACCGTGACCTCATTCCCGAGCTGCGCGTGAAGGTAAGGTAGTCACCCGTATCCTCTATGCTTTCTCTCTCATTTCTTTGAGCCTGCACGAGCTCGTCATCGTAGCCAAGCCGCCAAATCGAGCCTGAGCTCGTCTCTGTGCCGTCGCAGTCGCCTCCGATCCCCCAATTGAGTTCGCTGCTCCCTTCTCTCCCTTCCTATGAGTTCCCCGTGGCCGATGATGACCGGTAGCGTCAAATTGCTGAGCGCCGGCGAGGTCCCCTGTTTTCCGACCATGGCGCCGCCGCACCAGCTCGGCCGCCGGTGTGTTCTCCCTCTCTCTCCCGCGCGCGTCAGATCTGGACCGTTCAGGTCTAATCGGATGGTCAATATCTCATGATACCCTTTCGCGTGTAAATTTTGCTAAAGAAACCCTACACTTTTCTAGAATAGAACCCGCAGTCCAAAACGTAAACCATGAATACGTTTTCTTCTTTTGAAAGCACAGTTTGATCTCGGTAAATTCAAAAAAATACGTTTTCTCTATTTACAGTTTTGCCACTAATTTTGTTTTAACCATAAAATCTCCGTTTTAACTCCGATTTGACCCGTTCAAGTTGCGTTAGATTCGTAATTACGTAATCTACATGTTAGTACTACTGTTAATCATGTTTTCAACTTTTTAATTTCACGCTTAGATTAAATCTATTATTTAACTAAGGAAAATCTTGTTTAATTCATAACTTCGCCGTTTTAGCTTCGTTTTTCGTGATCTTTGCGTCTGTGTGATTATAGTGAGATGTAGATTCGTTTTGAAAACTTTTTATCTTATTTTATTATTGTGGGTGTACTATTCTAATTATAGCCTTGTTTGTTTTGCATGATTGCTTTTGGATGAATGTTGTTGATGTGTTGATCGAGTATAGACGGTGAGCAATTCGTTGGTGACCAAGAGTTTTTCTATGAGCAGGATCATCAGGACTAGTTTGATCAAGGCAAGTATAGTATGGGATTGTCCTTGTTGTCCTATTCACAATAAACAATTGTAATCATTATGCATGTATTTCCTTGTTAAGGATGACTTAGTTTTGATCTATCACCTTGGCACCCATGATATTGCATTGAGTAGTTTTGCTAGTGCTCAACATGAACTATGATCTTGTAAATGGAATATGCAATAAACATTAAAAGATGACTTTTTAGTAACATACTTAAAGGGGGCTAGAGTATTGGGCTGTTTTTATTGTGCTCTAGTTTCTCTCCATAAGGACTCATCTGTAAGCGAACATCCGGGACTTACAGTACAACTGTGAGGGCTATATGGCTCTGGCTTTAGTTATATAGAAGGACCTTTTCTAGCTTGTTAGTGGTTACCTTTATGGCGTAAGAATGGCTTGCCACGATGGGTGTAGGACAACCTCTAGTCTTATGAGTATAGCCAGGATGGAATTGTGCCATTTGAAAAGGGGGTTCCTACATCTGCTTGCCGAGTGAATCTAATGACCATAACTTGTTAGACGAACCTTTGAAAGACTTCATAGTGTTCCCTTGCCTGCTCACCTTAGAAGTGTTTTGGGAGTAATTAACCCGGGTATATGGGCTACACGACTCACAGTGAAAGTGTACAACCTCTGCAGAGTGTAAAACTGTTATAACAGCCGTGCTCACGGTCACGAGTGGCCTTGGACCCTTATGGAATAGTTGATCACCAATGATTAATGTGTTTTTGCTATTCGTTATTTATTTTACATTGATCATATGTTTATTGAAAGTTGAGACAAATTGATGCTATTGATATGCTAAAATTATGCTAACTAAAAGCTACATGCAGTTAAACCAATGTCATGCCTTTGAGCCTCATGAACCCCATGTTACACTTGTTGAGTACGAGATGTACTTACGCTTGCTTATTCTCTTATTTGGATAAAAATCCCGGATGAGTAACAGATGGTGTAAATAGTGACTACTACTTCTACTTCCCTGAGGATTACTAGGCTTGCGGTCAACCAGTCAATGTGCCTGTGCATGGAGCTGCCACGAGAGAGAGTTATCTTTTTATTTCCGATATGATTATGTAAAGACTATGTGATAATAATCGTGATGTAATAACATTTGTGATGATACTCTCTTTAATTTGTCGGGTTATGTATGATTGACTTCTGGGCACACATAAGATTATGCATTCCATTTGGTTCCAAAAATGGGTGTGACACCAAATATCCAAGATTTAAGTTCCACTAAACCAGGCAACTTAGATTTTATGTTTTTTGGTCTGACACTAAGATTTTCATGACAGGCAACACATCAGAATAGCTGGTCTTGTGACATACTTCAAAACCTCATTGTTTAGAATTGTGACATTTCTTTCTCAAGTGAAAACAAATAATTTACATGTCATTTCCGTGACTTATAGCCCACTTTATGACAGGCTGTGAGGGCATGTGCCCTTATAGGGTCAATTTTTCTGTGTCCTAGGTATGTTTACACCATTGAGCGCTACCCGACAGCTCTCTCACTACTCTTATGTGTTTGATTGGAGGCATCTAATCATCAATTTTCACCTTCATAACCCAGAAAAGGGATGAGTGGGTTATCATATTCGGCCTCGACCTCTGGTGCATAGTTTACTCATCAGTGGAGTTATCACAGTAAGACATTTTTGTTTGCTCCATTCCAAAAATAATTGGTTGTAGGGACTGGCCTTAATAATGGTTTTATACTCGTGGCGCAGTTGCCGCTGTAATGGTGTTTGTGACAATGTTTGACCCGGTTGCTGCTGTATTGGTGGCACTGTTGTGCTACTTCATGTTTTGCGAAAAGCTATATATCGAAAGGTAGAATCTTGCCCTTCCTCTTGAAATTTTATTTACCAATATAGCTAAACACTGCATAGTTTTAGCTAAATCGATTTTTAACCTCCCATACAAATGACCCTATTTGTAGGGGCAACTCTAGATCCAACCGCCCTTACAAATCGATTTATAGAGGCGTTTGAATCTAGAGCCACCTCTAAAAATGTGTGCCGAACAATAACATTACATATTAAAATTTAATTTTTTTCAAACAATCTCAGATGGAGACACGACAAAAACGAAAGTTATAGATCTCGAAAAGTTATAGAACTTTGTAGTTGACAATATTTTTATTTGAATTCATATATCCATGCAAAATTATGTTTGAAGTTCTCACGTTTGAACTTTGAATTTTTAAAAAATGTTCTTGATAGAGAAATGACCAAAAAAAAAGTTGTAGATCTCAAAAAATTATAGAACTTTGTTTTTTTAGAAAGGCGCTAAAAGTTTTGCCGGATTTTTATTAGACGATTAAAAGAAAAAACAAAGACAAAACAATTACAGGAACCAGTGAGGGAAGGGGCCGTCACCACTGCAGCGTCCCCCCCCCCCCCCCCCCCCCCCCCCCAAAATCACTCTAAACTCACTAAAAGAAAACAGCAACTCCAAGAAAAGATCCCTGAAAAAACAACAATCAGGGAACACGAAAAGAAAGAAACTAAGCATCTACACTTGCACTGCATTAGATCTCGTTGCCAACTGGTATTGCTGTATATCCTCCTTGAATACAAGAGCAACTTGTCTTGGCTGAACGATTTGTTTTGAAAAGTCCTTCTATTCCGCTCCTTCCAAATATTCCACCAAAAATAAATCATAACACTGTCGAACTCTTTTCGCGGCCTTTTGTCGAACTTTGCTCGGCACTTTCGCCAATATTTGTGAAGCGACCCCGCCATTCCTACTGTGTCAATAACAGAAAGACCCAGTCACTGTTTTAAAATGGACCATACTTCATTAGCAAAGGTGCAATCTTTGCACAAATGTGTCGGCGTCTCATGGTCTGTCCTGCAAAGCTTGCATATCAGGTCATTGGGCTAGTTCCGTTTAATTAAATTGTTAGTGGTAAGGATTTTCTTATGCAGTAAAGTCCAAGCGAAAAAACGGCATTTGGGTTCCACCTTTGCTTTCCAAATCGGCATGAGCTTCATTTTGCTGAAAGTTCCTTCAAATTGGATACGGTAGGCACTCTTGGTTGTGTATTCACCGCCCGCCGTTCATCGCCATCGAATACTATCCTCAATACTTTCATTTAGCTAAGTATGTCCTACCGCCTCCCAAACAGCGACGTACTCTCTTATCTCCTGTGGTGTCTGTAGGGGCGTGATATGAGATATCCAATGATTATTCTCCAAAGCTTTGTATACAGTGATGTTCTTTCTCCTTGATTTCTTGAATAGCGTTGGCGCAAAATTTTTGAGAGTTTTCCCCTCAATCCAGGAAGATGACCAGAACTTAGCAAATTTTCCGTCCCCGATTGTCACCACGGTCGAAGAAGCAAACAACTCCCTGTCTCGACTATCACAAGGTAAGTCTAGCTTGTTCCATGCCCTTTCCTTCTACCTCCACTGGAACCACAGCCACCGAAGTCGCAGCGCTCTCGCAAAATGTTCAAGGTCTAGAACCCCTAACCCTCCTTTAACTTTGGGGAGACATGTCGTCGACCAATTGATGATCGAGTGGCCACCATAGAATTTATCTGGTGTCTCGCCCCTCAGAAAATTCCGTCGTAAACGGTTGATCCTTTTGATTAACCATTTCTGCTCCGGGAAGGCTGTCAAATGATAAATCGGCTGCGATGAAAGCACTGTTTTAACCAATGTCTCCCTCCCTACTGTCGATAGCAGCCTTCCTTTCCACCCAGGTAACTTAGCACCTATTTTGTCAAAGTTATAGAACTTTGTAGTTGACAATATTTTCATTTGAATTCGTTTAAGGTCCCAAACAACCATTTCAAAATCGGATGAGTATAATACTAGGAGAAAGCATATCTCATAAGGACACAAGTTAGTCTGGATAGAGTGGTCAGAGGAGTAACATGTAAGGTGTGAGGTCGTGATTTTAATTCTGGCGGCCACGATGTGTGTTTTTTGCATGGAAAAGCTTGTTATATTGCTTTTTTTTTTGTCTAGATTTGTATTTTTTAATTTTTTTTGTAAGGGCAGCTTGTTTTTCGGTTAGTAGGGTGGCTGGCCCCAGCCGCCCCTAAAAAGCCTCCCCCTATATAGTAGTGAGTGCCATTGCAAACAAATTAAAAGGTAGCAATATATTAAGCGGCTAAGCTAGCTAGGACTAAGAGATTTCTTTGCTAGTAGTTTGAATATATGTGTATGTACGTCAAATGATGCACAAAGGTAAAACGAAGGACCAGGTCATCAGTTCATCAACTGTTCATTCAAGCCACGTAATATTTGTCACAGGTCAAGCCTAATACAAGTAAGGTGTCAAGATAGCCCCTTGGCTACACGCGGTTTTCGTCAGCGGTCGGGCGGTCCATTTGAATTCAGTTTCGTAAGTCTAATTTGAAGTCCATGCATGATAACCAGGTTCGAATCCGGAATCCGTATGTATGCATGCGTGGCTTTTCTTGCTTGGATTTATGAATTCTCGGTCGGTCTATATATGCATGCTAACGGTTGGATTGGACCGACGATGCATGCACAGATACTAGGTACTATACACCTTTCACGTATAGTCATCGTGTGTGGTCGTATTCAACGATGGAGCCCCTGCGGACGGATTCGTCAAGTTCACAAGCCGCTAGTGTTCTGACCTGTTTCTGCCGGCCGTTACTGGCAATACACATAGCTTCCGAGAAAGTGGCGGCGCTTGGTCAACTGGAAAGTACATACTCATCTGTCCGTGAATAGAAAGATTTTTTAGAGTTGTCTTAATTAAGTCAAACTTTTTAAACTTTTATCAAATTTCTAGAAAAAACGTTAAGATTTATAGTATCAAATTAGTATCATTAGATTTATTATCGAAAATATTTTTCATAAGGTGTTCATTTTATGTCATAAATGTTGTTACTCTTTTCTATAAAGTTAGTCACACTTAAAAAGTTTGACTGACACGGATTTTAGGAATTGATTTATCTGGGGACAGAGGGAGTATTACGCGTACGTACAGCACAAGTTCCTAGTTCTGAATTGCGCTACGTAGTTAATTGTTGTTTTTTTGTTTTCGTGCCATAAGCTTGACTAAATTTATAGAAAATATGTGCAAAACTAAATTTAACGATCTATCTAATGATATTAATTGTGTACCATAATAATCATTATTATTTTATATATATTTAGTCAAAGTTATTTCTTGGGAAGTGAAAACGACAGTTATCTAGGGAAAGAGACTACGTTCGTGTGATCCTGCAGTCTCCAAAAACATCCGCGATGATGCATCCTTCTTATCTTATACTCCATATGTTACAAATTATAAGATGTTTTGGCTTTTCTAGATACGTTATATTTACTATGCATGTAGATATACACTATGTCTAGATATATAGGAAAAACAATGTATCTAGAAAAGTCAAAACATCTTATAATTTGGGACAGATTTAGTACTATTGTACTTATATTATAGTGCAAAACTATGACTCCAATAAGTAACAAACAAGACTGAGCAATATAAAGCATAAGGAATATAAAAAATAATAAAAATATAGAAAAACTGAATAGCGCGCTCGGTCCAAAGGTCATAGTTAATCGTGATTTTAACCGCCGCCTCGGTTAATCGATTAAACGAGGCGGGCGCCTTGCAAATGTCCGCCACGATTAATGAATTAAAAAAAAGCCCATAGCCCACCGGCGAGCCCGTTTCGGAGTCCACCGACGAGCTCGCCTGCTCTGCGCTGCCCCACCGCCGCCACCGCATCCCCGCGCCGAGCCGCCGCCGGATCTGGCCGGGGGAGGAGGTCCGCCGTCATGGCCCCCCGCGCAGATCCGACACCTGGAGGGCCCCGCGCGGCCCTCTGTTGTGCGCCCACCGTCGTAGCCGCCAGCGCCGGTCCACCGATGTGGCCCCCAGCGCAGATCCACCGTCGGGGGCGTAGATCCACCGTCGGGAGAGCCCCACGCGGCCCTCGTTCGCGCGCCCGCCGTCATAGCTGTCAGCGCCGGTCCGCCGACGTGGCCCCCAGCGCAGATCCACTGCCGGGAGAGCCCCGCGCGGCCCTCGCTCTCGCGCCCGCCGTCGTAGCCGCCAGCGTCGGTCCGCCGTCTCCGGTAGAGCCAGCGCGTGCGCCCGCCGCCGTAGCCGCCGCGTCGGGAGTCCGCCGCTGTAGCCGTAGCCGCCGCGCCGCAGCCGGGAGTCCGCGCCACGCCCGAGCCCATGGGGCCACGCCCGCGCCCGCAAGGACACGCCGCGCCAGCGCTCGCAAGACGAGAGGCGAGGGAGAGGAGAGAGAGAGAGGTGAGCGAGGGAGAGAGAGAGGGAGATGGGGGACGGCGAGGTGGGGAGAGAAGTGATAGGAAGTGCTGGGTTATATACGAGCCCGGTAGACTGCTAGTTATGGGCTTTGCGTTGGTTCGGAGCTGGGCCAGTATTTTCCGAGGCGGGCCTTATAGTGTGCCCGCCTCCATAAATACGTTAACCGAGGTGGTTGCCTTACAACAACCGCCTCGGTTAATATCTATTAACCAAGGCGTTTTTTAAGGCGACCGCCTCGGTTAATCTATTAACTGAGGCGGTTGCATTAGGCATTAACCGAGGCGGTTGTCTTATGTTGTCCGCCTTGGTTAATAATTAACTGAGGCGGTTGCTTGGCTGGCTGTCCTGTCACGAATAACCGAGGCAGGCAACCGGCCCAACCGTCTCGAAGCCTGTTTTTTTTCGAGAACGTGCATGGCACGTGTTTCATTAAGATGAAGTTTGGAAGGTTTACATGTCCGTGATCACATCACAGTGAGTTGCCATGAGTGATGGGGTTGAATACGGACACAAGACACCGCTAGGCGGTGGAACACACGATGTCGTAACTAACTAAGAAACTAATTGTGCGACTTGCGACGTTGAGCAAACCCGTCCTCAAAACCCTCCTGCGAGCAGCAGCCATAGGGAACAGCTCCCGCATTGCGGCCTTCTTCGACGAGGATAGAGGCTCCTTGAAGGTTTCATGGAAGCGCGCTGCGATGGAGGCATCTGGTGTCGTCGGTGATGTTCGGGACGCACCCACGGAGCCTGGCTGCCACTTGCGGAGCATAACACGCTTGGCCTGCAGCTCCAGCTTTGGGTCACAGAAGCAGGATTTCGCGGTGAGGCTATCGCTGCGGCGCGGCACGAGGTCCCTATCATCGCGTGGACGGGACACACGGAGTCATGGAGGGGAGCGGATGAGGGGTTCCACGATCGGGAGCTTGAGCGATGCGACGAAGTCAGGGATCAGGGGAGGCTGGATTGGATGGTCCAACTAAAGAAGCCAACTGCGCGTCCGAGTTCCCAGCGACATCTTGGCCCAACACCGTAGAGAGCGACGCCAACGGCGGCCCAAAAGGAGAAGGCCCATCCGCACCAGCAGCTTCCCCAGGGGCGATAGGCGCGCCATCATCCGGGGACACCAGCCCCCGTTTTGAAAACGCCTCGGATAAGTTTTTGTGTAGCAGTGACTAGGGTGTTTTGTATGTTTCTAGCACTCGAATGATTTTAGCCTATTATAAAACGCCATGTCACCCTGTAGTGCCAAGCTGTCATCAGTATGGTGTGGGCCTGGTCAATTACTGGCTTTGTGCTCTTTTGCGTCATTGTGTGCTGGCATGCTGCATGCTGGCTTCATTTTCGACCATCTCCTCTTCACTGCATGCAAACCTTTCTTTCCCACACCTAAATTTAGCTGACACGGGAATGCATCAGCTACTCAGTTCTTCGCAAACCATAGAACCCAATACCTCTGGTAGCTGATGCATTCAATGGCGCCAACCGGCACCTGCGTTCAATCCGGCCGCAGGCCAAAGCTGTTTCTCTCATTTGCTCTCCAACCCTAGATTCTCAATCTCTCTCGTTGCTCCTACCTTCAATGTCGGCCAGCGGCAGCGCCGTACATTCCGGCGAGGAAGCTCCATGTCCAATCGACGGTCAAAGGACTAAGACCGGCTCGCCGACCTCTTCCGTGATGCGGCCAAGAGGGTGGTCGATGAACTTGCCTCGCCTTCTTGAGGCGTCAGGTGTGTTCTTCAATGTGCTGATGTAGGAACTTGATGGTCCATCATCACCTTGATGTTTTTCTGTATTCTCTCTTTGGCACGGCCCTTTTCTTCTCGATTGATTGGAATTTGTTGCCAGATAGGATGACCAAAAATGCCCTAACTATTTTCTGAATCTTGGCGGTAGAAACTAATGCATCCTTCGGAGCCTTCCAAGATCTATGAGATTTCTTTTCTCTGTTTGGTTTCGATTCGCTTTGCTTTGTTTTTTTTTTGACATGATCTCAACATATTTTACCAACAATTTGCTTTTTGAATTGATCTGTGTTGCAATGGAGATTTTTTTCCCAGATTGCAACGGATTTTTTTTTGTCAGATTTATAGGACAGAGACAGATGTCTCTGAATTCTGAGAGGAACATGTTGAATGTTCTGTTATATGTTTCTATATATTTTCTTAAGGCACACGAGTTACTGTAAGCTCTGATCTGAGTCAAGGATCTGGATTTGTTGCATTGACTTTTTTGTTACAGTAATTGAGCATATGCTCTCATGTTTATAGATGTATTAAAGTATGCTATAGAATATGAATTCTAGATATACCAGTAGGACAAGATATCTGTACTCATATTTAACTGTTCACTTATACTATATTAGAGTAATTGAGCATATGCTCTCATGTTTATAGAATATAAATATGAATTCTAGATATACCAGTAGAACTGGAGTAACAAGTAGGGCAATATTTAACTGTCCACTTGTACTATATTATCACCATGCCTGATGTGCCGCCGTATGCCTCTACCTCATATTAAGGTTTGCCCCGTCCCCTACTGTTTTCTCATATCTTCTTCTCTTTCCCCATCTTGCTGGAATCCGTCCACCAGATATCACATCCCGCTTCAAACTTTTATTAGATACATGTATCTACTTGAATGAAATCAATTTTCGTCTGCACATCTCAACCCCTCGTCTGCTCATATTCAGTTGTTTCTTCACACGTTTTCTCAGTGTAAACATTTAATTTAGTAGGACTTGGGCATTCACAGATAAGTTCCAATGATGATTTTTTTAGATGCTGAGCATGTCTTTTGTTAATTGGATTTAAGGCGACTAAAAAATTAGTATACGATCATCAATGATAACAGAAACTGCATGTCTTTGTTTCCAAATAAGGCTAACATCTTGTTCATTTTTTGCTCCATTCAGATTCAATTTTTTTTCACAAGTTTTCTCACTGTAAACATTTAATTTGGTAGGACTTGGACACTAACAGATAAGTGCTAATGATGTTCTTTTAGATGCTGAGCACATCCTGTGTTAATTGGATTTAAGATGACTAAAAAATTAGTAAACAATCATTAACCATAACAGAAACTGCATGTCTTTGCTATGCTGCTTTTGTTGCTAAATGAGGGTATCATCTTAGTGTGTGTTCATTTTTGTTCCATTGATATAAGTCCATTCAGATTCAGTTGTTTTTGTCACTGTAAACATTTAATTTAGTAGGACTTCAGCACTGATAGATAAGTGCTAAGGATGCTTTTTTAGATGCTGAGCACATCTTTTGCTAATTGGAAAGCATGCAACTAAAAAATTAGTCATAAATAATATCTCCGTTGTCATCCAGTTTTCTTGCTTGAACTTCTCATCCATTTTCCCTAAACCCTATCCTGAAGGAAGCTTGAGGATTTTTAATTAGACTTGCCATATAGGAATAATATCTTTAGCATGAAGCCCCTTTAAGCCTTAATCACAATTTACATTTAATACCCCAGACACATTTGAATTATAGTTTATGGAGCAATGTTTTTTCTTAGTCGTTCAGTTATTATTTTTAAACTGAAAGCACCCGAACAAAAAAAAAACTTTGATACCCTTTGGTAAGCTGTTGTTTCTTATATAGTTGTTGTTTGTGAGTTGTGACAACAACTATATTATATGTCTGACAAGTAGAGGGTTATATAAATAGCCCCGTCTACCAATTACCTTTTTCTTTTACCTTGTTCCTTTTTTGTATCCTGCATCTCAGTGACACTTCAATACGCCTCAATGAAATTGCAGGATGTTATATTTTATATTTATATTCATGTTGTATCTGTTAAATTTAATCGATGATATCTAACAATAATCGGGACTGTATAGTTCTTAATTATTTTGTTTTCCTTTTTCTGATTTCACATCATTTTAGCTTCATGCATATACATTTTTTTCCTTCAGTTCTCTACCTCGGATCTTGTTCTTGGGCGCCGGGATTCGATGGCTAATTTGTCTTAGTGATCCTCCAGTCTCTCCAGATGCCAACTTTTTTTGATCTGTACCTACTTGTTACCTTCATGTTTTAGAGGAACTTATTTGTTCAGTTGAATTGCACTGTACAATCATGATTCATATGCATCTTTTGCCAGAATCTTTTAATGGTTATACTTTGTGTTTTTTATTTGTATAGTAACTTGTCTACGTTTCAACTGTACTATGATGCTAGATGACTCTATTCTGCTTAGCCCTGCCTTCACATCTCACATGCGGTATTTTTCTTTACTTTGATATATTATGGTTTCTGTGTGCCCTTAAACCTATTTAGCATTTAACAACTGGGCAGAATCCGTGGAACTTGGTTCAACAAAACTAGGCTTATCTTGTATTTTTAGCCTAGCAGGGGACTATATTTTTCTTCTTTTCCCCACATTAGGATTTATCACACTGCTTACTTTTAGGGAAAATTGGTTCTATACCATCGAAAGGTTGCGACCTCCGTAAAATACCACTGAAAGAGTTCGGCCCCGTAAAATAGCACTGAAAGTTGTCACCGTGAACTGAAATTAGCACTTTGTCAGGTTTTACACTCAGGAGCGTTAATTTGACCTAAACTCCAGAAGTTAAGTGACATTTTTGCCCTTGCCTTATCCTCATACGGGAAAGGGAGAGCCGCGCCGCGCACGCCTGGTTCCGCCTGGGAGCGCCGCGCCGCGCTCGGTTCCTCCTGGGAGCGCCTCCTCCGCCCATCCGCCGGCCGCCTGGGAGCTCCGAGGCCTCCTGCGCCGGCCGCCGCGGCTTCCTCTCTGCGCGCAGGCCGCTCCCCGTGTGGAGGCCGCGCCGTCCGCCGCGGGCTGCTACTCGCGCGGAGGCCGCACTGCCCGTCCGTCGGCCGCCTGGGAGCTCCAAGGGCCTCCTGCGCCGGCCGCCGTGGCTTCCTCTCCGCGCGCAGGCCGCTCCCCGTGTGGAGGCCGCGCCGTCCGCAGCGGGCTGCTACTCGCGCGGAGGCCGCGCCACCTGCGCGTCCTCCGCGGGCAGCTCGTCGAGCGGAGGCCGCGCCGCCTGCGCCGTCCGCCATCTCCTGCTCCTCGACTGCATGTTGCGCCGACCGTGACTCCTCCTCCTCCAGTGCGCTGTGGTGGAACAATGCATCGATCTGAGATCCCCGACGGGTAAGAATGAAACCCTAGCGATCTACTTGATGGTTCCTAGTACAACTGAAATTAGTTACGAAGTGCGATTTGTGTGTGTGATTTCACGTGGTATGAGGATGGTCACCGGTGAGAAAGGGCATCTAGAAGCGGTGCTAATTTTTTTTGCACTGCTACTATTTCAAGATCGATCCAAACAATGCATGTCGAGTAGTAATTGATGTTTCTTCCTACTCAACTGTTGAGGATGGTCGATCTGTGTACAAAAAGGGTAGATGCTTGGACTGGTGGGTGGATGCAGAAGAGTACTCCATTATTGATATGGAGAAAGATGTGTTCAAGCACTTTAGCTGGGCTAGTTATCAGGAGGCAAACTTTTGGTTTGTGGGTCAGAATAATCTAACAATTCGTCTTGGTACGGACCAAGAGCTTCTAACTTTGCTGCGAGCCTCAGAAATGGTGGAGTTTATCATGACCGTAGATAGATGTGAGCATGTTGATATGGCTTTGATTGAGAATGAAGGACAAGTGACAGATGAAGAGAATGACTTACAACTTCAGGTCACCGCAAAGTTCAAGGAGATGCATGTGAGTGCGGAATTGAATGGTCTAGAATGGGCCATGGAAGCTCAACTTGGTGTTACAGCTGCTGGTCCTTCTAGAGTAGAGGAGGAGGAGGAAGGTGACCAATATATGGAGCCGGGTGTTGACCATGAGGGAGATGATCCGGTTGGATTGGATGAAGAGTGGAGGTATTTCAGGAAGGTACCTGAAGTAGGAAGCAATGAGAAAGTGCAGCAAGAAAAGAAGAAAGCAGAGAGCAGCAAGAATGTAACTGAAGCTATAGATCCTGATGCCGTGCCAAGTGATGAAGTCACCATGATGCGAGATGCTCCATATGTTGCACTCACTACATATGATAGAGACAACCCTGATATAAAGGAAGGTTCGACATTTACTGACAAAAATGCCTTCATACTGATGATTAAGCAATATGCCATAAAAAGGGAGTTTCAAACATTTGTAGAGCATAGTGATAAATCAAGATATAGGGCAAGATGTGCAGATTCAGAGTGTGGATGGAAAGTTCATGCAAAGAAACTTCTTGGCTGCCCCACTTTCATGGTATACTAATTGTTGTTTCCATGTTCTACCCATAAATTTAGAATGTACAGCACATGTTATTTTTCTTTCTATTATTTTTAGAATGTACAGCATGTATTATTGTTCTTTCTATTATTTTTAGAATGTACAGAATGTTTTATTTTTCATGTTCTCTCCATATTTGAACACTAAATTCAGATCTAATATCTTCTGTTTATTTTCAGGTTGTGTCAATTGGTTCTAACCATACTTGTGCTAGCACCAGCCAAGTGAGGGGAAAGGAGGCCAGCAAAGCTTGGGTTGCTGACAGGGCCAAGGAGTTAAGGCCACCCCAGACTTGGGAGCAAAGAAATTGCAGGTTCAGCTTGAAACTAAGTTTCCAATCAAAATGTCATACAATAAGGTGTGGGAAGGAAGGCAACTTGCACTAAAGGGCCTACAAGGCACTTGGGAGGAAAATTTTAAAATGTTGTGGAGTTTCAAAGCTGAGCTAGAGGCTACATGTCCTGGAAGCATAGTAGAGATTGATTGCATGAAGAATAAGAAGAATGGTCGAGTCTATTTCTGTAGAATGTTTGTGGCCATCAAAGCATGTGTGAATGGATTTCTTGCTGGTTGCAGGCCATACCTTGGGGTTGATTCTACTCACCTCACAGGTAAATATAATGGACAGCTAGCTACAGCAACAGCAATTGATGGGCATAATTGGATGTACCTGGTGGCATATGGAATTTTTTACAAGGAGACAAAAGCTGATTGGACATGGTTCTTGAGGCAATTGAAGAGAGCAATTGGTACTCCACGTGGACTCACAATCCACACAGATGCTTGCAAAGGTTTAGAGACAGCAGTCCATAATGTCTTCCAAGGTGATGCTGAGCATAGAGAGTGTTTTAGGCATCTCATGCATAATTTTAGGAAGCACTTCGATGGAGATGTGTTAAAGTACATGTGGCCTTGTGCTTGGGCATGTACTGCTAGGAGGCATCAATGGCTTTGGGACAGAATTGCAGAGAATTGTCCAGCAGCAATTCCTTACTTGCAAGCAGAGCACAAACAACTTTGGTCTCGAACTAAGTTCTCAGGGGAGTGCAAGGTTGATTATGTGAACAACAATATATCAGAAAGCTTCAACAACTGGATTAAAGAGACCAAAGGGTTTCCTGTGGATGTCCTCATGGACACAATTAGAACCATGATCATGGAAAAGATAGCTATGAGGCAACATATAGCTAACAAACTTGAAGGGACAATTCTCCCTAGTGTTATAAATGAGCTGAAGATGAGGAGTAGGAACTTGAAGTACACAATTAAGGGGAGTGGTGGTCTTAAGGCCGAGATATCTAGATTGACTAAGGACAACTATCCTTGGAGGCATGCTGTGGACCTTGAAAGCAAAACATGTTCATGTGGGCAGTGGCATATTTCTGGTAAACCTTGCACACATGTTATAGCCTTTATAGGTTCCCTGAGACAAATAAAACTTGATGACTATGTGCATGACTACTACTCAGTTCATCGTTTCAAGGCTACTTACCAGTTTGAGGTGAACCCAATGGTTGACAAGTCACAGTGGCCTATTGTTGATCCTGGGTTTCAAATGTTACCTCCAAATCTAGAAAGGTCCGCGAGTAGGCCAAGAGTGAAAAGGATAAAGAGTAAGGGTGAGCCAGGAAAAAAGGGGTCCTTACCAATGCAAGAGATGTTTCCAATTTAGGCACATCGAGAAGGGTTGTCGTGAGCCCCCTACTGAACTTGGTGTTAAATTACCACAACCAGTACCTACTAAATCTAGGTAAATTAATTTTATGCTCCTATCACTTAGTACAATACCAATTCATTGTGAGTATAATTGTTGATTACCTTGCTGTTATGTAGGAAAAGAAAAGAAAAACCAACCTCTAGGGTTAGCCCTAAATAATACAGTCTAAAGTTCCAACATGGTAATCAGAGCTTAGGTTAGGGTTAGGGTTCTAGCCGCCTCCAGCAGCCATGGCAGAGCCGCCGGCGCCGCCACCGCCTGGCCCGCCGCCGCCGCCCTTCTCCCTCTTCTCTACCTCCCTCCACCCCTCCTCCTCCCCTTCCTGCCATCAGCAGCTGGCGGCGCCGCCGTATCCGCCCGGTTTTGGCGCCGCCGCCGCTGGGGCTGAGCGCGCAGCCGCCACCATGCGCGCGCGGGAGGACGCCGCTGCCGCAGCGACCCGAGCTGCCGCCGTCGCGAGCGCGCGGGAGGAGGACGCCGCCGCCGCCGCGGCCCGCGCTGCCGCCGTCGCGAGCGCGCGGGAGGCAGCTGCCGCCGCTGCCTCCAGGGAGATCGCCGCTGTCCTGACGGCGGCCGGCCTGGACGCGGAAGGGGCCGACCTGGCCCTCATGGCCGCGCAGGCGGCCGCCGGTGCTGCCACCGCAGCCATTGGCCGCCGCGCCGCCTCCCTGACCGCCGATCCCGCCTCCCTGACCGCCGATCTGGCTGCGGAGGAGGCCTTCTCGGAGGAGATCGCCGCAGCAGCAGCCACCGCCACCGCAAGGGCCGCCCTCAGGGAGGAGGAGCCGCCCGCGGCCACGACTGGAGCGACCCTGCTCGCTGCGGCCCAGGCAGCCGCTGCTCAGGCAGCCCAGGCCGCCGACGCCGAAGTTGCTGCTGCCCGGGAGGCTGCAGCCGCCGCCATGGCGGCTACTGCAGCCCGCACTGCCGTCGCTCGGGCCCTCACAACCCCTGGTCTGGGGATGTACCAGGCCAGCCCACCTCCCGGAGCACCTGGATCCGCCTTCTCCAACGCCCTCACCGCTGCCCGGACCGCCCTCGTCGCCCGGCAGGCCCGCGTGCAGGCAGCAGCCGCCGCCTTGGAGCGCGAGCGTGAGGCGGCCGACGCCCTGGGACGCCAGGTTGCCGAGGCGGAGCACTTCCTTGGCGCTCCTGCCTCCCAAGACGCCGGGGACGTCTCCACTGGCTCGATGGCCCACCGCGTGCCCCACAACGCGGCCCTCTGGCACGACCCAGCCGATCCTGCGGTTGTGCAGCTCCACTATCAGGCCGGGGGCATCCAGAACATCAAGCTCCTCGTCCCGGTCGTCCTCGAGCCCGTGTCGCCGTCCTACGCCCGCTGGCGGGACCTGATGCTGCTCACCCTCCGCCGCTACGCACTCGACGACCACGTCCTCACCGACACCTCGGTCGCGGTGCGGACCCCTGCGTGGCTGCGTCTCGACAGCATCGTCCTCTCCTGGATCGCAGGGACGATCTCCCTCGAACTCCACGACCTCGTCCGCCACACCACCGACGCCCGCCAGGCCTGGCTCGGCCTCGCGCAGCAGTTCCTGGGCAACGCTGAGGCCCAGGCCCTTCGGCTGGACGCAGCCTTCCGCAACTTCGTCCAGGGCGACCTCTCTGTTGGTGAGTACTGTCGCCGGATGAAGGGCATGGCGGCCTCCCTCGGCGACCTCGGCTGGCCCGTGGAGGACCGTTTCCTGGTCCTCAACGTCCTTCGCGGGCTCAGCGACCGCTACGCCACCCTCCGGTCGCTGATCACCAGGATGCGGCCGCTGCCGACCTTCCTGGAGATCCGCGACGACCTGGCCCTGGAGGAGCTCACTCAGGGTTTCCAGCCGGGCTCCACCGCCACTTCGGGGGCCTCGACTGCACTGGCCGTCACTCAGCCGCGTCCCCCAGCTCCACAGCCGCCGTCTTCTCACGGCTCTCCCTCCCACGGGCCGAGCGGGGGTGGGGGAGGCCGTGGTGGTCGCCGTCGTCGGGGCGGTCGTGGTGGAGGTGGTCGCGGTGATGGTGGGGGCCGTGGGAGTAACACCACCACACCGCCACCACAGGGTGCCCCCTGGCCATCCTTCCACAACCCGTGGTCAGGGCGCATCTCCATGTGGCCGTTCCAGGCCCCCGGTGGTGACCCTCGCTCGTCGGCCTCCTCCCTACTCGCCGGTGCTCCTCCGGGGTTCCAGCCGGGGTCCCAGTGGACCACACCCTCCGGTTACACTGCTTCTCCGCCTGGGCTCCCTCTGGCGTCTCCGCCCTGGCGCACTCCTTCAGCACCATGGGCCTGACCCCCCCTGTGCAGTGGGTCGCTGACTCCGGGGCCACCTACCACACCACTCCAAACCCCGGTATACTCTCTTCTTCTCATCCCCCTTCTTCCTCTCTTCCTTCGTCCATCATGGTGGCGAATGGTTCGTGCATTCCTATCACATCTGTGGGTACTGCTGGTACTCATGGCTCCTTTCGTCTTCCTGATGTTCTTGTTGCCCCATCCATGGTTCACAATCTCCTTTCTATTCGTCGGTTTACAGCTGACAATTCCTGTTCTGTGGAGTTTGACTCTTCTGGTCTTACTGTGAAGGATTTGGCTTCCCGGCGTCCTCTGCTCCGATGTGACAGCACCGGGCCCCTTTACACGCTCTGCTTCCCGGCGTCGGCCTCTTCTTCACCGGCGTCACTTTTGTCAGCTGCCTTCGCCACCACCACTCCTTCCACTACCTGGCACCGGCGTCTCGGTCATCCTGGACGTGATGCCATGATGCAGCTCAGTCGTAGTTCAGACATTCCTTGTACTCGAGCTCACGATGAGCCTTTGTGTCATGCGTGCCAAATGGGCCGACATGTTCGCCTTCCTTTTTCTAGTTCTTCTTCTCATGCGGCTCATTTTTTTGACCTTGTCCATTGTGACCTATGGACATCTCCTGTAATCAGTATTTCTGGTTATAAATACTATCTTGTGGTGGTCGATGATTTTTCTCATTACTCTTGGACTTTCCCGCTTCGTTTGAAGTCGGATGCTTTCCCCACCATTCTTCACTTTTTCGCTTGGGTGTCCACTCAGTTCGGCCTCACCATTAAGGCTGTTCAGTGCGACAATGGCCGTGAGTTTGATAACTCCGCCTCGCGCGCTTTCTTCCTCGCTCACGGTGTCCAGCTGCGTATGTCTTGTCCGTACACCTCCTCTCAGAACGGCAAGGCTGAGCGCATGATCCGCACCACCAACGACACCATGCGCACCCTTCTCCTCCAGGCGTCTCTCCCTGCTCGCTTTTGGGCTGAGAGCCTTCACACCTCCACTTACCTTATTAATCGCCTCCCTTCCGCTGCCTGCCCAGCTCCCACCCCACACCACGCTCTTTTCGGTACCCCTCCTCGGTATGACCACCTCAGAGTCTTTGGGTGTGCGTGTTTCCCTAACACTGCAGCCACCACTCCTCACAAGCTGGCGCCCCGATCCACTCTCTGTGTCTTCCTTGGGTACTCCCCGGATCACAAGGGGTACCGCTGCTACGACCTCACCTCCCGTCGGGTCCTCATCTCTCGCCATGTGGTGTTTGATGAGTCTGTCTTCCCCTACTCCGCTGCCTCTCCTTCCCCATCCACCCCTGAGCCTGACGCTTCCTTCTTGTTTCCTGCTGACCAGGTGGTTGAGCCACCATTTTCGTTGTCTCCTGCAGGTCCCGTACTGCCGTCCCCTTCCCCGGGGCCGTGCCCTGCGTCGCCTCTCCCCGGCGACTCTCCTGGCCCTGCTCCCTCCTCGGGCCGGCTGGGATCACCGTCCGGCGCGACGCCCGTCCCGGTGCCGGCCGCGGAGCCCCGTCCGTTGACCACGGCACCGCCACCGCCGGCCATTGCGCCACCTGCGCGCTTTGCGCAGCCGGTGCGTGTCTACCAGCGTCATGCCGCTGCGGGCCCTGCTTTGTCGGCCCCGGCACCGCCACCGCCGTCCCCTGTACCACCTGCTCGGTTTGCCCAACCGGTGCAGGTCTACCAGCGGCGTGCCCGTCCGGCGACACCTCCGTCTGCTCCAGGGACGCCTGCCTCGGCGGCCTCTTCTCCGCCGGCTACGCCGACTCCGCCGCCGCGGCCCCCGGCGGCCCGTGTTGAGCAGCCGGTGTACCACCCGCCGCTCCTCCACCGACACTCGCGTCATGTTCACCCCATGGTGACGCGACACGCGGCTGGTACCCTGCCGCACCGGGCTCTTGCGGCGATGTCCGGGGACTCCACAGTCTCTCCGGTGCCTTCTTCCGTCCGCGAGGCGCTATCGGATCCTCACTGGCGCCTTGCGATGGAAGAAGAGTACGCGGCTCTCCTCGCCAACCAGACCTGGGATCTGGTGCCCCGTCCGCCCGGCTCCAACGTCGTCACCGGCAAGTGGATCTGGACCCACAAGCATCGGGCTGATGGCACTCTCGAGCGGTATAAGGCTCGATGGGTACTTCGAGGGTTCACTCAGAGGCCCGGCATCGACTACGATGAGACCTTCAGTCCAGTGGTGAAGCCAGCTACCGTTCGCACGGTTCTCTCACTGGCTCTCGAGCGCTCATGGCCAGTACATCAGCTGGATGTCAAGAATGCCTTCCTCCATGGCACTCTGACTGAGACGGTCTACTGCAGCCAGCCGGCAGGGTTTGTTGACTCTACTCGCCCTGACTTGGTCTGCCGCCTGAACAAGTCGCTCTATGGTCTCAAGCAGGCGCCCCGGGCTTGGTACTCTCGGTTTGTCTCCTACCTGCAGACACTTGGGTTCACGGAGGCTAAGTCTGACACCTCCCTGTTCATCTTCCACCATGGGGATGAGACTGCATACCTGCTCCTATATGTCGATGACATTGTCCTCACAGCCTCCAGTACGACTCTGCTCCAGAGTATCATTGCCTCTCTGCAGCGGGAATTTGCTATGAAGGATCTTGGAGTGCTCCATCACTTCCTCGGCGTCACTGTTGAGCCCCGACCTTCAGGCTTGTTCCTCCACCAGCGCCAGTTTGCTTGTGACATCCTGGAGCGAGCAGGCATGGCTGACTGCAAGCCCTGCACCACCCCGGTCGACACTCAGGGCAAGATGTCAGAGGCGGAGGGTCCGCTGCTTGGGCCCCAGGACTCCACCGCCTACCGGAGTCTTGCTGGCGCGCTCCAGTACCTCACTTTCACTCGGCCGGACATCACCTACGCCGTGCAGCAGCTGTGCCTCCACATGCATGCTCCGCGGGAACCTCACCTCGCCGCTATGAAGCGGCTTCTCCGGTACCTCCGCGGCACCATCGGCTACGGGCTGCTTCTCAGCAGGTCCTCCTCCGCCGACCTGGTGGTCTACACCGACGCTGACTGGGCGGGCTGCCCGGACACCCGCCGGTCCACCTCCGGCTACACTGTCTTCCTCGGCAGCAACCTTGTCTCTTGGTCGTCTAAGCGACAGCCGGTGGTCTCTCGCTCCAGTACCGAGGCCGAGTACCGCGCCGTGGCTAACGGCGTGGCTGAGGCGGCTTGGCTCCGCCAGCTTCTGGCTGAGCTGCACCGCCCTCTCACCAGGAGCTCCCTCGTCTACTGCGACAACGTCAGCGCCGTCTACCTCTCCACCAACCCCGTCCAGCACCAGCGCACCAAGCATGTGGAGATCGACCTGCACTTCGTCCGCGACTTTGTGGCCATCGGCGCCGTCCGAGTCCTGCACGTCCCAACGACTTCGCAGTTTGCGGATATCTTCACCAAGGGCCTCCCTTCCTCGACCTTCTCCGAGTTTCGATCCAGTCTCAACGTCACCAGTGGCTAGTTGTGGCTGCGGGGGGGTTCGTGTGTGTGTGTTGTACTTCTTTGTACTTCTTTCTGGTCCAGTCTTGAAACTCCGCTGCGCCGGTAGTTCAGACTGCGGGGGGGTGTTGGAGTATGTATTAAGCCCATAAGGCTAAGGCCCATGAGGCCCATGTATGGAACCTATATAGCTACCCCTCTAGGGTTAGCCCTAAACAATACAGTCTAAAGTTCCAACAAGAAGGCATCTGCAACACCCTCTACTTCCTTAGTCACACAAACACCGGTTAGTCCAGGGCCAACAACAAGGAGTAGGGCAGCAGCAGAAACCTCACCAGGAGGTATTGCAAGGTGACTTATCATAGGCTAGGCATTGGATTTGTAAGAGCAAAGCCTATTTGCGCTGTCACTGTTATTTTCTAGCTAGTGTTGGTGTTATTAGACCTTGTGTGCTTGCAGACTTATTGAGTGTTGGGTGCATGTTTCCCTTTAAACTATGGATGTGTTTCCATGAATGTAATGTGCTGAAATGACAGTTCTAATGTGCTGGAATGGTTATCCCTGTGTATGTGTTAAATGGTAAAAAATGGTGCCTGTTGAATCTATACATATGTGCTCTTAATATGTGGATGGACCCATTAATATGGTGCTTATTTATCTGTTCATATGTGCTGGGTTCAATCTAATAATGCGTGTTGGGGTCATCCATTCACGTTCTACTGATTTGGGGGTATTTTGGTCTCATTTAACGGCTCAGCTACTGAAAACTGACGGAATGCTATTTTCAGTTCACAGTGGCAACTTTCAGTGGTATTTTACGGGGCCGAAATCTTTCAATGGTATTTTACGGAGGTCGCAACCTTTCGATGGTATAGAACCAATTTTCTCTTACTTTTATTCTTGCTGTCTATTACATGAATCTGATGTTATACCTTTTCCTTTTTTTAATTTTATTTTCTGTACCTTTTTATTTATGACATGTAAGTTAATAAATTTTAGGATAGGGAAATCTGTGTTATACCTACTAGCATTCTACTTAATGTATTGATAGTGGAACTGATCAATAACTTGTGGTTACATCATGGTGATGTCATACTAGCAGCTTAATTGTGCATGAGCTCTGGTTTTTCACCTTCAGGATTTTGTGTAATTTTGGGATATGGTATTGTGTCCAGCTGTTCAATAGACTATCGCCGACTGTCGAGCTGAGCATAGGAGGTTTGGATGGTACATGTCACCTACCTAATGCTTAGTGGGTGTCTAGGGAGGATAGGACTAATGCTAGGCTGGAAGTCCAAGTAATCAACTGCAGCATGAACTAGCTGGAAAGGTACAAGTACACCATCTCATATCTGTTGATTCATCGTGTCCGCTGGCTATGCAAACCATTAGTTTCTTTTCCTTTTTTTTGTGTCAAGGTGAATGCAAGATGCTAATGCTGCATACAATAAGCAATGTAGCAACTGCACAAGCAAGATCATCAATTTAAAAAGGCGTCCTCTAAGAGAAATGTGCCAGTGATTTTGCTTCCCCTTTTTACTACAAAATTTCACTGTTTACCTCAACATAGATTATTAGAGCTGAAAAAAGCAAAAGAACTCCATATACACGCAAGTTTTCCTCTATCTGAATGAAAATAACTCTACAACAATCATGTTGTCAGTTACATCACTGTCCCGAATGAGATGTGATTTTGATCTGTACTTTTCAGATTATCTAAATTTATGTCCATGTGCCATGCTTTGGGTGTAGTTTTTTGATTCAGTTACCAAATATAAATCACCACATAAGCTTTCAGCAAGAACATAAGTTGGGGATCCAGTTCCATCTTTGTGAGCTATAAATATCATTGATCTTTTATTTCAGCAGTCACAGGCAATATAATGATTGTTTCTTTTGCTGTGCATATTTGATAATTTTCTGTGGTCATGAATAGTGGTGCTCTAAGAGCAGGTTGGTTGCTTCGAGAGCTAGAAATTACTAGCTTGCTTGATTTTCTTGTTGTTTGACTTTCTTATTTTGTTTTATGCAAAATAAAATAGAATCTATTAGGAGTTATGACATTTTATTGCGAAAAGCTTGTGATCAACTACTGATTGTAGGAAGCAAGAGTACCCTTTTACATTTACATAAAGGTGCTTGTGCCATTGTGCTGAATTTGCTATTTTGGTTTAGCTTCAATGAATATAGAACAATATGATCGCATTATTTTTCTAAAGGTTACCTAAAAATCCAGCTTACAAGCTTCTTAATTTCTGCTGACTGAATATATAGCCAAGTAAATTTGCTCGCCATGTTTTAGGCTCTAAAGCTGTTCATTTGTTCTATGCAGGGGCATTATGTAGTGTTACATGCAGGACTCCCATTCTACTCCTTTTTGGTATGTGCCATTTGATTGTTAGGTTGTTCACCTAGCTGTTGCAGCTACTACGTTTTTCTCTCGATATGGATAAATAAAAGGTTGTGAACATAGATACTATAGTTCTTTTGTAGAATAACATATTATATTATCACAGATGCATATATTCCTTTAATACAGTGTAAATATTCCAAATTATTTTAGGCTCATCTTTATTTTTATTGCTCAGTGTGTACACTACTTGGCTACTTATCTGGTTCTCAAGTAAATTGTTTGCTGACCATCATATTTTTTTGTTGCATCAAAGTTACTCCCTAGAAAATGCAGAACAGTTTGCGTCAAAAATGCAGGAGAGCTGTGCTTCTTTGCATTAAGAAAAATGGGATAAGAACCCTTACAAACACACCAACGCATCGAAGTTACTTAACACTACCTGATGTACCTATTTTGTTTGACATACACAGAAAAGTTTGGAGGTGTGCTTATTTTAAGTACAGAAAATGTCATGTAAGTTTGAGTTCAAAAGGTTCTATCTCCCAACGTTGCAGGTGGTTGGAGTGTAACTAGATTTATAGATTGCAAAAGAAACCATTGCATATATGTTTTTTTGTACTTTTTAGGCAAGTGGTACACTAAGGTACCTAAGATGTACTTGTTATTGTGGAGCGAAGTTTTTTTTCATAATGTATTATTATTTGATATAATACGTATATAGTTGTGAGCATATAAGCATGGAGAAAAAGAATAAGAATTTGACAATGAATTTTTGATTGAAGGCACATGAAATTAACATGGTGTACTCATGTGGTTTGATTAAATTTAGAAACAAACATGTTTTGTTTTACATGCTTGGTGTAAAAATGTAAGTACTCCCTCTGTCCCAAAAGGATGCGAGTCTAGAACAATGCAATGTTGAAGTATGCCAAGTTTGATTATATTTATATAAAAAATAATAATATTTACTATACTAAATAGGTATCATTATATTTGTCATGAAATATATTTTTATAGTATATTTATTTGATGTCATAAACATTAATATTTTTACCTATATATTTGGTTAAAGTTTAGACACTTTAAACGAGAGTACATGTAGAATTGTATTCCTTTTGGGACGGAGGTAGTATATTTATGTGTGAACCTGCATTTTTGTTTTGTTAACTCTGGTGTGGTATACCCACTAACTGATACTCCCTCCATTCCTAATTATAAGTCGCTTTGACTTTTTTGTATAGCAAAATGAATGAACCAAAAAAGTCAAAGCGACTTAGGATTTGGAGTTTAGATACATAGCAAAATAAATGAATCAAAAAAGTCAAAGTGACTTATAATTTGGAATGGAGGGAGTAATAAGATAACAGGTACCTATTTTTACCAAATTACGTATATATCGGAGTGTTCATGTACAATGGCCTCTTTGAACATTTCTTTTATTACTTAATGGATGAAATGTACAAAGTCAGAACTGTGTGCTTCTAATACTATAACCTAGTCCTATACTTGTATTGCAGAACTCGTGATGGGAATATTTTGGCCTCTTATAATATGAGTATAAAAAAGGCAAGGGAGAGCAAACATGTACTATCGTTTTTTCATATATTTCGGAATGAAATGTTTCGGCCGTTTTAGGTAATTCTCGTTGTTTTGTAAAATACCTTCGCACAGATTAATCATTTGTTGATTTTTTTGTGCTTGTTGCTAATTAGTGACCTTTTGAATTTGTTCTTATTCAAAGAACTTTTTGCCAATTAAATTTAAACAAGTCATTATTCAAACTAGTTACATTTACCATAGCAAGCTATTGTAGCTCAACTTGTTTTTTTAAAAGAAACTTGCAATATACATGATAGGATACTTACGGCAGTGCCAATAATATTATTGTTTTGTGTCATTTACTTTGGATTTACATTTCTAGTTGGATGTAGACAATGTTAAATTAGCTGTTGCGGCTACTATGTTTTTCTCTTGGCATATGAAACTAGGTTGTGAACATAGATACTATAGTGTATTTTGAAGAAATAACATGGTGTAGTATAACAGATGCATGTATTCATAAAATCCAGTGTACATACTCCAAATTGTTTTTGGCTCATCTTTATTTTTAGTCCTCAATGTGTACACTACTTGGCTGCTCATCTGGTTCTCAAATGATTTGTTGGCTGATCATCAATTTTTTTCATTGCATCAAAGTTACTTAATACTACCTGATGTAGCTATTTTGTTTGACATAATGAAGGAGGTGCACATATTTTGACCGCAGAAAATGCCATGTAAATTTGAGTTAAAAAAAAGTTGCATCTCCAAAGTTGCAGGTGGTTGGAGTGAAATTAGATTTATAAATTGTAAAAGAAAACATTGTAGATATGTTTTTTAACTTTTTAGTGAAGTGCTGCGCTAATGTACCTAAGATGTAATAGTTATTTTGGATTGAATTTTTTTTTTCATAATGGTATCTGTTTTTATTAATTGCATGGTTGGGCCTTGCTTCATCTTCTTTAGGCTGCAGGTAGACTATGTATGAGATATGAAATTATGAACACTTCTGTTTAGTTCTTTACATATATTTTTAATATTTCGATGAAGAGAAGTTCACTACAAATTTTCTCCTTTTTGGTCGTTTGAATATTTGCAGTGGGCTCCAAATCTGTGGACTGCTAGATTTTGGACCTTTGATACCCTGGTGGATCAAGAAGTGAAGAGAAGTTCACTCCAAATCTGTGGACTGCTGAATTTTGGATCTTTTGGTACCCCGGTGGATCAAGAAGTGGCCGTGCATTTCTACTTCTATGGCATTTCTTCTTTGGTATATTCATGTATGTTCTTGCTATCACAAGTGTGACTGGACTCTTGGAGAAACCAATCTTTATAAACTCCAAGGGAATGTTGTTGGTTATGTTGAGCAGCCTTGTTGCCATTGTTATTGTCATGCTAGGTAGTCTAAACCCAGCAAGATCGACACATACTGAGGTTCTTCTGAAGTTCTGAGTGAGAAAGTGACTACAAGTACACAGAATTGTATACCACTCCATTCCAGTTATAGTGGTAAATTTGCTCTTCTTGAGTGAGGAAGTTATTACATGTACCTAGACTTGTATACCACTCCAGTCCAGTTATAGGAGTAAACTTGTGAATGAGGCTGACAAAAAAAATACATCCAGGAATTTCTTGTGGGACATGTCTCGGATGCTTGGGCACTTATGGTACATGTATTTAGGGCCTCTTTAGACATACTTTGTCTAAGATTAAATTCATATAACGTTGCTCCATAAGCAACCATAGTAAAGTTCAGGTAAAGAAAAATCAATCTACAGCGATGTGCAATGCTTTGATCAATCAACACATGCAAAAGGTTGACCATATGGTGACATCCGTGCTGTTGATAACTTGCAAGTGATGGATTCACTATAGAATGCAAATCATTGATACTCACAGCATTAAAGCTAATTAGTAGCAACTATGGACAATGTCAATTCCATAGTGGTGAAGTAGACTTCATTGGAGTCCATCTTTAGTTAGTGCTCAGTAGAGAGCGTGCATGATAACATATTAGAAGTGAAATGTAAAAGAACAAGTGATTGGAAGAACCGTTGTTTTCATTAATCTTATAAAGGTATTTACATACATGTCAAAGTGTGTGTTTGAACAGGTGTCTCTTCATGAATGAATATACACCCTTTCACTACAGTAACAGCCAAAGGACATGTCCCTTTGGTGACATGTTTAACTGCCTAATCCCAACCTCTAATCTCTTGAATGGATGATATTAGTTCTTGAAAAGGCATCTATAGGTGAAAGGTGTCGTTTCACAACAATGAGGAAGATTCATCTTGCAACAAAAGTGCTACATGATCTTGTCTGCTTGCAGAGGAGAGGACAAACAACATTTAACACTAATAAGCTTGGGATGATTTTCTATGCTTGCAAAGATAGCAGCCATGCTGTAATAGCTTTAGAAAAATCAGGTGTTGTGTGTGATGATGGAGATGTACCATATGCTGCATATACTTTTGAAAGGCACAGCCCACTTACTACATGACAACACATTGTAGACGTAACATAGGATAGACAGGGAATATGATCAGTACCAAAATAAGTGTAAACTGCAACTATAAAAAGAACTATCCATGTAAACCTTGTTTGACCTTTACCTTTTGCCATGACCACTACATTGTATCCATCAACTATGGGGCCCTTTGGCACGGCTCTTCCCAGCTCCTGCTCCAGAACTGTTCATTACTGTAGCCAAAAGGCACAGCACACTCTGAGTTTTTTAGTATTTTATTAGAGCCAAGACATGCCTTCGGAGCAGAACAGTACAATGTACAACTAGCTTGCAAAACTTTCCAATCATTTATGTCAAACTTCCAAATGGATTCTCCTCGAAACGAGAGCTACATCCATTGAACAAGTACATCCTTTGAACAAGTACATTATTTGGAAAGCTGCTAGCTGATGTTCATGGTGTAGTCAAAGAATTGTCAAGAAGAGGTACATCCATTGAACAAGTACATAAATACAAGTAATAGGGCAATAGTCGAGAAGAGGTACTTTACTAAAAACATGATAACAATTGTACCACCACCATAAATACTCAGCAACACAGTGCTAGGCATTTATCAAAATAACAGCATCAACTAAATTAAGATAAACATATATGAGCATTTTTGAGAGAATACATTAGCTTTACTATCTTGAGAAATTAAATTAATATAACCAGGAAAAACAGGGCGGTTAAGGGTAATATGGCAAACATAATTATAATTGATAACAATACGCCCAATTAAATAAAATTGTCCAAAAGGATTGATTCTTAGTAGTGGTACGTAAAAGTGTTTGGCCGGTACTCAAGTGTTCTTAAATACAGTATCAACTACTTTTTTTGAATGAAAAAGTGATTTGATTACGTGCTTGAACCGTGACCTCTTTCTGTCTTGTGCCCTTTATGTCCCTTTATGTATCTCCCGGTTTCTCGTCTCTTTTGGGTTTCATCTCTAGCCTACCCCAACTTGCTTGGGACAAAAGGCTATGTTGTTGTTGTTGTTGTTGTTGTTGTTGTTGTTGTTGTTGTTGTTGTTGTAAAAAGTGATTTGATTAAAGAATTTTGCATCAAGATGGTCTACTAAATTATACTATTGACCAGTACATAGTTAAAAGATGATATCCAGTTAAATCAGAGAAAAAAAATCACAACTAGAACAATTTGCAAAATAAAAATTTGGGACATAACAGCGCAAAAGTTTGAATGTTGACTTACTATATATGTCCTAGGCCTTGTTTGGATAAATATTAGATTGTGGAAGCTGGATATGTATGTCCTAGTCTTCCAACATATAGTACTTTGATATAGCCAGTTAGTAATGTGTATCATCATCTGGGAATATAATTGAAGTTTTTTTTCCTCAAATGAATTTAATTGAAGTTTGAATGCATTAAAATGTTGTGTGCCAAAAAGGAGCCATGTTGTGTGTGTGTGTGTGTGTGTGTGTGTGTGTGTGTGTGTGTGTGTGTGTGTGTGTGTGTGTGTGTGTGTGTGTGTGTGTGTGTGTGTGTGTGTGTGTGTGTTTTTAATTTAAGTTTGCCTGCCTGAGTGCACTTTCACAATGTGATTAGTTTACTCAAGAACACTTGCATGCCTAGTAATGGGTTTTCTATAGTATCAGATCACACATGTAACTACTACTTTATATTTTTCATACTACCACTGTTAGTGCACGAAATAAAAGCTTCAGATCAAACAACCAAAATCTAACAAACCAGATCATCTCATTTGAAAATTGACGACACTAGTATGAGTGGAATGGTAGCTCCAATTTGGATTCGAAGAAAAACAGTGGGTCTGCGTTGAGGAAATTAGCTCTACAGTTCCAAATAATAATTAAAACAGCTGGAGTCCTTTGTAATTCCGAATTACTTCTCTCTGACTAATCCAGCCTTTTGAAATAGACAAGCAAAAACATTTAGTAGGGAGCTGCTGGTTCAGGATGAAATTTGATAGCTTATATCCTTAATTAGCTACAACTCACAAAGAGGGCTTGTCAAAATCAATATACTAGTGTCCAAGTCCCTAAGCAACGACAAGTTAAAATGTGTGTTGAAGCTTTCGAATTTTGAGGTCGATCCTTACCAAACCATCGATCCCTATAAATCTTAGGGGGGTCAAAGCCATTGAACACATGGGCTATTCTATCTATATCTAACTAATAAAAGCATTGCAGTTGAGGAGTACGAGGATCATTTGCTTGCACAGAAAAACATTTTGGCTGATTTATTAGAACTGTTGGGAAATAATGCAAATCAAGATCGAACACGAGACACAGATTTTTACGTGGAAAACCCTTGCGGGAAAAAACCACGGGCGCCAACCGGCGATCTTCACTATATGGAGAGAGTTTACAGAATGCAGGGAATACAATGAGTCGTCAGCTCTTCCCGTGCGGCTTACAAGATGTATTTATAGGACGGACTGACTGCAGTCAAATACGGAAACAAATCTGCTAATAAACATGACCAAATCGTGGGCCTTCCAGGCGTCCTCACAAGACCAACGTTATAATTCGGATCATATTCCAACAAACTCCACCTTGAGGCGAATTCCATCTTGTAGTGAATGAAGTATCATCAATCGACTCACTTCAATAATAAATAATCACCGGCACCAAAAGTCACTAGGACTTAATTTGTAATGCCAACTAAGCTTGAGCATAGCCCAAACTTAGCTCCAAGAACTGGCTTTGTCAACATATCAGCGGGATTATCATGAGTACTTATCTTGCATACTTTAACATCACCTTCAGCAATGACACCTCGAATAAAATGATATCTCACATCAATGTGCTTGGTCCTTTCATGAAACATCTGATCTTTAGTCAGACAAATAGCACTCTGGCTATCACAATGTATAGTAGTACAAGAAGTAACCCCGCAAAGTTCAGAGTATAAACCCCTTAACCAAATAGCTTCTTTACAAGCTTCAGAAATAGCCATATATTCAGCTTCTGTTGTAGACAGAGCAACAATGGACTGCAAACATGCTTTCCAGCTAACAGCACAACCACCAATGGTGAAAACATAACCCGTGAGAGATCTCCTCTTATCCAAATCACCAGCAAAATTAGAATCAACATAACCAACAAGTCCATCTCTAGATTTTCCAAACTGCAAACAGGCATTAGAAGTACCTCGCAAATATCTGAAAATCCATTGAACAACCCTCCAATGCTCCTTACCAGGATTAGCCATGAATCTACTGACAACACTCAATGCATGAGATAAATCAGGACGAGAACAAACCATGGCATACATAAGAGAACCAACTGCACTAGAATATGGACCTCTAGACATGTACTCAATTTCATCATCTGACTGTGGACATAAATCTAATGATAATCTGAAATGTGCAGCTAATGGAGTACTCACTGGTTTTGCATTATGCATATTAAAACGACGAAGAACCTTTTCAATATAACCTCGTTGACTGAGGTATAATTTACCAGATTTTCTATCTCTAGTAATTTTCATACCAAGAATTTTCTTAGCTGCACCTAAGTCCTTCATCTCAAATTCTTTACTCAATTGTGCCTTCAGTTTAGCTATTTCTGATTTTTCTTTAGCAACAATTAACATATCATCAACATAAAAAAGCAAATAATATTGGGAGTATGCCCTAGAGGTTATCATAGAGATGATTGTATTGCCTTGTATCCATAACATTTTATGAGTCCATTGAATATCCATTAAAGACAACTTGTATCGATTAGCAATTATGTGAATTGTTTGTGAAACTCTTTTACTTGTATGGTTATTCTAGAATGGTCCCTGATCGGAGTTCATGTTAGGACGCACATGAATATTAGATCAGCACATTATTAGTTGATTACTATGTTTCACAAGTCATAGACATAGAGATGTCAAACTAATAATGTGGGCACATGTGTGACATGTAGGCTGGACTGACCCAACGCGAGATGTTGTTATTGTCTCGATTCACATCATGTACGTTATGTCCTCAGACCTAAGATTGTTGTATGTACTCAAGATGTGAAATGACCTACTTAGAGATTATCAAACGCTACCCCGTAACTAGATAGTTATAAAGGTGGTCTTCGGGTTTGTCAAGAAACATGCTGTGAGACATAGACAATCAATATGGAATTTGCCCCTCTATGTGAGAGAGATATCAATGGAACACTCTAATGATTAGATCAATAAATGCATGGCCGTGCTTAGGTTAAGTGTTAACCTATGAGTTAGACCAAATATCGTGTGGCAAAAGAAATAACATGTATATGGTTTGTGGTGGTTCGTCTGATATGATCTTTGTGTACACATAGGAGTTGACACGTCTTGCTAGAGACCGCTATCAACTAATGGCCGAGTAGGAGTACTCGGACCACGTCTATTTGTGCATGAACCCATAGGGTCGCACGCTTAAGGGGTTGGAAGCCCAATTCGGGTTGGACCCGAATTTGACTAGGCTTAGGGTTTTCTAATTGGGCCTCCAACTTGGGGCTGATTAGAGACGCCTATATAAGAGAGGGAGGGGCGCGGCCAAGGATACTCACGCCATTGAGCAGCCACCGCCGTCACCCTCCCCACGCTCACGCCTACTGTTCCTCGCGGACCTAGCAGTCCGGAGGCGCAACGCTTCCTCCCCGTACGTGTGGGATACCTTGGAGGTGCTGCATCTGGAGCACAAGGACAAACCGCACGAGAGGGACGATCCACGAGCGGAGGATGGACGTGACGGACAACCACGCAACTGCACGGCACTGCTACGACGCGTTCGACTATATCGAGTCGCTTCCGCTGCTTCTGCGCGTCTAGTGGTAATCCCGTGATCTATAACTAGCAGTAGTTCCTGGTTTATGGGGTCGAAAAATTTTGTTTTCTGGCTAGCGTAGCATCCCCATATCCCTTCAAATAAATAGCTGAGCCATTAACAATCTTCAAGTAAACACAGCTATCATAATCAGACCGCTTAAAACCACGAGAGAGCATAAATGAGTCAAACCTCTTGTACCATTGCCTAGGAGACTGCTTCAAACCATAAAGAGACTTCTTTAGTCTACATACAAGGTTTTCTTTTCCAGGAATAACAAAACCTTCAGGTTGATTCATATAAATGTCTTCCTCCAACTCCCCATGTAAGAATGCAGTTTTAACATTAAGTTGCTCAAGTTCATAATCATGCATGGCAACAATACTAAGCAATGTGCGAATAGAACTATGCTTAACAACTGAGAAAAAGACATTATTATAATCAATACCTGGAATCTGGCTATAGCCTTTAGCAACCAACCTCGCTTTATACCTTGCTGGTTCACTAGGAGAAATACCCTCCTTTCTTTTATAAATCCATTTGCAACGGACATGCCTTTTATTTTTGGGCAATTTCACTAAATCGTATGTACCATTCTTTTCAAGTGACTCCATCTCATCTTGCATAGCGGTCATCCAATTGTTGCGATCAGCAGAAGTGATAGCCTCAGAATAATTAGAAGGTTCTGAATTACCTTCAATCTCTTCTGCAACGCTCATAGCATAAGCAACATTGCATTCTTCAATATACCTTTTAACAGACTTTGGCTGTCTTCTGGACCTATCAACAGCAATAGAACGTTGTGGAGACTGCACAACTGGAGAAGAATGCTCAACAGCAGAAGAATCATCAACAATTGGAGAATTTTTAGCAATAGGTGCATCTAGCACAGCAACATTATCAACATCTGGTGAATCAATTAAGTGCTCCACCTGCACACTTATTTTCTCTCTCTCAACAGGAGCATCAACAGAAGGATTATCAACAAACATAACAGTCTCATTAAAGATAACATTCCTGCTAAGCATAACCTTCTGAGTCTGGGGATTCCATAATTTATAACCTTTTAACACCATCTTGATAACCAATAAAAATACATTTAACAGCTCTAGGCTCCAATTTACCATTATCAACGTGAGCATAAGCAGTACAACCAAAAACTCTCAATTGTGAATAATCAGCTGGAGAACCATACCATACCATACCTCAATTGGAGTTTTCTTATCAAGAGGAATAGAGGGTGAACGGTTAATAAGATAGCAAGCAGTGGAAGCGGCTTCAGCCCAAAACGCCTATTCAAGCCAGCATTAGACAACATGCAATGGGCCCTGGAGATGATAGTTCTGTTCATACGCTCAGCTACACCATTCTGTTGAGGCGTATAAGGAATAGTGTAGTGCCTAACAATGCCTTGAGACTTGCAATATGCATTAAACTCATTAGAACAGAATTCCATCCCATTATCAGTGCGAAGCTTTTTAACCTTCTTTTTAGTTTGATTTTCAATCATACTCTTCCACTCTTTAAATGCTGAAAATGCTTCTGATTTATGCTTCAAGAAATAAGACCATACCTTACGAGAATAATCATCAATGATTGTCAACATATAACGAGAACCACCAAAAGAAGGCTTGTGAGACGGTCCCCATAAATCAGAATGCACATAATCAAGAATACCTTTACTTTTATGTGTAGAGATATTAAATGACACCCTCTTGTGTTTGCCAAACACATAATGCTCACAAAACTTCAACTTACTGATGCTATGTTCATCAAGAAGTCCTCTCTTGCACAATTCATGCAAGCCTTGCTCACTCACATGTCCAAGACGCTTATGCCAAAGATCAGTAGCATCAGAATTAGATGATGAATTGAAAATTACAGCGACATCACCTGTAATTGTAGTACCACAAAGATGGTACAAATTTGAAGATTTTAATTCACCTTTCATCACAATGAGAGAACCTTTAGACACCTTTAATACTCATCTCCACCGGAGTACTTATACCCTTTAGCATCAAGAGTACTAAGAGAAATAAGATTCTTGCTCATGCTAGGAATATGCCTCACGTCAGCCAATGTTCTGACAATGCCATCATGCATCTTAATCTGAATGGAACCAATGCCAACAATATCACGTGGACTGTTATCACCCAATCTAACAGAACCTCCACCTTGGAGAGAATCATAGGTGACAAACCAATCTCTATTAGCGCATATATGAAAAGAAGCAGCGGAATCAAGAATCCATTCATCATCACTATTAGCACATCCAGCAAAAGCAACAAGTGAATCACCATCGGAATAATCTACCTTAGAAGCAGCAACAGAAGCATTACCTTCATCATTGGGTTTACCTTTCTCTCTATATGTGCCAGTTCTCTTCTCTTTATTCTTCAATTTCAAACAATCCTCAATAAAGTGATTATCCTTCTTGCAATACTTGCAGAATTTATCACCTCTACCTCGAGACTTTGATCGGCCTTTGTAATGATTAGAACTTTTGCCTCTATTGTCATTATTTGATTTATTTTCTGTCCTCCCACGAACAGACAACGCTTCTCCTTTAGAAGCAGAACCTTCAGAAGACACCATCAATTTCATCTTTTCCTTGGCATGCAACGCCTCACAGACCTCATCAAGAGTTAGTGTATCATGGCTATATAATAAAGTATCTCTGAAGTTTGAAAAGGAACTAGGCAAAGAGCACAAAAGAATCAGACACAAATCCTCATCATCATATTCTACCTCCATAGCCTGTAGATCAGAAATAATCTCCTTAAAGACTATCAGATGGTTGATAACAGAACCACCCTCTTGTAACTTGTGCGAATACAACTTCATCTTCATATGCATCTTGCTTGTCAAATCCTTAGACATGCAAATCGACTCTAACTTGAGCCATAGAGCAGCTGCAGTTTTCTCCTGCAAACAATCTTGTAAAATATTATTTGAAAGATGAAGCTGAATTTGAGTCAAGGCCTTACGATCTTTCTTTTTCTCATCATCGGTCCAAGATTTAGAATCCTTGTTACCGAATTTATCAAGAGCATCATCAACATCAGCCTACGTAAGAATAGCCCGCATCTTGACTTGCCATAGAGCGAACCTTGTATCACGATCCAGTTGAGGAATATCATATTTCACTGAAGACATGGTGAATAAATAATAGCAATGACCAGAAGAAAATAATCTGCAGAAAATTTGGTAACATCTCGTGTGCGTGAAACAATAAAATCTGCAGCCTGGTACACTTGGTGGGTACGAATAGCAAAGAACTGCCAAAGAGAAATCGCCTGGTACGAATCACCGTGTGCACTAGCACAAAAATTCACCAAATTTTTTTTATTTCCAACTCACGATCACCAACAGGCAACAACGGTCAGACGTCTTGATATCCACGTGCACAGAAGCAAAATCACGATGAACTTCACCTCCTCACGAACGCACCTGATCGGCCTGAACTTGATGATGCCTCGATCCACGTGATCTGAACTCACGTGAACAGCTACTGGTCCACGGCAGCAGCAAACAAATCTTGGCGGCACTGGAACTCGGCGTATGGACGCAGCGGAACACGCCAGGACGCGCAGCTTTTCAGGGCCACCACGAAATCGACTTGAACTCTGCGCCAACAAACAGAAAAAAAATTCCGTCCTCGATTCTGCCTCGGCTGAGAGAGGGAGCAGCAATGCGCCGATCAGATCTGCACAGATTGATGACGGCGCAAACACGACTTCGATTTGCAGATGAATTTCGACGGCGGCGGCGGTTGACGAACGGGACGAAACCCTAACCTTTTTTTCAATCTCGTGTCTGGCTCTAGATACCACTTGTTGAGAAATAATGTAAATCAAGATTGAACACGAGACACAGATTTTTACGTGGAAAACCCTTGCGGGAAAAAACCATGGGCGCCAACCGACGATCTTCACTATATAGAGAGAGTTTACAGAACGCAGGGAATACAATGAGTCGTCAGCTCTTCCCGTGCGGCTTACAAGATGTATTTATAGGACGGACTGACTGCAGTCAAATACGAAAACAAATCCGCTAATAAACATTATCGAACCGTGGGCCCTCCAGACGTCTCCACAAGACCAACGTTATAATTCGGATCATATTCCAACAAGAACAAGCAAAAAAAAAAAAGAGGAACTTATTCAGTAATAAGATCAGTAACCAATTAAACTATTGGAATGCAGCGATGAAACTTCCCATCAGTCATTGGGTTAGTCTTCTATGCATCACAACCTGTTTGGACCACAACTAACTTGGAATAGTTTTTGCTCATAGAGGCACAAGTAGTACTGCCCGTCAGAGCCATCCGGTAGGAAAAAAAAACAAGAACAACAAAGAGGTAGAAAAAAAGATCTAAGAATGTGATAGCAGACGAAAAAAAACCGAAATTTATATGAGAACATCCAAATCAGAGACAAAATGCAGAGACATTGGCCTACAGTGAGAACACAACCAAGAATCAAATGAGGTGATTTCAAGAAGACCAAATGAAAAGAAGATATGAACAGTAAGTCTGTCAGTAAATTTAAACCGTGTGGCTAAAGGGGTCTCCAAATGAGAAATGTTGCTGAAGGGGAAAGAAAATTTCTTCGACCAAACCAACCATGAAGCATGAAGAGGAGAGAACTGCAAGCCATTCTTTGGAGACGGAACAAGTACTAACAAAAAAAAAGAATAAAAAAAGAAGGAAATTGCTGGTGGAGGTTGCGTGCTCCACATGCCTTCTCACCTAGAAGAAGCTGAGAAGCCGTCGCCGGAGAACCAAATCTCGTCGTGGAAGAGAGGAGCAAGAAGGTGGCGCACGGGATGGGAGAGAGAATGGTGTAGGTGGCTTCTCACCAGGGAGAAGCTGAGAGGCCGCCGTCGGGGAACCAAATCTCGCAGTGGAGGAGAGGAGCAAGGCGGCGTACGGGATAGGGGACACGCGAGCGGCGGCGGGATTGGGAGGTGTCGGTGGATGTCAAAAATCTCAAAACTCTATTTCAATATACGGAAGGGACGTCCGAATGCCTATATGCAAAGGAATGAGGCAAGAATCTCAGGCATATTTCCCCTACGAGGCAGTAATATAGTTGACTGAGTGGGGCCTACAACTGACAAAAGCCGGCATGCAAGGAAGGCCCACTTGAAAAAGCAGCCAATGACAACCGCACGTTAGGCTGAGCGCGCGCTCATATGAGTTGCATTGCATTTCAGGTCCTAGCTCAGGCGAGTCCATCTAGTCCGCCAATGCCAATGTCAGTGGCGGCCTGCCGTCCCGAGGTGCCGCCCACAGCCCACTGCACGATGTCAGCGAGACCCTGTTGGCTTGAACTGCTTATCAGCACGGACGGATCTATGTTGTTGTGCTCACTGGGTGCGGTTACACCCACGCGGGAATACGAAATACTCTATAGTATACAAATTTTTCCTGTATCCGCACCTCCCTGGCCCAAGTATCTGCACCCACAGCCCATCTGGAAAGAGCCCACAGCTGCTTGCAAGTTGTAACTCGGCAGCCCAGCAGCCAGCAGCATCAACGCACGCGCACGCACCCTGGCCGGCCGCCCAATCGCACGCAGCAGGATCGCGGACGCTTCGACTGCAAGCTTCGCCCATTGCTTCGAGCCTTTGACTGTACGCCTCCCCTCACATGGCCTTCTCTGTCGTTCTTCGCTCCGCCTTCTCGGCTTCTCTGAACCTGACACCGCGGCTGCCGACTGGCCGTCGCAAGTCTCGCAATTGCAAGCAGCAGCCAGCAGGACGCAGCAGCCAGTCACCGTGCCTAGGCGGGCAGGTGGCCAGGCAACCAGGAGCGCAGCAAGCAGCAGCGCATGCCTCTCTCCTCTTCATTACTTCGTGTCCATCCTTTCACAGGGTAAACAACTTCAAATATCCTTGATTCTTTCATAGTTTCAGTTTCCATCAATTTGACCATCCATGATTTTAATTTTGTAATTTCTGTCTTTTCTCTTCGTACTTTGTACAGATTTTAGGGTTATGATTTTTTTTGTTCTTTCTATGCTAGGAAAAACATGGAAAGGTTTTTGAAAAGAAAAGCACCAGATATTAATTGGGATGAGGAGATCAAATATGACCCAGGCTTGAGAAAGGAAATTGATTCTTACCATCCAAATCATAGAGAAAAGGTTAGAAGGAAATATTTGGAGAATGGACCATGCCAACCTCGCACGTGTATTTTTCCCTCTATACAGATTGGGGAAAAAGACAATCCAAGAAGGTTTCAACCGGAATGGTTTGATGAATTTGGAGGTTGACTTGAATACAGTGAATCAAAAGATAGAGCATATTGTTTCTATTGTTTCTTGTTCAGAGAGAAGAAGGATGCAGGATATAAAGCATTTGTTGTTGAGGGTTGGAATGGTCATCACAGGAAAGAGCGGCTAAAGTTGCATGTTGGCAATGTTGGTGGAGCACATTATATTGCTATGAAGAAATGTGACGATTTGTTACAAAGAAATCATCACATAGATGTTGTTTTGCATAAGCAAAGTGAAGCATCTAAGAGGGCTTATTTTACCAGATTGAATGGATCCATTGATACTGCTAGGTAAGGCTGGACGAAAAACTCGAAGCTCGTTAGCTCGCTTGGCTTGTGGCTGGCTCGGCTCAGCTCGGCTCGGCTCGTTAGGATAACGAGCCGAGCCGAGCCAGGATTTTAGCTCGTTAGCTATAACGAGCCAACTCGAGCTGGCTCGTGAGCCGCTCGCGAGCCAAATGAGCCGTAGTTTTAGAGAAAAAATCATCATAACTTATATTAGTTTTGTATTACTTCATGTTTTGCACTTCACAAATAGATAATATGTTAGCTCATATGAATATTTTGTTCGATTTAAAGCTATTGAATATATTATTTTTATATTATTAATATTTTTATGCTTTAGATAAATACAAATATTATATTTTGTATTTTTTTTTCCTGGCTCGCGAGCCTAACGAGCCAGCTCGAGCTCGTAACGAGCCGAGCCGAGCTGGCTTTCTGGCTCGTTAAGATAACGAGCCGAGCCGAGCTGGCTCGTTATCCTAACGAGCCAGAACGAGCCGAGCCGAGCCGAGCCGAGCCGAGCCAGCTCATTTACCAGCCTTACTGCTAGGCTTCTATCGAAACAAGGCTTGCCTTTTCGTGGCCATGATGAATCAAAGGAGTCTTTGAATAAAGGGAATTTCTTGGAGGTTTTTGATTGCTTAGCAGATCATGATCTAGATTTGGGGAAGGCAGTGGGTCTTGCAGGTAATAGTTGTATGGTGGCTCATAAAATTCAGATAGAGATTGTTGAGTGTTTTGCAAATGAAATTCTAAAATGTATTCTTGAAGAACTTGGTGATGATGTGTTTTGCTTGCTAGTTGATGAGTCAAGGGATGTTTCATGTAAAGAACAAATGGCTGTGGTCTTGAGGTATGTTGATAAATGTAGAATTGTGAAAGAGAGATTTGTTGGCCTTGTGCATGTTACTGAAACCTCTTCTTCCTGTCTCAAGTCAGCTATTGATTCTCTACTTGCAAAATTTAAGCTCAGCTTAAAGAAAGTTAGAGGTCAAGGATATGATGGTGCTAGCAACATGCGAGGTGAGATCAATGGGCTACAATCATTAATTATGAGAGAAAGTAGATCAGCATATTATGTTCATTGTTTTGCTCACCAACTTCAGTTAGTTATTGTGGCTGTTGTGAAAAAACATAAGGGTATTAGCAATTTCTTAACCATGATTCATAACTTATTAAATGTGGTGGGTGGTTCAGCCAAGAGAAGGGACATGATTAGGGATATCAATCATGAAAAAGTGACAAAGGCCTTAGGTTGTGGGCAGCTAGAAACTGTGAGAGGGTTAAATCAAGAGCAATGTCTTCAAAGACCGGGAGATACTCATTGGAGTTCCCATTATAAAACTTTTAAAAGTCTTGTTGACCTATTTTCTATGGTTGTTGAAGTGCTATAGTTTGTGGAAAAGGATGACAAAGATTGGAAAAATAGAGACCAAGCATCAAATCTTCTGATCTACTTCCAATCTTTTGACTTTGTTTTTTACCTGCATCTCTTATTGACCACATTAACCATCACAAATACTTTGTCATTAGCATTGCAACGCAAGGATCAAGACATTGCGAATGCTATGAAGTGTTTGCAATCAACTAGATTACATTTGTGTAACCTTAGAAGAGATGGGTGGAGCAAATTATTAGACGAAATAAATGAGTTTTGCGAGATGCATGATATTACGAGGTTAGAAATAGAAGATGCATATATTGATCCCAAAAAGTCTAGGAAGGCATCTGGAATTACAAACAAGCATCACTATGAAGTGGATTGTTTTAATGAGGTTATAGATTGGCTAGTTCAAGAGCTTAATGGCCGCTTTAGTGAGACAACCTCTCAGTTGCTTGTTTGTTCAGCCGCTTTCAATCCAAGAGATTCATTTCATGATTTCGATTTGGAGAGTTTGATAAACCTAGCAAATTTATATCCTGATGATTTTAGCTCTAGAGATTTGGGGGATCTTAGACACCACCTTGGCCTCTACATTGCTGATGTGAGAGAAGACAATCGATTCTCTAACATAAATACTATTAGTGAGCTTTCACAAAGAATGGTGGAGACAAGAAAAAATATTTGTTATCCAATGGTTTGTCGACTTTTGAAACTTGTGCTAGTATTGCCGATTGCTACTGCAACAGTGGAGAGAATATTTTTAGGGATGAAGATTGTGAAAACAACACTTAGTAACCGCATGGGTGATGCACACTTGAGTAGTAGACTTATTTGCTATGTGGAGAAAGAAGAATTAAAGAAAGTTACAAATGATGCTGTGGTCCATCGCTTCATGAACATGGAAGGAAAAGGCCAAAGATTTGATCTATAAGCGGTAATGCACCTCTTTTTAATTTTTCAATGATACATTATATAAATTGTTTGCTTACAATGAATGATTTATTTCTTTTCCGGTGAGGATTTCGTGGTTAAGGATTGTATTTTGCCAACGCCGACAATCTTTTGTTATTATATTTGTTGGATTCGCTTACTGTATTTTGAAAAGTGGTAAGTACAAATATTATTACCGCTACTTCATTTTGATGTGCATCAATATTGCTTGTTTTAAACAATTCATGCTAAAATTATGGCTATGATGCTATTAAGTTGCATTATTGTTCTGTCGATAGACTGCAAGCCGCACCCCCCTCCGTAATTCTCTAGCTCCGCCACTGCTTATCAGCCATGGAAGAGTGTTTTTCTCTCACAACAAATTAGCATCAGTTGGCTTATCAGCTGCAGAAACCATCAGCTAAACAGGGTCGCGCGTTGTCCAGGTTCCAGATGGCCAGTGGCCACCAGTGTCTCCTCGTTGTTGGCCACCACCTGCTCTATGTACAAGATCGCGTCGTTGACGATGCTATGCGTGCAACCGGGGTACCATGGTCTACAGCGGCGCCAGCGCGGAAGCCATGTAGTCTGGCGGATGAAGATGAACCGAACAATGGTGAGGTAGTCGCCCGGCCGTGTGCTCGACCATACGCCACGGGGCCGATGAGAGATGCTCTCGTTGAAACCAACCAGAGGGATGCGTTGATGGACACGTCCTTGTTTTGAAGAACGGGAGGCGTGCTTGTCCTCCGCCCGGACGGACACGTCCTCGTGCATCGTCTGGTATTGCGGCACCGCTGTCAACGCCTGGATGGACATGTCGCCTACGCTCTCCTCGTTGTTCCAAAGCATGTTCCCAGCGCCGGCGGCCTGCTGCTGCCTGCTCTGCACCGCGTGTTGTTGTCTAGACCTGAAGAGCCGCAGCACACCAGCGCCTCGTCCCCGTCCAGCGCGGCGTGCTGGAGCGCCGCGAGAGCTACCGGCGCAGCCACGGAGCCACCAGGTAGCGATGTGCACGCGCTCGGCCTGATCGACGAGGCTGTGCACCATGATGAGCAGCATGCGCAGCCGCGCCAGCTGGTTGTCCACGCTCGTGTGCGCCTACCAGCCCAATGCCGCAGACACGATCCTGGGGCCGAGCCGCCAAGGTCGCCGATCACCGCCGAGAGCGCGTGCTCCCCGAGCTCTTCCGCCTTGTGCTTTTATCCCAGCTGACACTGCACCGGCTGCTCGCGATTGCGATATCGTCATATCTGGGGTACAATGCATGGTTACACCTACACTATCGGGTGGATCACGAGAACAGCTAGCCTTGCATCCCTTGCTGCACCATCCACCATCTAAATCTGATCCTGCACCCGGGGGAGCGCCGGAAGTCGCTCAGCACCATCACCACTGTTGCAGTCACCATGCATGGAGCAGCGCAATGCCACAGCGTGTGAAGGCTAGGAGGGTGCCAGCCACAGCGTGCTCTGCACCGGCTCCATTGCCACGTTGGCCCGTCCGGCTCCACGTTGGCCCCAGCAAGGGCGAGCACATAGAAGATAGCAGAGAAAGATAGGGTCTTTTCTACAAATGTTCGTTAGAGCATCTCCAAGAGTTCCCTAAATATTGCTTCTAAAAACTCCATGTTTTCCAACTCCTAAAAGGATATTAGGAGAAAAAAGAAGACCATCTCTAATAATTTCTAATATTTCATTTCTAAAAATAAAATTTTGGTCGTACTTGGGTTTTTTTCGGTCCTTTTTTTCGCGCTGAACTCTTCATGCTCGCGCATACCTATGCCGCTGCCGCCTCCTTTCCTTCGTGTTGCCCTAGCCCAGCAGCCGGCCACCAGGCAAGCAAACAGAGCATGCATACAGTACCATGCAAGCAAGCAGGCGGGTAGCAACCAGGCAAGCAGGCAACCAGCAGCCTACACGCAAGCAAGCAGGCGCTCGTCGTGGCCTCGGTGGCACACACCTCGCCGCTGGGGAAACTGGAGGTCGGTTTACTGCACTCGTGCCCACAGGCCGAGGAGATCGTGCGTAACGCCGTCCGCCGCGGCATTGCCCATGAGCCTGGCGTCGCGGCGTGGGACTCATCCGCATGCACTTCTGCTTCGTCCGGGGCTGCGACGGCTCCATCATCATCAACTCCACACCGGGCAACAAGGCCGAGAAGGACTCTGTCGCGATCCCGGAGGCGCCGGCACGTGACCCCGGAGGCGTCCGTTGCCACGAACCACTGCCATGGCCGTACCCATACCGTACCCGTAGGTAGCCGACGAGGAGGCCCAACCAGAGGAAAACGTGGAACCGCGAAGGCGGAGGTCGTACTCGGCGCAGCGTCTGTCGTCGGAGAAGAAGAAAACATCGCGTGGGGGAAGGATACGCGCGAGTCTGCGGCGCGTAAAGTTACACGGATGAGGGGGATTTTTCCCAACTCCTAAAATATTAGGAGATTGTGTTAGGAGTTGGTGTAGAGGCAGCGACCAAGTCAGCGGGGGGGGGGGGGGGGGGGGGGGGGGGGGGGGGCTACCCGTGCTCCAGCCCCCCCTACGGCCATGATTTACATGGAGCCCGGGCTACCGCCATGAGGAGGAAGAAGAAGGCAAGGAGGGGCTGGAGGAAGAAGAAGAGGAAGCCAGCCCTGACTTCGTCGATTCCTGGCTTCGTCGCTGTGTAGAGGGATTTTTTCTCATCTTTCTAAAAACCAAGAATTAGGAGGAGGTTTAGGTAACTCTTGGAGATGCTCTGATTTAAGGGCAAACGAAGGGTTATCGGCCTGCAGTGAACCATTTAAAAAGTTTATGGACCAAAAATTGTAGTTTTAGAGTTGATGGACCTAGATGACACCCCACGGAAGTTAATGGACCTCCGGTGCATTTTACTCTTTGGGTTATGCTTGTGCTGTCACCCAAAATGGGTATCTCTTATAGGTACTCTATTTGAGGCCAATACAGTACTATCGAAGACCTATTTTGGATTTGGGTGCGCTTACATGTCTTTGTTGAAGACAGTTGGCCAAATTTGGGTGCGAAACGCACTGTTTGGAGGCCTCGGTCCGTTTTTTTAGCAGAATTGACCGAGAATTTATTCCAACAAGGCTCATGTCTGACCTCAGAATCCACTGATGCAGTTGAGTGGCCGAGAGTGTGTTATGGGCTGGGTTTTACGTACAACCACATGCGTGCTTACTTCCGACGACTCCCGGTACCAAATCCGACAGGAAAGGTGGTTGAGGACCGGCCAGTTGTATAACTTGTTCATGTAGTAGCAATGCACATTAACAAATAAAACATGGTTCGAGCCACATGTTATGCATTTAGAATATTGCAAAACTAAAACATTAAGAAAAGTCATTTGATAGTTGGAAAAGAAAGAATGTTTGTCTATAACATAAGCGCAACTGGGAGTCTCTGGGACCTTTATTACTACTCCAATAAGCCTGAAATCAGTAACCATATATAAGTACAACTTGTGATATGTCAGACTAGTATTTTATTCTCGCATTGTCTTCTGTTCTAAATTAATTAAGTATATATCATATCGAGAAATGTACTAGTATAAACCACTTCAAAAGAGTCCATTTTTCCATGCATCACTAGTACGGGAATGACATATACTCCCGGTTGGCAACTCCCTTTACTCCCGGTTGCCCAACCGGGAGTACGTTTTCGGGAGTAAAGGTTCACAACCGGGAGTAAAGGGGGAATACCAACCGGGAGTAAAAGTCCTTTTTTTTCTTTTTCATTTCAATTCATAATTTATTTTGGTTTTAAAATAGGTTTTCGTATACGATTTTTGCCCTACAAATAATATATGCATACACGTGCATATAGTAAAGTTTGGTTTCGAGCAATGTACGCAAGTAACCCAACTAAAAAGAAAGTATATACAAATAATTTGTGCACCATATATAATACAAGCTTGCATTGTATACTTTCATCGTCGTGTCCGCCCTTTGGATCCGATAACAAGTTGTCATGACCCATTACATTCAAAATAAAGTTATCATGACCCTAGTTTTTTGGAAGCCATTGTTCATCGGGGTTAAAGTAGAACTCGGTGCCGGGCTTTAAGACCTGTTCATTAAGAAATCCTGCTATCGTCTCTTGCATTGCTTTGAGATGGTGTATTTGCAGGGTCTTCTCTTTCAAATGTCTAGTCTACAATTTGAGTAAAAGAAAAATTATTAGTATATATATCAAGAATAATGATAAATCAAGAAAAAGTAGTAGTATTTAGATACGTACTTTTTTTTGCTCTAGACTTTTTTTTGAGCACGACTTCAGGAACTCACAAACATAGTATTCACAGAGATTGGTCCCCTGTGGCTGCCGCAGAACCCACTTTTAGGAGAAAACAGATTCAGTATCTGATCCGATATAGGTAAATTGATACATATAGGAAGCAACATAGGGAAATTGAACTAATAGAGCGCATCTAGTATTTCTTTGGCTCCTGTCACCCGATTCCCTTTGCATGCTAAATTCAGGTGTTTTTAAGGCTATTGTCACCCGAGTGACAGGAGGGTGAAAATCACTCGGGTGACAGGTAGACATACCCAAAAAATATTGTGGCTTGAACAGACATTCAGCTGCTATCTTAACCATCATCTTTGGACATCATTAGGCCATCTTGACTTGACGTCGTCAAGATATCTTGATACTTAATTTTAGCACCAAGCAAGCACAACTAACAGCAGGTCAAGTATGAACTGATACGTACTCCAATCTGAAAAGTACGAAGTGATACATACTCCATCTGAAAAAAAGGATTAAATGGTGTAAGTGTTGGAAAAAAGTATCAAGTGATCCTCTAGTACTCTAGTCATTAGCCCAATCTAAAAAAAGGGATTAAATGGTGTTAATTGTTGGAAAAAGTATCAAGTGATCCTCTAGTACTCTAGTCATTAGTACTGCTGCAGCAACAAGTGATACTCCAATCTGAATTAAAATCAGTTGTATATACATGAAACTGCATTTATGGTGAACCTATGAGACTAGCTGAAAAACAGAACACAACAAAATCCACCGACTATGTATCCATCCTTGTGCGATTGCCAGCCACGAATTCATGCTAAATTACCAAGTCAGACCATCAAAACTAATTACAACACACTAAATTAATCTTCTTTTTGCGAGGAACACACTAAATTAATCTCTTCCAATGCAGCATTAAAAACATATTAGATGAGTTCGTTCACACTAACTATGATTTCCATCCAATCAGTAAGAAAGTGAGACCCGCAACGTGGACAACCTATGAAGCTGAAATGCAACATATTAGCAACAAGAATTTTGAAGCAATATAAGGATGCAAACCTTTGGGGTGCTTACTGTCATAATGAATCAAAGGAGAAAGACAGTAGATTAATGCTCAAGACATTGAGTTTTGTTGCAATTTAATCTTCTTTTTTGTAGCAGCAACCTTGAGGCCGCCCTTAGTCTAGCTGTCAGCTGCTGCAACCTACAGTGACATTTCGTCATGCACCTTGCCTGCATGCCCTCCTCTGCTATGATAGTTGACATGGGAGAGCTTAGCTAGATGGAATAGCAGCGATGGCAGAGGGGAGCTAAGGATAGCACGCCACCGTCAGGTCTCCTGCTATTCCCATTGGGCCTCTGTATCTCCTCTTCCGTGTCGAGCTGATGCAAGTGGCACACAGGAACAAGGAGAGAGAGGAAGGGGGTAGCTGCCATGCACGCGGATGTGCCAGCGACTTGGAGGCGGCGAAGCCCGCGACCATATCAGCAATGTGCTCAGCTCCAGCCCTGGACGCCGCCGTGGCGCTGTGAGAGGGAAGAGCTCGGGCGTCCGAAAGCAGGACCCGGACGGGCGGACGGCGGCGCAGATCGGATCGAGAGAATTGGAGAGCAGCCAGGCGGACGGGGGAAGGAGAAGGGGCTGGTAATATACTTCAGACTTTTACTCCCGGTTCCTAAATTCACGCGGGACTAAAAGTCCTTTACTCCCGGTTTGTAATATCAACCGGGAGTAAAGGTCCAGATTTTTACTCCCGGTTCCTAAATCCACCTGGGACTAAAAGTCCTTTACTCCCGGTTTGTAATATCAACCGGGAGTAAATGTCAGACCTAGCTATATTTTGGCGGGCAACGAAAATGTAGGCGCGGAAATTTCAATTTTTTAATATTTCATTTTATTTAATGTCTAAAGTCTAGTTATATGTGCAGTAAATTACATAGAAGTCATAAAATCTTTTAAAAAATAACTAGAGTTGCTTTGGCTTTATTGCACACATGAAAAATATGTAACATAAATATTTTATTTTTTCTTTTAAATATTCACAACATATTGTAAAAAATCGGAAATTCATTAAATCGGAAAAAAGTACCAAACCAATTAAAAAAATCTCAAACTTGTTGATTCCTTCACACAGGGCATATGCAATGTTGAGAAAAAGTTTGAGACCAATACAACGCTGGAATGCATATGAACCCTGGAATTTCCGAGAACCAAAGTGTATAGTCATGGTTCGATGAAGAGTTTCATATACCTCTGTGAAGCATGTGGACTTCGCCTTTGTCAAAATGGCTTGAAATTTTATTAGTAGTCATTTGCACCCAAAATATAGTCCCACTCAAGATCTTAGGTTTTTTTGAAAATTATTTTTATTATTATATTTCTCTTCGTGCTGCGTGAGACAAAATATGGTGAATTACCAATCGAAAACACTGGAATTTTACATCAACCACCGAGGATATTTGACTCCTATGTCACAAGAGACCATTTGGAAAAGTTTGGTACCATTCCGGATCCTTTCTAGGGTGAACGCAGTTTGACGTATAATTACCTCGTGAAGTCGTGCGGAAATTCAATTAAACCGGAAAAAGTACCAAACCAATTCGGAAAAATCTCAAACTTGGCGGTTGCTTCACATAGGGCATTTGCAAGCCTAAGAAAAAGTTTGAGACCAATACGACACTTGGACCTCATAATCCCTAAGAACCCAAGTGTATAGACATGGTTCAATGAAAAGGTTCCATATACCTTTGTGAAGCACGTGGACTCCACCTTTGTCGAAATGGCTTGAGATTTTTTTGACACTCATTTACACCTAAAAATATGACCCCACAAAAGATCTTAGGTTTTTCTGATCATTATTTTTATTATTATATTTTTCTTCGTGCGGTGGGAAACAAACTATGGTGGATTACAGATTGAAAACACTGGAATTCTGCAGCGACCTCGACAAATACTTGTCTCCTAGGGCATAAGAGACAATTTGGCAAAGTTTGGCACCGTTCGGGCTCTTTTCTAGGGTAGACACAGTTCAACGTAGAATTACTTGGTGAAGTTGCGCGAAAATTCAATTAAACCGAAAAAAGTACCAAACCAATTCGGAAAAATCTCAAACTTGGCGGTTGCTTCACATAGGGCATTTGCAAGCCTAAGAAAAAGTTTGAGACCAATACGACACTTGGACCTCGTAATCCCTAAGAACCCAGGTGTATAGATATGGTTCGATGAAAATGTTCCATATACCTTTGTGAAGCACGTGGACTCCGCCTTTGTCGAAATGGCTTGAATTTTTTTGGCACTCATTTACACCCAAAATATGACCCCACACAAGATCTTAGGTTTTTTTAATCATTATTTTTATTACTATATTTTTCTTCGTGTGGCGGGAAACAAACTATGGTGGATTACAGATTGAAAACATTGGAATTCTGCAGCGACCTCCACAAATACTTGTCTCCTAGGGCATAAGAGACCATGTGGTAAAGCTTGGCACCATTCCGGCTCTTTTCTGGGGTGGACACTGTTCAACGTAGAATTACTTGGTGAAGTTGCGCGGAAATTCAATTAAATCGGAAAAAGTACCAAACCAATTCAGAAAAATCTCAAACTTGACGGTTGCTTCACATAGGGAATTTGAAAGCCTCAGAAAAAAAAATTCTAGATCAATACAACACTGGAATGAATGTGCGGTTACAATTATTACATAATTATTTCTCAATACACAACATTAAACAACATTAAATTAAGCAGGCACAACAGTGATCTTAACGGACGCGTCCGGTCGTCGAGGGAGCTTACTGGACTCCAACCGGATGCAGGCACTGTGGCGTCCGGTCAGTTCTTCAGCGCGTCCGGTCACTGTTTCGTTGGAGCGCTGCTCAGACTTGACCAGCGCGTCCGGTCCGTCTCGGGATCAGCGCGTCCGGTCGAGCCCGGCGCGTCCGGTCGTTGCGTGCAGCGCGTCCGGTCTGTGCTTCGCGAAATAGCCGTTGTGTGATCGGTGCGTCTGGTCAGTTTGACCAGCGCGTCCGGTCAGCGCGACTTCGGCTATTTCAAGTGAGTAACGGCTATATTCGAAGGAGTACGTCTATAAATACTCGTTGGCCGGCTCAAAGCTCTCTCTCTTGGACATTTTGACATACTTGTGAGCACTTTGAGCTAAGCAACTCCCCTCCCACTCATCTCTCTTGGTTTTTTACATATTCGAAGTGAGATTGAGTGATCCAAGTGCATTTGCATTGTGAGATAGCATCTAGTTGGCACTTGGTGGTTGATTTGCTGCGGGATTCTTGTTTCTCTTGGTGGTTTCCGCCACCTAGACGGCTTGGAGCAGCTTGGAGGCGTTGGCAAGAGTTGGTGATTGTTCTTGGCCATCTCCGGTGATTGTGAGGGGTTTGTGCCTACCTCGGCGAGGTGCCAAAGGCAACATTAGTAAATTGCTCGTGTCATTGTAACCTTTTGCCATTTGGTAGGTTCTTGTGGCGCCTTTTGAGAGGCTCGGTGTGAGACCGATTAGCCACCGAACCACGTAGTGAAGAGGGACACAACGGGGACTAGCGTGCCGGCAAGCACGTGAACCTCGGGATAAATCTTCGTGTCATCACTTTCATATTGTGATTGATTGATCCCGGTGTTCGGTTGTCTTGGTATTCATTGTTGATCATATTGGTTGGCTCAATACTTTGCCCCTCGGTGATATCCTCCTAACTCTCATTTGTATTATTTTCTTAGTTATCTTTGCTAGCTAGTTAGCTTTGCTAGAGTAGCTCTTTTGTGTAGCTTGCTAGTTGTTGTTGTAGTTTTCTTCTTGGTTTGACTTGTGCGGTTGAGTGCAAATATACTAGAATTGTGAATTGGATAGGTGGCTTGCAAACACCCCGTAGGCTAAGCAAAACTCACGTCTCGCTATTTGTTGTATTGATAAATTTGTTTAGCTTGTCTTGTAGAAAATTTTTAAAGGCTATTTACCCCCCTCTAGCCATCAAGACCTTTTATCGTGTCGCAACCATAGAGTGTTCTCATCATTTAGCGTTATGCTTGGATCTTTGTTCACTTTGAAGGGCATAATTCTATCTTAAGTGGACTAAACTAATGATGATAAGTGCACACAAAACAAACGAGTTTAGAGATAGTACCACAAAAATACTATATTATACTATATTATAGGTCTGTTTGATCACTAAATTAAACTTTAATCATGTAAAACTTTAGTTTGAGACTATTTAAATGTAGTATGAATTAAAACGTAGATTTAAATTTTAGTCTAGCGTAACTAATTGTTAGGCACACTCTGTAGTGTATGCATCCAGACAAATATGGTATTAAACTTTTTGTCATTTACTCCTTCCATTTCAAATAAAATATATCAACTTCTACTATGTATATAGACAAATATTTGTCTAGGTACCTAAATTTTAATTGGACCTGCAACTACTCCATGCGTGACATAAAAGGAGTTAAGACTTAAACCGCCTTGTGATTCACAGAACTCACCAAATTTAATTTGGTGATGACTTTGCATTTTTTTTTTAAAAAAAGTTTGAGCGCAACATCAAGTGCCATCTGTACTTAAGGCGAACCTCAAGTTTCTTGTCTCCAACACTTCGGTCGGAATGCAGGGCTAACAATATATAGAGAAACACTTAGTTAGCTGGTTGTGCTTAAAAACCTGAACTAAAAGTCTATTTTTACTCCCGGTTAGAGACACCAACCGGGAGTAAAGGTTGACTGCACCTTTACTCCCGGTTGGTGTCTCTAACCGGGAGTAAATGTCTACCTTTACTCCTGGTTGGAGACACCAACCGGAAGTAAAAGTCCTCGGATCACGGAGTGGCAGTTGCATGTGGGACTTTGCTCCCGGTTGGAGACACCAACTGAGAATAAAGGTCCCTTTACTCCCGGGTGCAATAAGTGCCGAGAGTAATCTAAAAACTAGTGCCGGGAGTATAAGTCAGTTCTCTACTAGTGCATGGAACTCCATCCTTGAAAGGCATTGCAGTGTAGGCAAGCTATTTACGACGATACGATGGTTGGGGCGGGCAGCCAGGGTGCCCGGGTTTCTTCCAGCTGCAGTTGCCACCGCCCGGGCGTCTCGGCCCATTATTGCCCTTGTCTAGCACCTGCATCACCATCGTCGTCCCCCCGTCCGCCCCTGCCGACGCATGCAGCAAAGGCCTCGCCGCGACGATCACTTCGCGGCATTGCATCAGCAGCACGGCCACCACCACCGCCTTCACCATCGTTGCGGTCGTCGTCGATGCCATGTCAGTCAGACAACCAAATAATCGATCCCTTGCGCAACAATTAATCACGTATATATACCGCTACTAGTGGAGTGTGTATGTATGTACGTAAAATGATGCGTCAAGTGGGTTGGTTTTTGTTGGAGGGAACTACTAGCTAGGGAATTGAAGCATGCATGCATATGTATGATGGCTTCCTTTTATAGTTCGTTACCGCATATGTAATGTGTTGTCTGAAAAAGTACAGTAAAAACGAAGGACGGGGATGGGTCAATTCTTCGCCTCTTACTGCTACAAGTATTTTCAGGTCTTCTTAATTTTGTTCTCAGTTGACGCCTAAGCTACGTTACATTGTTTTCAACTGTCCGTGGTCCATAATTGAGTTCAAATTAATTCCAAAGTTTGAAGTCGATGCAATTTGTCTAATGAAAGCTTATATGAACTAAGATTATAAGGTGCCTAGTTATAGCTAGACCACATATGAACATACATAACTACTCTGATCCGACCGTGAAACATTGGTTCAATTTCCTCCTTTCACTACGAACCAGTCCCACGGAAATGGTTCAGATGGATACTCTCATGCATTGCCATGTTGTTTGGGTTAAAAATTGTGAATTCTCAGTCGATCTCGGCTACTTGGTTGGACGGGTTACCTTTGAACAGTTCGGGTCGTATGTAATGAGTCCCCGCGGACTGATGATGATATTGATCCATCAATACAAGTTTATATATTATATATGCGGCCTTATATATATATGCTGCTCCGATTTAAATTATTTATTATTGTGTTATATATATACTACCTCCGTCCCAAAAAGAATGTAACCCTCGCTTCCCGAGGAGTCAAAGATTCTTAACTTTGACTAAATACAAATAAAAACATATTGATGCTTAAGATATGTAATAGGTATAATTGGATTAGTTATGAAATATAGTTTCATAACAAACCTAATTAGAGATTAAAATGTAGATAATAGCATCTATAAATTTGGTCAAATTTAAAGATTCTTTGACTCCTCGGGAACCGAGATTTACATGCTTTTTGGGACGGAGGGAGTATATATGTACGTAGCTTCCTAAAACATAAACACTGGTTTTGTCTCCTTTATGTTGAGTATATATATAAGCGTAAAGTTTGAGCAGCATTTCTTAGTTCTGCACATTGAGGGTTTTTTTTTTTTGAGACGAGAGAAGAATTATATTAAGCCTCGCAGCTGCGATGACGTCGTCCCTGCTCCCTCCCTACGCATGGACTTCCTCCCCCTGCGACGGCGCGCAGCCTCTTCCCTCCCGGCGGCGCACATGGCAGCCCTTGGAGGCGACGCGGACGGCCCACGCACACAGCTTCGGCCGGCGGTGGCTCCTCAACCCGATGGCGCCGCAGGTCCGCAACAGCCTCCTCTACCCCAGCGGCGACAGATCCGCTCCTTCCCCGATTGGCTGCGCGGCTCGGCTTCTTCCCCAACCTGAGGCGGCGTGGCCCCGCTCCTTCTGCGACCGGTAGCCGCGGCCCCTTCCCCCACCAGCAGCTTCGGCGGCATCGGCCGCTTTACGCACCAGGAGCTTCGATGTCGACGCTGCCCCTGCTCCCTCCTGGATGTGATAGGCGGCCCCGACCCTCCCAGCTGCGACGGCGGCCAAGCCATCCCCGCGCGGATAGCACCTCCCGCCGGTGCCTCCCCATCGTTAACGAGGTGTGTGTGCTCACTGCTGCTTCTGTGGCTGCGGCTGGATTGTTTTGGTCTGAGAACGTCCTGCTGCTGCTACTGCCTCCTGTCAAGCTTGGCTCTGTACTTTCCTGGTTTTGTGTTGTGTATTCAAGTTATGCAGTTCGAGCTGGAAGATCGGAGATGTAACCTAGTGATTGCATAGATCGGGGGTAGCTTAAGGTTCTTGTGTATCTGTATGGAAATGCTAGTGAGGTTGTGCACACCCTTCCATTTGACTATTCTTGTGGGCTGCGATAGTTAGAATTGACAAATATGGATTTGGTTTGGCAAATCGTGCAAATCAACCTAATGGTGGAAACTTCTGAAAAACCTGCTGAAACTTAAAACTCATTTAGGCTTGTCATTTTGCAGGATTCATTCTACCGTGGCCTAACTGCTGAAGAGTCTGCACATGCACAAGACTACAATTTTGATCACCCTGGTACTGCATTTGCTGTTTTGGGTATCCTGCCTGTGGCAGCGATCAGAGCTGAATTAATTTGTATAGGATTATATGCTTAGTTTGCATAGGATTCCATGCTTAGTTTGCATAGGTTTTATTCATGCTTAGTTGCATAGCTTAGGCTGCACCCAAGGAGCAATATCGTAAGTGCTGATATGTTGTCAGCTAAGTAGACAGTCCTGAAACTAACCATATGTGGAGCTGCTGCTAATGATTATCTATGCAGTTGTTTTACTTCATCCAGTTAGTGCATATTTGGTGGCTTATGAATTTAAATCAAATGACTCCCAATGAATCAGGTGTGCATAACTTGTCATATTTGAATGAATATTTTATTCTGTTCATCTGCAAATAGTTGCTAAATTCTAAAACAAGAGTAGATCTTGTGTCTTCAACCATCTAATTTTTGAGGGGTTGTTTAATCAACATACTCAATATCTTGTATTACCACCCGGTGGGTGACATAAGATCCCAGATGCTTACTACTACTATGGTTTGTTTACCATTGCATGTTGGTGACAGTGGGATTGGTTCAACAAATAGCCCTGGTGAAATGGGCTGTATGATTGGATTATTTATTCACTATCCAACAGAAATATTGAATTGCAGGCTAAATATTGTACTGCATATTATGGAGAGAGGGGTAGCACAATAAATTACAAGTATTATGGAGAGAGGGGTAGCCATTATCATTTGACTTCTTATAAAAAGAAATGACACATGTCATATTGTAGCTTAGTACTGAGTACAAGGAAACACCACCTAGCAGCTATCACAGCCGTACCTTCAGCCTCAGGTTCTTAAAAAACTTTTATAGAGCAGCTTTTCTCCTATTCGTCGATCATATTTGTTCTTGGACCTTCAATAGTTAGCATTCGGAATTAGAAGACTTTTCTTTAGAAGCTGCAGTGCTTATTGATAATATCACCTTCTAATTTGTAATTCTAATTATTAAGCTAGACTTTTCTTTAGAGGCAATGGCAGCGACGCCTCTTCGTTGTTTTTTGTTCACTTTTTTTGTGGTCTTACACTTGCGTGCATAAGTTTCTATGCATGGCTTAACTGCAACAGGGGATGCGAATCAGCGGTGACTTCTGTGCTTAATGAATTAAGTTTCATGGCTTCTATGCTTAATGAATTAAGTTTTTATGCAATTGATTTTGGATTTTTATGCTTCGTGGGTTCTATGCTTCGTGGATTTTTATGCAATTCTGAGGTTAGCAGCCCCTTTGGATTACCTATTCTTTCGGTGAGTAGTACTCGCTAGCTCAGACATTACCTATTCTTTTGGCGAGTAGTACTCGCTATCACAGTTTTGAATGATAAGCAAGCAAATTTTCTTTGCGTTTTGATTTAAACTTTTTATGCTTTTCTCTCATACGATGTGCATTGAATTTGTAAAAAAAATTCTTCTTCTGATTTTTGGCCTATATTGCACGGATACGGATACGCGTATCGGTATCGGATACGGATACGTGTATCGGATACGGCAACTTCCCAAAAACCCGATACGCGGATACGTTTAATATTTTAAAAAAATAGAAATAAAAATAATAATAATGCAGATCTAAACATAAAACTGAGAACAATAAAACATCACAATTAGTACTTAAGTGCTATTATTACAGGACAACAGTCGAAAGGTCTCAAATGCATAGATATAGTAGTCTCAACTCTCAAATGTAGCAAAGTAATAAAATTAAAAGGCACAGCAAGCAAATCCTGAAACCAGCAAGCTCCTATTCTTCATTTGGCACATTGTCAGCCACAACATCAAGCTCCTATGCTTCAGAAGTCCCTCTCTAACTCTATTGTAACCAGGAATCGTATAACCCTGCATGTTGTGGCTGCAAGCAAAGCTAAAGGCTTCTCGAAGATATGGATTTCTCAAAAAATTGAATGCTATCCCTCCTGAATATATTGCTCTACTGATTAAAGCATCCAAGTGGTTACGATCATCCATTCTCCAAGCTCTTTCTATTGCTGAAATTGGCCCCCTCTTGGTCCTCTTGTTTGGATTCATCAGTATTGCTCGATGAAGGAACAGTAGGCAGAGAAACAAATTTTGGCTTGGAGCTTTCCACTAGTCTCTTGCACCTTTCAATTTCCCTTCTCATTGCAGTAAGCATCTCATATGTAACATTAGGACATTTACCTATTCCCTTATTCCCAATCTGCAGCAAATGAGCTTCAACTCTAGAGTAACTACTCAGCTTTTCCATTGGACAGTACTTGCAGCGCCACTTAGCATTTCCTCCACCAGATTTAGGTTTCTCTAAAATGGTTACATAATCCCAAAGTGGAGCCTTGAGGTTTGTTGTGTTTGTGGCTGCAGATCCTACGCTAACACTAGCACTTCCACTAGCAGCACTGCTCAAATTTGGTGGAGACGCCATCACTGCATGAGTGGCGAGCAAAGAAATCAAACATGGACGAACTGGCAGCCTAGGCAACAAAGAAGTGGGCAGCAAAGAAATCAAGCAAAGAAGAATGGGGAAGAGGCTTCAACTCACCGGAGCTCGATCTAGGGGCGAGTGGCGAGCTCCACTGCTCCACCGGCGGCTGGCGGCTGACGTAGATGAGCAGGGATGGCCGCCGGCGGCTGGCGACTTGGCGACGGCGAGTGACGAGCAAGCACCAAGCAGGGATGGCCGGCCCCGGACGGATGCTCGTCGCCGGCGAGCGGAGGCTTGTCGCTGGTGGCCGGCGGGCGGCGAGCAGTTGCGTCGCCGTCGAATCGGGCGGAGAGCGCGCTGGGAGCCGGGGGTGCGGCGCCTGCGCGATGCGTGTGCGCGTGCGGGAGGATAGGGTTAGGGCAAGAGGATAAGGCTTTAGTTGGGCTTTAGTTGGGCCGGGCCGTATCCAAATCACAGATACGCGTATCGGCCAGCAGATACGTATCCTAAAAACGTATCCGATTTTTATAAAAATAATAAATATTCCGATACTCCACGGATACGTATCGGCGACGTATCGGATACGTATCCGTGTCCGAAACGTGTCAGACACGCGATACGGCTGTTTTCCCAAGTATCCGTGTTTTGTAGTTTTTGGCTGTAGGAGATGTGGCATCACGGTCTTGGTGTGTGCTGATGGCAGAGAATCTCCTGGTGGCCATGTACGTGCAGATATGTATCTGCCGACGAAGGCGAGTAGAAAAACACTTTTCCCCTTCTTATAGTAGTTTCTAGTGGTGGAATATGTCTGATGTGCACGCATGATTCAATGTTCGTGGACCTTGCTGGCTTGTTTCTTCCTACTACGGTTTCTATGCTTTGTTATTTAGAATTTTCTGTAATTTGTCATTACTGTTTTTATGCTTTTCCCATTGTTGTAAACTAAGATTTCATTGCTTAGGGCTAACCCTAGAAGGGTAGCTACATATAGTTCCATACATGGGCCACATGGGCCTTAGCCACATGGGCCTAAACATACTCCAACACCCCCCCGCAGTCTGAACTACCGGCGCAGCGGAGTTCAAGACTGAACAAGAAAGAAAACATGTGAGAGCACAACACACACGACCCCCCCCGCAGCCACAACTAGCCACTGGAGACGTTGAGGCTAGAGCGAAACTCGGAGAAGGTCGAGGAAGGGAGGCCTTTGGTGAAGATATCCGCAAACTGGGATGTGGTCGGGACGTGAAGCACTCGGACGTCGCCGATGGCCACCCGGTCGCGGACGAAGTGTAGATCGATCTCCACATGCTTGGTCCGCTGGTGCTGCACGGGGTTGGTGGAGAGGTAGACCGCACTGACGTTGTCGCAGTAGACGAGCGTGCTCCTGGCGAGGGGGCGGTGAAGCTCAGCCAGGAGCTGGCGGAGCCAGGCGGCCTCGGCCACGCCGTTGGCCACGGCACGGTACTCCGCCTCGGCACTGGAGCGGGAAACCACGGGCTGGCGCTTGGACGACCAAGAGACCAGGTTGCCGCCGAGGAAGACCGCGTAGCCGGAGGTGGACCTGCGGGTGTCCGGGCAGCCCGCCCAGTCAGCGTCGGTGTAGACAACCAGCTCGGCAGTGGAAGACCGGCCGAGGAGCAGCCCGTAGCCAAGGGTGCCACGGAGGTACCGGAGAAGCCGCTTCATAGCAGCCAGGTGAGGCTCCCGCGGAGCATGCATGTAGAGGCAGAGCTGCTGGACGGCATAAGTGATGTCCGGCCGTGTGAAGGTGAGGTACTGAAGTGCGCCAGCAAGACTCCGGTAGGCGGTGGAGTCTGCTGGTCCAAGCATCGGACCCCCAGCCTCGGACAGCTTGCCCTGGGTGTCCACCGGTGTAGAGCAGGACTGGCAGGCGGTCATCCCGGCTCGCTCCAGAATGTCACAAGTGAACTGCCGCTGGTGGAGGAACAAACTGGAAGGTCGGGGCTCAACAGTGACGCCGAGGAAGTGGTGGAGCACCCCAAGATCCTTCATAGCAAATTCCTTCTGGAGTGAGGCAATGATGCGGTGGAGCAGAGATTCGCTGGAGGCAGTAAGAACAATGTCATCCACATAGAGGAGCAGGTAAGCAGTCTCACCCCCATAGTGGTATATGAACAGGGAGGTGTCAGACTTGGCCTCCGTGAACCCAAGAGTCTGCAGGAAGGTAGCGAAGCGAGAGTACCAAGCCCGGGGTGCCTGCTTGAGCCCGTAGAGAGATTTGTTGAGCCGGCAGACGAAGTCAGGACGAGAACCATCCACAAACCCGGCCGGCTGACTGCAGTAGACCGTCTCAGTCAGAGTGCCATGAAGAAAGGCATTCTTGACATCCAGCTGATGCACAGGCCAGGAGCGCTCGAGAGCCAGGGAGAGGACGGTGCGGACTGTAGCTGGCTTCACCACGGGACTGAACGTCTCAGCATAGTCAATGCCGGGCCGCTGAGTGAAGCCGCGGAGGACCCAGCGAGCCTTGTAGCGCTCCAAGGAACCATCAGCCCGCCTCTTGTGCGTCCAGATCCACTTGCCGGTGACAACGTTGGACCCCGGCGGACGAGGCACGAGGTCCCACGTTTGGTTGGCGAGGAGGGCGGCGTACTCCTCGTCCATCGCGCGGCGCCAGTGAGGATCCGCCAAGGCCGCGCGAACGGAAGAGGGTACTGGAGAGATCTCCGGCTCGCAGGCGGCGGCGGTGAGGGCCTGCGGGCGAGACGCCTGTCTCGTCACCATCGGGTGAGTGTGACGAGGGTCCCGGTGAAGAAGAGGTGGGTGGTACACCGGCGGGTCGGCGCGAGAGCGTGGGGATGCCGGCGGAGCACGCACTGGCGACGACGGCGCTGGGAACGGGAGCGGCGGAGCCGGCTCACGCCGGCGCTCGTAGACGATCCCGAAACGTCCGGGAGGAGGTGAGGGCGGACGCGGCTCCCGCCGGCGCTGGTAGACGAGACCGAAGCGCCCGGGAGGAGGTGGGGTCGGTGCGCGCGGTCCCGCGATCGGAACGGCAGCATCCGGCACAACGGGAGGCGGCGAAGCCACAGGGAGCGAGGGTGTAAGCTCCGGGGCTGCCTCGACCGTGTCAGGCACCGGAAGGTCCTGGGGCGACGTGGGACCCCCAGGGGAGCGCGCCGGAGCAGTACCTGCAGGGTAGGGGGAGAAGGGTGGCGGAATCGCCGTGTCAGTGGGAAAGAAGGAAGCCTCCGCAGGGTCAGCGGGAGGTGTGGATGGAGAGGTGGAGTAAGGGAACGCCGACTCATCAAACACGACATGGCGAGAGATGAGGACACGGCGAGAGGTAAGGTCAAAGCATCGGTAACCCTTGTGATCCGGAGAGTATCCGAGGAAGACACAGAGGGTCGACCGGGGAGCCAGCTTATGAGGAGCGGTGGCGGCGGTGTTAGGGTAACACGCACACCCGAAGACTCGAAGGTGGTCGTACCGAGGAGGGGTACCGAAAAGAGCGTGGTGAGGCGTGGGAGCTGGGCAGGCAGTAGAAGGAAGTCGGTTAAGGAGATAGGTGGAGGTGTGCAGACACTCAGCCCAGAAGCGAGCGGGTAGAGATGCCTGGAGCAGAAGGGTGCGCATGATGTCGTTGGTGGTGCGGATCATACGCTCTGCCTTGCCGTTTTGAGAGGAGGTATACGGGCAAGACATGCGCAGGTGGACACCGGAAGAAAGGAAGAAGGCACGGGAGGTGGAGTTATCGAACTCTCGGCCATTGTCGCACTGGACAGCCTTGATGGTGAGGCCGAACTGAGTGGATACCCAAGCAAAGAGGTTGCTAAGAGTGGGGAAAGCCTCGGACTTGGCACGCAGAGGAAAAGTCCAGGAATAATGGGAGAAATCATCGACCACCACCAAGTAGTACTTATAGCCAGACATGCTGAGAACAGGAGAGGTCCACAAGTCGCAGTGAATAAGATCAAATGCATGAGGGGCATGCGAGGATGAGGACTGAAAGGGAAGGCGAACGTGACGGCCCAGCTGGCACGCATGACACAAGTGATCATCGTGAGCCTGAGAGCAACGAATGTCGGAACTACGACTGAGCTGCATCAGGGCATCCCGGCCAGGATGGCCAAGGCGACGGTGCCAAGTGGTAGAGGAAGGAGTGGCGGCGAAAGCGGCGGAGGATGGCGAAGAAGGTGAAGCAGATGCAGGAAACTGAAGGGTGTAGAGAGGCCCAGTGCTGTTACACCGGAGCAGAGGAGCCCGGGAGGCCAAGTCCCGCACGGTAAGGCCAGAGGGGTCAAACTCAACCGAGCAAGAGTTATCAGTGGTGAAACGGCGAATAGAGAGAAGGTTGTGAACCATCCCGGGAGCCACAAGAACATCAGAGATATGAAATGAGCCGTGGGAACTGGCAGTGCCCACGGAGGAGACAGGAATGCAGGTGCCATTGGCGACCATGATGGAAGAGGGACAGGAAGGGTGGGGAGGACGAAGAGAGGAAAGTAGACTCGCATTAGGCGTGGTGTGGAAAGTGGCGCCCGAGTCGGCGATCCAATCAGGACTCACTGGTGGAGTGCTGGCGGTGGTGCTGAAGGAGGAGGCCACGGTAGCCCACAGGGAGTTTGGGGGAAACCCCGGAGTAGCGACGCCCGGGCCCCCCGCACCAGCGGCCCCGGCGGTGGTGGCCATGGTGTTAGCGGCGCCAGGAGGATGTCCCGGCTGCGACGGCGAGGGAGATGGAGCCGATGGCAGAGGGTAGGGAGCCGACAAGGTCCGGCGCGCGACACGAGATGCAGCGGCAGTGGCGCCGGCCCTGGAACGGCGTACGCCCGCGCCCGCAGCAGCAGGAAGGGCGGCAGGAGAAGGGCAGGGAGCGGGCGGCAGCACCACAGCAGGGGATGGTGGAGCCCGGGAAAGGGAGGGATAGATGGGAAGAAGAGAGGAAAGGATGGTGGTAGACGGAGGAGGGGATGGTGGACGGCCAGCCATGGTCAGCGCCAGGAGGCGCGGCGGCTGGGCGTGGGCAGGTGGACGGCCAGCCATTACCGGCTCCAGGAGGAGCGGCGGCTGGGCGTGTGCAGGGGCAGGGGAAGGTGGCTGCTGCGCCCACGGGACAGGGGAGGAGCAGGAGAAGGAGGGGTGGGGAGGGGGGGGCGCCGGCCATGGCTGGCTGGCCGGCGGCAGCAGCCACCGGGAGGGGCGGCGGCTGGTGCTGCAGATGTTGGACGGGATGAAGCAGCGGAGTCTCCAAGCGGGCGAGCAGGCCACCAGCAGCAGCAGACACGGAGTCCAGGGAGGCCGCTGGCAGCAGCTGCCCCTCCGCGCGGTACAGTGGTTGGGCGTCCAGGCGGTCCAGCGGCTGGAGCGGCTGCTCCAGGCGGATAGGCGCCTCAGAGCGGGGCGGGTGGGGACGGGGCTGCTGCTCCACGGTGGCGGCGTCGGGATCAGCCACAGCCGCTGGGTGGAGGGGGGCAGTAGCCGCCGGTTGGGGAAGGGAACCAGAGGCGGCGGCGGCAAGAGCTTGAGGAGCCACCGGACCTGTAGCGGCGGGAGGGGCAGCAGCAAGGACCTGCACCCATGTGGAAGAGGAGAGGGAAGGGAAATGGCTGTAGAGGGAGGGGTGGGGAGGTGGAGCGCCGGCCATGGCCTCCTGGCCGGCGGCGGCAGCCACCAGGAGGGGGCGGCGGCTGGGCAGAGGAGGAAGAGGAAAAAGAAAACTAACCCTAGGCTCTGATTACCATGTTGTAAACTAAGATTTCATTGCTTAGGGCTAACCCTAGAAGGGTAGCTACATATAGTTCCATACATGGGCCACATGGGCCTTAGCCACATGGGCCTAAACATACTCCAACACCCATGATTTAACCTATTCGTTTGTGGTGCAGGAACCCATTTATTCCTGTTTTGTTTCCTTGCTTGCAGGCTTCAATTAGCGAATCTGTTGCTGAGCAGCAAGAGAGCAGCACATGTTCTTCGAATTAATTAATAACTAGTAGACTACAGTAGTAGAATTAATTATGCATTTTCTCTGAACGTTGATATGCTTGTTACTGCATCTAGTAGTAGCACAAACAGATAAAAAAGGAAAAATGCTTCTGGAAATAGTTCTAGCATGTGTCCTAATATTCTAGCTATACCAACTAATTCTGCATGGTATGTGATGTACTTCTTCCCTAATTTGGAGTTGTGATAGCAAATGTTTTTTGGCAAGTTAAGGGGGAAATTTATTCTCATTGTTTGATCTGTGTGACCTTTTCAGAAATGAAGTTCCTTGGCTCTTCTAGACAAAGCAGCGTTGCCTGGAGCCACAACACCTTAGCAATTGTTTCATTTGAGGTAGGATTAAAAATACCTTATTGTTGTTGTTTTTGGCTCTTTCAGATGTAGAATTCCTTGATTAATCTGGATAGGGCAGTGCCGACAAAAGCCACATTCTTGCCTCCTTGATAAGTTCTGCTTCCATATGTTATGCACTATATTCCCAGTCAGCATTGTTAGACCTTATGCCAATTATTATTCATTGCGGTTAATTTTAAAAATCTGCACTCATGTGAGCAGTCAGCATTGTTAGACCTTATGCCAATAAGTACCATCCCTACCTCCGTATATGTATTAGATTATGTCTATGGATTGGGGAGAGTATTTGAGAGCCTTGTCATATGTGGTTTTAAGCTTACCACCGTGTAAAAACTTTTATTTAGCCTTGCCAACCGATGTGAGCTCTCACTACTTTCTATGACTGTTATAATTGCTTTTTATGCGTCTGCCTGTTTATGATGTTCGTGGCAGCATGCTTCTCCATTGTGTACTCTCCAAATAGGGTGTTTATGAATTTGACCTTGATTGTTTATGCTTCACTAAAATACAATGAGCACAGGGGATCCAGCCGCGGCGAGATCGAAGAACTTTTTATGTTTTTATGACATGTTTAAACAAGTTTGTGTGTGCGGAATATGACCATAGGTTGTAAATTTTTTATGCCAACTGTGTAATAGCTAAAGTGTAACTTGTGTGTATCAGTTTCAATGCTCTATACATTGTTGGTATACCGGGTCGGAGGTGATGAGCAGCGAGGCCACCGGGTCCCGAAGGCGGCGATAGGCTCACGGGTCTGGGGACGGCTCGCGTCCGTGGCCGGCTACATGCTCGGACGACGGCGTTGCGGCGGCCATGGGACTGCTACTGCATCGCGGTGGCCGTGCCGATGGTGACTGCGTCGCGTTGGCTCGCTACTTGGCGACTTGGGCGACTTTGGGACATGGCATGGAGGCCTTGGCAACATTAGTCATCTAGGTTTTTTCCTTGCAAGCATAGGCTTTTATGCATGGTGAAACTGTGATTTCGAAGATGTTGGATGAGCACTATGCTTAGTTGCATAGGTTTCCACGCAAGTTGAATTCATCTACATTGTTTTGTTTGTTGATTTTGTGTTCTTATACTTGTGTATATAAGTTTCTATACATGGTTAAACTGTAACTTGGTATACATTGTTGGTATACAATTCTATACATTGTTATTCATAATTCTATACATTGCTAGAGCAGTTTCTATGTGAATTTTATGTGGTAACAAATTAACTTTTATTCACCGAACAACTAATTTCTATACAACGTCGGCGGTAAAAACATTTATGCGCATCTTGACTACTGATTCTATGAATCCAATCGTCATCACTTGGTATTTTTTAAATTTCAAATTTTGGAGAAGATGAGATGGTCTTCATGTTTTATACGGGCCGTCTCCATGTTCTATGCATTGTTCTTATCTTAATTATACACCCCTATAGTGGAAAGCATGTTGGTGGAGGCAATCACGGTTGTCTCTCGTGGAATCTCCATCTCGTGGAGAGGTTTTACGTGGTCACAAAATTATTTTTTATGCATTGAACCACTAATTTATATGCAACGTCCGCACAAAAGACTTTTCTGCGCATATTGACTTGTGATTCTATGCATCCAATCGGCCATCACGTGCCATGATTCAAATTTCAAATTTTAGAGAAGACCGCCCCATGTTTTACGCTTGCGGTCTCCATGTTTTATGTATTGTTCCCATGCTAATTACACACCCCCATAGTGCAAAGCATGTGTTGGTGGAGGCAATCATGTTTGTGTCAGGTGGAATGTCTATCTCGTGAAGACTTTTTTACGTGGTAACATATTTAATTTTTATTCATCCAACCACTAATTTCTATGCATCTTGATCATTGTTTCTATGTATCCAATCGGCCATCACGTGCCATGATTAAAATTTCAAATTTATGAATTTTAATTTTTTTTTTCAAAAATATACTCACAATGGATCTTGAATCGTGCAAAAAATGTTAGGAGTTCAATGGTGAAAACCATTTTTAAATCGGATGCTTCATTTAAGAATTATCGCAAAAAATAGAAGTGATTAGATTGGATGTGTGCAAATAACTTTTTTACGCATATTGACTATTGTTTCTATGCATCCAATCGGCCATCACGTGCCATGATTCAAATTTCAAATTTATGAATTTTAATTTTTTTTAAAAAATATTCACACTGGATCTTGAATCGTGCACAAAAATGTCAGGAGTTCAATGGTGAAAACTGTTTTTTAATCGGATACTTGGTTGAGGAGTTATCGTGAAAAAATGGAGGAGATTAGAGTGAACACACGCATGCATACATGTGTCAGCATGTGTCATCCTGCGTTAGATGCTATCAGGTGTAACGTCCAGTTCGCGGAGAGGTTTTTATGCGGTAACGAATTGGTTTTAATTCATGCAACCACTAGATTTTATGCATTGTCGCGATAAAAATCTTTCTACGCAGTCTGACCTAGGATTTTATACGTCCGATCGGTTGGGTTCCCAAGGGGTCCCCCACCTACGTGCACGTCAGCTTCGTGGGGTCTGGCTGGGGTGGTTGGCTGGGGTGGCTGGCTGGGGCTTCCAATACCTATTTGTAGCCCTGGGCTCCCAATAGCTCAGCTCTATTGGGAGCACAGGGCTACAACTAATTATTGAAAGCCCCAGCCAGCCGCCCCAGCCAGCACGCGCAGGTGGAGGATCCCCTAGGCACCCAACCGATCCCACCCCGCCCACCCATTCAGGTCAACAGAGCTGACGCGCACACGTAGGTGGGGACGGCTGCGTACCCAGCCAATCGGATGCATGAAAATCCAGGTCAAGCTACGCAGAAAAGTTTTGGTCGCGATGTTGCATAGAAATTAGTCGATGGATGAATTAAAACCAATTTGTTAGTGCATAAAAACCTTTCCGCGAGCTGGACCGACCACCTGACACCAGCTGACGCAGGCTGCACATGCTAACACAGGCTGACACATGCATGCATGCTTCCATTCTATTCTCTTTCATTTTTTCACGATAATTTCTCAACGAAGCTTCCGATTTTAAAACGGTTTTCACCATTGAACTCTTGACATTTTTGTGCACGATTCAAGATCCACTTTGAATATTTTTTTGAAAAAAATTAAAATTCATAAATTTGAAATTTGAATCATGGCATGTGATGACCGATTGGATGCATAGAATCAATAGTCAAGATGCGTAGAAAAGTTTTTAGCGCTGACGTTGCATAGAAATTAGTGGTTTGATGAATAAGAAATAATTTTATTACCACGTAAAAACCCTCCCTTCTGCATATTATTGATTCAAAAAATCATGACTGCACCCAACCACATCTTGCTTTCCATAGGGGATGCATAAGTAAGATGGGAAACAATGTATAGAAACACACAAAACCCATCCCACTTGTGGAGGAGCCTATTGTAACCACAACTATAGCGGCCCATACCCACACCATGCTTTCCACTAGGAGATGTTTATTTAACAGAGGAACAATGCATAGAAACCGAGTCAACAACAAATTGAAACCCAACTGAGGTTGCATAGAAACAAATAGTTTTGCTCATCTCATCCAAGCATATAAACACAACATATGGAAAACTAACTTTTTACATTAACCAATCAACTACATTAAGATCACACTATGCCACCGCCGCAAGCCAAGGAAGTCGTGTACGTCACAAGCCATGTCCTATGTCTGAGCTACCATTGACCTCTCACACCAAATGGAGAGGAATCCTTCCAATCATCCTACATCACAACAAAGGCAAAGAAACATGTTTTAGCAGGTGCAAAAACTTTACAGCGGCAAAAGAAAGGCATAGAAACATGTTTTAGGTGCGCGGGAAAACCTTACAGCGGCAAAAAAGGCACGTAAACATGTTTTTGCAACATAAAAATATATTATGGTCCCAACCAAACCTTGCATCCGGCTTGGGCAGATGTATAATTAATTAATAGAGAAATAATGCATAGAACCCAATACAACCCTCCCTAGTGGGGGACTATTTTATCCAAAACCATGGCAGCCCCATCCCAAAAACATTATTCTCACTTTGGGGACATATAATTAATAGAGGGATAGTGCATAGAACACAAAATACCTTCCCTTCCGGAGGATTATTGTACCGGAATCGTGGCGTCCCCAACCCAAACGATGCATAGAACATTGTATAGAATCGTGTACCAATAATGTATAGAATTGTGTAGAAGTGTACAGAAAACTGTTCCAACAATTTATGTCAAAGTGTTCTAACAATGCATACAAGTGTGCTCCAACAATGTATAATTGTGTAGAAATACACAGATAACTGCTCCAACAATATATATAAATGTCCTCCAAAAAAATACCTCCTCGGTCATGTCATGGAAGCCACCAGCGATCCGAGTATAAGCAAGTAGTCACCAGTTGTTGGATCTTCATCGTCTACTTAGGGCAAAAAAATACAGAAATAAAATCAAGATGGCTTTGATATCCTCCAGAATCCCTAAAACCTTCATAGAAACCCTATTTGGAGAGTAGACAACGGAAAAGCAAGTCACCAGCACGAACATCATAAATAGGCAGTGGCATAAAAAGCAATGATAACAGTATGAAAGTATGCGAACAGCACGCAAGTATGAGTTCTTACGGACTGAACCATGCCTAGGAGCAGCAAGCGCACTTAACGATTAAATTGAGCCTATAATTGAGTACGTACGAATTTACGAAAAAACAAGAAAATAAGGAATAGAAGCTTGCAATTGCTGACACCAGAATGCTTCTTCCTAAACTGCATGGAAACCTTGTCGCTAGATTACCAAACTAGCAGCCGCCTACCAGCATCAAAAACTGAGTAGCTGACTATCCAAATACTAAGACTTTAATTTCCATGCACCCAAAAAATAATAAGATTTCATTTTGGGAGACGTAGTACCAAATCGTTCTAGTAAAAAACATTTTTATGCAGCAAAAAACATAATTCACGTTCATAAAAAATCCACCTATTCCTCTGTCCTACTGGCAGCACCCACACATCCTTGGTGCTGCGAACAACATCCCTGCAACCCATATCTAAGCAATTGAATCAAAGAAAGCACACACACCAGGTAAATCAGAGAAAATTGAAGATGTAGTACCAACTTTGATATGCATAGAAACTCACTAATGCTAGAACAGAAATTCACTTTTATATGCATAGAAACTCAATTTGAGCCTGCACTTGGGGAGCGCAACACGTACAGTCCAATGTTGGAGATTTTGTATGTATGCATAGAACAGGCCTAGCATGTTCCCTTAAATCACGAGTGGATGCATAGAAACATAGTAAGTACAAATCAAACATTTCCCTCAAGTATAATGAACAGCTTGTATATAGAAATTCAAGCATAAACATACTTTTTTTTGTTCTAATCAGGTCTCAAAACACAGTTAAGCATGCGTAGACAAGTACGCATGCAAGCATAGTAACGAAAGGAAGGCAAAAAAATAACTAGTGGCTGGCGTCCCTGCAAACAATCTAATTCACAATTTGTATTCAAATCACATAGACACAAGGATGAGCAAATGTACCTACAAAACCAGCAATCCTGAGTGCATAAAAAGGAAGCCAATAGGAGCAGATCAATTCATCGAACACCAGCAGGAAATATTATCACTTCACGTCGTGGCCGTGGACTGCGTCATGCACCGGACCGCCCTGTGAGAGCCGTGGCCCGGAGCGCTGACATGTCGGCCTTCTTCTCTGGCCACCTGACGCCTCCTGGAGCCCTCCCCTCAGCCCCACGCCGTCGAGTCTGCCCCAACCCTCACCTTGACGCAGCCACAACAATGTATAAATATGCCCCAACAAATGTATAAATTGTGTTCTAACAATGTATAAAATTTGGTCCGTTAATGTATAAAATGTATAAATCGTAAGAAGCAACTACTTCCTGTCGACTACATAGAAACCATTCTTGTTCATGCATAGCAATTCAAAATTTATTACTTTCAAGTATAAAATCAAAATCAATTGTATAGAAAACATTACTTGCACGCATTGGTGGTTCTTTTAGGCATTTCGTGGGGCACTAGCAAGGCATAGAAATCCTGACTTGCTAGTTGCTGAAGGTTGGGGTTCAGTTCAGCATTCAAGCAATCCACATTCATTAGCTCCTTGATTTGCTTAGGGCCGGCAGCATGCATATGAAATCAGCGTTCAAGCAATCCACATATTCAAAGCAGCCTATCCATGTTACAGAGCAGAGGAACTCACAATCCACCAGAAAGTTTTGACTAAACATACAGGAAATTATCAGTACTAATATTCCTCAGAATCTCATGACCACATCACGCACATGAACTGAATGCAAAAAAACCTAACTCATCAAGCATAGAACAAAAAAATTAAGATTTTATTTCATAGCAGACCACTAATGCAAGTATAGAAATTTACATTGATGCAACTACTACAAATTGGAAGATGAAAGCATAGAAAATAATTGGGAGGAAAATAAAAAGATTTGATCGCAAGGGCTATGATATAGCCTCAGAGTGAATAGAAACCATTCCTGCTCGAATTCTTGATGCTATCTACTTCCACTCAGATTGCGTAGAAACCATTCCTATTCAAGCAAAACATGTATGAAGTACATTCCCTGGTATAACACCGATTCAACAAATAAGAAGGTTCTTTTGGCATTACACATTACACAGTGAAGTAGTACACCTCCGGATCAATATGTTATTCTGTTCCCTCTACCAATTGAAAAGAAAACAAGTAAAAATAGCAGATCCAATTTTGGCTAACATCAGCTATCTGAATGCTGAACATTTAAATCATACGTCTAAATTATAATCATCAGCAACTAAGACACCCAATTAGGGAGATGACTGATACTAACCCTGCAACCCGACGAACATGACCACACTGGGATTCCCTTTGCTGGGGGTCAAGAACGGCGGCGGCGTACAGGAGGTCAGCGGCGTCGGCGGCAGCGGCGGGGTTGCCATCCAGCAGGAACGCTGCGGAGGCCGAACGCTGCATAGAAACCTATTCGTGAAATTAATGTCGGCTACATTAATGCAAGAATCATGGCAAGTGTAAAAATAGTAGCACAAGCACATAACTTTCTCAATTGGCCGAAATCACTGCAAATAATCTAATTCATAATTTGTTGTAACAATGTATAGAATACATACCAAGTTACAGTTTAGCCATGCATAGAAACTTATGCACACAAGCATAGCAACGCAAAATCAAACAAGCATAGCAACGCTTACCGGACTATAAACCACTCCAGCAGCTTGTGCTTGCAACCACGTCTGCAAGAGGAAACGAGGACCGAATGAACATCAGTATCCGTACACATTCCAAGCCCCTAAGCAAAATAGCAGAAGCAGCCTGAAGATCTCTCCGCGAGAGGTAGTAGGTTCCAATCCACTCAATTCAGTGACTCATCATGTGGACAAAGATGAATAATTTGGCACTCAACTGACAAGATTCTGTTCTCTAGAAGAGAGAGAGGCAATGATGGGATCACCGGCGTACCTTGTCGATGTCGAGAGGGTTGACGAGGACGGCGGATATGACAGCGGCGCCAAGAGGAGCAGACGACAACGCCGATGGGGAAGTGGAGTGCCACCGACCGGATCTGAGCGTGCGAACGGAGATGCAATCGGCAGAGATGCAATCGTGCTCAGGAGAAGTAGCAGGGGACCCACCGTTGTCGATCCCCTAGGGCCGGGACCGGGACCCTACGACCCTTTGCCGTGTGGCATCGAGCTCCGCCGGAGGATGCACATCCCCGAGCGGACCCTATTGGCCCATGCGCGGCCGGGCGCGCGTGCTACGGACCACCGCCGGCCGGCAAGGTCCGCCCCGGCCCTCCCCTTGGAGCGCGCGGAGCCGTAGCCGTGACTCGATTAGCTCCCGCGCGATGCAGTAGAGCCGCGTCACCCCTCCAGCACTGCTTCGGCGAGGGCCCGACGCTCCAGCCCAGCTCCGTTCCTGCTCCGGCGAGCGAGCTCCTGCCTAGCTCCGGTCGGATCCACGCCGGCCTCGCCCCCCATCGGCTGTGTGCTCGCCCTGTCCTCGTCGGCGGCTCACTCCGGTGGCGCCCCGCCCTCGTCTGTCGACCACTCCGCCAGGACCCGCGCGAGATCCGTAGGCCGTGCAACCTCCACTAGGAGACACGAGCTCCTGCAAGCTCCAACCGCGAGCGCCCGACCGCCCCGGGCTCGCGTCGACGGCTGCCGCCACGCCTGCTCGCCTCCACACACGGCCGCGCCCCGCCGCCCCCATCTCGCCTCCACGCCAGGCCGACTGAGAGGAGAAAAAAAACGAGATTCAAATAAATTTGAAACAGGTGTCCGTGCTTTTTGTTGAACCACGTGGCCAGGTTTGGGCTGGGGCCAGGACCACGCGCTGGGACAGGTTGGGGATCCTGGATACTGGCTGGGTGGAACCACGTACCTGCACTTTGAGCTGGGGCTTCCTCTAGTTATCTAAAGCCCTAAGCTCTAACTAACATACCTATATATATATATATAGGGAAATTATTTCCTACTTTCCATGTGTATATCTCTAGATTTAGGACGTATATGGCACAACGAAGTGTATGTAGACAGAGTATATCATCATACTAGACCATCTAGGGTACTATGTATGTCAAGTATGCAAATATACTTAGAGTATATGGTTATACTTATTTTATATACTACTGTCATAATATTAAATAATATATTAAAATTATGGGCTCTTTTGAAAAATTTTCACATAGTAAAGGTCTAGAATATCTTAATATGAGTATATCAACATACTTGAACTGATAAATGAATATGGATGCTTGAGACAATTGAGTCAAAAAGGAGGTCGCTGCCAACAATGCCAAGGCTAAGAAGCCTTAGATATGGATGCAGTTTCAGTTTCAGTAGCTGTAGTGGTTATTTAATTTGGCTAGTTTAAGAACCTGAATTGAACATGGGAATTCAATCAAGCATTTACAAACTTTCTTTCCTCAATACATTATGTGTTTATATGTGAACCGGAACCGTGAATGTCTTTGCTTTCAAACTTTCCGCATCCAGCTCGCTCTTGGATTGACTCTAGCACGGTACTCCACGGGATGAACTGGGAGTTCGTGCTGAGGATATGGCACATGTGGATGCCTCAATCTGAATACTGGTACCCAGCGGCAAAGGTCAACCTAAAGTCCGGTGTACGCTATATAGCTACGGAATAGATGAAAATATTCCCCATCTTTGTTCAAGTTTGTCAAGCGTGCTCCAATCTCATCAGAAGTAGGAGTACAAAGTTTTATGTATCTGCAAGCGAGTAGCATCCTAGTTCTTTCGACAAGCATAGTCCCTGCAGTTTAAAGGTACCTTTTTCGATGAAATTTCAGCAAAGTCGGCAATGATTTCCCTGCACGAATCCATGAAGTTTTCAGCAGTGCATATCCGAACACAAGCGTTAAAATTCAATATAAGCAGCCACAGAACATGCCTAATTTTTTTTGACATATCTCGATAACAGCCTTAGGAGTTCGGATGGTATCATCATGCGTTCGCAGGCAAAACAGCATCAACTAGTGACATGACCCGGACACATTAATACATACGGTAGCTTGCTAGACACACAGGAGCGAACCGAACTCACCCAAACACAGTCACATAGCGTCATAGCCTAAAAACCTATACATTGCCACGCACACCTCATATCCAGGCCGGGTACGAGTTGTCCTGCCGATTGTTCCTAAATGCGCAGCACCCGACGGAATAGACGACGACGAGGAAGATCAGGAAGATGATGTAGACGGTGGCAATCTTATTCCAGTCGTTCTTCAGGTTGGCGAGCACGCCTGCCTTGCAGGCCATGCAGTCGTAGCAGAGCACGGTCTGGTCGTTCGACCATGTGGTCCAGTCGGGGTCATCAGTTGTAGGCTTGAAGCCAGCACGCTTGATCCAGACAGTCTCGCTCTGGTAGGTGAAGTTGCAACCCGTTGGTGGCTTGCAGCATCCAGACTCGACATAAGATAGGTTTATTAGCTGCATAGAAATCAGTTTCTTTATGGAATGAAAATGTGTAAAGTTCAAGCAAAATGTTCAACTGGGCAGAGTAGAATATTGCTTAGGGCTGTGAAGTGATCATATAGCAAGGTCAACAGTCAACAGGCCATGTTGACGGTGATTCTCTGCCTTTTCTCGTTCATGTATTCATGCTGCGTGATGCTGACGCGGAACAGGTGAGGAACCCAGGTGGCTTCCTTGAGCTTGAGAACATAATTGTCCTCCCCCTCCTGCAACAATGGCGAACCCACTTTTAGGGATAAGGCAAACAAGGAAATAGCAGAAATTCAATGCTGTCAAGCCAAGAGTATTTGCCCAACTCAAACTCAGTAAGATATAGTCCATACATAAAGAGAGAAAATTCTGTGATCTTAAAGTAACAAAGTGTGACCTCAATCACAGTACCAGCTCAAGGCCGTGATCAACCAAGTTATGTTGATTTGATTTAAGAAAATGATAAATAAGCTCTTAAAAATAACATGTAGCTGGATCCACGTTTCTCCATCCATCAGTTAAAAATAACATGCTGCTCCTCTCCGGCTGCAGTGTGCTCTGGTTGAGGAAGCTCTCGCTCGCCTTCAGGTCTGCCTCAAGGGTTGCCTCCAGCTCCAGGTCACTGTCCCTTATCTCCAGATTGCCTGCATGAATAAAAAGTCCAGCTTCTTGTCAGACATTGACCGCAGCTTAATGATGAATCATCAATGGATTTATCTCCAGCTCCAGCTTAATGATGAATCATCCTCGGCAACTATAAGTACAAAAATGACGAGATTTATCTTTCACAAATCCATGATTTTTCTCTATCTAGTTGGGATCTGTAGATCCACCAGGTTTATCTTCACAAGATGTTTACATTTTGAGAGAAATGGAATCCACCAGGTTGATCGACCTACAGCTTTGCTTCAGTAAAATGAAATGCAATAAAGTAGCACTTATACTGATAATGCAGTATAGGTAAGTTCACTGTACATAAGTTAAGACAGTTCCATTATATGGACTAAGCTTTTGACTTACAGGAAGTAACCTGAGCACAAATGCTTGTCTTTTCAGCATGCGACACAAGGAGGCACCCAAAAATAGAACCATAAAACAAACAAGGTATGCACACAGTATGTTCATGGGGGCAATCCTTGGCAGTTCATTCTGAAATGCACTAACTTCCTCAGTTACCATGCTCAGAATCTAAGACTTTAACTAACATGATAAAAGTTAAATTTTAAGTCATTGATAACAGCTTAATTTGGTTACTCATGTGAAACTGCAACTAATCTCATTAGCCAAATAAAACTGTGAAGACATGTTCCACATAAGAAGTCAGCAAAATCTTATGGAACAATTTATGGAAGACTCTGTTCAACATCATTCAAAAGCCTACATAGGCTTACTAATAATATAGGACGAAGGAAGCAGCTATATTCAAAAACAACTTCAATCTGTACTTTGAGTTGCCTGCTGCTTGGTGACCTCATAATGATAAGCAACTAAGAAAAAGTAGATCCGTCAGGCATCTTTATCATCTCACAAACTGGTTTGCTAGTACTTTTACTACAGAAATTCCAATGAAGTAACCATGGTGACCGCTTCCTAAAGGAAAAATAGGTTCTTCTCTAAAGCATCCAAAGATCAAAGGTTTAGTTACAATTTAAATATTATGAGGATCTGTTTTATGGCTGTTCCAGTTAGTGTTTTCCTTCTGGCCTCAGTTTAAGTCTTCCCCACTTGATAAAACACTGATCCACATACACCAGCCTTAAGTAACAGGCTAACTAGTGGGTCATCCGTAGTCTAAGAAAATTACTGTGAGGTACTAGAAGAACCAGTATATTACAAAACCAAATGTGGCTCCTTGAATGAGTTAAAGATAGTAATTTCACATTTTGCTATGCAGTATCCATCCAGCACGAGATGAACCATGGAATGGAGCAAATGTTAGTGCTGATTTGCACACAAAATTCGTAAATCATTCAGGGCAACTAACTCCTCAGAAACACAATGGTTCAGTTCAGTCTCAAGCTGCGCAAGGCATCATCAAATTACAAGCAGGCATAAATTACGCACACTAAACCATAGTAAGTACTTAGTAACCAAAATATCAAGAAACAAGAATTGCATTCTTCATCTGACGAAAACAAAGAAGAAGAATTCTTACAGCAAACTAAGATTTGACAAAGAACAAGTTCTAGAACAGAAGAAGCTCACCAGTGGCTGGAGTCACCCACGCGCACCACCTCCTCCCTTCCACAGCCTTTGGTGTCACCGGAGCAACAAACTCCACCATGACGGACTGGCCGCCTGGCGCCAGCAGCCTGGCCAGGCCGGCGGCTTCGCGCAGCTGCGCAGGCGCCGGAGCGGGAGAGGTGGTGATCCGGCAAGGGACTAACTTCGGCGGAGGGCGGAGGCGCGAGCGGGACTGGAGGCCGTGGGGGGCGCATCGACGGCCGACGCAGTCGCGGGTGGAGAGAGCGGTCAGCGGACGCGACTTCGCCGTCTTTGCGGGTGCGGGCGTGTGGCCGGAGCAAGGCCGGGGAATCCATCCCGGCGGCCTGAGCAAGGTAGGGGCGGCCTGGCGGCCAGCCCCCGTGTGGTCCCCTCCCACCGGCGGCGGCTGGTCAGCACGGACTCGTGAACGGCGGCAGCGAGCGGCGTAACCCTAGAAAAAACGGCGGCGGCGTAACCCTAGAATTCTTTTGATTAACAAGAACATATTCATCTAACTAACTATAGTACTTAAATCATACATCCCAACTATACTACTCCAAACATTATTTTTACAATTATAAATTTACCGTTTTACCCTTCATTAAAAAAATAACTACGAAAAAGGAATTGCCACTCTTTTATTTGAAGTCCTAATCCTCTCAGCTTTGAAGGCATTGGGAGGCGTTACGGCGCATATGGGCCCACCGACCATAGACACAGCAAACGCTTTCGGACTCCTCCCTCATTGACGCCTATCAACGCCTTCCCTCTTATGGGCCCACCAATCATAGACATAGCCAACGCTTCCTGACACCTCCCCAACCATTGTAAAAATTCACATATATATATATATATATATATATATATATATATATATGGAAATTCCTTTCTACACGCGTGTGTAGCTACTCCCATGTGTATATCTCTAGATTCAGGGTATATATATATATATATATATATATATATATATATATATATATATATATATATATATATATATATATATATATATATATATATATATATCAAGAAACTGATTTTTATCTAAATTGTTGCCACGCTGTGAGTAACTCCAAATCTCAAATCCAAACCTGCATGACGCTTCGTATGGATGATCGCATAGGCAAAAACTCGGCAAAAGGTCTGAGAACAGATGCCCAACGAACGATGGCCAACAATCCTGCAGGCGGACTTGAGAAACTTCTTCTTTCCTATGTCTTCCTTATTCTTCTTTCTGCCATCAAAGAATGGTGAAAACTGATCTAAAACTTATTCTCCCTAGTCCTTCATCGTGGCCAGATCTAACCACAACAAAATGGAGAAGAGATCAGAGAAAATTATTCCATAGCGGCGACATTATCTTCGCCTTGATGTTGCCGTTCGGAAAGAAAAGTATCCATGTTGTCATGCCGAGGAAGTTGTTGACACTGTAGTTATTGCCCTCATCTTCAACAAAGCTGCCATGGAGAAAACGAATCCATACTGCCCCCTCGCCGTCACTGGAGAGGAGGAGATAAATCTCCAATACCAAGAAACTTGGCATGAAAAGACTACCCTGTTCGCTTATGCTGAAATGTTATAAAAGCAAAACACTGTTCTATGGCTGAAAAGTAGCTCTAACTCTAAGGACTCGATCTACTAGAAAAACTTATTAAAAACGATGGATCCCCAAGGGAGGGGGACCAACGGTGGTGGAGGCGGGGGGGGGGGGGGGGGGGGCGCTAGGGCGAGTCGCGAGACTAGAGGGGCTCAGTTTTGGACATTGAGATCTAACCACAATTTTGAACATTGAGGTCATCAAATTATACATGTTACAAATACGGACACGTTTATGAATTTAATATTGAAATGAGAAAATCTTTTTCCTAGGATTTTCATCTGTTGCCTAGCCCATTTATCGGTCTAATCACTGGCTTGCCTTTTTTTTAACGTCCGTCAACCCAACCTCTTGCTCGCCCTTTCTTCTTCCATTGGCACACTCCTAGGGCTGGGATCGGATAAGCACAACATGCCCAACCAATGCAGCCTCTCGTGTTGTATTAACATGTGTTTGGTTTGAGGGTTGAACTGGGTTACGTTGGATCAGACCATTTTTTGGAGGTGTTTGTTTTGGATTCCAAATTAAGGGTTGAGTTCATCCTAGTAGGGAAAATGCCCTTAATATGTGGGTGCGTCTGATTCCTTCAAAACGAAGAAACCGATCTAACCCACTTCGTTTTCCTCAAGCATGTGGGCAGGTGCTCTAGGCCTGAGATGCGAGGGCACGATGCTTGAGGCTTCATGGGCGAGGTCGAGGCGGAGCTTAGGAGGCGATAGCGGACGGAGTTCGACGGCAAGGTTGGGCGGAGCTCCGGTGGTGAGGGCGTGACGGATCACTGGGCGGTGCATGGGAGTGAGCTCGGGGTAGAGCGGCGACGGTGGCGCTCGGGGCCAGTGTCGGGGATGGAGCGGGCTGCATGTCATCGGGGCAGAGCGGTATCGGGCGCGGAGCCAGCGGCGTTTGCGTGATTGCGTCGAGAGAGAAGCATAGGGGAAGAAGGAAGAGAAAGGCAGGGGCCCACATGCCAATGCAGAATCCTCAATCCACATCCATTTGCCTTCGAGCCAAACCGAAATCTAGGACAACTCCATCCCTCTAACCAAACATGAGATGGATTCAACCTAACCCAAAAAAGTAGGGTGAAACCAACCCATTCCACTTGGTTCCAAACCAAAAACACGCTAACTGAGCTGCGAGCTCCAAGGGCCAATGCTAAAACTAGACTCTTTGGGTCACGCGCAAATGACATGATGACACTAGCAGTAGGGGTTTCACTCGAGAGTTGAGACGAGGGTTTTAGATTTATCCTTTTTTCTAGCGTAGTCTTATGAGGACAAACATGGATGCACTATTAGAGCCTGCAATTATTAATAGTAAGAAAAGACAGAGACAACGAAGCATCATCTTTTTCAATAAAGACATTAAATATTTGGAGAAAAAATACAACCACAGGTGCAATTGGGACCTTTATATTATTGTAAGCCTACAATCAATAATCTAAGTTGTTGCCTTGAATCACCCTAATCAACGACGATGCAATTTGCTGATTGCAAGTCGGGCTTTGTCAGAGGCTGTTTTATTCTCGCAAATTGTCTGTTCTAACTAAACCAAATATCTTATCGACTTACTATAAATAGCTTAAAACCCCATTTTTTCCATGGAATTGAACAACGAACGAAGATGCATGCATGGGGCGGCACCCGAGCAGCAATCTACGTTCTACGACGATGGTTGGGGTGGTCCGCAGGAGTTCCCGGGTTTCGTATAGTTGCAGTTGCCGTTGCCGGGGTCGCTTGGCGGCCCGTTGCCCTTGTCTAGCACCTGCCCCAGCTGCCACCCGCCGTCCGCCCCTGCCGCCGCATTCAGCAACGGCCTCTCCGAGAGGATCACGTCGCAGCATTGCATCAGCAGCACGGCCACCACCACCGCCTTCACCATCGTTGCCGCAGTCGTCGATGCCATTGTCGATGCTACGTTTGATTGCAAACAAGCTGGGGCTAGGTGTGCGTTGTTGGTACTTGCTAGCTAGTGAGGAGTATATGTGCGTACGTGGAAGAAAGCGTCGAAGTGTTTGGTTTTGGTTGGAGGGAAGCAAGCATGATGGCTTCCTTTTATAGAGTTCGTTTCCCATATGTTTATCAGGTCAAGCCTAAGCCTAGTTACACGGTTTATTTTCAAACTGTTGATCAGCGCGGTCCATTTGAGTTCAAATTCTGAAGTTTGAAGTCGATGCAAGTGTCATAACGAAAGCACATATATAACGAAGTCCCTAGCTAGGGAGTAGGGACCATATATGAACATATATATATATATATATATATATGAAATATCTGTTTCCTCGATTCACTAGGATCGAGTCTCTGTTGCCCCCACGGAAATGGTATTCGGCAAGTGTTCTAGCTTCTCATTGCCTTGTTGCTAGGGTTCGTGAATTCTCAGTCGATCTGTGCTTACTGTTGGACCGGTCCATGCGTGAATGTTTGTGACTTTGGACACGGTTCGGTCGTATTCTTGAGTCTCCGCAGACTAATCTCGTTCATCATGTTCATGTCATCAAGCGCAGTACTGTATGTAGTCTGTGTAGTACTGCCCTATTTCTACCGTCCATTCATTAGTTCCTAGCTAGGAGGTACCACAGCAAAGCTCTTCTTTTATGTGTTTAGGTCTTTGTAACATTAGAAACTTGTTTTCATCACAGATGTGGCTTAATTCCTTTCTTATTACCATTGTTTGAATCAGTATGGCCTCGACTAAATACACGTTGAGGTCTTTGGAACATTACAAACTAGGTAGATTCCCCGCGTGTTGCTCACTACTACAACAGGGATTTTTAGGGACGGCTGGTGACCCTCTGTAGGGGCGGTTTTTCCAGCCGCCCCTAACAAAGGGTGGCTACAAATGCTAGATTTGTAGGGGCGGTTGGCCAGCTGCCCCTACGAATCGGTTTTTTAGGGGCGGTTGAATATTCCCTTACAAATTATTTTCTAGAAATTCGCGAATTCGGACCAAAAAATACGATTTTTTTAATTCGGGGAAGCCCCCACCAGTCCATTAACTTTTATGGGGACGTCATCTAGGTCCATCAACTCTGAAACTATATTTTTGAGTACCTAAACTTTTTAAGTGATTCACTGCAGGTCCATAACCCTTCATTGGCCCTTAAATCTAACGTACATTTGCAGAAAAACCCTTATCTTTCTATATCTTCTACGTGCTCGCCCTTGCTGCTCCATGCACTGAGCACGGACACCATCTTATTTGACAAATTGGACGACACCAGCAGGTCGCAGATCGGTCCTAGCTCGGGCGAGTCCATGTAGTCCGCCAGCGCCGATGTCAGCGGCGGCCCGCCCTCCCGAGGTGCCGCCCACTGCACGTTGTCTAGGTTCCAGATGGTCAGTGGCCACCGGTGTCTCCTCGTTGTTGGCCACCACCTGCTCTATGTACAAGATCGCGTCGTTGACGATGCTATGCGTGCAACCGGGGCACCATGGTCTACAGCGGCGCCAGCGCGGAAGCCATGTAGTCTGGCGGATGAAGATGAACCGAACAATGGTGAGGTAGACGCCCGGCCGTGTGCTCGACCATATGCCACGGGGCCGATGAGAGATGCTCTCGTTGAAACCCCAGAGGGATGCGTTGATGGACACGTCCTTGTTTTGAAGAACGGGCGGCGTGCTTGTCCTCCGCCCGGACGGACACGTCCTCGTGCATCGTCTGGTATTGCGGCACCGCTGTCAACGCCTAGATGGACATGTCGCCTACGCTCTCCTCGTTGTTCCAAAGCATGTTCCCGGCGCCGGCGGCCTGCTGCTGCCTGCTCTGCACCGCGTGTTGTTGTCTGGACCTGAAGAGCCGCAGCACACCAGCGCCTCGTCCCCGTCCAACGCGACGTGGGATACAATGCATGGTTACACCTACACTATCGGGTGGATCACGAGAACAGCTAGCCTTGCATCCCTTGCTTCACCATCCACCATCTAAATTGTTGGAACCGGTGGTGACTGGTGACCACCGAGTTCACGATCTCGGAGCTGGCTTACAGCCGGGCCGGCTCGTTACCACGAGTCTCCGCTCCCACAGGTCCCAGGTCCATCGGAGCTACAACATATAAGGCCTTGGGCCTTCCCAACCTAAATGACTAGCCTGATAGGTGGGGGTTCTCCTGCCTTATATGTTATGCTCCCCCACCATCGCTACACGATGTGAGACCAAACCCCAACAATCTCCCCCTTAGTCACACATCAGGGTGCCCCCACCATGATGTGACCCTGCCAAGATTTTTTATTGGGTTTAGCTTTTCCGACCTTGGACGGCTCTGACACCACTTGTTAGAACTCCGGCGATCACCGCCGAGCCCTGGATCAGGCCACAGCGAACGAACTTGCCGCGGTCGCCGCGAACACGATGAACAAGCGCACACACACGCGGGAGAGAGTGGAGATTTTCAACTGCGGTTGTCGCAGCCTTTACTGATGCATTGATTTGGATTTTACATGGGCTTGATCCGACATCCCTGCCACGCCGAGCAGCTGAACGATGCGCCGTCATTTGCGGTTGCCCGTGCGACATGCACGGCGTACACGACGTGGCAGAGAGATAGCCCTGGACGCGGTCACGGCGCACCAACGTGCAGTCTCCGCTGTGCCCGCGATTCTACGCAAATCATAAACATGTTTGTAACAAAAACAAACTGCTAACTAATGCATCTACATGACCGATACATATTTGACTCGATTACAGGATGCTTAATGCAACATTTCACCCCCTTAATCTTGTCAAACTCAAACTCTAATGACGCCGAGCTTCCTCCTCATCTCAGCAAATCTGATCCTCCTGAGAGGCTTCATCAGAATGTTAGCTAGCTGTTCATCAGTGCTCACGTGATCGACATCCACCACCCCATTGCCAACACACTCCATGGTGTAGTGGTACCGAGTGTCTATATGCTTGCTTCTTTCATGATACACGGGGTTCTTGCTTAGTTCCTGAGCAGACTTACTGTCAATGAGAAGTTTGAACTTCTTCACTTCAGTGCAGGTCAGATCACCTAGCAGCCTGCTCAACCACACACCCTGACAGGCTCCTGTTGCAGCTGCAATGTACTCAGACTCACAAGAGGACAATGAGACCACCCTTTGCTTTTGTGATGTCCAAGTGACAATGTTTCCTCCTAGGAAGAAGATAACACCAGTTGTACTTTTCCTCTTCTCTAGATCTCCTACATGATCACTGTCAGAATAGACAAGCAACTCTGAATGTGTTCCTTTATTATACTTGCAGCCATACTGAGTTGTTCCTACAATGTATCTTACTATTCTTTTGATAGCACTCCAATGTTCAGCATTTGGTGTTTCCATGAACCTACTCACCATTGCAACAGAGAAAGCAATATCAGGCCTGAAGTTAACCAAGTACCTCAGACTACCAACAACACTTCTGTATTTTGTTGCATTCATTACTAACTCAGGCTTGCTAGGCAGCAGCTTGATGTGCTGCTCCATTGGTGTATCCACAGGATTGCACCCCTTCATACCACAAGTCTCTACAATTTTCTCTGCATAAGCACTCTGGCAAATGGTAATTTCACCTGGTTTCTATTTCACCTCCATACCAAGATAATAGCTCAACAATCCCAGATCACTCATGTTGAAACATACTCTTCATCATCTACTGTTTGAATTCAACAATACCCTTGCTGTCTAGCCCACAAATAATGAGGTCATCTACATAAACCCCAACAAGCAGTAGTGAAGCATCTATTCCCCTCCTGTAGACAGCATGCTCCTCCTCACTCTTGTTGAAACCCAGTTTCACTAACTCTTGATCAAGCCTGGCATTCTAGGCTCTAGGTGCCTGCTTCAGGCCATACAAGGCCTTTTTCAGTCTGAGTACTTTTCTTGCAGAGCTAGAGTCAGCAAAACCTGGAGGTTGATGTACATACACTTCCTCCATGAGATCTCCATTGAGAAAGGCAGACTTCACATCCATATGATGCACTTCTCACTCCCCTTGAGCTGCTAGAGCAAGCAGCAGCCTGACAGTCTCCAACCTTGCTACAGGAGCAAAGACCTCATCATAGTCCACCCCCTGGATTTGAGCATATCCTTTTGCCACAAGCCTGGCTTTGTGTTTCACACCATTTCTAGCTGAGTCTCTTTTCACTTTAAAAACCCACTTCAAACCAATGGCTTTGTGGTCACTTGGTAAGTCTGAAATTTCCCAAGTCATGTTCTGGTGGATAGAATCCATCTCATCTTGCATAGCCCTTCCCGGCAATCTTCTTCTATGGCTTGTTCAACACTCACTGGCTCATCTGCAGCCAGCATACAAATGCCACTATATTCAAAATCCTGCACCTCATCAGTTAAGTCAAAGAGGTCTGTCAGAGTTCTGAATCTGAGTGGTGTTCCATGTGTTCCTTCAGAGGCAACAGTTGATGGTGTAGAAGCACTACCATGATCTAAAAGTGTAGCTCCTGGAGTATTGTTAGTATTTGGTGAACCCACAAAGGGTGACTATGGTTGAGCTCCACCACCTTGAGCCACACTGCCACTTCCACTAGATGAGCTTGCAATGTCTGAACCTGAACCTGCTCCTGCTGAATTTTCTGCAATTGTCGGATTAGGAATAGTGTCCTAAAACTGGACAATGAAAGTCTCTGGGTCACTTTGGCTGGTGTTTGTGACTTTGTTCCACTCCTAGGGAAGATTCTCTTCAAAAATTACATCCCTGCTGACAACAATTCTATTTGTTTCTGGATCAAGTAATCTATAACCTTTTGTTCCTGATTCATAACCTAAAAACACTGTTTTTTTGATCTGTCAGCAAGTTTGGTCAGACCTGGCCCAATCAACTTGACATGTGATGTACATCCAAAAACTTTGAGATGATTCACACTTGGCTTCTTACCATGCCATGCCTCAAAAGGAGTTTTGTTCTGCAGACTCTTAGTGGGTGATCTATTCAAGACATAAACAGCAACAGAAATAGCTTCAGCCCAAAATCTTGAAGGAACCTGCATGCTTTTCATCATACACCTTGCCATCTCAACAATAGTTTGATTTCGACGCTCAACTACACCATTTTGTTGGGGAGAGTAGGGTGTAGTAGTGTAGTGTTTGATGCCTGACTCAATGCAGAAGACAGATAACAAGTTGGAATTGAATTCTCCCTCCTTATCTGCTCTCAGGGATTCTAGTTTTCCTCCATGATCTATTTCTGCTTTTAGCTTGATTTTCTTGCAAAAACCTAAAGCTTAGTCTTTTGTCTTGAGAAACTCAACCCACATATACCTGCTAAAATCATCCACTACCAACAGGAAATAGGAGCAACCTCCTGGAGTTTCAGGGCTTATCTATCCACACAAATCAGCATGCACCAACTCCAAGCCTTTGTCAGCTCTGAAGTTTGAGACCTATGGAAAAGGAGGTCTATGCTGCTTACCCAAAGTGCAGCCATCACACACCTGTTCCACATGATCTACAACAGGCATTCCTGTCACCATCTCCTTCTTGCCCAAATCCCTGAGGGCTCTAAAATTCAGATGGCCAAATCTGCCATGCCACAACCATGCTTCATCATTGTGTTTCATCAGAAAACAGACAGGATTGACTAGCCCCAACTTAATTATGTATAACTTGTTGCCAGTTCTAGGTGCTGATATCAACAATGTGCCTTCAGGATCAAGCACATTCAATCTCCCATTTTTCAGAGAAACTTCACACCCCCTTTCTTCCAATTGACCCAAACTGATGATATTGCTTTTGAGCTTAGGAATGTAATACACATCAGTGAGTACCTTATCCTCTTGGTGCTGACCTTGCATCACCATGGAGTCGAGGCCTTGGATCTCGACGTAGGAACCATCGCCGAACCATACTGTTCCCCGTACGTTGTTGTCGAGGTAGGTCAGTGTCGATTGAGTCCCTGTCATGTGGTTATTGGCTCCGGTGTCTAGCACCCACACGCTATCAGGGCACTCAATCGACACCATGTTCTTCTCTGCGAGGTGGATGACCTGTGTTGGTGCTCGCTCAATGCCGGTCATTGGGTTGGGCCTTACTCAACCCAAAAGACTAGCCTGATAGGTGGTGGTTCTCCCGCCTTATATGTTGTGCTCCCCCACCATCGCTACACGATGTGGGACTAGCGGGCACAACGGAGACTGCACGTTGGTGCACCATGACCGTGTCCAGGGCTATCTCTCTGCCATGTCGTGTACGCTGTGCATGTCGCACGGGCGACCACAAATGATGGTGCATCGTGCAACTGCTCGGTGTGGCAGGGATGTCGATCAAGCCCATGTAAAAACTAGATCAATGCATCAGTAGAGGCTATGACAACGCAGTTAAAAATCTCCACTCTCTCTCGCGCGTGTGTGCGCTTGTTCATCGTGTGTGGCCTGATCTAGAGCTCGACGGTGATCGCCGGAGTTCTAACAAGTGGTATCAGAGCCGTCCAAGGTCGGAAAAGCTAAACCCGATAAAAATTCTCGGCACAGTCACATCATGGCGGGGGCACCCTGATGTGTGACTAAGGGGGAGATTGTTAGGGTTTAGTCCCACATCGTGTAGTGATGGTGGAGGACCACAACATATAAGTGGGAGAACCCCCACCTATTAGGCTAGTCTTTTGGGTTGAGTAAGACCCATGGGCTTTATATGTTGTCAGCTCTAGTGGACCTAGGACCTGTCGGAGTGCAGGCTCATGGTAACGAGCCGGGTCGGTTGCAAGCCAGCTCCAAGATCGAGAACTCGGTGGACATCACCGATTCCAACATGGTTTAGTCCCACATCGTGTAGCGATGGTGGGGAAGAACAACATATAAGGCGGGAGAACCCCCACCTATCAGGCTAGTCTTTTGGGTTGAGTAAGCCCAAATGGTGGGGGAGAACAACATATAAGGCAGGAGAACCCCACCTATCAGGCTAGTCTTTTGGGTTGAGTACTCAACCAAAAAGTACTCAACCCAAAAGACTAGCCTGATAGGTGGGGGTTCTCCCGCCTTATATGTTGTTCTCCCCCACCCGGTGGTGACCACCGAGTTCACAATCTTGGAGCTGGCTTATAGCCGGCCCGGCTCGTTACCATGAGTCTGCGCTCCCACAGGTCCCAGGTCCTCCAGAGCTACAACATATAAGGCCTTGGGCCTTCCCAACCCAAAAGACTAGCCTGATAGGTGGGGGTTCTCCCGCCTTATATGTTGTGCTCCCCCATCGTCGCTACAGTTGTCAAGGTAGGTTAGCGTCGACCGAGTCCCTGTCATGTGGTTATTGGCTCCAGTGTCCAGCACCCACACGCCATCAGGGCACTCAATCAGCACCATGTTCTTCTCCGAGAGGTGGACGACCTGTGTTGGCGCCCGCTCGACGCTGGTCATCGCAGCATTGGCCCGTCTGCTCCCCCCATGGCCACGTTCGCCTCCGGCTGCTTGGCCTCCTTCTTCTCCTACGTTGGTGATCTCAATTATGCCCTTATACATGTTATGTTGATGGTTTAATATGGTTATTAACTACCGTCAACAACATCCTTGACGCAATCAGCACCAAGACGCATTGTCTTCACCACATCCCATGCCTCATTGACAGTTTTCTTGCTCCCCAAGGTCGTCCACATATCCTTCGGGATAGAGCGCAGCAGCGCGCCCATCGCCTGCCGATCTTGTGAGCGCTTGACATTGGTGCCAGGCTCGATCACCTCCCAAATCTCCATGGCTTCGAAGTTGCATTGCATCAACATCGCCCACTCTGGATAATTGGAGTGGGTGAGCATGGCCACATCAGCGTGCCCTCGTGGACACCATTGGACATGGCGCTCGGCGACGCTCCGTTCTCTCCCATCTTCTCCGGCGGTGGCGTTTTCCTCCGATTGGACTTGAACTTCTTCAGCGCTGGTGACCTCGGTGGACTGATCGAGCCGCTGTAGAACATACAACGGCTCCCCTCGGCTCGTTACCACGAGCCTGCGCTCCCACAGGTCTCAGGTCCACTAGAGCTAACAACATATAAGGCCCATGGGTCTTACTCAACCCAAAAGACTAGCCTAATAGGTAGGGGTTCTCCTGTCTTATATGTTGTGCTCCCCTACCATCGCTAAACGATGTGGGACTAAATCCCAATAATCTCCCGTTTAGTCACACATCGGGGTGCCCCCGCCATATATGTGATGCTCGAGATTTTTTTTATCGGGTTTAGCTTTTCTGACCATGGGCTCATGATAACAACAATTGTTGGAACCGATGGTGACCACCGAGTTCTTGATCTTGGAGCTGGCTTGCAGCCGGCTCGGCTTGTTACCACGAGCATGCGCTCTCATAAGTCCCAGGTCCACCGGAGCTGACAACATATAAGGCCTTTGGGCCTTCTCAACCCAAAAGACTAGCCTGATAGGTGGGGGTTCTCCCGCCTTATATGTTGTGCTCCCTCACCATCGCTACACGATGTGGGACTAAACCCCAACAATCTAACAATTGGTATCGGAGCCGGTACCTGAGGTCAGAAAAAAGCTAAACCCGATAAAAAAATCTGGAGCGTCACATATGGCGGGGGCACCCCGATGTGTGACTAAATGAGAGATTGTTGGGGTTTAGTACCACATCGTGTAGCGATGGTGGGGAGCACAACGTATAAGGCGGGAGAACCCCACCTATCAGGCTAGTCTTTTGGGTTGAGTAAGGCCCATGGGCCTTATATGTTGTCAGCTCCAGTGGACCTAGGACCTGTGGGAGAGCAGGCTCATTGGTAACGAGCCGGGTTGGATGCAAGCTAGCTCCAAGATCGAGAACTCGGTGGTCACCACCGGTTCTAACATAAATCTGATCCCACACCCGGGGGAGCGCCGGAAGTCGCTTAGCACGGTCGCTCAGCACCATCACCACTGTTGCAGTCACCATGGAGCAGCGCAATGCCACGGCGTGTGAAGGCTAGGAGGGTGCCAGCCACAGCGTGCTCTATACCGGCTCCCTTGCCACGTTGGCCTGTCTGGCTTCACGTTGGCCCCAGCAAGGGCGAGCACATAGAAGATGGAGAAAGATAGGGCCTTTTCTGCAAATGTACATTAGATCTAAGGGCAAACGAAGGGTTATGGACCTGCAGTGAACCACTTAAAAAGTTTATGACCAAAAAATGCAGTTTTAGAGTTGATGGACCTAGGTGACACCCCCACGAAAGTTAATGGACCTCCGGTGCATTTTAGTCTTTGGGTTATGCCTGTGCTGTCACCCAAAATGGGTATCTCATATAGGTACTCTGTTTGAGGCCAACACAGTACTATCAAAGATCTATTTTGGGTTTGGGTGCCCTTACAGGTCTTTGTTGGAGACAGTTGGCCAAATTTGGATGCGAAACGTGCTGTTTGGAGGCCTTGGTCCGTTTTTTTAGCAGAATTGACCGAGAATCTATTCCAACAAGGCTCATGTCTGACCTCAGAATCCACTGATGCAGTTGAGTGGCCGAGAGTGTGTTATGGGCTGGGTTTTATGTACAACCACATGCGTGCTTACTTCCGACGACTCCCGGTACCAAATCCGACAGGAAAGGTGGTTGAGGACCGGCCAGTTGTATAACTTGTTCATGTAGTAGCAATGCACATTAACAAATAAAACATGGTTCGAGCCACATGTTATGCATTTAGAATATTGCAAAGCTAAAACATTAACAAAAGTCATTTGATAGTTGGAAAAGAAAGAATATTTGTCTATAGCATAAGCGCAAGTGAGAGTCTCTGGGACCTTTATTACTACTCCAATAAGCCTAAAATCAGTAACCAGATATAAGTACAACTTGTGATATGTCAGACTAGTATTTTATTCTCGCATTGTCTTCTGTTCTAAATTAACTAAGTATATATCATATCGAGAAATGTACTAGTATAAACCACTTCAAAAGAATTCATTTTTCCTTGAAAGGCATTGTAGTGTAGGCAAGCTATTTACGACGATATGAAGGTTGGGGCGGGCAGCCGGGGTGCCCGGGTTTCTTCCAGCTGCAGTTGCCACCGCCCGGGCGTCTCGGCCCATTATTGCCCTTGTCTAGCACCTGCATCACCATCGTCGTCCCGCCGTGCGCCCCTGCCGCCGCATGCAGCAAAGGCCTCGCCGGGACGATCACTTCGTGGCATTGCATCAGCAGCACGGCCACCACCGCCGCCTTCACCATCATTGCGGTCGTCATCGATGCCATGTCAATCAGACAACCAAATAATCGATCCCTTGCGCAACAATCACCTATATATACCGCTACTAGTGGAGTGTATGTATGTACGTAAAATGATGCGTCAAGTGGCTTGGTTTTTGTTGGAGGGAGGAACTACTAGCTAGGGAATTGAAGCATGCGTGCATATGTATGATGGCTTCCTTTTATACTTCGTTACCCCATATGTAATGTGTTGTCTGAAAAAGTACAGTAAAAACGAAGGACGGGGATGGGTCAGTTCTTCGCCTCTTACTGCTACTAGTATTTTCGGGTCTTCTTAATTTTGTTCTCAGTTGAAGCCTAAGCTACGTTACGTTGTTTTCAACTGTCGTTGATCGCCGCGGTCCATATTTGAGTTCAAATTCCTAAGTTTGAAGTCGACGCAATTGTTCTAACGAAAGCTTATATGAATTAAAATTATAAGGTGCCTAGCTAGCTAGACCACATATGAACATACATACTACTCTGATCCGACCCTGAAACATTGGTTTAATTTCCTCCTTTCGGTACGAACGAGTCCCACGGAAATGGTTCAGAAAGATACTCTCATGCATTGCCATGTTGTTTGGGTTAAAAATTGTGAATTCTTAGTCGATCTCGGCTACTGGTTGGACCGGTTCATTCGTGAATGTTTTGTACCTTTGAACGGTTCGGGTCATATATAGTGATGAGTCCCCGCGGACTGATGATATTGATCCATCAATACAAGTTTATATATTATATGCGGCGGGCTTATAAGTTATATATATGCTGCTCTGATTTAAATTATTTATATTATTGTGGTATATATGTACGTAGCTTCCTAGAACATAGACACTGGTTTTGTCTCCTTTATGTGAGTATATAAGCGTAAAGTGTGAGCACCATTTCTTAGTTTTGGACATTGAGGTCTTTTTTTTAGACCAAAGAAGAATTATATTAGATTATAGTTGGGTACATATTTACGCTACAAACACTCTGGAATACACTATATATCCAGAAACTGATTTTCATCTAAATTGTACCCACGCTGTGAATAGCTCCAAATCTCAAATCTAAACCTGTATGATGCTTCATATGGATGACTGTATAGGCAAACACTCGTCAAATGTTAGAATATTAGGCAATTTTAGTAGCAATTTTATCCCAGAAAAGACAGTAAGCAATATGAACATGTTGGTGACATCATATATGTGCTTGTGTGTCTTATGCGTGATGAGCATATAGATGATACTCAAACTAATGATTGATAGCCAAGACCTTAAAAGGTTCGTTCCATAAACATATCCAGCGGCAGAGCCGGATGCACTCGAAGACATAGTGCCTGTCGATGTAGTCGTCCCGCTCGATGTAGTGCAGATGAGAAGCTGTGCCGATCACCAGCGATCCTCCAGGAAGTAGAAGCTCAAGCGAGTAGTCGTGTCCAGTGACACTCCCATCCTTCACCCGAGCAGATGAACTCGAAGACGGTAGACGTTCTGGAGGCCTACTCTCCCTATTCCCTGTGCGCACAGGGACCGGGACGAGGAGAACCAGAGAGCAGCTGAATATGTGGTTGTCTCACGAAGCGAAGAAGAATAACTGACAGAGCAGATGGGATTATAAGCTCGTGGCTGGGAAGTGAAGAGGCTCTTGAGGAGATCAAGACACAGACGAGAGAGCTCTCGCCATCAAGGCTCAGCGGTAGTAACGGAGGAAACTCCCATCATCAAATTGCCACTAATTAAAAATGGAAGAAACTCCCGTAATTATGCAACTTGATTGGCAAAACCCGGCCCCATCTGTCCGTCCACTCGCCACCTGCCTACCTGTCTACCTCGCCACGCCCACGGCCTCGGCCTCGGCCTGGCCCGGCCGGCGGCGGCCCGCGCACGCGTGTGGCATACCAGCATCCTTTTCTCAGCTTCTCAATATAGATAGACAATGTCCAACCATATAAATTGAGTCAACATCTAGTCAAAATCCCGTATGGTATTAAACCATATATCGTGCATTAATATGGGCCATAGAGTTTATTTGATTTATTAAATATTATATGAGCCAAGCCCCATAATATATCCAACAATCCCCACCAAACTCTAGGGTTCGTAGTAAAATAGTCTCAAAACTACATTTCTTTGATATACCAGAGTTTTGATGGAGACTGTTAAGTTGAACATCCATCTAGAGCTATAGTTATACTCAGTCACAACTGAACAATGGACTATGCCTTGAATTGACAGTTTTGTGTGAGGTGAGTTTCACTAAAGTTCTTATCTGGTACTAGGCTACAACTAGCATCCTCTCTATTTGAAGCATATAAGTCACACTTCAAGGCCTCCCATGAGTATCTAGAAATTACCCACATCTCATAGGTTGTGACTAGCAATTTAACTCATATAGGTGTGTTCCTTCTAGGACGTTCTATAGGACAACATCTCTGCTTAAATAAGCCACTAGGATCACATTAAGGAATTAACCATCCTGCCATACCGCATTGGAGAAACAGTGCGTCCCAAACGATTCAGACTTTAACATAAGAGGTCTCTCCCTCAGTCAACCACTAGCTTGTTTCACCATCCTACTTCACGGGATCTCCGATCACATAGGACAGTTTACCACTATGGAATGACTTCAAGTAGATCTCAAGCCCAACTCTCTCGATGCACCTTCTATCACATTGCGTGATAGACCCTTTGTGAACTGATCTGCCAGATTCTTTGATTTATGGACATAGTCCAATGCAATTACTCTGGAGTTTCTCAGTTTTCTAACAGATTTTAACTGCCTTTTCACATGCCTTGTAGACTTCATGTTGTCCCTAGAACTGTTCACCTTGATTATCATCGTTTGGTTATCACAGTTCATGGAAATGGCCGGTATCGGTTTTTTAACTACCAGTAAACCCATTAGGAGCTCACGAAGCCACTCGGCCTCAACGCTGGTGGTGTCTAATGCTGTGAGTTCTGCTTCCATTGTTGACCTCGTTAAGATGGCCTGCTTGCAAGACTTCCATGAAACAGCGCCACCTGCAAGTGAGAACACATATCCACTTGTGACGTAAATCTCATCAGCATCAGATATCCAATTTGCATCACAGTTGTAATGGAACCGTCCAAATTATAAGAGCACAAGTACAAAAACAATCACCGAAGTGATCAAATTCTCGCACTTGAGCCCATATAACTCCGGTAGTCCAATGAAATCATGAGGGATTTCAAACCAACCAACATACCAGCCAAGATCGTAGTGATTCAACATAACAAGTCACATGTTACAACCATTTCACAAGTAATTCAATATACATCGGAGTTCAACGTAGTTATTACAACTTAAGTTCAAAAGTAGCGGAAGCAAAGTAATTTGAAACTAACAACACCTTTATTTCAAATATATGCCAGTACTAAGGTCGACTTCTAACAAAAGCTTTAGAGAGAAGATAACTCAGAAGGATCATGCCCGTGATCACACTCCGCCTCTACGGCAGGAGCCAACCAACTCTTGCAGTCGCCATGATACAGCACAACCTGCAACAAGTGGGGATAAAACCCTGAGTATGAGAAGGTACTCAGCTAGACTTATCCGTCAGAAACCAGAAATAAAGTGACACCAAGGATCATGCAAGGCTGATATAAAGTGGGGCTAGCTTGACAACATTTTGCATAAAAGCTTAATATAGATGATCAATCATTAATGCTTAAGCATCAAGTTAATTATCATTAACCTGTCCTCTATATTAGAACTTGTACTAGAGCACTCACTTTATTAGGAGCAAACAATATTAACCATAGCAGGTATAAATTAAGGCAACCTTTCTATCGTTATCCAATTAACCATCTGTTCAATTTAATGGAATCTACGTTGCCGCTGCTCAATTCAAGTGCTCACTAACCGGGAGCGACGACGATTCGAATCCAATTCCTATCCAGCTGGAGGGGTATTTCTAACACTCACCGCGCAGGCCCCTGCCAGGGTCGCACAAGCCACCTTTCGTACAATTCAGGAATCGTGGGTCCGAATGATGTCGCAGCCCCAAGGGCGACACTCTGCCAGGTAATAGGGACTCTAACCCCCCCTTGGTCTCATGCCAATGTCCCCAAGCACATCCTTTCTCTCCTCCAAGAAGCAACCTACCATTCGATTCCCGGCCTGAACCATATTACTCGGCTTCGCAGTCGGAACGACTTATCCGGCCAACTAAGTGTTAGACTGCGTTCAACATGACTCAAGGACATACAGCGAATCGGTCCTTAAACGACTCATACGGGGATAGATCCACACCCAAGACCTCCATGCCTTATTGCTTCACTATCGTCATCCCGCCCGGTCTCATTTCATTTTATTAACACATGGTTCCATTCCACGATAGCAATATAGCCAACCGTACCATATATGGATATCCCTATATCTCGCAGGTGACAGGAAATCACCTGACTTTTACCGCTTAAAGCAGGGCTAAGCATCTATTCGATCCTAGTCTATGTAGGATTCAGGGATTCATATATCTGGACAAGGAATGATATAATGCAGCAAGGTTTTCAACAACCTCCTACCACTTAATGCAACAATACTTATAACATATATATAATTAATTGCTTTTGAAGGTAGGAGGCTTATAATGCTCCGGGGCTTGCCTGGGGTCTGACTCAAGTTAGAGTATGTCAGATGAAGTCACTTGGCGAGCAACCTCCAATCTATCACTTGTCCGGTCCTTCTATCTTCCGGTTTGGATCCACCAAACACCGTCTTCGGGTTTGGCTCCAACGTCACATCCTTCACACGTTTCTGCTAGCGTACCTATATGAGATGCAACCATGCACATGTGTGAATGCATAGAAGTGCAATAAACAGAGTAATCAAACAAGCATACCCAAGATCTCATCAACACCTAGAGCTAATTAACTTAATCCATATTAGGGCATAACATAGAAGATAGAAAGCACATCAATCAAGGCACAAGTATCATAAGATTACCGGGTACCAACCCAAGTACCATCAAAGATATGAGTCACACTTCAATACCCAAGCGTGACAAAGTTAATCAAAGTACTAGAACTAGAAATTGCTACCTTCTGGACATCAGACCAACAGCTGAGTAATTTAATCATAACTGGAGATCTACAACTCCAAATGACTTGCAAGAAGACATTATGAAAAGCTTATGAAATTATCTATATTTTATTTATAATCATCACAGCATGATTCCAAAGTTTAACATGTCGAATTTATATAAACACAGCAACTAGTCTAACAAGACAGAGAGCAAGCAATTCTGTAACCCAACTTTAAACAGCCATAACTCCTAAACCATATGGCCAAATGCTGCCAAATTTTAACAGAAGCTAGATATATAAATTATCTACAACTTTTGTATAAACAAGTTTCACAATAAAGCACATTATCATGAAGAACTTTACCAAGTTTCCAGATCTGTCTAGAAACCTCATTTGCAAGAAATAATTATTAACTTATGTTGCAAATATATAATTGGACAAAACCAACTTTACCACGTCGAGCTCGAGCACGAGCGGCAATGGCGGCCATGACCGGTCACTGTGACGGTTTCCCTTACCTCGGCGGCCTACTATGGCGCAGGTAGGTTAGCAAGATTGAGGAGGCCATGGTGTAGCTATGGTTGCGGCGAAGGAAGATGGAGGCGCTGCCGCGGCAATGGATTTGGCAGCGGCGAGCTCGGAGCTCTGCTCCAGCGCCCATGGCGGACGCGGCCACGCTCAGCACACGGGGCGCTCGGGAGCGATGAAGGGGATGGGAAGAACGGGGCGAGTAAGGAGGGAGTGAGACCGAGGGCAGGCGCTTGGGCGGCTTCCCAATGGCACCGGGCTCAAGGCACGCGGCAGCAAGCAAGGCGCATGGCGGCCACGTCCCAAGGCGCGTGTTCGCCCCATAGGCATTTTAACGAACACTTGGCGGCCGTCGGTGAGGACGACGTGGGGAGCCAATTTGGGCCACTTCCTGGCCGAATCAGTTCTTGGGCCAAAAATGAATTTTGTTCACCTCAGCCTGCTTTACATTTTTCATTAAGAGACCAAGGTCATTAGAGCTCTTCAACAACGGTTAATTAGGCCACAAACTGTCAGTGTCAGTGCCTTGATAATGGTCACGGAAATTCACTTTCGGAGGTCAAAACTCGGTCAAACTCAGTGCAACTTTTTGCATGCTCTTCTCCATAATATAACCTTCAACTTTTATTTTTGGCCCAACTCAAGTTGCTTAACGAATTTCAGAGAACGCGGAATGCCAATGCCGAAGACACTAAAATCAGGGTTTTAAAATTGCTAAGTGTTGGAAACAGTCCAAATTCTAACTTGTGGGCCCTTTTTGAGCATGTTCCACACATTTTCATGACTTGACTCTTAAACAAAGTTTGTTCCTTATAAAATTCTCTACAACTTTGTAAAAGGGTGCACAGTCATGCAAAGCTTCTAGGTCACACTTTGGAAGTGGTCAAACAAAAGTGTTCTAGGGTTCATACATGGTCAACCATCTCTTAGAAGCACATTTAGGCAAAATGATCAACATGAACATTGCTCCATTAAGTGTCCTAAGTGTAGTTAAGGTGTTGTAGAGGCCAAACATACACACCATGCATAGGTTGCACAAAGTATAGACCTCACATGCATTGAAACATAGAACTTAAGTGAAATGCTACAGTTGTTTCATCACCATGTTTCAATTGTCTCATGTTTTTGTTTCAAGATACATGCTACTCATGTTTCACTAGGTTGTCCCACATGTGTCCAAGATGTGTTGCACATGTTGCATTTGTATGTTGCATAAACACTAGTTTACATGTTTCCTTGTTTCATATGCATGTTTCAGTTATAATCCAAACAAGCATATAACTTATCATTTCATGTGACTTTTTGATTCCAAACTCCATCAAACTTTTCCAGGGATCAATGTAGATAGGTACTAAGGTGAGACACATAAATATATTGTAATAACACTACCCAAGCATATATTTTGAAAAGAGGCCTATATGTAAAGCAATGATGCAACATCCACTTTAGGTTAGGCTCATCTCCATAGGTGGACCTTGACATTGTCATCTTCACTTAATCTGTCATATTTGAGCTCAAACTTACTACTTAATGAGTGACAAACACCTAGGGTGTTACAACCCTCCCCCCTTAAAAGAATCGCGTCCCGAGATTCGGTGCAAAGGACTTTTCAAGGGAAGAGAAACATGTTATCTAGTTTCCAACATCCGCTATAGCATTCAACTACAAAGCTTCAACATCGGTGAATAATTTGGTCAAAGGCACTTTCTGATACTTACTCTTCATTGTAAAATTTGTCTGAAGAATTTCCTTCATTGACTTCCATGAAGCATTGTTACTTTGGGAGGAATCCCAGATAGCACAGTACTACATTCTCAATGTACGGAGATCATTTGGTCCATGAGCGACCACTCACAAGTACCTGATTCTTTAATGAACACAGCATGGTCCGTATGAACTTTACATTAGACCAAAATATTCAGAAGTATACTCGTTGAAATGGCTCTATGTTCACACGGTTTTGAAAAGCAGTTCTCTACCATAAGTGGCTTGAGTACAACCTTCCAAAAGGGTGAGATCATAGACGACAAATATACTCTGAGGCCATAGGATACTGACTAACCAATAGACGGGGTCTATGTTGGTCGTAAATGTTCAATCATTCACATATCAACTAATGGAAAGCTACTTACTATTCCATGCGTGCAGTTCTCTTTCTCTGACGACAACACTGTATTATCTGTGTCTGTTGAGGGATCAGTGAATGTGATAGCTGACTCCGTCGGCTTCGTATTTCTATCAAATGTTACCTAAGAAGATTCTTTTATCCAAAGACCACAGTTATCTGAGTTAAAACAGATGCAACCTCTTGGGTAAAAATATTTATAAGGTACTAAGGTATGTCATCATTAGAAAATTAGTACCAAAGCAAAATGTAGTGAGGCCTTAAGGACAACAAAAGTTGTAATAATTACTAAATCGCGGGAAGTAGTCTACCACCAAGCGATTGAGTAAAATTTTCCTTGGTGACTTAGTTGTACTGTAAGTTGAGTTGACTTGTAGCATAACAACTTTGTCAGGCCAACTTTCACCTTGAGGCTTCCTTTTTAGGATCAAACAGCAGCTCGAAGATGGGAAATCTGTTGTTTGACACTTTTCAAATTGCTTTTGATTCGCGATGGTATAAATTGATTTGCAAAAACCAAGGCTGCTCGTACATTGGGGATACGAGAAAGCAAAAGCAAATAAAAGAGTGTAAACTAGTATCTGTGAGACCTCAAAAGGGCCATCCAACAGCAGATCTTGACTATTAATTTACATACCAATCCGAGGATGCACACGCTTTGAACTTGCAGGTTACTTTTGCAAGGCAAAACACATACTCTACTTGGAGAACATTCCTACAAGGATAAGGAACCCTTTTCGAATATTTCTCAACACTTCATCCAATAGAGTCTTGAATAAAAAAAAATTTGTGGCTCCTAAGGGCACAAGTATGCTAATTGAAACTAGGGCATGCTTTCCCTAATTCTTCACTTTAGCTGATAGAACACCTTACACTATCTGTGTGATTGTCCAAGATGGAATTGACTTGATCACAATAGCTCTAGAAGATAGAGTATCGCCCAAGTTGTTGACTAGTTGTTTAACTTCTTATTGGTTATTGCTCTGTAAGACATAGCCTTCGTAGCTACCAAGGAGTCATTAACTAGCTGGAGATTAACGTTCCTATTGGTAACTAATTAGTTGTCTCTCAACACTAAAAAGTTCCAAATCTTCATTCTTGATCATAATAATTATGGTTGATACAAAGCAGATGGTTGCCATCGAAGTTAGCAGATAAGGAGTCACACCAGAGATAGTTGATTTCGATGGTATGGCCATTATGCATACAAAGGTTAAAACTTGCATATTGTAACGATTGAGTCTTATCCAACGGATGACTTGTCCAACATTAAGTGGATTGTGTCCTTTTCATCCAATAGGAATGAGATACTTCGCTCACTAGATGGTGGTCGTCAATACTAGGACAACTAAGTAGAGTCACTCGTCTACCACCTATTGCAGTCTGTTAATGTTTATATCAGTAACCTATTCTTCAAAGGTTATCCTCTTAGCAACTTCAAAAGGAAGCTCCACTACTTTTGGTCTAAGATATGGATCTTACGATACGATATGGAGAGATAACCAAGGAAGAGTTCACCTGAGAATAACACGTTGATGTTGTTCCACAATGGATCATGACTAGAAACCACGATACCAGCGCGTGCCGAGCAGCACAACCTTATGTCGGCCGCCCACAGGAGGCTCTCGGTTTCGTCGCGGCACCGTTAGTTGCTACTCATAACACCATTACCGATCACACCACCAAGGTGAAATTTCAAGTGACACAATTTGGGTGGTTAACAACAAGCATTATACAAGGAAGGATAGCAAACAAAGGTATTCACAAGGTTTAGAATCAACAGGGAAGCTATCCGTAGATCAAAACACCTCACAAGAGAACATAGCTCAATTGCTGAATGCGACTAAGCACGAGATTTTTGCTTAATTCCATATACACCTAGCGTTCACCACAGTGAGGCCAAAACGAAAGATTACCACGAGATTTGGTCATGTTGGACCACAACATGAGATCAAGACTGGTAAACATCTCGAGACTTGAGAAGGTTGGGGATGGATTAAGAAAATTTCACGGGCGAAAACCGATCTGTAGTCATAGATTGAGTTGATAGGGTAGATGCACGAATTTGCAAGCACATGATTTAGAGGCCATAGCAGAGATACATTGCGTCACACTAGCTAACCTTTAGGAGAGGTAACCAAAAGGTCCAACATAGATTTGGGTACGGTCTCCACAATTGGCAACGTACGAACCATGGTCAAAGGCTAGCATTGATGAGAGTTAACTTGGTTGGTCAGTCGACAAGGGTCTTCACAAAAAAGGTTGGAAAACATCCACGACTCATGCAAATAAATAGGAGAACTAAACTTTGGGCTTTCGGTCAAGCAAAGGCATGGATACAAACATTCAAGGGCTAACCACCAAGTCTACAGGCTCAGGCTCCTAAGAGAGAGAACCTAATTGAAGACAACGACCATACCATTACGTAATGTGAACGTTGTTCTAGATAAAGCTATGCGACACTCGTATGCTTACCGAGGTCAAACGAGGTGACAACTAGGGCACTACCTAGATAACAAGCATACATACAACATTACAGTCAAGCAGACATTGGAGAAAATTCAAACAATGGGCTTAAGCAACCAATACAAAGCACAAGGCTCTCCTAACATAAGCATTTAACTCAAGCATGAACTAACTACAAGTTTAGCTCAAAACAAACGCTAGCTAAGGTGGCTAACTTAGCATGTGCAAAGAATCTGGACAGCAACGCAGTAGTTACTTGCTTCCACCATAACTGAGGTTGTAGACATCCCACAAAGGTGATCCTAGACTTTCTAGAAAGCTTAGGAAGATGACTAAACTTTAGTTATTCATACCAAAAGCTAAATCATAGATTAACATGGCCAACAATGCTAATGTTTTAGATCTGTACCAATATGGACAGAAAACTGACAAGAACTTTAAAAATGTATAACTAGAGTTCTAGGGACACATCAAGGCTGAGCCTTAACTTTATGTAAGGATTTTTAAGTTTTCTATAACTTTCTTATTATCATATTAAGATTATTCTATATCTAACAAGGCCAAACATGATAAAGAAGACATCTCTGCCCAGATTTGAACAGATTCTGTCATTCCCCTTTGTAAGCTCATAACTAGAGATTTATACCATCAAAAGTAGTGATCTTTAGCATTTTGGAAAGCTTAGAAAAATTACTACACTTCCTCTAATATTTCCAAGATATGATTCCATAAGCACATAGGTCAAATAAAGCAAACATTCAGATCTGTTCTGAACATGAGCAGATTCTGACAACAAACTTCTAAAATTTATAACTCCCAAACCATAAGGCCTAGTGTCATAAAATTTTTGAAAAAGTTAGATAAGTAAGTTAGATACAACTTTGGTATTCTCTATAACTACAGAAAACACCATTACGATCATGAAAGCATCACTACAACAGAAACCGTTCTAGCAACCAACGTCCAACAAGCAAAACAAAGCTTGCCTTTGTTCTACTTAACAAGAGAGCACACAAACATGTTATTCTAGTAGTTCTAAACATTATTACCTTAGACCAACCAATTTAATTCATTAGTAAGAATCACAATTACTTAGGTGAGGTCTAAAGAATTTGCAAACACTTGTATGAACAACATATCCACCACTTGGCTAAACTAGAGGACATTTATAGGTTCAAACATGTACCCATAATTATTTCTAACAAGACTAAGCACATACTTTTCTCAAACAATATGGAGTAAGGCATTCTTATTTAGCTTCACTCAAGAAAGATAGTGTAACACATTGATCACAAGTTACACACTATAGAACAAGGGTGAGAGGAGTATAGCTATGCATAAAGCAACAATCATGAAAATGCATGCTTCGTCCTATTCGTCCTCACAAGATTGCCAACCTAAGGTGGCGATCACGTTCTATATCGGTGGCATAACACGTACTCTCTCGATATATAGCTAGTCGATAGCTACATTCGACTTACGCATTTATGGTTAGCGTGCCTGCAGAAATTTTTCATTGCAGCCCAACAATTCCCTAAATACAGCACACAATGAAAGCAAGAAAGTAAACTTCTAAGTACCCTCATATACATATACCCCAGTATATATATATATGTAGCACCAAAACTACCCGAATCATCAATCACCCATAATTAAGTACCTTCATATATACATGTGTGTAACATGTACATAATCCAGTAACCAAAACTAGCTCTCCCCTAGACCGCAGGTTGTACGGTCATGCTCTCACAACTCACACTTACCTGAGCGTAGGTGCGATGTTACATAAAAGTAAACTAGCGACATATATGACTATCTCATATATGAAGGCTACCACCAATCTAACACACCGGGTAGCATAGTGTGGGAGAGTCATCACACATACATACCTTGGCCTAGGCGTAGATGCATAAATGAAAAACCCCCAAGTTAGTATTTATATAAGCCACCTAATAATCCTTATATGGGCATAAGGAAATTGACCACTGGCATACTTAGATTTAGAATTCAGTTTTCACAAACCTATATATAGCTATAAGTTGATAAAACTGATTTTATAAAACAAAACCTTTGTTTTAAATACACATACGACAAGTTTAATGTTGAATCTTGCTCCGATGCCAGCTGTAACGGAACCGTCCAAATTATAAGAGCACAAGTACAAAAACAATCAACGAAGTGATCAAATTCTCGCACTTGAGCCCATATAACTCCGGTAGTCCAATGAAATCATGAGGGATTTCAAACCAACCAACATACCAGCCAAGATCGTAGTGATTCAACATAACAAGTCACATGTTACAACCATTTCACAAGTAATTCAATATACATCGGAGTTCAACGTAGTTATTACAACTTAAGTTCAAAAGTAGCGGAAGCAAAGTAATTTGAAACTAACAACACCTTTATTTCAAATATATGCCAGTACTAAGGTCGACTTCCAACAAAAGCTTTAGAGAGAAGATAACTCAGAAGGATCATGCCCGTGATCACACTCCGCCTCTACGGTAGGAGCCAACCAACTCTTGCAGTCGCCATGATACAGCACAACCTGCAACAAGTGGGGATAAAACCCTGAGTACGAGAAGGTACTCAGCTAGACTTATCCGTTAGAAACCAGAAATAAAGTGACACCAAGGATCATGCAAGGCTGATATAAAGTGGGGCTAGCTTGATAACATTTTGCATAAAAGCTTAATATAGATGATCAATCATTAATGCTTAAGCATCAAGTTAATTATTATTAACCTGTCCTCTATATTAGAACCTGTACTAGAGCACTTACTTTATTAGGAGCAAACAATATTAACCATAGCAGGTATAAAATAAAGCAACCTTTCTATCGTTATCCAATTAACCATCTGTTCAATTTAATGGAATCTACGTTGCCGCTGCTCAAGTCAAGTGCTCACTAACCGGGAGCGACGGCGATTCGAATCGAATTCCTATCCAGCTGGAGGGGTATTTCTAACACTCACCGCGCAGGCCCCTGCCAGGGTCGCACAAGCCACCTTTCGTACAATTCAGGAATCATGGGTCCAAATGATGTCGCAACCCAAGGGCGACACTCTGCCAGGTGATAGGGACTCTAACCCCCCTTGGTCTCACGCCAATGTTCCCAAGCACATCCTTTCTCTCCTCCAAGAAGCAACCTACCATTCGATTCCCGGCCTGAACCATATTACTCGGCTTCGCAGTCAGAACGACTTATCCGGCCAACTAAGTGTTAGACTGCGTTCAACATGACTCAAGGACGTACAGCGAATCGGTCCTTAAACGACTCATACGGGGATAGATCCACACCCAAGACCTCCATGCCTTATTGCTTCACTATCGTCATCCCGCCCGGTCTCATTTCATTTTATTAACACATGGTTCCATTCCACGATAGCAATATAGCCAACCGTGCCATATATGGATATCCCTATATCTCGCAGGTGACAGGAAATCACCTGACTTCTACCGCTTAAAGCAGGGCTAAGCATCTATTCGATCCTAGTCTATGTAGGATTCAGGGATTCATATATCTGGACAAGGAATGATATAATGCAGCAAGGTTTTTAACCAACTCCTAGCACTTAATGCAACAATGCTTATAACATATATATAATTAATTGCTTTTGAAGGTAGGAGACTTATAATGCTCCGGGGCTTGACTGGGGTCTGACTCAAGTTAGAGTATGTCAGATTGGCGAGCAACCTCATATCTACCACTTGTCCGGTCCTTCTATCTTCCGGTTTGGATCCACCAAACACCGTCTTCGGGTTTGGCTCCAACGCCACATCCTTCACACGTTTCTGCTAGCGTACCTATATGAGATGCAACCATGCACATGTGTGAATGCATAGAAGTGCAATAAACAGAGTAATCAAACAAGCATACCCAAGATCTCATCAACACCTAGAGCTAATTAACTTAATCCACATTAGGGCATAACATAGAAGATAGCAAGCACATCAATCAAGGCACAAGTATCATAAGATTACCGGGTACCAACCCAAGTACCATCAAAGATATGAGTCACACTTCAATACCCAAGCATGACAAAGTTAATCAAAGTACTAGAACTAGAAATTGCTACCTTCTGGACATCAGACCAACAGCTGAGTAATTTAATCATAACTGGAGATCTACAACTCCAAATGACTTGCAAGAAGACATTATGAAAAGCTTATGAAATTATCTATATTTCATTTATAATCATCACAGCATTATTCCAAAGTTTAGCATGTCAAATTTACATAAACACAGCAACTAGTCTAACAAGACAGAGAGCAAGCAATTCTGTAACCCAACTTTAAACAGCTATAACTCCTAAACCACATGGCCAAATTCCACCAAATTTTAACAGAAGCTAGATATATAAATTATCTACAACTTTTGTATGAACAAGTTTCACAATAAAGCACATTATCATGAAGAACTTTACCAAGTTTCCAGATCTGTCTAGAAACCTCATTTGCAAGAAATAATTATTAACTTATGTTGCAAACATATAATTGGACAAAACCAACTTTACCAACATTTCACACATGACTAATGAACACCAGAAAACATAGTATCCATTACTAAATAAATTCTTTTAATATATTTTCTTAATTTATTTAGATAAATAGGTGGAATTATGAACACCTATCAAAAGTGCACAATAAATTCTACCAAATTTACAGTGTCCTACTAATGCTCCCAAAAGTCTACTGTACAAATTTCAAACCACGTGGACATATATATCAACCTCTATGAAAAAGACAAATGGCTATTGCAAGAATTCGTGTGAGAGCAAGATGAATCAATAACTCACTCATACTACAACTAAAATTCATGAAATTTTTACCACACATCAAACATCACATGGGTAGCATGCCACAAAAATTTCACTTCATTTGGAGCCCTAAATTTGCAGTTATGAAAATGACAAATACAACTAACAAAGAAAACCTAGATGCAAAGATCTATTTTTAGAACTAAAACATAACATATTATAGATCTAATACATAGAGAATTTCACAAGGATTCCAAAAAGTCCTTATTTACTATTTTTGGAGCTTCCTAGTATGAGATACTAATTTCCAAAGTTTTAGCCAAAAATCTGCATAAAAAAAGGAAAAAAAGGAAAACACTTTCGCCTCGAGACCCCTGGATTTTCGCTGAATCAACCCGAGCTCTGCTTGTACTGTTCATATGAGTCACAGGCTTCGCAGTGAGGCCCCTGCAAGAATTTTATTTAAACCGAGCAAATAGATCCTAACTGCACTATTCATTTGAGTCTAGGATTTCACAGAAAACCCCCTGCAGTTTCCTCAATTCATGGCGTGAGGACCTTCCTCTTCCTTCCCCTAGACATCGAACCAGAGCAAGGCAGAGGATCGCCGGTGACGCCGGGATCCGGCCGGAGACAGCCCTGCGGCGGAATTGAAGGGCAGAGCGAGCACCCAGGTGCTCGCCCGCACCTATGGGATTCCGAGGACGGCCGGAAGGTGGTTCGTGGCATCCTGGCCACGAGCTCGAACGCTGCAGTAGAAGCGGCTCTGGTGGCCACTCCGACGAAGAGCGGTAGCGTCGAATGGAGAGGAGCTGCAGCTTCGCAGGACCCGCATGCTCCCGTGGAAGGCCGTGGCTTGGTCGGAGACGGTCGGAGGAGGCGGGGCCACGAGCGTCGGCGGTCAGCAACAGCGCCACCGCGGCTGGCCATGCCCCGGCGGCGACCTTGGCCAGGGGAGGAGTGCGGTGGCTCGCCTGGAGGAGCGCGCACGCGCAGAGGAGCGCAGCTCGGACAATGGTGGACTGAGGCGGCATAGCCACGTCGAGCTCGAGCACGAGCGGCAATGGCGGCCATGACCGGTCACCGTGACGGTTTCCCTTACCTCGGTGGCCTACTATGGCGCAGGTAGGTTAGCAAGATTGAGGAGGCCATGGTGTAGCTATGGTTGCGGCGAAGGAAGATGGAGGTGCTGCCGCGGCAATGGATTTGGTGGCGGTGAGCTCGGAGCTCTGCTCCGGCGCCCATGGCGGACGCGGCCACGCTCAGCACACAGGGCGCTCGGGAGCGACGAAGGGGATGGGAAGAACGGGGCGAGTAAGGAGGGAGCGAGACCGAGGGCAGGCGCTTGGGCGGCTTCCCAATGGCACCGGGCTCAAGGCACGTGGCAGCAAGCAGGCGCATGGCGGCCACGTCCCAGGGCGCGTGTTCGCCCCACAGGCATTTTAACGAACACCTGGCGGCCGTCGGTGAGGATGACGTGGGGAGCCAATTTGGGCCACTTCCTGGCCGAATCAGTTCTTGGGCCAAAAATGAAGTTTGTTCACCTCAGCCTGCTTTACATTTTTCATTAAGAGACTAAGGTCATTAGAGCTCTTCAACAATGGTTAATTAGGCCACAAACTGTCAGTGTCAGTGCCTTGATAATGGTCACGGAAATCCACTTTCGGAGGTCAAAACTCGGTCAAACTCAGTGCAACTTTTTGCATGCTCTTCTCCATAATATAACCTTCAACTTTTATTTTTGGTCCAACTCAAGTTGCTTAACAAATTTTGGAGAACGCGGAATGCCAATGCCGAAGACACTAAAATCGGGGTTTTAAAATTGCTAAGTGTTGGAAACAGTCCAAATTCTGACTTGTGGGCCCTTTTTGAGCATGTTCCACACATTTTAATGACTTGACTCTTAAACAAAGTTTGTTCCTTATAAAATTCTCTACAACTTTGTAAAAGGGTGCACAGTCATGCAAAGCTTATAGGTCACACTTTGGAAGTGGTCAAACAAAAGTGTTCTAGGGTTCATACATGGTCAACCATCTCTTAGAAGCATATTTAGGCAAAATGATCAACATGAACATTGCTCCATTAAGTATCCTAAGTGTAGTTAAGGTGTTGTAGAGGCCAAACATACACACCATGCATAGGTTGCACAAAATATAGACCTGACATGCATTGAAACATAGAACTTAAGTGAAATGCTACAGTTGTTTCATCACCATGTTTCAATTGTCTCATGTTTTTGTTTCAAGATACATGCTACACATATTTCACTAGGTTGTCCCACATGTGTCCAAGATGTGTTGCACATGTTGCATTTGTATGTTGCATAAACACTAGTTCACATGTTTTCTTGTTTCATATGCATGTTTCAGTTATAATCTAAACAAGCATATAACTTATCATTTCATGTGACTTTTTGATTCCAAACTCCATCAAACTTTTCTAGGGATCAATATAGATAGGTACTAAGGTGAGACACATAAATATATTATAATAACACTACCCAAGCATATATTTTGAAAAGGGGCCTATATGTAAAGCAATGATGCAACATCCACTTTAGGTTAGGCTCATCTCCATAGGTGGACCTTAACATTGTCATCTTCACTTAATCTGTCATATTTGAGCTCAAACTCACTACTTAATGAGTGACAAACACCTAGGGTGTTATAACAGTAACCCTCTAGTACTCTTGGGTACCCAGTATAGTGAATGCCATAGCTCATGGTTCCTTTCAGATAGCGCAACACCCTCTCAAGAGCATGCCAGTGTTTATCTCTCGGATTTGAAACAAACCAGCTAAGTTTGCTCACAACAAACGAGATATCAGGCCTTGTTGCACTAGCCAAATACATAAGTGAGCCAGCAATTTGAGAATATCTCAATTGATCCCGTGTTATTCTGCGATTTTTCCTTAATAGCACACTTGGATCATAAGGAGTTGGAGCAGGCGTGCAGTCACTATATCCAAAGCAATTTAGCACATTTTCCACATAGTGGGATTGCACAAGTGTTACCCCACTATTTCCTTCTCTTAGTAGCTTTATGTTAAGAATAACATTAGCCTCACCCAAGTCTTTCATTTCAAAATTACTAGATAAAAAATCTTTCACTTCCTTGATCACATTAATATTATTTTCAAAAATTAAAATATCATCCACATACAAGCACAAAATTACACCTTTTCCCCCACCATACTGATAATAGACACATTTATCAGCTTTATTCACAGCAAAGCCGACTAATGTCAAATTTTTTGTCAAACTTCTTATACCACTGTTTAGGAGCTTGCTTTAGGCCATATAAGGATTTTAATAATTTACAAACCTTACCCTCTTGACCTTTTGCTATAAATCCATCAGACTGATCCATGTAGATCTCTTTCTCAAGCTCTCTATTCAAGAAAGTTGTCTTAACGTCCATATTAACGGTAGTTAACATCAACTAGAAATCATCATTTTACCATACAAACATGCTTAAATTCCATCACCAGTGTAGGTAAAGTGTTTTAAACTAACAAGTTCCACGAGTTTTGGTGCTCTCAATTGTCTTGTAGGATATTTAATTTTTTGCTAAATAAAACTATCTCAAATGATTAATTGGAGAGCACCAATGCGAAGAGCTCGTCGAGACGATCGAAATGGATATATTATTTGCTATGTTTAGAGTTTAAAATAAAAATATATCAAATCCATGACGAAACCAACATAGAAAGACTCAAAAAGCATCCAGAAGACAACTCACCGAAGATTGGGCCAAACAGCCACGAAAGTGGGCTGGCCGGCCCAAGCCCTAGGCCGGCCAGCCTACTCCGGAGTCCAATTGCCCTCCGCTGCCTCGTACACGTTTCTGAGATCTAGACCGTTGATTTAAGGTTGTTTTAAGTCGGTGCATCCAACGGTGGTCGAGGGAGATGGCGCGGATCGATGACATAGCAATTCCTTACCCTCTACTCCATCTCCCCTATATATACCAGCCCCTGCCCCCCTCCCTGGAGCTAACCTTGAAACCCTAATTCATATTGATCTCTTCGGATCAAGACCACACTAGGAGGATTAGGGTTAGACTCTCCAATGCAATAGATTAGGAACTTGAGAGTTAGGGAGAGTTGGCCATGGTTCTGGAGAAATCTTTAGAGGTCTGGTATATTTTTGTATCTTACATTTGCAAGACTTATGCTTAAATAGATTTATCTTCTCTATTTTTTATGTTTATCATGTGTACGGTTAGTATAGTTATTACATCTTAACATGGGATCTCCGCTCGTATTGGGTGCTCTAGTTTTTACGTGAGACTAGAGTAGTAATCGCTAGCATAGACATGGTGTCTAGGTTAGAGTTTACCTGAGATTGCGCCGAATCCTCCGGTTAGTTGTGGTAGCCCTAGGGTGACAGCTCTATTAGACCTTTGTAATCCACCATGTTAGGGTTAGTGTTCGTAGAGCTTTAGGCAGCCTTCCCCCGACTACGCTTTCTCACCCCCCTCGAGAGTCGGAAAGGTACTGCTGCTCCAAAGTGTTATTGTGTGATCGCTATATCTACTCATACTTCAGTTACCATCTAGTCTAGTGTCACACCCCAAAATTTCTGATTTTGGGTTATGCATAGAAAACACAGATAAAATAAATATTTTGATATTTGGATAAAACTTTTCAAGTTTAGTGTAAGTTAGCATCAATTAGTTATAGGAAAAAATGAGAATCTTTAAATTTTTCTAAACTAATTTGACGGGCTATTGTTTAATGTGATGTTTGCTTGTTGCCTCTTGTGTGTTAAGAGCGAGCAATGTCTTTAAAATGCGTTTAGTTGGTCGATCTTCCTTCTCCGGCACGCCTTTATCTTTTTCTACAATCAATATTTCTTGTTTCTCAGATCAAGTTTTTATTTGGAGCTTCCTAAAAATCTGTTCTTTTGTAACGTAAATTACTCCTTTCAGTTCCTCGCCCATCAATCAATCTCTACAAACTTCTGGAAAATTTTTTCTGCTTCTGTTGGAACTTCTTCCCATTTTTCTACAAGCATAATCTAATTTTTAGAAGCTCCAAAATTATCTTATAGTGAGCTCTAAATACTTTATTTGGGTTCCTCATGTTCCATAATGTCTCTGAGAATTTTTCCCGAATTTTTGGAGCTTTCGGAGTATTTTTCGTGGCTTAAATAATAATTTTAGACTTTTCTAAAATTATTTCATCCACGAAATTAATTAATTCTGAAAATAAATAAAGTTCTTATTTTTCCCAATGCTCAAAGCCTATATGCAATAATCATAAAGGCATGTGTCTTTATTTACTAATGGGCCTTAATGTCTATTTAGGCCTGTTAGGGGAGGTTGACGGTGCCACATCAATTAGTACCATATTGCTAGTTGATGTAAAGGTGGAGAGTTTTTCTCCCTATAAGTGTGTACCTACCCTATCGGCAAAGCACACGAAAACTACCGTAAGAGGAGCCCCTAGTTTAGGAAATCTCTCATGTTGTAAATTAGATATTTCTCCTCCTTCTCATGTCGCCCCAGGCCGAGGCCCCCTTTGTTCCTTTTCTCCCTATGCTTCACGTGAGGAGATGGATGGAGGTAGAAGATGAAGTATTTACGGTTCTGCCACTAGTTCGTAATATCTTTATCGTTTCTTCGTTTTAATTCTGTTCTGCTCTGTTTCAGTTGCGTTAGTTTCGTATAGTTGCGCTCTAAGCAGTAGTGTTAATGTTTTCATGTCAGATGTTTTTTTTCATATATAGCAAAATATTAGATTGATTAATATGCTTGTAATTAGTTTTTAATTTGTAATCTGCTTAGTCTAAACACGTTTCAAATATAAAACTAGTTTAGGCGTTCACTTGTTTACTTTTTTTCATAAAAGAAATGTATTAGCTTATAGACGGTTCTCTAAACATTCTTAAATAATATATGACTAGATTTAACATGATATTTTAATTAAAAATATAATTTGACTAAGTTAATATCCTTTGCATGATTTTGTTCAATTAAAAATAAAACATGTGCATAGTCTTCGTTATCTTTTATAATATAATATAAAATCCGGTAGTTTCACTATCGTAGCTCTGGTTTAGTATGTTTCGGTGGCGCTAGTTTTAGTCGGCGTGATTTAAATGTTCTGAGTCTTATAATCTAAAATATTGTCGTCATTGATGTTTATGTGCAACTAGTTTTCTAATTTAAATGTAATTTGATTTATATTCATTTAATAGCGTTCATTAAAAACAACTTAGGGTTCTAATTCTGTGTTTGTCGCGTTACTACCTCGCTGACCGTAATCTGCATGCTAGCAATGACTTTTATCACGTTATGTATTTATGAATTTAATCATGTTAATTTAATTAAAGTTTATGAAATGCCTTTTCTTTAGCTAAAAGCAACTTAGCATCTAATCTTTGATCTTTCATAAAGTAAACGTTAACTTCATTAACACCAACCTTAATGTGTTTTATTAATTATAATTTGTTTAGTTAAACATGCAACATATAATTAGTTTGGGTAATATTTATTTAATGTCTTTTTGAATTAAAAACAATTTAGGCCTATACTTCGGTCTTTTATAATAAATATTAATATGATTAATACCAACATAAACGACTTTTCAATTATGAATTGCTTTGTTCAACCATGAATCATAAATGCATTTGTTTAGCTTTTGTCCCATGATCTAGGTTTTCTAATTAACAAATGACTTAAATGATATATACTCTTTTACTTATAAACAAAATGTGAATATGGTTTAACTCTAGCTTTGATAAGTTAATATAATTTGGTCAATTCCACTTTAAAACATCCATCACCTTTTTTCATTAAATAAAATAAATCAATCGTAAAGTTTGCTCTTTTAGTTATGTTGTAAACCTCGATAGACGTGTCCTCGGTAACAGTAGCTCTGTTCTTAGTCGTTCTTGCGCTCTCGTGATCGTAGCAACGAACCGTGATGCTTAGTGCGCGCTCTTTTAAAGCGTCTCTTTTGTTTGGTGTGTTGTTCTTAGTTGTGTTTATTGTCTATTTGTTCTGCTTGATTGCTGCGAGTAGAAGAAGCATGGTTAATTAGCGCTGAAGACGAGGAGCTGAGGACCGACAGTCGAAGCAAAAGGATTTGAGACTAGAAGATAGCAGTTGAAGACTTCTGAGTAGCTAACTTTGGGAAGAAGGCAAATATAATATGGGATTTCCTTGTTGTCCTATTCACTTTAACCACATAAAATCATATTGCATGTGTCTATATTGAATTGTCATTAAGGATTTCCTAGTTTTGATCTATACCTTGACACCTATGGGATTATGCATTGGGTAGCTTTTGCTAGCGCTAAACATAAACTATGATCTTGTAATATAATTAATGGAATATGCAACAACACTAAAAGATGACTTTTCAATTACTGTTTAAAGAGGGCTAGAGCATGGTGCTCTAGTTTCTCTCCATAAGGACTCATATGTGGATGAATATCCAGGATTGACAGTACAACTGTGAGGGCTATATGGCTCTGGCTTTAGTCAAGTATGAGGACCTTTTCTAGCTTGTTAGTGGTAACCTTCTTGGCGTAAGAATGGCTTGACGAATCGGGTATAGTGCGGCCTCTGTCCTTATGTGTATAGGCTGCGCGTCGTTGTGCCATATGGAAGGGGGCTCTACATCTGTTTGCCGAGTGAATCTAATGGCTCTAACATGTTAGACGAACCTTTGAAAGACTTTATAGTGTTTCCCTGCTTGCTCACCTTGGAAGTGTTTTGGGAGTAATTAACCCAGGCATATGGGTAATCACGACTCACAGTGAAAGTGTATACCTCTGCACAGAGTTTGATAAACTGGTATACTAGCCGTGCTCACGGATACGAGCGGCCTTGGACCTTCACGGAATAGATGAACATTAAATGGTTTAATATGTGTTTTGCTATTCATTATTCATCTTTACATTGATCATGTGTTTATTGTGGGATTAATGCAAACCTGATGCTACTCATATGATAAAACTGTGATAATTAAAAGCTAAATGCAGTAAACTAGTGTCTATCCTTTTTGAGCCTCATGAACCCCATGTTATATTTATTGAGTACGACATGTGCTCACCCTTGCTATTTCCCCACACTCTAGTGTGTAGTAAGGTGCTGCTTAGAAGAAGGATGAAAGTGTAGTGGAGTTTCCAGAAGTCTTTCCGAAGTGCTTGGCATACGGAGCCCCCAGTCAGCTGTTCCTGAGAAGAATGGAGCCCGAGCAGAAGTTTAGCACCCGTTCTGCGATACTCTGATGGTTGTAAGTGTTATTATAGAATGTATTCCGCTTTATATAAACAATGTTTTGATATTTCTATTCTGTTGTTGTATGTGTGGACTTCCTGGGCACACATATAACGAGTGCTTGGTCTTCTTTGGAAAACCAGGCGTGACATCTAGACTAGAATAGAACCAAAGTAATAGAGAAGAATTTAGGAACCTTAAACTCTCCCGTTGTCCTCTCAGTTTAGCTAAACTACTCTTTTATCATGAAATTCTCCTAAGTGTGTGTCATTATTCATAACTCATATCATTTACCTTTTACCTCCACTTTAGACTAGTTGGTGTATTAAGTTAGTAGATACATGATGGTGAATTATCAATCTCTTCAACCATTGTTTCCCTGTGGATAAATACGATACTCTGGAATACTTCCGAGTAAAAGCTATAACGGTATCCGTACGCTTGCGAAATTTTTTGTGTGTGTTAATAAATACCAACAGTCCATCTGATGAACGAGAAGACCATGTAAGCTAGCCAAGGAAAGCAACACGCGTATGGTCATCAAACGGGCAACTGATGAGTATGTATCAAAATAGTCCTCGCATTCCTTTTGAGTATAACCTTTAGCCACTAGCCTCGTCTTGTACTTCTCAATAGTACCATCAGGCCTAAGCTTCTTTTTGAAGACCCATTTACACCCACTGATTTGCATCCGTAAGGACGATCAACCACTTCTCAAGTTCCATTAGACATAATAGAGTCCATCTCACTTTGAATAGCTTCCTTTCACAAGTCAGCATCAAGAGATGAATATGCCTCAGCTATGGTTGTGGGAGTGTTATCCACAAGATATATAATATAGTCTTCACCAAAGGACTTTGCAGTCCTCCGTCCTCCGTCTCTTACTCTTTCGAGTGACTATATTATTATCCTCCTCAGGAACTTTTTCATAGGTTTCAACATCAGCGTGTATTACCGGTTCATGTGTCTTAGGAAGAAAAATAGATTCATGACTAGAAGTGCTAGGTGTATTTTTCATGAAAAATTCACTCTCAAAAAATGTCACATCTCTAGATTCCATAATTGTACCAACAACCATATCAGGAACACCAGAGTTTATTATTAAAATTCTATAACCCATGCTGTGAATAGCATAACCAAGAAAGACACAATCAATAGTTTTTGGTCTAAACTTTCGCATTTTGTTTATTGGCACATTCACTTTTGCCAAACAACCCCATATTCGTAGATAAGAAAGATTTAATCTCTTCTTCTCCCATTCCTCGAATAGTGTAATTTCTTTGTTCTTTGTGGGCACCCTATTCAGAACAAGACACGCTGTCAAAATTGCCTCACCCTACCATTCCTTAGATAGTCCCACAGCCTCTAACATGGCGTTAACCAACTCAGTTAGATTGTAGTTCTTTTTCTCTGCAATCCCATTGGACTGTGGTGAGTATGGTGGCGTCCTCTTATGAATAATGCCATGCACCGTGCAAAACTCAGAAAATTCGTTTGAGAAATACACGCTGTTTGCTGAGTAAATTTAATGGCTCTAACATGTTAGACGAACCTTTGAAAGACTTCATGTTAGACGAACCTCTGTCCTTATGTGTATAGGCTGCGCGTCGTTGTGCCATATGGAAGGGGGCTCTACATCTGTTTGCCGAGTGAATCTAATGGCTCTAACATGTTAGACGAACCTTTGAAAGACTTTATAGTGTTTCCCTGCTTGCTAACCTTGGAAGTGTTTTGGGAGTAATTAACCCGGGCATATGGGTAATCACGACTCACAGTGAAAGTGTATACCTCTACACAGAGTTTGATAAATTGGTATACTAGCCGTGCTCATGGATACGAGCGGCCTTGGACCTTCACGAAATAGATGAACATTAAATGGTTTAATATGTGTTTTGCTATTCATTATTCATCTTTACATTGATCATGTGTTTATTGTGGGATTAATGCAAACCTGATGCTACTCATATGATAAAACTATGATAATTAAAAGCTAAATGCAGTAAACTAGTATCTATCCTTTTTGAGCCTCATGAACCCCATGTTATATTTGTTGAGTACGACATGTGCTCACCCTTGCTATTTTCCCACACTCTAGTGTGTAGTAAGGTGCTGCTTAGAAGAAGGATGAAAGTGTAGTGGAGTTTCCAGAAGTCTTTCCGAAGTGCTTGGCATACGGAGCCCCCAGTCAGTCGTCCCTGAGAAGAATGGAGCCCGAGCAAAAGTTTAGCACCCGTTCTGCGATACTATGATGGTTGTAAGTGTTATTATAGAATGTATTCCGCTTTATATAAACAATGTTTTGATATTTCTATTCTGTTGTTGTATGTGTGGACTTCCTGAGCACACATATAACGAGTGCTTGGTCTTCTTTGGAAAACCAGGCCTGACATCTAGACTAGAATAGAACCAAAGTAATAGAGAAGAATTTAGGAACCTTAAACTCTCCTGTTGTCCTCTCAGTTTAGCTAAACTAATCTTTTATCATGAAATTCTCCTAAGTGTGTGTCATTATTCATAACTCATATCATTTACCTTTTACCTCCACTTTAGACTAGTTGGTGTATTAAGTTAGTAGATACATGATGGTGAATTATCAATCTCTTCAACCATTGTTTCCCTGTGGATAAATACGATACTCTGGAATACTCCCGAGTAAAAGCTATAACGATATCCGTACGCTTGCGAAATTTTTTGTGTGTGTTAATAAATACCAACAGTCCATCTGATGAACGAGAAGACCATGTAAGCCAGCCAAGGAAAGCAACACGCGTATGGTCGTCAAACGGGCAACTGATGAGTATGTATCAAAATAGTCCTCGCCTTCCTTTTGAGTATAACCTTTAGCCACTAGCCTCGTCTTGTACTTCTCAATAGTACCATCAGGCCTAAGCTTCTTTTTAAAGACCCATTTACACCCACTGATTTGCATCCGTAAGGACGATCAACCACTTCCCAAGTTCCATTAGACATAATAGAGTCCATCTCACTTTGAACAGCTTCCTTTCACAAGTCAGCATCAAGAGATGAATATGCCTCAGCTATGGTTGTGGGAGTGTTATCCACAAGATATATAATATAGTCTTCACCAAAGGACTTTGTAGTCCTCCGTCCTCCGTCTCTTACTCTTTCGAGTGACTATATTATTATCCTCCTCAGGAACTTTTTCATAGGTTTCAACATCAGCGTGTATTACCGGTTCATGTGTCTTAGGCAGAAAAATAGATTCATGACTAGAAGTGCTAGGTGTATTTTTCATGAAAAATTCACTCTAAAAAAATGTCGCATCTCTAGATTCCATAATTGTACCAACAACCATATCAGGAACACCAGAGTTTATTATTAAAATTCTATAACCCATGCTGTGAATAGCATAACCAAGAAAGACACAATCAATAGTTTTTGGTCTAAACTTTCGCATTTTGTTTATTGGCACATTCACTCTTGCCAAACAACCCCATATTCGTAGATAAGAAAGATTTAATCTCTTCTTCTCCCATTCCTCGAATAGTGTAATTTCTTTGTTCTTTGTGGGCACCCTATTCAGAACAAGACACGCTATCAAAATTGCCTCACCATACCATTCCTTAGATAGTCCCACAGCCTCTAACATGGCGTTAACCAACTCAGTTAGATTGTAGTTCTTTTTCTCTGTAATCCCATTAGACTGTGGTGAGTATGGTGGCGTCCTCTTATGAATAATGCCATGCACCGTGCAAAACTCAGAAAATTCGTTTGAGAAATACACGCTGTTTGTTGAGTGAATTTAATGGCTCTAACATGTTAGATGAACCTTTGAAAGACTTCATGTTAGACGAACCTCTGTCCTTATGTGTATAGGTTGCGCGTCGTTGTGCCATATGGAAGGAGAGCTCTACATCTGTTTGCTGAGTGAATCCAATGGCTCTAACATGTTAGACGAACCTTTGAAAGACTTTATAGTGTTTCCCTGCTTGCTCACCTTGGAAGTGTTTTGGGAGTAATTAACCCGGGCATATGGGTAATCACGACTCACAGTGAAAGTCTATACCTCTGCACAGAGTTTGATAAACTGGTATACTAGCCGTGCTCATGGATACGAGCGGCCTTGGACCTTCACGGAATAGATGAACATTAAATGGTTTAATATGTGTTTTGCTATTCATTATTTATCTTTACATTGATCATGTGTTTATTGTGGGATTAATGCAAACCTGATGCTACTCATATGATAAAACTGTGATAATTAAAAGCTAAATGCAGTAAACTAGTGTCTATCCTTTTTGAGCCTCATGAACCCCATGTTATATTTGTTGAGTACGACATGTGCTCACCCTTGCTATTTCCCCACACTCTAGTGTGTAGTAAGGTGCTGCTTAGAAGAAGGATGAAAGTGTAGTGGAGTTTCCAGAAGTCTTTCCGAAGTGCTTGGCATACGGAGCCCCCAGTCAGCCGTTCCTGAGAAGAATGGAGCCCGAGCAGAAGTTTAGCACCCGTTCTGCGATACTCTGATGGTTGTAAGTGTTATTATAGAATGTATTCCGCTTTATATAAACAATGTTTTGATATTTCTATTCTGTTGTTGTATGTGTGGACTTTCTGGGCACACATATAACGAGTGCTTGGTCTTCTTTGGAAAACCAGGCCTGACATCTAGACTAGAATAGAACCAAAGTAATAGAGAAGAATTTAGGAACCTTAAACTCTCCCGTTGTCCTCTCAGTTTAGCTAAACTACTCTTTTATCATGAAATTCTCCTAAGTGTGTGTCATTATTCATAACTCATATCATTTACCTTTTACCTCCACTTTAGACTAGTTGGTGTATTAAGCTCAGTTAGATTGTAGTTCTTTTTCTCTATAATCCCATTGGACTGTGGTGAGTATGGTGGCGTCCTCTTATGAATAATGCCATGCACCGTGCAAAACTCAGAAAATTCATTTGAGAAATATTCTCCCTCGCGATCAGACCGCAAACGTTTAATTTTCTTCTCAAGTTGATTTTCTACCTCAGCTTTATAGATCTTAAAATAATGCAACACTTCATCTTTTGATTTTAATAAATACACATAGCAAAATCGAGTGCAATCATCTATGAACGTTATGAAATATCTATCGTCACCTTTGGTCAACTCTCAGTTCATCTCACACACATCAGAATGGATTAGTTCTAACGGTGCCAAGTCCCTTGCCACAGCAGTCTTATAAGGCTTGCGAGGTTGCTTTAATTCAACACAAATATGGCACTTAGAACCTATGACCAAATTAAATTTCAGAATTAAATTTAAATCAGCTAAGCGAGCCATGCAACCAAAATTAATATGACATAAATGCGAATGCCAAATATTTGTCTCATTATCGCGGCTCACATGGTTCTTGGAATTAAAACAAGTATCAGTCAAAGACAAGCGGAACAAGCCTCCGCTCTCATAGCCTTTTTCAACAAAAGTTCCATACTTAGAAAGTACGCACTTATTAGACTTGAATACAAGTTTAAAACCATCACGACAAAACGAAGAACCATAAATCAAATTCTTCTTTATTGAGGGGACATGATGCATATTCTTCAGCTGCACTATCTTTCCCGAAGTAAGCTTCAGATCGACCATACCAACACCACGTACAGCCGCACGCGCCCCGTTCCCCATCAACAAGGAGGAAGTCCACCTAACCTGATAAGAAAACAAAGAAATATCAGCACACACATGTATATTTTCTCCTGTATCAACCCACCAATCAGGTGAATGACAAACAGAAAGAACAGTAGGCAATAAATTACCATACCCCGTAGTTCCTGCATCAGTTTCAACTGTGTTTGCTATTTTCTTGTTCGGCTTCCACTTAGCCTCCTCGCACTCTAGCATAGTGCTCAGGCTTGCCACAAGTGAAACAATTTTCCTTTTCCTTATTCTTCTTCTTCTTAAAAGGAGTGGTGGACTTTTGTTTGAGTTCTTGCTGAAATTTATTCTTGTGGAATTTGGGAGGATTTTTCTGTACCACATGGGCACTAGAAACTGCTCCATGACATATAACTCACTACCAGCATCAAACACTCCATATTTGGCCTCAAGTGCATCCCACATCTCTTTACCAGTCTGTAGTGACACATATGCATCCACTATGGTGTCTCCTAGCACGCTCAAAATTGCAGCCTTGAACGTAGTGTCAGCATGTTTAAACGCACGCTCCTCATCAGGAGTATGCGGCCCAACAGCCCTAGGTTCAGCAACAAAATAGCAGTGCATAGAAATCAACCATAGAATGCACCTCTGTCGTCACCTCTTGTAATGAGTGCCCTCAAAGACATTTGGTTTTAGCATACTCGCAAAGACAACTACCGAGAATTGCCTATCACGTTTTTGGATTGTTAGAATATTAGGCAATTTTAGTAGCAATTTAATCCAGAAAAAGACATTAAGCAATATGAACATATTGGTGACATCATGTATGTGCTTGTATGTCTTAAGCGTGACGAGCATATAGATGATACTCAAATTAAGGATTGATAGCCAAGACCTTAAAAGGTTCGTTCCATAAACATACCCAGCAGCAGAGCCGGATGCACTCGAAGACATAGTGCCTATCAATGTAGTCGTCCTGCTCGATGCAGTGCAGATGAGAAGCTGTGAGCAATCCTCTAGGAAGTAGAAGATCAAGCGAGTAGTCATGTCCAGCGACACTCCCCGCCCTTCACCCGAGCAGATGAACTCAAAGACGGTAGACGTTCCGGAGGCCTACTCTCCATGTTCCCTGTGCGCGCAGGGACCGGGACGGGGAGAACTAGAGAGCAGCTGGATATGTGGTTGTCTCACGAAGCGAAGAAAAATAACTGACGGAGGAGATGGGATTATAAGCTCGCGACTGGAAGCATAGAGGCTCATGAGGAGATCAATAGACATGAGATGAGAGAGCTCTCTCCATCAAGGTTTAGCGGTAGTAACGGAGGAAACTTCCATCATCAAATTGCCACTAATTAAAAATGGAAGAAACTCCCATAATGATGCAACTTGATTGGCAAAACCCAGCCCCGTCCGTCCGCTTGCTCGCCGCCAGCCTCGCCACGCCCATCAAGGTTCAGCAGCAATAACGGAGGAAACTCCCATCATCAAATTGCCACTAATTAAGACGGAAGAAATTCTCGTAATTATGCAACTTGATTGGCAAAACTCGGCCCCATCCGCTCGCTGCCTGCCTCGCCCTCGCCCTCGCCCACGCCTATGACCTCGGCCCGGTTCGGCCAGCGGCGGCAGTGGCGCGCGCGCTTGTGGCATACCATCGTCCTTTTCTCAGCTTCTCAACATAGATAGACAATGTCCAACCATATAAACTGAGTCAACGTCTAGTCAAAATCCCGTATGGTATTAAACCATATATCACGCATTGTTACGGGCCATAGAGTTTATTTGATTTATTAACTATTATATGGACCAAGCCTATAATATATCCAACATCAAAAAGGCTGAGAACAGAAGCCCAACAAATAACGGCCAACATTCCTGCAGGTGGACTTAGAAAGTTCTTCTTTCTTATGTATTCATTGCTCTTCTTTCTGCCACCGAAAAATGAGGAAGACTAATCTAAAACTTATTCTCCTTAGTCCTTCATCATGGCCAGATCTAACCACAACAAAACGGAGAAGAGACCGGAGAAAATTATTCCATGACGACGACATCATCTCCGCCTTGATGTCACTGTTAGGAAAGAAAAGTCTCTATGTCGTCATGCCGAGAAAGTTGTTGACACCGTAGTTGACGCCCTTATCTTCAACAGAGCCGCCATAGAGAAAACGAATCCACCCTGTCCCCTCGCCGTCGCTGAAGAGGAGATAAATCCCCAATACCAAGAAACTTGGCATGAAGAGACCCTAACCCTAAGGACTCAATCCACTAGAAAAACTTATTAAAAAATGATGGATTCCCACTCCCTTCGGCCTCCAGCGAGATACTGAAGGGGGAAGCGAGGGGGATGTTGATGGTAGATAAGTATCATTTTTAACCGTCAACATAGCATGAAAAGGGACCTAAACATAATTACCACTTAGATATAGGGGGTTTACTGACATAATTCCACGAGTTTTGGTGAATGTCTGTTTTTGCAGGGTGTCAGCTGAAAAGAACCAAGGATGGCCCACATATCAGGTTTACATAGAGACAAAAGGGCTACGCATAACTTTTCTATAATCTAGAAGGTATGAGAAGACTCTAGAAACAAACGGGAGGCGAAACAGGCCCGGAAGTGGTGCGCCTGCCCCCCTCCTTGGGCGCCCGCCCCACCTGTTCAGCCAATTAGGCTCCACCTCCTGGATCATGCCTTCACCGCCTTTGAGGATCAATAATAATCGTAGATCAAGGTCGGTTTAATCCGAGGGTTGTGGTGCTTCCTAGAGGGCTATATAAGCAAGGCCCCTGGCCCCTGGAGGAGGCATCCCATGAAACCCTAATTCATTATTTCCAGTTAGGATCAGCTGAGAGGGGTCCCTTGAATGGATCTATCTCTTAGGGCACATATAAGAGAGATTAGCTTTGTAGTCTCCATGTGAGATTAGAGTTCTTCTTCTAGATTGAGAGAGTTAGAGTGGAGGGATGAGTTGGAGGAAGCCCGGCATGTCGGTGTCTCCTCTCCGGCTTGTACCTGCGGGATCAAGTCTCCATATGCTTGGTTCTAGGATTGGTTCTAGGATTCTTCGGTAATTCAACTTCTAATACTAAGTAAGTACGTTGTTATTATTGTTCTTTGGTTTACGGGTTTACTTTATTCGCTTCGCGTAGGGAATAGAGTAATCATTCATAGCGTAAGCGTGGTGCTTGGGCTAGGAATACTCATATTTATCCCCTATCTGGCCATATTAGTCAGAAGGTTTGGTAGGATTAAGTACCCTGGTTAAGCATCCTCTGTGGTGTCTCTTTTCCATCGGTATTTCCCCTAAGACCAATAATATCATAGCTTGCCATAGGTTGGAACTAGACTGTCGTCGTAGTCTTCTCTAATCGCTTATATCTTCGCTACCTTGTAGTGTGGCCCAGGGGTTGAGTATAGATTTAGGTTAGTCTTCACACGCTTTCTCCTTGCGTATAAACAAATACGATACTCTAGAAATATCTCCCGGGTGAAATGCTCACCGATATCCGTGCACTTACGGATCCTTTTCTGTGTGCGTTAACAAATATCAACAAGCATTTCTGGCATCGTTGTCGGGGAGAAAGACGTCAGCTGAGTTAATCTTAAGTCTTGCTTAACCTTGTATTATACTTTTATATTTTTCTCTTTTCCTTTTGCCTTTTCTTTTCTATCCTTATGGATAACCCAAATTCCACACCTATCTATCAATATCCTGCACCCATGAACCAAAGCTTAGAGCCACCAGAACCCATGATTCATCTAGCTATGAGCTACACCCATGTTTGGTTGCAATAGGTCAAAACCAACCCTTTCCTATAGCCAAGGTCCTATCTTCTAATCAAGAAGGTAATGAACCAAAGGTCCTATGTTCTGATCAAGAAGGTAATGAACTTTTGGCTACACTAAGGGAATCTTTCAAGCGTCTTATAAATTTAGGTTTAGACCTAGCCTTACAAGACCCTGTTCTTCTTCAATATTTTTATACGGGTCTTAATAATATCGCCTTTGGAGGAGTTTTCCTTTCTTTATCCGATTAGTGGAGCAAGGTTTGTCCTTATTAGTAGACACACTCCTTGCACTAGCCTTCATGATAAACTCCTAGAGGAAGAGAAGAAATCATCCCCCAAACTAGAAGAGGAAGTTTTCATAGCCACGTTACGAACTTTCTAATCTCACAATTTGGCTATCCATCCCAAACCAGTTGTACTCCAAAATCATTTGAGGGAAGAAGTAATTCTACCCTTGAAAATCCTTTCCAATGATTTTGGGAGGAGTATAAACTTCCCGCTTCATAAGAGACCTTTTAGTACATATAGTTTAAATCTTTTCAAGAAGGGATCTCTTTGGAAGCTTTTCAAATCCAATCCCTTTGAAGGACATTTAGAAAGACTCAAGGATGGCATGTCAAGTGATACCATAGAAGGAGAGCAAAGCCATCTAGAATCCACTCCTATCTTCTCCCTTTCTATGCCCACATTATATATGAAATTCAAACCCATCTTTAAACCCATCCTTGATCCCTATGAATCTTCCTATGCTCTTTCTCCTGAGTGATCCTAGAAATCCAAAGAGACATCTAAAGCATAGGATTCATCAAGACCATAAGGAGGATCGAGAAGAGCAACATCAATGGCAAAAGAGCATTAAAAACCTATGTGCTATTTCCATTGAATGTGTAGGTGAGTCCTTATATGAGACCTACTCGAGAGGCAATACAAGGGAAATTTTAGACATTTATGCCGAATCACCCTTGGAAGTTGAAAATAATGACTTCAATGAACAAGGAAGCTATTTTATAAAAATCCTATCAAGTCCTTGCTCGTATAAGAAATCTCCTGATTCACTTAGTCTCCCTAATATTGCCCCACACGAGATCTTTAACCCCCTTATGCTCCTTGTTCCTAAATATTTTAAAAGGATGGTTGTAGACACATATGTTTATCATAAACATTACAGATCTCGTTGTGTTGAATCTAAGATTAATACACATAAACTAGTGCTAGAGGAAACCACTTTGCCAATTCATATCTTGAAGGTTTCCCAAGGACAAGCTTAGTGTCCTAAAACAAGCACTGTTTAAACCATAACATGAGTGTTCACTTTTCTGCCCTTGTGAATTGAGCATAGAGTTATAATTATAAAAATATTCCTTCGGGTATTCTTGTCACTAACCATTCTAGGTTGGAGCAAAAAGATTGAAGGAACAACAAATGCAAGGTATGTCCAACCAATCATTATGCAACATTGAATTATATTCATCCAATCTTAATTTTTGCAAAATTCAAGCTTGGGGAATATACTTCTATAATACATCTTTGGCCATGTTGCTATATTATCGTGGTTGTCCCTACCTTTAAGACATGCTCAATTTGCTAATAATAATCATGCTCTTTCATCACTGTTTGAGTAAATCTCTATTATGCTTTAATGCTGCCTCCATTTACTATTGTATATGTTTAGGTTTGGAGTAGTTTCATTCATCTCTTAAATAAGGCATGGTGCTTAATTTAGAAGGTAGTGATCTTACTTTCAAAGGCTTTTAATTACGCGTGGTTAGAATGCCTTCCTAAATCAAATTAGACGTGGTGTCTAGGTTGATTTTTGAGCCGATAGTATGCTATAGTAGATGTTGGATATTTTGTTAGACTAACCCCTGCAGAGAAACTTCCAAATTTAAATTGGGAAAGTCCTGAGATGAACTCATACTGGAGATGAAGAGAGACAGAATAATCTTGCACAAGGGAGACACAACTCATTCATAGCCAAAGAGAAAGAAGAAGAGTGCCACAAAACAAGATCCACAATCAAAGCACTCCTGAAAATTGACATGAGGAGAGCATGCAACTTTCTGCACCCTCACTAGATTGAGAAGCTGATGCATGAGGAAGGAAGGCCAATTCCTTTAGATGATCCAACCATGACCTTCCTCCTATCATGCTCTCATCGCTCTACACGCTGGTTTGCAATCTCTCAATTAACTATTTCTTTATTTTTATAAGTTTGAGTTATTTCATAATGCCTATATATGGTAATCAAATATAAGATAAAATCAATCCTCTAGAAAAAAAGTAATAGTGAATGTTTCTGTGCTAGTATGTTCAAATAAATTCTTCTATAGCATAGAAACTGACCCTTAGCTTTATGACAATAATGCCCCTATCATTACTTGTATACTCCTTTGGGTATGTGTGTCCACTAATGATTCGCAGGAATAAAACAATAAGAAGAGCTAACGGTCCAAGCACAAATTGAAGAGAGAATGAAACATGGCATTACTAAATAAGGAGTGCAGCAGAGAAGACATTGGCGCATGAACAAAAGAACAAGAACGACCAACGAAGGAAAGCTTCCACAAGGTGTTATAGTGCCAGCACACTCGACCATTAAAGTAGAGGAGCTTGTCAACTCCCCAAGAATCCTACAAGTGAAGATCCTGGACCTACGAACATGTACAATGAGCAAGATGCTGCTAGTTTCCACAACTAGTACTTCACTTCAAACTACTGGAAGAGCAAGGAACATGGGTGACACCATCTCAAGAGGTGCAAGTTATCAAGGTCTCTACTATAGGACCAGATGGTGCACCTACAGAATGAACATGGTAAGAGGTCCTGTTCAGAGGACCTAAAAACACTGAACCCTTGCCGAAAGGTAAAATCGGTAGTTATCCATATTTATCCTCTTCCAAGCATTTGCATAATCATTTTTTTAGCATGTTACTTTTCTGCATTAGCATTGCATTAGAAAATAAAATAAATATATGTTTGCTTTGCTGTATTATAAATTATAAGCCCCATGTGAATAATTTTATGGCATGTAAGGACCCATAGGAATATTCACTGTGGTGGCATAAAATAAAAATAAATATGCATTCATCTTGTTAGACTTTCTCTATATTATAAAAATATAAAAAGTATTTGAGAGAAATTCTGTTGAAACTCTGCTTAAAAGAATCAAGAACAATCTTAAAAACTCTGGACAATTAAGGCTTGAGTGGCCAACCACTAACGCTTAATCTATTCCACAAGTTTTGCTGTCTATTTGAGTTTCATAGGATTTGAAGGACCAAGAAGAGCCAACAAGCAAGTGGATGTTCTATCCACTGGTGGAGCAATATCTCAACAATCATCAACATCAATTAATGCTCCACTAGAGGAGGAAGAACATCCCTGCTGCCAGTCTGCTACTTTATAAGATTGAACGACTACGTCAATATCCAGCTTGGGGGAAAGCACCCCCATGTATCCAACTAAGTATTTTCTTCTCTCAGTTTTACCTTATTCTTTATGAGTTTTCTTATTTAGTAATAATAATGTTCTAAAATAATAGAAACAAAATAAAAAGGGTGTATCTAGTTTGCTTGTGTTTGTTCTTAAAGAAGTTGTTAATAAAAGAAGAATCTTGAATAATCTCTTGCATGGAAAAGATAAATAGTTGCTCTACCGTAATTCCTTTCAAGTACCTAGTTTTCAACCTCGAACTCTCCTGAGTTTTAGACACAATTGTTTTGATTTAAGATTTGCTCTGAACCTGAAACACGTGGGTAGCGAATGCTTGATCTAAGTCTAGATAGTTGGCGGATATGATATGAGAAGGTTTTGAGCTGTTGTTTATCATGATCCTAGAGATACTAGAGTTCTGAAGAATTTATCTTTAAAAATTAAAAATCCTGCATGATGAGTTCCTGTATGATGAGAGTTTAATTCCTACCACAGCCATATATACATGCTTATTAGATTAGGAAAGACTTTCACTTGTTAGCTTAGCCTCTTGTAAGCATTGAGTGTGATCAGTCTGTGTTGACCCTAGGGGATTAGTCATGCGGTTAAAATCAAGATCACGTACACTCCACCCATATATACTGCTTCTACCCTAGAAGTACGCATCCACATACTTTCCATTTAGACACATTCCATAATTGTTCTACTCCTATACTGGGAGTGAACAGAATCCTTCATTCATTGCTAGCCCCTTTGTTATTCAATAAAGGTCCAAATATCCCTTTGTTACTACCTCCATTAATATTTCCAAAAGAGACTTGGGTGCTCCGTTCAAAAAAAAGAAGAGAGAAGAAGAAGAAAGAGAGGAAAAGAAAAATAAAAGAGGACAAATGTCCCAACATAGAGGAATTTTGAGCAGTCCAAGTTCTCCCCAAAGTCTTCAAAGTTCAAAGAGAGGTATGTGTTTCTTTCAAGGAGCAAAAGCAGAAATAGATATTCACCATTTTTTCTCTATCCCTTCATTTCCACTTACATCCACCATCATTACCACTATATACATATCCACTCAGCCCATATTTAGGATCACACACATGCACATCTTGATTTGACTGTATGGCCGGACTTGTCCCTCTGGATCCATGTGTCTGACTATGCAATAAATGTTTGCAAGTATGAATTCTTTGTCTCTCACCTATGAGCTCCAGATAGACCTATTAGAAGTAGGGTGAGAGAGAGAAGGTATAATGTTACTATGCCTTATGCCAAAAATACCATATATTTTGAGAGAAGAGAGAAGGCATATACCATAAATGCCTTGGTGAGGATCTAGAAATACCATAAAGGAAAGACGTGAGAGGGTCATACACAGGAATCTCTGAGTTTTATTTGAAAACACTGCAAAACTCCGGAATAATAGTTGATCAAAGAGCTTGAGACATAGCGCTTGACTTGACCGTTCTATCTTTCAACTGCTCAAGACCCATGTGACGGCTATAAGCTCCATGGTAAAAGGTAATATGGGTAAGTTTGAAGTCAGGATAGTTCGTTCTAATCCGGAGGAGAGTTCTTGTTTGAACGTATGTGTACTTTTGAGGCATGAAAGCATTGTGGCAACTCTTGATCCATCACTGAGTTTATCTTTGCTCAGGGACGAGCAAAGGGTAAGCTTGGGGGAGTTTGTTGATGGTAGATAAGTATCATTTTTAACCGTCAACATAGCATGAAAAGGAATCTAAACATAATTACCACTTAGATATAGGGGGTTTACTGACATAATTCCACAAGTTTTGATGAATGTCTATTTTTAAAGGGTGCCAGCTGAAAAGAACTAAGGATGACCCACATATCAGGTTTACATAGAGACAAAAGGGCTACGCATAACTTTTCTGTAATCTAGAAGGTACGAGAAGACTCTGGAAACAAACGGGAGGCGAAACGGGCCCGAAAGTGGGCTCCCGCCCCCCTCCTTGGGCGCCCGCCCCACCTGTTCAGCCAATCAGGCTCCACCTCCTGGATCATGCCTTCACCGTCTTTGAGGATCAATAATAATCGTAGATCAAGGTCGGTTTGATCCGAGGGCTATGGTGCTTCCTAGAGGGCTATATAAGCAAGGCCCCTGGCCCCTAGAGGAGGCATCCCATGAAACTCTAATTCATTATTTCCAGTTGGGATCAGCTGAGAGGGGTCCCTTGAATGGATCTGTCTCTTATGGCACATATAAGAGAGATTAGCTTTGTAGTCTCCATGTGAGATTAGAGTTCTTCTTCTAGATTGAGAGAGTTAGAGTGGAGGGATGAGTTGGAGGAAGCCCGGCATGTCGGTGTCTCCTCTCCGGCTTGTACCTGCGGGATCAAGTCTCCTAACCCAAGGCTTGGTTCTAGGATTCTTCGGTAATTCAACTTCTAATACTAAGTAAGTATGTTGTTATTATTATTCTTTGGTTTACGGGTTTACTTTATTCGCTTCGCGTAGGGAATAGAGTAATCATTCGTAGCGTAAGCGTGGTGCTTGGGCTAGGAATACTCGTATTTATCCCCTATCTGACCGGATTAGTGAGTAGTAGCGTGGGACGTGACAATCCCATTGTTACCTTTGGAGTCTCATCCCGTCAGAAGGTTTGGTAGGATTAAGTACCCTGGTTAAGCATCCTCTGTGGTATCTCTTTTTCATCGGTATTTCCCCTAAGACCAATAATATCATAGCTTGCCATAGGTTGGAACCAGACTATCGTCGTAGTCTTCTCTAATCGCTTATATCTTCGCTACCTTGTTGTGTGGCCCAAGGGTTGAGTATAGATTTAGGTTAGTCTTCGCACGCTTTCTCCTTGCGGATAAACAAATACGATACTCTAAAAATATATCCCGGGTGAAATGCTCACCGATATCCGTGCGCTTGCGGATCCTTTTCTGTGTGCGTTAACAAATATCAATAGGGGACCAGCGGTGGTGGAGCCGGGGGGGCGGCGCTAGGGCGAGTCGTGAGACGAGACGGGCTCAGTTTTGGACATTGATGTCATCAAATTATACATGTTACAAATACGGACATGTTTATGAATTTAATATTGAAACGAGAAAATCTTTTTCCTAGCATTTTCGTCTGTTGCCTAGCCCACTTATCGGCCTAATCACCGGCTTGCCTTTTTTTAATGTCCGTCAACCCAACCTCCCGGTCGCCCTTTCTTCTTCGGTTCTTTCATTGGCACACTCCTAGAGCTAGGGTCGGATAAGAAAAACATGCCCAACCAATGCAGCCTCTCATGTCTTACTATTAGCGTGTGTTTGGTTTGGATTCCAAATTAAGGGTTGAGTTCATCCCAGTAGGGAAAATGCCCTTAATATGCAGGTTCGTCTGATTCCTCCAAAATGGAGAAACCGATCCAACCCACTTCATTTTCCTCAAGCATGTGGGCAGGTGCTCTAGGCCTGAGCTGCGAGGACACGATGCTTGAGGCTCCACGGGTGAGGTCGAGGCGGAGATCCGGAGGCGATAGCGGTCGGAGTTCGGCGGCAAGGTCGGGCGAAGCTCCGGTGGCAAGGGCGCGGCGGATCACCCCAGGCGGTGCATGGGAGCGAGCTCGTGGTGGAGCGGCGACGGTGGTGCTCGAGGCCATAGTGTTGGGGATGGAGCAGGCTGCACGTCATCTGGGCAGAGCGGTATCGGGCGAGGAGCCGGCGGTGTTTGCGTGATTGCGTCGGGAGAGAAGAAAGGTAGGGGAAGAAGGAAGAGAAAGAGAAAGGCAGGGGCCAACATGCCAGAATCCGCAACCCACATCCATTTGCCTTCGAACCAAATAGAAATATAGGATAACTCCATCCCTCTAACCAAACATGAGATGGATTCAACCTAACCCAAAAAAGTGAGGTGAAACCAAACCCATTCCACTTGGTTCCAAATCAAACACATGCTAACTGAGCTGCGAGCTCCATGGGCCAATGCTAAAACTAGTCTCTCTGGGTCACGCGCAAATGACATGATGGCATTACCGGTAGGGACTTCACTTGAGAGTTGAGACGAGGGTTTTAGATGTGTTCTTTTTCTATCGTAGTCTTATGAGGATAAACATGGATGCTCTATTAGAGCCTGCAATTATTAATAGTAAGGAAAAGAAACAGAGACAACGAAATGTCATCTTTTTCAATAAAGACATTAAATATTTGGAGAAAGAATACAATCATAGGTGCAATTGGGACCTTTATATATTATTGTAAGCCTAAAATCAATTATCTAAGTTGTTGCCTTGTATCACCAAGCTAATAACTGACGGTGCAACAACTTGCTGATTGCAAGTCGAGCTATGTCAGAGGTTGCTTTATTCTCGCAAATTGTCTGTTCTAACTAAATCGAATATCTTATCGATCTACTATAAATAAATAGCTTAAAAAACCGTTTTTCCATGGAATAATTGAACAACGAACGAAGATGCATGGCGCAGCACCCGAGCAGCACTCTACGACGATGGTTGGGGTGGCCGGCAGGGGTTCCCGCCGGGTTTCGTATAGTTGCAGTTGCCGTTGCCGGGACCGCCCGGCGACCCCTTGCCCTTGTCTAGCACCTGCCCCAGCTGCCACCCGCCGTCGTCCGCCCCCGCCGCTGCATTCAGCAACGGCCTCGCCGAGAGGATCACGTCGCAGCATTGCATCAGCAGCACGGCCACCACCACCGCCTTCACCATCGTTGCCGCCGCCGTCGATGCCATGTCGATGCTACGTTTGATTGCAAACAAGCTGGGGCTAGGTGTGCGTTGTTGCTACTTGCTAGCTAGTGAGGAGTATATGTGCGCGTACGTGGAAGAAAGCGTCGAAGTGTTTGGTTTTGGTTGGAGGGAAGCATGCATGATGGCTTCCTTTTATAGAGTTCGTTTCCCATATGTCTGATCAATGGCCGAACAAACATACTAGTACATTACTATGGACCGGGTACCATTTTCGAGACTTCTAAATTTTGTTCTCAGGTCAAGCCTAAGCCCTTACACGGTTTAATTTTCAAACTGTTGATCAGCGCGGTCCATTTGAGTTCAAATTCTGAAGGTTGAAGTCGATGCAAGTGTCGTAACGAAGGCATATGAACGAACTCCCTAGCTAGACCATATATGAACATATATAACTACGAACTCCGATCCAACCGTGAAATATCTGTTTCCTCGATTCAGAAATGGTATTCGGCAAGTGTTCTAGCTTCTCATTGCCTTGTTGCTAGGGTTCGTGAATTCTCAGTCGATCTGTGCTTACGGTTGGACCGGTTCAAGCGTGAATGTTTTGTGACTTTGGACACGTACGGTTCGGTCGTATTCTATGAGTCACCGCGGACTAATCTCGATCATCATGTTCATGTCATATATCTCGATCATCATGTTCTACGTAGGCCGTGTAGTACTGCCCTATTTATATTGTCCATGCGCATTACGATCACAAGAGTAGTACTGTACGTTGTATGTACTCCCTCCGTCCCAGAATAGATGACGTTATGGGATACGTGCTGGTTAAACTTTCTCAACTTTAACTAGATTTGTAAAAAATTATTATGATAGTACATTCAATGATCTATCTAACTATACTAATTATGTATTATAAATATTAATATTCTTTTATATATAATTGGTCAAAGTTAAAAAAAAGCTGACTTTTCAGGAAGCGAGAATGACTTCTATTTTGAGACAGAGGGAGTAGCTTCCGAGGATAAAGCAGCGCGCCTCCAACACATTTCTTCGATCATGTTCTCGCAGTCAAATTTTGAGTAGACCCGCGCTGATTGCATGTACTTGGACTCCGGTGCATTACATCGGACGGTCCGGTGTAGCCGCTCAGGTCAAGCCCGAACGAATTGGATTTAATCATCTTATATTGAAATCATTAGTTACTAGTTGTCACTTAATTACCAAAACGTTTTTGTTCCTTGTTGGTGAGGCTTTCTTTTAGCGTTCAGGTCACAAACTTGTTTTCATCATAGATGTGGCTTAATTCCTTTCTTATTACTACCATTGTTTGAATCAGTATGGCCTCAAGTAAATACACGTTCAGGTCTTCGTAACATTACGAAATCCCAAGCGTGGTGCGTGCATGTGTGTGTCATATATTATCAAAATTCCTTATATTGGGTAAATTAAATGTGCTTTATGAATCTACAGCTAGAAGGGACATGCAACCATTACAAGATCACCTAGATGTCCCAGTACAGCTTTTAATCTTAAAGCGGCGGCTCTGTGGTCTTATATTGCTACCGGAAGACTTAGCTAAGGGTGTGGAAAAAGTGAATCTTCACTTCCCTCTTTATCTCACTTCCACCTCTGATGGACCCCACGCATCAGGGGGCATAATGCAAAAGATGAAAAAAAAACCAACGGTGTTTTCTACTTCCTCCGATCTCACGTGTCCTAGGTGCGGGGCGGAGCTCTCAGCCAGTGTCGGTGTTTGACCACCGGAGCCTGTCACGGGGTATCGGGATAGTTGTTCGTAAGGATTTTAATTTTGTTATCGCAAAAATTTCGGTCACCACCGAATTACCGAATTTAGCGAAGTTCGGCCAAAATTTCGCTGAATTTTTTTAGAGATTAAGACATAAAGTATGTTGTTTCTAAAAAAAGTTTAAATCTAAATAAATATTAGTATGATTTATGACTACACATCTATTGAATAGAAGAATATACAATATAATCAATAGAAGAATACAAGTCTAGAGTTATACATCACATGTATTAGAGTATTACAAAATTTTGGAGTTTTCTTTCGGCTACCACCGAAATTATCGAATTTCACGAAATTCGGCCGAAATTTCGCCGAAATTTTGAACCCTGGTTGTTCGGACTTCGGCGTATGTTAGAACTCGACAGTGAAAGTAGAGACAGTCGATTTATACTGGTTCGGGCACTCGATCGTGATCGAGTAATAACCTTACGTTCAGTCGGCGTTAGCCTTTGCGTTAGATTGATTGTGTTATGTCGTCTCTTGTTACAGAGGTGCCCACAGCCTCTCTTTATATCGGTAGAGATAGCTGTGGTGCGGTTACAATCCTAGTCGGATCTAAATAAGGTGTCCTAAACTAAATTCAGAAGTTACTTTCCATAGGAATCCGCCTAGTCTGGCCTATTCTACTCGGATTCGGTGTAGCGGGCGTTGTACCTCTTCCTACTTCTGTCTGTGGGCCAGGCCAGGGCTTATGACTCGTAGTCACATCGCTAGGGGACCCTGTGGGTCCCGAATCGACAAGCCCCCGAGCATTTCACGGTTAAACTCGAAAACCTTTTTGTTTCTCCGGCTCTGCCTGATGAATCAAGCTTGTTCCGGGTTCTTTCAACATGAAGCCTTGAAGTGGTCTGTCTTGAAGAAGTCTTTCGAGTGACGTGCGCTTTTTTCAAGAAAAAACGCACTCACTAAATGTAGCCCCCGAGCCTCTTGCTATTTGGAACAAAAAGTTGGAGGGTCTTGAACTTTGTTTGTTGAGAAAACTGAAAAATTCTTCCGAGGATATATACCCTACAACCCCCGAGCATCTTTTCGAGTTCTATTCTTGTTAAGAACTTGGATAGAGGGTCTTCTATTGTTTTCTTAGGTAGCCGTCCTTATGTCCGAAGTTGGTGGAGGTTGGTGGTTGAATTGAATTCTCTGTAGTCACGGGGTGTACAGTATTGGTATATTCTTCCGAATATGCTTGTCCTTGAATACTGTTCCTTCACGCGTGTGTTCTCTTCTTATCGCTTTCTGTCTTTTCATTGAGACCTTTATTAGGCTTGTTGTGTTGGTGCTCTTATTTTATGTACGTCGCTCTTTGGCCTATAAATACCCTCCTGGTGTGCTGCTTCAATTCATCAAGTGTCTTGTTGTATAGTCCGAAGCCTCCGTAGCCATGAATATGATAGTTTATGAAGCAGAGCAGCCCCCGGATGTAAGTTATGAATCTTGTAAGTCTTGAAGCAAGTGGAAGAAGTCTTGTGATCGAGATTAGAGGTAGACTAATCTCGTGACAGCATTGTACCAGGTAGTACGTAGTGGAAGGTGGAAGAAATCTTGTGATGTGGGATGCGTTCCATCATCCAGTAGCTTTGAGTTGATCCTTCCATACTGCCTTGCGACTGTCTAGTGCATATCAGCGTCTGATCCAGGATCACATCGGGCTTGGGTAGACTGATGTCTGTGAGCCTCGCCTGGTCCGAGTTGTCGCGTTGTGCTGCTGACATCCGTCTTGGATGCACTGCGTCCTTCCTTTGAAGAAAACAGTGTATCCGAGTTGGTTGTCTTTTGTCGTGTTGTGGCTAGGAGCACGTAGTCATTTTCAGAGCCGAGTTCTGCCTGGGCTCTTTGTTGCTACCTTGCTCGTCATAGTACCGAGTTCGTTGGGTCTTGTAAGATTTGTAACCTTATGCCCTTTGATGATATTTGTAATAAAAATCTTTCTTTCTCAGTTGCTCTCTCCTTTTTTGTTGTCTGAGTGCTTTTAAGTATCATCCGGGTTGTTTCTGAAGTATCCGGGTTCTCTAGAGGCGTACTGTAACATCTTCTGTGTATCTTGTGGATGGTGAGTTCTTTCTGAGTTGTGCAATCTGTAACAATTCGACAATGGCGCAGTGTGAACGAATAAGTCTGAAATATGCCTGTTGTACTGTACCATTGTGAAAAGTTGCGTCGTCCGTCATTTCGGCCGTGTCAGTTATGGCAAGAAACAGACCATTGCGTTTCCATGCCGCATTAAGCGGGCCTGATGGGCCGTGTTTTTACCGTTGTAAATCTATTTAAGGGCCCTCCTTCTTATTCTTCTTTCTTACCCTGTCCTTGCCCTTTAGCATTCGGCCTTTGCTAAACCCTAACCTCCAGAGTTCCACTGCCGCCATCGTCGCCGCCGTCGAACTTTTGCCGCCGGTCTCAGATCCTCGCCATTGTATGGGCAAGAAGTCGTCGAGCAAGTCGAAGGAGGTCTTGGTGGACGAGGAGGCGTCACTCTCAGTCATCGAGAATCGGGAATTCGTCGCCATGAGGGCTGCAGAGAAGCTCTAGCCAGTTCCTACTACAACGGAGGATCAGTTGCGTGATTTGGTCAGCGACAGCCTAATCCAAGAGAAGGATTTTGCTGATTGAAAGGTTCCAGGCCAGCATCGGGTTCCTACTCCTGGTCCTGGTGAGATCGTCCTGTTTATCTCTTTCGTTCGAGCTGGCCTCTGCTTGCCTGCTTCTGCCTTTCTTCATCGTTTCCTTCATTATTTCAGTATTTCTCTGAACCACTTAACTCCGAATGTTGTCCTTCAACTGTCAGTGTTCGTCCATATCTGTGAAGCTTTTATTGGCATTGCTCCTTCAATCTCTCTATTTTGTTTCTTTTTTCATTTGAAGCCGTATCCTCGGAGTGATAGTACTTCTCCGTTGGGTGGTTGTGGCATCCAATTCCGTCAGGGGAAGAAAGCCCTCTTTTTTATTATGATCTTGTTGATTCTGTTCGGGACTGGCGTTCTGAGTGGTTTTATGCTACGAACATGATTCCTCCCCTTGCTCTTCATACCAGTTCTAGTCCCTTGGTTAATAATCGTTGGGAGAAGAACCCCTTGACAAGCGATGAGCTTCAGGCCATCAAGCCACTTCTTGAGAGAATCCAGACTCTGAAGTAGCAAGGTTTGACCGGTTTTGGGATCATTGCTAGCTACATGCGTCACCGAGTTCAACTCCTGAAGGAGAGGGAGCATCTCGGATTTGAGTATTCTGGGGCTGAGGACCCATCTTAGATGGTTCCTGCCCTTCAATTGACTGAAGAAGAGGTACTGGAACACCTGAGGAAGGTTCTGAAGGAGGTGACCATTGTTCCCCACGTAATTCCTGAATATTATGGAGATAATCCGCCCCCTGTTGTGAGTTGTTTTACTGAGTACTTTTTTTATAACTCTTTTGTTGTTGGTACTTTCCATCTTCAGTTTTCTGCTTATTCTTTCTCCTTTGGTTGTTTTTGTAGGAATTGGGGCATAACTTTGTTGATCCGGTTCCCACTGATGATAACCCAGCTGGTGAGGGGGGCTGAGCAAGTTTAGCCGTAGCGGTTCCGGCTAGTAAGTCTCTAGTACTCAAGGTTCTTCCTGGTGCTTCTTGTAATGAACTAGTCCAATATGTTGAATATGTACCACGTCTAGTTCCTTGAGCTCCTCGTTCCAATAAGAGGACACGGGCGGATGATGCTTGTGCCAGCGTGTCTGCCACCAAGAAGCCTCGTCAACCGAGTACTCTTCTAGGTACTCAAGTTGTAGGTAGCATGCTCCTAGGTGAGCACATTAGTTAGTTTTATCCCATTTTGTTGTTTGTTTGCGTGCATAACCGAGTACTTTCTCTTTTCTCATATGGTACTATGGTTGAGTTGCTCGAGGGCAAGGAAGATGAGGATGATGATGCGGCCCTCGTCACTCATCGGTGAGTTGTCGTTGTATTTTGCTTTCTTGCTGTTTATTCTTGAGCGCTTCTTTTGACTTGTCCTTGTCCTTTGCAGCAAGCGGTCGTCGATCCTAAGTTCTTCTGGGGCTCAGGTGTCAATCACACCATCCCTAGCGTGGGGTGGTGATGATATCTTTTCTGCCGCCTTGCCTCCGCCGAGACCTTCAGCTTGGCTTGGGGGTTTTAGTTTGAAGAAGAAGAAGACGGCCAAATAAGTGAATCTTGTTTAGGTTGTTTGCTTCTATTTTCCCTTTTCCTGTATCGTTGAGGTTGTCCATCGTCTTACAGGTCTTCACCCTCGCCTTCCCTCAACCCTCGATTGGGTTCTTCTCAGTCCGCTGGCGCGGCCGTGCGTACTGAGTCTCAAGACTCGAAACGTACGATCAGCGAGGCGGCTGTGAGGGAGACGGTGGCTCCTGATGATCATGTTGCCGCAGAGTCACCAACCCCGGAGATGATGGTGACCGTGGTGGCAGGTCCATCTAAGGAGGTAGCGAGGCTTCTACTGCCCAGGTTGCAGCCTTGGTCTTGTCGTCTTTGCATCAGTCAGTTTCTCCTCCTATTGCTATTGGTACCAGCAGTCAGCGTCTGGATGATGATGTGATGTGAGAATTCGACGCCACCCGTCGCTTGTTAGAGCTGACTACGGACTAGGGAATCCTAGCGGCCAGTGCTGCTTCTTTTGGGGAAAACTCTAGGTGAATTTTTCTTAAGTTATTATTTTGCTCGGCCTCCTGGGTTCTTATGCCTTGTCTCTCTTTCTTCGTCTTGTTTGATCAGTCTTTCTCTCAGGACCATGTCGACTTCTTTTTCTCAACTGAGACCGAGAAAAAGTTGACCTTTGAAATTAGTGCTCTGAAAACAGAGCTAGACCTCTACTGGGCCAAGATAGAGATTGAGCGTCAGACACACCAGAGGGAAGAAAAGGCTCTCCGTGCTCAGGTGATTAAGCCGGAGAAGCAAGGGGATGTTGCGGTCCAGGAGGCCTTGAAGAAGGTGGAGGCTATGAAGAAAGAGTGTGATGGTATTCCGAGTTCTTTTATATTTTGTTCCCTCTTTTTTCTTATTTTTTGCTCCTTATTTGCCTAATTTTCTTTTATCATCTTGATCAACCCTTCGAAAAGATAAGCAGATGCTCTTGACTGATATTGAAGATATGAAGATATCGGTTCGGTCTAATCATAATAGGGCCAAGGAGGTAAAGGCTCATGCCGAAGAAGAGCTCGCTCATGCCCAGTTGATTAGACTTGGTGCTGATCGGGATCTTGTGCAGGGGATGAAAACCATTGAGGATTTATCTAAGAAGCTGGCGATATCTGACCAACAGTTTGCGACTTTATGGAAATATTTCAAGACTGTTGCAAAGCTTCTTCGGACTTCTGAAGATGATGGGAGGACTTGGGGCGAGCTCATCCCGCTGATTCCTGAGTGCCTTCAGAGCTTCATGAAGGATGGGGTCCGGGCATGTGTCAAGAACGTTTTGGCTCATATCCGTGTTCTTGCTCCGTCAGTTCCTCTAGAAAAACTTAGGGAGAATGCCGATGATGACAACTACCTGGAGTCCATCGAGAACGCTGAGTCTAAGGTTGAAGACCTAGCCAACTTCGTCGCTGATAAGCTTGATATTCATCTCCCTCCTTCTGATGATGAAGCTGATAGTTAGGTTCTGCAGTATCTGGGCATGTCTCTCTTCTTTGTAAAGATATACTTTGTATTGTGCCTTGTAAAGGAATTCTGGTTCTCTGGATTTATCTTGACTATTTTGCTTGAATCATTCAAGTTAATCTTTTTGAGTTATTTTCCCAGAATTTGAAATTTTCCTTGATTGTGTGCTGGATATGAGCCTTAATCATTGTAGGCGTATCCAGGTACCTTTGAGTTGTGTTCCTCCAACTGGCCTTGCTCTTGTTTTTTGCATCTTCATGAGTCTTGTCGAGCATAGGTGCTAGGTTAGTCGGGTTGTTTTATCCATTGTAGAACAACTCCGAGATAGGGCGAGCGTTATCTGGCTCTCATCCAGGCCGTGAAAACAACCTAGGATAGGTCGAGTGTTGGCTTTTTAGCCTTCTTACTCTCATCCAAGCCTAAAAAGACTTGGGATAAGGTGAGCTCAAGCATCTTTTCAGCTCTTTTGCTCTTGATTTGTGAATTGCGAGCTCAAGCGTTATTTCAGCTCTTTTGCTCTCATTCGGTTGTGAAATCAACCCGGGATCGGGCGAGCGCTATCTGGCTCTCATCCAGGCCATGAGAACAATCCAGGATATGTTTGAGTGTCAGCTTATCAGCCTTACTCTCATCCAAGCCTGAAAAGACTTGGGATTGCGAGCTCAAGCATCTGTTCAGCTCTTTTGCTCTCATCCGGTTGTGAAAACAATCTAGGATAGGTCGAGTGGTGGCTTTTTAGCCTTTTTACTCTCATCCAAGCCTGAAAAGACTTAGGACAAGGTGAGCTCAAGCATCTTTTCAGTTCTTTTGCTCTTGATTCTGTGAATTGCTAGCTCAAGCGTCTTTTTAGCTCTTTTACTCTCATCCGGTTGTGAAATCAACCCGAGATCGGGCGAGCGCTATCTGGCTCTCATCCAGGCCGTGAAAACAACCCAGGATAGGTTCGAGTGTTAGCTTATCAGCCTTACTCTCATCCAAGCCTGAAAAGACTTGGGATTGCGAGCTCAAGCATCTTTTCAGCTCTTTTACTCTCATCCGGTTGTGAAAACAACCCAGGATAGGCGAGCACCTCTAACTCTCATCCAGGCTATGAAAACAACCCAGGATAGGTTTGAGTGTCAGCTTATCAGCCTTACTCTCATCCAAGCCTAAAAAGACTTGGGATTGCGAGCTCAAGCATCTTTTCAGCTCTTTTGCTCTCATCCGGTTGTGAAAACAACCCAGGATAGGGCGAGCACCTCTGGCTCTCATCCAGGCTGTGAAAACAATTCAGGATAGGTTCGAGTGTCAGCTTATCAGCCTTACTCTCATCCAAGCCTGAAAAGACTTGGGATTGCGAGCTTAAGCATCTTTTTAGCTCTTTTGCTCTCATCAGGTTGTGAAAACAACCTAGGATAGGGCGAGCACCTCTGGCTCTCATCCAGTCTATGAAAACAACCTAGGATAGGTTCGAGTGTCAACTTATCAGCCTTACTCTCATCCATGCCTGAAAAGACTTGGGATTGCGAGCTCAAGCATCTTTTCAGCTCTTTTGCTCTCATCCGGTTGTGAGAACAACCCGGGATAGGGCGAGCACCTCTGGCTCTCATCCAGGCTATGAAAACAACTCAGGATAGGTTTGAGTGTCAGCTTATCAGCCTTACTCTCATCCAAGCCTAAAAAGACTTGGGATTACGAGCTCAAGCATCTTTTCAGCTCTCTTGCTCTCATCCGGTTGTGAAAACAACTCGGGTTAGATCATAATAAGACAAATGTTGATAAGGAATATCATCTTTATTTTATTGGTCGTGAATCCTGATTACACATTGCTTTGTTGCTACATAAATTTTGTCTTGATTTCTTCAAGCGTAGAATCTTCTTAGCTGGCTGATATGCCACATATTCCTTACTTCTATTCCATCTTCAGTCATTAACTTGTATGTGCCTGGTCCGGAGACTTTTGCGAAAATAAAAGGACCATCCCATGGGCTGAGTAGTTTATGGCGTCCATCAGTTTTTTGCACTCTTCGTAGTACTAGGTCTCCGACTTGCACTGAGCGTTGTTGAGTACTTTTGTTGTAGGGGCGCCTTAGACCTTCGAGGTATCGAGCTGACTGAAGGGTGGCGTTTACCCTGACTTCTTCTGCACTGTCAAGTTCTAATCTTCGGGTGTGTTCTGCTTCTCGCTCCTCGTATTGTTCGATTTTTGGGGATGTCCAGATCAAATTTGCTGGTAGCACGGCTTCTGATCCATATACTAGAAAGAAAGATAAGTATCCAGTCGCTCTGCTTACTTGAGTGCATAGCCCCCATATTACTTTAGGTAATTCTTCAATCCACTTGGAGCCATAATCTGCTTGTTCTTCATACAATCTTGGTTTCAATCCAGCTAGTATAAGTCCATCGGCTCTTTCTACTTGTCCGTTTGCTTTAGGGTGTGCAACTGACGCATAATCTATACTGATGCCACAGTCTTATGCCCAATTTCTGAACTCAATAGCTGTAAAAAGGGAACCCAAATCTATGATGACATGGTTAGGTATTCCGAAGCGGTGCATAATGTCTTGGATGAACTCGACTGCTTTTGTTGCGCTGTATTTTACGAGCGGCTTGTATTCGATCCACTTGGTGAATTTGTCGATTGTGACGAAGATGTACTCAAATCCACCTTTAGCCTTTTTGAGTGGTCCTACTTGATACAGCCCCTAGCATGCAAATGGCCAGGCAGGAAGGATGCAAATTAGGTCGTGAGCTAGTACGTGAGCTTGCCTTGCGAACATTTGGCACCATTTGTATTGTCTGACTAGTTCTTCTGCATCTTTCAAAGCTGTTGGCCAATAGAAACCGGTGTGGAAAGTTTTGCCTACTAGAGTCCTTGAGGCTGCATGTTTGCTGCAGCAACCTGAGTGGATTTCATCTAGGATTTCTTTCGTTCTTCTCTTGAGATATATTTAAGAAGTAATCCTAATGACACGGCTCTTCTGTACAGGTTGTTGCCTACAAGGACGTAGTTCTTGCTTCTTCTGATTATCCTGGTGGCCTCTTCCTTATTAGATGGTAGCTTATTTTCTTTGATGTAGTCGATAAAGTCTTGAGTCCATGATCTGGTGATTACCATGATCTGGGTTGTTGGTGCTAGTGGCTTAGAGGTTATCTCACAGGGTTATTTTATGGAGGGTGATGGTAACTCCTCTACAAACACACCTGGCAGGACCTACGCTCTGTCCGATCCCAGTTTGGCGAGAACATCTGCTGAACGTTTGAATCTCGTAGAACATGCAGGATTTCTAGTCCTTGAAAATTTTTCTCTAGTTTTCGTACTTCAGCACAATAGGCATCCATGTTGTTTTTGGTGCAGTCCCAGTCTTTGTTGACTTGATTGATGACCATAGCTGAATCGCCATAGACAAGTAACCGTTTGATTCCGAGAGAAGTCACGATCCTTAGCCCATGGATGAGTGCTTCATATTCTGCTTCATTGTTTGTCGCTTGCCACAGTATCTGGAGTATGTATTTAAGTTGTTTTTCCTTCTGGGGATATGAAAAGAACACCTGCGCTAGCTCAGCCTAACTTGAGTCATCCATCGAAGTACATCTTCCAATGATCGTGGAAGGTATCTGGTGCGGGTTGTTGGATTTCTGTCCATTCGGCCACGAAGTCTGCGAGTGCTTGTGATTTGATTGCTTTTCGAGGAGAGAAATCGATATTTAGAGCTTCGAGTTCCACTGCCCACTTTGATATGCATCCTGTCGCATCTCTATTGCGTAGGATGTCTCCAAGAGGGAAATCTGTTACTACGGTAATCTTGTGGCCTTCGAAGTAGTGACGTAACTTGCGGGAAGTGATTAGGAGGGCGTAGAGTAGTTTCTGTACATGTGGGTACCGTATTTTTGAGTCTATCAGAACCTCGCTGATGTAGTATACTGGGCGCTGTACTTTGTATACATACCCTTCTTCTCTTTCCACCACAATTGCTGCACTGACCACAGTAGATGTTGCCGATATGTATAACATCATGTCTTCATTCTTCTTAGGCGGTGTGAGTATAGGTGATGAGGTGAGGTACGCCTTAAAGCTTTCAAAAGCCTCCTTGGCTTCCTCTGTCCACTCAAATTTGCCCATCTTTTTTAATAATTTGAAGAAAGGGAGTCCTTTTTCGCCGAGTCGTGAGATGAAGCAATTGAGGGCTGCCATGCTTCCTGTCAATTTTTGCACATCTTTTACGCAGCGTGGGGTACCATTTTTGTTATGGCTCGAATCTGCTTAGTGCTTGCTTCTATTTCTCGATTACTGACCAAGAATCTGAGTAAAACACACTTGTTTGGGTTTAATTTTCACTTTCACTTATTTAGATTTTTAAAAGTCTTCTTCAAGTCTTCAACTAGCATGTCTAGGTTTTTTGTCTTTACTACTACATCATCGACATAAGCTTCCGCGTTGTCAATAATCTGTTCACCGAGACATGTTTGAATAGCTCTTTGATAGATGGCGCCGGCGTTCTTGAGTCCAAAGGACATCATTTTATAGCAATAGGCGCCGAACGGAGTGATAAAAGATGTCTTGCTCTGGTCTTCTTCTTTTAATGCAATCTGATGATAGCCTGAATAACAATCGAGGAAAGATAGCAGGGCGGATCCTGCCGTTGAATCGACAATTTGATCAATTCGCGGTAACCCGAACGGGTCCTTTGGGCAATGTTTATTGAGATCCATGTAATCGACGCACATGCGCTATTCTGTCGTATTCTTTTTCTGTACTAGAATGGGATTTGCTAGCCAATCTGGATGAAGAATTTCTCTTATAAATCTAGCTGCCATTAATTTTGTAATCTCCTTGATTGCTTCCTTTTTGTCTGGTGAAAATCTTCTTAGCCGTTGCTTGATTGGTTTGGAGCCTTCATTGACATCGATTCTATGCTCAGCCAACTCTCTTGGGACACCTGGCATGTTGGCCGGCTTTCAAGCGAAGATATCTTTGTTGTCCCGAAGAAAGTTGGTGAGTGCGAGTTCCTATTTAGCTGAGAGGTGAGCACTAATGGTCGCTGTCTTCTCAAGGTCACCAGTACCCAGGTTAATTTTCTTTACATCGGCTTCTTTTTGTGATGCAAGGATGCAAGGTTTCTTAGCTGGAATCTCTAGCTCTTCCGGGTTCATTTGTGTAGTGACTATGGTAATTTCTTCTTTGTTGTCGGCTGCTTGTGCTTTGGCTACGATTTGGATTGCTTGAATGTCACAATCGAAAGCGCGCTTTAGGTTGCCCCGGGGGGAGAGTATTCCGTGAGGTCCCGGCATCTTGAGCAGGAGGTATGGGTAGTGAGGTATAGCCATGAACTTTGCAAGTGCTGGTCTTCCAAGGATGGCATGATATGATGTCTCAAAGTCTGTAACTTCAAACTGAATGAATTTGGTTCGGTAATTTGCCTGTGTTCCAAACGTGACTGGTAGAGTCATTTGCCCGAGTGGTATGGCAGCTTTGCCGGGTACTATTCCATAGAATGGTATTCCTGTTGGGGTAATCAACCCGGTGAAGTCTAGCCCCATCTTCCGTAGCGTTTCTGAAAATATGATGTTGAGTCCAGCTCCCCCGTCGATCAAAACTCTGGAACCTGGAACTCTAGAGAAGATTACTGCAACTGTTCCCTTTGGCTGCTAGAATCCTTTGTCTTCCATGTTGTCTTCATCTTTCTTCTTGTTATTCTCTTGTTTATCCTTGTTTTTTCCTTTTCTTGCGTACCGATCAATGAAGATTCGGCAGTCTCCTGTTGTGTGGTTTCCTTGTGGGTGCCATATATAGTGCATATTCTCGATGTCTTCAAACCTTCTGAATTTTGAGAATTTTTTCGTTTTGTCGGCCATGGCGACGGTGTTGTCTGGTCCACGCTTCCTGTCTGGATGTCCCATGTTTGGAAAATTTTTCCGGTCCAAGTTGTCTCTATTGTTTTCTCGGTTGTTTTTGTTCGGAAATTTTTCCCTCGTCTTTTCTTCAGCTATAATCATTTTTTCTACTGCGCGTCTGAATTCTTCATTGTTCCTTGGGTTTTCTTTGCAAAAATCTTGAAACTGCCATTTAGCCATGATCCCATGGGAAAAGGCTTCAATCACTTCTCGTTCGGTGATATCATGTACCTGTGCACGTAATTCACCAAAACGTCGATAATAATCTCTGAGGCTTTCGCCTCCCTTTTGCTTAAGTCCTTTTAGCTCTGCATGTGTGATGGGGTGCGTAATAATGCCTGCAAAGTTCTCACAGAAAGCTCTTTGTAAGTCCTCCCAGCCTCTGATTGACCCCGTATTCAATTTATCGAACCATTGGAGGGGCATGTTTTCTAGGGCCATGGGAAAGAATAATGCCTTGATATCGTCATTTTCCCCGGCTAGTTCGATTGATTGCGAGTAGATTCTCAGCCATTGTTTTGGTTCGGTCTTCCTGTCATACTTGGAGTGGTTTGATGGCTTAAACTTGTGAGGCAGCCGTACCGAAGCGAGTCGCCTTGAAAAATAGGAAAACCTATTGTGTGTTCTGATTTCTCTATGTTCTGACTTAGCTCCCTCTTCCTGCCAGCTGTCATTTAGCCTAGGAATAAATCATGGGGATGAGTGGCAGGGTGCTCTGCTCCTCTCTTCTCTCGGATGCTCGATTTGATTACTCTGGGCACAGTTTCTTCTTCTCTCTTGATTCTGGCTCCCATTTGGTCCTAGTCTTTCGAAGGCTGACCTCCTTTGACTTTGCGCATCTTGTTCAGGCGATGCTATCCTAGCGGGAAGCCTGGAATGAGTTCTTCTGCCATGCGTCCTCAGAGCTGTTGTCCGGAGAACTTCTCGGAGTCATTCTTGTTCTTCGTTGGGATACGAGATTGCTTCGAGTTCTTCTAGTGCTTCCCATATCTTGTCATAAGGAGCTTCGTGTACTCTGGCCGCGCGCCTTTCTTCGGCTTTTTTCTCTGATTTTCTCTTGTGGTACTCGACCAGCTCTATCTTGTACGCGTCCTGTGCTTCTTTTCATTGCCTGACATGGTGTCTGTGACCTTCTTTTAGTTTGTTCCTTCTTTCTCTAGCTCGTCTCTGGCCCACAGATTCACCATCGTATTCAGGAGCGTTGGGCGATATGTTTAATTCTGATTTATCTGAAGATCTGACATCGGGTGCAGTTGGTGGCATCGGTAGTGGCCGTCGAATCATGAAAGCTTCTTGGCCTGGCACTAGGTTTGCCTTGTTGTAGTTGCTGACGACTTTAGTTGGATTGTTGGCATCGTGGAGCGCACTACCTTCTTGGTAGGGTAGTGTGCTAGCTTCTTCAACTAGTCGAGCATTGTAGTTCTGGGGAGAAGTACCCGGCCAGTGGACTAGGCAATCTTTAGATGTTACGGTTAATAGAAGATCTTCTTGTGCTCCGGTAAGACGTAGCCTCTGCGCTCGATCAGCCATATTTTGGAGTAAGTCTTGATACGCCCTTGCCACGTTGTTAAGTCTGGTTGGAAAAGAACTCGGTTCATCTCTAAAAGAACCCGGGAATCCGACCCGGACACTAAGTCGAGATTGGTTGTCGTCGGAACCTAAGTCGATTTGGACACCGTAAGGCCTGAGAATCTTTCAACGAGATCTTCGGTTGACCCGATCGGAGGAGTGATTTCCTCGTGGGTCTTCTGAGCTTCGACGAGACGTCCCTAGAGGTTCCCTTTATCGTCCGCCTCACAAACCCACGATCCGAAGATGAAGATTGATCCCATCAAGAAGATCATATTGTCGAAATCCATAGAGCTCTTGATCATGATTGCACCGAAATCCCCTACCTGGCGCGCCAGCTGTCGGTGTTTGACCACCGATAGCCTGCCACGGGGGTACCCGGGACAGTTGTTCAGACTTTGGCATATGCTAGAACTCGACGGTGAACGTATGAAAGTCCCTAGTTTGGTTTTGGCTAATTGATGAAACCTAAGTACTAATCACATGTGCTTGAGTGTTGATAGCAAAAGGTGACTGGTACACTCCTAAGTGAAGGCAAGATGTATGTTGATCATGATGACTTGGTGCCATACCGGGAGAAGAAGAGGAGATGGAGTGCAATCCTATGGAGCTCAAGGCAAAGGTATAGATAGGATTTGTTTTTTAGTGATCAAGACACCATAGAGGGTGTGATCACACTTAGGATCGATAGCCGTACTATAAAGAGGGGAATTTTTGGGGCTATTGATCACTTAAGTGCCACTAGATGAGGATTCATTTACATATGCATTTAGATCTAGTGGAGAGCTAACTTAACACCTTGAAAATGATTGTGAAAATGCTAACACACATGCACATGGTGATGTACACTTGGTGATGTTAGCACATTTGCGAAGGCGGTGGAGTTTGAGCGGTAGAGAGGGATTTGGGTTCCTCTCTCCCTCCCGTCGAGCTTTTTCATTACGCCGGTGGCGGAGATTTTCTCCCTCGGCGCTTTTTGTGAAAGTGAAACGCCTATTTTTCACTACGCCGGTGGCGGAGATTTTCTCTAAGTCATCGTAGATAGAAACGGAGACGAACGGAGATCACTGGGGTGACCGGACGCGGTCTTGGCATGACCGGACGTGTCCGGTTAGTGACAGTAGTTGTCTGGCGCGTGGACTAGGGTTTACCACCGGCGCGTCCGGTCACTCGCGGGACCGGCGCGTCCGGTCAGGCACCGGAGGGACAGCGAACTCGAAGGGTCGATCGGACGCTGTGGCGCGTCTGGTCACGATCGACCGGACGCGTCAGGTCGCGAGTGGTTGCTTACTGGAATCGACCGGACGCTGGCACTGTGGCGTCTAATCAGTTTAAGCGGCGTGTCCGGTCAGGCCTCTCAGCGCGTGAGCCTCTGGCGACCGGACGCTAGGGCGTGTCCGATCAGTTTTGATCGGCGCGTCCGGTCACTTTAGTGCATGAACGAGTACATTTAAGTGACCGTTACGTTTGAACGAACAAAATTCAAAGCGAGACACATGGCGTTCATTGGGGAGGTCGCGGTGGAGTGACCGGACGCTGTGGCGCGTCCGGTCAGGCCGGACCAGCGCGTCCGGTCACCCCGAGTGTGGTTGTTTTGTGAGCCAACGACTCTATTCTTCTGGGGGCTCCTATAAATATTTGTTGGCCGGCTCCTAGAGGACCCTCTTGGACATTTTGACTATCTAACATCCTCTTGAGCTGAGCACATCCCCTCCCACTCATCTCCCTTGCTTGATTGCCTAATCAAAATGAGATTGAGTGATCTCAAGTGCATTTGCTTGTGAGTTTACATCTAGTTGGCACTTGGGTGTTCTTTTGCTGCGGGATTCTTGTTTCTCTTGGTGGTTGCCGCCACATAGACGGCTTGGAGCAGCGGAGGAGGTCCAGCACGAGATTGTTCGTGGCCGGCTCCGGCGACTTGTGAGGGGCTTTGCACCTTCCCCGGCGAAGAGCCATAAGGTAGCTCTAATATATTGCGCGTGTCATTGAGTTACCTCACTAGCGGTAGGTTCTTGCGACGCTCTTGGAGAGCTTGGGTGTGGATTCCCAATTAGCCGCCGAACCACATAGTGTTGGTCGACACAACGGGGACTAGCGTGCCGGCAAGCACGTGAACCTCGGGAGAAAATCTTGGTGTCTCTCTTGATATTGTGATTGATTATCTTCCGGTGATTGGTCTTCATATTATTGTGATTGGTTCATTCCACGACGCGGCGGTATAAAGATCACACACCTCTCTTTTACATTCCGCAAATTAGTTGTAACAAGCTCTCTAGTGTAATTAGTTTTGAGAGCTTGTATTATCTTTGCTAGTGTAGCTTGTCACCTAGTTAAGCTCTTTAGTGTAGCTAGCTTTTGAGAGCTCGTAGTGACTTAGCCATTGTTTGTTATAGTGATCATTGATAACTAAATTGCAACTAGGTGGCTTGCTTAACACTTAGAGCTAGAGCAAACCGCGTTTATCGCCATTTGTGTTTCTAATCTTTGCTCTAGTGATTTGTAGAGTTTTAAGTTAGGCTATTCACCCTCCTCTAGCTATTTTGGACCTTTCAACGCAGAGACAGTCGATTTATACTGGTTCGGGCCCTCGATCGTGATCGAGTAATAACCTTACGTCCAGTCGGCGTTAGCCCTTGCATTGGATTGATTGTGTTATGTCGTCTCTTGTTACAGGGATGCCCACAGCCTCTCTTTATATCGGTAGAGATGGCTGTGGTGCGGTTACAATCATAGTTAGATCCAAATAAGGTGTCCTGAACTAAATTCAGAAGTTACTTTCCATAAGAATCCGGCTAGTCTGGCCTATTCTACTCGGATTCGGTGTAGCGGGCGTTGTACCTCTTCCTGCTTCTGTCTGTGGGCCAGGCCAGGGCCCACGACTCATAGTCACATCGCTGGGGGACCCTGTGGGTCCCGTATCGACAGCTAGCTAGGCGTCGCCACGGCCTCGCTGCTCGCCGTGTCGCACGTGTCGTCTGTCACAACCATATATAAACACGTGCCTATATATATGATGTCATCTGTCACAACAATATAAACACATGCGTGTCGCACGTGTATATGACTACGCGTATATAGAAGATATAAGATATAGAGACACTTGCATACAAGAGTAACAAGTTTTACCAAGAGGACTAAGAGGCTGTTTGGTTGGGAGACTGAAAAGTTGCCTGGGCTAGGCAACCACTCCGGCGTTGGATTTTATCAGCTTGGGGTGGATATGTCTGCTGGCTGTTTTCTTGCCTGGGAGGCAGCAACCAAACAGCCGGCCGCTAAGTCGTGGGTGCAGTCCCGAGGTCAAAGTGAGAATATAATGCTACACACTGCACTCAACTTGCATAAAACTTTACAAGGCCTCGTTTGGATCCACCCAACTAACTATTAGTTGTGTTAGGTAGAAGAAATCAACTAATAGTTAATTATTAGCTGGATGGTAGGTAAGACATACATATATTAGCTGGGCTTATTAGATGAGGATCCAGCAAACCGATCCTCAACTAATTTTTATCAGCTGACCATCGTAGGATCCAAACACGCCCTTATAATCATAATCAATTTACTTCGTTCTAATGATGTTATCATTTCCCCAGATCCCGTGATGATCTTAAGATTTATTTGGTTGCCTTCTACTACCCTGAGCGCTATATGATCCCTCTACACGGCGGTTCATGGTACTGCATAGCTTGCTTCCGACTGGTCGCCATCCCGCTCCGGCTCCTGCTCCGTGCTTGATTTGTTGTCTATTTGGTCTTTGCCCTTTCCCCACAACAGCATGTATAGGCCCAGAATCACAACAGCACCCCCTATTATCTTCAAAAGCTAGCTACAGATTTGGGCTGGATCGGAGGATGTTGTTGGCACCTATGTACCTGTAAAATGAACCAGATGGACCAACATAAGCAGCTGGCCAATGCGAGGATTGGTCCTCGCCACCAACTGTGACGCACGACGCTGCTGCCCGGCATGTGTATGGGTGGCTTCCAGTGGCCCGTTATTGCTTCTCCTTTGTACAGAGTCATGGTGGTCACCCCGGCGAGCGATACCACCGTCCCAGCAATTTTGACCATCCCTCGTAGGCTCTTGGCGTCTACAATCTCCATTCTGATTATAGTGAAACCAAGATGATCAAACGAGAGTCAGTCGTCAAACGATCAGCTCATCATTCATCAGTTGTCAAAATTAATTTTTTCCAAGGACAAAGGGGTATCACCGGCGACGACATGAGGATGATAGCGATGACAAAAGCTATTGAAGGGACGGTATTCAACCATAGAAGTGACAAATGTTGGAGATGTGTACTGTAAGCTCGCGAAGTACAAATTAGGACCTAAGCTCACCCTGCAAGACAAACAAGCCAGGCGATCTTAATAATAAACTCACTAAAAAACCATTTCGCTTAAGGATTTTTTTATATTTTTAAAAAAGCAACCATAATATATACACGTGATCTTGTCCTTAATTACCCTAGAAGTGACAGTACAAATATCTCCAGGAACAGCATGAATGTCATTTTAGGCCTCAACCCCCTGCATGTACAATAATAGTTACAACAACAGCAACATCAATGGGAGACAAAGAATATATAATGAGAACAACAACTGCGCGATCGTTACTTTAAACTTGAAGAAATGATCGATCGATCTTACTTCTGAAAGTAGTAGGCAAAAGGCCAGATGAGAAGAGCGACGAGAAGATGCCTGTACGTCACGTAGACCTAGGAGTTGAGCTCCATATCCATGGCGGCCTCGGTGATAAAGGACATGAGCGGGAAGCACAACTGCGCCAGGATCATCACCAGGTGCGGCACGTACCTAGTACTACTCCGCACTACCCCTCCCGTCCCATGAACCCTACGAGCCATTTTTCTTCTGGACAGCTATAGCTATGCAATACTACTCCCCAGCCCCGAGCACATGTAGTACAAAATGTTCTCTCATCCACTTGAATCGATCACTTGTACCAACACCAACCTCTGCGGTTTATATGTATAGGCACATCGGGCTGCCGTCATTGATCATCACTAGCTGGGTGGCAGCAAAGTGTCAGGTAATCCCACTGTTAAAGATATTCCTAATGGATACCCGAAATATTTTATGGAAAGAAATATCTATGGTAACACAACTGGATGCCATGAATGAGCATATATAGGAAAGAATCGTCACAATTCGTACACATATTTTAAGGACTACAAGAATATCCAGCTGGAGAGGGTTTGTTGCAACAGGATGTCATGTATTCATAGGATCCTACCTAAGAAATACTTTTTTTACTTTTTTGTTTTAGATTGAAAAAAGTCCATATTACTCCCTCCAAGTTTGGACTATCCAAATAACCCCTACTAACATTTGGTTCAATTTACTCCCTCTAACTATTTAAGTTGGTCCAACCAACACCTTAAAGAGATTTTTCTTTTTTATTTCTCTATGTACAAATTATATTTTAATTTCAAATTTTGTGAGGTGATAGAGGACATTGTATTTTGTGTTAGAAAAATACACTATGAATTTTTCATCATTATGTTTTATACGATATTGTATCTCTAGTGTTAATTTATTATTAAATTTCCTAAGCTATCAAAATAGTGACAAAAGGTTAAGATATATTTTCTAACATAACTTATGATGTTCTCTATCATATCACAAAAGTTGATATTAAGACTGAACTAATACGTGGAAAAACAAAAATAACAAATCATGTTAAGGGGTAAACTAGACCAACTGAAATAGTTGGAGGGAGTAAATTGAACCAAATGTAAGTTTAGGGGGTAATATGGACATGTGCCAAACTTGAGGGGAGTAATTTGGATTTTTTTTCCTTTTAGATCTGTAGCTTTTGCTATGAACTTAAATATATATTATGTCTAGATATATATTAAAAGTAATATATATTTGAAAAAGTCAAAATATTTATGATTTAGAATGGAGTATATATATTAAAAGAATCCAGGTAACTAACATAATAACATTGCATAAAGCACTGCTTTTATATGTAGATTTTGCATGACATCCTGCTGTACTATTTATTACGGAAATGTTGTGTGCAGGGTGAGAGAAGATTTTCGTTCAGGAGGCCACCTGTCGGTGTTTTGTCACCCGACGAGTGAATTTATACGAATGTCGCGCTGCTCCAGGAAGACGATGGTAGCATCCAAAGACACAAGGAATTATACTAGTTCAGGCCGGAGCCCTACGTTCAGTCTCAGAGATAGATCGAGTGTGTGTTCTTCGGTTGAATGCTCTGAAGTTCTTACAATAGGGTATGCAAGAAGAGTGAAAGAGATAGGAGAGTGGAGAGGAACTGCCCGAATGAAGTCTCGAGAGTCTGTCCCCTTTGAAGGGTGCCCTGGCTATCCTTATATAGAGTCAGGGGCCAGGCCACGTACAAAGAGTTAGGTTCTCCCGACCGAGCAGTCGTGAGCCTGAGGGAGGGGAAACTAGTTATTTTGGCTTGCATGGAAGGCCAATCTTGTCTTGACGTCAGCGTACGTCCGAGCATGGTTGTCGTCATGGTCCTGTGCCCACGTTGCGGCATGGGGTGGCGTGGTGCTACAGTTCCGGTCGTGATGGCACTATTGGCACAATGGTGGTTCGCCCACCGTCCTATGCGACGTGGTCTCGTCGTGTCCTTCGCCATCATCTCCTATTCCCATAGGGGCGTCATACGGGAGTAGGTAGCCATCCGCGGGTCGTTAGTTGTCGTGCTGGTCGATCGTGGTGTCGATGACCATGATCCCGAGCTTCGGGGTTGTGGTCCTTGTTGGCTTGGTTGGCCTAGAAAGTCAAGGCTGTAGTCGTGAGTCCCATCCCATAGTGGGTGGGGCCATATGCCCGTCCCGTCGGGCCGTATTTGGACGGTGGTTCACCGTACTTGTCGTCATCACTTGGCGGTCCTATCTTGTCTGCGGCGTGGCGCAAGGATGGCGCCTGCTCCGACACGGCTGTCCCCTCGGTCTAGCGAGTGGTGCAGGCGTGCCTATCCCTGTCAAAGCGGGCGTACTTGGTGGAGCTCGACCCCTCCCCATTGCTCCCAAGGGTCGGGACAGAGGATAGGTCGTGTGGAGCTAGGCAGCGTGTGGTGAAGGGAGACAGAAGGTCGTGGCCGACTCCCTGTCTTAGCACTTAGCCCGGGCCTACATAGTTTAGTTGGGCCACTGTCGCTTGGGCCCGAGCGACTAACTAGTCGGTGTCTTGAGATATCCAGGGTATCATAACCCTGACACCACCTATATAAGAAAAAAGAAAGAAATCAGGAAATGAAGCGTCCCCTCGCATTGACTGGTGACCTCGAAGGGCGTGGTGCCGGCCATCCGTCCTGTTTGAATGCCTCTTCTTGGGCTTGCGAACCAGCCCAATAGAGCTCATGCGTGCGTCCCTCCTCTTGCTCCTGCTATCGCCACACCTGCTCTGGCTCCTGCTCTGCTGCCCGCCCCGTTGCTCCTGCTCGGCACGCCCGCCCCGCTGCTCCTGTTCCTGTTCCGTCGCCCGCCCCGCTACTCCTGCTCCGCTGTCTACCCCGCCCGACGACCCAGACAGCCGCCAATGCAAGGAGAAGCTCCGGGCCCTTGCGTGGAAGCCCTCTGGCCTCGCCTCCTGCTACGGCCATGGCGCCTCGATGCAGATGGCGGCGGTGGCCACACCGGGATACGATGTATGTTGCAAGTGTACATTTCAAATGTTTCAGATGTTTTAGAGATATGTTGCAAGTGTTTCATACGGATGTTACAAAAGTAGATTGGGATGTTGCATATGTTGCAATGGTTGTACACGTATGTTGCAAGTGTCTGTCCCCAATGTTTTATCTGTTTTTTCAGACGTATGTTACAAGTGTGTTTATCTTGATGTTGTATATGTTTCACACATATGTTGCAAGTGTTTTATCTGGATGTTGCGTATGTTTGCAATGGTTTTCAAGTGTTTTTTGCAAGCATTTCAGACGCATGTTTCAAGTGTATCATATGTCTTCAGACGTATGTTGCAAGTGTTATATCTGGATATTTCAAAAGTAGATCGGGCGTTGCACATGGGATGTGCCCGATCTACTCATATTTATATAAAAACTTGACCTAATTCACCTTGCTGATGATGTATACATATATTTCGCGTAGTAAGAGTAGAAGTATCTTAAATTGAGTATATAAACATACTCGAACTGATAAATTAGTATGCACACATACGCAATATGGTTTATTAAAGATGGGAGTAACTACACGCGCGTGTAGGAAAAATGCACCTATATATATATATATATATATATATATATATATATATATATATATATATATATATATATATATATATATATATATATATATATATATATATATATATATATATATATATATATGTGTGTGTGTGTGTCCTATTATCAAGTCGATCTAATTAATTAATATATGAATATCTTCCAAAGAATCCACCAGTCTTCCACGGAATTAGAAGCCCTTGCAAGGTACAGACCAGACGAAGTAGTCAGCAGCTGAGCTCTTTAGGGCGACGGCGGCGGGCAAAGGAAGTTGGGAGCCTGTATTTTGTGGCAGTTACCGCCGGGTCCCCCAAGGACCTCCATGATCAGTGCCTCTGATATCCCTCGGCCACCCCCTGCGGCCGCAACCTGCAGCAACGGCCTCGCCGCGAGGATCACATTGCAGAACTGCATCAGAAGCAGCAAGGCCACCATCACTACCCTCGCCATCGTCGCCGGCCGCTTCAGTGCCGCCACCATTGCAAACAAGCTAAGCGGCTAACGTAGCTAAGCTAGTATGGGAGGCTTCTTGCTAGTAGTTTGAGTTGGTGTTGGTTGGGAGGGAAACATGCACAACGGTGCCTTTTATAGCATCATGATTAGTGACGCTTGCTTGCCAACCTCCGGAAAGGTAAAACGAGGGACCAGGTCATCAGTTCAACTGTTCATTCAAGCCATGTAAGTCTTATAATAATTTGAAGTCCATGAAAACCATGACGCGCGCGCGCACACACACTCCCCGATGTGGTTCGAATCCGTGTGTGTATGCACGCGTGCATGGCTTCTTGCTTGGATTTGTGAATTCTCGGTCGATCAGTCGTCTATGCTAACGGTTGGATCGGACCGAGACGCATGCACAGATATATACTAGGTCGGTACTGTGTCGTCATGTTCTGATTCGCATCACATGTTGGTGCGATCCCTGCAGTCTCTGAAAACATCCACCATGCATGCATCCATCTTATCTTATTATACTATTATTAATTAGAAATCTAAATAAGCAATATATTGATAGTTATTATTATTGATAGTGAATAGAGTTTACCAAATTGATGGTTGTATCTTAGTTTCTGATTGTGACAATTTTTTAGATTTATTATCTTTTCAGTAATTCTGGGAACCGGGCGTCCGTCCGCGGCGGACGCTCCGTTGATGGGCCACGACGCTGGCCCAACTACCCCTTCCTACTTTCTCGAGAGTTTCTAAAAAAAAAGTCGGTCTTCCTACCTCACGGCCCTCTTAGAGTGGCAGGCCTCTATGACAAGCCTGAAAAATTTGATCTCCAATGTCAGACTTATTCTTCTTTTCTTAGAGGTCTGGGAAGAATTCAGGGACTTGAGCCTGCCTGAATGGAATTCCAAGGAAATTCTGGATAATCACCTTTTAAGGCTGCTAGAAAAGCAAAAAATCTACTGAAAACAAAGGGGTAATACAAAATGGGTGCAGCTTGGTGATGCAGGGACAAGGTTTTTCCATGCCAATGCAACAGTTAGACATAACAACAAACTAATAAATGAACTAGTCACCTCACAAGATTTAATTTAGCCCACAAAGATAAAGAACAGGTTTTATGGGATGAGTTTAGACAAAGATTGGGCATCTCAGAATTCAGAAACTTCACCATCCAACCTTCTGCTCTGATCAGCTCAAGCCCTCACCTTCAGCACCTTGAGGAACCCTTTTCTGTTCATGAGATTGAAACAATTGTCAAAGCTCTGCCCAACAACAAGTCTCCAGGGCCTGATGGCTTTAATAATGAGTTCACCAAAGCAGCATGGCCAATCATCAAACATGATTTCCTGAGCCTATGCCATGATTTCTACAACAATAATGTGGGATTAGGAAGTATTAACTCTTCTTTCATAACTCTAATTCCAAAAGTGGACAGTCCAAGACATGTTGGTGATTACAGGCCAATTTCACTCCTAAACACATCAGTAAAGCTGCTCACCAAGATCCTGGCTAACAGATACAGTCTGCAGTCATCCCCCTGATCCACATAAACCAATATGGATTCATCAACACCAGGACAATTCAGGATTGCCTTGCATGGGCATTTGAGTACTTGCACATCTGTCACCACTCAAAAAAGCAAATTGTAATCCTCAAGCTGGACTTTTAGAAAGCCTTTGACAAAATTGAGCACTAGGCAATAATCTCAATAATGGAAGCTCAAGGCTTTGGTCAGAAATGGATCTCATGGATTAGGAACATTCTCAATTCTGGGACATCACAAGTACTTTTGAATGGAGTTCCTGGCAAGACAATTCATTGCAAAAGAGGAGTAAGGCAAGGAGATCCACTGTCACCTCTACTCTTTGTTCTTGCTGCTGATTACCTTCAGGTGCTGATCAACAGAGCTAAGGATATGGGCCTGATGAATTTACCAATCCCTCTTCAATCCCCATCTGATTTCCCAGTCATTCAGTATGCTGATGACACATTACTCATATTGGAAGCAGACCTCAATCAATTGTTCTTCCTCAAAACCCTGCTACAAAATTTCTCAGATTCAACAGGGCTAAAGGTCAATTATAACAAATCAATGATGTTGCCAATTAACATCTCTAAAGAAAGATTAGATCACTTGGCCAGAACTTTTGGGTGTTCAAAAGGAAGCTTACCTTTTACATACCTGGGGCTACCACTAGGACTGACAAAACCAAAGATCCAGGATTTCCTTCCATTAGTAAATAAATGTGAGAGAAGGTTGGGAGGAATATCCTCAATGCTCAATCAGGCAGGCAGATTACAGATCACCAATGCAGTTCTTTCAGCCTTGCCAACTTACTGTAAACTCTGCAATCTCTGCACTCTCTGTTGCATAGTTTTCTTTTATTTAAATAAATCTCTGTAGAGGCTTCAGCCCCTCCAGTTTCGTCAAAAAAACCTCGTGCCCTCTTCCTTCCCCAACGTGTCGCACCCCGCGGGCAGCTCGCAACGCCGCGTCGTCACCTACAGCCCCGCCGGCCACCAGCGCCGCCGCGCGCCCCCACTACCTCCTCACTGCTCCAACCTGGCATCACGTCGCCCTCCCCGCCCACCTGCTGCACCGCCCCGCTTGCTCCCCTACGCCCCGGGCACCGTAGCGGCGGCTCCTTGAACTTAGGGTGGGAGCCGAGGACCGTCGACTGCCCTTCTTCCGAGATCTGTCCGTCGCCTCCTTGAACTCGATGTGGGCGCCATCTTCTCTGCTCCTCGCCTCGGGCTGCTGCCTCCGGTGAACACATGCCGACGAGCCTCCGCTCTCCCAAGTAGCAAGGAGATGTTGTGCTGAAAGCGCATGTTGCAAACGTATGTTTCAAGTGCTTCAGATGTTTCAAAGGTATGTTGCAAGTGTTTCATACAGATGTTGCAAAGTGGATCGGGATTTTTGCATATGTTGCAATGGTTGTACACGTATATTGCAAGCTTTTGTTCCCAATGTTTCATCTGTTTTTTCCAGACGTATGTTGCAAGTGTGTTTATTTGAATGTTGCATATGTTTCACACATGTTACAATTGTTTTTTATCTGGATGTTGCGTATGTTTTATAATGCTCTTCAAGTGTTTTTTGTGTGTTTTTGCAAGTGTTTCAGATGCATGTTTCAAGTGTTTCATCTGACTTCAGACGTATGTTGCAAATGTTGCATCTGGATGTTTCAAAAGTAGATCGGGTGTTGCATCTCCATCCTCGCTTTCTGCTCCCTCGCCTCGGTGTCTTCTCTTCCCCTGGCGCCGGGTGGCATCCGCTGCCCCTCCCCCTCTTCTCGATGCTGGTGACATGTAGGGAGCGCGCATGCCTGCGTGGGTGTGCGAAACGGCGTGGGAAATGACTGTAGGTGCGGGCGTCCGGGCGCTAGAAAGCCCCTTATCTTTTTCTAGCATAGTATTACGAGGATCAACATGAATGCACTATTAGAGCCTGCAGTTATTGTTAATAATAGTAAGAAAAGCCAGAGACAACGAAGTATATACCGTGTTCTTTTAGCAAAGTCACTGAATATTTGGAGAAATAATGTTTTCGTACTTATAAAATGGAAAAAAAGAATAATGAACGAATACAACCACAAATGCAATTGGGACCTTTATAACAATTACAAGACTAAAATAATTTAATAATCTAAGTTGTTGCCTCGTATCAGCAAGCTGATTAATCATCGACGGTGCAAACTTGCTGATTGCAACTTTATTTGCAAGTCGAGCTGTGTGAGAGACTGTTTTATTCTCGCAAATTGTCTGCTCTAACTAAATTTATCTTATCGATTCTACTATAATTAAATAGCTTTAAAAAAACACTTTTCCATGAACAACCAAGATGAATAGGACGGTGCACCCGAGCAGCCATCTACGACGATGGTTAGGGCGAGCAGCCGGCGTTCCCGGATTTCGTCCAGTGGCAGTTGCCGGCGCCGGCGCCGCCCGCCGACCCGCTGCCCTTGTCTAGCACCTGCATAACCATTGTGGTCCGGGCGCCCTGCCCTAGCTGCCACCCGCCGTCCGCCCCTGCCGTCGCATGCAGCAACGGCCTCGCCGCGAGGATCTCGTCGCAGCATTGCATCAGCAGAACGGCCACCACTGCCGCCTTCACCATCGTTGTCGCCGCCGTCGATGCCATGTCGATGCTACGTTTATTTGATTGCAAACAAGCTAGGGCTATAGGTGCGTTCTTGCTCTAGCTAGTGACGAGTATATGTACCTACGTGCGTGGTACAAAGCGTCGAAGTGGTTGGTTTGTTGGAGGGAAGCATGCATGATGGCTTCCTTTTATAGAGTTCGTTTCCCATATGTTTGATCAATATAATGGCCGATCGAAGCATGCATACATTACATTACTATATGGACCGGGTCACTTGTTCCCCTCTTAAATTATGAGACTTCTAAATTTTGTTCTCAGGTCAAGCCTCAGCCTACACGGTTTAATTTTCAACTGTTGATGAGCGCGGTCCATCTGAGTTCAAATTCTGAAGTTTGAAGTCGATGCAAGAAGTGTCATAACGAAAGCATATGAACGAAGTCCCTAGCTAGACTATATATGAACATATATATAACTACGTATCCGATCGAGTCGCTCTTGCCCCCACGGAAATGGTATTCAGCAAGTGTTCTAGCTTGCTTCTCATTGCCTTGTTGCTAGGGTTCGTGAATTCTCAGTCGATCTCAGCACTCTGCTTACTGTTGGACCGGTTCATCGGTGAATGTTTGTGACTTTGGACTTTGGACACAGTTCGGTCGTATTCAATGAGTCACCGCGGACTAATCTTGATCGTTCGTGTCATTCAGTGAGTCGTCTCTGGCAAAGTTTCAACTACAAGTTTATTGTTGATAAATTTTTTAGAAGTTGTTTAGAGTCATAAATATTTGTTTTAATTTCACATGTTTTGAGATTTAAATTTTTAAGATTTTCAAATAATCTTGAATGGAGACATCTCCTATACCTAAGTTGTAGTGCTTGACAAGATTTAAAACTTTCTGGTTGAAACTTTTTCCATTTGAAATCATTTAGGGGTTGAAAATTTCAATACAAAGATTACGAAATGTTGATATAAAAAGATAATTGTCTATATATAATCACAAATGAGTGTGTAGTCTAGTGGTAGAGAAATATTATATGTGTTGAAGGTCGTGAGTTTCTCACCTCAGTTAATCAATTTACAGAGACAGACATTGCGCCCAACTCTGAAAATGGCATATTAACCGTGACCATTTGCGAGACTACTTCTAAATATATATTTATTGTACTGCCTCTGAAAATCCTTTGTGTAATAATGGGCTGCGAGGGCTAGAAAGGAATGGGTCGCAAAATAGGCCCATTATCATCATAGTAAACACACATTTTAGCAGTAGCGTTAGAGCACATCCAAGAGTCTATTTAGATCCTTTCTTATTGATATAGTAATAAAGATTTTGATGAAAAATATCCTCCAACGACTTTTTAATTAGATATCCAAAAATAAACATCTTGGTATTCCGGATTTATTGCTAGTCAAAGATGAAGAACGAGGTTGACTCTCTACAATGCACACAAAATATAAAAAAGTTGTTGAAGGATGAAGAAGTATAAAGAGCGATTTTTATTAAAGATCACTTTGAGTTTAGGAAAGACCGTTGGAGATGCTCTTATTTTCAACTTTTGTTTGCCTCCCTTCTAGGGCAGCTTTGTTCTTCACCGGTAGTATAGCAATACACCAAATTGGCCGTATCAAAAAAAAAACAAATACACCAAGTTGGCTTCAAGAGACGTTGCTGCCGATATGCAGTTATGCACCATCAAGAACTCAAGATTGAACATATCAGGAATCAATCTGAAATGCCTTTGCAGGAAAGAAAGGGTGGAAGTGGAACATATGCATGATGATAGAATGTGATTCCTTCCTTCTTTGGCCCTTTCTTTTCAAAGACCAAAATTTAATAATTGGAAAAAGGCCCAACTTTGTCGTTGTACACAAAAGGCTCGTGGACAATCCGGTATATGTCCCCAGCCTAAATCAAACATTATTTAGATTAAGGCGGAAGAAATTTTCTCAGTGACATGCATAAGTGGCTTTGCTAAATTGACATCCGAAGCGTTGGCTTCAAAAAAAAATGACTCTCAAAATTTGAGGTTGCCTGATTTTTTGACATTCTAGCCTTTTTATATCTATTTCCTTCACCAGTATGCCCCTAAATTAGAAAAGAGAAAAAATGTCACAAATCAAAAGACCCCATATTTGTGAGTCATTTTTGCGCAGCCAATATTTCAGATGTCAAACTTGTAAATCCATTTGTTTGGAGTGTCACTAGTGCAAATACTGGTGCAACACCAAAGGTCGAACGCTAATCGGCTGGCTCAATCATGTAACCATGTGCCACCACACTACAAGAGTAGATAGACATAAAATGAGCGGAGTGGACTGAAACTATTGTTTAGTTGTCTGGCATCGACTCGTGTAGAAGCTTCAATGTCTAGAACTTTGGTTGAAGAATTGGGTGCCACATGTTAAAGTCGAGGATTGAATCTTCTTTCATTTGTTCAAGCATTGTTTTCACCATCGGTAATGCTGTGTTCAAGGTGTCCATCGGTCCGGACGGACCTTTCTGGGCCTGCAGCTGCACCGCACGGCCTGCGGACCAACCAAATAGGTCTCTAGTTTTTTTATTATCATGTGCCGGCCGGATAAGGATAAGAAAAAGAGACCTTCCATGCTCTGCTTCGTCCATCGTCCATGGTGTTCCCTTTATTTCCTTCCCCAAAACTCTACCGCTGCCACCTCCACCGCTCAAGCCCCCCACGCCCACCGGACCTCCCTTGCCGCTGCTCTTGCACTGCCACCCGCCCTGCCTGACGGTGCGGGCACCGCCGCACCCACACCTGGGGATAGCTTCCTTGGCCGCCAGCTGGCCACAGAGGCCGTTGCGCGCGTGCTTGTGCCTGACGACGGCGATGACGACAGCCGTCGCCGGCACAAGGAGAAACATCGAGCCCTGGCGTGGAAGCCCTCCGGCCTCGCGCTCCTGCTATGCGATGCCCCGTTGCAGACGGCGGAGAAGGCCGCATCAGGATACGTCGCATGTTGCAAATGTATCTTTCAAATGTTTCAGATGTTTTAGAGGTACATTGCAAGTGTTTCATGTAGATATTGCAAAAGTAGATCGAGATGTTGCACATGTTGCAATGGCTATACACATATGTGTCAAGTGTATGTTTCTAATGTTTCATCTATTTCAGACGTATGTTGCAAGTGTTTCATCTGCATGTTGTAAAAGTAGATCTGAATGTTGCATATATATGCAAGTGTTTCGGGAGCTTTCATACGTATGTTGCAAGTGTTTTCATCTAGATGTTGCAATGTTTTGCAATAGCTACACATGCTTTCAAGTTTTTTCTAGTGTTTTGCAAGTGTTTCAGACGTATGTTACAAATGTTTCAGCTATTTCGGACGTATGTTGCAAGTGTTTCATATGAATGTTGCAAAAGTAGATTGTATATTGCACATGTTGAATGAGACCCACCTGCCGCAGCCGCCTGCTGCAGCTGCTGGGGAGTCGCCGAGCGGGCACCAATGTGTAGTTGGTCGGCGCGGGAGACACCCGGGTAGCGCGGGCCCGGCTGAGGCACGGAAAACGAGCAGGCATGGGAAATGGGGGTGCAGGGAAACAGGCTGGGAAACGCGTGTGTCCAGATGTTCGGGCGCTATCATCGCCGTTTCACCATACGTTGTGGTTGTTTTTAGGTTATATAGTTGTAGCACGCTATATTTTACATCATAAAGTAAATACCGTTGTAGTTAGATAGGAGAAGATGTAGCGAACCATGACAACTTCGGAGCATCGTAGACGCACTAGTAGTGCGGTGGCAAGGCTCCCTATAGTTCAGCCGTTCGGCCAGGGTTCGAACCCTGGTCCTTGCACCTTATTCAGGTCTTGTTTGGATTCAGTCATATTCGCATCAATCCACATATGTTGGGGTGGATTGGAGTGGAACTTGAACTAAATTTATCTCAATCCACTTCGACACATGTGGATTAATATGAATTCGATAACATCTATCCTTAGGTGGGATTTGTCTCCCCGGTGACTCTTAAAAAACGATAATGATTCTTATCGGGCGTCCGTCCCGCTGGGCCTGCCACCGGCCCACATACAGAGTTCCCCAACGAATAAAATAGAGCGTGTCGTCCTCATTCCGCATCGCTACTGCGAGCTCCTCCACCGCACACCGCTTCTTCTCCATCGCTGTGGCCGCGACCCCTCTCTCTCCCACTCCATGGTGGCTCGAGCAAGCCTCCGCCCCTCCCCTCCATAGATCCAGCCACCCCTCCTCCACGTACATCTTCCTTCAAGTCCGACGGCCTCCATGGCGCCCCTCCCCCCTCCCCCCACTTCATGGTGGCGGCGGCTCTGACGAGGTAGGTCGTTCCTCCTCTAAATCTGAGCCCTCCCTCCTCCTCCTCCTCTGGATCTGAGGGACGCGGCGGTGGCTAGGGTTCCGGCGAGTTCTGGGGATTCTATTTCCTCCTCCCTCCGGCGAGCTCGAAGGTGATAGGCTAGGGGTTGTAGCAGCCTGCACCTCGAACCCATCCCCTTGCTGTTTTTGTAAGTTTTTTTTTTGTTGTTTCTCCATGTTGCAATGGGGTTTTTGGGATATTGCGACCGATGATATTCGAATGTTGCAATAGGGTGATTCATGTGTTGCAGAAAGGGAGTTCTAACGTTGGGATTGTTGCAGTAAGGGATTTTAATTGTTTAAATTACCTTTTTTCAAATGTTGCAGCACTAAAAGGTGATTATTGAGTTGTTTCCATTTTTTCATGTTTCATGATTGATTTTGCAATGTTGCAGTACTACTGCTTGAGATGTTGCAGTTCATACTTTTCGAATGTTGCGCTACACAATTTTTCGATGTTGCAGTATATAATTTTTGATGTTGCACTACATGGTTTTGTGATTTTGCAGTACATAGTTCATATATTTTTTGTGATATTGCACTTGAAGTGTTTCGTGCTTTTAGGACAGGAGAGCGGTGGGGAACGGGTCACGGTGGGGGAATGGGGTGCGTTAGGGGAGGGGACGGAGGCGCGGTGGGAAACGGAGGACAAGGGCGCGGTGGATTTTATTCCCATTCCGTTCTGATCCGATTCTGTGAGGAGGAGGGGGGAGGCGGACGGTTTGGGAGGAGGAAGGACGTCCGGACTCCGGACGCAGCGCTTGCGCCGGATGTCTAGGCGCTGGGATGCCCGCTTAAAAAAACTAACTTCGTAGCACCGTATAGACAGGTCATAAATGTCAGTCAATATAGCGATATGATTTTCCTATCCGAATCAGGCCTCGTTTAGTTCAGTGAATTGGGGAGAAAAACACTGTATCAGAATTCCTGTAGCATTTCATTTGTATTTGGTAAAAATTATCCAAATTTTGACTAACTAGGCTTAAAATGTTCATCTCGCAAAGTACAACAAAACTGTGCAATTAGTTTTTGATTTCATTAACATTTAGTACTCCATGCATTTACCGACATTTTGATGTGACAGGGAATCTTCTTTTTGCACCGTGAAATCTGGGGAGAATGGGGCTCAATCCGCCACAAACAGAATCAGAATTTCAGAAAAAAAAAAATTACACCACTCTCCATCATGTGATCCATTCACCCTCCCTCGCTGGACCAGTACGGCTGGACGCTTCGCCTCCTCCAGTCCTCCCCGCGCCCGTCCTCACCCGGTGACCCCATCTCGGGCGCGGCCCCCTCCCAATCTCCGATGGCGCTGCAAACCCTAAACCCCCACCGGCATGCGGCGGCCGTCTCCCCTGCCCCGTCGTCCGTCCCGCGCCGCGGCCACCCGCCGCCGCACCCACTCCTGCATCTCCCTCCCCGCCGCCGCCTCGCGGGCGGCGCCGCCCGGCCGCGCGCCGTTGCTGCCGCCGTCTCGGGGGCCGTCAACGAGGCCAGGAGGCGTGGGGCACCGCAAGGGGGCGGCGGGGAGGACGGGAGGAAGGACACGGACCTCGCCACGCTCGGGAACCTCTGCGTCGACGTCGTGCTCAGCGTGCCCCAGCTCCCGCCCGCGCCGCGGGAGGAGCGGAAGGCCTACATGGAGCGCCTCGCCGCCTCACCGCCCGATCAGGTAGGGTCAGCCGTTCCAAATCGCTGTGGTGCTGTTTACAAAACATTGTTCCCGAGCTATTTGTTGTTTGGATTTGGCATTAGATACGAACATAGCGTGATGAACCAGAAATGTATTGATCGTTACCTGTGGGATTTTTTATTTGGGGAAGCTTGCATTGTTTCTGCTTTATGTCATTTTGTTAGCTGGGTGGAGGATAGGTTGTGCCTTAACAACTAGATGTTGACGGTTCAATATGGATAAGCTTGTAATCCGTATCTGTTTTTGTGAGGTTGATCATTGATCATGATTTCAGAAATCGAGCAGCAAAAACGAGTTGGTAAGCTATATTTTTGGTTGCTAGTTTCTGGCGAGATTCATGTACTTGGGAGAAATGTGGAGAACCGGATTGTATATCAGAATGCTGCGAGTGACTTATGCCTAACGCTTCATGAGCCCCACGTAATGCAATATCTGGTTTTTGTATGTTCTGAACATTTTGTATTCTATCACTTTAACAGAAATTTTGGGAGGCTGGTGGAAACTGCAATTTAGCCTTTGCTGCAGCTAGGCTTGGGCTTAGCTGTTCCACTCTGGGTCATGTAGGAGAGGAAATATATGGAAAATTTCTTCTTGATGTGCTCCAAGCGGAGGGCATTAGTGTTGTTGGGATGCTTGAAAATACCAATGCTGCTGCGTGCCGCCAGGCCTATGAAACACTTCTATGCTGGGTTCTTGTAGACCCATTTCAGAAACATGGTTTTTGCAGGTTAGAAAATGCTTTTTGGAACAAAATTCTTATTCATGTTTCATTTACCGTTATGAAATTCATGTCTGCCTAATCCTTTCTTTCGGGTTTAATGTGCTTGGTCATTTATCAGTGTTGCTTTCTTTGCAATGCCAGCCGTGACTTCAGTGAAGAGCCCGCTTTCAGTTGGATACGTAAACTCCCAGCAGATATCAGGACAGCTATTCATCACTTAAAATACTGTTTTGTAATGGCTACGCTTTTGATGAGTTCTTCCCTGATGTGATCGCATCCTCTATCGACTGTGCAATTGATTCGGGAACAGCAGTGTTTTTTTATCCTGGTCCCCGTGGGAAATCTCTCTTACATGGGACCTTGGATGAGCAGAGAGCACTTGAGCATGCGCTGAGGCTCAGTGATGTCCTCCTCTTGACATCAGACGAGGTTAGTTGGCTTGCATGCTGTAGTTTTAATTTACTAGTCTACAGTAATTTACGCAGGTGCTCTTTATAGAGGAATAATCAATTGGTCATATCCAGCACAACAGATCTCTAGTAGTAGTCATTTCTTTATGAGACCAGATTCTCGAGAAAAGGCCAAGTGAGCTTTCGATGATTTGTGTCTTGTTGTCTCTCTGTGGTCCTATTCTGGTTGGCGAGATCTGAATGATCGTCTGTGTCTGCTTCTCCTTTGTTTTATAAAAAGGATTAACCTATTTTTAAGATAAAATATACTGCAAAACATGGATACTCTTTTTGAAAGAATTCATTGCTGAACTAGGCCTCATTTAGAACACAGTTACTGATTGTTGCGTTTTCTGCTCTTAGTTTTTCTTGTATTGATGTTCTTGTTTCACAGGCTGAAGCTCTAACCAACATCAGAAACCCAGTTCAGGCTGGGCAAGAGTTGCTAAAGAGGGGGATCCGCACAAAGCAGGTTGTCATCAAAATGGGTTCTAAGGGTTCGATAATGGTCACTAAGAACACTATTTCCTGTGCGCCTGCTTTCAAGGTACTCATTGTGCTGATAAATAGCCTTTCATTTGTGAAGTAGTGTGTTGGAAGTAATCAAAGTTACTTTCTGATTTATCGAACTGTAATACTCACTTTGCCTGTCTTCATTAGATCGACGTTGTGGACACAGTTGGATGTGGAGATAGCTTTACTGCTGCTATAGCCTTTGGGTTCCTCCATGACTTGCCAGCGGTCAACACATTAACCCTAGCAAATGCAGTTGGTGCTGCAACTGCCACTGGCTGTGGGGCTGGAAGGAATGTTGCTCGCCTGGATACAGTACTACAGCTCTTGAGAGAAGCCGATCTCAACGAAAAAGACACATTATGGACTGAGCTGATTGAAGGAAATTCTCTCTGTATTGAGGTCTCAATTCTGTCTGGGATGGCAAGAAATGGTTTTAGCGAGCGAATTGTGCATGTTCCTGTTACCAAAGTGGTTTCTGATCTTTTGCCTATGTTAGAAGCAGTGTTGGAGCGAAACGCTGTCCAGGCTTGATTCCATACTGAATAGTAGATGGTTGTATTCATTTTGTCATTCACATAGATTCTTCTTTTACCTCCACGATCACACGATGTTTTCTGGTGATGAGTGGTAGTTGGAGGCTAGCCTCCAGGTAAAGCTACTTTCTGAACAGAATGTGGTTGCTGAAGCTATTGATAGGTACAGCTATGGTCGCGTGGAATGATTGTACCACCTGAAAGTTTTGTTCTAACATGAAAGTGATTTGACGCTACAATGTGTGCCCCTGGCTCAGTAGTTATGTTCTGATGATTGTTGGGATGCTCTGATCGTTGTTGCTTTTGAGGCTGTCCCTTAGTAGTGTACTGGCAACGGACTTGGTTTTCTTGGGAATTTCAGGCATTCAGGATGCAACAGAACGTGCCGTCTGTATATCGTCGATGTGAACGTGGTGCATTGCTGGACCTGCATGCGTGTCAGGTCTAGAGTAGGGAGCAAACTCATCTACCATGATCACCAACTAGTTAACTAACCGAACTGATCTCAACAAAACTTGGAGATTATAATTACACTGACAAACTAGCTCCTACGTTTCGCAAAAAAAAAAAAGACAAACTAGCTCCTACAAGTAACAGCCACCACACCCAGACGATACAAGAAATATCCGTTTCTCGGTAGTTTAACTATTCCGAGACATCACCGGTGCCTAGGGGCTTTGTCGAATCTCCGAGATGAGTATGTTCTGAGTTCCCATGTCGTGCAAAATCACATCTGGGTGATGCTCTACCACTGCCATTTCTCAAATCTCCGAGCTGGAGCATCATGCTACCATGAAGTTTGCCATCATGCTGCAGTAGCAGTAGCTGCTCAACGATGCCAGAAACTGAAACAAGAGGTTGGGTCAAAATCCTTAGATTGGGAACGAAATTCGATAAAATGATGATGAGACTGAGATTTTCTACTTGCTACTGGAGATTGGAAAGAAAAAAAGAATCAAGCAATGCCAACTACTCAGTGATAGAGCAGTGAGTGACCAAAAGGTGTCCTATGCGAGTTCAGCCACTTCGAAGAAACTTTGACCGAAATAATGGCCGATCAATGGTTTTGAAGATACTATGTATTTTCATTTTCCACAACTTGTTCTAAGACATTCAAAATAATTCCTCATTGCTAACCGTTAAACTATAAATAATTACCTTCATAGTGATCAATCATGACCTCATAAAACTGTCATGTCCCTTTGGTCTGCCATGATTCTTCGCAGCTCTCGCAAATGGCTAGTTATCTCCTGTATACATTGTACTCCATCACTGCTAACATTAAGAGAACTTAGTATTTGCTTGAGAAAATCCTGATCTGCTTCAAGTGCCTTGAATCTTGCATTAAGGAGAGAAATGTCATGTTTAACGCTTTTCATAGTATGGATGTTTCCATCATCTGAGTGGGAACATGAAGTAACATTCTTTTGCTTCTCAACAGATTCATTCTCATCTTTTTCATGACTGTGTCTGAGCACGTATTTAACAGATTCCTTCTCATCATTGTGCTGAGAAGAAATTGATTCACTAATCAAGTCCTCCCGAGGCAATGGTGAACTTTCCAACTCTGAATTTTCTATATACTGGCTACTGCTCATTGAGTGATCACTGAATAGACTGTTCTGTAGAGTATCATTTGCATCACCCATATCAAGTCTATTTGCGGAGGGCATGCCTAGGGTTTCCTCCAATCTGTGCAAGGACTCCAAAATCTTTGCCTTTTCATCTTCAAAATCAAAGATGGTATGCCTCATGAAATCTGAGCCATCCAAGACTCCAAATGTCATAGCTCCATCAGTAGCACCAAATTTTCCAACATCAAATGGTTGATCATGAAGCTTTCTCTGGTAACCCTCAAGTTCAGCTTCCAGGTCAAGTAATTCTTTCTCCCTTTCTGTCAGCAAGTCATTTAACTTTTCAATTGCTTCCTGGTCATGATCAGCCTGCTCTTCCATCATCCGGAGATACTGCAGTGCTTCCATGTGCATCGAAGCCTTTTCCTCTTGCAACCTGTTGATCATAGCCATCGCTTCGCTTGCTGCCACCGCTGAAGCACTTCGTTCTGCCTCGAGCTCCTTATAAAGCATACTCATTTTTTTCCTGTTAAACTCAGCCTGCTGCTTCAAGCGTTCCATGGAACTTTCACCTTCATCTTCACTAGTTGCATTGACATCAAATGGATCCAGATTTGAGTTGTTCCTATCAAGAAATGGTGCCATACCAGTAGCATCATAGTGTCGGTACTCATCAATCTGTGTGCTGCTTCTGGGGCTAGAAGTCATCTCATTCAAAGAGCCATCAAATCCTCGTGCAGTAGACAATTGTGACAGAAATGTCTTCACTTCTTCATTTGTTTTTGAGTAGGTGTCCCTGGCTGAGATTATTTCTGATAAACGAGGAGATTTAAGGTAGCCTCTGCTTGCAGAAGCATTTTTCATGCTGTTGTTCCGGCTGACATAAGTGTCTGCACTTGAGCTTGTTCCAGCATTTGTAGAAGCAGCAAAATCCTTTGCAGCTTCCACATCAGGGCTTCCTGAAACACCCTCAAAAGAATCACCAACTTCCTCAATACCAACAAGAAAAGCTACAATGCAAATTTGACATACTCAGAAATAGTTCAAGTTAGATAAGGATGACAACGTATTAGATAACATACATACTTTTCTCTTTTGGGAGCTCTGCTGAAACTTGTTCAGGCATAGCCTCCGACTGCATGTCGATACTGTTGTCACTTGCCTTGATTTGACTCCAGTTGATATCATCCAAACCATGCCCAATAGCACGATCCATAGATTTTGCAACCTTGGTATCACTAGACTGACTGTCAGTATCTCTTGTAGTATTCAACGGTTGCATGGGCTTTGTCATAACAGTATTATCAGAAGGAAGCATCGACAAGCCACTGGCATTGGTGATCATTGGTTGCAGCTGCACATCGCGACTTGACATGTGATTGGCTCTTTCTCTAGCTTCATGAGGTACTGCATTGCTCTCATCGTCATCACTATCTGAGATGTGAATCTCAGATTCAGATTCGTAGCCAACCTTCAGTTCTCTGTATCCTTCATACGGCAAGTGATCAGAGCCGTCATCTGAAGAATGCCCAACACTAGGCATGGCTATGCTTCTTTGCTTTAATTTTCTCATATCATCATCTGGAAACCTGCTATTTGCTATGTCAGGTAGCATGTGTGAATCCCGTTTCTTCTTGAACCGCACTGAACAACAAGAGCACAGCTGTTTGTGCCTAGATCTCGACCGAGACTTCACCTTATCCCTAGCATTGATGTTTGTCAGGTTACAGGTCTTACCACCTGAGGTAGTGCAAGAAAGCAGGCACCTATCACACATATCATCAGAGCGCTCAAGCTTGTTGTGACTCTGGCAATACGACAAACGTGATATTTCCAGCCTGTGTGCAGCACAAACTAGTTCTTCAGAGAACCAGGCCTTGCCATGTAGAAACCGATCCAATCTCGAGCACAGCATACATGGTGACCGGAGGCTGCACATGCGTGCGAACCTTGTGGCCATATATGACAGCACGGCGGTCGCAACGAGCATTATGATCAAACAGCACTCGCTGATGGCATGGCGAAGCACGGGCCAGAATTGCCGCGAAAAGTTCCGCGGCCTTACACGAGCTTGCGCAGCCATGGAAAGCTGAACACACCCCCAATACGCATGTAGGTTGCTGTGAAATCTTTTTTTTTTCCCTACGAAGTTCCCATCAGTGAGGCACAAATATACTAAAATCACACCACATTGTTGATGAAGAACGAGCAGTGTTAGAATCTTGATCACCCATGCCAATCTGTGTTTCGAAAAGAGAGAACTTCCACAGGCAAACTTCACCAATGCGGCAAGAGGCAGCAAGTGTCCTCGCAAACTTTAGCAACGCAGAAGAAGCTGCAATTACCAGGTTGCTCTGAATCGCATGCCAGGGTTCAAACGAATAGATAGATCGCCAATTGATCACAGGATCCGATCTTTCCTGCAAAATAGTTGCATAAATGTACAATCTTTTTAGCAATTGTAAATGTAACATTTAGGGTTTCACATTCACACCAGATTGTTCATATTCAAAGGGGAATTCATTTCGGAACATACCAGCGCTGCAGATCTTCGATCAAGAAGCTGGATTTCCCTAAATCACCAATTTGGCAACATAATGGAGGCAAAGGACGAGAGCGATACAGTGGAATTCAACCAAAAGGTCCAGAAGTGTGGGGAAAAAATCCCGAGAAATTGGGGGGAAAAAGTTTCTGGCTGCAAAGAGGAGGCAAAATGGTTCCCCCGCTCTCGGTGTAGGATTCCGGAGGAGAGAGAGGGAACAGATGCCCGCCGTCTCCTCCCTAAACCCCGCATTTCTCTCTCTAGCCTTTGCATGTAATTTGAGGTTGAGAGATTTAAGCATGGCCTCTCGTTACAATGGGAAAGAAGACCACCAAAAGCTGAAGAAAGAAAGCAAAAGAATGTGTAGTGGAAATCAAATCGACATAGTTTGTGATGTTAAAAGACTTATGTTCATTGAAATCATTTACTGAAATATTTGGCTATACAGCATGGTGATAATTGCTGGAACTGCAGTAACTATTGGTGCTACTTTGAGTATGTGACAGGCTTTATTGGATTTTTGTTTACTGTTTTATGCAAAAAAAATTTCTTCCAAAATGAAATTTGGTTCACTCAAGTTTGTTCCGAAGCTGCCTATTTGACTATATTTATAATCATAAAAAATATTTTCATAATACAAAAAGTACTTACTTTAAGACTATATACGTGTGTAAGTATTGTTCCTTTTCTTGAAATTGGCTGGCGTATTTCTTTTTATTATTAGAACGTACCTTTGACCAACGCTTTTTTTTCGACCTCAAACTTACAAAGCAATCTAATTTTCAACCTTAAACTATAAAACAGAGAGATATCCTACAACTGTTAAGATTGGGACGAGCGTTACACCAAACATGTGCAAAGTGGTTTCTATTTTCTATAAATAATAAGCATATAGTTTTATTTAAACAAAATCCTAACTAATTTATTTTAAATCATAAAAATAGGGGTTTTGTACCATTTTTTATAAAAAAATCTATTTGAACTAGCATTTAAACTCTACTTTAAGCTAATTACATGATTAGTTGATTACTTGAAGTTTGAGACACTGCCTTAGCAGTTGACATGCAATGTGGGAATAGGATCTATGCACGTGGTGGAGCATGGCTCCGAGTATTGACATCCTTCAGTATACTCATAACCCGCTAGATCCTCTTGGTCGATCTAGGTATAGTGCAAAATGATAATTTAAATAAATAATAAGCAGATCTATGAGCAATAAAACAATAGGAATATAAATAAATAAGTTTCAATAATTATAAATAGATCATTAAGAGCATCTCCAAGAATCTTTCTAAATCTCACTCTCTAAATCATCATTTAGAGAGTCATTTGCATAAAAATCGCTTTCTATATCTTTTTACTCTCCAACAGTTTTTCTATATCTCGTGCGCACTCTAGAGAGTTATTCTCATCTTCTATTTTTAGCTAGCGAAAAACCCAAAATAGAAGAAGGCTATATTTGGATAACCATTTAGAGAACTGTTGGAGGGCAATTTTTCACCAAAATCTCTATTCCTAACATTTAGGAAGGATATAGAGAGTCTCTTGGAGATGCTCTAACAAACAAAAAATGTTAATATTGTATTTTTCTAATTTAAAATAAATTAGTTATGAATTTTTAAAGATCAAATCATATTTCTATCTTTTAAAAAAATAGAGAGCCTCCTTGGAAACCACTTTTCATAGGCTGGTGTTCCATTCGGTTTCAATAGTTGCAGAGTGTTCAGTACCTAGTTTCATAGTCTAAGATTGAAAATTGGTGAATGTCTGTGGTTGAAAAAGAATTTTACCCTTTTTGAAAGCAAAATGTTATTATATCTTTATGAAAAAATTATTATTATGATGATTTTTGTATCACATAAATATCATATTAATAAATTATTTCTAGTACATAGATGACATATTAATAGATTAATTGTTGGTCAAAATATTGTCCTAATGAAACAAAATATGCCTACTAATTTCAAATGGAGATAGCAAAGTTTAGTCCTCATTTTTGTACCCTTTATTTTGTAAGTATTATATATAATTCCAGTTCTCTTCTGAAAACTTTATAATCGAGCTTATATAAACTCAATTGGCAACAACTCAACTTATAAGTCAGATTATATAATCGAGACCCTTCTACCTTACAAAATCATGTAAGCTACTTAGACTAGATTATTTTAGCTCATTTCAAACTTTATCTTCCATGCCTAAGTCAAGGATAAAAAAAAAAACATTTTCTTAGAAAATTTGACTTGCAACAACATTTATTTGTTAGAGGAAGTACAAGTACTAAGTGGCTTACCATTTGGACCCACGCTATGCGCCTGTGCCCATATACAGAATCTATCTTGCCATTTGGAAGATTGTTTTGGCTTCTTCCACAGCCTTCCAGGCTTACAGCTCGCTAAATCCCAGCCCTACACAAATCAAGAACTCTCCATGAGTCCCTGTCATACAAGGAACCAGCCAAAGCCTAGCATTGCTAGCTATTCCATCATTCACACACTGCTATCTCCTTGTGCAGAACCAAAAAGCAAAAACTCTCCACCAAAGCCTGGCATTGCTATCCTATCATTCACACAGCTATATATCTCTTTTCAATTTGTACAGAACCAAAAAAAAACATGCAAGTAATTAGTTCCAGGGTAAGAATTATCATTACAGGTTGTTTCACCTTTCTTTTCACCGCATCTCCTACCACCTGTTTGCTCTAGTCTTTCACACACCCCCACAAGAAGAAAAGCTCTCTTTGCTGCAGGCGATGGAGTTTCTTCAGCGCTAAGCTTGGAATCAAAACAACTGGGTAGCAGCATGCAGCAGGCAGGGGCGCAAGGGCCATGCAGCCCAGCGCGTGGATGCAGTATGTGCAAAGCAAAAGAAATCCTTTGCTTGGGAATAAAATCATCTACCTTGCATGCACCCTTCAATTCGTTCTCAAACAAACAAAGTTCAGCCTTTTTCAGATGCCGCTTCTTAATCTGCATTAAAACGTTCTGCTAGCACAACTACACGACCATATGTCATAGGAGATGCAGATTGTTTGTCATCGTCTTGACTGGCGGCTAAGATACATAGTCATGAACTCATGATGGTTTTGACGACGACGTATTCATGTCGGGATCGATGCGCGTGGCTATAAAACGTTCTGAGAGGTGAGCTAGTCAGCTAGCTAGCTAGCTAGTTTGACTCTGAACTAGATCGTGATCAGCATGCTAACTTAGGATGTACAGTACTGTTTTGCTATGTTGTTGGTGCAAGATGTGGTGTGAAAGCGACGACAGCGAAAGAAGCATCTTGGGTATCCATCTGCCATAAGGCTGTGGAAAGCACGCACCGAGCCACCGACCTTGCCTGACCGATAACAAGCTTCCCTGCGGCCTAGCTAGTTCTCTCTCACAGCTCTTATCTTAATCTCGTTCATGTAAGTCCTCCATGAACTCTCTATCCCTCTCTTCCTCTCTCTCTCTCTCTCTCTCTCCACAAACAAACACGCTTGTCATCTGAATCGACATGAACACAAGCTTGTTCTTGATGATCGATCGATCTCTCTCATATATGGCAGTTGAGGGGAATGTTGTCTGGTCGGAGACCTAACACCGCGGATCCATGGAGCAGCATGCATGGTGGTGGATGGTTTCGGACCAGGCTTCATTCCCCCCAACTCAATACTCAACTGTTCTTCCGTCGCCGGTCTGAATACACCGCGGACAACGACGACGACAGTCTCTTGATTCAACCCCCTACAACGGCCGATCCCATGGTCGAACTCTCCAGGTACTAATTGGACCAACACCACCAAAATTTTCTCCTTCAGTATAAGACGGCATTTTCTTGATCCTGTCATAAACTATCTCGTCTTGCATTGATCTAACTAGTCTCAAACTGCCACTGAATATTGCAATGGATGCTTCGATTCTTTAGTTGCAGTTATACATTATTAATGATAACTTCACTGCTCTTCTTCTTAGTATTTTTAACCTCTGGTTTGCTAGCTCATATATACTTCTTGTTCCAAGTCCTTTACTCCTTTCCATTGTCTCTTTCTATTACCACATTTGCTTTTCAAGTTTCAGATTTTGAATTTGTAATTTCGTATCTATGCCTGATGCGTGAATTTTCTTTCTTTTCCCCTTTTTGGCATGCATGTGTGCGCGTATGAGGGGGGGGAGAGAGAGAGCACATAATATAAAGTCGCTTTGCATTTGCATACACATAATTATATAGCAGCTCTTTTGAGAAAGAAAATTGTAATGCCTCGACCAAGAAGACAGCTAAGGCCTACTCTACACATTGAATGAACCACACCTGCTAATTAACTCTCTTGCGTTTTCGTCCTCGCTTCACGCAAAAGGATCGATCCAAAGCTAATAGCCTCCTAGGTCCAGACTTTTAAGCTGGTCTAGCTTTCCTTCAATTCCCAGTACGGACTAAACTAGGAATGCTACTTCATCACTACAGTATCGCGAATTTTGTGCGGCCCAACTAGCGCAATGGGTTGAGTCTCACAAAAATACATATATAGAAGCTTACATACGTACAGTAACATGCAGACGAAATGAGAGTAACAAGAAAGATCACTGATCACTAAGGCTGGACGAAAAACTCGAAGCTCGTTAGCTCGCTCGGCTCGTGGCTGGCTCGGCTCAGCTCGGCTCGGCTCGTTATGATAACGAGCCGAGCCGAGCCAGAATTTTAGCTCGTTAGCTATAACGAGCCAACTCGAGCTGGCTCGTGAGCCGCTCGCGAGCCAAACGAGCCGTAGTTTTAGAGAAATAGTCATCATAACTTATATTAGTTTTGTATTACTTCATGTTTTGCACTTCACAAATAGATGATATGTTAGCTCATATGAATATTTTGTTTGATTTAAAGCTATTGAATATATTATTTTTATATTATTAATATTTTTATGCTTTAGATAAATACAAATATTATATTTTGTATTTTTTTCTGGCTCGCGAGCCTAACGAGCCAGCTCGAGCTCGTAACGAGCCGAGCCGAGCTGGCTTTCTGGCTCGTTAAGATAACGAGCCGAGCCGAGCTAGCTCGTTATCCTAACGAGCCAGAACGAGACGAGCCGAGCCGAGCCGAGCTGGCTCGTTAGCCAGCCTTACTGATCACTGATGTACTTCATCAATATATAATTAATACTCCTATATATACAGCATGCAGACATGCAGTAGCGTATATTTCTTGTTGCAAAGAGCTTTACTTTACTAGGTGGGCGTGGGCAATAATGATCACAGATCGAACTTTAGCTTGGGTTGGTGTCGTCCTCGTTACGAATCTTTCCGATCATGGAAATATCGCTTCCAAGATTTTCATGTGCGGTAACTAGCTGAAGCATCTGTGCAAAGCCATGTGTTGCCGACACCGTTAGGTACGGTGGAACCCAAGCACCAACTCGTGCAAAAGCTCTTCCATCTATATTCCCACCTTTACCTTCAAGGCTTAACGAGCTTAGATACCGGATTGAATTTAAAAAAAAAAAAAAAAAAACTCGTTACTACCTCCCTTGTCCAATGTAGATTATTGTTTAGTTGTCATCAGTCAAATTTCTCTACCAAGTTTATAGAAAATATATATATTGAATCTACTATGCAATATATTTCAGGGTGGATTTAGTGAAAACCAATTTAGGAGTAGATGTTTATGCATTTTTCTAACTTGGGTCAAATTTAAGTTTAATCTAGGACAAAACTAAAACAACCTATATTTTGGAATGGATGAGTAGTAAGAACGAGGATTTAATATGTTCAAGTTCATGCCCTAATTATTCAATCCTCATAATGAAATTTGATTTGTTTTATCTCACTTTTTCGAGATTCTGCTATTTGTATAGGGTCATATCGATATAGTGGCCTCCGTGCTTGGGCATAAGCGTATACAATTTACGATAACAGTAGGATATATGCATCTCTCTTGTAAAATGCTTTGGATTTGACCTATCATAAGGTCCCTTTGAAATTGAAGAAATTTTTAATAGAAAAATGAAAATCCGCCCCTATAGAAAGTATGACCATTGCTTTTGAGACAAAGGATGTTACTACATCAAGATCCCTTTGAAATTCATATCAAATTAGTTAATACATAGGGGTTTTGGAGATATTAAAACAAGAGCAAGTGCATCGATGATGTCTCATAAGTGGTTCATGCATTGATTTATAATCTTGAAATAAATGACTTAAAAAACCAGCTTCTACAATGGATTGTCTTTTAAGTCATCTTGTAATAAGTCTACAATGCATAGAAAAAAAGAATGTTGTGAGTAGCATAACAATGACAACTCGTATACTGGTACAAGAGAGTAGTATTGTAATCCTAAAAAGTTCGGCTCATAAAACCGTTGTTTTGAGAAACTTCTTTCTTTTGCATTCTCTCTTTCACATTGTAAAAAAATTATACATACATTGCATGAGATGACCTACGAGGCTATTGATGAATTTTTTATATATATAAGCTGTATGCCTAAGCTCTTGCTTACTTCTTTATATCACAGACTCTTGTGTTTTTCAAGTGTCGAATCTAAACATTTTTACATTTTCGTGCGTTATAAGTTCCCTAGATAGGCTAGGCCCTATTTGAGAGGCTAGAGCTTTTTCTGAATCTTACGTTTTTATATATGTGAAATTGAAGAGATTCTTGTGAAATTTCTATATGATTCATATGAAATTCATGTATAGATGGATCCCTTAGAAGTTTGACATCCCAATCTTACACGTTTCTTACTCACGAATTTCGATCGGCTCTTACTATAAGTGACCATGTGTGTCTAGCTCGGTTAGATCATGGTAATGATTTGACGCACAGTAAATCAGACTAGTTAAACATATAGCATATAGTGGATGTACTAGTCGAACAATATCAAAGAATGCGACTTGACTAGAACAGTGGCAATAATGCAAGGAAAAGTTGATACCTTGATCCAGTTTTTCCGCTGAACTTTTGACTCGAGAAAAAACTCGAGTGGATGGACAATTCAATTCCGAAGGGGAGCTTTTTTTTTGCGATCAAATTCCGAAGGGGAGCTATGAGGATCTCAACTGTTCAGACGAGCTTTACAAGGACGTCCCATCTCACCACATGATCTTTACCAAGGTACCAAGGTACCATCTGTGAGATCATGTGATGAAAAATTGGTCTGATATGAAATTGGCATTGCAAAGTGATTTGAATTATGGCATAATTTAATATGCATGTGCTGCTTATATATGCTTATGATAGCATGGTGATTTGGAATTATTGCATGACATGCTCGTGTGAGGTGTTGTGCAGATTGACTTGAGTCAAGTCTTGGACTTGGGCTCGGACACATTTTGCATGTTTGTTCATGTGCAGGTGTTGCTTGAGGCGGAACGTGGTCGATGACGGATTGGAACTAGGTTTAGGGAGGAACTGAGGTTTCGGGACTAAGTTCAGGGAGGAACTGAGGTCCTATCGGTCATGGATGTCATGTGGGACGTTCGGGCTAAGAGAACAATGTACGTGAAGGCGATCACTTCGTGAGACGTACACGGGAGATGTACGGGCTGCTGTGTGATGATGAGTGGCAGCTATGTCACGTTGGCACAGGAGATGTGCATGCATACGTGAATAGCTGCGGCTGTGCGAGATGGTGCATCGTGGTGCCGGTAGACGTGCAGGTGGGCACGTAGCTGGTTTGGACAGCCAGTCCAGATTGGATGCATGAGCCATGTACGGCTGTGACTTGGCCTGTTTGGGATTAAAACGAAGGGCCAAGTTGAGTGATACGGAGTGCATGAAGGAGGACATGCACGAGCATCTGTTTGGAGTCGAGAAAGGATTTGGTCAAGTGCGGTTTGGATTACTAGGCATACAAGGTTGGAGCTGGTCTTGGGTTCCTTTTACTGGGCGTGTTGGCCGAGTAAAAGGAGATCAAGGCTGCACCGGCTTTGTAGCATTGGGACCGAGTTGCAAGGGCCAGGAGACCGTGCATGGCCAAGGAGAACAGGCCTTGCAGTGTGTGTCTCAGGCAGATAAAAGGAGACCGACGAAGAGCTTCGGTAGTGTGCGACGACAGGAGAGCTGCAGCGCAGGAGAGTTTCTGTCGGCTGTTTTAAGGTTCAGGATTTTGTGTAGAATCCTTTTGTATGGATGCTTGTGTGATGCATCTTGTGTAACACAAACTCAGAGTAATGAAGATTAATTTTCAAATATCAATGTGTTGGTAATCTTGTTCTTCCGCTAGCTCTGCTCTTTGCCTATATGCATATATATATTTTGTATGCCTAGCTTTTAGTTTTAGATTGATTTCTTATTCTCATTAAATAGATTGGTTTCGATTCATCTAAGATTGTGCTAGGGAATTAAGCTGTTGATCTGAGAAGTTTAGTTGATTAATATTTTAATGATTTTGCATAATCATGAAATTACAGCTTGATCAATCCTCGTCACCATCAGACATAGCTTGCTTGTTTATTTCATATCTCAAGTTCTAGACCTCCGGTTGACATGATTCCAATTGCATTGGTTCACAAATTTCATCTACTCTGATCTGTAAAAGTTTGAGGTCAATCGGAGCTATGGCTTTTGGTCGGCATTATTTTTCTTAGAGATGCATCGTTCTGTCCAGAATTGGGAAAGAGGCTTAGTTTGGTTTTGTTTGTTGGGGGAAGTTTCAAAATTAGCTTTTGGCTTCCGCAACCATTCACCCCCCTCTGATTGCCTATTTAAGTGTGAATCGATCCTACACCATCACTTCATCATCGCACAATGCAAAGGCCTTGTTTAGTTGTAATTTTTTTTACAAAATGACATTGTAGCAAATTTCGTTGTTATTTGGCAATTAGTGTCCAATCATGGTCTAATTAGGCTTAAAAGATTCGTCTCGTCCATTTCGTCTAAACTGTGTAATTAGTTTTATTTTTTTATCTATATTTAATGCTTCGTGCATGCGTCTAAAGATTTGATGTGACGAAAAATCTTGAAAAATTCTGTAAAAACAGGGCCAAAGCACTCTGGGTCGCAACTCGCAACAGTTTTTCAACAGAAGATGAGAGCGCGGTCCCAGGGGCCGGGGCGAGCTTACCAAACAAGCGTTTGCCCGCCGGCCGGACGCCGCTGCAGCTAGGCGCTAGCCAGTGTGCTCCAGCTCCCAGCCATCACCCCGCCGCCAGAGCCAGACTCCTCTCAGTCCTCTCCTCCCACACCTTCCTTCCAAGGCTTGGTGCTGGTTCGAATTGGCATTTGCTGATGTGCATTGTTTGGGCTGATGCGCAATGCTTCTGGATTCTATGTACAGTTGTATACACGGGCTGAACGGAAGCCTTCACTATCGTGGGCCCTGGGTGGACCCGCACGCCCCGGCCCAGGTACCTACCGGTCCTGCTTTGTTCCTTTTTTTTTAACCTCTGCTAGTTCACTTCTCCGACTAAACATAGGTTTAAGCGGCCCTGTTTTAAAACTAAATGGTGATTTTTGCTCTCGTTTTTAGACTTTGTGATTTTACGTTTACGTTTTCGAACTGAAGAAAGAGTCTGCCTCTATTTCATAAAGTTCAGTTAATGGTGTTAACTTTTGAACGAACAGACAAGTTTGCTCACGTGATTTTACCTCTGTTTTTGTCGGAGAACGTTGTTATTTTACCCATATTTCAATATCAAAGTTTTGACATATATGGTAGGGATGTTGACAATAAAATTAGACATAAATTTATGCTTTTGTTTTAGTCATACAAATCTAGGCAAAATTTGTGAAATTTTGCAAAATTTGGACAACATATATGCTAAAATTTTGCGATAACCATACGGTGAGGACGTCCGTCCGTCCGGGTGCCGTCTTTCCAAATAAAAATATATCTTCCACTTCGTCTCACCGCTCTGCTTCCTCCGTCCCGCACTCGTCATAGGCTTCGCTCCGCTTCCTCTGCCCTATGGCCCTCGCCCGCCTCTGTGACGACGTCGCTGGAGTCACGCCTCCCGCGCGCCCTGCCCTCATCGCCGTCATCGGTGCTGGTGTCCTCATCACCTCCTTCTGCGTCTAGAGACGACGAGGGCGCCGTGGCCACACCGTACTTCGCGCCGGCCTCAAGGCTCCTCACGCCCCAGTAGCAGAAGCTCGTGGGGGGCCAAGCCAGTGGTGCTCTTCGCTCCGCCATCTCCCAGCTCCGATCTACCCATCGAGGCGGTTATCGAGTTCCTAAGCGCGCTTGACATGGTGTCGCCGCCCACTAAAGTGTCGCGCCTGACATATTGCAAACGTATGTTTCAAGTGTTTCAAATGTTTCAGAGGTATGTTGCAAGTGTTTCATGTGGATGTTGCAAAAAGTAGATCGGGATGTTGCATATATTGCAAGTGTTTCAGAGGCATGTTGCAAAGCATTTGTTCAAAATGTTTCATCTGTTTTCTGACGTATGTTTGCAAGCATTTTTATTTGGATGTTGCATATGTTTCACACATGTTGCAAGGGTATGTTCCAAGTTTTAGCTATTTCAGTCTTATGTTGCATTAAAGTGTTTTCATGTTGCAAGTGTTTTATCTGGATGTTGCATATGATTCACACACATGTTTCATATGTATGTTCCAAATGTTGCATCTGCTTCAGATATATGTTGCATTCAAATATTTTATGTTTCATAGGTGTATTCAGAGAATCATGGGACATGGCCCGAGCGCCAAGGGATCGGGCACGGCGAGCCAGGTGCCGACAGTTGGGGCGCGTGGCGCGCCTGGGTCCTGCGGACGAGGACATGCTCGTCCTCATCCTGGCTCCTAGGTCATACCCGCATGGAGAGAGAGGAGTGGGGTCACTGGGAAGGAGCCGCGGACGCAGCGACAGGGGTGGAGTGCGGAGCGGGCTATGCGGGCGTCCGGACATCTAGGCACTAGCCATGCTGCCGCAAGATCATGGTCGTCATTCCTGCCGCACCTCGGCTGCACCATCGACCTAGGACCTCGGCATCCTAACTCCAACAATTGGCTCTCTACGTCGTCGAGTCGGCTGCATCGCCTGCACCAATACGTGTTGCCTAGTAGTATCCAGCGAGCGATGCGACCATCATGACGGCTCAGTGCAAAATTGATCTAGCGAGTAATTTACAGAGGTAAGAAATTACAGTTGTATCATAGATTCATAGTGCACAAGAGATTACGTTTGGAAGCTCATTACCAATAAAAAAAGTTACAAAAGCTTGCAAAGAGGGCTTATCAGTACAAAGTACAAACACGTGATTCAAGTGAACCAGAAAGACTCTCAAACACTCAGTTTTCTCTATTCACGCCATAAACAGCTGTTGTTGAGGTTTTGCGACCTGCTGGTGTTCACGGTGGTGGCCACGACCATCCATTGCCGCTGCCGGTTATGCTGCTCCTGCAAGACTCTGCGGATGTACGAGACGTGCCACTCCAGGTCCTTGTTCCAGTGCATCTCCATGAACCTGGCCTCCAGTCTCTGTGAGGGAATTGGAGTTCAGGGTAGGCAGCAATAATTGGGGATTGTTCAGATGAATGATTGAATTAGGAAATTAGGGTTCATACAATTTGTTCATGCCCTCTTCTCACTTCTCTCTTCCCTCATATAGTCAATCTTCTACTTGCTCCAGGCTGGGCCAGCGTAGCGACCGCTGGGCTTCCTGATCCTTATGGGCTGGGCCACGGTCGGAGTGGCAGTGGAGGCCGAGGTCAAGTCAGGAGCCGCTGGTGGTGGGACTAGGTTGCTGGCATCCCTCTCCTCTTGGAAACCGGTATGACCCCAGGTCGGTGCTCTTGAAAACTGTTATAGTAGTGGAAGAGGAGGCTCCCAAGTAGCGAGCTCCGGCGGCGAGTGCGACCACTTGATCAGACCCTGCTCCACAGGTCGATCTCCGGCGGTCCAGCGATTTTGGAGCGCTTTGGCACCTGTAACTGTTGCAAATCATTAGGAAGTGAGGGTGAGACATGTTGAGCTCCTGGTGATAGCTTCAACTGTGATACATGGAAGACATTGTGGAGGGCTGCAGAGGCCGGCAACTCAAGTTTATATGCCACTGCCCCGACACACTACAAGATCTTGAAAGGTCCAAAGACCTTGAACGATAGCTTATTGTTGAGCATCGAGCAACCGATGGTTGAACATAGGGCTGCAGCTTCAGAAAGACCATGTCACCAACAACAAACGTGCGCTCCGTGCGCCCTTTATCAGCCTGTCGCTTCATGTGAACTTGAGCTCTAAGGAGGTGCTGCTTGACTAGTGCTTGCATCAACTCACGGTCTTTCAACCAAGCCTGCAGATCTGGTATAGCCTCCAGTGAATCAATGTCCATGCCAAAGTGGCGTGGAGGGTGCCCGTATAGCACTTCGAAGGGCAAACGGCCCAAGGCAGAATGTGTGGATGAATTATACCAAAACTCTGCCAACGACAACCAGCGGCTCCATTGAGATGGGCAAGCATGCATGAGACATCGAAGGTAGGTTTCAAGGCACTGATTAACACGCTCTATCTGCTCGTCGGTCTATGGGTGATAAGAAGAACTGAGGCAGAGTTCTGAGCAAGCAGAGCGGAAAAGGAGCTGCCAGAACTTACTAGAAAATATCCTGTCGTGGTCAGATATGATGGACCTAGGCAGACCATGCAAGCGGAAGATCGTATACATGAATAACTTGGCGACAATTGTAGCTGTGAACGGGTGTTTTAAAGGTACAAAGTGGGCAAATTTGGAAAACTTGTCAACGACAACAAGGATTGCATTCGCTGAGCCGGATTGAGGCAAACCCTCGATGAAATCCATGGTGATCACTTCCCAGGATGAAGACGACATAGGAATTGGTTGCAATAGCCTGGGATAGTGCGCGTGCTCTGGCTTAGCTTGAAGATAGGTAGAACAGGACTGAACAAATGCCCAGATAGTTGTTTTCATACCATGCCAGTAGAATAACCGTTTGATGTGGTTGTAGGTTGCTGGTGCGCCAGAATGCCCGCCCACAGGACTAGAATGGAACGATTGCAAAATATGCTGCTAGAGTTCCTTGGATGAGCCCAACCATACTCTGTTCTTATGATGGATGATGCCCTGAGATAGAGTGAATAGAGGGAGAGACTCTAGAGTGGTTGCTAGGCATGTGAGCAAATCCAGAGCTATAGGATTCGACTGATAAGAGGCAACCACATCTTCAAGCCACTGGTGTTTCACCGAGGAGATAGCCAACACATGGTCAGGGTGGGCACGATGGGACAACACGTCTACAGCACTGTTGTCAGAGCCCTTGCGATACTAGATTCTGTATTGTAGGCCTTGCACACGCGCGAAGACTTTATACTGCCAAGCCGTATGGAGCCGCTGCTCGTTCAAATGAGTGAGGCTTTGATGATCCGTGTGAATTACGAACTCAGCTTGCAAGAGATAGTGACACCACTGGTCGACGGCCATTAGGATTGCTAAATACTCCTTTTCATACACTGTGAGTCCCTGATTCTATGGGCTAAGAGGCTTACTAATGAAGGCAATAGGGTGTCTATTTTGATGAAGGATAGTGCCAACACCGGTGCCTGAAGCATCTTATCCAAGTGAAAGGGTTGTGAGAAATCCGACAGCGCCAAGACAGGTGCAGAATAGAGAGCATCCTTTAACAGTTGAAAGGCTTCGGCATGAGATGGAGTCCACACAAATAGTTGGTCCTTCTTGAGTAAATCAATAAGTGGCTTAGCCATGATTCCGAAGTTACGAATGAACTTGTGATAGTAACCCGCAAGCCCCAAGAAACATGTGTCCTAGGTAAGCGATTGACTCATAGTAACCCGCAAGCCCCAAGAAACATGTGTAGTCCAATCAACAATGGCTTGAACTTTTGATGGGTCAGTGGATACTCTAGTGGCTGAAATCATGTGTCCTAGGTAAGCGATTGACTCATAGTCAAACTTGCACTTTGTCAACTTCAGTTTCCATTGATCAGCTTGCAACCACTGAAACACTTGATGAAGGTGATCAATGTGTTCTTCCAGTGAGCGATTGTATACCAGGATATCGTCAAAAAAGACAAGCACAAACCTCCGTAGACCTAGGGCCAGAGTCACGTTCATCGCGCCCTGAAACGTACCCGCTGCTCCAGTGAGGCTAAAGGCCATCACGCGAAACTCATATTGCCCAAGGTGTGTCTGAAATGTCGTCTTATGTTCTTCATCGACGCGGAGCAGAATTTGGTGGAATCCCACCCGGAGATCCAAGGTTGAGAACCATATGGCGTCGTGGAGCTCATCCATGAGCTGATCGAATACTACAACTGGGAATTTAGACTTTTGAGTCAGAGCATTTAGATGGTGGAAATTGACATAGAATCTATAAGTTCCATCTTTCTTCTTAATGAGCAGCACGGGTGATGAAAAGGCACTACTACTGTGTTGAATCAGTCCATGATCCATCATCTCTTGGACTTAGCACTCGATTTCATCTTTCAACTTGGGCGGGTATCGATATGGTCTAATGAAGATGGGCTGAGCACCGGGAAGCAGTGGGATCTCATGATCACAAGCCCTCGAAGGCGGCAACGATGTAGGTTCAGTAAAGAAGTCCTGCAACTCGTGCAATAGCTGTTGAATGGCAACCGGAATTTGAGATGGTGTACTGTCATTTGAGTCTAGAACTAGCAGCGCTTCAATATTGTTGACGGTAGTTATTGTTCATCATAAACCATCAACATAACTTGAATAAAGACTTGAAATAGATCACCAATAGAAACTTAGGGGTTTAAACTGATAATTTCCATAAGTTTTGGTGAATCCGTATTTTTAGCAGGGTTATTCCAGAAAACCAGAAAGAAGGATCAAAATGTCAAATATAACTAAACTTTACCGCGATGAAAACTATTCCAGAAGGTTCCAGAGGACTCCAAGAGGAAACCCCTCGAGGCAGACCCCGAGAGGCTGCCAGGTAGAGCCGAGCGGCCCCACCATGGTGCCGCCCGATCTAGTAGGTGGGCCCCTGCCTGTCAGCTTCTAGAAGCTTCCTTCACCGCCTCCTAGGATTGCATCTACACCGTCCTTTAAGTCGGTTTGATCCAAGGGCTCACGTTGCACACTCTGGGCTATATAAACAGACCACAACCCCCTAGAAGCATCAAGTCATTTGACATCAAGTCATCCAGAGCCAGAAACCATAATCTCCTCAGAGCTCCTCTAGTTTCTAGAGCATAGCTAGTTAGGCTAGGTCTAGAGGGAGGCAAGTAGATCTTCGCTTGGATTCCTGACATCGTCTAGAGCTTGGTTTGGTATAATTCTTGTACCCCTCTCTCGTTGTATCTCTATTATTTTTATATACTTTGGTACAATTGTCAAGACAATATAGTATTCATCTTATTCATGTTCAAAGTTGCAATGTTCATCGTCTACTTTGATTATATGCTTAATATAGTTAGTTTATCATTGTGTTTATGCATAAGTTCGTGTAGCGCTCACCCCAATGATCATAGGGTGGGTGGTAGAGATCATGTAAGCATGGTGCTTATATGTTATTTACCTGCGAATACACTCTATATTCCAGGTCATGTGGTAGATCGCGGGTGTGACACAACCCTTGAGTCCTTTGTAGTCCACTCCCCGAATATAGGTCATAGAAGTAGGGCCCGTTTGCAAAGGAAGGGAAAGCTCTATTCTCGAACTTCCCAAAGTAATGCCCCTTATGTGTAGATTCAATGGTGATCTTAGCAATGACTACTAAGTGTAATTGCACTAATCAACATATGTTTTGACTTGTAATTAAGAATGGCATAGAAATTATTTCTCTAATATTCTAACCTGACCATGCTAATGCTATAGATAGGAGTGCTCTGAGAGATTTATTTATCATTACTATAAACTTGATCAATGCTTATCATATACATATATCTTTTATCTTGTGACTTACCCCTGTTATGAGTAGAGAGATTGTTATGGTTTATTTCTCCATCAATGTTATAAGTTATCAATACATGTCTAAAGCTGCACCTTCCCTATGGTAAAATATAAATAACGATACCTAGAATACTCTTAGATAAAATGCTACAATGGTATAATTATCTGTCCGCTTGCAGAATCCTTTTTATTCATATTCTATATTTTTTCTAGTCACATAAAATGATAAATATCTACTTAGTATTATTCTAGTAGCAATGCTAGGTAGTACTAACAAATATTTTTGGCATCATCACTGGGGATAACAACCTAGTTTAAGTAATGCTATAGGTGTAGGTAATTAATAGGTGGTAACTAAAATAAGTGACAAGTTAATAAATACCAACAAACATTTTTTGCGTCGTTGCCGGGGAAGGTAGCTAGCACAGGAAGTATCGATAAGCTTATGTTATTTGATGTAATTTGATTGAAATAACCATTGACCTCTGCTCAAACAGGCTTGTTGTAACGGATCAACGCAATTATACGAGATTAAGTAAGAAAATCTTCCACCGAGGCGGTTAATTTATCAAACTTAAACCCGTATAACCCATGATTCTGTGAAATCACGAGGGATTTCAAACCAACCAACATACAACCAAGATCGTACTGATTTAGCAGCCACAGTTCACATGATACGTATATTTCACAATAAAAGTGGAGTACATCGGAGTTCGGAATAAAAGTTATTACAACACAGTTCAAAATAACATAGCGGAAGCAAGTAGTTTTATACCCACACTTAGTTCAAATACAGTGCCAGTAGATAGTCATGGTCCACAAAAGCAGTAGATAAGACGAACAGAGTGACCCTTGCCCAAGGTCCTAGTTGTCGCCCATCGTCGGATACAGACAGTTGGAGCAGTACCCACAGTACATCTGACCATCTGCAACAACAATGGGAACAACGCCCTGAGTACGAGAATGTACTCAGCTAGACTTACCCGTCATAAACCAGAAATAAAGGACACCAAGGATTATGCAAGGCTTTATAGATTGGACTGGCTTGACTTATTTGCGAAAAGCATAAGTTGTTATGAAAAACTATACCAGTACTTTTTGCATCACTTTTAGTATAACCTATTCAAGCTAGGTAAGCATCTATTGCTAGAACGATCACTTGATTCATCATTAACAATCTAGATTACCATATCAGGTTTAGCATTTCCAACATCATTCACTTAACCATCAGTGTGCCATTAATGTTACTATGATGCCATAGCTCGAGTCAAGTGCTCACTAACCGGGAGCGACGGCGATTCGAATCGAATTCCTATCCAGCTGGAGATTTATTCCTCACACAAACCCTACTTCCCCCGTCAGGGTCGCGTAGATCACCAATGACACTTTCCAAGAAGCCACGGGATAACAATCATAGATCGCACTACCTAGGGACCGCCCAACTACCAGGACGCACCTTGGGCTCACTCTTCGTGTCCCCGTTACACCCACTTCAACACCAGTCTGCCAACCCGAGTTTATCCCGGCTTGAAAAGTGTCACTAGCTTCGCGGTCGAAAGGTACTTTATTCGGCCAGCTAAATGTGAGGCATGCGTTCAACATGACAAGAGGGACGAGCAACGATCGGTCCTTAATCGACACAGATGGAATCACTATAGACCAAAACCCTATAAGACTCCGCCCGGTCTTCATTTATCCATCAACACTTGGTTACTTTTTATGATCACAATTACAGCTAACCATAACCCGGTATCCACCTATAACTCGCAGGTGACAGGAAATCACCCGACTTTTACCGGTCTAAGCATGGCTAAGCAATTCACTCGATCCTGACCTAACAGGGTGAAAGATAATCCGGTGGCCAAGGTAATAATGCAACAACGGTTTCACTCAACTCCTATAACTTAATGCAACTATATATATAACTATAGTTCATGTAGTAAGGAACAACTTTTATAAAATAGGAGACTTAAAATGCTCCGGGGCTTGCCTTTTTCGAACGAGCTAGGATGGTGGTCGACGCACTCTGGCAGCTCCTCGCCTAACTCTTCCTCCTCGGGCACCTCCTGTGCCTGGGGCTCCTGCTGATCCGTCCAAACTTGCTCCTCCTGTACTGCTACCTGCGACTCTTCCTGCGATCCTGTATGATGCAAGTGCATAAGTAATCATGCGAATGATGCATCGGATTATGGTGGAGTGCTTTGGTGACATGAGATGCAGATGAGCACATGGAATGAGCAGTTTGAATATAACTATTTCTTCTACAAGGTAGTCAACGTCATCCAAGAACATATACCCTAAAACATGCACCTTATTCTTCTATTAGCTAGCCTATTATTTACACATACAAGTGAACCTAAGCTACCAAAGCTTACCGACCTAACTCATCCATAACATCAGCAAGGCATAATGATGCTTCAAGGATACACCAAACATATTTTATTTCTCTTAATTTCTCATAAAGAATAATCTTTTATTCCCTATTTAACTAGGGTTACACAGCAACACCTATTTCTGGTGTAGATAAAAATCTACAAAAATTACAGTAGATTACTATTACCCTAACTAACCTACTACTAAATTTTCATGAGAATTGCATATGTAAAACTGCCTGTACAAAATAAACAAGTTATAACCTAAATATGAGCATGAAATTATTTTGTACTAGAAAATGTATCAAACAACAGATTTCACATTTTTCCGATGTTACTAACCGTAAACTAACATATTACAAAAATTATCACATGTATGTTCTATACAAATTTAGCTCTCTACAAAAAATAACAAAGATTATCAATTAAAAACATTTGAACTACACTTCAAAAATTTCTCACAGAACATGCTTCACTAATGTTTTTCCTAGAAAGTACATCACTAATAAAGATTAAAGCAACAAGAATCATATTTTTTCCTTCATTATTTTATTTGCTACATATTTTCTAAGATATCAGCATTTATAGCAATTAAATAAATTTGCACAGCAAAGTGTCACAAAATTAACATGAGCTATTTTTAAACTGTAGATCTATTCAAGAGGAACATTTCAAACTTTGTTTCATGATTTTTGGAGCTATAAATTGAACACAAACATTTTCCAAGTATTTTCTTTTCCCAAAACAAAATAGAAATTCAAAAACAAAATTTGGAAATCGTTTAACGGGCCAGCCCACTTGAAACCACCGGCCCACGGCCGTTTTCAGCCGGAGCGCCGCGTGTGGAAAAAGAAAAGCGGCCCGGTTCGGGCCTCGGCCCAAGGCCGCTTAGCCCAGCGAGCAGAGGGGAGTGGAGCGGGACGCGGGGCGTGGCTACGCGGCTGCGACGTCGCGGCGGCGGTGATGCCCGCCGGCGGCAAACAGGCGGCTCCGGCCATGCGAAAGCCAACGAACGGGCGCACGGAGATCCTAGAGTGACGGCGAACACCGAAGGGCGGCGCACGAGTGACGAGGCGGGGGAAGAACGCCGGAACGGCGGAGTGAGCGCGCGGTGGCCGGAATGGCGTCGCGGCGGGGCGCGCGAAGTGGTGCCTTACCGTGGGGCAGAGATGGAGCGTGGGGGTGCGTTCGGAGGAGAGAAGGACTGGGCGGAGCTGGTCGTGCGAGCAATTGCTCGGAGGCGACCGGCCGGCGGCGGAACATGGCAAGGAAGTGCGCAGCCGCGGCGGCGAGCGCGCGGGGAATGTGGACGCGCGCGGCGAGCTCGCAACGGCGAAAGCGAGAGCAAGTGAGGGAGAGGGAGGAGGCAGGGGAGTGGGTGCGTGGCCAAGGCGCCGGGCGAGTGGGGCCCACGGACGGCCACGCGGCGGGCGGCGCCGGCGCATGGCGGACACGGGGCGACGGTGTTCTACCGCGGCGCCACGGCGTCGCGCGCGCACGGGCGGCAGGCGCGGACGCGGGCCGGGCTGCCAGAGCCACTGGGCCGAAAAGGAGGCCGCGGCCCAGCCAAGTGAAAAATCCATTTTCCTTTTATAAATAAAATTTTCAGATTTCTATATTTATTTCAAATTTGAATTTGACGATGAAAAAGAGGTTTTTAGAATTTTAGCCCAAAATAAAAGTTATTCAAAATTTTATTCTCTACAACTTTCATGTAGGGCATTTTTCAAAATTCTCAATAGATTTTGAATTTAGGATTTAAAGCTAAATTGTTAATCAAAAATTTATTTGTTTAGAATATTTTTAAAACAAAATTTGAGAAAAACTTGAATTCAAGAATTGCTCCAAAAATCATGTTAATTTATTCTAGATTAATTAAAATTGTTAATACCCAAAGTATACTACCTTTTTGGCACTTACATCAAAGTTATGGTTCTAATTATTTGCTTTTCAAATTTAAATTTAAAAGAGCTATATTTCATGCAATGCTAGTCATGAAATGATGCTGAATGCTTTATGCTTTGAAATGCTAATGCATGCTTAACACCCAGGGGTGTTACAGCCCTCCCCCTTATAAGAATCTCGTCCCAAGATTTTGAGTTACGAACCATTTATCGTAAAAATCTTTATACGCAGTTTGAAGATATTCTCTCATTTCTCATAAAGCATCACTCTCATCATGATGGCTCCACTGAATCTTGTAGGTTGTTACCACTCTATTCCGAGTGACTCGGTCCTTTGCATCCAGAACTCGAACCGGTTGTTCACGATATTCCAAGTCCGCCTTGATCCAAATACCCTGCAGTTCTATTCTCTCTTCCGGAACACGTAGACATTTCTTCAACTGGGATACGTGAAAGACGGGAAAGATCGAACTCATCCCTTCTGGCAATCGCAACTTGTACGCCACGGGACCCTTTTTCTCTATGATCTGGTATGGTCCGATATATCTAGCAGACAATTTCTGCTTGATTCCAAACTGTTTCTTCTTTATGGGGGTAACCTTCAAATAGACATAGTCACCCACTTGGAAATCCAATGGTCTCCTTCTCTTGTCTGCATAACTCTTCTGACGAGACTGTGCAGCTTGCATATTTTGTTGGATAATACGGACCTTCTTCTCTACCTCATTTACAAAATCAATTCCATAAAACCTTCTTTCTCCAGGCTCTACCCAATTTAACGGTGTCCTGCACTTCCTGCCATATAAAGCTTCAAAAGGTGCCATCTTGATACTCTCTTGGTAACTGTTGTTGTAAGCGAATTCTGCCAATGGTAACCAGGATTCCCATGAGCCTCTGGATGACAGTACACAAGCTCTAAGCATATCTTCAAGTACAGCATTAACTCGTTCTGTCTGCCTGTCTGTCTGTGGATGGTAAGCCGTACTACGAATCAAACTAGTACCCAAACCTTTATGAAGATGCTCCCAAAAATGAAAGGAAAACTGTGAACCACGATCAGACACGATCGTTTTTGGTATACCATGTAATCGGACAATCTCAGCAATGTACTTTTCTGCATATTGAGGTGGTCGGAATGTTGTCTTAACTGGCAGAAAGTGAGCTGTCTTGGTGAGACGATCTACTGTTACCCAAATAGAATCATGTCCCTTCTGTGTGGTGGGAAGACCAGTAATGAAATCTATACTTATATCATCCTATTTCCAATCGGGTATAGACAAGGGTTACAGAAGTCCTGCGGGTCTCATGTGAATAGCTTTAACTCTACAACACATGTGGCAACGAGCAACGTATGCTGCAATTTCTTTTTTCATCTTAGTCCACCAATAACGGGGTCGCAAATCTTGGTACATCTTACTACTTCCGGGGTGAATAGATAGCTTGGAATGATGGGTCTCATTCATCAACTTATTCTTAAGCTCACTATCCTTAGGTACCACCAGGCGATCCTTAAACCATAACACTCCTTGGTCATCCAATCGAAAGTGTTTGGTGGGTTCCCTCTTCATCTTCTCTTTGATATGAAAGATTCCCTTATCTATCTTCTGACCTTCAATGATCTGGTTTTCCAGAGTACAACTGATCTAAATATTATGCAACACAGCAGGATGTAACAATTTAAACCCTTCTTCAAACAACGGTTGCACATCAATAGCATGTGATTTTCTGCTCAATGCATCTGCTACTACATTAGCCTTCCCGGGATGATAATGCACGTTTAGATTATAGTCCTTTATCAGCTCTAACCATCTTCTCTGTCGTATGTTCAACTCAGATTGGGTAAAAATGTATTTGAGACTCTTATGATCTATAAATAGATTACACACATTACCCAGCAGGTAGTGTCTCCAAATCTTTAGAGCATGCACTACTGCTGCAAGCTCCAAATCATGTGTAGGATAGTTAACTTCATGCTTCCTTAATTGACATGAGGCATAGGCAATGACCCTTCCATTTTGCATTAGTACACATCCTAACCCATTCTTAGATGCGTCACAGAATACATCAAAAGACTTTTCTATATCCGGTTGGGCCAGAACAGGAGCAGTGGTCAATAACTTTCGCAAGGTGCAGAAAGCTGCCTCGCACTCCTCTGTCCATACAAACTTATGATCCTTCTGTAACAGGCTTGTCATTGGTTTGGCAATCTTCGAGAAATCCGGTATGAAGCGATGATAGTAACCGGCTAAACCAAGAAAACTGCGAACTTCATGCACTGAGGTTGGTGACTTCTAGTCCATAACCTCTTGCACCTTACTAGGGTCTACAGAAATGCCATTTTCAGACAACACGTGGCCGAGAAAAGGAACTATCTTAAGCCAGAACTCACACTTGCTAAACTTCGCATACAGTTGATGTTCTCTGAGTCTTGTCAAGACAATCCTGAGGTGCTCTGCGTGATCTTCTTCATTCTCTGAATATATTAGAATGTCATCAATGAACACAATCACAAACTTATCCAACTCGGGCATGAAAACAGAATTCATCAGATACATAAAGTATGCAGGAGCGTTTGTCAATCTGAAGGACATGACAAGATACTCATACAAGCCATATCTGGTAGAGAACGCAGTCTTAGGCACATCTTGTGGCCTAATCTTTATCTGATGGTATCCTGATCTCAAATCTATCTTAGAGAACACTTTAGCTTTAGACAATTGGTCAAACAAGATATCAATCCGAGAAAGAGGATACTTGTTTTTAATTGTCACTGCATTCAGTGGTCGATAATCCACGCACATGCGTAAGGAGTTATCCTTCTTCTTTTTCACAAATAGAGCGGGGCATCCCCATTCAGACGAGCTGGGACGAATCAAACCTTTCTTTAGTAAGTCCTGGAGTTGCTTCTTTAATTCGGCTAACTAATAGGGAGGCATCCGATAGGGCCTTCTCGAGATCAGTGCTGTTTCTGGAATTAACTCAATGGCAAACTCAACATCTCGATCTGGTGGAAGTCCAGGTAACTCATCCGGAAACACATCTGGAAACTCACAGACCACTAGAATCTAGGCTAGCAGAGTAGTTTGGACCACACAAGTCGTGCTAGCTAGGTCTACTTTCCGAGGTAGGACCACCCAAAAAGTGCCTTCTCCACTTGGTTCCTTAAGAGAGATACTCCTTCCTCCAACATCGATTACTACCCCCATCTTCTTCATCCAGTTCATACCCATGATCACATCCAAAACTAACCTTGGCATGACTATCAAATTAAGCTTATATTGTCGGTTTGATATGTTTAGGGTTACTCCCTGAACTATCTGATTAGTCAACAGATCAGCCCCAGCTGAACTGATTTTATATGTACATTCCAATTCAACTATCTTTTGCTCATGCCTCTTAACAAATGCTTGACTTACAAAGGAATGAGATGATCCGGAATCAAACAAGACTACTGCAGGATGATTGTTGATAGAAAACATACCAGCTGTTACCGGTTCTCCTTCAGGGATGTCATCCACGGTGGTGTGATGCACACGAGCTTGATACTGCGTCTGCTGTTTCTTAGGGTAGGGACAAAACTTCGCAAAGTGTCCGGGTTGGTTGCAGTTGAAGCACGGTCCCTTCACTTGAGCCACAGTTCCGGATGAACTGCCTTGTCCTATCTTCGCCTGAGGCAATGCCATCTTGAATGGTTTCTGGTTCCTCTGGGGTTGCTGAGCATTCTGATTCTTCCTTTGCGGTGGCCTAAACCTTGCACCTGGGGCAGGCGACCGATAAGCTAGACGGTTGGCCACTGGGGCTCTGGACTGGGATGGGCCCAACTCGAAAGCTCTTTTACGGATCTTGGAAGCAGCATAAACATTGTTGTTCTTCTCTTGCTTCAGACAGTCACTAACGAAGTTGTTGAAACTAGTTCTCATATTTGTACCCACATGTTTCATCATCTTGGGATTCAGGCCTCTCTTGAAGCTAGCGATCTTCTTGGCCTCAGTATTCACCATATCAGGAGCATAACGGCTCAGGTTATTGAATGCGTGTAGATATTGAGTTACAGTCTTCGTGCCTTGATTCAGTGCCAGGAATTCCCCAAGCTTCATCTCGGTCAGACCAGGTGGAATGTACGTTCCACGGAAGGCTTCGGTGAACTCCCTCCAAGTGATGTGAGCGTGGGGAGGAAAAGTGGTGCGGTGATGTTTCCACCACATTCCTGCCAGACCTTGAAGCTGATGAGCTGCATACTCAGTCTTCAACACTTCAGTCATTCTCAAGACACGAAACTTGTCTTCCATAGTATTAATCCACTCTTCTGCATCTAAGGGTTCTGCGGCTTCCTTGAAGATCGGTGGACGAGTATCCATGACGTCCTTGAAACTGCTGTACTGATTTGCTTCGTGCCCACCCGGGTTTATTCCCCAATGGGTGTTGTCTGCGATACTGCGCAACGCAGCTTCCATATTCTGTTGCATGCCCTCCATATTACGTTGGCTTCCAAGAAATTGTGCGAAAAACTGTTCCGCGGTGTAGGGTGGAGGAGGTGGTGGTGGATCACGGTCATCACTAGCAGCTGCACTGCCACCAGCCTCAGCGGCACCATACACGGTACGACGAGTGTTCGGCATCTGCATGTTTCAGCAACAGTAATTATTAGGTGATGTTGTAGGAATTGCGACCGAATGAAAAATCATGCTGACTGAATTTACTGGAGAGAATAAATTCATACAATAAAACAGGGGCACAATAAGTCATTCCAATTAACACAACATCACTAATTAGATTACTTAAAGCGCACACATCGCGTCCATTATAACCAAGTTGCTAGCATGCATACACTGGACTTTTTGATGTTCGGATACCGCCACAAACACATCCAAGCTTTCCAACATTACATCAAAGCCTTAGTCTTTCTACTCATTATTACATGCCCAACGTGCCAACAAAGCAAAAGATCATGTAGATGGAACCTAGTAGCTAGCGTAACAACTACTAGCCTACTCATCGTGGTCGTTGTCTAAGTCCAAGACGTTGGCGTTGTCGCCATTAGCAACGTCGTGGTGCTCCCCAACTGGTGCTTCGGGCTCTTTAGGATCTTCGTCTTCATCCAAATCCATCTCTGCCGCACCAGGAGGAACATAGGGGTTGAGTTGATTGTTCAGCCGATGAACCTCCTCATGCAGATTGTCATTATATTCCTCTGCATATGCCAGCTATTGCTCTAGCTCAAACTGTCTAGCCCTCAACACATTCTCTGCGGACCAGGCTTCATTCCTCTGATGGAGCACATGAGTCAACATGCGCTCAGCGTTCCTGTTGGCGGTGGTCAGTCGCCCAACCTACTCTCTCAGGGCACGCACATCTCCTTCGAAAGCCACAGTCCTCTGGGTAGCCTGATCTCTCTGGCGAGTCAACTGAGCCATCTCTGTGTTGAGCCTCTCAATCTCGGCGTCGTGATCTCTCTGAAGCTAACGGCGGTCATCATGAGCCTGACCAAGAGCACTAGACACACATCTCAGGCTACCTTCCACTCCATCAAAGGCCCTCATCACTGCGAACATGGCACTCATAGCGGGGTTGTCACTGTTCTGTGCTTTTGCGGCGCTAATCTCTAGAGATCTTCCTCTTGCCTGCTGCCACGAGTCAGTGGAGGGGTTGCCCCTCGGAAAGACTCCAACTATAGCTGCTGCCAACTCCTGAGGAAAGCGATCCATGATATCCCTCAGGATCCCAAAGGCTGCCCTCTCAGCGGCTTCTTCAGGGGTCCTACCAGTTGACTCAAAATGCCAACCGGTCCACTCAGAACCATCACCTCGAGGACGAACTACTGCTGCCACAGTCACCAAAAGTCCTTCCCCCAACCGCTCATTCGACCAAAAGTAGCGGGGCTCCATCCCATCAGGATAGCCTACATAGCTGAGTACTCTCCACAAGAGCGTAGGCATCTCAAACTCTCCAAGAAAAGTGTGGCGCTGACGAGTGCGTGGAGCAAGCTGATGACGGGGAGCTCTGCCGGTGGACTTGCGGACTGTTTGCTTGGTACGTGCCATCTGTAGCAAAATTTTATTACTGTGGTGAGAACAGATTTTTAAATTGGCATTTTTATCGAAATGAGATAATCAACTTATAAGGGGAGGAACAATGCCATGAATGAAATGCACCACATGATACATGCACGTTCCGTACTTCCTCACAAACTTAGAAAACTAATAACTACTAACGGAATAAACGGTGGCATACAACGATCTCTTGTAACGTAACTAATACGTACTACTCAAAAGCGTTGTTATGTACCTGCAGAAAGTCACTTCAGCCCAACCCTCACAGTATAAAAATATGCAAGAGAGCAGTAAAGTAAGTTACTCGCTCTACATGCATCCCCAGATACGAGTATAACGGTAACAACTACCTGAATCATCGTCCTATTGACGGCATCGTCACCGCATGACGGAAGTCCCCACCATTTGAATACCCTCATACGAACATGCGCATGGCACGTAAGTATTTCGGTGTCACATAAGCACTCCCCTAGATCGGCAGTGTATCCGACCATGCTCTCACAACTCTCACTTACCAGGGCGTAGAGGAAATTGATACATACATTACCACTCAATTGAATGGCACTCATATAATAGCACGCCGTATGAGCGACGAAATTTCAAATATGATGCAAACCCCCAAGTTAGTACTTAATTAAGCCACCTGGAGTCCTTATGGGGCATAAAGGATATGACCACTGGCACACTCTTAAATTTGAAAGCTTAGTGGAAAACACAGTTTTGTTTTTAAATACCCATGTGAACAGCAACATGCTAAACCATGCTCCGATGTCAGCTGTAACGGATCAACGTAATTATACGAGATTAAGTAAGAAAATCTTCCACCGAGGCGGTTAATTTATCAAACTTAAACCCGTATAACCCGAGATTCCGTGAAATCACGAGGGATTTCAAACCAACCAACATACAACCAAGATCGTACTGATTTAGCAGCCACAATTCACATGATACGTAGATTTCACAATAAAAGTGGAGTACATCGGAGTTCGGAATAAAAGTTATTACAACATAGTTCAAAATAACATAGCGGAAGCAAGTAGCTTTACACCCACACTTAGTTCAAATACAGTGCCAGTAGATAGTCATGGTCCACAAAAGCAGTAGATAAGACGAACAGAGTGACCCTTGCCCAAGGTCCTAGTTGTCGCCCATCGTCGGATACAGACAGTTGGAGCAGTACCCACAGTACATCTGACCATCTGCAACAACAATGGGAACAACGCCCTGAGTACGAGAATGTACTCAGCTAGACTTACCCGTCATAAATAAAAAATAAAGGACACCAAGGATCATGCAAGGCTTTATAGATTGGACTGGCTTGACTCATTTGCGAAAAGCATAAGTTGTTATGAAAAACTATACCAGTACTTTTTGCATCACTTTTAGTATAACCTATTCAAGCTAGGTAAGCATCTATTGCTAGAACAATCACTTGATTCATCATTAATAATCTAGATTACCATATCAGGTTTAGCATTTCCAACATCATTCACTTAACCATCAGTGTTCCATTAATGTTACTATGATGACATAGCTCGAGTCAAGTGCTCACTAACCGGGAGCGACGGCGATTTGAATCGAATTCCTATCCAACTAGAGATTTATTCCTCACACAAACCCTGCTTCCCCCGTCAGGGTCGCGTAGATCACCAATGACAGTTTCCAAGAAGCCGCGGGATAACAATCATGGATCGCACTACCTAGGGACCGCTCGACTGCCAGGACGCACCTTGGGCTCACTCTTCGCGTCCCCGTTATACCCACTTCAACACCAGTCTGCCAACCCGAGTTTATCCCGGCTCGAAAAGTGTCACTAGCTTCGCGGTCGAAAGGTACTTTATTCGGCCAGCTAAATGTGAGGCATGCGTTCAACATGACAAGAGGGACGAGCAACGATCGGTCCTTAATCGACACAGATAGAATCACTATAGTCCAAAACCCTATAAGACTCCGCCCGGTCTTCATTTATTCATCAACACTTGGTTACTTTTTATGATCACAATTACAGCTAACCATAACCCGGTATCCACCTATAACTCGCAGGTGACAGGAAATCACCCGACTTCTACCGGTCTAAGCATGACTAAGCAATTCACTCGATCCTGACCTAACAGGGTGAAAGATAATCCGGTGGCTAAGGTAATAATGCAACAACGGTTTTACTCAACTCCTATAACTTAATGCAACTATATATATAACTATAGTTCATGTAGTAAAGAACAACTTTTATAAAATAGGAGACTTAAAATGCTCCGGGGCTTGCCTTTTTCGAACGAGCTAGGATGGTGGTCGACGCACTCTGGCAGCTCCTCGCCTGACTCTTCCTCCTCGGGCACCTCCTGTGCCTAGGGCTCCTGCTGATCCGTCCAAACTTGCTCCTCCTGTACTGCTACCTGCGACTCTTCCTGCGATCCTGTATGATGCAAGTGCATAAGTAATCATGCGAATGATGCATCGGATTATGGTGGAGTGCTTTGATGACATGAGATGCAGACGAGCACATGGAATGAGCAGTTTGAATATAACTATTTCTTCTACAAGGTAGTCAACGTCATCCAAGAACATATACCCTAAAACATGCACCTTATTCTTCTATTAGCTAGCCTATTATTTACACATACAAGTGAACCTAAGCTACCAAAGCTTACCAACCTAACTCATCCATAACATCAGCAAGGCATAATGATGCTTCAAGGATACACCAAACATATTTTATTTCTCTTAATTTCTCATAAAGAATAATCTTTTATTCCCTATTTAACTAGGGTTACACAGCAACACCTATTTCTGGTGTAGATAAAAATCTATAAAAATTACAGTAGATTACTATTACCCTAACTAACGTACTACTAAATTTTCATGAGAATTGCATATGTAAACCTGCCTGTACAAAATAAACAAGTTATAGCCTAAATATGAGCATGAAATTATTTTGTACTAGAAAAAGTATCAAACAACAGATTTCACATTTTTTCTATGTTACTAACAGTAAACTAACATACTACAAAAATTATCACATGTATGTTCTATACAAATTTAGCTCTCTACTAAAAATAACAAAGATTATCAATTAAAGGCATTTGAACTACACTTCAAAAATTTCTCACAGAACATGCTTCACTAATATTTTTCCTAGAAAGTACATCACTAATAAAGATTAAAGCAACAAGAATCACATTTTTTTCCTTTATTATTTTATTTACTACATATTTTCTAAGATATCAGTATTTATAGCAATTAAATAAATTTGCACAGCAAAGTGTCACAAAATTAACATGAGCTATTTTTAAACTGTATATCTATTCAAGAGGAACATTTCAAACTTTGTTTCATGATTTTTGGAGCTATAAATTGAACACAAACATTTTCCAAGTATTTTCTTTTCCCAAAACAAAATAGAAATTCAAAAACAAAATTTAGAAATCGTTTAACGGGCCAGCCCACTTGAAACCACCGGCCCACGGCCGTTTTCAGCCGGAGCGCCGCGCGGGGAAAAAGAAAAGCGGCCCGGTTCGGGCCTCGGCCCAAGGCCGCTTGGCCCAGCGAGCAGAGGGGAGTGGAGCGGGACGCGGGGCGTGGCTGCGCGGCTGCGACGTCGCGGCGGCGGTGATGCCCGCCGGTGGCAAACTGGCGGCTCCGGCCGTGCGAAAGCCAACGAACGGGCGCACGGAGATCCTGGAGTGACGGCGAACACCGAAGGGCGGCGCACGAGTGACGAGGCGGGGGAAGAACGCCGAAACGGCGGAGTGAGCGCGCGGTGACCGGAATGGCGTCGCAGCGGGGCGCGCGAAGTGGTGCCTTACCACGGGGCAGAGGTGGAGCGTGGGGGTGCGTTCGGAGGAGAGGAGGACTGGGCGGAGCTGGTCGTGCGAGCAATTGCTCGGAGGCGGCCGGCCGGCGGCGGAACGTGGCAAGGAAGTGCGCAGCCGCGGCGGCGAGCGCGCGGGGAATGTGGACGCGCGCGGCGAGCTCGCAACGGCGGAAGCGAGAGCAAGTGAGGGAGAGGGAGGAGGCAGGGGAGCGGGTGCGTGGCCAAGGTGCCGGGCGAGTGGGGCCCACGGACGGCCACGCGGCGGGCGGCGCCGGCGCATGGCGGACACGGGGCGGCGGTGTTCTGCCGCGGCGCCACGGCGTCGCGCGCGCGCACGGGCGGCAGGCGCGGACGCGGACACGGGTCGGGCTGCCAGAGCCACTGGGCCGAAAAGGAGGCCGCGGCCCAGCCAAGTGAAAATCCATTTTCCTTTTATAAATAAAATTTTTAGATTTCTATATTTGTTTTAAATTTGAATTTGACGATGAAAAAGAGGTTTTCATAATTTTGGCCTAAAATAAAAGTTGTTCAAAATTTTATTCTCTACAACTTTCATGTAGGGCATTTTTCAAAATTCTCAATAGATTTTAAATTTAGGATTTAAAGCTAAATTGTTAATCAAAAATTTATTTGTTTAGAATATTTTTAAAACAAAATTTGAGAAAAACTTGAATTCAAGAATTGCTCCAAAAATCATGTTAATTTATTCTAGATTAGTTAAAATTGCTAATACCCAAAGTATACTACCTTTTTGGCACTTACATCAAAGTTAGGGTTCTAATTATTTGCTTTTCAAATTTAAATTTAAAAGAGCTATATTTCATGCAATGCTAGTCATGAAATGATGCTGAATGCTTTATGCTTTGAAATGCTAATGCATGCTTAACACCCAGGGGTGTTACACTTACCCTTGTTTTGTCTACTTGTGTACTTATGCAAGGTAATGTATGATTGGTTTTAATCTTCCGACAAACTTCATTGACGATCCAGAAGCGCTACTCAAGAGAACTAAGGCTAAACTCAATAGAGTATTAGCTTTAGAGTCAGAGGACAACCGTATAAGACGAAGCTTAACACCAAATTTTGAAGTCATGGCTAACAAGAGTCTTCGTGAATTCTCTGCTCTAACTACACCTAACATCCGTAATGGACCTGAATTCAATGTTGGAGATAATAGATTTGAGCTCAAGCCTGCGCTCATCAATATGGTACAAGCCAGCCAATTTTCTAGGAAGGCACATGAAGATGCAAGTGCGCATCTCTAACACTTTCTGGAGATTTGCAGGACCTTCTCTATCAAGGGAGTAATCAAGGACGCTATTCTACTCCGCCTTTTCCCATTCTCACTTTTAGGGAAGGCTAAGCAGTGGTTCTACGCCAACAAAGATAAGAATACTACATGGGATATCTACTCCACCACCTTCCTAGCCAAGTTCTTTTTCACAGGCAAGACCAATGCTCTGCATGGGAGAATCTCAAGTTTTCAACAATAATATGATGAATCTATCCCTAAGGCATGGAAACATTTCCAAGACTACGTATCAGAATGTCCTCATCACGGGATAGAAAATTGGCTACTCATGCAGACCTTCTACCACAGGCTAACCACTAGCACCCGTGAGACAATGGATGCTGCTGCTGGAGGTGCTTTCTTGCCACTTACCATTAGAGATGCAACAACTCTTGTTGAGAAGATAGCCTCCAACCAAAGCTGGAATGAAGAACGTGCTTAGACTCGTAAGAGAGGTGGAGGTATGCATCAACTCAAGGAGGTAGACATGTTGTCTGCCAAGATGGACCTGCTGATGAAGAAGCTTGAAGATCGAGTTAGTGAGAAAAAAGAAGTCATGCACATCAATGATTCCCGCATGACTTGTGAAGTGTGTGGCAACACTGGGCATCTAGGGAATAATTATCCTGAAGTCTAAGAGGATGTGAACTACATCAACAACAACAACTATCGTCCTCAATAGAATCAAGGATGGAACCAACAGAGGCCGAATTACCAAGGTAACTATCAAGGTAACTTTTAAGGTAATAATTATAATAATTTTAATCAACCACCTTTGAGAGAATTAGTTGCTGGTCAATCTAGACTTATGGATCAATTGTCTAAGAAGATAGCTTCAAATGATAAAATCCAAGAAAACATAAGTACTAGAATGGATAATGTTGCTTCTGCCATTAAGAACCAGCATAGCTTTAATAAAATGATAGAATCATAAATAGCTCAGCTGACAGCTGCTGTTCCTCCATCTAACAAAGGTAAGATTTCGGGGCAGCTAGAAGATTTAGAAACTACAAATCTTATCGATATTCACAATGCAGCTTTCTACTACACTCAACCATCAGAAGGAAGGTGGATTGACTGCATCCTTCCCGATAAGAAAGGTGATCCAGGAAGACCTATCATTCTCATCTCCATTGGACGTCACATTTTTCAGGAAGCTGTCTGTGACTTCGAAGCAAGTGTCAACACCATGCCTAAGTTAATTTATGACAAGATTCTAGGAGATCCTTTGTTGTTCACAAATATGCGTTTGTAGCTTGCAGATCAGTCACTCTGCTACCCCAAAAGAATTCTAGAAGATGCCATCATTCGAGTGAGACAATCATATATGTCCCTAGACTTTGTGGTTATGGAAACAGGTGGAGATGAGAGGGCACCCATCATTTTGGGCTGACCCTTCCTGAGCACCGCAAAGGCCATCATCTACGCGAACATTGCCAAGATCTGTTTCACCATCAAGGACAAGAAGGAGAAGTTCTCATTTAAGGACCGCATACTATATTCTCATGCTCATCCACAGAAGGCATACTTGTCCAAAGAGACAATATCAGTGACCAAGAAGAAGAACAGAAGAAGGAGGAAGAATAAGACCAGCCAATCACCTAAAGAGACAGTCAACATGATCGACACAATTCGATCAGAGTACGACCACCTCCTCGCTCCACCATTCCTTGCCAAGAAGGATGATCCTGATGTACTGATGATCGAGTGTATTATTGGGCAAAGAATCATCCATAAGACCTTCTGCGATATTAGATGGGGTGTTAACATAATGTTCAAGGTAACGTATGAATATTTATTTGGTAATGAACCTTTGTACCCGACATATATGCAGCTACAGATGGCGAACCAATCAATTCGATTCCTGGAGGGCATAGCGAAAGACATAATGGTCAAGATTCAAGATCACTACGCCCCCGCAGACTTCATGATCCTAGACATGGAAGAAGAAAATGATTCACCCATCATCTTAGGAAGACCATTCCTCAACACCACCAATGCAGTCATCTACGTTGAATCTAGACAAGTCCACTTTCAGTTCCCTAGAGAGAAGGTACGTTGTTACTTTAATAGTTACACTACTTTTGAGCAGCCGAAGAAGTCTCGCTCCAGGAGGAGACGTCGATCATCCCTCCGACAAGAGAATCAACTCCCTAAGAATGGATGGGGGACTATGAAGTAGAAGTTGTGAAGGACCAACATCAAACTTGATGGAACGAATGGGTCGATGAAGAGTCTAAAGCACCCACCAAAGAAGAATCTACTCCGCCAAAGTCAAGCCCACATACTAAACAGGTATGGAAAGAGAAGGTAACCTCATCACCATCACAAGAGGCACAGTCGTCTGAGTCTCCATCATCGAGACCAGATGATGCACCTAAAAAGTAAGTATTCTCTCCTGCCTAGTTCTATCCGGAGGACTTTAAAATCCAAACCCTTGCCATGAGGTAACATCGGTAGTTATTCATATTTATTTTCTATCATTGCATTAATTATTTTTCCTTTAGCACATTTACTTTTCTGTATTTGCACTGCATTAGAGAAAAAATAAGAAATACTTTAATACATGTCATCAACATTGCATATTAAAAGGAATTAAGAAGTTCTATTGCTTTCCATTATTGCATCATAAAAAACCTTGAGCCTCATGTGAGTAATCAACGGAGTTACCATGCATACATATTTTCTTTTTGTATTATAAAAATAGAAAATCCAAAAAGATACTAGATAGACATCCTGCTAGAATTCTACCATTAGAAAATCTGTCTAAACTCACAAGAAGCAAATCCTTGAATGGCTGGCCGCTAACCCCTTATCCTAATCCAAGCCTCGAGTTTTTGGTGTTTTTGTTGGAGTGTTTTGCAGGATGGTACATATGGTCAAGAGCAAGTTCACCCGGTTGACCTCATCTCACTCTACCCAAAGTATAACTTCCTGAATCAATCTCCGGGTGGATAAGATGGGTGTCTGCTTGCAAACCATGCTCTAAGAAGGATAACTCAACATTCAACAATCGACCACGCCAACATCTAGCTTGGGGGAGGAGCATCTCTCATGTATCTAGCTAAGTATTTCTTTCTTTTAGCTTTACTATTTTTGAGTTTGCTTTTTTGTTAAAGAAATAAAAAGATGCATAACAAAGAAAACAAAAAAAATTATCCTAGCTAGTTATATCTATATAGTAAGGTGTGATCTTAAAACTTTGAAAGCAAAACAAAATAAAAAGAAAGTGTGTCTAGTTTTCTATTTTTAAGAGCTGAATAAATAATAGAGTCTGAGATAATCTCTTGCAATGAAAATGATGAATAGTTGCTCTGTCGTAATTCCTTTCAAGTACCTAGTTTTCAGCCTTGAATTTTCCCAAGTTTTGGATATAACTGTTTTGATATAAGAATTTACACTGAACCTGAAACTCGTGGGTAGCATATGCGTGATCTAAGTTTAGGTAATTGACGGATATGATATGAGAAAGTCTGAGCTGTTGTTTATCTTGTTCCTAGCGATACTAAAGTTTCGAAGATTTATCTTTTAAAAAAATATAAAATTCATGATGAGCTCCTGTATGACAAAGCTTGAATTCCTACCAGAACCATATATGATACTTAGACTAGGAAAACCTTTCACTCATATATGTTGCTTGTTTTGCATTGAGTTTAGTCAAGTTTTGTTGATGCCTTATGAGAGGTTTGTCATACTCTTAAAATCAAGCTCACATACACACCATCCATATATGCACCACTTCTACACTGGGAGTAGGTGCAACAATATGCCATTCTATCTAGATTCACTCAAAAATATTTTACTCCTACACTAGGAGTAAACACCAAAAATATACCCTATAGGATATCCCCAAATAAATGCTCTAGGTTCTTGTTGTTATCTCTCAAAAGTTTTGTTGAAAAGAGGCATGTGGCTATGCAAAAGTTATTTATAAAAAAGAAGAGAAAAGAATTAAAAAATAGATAAGTGTCTGAGATATCCAAAATAATAGGTACTTAGATGCCCGCCTGAAAAAAGAAGAAGAAGAGATAAATAAGGTAGCCCATGTTTTCTTGCAAAGTTGTTTCTAAATTCCAAAAGAGAGAGGTATGTTTTTAAGGAGCAAAGTAGAATTTGGTTAGCGACCATATATATATCCCCCATATATCCATATACATGTACATCTTGATTTACATCCATTGTTTGACTTTATAACATATGTGTTGCAAGTATGCTCTTTCATGTTTTCTCCCTACCTATGAACTCCACTATAAGCCTTAGTTGTAGGAAGAGAAAGGCATAGCAATACTATTGCCTTGGTGAGGATCCACAAATACCACATATATTGAGAGATCCGAGAGTGTCATACAATAGAAGCTCTGAGTTTTATTTTTGAAAACTTACAAAAACTCTGAAAAAATAGTTGAATAAAGAGCTTGAGACATAGTGTTTGACTTGATTGTTCTATCTTTCAATTGCTCAAGACCCAAGTGAAGGCTGAGAAGCTCCATGGTTAAAGGTAATATAGGTAAGTTTAAAAGTCAGATCGGTTTATTCTAATCTGGAGGAGAATTTTTGTTTAAACGCATGTGTACTTTTGAGGCGTGAAAGCATAGAAGCAACTCCTGATCTAAATTTACTAAGTTTAGCTTTGCTAAGGAACTAGCAAAGGTTAAGCTTGGGGGAGCTTGTTGATGGTAGTTATTGCTCATCATAAACCGTCAACATAACTTGAATAAATGCTTGAAATAGATTACCAATAGAAACTTAGGGGTTTAAACTGATAATTTCCACAAGTTCTAGTGAATCTGTATTTTCAGCAGGGTTATTCCAGAAAACCGAAAAGACAGATCAAAATGTCAAATAGAACTAAACTTAACCGCGACGAAAACTACTCTAGAAGGTTCCAGAGGACTCCAGAAGGCAACCCCCGAGGTAAACCCCAAGAGGCTGCCAGGTGGGGCCGACCAGCCCCACCATGGTGATGCCTGGTCTGGCAGGTGGGCCCCTGCCTGTCAGCTTTCAGAAGCATCCTCCACCGCCTCCTAGGATTGCATCTACATCGTCCTTCGAGTCGGTTTGATCAAGGGCTCACGTTACACCCATTGGGATATATAAACAGACCCCAGCCCCCCTGAAAGCATCATGTCATTTGAGATCAAGTCATCCAGAGCCAGAAACCCTAATCTCCTCAGAACTCCTCTAGTTTCTAGGCCATAACTAGTTAGGCTATGTAATATCCCGAAAAATCCATAATTCAAAATCACTCACATTAAAAATTATTTTCAAAACTTTATTTTAAAAATTATAAATCATCTTAGCTCTATTTTGATCTCCTTCCAACTCTTGTCCACCCTATATATCCCTTCCACTCCTCTCTCTTCAAATTATATCCCGCACACCGTAGCATCAGCATCGCCCGCCAGTCCCCCACCTCTCTCCTTCTCGCTTCGCTTGGCGCGTGCGCCGACCCTACCACCACCGCCGCCACAGCGCACCCGCACCTGGACCTACCTCGCCGATTGCGGCAGCTCGCACGCCACCATGACAGTGGGTCCCACCTCTCACCTTTCTCTCCCTCTTTCTTCTCCATGCATGGCAGCATGCACCGCACTCAGTGTACAAAATTTGCACACGGGCACAAGCAAGAACCAGCAGCTCATGCACTCACCCGCAGCTCATAGATGCACGCACGTAGTAGCAGCAAGCACACAAGCAAGCAAGTGTCAGCAGTGCACCCGCACACACGTACAAATAGCTCATGCAAGTATGCAAAGCAAGCAAGGCCCCAGCAGCATGCACACATGCGTACTCGCATGTGTGCCGACCACCATGCTAATTAGGCACCGGCCATGCATGTCGAGAATCCACTGTGCCTCGCTACGTGCCACCGTCCATTTGCATGTCGCGTACAGTCACAGGAAAGCTGTCCCATCGCTCCACCACCCATGCATCCGGCCACACCAACGCCATTGAAGGCAAGCAAGCAAGCTGGTGGCACAGCCCTGCTTCTCCGGCCTATAAAAGGGCACGCCGAGGTGTCCTCCACCACCCAGTAGAACGCTCAGCTCGCTCACTCGCTCACCTACTCTCGCTTCGCTTTGCCTCGTGTATACCTTATATGGCCGTGCGCACGAGCCGGGCTCGACCATCGTCGCAGGACGAGGTGAGTAGCTTATGAGCATCCCCTTGCTCTTCCATCTCTCCCTATGATCTCCTCCCTGCTCTTCTTCGTCCAATCCATAATGCCCACGAGCTCGGTGAGCTCAGCCATGACGTCATCCATGCATGAAGCAAGAAGAGCACTCATGGCCCTTGCTAGTTTTTCTCTCTCTCTTCCCATGCATGTGTGTATGACGCGTGGGTCCTAAGCTACAACCCTATCTAAATGGCACACGCACAGCATACGCCATGCACTACCAGCCAACCCACCTCGTGAGCACCCATTCCTTAATCGCGTATTATTATTCTCCGCGTGATTAAAATTCGGCCATCTTGTAGAGCCACATGTCAACTCCGATTCCAATGATTTTCTTTCTAAATTCATCTAAAATCATAATCTACCTCCCATATAACTTTCGTGATTTTTAGAGCTTATTTGAATTTGTGTGACTATTTAATTGTGATCGTTTGCTTGCGTACTTTTAGCTGACGGAGTGACCGAGGAGGCGAACGACGATCTCAAAGGCCGGGACGAGTTTGGAGGTGAGTACCGCGAGTTCGACGCCGAGGATCCGGACTGCCAGCAGGAGTTTCTCGAGGACACCAACAAAGTCAAGTTCAGCCTATTCCCCTTTGATGTATATTGATCTTATTTTTAAACACAACCTGTAGAAGCCGTTTTAAATATTGCATGTACGATTATATGTACGAATTATTTTCGTTACTTAACTAAAACCAGCTTGAATAGCCATCCTTGGATTGATAGCCATCCTTGGATTGATATTACCTGATAATTGTCTTGTTCAAACTTAGGAACAAATAATATGCTATGAAAAAATATTAATATGCTTAGGATAATGTTTTCCTAAACGCTAAACGGTAAACAGTCGGTCACCTACCGTTTAGCTATTATTCGGGCTAAACAGTCCATTAAACGGGCTAAACGGCCAATTAATCGGGCTAAACGGATGATTAAACAGAAACGGTGCACCACTGTGTAGCGTTTACACGGTGTTTAAACGGGCTAAACGGCCGTTTAGGCGAACGGAGTTAGGACTTGATATTCATTATGGATACTCATTACAAATTTTTTCCCAAATGCAATGATTTTAAATGCAAAATGGTGTGAGTTGTGATAATAAATTGTGGGTATTATGAAAGGGTTAATGAATAAGTTATAGATGGTGATTACCCTAGAGATGGGGCGGATCGGTGTTCCTTTTGTGGGATGCCGTGGTGTTGGGGCTTGTACCTTTTGTGGTTAAGCATGAAGATATCCGCTTTGTCTCGATTAAGGACTGAGTTGATGATTCATCTTGCCTAACTCATTTATCGTACAACCACTCGCCTTACATAGAAAAGGCTTAGTCTAAATCTTTCTAGTTGGTATGGCAATCACATGAAGGTAAGTGTGCAACGGGACATTAAGAGATGTATGTGGAAATTAATGAATTCTATGAATGTAAAAAGCTCTATAAATTATTGTAACATGAGATGTGGCCTTAGTGTTCCTGTGGTGAGCGCCAGTGCTAGCTATAGAGTGTAATGATTTTGATGGATCTGTGCTTGCACGACGGTGTTAAGTTACAGTATCCTACTTATGGGGGAAAGTGTACAACCTCTGTAGAGTGTAAAATTTATCCGGATAGCTGTGTCCGCTGTCTCGGACGGGTTATAGTTTGGTTTCAACAACTAGATGGGTTGGGATGAGTGAAAACATGAGAGTGAGTGTGATTTTAGAAATAAATGATTGTCTGCCATATATTACGGGAACAGAGGGTTCAGCAACATCTAAAATTATGACCAACCCCTTTTTTAAAAATACTATTATATATGGAGAATATATGTCTTTTGCAAAGGTATTTATAAATGAAACCTTACATGTGTAAAAAGATAGCTTTATGCAAATAAACCAAGCTTTATTCTTGATTTATCCATATGCATATACTGTTATCCCATTCCGTAGGATAAGGTTAGATTTGCTGAGTACTTTGTACTCACCCTTGTTTTGTTGAACAGAGGAATATCCGGACTTCAACCTTGACGTGGCATACGAATAAGGTCGTGTCTGCACCCAATTAAGCATGTGGCATTGGGATTTGTCAGATGTGTATTAGCGATTCCTTTTTCTAGGTCTATTAGACCTGTATTATGTTGTGGTTACTTTTTATCGTGGCATGCCTTCATTGCCTATGCTTGTCAAGACTACTGCACTGAGACTTATCTGATGTAATAAATGTGTTACTAACCTCCTAGGACTAGTATTTGTATCACATTTGAGTTTCTGGATAACCAGGGGCGCTTCAAGCTAGGTATAGAGGGAGGCAAGCAGATCTTCGCTTGGATTCCCGACATCGTCTAGAGCTTGGTTTGGTATAATTCTTGTACCTCTCTCTCGTTGTATCTCTATTATTTTTATATGCTTTGGTACAATTGTCAAGACAATATAGTATTTATCTTATTCATGTTCAAAGTTACAATGTTCATCATCTACTTTGATTATATGCTTAGTATAGTTAGTTTATCATTGTGTTTATGCATAAGTTCGTATAGCGCTCACCCCAATGATCACAGGGTGGGTGGTAGAGATCATGTAAGCATGGTGCTTAGATGTTATTTACCCGCGAATACACTCTATATTCTGAGTCATGTGGTAGATCGCGGGTGTGACACTACCGTTGTGTCCTTTGTAGTCCACTCCCCGAATATAGGTCATATAAGTAGGGCCCGGTTGCAAAGGAAGGGAAAGCTCTGTTCTCGAATTTCCCGAAGTAATGCCCCTTATGTATAGATTCAATGGTGATCGTAGCAATGACTACTAAGTGTAATTGCACTAATCAACATATGCTTTGACTTGTAATTAAGAATGACTTAAGAATTATTTCTCTAATATTCTAACCTGACCATGCTAATGCTATAGATAGGAGTGCTCTGAGAGACTTATTTATCATTACTATAAACTTGATCAATGCTTATCATATATATATTTTATCTTGTGACTTAACCCTGTTATGAGTAGAGAGATTGTTATGGTTTATTTCTCTATCAATGTTATAAGTTATCAATACATGTCCAAAGCTACACCTTCCCTATGATAAAATATAAATAACGATACATAGAATACTCTTAGGTAAAATGCTACAATGGTATAATTATCTGTCCGCTTGCAGAATCTTTTTATTTATATTCTATATTCTTTCTAGTCACATAAAATGATAAACATGTACTTAGTATTATTCTAGTAGCAATGCTAGGTAGTACCAACAAACATTTCTGGCACCATCACCGAGGATGACAACCTAGTTTAAGTAATGCTAGAGGTGTAGATAATTAATAGGTGGCTACTAAAATAAGTGACAAGTTAATAAATACCAACAAATATGCAGCAGCATTTGTTGAGGTAACGATGGTGTGATACCTTGTAACACCCTGATCTGGCCATCATATGGGACTGCCAGCCATTTGTGGCGCCAATCAGCTTGCATTGGGCTGTGAGCCTTTAACCAGTCCATACCAATGACCACATCAAAATTAACCAGTGGCAGAGTCCGAAAATCAAAATGGAAACTGCAACCATCAACGGTCCACTGAACACCGCGCAAAATCGAATCATTGTATAGCATACCACCTCCGGCAACTTGGACTGAGCTCGGCACACTAGACACTTGCAAATGTTGCAGCTGAGAAACCAATGACTGATTGATGAAAGAAGATGAGCTGCCTGAGTCAATCAAAATCTGAACTGGCACATCCTGCAACTGGCCCACCAAACGTATAGTTCGTGCTGCCGGAATACCAGAAGCAATTGACTTAGACAATGCCATCAGTAATTGTTCTAGGGCACTGGAATCCGATTCTGAATCAGCCAGCGAGTCTTCTGAAGAAAAGGAGCCCCACAACACATCCACCGCTTGCAAGACTTTAGGTGGGCAGCTGTGATCTCTGCTCCACTTATTGCCACATTTGAAGCAGAGGCCGAGAGCTCGGCGGTATGTCTTGAGCACGGACAGCTTGGCGTCCGGCGGTGGCGCGGTTGTAGCAGCCGCAATGGCAGGAGCAGCTTGAGCCCCTTTGTCGGTGCGCGGCGGCTGCGGTGGTGGTAGAGGCAGAGGCCGCCGAGCAGCCAGATTGGGCTTGTACGCAGCATACCAATCACCTCCACGTAGTTGCTGGACCACGGCAGGGCCGGCCACTTCTTCCTGCAACAATGCTAAGGAGTAGGCAAAATCGAGTGTTTTCGGACATTGAACAAGTACGATAGCTTTGATTTCAAGCTTAAGACCATTGATGAAACGCATGGCGAAGTACATTGGATCAGAGTGTTGGGAATAGGTTGTGAGTTGGTCTTTCAGTTCGCATAATTCGGTCACATAGGCAGTGCCGGTAGAGGTTTCGTGGACATTGAACAGTTTGCGAAGCAAAAGCTCATGCTGATCTCTGTCAAATTGGTCATGGAGGAGCTGGCAGAAGGTTTCCCAGGAAGCATTTTAGAGCTCATGTTGGATAGACTGGTACCAGAGATCGGTAGGGCCCTCGAGGTACATTTCGGCAACGCTGAGCCACATCGGCTCATCGACCTAATACATGGAGAAGTATTTCTCGCAGCGGCAGCGACAGCGGCAAGGATTTTCACCGTTGAATTTGGGAAACAAAAGCTTAGGTAGGCGGCCGAGGTTGGCAGTGATTTAGGCGAGATCTGGTGGGCGGGGAAGCTGGGGATTGCCTAGGTACTGGCGATTGGGTGGAGTTGGATGTGCTCTGGTTTGGTATGATAGGTTTCAGGAGGACGACTGGGAGCTAGATTCAGATTCACCGGGAATGGAACATTAGAGGGTGACGGCGGCGACGTACCAGATGTCGGGACATGGGTCCACGTCGTGACAATGCCGGACCCAAAATCCCGTGTAGTCTGTGCAACGCAGTGCCCGCTGGGCAATTCGGCGCTGGATCCAGCCGAAGCGTGAACGGACGCCGAGGTCGGGGCAGTGAAGATGCTAAGCTGCTACGGCGTAGTGTCGAACACCACGCGGTCATAGTGCTTGGCCATCTTCTGAACCTTGAGATTGAGGTCATCGACGATCCCCTCCATCCCCGGGCGCCACTTGCCGAGATCGGTGGCGGCAGCCTCTAGGACGGCGACGCGTGCATCGCGCTCGTTGTGGTCGTGCTCGACTCGGAGATGTTGTAGGTCGCCGCAGGCAGCCTCCAGCATCTCGAAGCAGGTGTCGACGGCGGCGGCCCGATTGCGGCGGTCGGTGTCGAGGTTGGAGGATCGGCGCTCCCACCGCACCTCGTGGTCATCGAAGCGACGCCCAAACTCCACCTTCGACTGCTGGATCTCATCGAGAATCGCCTTGAGCTGGGGATCCATGGCACCTAGCGATCTCTGGAAGCGGGTGTAGTGGGGGTGTGGAGGATCAAAGGCCAGGATTACGAGTCTGATACCAAATGTGAGAGAATTGGAATTCAGGATAGGCAGCAATAATTGGGGATAGTTCAGACGAATGATTGAATTAGGAAAATAGGGTTCATACAATTTGTTCATGCCCCTCTTCTCACTTTTCTCTTCCCTCATAGTCTATCTTCTACTTGCTCGGCCGGCGTAGCGGCTGCCTGGCTTCCTGGTCCTTATGGGTTGGGCCACGGTCGGAGCGGCAGCAGAGGCTAGGGTCGAGTCAGGAGCTGCTGCTGGTGGGACCAGGTTGCTGACAGTCTCTCCCTACCCTCGTCCTTGAGGACGTCGTCCCCGATCTCGGTGGCACAGCTCATGAAGAACTCGACGACAAGGCCCTTGAACTCTCCCTATTGCTTCAGCCGCAACACCGACCTCAGGAACGTCGCGTACCGGGCCTCATACGTGCCGGGGTCCGCCACCAGCTCGCACACGTCAATCTGGCCCTCCCGCGCCCGGCACAGTGGCAGAAACCGCTGCTCGATGGGGTGGAACGCCGCTAGGAAGTTGGGCCGCACCCTGTCGCCCAGGTACGCGATCGCCACGCGGTCGTGCGCCAGCGCCGCCGCGTGCGGGTCCGGGAACGGCCCGATGGTGCGGCACGAGCCCGGCTCTGGGTCCACCAGCACGCGCGCCATCCACCCACCGCCGCTCGGGCCTCGTGTCACCCCGGTGTACTGGAGAGACGTGGCGGACGCAGCACGCCGCCGCATGGCGACTGAGGCGCGACCGGTGGTCTACCGCCGAGGACCTGGACTGCAGCAGCGCCAGGACGAGGACCAGGAGCACCGAAACAACCTTGACTCGAAGAGTACGCAGGGCACACTGCAGGGATTCGCGTCGGCACGTATGGTTTTGTGGTGGCAATGCGAGGCGGAGACGGCGTATGAGCTTGCCAAACCTGGTGCTCGGATCTAGGAATTTGAAGGGCTGACGCCGCTGGTTGCCTGGTTGCTGCAGACCAACTATGAATCGAATCTGCAGCAACCTCTGTTCGACTTTTGTTGGAAAAAAGCGAGGAAACGGCCCTCTCTGTTTGGAGTCGTTTGTTATCGGATTCTAGAGAAAAAAAGCGAGGAAACCGCCCAGACGACGCGCTTCCGACTCCGAGCCGACTTCTCTCGCCCGCGATTCATCCCATCGGGTGTGGCTAGCGCCCCGAATGTGAACGGACGCGCGTGTCTGGATGTCCACGCAGCCCGCTCCGCCCCGCATGCGCACCTTGCCCCTATCGCTGCACCCGCTGCGCCTTCCTTGCGATCCCGTCCTCTCTCTCCGCGTGGGTGGGACCCAGTAGCCGGGATGAGGGACGAGCACGCCCCCGTCCGCAGGACCTAGGCGCGCCATGCGCCCCGACCGTCGGCACCTGGCTCGTCGCGCCCGATCCCCCGGTGCCGAGGACGTGCTCAACACCCCCCAAAAAAAAAGAACACACCTCTGAAACATGAAACATTTGAATGCAATGCACGTCTGAAACAAATGAAACATTTGGAACAGAAACATATGTGTGAAACATATGCAACATTCAAATAAAACACTTCTAACTTGCAACATGAAAACACTTACTGCAGCATAACAGCTGAAACCATTGGAACATACTCTTGCAATATATATGAAACATATACAACATCCAAATAAAAAAAAATGCTTGCATACATACGTCTGAAGATGAAACATTTTGAACAAACACTTGCAACATGCCTCTGAAACACTTGTAACATATGCAACATTTTGATCTACTTTTGCAACATCCACATGAAACACTTGCAACATACTTCTAAAACACTTGCAACATACACTTGCAACATGTCAGGCGCGGCACTCTAGTGGGCAGCGACCACTATGTCAGGCGCTATGAGGAACTCGATAACCGCCTCGATGGGCAGATCGGGGTTAGGAGACGGCAGAGCGAAGAGCACCACGGACTTGGCCCCCGCAAGCTTCTTCCGCTACCGGGGCGCGAGGAGCCTCGAGGCCGGCGCGATGTACGGCACAGCCACGACGCCCTCGCCGTCTCCAGCCGCAGGAGGAGGTGATGAGGACACTGGTGACAACGATAAGGGCGGGGGGCTCCGTGACTCCAGCGGTGGAGCCTAGCGTCACGGAGGCAGACGAGGGCCACAAGCAGAGGAAGCGAATGGAGCCTATGGCGAGCACGGGACGAAGGAAGTAGAGCAGAGCCTGTGGCGAGCGTGAGACAAAGTGGAAGATTTTTTTTTATTTGGGAAGACAGCGCCCGAAGGACGTCCTCACCCTGTCATTATCGTTTCAGAATCGTTCCAGCACAAGGCGGGGAGCGTCTCCAAGCGGCCGCAGGGAGCTTGTTCGGGTAAGTTCTTCGAGTCGAGTCAGCTCTCGTTTTCCGTACAAATTATAATCAACCTGCTAAGCAAGTCTCGTCGCATTTTCTGAACTAGCATCAGCCTAATGGCCGCATTTTGTTTAAAAATAGTAGTAACTGTCTAGAACATCACTGGGAAGGAGTGCAGGACAGGCTTCAGAATGAGCTTGTCAGGTGCACCTGAATTATATGCACCTCACCTCGGTACACGAAAACCATCCGAAGGCTTCAGCGTTTGGCGGACACTGCCAGTCTCTGTACACGCATAGCGAGCAGCTCCCTGATGACTATCTCCGGTTCGGGCAGGAGTTGGCAAAGTGGGAAGGATCGCCGCAGTTAAAGCAGCTGCCGGGCACGGTGTCGCCCGTCGCTGAAACGAACATCCCGCCGTCAGCGCTACGGCCTCTGCCCCTCCGGCCTCCGCCTCTCCGTCCTGCAGATGCAGACGCCTGCCTGCTGCTACCGCGGCCGCGGCGGCCTCTCCCCGTACCATTGTCCAATTCGTCTTCCCATCTGATTCCACAAAAAATCAAGCGAAATGAGGGACAAGTCAGGCACCACGTGTGATCTAGGAATCTTCCATGACGTAGTAAGCTAAGGTTACTAGCAGAAAACGAAAATGGTTCTCTAAAAAAATGTAAAACCAACAATTTAAAGAAAAATGTGAGAGTAAATACATGAATTATTTGCTCAGAGTATATAACATGTACAAAAGCAAGTTATGCCACCCTTGCCGAACCAACTGCACAGATAAATGATATGCAACACGCATAGCACGGGTTCAACTGTATAGATAAACTAAATCTCTTCTCCATGATACCAGATGAATATGCACGGCAGTGTAATATACTAGAGGTCAAGGACACCACATACTTGAAGAAGCCACATCCAGGATCTTGACATTTGTAGAACTTCCTCCCCCTGTTAGCCTCTGTATTAGCAACTCGTAATATGCAAGCTGCTCCACATGAAGTGCACAGCACTTGACCTGCAACTGAATGTAACTCGTGAATAAGGTGGCAGCTTTGTATACCGTTGCGGAATGAGCAGCACAGATAGTCAGATACCTGATGCATTACTTGGATTTTGGGTATGGGTTGAACGGAAACCTTGAGAATGCATAACGGATGGGTTCTCATTATTATGCTGGCCTGCCGGACGGAAATTAGTATGTAAATCCTGCCTTGGAGCCCCCTGACCCACACCATTTGGAGTTGGTCCTCTTGCTGTGAAGTAATATGGTCATTAGAATGAACATTACACTGGTTGTTTTAGTAGCAGAACATGGATACTGGAGACAGATGAGGCAGGTTCAACAAAACAAGTGCATTGCATTTAGAGCAATAAAAAAGATGAGACCATATATCAATCTGAGAGCAGAGATTCAACAGAAACCTGGTGTTGCAGACTGGCTACGACTTCCAAACCTACTTAGCTCCATAAGCTCTTTGAGTATATCATCGCATCCACCGACACAACCTATCACAAAAACGGCTATAAGCACATGGATGGAGTTAACAACAGTACTCCCAAATAAAACCACACAGCATAGAAAACCGATAGATCTAACCGTAAAGAAAAAATAATAAAATTGTGTCTGGAGTCTGGACAATGCATTTAGGACAGTTTACCTAGGTGATCAACATCGAAATTTGGTGGAATATCCCTCCGACGGAACTTGAATTGAATCTTATAAACAGGGCCTGTAGGTGTGGTAGAGTTGTCATACCATTTAAGCGGAATGGCAAATGAAAAAACTAAACAATAACCAACATAAATCAGGGTCAACAAATGGGACTCTAAAGATGACCTGGTGCACAGATAGGACAAACTTGATTAGTTACAGCCGCTTCTGAAAGAGATCCTGGGAGCCATACCACGTTTCTACACTGAAAATTCAACACAGCTATTAATGTCAAACTCGTTGCAGAAATTCAAATAATATGTCAGTAACTTTAGTTCTACATTCCATTTTCCGGCATAATAAGGTAATTTAGTTCTATCAAAAGACCATGTTACTCACTTGTGGATAACTTCGGCACCCAACCATAAATTCACCAGTCTGACCGAAAAGAAGAATAGTTCAAGAATTTATATAGAGTAATGCCAGTTTGTCTAGAAAAAAGAAGAAGAAGAGTGTCACAAGGAGACAACTTACCGCCCTTCGCTTAAGCACCATTTCAGATCCATTGCATGCACCACAAGGCCTCACAACCTCTACTGGATTTTGAGTTTCATTTATAGGCCTATTAGACCTACAAAAGAAAAGGACAAGTTCAAGGTAGGAAGTCATACAAAGTAAAGAATGACTTATGAATCCAATCAAACACCTTGCAAAGAATGTCCCCATAGCATCAAGGAGTTTTGCTTTGTTCACCCTTGCCTGTGTAGCACCAATGACCACCATAGGGTCAAATTACAGTATACAAATTCAGAAATGTAGCTAATAAAACAGTCGCAATGTCATTGCTTTGCTTCTTTTGCTATGGTTTTAATGTTACAATAGTCTGTATATGTATCATGAAATACAAGATATTTACAACTTACATCAAGAAAACAGGCCTTCATCTGCTGCAAACAACTCTCAAGTACTTCTGATTTACTCTTAGTACCCATGCTAACCGATTTCATATCAGCTTCCATCATTGATCTTAAATAAGGCTTCCAAAGCTCATACCTAAAATGTAGTGTTTGAGCAAAGCAACCATACCATCCTTTATAGATTCAGTAAGTGCAGCAACTTTAAGAGTCAACTCACCCCATTTCATCATAACCCATCACCAATGCCTCACCCTACATTTTTCCCAAAAATCAGAAGTTTGTTTCATTATTAAAAAAGAAAAGAGGTTATGTTTCAAGAAGACAAATGCACTCAAAAGTTGGCCATATTATTCATGAATTGAAATAATTAAGCTTATGTAAATTGGATTAAGTAATCACGATCTCACTTCTAAGCCATAGGCTCTAGCTCACTGTTAATTGCGAATTGACAACAAAGTGGATTATCAGAAATTAGAAATATCAGAAGCTATATGAATAAGAAAAAGGGGGGGAAACAGAAGAAACGTCATTAACCTGAATTAGATTAACGCGTTCAAGTATAGCATGAAAAGTATGCATCTCTTACATAAGCAAAAAATGTAAAAGTTTGCTTTTGGAAATCAAATATTAGAACTCTCATAAGGATAAGAGTACTTTCCGCACAAAAACAGTAGATTTAACGGAGGCATGCATGGATCTAGTGATCTGGATAATATGCTACAGTATGCTAGCCAAAACAAGAATGCAGATCTATGTTTATTCTTTTTTTAGCATAATTTTTTCAAGAAGCAAGCATTCCATAGTGGAGACTGTCGTTGAAAAATGAAAGATCAAAGATCAGATAGGATAGTTACGTGAGATCTACATGCAAATGTATCATGGGTTACCAATAGATAGCCTTTTGGAATAACATACAAGTTTTGTCGGGGAGAAACGTGTGTTTTCATCTTTGGTTGCATAACAACGGTCAAGCAACTTCTTTATGTGATCATGCATGGTAGCATCAGTGCCAATTCCCGCCTAGAAATAGAATAATAAAATGTCAAATCTGCATGATTTTAAATTATGGATATGTAGATGTATTAAGTGGCACAATCCACCAATTCTGAACCTGAAGTTATTGCCACAAAAAAGAATATATCATGGGTTAAAAGAGGGGGTTTTTTTGTACTTTATCCATACAACTAAGAAGGTCAGCTTCAGCAAGAAGAGGGGGTGGCCGAGTCACTCCAGAATCAAGTGTTAAAGTTGTCGGAACAAACTGCATGATTTTGAATTGATAGGTCAAGTTAGTTTTGTATTTGATTAATAAAGGATACAAAAAGTTGGGTATCAATGTCATTCTATAAGATGAATCAGGCAACTGACCAACTAATATTGAGCAACTCCATACATATTGTTACGAATTCTGCTGCACGCATTGCATATTTTTACATATGCATCATTAGTAATATTAACTTATTAATACAGAGAAAAGACCATATTATGAATCTGCAGTCTTTAACCAGTTTTTGTTAACCATCATGCACAATAAAATCTTAGTAAGAAAAAAATGACTTAACCAAAGAAAATGTGGAGTATGAAATATAACTACAGCAAACCTGCTGCCCAATGTTGTATGTTGGAAGTAATGTTCCACCCCATGAGTCAAAGCAATAAACATCCAGATAATTTTTCTGCAGAAGAAGAAAACATTTCTTTGAAAGAAGATCAATTGCCAGATCTAGGTGAAGCAGCTAATGAAAGTATCTTATTATCAACAGGAATTTTGGTGATAAGACATAAATAATATATGAAAGTGAAAAAAAAGGCCACTTGCTGAGGTTCCTTGGATACAACAGTTTTTCCCTGTATCCACGGTTAACTGGTCTGCTAATAAACTTGTTAAATACTCCCTTTATTCCAAATTATAAGTCGTTCTGACTTTTCTAGTTGCATAGCTTTTGCTATGCATCTAGTTACTCCATCCGTCCCTAAATAATTGTCATTTTCGCTTACCAAGAAACAACTTTGACTAAATATATATATAAAAATATTAATATTTGTGGTACAAAATTAATATCATCAGATAGATTGTTGAATCTATTTTCATAATAAATTTATTTGAAGATACAAATGTTGCACGCATTTTCTACAAATCCAATCAAACTTACAGCACGGAAACCAAAAGCAACAGTTATTTAGGGACGGAGGGAGTATACACTATGTCTAGATACATAACTTTTACTATGTATCTAGAAAAACCAGAACGACTTATAATTTGGAGAGGGAGTACGTAATACTACCAAATATAAGGAAGCAACAATTGTGAATCACGCTTTTATTACCAAAATACTCAGCCAATTCAAAGATATCAGGTATAATTCACCCAGCACAATTGCATAATTGAACTTTGACCCTTCTCACAGTAGATCAGTTAAAGCTGTATATTCAAATGGACACTTTCAGATAAACACACTAACACTAGCAATTTTTTGTCACTAAAAAATACCTTTTTGGCAAAACCAAAAAGAGGACATGCACGTTACTTGTCCAATTCACATTTTGTATAAATTCCCCCTTTTTCTTTTCCATTTTGAATAAATATTAGTGTAAATTTGTATAGCAAAATTGGCAAAAAAAAGAATTCTTGAAGGGGTTTCACAGCTTCATGCTCATAAAGAAACAACTATTCAGGCCTTATAGTGTAGCTTCACATTAAGGAAATTTGCTAATGCTACATCTGTGTACTAACTAGCCTCATTAGACCTTGCTGGTTACATATTTTAACCTGCTTGTACTCTACAAATGTATCGAATAATGGCAGACATAATTTTTCAACAGATCCTAGGGCATGTGCACCAGAGAAACTGAAGGATTATGTTTGCTTGAAGTATTGATAGTATTGTTGGCCAATTAAAGGGAAGGAACAAAACAGGATACTCACAGCAAGTATAACACGCCCTGATGCATTAAACTGTTCACCAGCTATGTCAATTTCCACAGTTGTTTCAGCTCCAACAGCCGGTTGAGAGCAGCATGCAAGGAAATGTCGGACAACAAGCTCATACAATCTCTGGATGCCAGATATAATAAGATAAATAAAGTTTTATTAGAGTTGTATAGGAAAGTTTACAAACAACACTTGAAAAAGCACTTGATTTCTCAGTTATTCAGAAACACAACATACAGTGTGGTCTGGGCTCCAGTTTCTTTCACCTTCTGAAAATTTGGTTGGATGAATAGGAGGATGTGCCTTGTCGTCATGACCACCATTACTGGGATTTCTCCAAAGTCTTGCTTCAGGATTTAGAAGTTGCTGAGCATATGCTCCCCAAACTGGATGATTCACTTGTTCGCGTACAATTGCCTAGGTCAAGGATAGAAATACAGTTAAAAGGGAAAAGGATGCAGCAAGAGCAACAAATCGAGAAAAAATAAATAAGGAAAGGTAAATAAGTGTAATCATTGTGAGTATGACACAGACCGTATGGAGTGCATGTTTACAATTTACTCAATGGGATTTCATCAATGAATGACTAATAATCCATTGTCTTAATGTGATGGGAACAACCGGGAGAAACATGTTGCTGCATGCTGTGACTGATAAAAAAGTCAAAAAAAAGATCTTACATGCACTGTAGACCAACTGTCTGAGAACATATTTCTTATCACTTTTCAAACAAACTAGTATTGCCAAATTGTTTAACGATGTCAATAGTCAAGCAAGGTTACAGGTGTAAACAAAAAACTGTTAACTGTAAGCAAAATCGTCAAGAAAACAAAAGGAAAGAATGTGAAACAAGTCAAGCTAGTAAAATCCAATACTAACATGCAGGTCAGTGTTCGGGGAGAAGTTATCAGTTTCTGTCCTTGGATAACTAATGAATCCAGCTTGATAAAGTTCTTCAGCCACCTGGTGTTGAAAGGGAAGAGACCACCAAACAAAAAACAAGCAAACAATCAAGCTACTAAGGGTATGTCCATTATTAGATATTGGAACTGGAAGCGAAATTAAAACAATAAGAAAATATTTTTTGACCTTCATTGTGTGCTCTGAACTCATTCTAAAGTACCTAGAAGCACGTTTCTGAAGTTCCACTGTACTTAGTGGATATGGGGGGTATTTTAGTTTCTCTTGATTCCTAACATTTTGTACCTGCAATGAACAAAACAAAACAAATAAAAAGTGTTACTACTGATCCATTGTTAACAAAGACATTTGAATTTTAAACTATTGATGTTAACAGAATAGATCAGAAAGCACTCACTGTTGCCATTGGTTCTGAAACACACATTTCATAGATACTAATAGCGCATGAATAATCAAACAAATGACCACGTCTGCCAAGAACAAGAAAAGGTCACATGACTTCCATAACGAAAATGTCAGAAAAACCTCTAAAGGGCATCTTACATCCAACCAAAAGATGCAGTGCCTTCATCTGAAGTATGAGTACAATTTATTGTCCAGAACTCTTCAGGTTCATGAGCTTGAATCTCCCAGAAACGCTCAACAATGAATCCTAGAGTTGGAAACTGCAATGAATAAGAAAATTTTAGACAAGATGGAAATCAGCATACGTGCAGTAGTTTTGATAAGTGAAGTACCTGACAAGGACCATAGCTCAGAACCAAATTCCTGTCATCTCCAGTGACATCAATTACAAATGCATCTTTTAAAAGCATTGTTTGAAACCTTGTGAAGGAGGCACCGATGCGAAGGTCAATTTCCTGTACAGAGTTTCTTATTATTTATCTTAGCTTATCGAGAAAGTAAGAATAAACAGGCAAATGCTCATCCATTTGACACAACAAAATTGGCAAGAGAAATATACTAGCAAATCTCCTGCTTTTAGATTTATTTGACTGGATTATCAAGTTACAGATCTTTGTTTGGATAGGAGTGCTTGGAAAGCAGCTATTGACATGCCTGAACCGTGACTAGGGGCTCATGTTGGGTTTCAACTCTAGCCTACCCCAACTTGCTTGGACTAAAAGGCTTTGTTGTTGTTGTTGTTGTTGTGGATTATCAAGCTACAGGTATTAGAGGAAACATGCAGTAAAAAGATCTTCATGGAGCTCAATCTGATAGAGAACCGAAGCATTTTACATTGGTTCATAGTAGAAAGTTGTGATTCAACTATGTGAAACATCAGCAGCAATATTTAAATCCAGTGACAACTCAAATTACCTGTCTTGCATCCACAGCATCCGCAAAGAGCTTGTTAGGCCTGCCAAGATGTTGCACAGATTCATGTATTTCCCTGCAGTTTCATAATATTTTTTAGAAAATCCTTGTAATAGGTAGAGGGAAAGAGACCATCACCATCCGGAAAAATCAATACCTGTCAATCAAAGCTGAGAAGCGAGCCCTCCAAATGTTAAGATGACTGTTCGCACCTGTACAAACCTCGATCACTTCATATGCTATGTTCTCACCCTCTCTATCACAATCAAGCCATAGCACCAGCCACTGGCATCTCCTAGCTTCTTCTTCCAAAGTTTGTTTTATGGGCTGCTTGTCCTGCATATTGAAGGGACCAATTCAAGAATAGATATCAACTGCAACAACATCCATGAAGATCATGCCACAATCTTTATCTATGAAGAAAATAATCTCAGTATATGCAAAACATGACAGCCAAAGATAGACAATTGAACATGCCAGTCAACTCATGCTTGCATGTTCATGAACAGATTCATCCATACAGGGAGAGAGGAGTTTACAATAAAGAAGTACTAAAATGATTGTTTGTGTCATCATGAAGAACACCAAGCAAGCATTATGTTAGCATCGAATCCATGGCAACATATTGGTGGAGGTGGCCAACTATGCTATTAACTACATGAATGATGCAATCATTTGACCTAAAGCATACAGTTGTTTTTCTCCTTGTTAGCATAAATATTTATCTGCATGCAGTGCAGCTGTTGCTAGTTACGAGGATATCATTCTAGGCTAAAATCCTGCAAGGACTGCATATCATATGATTGTGTTAAATAAACTTTGATCTCTATGTAACCTGTTTAAACAAAGCCAGATGATTGATTGCCAAATGGGCTGATCTGCACTTTTCATGCAACCATCATGATATGCCTGCAATTACAAGTTTAGCATTTAAGAGCCTATTTGATTGTGATCCAGGCAGCTTTGCCTGGAATGCATTCCCAGGCTCCCGATTTTGGATGCCTAGGGCTGGGGTGCATGCCTGGTGGGCAAGCTGCCTGGCAGGCCACGAAGCAAACAGCCCCTAAGTGTCCCTCTCCTAATGGGACAACGACTCCAAATATCAGAGATCATTGGGCTCGTTTGCTTGGAGGCCTCCCAGGCAAGTTGCTGCTCATGGCCTGGCAGCCATGGTAGCTCCAAGCATCCGAAATCGGACGCCTCAGGACACTGCTCGCGCCAGGCAAAACGTTGCCTGAAGTCCAACCGAACAGCCCAGCGCGCCAGGCACACGATACTGTACACCACGAAACACACACCCACTGTTCAGCCGGATTCCCACACGAGCACATCCATGAGTGCGAAGCACAACAATAGTATGGATGCCGACCATGTAAGACATCATCACAACCGATAGGAACCCACGCACCAACCAATCAAACCCGAACCGCCTCCGCCTTATGCAGGCCCGCGCCCACCATCTCTTCGGCGAAATGCTCGTGCGGAACGGAGAGAACGAGCAGCTACCTGGGGCACGGACTTGCGGACGGGGGCGTGGAAGAGTTCGGCGGGGTCGCAGGAGTGCCAGCGGCGGAAGCGGTCATCGAATTCGAGCTCCATGAGGTGACCCGTGACGGAGGTGACGAGCATGTGGCAGGAGCGGCCGTTGATGGCGTAGTTGAACTCGAAGATGCGGTTGTACTGGGACCGGCCCGCCCGCGACTGCATTGAGCGGCGCGACAGGATCTCCGCCACGGACTTCGCCACCGACGGCTTCTCCGCCACGTTCAGCACGCGCATCGCGCCACCGCCGCCGGGCTGCATCTGCATCGGGAGAGGGGGGTGGCGCGGCGGGGTGAGGAGTGGGGAAACGGGGAACCGGTAGGGGCGGGAGGTTTTGGAATGGTTTTGAAAATTCCAGTTTGGCGAAGCGGGGTCGCTTACGCGCGGTCTCTCTCTACATACTCTATATGAGTGGGCTGGGCTTTGAAGTTTAACGGTCCAGGTAGAAATTTCGAATCGAAAACGTTTAGAAGTCCGGCTAATTTTGATTTAGCTCTAGAAAAATGGCAAAAATATATCCAGAAAAATCTAAAGAAAATCCCAAACATTCTAATTGATGTTTAAATACAACTTTAAATTTTCCACGATAAAAATATAAGATGCAATCAACATGAATACATTCAGCATTAGTGTATGTCATATCCATACTGCTTGCATCTCATATTTTGTCATGGAAAGTTTTTATAAAACACAGTTAGATACTGATTAGAATGTTTTAGAATTTAAATAACTTCGGATATTTTTTCCATTTTTGTTAGTGCTAAATCTAATTCTTGAAAGTTTTTAGAGATATGTCACAAGCTCAAAATAGTTTGTTTGGCTTTGTCATGTGTGAATCCATCTCTAGGATCTTTATTGAAATTTTGTAAGTTTAGAGACAACTTATGTTGTTTAAAATCTAATCAAGTATCTACTAATTCTAAAGTAAAAAGAAGGATGGAACTACTTTCAAAACCGATTCGATCCAAAGGTGGAGAGGTAATTTGAAAAGTTTCGAGAGTTTAGGTTAAGTTAGTGTTTGGTTAAAGAGCAGGACAAGGACAAGTGTTATGTTTGGTTAAGAACTGGACAAGGACAAGTGTTTTCTTGGAGACAGGTGAGACGAAGTCATCCCCATATGAGAATTTTTTTGTCTATAGATTCGGAACATGTGGCACCTAGAAAAATGCAGGACAAACTCATCCCTCTCTCACGTCATTTCTCTTCAGTTTCTTTGCGCGTCCTCTTGGTTCTCCCATCATGGAGGACAGACCATGCGGCGATGCATGCCCCATTCCGGTTCATCTCCTCGCACGAGCAGGGTAAGGCAGGCATTGGTAGTGCGAGGCGGCACGATGAAGCAGACATGTGAGTCACGATGGACTAGGCAGGAACTATCCTAATCACCATAATCTCTTTAACCACACACCAGATGGAAGCATCTCAATTCAAGAAAAACTAGAATGGAACTTTCCTAATCTATTTTACCCTCAAATCAAATACATTATAAGATGCCTTATTTTGGAGTTTTGAGGAGAAAAATTAGGTCACGAAGGAATGTAAAGGGGACCTTTTACTCTTTGATTTCTCACGCCGAAGGTGCAAGTACAACCGAAGCAACGATGCTGATGACCTAGGCAAAAGCTCAAATCACGAACGTAGTCCACGTCTAAAAAAAAAAGGCAGCCCCCGCGGTCCGCGAATACGCGGTGTGTCGTTGTCAGTCGATCGAATTTGGTAGGCCTCACACGGAATCTGCGACGAAATAAGCACCCTATTCGGCTGCTCTTATCAGCACGGCTTATCAGCCGTGGTACAGTGTTTTTCTCTCACAACAAAACAGCCACCGTCGGCTTATAAACCGCAGAAACAGCTTGCCGAACAGATTGAAGGAGGTTGACATTTGTAGAACCTTGCGAGGCACGCATCAGGGATGCTCGAGTGAAAGACGATAGAACTGATGCAGAAGCTTGGTGGTATTGCTGTGGATTTTTTCAGAGGAAAAAATTGCGACACAGTAATCAATGATCTTATTTCTACTTCTGAAATACATTGTGCTTGTGCAACAGAGATCCTTCTGTGAACGTTCACAACGAGTTGGACGACTCTGTATACAGCGGTCAACCTTGCGAATGCTCCACATGACAGGTTGGAACGCGTCAAAACCGTGATCGCCAAGGAAACCAACACGGAAACCATAAACTCACTATATAGCCTCGAGTCCTAGCTTCGCACCTCATTTTTGACACTGAAGTTCACAAGATACCACGATGTTCCAAAGAAAACAAGTTCTGCCTCTGGTTCTCATTTTCATCCTGGCCCTGGCAGCTCAAGCCACCACCATCGCTGCATACCGTGTCCTGAGAGAGAGATCACAGCCACAAAGAGGAAGCTCGGTGTCCTTGACATCCTCGATGCCTGGAGCGCCTGGCTGCACATTTGATCCCAACAATCCTGGAGGAAGATGCCCACACCCATGAGAATCTTCAGACATGTACAGTAGTTATTAATTTTTCTTTTATTCATTTTTCCATTCATTCAATGTTTCTTTTTGCACTCCTCTGGAGCTCAGACTGAAGGGAACATATTTAGACCTCCGGTCAAATTTTGTTTCCTTTTTTAGCAGCAGTTTTGCTTAGTCTGCATGTAAAGCGACTGTAAGTTTTGTACATACGACATCCTGTATATCTTCAGTTGAGGGTTGTTAATATGACAGATGAAATATAATGATAATATCTTTTGTCAATTCCATTTTTTACTGTCTCTGCTCTCACAAGCCAAACTCACAAACAAGTAGTTAGGGTCAGCTCACATGATTTCCTCCAGGTTTTACAATTTGATTTCCTTACCCGATTTCACCAGTACCTGATCAAAAAGGCATAGTTTCAATTCAGGGTTTTTAGGATCATCAAAGTAGTCGAAATCATCTCATAATAAATTAGTAAGCAGTTCTACATGTAACATTTCCTGATCAGGTAGGATGCTAGGAACCCCTATGCTGCCATTTTTTGCACTAAAATAAACATCTCTAGATGAAGCTTATCAAGCAGAGCAATATCTGAAGGTGTGGTCACTGGTCAGCATGTAACTGTGTATAAGTAACAAAGCAGTTTAGCATTGAGAAAAAATAACTAAAGGACATTCTTATCATAAACTTTTTTGTTTACTTGACCCCATTGGTCCTGTAATTTCCTAACAAAGGGTTCAATTGAAATATAAGACTCAGGGTGAACAGTAGCTATATAGTCAATAACCATGTTCTTATTTCTTAAAAATCTTATTGCGAAATGGAATCTTTACAGCATAGTTGGAGCTCAGACATTACCACACTTTGCGCGGTCTCTCCCAAGTAATGGAGTTTCAGCAATCTCCCCGTCTTATGGATCTGTCCCTGAACTATTCAGGTGTAGATATAAGATCAGCAAGACAGCAACTGTAACAACAGGTGCATAAAATGCAAAATTTGAGTAGAAGGGTTAAATGCAAAACTTGATGTTTCAATGCTTTATTCTAAAATTTCCCAAGCTCACCTTCAACGCTTCGAATTCACAGTCTGCGGAGGTGTGATTTTCAAAGACATTGGCAAACACACAACACATGCATTTCTCTTCCTTATGTCCAACAGGGCAGGACAGACAACCCTCAGAATTTGTCATCGGGAGCGAACCCTCTATGCATCATCTCATCATGAAGCTGGAAAGCCTCCTTTGAGTTGCCAGCTGTAACATGACCATTTATCAAAGACATGTATGTATATCTGTCTGGTTCAATTCCACTGGCACCCATTTTCTTGAAAACATGACCAGCTTCTTGCATATTGCCTTGTTCAGAAAACCCATTTATAATCATATTATACGTGACAGCATCTGGTCGTACCATTTCCTTCTCCATTATATTAAACACACTGAAAGCTCCATGCATGTTTTCTTCTTTTATATAACCATGGATCAGGGTGTTGAAAGTAATCAGATCTGGCAATATGTTTTCTTGCCTCATCTTTTGCAAAAACTGCTGCCCCTTTTTTACATTACCTGACCGGCAATAACCCTTGATGATGGAATTATAGGTCATGATGTTTGGTAAATTGCCCTTATTGACCATTTCATCCAGAAAACCGAATGCTTCTTCAACTTGTCCCTTCTCACAGTGGCTGTCTATTAGGATGCTGTAGGTAACATGATTGGGAAAGATTTCTCGATCATGCATATCATCCCATAGCTCATTAGCTTTGGCCAGATCACCTTTTCTGCACATTCCATCAATCAAGCTATTGTATGTCACAACATCTGGCCTCAAACGCTGGTGCAACAGTGTGTCAAACAATTGCAATGCTTTCTCAAAATTACCTTCCCTACAGTACCCATGAATCAAAGTTGTGAAAGTGCATAAATCTGGTGTAACCCCTCTCTCCTTCATCTCATTCAAAAGCTCCTCTGCATCAAGCAACCTGTGCTGCTTACAGAGCCCGTTCAACAGGGTATTGTATGTTACCACATCTGGCAGACATCCAAGGCCAACCATCTCATCCCTAACTCGTAGAGCCTCTGACATTGATCCAGCCCTACAAAACCCACCTATGACCATTGTGTAAATCACACCATCAGGCACCAAACCAAACCCCTTCATTTCCCTCAAGTACGCTGCTGCATGGTCCATCTTCCCCCTCCTTGAGAATAACCCAATCAGACAGCTAAAGCTCACCACATCTGGTGTAACACCACGTTGTTGCATCTCCTCGTAAAACTTCACCGCCTCCTCAGCCTCCCCAACCTTACAAAATCCTCTGATCAAAATATTGAAACTCCAAACATCTGGCGCAACACTGCAGTGGTCCATTGTCCTAAACACCTCCTTTGCCTTATCGAATCTCCTGTGCTTACACAACCCCTTCAAAACCGAATTGTACGTCACAATCCCAGGCTTCAACCCCTTATTAGCCATCGAATCAACCAATGCAATTGCTGCATCCACATCTCCGGCACAGAATCTGGCATCAATCAACACATTATGTGTAACCACATCCGGAGACACGCATCTCTTCTCCATCTCGGAGATGACAGTGTCAGCCTTATCGAACTCGAGGCTTTTACAGTAGCTGTGGACCATGATGTTAAGCGTGTAGGCGTTTACCTCTGAGTCAGACGAGAGGACGAGGCGGTAGGCCTCCTCGGCGAGGTGAGGCCACCCGGCCCGGGAGAGCGCGGCAAGGAGCGCAGTGGATGCGGAGGCCAGGACGGGGACGCGGTGGTCGAGGAGGAGGCGGAAGGCCTCGAAGGCCTCCCGGGGCTTGCGGGACTGGGTGTAGGTGCGGATGAGGAGGTCGAACACCTGCGGCTGCGGGGTGGGGGACGAGGCGAGGAGGGAAGAGACGATCTCGCGTCGGGAGGCGCCGCGGCGGCGCGACATGCGGAGGAGGAGGGACTGGCACTCCGAGGCGCGACCGGCGGCGGCGGCGGCCATCGCGGCGGCAGCCAGGGCGGCCGTTGAAGGTCTCGCGCTGATTCCGCCGAGGTCTGCGGCGAGAGTTCCGGCTAACGACTTGGTGGCCTCGGCGGCCGTGGGAAGGCGAGAGAGGCGACGGGGAATCGCCATTAGCGACGGCGACGGTGGTGGACTCTCCTGTGCTTTTGAGTTTTGGAAGTGTCGTGAACCCTTTTCAGTTCAGGCTTACGTAATCACTGAGCCAAGAAGAATACTTCCCGATTCCCGCCTCGTGCTCCCCGAACAAGCTCCCTGCGGCCGCTCGGAGACGCTCCCCGCTTGTGCTCCTCGGACGAGCTCCCCGCCCCCGCCGAGAAGAGGATCCAGATTCCAGAGGCAGGCGTGGGGTCGTGAGGCCTCTGCCGTCGGCACCCGCGCCGGGGCGCGCGAGGACGGAGTGGATGGATGGAGGCAGGCCGGCGAGGGGGCCAGCGGGGAGGGCGGGCGAGACGGCGAGGAGGGTGGCGGGCCTGCGTGGACGATAGAAAGGGCGGCGGCGGGCCGGTGACAACGGAGAGGAGGTTCGTGGGCTCGTGACGATGGAAGAAGCGACGCTGGAGGAAGGAGGAGATCTGCGCCAGAGGAGGGAGGAGGGCGGCGCGGGCGGATGCAGGCATGCAGCCGGGGGGATTTTCGTTTTCCCCACCGTCCGCCGGATGCCGATTCCGATTTCAGGGGCAAAGAGCGTGGACAGAAGAGAAAAATTCACCGGCGGTCCCTTCACGCCGCGAACTTTGAATAGTGTATTTTTATTCCCTGAACTTAGCTTCAGGTGTCATTTAGGTCCCTGAACTTGGCTTGAGGTGTCACTTAGGTCCCCAAACTTTGAACAGTATATTCTAGGTCACTGAACTTGGCTTTGGGTGTCATCTGGGTCCCTGAACTTGGCTTCGGGTGTCATCTAGGTCCCAATGCTGACGTGGCGCGGTCCTACATGTGGGGCCCACATGTCAGTCAGTTATATTTCTATTTCGGGGGTACTGTAGCTACCATTTCTAAAATATTTTAAAAATTGTATTTTTTTTCATATGATATCGGATGAAGATGATTTTTATATGAAAAATATAGCTCTCGACGAGATCTACAACTTTCTAGTTTTGAGTTTTTTAATTTGAGACCATTAAAATGCTTAAAAAAATTAAACAAATTTTCAGCAGTATATTAATCGCGTACAAGCGCTTGTCGTATTGGAAAAATTATATTTTTTTATATGCTGTCAAATGGAGATGATCGATGAGATCTACGACTTTCTAGTTTTGAGTTTTTTAATTTGAGGTTGCTAAAATGCTCAAAAAAATTTATACGCGAAATTAAAAAAACTCAATTTTTTTTTGTCCCTAAACTTTCTAAACAAATTTTTTTTGAGCATTTTAGCTACCTCAAATTAAAAAACTCAAAAGTCGGAGTTGGAAGCGCGTCGTTTGAGCCGTTTCCTCGCTGTTTTTCACCAGAAGTCGGAGAGGGGTTGTCGATTCGATTCCTAGTCGGTTTGCAGTTAGTCAGCGGCGTCAGCCCTTGAAATACCCAGGTCCGATCGTACACCGCCTCCGCCTCGCATTGCCACCACAAGCCGCCGCATGACGACGCCGGCGACGATGAGCTTCGGTGCTCGTCCGGGCGCTGCTGCAGCCCAGGGCCAGGGCGGGAGACCACCCGCCGCGCCTCAGCTACCAGGCGGCGGCGTGCCGCGTCCGCCGCGTCTCCGCCTCCAGTACACCGGGGTGACACGAGGCCCGAGCGGCGGCGGGTGGATGGCGCGCGTGCTGGTGGACCCGGAGCGGGGCTCGTGCCGCGCCATCGGGCCGTTCTCGGACCCGCACGCGGCGGCGCTGGCGCACGACCGCGTGGCGATCGCGTACCTGGGCGACAGGGCGCGGCCCAACTTCCCGGCGGCGTTCCACCCCATCGAGCAGCGGTTCCTGCGGCTGTGCCGAGAGCAGGAGGGCCCAATCGACGTGTGCGCGCTGGTGGCGGACCCCTGCACGTACGAGGCCCGGTACGCGACGTTCCTGAGGTCGGTGCTGCGGCTGAAGCATTGGGGAGACTTCAAGGGCCTCGTCGTCGAGTTCTTCATCAGCCGCGCCACCGAGATCGGGGACGACGTCCTCAAGGAGGGCGGGGAGAGGCTGGAGGCCAGGTTCGTGGAGATGCACCGGAACAAGGCCGTGGACCCGCAGTGGCGCGCCTCGTACGTCCGCAGAGTCTTGCAGGAGCAGCACAACCAGCATCGACAGCAGCAGCGCTGGGGCGGCAGTGCCACCGCTGTGCCCATGCAACCTTAGCAGGATCGGAGCTGTTTGTGTCGTGAACAGAGAAAACAGAGCGTTTGAGTATCTTTCCAGTTTAGTGTCGTCCTTGTGTAAGGTGCATCATCACATTACTTGAATCGCGTGTTTGTTGTAATATAAGCTGTGAATGTACTACCCCATATTGACACCGTTGTCTTAATGGAATGGGAACTGATCTGTGCTTTGGTCATTTGCTTAAAAATGCTAGTACTTCCGAGCCAGCTTTGTTACCATTCGTTGTCACGCAACGAGTGTGGTCAATGGCACGCATGTCACATACTCACGCTTAACTGGCCGCGTTGTATCGAGTAGAAAAATAGTATTAGAATTCTCATCTTAATAAGTAAAGAAAAAACAAAAAAGTTTTTGGAAAAAAGAGAAAATTGGAAGGAAAAAAAAGGTTTTGGGTGGGTACTTCTGCCCTTTGTCACGCACAATTGCACAAACAACGCCCTGCATCACCCAACTCTTCTCACGTCTTCTCCACCGAGCTGAGCATCGCGGGACGGCTTGGTTCAGGTTCACCGCCTCTCCCCCACAAATGCTGCACCTTTTTATTTGCATTTCTATGTCCAATCCATGTGTTTGTGTGCAAAGTGCAATCCGTGGGTTTGGGTTGTTCTGATCGATGTGGCTGGTTGAACCCATTTTCCATGTGACAAATCGCGACCTTGTGTGCCACACTGCCACTGCAGGGAGTTTTGTTTGTTTCAGCCTTTCAGGGATCAAATTGTACTCATCTGTTTATGTTGACGCTGAGGAAATCCACTATCAAGGGCGGTCGATAGTTCCCCGTACACGAATTGGTCGCTCGCTGCTTCTGCTTGGGTACCTTCTACCTTGGGGATTGCAGTAGAACTAGACCTTCGCTGCAGCGACGACGAAGCCACGACACCCTCTTTCCGTGGCTTCCGGGCGTCCGAGATTACGTGCGGGGGAGGCTGCCAAGCGCCAGCGAAGGTGATTTTTTTTTATTTTTAGCCTAAATTTAAAACAAATTTTAAATTTAACCCGCATTTGAAATTTTTTTTAAATCTAACCCGTTTGGCCCCGTCACCATGCATGGCGGGACAAATGCACTGAACCCCGCCATGCATGGTGGCGGGGTATAGGTCCCACGTGGCGGGGGACGTGGCAAAGCCACCCGGGTGTACCCCGCCATGATGCATGGCGGGGTACGCCAAATCCGCCACCCATCATGGCGGGTTACACCCCGCCGCCCATCATGGCGGGGCACGGCCTAAATAAAAGCTGCGCCCCGCCACGCCCGCTCGGCCGCGCCCCGTCCTTAGCACCGCCCGCTGCCGCGCCGCCGCCATCGCCAGCGCCCCCACCGACGCCTCACCGCCACCGGAGCCGCCACCGACGCCCCGAGCGCCGCCACCGTCGCCCAGAGCCCCTCCCCCGCGCGCCGCCGCCGCCGTCGCCGCCGCTGCCGCTCCCCGCTGCGCCCCCGCCGCCGCTGCCGAGCCCGTCGTGCGGCCGCTGCCGCCGTCCGCGCCGCCGCGCCGTCCCCCGCGTCCTGGCCGCCGCGGCCCCGCCGCCACGTCCCCGGCCACCGTTCCCGCGCCGCCACCCCGGCCGCCGACCGTCGCACCCCGGCCCGGCCCCGGCACGCCGCCACCCGGCCAACCTCGTCGCGCCGCCGCAACCCGTTTTACGGTATTTTTTTATTTTGTCGTTACTATTATTTATTTGTAGTAAATATTATTTAGTTAATATTATTTATTTAGTTAGTTATTTAATATTCTTTGTAGTTGTTTAGTTAGTTATTGAATTAGTTATTTATTTATTTAATTAGTTATTTAATATTCTTTAGTTGTTATTTAACGTTACTTATTTAGTTAGTTATTGAATTATTTAGTTAGTTATTTAGTTATTTAGTTAGTTAACGATTATTTGTAGTTAGTTAGTTAGTTAGTTAATATTATTTGTAGTTAGTTAGTTATTTAGTTAGATAACGATTAATATTAGTTATTTAGTTAGTTAACGATCATTTGTAGTTAACGATTTTTTTGATAGTTAGCTAATATTAGGTTTTAGTTAATCCGTTGTTATTTGTAGTTAACGATTATTTGTAGTTAGTTAGTTAGTTAATATTATTTGTAGTTAGTTAGTTATTTAGTTAGATAACGATTAATATTAGTTATTTAGATATTAAGTAAGTTAGTTACGTGGTAGGTAAGTAAGGTTAGTTAGTTATGTAGTAATTAGTGCTACCATATTGGTCAGTTGATAATCGGATGTCAAATCGTTTTGTAGATGGATTACGGTGTAAGAGTTTTTTACGGAGGAAGTGTTAGGAGAGAGGATTGCCAGTTTGAGGATATGTATGAAGAATTGGAATGGTTTGATGGCACCCCTAGTTTCCGCGATCTATATGACCGTTGGAGTTTGAAGTTTGGCGAGGCTTTCACACTAAAGGGTAGGTTCGATGTTGGAAAGAATAGGGCACACTATGTAATGATGGACTTGTGCAACCAAGCAGAGTGGTCCCGATACAATAGGGTCATCCAAGGTTCGAATGTCGGCATGGTTGAGTTGGTGCTGGAGAATGTTGAGAATGAGGAGCCGTCCTTCGACAGTGGTACTCTAGGAGATTGTGGTGTGCAGATGCAACAAACTATGGAGAGTATGGACTTGGATGGTAATTTGACGCAGGAGCGGGTTCATTCTCCTCCAGTTGGTCATATAAGCAATGATTTTGATGTAGACGAGTTTGAACAGGAGGAGGAGGAGGCGGCAGAGGAGGAAATGATTGGTGATGATGTTAGCACTGATTCTGACGATTCAGGAAATGAGGAAGGAGGTCCACATGCCATGCGAGCACCGGTTGAAGCCATGCCCTCTAGAGGTGCACCTGCCATGTGTACACCAGTTCGTGGCATGCCCTCAGGAGTACCACTTGAGGTACTTCATGGCATGCAGAGTCAGGGCACATTAGCCACCGGTTATCCAGATGATGGAGTGGAATATGAAGGATGGAGCAGGGTTAGGGAGCCACAACAATACGTTGCACCACCCTCTTATACATCGGCAGAGCTAACACAACTGAGGGAGGCTGGCTTGCCCTTCACTGGTGTGCCAAATTATAACGATATAAGTATGTCGCATATGGCAGTTTGTAACACGGGTTTGCAGATGTGTAAGGAATCATTGTACAACCATAAAAATTTAATACTGAGAAAGGGAATGCTTTTCAATACGATGTCTGAGATGAAGTTGTTCCTTCAGGACTATGCTGTGTATCATCATAGGCCTTACACGGTTCGACATTCTGACAAGGAGGTAAAATTCCACATATTATGTAAGGCTGGATTCCCGTGCTCGTGGAAATTGAATGCACGAAAAAGGCGGAGTGATGGTAAGTGGAAGGTAACTTCAGTGGAACAGCCGCATAGATGTCAGACTAATGAGGGTAAAAGGTACCATCCGCAGTTGACGGCTCGGTACCTAGCCCGTCGTATATTGGGTCTTGTAGATAAGGACAACGACGTATCGGTGTCTTTCTTGCAGGAGACCATAGTCACATTTGTTGGGTATGAGGTCACGTATGGAAAGGCTTGGCGGGCAAAGCAAATTGCCCTGGCAATTCGCTAGGGTAGCTGGGAGGAAGCCTATAACAGGGTTCCACGCATTTTATGTGCGATGGAACACTTCAACCCTGGCATGAGATCGTTCATATACACAGGAGGGTTGTATCTTCAGAACTCGTTGAGACATATTCTGTACCATGTGTTCTGGTATTTCGATCAGTGCAAACATGCATTTAGTATTGTCGGCCAGTTGTTCTTGTTGATGGCACGTTCCTCACCGGCAAATACAGGGGCACATTGATGATGGCTGCTGCTGTAGACCCAGAGAACCAGATAGTGTCAATGGCTTTTGCTTTGGCGAAGGGGAAAAACAATGATTCATGGTCATGGTTTATGCGTTTGCTCCGTGTTCATGTGCTTGGCCCTTCTCGCACCATTTGTCTGATTTCGGACCATCACATTGGAATTCTTAATGCAGCCGGTGAACACATTGATGGTCACCCGCCCCTAGTGCACCGTTGGTGCATGCGTCATTTTGCCGCCAATTTCTGCCGGCGTCAATGCAAGAAGGATGTGGCTGACAAGTTAAAGGAGCTTTGTAATAAACGTACGGAACGCGAGTTTAACGAGACTATGGCAGAACTAGAGAAGATGCTCAACCAAGCTGGCAAGGCATGGTTAGACCAGCAGATGGAAAATAAAGCCAAGTGGGCATTAGCATATGATGAGGGCGGCTTCCGGTACGGCATCATGACAACAAACTCCTCTGAGTCTTTCAATCGTGTGTTCAAAGGCGTTTGATCTCTCCCAGTGTCTGATATTGTTGAGTTCTCTTTTAGGAAGTACAATGAGTATTTTGTTAAGTGGTATGGCCTAACCCTGAGGAATGAAGAGGAGCTTGGAAGATGGGGGAAGGCTGCACATGAATATTTGAAGGAGGCTGAGGAATTGGCCAAACAACGGGTTGCCGAGGCTTATGGACGGGACATGCTTGTTTTCTGCGTACGAGCTAGAGAGGGCACAAACCTGGGCGGCGAACGATTTGGTGGGCGAACGTACCGTGTCGATCTTGATAAAGTAGAATGCAGTTGCAACGTCCCTCAGATCATGCATGCCCCTTGCTCACACATGATCACCTCTTGTTGGCTTAGAGGTTTTGACCACACAGTTGCACCATACATGTCACCCTTGTATTTCCGTGCTAACACCCTCAAAGTTTGGGAGAAGAGTTTCGAGCCATACCTTGACGAGTCGCAGTGGCCTCCATATTATGGTGAGGACTACGCGCCTTATCCGGACCTGAAGAAGGTAGGGAAGGAAAGGAGGAAGAAGAAGCGACTGAAAGGCGATATGGACAATATGAAAGGTTACGGCGCCGACATGTATGGTGGCGGGGACTTTGACGAAGAACGTGCGCAGAATCTTTGCTCCATTTGCAAGAATCCTGGTCATAATGATAGATTTCATAGGCGGGCGAGACAAGAGGTGGTTTATATTGTAAACATGCATTTATGATATTTTAATCTTCAAATTTACTTGTCTTTGTTTTTTTATAACGTTATTAATTGTTCTAACGTTATTAATGTTGTCTTTGTTTTTTCAAACAGGCAGGTTCAGGGTTGCAAGATGGAGGCGCGGGCTCCTCATCCGCGCTTTAGCCTCATTGAGGCGGACTACGACAAGGACCACCGGGCCTAGGCCTTGTCGGAGAAGCAGAGGCCGTTGCGTGCGCTTCGTGTTCGCACGCACCGCGTACATAGCTAGGACGAGCGATACGCGACCTACATACAGCGGGCATGCTTCCTTGAGATCGTTCGGGTCTACAACAGTACACTCCCCACACTAGACCCTGCACTTCTGAAAGTCCTATGTTTGGTGTTGGTAATTAGTGACAATACCTAAGTACTAATCCCATGCCTAAGTTGTATGTAGCATATGAGGATTAGTACATTCTAAGGTTGGTGGCAAGATGGACATGGTGATCATGATGGCCACACTTGGATTTGGACGCAACCCTATGTGATCAAGGCAAAGGTATATGCTTAAGGGTTGTGTTTTAGTAACCAAGACACCTAGTGGGTGTGGTTACATTATAGGATAGATAGCCATACTATAAAGAGGGGAATAACGCGGCTATTGAACTCCTAAGTGCCTCTAGATGTGCATTTCATGATCATATGCATTTAGATAGAACTAATATCGCCTCGAAAAATGATTATGAAAATGCTAACACACTCACACATGTCGAGATCACTTGGTGGTGTTAGCACATTTGCGATGGCGGTGAAGTTTAAGCGGTAGAGAGGGTTTGGGTCTCTCTCTCCCTCCCGCCGAGCTTGTGAGGCGGGATTCAGGCGTTTTCGAGAAGTTGAAATGACTATTTTTCCACTACGCCGAAAGTCCAGAAAAGAAACGGAGGCGAACGGAGGTCACAGAGGTAACCGGACGCTGAACCGGACGCGGTCCTTGCATGACCGGACGCGTCTGGTCAGTGTTCAGTGTCTGCGCGTTTTTCAGTTCGATGATCGGACGCGAGGCGCGTCCGGTCACTGGTGATCGGACGCGTCCGGTCGTTCAGGGAGCTTAGTGGACTCTAACCGGACGCTGTCACTGTCGCGTCCGGTCATTTTCTTCAGCGCGTCCGGTCACTATTTCGTTGAGCGCTGCTCAGGCGACCAGCGCGTCCGGTCCTTCATAGGACCAGCGCGTCCGGTCGTTCCCGGCGCGTCCGGTCAGTTGAACCAGCGCGTCCGGTCGTTGCTTCGCAGTTAGCCGTTGGGCGATCAGCGCGTCCGGTCGTTTGGACCAGCGTGTCCGGTCAGTACTTCACGAGTTAGCCGTTGGGCGACCGGCGCGTCCGGTCAGTTGGACCAGCGCGTCCGGTCAGCCCGATTTCGGCTGTTTAAGTTTCTAACGGCTATATTCGAAGGGGTACGTCTATAAATACTCGTTGGCCGGCTCAAGGCTCTCCCTCTCGAACATTTGACATACTTGTGAGCACTTTGAGCTAAGCAACTCCCCTCCCACTCATCTCTCTTGCTTCTTTGCATATTCAAAGTGAGATTGAGTGATCCAAGTGCATTTGCATTGTGAGATTGCATCTAGTTGGCACTTGGTGATTGATTTGCTGCGGGATTCTTGTTTCTCTTGGTGGTTGCCGCCACCTAGACGGCTTGGAGCAGCTTGGAGGCGTTGGCAAGAGTTGGTGATTGTTCTTGGCCACCTCCGGTGATTGTAAGGGGTTTGTGCCTACCTCGGCGAATCGCCAAAGGCAACGCTAGTGAATTGCTCGTGTCATTGCAACCTTTTGCCATTTGGTAGGTTCTTGTAGCGCCTTTTGAGAGGCTCGGTGTGTGACCGATTAGCCACCGAACCACGTGGTGAAGAGGGACACAACGGGGACTAGCGTGCCGGCAAGCACGTGAACCTCGGGATAAATCTTCGTGTCATCACTTTCATATTGTGTTTGATCGATCCCGATGGTTGTATATTGTGGTATTCATCTCTTGATCATATTGATTGGTTGGCTCAATACTTTGCCCCTCGGTGATACCCTCCTAACTCTCTCTTGTATTAATTTCTTAGTTACCTTACTAGCTTGTTAGTGTAACTCTTAGCTTGAGTAGCTAGCTAGCTTTAGTTGTAGTTAAATTGTGCGGTTTGACTTGTGCGGTTGAGTGCAAATATACTAGAATTGTGAATTGGATAGGTGGCTTGCAAACACCCATAGGCTAAGCAAAACTCGCATCTCGCTATTTGTTATATTGATAAACTTGTTTAGCTTGTCGTTGTAGAAAATTTTAATAGGCTATTCACCCCCCCTCTAGCCATCAAGACCTTTTAAGTGGTATCGGAGCAGTGGTCACCGTTTGTAAGGCTTAACAACCTCGGTGTAAGATGGCTCAAGTTATGTTCAATCATGTTAATGGCAAGCCTCCATTCTTTGATGGCGTCTCTTCCTTTGATCATTGGAAAAGGAAGATGAAGCTATATCTAGGCAATATACATGAGAAGGTTTAGGATGTGACCAAAGAAGGATACATCATTCTTGATAAGGAAAACCTCACTCCCAATGACCGCATCAACAAACAATGCAATACGGCGGCACTTGCCACAATCTGTCAGGCCGTTGATGATAAAGTATTTGAGCAAATCAAAGATCTTGAAAAGGCAAATGAGCTTTGGACAAGATTAGAGGAAACATATGAGGGCACTTCAACGATAAAGAGTGCCAAGCTCTATATGCTCAAGGATAAGTTTGCAAGCTTCAAGATGAAGGATGATGAGTCCATACCGGAGATGTTCTATAGGCTCCAAGTCATTGTCAATGATCTCAAGGGGCTTGGGGAGAAGGTTGAGGACAAGGACTTCTCACACAAGTTCTTGATGTGCTTACCCAAGAAGTTTGCCACCTTGAGAAGAATGATCTTTAGAGAGGGATTGGACAAGGTCAAACCAACCAATGTGCTTGGAGATATAATGACCGATGTCCAATACAATGATGATGAAGATGAGGTAGAAGAGAAGAAGGAGACCAAGGTCAAGCAAGAGAAGCCCATTGCATTCAAGGCTTCATCCTCTAAGGGCAAGAACAAGGTGGAGAGTGATGATGATGATCCATTCGATGATGAGACCATGGCCCTCCTTGTGCACAAGATGGGAAGGTTCATGAAGAAGAAAGGATATGGGGCAAGAAAGAGGAGAGACACTATAAAGGCAAAAACCCTTTGCTACAATTGCAATAACCCCAATCACATAGTGGGGGATTGCCCCTATGAAGATAAGAGACTTCATAATGGGGACTTGAAGCTCAAGAAGAACAAGAAAGATAAGAAAGAGAATGAGAAGAAAACAAAGAAGAGCTTCACCTTCAACAAGAAGAAGAAGGGTGGTGGTTATGTAGTCACTTGGGATAGTGACAACTCCGATAGTAATGATGATGCAAGCTCTAGTGATGATGAGAGGATCACTCGGCGAGCCATTGCAAACATCGCCCTCTCCAACAAGCCATCCATCTTCGACACTACATCGACATGCCTTATGGCCAAGCCTACCAAGGTAAAATATGATGATAGTGATGATGATTCTTGTGCTAGTGATGATTGTAGGAGTGATGATGAGGAGGATGAGGACTACTCCAAGGATGATCTATTAGGCGTAATAGATCAAATGAGCAAGGGCTACAAGAGGACAACCAAGAAGTGCAAAATCTTGGAACAAGAGCTCATTGCTAAGTGCAATGAAAATGATGCCTTGATGGAGGAGCTTGTTGCTCTCAAAAAGAGTAAGGAGTGCAAAGGAATTGAACAAGAGCTCAAAGCTCTTAGGAAATCCTTTGATGAGCTAGAGGCTTCTCGTGAGTGTCTAAAGGAAGACCACGAGGATCTTGAAATTGCTCACACTAGGCTTAAGGAAGCCCACTCCACTCTACTTGAGCTCATCAAGGAAAAGAACCTCAAGTTGGAGAAGCTCATGAAGGAAGCTAAGGAGGAGCAAGTGATTATCACTTGTGATATTGGACTAACATGTGATATTATTGATGATTCTTTATTTGTTGGTCCTACTAATGCTTCATGTAGCTCATCATCATCCACCACAACTAACTCTACCTCTACTACTAGTGATTCATCACTTGTGGTTGAGAATAAGACTCTCAAGAGAGAGGTGGATGATCTCACCCGCGTATTAGGCAATGCCTATGGTGGGGATGCTCGCTTGCTAAAATGCTTGGGTAGCCAAAGGTTCTCTCTTAACAAAGAGGGTTTGGGCTATACTCCCAAGAAGGGCAAGGCGGCCTTTGCTACTCCAAAGCCTCGCTTTGTGAAGGGCAATGGTCGTTATTGCAATAGATGCAAGCAAGTTGGGCATCTAGAGATTAATTGTAATAAAATGAACAAGAACAACAATAAGTTTCATGCTAAAATGGATTGCATTCCTTTTGATTCTTGTTATGTGCTTACCAAGGGTGAGAAAGGTGTGCGTACTAGGTTTGTTGGTACACCAATCGTGAGCCCAAAGAAGAAGGTCATTTGGGTACCAAAGAGCTTAGTTACTAACCTCCAAGGACCCAAGCAAGTAAGGGTACCTAAGAAACATTAATTTGTTTTGTAGGTAAATTACAAGGCCAGAGGAAGGCATTGGGTGCTTGATAGTGGGTGCTCTCAACATATGACCGGTGATTCAAGAATGTTCAACTCTCTCAAATCAAATGATAGTGGCATTGATAGCATCACATTTGGTGACAATAGCAAGGGTAATGTAAAGGCTCTTGGAAGGATTGCAATCTCAAATGATCATAGCATCTCCAATGTGCTACTAGTTGAAAAGCTCAATTTCAACTTGTTGTCGGTTGCTCAATTGTGTGATCTAGGCTTCAAGTGCATATTTGGTGTTGATGATGTGGAGATAGTTAGTGTTGATGGCTCTAACTTGATCTTCAAAGGCTTTAGATTTGAGAATCTATACTTGGTTGATTTCAATGCTAGTGACACTCAACTTTCAACATGCTTGCTCACCAAATCAAGTATGGGTTGGTTATGGCATAGAAGACTTGGTCATGTTGGCATGAAGCAATTGAACAAGTTAGTAAAGCATGACTTAGTTAGAGGCTTGAAGGATGTCACATTTGAGAAGGATAAGCTATGTAGTGCATGTCAAGCCGGAAAGCAAGTAGGCAACACTCATCCATTGAAGAGCATTATGAGTACTTCCAAGGCATTTGAGTTGTTGCACATGGATCTATTTGGGCCAACTACATACACAAGCATTGGTGGCAACAAGTATGGTTTTGTGATTGTGGATGATTTCACTAGATACACATGGATATTCTTTCTTATGGACAAAAGTGATGTATTTGACATATTCAAGAAGTTCATCAAGAGAGTGCAAAATGAATTTGAGACCACAATCAAGAAAGTAAGAAGTGACAATGGAAGTGAGTTTAGAAACACAAGAGTTGATGAGCTATGTGAAGAGCTTGGAATCAAACATCAATTCTCGGCCAAGTATACACCTCAATCAAATGGCCTAGTTGAGAGGAAAAATAGAACCTTAATTGATATGGCAAGATCAATGTTGAATGAGTATAATGTAAGTCATTCATTTTGGGCCGAAGCAATCAACACGGCTTGCTTCTATAGCAACCGCCTCTATTGCCACAAGTTTCTAGAGAAGACACCATATGAGATCTTAAATGGAAGAAAGCCCAACATTGCATACTTTCGGGTATTTGGTTGCAAATGCTATATCTTGAAGAAGGGCACTAGATTGAGCAAGTTTGAGAAGAAATGTGATGAAGGATTTCTACTTGGTTACTCAACTACTAGCAAAGCTTATAGAGTTTGGAATTTGGCTAGTGGTTTACTTGAAGAAGTGCATGATGTTGAGTTTGATGAAACAAATGGCTCTCAAGATGAAGAAGATAACTTGGATGATGTGAGAGGAACTCAATTGAGTAATGCTATGAAAGAAATGGATATTGGTGATATTAGGCCAAAGCAAGCGATTGATGTGGATGACAACAAAGATCAAGTGCTCCAAAGTCCAATCACTCAAGCTAGTGGTTCTCTAATGCAAAAACAAGCTAGTACATCATCTCAAGTGCAACAAGATCAACAAGTGGCTAGTTCATCATCTCCAACTCATGATCAACATCAACATCCAAGCAATCAAGTCTAAGTGCTTCAACTAACTAACATTGCAAGAGACCATCCATTAGATTCCATCATTGGTGACATACAAAGGGGAGTTCAAACTAGATCAAGATTGGCATCATTTTGTGCTCACTCATCTTTTGTGTCAATGGAAGAACCCAAGGACATTGATAAAGCATTGAGAGATCCGGATTGGGTAAATGCAATGCATGAAGAGCTCAACAATTTCAAGAGAAATGAAGTATGGGAATTAGTTGAGAGGCCTAAGGATCATAATGTCATTGGAACAAGATGGGTCTTTCGCAACAAGCAAGATCAAGATGGAATAGTAGTAAGGAACAAAGCAAGACTAGTGGCTCAAGGTTACACACAAATAGAGGGTCTTGACTTTGGTGAAACTTATGCCCCGGTTGCAAGATTGGAAGCAATTAGGATCTTACTTGCCTATGCTTGTGCTCACAATATCAAGCTATTTCAAATGGATATGAAGAGTGCATTTCTCAATGGGTACATTCAAGAAGAGGTGTATGTGAAGCAACCTCCCGGTTTTGAAGATGACAAGAAACCCAATCATGTATACAAATTGAGAAAAGCTTTGTATGGATTAAAGCAAGCACCTAGAGCATGGTATGAAAGATTGAGGGACTTCTTGCTATCCAAAGGATTTATCATGGGCAAAGTTGATACAACACTATTCACCAAGAAGATTGGGAAATACTTGTTTGTGTTGCAAATATATGTTGATGATATCATATTCGGTTCAACCAATCAAGATTATTGTGATGAGTTTGGGAAAATGATAGCAAAGGAATTTGAAATGTCAATGATTGGTGAACTTAGTTTCTTTCTTAGACTTCAAATCAAACAAATGAAGGAAGGAACATTTGTAAGCCAAACCAAGTACATCAAAGATATGCTCAAGAAGTTTGGAATGGAAGATGCAAAGAGTATTACAACCCCAATGGGCACTAGTGGAAGTTTAGATAGTGACAAGAGTGGCAACATGGTGGATCAAAAGCTATATAGATCAATGATTGGTAGCCTACTCTATGTGACGGCATCAAGGCCCGATGTGATGTTTAGTGTATGTATGTGTGCAAGATTTCAAGCCTCACCAAGAGAAAGTCATTTGAAGGCAACAAAGAGAATATTGAGGTACTTAAAGCATACACAAGATGTTGGATTGTGGTATCCCAAAGGTGCAAGCTTTGAGCTAGTTGGATATTCGGATTCCGACTATGCCGGTGACAAAGTGGAGAGAAAGAGCACTTCCGGGACTTGTCAATTGTTGGGAAGATCACTTGTCTCATGGTCATCCAAGAAGCAAAATAGTATTGCACTATCTACCGCCGAAGCCGAATACATCGCCGCGGGTAGTTGTTGTGCACAAATCTTGTAGATGAAGGCAACATTGAAGGATTTTGGAATCAATTTCAAGAATGTACCATTGCTATGTGACAATGAAAGTGCCGTGAAGCTAACTAACAATCCGATTCAAACATCAAAGAACAAAGCATATTGATGTTCGCCATCATTTCATTAGAGATCATCAACAAAAGGGTGACATTGCTATTGAGAGTGTGGGCACCGAAGATCAATTTGCCGATCTATTCACCAAGCCACTTGATGAGAAGAGATTTCACAAGCTAAAGAATGAGTTGAACATACTTGACTTCTCCAACATGAGTTGATGCACTCCCATGATATGACATGCCTCTCCTTCGAGCCCCAAGGTATAATTGGTTGACATGTCATACATTCTATACTAAGGACATGTTTAGTGCATCTAGTCATGATTTCTTATGTTCTAGGATCATTCATGAAAATTAAATGAATTTGAAGTTTATATGGTGCCACTATTGTTTCCATGACTTGTATGATCTAGTGGTAGCATATAACTTGTTTAAGTAGCTTGTGATCCTAAGTGTTTAATCTAGAAAACTTGTCTAAATATTTGCTTCAACATGGTGCATGATAACCCTTCTAATGAGGTGTGAAGAAGCTTGCCCTTGGATCAAACCGAAGTATTTTATTTATGCAAGCAATCTAGGTTGAATCATAAACTTGATCCTCACCCCATATTTCAATATGATAATCTATCTAAAGTTTGCTCCTTGTGGTCAATTGGTGCCAAAGGGGGAGAAAATGGTGTTCACAAAGATAGAACTCAAAAGGGAAGAAAATATTGTGGGGGAGAAAAATGTTGTTCACAAAGATAAATCCTAAAAGGGAAAATTTGATAAAAGAAGAGGATCAACTAAAATTTTGTTCACAAAGATAGAATGTTGCATTTCTATGTGCACTTCATATGTATGATGCATAGTTATGCATTTCGTTTTCTCCGATACATTGCTTGTGTGGTGACTTGCTAGTATAATTTGAATGATGCATTGAAATACTAGCATGAATAGGAAGTAGTTAGATTTTTCTTGCTTCATGTTTTTCAAAATGGTACTAGAGCCTTGCTTATAATGTTGATCTCACGAGGTTTCTAGTTATGTTTGTGCTTTTCCAAGTGGAATCTAACTACACAAGGTGCTAAGATGGTGTTTATCGCTACTCCGATGGTATCACGCTTCAAAGGTCTATAATCTAAAACACTTAGCACCTATTAGTAGACAATGCTCCTAATCTTTCCTATCTAACATGTATGCCTCCAAAATCCAAACATATAGCATACATGTAGGGGGAGCCATTGCTATCAATTTGAATTCATGTTCACATGTCCATAATTCTTACACATGGTAATATACTTGGACAATGTGACATGGGTTCAATCAAAATTTTATCATAATATCTTTGTAAAAGGTTTGTCACCAATTACCAACAAGGGGAAGATTGAAAGTCCTATGTTTGGTGTTGGTAATTAGTGACAATACCTAAGTACTAATCCCATGCCTAAGTTGTATGTAGCATATGAGGATTAGTACATTCCAAGGTTGGTGGCAAGATGGACATGGTGATCATGATGGCCACACTTGGATTTGGACGCAACCCTATGTGATCAAGGCAAAGGTATATGCTTAAGGGTTGTGTTTTAGTAACCAAGACACCTAGTGGGTGTGGTTACATTATAGGATAGATAGCCGTACTATAAAGAGGGGAATGACGCGGCTATTGAACTCCTAAGTGCCTCTAGATGTGCATTTCATGATCATATGCATTTGGATAGAACTAATATCGCCTCGAAAAATGATTATGAAAATGCTAACACACTCACACATGTCGAGATCACTTGGTGGTGTTAGCACATTTGCGATGGCGGTGAAGTTTAAGCGGTAGAGAGGGTTTGGGTCTCTCTCTCCCTCCCGCCGAGCTTGTGAGGCGGGATTCAGGCGTTTTCGAGAAGTTGAAATGACTATTTTTCCACTACGCCGAAAGTCCAGAAAAGAAACGGAGGCGAACGGAGGTCACAGAGGTGACCGGACGCTGAACCGGACGCGGTCCTTGCATGACCGGACGCGTCCGGTCAGTGTTCAGTGTCTGCGCGTTTTTCAGTTCGATGATCGGACGCGAGGCGCGTCCGGTCACTGGTGATCGGACGCGTCCGGTCGTTCAGGGAGCTTACTGGACTCTAACCGGACGCTGTCACTGTCGCGTCCGGTCATTTTCTTCAGCGCGTCCGGTCACTATTTCGTTGAGCGCTGCTCAGGCGACCAGCGCGTTCGGTCCTTCACGGGACCAGCGCGTCCGGTCGTTCCTGGCGCGTCCGGTCAGTTGAACCAGCGCGTCCGGTCGTTGCTTCGCAGTTAGCCGTTGGGCGATCAGCGCGTCCGGTCGTTTGGACCAGCGCGTCCGGTCAGTACTTCACGAGTTAGCCGTTGGGCGACCGGCGCGTCCGGTCAGTTGGACCAGCGCGTCCGGTCAGCCCGATTTCGGCTGTTTAAGTTTCTAACGGCTATATTCGAAGGGGTACGTCTATAAATACTCGTTGGCCGGCTCAAGGCTCTCCCTCTCGAACATTTGACATACTTGTGAGCACTTTGAGCTAAGCAACTCCCCTCCCACTCATCTCTCTTGCTTCTTTGCATATTCGAAGTGAGATTGAGTGATCCAAGTGCATTTGCATTGTGAGATTGCATCTAGTTGGCACTTGGTGATTGATTTGCTGCGAGATTCTTGTTTCTCTTGGTGGTTGCCGCCACCTAGACGGCTTGGAGCAGCTTGGAGGCGTTGGCAAGAGTTGGTGATTGTTCTTGGCCACCTCCGGTGATTGTAAGGGGTTTGTGCCTACCTCGGCGAAGCGCCAAAGGCAACGCTAGTGAATTGCTCGTGTCATTGCAACCTTTTGCCATTTGGTAGGTTCTTGTGGCGCCTTTTGAGAGGCTCGGTGTGTGACCGATTAGCCACCGAACCACGTGGTGAAGAGGGACACAACGGGGACTAGCGTGCCGGCAAGCACGTGAACCTCGGGATAAATCTTCGTGTCATCACTTTCATATTGTGTTTGATCGATCCCGATGGTTGTATATTGTGGTATTCATCTCTTGATCATATTGATTGGTTGGCTCAATACTTCGCCCCTCGGTGATACCCTCCTAACTCTCTCTTGTATTAATTTCTTAGTTACCTTGCTAGCTTGTTAGTGTAACTCTTAGCTTGAGTAGCTAGCTAGCTTTAGTTGTAGTTAAATTGTGCGGTTTGACTTGTGCGGTTGAGTGCAAATATACTAGAATTGTGAATTGGATAGGTGGCTTGCAAACACCCATAGGCTAAGCAAAACTCGCATCTCGCTATTTGTTATATTGATAAACTTGTTTAGCTTGTCGTTGTAGAAAATTTTAATAGGCTATTCACCCCCCCTCTAGCCATCAAGACCTTTTAACTTCTTACTGCCTTTGTTGATAGGTAACATTGCATTTTGCATTTATTGTCTTTGTTTTGTAAAATTGGGCCGTCAACTTGCCTATAACCAGAAACTTATAATGATGCAGGTGGAGACCAGAGACGTACACCTTCCACACACCATGTAGGGAAATGACTATCACGATGCAGGATGTCAAGATGATATTGTGTCTCAGTTTGGCTGGTCATCCGGTGACTGAGGTCATCGACGAGTCTAATTGGGTAGACTTGGTGGAGCAGTTCTGTGGTAGGAGGCCATCAGAGGCTGAAGTTAAAGGCACAAAGTAAGTTCATATTTGTGCCCTATTGAAATCACTAATACAACCATTTCAGCTACATCTATTTTTGTAGAATAATGCTTCAATTGTAATTACAGGAAGACCTCAGGAGTGTTGACGTCATGGATAACCCAGCACTTTGGTGCAGGGCCTCCGATCGGTGCTCCAGATCACGAGGTCAAGGTGTATGCAAAGGTGTGGTTGTGGCACTTCTTGGGCGCTTTCTTGTTCCCCGACTCCTCAGGCGATAGCATCAGCTAGATTTTCTTGAGAATCCTTATCCAGCCACTGGAGAACATTGCAACCTATAGCTGGGGTACCGCGGTCCTTGCTTGGACATACCGTCAGCTTTGTACCGCCTGTCATCGCCAGTCGACCAATGCCAACCTAGGTGGCTGCTTGTACCTACTTCAAGTATGGATTTAGGAGCGGTTTCCGGTTGGGAGGCCTACTAAACCTCCGCATTTGCCTGTGAGTACATTGACTACTTTGATATCTTCATACGACTAAAGAGATTAGTGACACCGTGTTTGTGTGACTTGCAGGTTTGGCAGCATGAAGACGTTCTACCCACCGCCCTTTTCATCTGGAAAGACGCTAAGGTAGTGAGGGGTGAGCTAGAAAGGAGGTACAAGCAGTACACGGATGCGATAGATGTATTGACACACAACTACGTAAGTTATATCCACATTTCCTACTAAAGGCACTATCAATGAGATTGATACTAAATTAAGTTTTTTTACTTTACAGGTAACATGGACACCGTGGTCTAGGTGGGAGCTAGAGGACTACCTTAGTCCGCGCTGTGAGGAGGAAGGGGACGAGTGGCTTTACGAAGGGCCACTTATCTTCTTCCACGTCGTCGAGATGCACTACCCTTTTAGGGTTTACAGACAGTTCGGGAGGTTGCAGGGAATTCCACCGCTGTACTCCACCAACGCTCAGCTGCATGGGTATGATGCCAATATGTTTATTCTACTTAAGTGCCTCATTTCTAATGCAATATGGCAATGCAGGATCGATCGAAGGCTTCGGACCACGCAAAAGGATTGGGCGGTGACGCACGAACCACATTTGCTTAATTGGTATAACAGGCATCCTCGCCACCTCAATGAACTTCCACAGCACCACCCGGCAAGATGGATGGAGTACCTGCAATGGCTGCAGCAAAGTACGAGGACTCATCTCATGGTCCCGTACACCAACATGTCTGCAGATGCGGCCGGTGAGGATGACATCGCCGATGCGTTCGACGATGCGCAAAGGGTGCAAACACAACTTCTTAGGGCCCCTCTAAATAGATACGTGGTAAGTACTTTGCACTTACATCCTCAAGCGAGGTAAGGGTTTTAAAATTCAATCAAAATGATCGAGTTAACCTTGTGTGATGTTGTAGGCACAACAGTTGTCGAACTACTCCGAGGAAGCTTCCAGGCAAATTTTTCGGACTAGGGACGACAAGACCAACCCTCTTCATGCCTTTGTTAAGGTAGTACACATGTTATCATAGTTATGTAGTGCTAGAACAATTAAATTATGTGTAGGTGTAGCAGCATTACTCTACTTGGTTATTTCGATTGGACTCATGTAGTTGGTAACACTCGTTTAATCTTTGGCGTAAACGCAATTCTTCGTGTCATGGCTTCCGTAAACTTGCTGTAAATGACTCAACATGGCATGTCAGCATTTGTCACGCTCAGCTAACGCAAAATGTAGGCATAGTTCCTGCGTGCCCGTAGTTTCAGGGCCACCCATGGCGGGGTGGCCCTGAAACTGCGGGCACGCAGGAAGTGCACTAAGAAACTGCATTTATAAACTACACGGATAAACCACACAACAATCTTAGTGAGTGGACCAACAAATGAAACAAATGAAGATGTGATAATGAAAATTATTACAATGACATGTTTCAAAGTACAACACTGACAAACTACACCACACAAAGTTTCTAAGCCACTACAAATGACGTGACAACACTAACAACGATGACGTGAAGACGTGACAATACAAATTATTACAATGACACTTGTATGTCAATCAAATTGCGTGCACCACTGCGTAAGCAACTCGTCTTCGGACTCAGAATCCTCCACTACAACCTCCTTACCCTTGCTGGCCTCGACTGCCTTGGCCTGAGAGGCCTGACGCCGGTAGTAAGCCGCCTCCGCCTCGTCCGCGGCCTGAGAGTACAACTCGGCCTCTTCTTCAGTCATGTCTATTGGCCCCCATGCGTCGAACAGCGGTGTCTTATGGCTGTGGTACGCTGCCTGACCCTCCTCTAATTTAACATCCTCCTCGGGCATCGGTCCTAACTCCTCTGCAAGACGAAGTAACTCGGCTATCCTTCCCATGTCGTAGGCATCCTCGTCCTGAGGGTAGCCCAATTCTTCGGCTAGACGAATGAGCTCGCCTATCCTCCCGGTGTCGTCGTCTTCCTCCAGCTCGGCCTCCTCTTCAACCACAATCGGACGGCTTGCGGTGCCACCAACTCCTGCATCCCGCTTTAGTGTCCTATTCTCCGTGTATCTAGCACGAGCCACATCTGCTTGCCAGTTGCCGGTGGATCCAATCTCTGCAAGTACAAAATGCAAACAATTAACACGATCTTTGCAATGACTTTATTGACAGTTAAACAAAGAAGATTGAGTTTCCAAAAACGCAATGACTCACTCGCACATAATGAGTCAATAGTATCGTTCAAGCCTTGCATCTCTGCTCTCGCAGCCTCCTCTGTAGCCTTCCTTGCATCCTCTTCAGCCTTCCGTGCCTGGTACTCCTCTACATCCTTCTTCTTTTGCTCGTACCACTTCTTCCACGCAATACTCTCCGGGTTACGAACACGCAGGTCTTGGGCCCGTCGTAGCATTTTCTTCTTATGGTTCTTAACGAAATCAGTGACATAGTTTGCAGGATATTCTCTCATCTTGTGAAGTGCTACCATTGTCTTATACTCATCCTTGAACTTATACACATCATCATATGATTCTCATTTGCATTTCTGAGTGCTCTGTTGCAACAAATAGATGAATACAAAGTTAGCGTACAAAAGCAAATAAAATAAAACATTAGCACTAAGTGTGAACAGTCCTAGCAAACCTCGTTATAATCGATCATGTGGCCACAGAAGTGCCCAATCCCAAGGCTTGAAGGGACAAGGACGTAGCTAGCTTCAACACCACATTTGCACATCACAGGAGGCGCAATAGACCTCCTCTTCTTCTTCCAGTCTGGCACCTCCTCATTCTTCTCCGGTTTAGGCCAATGGCTCTTTGGACCATAGACCCATTCCTTGAAACGGCACTTGGGAAAATCATGATCCTACAAAATCAAAACTGTAAAACACACATATATGACATGACATTCCAAGGTTCACTCAAACCTTACCTCATATCGTAGAGGACAAATGAACTCTTGTTCATTGTGTGGGTTTATCACGGCTTGCTCTCCGCAAAGGCACTTTGGAGGATCCTCGAGCCGGCGTGCCGATGCTACGGCCTTCTCTTCCTCCGTCATAGGAGGAGGGTTAGGAGGGGGCGGAACCCAGCGAGTAAACACCTCACGCTCGCAATGATCAACGCCGGGGTAGAAAAAGAGAATCCTTGGGTCAAACTTGTCCGGACCGTCGATCCATTGGAAGAAAAAGCACCGGAAGTACGGCTAAAAAAAGTTCGAATTTTCTCATCGCGAATACAACATCAGAAACCAATAAGAAAAACAAAGGGCACAATTACTTACGCTACAACTATAACATGTGTAGAAGCAACGAGCCGCAGTATCTGGATGTCTCGACTGGCTCACGTGCGCCGGATGACCACAGTCACAGCTAGGGAAAGGTTCCTCGGGAGGAACGGGCGCATCCTTGCAAGACACGTCGGGGTACATCTCTCTAGGACGACCCTTTTTCCTCCAAATCGACTCACGATACGAGTCCTCCATCTAATAACACGAAATGATTTCTACACAAAACACATATGACTTATATAATGTACAATATCAATACGATAAAAACTAATATAACTTTACTAACTACATTAACCAAACATACTACAACGATGGACGCAGAGAAGGGGTGGCCGGAACAAGGTCCGACGATGGGCCGGTAGCCGACGGGGAGGGGCCCTAGGCGGGAGGGGCGCCGAGGGGAGGGGAGCTCGGTCCTGGGGCGGAGAGGGGCGCTGCGGAAAATGGAATGAATGAATGGCCAAAAACAAGAAGTGCCCGGACTTTTAAATGGGCAGGGTTGTACCCCGCCATGATTCATGGCGGGTTAGGGATACCCCGCCATGATGCATGGCGGGGTACTCCTTTCCACGCTGGCCTACAGCGTGCCACGTGGGACCTGTACCCCGCCACCATACATGGCGGGGTTCAGTGCATTTGCCCCGCCATGCATGGTGGCGGGGCCAAACGGGTTAGATTTAAAAAAAATTCAAATGCGAGTTAAATTTAAAATTTGTTTTAAATTTGGCTAAAAATAAAAAAAAATCGCGAAGGTCGGGACTCGGAGCAGCCGGCGGCGGCCCGACGGGTCGCTCGCCGTCGTCTTCCCTGGCGCTATGGCATGCGACTCCCGGCGCATCCAGGCGAGGAGCCTAGCGGCAGCGGCACCCTGTTGCAAGGATGCGATCAAAATGGTTGGGATCGGTTACATTTTCTAACCAAACAAAGATCTCTACTACTCATCCCACTTTCTGATACCAGTGCGATTGATTTACATCTGCATTTACTTGGTCCTTTCCATTTCCTATTTGGTTCCTGGGGTTCAGGTGCTGATCTAATAACTTCAGTCTGCTAGTCAGTGCGTAAATCCACCCTTCCATGACTCAAGCTTCCTTCGTAAATTAGAATAGCCGTGTGGAAACTGAAATGCATAAATGTTTGTTTTCCTTGATATTGTTAACGATTATCACATCATTGATGATAGCATATTCCTGATTTGTAATCTCCCTTTCACCATGAATTTAAGAGGTGATTATTTGTGTCCGACAAATATACAAGGTGGTTGGCCGCCACGAGTAGGAGTAATGCAAAAGGCATTTTCTGTTTAATAGTAAACATACTTGCAAAATGTGCCTCTTATAAAGAATTTACTGTTTTTTATTCTGAAGGATGGGTTCTGCTGGCCAGAAAAGGCACACTAGCTCACCAGGGACCCAGTCCCAGTCAAACATCTTCATTCATAATAAACGTCTTCGTCTTCAGTTTCTTCAGCAAGTCAATGAGTTGAAGGCTGGGAGTGTCACCAAAGATTTCAAGGCAATCATTGCCAAACGGCGTGAACTTTTTGGCATCATAGAAAGGCTACGACAAGTACCTATCGAACAGCTTTATTCCAGCCCACTGCCAAAATCATCAGATGCAAGACTAGGTAACTTTGGAAAAATTGGGAGCAGTTATAGTCCAGATAACGTTATCGACTTGGATGCAGATGAAGGCAATGTTGAATATCACACCCAAGTTAATGCAGGCAACACTGAGGCTGGTTCAACTGCTTCAGCAGTTGATTCAGGCGACAAGGATAGGGTTAAATCCTTTGGTGATGAGAATTCATCTTCTAATCAAAATGATAATTACATCCAACAGAACCCACTGCTTGAGCACCCTGTCGGACATCAGGAAATCATCAGGCCGGACAATTGCAATAGCAGTACTGAACCACAGGCTTTAGTTAAGCAAGTGAACGACGGCATGGACAATGACGATGTTTCTGCTGAGGTGTGTTCAGCTTGCTGTGAATACACATATTGTTTTTACAGGAAAGTTGAAGTTGTAGATAATTTGTAGTAGATGAGGATACTGAGGATTCATGGTTTCCTTGATCAGGCAAACAGATTTACATGTTCTAGTATTTAGTAAATTAAATTGTGTTGAATGCATCCATTGCTAACTTGCTGTCATTCTGTTTCAAGGCCAAAAAGATTGTTCTATTTGACAGCCACAGTACTTCCGAGCAGCAGCCATTGATGAAGCGAGCACGTGGAAACATAAACACTAATACTGAGGTGTGCTTTTTCTTCATATAAATATGAGGGTTTTTTCTCGGGGAAAAAGAAAAGAGGTTTACTTGGCTTCTAGCAATGATATGTTAATCACTATGGTTTATAATAAATTAGAGAACTACAACTCATTTTGTGCCTAAAAACTGGATCATTATCATTCCTAAGTAGTGTAACAACTACAAGTCGCTACTCATTGACCAAGTAATGCATGTATTGGTAAGCCTATGGTGTGTTTCTTAAAGCAACTGAATGTTGCCTCTTCTATAAAATTGTTATATTCTTTATCCGATAGATCTATATAAAATATATTCCTGATTTTGCTATATGGGGACACAAAATTCGTGTGTACTTTCTGCATCTTCTTCTTCATATAATATATGACTAATCAAGCTAAAAAATCATGACCTGCATGATATAGTATTGATTCTTTATAAACTGAAGTTTAAAGGGTGATAAATGCAGCCATTTCCACCCAATAATGTTCACCCTTTTCATTTGAACAGAATGGTCTTAAAGAGAAAGGAAAGATTGGAAGAACCATAGCAAAACATGTTGGTTCTTACGAAGTATCTTGTGAAATTCTACAAAATGAACCACAGAGCAACGAGGGTAATCACCATGATAATGGTAGCCTGGTTGATGAGCTGGATGATCTGTGGATGGGCATGTCAGTTGCACTTGCATGTTCAGAGGTACTCAAATCTAAAAGCAACCTCAGTACATAGCTCTCAGTTTTCTTTGTGAATTATTTAGTTGCAATTTCATATCCACTTGTTGGTTCCCATGTCCACAATGAGGAATTTGTTATCACTAGATGAGTCACTTTAGTCCAATCTTACTTAGCACCTCAATGATCTGATTAGTTGTATTGCAAATTTTGTGGTTATCACCCTTTTTTATCCTTTGACTCTCTTTTTGACGTTTTACAATCACAGTAGTACTGGATTATTTTTATCAGTACCTTTACATTTTGCTTACTTTGTGATTTGCTATTAATTGTTTTTTTTTCTGTGACTTGAGTCTAACTCCATTTATTTCAGCAGACCAATCAAGTTAATCTGAGTATAGTTCCATTTGAGAGTAACTCCGAGGAAACAGAGGATGCATGTAACCATGACTTCCTGTTGAAAGATGATTTGGGCATGGTGTGCCGTATTTGTGGTCTGATCCAGCAGCGCATCGAGATTTTTTTTTGAGTATTCATGGAAAAGGGTATAGAATTTCTGGTTCAAAATAGTTTAATCAATTCCCTCTTTGTCAGAATGCTTCAATTACTGAGTCTCAAGATCATTTTCTTATACTATTTCAATCTTGGCTTCCTGCCAATCGCATCATTACCGATTGATATTTAATACAATGATTAGGGATTTTGTTTAGCGTTTATCTTGATAATTGCCTATTTCATAAAGCATCATTTTTTTTCTCTGTTTAAGTCATTTGAAATTTTATGGAGAAATTGATCTGTACATGATTACATACACTAAAATGATGTCATGACATCACATAGAAAAAACGGAGCTAGTTTTATTTCTAATGAACAATTCCCTCCAACAGTTTCTCAAAATATGGTTCATGAAAATTATATGTCCTTTCATCTACTCTACCAGTTACTACATACCAATTACTGTGCAGTTTTGCCAGTGTTTGTTCATATGTTTGACAACTTGGCATAACTTGGAAATTGTCTTATTGATCAAACACGCATTTTCATGCTGTTCCAAAAACTCTGTTATAATGTGTTTCTGAATGAAAGCAAAACATAGACAGAACTTAAAAGTCCGTTTTCCAACATCAAGTCCTAGTTTTACAAAACTTTTTTCTCATTTGCAAAACTTTTTTCAAGTTTTACATTGAATGCAGTTATTTATGTTTCTTGAATCCCTAGTTTTCCACGCTTTTTTTTGCGAGTTAGCACATCCCATTTCTCATCTTTTTTTTTCTTGCATGCACCAGCGCAATCAAGCGTACAGAACGTACCCAATAAAACAAAGAAACTCTGGTGATCCAGATGCAATTATGAATGCTCTAGGAACTATTTTAAGTGTTGCCCCTGATACTCTGTCAGTGCACCCTCAACATTCAGAACAGATGAAACCTCACCAAGTGGAGGGTTTCAATTTCTTGATTAAGAATCTGGCAGATGAGGACAACCCAGGAGGGTGTATTCTAGCACATGCGCCTGGTTCTGGAAAGACATTTCTGCTGATTAGTTTTGTCCACAGCTTTCTGGCCAGGTACCCTGCTGGGAGGCCATTGATTATGCTTCCAAAGGGTATACTGGGAACATGGAAAAGTGAATTTCTCCGTTGGCAAGTTGAGAACATTCCTTTGTATGATTTTTACTCCTCCAAAGCTAGTAGCCGACCTGAGCAGCTGAAAGTTTTGAAATTGTGGGAAGAAAGCAAAAGCATATTGCTGCTTGGCTATCAACAATTTGCACACATAATTTCTGACAACTCTTCTGATAGAGAAACCATAATGTGCAAAGAGAAGCTGGTGAGAGTCCCAAGCCTTGTAATTCTAGATGAAGGCCACACCTCGAGAAACGACCAAACAGACCTGCTCAGTGCACTTGAAACTATTCGAACTCCTCGAAAAGTGGTGCTCTCAGGGACCCTGTTTCAGAATCACGTAAGTGAGGTTTTTAATATTTTGAATCTGGTCCGACCCAGATTCTTGAAGATGCAGAGATCACGTGCAATCATGAAGAGTATACTGACTAAGTTGGACATGTCAGGGATGGCTATGCGGTCGAAAACCATATCAGAAAAGGTTTTCTTTGAATTGATTGAGGATAATCTTCAGAAGGATTCCAAAACAATGAGGGTGATGATTATCCAGAATCTACGCAAGCTAACTGAAAATATTCTCCACTACTACCAAGGTGAGATCTTGAAGGAGCTACCTGGACTTGTGGATTTCACAGTTTTGCTAAATATGAGTAGCAAACAGGAATATATCATCAAGGGTCTAGCAGGACTGAAAAGATTTGAAGCACATGCAAAATGCAATGCTGTTTCACTTCATCCATGCTTAAAGGATGTCAAGATTGCTGACAAGAAAAATAGGAACATCAGCAAAAGGATGATGGATTCAATTGTATGTGGAATTGATATCAGTGATGGGGTGAAGGCAAAGTTCATACACAATGGGCAGACCCAGTGCCAGAGGCTCCCACACGAGTGGGGTCTGGGGAAGGGAATAACCGAAGCAAAGTCTTACCCCCGCACAAATTCTGCAGAGAGACGGCTTCGAACCCAGGACCTGGTGACTCGGCGAGCTAGCACTCACCAACTGCACCAGGCCTGCCCTTCACAATCTGTTGTCAATTTCAGAAGCTGCAGGAGAGAAGGTACTTGTGTTCAGCCAGTATGTTCGCTCTCTTCATTTCTTGGAAACGTTGTTCACCAAAATGAAAGGATGGAAGCCAGGAGTTAACACTTTCCTGATGGATGGCAGTTCAACTCAAGAGCAGCGACAGCAAGCAATTGAGAGGTTTAACAACTCACCTGAAGCTAAAGTCTTCTTTGGTTCCATCAAGGCTTGTGGGGAGGGGATCTCCCTCGTTGGTGCATCCCGCATTGTCATTTTGGATGTTCATGAGAATCCTGCTGTGATGCGCCAGGCAATCGGACGGGCATTCAGACCGGGGCAGTCTAGAGTTGTGTACTGTTACCGCCTCGTTGCTTCCGGCTTATCAGAGGAGGAGGATCACCACACCGCCTTCAAGAAAGAGCGAGTGTCGAAGCTGTGGTTCGAGTGGGATGAGCTCTGCAGCAATGAGGATTTTGAGCTGGCCAAGGTTGATGTTTCAGACTGCAAGGACATGTTTCTTGAAAGCCCTGCACTGCAAGCAGACATCAAATCCCTATTTAAGAGGTACGTCTTGGTAATTAATATGGATCTAATTTGACCTTGTGCTAGTATCTGCTAGCAGAAGGTTGGACGTATTAATGAACACACCATCTTCCGCGTTATGCAGGTGAATGTGGGCGTTGGATGCTGACAAAGTGACAAGTGACTTTACATTACAGTTGACTAGTCTAAATGCTGGACAGCAGTACCGCAGTGGACAAGTTATTAGTTAGGAAAGTAATAAAGTGAAGCATTACAGAAGTGTTTGGCAAATCTGGTGCAGTGTGTTTTTGTATAAAGTTGTGCAAATATATTGTGGTACAGGCATTAACACTTGTGAATGTAAGAAGTAACTGCTTTTGTTTGAGATCTTGTGTTTGTGAAACGTGACGAACTGATGCTATTTTTTTTTGATGGTCAACTGATGCTAAATTTACCAGACATACTGGTTCTGTTGTCTGTATGACAAATGGCTGGATACATGAAATAAGCAGATATATATTTCCGTGCTGCCAGTTTGTTGTGACTGAACCAACATTCAGGTAGCCATGGAAAATTATAATGTGTTGGTCTTTTCTCTTCTTCTGATGATGATGAAATCATATATATCTGCTCTATCAATTCATCTGGGAAGAAAATGTGCTCTGTGCAGTACTTTGAGAGACCTCTGCGCATGCAATATTTACATGCCTGAATCAGATGAATTCCATACTTGTTCATAAATCAGATGCAGCGCGTCAGTCTGGTTGCTGCTATACCGCTCGATCCGGGCGTAGGCCGAGGCGGACCCGGAAGGTTATCGTGGGTAGGAAAAAGTCTACTTTTCCTCCCCCAACTTTCATGAAAGTCCGCTTTTCCTCCCTTAACTCTAAAACCGGACAAATCACCTCCCTCAACTTTTCAAACCGTGCATTTTACCTCCCTGGAGCGGTTTCGAAGGCGGTTTTGCTACAGTAAACGGTGGTTTTGCTACAGTGAGGCGGTTTTGTCTTTTTCTTTTTTTATTTATTTCGGCTGAATCTTTGAAAAATCATATTAAATCACAGAAAAATCATAAAATAAAAAATCCAATTTTGTTACACTCCACATGAGTAGATCTACACAGTGAACATATAATATGGTATCCTTTAGTACAAAGTTTTTGCTATGAAGGTTTTGCTTTTTTCTTTTTTATTTATTTCGGCTCAATCTTTGAAAAATCATAGTAAATTACAGAAAAATCATAAAATGGAAAATCTAATTTTGTTGGACTCCACATGAGCATATCTACACAGTGAACATATAATATGGTATGCTTTAGTACAAAATTTTTATTGTATCTTTAGATCTATGCTTTTCTATAATTAATTGAAATAATTCATAGCTGCAGCTTCTATAATTATTTTGTTGGACTAAAGCATATCGTATTATATGTTCACTGTGTAGATCTACTCATGTGGAGTCCAAAAAAATTAGACTTTCTATTTTATGATTTTTCTGTGATTTACTATGATTTTTCAAAGATTCAGCCAAATAAATAAAAAAGAAAAAGACAAAACCTTGGCAGCAAAAATTTTGTACTAAAGCATACCATATTATATGTTCACTGTGTAGATATGCTCATGTGGAGTCCAACAAAATTAGATTTTCTATTTTATGATTTTTCTGTAATTTACTATGATTTTTCAAAGATTTAGCCGAAATAAATAAAAAAGGAAAAGGCAAAACCTTCATAGCAAAAAATTTGTACTAAAGGATACCATATTATATGTTCACTGTGTAGATCTACTCATGTGGAGTGTAACAAAATTGGATTTTTTCATTTTATGATTTTTCTGTGATTTAATATGATTTTTCAAAGATTCAGCCGAAATAAATAAAAAAAGAAAAAGATAAAACCGCCTCACTGTAGCAAAACCACCGTTTACTGTAGCAAAACCGCCTTCGAAACCGCTCCAGGGAGGTAAAATGCACGGTTTGAAAAGTTGAGGGAGGTGATTTGCCCGGTTTTAGAGTTGAGCGAGGAAAAGCGGACTTTCGTGAAAGTTGGGGGAGGAAAAGTAGACTTTTTCCCCGTGGGTAATATGGTCACTGTTGACAGCCCGGCCCAGGAATGTTTCGCCATATACTCTCTCCTGGGCTTATTCGTGGGCCGCCTTGTCACGATCGGTGGCAGTGGCATAGGAAGACGCGTAGATCGACGCGCCGGTCGTCGCCGCCGCCGCCGCCATTGTACCTCGGAAGTCGGAACGCAGCTCCATCACAAAAGACCCCTACCTCCCGCTGCAGCGGCAATGTTGTATGAATTCCTCCTACTTTTTTTTTTTGCTATAACCCCCGTCCACGTCTCTTCGTAAGCTTTTCAGAGGTATGGTATGTATCTATCCGGTGGGATTGTCTCAATTCAGATTTCAGAGCGATTGTTTTCTTTGATCAGGATAGACTATACAGCTCGATATGAACTGAAGAACCGGCCTGCACAGCCCTCCATCCGCAGCAGCAGCAGCAAAGTGACTCTTTTATTATCTTATTATTATCGATTGGTCTTTTTTCAGACGTTGTGTATCAATTCAATGCTATATAGGTTAAATGAAAGGATATAAAGGTGCACAATTCTGAACGTCTGCGTACATGCAATGCAACGTCATTTCAGGATATACAAATTTGCTGGCCTGCCATATCTGTCTCAAACCAGATGTCACAAGAGGTTCAAATCATGAGTTTATATATAGAGTAGTATGTTTCTGCATTGCTGTTAGAGCTGAACTGAACAACTGGTACAATACAAAACATGAAACATTTGTGTCTACAATCTCCAAAGGGAGCCATGGACTCACTTGATCACGTCCAACTGGACCAACAAGCAACAACAACACATCATATCTGGACTTGAATCATCAGTAGACGAATCTTCAAGCTACCAAAAATAGTACCAATAGTCTAATCTTCTTTTCAGCAATAACCTACACTTTATACCACACCTCATATACCATATACAGTTTTGTATACCCTCCTTAATTCCCCACGCTACCTCACTTAACACACCAGTATATATGTATGCATGCTTGAACTTACTAGTTAATTTGGAATTTGAAAGTGAAATCATGCACCATGATGAAGTGTGTGACCACCGTATACCCGCGGCGGCGCCGGCCGGCCATCCCAGGCTTCTGACGCCGTCCGCGTTATTCCCCACGCGCTGGGGCACCCCGGCCGTCCAGCCGCTCTGCTCACGCGACAAAATCGTGCAGCAGCTGCGACGAGCCGAAACGCTGCCTGTCCTCGGCGGAGCCGTTGATGAACTCGAAGTCGCCGGCCGTGCCGTACAGGAGGCCGGCCTGCTGCTCGGCGGCCACGGCGCCGGCGTCGTTGCAGTGCTGCAGGCCCAGCGTCAGCGACACGCTGCCGCCGTCGTAGCCACCGAGGCCGGCCATGTCGCCGTACGCCTGCACGAACCTCGCGTCGCCACCGCCGTGGTGGTGCGCAAAGGCCTCCTGCAGGCCGCCGGCGCCGTTGCCAACAGCAGCGCCGAGGTTGAGGCTGGTGGTCGCGTACGGGCCGATGGCGCCGTCGAGGCTGGATAAGCCGACGCCGGCGGCGTCCATGCCACCGATCGCCTCCGACTTGAACGCGCTGAGGTGGTGGCCTGCTGCTGCGGCGCCGTGCTTTGCGTTTGCGGCGCTCGACGGGCTCTGGAACTCCTCGTGGTCCTCCGAGGATATCGCCTCGTCCGCCTTGCCCTTGTTGCCCGCCGCGTTCTCCGACGACGAGTTCGAGTCCATCTCCGCCCCGAATTCCTCCTTGTACATCTCCTCGATCATCGGCTTCCACAGACGAACGCGCGCGTTGATGAACCAGTTGGACACCTACATTATTACATACGTAAAGCCACGCAGCAGCATCTCGTATTATCTCTAAGGACCAAGGGCAATGTAGGATGAGCTCGAAAATGAGCGAGATCGAGCTCGTGTTTCTCTAGCTCACCTGACCCCTAGACAAGCCTGTCTGCCTAGCGAGCATCAGCTTCTCCGAATCTTTCGGGTACCTGCACGTGCCATCGATTAAATCATGGAGCATTGGTGAGCACTCGATCGATGGAGAAGAAGGTTTAGGTTGTTAGGGCCTTACGGGTGGAGGAAATGCTCGAAGAGCCAAGCGCGGAGCACGGAGACGGCGGACTCCGGGAGGCCGCGCTGCGGGCGCCACGCGTGCTGCGGCTGCTGCATCATGCCGAACTGCTGCATGGCGCGCTGCTGCCGCAGCTGCTGGTCGATGTAGCGCAGCCGGGACAGCCCGCCGCCCTGCGCCGAGGTGTCCTTCTCGCCCAGGCTCCGCCGCAGCGACTGCACCTGCGCGCCGACCGCGTCACGCAGCGACCGGAAGTGACGGGAGATGGTCTGCAGCGCCAGGGCCGTGTACGGCCTAGCCGCGCCGGCGCCGACCACCGCGTCGAAGGACGACATCACGATCTGCATCTGGTGGTGGTAGTGCCTGTACTTGCGGTCCACCTGTCATGGCCACCCAATGCAAATTACCCACCGTTTACGTCAAGTTCTGTTCTTGTCCCAACGAACAAACTACGAACGAACTCACTTGCAGTCGCAGCAAAACAACAACAGCATGCACTGCACCACGTAACCATGAGAATGAACCTACTCAGCAGTGACAGAAAAAAAAAATTACCTGATCCAGCAGCGCCATCAGTGCCGACACTTTGTTCTGGAGGTCTTGCCTCTCCGACGGCGTCAGCTCCGCCGCGGAGGAGTTCCCCTCGTGCTCGTCGGCCTTGTCGTCGCTCGTCTCGGCGTCCTTGCCCTCGCCGCCGGAATCCTTGCCCTGCTGGTTCTTGTCCCCCTTCCGCTTGATCGCGTCCCGGACATTGACCACCTCGTCCAGCAGCTCCCTCGCGGCCTTGAGGTACCTGGAGTTCTGGATGTAGATGCTCTGCGCGTTCCTGCTCGCCGTCGTCGACGCCTGGTTCGGGCTCAGCAAGGAGGCGGCGGCGGCCATGCCTGCCTGCGCCTGCCGATACTGGTAAAGAGACACCGGCACTCCCTGCGTGCCAAGGCTGAGCGACAGCCCCTGGTGCTGCACCGCCGACGACGCGTTCACCATGAGCAGCTGCGTCTGCAGGCCCATCTCGCCGCCGCTCGTCGGCCCGTCCCTCGCGTTCACGTTCACGAACGAGCCTGGCTCGTCCCTGCCGTCGTCACCGCCATGCGCGACGTGGCCTTCCGACACGATGGTAGCGGGGAAAGGCATGAGGCCGCCGGCTGGTGAGTCCGAGTAGGTGTAGTGGTGGAACGACATGTCGCTGCCGCCTCCGGCGAGGTCCCTCTGATTGGTGGAAGTGGAGAAGAATGTGGCCATCGTCTTAGCACAAGATGAGGCCAGCTGACAGATCGTTACAAGGATGGCGGGAGATAGTGACTGTTTTTGTCATCAGAATCAGATTGGTGTTATCAAAGCTTCAAAGATACTGTATGCGGCTCCAAGATAACAGCTGGCTGCAAAAAGAAAAAAAAAATTGCAAAGATTCCAAACTGTTAGAAATTCGGCTTTGCTGCATGTAATTGGAGACAAAAGAAAAAGAAAGGGATAGTTTCTTTAAACATTTGTGATTGAATCAGAAGCAAAACATCTCAGGCATCAGCATACCGAATTCGTCAGAAAACATAGTGAGTCAAATACTAGTAGGCAATAATAACAGCAAATTCAGACAAGAGACTGAAAAAGAACTGAAGAATATGTCTATTGGGCGAGCCAGCGAGCAAAGCCTGAAGAAAATCAGCACAAAGAAACAAAAGAGTGGATCCAACAAAAAATTATCTACCTGGGATGATAAACTTCAGATGACTGCACTTCCTTGAAGACGGTCACCAAAGCTTTTAAGATATCTACCTGGGACATAGAAAGCAATCGAAGCCTTTAAGTTGTTATGGTGAAGGCATCGCCTAATTAGAGTAAAACCAGCAGTCCAAATCAGTGGGCTATGAAAGGAAAGGAATCCTAAAATTCGGCACACAGCCAAAAATTTCAGTCAAGAGGAACTAACTCCAGAGAAAAATTCAGTCCGATTTCAAAGAACCTTGACTAGTGCTTCAGAGACCAAGCCAAACAAGAGCCAACCTATTCAGCTGGTGCACCCACCACCAAACACATGGAGCTAACTAGAAACTGAAAGCTCAACAAGCAGGAAGTAGAAACCAAGAATTCATCTATGGCATATGTTGTTCAGATTAAAACGCAAAGGATAATATAAGCTTGACAAAGATAAGGCTATACCTCTGCAAGAAACTGAAGTTGAGACTTAGAAAGAGGAAGAGTTCTTGGCTATAACAGAAACCACCTAACCAGGGGACAGACAGAGCTGATCCCAAGGATTCTAAGAATGAATCAGCAAGATGAGAGAAGATCGGAATAAGAAGAACAGAGCCGTGTCTATTCTTTTTGTTATTTTTCCCTTTTGGTTCCCTCTCTAGACTTGAGTTTTTGTAACCCCTGACTCCTCCTACCTTGAGCAATAAGATACTCCTGCCTCCAATAAGGGCTGCCTAACGCTATCTTCCTATAAATCTTAAAGAAACCCCACCACCATTTTTGTTTGTTTCCTCTCACTTATTCCTCTCTATCTCTTTTCTCTATCATTTTCTCACATAGGTTTTCACTGACTGCTGCACGCTCCGGTAATAGGAAATTGGACGGCTGAGATTCTTTCACTTGGATGATGCTCAATCTCAGCCCTCAATTTTGAGACTGTTCGCATGCCTAAAGATTCTACCATCCATAGTTCGCGTCCTTGGATCAGCTCAGGTGCTTATCTCCTTCTTGGATTACTGTCGGAGCTTCTGACAAATTTGTTGTCAATATACATATAAAAAAAGAACAATGTCGCAAGGAATTTTAATATCATGTAAATGTTTTTGTTTTGCTCTCATGTTGAGCAATCAGATAGCGTTAAGTTGATCAGCTTAGTTTTCTAAGAACTGAAGCAATTTTAGTATTCACTCCGTCCCAAAAAGGATGCAATTCTACGATAGTACTATTGAATTTGACTAAATTTATCAAAAAAAAAGTAACAATATTTATGATACCAAAACAGTATCATCAGATTTATCCTGGAATATATTTTCATAGTATATTTATTTGTTGTCTAAATATTGATACTCTTTTCTATAAATTTAATCAACTTTGAGATAGTTTGATTAACTATAGAACTAGGATTGTATCATTTTTTGACAACAGAGGTAGTATTATGCAGAGTTTTTTTTTTTCTTTTGTCATAGACGAATCCATGTCCAAAGCTTATTTTTCGATACAACTCAAACCGAAAAAAATCAGTAGTACCATATACATGTTTTTTGTTTTGTTGTTTTCGTGAGCGATCAGCTAGCCATGGGCGGATCAGAGCTTTGTTTTCTCCACTATAAGCACACAAGGAAAGCAGAAGCCGTTAAAATTTCTTAGTTTTTACGCTTCTTGCAAACGTTGAAGTCATTTCACTTTCAGTAGTGCTCTTTCAGCAGAAGAACTCAGCTAGTTGCCTGCCTAGTTCACTTGCCGGACAGAAAGTTAGCGCCCTCGCTTGCCTTTGCCTGGGGTATTTTTACCTGAAAAGGTCCCCCAAGTTGCCAATTTCAGGTGATTCATTCATTCACTCCCTGCAGGGTCTTGATTGCTGTGAGGCCGCCAATCGCTAGAGTAGGTGATGGGGGTATCTGTTAAGCTGTATTAGTCTCGTAACCACCAGTTGGTGGACCTAAACCCTCTTTGCCTTGTGAACCTCCCAATCCCGGCCACAACTGATCTGATCATCATCAGATGCTCGACCGGCTCCTGCTGAGAGACGACGCTGACGTCTCACAGGGCCAAGTGCATCAGCAACAGAAATGTACCACCAGATGTCTACATACATGCTGCATCTGCATTGCACGCCCAAAGGCCAAATCTCCTTTTTCGTTTCGTTTCATTTCTGGTAAAAAGTGCAGAGGGTGCCGCCCCTAACACCACTTAACTAATGCCACCTTTATCTCAGTTTGGTGGCAGCACTTGCTTTTGGTATTGGGCATGTGGTAGTGATGTGCAAGGACGAGTGTCTCATTGGTCCCCACCTTCAATAATGAATTTGACCCTCCAACACCTTCCATTGATCTGCTCTTGCTAGAGCCACTGACATCAAGGCCCAGTCTCCAGGAGATGGGATTCGGCGAAAATTCGTAGAGCGAACTGTTAGAGAATGCATAATTGCGTATGTATAGTTGTAGATCATCCATATATCTTTGTTGCTCAGACCAAAAACTAAAAGATATATAGTAGTGTGTTCCTCAAGATTGTGACTGTTCATAGTTTTTAGCGAATGTGACTCACCCATGCTTGGGAAAATTCCGAAATTTTTCTTTTTAGTAATACCAGTTGGCAGTTGCTTCGTGTGATTATGGCAACCTATATATTATATAAGAAAAATACTATGTGCGTGTCGTCGTCAGGCCTTAGCTGTCAAGAAGCATAGGTCACGTCAAATTTATTTATTCATTGTTATGGCACACTCTGATTGCATTACCTACTAGAACTCTAGTTACTGCAGACCGGAGATTAAAGCGACCTCAGTCACTATTCACGATGACAGCGATCCTCATTGGTTTAGATGAACAAATTTCGGTGATTCCAAATTTTCAAAAACGTTTCGAGAAGAGACGAAAGAAAAGACATTTTGGTACATACTGATCAAGTCTTGTTGAAATCACCAGTAAGATACTGCTTGTAACGTAGTGCTACTGAAGACAAGTTTTATATATATATATATATATATATATATATATATATATATATATATATATATATATATATATATATATATATATATATATATATATATATATACTCCCTCCATACTGGTATTAGAAGTCGTTTAGGACATGATTGCGCATACCATGGAGTGCCAAAGAGTGATTAATTAGAAGGGAGTTTTCCTTCTTTACCCTTATTAAATAGACCTGCGGGTGTCTCCTATACAACGATTCTTAATAGCCCAACCGGTAAGCTCTCGCATGCACGCTGGTTGGCTGGCTCGCGTTTAGGCGTGTCTGTGCACCCTATGCTGCACAAAGTTTTGCCGATGGCGCGTGGCCGTGCGAATATCTCCTCGGACTCCGGCGCCACGATCTCCTCTGAGTCCGGCGCGACGTCGTCCGCGGCGACCTCCTCCGAGTCCGGCGCGATCTCTATCTTGGAGTCCGGCACCATCTCCATCTCCATCTTGGAGTCCGGCGAGGCATCCATGGTGCAGCAGCGAATGCCGAGCATGAGCAGCGAACGGCGTGAGCGAGCAGGAGCGGCGTGCGGCGAACTACGAGAGGAACGCGATTTAATAAAGGGAGCGGCGTGCGGCTGCAGTGGCCTATTAACGCACGGCTGGGGAAACGAGATCGACCGCGGGGCTATTAACGCACGGCGCGGGAGCCGAAGCGCGAGGGGCAGCGGCGTCCAATTCTTCACTCGGAACCCAGAACGACTTCCTTTGATTCAATTTCTGCGGACGCCAGAACGACGTCTAATACCAGTATGGAGGGAGTATATATATATATATATATATATATATATATATATATATATATATATATATATATATATATATATATATATATATATATATATATATATATATATATATATATATATATATATATATATATATATATATATATATATAGGATATTTAGTAGTCAGTTACAAAATAAGTTATTCTGTAGCCACATCTATTTATGATAATTTTATATACTAATTTACGATAATGTCAATACATATTTACGATAGTTGGGTTACCATAACACATGGGGATATTTACCGTAACGTCGTAGTAAACCACTTAATAAGAGTTACTATAATGGAGGTGGCTACAAAATAACTTATTTTATAGTTGGCTACTGAATATATAGGAGAGTACCCTGTAGCTGACTACAAAATAACTCATTCTATAATCACTTTAAGTTACGATAATTACTATGTTAATTTACGAGATTATAGTAACTCCTTACTAAGTGGTTTACTTACATCAGTTCCACGTTGTTATTGTAAATTGAAAATACAAGGCCATCCATTGAACGTAGAAAACTCCATGGCACAACAATACTCTAATATTTGACAGGCCTCGATCATTTGTGATCTGCAATAGAACCACAACCGAACTGAATAGAAACTGCAAGCAAGGTGTTGGGTGCCATTTGTATTAAACAATCTGAATAGAAATGAGGATTTGGGGTGACATTTTTTAAACAACATCTCACATCCGAATGTATAGAGATGTGAAGTTCACATCACTTATCTCTGAAGAAACAAAACACAGGCGCTAACAAAATTTAAGGCCCCGTTTAGTTGTGAAAATTTTTGAGAAAAATTCCTGTAGCATTTTTTTTTTATTGTTATTTGGCAAAATTTGCTTAATCATAGACTAACTAGGCTCAAAAGATTCGTCTCGATATTTACAGACAAATTATGTAATTAGTTATTTTTTTACGTACATTTAATGCTCTCCGTATACGTCCAAAGATTCGATGTGATAATTACTATACAAAAAATTTTGCCTCTTTTTTATCTAAACACGACCTTAGTTATGGACATCCCATCAGACTGGTCACCTACAGCGATATATCGGTTCCTGAAACGGAGAAACTTGACCCGGCCCTCGTTTAGATTGAAGAAAATTTCAACTCGATGAATAGTACCACTTTCGTCTTATTTGGCAAATATTGTCTAATCATAGACCAACTAGGCTCAAAAGATTCATCTCGTGATTTCTAACTAAACTGTGTAATTAGTTATTTTTTTTACCTACATTTAATACTCCATGCAAGCGGTTAAAAATTGATATGATGGAGAGAGAGTGAAAAAACTTGGAACTTTGAGCCAAACTAAACAAGCCGCCGGTTGCGGCACATCTCGTTCAGATGGATGGATGACCCTGTACCCTGTGCCTGTGCCACCCAACGCCATTGTCGGATCATGACATGTCTCTCGCTCCTCCGAAACCACGAAACTACTAGTAGCCGAATTGTTTATAACACGAACACCACCCTAGCACAAGGCCTAGCGCCTAGCCTAGCCTAGCCTTTTTGCCGATCGTTCGTCCGTGCTGGGCCCTTGTTTAGATTTCTGAAAATTTCAATCCGATCAATAGTATCATTTTCGTCTTATTTGACAAATATTGTCTAATCATGGACCAACTAGGCTCAAAAGATTCATCTCGTGATTTCCAACTAAACTGTGTAATTAGTTATTTTTTTTACCTACATTTAATACTCCATGCAAGCGGTTAAAAATTGATGTGATGGAGAGAGAGTGAAAAAACTTGAAACTTTGAGGCAAACTAAACAAGGCGTGGGTTCGTCGTCGCTGCTTGGAGCCTAGCCTAATCGATCGAGGTGGCCTCACCCTCACCTGTGTCAGATCGCCATTGGAGCCGGGGAGTCCCTGCCGTGTCGCCCCACCATTCGCCGGTGCCGGCAATAGAAGTTTCTGATGATCCCGGGGAGGGAGCGGGAGACGCTGTTGGGCAACAGGCGAGGAACTGCCCCGGCCGCGCTTTCAGTTCCGGCGCTGTGGAGGAGCAGTCCGCGGAAGGGGCGCTGTATCGACGAGCTGCGAGGCCGTGGACGCGTTGCATTGCATTCAGACGAAAGGGGTGGCGGCTTCACGCAACTCGGACGCCGAGCGGGACAAGGCTTCGTGTCTCCAGGGCGAGCCAGCGAGCTGTGCGTGCCTGTCGTACGTGCAAGCGTGCGTCTGTTACTCAGCTCACCTTCGCTTCAACACTTAACAGTGACACTGTTGAGGCTGCCTGGACCTGGAGGGGTTAACACTTAACAGCATCTGAATAACATATACACGAGCTCATAGCTACTGATGAATCAATCGGAAGGCCGGCTTTGCAAAAGTGTGTTCTTTGCGGTGTTTAGTGGCGACCAGACCAGGTAAAAAGAAAAAGGAAATAAACTAGTTGGATTGCGTTCTGAAATGGTGCTCTACCAAACGAGGACAAAGAAGAATTTTCTTGTCAAGTCACGTGAAACGCGCAGGGGAAGGGATGACAATGCCGTGGATCGGCTGATGGATGGGCAGGCCAATTGTCACCTAACCCGTGTGAATGGTCGTCACTCCTACTGACCCTCTTTTTTTCGTTCCAGAAGCAACTTCTTTTTTTAAAAAAAAATGATGAGGCGCGCGGTTTGCTGTTGGAAGATGCCATAAACCATCTAAGAGTATCGTTCATTCATCGGCTGCCAATGATTGGTTTGGTTCCAATCCCTGACTGAACTGAAAGTCTGAAACCCTTAGCGTCAGACAAACATTGACCCTAGCAACAGTCAGCCCGTGCCAAGTACGCAGCCAATGATGCTGTGCACTGCCGACCGCCGAGTGCGCCACATATCCATCCATTACAGAGAAAGTAAAATATGCTCTTAACAGCACGAGAGAGGCAGTAAGTCACGCATGCACCGCTTGCTCTTTGTGCGGCAGATCGACGACCGGCCGGGACCGGGAGGGATGGTCCGGTCCGGACCCAAAGCGCGAGCGATAACGAACACGAGAAAAGGAGGAGAGAGTATCTCACTCAGCGTCGTCGGCATCGCTCTTTTGCCCCGCTTTCTATCGGGATCGGGACCTGGCGCTTTCTTTACACAAAGCGTGGGCGCCCCAGACAGAGGCAGCGCACGCCGCCGTGGCATTGGCATCGGCATCGGCGTCGGCGTCGGCGCCCCCCTCGTGAACGCAACCCTTGATGAGGCAAGTAAGAGAACGAAACATGGGGACGGAGGGACAGCCCATGTGTGGTGTGGAGCACTGTCGGCGTGGCGTGGGAGTACGGTGCAGGGGACGGAGATGGCCGTGCATCCGCCGCCGGGGCCCTCCTCGGCCGGCCGCGGATGCTGGGGGCCTAGTGGGCGGCGGCGGTTAGGCTGCTGCGGGGACGAACGGACGGCGCGTCAGCGATACGGTACGGAGTGCGAGTGTGCCGCGTGCTGTAGTTGGGCCTGAGAGATAGGTAGGCCCTGGCTGGCCGGCCATTGGTCCTGGACTGTGGGTGGGATACGAAGGGCGGCCAGAGGCCTGCCCATTGATCTTGGGCCCGGTCGGCCTCCGTTGCAGAGACAGCCTTGGGCGGGGCGATGGCCTGAGTGCGGCCCAGCGCTGAGGGGCCTCCTCGGCTGGTCAAGATGCTCGAAGAACTTCTCCTCTTCCAAGCAACGGCTATTTCATTATTTGGCAACATCCTCAGAGAAAAGAAGCCATAATCTTAACGATCACTATATAGCATATTTGGGAGGCCAGAAATAATGTCAGAAATGGTGATGTCCAAGTGCATCCTCATTGTGTTGCGGAGAAAATACAAGCAGATTTTGAAATGGTTCTTCTGCATCTTTACGGATCTATTGATTCCAAAAGATGTGACCCTGCTAAATCTGAACAATAGGCTCCACCACCGAAAGGATAGGTCAAAGTGAACGTTGATGCTGCTTTATTTGGGCATTAATTTAGTGATCAGAGACCACAATGGTGACTTTTCTGATTGCTCCTGGGAAAGGACGAAACAAAACCACTAATCCAGAACCTGGAAAGACAATTGCTCCTAGACATGCTGTCCGTTTCATCTCAAATATCTCATATAATAACAAGGCGATAATTGTCTCTACGTGGTCCAGAAGCTCCAATGAAATACAAGGGATCATTCTCTTCATCTATTGTTTTTTACTTCATTCATGTCAGGAGATGTTGTAATGTGGTGACTCATATTCTCCCTCTTAATAAAACACGTGTCAACGGACACATTCTCGAAAAAAAAATAACAGCTCTTGTTCTAATGAGATCGGTTGGTCAGTCTTGTGATTTAATCTTAGTTTATGAGACTCCGGACTTAATGATCTATTGAGCGCCCGCGGAACCTGGCCGTCGCTGTGCATTGAGTGTACTTGTCGTTGTTGCTTGCCGTCGCTCGTAGAGGCACGGACGCCGAGGACCGAGGGGCCGCCTCCATCTGCTGCCGGCAATCCGCCGCCGTGCCTCCCGCCCGCGGGGGCATCGAAGAAGAAGAAAGAGCCGTTTGATCGCAACGGCCGACGAGCGTTTCCGATCCCCACGTGAGCTTCCGCAATGCGCTCTGTCACGCTCGCACCTAACCGATTACCGATCGAGGAAGCCACGCTCATCAAAATCCTCACGAATCAGATCACGGTGTGACACCGCGGCAGCAGCCCAAAACGCACGCTACGTAGGCCGCCTTGTTTAGATGTCAAATTTCAACCTTAAATTTCACTGTGTAAAAAGAAGTTTCTCATCACATAAAAATGCCGGCGCATGTATGGAGTACTAAATGTAGATGAAATTAAAAACTAATTGTACAGTTTTGTTATACTTTGCGATACGAACATTTTGAACCTAATTAGTCAAAGTTTGAACAATTTTTACCAAATACAAATGAAATTGATACAGTGCGCATTACCAATTCGGCCGGTGGAATTCGACATCTAAACATGGCCGTACATGTACTCGTAGGTACTCTACGGCGGCGGCGGCAGAAGCCTCTGAAAGCCTGAGCCCGCCGTCCTCCTTCCTCCGTTCCAAGGCATGACACATGCTCACGCCTCGAGGAAAAAGGCTGAGGATTCGATGACAAAATGCGCGCCCTGCGCTGCCATGAGTGGCCACACTCTGTTCCGCTAAAGGATCTGGATGCGATTCACCGTCCAGAGACGAGACGACTGCGGCGGCACCGGCAGGTCTGCTGGCGGCATGGGTGTTGTGTCGGCAAACCCGCGAGCGCGTCAGGCGGCAGGCAGCCTGCCCCAAAAGCCAAAAGAAAATCCAGCGACGAGGGAACTGCGGGAGGGGTGGGGGGAGCACATCGTCAAAAGGACCCAGGCCTCTACTCCCTCCGTCCCATAGAAAACGTCGCCCGAAAAACGTATTTACAAGAGGCACGTTTTCCAACGACACTCCCAATAGGACGGAGAGAGTAGGCCCTAAATTTTACATAGTAAATGTCTCGGGCACACTATAGTAATTTTGTTTTTATTTGATAATAATTATTCAAATATTGATTAATTAGGTTTAAAATATTCGTCTCGCAAAGTACAATAAAACTATGCAATTAGTTTTTTATTTTATCTACATTTAGTACTCCATATATATACCGATATTTTAATATGATGGAGAATCTTCGTTTTATATAGTAAAATTTAGAGGTCTAAACAACGCCCGAGGCTATTGCGATCGCAGATTCGCAGCGTGACGAGGACGCCTTCTGTCAGCACGGTTGTCGCGTCGGTCACCCCTGTTCTATTTACTCCCTCCGTTAAAGAAATTTAATGAATGCAAAAAGAAGATTCCCCGTCACATCAAAATGTCGGTAAATGCATGGAGTACTAAATGTTGATGAAATCAAAAACTAATTGCACAGTTTTGTTGTACTTTGCGAGACGAACATTTTAAGCCTAGTTAGTCAAAATTTGGATAATTTTTACCAAATACAAACGAAAATGCTACAAGAATTCTGATACAGTGTTTTTCTCCCCTATTCTATAAACTAAACGATGGCTAAACAAGGCCTTCATTGCCTGACCGCCTGTCCTCTGCCTGACACAGATTTCTGCAAGAATGATGGCTTGGCAGCAGAAACGCATCCAATGCTGACGCATCAATGCCACACGTTTCTTTATAATTACTGTACAGTACAAATCCAAGTGTGAAAAACAATTCTTCAGGGCTCAGGCATTTGTCTTCCCCCACCACAAAAAAATAAAACAATTCCCATGTTCAGCGCGCCCACCATACCCATACTAGTATTGCTGTTATCACGAGTGAAGACAAATTCCAAGCAATTCCACGCAGGATTTTCCTTCGGGCACCGTTTGGATGCCGATTTTTTTTGGCAGAACGTTACTGCAACGTTTTCGTTGTTATTTAACAAATATTGTTCAATCATGGTCTAATTAGACTTAAAAGATTCGTCTCGTCCATTTCGTCTAAACTGTGTAATTAGTTTTATTTTTTATCTATATTTAATGCTTCATGCATGTGTCTAAAGATTCGATGTGACAGAAAATCTGAAAATTTTTGCAAAATTTCTTAGAACTAAACAGCCCCTCAGAAAACAATGCACTACTAAATCTGAACTTCAGTTACAGACAATTCCAAAGCCTGTTCTTTTTTTCCCTTGCCACAATTGCAAGGCTCCTCCCCCTTACCACTAGCAGTAGAACAAAAAGGTTCAATGCAACACTTCACCTGCATCTTTCTCCGTTTCAAGAAAGACGAGATGGCACGGATACACAGCTACTGACACAAAGCAAAAGAATGCATAATCAGTCTTTCTGCCTTCACTCTTCTCTCTACACTCCATTCCTGGACCAGCTACAATTATCCAGCTGGCCGCTTTGAACAATTCATGGAGATGTAGCAGAGTAACAATCCTAATCTGGAATCTGACGACGAACAATGCTAAGCTCAAGACCTAATCTCTCCAGCCAGCCACATCTACTCGAAATCGATACTTACAGTTCCACTCTCCTCACATTGGTTTTCGGCCAATCCTTTTTTGTCGACGCCTTCAAATTCGTTACTTGGAGAAGTAGGGCTAAACGGTGGGAGAACATACTGCCTCGACCGCCACCCTTTTTGTCACGCTCGGGCAGGGATCTCCTCCAAAGCTCTCGGGGGAGATGGCAACGACACATCTTTGGAGCCCAATGCATTTCTGTTCACATGTAAACATAACGTGATGTTATGAATCTAAAACAACTTGTGGATAAGTGCATGCGTGCGCCAGTATTATTTGCAGGACTAGTGGAAATGAACAAACCTTCTCTAGAACAGTGTGAGAGTTAGCTGAGTGGCAATCTCCTTGCTCGAAATTTCCACAGGTTCCCATAGGTGTCCCAAAGCTTGCAAATTTGATCGCAGAAATAGACTGCCCAGGTGCACATCTCAAATGCACTTTTGCCCTGTGGTACTCACGCTCACCATAGCTTTCAATCTGCCAGTTCTTGATGTTTGGATGATCCTCAGATACATCAGCACAGACACTTGAGACTGACCTCTTCACTAGGGCAATCTTTGATGAATCCCCACCGAGTTCCTCGAATACTACCAATAGGTTTCTGGTGGGTTGCAGCCAGGACCTTGGCACATGATACCTACACATACCACAATTCCAACCTTGCGTTAGAGCATAGTCGGAGCCAGCACCTCACAAACTGAGATCAGAGAACCATGATAGTGAAAATAAACACTCAATAGGTGGTAGTTCAAAAATTCAAACGCTGATGCAAATGTCCTTACCAACGTTGCGTGGGCTGACCACAGCCTGTTTGACACTTGGGTGCCCGGAAGGTCCTGGTGTAACTGCACTCTTTGCAGTCCCCATCTGCATATGCTGTCCAGTAGCGTCCAATGCTTTGTCCATTTATCCAGATTTGGCCCTTGCCCATGCTACCCATATCCAGAGCCAATGGCTCATCCCCGCTGGGAGTCTCAAAGTAAGCCTACGAAACAAAACTGTAGTGAGAATAGGTGCAAAACTTAGCCACAAGTAAATGGTATCAACATGACATTTTTTCATACCCTATACCAGGACAATGGCTGTTGGTTTTGAGCTATCAACGACCCTTGCATCCATTCAACTGAGGTTGAGCCTTCTAGGGAGTTCAGATTCATCTGTTCACCTTTCAGGCCAACCTAGCATGGAGAAAAGCAAGTTTAGCTCCCTTCTTGACAATAATTCATTGACAAAGGCATGTGGTGTCAAACATACCTGATAGGACCAAGTCTGCCAAGTAAGGTCTCGTGATCCTTCATTCAACCCATGAAGCACAACAGGACCAACAACACCAGTGTTCCATGTCTCATAATGCACTCCAACATTCTATATCAGGACAAAGATCTGAATAGTCATATACTAGGTTATAAGATGAGTAAATATAAATTGAAAGTGATGAAAGGACGGACCGGCAATCCACAAGCAACACTCAGCAGTGCAATTTTGTTAGTACCAGCTCGAAGGTTAGCATTGCCATTATACTTAATTCTTCGATCTTCCCTGGTACCATAAGCAGAACCTACGGGGGGTGAAATAAAAAGATCTGATTCACAAATCACGTCCCACGACACTAATGTTCAGAAACAGGTGATTTTCTCAGTAGATACCTTGAAGTTGTCCGTTGACAAAGACATGCAAGGCGTGACCAGCAGACAGCACACTGAGAGACAGAGGCTTGCCACCACCTTGTAGAAAGCTTTCAGATGGGCTTATGTCAACACTGTAGACATTAATAAGAGATTTTCAGATACAAAAACATTCTCATCCATATTGTGAAGTAGAGCAAGACTAAAGAATAAAGGCCCCAGGCTTCCAGAATCAGGAAATCCAAATAAACTCTCAGAAAGAAAAGGGACCAATTGGAGATTATACATTTATACAAATTGGTAAGGTATCTGCAAGACATGGATACATCATTACCTGGTTATGTACCACAGATAATCACTGCTGTCTCTTGTGACGTTAAGCTGCTCAAGCAAACCAGTTGTGGTGAGCAAAGGAGCAGCTGCCAGAGAATCAACCTCCTCATCATACCTCTCCCACATCATTGATGAGGCACCATCTCCCCACATTTGCATCTGAGATGTCTGAACACCAACCTGCAGGGGCAAACAATTGCAATCAGGTAAGCCAGGTCATCATACAGTTCTGGGGAACAAAAGGGGGGAAATGCAAGAAGAGGAGAATGTGCCATACTGAAAATAAGCACAAGTGAAACTTACTGTGGCACTGTTAAAAACTACATTCTTGCAATCAGGAAGGATGCTAATTGACCAAGGTGGTAGGCTGTATTGCTCATTGTTGAACACAACTTTTGCATAGGAGTTAGAATTGTAGTTTGCAAGGAAAGCTGCACAACCAGATGGAGATCGGAAGACGTGGGCCTGATACAGATGTATGTGACACACCGACCAATGTATGATATACAGATCACTGTGTGAGGAGAAATGCTGACCAAGACATACCTCTTGCATGGTTCCAAGGGTAGTAATTGCTGGGTCAACAGAAACCAAAGCCTGCTCACATAACTTAACAGCTCTGTGGAGTTCTTTAAGATGACTGTGCTTTGGTTCTCTAACAAGTCCTGGACATAACAAAGCATAGAATGAGTATGGAAAATAACCAAACTTATAAAAGAAATTTACTTTACAAAATGCAGTTACAGGCAAGCCTGGATAGGCACCAATATGCTTAGAATATGTATCTGCATTTTTTTTAAAAAAATAGATGCACTATACACTTTAATCGATAGAAAGATGGTGACATATACAGGTCATGGTCACCCAAAAAAATTCTCCTAGTAAACTTACCGTATTCATCAATTGGAGCATCATAATCATAGCTTGTTGTGATGAAGGGACCCCCAGCAGTGCGGCCAAAATTTGTTCCTCCATGATACTATCGACAAAAACCAGAAAACCACCAACCATGAGTATCTCCCAAAGGATAGATAAACTTCTTAACAATATAACAGCTTCATTTTCATGTCATACCATGTAGTAATTGATAAAAGAGCCACCCTTTTGTACAAATCGAGCGACAGCAAATGCGAGATCTTCAACCGGTCGTTGGCGGATGGTCCCACCAAATTCTGTGAACCTAAAACGTTGTGAACAATTTTAGGGCATACGTTGCAAATATTAATGCATATGGCCACTAAGATTAAACAGAAACAGAAGAGATCTGGACCACATCAATGACTAATGGATATTGCACTTGCAATAATTTGAAAAAAGAGTAACATTCCAAAAAGAAAAAGGAAAAGAGAACTTACCAGCCACTCCAAGCTTCAGTCCACATTGTGGGCTTGTAAGGCTTGTTAGGAGAAAATGCATCACAGTAGAAACCATTGCACGCATTGATCTGTTAGGAGTCAAATCAAATTTCAAGAACTGATTCTACAAGACAGACACAATTATAAACATAGCATGCAGCATGCTACAGTACAGAATCATCATAATCAAAATTAAGTGAGCTGACATTGATTTGATCTTGATCCTCCAAATGCTTGCAGGATATGCATTGAGATTCAGTTTCCTTGTTACGGATCGTGCAACTAATATAATAGGATGTAAGCATTTGGATAAATATCAGAAGTAACATTATTTAGAACAGGGGATGAGCCGCCTATTATGACTATCGAAACCACAACATCATTTTTTAGCAGGAATTATGCTACTGCAGAAAGAAAAGAAAGACAACGGACAAGCTCCTGGGCACATTATCAGAACCATATGGCGGTCATTTTACTAATTTGACCACCCATTGACAAAAAATAACACGATGCAAATAGAGTTATTGGCGTAGTGCGAGATTACTGCACCACTGGATCAGGTGCATCCTCCTCCTTGCACATCACCCACGGCACACCAGTGCCCAATCCGATGGCCATCTTTGCTGCCCAGTTGATATATGCCTGACCTGCAGCACCAAACTCCTTGCCTTCTGGCCCATACTCATTCTCAATCTGTGCAACGAAATATCATTTAAGATGTAAATTAATTTGCATGTCCCCAGTAGTGAATAACATGAATTAGTGGGGACAATGGGACATGCAAATCAAGATGTATCAACTAGATATCACTATCCACCAAATGCTAGTTTCAGACTTGTATGAAGGATTCAAGGTGTAACAGCACAAACTAGCAAGAACACTGACTTGTAAATTTGCTAATACCAATAGTTAAAAAACTTGAAGCATATTAAGCTATTAACATGTTGTACTAGCCACTAGGCAACTGCTTATCCCCATATGAAGTAACTCAACCAAACCTTTGCACCAAACCTAAGGAAAACGATTATACTTGCCTGAGAGAGGATAATTGGGCCACCTTGGGATGCAAAGAGGTTTTCGCTCTTCATCATTCCCACAATTTTCTCAGTGAAACCCTGCATTGCCGTCTGCACTAACAGAGAGCAGCATTACAATGATGACAAAAGAAAAGGTGTCTCCAACTAGATCCAGAAATGTGGTGAGGTGATTTCACTGACCGACCTTGAAAGGTTCGTTGTCTGTCCTGAAGCTGATGCCTGGTACATACTTCAACCAAACTGGGAAGCCACTACGATATTGCATGCATCGCAATAGAAGTCAATAGACAGGAGTACTGCATGTATATAGCCATATACACCAAAACTGGAAAATGTAATACTCCATTTTACGGAGGTGACTTCAGGAAATGGAGAAATACCCGAAGTTCCACTCGCCACAAATGTAGGGACCGATGCGGAGATGTACAAACAGCCCGGCCTTCTGGACCGTCTTTATGAACCTGACCAAATCGTACCTCTCTTCGAAATAGTACTACGCGAAGCGAAATACCATCCGAATCCTGTATGAGTTAATAATGATGGCAGCGGAATGAAAGAGCAGTGAGGTGTAAAATTTTTTACATTTCCAGGCGTAGGCTCATGTCCATTCCAAAAGACATAGGTCTGAATCACATCCAAGCCTCCATCTTTAGCCTTCTGAATCAGCCCTTCCCACATCTGATTGAAAATAAAGCATGAAGAAGCACTCACTTCAGAACCAATAGATTGTAAAATTTACCACAAAACCACCCAGAATAGTTTCTTTGATCGGAAATTTCTTAGCTTAGAACACCAGAACACCCAAATGCAGTGCAATGAAGAACCAAGAAACATCGTTGCATGAGAAAAAAAAAGAGAAAAAAAGAGGAGAAAGACAGCATCCCGAGAAAATCTCAAAACCCCTTTTGTAACCCCATCCAAGAAACTAACCGTGGAAGAAAGAGGGACGACTAAAGTAGGAAAGCAATTTGCTTTCCAGAGCATCCACAAGAAACAGCAGGCCACAGCCATGAACCTCCCCGGGGAAGATAGGGGGAAAAAAAGAGATTTTGAAGAATGCAGTTACATCAGGGGTGCTCCTGGGGTAGTGTATGGATCCGGAGAAGAGAATCCGCCTCTGCCCATCAATCAGCACCGCCTTCTTGTCGTACGTCACCGCGCATTCCACGGCGGCCGCCAGAACGGCCACCGCCACTGCGCAGCCCAGCAGGGCAGCCGGCCACCACCTCCCCATGGCCCCAAACTCCCCGCTCCAAGAAGGTGGTCAAAGAGGAAGACCACAGCACACACTGGGTGTGCGAGTGTGCGAGACTGGTCTTCACACACTGGTCTTCCCCTCCAGCACCACCTCCTCGGCTCCTCCCTCAGACCTCCCCCCTGTTTTTGTTGCTGCCTTTCTTGGATTCTAGGATTCTTTGGGCGGGTCCTTGGGAGGAGCGACAGTGGGAGGGAGTAGCTGCTCGTCTCCAGTGGAGCTTTTGGCGTATGGCGTGCTATTATAATGGCTGTGGCTCCTCCCAGGCCCTCCTGTCCGCGTAACAAGAGGGAGAGGACGGAGGAGAGAGAAAAGAGGGGGATAGGAAAAGAGATTGTAGCCGGCTAACCGCGGCCCGTGTCCGTGTGTATGTACGGGGCAGGGCACCGCCGCACCGGCACTTGTTCAGTTACCCAGTTCTCCCCAAATTTTACTATGCAAAAAGAAGATTTTCTGTCACATCAAAATATTGGTAAATACATGGAGTACTAAATGTTGATGAAATTAAAAACTAATTGCACAGTTTTGTTGTACTTTGCGAGACGAACATTTTAAGCCTAATTAGTCAAAATTTGAATAATTTTTACCAAATACAAACGAAATGCTACAGAAATTCTAATACAGTGTTTTCCTTCCCTATTTGCCGAACTAAACGAGGCCCCGGAGGGGAGGAGCAGTACGAAGATGGCAGCTCATCATGCTGCTGGGTGGCTGCCCGCCTGCCCATGCCCCCTCTCCTCTTGCGACCAGAGCCTGTTTAGTTGACCATATGCAAAAAAAAAAAGCAGTAACTATCCCATTAAATCTTTGGACATATGTATAAAACATTAAATATAGATAAAAAATAATTAATTACACAGTTTGTCTGTAAATGACAAGATAAATCTTTTGAGCTTGGTTAGTTTATGACCGAATAAATTTTATCAAATAACCACGAAAACTGTTACAGAAACTTTACCTAAAATTTTTCACCGTCTGAACAAGGAGAGATGGCTATTCTGACAGTGGGGCCTTGCGCTCGTCTTTCCGTCGCAAATTCTGTTTGAAAAAAAGCCCCGGGGGCCATGGTCCAAGCTGGCAAGCTCACTACTACTACTCCGTCAGCTGTTTCCAGAGGTAAGAGTCAAAGCTGTGACGGAAGAAATTATTAAGGCTCGGTTTTTCTACTTGGCTTTGTTTGGCAATTAGCAACTTTAGATACCGATGGAATTCATTAAAAGCAAATAAGTGATCCCGGCATCAGCGACATGATCCATGGCGGCAGCCTCGATGGAGACGGGATCTTCGACGATGACAGCATCAACGGCGACGACAACATCAGCGGGAACGTCACGCGCGGCGGACTCCATGGCAGCGGCGGCGCAGACTCACGGCCTCTTGACGTGCCTTCGCCTACAGACTGATCTGTTACAAATTGGTTACAAGCATCTCACTATCGAAACAACCATGAACGAATCCATGGTACACTCACGTACCAACAGGAGGACCGAACTCATGTAGCAACGAACTCCACGGCGGACTCCAAATCGCAACTGTCTCGATCCACGCAGGGGTCAGCTTGTGGAGGCCGATCGCTTGCCGACGAGCGCGACGGCGTCCCCGGCGTGCCCGGCTCCCGGCGGCCAGACGGAAGAACCTCTTGCCGACGCAGGGGTCAGCTCGTCGAAGGACCTGGATGCGCCAGCGGTGGCCAGATGGAAGGACGCGCGATCCGCGGCTCTTGCGCGAATCGACGCGCTGCCAGTCGGAACGATGGACCAGGCTCCTGTTTGCGCTGGGGGGTTTTCGCAAAACAACGCAACTAGTGTGCTAATTGCGGGCGTTTAATTGCAAAACGCGCCCACCTCTATCTGAAGCCATCGGATGCAGATCCAGCGGTCCAGATTGATGGTTTCCAAAGTTTGCACATAAGCTTGATTTTCACCTGATCCGTTGCCTAGATCTAGATAGGACCTTAGTGGATGTGGTGATACTTACTGACCGCCTGCTAAGGATTAAACCTCTGAGTTTGATAGGTTGTTTTTACCTCCTTCATTATATCAGTAGGTGAAAAGTATGATGTTGTACGTGCTCTGTGATAGCGGAGAACTTGATAGGTAGGAATCCATAAGACCTTGTTTGGATGCATGTGTATGCACCTCAATCCACATGTGTTAGAGTAGAATGGAATGAAATTTAGTTTAATTCACTCCGGTCCACTTCAACATATATGGATTGCGATGAATAGGTGCGCATCTAAACAAGACCTAAAAGGATGATAGCGAGGAACTTGATAGGTAGTAAATTTCAAGAACTTGGGGTTACTGAAAACAATTGATAGCGAGGAACTTGATAGGTCAGAATCCATAAAAATATGATGTTGTACGTGCTCTGTGATAGCATTCATTGTGGAAATACGATTATTCAAATGCAATTACACTATCCTTGAAATGTAAGGAAAACAGAGAAAAGTACAGTTACATTAGTTGCATAGACCATAGATAATTATTAGTTAATGTGCAGGCAACTAACAGCTTTTAGATAAAATAGAAGATTGCAGGCAACTAACAGCATCAAAGCCTCGCTGGATTCCATATTGTGGGCACATTAATTTGGAAGTTATGGAGTTAGTGGCTTTGCACGTGTAATAAAGGTGAACAAAAAAAAATGGCCCAAATACATCGACGACGATGCGTTGGTACTGGTAGTACACACCTGTGTGTATATTCAGTCTGTGTGAATAGTGTCGTCGTGCAAGTGCAAAGATGTACAGTGCCGAAGCAGGACAAAGAAGCAAAAGACACCGCAGCAGTGAACTTAAGAGCTAAGCTTGGTGCCTAGGTACGTAAAAAATGGGTGCTCGTGCTCCTTTAACCATCGAGACCGCTTTTATACTTGCTGATAAAATACTACTCCGTAGACGTCCAAATGCATGTCTTTTTGCTTTTTACATGTCCCTGGCTCCCTGCTGTAGCGATCTCGACAAGGACACAAGTGATGTTCGTTTACTCTGTGTTTGTCGGTCAATATAGGCCATGTTTAGTTCATGGCAAAATACAAAAAGTTTTCAAGATTTCCCGTCACATCTCATATACCGGCACATATATGGAGCATTAAATATAGGTAAAAAAATAACTAATTGCACAATTTGTCTGTAAATATCGAGACGAATCTTTTAAGCCTAGTTAATCTATGATTAGACAAAGTTTGTCAAATACAAACGAAAAGTGCTACAATGCTTTTTCAAAAAAAAATTCGCAAACTAAGCATGGCCATAATGTTCGTTTCGTTTCATTTACGGTACTATTTTTTTACTAACCAGGAAGAAGCGCAACGCTTGGCACCTGGCAGTTGGCATTGACACATCAAGGTGGTATACATTGTCACCTGCAGTCTCGTCACTTCATCAGACACCACGCCCGGAACGGGAAATGCCATTTTTGGCGGTGTGTGGTACACAGCGACGACTGACAGGTTAGTTATCTGCAACGAAGCAAACTGGCAGGGCATCTTTTGACATCGCATCGGTACTACGGTAGCTAGAAACGGATGGGGTTTGGTGTGGAGTGAAGGTAACGATCGTCGCTTCAATACGGTGCATGCCGGTGCTGTAAATAAACGAGCAGAGGCAGGCAGAGCACATGCCATTCAATTAGAAAGCTACTATATGTGATATCGATGTGGAGGAAAAAGGTGGCGATTCCTAGTGGGGAAAACGTCTCCCATCGGTAGTGGATCGGAGGGACGACCAATTACCAAGCATTGCGTTGCGGGCTTGCGGCACACGGTGCCCCGGCCCCGCGGCCTGAGGCCACACCCACACGTCCACATCGACCTCCGTAGCACCAAGGCCAAGTGTCCGCGTGGCGCCGCGGTGACTGCCTCACGCAGTCACGCTCACGGGCGGCGCTCTCGCACCACCTGCCTTCGTCACGCACACGCGCACCGCACCGCACCGCCGCGGCAGGTGGGTGACCGCTTTGCATGCGTTCGGCCGGGGAGTGGGGACGAGAGTCGAGACCGTGACATGGGGCTCAACTCAACGCATGCATACGGCTCGCCCCTCCGTTTCACTCGCACCACCTGACCGTGACCTGCGGCCTGCGTGCGCCGTGCAACAGGACAAAGCTGCCTCAGACGGCGGATCTCATCTGTAGGCCCTATTCGGCAGGCTGTTTTTTTTTTGACTTATAAGCCGGCTGTGGCTGATTAGCTGTGAGAGAAAAACACTGTTCCACGGCTGATAAGCCGTGCTGATAAGCTCAGCCGAACAAGAGTTTTCCAAACGGACTAAGCCCGTTGGGCCGGCCCGGGCACGACACGGATTTGGCCCGGCCCGAAAACGGCCCGGCCCGCTAGCACCGTGCCCGTGCCAAGCACGGCCCGAGGCCGTGCCCGTGCCTGGGCCGCATTGGCGACACCGCGGCACGGCACGAGCACGGCCCGCTCCAACGGGCGGCACGGGGGCGGCACGGTTGAGCCGTCCGATGCCCTGCCCCCTCGCCTCCCGACCGTTGGATCACTGCGTGGGGGGGGGGGGCGCTGCTATATAACGACGAGCGGCGGCCGCGGCCCCCACCGGTGAAACCCTAGTTCATTTCGTCTCTCGCTCGTCTCTCTCCTCTCTTGCTCCTCTCTCGTCTCTCTCGCCCGCTCCCCTCCGTCGAAACCCTAGATCCCCTTCTCCTCGACCTCGAGCTCGACTCCGGCAGCCCGCGGCCGGCACGGTGAGACGGATTGGCCGTACACTCCGATCTGCTTCCTCCCTGACCATAAATGTAGCCTCGTCCCCTCTTGCGCCCCCTGGTCTTCTCTGTTTCTTCCGCCTCGTCGGCCTCGTCGCCACCGCCGGACTCCGGTCATCTCGGGGCTCCGTGTCCGTGAGGATACGTTGAGGCACCAGGGTGACGGATCTAGCCGAACCCGCCGTCGCCGCTGCTGCTGGCACATCCGGTGCTCCGGCCTAAGAGGTACGTCCAGATCCAGTGCAGATCTTCTCCTTTCTTCATCTTTTCGGTTAGATCTGTGGATCTGGACTAACTGTAACAGAACCGCCCAATTATACGAGATTAAGTAGGAAAATCATCCAACGAGCGGACACTTTAACAAACTTAAGCCCGTATAACCCGGTAGTCCGTGAAATCTCGACGGATTTCAAACCATTTCACATAACAGCTAAGATCGTACTAAGTTTAGCGGTCACCATCATAAGTTATATAAAAGTTCGCGGCACAAAATACATCAGAGTTTAAATATAGTTATTACAAACCAAGTTCGAATAAAAGTAGCGGAAGCAGTAGTTCAAATCATGCACACACACAGTGTTTGAAATAAAGTGCCAGCTTATGATCATCTCCAGCAAAAGCATCAGACGAGAAGTAGCGAATGACCATTGCCCATGGTCCTAAGCTTCACCCATCGCAGGATAGAGGCAGTTGATACAGTAGCCGTAATACATCTGCCCATCTGCAACAAGTGGGAACAAAGCCCTGAGTACGAGAAGGTACTCAGCTAGACTTACCCGACAGAACCAAAAATAAATGACACCAAGGATCATGATAGACTTTCTGGTGGGGTAGTTGACTCATTTGCAAGAAAAGCATTTTCAACTTAACAATTCTTTTCCAAAAGCATGCAGTAATTTAATCTTTATTATCCTGTCAACTATGTTTGCACCTGTGCTAGAGTAACATGTAATTAAGCAAGTAAGGATTACCAATGATCATTAACAATAGTATCATGTCATCTTTCACATAACTATCCAAGTGTTTCATCAATATTACTACGATGAAGTAGCTCAAGTCAAGTGTTCACTATCTAGTGAACGATGGCGATTCGAATCGATTATTGACCAGCTGGTAATTTATTCCTCACACAAACCTCACTTACCCGCTAAAGTGAGGTATTGGTCACCGAGTCAACCATTCAGGTAAAGTCGCGAGTTTGCCAGGAACCACATGTACCCGGGGGCCGCCCGACTGCTCTTTGGCCTTATCATCGCGCCCCCGTATCCTGCCACTACTGCTCCGGTACAGTGCGTTGCGGGCAATCCACTCGGCCTGAATAATCTCCCGGCTTCGCGGTCGAAAGGTACATTATTCAGCCAGCTAAATGTGAGGCATGCGTTCAACATGACTCGAGACCCAACAACGGTCGATCCTTAATCGACTCAGACGGAGAACACTACAGTTCGAAACCCTGCAAGTCTCCGCCCGGTCTCAAATCCCTGTTCGACACTTAGTTATTCTCAATGACACATCTTTCACATTGATCCAAGTAATCTCCTATAGCTCGCGGATGACAGGCAATCACCCGACTTCTACCGGTCTAAGCAAACTAAGCAATTATTGACCGCGGACACCAAGGTAACCAGGATCGGGTAAAGCAAGGTGAAACAAGGTATAATGCAGCAACGGTTGTAAACAACTCCTAAACATAATGCATCAAATTAAGTAAGGTCAATTATAAATTATTTGCAAACCGGGAGAGAAATGATCCGGGGCTTGCCCCTCTTAAAAGAGCTCGGACGGTGGTCGGGGCACTCTGGAAGATCTTCACCGACCTCCTCTTCGGCTTCGGTCGCCTCCTGCTCTTGCACCTCGGACTGCTCTTCCGGGTCCTCGGGAACTGCTACCGGGGTCGCTTCCTGCGATCCTGTATGATGTAGAAGTATAAGTGCTCATGCCTAGGTGTATTGCAGGGATGACATGAGGTGATGATGATGAATGAGATGTAGATGAACATGTTATTTTGTTTGAATCACGTAGAACTTATGACTCTTCTACAAGGTAGTCTACATCATCCAAGAACATGTACTCATAAACTACCACCACTATTCTCTATCATGCAAAGGCACCTTGACACTTAAGATGCTTCAAAGATACACCAAAGCATAGTTTACTAACTAATCTTGCATCAAAGATTGAATGTAAACCCTAGTTAGCACTAGGCTTGAACAGCAACACATATTTTGGTAGCATAAAAAAATCTTAGAAAATTACAGTGGATTACTATCATCAATTCTAGCATGCCACAAAAATTTCATTGTATTTGGATTACTAGAACTATCTATACAAAAATAACAAGCTAAGGCCTAAAAACAAGCATGAAAATACTTTGTATTATGAAAAGTATCAAACAACAGATTTAGCATTTTTCCTACTTTCTACATAATAAACAATCACTATACAAAAATTATCATATACATGTTTTATACAATTTTTGATCTTTATCAAAAATAACAAAATCATCAAATAAAAGCACTTGCACTACACATCCAAGTTTTTCTACAGAACATGCATGTCACATATTTTTCCTAGCAAATACATGGCACAACAAGGTTAACAAACTTGGAATCATATTTTCTGAATTTTCCACAAATTACTATCCATTTAACAAGAAAATAGCAATTTTCAAAGTTAAATAAAAACCTTACAGAAAAGTAGTGCAAAAATTACATGCAATATTTTTACATGGTAGATCTAGTTTTAAGAAACTTATACAAATTTATTTCATAATTTTTGGAGCTCAAATGAATACTCAAACATTTTCCAAAGTATTTTTATCCCTAAAATAAAAGAAAAACAGAAAACGGTTTTCCTTAACGACACTGGGCTGGCCCGTGTAAACCAACAAGCCCGTTGCCATTTTAGGCCCGAGCGCGTGTGCGGGGAAAACAAGGCGAGCTGGCCCGGCTCGGGCTTCGGCCCAAGGCCGGCCTAGCCCGGTGCGGTCGGGCGTGACCGCGGCCACGCCATGCCGGCGCCATCGGCCGCGGCAGCGCGGCGACCTCCAACGGCCAACGGCCGTCTCCGGTCGCGAGCGGGCGTGGTGAGACGCGCACGAGAACCGCGATGAGAAGGTGAACCCAGTGGTGCCAAATGAAGGAAGAGAGGAAGAGCAGAAACGCCGGTGGCCGGAGCGCAAGCTCGGCGACCTCGTTCACGGCGGCGCGGGTGGGGACCACGCGATTGAGCCCTACCTAGGCGAGCACGGAGTCGCTGACGGCTGTTCGGAGGAGAGGAGAAGGTGGCGGAGCACTATGCGCAAGCAATCAGACGGAGGTGGCTTGCCGTCGGCAGAACGCGGCGGCGGAGGCGAGGACGCGCGGTGGCGAGCGGCTCTCCCGCTCGGGTTCTCCGGAGGAAGGAGGAAGGGAGCGAGCGAGCGGGTGAATGGAATGGAGGCCGAGCGCACGCGGTGCTTTGAGGTGGAGTGCGCGGGGGCCACGGGCGGCCACGCGGAGGGCGTCGCCGGCATGTGGCCGCCACGCGGCGAGCGTAGTCTGCCGCGGGCGCCAGTGAGCGCGCGCGAGCGGGAGGGAGAAGACGGCCGGACTGGGCCGGGCCGAGGCGGGGCGCGAGCACGGGCGCGCACGCGCGGAGCTGGGCCGCTTCTAGCAGCGGGCCGAAAACGAGGCGGCGGCCTGTTTAGGTTAGAATTTGATTTTCTATTTTATATTTTCAAACAAATTTCAAATACAGTTTTCAAACCTCATTTTGAGAAAGAAAAGGACCTTTTCTGAAAATGGCCTAAAAATAAAAGGTGCTTAGAATTTAATTCTCTACAACTTTGATTAAGGGCCAACCTCAAAACTCTTATAGATTTTGATTTTTATAATAAAAGCTAATTTAGGGAAGATTTTTGAATATTTTTAAATAACAGTTTTTAAACAAATTTTTGACAAAACTTTGAGTAATTTAGTGCTCCAAAAATTTCACCTATAATTCTAAGTGGTATGAAATTTATAGTTGCACAAATTTGATGAATGTAATTAGCACATTATCACATCATGTTATGAATACTATTCTCAAAGCTTTTATTTCACTAAAGGTATAATCTTACTACATATGATTATGAATGTCATAACATGTTATGCTCATGATTTGCAATGTTAATGCTTGCGTAACACCGAGGTGTTACAGCCCTCCTCCCTTATAAAAATCTCGTCCCGAGATTTGGGTTACGAACTATTTATTATAAAAAAATCTTCGTATGCTTTTTGTAGGTATTCACCCGTTTCCCAAGATGCATCCCCTTCATCGTGATGACTCCACTGTATCTTATATGTTTTCGCCACACTGTTTTGAGTAGCCCTCTTCTTAGAATCTAAAACTCGAAATGGCTGCTCACGATACACCAGATCTAACTTAAGTTTTATACCTTAAGGTTCAATTCTTTTCTCTAGAACGCGCAAACACTTCTTGAGATGTGATACGTGAAAAACTGGGAATATAGCACCCATTGCTTCAGGTAATTCCAATTTGTAAGCCACTGGACCCTTTCTTTCCAAAATTTTGTAGGGTTATACAAATCTGGCGGTAAGCTTTCTGCGTACTCCAAATCGCTTCTTCTTCATGGGCGTGACCTTTAGATAAACATAGTCACCAACTTCGAACACAAGTGGTCTCCTCCTCTTATCCGCATGACTTTTCTAACGTGACTGAGCTGCTCTCATATTTTGCTGAATGATGTGAACTTTCTTTTCGGCTTCTTCCACGAAGTCAATACCGTAATACCTTCTTTCCCTTGGCTCAATCCAGTTTAGAGGTGTTCTACACTTTCGGCCATACAAAGCTTCAAAAGGTGCCATCTTGATACTTTCTTGATAGCTATTATTGTAAGCGAACTCTGCTAAGGGTAACCATGACTCCCATGAACCCCTAGAAGACAACACACAGGCTCTTAACATATCTTCTAAAATAGCATTAACTCTTTCAGTCTGACCATCTGTTTGAGGATGATAGGCAGTACTACGAATCAGACTAGTCCCCAAACCTTTGTGCAAGTGCTCCCAAAAGTGAGCAGTGAACTGTGACCCTCTGTCAGACACTATAGTCTTCGGTATTCCATGCAATCTCACAATCTCAGCAATATACTTCTCGGCATATTGAGGTGGTCTATAATCTGTCTTGATAGGCAAAAAGTGGGCTGTCTTAGTAAGACGATCCACGATTACCCAAATCGAATCATGCCCTTTCTGAGTAGTGGGCAAGCCTGTGATGAAATCCATACTTATATCATCCCACTTCCAACTAGATACTGACAAAGGTTGTAACAATCCTGCAGGTTTCATATGAATAGCTTTCACTCTACAACATGTGTCACATCTAGCCACATAAGCTGTAATTTCTTTCTTCATCTTTGTTCACCAATAGCGAGGTCTTAGTTCTTGGTACATTTTACTACTGCCAGGATGAATGGATAACTTAGAGAGATGAGCTTCATCCATAATTTTATTCTTAAGCTCTCTATCCTTTGGAACAACAAGACGGTTGTCGAATCACAACACATCCTGTTCGTCCACTCTGAAGTGTTTTGAGGGTTCTTCTCTAATTTTCTTTTTGATGTGAAATATCCCTTTGTCTGCTTTCTGGCCTTCTATTATCTTACTCTACAAGGAGCAACTAATCTGAATACTATGTAACACGGCAGGGTGCATTAGATTAAAACCATCCTCGAGTAAGGATTGCATATTCAAGCAATGTGACTTTCTACTCAAAGCATCCGCTACTACATTGGCTTTCCCAGGGTGATACTGTACATTCAAGTTGTAATCTTTGATTAGTTCTAACCATCTTCGCTGTCTCATGTTCAATTCTGGTTGGATAAAAATGTACTTGAGACTTTTATGATCGGTGAAAATATTGCATACATTACCAAGTAAATAGTGCCTCTAAATCTTTAAGGCATGCACTACAGCGGCAAGCTCAAGATCATGTGTCAGATAATTGATTTCATGTTTTCTCAACTGACGGGAGGCATAAGCAATGACTCTTCCCTCTTGCATCAGAACACGGCCTAATCCTATTTTTGATGCGTCGCAGAACACATCAAAAGGTTTTTTGATGTTGGGCTGCGCAAGAACTGGAGCAGTGGTTAACAGTTTCTGCAAGGTGTGGAAAGCTGTCTCACACTCCCCTGTCCACTCAAACTTGTGGTCTTTCTGTAATAGACTTGTCATTGGTTTGGCAATCTTCGAGAAGTCTGGTATAAATCGGCGATAGTATCCAGCTAACCCTAGGAAACTCCTAACTTCTGACACTATGGTTGGAGTTTTCCAATCCATAACCTCTTGCACTTTGCTTGGATCTATCGAAACTCCATTCTCAGATAGAATATGACCAAGAAAAGGAACTTTCTTCAACCAAAATTCACACTTGCTGAACTTAGCATATAACTTATGATCTCTCAGTCTGGTTAAGACAATTCTCAGATGCTCTTCGTGATCTTTCTCATTCTCAGAGTATACTAGAATATCATCAATGAATACAACTACAAACTTGTCCAACTCTGGCATGAAAACCGTATTCATCAGATACATAAAATATGCAGGAGCATTTGTTAAGCCAAAAGACATAACAAGATACTCGTACAACCCGTATCTGGTAGAAAAGGCGGTTTTCGGAACATCTTGTGGCCTAATCTTTATCTGATGGTACCCTGATCTTAGATCTATCTTGAAGAACACTCTGGCTTTAGCTAACTGATCGAATAAAACATCGGTATGAGGCAAGGGATACTTATTCTTGATAGTTACAGCATTAAGAGGTCGATAATCCACACACATTCTCAGAGTACCCTCTTTCTTCTTCTTCACAAATAATGCAGGACATCCCCATTCAGACTTACTTGGTCGGATAAACCCCTTCTTTAATAATTCCTCCAGTTGCTTCTTCAGCTCAGCTAACTCATATGGAGGCATCCGATAGGGTCTCCTTGGGATAGGAGCCATCCCGGGGATCAACTCAATTCCAAACTCAACATCTCTATCTGGAGGAAGGCCAGGTAACTCATCTGGAAACACATTCAGGAACTCACACACTACCGGGATCTGGTGAATGGGAATGACTTCCATGGCACAGGTTATACTTACAAGGTCCGTTCGCCTGGGTAATGGCACCTAAAAAGTACCATCTATCTGGGGATCCTTAAGGGTAAGCATCCGACTGCTTGTATCTATGACCGCACCCCAGTTCTTCATCCAATTCATCCCTATTATTACATCAAAAACTAGTCTAGGCATAACTACCAGGTTTACTCAAAACTTTCGACTACCTAACTCAAGGGTTGCCCCTCTAACCATCTGATTGGTTAAAACATCAGCCCCTGCTGAACTTATGCGATAACCATAACTCAATTCTGTGCATAGTTGTTCATACTTCCGTGCAAATGCTTGACTCATAAAAGAATGCGAGGATCTAGAATCAAATAGAACAACTACAGGGTGATGGTTAACAAGGAACTTACCGGCGGTTATAGGCTCTCCCTCAGGAATCTCATCCACGGTGGTGTGGTGTACACGAGCAGTGTAAGTCTATTGCTTCTTTTTAGGCGGATAAGGGCAGAACTTTAAAAAGTGGCCTGGCTGACCACAATTGTAGCAGGGCTCTTTTACTATACCAGCAGATCCTATAGCTCCCTTGGAATTGCTCTGTTCTGCAGCTGCGGTGATCTTTGCTGGCGGCACAGCCATCTTGTATGGCTTCTGTGGTCCCTTGTAGTTCTAGGTCTTATGCTGTGGCGGCCTGAACCTTGCACCTGGTGCGGACAGACGATAAGAAGAATGATTTGCAGTGAAAACTATAGACTGTGATGGTCCTGACTCAAACACCCTCTTGCGATTCTTGGATGCAGTGTAGGCGTTGTTGTTCTTTTTTTGTTTTAGACAATCACTGACAAAGTCATTGAATCTGGCGCGGGTATTGGTACCCACATGCTTCATCATCTTCGGACTTAACCCTCTCTTGAAACTAGCAATTCTCTTTGCATCTGTGTCGACCATGTCTGGAGCATAACGGCACAAGTTGTTGAAGGCATGCAAATATTGCGTCACGGTTTTGGTACCCTGATTTAAAGCTAAGAACTCTCCTAACTTCATTTCAACCAGCTCTGGTGGAATGTAGACCCCACTAAAAGTTTCAGTGAACTCTCTCCACGAGATCTGTGCATTTGGGAGAAAAGTGGTGCGGTGATGCTTCCACCACATCCCTGCGGGCCCTTGTAACTGATGTGCAACATATTCTGTCTTCAGAACTTCGGTCAGCCTCAACATGCGGAACTTATCTTCCATGGTGTTGATCCATTCTTTCGCGTCGAGTGGCTCTGCTGTTTCCTTAAAAATAGGTGGCCTAGTATCCTTGAAGTCCTTGAAGTTGCTGTACTGGTTCACTCCATGACCACCATCTTGATTATTACCTCTCTAAACATTTTCGGCGATGGTACGCAGAAAATCTTCTATATTCTTCTGTGACTGCTCGGCATTGCGCTGGCTTCCAAGGAACTGCGCGAAGAATACCTCTGCAGTGACCGGTGGAGGAGGGGGCAATTGTGGCTCTAGCTGTGGCTCATGGTGGTTGACATTGTTTGCACCACTCCCACCAGCCCTTGCACCGTTACCACCGGTTTCAGCGGCCTCATACGTGGCACGACGAGTATTTGCCATCTGCATATTCCAGCAACAAGTAATAATTGAGCGAAGTTGTAGTAACTGTATTTGAATGAACAATCATGCCATACTGAATTTATTGGAGAAAACAAGTCATGCAATAAAATAGAGGCACAATAAATCGCATTCCAATTAAAACAACATCACTAATCATATTACTTCGAATACAACATTGCGTCCAATACGACCACGTTGCCAGCATACATACACTGGACTTTTATGCGTTCGGGCATCGCATACACAATCGAGTTCCAAAAGATCGTTAGTCTCAAGATAGAACATAATACAACACAATACATGGAAACCAAAAGAAGGCCATCGCGACAGAGCCTAGCTACGAACGCAGGGCACTAGCCTACTCTTCAGGGCCATCGTCGAGGTCGGAGGCGTCACCATCGCTACCATCAGTAGTGGTGTCGTCGTCGACGTCCATATGGGCGGCGTTCGGAGGAGCATACGGGCCTACCTCATTGTAGAGGGCATGAAACTCTTCATGAAAGTTGGCATTATACTCTTCTAGCTCCTCGACCCTCTGTCTCAGAAGGTCCCTCTCATTCCAGGCTTCATTCCTTTCCTGAACTAGCTGTCCCATCATGTGGTCTGCATTTCTGCTGGCCTGAGTCAACGTCTGCACCCGCTGCATGGCACTCTCACCTCTCTCGAGAGCCCGGTCTCGCTGCAAGCTCATATCGGCCAACTGCTCCTGTAAGCTAGCTATAGCACGTGCTTGCTTCTTCTTCTGCTTTCTTGCTTCAAGCCGGTCATCACCACGCAGACCAGTTAAGGTCCAATAGGTACTCTCAAGACCCTGGTATGCTCTGATGGCTGCATACATGGCACTCATAGCGTGGTTGTCACTAGCCCGTCCTTCACTTGGGCCTCTAACCAGGGCACTTCCTTGCGGTTGCACCCAAATGGCATCACGAGGATCATCTCTCGAAAAAGTACCAGTCAAAGCTGCTGCCAACTCATTAGGAAACCTGCTCATTATATCTCGGATGACACGAAAGGCTGCACCCTCTGTACCCTCAACTGAAGTGCGTCCCTCAAACTCCAAATGCCAACCATCCCATTCTGGCGCATCACCAAGAGCAGGGATGGTGATTTCCACTACTGCAAGTCCATCCTCAGCTAGCTAGCTCTCACTCCAAGAGTACATCGGCTCTTAACCCTCCGGGTACCCCACATCATGGAGCACTCTCCAAAGCAAGGTGGGCATGCCAAACTCGCTTAGAAAAGTGTCCGTGCTGCGGCGCTCCCGTGGGGCCATCTGGTGACGAGGTGCTCTTTCGCCAGTGGACTTACGAGCAGTCTGCTTCGTGCGGGCCATCTGTAGCACAAGTTTTAATTACCTAGTGAGAACATATTTTACGTCGATATCACTTTTATCAAAATGGGATAATCCTTTTTATAAGGGGAGGAATACATGTTATGAATGAAATGCACAGGCAATATGATGCATGCATGAGTCTTACGTTCTCACAAACTTAGAAAATAAGAACATCTAACGATGAATTCGGTGGCATACAAACGATCTCTCATATACGTAACTAATTCGTTCTACACGAAAATGTTGTTATGTACCTGTAGAAAATTCATTTCAGCCCAATTCCCATGTATGCATGAAAGCGGTAAATCTACTTACACGCTCTACACGAATCCCCAGATGCGTGTACAACGGTAGTAACTACCCAAACATATCATCCTATTGACGGCATCGCCTCAACGGACGGAACATCCACACATGCGATACTTTCATAAAAACATGTGTAGAACATGTAATTATTCTAGTATCATATGAGCACTCTCCCTAGATCGGCGGTGTATCTGATCATGCTCTCACAGCTCACACTTACCGAAGCATAGAGGTAACTGATCCATACATTACCACTCAATTAAGTGACACTCATACAATAGCACGCCGTATGAGCAACGAAAAGAGAAATATGGTGCAAGAACCCCAAGTTAGTACTTAAATAGCCACCTAGAGTCCTTAACTGGGCATACAGGATATGACCACTGACACACTTTTAGTTTGAAAATCACACTTTTTAAACAGAATTTTGTTTTAAATACACTTATGAACAGTAATCATGCTAAACCATGCTCCGATACTAGCTGTAACAGAACTGCCCAATTATACGAGATTAAGTAGGAAAATCATCCAACGAGCGGACAATTTAACAAACTTAAGCCCGTATAACCTGGTAGTCTGTGAAATCTCGACGGATTTCAAACCATTTCACATAACATCCAAGATCGTACTAAGTTTAGCGGTCACCATCATAAGTTACATAAAAGTTCGTGGCACAAAATACATCGGAGTTTAAACATAGTTATTACAAACTAGGTTTGAATAAAAGTAGCGGAAGCAGTAGTTCAAATCACGCACACACACAGTGTTTGAAATAAAGTGCCAGCTTATGATCATCTCCAGCAAAAGCATCAGACGAGAAGTAGTGAATGACCATTGCCCATGGTCCTAAGCTTCGCCCATCGCAAGATAGAGGCAGTTGATACAGTAGCCGTAATACATCTGCCCATCTGCAATAAGTGGGAACAAAGCCCTGAGTACGATAAGGTACTCAGCTAGACTTACCCGACAGAACCAAAAATAAATGACACCAAGGATTATGATAGGCTTTCTGGTGGGGTAGCTGACTCATTTGTAAGAAAAGCATTTTCAACTTAACAATTCTTTTCCAAAAGCATGCAATAATTTAATCTTTATTACCCTGTCAACTATGTTTGTACCTGTGCTAAAGTAACATGTAATTAAGCAAGTAAGGATTATCAACGATCATTAACAATAGTATCATGTCATCTTTCACATAACTATCTAAGTGTTTCATCAATATTACTATGATGAAGTAGCTCAAGTCAAGTGTTCACTATCCAGTGAACGATGGCGATTCGAATCGATTATTGACCAGCTGGTAATTTATTCCTCACACAAACCTCACTCACCCGCTAAAGTGAGGTATTAGTCACCGAGTCAACCATTTAGGTAAAGTCACGAGTTTGTTAGGAACCACATGTACCCGGGGGCCGCCCGACTGCTCTTTGGCCTTATCATCGCGCCCCCGTATCCTGCCACTACTGCTCCGGTACAGTGCGTTGCGGGCAATCCACTCGGCCTGAATAATCTCCCAGCTTCATGGTCAAAAGGTACGTTATTCGGCCAGCTAAATGTGAGGCATGCGTTTAACATGACTCGAGGCCTAACAACGGTCGGTCCTTAATCGACTCAGACGGAGAACATTATAGTTCAAAACCCTGCAAGTCTCTGCCCGGTCTCAAATCCAGTTCGACACTTAGTTATTCTTAAATGACACATCTTTCACATAGATCCAAGTAATCTCCTAGAGCTCGCGGATGATAGGTAATCACCCGACTTCTACCGGTCTAAGCGAACTAAGCAATTATTGACCGTGGACACCAAGGTAACAAGGATCGGGTAAAGCAAGGTGAAACAAGGTATAGTGCAGCAATGGTTGCAAACAAGTCCTAAACATAATGCATCAAGTATGTAAAACCAATAATAAATTATTTGCAAACCGGGAGAGAAATGCTCCGGGGCTTGCCTCTCTCAAAAGAGCTCGGATGGTGGTCAGGGCACTCTGGAAGATCTTCACCGACCTCCTCTTCGGCTTTGGTCGCCTCCTGCTCTTGCACCTCGGACTGCTCTTCTGGGTCCTCGGGAACTGCTACCGGAGTCACTTCCTACGATCCTGTATGATGCAGAAATATAAGTGCTCATGCCTACATGTATTGCAGGGATGACATGAGGTGATGATGATGAATGAGATGTAGATGAACATGTTATTTTGTTTGAATCACGTAGAACTTACGACTCTTCTACAAGGTAGTCTACATCATCCAAGAACATGTACTCATAAACTACCACCACTATTCTCTATCATGCAAAGGCACCTTGACACTTAAGATGCTTCAAAGATACACCAAAGCATAGTTTACTAACTAATCTTGCATCAAACTTGGAATCATATTTTTATATAGAACATGCATGTCACATATTTTTCCTAGCAAATACATGGCACAACAAGGTTAACAAACTTGGAATCATATTTTTCTGAATTTTCCACAATTTACTACCCATTTAACAAGAAAATAGCAATTTTCAAAGTTAAATAAAAACCTTACAGAAAAGTAGTGCAAAAATTACATGCAATATTTTTACATGGTAGATCTAGTTTTAAGAAACTTATACAAATTTATTTCATAATTTTTGGAGCTCAAATGAATACTCAAACATTTTCCAAAGTATTTTTATCCCTGAAATAAAAGAAAAATAGAAAACGATTTTCCTTAATGACACTGGGCCGGCCCGTGTAAACCAACCGGCCTGTGGCTGTTTTAGGCCCGAGCGCGCGTGTGAGAAAAAAAGGCGAGCTGGCCCGGCTCGGGCTTCGGCCCAAGGCCGGCCTGGCCCGGTGCAGTCGGGCGTGACCACGGCCACGCCACGCCGGTGCCCTCGGCCGCGGCAGCGCGGCGACCTCCAACGACCAACGGCCGTCTCTGGTCACGAGCGGACGGGGTGTGACGCGCACGAGAACCACGACGAGAAGGCGAACCCAGTGGTGCCAAATGAAGGAAGAGAGGAAGAGCAGAAACACCGGTGGCCGGAGCGCAAGCTCGGCGGCCTCGTTCACGACGCCGCGGGTGGGGACCGCGCGATTGAGCCCTACCTAGGCGAGCACGGAGTCGCTGACGGCTATTCGGAGGAGAGGAGAAGGTGGCGGAGCACTATGCGCAAGCAATCGGACGGAGGTGGCTTGCCGTCGGCAGAATGCGGCGGCGGAGGCGAGGACACGCGGTGGCGAGCGGCTCTCCCGCTCGGGTTCTCCGGAGGAAGGAGGAAGGGAGCGAGCGAGCGGGTGAATGGAATGGAGGCCGAGCGGTGCTTTGAGGTGGAGTGCGCGGGGGCCACGGGCGGCCACGCGGAGGGCGTCGCCGGCATGCGGCCGCAACGCGGCGAGCGCAGTCTGCCGCGGGCGCCAGCGAGCGCGCACGAGCAGGAGGGAGAAGACGGCCGGACTAGGCCGGTGAAAGGTCTTGATGGCTAGAGGGGGGGTGAATAGCCTATTAAAATTTTCTACAAAGACAAGCTAAACAAGTTTATCAATAAAACAAATAGCGAGATGCGAGTTTTGCTTAGCCTACGGGGTGTTTGCAAGCCACCTAACCAATTCACAATTCTAGTGTATTTGCACTCAACCGCACAAGTCAAACCGAGAAGGAAACTACAACTAGCAAGCTACACAAAGAAGCTACTCTAGCAAAGCTAACTAGCTAGCAAAGATAACTAAGAAAGTAATGCGGAGTTGAGTTAGGAGGGTATCACCGAGGGGCGAAGTATTGAGCCAATCAATCAATATAATCAAGAGATGAATATCACAATATACAACCACCGGGATCAATCAAACACAATAAGAATGATGACACGAAGATTTATCCCGAGGTTCACGTGCTTGCCGGCACGCTAGTCCCCGTTGTGTCCCTCTTCACCACGTGGTTCGGTGGCTAATCGGTCACACACCGAGCCTCTCAAAAGGCGCTACAAGAACCTACCAAATGGCAAAAGGTTGCAATGACACGAAGCAATTTACTAATGTTGCCTTTGGCTCTTCGCCGAGGTAGGCACAAACCCCTCACAATCACCGGAGGTGGCCAAGGACAAACACCAACTCTTGCCAAAGCCTCCAAGCTGCTCCAAGTCATCTAGGTGGTGGCAACCACTAAGAGAAACAAGAATCCCGCAGCAAATCAACCACCAAGTGCCAACTAGATGCAATCTCACAATGCAAATGCACTTGGATCACTCAATCTCACTTCGAATATGCAAGGAAGCAAGAGAGATGAGTGGGAGGGGAGTTGCTTAGCTCAAAGTGCTCACAAGTATGTCAAAATGTTCAAGAGAGAGAGAGAGCCTTGAGTCGGCCAACGAGTATTTATAGACGTACCCCTTCGAATAGAGCCGTTAGAAACTTAAACAGCTGAAATCGGGCTGACCGGACGTGCTGGTCCAACTGACCGGACGCGCCGGTCGCCCAACGGCTAACACGTGAAACACTGACCGGACGCGCTGGTCCAAACGACCGGACGCGCTGGTCGCCCAACGGCTAACTGTGAAGCAACGACCGGACGCGCTCATCGCGCAGACCGGACGCGCTAGAAACGACCGGACGCGCTGGTCCCGAGAATGACCGGACGCGCTGGTCGCCTGAGCAGCGCTCAATGAAACAGTGACTGGACGCGCTGAAGAAAATGACCGGACGCGACAGTGCCAGCATCCGGTTACAGTCCAGTAAGCTCCCTGGACGACCAGACGCGTCCGATCATCAGTGACCGGACGCGCCTCGCATCCGATCATCGAACTAAAAAATGCGCAGACACTGAACACTGACCGGACACGTCCGGTCATGCAAGGACCGCGTCCGGTTCAGCGTCCGGTCACCTCTGTGACCTCCGTTCGCCTCCGTTTCTTTTCCGGACTTTCGGCGTAGTGGAAAATAGTCGTTTCAACTTCTTGAAAACGCCTGAATCCTGCCTCGCAAGCTCAGCGGGAGGGAGAGAGGATCCCAAACCCTCTCTACCGCTCAAACTCCACCGCCTTCGCAAACATGCTAACACCACCAAGTGATCTTCGTCATGTGTGAGTGTGTTAGCATTTTCACAATCATTTTTAGAGACGATATTAGTTCTATCCAAATGCATATGATTATGAAATGCACATCTAGAGGCACTTAGGAGTTCAATAGCCGCGTCATTCCCCTCTTTATAGTACGGCTATCTATCCTACAATGTAACCACACCCACTAGGTGTCTTGGTTACTAAAACACAACCCTTAAGCGTATACCTTTGCCTTGATCACATAGGGTTGCGTCCAAATCCAAGTGTGTCTATCATGATCACCATGTCCATCTTGCCACCAACCTTGGAATGTACTAATCCTCATATGCTACATACAACTTAGGCATAGGATTAGTACTTAGGCATTGTCACTAATTACCAACACCAAACATAGGACTTTCAATCTCCCCCTTGTTGGTAATTGGTGACAACCCTTTCACAAAGATGTTATGATAAAATTTTGATTGAACCCATGTCACATTGTTCAAGTATATTACCATGTGTAAGAATTATGGACATGTGATCATGAATTCAAATTGATAGCATGGGCTCCCCCTATATGTATGCTATATGTTTTGATTTTGGAAGCATACATGTTAGATAGGAAAGTATAGGAGCATTGACTACCAATAGGTGCTAAGTGTTTAAGATTATAGACCTTTGAAGCGTGATACCATCAGAGTAGTGATAAACACCATCTTAGCACCTTGTGTAGTTAGATTCCACTTGTAAAAGCACAAACATAACTAGAAACCTCGTGAGATCAACATTATAAGCAAGGCTCTAGTACCACTATGAAAAACATGAAGCAAGAAAAATCTAACTACTTCCTATTCATGCTAGTACCACAATGCATCATTCAAATTATACTAGCAAGTCACCACACAAGCAATGTATCGGAGAAAACGAAATGCATAACTATGCATCATACATATGAGGTGCACATAGAAATGCAACATTCATGTTTAAAAGCTTGCTCCCCCTACTTGTGTGCTTCTTTTATCAATTCTCCCCCTTTAGGATTTAACTTTGTGAAACATTTTCTCCCCCACAACATTTTTGAGTTCTATCTTTGTGAACAACATTTTCTCTCCCTTTGGCACCAATTGACCACAAGGAGCAAACTTTAGATAGATTATCATGTTGAAATATGGGGTGAGGATCAAGTTTATGATTCAACCTAGATTGCTTGCATAAATAAAATACTTCGGTTTGATCCAAGGGCAAGCTTCTTCACACCTCACTAGAAGGGTTATCATGCACCATATTGAAGCAAATATTTAGACAAGTGATCTAAATTAAACACTTAGGATCACAAGCTACTTAAACAAGTTATATGCTACCACTAGATCATACAAGTCATGGAAACAATAGTGGTACCATATAAACTTCAAATTCATTTGATTTTCATGAATAAGCCTAGAACATGTAAATTATGACTAGATGCACTAAACAAGTCCTTAGCATAGAATGTATGACATGTCAACCAATTGTACCTTGGGGCTTGAAGGAGAGGCATGTCATATATGGGGTGCATCAACTCATGTTGGAGAAATCAAGTATGTTCAACTCATTCTTTAGCTTGTGAAATCTCTTCTCATCAAGTGGCTTGGTGAATAGATCAGCTAATTGATCTTCGGTGCCCACACTCTCAATAGCAATGTCACCCTTTTGTTGATGATCTCTAATAAAATGATGGTGAACATCAATATGCTTTGTTCTTTGATGTTGAACCGGATTGTTGGTTAGCTTCACGGCACTTTCATTGTCACATAGCAATGGCACATTCTTGAATTTGATTCCAAAATCTTTCAATGTTGCCTTCATCCACAAGATTTGTGCACAACAACTACCCGCGGCGATGTATTCGGCCTCGGCGGTAGATAGTGCAATACTATTTTGCTTCTTAGATGACCATGAGACAAGTGATCTTCCCAATAATTGACAAGTCCCGGAAGTGCTCTTTCTCTCCACTTTGTCACTGGCATAGTCGGAATCCGAATATCCAACTAGCTCAAATCTTGCACCTTTGGGATACCACAATCCAACATCTTGTGTATGCTTTAAGTACCTCAATATTCTCTTTATTGCCATCAAATGACTTTCTCTTGGTGAGGCTTGAAATCTTGCACGCATGCATACACTAAACATCACATCGGGCCTTGATGCCGTCACATAGAGTAGGCTACCAATCATTGATCTATATAGCTTTTGATCCACCATGTTGCCACTCTTGTCACTATCCAAGCTTCCACTAGTGCCCATTGGAGTTGTAATACTCTTTGCATCTTCCATGCCAAACTTCTTGAGCATATCTTTGATGTACTTAGTTTGGCTCACAAATGTACCTTCTTTCATTTGTTTGATTTGAAGTCCAAGAAAGAAACTAAGTTCGCCAATCATTGACATTTCAAATTCCTTTGCCATCATTTTCCCAAACTCATCACAATAATCTTGATTGGTTGAACCAAATATGATGTCATCAACATATATTTGCAACACAAACAAGTCTTTCCCAATCTTCTTGGTGAATAGAGTAGTATCCACTTTGCCCATGACAAATCCTTTAGATAGCAAGAAGTCCCTCAATCTTTCATACCATGCTCTAGGTGCTTGCTTCAATCCATACAAAGCCTTCCTTAACTTATATACATGATTGGGTTTCTTGTCATCTTCAAAACCGGGAGGTTGCTCCACATACACCTCCTCTTGAATGTACCCATTGAGAAATGCACTCTTCACATCTATTTGATATAGCTTGATATTGTGAGCACAAGCATAGGTAAGTAAGATCCTAATTGCTTCTAATCTTACAACCGGGGCATAAGTTTCACTAAAGTCAAGACCCTCTATTTGTGTGTAACCTTGAGCCACTAGTCTTGCTTTATTCCTTACTACTATCCCATCTTGATCTTGCTTGTTGCGAAAGACCCATCTTGTTCCAATGACATTGTGATCCTTAGGCCTCTCAACTAGTTCCCATACTTCATTTCTCTTAAAGTTGTTGAGCTCTTCATGCATTGCATTTACCCAATCCGGATCTCTCAATGCTTTATTAATGTCCTTGGGTTCTTCCATTGACACAAAAGAAGAGTGAGCATAAAAAGATGTCAATCTTGATCTAGTTTGAACTCCTCTTTGTATGTCACCAATGATGGAATCCAATAGATGGTCTCTTGCAATGTCAGTTGGTTGAAGCACTTGGACTTGATTGCTTGGATGTTGATGTTGATCATGAGTTGGAGATGATGAACTAGCCACTTGTTGATCTTGTTGCACTTGAGATGATGTACTAGCTTATTTTTGCATTAGAGAACCACTAGTTTGTGTAATTGGACTTTGGAGCACTTGATCTTTGTTGTCATCCACATCAATCACTTGCTTTGGCCTAATATCACCAATATCCATTTCTTTCATAGCATTGGTCAATTGAGTTCCTCTCACATCATCCAAGTTATCTTCTTCATTTTGAGAACCATTTGTTTCATCAAACTCAACATCATGCACTTCTTCAAGTAAACCACTAGCCAAATTCCAAACTCTATAAGCTTTGCTAGTAGTTGAGTAACCAAGTAAGAATCCTTCATCACATTTCTTCTCAAACTTGCTCAATCTAGTGCCCTTCTTCAAGATGTAGCATTTGCAACCAAATACCTGAAAGTATGCAATGTTGGGCTTTCTTCCATTTAAGATCTCATATGGTGTCTTCTCTAGAAACTTGTGGCAATAGAGGCGGTTGCTATAGAAGCAAGCCATGTTGATTGCTTCGGCCCAAAATGAATGACTCACATTATACTCATTCAACATTGATCTTGCCATATCAATTAAGGTTCTATTCTTCCTTTCAACTAGGCCATTTGATTGAGGTGTATACTTGGCCGAGAATTGATGCTTGATTCCAAGCTCATCACATAGCTCATCAATTCTTGTGTTTCTAAACTCACTTCCATTGTCACTTCTTACTTTCTTGATTGTGGTCTCAAACTCATTTTGTACTCTCTTGATGAACTTCTTGAATATGTCAAATACATCACTCTTGTCCACAAGAAAGAATACCCATGTGTATCTAGTGAAATCATCCACAATCACAAAGCCATACTTGTTGCCACCAATGCTTGTGTATGTAGTTGGCCCAAATAGATCCATGTGCAACAACTCAAATGCCTTGGAAGTACTCATAATGCTCTTAAATGGATGAGTGTTGCCTACTTGCTTTCCGGCTTGACATGCACTACATAGCTTATCCTTCTCAAATGTGACCTCCTTCAAGCCTCTAACTAAGTCATGCTTCACTAACTTGTTCAATTGCTTCATGCCAATATGACCAAGTCTTCTATGCCATAACTAACCCATACTTGATTTGGTGAGCAAGCATGTTGAAAGTTGAGTGTCACTAGCATTGAAATCAACCAAGTATAGATTCTCAAATCTAAAGCCTTTGAAGATCAAGTTGGAGCCATCAACACTAACTATCTCCACATCATCAACACCAAATATGCACTTAAAACTGAGATCACACAATTGAGCAACCGAGAGAATATTGAAGTTCAACTTTTCAACTAAGAGCACATTGGAAATGCTATGATCATTTGAGATTGCAATCCTTCTAAGAGCCTTCACATTACCCTTGCTATTGTCACCAAATGTGATACTATCAATGCCACTATCATTTGATTTAAGAGAGTTGAACATTCTTGAATCACCGGTCATATGTTGAGAGCACCCACTATCAAGCACCCAATGCCTTCCTCCGGCCTTGTAATTTACCTACAAAATAATTTAATGTCTTTTAGGTACCCATACTTGCTTGGATCCTTGGAGGTTAGTAACTAAGCTCTTTGGTACCCAAATGGCCTTCTTCTTTGGGCCCACAATTGGTGTACCAACAAACCTAGCATGCACACCTTTCTCACCCTTGGTAAGCACATAACAAGAATCAAAAGGAATGTAAGGTACATTAGCATTTTTCTTGTTCTTGTTCATTTTGTTACAATTAATCTCTAGATGCCCAACTTGCTTGCATCTATTGCAATATCGACCATTGCTCTTCATAAAGCTAGGCTTGTGAGTTGCAAAGGCCGCCTTGCCCTTCTTGGGAGTATAGCCCAAACCCTCTTTGTTAAGAGAGAACCTTTGGCTACCCAAGCATTTTAGCAAGCGAGCATCCCCACCATAGGCATTGCCTAATGCGCGGGTGAGATCATCCACCTCTCTCTTGAGAGTCTTATTCTCAACCACAAGTGATGAATCACTAGTAGTAGAGGTAGAGTTGGTTGTGGTGGATGATGATGAGCTACATGAAGCATTAGTAGGACCAACAAATAAAGAATCATCAATAATATCACATGTTAGTCCAATGTCACAAGTGACAATCACTTGCTCCTCCTTAGCTTCCTTCATGAGCTTCTCCAATTTGAGGTCCTTCTCCTTGATGAGCTCAAGTAGAGTGGAGTGGGCTTCCTTAAGCCTAGTGTGAGCAATTTCAAGATCCTTGTGGTCTTCTTTTAGACACTCACGAGAAGCCTCTAGCTCATCAAAGGATTTCCTAAGAGCTTTGAGCTCTTGTTCAATTCCTTTGCACTCCTTACTCTTTTTGAGAGCAACAAGCTCCTCCATCAAGGCATCATTTTCATTGCTCTTGGCAATGAGCTCTTGTTCCAAGATTTTGTATTTCTTGGTTGTCCTCTTGTAGCCCTTGCTCATTTGATCTATTATACCCAATAGATCATCCTTGGAGTAGTCCTCATCCTCCTCATCATCACTCCTACAATCATCACTAGCACAAGAATCATCATCACTATCATCATATTTTACCTTTGTAGGCTTGGCCATAAGGCATGTTGATGTAGTGTCGAAGATGGATGGCTTGTTGGAGAGGGCGATGTTTGCAATGGCTCACCGAGTGGTCCTCTCATCATCACTAGAGCTTTCATCATCATCACTATCGGAGTTGTCACTATCCCAAGTGACCACATAACCACCACCCTTCTTCTTCTTGTTGAATGTGAAGCTCTTCTTTGCTTTCTTCTCCTTCTTGTCCTTCTTGTTCTTCTTCAACTTCAATTCCCCATCATGATATCTTTTGTCTTCATATGGGCACTTTGCCACTACATGATCGGGGCTATTGCAATTGTAGCAAAGCACCTCCTTTGCCTTCATGAAGTCCCTTCTCTTTCTTTCACCATAGCCTCTCTTCTTCATGAACCGACCCATCTTTTGCACTAGAAGGGCCATGATCTCATCATCAAAAGGATCATCATCATCAAAATAGTCGTTTCAACTTCTCGAAAACGCCTGAATCCCGCCTCGCAAGCTCGGCGGGAGGGAGAGAGGATCCCAAACCCTCACTACCGCTCAAACTCCACCGCCTTCGCAAACGTGCTAACAACACCAAGTGATCTTCGTCATGTGTGAGTGTGTCAGCATTTTCACAATCATTTTTAGAGGTGATATTAGTTCTATCCAAATGCATATGATTATGAAATGCACATCTAGAGGTACTTAGGAGTTCAATAGCCGCGTCATTCCCCTCTTTATAGTACGGCTATCTATCCTATAATGTAACCACACCCACTAGGTGTCTTGGTTACTAAAACACAACCCTTAAGCGTATACCTTTGCCTTGATCACGTAGGGTTGCGTCCAAATCCAAGTGTGGCCATCATGATCACCATGTCCATCTTGCCACCAACCTTGGAATGTACTAATCCTCATATGCTACATACAACTTAGGCATAGGATTAGTACTTAAGCATTGTCACTAATTACCAACACCAAACATAGGACTTTCAGCCGGGCCGAGGCAGGGCGCGAGCGTGGGCGCGCGCGCGAGGAGCTGGGCCGCTTCCAGCAGCGGGCCGAAAATGAGGCGGCGGCCTGTTTAGGTTAGAGTTTGATTTTCCATTTTATATTTTCAAACAAATTTCAAATACAGTTTTCAAACCTCATTTTGAGCAAGAAAAGGACCTTTTCTGAAAATAGCCCAAAAATAAAAGTTGCTTAGAATTTAATTCTCTACAACTTTGATTAAGGGGCCAACCTCAAAACTCTTATATATTTTGATTTTTAGAATAAAAGCTAATTTAGGGAGGATTTTTGAATATTTTCAAATAACATTTTTAAAACAAATTTCACTTTGAGTAATTTAGTGCTCCAAAAATTTCACCTATAATTCTAAGTGGTATGAAATTTATAGTTGCACAAATTTGATGAATGTAATTAGCACATTGTCACATCATGTTATGAATACTATTCTCAAAGCTTTTATTTCACTAAAGGTATAATCTTACTACATATGATTATGAATGTCATAATATGTTATGCTCATGATTTGCAATGTTAATGCTTGCGTAACACCGAGGTGTTACATTAACAAATTTTTTTTTCTTTTTGTTTTTCTTTTGTAGCCGTTGAGGGACCGGTGGCTGGCAGCAACGCGATGTCGGAATCGGAGGCGGAGGAGATTGGTCACTCCATGACCATCAACGACGAGCTGCGGCTTTGTGGGATGGCCGGAGATGAGGAGGATGTGGCAGAACCTCCTAATTACTATGGCCCACCTGTACTTGTTATTGTCTTAAAGACTTCTAACCACTATACAAGTGTACCATAGATCTTAAGAAGCCTGTCGGGTGTCCTCGGGAAACCCGAATCATCCACAATCTTCCGAGCAGGATCACATTACAGAGGCATCACAGTATTACAACAGTTTATATAATGAATTACATCAGAGTACAAAAGCGGAAGTCTTACATAACATAGGTTTACAAACTTGATGTTCCAAACTTACAAAACTTAAGTTTAGTGTTACAACCATAGTAGTGGAGTAGCATTATTAACATTATTACAACTCCAAAACGCGATGCTCTGCCCAAGAGCCAAACATCTCTACTCGTCGTCGCTCACCGCAAAGACGGTCATGCAACAGGGTCCAAAACACACCTGCTCATGAGACGCACCTGCAACAGGGGTTTAACAAACCCTGAGTACAAAAGTATTCAACAAGACTTAACCGACAAAACTAGTGGAACGACTCAGGAATGCAGGCTCAGAGGAATCAAGGTGAGGTTCTAGCAGGAAGTCAAGTTCTTTTGCATAAAAGCTACTAATGGTGAATCATTAAGATCACGATTTTATTTCAATATTATTTATTGACGGAATGAAAGTGATCCTAATCTAGATCATATAACTCATTCAATATCTTTCTGATTCTCCGACCAAAGTTCCATTTCTTATCTACGATGTTGAACAGAGAATCGAGTCTCCTTAACCAAGGAGCAGCGACGATTCGAATCAATTAAACCCAGCTGGGGATTCCTAATCACACGACATATGTAGGACTCTAACCGACATATATCAACCTTCACTCGGATACTCCAAAATATGACCGGGTCTAGCGCCACCCGAGAGTATAGTACACCTCCAATCCAGCCCTTGGCTACGAGGGTACACACTACTTTTGCCATCTCTCCACTCCCAGTGCGCGGTTGGCCGTTCACATGTTGGCGTTACCGAGGTCTTAGGCTTACCGAAGCATGTGATCAGTTACAAACTCTCGACGCACACAATTCAAACAACGGTACGGTCCTTAACTGACTCAGTCGGAGACACTACAGGGGGACTCCTTTCCCGATGCAAGTCTACCGACCGGTCCCAAATTATCAGCATTAACATTCATCAAGTGATTGTCCAACAACCCTTCAAACTTTGTTTAAAAGTTTTAAAGTTTTCTCATTAAGCAATGCTAAGCATACTAAGCATTTTTAAATCAAAACAGTAACAAGGATGGTATTGGAATATCAAGGATGATAATGCAGTAATTAGGTTATCACTCAACTCCTAGCACTTAATGCAATAGAGCTGTAATAAAAGTAAGTAAACTTTTCAAATTGCAAGGTAAGTTTAGATGTAACCGGGGCTTGCCTTGGTCGACGGGAAACTCAGGCTCGGGTTCAGTACCGCAGATGTCAAACCCTACTTCCACGGACGATGGTTCTTCTATGGGGACGGGTTCGGCTTCGGTACCCTCCTCTTTTACGGGAACTATACGTAATGATAATGCATGCTTTAGGATGATGAGATAATAAACATGATGCTTGATGGATGCTTAACAGAGTTAACAACTTAAGTACAACTTCCCTTCACGGTACAGTTGAACAACAAAAGCTTCTAACCTAACCCTAATCTAGGGTCCGATTACCCTAATCAACTTATTACGGGATTTTGTTAAACACATGGAATAACAGTAATCAAGAATTAACAACATGATTAGGAAAGCTTGAGCAACCAATTAAGAACGCTAAAGGTCATCAAGGGTTAATGACCTAAAGTCAACACTCAACCATAAAGTCAAGCAACATTAATTATTGTGCCCTAATTACCTGGTTAATCAATTAATTAATCAAAGCATAAGTTTAAGAATAAAAATTAACTTAATCTAATTAAGCTAAAATTTTTAATTTAAGAAGCTTATATTATAATTAGATGATAAAACAATTTCCATGATTTTTGGATAAATAAATAAGCCTAGAAAAATTAATTAAGGACCACTTAAGAATTAAATGGACTAATTAATTAACCTACAAAAAGTACTTAAAATTGATATTTATTATTTTTATTAAATAGTACATAGTGTAAAAGGGTTACTCAAAATTTTTCACAATTTTTGGAATTATAAATAATTTATAACATAAATAACAAAACTGAAAATCATTTTACATTTTTGGAAAAGGAAAAACAAAAACTATCAACGCGGGTTGCTTCTTCTCCTTTCCCTCCTCTCGGCCCGGCCCAACCGCTCGCGCGCGGCCCGTTGGCGCGGCGTGGCCTGCTCACGAGCCCGCTCCCGCTCTCTCTCTCTAACTCCTGGGTCCCGCCTGTCATCCCCCGCTCCCTCTCTTCTCCTTCTCTCCCGCACGCGTGGACGCGACACCGCGGTGACCACCGACGGTGAGCTCACCGTCGGCGAGTCTCCGGTGAATCGGACCCATGCCAACTGTCCCAACACCACCACCAAAACCCCGTGAACCTAACTACGACACAACTTGGACCTTCTACCGCACGGAGGGGACCCTACCGCGGCCATGGCGGTCTCGGCGGCGACCCGAACGGCGACGCGACGAGCAAAACGCGACTACGGTACGGTAGCGACTAAAACAAGAGGAGCATCACGTGCAGGGGCTCACAGTGAGTGCGTTGAGCAACTTGGGGGCGACGAAGAGGCGCTGGAATGGTCGGTCCACGGTGAGGCGGTCACGGTGGCGTCGTTGCCGACCACGAGGAAGAAGATGGCTTGCGGGCTAGTGTAGAGGAGTTGAGGCGCAATCGGGGGCTCTAGGAGCTGCGCGCACACGCTGCGGAGCTGGAGGCGAGAGCTGCTGGGTGGTGGAGCAATAGCAGCGGCAAATTTGGGCGGCGGAGGGCGGTGGCCGGTCGCGGCGAGAAGCGGAGGAGGAAGAGAAAACGACTTGGCCGACGACCATGGCTTTTATAGACGAGGCCAGGCAGTGCTGTGGTGACACGCGGAGCAAACCGACCATGATGAGGCGGTCGCGGGACGCCGCGGGCGCACCTAGAAGTGGAGCGAAGGTCGCCAGCGTTGTCGGGAGGTGGCGTGCGGTGATTGACGAGGATTTCAAATAAATTACCAAATTTCCACTGGAAGAAAATTTTAAATTACTTTCAAATCTTCAATAGAAGTTGAAAATCTGTAAATACAAAAGTTGTTCCATTTTCAAAGATCTACAACTTTCTTAATATGAACATTTTCCAAATCGGCTTAGTTTTTGAAATTTGAATTTGAATTCAAAAAGGGACATTTTCTAGAATTCTGAAAAACAAAAATTACTCTGAATTTTGTATTGAAACTTCAAAAATTCAAAATACCAAAGTTGTACATCTAGAGCAGACCTATAACTTTGCTATTCAACATATTTTCAAATTATGCCTCCATTTTGAAATTGGATAGGGAAAATGAAAAGGGGACAATTTTGAGATTTGAATATTTTCAAAATTACTTCAAATTTTACACTGAAACTTTGAAAACTCAAAACATCAAACTTGTAGCCCTTGAAAAGATCTACAAACTTGGTTTTACACTTTTTCCCAAATTTTGCTTAGATTTTGATCTATTCCAAAAGGGGTAAAACTAGGGTTTTGTTTTTCAGGGTTTCTGGAAAGGTTTTGAATTGAGACTTGATTCTTTCTTAACTTGGGGTTACTTAGGGATCACACCCTCACCCTAGGGTATCATTGAGTCAAGCCTCACATGGTTGACCAAATGGCTCCCTAGGTTGACCAGTTTGACTTAAGAAATTCTTTTAGTAATTCCTCAAATTTGAATTCGAATTCGAATCGGAAAACTTGTAACAAGCTTTGGATTCCAAACCCTAACTCAAACTTGAAGCTTTATTTTATAAGTTGGACTTGAGCTTATACCCTACACTTGGCACTAGTGTATAACACCGTCATACACCTCAAATTACGTAGGGCATAAACTAAGTATTTGCGGTGATAGTCGAAATTAGGGTTTTCGGATTTCGAACCACACAACGAGAAACACATCCAACCTAAGAATTCAAACTCATTTTTGTTGATGCATAACATTGTTAACCTAATCATGGATGATTTGCAGTGCAAATGATGACATGGCAGGTCTTTAGTTACTATAACACCAGGGGTGTTATAGCCCTTCCCCCTTAAAGAAATCTCGTCCCGAGATTTAAAGCCTTGGGTTAGGTAATGGAAAAGGAAACGTGTCATACAAACATGTTCAAGACTTGTTCATAAAACAGGTAGGTATTTTACATTACAAGGTTTAAAAAGAACAAGTTACAATCTAGAGAGGAAATTGTAACTTAGATAGAAGCAAAGAAGTCGGGAAAGTTCTCCAGCAAATAATCTTTAGATTCCCAGGTTGCTTCTTCTTTTGAATGTTGATTCCATTGAATCTTATACCACTTGATTGTTCTACTCCATGTGAGACAATCTTTCTGATCCAAAACTCTGACAGGATGCTCTGAATATGTTAGATCTGGCTCAAGCTCGACCCCCTCAAAATCAATCACTTGGTCAGGTACTTGTAGACACTTCTTTAGTTGTGACACATGGAACACATTGTGCACTGCGGAGAGCTATTCAGGTAACCTTAAATGGTAAGCCACTTTACCAAATCGTTCCAAAATTTGAAACGGTCCAATATATCTGGGTGCCAATTTGCCTTTAACCCCAAATCTGTTAACTCCTTTCATGGGTGATACCTTCAAGTATACATAATCTCCTTTGTCAAACACCAGTGCTCGTCGTCTCTTATCTGCATAACTCTTTTGACGAGACTGTGCTATCTTTATATTATTTTGTATACGTTTGACTTTCTCTTCAGTTTCTTTTACTAAATCAACCCCGAAGAACCATCTCTCTCCTGATTCTGACCAATTCAGTGGAGTTCTGCATCGGCGTCCATACAATGCTTCAAACGGTGCCATTTTGATACTTTCTTGATAACTGTTATTGTAAGAGAATTCTACTAAAGGTAAACAGTCATCCTAAGAATCTGAGTAATTGAGCACACAAGACCTCAACATATCTTCTAGAATCTGATTGACTCTTTCAGTTTGACCATCTATTTGAGGATGATAAGCGGTACTATGCAGGAGTTTAGTACCTAGTGACTCATGTAAGTGCCTCCAGAAATTGCTAACAAATTGTGTACCTCTATCAGATACAATTGTCTTGGGTATCCCATGCAGACTGACAATTCTGTCAAAATATATCTTAGCATACCGGATAGTTGGATATATAGTTTGAACTAGAATGAAATGTGCAGACTTAGTGAGGCGGTCCATAATAACCCAGATAGAATCAAACCCTTTTGCAGTTTTGGGCAAACCCACAATGAAATCCATATTGATATCTTCCCATTTCCAGGCTGGAATGGGTAACGGCTGCAATACTCCGGCTGACTTCAGATGTACAGCTTTTACTCTCTGACAGGTGTCACACCTGGCTATGTATCTAGCAATCTCAATCTTCATCTTGGTCCACCAGAATCTTTGTTTCAGATCATGATACATCTTATTACTCCTAGGATGGATGGAGAATTTGGTCAAATGTGCTTCATCCAGAATCAACTGACGTAACTCCGGAACCTTAGGTACAACCAAACGATCTTTGAACCAGAGGACATCTGTTTCATCAATTCGAAAACATAAACCTTTTCCCTTTCTGACTTTTTCCTTTATGTGAACTATACCCTTATTTTCCTTCTGAGCAGAAATAATCTTATCTCTTATAGTTGTTTCCACTGTGATGTTGGCAACACTACCATGCTGAACTATTTCAATACCCAACTTTTCTATCTCATGGCACAAAGATAGATCCAATGGTTTCACTATCAAACAGTGGCAATGAGTCTTTCGACTGAGGGCATCGACAACCACATTTGCCTTACCTGGATGATAATGTACTTCTAAGTCATAGTCCTTTATCAATTCTAACCATCTTCGTTGGTGCATATTCAAATCAGACTGAGTGAAAATGTATTTCAAACTCTTGTGATCTGTATAGATGTGACACAGATTACCCAACAAATAATGCCGCCATATCTTCAAGGCATGAACAACAACCGCTAACTCTAAATCATGGGTTGGATAGTGCTCTTCATGTTGTTTGAGTTGGCGAGAAGCATAAGCAATCACTCGACCTTCTTGCATCAACACACATCCAATACCAGTACCACAAGCATCACAGTAGACGTCAAATGGCTTTTCAATATTTGGTTGAGCTAACACTGGAGCAGTGGTTAACAACCTTTTCAATGTCTGGAAAGCCTTCTCACATTCTGATGACCAAAAAAATTTAACCTGAATCTTCAACAACTCAGTGATAGGTTTTGATATCTTCGAGAAATCAGGAATGAATCGACGGTAATAACCCGCCATTCCCAGGAAACTGCGAACTTGGTGAACAGTACTTAGGGGCTTCCAATCTAATATATCCCTTACTTTGCCAGGGTCAACAGCAACACCTTCTACTGACAAAACATGTCCAAGAAATGGCACCTCATTAAGCCAAAACTCGTATTTGCTGAACTTAGCATACAACTGATGTTCCCTCAGGCGACTGAGAACGATGCGTAAATGTTCCGCATGTTCTTTTTTGATTTTGGAGTAAACCAAAATATCATCAATGAAGACAACGACAAACTTGTCGAGCTCAGGCATGAAAACCGAATTCATGAGATACATGAAATGAGCGGGTGCATTGGTAAGACCAAAGGACATGACTAGATATTCATAAAGACCATATCTAGTAGTGAAAGCAGTCTTTGGAATGTCCTCAGGGCGAATTTTTATTTAGTGGTAGCCAGATCGGAGATCGATCTTAGAAAATACTTTGGCTCCAGCAAGTTGATCAAAGAGTAGATCAATACGAGGCAGGGGATACTTATTCTTGATAGTCACTTCATTCAACGGACGATAATCAACACACAGCCTCAAGGTTTTGTCCTTCTTTTTCACAAATATGGCTGGACATCCCCACGGTGAAGAACTAGGTTGAATAAAACCTTTATCACGCAACTCTTGTAACTGTATCTTGAGCTCTGCTAATTCTTTCGGTGGCATTCTGTATGCTCTTCTAGATATTGGGGCAGTGCTAGGTTTCAACTCAATTACAAATTCCACATCTCTGTCAGGAGGTAATCCAGGTAGATCATCTAGGAAAACATCCGGGAATTCGCAAACTATAGGTATATCACTGATTTCTTTCACAGAAGTTGCACAAACTCTTTCGACTGCTCTTTTCGGTGTTTGAAGTTGGATAAGAAGTTGAGAACTACTATCAGGTAAGTTCAGTCTTATTGTTCTATTCAGAGTATCTATTATAGCTCCATGCTGATACATCCAGTTCATTCCTAGGATCACATCTATATCCTGATCCTTCAAAATTATCATGGACGTGGGAAAAGTATGCCCACCCAATTCTATAGGTACCTGATGTACCATTTCTTTAGTACACAGATGACCCCCGGGCGACTGTATAAAGAAGTTCTCTTTCGTTTCCCCAATTGGAATTGCATGTTTCATAACAAATGTACGATTGATGAATGTATGTGATGTGCCTGAATCAAAAAGCATAACTGCAGGGTGATTTGCGATAGGAAACATACCCATCATGATGGGCTCTCCTTCAGGTATTGCCCCGGCCTGCGTGTAAAAGACTCGTCTAGTTTTCTTCTCGGCCTTGCCCTTCTGAGTATTCTGGTTATTGCCCCTCTGTTGATTCTGGTTCTGTTGTTGGGACACAACAGCTTTCTGATAATTTTGATTATACTGTCTTGGGTATGGACACTCCCTTGAGAAATGCCCGGTCTTTCCACAGTTATAACAGGGATAATTATTGATATTGTTGCCCTGCTGAAGTGGAGGACGAATGCCAGGAGCATTCGGCTGACGTGGATAGGATAGAGCTGCAACAGGACGGACAAATGCCTGTTGCCGGGCTTGGAATTGTGGTGGACGAAAAGGAGGACGAAAATGATTTTGGGGATGGTAAATTATCTTTTGGCGCTTTTGATTGCCACCAGATGGTCCATACGACACCTTCTACTTCTTAGCCTCTTTATGCTTCCGGTATTCTTCTTCTGACGAAAGAGCAATATCAACGGCCTCATGATAAGTCACATTGAGGCAACCAGTCATCATAGTGCGAATCTTCGAGTTTAGACTTCTCATAAAACAAGCTTGCTTCTTGCGATCAGAGTTGATTTGGTCAGCAGCATACTGTGATAGGTGATTGAACTTGCCCACATATTGCATTACTGTCTGGTCTCCTTGCTTCAGTGCAAGAAATTCTTCCAACTTTCTGATCATAATTCCTTCTAGAATAAAGTGAGCTCGGAAAGCCACACGGAATTCTGCCCAGGTCACCCGATGACCAGCTGGCTGTGCCGCAAGGTGATTTCCCCACCATGCTCCGGCAGCACCCCGAAGCTGTTGGGCTGCAAACACTGGCTTCTGGTAGTCACTACACTCTATGAGTTCAAACTTTTGCTCCATAGTACGGAGCCAGTCATCTGCTTCTAACGGTTCATCAGCTCTGGAAAACACTGGGGACCGGGTATCAGTGAAATCCACATAAGTGGTCTCATTCCGGTGGTTATTCCGACCCCGATTGCCAGGTGGTGCATTGTGATTATTCTGAACCACTTCCCTTAGTAACCTAGCATTTTCTGCGGTAGCATTGACAAGGGCGAACATAGCCTCTGCCATATTTAGTGGAACGGGTGGTGGATTAGGGACACCATTCCCACCTTGTGCAGCCCTCGTATCATCATCATTATGAGCCATCTGTTGATAACAAGTCAAACTTTATTCACAAACTTTTATTGAACCTTTACAAAAGCGATTACAAACACACCACGCAGATGCATTTATTTATTATACAGGTCCGCACACATGCCGGACTTCCCAGTTAACTAAGGCTGACAACAAACATAAACTTCTAACTACACACTGCACTTGACCAACTCAGTCCTCACGGTCAGTGTCCAGTCCTGAAACGTGACCTCTTTCATAGTCACTCTCATCCACAGGCTCCATCTCCTCCGGATCTTCTTCTTCCTCTGACTCATCTGTAGATTCCCCACCATTAGTGAGGATAACACCAGGGTCTAGCTCAGCTGCACTAGGTGGAGGATGCAGTTGATAGAACAACTGATGTACTTCCTCGTGGAGAACCTGATTATCTCCCTCCAGATTGTTAACATAGAACTGTAACTCCTCAGCACGTTCCCTGGCAACATCCTCTCGGTGCCATGCCTTATTCCTTTCCGTCACTAAGCGACCCATCATCCGCTCACAGCTTAGATGAGCCCTAGTGAGCCTTCGTAGCTGATTCTGTAACTCTCTGACCTGGATAGCGTCCGTAGCTCTATCACGTGTAGCCTGGGCTAACTCAGCGGAAAGCCTCTCTATCTCCGTCTGAGGGACAGTCCTGCTGCCACTAGCACTTTCGTCCCTGGGAGCAAGCTGGCTACGAGGAACTCCCTTTGGTTTGGTGGACTTGCGGGGCGTCAACTTAGTACGGGCCATCCTGTAGCGGGAAAAGGTAGAATTTGGTAAAGATAGCTAGGGAGGATCTGAAGGTTAGCATGAATAGGATTGATACTACTTAACCCAAACCTCAGTAACGTGGAAGGTAAAATAACAGATTCATTAAGCATGATGCATGACTTAACATACGAACAATCATTAAAGATTTTTGAATTAAATGCACAAGGGTAACAGAACATAAACTTGATTTATAGGGCACTTTTAATATACTATTCCACCAAAAGCTTTTAAACATGACTAAAGATCTACCAGAGGAATAGAGATAGGTAATAAGCAATTTGGACCAAAATCGTCAGTTACATTTATTTGACCCAAACGTTCTGAAGTTTTTGAAATGTAATACTACAATCGCTCTGTCCATGATCGCTCTGATACCAGCTGTGGCAGAACCTCCTAATTACTATGGCCCACCTGTACTTGTTATTGTCTTAAAGACTTCTAACCACTGTACAAGTGTACCACAGATCTTAAGAAGCCTGTCGGGTGTCCCCGGGAAACCCGAATCATCCACAATCTTCCGAGCAGGATCACATTACAGAGGCATCACAGTATTACAACAGTTTATATAATGAATTACATCAGAGTACAAAAGCGAAAGTCTTACATAACATAGGTTTACAAACTTGATGTTCCAAACTTACAAAACTTAAGTTTAGTGTTACAACCATAGTAGTGGAGTAGCATTATTAACATTATTACAACACCAAAACACGATGCTCTGCCCAAGAGCCAAACATCTCTACTCGTCGTCGCTCATCGCAAAGATGGTCATGCAACATGGTACAAAACACACCTGCTCATGAGACGCACCTGCAACAGGGGTTTAACAAACCCTGAGTACGAAAGTACTCAACAAGACTTAACCGACAAAACTAGTGGAACGACTCAGGAATGCAGGCTCAGGGGAATCAAGGTGAGGTTCTAGCAGGAAGTCAAGTTCTTTTGCATAAAAGCTACTAATGGTGAATCCTTAAGATCACGATTTTATTTCAATATTATTTATTGACGGAATGAAAGTGATCCTAATCTAGATCATATAACTCATTCAATATCTTTCTGATTCTCCGACCAAAGTTCCATTTATTATCTACGATGTTGAACAGAGAATCAAGTCTCCTTAACCGAGGAGCAGTGACGATTCGAATCGATTAAACCCAGCTGGGGATTCCTAATCACACGACATATGTAGGACTCTAACCGACATATATCAACCTTCACTCGGATACTCCAAAATATGACCGGGTCCAGCGCCACCTGAGAGTATAGTACCCCTCCAATCCAGCCCTTAGCTACGAGGGTACATACTACTCTTGCCATCTCTCCACTCCCAGTGCGCGATTGGTCGTTCACATATTGGCGTTACCGAGGTCTTAGACTTATCGGAGCATGTGATCAGTTACAAACTCTCGACGCACACAATTCAAACAATGGTACGGTCCTTGTAACGGAACCGTCCAAATTATAAGAGCACAAGTACAAAAACAATCACCGAAGTGATCAAATTCTCGCACTTGAGCCCATATAACTCCGGTAGTCCAATAAAATCACGAGAGATTTCAAACCAACCAACATACAAGCCAAGATCGTAGTGATTCACCATAACAAGTCACATGTTACAACCATTTCACAAGTAATTCAATATACATCGGAGTTCAACATAGTTATTACAACTTAAGTTAAAAAGTAGCGGAAGCAAAGTAATTTGAAAACTAACATTTATCTTATTTCCAAATTCATGCCAGTACCAAGGTCAACTTCCAACAAAAGCATTAGAGAGAGGCTAACTCAGGAGGATCATGCCCGTGATCACACTCCGCCACTACAGCAGGAGCCAACCAACTCTTGCAGTAGCCATGATATAGCACAACCTACAACAAGTGGGGATAAAACCCTGAGTACGAGAAGGTACTCAGCTAGACTTATCCGTCATAAACCAGAAATAAAGTAACACCAAGGATCATGCAAGGCTGATATAAATTGGGCTAGCTTGACAACATTTTGCATAAAAGCTTAATATGGATAAGTAATCATTAATGCTTAAGCATCAAGTTAATTATCATTAACCTGTTCTCTATATTAGAACCTGTACTAGAGCACTCACTTTATTAGGAGCAAACAATATTAACCATAGCAGGTATAAGTTTAGGCAACCTTTCCATCGTTATCTAATTAACCATCCGTTCAATTTAATGGAATCTACGTTGCCGCTGCTCAAGTCAAGTGCTCACTAACCGGGAGCGACGGCGATTCGAATCGAATTCCTATCCAGCTGGAGGGGTATTTCTAACACTCACCGTGCAGACCCCTGCCAGGGTCGCACAGGCCACCTTTTCATATGATTCAGGAATCACGGGTCCGAATGATGTCGCGACCCCAAGGGTGACACTCTGCCAGGTGATAGGGACTCTAACCCCTCCTTGGTCTCACGCCAATGTCCCCAAGCACATCCTTTCTCTCCTCCAAGAAGCAACCTACCATTCGATTCCCGGCCTAAACCATATTACTCGGCTTCACGGTCGGAACGACTTATCCGGCCAACTAAGTGTTAGACTGCGTTCAACATGACTCAAGGACGTATAGCGAATCGGTCCTTAAACGACTCAGACGGGGATAGATCCACACCCAAGACCTCCATGCCTTGTTGCTTCACTATCGTCATCCCGCCCGGTCTCATTTCATTTTATTAACACATGGTTCCATTCCACGATAGCAAATATAGCCAACCGTGCCATATATGAATATCCCTACATCTCGCAGGTGACAGGAAATTATCTGACTTCTACCGCTTAAAGCAGGACTAAGCATCTACTCAATCCTAGTCTATGTAGGATTCAGGGATTCATATATCTGGACAAGGAATGATATAATGCAGCAAGGTTTTCAACCAACTCCTACCACTTAATGCAACAATACTTATAACATAAATATAATTAATTGCTTTGAAGGTAGGAAGCTTATAATGCTCCGAGGCTTGCCTGGGATCCGACTCAAGTTAGAGTATGTCAGAAGAAACTCGCTTGGCGAGCATTCCCTCCGTCTAACACTTGTTCGGTCCTTCTATCTTCGGAATGGATCCACCAAACACCGTCTTCGGGTTTGGCTCCGACACCACATCACGTCCTTCACGTGCTTCAGCTAGCGTACCTAAATGAGATGCAATAATGCCTATGTATGAATGCATAGAAGTGAAATAAACAAAGTAATCATGCAAGCATACCAAAGTTCACATAAACCCTAGAGCTAATTAACTTAATGCTCATTAAGACATAACATAGAAGAGGGCAAGCACATCAATCAAGAAACAAGTCTCACAAGATCATAGGGTACCATCCAAGTATCATCAAATATATGAGTCACACTTCAATACCCAAGCATGACAAAGTTAATCAAAGTACTAGAACTAGAAATTGCTACCTTCTGGACATCAGACCAACAGCTGCGTAATTTAATCATAACTAGAGATCTACAACTCCAAATGACTTGGAAGAAGACATTATGGAAATCTTATGAAATTATCTAAATTTCATTTATAATCATCTAAACCTGATTCTAACATTTACTAGGTCAAAATACAGAAGGTACAGAATCTGTCCTGGAAGGACAGAGAGCAACATAAATCTGAACCCAACTTAGAACAGTTGTAGTTTCTAAACCATATGTCCAATTGCCACCAAAATTTAACAGTAGCTATATCATGCAATTCACAACAACTTTGTTATAGCACACAAGACATGAAAACATCATTTGCATAGGGTAATTAACAATATTCTTAAATCCGTTCAGAAACCTCATTTGCAAAAAATAATTATTAACTTATGTTGCAAATATATAGTTGGACAAAACCAACTTTACCCACATTTTATACATGACTAATGAACATCAGAAAACATAGTGTCAATTACTAAATAATTTCTTTTAATATATTTTCTTAATTTATTTAGATCATTAGGTGGAATTATGACCACATCATAAAGATACTCAATAAATTCTACCAAAATTACAGGGGTCTAAAAATTCTCCCAAAAGTATACTGTCAAAATTTCAATCCATTTGGACAAATATATCAGCCTCTATGAAAAAGACAATTAGCTATTGAAATAAATCATGTGAGAGCAAGTTAAACCTAAAACTCAATATTTTCTGTGAACACATGGCCATAGCATGGATCAAAATGATAGAACAACCTCATACTAAGGTAATGGAATAACATTTTCTATTTTACCATTTATATATTATTTATAAGCTATTTATCAAGCTATAAACAAGTTAAATAAATAAATTGAGCATACAGTAAGCAATTACCATGAAATTTATACCACAGTACATCCATAGCATGACAATCCTACCATAAAAATTTCACATCATTTGGAGTATCATAACTTAGGATATAAAAATGGCAAGCAATATAATGTAGCTTTCCTTATTTACAAGGTCAAATCAAAATCTTAAGAAAACAGTGAACAACTAGGGTGTTTAATATTTTTCCTAGCAAGTGCATGTCATCACAAAATTAACAAAACAAGAATCACTATTTTTGGATATCTAAAACTCTAGATATGGCTCTGGTCAAGTTTATAAGCATTTTTGGAGCATTTTTAAGGCTTAAATAAAGACATCAGAAAATATCTACAAACATTTAATATATTATGACTCCACTGCATAGATCTTTTCTCAAGGTTTCCAAAAAGTCCACTTTTGCTATTTTTGGAATTACCTAGCAAGAGATATGCATTTTAGAAGATTTAACCAAATTCCGAAATTCAAAATCGGAATAAAACAACCCTAACAACATTCGCTAGGCACACCCGATTACACACCCAGGACGAACACTTCCTTAAACCGACAAGTGGGCCCCGGAGTCTGGCCGGGCCCGCTTGTCATATGAGAGAGAGTCACAGGGGGGGATCGGGTCATCGTCTTCTACCTCCGTCGGCCGAGCGCGGGAGGGCGAACACCGGCCGGCCAACCGGCGGTGGGGCGGTCGATGGCGGCGAGGGTGCCCGTGCGGCACCAAGGGGCCCATGCGCACCCACTGGTGCACACAGTCTCGCTTGACCAGCTCGAAGGAGGTGGGGCCACGAGCGCCTGCGGTCGGCAGCAGCGCCACCGCGGCCGGCCGTGCCTCGGCGGCGGTCTTGGCCAGGGGAGTTGCGCGGTGGCTCGTCTGGAGGAGCGTGCACGCGCAGAGGAGCGCAGCTCGGATAATGGAGGACCGAGGTGGCATAACCACCTCGAGCTCGAGCATGGGCGGCAATGGCGGCTGTGGCCGTAGCGGCTTCAAATTTGTGAGCTGAGAACGACGGTGAGGCAAGGGAAGAGGTGCATCGAGCGCGGTGGGTGGTGGTGAGGATGTTTCGGTGCTCAGCTCGGCTGAAGATGCCTAGGCGCGTGGAGGCAAGGTAGGAGCTCCGCCCGTGCATGGCCTCCACGTCCTGGCCACGCGTCGTTCACTGAAGCCCGACATCGAGCACGTGGTGTGCGTGAAGCCGTCTGACTTGGAGGCAATGGTTGGGCTGGCTATGGGCCAAACTAGGCTATGGACCAATTGTCAAAGTTGTTCACCTCAGTATACTCTACAATTTTTATTTAAGCACCATGGTCATAAGACCCACAGATTAGGAGATAATCAGTCCCCAAATCACCAGTGTCAACAAGTTAAGCTAGGGCTCGGTTTTGGGATTTTGAAATGCCAAACTTGGTCAAATTGATCCCAACTTTTTACATGTTGTTCTCCAACAAATTGTTTCCAACTTTCATTTTTGGACCAATTGAAGTTACTTAGTAAAAACTCGAGAACGTGGGATGTCAATGTCGAAGACACTGAAATCGAGGTTTTAAAATTGTTTAAGTGTTGGAAACAGTCCCAATTCTGACTTGTGGGCCCTGTTTGAGCATGTTACACACATTTTCATGACTTGACTCTTAAACAAAGTTTGTTCCTTATAAAATTCTCTACGACTTTGTCAAAGGGTGCATAGTCATGCAAAGCTCCTAAGTCACACTTTTGAAATGGTCAAACCAAAGGGCTCCAGGGTCCATACATGGTCAACCACCAATTAGAAGCATATTTAGGCAAAATGATCAACATGAACATTGTTCCATTAAGTGTCCTAAGTGTAGTTAAGGTCTTGTAGAGTTCATCTAGAGTCATTTGGATAAGTTTGCAAGGTTTGGTTGATGATCTATAGTTCCATTAACTTAATGGGACAGATTCCAATAGGAATGGAACTTATCATTTCATGTGACTTTTTGATTCCAAACTTCATGAAACTTTTTCAGGGATCAATATAGATAGGTACTAAGGTGAGACATATGAAGATATTGCAATAACACTATCCAAGCATATATCTTGAAAATGGGCCTATATGTAAAGCAATGGTGCACCATCTAACTTTAGGTTAGGCTCATCTCCATAGGTTGACCTTGATATCGTCATCTCGACTAATCTATCATGTTTGAGCTTAAACCCACTACTTAATTGGTGATAAACACCTGGGGTGTTACAGCCCTCCCCCCTTAAAAGAATCGCGTCCCGAGATTCGGAATGGAAGACCTTTTAAGGAAGAGAGTCACGTTGTCTAGTTCCCAACATCTGCTATAGCATTCAGCTAAAAGCTTCAACATCGGTGAACAATTTGACCAAAGGCACTTTCTGATACTTACTCTTCATGGTAAAATTTGTCTGAAGAATTTCCTTCATTGACTTTCATGAAGTATTGTTACTTTGGGAGGAATCCAAGATAGCACATACTGCATTCTCAGTGTACGGAGATCATTTGGTCCATGAGTGAACCACTCACAAGTATCTGATTCTTTAGTGAACACAGCATAGTCCATATGAACTTGACATTAGACCAAAATATTCAGAAGTATACTCGTTGAAATGGCTCTATGTTCACATGGTTTTGAAAAGCAGCTCTCTACCAAAATGGCTTGAGTACAACCTTCCAAAAGGGTGAGATCATAGATGACAAATATACTCTGAGGCTATAGGATACTGACTAACCAATAGACAGGGTCTATGTTGGTCGTAAATGTTCCAACATTCAGACACCAACTAAAGGAAAACTACTTGTGGTCCCATGTGTGCAGTTCTCTTTCTCTAACGACAACCCTGTATTATCTGTGTCCGTTGAGGGATCAGTGAATGTGATAGCTGACTCTGTTGGCTTCGTATTTCTATCAAATGTTACCTAAGAAGATTCTCTCATCCAAAGGCAATAGTTATCGGGGTTGAATCAGATGCAACCTCTTGGGTAAAAACATTTATAAGGTACCAAAGTATGTCATCATTGGAAAAAATAATTCCCAAAGAAAGAATGTAGCGAGGCCATAAGGACAACAAAAGTTGTAAATATTCACTAAACCGCGGGGAGTAGTCTACCACCAAGCGATTGAGTAAAATTTTCCTTCATGATGCAGTTGCTCAGTAAGTTGAGTTGACTTACATCATAACAACTTTGTCAGGCCAACTTTCACCTTGAGGCTTCCTTTTTAGGATCAAACAGCAGCTCGAAGATGGGAAATCTGTTGTTTGACACTTTTCAAAGTGCTTTTGATTCGTGATGGTATAAATTGATTTACAGAAACCAAGGCTGCTCGTACATTGGGGATACGAGAAAGCAAAAGCAAATGAAAGAGTGTAAGCTAGTATCTGTGGGACCTCAAAAGGGCCATCCAACAGCAGAGCTCGACCATTAATTTATATATCAATCCGATGATGCACATGCTTTGAACTTGCAGGTTACTTTTGCAGGGCAAAACACATACTTTGCCTGGAGAACATTCCTACAAGGATAAGGAACCGCTTCCGAATATTCCTCGACACTTCATCCAATAAAGTTATGGACAAACCGTTTGTGGTACCTATGGGCACAAGGATGCTAATTGAAACTAAGGACATGCTTTCTCTAATTCTTCACTTTAGCTGATAGAACACCTTGCACTATTTGTGTGATTGTCCAAGATGGAATTGACTTGATCACAATGGCTCTAGAAGATAGAGTATCACTCTAGTTATTGGCTAGTTGATTAACTTCTTGTTGGTTATTGCTCTGTAAGACATAGCCTTCGTAGCTACCAAGGAGTCGTTCCCTAGCTAGAGATTAACCTTTCTATTGGTAACTAATCAGTTGTCTCTTAACACTAAAAAGTTCTAAATCTTTACTCTTGACCACAATAATTGTGGTTGATACAGAACAGATGGTTGCCATCGAAGTCAGCAGATAAGGAGTCACACCAGAGATGGTTGATTTCGATGGTATGGTCATTATGCATTCAGAGGTTAAGACTTGCATAACGTGACGATCGATTCTTATCCAACGAATGACTTATCCAACATTAAGTGTTGTGTGTCCTTTTTATCCAATAGAGATGAGATATTTTCCTCACTAGATGATGTTCGTTAATACTAGGACAACTAAGTAGAGTCACTTATCTACCACCTATTGTAGTTTGTTAATGTTTATGTCGGTGACCTGTTCTTCAAAGGTTATCCTCTTAGCAACTTCAGAAGGAAACTCCACTACTTTCGGTCTAAGATATGGATCTTACGATATGATATGGAGAGATAACCAAGAAAGAGTTCACCTGAGAATAACATGTTGATATTGTTTCGCAATGGATCATGACTAGAAACCACGATACCAGCGCGTGCCGAGCAGCACAACCTTGTGTCGGCCGCCCACAGGAGGCTCTCGGTTTTGTCGCGGCACCGTTAGTTGCTACTCATAACACCATTACCGATCACATCACCAAGGTGAAATTTCAAGTGACACATTTTGGGTGGTAAAAACAGGCATTATACAAGGAAAGAATATCAAGCAAAGGTAGTCATAAGGTTTAGAATCAACATGGAAGCTATTCGCAGATCAAAACACCTCACAAGAGAACATAGCTCCATTACCGAAGGTGACTGAGCATGTGATTTTTGTGTAATTCCACGCACACCTGGCGTCGACTAAGGAAACTACCAGATAATTAATTAACAAAGATTCGATCATGTTGAGCAACAACATGAGATCAAGATTGATAAACATCCCGAGACTTGGGAAGGTTGAGGATGGCTTAAGCAAACTTCAAGGGCGAAAACCGATATGTCAATCAGAGATTGAGTCGATAAGGTATATGCACGAATTTGCAAGCAAATGATTTTGAGGCCACAACAAAAAGACGTTTCGTCGCACTAGCTAACCTTTGGGAGAGGCAACCGGGAGGTCCAACATAAATTTGGGTGCGGTCTCCACAACTGGTAATGTACAAACCATGATCAAAGGCTAACATTGATGAGAGTTAACTTGGTTGGTCAGTAGATAAGGGTCTTCACAAAAGGATTGCAAAACATCTATGGCTTATGCAAACATATAGGAGAACTCAACTTTGGGCTTTCAGTCCAGCAAAGGCATGGATACAAACATTCAAGGACTAACCACCAAGTGTACAGGCTCAGGCTCCTAAGGGAGAAAACCTAATTGAAGACAACAACCACATAATTACATAACGTGAATGTTGTTCTAGGATAAAGCTATGTGACCCTCGTATGCTTACTGAGGACAAACGAGGTGACAACTAGGACACTACCTAAATAACAAACACAATACAACATCTCAATCAAGCAGTCATTTGAGAAAATTCAAACGAATGGGCTTAAGAAACCAATATAAGGCACAAGGCTCACCCAAACTAAGCATTTATCTCAAGCATCAACTAACTATAAGTTTAGCTCAAAACAACGCTAGCTAAGGTGGGTAACTTAGCATATACATAGAATCTGGACAGCATCACAGTAGTTAATTGTTTCAACCCTAACTAAGGTTGTAGACATCCCACAAAGGTGATCCTAGACTTTCTAGAAATCTTAGGAAGATGACTACACTTTAGTTATTCATACCAAAAACTAATTCATAGCTTAACATGATCAAAATTACTAATGTTTCAGATCTGTACCAATATGGATAGAAAACTGACAAGAACTTCAAAAATGCATAACTAGAGTTCTAGAGACACAACGAGGCTGAGCCTTAACTTTATGTAAAGCTTATTAAGTTGTATATAACTTTCTTATTATCATATTAAGATGATTCTATAGCTAACAAGGCCAAACAAGATAAAGAAGACATCTCTGCCCAGATTTGGACAGATTCTGTCATTTCCCTTTGCAAGCTCATAACTAGATATTTAGACCACCACAATTAGTGCTATAGGACATTTTGGAAAGCTTAGAAAAAGTACTACACTTCTTCTATTATCTCCAATACATGATTCCTTATGCACATAGGTCAAACAAACCAAACATTCAGATCTGTTCTGAACATGAGCAGATTCTGACAACAAACTTCTAAAATTTATAACTCTCAAACCATAAGGCCTAGGTTCATGAAATTTTAGGACAAGCTAGAAAAGTAAGTTGGCTACAACTTTAGTATTCTCCATAACTACAGAAAATACCATTGTGACCACAAAAGCATCACTACCACAGAAAACGTTCTAGCCGACAATGTTCAACAAGCAACACAAGGCTTGCCTTTGTTCTACTTAACAAGAGAGCACACAAACATGTTATTCTATTTGCTCTAAATATTGTTACCTTAGACCAACCAATTTAATTCATTAATGAGAGTCACAATTACTTAAGTGAGGTCTAAAGTATTTGTAATTGCTTGTATGAACAACATAGAGTAAGGCATTCTTGTTTAGCTTCACACAAGGAAGATAGTGTACCACCTCACTCACAAATTACTCATCATTTGAACAAGGGTGAGAGGAGCATAGCTATGCATAAAGCAACAATCATGATGATGCATGCTTCGTCCTATTCGTCCTCACAAGATTGCCAACCTAAGGTGGCAATCACGTTCTATGTCGGTGGCATAACACGCACTCTCTCGATATATAGCTAGTCGACAACTACATTCGAATTACGCATTTGTGGTTAGCGTACCTGCATAAAAGTTTCATTACAGCCCAACATTTCCCAATATAGCACACAATGAAAGCAGAGAAGTAAAATTCTAAGTACTCCCATGTACATATACCCCCGTATATATACATGTAGCACCAAAACTACCCGAATCATCAATCACCCACAATTAAATACCTTCATATATACATGTGCGCAACATGTAAATAATCTAGTAACCAAAACTAGCTCTCCCCTAGACTGCAGTTTGTACGTTCATGCTCTCACAACTCACACTTACCTGAGCGTAGGTGCGATGTTGCATAAAAGTAAACTAACAACATATTTGGCTATTTCATATATAAAGGCTACCTCTAAACTGACACACCGGGTAGCATAGTGTGGGAGAGTTATCACATATACATACCTTGGCTGGGCGTAGATGCATAAATGAAAAACCCCCCAAGTTAGTACTTATATAAGCCACCTAATAATCCTTATATGGGCATAAGGAAATTGACCACTGGCATACATAGGTTTAAAATTTAGATTTGGCAAACCTATATATAGCTATAAGTTAATAGAACTGATTTTATAAAACAAAATCTTTGTTTTAAATACACATATGACATGTTTAATGTTGAATCTTGCTCTGATACCAGCTGTAATGGAACCGTCTAAATTATAAGAGCACAAGTACAAAAACAATCACCGAAGTGATCAAATTCTCGCACTTGAGCCCATATAACTCCGGTAGTCCAATGAAATCACGAGGGATTTCAAACCAACCAACATACAAGCCAAGATCGTAGTGATTCAACATAACAAGTCACATGTTACAACCATTTCACAAGTAATTCAATATACATCGGAGTTCAACATAGTTATTACAACTTAAGTTAAAAAGTAGCGGAAGCAAAGTAATTTGAAACTAACATTTATCTTATTTCCAAATTCATGCCAGTACCAAGGTCGACTTCCAACAAAAGCATTAGAGAGAGGCTAACTCAGGAGGATCATGCCCGTGATCATACTCCGCCACTACGGCAGGAGCCAACCAACTCTTGCAATAGCCATGATATAGCATAACCTGCAACAAGTGGGGATAAAACCCTGAGTACGAGAAGGTACTCAACTAGACTTACCCGTCATAAACCAGAAATAAAGTAACACCAAGGATCATGCAAGGCTGATATAAATTGGGCTAGCTTGACAACATTTTGCATAAAAGCTTAATATGGATAAGTAATCATTAATGCTTAAGCATCAAGTTAATTATCATTAACCTGTTCTCTATATTAGAACCTGTACTAGAGCACTCACTTTATTAGGAGCAAACAATATTAACCATAGCAGGTATAAGTTTAGGCAACCTTTCCATCGTTATCTAATTAACCATCCGTTCAATTTAATAGAATCTACGTTGCCGCTGCTCAAGTCAAGTGCTCACTAACCGGGAGCGACGGCGATTCGAATCGAATTCCTATCCAGCTGGAGGGGTATTTCTAACACTCACCGTACAGACCCCTACCAGGGTCGCACAGGCCACCTTTTCATATGATTCAGGAATCACGGGTCCAAATGATGTCGCGACCCCAAGGGCGACACTCTACCAGGTGATAGGGACTCTAACCCCCCCTTGGTCTCACGCCAATGTCCCTAAGCACATCCTTTCTCTCCTCCAAGAAGCAACCTACCATTCGATTCCCGGCCTGAACCATATTACTCGGCTTCGCGGTCGGAACGACTTATCCGGCCAACTAAGTGTTAGACTGCGTTCAACATGACTCAAGGACATACAGCGAATCGGTCCTTAAACGACTCAGACGGGGATAGATCCACACCCAAGACCTTCATGCCTTGTTGCTTCACTATCGTCATCCCGCCCGGTCTCATTTCATTTTATTAACACATGGTTCCATTCCACGATAGCAAATATAGCCAACCGTGCCATATATGAATATCCCTACATCTCGCAGGTGACAGGAAATCACCTCACTTCTACCGCTTAAAGCAGGACTAAGCATCTACTCGATCCTAGTCTATGTAGGATTCAGGGATTCATATATCTGGACAAGGAATGATATAATGCAGCAAGGTTTTCAACCAACTCCTACCACTTAATGCAACAATACTTATAACATAAATATAATTAATTGCTTTGAAGGTAGGAGGCTTATAATGCTCCGAGGCTTGCCTGGGATCCGACTCAAGTTAGAGTATGTCAGAAGAAACTCGCTTGGCGAGCATTCCCTCCGTCTAACACTTGTTCGGTCCTTCTATCTTCGGAATGGATCCACCAAACACCGTCTTCGGGTTTGGCTCCAATGCCACATCACGTCCTTCACGTGCTTCAGCTAGCGTACCTAAATGAGGTGCAATAATGCCTATGTATGAATGCATTGAAGTGAAATAAACAAAGTAATCATGCAAGCATACCAAAGTTCACATAAACCCTAGAGCTAATTAACTTAATGCTCATTAAGACATAACATAGAAGAGGGCAAGCACATCAATCAAGAAACAAGTCTCACAAGATCACAGGGTACCACCCAAGTATCATCAAATATATGAGTCACACTTCAATACCCAAGCATGACAAAGTTAATCAAAGTACTAGAACTAGAAATTGCTACCTTCTGGACATCAGACCAACAGCTGCGTAATTTAATCATAACTGGAGATCTACAACTCCAAATAACTTGCAAGAAGACATTATGGAAAGCTTATGAAATTATCTAAATTTCATTTATAATCGTCTAAACCTGATTCTAACATTTACTAGGTCGAAATACAGAAGGTACAGAATCTGTCCTGGAAGGACAGAGAGCAACATAAATCTGAACCCAACTTAGAACAGTTGTAGTTTCTAAACCAAATGGCCAATTGCTACCAAAATTTAAAAGTAGCTAGATCATGAAATTCACAACAACTTTGTTATAGCACACAAGACATGAAAACATCATTTGCATAGGGTAATTAACAATATTCTTAAAACCGTTCAGAAACCTCATTTGCAAGAAATAATTATTAACTTATGTTGCAAACATATAGTTGGACAAAACCAACTTTACCCACATTTCATACATGACTAATAAACATCAGAAAACATAGTGTCAATTACTAAATAATTTCTTTTAATACATTTTCTTAATTTATTTAGATCATTAGGTGGAATTATGACCACATCATAAAGGTACTCAATAAATTCTACCAAAATTACAGGGGTCTACAAATTCTCCCAAAAGTATACTGTCAAAATTTCAATCCATTTGGACAAATATATCAACCTCTATGAAAAAGACAATTAGCTATTGAAATAAATCATGTGAGAGCAAGTTAAACCTAAAACTCAATATTTTCTGTGAACACATGGCCATAGCATGGATCAAAATGATAGAACAACCTCATACTAAGGTAATGGAACAACATTTTCTATTTTACCATTTATATATTATTTATAAGCTATTTATCAAGCTATAAACAAGTTAAATAAATAACTTGAGCATACTGTAAACAATTACCATGAAATTTATACCACAGTACATCCATAGCATGACAATCCTACCATAAAAATTTCACATCATTTGGAGCATCACAACTTAGGATATAAAAATGGCAAGCAATATAATATAGGTTTCCTTATTTACAAGGTCAAATCAAAATCTTAAGAAAACAGTGAACAACTAGGGTGTTTAATATTTTTCCTAGCAAGTGCATGTCATCACAAAATTAACAAAACAAGAATCACTATTTTTGGATATCTAAAACTCTAGATATGGCTCTGGTCAAGTTTATAAGCATTTTTGGAGCATTTTTAAGGCTTAAATAAAGACATCAGAAAATATCTACAAACATTTAACATATTATGACTCCACTGCATATATCTTTTCTCAAGGTTTCCAAAAAGTCCACTTTTGCTATTTTTGGAATTACCTAGCAAGAGATATGCATTTTAGAAGATTTAACCAAATTCCGAAATTCAAAATCGGAATAAAACAACCCTAACAACATTCGCTAGGCACACCCGATCACACACCCAGGACGGACACTTCCTTAAACCGACAAGTGGGCCCCGGAGTCTGGCCGGGCCCACTTGTCATATGAGAGAGAGTCATGGGGGGGGGGGAATTGGGTCTTCGTCTTCTACCTCCGTCGGCCGAGCGCGGGAGGGCGAACACCGGCCGGCCAACCGACGGTGGGGCGGTCGACGACGGCGAGGGTGCCCGTGCGGCACCAGGGGGCCCATGCGCACCCACCGGTGCACACAGTCTCACTTGACCGGCTCGGAGGAGGCGGGGCCACGAGCGCCTACGGTCGGCAACAGCGCCACCGCGGCCGGCCGTGCCTCGGCGGCGGTCTTGGCCATGGGAGTTGCGCGGTGGCTCATCTGGAGGAGCGCGCACGCGTAGAGGAGTGCAGCTCAGACAATGGAGGACCGAGGCGGCATAACAACCTCGAGCTCGAGCATGGGCGGCAATGGCGGCTGTGGCCATGGCGGCTTCAAATTTGTGAGCTGAGAACGACGGTGAGGCAAGGGAAGAGGTGCATCGAGCGCGGTGGGTGGTGGTGAGGATGTTTCGGTGCTCAGCTCGGCTGAAGATGCCTGGGCGCGTGGAGGCAAGGTAGGAGCTCCGCCCGCTGTAAGGTCCTAGATGGCTAGAGGGGGGGTGAATAGCCTATAAAAATTTCTACAAGAATCACTAAGCAAACTTGTTAGAATAACAAACGGCGCAAAGCGAGTTTTGCTTAGCCTACGGTTGTGTTGCAAGCCTCCTATCCACAAGTCTAGTAGATTATGATCTCTAGTTCACACAAGGGCTATGTCACTAATTTTACACTAGTGAGCAAGCTAACAACTACTAGCAAAGGCTATCACTAGAGTTACACAAGATAATCTAGTAAATGTAAATGCAAGAGATAGGATTATGAATCTTATACCGACGGTGGAGTGAAGATGTTGCCAATCACCAAGATGATATACAACCAATCAATATTGACAACAACACAATATGAAGACCAATCACCGGGAGATAAGAGACATAATATTTTTGTTCACCCGGTGTTCACTTGTGCACCGACAAGCTACGTCACCGGTTGTGTCGACCAACACTTAGATGGTTCCTCGGTGTGACCCTCAAGTCACTTGCCCCTCAAGGCACGCCCCGCAAGGCACCGCAAGACACCACTCTCAAGTGAGGTAACTCAATGACACGCGCAATGTAATAGAGTTGCTTTTGGCGTCCCGCCGAGGAAAGCACAAGAACCTCTACAATCAACCGGAGGTGGCCAAGAACAATCACCTTCTCTTGCCAACGCCTCCAATAATCTCCAAGCCGGCTAGGAGCGGTACTCTCCAAGAGTAACAAGAAATCCACAGGCTAAACCACCCACAAGTGCCACTAGATGCCCTCAAGCTATGCAATGCACTTTGGGATCACTCAATCTCACTTTTGATTTGCAATCAAGCAAGAGAGATGAGTGGGAGGAGATGCTCTAGCTCAAAGGATGCACAAGAATGTTAGAAATCACGAGAGACCTCCCCAAGGGCCGGCCAACGAGTATTTATAAGTATCCCATCCAAATAGAGCCGTTATACCCCTTCACTGGGTCTGTTCGGGATGATCGGACGCGCCGGTCATAACTGACCGGACGCGCTCAGCCGCGTCCGATTCTCCAACGGTCACTGACCCCAACGGTCAAACCAATGACCGGACGCGCCGGTCCCGAGTGACCGGACGCGCTCCAGTCAACGACCGGACGCGCCGATCGCATAGCACCACGCGCCCGCGAAGTAACGACCGGACGCGCCCCTCGCAACGACCGAACGCGACAGTGCCCGCGTCCGGTTTGAGTCCAGTAAGCTCCCTCGATGATCGGACACGTCTGATCATGTGTGACCGGACGCGCCTCGCGTCCGATCGTACTCAGTTTCCTTTGGACACCTGACCAGACGCGCCGGTCCCGCGAGTGACCGGACGCGCCGGTTGCAAACCCTAGCACCCGCGCCTGCACTGTACTGACCGGACGCGTCCGGTCATACCATGACCGCGTCCGGTGCAGCGTCCGGTCACCTCTGTGACCTCCGTTCGCCTCCGTTTCTTTTTCGACTTCCGGTGTAGTGGAAAATAGGCATTTCAAGTTCCCAAAAAACGCCTGAATCCCACGCTCGCAAGCTCGGCGGGAGGGAGAGAGAGACCCAAACCCTCTCTACCGCTCAAACTTCATCGCCTTCGCAAATGTGCCAACACCAACAAGTGATCACCACCTTGTGCACGTGTGTTAGCATTTTTATAATCATTTTCGAAGGTTTTCCAGTTAGCTCACTAGGCCCTACATGCAATGCACTTCATGAATTCACCTAGTGGCACCCGTGCATCGAATAACCGATAAGACTTCCCCTCTTAATAGTTCGGCTATCGATCCTAAACCACTCACACCCTCTATGGTGTCTTGAGTGGAAAACAAAATGGCCCTATGGTTATACCTTTGCCTTGAGCCCATTTTGTTTCTCCAAAAGATATGATCCACTTCATATCATCACATGACCATCTCGATCCATCGACCTTGACTTCACTTGCTCTTCACCGTTGCATCGGTCCATCGGCGCCAAGTCTTGCTTAAGCTTCACCATCGCATGGTCCTTCGCTTCGAAGCCTTGACTTGCCCTTCACCTTCACAACCGGTCCATCGAGCCAAGCATCACCTCGGTCTTCATCATCTTGGTCACATGAGTCAATGTCATGTTTCATATTCAATGACCACCTTTATCTAAATCATCCACTTAGATACAAAGGTTAGTCCTAGGTTTCATCAATTAGCCAAAACCAAACTAGGGACTTTCAATCTCTCCCTTTTTGGTAATTGATGATAACCCTCACAAAGATGATTTTGATAATAAAAGTTTTGAACTTGTCATACTTGTCCAATCATTTTGCTCATAAGTAAAGTTTGGACAATTATCACAAGCTCGATTTTGGTAGCATTAGCTCTCTCTCTGCATATGTTCATAGAGTTTGGATTGAAAGCTTTGCACATATGCATAGATAGAAGTGTTGAGAGAGTAATTCTACCAAAATGATGCTAAGGTGTAAGAAATGGACCTTTGAAGCGTGATACCAATCGGAGTTGCCTTTTACACCATCCTTAGCATCAAGGAGTAACTAGACATCCATCACAACTCAAGAACCCCATGAGATCAACATTATATGTAAAGGTTCTTGGACCACTTGTACCACTTGTAGAGCTTTAAGCATGTCTAGATACCACATGTAAATTATTCCTATGCATGCTAGTAGATCATTTCATCATTCAAGTTCTATACTAGCATTGCACCACACAAGCATGTATATTGAATTTTAAAAACATGTGCAATGAGCAAGTCATATGAGAATGCATAAACAAATGCAACAACTTTGTTTATGAGCTTGCTCCCCCTACTTGTGTGCATCAAAATTTTATTTACCCCTTTATCATGTTGAATCATCTTTTTCTCTCCCCCTTTGTCAACAACTTACCCAAAAATGGGATCAAATTGTGGAGAGAAAAAAATGTTGGATGGAGTAGGTTAGAATTTAATTTGATACCACATGTAAGGTTAAAAATTTTATCAAATTTGGTTCAACCTAGAATACTTGCCAAAGATATTTAATTCGATTTGAACCAAAAACAAGCTTCTTCACTCCTCATAATAAGGGTTATCTTGTCTATGTTGAATTAAACACTTATAGCAAATCTTCTAGATTCAACACTAGGTTTACAAGCTCACAAACATGTCATATGCCACCACTAGATCAAAAACAAGCATAGAAGCAATAGTGGTAACATATATCCATCAAATTCATTTGATTTATCATGAATGCTTATGCGTACCACTTATTATGTCTATATGCTCTAGCAAGTCCTTAGCATAGGATGAATGACATGTCAATCAATTTTACCTTACAATGTTGAAGGAGAGGCATGTCAATAAGTGGGTGGGGTGCATTCAACTCATGTTTGAGAAATCAAGAATATTCAATTCATTCCTTAGTTTGCAAAACCTCTTTTCATCAAGTGGCTTGGTGAGAATATCGGCAAGTTGATCATCGGTGCCAACACTTTCAATGGCAATATCTCCTTTTTGTTGATGATCTCTAATGAAATGATGCCTTATGTCAATATGTTTTGTTCTTCCATGTTGAACCAGGTTTTGTATCATCTTGATTGCACTTTCATTATCACATAGCAATGACACATTCTTGAAGTTGAGGCCATAATCCTTCAAAGTTGATTTCATCCATAGCAATTGTGCACAACAACTCCCCGCACTCACATATTCGGCTTCGGCGGTAGAGATTGCCACACTATTTTGTTTCTTTGAGGACCATGACACAAGTGATCTTCCAAGTAATTGACATGTGCCACTTGTGCTCTTTCTATTGATCTTGCAACCCCCATAGTCGGAGTCTAAATATCCAATCAATTCAAACTTTGACCCTTTGGGATACCATAGTCCAACATCTCTTGTTTGCTTCAAGTACCTCAATATTCTCTTTGCGGCCGTGAGATGACTCTCTCTAGGTGAGGCTTGATATCTAGCATACATGCAAACACTAAACATGACATCCGGCCTTGATGCGGTGACATAGAGTAGACTTCCAATCAAAGACCGATATTCCTTTTGATTCACCATTTTCCATCAAAATCACTATCCAAATTGCCATTTGTACTCATTGGAGTTGAAATTGGCTTTGCATCTTGCATTCCAAACTTCTTCAACATGTCCCTTATGTATTTCCCTTGACTCACAAATGTTCCATTCTTCAATTGTTTGACTTGGAGACCAAGGAAGTAGCTAAGTTCACCAATCATAGACATTTCAAACTCTTTGGTCATCATAGCACCAAATTCTTCACAATATGCTTGATCGGTTGATCCAAAGATGATGTCATCAACATATATTTGCACTATGAATAGATCATTCCCAATCTTCTTGATGAATAGAGTTGTATCAACCTTGCCCATCTTGAATCCCTTAGAGAGAAGGAAACCCTTAGCCTCTCATACCATGCTCTAGGTGCTTGCTTTAAGCCATATAAAGCCTTCTTCAACTTGTACATATGGTTGGGGTTCTTGTCATCTTCAAATCCGGGAGGTTGCTCAACAAAGACTAACTCATTGATAATCCCATTGAGAAATACACTTTTGACATCTATTTGATATAGTTTGATGTTGTGTGCACAAGCATAAGCCAATAGAATCCTTATTGCCTCCAATCTTGCCACGGGAGCATATGTCTCATCATAGTCAAGACCTTCTACTTGAGTGTAACCTTGAGCAACTAGTCTTGCTTTGTTTCTCACCACAATGCCATCTTGATCTTGCTTGTTTTTGAACACCCATTTGGTTCCAATCACATTGTAGTCATTTGGTCTTTCTACCAATTCCCAAACATCATTTCTTGTGAAATTGTTTAGTTCTTCTTGCATAGCCATAATCCAATCAGCATCCCTCAAAGCTTCTTATATTTTCTTTGGTTCTATGGTTGACACAAATGATGCATGCTCACAAAACATAGCCAATCTTGATCTTGTTTGCACACCACTTCTAATATCACCAATAACACTATCAATGGGGTGATCTCTTGCAACATGTTGTGGTCGGTGTACTTGCACTTGATTGCTTGAGCTTGGTTGATCACTGGATGTATCTTGATGAGATGAACTAGCATCATGATCTTGCACTTGAGAGTCACTAGCTAGCTTGAATGGAGAACTTAGCACTTGATCTTTATCATCATCTTGAATATCAATAACTTGCTTTGCTCTAATGTCCCCAATGTCCATGTTCTTCATTGCTTCCACCAATTGAGTTCCACCAACATCATCTAGATTCTCTTCTTCATCTTGTGACCCATTGGTTTCATCAAATTGCACATTATGGACTTCTTCTAGAATGCCACTTGAATTGTTCTAAACTCCATAAGCTTTGCTTGTAGTTGAATAACCAAGTAGGAACCCCTCATCACATCTCTTGTCAAACTTTCCCAATCTAGTGCCCTTTTTCAAGATATAGCATTTGCAACCAAACACTCTAAAGTAAGAAATATTGGGCTTTCTTCCATGAAGTAGCTCATATGGGGTCTTCTCTAGCAATGGATGACAATATAGTCTATTGATGTAGTAGCAAGCGGTATTGATTGCTTCATCCCAAAAAGATTGACTCACATTGTACTCATAAAGCATTGATCTAGCCATATCAAGCAATGTTCTATTCTTTCTCTCAACTAGGCCATTTGATTGTGGAGTGTACTTGGCCGAGAATTGATGTCCAATGCCATAGTGATCACAAAGTTCTTCAATTCTTGTATTCTTGAACTCACTTCCATTGTCACTTCTCACTTTCTTGATTCTAATCTCAAACTCATTGTGAACTCTAGTGAGAAAGGTCTTGAAGGTGTCAAACACTTCACTTTTGTCACTAAGAAAGAATACCCATGTGAATCTTGTGAAGTCATCCACTATGACAAAGCCATACTTATTACCACCTAAGCTTGAGTATGTTGTTGGGCCAAATAGATCTATGTGCATCAAATCAAATACTTTGCATGTGCTCATTGTACTCTTCTTTGGATGTGAGCTTCCAACTTGCTTCCCGGCTTGACATGCGCTACAAAGCTTGTTCTTCTCAAATTCAATATCTTTCAAACCATTGACAAGATTGTGAGTTATAAGCTTCTTCAATTGTTTCATGCCAACATGACCAAGCCTTCTATGCCAAAGCCAACCCATGCTTGATTTGGAGATTAAGCAAGTTGTCAAAGAAGTTTCTCTAGCATTAAAGTCAACTAGGTAGAGATTCTCATATCTAAAGCCTTTGAATGCCACATTTGAACCATCCATACTAATAACTTCCATATCATCAACCCCAAAGATACATTTGTAGCCTAGATCACATATTTGTGCCACGGATAGAAGATTGAAATCTAAACTCTCAACTAGCAACACATTGGAGATACTCAAGTCATTTGATATTGCAATCTTGCCCAAGCCAATAACCTTGCCTTTCTTGTTATTGCCAAATGTGATAGAATCAACACCACTATTATTGTCATTGATTGAGTCAAACATTCTTGATGTACCGGTCATGTGTTGAGTGCACCCACTATCAATAATCCAATGCCTTCCTCCGGCTTTGTAATTGACCTACAAGCAAATCAATGAAGTTTAGGAACCCATTTTTGCTTGGGTCCTTGTAGGTTAGTAACTAAGCTCTTTGGTACCCAAATAGCCTTCTTCTTTGGGCCAACAATGGGTGTACCAATAAACTTAGCTTGCACACCCTTCACACCTTTGGTAAGCACATAGCAAGAATCAAAAGGTATAGCATTAACAAATTTCTTGCTTTGGTTCTTTTTATTACAATTATGCTCTAGGTGCCCAACTTGCTTGCATCTATTGCAAAACCGACCATTGCTCTTCACAAAGCTAGGCTTTGGAATTGCAAAGGCCGACTTGCCTTTCTTAGGGGTGTAGCCCAATCCCTCTTTGTTAAGAGAGAACCTTTGGCTACCCAAGCACTTAAGCAAGCGGGCCTCACCACCATAGGCCTTGCCTAGGGCGTGAGTGAGCTCATCCACCTCTCTCTTGAGAGTCTCATTCTCAACCATTAGTGAGGTATCACAAGTGAAACCATCACTAGTAGTGGAGATAGAGTTGGTGATGGTGGATGAAGAGTTACAAGAAGGGTTAGCATTTGTCATGATGATAGGATTATAAAAAGATTCATCAATTATATCACATGTAACACCTATATCACATGATACAACATCCTCCTTCTTTGCTTGTTGCTCAAGTAGCAATGAGTGAGCTTTTTCAAGCTTGGAATGAGCCTTACTAAGATCCTCATGGTCTTCCACTAGACTCTCATGAGTGGTCTTAAGCTCACCAAGAACTTTCTCAAGTATTGCTACTTTCATTGAAAGCTTTTTACACTCCTTGTTCTTGGCAATAGCTATGTCTCTAGTTTGTTGCATCAAGTCATATAGTTATTCTTTAGTTGGTTCATCATCATCATTTTCATTATCATTATTATTATCATTATCACTATCATGAACATATTCCATTTCACTTTCATCATCACTCTCATCATATAATACCTTAGCTTCTTTGGCCATGAAGCACGAAGAGGATGAATCAAATAGTGAAGGCTTCTTGTTGATAGCAATGGAAGCAAAAGCCTTGTTGGATGATTCTTCTTCTTCTTCTTCTTCTTCATCACTTTCCCAAGTGACCACATAGGCTCCGTTCTTGCTCTTCTTGAAATTCATCTTGGCTTCTCTCTTTTTCTTCTCAAACTTGCCCCTCTTGTTGTTCTTCTTCTTGTCATAGGGACATTTGGCTTGAAGATGTTCGGTGCTATCACAATTGAAGCACATTCTTTGTTGCTCATTGCTCTTGAAGTTGTCATTTCTCTTTTTGAAGCCTCTTCTTTTAATGAACATGTGACCCATTTTCTTAACTATAAAAGCAAATGCCTCATCATCAATTTCATAATCTTCATCTTCACTATTGTCTTCTTCTTCTTCAATGATGGTAGCTTTGCCCTTGGAGGAGATGGCCTTGAATGCCACGGTCTTCTTCTTCTTCTTCTCATCTTCCACCTTCTCATTGTCATCAACATCTTGATCATATTTGTCATAGGTCAATACTTCACCAAGCAAATCATTAGGCTTCATTACTTTAAGCCCATCTCTTTGCAACATCATGATCAACATCTTGAATCTTCTAGGTAAGCTCAATAAAAACTTGTGACAAAAATCTTGATCTTGAGTCTTGTGCCCTAAGATCTTGAGATCATTGACTATCACTTGCAATCTATGAAACATTTCAATGATTGTTTTATCATCCTTTTTCTTGAAGTTCTCAAACTCACTCTTGAGCCCATATAGCTTGGCACTCTTCACAACCTTAGTGCCCTCATATGTTTCACTCAACCTTGTCCATACTTCATATGCCAATTCTAAGTCCTTGATGCCCTCAAATACTTTTGTGTCAATACCATGGTAAAGTGTATTGAGAGCCATTCTATTGCATGTTCTATTTGCTCTATCTTCATCGGTGAGATGATCAGGATCAATGATAGCAAAGTCATTCTCGGTGACTTGCAAAACTCTCTCATGAATAGAACCAAGGTACATTGTCATCTTTCTCTTCCAATGAGCAAAAGAACTAACACCATCAAAGAACGGTGGCTTGCCCCCAACATGATTGAACACAATTTGAGCCATTTTTCACACCGAAGGATGTTAAGCCTTGATTAAAATGGTGACCATGGCTCCGATACTAATTGTAAGGTCCTAGATGGCTAGAGGGGGGGGTGAATAGCCTATAAAAATTTCTACAAGATTCACTAAGCAAACTTGTTAGAATAACAAACGGCACAAAGCGAGTTTTGCTTAGCCTACGGTTGTGTTGCAAGCCTCCTATCCACAAGTCTAGTAGATTATGATCTCTTGTTCACACAAGGGCTATGTCACTAATTTTACACTAGTGAGCAAGCTAACAACTACTAGTAAAGGCTATCACTAGAGTTACATAAGATAATCTAGTAAATGTAAATGCAAGAGATAGGATTATGAATCTTATACCGACGGTGGAGTGAAGATGTTGCCAATCACCAAGATGATATACAACCAATCAATATTGAAAACAACACAATATGAAGACCAATCACCGGAAGACAAGAGACATAATATTTTTGTTCACCCGGTGTTCACTTGTGCACCGACAAGCTACGTCACCGGTTGTGTCGACCAACACTTAGATGGTTCCTTGGTGTGACCCTCAAGTCACTTGCCCCTCAAGGCACACCCCACAAGGCACCGCAAGACACCACTCTCAAGTGAGGTAACTCAATGACACGCGCAATGTAATAGAGTTGCTTTTGGCGTCCCGCCGAGGAAAGCACAAGAACCTCTACAATCAACCGGAGGTGGCCAAGAACAATCACCTTCTCTTGCCAACGCCTCCAACAATCTCCAAGCCAGCTAGGAGCGGTACTCTCTAAGAGTGACAAGAAATTCACCGGCTAAACCACCCATAAGTGCCACTAGATGCCCTCAAGCTATGCAATGCACTTTGGGATCACTCAATCTCACTTTTGATTTGCAATCAAGCAAGAGAGATGAGTGGGAGGAGATGCTCTAGCTCAAAGGATGCACAAGAATGTTAGAAATCACGAGAGACCTCCCCAAGGGTCGGCCAACGAGTATTTATAAGCATCCCATCCAAATAGAGACGTTATACCCCTTCACTGGGTCTGTTCGGGATGACCAGACGCGCCGGTCATAACTGACCGAACGCGCTCAATCGCGTCCGATTCTCCAACGGTCACTGACCCCAACGGTCAAACCAATGACCGGACGCGTCTCTCAGAATGACCGGACGCGTCGGTCCCGAGTGACCGGACGTGCTCCAGTCAACGACCGGACGCGCCGATCGCACAACACCGCGCGCCCGCGAAGTAACGACCGGACGCGCCCCTCGCAATGACCGGACGCGACAGTGCCCGCGTCCGGTTTGAGTCCAGTAAGCTCCCTCGATGATCGGACGCGTCCGATCATGTGTGACCGGACGCGCCTCGCGTCCGATCGTACTCAGTTTCCTCTAGACACCTGACCGGACGCGCCGGTCCCGCGAGTGACCGGACGCGCCGGTTGCAAACCCTAGCACCCGCGCCTGCGCTGTACTGACCGGACGCGTCCGGTCATACCATGACCGCGTCCGGTGCAGCGTCCGGTCACCTCTGTGACCTCCGTTCGCCTCCGTTTCTTTTCCGACTTCCGGCGTAGTGGAAAATAGGCATTTCAAGTTCCCAAAAAACGCCTGAATCCCACGCTCGCAAGCTCGGCGGGAGGGAGAGAGAGACCTAAACCCTCTCTACCGCTCAAACTTCATCGCCTTCGCAAATGTGCCAACACCAACAAGTGATCACCACCTTGTGCACGTGTGTTAGCATTTTCATAATCATTTTCGAAGGTTTTCCAGTTAGCTCACTAGGCCCTACATGCAATGCACTTCATGAATTCACCTAGTGGCACCCGTGCATCGAATAACCGATAAGACTTCCCCTCTTAATAGTTCGGCTATCGATCCTAAACCACTCACACCCTCTATGGTGTCTTGAGTGCAAAACAAAATGGCCCTATGGTTATACCTTTGCCTTGAGCCCATTTTGTTTCTCCAAAAGATATGATCCACTTCATATCATCACATGACCATCTCGATCCATCGACCTTGACTTCACTTGCTCTTCACCGTTGCATCGGTCCATCGGCGTCAAGTCTTGCTCAAGCTTCACCATCGCATGGTCCTTCGCTTCGAAGCCTCGACTTGCCCTTCACCTTCACAACCGGTCCATCGAGCCAAGCATCACCTCGGTCTTCATCATCTTGGTCACATGAGTCAATGTCATGTTTCATATTCAATGACCACCTTTATCTAAATCATCTACTTAGATACAAAGGTTAGTCCTAGGTTTCATCAATTAGCCAAAACCAAACTAGGGACTTTCAATCTCTCCCTTTTTGGTAATTGATGACAACCCTCACAAAGATGATTTTGATAATAAAAGTTTTGAACTTGTCATACTTGTCCAATCATTTTGCTCATAAGTAAAGTTTGGACAATTATCACAAGCTCGATTTTGGTAGCATTAGCTCTCTCTACATATGTGCATAGAGTTTGGATTGAAAGCTTTGCACATATGCATAGATAGAAGTGTTGAGAGAGTAATTCTACCAAAATGATGCTAAGGTGTAAGAAATGGACCTTTGAAGCGTGATACCAATCGGAGTTGCCTTTTACACCATTCTTAGCATCAAGGAGTAACTAGACATCCATCACAACTCAAGAACCCCATGAGATCAACATTATATGTAAAGGTTCTTGGACCACTTGTACCACTTGTAGAGCTTTAAGCATGTCTAGATACCACATGTAAATTATTCCTATGCATGCTAGTAGATCATTTCATCATTCAAGTTCTATACTAGCATTGCACCACACAAGCCTAGTGGGCCCTAGAGTCTGGTTGGGCCCGCTTGTCATATGAGAGAGAGTCACGGGAGGGGGGGGGAATCGAGTCTTCGTCTTCTACCTCTGTCGGCCGAGCGTCGGAGGGCGAACACCGGCTAGCCAACCGGCGGTGGGGCGGTCGACGGCGGCGAGGGTGCCCGTGCGGCACCAAGGGGCCCATGCGCACCCACCGGTGCACATAGTCTCGCTTGACCGGCTCGGAGGAGGCAGGGCCACGAGCGCCTACGGTCGACAGCAGCGCCACCGCGGCCGGTCGTGCCTCGGCGGCGGTCTTGGCCAGGGGAGTTGCACGGTGGCTCGTCTGGAGGAGCGCGCACGCGCAGAGGAGCGTAGCTCAGACAATGGAGGACCGAGGTGGCATAACCACCTCGAGCTCGAGCATGGGCGGCAATGGCGGCTGTGGCCGTGGGGGCTTCAAATTTGTGAGCTGAGAACGACGGTGAGGCAAGGGAAGAGGTGCATCGAGCGCGGTGGGTGGTGGTGAGGATGTTTCGGTGCTTAGCTCGGCTAAAGATGCCTGGGCACGTGGAGGCAAGGTAGGAGCTCCGCCCACGCATGGCCTCCACATCCTAGCCACGCGTCGTTCACTGAAGCCCGACATCGAGCACGTGGTGTGCGTGAAGCCATCTGACTTGGAGGCAATGGTTGGGCTGGCTATGGGCCAAACTAGGCTATGGACCAATTGTCAAAGTTGTTCACCTCAGTATACTCTACAATTTTTATTTAAGCACCATGGTCATAAGACCCACAGATTAGGAGATAATCAGTCCTCAAATCACCAGTGTCAACAAGTTAAGCTAGGGCTCGGTTTTGGGATTTTGAAATGCCAAACTTGGTCAAATTGATCCCAACTTTTTACATGTTGTTCTCCAACAAATTGTTTCCAACTTTCATTTTTGGACCAATTGAAGTTACTTAGTAAAAACTCAAGAACGTGGGATGTCAATGTCGAAGACACTGAAATCGGGGTTTTAAAATTGTTTAAGTGTTGGAAACAGTCCCAATTCTGACTTGTGGGCCTTGTTTGAGCATGTTACACACATTTTCATGACTTGACTCTTAAACAAAGTTTGTTCCTTATAAAATTCTCTACGACTTTGTCAAAGGGTGCATAGTCATGCAAAGCTCCTAAGTCACACTTTTGAAATGGTCAAACCAAAGGGCTCCAGGGTCCATACATGGTCAACCACCAATTAGAAGCATATTTAGGCAAAATGATCAACATGAACATTGTTCCATTAAGTGTCCTAAGTGTAGTTAAGGTCTTGTAGAGTTCATCTAGAGTCATTTGGACAAGTTTACAAGGTTTGGTTGATGATCTATAGTTCCATTAACTTAATGGGACAGATTCCAATAGGAATGGAACTTATCATTTCATGTGACTTTTTGATTCCAAACTTCATGAAACTTTTTCAGGGATCAATATAGATAGGTACTAAGGTGAGACACATGAAGATATTGCAATAACACTATCCAAGCATATATCTTGAAAATGGGCCTATATGTAAAGCAATGGTGCACCATCCAACTTTAGGTTAGGCTCATCTCCATAGGTTGACCTTGATATCGTCATCTCCACTAATCTATCATGTTTGAACTTAAACCCACTACTTAATTAGTGATAAACACCTAGGGTGTTACAGTCCTTAACTGACTCAGTCGGAGACAGTACAGGGGACTCCTTTCCCGATGCAAGTCTACCGACCGGTCCCAAATTATCAGCATTAACATTCATCAAGTGATTGTCCAACAACCCTTCAAACTTTGTTTAAAAGTTTTAAAGTTTTCTCATTAAGCAATGCTAAGCATACTAAGCATTTTTAAATCAAAACAGTAACAAGGATGGTATTGGAATATCAAGGATGATAATGCAGTAATTAGGTTATCACTCAACTCTTAGCACTTAATGCAATAAAGCTGTAATAAAAGTAAGTAAACTTTTCAAATTGCAAGGTAAGTTTAGATGTAACCGGGGCTTGCCTTGGTCGACGGGAAACTCAGGCTCGGGTTCAGTACCGCAGATGTCAAACCCTACTTCCACGGACGATGGTTCTTCTACGGGGATGGGTTCGGCTTCGGTACCCTCCTCTTTTACGGGAACTATACGTAATGATAATGCATGCTTTAGGATGATGATATAATAAACATGATGCTCGATGGATGCTTAACAGAGTTAACAACTTGAGTACAACTTCCCTTCACGGTATAGTTGAACAACAAAAGCTTCTAACCTAACCCTAATCTAGGGTCCGATTACCCTAATCAACTTATTACGGGATTTTGTTAAACACATGAAATAACAATAATCAAGAATTAACAACATGATTAGGAAAGCTTAAGCAACCAATTAAGAACGCTAAAGGTCATCAAGGGTTAATGACCTAAAGGCAACACTCAACCATAAAGTCAAGCAACATTAATTATTATGCCCTAATTACCTGGTTAATCAATTAATTAATCAAAGCATAAGTTTAAGAATAAAAATTAACTTAATCTAATTAAGCTAAAATTTTTAATTTAAGAAGCTTATATTATAATTAGATGATAAAACAATTTCCATGATTTTTGGATAAATAAATAAGCCTAGAAAAATTAATTAAGGACCACTTACGAATTAAATGGACTAATTAATTAACCTACAAAAAGTACTTAAAATTGATATTTATTATTTTTCTTAAATAGTACACAGTGTAAAAGGGTTACTCAAAAATTTTCACAATTTTTGGAATTATAAATAATTTATAACATAAATAACAAAACTGAAAATCATTTTACATTTTTGGAAAAGGAAAAACAAAAACTATCAACGCGGGCTGCTTCTTCTCCTTTCCCTCCTCTCGGCCCGGCCCAACCGATCGCGCGCAGCCCGTTGTCGCGGCCCGGCCTGCTCGCGAGCCCGCTCCCGCTCTCTCTCTCTGACTCCCGGGTCCCGCCTGTCATCCCCCGCTCCCTCTCTTCTCCTTCTCTCCCGCGCGCGCGGACGCGACACCGTGGTGACCACCGACGGTGAGCTCACCGTCGGCGAGTCTCCGGTGAATCGGACCCGTGCCAACCGTCCCAACACCACCACCCGAACCCCGCGAACCTAACTGTGACACAACTTGGACCTTCTACCGCACGGAGGGGACCCTACCGTGGCCATGGCGGTCTCGGCGGCGACCCGAACGGCGACGCGACGAGCAAAACGCGACTACGGTACGGTAGCGACTAAAACAAGAGGAGCATCACGTGAAGGGGCTCACAGTGAGTGCGTTGAGCAACTTGGGGGCAACGGAGAGGCGCTGGAATGGTCGATCCACGGTGAGGCGGTCACGGTGGCGTCGCTGCCGGCCGCGAGGAAGAAGATGGCTTGCGGGCTAGTGTAGAGGAGTTGAGGCGCAATCGGGGGCTCCAGGAGATGCGCGCACACGCTGCGGAGCTGGAGGCGAGAGCTGCTGGGCGGTGGAGCAACAGCGGCGGCAAATTTGGGCGGCGGAGGGCGGTGGCCGGTCGCGGCGAGAAGCGGAGGAGGAAGAGAAAACGACTTGGCCGACGACGATGGCTTTTATAGACGAGGCCAGGCGGTGCTGTGGCGACACGCGGAGTAAACCGACCGTGACGAGGCGGTCGCGGGACGCCGCGGGCGCGCCTGGAAGCGGAGCGAAGGTCGCCGGCGTCGTCGGGAGGTGGCGTGCGGTGAATGACGAGGATTTCAAATTAATTACCGAATTGCCACTGGAAGAAAATTTGAAATTACATTCAAATCTTCAATAGAAGTTGAAAATATGTAAATACAAAAGTTGTTCCATTTTCAAATATCTACAACTTTCTTAATATGAACATTTTCCAAATAGGCTTAGTTTTTGAAATTTGAATTTGAATTCAAAAAGGAACATTTTCTGGAATTCTGAAAAACCAAAATTACTTTGAATTTTGTATTGAAACTTCAAAAATTCAAAATACCAAAGTTGTACATCTAGGGCAGACCTACAACTTTTCTATTAAACATATTTTCAAATTATGCCTCCATTTTGAAATTGGATAGGGAAAATGAAAAGGGGACAATTTTGAGATTTGAATCTTTTCAAAATTACTTCAAATTTTACACTGAAACTTTGAAAACTCAAAACATCAAACTTGTAGCCCTTGAAAAGATCTACAAACTTGGTTTTACACTTTTTCCCAAATTTTTCTTAGATTTTGATCTATACCAAAAGGGGTAAAACTAGGGTTTTGTTTTTCAGGGTTTCCGGAAAGGTTTTGAATTGAAACTTGATTCTTTCTTAACTTGGGGTTACTTAGGGATCACACCCTCACCCTAGGGTATCATTGAGTCAAGCCTCACATGGTTGACCAAATGGCTCCCTAGGTTGACCAGTTTGACTTAAGAAATTCTTTTAGTAATTTCTCAAATTTGAATTCGAATTCGAATCGGAAAACTTGTAACAAGCTTTGGATTCCAAACCCTAACTCAAACTTGAAGCTTTATTTTATAAGTTGGACTTGAGCTTATACCCTACACTTGGCACTAGTGTATAACACCGTCATACACCTCAAATTACGCAAGGCATAAACTAAGTATTTGCGGTGATAGTCGAAATTAGGGTTTTCGGATTTCGAACCACACAACGAGAAACACATCCAACCTAAGAATTCAAACTCTTTTTAGTTGATGCATAACATTGTTAACCTAATCATGGATGATTTCCAGTGCAAATGATGACATGGCAGGTCTTTAGTTACTATAACACCAGGGGTGTTACAGAGGACGATGTGATTGGTGATGCTGAGGCGCTCTTAGGCCCTCGTGCTGCTGAGGAGCTCTTCAACCGGACTCATGCACGGCTTCGACGAGGCCATTGCACAGCTCCTTTATGTTGCTATCTGTGATGTGTTCAGCTGAGTTTTACCTTGATGTTGATTTTTTCTATATTGAAAGAGATGTAACTCTGCTGGAAACGTGCCTGGGCAGGCACGAGCACGAGCGTGCTGCCGTGCCAAACGGCCCGGCACGGCACGCTCCAGAGAGTTTAGGGCCGTGCCCGTGTCTAACTGACGGCACGGCGGCACTATCAGGGACGGCACGGCAGGCACGCGGGCCAGATCGTGCCGTGCCCAACCGTGCCCGTGCCGTGCCGTGCCGGGCCGACCGTTTGGAAAACTATAATCTCATCACTATATGACTATGTATTATGCGTACATACATGTATACAACATACGCTACACACAGTAGTATGCATGGATATGTCAGGGAGGGCGCGGGGTCCATATATATATCCCGTACGCGTACATTCAAGCGGCGCCTGGACCACGTACGGCGCGGGCCCTGACTTCTCCTATCGTATACGTCACTGTCGTTCCGGTAGCACGTCACCTTGTGGCTACTCCATTTTTTTTTTTTTTACTTGGAGCAGCAGCTCTGGTGTACTAGGGCCCAGTTTGGTTAAAATTTTTTTTGCAAAAGAACAGTAGATTCTCCGTCACATCGAATCTTTAGACGCATGTACGAAGCATTAAATATAGATAAAAAATAAAACTAATTACACAGTTTAGACGAAATGGACGAGACGAATCTTTTAAGCCTAATTAGACCATGATTGAACACTAATTATCAAATAACAACAAAAGTGCTACAGTTATATTTTGCCAAAAATTTTGCCAACTAAACCAGGCAGGCCTAGGAGTAGATCTGGAGCGGCAAATCGTGGCCGCCCGCCGTAGCCCACGGACCACGGCCCGCACGCCCCGTCCGTTCGCCATCGCCGGTGAAAAGTGCTGTATACCAGTACAACTCCGTATACGTATAGTTTAGGTGCTCTTGCACCTCCACTCTTTTTCCCTTGGAAAAGGTACTCCCTCCGGTCATGGAAGGTGTCGTCCGGAAAACGTGTCTAGGAGAGACACACGTTTTTCTAACGACATTTTAAATGGCACGGAGGGAGTACGTCATTTAGCATAAAAACAGTGGAGCGTAGGGAGCAGTCCCAGACACCAACAGCCGAGCTGGTAAATAATCGGAAACCGGGAAGGAGCGGGGCAAGGCCCAAAGGTGATGAGGTGAGTCAGTACGTCGCAGGTCGTCAGGTCAGTGGCAGCGATGAGCGACCCTCCGTGTAGGGCGTCCAGCGACCATGTGGGCTCTGCTGCTTGCAAACAGTTTGCAAGGACCGCCCGTACCAGTACGATCGATGGGTCCTGGCCAGGCCGTCACATGTACTACAGTAGAGTAGGATGGGAAGCCTACGTCACGCAACGAATGGTCAAATCCGTTGCGTACCGGCGCGCGTGAACCAGTGATCCCCCGCTTGGCTGCCCACCGGGACAGGCCACAGGCCACAGCCTAGGCGGGTTTAGATGCAAAAATTTTTATAAAATGGTATTACAGCTTTTTTCATTGTTATTTGGTAAATATTGTTCAATCATGGTCTAATTAGGCTTAAAATATTTGTCTTGTCCATTTCGTCTAAACTGTATAATTAGTTTTATTTTTTTATCTATATTTAATGCTTCATACATGTGTTAAAGATTCGATATGACGAGGAATCTAAAAAATTTTATAAAATTGTCTGAGAACTAAACATGTCCCTGGCCGGCGCCGTGGGAACGAGCGAAGGAGAGGTGGAGAGGGAGAGATGTGGTCCTACACACGACGCACCCGCTGCCTGCGCGTTCACATGCACATGTCCATGTCCATGCATGCATGCCTGGGCAGCGCGAGAGCGCTATCTGTATCTGGCCCTTGTTTAGATTGAAGATTTTTTCAACGTGATGAATAATACTACTTTCGTCTTATTTGACAAATATTGTCCAATCGTACACCAACTAGGCTCAAAAGATTCATCTCGTGATTTTGAACTAAACTGTGTAATTAGATATTTTTTTACCTACATTTAGTACTCCATGCAAGCGGCTAAAAATTGATGTGATGGAGAGAGAGTGAAAAAACTTGGAATTTTGAGGTGATCTAAACATGGGGCCTGATTGATGCCGCCGAAAGCGCGACCCGTGCTTGCCAATGCCAACCTGCTGAGCAGACACCAGCTGGGGGGCCAAGCGCCATGCATGTCCTTGGCAGTCGGCACTGGATCGCTGCCGCGCGTGTCGGCGCCAACTCCTCCGTCGTCCGCTGGACCGGTGGAGGGGCCTGCAAGGCAGGGATTCGGATCTTCTGTCATCTCCTTCGGCCTGGTTTAGTTACCAATTTTAATCCTCAAATTCCATTATGCAAAAAGAAGATTCCTATCACATCAAAATGCCGGCACATGTATGGAGTATTAAATGTAGATGAAGTTAAAAACTAATTACACAGTTTTGTTGTACTTTGCGAGACGAACATTTTGAGCCTAATTAGTTAAAGTTTGGACAATTTTTACCACCAATTCTGCATCTAAACCAGGGCTTCGTTAAAAGCACCATCCGTCTTTTGTGCTGCTTATTCGGAAATCAGGAGAACATCACGATGTCGCTCGCGCGTGCGCATGCAGTGCAGTCATGAACCCATGGGAGTGCTGTGTATATGTATTTTTGTACGAGTACCCAGAATTAGAAAGAAAGAGCTTCTAGATGTTCACCAGCACACGTAGCGCGACGCAGGATGGTGGAGTTCCACCCGGCCCACTGAATATATATATATATATATATATATATATATATATATATATATATATATATATATATATATATATATATATATATATATATATATATATATATGATCCGTTCCGTCCAATGCAACAAAATCAGAGCAATCAGGAGAGGTAGTAGATCGAATAGAAAAGCTAAAAGATTCTAGAGGTACGTACGTAGTACTTGTTAGAGAATTAGGTAATTTTCAGATTAATTCCCAGATTAAAACCAGAATATAAATCATGACATATTGATGAATTAGATTAAGCATGTATAGAATACTAGCATGACAGATCAGCATAATGCATAGTATAAGCATAAACATGATTGTGATTGTAAGCATAGCATAGAGGAAACATTATGAATGATAAGATTAGATCACGAGAATAAAACCTGACGACTGTAGATGTAGTAGATGGTGATGAAGATGTAGATGACACGTCGATGCAGCCTTCAGAAGACGAACCGTCGTGAACTTAGGAGCAGTCGCGCGAAGAGCGCTTCCCAAAAACCTTATTCGCCTTCTTCCGGTGCAGGATCGCAAAGATGAGGGTTCCGGAGACCTGCTCTCCCAAACGCCGGTGCACGTAGACGATCGAGATGGAGAAACTACGGTGACAGCGCAGTAGCAAGAAGAGGAAAATACTAATTTACTACCTTTGGGATATTCTAACTGAAACTCCCAATTGTAGTTTTTGGTGTGTATTTTTCCAGGAGGATAGGTACATATATATATGGAGGAAAACCCCTACCTCTATATCAACTAGTAATATGGTACTAATTAATGTTGTACCTCCCACCTCTATTCTTGGACTTAAACATTAAAGCCCATTAGGAAACACATGTATTGGGCCTTTGAGATTTATTAGAATTTCTTCATATGAATTTAGGGGAATATCCATATAAATTCTAACAATCCCCCACCAGATCTCAATTGCCCAGTATAGACATTTTCCTTCTCTCTCACAACTGTTTTATATACTAGTGTTTCAGCAGAGACTGTTAAGTTGAACATCTGCCTAGAGCTTTAAGTTACACTCATTCACAACTTGAACAATGGACTACGCCTTGAATTGTAAGTTTTGTGCAAACGAGTTTCACTCAAAGTCAAACTAGTACCTGGCTGCCAGTAGCCTCCCCCGTGGATGAAGCATATACGTCATACTCCTTGGTCTATTCATGAGCTTACTAGAGATCACCCAAATCTCATAGACTGCGACGTTTTACAGTCAGACTCATATAGGTATGTTCTTTCAAGAATGCTCTGTAGGACAGCATCTTCGCTTGTTAAAGCCAATAGAACATGTTAAGGCATTAGCCAACCTACCATACAGTGTCTCAACGCTTTGAGAGTATTGCATTTTCACATAGAGAGGGTTATAATTATACTCTCCTTAGTTTACCAATAGTTTGTTCTTCCCAGATCCTAAGTCACGGGATCTCCGATCAAAAAGGTTGGGTTACTACTACTGTAAACTCATATGGGTCTCAAACCCATCTCCCTTGATGCTATTTCTATCACATTTCGTGATAGCCCTTTTGTAAAGGGATCTGCCAGGTTCTTGTCTGATTGCACATAAGCCACAGTTATTACTCCGGAGTTTCTCAACTTCCTGACAGACTTCAAACGTCTTTTAACGTGTCTTGTTGACTTCGCAGTATTCTTAGCACTATTCACTTTAGTGATCACTGTTTGGTTATCACAGTTCACAAGGATAGCCGGTATTGGTTTTTCAACCACCGGTAAGTCAGACAAGAGCTCACGCAGCCATTCTGCCTCTGCAGAAGCAATATCCAAAGCAGTAAGTTCTGCTTCCATGATAGATTTAGTCAAAATAATCTGTTTACTAGACCTCCATGACACTACGCCACCTCCAAGAGTAAACACATGCCCACTAGTGGCATAGATTTGATCAATATCAGAAATCCAGTTCGTATCACTATATCCCTCCAGCACAGCTGGGTGCCCAGAATAGTGAATCCCAAAACTCATTGTACCTTTGAGATAACGCAAGACCCTTTTAAGTACATGCCAATGATCATCACCTGGGTTGGACATGTACCTACTCAACTTGCTCACAGCAAAAGAGATATCTGGTCTGGTTCTGCTAGCTAGATACATGAGTGAACCAATTATCTGAGAATACCTCAATTGATTTCTAGCAATCTTCTTATTCTTTCTCAATGTCATACTAGGATCATAAGGTGTTGAAGAAGGCTTGCTATCCATAAAGCCAAATCGGCTCAAGACCTTCTCAACATAGTGAGATTGTGACAAGGTAATCCCACTATCTTCCTTAATCAGCTTAATGTTTAGAATTACATCAGCTTCTCCTAGATCTTTCATGTCAAAACTCTTTGATAAAAAAGACTTGACCTCATTAATAATATCAATGTTTGTTCTAAAGATTAGAATATCATCAACATATAAACATAATATAACAGATTGGCCCCCACCATGTCGATAATACACACACCTATCAGCCTCATTCACAGCAAAGCCCGCACTAGTTAAAGTAGTGTCAAACTTCTCATGCCATTATTTAGGTGCTTGTTTTAAGCCATACAAAGACTTTAGTAATTTACACACCTTCTGCTCTTCACCTTTTACTACAAATCTATCTGGCTGATCTATATAAATCTCCTCATCCAACTCTCCATTAAGGAAAGTTGTCTTCACGTCCATTTGATGAACGAGAAGACCATACGAGGCAGCCAGAGAAAGTAGCACTCGAATAGTGGTCATTCTAGCAACAGGTGAATAAGTATCAAAGAAATCCTCGCCTTCCTTCTGGGTATAACCCTTAGCCACAAGCCGAGCCTTGTACTTGTCAATAGTACCATCAGGCCTAAGCTTCTTCTTGAACACCCACTTACATCCAATTGGTTTATAACCAAAAGGTAGCTCAGATAACTCCTAAGTTCTATTAGAAAGAATTGAGTCCATCTCACTATGAACATCTTCTTTCCAATCATCTGCATCTGGAGATGCGTATGCCTCTGTAATAAAAGTAGGAATATCATCCATAAGATACACAATGAAATCATCACCAAAGGATTTTGCAATCCTTCGTCTCTTGTTCCTCGTAGAAACTTTATTGTCATTCTCCTCAAAGACTTCTTCAGGTGGTTGCTCAAATGATTCAATAGAAGACTCAATAGGTACCGTAAAATCAGGAGCTATCTCAGAGGAAAATCTAGCATTGCTACACATATCTTTCGTAGGGAATATATTTTCAAAAAATGTAGCATCACGAGATTCAAATATTGTATCAACATGCATATCAGGAACTTCAGATTTTACTACTAAAAATCTATAGGCAATGCTATGGTGAGCATATCCTAGAAAGACATAATCCACAATCTTCGGTTCAAGCTTACGCTTCTTAGAAATTGGAACATTGACTTTCGCCAAACATCCTCACGTGCGCAAGTATCAAAGTGATGGTTTCCTTCCAATCCAATTCTCATATGGAGTTGTCTCTTTATTTCTGTTTGGAATTCTATTCAGGACATGACTTGCAGTCAATAGAGCTTCCCCCCACATGCCTTATATAGACTAGCAGTGTCTAACATGGCGTTCACCAAGTCAGTCAGCGTGCGGTTTTTTCTCTCGGTAATCCCGTTTGATTCGGGCGAATAGGGAGCTGTCCTCTCATGAATAATACCATGTTCCACACAGAACTCATCAAATAATATAGAAAAATATTCACCACCACGATCTGACCTTAGATGTTTAATTTTTCTCTCTAATTGATTTTCAACTTCAGCCTTATAGATTTTAAAGTAGTCTAACGTTTCATCTTTAGTTTTAAGCAAGTAAACATAGTAAAATCTAGTTGCATCATCAATTAAAGTCATGAAATATTTCTTTCCACCTTTTGTCAACACACCATTCATCTCGCAAAGATCAGAATGTAAGAGTTCTAGAGGTGCCAAGTTTCTCTCCTCTGCTGCCCTATGAGGCTTTCGAGGTTGCTTAGATTGCACACAGCTATGACACTTAGAACCTTTGGTAATAGTAAGATCTGGAATTAAATTCAGGCTAGACAAACGTGACATCAATTCAAAGTTAACATGACATAAGCGAGAATGCCAAACACTCAAATTATCATTAATCTTGCCACAAATATGATTCACTGACTTATTACAAAAATCTACCAAAGATAGGCGGAACAAGCCTCCGCAATCATAGCCTTTACCAATAAATTGTTCATGCTTAGACATGACTACTTTCTTAGACTCTAACACTACCTTAAACCCATCTCTCAATAGAAGGGAGACGCTGACAAGGTTCTTGCGAATAGTAGGGACATGTTGTACGTTCTTCAGCTGCATGATCTTTCCCGAAGTAAACTTCAGATCTACCGTGCCAACACCACGAACAGAAGCATGTGACCCATTCCCCATCAGGACAGAGGAACCTTGGAGCCCTTGGTAAGAAGAAAACAAATAGATATCAGCACACACGCGAATATTAGCACCTGTATCAACCCACCAACTTAGAGATTGAAACACTGAAAGTACAGTAGGAAAATTACAATACCCGTCATCAGCACTGCTAGCAGTCACGAGGTGAATTTTCTTTTTCTCTTTCTTGTCCGCTCGCTCCGAACAATCTTTAGCAAAATGACCAAGCTCTCCACACACGAAGCAAGGTAGCTCTGCTTTGTCTTTCTTCTTCTTCTTGAAGGCAGTATTTTGTTTGGCATTGAAAGCAGGTTGCTTAGGTTTTCCCTTGTTTTTGCCATGGTTTCTCTGGGCAAAGTGGGTGCTAGATTTTTCCTCGTTCCTCTTCTCAATGTTATCTTTAGCCCGAGCTTTTTCCTTGACATCAAGAGATGCTATCAGGTTTTCAACTGATATTTTATGTCTCTTGTGTTTGAGACTTGTGGCAAAATTTCTCCATGAAGAAGGTAATTTAGCAATAATACACTCAGCCACAAACTCATCGGGTAAGACACATTTAAGGAGTTCAAGTTCCTTAGCCAGGCGCTAAATCTCATGAGCTTGCTCGACTACTGATTTGTTAGCAACCATCTTGTAGTCATTAAAGCTCTCCATGGTATACAGCTCTTTGCCTGCATCTGAAGCACCATAAGTAGCATTCAGATGATCCCATAGAGCCTTTGCGTCTCTTAAGTGCATCATAGAATCAAATAGATAATCTGAAAACACATTACGCACAACTCCCACAAAGATATCATTAGCTTTCTAGAATTTTCTCTAATCTTCATCAGAGATGTTTCCCTCAGGCATGTCATCTTTGACCCAGAAAACTTTTATGGCAGTAAGTCAATCTGTGACCTTAACAGACCACCTCTTAAAATGCGTACCAGAAAACTATTCTGGCCTCAGCGCGTCAACAAAACTAGCCATAGATAGATAATTCTGGAAATGACCTTAAATAAGGTTTTTTTGGATTGTTAAAGAATTAGGCAATTTCCAGATTAATTCCCAGATTAAAACCAGAATATAAATCATGACATATTGATGAATTAGATTAAGCATGTATAAAATACTAGCATGACAGATCAACATAATGCATAGTATAAGCATAAACATGATTGTGATTGTAAGCATAGCATAGATGAAACATTATGAATGACAAGATTAGATCACGAGAATAAAACCTGATGATTGTAGATGTAGTAGATGGTGATGAAGATGACACGTCGATGCAGCCTTCAGAAGACGAACCGTCGTGAACTTAGGAGCAGTCGCGCGAAGAGTGCTTCCCAAAAACCTTATTCGCCTTCTCCCGGTGCAGTATCGCAAAGACGAGGGTTCCGGAGACCTGCTCTCCCAAACGCCGGTGCACGTAGACGATCGGGATGGAGAAACTACGGTGGCAGCGCAGTAGCAAGAAGAAGAAAATACTAATTTACTACCTTAGGGATATTCTAACTGAAACTCCCAATTGTAGTTTTTGGTGTGTATTTTTTCAGGAGGATATATATATATATATATATATATACCTCTACATCAACTAACAATATGATACTAATTGATGTTGTACCTCCCACCTCTATTTTTGAGCTTAAACATTAAAACCCATTAGATAACACATGTATTAGGCCTCTGAGATTCATTAGAATTTCTTCATATAAATTTAGGGAAATATCCATATAAATTCTAACGGTACTTAGGATACGGCGGCTGCGTTGTAAAAACAACACGACTCTGGAGCGAGCGACGGCACTGGTAGCCGCACTAGCAGTAGCAGAGCAGAGGATCGGAGGAGTGCGTAATAGTGGTACGAGGTGGCGTCCTTCCCCCGGAATCGGAGGACAGGTACGGCGTTTAGTACGTAGCGCCTTGTTTAGTTTGGCTCAAAGTTTCAAGTTTTTTCACTCTCTCTTCATCACATCAATTTTTAACCGCTTGCATGGAGTATTAAATGTAGGTAAAAAATAACTAATTACACAGTTTAGTTGGAAATCACGAGATGAATCTTGTGAGCCTAGTTGGTCTATGATTGGACAATATTTGCCAAATAAGACGAAAATGATACTATTCATCGGGTTGAAATTTTCTTCGATCTAAACAAGGACTAGGAGTAGGATACGAGCGTACTCCTACGTGCTGGCTTCATTCCACGGCGACACCATTTATCGGCCACGCAGAGAGATTCTCCTCCTCCTGCTACTACGGTACGAGTGCATTGAACGGTCGCTTCGCTTGTGACATTAAAGATGTTTTGATTTTTCTAGTTTTTATTTATTGTACGTTTAAGATACGGAATTACTGCGCTATATCGTCTAGATATATAATACTCCACCACATATCTAGGAAACTCAAAATATCTATCTTTGTAAATTAGAACGAGGAGAGCCGCACCAGCTTTGGAAATGCATGTGCACCATGTTCGTTTCGCTGGTTTATTGTGCTGAAAGCACTGTTTGCTGGTTTGGTGTGAGAGAAAAACACTGCTGGATGGCTGCTGATTCTGCTGATAAGTCCAAACGAACAGGGTGATGCACGACAGCGAGCTGGTACAGTGGTACTGCTGCTTGATGGAGTTCGCAGTTCATAGGTTCATTAGATCGGGTGCATTTCGTCATAGGAAATAGTCAAATAATGATTCACAGAGAACACACAAATCTAATATATGATCTACCGCAAGGCAGAGAGGGGAAAAGGAATAGGTGGAGCATAGATTTGCAAACCATCAGTAGGAGCGGGAGTAGCCGATCCGGAGGAGGCGCCGGTGTTGGGGTCATTCGCCGGCGCCATGGGTTCGGTGAAGACGGAGATGGCCGGTGCAGTGGCGTCGGGTGGCGTTACCGGCGTCGGTGGTACTTCTCGTCGCTGGCAGCGCCCCTTCTCTAGATCGGGATTAGGGTTAGGATGTCCGGTGGGGAACTGGCTCTTCGGTGAACCTCGTACCTCGAGCCCTGGCCCCCACCTCCTATTTATAGCGCTGTGCGACGGGGGCCCACCAACCATATTAGGTTGAGCGCCCCTGATCAGGGCGCGAGAACAAGGCACAAAAGGCCGTTGGACCTAATGGAGGGAGATCACTTCTAACATTCTCCCCCTTGATCTCTCATCACTTTCTTTGTTCTTTAATTTCATACTCAATCTTTCGATTCATATTTTTCTTGTTTCTATCCTATTCCATTGCAGATTAGTGTATTGAACTGTTTCATCGTCACAGCAATTAGTGCCGTTAGACTAACAGCCACAACACATTTCTCTGTTTGGAATGAAGTTTCTTCTGGGCCCTTCGTATGTTCGGGAATCATAGGCTTTCCCTTAAACCCATGCTGGCTACGTGTTCTCTGAACACATTGGGTGGTAAGCCCTTAGTGAGCGGATCCGCGAGCATTTTCTCTGTACTTATATGCTCAAGATTTATTATATGATCCCGAACTTTATCTTTCACAACATAGTACTTTATGTCAATGTGTTTGGCAGCACCACTTGACCTATTGTTGTGAGCATACTGTACCGCTGGGTTGTTATCACAATACAACCTCAGTTGTTCATTGATATTATCAATCACTTTCAATCCGGGTATGAATTTCTTTAGCCAATTCACCTGCCCCGTTGCCTCATAGCATGTTACAAACTCGGCATACATTATCGAGGATGTAGTTACGGTTTGTTTGGAGCTTTTCCACGATATAGCCCCTCCTGCGAGAGTAAATATATAGCCTGACGTAGATTTTCTTTCTTCTCCCGCATAATCGGAATCTGAATACCCCTCTATCTTCATGGAATCAGATCTTCTATACATTAGCATGAGGCCTTTCGTACCCTGCAAATAACGCAGGACTTTCTTCACCAATTTCCAATGTTCTATTCCTGGATTCTTTTGATATCTGCCAAGTAACCTGGTGATAAAAGCCAAGTCAGGGCGTGTACACACTTGAGCATATTGTAAACTTCCAACTGCTGAAGTATACGGTACCGCTTTCATTCGATTAATCTCATATTCATTCTTGGGACAATGATATTCCCCAAATCTATCGCCCTTGACAATAGGAGCAGGTGAAGAACTGCACACATGCATACTAAATTTCTTCAAAACCTTTTCTATGTATGCCTTTTGCGACAATCCTAGTACCCCCTTTCTTCTATCTCGGTGAATCTCTATTCCCAAAACAAACGAGGCCTCACCGAGATCTTTCATATCGAAGTTTGAGGACAAGAATTTCTTTGTTTCCATTAGTAGATTGACATCACTGCTAGCAAGCAAGATATCATCCACATACAAGATTAGGAATATGTATTTTCCATTCTTGAATTTTGCGTAAACGCAATTGTTCTCAACATTTTCCTTAAACCCAAAACCTTTTATCGTTCTATCAAATTTCAAATACCACTGTCTTGAGGCTTGTTTCAATCCGTAGATTGATTTCTTTAGGCGGTATCCCATATTTTCTTTTCCTTTTACAACAAAACCTTTCGGTTGTGCCATATAAACATTTTCTTCCAAATCCCCGTTAAGGAACGCCGTTCTTACATCCATTTGATGTAACTCCAAATCATAGTGGGCCACAAGTGCCATTATAATTCTGAAGGAATCTTTACATGAGACTGGAGAAAACGTTTCATTGTAATCAATCCCTTCTCTTTGCGTAAAGCCTTTCGTCACAAGTCGCGCTTTAAATCTTTCTATGTTCTCTTGGTAGTCATATTTTGTTTTGTAGATCTATTTACAACCTACTATTTTGGCTCCCTTAGGAATAATTTCTAAGTCTCAAACTTTGTTGGTACTCATTGATTTCATTTCATCTTCCATGGCCTTAAGCCACTTTGATGAGTGATCGCTTCTCATGGCTTCTTCAAATGAGGTGGGATCATCCCCCATCTGAAATTCTTCTGTTTTATAAACTTCATAGTCATTAAAAATTGCTGACCTTCTTGTTCTTTGAGACCTTCTAGGGGCCTCTGGCACTTGTTCCACATTGGGCTGTTGTTGTTCTTCCTCATGTGCGACGTTTGGTTCTATGGGGTCCTCAAGGACAGCCTCCTCAAGGACAGGTTCCTCATGTTCATTTATTGTCGCCATAGGAGAACTCGCTACAGGTGTTGGCACTATAGTGTCTTGCATTGTCGGCTCAACAGCAACAGGTAGTGTAAAGAATAGTTCTTCAACCATCAGAGTGGGTACATGTACCCGTTTCTCTTGTAGGCTTATTTCTCGTGCAACCATGCTCCCCCTGATCATGTTATCCTCCAAGAACATAGCGTGTCTTGTTTCTACAATTTTCGTATGTCTGTCAGGACAATAAAACCGATATCCTTTTGATCTTTCTAGATAGCCAATGAAATGGCAGCTGACTGTCTTGGAGTCTAACTTTCCTATGTTTGGGTTAAACACTTTTGCCTCAGCATGACAGCCCCACACACGCAAATGGTTAAGCGAGGGTTCCCTTCCTGTCCATAATTCATACGGTGTTTTAGGCACCGATTTGCTAGGTACTCGATTAAGTATGTGAATGACGGTTTTTAGTGCCTCCATCCATAAACTAATCGGTAATGTGGAGTAACTTATCATGCTTCTTACCATATCCATTAAGGTACGGTTACATCTTTCAGCCACTCCATTCTGCTGAGGCTCCCCCGGTGTGGAGTACTGAGCGACTATGCCATTTTCCTGTAGAAACTTTGTAAACGGTCCAGGAATTTGACCATATGGGGTATGTCGCCCATAGTACTCTCCACCTCGGTCTGATCGTACTATCTTTATTTTCTTATTGCGCTGATTTTCAACTTCAGCTTTAAATATTTTGAATTTATCCAATGCTTCCGATCTTTCTTTAATTGGATAAATATAGCCATAACGAGAATAGTCGTCTGTGAATGTTATAAACGAATTATAACCATCCACACTTTTCACAGGAAATGGACCATATATATCAGTGTGGATTATTTCTAAAGTTCCTGCGCTTTGTTTGGCATTTTTCTTAATTTTCTTGACATACTTTCCTTTGATGCAATCAACGCATTGTTCTAAATCTGAAAATTCTAAGTGCGGAAGAATTGATTCTTTGATTAGCCGTTCCATTCTCCCCCTCGAAATATGGCCCAAGCGACAATGCCATAATTTTGAAGAGGCATCATCAATTCGCTTCCGCTTCTTAGTTACATTCGCAGATGGGGAATCATTCATATTCTCATCGCATACATTGTTCGTATTTTCATCAAGAGATAACAAATAAAGCTTGTCTTGTCGGAAGGCAAGACCAACACATTTATTGTTAACGAGTATCTTACATTTGCCATCAACAAAATGGCAATCAATTCTGTCATCATCAAGTTTTGAAACACTTATCAAATTTCTTCGCAAAGAGGGAACATAAAGTACTTCTTTAAGTCTAAGTACAAAGCCGTTGTTCAATTCTAAAGATAAATCTTCAATCACTTCAACGTCGGCTTGTACTCCATTTGCCACTTTAATCGTTCTTTCTCCTCTTTGCAAGGTTCTCGTCCCACTTAACCCCTATAAGGAATTTGCAACATGAGTAGTTGCTCCTGAATCAACCCACCAAGTGGATTTAGCATAACATAAATACAGGGATTCATCTACAAATGTAATAAATTCATCATCTCTTTTCAGTAGAGATTTCAGGAAGTCGAGACTGTCTCTCTTATAGTGTCCCTTCTTAAAGCAGTGCTTGCATTGATCCTTTTCAGCTCCACCATAGGAGTTGCTCTGCTGATTTTCAGGTTCCTGGGGTTTCTTTCCCTGTGAGTTTGAGGAAGATGCCTTGTCCTACTTGGGTTTCCCCTGTGGTTTAGAATTCTTGCTATTAAAGTTCTTTCTTTTATTATCCTTCACAAAATGGGCGGACTCATTCTGTGAGGATTTTATCCTCTTCTCTTCTTGAGCACACATTGAGATAAGTCTTTCTATGCCCCATCTTTCAGGCTGCATATTATAGTTCACAATGAAAGTATCATATTCTTTTAGCAGGGAAGCAAAAATCAAATGAATCAGGAAATCATCTTCCTTCAAATTCATCTCTTTTAGCTTAGATGCCGTGGTGTTCATCTTCAAAATGTGCTCTCTGATGCTACCACCAGTATATTTTTCATTCACAAGCTTCTTTATCAGTGAACTTGTTGTGGCCTTGGTAGACCCAGTAAACTGACTCTTGATCTTATCAAGATATTCTGTGGCAGTAGCACATTCAGGGATTGAGCCCCTTATCTGTTCTTCTATGGTGGCCTTAGCTACCAATAAGCACTTGCGGTTAGAGAGGGTCCATTGTCTATGTTCAAGATCATATTTCATTCTTATCTCAGCATGATCACGCTTTCGAGCAGTGAAATCAGCGTCAGATTCATTTTCTTCTCTCACCGGATTCACTGGTTCAGTGGGACACGGTGAGATGATGGCAAAATCGACCTCTCCCAACGCAAGTTCTAGTTCATATTTCTCCCGCCACACACGGTAATTGGTCCTGTTAAGTGTCGGGATGTTCATGATGTTCACAATGCATTTGTCTCCTGAAACCACATCAGAGTAAGTGAGAAACATTTATACATGAAATCATATGCTTTAACTCAACGCTGGTCAAATTGAAACATATAATTCATCTATGCAATAATTTTACATCACCGTTAGGCAGAAATAAAATTAATGCACAATTTTCATGAATCAAAATTATAATATTGTTATTAACAACGTTGGTCAGAAAATAACAATACTACAATTCATCTTTAATTATTATTCATTTTTCAAAACCAAATTCTCCCGTTGGTTCGAATTTGATAATGAAAATAATTATATCAAGTACGCAGCGGAAACAATAATAAAATTTTCATAATGTTATTTTCCAGAAGCACTAAAAAAATCATTATTTTCTAAGCAAAATGTCGTTGGACAATATTGCACGAAAGTTTATATCAAAATTCTATTCAAATTCATTCAAATATTCATCGAATTCATATAAATATTGCTTCTAAAAAAACAAAAATTCATTTCCTTTAACAATTTGGCCCGAAGGCCCTTTCTTTTCTCGCGGCCCAGCCAGCCCAGGCAGTGGCGCACGGCCCAGCGGCCCAGCCAGCCCGGCAGCCAAAGGCGCTCGGCCTGCCAGCCGCTCGGACCGTGCGCACAGCTCCCCCTCCCGGCCTGCCAGCGGCACCCGCAAGGCATGCACGGCCCAACAGCGGCCCGCTAGGTCAATGCCCTAGGGTTTCAAAAGTGCGGCTCAATCCTGGCCGTCCGTTTGATCCAACGGCTGAGCTCACTTCTCGGTTGAACGAAACCCCGCCGGCCGGCCGCCCCTCTCAAAACCCTAAGTTCATTTTTTTCATTTCTCTATCCTTCTCAGTTCTTCTACTGGGAGAGCCGTGCATGGCCGCCGGTTCCGACGGAAACCCCGACGGAAAGATTCAACGCCGGAGCAAGTCCTGGCGGCTTCCCCTCTCCTTTCTCTCTTACTTTCCTTTCTCAGTCGCAGCCTGCTCCACCCAGTTCCTTTGCCGCGCGCGCTCGGCAGACCCGAGCACCGGCCTCCATGGCCCGGTCCTGAGGGAGGAAGATGGCGCCGCCGCATGGCCCTTGTCGGCGTGCGCGTTCCCCTCCGGGGTTGAGCGCGCCGCCGTCAAGATGCCGTGTGGGTGGTGCCTCGGGTTTCGTGCCACGCCGGCGAGTCCAAAACTCGGCCGAGCAGTGGCCTACCACCAACGGTGGCTTTCTTGCCCCCTTCCCCACGCGACTTTCTTTTCATGTTTCGATTCGTTCCTTCTCCGATCTGAATTGGATTATTTTTATTATTTTTATTTCTTTATTTCATTCCCGATTTAGAATCGGTTTACCCGATCTAGGGTTCTTCGTTCATAACCATGGCTCCGGTACCAATGATGGAGTTCGCAGTTCATAGGTTCATTAGATCAGGTGCATTTCGTCATAGGAAATAGTCAAATAATGATTCACAGAGAACACACAAATCTAATATATGATCTACCGCAAGGCAGAGAGGGGAAAAGGAATAGGTGGAGCATAGATTTGCAAACCATCAGTAGGAGCGGGAGTAGCCGATCCGGAGGAGGCGCCGGTGTTGGGGTCATTCGTCGGCGCCATGGGTTCGGTGAAGACGGAGATGGTCGGTGCAGTGGCGTCGGGTGGCGTTGCCGGCGTCGGTGGTACTTCCCGTCGCTGGCAGCGCCCCTTCTCTAGATCGGGATTAGGGTTAGGATGTCTGGTGGGGAATTGGCTCTTCGGTGAACCTCGTACCTCGAGCCCCGGCCCCCACCTCCTATTTATAGCGCTGTGCGACGGGGGCCCACCAACCATATTGGGTTGGGCGCCCCCGATCAGGGCGCGAGAACAAGGCCTAAAAGGCCGTTGGGCCTGATGGAGGGAGATCACTTCTAACACTGCTGACCCGTGCGGTGCCTGACGCCACATGGATGGACACGGGCACGTGCCGTACGTTACGGGAGGCGGCAAAACCCACTGCTGCCTGGGCAGTGTTTGGTTCGTAGGCTTGCCTTGCGTGCTATCCTGGTTTCAGACGGATCCAATCGGACGATCACTGCCTGGCCACGCAGTTTCAGTTTCACATAGGAGAGAACCAAACACGCTTGTGCCTGTATGGTCAGGCCCGCGCTTGTGCGTCTTGAGCTTGAGATGCTGCCTCCGGACTTCGCCTTCTAGTGGCACTAGTTTATTCACGTCCATTCGGTCACGGCGGTTGCGGTTGCGTTGCGTCGGTGGTGGCCTGGTGGGCGACGCCACCAAGGCACCGAGATACAAGTACTCTCATCCTACACTACTACTAGTAGTGTAGAGTAGGAGTATACATGCATGGAGTACGCAGGAAGCAAGGAATTGTAAGCATTGATGGTTTCTCCTTGGATCTCTTGCGTTGGTTCTTCTTCCTCTTCCTCTTTAAGCAATGCAACAAGAGGGCAGCTAGCCACGGACGGAGCGGCCGGAGGACATTGATAGCTCGATCGCGTCGGTTGCACACACTCCATCTTGCTTCTTGATTGTAGCATTGTACGTGGTATATTAATATCATACCACTAGTATAGTATAGTATTACCCCCATTATATTGTGTGACTTGTGAGAGAGAGGCGCCGCGTACGGTTCTGGATCTGCACACGCAGCTCGGTTTACTTTAACCGATCGAGGGGAGGGTTCGTGATCCGAGTCGTCTGAGATTTGCCCATTGGATTGGGGCCCTGCAAATTAAAGTAAACACACTACTCCACTACTCCTAGTTCGGATCAGGAGCACCGGCAGCTGGAATATATAGGCTTGTTTAGTTTGCAAAAAAATTTATAAAATTTTTCAGATTTCCCGTCGCATCGAATCTTTGGACACATGCATGAAGCATTAAATATAGATTAAAAATAAAATTAATTACACAGTTTAGACGAAATTCATGAGACGAATCTTTTAAGACTAATTAGTCCATAATTGGATAATACTTATCAAATAACAACTAAATTGCTACAGTAGCATTTTCCAAAATTTTTATACACGGAGTATATATATCAAAAGGAATTTAGTCCATCCATCTGTTGCAACCGCACATGGCTACTGCATCGTTCCGCTGTCTTCGTGGAATTTGACCGTCCGACACAATACCTCTCTTAATATCAGTTTTTTTCTTTTTTTATTTATTTACAAAACAGAGTACAAACAAAATCACCATACACACCTAGGCACCGTTTAGATGCCAAAAATTTTGCCAAAATTTTCAGATTTCTCGTCACATCGAATCTTTGAACGCATGCATGAAACATTAAATATAGATAAAAAATAAAACTAATTACACAGTTTAGACGAAATGAACGAGACAAATCTTTTAAGTCTAATTAGACTATGATTGGACAATATTTGCCAAATAACAACGAAACTGCTACAGTAGCATTTCGCCAAAAAATTTACCAACTAAACAGCCTCCTAGTGAAAAATAGCGCGGTAAATTCTAAAATTAAATAATCCAAAAACAGTAACACAGTTGTTAACTTCTAAAATAAATAAATAAATTGAGAAAAAAATATAAGTACAAGCATCGAGGCGAGAACTTGAACTTGGATAGATAGATCCTGCTAGAAGTAACCTAACCAGTTACACTCAGTTTGCCATACGATAAATTTTTACTCTACTATTTGGATGTTGAGACGATAGCTTAATCTGAGTCTGATTAATTGTCTGCATAATATTTATTCAGACTCTCACGTAGTGCAAAACACACATGTTTGGTACTGCAAAACACAGTTTTACTTGACGTCGGGCGGTCGAGCCAATAGCTTACACAGTTTGGGCCTGCTGGGCAGCGGCGGATGCAGAACACGATTGAAGGGGGGCTGATCTCTTCTTCTTCCTCTTCTCTCTCCATTTTTCTTCTTTCCTCCACCTCTTCTTCTTCATCACCCTCCCCATACCTCCATTGTTGCACCAGCTGTAGGGAGGGCTGGAGCCCCCCAGCCCCCCCTGTAGATCCGCCCCTGCTGCTGGGTGATGTAATAGGCGTGGATAAGACCTAGCTAGTCCAACTCAGCAACAAACAGCCCGTTTGGTCACCGTACCATCATTAACAAGGCCCGCGAGCGCGACCAGCCACCGCACCGGCACCGCCGACGGGCCGGTTGGGGTCACGCTGAAAATTATGCACCGCCGCACTCTGTATGCGTCGCACCGCAGTACGAAAGAGAGGGACTTCCTCCATCGTAAATACAGCATCATTCCATAGGGTATCAATAGACGGCCTGCTAAGCAGCATTCAAGAGGAAACCATCGGCGAACTGGGGACCACCACGACACGCCAACGATCGGGGAGAGCGACCGGATCCGTGGCCGGGGGAGTCGTATGCGCATATGAGACGAGGCCCGATCCAAAGCGTTCCGGTAGCGCCTACTCCTAGGTTTGTTTGGAGGCTATATACTACCTCTGTCCGTGAATGAATGCAATTATAGAGACGAAGGAGTATCCCGGAAAGAATGCAACTTTAGGTCATATATGATAGGATGTAAAATGCAAGCAACTGTCGGTGGCAGCCTGGGGCGTTTAAAATATTTGTATGTTGATGTGCTGGACACATTTAGAGTCCTCTGTGGATGCATGTGTGAGTTTAATATTGTTATTCTTAGGTTTTGTTACTGCTGGTCATTTTTGTCTTGCCAGTCCCATGCCTCGTGACTGCTATGGACAGATCGCCAGTGTAGGGGCAAGTGAGTCATTTCTCCTCGTGACTGCGTTCTCCTTGGTAACCGAGATTTGCTTTCTTTCCCGGACGGAGGGAGTACTCGGTAGGTTTCGATCGAAACAACACATCGCCCACTGGCCGCCTCTTCTTTCCTTGCAGAGATGCAGGACTCTTTGACTGACAAGACGATGAAGGCGGACACGGCGGAGCATCCGCCGAGCGACGACGCAGAGACGAGCGGCAAGGTAGGGGCCTCCGGCTACGAGGTCGCGGCGGGGAACGTCACCGGCCCCGTCGCCGCCGAGGAGAAGAAGAAGAAAACAAAGGTCATGCGCTTCAGGATGACGCCAGAGCACATCGGACGTGTGCTCTCGGTCCGTGCCGCCACTAGGCCGATGCCCACCTTAGCCGAGGGAGGGCTGGCCGTTGCCAAGTCGTACCACCTTCTCGATAGCATCAGGAACAACTTGACGGAAGCCACCGCTGCCGTGTACGAGATGTGCGAGCAGACGAGGCTTGACCAGCAAAGAATCCGCGCGCAGCTCCAAACAATGGGGTACGTTGAGTATGAATACGAGGTCACCGACGACAAAGACGACAACCACATCAAATCATCATGTCTCCTACGTAGTACGTATCTCCACTACTTTATAATACACCAGTTATGAACTTAGCTAAACCCACCCATAAACAAACCATCTGATACATCCGGCCCAGGTGGGGTTGGCCGAGGCCCAATAAATTAAGGTTACCTGGACCCCAACAGTTCTTATGCACACCCACTCGGGGAAAGACCCAATGTCCCTAAAAGACTAGTCCGATAGGGGAAGGGTGACTCTCTTTTAAGGTGGCTTCCTTCTCTAAAGCTAAGCAAGGTGGGATTATTCAGAGGCTCACACGGTCACCGCCCGACTACAACTAGGCCACTTGGCCTTTTTTGTTGCGTCTTTTGCCAGTGGATAATAGTGGAGGATGTCCTCATCATTCCCACCCCTTAAACAAGGGCCCAGCTCTGATACCAAATGATACATCCGGTGCAGGTGGGGTTGGCCGAGGCCCAATAAATTAAGGTTGCCCGGACCCCAATAGTTCTTATGCACACCCACTCGGGGAAAGACCCAATGTCCCTAAAAGACTAGTCTGATAGGGGAAGGGTGACTCTCTCTTTTAAGGTGGCTTCCTCCTCCCAAGCTAAGCAAGGTGGAATTATTCAGAGGCTCATATGGTCACCGCCCGACTACAACTAGGCCACTTAGCCTTTTTTTGTTACGTCTTTTGCCAGCGGATAATAGTAGAGGATGTCCTCATCACCATCACAGTCATAACCTCCACTAAGTACACCCAAAAAATTACACCCAACAGCATCTAATCTTTCAAATCAAAGGATGAGATTAACTCTAACCTCTCCTTTTTCTCACTCACTCGTATCCGACGGACAGAAACGCTGGGATCAAACTCATCACTCATCTCCCCCTCCTCCGGTCTCGCACCCACCGCGAGTCACGCGCAAGACCGTACGACTCCCCGAGACGCCGCTATTGCTTCCCTCCCCTCGATACGTTCCTCTCCCATGATCATCTCCCACGACGCCACCGAACCCACGCCACTAGGGAAGGAAGTCGCCAGGGCTAGCCAAGGACGCTGCCACCAGGGCAGAAGCCGCACCCAGGCTGGACGCTGCCACTAGGGCGGGAACCACGCCCACGCCGGACGCCGCCACCAGGGACGCCCTCACCAGGGCGAACACCGCTCCCAGGCCGGACATCGCAGCCAGAGACGCCCTCTCAAGGGCGGACCCCGTGCCCAATGCGGACGCCGCCGCCAGGAATGCCGCACCCAGGGCGGACGTCGCACGCCAGGGCGTGCTTCGCCGAAGCCCACACGTCGCACTCCGCCAGCCGGCCCCACGCCAGAAGCTCTGCCTGCCTCCATCACGCCGAGATGGATCCAGGATGTAGCCGCCATGCATCACTAGGACCAGACGACGAATGCCAGTGCAGTAATACTTGCCTTGCGTTTTTGTTTGTAGATTAACCTGAACGCTATCATCGAGCTGCCTACTACAGGTCTATCATGGGGGATCGGCGACACACCCGCTCTGCGTTTACCGACATATCGAACACCGTAGGACAAGGTATGTTCGTGACCATCGTTCCTGCTTGCACACCTGCTGCTTCGTACTACTAACTGGGATCACCAGGCAGGTACTAGCCTACTACTACTAACGCCATGCGTAAGTCATATAATATGGTGATCATACAATGCCTTTTTGATTATTTCATTTGAATGGTATAGCTTCAGAGAACTATACCGATAGTATCCCTTTCAGTTCATGAATCAATCTTCCTGCACTTGTTTCATGGTGGCATCGTATCATACCTCTGATTTGTGATGGACAGACAGAATGTATGAGTACATTCACACGCGGATTTGTTGGTCTATATCATCTCTTTCTGTTTTGAGCGAGGCAAATGACAACCTACATTGTCATTCTATATTTCTGCACATGGAACAAAAAAGAAAATGACACTGACCATGCATATACTGTTAATGTCAAGAAGAAAACTCATGTTTGAGTTGCTTACAGATCAAGTGGCCATGCATATAGAAGAACAAGAAGTGAAGGTCGTTGTTGGCAATGTTGGAGAAGAAAATGATTTGCAACCGTCATCCCAATCAAAGCATAAGAAAGAAGTACAGGAAGTGAAGGTCGATGCTGGCAACGCTGGAGAAGAAAATGAGTTGGAGGCACAGGTTACAATATCACAACAAAAGGGTAAGCTTTGTGTTCTATGTTACAACACTACTGCTACGGTAAAGGTAAAGAAAAAAACTAATGTTTCAATAAATCCCCTACAGATCAAGGTGCAATGGATATAGAAGAACATGAAGTGACAATCGTTGTTGGCAATGTTGGAGAAGAAAATGAGCCGGAGGGAGTTGTGGCGGCCAGTAACTGTATTTCCAGTCCAATTCAAGTGCAAACTAAAGCGAATGTCACACAACGAAAGCGTAAGCACTGTTATTAGTATTACAAACTACTGTTAGTGTCAAAAAATAAGAACTCATGTTTTGGTAAAATAAAATGTTATAGATCAAGTTCCCATAGATATAGAAGAAGAGGAAGTGAAGGTCGTTGGCAGTGTTAGAGAAGAAGGTGAGGGTCAGTCATCCCAGCCACCGCATAAGAAACAAAAGAAATCACACATGGATCAAGTTGATCCCAAGAGAGTTGTGGTGAGCACCAGATCAGTTCAAGTGGCAGCCCAAGCTCATGACACACAACAAAAGGTAAGCATTATCACTATTACAACTATTGTTAGTGTCAAGAAGAAAACTTATGATTGATTGATAAGTATGAGTAAGATGTTTACAGATCAAGTTACCATGCATATTATAGAAGAAGAGGAAGTGAATATTGGTGTTGGCGATTTTGAATACAATGATTTTCTGACACTGCTTAGAACAACACAACATACAGGTCTTAAGTGCATATATTCACTGTATAAGGGATGAAAAGCATCTACTTCAAAGAGAAGCTGGAAAGGTTTTCTTGGAGAATACTTTTATTTGCATCTACTTCAGCGTGATAGTGACCCTATGGTGGCATTAAGTTCTAAGACAGATACCCTTAAGGAAAGGGTGCAAAACTGTTTAGAAGCTGACATGGTGAAACTTAATTATGCTATTTATTAGATATTTGGATTGCTCCTTTATAGTGAAGATATATTGATGGTCGATGTTTGGTGCAAGTTTTCCTTCCAATTAATATAAAAGGATGCCACTGGTACCTGGGAGTTATTCGTCCTAAATTAGAAGAGGTGCATGTACTTGATTCAATGGGACTGTAACAGAACCGCCCAATTATACGAGATTAAGTAGGAAAATCATCCAACGAGAGGACGATTTAATAAACTTAAGCCCGTATAACCCGGTAGTCTGTGAAATCCCGACGGATTTCTAACCATTTCACATAACAACCAAGATCGTACTAAGTTTAGCGGTCACCGTCATAAGTTACATAAAAGTTTGCGGCACAAAATACATCGGAGTTTAAACATAGTTATTACAAACTAGGTTCGAATAAAAGTAGCAGAAGCAGTAGTTCAAATCACGCACACACATAGTGTTTGAAATAAAGTGTTAGCTTGTGATCATCTCCAGCAAAAGCATCAGACGAGAAGTAGCGAATGACCATTGCCCATGGTCCTAAGCTTCGCCCATCGCAGGATAGAGACAGTTGATACAGTAGCCGTAATACATCTGCCCATCTGCAACAAGTGGGAACAAAGCCCTTAGTACGAGAAGGTACTCAGCTAGACTTACCCGACAGAACCAAAATAAAAGACACCAAGGATCATGATAGGCTTTCTGGTGGGGTAGCTGACTCATTTGCAAGAAAAGCATTTTCAACTTAACAATTCTTTTCTAAAAGTATGCAGTAATTTAATCTTTATTACCCTGTCAACTATGTTTGCATCTGTGCTAGAGTAATATGTAATTAAGCAAGTAAGGATTACCAATAATCATTAACAATAGTTATCATGTCATCTTCCACATAACTATCCAAGTGTTTCATCAATATTACTACGATGAAGTAGCTCAAGTCAAGTGTTCACTATCCAGTGAATGGTGGCGATTCGAATCGATTATTAACCAGCTGGTAATTTATTCCTCACACAAACCTCACTCACCCGCTAAAGTGAGGTATTGGTCATCGAGTCAACCATTCAGGTAAAGTCGCGAGTTTGCCAGGAACCACATGTACCTGGGGGCCGCCCGACTGCTCTTTGGCCTTATCATCGCGCCCCCATATCCTGCCACTACTGCTCCGGTACAGTACGTTGCGGGCAATCCACTCGGCCCGAATAATCTCCCGGCTTCGCGGTCGAAAGGTACATTATTCGGCCAGCTAAATGTGAGGCATGCGTTCAACATGACTCGAGGCCCAACAACAGTCGGTCCTTAATCGACTCAGACGAAGAACACTATAGTTTGAAACCCTGCAAGTCTCCGCCCGGTCTCAAATCCCTGTTCGACACTTAGTTATTCTCAATGACACATCTTTCACATTGATCCAAGTAATCTCCTATAGCTCGCGGATGACAGGCAATCACCCGACTTCTACCGGTCTAAGCAAACTAAGCAATTATTGACCGCGGACACCAAGGTAACAAGGATCGGGTAAAGCAAGGTGAAACAAGGTATAATGCAGCAACGGTTGCAAACAACTCCTAAACGTAATGCATCAAATTAAGTAAGGTCAATTATAAATTATTTGCAAACCGGGAGAGAAATGCTCCGGGGCTTGCCTCTCTCAAAAGAGCTCGGACGGTGGTCGGGGCACTCTGGAAGATCTTCACCGACCTCCTCTTCGGCTTCGGTCGCCTCCTGCTCTTGCACCTCGGACTGCTCTTTTGGGTCCTCGGGAACTGCTACCGGGGTCACTTCCTGCGATCCTGTATGATGCAGAAGTATAAGTGCTCATGCCTAGGTGCATTGCAGGGATGACATGAGATGATGATGATGAATGAATGAGATGTAAATGAGCATGTTACTTTATTTGGATTACGTGGAACTTACGACTCTTCTACAAGGTAGTCTACATCATCCAAGAACATGTACTCAAAAACTACCACCACTATTCTCTACCATGCAAAGGCACCTTGACACTTAAGATGCTTCAAAGATACACCAAAGCATAGTTTACTAACTAATCTTGCATCAAAGGTTGAATGTAAACCCTAGTTAGCACTAGGCTTGAACAGCAACACATATTTTAGTAGCACAGAAAAATCTTAGAAAATTACAGTGGATTACTAACATCAATTCTAGCATGCCACAAATTTTTCATTGCATTTGGATTACTAGAACTGCCTATACAAAAATAACAAGCTAAGGCCTAAAAACGAGCATGAAAATACTTTGCATTATGAAAAGTATCAAACAACAGATTTAGAAATTTTCCTACTTTCTACACAGTAAACAATCACTGTAGAAAAATTATTACTTGCATGTTTTATTTACATTTATTTAATTAACAAAAATAACAAATACTAGTAACAAAAAGCATTTGAACTACACATAGAAATTTTTCTACAGAACAGACATGTGTTGATGCAAAAGTAGATCTACAAATACAAAGGGCTAATACCCGAAATCGATATCCAAAGCGTGCCAGTCGATTTGACCTGTTAATCGACAAGGATGAAGATACGAGCACTTTGGTCCTAACAACAGCGATACGCCTGGAAGTCACGGCCAAGAGGTACTCACACGGAACTCGAGGATCGCCGAAGATTGCACTGGAGCAATGCAACTCGCCGAATCGATGAGAACTCATAAAAAAGAAAAAATATGCAAATTGACGAAGTCGTCGAAAGTAGATGTAAATAAGAATAAAAGTTATTTTTTATATATTGATTGATCTCTTTTTTTACATTGCCCTTCACCCTATATTTATATCCTGATCTACAGAAACGTAACCAAATATGACTAGGACACTAAATCCAAATCTATGAAAACACATGACTTTGATACAACTCAGACTCTAATAAACGTATATAAGGAAATTAACTCCTATCTTATTCCATAGTCCGCCTCAGTCACGATGGTATTCTCATCGACCTCCTTTTTATCGGCACAATCCCTGTTCCATCGGCACAATCCCTGTTCCATCGGCAGCAGCCTTCAAGATCCTTCCATCGGTACATTCCCTGTTTCATCAGCAGCAGTCTTCAAACCATCTTTCATCGGCATCGGCAATAATACCCTTAACCTTATTGGTAACATTTCAATTTGAACCATACGCCGCTACCACTCATAAGCAAACTCATTTTCATCAGCTATCAATCTACACAATAATCTTTCCTCTGCTGATTAGCCCTTCCTGACCATCTTGACACGTGCTAAAAAACGATGTCAACACATGCCCCCCAATTTCGGAGTATAAGATATTGATGCTCCGAAATTTACTCCAGATAATGCCTGCTATTACCTATTTTTCAACCCATTCTCCAAGCATAACATGATCTGTTACCAGATTTAATCAAATCTAGATCTAATCCATGTATCTCAGTAAATATCGCACATTTTCCAACTGTTTTTTGCCTCAATTACGGTTGAGATACCAAAATAATAATCCATCGGCAAGATCTTATCACAGCAACATCACCATTTTAGAACTGAAAGATCATATATCAAAATATCCTTCAAGTCATGACTACTTGCCATGCCATTAAATCTTCTGTACAATCCCTTGATTGTCGTGCGAACAGTTACCATATCTATCTAAACCACCTCGATCCATCCGCGTACGGCATAGAGATAAGTCAAGAATACCCCTACCCCAAATGTCCTATAAATAGATTTCTCCGAACTACTCATCTTCTACCTTCAAATTGCAACCTTTGGCATTCTCTCTCCGGCGGCAACCCTAACTGCGCATCCTCAACCCACCAGAGCTCCTTTCATCGTCATTTTCCAATCTCCAGCTCGTGCCCTCATCCTTCTCGAAACAATGGCGGTCAACTTCAACGTCCCTGCGGTTCGTTTTTTTTATTACTTTTACTTCGACCCTTCTGGCCCCTTGCGAATTCTTACAGTTGGTATTTTTTCTACTTCTTCCATTCTCTTGATCTTCCAAACTCAGGAACTACGCAACACACTGGTTATTCCAACCAACCAACCTCCCCTCCATTGCCTAGGTCCAATGGGTGATCCAGATCCAACCGACCTGATCAATGCAGAGGCTAATCGTATTCCCTTCAAAGCTCAAAATTTCTCTTTGAATCTATGGAAAGATACATTTCGATCTTGGCCCAAACCTACCAAAGGGTGGAAAAACTGGTACTTGAGAGTCAACAGATCAATGCAAGTGTTCTGGGCAGAACGGAAGATAGATCAATGTATCAGGCTATCCATTGCTGATATGCAAAGGAATGAATCCATGATGATAGCTGCTGCTCATTTTTGGTCAGATACCACAAATACCTTCATGTTCGGTCATGGCCCATGTGCCCCTACTCTTGCCGATGTATATATGCTCACCGGCTTGGATATCTCAACTGTCGATGAAGGCCACATTTTTGGCAGAAAAACTGAGTATAGAGCAAATACACGCAACATCGGCGGCTGGACAGGATACATCCAAGAGTACCAAAAAACTGGTACTGTCAATCAAAGGGAACACGCCATATTCCTGAACAAGTGGCTGGAGAAGTTTATCTTCTGTGGTCGATCGGTAGGACCAACTAACGCCTTCCTCCCAGCAGCGGAACTCTTGGCCAACGGTGTCAGATTCCCACTTGGTCGATACCTCCCGAGCTCAAGTTACCACCTTCTCCACCAAGCGTCTCAGAAGCTTCTACTTGGTGAACCCATCGGCAATCTGGGAGGCCCATGGTGGTTCATCAATATGTGGTTAAACGCTCACATGCATAAGCATCTACAATGGGATTTCTTTGCCCAAGAATTCCCACGAGAGATCACCGAAGATTACATCCTTGGAGATGATGAATCGGCAACACGCCCTCCTCTTAACTTCGGTGAAGCCATAATCGTCCTTCCTGGAATAGAGTCCAATGAAGATCAAATTGGCAGGTTTTTCAGAATTTCTACCATGGTCTCCCTCGTGATCTCAGAGCTTGGGTACCCTATATCGATGGGGATAACAAGTTCCCTCTTCTTTTCAATTTTGCCGATAGTGATCTGAACCAAGATAATGATCTTATGATGGCTATTATTACCCCCAGAGCAATCCCAGTAAACACATTTGGTAGCGGGAAGAATTCCCATATCACTTATGAATTCTACAATCCATCGGCAGTGTCTCGCCAATTAGCCTTAGGGCAACTGCCAATCAAGCTATGCTTTGCCGATGTGATTAAGCCCAGAGAAATTATTACAACTGGAACTGAATGGAGTAGAGTAGTAAGACTTGCTCCTGATGCCGATATTTCAAATGTTGATCTCTCCGCCTGGTCACCAGTGTCTTTCATCACAGAGTCATATAAGCAATGGTGGCAAGAGTGGAAAGAATAGTTGTTTTCAACATCCGTTCATACATATTGGCACATCATCGATCCCGACTATGCTGTTCCTGACGATGCAGTAAGTTCCTTTTAACTTTCGTCTCTCTCCTTCCTTTTATATGTATATTGGTAACTAATCTTCCCTGAAACAGGCCGATGATCCAGTTTCATCAATAAGCAAAAGTGGAAGACCCTTCAACCTCCACCCTATTTCTCCAGTCTCAATAATTGGCTACAACGCCCCTACCTTAGAGGCCTTAACCTTCTAGAGGACTCGCGCCAAAACTATCACCTCCAGACCAAGACTAGCAACATCCAGGGCCACTCTAATGGTTGCTGCTTCACGCCTAATCAAGGTTTTTAAGGTAATAACCTTGCTTACTTTGTTTTTCTGTCGATGCACACTATATTAACATATAACTATCAGGATGTGAGAGCTGCAGCTGGATCGTCATCAGCAACTCTTCCAATATCAAGCACCACGACCTCTACTCCTCCTTCAGAGGTATTCTCTTATTTTTACATTTTTTCTGTTAAATATCCAATCTTATACTTGTTTTTGCAGCAACAAACAGGCACATCGGCAAGCACACCAAGCATGCAAGCTCCCCAATCAACACATGTCGATGCCCCCCCCTCCCGCCAATTGTCGCTGAGGCCCAAACAAAGCGCAAAGCTTTAACCGATGCTGAAGCTCAACAAAAGCGACAGAAATCTACACCAGCCCCTTCATCCGCTCTAACACCTGTCAATCGACCCACTGATATAATTGAACAAGCTGTTTCTTCTATACAAGATACACCATCAGCCATTATACCCCAAGGGCCGACTACTGATGAGGTCGTAGAAGACATTCCATCGGCATCCTCTGTCGATCCTTCGCATGATCTTTTTCAAGCCGCTCCCTCAAGCCAGGCTCAAGAAATTGCCCTGAAGCAGGTAAACCGATTAACTGTTTGGTTTATAATATCCCAGACACCACAAATAGGATTCCTAACTCTCTTCATTTCACAGGAATAAGATTCTCCCGATAGCTTGTTTTCTTTTGCTATCGACGTCTCCGATGATGACGGAGAAGAGGCGAGTTCTTCCCTGGCATTGGGAACAATATCGGCAGATACCTATGGCAAACTAGAAGTTCTCCTGAATCTGCTGCAACAAGATACTGCTCAACTGGTGATCGATTTAGACCCTGCAAGGACCATCTTCAAAACAATCCGTGGCCAAGTCCCTGTCGATGTTGAAGAAATCATCTTCCCAGCAGTCCATCTGGAGAGCAGACAACTTCAATATCAAAAGGCTGTTCATCGTATTGCCGACAGAGAAGCTCAAGCTCAACTTAAGGAAGAAATGCTGCAGCTGAAGCAAACTGCCGATGAGAAGCACAAAAGCATCAGCAACTTGCAAGCCTTCGGTGCTGATCTTAAATAGAAAATCTTAGACCTATCGGCAAAAAGGGCAGCTCTGCTAGCCGAACTGAAAAAGGTTGAAACAACCCTGACTCAAGCCAAGCAAGAAGAAGACCAGCTTCCTGACGCTATCAAGGCCCTTCAGCAAGAACGAGACGTCCAAGCTCGCAAGGCCTTGGTTCTCAAGAAGAAACTCAAGCCTGTAAAAGGAAGTGCCGATGAAGATGCCACGGAATTAAAAGAAACCGATGAAATTCGTCTGCGTGCGATATCGGCTATCCAAGCTTTGTTAAATTAGCACATCGGCAATGATTGATACTTTGTTTTGACTCTAGCCGATAGGATTGTTATCAGCAATTACCCTTTTATGCATCCATCCAGATACTAGGGTAATATTTCTTTAAATATTTTCTATTTAATGCTCTGGGAAATACAACTCCTTCAAGAGTTTCAAGAATATATGCATTACCAGGAACAGATTGATTTATTCGATATGGACCTTCCTAATTAGGTGACCATTTGCCAAACTTAGAACTTTTAGTCCCAATCGGTAAAATCAACTTCCAAACCAATTCTCCATCGACAAATTCCTTTACCTTCACCTTTTTGTCATACCATCTAGCTACTCTTTTCTTATTCTCCTCGATGCTAACTAAAGCTTTTAACCGATGACCTGCTACATCTTTCAACTCATCCTTCATAAGGATATCATAATCATCGGCTGTCAATTGATCTTGAGAGCGTATTCGCCTAGAACCAATTTTAATCTCCCAAGGTAAGACTGCATCGTGTCCATACACCAACTGATAAGGTGTTACCTTGGTTGCACCATGACACACCATCCGATATGACCACAAAGCTTCATTTAATACTGTATGCCACTTCTTAGGATACTCTTTAATCTTGCGCTTAATGAGCTCGATAATTCCTTTATTAGATGCTTCAGCCTGACCATTAGCCTGGGCATAATACGGTGAAGAATTCAAAACTTTAATCCCCATTCCTATAGCAAACTCATCAAATTCACCCGATGTAAACATAGTGCCCTGATCGGTAGTGATGGTTTGAGGGATGCCAAATCGATAAACAATATGCTCCGATCAAGGATTGTAATTCAGTTTTATCGGCAGGAGCAACAATCTTGTTGATTGCCTCAATAGATTTTCTACTAATTTCAATACCCCGCTGATGCACCATAAAACCCAAGAATTGTCCTGCCGATACACCAAATGCACATTTATTAGGATTCATCTTTAATCCATGTTTTCTTGTGCACTCCAATATCTTCTGTAGATCGGTTAGATGCTTTGTGATGTCTCCAGACTTAATCACTATGTCATCAATGTAGATTTCCACCAACGTGCCGATATATTCATGGAAAATAAAGTTCATAGCTCTTTGATAAGTAGCACCGACATTTTTCAAACCAAATGTCATAACTATCCACTCAAATAATCCCACATGTCCTGGACATCTAAAAGCAGTCTTAGAAATATCTTCTTCAGCCATGAATATTTGATTATAACCTGCATTACCATCCATGAAACTGATAATCTGATGCCCTGCTGCAGCATCAATCAACAAATCAGCAATCGGCATTGGGTAACCATCCATCGATGTGGCCTTATTGAGATTCCTGAAATCAATACAAACACGAAGTTTCCCATTTTTCTTGTATACAGGAACCACATTAGAAATCCACTCTGCATATCGACACTGCCGAATAAACTTTGCCTCAATTAATTTAGTTATTTTGGCCTTAATATCATGAAGTATATTAGAATTGCAGCGGCGTGCCGGCTGCTGATGTGGCCAAAATCCAGATTTAATAGGCAACCGATGTTCAACTATAGATCGGTCTAACCCAGGCATTTCAGTATAATCCCAAGCAAAACAATCTTTATATTCCTTTAACAAATCAACTAGTTGCTATTTACACTTGGAATTTAACTTAGCGCTAATAAAAGTGGGCCTTAGCCCATCGCCTTCACCAATATCTACTTCTATTAAATCATCTGCCGATGTAAATCCTTGACCTAATTTTCCATCATCGGCAAATCTGTCCATTAAAACTCTTCTTTAGAACCGACTGCTTGGATCGGTAGAATTTCGTAATCGGTAACCTTGGGGAACTCTTTTTCTCAAGCTTCTCCTGATATGCACCTAGTTCGCTCATAAGTGTCTAATTCTGCCGATGCGATGATATAAGAAGAATCACCAGGAACAACTTCAATTTTGTCTCCAACCCATTGTATAAGACACTGATGCATTGTAGAAGGAACACAACAATTAGCATGAATCCAATCCCTTCCTAAAAGCAGATTATATGCACCCTTGCCATTAATAACAAAGAAAGTTGTCGATAAGGTTTTACTGCCGATGGTCAATTCAACACACACTGCCCCTTTAGCTGGTGATACATTGCCTTCAAAGTCCTTCAGCATCATATCAGTCTTAGTTAAGTCTTGATCTCCCTTACCAAGCTTCCATACATCACATAAGGCATAATATTAATTGCAGCTCCTCCATCAATAAGTATCTTAGATACAGGCTGCCCATCAACTCTGCCTTTTACAAACAAAGCCTTGAGGTGTTGTCTCTCATCATCGGCATGCTTCTCAAAAATAGCCATCATTGGATCTAGTGTTAATTGAGCTATTTGGTCAGAGAAAAAAACTTCTTCTTCGCTATCAGATAGAGCCAAAAATTTCATCGGCAACATAAACACCATATTGACATCTGCCGATGGGCCTTTATTTTTGTGCCTTATCTGCCACTGCTGATTACCAGATTTCTCATTGGAGGGACTTCCTTCTTGGTAAAAGTCTTTTTGACGCTCTCGCTGCATTTTCCTCTTCTGTGTCTTTGTCAAACCCTCTGGACACCATTGAGGAAGTTTAGTTTTCCACACTGGCTGATAGGTCCTAGTTGTCTCCACATGACGTATATTAGGATCCCTGTAAAATATTTCTTCATCAGGAACTCTTGCATTTGCCATCTCTTCAAGTTCCTCTTGGTTTCTCGGAAAATATGCAACGTGTTTACCAAGCCTTTCATGTACACTGAGCCTGCCCCCCAGCCGATCATATACTGATGCTCTCCTTCTGATCGGCTCATTAATGGACAAACCTTGATTACCAGATTGAAATCTTCTTATAGGACGATTAACTCCATAATAACCATTGCACTCTGGGCAATCTTCAACAGTAGGTAACTTAATACCTTCCTCCCAACAATGAATAAAAAACGGACAATTCCAATGATTCTTATGCCGATTCCACTCTTCTTGACGTCTTTCCTCTTGCTGTTGTCGATATTGGTCCTTTCGCTGACGCCAGCCTTCCTGTTGTCTTTGTTGAGTAATCATGATGCCAGATCGAGGAGGCTTTCTAGAACTGACACCTTCTGTTAATAGCCCCTTGCCTTTTGCATCATCGGTAGTTATCCGATGTTGGGGATCTACTGATGCATTCTTTTTAGCAGCTTCCGATGCCAACACCTTAATTTTACCTTCAGTATCCAACATATTTGCTGGAAAAGGATGTTGATCAATTTTCATCGGCTTCTAAATCTTGGAATTGCCAAATTTTATTCTCCCAGACTCAATAGCTAACTGTAATTGTTGTCTAAATACTTTGCACTCATTTGTACTATGTGAAGTTGCATTATGCCATTTGCAATACAGCATATGCTTCAACTCTTCTGCTGATGGGATCACATGATTAGGTGATAACTTAATCTGGCCCTCCTGAAGCAAAAGATCAAATATCTTATAGGTTTTGGTGACGTCGAAAGTAAACTTCTCTGGCTCTTTGTGACCAAAGGGACAAGATATCGGCTTTTTATTCTTAACCCACTCAGCCAAACCGATAACTGGTTATTCATTCGAATCAGAATCTCCTACTTCTTCGACAAATGAAACTTTCTTATTCCAATTCCTTTTAGGTTCAAAAACCCTAGTGTCTTGATCAGAAATTCTTTGCACTAGATGACTTAGGCTTTCGAACTCCTGAGAAGCATATCTGTCCTTAAGGTGTGGCAACAATCCCTGAAAGGCCAAATCGGCAAGCTGCCGATCATCCAACACCAGGCTATAATATTTGTTCTTTACATCTCGTAGCCTTTGCACAAAGCCTTCTACCGATTCATCATTGCGCTGTTTCATCTTTACCAAATCGGTAAGCTTCTTTTCATGAACTCCAGCAAAGAAATACTTATGAAATTGCTTTTCCAGATCAGCCCAAGTAATAATAGAATTTGGCAGTAGTGAGATAAACCATATAAATGCTGATCCAGATAGAGATGATGAAAACAAACGAACTCTCAGTTCATCTCTACAAGCTGCCTCTCCACATTGAATAATAAAACGATTAACATGCTCCATGGTTGATGTATCGTCCTGCCCAGAAAACTTAGTGAAATCTGGCACCTTGTAACGATTTGGGAGAGGAATTAAATCATATGCCGAAGGATACGGAGTCTGATAAGAATAGGTATTAACTTTGGGCTTGATCCCAAACTGATCCTTCATAATTTCTGCTATTTTATCGGCCCAAAAAGCATCAACATCTTGTTGATGACATGGTTGAATCTCCACTGGAGGTACTTGCTGATACCCTTCTGCATACCTTTGTGGCCCACGATCTCCAGCAATTGGCATATTTGTCACTATCTGTGGTCCATTAACCTGCTGAAAAGGGTTCATCGGTTGAGCTGCCGATGCTTGATTCTAAAAACCAGCATGCATGTGACCTTGATGAACACATGTGGCTTGCTGATTTGGCTGAACTGAATGTTGAGTGGGAAACTGCCCTGGCCAATTATTAGCGTTCATCGGTACAAAATTTACCGATGGTTGGTAACTTGTTGGTATTGCCGGATAATTACTACTAACTTGAGGTAAAACCTGGACTCCAGGTTGACTTACGATTGGAGCCTTCTGTTGCATCGGTAACAAATTTGCCGATGGACTTGAACTAGATGTTTGACCCAAAGACACCTGAAAACCTCCTAGAGTTGGTTGTACAGTAGTTGTTGTAGTATATTGGGGTACTTGAGCTATCGGTGAACCGGCCGATAGCATAGGAGCTTTTCCCGTTGCATCAAACACTTGAGGTGATCCATGGTTAAAAACAGATGGCTCTGGAGGCATACCATATCCCCACCAATTAGCAGGAGTTTGATTATTCTGTGGTACAGGACCTAATAAAGCCGATGCTGATAGATCTGTATTAAGCTGAACTCATCCTGATAATGCTGAATCCGGACACATCGGTGTAGACTGTACGTTAGATAAACCTGCTGATACTGGAAGAGAAGAAATCTCTATACCTGCAACAGCCGGGGGAGCCGATGGAGCAATAGCAGATGCTGATTCTAGTTGATGATAAGCAGGCCCAACGTAACGAGGTGACGCTTGCCTTTCTTTGAAAGTTCGAATCACAGCATTATGAACAGTATTGGATAGCACACTGGAATGATTAATTAAAGCATGATTCACTGCAGAATTAACCATCTCTTGAAGTTTACCCGGATTAGAATCAAAGGTAACTTGCCGAGGCAATGACAAGTCTTGCTTCTGGATGACTTGTCCACTTTTGTTTAAACTGAATGACTTCAAGCAGAGTTGTCTGTATTCTTCTATAGCCCTCTCCATAGCCTGCTTCTGATCGTCCTTAAGATCTTCTGTTACCGCGATGATGTTCCCCGCATCGATCTCAGGATTAAGTATCTTGACTAGATCTGTCCCACCGAGCGTGCCAAAAGATGTGTTGATACAAAAGTAGATCTGCAAACACAAAGGGCTAATACCCGAAATCGATATCCAAAGCATGCCAGTCGATTTGACCTGTTAATCGACAAGGATGAAGATACGAGCACTTTGGTCCTAACAACAGCGATACGCCCGGAAGTCACGGCCAAGAGGTACTCACACGGAACTCGAGGATCGCCAAAAATTGCACTGGAGCAATGCAACTCGCCGAATCGATGAGAACTCGTAAAAAAGAAAAATATGCAAATTGACGAAGTCGTCGAAAGTAGATGTAAATAAGAATAAAAGTTATTTTTGATGTATTGATTGATCTCTTTTTCTACATTGCCCTTCACCCTATATTTATATCCTGATCTACAGAAACGTAACCAAATACGACTAGGACACTAAATCTAAATCTATGGAAACACATGACTTTGATACAACTCAGACTCTAATAAACGTATATAAGAAAAGTAACTCCTATCTTATTCCATAGTTCGCCTTAGTCACGATGGTATTCTCATCGACCTCCTTTTTATCGGCACAATCCCTGTTCCATCGGCACAATCCCTGTTCCATCGGCAGCAGCCTTCAAGATCCTTCCATCGGTACATTTCCTGTTTCATCGGCAGCAGTCTTCAAACTATCTTTCATCGGCATCGGCAATAATACCCTTAACCTTATTGGTAACATTTCAATTTGAACCCATACGCCGCTACCACTCATAAGCAAACTCATTTTCATCAGCTATCAATCTACACAATAATCTTTCCTCTGCTGATTAGCCCTTCCTGACCATCTTGACATGTGCTAAAAAATGATGTCAACAACATGATATATAATTTTCCTAGCAAGTGTATTGCACAAAAAGATTAACAAACTTGGAACCACATTTTTCTGTTTTTTCTATAATTTATTATCAATTTTTCAAGAAAACACCAATTTTAAGGATTAAATAAAACACTACAGAAAAGTAATGAAATATTGACATGCAATATTTTTATATTGTAGATCTGGTTCCAATGAGTCCATAGAAATTTATTTCATAATTTTTGGAGCTGAAATGACTACAAAAACATTTTTTCAAAGTCTTTTTCCCCATGAATAATAAAAGAAAATAGAAAATGATTTTTCATTATTGATACTGGGCCGGCCCGTGAAAGCTAACCGGCCCGTGGCCGTTTTCGGCCTGATTGCGCGCGGGGGAGAATAGGCGAGCCGGCCCGCTCGGAGGCACGGCCCACAGGCGCGGTGGCCCAGTGGAAACCGAGGGGAGAGAAACAGGGGGCGGCCTCGTCGGCGTTCGGAACCGCGACGGCGTGGCGGTGGCCGACGGCCAACGGCCATCTCCGGCCACGATCTGACCAGCGAGCGCGCGCACAGTGTCCGCGAGGAGATGGCGAACTTAGGAGAGGGGCTCAGGGGGATGGAGAGGGAGCGAGGGAGACGATGGACGGAGCGTGAGCTCGGTGGCCCGGCTCGGTGAGTCGGAGCGCACGGGGTCCACGGGCGGCCACGCGGGGGCGTCGCCGGCATGCGGCCGCCACGCGACGAGCGTGTCCTGCCGCGGGCGCCAGCGAGCCGCGCGCGATGGCGGGAGGGAGAAGAGGGAGGCCGGACTGGGCCGGGCCGAGGCGGGGCGCGAGCGCGGGCGCGCGCGCGGAGGCGGGCCGCTTCCAGCTGCGGGCCAAAACCAAGGCGGCGGCCTGCTTAGGCTAGGTTTTTATTTTCAAATTTCTATTTTCAAACAAATTTCAAATACAGTTTTCAAACCTCATTTTGAATAAGAAAAGGACCTTTTCTGGAAATGGCCCAAAAATAAAAGTTGTTTAGAATTTAATTCTCTACAACTTTGATTAGGGGGCCAACTCAAAATTCCCAACAGATTTTGAATTGGAGGATAAAAGCTAAATAGGGAGTATTTTTAAATATTTTCAAATAACATTTTTGATACAAGTTTTTGACAAAACTTTGAGTAACTTAGTTGCTCCAAAAATCTCACCTATACTTCTAAGTGATATAACATTTATAGTTGCACAATTTTGATGAATGTAATTAGCACATTATCACATTACATTATGAATACTATTTTCCAAGCTTTTATTTCACTCAAGTTATAATCTTATCATATATGATTATGAATGATATGACATGTCATGCTTATGATTGCAATGTAAATGCTTGTGTAACACCGGGGTGTTACAGGGACTATTACTACTGAACCGTACAGACCTCAAAACTACAGTGAGTAATCATGCCTTTTTTGACATGTTCTATTATTACTACTCTATTTATTATTAATCCTGAAATGATACAAAATTACCACAACAGTTAAAAGGACCAATAATAAAGACCTTGGGCGAGACAAGTGGAAGAACCTAGATGTTTCAACATGGCTTATTATTGACAAGATCCAAAAGCCAATGCAAACAGATGGGTAAATGTCATTTCGCTTGTATTTTACAAAATTGATTATGTTTGTTTTTACATACTTAGCGACTCTGAGATTTGTTAATTATTAATGTGCAGAACATCGTGCGGTCTGTGGATGGTAAACTTCATGGAATATTGGACAAGATCTTCTCTCTCTGATGAAGTAACTCAGATACTTATATATCATCTAAACATAAGTGGTTGAGATTTTTATTATTAAAACTTATTACTTATATCTAGGTACTTTGCAGGATGATATAAATAATTTTAGGTTTAAGCTACCTGCTATCTTTGTGTTTAATCTCGAATGCCACAAGATAGCAGGTAGCTTAAACCTAAAATTATTTATATCATCCTGCTAAGTACCTAGATATAAGTAATAAGTTTTAATAATAATAAATCTCAACCACATATGTTTAGATGATATATAAGTACCTGAGTTACTTCATCAGAGAGAGAAGATCCCGTCCAATATTCCATGAAGTTTACCATTCACAGACCGCACGATGTTCTGCACATTAATAATTAACAAATCTCACAGAGTCGCTAAGTATGTAAAAACAAATATAATCAATTTTGTAAAATACAAGCGAAATGACATTTACCCATCTGTTTGCATTGGATTTTGTATCATTTCAGGATTAATAATAAATAGCGTAGTAATAACAAAACATGTCAAAAAAGGCTTGATTACTCACTGTAGTTTTGAGGTCTATAAGGTCCGGTAGTAATAGTCCCATTGAATCAAGCACATGCACCTCTTCTAATTTAGGACGAACAACTCCTAGGTACCAGTGGCATTCTTTTATATTAATTAAAAGGAAAACCTGCACCAAACATCGACCATCAATATATCTTCACTATAAAGGAGCAGTCCAAATATCTAATAAATACCATAATTAAGTTTCACCATGTCAGCTTCTAACACAGTTTTGCACCCTTTCCTTCAGGGTGTCTGTCTTAGAACTTAATGCCACCACAGGGTCATCATCACGCTGAAGTAGGCTGCAAATAAAAGTATTCTCCAAGAAAACCTTTCCAGCTTCTCTTTGAAGTAGATGCTTTTCATCCCTTATACAGTGAATATATGCACTTAAGACCTATATGTTGTGCTATTCTAAGCAGTGTCAGAAAATCATTGTATTCAAAATCGCCAACACCAACATTCACTTCCTCTTCTTCTATAATATGCATGGTAACTAGATCTGTAAATATCTTACTCATACTTATCAATCAATCATAAGTTTTCTTCTTGACACTAACAATAGTTTTAATAGTGATAATGCTTACCTTTTGTTGTGTGTCATGAGCTTGGGCTGCCACTTGAACTGATATGGTGCTCACCACAACTCTCTTGGGATCAACTTGATCCATGTGTGATTTCTTTTGTTTCTTATGCGGTGGCTGGGATGACTGACCCTCACCTTCTTCTCTAACACTGCCAACAACTTTCACTTCCTCTTCTTCTATATCTATGGGAACTTGATCTATAAGCATTTTATTTTACCAAAACATGAGTTCTCTTTTTTTACACTAAGAGTAGTTTGTAATAATAATAACAGTACTTACGCTTTCATTGTGTGACATTTGCTTTAGCTGGCACTTGAATTGGACTGGAAATACAGTCACTAGCCGCCACAACTCCCTCCGGCTCATTTTCTTCTCCAACATTGCCAAAATCGACTATCACTTCCTGTTCTTCTATATCCATTGCACCTTGATCTGTAGGGGATTTCTTGAAACATTAGTTTTTTTTCTTTACCTTTACAGTAGCAGTAGTGTTGTAACATAGAACACAAAGCTTACCTTTTGTTGTGATATTGTAACCTGTGCCTCCAACTCATTTTCTTCTCTAGCGTTGCCAACACTGACCTCACTTCCTGTACTTCTTTCTTATGCTTTGATTGGGATGACGGCTGCAACTCATTTTCTTCTCCAACATTGCCAATAATGACCTTCACTTCTTGTTCTTCTATATGCATGGCCACTTGATCTGTAAACAGCTGAAACATGAGTTTTCTTCTTGACATTAATAGTATATGCATGGTTAGTGTCATTTTCCTTTTTGTTCCATGTGCAGAAATACAGAATGACAATGTAGGTTGTCATTTGCCTCGCTCAAATGATATAGACCAACAAATCCGCGTGTGAATATATTCCTACATCCTGTCTGTCCATCACAAATCAGAGGTATGATATGATGCCACCATGAAACAAGTGTAGGAAGATTGATTCATGAACTGAAAGGGCTACTATCGGTACAGTTCTCTAAAGCTATACCATTCAAATGAAATAATAAAAAAGACATTGTATGATCACCATATTATATGACTTACGCACGGCGTTAGTAGTAGTAGGCTAGTACCTGCCTGGTGATCCCAGTTAGTAGTACGAAGCAGCAGGTGTGCAAGCAGGAACGATGGTCACGAATATACCCTGTCCGATGGTGTTCGATATGTCGGTAAATGCAGAGCGGGTGTGTTGCCGATCCTCCATGATAGACCTGTAGTAGGTAGCTCGATGATGGCGTTTAGGTTAATCTGCAAATGAAAACACAAGGATAGTATTACTGCACTGGCGTTCATCATCTGGTCCTGGTGATGCGTGGCGGCTACGTCCTGGATCTGTCTTGGCGTGACGGAGGCAGGCAGAGCTTCTGGCGCGCGGCGTCCGCCCTGAGTGTGGTGTTCCTAGCAGCGGCATCCGCCCTGGAGAGGGCATCCCTGGCGACAGCGTTCGGCCTGGCGAGAAGCGTCCGACATCTGGCCTAGCGAGCGGCGTCCTTCCTAGGAGTGGCGTCCGCCCTGGTGAGGGTGTCCCTGGCGACAGCGTCCGTCCTAGGAGTGGCGTCCACCCTAGCGAGGGCGTCCCTGGTGGCGGCGTCCGGCGTGGGCGCAGTTCCCACCGTGGTGGCAATGTCCGGCTTGGGCGCGGCTTCCGCCCTGGTGGCGGCGTCCCTGGCGAGCCCCGGTGACTTCCTTCCTTGGTGGCGTGGGTTCGGCGGTGTCGTGGGAGATGATCGTGGGAGAGGAACGTATCTGGGGTAGGAAAGCAATAGCGGTGTCTCAGGGAGTCGTACGGTCTCGCGCATGACTCGCGGTGGGTGCAGGACCGGAGGAGGAGGAGATGAATGATGAGTTTGATCCCAGCGTTTCTGTCCGTCGATACGAGTGAGTGAGAGAAAGGAGAGGTTACAGTTAATCTCATCCTTTGATTTGAAAGATTAGATGCTGCTGGGTGTAATTTTTTGGGTGTACTTAGTGGAGGTTATGACTGTGATGGTCAGTTTAGGGGTGGGTTTAGCTAAGTTCATAACGGGTGTATTATAAAGTAGTGGAGAATAGACAAGAGAAATAAAAATGTGTACATTATGGATCCGTTTTCTCCTAATCTAAAGATGACAGGTAATGATCGGTGCAGTCCATATCTAACTACATTATCTAATATTGCCGATCATTTTAACCTCGCCATGAAATTGGCAAATCCTGCATGGAACGATAATATTTTTGAATGACATCGTGAATTTCCAACATGGCTTCCAAGATCCATTAACTGGTAATAACTTATAATTTGTTTCATCTTTCTTATCAAGTAGTCATTTTATGTAGCTGCAACAAATAAATATTTGCTCTTCTCCAGGAAATTGTCGGGCTTCCTTGTGTATAATTACCTAAAGAAGTGGGTCGGGGAAAAATTGCTAGTCAACATTATGAGTATATATATTTTCTTTGTCTATTTGAAGAATACATAGCAAATTAATAAGTTAACTTACTATCTGCTATTCACAGATACTAGATATATTATGGATGGAATTCTTGGTGGATATTTTGAACAATCATGTAAATAAATTTGAAAACTTCCCTAGAGAACTCAACGATCTACTTAAGAAATTCAAAACTTATTTGTAGTATGTGTTACATGACTTGATTATGCCTTGTTATGCATGAATGTATTCTGAATCATATTTATAGTCATATTTAGTTGCGTGAGACAAAAACTATGGATTAAATCTTGTCGTCTGGTTATTTTTAAGTGCGTCCCTTAAATGAAACCGTGGCAATGCACGGGCACTATACTAGTTAATTTATAATTCTCGGGTCTGTTCAACCTGAAAATATGATAATCCAATTGTTTGTTTTCTTAGTAGTCCAGCTTAAGGCCTTAATAACCATATATGCATTCGTTCACTTGATCCACTTGATCAAGGCATTGGAGCTATTATGTAACATATATATCTACTTTCTAGTGGTTTGCTTTTTTTCAAGAACATGTCCATTAACATGTGTTTCATTAAGAGGGAAAGGCTCCAAAAAATGGCATACCCGTAGCTATAGGAGAACCCATAGCGCAGCTTATAGAACCATAGAGGTAGTGGTTAAGAAACTAAAAGACATTAGAAAAGACTAGCAAATATGCATGTGCATTGCAACGGGAGCTTATTGCATGGTCATTAGACCACCTGTGGCTAGAAGATTTATTTCAACGGTTGCGTCATTTGTTTGAATTTACTTTGGAATTAGACTTTGTACAATGTCTGGTCACATGCTACCTGTCACAGAACCTCCTAAATTATGATGGCCCACATGTACCTGTCATTGTCATAATGACCTCTGACAGCCATACTTATGTATCTCATAACCTAAAAGGCCTACTTTCCTCCGAACATGATCCAATTACAGGAGTATTACAATATTACAATAGTTTATTCAAAAATACCATAAGAGTAAAAGAGCGGAAGTCTTACGTAACTTAAGTTTACAAACCACAGTTTTCAAACCTCAAACCATAAGTAGCATTATTACAAACCAGTAGTTGTGGAGTATCAGTAGTAACTTTATTACAACACCCAAACGAGGTGCCTTGCCCAGAGGCCGCACAGCCTACTCGTCGTCACTTTCTACTTATTTGCTTTTCCAGGATGATAGTGCACTTCTAGATCATAATCTTTTATTAACTCTAGCCACCTTCTTTGCCTCATGTTCAGTTCTGACTAAGTGAAGATATACTTTAAGCTTTTGTGATCTGTATAAATGTGGCAAGTATTACCCAACAAGTAATGACGCTAGATCTTTAATGCATGAACCATAGTTGCTAGTTCAAGATCGTGTGTTGTATAATGCTCTTCGTGACGCTTCAACTGTCTCAAGGCATAAGCAATGACTCTGCCTTCTTGCATCAATACACAACCAATACCAATACCTGAGGCATCACAGTAAACATCAAATGACTTTTTTATATCAGGTTGTGCTAAGACTGGAGCAGTCGTCAGTGATTTCTTTAGAATTCGGAAAGCCTTCTCACATTCTGGAGACCAGACAAATTTGGTCTGATTTTTCAACAATTCTGTGGTTGGCTTGGCTACCTTTAAGAAGTCAGGTATGAATCGATGGTAGTAACCTGCCATTCCCAGAAAACTTCGGACTTCATGAACTGAGGTTGGTGGTTTCCAATTCAAAATATTTTTCACCTTGCCAGGGTCAACAGCTACACCCTCGGCTGATAATACATGTCCCAGGAATTGTACTTCCTTTAGCTAAAACTCACATTTACTAAACTTGACATACAGCTGATGGTCTCGCAGATGAGTTGGAATAATTCTGAGGTGTTTAGCATGTTCTTCTTCACTTTTAGAGTATACCAGAATATCATCAATAAAGACAACCACAAACTTGTCAAGCTCTGGCATGAAGACTGAGTTCATCAAATACATAAAATGTGTTGGTGCATTGGTGAGATCGAAAGACATAACTAGATACTCATACAAACCATACCAGGTAGTGAATGCAGTCTTTGGGATATATTTCGGTCAAATCTTAATTTGGTGGTACCCAGATCGAGGATCGATCTTTGAGAACACTTTTGCTCCCGCAAGTTGATCAAAAAGTATATCAATGCGAGGCAAAGGGTACTTATTTTTAATGGTTACTTCATTCAATGGGCGGTAGTCAACACACATCCTTAGAGTCTGGTCCTTCTTGACAAAAAGAGCTGGACATCCCCATGGTGATGAATTGGGTCTCATGAAACCTTTATCAAGCAACTTTTGCAGTTGAGCCTTGAGTTCGGCCAATTCATTGGGTGGTATTCTATAAACTCTTCTAGATATTGGGGCAGTACCAGGTTTCAACTCGATTACAAATTCCACTTCTATGTGCCGTGGCAAACCATGTAGGTCATCTGGAAATACATCTGAAAATTCGCAGACTACCAGAATATCATAGATTTCTTTCATTGAGGTTGCACATACTCTTTCAACTGTTCTCTTAGGAATAGGAAGTTGGATAAGAAGATGAGATTTACAGGCAAGTTCAACCTTATAGTTCTGTGCAGTGCATCTATAACAGCTCCTCGCTGGTACATCTAATTCATACCCAGAATTACATCTATATCCTGATTCTATAGTATTATCATTGAGGTAGGAAATATATGCCCACCCAAATCTATAGGTATCTCACGCACCATTTCCTTATTACACAGTCATCCCCTAGGCGACTGGATAAAGAAATCCTCTTGGGTTCCCATAATTGGAATGTCATGCTTTGTAACAAAGGCGCAATTTATGAATGTATGCGATGCACCAAAATCAAATAACAGTACTACTAGATGATTAGTAACAGGGAACATACCCATCATAATAGGTTCTCCCTCTGGAATTGTACTTGCTTGGGTGTAGAACACACGTCCTATCTTCTTCTTCTCACCCTTACCCTTCTGGGCATTCAAATTATTACTCTTATTCTGATTCTGCTGCTGTTGTAGTGCGGGGCCTCTTAGGTAATTGGGGTTGTACTGTCTTGGATACGGGCAGTCCTTTGAGAACTGGCCTAGCTTTCCACAGTTATAGCAGGAAAAGTTATGGGTTGACGGGTTCTGATTTCGAACGCCAGGGGCATTCGGCTGTCGTGGATATTGCTGGGTTACGGCAGAACGGACAAACGTCTGCTGCCGGGCTTGATATTATGGTGGATGGTACGGAGGATGGAAATGGTTCTGGGGATGGTAGATAAACTTTTGGCGCTTCTAATTGCTACCAGATAAACCAGAAGACACCTACTTCTTTTTCTTTGACTCTTTATGAATACGGAACTTTTCTTCTGAAGCAATAGCAACATTGACTACTTCATGATATGTGGCATTATAACATATGGTCATCATTATTTGAATCTTCGTATTCAATCCCCTCATGAAACAACTTTTATTATTTGCATCAGTGTTCACATATTCTGTTGCATATTGTGACAAATGATTAAATTTGCCAACATACTGCAGGACCGTCTGATCTCCCTGCTTTAAAGAGAGAAATTCGTCTAACTTCATTGCCATGACACCGCCGGGTATGTAATGTGCTCTGAAAGCATCACAAAATTCTTGCCAATTGATGCGATGGCCAGCGGGTTGTGTGGCGACCAGATTCGCCCACCACGCTCTTGCAGCACCCCTAAGCTGTTGTGCTGCAAACACGAGTTTCTGATATTCCGTGCATTGGAGAAGATCAAACTTCTGCTCCATAGTTTGGAGCCAGTCATCTTCCTCTAATGGCTCATCGGCTTTTGAGAACACCGGTAGACGGGCATTAGTGAAATCCATATAGGTGGTCTCTCCTTCATTGTTTCGACCCCGACGACTCTGATTTGCATTCTGATTCTAGGCCCACAGAGTAGTAGCGTTGACCAGTGCTGCAATGGCCTCTGCCAAAGTAGGTGGAATTGGTGGGGGATTAGAAGCATTGTCCCCAGCCTGAGAAGTTCCACTACCATCCATCTGTTGTACATAAACCACGCTTATTTAAATTGCTTTATTGAATTAAAAAGCAGATAATACAATACCAGTACACACAACATTCCTCATCATCATCACTGATCAGTATCACCCCATCCTCATTCTCTGTGGCACTCATACCAGTGATATGACTTGCCTCCTCCCCACTTTTCAGCATGGGTTCAAGTTCTTCAGGATCCTCCTCCTGGTCTTCCTCCTCACCAGGAACAATCACAGCACCAACATCATCTTCTACAGCTTGAGGCCAACGATTAGGATTCATCAGGTCATACAGCCTATGAACTTCCTCATGCAAGATTACATTATACTGCTCCAGGCATGCCACATAAAACTCCAAGTCTCGAACACGAGCCCTAGCTTCCATCTCCTTTTCCAAGGTCTTAGTCTTAAACTGCTTCCAGTTGTACGTATTGCGCTTCAGTTACTCTATTACTGCCGTAAGCCTTGCGACTCTGCCTGTGGATCTGGGTTTGGATTGCGACTACTGCTCGCTCCATCATCTCTTGGGGGCCAACTGATGACGAGGCACTCCTTGCGGACCAGCTCTCTTGCGAGGAGTCATCTTAGTACATGCTATCCTGTAGCAAGACAGAACTAGAAAGATAAGGATAGATGGGAGGGATCTGAAGGTTAGCATGAACAGGATTGAATCTTACCTAACCCAAACCACTTTAAAAGGGAAGGTAATTTAAGCAGGTTATTTAAACATGATGCATACAACGTACTTACGAACTAAATAAAAGTTTAAGTAACACATGCAGTAACATTTTATAACATAGGGCAAAGTAACATGATACTTCACTACAAAGCTTTAAAATATGAACTAAAAAAACTACAGTGACTGGATTAGGATGAGTCAGAAGCAATTTGGATCAAAATATCAATTTAAATTTGTTCGATTCAAATTATTTTGAAGTTTTGTAAAGTAATACTACAGTAACTCCAGTAATCATGCTCTGATAACAGTTGTCACAGAACCTCCTAAATTATGACAATAACATGTACATGTGGGCCATCATAATTTAGGAGATTATGTGACACTATCCTAACTTGTATGGTGATAGAGTATGAACACTCCATAATCCAATTCATTTTGTAATGGGACCTAGTTCTATGTTTGAACATGTCACTCTAACTCGTATAGTTGGAGGAGAGATTTGGTTCGTCAGATCCTATAGATGGTTGTGAGCAATGTTAGACAAGAAATATCCTCCTTTAATATTTAAAAAGTAAATGTATATTCATACATTGCAACATAATCATTCAAGTTTTGTTTTAATTTGTACCTCAAACATGCCATCGTTTTATCAAATTGCACCAAGGTACTCACTATACCACAACCAATCTGTAGTGTCTCCAAAACGGTCGCTATAAGCCGTTATAGCGACCCATCATCGGTCGCTATAAGGTTATAGCGACCGATGTATAAGTCGCTGTAAGTGGCGTCGCTATAAGTCTATAGCGACCGATCGGGTCTATAGCGACCGATAGCTAGACGCAAATATGTATACCGACCAATGATAAGTTACATAGTTTAGCGACTAATGATTTGTGGATATCAAACTTTTTAGCAACCAATAATCGGTCGCTATGAATTGACATAATTATATATAATATTAATTTCATACTAACCAGATTTCAAATCAAACCTAATAAACATACATAACATGTCACATTATTCATCAACCATATACATATGTAACCATAGCTGCCCACAACACCCATCAACCACATTATAAGATAGTTATCTCAAGTTTTCATTGAAGCCAACATGTAGCAATACATAAGAGTATCATCTGAGTTTCTGATCCATAACAGAGGAAAATAACACATACAACCTAACTAGGTTAAATGGCAGGCACAAGCCATCTGTTTGCTTGCACAAACTAAATAGATTCACTACAAAATGCCTCATCTCTAACTTATCAAAAGCAAAATGTCATATGTTGGCTTCCTGGTGACTATCCAACATCAAGCACACCTCCAAGGCCTCTCCCTCCCACCTGAACACAAAACAGCACAGTGCACAAATGAAGTTAATTATAGTAATTGTATATAGGGAAAAATACAGATAAAGGTGACTACACGGTTTATAAGCACTTTTTTACTTCAGAGACCAAATTAGCTCACTAGTCATCAGTCCCTGCCCCTCCAAAGTTTCACTGTCACATACCAGTATAATATACACATGTATATATTGCAGCCTTTTCAGAAAATATACACACAAATATTTCGACTATCTGCAGAAAATTCTGGATGCCTCTCATCAAAGTCCTGCCATAGAGGTGAATCTGCCGGATGCCTTAACAGACCATCCTTTTTTCGGTCTTCATCATGCCATCTTGTTAGACTTGCTGTTTTAGAGGACAGAAATAACCTTTGGAGTGATTTCTTCATAGGAAAGTAGCGGAGAACCTTCTTAGGAACCTTATACACATGTCTCCCATCAAGGCTCTTCCTATCTGATTTCCATCGAGAAACCTTACATTTTGGACACGAATTTAAATCCACATTCTCTTTCCAGAAGAGAACACAATCATTTTCACAAGCATGAATGCTGTTGTAACCAACTCCAATGGATTTCACTAATTTCTTAGCTTCATGAAAGTTTTTAGGTAGACTTGGACCCCCAGGGAATGCATCATTAAGTAGATCTAGTAGTAGGTTCATAGATCTATCAGTCCATCCTCCTAGGAGTTTGATGTGGAGCAACCTAATTAGGAACCTTAGCTGTGTATATTTCTTGCAATTTGGGAATAGCTCTTTGCTATTTTCTGCTACCAACTTTTGAAGGGCAACTAGTTCAGGACAAGTCTTCAAAGTTGAACTATTGTCTTCAAAATCTCCTCTATCATCTAGACCGGCAGCTAAGTCTCTAAGCAAATCAGATAATTCATCATCCTCACTAGACTCCTCTATGACCTCAGCAGCAGCAGTAGAAGAGCTAGCTTCTCCATGTAAGTTCCATGTTCTATACCCTTTTAGAAATCCATCACATATCAAGTGCTCACGGACTTCACTTGCCTCTTTCCAAAATGAGTTTACACACTTTTTACATGGACATAATATCTTGCTGCCCACTGCAGAATTACTAAAAGCAAAAGCTAAGAAACTGTTTACTCCTTGCAAATATGTCTTGGTGTGCCTATGTGAAAATTTTTGGTTAAATACCATTTGACATGTATATAGAACTTTCAATATTTGTGAAGTTAATGGTTTTTACCTAGCATTATCATCAATCCATGATTTATCCATGTTCAACCTTCAAGCAAGACATCAAGTAGATTTCAATATGAAATAAAAAAAACATATCATAAGCACTGAAATAGTCGCATACTTCGACAACATGAAAACAAAAGAGAGCAACAGCTAGGGAAACAGAAACCTACCAATACAAACAAGTAGAGCTGCTACCAAGAGCGCGTTCAAATGCCTTCCTAAGGTGTCCAACTACACGTGGAGAAGCTACAATTACAATATGATGACGTCAGACTTGGCTAGTATATACCAACAAGTTCAGAGAAAATTGGTACACGACATAGTATATGGAGCATTACCCAGCTGGGGCTACAGCAACAATTTGAAGGAGTACACAATTATATGGAGCCTTAGCATTATAATACAGCCAAGTTTTGGCATTTGTTTAGTGATTTAGTAGGTGGTGTGTATATGCATTTTGGTCTGGTCGTCAAACCAGCAGGACAAACTGAGACTCGTCTGGCGTGTATGCACAAGCTCTCTACCTGGTCAAGCTTACAGTTCAGTCCTTGCTGCTAAACCGTGTGTCCATTTTATTTTCCAAGATATGGTAGCGCAAAAGCTGTATCCAATACGGAAATCAAGTAGAAGCGAATTGAAAGGGGGTACGGTAGCTCTAATATTTTAGATGATTTTTTGAATGTCAATATTTTAGATGATCACTACTAGAGGTATGGTCATCACTTGCGATGTATCACTGCTGCCTGGCCACTAACCGATGCATCACTGTAAGTATAATAGCTGCAAATGACCGACACATCAAACTTTCTTCATCAAGCAAATAGGTGAAAATTAAACACATTCTAATTAGCAAGCTACTAACCAATTCATTTGAAATAATAAGTCGACCATGCATGGGGATAAATTGCATACTTCTATTGTTCTCAGTATTTCCATTCAAGCCACGCAAAAATCAGTGACCATGCTATTTTTTTGACACAGTATATATGTGCAATCAAATGCAGGTGACATCGTTCTCACAGGGTTCCATCTAGTAAAAAGAAAAAAAGGAGTAAAGCCTCCATGCTGGCCTGCTGTGCGCACGTCCATGGAAGCCTGAAAAGGGGACCAATGCAGAGAGGGGATAGGGAGGGAAGGGAGCAGTGGAAGGGGCTGGAACGGAAGAGAACCAGTACCTGCTCGGGGACACTCCTGTTCAAGCTCGTGGGCAGCAGGACAGGGGACGCGATTGCGACGACGGGCTGGGGCGGGCTGGGGACGACGGCTATGGCGGCTCGGGCGAGTCCGATTGTGTGGCGATGGCGGCCCCGAGGACGGTCGCGACGGCTCTCCTTGATGGCGGCCACGACGGCGGCCCGGAGATGCGGCGGCGCTGGCTAGGGATGGCAGCCGCGGCGGCGCTCGGTGGGGACGGCAGCCGCGGTGGCGCTCGGTGGGGACGGCAGCTGCGGCGGCGCTCGGTGGGGACGGCAGCCGCGGCGGCGCTCGGTGGGGACGGCAGCCAAGGCGGCGCTGGATGGGAACGTCAGCCGCGGCAGCAGCACGGAGATGCAGCGGCGCTGCGTGTGGTGGGAGTCGGGGATGGTGTGCGGCGGCTGCCTCTCCTGGTTGGGTGTGGATACGAGCTAGGGATAGGGTTTTTGGGTTAGATGCTGACCGGTGGGCCATCTAATTTCATTACGCGGGAGTGGGCTGGGCTGAGCGCGCCAGAAATGAAAATGGGCTATAGCGACCGATCTTTGGACTCTTGGATTTGTTTATAGCGACCAATAATTTGTGGCCAACGGCTAAAAAGTCGTAGCGACCGATGTTCCACTGGTATAAATAAAAATAGCGACCGATGATTTGTTACAAAGTTATAGCCACCGATTGTGTGACATTAATATTACGTTTTAGCGACTGTTGTGTGACGTTATAGTTTGGTTGTGGTATAGTGACTCGCTTTCTCCAAAAAAGAATACACTTCTATGTGTATTTGTTGCATGGCTGCCATGTTTAGTACGATCCAGTTTTTGAGGTAGAAATCAAATTTATTGCATAGCTAATCCCCTAACAAATTAATTTGTTAATTTTGTTGCAAATCTATTCACCTGACAAATTATTTTATAAATTTGTTGTAGGTCTAATGATCTGACATGATAGTCGGTTTGTATTTTTTCCATTAAATTATATTTGTGATCTATTGCCTAAGAGAATATTGTTTTTTTCTGTTAATAGGAGCGGAGATAAGTTCGATTGCTATTTTCAAATGTCTGTTTATAGGAACTCCTTTCGACGTAAAAGAGCTTTGGTGCTTTACACAATTTTGATTGGAGTATAATTTAAAATTGAGAATAGGGCAGAAAAATCTTGTGTTCTTTTTTATTTAATTTCCGGGTCCTCTTTGATTGGATTTTGCTTCTTTTCTTTCCTCTCGTATGATTCTCAAGGAGGAATTTGATCCCGACGTTTACACATCACATCACATGTAGCATGCAACACCTAGAAACAGGAGCTAGAACATATGTAGTGGAGTCTGTTGCGTCATATCTAAAGTCCACATTTACAATTTATTTATTTATTTAGTTTTGTCTTGCCAACCATAAGAGTGTTTTCATGTGGAAAAAGTTTGAAGATGTTATCAATAATAAATAAAAATAAGTTCATCAAACATTACCTGAGCTTGTATGGTATGGTGGTAAGCCCTTGATACTTGAGGTCATGGAGGGAACGAGCTCGATCGGTACGCTCTCCCGTTGCAGAAGCACCGGTCACGAGTTCGAGCGTTGTTCAACTCGTGATTCCCACCAAGATTTTCTCCCAGTTTTTATTTCAGATAGCTTCTCGCGCAGACGTGCCACAATGGTCAAGTGACGTGCCCGCCACGCTTGGAGTCTGGTGATCTTCGAATACTTCTCAGCTGCGTTCGTGGTCTAGATATAGTTGTAGGTTTGTTTGTATACATGGTGTATGTGTATGTGTGTGAGGCGTGTGTGGGTGGTGTGTGTTTGTATCTGAACAGATACTTCAGTTGTACCTAGATGAGAGACTAAAAAAAGGTTGTGGAGACTACGGTTCAAATCCCACATTGGCATAGTATTTTTGGCTTTTCCTAGATTTTCTCCCGCCTGGGCTGGACGCGAGCCAGGTGGCTGGAGTGGGCCGGTTTTCCCCCGTCTGGGCCGGACACGAGCAGGTTGCTGGAGTGGGCCAGATGGCTGGATTGGATCAAACAGTTAGGCCAAATTAGAATGGGCCAGACGAAAAAAAAAGCAGAAATTTTGCCTATTTATTATTAGATATAGAAAGAAAGACAGTAAGAAGAGGGCCCTCCGCCATAACCTAATCAAGTGGACTTGCTATACATCAACGTAAAAGTATCCGCTCAAGCAAGAGCATCCAGTATGACGACAAAGCATCCGCCAGAGATAACGCGACAAAACAATCCACAAGAGGGGAGCGACTTCGGTGGCAAGACGACAAAGCATCCGCCAAAGAGAGTGCAAGCGACCAACGGGCCAAGTATCCGTTGCGAAGAACAAACGAGTGCGTCAACACCAAATATCCAAGTTGGACATACCGTAGCGAAGAAACTGAAGCACATGCAGGCACATCACAGGTAGGAGTAACTTTAGCGAGAGAAGCATGACAGCAGCGTAAGTGCTCCAACGAAGCCTCCAAAAAGATGATAACATCCACAAACGCTAACAACATTGAACGGAGCCCACGAAAAGGACTTTCGTCCCAGAGCAACTCTATCGACTTGCGTGACGCACAAAACTTCGATGATACCTTCAAGAGGTAGGTGCCACAGGCTGCACAACTGCCGCCGGCCCGAAGCAACAAGCCGGACAGAGTTTTCACCGGCCGGTTTACTGTTCGACCACAGCTGTTGGCATCTCACGCACGGTACCGGGCTATCAAGGAAACAGCGAGAGCCTGCCGGGCCGGCCGCCATGCCCTGGGAGCCTGCCGCGCTGACCAGCGACCCGACACAGGCCGCCACTGCCCACTAGGAAAGCAGCACGCCAACACGTGCCTTGGTAGGGCAAGGCCTCCAGCTAGCCACCGCGGCCTGGCTAGGGGATGACCAGCCACGGCCACGCCCGCCATGCGCGGGCAGGCCCCAACTGGCCGCCCCGGGCAAACCGGCTCAGGCCAACCTGGCTGCAAATCTTTTCTAGTGGCTTACATATACCGTTAATGTTACTACTCCCACCCAGTCTATTTCCTATCTGACTAAATTTATAAAAAGTACTGCTAATAGTTGTCTTTAAATAAGGGCTTGTTTAGTTCCAAAATATTTTACAAAAAAAAACAGTAGATTTCCCGTCACATCGAATATTTGGACACATGCATGAAGCATTAAATATAGATAAAAAATAAAACTAATTACACAGTTTAGAGGAAATTCACGAGACGAATCTTTTAAGCCTAATTAAGCCATGATTAGACACTAATTACTAAATAACAACGAAAAGTGCTACAGTGGCATTTCGTAAAATATTTCAGGAACTAAACAGGCCCTAAGTTTATCATAAAAATGTATCTCATGATTAGCCTATAATAATTATTCGGTATCATAAATATTAATAATTTTTTGATTACATTTAAATTATTTGATCCCCTCGAAAAGCAAGAATCACATTATTTTCGAGACACAGGGTCTATGTACTTAGTTGGCTAAATTGATGCACAGTACTCTGACCGCGAAGGATACGGCATGGGCCACAGAACCCAGCTCGCTCAAAAAATACCTGGCCTGAACATACCAGATAAATGACCCGTGTTTTTTTTTCAGAGGAAAACCCTATTTTTATGAAAGCAATCATTATTTGGTATTCTAGCCCATAATAACTTAACCAAACATAGAAAATTCAAAAACAAAATCTGAGAAATACATTCCGACGGGTCCATTGAATTAACGCAAGCCAAAAAAATTTGATTCAATATTTTTTAGACTCAAAAGTTTGATCAAGTCTAATGGTAAAATCGATGAACAATATAAAATAGTTCTTTAATTAGGGTCGAAATGCAGCAAGTGGATGCATAACCACATATATATAGTTACACCGAGAAATCTAAGGTGGCTGCATAACAACTTATGTATCAAAATGGTTGCTTTCTTTTTGGACGTGGATTCAGGCCTTGTTTATACTTACCAGGGATTATGAGTGGATGCTATATTTGATCCTGAAACCATATACAGAGAAGAAATGCGTGATCTTTGAAATCATAGTTGTTATTTACTCCTTCTATTCCAAATTATAAGATGTTTTAGCTTTTTTAGATACGTAACTTTTGCTATATACTTAGATATACATTATTTTATGACTAGCAATGTATCTAGAAAACCCAAAATGTTTTATAATTTGGAATTGATGGAGTAGTTTTTAAGAATATTGAAATTTCAAGGGTTAGGCTATATAACTACTTTTTAATTAAGAACTATGAGTGGGAGTTGGTTGGTTGCGCTAGTTTTAAAATAGTTTGCATTGGACCCTATGCATCATAACCCAAGGTGTTGTGTGTGGCCTTCACACACACACAAAAAAAAAGGTGTTGTGTATGGAAAAACCTCCCAATTTAAATTAATTATGTGCACACTCGTTCACCATTATTAGACACTAATAAGTATGCAAGGAGTCATCTGTCTAGTCCACCATCTTGAAGAATCCGAAAACCACGTTTACAATACACAATCCAAATAATTATTAGAATGCCAAGTTCAGAATGACTACGGAATTAAACAAGCTCCAAAGCTGACATTAAGAGGACGAGCGCAAAAAAGTTCTTGCCTCTACAACGCTAACAAGTTCAAAGCCAGAAAGCGAAATTCAACTACAAATGAAGACGCAATTGAAATCCTTGTTGTACCCACTAGAAAGAACCTGAACACACAGAGTCAAAGTTCAAGCACCGGGCGATCCCCACGAGGAAGAACGCAACCAGTGCAGTGATGCCTGTGAAATTGGGATTGGGATTCTACCTATATGACACTTCAAAAAACTTGGCGGGCAAAACTTTTTTCAACGAAATTTACATAGACGTCTCGTATGGAGACATGCTGTTCATCACTGAAACTACTATAGTATCGTTAAATTCTAAAATATATATTTAGAAAAATATAAACACCCAATTAAAATCGATGATTTAAACCCAAAACCACGCCATATAGTGAAGTTTTACTCGGCCGTTTGGACGTAGAGCCAGTAGCTCAACGCTCCTGTGTAGTTGTGTACACACTTTGGCCTGCTGGTAAACTGCCTACGAATAAGAGTATAAGACCTAGCCCACCCCCGCTGCAAATAGACCCTATCCCATCAAGGCCGTTCGGAGCTACGTGCTTGCTCACCAGCGGCCGGCCGTCGACCCCGGACGCTTCATCGGTGGACCGCGACGCGCCCAATTACCCCTTACTATATGCTCAGGAGTTTCTAGAAAAAAAAAAAAAGAATCAGTCTTCCTATCTTGTGGCCCTCTTCCCTCTCCACCGAGTTGCACCCAAAGCGCAGCTTGCGCCGCTTGCGTGCAGCACCGCATCGTCGCCCGCAGCCCCACCGGCCACCAGCACAGCCGCGCACCCCCACCGTCTCCTTGCTGTTCCGATCCGGCATCGTGTCGCCCTTCCCGTCCACGCTTGCTCCCCCGTGCCCCGAACCGTTGAGGACCACCGACTCCTTGAACTCAGGGTGGGAGCTGAGGACCGTCGACTGCCCTTCTTTCGAGATCCGTCTGTCGCCTCCTTAAACTCGATGTGGGCGCCACCCTCTCCGCTCCTCGCCTCGGGCCGCTGCTTCTGGTGAACTTCATATGCCAAGGAGGCTCCATTCTCCTAAGCAGCAAAGAGATGTTGCACTAAAAGCGCATGTTGCAAGCATATGTTTCGAGTGTTTTAGATGTTTTTAGAGATATGTTGCAATTGTTTTATGCGAATGTTATAAAAGTGTATCAGGATGTTGCATATGTTCCAATAGTTGTACACGTATGTTGCAAGCTTATGTTCCCAATGTTTCATCTGTTTTTTCTAGACGTATGTTGCAAGTGTGTTTATTTAAATGTTACATATGTTGCAAGTGTTTTATCTGGATGTTGCGTATGTTTTATAATAGTTTTCAAGCGTTTTTCATGTTTTTTTAAGTGTTTCATATGTATGTTTTAAGTGTTTCATCTGCTTCAGACGCATGTTACAAGTGCTGCATCTGGATGTTTCAAAAGTAGATCGGGTGTTACATCTCCCTCCTTGTTTTATGTTGTCTCACCTCGGTGCCTCCTCCTCCCGGCGTCAGCTGGCTTCCGCCGCCCCCTCCCCCTCTTCTTGATGCCAGTGACGTTTTAGGCGGCGCGTGAAATGGCTGTAGGCGCGGACGTCCGAACGTCCATTCGCTAGCAAGCCTGTTTTTTATTGCTACATATATGAACTGTCAACCTGGATTTATAATCCATGTACGAAATAGAAAATACTCACGTACAGCGATAATGTATAGATATAGATTGTTTGATATCAATATGTATTGGATTCTATGTAATACTTTGACATATTTGCTAGTATATATATTTTACAGTAAAAAGCCTGATAGGTTTCTAAGCACAAATCGTCGCCCACCGCCTCCTCTGTCTCAGAACTAGACTATTAGAGCTTTCGGGAGACGGAGCCTTCGATTGAGAAGACGATGAAGGCGGACAAGGCAGAGATGAGCGATGCAGAGAAGAGCTCCAACTTAAAGCCTTCTTTGAGGCCTGCAAGATTGTGGCGGAGAAGGTAGCCCAGAAGAAGAAGAAAACGAAGGTGGTCACGCGCAGGCTGACGCAAAAGCAGATCGATGTTGTGCTCTCGGCCAACGTCTGGACTAGGCCTGTGCCCATCTGCTCTGAGGAACTGCTGGCCGGCTTGGACGAAGCAGACCTACGGGATAGTTAACCTGTTGGCTAATACAGAAATTTGGCTTATGCTGATATTTATGCTAAAATATCGTGAGAGAAGAATATTGTTTCATGGCTGAAAAGCAGCTCAAGCGAAGAGGGCAACTATGGCCAGCGCAACGCGCGGCCGTGTACGAATCGCGCGCGGGGTTGAAGCTTGAAAAGGAAATAATTCTCGCGGAGCTCCAAACGAAGGGGTACGTTGAGCATGAATGTCATGTCACCAACGACGAAGGCACCAACGACGAAGGCTCCGGCGACATGTAAGCAAGCATATGTGGCTGTTCGGATCTCTCCATCGGTGGCAACTATGTGTCCCACTTAGTACAATGCCCGTGCTAACACCATGACTTTATTTAGGGATGCACATGAAAATAACCAAATGATGATATAACGATAACATGGATTTATGTCTAATCTTACAAGAATCACCGGCTACAATTGAGGGATGAAGAGAACAAACTCAGAGATGCTTCACTTTAGAAGAGGCTGTCTATACAATTCTCTTCTGCAGTTCCATTACCCGTGACATTGCATACAAGGCTACGACAATTGGACTGGAGCATGAGCAGCAATCAGAATTTGCTTCTGCTCTTCGCCCAACAGTTAGCTTGGTAGGACAATCCATTCCAAGGAGTGATGGTTCACTGAAACCACCCCACAGACGAATGTCAAGACATAGGAAACAGTCACAGAAACTGTCAAAGATGGAAGGGGTCGGTAAAGATCATGTACTTGTGTGGCCAGTTCAGGCAGCATGAAGCCTCCAAAGTTTGTGCCGAGTGTGCAATGCCAGTTCCTCGCAGAGGGAGCTACAAGCAAATGGACATAGTTCAGAACCATACAAGAAGTGTTATAGCTAAATTAAACAATTCATCAAATTACAGATTCAGGTACCAATACAGCAACTGTTAGCTACAATAATTAAAATATAATCATCTTATTAGCCCGTTCATTTTGTGCTATGTTATCAGCCAAGAGAATTGATCTATTCATACAACCTACAGTCCGTTTACTGCCAGATAAGCTAACAGCAAAAATTGTACCTTAACTTTGGGTGACCAATGATCCAAGGTTGTCAGGGCACATGGAATGACTAACCAACACAAATCCCCAAGCTTAGGGTAACTTACCGGAAATATAAAAAATAGAAACTGAAGTAAACATACCGTGTCAGGCACATGTAGTGAATTGTAGGAGTGTCAGATGCACCAAAAAATGAGATGCAAAAAATAGGCATTGCATAACACAGGCTGTCCCTTCCCCTGAAATGTCAGGCAATAAACAAACATTCCAATAAGCCCAAAGTTTCAGAAACACACATGCTTGAATAAGCATGTGTGTCGGAAATTAAAGGATCTGATCTTTTGAAAAAGAAATAAAGGATCTGACATCTTTTAGTTTTATCAAGCAACCAAATGACTATTAATTGTCATGATACATTAGACAGATAAATTCACCTTGCAGTTTATTCAAGTCATACAAAAACCTGCTTTTCCATCTCTTTGGTGGCAGGCAGACAGAGAACCTATCTGCATCTGCACCAATCTAGTCATGTTTCCTTTTGCATTGTGATCTCTCTGTGATTTTTTTATTTAGCTAAATAAACTGACAGTTCATTTCAGAGTGACATTTATAAACATAGTATTCAGAAATAGACTTGGGTACTATTGAATTTATATAAGAATTCAAGTATCCAAAACTATTTCATAAAAGTATTATTTTAACATCTTGAAAGAAAGCTGCCTGTGTTCTTCAGGTACAGCAGGTGTTATAATTACAAGCCGATCTCTAGTATATCAATATCTGTAATTTTGTCATCATGTTTAAATTATCCTTTTTTCTTGAGGTACATGGCTTTATCTCTGATCAAGATTCTAAAGGATATTTTGACCTATTAATCAAGATATCTTCAAAAATTCTTTCTGTAATCTCCACAACCTTTGTATTTTCCTACAAATCATTAGAATTCTAATTTAAGACGGTCATACACCTACTACTAAGGTCCACCGAAAGACAAGACAACCTAAAAAAACAGAGGCTGGAAATATATAAGGACATAATGAAGAACCTTTTTGGGCACACCTAATAAGTGATAATTATTGATAAGCTGACATGATTATAGACTCCATAGAAATAGGCAACTATCAAACATCCTGTGTTAATTAATCTGGACGCATGTGACGCAGACAAAACTTATGGATATGCAGGAAAGCACCCAAAATAAGGATCTTGTATCTGTAAAACTATTTTTTGATGAAAGTATCTACCACTTTAATCAGATTTGGCTACCTCCTTTTTCGCCATCGCTTTCCAGCATGCATAAGGCAAGGTTCAATGTCCACGAGTTTTCTTTGCTTGTGTGACAGAAAGATCCAATCCTGAGACAAGGCAAGAGGACCAGAAACAATTATTCCTAGCACTGACAGTTCGTGGCGGCTCCTCATGGCGGCTCCTCGTGGTGGCAGCGGACGGCACGGTAGTGGGACGCACATAAACATCAGCAGCGCCCGAGAGCAGCAGCCGTACGTCGAGTTGTACACCGAGAACATCAAGGTCTCAGGCGTGAGACGACAAACCTGATGCTGGTCGGCACGACGGTCGTGGTCGGGCGCGCGCTGCACGCAGTACCTAGGAGGCCAGGACGGCATAACGACGTTCCGCATGACCATGCATGGTGTCAGTGACCTGGATGCGATGACGAAGGTGGGCAGGAATGGCCGCCCTACGGCAGCGGCAGCGGGATCCACACGGCCATCGCCTCCGACCGGCACGAAACTGGACGACGCCGTCTCGATTTAGGGTAGGAGATCGACCCTCAGCTTGACAAACGTTGGCTGGCGCCGGGGTTCTTCACTCGCCTCCCCGGTTCGGTGCGGCGTCGGGCAGCAGGGTTTACTCTATCAGCACGGCGGTAGCACGATGGATGCGGCGTCGGTGCGATGGCCGCGGGCGATCGGCGCAGCGGCGGCCCTGCAGGTTTCGAACAATGGTGTGCGGTCTCTCTTTTTTTCGTAGATGATTACAGGCTTTGATGGTGTGCGGTCTCTGGTCGCGAGGCATAAGATGGTGGGTGCGGGGGTGAGAAGCCTGGCATCACACATCAAACGGTGCCTGTTAGATTTGCTTCGGATGTTTTATTAGCCCTTAATTTTAATGGAGACGAATTCCTGTGTACATTTTCTTGGATGCACAATGATTGAAGACTCTCAGCGGGGGATATTTTTTGGGGAGACCTAGTATAATTTTGATTGATCTATTATAGTAGAGATTCGGACAGTTAAATCTGGAAATTTGATCATTGACTTACTTGTATTTTTTGGCAGTAGTCCAGGCAGGCCTTTTATCCGTATGCTTTCACTTGAATGAGTTGATTCTAGGTTTGAATTATTAGGTCAAATTGTGTCGGTGTTTAGACCCGGGAGGGCCCTAAGCCGACGAGTGATTTGTGCTACGTGTTCCCTACTTCGGATGGTGATGCAAAAATAATACACGGGGGTTTATCCTGGTTCGGGCAAAAGAAGGCCCTACGTCTAGCGGGAAAAGGAGAGTATTATATTTCCTTGCACCTAAGTGCTTGTATAAGGGTTACAAGCCGTGAGAAAGGGAGCCGGTCCGAAGTCTCAAAGAAAGAGTACAATGGAGTGTTGCTTGAGATGTTGATCTCAGAAGTGTGGGAGATTTCTATCTTGTTTTTCCGTCCTCTGTTGTCCGTCGTTCCCCTTGGAGAGCTCCTTGCCCTCCCCTTTTATAGACTCAAGGGGAGGATAAGGCTTACAACAAACCCTAGGAGGTGCCTTGGAGGAGAAGGCAAAGCGAGCACTGTCGATGTTGCTGTGGCGATGTGACCCGGTGCGTGCCGGCCATCCCTGGGGCGTCATGGTGATGTTGATGACAGGACGGTAGGACATCCGGAGTGTTGTAGTGGACATGTGATTTCCTGTGGTCGATGTATGGGTCATGGTTCCCTTGTTCGACTGATGGCAGTCGAGGCTGGGTCGGAACGTGGCTGAGGAGGGTCAACGGGAAATGGATAAGGCCGAGCCCCAGAAGTCCCAGGATATGACGGTCGGACAGTGCTAGTCATGGCGAGAATAGTGGTTGCCTTTTGTTGCCCATCCCGGGATGGGCAGTAAAAGTAAGATTAGACGTGGATGTTGCTCCCACGCCGGTGGCGTTATAGCCACGTTGGTGGAAGTGGTCGCATTAAATGCTTTGTCGGTGAGTAGGTGGGTGAGGGGTCGACTGGGTCGACCCTGGGCGTGCGAGTCAGAGATTTTCTAGGGTCGAGGCTTTCCATCGAGCGAGCCTCGTACGAGTCAGAGCGCGGTCGAGGGCATCCCGTCTGTATATGCACGTGGCCCCAATCGATGTATCCGTGTCGGTGGAGTCTTAACCTGATGCTTCTTAGGGGGTTCTCGGGGCGCGGGTTCCTCGGGGGTTTACTCCTTTTAATCGTTGGTTTTGGATACCCCTAATTTAGGTACCCGACAGTAGCCCTCGAGCCTTTGCGCGAGTGTGGCTACTCTCGCAGAGGCTTGAGCGAGTTATGAACTGTGGTTGTAGCGTCGTTGCTTTCCAGTGGGTGCGTGCGAGCGCACCAGCCGGGTGTAGCCCTCGAGGCCTTGGAGGAGTGTGTGACTCCTTCGAGGGCTTTAGTACATCGTATCGCGGGATGTTGTTTTGTTAGTTCTTGAAGCGCATTTGGTCTCCTTCCGTCGGAGTTGGTTAGTTGTAGGCAAGCCCCCAAGCCTTTGCGTGCGTAAGGCTGATCATGGCTATTGCCCGTCTTTATTATTTGACCCTCGTGCATCCTTTGGGCAAGGTGGAGGGGCGGGAACGCCGTACTACCCACGACAGGCGAGTTCCGACGATCCCTGGTGAGCTGTTAGCGGGGATTTCGAGTAGGAGCCTGTGCCCCGTTCGATAGGGGTCGGCTGGTGGCCGTGGAGGCACTCTGCAAGGGTGCCAAAGAGTCGTCGCATGGATCTCAGCTCTGTTTGGTAGGATCCGAGAGCTCGATGCCTCCCCTCGAGGGGATCCCATTGCTGACCTCCCTTTTAGCCTCGAATATGTCTGAGGGCGTCTCGAGAAAGTGGGTCAAGCCCTGACCTTGTATGGGTCCGCTCTCAGACATCCCTTACTCCGTTTACTCGAGGGCAGCTGTCGAACCCTGGTCGAGGGCTAGCTTTCGATCCCTCGAGGTTTATAGTGGGCTCAGAGCCCGTTGTTCCTTTGCTTGGAAATGTTCGTTTGTAGGTCTCCCTTCTAGCCCATTAGGGGCACGTCTTTTTTTGAGGGGAGCGGGAACAGCGTGGCAGTGGGCGGCATGGCGTGACAGTTGCAGAGCGGGCGGTGGACACGTGTCCTTGTACGCGGGTTTCGAGGGAGCGGTTAGGTGGGAGCATTGGATGCTGAAACTATTCCTACCTTTTTGTCGGATGCGCCTGTTCGCCTTCTACCGGGGTATAAGTACAGAACCCAGGGTTCCGCGTGCCCCACACTAGTCTTTCACGATTGCCCTTTTCTTCCCTTCGCCCTCATCAGTCGCCCTCTGCCGCCACCGTCATTCCTTCCCCCGTCGCCGCTGTAACCCGACTTCAACGCTGATGGTGGGAAAGAGCCAAGTTCTCCTTATGGACGCATGGGTCCATTCTTTGGTGATGGAGAGGAAGTTGGAGGAGCTGGTTCACGACGATCTCTTATGATTGAGGATGAGTCGGGGCCAGCTGGAGTGGAGGGTGCCACCAACCAGCCACCGGGAGCCGACGCCCCTAGAGGACTATGTGGTGAGCTTCATTGCTTTCCACGAGAGGGGGCTCGGGATGCCGCCGAGCTGGTTTATGCGGGCGCTCCTGCATTACTATGGGGTGGAGCTCCATCACCTTGCCCCCAACTCCGTCTCGCAAGCCGCTATCTTTGTGGCAGTCTGCGAGGGGTACTTGGGGATGGAGCCCCACTAAAAGCTATGGATGCACCTCTTCAAGGCAGAGCACTTCTCCAAGAAGGCGGGCAAGAAGGGAGTGCGGCGGGCGGTGCACACCGGTAGCTACACCCTTCAAGTGCGAGCAGGTCGAGGCGAGCTCTACATCCCGGCGCAGCTCATCTCGTCAAACAGTAGATGGCACGACGGGTGGTTTTATCTGCGTAACGACGACGATCGCCTGCCTAAGTTCTCTGGCCGGGTCCTGATGTCGCGTAGGGACAACTGGTCATACATCATCGTCGAGGAAGATACACCAAAGTTGCAACCGCTCCTCAACGCGCTGAGGAGGCTCCGTCAGCGCGAACTGACCGTGGGGATGGTGGTCGCCGCATTCCACTTTCGGAGAGTGCTGCCGTTGATGCAGCGCCGGTTTTGGATCGACGAGATGACGCCGGGCGCCTCATTGGAGGGGAGCCGGATGTCACACGAGACCCTCCCCCTTGACAAGGTCGCCCGACGCGCGCAGTGGATGGTGGGCAGCTTCAAGCAGGAGGACATCGAGAGGGCCTGATGCGGCCCTCTCAAGGATTTGAGCCCCTAGTAAGCATTGCTCTCCTAGTGCTAGGCGCCCATTCTTTCCTAGGTCTCATAGATCTAAACTTGTCGATTCTCCCGCATAGGATCTATCCATGGTCGAAGACTCGCCGCCACCGGTCCCGGAGGATCGCGCCACTCGAGAGGTGAGGTGTCTTTCCGTGGCCCAGGAGAAGGAGGAGAAAGATGCTGCAAAAACGTGATGTAATAGGAAGATTCATGAGCACGAGGCGCTACAGAGACACCATCACTAGTAACGGCTCGAGGGTCTCCCTGAAGAGGAGTCCCCCTCTGAGACGGCCTCAGAGGAGGAGAGCGACGACAGCGGCAACAATGACGTTGTGTCGTGGTACGACACCGCGACTTTCGTCTCGCACCTCCCTGACGTGCAGTCCCTGCAGGGACCCATTGGTAGGGGGTCGACTTCTCGGGCGTTGAGGGCAGCCTCAGTGCTAGTTGAGGGGGAGGAGGAATGACCGAAAAAGAGGGCCCGTGAGGAGCCCTCAAAAAGAGGATCTGCCGAGCCAAAGGCTCCCTCGACGACATCGGCGGCACCGAGGATGCGTGCCCAGTCGCCGTGCACCTCGTCGGCAGGTGGGGTGGTGGCATCGATGCCCGAGACTAGGGCGCCGTCGTCGGGTGTTAGGACTCGAGGCCAGACGGCTTCGGGGACCTCATCAGCCTAGGCTCGAAGGAGTTCTAGGCCAACTAGAGGCTCAACGGAAGGGCCACCACCGAGGGCCTCAGGGAGCTCGAGGAAGCCGGGGACTAAACCCCTGATCCCCATGTCTGGGTAAGTGTTTTACTTCACTTCCAAACAAGTCTATTTTGTTCCTTGTTCTCATGTTCTGACTCATTTGTGTAGCCTCAAGCGCAAGGCGGAGTCGGCAGCCTTGACGCCTGCCAAGGCACTTAAGGCAAGCGTCGCGTTGAGGATGCAGACACCGGCCGATTATGTCGCCTAGCTCGCAAGGTACCGGGTGGCGACGGAGCGACTCAAATCGATGGGGTCCTCCGTTCAGGCTGGCGAGAGCATCGAGGGCGCCGTCGAAGCCGAGGAGGTCGCTCGGTGGCCTAAGTTGGTCGAGGCAGCCCCGGACGCTACCGGGCTTGGCCAGTCTGGAGGAGACAATAGTGAACCGGGGTCGACCGTGAGGACCCTGGAGACCGTCGAGGCCACATAGGCTGCCACATCCACCCATGACGCTGGGAATGCGGATGTGGGAGAGACAAGGAACGTGGGGGAGGCCCTGCAAGATGTAGGGAAATAGGGGGAGGTGCTACCGGGACCGCAGACGGGGCGGGAGGAACTGCCCCGTCAGCCGCCGCAGCAACAACAAGAAGAGCGGCCGCTGGAGCCGCAACCGGAAGCGGAGCGGCGCTAGCTGGGCCAGCTAAAGGGGCCGACGGGCGAGGTGGAGCGGGAGGCGGTCGTACCACCACATGAGGCTCAGGAGGAGGTGCCGGCTAGCGGGGGGCCACTCCCACCCCAAGGGTCGACATCGGGCGTGATCGATCTCATGCTCAACGGCTCCCCTTCTGACAAAGGGAAGCAGAAGGCGGACGTTGAGATGGTCGATGCCTCGGATTGGCCCAGGACCTCTGCGGCGCTAGATGGTGACGCAGCGGAGACTTCGGGCAGGTGACCCGACTTTGCAGAGCTAGCACTTGTGCGAGCAGAGGAGGAGCTACCGTGCTGGGGTCGGTCGACCCTCGAGTTCAGGGATGCGGCTAACCCCGACGCTGATCCCTTCTTTGCCCTTGATGACAAAGATGAAGTACAACACTGGGAGTATGCCGAGGGGTTCCGCAAGCATTTTGTGCGGTCTCTGCAAATGGTCATGGACACCTTAGTACGACAGATGTCAGGTGCCTTTGAGGTGAGTCATGCTTGTTTTGATATTTCATTTGGCCTGTACCCCCCCCTTTTTTCCTTGGTTCTGATTTTGGGGTTGACCGTGGTTAGGAGCTCAAGGAGCGATCACGCCGCAAGTCGCTTTTCATTCGTCATGAAAGCGGCGTGTGGGCAGCGCTTATCATCAACGGGCCCTGGTCGAGGATGCCAATGAGCGGCTATTCAGGAAGAGCACCGAAGCAGACGAGCTTCGTGTCGTCCACGTGGCGGTCAGGGAGGAGGCGGCGCAGGCTCTGCAAGCCACGACCAAGGCACGTGAAGACGCAACCGAGGCTCGGGAGGAGGCGACTAGGGATCGTGAGGACCACACACCGCTATTGGCCCGTGTGAAGGAGCTCGAGGAGGACGTCACCTTTGTTAGCGACCAGCGCGATGCCCTCAACGTTCAGATTGGGATGGTGTCCGCTCGCGTCGAGACCCTAGAAAGCAAGGTCGTGATGTTGAAGGAGACCATCCGAGCGAGGGATGAGGCTCTCTCAGGCACCGGCCGAGAGATCAAGGCACTAAGGGCGACCATTCATGATAGGGACGAGGCCCTTCGAGCAGCCGAGAAAGCACATGGCGAGCTGCACGATCAGATCGTGGGCTGGCAGACCCATGCCGAGGGTAGGTTTCCGACCGACTCTAATCTCGACTTGGGTTTCTTGTGTGTCGGCTGACTTGATCTCATGATTTAGAGCTTGAGAAACAGCAGTGTGAGGCCCAGGCGACGACCACCTTGTTTCAAGCCCTCCTTGAGGCCGAGGTCGGACGGAATCAACTGCTCCAGGGCACGATCACCTCAGTGTGCGATGGCCTGGGGGTCGAGCCCGATGCCGATACCGAGGAGGATGCGCCAGGGAACTCATTCATACGATGGATGACGGCGCTAGGTGGCCTCGTCCGCGAAAAGATACGAGGTGCGCTGCATCATGGTGTAAAGAGGGCCATGGCAGTCATCCGGTCTGGGTTCGAGTATGACATGGGCCTTGTTGCAGATGGCTTCACCTTAGATCTAGACAAGACTGAAGAGGAGAATGAGGTGGCCTGCCTGGGTTTGATCGAGGCTACGGAAGAGCCTGGGTGTCGACTTGTGATGTTGTTTGAAGACGAGGTGCTTCCTCCTGCCGATGACGAGGGCCTGTGAGCCAAACCTAGGCATGGAGGCCCATGTAATTAAATTAGTTGTTGTTTGTAATTCATACTGTCACAGCCCTAAGGGCCTTTAAAACATTTCGATGTAAATATACACTAAATGTTTTATTTTGTTCGAATCTTTCATTCCTTTTTCGTTTGAATCGTGTTCTTACGTGGTTTTCTTAGCACGCGGTTGCACCCCTTGGCGTGGGGTGTAAGTGGAGATACCATAGCCCAGAGGCATAGGTGATCTCATGGCTCGATAGCCCCTCGTCCTTTAGGATGGCCTCGCGGACTCATCGACTACGTAAGAACTCCCATCGAGACGTGTAGGAACGTTGGACGTCGGGCTTTCTTGAAGCCGTAAGTTTTTACTAAGTACTGTTAGCACGTGATTGCTCCCTTTGGCATGGGGGAGTGAGTGGAGGTACCTTTAGCGTGGATGCATAGGTGATCTCCCGGCTTTAGCAGCCCTCGAGCCTTAGGGCACTCATGTGGCCTTGTTGACTATGTAAAAGTTTTTTGAAAAAAGGAAAGCGAGTTTTTTAGGGGGCACAGGGGGTTCCCCCTTTCTATCCCCCAAGGGAGGTTTGACCTTGCTATAAGCAGGGTCGAGCCTACCTGTTTTTCATGAAAGAATGCTTTTTGCACATGGGTGTACTCTTAATTTATTCATGCGATTAATAACAAAGGTACAAAGCCTCGAGACTCTTGGGGGTAAAAGCGACGTAGTTGTTCGATGTTCCACGCGTTGGTGAAGATCTCGCCCTTTTCATTTGATAGCTTGTAGGTGTCAGGCTTCAATACTTCTATGATGATGTACGGTCCTTCCCATGGCGGAGAAAGCTTATGTCATCCCGTGTTGCTTTGGCTTCGCCAAAGCATCAAATCGCTGACGTTGAGATCTCTTCTGCGAACGTGTTTATCGTGGTAGCGTCGAAGATTCTGCTAATACCTTGCAGAGTGCTATATCACGAGTTTCCTTGAGCTGATCGAGGGCGTTCTCTCTTGTGACATCGTTGCTTTGCTCATTGTAGGCTTTCAGCCTGGGGTACCAATACTCTAAATCGGTTGGGAGCATAGTCTCGGACCCATAGACTAAGAAAAATGGAGTGAACCCCGTGGCTTGACTCGATGTTGTTCTTAGGATCCACAGGACTGAGGAGAGCTTGGCGGCCCATTTCTTGCCATGTTTGTTCAATTTATTGAAGATTCTCGGTTTTAGGCCTTGTAAGACCATGCCATTGGCATGTTCTACTTGGTCATTTGTCCTTGGGTGAGCCACGGCCGACTAGAGCATGCAGATGTGATGGTCATCACAGAATTCCAAGAACCTTTTGCTAGTGAACTGGGTGCCGTTGTCCATGATGATGCAGTTGGGAACCCCAAAGCGATGAATGATGTTGGTGAAGAACAGCGTGACTTGCTCCGATCTCACGTTGGTAATGGGACAGGCCTCGATCCACTTGGAAAACTTGTTAATGGTGATGAGCAGGTGGGTGAAGCCCCTAGTTGTTCCCTTCAAGGGTCCGACCAAGTCGAGCCCCCAAATGGCAAACGGCCACGTGATGGGAATGGTTTGCAGGGCATGAGTGGGGAGATGGGTTTGCCTTGCGTAGTAATGGCATCCTTTGTAGGAGCGTACTAGCTTAATAGCATCGGAGACTATGGTTGGCCAATAGAAACCTTGCCGGAATGCGTTTTCGACTAGGGTACGAGGTGTCGCGTGATGACCACAAGCCCCTGAGTGTAGGTCTTCGAGCAGGTTCTTGCCTTCTTCGATTGTGATACAGCGCAGTAGGATGCCCGTAGGGCTGTGTCGATAAAGCTCCTTGTCATCGCCATATATCACAAAGGTCATGGCTCGATGAGTGATCCATCGAGCCTCAGTCTTATCTAAGGGGAGCTCCCCTCGAGTGAGACAGTCGAGATACGGAGTGCGCTAGTCGGGCTCGAGGTCGGCTAGTAGGGTCGAGCCTTCTGTCTGCATGACATCAGCCCCGGTCGAGGGGGCTTCTGCCTCGGGTGGGGGGTCGAGTAATGGACTATCGGCCTCCCTTAGTCGTCTTAGCGTCGATGAAAGGTTCATGAAGATCCCTTGAGAAAACGTTGGGTGGAACTGTGGCTCGATTAGATGTGATTTTTGCAAGTTCATCGGCGACCTCATTATATCTACGCGGAACATGATTGAGCTCGAGGCCGTGGAATTTGTCCTCAAGGCGCCGCACCTCCTTGTAGTAGGCTTCCATCTTGGGATCGTGGCAGCTTGAATCCTCTCTAAGTTTTGACTTATCCGTTTCAAATTTTGTAATGTAGAAAATCCCTATCTGTTTGATGAACAAGTTTCATACATGTTTGTTGGACATGTTTCCTTTTCCATTACTTACCTCAAGGCTTTAAATCTCAGGACGAGATTTCTTTTAAGGGGGAAGGGCTGTAACACCTCTGGTGTTATAGTGACTGAATAACTTGCCATGTCATCATATTGCACCACAAAGCATACATGATTAGGTTAATTACGATGTGCATCAACTAAAACGAGTTTACATTCTTAGGTTGGATGTGCTTCTGGGATGTGTGACTCAAACCGAAAACCCTAATTTCGAATGTCACCGTAAATACTTAGTTTATGCCCTATGTAATTTGAGGTGTATGACTATGTTATACACTAGTATCAAGTGTAGGGTATGAACTCAAGTCCAACACGTAAAATGAAGCTTCAAGTTTGAGTTCGAATTCGGGATCCAAAACTTGTTGCGAGTTTTCCGATTCGAATTTGAATTCAAACTTGGGTAGTTATTAAAAGATTTTCAATAGTCAACTTGGTCAACCAAGAGTGGCATTTGGTCAAACATGTGATGCTTGACTCAATGATGTCATTGGATGATGGTTTGATCACTAAATACTCACCAATTAAAATAGAAACAAATTTCAATTTGAAATTCTTCCAAAAAAATCTTAAATAAAAAAACACTAATTTTATCCCTTTTTAAATAATTCAAAATCTAAGCAAAATTTAGGAAAAAGTTTGAAACAAAGTTTGTAGATCTTTTCAAGGGCTACAGGTTTGGTGTTTTGAGTTTTCAAAGTTTTAGTGTAAAATCTTGAGTAATTTTGAAAAGAAGCAAATTTTAAATTTGACCCCTTTTCATCCCCAAACTCAAATTTAAAAATAGAGGCAGAATTTGAAAATAGTTTGAATAGGAAAGTTGTAGGTCTTGGCTAGATGTACAACTTTGGTACTTTGAGTTTTTGAAGTTTCAACATAAAATTAAAATTAATTTCTAAATTACCAAATTCCAAAAAAGTGTCCCTTTTGATTTCAAAGTCAAATTTCAAAATCTACTTCAAATTTGAAAAAGTTTTCAATATACAACTTGTAGAGCTTGAAATTCTGAAGATTTCATATCTTGGGAATTTTTCAAGTTACTACATGATTTTGGGAGTAATTTAGCAAAAACAGTTTGAAATTGAAAATTTATGGGGGAGTGCTACAGTGCTTGGACCAATGGCGGCCGGCCACCGGCCGATATGGGCGCCGGAGCGCCGCCGTGGCCGTCCAGGCCCTTCCCGCGCGCCTAAGACTGCCAGCACGACGTTGTGCGCCTTCCAATGTTGTCACCGTGGCCTTACCCTATAAGACTCGAGCTCGCCGTGGAGCTCTTTTCTTCTCTGTTTTGCCGTCGTCGCCGTTGAATTTCGCCGGTGAAATTCATCGCCACCACTGCACCACAAGCTACTCCATCTTGCAGCTAGCTCTGCCACAACCCCATGCTTCATCTGAGCTAACCATCGCTCCACCTCGCCACCCCAAACGGCCTCCGAAGCTCCGTCTTCCTCAACTCCAGCCAGAGCACCGCCGCACATGCCTCGTCGTCGACAACCTGCTACGGTGAGCCTCGTCTAGTAGCGTCTTCATGCTTGGAACCGCCTTGGTGCCGTGGTGCTCATAGGCTTACTAATTTGGACTCTACCGCTCCAGACACATTGGAACGCCATCGCCGCCACTAGCTCACGTCACCAGAGCGCCACCACTGTGAATCATCTACCCCACTGCCTCTCCGTCTCGGCGAAGCGTGTTAGCACGTACAGGGTGAGCTTCTGAGCGTGATGCTCTCCTCAGCTTAGTCGCTACCATTGTAGAGGCCGTCGTCCATCGTTTCCGCCGTCGCCGGAGTTCATGTCGCCGTCGCCATCATTGCCATTGGTGCTAGGGATCGCTAGAGTTGGCCGGAGTGGCACCAGCGTGTTCAAGAGAGGGAGGCAAAGCTGTTGGTGTAGACCGTGTCGTCGGGGAGCTCACTGTCGGTCAGCACCGCTGTAAGGTCCTAGATGGCTAGAGGGGGGGTGAATAGCCTATAAAAATTCTACAAGCACCACTAAGCAAACTTGTTAGAATAACAAATGGCGTAAAGCGAGTTTTGCTTAGCCAAAGGTTGTGATGCAAGCCTCCTATCCACAAGTCTAGTAGATTATGATCTCTAGTTCACACAAGAGCTATGTCACTAATTTTACACTAGAGAACAAGCTAACAACACTACTAGCCAAGCTACTACTAGAGCAACACAAGATAATCTAGTAAAGATAAGTGCAAGAGATAGGATTGTGAATCTTATACCGACGGTGGAGTGAAGATATTGCCAATCACCAAGATGATATATAATCAATTAATATTGACAACAACACAATATGTAGACCAATCACCGGGAGACAAGAGACACAATATTTTTGTTCACCCGGTGTTCACTTGTGCACCGACAAGCTACGTCACCGGTTGTGTCGACCAACACTTAGATGGTTCCTCGGTGTGACCCTCAAGTCACTTGCCCCTCAAGGCACGCCCCGCAAGGCACCGCAAGACTCCACTCTCAAGTGAGGTAACTCAATGACACGCGCAATCCAATAGAGTTGCTTTTGGCGTCCCGCCGAGGAAAGCACAAGAACCTCTTACAAACAACCGGAGGTGGCCAAGAACAATCACCTTCTCTTGCCAACGCCTCCAACAATCTCCAAGCCGGCTAGGAGCGGTACTCTCCAAGAGTAACAAGAAATCCACCGGCTAAACCACCCACAAGTGCCACTAGATGCCCTCAAGCTATGCAATGCACTTTGGGATTACTCAATCTCACTTATGATTTGCAATCACTCAAGAGAGATGAGTGGGAGGAGATGCTCTAGCTCAAAGGATGTACAAGAATGTTAGAAATCACTAGTTAGCTCCCCAAGAGCCGGCCATCGAGTATTTATAAGCATCCCCTCCAAATAGAGCCGTTATACCCCTTCACTGGGTTCTGTCGGGATGACCGGACGCTCCGGTCATAACTGACCGGACGCGCTCACCGCGTCCGATGCCTCAACGGTCACTGCGCCAACGGTCAAACCCTATGACCGGACGCGCCTCTCAAAACGACCGGACGCGCTCCACCGCGTCCGATCCTCCAACGGTCACTGACCCTCAACGGTCAAACCATCGACCGGACGCGCTGTACTGACCGGACGCGTCCGGTCACACCGTGACCGCGTCCGGTGCAGCGTCCGGTCACCTCAGTGACCCCGTTCGCCTCCTTTTCTTTTCCAACTTTCGGCGTAGTGGAAAATAGGCATTTCATTTCCCCGAAATCGCCTGAATCCCGCGCTCGCACGCTCGGCGGGAGGGAGAGAGGAACCCAAACCCCTCTCTACCCGCAAACCACAGCGCGACCAACGCCACCTTTGCAAATGTGCCAACACCAACAAGTGTACATCTCCATGTGCTTGTGTGTTAGCATTTTCTCAATCATTTTCAAAGGTTTTCCAATTAGCTCACTAGGCCCTACATGCAATGCACTTCATGAATTCACCTAGTGGCACCAGTGCATCGAATAACCGATAAGACTTCCCCTCTTAATAGTTCGGCTATCGATCCTAAACCACTCACACCCTCTATGGTGTCTTGAGTGTAAAACAAAATGGCCCTATTGTTATACCTTTGCCTTGAGCCCATTTTGTTTCTTCAAATGATATGATCCACTTCATATCATCACATGACCGTCTCGATCCATCGACCTTGACTTCACTTGCTCTTCACCGTTGCATTGGTCCGTCGGCGCCAAGTCTTGCTCAAGCTTCACCATCGCATGGTCCCTCGCTTCGAAGCCTCGACTTGCCCTTCACCCTCACAACCGGTCCATCGAGCCAAGCCCCATCTTGGTCTTCATCATCTTGGTCATATGAGTCAATGTCATGTCTCATATGCAATGACCACCTTTATCTAAATCATCCACTTAGATACAAAGGTTAGTCCTAGGTTTCATCAATTAGCCAAAACCAAACTAGGGACTTTCAATCTCCCCCTTTTTGGTAATTGATGACAACCCTCACAAAGATGATTTTGATAATAAAAGTTTTGAACTTGTCATACTTGTCCAATCATTTTGCTCATAAGTAAAGTTTGGACAATTATCACAAGCTCGGTTTTGGTAGCATTAGCTCCCCCTACATATGTGCATAGAGTTTGGATTGAAAGCTTTGCACATATGCATGGATAGAAGTGTTGGGAGAGTAATTCAACCAAAATGATGCTAAGGTGTAAGAAATGGACCTTTGAAGCGTGATACCAATCGGAGTTGCCTTTTACACCATCCTTAGCATCATGAAGTAACTAGACATCCATCAAAACTCAAGAACCCCGTGAGATCAACATTATATGCAAAGGTTCTTGGACTACTTGTAAAGCTAACCACTTATAAAGCTTTAGGCAAGTCTAGATACCACATGTAAACTATTCCTATGCATGCTAGTAGATCATATCATCATCCAATTTCTATACTAGCATTGCACCACACAAGCATGTATATTGAATTTAAATACATGTGCAATGAGCAAGTCATATGAGAATGCACAAACAAATGCAACAACTTTGTTTATGAGCTTGCTCCCCCTACTTGTGTGCATCAACAAATTTTATTTACCCCTTTATCAAGTCGAATCATCTTTTTCTCATCATAAATTTTATTTACCCCTTTATCAAGTTGAATCATCTTTTTCTCTCCCCCTTTGTCAACAACTTACCCAAAAAAAATGGGATCAAATTGTGGAGAGAAGGAAAAGTGTTTGATGGAGTAGATTGAAATTAATTCGATACCATATGTAAGGTTAAAAAAAATTTATCAAATTTGGTTTAACCTAGAATACTTGCCAAAGATATTTAATTCGATTTGAACCAAAGACAAGCTTCTTCACTCCTCAAAATAAGGGTTATCTTGCCTATGTTGAATTAAACACTTATAGCAAATCTTCTAGATTCAACACTAGGTTTACAAGCTCACAAACATGTCATATGCCACCACTAGATCAAAATAAGCATAGAAGCAATAGTGGTAACATATATCCATAAAATTCATTTGATTTATCATGAATGCTTATGCGTACCACTTATTATGTCTACATGCTCTATCAAGTCCTTAGCATAGGATGAAAGACATGTCAATCAATTTTACCTTGCAATGTCGAAGGAGAGGCATGTCAATAAGTGGGTGGGGTGCATTCAACTCATGTTTGAGAAATCAAGAATGTTCAATTCATTCCTTAGCTTGCAAAACCTCTTTTCATCAAGTGGCTTAGTGAGAATATCGGCAAGTTGATCATCGGTGCCAACACTTTCAATGGCAATATCTCCCTTTTGTTGATGATCTCTAATGAAATGATGTCTTATGTCAATATGCTTTGTTCTTCCATGTTGAACCGGGTTTTGTATCATCTTGATTGCACTCTCATTATCACATAGCAACGGCACATTCTTGAAGTTGAGGCCATAATCCTTCAAAGTTGATTTCATCCATAGCAATTGTGCACAACAACTCCCCGCACTCACATATTCGGCTTCGGCGGTAGAGATTGCCACACTATTTTGTTTCTTTGAGGACCATGACACGAGTGATCTTCCAAGTAATTGACATGTGCCACTTGTGCTCTTTCTATTGATCTTGCAACCCCCATAGTCGGAGTCCAAATATCCAATCAATTCAAACTTTGACCCCTTGGGATACCATAGTCCAACATCTCTTGTTTGCTTCAAGTACCTCAATATTCTCTTTGCGGCCGTGAGATGACTTTCTCTTGGTGAGGCTTGATATCTAGCACACATGCAAACACTAAACATGACATCCGGCCTTGATGCGGTGACATAGAGTAGACTTCCAATCAAAGACCGATATTCCTTTTGATTCACCATTTTGCCATCAAGATCACTATCCAAATTTCCATTTGTACCCATTGGAGTTGAAATTGGCTTTGCATCTTGCATTCCAAACTTCTTCAACATGTCCCTTATGTATTTCCCTTGACTCACAAATGTTCCATTCTTCAATTGCTTGACTTGGAGACCAAGGAAGTAGCTAAGTTCACCAATCATGGACATTTCAAACTCTTTGGCCATCATAGCACCAAATTCTTCACAATAAGCTTGATCGGTTGATCCAAAGATGATGTCATCAACATATATTTGCACTATGAATAGATCATTTCCAATCTTCTTGGTGAATAGAGTTGTATCAACCTTGCCCATCTTGAATCCCTTAGAGAGAAGGAAATCCCTTAGCCTCTCATACCATGCTCTAGGTGCTTGCTTTAAGCCATATAAAGCCTTCTTCAATTTGTACACATGGTTGGGTTTCTTGTCATCTTCAAATCCGGGCGGTTGCTCAACGAAGACTAACTCATTGATAATCCCATTGAGAAATGCACTTTTGACATCCATTTGATATAGTTTGATATTGTGTGCACAAGCATAAGCCAATAGAATCCTTATTGCCTCCAATCTTGCCACGGGAGCATATGTCTCATCATAGTCAAGACCTTCAACTTGAGTGTAACCTTGAGCAACTAGTCTTGCTTTGTTTCTCACTATAATGCCATCTTGATCTTGCTTGTTTTTAAACACCCACTTGGTTCCAATCACATTGTAGTTATTTGGCCTTTCTACCAATTCCCAAACATCATTTCTTGTGAAATTGTTAAGCTCTTCTTGCATAGCCATGATCCAATCGGCATCCCTCAAAGCTTCTTCTATCTTCTTTGGTTCTATGGTTGACACAAATGATGCATTCTCACAAAACATAGTCAATCTTGATCTTGTTTGCACACCACTTCTAATATCACCAATAACACTATCAATGGGGTGATCTCTTGCAACATGTTGTGATTGGAGTACTTGCACTTGATTGCTTGAGCTTGGTTGATCACTTGATGTATCTTGATGAGATGAACTAGCACCTTGATCTTGCACTTGAGAGTCACTAGCTAGCTTGAATGGAGAATTGAGCACTTGATCTTTATCATCATTTTGAATATCAATCACTTGCTTTGCTCTAATGTCCCCAATGTCCATGTTCTTCATTGCTTCCACCAATAGAGTTCCACTAACATCATCTAGATTCTCTTCTTCATCTTGTGACCCATTGGTTTCATCAAATTGCACATCATGGACTTCTTCTAGAATGCCACTTGAGTTGTTCCAAACTCTATAAGCTTTGCTTGTAGTTGAATAACCAAGTAGGAACCCCTCATCACATCTCTTATCAAACTTTCCCAATCTAGTGCCCTTCTTCAAGATATAGCATTTGCAACCAAACACCCTAAAGTAAGAAATATTGGGCTTTCTTCCATGAAGTAGCTCATATGGGGTCTTCTCTAGCAATGGATGACAATATAGTCTATTGATGTAGTAGCAAGCGGTATTGATTGCTTCATCCCAAAATGATTGACTCACATTGTACTCATGAAGCATTGATCTAGCCATATCAAGCAATGTTCTATTCTTCCTCTCAACTAGGCCATTTGATTGTGGAGTGTACTTGGCCGAGAATTGATGTCCAATACCATAATGATCACAAAGTTCTTCAATTCTTGTATTCTTGAACTCACTTCCATTGTCACTTCTCACTTTCTTGATTCTAATCTCAAACTCATTGTGAACTCTAGTGAGAAATGTCTTGAAGGTGTCAAACACTTCACTTTTGTCACTAAGAAAGAATACCCATGTGAATCTTGTGAAGTCATCCACTATGACAAAGCCATACTTGTTGCCGCCTATGCTTGTATATGTTGTTGGTCCAAATAGATCCATGTGCATCAACTCAAATGCTTTGCATGTGCTCATTGTACTCTTCTTTGGATGTGAGCTTCCAACTTGCTTCCCGGCTTGACATGCACTACAAAGCTTATTCTTCTCAAATTCAACATCTTTCAAACCATTGACAAGATTGTGAGTTGTAAGCTTCTTCAATTGTTTCATGCCAACATGACCAAGCCTTCTATGCCAAAGCCAACCCATACTTGATTTGGAGACTAAGCAAGTTGTCAAAGAAGTTTCTCTAGCATTGAAGTCAACTAGGTAGAGATTCTCATATCTAAAGCCCTTGAATGCCACATTTGAACCATCCACACTAATAACTTCCACATCATCAACCCCAAAGATGCATTTGTAGCCTAGATCACATATTTGTGCCACGGATACAAGATTGAAATCCAAACTTTCAACTAGCAACACATTTGAGATACTCATGTCATTTGATATTGCAATCTTGCCCAAGCCAATAACCTTGCCTTTCTTGTTATTGCCAAATGTGATAGAATCAACACTACTATCATTGTCATTGAATGAATCAAACATTCTTGATGTACCGGTCATGTGTTGAGTGCACCCACTATCAATAATCCAATGCCTTCCTCCGGCTTTGTAATTGACCTACAAGCAAATCAATGAAGCTTAGGTACCCATTTTTGCTTGGGTCCTTGTAGGTTAGTAACTAAGCTCTTTGGTACCCAAATAGCCTTCTTCTTTGGGCCAACAATGGGTGTACCAATAAACTTAGCTTGCACACCCTTCACACCTTTGGTAAGCACATAGCAAGAATCAAAAGGTATAGCATTAACAAATTTCTTACTTTGGTTCTTTTTATTGCAATTATGCTCTAGGTGCCCAACTTGCTTACATCTATTGCAAAACCGACCATTGCCCTTCACAAAGCTAGGCTTTGGAGTTGCAAAGGCCGACTTGCCCTTCTTGGGGGTGTAGCCCAATCCCTCTTTGTTAAGAGAGAACCTTTGGCTACCCAAGCACTTAAGCAAGCGGGCCTCACCACCATAGGCCTTTCCTAGGGCGTGAGTGAGCTCATCCACCTCTCTCTTGAGAGTCTTATTCTCAACCATTAGTGAGGCATCACAAGTGCAACCATCACTAGTAGTAGAGGTAGAGTTGGTGGTGGTGGATGAAGAGCTACAAGAAGGGTTAGTATTTGACATGATGATAGGTTCATTAAAGGATTCATCAATTATATCACATGTAACACCTATATCACATGATACAACAACCTTCTTCTTTTCTTGTTGCTCAAGTAGCAATGAGTGAGCCTTTTCAAGCTTGGAATGAGCCTTACCAAGATCCTCATGGTCTTCCACTAGACTCTCATGAGTGGTCTTAAGCTCACCAAGAACTTTCTCAAGTATTGCTACTTTCATTGAAAGCTTCTTGCACTCCTTGTTCTTGGCAATAGCTATGTCTCTAGTTTGTTGCAACAAGTCATATAGTTGTTCTTTAGTTGGTTCATCATCATCATCATTTTCATTATCATATTTATCATTATCACTATCATGAACATATTCCATTTCACTTTCATCATCACTTTCATCATATAATACCTTAGCTTCTTTGGCCATGAAGCATGAAGAGGATGAATCAAATAGTAAAGGCTTCTTGTTGATAGCAATGGAAGCAAAAGCCTTGTTGGATGATTCTTCTTCTTCATCATCATCATCACTTTCCCAAGTGGCCACATAGACTCCATTCTTGCCTTTCTTGAATGTTATCTTGGCTTCTTTCTTTTTCTTCTCAAACTTGCCCCTCTTGTTGTTCTTCTTCTTATCATAGGGACATTCGGCTTGAAGATGTTCGGTGCTATCACAATTGAAGCACCTACTTTGTTGCTCATTGCTCTTGAAGTTGTCATTTCTCTTTTTGAAGCCTCTTCTCTTAATGAACATGTGACCCATTTTCTTGACTATAAAAGCAAATGCCTCATCATCAATTTCATAATCTTCATCTTCACTATTGTCTTCTTCTTCAATGATGGTAGCTTTGCCCTTGGAGGAGATGGCCTTGAACGCCACGGTCTTCTTCTTCTTTTCATCTTCCACCTTTTCCTTGTCATCAACATCTTGATCATATTTGTCAGAGGTTAATACTTCACCAAGCAAATCATTAGGCTTCATTGCTTCAAGCCCATCTCTTTGCAACATCATGATCAACATCTTGAATCTTCTAGGTAAGCTCAATAAGAACTTGTGACAAAAATCTTGATCTTGAGTCTTGTGCCCTAAGCTCTTGAGATCATTGACTATCACTTGCAATCTATGAAACATTTCAATGATTGTTTCATCATCCTTTTTCTTGAAGTTCTCAAACTCACTCTTGAGCCCATATAGCTTGGCACTCTTCACAACCTTAGTGCCTTCATATGTCTCACTCAACCTTGTCCATACTTCACTAGCCAATTTCAAATCTTTGATGCCCTCAAACACTTTTGTGTCAATACCATTATAGAGTGTATTGAGAGCCATTCTATTGCATGTTCTATTTGCTCTATCTTCATCGGTGAGATGATTGGGATCAATGATAGCAAAATCATTCTCAGTGACTTGCAATACTCTCTCATGAATAGAACCAAGGTACATTGTCATCTTTCTCTTCCAATGAGCAAAAGAACTAACACCATCAAAGAACGGTGGCTTGCCCCCAACATGATTGAACACAATTTGAGCCATTTTTCACACCGAAGGATTTAAGCCTTGATTAAAACGGTGACCACGGCTCTGATACCACTTGTAAGGTCCTAGATGGCTAGAGGGGGGGTGAATAGCCTATAAAAATTCTACAAGCACCACTAAGCAAACTTGTTAGAATAACAAATGGCGTAAAGCGAGTTTTGCTTAGCCAAAGGTTGTGATGCAAGCCTCCTATCCACAAGTCTAGTAGATTATGATCTCTAGTTCACACAAGAGCTATGTCACTAATTTTACACTAGAGAACAAGCTAACAACACTACTAGCCAAGCTACTACTAGAGCAACACAAGATAATCTAGTAAAGATAAGTGCAAGAGATAGGATTGTGAATCTTATACCGACGGTGGAGTGAAGATGTTGCCAATCACCAAGATGATATATAATCAATTAATATTGACAACAACACAATATGTAGACCAATCACCGGGAGACAAGAGACACAATATTTTTGTTCACCCGGTGTTCACTTGTGCACCGACAAGCTACGTCACCGGTTGTGTCGACCAACACTTAGATGGTTCCTCGGTGTGACCCTCAAGTCACTTGCCCCTCAAGGCACGCCTCGCAAGGCACCGCAAGACTCCACTCTCAAGTGAGGTAACTCAATGACACGCGCAATCCAATAGAGTTGCTTTTGGCGTCCCGCCGAGGAAAGCACAAGAACCTCTTACAAACAACCGGAGGTGGCCAAGAACAATCACCTTCTCTTTCCAACGCCTCCAACAATCTCCAAGCCGGCTAGGAGCGGTACTCTCCAAGAGTAACAAGAAATCCACCGGCTAAACCACCCACAAGTGCCACTAGATGCCCTCAAGCTATGCAATGCACTTTGGGATTACTCAATCTCACTTATGATTTGCAATCACTCAAGAGAGATGAGTGGGAGGAGATGCTCTAGCTCAAAGGATGTACAAGAATGTTAGAAATCACTAGTTAGCTCCCCAAGAGCCGGCCATCGAGTATTTATAAGCATCCCCTCTAAATAGAGCCGTTATACCCCTTCACTGGGTTCTGTCGGGATGACCGGACGCTCCGGTCATAACTGACCGGACGCGCTCACCGCGTCCGATGCCTCAACGGTCACTGCGCCAATGGTCAAACCCTATGACCGGACGCGCCTCTCAAAACGACCGGACGCGCTCCACCGCGTCCGATCCTCCAACGGTCACTGACCCTCAACGGTCAAACCATCGACCGGACGCGCTGCTTCGAACGACCGGACGCACCGGTCACACAGCATGCGCCCGCGAAACAACGACCGGACGCGCTCTTCGCAATGACCGGACGCGACAGTGCCCGCGTCCGGTGTGAGTCCAGTAAGCTCCTTCAACGATCGGACGCGTCCGATCATGTGTGACCGGACGCGCCTCGCGTCCGATCATCCTCGTGAACCGCAGTTCCCTCTGGGCGACTGACCGGACGCGCCGGTCCCGCGAGTGACCGGACGCGCCGGTTGCAAACCCTAGCCCGCGCGCCCGAAACCGCGCTGTACTGACCGGACGCGTCCGGTCACACCGTGACCGCGTCCGGTGCAGCGTCCGGTCACCTCAGTGACCCCGTTCGCCTCCTTTTCTTTTCCAACTTTCGGCGTAGTGGAAAATAGGCATTTCATTTCCCCGAAATCGCCTGAATCCCGCGCTCGCACGCTCGGCGGGAGGGAGAGAGGAACCCAAACCCCTCTCTACCCGCAAACCACAGCGCGACCAACGCCACCTTTGCAAATGTGCCAACACCAACAAGTGTACATCTCCATGTGCTTGTGTGTTAGCATTTTCTCAATCATTTTCAAAGGTTTTCCAATTAGCTCACTAGGCCCTACATGCAATGCACTTCATGAATTCACCTAGTGGCACCAGTGCATCGAATAACCGATAAGACTTCCCCTCTTAATAGTTCGGCTATCGATCCTAAACCACTCACACCCTCTATGGTGTCTTGAGTGTAAAACAAAATGGCCCTATTGTTATACCTTTGCCTTGAGCCCATTTTGTTTCTTCAAATGATATGATCCACTTCATATCATCACATGACCGTCTCGATCCATCGACCTTGACTTCACTTGCTCTTCACCGTTGCATTGGTCCGTCGGCGCCAAGTCTTGCTCAAGCTTCACCATCGCATGGTCCCTCGCTTCGAAGCCTCGACTTGCCCTTCACCCTCACAACCGGTCCATCGAGCCAAGCCCCATCTTGGTCTTCATCATCTTGGTCATATGAGTCAATGTCATGTCTCATATGCAATGACCACCTTTATCTAAATCATCCACTTAGATACAAAGGTTAGTCCTAGGTTTCATCAATTAGCCAAAACCAAACTAGGGACTTTCAACCGCTGCTGCCGGTGTTGACCCGGGCTGATGACTGGGCCCCGCCTGTCATTGTGTGTGTGAGAGAGAGAGGGACGCGTGAGCACGCATGCGGCCGGGCCGCTTGTTGGGCCAAGTTGGGCCGGTGCGGGTGACTCCAGAAAAAAGTTTTGTTTTTCTTTTTCCATTTTGTTTTAAAATTAATTTAATTTGGAATTTTGTAGAGAACTGTTTATACCTCCAAAAATAGTGAAAAATTTTTTAGTAAGCTTCTCAAGGTGTAAACTATCTAGGAAAAATATCAAATTCCAATTTTGATTACTTCTTGCAAGTTATTTAATTAGCTCAATTAAATATTAAATGCAGCTTCTAGGAATTTTAGTAATTAAAATATTAATCCAAAAATCATGAAATTTATTTTGACACTATTTTAGACTAGGTCCAATCTATAGAAAAAGTTTGAGCTCAATTGGATGAAGTTTAATTTATTCTCAATTTCTACCTTAATTATTTAAGTAATTAAACAAATGTTTAAGTGATAACTTTAAGTGTTGTGTGCCCTTTTTGATTGAGTGATGACCTTGGGTCATTAACCCTTAATGATCCTTGGCACCTTAATTACTTGGTTGAGCTCATGATTAACATGTTCTTTAAGAAGTAATAATGTTGCTTAATGTAATTACGGTTAGTTAGTGAGTTCTATGGGGTTTGCAACGGTACCTTGAAGGAAAGTTGTACTCGAGTTATTAATCATATCATATCATCATCAAGCATCATGTTTATCACCGCATCATGTTGAAGCATGTCATACTCTCGTGTAGTTCCCGCTTTCGAGGAAGTAGACTTTGTCGAGCAAGCTTCCAGAGAAGAGCAATCGCCAGTGGGTTCTGGACCAGACATCAGAGTCATTGAGCCTAAACCAGTCGTCTCGCCTGAGCAAGGCAAGCCCTGGTGCATTTAAACCCTTCCTTGAGTTTTTACAAATCTTTATCACTGGTACTATGATTTATTGCATTAAGTAATTAGGAATTGAGTGATAACCCAATTGTTGCATTATCATCCTTGATTATTGCGATATCACCCTTGGTACCTATTTTATTGAAAATGCGTAGTTATGTTTCGTTATTGCTTAATAAGTTAGGCTTTTAAAATGAGATGTTTTAAATGGCACTCTGATGGCATAACTTGATGGATACTAAAATATAAGAATGAACTTGAGATCGGGCAGGTGGTTTGGCCACTGCTAACTTGCATTAGGAAAGGAGTCTCAATGTAGTGTTTCTGCCTTATCAATTAAGAACCATCCGTTGTTGGCCCTTGTGTCAAGGAGTTTTTAATAGTACTAAACATGTACCCATGTAGGGTAAGCCTTACTCGGCTATTCCATCACGAGAACGTCTAACCTCGCACTGGGAGTGGAGAGATGGCGAGAGTAGCGTGTACCCTCAGGGCTAGAATTGGGCCAGGTTCGAGGAGTACTGTGCTCTCAGGTGGCAATGGACACGTTCTGGTTTTGGGCGACCCAAGTAAGAGTTGATATATGTAATATTGGTTCTACATATGTCGTGTGGTTAGGAAGCTCCAGCTAGGAAAATTAAGTGTTTTGAATCGTCGTTGTGCCACGAGAAAGAGTCTTGATGTTGCACCAACTTCGTAGTGAAAGAAATGGAATGCGTTGAAAGAATAAGAAAGAATTTCATGAGAATTACTTGGATCTAGATTAGAATCACTTAGAATTGGTTAATGAACCATCAATGATGAAAATAAAAGGTTGAAAGTAAGGACTTACTTTAGTAAGCTTTTCCGCAAAAATCATTTTAATTCTTGAATACCCGTGCCTTGATCTCCTAAAACTAGCATGTCTTTGGAGTCTTTTCCTTAGTCAAGTAAGTCTTGTTGAGTACCCTCAGTACTCAGGATTTGTTAAACCCTTGTTGCAGGTGCGGTTCATGAGCAAGCCTGCTTTGAGTCTTCATGACTGTTGTCGTTGAAGAAAGTGACGACGAGTAGATTGTGTGGTCTCTGGGCAAGGCATCTCGCTTGAGTGTTGTAATAAAGTTACTACTGATACTCTACTACTATTGGTTTGTAATAATACTACTTATGGTTTGAGGTTTGAAAATTGTGGTTTATAAACTTAAGTTATGTAAGACTTCCGCTCTTTTACTCTGATGTTATATTGAATAAACTGTTGTAATATTGTAATACTCCTATAAATGGATCCTGTTCGGAGGAAGCAAGCCTTTTAGGTTATGAGGTTGAAAGGTCTTGATGGCTAGAGGGGGGTGAATAGTCTTTTTAAAAATTCTACAAAGACAAGCTAAACAAGTTTATCAATACAACAAATAGCGAGATGCGAGTTTTGCTTAGCCTACGGGGTGTTTGCAAGCCACCTATCCAATTCCCAATTCTAGTATAATTGCACTCAACTGCACAAGTCAAACCGAGAAGGAAACTACAACTAGCAAGCTACACAAAAGAGCTACTCTAGCAAAAGTAACTATGAAAATAATATAAGAGAGAGTTGGAAGGGTATCACCGAGGGGCGAAGTATTGAGCCAACCAAACAATATGATCAAGAGATGAATTCCACAATACACAACCACCGAGATTAATCAATCACAATAAGAAAGATGACACAACGATTTATCCCGAGGTTCACGTGCTTGCCAGCACGCTAGTCCCCGTTGTGTCTCTCTTCACCACATGGTTCGGTGGCTAATCGGTTTCACACCGAGCCTCTCAAAAGGCGCCACGAGAACCTACCAAATGGCAAAAGGTTGCAAATGACACGAGCAATCCACTAATGTTGCCTTTGGCACTTCGCCGAGGTAGGCACAAACCTCTCACAATCACCGGAGGTGGCCAAGAACAATCACCAACTCTTGCCAACGCCTCCAAGCTGCTCTAAGCCGTCTAGGTGGCGGCAACCACCAAGAGAAACAAGAATCCCGCAATAAATCAACCACCAAGTGCCAACTAGATGCTATCTCACAATGTAAATGCACTTGGATCACTCAATCTCACTTCGAATATGCAAAGAAGCAAGAGAGATGAGTGGGAGGGGAGTTGCTTAGCTCAAAGTGCTCACAAGTATGTCAAATGTCGAAGAGAGAGAGCCTTGAGCCAGCCAACGAGTATTTATAGACGTACCCCTTCGAATAGAGCTGTTAGAAACTTAAACAGCCGAAATCGTGCTGACCGGACGTGCTGGTCCAACTGACCGGACGCACCGGTCACCCAACGGCTAACTCGTGAAGTACTGACCGGACGCGCTGGTCCAAACGACCGGACGCGCCGGTCGCCCAACGGCTAACTGCGAAGCAACGACCAGACGCGCTCATCGCGCAGACCGGACGCGCTGGTCCCGTGAATGACCGGACGCGCTGGTCGCCTGAGCAGCGCTCAACGAAACAACGATCGGACGCGCAGAAGAAACATGACCGGACGCGACAGTGCCAGCGTCCGGTTAGAGTCCAGTAAGCTCCCTGAACGACCGGACGCGTCCGATCGACAGTGACCGGACGCGCTTCGCGTCCGATCATCAAACTAAAATACGCGCAGACGCTGAACGCTGACCGGACGCGTCCGGTCAAACAGTGACCACGTCCGGTCCAGCGTCCGGTCACTCCTGTGACCTCCGTTCGCCTCCGTTTCTTTTCTGACTTCCGGCGTAGTGGAAAATAGTCGTTTCAACTCCTCAAAAACGCCTGAATCCCGCCTCGCAAGCTCGGCGGGAGGGAGAGAGGACCCAAAACCCTCTCTATCGCTCAAACTCCAACGCCATCAAAAATGTGCTAACACCACCAAGTGATCACGTCATGTGTGAGTGTGTTAGCATTTTCACAATCATTTTTCGAGGCGACATTAGATCTATCCAAATGCATATGATTATGAATACACACCTAGAGGCACTTAGGAGTTCAATAGCCGCGTCATTCCCCTCTTTATAGTACGGCTATCTATCCTATAATGTAACCACACCCACTAGGTGTCTTGGTTACTAAAACACAACCCTTAAGCATATACATTTGCCTTGATCACGTAGGGTTGCGTCCAAATCCAAGTGTGGCCATCATGATCACCATGTCCATCTTGCCACCAACCTTGGAATGTACTAATCCTCATATGCTATATACAACTTAGGCATAGGATTAGTACTTAGGCATTGTCACTAATTACCAACACCAAACATAGAGCTTTCAATCTCCCCCTTGTTGGTAATTGATGACAACCCTTTCACAAAGATATTATGAAAAAATTTTGATTGAACCCATGTCACATTGTCCAAGTATATTACCTGTGTAAGAAGTATGGACAAGTGATCATGAATTCAAATTGATAGCAATGGCTCCCCCTACATGTATGTTATATGTTTGGATTTGGGAAACATACATGTTTAGATAGGTAAATGTAGGAACATTGACTACCAATAGGTGCTAAGTGTTTTAGATTATAGACCTTTGAAGCGTGATACCATCAGAGTTGCGATAAACACCATTTTAGCACCTTGTGTAGTTAGATACCACTTGAAAAAGCATAAACAAAACTAGAAACCTTGTGAGATCAACATTATAAGCAAGATTCTAGTACCACTTTGAAAAACATGAAGCAAGAGAAATCTAACTACTTCCTATTCATGCTAGTACTTCAATACACCATTCAATTGTATACTAGCAAAACACCACACAAGCAAAGTATCAGAGAAAAAGAAATGCATAACTATGCATCATACATATGAAGTGCGCCAGGAAATGCAACAATCATGTTTAAGAGCTTGCTCCCCCTACTTGTGTGCTCAAAATTTTAGTTGATCCCCTTCTTTTATCAAAGCTCCCCTTTAGGTTTTCTCCCCTTTTAGAATCTATCTTTGTGAACAATATTTTCTCCCCCTTTGGCACCAATGACCACAAGGAACCAATTGTAGATAGAATATCATGTTTAATTATGGGGTGAGGATCAAGTTTGTGATTCAACCTAGATTGCTTGTATAAATAAAATGTTTTGGTTTGATCCAAGGGCAAGCTTCTTCACACCTCACTAGAAGGGTTATCATGCACCATGTTGAAGCAAATATTTAGACAAGTGATCTCGATTAAACACTTAGGATCACAAGCTACTTAAACAAGTTATATGCTACCACTAGATCATACAAGTCATGGAAACAATAGTGGCACCATATAAACTTCAAAGTCATTTGATTTTCATGAATGAGTCTAAAACATAAGAAATCATGACTAGATGCACTAAACATGTCCTTAGTATAAAATGTATGACATATCAACCAATTGTACCTTGGGGCTCGAAGGAGAGGCATGACATATATGGGGTGCATCAACTCATGTTGGAGAAGTCAATTATGTTCAACTCATTCTTTAGCTTGTGAAATCTCTGCTCATCAAGTGGCTTGGTGAATAGATCGGCTAATTGATCTTCGGTGCCCACACTCTCAATAGCAATGTCACCCTTTTGTTGATGATCTCTAATAAAATGATGACGAACATCGATATGCTTTGTTCTTTGATGTTGAACCGGATTGTTGGTTAACTTCACGGCACTTTCATTGTCACATAGCAATGGCACATTCTTGAAATTGATTCTGAAATCCTTTAATGTTGCCTTCATCCATAAGATTTGTGCACAACAACTACCCGCGGTGATGTATTCGGCTTCGGCGGTAGATAGTGCAATACTATTTTGCTTCTTGGATGACCATGAGACAAGTGATCTTCCCAACAATTGACAAGTCCCGGAGGTGCTCTTTCTCTCAACTTTGTCACCGGCATAGTCGGAATCCGAATATCCAACTAGCTCAAAACTTGCACCCTTAGGATACCACAATCCAACATCTTGTGTATGCTTTAAGTACCTCAATATTCTCTTTGTTGCCTTCAAATGACTTTCTCTTGGTGAGGCTTGAAATCTTGCACACATGCATACACTAAACATCATATCGGGCCTTGATGCCGTCACATAGAGTAGACTACCAATCATTGATCTATAAAGCTTTTGATCCACCATGTTGCCACTCTTGTCACTATCCAAGCTTCCACTAGTGCCCATTGGAGTTGTAATGCCCTTTGAATCTTCCATGTCAAACTTCTTGAGCATATCTTTGATGTACTTGGTTTGGCTCACAAATGTTCCTTCCTTCATTTGTTTGATTTGAAGTCCAAGAAAGAAACTAAGTTCACCAATCATTGATATTTCAAATTCCTTTGCCATCATTTTCCCAAACTCATCACAATAATCTTGATTGGTTGAACCAAAGATGATATCATCAACATATATTTGCAATACAAATAAGTCTTTCCCAATCTTCTTGGTGAAGAGAGTAGTATCCCCTTTGCCCATGACAAATTTTTTGGTTAGCAAGAAGTCCCTCAATCTTTCATACCATGCTCTAGGTGCTTGCTTCAATCCATACAAAGCTTTTCTCAATTTGTAGACATGATTGGGTTTCTTGTCATCTTCAAAACTGGGAGGTTGCTCCACATACACCTCCTCTTGAATGTACCCATTTAGAAATGCACTCTTCATATCCATTTGATATAACTTGATATTATGAGCACAAGCATAGGCAAGTAAGATCCTAATTGCTTCCAGTCTTGTAACTGGGGCATAAGTTTCACCAAAGTCAAGACCCTCTATTTGTGTGTAACCTTGAGCCACTAGTCTTGCTTTGTTTCTTACTACTATTCCATATTGATCTTGCTTGTTGCGAAAGACCCATCTTGTTCTAATGATATTATGATCCTTAGGCCTCTCAACTAGTTCACATACTTCATTTCTTTTGAAGTTGTTGAGCTCTTTATGCATTGCATTTACCCAATCCGGATCTCTCAATGCTTTATCAATGTCCTTGGTTTCTTCCATTGACACAAAAGAAGAGTGAGCACGAAATGATGCCAGTCTTGATCTAGTTTGAACTCCCCTTTGTATGTCACCAATGATGGAATCCAATGGATAGTCTCTTGCAATGTTAGTTGGTTGAAGCACTTAGACTTGATTGCTTGGATGTTGATGTTGATCATGAGTTGGAGATGATGAACTAGCCACTTGTTGATCTTGTTACACTTGAGATGATGTACTAGCTTGATTTTGCATTAGAGACCCACTAGCTTGTGTAATTGGACTTTGGAGCACTTGATCTTTGTTGTCATCCACATCAATCACTTGCTTTGGCCTAATATCACCAATATCCATTTCTTTCATAGCATTGGTCAATTGAGTTCCTCTTACATCATCCAAGTTATTTTCCTCATCTTGAGAGCCATTTGTTTCATCAAACTCAACATCATGAACTTCCTCAAGTAAACCACTAGCCAAATTTCAAACTCTATAAGCTTTGCTAGTAGTGGAGTAACCAAGTAAGAATTCTTCATCACATTTCTTCTCAAACTTGCTCAATCTAGTGCCCTTCTTCAAGATGTAGCATTTGCAACCAAATACCCGAAAGTATGCAATGTTGGGCTTTCTTCCATTTAAGATCTCATATGGTGTCTTCTCTAGAAACTTGTGGCAATAGAGGCGGTTGCTATAGAAGCAAGCCGTGTTGATTGCTTCGGCCCAAAAAAATGACTCACATTATACTCATTCAACATTGATCTTGCCATATCAATCAAAGTTCTATTCTTCCTCTCAACTAAGCCATTAGATTGAGGTGTATACTTGGCCGAGAATTGATGCTTGATTCCAAGCTCCTCACATAGCTCATCAACTCTTGTGTTTCTAAACTCACTTCCATTGTCACTTCTAACTTTCTTGATTGTGGTCTTAAACTTATTTTGCACTCTCTTGATGAACTTCTTGAATATGTCAAATACATCACTCTTGTCCATAAGAAAGAATACCCATGTGTATCTAGTGAAATCATCCACAATCACAAAGCCATACTTGTTGCCACCAATGCTTGTGTATGTAGTTGGCCCAAATAGATCCATGTGCAACAACTCAAATGCCTTGGAAGTACTCATAATGCTTTTCAATGGATGAGTGTTGCCCACTTGCTTTCTGGCTTGACATGCACTACATAGCTTATCTTTCTCAAATGTGACATCCTTCAAGCCTCTAACTAAGTCATGCTTCACTAACTTGTTCAATTGCCTCATGCCAACATGATCAAGTCTTCTATGCCATAACCAACCCATACTTGATTTGGTGAGCAAGCACGTTGAAAGTTGAGTGTCACTAGCATTAAAATCAACCAAGTATAGATTCTCATATCTAAAGCCCTTAAAGATCAAATTGGAGCCATCAACACTAACTATCTCCACATCATCAACACCAAATATGCACTTGAAACCGAGATCATACAATTGAGCAACCGAGAGAAGATTGAAGTTCAACTTTTCAACTAGGAGCACATTGGAAATGCTATGATCATTTGAGATTGCAATCCTTCCAAGAGCCTTCACATCACCCTTGCTATTGTCACCAAATGTGATACTATTAATGCCACTATCATTTGATTTGAGAGAGTTGAACATTCTTGAATCACCGGTCATATGTTGAGAGCACTCACTATCAAGCACCCAATGCCTTTCTCCGGCCTTATAATTTACCTACAAAATAAATTAATGTTTCTTAGGTACCCATACTTGTTTGGGTCCTTGGAGGTTAGTAACTAAGCTCTTTGGTACCCAAATGGTCTTCTTCTTTGGACCCATAATTGGTGTACCAACAAACCTAGCATGCACACCTTTCTCACCCTTGGTAAGCACATAACAAGAATCAAAAGGAATGTAATCCATTTTAGCATGAAACTTGTTGTTGTTCTTGTTTATTTTATTTCAATTAATCTCTAGATGCCCAACTTGCTTGCATCTATTGCAATAACGACCATTGCTCTTCACAAAGCGAGACTTTGGAGTAGTAAAGGCCGCCTTGTCCTTCTTGGGAGTATAGCCCAAACCCTCTTTGTTAAGAGAGAACCTTTGGCTACCCAAGCATTTTAGCAAGCGGGCATCCCCACCATAGGCATTACCTAATGCGCGGGTGAGATCATCCACCTCTCTCTTGAGAGTCTCATTCTCAACCACAAGTGATGAATCACTAGTAGTAGAGGTAGAGTTGGTTGTGGTGGATGATGATGAGCTACATGAAGCATTAGTAGGACCAACAAATAAAGAATCATCAATAATATCACATGTTTGTCTAATATCACAAGTGACAATCACTTGCTTCTCCTTAGCTTCCTTCATGAGCTTCTCCAACTTGAGGTCCTTTTCCTTGATGAGCTCAAGTAAAGTGGAGTGGGCTTCCTTAAGCCTAGTGTGAGCAACTTCAAGGTCCTCATGGTCTTCCTTTAGACACTCACGAGAGGCCTCTAGCTCATCAAAGGATTTCCTAAGAGCTTTGAGCTCTTGTTCAATTCCTTTGCACTCCTTACTCTTTTTGAGAGCAACAAGCTCCTCCATCAAGGCATCATTTTCATTGCTCTTGGCAATGAGCTCTTGCTCCAAGATTTTACACTTCTTGGTTGTCTTCTTGTAGCCCTTGCTCATTTGATCTATTATGCCTAATAGATCATCCTTGGAGTAGTCCTCATCCTCCTCATCATCACTCCTACAACCATCACTAGCACAAGAATCATCATCACTATCATCATATTTTACCTTGGTAGGCTTGGCCATAAGGCATGTCGATGTAGTGTCGAAGATGGATGACTTGTTGGAGAGGGTGATGCTTGCAATGGCTCGCCGAGTGGTCCTCTCATCATCGCTAGAGCTTTCATCATCATCACTATCGGAGTTATCACTATCCCAAGTGACCACATAACCACCACCCTTCTTCTTCTTGTTAATAGTGAAGCTCTTCTTCTCTTTCTTCTCCTTCTTGTCCTTCTTATTCTTCTTCAACTTCAACTCTCCATCATGATATCTTTTATCTTCATAGGGGCACTTTGCCACTATATGATCGGGGCTATTGCAATTATAGCAAAGCACCTCCTTTGCCTTCATAAAGTCCCTTCTCTTCCTTGCACCATATCCTTTCTTCTTCATAAACCTCCCCATCTTGTGCACTAGGAGGGCCATGGTCTCATCATCGAATGGATCATCATCATCACTCTCCACCTTGCTCTTGCCCTTAGAAGATGAAGCCTTGAATGCAATGGGCTTCTCTTGCTTGACCTTGGTCTCCTTCTTCTCTTCTACCTCATCTTCATCATCATTGTATTGGACATCGGTCATTATATCTCCAAGCACATCGGTTGGTTTAACCTTGTCCAATCCTTCTCTAAAGACCATTCTTCTCAAGGTGGAAAACTTCTTGGGTAAGCACATCAAGAACTTGTGTGAGAAGTCCTTGTCCTCAACCTTCTCTCCAAGTCCCTTGAGATAATTGACAATGACTTGGAGCCTATAGAACATCTCCGGGATGGGTTCATCATCCTTCATCTTGAAAGTAGAGAACTTGTCCTTGAGCATATATAGCTTGGCACTTTTTACCGTTGAAGTGCCTTTATATATTTCTTCAAGCCTTATCCAAAGCTCATTTGCCTTTTCAAGATCTTTGATTTGCTCAAATACTTGATCATCAATGGCACGGTAGATTGTGTTAAGTGCCGCCGTGTTGCATTGTTTGTTGATGCGGTCATTTGGAGTGAGATTTTCTTCATCAAGAATGATGTATCCTTCTTTGGTCACATCCCAAACCTTCTCATGTATATTGCCTAGATATTGCTTCATCTTCCTTTTTCAATGATCAAAGGAAGAGACGCCATCAAAGAATGGAGGCTTGCCATTAACGTAGTTGAACATAACTTGAGCCATCTTGCACCGAGGTTGTTAAGCCTTGCAGACGGTGACCACGGCTCTGATACCACTTGAAAGGTCTTGATGGCTAGAGGGGGGGTGAATAGCCTTTTTAAAAATTCTACAAAGACAAGCTAAACAAGTTTATCAATACAACAAATAGCAAGATGCGAGTTTTGCTTAGCCTACGGGGTGTTTGCAAGCCACCTATCCAATTCCCAATTCTAGTATAATTGCACTCAACCGCACAAGTCAAACCGAGAAGGAAACTACAACTAGCAAGCTACACAAAAGAGCTACTCTAGCAAAAGTAACTAAGAAAATAATACAAGAGAGAGTTAGAAGGGTATCACCGAGGGGCAAAGTATTAAGCCAACCAAACAATATGATCAAGAGATGAATTCCACAATACACAACCACCGGGATTAATCAATCACAATAAGAAAGATGACACAACGATTTATCCCGAGGTTCACGTGCTTGCCGGCACGCTAGTCCCTGTTGTGTCCCTCTTCACCACGTGGTTCGGTGGCTAATCGGTCTCACACCAAGCCTCTTAAAAGGCGCCACGAGAACCTACCAAATGGCAAAAGGTTGCAAATGACACGAGCAATCCACTATTGTTGCCTTTGGCGCTTCACCGAGGTAGGCACAAACCTCTTACAATGACCGGAGGTGGCCAAGAACAATCACCAACTCTTGCCAACGCCTCCAAGCTGCTCTAAGCCGTCTAGGTGGCGGCAACCACCAAGAGAAACAAGAATCCCGTAGCAAATCAACCACCAAGTGCCAACTAGATGCTATCTCACAACGCAAATGCACTTGGATCACTCAATCTCACTTCGAATATGCAAAGAAGCAAGAGAGATGAGTAGAAGGGGAGTTGCTTAGCTCAAAGTGCTCACAAGTATGTCAAATGTCCAAGAGAGAGAGCCTTGAGCCGGCCAACGAGTATTTATAGACGTACCCCTTCGAATAGAACCGTTAGAAACTTAAACAGCTGAAATCGTGCTGACCGGACGCGCTGGTCCAACTGACCGGACGCGCCGGTCGCCCAACGGCTAACTCGTGAAGTACTGACCGGACACGCTGGTCCAAACGACCGGACGCGCCGGTCGCCCAATGGCTAACTGCGAAGCAACGACCGGACACGCTCATCACGCAGACCGGACGCGCTGCGAACGACCGGACGCGCTAGTCCCATGAATGACCGGACGCGTTGGTCGCCTGAGCAGCGCTCAACGAAACAACGACCGGACGCGCATAAGAAACATGACCGGACGCGACAGTGCCAGCGTCCGGTTAGAGTCCAGTAAGCTCCCTGAACGACCGGACGCGTCCGATCGATAGTGACCGGACGCGCTTCGCGTCCGATCATCAAACTGAAATACGCGCAGACGCTGAACGCTGACCGGACGCGTCCGGTCAAACAGTGACCGCGTCCGGTCACTCCTGTGACCTTCATTCGCCTCCGTTTCTTTTCCGACTTCCGGCGTAGTGGAAAATAGTCGTTTCAACTCCTCGAAAACGCCTGAATCCCGCCTCGCAAGCTCGGCGGGAGGGAGAGAGGACCCAAAACCCTCTCTACCGCTCAAACTCCAACGCCATCAAAAATGTGCTAATACCACCAAGTGATCACGTCATGTGTGAGTGTGTTAGCATTTTCACAATCATTTTTCGAGGCGATATTAGATCTATCCAAATGCATATGATTATAAAATGCACACCTAGAGGCACTTAGGAGTTCAATAGCCGCGTCATTCCCCTCTTTATAGTACGGCTATCTATGCTATAATGTAACCACACCCACTAGGTCTCTTGGTTACTAAAACACAACCCTTAAGCATATACCTTTGCCTTGATCACGTAGGGTTGCGTCCAAATCCAAGTGTGGCCATCATGATCACCATGTCCATCTTGCCACCAACCTTGGAATGTACTAATCCTCATATGCTACATACAACTTAGGCATAGAATTAGTACTTAGGCATTGTCACTAATTACCAACACCAAACATAGAGCTTTCAGAGGTACACAAGTATGGTTGTCAGATGTCATAATGACAATGACAGGTACCTGTGGGCCATCATAATTTAGGAGGTTCTGTGTCATACAAGTCATGAGAGAGGGAGCCGGTCCCAAGTCTCAAAGAAAGAGTACAATGGAGTGTTGCTTGAGATGTTGATCTCAGAAGTGTGGGAGATTTCTATCTTGTTTTCCATCCTTTGTTGTCCGTCGTTCCCCTTGGAGAGCTCCTTGCCCTCCCCTTTTATAGACTCAAGGGGAGGATATGGCTTACAACAAACCCTAGGAGGTGCCTTGGAGGAGAAGGCGAAGCGAGCATTGTCGGTCTTGCTATGGCGACTTGCCCCGGTGCGTGCCGGCCATCCCTGGGACGTCATGGTGATGTTGATGACAGGACGACGGGACATCCGGAGTGCTGTAGTGGACGTGCGATTCCCTGTGGTCGATGTATGGGTCGTGGTTTCCTTGTTCGACTGATGGCGATCGAGGCTGGGTCGGAACGTGGCTGAGGAGGGTCAACGGGAAATGGATAAGGCCGAGCCCCAGAAGTCCCAGGATATGATGGTCGGACAGTGCTAGTCATGGCAGGAATAGTGGTTGCCTTTCGTTGCCCATCCCGGGATGGGCAGTAAAAGTAAGATTAGACGCGGATGTCGCTCCCACGCCGGTGGCGCTGTGGCCACATTGGTGGGAGTGGTCATATTAAATGTTTTTTCGGTGAGTAGGTGGGTGAGGGGGTCGACTGGGTCGACCCTAGGTCGTGCGAGTCGGAGATTTTCTAGGGTCGAGGCTTCCCGTCGAACGAGCCTCGTACGAGTCGAAGCGCGGTCGAGGGCATCCCGTCTGTATATGCGTGTGGCCCCGATCAGCGTATCCGTGTGGGTGGAGTCTTAACCTGATGCTTCTTGGGGGTTCTCGGGGCGCGGGTTACTCGGGGTTTACTCCTTTTAATCGTTGGTTTTTGGTACCCCTAATTTAGGTACCCGACAAACTGTTTTTTAAGTTTAGTTGTGTGTATAGAAAATAGTAATAACATTTGGAGGTCTATTATGAGAATATATTTATTATCTATCCCATGGTTACTTATAACGCATTATAAATATTATTTTTTTAATAAATAATTAGTGAAAATTTATATGAACTGACTTCTTGTAAAGCAATAATATTTTTGTTGGGACGGAGGGATTATATACCTTTCTATGGTTTTACGTGCCCTTATGTTACTACATTCAACAAAGTCAATTTTGTGTAAGTCTGATCAAATTCACAGAAAATAGTATCAATATATTTATTTATGTATGTGTCTCCAAATAAATTTGTTTTAAAAATATGTTTTATGGTTAAATCTATAATATTTATTCGGTATTACAAATATTAGTAGTTTTAATATAAATCTAGCTAAATCTAAAACAAGAATGCTGTTGAGGTATACAGTATGTACTAATTTGCTTGGCTAAATCCATGCACAATATGAAATAGTTCTGTGATTGCGGGAGAAATCCAACAAGGCGGCGGTTGCATAACCACACCTGATCATGGCCATCCAATCCAGCCCGCTCGGAAAAAAAAAAAGGACTTGGCCCAACCCGACTAGATCAAAATGCATGGGCGTGTTGAGGTCGTCGTAATTTTGTCCTGACCCAACATAGGAAACCCAGTAAAATCCTGAGAAATAATCATTTGCCAAGCTAGAATAGATGCACTTGTCTTATGAGCGCATACACATGTTTTACAAGGGGTGCGTATATGATGAAATTTTAATTAAACTCACATGGCTTTGCATATGGCTACCTCAGTATTCTCGCAGAGTTGGAGGAGGCGAGGCCGCGAGGAGATCATACTTTTGCTTGTTCCATTGGCTTGTGCAAATATGCGTCACGCAGTAAATAAAATATATCAAAATGCAGAACTGCCGGAGCTACTCCCTCCCTCCCCTAAGACATTTCAAGAATATTAGACAGTCAAATGATCTAAAGTGTGACCAAATTTATATGATAAGATAATAATATTTATGATATCAATTAAGTATTATTAGATTTTTCATTAATTATATTTTTATAGTATACATATTTAATGTTATAAATTTTTATAATTTTTTATATAATTTTAGTTAAATTTAAGATGCTTTGACTCTTCAAATACCTTATAATTTGGAACGGAGTGAGCAATAATCTGTTGGATCGGTAGTCGAACCAAGCAAACTGCTTGCGTCAAACTAAAGAGAGGCAATTCGCATCTCACTGAACCTCAGTCCCCAACACCAGCGAGCGATTGACATGGATGTACACAGCCAGTCCTGCACGTACATACATACGCAGAAGATTGCTAGACAAACGCACGCGAAAACAGTCTCAATCTCTACACATGCATCGATCTACTGCAAGAATGGGCATGAAAAAGCAGAAAAAAAAATGTACTGCGCACAAGAGTGTGCTGAGCTAGTCACCACCGGGCATTGGCCTGTCCCTGAGCTACTTACTCCTAGGAGCCCCGGCGAGGTGGAGAGCGTCCCCGGAGCGAGTCCCAGAAGACGGGCCAGTTGCGGCGCGCCTCGTTCCAGCCGAGCAGGGAGCCCTCCCGGGCGGGGTCCCAGCTCGCGGACACGATGCCGTAGCTCACCCCGGCCAGCGCCGCGCCGAAGAAGACGAACGACACGCCGAAGGGGATCCACGTCGGCACGTCCACCTTCGCCACAGCCTTCAGGTAGTAGAACACCGGGAAGAACCCCACGCCCAGCGCCAGCGGCAGGCCCACCGACGCGCCCACCCGCCGCATCATCCGGTTCGTCACCACCTCCGGGATCGTCGCGTCGCGCTCGTCCTCGTCCTCGTCGTCCTCCTCATCTCGTCGTCGTCTGCTTCTTCCTTCAGCGGCGTCTGCTGCTTCCTGCTGCGGCGCCGCCGGCTCTTCCCCGGCCGCCCGAGCGTGATGATCTTGGGCTCCGCCGCGGTCTCCTCGTCGCTCCGGATGTTCCGGTTCCTGCGGGCGAGGAGCGGCTGCGTGCGCCGGCTTGGAGCGGCGGCGGAATGGGAGCGGAGGCCGAGGACGACGGGAGTGGAGCTGCAGGTAAGGAGGCCGGCGTGGGCGCGCGGAGGGGAGAGCGGCAGCAGCTCCATGGCAAGAGCCAAATCACTTGCAGCGAGAAGGGGACATCTTATCTCTAAGCACTAACCAGAGTGGGACAGTCGTCTCCTGCGCCACGGAGTCCTGCAGAGGCCTCGGTCCGGTTTTTGACGGCCTTTTTCACAGTGGCACGAATTCTCCAACAATCTTTCTTAGACTCCTTTAAATCCTTATTTGAAAATCATTTGTATATAACCACTCTCTGGCTCCGTTTAGCACGGCTCTATTTCACGAGTAAAACTGTTTTTTTGGGCTTCAACTCCGTGAAAACTCTATCGGTGGAGCTAGAGCCGTTTTAGTAAATCGTTTGGCAAAACAACTCTACACATATAGTTCCTTAAAATATGCTCTCACAGAACGTCACGTAGGATGGGATGAAACCGGAAGAAGCCATTATTTTTTGCTCCTTACCACCCCAGAGCTATATAAAAACACGTTTTTAGGGGCTTCATCGGTGAAACCGTTTCATTTTATCCCGTTTGACAAAAAAATGACTGCAAACGGCTCCTGAAGCCACCGGAGAAGCCCTGCCAAACAGGGCCTCTATATCTTTTCTCACTCCAACTGTTTCTATATATTAGGTGTGCTTTGAGGAGCAAACTAGCTAGTTTTCTATCTTTAGCTAGCGAAAAAATAGGAATAGCGGCTCTATATCTTTAGCTAGCGAAAAAATAGAAACATAGACTTCTTTAGCTAGCAAGAAACCAGGATTTAGAGAACTAATTGAAGAGACTATTAGATGTTTTTTTCCCACCGTAATCTCTATTCTTCTTAATATGGCAGGATATAAAGAGTATTTTGCTGTTGCTCTAGTATTTTTGCGCGGTATTAGTACTCCATCCATTTACAAATGTAAATGCTTGATTTTATCATAAATCAAACCATCATAAGTGATCAAGTTTATGGAAGATACAACACTACTTACGATATCAAAAATATCAAATCAAATGAGTATTATTATCAAAATATCAAATCAAATGAGTATTATTAGACCTACTATGAAATATATTAGTAACACCTCTCCACGAACTGAAATCAAATTTACACAGCACAACAGGGTATTAAACCAACTTTGGCATCCTCAGCTTGAGTCACTATCGGTGGGTAGAGAAACATTTGGGCTCCCACTCTCGATAACAAATAGATAATACTAGCACAAACTTTAAAGTGCTTGTTGTTTTAGACAGGAAGTACTTCCCAATCATGATGTGTGAGCATGACAAAACGCTAAAGCAGATTGTGAACACAGTAAGGGGTCGGGCTCAAGAGCAAGACCATAAAGATAAACCATCAGCCTGTGCGACACCGTGTAACAGTATGAGTCATTCTATTGGATTTCTAGGAGGGAGCAGGGTAGGAAGCGGATGAGAATTTATTTTTTGTTGATCCCCACTAGAATATAACAGAGAGCAAGGTGAAGCAGGTTTTTTTTAGCTCCCAGCTCATAGTGTAAATGGAGAAGTGATTCTCTGCTGATGCCTACCTGAATTAGTTGGCATTTTGAGAGTTTGCCTTGTTTGGCAGAGCTCCCAGAGCTGATTCAGAGCTGATTCTTTGTTAAATCCAGCATGAGCTCTGCCAAACGGTTTTTCACGGAGAAGTGATTTTCTGCTGATTCTGTGAAGTGATTATCTGAAATGAACAAAGAGGCTGGAAGTTGAGAAAAGTAGTTTCTCCTGATTATGTGAAATGATTCTCCATCGTGATTTTAAGAGTTTATTTTAAAGAATCAAAGATAATCACTTTCAACCACAGAATCACTTCTCTCAAAAAAAAATCAGCTTCCATGAAAAAATAGAATTAGATAAAGCTCTATCAAATTGGGCCGACTGGTTAGGAGTGATTCTCTTTGGAGAAGTTGAAGCTAGAGACCTTTCTTTGGAGAAGTTGAAGCTAGAGACCTTCCAAACGGCAGATATAACTAGATAAAATAAAAAGTCATAAAGCCCATGGCCATAATTCAAAAATCTGACAGCATATTCGTTTCGCTAGTTGTTATGAGAGAAAAAATACTGCTGAAAGACTGCCAGATGCTGAGTCTCTAATTCGTAGAACCCACGGCCAACGCCGGAAACGGCCCGAAACTTAGCCATAACCAGAAAAACAGGTTATAAAAAAAACCAAAAAAAAAACACAAACGCAGCGAATCAGCGGCACCATTATTTTATTCAATGCTGCTGCCACAGAAAGGTCAAAGTTACCAACAGATAAGGATTCTCGTATTCATCGCTATAATCATCTCACATAATCTCATCGAGTCATTTACATATAGCAGACTCGTGTACTACAGATTTCTCAGATCGACACATCTTCTTAAAGTCAGTACCGTATTCGAGATAGCCTCTCTCTTTTCAGACAACCCCTCCACAGATAAATACAGTTCACACCGCATCATCCATTCCATTTCCTTCCATTCTAAACCTTCTAGCCTCAAAACAGGCACACTCAACTATACCAGCCTCCCCATTGTAAGCACAAAATTCTATACATAATTGGTGCATAATGAAGAGCTTTAGGCAGATTCGGCTAGAATTGTTGGATGGCCGTTGATGTCGAATGTCCCACCCACTAGATCGGCAGTGAAATCTTATTGGCAGATGAAGGATCAGAAGTTCAGCAACTATACCAAAGGTTAAAGCAAAAAAAAAAAAAGAGTGATAAACAGCTCCCTTTTTGCTCTAGAATGCTCAGGTGACTGCTTATTACGAAGGGCCCGACAAAAACTCACAAGACCAACGCAACTGTTGAATGCTACTCTATACCCTCGCTCAAAACCAATTTGCTACTCTATTTCTAATCTTCACGACCACAGGGAAAAACCCTATATTTGAGGGCATGTTAACCACTGCACAGCACTTTACGACTCTGAAGAATAATTAATTTGCAGCCTCAAAGAAAAGCACTTGGGGTTGCAAATGGCCCTTTTCACACATCACGAGCACATCACCCCAACTACCTATAACCTGCACAAATAACATGGAACCAAAATTGGGCCACACTAAGCAAGAGTAGGACGAGTAAAAAGGATGCTCAAAGTAGTACGGTTATTGGGTTACCTTGACTGTCTGGTCATCATACATGACCCAACGTCCATCCTTGAAGGCAAAACAATGATAATGCTGGCCATAATAACAAACCTGCAGGTGTAAAAAGCAGTAATATATATCTAATGATCCTTGCATTGACAGACAGATGCCCAAACACCAGATTTAGATAAAAGACTATCATGATGTTTACTTAAAAACGCAACACACCTTACTGTGAATCCATAATCTGGAGAAAATATATCATTTGGTAGGTATACTAATGAAGTTAAATGAAACAAAAATTGACAACAAATGGAAAGAAAGGTTATTGTGGCAATTATCAGCTCGAATTGAAATTTTTTACCACAATTATGTGAACAGCAATAATACAGTCACATTGACGTTATATGCAGCTAAACTCAATTTGCTATTCTCCTTAAATATATTCAACCTACTTCATATCCTATCAGCTCCCAGTTTACGTAAATAATGAAAGCAAGTTCTCAAATCAGCTGATAACACATCTAATACCAACAAGTGACAACACAATGAGCTCCCTAGAAACAGAAACAAATAGTATCCCAAGCAGGAGACATCGTCTTATTCTCAAACTGGAGTTATTTTGGTAGTTCCCTAGACCTGAGCAAAAGTCGGGCTGGGCCTGCAAAAAGCACAGGCCAGCTGTACATGTTTTCGCTGCTGCATAAATATTATAAATACGCATACCGGAAGAAGATAATTTACAGGTTTAAGAAAACTTCAATCAACAAAACCATCCACACATTCAAGAATGAGATAAAACAAAACAAAGGGTCTCCTTGGCCATACCACTGACACCAGGGTGTGTTTGCTTCCTTGATCTAGACCACGGTAGAATATGCTAATGTCTATCTCAGTTGAAATACCAGCCAAAGTTGCAGATATGTCATCCACACTCTCTTTGTTGTTCTGCCATCCCAAAACTAAAATGAAAATTGAATAGGTAAGTAGAGGGATATGCCAACAAATTATCTCACCAAATATATAGAACATGGAAGTGTTAGTGCAGGATCATTCCCACACAAGGCCGTAACATGCCAAAAAGTAAGCTAGATCATAATTGCTCGATTGAAGATGGTCAACTAAGAGAATACAACAATCTATCCTACATGATTGTAGCAATAATAAAACATATAAAGCATTCTAAGAGAATACTGTGAGATCAAATATTCATCAAACAACTGCTAGACTGGACATGAACTCTACAGTGCAAAATAATTGCAGCCTGAAACATCCAAGAGCCAAAAAAAGCTTACCGACTGTAAAGACATGTGGGAATGTAGAAAGGATGTGGTGTATATGATTTGGTTTTCCACAGCCGCCAACGTCCTGATCACAAGCTAGTTGATCATTCATTATGACAACCTTCAAAAGTTCATCAAATGAAGAATCTGGACACATCATCTGAAGAAGGAATTGTTAGCGGAACCAGTAACTATCATGATTGCACTATATAATAACACAGAAATAAAAATAGGGAACATATCATGAGATTCAACCAAACAAAGAAAACTAACCTTCGCAGTTCGGAGTGAACTAGCATTGATATTGTGGAAAAATGAAGTATACTTGAGCCGCCTAGACTCCATCTTACAATTGTGACAGTTCATCCGTTCATATACGTCCATCCCAAAAAGACTATGTGCTATGCAAGAAATATTTGCACAATCCCATGATCCAATAGAATTCTTCTCGTGAGATTTACCATGGTAGACAGTACGAGAAGTGTACGACTTATGCAAACACTCAAAGATTACACCCAGTACCTCAGATGCATCATTCATCTGTCCCTGCCATGATCATAAATGTTTACAGCCAAGTAACATCGAGATAAGAAAGTAAGAATTTGGATGCTAAAATGCTGAAACAACATACATAAAGCCTTAAATTATCAAGAGAGGACATCAATTTACCTCCTGAAAGAATTTGCTGTTCGGGTAGGATTTGCTCAAAGCGATCCTCAATGAAGTAGGCGCAACAGCTTCTCCTTGTCCCTTGGCTGCTTTGCTCAGGTCAACGAAGATACCATATAAAGCGCAGACAGCACAAGGATCTTCAACATGCTTGTGCAGTGATGATGTTTTAAGGAACTCGTCTCGAAACGGCCTTATATGCCATAATGACTGCAAATAGAAGAACACTAGGTAAACAAAGAACAATTGCCTAATCCTAGAGAATAGCACATTATGAATCTAAGCTTACCTGAATAATCACATTCAAGAAACAATTGTATTCACCAGCAGCATTTTTAAGGCCAGTCCCATACACTTCTGTCCCATTTGAAGTGCTTATCGTACCAGCAGGATAAGCATCATATCCTTAAATGATAGGACTTATGTGAGAAATCATTGAAATTCCATAAGAAAAAAATAAAATCATTTACCAGAAACCTCTTGTAGAAACAGAGAAAGAAGACAGTAAGACAACAATCATCATAACATCACATCATCATATATACTTTAAAATCTATATAACATGAGGAAAGCACATTTCATGCAAAGCAGAATATTTGTAGACTGTACAAGCCTTAACACAGAGAGATATATTTATGATAATACAGAGGTGTTGAATATAAATGTCCATGGATGTTCAAGAGCCTAAGATACGAGCATATTCATAGAGAAAGGATGCAGTCATAATAAAAAGGGTACCAAGGCTTTGGCGCATTGCTTCATCAAGATCTTCTTGAAACCTTTTATCAAAATCATCCTCGATGCACACATCCGCTGATGGTACTGCACCACTGTCAACTGGATGTGAAAGGAACAATTTCACATAAGTTAGGATCATAAACAAATTTAAAAATATATAAACAGAATCAATTGCATTTTTTTGGTAATTTACAAGACATGATATCAGGTCAAGGAACCAGAAAGTAAAGAATAATTGGAATGAGTATGTAAAAATGGCCATAGTAAACAAGGTACAATACTGGTTGGTTTGGTCAAGTAACACAAATGCTTAAAGAAAGAACAAGAATATTATGAAACAGAAATAAAAATACAATAATAACTAACCGATGCTTAGATGTATTTCAATACTTTATAAGCTTTCAGCTGTATTGAGGCATTCCTAAATGTGGTAAACTTATTTGAAATCAATCTGCTAAGTGAATCCTATTATTCATGAACAAGTTTGTATCGTAGGAAACCAAAAAAATACTCCTATTTAACCAAATAGGCAAGTGGCTACTTGGGGCATAAAGATATAGGAAAGACATTGTGATACTTGTACGTTTTCATACCAGGAACATTGGGGTGCTTGTACAATTTGATACCATGCAGCTCAGAAGAAACAACAACTACTATTATTGTACATGCCACTGTATGCTAATTTATTGTGTAAACCTTAGCAGTCTGTTTAAACTTCAAGTCTTCAACTACTATATCCAGTACTCAAAAACTGATATTGCAAATTATTTTATACGAAGATTTATGGACCCACGAAAATAGCTACCTTTCTCAAAATTTGGCTTCTCTGTTCCTGCAGAGTGATTCTGTTTTCCAGCTTGATAGCTGTGGTTTGAATAGGGAGCTATTTTACAAGAGCTGCTCCATCTAGGAGCTTTCGAACCGAATTGTGGCCCAGATGCCCTATCATTGTCGTCATCATCATAAATAGCACCTGGCACACCTGCAACAATAAATATATAGTAATACAATAAATATATAGTAATACATTTTAAAATTGTGAACAGAATTGATAGTTAAAGCTTAACTTGTACAGTGCATAACCCACAACCTTGGAAGTACTTCTTTTGTGGTTCGCTAGAGCTTCTCTTAGAATTTTGGGTGCCATGATTACTGAGAGGCTTTATAGGTTGTGCATTTTTCCAAACCCCGTTCATTTTCAATGTCAACTTAGAAACACTCATATCACTGCTCGTTAATGCCTGTGCATCAGATGAATCCAATCCGTTAAGTTTCTGACTGAAATTGTTCTCGGTGTAGCGAAAGTCACCAAACTTTATGCCTTCGAGATAAGTACGCGAAGAGTTATTGAGTGCACTTTCATGGTTATCCTGATTCCCAGTGCTTGAAAGACAAGATGTACCAATTACAGAAGATGCATATGTACTTCTACATTGTTCTGCAAGATGTTTCTGCTTTGCTTCCTCCTCTATCCGCCGTTGATATTCCAGAGTCTCTTCCAGCTTTCTTTCCTCTGCTTCAAGTTGTACCCTATGCCTAAGTTCTTCCTCTTGTTCATTCAAGTAATCATCACTTGTCAAGAGTTTGCAATCCAAATCATCACAATCAGCAAGCATTTGACTGCATAAAGAAAATAGCATGGTCAAAATTAAAGGGCATATAACTACCTCCAAGAAATTAGGTCGATGAAAGGATCATTATATTGCAGCTTCTTTTTCAACAATACCCGCACAAGTTTGGCACTGACAATGAAGTTTGCAGTGAATTTCAGAAACACGTACAAGCATATGTATGACACATCTCAGGAGCAGAGGGCCATTAATGACACAAAGATGGCCTCAACCCTCCAAGCTGTGTGGCGTCACCCAAACATTAAATGGCCTCAACCCTCAGCTTCTTTTTCAACAATACCCACACAAGTTTGGGTGACGCCACACGGCAACAAGGCATTCGCCATTATGTCACAATCAAGTAACATGTGACCTCATATAGAGATAAACTTGGAGCATTCATTTATTATAATCTACAGTTCTACACAAGGCTGGGCAGATTGGGGCTAGGGAAGTGTTGTAACTGAATGTGAAATGTTGATGCAGGCAACAAAAACAAGGTAATATAAAGGGAGAGTATAAGATAGATTTGCTTTTCTTCTGGAAACATCTATCTTTGGGTACACATAACATTGCTAGCCCTGTGATCACCTAAATCAAGATCCAGTAGCTCACACTCATTTCTGTACTGTATCTTGTTTCCCACGGCAATCACTTTCTTATCAGGCTGGCATTTAAAACCATAATAATCAAATAAATCCCTCAGATGGGGGTATTTGTAGGCATATTTCATAACCCTCTGATCATAATGAGTAACTGGAATTTATGGCTTTAAAAATAATACTAACATATGTAGTACCATGTCTCAATATTATCCAGCAAACCTATCAATTCACAAGACTAACTCAAACAAAATAAAATTACTGGGCAAGGCTAACATGATTCGGCGAGTATAGAATAATAGAAATGAAGCATACCACATAAATTGGCTGCTTCCTACTGCTGCAAGATGATATATTGATATATAACATGTTTTAGGTAGGATAAGAAAAAATAGAATCAAAGAAAGCAAGCTTGTAATTATGCACATCTTTCCTCGAGTAAATTCTGTTAACACAATGTGACCTTCTAACAAAACAACCATACGCTGATTAGAATGCCAGTTATTAGTAGTACAGAGTTACTACAGATACCCCAAAAGAAAAGGAATCTAAGGATTCCAAAGCACCATACCCAATTAAGAAATTTGAACAAATGTGCCTTCGCAAAGAGCTCTTCTTTAGTAATCAAGTTCTTGAGAATATAGGTACTGCAAGTATCACTTACAATGTCTCTGCTGTTTCCTCGTCAGCACTGTCTTGGCGACTGAGAGACTGGTCACTCCAGCTTGAATCCTAGGGAGAAATCAGAAGAATTGTAAGAAGAAAAATTCCTTCATGCGAACATGAAAAAGAGTAAAGTGTATGGTCTAACACAAAATCAGATCCACCTTGAGCTCCTTTGATCTTCGAGAATCCTTAAACTTCTTCTTATCCTTTGATTTTTCATGGGATTGTTTCATATCACCCCCTTTATTTGCATTCTTCTTAGCATCCAAGGCAAGTTCGGCCAGGAAGGCTTCCCTTGCAGCATCAGATCTCTCTCTCGCATCCTTATCCACCAGCTCTTCCAAATGACTCTACATTGCATACCATAGCGACAGTTAAGCAATGAACAAAAACATAAGGCACTGACATATAAAAAAAGCAAAAGTGCAAAACAAGGCACTGGAACAAAACTTGCGATGATGTGTACGCACTTGCAAGAACGATCTCATAAGGGGCAAAAGAATCATTCGATAATCAAGAGCAGAAACAGATCCAAGCTTGTGCTCTAGTTGCCGGATCATAGAGAAATTTCGCATAATCTTAGCATCTACCTTGCTAATCTGCAAGCAAAAAAAAAAGTTATGAAACATATATTGTAAATGTATTTTGAAGGTTTTATGTAACTCCTGCAGTGAATAGAATCCAGAAAAACTAACCTCCATAGAAACTTGTTCCTTCATCTTTGATACAACCATGTGTACCATTGAATCATTTGGATGTATAAAATCATGCAGCCTCCATTCATCTTCTTCGGCCCCATCAAAGTCATAAAGGCGTGGAGCCATGCCAGAAAGGGTTTCGTCATAACCAAAGTGTGATGTGTGAAGTTCCTTCAAAATAGCTGAGATTGCATCTATCTCAGATCTGTTACTGTCGGACTGCTCCTTAGTATTGCGTTCCAATAACTCCTCCTGCCGCTTCCTGAGGAGCTCCTCGAAAGTTTGGAACCCATACCGCCCCACCTGCTCCCTTCGTGTTTGCTCTTCACAAAAGAGGCCCTCTACAGAAATAAAGGCCTCCTCATTTCTCAGCTGTTCAAGCTTCCGTTCACATGAGTTTTGCAAGCTGTTGAACTCCCTCCCAAGTGCCTGAATCAGGTCAACGCACTGATTTGACCTTTCGTCAATCATACGATTCCAAGCCAATAGCTGCTCACCAATTGAAGATCCAGCGTACAACCATGAAAGCAATGCATCAGTATCAACACTCTCGGAGTCAAACTTTCCACCAAAGGTCTGCCCATCAATGATCAGTTCTGATGAATCAGAATTAAGGGTAACCTTCTCGAGTACATTGTGGTTTTTTGGGAAACTATCCTCGTCACCTAGTCCTTCAGCCTTCTCTAAGTTCCTATTAAGTCCAGAGGCCTGCATTAAGTCCTGCAAGAATTTAGCTACTTTCCGCAGTGATGATGCCTCCAAGAAGCGAAGGCAAAGTGGCGACTCGTCCAAAGAGTGATTAAGCAGTAGTGACCCAGATGGCAACCCCCTGAGTTCCTCTACAGCAAATCGAATCACCCTGTTTAGATTGCCCACTGAAAGATTATGGTTCTTCACAAGGATTTTGAACGATGAATGGATTCTTTCTAAAATGTTTGCCCTTTCGCCATCATCTGAGAGTGGCCACTTGTCATCACCTTCCCTCACCACCACTCCAAAACCATTGCACTCCTCGTTGTGTGGCGAGGCTGAGGATTCTGACATGTCCGACTTGTCTTTGTTACTCCAATTATCCAACAAATTCGATTCCTTGTCCCTATCTGTTCCAAGATTGTCGTTTTGATCTTCCTCAAACAGTTTCAGTGCGGCAGTAGCATCCAATGGCCTCCAGTTCCAACCAATGAGCATTTCTGCCCAGTCAGCATCAATCTCCTGCGGCACCATTTCCTGCAGCTCAGATGAGAGTAGCCCAACATGCTCACCCATGACATGCCACCGGAGTGCCTCCACATCTGCAAACTGCTCACGACACCTACCACATACCATGAAATCCCACTTGCCATGCTTGTTGGCAAATCGTATCACCTCATTGAGCACATCAGATGCTGCACTGGCAGCATCTTTCTCCTTATGTATTGCAGAAGCATAGTGTGACTTGAGCTCGGAAATGCTAGTGTTTAAGAATGCAAGCCTTTGCTCCACTGGTATCGAGCCCCAGTAGGCACGCACCTGATCAGTGCGCTCAGACGCAGATGAGCCTGTTGCTTTCCTAGACCCGCCTTTTCTCCGGTCAGCTCTATGTCCACCCACCGATGACTGAGACGATGAGGGGACCTCATCTGCCTGTGACTGGGAAGAAGCGGGGGTGGCAGACACAACACCATTGCTCTGCTCCTTCTGCTGCTGCAGCAGCCTCATGGCAGCCAGGCGTACCTCGATCTCCTGGCGGCGCTCCTCGGGGGTCTTGGTCGCCTTCTTGATCTCGTTTGGGCGGCGCGGGGAGGGCGCCGTGGGGACAAGCCGGCCCTCCATTGGTTCGTCGGTAAGACGGCGCACAGGGATGAGGCGAAGCTTATCGTCCCCCGCGCCGCCCAGGGTTTTGACCCAGGTGGAGATGGAGGCGAGGTTAGCCTTCTGGATCAGGTTGCGGAGCTCGGACTGGACCTGGTCGACGTCGGGGCCGGGCAGCCTGAGGGAGTGGGGTGAAGGATCGGAGGGGACCTCGATGCTGAGGCCGCGCTCGCACTCGGCGACGACCTCCTCGTAGGCGCGGGCGTCGTTGGCGGCGTCGTAGAGCAGCATGGCGTGGAAGTGGGCCAGCTCGATGGACTCCGGCGCGAGCTCGACGGCGCGCTGGGCCGCCTGGAGCGCGGCCCGGTGGTGGCGCGCGCGGGCTGCGGGGTCGTCGAGGACGGAGGCGGCGCGGGCGTGCACGGTGCCGTGCGCCCGCAGAAGCAGCGGCGAGGAGGCCTCCCCGTGGCGAGCGAGGGCATCCTTCATGAGGCGCAGCGCCCGCGCGTGGCTGCCCCGCTGCAGGCAGGCGAGCGCCTTGTCGACCTCGGCGCGTACGGCGGCATCTTCCCCACCGATGACGACCGCCTTCCCCGCCGCGGCCGCCGGCCCGCGGGCGGCGTCCGGCGGTGGCGGAGTAGGGTTTGGTGCGGAGGTTCGCTTTTTCCGGCCCATGGGAATGAGATTTGGGGGCGAACCGGTGCGCCGCGCGGATGCCCCTATAAACAAGACGCGGTGCGCTCTGCGGGTGGGTCCGGGTCTAGGTCTACCACCTAACACGAGCGAGAGCGAGCGTGCGCGTGCGCCTAGCCGAGAGGAGGTACGGTAGATGGGGACTTGCTGGCTGCGTCCGTCGCGTGCGCTTTCTCCCACCGGTGATTCGTTCAGGGTCCATGGGCCACGTTTTCCTTTTCTTTTGGGCTTTGGTTTCTGGTTCACTATCACCTCACTGTCGCCAGTCGTCACCTGTGATGCCACGACAAATTCTGACATGCAGAGCGGAGAAACATTCTAAAAAATACTCTCTTTTGGTTCCAAATTTCGGTTCCAAACTATAAGACCTTTTTTTTGACATTTATTGATTTAAAAATTTTGTTACATATCAAGACATATATTATATCTATATTCATAGCAAAAACTACCAATATAGAAATGCGAAAACATCTAATAATTTGGGACAGAGGGAATACTTCTCGCCTTTTTTAACGGTGCTAGCGCCCGTCTGCGTCCAAAGGCCCACGCGTTGCACTCCGTTTCACACTCCACACGGGGCCCACGCCGTCCGAGCGACAAGAGGGAAAGGACGCGTGATGCCTCCGATTCGGAAGGACCCAGACGCCGCGTCATATGGATGCCCTACCGGCGTCGGGAGAGATGATACGGCAGAAGGTGGGGAGGAGAGATACAATACATGATCTATTTTTGAAACATCCATATACTATAGTTGCAACACTTCGAACATGCTTCTGAAACACTTGAAAAGAACACCTGAAAACACTTAAAAATCATTGCAACCATATGCAACATCCAAATAAAACACATGCAACATATGTGTGAAACATATGCAACATCCATATAAACACACTTCCAACATGCATCCGGAAAACACAGATGAAACATACCTCCAAAACATCTAAAACACTCGAAACATACGCTTGCTACATGCCTCTGAAACAATTGAAACATATACAACATCCCTTGATCTACTTCTGCAACATCCATATGAAACAAATGTAACATACATCTAAAACGTCTTAAAACACTTGAAACATACATATGCAACATAAGGAAAGAGAAGGTTGGGTCGGTCGATTCCGGCCACCGGGGTGAGGGAGCTCGGCCGTCGGGGTGAGAGAGGGCGTCGCCGGGGTGAGAGAGAGAGTGTCGCCAGGGGTGGGGAAGGCACCGCGACGGGGTGGGGGAGAGCCACCCACTCCCCTACAAACCCCACCGCGCCATGGATCTCGTCGAGGTAGGGGAGAGGGACACCGGATCCGCGGGTGTAAGGTCCAAATAGGCTAGAGGGGGGTGAATAGCCTAATTAAAACTTCTACAAGAATTACTTAACCACGAGTTAGTACGAAAGGTGGCGAAGCAAAAGCACTAGCTCTAACTAATTAAGCAAGCCACCTACACAAGTCTAGTACAAGGCTATTCACTAAACACAACAACAACTATAAGCTAGAAACGAGAAGTAATACGAGAGAAGAGCTTCGAGTGATTATACCGCCGTGAAGAGAAGAGAAATACCAATCAATCAATCATACAAGAGAAATCCTCGGGAAGAGAATGACACAAGAATTTATCCCGAGGTTCACTTGCTTCCCGGCAAGCTACTCCCCGTTGTGGCGATACACCCACTTGTCGGTTCGCGAGCTAATCGACTATCAAGAGTCGAGCCCTCGGCGGGCGCCGCACAACCGCACACAAGATGGGGATCCTCCAAGCCACGAGCTCCACTAGAGTATCCAATTTGCGAACTCCCGCGGGGAAGGATCAAGAACCCCTTACAACACTTGGTGAAGGCTCCAACAATCTCCAATTGCGAGCTCAATCACCTCCGCTGCTCCAAACCGTCTACCATGTCGGGAAACACGGAAGAGTAACAAGAAATCCGCAGCAACTCGAAGATCAAGTGCCTCTAGAATGCAACTCTCAAGCAATGCACTTGAATCTCACTCAATCTCACTCAAGATGTGCAACTATACAAAGAGATGAGTGGAGGAGTTGTTCTCTAGCTCAAAGTATGTCTCTAGGTCTCAAAATGTGCAAGAGTTACCCTCAAACCCCGGCCAACGTCTATTTATAACGAAGGGGTACGCAGCTAGCCGTTACAGACGACGCAGCGAAAAACGCACTGACCAGACGCTCCGGTCAGGGTGACCGGACGCGTCCGGTCACTACACGACAGCAAGAAACAGTGCGTGTCAGAACTAGCCGTTGTCGTGACCGGACGCGTTGAACCGATTGACCGGACGCGACAGTGCCCGCGTCCGGTCGCATTCCAGTATGCTCCCGTTGAGACCGGACGCGTCCGATCGCACGTGACCGGACGCGCCGCGCGTCCGATCATTACTCCGCTTCGCTCTACCCTTCTGGACGCCTGACCAGACGCTCTGGTTACGTGAGGGACCGGACGCGCCGGTCGCGCGCTCTGATTCGCTCAGGAGAACTGACCGGACGCGCTGTTGAACTGACCGGACGCCACAGTGCCAGCGTCCGATTAGAGTCCAGTAAGCTCCCTGGATGACCGGACGCGTCCGATCATCAGTGACCGGACGCGCTGCGCGTCCGATCATCAAACTGAAAATCGCACAGACGCTGAACACTGACCGGACGCGTCCGGTCATGCAGAGACCGCGTCCGGTCCAGCGTCCGGTCACCTCTGTGACCTCCGTTCGCCTCCGTTTCTTTTCCGACTTCCGGCGCAATAGAAAATAGGCATTTCACTTCTCCAAAAGCGCCGAATCTCGCCTCGCAAGCTCGGCGGGAGGGAGAGAGGAACCCAAATCCTCTCTACCGCTTAAACTTCATCGCCTTCATAAACTGTGCTAACACCACCAAGTGTACACCACCATGTGCATGTGTGTTAGCATTTCATAAATCATTTCTCAAGGCGTTATGTTAGCTTTTTACTAGATCCTAATGCATATGCTCAAGACATTGATCTAGTGGCACTTGATTTCCGAGCTAACCGTGATTGCCCCTCTTGATAGTCGGCCATGTATCCTAAACCCGGTCAATCACTTCTCTACTCATCTTAGACCGGCAAAAGGAAAACCCTATGGTAATACCTTTGCCTTGCGCTCTTAGATCCTTCTCTTCCACTTGATCATCATGTCCTTCCTTTTATGTGCATCTCCACCATAAACATCATTTCATGTTCATGCACTATCTCTTTGTGATCCTGTGGCCACCACTCCTTGCCACATACACCTTCATCACATGTGTTGCTTATGCCTAACTCAAAACACTTAACACATGGCATTAGCAACTTGGTGTCATTAATTACCAAAACCAAACTTGGGCTTTCAATCTCCCTCTTTTTGGTAATTGATGACAACCATCATAAAGATATGAAATGAAATCAATTTTCAATTTCGATAGTATTAGCTCCCCCTACATATGTGCTTCCATGAGTTTGGTTCAATTATGCACATATGTATGGATTTGAAATTTGAGAGAGTTACTACTATCAAATTGATGCTAAGGTATATAGAATGGACCTTTGAAGCGTGATACCAATCAGAGTTGCCTTTATATACTATCCTTAGCATCGACGTAGCTAGACACCATTTGTAATACATCACTTGTAAAGATCACAAACACTAAAGTACCCCGTGAGATCAACATTATAAGCCAAGGTGTCTAGATACCGCTTGTAAAGCTACTCTCAATAAATCATCATTCAAGTTCTATTTCTAGCAAACACCAAACAATCATGAATATGAATTTAAGCTTTGCAATGCAACAATTTATCATGTTAATGCACATACAAGTGCAACAAGTAATCCATGAGCTTGCTCCCCCTACTTATGTGCTCAAATTTAATTTCTTTGTGACTTTTCTTTTTATCTTTGTGACTTTTCTCTCTCCTGTGACTTTTCTCTCCCTCTTATTATATTTTATTTCCTCTTTGCAATATCTTTGTGACTTTTCTCTCCCCCTTTATCAACAATCACCAAAAAGGTGCCTAGAATAGGTAATTTTAGTGAGAGATAAGTCAATCAATATGAGGGAGTCCAAATTATGGTTCAACCTAGATCACTTGCCTAGAATATGTAATTCGGTTTGATCCAAGGACAAGCTTTTTCACACCTCATAAAGTATAAAGGTTATCTTGACCATGTTGAATTACACATCATGAGCTCATTTTCTAGATTCAACACTAGGTTTGCAAGCCCACAAACATGTCATATGCTACCACTAGATCAATCAAACATAGAAGCAATAGTGGTACCATATATACATCAAAATTATTTGATTTTCATGAATGAGCCTATTTGTCATGCAAATATGTCTATATGTTCTAAACATGTCCTTAGCAAAGTATGAATGATATGCCAAACAACTTTACCTTGCTATGTTGGAGGAGAGGCATGTCATATAAGAATGTGGGGGTGCACTCATTTCAAGTTAGAGAAGTCAAGTATGTTCAATTCATTCTTCAACTTGTAAAATCTCTTTTCATCAAGTGGCTTTGTAAAGATGTCGGCTAGTTGATCTTCGGTGTCAATGCTCTCAATGCTAATGTCACCCTTTTGTTGATGGTCTCTTATGAAGTGATGCCTTATGTCAATGTGCTTGGTTCTTGAATGTTGAACCGGATTTTGTGTCATCTTGATAGCACTTTCATTATCACAAAACAAAGGCACATTCTTGAATTTAATTCCAAAGTCATTCAAAGTGGCCTTCATCCAAAGCAATTGTGCACAACAACTACCGGCACTAATGTATTCGGCCTCGGCGGTAGATAGTGCAACACTATTTTATTTCTTTGATGACCATGAAACAAGAGACCCTCCAAGCAATTGACAAGTGCCACTTGTACTCATTCTATCAATCTTGCATCCACCATAGTCGGAGTCCGAATATCCAATCAACTCAAAATTAGACCCCTTGGGATACCATAATCCAACATCATGAGTGCCCTTTAGATATCTCAATATCCTCTTGGTTGCTTTCAAGTGACTTTCTCTAGATGAAGCTTGATATCTTGCACACTTGCATACACTAAACATCACATCCGGCCTAGAAGCGGTGACATAGAGCAAACTTCCAATCATGGACCGGTATTGCTTTTGATCTACCATATTTCCACTATTATCAATACCCAATTGATCATTAGAGCCCATTGGTGTGCTCATTGGCTTAGCATCTTGCAATCCAAACTTCTTGATCATGTCCTTGATGTACTTGCCTTGACTTACAAAAGTGTCATTCTTTATTTGCTTGATTTGAAGTCTAAGGAAGTAACTAAGCTCTCCAATCATAGACATCTCAAACTCATTAGCCATCATATTTCCAAACTCTTCACAAAAGTCTTGGTTAGTTGATCCAAAGATAATGTCATCCATATAGATTTGCAACACAAACAAGTCATTTCCAAGCTTCTTGGTGAAGAGAGTGGTGTCAACCTTTCCCATCTTGAACCCTTTAGAGAGGAGAAAGTCCCTCAACCTCTCATACCATGCTCTAGGTGCTTGCTTCAAACCATACAATGCCTTCTTTAGCTTATAAACATGGTCAGGCTTCTTGTCATCTTCAAAACCGGGAGGTTGCTCAACATAAACTTCTTCATTGATGTAGCCATTTAGAAATGCACTCTTGACATCCATTTGATAGAGCTTGATATTGTGTGCACAAGCATATGCTAATAAGATTCTAATTGCCTCCAATCTTGCAACCGGTGCATATGTCTCTCCAAAGTCAAGACCCTCAACTTGAGTGTATCCTTGTGCTACTAATCTTGCTTTGTTCCTTACAACCATGCCATCTTGATCTTGCTTGTTTCTAAAGACCCACTTAGTACCAATCACATTGTAGTTCTTTGGCCTCTCAACAAGTTTCCAAACTTGATTTCTAGCAAAGTTGTTTAGTTCTTCATGCATGGCATTCACCCAATCGGAATCCTTCAATGCATCTTCTATCTTCTTTGGTTCTTCTAATGAGACAAATGAGTAATGCTCACAAAAGGATGCTAATCTTGATCTAGTTTGAACACCACTTTGAATTCCACCAATGATTTGGTCCAACGGATGATCTCTTGCAATGCTAGTAGGTTGGAGTATTGGGAGTTGATTGCTTTCACTTGTTTGACCTTGAACTTGCACTTCATCATGAGAACCACTAGAGCTTGCTTGATTTGTATTAATTTGCACACTTTGGTTGATCACATGAATATCATCATCATCAACTTGCATCGGCCTTATATCACCAATGTCTATGTTCTTCATTGCATTTGATAATTGATCTCCTCTCACATCATCAAGGTTTTGAGCTTCATTTTGAGACCCTTGGGTTTCATCAAACTCAACATCATGAACTTCTTCCAAGGTGCCATTTGTGAGATTCCAAACTCTATATGATTTGCTTGTGGTAGAATAACCAAGTAAGAACCCTTCATCATATTTCTTTTCAAACTTGCTCAATCTAGTGCCTTTCTTGAGAATATAGCATTTGCAACCAAACACTCTAAAGTATGCAATGTTGGGCTTTCTTCCATTCAATAGTTCATATGGTGTCTTTCCAAGCTTCCTATGGCAATAGAGACGGTTACTACAATAGCAAGCCGTATTGATAGCTTCACTCCAAAATGAATGACTCACATTGTATTCACTAAGCATTGATCTAGCCATATCAATCAAGGTTCTATTTTTCCTTTCAACTACACCATTGGATTGAGGAGTGTATGTTGGTGAGAATTGATGCCCAATACCATAATCATCACACAAATCTTCAATTCTTGTGTTCTTGAACTCACTACCATTGTCACTTCTAATCTTCTTGATGGTAGTCTCAAACTCATTTTGCACCCTCTTGACAAAAGACTTGAATAGATCATAAACATCACTCTTGTCATAGAGAAAGAGCACCCAAGTGTATCTAGTGTAGTCATCCACAATCACAAAACCATACTTGTTGCCACCAATGCTAGTGTATGTTGTTGGCCCAAACAAGTCCATGTGCAATAGCTCAAATGCTTTTGATGTGCTCATTTCACTTTTACTAGGATGTGAATTTCCAACTTGTTTGCCGGCTTGACAAGCACTATATAGTTTATCCTTTTCAAAAGTGACATCTTTCAATCCTCTAACTAAGTCATGCCTCAAAAGTTTGTTCAATTGTTTCATTCCAACATGACCAAGCCTTCTATGCCACAACCAACCCATACTAGATTTACTAAGCAAGCATGATGTCAATTGTGTCTCACTATCATTGAAGTCAACCAAGTATAAGCTACCATGTCTAAATCCTTTGAATATCAAGTTTGATCCATCAATACTTATGACTTCAACATCATCACTACCAAATATGCACTTGAAACCAAGATCACAAAGTTGTGCCACCGATAAAAGATTGAAATCCAAGCTCTCAACTAGCAACACATTAGATATGCTCATGTCATTTGTGATAGCAATTTTACCAAGCCCCTTGACCTTGCCTTTCTTGTTGTTGCCGAAAGTGATAGCATCAAAACCACCATTTTGACTTGTATCAATTGAATTGAACATACAAGAGTCTCCGGTCATATGTTGAGTGCACCCACTATCAAGCACCCAATGCTTTCCTCCGGCTTTATAATTGACCTACAAGATAAGATCAATTCTTTTTAGGTACCCAAACTTGTTTGGGTCCTCCAAGGTTAGAGACTAAGCTCTTTGGTACCCAAATGACTTTCTTCTTTGAGCCCATCCATGGTGCACCAATGAACTTAGCATGAACACCATTTGTACCCTTGGTAAGCATATAGAAAGAATTAAACTTGATTGAGGATACATTTGCATTGGATTTCTTGTTCATGCAATGTTGCTCTATGTGACCAACTTGCTTGCAACTTTTGCAATAGCTACCATTGTTCTTCACAAAACGAGTCTTGTGAGGAGCAAAAGCGGCCTTGCCTTTCTTGGGGTTATAGCCCAATCCCTCTTTGTAGAGAGAAGCTCTTTGGCTACCCAAGCACATAAGCAAGCGGTCCTCACCACCATAAGCCTTAGCTAATGTGTGATTGAGCTCTTTTACCTTCTTCTTGAGATTTTCATTCTCAACTATAAGTGTGGAGTCACAAGTGAAACCATCACTACTAGATAAGGATGATGTAGATGCACTACATGAAGAGTTAGTGGGAGCAACAACAATAGGCTTATGAAAGGATTCATCAATTATATCACATGATATGCCTATATTGCAAGTTTTAGCTTTCTCAACATTAGTTGGCATGTTTTCATATTTTTCAACTAGAGAGGAATAAGCTTCTTCAAGCTTGGTGTGAGACTTTTGAAGCTTCTTATGGTCTACCTTTAGACTCTCATAAGACACTCTAAGCTCATCAAGTTCTTGCATAAGGTTTTTCTTTTCCTTAAGCAAGCCCTTGCACTCCTTCCTAGATTCTTTATAATGTTGAGTGCAATCTTCTAGCATAGTGATTAGTTCATCTTTAGTGAATTCTTCTTCATCACTATCACTATCACTAGCATTATCATGATCACTCTCATCATCGGATGATACCTTAGCGGCTTTAGCCATGAAGCACGATGGAGTGTCAAAGAGGGAGACCTTCTCTTGGATGGCAATGCTAGCATGTCCCTTCTTCTTACTCTTGTTTTCATCCTCATCATCACTTGAGGAGTCATCACTATCCCATGTAGCAACATGAGAATCACTCTTCTTCTTATAAGAGCTCTCCTTCTTCTCTTGCTTCTTCTTTTGCTTCTTTCTCTCCTTCTTGATAGCATCTTCATCATCACTATCATAAGGACACTTTGCAATGAGATGGTCTTTGCTATGGCATCTAAAGCATCTCATGGTATGCTTATTCTTCTTGTAAGAGTTCTTCCTCCTTCTTGCACGAAAGCCCTTCTTCTTCATGAATTTGCCAAATTGTTTGACAAAGAGAGCCATCTTCTCATCAATGTCATCACTATCATAAGAGCTTGAGTCTTCATCACTTGATGATTCAATCTTAGATTTGCCCTTGGATGTGGTGGCTTTGAATGCCACACTCTTCTTCTTCTCATCATCCTTCTTCTCATTTTCCTTCTTCTTCTTCTTTACCAACTCATCCTTCTCATCATCTTCTCTATATGAATCGTCGGTCATCACTTCTTGAAATATTTGTTGAGGAGTTGAATCCTTCAATGTAGTCCTTACTAGCACGGTGATCAATGTATCAAATCTCTTGGGTAGACTTCTCAAGAACTTCATAGAGAATTGATTGTCCTTGACCTCCTCACCAAGTGCCTTGAGCTCATTGACAATGACTTGCAACCTATGAAACATCTCCGGTACACTCTCATCATCTTGCATCTTGAAGCTTGAAATTTTTTCTTGCAAAATATATGCTTTGGCGGTCTTTGTGCCTTCGGTGCCCTCAAATGTTTCTTCTAGCTTGGCCCAAGCATCATGAGCAATCTCAATATTCTTTACTTGCTCAAAGGTCTTGTCATCTAATGCCTCATGAAGAGCACTAATGGCAATGTCATTGCATTGGAGCTTCTTCTCTTCCACCGGTGTAGGTGCTTCTGGATTAGCAACCTCAAATTTTGTTTCGGTGACCTTCCACACTTCTCTATTGATTGACTTTAGGTGTGCGGTCATCTTAACCTTCCAATATGCATAATTTGTGCCATCAAAGTGAGGTGCCTTCTTGGTGTTGTTGATGTGCAAGCTTAATTGAGCCATTTCTTTTTCACCGTAGGTTGTTAAGCCTCAAATAGACGGTGCCTCGGCTCTGATACCACTTGTAAGGTCCAAATAGGCTAGAGGGGGGGTGAATAGCCTAATTAAAACTTCTACAAGAATTACTTAACCACGAGTTAGTACGAAAGGTGGCGAAGCAAAAGCACTAGCTCTAACTAATTAAGCAAGCCACCTACACAAGTCTAGTACAAGGCTATTCACTAAACACAATAACAACTATAAGCTAGAAACGAGAAGTAATACGAGAGAAGAGCTTCGAGTGATTATACCGCCGTGAAGAGAAGAGAAATACCAATCAATCAATCATACAAGAGAAATCCTCGGGAAGAGAATGACACAAGAATTTATCCCGAGGTTCACTTGCTTCCCGGCAAGCTACTCCCCGTTGTGGCGATACACCCACTTGTCGGTTCACGAGCTAATCGACTATCAAGAGTCGAGCCCTCGGCGGGCGCCGCACAACCGCACACAAGATGGGGATCCTCCAAGCCACGAGCTCCACTAGAGTATCCAATTTGCGAACTCCCGCGGGGAAGGATCAAGAACCCCTTACAACACTTGGTGAAGGCTCCAACAATCTCCAATTGCGAGCTCAATCACCTCCGCTGCTCCAAGCCGTCTACCGTGTCGAGAAACACGGAAGAGTAACAAGAAATCCGCAGCAACTCGAAGATCAAGTGCCTCTAGAATGCAACTCTCAAGCAATGCACTTGAATCTCACTCAATCTCACTCAAGATGTGCAACTATGCAAAGAGATGAGTGGAGGGGTTGTTCTCTAGCTCAAAGTATGTCTCTAGGTCTCAAAATGTGCAAGAGTTACCCTCAAACCCCGGCCAACGTCTATTTATAACGAAGGGGTACGCAGCTAGCCGTTACAGACGACGCAGCGAAAAACGCACTGACCGGACGCTCCGGTCAGGGTGACCGGACGCGTCCGGTCACTACACGACAGCAAGAAACAGTGCATGTCAGAACTAGCCGTTGTCGTGACCGGACGCGCTGAACCGATTGACCGGACGCGACAGTGCCCGCGTCCGGTCGCATTCCAGTATGCTCCCGTTGAGACCGGACGCGTCCGATCGCACGTGACCGGACGCGCCGCGCGTCCGATCGTTACTCCGCTTCGCTCTACCCTTCTGGACGCCTGACCAGACGCTCCGGTTACGTGAGGGACCGGACGCGCCGGTCGCGCGCTCTGATTCGCTCAGGAGAACTGACCGGACGCGCTGTTGAACTGACCGGACGCCACAGTGCCAGCGTCCGATTAGAGTCCAGTAAGCTCCCTGGATGACCGGACGCGTCCGATCATCAGTGACCGGACGCGCTGCGCATCCGATCATCAAACTGAAAATAGCACAGACGCTGAACACTGACCGGACGCGTCCTGTCATGCAGAGACCGCGTCCGGTCCAGCGTCCGGTCACCTCTGTGACCTCCGTTCGCCTCCGTTTCTTTTCTGACTTCCGGCGCAATAGAAAATAGGCATTTCACTTCTCCAAAAAGCGCCGAATCCCGCCTCGCAAGCTTGGCGGGAGGGAGAGAGGAACCCAAATCCTCTCTACCGCTTAAACTTCATCGCCTTCATAAACTGTGCTAACACCACCAAGTGTACACCACCATGTGCATGTGTGTTAGCATTTCATAAATCATTTCTCAAGGCGTTACGTTAGCTTTTTACTAGATCCTAATGCATATGCTCAAGACATTGATCTAGTGGCACTTGATTTCCGAGCTAACCGTGATTGCCCCTCTTGATAGTCGGCCATGTATCCTAAACCCGGTCAATCACTTCTCTACTCATCTTAGACCGGCAAAAGGAAAACCCTATGGTAATACCTTTGCCTTGCGCTCTTAGATCCTTCTCTTCCACTTGATCATCATGTCCTTCCTTTTATGTGCATCTCCACCATAAACATCATTTCATGTTCATGCACTATCTCTTTGTGATCTTGTGGCCACCACTCCTTGCCACATATACCTTCATCACATGTGTTGCTTATGCCTAACTCAAAACACTTAACACATGGCATTAGCAACTTGGTGTCATTAATTACCAAAACCAAACTTGGACTTTCAGCGGGGCATTGGGTGCTCCTAGTAGGTGAGGACGCCGGAGTGGAGGGAAGGGGTGTCGTCGGGGTGGAGGAAGGAGGCGCCGGGTGGGAGAGGAGGACATAGAGGTGGGGGGAGGAAGAGGCCGGGGTGGGGGAGTGCGTACGCCGAGGTGGGTGAGGGCGCCGCTGCCGGCCAGGGAAGCAGCCATGGCCATGTCGTCGGGGTGGGGCAGAGTGCGAGTACGGAAGGGATAAGAATGGAGAGGGGCGTGAGCACATGCGGGAGTTAGCGGTGGGAGGCGTCCGTCCGTCTGGACATCTTAATCGTATCATTATCACTTTTTTAATGCCTTTTTATCTAAATTGTAAGTCATTTTAATTTTTATAGATACAATTATTATTTTTATATACACATAAATTACACCATGTATAGATATTATATATTAAAATATATAAATATAGAAAATCAAAATAACTAGTAATCAGGGGCGAAGCTAGCTAGCTGGCTAGCTTTGGCGGCCGTCATACCTCAAATATGTAGAAAATAACAAATATATATAATATATGGGGTCGTTTGATATGGCTCCCAGGCCAACTCCCGGAGCCGTTTTTCAGCTCCGGCTACCAAACGCCATCGAACAAATCCTCTTCACCATCGAAGTCGCAGAAAACACGCTGAGGGGATAGGAGAGAGAGAGCTACAAAAGAGTAGCTTCACCCGGCTCCGGCCTCGGATGTGTGGGCCCAGGGCGGATTTTCCCTCGGTGTATGCATAGGTGCGCGCGAGGAGGATGGACGTTGAGGTAGGCACCGGAGGGGCTATGAGCTGCGGCCTGCGATGGGATAAGGCAGGGAGAGAAAGAATAAATAAATAAAGAGAAATAAAAGGAGAGAAAAAAATAAAAAGGGTATTTTGGACCTTTCATCTTTTTCACTAGAAGGAGAAGTTGTTTTGCTAAACGGTCCAAAAAACAGGTTCAACTCCCTAAGTGAATCTGCTCCACAGGTGAAGCCATAACTGAAACTGTTTTCACTGGAGTCGGAGCTCTACCAAACGGGCCCTATATATGGGTGAGTTTTCTGTACTCCTGCGAGTGTACTTGAGTAAACGCGCGCGAGTCCATCCATCCACTCACGCTAACGTATGTAACTAATGGAGACGTGGGGGGTGCAGCCGAGAGACGTCACGGGTGCGGCCATGTTTAGTTAACGGATGTTGGAGGATTGATTTGTGCAAGTAACAAGTGATTTAATTAGGAAAATTAAATATAATATATCTGCTACACCTGGTTTTTCGATGCGGCAGGTCCTTTTTTGCATCTTATTAGAGTATATATACATAGAGGAAATTATTTGTATGCCCCTGTGAAACTCAATTATTCCTTGTATGGCCCTGCAAACTTCGAAATTCCTTGTATGGCCCTGTCTTCGTTTTCCGGTGACCTACATGACACTACAGTCGCTTCTGTTAGAGATCACCGCTAAAAATGTGGGCTATCCTTGTCAGACCAATCTGCAAGTGACCAAAATACCCTCTCGTTGAAAGAAGGCAGAAACTCGACACCGTGAATCCTCTTCTAAGTTCTGACCCTGCTGTGCGTCCATGGCGTCGTCTCCCCTACCCAAACCCTAGATCGGCTTCGCAGGGGCGCGGCAAGCAGGGGAGAAGGGCTAGAGGCGTGTCCAGCATGGGAGAGAGGTGAGGCGTGGGAGGGTACAACTTGACTCTAGGGTACGGCGTGCTCGCGCGGCTCCAGGGCGGCCGACTCTAGGGCGCGGTGGCTCGCACGGCTCTAGGGTGACCGACTCCAGGGCGCGGTGGGCTCGCGCGGCTCTAGGGCGGCCAACTCTAGGGCTCCCGACTCCCGGGCGTGTCGGGCTCGCGTGGCTCCAGGGCCCGCTGCTCTAGGGTGCGTGGCTCTAGGGTGGCCGGCCCTCTTACGGTCGGGCCAGGGCAGAGGCGCGCCGCCTCGTGCTAGCTACCACGGCAGGGGCATGCATTCTTCTGCCATAGGGCGCCAGGTGGGACGCAACCATGGCCGGCGTACAGGCCAAGGCCGCGGACGACGGCCCTCAAACTAGAGAAGGTCCGATGGAGACAACATCCCAGGAAGAAGCAGCAAAATCACAGGAAGGGTGAGTTTTACATGCCTGTACTCTAGTTCGTCAAAGCTAAAAGTAGTACCAATTTTTTGCAGTACCTATGTGCCCTATGCTAAATGTACGTTCCTATCTTCGTGTATAGGTTGGATCCAAATTCAACTTTCTGTCTCAAAATTAAGTTGCTTGGTAATCCAAAAAAAAGCAAGAAAAGATGTCAGATGTTTAAACTTTGAGAAGGTTCTTGGTTCAAACTTGACATATTATATGGATTTAGTTGAATCAATTGTTCAGCAGTATCCTCCTGGCTATTTAGAAGTTGCACATGTCTATTATTATGATGATGCTTTGAAAACCTTCCCAGAAGTGAAATGTGACCAAGATTTAATGTCTATGTTTGACAAACACCATAAGACAAAGGTTGTGCATATGTTCATTGCATATTGTGACCTCTCTGAGATGTATGAACATATCACTGAGTGAAATTTTGATGAGGAAGAGCAACTTAATATGAACACATAAGAAACGGAAGATAATTCTTACCTTCGTAACCCATTACCAGAGAATGAATTTATAGGTGTTGATGAAGAGGGTATGTATCTACAGATTGCTCCTATAGACGATGTGGGAAAGCATGTGGATGGTGATGGTGATGGTCATGAAGATGATGACGGTGATGGGGAGGACAATGATGGTGAGGACGGTGATGGTGAGGATGGTGATGGGAGTGAGGATATGAAGTTGATGAGGAGGTGGCTAGTTATGGGAAAGATCACACACCTAATGTCGATTATGATAAAAACGACCCTCCAATAGCAGTAGGCACCATGTATCCTAATATGAAAGAGTTCAAGGTGGCCCTTTGTCAGCATGCAATCAAACATGAATTCGAATTCAATATTGAGAAGAGTGCACCATCTAGATACCGGGTCTATTGCTTAAGGAGAGACAAAGACAATTGTCTATGGAGGTTACATGCATCTACAATGCAGGATATGCGCACTATTATGGTAATTATCTAACCTTGTTCATTTACCTGACCTTGTGCATTGTTTTTCATTGCCTCTTTTTAAGCTTGTTTTGTCTTATGTAGGTTAAAAAGAACCCTGCTGCTCATCGATGCTCTAGTAGTAGACGGTCAAAAATGGTAAAGAATGCAACTAAGTTTTGGATATGTGAAAAGGTGAAAGATTGGTTGATTGAAGATGCAACCCTTGGAGCAAAAGAATTGACACAAAAGATTAAAGAACATCACAAGGTGAGCATCTCGTACAAGAGTATGGGATGGTGGCAAATTAGCGTTGAATGAACTATATGGTGATTGGAATAGTAGCTTTGACAATTTGTTTAGATTTAAGTCACAAGTTGAGATATCTTGCCCTGGTAGCATAATAGAGATTGATCATTATGAAATAGATGGCATAATCAGGTTCAGAAGATTTTTCTTTGCTATGAAACCTTGCATAGATGGCTTCCTTAGTGGTTGCAGGCCTTACTTAGCAATTGACAGCACACTCTTGACTGGGAAATTCAAAGGGTAGTTGGCTAGTGCTACAGGTGTTGATGGGCATAAATGGATGTATCCGGTTTGTGTTGGGGTGTTTGACTCTCTAAAACAACTGATAATTGGGTTTGGTTTATGCAAATGCTTAAGAAGGCCATTGGATCACCACGGGGGTTAGCAATATGCACAGATGCTAGGCAGGCAGTGATGTCAGGGGTAGCTGAGGTGTTTCCAGAGGCAGAACATAGGGAATGCATGTTTCACTTGGTGATGAATTTCAAGAAAAGGCATCATGGCAAGGTTTTTGATGACCACCTCTGGCTAGCAGCGTACTCATGGAACTAATATTTGTTTGACAAACATTGGATTGCAATGGAGATAGCTAAGCCAACAGCAACTGCATATCTTAGGAAGTCTCACAAGAAATTGTGAAGGAGTCAATTTTCAACCATTTGCAAAGTGGACTATGTAACAAACAATTTGGCAGAATCCTTTAACAATTGGGTTAAGAAACACAAGTCAATGAATTTAGATGACTTTGTGGGCACGCTTAGGCAAATGATTATGAAAAAGTGGAACCAAAGGAGGAAGATATCAAGACAGTTTGGTGGGTTCATTCTACCCCACATAATCAAGATGTTGAATGAGAAGAGTAGAGAGCTAAACTTGGAGGTTGAGGAATGCTCAGAAGATGTTGGTGAAATTACTGCATTAGGAGGGAGTGGATTCAGGTTTGTGGTAAACTTAAATGATAGGACATGTTCTTGTAGACAATGGTAGGTATCTGACATTCCTTGCAAACATGCTATAGCATTCATCACAGCCAAAACCAATTCATCTCTAGAGAGTTACGTGGACTTGTATTACTCCATTTGGAAGTTCAGAATAGCATATGAGCAACTAATCCCTGCAATGTCTGACAAGTCCCAATGGCCTAAAGCAACACATGGATTTTTTATGCACTCACCATTACTAACAATTGCTGTTGGTAGGCCCCGAGTCGAGAGGTTGAAGGGCAATACTGCAAAGAAAGGTATTAAACGCCAACATAAATGTCCTATTTGCCTAGACTATGGCCATCATTAGCACAATTGCAAGAAGGATAAACTAGAGGATATAGAAGCTATGAAGCTAATAAAGTAATAAAAAGAGGGTTAAGCAATGCTCTCTTTTTCTTGTATTATGCAAGTTAATGCAACTGATAATTTTTTCTTACTGCTTATGTAAAGGAGAACCCAAAAAGAGAACAAGTAAAGCCAAATCAGCTCAGTCATTCATTATCCCTATTGAGCATGAAGCACCACAAGCATCTATGTCTTTTCCACCAAGGTTAGCAAGCTATAAACTTATGATCATGGTTAAATAACTGTTTTAGTCCTAACAGATTGCTATTTTGTTGCCGCAGCCAAAATTTGGAACCTGCAAATAAGAAAAAGGGGAAAACCTAATGCTACTTCTCAGGCATCGAAAAGGTCACTACCTGTACTTTTCAAATTTATTAATGACACATGAAAACTTGTTTGACTTCTAAGTTTCTTATTTTTTTCTCATAGTCAAAGTCTGAGAACTGCAAGTAAGAAGAAGGGAAACCGTGATAGGTCTGGTTCTGGACATTCAAGAAGGTAATACTTTAATTCTAAAATATATACTATGATACAACAAATATATAGGAAATTCTAAGTTGCTTGCTTTTTCCTACAGTCCAATCTTAGAAACCACGAATACTAATAAGAGAAAACATGCTAACTCAGATTCTGGAACATCAAAAAGATAATTCTCTCCATTCATATATGTATAGTTGCTATTAATTCCCTATAGTCTAGTATTGTTGTTGTTTTAGTCCCATGAGTTTCATCCAAAAATTATTGTTCTTTGAGATGTACAGGTGCAGATCAAGAAGTGGCTCCAATCAGCCGGAGCCGGTCTCCACTGAAATCCCTTTGGCCGGTGAAGAAACAGCTGTACCTGTGAAGAAAAATGGTAAAGGAAAAAAGAAACAAATTGCTAAAAAGATTCCGCTCTATCCTATGGCATCATTAGATAGTCCTACCATGAGCACCAGAAGCAAGAAAACCGATCCAGCAAGCCCTGCCATGGGTACTAGAAGCAAAAAGAGACTCAGCTTGTGATTCTCGCCAAAAACTTATGATTTGTACGCATGTCAACTTGATGTAATGTTTCAACATATATGTACGTGAACATTAAGAGTGTAGGTAGCTATGGACCATTTGTATTTGCTACATGAAGTGAATTGTTTGGACCGGTTTGGACTCCCTGATTCGGACTGCGAAAATCAGAAGTTCTAACATGGGGTTAGAAGTTCTGAGTTTCGCAGAGCCAGAACTCCCATGCGAAGATCAGAAGTTATAGTAGGGTCTAGAAGTTCTGATTTCCGCACAAAGCCAAAACTCCTATACAAAAATCAGAAATTCTAATATGTGGTCAGAAGTTTTGATCTTTGCACGATGGACAATTTTGGTTGTCAACAAGTAAATAAGAGATAATATGGATGAATTACAAAGCTTAGATAATGCATATTATCATAACAAAATTATTTCCAACTTATAATATAATGTGGATGAATTTTAATGTCAAAACAAACCATACAAATACTCAGTGTCATAAAGGTAATATTGTAAACATCATATGAAGCAGGGCCATACAAGTAATCAGCGCATTTTTCAGCAACAGGGGTATTATGGACAATTCGCATGGCACGTAACGGTGTTAGGGTCCAACACTGACGGTAGTGTCATATGGGTCATTAAAATTCGAAGACAGGGCCGTACAGGGAATTTCGAAGTTTGCAGGGTCATACAAGGAATAACTGAGTTTCACAGGGCCATACGGGTAATTTTCTCATATATATATACATACATGCGTGGTGCATATCTTTTGAGATTAATTAATTCTTTGAATTGCTGACACCATACTTTCCCTATAGGTAATATTTATACAGTAGAGGATGAGGACATACACTTCTGTATACTTGATGTATAAGTACGCATAGTTACTCTATATATCTATATACCAAAGTAGTATATGTACATACTTGTTGATCAATTAATAAATAATTTTCCGTGTGCGCGTTACCCATTATTTGCGGTTGGCTGGCTTATCTGTTGGTTGCTACATACGTACTCCGCTTTTCAAACCTGTGCTAGTATTTGAAATTTCGCATGCAAGGAGTATGTGTATGTACGCGGTTTGCAGGAGTACGTGTGCTACGTGTTGAGTGGGAATATGTCTACATACTACATGGGTAAGAGGAGTATGCAGACATACATATTATATTGTCCTAGGCGTATGAGTACATACGTATTTAGAAAGAAGAGCAATCTGTAGTGTAGCTAACATGTTAAAGGAAATTGAATAATATATTAATTTTATTAGAGTAGCTAGTTTGCTAGTATGTGGACATACTTTGTGACACGAGTATCAGTACATACACATGAAGACGAGAATATGTACGTATACCTCCCAAAGGAGTATGGGCACATACGTATATCATGAGTGTATGAGTACATACGTTTATGAAACCATACGTGTTTACAGGAAGTATGAATACATACGTGTTTATAGGAAGTATGAATACATACATGTTGGCAGAGAACATGGACTACTATTTAACAGAGAAGCCAAAGAAGAAAGACTAGATCGATACTTGAATAGATGATGGTCATGCATCGCACTTAAAACTAGATCGGATCATCGGATCCGCCGAGAATCCAGACTGATTTGTTGCCCAGCTCATACAAGTTGATTTGCCTACCGAAATCAATACCTGTTTATCGGGGGCAGGGGCAGAAACCACCAGCACTGCCCCATGCCCGCCGGACAGAGCCGTGACGAAGAAGGCCATTACGAAGAAGGCCAGCAGGCCACCCATCTGCACACCGAAGGTGACCACGCCACGGGCACCAAGACCTCCACCTACCTCCATGGATCCTCCGCGTCCCTCATAGATACTCTGTCGCCCTGCACATTTCAACTGCTGGGGACGACACTGAAGCACGGCGACGCCGACGTACATGGCCACCGCTCGCAGCCATCGAACCTCCGGGAGGGATCCACCAGACGGAGATGTCTGTGGTGCGCCGATGGGAAGGGGCCGAGGTGGAGCGCGGTGGAGGCTGTCGCTGCCGCCTCGGGAGGACAGAGATGATTAGGGTTAGTATTATTTATATATGGTTGGATTAACGGGTCCGCTTTTTTATTAACCCGTTAATAATAAAGAAACCTGGCACCACGGTCAAACCACGGGTGTAACGACGTCATCGGCGCGCGGGACTCCCTGGCCGTCGCGTGCGTACACTACCAGGCAGGAGTACATGCATACACGCGGGAGTAAAAAAGGAATTTTCCATATATATATATACATGATATACGTTAAAAATAAATGTCGATCTGTTGTATCTTGTGACTGGGCTAGCGATGGGCCTATATAGCAATTAGCAAACCCAACAGAAAGAAGCTAATCTCTTCTAAAAAACAGAAAGAAAGAAAAAAAAAAACTAATCTGTCCGGCAACCACTAGCATGATACATCCGATTCTTTTCCCTCCCTAAATCTGGTCAATAGACTACTCCGTCTGTTCGTATCCTGAAATCCGATCACTCCACAATGGTTTCATAAAAAAAACAAATCCACAATGGCATCAAAGAGGAGTAAATATTGGTGATGAAAGGTGTTTTTTACCTTTGAATTCTAACTAGTCTACTTTTCATATTAATTAATTTACCTAGGAATTTTCTAAAAAATAATTTATAGATTTATTTGAAGAGCATTTTTGCTAAAGCAACTCGGTCCGTCTGTAATATATAAATTATATAACATTTTATTGTACATGTTTGATCTTTGTAAACATTGCCACGCTTAAAAAATATTCCTGCCTCCCCGTCACTGCTTGTAGTCTGGAGCAGAGGAAGTACATGTCATTGAATACTACTTTTTTTTTGTTTCCCAACAAATTTATATATCACCAAGTTTTTCGGTTTCACCCTTTGGGGAGTCGTGCGATAATTTTGTTTGTTTATCTAGGGTGTGTTTGGTACCACTTCAGTCACTGCTATGGAAGTTGTTTCACCGTGCCATCAACCAAACACTCCGTGATGCCCTAGCTCCGAGTGTGAGACTCCATGAAATGCTTTGACTAGAGCCACCACGGGTGAGAGGGAGAGCTTAAAAATCTAGCTTCGCTCGGCTTCATCCCCCGAGTTTGCGGGCCTGTCCCAAAATGTCCCTTTGTGTGCGTGGGCAACTTGAGCATGCACTACTACAAAAAAAAAATTGTGAGACACTGTCCAAACATTAACAGGGCAGTCACAAAATCCAACCGTCTCGTAACATGCCTGACGATTTTCGGAGGCAGACGTTTTCATTTACGGAGGCGGTCACAATTGACCGTATAGAAAAATGTATTTATGAAGCCAGACATTTTATTTACGGAGACGGTCACGATTGCCTATCTTGTAAAATCTATTTAAGGGGGCGGTCGCAAAATGTTAGCAAACAAGCACAATCCTAATAAATGTAGCTTGCATGTCCAGGACAAAGTATAGTTTATGATGGCTTAGACTGTATTGTATAAGGCACCATGAAAGTTAGGACTGGCACAAGAAACCAATCCAACCTTAGCCTTACTTCTACGTAATCCCCTCTCTTAATTAAGGATAAATATAGTATTTCAAAAATGGAAATAAATATGCAAGGAGCATGCAACCACAAGTGACATGATACTCACCACAAGTCTAAATTTAGCATTAGCATCCATGGTTCCTAGCCACCACAATTCTCCACCACCTCCAAACACCACAACCTTCCCCCATCCTCCCCTCCTCCACCACTCCCGCCCACCCCTTCGCTCCACCACCTCCGAGACTCCCCCTTCACGGGCCGGCGTCGTCGGTGGTCGGAGAGATGGGGCAGCAACGTACGTTGGTGTACAGCTTCGTGGCGCGAGGCACCACTGTGCTAGCAGACCACGCCGAGGTCTCCGGCAACTTTGCCTCCGTCGCCGCACAGTGCCTGCAGAAGCTCCCCGCCAACAACAATCGCTTCAACTACAACTGCGATGGGCACACATTCAACTACCACATTCATGAAGGATTCAGTAATGCACCTTGTTCTTGCTTTACTCTCTCTCTCTCTCTCTCTCTCTCTCCATGCGCTTACAAGTCAATAGATGTGATCCTATTGTCTTTGCAACTTTTACTTGATGGCGATCATGGAGTGCATTGGGCCATTGGGGAATTGAGGCCTGCCTTCTTTACAATTTTTTACTTGATAAATATAATGAGGAACCAAGTCCAGTGTTGCATTTTAGTGGGGGAAAAACAATCATGTGACAATGTCTTTGATCTGCAGCATATTGCGTTGTTGCTACTGAATCAGCTGGTCGACAGCTTCCAATTGGATTTATTGAGAGAGTCAAAGAAGAATTTTCCAAGAAATATAGCGGAGGGAAAGCCAAAAATGCTAATGCCAATGGCCTCAAGCGAGAATATGGGTACTTAATGGCCTCCTAATACTTTTCATTAACCTCCCTACCTTTTTATATATGTTCTGGGTGACTTTTAGTACTAATTGGAAGTCTTTTCTTTTAGGCCTAAACTTAAAGAGCACATGAGGTATTGTGACCAGCACCCTGAGGAGATTGACAAACTTGCAAAAGTGAAGGCTCAGGTCACAGAGGTCAAGGGAGTAATGATGCAAAACATTGAGAAGGTGGATCTGTCCTTTTACTATAGTGACTATCCATTACTAATCTAGCTTATGGGGATTAATGAAGCTTTAGGAATCAACTATTTTTTACTTTTACTAACAATTTGATACTCAAACGTCCCTACATTGGTCATTAGGTACTAGATCGCGGTGAAAAAATTGAACTACTCGTTGATAAAACAGAGGATCTCCGATCACAGGTTCATCATATATATCATTGATCTCATGTGGAATCCATTAGTTCCATCTATGTGACTATCACCAGACTCATCGCTTTAATTTTCGCCTGTAGGCACAAGATTTCCGAAAACAGGGAACAAAGATTCGACAAAAGATGTGGTGGGAGAATATGAAGATGAAGCTCATCGTTTTCGGCATCGTTGTTGCACTGATCCTCCTCATTGTCTTAACAGTTTGCAAGGACTTCAATTGCTGGTGACGTGAAATTATAGAGCCCATCTCACATGTTATGGCTATAGCCAAGATTTCCTTCAGTTTGATGTTGTTGTTCCTGCAGATAAGAAGGAAACACAAGAAAGGAAAGAACAACAAAAACCATAGAGAGTGCATTTCCATCACAACGCAGGACCAAAATCCATCGTTTGTGTGATGTTGTTGACATTGATCACATTGTTCTTAGTTATGTCTAGATCGTTGGGCTCAAAGTTATAACTGGGCTCTCTCGTATTTTAAATAATTGTAATAGTAGCATATATTGTTGTAAATCATGATTTGATAAGGTGATTATTCTGCAATTTAGTGCAGAGCTTGTTGATGTACCCACTTCTAACTGTGCTGGTGACACTTGAGTTTCCTTAATATCTTTGTAAGGTTTCTATCGTTAGGGTCTTCACCTTAATCCTCCCACATCTCAACCCTTTCTCTCTCTAAGGTTTGTTGTCTCCTATCTTTAGGAGAGATGAGGGAGGGATTTAAGAGATCTTTCAAAAAAAAAACAAGGAAGAAGAGATGTGGCAGGAGATTTGCTACAGCTGCTACACACCTCTTAAGTTGCAAAATTTTAGGAATAGAGGAGAGAATAGGATATCTAGCTGAGTTGCTCTTAGCCCACCTGAACCAGAAATGGTGCCACAAAGGCTAACTAGCCCCAATGCTCTACTCGTTTGGAGTTGTTCTCGCTATGTCATCTCCACTTGAGAGACTATCTTTTTTTTTCCTTAGGCCAAAAATATCCTGCTAAGAGATCGGCGGGAAAATGAACTGATTTCTCTTTCAATCTCTCTCAATCCACGAGGAGGATGGGTGTACCCATAGAAAACAAGTTGAATCTCTAACCTCACCAACAGACATTGACTAGCTAAGGTGCCATTTGGATCTCAAGAGATTTTGAGAATCCAGATAAAAGGAATCCTAATAGTTTTACTGGATTCCGAGATTTTAAAATTCTGTGAGCTAAAATCCTTGTAAGAATCTAGGATTGTGGGATTTTTCTATTTGGGTTCCTAAAACCCGGAGAATCCAAGCTAGAAAGAAAAAATCTCTCTATAAAGAAGCTAAGGCCCTGTGCATCAGTGCCGGATGGAGAGCATCTTAGAACATCTAGATTCAAACGCCGTACCACTTTCTGAAGACTAGCTGAGAAATGGGATGATGGTCCGGTTTGCACTTGGAACAAAGATATGTACACATTACAAGCACATACACATGACTACGGAGTACGACATAAATATGCACACAAGCATGCATGCATATGCAAAAAGTATCCACAGATGCATATCGGGCACACACAAAATTACACGCTTGACCTTTCTGCCGATGCTACTGCACACTATCTCATCAGCTCCACAAGTCCACAGATTCACAAGGCACACACACTTGTACGCTTTACCTTTCTGCTGATGATGCTACTGCTAGCGCCACGGAGTTCATCCAAAAGCTTGAGCTGGACAAGACTCGACGAAATGATATATGCATGGAGCTCGATCGGCACACACTCCCGGTCCTAAAAGATGCTGCTGCTACAGATCTATAGCTTCTAGCAAGCCATCTGCTCCTTGTAGACGACAGGCGAGATCTCCTCGAAGACTGGCAGCCTCCTGCTGCTCTTCTTCCGGTACGGCACCGCCACGTCCAGGAGAGCCAACATCTGGTTCTCGACCCAGTCATCGTCGTCGCTCTCGCTCCCGCTCTCGTCCGGGCGGCGTCCGTTGTTGGCGCCGCCGCCCGGCCACGTCTGCGCCATGATCCGGGCCAGAAGCTCCTCCACTTTCCGGACGATCTTCCCGTCCTGCTGGTCGTGCGCCTGGTACCTCCCGGCAAGCACGTCGGCGAGGACGATCTCGGCGTCGGCGAACCGGGTCTGCTCGATGAGGCACAGCGCGAGGTTGCACGCCTTGTTGGCGTCCGGGACGATCATCTGCGCCTTCCGGTACACCACCTCCGCCGCCATGAAGTTGCGCTGCTGCATGTACGCCCACGCGAGGTTGCCCTGCATTCATGTCCGGCGGCGAAGCTAGCTAGCGTCAGATCGAATCATGTATAATGGCACCCACTGGCACTGGAACTTCCGAAACTGAATGAACAATAAGCCAGCGGGGATCGAGACGCACCAGGACGCGCGAGGTCTCTTGCTTGACGGAGACGTGGATCTTGCGGCCGTGCGAGCGGGCGCGCTTGGTGGTCTTGCCATGGAACGCCTCGCCGAGGTAGATCTTGCGGAGCTTCTGCTTGAGCAGCTCGATCTCCTCCTTGGTCCGCCCGCTGGCCTTGTAGAGGTCCAGGAGGATGTTGTCCAGCGACTCCTGGGACTGCTTGGGGCACAGGTGCCGCAGCGACCTGATGGCGTCGATGGCCTCCGTCAGGTACCCGCGCTGCTTCATCACCACTGCCATGTCCTTGAGCGCGCTGTCCACCTTGTCGCCAGTGCTGATCGCCTTCCAGAACCACGCGATCGACGCGTCCAGGTCCTTCTCCACCAGCTTAATTATTCATTCAAATAAAGTTCATGTCAATTAGTACTTGATGTTAACAGTGATTATTTCGAGCTGCTCGCTCAGTTTCAAATTGCAAGTCGTTTTAGTTCTTTGTAGATTCATATTTTTGTGCTATGTATTCTAGATATAAATTATGTCAAGACACGTAATAAGGACTATATGTACCTAGAAAAGTCAGAACGAATTAGAACTTGGAACGGAGAGGTAGCTAAGCTAGCTATAGTTTTCACATGTCATACTGCTGTTTTGGTTGGATTGAAGGCATCTTTTATATAGTCTTAGTGGAAACAAGCTGCTCTTTCACCATTTTTGTTGCAAAAATGGACCCCAAATGACTTTGCTAAATTTTACTCGGGTAATACAAAAGTCAGAAAGTGCCTATAGATCTCAAGGTATATATGTGATTATGTGTGTGACATTAAATTAATCACCAGATTCCAACTGTAATGAGTAATGCGACCTATAATTAAACTAGACCAACCATGGTGCGTTGACATCAAAGTGATAAACAAGCTAGCGCTACGCAGAAACAGGAAATGACAAACAAGTAAAAGGAAAACCCCATCTCACATATTCAACCGATATCGTATATATGAGCATGAGCTAACAGCTAATGATTGATATAGAACCTGGAAACTAAGTGGAAACGAACTCAAAATCCTCCATAAGCAAGCATTGCCCATGCAGGAATCAAAACAGATGGAGGCTTTTACCTGGAAGTGCTTGGCCCTAGCGTAAGGCCCGTCGCCGGCCGGGATCTTGTGCGCGACGTGCGGCGAGGTGGGGCTCGCCGGCTGAGCCATCATCGCCATGGCGACCAGCTGATCCATGCCTCCTCTTCCTACTAGCTCCTCCTCCGATCCAGCTGTCTAAGCTAATGATGAACCTCTCCCGGATCGATGCTTCGTCCCCGAAGACGTACGGTCAGACACCACGGCAAGGGCGAGGCGGAGGAGGAACTGTCCTTGTTTATAACCAGCAGCTACCCGCGACGTGCCGCGGCAGATGGTGTACCTGCCCGGGCTGCGCACAAGGCCGGGAACCCGTCCAGATTCACTCCTCACTTGCTTGAGAACTTGACCCAGCGTGGTCAGGCCGGGGCCTGCATACCTGGGCAAGTTCATCGGGCCGTGTCCAGTAGCTAGCCGGTTTTGCCCGACCCAGCGACCCCTTCGCGTCACGCAAAAGATGCACGTGGCACTGGAGACTGGAGTGGAGGGGATGGGGATCCAATGGCCCATATCCATCAATCATGAGGGCCGCTGCCGGTGTCGTGTGGCGAGTGGTGGGTGTGCGACGCCCGGCTCGTCATCTTCTTCCGTGCCCCTCACACAGCTCACCGAAAGAATCCTGTATCCTGTACTAGAGTAGTCACACGAAAAGCTCATACAGTTTGGTTATATGACATATATGTATTTCCCTCCCTTGTGGCCTTGTCGATCCTATCTAAGTAGCTGGAATAATGTGGTCTCGATAAGGGACTGCAGAGAAGCTTTATCTATCGCCCCTCTAGAAATTCTTATGATAATTGATAATAAAGAATATCTCACCGGCCTGATGAGTAATTCAACACCAGAAATTCTTATGATAAATCTATCATTGATAATCAAGCATACCTCACCATCCTGATGAGCAACTCAACAAAGAATGAGACAACACCTCACTTATCCCAACCAATTGAATCATCCCAATTTTACATTATGGTTAAATTGATGTAACACTGACAAATAGCCCTTTTTCACTGTTGTGCATCCACATCGAGTACATTCGTGTAATCCCTCTGTTTCAAATTATAAGTTGTTTAGGTTTTTATAGATGCATGCTACCCCTGTCTCAATGATACTTTGACTATGAATCTAGACAAATGTTTGTCCGGATTCATAGTTAGAATGTCATCGATTTTGAGACAAAGGTAGTACTCCTTCCATTTTCTTTTCATGTCGCATTACCCTCGTCCTAAGTCGTATCTTTAACCATTGATTTTAAATGTTTTATATAGGCTCATGACATTATGTTTTTACTTTGCTGTAAGAAATACCTCATCTGTTCCAAGTTGTAAGACGTTTTAACTTTTTAACCTTTTTTTTGAACATGGAAGGATTCTCCATTACTCATAAACCGACGCCAAATCATTAGCTACTGGTACACGGATAAAATTTGGAATGCTATCCGAAATCGGAACAGCGCCCGAACTCAAACTCACCGCTACAGCAGCGAGGTTATGAGCAACCAGATTACATGACCGGGGATCGTGGAGTACAGTATAGGAAATAAAATTACTGGCTAACAAGTCCTTCAACTCCCAAATGAGCCCGCCCGCCGTGCAGCGATCATATTCAGACGAGTTTATAGCTTGCACAGGCATGGAACCATCAGTTTCTAATATCACCCTCTGAATGCCCAAATCAGCTGCCCTCTGCAATGCCTGTAAGCAAGCTAGGTATATATAGACATGGTATATATCTCGGTGCATAACAAAAACTATGTATCTAGAAAAGTCAAAATGTCTTGTAATTAAGAATGGATAGAGTACTTTCATAATGTATTTTTTTATATGTTGTGAAACTAAAGATTTTTTGAAATTGATGATCAAAGATAATAACATTTAACTTAAGACAAAACTAATGTGACGTATACGGATACCAAAGCGTGTTATAGCACGTGCTTCATTAAGTGGAAGTGGGAGTTTTATAGACTCCATTGATGAGCACGGCAAGGAGCCGTCCCTATCCTGGAGGGCACACGATACACAAATCACCAGCCAGTGGTGGGATAAAAAAGCTGTACTAAGAAGTATACCGTTGGTGCGACAGGAGGAGGGCTCGACGCAATTCAAGTGATGAGTGCGGTGAGCAGCGCTAAGCTGCTGAAGCCTGCTCCAACCCATGCACCTGCCTCCTCCAAGATGGTCGCGAGTAGCTCGGTTGGCGTCAACAAGCATTGGTCGAACGTGTGACGGTTTCGTTCCTTCCATAGGCGCCAGGAGACGAGTAGTACCAGGGAGTCGAAGCTCCTCCTCAGTGCCTACAACAATGTTGTCCTCGCGTGCAGCCACCAATCCAGCAAAGTGGAGGCCTGCTGAGGTGGTGCAGTCGGTGAACCCATGGCCGACAGCAGCCTAGACCATACCTTGCGGGTGTAGACGCAAGAGCAGAGCAGGTGATCGGTTGTTTCATCGAGCTGATCACCCAGCACGCAGACAGCTCCAGGCTGGAGGCCATGGCGCTTCCTACGCTCCGTTGTCCACAGGCGACCGTGCAGGGCTAGCCAAAAGAAGAATTTTACCTTTGGCGACACTATAGCACGCCAGAGCTCCTTTGCCCCAGCCATCGTCGTCCATCCTGTGAAGAAGGCCCGGTAGGCAGAATGGACGGAGTACTGGCCATCAGCAGACCAGCGCCAAACAAAGTGGTCAGGTTCGGAAGGCCAAAGTTGTACGTGCATGAGCCGCTCCCACAGGTGGAGGTACTCGTAGAGTACAGGAGCTGTACGTGCTCCGGTGATGTCACGAACCCAACGTCAGTCAGTCAGGGCATCCTTGACCGAGCGTTGTAGACGTCGCCGACCAACCACCGCGAAGAGGTTGGGGGCGAAGACGCGGATCGCCCCCTTAGGCAGCCATGCATCCGTCCAGAAGCGCGCGGAGGTGCCGTTGCCAATTTCGACAGATACAGTGCGCAGCCATTCCTAGCGCAGGCGCAACGCATAGCCGAGTACGCGTAGGTCGGGGATGCTGAGGCCACCGTGCTCCTTGGGCGCGCAAACGATTGGCCAGGCAAGTTTGCAACGCTCGCCCAAGACCGACTCGGTGCCAGTCCAGAGGAAGGCGTGGCGTCGTCTGTCGATCTCCTCGATGATGGCCCACGCAGAGAGACAACAACATATGGATATATGCACCAGTATAGCGGACAGTGTCATTTGGGTCAAGGTGACCCTGCCAGCGTTGGTGAGGAGGTCGCCCTTCCACGTCGGTATGCGGGCCGCTACCGCATCGACGAGACGCTGCTCCTCGCCGCGGTTTATCTTGGAGAGCGACAGCGGCGCGCCCAAATATTTGGTGGGGAAGTCCTGGACCTTGCATGGGAAGACCTGGCTCACGGCGTGGACTTGCTCATCGGAGCAGCGGATAGGCGTAATGACGCACTTGTCGACGTTGGTGGCCAGTCCGGAGGCGGCCGCGAAGAGGTCCAGGATCTTGCACAATGGGGGACAGGAAGATCACAAGATCGTCCGCGTACACGGAGGCGCGGTGCGTGATCTTGTCCGGTAGCGAAGATCGCCCTGCGGTCCGCCTCAGAAATGAGTGCATTTAGTACCTCCATGATGATCACAAACAAGAGTGGTGACAGCGGGTCCCCCTGCTGCAGCCCGCACGCGTGGTGAATGCGGGTACCCGGGCGACTGTTCACCAGCACCTTGGTGCTAGTAGTGCTCAGCATGGCCGAGACCCAGTCTCGCCAGCGTAACGGAAAGCCAGCGTGCTCCAGAACCTCAAGTAGGAAAGGCTAGGCGACCGAGTCAAAGGCCTTCGCGAGGTCGATCTTGAGCAGTATAGTTGGCGAGGTTGGGCGTGCAACCACCTGCACGAAAGTTGTACTGTCCTAAAATTTTCGTGGATCCATCGCCCCTGGATGAATGTCGACTGGTTGTGGCTGACCAGCTCGTGCATGCGTGGTGCCAAGCGTAGGGCCAACTGGCCAAGGTCTTGGAGAAGAGCTTCCCCATGGAGTGTATGAGGTTGATGGGCCTGTAATCCTTGAGCCCGGTCGGTGCATGCGTCTTGTGTAACAGCACCATGACGGCCTCGTTAAGGAGGTGGAAACTCCTAAAGTCCATGTTCCAGAGTGCATGGAAGGCACGCATGACGTCCGCCCTGATAATGCTGCAAGTGGCCTTATAAAAGGCAACACTGAGCCCGTCAGGCCCCCGGGCATGGCCTGATGGCGTGGCCGTGACCGCCGTGGCGACCTCCGCTGCAGAGAAGGGGAGCGCCTGGTCCTCGAGATCAATCCAGGGTAGAGGCAGCTGAGATAGGTCAATGCAGTGCTCTCGAGTGAACCTGGTTCCCAACAGACCATTATAATAGGAGAAGACAATATTTGCCTTGGCTTCCTCTTCCGTGAACATTTGCCCATTGTGGTTGATGGCGAAGAGATAATTTTTGCGACGACAGTGGCATGCCTGAAGATGAAAGTAGCGCGTGCAGGCGTCCCCTTCTTTCAGCTGCTGGGTTCTGGCACATTGGCATGCCATAGTCCTGCTGAGCGACGTTAAGCTAAGGACGTGTTGCTTCAGCTCTCTGCACTTCTGGAGTTCTAGAGCCGTGAGTGGCCTAGCCTCCTGGGCCATGTCCAGCTCATAGATGACCGCCCGAGCGGCTGCCAGCTGCAACCGGATATTGCCCATGTTTGTTTCACACCAGCTTCTTAGCGCCTTAGCAACCGTGCCCGTGTTCAGTTCCCAATTCGGGACACCCGATTCTGCACAGTGCGCATTTAATGCGCACTGTAGCAATTCGTTTGTATTTGGTAAAAATTATCTAAACTTTGACTAATTAGGCTCAAAATATTCGTCTCACAGAGTACAACAAAACTGTGCAATTAGTTTTCAATTTCATCTACATTTAGTACTCCATACATGTGCCGCCATTTTGATGTGATGAGAATCTTCTTTTTGCATAGTGAAATTTAGAGGTTGAATTTGGGAACTAAACAAGGGCCGTGTGGAATTTTTGGTCCAGGACTCGACACGGGTCGGAAGCCTCAATGTGTGCATTCCATGCAGTGTGCACAACCTCCTAGAAGCCGGCGATCGTCCTCCAGTAATCATCAAAATGGAAGCGGGGGCGTGCCCATGGCTCCGAGTTGAGCACAAGGAGTAGGGGAGCATGGTCGGAGGAGAGACAACATAAGTGGTGGCAGTTGTACTGCTCTAGCCAATCCACAAAAGCGAAGACGTGGTCCAGTCTTTCCAGGGTGGGGCTATCCCTGTAGTTGGACCATGTGAAGAGCCTCCCCGACAGGTGGAGCTCATCCAGCTGGAGATCATCCAACACCTATCGAAAGCGACGCATGAGACCGCGATGTAGTCGGCCGTTGTTCTTATCACATGCTTGGTAAATCATATTGAAGTCTCCACATAACAGGCATGAGCCCTAGAAAGCCGATCTTGTGTCCCTAAGCTCTTGTAGGAAATCATCTTTGTCAGCATGGTTAGTTGGGCCATAGATGTTAGTAAGCCACCACGGCTCCCCGAGCCCGTTAAGTGGCGTGAGCTGCAAGGTGATCGAAAAGCGACGAACGGCTGGAGCGGAGGCTCCCCACAGGTCGTGGCGCCAAGCGACATACGCTCCATCGGCCACACCGATGGCCGGGAGGTAAGCATAATCATAGTCGATACTCATGGTGTCAATGTTCATAGATACAGGGAATTCTTGGACCTTGGACTCCTGCAAACAAACAACGGAGATGCGTTGCTGCTCGATGATATCCCATATAGTGCTGCGTCGCGCACGGCTGTTGAGGCCGCGAGCGTTCCATACAAGGACGTGGTTTGCACTCATTAGGGAAGTGTGGTGCGACGAAGTGGAGCAGCAAGGCTCAACACAGCAGCTCAACGGCCACATCCAGGCGCGGCCCTTGGTAGTGGAGGAGTTCGTTTATTGCCTCCCATTTGTAGTCAACCACCGACTCAGCGAAGGCCACATGAAACTTCTCGGTGATCTTATCATCAGGAGTGGAGGAGACACCATTGGCCGGCCTACATTCCCATTTGTGTACCAGTACTCGCTTCGCTTGCTTCTCAGGATTAGGATCACGGAAGACAGATTTGGCAGCCAGCCTATCGCTACGACGAGGGATGACGCTTGCAGGTTCCTGGTGCGCGTGGCGCACTGGAGGTGTGCGCACAAGGCAGTCATGTAGTGGTAGCTTAGGCTGTCAATGAAGGTCGCCCCTACATCATCGTCGGGTGTGGAGGGCCCTCTGCCGGTTCCTTGATGGGCGCCACTGCCAAGGGTGGGGCGTCGGGGCCCGACGCGGTCGCCATTAGCGGACTCGCGGGCGTGGCCGCTGAAAGTCCTATGTTTAGTGTTGGTAATTAGTGACAATACCTAGTACTAACCACATAGCAAAGACATGTGTAGCTATGATGTGGTTGGTGCAACGACATGGTGAATCATGGTGATCAAGTAATGTGATGATAAAGTGGTTACCATGATGTGGAGTTGGAACAAGGTGCAACAAGTGATGCTCAAGGCAAAGGTATCATGTAGGGATTTTCATTTTGCATCCAAGACACCATAGAGGGTGTGGATGGCTTAGGATACATAGTTGTACTATGAAGAGGGGGAATGTCGCATCAATTCTAGTCCTACATGTGCCTCTAGGTGATATTTCATTGAGCATATCCATTTGGATAGAGTGCACCATCTTCACCCTACATTTTTAACTTGAAAATGAGCTAAAATATGTGCTAAGATGTTTCACATACTTGGACTAGCTCATAAGAGAATAGGCCAAACAAGAATCGAAAACAAAACTTGAAGATCAGCTCTTGATCGTGTGACAGACGTTGGTCTCGGGAGCGTCGGACACTGACGTCAGTGTCTGGTGGCTTACCCTCGTTCATGCGCTGCTGAGAAGGAGGTGTCAGACGCGGTGGTGTTGAAGCGACAGACGCCGGGCGTCAGCGTCCGTTGGCTTCGACGTCAGCACCCTCGGAGGACTTAGCTGCGTCAGACGCTGGACGCGTCTGATGGCCTTGCGACGGATGCGTCTGTTGGCCGGACGTTTTCAGAGCTCTCTGAATAGCGTCTGTTGGGGCAACAAATGCGCGGGCATGAAGCGACGACAGACGTGGTGCGCGTCTGTTGCTTTCATGACGAACACGTCAGGTGGCGGAAAATCGACGTTTGGACCTTACTGGACCGCGTCTGTCGAGCGTTGGGCGCGTGGACCTTCAAGCGACAGACACGTCTGTTGGTTGGAAATTGACCGTTAGAAATTTGACTCAGCAGGACACGTGGTGTTCATCTGAGCGACGGATGTTGGATGTGTGTCTGTTGCAAGGGCGACAGACGCGTCTGGTGACCCCGAACAGTGTATAACGGCTCTATTCGAAGGGGTACGTCTATATATATGTGTTGGACGGCTCTAGGCTATTCTTTTGGCACTTTGACATACTTGTGAGCATCTTGAGCTGAGCCAATTCCCTCACACTTCTCCCCACTCATCTTCTTGCATTCGATTGCGATTCTTGAGTGAGATCGAGTGATTCAAGTGCATCGTTCATTGCTTTGCATTTAGAGGCACTTGAGGGATTGTTTTGCTGCAGGATTTCTTGTTACTCTTGGTGGTTGTTGCCACCTAGATGGCTTGGAGCAGCAGTGGAGGTCCGGCACGTGTTGGTGATTGTTCATGGCCGGCTCCGGTGATTGGTTTGTGAGGGGTTCTTATGGTTTCCCGGCGGAGCGCCGAATTCCAAGTCTAATGGATTGCTCGTGTCATTGCAACTCTTAGCCATTGGTAGGTTCTTGTGGCGCCTTTTAAGAGGCTCGGTGTATTAGACTGATTAGCCACCGAACCATGTGGTGTAAGGGGACACAACGAGGACTAGCATGCCAGTAAGCACGTGAACCTCGGGATAAATCATTTGTCATCAATTCGTGATTGTGATTGGTTTATCTCAGTGATTGGCTACTTGATTAGATCATCATTTGGATATATCAATTGGTTGGCTCTATTCATCGCTCCTCGGTGAAATCACTTCTAGACCTACTCTTGCATTACTTTTGTTACTATCTTGTTGTAGTCTTTGTCTTGCCTAGTTGCATTATTAGCTTGAGTAGAGTAGTTTGTCTTCGTTGTTACTCTTGCGGTTTAAACTTGTGCGGTTGAGTAAATCAAAAATAGAATTGCCAATTGGATAGGTGGCTTGCAAACCCCTCTTAGGCTAGGCAAAACTTGCATCTTGCTAATTGTTATTACTAATCAACTTGTCTAGCACATTTTGCAGAAAATTTATTAGCCTATTCACCCCCCCTCTAGCCATCAAGACCTTTCAGTCACCACCAGCGGATTTGCGAACGCGTCTGTCTCGAGTGGAAGGCCATCCGCAGGCATCGGTTCGGTCGGGTTGGCAGGCGCTGGCGTTGACAGGAGGGCATCCTCCAAAGTGGCGTCCAAGTTCTGGGGCCGAAGGGCCTGGTTCGCGGTGCATACGGGGGCGATGTCCCAGGCCCCCAGGTAGGCCTCTGAGGCGCAGGCATCAGCCCGGGAGGCGTCCTCCACCAGGAGCTATGCGGGCGCGCAATCTAGTAACAACGGGTTCGGCCAAGGCGCGGGGCAAGAACAGGGAGCCCCCACAAGCAACAATAGGTCAGATGCCAATGCAGAGCCGATGAAGCCGACTGTTGAGTTTACGACGTCCCCAGCTGAAGGCGAAATGCACGGCGCCCCCCAAACAACGACAAGTCAGAAACAAGAACGCTACCAATGAAACAGTGCCCATGTTCCTCGGTGCGCAAGCCGGGAGGTGAGAAGTCGTCCGTAGCCTCTCAGGCGTGAAGGTTGTCCACCAACGTGATAGCCTATGCATCATTAACCTAAGTCGTAGCCTGTGCATCATTAACCTGAGTCGTATCCCTAGAGTCGTCGGAGATAGAATGCTCATCCACCGTGCCGGCAGCATCGACGGTCCGCAGGAGCATGCCCAGGGGCTCAACTGCTTCCGCGTCATCAGCGGTGGCCGCCAGGAGCGCTCCATGAGCCTCGACTGCAGCGGCATCATCAAGGGAGGCACGTATCGGTCCGAACCCAACCACGATGTGTCCACCAACACCGATCGGGCAGGAGAAGGACCCAATGAGCACCATGCGTCGTGGCATGAAGGTCGTCCCACGACAGCCGCCCAAGCGCGAGGCGTTGTCACCATCGCCAACCAACCTATGCGTGCGATGGCCGGGCCCATGGCCACCACCACCCATGTCGTGGCTGGGGTTATAGCCATTGAAGTTGCTGTCATCCGAATCTCCATCCACGTTGTTGCCCCCACCGTGGCCATCATCATCATCATCCGAGGAGGGCGACAGAGTGGCCCAATCTTGGTATTCCACAATACGAATTTGTACCATGTAGCGTAGACCCGGCAGCCTGTTGTGAATGATTTCATCGGCGTGCAAGGCAAGCGCGACGCTAGGAACGTGCACGTTTGGCTCCGGGATGAAGATGAGCTTATCTTCTGCGATGAATCTTGGGTGCTGGCACCACGCAACAACAAAGAATTCTCTTTCATCATCAGGTGGGGTAACCTCCGGCGGGGCGGGCTCGATATGGGCACAGGCCGAGCTCAAGATGGTCTGCGCCACCGCCGTGTTCCGCGCGTGCAGGGGGAACTTGTCTCATCCCAATCAAGACCCTGAAGCGGAAGGAGTCTGCAGAGGTGAGCGACGTCCGCCTCCATGGATGCCAAGTTAGAGTGAAGGGGGCATTGATCACCGGTGTGCACAACACTGTCTCCCTGTCCTCCGGGTGCGAGAACCTGACAATGAAGTCCTCGGGTTCATGGCGCCTCACCGATACATCAACCACCCCAAGGTGGGAGGCGAGGTAGGCGCGAACCATCTTAGGAGACACTAGGGCCCTGGTGCCAGTGATCACTGCAACCAAGGCCAGCCTGAGGTCCAGCTTCGCTGCCTCAAGCTCCGCAGAGCGAGGCACGGCGACGAGCTCCATGAAGCGCCAGGGGCGTCAAGCTCCGACGCAGCAACATCCGGTGTAGGCGCGGCGGCGTTAGGGGGCCCCTCCGGGGTGGGCGGAGCGCAACAACATGGTATGGATGTGGAACGTCCCATAGACACAGAACGGCCAAAGGCGGTGTCATCAGAGCTGGCCGGCCGCCGACGAGTCGAGGTCGAGTGCCGGGGCGCAGTACGACGATTCCGGTTCGCCTGGGGCGAGGAGAGACGACGTTTCCCAACTGCGACCGCCGCAATGGGGGGAAGGGGCAGTCCTTCTTGTGGTGGCACTCGCTCTCGCAATTGAGGTGGACGGGTGGGTGCAGCGCGCCTTGATGTTCCGTCCCCCGTGCAGTTGAAGCTGGGCGGCACCGGCCTGGATTGGCGGTGCCGGCGGCGCCAGCGACGATGGCTGTGAGCCTGATGGAAGCCATTGGCATCAGGAGCACCGGAGAAGCGCAGCAGGTGCGTGGCCGGCGGAGATCGGCGGCTGCATTCTCCATCTCCGCGTCGATGCGGGGCCTTCTTCCAACGGAGGATGGGCGCGGCGAGCTGTTGCCATGAATCCCCTAGGATTCCTGCCATGGCAGCGACCGACTTCCCCTTCCCCTTCGGTGGCGGGGAGCCAGCCTCGAAGTAGTCGGAGGCCTTCGAGTCAGTGAGGGAAAGGCGCCCGCCGTAGTCATCCCCAGAGCCCACGGGGGACGACAGGGAACCGTTAGGGTAGAAGGGGGGCGCATCAGGGTTGAGGCCCGGCGATGCGGCGACGGCCGCAAGCTCCTCGTCATCCACTTCATCTACCCAACAGAGTCGGGAGGAGGATCCGCGCTCCATTGGCCGGATCTGGAATGGGGGGTTCGATCCGGTCAGGAACCGAATGGGGAGGGGGGGGGAAAGGGGTGGGACGGGGAGGTGGATGAGTGTGGGCGCTAGAGCCGGAGTGGCTGCCAGCGGTGGGGGCCGTGGATGACAGGGCTGCGGCGGCCGCCAGCGTGGGGAGGGGCGGGCTCACTGTCAGCTCACAGGGAGGGGAAAAGGGGTGGGACGAGGAGGTGGGTGAGCATGGGCACCGGAGCCGGAGTGGCAGCCAGCAGTGGGGGCCATGGACGACGGGGCCGCGGCGGCCGCCGGCGTAGGGAAGAGCCGGCGTGGGGAGGAGCTCCTCAGATAGAACTGGTTTGTCAAAGAGAGCATAGTGTTACCGTCAAGTACACAATAAAAACTCTTTCCATTTTATTTTGTAAGTCGTTTTTAGTTTTTCTAAATGTATAGTTTTTTTCAGCTTGTAAGTCGTTTTTAGCTTTTTCTAAATTTATAGTTTTAAAAAAAACTATAAAAAAAACTATAAATTTAGAAAAAGCAAAAAACGACTTACAAACTGAAATGGAAAGAGTACTAGTAAAAGCATAAACCTAGATTTATAGTTTCCTTTCAGGTTCAAGTCACTATTGTGGATATTGTTCCACTGAATTTTCTTATAAGTTGCCGTCAAAATAATCTCTTATACGAATAGCCGAGCCGTTTGGCAATCCTAATTATTTCTGAGTATAAAAGACTTTGTGCCCTTCTTCCTCATTCACCGCGGACTGAAGCGACGGTGGGGAAAAGGTGCCTCGCCCCTCAGCGGTACAGGATTGTTAGGTGCGAGGTCAATTCCACATTCTTTTCACCTCCTGATTTTTAAATAATCCAGAAAGCTGGTCAATTCCACGTTCTTTTCACCTCCTGATTTTTAAATAATCCGGAAAGCCTAGTTCAATTCCAGGTTATTTTCACCTCCTGAATTTTAAATAATCGAGTAAGTGTAAATAATCATTTTGGAATAATCAAGAAAGTTTAAATAATCAAGAAAGAATCGAGTAGTTTTAGGTTTACCAAGAATCTAATCAAGTCCTTTGGGTGGAATTCTCAATTATTTTCACCAAGAATCTAATTATATAAGCGGTTCCAATCAGGGCCATAGAATCACTACAGTACAACAGATTCCACAGTTTTTTTCTGGAGCCAAACGACAATCGATGGAACGAAATTACTATCAAAAAATGCACTCTTAAATACAGGAAAGATGTCCCAGGGAAAACTGAACAATTCATGTCAAAATCCCACAGAATTGAAGCAATGGTACAGGCACCATTGGCGATTATACTAAAATCTGGGAGGACTAAGAAACAGCACTACGGCCATGGAAAATGCCTTATCTTTTTTTTTTCTTTGGTTCTTTTCCAATGCCATACAGAACCGCATGAGCGGGTTGGCAAATCCAACCCTTGATCTAGTAGTTTTGGTTGCCCCGCCCACGGCCGCCACCCACTCGTCCACGGCCTCGCACATAGCCCCTGCCGCCAGGGCCACCTGCGCCTCTGCCACCTCGGTCATATCCAGGACCTGTGTAATAGTGCCACAAGTTTGTTTAAGGCTTTCAGTGCACAAGAAGAAAGGAACCCACAGACTTTTTCTTAATCTGAAGGGATAACCACCAATGAAATAATGATTAAAATACAAACACCAACCATGCTGCAATTCTACTTTTTTTAAGAACTTTCTTGCTACAGGATAGTCGCCATCCAATCTAAGTTACTGTTTGGCAAATTTCAGTTATTAGGAACCAAGAAAGAGATAGTTACTGAAGAAAAGAAAGAAAACAAACAGTATTGATCCCTTATAATATTTATTACTTGATGTACCCAAACAACAGTCATGGTCAGAAGGGCAAGTCAGTCAGGTGAGGTCTAACTCATGCAAAAATCTATAGAGCAAAGTATACTGAGACTGACAGAGTGTCAGACTGTACATACCACCATAGCCCCAGTTGCCTCGTCCTCGGCCACCACCACCACCCCCTCTGTTCCGGTTGTAGTTCCAACCTCCATTTTCTGATACCAAAAATATTATCATCATACATAATTGTGTAGAACCAACAAGATGAAACCAAGAAAAGCTAAACATATGAACTGAAGAAATCTGGAGGATTGAATTCCTGGCGTAGTGATTACAAATGCTTCAGCAATGTTGTTTAAAAGCTAAACATATAAACAAGCATTTATTTTAGTACATACCATAGCCTCCATATGCACCTTGGTTGTAACCATAACCACCATAACCACCTTGGTTGTGGCCATATCCTCCCTGGTTTCCATATCCACCTTGATGTCCATATCCACCTTGGTGTCCATACCCACCATAACCTCCTTGGTTATCATATTCGTATCCACCATAGCCTCCACCATACCCGCCCCTGCTACCCCAACCCCTTCCTCGCCCCCTGCCTCTACCTCGGCCACGTCCATATGAATCTTCAACACGTTATAAACAGATTAGCACTTGATAAAAAAAACAGAATTAATTTACTGGCAGATTTTCACCTGTTTGAACTGGATTTTGTCTTGGCTGGTGCTGTTGATATTGCTGAGGTTGCTGGTATCTTTGTGGCTTAAGATCTAAATGCAGAGGAGCTTGGTACCTGCAAAAGAACAAAAATATTACTTCCAAATAGAATAAATATTGCTGCACTCTAATAACCCAGCTAGGTATCAGTTGGTAAACTAAATGGCATCATAAAGGAAGCAAAACAAACAGCATACCCGGGTGAATTCTTGTTAAGCTCCTTAGGTGACAAGGAAATTGATATCATTGAAACATGACGAGTCATCTCCAATCTGCAATCATAGAACATAAATCAATAAAAATCAAATGGATGATCCAACAATATATCAACCAAAAAAACAGTGTTGTGAAACTCAAGTACTCAACGGTACAAGGCCTTCCTCAATGGGCTCCCATACATCAATAATACTGACAGAACTGATTATTGTATCTTGATGCAAACCAGGAATCCTCTTCTGCAGTTCAGTAGAGATACGAATCACACAAAAGAGTCTACAAGATGGTGACTAAAACTAGACAGTTTATGGAATTGGCAAACCAACCTTTATGATCTCAGCAATAGCCACTGTCTTGCTTATAGCCTGTCCCATAGCCTTCAACACAATTTCTTTCACCCGTTTTTCCTGATTTGAAAAGCTAATATAAGATAGATAATATGCATAAATTAGGTGACTACTATGGATGATACTGTACTTCAGATTTTATCTACTTAGCAGAAATTGCAAATCAGATTTGTACAAGAACAAAATGATCACAAGTATTGTGTTATGGGCTGCTTGGCATTGTCATTCCCAAATTTGAGGTTGCAATCACACTTCTCGACAAATAAACATCAACATAGGTAACAGTTCCCATTGGCTACAACAGTTGTTCAATGTCTCAAGGAATTTAAGATGATGTCCATTGGATTACTGTGAAATACTGCAAACAAAAAAATAAACAACTGCTCACATGAACCAACTGAATGTTCTATCTGAGCTCAGGTGCAGTTTATCCTCTATGGGGCCGTTTGGTGCAGCTTCCCAAGCAATTCAGGAGCTGTTTCTACGTCTCGCCCACCAAAGGGTCTCTGCAGGAAAAGCTTCGGCCTTGAAGCTCCTGATATCGCGGTGACTGGAGCCGTATTGAGGGGGTGAAGCTGAAAAAACAAGCTTCACCCGGTTCCAACATCTATCCTTGCACGCTCGTCCCTAGATGCCCCTCACTCGCGCGCGTAGACGGTAGCCGGAGCGGGAAGTCCATAGATGACGGAGGTGCTGCGAAGTGGAGTCGCAGACGCCAGGCGGGCGAAGGCGTCGCAGTGGAGTTGTAGACGCTGGGCGGACGGAGGTGCGCCGAGCTGCGGGGGCACTGGTGCGGGCTGCCAAGGCATGGGGGCACCGAGGAGCGGCCGCGCGAGGAGTCACCAAGGAAGCACTGACGGGGCGCAGCTGCGTGAGGAGTCGCCAGGGCGAGGCTGCCGCGACCACTCCACTCATGCAGCACTCCACTTGGGCGGGCCCTGCCTCCGCCGCTCATGCACTCGTACTGGAAGCGAAGGAAGAGAGAGAGAGAGACGTGGACATAGAGAAAGGAAGGGCCAAGGTGATGAAATTGGATGGATGTCGTAGGAACAGTCCAAACGGATAGGGCCAATGTTTTCTTTTGAGGGAAACAGATAAGGGCAATGCAGTACTAGTATTCTTTTCCTCCTCAAAAAATAATAGTACTATTTAGTGATAGGACTATGATTAAACTTAAATTGCTAATTAAAGTCAAATAACTAGATCAAATAGACAAGGGCACAATGGACATTCAACATCTTTCATCTATTCCAGAAAAACAGAAGAAGCTATTTTGCCTAACGTTTTTCAGAATGGCCTCAAAAACAGAAGCTTGAGCCGAAGCTGTTTTTGGAGGAGCTACAGCCCTGCCAACACAAGCCCTGTGAGTTATCGTATGAAGGAGCTCCCATAGGTCATGTGTTAGGTCCACATTGGATGCCATCCGAGAAGTTGAGATGAACTGAGGACAGTCAATGTACAACAATGCACAAACTGCAGACTCATCATCAAGTATTTTCTGAGGCAAGAGGAGGTATGCTAAAAACTAAGGCAAAGAGGGCTGGGAAAGGACACAAATATGTAAGATATGGGGATGAGCAAGTGTTTGGACATAATGTCAATATATCTAGCAATATTTCCTACTTTGATTTGGACCTCACATCCTTTTATTGGCAAAAAATTGACAGTGCAGTTGTGGTAGATAACTTCTGTATGGTTAGTTTTGGAATGAACAGTTCAGATCAACAAAAGTGTCAATCTTGAGTGCACAACATGATATCAGGGGATATCCACATTTATTGATTGATATGGGCAACAACCAGTCAACCACTCAATTCAGTAACAATAGCTTGACGGACAGCAGACTATCAAACGATGTGCATTACACTGCATGGCGCACTTCACTTGCACCCAAAAGGGCACATGCTATCAATTGTTGATACCAAACCTACAATGCTTAACCAACACACTACGCACCAGTTGCAAAATCAAGCGTACCAGCAAAAGCACATCACACACAACATCAGAATAGCTAAAACCTGGATAATAGTACTAGACCAGCATGATCGTACCATTAGTAAACAAAAAACAAAAAAAACTGTCTCAGCCTCCTTATGTCCTGAATAAATGGTCGACAAATCGTCACTGAATGCTACACGGTTCCAACCACCTTATATTTCTGAATAAATGGTCGACAAACCATCACTGTACACGGTTCCATATCACTGTACACGGTTCCATAGCTCAAGTATGGATATATACTCCGCCTTACCTTGCGAGAACTTCGAATTTTTTATGCGATACAACACAATGGGGGAGCAAATCGCCGAACTGATGACAAACCGCACCAGAAAGACGTCGCAACCATATAGGACACACCGTAATCCACCACGCCTACTCTAAAATCCGTACGCTCCGATCCGAAACCCTCACTTCTCAACACCGCAGGAGGTCCGCGCTCAGCAATTATTGCCGCCTCCACACGCGGCAGCAAGATCTGGTCTGACGCACGAAGCCCAAGCAGGAAGCGTGGGCGGGGTCGACAAGTCGTCCCAACAGCACAACGACTACCGGAGGAGCTCGGTACCTGGACGAGGGAGGTGGCGTAGGTGACGTAGTTGCGGATGAGGCCCTGAGTGGTGATGCGGATCTCGTTCTCGCTGATGGCGGCGGCCTCGGGCCGCGGCTTCTCCACCCGATGGTACCGATCCATGGCGCTTTCCTCCGGCGACGCTCCCGGCGAGTCTGTGTAGGTGGCGGCGGCGGCGCTGCTGTTGTTGAAGTTGAAGGGGAAGAGACGGAAGGGGCGCTATTGGGGCGGGTAAAACCCTAGAAATAGTTGTAGTTAGGGTTTAACGGCATCAGCGGTGGGCGGTGGCGGCTGCTCGGGTAGAGGGAGGGATCTGGCCGCGCAGGTGCCTGGAGATTCGCATTTTTTTTCTTTTAGTAAGATTATGGAATATTATTATGCTTCTTTTTATTGATATTGATACTGTGGATTATTATATGCAGGATATACGGAGTAACATATAACCGCACCTTTTTTATGCCTTTGCCAGAGCTATGAGCGGCCTCAGATCTAGCTCCCCTGCCCGTTGCGGTGAGATATTGTTTTTCACTCAGTTTGTTTCGCTGGATCAGCAGTCATCCAGTAGTGTTTTTCTCTCACAATAAACTAGCGAACAGTACTTTCAGTCACAATAAACCAGCGAAACGATCAGGGTGTTTGTCTCTTCTCTCGAAATAAACTATAATGTGCCTAGCGCCCGTCGGACGATCGCACGTGTTCCGACGCCCGCGCAGCTCGCCCTAGTCCGCCATCGCCTCCACCCTCGTCCCGATTTGCCCTACCCCACGCGCGCACTCTGCCCCGTATTTGTGCCCGCCGGTCATTCCCCAGACCCGCTCCTCTCTCTTCACACGGGCGACACTAAAGAGCCGGGACCCGGCGCGCCCCCGGCTGTAGCCCCCCCCCAACCCCCGGCTCGCCCTCGGCTGAACAACATATAAACACTTGTAACATGAAAAAATATTTGAATGCAACGTACGTCTGAAAACAGATAAAATACTTGGAACATGCACTTGCAACATGTATGTGTGGAACACATGAAACATCCAAAAATAACACTTGTAACTTACAACATGAAACCACTTACTGTAACGTAAGGCTGAAACAGCTAAAACATTTTAGAACGTACTGTTGCAACATATGTGTGCAACATATGTAACATCCATATAAAAACGATTGCAACATACGACTGGAAACAGATGAAACATTTTGAACAAACGCTTGCAACATGCATCTGAAACACTTGCAACATTACAATATGTGCAACATCTCCGATCTACTTTTACAGCATCAAAACGGAACAATTGCAACATACATCTGAAACAATTAAAACATACATATGCAACATAGGGGAGAAGAAGACCGTGGTCGATCGATTCCAGCCGCCGGGGTCGGAGCCAGCAACAAGTGGCGGGCTTGGCTCGGTCGGGCGGGCGCACTAGAACCAGCGGCGTGCGCACGCACCAGCGCCACCAACATCGATCTTACTCGGCCAGGCAGGCGGCGAGCGACGGGCGGAGCGAGGACCACCATCACCAGCGCGTGACGGGAGGGGGCGAGAAGCGCTCGCGACGGGGGTGAGCGAGCAGCGCTGCATGGCGTACGCGGCAGCAGCGAGGCAGAGTGTCATCCGGGTTCGGGACTAGACGGACAGAGTGGCAGCTGTAAGACGATGTGGTGGAGGGGAGGGAGCGGAAGGGATATGAAGGTTTTTTCTTGTTTTTTAAACAGTTAGGGGCGAGGGCAAGTGGATGAGTGGTCGTTGAGCTGCGTCGTGGGCTCGCGGTCCACCATTGGCGTCGTCCGGGCGGACGGATACCCTATATCCAGCATTACCGAATAAACTAAGCACCAGTGAAGTCAATATTTTTTTTGTTCACGTGCCCCGGCTTCTCTACGCACTATAGCAAGAAGCTAGAATTGTGGGTTAAGCTGATTCTCCAATTTAATCTAGTGGGTTTGTCATGCAATACAAGAGGTATCTAACTTCGAGGACAAATAGTATAGAATTAAGTGATTAAAATAAGAGGATGGGTCACCTATATCCTTACAACATGCCGAGTCTCTTACTCTCTTTACTTTTCTTGTATCTCGGATTAGCAAAACCTTTGTCCTCTCGGACCCAAATTTTTTGTGCATGCCAACGACTCTATTGTTGTAATGTGATAGACATATATACAAAAGCTCCGATGGCGGTAGTTGTGCATGCCAACGACTCTATTGTTGTAATGTGATAGACATATATACAAAAGCTCCAATGGCGGTAGTTGAAACTAGGTGGCGGTTGGGACGACGAGGCAACAATGGACATCTAGTTGGACAGTGCGGCGAAGGCGGCCACCGTCGCCTTGGACTGAGTTTGATTAGGCAAGGGCTAACGATAGTGGTAGGGGCAAGCGCCTAGAAGGAAGAGGCAAGACGGTGGAGGGGGGTGGAAGACACATTGGTACTGGAGACTTCAATGATGAGATGAAGGGAGGTCGAGTGGTAGGTGGCATATATAAGCAGAGAAAAAGGTGTGAGAATATTGAAGAAGATGATAGGATCTACGAGATAGGCTATTGGGATGAGAATAAATCATAAATGCTGGACCATAGTCCCTCCTTAAAAAAGAATATCATTTTCACTTTTCGAGAAAGTGTCTTGAACTTTAACTAAACATACGCTCCCTCCGTCCAATAAAACATACAATTCTAGGATCCTAAGGCAAGACTAAGGAAGAGATGAAATAACGCATGTGCCCCTATAAAGACATTTCACTATAGCGCACGCTCGCTGCCACCGTAGACATAGAAATGATTGAATCCAAGACCACAGTATACAATCAATACAATATTTTATTTGTTTTGTAAATGAACCATACAACAACAATAATTTTATTACACCATGCATGCACAAGCAACTTAAAGCATCCCTCCAGAGTCATTTCAACTGGTGTCATTGTAACCTGCATCTAAAACTGATTATATGGCTCAACTCCATACGTGGAACGGGTCTATATACACGTAGCACCTCTTTTACACTTACGTCATCGCTTCATGTAAAAAGGTTAACCTAAAGGTGCTACATTTGGAATGACAAGGCTTATAAACTGACCCTCACCCTCCTAAACCTCTAAGGTGGTACTAGACCCACCACACATAAGCCACTTAGGGTGTGTTTGGTTTGAGGATAGGGTGAATTAGATATAGATATCTATGTTGTCTGTTTAGTTAGGTGGATAGGACAAGCCATTTTTCTGTTTGAATCGATGGATATGTGTTGGACGGGGTGAGCCATTTTTTTGTTTGGTTGAATGGACAAAGATGGACAAGGGAGATGCAATCACCACCTACCAAAACTGGTGAGGTTACCCCTTCAAACATGCACAACAGTTGCAACACATATACAAAACGTATGACACCTTGATAAACACTTGCATTGTCCGAACAGAAATTGCATAGATAATTAGCAGGCTTTAGAACTTCCTCATATTACATACAAAATATATAATAACCCAAGAGTGCAATGTTTGATGGGTTACAAGCACATCTGCTACAAATATATAGTTTAACCCGCAGCGCATTGTCTATGGGGTACTAGCAAAATAATTGTAGTAGTACTCATGTGCAACAAGGCATAACAGCCATATATTCAGTTTCCAGTGAGCAAAAGACAGAGAACAAAAGGCTCTAGCTTTGCTTGGACGGTCAACAAGACGCTCATGGTAAAATGACAGATGGGTGTCAAAGCCTGGAAGACTACGAACAACATCATACAGACCTTTAGGAAGTTCGTCGAGCATTCCAGCCTTCTCTATAGCACAAGGGATTCTTTCCTCAACTTCTTTCATTGCCTGTATCAGTCCATCATCTTCCCTCTCCCTTTCAGCTGTCTTTGCTCTTTTGTTAGGCCTGGTAACTGAAGACGTCGCTCCATCAGCAGCAGCAGCAGCAGTAGCAGCAGCAGTATCACCATTCCCATCATCTTCACCTTGTTCATTTTCACCAATTCAAGTTGCTAGAGGCTCATTTGATCCCTTTGCATACTTCCCTATGGCCACAGTAGCACCAAAGATAGTAGCCATCTCACCATAGTGCTCAATAGGCTTGTTGAAGAATTTCGCATCAGCTTTATGGTCCTTGCATTGCAATATATGGACAAACTATTAGACCAGCTAGAAGGAAAACTAGAAGACAATATTGAAATAAAAATTGTGGCAGCAAGGTACCACAATATAGCTTGTATAATGCTCATGATTAAGTGAAATCACATAGTTGACTTCATCCCAAAGAGCAACACTCAAACTCCTGAGTTTATTGATCTTCACATACTTCCTCTTCTTTGTTCTAAGATGGTTACTAATCTGTTCCCTAGTCCTCTTGCACTTGAAATGGTCATTCAAAGCCTTGGCACAAGAGTTCAAATGGGTCTTCTTGAAACCTGATGATGTTTTGCCACTAGCCACTACATCGGCAAGGTAAGTAAGCACGAAAGAAGACATTGCAGAAGGCCAAGTGATATGGCCACCACCCTCAGTCTGCTCCCTAGTAGCCTCAAATTCCATTTGCCTATCACAATGTCATTCAAATTTAGAAATCAGATTGGAAAAAAAAATAGCAATCCATATGTAGCAAGTCATACACATGTCTTCATTATAGTAAAGGAAAATTCAGCAAGCCATACATATGTCCTTATTACAATAAAAATGAAAATTCATCAAGCCACACATGTCTTTATTACAATACAATGAAAATTCAGCAAACCATAAATAATACAAATTAATCTTGTAAATAATTTTGGCGGTCTTACCACATAGCATTGGCAATTCCCTGCCTAAAATTAACCATATGTTGATGCTCAGTAGCTTGGCCACTTGATGAATCAGCATAGTTATGGTTTGGTATGTAATTTGTCTCCCATCTTGTAGAACCCAGTTGTGCATGATGCAGCAAGCCACCACAATATCTACTTGTGTTGAAAATGGAAAAAATGGGGTGACATCATCAAGTATTTTGAATCTCTTCTCGAGGGACCCAAATGCTCGTTCTACCGTCACACAAAGAGCAGAGTGTCTTCAGGTTGAACAATTCCTTCTCATTTTGCACAGGATTGTCCCCCCACTCATTCAAGTGATACCTCACAGCCCGAAAAGGTGATAAAAAACCAGGTTTGGCTCCATATCCCGCATCAACGAGATAAAATTTACCTAACATAAGAGGAAAATATAAGTGATAGTGCTACTAACAAAGTATGGCATGTCAAATTGAGGTTCAAAAATTTTGGGCTGAATACCTTAAGGTACGCGAAGGCCATTTTCACGTTCTAAAGCATCTCTCAACACAAAAGCATCATGTGTTGTCCCCTCCCAACCCGACAAAACATATGTAAACCGAAGATCAAAATCTACGGCTGCAATTACATTTTGGGTACAATGGGCCTTCCTACCACGAAAGGAAGGCTCCATATCCTTGAAAACAGAGGCTCGTACATGTGTGTCATCGATAGCTCCAATACAATCCTATTTTTTAAGCAATACAACACATGAAACAAATTGGGCAACATACATTACAAAGCTGAAACTGAGTTAAGGATCAAATTCACACCTTAAAGTTGGGATCCCATCTCGGGTTCCCTGCTATTTTTGTTGGGATCTCCAGTGAAGGTGACCTTATGTATTCTGCAATTAACTCACCCACCGAGTAAAGGACCAAGTGGAAATAACGACTAACAGTTTCACCAGATCTATCAAAATTAGTAGCCACTAATCTATTTCTAAGGTTGTGTCCCACTGTATTTAAAAACATTGCTACTTGTTGTTCAACACATATATGTATGGTGTCTTCCAGTAAACCACGATCTCTAAACAGTTGACAAAAACGGAAGAATGACTCTCTTCTAAGCCTAAGCATGTTAACACAGGTTGTGTCATTCTTCCAAATTTTATTGTTCAGATAATCAATTCTCATTCTATCTCTTTCTTCCATTGAACCATAGCTAATGTGTTGTCTACGTTCACTCTTCCTTTTCCTAGACCTAACAACAATTGCCATCATGGAAAGCAACATATGAGCTGCAGCTGCATAAATCAAGATCTTGGTCCTCTTGTCCATTAGCTAAACTGAAGGAAAAATCAAATCTGAATATGAAAAAACAATATTCACATATTACAAGTCCAGATCTATGAATATCCAAAAGCAAGAATCCATGGTCACTTCAATCAATTATCAATCTTATTTTCTATTCTCAGATTAACTATTTTTTTACCAAAGGATTAGGGAGGGGAATATTTAATACCTGCTACTTGCTCCCTGCTATGCGAGACGAACAGCAAATTGCACAGCCGCCGGGACCAGCAGAGATGAGCCGCCGGGGCTTGCTCCCTGCTAATGCTGTGCGACCGGCAAAGTAGATGTGCGGCCTGTGCGTGGCGGTGCTGGCTCCCGTCCGTTGCTCCCTGCTGCTGCTCGTGCGACCGGCGGAGGAGATGACTGGCGAGGAAGCTGCGCCGCCGACTGGCTGTCGGAGGGAGGTGAGTGACGAGGAAGATGCGACCGGCGGGGAGATGTGCCTGCGGAGGGAGTCAAACGGCGGGGAAGTCGAATGGTGGGGGGCAAGGCGAGGAGCGCCGCCCTGAGCAGAGAGCAGGAGTGAAGAGAGAGGAGTCTGGAGGGGAGTGGTGATGGTGAAGATAAGGATGGGAGGTGAGGAAAATCTGCGCGCGCTCCCGCGCTTGTTTCCCGCGCGTCCACGCCGACCATGGATAAGCTTGTCCGCTCGTTTTCTGGTGGCCGGGATATACAACAATCTAAGGGGAATATACCGTGTCCTGGATATCCATGCCCAACTTATTCATGGAACCAAATAGCCCTCATCCAGGATATCCATATCTCAGTCATGGATATCCCATGAACCAAACACATCATTAGGCCACATAGGCCAACTTCACAACTACTACAGGCTACTAATGAGCTGGGGCATTATAGCCATTTCAGGTGGCGCCATTTTTAAGTTGCTCAAAACAACCATTAAAAATTTTTAGATGCCGCCCTTTACTCCTTTCTTGGCTTATAAAAGCCTGGCAACCACTGGCTCACTGTCTTCCTTCTCCATCTTTCTTCACCCCCTCCATTAAGCCATGGCTTTAGATTTGAACAATTCTTCGCTTGATGAGGACAAGGGAGAGGCCTTACCAGGCCTCAATGAGCAGCAACCTGAAGATGAGGCTGATCTATCCTAGATCCATGATGCACATCAAGATGATCTTGTTGGAGTTGGGATTTCTGGAGGGCAAAACCAAAGAATCAGCCTAGGTACTTGCCTCTTAACTTATCTAAGTTATTGGCGTATACGAACCTCATAGCATCGCATGTTCTTCATGAAGAACACCTACTAGATGGGAGAGAAGCCTGCACGCGACGATGTGCCTTTCCATGTTTTTGTTGCAGATGATGGTATCGCTACAAGGCAAGAAGGAATCAGTGCAAATGAAAATGCCAACTTTCATGGTCATGCTGATCTTTTTATCTCAACTTACATCCTTTTCATCAACCAGACCTAGAGCATTGTAAGTGTTTTTTTATTGTATTTTCTTCCATAGTTTTCCTCCATAGTTCGCGAGATGCATGGTTGTGGTGAGGGAGGAGCTTTTTTTAGATGGTGGGACCCACAAACATGGACGACAGCTACTCGACTTTACACGTTTCTAGACCTGTGACCATAAAATTGCATGTTTTCCTAGACAACGGTTACACTCTAGAATTGCAAGTTTTGTTGGACGGAGGGAGTATAAGAATACTTATATTTATGATGCATAATAAGTTTCATTTAGTGAACAATAACATATATATTTTTATAATAAATCTATGAAGAGATACAAATTTTGATATTATTTTTTTAAATTTGGTTAAACTTAACAAAGTCGACTTACTCCAGACCTAGGATGACCTTTTTTGTCAGTGTGAGTATATATCATCAGCGCAAAATACGGTCATCAACAGTGTTGGGATTTCACCCGAGTAGGCAATGGCTGGCCCTCTCTTTCCGTCTTTCGTGAGTGCTGAAGCTGAACTGGCAACCGGCGAGAAGGTGGTCTGATGGTGTTTCTGCGGTCTGAATGCTATCACAAAGCAGGCAAATGCAGATGCGCATGTATTCATCTAAATCTATATGTGTTGAAGTTGACTGGAGTGAAATTGAACTAAATTTTATTCTAATCCACTTCAACACATGTAGATTGAAGTGGATAGCGGAGTTCTCTCGACCTCATCTCTCCGCTATCCGCAGTGGTAGCCGAAATTACCTGTGATGGCCTTTTATTTTATTAGGGAATGTGATGGGCTTTTATCCTGAGTTCAATTAAAGCTCGGTGGGGTTTTGTCATTAGAAAACACTTCAGCATGGTGGTAGTGGCACGAGCAGGTTCGATAAATTGTTTGTCAGCCCAGCGTGATGAAGTGACTGCTTGTTTGAATGAAGGGACTAGAGGAGGGAGCTGCAAGGAATGGATTGTGTTATTTTGGAAACCGATGACACAACTGTTGCTACTTGCTAAGTTTTTATCGAAACTGATAGGTCGGTGATTGGAATTCTGATGGCCGAGATCAAAACTCAAAAGTATTGTGAGCTCTCTGCATGTATTATTTCTCATATACTCAGAGTCTGTAACGTTGTAGTTGATATCCTGGCATCCATTGGATTGAACTGTATGGATGGTCCTCTGCTGTGGCGACACCATGTATGGGACTATGTAGCTTTGTTGGTGTCCGTCGATTTAGTTAGACCACGCGACTAATGGAAACTCTGTTTTCCCCTTCCGAAAAAGAGAAGACACCCACGTTTTATGACCGGTAAAAGAAAAAAAAAGCTGCTTTCTAACGCCATTCGCCATGTCATGTCCAGTAGGCAGTAGTCGATTGACAATATATTCAGTACCACCAGGACAAGATTATTACGCAATCTACAGTGCGAAGTTACAAATTAACTAGGGCCCGTTTGGTTTGGTTTCGTTAAAGTTTAACTCCCATCACATCAATGTTCCCTCCAATGCATGGAGTACTAAATGTAGACTAATTATATGCATGTCGACACAGATTAGGAGTAATTTACGAGACGAATCTATTAAGCCTAATTAGTCCAAGATTGAAAACTTTTTATCAAATAAGACGAAAGTGCTACAGTATTCGTTAAACTTTAACTCCTCGAACCAAACACCCCCGTAGAGGTTTTGTTGTCTCTGCTACCAAGCCATGCGCTTCTTCCCACCATCGTCGGTGTTTACAGGGACTACGCCGTCGTTGTCGGCTAGCTCCCTGTACTTGTCCTTCCTGGTGAGACCGGTGCACTCGTACGACAGCGTGGAGGCTATAAGCTTCTGCACGTAGTTGGCCACCCAGTGGCTGGACTTGCCCCCGCCGCCGCAGGTGAGCTCGGGCGGCAGCCTGTCGAGGAACGTGACCGTGTACACCGGGCTCGGGTTCATGAAGAAGTAGAAGGGGTCCATCCCTTTCCACCCCCTCGCCGTGGTGCCGTGGAACATGCTCATCCGGCACTCCACCGCCACCGGCACGACGTCGTCGGTGAGCTCGGCGAAGAGCGCCGAGAACCGCAGCAGGAACGGCTCCCGGCACGTGGTCCCCTCGGGGCAGATGGCGAGGTCGCCCTCCTCGGCGAGCACGCGCCTGATGGTGGCTGCGTCGGCGGCGCGGTCGCGGGTGAGCCGCACGGTGCGGATCGGGGACAGGAACTCCGAGAGGCGGGACAGCGAGTAGGTGACGGCAGCCACGGGCCGGCCCAGCGCCACGGAGAGGAAGATAGCGTCCAGGAGCGTGCGGTGGCAGCAGGCGAAGAGCACCCCCGTGCGTGCCGCGTCGCCGTCAGCGCGCGGCGGCGGCGGTGGCGTCCCCCGCACGACGACGCGCACGCCCAGCGCGTGGAACGCGACGTGGAGCCACCGCATCGGGACGAGCACCCCCGCGGCGACGCGGACGAGGGAGAGCAGGAGGCCGATGGGGAACCACAACACGGTGAGGAGGGCCACGAGAGGGGTCGGGCGCTGCACGAGGCGCCCGTCGTGGAAGACGACCCGCTTCGGCAGCTTGTCCGCGCGCACGGCCGCCACCGGCGTCCGCGGCACGAGGTAGGCCTCCTGCACAACCAAAAAAGTCATCTCAGTGTTAACTGTTAACTGATGCGTGCTGCATGCAACCTCCATCTATCTGCACAAAACTTCTTCTACGAACTACGTACGTACGATCTGAAGTGTACTGGTTCATCAAATGGCTGTATGAGTCAACAGGTTTTTGTGGTACATACTGAACCATTTTTGTAATTGTGAAGGACGACGGTGTCCACTTCCTTTAGCGAGTGTGCACGACGATATTTAAAGTCTTGTTCGGATCCAGTGATAGCCAGAGCATCTCCAATAATTTTAAAATAATTAGTAAATTAATGATGTTTTTAAGTTGCTAAAAAATAAAAAAATAGGGGTCAAACCCTGTTGACGCATCTTTTTTTCAGAGACCAAAATAAAAAAAAATCTTTTAAAAAAAGGTTTTCTCTAACTATTTCTCACTTCTAAAATCTAGAAGTCTTTTTTTAGGAATCACGAACTATTTCCAAATTACCCTTGTCACTTTTATATTTTCTTTTATCTTTTTTTATACATCTGTATTGGTAACTCTTCTTTCTCCATATTTTGCTCCACATTCTTTCACCTCGAGATGGCCGATTGGATTTGCACGCATATCTTTCCGCGCGATTGGATTTATTCCCAAGTGTGTAAAGATTGGGAGATGAGATAAGAAGTTGGTGGAGAGAGTTTTCCTTTCAATTGCCAAAAATATCAAGATTGAGAGTGGGTTTTGGAAACTTTTGGAGATTCTCTTAACTGCTAATAGTTAGCTTCTTTGGATTCAAACATGTCTAGCTAATTGTTAGCTAACAACTATCTTACTGGTTGAACAAAATCAACTAGTAACAACTAATATTAGCTACGAGCTATTAGTTAACTAACTATTAGCGGTTAATATATTCAAACAAGTCTAAAACAATTAGTTCTGACTACTCTCTCTGTTCCAAATTATAAGACATCTTGGCTTTTTTAGAATCATGTCTTTTGCAATGCACGTAAATATGTAATGTCCAGATGCATAGCAAAAATAATGTATATATAAAAATCAAAACAGCTTATAATTTAGAGTGGAGGGAGTTACTTATAAGGAGAAAAACATGCAAAATGGAAAGAGTTTGTCTATCCTACACCCAATTGTTTTGGGACCCAAAAACGCTTGATTTGTTTCTCTACGCATCTTCCTCCTCCCGACTGTTTTGGGACCCCAAAACGCTCGATTAATTTCTCTAGGCATCCTCCTCCTCCCGACGCACCGCCATCGCCCACCGCCCCACCTCGTCGCGGTAGGGACCCTACTGCGCCTGCGATGACCTCCTTCTTCCCCTCTCCCCGCCATCGTCATGGCCATAGTCGTCTCCGCCCTAACTTGGTCTAACCGCCTTCTCCGGTGGTGTCACCGTCGCCTCTGCCTCGCCGCCGTCACTCCTGCCCCCACTGTCTGGGCTGTCTACCTCCTCAAAAATATTTTCTAAGGCTGCTGAAGATGGAGAAGAGAGGGAGAGACCGTGACCCACCATAGAGGAATCAGAGTGTTCCAACCCTGAGTGAGGTGTAGAATTACCGAATGGAAAAGGACGACAGGGTTAACTCTAAGCAACTTGTCCACTCACAATGTGTCGCATATATACTTTTTCATGTTTCCTCAGCTTCAGTCGCCTAAGCTCTCAGGCGACGTGTAGAGAGCACCATCTGCTGCTTTGCTGCTGAGCTGATGGAAGGAGGCACAAAGCGGATGACCACTGCCCAGCACATGTCGCCTGATTTTTTTTGGAAAAAACAGGCGCCTGTGTAATAGCAACTCCCATATTTTTTTATGTTACTGTAATTAACATTCAAATATTTTATTTTTTCTATTTGCAGGCATTGGCATATGTTTGTTCCAATTTATTTATTTTTGTTAATATATATGCGAGACCTTGCAGATGCTCATGAAGGCGTAATCTGATCTCCGGTGGCCGAGCCCGACATCGGGCATCTCTCCGGCGGCGAGCATCTCCCTCAGCGCCTGTGCCTTGCTCTCGCCGACGAGCACGCCACCGCGGCGCGCGTCCACCCACCCTGTGGCGCGTCCCCGCCACGCGGCGAGCTCCGTCCCCGCCACGGCGTCGGCGCTGAGGTACCCCCGGAGGAACGGCTCGGCCATGACCCGCGGCGCGGCGGTGAGCACCAGCCTCCTTCCGCCACACGCGGAGAAGACCCGCCACGCGTCCGGGTGCACGTCGGCGGCGTAGAACCTGGGCAGCACGGCGCGGGCCGCGGACTCGACGTCGGCCACGCGCGCGCGCGCCGTGGCCGCGAACACCAGCACCCGCGTCGCCGCGGACTCCGACACCGCGCGGCGCAGCGCCGCGGCCAGCGGCGATAGGAGCAGCAGGAGGGACAGGCGCGCCGCGCCGCCCGTCTCGTAGGCGACGAGCGCGTAGTAGGGGAAGGAGTCCGGGGAGCGGAGCAGCGCGCCGTCCAGGTCCGCCACGACCGTGGAGCCCCGGCCGAGGCGGGACGCGTCGCACTTGTCCACGGACGGGAACGGCTCGGCCTCCCCGCCGCCCCACCACGCCATTGCATGCATGCGATGCTACGGCTGCTAGCCCGTGGAGTGGAGCTGCGTGCTCGCTCGTTTGCGTTGCGTGGCGGCGGGAGGGAGTGCGTGGAGGGGATTTATAGCGGCGCGCGACGTGCGTGGGTCGGCCGCGCGCGCGCGCTGGGTGCCAGGGTGGACGGGCGACAGAATAACCGATAGGTTGGTGAGCGGCAAAGGGTGAATGGACGATGGATTAGGAGGATCCGGATGGTGAAGTTGCAGACTTGCATTGCAGGACTCCATCTCCATTAAGCTCACGTGTTTTCGCAGTACGATCCGGGCGCTTCCATTTACGGGTCATATACTGCTCATGGTCGCTTTCATGTACGGGGATTGTGAATCCGTCTGAAAATTACATACTACAGTACATTGCTGCATGCCTGAATCAGGCATGTCCGCGTGTGGGCTACGTGCTGCACTGTCTGTGTTATTGTCGGCATACGGACAAGGCAAAGCAAACCCCCGAGGCGTGCACGGACAGGATTCATGGCACGGGGGACTCGGCAGCTCCTGGTGGTTGGCCCGTGCGCTCTGGAACATGTGTTCGGGTTAGGCACAAGCACAATATTACTAGTTGGCTACTAGACTCTACATTCCAACCGGCGCGAGAGTACGACACCAGACAAACAACACGCCTGGTAGCATCAGGAAACATAGACGGAGAAACAACGATACCAGCAGTGTGGCGTCAACTGCCGCCCACAGGTTCTGCCTGGTCGGTCTCACTCGGCTTAGCTCCCAGTCCCAGGTCCAAGCAGCTCCACAAAGAGAGCAGGTTAGTTGCCGCGCGCGCCGTTTGCTTCCACGCTGGTGTCGCTTTTCACCACCACAAGCAACAACCACTGCCGCTTTCGAACAGCAATCCGGAACCAAAAATCTATCTATGCTGCATTGGAATGGAGCCTGCCCTGGTTGCCAGCAGCCAGGGGACGGACCCGGGCCTCGCGCTCTCTTCAATGCGGACGGCGACGCGGCCGCGCTGGGCGCTCCGACGGTCGGTGTTGGGGCAAGTAGGCTACGCTATCAGAAAAGAGCTGGCCTGAATACACGATCGCCTCATCGACCAAACACACGCACAGAGGGGGGCTGCTAGCGTCCGATTGGGCGAACAGTAATCTCCACCCAATTAAGGCCTTGTTCGGCTGGCTGGCAGCCAGCCAGCAATGCTTTTCTCTCACACCAGTTCAGCACCAGCCACCAGCCAGCCAGCCAGCAGTATTTTTCTCTCACAATAAATCAGCCTCAGCCACCGGCCACCGGCCAGCCGAACGAGGCGTAAGTCTCGATCCCGCACCGGCCAGGAGCGCGCGTAGAGGGCAGGAAGCTCGCGGTTCCTGAGGCTAGCAATTAAGGGCTGTCTGTTGCCGGCCGACGTGCGCCACGCTACACGTGTGGCTGCCACGGAGAGTGAGGCTGGCGTTTGGTTTACTGTGCACGCAAGCCCGGCCACGGGCTCTGCGGCTGTTGCTTGCTTCGTGTGAAAGTTGCGACGGCCACTCCATCTTCTAGCACAAAATCACGCCACACCTACGGCGCCGAACTTTTTCGCCTAACCTTTGGCGTTGCCGTTGCTGCAGCATGGCGGGCCACAGCCACAGACGGGAAAAACTGGGCAGCGCCACACATGGCGTGGCAGCCTTGGGCGGCCAACCAAACATGCTCTAAGTAGCACAGATAAAGATCCACCTTACCCAAGTCATCCAAGTCTCTCCCAGCTTACGTATGCACGAACTAAAAAAGTTATAACTGCTAAACTAAACGTTCAAATTAAATTCTGATCACACCATCTTATTTCTTGTAATAAATCTTTCAAAACAAGATCCTGCATAGATATATTTAAATATATTTTTATTAACGAACATTTATCTTATAAAGATAAAATATTTTTTTATTGAGGAGAGACAATGTTCTAGGTTCAGAGAATAATGTTCGATCTTCGTAAGGAAAATATTCTCGGTTTAGAAGAACAATATTTTATTTTTAGATACATGATATTGATATTATAATATATATAAAAATAAATAAATAAATCTAGAGCAAAGCATAAGAAATAAAAAACATAACAAAAACAATTTAAAAAGAACATCACATGGATACTTTTCAAACATCCTAAAATATAATGTAGATATCACATGTATACTAAGTGAACATCACTGAATACACCATAGAATATCTCTAAATACATTATAGAACATCGCTTATATATTACGTAAACATCACTAAATACATCATATAATATCACATGTATATCGTGTGAACATCATAAAATAGATCATAGAACATCACATGTATATTATGTCGATATCACAAAATGCATCTAGAACATCATATATATACTAAATAAATATCATAGAATACATCTAGAACATCACATGTGCATTACATGAACATCTCAAAAATGCATCAGATATACATCATGTATATACCATGTGAACACATCATAGAATATGTCATAGGACATCACATATATACTACGTGAACACCATAAAATATATCTTGTGAACATAGAAAAAACATCATAAAATATCACATGTATATTATATTGACATCACAAAATGCATTTAGAACATCACATATGTACTAAATAAACATCATAGATACATCTAGAACATCACATGTGCATTACGTGAACATCACAAAAATGCATCATAAACATCATGTATATACCAAGTGAACATCATAGAATATGTCATAGAACATCACATATATACTATGTAAACATCATAAAATATATCATGTGAACGTCAAAAAAAACATCACAAAATATCACATCGTAAAAGAGAACGAACAAAGAAAGAAATACAAAAAATAATAAAATAAAACAAAAATATAATAATTAATTATAGTAAAAAAAGAAACAATATAAATAAAAATATAAAAATGAAAAGAATAATGAAAAATCATATGAAACAAAAAACAAACAAAAATAAAAAAATAAATTGAAGAAAGGAAAGAAAAAGATAGAAAAAAGGAAAAAAAGAAATAAAAACATAAAAATGAAAAATGAAAAGAATAATAAAAAATCACAAAAAAACAAATAAAGAATGGAGCACAAAAAGGAAAAACAAAAAGAGAAAACAAAATAAAAGAAAGGAAAAGGAAAAGGAAAAGAAAAAAAAGAAAAAACATACGTTTCTCTTTTATATATATACAACTAAAAAGACCCAAATATTATCGTATCCGCAAAACTAATCGGTCCGCCTCCCTAATAGCTATGCTCCGAAAAAAAACGTCGACTCCCGTGGTGAAGCTGTGATCAATAAAAAAAATCTCCGCACCTTCCTCTCGCGATGAACAACCGCTGGCATCACGGACCCGCCCACACCCTCACCCACCACCGACAGTTTTCAGTTGCCACAACCCAGCTGCCGTCCACGCACCCCGCCGCCCCTCCCCCGGTTAGCTGCAGTTGTGAAAGTTGTGACGTCGGCCCTACCCCGACGAGGATGCCGAACGACCTGGACACGACGCTTGCGACCATAACAGAACCGACCAATTATATAAAATTAAGTAAGAAAATCGCCCGCGGAGGCGACAATTTAACAAACTTAAGCCCGTATAACCCGGTAATCCGTGAAACCACGAAGGATTTCAAACCAACCAACATACATACCAACATTGTACAAGTTTAGCAGCCACAGTCAGATCTTACATAAAGTTTGCAACGACAGTGGAATACATCAGAATTTAGAACATAAATTATTACAAACCAAGTTCAAAATAAAGTAACATAAGTAAATAGTTTTATAAAACACACACACCCTTAATTCAAATACAGTGCCAGAAGATAGTCACATTCCACAAAAGCATAAGATAAGACATACGGAGTGACCATTGCCCTTGGTCCTAGTTGTCACCCATCGCCAGATACAGATAGTTAACGCAATAGCCATAGTACATCTGACCATCTGTAACAACAATGGGAACAACGCCCTGAGTACGAGAAAGTACTCAGCTAGACTTACCCGTCTTAAACCAAAATAAGTGACACCAAGAATTATGCAAGGCTTTCTTTTAGTGAGCTAGCTGACTCATTTGCGAAAAGCGTAAGCTATCCTGACTAAACCATTTTAAGTAAATTGCCTCAGGTTTATTATACTTATCCATCTAGGTAAGCACTTATACTGTAGCAATCACTTGATTAACCAAAATATCCAGTTACCACTTGAATTTAGCATTTCCAATATCATCCATATAACCATCAATGTTCCATCAACATTACTACGATGCTGTAACTCAAGTCAAGTGCTCACTATCCAGGAGCGATGGTGATTTGAATCAATTCCTAATCAGATGGTGATTTATTCCTCACACAAACCACACTTACCGATCAAGTGAGCTATAGATCACCAATGACACTTTCCAGGTAAACGTCACGGGGTAACAATCATGGACCGCAATACCTAGGGACTGCCCGACTGCCAGGACGCACCTTGGGCTCACTCTTCACGTCCCCGTCTTACCCCCTTCGACACCAGTCTGCCAATCCGAGTTTAGTCCGGCCCGAAAAGTGTCACTAGCTTCGCGGTCGAAAGATACTTTATTGGGCCAACTAAATGTGAGGCATGCGTTCAACATGATAAGAGGGACGAGCAACGACTGGTCCTTAATCGACACAGACGGAAAACTACTAACACTCCAGAACCCTGTCTGATTGCTTCTAACTTTTTCTGACCGGTCTCCAATTATCCATCAACATATGATTATTTCCAGGATATTAACCATTCTATAGCTATAACATTCTCGTAACCACCTATTATTTCAGGTAACCGGAAATCACCTATCGCTACCGGTCTAAGCAGGGCTAAGCAATTATACGATCCTAAACTTAACAGGGTAAGAGTATAACAAGGTAGTCAAGGATAGTAAGTCCAGCCTCAGTGGGGATTTCATGTCACTGTTTCCAACACATCCAGATTTTAGAAACAGTGCAGAAGAGTTTCATCCCCATGAAACTCTCTCTGCTCCCATGAAACTCTCATCATCTCTCTCTTCATTAATATGGTGCCACATCAGCATAATTAATGCCCATAAAACTCTGATGAAACCCCATTGAGACTGGCCTAATAATGCATCAACGGTTTCACTCAACTCCTATACTTAATGCATAATAGACAAACTCATATATATATACAAATGGATTTTTTTATAAGATAGGAGACTTAGAATGCTCCGGGGCTTGCCTCGTTCGAAGGAACTAGGTTGGTGGTCCACACACTCAGATAGATCCTCTTCTTACTCGTCTACCTTGGACACCTCCTGTGCCTGAGCTTCTGATGGATCGGACCTGGTCTGCTTCTCTTGAACTGCTACTGGCAACTTCTCCTGCAATCCTGTATGATGCAAGTGCATAAGTAAACATATAAACCGTGCATCGGATGCGGTGGTATGATGATCATAATGGCATGATATGAAGATGAACACATTAAAACTTGTAGTAAAGACTGGGGACAACTTTTCTACAAGGTAGTCCACATCATCCAAAAGCAATCACTACGAAACATGTCATCTACTGCATTCACCCTTGCTAACAACTCTCGTCAGATTTTACACTAGCTAGCATAAACCCTAACATGAGTGCTACTACGCTTTAGCAACACAACTACATTAACTTATTAAGCAACACCAGCAAGGTAATTGGGTGCTTCAAAGATACACCAAACTAACATTATCAAACTAATTATACATAAAGAAGATTACTTTATTTCTATTTAAACTAGGGTTACAACAGCAACATGCATTTTTGGTGCTTAGAAAAATCTACAAAATTTACAGTAGCATAGTCCTACCCTCAATAGCACACCATAAAAATTTCATGGGTTTTGGATAAGTAATACATCTTACACAAAAATGACAAGCTCTAGCATAAAAATGAGCATGAAAATACTTTGGACTATGGAAAGTATCAAACAATAGATTTAGCATTTTTACTATGTTCTACACAGCAAACAATCACTGTATAAAAATTATCATATACATGTTTTATACAATCTTTGCTCTCTATCAAAACTATCAAAAATAACAAAAATCAGCCCTATTTAGTACTTGAACTAGACATCAATAATTTTTCATAGAACATGCATGGAACATATTTTTATTAGAAAGTACAGTACACAAGAAAAGTAAAAAAACTTAGAATCATATTTTTCTGAGTTTTCTTTGATTTATTACACATTTTCTAAGATATCAGCCAATACAAGGATTAAATAAATCTCCACAGAAAAGTACCACAAAATCATCATGCAATATTTTTATACTGTATATCTACTCTTGAGGATCACTACAAAATTTGTTTCATAATTTTTGGAGCTATATTTCTTGAGATATGATTTTTGGAAGCTTTTTCACAAATTCTGGAAATCCATTTCAAAAACCCTTTTAAAAACCGGTGCTACAAAATGCTGGGTACACCCGAGGCCGTGCACCCAAACCTGCCTACTGCGACTGACATACGGGCCCAAGGCGCTGACCGGGCCCCACTCATCAGTGAGCCGGGCACGAGCGGCCGTTGACCGGCGGCAAGCTCGCCGCCGGTGAGACCTCCGGTGACGGGGAGGGTACCATCGTGCTCCCCGCACCGAGGCGCACCCAGTGCGCCAACCTCCAGCAGCGCGGGAGCTCCGGAGGAAGCTCGCTAGCGGGAATGGCGGGGCGGTGGCTCTGCTCACCGTCGGGTGACCAACGCTGGCCACGGTGAGGCGCGAGGGAGAGTGCGCGAGCATCGCGAGAGCCAGGCAAACGAAGTGCGCGCACGGGAAAAAGAAGAGGGGGAGCGGAAGGTGGGAGTCCACTGAGCAGTTCTCTCCGGTGAACACAGCTGGGACTCCGCGCGAACCATTACCGTGGCTAGGGGCAGAATCTCTGCGGGCCGCGGCGAGCACGGGATGTGCAACGAGAAGGCGGAGCTAGGAGGAAGACAGAGGCCTTGGCGGTGAGCTAGGGCGACCGGAACGGCCAACTCCGGCGAGGAGAGGCGCGGTAGTGGCGGAGGGAAGCCGCTCGGCTGCCTTGCTACAATGAGGAAGCAGAAGGAGGGGAGAATGAGTGAGCGGGCACGGTCTGGCGAACTGAGGAGCTCGGGAAGTCGAGCGCGGTCGCGGGGGCCACCCGGCGCCAGGTGCCGCCGGTGCCGGCGCATGGCGGCCACGGGGCGCGCAGTGTCTGCCGCGGTCAGGCGCGACATGCGCGGGAGCGGGAAGGAGGCGGGGTGGATGGTGAGGCGCTGGGCTGGGCCGGCTTGGCCAGTTTAGCCAGAGATTCACTTTTTCTTTTCTAATTCAAATCCAAATTTTCTAAACCATTTCAAATTTAAAATTTTGAAGAAGAAAAATGCATTTTCAAGACTTGACTCCAAAATAGAAGTTGTTCAAAATTTAATTCTCTACAACTTTGTTTTAGGGCACTTTTTAAAATTCTAAACAAATTTTGAATTAAGGATTCAAAGTCCAGTTTTCAAATAAAAACCTAATTTTCTAGAATATTTTTAAAAACAAAATTTGGAGAAATTTTGAATACAAAAGTTGCTCCAAAAATCGTGCTAAACAATTATAGATGATTTAAAATTATAGCCAAACATGTGTTTACTAACCTAGTAAGCATAATTAGGGCAAAAGTACAACTAACAAGCATATGCAACATCCATTTTTCAATGTCACGTTTCACATGTTTTTGATTCAAGTTATCCTTTAATTACATGCGATGATGAATGCAATATGATGCTCATGAGTGTGATTTAAAATGCTAATACCATGCTTAACACCCGAGGTGTTACAGCGACCTCGACCGCGACGTCGCCAAGCTGCTGCCACCGTTTTTCGGACGGGCTTCTGCCGGACGTGACAAGGTGCCTGGGACCCCTGCGCCTGCGCCAAGCCACTGCCGCCATCGGACCGGCCGCTGCCGGACGCGTGCGTGCGCTCAGCGGATCTGAGCCGCCGCACGCCTTGCCGGACCTCCGTGGCATCCGGCGGACGCCTGCCGGGCAAGATGGCGCCCTCGGCGGCGCTGCCTCCTCATCCTCCGCCCGCCGCAGCCGAGGAGGTGTCATTGATGTACACATCCCTGCTCATGACGGCATCTGCCAACTGCACTAGCCTGATTGGCTGCACCGACCGGATGGGTGATACGACGAACACCTGCAGTGACTGCGGTGTGCCCTCAACGCCGCTCACCAAGGTAAATTTCAAGACAAACACATGATTTTGGGTCAATTTGCATTGTGACTGTCATGCTAAATCTTTCTCCTTATTCAGTGGCCACACACATGATTTTTTTTACTACAAAATGCCTCGTACATGATTTTACAGCACATGGTGGTGAAACATTACCCCCTTCGTTTAACAAAGCTAACAAGACAAATCAAATTGCCTGCACATCCTAGCCATTCTGCATATCAACTAGACTAACTCAATATCTCTGGTAGGTGAGTGGGTATAGCTCAAAATGATTCGTTCGCTCCATATTGATTTATAGATGTCGGTTTCAAGGCCATCGAATTTATAGAAGCCTGTGCCTTTTCTAGATGACCAGGTAGAAAAATCTGTGGTTCTAAACTTGTCATGGCTCTTCCTCTCCTTTCGTAGGTTTTTTCAGCCAGGGCAACAAAATGCTCACACCCACAAAAACTTTCACTAGAGAACTTGAGATAAAATTGATCTTCCTGTTCTCCGCTTTTATGGTTCAGTTTTTTTCACGGAAAGCTTGCAGTTGCGAGAAATGTTCACGTACCTGTTGTTTTAGAGTCACTGAATGCAGAAATTGAGACAATAAGAAATATGCATTTCCTTTAGCAAGGATGCAAATTATACATACTGAAGAATCATTGATATCTCGATGTGGAAAAGTGTGCGGTACATGACTTTGCACTACTAACTATGATTCAGAATTTGACTGTATTTGACTTTTCAGATATATGGAATGGATCATATTTTCACATAAGTCTGCTTGACAATCATGCCCCGATTGCAATAAAAAATATTCAAACTTCTGATTGCTCTGTGGCTGAGTTGGACACTGCTCTTGGTGATCCAGGGCTCTCTTGTTGTTCCTTGCTTGTCTTTCATATATTCAGATTTGCCTTGTCTATTATAACTGTGTTTTATGAAGGTACTGCTGACAATGGAGAGCAGTAGAGCTTCCTCATCCTCTGTTCTTTGTTTGATGTAGCTTTAGTCCTTTTCTGTCTTTGAGAGATGTAGTGTCGAGCCGTTTGCTATCAAAATCATTGAATGTTACATCACCAAATTTTATTTTTTTTCCAGGTGCCAAGATTTATGGTTTTTAAAAAATGAGGCCAAGAATAATTTATGTTTTCAGACTTAGGGCAGGAGTTCTGCCTAATCAGTTTAATGGATGCAACTGCTAAGATAGAACTCTCGTCCATTGAGAACCTGTATTTAAACTTGTTTGATATTTTCACTAGTGAATTGCGCGCGCCCATGCGCGCGAGTCATGACCGAAGATGATTCTTGGAAACAAACGCTTAAGGGTTCATAGCACGTTGTCCAAACAGTGAAGTATCACATAGGGACTACATAGTACAAACTCAGGTCTGTTGATAGGCGGTCAGGCGATACATAACAGTACACAAAAAGGGTCCAGGAATAGAGTACCAACAGGCCATGTCCTCTGGGATGGTCTAACACAGCATAGAGTAGGGAACACTGTAGGAAAGAGACGCCATTTTTAGAGGTGTGGCCGATCTTCAGAGGGTCAGTGGAGGTGCCAGCTGCGATCTGATTCGAAGCTGCGGGCGGGTGAGTAATATGTGAAATAGGTAGACAATTGTTAGTGTTTATTTAGTTAAATGTAAACGTGTTTTGAGGATCTTGTTGCTATAGTTGGTGTTGTACCCCTGATCAGGTAAAATGGTTCCTCAGAAGAAACGCCATCAGAGGAGCTGCCATCTAGGTTGGTTACATGCGGCAGTGAGGTATAATGAGTAAATTGTTGATATATGAAAGGATAAGTTTGATTTGAGAACTACCTTCAATCCGCCATGCGTAGGCCTCCTAAAGGACTTCCCTATCATAGCCCATTTCCTCGGCTGTAAGAAAACAATGCAGTCAGTGTTGATCATGACAAGGCAAATCGAATAGGGTGAACGTATTATGGAAATCAACTGCCTGTCCAATACAGGCGAAAGTGTAGAGTTTGTTTGCTACCTGTGTCGAAGGATGCGACGGAATCAGCTGGAGCGTCATGGATCGGATCGGCAGGCAGAACATTTTCTTCAAATGGCGGTGCCTCGGAATAGTTGTAGGTCTACATTGTGACAGAAATGCAACATTGTAATGCAATGGTTGACAGCCGAAGCAGCATCTCACCATAATTTGATGTTATTGGAGCCTTGGGTACAGGCATAGATTTCAGTCTACATAAAACACATACCATTTTAATAGGAGACGCAGAGGTTGAGCTCTTCATTCCATTTCAGACTAATAGTCTTCTTTTATTATTCATGCTTTCAACTTCTGTGATATGCTGAAAAATAGTTATAGTTAGTAGCTACATGTATATGTGAAAAAACATGGTCAACTTTATCTCATTTCAGTCTACATGGTTTTATAGAGATCAAGAAATATAATGTGGCTATTTGTAGTGCAGAGACAAATTGGGAGGTTTTTGTGGTTGCCATTCTGATCTTGCACCTTGCACATTGGGAACGGAAAACAAAGCAAAACTGGTGCATACCTCAGTTACTGGAATTAAAAGAGCATCTCCCATGAACCTGTGGGAAATAGAGAGTAGCGAGGCCACAATCTAGAACTATTTTCCCATAAGAAATAGTAGTATAAATCAATATAAGTCTGACATAACCATGTACCAAAACCATGGATGGAATGAGATTTTGAGAAGCATTTTTTACTTTATAAGGCGGGTATTGAGCAAACCCTGAGCAATATTTAAGTATTTTGATTTCCTAACAATCATACCAACAGTACTTGATGCACTCACTGGGAACTGGTACACAATAATTCAGAAATAATAACAGAAATAGTACTGGCAGGAAACCACACCCAATAGTACAGGCGCCATTAGAGAACAAGAAAACAGAAATAATAGAATAGGAACCAACCAACCAACCAACTTGCATGGAAACCATGAGGAACAAAAGAACGACGGGGGCATGGACAAATCCGGTCACGGAGGCACTACCTGCAGGGCAGCCGGCTCATTTGCACGGGCATGATATGACTGCACAGGAACCCAAACAAAAAATACTTTGTAGAACCTGAATGAAACATGGCAGCGACAACTCACCTCCACCCCGCACATGACAGGCCCATCCTTCAGGAATTTCACAAACCAAAGACACAGAGTAAAGAACAATGAAATCAGACACTCGATGCGCAGCCGCTAAGAACAAAAAACGTAAGCAACTTGATGAAATCAGACACACCACACCACACTGCAGGCCTAAAAAGACAAGAAGGAAAACAAAGCAGCTGAGGGAAAAAGAAGATGAATATCCATATGGCAAAGTTATATACAAGGTTGCAAAGTTATACTCCAGATTCCCGTGGCAGGTTTCACATTAGCTAAAAGAAAAATTCTATTTCAGATACAAAAGTCATACTCATTGCAAGAACTATAGAATAAGAATCAAAGAAGGAAGCCAATCCATAGCTTTATTAGTTAAGAAATCTAAAGAAAAAACTGACCCTGATATTGCAGTTCACCAAGTAATAAATTATTTGCTAGCAAGCCCAACAGCAAATACATCATTGGCAATGGGGTGTGCTCAGAAATAGAACAACCAATAAATTGTGTAAAGCACAAACATCATTGACAACGGACCTATGCTCATTAACAAATGGACAGAATGTAGCAACTAAAATAACGACACAGTCATCACAAAGCCAATGAAAATAGCAAGATTCATGGAAGAATGAAATAACTATATAATCATCATTGCACAAAATTCCATTGTCTCATCTCAGTGTAAAAAAGTTCATCATTGCACAATCCCCAAACCTCAGTAGATAACCCGAATGAAACAATTATTCATCACTATACAAGGAAGGATATCAGTTCTGCAGATGATCTGCACATAAAGCTTGCTCGCCGCAACGAAGAGGGGAGGGGGGCCAAGATCCTCATAGTGAGGAGAGGGAGTTGAGGGAAGGAGAGGGGAGAAGGGGAGAGAGCGCACGCCGGAGTTTAGGATTTGGCCCGTCTAGCATGGCAGCGGGCGACGATGCGCGCAGCACCACAACAGAGCGGAGGGAGGCGGAGCACAGGGAGCAGACGCGCAGGAGGCACTGGCCAGCGCCGCCCTTGGCCACCTGGCCCCAGTCCTCCACCATGCCACCGCCGTCCTTGGCCTCCGGCGGCTTCCTGCCTGGTGCTCTGCACGGATCCGATGGGAGGAGGGGCGGATCCGGCCATGGAGGCACCGGATCCGCCAGATCCGCCGGTGTGGGCCTCCTCCAGCGAGGAAGACCGAGCAGGCAAAGCCTAGATCAACGTCCATCCCCAACGTCGGCGAGGGAAGAGGAGAGAGAGAGACCATCGGTCAGGTCGCCGGTGGCGGTGGCCGGCTGGCGGGGCCGCGTCCGCAGCTGCTGCCTGCGCACCCGCCGTGGCCAGACGGCCAACCGGGTCCCAGCCACGCGTGGCCCGCGGACCCACCCGCGGGGGCGCGCCGGCTGTCACAGAACCTCCTAATTACGATGGCCCACATGTACCTGTTATTGTCATAATGACCTCTGACAGCCGTACTTATGTTCCTCGTAACTTAAAAGGCCTGCTTTCCTCCGAACAGGATCCAATCATAGGAGTATTGCAATATTACAACAGTTTATTCAAAATATTCAACAGAGTAAAGTAGCGGAAGTCTTACAATAACTTAAGGTTATAAACCACTTTTCAAACCTCAAACTTTATGTAACATTATTACAAACCAGTAGTAGAGAAGTATCGATAGTAACTTTATTACATCACACAAATGAGATGCCTTGCCCAAAGGCCACACAGTCTACTCATCGTCACTTTCTTCAACCACGACGGTCATGCAACAAGGCTCGAAGCAGACTTGTTAATGAACCGCACCTGCAACAAGGGGTTTAACAAACCCTGAGTACGAGAGTACTCAACAAGACTTACCCGACTAAAACAAAGACTCCAAGGGCATGCTAGCTTTAGGGAATCAAGGTACGGGTATTCCAGAATCAAAATTTTCTTTTGCAGAAAAGCTTACTAAAGTGAGTCCTTACCTTCAATGTTTTACTTTTACCATTGATGGTTCATTAACTAAATCAAGTGATCCTAATCTAGATCAAAGTAATTATCATCAAAACACTTCTCATTCTTTCTTTCCATTCCAGTTCTTTTCTACGATGCAGGACAGGTGATCGAGTCTCCATAACCGAGGAGCAAACGACGATTTGAACCGATTATACCCAGTTAGGGATCCCTAACCTCACGATATATGGAGAACCAAATCTTGCATATATCAACCCTCATTTAGATCTCCCAAAACCAGAGCGTGTCCATCGCCACCCGAGAGTACAGTACTCCTCGAACCCGGCCCGATTCTAGCCCCGAGGGTACACGCTACTCCCGCCATCTCTCCACTCCCAGTGCGAGGTTAGACGTTCTCGTAATGGAATCACCAATATTTTGGGCTTACCAAGGCATGAGGCTAGTTGCAAAGTCTCGAAACACAAGCGGGCCATACAACAGACAGTCCTTAACTGACAAGGCGGAAACACTACATTGAGACTCCTTTCTCAATGTATGTTAGCAGTGGCCAAACCACCCGCCCGATCTTTCAAGTTCATTCACGTCTTTCAATATACATTAAGTATGCCGTCATGGCCGAGTAAACATTTCATTTAAAAGCTTAACTTCTAAGCATAGCAAAACATACTACGCATTTTCAGTAAAACAGGTATCAAGGTTGATATCGCAATAATCAAGGATGATAATGCATCAATTGGGTTATCACTCAACTCCTAATTACTTAATGCAATAAACCATAATATAAATAAAGATTTGTAAAACTCAAGGTAGGGTTTAAATGCACCGGAGCTTGCCTTGCTCTGACACGACGACCGACTCAGACTCGAGGACTCCAACGTCTGGTCCGGAACCCACCGACGATCGCTCTTCTCCGGAAGCTTGCCCGGTGACTTCGACTTCTTCGAAAGCGGAAACTACACGAGTACATAACATGCTTTAACATGATGCTCGATGATAAACATGATGCTTGATGATAACATGCCACGAGTTACGACTTGAGTACAACTTCCCTTCACGGTACAGTCGCAAACAGAAAACCTACTAACTAGCGGCGACAATTTCTGCGATACTAGCTTTTAACCCTAAGCAAGTTACTAACGAGCTCAAACATGGAATTAAGGTGCCAAAGATCACCAAAGAGTAGTGACCTAAGGACATCACTCAATCAAAAGGGCACACGACACTTAAAGTCCTCAAATTAACATTTATTTACTATTTAAATAATTAGGGCATAATTATAAGTTGATCAAACTTTATCTAAACAAGTTCAAACTTTTTCTATGGATTAAGAATGATTTAAACAGTGCCACAATAAATTTCATAATTTTTGGATTAATAATTTAATTATTAAAATTCCTGGAAGTTGCATTTAATCTTTATTGGAACCAATTAATTCTACTGCATAAAGTACTCAAATTTATGATTTAACATTTTTCCTATATAGATTACACATTGATAAGCTTACACAAAAATTTTTATAAATTTTGGAACTCTACACAATTTTTAATGAAATAAACAAATAGCTGCACTATTCATTTATTTGAAAAAGAAAAACAAAAACAAAACCGAACCGGGCCGATCCTTCCTTCCCTCCGGTCCGGCCCAGCCGAGCGGCCCGCTCGCGCTCGCGCTCGTGACCCAACAACGCGACGCGGCCCAGCCCGCTCGCTCTCTCCTCGCGCTCGCTGACAGCCTGGCCCCACATGTCATCGCCAACCTCCCGCCCCTCGCTCACTCCCGCGTGCTCGCTCGCTCTCCCGCGGTGGCCGGCCGATGACCGGAGCTTCGGTCGACAAACTTACCCTACCATCATCATCTACATCTCCTCATGATTCCATTTTGCTAGAAAGCACCATGGCTCGAGCTCCGGTGACAGCTCACCGATGACGGTGGCGGCTCGACGGCCACGGTGCCCGACGACTCGACGGTACAACGCGGTAGCGGTTAAATTAGCGTGAGGAAAACGATCAGGAGCTCACAGCGGTGATGATGGCGGTCTCGGGGAGGACGGAGAGGAGCCGGAGTGGCCTGGCCACGGGAAGCGACAGTGGCGGTGCTCCGACCGGAGTTGGGCACGGGAGACGGTGGCTACGGCGATCCAGGCGGAGTTAGGGTCGCTCGGGTGGTTCACGAGATGCGCGAGGATGAGGCGGAGCTAGTGGTGCGGTTTGCGTGGCTGGAGTTGGCTCGACGACGGCAGCGGCGAGCGGCGGAGCTGCGGTGGCGGCGGTGGCGAAAATGGTGAAAACGGAAATCGTCACTGTGAACTCGACGTATTTATAGAAGCTGGTCGCTACTACAGAGCTGGACTGCTCACGCCGTCACGCTGGCGTTCCCGACCGCGCACGAAGGATCTGGGCCGCCACGGCGGCTCGCCGGCGCCCATACAGCGCGGTGGCCGGCCGCCATTGGCGCGGCACTGTAGCACCCCCAAATTTTTGAATTTTTAAACTGTTTTCTCAAATTACTCTCAAATTCATGTAACAACTTGAAAAACTTCCAATCTATGAAATCTTCAGAATTTCAAGATCTACAAGTTTTGTATTGAACACTTTTTCAAATTCTCACTGGATTTTGAAATTTGAGTTTAAATTCAAAAGGGGACACATTTTTGGGATTTGGTAATTTAGAAATTACTTTTGATTTCATATTGAAACTTCAAAATCTCCAAACACCAAAGTTGTACTTCTTGACAAGACCTACAACTTTTCTGTTCAAAATATTTTCAAATTCTGTCTCCATTTTGAAATCTTAGTTTGGGGACAAAAATGAATTAAATCTGAAATTTGTTTATTTTCAAAATTGCTCCATATTTTACACTAAAACTTTAAAAACTCAAAACACCAAAGTTGTAGCCCTTGAAAAGTTCTAAAAACTTGGTTCTGAACTTTTTCCCAAATTTTGCTTAGATTTTGAATTATTTCAAAAGGGGTAAAATAGGGTTTTGAAATTTAGGGTTTTCGGAGGATTTTTCAATTGAAATTTGTTGCTACTTTGATTTGTGATTACTTAGTGATTAAAACCTCACCCAAGGGCATCATTTGGACCAACATGACATGGTTGACCAAATGCCACTCTTGGTTGACCAATTTAGCTTTTGAAATTCTTTTACATTTTTCCCCAAATTTGAATTTGAATTTGAATCGGAAAACTCGTTACAAGTTTTTGGGACTCCAACTCAAACTCAAACTTGGAGCTTCATTTTAGTGTTGTACTTGAGCTCATACCCTACACTTGGCACTAGTGTGCAACATAGTCGCACACCTCAAATTACGTAGGGCATGGACTAAGTATTTGTGGTGGCATTTAAAATTAGAGTTTTTGGGTTCGAATCACACCACTGAGAAGCACATCCAATCTACATAAGTAAACTTGTTTTAGTTGATGCATAACAAGGTACCTAATCATGGATGCTTTGCAATGCATTATGATGACATGGCAGATTAATTAGCACTATAACACCCGGGGTGTTACACCGGCCCTGCACCGTCGCGCCGAGGGGCACCCGCGCCGATGATCCGAGCAGGGGGAGGGCACTCGCTCCACGCTGCCGCGCTAGGGCCCTCGCCGGTGGGATGCCTTGCCCTAGCCGCCGCCGAGCCGAGGCAAGTTCGCTCGCGCCTCTGCGCCGCCAGGGGAAAAGGAGAGGGAGTGGAGAGAGGCTGTGTCGATCTAGGGTTTAGGTGAGAGCGCCGTCGCCTCCGTCGCACTGCCCGCGTCAGGAGGGAGAGAGGAAGAGAAGGAGAGAGAGGAGGTGGAGAGGGGAGGCGGGGGTGGGGGCGGGAGCGGCGGAGCCGCCGGCGTTGGCGCCGGCGCAGCTCGCGCTCTCCCGCGACGGCGCCGCATCGAGAGAGGCGGAGAGAGCGAGAGAGGATTTTTTTGCCGAGATGAGGGGGAACAGGTATATATCTGGCGAGGGGCACAATAGCTAGAACCAGATCCGAACGTCCAAGCCACGATCCAACGGCCCAAAATGAGTTTGCTACCGTGGCCACCCTGGGACCGCGTCGGCTCCAAACGCTCTCTTGTCTTTAAATATTGCTATTTGAGGAACTGACCTACAGGAAGCTCGAGGCCGGAAAGCAATACATGAGGAGCAAGCTGAGTATGCAACCTGATCATGGACGAATGTGTATCTTAGTGCTACCTCATTTGTGCTATATTGAGTGATGTATAATTTGATACATCCTCCTCACGGCTGCCCCATCGACGAACTATAGCTACTAAAGCCTCAAGTGCTTCTGCTGGTATGAACAAAGTTCTGTCGAAGTGGAGAGACGGGTGTAACTTGTCACAAGACAGGTAATGTGATTTCATATACCCACACTATTTCTTTGAGGAAGATCACACATCTGCCGTTAGAGAAGTAAATTTCTGCCTTCCTGCATGCAGTTTATTTTTCTTTCTAAGTGCACCCTGCAATTTCTTTGAAGCATAATGTACTTGCAACAATGAAATATATATTCTAGATTAGCAAAATAGATCTTCTGAGGAGTTCTGGAACTTCTTATATGAATTTGTTTTTTAGGGGTGGAAATCTATGATCTGGTGATTTCAGCTAAGTTGAGAGGGTGTTTAACCCTACTGGTTTTACCCGATAAAAATGACTTCAAATCAGATATCAAAAGTTTGGAGGCCGTATACTCACAAAGTTTTAGAATTTTTACGATGAAGGTTCGGCGCAATTTCAGAAAAAAGGATAAGTTTTGTCTTAACTTTGGGCAGCATTTTCTGATTTGGTTTGCTTAATATCATAACAGTTTGCTTAATATTTAGTTTTGTATGATAATATACAATCTAATTTGCATTGATAAGTATATACTATTGTTGACACCATTTTTGGCACGTGTCAAAAATGATCAGAGTAGGCTAATCGGCAGGAGGAAAGTTACTGTATACGGCGATAGAAGGGTGCCGATGAAAATCAATTTGTAAGGATTGTTGCCGATGAATGGTGGTGACCGATGGGAAGGTAGACTTAGATTCAGAGGCGTTGCTGATAAGATTGGAGATATTATTGCCGATGCCGATGAAGGGAGATTTGAAGACCGTTGCCGATGATAATAGGTAGCATGCCGATGGAGAGGAGGTCGATGAGAATTGCATCGTAATTAAGACGGACAGAGAAATAGATAGGTGTTGATTTCCTTTTCTATGTTTGTTAGAGTACGATTCATATAAGAGTCGCGTGTTTCCTTAGGTATGAATTCGGTGTCCTAGTCGTGTTTAGTTATGTTTCTTTAGATCAGGGTATAAATATAGATTGAGGAGCAATGTAATAGAGATATATCAATCAATATCAAACCAATTTTACTCCTATTTGCATCTACTTACTTTTCGGCGACTTCGTCAATTTGCGTATTTTTCTTTTTACGAGTTCTCATCGATTCGACGAGCTGCATCGCTTCAGTGCGACATTCGGCGATCCTCGAGTTCCGCGTGAGTACCTCTTGGCCGTGGCTTCCGGGCGTATCGCTGTTGTCGGGACCAAAGTACTCGAATCTTTCATCCATATCGATTAACAGGTCAAATAGACTAACACGCTTTGGATATCGATTTAGGTATTAACCCTTTGTGTTTGCAGATCCACTTTTGCATCAACAACTATTTCACACATAAATCAAGCCGCCAGCTCCCAATTGGCAAGAAAGACACGTCATGCTAGGTTGCATAAGGCTTGGTTCACCAGCATCTGACACTCATCCAAATACAAGAAAGGTAGTGGAACATGCCAAATTATCATGTGAAGGAAGTCGGTGTCAGTCTAGACAAGCCTAAAATTAAGATTTGCTAAGATCAGTGAGACACAACACAAGTGGTGTATTTTGCACATGACTTTTTAGTTTGTTGCGTTATTTGTATTGCCTCAGAATGTTTCTGAAACCTACAAGTGACTTGGTAAAATGTTTATTCTATGTTGGGAACTCCCAATGTTTCGCTGACTTCAAGTGAAAGTAATTAGAAGTTTGGAGCATAATACTCCTATTCTTTTTTCCATTGGCAATATATTTTATTGCCATCTCATTTCATTTTCCATGCATTTGTTTTCCCATTGACAATATATTTTAACCATGGTGCACGTAAGACATTTTTTTTCATGTGTTAGTTAAAAAAATACATACATTACTATATGTTAAAACCCGTAGCAACGCATGAGCACTCGACTAGTATATAAAAAATAAAGAAAACATACTTACCTGGACGCTTCGTAGTCGGAAATCCCGCGCTTGCGCTCGCTCCGTCGCTCGTGCACGTGAGGCCTCGCTAGAACGCCGTGCAAGCAGCAGCGCGCTTCGTGTCGTGATTTGCGCGGGATAATTCACGCGCTCGCCGTTCGGCGCGAGGCTACCGTCCGGTCGGTTCGAACCGAACCGGATGATTTCCGCACACAAAGCGCATTTGCCAGGAGAAAGAAGAAAAAGACGACGCAGCGGACTGACGAACCGGACAGTGTGCTAGCGTGTAGGTATGTGTGGGTGTTCATTGCAGGAGGTTGCGCGTCCCTCTCAGAGAGTTGAAGGCATCTGCTGTACCAATTTCATCCCATAATCCTTCCTTAACTTGCGCCTTGTTTAGTTTGCCTCAAAGTTCCAAGTTTTTTCACTCTCTTTCCATCACATCAATTTTTAACCGCTTGCATGGAGTATTAAATGTAGGTAAAAAAATAACTAATTACACAGTTTAGTTGGAAATCACGAGATGAATCTTTTGAGCCTAGTTGGTACATGATTGGACAATATTTACCAAATAAGACGAAAGTGGTACTATTCATCGGTTTGAAATTTTCTTCAATCTAACGAGGGCTTGTTCCTAATAATCACTTCGCGATCGGCATTTCATTCTGCGAGCATTGCGTGGACCACCACGCCACGCAATGCCTGCGAGCGCCAGCAGCGGGGTGGCGGCGTGCCAGATGCCCCGCGACGGCCGTCGGCGAGGAACGGTCGCCGGTTGGTCGCGGTCGGCTGTCTCATTTATTAGTGCCACGGCATGAGTGATCGGCACAGCGAGGACCCCCACGAGGAGCACGACAGCTAAAAAATTGGGTGGGCTGGGCTCAGCTTGGGCCTTGGGGGTCCTCGTGGGGGTCCATTGGACTACATGTATGAGGCTGAGTATAAAAAAAACAAAGGGCCCTTTTAGGCTTTTACCTTCCTAAATTATAGCAGCAAAACCATTTAAATTATCTCCTTTGCTCAAATAAATAAATAAATAAATTATCTCCTTGTCCTGGTTTGAAAAGATTTTCAAGGTGGTGCCAAGTCGAGAGGGTTCCGTGTCACGACGGTCACCATGACCGTGGCAACAAATCGGCAAAGGGACCGTACCTTCAAGCTAATATCCTTACTTATGTCCAATACACACTCATCTTGTTCATGCATCTTGCATTGCAATCCTATCATCATGTTTTACTTAGGCAGTCGTGTAGGAACAAGAAGATAAACTTGGAGCCCGAGTTTGAGTCTGTGGCCAAACCTGGCCTCCTCCACGCTCAAAGTCAATGCTCAAGGCAGGTACCTAAGCATTCTCCCTCTTTTACACATGAACCTGACCATACGCTATTTATTACATGTTTATTATTTATCGTATGATCATGACCTAGTACATTTAGTTGTAGGCTTTCATCATTTTTTGTTCTTAACATTCCTTGGAGTACTATTTTGCATTCTTATAATGTAATCTTACTATCATATTTGGTCAGTATAATCCAAGTACGCGACAAGGGCATCACTGCTTGTGAGTTGTGCAAGTTGCTTGATCAATGACATGTAGAGGAGTAAAGAGCTAAAAGACTGTCCTAGGGTTGTAGCGAGATATGGCCTCAGATGGCATAACTCGTTCGAGCAGGGTTAAGGACCGATTTTTGTTGCATCAAAGCACACTCTCGTACCCACCGCATGCTACTTGTGGGCATGATAAGACTATTATCACATTGCGACTGGATAATTTGATGAATGTGGTGCAATTGGTATGAGGCGGCGCGAGATGCCCGATACTTCTGCTCATTGAACAACCTGTCTAAATGTGGGAAATGTTGGGGCAATGAGTTGCCCATTGTGGGCCGATGCTTTGTATAGGAGGTAGCCTCATTCTTGTGTGGGGGAAATTTGAACCCTTCTCGCGAGATGTTATTTATCATTTTGAAATGACCAACTCTTAGATATGAGCAAGCTCGGCGACACGCGGGCATGACAGTGAAGTTGCGTTGGCACGATTGATGTCCGACCACCACGAGATAGCACCTAGTCCGGGTTGTCTCCTTGGATTTTAGAGACATGTGAGATGTTTGTATTGTATTGCACTATTTTTCACCTTCTTTTGCAGAAGGATGATGAAGTTTTGTACATTTTGACCATCACATGTTGAGGTATACTTGATAATAAGGGCAACCATGCCAAACTTTTGTTTGTAGTAGGAATGTAGGTAGATAGATGAATTTGAGCTATATACTGAGTATGAGATTCTAGGCCACTTATACTGGATTATTTTCCTTTTCAAGGGTTATGTATACCATTTTGGTATAGAGGCCAATATTTTCCTAAAATCTCTATTGTCTAAAACAATGTTACACTAATAAATGGAAACTCAATCACGCGACGCGTCGCACGGAAGCACGAGCGCACGATGCGCCGCATCGTCTTCTTCCTCGCGATCCCACCGCATCGTCTTCAACCTCTGTTCGGGAATCAACGAACGGTGGCTTAGAAGAAGGAGGGGGCCTTGGGAGGCGGCCGAATTGGTGGTGGTGTCAGATTGAGGGGGCAACGAGTGGGGCAGCGGGGGACAACCGGATGGGGTGAAGCCGGCAGCGAGGCGAGATGCTCGAGCTATGGCTCATCTGGTCAAGGTTAGGGGAGGCGGAGTGTAGTGGCGGTGTAGGCTCGGGGAGGGAGCGCGTTGGTGTGGCGAAGATTCAGTCGAAGTTAGGGGTACAAGGTGGAGCGGCGGGGGAGGGCGGAGGACGGCACGAGGTGGGGGGTGCGCGGACGGAGGAAGACGATGGTTGCGCCTTATCTGCCTCGCTTATAACAGTCATACAGGAAACGTTCTTGGTTACAAAGGAAATAAAAATGTTTTAAATATAATTTGTTAACCATGCGTACATCTAAATCATTTTATGTATTTATGAGCTCTTTATACAGGTGATTTAACTTTTAAGTGTTGTACCGTATCTTATTATACATAAGCGAGCTGTTTAGAAAATCGTTGTGCCTATAAAAAAAAGTAAACACCCACATCAAGCGTACAAATTGTCGTGTGAAGTACACATGTTGTGAATGTGAACTGCGAAGCTGGAGTCAGACTTCCACTCTCCTTCCTCAAATGGACGCAGCAGGGCTTTAAGCCCCCAAAGCCTCGACGCCGAGCACAGCTCCGCCGCCACCGCCCCCCCTTCTCACCCGCGGGCTCCTCAGCCTGCTGCTTCTCAATCGATCTAGCGAGGCCGGAGATCCATCACCATCTAGACGACGACTGGTTCCTTCTCGCGTTGGTTAGTAACCCTTGCTCTGATGAGTTCCTTCGTTCTAAGGGAGGATTTGGTAGTGTTCTGAATCAAACACAAATCAATATTTTCTCCATTTCGATCCAGTTAGCCGTCGATTTTTGTGCTGCGTGGTATTACCCTGCTAACGCAATCCAATCCATCCGGCTTTGGTTTGATAGGGTTCGTCTTCGTCAGCGCGCAAGATCGGTACTTGTTCCCGGTGCCTAATTCCGGCGCGGGCGGTGTTGGGGTTTCGATAATTTTGGGGGTTCACCTGAACCCTCATGACCCAGGTGAAGCCCGCCCCTGGGGGAAGGATGCTGACCGTGCTGCGGGTGCACCTCCCGTCGGAGATCCCGATCGTCGGCTGTGAGATCACGCCGTACGTGCTCCTGCGGCGCCCCGACGGCGGCGTCTTCACTGACGACGTGTCTGAGGCCGCGCCCGTGGATGGGTACTTCATGCGCTACAAGTGGTGAGCAGCCCACCTCGAACCTCCTTTATCTCGTCAGTCACAGTCAGTACAATTTATAGTCAACCAAGCACGGTTTAATCCATTTGAGTTGCTATTGGACGCAAACTGCTTCATTTACGTGCTGTTTGATTGGTTCCACAGTAACACAAATGTAAAGAAAATTAGTTCAATCGTATCTCCCACCGGTAACGTCCGCAGCTTTAAATCATTTACGTTCGCATTGGCGTTACCAACGGTACACCATTTCAATACTTGATTGTTTCCAGTATAACTGAGTCATTAGCAATTTTAAGCACATCACATTCTGGTTTGTTGAAGTGTTTGTTTTGTTTTGTTTTGTTTGTGTTATACTGAATATGATATCTGCTCATAGGATGCTACAAGCTAAGATACGTCGCTAGTTTGGATACTCAGTTGGGCTCTTGCTAGACAAATATGATATCTGCCAAATCATGAGTTGGAAATTTTTGCATAGTTTTTGACTGGCATAGTAAATTTTCTGATCCAGCATAATCCACGGGAACAGTAGTCATTTGGAGTAGTGCATTGCATACTGACTGGTAGGTATATGAATAAGTGGATGCTTAAGGCTCACTTTCTAGTTGCTATGTTTTCCTTATTTATGGTGCATTAAGCGCCAGCAAAATGTCTTACAGTGTATAGGATGCTTGAAGCCTTGAATATTGTCTAGAAATGGATGTACCTGCTGAACATGTTACGAGACAACTGGTATAGGATGTGAATGTCACTTTTGCAGTGCTGAGTCTCCATACTCCAAGCAACTTAAAATAATCTTTCATTTGTGATGCCCATTCTTTCTTTTCTCCCCCGCCCCCCTAATCTCCTATAACACAGTTTTGAACTTTTTAGACAAGAATACCCATGAAATCCTGAATATTGATTTTTCTTTCTTGAAGGTACCGCATACAAAGTGATCGTAGAGCCGCTATCTGCAGTGTACACCCAACGGAACAAGCAACGCTTCAGTGCATAGGGTGTCTGAAGTCAAAAATACCTGTTGCTAAGAGCTACCATTGTTCTGCTAAGTGCTTCTCTGATGCTTGGCAACACCACAGGGTTTTGCATGAGCGTGCTATAAGTGCTTTAAATGAAAACGGAACTGAAGATGATGAGTTATTTGGCAGATTTGGTAGTGGCAGTTCGAGCTCAGGGATTATTAGTGCTGCGTTGTCTGGTTCAACATCAAATCTTTCGCAGAGCTCAGGTGTTAATAATGGACCTACACCTGTGTATCCAACAAGCACTGAAAAGAGTTCCGGTGAAACTTGGTTTGAAGTGGGATGCTCGCGAACATATACAGCAACTGCTGATGATATCGGGCATGTACTAAGATTTGAATGTATAGTTGTGGATGTCGAAACACGGGGGACTGTGAGAGCTCCTACTTCAGTCATGACATCCCGTGTGATCCCAGCACCGACCCCGACTCCGCGTCGCTTGATCCCTGTGAATGCAGCTGACGCAATGGGCCACTTTGATTTAGATAGCCGGACTTCTTCTTTTGGGACATTTACTGTGCTGTCCTACAATATTCTTGCTGATACTTATGCAACAAGTGATACATACAGCTATTGTCCAACTTGGGCACTTACATGGGCTTATAGAAGGCAGAATTTGTTGCGTGAAATTATTGGTTACCATGCTGATATTATCTGCCTTCAGGAGGTATGAATGCTATTGTTTTTCATGTTCGAAGTTTAAGGCTCTGATCTACTTCTTTAATTGTTAATAAATCGCACTTGTTATATCAGCATGATGAGTTGAAGAAATTACTGTTGATGTTGTTTTCTTCCTGTCAATCTGTGATATCTTGACATTGCTCCAATGCTTCCTGATACCATCCTTTGCTCTTCCTTCTGTTAATTCTGAGTAACTGTATTGTAGCTATTAGCAATAATGTCATTGTGCTTTCTTCATTGGCCCGTGGTAGGATAGTTTCCCATCATCTTTCTGTTGAATGAGAAGTTCTATCACAACATTTCTGTCTGCCTTCTGGATTGTCTTTAGATTGTTTGATTTTTGTTACTTGATTGTGCTGCATCCTCCTTTAAAACTCATGAAGCATATAACATAAGTGACACCTGAAATTATTCCCTTTGTCATATGATCCACCATCCATGTTTCAGAGAGGAAAGATATTTTTTTTTGGTAAGAATTAGCATAAAAGAAAAACCAAGAGAGGAAAGAGATTTTTTTGGGTAAGAATTAGCATAGAAGAAAAACCATGCCATTTCTATGTTTCTAAAGGTGATCTATATGTTACTATTTGCAGGTACAAAGTAATCACTTTGAAGAATTTTTTTCACCGGAGCTTGATAAACATGGGTATCAAGCTCTTTATAAGAAAAGGACAACAGAGGTTTGCCTGGTTCTTTACTGCTTGCTGTAAAACCTTGGTATGCTGTAGTGCTTAATTTCGAAATATTGCTGTAACAGGTGTACACTGGAAGTCCTCAAGCAATTGATGGTTGTGCTACTTTCTTCCGACGGGACAGATTTTCGCATGTCAAAAAATACGAGGTGGGTGCCTTTATTATTCCTGTAGTGTTTGAATTGACTTGAGACTATCAGCATCTAATACTTTCCGGACTTTGTTCTATGCAGGTCGAGTTTAATAAGGCTGCTCAGTCTTTAACTGATGCAATTATTCCTGCCGCTCAAAAAAAGTTGGCTCTAACTCGTTTGGTTAAGGTACAACCAATCTGGAAACTACAAATATACCATACGTGTTACATGGTCGGTCATTACCTTACATCTATTACTACAATTCTGCTAATCTTTATCTGCCATGCAGGATAATATTGCGCTAATTGCAGTTTTAGAAGCTAAATTTGGTAACCATGGGACTGAAAATCCTAGTAAAAGACAACTTCTTTGTGTGGTAAGTGCTTCCTTACTCTCGCATATTAGCATCAATAATATAATCTCTTTACTGCTTTTAAGATAATCAAAATCATGTCCATGAGTCTGGTGAGAATAGCTATGCTGAAAACCATGTAGCTAGAATAAGGATGTCATGTCATGCAACCTTTTCAGGTCCTGTTAATGAGCGCTAGAGCACCAATATGTTCTCTCATGGTTAGAAAAATAAAATAGAACACCAAATCAGTCAATATTCTTTTTATTTAACATAGTTGTGTTGCTCTTGTTATGTCAGGAGTCTATTTGCATGTTATCTCTTTTCATAATAACCCATGTAATGCTGATTATTATTAGATACAACTTGTTATTTTGATATCTTTTAGTTTTGAGTTCTTTAGGCTTTGTTGTTATTTTTGTGTTGTGAGTAGTTGATGGTATCTTTACCAGTGAGAATGCTTTCTTTTCCTCATCAAGGAGAACCATGCTCTCTCGTGCTCAGTTGCGAAGCTAGGGAGGGGCTGGAGGGTGCCCGCCCCCCTAACTTTGCTGTTTCTACATTATACCCCATAATGACGTAGCTAATCTACCATGTAATTAAAGAGTAAATGCGCCCCCCTCCCCCCTATTGACATTTGTCCCCCTAAATCTAAGTCCTGGCTTCGCCACTGCTCGTACCACATAAATCTGGCACTTCTATTTTTTTTATCACTAGTTCATTTGGAATTTAGTGTGCCACTTCTGTTAGGTCAATGTTTATTGACCATAATTTGCTTGCCATCCTTTTAATAAAACTACCTTTAGGTGTGGGATTCTTAGAATGAAGATAAATGACATGGTATAGCTAGATCCATACATTGATCAAGCCAGACTGAACTGCTCTGCTAGACATGAGGATAATGGTAACAGTTAAGGGAATAAATAAGATATTGGAAGACAGGTAAACTGGTCATTTGGTCGTCTAAGCTTTTTAGCCTGGAAGGTGGTCAACCATATTTTTATTTGGCAAAAGTGACAGGAAAACCAAGGTCCTCACTGAACAGTGAAAAAAAGGGAAATGCAAGACTTTCAGTTATAGACATAGTGTTCAGTTTGGGTATGAAAGCAGAGCTCTTTTGACTAGATCATGTCAAGTATCCCTCCAATTCTTTTTCGTCGGGCTTTTGAGCATATCAATTGATCTTCTTTTATTGTGTAGGTCTCTTGTACCACCTATGTTTCTATTTACTTGTTGTATCTGACATAAATGCGATCTCTGGTCTAAGTGTGTATTGAAATTCAATATTTTTATAACGATAAAGATGTAACTTTGATGGTGGTCTATTCGTATCCATTTTTATGCGATAGCTAAATACTTCTATGGATAATAGTGGTCAAAGTTTCTAAAGTTTGTCTATGTCTGCTGTAGGAGGCATCTGTTTTAGACTGGAGATAGTAATCATATTTTAGTATTTTATGCCTTGCGGATCTCATTTGTTCTTGATTTTTTGCAGGCTAATACACATATAAATATCCACCATGACCTTAAAGATGTGAAGCTATGGCAGGTTCAGATCATCCCCCTTCCCCCTATATAATTGCATAACATTTTATAATTTCTTTACAACAACAACAACAACAACAACAACATAGCCTTTTGTCCCAAGCAAGTTGGGGTAGGCTAGAGATGAAACCCAAAAGAGACGAGAAACAGGGAGACACATAAAGGGACATAAAGGGCACAAGACAAAAGATGTCACGGTTCAGGCACGTTGATTGCTAATCTCCAAGCGCTCCTGTCCATAGCTAAATCCTTGGGGATATTCCACTCCTTAAGATCTCTCTTAACGGACTCGTCCCAAGTTAATTTAGGTCGACCTCTACCGCTCTTTACATTATCGGCCCGCTTTAGAACTCCACTACGCACTGGCGCCTCAGGAGGCCTCCGTTGGACATGTCCAAACCATCTCAACCGATGTTGAATCAATTTCTCCTCAATTGGTGCCACCCCAACCCTATCCCGAATATCGTCGTTCCGTACTCTATCCCTCGTGTGCCCACAACACCAACGCAACATACGCATCTCCGCTACACTCAATTGCTGGACATGTCGCCTTTTTGTAGGCCAACACTCAGCACCATATAACATCGCCGGACGAATCGCTGTCCTATAGAACTTACCTTTCAGCTTCTGAGGCACCCTTTTGTCACAGAGAACGCCAGAAGTTTGACGCCATTTCAACCAGCCGGCTGAAATTCTATGCCTAACATCTTCATCAATGTCTCCATCCTTTTGTAGCATCGACCCTAAATACCGAAAAGTATCCTTCTTGGCCACCACTTGCCCATCGAGGCTAACGTCTCCCTCCTCGTGCCTAGTCGCGCTGAAATCGCACCTCATATACTCGGTCTTAGTCCTACTAAGTCTGAACCCTTTCGACTCTAACGTGTGCCTCCATAGTTCTAACTTCCTATTAACTCCCGCCCTACTGTCGTCAACTAGCACCACATCATCAGCAAAGAGCATACACCAAGGGATATCACCTTGTATGTCCCTTGTGACCTCATCCATCACCAAAGCAAATAAATAAGGGCTCAAAGCTGACCCCTGATGCAGTCCTATTTTAATTGGAAAGTCACTGGTGTCGCCATCACATGTTCGGACAAACGTCACCACATCCCTGTACATATCCTTGATGAGGGTAACGTACTTAGTTGGGACTTTGTGCTTTTCCAAGGCCCACCACATGACATTTCTCGGTACTTTGTCATATGCCTTCTCGAGGTCAATAAAGACCATGTGCAAGTCCTTCTTCTGCTCCCTATATCTCTCCATCAATTGTCGTAATAAGAAAATCGCCTCCATGGTCGACCTACCAGGCATGAACCCAAACTGATTTTGGGTCACATGTGTCACTCTCCTTAGGCGATGCTCGATAACCCTCTCCCAGAGCTTCATCGTATGACTCATCAACTTAATCCCACGGTAGTTAGTACAACTTTGAACATCTCCCTTGTTCTTGAAGATAGGTACTAATATACTTCTCCTCCATTCTTCAGGCATCTTGTTTGACCGAAAAATAAGGTTAAAAAGCTTAGTTAACCATACTATCGCTCTGGCGCCTAGGTATCTCCACACCTCAATGGGGATACCATCAGGGCCCATCGCTTTACCTCCCTTCATCCTCTTCAAAGCCTCTCCGATCTCTGCCTCCTGAATTCTCCTCACAAAGCGTCTGTTGGTATCGTCAAATGAGTCGTCCAACTCAAGGGCAGGACCCTCATTATCCCCATTAAACAGCTTGTCGAAATACTCTCTCCATCTGTCCTTGATCTCCTCATCCTTCACCAGAAGTCGATCTGTCCCATCCTTGATGCATTTTATTAGGTTGATGTCCCTTGTCTTCCTCTCGCGGATTCTAGCCATCCTATAAATGTCCTTCTCCCCTTCCTTCGTGCCTAGCCGATGATAAAGGCCATCATACGCCTGACCTTTTGCTACACTCACAGCTCGCTTTGCAACCCTCTTCGCTATTTTATAGCCCTCGATGTTGGCTACACTCTTGTCATGGTGGAGACGCTTGAAACACTCCTTCTCCCTAATAGCCCTTTGCACCTCGTCATTCCACCACCATGTGTCTTTCGCTTCCCGTTTGCCTCCCCTACTCACGCCAAACACTTCCGAAGCCACCTTCCGGACACATGTTGCCATCTTTAGCCACATGTCGTCGGCATCTTCTCCTTCTTCCCAAGGTCCCTCGTCTAGCATCCTCTCCTTAAACGTCTGCGCTGCTTCCCCTCTAAGCTTCCACCACTTCGTTCTCGCAATCTTGGCCCGTTTGTCCCGGTGGACACGTACCCGAAAGCGAAAGTCCGCCACCACAAGCTTATGTTGAGGGACAACACACTCCCCAGGTAACACCTTACAATCAAAGCAAGCACGTCTATCCTCCCTCCTTGCAAGGATAAAGTCGATCTGGCTCGAGTGTTGTCCACTACGAAAGGTTACTAGATGAGATTCCCTCTTCCTAAAGAGGGTGTTCGCTATCAACAAGTCATAGGCCAGCGCGAAGTTCAAAACATCCTCCCCCTCTTGATTCCTACTACCATACCCGAACCCCCCGTGCACCCGCTCGAAACCTACATTAGTCGCACCAACATGGCCGTTGAGGTCTCCTCCTATAAAGAGTTTCTCGCTGATAGGCACGGTACTAACCATGCTATCAAGATCTTCCCAAAACATTTTATAATTTCTTTAGCTGATGAATTTCATGGCTTTCAAACTCTTGCAGATTCATACCCTCCTAAAAGGATTGGAAAAAATAGCTGTCAGTGCAGACATTCCAATGTTGGTCTGTGGAGATTTTAATTCAACTCCTGGAAGGTTTGTTAGATATTAGCAGCCCTTCTTTTTGCTTCTGTTAGACTTAAGAGTTATTGTCTTTCAGTTTGAATACTTCTAGTGAATGATAAACAATCATGTGGTTCATGTAGTACGTCACATTGGCTTCTTGCAAGGGGCAAAGTTGATCATTTGCATCCAGATCTGGCAATAGATCCTCTTGGAATTTTGCGCCCACTAAGCAAGCTGACACACCAGCTTCCTCTGGTATGTTTAGTCTATCATGGATCTTACCTATTGGTTTCCCTTTTTATTCTTCTTGTGGCTCTGAACAAAGGATTTGCTTCTTCATAGGTCAGTGCATACTCGTCATTCGTGAGTATGGCTGGTGTTGGCTATGATTTGGATCACCAGCGAAGGAGGATGGACCCCGCGACAAATGAGCCATTGTTCACAAATTGCACAAGGGATTTTACTGGTACCATAGATTACATATTTTACACAGGTTAGTGCTTATTGCTCTCTCTCTCTCTTTTCTCTCTACTTTGGCAATCTCTGTTGACCTGGAATAAGTAGATATTGTTAACGTTGTCTTTTAACGTGCTCTACCATTTCAGCGGATTCATTGACTGTGGAGTCATTATTGGAACTGTTGAATGAGGATAGCTTGAGAAAAGACACAGCTCTTCCTTCTCCTGAATGGTCGTCGGATCATATAGCACTCCTAGCAGAATTCCGGTGCAAGCCTAGAGTTAGACGATAATACTTTAGGTATGGCAGAATAATACTATTACTCATGCAGTACTGCCTTCGATTTTACTTTTTTTTTTGTGTGTTAATCGTCTTTGTAGACAATTGGAAGGTCTATCTCCTATTCTTAAGTGGTATGCTTGATTTTGGAACTCACTGAATGCATGAGCTGTTAAAAATTGTGCTAGTATATGTGGCCATGTCTTGACCCCGCGTGGTATTCTTGTCCTCTGTTTTTTTTATACTTTTACTGTCTATATCTCATATCCTATTCATTCATGTTCACCAGGAGGAGTTGTAGGGGAGGGATTCTCGACAATCACACGAGAATGTACCCTCTTGCGGAAGCCAGGAACGAGAAGCCTAAGGGAAAGAGGCTTGTGATGTTCCTCACCCTTTTACATTTCCGCCCTGTTGTTTCTTTAGTGGCACTAGTTGGAATGTGACTTCCTATAGAAGATATATCAATGCAAAGAGAAATAATTTAATAGATTTGTATGGCATTTTTAGTTTTCCAGTCTCACATTCTCGCCCCCTCACCTTCAATGTGGGTTTGTTGCCCACATTTTTGTTTCCTACCATGAATTTACTCTAGTAGTTCTTACAAACTGGAAATGATCCCTTCCATTGTGTATGTCTCTTGAGCGGGGATCAGCTTTGGCGTAGTTTTTTTTGTGTTGAAGATGCTTAGTTGAAAAGTGATGTTGGGTTATCATGAAGGATATGGAACAAATACCTGGTGAGGCTGTTGCAAAGAAATTGAGCTTCACATTGGGGATGCTATATTGAATGAAAACTGTGAAATTTGATGTCTCTTTTGCAATGGTTTACTTGGTTTCTGAAACACCCACCTCAATCAATCATTATGTTTCGATTCTTGAACTTTCTATACTATGTATCTTGTTTCACATGGCAAGGACATGTTGAAACTGGCTTGGAAGAAATGAAATTTCCCCAGTTCATTTTGTAAACCCCCAGGATCGAACTTGCTGGTGGGATAATGTCATGTTGGGCAATGCCAGTGTAAAAAACTGATGGAAAGACAAGCAATGCAAGGGCCTGTTTAGATGCAAAAAATTTGGCAAAATAGACACTGTAGCATTTTCGTTGTTATTTGACAATTAGTGTCTAATCATAGTCTAATTAGGCTTAAAAGATTCGTCTCGTGGATTTCGTCTAAACTGTATAATTAGTTTTATTTTTATTTATATTTAATGCTTCATGCATGCGTCCAAAGATTCGATGTGACGGGGAATGTGAAAAATTTTGTAAAATTCTTGGGGAACTAAACTGGGCCCAAGTTGCGGCAGTCTGTGATGGATGTCACCTGCTGCGCTGGCAGCATCTTGACGCCACTCCCTGCCTACAGTAACAGCAGCCTGTTCACTATTGCTGCCGACAATTCATTGCCGCTGCTATCCCTGGTACGTAAAAGTTAAAGCCGCATTAGATGGCTTGCCTCTCTAGGCTGGTCCTGTCCGTGTACGGCCTGACCGTATCTGAATTCTGAACCCGTTCGGCTGTGCTGATAAACCGGTTGAAAAACACTGTTGGCTGATTTTTTTTGAGAGAAAGATACTGTTTCGGCTGAAAAAATAAGCTGAATAAGACGAATTATAAGCCAGATAAACAGGGTCACAGTTGCTGCTGGTAATCTTCCCCTTTACTGCTTGCTTCCTCTAAGGATTGGGACTGCTTTGTTTTTGTTTTTCTTTTGCCATGCCAATTCGTCCAAGAGTCCTGTGGGATGAATGGGTAGGTTCCGGTGCTTCACCGATGCAATTTTGTATCTAAAACGAACAAAATTTGCGATGCTGGTCTGTGTATGTAGTGGCGGTAGTACTCTAGACAAAGATGTGATATGAGGTGCCCTGATATGAATGCAATGACCAAGGAACAAGAAAAGGTTGGCAATGGTAACGGCCGCAGTAGCCCTCTGTTTCCTGCTGTGAGACTGTGTGCACCGGGTCCGGTAAAATGATACCGGAGGAGCATGTACCGTAAAAACGAGCTGCAGACGAGGTAGCGGGCGTCCGGTACCACACACCTGTCCCCGTCCTGCTGCTCTGTGCCTGGGAGAGCACCCGCGCGCGCGAGCACAAGCAAAAAGAGAGAGAGTGTCTGAAAGAACGTGTCTAACTTTTTCTCGTATAAAAAAATGTTATAACTTACAAACTAAAACACCAAATTAAATTCCGATTGCACCATTAAATTCGTTTTAATAAATTCTTTAAAACAAGATCTCACGTGGATATATTTAGATAAAGTAACGAGTGGGCCCTACCGTGGATAAAGGATGATATAGAGAATGGATGGGTGCGGGAGAAATGAGTATGAAGGAGAGAATCCAGGATGTATAGATGATGAAAATAGAGAATCAGCAGTGCGGACAGCCTGAGTCCGCGATGGTACACGGAGTTTCAGGCTTTCCACCAGACCTGCTCGAGTGCTGCCGCCGCCTGCGACAGTCCCCACGGCGAGGCGAGCATCAATGCTCGAGTTACTGGAGCCATTGGTCATAGCCAAGCCCATGTTTAGATCACCTCAAAATTCCAAGTTTTTTCACCTTCTCTCCATCACATCAATTTTTAGCCGCTTGCATGGAGTACTAAATGTAGGTAAAAAAATATCTAATTACACAGTTTAGTTTAAAATCACGAGATGAATCTTTTGAGCTTAGTTGGTCTACGATTGGACAATATTTGTCAAATAAGACGAAAGTGGTACTATTTATCAGGTTGAAAAAATCTTCGCTCTAAACAAGGGCCAAGAATCAAAGGCCGGACCAGCATCGCTGCACCTGCACCATGCGCTGCAGGGTTGCTCCCGTTCGTGACCGTCAACACGAGGACGAATTGGCAACGGATCCGAGTGGACTCTCGTGGCGTCCATGGCGGCTTTGGCAACGCCATCATACATCATTTCGAGTTTTCGACAGAGCTCAACTTCACGTCACGTGTGGAACGTCGTGGCCGGCACTCGGATCAACAACACCGGGTTTGGGTCCATGAATTCCACTGGAGCAGTGACCACACTCCAGGACGGAGGCTTGCTTTTTTTTACCGGCTCCGGAACGGCACGAGCAGTAGCGCGGCCGGGCACGCCACGTCGCCTCCCCTCTGCCTCTCTATCTCTCGTGCACTAGCATAGCACTGCGAGTCTGCGACGTCGACTCGTCCGGATGCTGCTATAACTGCCCCTCACCAAACCTCCTAGCCAGCGGCGGCCCAGCTCACTCACTCATCACTCACGCTTGAACCGCAGGCCGCAGGGAAAGGAGAGCTAGCAAGACACACACACACGGCCGTCGATGGTGCGGTGGGCGGCGGCGGTGCTGGTTCTGGCGGCGGCGACGGCCATCGCCATGGCGTCCGTGGCGGGCGGCGACATGAGCGCGGACAAGACGGAGTGCGCGGACCAGCTGGTGGGGCTGGCGCCGTGCCTGCAGTACGTGCAGGGGCAGGCCCGCGCGCCGCCGCCGGACTGCTGCGGCGGCCTAAGGCAGGTGCTCGGGAAGAGCCCCAAGTGCCTGTGCGTGCTCGTCAAGGACAAGGACGACCCCAACCTGGGCATCAGGATCAACGCCACCCTCGCGCTCGCGCTCCCCAACGCCTGCGGCGCCACCCGCGCCAACGTCTCCCACTGCGCTCGTACGTTGACGTTGCTTTCTTCTTCTTCACCCTGTCTCTGTCTGCTTGATTCATCTTCTGCTGCCAGTGCCCAGTGCTAGGCAAGCCACAAGTGCCCAGTGCAAATGGCATGATGTCAGTTTTAGCTGGCCGGCCCATGGAACTGCACCAACTGCATTTCAGTTTTCATTGTGGAAATGACATGATGTCAGTAGCAGAAATGCAACTTTGGCCGGCCTTTTTCTCCCATCTAAAATGTATGGCCGCGTTCACTTCCCCTCCCAACCCAAAATATTTTCTCTTACACACATCACATCAAATCTTTCGACGCATGCATGGAGCATTAAACGTAGGTAAAAAAGATAACTAATTGCATAGTTTGTCTGTAAATGTCGGGACGAATCTTTTGAGCCTAGTTAGTCCATAATTGGATAAATTTTGCCAAATAACAACGAAAGATGCTACCGTAACTTTTCAGCTACTTTTCGCGAAGTGAACACACCCTATGTGTATGTTTTTGCTGCAGAGCTCCTGCATATTCCTCCAGGCTCCAAAGACGCCGCCGTCTTCAGCCCCGGCGGCGACAAGGGCTCCACTGCCGCTCCAGGTCAGCCCGCCTCTCCTCCATTATTGCCTCCATGCGTCGCAGTTCATTCTTTTCGAGATTTTTTTTTTAAAAAAAGAGAGATCCTTTTGCCATGATTACACATATTTTGAGCATGTTATATTGTGAAACACTTCAGTACGTGGCCATTGCCGAGTAGAAAATATAGCACATCACGACGATTTTGTCACGCAAAGAAGACAACCCGACCGAATTTTTACTGTTGGCTCTGACGACTCTCTGGTTTCTCTTTGCAGCCAAGGACAACTCGACGGCGACGACCGACCCCCGCGCGCTGCAGGCGACCAACGGAAGCGGCGTCTCCTCCTCGGCGGCGACTGCTGGTGCTGCACTGACGGTGCTGCTCGCCGGCTACCTTCTCCTGCTCGTGCCTGAGCTGTCGCCTAGCTCATTCTAGACCTCTGTCAAGTTGTGCCACCAAAAAAGATTACCAGAAGAATGTGATGTGTTGTTGTTCTAGTACGTGACGCGACAGACAATTTGCTGCTGCTGTTGGAGTTGTTGTTGTAGGTGTACTGTGTTTCCTGTTCTGCTATGGGTACGAGATGTGTACGGCGTGTGTTAAGCTAGGCTAGACGATGGGGTATGGGTATTGCTAGCTTCGATGTAGTACACTGTACCAGTACCTTACGGAGTACCTGTCATCTGGTTGCTGATCCTTCTTGTTCTTGGCACTGTTTTCTGTGAACATTTGACGCATTTGATCAGTCAAGTAACTTCTCACTCCTGGTTTGTCCAATCAGCACAAGGCTGATCTGATCAGAGTAATGGTGGTGGACATCGAATTGTCGATAGGTCAGAGCACACATGCGACAGGCACTGCATTGTGTTTGCACGCACACGCGCAGTAGCCGTGGGCCGTAACGGGCCGGGTTTGGTGCCGAGAAACTGCCATAATGGCCCTGACACTCGGCCCGGCCCATCCTGAATCCAGCACACGAGTTGGCCTCCGATTAGGCCCACCCAGACGGTCTAGTTTGCTTCGTGTGCCCGTTCCCGTCCACGGCGGCGGCCTCAGCTCAATAACAAAGCCAGCGCAGGCCTAGGGTTTCCTTCCTCCTCCAGTGCTCTCCTCGCGCCGCCGCCGCCGCCGCCCCAGTTTGCTTCGTGTGCCCGTGAGCTCGTCTGCCTCCGTCCGAGACTCCGCGCGAGAAGTGAGAGGTGAGCTTCTTTTATCTCCAGTCCATCCATACCTGCGATATGCCGTAGCTGCAGGTTTAATGCTGCGTCGCGTGTTTATTATTTATTCGTTATTTTAGTACCAATTTCCTGTTTGGGGGACTTGATTGTTGTATAAGCTTCCTGAATCCTCTGGTGTTAAGGTGTTTTTTTTTTTCTTGTGCCATGGCTAGTACGTGATGGATGAGTAGCAGTAGCTCTGATTTTGTTCGTTTTAAATGTTGGGTTGGATTGTGTGCTGTGTGACCAGAAATCTGGTGTGGGTGTGGCCGTGTGGGTTCTTACTTATTGATGTGATCTGTAGAGACTTTGTGATAGAACTTTGAAGGGTCTCCTAGGTTTAGATGTGGTTCGTGAATGAGACTGATCTGTAGGTTTGTCTAGTCAAGCATCGAACATCGCATCGTGAAGGACACATATTTCTTTTTTTTTTTTGACCGAAAAGGACACATATTTCTTAGCGCAGTGCCCTTAGGAATCGTAGGTTTTCAGCTTTCGTTGTCGAATTAAACATGGATGTTTTGTTTTACCAAACAAAACCTGATGTCTGCAATGGTTCGAAGCCTCTTGAATGCAAGGTGATATTGATTATTTGGAATCTTGCCACGGCAAGCAAGCAATCTTGGAGAACCTACCAAATGCAACTATGCAAGGTCATGGTAATAATTTGGATTGTGTCATAGCAAGAATCTGTGAACTTCACTTCTCTTTCATACTGCAAAGGCAATCTGCTGGATGCCAAATGGATCGTGTTCTGTCTTTATTTTGTTTTTTGTTTGTGTAATGTTGTTAATTTGTTTGCCAGTTTCTATTTCAAATCTGCGGTTTGAGCAAACCATGTGATAGTTTATGTTTACCTAACTGCAGTTTGAATGAACTCCGTGAACAAAGGATCTGATTCACCTTTTTACCTGACAAATGCTTTCTACAAGTGCAGTATGGACACCCAGGTGAAGCTTGCTGTTGTGGTGAAGGTGATGGGCAGGACCGGCTCCAGGGGTCAGGTGACCCAGGTCAGAGTGAAGTTCTTGGATGACCAGAACCGTCTCATCATGAGGAACGTCAAGGGCCCAGTTCGCGAGGGCGACATCCTCACACTGCTCGAGTCCGAGAGGGAGGCCAGGAGGCTGCGCTGAGGTGGTTGCGTGTCTTGGTGGTTCTTGTATGGAGTTGGATCTCGTCGAATTTGTGCTATGTTTGTTGAACTTGGTGTGACCCTTACAACACCTGCCTTATGATTAGTAAGCCTGGTGATAAGGTTGCAGTTTGGTTTTATGATCCAGGTTGAAAGTGCACTTGTGCTGAGACATGGATATCCTTTGCTATATTAGCTCAATCGATGCATGGATTGAATACTGGTTGAATCTCAGGGTTTGATTCTGGTTGGTAGTATGGTCGTCTATGCGGTTTTGTCATAGTCTGATAGTCATGGTGGTGGTTATCTTAATCTCGACATTTGCTTGATAAGGGTCTTAGTCCTTCACCAGAGGATCTTGTTCTGGTGACCACTTAGATGTTGGTGAGATCATTCTATCTGTATGTTTTCCCATAATATGTTTGATTGAATCAACTATTTTTATGGAGAGCGAGTGAAAAGTTGTTGGAGGGTGCAAAGATATAGCAAACGATTTTTACTCAAATAACTCTAATTAATGATTTTGAGTGAATTTTACAAAATTTCTGTGAAGGGCGAGAATGGCTCTCTAGAGTGCATACGAGATATAGAAAAGCTGTTGGAGGTACAAAGATATAGAAAACGGTTTTTACTCAAATAACTATAATTAGTGATTAGAGCTATAATTAATAATTTAGAGAGTAAATTTTAGAAAGACTCTCGGAGATGCTCTCTAGCCTGCCTAGTATTTTGGAAAAACAAAAAACATGTACACGCCTTGTATAAGGCACTGAGGGAGTAATATATGTTGTGAAACTATAAGGTCAGTTTCATTGGAGTTTCATCTTACTGTTTTCAAGACTCTTATGTTAGAAATAGTGTAGACAAGTTTCATCGCTATGAAACTCATTATCCCATTAAACTTTCATCAAATTTCTCTTCATTAGATACTATGACACATCATCTTATTTAATGCTCATGAAACTCCTAAGAATCAGTGAAATTAATATTCAAAGATAGTAATATTTAATTTAGGACAAAGTTTTTTTTTGACAAAAGAAAAATTATATTAGATAAAAGCTGGGTACATCAACACATTATAAGCACTCTGGATTACACAAATATCCAGAAACTGATTTTCATCTAAATTGTACCACGCTGTGAACAGCTCCAGATCTCAAAACCAAACCTGTACAATGCTTTGCAGTATGGATGACCGTACAGGCAAACATTCGGCAAAAGGACTGAGAACAGATGTCCAACGAACGACAGCCAACGTTCATGTAGGCGGAGTTGATAAACTTCTTCTCTCTGGTGTCTTTCTTCTTCTTTCTACCACCGAAAAATGAGAAAAATTGATTTAAACTTATTCTCCCTAGTTCTTCATCGCGACCACAATAAAACTAAGAAGAGATCAGAGAAAATTATTCCATGACGGCAACACCATCTCCGCCTTTGATGTCGCCGTCAGCAAATAAAAGTCTCCATGTTGTCGTACCGATGAGGATGTTGACGCCGTAGTTGTCGCCCACGTCTTCAACAGAGTCGCCATGGAGAAAACGATTCCACCCTATCCTCTCGTGCCGCCGGAGAGAAGGAGGAGATAAATCCTCAAAACCAAGAAACTTGGCATGGAGAAACCCTAACCCTAATGACTCAATATGCCGAAAGGGGAGGGAGAGGGACCAGCAGTGGTGGAGGCGGGGAGCGGCGGCAGCGGCGGCGCTCCAAGTCGCGAGTCGCGTCGCGTGGGGCTAACTTAGGACAAAGCTAACATGAGATGTAAAAAAAGAAGGAAAGAAAGGAGTGCTATTTAACTATTTTAACATCGCAATCTTTATTTAAAATCATTCTTAGTGCAATTGCAAGTTCCCTTAGAATTTCAATCTCATTAAGGGTGTGTTTGGTTGGGCTTTTGGCTGCAGCTTTTGGTTCCTAAAGCCAAAAGCCCAACCAAAGGGGGGCAAGCCCACAGCTGCTTCCAATAAAAGCATCTTTCTTCGTAATAGAAATGCCGTCAACCACTGTTTTCTCTGGCTTCTGGAAACGAGAAGTTTAAAAAAATTAACCTCTTGCCATCGTTTATGCGTACCGCTTCGCTGTTGTTCCCCCAAGTGACACATTTCTTCTACGCGAGCGCACCAGCACTAGGGATTGGGGTGGCCACGCTTCCTTCTCCGCGAGCGCGCAAAATGGCGGTCTCCAGGCATTGCGAGCTGGGGCCTTCCATGGTCAGCGGCAATGCGGGCACCTGTACCAGTGGCGGCGGCGCCCCTAGGCCCCGCAGCACTACCACCTGCTCTAGGTCCGGGCGTCGTGGTAGGCTGCGTCGGCCCCCTTTAACCGACCGGATCTGGAGGCAACACTCCGTCCCTGAGGCCCTGACTATGGCTTTTAACTTTCTCACCACTCACATTCCACAGTAGTTTTTCCACATTCCACAGCTCACAGCTACTTTTTCAAAAGCCACAACTCAACTAAACACACCGTAAATAACATCTAAGTGATCCGATGCATGGCTATAAAACTGTAAGAGCAAGGTCAATAATAGAACTCCCGGTGTTTGGCTATAAGTGAAGTTATAAAAGGCAACATGTACAATAGTTATATCATATTTCTGCAAAAAGTTTTTGTAGTATGCAGGATCATATCTCATATTATTTTTTTTATTCCTTCTCACATATGCTTGCTACTTGGGCCAATTATTGTATATGCTCTCTTGCCCAACTTATTGCTTGCATGTAGGGGTGAAAACGGTACGGATATTTTCCGACCGTATTCGAGACCAAATCCGTTTAGTGGGGTTCAAATCTGTCCATATCCGAGTCTGAATATTCAACATCCAATACCGTATCCGCATCCGAATATTTAAATCGCATATTTATGATGTCGATATCAATAGTGTCCTATCCGGTATGGTTGATACTATCCGTATTCGAATCCGAATCTGATCAACAATATGAAAACAAATGTAATATCAGTGATATCCGTCCGTATCCGATCCGTAGAGCTAAGCTCTACTCCATATCAACACTGGTTCTGCTATTGGTTCTAAAATAAGAGAGACAGTAGAGATATTGACACTTATTGTTATGGAACGGGAACTGAGAGTTCTGTTTGGAGAGTTAATCTCAAGATATATACATCAAGTGTATATCTTAATAGTTTTTTAATGTTTTTATATGTAATCTAGTATTCATAACAAAAATCATAATATTATAAAAAAATGGGTGAAATGATATCTTTTTTTGTCTCGTGCAATTAAAATATTTACAGGGTATTAAAAATGTTTCACGTTTTTTTTGGTGAGAGGCATGACCCCGTAGCCCCCCACTAGTTCTGCCACTGACCGTGATATTAAGGGTATGCTTTTTACCGTCTTTTTTGTTTTTTTGCCCTTTTTTCGAAAGATTCTCTCAAATATGTTCCTGGCGGAAAGATTTCAAAAAATGGACCCTCAGCTTGGCGCCATTATCGATGGCGCCAAGATATAACGGCATGGCGCCATCTTCCCTGGCGCCAAGACGCCGTCGACGTGGCCACCGTGGCAATCGACGTGGCATTGCTTGGCGCCATGGATCTTGGCGCCAAGGCTTGGCGCCACGGATCTTGGCGCCAAGCAGGCTGCAAAAAGGTCGACCTCTTCTTTTTTCTTCCTTTATCTTCTTTCTTTCTTCTTCTCTTCTCCTCTGGCCGCACGACGCCGCCGCCCACGCCGCCGCCCGTGCCGCCGGCCGCCGCCCACGCCGCCGCCGGCCGCCCCCGTCCGCGCGCCGACCGCTCCCGCCCGCGCCGCGACCCGCGCCGCTACCCGCGCTGCACGCCGGCCGGCCGCTCCTGCCGCGCGCCGCGCGCGCCGCCGGCGTCCGTGCCGGCCGCGCCGCCCGCGCTCGCCCGCCCGTGCGCCCCCGGCCAAGCCCGGCCCTATGCCGCTCCGCCTACCGTCGGCCGGCCGCGCACCCGGCCCGACCGCGCACCCGCGCGCCCCCGCTCGGCCGCGCGCCTCCGATCGGCGAGGCCTCTCGCCCGGCCACCGTCCTCCGCCGGCAAGGTAATTTTTTTTTTGTTCTTACTTAACAATAGTTAGCTAGTAGTACTTAACAATAGTTAGTTAGTTAGTAGTAGTGATTAGTTAAGAATACTTAGTAGTTAGTAGTAGTTAGTATGTATTTTTTAGTTAGTTAGTTAGTTAGTAGTATTGTGCTTAATTAGTTAGTTATGAATAATTAGTAGTTAGTAGTACTTAGTATGTACTTTATATTTATTAGAGACCTATTACTTAGTATTATGTTAGTAGTAGTGATTAGTTAAGAATACTTAGTAGTTAGTATGTATTTTTTAGTTAGTTATTTAGTTAGTTAGTTAGTAGTATCGTGCTTAATTAGTTAGTTAGTTAGTAATGAATAATTAGTAGTTAGTAGTACTTAGTATGTACTTTATATTTATTAGAGACCTATTACTTAGTATGTTTTAATTATATTGGAGTAAAGCAATTGTGCTTCGTTATGTTTTGGAATTAGATGGACAACCTAGTGAGCATTTATTATGGAGGAATTGTGGAATGAGATCGCTATGGATATGTTGAGCTTGTTGACATGCAAAGTGTGCCTGTGCTATTCAATGAGAAGCCATCATTTAGTGAGTTGACTGCAAGAGCTCGTGAGGAGGTACATTGCCGTAGAGATGATGACATCATAGTTGAGGGTGTACTTCACCTAGGTTACCCTCCCAACATGCTAAGGAAGATGATCTCAATAGGTTGTGCAGATCAGTGGGACAATTATGTGAGATCGGTTATGAAAAGTCAGTTCCAAAGTTTGGATGTGGTTGTGCAGCGGGTGCTCGTTGATCCCATCCCTCTTGGGTTGTCCCCGCCAATGGGTGAGCAGGCATATTTTGAACCTCCCATCCTGGAACGTGATGTGGATGCGGAGGTCCCGCCTACTGTTCCTGATGCACAATCTGCCCCCAATGATGTGGCACATCCTCCTCAGGAGATCCCTTTGACACAGAATCATCCGAGTAAGTGTCAATTAGGTGTCCTTTTATCTTTGTAACTTAAGTCTCTTCTTTTCATCCACTCTTCTTATCATCTCCTCTTATTTGTAGCTATGTTGCAGGAGACGTTCCCGATAATGAGGGTGCTCCTCCTGCTGATTCTCAAGTCCAGATTGGAGATGGAATCCGCGCCTCCAATAGTGTTGAAATTATGAATGATTCAGAGCCATATGAGATCGCAAGGGCTGTTGATTCTGACGATGATCGTCCCGTTGGAGAGCTCACGGAGAGTGACGTTGAGATGCTTAAGCGTATTTTTCCCGGCCGTCGTGATCCTATGGTTCATGAGTTCAGTGATCTTACTCATTCAGATCAGGCGTTTGCAGAAGGACATGATGATGAGATGCAGGAAGCTCCAGAGGCTGGTCCTAGTATGGAGATAGAGAAGGGGAGGGTTTTCAATGACCTTCCTGCATTGAAGAGGTGGTTGCAGGCGTTTGCAGTGTTACGCAAGAGACCGTATAAGGTCCTGCATTCCTATGTGGAGCGGCGTTACACGGTTGTGTGTGACAAGGAACGCTGTCCATGGAGGGTTTGTGCAAGGAAGGAAAAGGTCTCCGGAAAGTGGAAGATCACAAGAATTGTCGGGCCACATACTTGTTCTTCACATGACCTCAGCACAAAGCATCGGCAGTTGACATCTACCCTCATTGCCAAGTGGTTGATGAAAGTATTATAGGGAGAGACGAACATGAAGGTCAGGACAATTATCAAAATAGTAAATGAGGTATATGGAGGATATGACATAAGTTATGGCAAAGCCTGGAGGGCTAAGCAGCGGGCGTGGAAGATGATATATGGGGATTGGGAGGATGGCTACGAGCAGCTTCCAGTACTTCTCAATGCAATCAAAGCAGTGAATCTAGGCATGCATTATGAGTACATCCCTAGGCCAGACGCATGAAAGGATGGGAGACAGATATTCTTCTGTGCTTTCTGGTGCTTCCCTCAGTGTGTCGAGGCCTTTAGGCACTGCCGTCTAGTCTTCTCCATTGATGGTACATTCTTGATTGGCAAGTACCGTGGCACACTACTCATAGCCATATCGTGTGACGCAAACAACAAGCTTGTTCCTTTGGCATTTGCTTTGGTTGAGAGGGAGAATAATGATAGCTGGGGATGGTTCTTGAGGCTAGTCCGGATACATGTGGTTGGGCTTGGCAGGGAGGTGGGCGTCATATCTGATAGGCATCAGGGCATACTTAATGCTGTGCGAGAGGAGATAGAGGGGTACGCACCTTTGCACCATCGTTGGTGTACTCGGCACCTTGCTGAGAATCTACTCCGAAAGGATGGTGTGAAGGATAATTTTGATCTTTTCCAGGAGGCTGCTCGACAGCTTGAGGATAGGTATTTCCGGAGAAAGTTAGAGGAGGTCAGAACCGCATCTAATGCAGAAGGTAGACAATGGCTGACATGTTTGATGAGAGATGTGGAGAAATGGACAAGAGCTCACGATGCAGGTGGTTGGAGGTACGAGTTTCAGTGCAGCAACATGGCCAAGTCATTTAATAAGCTGATGCTGGGGATTCATGGTATGCCCATGAACGCTATCGTTCAATTCACATTCTACAAGCTTGTTGCTTGGTTCAACGATCGGCACGCCCATGCATTGCAGTTGCAGAGTGAAGGTAAGATTTGGGCCCCAACACCACAGGCACATTTAGACAAGGCGAAGGAAAGGGCTAGGACACATGAGGTCACATGTTTTGACCATGCCACTGGAAGGTATGAGGTGAAGTATACCAGTGGTACTACATCTGATGGCGAGGTCCGAGAGTCGAGGATTCATGTGGTAGTCCTCCAAGATTTCTTATGCACTTATGGGAAACCAAGGCAGTATCACTTTGTATGCTCTCACCTTGTAGCAGCTGCTAGGCATCGCAACTATGATATTGAGGCTAGGATACCTCACGAGTTCAGTGTTGACACGCTTGTCAAAACATGGAGGCCCCGCTTTGTGCCTTTCCGAGACCCTGGAGAGTGGCCTCCATACGACGGTCCAAGGTACGTTGCAGATCCAGCTTACCGTTGGGACAAGCGGGGCTCTAGAAAGAGGACGAGGCACAGGATGGTTATGGATCAGATACCTGGTAGAACGCGATGTGGTAGAGCGACGCCATTTCTTAATGACCCAGAGCAGTACGAGTGTGGCAAGTGCGGTAGACTTGGCCACAATTCCCGCACCTGCCATTGGCAAATTAGTGAGGTGCGACTTGTAGGTGTTTCTATTATTTAATACCTATCTTATTGATTATCCAATTCTTGCTTTACGTTTAATTGCATATTTATTTAATAACTTACTGACAATAATTTTTTTAGGATGTCACAATTCCACCTTCTGGACCCGGTGTACGACGAGACCCACCGAGGACGTCTCGTAGCGTCGAGGCAGGTAAGATTTTACACTCTCATATCACATACTTCGAATTATAAGTGCATATATGTGTGTCAAGTAACATTTGTATTTCGTTTAAATGCAGAACCTTCCCCTCCTTCGTTCTAGAGTACATGGAGGGTTCTTGGAAATGCAGTACGACGATAGGTACACACTGTACCTATCGAGAGCTGGCCTAGACGTCGTATCTTTCTAGATTCGTCGTGGCCTGCCTTTGTTCAACTCGGCGGGCTTGACTGCGTTGGTTGACAGGTATTTTTTTAACAAATAGGTTGTATTAATAATCATTTGTTCACGCGGTTATGTTTCTGAGAACCAATTTTGTTTTGCTAAAATTATAGGTGGCGACCTGAGACTCACAGCTTTCACATGGCGTTTGGAGAGATGACAGTCACGCTACAGGACTGTCAGAAGATGCTAGGTCTGAGTATTCGTGGGAGGGCAGTGATAGGGCTGTGTAGGTCAGAGGGTTGAAGAGCTAGGGTGGAGGCCTTCCTTGGGCGTGAGGTGGGTGACCAAGGAGAGCGCACTTCTGGTGTCCTTCTCTCCTGGCTTTAGGCTGAGTTCGCACAGTGTCCTCCAGAGGCAGACGAGCAGACGGTTCAGTACTACTGTAGGGTGTGGATCCTATACTTGTTTGGCTCTGTTTTCTTCCCCGACGGAACGGACGACACTGTGTCTTGGATGTGGATCCCTTGCCTCACAGACTGGGACCAGGCGGGTTACTACAGTTGGGGCTCTGCGGTGTTGGCTTTCCTTTACCGTTAGCTCTGCGAGGCGTGCCAGCGTTCTTCACCGTCAGCCTCACTTGGTGGGTGTGCGTACCTACTCCAGTTGTGGATGTGGTCGCGGCTGCCAGTTGCTCGTCCCATGATGTTGGCTCCGCGCGACTGGTTCCCAGTGCATAACGCACGTCTACAGCCGACGTGGCGTACCTGTGGGACCAGGTGATAGTCCCTCACGTGAGGATGGAGCGGGCGTACAAAGAGTACACGGACGAGCTAGACAAGCTAATGGCCTCTAGTGTAAGTACAAATTATTATATATATTGGTTCGAAAAGAAATTATTTATTAAGCTATCTAACTAATTGTTTGGACATGTTGCAGGTGACTTGGGAGCTGTACGCAGACGAGGCCGCACTTCCTTTTGTGGTGAGCAACATGTGTGACAGCGACAGCGAGCTCTACAGGGTGAGGTGCCCTCTTATCTGCTTCTATGCTGTCGAGTACCACCTCCACATCGAGTTGCATGCCAGTTTGGAGCAAGGCAGCGTTGTCCACCATCTCCAGTGTCAACCGGTGTTGACTTGCACAAGTAAGTGTTCTCTTCTTTGTAATCGGACCTTTTTCCTGAAGTTGCACTTACCCATACCACATGATATATGTCGAATAAGATGGATGAAATAATTGTTGGTATGTTTGTATGTCTATGGAATGCATATATATGTGGTTTGCTTCGACATATAAAGGAAACTCTGCCGAAATTTTTAACTTTGCCATACATGCATGCTATAGCCACACGATGTTGACTAACTTCTGTACATGTTTTGCAGGCTCGATCGTAAGAAAAATAGGAAAATATTTGATTGGGCCCATCACCACCGAGACTACATCAAAATGTGGGAGTTGTTCGATGAGAATGTGGACGACAACAACGAGGCGCACACGAACATAGACTACAGGCGGTACCAAGCTTGGAACCACCAAGCGACTCGTCCGAGGCTTAAGCTACAGTGGACACATGATGACTACGCTGACATTGAGTCGTCAGAGGATGAGGACACGGCGTACGACCACTCTACTCGTGTAGGTCGCCAGGTGGGAGCAGGACCGATTTTGGATAGAGTGGTATGTCATTTGCTCTACTTTTATATATCGATTTGCGTAACAATGAATTACAACCTAAAACTTTGTTGTAGGGCAACTCCCTCAGGATGTCGGTCCAAGAAATAGAACGCTTTCGTCCGAGGGTGAGGGACGACGACACACGTAGTTTCCTGGACGTAAGTACCTATAAATATGCAAATATTAGAGTACTAATACGTTCAATACATTGAGTAAACATGATTTTGTGCACTAGAGACTGGCACGTCGGCTACGCCGTATCACTGCGCGCTGTGGTTGCAGGCAAAGTTCCGTTAGGCGCTCGCCTAGGCACGCCTAGGCACGATTAAGCGCGAATTGGAGGGTGCCCGCCTCGCCTATGGGGGTAGGCGGAACCCTAGGTGGGCTGAGGTCGCCAGTAAGGGAGGAGCAGGCGGCGGCGGGCTGGCGAGAGAGGGAGATGGCGGCGAGCGGGCGAGAAAGAGAGATGGAGGCGGGGCGGGCGAGCGAGAGAGATTGCGCGGCTGCAGCAGAGGAGGCTAGCGGCGGCGGTGGCCATGGCAGAGGAGGTGGAGAAGCAGGGACGGGGGGGTGGAGGATGCGAGCAGTGCTGAGGAGGCAGGGACGGGGGCGGAGGACGCGAGCGGTGCGGAGGAGCTGGGACGGGGGCGGAGGACGCGAGCAGTGGAGCTAGGGCGGAGGACGCGACGGTTAGGATATGGGCTTGGGCTGTTTATGGGCCTTTTCTATACAACTCTTGGCCCACAGATGTCCTATTTTTTTATAAACTTTTACAGTAAAATATGAATGGATTTAAAACGCCTAGAAAAACGCCTAGGAACGCCTAGGCGCGATTAATCCCGATTACTCCCTAGGCTAGGGGTCAGCGCCTAGATTCCGCCTGCCGCCTAGCGAAACTTTGGTTGCAGGACAGGCACGACGGAGGACGTGCACGTTGAAAGGTCCTTGTTTGGTTTTGGTAATTGAGTGATAACTTAGGTGGACTAATATGTGGTTATGTGAGATACACAGGAGATTAGTCCACATGTGATGATGTTATGAAGGAGCTTAATGCACATGAGACATGACATGGAGTCATGTGACCAAGGTGGAGAAGATCAAGATGAGGCTTGGCTTGATGGACTGGTTGCTAGGGTGAAGGGCAAGTTGTGTGATGGCTTGGCGCCGAAGGACCAAGGCAACGGTGAAGAGCAAGTGAGGTCAAGATCGATGAACCAATACGGTCACGTGATGATATGAAGTGGATCATATCATTTGGTGATTGGTTGGTGCATGTGTTGCATCAACATCGGAGGAGATGGAATGGAATGCGCAAGGCAAAGGTATAACCTAGGGCATTTCTATTTCACCGGTCATAGGTGGGTAGAGAAGTTGATGACCGGGTTTAGGATAGATGGCCGTACTATCAAGAGGGACAAACTTGTTTGTATATCGGTCATCTAGTGCCACTTGAGCGATCTAACTTTGCATACGTGTTAGGATCGAGTGGCGTGGCAAGTTGAGTGGTTAACTCCTTCGATAAAATGATTATGAAAATGCTAACACACGTGCACAAGGTGGTGATCACTTGTTGGTGTTGGCACATTAACGAAGGCGATGAAGTTTGAGCGGTAGAGAGGGTTTGGGGTCCTCTCTCCCTCCCGCCGAGCTTGCGAGCGCGGGATTCAGGCGTTTTCAAGAAGTTGAAATGTCTATTTTCCACTACGCCGGAAGTCCGGAAAAGAAACGGAGGCGAACGGAGGTCACAGAGGTGACCGGACGCTAAACCGGACGCGGTCCTTGCATGACCGGACGCGTCCGGTTAGTGTTCAGTGTCTGCGTGTTTTTCAGTTCGATGATCGGACGCGAGGCGCGTCCGGTCACTGATGATCGGACGCGTCCGGTCGTTCAGGGAGCTTACTGGACTATAACCGGACGCTGGCACTGTCGCGTCCGGTCATGTTTCTTCAGCGCGTCCGGTCGTTGTTTCGTTGAGCGCTGCTCAGGCGACCAGCGCATCCGGTCATTCTCAGGACCAGCGCGTCCGGTCGTCAGCAGCGCGTCCGGTCGTTGCCAGGGGCGCGTCCGGTCGTTGCTTCGCAGTTAGCCGTTGTTCGATCGGCGCGTCCGGTCAGTTGGACCAGCGCGTCCGGTCGTTTTGAGAAGCGCGTCTGGTCGTTGTTTTGACCGTTGGGGTCAGTGACCGTTGGAGAATCGGACGCGGCTGAGCGCGTCCGGTCAGTTATGACCGGCGCACCCGGTCATCCCGAAAATGACCCAGTGAAGGGGTAACGACTCTATTTGACCGTGGGGTTATAAATAGATGCCTTGGCCAGCCATGGCCGGTAGCTGAGCACACTATAGTCTTTGTGACTTGTGTGGTAGTGCTTGGGAGCCCTCTAACTCACTCATGCTTGATAGTGTTCATCGAATCGAGTGAGAGAGCGATTCTAGTGCGTTGCTTTGAGAGATTGCATCGTGTGGCACTAGGTGATCGTGTTGCAAGCCGGTGGTGCTTGTTACTCTTGGAGGTTGCCACCTCCTAGACGGCTTGGTGGCTTGTGGCTCCGTCGAAGCTCGCAAGAAGATTGTGCGAGGCTCCGGAGAAGCTTTGTGAGGGGGATTGTGCTCACCCCGCGGGGATCGCGAAGAGCAACTCTAGTTGAGCGTGTCATTGAGCTACCACACTTTATGGTGGGTTCTTGCGGTGCCTTTTGAGAGGCTCTGTAACGGATCAACGTAATTATACGAAATTAAGTAAGAAAATCTTCCACCGAGGCGGTTAATTTAACAAACTTAAGCCCGTATAACCCGAGATTCCATGAAATCACGAAGGATTTCCAAACCACTAACATACAACCAAGATCGTACTGATTTAGCAGCCACAATTCACACGATACATAAATCTGATCATAAAGGTAAGATACATCGGAGTTCGGAAATAAAAGTTATTACAACATAGTTCAACATAAAGTAGCGGAAGCAAATAATTTTACGCACACACACTTAGTTCAGTTACAGTGCTAGTCGATAGTCATGGTCCACAAAAGCAGTAGATAAGACAAACAGAAAGACCCTTGCCCAAGGTCCTAGTTGTCACCCATCGCCGGATACAGACAGTTGGAGCAGTACCCGTAGTACATCTGACCATCTGCAACAACAATGGGAACAACGCCCTGAGTACGAGAATGTACTCAGCTAGACTTACCCGTCATAAACTAGAAATAACATGACACCAAGGAGCATGCAAGGCTTTACATAGTGGATTGGCTTGACTCCTTTGCGAAAAGCACAAGTTGTTATGAATGACTAAGGATAAGTGTCTTTAGCATCATTTTTAGGACAACCTATTCATGCTAAATGAGCACCTATGACTAAAACAAACACTTGATTAACCATTAACATCAAGGATTACCATCTCAGGTTTGGCCTTTCCAACATTATCCCCATAACCATCCGTGTTCCATCATTAAAACTACGATGCCATAGCTCGAGTCAAGTGCTCACTAACCGGGAGCGACGGCGATTCGAATCGAATTCCTATCCAGCTGGAGATTTATTCCTCACACAAACCATGCTTCCCCCGTCAGGGTCGCGTAGATCACCAATGACACTTTCCGAGAAGCCGCGGGATAACAATCATGGATCGCACTACCCAGGGACCGCCCGACTGCCAGGACGCACCTTGGGCTCACTCTTCGCGTCTCCGTTACCCCCCTTCCACACCAGTCTGCCAACCCGAGTTTATCCCGGCTCAAAAAGTGTCACTAGCTTCGCGGTCGAAAGGTACTTTATTCAGCCAGCTAAATGTGAGGCATGCGTTCAACATGACAAGAGGGACGAGCAACGATCGGTCCTTAACTGACACAGACGGAATCACTATAGTCCAAAACCCTATAAGACTCCGCCCGGTCTCCGTTTATCCATCAACACTTGGTTACTTTTTATGATCACAATTACAGCTAACCATAACCTGGTATCCACCTATAACTCGCAGGTGACAGGAAATCACCCGACTTCTACCGGTCTAAGCATGGCTAAGCAATTTACTCGATCCTGACCTAACAGGGTAAAAGATAATCCGGTGGCCAAGGTAATAATGCAACAACGGTTTCACTCAACTCCTATAACTTAGTGCAACAATATATAACTATAACTCATGTAATAAGGAAAAACTTTTTATAAATTTAGGAGGCTTAAAATGCTCCGGGGCTTGCCTCTTTCGAACGAACTAGGGTGGTGATCGACGCACTCTGGCAGTTCCTCGACTGACTCTTCCTCCTCGGGCACCTCCTGTGCCTGGGGTTCCTGCTGATCCGTCCAAGCCTGCTCCTCCGGAACTGCTGCCTGCAACTCCTCCTGCGATCCTGTATGATGCAAGTGCATAAGGAAACATGCGAAGAATGCATCGAATTGCGGTGGAGTGCTTTGATGACATGAGATGCAGATGAGCACATGGAATGAGCAGTTTGAATATAATTATTTCTTCTACAAGTTAGTCAGCGTCATCCAAGAACATGTAACCTAAAACATACACCTTATCCTTCTATTAGTTAGCCTACCATCTACACATACAAGTGAACCTAAGCTACCAAAGCTTACCAACCTAACTCATTCATAACATCAGCAAGGCATCATGATGCTTCAAAGATACACCAAACATATTTTATTTCTCTCAATTTCTCATAAAGAATAATCTTTTATTCCCTATTTAGCTAGGGTTACACAACAACACCTATCTCTGGTGTAGATAAAAATCTACAAAAATTACAGTAGACTACTCTTACACTAACTAACCTACCACTAAATTTTCATGAGAATTGCACAAGTAAAACTGCCTGTACAAAATAAACAAGCTATAGCCTAATTGTGAGCATGAATTTATTTTATACTAGAAAAAGTGTCAAACAACAGATTTCACAATTTTCTTAGGTTACTAACAGTAAACCAACATACTACAAAAATTATCAGATGTATGTTGTATACAAATTTTGCTCTATAGTAAAAATAACAGATATTACCAATTAAAAGCATTTGAACTACACTTCAATATTTTTCCACAGAACATGCTTCACTGGCATTTTTCCTAGAAAGTACATCACTAATAAAGACTAATGTAACAAGAATCATATTTTTCCCTCTATTATTTTATTTACTACACTTTTTCTAAGATAACAGCATATATAACAATTAAATAAGATTGCACAGTAGAGTGTCACAAAAATCACAAGAGATATTTTTAAACTGTAGATCTATTCAAAAGGAACATTTCACAATTTGTTTCATGATTTTTGGATCTATAAATCTTGAGATACAATTTTTGGAAGCCTTTTTCAGATTTTCTGGAAATCAATTTCTTTAAAACCGAAAATCAAAACCGGCTTTAAACGCTACGTGCACACCGCTGTGACACCCGGAACCGAAACGCTGAGACAGACAGGCGGGACCCATGGGTCAGACGGGCCCATCCGTCAGCCGTAGCCGGCCAGAGGCGGTGCGGACCGCCGGGATCTCGCCGCCGGCGAGTCCTCCGACGACGGGGAGGGCACCATCGTGTTCCTCTCACCGACGCGAACCCAGTGGTGCCTAGTGGATGGCCAGACGAGCTCGGCATCGAGCTCGTCGGCGAGCATGGCGGCTCGGCGGCGCGGGACGCCGTCGACCGGCCAGCTCCGACCGAGAGGAGCTGCGCGGTAAGGTCAGCAAGAATCGCGGTGCAAGTGCGGTGCTCGTGCGCTTGAGAAGTGGACGAGAAGTGGCGTGGAGGGGTGCGGCCCACGGAGCGGGTCACTCCGGTGAGCTCGGCCGGAACTCCGGCGAGCCATTACCGCGGGTGGAGACCGAATCCTAGCGGGCTGTGGTGAGCACCGGATGCACCACGGAAAGGCGCAGCGAGGGCGAAGACGGAGGCGGAGGCGGTGAGCCGGAGCGGCGGCTAAGGCGGTTGCGGAGCTCGGGAGCCGGCGATGGCGAGGCGGAGCTCTGCTGCTGCTGCGGCGGGCGGGCGAGGGAGAATGGAGGGAGCAAGCGAGGAGAACGAGCGCGCGGAGGGGGGTAAGCGGGCGCAGACGCTGCGGGGGCCACAGGGGCGCGTGTCGCGCGACGTCGCCGCCGTTCGGCCACGCGGCGGCCGAACGCTGCCGCGGCGCCACGACGCCACGCGCGGGCGCGCGCGCGGGCGGGAGGGAGAAGACGCAGGCGCGGGCCGGGCCGCCAGCGACGCTGGGCCGAAAGGGAAGCCGAAGCCCACGAAGGCGAAAATCTGATTTTTCTTTTTCAAAATATTTTCAGATTTAATTCTTTGTTTCAAAATTGAATTTGGAGATGAAAAAGAGGTTTTCAGAAATTTGGCCCAAAATAAAAGTTGTTCAAAATTTTATTCTCTACAACTTTCATATAGAGCACTTTTCAAAATTCTCAATAGATTTTGAATTTGAGATTTAAAGCTAATTTAAAATCAAAAACTCATTTACTTAGAATATTTTTAAAACAGAATTTGAGGAAGACTTGAATTCAAAATTTTGCTCCAATAATCAAGTTGATTTATTCTAGATTATTTAAAATTGCTACTTCTCAAAAGTTCACCAACTTTTTAACACTTATATCAAACTTAGGGTTCCCATTTATTTGTTTTTCAAATTAAATTTGAAAGAGCTACAATTCAAATAATGCTAATCATGCAATGATGTTGAATGCTTATGCTTTGAATGATAATGCATGCTTAACACCCAGGGGTGTTACAGCCCTCCCCCCTTATAAGAATCTCGTCCCGAGATTTTGAGTTACGAACCACTTATCGTAAAAAGCTTTATACGCGGTTTGAAGATATTCTCCCGTTTCCCAAGAAGCATCGCTCTCATCATGGTGGCTCCATTGAATCTTGTAGGTTGTGACCACTTTATTTCGAGTGACTCGGTCCTTAGCATCTAGGACTCGAATCGGTTGCTCGCGATACTCCAAGTCTGCCTTGATCCGAATACCCTGAGGTTCTATCCTCTCCTCTGGAACACGCAGACACTTCTTCAGTTGGGATACGTGAAAAACGGGAAATATCGAACTCATCTCTTCTGGTAACTGCAACTTGTACGCCACGGGACCCTTTTTCTCTATGATCTGGTATGGTCCTATATATCTTGCAGACAGTTTCTTCTTGATTCCGAACCGTTTCTTCTTCATTGGGGTAACCTTCAAATAGACATAGTCACCCACTTGGAAATCCAATGTTCTTCTTCTCTTGTCTGCATAACTCTTCTGACGAGACTGTGCAGCTTGCATGTTTTGTTGGATAACACGGACCTTTTTCTCTGCCTCATCTACAAAATCAATTCCATAAAACCTTCTTTCTCCAGGCTCTACCCAATTTAACGGTGTCCTGCACTTCCTGCCATACAAAGCTTCAAAAGGTGCCATCTTGATACTCTCTTGGTAACTGTTGTTGTAAGCGAATTCTGCCAACGGTAACCAGGATTCCCATGAGCCTCTGGATGATAGTACACAAGCTCTAAGCATATCTTCTAGTACCGCATTAACTCTTTCTGTTTGCCCATCAGTCTGTGGGTGGTAAGCCGTGCTACGAATCAAACTAGTACCCAAACCTTGATGCAGATGTTCCCAAAAGTGAGAGGTAAACTGCGAACCACGATCGGACACAATCGTTTTTGGTATCCCGTGCAATCGGACAATCTCGGCAATGTACTTCTCTGCATATTGAGGTGGTCGGAATGTCGTCTTAACGGGCAGAAAGTGAGCTGTCTTGGTGAGACGATCTACTATTACCCAAATAGAATCATGGCCCTTTTGTGTGGTGGGGAGACCAGTGATAAAGTCCATACTTATATCATCCCACTTCCAATCGGGTACCGACAAAGGTTGCAGAAATCCTGCAGGTCTCATGTGAAGAGCTTTAACTCTACAACACATGTCGCAACGAGCAACGTATGCTGCAATTTCCTTTTTCATCTTAGTCCACCAATAACAGGGTCGCAAATCTTGGTACATTTTACTACTTCCGGGGTGAATAGATAACTTAGAACGATGGGCCTCATCCATCAACTTGTTCTTAAGCTCTCTATCCTTAGGTACTACCAGGCGATCCTTGAACCATAACACTCCTTGGTCATCCAATCGAAAGTGTTTGGTGGGTTCTCTCTTCATCCTTTCTTTGATATGAAAGATTCCCTTATCTGTTTTCTGACCATCAAAGATCTGGCTTTCCAGAGTACAACTGATCTGAATATTATGCAACACAGCAGGATGTAACAAATTGAACCCTTCTTCAAACAACGGTTGCACATCAATAGCATGGGATTTTCTGCTCAGTGCATCTGCTACTACATTAGCCTTTCCAGGGTGATAGTGCACGTTCAGATTATAGTCCTTTATCAACTCTAACCATCTCCTCTGTCGCATGTTCAACTCAGATTGGGTAAAGATGTATTTGAGACTCTTATGATCTGTGAAGATATTACACACATTACCTAACAGGTAGTGCCTCCAAATCTTTAGAGCATGCACCACTGCTGCAAGCTCTAAATCATGTGTAGGATAGTTAACTTCATGCTTCCTCAATTGCCGTGAGGCGTAAGCAACGACTTTTCCATTTTGCATTAGCACACATCCTAACCCATTCTTGGATGCGTCACAGAAAACATCAAACGGCTTTTCTATATCTGGTTGGGCCAGAACAGGAGCAGTGGTCAACAACTTCCGCAAGGTACAGAAGGCTGCTTCGCACTCCTCTGTCCATACAAACTTATGATCCTTCTGTAACAGGCTTGTCATTGGTTTGGCAATCTTCGAGAAATCTGGTATGAAGCGACGGTAGTAACCGGCTAAACCAAGGAAACTGCGAACTTCGTTAACTGAAATTGGTGACTTCCAGTTCATAACCTCTTGTACCTTACTGGGGTCGACAGAAATGCCATTTTCAGACAACACGTGGCCGAGAAAAGGAACTGTCCTAAGCCAGAACTCACACTTGCTGAACTTAGCATACAGTCGATGTTCTCTGAGTCTAGTCAAGACTATCCTGAGGTGTTCCGCATGTTCTTCTTCATTTTCTGAGTATATCAGTATGTCATCAATGAACACTATCACAAACTTGTCCAACTCGGGCATGAAAACCGAATTCATCAGGTACATAAAGTATGCAGGAGCATTTGTCAATCCGAAGGACATGACAAGATACTCGTACAAACCATATCTGGTAGAGAACGCAGTCTTAGGCACATCTTGCGGCCTAATTTTTATCTGGTGGTACCCTGATCTCAGATCTATTTTAGAGAACACTTTGGCTTTGGACAATTGGTCAAACAAGATATCAATCCGAGGAAGAGGATACTTGTTTTTAATTGTCACTGCATTCAGTGGCCGATAATCCACGCACATGCGTAAGGAGTTATCCTTCTTCTTTTTCACAAACAGAGCGGGGCATCCCCATTCGGACGAGCTAGGACGAATCAACCCTTTCCTTAGCAAATCCTGAAGTTGCTTTTTGAATTCTGCTAACTCATTGGGAGGCATCCGATAAGGCCTTCTTGAAATCGGTGCTGTTCCTGGAATTAACTCAATGGCAAACTCAACCTCTCGGTCTGGTGGAAGTCCAGGTAACTCCTCTGGAAACACATCTGGAAACTCACAGACCACTGGAATCTGGACTAGCAGAGTAGTTTATATCGCACAAGATGTGCTAGCTAGGTCTACCCTCCGAGGTAGGACCACCCGAAAGGTGCCTTCCCCACTGGGTTCCTTAAGAGAGATACTCCTTCCTCCAACATCAATTACAACTCCCATTTGATTCATCCAGTTCATACCCATGATCACATCCAAAACTAACCCTGGCATGACTATCAGGTTAAGCTTATATTGCCGGTTCGATATGTTTAGGGTTACTCCCTGAACAATCTGATTAGTCAACAGATCAGCCCCAGCTGAACTGATCTTCTATGCACATTCCAATTTGACTATCTTTTGCTCATGTCTCTTAACGAATGCTTGACTTACAAAGGAATGAGATGATCCGGAATCAAACAAAACTACTGCAGGATGATTGTTGATAGAAAACATACCAGCTATCACCGGTTCTCCCTCAGGGATGTCATCCACAGTGGTGTGGTGCACACGAGCTTGATACTGCGTTTGCTGTTTCTTAGGGTAGGGACAATACTTTGCAAAGTGTCCAGGTTGGTTGCAGTTGAAGCACGGTCCCTTCACCTGAGCCACAGTTCCAGATGAACTACCTTGTCCTGCCTTTGCTTGAGGCAATGCCATCTTGAACGGCTTCTGGTTCCTCTGGGGTGGCTGCGCATTCTGATTCTTCCTTTGCGGTGGCCTAAACCTTGCACCTGGGGCAGGCGATCGATAAGCTGGGCGGTTGGCTACTGGGGTCCTGGACTGAGACAAACCCGACTCGAAAGCCCTCTTACGAATCTTGGAAGCAGCATACACATGGTTGTTCTTCTCTTGCTTCAAACAGTCGCTAACGAAGTCATTGAAACTAGTCCTCATGTTTGTACCCACATGTTTCATCATCTTGGGACTCAGGCCTCTCTTGAAACTAGCGATCTTCTTGGCATCAGTATCCACCATGTCCGAAGCATAACGGCTCAGGTTATTAAAGGCATGCAGGTATTGAGTCACAGTCTTCGTGCCTTGATTTAATGCCAGGAATTCCCCAAGCTTCATCTCGGTCAGACCGGGTGGAATGTATGTTCCACGGAAGGCTTCAGTGAACTCCCTCCAAGAGATATGGGCATGGGGAGGAAAAGTGGTGCGGTGATGCTTCCACCACATTCCTGCCGGACCTTGAAGCTGATGAGCTGCGTACTCAGTCTTCAACACTTCAGTCATTCTTAAGACACGAAACTTATCTTCCATCGTATTAATCCACTCTTCTGCATCTAAAGGTTCTGCGGCTTCCTTTAAGATCGGTGGACGAGTATCCATGAAGTCCTTGAAACTGCTGTACGGATTTGCTTCGTGACCTCCCGGATTTATCCCCCGACGGGTATTATCTGCGATACTGCGCAGCGCCGCTTCCATATTCTGTTGCATGCTCTCCATGTTTCGTTGGCTTCCCAGGAATTGGGCGAAAAACTGTTCCGCAGTGTAAGGTGGAGGAGGCGGTGGTGGATCCCGATCATCATTAGCAGCTGCACTGCCACCAGCCTCAGCGGTACCATACACGGTACGACGAGTGTTCGGCATCTGCATGTTTTAGCAACAATAATTATTAGGTGATGTTGTAGGAATTGCGACCGACTGAAAAATCATGCCGAACTGAATTCACTGTAGAGAATAAATTCATACAATAAAACAGGGGCACAATAAGTCATTCCAATTAACACAACATCACTAATTATATTACTTAAAGCACACACATCGCGTCCATTACAACCAAGTTGCCAGCATACATACACTGGACTTTTGACGTTCGGATACCGCCACAAACACATCCAAGCTTTCCAACCTTACATCAAGCTTTAGTCTTTCTACTCATTATTACATGTCCAAAGTGCCAACAAGCAAAAGATCATGCAAACGGAACCTAGTAGCTAGTGCAACAACTACTAGCCTACTCATCGTGATCGCTATCTAGGTCCGAGACGTTGGCGTTGTCGCCAACTGCAGCGTCGTCGTGCTCCTCAGCTGGTGCCACGGGCTCTTCAGGATCTTCGTCTGCATCCAAATCCATCTCTGCTGCGCCAGGAAGGTCATAAGGGTTAAGCTGATTGTTCAGCCGATGGACCTCTTCATGCAAGTTATCGTTGTACTCTTCGGCATCAGCCAGCCGCTGCTCGAGCTCAAACTGTCTAGCTCTCAACACATTCTCTGCGGACCAGGCTTCATTCCTCTGATGGAGCACATGAGCCAACATGCTCTCAGCATTCCTGTGGGTGGTGGTCAGTTGCCCAAGCTGCTCTCTCAGGGCACGTACATCTCCCTCAAAAATCATAGTCCTCTGAGTGGCCTGATCTCTCTGACGAGTCAACTGAGCCATCTCAGCAGTGAGCCTCTCAATCTCGGCGTCGTGATCTCTCTGAAGCTGACGGCGGTCATCGCGAGCCTGACCAAGAGCACTAGAAACACGTCTCAGACTACCTTCCACTCCATCGAAGGCCCTCATCACTGCGAACATGGCACTCATAGCGGGGTTGTCACTGTTCTGTGCCTCTGCTGCGCTAATCTCTAGAGATCTGCCCCTTGTTTGCTGCCACGAGTCAGTGGAGGGGTTGCCCCTCGGAAAGACTCCCACTATAGTTGCTGCCAACTCCTGAGGAAAGCGATCCATGATATCTCTCAGGATTCCAAAGGTTTCCCTCTCAGCGGCTTCTTCAGGGGTCCTGCCAGTTGACTCAAAACGCCAACCGGTCCACTCAGAACCATCACCTCGGGGACGAACTACTGCTTCCACAGTCACCAAAAGTCCTTCACCCAACCGCTCATTTGACCAAAAGTAGCGGGGCTCCATCCCATCATGATAGCCTACATAGCTGAGCACTCTCCACAAGAGTGTAGGCATCCCAAACTCTCTAAGAAAAGTGTGACGCTGGCGAGTGCGCGGAGCAAGCTGATGACGGGGAGCTCTGCCGGTGGACTTGCGAGCGGTCTGCTTGGTACGTGCCATCTGTAGCAAAAATTTTATTACCGTGGTGAGAATAGATTTTTAAGTTGGCATTTTTATCGAAATGAGATAATCAACTTATAAGGGGAGGAACAGTGCCATGAATGAAATGCACACATGATGCATGCACGTTCAGTACGTCCTCACAAACTTAGAAAACTAATGACTACTAACGGAATAAACGGTGGCATACAACGATCTCTTGTAACGTAACTAACACGTACTACTCGAAAGCGTTGTTATGTACCTGCAGAAAAGAAATCACTTCAGCCCAAACCTCACAGTATGAAAACATGCAGAAAGCAGTAAAGTAAGTTACTCGCTCTACACGCATCCCCAGATACGAGTATAACGGTAACAACTACCCGAATCGTCGTCCTATTGACGGCATCGTCACTGCATGACGAAATTCCCCACAATTTGGATACCCTCATACGAACATACGCAGGGCACGTAAGTATTTTGGTATCACATAAGCACTCCCCTAGATCGGCAGTGTATCCGACCATGCACTCACAACTCTCACTTACCAAGGCGTAGAGGTAAAGGATCCATACATTACCACTCAAGTGAATGGCACTCATACCATAGCACGCCATATGAGCGACGAAATTTAAAATATGATGCAAACCCCCAAGTTAGTACTTAATTAAGACACCTAGAGTCCTTATCGGGCATAAAGGATATGACCACTGGCACACTTTTAAGTTCAAAAGCTTATTTGAAAACACAGTTTTATTTTTAAATACTCATGTGAACAGTAGCATGCTAAACCTTGCTCCGATGCCAGCTGTAACGGATCAACGTAATTATACGAAATTAAGTAAGAAAATCTTCCACCGAGGCGGTTAATTTAACAAACTTAAGCCCGTATAACCCGAGATTCCGTGAAATCACGAAGGATTTCCAAACCACTAACATACAACCAAGATCGTACTGATTTAGCAGCCACAATTCACACGATACATAAATCTGATCATAAAGGTAAGATACATCGGAGTTCGGAAATAAAAGTTATTACAACATAGTTCAACATAAAGTAGCGGAAGCAAATAATTTTACGCACACACACTTAGTTCAGTTACAGTGCCAGTCGATAGTCATGGTCCACAAAAGCAGTAGATAAGACAAACAGAAAGACCCTTGCCCAAGGTCCTAGTTGTCACCCATCGCCGGATACAGACAGTTGGAGCAGTACCCGTAGTACATCTGACCATCTGCAACAACAATGGGAACAACGCCCTGAGTACGAGAATGTACTCAGCTAGACTTACCCGTCATAAACTAGAAATAACATGACACCAAGGAGCATGCAAGGCTTTACATAGTGGATTGGCTTGACTCCTTTGCGAAAAGCACAAGTTGTTATGAATGACTAAGGATAAGTGTCTTTAGCATCATTTTTAGGACAACCTATTCATGCTAAGTGAGCACCTATGACTAAAACAAACACTTGATTAACCATTAACATCAAGGATTACCATCTCAGGTTTGGCCTTTCCAACATTATCCCCATAACCATCCGTGTTCCATCATTAAAACTACGATGCCATAGCTCGAGTCAAGTGCTCACTAACCGGGAGCGACGGCGATTCGAATCGAATTCCTATCCAGCTGGAGATTTATTCCTCACACAAACCATGCTTCCCCCGTCAGGGTCGCGTAGATCACCAATGACACTTTCCGAGAAGCCGCGGGATAACAATCATGGATCGCACTACCCAGGGACCGCCCGACTGCCAGGACGCACCTTGGGCTCACTCTTCGCGTCCCCGTTACCCCCCTTCCACACCAGTCTGCCAACCCGAGTTTATCCCGGCTCAAAAAGTGTCACTAGCTTCGCGGTCGAAAGGTACTTTATTCGGCCAGCTAAATGTGAGGCATGCGTTCAACATGACAAGAGGGACGAGCAACGATCGGTCCTTAACTGACACAGACGGAATCACTATAGTCCAAAACCCTATAAGACTCCGCCCGGTCTCCGTTTATCCATCAACACTTGGTTACTTTTCATGATCACAATTACAGCTAACCATAACCTGGTATCCACCTATAACTCGCAGGTGACAGGAAATCACCCGACTTCTACCGGTCTAAGCATGGCTAAGCAATTTACTCGATCCTGACCTAACAGGGTAAAAGATAATCCGGTGGCCAAGGTAATAATGCAACAACGGTTTCACTCAACTCCTATAACTTAGTGCAACAATATATAACTATAACTCATGTAATAAGGAATAACTTTTTATAAATTTAGGAGGCTTAAAATGCTCCGGGGCTTGCCTCTTTCGAACGAACTAGGGTGGTGATCGACGCACTCTGGCAGTTCCTCGACTGACTCTTCCTCCTCGGGCACCTCCTGTGCCTGGGGTTCCTGCTGATCCGTCCAAGCCTGCTCCTCCGGAACTGCTGCCTGCAACTCCTCCTGCGATCCTGTATGATGCAAGTGCATAAGGAAACATGCGAAGAATGCATCGAATTGCGATGGAGTGCTTTGATGACATGAGATGCAGATGAGCACATGGAATGAGCAGTTTGAATATAATTATTTCTTCTACAAGTTAGTCAGCGTCATCCAAGAACATGTAACCTAAAACATACACCTTATCCTTCTATTAGTTAGCCTACCATCTACACATACAAGTGAACCTAAGCTACCAAAGCTTACCAACCTAACTCATCCATAACATCAGCAAGGCATCATGATGCTTCAAAGATACACCAAACATATTTTATTTCTCTCAATTTCTCATAAAGAATAATCTTTTATTCCCTATTTAGCTAGGGTTACACAACAACACCTATCTCTGGTGTAGATAAAAATCTACAAAAATTACAGTAGACTACTCTTACCTTAACTAACCTACCACTAAATTTTCATGAGAATTGCACAAGTAAAACTGCCTATACAAAATAAACAAGCTATAGCCTAATTGTGAGCATGAATTTATTTTATACTAGAAAAAGTGTCAAACAACAAATTTCACAATTTTCTTAGGTTACTAACAGTAAACCAACATACTACAAAAATTATCAGATGTATGTTGTATACAAATTTTGCTCTATAGTAAAAATAACATATATTACCAATTAAAAGCATTTGAACTACACTTCAACATTTTTCCACAGAACATGCTTCACTGGCATTTTTCCTAGAAAGTACATCACTAATAAAGACTAATGTAACAAGAATCATATTTTCCCTCTATTATTTTATTTACTACACTTTTTCTAAGATAACAACATATATAACAATTAAATAAGATTGCACAGTAGAGTGTCACAAAAATCACAAGAGATATTTTTAAACTGTAGATCTATTCAAAAGGAACATTTCACAATTTGTTTCATGATTTTTGGAGCTATAAATCTTGAGATACAATTTTTGGAAGCCTTTTTCAGATTTTCTGGAAATCAATTTCTTTAAAACCGAAAATCAAAACCGGCTTTAAACGCTACGTGCACACCGCTGTGACACCCGGAACCGAAACGCTGAGACAGACAGGCGGGACCCATGGGTCAGACGGGCCCATCCGTCAGCCGTAGCCGGCCAGAGGCGGTGCGGACCGCCGGGATCTCGCCGCCGGCGAGTCCTCCGACGACGGGAAGGGCACCATCGTGTTCCTCTCACCGACGCGAACCCAGTGGTGTCTAGTGGGTGGCCAGACGAGCTCAGCATCGAGCTCGTCGACGACCATGGCGGCTCGACGGCGCGGGACGCCGTCGACCGGCCAGCTCCGACCGAGAGGAGCTGCGCGGTAAGGTCAGCAAGAATCGCGGTGCAAGTGCGGTGCTCGTGCGCTTGAGAAGTGGACGAGAAGTGGCGTGGAGGGGTGCGGCCCACGGAGCGGGTCACTCCGGTGAGCTCGGCCGGAACTCCGGCGAGCCATTACCGCGGGTGGAGACCGAATCCTAGCGGGCTGTGGCGAGCACCGGATGCACCACGGAAAGGCGCAGCGAGGGCGAAGACGGAGGCGGAGGCGGTGAGCCGGAGCGGCGGCTAAGGCGGTTGCGGAGCTCGGGAGCCGGCGATGGCGAGGCGAAGCTCTGCTGCTGCTGCGGCGGGCGGGCGAGGGAGAATGGAGGGAGCAAGCGAGGAGAACGAGCGCGCGGAGGGGGGTAAGCGGGCGCGGACGCTGCGGGGGCCACAGGGGCACGTGTCGCGCGACGTCGCCGCCGTTCGGCCACGCGGCGGCCGAACGCTGCCGCGGCGCCACGACGCCACGCGCGGGCGCGCGCGCGGGCGGGAGGGAGAAGACGCAGGCGCGGGCCGGGCCGCCAGCGACGCTGGGCCGAAAGGGAAGCCGAAGCCCACGAAGGCGAAAATCTGATTTTTCTTTTTCAAAATATTTTCAGATTTAATTCTTTGTTTCAAAATTGAATTTGGAGATGAAAAAGAGGTTTTCAGAAATTTGGCCCAAAATAAAAGTTGTTCAAAATTTTATTCTCTACAACTTTCATATAGAGCACTTTTCAAAATTCTCAATAGATTTTGAATTTGAGATTTAAAGCTAATTTAAAATCAAAAACTCATTTACTTAGAATATTTTTAAAACAGAATTTGAGGAAGACTTGAATTCAAAATTTTGCTCCAATAATCAAGTTGATTTATTCTAGATTATTTAAAATTGCTACTTCTCAAAAGTTCACCAACTTTTTAACACTTATATCAAACTTAGGGTTCCCATTTATTTGTTTTTCAAATTAAATTTGAAAGAGCTACAATTCAAATAATGCTAATCATGCAATGATGTTGAATGCTTATGCTTTGAATGATAATGCATGCTTAACACCCAGGGGTGTTACAGGCTCGGTGTGTGACCGATTAGCCGCCGAACCACGAAGTGTTGGTCGACACAACGGGAACGTAGCTTGGTGGCAACCAAGTGAACCTCGGGAGAAAAATCACCGCGTCAACATTGTTCTTCATCTTCTCAGTGGTTTGCCTTCGTACAACACAAGCTTGTATTTACTTTCATATATACTTGTGCTTGTGTAGTTGCTCTCTTAACTAGTTTGCTTGTGTAGCTTGCTAGTTGTCTTCTTGCTTGTGTAGCTAGAAGCTTCCCCTTGCATGACTAATTTGGTTTGTGTAACCTTGTTAGTCACATTGCTTAGTTTGTGTAGCTAAGTGACTTGCGCTCTCTAATTTGGCATTAGTTGCCTTGTTATTGAGCTTTGCTAGTGAGCTTAGGAGCTTTGTGCTTTTGCTTCACTAGTTGTGTAGGAGCTCCCTCGGTTGACAAAGTACTAGTGCATAGGTTTGTGTGACCTTGCTCTAGAATTGAGTAGGTGAGCTCTTGATAAGCTTAGCACCTTAGTTGCTTAATTAGGATCTTTGCAAGGTGCTAGAGAACTTAGATAGAGGGGTATAGTCTTGGCTAGACCGATAAGTTTAATTCCGCATTTGTTTTGGTTAGCCAACGCGTTTAAGTTTTAGAAAGGACTATTCACCCCCCCTCTAGTCCGCCATCTCGACCCTTCAATTGGTATTAGAGCCGGGTCTCTCATTTGCGGCCTTCACCGACCCGAGAGGATGGCGACTTATGAGCTAGATGATTGTGTGGAACACATTTTTGATGGCACTCACTATGCACGGTGGAAAAATCACATGCTTGATCATTTTCGTGCTCTTGGCCCTAAGTTTTGGTGGATCATAGTTGTTGGCTTTTCTCATGACTTGGATGGGTGTGGTAACCGTACCCAAGCTCAAAAGGATTGCCGAACACTTGATGCACAAGCTAAGTTTTATCTAATCAAAGCTTTAAATGATGAGATTTTTGACAAGGTGAGGGGTCTCTCAAGTGCACATAGCATGTGGACGACGCTCAAGCATCACTATTGTGGCTCCTCAATTTGGGATGATGGAAAATTCAAGAAGGATGATCACATAGTGATGGAGGTACATGAGGATGTTGAGCATGACCACAACGAGGTGATTGTGGAGGATTGCTCCACCTCAATGTCAAGTGATGATGATGATGATGATCATGCCACAAGATCACTTGACAAGAATGATGATAATGCCACAAGTGATGCAAGCAATGATTCTACTCCATGCACACTTGATGGTGAAGATGATGGCTATGAGAGTGATGCTTCAACAAGCTCATCAATATCATCACATGGTAACACTAAGATACATGTTGCTGGTTTTGTTGTTAATTGTGATGATCCAAATTTTGAGCTTCTTTATAAACTCTCAAGAGCCTTAAAAAGAGAAATGGAAAAAGCAAGTAAATTGGAAAAAGAAAACTCTTTTCTAAAGACCACATGTGAACAACAAAAGCATCTACTTTATGTTACTACTTGTTCACATGAGGAGCTAAAATTGGCTCATGAGGAACTTAGTGTTGCTCATGATAATTTGGCACAAGAACATGTTTTACTCACTAAGAAGCCTTCTAATGAAGAAACCAAATCTAGTGAGAGCTCATCATTTGGGTCAAATGATCAATCACATATTACTAACCCTTGTGATGTAGGCAAGAAGCATGTATCCACCTCTTGTGATGATTTATTATATATGCCATGTTCTTCACAATTAGATGCTTGTTCTACTTCTATGTCTTGTGAGACTAACCTTTTGAAGGAGAACAATGAGCTCAAAAGTGAAGTGAAGAATTTGAGCAACAAGTTGGAAGGTGCTACAACTCTAAAATCGCCATTGAGCATATCATGACCAATCAAAGAAGATATGGTGATAAGAGTGGTATTGGCTACAACAGGAGCAAGGGCAAGATTATGAAGAAGCAAGATGCAAAAAAGCTATCCCAACTCATGTGCTACCAATGCCATGAAGTGGGATATATTGTCAAGTGTTGCCCTACCAAGAAGTCTCAAGTTGTGCCAAAAGCAAAGCCCCAAGCTAAAGTCAAGATCAATCATGAAGATGTTAGTGACTTGATTATAAAGAAGAAGAAAACAAGAAGGGGTGGAAGAGCAAGACATCCAATGTAAATTCAAGATGTCAAGATGATGAGCAAGAATCAAATCGAGAAGAAAGTACATGCTCACATCAAGTACTTCAAATATGAAGATATGGGACACTTTGCGTCGGGGTGTCCTACCAAGCTTGAGAAGAAGGCTCAAGCAACTCGTGAGAGACAAGGCAATGAGAAGCAACATATGAGCAAGGAAGAAAAGGCTCAATCTAAGAGAAGTTGCTACTCATGCCGGAAAAGGGGACACATGGCATATTCATGTCCCCTAGGTGAGAATTCTAAGCCTAGTTCAATTAATGATACTAATATGCTTAGAAAGGATGGCAATGGTACCTTATTGGTTGAAATTGCAAAACATCCCGCTACTCATACTAAGGCTATGCCTAAGTATGTTGCACCTAATTTGAGAGGACCCAAACTTATTTGGGTACCATCAAAAAGTGGATGAATGTGTATAGGTACCATGGCATTGGAGGCTTGATTCAATTGGTTTCATTTTGTTCATCATATATTGAGTCAAGCTCAATGCATATCCAATCCCAATGCCAAGTCAAAATAAGTGAAGTCCAAGTGCTACAACATACAAGTGCAATATTAAAAATTGTGGTGATTTATTGGATATATTTGATGGCTTGCAAATATTCAAGTTGAAAGCTTGCTATTAGATGATCATGAGCTAAACAAGGTATATCACTTGTTGATCATTTCATTTGGGTGCATATGAGTTGATTGAATTGGATATATATATATATGCAATGTTGCTTGCTATGAGATGATTGAATGGATTAAAAGCTTAGTAATCAAGTTTGGATTGGTTTGTGTTGAATAAATTCATGAGATGATATTTAGTAAGTGGATTGAATGGATATATGTCTTGTGAAAGTATTCAAACAAGTTAGTTTCAAGTTTGATTCATATTTGATGAAGAATAGCTCATGTATTGAAATCTGTCCTACATTAAAAATCTGAGCTAGCAGTGATCTTAGCCATGTTTGAGTGATCAAATCTATTTGGATTGGCTTGAAATTTGGTATACATGCTCTACACTTATGAAAGAAGATGCTGTAGAAATTTCATGAGAAGTGGATAAGAGATGCTTCGGCTTTGGAGTACATCTTGTCAGCTATAGTGCAGCAGTTTTCAGCATGTAGCAGTGGTGGAAGATTTGAAATCTGGTAGCAATCTAGATGTCAAATGAATCTCAAATTTTTACAGCTGCTAGATGACTTAGTGAATCACATCTCCACCAAATTTTATGGCATTTGGATCTGTACATTGGGAGATATGAATTATTTTTTGAAGGGTACAGAATCTGCCAGAAAAGTGAAAATCATTGGATTAATCTAGAGTCACTTTTAATTGAAAGGTCCTCAAGTTGGAAACTTGTTTATAAGTGGTCGAGGTACCTAAGTTTGGTTTTGGATTGATCTAGAAGCATGAAAAGCAATGAGTACAAGACTTTTGTATTGTGAAATATACTTGGTATACTTATTTGGTACTCAATTTGAAGATCAAGATCAAACTTAAGATGAAGGTGAAGTTTAAGTTCTAGTGATGATTGGAGATCATTTGGTAGAAGGAAAAGGACTTAAACAAGTAGAAAGAGTTGGACTCAAATGTAGATTCAAGGATTATTCATCAAGATTGAGTTCATCATTTGGATCAATCAAACTATATCATTTCAAGTGAGTATCAAGAGTGGTTCTTTGGAGAAAGGTCACTTCTCCCTAGTGAGAGGCTTGCCGCCGTGTGTAGGTGAAACCAAGTTTGGGACTTAGAAGGCTAACATGGAAGTGGTGATCCGAGGAACTTGTGATGCTTAGTTGAAGCAATCAAAAGGATTGATCTAAAGAGCAAGCAACACCCAAAAGAGAGCTAGTCATGTATTTCAAGTGGTATTCTAAGTAGTTCTCTCATGCAAGCATTGATCAAAAGGATGAAGCAAGCCAACCACAACTCAAGAGATAGTGCACTTGATCATAAGTGGTTTACATTTTCATATGGGTGAAGAATGGATTTATCTATGATGATTGGTCTTCACCAAGCTTATAAATTGGACTTCATATTGCTATTGGAGTAATGAATTGGAATCTATGTGACTATCCTCTACTCCAACATAGCAAAGGTATCATTGTAATGAGCATGATCATTTCATCCCTTACTAGTGTGCGGTTAGTGCATATAGTACATGCTTATTAGGATCATGCATGACAAATGAAAATTTTAGATTCATAGCCTACCACTATTGCTTGATTGTCTAAATGTTCTAGTGGTATGTATATGAGTTTGTTCATGAGCTAGTAAACCCAAGTACTTGATCTAGTTTGGATTGCTAACAAGTGACAAGTACAACATTGGCAAGATAACCCTTAGCATGAGGAGTGAAGAAGCTTGTTATTGGATCAAACCGGACTTGGAATCTTAGGCAAATCAACATAGTTCAAGTCATACAAGAAGCTCATGACAATGATAAGAGTACAAGCACAAGACAATAATGAAAATAGATATCTAGTTTGTTTCAAGTGGTATCTAGACTCAAATTGATCTTCCAAGTGGTATTCACTAGTGGTGTCTAGATCATCAACTTACAAGTGATATCTTACAAGTGATACTCATGAAGATAGAAAATGTTCAAGAAGTGAATATTATTGCCAAATCCTTCAAAGTGAATCCAGACAAGAAAATTCTTTTAAATGGTATCACATTTCTACTCATCGTAGCTTCACGTGGTATCATTCATGCAAGACGATGGTTTCACAAGTGATCCTCAACCTTAAGTGATCAAATCAAGAAATGCTACCCTCATCCTCAAGTGGTATCTCAAGTGAATGACACATGCTATGACATAGGGGGAGGAGCCCCACCAATTGGTATCAAGGTCAAAGATCCTATGTGGAATCTCAAGAGCAACCATAGAGTTTGTCATTCTAACATATGTGGTAATGTCCATAAAAAATGCAATATTCAAGTCTTAACCATCTACCCCAATACAAGTCTTTGTATCAATTGAGAAGAACACCTTTTATGGAAATTAATGACAAAGGGGGAGAAGTTGGACAAAGATATGAAAGCTTTTTGAGCTTTGGGGAAAGATTGGAAAGATTGGACATGGACATGGACAAAGAGGGAGTAACATTGAAGAATGTAAGGGGATCAAACATTCTTGGACAAAGAAAGCACACAAGTAGGGGGAGCAAGCTTATGAACTTTGATTGATTACATTTGATATATGCATAATTCATGTGCTTGCTTGCATTGCATAAGTTCTTAAATTCAAAATGCATGCTTGTATGGTGTATGCTAGTTATAGAACTTGAATGATGATTTGATAACTAGCATGCATAGGATGTTAGCTAGACTTATGATTATCATGCAAAAACTAGAACCTTGCTTATAATGTTGATCTCACGGGGTTTCTAGTGTTTTTTGATGTCTAGCTACTCATGATGCTAAGGATGATGGCAAACTTGTGATTTTCAAATGGTATCAAGCTACTAATTGGTAGCGAGCTACAAAGGTTTATTCTATACACCTTAGCATCACCTAGTAGTGCTAACCCTCCCACAAATTTCATATTTATGCATATGTGCAAGCTTGAAACCAAACCATTTGAGCACATATGTAGGGGGAGCTATCACTACCAAGTCGGATTTTATGGTGCTTATCCAAATCTTGACATAGAGCTTAAATGTTGGATAAGTAACATTAAATCCAAAACAAGTTAGCAATTTACACTTGTGTGAAGTGCTAGCTTGAAAAAGCTTAATTTCCATATCTTTGTAGAGTTGTCATCAATTACCAAAAAGGGGGAGATTGAAAGGTCCTTGTTTGGTTTTGGTAATTGAGTGACAACTTAGGTGGACTAATATGTGGTTATGTGAGATACACAGGAGATTAGTCCACATGTGATGATGTTATGAAGGAGCTTAATGCACATGAGACATGACATGGAGTCATGTGACCAAGGTGGAGAAGATCAAGATGAGGCTTGGCTTGATGGACTGGTTGCTAGGGTGAAGGGCAAGTTGTGTGATGGCTTGGCGCCGAAGGACCAAGGCAACGGTGAAGAGCAAGTGAGGTCAAGATCGATGAACCAATACGGTCACGTGATGATATGAAGTGGATCATATCATTTGGTGATTGGTTGGTGCATGTGTTGCATCAACATTGGAGGAGATGGAATGGAATGCGCAAGGAAAAGGTATAACCTAGGGCATTTCTATTTCACCGGTCATAGGTGGGTAGAGAAGTTGATGACCGGGTTTAGGATAGATGGCCGTACTATCAAGAGGGACAAACTTGTTTGCATATCGGTCATCTAGTGCCACTTGAGCGATCTAACTTTGCATACGTGTTAGGATCGAGTGGCGTGGCAAGTTGAGTGGTTAACTCCTTCGATAAAATGATTATGAAAATGCTAACACACGTGCACAAGGTGGTGATCACTTGTTGGTGTTGGCACATTAACGAAGGCGATGAAGTTTGAGCGGTAGAGAGGGTTTGGGGTCCTCTCTCCCTCCCGCCGAGCTTGCGAGCGCGGGATTCAGGCGTTTTCAAGAAGTTGAAATGTCTATTTTCCACTACGCCGGAAGTCCGGAAAAGAAACGGAGGCGAACGGAGGTCACAGAGGTGACCGGACGCTAAACCGGACGCGGTCCTTGCATGACCGGACGCGTCCGGTTAGTGTTCAGTGTCTGCGTGTTTTTCAGTTCGATGATCGGACGCGAGGCGCGTCTGGTCACTGATGATCGGACGCGTCCGGTCGTTCAGGGAGCTTACTGGACTATAACCGGACGCTAGCACTGTCGCGTCCGGTCATGTTTCTTCAGCGCGTCCGGTCGTTGTTTCGTTGAGCGCTGCTCAGGCGACCAGCGCATCCGGTCATTCTCGGGACCAGCGCGTCCGGTCGTCAGCAGCGCGTCCGGTCGTTGCCAGGGGCGCGTCCGGTCGTTGCTTCGCAGTTAGCCGTTGTTCGATCGGCGCGTCCGGTCAGTTGGACCAGCGCGTCCGGTCGTTTTGAGAAGCGCGTCTGGTCGTTGTTTTGACCGTTGGGGTCAGTGACCATTGGAGAATCGGACGCGGCTGAGCGCGTCCGGTCAGTTATGACCGGCGCACCCGGTCATCCCGAAAATGACCCAGTGAAGGGGTAACGACTCTATTTGACCGTGGGGTTATAAATAGATGCCTTGGCCAGCCATGGCCGGTAGCTGAGCACACTATAGTCTTTGTGACTTGTGTGGTAGTGCTTGGGAGCCCTCTAACTCACTCATGCTTGATAGTGTTCATCGAATCGAGTGAGAGAGCGATTCTAGTGCGTTGCTTTGAGAGATTGCATCATGTGGCACTAGGTGATCGTGTTGCAAGCCGGTGGTGCTTGTTACTCTTGGAGGTTGCCACCTCCTAGACGGCTTGGTGGCTTGTGGCTCCGTCGAAGCTCGCAAGAAGATTGTGCGAGGCTCCGGAGAAGCTTTGTGAGGGGGATTGTGCTCACCCCGCGGGGATCGCGAAGAGCAACTCTAGTTGAGCGTGTCATTGAGCTACCACACTTTATGGTGGGTTCTTGCGGTGCCTTTTGAGAGGCTCTGTAACGGATCAACGTAATTATACGAAATTAAGTAAGAAAATCTTCCACCGAGGCGGTTAATTTAACAAACTTAAGCCCGTATAACCCGAGATTCCGTGAAATCACGAAGGATTTCCAAACCACTAACATACAACCAAGATCGTACTGATTTAGCAGCCACAATTCACACGATACATAAATCTGATCATAAAGGTAAGATACATCGGAGTTCGGAAATAAAAGTTATTACAACATAGTTCAACATAAAGTAGCGGAAGCAAATAATTTTACGCACACACACTTAGTTCAGTTACAGTGCCAGTCGATAGTCATGGTCCACAAAAGCAGTAGATAAGACAAACAGAAAGACCCTTGCCCAAGGTCCTAGTTGTCACCCATCGCCGGATACAGACAGTTGGAGCAGTACCCGTAGTACATCTGACCATCTGCAACAACAATGGGAACAACGCTCTGAGTACGAGAATGTACTCAGCTAGACTTACCCGTCATAAACTAGAAATAACATGACACCAAGGAGCATGCAAGGCTTTACATAGTGGATTGGCTTGACTCCTTTGCGAAAAGCACAAGTTGTTATGAATGACTAAGGATAAGTGTCTTTAGCATCATTTTTAGGACAACCTATTCATGCTAAGTGAGCACCTATGACTAAAACAAACACTTGATTAACCATTAACATCAAGGATTACCATCTCAGGTTTGGCCTTTCCAACATTATCCCCATAACCATCCGTGTTCCATCATTAAAACTACGATGCCATAGCTCGAGTCAAGTGCTCACTAACCGGGAGCGACGGCGATTCGAATCGAATTCCTATCCAGCTGGAGATTTATTCCTCACACAAACCATGCTTCCCCCGTCAGGGTCGCGTAGATCACCAATGACACTTTCCGAGAAGCCGCGGGATAACAATCATGGATCGCACTACCCAGGGACCGCCCGACTGCCAGGACGCACCTTGGGCTCACTCTTCGCGTCCCCGTTACCCCCCTTCCACACCAGTCTGCCAACCCGAGTTTATCCCGGCTCAAAAAGTGTCACTAGCTTCGCGGTCGAAAGGTACTTTATTCGGCCAGCTAAATGTGAGGCATGCGTTCAACATGACAAGAGGGACGAGCAACGATCGGTCCTTAACTGACACAGACGGAATCACTATAGTCCAAAACCCTATAAGACTCCGCCCGGTCTCCGTTTATCCATCAACACTTGGTTACTTTTCATGATCACAATTACAGCTAACCATAACCTGGTATCCACCTATAACTCGCAGGTGACAGGAAATCACCCGACTTCTACCGGTCTAAGCATGGCTAAGCAATTTACTCGATCCTGACCTAACATGGTAAAAGATAATCCGGTGGCCAAGGTAATAATGCAACAACGGTTTCACTCAACTCCTATAACTTAGTGCAACAATATATAACTATAACTCATGTAATAAGGAATAACTTTTTATAAATTTAGGAGGCTTAAAATGCTCCGGGGCTTGCCTCTTTCGAACGAACTAGGGTGGTGATCGACGCACTCTGGCAGTTCCTCGACTGACTCTTCCTCCTCGGGCACCTCCTGTGCCTGGGGTTCCTGCTGATCCGTCCAAGCCTGCTCCTCCGGAACTGCTGCCTGCAACTCCTCCTGCGATCCTGTATGATGCAAGTGCATAAGGAAACATGCGAAGAATGCATCGAATTGCGGTGGAGTGCTTTGATGACATGAGATGCAGATGAGCACATGGAATGAGCAGTTTGAATATAATTATTTCTTCTACAAGTTAGTCAGCGTCATCCAAGAACATGTAACCTAAAACATACACCTTATCCTTCTATTAGTTAGCCTACCATCTACACATACAAGTGAACCTAAGCTACCAAAGCTTACCAACCTAACTCATCCATAACATCAGCAAGGCATCATGATGCTTCAAAGATACACCAAACATATTTTATTTCTCTCAATTTCTCATAAAGAATAATCTTTTATTCCCTATTTAGCTAGGGTTACACAACAACACCTATCTCTGGTGTAGATAAAAATCTACAAAAATTACAGTAGACTACTCTTACCCTAACTAACCTACCACTAAATTTTCATGAGAATTGCACAAGTAAAACTGCCTGTACAAAATAAACAAGCTATAGCCTAATTGTGAGCATGAATTTATTTTATACTAGAAAAAGTGTCAAACAACAAATTTCACAATTTTCTTAGGTTACTAACAGTAAACCAACATACTACAAAAATTATCAGATGTATGTTGTATACAAATTTTGCTCTATAGTAAAAATAACAGATATTACCAATTAAAAGCATTTGAACTACACTTCAACATTTTTCCACAGAACATGCTTCACTGGCATTTTTCCTAGAAAGTACATCACTAATAAAGACTAATGTAACAAGAATCATATTTTTCCCTCTATTATTTTATTTACTACACTTTTTCTAAGATAACAGCATATATAACAATTAAATAAGATTGCACAGTAGAGTGTCACAAAAATCACAAGAGATATTTTTAAACTGTAGATCTATTCAAAAGGAACATTTCACAATTTGTTTCATGATTTTTGGAGCTATAAATCTTGAGATACAATTTTTGGAAGCCTTTTTCAGATTTTCTGGAAATCAATTTCTTTAAAACCGAAAATCAAAACCGGCTTTAAACGCTACGTGCACACCGCTGTGACACCCGGAACCGAAACGCTGAGACAGACAGGCGGGACCCATGGGTCAGACGGGCCCATCCGTCAGCCGTAGCCGGCCAGAGGCGGTGCGGACCGCCGGGATCTCGCCGCCGGCGAGTCCTCCGACGACGGGGAGGGCACCATCGTGTTCCTCTCACCGACGCGAACCCAGTGGTGCCTAGTGGGTGGCCAGACGAGCTCGGCATCGAGCTCGTCGGCGAGCATGGCGGCTCGGCGGCGCGGGATGCCGTCGACCGGCCAGCTCCGACCGAGAGGAGCTGCGCGGTAAGGTCAGCAAGAATCACGGTGCAAGTGCGGTGCTCGTGCGCTTGAGAAGTGGACGAGAAGTGGCGTGGAGGGGTGCGGCCCACGGAGCGGGTCACTCCGGTGAGCTCGGCCGGAACTCCGGCGAGCCATTACCGCGGGTGGAGACCGAATCCTAGCGGGCTGTGGCGAGCACCGGATGCACCACGGAAAGGCGCAGCGAGGGCGAAGACGGAGGCGGAGGCGGTGAGCCGGAGCGGCGGCTAAGGCGGTTGCGGAGCTCGGGAGCCGGCGATGGCGAGGCGGAGCTCTGCTGCTGCTGCGGCGGGCGGGCGAGGGAGAATGGAGGGAGGAAGCGAGGAGAACGAGCGCGCGGAGGGGGGTAAGCGGGCGCGGACGCTGCGGGGGCCACAGGGGCGCGTGTCGCGCGACGTCGCCGCCGTTCGGCCACGCGGCGGCCGAACGCTGCCGCGGCGCCACGACGCCACGCGCGGGCGCGCGCGCGGGCGGGAGGGAGAAGACGCAGGCGCGGGCCGGGCCGCCAGCGACGCTGGGCCGAAAGGGAAGCCGAAGCCCACGAAGGCGAAAATCTGATTTTTCTTTTTCAAAATATTTTCAGATTTAATTCTTTGTTTCAAAATTGAATTTGGAGATGAAAAAGAGGTTTTCAGAAATTTGGCCCAAAATAAAAGTTGTTCAAAATTTTATTCTCTACAACTTTCATATAGAGCACTTTTCAAAATTCTCAATAGATTTTGAATTTGAGATTTAAAGCTAATTTAAAATCAAAAACTCATTTACTTAGAATATTTTTAAAACAGAATTTGAGGAAGACTTGAATTCAAAATTTTGCTCCAATAATCAAGTTGATTTATTCTAGATTATTTAAAATTGCTACTTCTCAAAAGTTCACCAACTTTTTAACACTTATATCAAACTTAGGGTTCCCATTTATTTGTTTTTCAAATTAAATTTGAAAGAGCTACAATTCAAATAATGCTAATCATGCAATGATGTTGAATGCTTATGCTTTGAATGATAATGCATGCTTAACACCCAGGGGTGTTACAGGCTCGGTGTGTGACCGATTAGCCGCCGAACCACGAAGTGTTGGTCGACACAACGGGAACGTAGCTTGGTGGCAACCAAGTGAACCTCGGGAGAAAAATCACCGCGTCAACATTGTTCTTCATCTTCTCAGTGGTTTGCCTTCGTACAACACAAGCTTGTATTTACTTTCATATATACTTGTGCTTGTGTAGTTGCTCTCTTAACTAGTTTGCTTGTGTAGCTTGCTAGTTGTCTTCTTGCTTGTGTAGCTAGAAGCTTCCCCTTGCATGACTAATTTGGTTTGTGTAACCTTGTTAGTCACATTGCTTAGTTTGTGTAGCTAAGTGACTTGCGCTCTCTAATTTGGCATTAGTTGCCTTGTTATTGAGCTTTGCTAGTAAGCTTAGGAGCTTTGTGCTTTTGCTTCACTAGTTGTGTAGGAGCTCCCTCGGTTGACAAAGTACTAGTGCATAGGTTTGTGTGACCTTGCTCTAGAATTGAGTAGGTGAGCTCTTGATAAGCTTAACACCTTAGTTGCTTAATTAGGATCTTTGCAAGGTGCTAGAGAACTTAGATAGAGGGGTATAGTCTTGGCTAGACCGATAAGTTTAATTCCGTATTTGTTTTGGTTAGCCAACGCGTTTAAGTTTTAGAAAGGACTATTCACCCCCCCTCTAGTCCGCCATCTCGACCCTTCACACATGCCTTCTACACCCAGAGGTGGCGTAGGTTCGTCTAGCCACCCACCTATAGGGTCGTGAGACAAAGGCACCGATGAGGACGACGACGAGGACGACTATGACGACCACGAGGACGAGGACCAGGGGCACGAGGAGATTGGACCATCTCAGCTAGACGATGCTCCCTGGACTCAGCCTACGCAGCCGGTCGGTACCAGGCGACGTCGACCACCTGACCCTTACACTCTAGGCACCCACGCTCTTGGTCACAAGGGCAAGGGTAAGTCTAGGAGACAGTGAGGGATTGTAGCCGACTTATGGACTGTATGGACTATTATTATGGACTTTTATATCCTATTATTATGTACTGTATGAACTACTATGGAGTTTATGGCATATGCACTTTAAACGCTTTGATGATGATCATATATTTGTTTAAGGTGAATGTCATATATAATTGTTGATGACATATGTTTATGTGATATCTGTGTTTGGATTGAATAAAAAAACAGGGAAAACTCTGCCAAAATTTTCTGCAACATGTCAAGTCATGCAGTACACCGATAGTATATAGCCTTTTCAGTGATTTATCATGTCACTATCCTATCGTACATCCTCTTTTACAGATGAATTGATTGATCAAGAAATCTAGCCTTTACAGATGAGTTTTTAAATAGGCTTTTCAGTAATTCAAATAGGCTTTTCAAGGATGGCATCTAGGCTTTTCAGGAGCATTAAAGCCACAATACAATGCCTCTCCACTCCACTGCTGGCTATATATACACCTTCCTCCATACAATGCTAGTCACTTGAAACCAGAAGTTGGTTATCTACGAGTAGTAATATCTGGAGGGTCATCTAGAGGGAAGGGAACGGGGGGAGTAAGGGTACTCCCATTGTGTGGGAGGGGTCTCTGGGTCCGGAAGACTTTGATGAGCCAATGTATCATTTTCCTATCGAGACCAAGAGAGATTTCACCAAAGAGTGTCCACTCCGAGGATATGATAACCGGAAAGAAGATTGGCCAAAATGTAGGCATGGTGAGGACTGCTTAGTATAGATGTTCGTGGAAGGTTTAGATGGAGGTCGCCGATTCTTCAAATGTCCGTGAGCAGAGGTAACTGGTTTTAAAATTTATTACTCAATTTTTTTCTCCATTATTTTGCATCTCATAGGCGATACTAACTGCATGTTCAATGAAATCTTTGAAATGCAGTGTTTAGAGTCCAAAGAAAACTATGGCTTCACTAGATGGGTCGATCCTAGACCAATCTATCCGCACGCACAGTACATCTACTACTTGTAAGACCATATCTTTGAACTAGAAAGGGAAGTTAGCAACGGTTACAAGGACGACGAAGCAGACAATACCAGTAGTGGTGCCGTTTCACAGGACGGACCATGCCATGATCTATATTGCACCTGCCCTAACCACAAGAACAACAGGCCTCCGCCACCACCCCCGCCACCTCCACCATCAACAATGGGAGGGTACTATGGAGAAGGGGTTACACAATTTGCTATGTGGCCGCACTACTAGATAGAACAAATCTATCGTGTGCACATGCCATGTAATATACTTGTTGTTCGCTCTAATTATCTAAGGCATGTTAGGTTTAGTCCAAGACATATGTGCCCTTATTTGGTACAAGTTCTGACATGCCATGTCCTATGTTATGCGTGGTGAATTGTGAAATCCAGTACTTCCTTATGTTTTATGTGCACCTCGATAACTAGTTTCAGTAACTCAGTAACATTAAACATGATATATGACAACACTAAGCAAGGTCCAAAAACTTAAAGTGCATATGAAGTACATGACGACGAATTAAATAACACAGAACATGCCCTAGGTACATGATTTACCTAAAGTACATTAGATTAAACACCTTGCAAAGTACATCGACCATGTTTTGGGCATACAACTAGCATACTACTGAGTACAACGAGGCCACTTTCCCTTGTTCTGGGCATCGGGATTCTCCTCCATCGCTGCCTTCGCTCGGCGCACGCACTCAAGCTTCCTCTCCCTCTCCTCCCTACACACAGCAACACGCCTCATTTCCTCCTCTTCCTTGTGCTCCTTCGCTGCTACCTCCTCTCTGCGTCTCTTCTCTAATATCTCCAGGCGCTCCGCATCCCACTCCCTCAAGCCTTGTAGAAGCCGCATGTTAGCCTACTTGATCTCAGTATCGATCCACTACTCAAAATCACATAGCGGTGGAGGGGTCTGCAGCAAATTCAATTGTTTCAAATCCAATTATTATGCAAAACTTCATATGACACAAATTAATTAATAAATAAAAGCAATTTCTCACAATAAATGTACTACGACGCTGACGCTCTGTAGTTTCTCATGCAAAATTAGATCACATCCAATATCTCTGCTTATATGTTGCCTCATCTTCGGAAATATCTACCTTGCAAGGATCACCACAAAAGCATATGGGTATTGGCACACCGCTAGGGAGCGGCTTTGGGACGTATGGACTTTCGGACATCCGTCCATAGCTACAATTCAATAAATTCGGTTCTAATATAACAAAACAAATAACAATAAATCTTAAAACTAAGGGTTTATTATATGATGAAATGAATCTACACATACCTTTGTTTTCTAGCTTTTCCACGCCTAGGCATCCTACGGTTGTACAATACATACGAATTTTAAAATGTGAAGTTCATAGGTTAAGAATATGCCTTCATTTTACCAAATCGATTCGAAAAAAATAAGGAAGGGTGACAGGATACCTAGCTCTCGAAGAACCACGGATAAAATCTAACTTTTCACGGTCCAATAGGTCGATTGAAGAGATTGGCCGAAGTGTCCAAATAAAAACCCAAAGAGAAGGAGTAAGAAAACGAGAATGACTCGGGGAGGAAGAGGGGGCAGGTTAAAACGTGGGTTCTTGGCGCCATGGATCTTGGCGCCAAGTCATGGCGCCATCGTAATTGGCGCCAAGCCTTGGCGCCAAGCACTGTCACGTCGAATGCCACGGTGGCCACGTCGGCGGCGTCTTGGCGCCATGCCGTTATATCTTGGCGCCATCGACAATGGCGTCAAGCTGAGGGTCCATTTTTTGAAATCTTTCCACCAGAAGCATATTTGAGAGAATCTTTCGAAAAAGGGCAAAAAAAAAACAAAAAAGACGGTGCTTTTTAGACTTGTACCGTGATAATAAGGGTACGTTTTTCACCCTTTATTCGGTGGATCCTTTTGTAAACGTACCGGATGAACAACCCTATGACATTGGTCTTCTTCGTTATCAAACCTGCAAGCCTTCCCCTGAGAAAAAAAACCTGCAAGCCTTGATATCCGTTTAACGAGACCAATGCTACCAGAGAAATTATATTTATACCCTTATAAAAAGGTGTTGGAGCATGTAATAATTTCACTTTAGTTAATAGAGAGAGTAAAAAGGCTACTAAAACTATCTCGTACCTAGATGTGCATTTATTGTGGGACAAAGTTTAAGGAGGTGTTTGGTTTCACCTACTAAACTTTAGTCGTTGTCCCATAGGATGTTTGGACGCAAGCATAGAGTATTAAATATAGACTATTTACGAAACTAAATGCACAGATTGAGACTATTTTGCGAGACAAATTTTTTAAACCTAATTAGTCTATAATTTGACAATGTGGTGCTACAGTAAACATGTGCTAACGACGGATTAATTAGGCTTAATAAATTCATCTCACGGATTACTGATGGATTTTGTAATTTATTTTTTATTAGTATCCGAACACCCCATCGACACCCCTATGTGACACCTCCTAAACTTTAGTCACTGGATCCAAACACCCACTAAATACTATAAGTGTACTTATTTTGGGAGTGAGCGAGTAATGTCCGAGATCCCGCCTAGTAGCCACTAGCTAGTTGCCAGTCTAGTTCATTCATAATGAGCAAAGTACGGAGAGTGGGTATGCCTGCTAAGTAGGGTTGAAAACTAACGGAAATTATCCCGTCAGACCCGCCTGTTTTTCTAAAGTTAACCCATCTATTTTCGTATTTTCAGAAAAATCTGAAAACGGGACCGGAACCAGGTCAAAAGTGACTGGGACCGGGATGGAAACAGGAGAGGCTTCGTCCCACCTGTTTCCTCATAATCCCAAATTTGGCTGAAAAAATCCTGTATTTGGTCCTTATTTCTCAAATCCGGGATGATCCCAAACAACGATTCCCCCTAAGGCCCAATGACTAGAAGGCCCACGTCTGTGGCCCAATAATGCAAACCCCTATGCTGTGTCCGGTGTCGCTATCCGTCCTAGCTGCTGTTTCTATGCTAGGGCTGTAGAGGCATACTGCTGATGTGTGCACGAGGGTGTACCGTGTACGCCTACTCCGTGCACTCCGGAAGTGCTACTTGCCCTGTGGGCATTAACAACTCAAACATGTCCTAAGGCTATCCACACTCTTCGTACTCTAAATTCATCATCTAAAATGAATATTCTGTCTTAGTCATCGAGATCCTCTCCTCTATATCCAGTTTTCCCGCATCCATCCATACTCTATATCCCATCCTCTATATCCCAATTCTTCTCGCTGACAAGTGGGACCTAGGTCCCACCATCCTCTCCAACTACCCCCTCTCTCTCCCCTTCCCCCCTCTCTCTCCACGCCGCTGCATGCGCTGACGTTTACAGGACAAACGCTACTACGCTGAATTTACCGGAAGCACTCTCATTACGCAACTATAGCAGAGGATATAGCGTACCCGCTGCAGCTGTCTGAGACGGTAAATGCCACTGCAGTATCATTTAGAGTACCGCAGTGCGATCAGTCTAATCGGTTGGAGGATTGTCTCGGCATCTGGCCGGCCGATTGGGCCTATCGGCCCGTGCTGTGCCGACAGGGAATGGACCTTCCTTTTTTTGCAGCTCGTCTAAATCAATTTGCACACCGACTTATTTATCCTATTACCACTAATCCAAATCCTAAGAGGTTTATTCCATGGGTATGCTATTCTAATATGATTCTATATTATGTTTAAATCAAGGACGATACGTTGAAATTTGAAGCATGGTAAATTCGTAATGGTGGTGTGACACAAGTTTCGGCGTACTCAGGATGTTTTGTTTTTCTTTTTGTTTACACCAAATTTTTGGAATGGGTCGTGAAAATCACGATGCCAGCGGTATCGGTTCAGGCGTAACAGAATCGTACTATGCCAAAAAGGAAATCGTGGAGTTCAAATTAGATTATTTTCTTTTTACTCAAGAATTGTCTAGTCGTATTTGTCTAGGACTCTATATCGGCCCAAGGTACAAATATAGACCTCGGCTACTATAACATTTTTCATCTCTCGATCAATACACAATCTATTTTTCTAGCTTCACGCCATCGCACTAGGGGTAGGAGTAACGTAATTCTTGACGAGTTCTTCGATAGGCTACATCATTTGATCTCTTACTAGATTTGATATTAATCAAAGTTATCGGTTCTACTGTGTTTAGTAAGGCTGCATCTTGTGATCAAGCCTATGGTGGTGTAACCAACCATGTTTGTTTTCCTGGATGAGAATGAGCCAGCCTGTGGTCAGAGGTTGCCAGAGAGTCGTTGGAGAGTGAGGGGAAGTCGCCACGCTGAGCTAGAGCCTGCGTGCACTCAATGACGAGGTTGGCGGCGGGGAGGCTTTCACAGTAAAGAAAAGGGAGGTGATGAGAATGTCGCTGCTCGCACACGATGCGCCCAGTATAGCTGAGCCCGACAGGAATGAAAGAATTTTTCGTTTCTCCGGAGCCAGGCCCAAGGGTGCTTCGAGGGACGTGCTGGCCTGGCTCGTAGGCTGGTCCAAGCAAACAAACAGCCTGGGTTGCACCCCTTGGGCTCAATGGCCCATCTGGACCAGGCAAACAAACGTCCCCTTACTGATCCAACACGTCACTCTCGCAAGTGCTCGTAAGGCTAAGATGTGCGTGCATGCATTTATAAGAATGAGCGTGCGTGCACGTCTAAAAGATTTTAATATTACACACAAACCTTTATAAGAAATAGACATAATTTTTTTATGTGACGTACTGTCAAATATATGGATCAGGGGTATCTGCACCGCCCACGTATGTGACCATCACCAAGCTATCGGCCCAGAGCCGTCAAGGAGGTGGCCCACAAAGGCTGACGCGATCGACCAATGTGAAGATCAAGGTAAACCGGGGTGGATGTATCTAGACGGTAGTTAGGATCAATCTGTTTCACATATCGTGTAACAAACTTGGAACACAATCTGTTAGCTTGATCGCTCTCTCTATAACTCTACCTCTCCTGCCTATATAAAGGAGGATAGAGACCTTGGGCTCGAGTCTGATCCATCTTCCACCTTTTTCATCTATCTTGTAGCTAGGAGCAACAACCCCTGTAATTGAGCATACGAATACAAGAACAGCCGCACCACTGGAGTAGGGTTTAGCGTGTCACCGCACCCCGAACCCGTATAAACCCTTATATCTCGTGTGCTACCATCCGATTCCGTCTACGCGATCACATTGCTGGATATTGCCGGAGCAAAATAATCTGACACATACCCTTTTGTAAAATTATAATTTGTATATCTATTACAATATTCAAATCTATAATTAAAAAAGTTTGACTTATTGAAATGAGAATTACTGACTTTAGGACTGATGGAGTATTTTCTTCTGTAATTCTATATTTAAGTTTTTGAGTAAGCTGTTTAGACCTAAAATAATCTAAAAATTAAAATCATTTAAATTCATGGTTTAAAATTTTAGCAAAGACAACATTGAGCGATGTCCATCAGCAAATACCGCCATTGAAGAGTGTCCTATAGCAAATTATCAAACAAATAAAATAATTTTTGCTAACTAAGGAACTATGATTCTACGTCTTCTGAATATGTAAATACTTATACGTATTAAATATGTGCCTAAAATATATACTACTTTTTATCTAACTATCAATAAATAACTAACCATAGAAATAGAAAGAAAAAACACATCCGTCCACTAATGTCACTAATGTCGCGTGGCCGTGTGTGCCTGAGAGATCTCTGGAATGCCGATTACTCTAGCGGCAATGATAACATCCACGTCGACAAATGTCCGTACTATGTGAGGCCTCCTATCGGCACTCCAAACGCCGATAGGTTCGTATCGGCTCCTCGAACACCGATTAGACTTTTATCAACTTCTAGTTCGCCGATTGACACCTAAATCTGCAATTTTATTATTATAGCTTATAGATCTACAATTAATTATTAAAATAATATTATTTCAAAAAAATTGCGCTTAGTCAAACTCAATTGCCGATAGGGTACTAGATTTTCAAATTCTTATAAGTGGCATCTAAATTTATAATTATTTATTTAAACAATATTATGCACGTCGTGGATGTTGCTGCAAGTTGATTATAGAATGTAATTTGCTGCAAGTGAATTGCTGTATAATTATTTATTGAAGAGTGTCCTATACAGCAATTCACTTGAACTTGCACAAGATCACGGTTGACAATGAGAATGATGATTTTATATTTGTCGTGGATGTTGCTGCAAGTTGATTATAGAATGTAATTTGCTCAACAAATGTTCGTGATCCCAGCTTAAGTGTCCGGTAGAACCATGCATGAAAGAGTGAAAAACTTCAGTGATATATAGCCTCTTGGAGTCTTGCGTGCACTGGAATAACACTTTACAGTACTCATAGATGATGCGATACTTTACTTTAAACTCCTGAACAGCTCCAATTAATAAGTTTGTTTCACAAACACACTGTATATATGCCTATATAGTAGTAAAATAATGAGCTTTTTTTTCTTTGTTTAACCATTCGTCCATGCCTTTTACGTAGTATTTGAAACCTTTGTCCTTGCTTTTCAGCAGGAGAAAAAAATTCGCCCCTGTCCATTTGGCCTCCCATCTCCCAAGACAATTTTCTGGGCCGTCACTCGTCACGATCTCATGGCGCAGCGGCGAGCTCTAGGCCGCACCGTGTTGTAGCCGCGGCGCAGGTGTCCCCGCCCCACCGTGACCGTACAGCGGCGACACGAGGCCTCCGGGCTTCGACGGCACGAGCGGTGCGCACGGGCTCTGCCGGGGAGTCGTGCCGAGCTTGGGCGGCCCGGCGCCACCCCGTGGCGACAGGCTGACCTGCTCCAGCGACCGGAACTGCAGCTCCGGCGGGTAGTCCCGGACGCACCCGATCCTGGGCCCGGCGCCGGTGGTCCAGCGGAACGAGAGCTGGTTCCCGAGCTGGTACGAGTGCAGGCTCATCTTGGAGTTGATGCGGTGCAGGATCTTCTCCTGCGGCACCACCACCTCCTCGCCGTCGCCGCCCTCGCCGCTCGGGAACAGGTTCTCTTTGCAGAAGTCCAGGCAGTCCCCGAACGCGCCCGCACCCTTCTCCCCGCTGCCCTTGCCCAGCCGGCTCTTGCTCACTGCCAACCGTGGAGGCCGCTTGCGCTGCAGCCGGCTGCCCGACGAGGACCTCTTCATGGCCGGCGTGCCTGATGTCGCTGCGCTGGTGGTTGTTTTATCATGGCTCGTGGCTGGTGTGGCCTTTGCAGTGGCCTTGTCTTGGTCAGCAGCGCCAGCGGGGTGGGACTTGGAGGAGTCTTCTTTTTTGAAAATTTTGGAGGAGTCTTCTTCACTTGCGGGATTGCTGCTCTCCGTGTGCTTAAGCTGGGAAAGGCTGCCCCTTTGCCTGAACCACTCGTCCTCCTCACCTTCTGATGGGCTCAACTGTAGAAAAACAACAACAACCAAAAGATGTTCTTGGGTCAGAAAAAAATGGACAATGTAAGTAGGTTTTTTTTCCTGGGCTAAGATGGTATATGTGTAGCAGTATAGGGACAACACTCTGATTTGCTTCTTCACCTTGACATTTGTAAGATCCACGTTCCTATTCTTCAGATAGTTCATGAACTCACGAAAGTTCGCCTCCGTGGGGCGGTAGTGCCCACTGTGTGGCCAGACAGCCTGAAATATGCTAAACTGAATCAGACAGGTGACCTGGGTGCTGTACAAGTAAAACACTACGAGGCTGGTAGGGAAGTGTTGATCCATGCACCCTTAGAATCCCATTCTCTACAACCAATCTGCCAGCAGCAGATGTGGCTCCACCGGCGAGGAAGCTGGAGTGCTGAAATGTGCCCTTGCTCTTCTGCAACAATGTGATTATTTTTCATCTGTCAGAGGCCAGCTCTACTGTCTGCTTAAGGTTTTAAGGTGGTGTACTGGTGTGGTTGGACATACCGTACCGATGTATAGAACTCTCGTTGTGCTCAGCACAAAGATCCATTTTGCATCCCTGGGGCCTTCGGATGTGTCGACGATTTTGTTGCTCAGCTTGTACATCATCTTTCCATCCTCAACCACGACCTCATAGGACTCCCTTTCTTTCTGCCCAAAGTAGCAAATCATCTACGGTTTCAGATACGAAGCCTTTTCTGCTGAGATTTCATATTCATTGGTGTGAGGGTTGGAGCACTAACCGGGCCAAGATACCTGATGCATTGCTGCAGCATCTTCCATCTTGGACAGTGGTCATCAATATTAACCTCCTTTCCTTCACCTATATCCAACCTATTAAAACGTGATTTCAGAGAACTTTGAACTTTCAGCTGGTTTGGAGAGAGATTTAAAACTTTCACGTGAACTGTACCAGTAAAAGAAAGGCTGTTTGCTCTCACAGTGTAGCCAATATTGGTAGTAGTAGTGGAGGTTGTGGCCATACCGATGTCGAGGGTCAATCTGCCCATGAAACATAAATGTTCTGTGATGTTCTTTCATCAGTTAGTGTTTGAAAGAAATTGTTTTCATGCGTACTGCTTCAAGCCAGTGTTGCAGTGCAAGCTTCTGAGCCTTTTCATCCTTGGAAAGACCTTTTCCTACCTGAAGCAAAAACAGAAGAACACCAGATACAAATTCAGTATTCAATCATACTAGAACAAAGATATGACAACAGTCCTTTGGAAATCAGACTACATCGTTTTAGTAGTTGAGAATATCAGCTTCATACCAACAATGTGCAGTCAGCACATTAAAGCCAGGGTTCAGCAATAAAAAACTACCAGACCAAATTTGACAGTAACGGCAGAATAAAATTAGTTCAACTTGTTTAGTTTATCAATTTACAATGTTATGAAAAACAATTAATGCCAAAAAATGGATAACAATAACGCCAAGAACCAGTATAGTAGGACCATAATACTATAACACACAACTGCGCTACAAATTATATGTTCCAAGCTCAAAATAATTGTTAAGTAGCATAATGTGTAAACACATGAATTTTTACCTTGGCAGCTCTCATTCTGGCACGAGACCACCTCGAGAGGGCCGACTCAGGCTTCTGTACATCGAAAAATGACACTGAATTGCGCTTGAGCAATGCAAAATCAAGTAGTTTCCACCTGGATTTAGTATACAATTCACGAAATTCAGTAACATTGCCCCATTGTCAAAATGACACTATATCACGTATGAAAATGCATGATTAACACAAGGAATTTTACAAACCAGCGTTGTTCAACAAGAACAGCACAATCAGCAAGCTGCCGCCTTGTCCTGAAGCTCTTGTACACCTTCTGCACTCTTAGTGCTGCAGCCTGGTGCACTGGGCTGACCATCCCAATTACCGGAGAATTTGGTGGTAGGTTCTCCGTGGACCTATATCTTGGCAGGATGATGGGCTTGTAGTTGTAACTCTTCTTTGCAGGTTTAGGACTCACCATTGATAGTGTAGTTTCAACTTGAAATGGATCGCCCTCCCTTTTTTCAAAGCTTAAAGAGCCTCTTACGATGAGTCTCTTCGAAGTCAGTGCGTCAAGCAATGCTGGTGGCGATTCAAGGGTCTCAAGTGTGCTGAGATTATCAAAGCTTAGAGACCGCACAAAGAGCCTGTCCATACCATCATTGTCATCCTCAGGCAGGTAGTCATCTGGTGGGTATGAGATTGACAGCCCCATTTTCCTGATTAAACTGTAATATGTGACGGTTTTCTTTGTTCACCCTTTTGCCTAGCGTTTTCTCTGATATGCCTTGCTGCTTTTGTTCCTCATCCGAATCTCTTCAGGAGTTTTTTATGAGCGCGTTGACACTCTATGCCAAGAAGGAAAATCAAATCAAAGGATATAAAATGTAGGACCTTTCAATTGAAAAGCACATTAGAAACAGATTCATGAATTTCCTTAACTATTCACAATTTTACCAAGGCATGTCAATTATAATTGAAAAGCCCCGTGTAATATCTCTTGTGATAAAATGTATTCAGGGAGGTGCCAAGAAGAGGGTAAAGAAAGTTCGTTAAAAGGAAGAAAAAAAGGAAAAAGAAAAGTATAGGGGAAGAAAGAAGAGACCAAGAAATCTGTGCATAAGTGTTCCCGGGAAAAGAACAGGCCAAGAAGTGAAAATCGAACAACAGTGAGTTTTATCTCTACCTTCAAATTTCTTGCGCCATCCATCCAATAGGACCTCTTGACAAGAGGTCTGCGAGGCAGAAAGATGAAAAGAACAGCAAATTTTGCAGGGCAAACGGGAGTAGATTTAGGAACCAAGCATAAGTGGTGAATGGCTAATGACCATGCAACAGGGGCAAGTGGGAAAAACACGGCGATGGTGTCTTCGCCCCAAAAATAACAAATCAAGGTTTGAGGTGCCTGAATGTTCTCAGGGGAAAAAAGGGAAGATGGTATACTATTTAGTGCTGTTAAAATTAGAAAGCAGTTAAGAAACACGACGTGTGTATAACTAGAAGCGTAGAACTGATATTGCCTAGTGACTATCACCACAGGAAGAACAATTATAGTAGCATCTGTTGCTAACTTGCTATTAGTATGCATTTCCCTTGGCACTTGATGGCCAGCACAAGAATAGTTCCAACACCATGATCCCGATGATCAGCACACACGTCGAGGTGAAACGAGCTACCGCACTAACCCAGCAAAATTATATTAGCAAGCTGTTTACCTCATAGGCATTCCACCGAACACCCCACATGCGGTGGCATAACTTGGCATCCATGCTTCCGAATTTACGATGGCTCAAAGGCGACTGCGCTGCGTACGTAGATCGGGTCACATTTTCGAACTTTAGACGAGACTTCATCTTCTTGAGTCATCTTCTCCGCCTCCTGTCCTGCACTTCGCAAAGCACCACTATGATCCTGATCCATGACGCTCCCTCCTTTTTTCTGTTTTCCCCTCGCAGCTGCGCTGAGAAAAAAAAAAACAGATATAGCACACAAGTTGCATCCGCCCCGTGAACCTCTAATCTTGTCCACCACTGCGCCCGTGCATGAATCACGCCATCACGGCAGCTAGCATCTAGCTACTCGCACACCACGCATGGCGCTGCCGGTGGTTAACTCAAGTTTGCATATTGTACCGTTTCCGGGGTCCGGTGGCCTGTGCGGGAAGGACGACTTGTTACACTGCACTACAATCCACCCATGTGTTATTTTTCACTTCAATCCTTCACGATTCATTTTGCATGGTCTATTTTACCGCGCAAACCATAACCATGCTTTGATTTTTCATCTTCTAACATCAAAACCAGACATCTTACTTTCTGAATTCTAAAAACGGTTCAAATTACCTCTTGCTACTGAATTGAAGTGACTTTGAAGGCATGCGCACTATTGTCCTTTTTTACATAATATAAAATTTTGGTAAAATACTGACGGGCCAGGATTCTTAGGGTTTCCCACCGAACCGGCCCTAGGGCTTGGGCTGGCCCAAATTATGCTTAAGGACACGAGACAAGGTGGCATATACTCCAAGCTAAGAAGTACCGACCTAATCGGATTCTAGGAAAGATAGCTTCTATAGAAGAACTAAAACTCTTCTGTCATATATGAAGAGAGGCAGCGGCAACCCCTTGTAATCATCTCATACACAGCGGACACGAGAACTCCAAGATAGTCCTTGCGTTTGTGGCGCAAGAAGAGGATGACAGCATTCACGTTGCAGCCCCTGTCAACCAGCATCTGCAGGATCTCCAACTGCCCAAGGCGCGTGGCTAGGTGAATCAGTCTGGACCTATTGCTCCTGGACGTCTTCATGGAAGCTTCGGAGTCTGCATCGGACGCTAGCAAGGTTTGGACGGCACCGGCGCTGCCACCGAGTACGGCGTGGTGGAGGAGCGTTCGGTCGAGGGCCTTGTTTAGTTGGCCCAAATTAGGGGTGGCCAAATTACTGTAGACTACTGTAGCATTTTGTTTGTGTTTGGTAAAAATTGTCCAAACATTGACTAATTAGGCTCAAAATGTTCGTCTCGTAAAGAACAACAAAACTGTGCAATTAGTTTTTGATTTCATCTACATTTAGTACTTCATACATGTGCCGACATTTTGATGTGATGGAGAATCTTTTTTTTGCACAGTGGAATTTGGGGAAAAATTTGACATCTAAACAGGGCCGAGGTTTTGTCGTGCACCGAAGGAAGGCCCTGAAGACTAGTGGCTGAAACAACGTTACTATTCATCAGCATGCTTCTGTCGATTCCGCCAGATAGGCGTTTGCCTCGCGCCTATTGTTAGTGGTCGTTACACAGCTGTCTAGCGGATTAGTCGGTGGTCTTGAGTCGGTCGCCTTGGTTTATAAAAGGCAGACCCCTGTAACAGAAACGGTTAGCGAATGAATGAAAGAATCCTGAACCCTGAAACTCTGTTCCCGTCCAATTGCTGTTCTCGCTATCTCCCTTTGATCCTGCTGTTTTCTATCCCTGATTCCGTCCAGTTCCCGTATCTGTCAGGACCTTGATCCAGGTTCTGACACTTGGTATCCAGAGCCGTGATTGTGCCAGAAATTTTTTTTCCACACAAACCGCACCGTCCTGGCGCCGGGTTGCAAACCATCCAAGCACCAGCAGGCGATGGCGCAATCTGTGGAAGAAATCAACGCCAAGTTCGATAAGCTCTCGACGCGGTTCGAGAGTTTCTAGGAGATGATGCGCGAGTCCCTCGACAAGTGGAGCGGATTGGAGGCATGGCGCAGGATTGCCGACGAGTCGTTCGACATTTTGCTTCAGAAGACGGCTTCGGTGGCAGAGCGTGTCGACTCCGCATCGACGAAGACCAGGCACTTGGAGCTGCGTCCTCCTCCTCCCCCACCACCGCCGCCGCCGCCGCAACTAGTACATCCGCCTCCACCACCGGTGACGAACCCGCTTCCTCCACCTCTGCCTGCATCAAGTCCACCGGGGTTCGACCTGAACACGGCTCCGTACCCGTCCCCGCACGCATCTGCGGCGGACGCCAATCTGCCCAACGGGCACCATCAGCCACATGATTACCGGGTGCCAGGCGCGGGGGGGTTCTGGGACCCCTTCCACACCCAGTCACGGGTATGCTTTCTGGCTCGACTTCTGCTCACCATGATTCAGATTCGGTTTCGGGTCATCGTCCTCCTTTTCCAAAGTTGGAGTTTCCCAAGTTTAATGGTGAACAACCTCGCCTATGGGGAGATCAATGTCTTTGGTATTTCGAGGTGTACGATGTCCACCCATCATTGAAGACTCGCTTCACCGCACTCAATTTCACGGGCGCGGCGGCGTTATGGCTACAGACGATGGAGCGCAGGGAGCGGATTGCTTATTGGGATCGTCTTTGTCAGTTGGTCTTTGAGAAGTTCGATAGAGATCAGTACCCCTTACTCCTCAAGCAGTTTTCTGGGTTGAAGCAGACCGGATCCGTGGTAGAGTACCAGGCGGAGTTCGAGAAGATGCCTCATGCGATTCTGCTATACAATCCAGCCTATGATGATACGTACTTTATCACACAGTTTGTTCTAGGGCTGCGAGAGGACATTCGCTCAGCCATTGTACTGCATAGACCGCAAGATGTGGTCACAGCAAGTTCGTTGGCATTACTACAAGAAGAGGAGCTATCCCACCTCAAGCAAAGACCACCCACTCGTGATTCTGGTCGATTTGTGCCAAAACAATATGGGGATCGAGTCAAGCCTGCTGACGCCGACAAGGCAAAGCCACCTCTGAATCGTGCTGAAGCAGATGACAAGCTATCAGTGTTGAAAGAGTATAGGCGCAAGAATGGCCTCTGTTATAAGTGCGGTGAAAAGTGGAGTCATCATCACACTTGTCCTGACAAGGAGTCACTACATGTTATTGAGGAGCTTTGGGATGCCCTGACACCAGTTGATCCCAGGGAAGATTGTGTCGATGGTGATGCTGCAGAAGAAATCATTTCTGTGGTCAGTTCTGAGACACCTGGGGTTCAGAAAAGGCGACGCACGATGAAGCTCTGTGGATGGGTTGGCAAGCAGGAGGTCTTAGTGCTGGTGGACTCAGGCAGTGTTGCAACGTTCATCAGTGATCGATTGGTCAGGCAGTTGAACTTAGAAACTGTACCAACTGAGCCTATCAAGTTCTTGGCTGCCGATGGGTCCCCTATGATCTGTGCATCTCGGGTTCCCAACCTTCATTGGTCTGCTCAGAAGCATACATTTATTTCAGATGCTGGAGTGATTCCACTGAAATGTTTTGACATGCTACTTGGCGAGGATTGGCTTGAGGAATGCAGGCCGATGTGGATTGATTGGGTACAGAAGATCATGCGCTTCACATTGAATGGGAAACGCATCACTTTGCAGGGAATCAAGCCTACTGTATCAGACTGTACTCCAATTTGCTCTATTCAGCTCAAAGGCTTATTGAGACGTGGTGCTGTCAGTTAGTGTCTGCAGTTCAAGCAAGCTGACCAAGTATGCCAAGCAAGCTGTGACGATCTCACTGTTAGTTCTATTACTGTTCCCGGTCAGATGCAGGTCTTGGCTGACATCCAGGCCTTGTTGGATCAGTATTCTGACATTTTTTAGGAACCACATGAGTTACCACCTCAGCGCCCATTTGATCACCATATCGAGCTGCTACCTAGAACTACTCCAGTCAATGTGCGACCCTATTGATATTCGCCAGCTCGGAAGGATGAAATAGAGAAGCAGCTGGTGCAGATGCTATCTGATGGCATTATCACAACTAGCTCCAGTCCATTTGCCTCGCCAGTTCCGTTGGTTCGCAAGAAGGACAACACATGACATTTCTGCATTGACTATCGACATCTGAATGCGTTCACAGTGAAGAACAAACACCCCATGCCGGTCGTTGAAGAATTGATTGACGAATTGGCTGGTGCTCAGTGGTTCTCAAAGCTTGACTTTCGTGCCGGGTATCACCAGATCCGTATTGCTCCCGGGGACACTCACAAAACGGCATTCAAAACACATGATGGTCTGTATGAGTTCCTTGTGATGCCGTTCGGTCTGACGAATGCTCCGGCCACATTCCAAAGCATCATGAATTTGATCTTCAGACATTTGCTGCGTCGTGGAGTGCTCGTGTTCATGGACGACATTCTGATCTACTCCAAGACTTTGGCCGAACATGTGCAACTTCTTCGCGAAGTATTTGACATTATTCAGGCAAATCATTTCTTCATCAAGGTGTCAAAATGTTCGTTTGCATAGCATGAGGTTGAGTATCTTGGGCACATCATCTCTGGTCAAGGAGTAGCCACCGAGCCGAGCAAGATCACTGCATTAACACAGTGGCCGACACTGACAAATTTGAAGCAGCTCCGCGGGTTTCTGGGTTTGACAGGGTATTACCGGAAGTTCATTAAGAATTACGGGTTGATCAGTCGCCCTCTGACGGAGTTGCTCAAGAAAGCAGTACCATTCATTTGGACATCGGCTACTGAAGCAGCCTTCAAACAGTTGAAGATGGCATTGAGCTCTGCCCTAGTGTTAGCCATACCAGACTTTTCGCAGACGTTCATGGTGGAAACAGATGCGAGTGATATTGGCTTCGGAGCAATTTTGATGCAGGATGGACATTCGGTTGCTTATCTTAGTAAGCCAGTCTGTCTAAAGAACCAGTCCCTTTCCACATATGAAAAGGAGTGCATGGCCATCATACTGGCAATAGACAAATGGCGTCCGTATCTGCAGCACCGCCAGTTTGTCATCCAGACAGATCATCAGAGTCTTTTACACCTAACTCAGCAAAGGGTCAGCTCAAAGTTGCAGCATAAGGCGTTAATGAAGTTAATGGATCTGGATTTCTCCATTATATACAAGCAAGGGGCTTCAAATAAAGCAGCTGATGCACTGTCCTGATGTTACTCTGATGATACTGTCCTTGCTGTTTCTACAGCAAACCCACTATGGTTACAGCGCGTGGTGGAAGGCTACACTGATGACCCTAAAGCTCAAGAGCGTCTAACCTCCCTAGCTGTCGATCAGAGCAATAGCAAGGGATACTCCTTGGATAATGGAGTCATTCGTTTCAAGGGTCGTGTCTGGCTGGGAACCAACCGGTTGGCTCAGGAACATGTGATGCAGGCCTTGCATAGCAGTGCCGTTGGGGGCCATTCGGGTGATTTAGCAACATATCAGCGAATCAAATCTCTGTTTGCTTGGCCAGGAATGAGGGAAATCATCAATCAGTTTGTCCAAGCCTGTACTAGTCAGCAAGCGAAAACCGAGCATGTGAAGTCACAGGTCTGCTACAACCGTTACAAATTCCAGATCAAGCATGGCAGGTGGTCTGTCTAGACTTTATTGAAGGGTTGCCCAAGTCAGCTCGGTATGACACCATCATGGTGGTCATTGACAAGTTCACAAAGTACGGTCACTTCATCCCTTTGGCTCATCCATTTACAGCATTGCAAGTTGCCCAGGCATTCCTTGATAATGTGTATAAGCTGCATGGTCTTCCAGTGAGCATAGTATCTGATAGAGACCGAATCTTCACCAGTGCTGTGTGGCGTGAGCTGTTTCGCCTCACAGACACTCAACTCCTCATGAGTTCCTCGTATCACCCTCAAACCGACGGGCAAACAGAGCGATTGAATCAGTGCCTTGAGACTTTTTTGAGATGCTCTGTCAGTTCCTGTCCCAAGCAATGGAGTAAGTGGCTCTCTGTCGCCGAGTTTTGGTATAACACAACATTTCATACTGCCCTAGGTAGATCACCATTCGAAGTTCTTTATGGACATGCTCCAAAGCATTTGGGCATTCTGAATCCATCACTTTGTCATACACCGAAGTTGGAAGATTGGTTGACAGAACGTAACTTGCTCAATGAAGTTGTCAGGCATAATCTGGAACGTGCTCAGTTGAGAATGAAGCAACATGCTGATCGGAATCGCTCAGAACGTCAATTTGCCGTGGGTGAAATGGTATATCTTAAAGTTCAGCCGTACATTCAGTCATCGTTGGTGCAGAGGTCTAATCAGAAGTTGAGCTTCATATATTTTGGCCCCTACAAAATCCTAGCTCGAGTGGGATCTGTTGCTTATCGATTGGAGTTACCAGATGATGATCGCATACATCCGGTTGTGCATGTTTCTCAGCTCAAATGTCACATTGAGGTTGTTGTGGAGGTGTCCACAGAGATACCTGAAGTTGACACTGACAATGATCAAAGTATTGCCCCCATTCAGTTTTTGGACTCTCGGATGATAGTCAAAGGAGCCACGGCTGTGAATCAAGTCAAGGTGGCCTGGTCTGGAATGCCGAGCATGTTCTCTACTTGGGAGGAGATCAATGACCTCAGGCGGCGTTATCCAGGTACACCAGCTTGAGGACAAGCTGGCTTCCGTGGGGGAGGTAATGTCGTGCACCGAAGGAAGGCCCTGAAGGCTGAAACAGCATTACTATTCATCAGCATGCTTCTATCGATTCCGTCAGATAGGCATTTGCCTCGCGCCTATTGTTAGTGGTCGTTACACAGCTGTCTAGCGGATGAGTCGGTGGTCTTGAGTCGGTCGCCTTGGTTTATAAAAGGCAGACCCCTGTAACAGAAACAATTATCAAATGAATGAAAGAATCATGAACCCTGAAACTCTGTTCCCGTCCAATTGCTGTTCTTGCTATCTCCCTTTGATCCTGCTGTTTTCTATCCCTGATTCCGTCCGGTTCCTGTATCCATTAGGACCTTGATCCGGGTTCTGACAGGTTTAGCGGCGGTCGACATGTACCCGCTACTGAGGAGCATGCGCAGGAGCACCATAACGCTGATCTCGGAGACTCGTATCAAATTCAAAGTTTGGATAGGAACGGGCACGGATCTAGGGCGCGCACACCAAGAGTATTTGGACGAAAGGCTTCAATAATACATTCTTCTGTTGAAAGTTGTGAGTGGCTGTTTTGCCAAATTGATCCCGTCAGAAACTATATAATCTGTGAAATTGTTGTTTTGCTGAAATCAGAGCTAGATACATTCTTCTGTTGGTTGTACCAGAGTACTTGGTGCAGATTTCAAGACAATTAATGTAGATGAACAGGTAGAAAATACTTTGCCTGAGAGTTTGAACAGAGCAACTAGTGCTGGGCTTTCTGACACAAACGAAGCAACGTCGCGGCCAATGACGCGGCCGACAACTCCATGGCCAGGGACGTGATCGTGGTCGCGAATGACATAGCTAGCTGATGAACTCGCCGATGTGATCATTGCAACGTAGAAGGTGAGACTAGCTTGTGAGGGAACGCGAAGGGTGAGAGGGGGTGTTAATCTTGCCATTGAGCAACCCCGTAGTACCGCACCTGGTATTTGTTGGGAAAAGTTAAATTTGCCCTTAAGGACATATGCCGTTACCTATTGCACCATTGAATGTGCACTGGAACGTGTTCACTACAGGTTTCTCTCTCTAGTCGTACACACATCCTAATGCACATCCAATAGTGTATTGGGTAGGAGCATATGCTCCAGAGGAAAAAAAAAATGCCTCCGTACGTGTAGGGCAGTGATGGACCAGGATTCTAAGAGTCTTCCACAGCGTCGACTACCCGCCAGGCGCTTGGGCCCGCCCACGGTCTGCTTAGGACACGAGACAAGGGTGGCGTGTACTCTAAGAAGGACTGACCTAATCAGATTCTAGCAAAGATAGCTTCTGTAATAGAACTAAAACTCTTCTGTCCTATCCAACTAGGACTAAATCAATGTGCCTACCCTTTTTTTTCGCTAATTCTCAGCCGTTCGATCTACAGTGCACAATACTCTGCTACTCCTGTGCGAACGAATCTAGGACTGAGCGTACGCGTACGAAGGTTACTCGATCGATCTACTTCTGCAGGTTGTGCTGACTCTTCTGCTCGACAATTGTCTTCTTTTCTCGCGACACTATACTGCGTCTTTAGTTCAGATTCTTTCAGAATGTCAGACTTGTAACTATACTACCCTCTCTTCATCATGAAATACAAAAAAAAGCAAACATACACGTACTTAAATCCAGAGCTTATTATCTTTGATCAGCGATTAATCCAGTCATATGAAAGTTAAGTTTATTAATCCAGAGCTTTTTTTCTCGCTTGTTCAGATGATTTCTTGCTTGTACATGTCATCCGAATTCCAGTTTCTTGTTTAGTGTTTCCTTATAATTACAGTTCATTTTTTTTCTCTAATTACAGTTTCTCATTACAGTTTTTACAATGATTTTTGCAATGTAAATTTCTTTCGTGTGTGGTGTAAACTGTTCTATTTGTCAGTGTAATTAGGTTCCAATTTGTTCATTTTTTCTTAATTTGTTTTTGGCAATTCGTGTTTTTTCTGTTCAAATTGTTAATTTTTTTATTTTCCTTTCATAGAAATGATTTATTAATTTTAGTTTTGAAATTTGTGTTTTTTCTATTCAAATTGGTAATCTTCTAATTTTCCTTCTATAGAAATGATTTGTCAATTTTAGATTTGAAATTTGTGTTTTTTCCCGTACAAATTGGTATTCTTCTAATTTTCCTTCCATAGAAATGATTTGTTTATTTTAGATTTGAAATTTATATTTTTTTATTTTTCTGGTCCCTTAGATCTGTATCTTCTGGTTTTACAATTCGAGTGAGAGTTCTCTTAATTTCACTCGATTCATGTTGTTTTGCAAATTTGGGTGATTTTTTTTTGTCTTGGCTCACACGGGTGAAAGTTTGCCATAATTCACCTGACGTATGAGTAGACAAACCCTTTTTTATGGGTTAAAAGCCTTATAAAGTATTTACCTCGAAACCATCTTAAACATTAACTACCATCACGAAGCTGTCGCCACCCCCCCCCCCCCCCCCCCCCCCCCCCCCCCCCCCCCCCCCACTTTGGGTCTTACTGGGCTTGGGCCTATCTAAGATGGGACAGATATGGATGTTCTTATATCACACACAACGGGCCGGATGCTGGCTCTCCCGTTTGACCATTTCCGTTCCAATCGTAGTGAACTCCATCCATGCACCTATCCCTTTCCTGCGCGCCACACGGAAACACAAAAACAAATGAAACGTGATTCGTCCCATCCATTTCCCCCATCTCTGTCAGCTTTGTGCCTGTGATTCTTCTGGAGGAATAGGTCGGCAAACGTGACAGCGGTTTTCCCCCCTCCAAATCAGATAGCTTAAAACGGTGACGACAAGGAAAGTACACCACCACAACCTAACCAACACATTGTCAAAAAGAGTTGCCATCAGACACTCAGAGTTACTAAAGATCATTCTTGTCACAAAACATAACAAAGATCACCAGAATGTATCAAATATTTTTCCCTCTAAACATACAACAACATCAATTGAGTTAATATCCGGGGTTCCTCATGCAATGTTGACACTCAGGCATTACGGGGCTGCTGTGGTCTTCTCCAGCTTCTGCCAAACAGCGCTCAAGTTGCAATGCATGAAAGGGACATGTCCACCTCCGTGTCAGTTCGTGATGACTTGCATTGAACTGGAACGAGGTCCGATCGATGTCGCCGCCCCGGCACACCATGCCTGTTGTAATTTCGTTATGTCACTTCAGTGGTTGATCAGGCCAGGCAGCGGCAGCAGCAGCAGCTACCGGCGCCATCATTCTGACAGTAACACGGAAACTGATATTCTGCGTCCACTACGAACTTGCTTGCTTGGTGCACAATGCAAGTAGCTGAATACATCGTTGTCATCTATCCTTGTAGTTGTCGTATAGCAGGAGTAAGTCTGAAGCAGGTTTATAATTGACTACTCATTTCATGTTTTTTTTTCTTTTTCAATCCAACAGACACGGGAAAGCTTTAGTTTTTGCTATGAACATTGATCTGCTATCAGCCCCATACGCCATGCCTGATCAGCCACATTCAAGTGTTCAGCGCCAACAACACCAATACTGCAAATAATTCTGGTGGTCACTGCTGCTTGCTGCTTGGGCAATGGTCGGCACCTGAGCCCAGCAATAAATCACGCAACCATTATCTCAGGCCACTCGAGCAATGGCCACCCGACCCCTGTGCAGCAGCACGTACGTCCCACTGAATTCGTACACTTGTCATTGCTGGAATTCAGGGAAATCATCGGGGATTCAGCAAGAGGCAGCAGGATTTAAAGGGAGATATGACTCGTCAGCGAGGTCGGGAGGGACCGAGAGACCCCCACGCCGCACAGGATCATTCAAGAATATGACAGGCAGGTTTTCATCAGTTCTTGTCTCTGCTTCTGACAGTGAAGGGGACGGGTAGATCATTGCTATACATAAACACAAGTTATTTGGACAGATTATTATTCAGAGCTGAGCAGCAGATCATCATCAGTAAAAAAAACGAGGCAAGGAAACCCTTCAAGTGTACTCAGCCTGATCCCGTGTTGTTTTCCGTGTGCATTCATACTGGAGTACCAAAAAAGGCACAAGGAATTGGCAAAAAAAAAAAACAAAGATGAATCACCTTGGATCGTAGCCTCGACGCATTGATGAAGAAGCCAAGGTATGCCGGGCAAGGCAAAGAAAGCTCTCGTCTGCCGGGTTGGTGCGGCGTCGCCCTCGCTCCGTCGTTGCAGCGGCCGCCCCCATCAACAAATGCGTCTCAGCAGAGTTCCGATCCCGACTCCCCCCCGCGTGCATTTGCATTTGCTTGCACGGGTTGCCGAGTCGCCGTCGCGTCCCGCCGTCGTGCAGCCGAAAGCGCCTCGCCATCGATGCTTGCGGCCGCCGGCTAACGGCAACTGCAACTCCACGTACTGACATGAGGCATGCAAGGTGTTGGCCATGGGCCGTGGCCCATCCAGGCAGGAGGCAGGAGGCAGGAGGCAGGAGGCGAGAGCGTCCGAGCGAGACGAGAGAGAGAGCCCCCGGCCGGCCACATCAACGGAATCGAATCCCCCTGTCCCCAGAACGGAAATAAAGCCCCCGCACACGTCGGCGTCGGCGTCAGATCAGACGTGCGCGCTACTCCACCGCGACCGATAGCGAACGAGACCACAAGTGTTCTATTTGTCAGTACCAGGCTAGCTATGGCTAACGGGACGGTCTGCTTGGAACAACTTCCACAGCACCGGGACGGATCGGTTCTGGTAAGAATTTTTGTCACGGATAACAGGCTCAAGCAGCGGCAGTGACTCGTCAATGGAAAGCAACGATGCAGGATTAGCTGGGCGACCAGGCGTTGGAGGCGGAGTCTTGACTTGGCTGGGAAGCTCAGCTCAGCTGCCACGCACGCCGCCACCACCACCACAGTCCACCAGCGCGACGGCGTGAGCGCGCGAGATTTTGACCGCTCCCCAACCTCCCCTTCCTTCCTTCCTTCCTTCCCTTGGATTGGACGCTCACGCTCCCCTCTGCCTTTCGCGGCACTCCACACGCGCGCCGGGCTGACGCGGGGACCCAACCGGCGTCGTGGCCCCACGGGTCAGTCAAGCCTACCGTTAGGCGCCTCGTACGCCCTCGCGAGGCGCGCGGCGTCTGCGTCTGCGTGCGCGTCCGTCTCTCGCCTCTCCTCCTCCGGCCCTCCGCTTATAACGAGAACAAGCAACAGCTGCGGCAAACAAACACGCGCGGCACGGCACAGCAGAGCGAGCGAGATGAGATCGAGGGTGGCGCTGGAGCCGCTGGCGGAGGAGCCCGGCGGCGGGGAGGAGGAGGCGGCGCGGCGGCGCTCGGGCCTCCACGCGGCGCTGCACCGGTGGGCGCGCCTGCTCTCCGGGGGCGCGGCACGGGACGACGCCCGACCGGCCGCCGACCTGCGCGTGCTCCTCTCCGTGCTCGCCTGCCCGCTCTCCCCCGTGCCCCTCCTCCCGCGCCTTCCCCGCCACGTACGTGCGCCGCCTAAAACCTTCCTCCTCCGGCGTTTGCTTTTCTTAGAATTAGAATGATGGGTGCGTGTGTGCCTTGGCTGCCCGTACGTGCAGGTGGCGTCGTCGGCGCAGTACATCATCGAGCAGTTCAGGGCCACGACGGGGTGCGGGAAGCTCGAGGACGGCGCCGTCAAGAGCATGTACGCGTCCGGCCGGGTGCGCCTCTCCATGCTGCAGGAGCCCGGCGGCGGGGGATCAGGCGTCATCGGCGGCGGCGGGCGCGGCCACGAGGGGAGCTTCGTGCTGTGGCAGCTCGCGCCCAGCATGTGGCTCGTCGAGATGTCCGTGGCCGGGCAGAGCGTCGCCGCGGGCAGCGACGGCCGCGTCGCCTGGCGCCGCACGCCCTGGCTCGGCGCCCACGCCGCGCGCGGCGGCTCCCGCCCGCTCCGACGCGCACTGCAGGTTGGCACGCCCGCTCTCTCCCACTCTCACTCACTGCCACCACCGATCTCTTTGTTTGTTTTTGCATCGTGATGCCATGTTCCTTTTACTTCCGTTCCGCTGTGCCGATCGCCATGGCATGCCTCGCATGCACAGCGTTACTGCTGTGCTAGCTAGCCTGGCCCATGCCTGTCCATGACAGGCGGGCCCCACTGGCGCCATTGCTAGCTTTCCCTCTGCTCTAGCATGCCAATCCATCGAATAGCCTCCTGCTTTTGCGCACGCCCTTTCGCTTTGCTGTCCATGGGAGAAAAAAAGAAGAGCAGAAGATCCCTTAAACAACTCGATGCGAATGCGATGAAGAATCTTTGTTAAGAAAAAAGCACCTTGGATGTACATGGCCTCTGCCCTGCACAGTTGTTATCTTGGGATCTGCAGCATGCCACACTGTTGATGTCATGATTGCCTCATGGCTCAATGCTAGTATGCTCTCATTTCAGCTCTGCAGGAGAGTCCCAAGTCCTAACTGGCTTTGTTTGACCTGGGGAGAAGGCATTAGCAGAAGTAGGTGGCGTGAGATTAGCCTGCCTTTAATTCTGCATCCGTCACATGGTGCTAGAATAAGAATATCTTCTGTGGGCTGCTCAGCTTCATCAGCCTAGCGTGAGATGTCTGAATGTTTGTTGGTTTCGTCACTCTGGGCCTCCGTTCATCCTTATGCTTATCCTGATCAACTTGGCAAGTGGAACCTAGTATATATAGGCCATGTTTAGTTCCAAAAATTTTTAAAATTTCCCGTCACATCGAATGTTTGGATATAGGTATAGAGCATTAAATATAGATGAGAAAAACTAATTACACAGTTTAGTAGAAAACTACGAGACGAATCTTTTGAGCCTAATTAGTCTATAATTGGATACTAATTGACAAATACAAACGAAAGTACTACGGTAGCCAAAGTCAAAAATTTTCGTGAACTAAACACACCCATAAGTTCACCCTGAGCCTACACTATCATCCTAGTGTGTGATTGTGGGAGTTGACCAAAATACTTTTATGTTTTGGCTGAACAGCTTGGCAAGGAGAAAAGTCCGTTGCCTACGAAACTGCATGACTATGTCTGTCTTATTTTGGGAATATCATGAAACAGTGTTCCTAATCCTCTGAAAGGAAATAAATTCTAGGTTTTGAGCTTTATTTGGTTGGATCGATTAACACTCTGTAAGGCTGTCAGTAGGTATCTTTCAGCAAGGCTGTAGCAGTAGGAAAATTGGGGGCCAAGGTCATGCTCTGATCCTCAAGATCTTCTTCATGCTTACCGGATCAGACATTTTTTTTAATGAATTCTTCAGAGTTATATCTGATTGGCCTACACACTAGTTTATTGTTCGAGTTGGTTTTTTAGGGTATACCATTAGGCCAATTTGATAATGAGTACAGCTCAAGTGAGCATATGACTTTTGTGGACTACTTTGATGAAGCACAAGCACGTAATACAATTTGTTGAGAAATGGATAACAAATGTACAGCAGTAGTGTCTTAGTTATACAATGTAGTACTCATGCTGGAGGGTTGTACGGACGCAGCACATATGTTGAGGCGCTTAGCTGTTTGTACCATCACAGAGAATTTTAAACAAGGGTGCTTTGTTTAGCGGTACCGCATCATTATATCAGCAGTGTCCTCTGTCCCATGCCAATAAATTATGGTGTACTGACATGTTCTTACCAAAACACTGACGCTGGGAATGCACTGCCAGTTCCCACTTGCTAGCTGTTGCATGTTCCACTGTCCTCTACTCCTCTACGAGAATAGCTGAATGTTCTGAAATTTCCCTCTAGTAGAATATAATTATCTGATATAAAATTTCAGAGTGAAAGCATATGCACTTGGGCTCACTTCAGATTACCATTATCTTGGAGAATCTGATCTGCTCATCTGCATTTTCTAGCATTGGTGGTCCTAAAAGCACCAAACACATGCGTGCCAACAAGTCAAGGAGGTTTTGTTGACATATGCATTTTTCATTTGTGGTTTTGTTGGATCCATGATCCATGTGCGTGCACACACATGTACTACTGTCATATTACAAGTTGTCACTGAGCTTGCAAAAAATTGTGATCATTTACATGTTCGCTGAGTGTAGAGTGAATTGGTGATTTGTGCACGCAGGGCCTGGACCCTGTGACGATCGCGTCCATCTTCTCGACGGCCGAGCACGCCGGCGAGAAGGAGGTGGACGGCGAGGACTGCTTCGTGCTGCGCCTGGACGTGGGCCCCTCGGTGCTGTCGAGCTGGAGCGACGGCACCGCGGAGGTGATCCGGCACGGGCTGACGGGCTTCTTCAGCCAGCGCAGCGGCCTCCTGGCGCGGCTGGAGGACTCGCAGCTGACCCGGATCCAGTCCCCCGGCGCGGCCGCCATGTACTGGGAGACCACCATCGCGTCGGCCGTGTCGGACTACCGCGCCGTGGACGGCGGCGTGGCCGTCGCGCACGCGGGCACGTCCACGGCGCACCTCGCCCGGTTCGGCGTCGGCGTCCGCGCCGCGCGCGTGGTGACGCGGATGGAGGAGTCGTGGACCATCGACGACGTGGCGTTCAACGTGCCGGGGCTCGGCCCGGACGCTTTCATACCTCCGGAGGAGGTCAGGAGGAGCCGGTCCTACGGCGCCGCCATCGCCGGTGGCAAGTGAGCTTCACCATGTCAGGGCTCCGGCGTTTGTGTAACATAGTCTGCATAGAGAGAGAGAGAGAGAGAGAGAGAGAGAGAGAGAGAGCTTTGTTAGTAGCTTCGTCTTTGTATGTCTTCCCTTTGTAACTTTCGAGTGAGCGTGGCATCGATAATCGTGCATGTACATATATGTATCTGATTTACCCAAAAATAATAATGACAAAATTTCCAAAGCCTCATTGAAGGCAATGGTCACTTTGGCAAGTTGGTTTGGGTGGTTCGCGGATGGCTGGCGCTTGACACTGTCTGCAAATGAGCGGCATCAGCATTGGCGTCCGTTTCTGCACGAACCTTTGCAGCATTAGCATGCGCTTGACACTGTAAGCCCCCTGTCCGGTTGCCCTTGTCCTGTGCCGCTGTCCCCTTGCGCCTAGCATCAGCACTTGCGTATGTTTCCAGCGCGATCACGTCACCAAAAGCTACGCATGAAGGTCGCGCTCCGGGGGCCTCTGTTCCGGGATGCTGCTTGTCTTCTTCGCGGCATCGGCACGGCAGCAAGGCTATCGAGCTGACCCAGTGACCGGCCGGCCTGTTGCTCGGTCTGCCCTGCCGTTTTCGTCGCGGTAATTGGCTTGGCAATGGCAGCTGAGGTAGGTAGTGTCACTCTGATGAATCTCTGATCGAGTCTCATGGTGCGAAAGACTTGAGAGTCTTGAGGTCACATGGGTTACTTCAGGTCTTCAGCGATCTGCGCTGTGCATCGCATCGCAAGGACCACTGCATGCACAGCACTCCTCGAAATGCTCAAGCGTACCGGCGACCAGAGGCGCCGAATGATCGCCGCCCGGCCCAGAGTACACACTCGCTCACGCTATCTACCCATTCGATCATTAGCCGATCTGATCGTGCCAACAGGCAAGACGCGCATGGCTCCGTGCACTGCTTGAGCAGGGGACAGTCAGCATACGAACGTGTACGTTGCTCATACGGGCAGACAGTCGGCACATGGCGGCCCTTCCAGTTGCATGCATGTTCTAGTACTTGTAGTACATCAGCTCTGCCTCGCTCAGGCAAGCGCGACCTAGGACTAGGAGAGGAAACGACGACGGGCGTACCATGCCACTCGTGTCCTCCCTCCCTCCTCTGGTCCTGCTCATGAGCTCATCCGGTCCCTTGTGGATCGATCAAATCACATGTCAAAAATGTCCACGGCTTGCAAGTTGTTGCACCAGTTGTTACCTACTGGGCTGCGTACCTCTGTCTCCTTGTGTTGTGCCAAAAGAGCGTCGGCAAGACATGTTGGAGGTGAAGCTGTATCATCTTCAGTGGTATGGTCCCGGTCGAAAAATCTGAGCCGGATGCATGCATATACATGCATGCAATGGCAATGTTGTCGTCTGATCTGATCTGATCTGATAGCTAGGCGGGGCGTGCCATGTGCGATCTTTTTGTTAGTTCTGGTTCTGATCGAGGAGGACAAGATGTGTGAGCGTTGGTCAGTCAGTAGTCGCTACTCTGGGCATGCATTCAGTAGTAGTGACACTATCAAATCAGAGGTGATGTCACCCCGCAATGATTTGGCTAACTAAACTAGCTAAACTAGTGGACAGTACAGCGACTGTATCTAATATTCGTTTCCAACGGAATCAGCAGTGTTCTGCTTGTCCCTCGATCAGACCATGGATGGATATCCCGTTTGTAGCATAGTGCAGCAACTCGTGTTCAGTGGCGGATCCAGGAATCAAAACCTGTGGGGCCAGCCAGCAGAAGCTGTGGGACCAAATCATATATGCTACAGTAAAATTACACTAGATTCGTCAAAACCTGTGGGGCCAGGTGGCCCACAGCTTCTACCTACGTCCGCCACTGCTCGTGTTGGCTAACTAAAAATAGTACGTTGCAGTTTTGTACGTAGTAAAGTTTATTACAAGTGCAATGGATTCTCTCTGTCTCTCTCTGTTTTTTTTTTTGTTTGGACAAATATATTAGCCAAGTTTAGGAAAAGACTAGTCCATCACCGTGCTCATGTGCAAATGTAAGTATTGTAAGTTACCTTACCTACAACTAATTAAAAGCACTTCTCTTTGCGCTATATCGCTTGAGAAGTTTTTTTTCTAACCCATATACCAAAAATACTGTCATTCTAGTTTTTTCTTTTCAAAAGTCAAATAAGTTTGGCTAAGTTCACAAAGAAATGTTTTTAGAAAAAGAGAGATATATAATTCGCTCTGAAGGACAAGCTAGCTTCAGTCTAGGGCGTTCAACTGTAGTTTTCTTTCAGTTTCAGAACCGGTAATGTCCTCTCTGCTGGCAAACTGTTCCATATAGTAGACGTCATCGTACTAACACAAAATCAAAATGGGTTGGTTAGACATGCATGATCACACATTTGTTGATTCCACATCTAAAGTAAACCACCTCTATGACCAAAACTGAACCTAACCTTTCGTCGTCATTTAATTAATTAATTAATTAGACGCAGAGCAGGAATAATGGCGATTCAGAAAGTGGACGAGGGTTCAGAAATTCAGAGAGCTGGTGGCTTCCCTCTAACGCTCAGAGCAATCCATTTATCCATGCGCTGAGCGCATGTCGTACGGCATCGCGAGTTTCCAAAGCGTCAGATCGAGACGTCTGAACCAGTAGTAACAATATAATAGTATATTAGTGTCACGAAAGGATTAGGGCCCAGTTTAGTTCCTTGAAAATTTTGCAAAATTTTTTAGATTCTCCGTCACATCGAATCTTTAGATACATGCATGAAGCATTAAATATAGATAAAAAATAAAACTAATTACACAGTTTAGACGAAATGGACGAGACGAATCTTTTAAGCCTAATTAGACCATGATTGGATAATATTTGTCAAATAACAACGAAACACGCTACAGTGTCATTTTGCCAAATTTTTCGGATCTAAACCGGCCCTAGGTCTTTCCAACAGACCAGAGAGAGAGAGAGAAGTGTGATGAGACCTGGTGTGCTCGTCGATAAAACAATTCGGACTGCTGAGGGGTGAGGGGAGCTCAACCGAAAGCGCATTGCTGCTTAGATCACCCTGAGTTGCTCATGCTCCGATTGCTCATTAATTGCTGCATGCGCCTGTACTGGTTTGGTGATTAGGTAACTGAATCGGAGAAGGAAATTGGATTGGGAGATTCGTAATTGTAGTCCACAGGGACGGGCTAGCTGCTCTCGCTAATCCTCGCGGAGTAATGGGAAAATAGACATGTTTTTTCTTTGACATGAGATCATTGACATGTTTGGAACACAGTTTTTAAAGAAAAAATTTGCAAAAAGGCAGTACATTTTTCGGCGTTTCCTAGTTTCATTCAAACGGGCCGGGGTGCTCGATGCTCCACGCAGTGCTCTCCTTGTAGAGCATGCAACGGCAGGCCCATGTTCTTTTGTGCGTTTTAGGCGCCGTAGTTTGTCATGGACAGGCGGGCCTCTCCTGGAGCTCTTATTTCGGCCCATCACGGGTGAGGGGCCGGCCCAAAGTATCATCATCAGTCTGGATCGGATCTTCTAATAACGAATCTGCAGGAGAAGCTCTGGGCGGGCGCGATATCCACGTCGCCCGTTAACCCGCGGCCGTCGGATCGAGCCAAATCGCGATATGGACCGTTCGATATGGATCGGGTTGGCTCTCCGCCTGCTCCATCACACATACCCGAAATGTCACGAACTCTCTCCGCCTCTCGGTCCGCAACCCGTGATGCAGGCGCGGCGCACCGGCAGCGGCGGCGGCGGCGGCGGAGGCGGCGAGGGGACGCGAGCATGGCCAATCGAGATTGATGCACCTGGCGAGGGCTCCGACCTCCGCCTCCCTGCTTGCACTCGCCAGGCGAGGATGTGCTTGAGCTCGCCACACCTCCTCTGCTCGTCCTCAATGTGGAAAAGGAGAGCATCACCGCTACGAGGAAGAAGGCAACTAGTCATGGCGATGCGCAGGCATGCAGCTTCCCGGCGCCCCCCCCCCTCTCTCTCTCTCTCGGGTGCAGTGCCCCAGCAGCTGCTAGACGGCGCGGACCGCATGCTGGATGAAATGCCTACAAGGTTTGGCCCTCTCTAGCAAACAGTTTATACTTTGCATATACAGAGCTTTCTTTTTTGATGCAAAACTTTGGCCTCTGATTCAGTACCATAGCTTCAGATCTGCCAAGTATCACTAATCACCCACGGCCCATGGGTGCTAATTGGAATTCCGAAGTCTGTTGCTCCTCATCAGGTTTGGAGGTTATCTCGTCAATATTATATTTTTGGTTCTGAGCACTAACCTTGATTTACAGCTTTACAATGTTATACTCGTCATTTTAACAGTCAGGATATGCTTGCCTACGATAACCATGTCAACTCGAATACTGGAACATTGTCCCTTTTTTCAAAAGCAATACCTTCGTTAGGCAAATACTCCGTACAATATGTACATGATACTTAATTTTTAAGGTCTGATAGACAGTTTGTACAGTACAAAGTGCCATTCACAACTATTTTGGTTGTGCTATGTAATAGAGCCAAAATAGCTTCTGATATTTAAATTAACTGTATGGAAGTTAACTGGCCTTATCCAGGCATTATAAGTAGTTAACAGTTACATATAGAATATATTTAATCAGTCTTTAGTATAACTTCTATATGTGACTACTAGAGCATGCAATACTTCTTTCCTGGAGGTTAACACAAGTGAGAGGAACATGTGTGCTGTGCCATTACAGTTATACAATATATGATTTCCAACTTGTAACTGCTAGCTAGAAATATTTATCGGATTTTCAATGTATCTATTTTTATTCTTCTCCTATTGATTATTTCGTTAGAAATTTGAATACATCTGTTATTTTTGGTATACTAAGTGGAACTGCATTTCTCAGCTGAGCAGAACTGCATTTCTCAGCTGAGCAGCCTTTTTTTTTGTTTTTTCAAGTTGCAGCAAAAAAAAAACGAGAAAAAAAGTTGCAGCAATTTTTTTTCGAGGAACAGGAGGGGCAAGGAGACCCTACTGAAGTTAAATTAAAGTTAAACAAAGTTGCAGCAAAATTGTTCATGAGATTAAAGCACTTCACCAGTGAACTAAGTCAATAACCCTGAACCATCAGAATGAGGTAAATGGGAACTTATGCCAGAAACTAAATCCCTGAAAAGTTTCCTGCTTGTCAAAATGGCCCCCTGTTTTTGTATGCAATATAAAGCCATGAAGAGTACTATTGCATATAAATGCAATAGATTACATTATTTAGGCATATCGGTGATGCCTATTAGGTTTTTGTCTCCAGTCTGATATTAATTGTTTTAGAAATGAGAAATAATTCTTGCATATATTCTTCAAGACCATGACACAGTGGCGTTGGTCCAGTGAGTTCTCCCTGTCCACAGATTGAAGAAGAAACCTGTGGTTTCACCAACATTATGCATCTTTTTAAGTGTCCTCGACATGTATTTGATTGATTAAAAAATAGCCATTTGACCACATCACCACATGCCGGTCTTTGTTACGACTGTCAGATAATGAACAATGAATTTGCCAAGTCCATCTTAAGACGCATCTAATATCTAATAGCAGGTAGAAAACTGCTCGTGGCTACTCTTAGTGACCTTATCTTGCCTAGACAAAGCAACATCTCAAAAAATGGTTTTGATTATACAAGATTTATCTTTGGCTGCACGATCAGCTTCAACTAAATACCATCAACTCCCCGTTAGCTACGTACAAATGCCTTGGTGACATTCGGATTAACGGTTTACTCAAAAGCAAAAAATGGAACGATGCATCTAAGTACCTGACAAAACAGTATAATGATGCTCCAGTTTGCTTATCCCCTTGATATGATACAGACCATATATGGTCGCTACATCGGTCCCTGTAATAATTATAAAACCCACGACGATCAAGATGAACTGGGCTATCAAAGGTTGGCGCGGCAAAGCCGCGCTGGTCTTTCTAGTGACTCCAGAAATCCAAACGCGCTGTTTATTATCAGCCTGTTTCCCCAAGAGATATTGGAGCATATTTAACATTTTGTGTTTACCTATAAAATTGACTTAATTTTGTATGTGTTTTAATAATGAAATTGACAAAGCAAAGATTTCAACAGGGTGCCCCTTATAGCATGAAAACTATTGCCATTTTAGAAACAGTGTCTTGAAATTCACATTCTCTATGTTTAGCCGTTCAGTCATCTAGTGCAAATATTATTATACTGCCATACTTTTCTTAGACGACCCATTAGTATTGCCTCATTGCATACTTTGTTTTAGCAGCTCATCAATAATTACGGGCATACTTCTTTTAGACGATTCATTAGCATATTTCATTTTAGGAACTTGATTAAAACTGCCTTAGAAACAGGGCGGAGTGACAGATCCACTTTAAAGGCGATTCTTAATTTCTTACTTCCTGTCTTGAGTGTTTTTTATATATATATTTATCCGACACCACTACACCACCCTTGGACAAATATATGAAAAAAAAATAGCTTGACAGTCCACATGCCATAAAGGATGGCAATGGTGGCCATTGTGTCACCATTAGTTTGCGCTTTTGCTGCTTCAACATCAGTCAATGCCAATGTGTGGCAGACTGAAGAGGTTGCTTTTGTCAGTGCTAATAAACCAGCAGGTGCCAATGGCAACATGGAGAGACAACAAAAACTAGAATTTATCGGCCATCGTCCAAGACTTGCATCGTTCAATAGGCATCAGAACAGGAGGACGGCCGAAAAAGAACTGTGCCCCGCGGACAAGACCCCTTACACAACGACCACCAATCGTCTGCTCCTCGGCATCCACCATCCTATGCCGAAGCTACGAAGATGACAGAAGCAGAACATCGCCTGGCCCGTAGAACCCGATAGACCCTCCGCACCATGGTCGAAAGGGACCGCCACTATCAGATGGATACTACTAGTCCATATTGTGCGAGCAAAAGTAGTGAGTGCTTATGCATTATTTATGGCAACGAATAACCTTTACTGCATGTATCGGGCCGGGCGTTTGCAAGGTAGTTTAATGACAGGAGGGATTAGACTCAACACCCTCGTCAGCACATGGAGTCAATAATGCTATATGTTCAGCAGTTCAAGAACTGTTGCCAGGTATGGCCGTGCAATGCATTTTTAGCTATTGGATCACATAATATATTAAGGTTAGAATACATTTCTCAACCTAAGTTGCGCGCCAGTCTGATTTTCGTCCTTTAACTGAAACCGAGCAAGGAACACTCTCCAATTATCGAAAACGAACAAATTTGGACGATCCCCTAACTGGTGTCATACGTGCTTTCCTATTTTATAAAAGTAACAAAAAATCAGGTTCGATATCTAAATATTGATAATTTATTTATTATAAATCAGAAAAATATGAAACTAGTTCTAGTTTTCTTCTAAAAACACTAGTATAGGAAACATTTTTAGAGACAATCAAAAGTGATCTTTAGAGACGGTTTTAAAACCGCTACTATGCCAGCGATTGTAAAAATAAGTGATTTTCAGATGCGGTTTTCTCAAGACAACCATCTAAAAAATAATTTTCAAAATTTTTAAAAATCATTTAGAGTCTAACAAAAATAAGAAAAAAAAATATTTCTAATGTAGCCCTGGACCGGCCACAGCTCCTAGGATTTATTTATTTTTCCTTTGTTTTGAATAAGTGCCGACACCCCGAATTTGAACCCATAACTTCTCCCTCGCGTGTTTTCTCCCGTAGCACCGCACCACACAATCACTTATGTCTAGTTTTACAATGTTATCTATTTGTACTAACATGTACGAATCTTGTAATTAATATTTTAACTCATACAAACAATCTTAAACGAGAAAAACTTTCAACTATAAAGTTTTAGATCTCGTCGAGCAATACAACTTTGATATAGAACATTTCTCCATCCGAGGTCATTTGAAAAATTCAAAAATTTGAAATTCAAAATCTGAGACTTAATTTATATATTTGGAACCCTAAATGATCTTAAACAAAAATTTTATCAACTACAAAGTATTAGATCCCATCAAACTCTACAATTTTGATATAAAATTTGTCTTTATCCAATTTTATTTAAAAAAGATACGAATTTATTTGTGTTGTACCTATTTTTAAATAAAGATGGCAACGGGAAACATGTCCGCAGATACCAGTGTCTTGTGCCCGCGCCCGGGAGCAATTTGTGCCCGTGCCCGCTATCCACGGGCATGCCTCGCCAGATCTGGAGGAGGACGACGCTCGGTGGAACGGGATGGGCGACGCCGACGATGGCTGCCAGGAGGGTGGGGCGCCCCCATCCGCGCGAGCTGCGCCGCCTCCATCACCTCCCCGAGCAGTGCCTGACTTGGTCCCCTTCCCCGCAGCCGTCGCAGCCTGAGTGAAGAAGGCGAAGGAGTAGACCGTGTCGATGTTGAGCTTGGTCCGCGAAGGGACGCGGCTGCTGCTCGTCACCCGCGAAGCCGCGCTGCTCGTCACCTGCGAAGCTGCGCTGCTCGTCGCCGCCTCGCCGGCCACCAGACGCGTGCTCGCACTAGCTCCCTGGCTCCCTGCGTGTGTACGCGCGCGGGGGCTCCCCTGGCTCCTTGCGTGTGTGCGTGTGGATAGGATTGGGATAAGGCCGAGGGAGTGGGCAGCCGGTGCCTTCTCTGTTTTATATCCTATCGTAAAGAAACGAGTTTTTGTTTAAGATCTCTCTACTTAATAACCGTTTGATCTGAATTTAATGAAATATTTAACCCATTGGCACTTTTAGGGGAGAGTGGCAACAGATTTGCCACCCACACCCATGTGGCATGGTGGTTCCCTACAGTGGTAGTAGATTCCTAGCGAAACAATTTCACTTCCCGCGGTAACAGGTCAGGCACGACCTGAAAATTTTGGATTCGCAAGCTTGTGGCTGGTCCCAGCTTTTCATGCCTTTTTTATTTATTGGCTGGGCATACTTCTCCCTACTGTCTCTGCACTTTTCTCTCCTTGCTCAAGTCCGGTGACCTGCTCTCTCCTAGTGCTAGCCAAAGGTGCAGATTATGGATCAAGGATTGTTCCTTGCAGCTAGAACTGGGGCTCCACACCAGTGTGGCGACTGGTCGGAGGAGAGGCCAAGGTGCTCGAACAGGAGGATCTGCCGCTCAATGGAGGTGGGCTCAGAGATCTTGACCACCTTGTTCGTTTGAGCTTATCCGCAGAATCAACAGCCATCCAGCAGTGTTTTTCTCTCACAACAAACCAGCGAATAGTACTTTCAGCCACAATAAACCAGCGAAACGAACAGGTTGGACATCGTAAGCGTTTTGGATTCCTATCTCTCTGTTTTGCTTTTGCTCAAATCTAAAGGCAAGTACTACTAGGCTGATGACTCTAGAACTCATATCTGCTGGTTGATCATAGATTATTGAAGTTGAATAGTTTGAATGCCACCTCATTGATTTGCTATCGTTCATTTCTACTAATATTTGGTAAGCATATTAAATGCCACTTCATTGATTTGCTATATATTCTGAACATGCTGCAGCACTTCATATTTCAGGTGTGCGTTGTATCAGGTTATACTTGGTGCTCCGAAGTTCCAGCGACCAGCGTTAGCTTCTACAGTCCTACTGAAGGAAGCTTGCAAGCTGCAATGGCGGGGACCTGTTTCTCTTGTGCTTAGTGGATGCATAGGATAGGTAAAAATATATATGTTTCTCTGTTCTTGATTGTGTAAATGGATACGCAAAAGAAGTGTGTATATGTAACATATCAATCTGTGTATTATTACAGTTTAATAAAATATAAATTTTGATGGGAGCTATTCAGTTTTTATAAGAATAGATGAGAAGAAGTACAATAATAAATAAAAAATAATACATATGTATGAAATAAGAACAAAGAAATACATATGTATATATAAATAAGAAAAGCAACGCAGGTAAACTTTCCCTAGGAAGATGTAACCGTAGGGGAAGAACCTTTCCACGTGGGGTACAAGTGTCATGTCACTGGGTTTCCTAGGGCTCAAGAATTCTAGGGGAACATTCTTTCTCTAGGGTGTTTATCGGAAACCGTAGGACACACTTGATTTCCCGTCGAAATGATCCTAGGAAGATTTCCCTACGAAAATTCCTAGGGAAACCATTTCCCAACCATTTTTTCATTCTTTCTTTAAGATTTCGGTCCTAGGGAAATTGGTGGATTCCAGTAGTGTCCCTCCGATCATGTATGCTTGTATTATAGTATATTGCATAACATGATCGTATCAGATTCTTTAATGGGCTTGCAATGATTACGGAAGCAATCAAGACATGATACTCAACAGTTTGTCTTCAAATAAATTGTGTTAGTCTACTATCTCTATTTCTCTTCTGTATTCTGTGCTAGCCGGTTCAGTTTTCCCTACACGTGTAACCCCATGCCACCGTACCAAGATGCAAAATAAAGTGACTGCATGCATGCTTTATTTAGTTTCCTTTTACCTATTCCCCCCAGATGATGAAACTATATTGTTTTTGTTAATAGAGCTTCCCTCGTCTAAAAAGAAGCAAGAAACAAAACATAACCACGAAAGCCTAAGCATCTCTAGCAGGATCCCTACTTCTCCTACTTCATATTTAGATAGCGGAGGCCAAAAAACCAACTCCAACAGCCCCTACTAGACCCTCCATATTTGTTGGCCTTCTCCTTTTCCTCCTCCACCCTCTACTTCTGTTGGCCTCCTACTCTCCACCATGTAAAATCTAGATGAGAGCATCTCCAACAGGACCCCTATTTGACCCCCTACTCCAGATTTAGGTAGTGAAGGCCAGAAAAAACAACTCCAACAACCCCTACTAGATCCCCACATTTGTTGGCTTCCTACTTTTCTCCCTCCATCCTCTGCTTCTGTTGGCCCCTTCTTCTCACCGTGCAAAATCTGGATGAGAGAGGAAGACAAAAGAGCTCCATGCGTCATTGACTACTAAAACGAATTTGAGTAGTATGGTTTAGGTAGTACTCCCTCCATCGATTTATTGGAGTCATCCTAGGGTCATGCGCAATGACCAAGAAGGGGTGGCGCATGCAGACGATTGAATTAATTCCACCAGTGAGAGGAACCACATGCTGATGGTTGAATTAATTGGGCCAGTGAGAGTAGCTGCATGCGCCTGGGACGATGTGAAAACTATGGTCCTCGGCTTAGAGGACTCCGACTCTTGGAGAAATTTTTTTGGTAAGATGACTTTGATAAATGAATGGAGGGAGTATTGCTGGAGTTGGAACCAAAATACGAGTAGTCTTAAAATAGATGACTTTCTAAATAGAGAAGTATGAGGTGTGTTTTATGTAGTATTGCTGGAGGTGCTCTACGTAAATTAAAAATATAAGATAAGATCAGAATAATCTAAGGAAAGAAGGGATATACATGCATGCAGTGCAGCAGAAAAGTACTCGTTGGCTATGGTAGAAGTGGAAGGAGCTGTCCTCCGTGTCCAATGTCCTGCGTCCTGCACTCCTGGTAGAAGACGACGCCGGCCCAGCTTGTGCTTGTGCTTGTGCATGCTCCAGTTGGTAGTAGGGACTTTCGCGGCCACAGTCAACGATGCTGTTGCCGTGCGTCGGTGTCGTAATCCTCCGGCGATGCTCCCTCATCCGCCCCCCTCGGCTTCCTCGATCGAGACGAGAGCACCTTCGGTGTCCATGTACTTCGCCGACGTCGCGAGCTTCTTCCAGATCGACATATACCTCGGCGGCGTCGAGACCTTCACGAGCCTGCGGGGACCGGGGATCGGCATGAGAGGAGGATGCGGCGGGCGAGCAGCGGCGAGAGGCCGGTGGGCGTCGATGGCCGCTCCACAAAAAAGCATCACTGCCAAGGCGGGGCCCACGAATCCACGTAGGATCCGGACACGCGTCGCCTCCGATCCTGGACGTGGAATATATATTCCATTATTTTTCTTGGCCCAGCAATCGCTGCTTCCATCTAACCGCCGCGTGAAGCGGACGTTACCCCGAGGTCTGGTTGGCTGGTTCGCCGGACGCGGGCCCTCCCTGTCAGTCGCGTGGCGTGGAGGTAAGCGAGAGCGGGTAAGCAACGGCGGGCGGTGACTAATGCATTAAGGTGTTGTACCTGACATCACGTCAGGACCCACAGCTGACGTAGGCTGTAGGCCCCACCTCTTTCCGAATGATGCCTGCCGCCCCATCTCCCTCCCGGCCATTACTCCGCCACGACTACGCCGCCAGCGCCCAGCTGCCCACCTAAAAATCCCCCGGCCGTTCCTGAGCACCCGTTTGTCCGGACATGGCCGGAGCCAGCCGGACGTCGTCGTAGTAGCCGTAGCCCACGCCCCCGCTCGCCGCCCGCCAGCTTCCTCCCACTCCTCCGGGATCGCCGATTCTCGAGCTGAGTTGAGCGATGGATCAAGAGCGCAGCCCCAGGGGCAATGCTCGATGGAGCGGGAGCGGCGGCGCGTCGTCTTCGAAGCACAAGAGCGGCGGCGGCGGCGGCAAGAAGCCGATCAAGGTGCTCTACATCGACAACCCCATGCGTGTCAAGACCAGCGCCTCGGGTTTCCGCGCCCTCGTGCAGGAGCTCACCGGCCGCCACGCCGACCCCTCCAAGTACAGCCCCGACGACCTTGACTCCGGCGGCGTCGCCCAGGGCCTGAGCCCCAGGGCCGCGGACGCGTCGTCGGAAACCATCGTCGCAAGCCCGAGCCCCAGACCTGCTGGCAATAAGGCCGCGCCGCACGGCGGGGACTGCGGCTACGATGACGAGGAGGACAACGAGGAGGACGGCTTCAGGTCGCAGCTGCTGCTGGAGAACAACTATACGGTGTTCTCGCCGCCGACGCTGCTCTACGACCATCATCCGCACAGCAAGGTGTGATACCCCGGCCCATCATCGATCGATCTCCCGTGCCGCTCTATACATGATTCTATCTTTGTCTTCCATTATTAACTGCTGGATACCAAGTTGCAACCAAATCTGTTTAGCGCATTACCACTAGAAAAGGTCAGGCTCACCGCATCAACGCAAAAGAAGACCCTTTTGTTTCTTAATTGGCTCACAATAGAGCTAATACGCGTACGTTATTGTTGAGGATAGTTCACTATTCAGTGTAGAGTTTGACCATGACCGTAAACTGCCAGAGGCAGTGGACGGCTGGACGCGGTCACCACGCGCACGGCGTGCGTCGGCTGTAAAACAGGATGGTTTGCACAAGCCGCAACCTCCCTACACATTGAGATGAATACAACAGATGTTGGCTGTCATTCTTACTTTCTACATGGTATCAGCTGTGCGGGTCTCTTCCTCCTGTCTCGCTGCGTCGTGCTTACCATAACCGCCGCGCTCGTCGCCGTCGCCGGCGCGATCGCCGTTCTTCCACCGCTTCCTCCTTCTCCTGCGCCCTCCATCACGCGCGCGCCATGGACGTCAACCCGCTCTTCGATGCCGACGTCTCCGACGCCGAATCTTCCTCCGCTTCCTCCGTCGGTGGTGAGTCTTACACCGGCGCGATCGCCCACATCAACACCGCGCCTCCCACCTCCGCCGTCTTGCAGACGGTGAACATCAAGTCTCACGTTCCCGTTGTGCTTGAACTCACCGAGTCGAACTACACCAAGTGGTGCACCTTCTTCGAGACGTTCATCGGCAAGTTCGGGCTCGGCGACCATCTCTCCTCTCTCCCAACGCCGGCACAGCGTCACGAATCGCGATCCGGAATGGCGCGTCGTCGACCAGTGCATCCTCAGCTGGATCTACAACTCCGTCACCAAGGACGTTCTCGCTATTGTCCGCGTCCCAAGCCGACGGCGTACGTCATCTGGACCGGCATCCAGGAGCAATTCCGCGACAACGAGCTCCACCGCGCTGTCTACTTGGAAGCTGAGTTCAGGAACCTTGTGCAAGGCGACATGGACATCTCCAAGTACACCGGCCGCCTCAAGCAGTTGTCTGACGCTCTTCGCGACGTCGGGCAGCCTGTGAGCGAGACCAGCCAGATCCTCAACATGCTCCGTGGCCTCAACTCCAAGTACCGGCACGTGATCCCGGTGATCACTGCGAAGCAGCAGCCGCACACCTTCCTCTCCGCCCGGTCCTACCTCCTCCTCGAAGAACACTACGACAAGGAGCACACAAAGGCCGCCGCTCACCATGCCCTCGTGGCCTCTAGCGGTTCTCGTCCTCCCGCGCCTACCTTCGGTGATGGCAGTTCTGGATCCAGCTCGGGCGGTCAACAAACCGCGCCCAAGCCACCTGCCACGACCCACGGCGCCCTAACTCGTTCTGACAACTGTCGCGGTCGTGGACGCGGTCGCGGCCGTGATGCTCCTCCAGGCGGTCACAACTCCGGCTCCACCTCCACCAATCGCTCCAGAACCTCGAGTTCACCTCCACTACTTCATCAGTGCACACCTGCGAAGCCTGTCAGCTCGGCAAGCACGTCAGGCTACTGTTTTCATCTTCTAGTTCAGTGTCTTATGTCCCTTTTCAGATTGTCCACGCTGATGTATGGACGTCTCTGGTAAATAGTTTCTCAGGATTCCAGTATTACCTTGTTCTTATAGATGATTTCACTCATTATGTGTGGACATTTCCGTTGCATAGCAAATCTGAAGTTCTACAGTGTTTACTGCATTTTCATGCTTATGTGTGCACTCAATTCCAACTTCCCCTTCTTGCAATCCAAACTGACAATGGAAAAGAGTTTGACAATCATGCCCTACGCACCTACCTGGCCACACATGGCATTGCCCTTCGACTTTCCTGTCCATACACATCACCCCAGAACGGCAAGGCCAAACGCATTCTGAGAACACTGAATGATTGCATCCGCAGTCTCCTACTCCATGCCGGCATGCCGCCCTCATTTTGGGCCGAAGCCTTGGCCACGGCCACCTATCTACTGAACCTTCGGCCTTGCCAGACAACTGGTGTTCACACCCTGTTTGAGCTCCTGTTAGGCACCCCTCCCTCCTACAATTCCCTTCGAGTGTTTGGTTGTCTCTGCTTCCCTAATCAAGCGTCAAAAATTCCTCACAAGCTCAGTGCCCGTTCTACACCTTGCGTCCTGTTCGGATATCCGGCCGATCACAGGGGATACATGTGTCTCGACCTTCGTACACGACGGGTCATCACATCCTGTCACGTCGTTTTCAACGAAACCCAATTCCCCTATCATTCCTGCAATTCTCAGCTTGAATCGACAACAACCGGATGAGCTACAGTAACTGAATTCGACTCCCCTGTTCTGATTCAGCAGAATGCAGCACTCGTGCCCCATCCTGCTGCGCATCAAGAGCAGTTTGCGCCCAGCATTGCTACGCCGGAGGCTAGCCATTCCATCCCATCCACTGTCGCATAGCCATCATCGTTGCTCCCTGACCCGAGCCCGTACTCTAGGGCCACTGTCAGTGCGCCAACGCCATCTGCGCCACCGCCACATGCGTCGCACCCCATGATCACTCGAGCCTGAGCTGGTGTTCATAAACCCAACCCCTGCTATGCTCTTAACACCTCTGCTCTCGTGATCTCACCCACACCGACTTCTGCTCGTGCCGCACTGAAGGACCCAAACTGGCGCGCCGCCATGGCGCTCGAGTTCGACGCATTTCAACGCAATCGAACTTGGCGTCTCGTCGATCGTCCGCCGGGCGCTAATGTCGTTTCAGGTAAATGGGTATTCAAGCATAAGCTTAATCTCGAAGGCACATTTGAAAGGTCTTGATGGCTAGAGGGGGTGAATAGCCTTTTAAAACTTTCTACAAAGACAAGCTAAACAAGTTTATCAATATAACAACTAGCGAGATGCGAGTTTTGCTTAGCCTACGGGGTGTTTGCAAGCCACCTATCCAATTCACAATTCTAGTATTTGCACTCAACCGCACAAGTCAAACCGAGGAGAAAACTACAACTAAGCAAGCTACACAAAGAAGCTACTCTAGCAAAGCTAACTAGCTAGCAAAGATAACTAAGAAATTAATACAATAGAGAGTTAGGAGGGTATCACCGAGGGGCGAAGTATTGAGCCAACCAATCAATATGATCAAGAGATGAATACCAAGATAACCGAACACCGGGATCAATCAATCATAATATGAAAGTGATGACACGAAGATTTATCCCGAGGTTCACGTGCTTGCCGGCACGCTAGTCCCCGTTGTGTCCCTCTTCACCACGTGGTTCGGTGGCTAATCGGTCACACACCGAGCCTCTCAAAAGGCGCCACAAGAACCTACCAAATGACAAAAGGTTGCAATGACACGAGCAATATACTAACGTTGCCTTTGGCGCTTTGCCGAGGTAGGCACAAACCCCTCACAATCACCGGAGGTGGCCAAGAACAATCACCAACTCTTGCCAACGCCTCCAAGCTGCTCTAAGCCGTCTAGGTGGCGGTAACCACCAAGAGAAAGAAGAATCCCGCAGCAAATCAACCACCAAGTGCCAACTAGATGCTATCTCACAATGCAAATGCACTTGGATCACTCAATCTCACTTCGAATATGCAAAGAAGCAAGAGAGATGAGTGGGAGGGGAGTTGCTTAGCTCAAAGTGCTCACAAGTATGTCAAATGATCGAGAAAGAGAGCCTTGAGCCGGCCAACGAGTATTTATATACGTACCCCTTCGAAAAGAGCCGTTAGAAACTTAAACAGCCGAAATCGCGCTGACCGGACGCGCCGGTCGCGCAACGGCTAACTCGTGAAGTACTGACCGGACGCGCTGGTCCAAATGACTGGACGCGCCGGTCGCGTAACGGCTAACTGCGAAACAACGATCGGACGCGCTCATCGCGCAGACCGGACGCGCTGGAAACGACCGGACGCGCTGGTCCCGCGAATGACCGAACGCGCTGGTCGCCTGAGCAGCGCTCAACGAAACAACGACCGGACGCGCTGAAGAAACATGACCGGACGCGACAGTGCCAGCGTCCGGTTACAGTCCAGTAAGCTCCCTGAACGACCGGACGCGCCCGATCATCAGTGATCGGACGCGCCTTTCGTCCGATCATCGAACTAAAAAACGCGCAGACACTGAACACTGACCGAACCCTCTCTACCGCTCTCTACCGCTCAAACCCCACCACCATCGCAAATGTGCTAACACCACCAAGTTATCTCGTCATGTGTGAGTGTGTTAGCATTTTTACAATCATTTTTCGGGGCGATATTAGTTCTATCCAAATGCATATAATCATGAAATGCACATCTAGAGGCACTTAGGAGTTCAATAGCCGCGTCATTCCCCTCTTTATAGTACGGCTATCTATCCTATAATATAACCACACCCACTAGATGTCTTGGTTACTAAAACACAACCCTTAAGCATATATCTTTGCCTTGATCACATAGGGTTGCGTCCAAATCCAAGTGTGGCCATCATGATCACCATGTCCATCTTGCCACCAATCTTAGAATGTACTAATCCTCATATGCTACATACAACTTAGGCATAGGATTAGTACTTAGGCATTGTCACTAATTACCAACACCAAACATGGGACTTTCAACATTGGAGCGCTACAAGGCTCGATGGGTGGTGTGTGGTTTCACCCAGTGCGCCGGAGTGGATTTCGACGAGACCTTTACTCCGGTCGTGAAGCTGGCAACCATCCGCACGGTGCTCACCATTGCAGCTTCTCGGCGCTAGGCGACCAAGCAGTTGGATGTCTCCAACGCATTCCTCCACGGCAACCTCAAGGAACTAGTCCTGTGCCAGCAGCCCACAGGGTTCGTCGACGTCGCTCAGCCTGACGCCGTCTGCCTCCTCGACAAGTCATTGTACGGGCTACGGCAGGCACCTCGCGCATGGTTCAACCGCTTCGCCGACTACGTCATCAAGCTTGGCTTTTGGGCCACATGCTCCGACTCATCGCTCTTCGTTCTCCGTCGCGGCCATGACATCGCCTATCTACTGCTGTACGTGGATGACATCGTGCTCACCGGCTCTAAGCCCCGGTTTGTTGCAGCACGTCGTCGATCATCTGCGCGCTGAGTTCGCCGTCAAGGACATGGGAGAACTGCGCTTCTTCCTCGGCGTCGATGTCAAGCGCACCGCCGGCGGCATCTTCCTCTCCCAAGAGCGCTACACCGAGGACATTCTGGATCGTGATGGGATGACGTCATGCAAGCCCGTCTCCACCTCGATCGACTCCAAGGGCAAGCTGTCAGCCGACGGCGCCACCATCGACGACGCCTCGTCATACCACAGCTTGGCGAGAGCGCTGATGTACCTCACCGTGACACGCCCGGATCATGCACGCCGTGCAGCAAGTGTGCCTGCACATGCACAATCCGCGTGTGCCTCACTTGGCCATGCTCAAGCGCATACTCCGTTACGTTTGTGGCACGACGTCGCACGGCCTACATCTCCGCGCCTCTTCCGAGCTCGACATCATGGCGCACTCCAACGCCGATTGGGTCGGATACGCGGCGATCCAGTCAGGTTTCTGCGTATTCCTCGGTGCGTCCCTGGTCTCCTGGTCGTCAAAACGGCAGCCCACCGTCTCCCGTTCTAGCGCGGAGGCCGAGTACAGCGCTGTGGCGGTCGAGTGCATTTGGCTGTGACAGCTCCTCGCGAACTCCACTGCCACCTCTCGGAGGCCACCGTCGTGTATTGTGACAATGTTTCGGCGGTGTACATGTCCTCCAACCCCGTCTACCACAAGCGCACCAAACATATTGAGCTCGACATACACTTCGTCCGTGAACGGGTCCAACTCAGCGACCTCCGCGTTCCAACCGGCGAACAATATGCGGATATCATGACGAAGGGATTGCCGATGACGTCGTTTGAAGCCTTTCGGTCCAGTCTTTGTCTCCTACCACACGTCAGACCGCGCGGGGGGAGGGGAGGGTGTTGAGGATAGATAGTGAAAGGATCAAGATGCCCAAGAGAGGGGGGTGAATTGAGCTTTTCTAAAAATTAATTGCAAGAATTAAATCCTATAAGCAGGAATTCACCCCTAGTGCCTACTTGTGTTCCTAGAGATTCTACCGGTAAAAGTTTTGCACCCTAAGTTCCAATCCTAGTCTAGCATGGTAATTCTAGGAAAGTAAACCAAGCAATGATAGTAATACAAGAATGTAAATGCTTGAAAGTAAGGGGCAAGGAACAAGGCGATGTTTTCCCGAGGTATCGGAGAGTCGCCACTCCCCACTAGTCCTCGTTGGAGCATCCGCGCAAGGGTGTAGCTCCCCCTTGATCCGCGTAAGGATCAAGTGCTCTCTACGGGCTGATTCTTCGACACTCCGTCGCGGTGAATCACCCAAAACCGCTCACAAGATGAGTTGGGTCATCCACAAGCTCCGCCGGATGATCACCAAACTCCTAATCACCACCAAGCCATCTAGGTGATGGCGATCACCAAGAGTAACAAGCTAGAACTCTCACTTGACCACAAACGAGCCTAATGAGAAGATGGATGCACACTTGCTACTTCCTAGACACTAGTGAGGGACTCTCAAGCTTTGATTCTCAAATCTCAACCCTCACTAGAGCTCCTGCACTCCCTTGCACTTCAAAGATGTTTTTTGGCTGAACAAATGAGCAAGAGACCTCTAAAAGAGGTGGTGGGGATGTATTTATACACCCCACAGTCAAATCCAACCGTTACCTGCCAACTCAGCAAAATACGAGGTGACCGGATGCGCCGGTCGAAGTGACCGGACGCGCCGGTCGCTCGTAACGGTCGAAAACCTGAAATAACGGCTGAGTGACCGGACGCGTCCAGTCGTGCAGGGAGCTTACTGTACTCTGACCTGACGCGCGACCGCGTCCGATCAGTGATGACCGGACGCGTCCGGTCGTCAGAGTACCTTACTGGAACGTGACTGGACGCGCCGATCACACCCCAGTCACGTCCGATTAGGTGATTTCCCTCAAGTGACACGTGTCAGCCTGAACACCGCGTCCAGTCCTCGCAAGGACCGCGTCCGATCAACAGCGCTGAGACACAGTAGCGGTTTAGAACTGACTGGACGCGTCCGGTCAAGCCAGACACCGTGTCCGGTCAAGGGAAAACGTCTCTAAAAACTTCGAAACGCGACGCAACTTGAACCAAGTTGCTTCCAACTGAACTTTGAGCTATTCTAGAGCTATCTAGTGCTAAGTTTGACAAGTGTGCACCACACCTAAACATAAGACTCACCTAGGTCAAGTTACTCGCTCATGCCCCCCTTTATAGTACGACCAAAGGAAAAAGCGAAGATCCTAACGACTATTTCGAATGTAACTCAACACCTTGACATCCGGAACTAACCGTCCTTAATCTTGACGTCAATCCATTGAAAACCAAAACGGTTTCCATCAAGGGGCATAAATACCATAGTGCCCAAAACAGTTATCAACCCCATGACCTAACTTACCAAAGTTTCTGCAAGACACACGTTAGTCATGGTAATAAAGCGTTGTCATCAATTGCCGAAACCAACTCTTGGGGCCTAGATGCTTTCAATCTCCCCCTTTTTAGAGATTGATGACAACACTAAGATTCAGAAGATAAGAGTTGAGGTTTTCGAACATGATTGGTTCACATAAGCAAAAAGCAATAAGCACAAGGGGTTAGGAATTGCTTATGTGCCCCAAGCCAAAAGAGTGTACTCATAAGATAAAACAAGAAGCGTTAGTACACAAAAAGACATAGCTCAAAAGAAATCGGAGAAGGCACGGCAGCACAACCTTATGAGCTATAACCAAACAAGTGACATGATTTAAAAAGGTGACTAGATAGACCACATAGACTCAAAGTATCTCACAAGCACACATGTCACACAATGCAAATACGGGAATGTAACCATGATGCATGAATGTAGCACACAAATAAAAACAAAAACCCTCTATCAAAACTCCTCCTGAATCTATTCTCTCCCCCTTTGGCATCAACCGCCAAAAACTAATCTAAGGATCTGACGAGGGAACAGACGGAGTCGAGTCGGGTGCCGAGGAGCGCGGAGTGATCACAAACTGAGAAGTATCTTCCTCGGACTCGGAGCTGTCAGGCTGACCCTCTGAAGAAGCACGCGGCTGTGAAGCGGTCTGGGTCTGAACAACAGGAGCAGGTACTGACGAAGAAGTAGCAACCAGTGGAGCAGTCTCTGTGACCTGAGCCTGAAGTGAGCCAACAGCTGGGGGATCTGTCGAGGCAACTGACGAAGGTACAGTCTCTGTAGTGCCCGTCCCTGTCACAGGAGGAACAACTGCCTCTGAAGCGGACAACCCTGAAGAGGTAACTAGAGTAGTGTGCGAGGGCGTCGGCTGACCAATCAACTCGTTGTAGGAGGCACTCAAGTCAGCAAACGGAGTGCCTGTCAGTAGGTGAGGGCGAGGCTGGTCTGAAGGAGTGAACCCTGTCTGAATAGGCGTGTAGCTCGGGGACTAGAACAACTGGGGAACCTGCTGCTATAGAGAAGTAAACTAGAAGCTCGGCTGTCCCTGACTCGAAGGTCCACTAGACTGTAATGCTGGAGTCAGGACAGATGCAGGAGGAGGTACCCCAACTGTAACCAAGTGACGCAGGAGCTCTAAATACTGCCACTGGTTTGCTGCCTGCTGTCGCTGCATCTCAAACTGCTGATGTTGTAGCTCAAGCTGCTGCCTCTGGAACTCATCCTGTCGTGCCTGTATCTGAGCAAAAGCGGCGGCGGTGTCCTGAGCCTGTCTCTGCATCTGTAGCTCCTGTCTCTCCTGTGCCTGGGTCAGCCTCTCAAGAATAGCCATCATGGCTGGGTCTGAGCGGGAGACTGAACCAGAACCACTGGCCTCATGGTCGTGAGGCCGAGGAGAGCGATACCTGGGGATGGGCTGGTAATCCTCATCAGTGCTGTCAGAGGCCTTATCCTCAACTGGATCAGCAGGCTGAGCATCTAGATCAGCAAGCTCTGTCTCAGCAAGACCCTCAACGGTCGCGTCCTGCTCAGCTGCTGTCTCGGGCACCTCAGGTCTCTCTCTCTATCCTGGCACTGGGGCCTGCTCTCTGATAACAGAAGCCCATAGCTGACGGATATCATACTCTGGAAAAGCAGTGGTAGTGTCTGATATCTCAGCTCTAATCTCAGAAGGCAGCTCTAATGAAGATCTGATAAGAAAGCATATCTAATGAGCATAGGGCAGCTAACGATGTCCCTTGAAGCCTTCTGCCAAGGTGTCCTCCATCTCACATAGCATGAGGTTCCATATATCAAACTGTGTCTTTCAAAATACAACACTAGTCAAACTTGTTTGAATAAAAGGAGGCCCTAATAAGCACTACCTCAAGCTATGTTTCACAGCCTAGGGTGATCAAAATCTACACGGTTCTAGTTTCAAGATCAAATAAGCTATGTCACTAGAAATGTAAAGGCTTGGTTGCTTCCTAAGATGACAAGCCTAATAGTTTTGCTCTATAAATTTGAACAAAACAAGTAATGCAAGAGTAGAGTGGACAATCAATATCACAATGGAGACACAAAGATATATCCTCGTGGTTTGGTGACTTGCCAATCACCTAAGTCCATGTTGACGTAAGCCTACGGATCGCCACTCCTCAACAAGTTCAACAACCCCTCAAGGTTGGCTCCCACGTAAGGGCTTGTCTTTGTGCTGGCTAGCTCGATATACAAGGTGCTTGTTCAATCCTTGATTCCACTAAAGTTTCTCTTTGCCAACTCCGGCGAGGCTGAGCATAAGAACCTCTCACAATCACCTCCAGAGCACTTCACAATCTTTACTTGAGTGCTTCAATGGTGTCACCGTTGTTCCAAGCCGTCTAGGTGACGGCACCCACCAAGAGTAACAAGAAAACCACAGCAAACACAATTCTCTATTGCCACTAGATGCTATCTCTCAAAGCAATTACAGTAGATCACTCTAATCTCACTAGGAATGCAATCTCTAGCAAGTTTATGTCAATGGAGAGGTTTCTTGAGCTTTAATGGGTATGTAAGTCAGCAAGGGAGTCAATGAGTTCTAAAAGAATCGGCCACACCCTCTATTTATAAAGCCCACTCAAGAAACTAGCCGTTATGCCCTTATTGAGCAGTCTGTGACACCACCAGTGAGCTTCGGTGGTAGCCCCGGAGCTTACTACCGGAGTCCTCAACGGTCATTGACACACATGTTAGAGGTAGTCATTCAGGAGCTTTATGCTCTATTTCTCCGGTGACCACCAAACAAATCTAGTGGACTCTCCAGCCTCACGAGCATGAAAACAATTTCTTTGGAACAAAGCTCCAGTGAGCACTCCGGTGACCGATAGGCACCACTGGAGGGTTCCGGTGCTCCTAGAACGTTTCTACAGAAAGTTTTAGGCCACCTTTACTCTCTCAATGCTAGGACTTTTGTGCCCCCTTTTGAAACGTCCCGGATGCTCATCCTATGAGAACCTAAAATCTGATGCTACCACTCGTTGAGCACTGGAAGTTAAGGTTTGCCTCAGTGATTTGAATTGTTCCCAGGGCATTTCACTAACCTTCGGTGGTTGAGCTCTAGTGACCACCAGAGGGCTCCTATGGGGAATCAAACCATTCTGAAACTAGCACCCAAGCTTTGGTACACCTCAGTGCACCTCTCTGGTGGGTCACCAAAGACTGGTGGGTGCAAAACATGTTCGTCGAGCTCATTTTCAAACCCATTTTGAATGGCTAACTCCAATAGGTTTTCCACTGGATGACCATCACCTTTAGCACTAGTTAGTATTTTCAAAACATTTTTCAAAAGTTTTCACTTGCAACTCACCGCGCCACTCATTTTAATACACATGCATTGTTAGATCTCACCTAGTAGCACTAGACAACCGTATTAGCTAAAGATTTTCTTTCACACACAGATCTCCATTTTAAAAGAAACTAGCGCCATTAAGCATTTGAGAGAGCCTTTTCAACTTGGTACAAGTGGGACACTTTGTTGACAACCAAAAATGTTCATTTTGTGAAGTTGTCAAAATGTGTAACGGACTTTACCATTGTGTTCCTCTCGTTGAGATGGTCGAAAAACATATATGGAACGCCCAATTTGGGGTCTGGATGATGGAGTTATGCCTCCGAGAAAATATCTGTTTGGGGGGCAGAACTTCCGGTCTGTACTTTCGGTCTGAGACCGGAACTTCCGGTGGGGACCGGAACTTCCGGTGGTTGGCGGAGGTAGGCACAGTTTTGCGCGAAAATGAACTACCGGTACTTCTGGTCTGAGATCGGAACTTCCGGTGAAGCCTGACCGGAACTTCCGGTAGGTGTTTATTCCGAATCTAACTCTCAGATCTCGAACCGATCTGTTTCTAGATCGGTTTTGGGACGTGGGAAACTTACAAAATAAGCCTTGGAGAGGTTTCCTACTGGGATAAGACCACCCTCCTCTATATATATGAGAGGATCATGGTCGATTGAGTTTCCATCTATCCAATCGTCATACAAACATCATTCTACTCCTTTTATCCCTTTTCTCCTCTCCTTCAATCTCCATGCTGTTCATCCCTTGATCCATGACCAAGGATGGCGTCCTAGGCTCGCCGGCCGATCTAGGGCAACCCGGCGACGTCCTTGCCCTGACGGGGTTCCTCCCGGACGAGAGCTTCGACGGTTCCTTTGCTAGTTTGCCTGGAAACTAGCCGGTTCTTCGTCACGTAAGCACGTTGGTTATCCTTTGGTGGTTTGCTTGTAAACCTCTTCGTGCTTCATCACGTAAGAGTGATATCCTCGCTACGTTCTTCGATCCGTGGTGGCCCGGGCGTCCAATGCCCTTTCTGGTGTGTGATTCGGACCACATCCGACGTCAACATACTTTTTGGCGACTCCGCTGGGGAAGAATTTGCTTCGGCTCTACTTTGTAGCCGATTCTTCTTACCCTAGCCTTATTCCTCGCTGATCTATCTTGAGCTCGCTATTACCGTTGCATCTGGCCCAAAAGGCCGATCGCATCTAGTTTTGACCCCTTGTAATCTTGCTTGCAATTTTGCAACGTGTTGCGATTGACATGGAAAATTCAGCAAGACGGCCAAGTTCTAAATCATGGAGTACCGAGGTGGTTCATCACAAAACTACAATTATCCCAAGGTACAACTTGCAAATACATCTTATGATCATAATGGTTATTTTGCAAGTCATATAAGCTCTCATATTGGTGTTGCTAGCTGTAATGATACTAGATATGTTGCATCGGCTGATACTTTTGATAATGTTCCTCATCATACACATAATAATTATGGATATCATGGTCAAGAACCGATGTCAACTATGAATTCTTTGAGTTTTGATGCTACTAGCAACATGCAACATGAAATCCTTGTTCATCGGCTATAAGTTCACAATATGTGGTTCCATCACATGACCTGCCAATGAATGAGAGAATTGGCTATGATAATACTAGTTATTTAGCCAATTTCTCTCAAAATTTAGCACCTTATACAAATGCTCATATTCATAATTCGGTTTCATATGTTACTTCTAACTTGAGCCGAATTAATGAAAATTCAGCAAGGTGTTTAAGTGCTAATACTTATGATTCAGTTTTACGTGTCACTAGTAACCATAGCCGAATCAATGGAAATTCAGCACCATATACAAAGATCAATGCCCACAATTCGGATTCGTATTTTGCTCATGATCAAAGTCGAATTAGTGAAATTTTAGCAAGGCATTCAAGTACTAAAACTCATGATTCGGCTCAACCTATTGCTAATAATTGTAGCCGAATCAATGAAAATTCAGCAATGAGTGCACATGCAAACAATCGTGATTCGACTTCATATGATGCTCTCAAATCAAGCCGAATCGAGGAAGATTTAGCCCACACTAGAAATCCATATGGCTCCTCTAAATGGAAGGTGCCCGCATATCATAGACCGTATCCATTACACATTGATTACTTGAAAACCCCTGATGGTTGGTGGATACCTGATTTTTATGAGTTTACTGGTGAAGATGATAAGACCGTTGTGAAACATATTAGTATATATCTCTCACAACTAGGTTTTGCTGGTAAAGAAGACTATATGAGAGTGCAAAATTTTCCTTTATCCCTTACCGGTATTGCCTTTGCATGGTTTATATCTTTGCCCCGGTGCACTGTTGATTCATGGTCTCAATTAGAGAAGCAATTCTATGAATATTTTGGAAAGACTAATGAGAAAAGGCTGATCACAATTGAGTCATCGACTAAATTTGGATTGCTAGTGGGCATAAAAGAAAGATTTGATTCAGATGTAAGCAAAGGTTCGGCTACAAAAGCCGAACAACACAATATCCTTTCTGAATCAATCACATCTTTGAAAACAAGTCTTGTTATAGAAAAGCATGAAAAACGACAGAAATCAGCTAGACTTGATTTTTCAGGAGCTAAAGGGGTTGTATTTTTATCTAGTGATTACTACATCATTGATAGAGATCAAGCCCCTACAAGTAACAAAGGAGGGTTGTCTGCCTGCTCAGAATCGGCTGAGCTGACTTTAAAGTCGGCTAAGCTAACTCCTGCCTACTCTAAGTCGCTAAGCCGGTTTCCCAGTCGGCCAAACCGACTGCCCCTACCGCCTACTCTGAGTTGGCTAGAATGATTTCCCAGTCGACTAGGCCGACTACCTCTGCTGCCTGCCCTGAGTCGGCTAAGCCGGCTTCCCAGTTGGCCAAGCTGACTGCCCCTGCTAACGCCTAAGTCAGCCTAACCGACTTCCAGTCGGGTAAGCCGACTTTCCCAGTTCTGGCAGCTGTTGATGTATCTTCGGGTGATTTAACCCTTCTTGTTGATTGGTTTCTGGAAAAGAAGAACAACATCATGCAAATCAAGGATATGCACTTCTCCAACATGGTCAACAAGGTAGAAAACACAAATATTTTGCTCAAATTCCAATCCGGTCATACTATTTCAATTTCAGCATCTATTAGAGATATCTTTACTAATAGTTGTTATAGATCGATTGAGAATAGCAATTTATTTGTTAATGGTAAAATAAATTTAGATTCTATCGGCCAACACATTGTGCCATATGGCAAGGCCGATGGTGATACTTCATCAAAGCTAAAGCTTCCCATAAGCAATTGCAAAGGTGTGGCTGAATGGATTTATAACAAATCCGATCCATTCGTTTGCCTAGCTTTAAAGCTGACTCCACAAAGAAATCAGCTAAAGAAATCAAAATACATCTTTGACTTTACTTTTTGTGATCATGTCTTTGATATCTTGCTCAAGAAAAATTTTATTAGAATCATCGATCACAGTGCTTTGTCATCTATTCAAAACTTAGAAGAGCTTACATATTGCAAGTGGCATAACTCATCTGATCATAATACTTTTAATTGCAATGTGTTTCGTCGAGTGATCCAATCGGCCATTGATAAAGGCCGATTGAAATTTTCTAAAGCTCAACAGATGGACCAATTGGATTCAATTGGTCTTGATGGTAAATAGGTTTTGAATCGTCTTGCAATAGCCGATTCACTCAAAACTCAAGGCTCAAATGCCCAAGCGAGAGATGTGGAGCCCTCAAGTGAAGACAAGGTTGTTGTCCATGAATTATAAATTGAAGATACTCAAGAGGACAACAATGTTATCATAGTTTCAGAAGGCACTGGGGGCAGGTGAAATCTCTCTAACTAAAGCAAAAGTCGATTGATCCCATTGAGCAAGGGGAATCGGCTAAGGATCCTCCTCTGAAGCATGTATGTCAAGATGGGGAGAAGGAGGATGCTCATAAAGCTGATAGAGGTAAAGGCCATGACAAGCTAAAGAATAGAAGGCCAAAGCTTAGCTTCAAGGAACTTCTAGCTAAATATGAGAAGATAGCAGAAGCAAATGTCATCAATCGGCCAAAGAAAGTGCAATCATCAAAATCACCTCCAAAGCACAAGTTTCAAGAGTGGAATTGGCAAGGAGATAGATCTCACGTAGCAGCAACATATTCTCCTTTTGAGCAGCCAATTCCTATGTCATATGGATCACAACTCACATATTTTCATCCTTATTCATCTTGGGGCTGGTTTGATCAAGAGACACATGTTCCATCATATTTTAGACCACAATATATAGAATATACAGCTCCTAGACATTCAGAGAGATTATCATCTTGTAAAGACCGTTTTGATCAAAACCGGTCTGGAGCTCAACCAAAGAAGAAAGTGGTAAAGCAAGTTTACCGTGTGAAGTATGATGGCCGAAAGAAGGAAAGTTTAGATCTGAGTTCAACTATTAAAAAGCCGATTACATTGCTAAAAAATCTGGCTATTGATGGCAAAGAAGTGGGAAAATCATCTATTAATATTATAGGTGTCAAATCTGAACAAAAGAAGGTGAGAGTGCCTAAAGTCAAGAATAATTTGCCGCTATCCAAAACAAAAATAAAACCTATATGCTCAATCAGTTTATTAAAGTGGCAAGAAAAAAAGTTGCAGAAGCTTAGTGCAGAGAAGCTCAAAGAAAAGGGCTTAGCATGAGTTCCTAAACGAAGAATTCAAGCTCAGTAGGATGATGCTCAAGTAAGTGTTGCAACAAAGGCGAAGGAGAGAAGAAGGTTCAAGAAACAATTGCCAAGTTAGAGGTTTGCACCAAATCATCAAAATCATTGGTCATGGCATCATCCATACTCTCTGCCTATGCCTATATGTAATTCATCCCCTGATATGTATGGTTATCCCTCAACTCCTTATTTTGATCCTTGGTATGGATCTGTATGTTTTAAAGGGTTGCCAAATTATTTTGCTTATCAATGATCAAGAGCCGAAATATTTATTTCGGTTATGCATGCTCTTGTGGATGAATTCATATGACCAATATTTCAATATTGCCCTTAGTGTAAAAATATGGCCGATGAGTGCTTGTGACCATCGTGCTATTAGAAAGCCCCCATGAAATTTACTTTGATGGCTTTCAGGCTCGGGGGCATGACATATGTATTTTGGATTTACTTCATGGATGTAACAATATCATTAATCGGCTTGCAAATAAGGCGAAGGTGTTGACATAATCCTTATTTCTCACAATAGTGCTGTTTGAGACATCAAACCGATTAAAATTACATTTGCACCAAAATTCAAGCTGAATATGAAGTTTTCTTATTCGACTTGGCTTATATTGCAATCCATGAAGTATGACATGTTGAAGCCTATGGTGATTTTTTACTAGTGGTGCAGCAAGTCGCTGAATGTTTCAATGTTTAGAAGGATCACTAAGAGCTTGTCTTGGTGTTTGCCTTGATATTATTGCCTATTTTGCCGAATTCTGAATTCAGCATATTCCGAGGCATGAAAATCAAAAGACCAACATGTTAGCTTAACAAGCATCTGACTATGATGTCGGTGGCCGTAATTTTCATATTCAAGAACAGGCGATGCATAAAAATTTTAATTTTTCTCGTGCAGGTGCAGACCAGTCGGATAAGATGACTGACTCAGTCGGCTTAGCCGACTTCCCCTCTGTTAAAGTTAAGATGGCTCAGCCGGCTGCTACAGTCGGCTGGGCCGACTCCTCCAAGTCGGCTAAGCTGACTGCCGTAGTCGGCTCAGCCGACTCACTTGTGACCAGCCCGGTCAATTCGTCTGAGAAGCTCCCAAATCGGTCCAACGAAACTTTCACTGGTGTTGGGGCCGATTTGAATGATTGAAGGATTCCCATATTGCGGTATTCATATGGTCCAAACACCAAAGTTGATAAATGTTCGATGAAGTGCAGAGTTTATTTGCACCATGAGCTATACTAAAAATTGCTGAAGATCTGCCACTAAGGTGTTTAGGATTTGATCAAGTAAGAATGGTTATGGGAAAAGTCTATGGACTTTGATCAAGCTCATCAAGAAGAGAATTAGGATAATCCAAGGAGGTGGCCTAAAGTGTTGTTTGAAGCTCTATGGGCACATTGCATATTTAGGAATGGTGCTAGGTGAAACTATGCCACCAAGTGAATGAGGAGCAGCAAGTTCGGCAAAAGATCACCAAGTTGAGAAGGTCCTTACAAAGTGATCAAAGTCATATACAATAATTCCTATTTGCTAGAGACATTACAAGGTGAATGTCTCAAAGTAGCATTCAACGGAAGATACTTAAAAAGTATTTTCTAAGTGTTTAGCAAGAAGCTTAAGTGCTCTCCAAACAATGGCTGATACATGTATCGTCCTTAGTCACCATGCAGCCGATGAGATGGGTATCGTTGTTTGGTTTAATTATGTTTGTTTGATCAAGTGTTTTTAGGTTCATGCATCATAAACCTGAAAACAGGGGGCATATGTTGACAACTAAAAATATTTATTTTGTGAAGTTATCAAAATATGTAACGGACTTTACTATTGTGTTCCTCTCATCGAGATGGTCGAAAAACATATATAGAACGTCCAATTTGGCGTCCGGATGAGGGAGTTATGCCTCTGAGAAAATATCAATTTGGGGACCGGAACTTCCAATCTGTACTTTCAGTCCGAGACCGGAACTTCCGGTGGGGACCGGAACTTCCGGTCCGGGACTAGAACTTCCGGTGGTTGGCGGAGGAAGGCGCAGTTTTGCGCGAAAATGAACTACCAGTACTTCTGGTCCGAGACTGGAACTTCCGGTGGGGACCGGAACTTCCGGTGAAGCCTGACCGGAACTTCCGGTAGGTGTTTATTCCGAATCTAACTCTCAGATCTCGAACCGATCTGTTTCTAGATCGGTTTTAGGACGTGGGAAACTTACAAAATAAGCCTTGGAGAGGTTTCCTACTGGGATAAGACCACCCCCTTTATATATATGAGAGGATCATGGCCAATTGAGTTCCCATCTATCCAATCGTCATACAAACATCATTCTACTCCTTTTATCCCTTTTCTCCTCTCCTTCAACCTCCATGTTGTTCATCCTTGATCTACGACCAAGGATGGCGCCCTAGGCTCGCCGGACGACCTAGGGCAACCCGGCGACGTCCTTGCCCTAACAGGGTCCCTCCCGGGCGAGAGCTTCGACGGTTCCTTTGCTAGTTTGCCTGAAAACTAGCCGGTTCTTCGTCACGCAAGCACATTGATTATCCTTTGGTGGTTTGCTTGTAAACCTCTCCGTGCTTCACCACGTAAGAGTGATATCCTCGCTACGTTCTTCGGTCCGTGGCGGCCCGGACATCCAATGCCCTTTCTGATGTGTGATTCGAAGCACATCCGACGTCAACAACACTCAAATGAAAAAGAAACAGTAAGATCAAAGGACCATAGAACAGTATACTTGAATAGGTGGGCACAATGATTGAAGCTATGTGGCCAATTATTCAGGCCTTGTTTAGATACCAGATTTCACCCCTAAATTTCACTATGCAAAAAGAAGATTCCCCGTCACATCAAAATACCGGCACATGTTTAAAGTACTAAATATAGATGAAATAAAAAAACTAATTACACAGTTTTGTTGTACTTTGTGAGACGAACATTTTAAGGCTAATTAATCAATATTTAGACAATTATTACCAAATAAAAACAAAAAACTACAGTGTTGCACAGTATTTACTGTGCAAGGTATCTAAACAAGCCCTCAGTATCACTTCTTTTTAGAATTCCAGGGAGTCGCCCCTGGTCCATCTGCATGCATACAGGACCATAAAACTCTGCATGCATACAGCAACCTATGACCTGAAAACTCTGCAGCAAACCGGCCCACCCAAATGATACTCTTTCAGATTCAGGCACACTACTCCGATGATACTCGACTGCTTATCCAGATTTTCTACAGGACACAAGAGGGAAAAAAAAGCTTCTTTTGCCTAGTCTTCTCTCATGATCAGTGTTATCGGTCCATTCATCACTATGTATTTATAACAGTGTTTGCTAGCCGACATCCATGCCCAATGTAATATTTCCACATCAAGCTAAGAATTTGTAACAGTGTGATCAGCCTGTGTCATCACTGTGTATGTATTTGTAACAGTGTTATCAGTCCGTGTCATCACTTAGACAGCTTTGATAATAAAAGACCAAGCTAAGAACTATGCAATATTTCCACATCATGGAATATATTATTTCATATACTCTTGCTGTACTCTTTATTTTCTGCATTAACATTTGCTTTCCCTGCATGGATCTTATTTTGGCAAGCATCATTTGTCATTTTCATTTGATGTTTCTTATAATTCTATAACAAGCACTACAGGATTGTTATTTTTCCATATCCTTTCTCTTGATGATTACTAAACATATCTAATGCAGGCTACTTCTGAATCAGAGACTGGGTTCACAAGGGAGCATGACAATGTTTGGTCCAAATGAAGCTGAACAAGTTAATACAATTATAGCTACCAGTGATTTCAGTGAGGAGCACGACACAAGTACAATTGAGTGTTTTTTTTTTCTGAAAGAACTCAGATTTAATTTGCATCGTGTTATTGTTCATCTAATCTTGGGATGCACTATCTCTGAACTAACAGTAAAACTAAATCGATGAGGTCATGTTAGTTTTATTTCTAGTGCCAGACGGCAAGTTCTTTTTCTGTTCCTAACAAAAGTAAATTATTTTTTCTATAGGACAACACTGGTACAAGAGACTAGAACCATGAATACGAAGATGACTACGACAATGGTGGTGAAGGCTATGACCATGAAGGTGACAAGGATTATGGCAATTATATATGATGGATGAAGACTATGGCTCTAAAGGGCATGGTGATTTCTGACTTTGATTATGACTTTTCGTGATGGGGCCGGGAAAGGATATACACTTCCCTTTGTCCCTTAAGCAATTTATCTTATGCCTAATTAATGAACAATGATGTTCTAGACAACCACTCTAATTCGCATATTGGTCCTACTTAGAAGCATGTTATTTGCTACCCTGTTCACGCTGATTATTGCTTCCTTTTGTACATGTTGAATTTGGAAGGAAAACCAGGTAAAACGGTGCTGGTTATGAAATAGTACTAGAATGGTCAATGTCCGCACAATATATATGTCTATTGTTTCTCTTGGTGACATATTTTGAGTTGCTGTTATAACCATCGCAATCACCTAACGCGCCACAATAATTAAAGTAATAAAAATACAAAATAGTCATATTACTTAATTCACAACGAGCAAAAGAACTGTTGCATACTGCTCGGGGAGTCTACAGGGTACGAGCAGATGAAATTAATTGATACCTGACATCCAGACGTTCGCGCAGCCTGCCTCCGCCTTGGTTCGACTCGCACGCGCACTCCGTCCTCGATGCTGTGCCCGCCGCTTCTCGTGTCCGAACGGCCGTGTAGCCTGCCCCCGTCCGTCTCGCCCCCTCCTCGCACGCGTACCCTGGCCCCATCGCTGTGCCCTGCTCCTTCCTCTTGACCCCCTCCCCTCTCCGTGTGGGCGGGACCCGAGAACCGCCCCCAGCTCGCTGCTCCCCTATCCGCCGGCCCTAGCTCGCTGCAGCCCCATCCCCCGGCGTCAGGGCCGTGCGCCCATCACTCATCGTGTCCCCCGTGAAACACTTGCAACATAAACTACTTGGATGCAACATACATCTGACAAAGATGAAACATTTGAAACATATTGTTGTAACATATACAACATTCAGATAAACACTTGCAACATGTGTTTGAAACATATGCAACATCTAGATAAAACACTTGCAACATGTATGTGAAACATATGCAACATCTAGATAAAACACTTGCTGCAACATATGTCTAAAACAGATGAAACATTTTGAACAAACGCTTGCAACATAACGATGTAAACACTTGCAAAATATGTAACATGTGCAACGTCCCGATCTACTTTTTCAACATCCATATGTAGCAATTGCAGCATATCTCTAAAACATTTGAAACGTACATTTGCAACACAGAGGAGGGAAAGGTCGGGGTCGGTCGATTCCGATCGTTGGGGTGAGATCCGGCGGTGCGCGAGCACCACCAACGCCAGCACTAGCAGCGGCGCGCAAGCATCACCACCACCACCAGCAGCAACAACAACGACCTTGGCTAGGCCGGGCGGGCAGCGTGTGCTATAGGAGGGAGCGGGCAGCGCGGTGCATGGCCGAAGCGAGGAGCACTACAAGGAATCTGGGCTTCTGTGACGACAACCAGATGATAGAGCGCATATCTGTCACAAACATAGGCTGTTTATGATGACTGCTCACAGGATGATAGCTGTTTATGACTAAGTTATGTCTCTGTTATAAACATCGTCATAGTAAACTCTACATGAACTTTGTGATGATAGATCAATGACAATAGTTAATCATCATAAAATATAGAACTATTATAATTTTTACTCAAACAAACTTGGATAAAGAAATGATCAAAACCAAAGATGTAGTTACCGATGAGTTCTACAACTTTTTTTTTTGATGATTTTCTCATTTGAAATCATTTACTCTCCCAAAAATTTGTTCGAAGTTCTCATATTTTAAAATTCAAATTTTAAATTATTTAAATAAAGTTAGAACGAGAAATGACCAAAACAAAAGTTCTACATCTCGATCAGTTCTACAACTTTATTGTTGATGACTTTTTTATTTGAAATTATTTTTATCTCAAAATTCTATTTTAAGTTCTCATGTTTTAAATTTCAAATTTTGAATTGTTCAAACAAAGTCAGATGAGAAAATGACCAAAACAAAAGTTATAGATCTCGATGAGTTCTACAACTTTGTTGTTGACCACTTTTTCATTTAAAATCATTTGATATCGCAAAATTCTGTTTCAAATTCTCATATTTTAAAATTTTAAATTTGAATTGTCCAAACAAAGTCAGATGGAGAAATGACCAATATAAAAGTTGTATATGTCGATGAGTTCTACAACTTTGTTGTTGATGACCTTTTCATTTAAAATTATTCAATATTCTAAAATACTGTTTAAAATTTTCATATTTTGAAATTCAAATTTAAATTGTTTAGACAAAGTCGGATAGAGAAATGACCAAAACAAATGTTGTAAATCTTGATGATTTATACAACTTTGTTGTTGATGACTTTTTCATTTGGGCCCTGTTTACTTCCCATGCAAACCCAAAATATTTTCTCTTCCACCTATCACATCGAATCTTTAAACGCATGCATGGAGCATTAAATGTAGGTAAAAAAAATAACTAATTACATAGTTTGTCTGTAAAGTTCAAGACGAATCTTTTAAGTATAATTAATCTATGGTTGGACAAATTTTACCAAATAACAACGAAAAGTGCTACAGTAACTTTTCACCCTATTTTTCTCAACTAAACACAGCCTTGATGGGATGAGTGTTGCTGTTGTTTCTGATATACATGCACCAGGTGATTTGCTGATGTTAGAAACTTCTCTCGTCTGCACTTCCGTAAACAGAACACAACTATTTTTTTGTTCGTTTGTCACAGCTGCCATGGATCAAGGTTGCAGATTCAGATTATATTCGGAGTTTTTCCAGAGGCTTCATCTGCTAGTGCACCACCTACAAAAAAGACAGTACAAGCTGGTCGGCTGTAGCCTTTCCTGGCCAGCTGGGATACAACTGTTCGTGGTCGGGCGTTGTATGGCTGGTCACTGTTTATTATTTTAATATGGGTCATTATTGAAGTACGGGCTGATTTAATTATGTATTTGAACCGTTGATTTAATATATTGATCTTGCCATTATGTGATTGTAAATATGCTGAATTAATTTTTAATTGTAAGTGCTCGGCTGTTTGTGGGCTGGTCCAGGCAAATTCGATATGGGCCAGCTCAGACAAAAGGAAATAGACGTGTGCTAGCCCAGCAAAATTTGCTTTGGGCTGAAAAAAAAATTGTGTGCTGGACTGGAAAAAAAATGTGTGGGCTCATACAAAAATGGGCTGAAAAAAGAATCTGCACACTAAAAATGGGCCAGAAAATAGTGTGGGCTGAACCTCACTTGACTTAAATGGGTTGCAAATAAAATATTAAAAAACTAAATGGGCCAAAAAATACAAAACAAGTGGGCTGCATACACATGGCGGTATTCTGTTTAATATGTTGTGACGATTTTAGTCTTGTCATAGGTTAGTGATAGAAAAACTATTGACATTATATCCGTGACAGAGTCCTTTGATGGTCACAGAAGCTGGTTAGTGACTCATCTTCTGTGACGATAGAAAAAAAGTTGTTATCGTCATAATCTAATTGTCACATAAGCCTAGATTTCTTGTAGTGGAGCGAGGTGCAGGTGGAGCACGCGATGGGCGAGAGAGAGAGGAGCGAGGAGTGAGCGAGCGGCGCGGGCGCGCGGTGGGAGAAGGCCGCAGCAGCGAGCAGAGTGAGGTGCAGCGTCCGGATGTGACGAATGCTCATGGCAAAGCGTTACCGATATTGCTAGAGCCATTGTTCATAAAGAGCAATGTATGATTTTTTTTTTATATATATTTTAACCCTTTTATTTAAAACTCGTTCAAGAAACTGCTTATACAGGTTTGTAATGTGCAAAATTGGCATTGTTTCTAGGAACGGTGGAGTCGTGGACAAGAGCAGTGGATCAAGTGCGCATGCCTGCTGCTAGCAAGTAGCTAGGCCATATTCCCCGACTGGCTCGCCAACTGATCGAGCTCAACCCTGTTTCGCTGAAATTTAACTTACGCTGATACTTATATTAATTTATTGTGCACAGTTTGTTGGTTGGAAAGTCGTGCTGAAGTAGTTCTAAGCCAACAGGGTTGTGTGTACGCGACCGCAAGCGCTACCCCACCCGCGCCCATGAGGCCACGACCGGACTTCGCCATCCAAGAAGCGCACGCACGCGCTTTGCATGTCTCGCCAACGCCCGGCCGGCTCCCTTTTCGTTTCGTACATTCCATGTCCGTCTCCCCTCCAGCGCTCCAGGCAATGCAAAGATCGACGGAGCCTAGCGCCGCATTGCCCTCCCCTCACGCGGCGTTCTCTATTTCTATTATAAATTGCTTCTCCCCACGGCGGCAGAAAGATAGCCTAGCTGGGAGGACTTGCTCTCGCCGCGCCCACGAGCTTACTTATTAAAACCTGCGTCTGCGTGCTCCCCCACTCCGTTTCTCAGGCTTTGCCGGTCACTGGCTTGGCTTGGCCTCTTCGTCTCGTTGCGCTTGCGCCCAGGTGATTTTGGCACGCTTGTTAATTACATTGTTAGCAGGCAGGAAGTAGCAGCTTCATTTTAACACCCACCCACCTACTACCCTGTTGCAACCGCAACGGCGGGGGCGCGCACGCGAGAGAGAGCGTGCCGTGCGTTTGTTTACCCTTTTGCACCACCTAGCACGCACCTGCATTTCTTTGGCGGCCGCGCGCGCGCGGGCCATGGGGAGTTCATGCGTGAACCTCTCCCGCGCCGTCCTCCCCGGCTTCGGCGCCGCCGCCAAGGGAGGAAGCCGACGCCGTGGCCTCCTTCTTCCGTTGCTGTCGTCGGGGCGGCGGCACGGCGGTGGCGCGGTGGTGGCGTGCTGTACTTCGTCGTCCTCCACTACTGCCGGCTCATCGTCAAGCCCGCCGTCGTCGTCCTTCCCGGCGCACGACGGGCTCGGCAGCGGCGATCCGGCAGGGGACGCCGGCAGGATTGGTGTTGCAGAGTTTCTCGGCGCCAAGAACTTCCTCATCACCGGCGGCACCGGTTTCCTGGCAAAAGGTGATACGTGCTTCGTTTTGCATTTTTTCCCCCTATGCGTGCTTTGGGTAAAATCCCAAATTAATAATCCTAACTAATTCTGTGCTTCATATATATTTTCTCTCTCTGCTGTCAGTTATTATCGAGAAGATCTTGAGGACAAATCCTGACGTCGGTAAGATATACGTGCTCATCAAGGCCAAGGACGGCCAAGCTGCATTGAGGAGATTGCAGAATGAGGTATGCATGGCGTTGTTCATCCATATGAGGTGGCTGTATTAGTCTACATGCTTGTGCTATACATATGTGTGTGCACTGGGCAGGTCGTAGACACGGAGCTGTTCAAATGCCTGCAGGAGATCCACGGCGAAGGCTACGACAGCTTCATCGCAACAAAGCTGGTCCCCGTCGTCGGCGACGTCAGGGAAGCCAACGTCGGCATTGCCCCCGACCTCGCCGACGAGATCGCCGACCAAGTGGACGTCATCATCAACTCGGCGGCCAACACCACGTTCGACGAGCGGTTCGTGATCGGTGCTATATATACAGTATAGTATATATTACTCCAAAACTTGTTCGTTCTTCAGTGATCCATCGCCATGACCATCCACTTTCGATTGCTGGTCGCAGGTACGATGTCGCCATGGACATCAACACCGTGGGGCCGTTCCGGATCATGAGCTTCGCGCAGCGGTTCCGGCGGCTCAAGCTCTTCTTGCAGGTGTCTACAGGTAGGTCTTCAAACTGGAGCTTGTGTTTTCCAGTCCCCAAATAAATTAAGCTCTCTCAGCACTTTGCTTGGATTGTTTGTCTTTGGCGAGCAGCCTATGTGAATGGGCAGAGGCAAGGCCTGGTGCTGGAGAAGCCGTTCCGCATGGGAGACACCATAGCCAAGGAGCTGGGTTCCTCATCAGGTTCTTCTGAAGAAGGGCATAAGATCCCCGTGCTGGACATCGAGGCAGAGATCAAGCTGGCCTTTTACTCCAGAAGACACCTCGATAATTCTCCCTCGTTTGCTCAAGAGATGAAAGATTTGGGCCTAGAGAGGTAAATAAATAAGCATCTACTATGTACTACTAGTATAATGCAGCTGCAGCAAACGAAGTAGAATGAAGTATAGCTTGATAAAGCGGCGATGTTTAATTTGGGTTGTGATTGCAAAATGCAAATTGCATTGGTAGGGCAAAACTCCATGGGTGGCAAGACACCTATGTGTTCACTAAGGCCATGGGAGAGATGGTCATCAACTCCATGCGAGGAGAGATACCGGTGGTCACCATCAGGCCCAGCGTCATCGAGAGCACCTGGAGGGACCCATTCCCGGGCTGGATGGAAGGGAACAGGTACCAGTATATACATGTGTATCTTCAGTGACCAAACCTTCAGGTAATGATAGTGATCTCTCTTGACATCGGCAAAATTGTCGATGAACACAGGATGATGGATCCTGTGATCCTCTACTACGGGAAAGGCCAGCTGAGCGGGTTCCTCGCTGACCCAGATGGTGTTCTTGATGTGGTAATTAAAAAAGCTGCTGCTGATATTATTTTTTTTATGGGTGCTGTTGATATTATTAGTTGTATAAACGTTGAACAACTAACAAATGTCCATCGATCTCTGCTAAGCTAGGTACCGGCGGACATGGTGGTGAACGCGACGCTGGCGTCGATGGCGAAGCACGGCGGTGGCGCGGCGGGGCCTGGGATGCACGTGTACCACGTGTCGTCGTCGACGGTGAACCCGCTGGTGTTCGGCGACCTGAGCCGGTTCCTGTTCCACCACTTCACGCGGTGCCCCTACAGCGACGCGGCGGGGCAGCCCATCCTGGTGCCGCCCATGCGCCTGTTCGACACCATGGAGCAGTTCGCCAGCTACGTGGAGACGGACGCCCTGCTGCGGAGCGTCCGGGCGTCCTCGTCCTCGTCGCCGGCGGTGGCGCAGCGCGCGCGCGACCTGTGCGCCAGGTCCGTGGAGCAGACCGTCCACCTGGGCAGCATCTACCAGCCCTACACCTTCTACGGCGGCCGCTTCGACAACGGCAACACGGAGGCGCTGTTCGCGGACATGTCGCCGGCGGAGAGGGCGCGGTTCCACTTCGACGTCCGGAGCGTCGACTGGAGGGACTACATCACCAACGTCCACATCCCGGGCCTCCGCAAGCACGTCATGAAGGGCAGGGGCGTCGCCGCCAACCAGCTGCTCGCCAGCACCTCCGTGTGAGTGTGACCGTCGGCCGGCCGGCCGGCAAAAGGGACGCGCGACGGCCGGCGTGTACAGTATCTGCCAGGCCCAGACTGTTGCTGTTGCTATATGCCATGCCGTTGCCGCCACCACACCACGGCCGATGACCGACGACGACCAATCTTGCCGCTCCATTTCCACAGTACGTAGCAGCAATCTAAGGTTGACTTGGGCACACCATGCTTGCATCGCATTACCGATAGATATACGAGATTGCTAAAGTGTTTTGTGTGAGTGGTATGTGCATGATTGCATCCTTGAATTTCGGTCACTGATAATCAGAGCCTTCATTTTTGTTTTGACTACACGAGAGTTCTGCTAGTGCCATTCCTAACACTGTAAGCCATTCTTTACCAAAATTTAATTTACTAATGAAAAGGTGTTTAACAGTGCCTTGCCATTGATGAATGATGATACAAATTAGTACACGCCTATTGGTACAAGCTTACGCTACACAAGTACAAATGGAAGTTCAGTCTTTTTTTGCCAATTCCACGCCTCTAAAAAGTGCATAAAAGGGAGGGCGGCAAGAGTTGCAAGTGGATGGCTGCCCTTCGATATATCACCTGAAAAGGCTGAAACTCGGGCGTGGTTTGGCACAATTGCTGTGTCTCAGGATTGCAGCATCTCTTGCACTGACCAATGGCAATGGGGACCTCAAGTTTTGCATAGTGCTTTGATATTCACCAGTTATTTCTTTCTGGCCCTTGATCCAGCAGATGTTGACATCGATTATAACGGCATAAGCTGGGAAATGGTAACATCCAGTTCAAAGGAAATAATCTGGTGTTCTTCGCGTCACATCTGGCTCACCTCTCCTAGGGGCTGGTTCAAACTATGATAATAGGAAAACAAAATTGGTAAATCGTATGTGGCAGTTTAGACACACATCATAAGATGATAAGAAGTCTATTTGGGGAGAAAAAAAAATATGGATGCCTTTTCGGAAAGAAAAAAAACCCCCATCTACATGCCACAATAGACAGTACATTCATATCAGGGTGATGCTACAAAAATAAGCCAGATAAAATGGAAAAGTAGAAGAATGATGTGGTAAAATTACCTGGATGAATGTGTGACTGTTGCAGTCGTCAACTTCCAAAATGGATGCCATATTGCCGCATCGATAGCAATAGTTTGGAGCACTGAATATGGTGACAACCTTTTGTTCCTGTAAATACATGCATCATGCATGATCAGAAAGATCACTTCACTCAACACTCAGCAAATTAAGCATCTAAAGGTCAAATCAGCTTACATGAGCCCAGTTATATCCCTCCATAACTAATTGATGAGCCCGAGCTACAAGTTTGAGATTGTTCGTGTGATTAAACTGCTCCGATATGTCCTGGAGAAACAAAGGAATAAATTAATAACTTTGAATTAAAAAGGTATAAAAGAGGTAACATGAAAACAGATGTGTAGTACCTGGCCAAAAGTGTAGCCAGCACCACGAGGGGATATGCCCCAACCACATCGATCGTCTGGATCTGACCATAAAAGATCGCACATAGGTCCCTCATGAGGAACCTCTTGGACTCGATCTAAACTGCGCACACTATCAAGATTTTCAATTGATGGAGATAAACCACCATGAAGGCAGAAAATCTCAGATTCCACCTTCAAGAAGAACATAAATACTGTATCAATAGAGTCCATGGATGGACAGACAATGCCATGATGTTGAGAAAACACAAGGGATATAGCTACTTTATGGTATAGTACTAGGGTGGTAGAGACAGAACAAACAACATAATTCTTGAATGCATGATCAGGATTTAATGATTTATCATCATTTCGAATGTTTGAACAATTAATTCATACAATTTGATAACTAAAGATTTACAGAGAGGGCAACATATTCACGACGGAGACAGACCACAACATCACCATTCGCCAGCCTCTGCTCCATAGAACAGTCAGCCACAACACAACACAGATTACTGACTCAACAACACAGCAAGCATAAAAAACAAACTGAGAAAGTGAGAAGCAACATAGCAAAGCATAGTTGCCACCATATCACAACAATTTGATTCTAAACTGCCGGAATTGACAAACAAATGAAGACAACTCATGTTCAACAGGGTGTTCCACATAATTGGAACATCCGAAAACAGAATACAGACTCTATGGTTCTCAGTTTCTAACATGCTCTAATGGTTAAAAGAAGTTGGTCATAAGTCATAACCCATAAATATACTGCTGCCTCAAGAATCTGAAATTGGTGAAGCAAAAATAGAACGATCCGATTCTAGCCACTAAGCTATTTGTGGTTCTAGCTACTACGTCATTTTAGTGTTTTAAGATTTGCATGCTGCATATCGAGAAGATGATGCATAGAAGGGGCGCTCTAGATAAAACTAAAAAAAGGTAATTCCAGTCTTAAGAGTACACACCAGAGCTGTCAGAGGAAAATAATCAAAAAGATCCGTAAATGTCTTCCAAACATTTGCATTGCCATACCTGGTTGAAAATGAAGTAGTTAGCAACAGAAATGACAAGAAGCTAGGATTATGCTGTGGACTTGTGGGAAAAATTATTCTTACAATCAACTTACACAAATCAATGAGGTTATATAAGATAACAAACAATATGATCGTTCAACTTTCATACCAGCTCCTAAGCATAGTGATGGTGCGCCATCAGATGAAAGCTATACATACACAATGAAAAAAGAAGCCTCTAGCAGTCCAAAGAAGTCAATTAATGCAGCAATGAAAAAGGCACAAGATGCCAAAGAGATTTTGTGTATGTGAGAAGAATTGGAATGACTATACTAAAATAAATCTGAAGCTAACATACAACTGTGATTAAGAAAAAAGATTAAACATAGATCTTCTCACACAGGTAATGATAAAGCAAACATGTTATGCCTGGAAATGTAAGTTGAACTTTAAGCACCTAAGCAAACTCACTTTCGTAGGCATTCGTCATAGAATCCATACACCTGTGTGATCTGCAACCATCATAAAATAAGAGTTTCAGTTTGAACCAGAAAACACATAAAAAAAATCATTAATAGGGATGGCATCTAAGGGCCTGTTTGGGACTGCTCTGCTCCACATTTTTGGGTAAAACAAGTGCAGCTCCACAAACTCTGCTCCAGGAAGAAGGTGGAGTTGAGAAAGCACCTAAAGGGGTGCTCTAGAAACTCCAGTTTTTTTTTTAGAGCTCCTCCACGGTGGAATTTGTGGAGCGGAGTTGGTGGAGCAGTCCCAAACAGGCCCTAAATAATAAACAAAGCAAAATCTGAACAGGAAAATTATACGGGAATGGATCTAAATTGTAACAAAGCAAATTCTGAACAGGAAAATTATATTCACATATCAACAGCTAGAGTAATTTTCTCTGATCTCAGATTAAATCCTGGTAACAGTAGCCAGAAAGCAACATGTCGTAAGCATCAAGAAAATAATATTTGATTGTACCTGTCGACTCTCGTGGTTTCCACGAAGGATCGTAATTCGATGTGGGTACCTCACTTTTAGTGCTACTAGCAGCTGGAGAAGGAACACAATGTAAATATATAATGCTTACTGATAATATGAAATGAAATTAAGACCATAAGAAATATGTTAAAGCATAACTTCATAAATCAGATTTCCTTTTTCCAGCAAAAATTACATGTATAACAAGACAATTCTGCAAAGCAACAGAAAAACTAACTTGACAAAGAAAATAAGTAGTAGTTAAGTTTCTTACAGTGACAGTCTCAACAGAATAGTAGCCACGATCTACATAATCCCCCATAAATAAGTAATTGGTGTCTGGACACTGGAAACAGGAGACAATAAAATTGGCAGGGATTAGAAAATGGAAACGATGGCTTCAATCTTGGGTAGAAACTATTTCCAGGGAATAAAGAAGCAAAGTTGAGCCAACATAGTTGGTACCTTCCCGCCAATTCGGAAAAGCTCTACAAGATCATGGAATTGTCCATGTATATCACCACATATTGTCACTGGACTCTTGACAGGCTGCATGCAAAAATTACAGAAGCTTAGAAGCAAATACCTGTAACCTCACCAAAATACAGAACCCATTAAATAGCAAATACATCTAGGAAACCTTCACATCATGCCATTATATGGATGCATGACCAGGTAGCTATTCTAGTAAATCTCTGTTTAATAAGCCAATGATTGAGCAGAATGAAATGGGATGAAACAGGCGGAAAACCTTAACTTACAGTGTTTATCCAATTGTTAGTGTTACATTCTACAAGGAACAAGATCAAAATGAAAGCACTGAAACTGTCCCAAAAAGCAACGAGACTGAAAGATCCAACGTTCAACTCCTTAATTATAACAGCATTGATACATAGGACCACAATAAGGGCCAGCCAAAATGGAGCATCACAATAAACAATGTTGTTCATACGGTGCAACGGCAAACATTATACAACATAGTTCAACAGCCTTTAGAACAAGCAATATAGGTACCCTCCTACACCTATAGTGAAACTGTGAAAGATACCCAGCACAACAGTGAGAGGTATACTGCCAGCATACCGTACCTGAACGTTGCTTTCCTCCATCAATATCTCCTTGGCCTTCTCGCACAGTGCCTTAACCTGAAACATGTAGGACCCATTATGCCGTTTCCGAGAATGTTAGAATATCAACCTGCAGTCCTGCACATCTATGCACCAAGTATTCCTGCTTTTGGTCAAGCGGACTCATAGCATGCAACCATACATATATCAGCCCAAATAAGTACATGTACCATCATACCCTAAATATCCACTTTTTATGGTCAGTATTGCTTGGTCTGATTAATTTGGAAGATTTCAACAGATACAGCTTTCCATTTTTGTGCTACTTTTCTGCGAAAATAAAAGGAGATCTATTAACACGAACCAAATCTGAATCACAGCATCGGATTGATTCGAAGCTGCACTCTCTAGCCACAAGCTACACACCAGATCATCCCTCTATGCCACCGAACCACCAGACACCAAAAGAGGTTCAAATATCCCCAAAAATCACCGGAACACCGGATCACACTTCCAACCCAAACAGTGCACCAAAGGGAAGGCGAGAAACCCTAGGCGCGCCCTTGCAACAGATCAAAGGAATCTGCATTCGCCAGATCACGCCGCGAAATAGGAAACCAGCGAACCGTAAACCCGAATGGAACGGGGGCATAGCCGCAGCTGGATCTCACCTCCTGCTCGGCGAGCGGACGACACTGCATCAGCTGCTCGATCTGCGCGTCCAGGCCGCCGCAGCCGCCGTTGTCTACGTTCATGGGCTCCATACCGCGGCGGCCGTCTTCTATACGAGGAACCAGCTCGAGCTCAAGCTCGTCGCCGGCGGCGAGGCGAGGAGAGAGGGAGGGAGGGAGAGCGCGCGCGCGCGCGGGGAGTGAGACTGACAGAGTGGGGAAGGAAATCGGGGAGGAGGGGCAGAGCCGAGAGAGAGTCTGGAGAGGTTGGTCGGGAAGCCCGCCTGCCAGGTGGGCCTCCCTTCTCCACACATGGGCCCGCTCGCTCCATGCCGCGTGCGCTGTGGCAAGTGGCTGGGAAACGACTACGCGTCCGTGGCTGACAGGTTGGTCGGTGTGTGGGTCCATTCTGTCAGTGGCTCAGAACATTGCGGGCGTCAGGCAACGTGGAGCGAGGACCAAAAGAGGAAGCTCACTCACGGCCCACAGGGACCCATCTGTCAGGCCGTTGCGGCGTGTAGAGTTAGGATGGGTCACTGGCTCGGTGGTCCCAGCTTGCAAGGGGCCCATCTTCGAGTCACATCCAGTGCCAGGAGGACTCCGGTAACGGGCCCACGAGTCGGAGGTGAAGTTCATCTGCCGACCAAATTGAGCTTGCGATTGCGAACCAATCCCTAGTCGCCTGATCTGGGGAGAATGCATCTGAGACTGTGATTTTCCAGTCAAAGCTACTGCTTGTTTGAAGGGGAGCCTCCTGTGCTCCTCTTTGCTCGTTAGGTTTTGGTTCAAGAGGGGGAAGCCTTTGTGGAGACTGGAAACTGGTGAGGAGGGCCAAGATCAAGGGTGTTCCTCCTCCACTCTTTTCGATCCGGCAATGCGTGCAGCCGCCGGAGGTGCCCCGCAGCGGCGTGCGGGGGGTATCCGCGTCCGCGCCCCACTGGTGAGCTCAGCTCCACTCCCACCTTTCTTGGCCTCGAGTAGCACGCGCGCTTCCTAGGCCCTAGCTGCGAGAGATGTAGGTTAGCTCAGAGATGGTTGTTCCTGTGCCAAAGGCGCCACCTTTCGCTTGAGGCCGAGACCTTTCTTCTTGAATCTGGCGTTTTCGTGCGTAAGGCTTGGAGGATTGCGGGCTTCGAGGATGGTTGGAACTCGGATGTCTCGATCCGGATCCCTAGGGCTTGGTTTTGGAGTCTAGATCCAGTTGTCCATGGAGTGTTTGGTAAAATTTTCTGGCGTAGTACTAATAATCTTCTTCTAGGGGTTAGTTTGCTAGCTGTTTTTGCCTCGAGTAATGTTAGCTGCGGTGTGGATATGCCACTTTCTTGTTAGTGAGGAACAATGTTACAGGGATTGAGTATCACCAGAAATCTACTGCATTTTTATTATTGGCCCCACTTGCCACAAAGTCATCCTCAGTTTAGTAACAATGGAGTGAACTTAGAAAAAAATCTAGCTACTAGCTAAGATAGTCTCATTGCCCTGTCTATACTCTAGACTGCTCATGAGCCACAGACAGAAGACATACTATCAAAGAATATGTCAATCATATGGAATGAGTAATAAATGATAACAAAAGACATTTCATATCCGATTGAAATTATAGAATGGCTAATCATGACATATAAGCACCTTATTTAGCCACATTACCTTAACTGGTAACACTAATATAGCAATGCTAGTACATAATTAGCACGCATAAGCATAACTGTTGATGGAAACATAAGGGGCATCAAAATGGATATTATTAGGTGTCTGGAATTCCAGTAGCCTTGATGTTGGTAAAAGTTGTTGGGGTTCTTAGTTGCACTATTGATCCTCTTAACCTTTTTACATATGTTTTGAAAACTCTAGACTAAATCACCCAAATGTTCATGTATTAAATGATAATAGTATAGATGAAAAAATGACCGTTAGAGGCTTGGACGAATTGATTTTTTAATCAGAACTAAACATGGAAAATGAATCATGGCACATTGGATGCAGGAGGATAAGTCCTATATCTCCTGTATCTATTTTTGGTTTCTGCTAGCAAGATAGGGCCAAGGGGAGATCTTCTTCGTTTTTTTAGGCAAAGTTTGTGATTCCTCACAGTTTTACTCAATCTTGAGATTGACTTAGCTAACAGATCAAAGGACTTCACCAATGGAACTCATGTCCTTCGATCACTAGTGAGATTTGCTTGCATCTCTACTTCTCTAGCCCCAAGTGTTGCTCTTGTTTTCCCTTAATGCAATGTTTTTAGGCCAGTAGTCAGGTTTATTGTTTCAGGAGGCCGTACCCTTGACTCAGAGTTATAATATTCCTCTTAATCTAGCATTTCGCTTTTAGCAGTTGAGTTTCTGTGATTTGAGTTTGGATCTTGGTCCTCAGGGTTTGTTTCTGGAGTTTGGGTTCAAACTTGTCATGGAGTTGATTAGATCACCCCTCATTCATGGAGATGCTGTTTCTAGAAGGTGCTACTTTTGTAATTTGCAGCTAATTTAATACATTGGAATTTGATATCAGTATGTGAGCACCACTTAGCAGTTAGCGCAACTCCATCTGTTTTCACATGGAAATGTTATGTGCCTAGGAATATTTGATGCATCTGTTAATGAGGATGGAGCGGAAGTACTTAGCAAATTTTACTATATAATTTTATCAAATGGGATTGAAAGCAGAACAAACCCTAGTCTAATTTCAGATCTGCTGTACAGCAACAGCAACAGCAACAACAACAACAACAACAACAAAGTCTTTTAGTCCCAAGCAAGTTAGGGTAGGCTAGAGTTGAAACCCAACATGAGCCCCTAGTCACGGTTCAAGCACATCAGATCTGCTGTACTTTTAAATTTTTAATTTGAGTGTTAGTTTTATATCTGTAGAACCACAGTTTTTTTTTCTTTATGAGGAGCTCAGTGGAGTAAGGATATACCCAGATTTTGAACTACTAAAGCAACTTACAGTTATCAAATAGTTCCCTCGATTTTGTATGTTGAAACTCCCAAGATAGATATTTTCAAACATGGTTAGTCTTCCAGCACTAATTCTCTGAATCTCATCTGCATATCATTTTACGAGTAGGTGGACAAAAAAATTATTAATTTCATACCCCAGCTAAAATTATGGTTGCTTTGTTTTAATCTCCTCCTTTTCACGTTCAGGTCAATATTAGCATTCTAACTTGATTGGTCAATGTTTCTGCAGGTAGAGTCTGTCTCCTGCTACTGCAGGGTAGATGGAGGTCTTAAAACAGTTGTAAGTGCTAGGAAGTTTGTCCCTGGTGCAAAGCTGTGCATGCAACCGGATATCATACCAAACAAGCGCAAGTCAAGGAGCTCACGCAAGGAGAGGTCTCAAACTCAGTCACCACTGCTGCCTGGGCTTCCTGATGAACTGGCTATTTCCTGTCTCATGCGGGCTGCTCGGGTCGAGCACCCAAATATGCGGTTAGTCTGTAAACGATGGAACCGTCTTTTGTCTGGAAATTATTATTACTCCTTGCGTAAGAAATTTGGCATGGCAGAAGAATGGATTTACGTCTTCAAAAGGGACCGTGATCAGAAGTTATCTTGGTATGCCTTTGATCCTGTAAACCAGCTCTGGAAGTCATTGCCTCCAGTTCCACCTGAGTATTCGGAAGCTGTTGGGTTTGGTAGTGCTGTTCTCAACGGATGCTATCTGTACTTATTTGGCGGCAAAGACCCAGTACATGGGTCTATGAGGCGTGTTGTATTTTACAATGCTCGGATAAACAAATGGCTTCGAGCTCCAGATATGCTGCAAAAACGGCACTTCTTTGGTTCTTGTGTCATAAACAACTGTCTTTATGTTGCTGGTGGGGAGTGTGTAGGGATACAGAGAACTCTAAGGTCTGCCGAGGTATATGATCCAAACAGGAATAGATGGTCTAGCATTGCTGAAATGAGCACAGGATTGGTGCCCTCCATTGGAGTAGTACATGATGGCAAGTGGTTCCTAAAAGGTCTCAATTCTCATCGCCAGGTTGTGAGTGAGGTCTATCTTCCAGCATCTAAAATGTGGTCATCCACCGGTAATGAAATGATCATGGGCTGGCGGAATCCAAGCATTTCCCTCAACGGGCGTCTTTATTCTGCTGATTGTCGTGATGGCTGTAAGCTTCGAGTTTATAATAGAGAGATGGGATCATGGACAAGGTTCATTGACACCAGACACCATATGGGAAGCTCACGATCTCTTGAAGCCGCAGCCTTTGTCTCCCTTAATGGAAAACTATGCATCATCCGTAACAATATGAGTATCACTATTATTGATATATCAGACCCAACAACAGTAACTGAGGTTGACAGTGCGCGCATGTGGGAGGCTTTTGCTCGAAAGGGGCAGCACAGGTCTTTCATGGCAAACCTATGGTCAGCCATCACAGGTCGTAATCTGAAGACAGACATTATGCATTGTCAGGTGCTTCAAGTTTGAGTTTGTCCATATATGAAGTGGAATATACCTATACAACCTCAGGGCCTGACTTAGAAGCTGAATTGGGTAATGCTGTACCAAGAGGCCAGCTTTGAACTCAATAAATATCCACGGATCTCGTCCTCTGGAACTTTCTAATTTTGGCACCTATTTGTCAATAAGGCTCCAAGAGAATGGTCCTGGGGACTGGAGGAAGAATATGCCGTGGCTCATGAGGCATTAAGGGTTGAATGGCAGCTCGGACCCCATAAGTCAGAAGCGCAGGAAGCACTGACAAAGGATGGTCTAAGCCTAGAGCAGGAACAAAGCAGAGGCAGGACTATGACTAAAGCCTGAGAGCTGTTACTTCATTTGGTAGAGTGCATATCTCCAAAAACTTCGATAGAATTGATGCTTGTTTCAGAATGGTAAGCTGACAGCTTCAGGAATTTGCACAGCTGATACAGTTGATGTAGGCCGCACAAGTTACTGTCATGCTGTCATACATTTTCAGGAAAGGAAGGATAACAATCCTCTTAACTGTACATATTCTCTTGGTTTATCAGTCATGGGAAGTAATCTTATGCTTATGCCTTGAAATCTTCCCTGCCTGGTTATTGTTTGCTGAGAAGCTGTAGAAACTGATCAGTGCTATTTCTGAAAGAAATTTCTAGACACCATCTACTTTTGTGTTGTGAATAATGCGGTCTTGTAAGAACTCCCTAAAGACTGTCCTTTGAACCATGAGCATATCGACTCTGTGAATGCCATTGCCGTTGAATAACATTTATCAGTGGTTTGATATACTTTCTTAATTTTCCTCCCAATAGGCATAGTAATGCGCTGATGTTACATGCCCAGTCCTCAGCTGGTTTGGTGGATTTGCTTGAAAATTTGTTCGTATGCATAGTAACACTGATGTTCAAACATTTCCACGTAATGACGTAACATACCTTGTCCAGTTGTTGTCAGCATTGATCTGAAAATGATTTGTCAATTTTAGGAGACATGGTTTACACAGGCTGAGATGTTTATTGGTTGCTTAGCGATCATTTTCAGAATCTGGAATCGATAATGATGATGTTGAACTACTGATTTTTTTAATACCGGTTTGAGTATGTGATCTTTTAGTTAGTATATATACGAGTCAAAGCCAGGGAAAGAACAGAGAAGTCCATGGGCTGCTAAACCCCTGCCCTCCTTGTCAAGAGGCATACCATGGGCTGCTAAGGGGGTTAAGTGAAATATATAATGAGCTAATGAAGAATAGCAGCCCTATCTTGTAAACCCTTTTGGATGCATCTCCATTCTGTGGGGAAGAAAGAATTTGGATGGTAGCCCCGGCCAACTTGGTCCATGTCGCTGACAACTCGATATAGTTCTATAGCTGACCTGTGTCGATTTTTTTCATGATCAAAGAACGCGATTTTGTGATTGGATCGACAATGGTCTTTGCATGATTGCTGCAAAGATATGGCTGCATCATGTATCACAAAACCACATGGCTGATGTCCCCTATGGTTAGTCGTGTACTTGTGAGGACAAGATTAGCGAATATGTTAACATGGAAGCTACGATGTGAAGAACGGCGCAGAATAGAACCAAATCACCAATGCATCTCTGCTGCTAGTCTCAGTAGCTAGTGTGATTGCCTTTTGGCGAGAGAGCTGACAAAATGCGCTTTGCTGTGGTAAGTAACACCTAATGCGCTCCGAATTCAGGGCCGGCGGCTTTCGTTCCTGCTTTCGTGGAACGACCAAATCTGCCGTGACTTGAGATATTCTGCCGAATCTGTGACTTTCTACCGACAAAAAAAAATATGTGACTTTCCCCCGATGAACTGTTGTTCCTTGATTCACATTATTTTCTTGACCCAGCAATAGAGAGGAGAGGAGGGCACCCAAAATTGCTAATTTCGGGGCATTCTTTTCGACACTAAAGTTTGCTAATTTCCGGGCCTTTTTTCGCTGGAACTAAAAAAACTTGCCTGATTGCAAACAGAGAAGAATGATTGTCAAAAAAAATCCCGGTAACCCCAACCCCGCCTACGGCCATCGCCGGAGTTGCGCCGCCGCGACTGCTGCGCTAGCACCGCCTAGCTAGGTCGTGGCGTCGGATGCTTCACCGTACACTTGAACGCTATGAGAGTCTTGTAAGTTGCAACTCGCGCGACAGGGCAGCAGGGCAGATATCGGTAGCAAAGGGAAGGGAAGCGAAGTCAGCAGAAGTTACAGAGTCCGATACCCCGACGCTAGACGAGGAAGGAAGGTGGCGTCTCAACGTTGTTATCAACCACGTATGGAATATGAAGTAAAACGAAATCAATCACAGCGGAGACACATGATTTAACGTGAAAAACCTCTCCAATGCGAAGGGGAAAAACCACGGGCACCAGCCAGCAACAATCTCACTATCTTAAGAGTTTTGGGTTACACGCCTACGGCGGCTTACAAGAGAATCAAGTCTCCAAGAAATCCTAACAAGGGTATTTACGCTCCGGCCCAGCCTTCGGCTTTTACGGGCCTCCGCTTCGCTCCGTCAGAAGCCCGACCTATATCTTGCAGTGAATTTGGAACAACTCCAACAAACTCCACCTTGAGACAAATTCATCTTGTATCATAAATCAACCTATCATCCTGAACAACAAAGATAGAAAACCACTGGTGCCAACAATAGTCTCTTGGACTATTCAATTAAACCAGCTAAGCTTGAGCATAACTCAAACTTAGCAATAGGAACAGGCTTTGTCATCATATCAGCAGGATTATCATGAATACTAATCTTGCATACCTTCAGCTTACCTTCTTCAATCATATCTCGCACAAAATGATACTTGATATCTATATGCTTAGTTCTCTCATGGAACATCTGATCTTTAGTGAGGTAAATTGCACTTTGACTGTCACAGTGCAAACTTATGCAAGATTCAATTCCACTGAGTTCAGCGTATAAACCTTTCAACCATAGCAATTCTTTGCACGCTTCACAAATAGCCATATATTCTGCTTCAGTAGTAGACAAAGCAACAACAGACTGTAACGTAGCCCTCCAACTCACAGCACAACTGCCAACAGTAAACACATAACCAGTAATTGATCTTCGTCTATCTAGATCAGCAGCATAATCAGAATCCACATAACCAATGAGACCCTTATCAGTTCTTCCAAACTTCAAACAGGAATCTGTTGTGCCTCTGAGGTACCTGAAAATCCACTGAACTGCCCTCCAATGTTCTTTGCCAGGATTAGACATATATCTACTAACAAGACTCATAGCATATGACAAATCTGGACGAGAGCAAACCATGGCATACATTAAAGACCCAACAGCACTAGAATAAGGAACCCTTGACATGTACTCAATCTCTGCATCTGTACTAGGACACTGAGCAGCTGACAACTTAAAGTGAGGTGCAATAGGGGTACTAACAGCCTTAGCATTTTGCATGTTGAAACGCTGAAGAACTTTCTTGATATAATTTTGTTGACTAAGAAATAGCAAACCAGATTTTATGTCTCTACTAATTTCCATACCAAGAATTTTCTTAGCACTACCAAGATCTTTTATATCAAACTCACTACTTAATAACTTCTTTAACTTAGTGATTTCAATCTTGCTCTTGGCAGCAATCAGCATATCATCAACATATAACAGCAAATATATAAGTGATCCATTAACATGCTTGATGTAAACACAGCTATAATATCTAGATCTTTTGAAACTGTGTAACAACATAAATGAATCAAACCTCTTGTTCTACTGACGAGGGGACTGTTTCAAACCATACAAGGAGCGCTTCAACTTGCACACATATTTTTCCTTGCCAGGCACTATGAACCCTTCCGGTTGGTCCATGTATATGTCCTCCTCTAGCTCTCCATGCAAAAACGCAGTCTTCACATCTAACTGCTCAAGCTCAAGATCATGTGAAGCAACAATACTCAAGAATGTACGAATTGAACTGTGTTTTACCACTGGAGAGAACACATCATTATAGTCAACACCCGGAATTTGACTATAGCATTTTGCAACTAACCTTGCCTTATACTTTGGAGGCTCGCTTGGAGATAAATCCTCCTTTCTCTTGAAGATCCACTTGCAATTTATGGTCTTCTTGTTCTTAGGCAAAGGAACAACCTCCCATGTACTGTTCTTCTCAAGAGACTGCATCTCCTCATGCATAGCAGAAATCCAATTCTCACTATCAGCACAACGAACAGCTTCTTTATAGGTTGCTGGCTCATGAACATTCTTCACCTGTTCAGCACAACTCAAAGCATAGTAAGACAAATTACATTCTTCGATAAGACGTTTAGGAGGTACAACTGTCCTTGTTGACTTGCGTTGAGCAATAGGTAATTCCTCTTGTAGCTGCAAAATAGGAGGAGTTTGCTGAACATCATCATGAGCATCATCATCAGCAACATCATTATTATGGTCATCCTGCTCATCAGCAGGCTCCACCTGCACACCTATATCATCATCAACATGCTCCACCTGTATGCGCATACTCTGCAGCTCTTTTTCTGGAACATGATCTGAGGGCAAACTGTCAGTAAACATCACAGATTCATTGAATACAACACTCCTGCTCATAAAAGTCTTCCCTGTTTTAGGATTTCACAATTTATAGCCTTTGATTCTCGAACCATAACCAAGGAAAAGACACTTAACAGCTCTAGGCTCTAATTTTTCATTGTCAACATGAGCATAAGCAGTGCATCCAAAAACTTTTAACTGTGAATAATCAGTAGGTGTACCAGACCATACCTCAATAGGAGTTTTCTTATTTAGTGGAATAGAAGGTGACCTGTTTATCAAGTAACAGGCAGTATTAGCAGCTTCAGCCCAAAAACGCTTGCTCATCCTTACATGAGACAGCATGCAACGGGCCTTGAAGATAATGGTTCTGTTCATCCGTTCTGCCACACCATTCTGTTGTGGAGTATGGGGTATGGTGTGATGCCTAACAATGTCTTCCTGTCTGTAATAATCATTAAAGGCATACGAACAAAATTCCCCACCATTATCAGTACAAAGCAATTTTACCTTTCTTTCAGTTTGTCTTTCTATCATTACTTTCCAGTTCTTAAACGCAGCAAAAGTATCATCTTTCTGTTTTAGAAAATAAGGCCAAACCCTTCTAAAATAATCATCAATAATTGTAAGCATGTAACGAGCACCATCTAGTGAGAGTTTCTTAGAAGGACCCCATAAATCAGCATGAACATAATCAAGAGTACCTTTGGTGGTGTGAATAGAAGTGTTGAACTGTACCCTCTTATGCTTGCCGAAAATGCAATGCTCACAAAACTTGATCTTACTAGAAGTGCAGCCTTTCAGTAGATTTCTCTTCATCAAATCTGTCATACCATGGTGACTCATATGTCCCAAACGCATGTGCCAAAGGTTAGTTTTACTAGGTTCATCATTAGTAACAGCAGCAGCGGCGGAATCAGAACCATGTAAAGTACACCCTCTAAGGACATATAACTTTGCAGAATTAAGATCACCTTTCAAACAGACAAGAGAACCTTTTGATATCTTCAGAATACCATCTGAACCGGAATATTTGTAACCTTATGCATCAAGCGTGCTCAATGAGATAAGATTCCTAGACATCCCTGGTATATACCTGACATTTTTTAGCGTGCGTGTCAGCCATCATCAGTCTTGATCTGAACTGATCCAATCCCCACGATGTCACATGGGTTATCATCTCCCATCCGCACAACATCCCCTTTCTGCACAGACTTATATGAACTAAACCAATTTCTGTTAGTGCAAATATGAAACGAACATGCGGAATCTAGAATCCATTCATCATGACCAGCAACACAACCAGCAAGCACTACCAGACAATCTCCAGAATCATCATCAGACGCAGCAGCAGCAACAGAGACCTTACCAGCCGACTTATTTTTTCTCTTCTCCTTATTCTGTACTTTTTGCAATCCTCAACATTATGATTTGTCAGTTTGCAATAAACACAGAACTTTTTATTACCATGCGGCTTGGACTTTGAATGGCCTCTCCTCTCGTAGTTCTTTCTACCATCATTGCTATCATATGAGGATCTGTTATCAGTTCTGCCTCTCACATGCAAAGCTTCGTCCTTTGAGGACGACATTCCGTCATGCTGCACCATAACTTTCATCTTCTCCTTAGACTGGAGAGCCTCATAAACTTCCTTTAGAATTAGTTCATCACGGCTCAAAAGTATGGTGTCACGAAAATTTGCATACGAATTTGGCAAAGATCATAACAGTAGAAGACCTAAGTCCTCATCATCATACTTCACCTCCATCGACACTAGGTCGGCCACGATCTTCTTGAATTCAGCGATGTGGGTCATCACCGAATTCTCCTCCTTCATCTTCAGAGTGAACAACTTCATCTTCATCTGCATCTTACTGGTTAGATCCTTGCACATACAGATCGATTCCAGTTTCAGCCATAGTTTTGCAGCAGTTTTCTCTTTCAAACACTCCTGCAAAATATCATTATGAAGATGTGACTGAATTAGGGCGAGAGCCTTCTGATCCTTGCGGATCTCCTCAGGAGTCCAATTGGCTTTACTCTTGCCGAATTTATCCAGCGCCTCATCGTAGTCATGAGTCTGCGCCAGAATTCCCCGCATCTTGACTTGCCATAGCGAGAACCGCGTGTCGTAGTTCAGCAGCGGAAGATCGAACTTCATCGACGTCGTCATGAACCGTACAGCAACCGAAGCTCTGATACCACTTGTTATCAACGACGTATGGAATATGAAGTAAAACGAAATCAATCACAGCGGAGACACACGATTTAACGTGGAAAACCCCTCCAATGCGAAGGGAAAAAACCACGGACACCAGCCAGCAACAATCTCACTGTCTCAAGAGTTTTGGGTTACACGCCTACGGCGGCTTACAAGAGAATCAAGTCTCCAAGAAACCCTAACAAGGGTATATATGTACCGTACCGCGGGGGCTCCGCCCCCCGCACCCCCCGTGTGTGCACGGACGCGGTCTGATGGGCCGGCTTCAGACTCCGCTACGCTCCGGCCCAGCCTTCGACTTTTACGGGCCTCCGCTTCACTCCGTCAGAAGCCCGGCCTATATCTTGCAGTGAATTTGGAACAACTCCAACAAACGTGCGGAAGGCCGGATCGCTTCCGGCTCCAGCCAAGAACCCAAAAGAGGATCCGGAGAACGACACGCCTGTGGCGAGGGCGGCGTCGACCAGTGCGCACTGCGCTACGCCTACGCTCGTCCAGTTGACAGCCGCCTATAAATTCCACCGCCGGCCGGATCCCATTCGTCCTGCCCCGTGCCCTCGCCGATCAGCGATCACCACCTGTCCAGCTCACCACTCCTCTCCTCTCCTCTCGTCAGGGTACGTGCACACACGCGACCGGCGACCGCGGTCTCTTATCCAGCACTGCATTGCATGCACCTCCTGTGCCTGAATCTCGTCGCGGTTTGCGTTTTCCCCGGCCTCCGCCACCGCCACCGCCGCCCCGCGCGTTGCTGCTGTTTCCCAGAGTTCCCAGATTGGCTTGTCCTTTTGCTGGGAGTTACTGACGGCTACTGCCTACTGCAGAGTTGCGTTGTTGTGTTTCCTTTGTTTCCTCTCCAAGTGGATTCAGTCGGAGTTTCGTCTACTTGCTGCTGTTCCGACCCAACTCCCCTCCTTGTTCCTGTAGGCAATGCCAATCCCAAAGCCTGGTTTAGAAGCAGTTCGTTCGCTCTTGCAACATGGCCAAACTATTCCATTTGCTTAGCATTTTATTTTACAAAAAGCAGCATAAACATTTTGTCCCTTTCTTTTGTTGTTTGTTATTCCTGATACAGTTTCAGACTTGCAGTTACCTCGAAATTCAGAGTAGTAGCTAATCGAAGGCATTCTTCGGAGTTCGGAGTACTACCGAGCCGAACCGAGCCAGCACTCTCCATGGCTGATGCAAAGGATGCTGCGGTACCGGCGGAGGCGCAGCCTCTCGGACGGTGGCCGGTCCTGTCCTACGGCGTCGGCCACATGCTGAACGACATCACGTCGGCCTGCTGGTTCACGTACCTGCTCCTCTTCTTGCAGCAGATCGGCCTTGCTCCCAGGTACCCACTGCACAAGCTCTGCCGTTTGCCAATAACACAATCACGCACTTGCGCTAGTGGCCTCACCAATGGCTTTGCAGGGATGCCGCTGTTGTGATGCTCTCGGGTCAGGTCGCAGATGGGCTGATGACAATCCTCGCAGGCGAGATGGTATGTATAAACTGCACCGGAACTCGCATACAGAATATGTATGATTCACTGGTAACTGACTTTGAACGATGTGTCTGTCACACGATCAGATTGACAGATTTGGCCGTTTCAAGCTATGGCACGTTGGAGGATCAGTCCTCGTCGGCTTCTCCTTCTCTTCGGTCTTTGGTGGCTGTCTGCTGTGCACCATTCTGGGGACAGATTCGTACCTCGTGAGGACCGTGGGCTACAGCTTCTTCGCAGCGGTGTTCAACATTGGTTGGGCGCGCGGCCACACAGGTTTCCCACATGTAAGCACAGCTCCTTGAAACTGGACTGAACCTTTCTCCTGACTCCTGAGTCCTGACATGCTTACAAGATTTGAGTTCTGGCTGATGCATTTTCTTAACGTTTAGGTCGATGGTGAACTGCATGACACTGAATCCGACAAGCCGTGTAGCCTTAGCAAGCTGCAGAAATGCATTCACTATGGTGAGTAGTGAGTACCAGCAATCAGCATTTCATCTTATCGACACTTGTAGCTCCCAGTTATTGTTACAATTCTGCAATATAATTCCTTTTTGCGAATAGAATTATAAATTATTAGATAGGGAACAGGAATCTTCTTACTGTCGTGCCTTTCTATTAAAACTGGTGTACTAGAACTCCACAAGTGTGTGGGCCCATTTATCAATGTCCATTTGGTCAATCTATTCTGTCCTGTTCCCCTTTAAACAAATTTCCACATGGGGGAATATACTCACAAGAATGGCAAAATACAGGTTGCAAATCTTGGTCTGTATGGGATTGCTTTAGCTGTCTTTGGTGCTATAAAGGCAAAAGAATGCTCAGACATTGTTATTCAGGTGACAAGCAAAAACTTTCAGTTTATAGACCAAAGGAATATAAGCACGTGTCTCTAGTTACTAATCTGCCCTTCATTTCTTCATCCTACAGTACCGATGGATTGCATATCTGTCCATCTTCATAGGATGCTGCTTCCTGGTGGTCTTTCATGTTGGAACCAAGGAACCTACGTACGTTGATATTATACTATTATCTAGAATGGAATAGTGCATGGTGGATATGTATGCTATATAAATTCTGCTTGTTCTGATTGTGTGCTTTTGTAGCTTGAAGTCTGAAACTAACTGTAAGAAGAAGGCTCGGATTTCCTGGGGCTACTGGTTCAAGAAGACCTTGTACTACCAAGTTGCTCTCCTGTATATGCTTGCAAGGCTGATCACAAACGTATCTCAGGTTGGCATATGGAGCCATGTGCAATCAGAAAGTTTTTGTTTCTTAATTGGCTTGAAAATGCACATGGCATGTTCTATCATCAGCTTTGTCCTTAGCAGATTTTTAGACAAGGTTCCATCTTCCATGCGTTTTAATTTGTTTGAACATTACTCCTAAGATCTACTTTTTTTATTTCCATCCAATCCTAATTTCAAACTAGAACTTTTTAAAAAAGGGTAAAATCTTTAACCTTGCACTATCAGGGTATAATAAAAACCGAGTACTCAGTCTACATTGTTGAAATAAACCATGTTTAGCCCTGTATCCTGTGCCATGAGAATTTTTTGAAAGGGAGACCTTTTTTTTTCCTGCTCCATGGGTACAAGCCAGAACCCAGAATTAGCTCTGTCATGTTATCATCTCTGGCATTTGATCTCTTATATTTGCTCATGTTCTCCTTTCCAGTCGCTCATCGCTTTCTACGTCACCAGAGATTTGAGAATGAATGAATACTCGAAAGCAATAGTGAGTTCTTTCATTCCTTTGCTGCTTGAATTACTCTCTATTTTTTGAGGAAAAATAAAACTTTTGAGTGAGGCAAGCTTGTTCGCTGGGGCTGATCTGGCTGGCTGAAAGTACTGTTGGCTGGTTTTTTGTGAGAGAAAAATACTGCTGGCTGGCTGACTGATTTGACTGATAATCTCAAGCGAACAAGCGAGAATTACTACTTTTGCTCTCCTTTTTTCCTCACCCCTTTGACTCTGTCTGCAGATACCAGCCATCATATTCTGCTGCAGCTTCTTCGTGTCCATCGTCCTTCAGGTCCAAATCCAACACTTGCACAAGCAAGAACAGTTATAAACGTGTTGTACTGCATTGCAAAATTCAGTCTTTCCTTTGCTCACCCATCTCTGGAACTGCCTGCCTGCAACACAGGAGATCAAGTGGAACAGCCGGCGCCTCAAGTCCCTTCTCACCGTCGGCGCGACGCTCTGGGTCATCTCCCGCGTGGCCGTCTTCGTCCTTCCGAGCCAGATGCACAACCTAATGTACCCTCTCGCCCTGGTCATCGGCGCCGCCAACGCGCTCGTCATGGTAAAACGCAGGCGCCTAGCGCGCCACGCTGCCCGTCCAAGTCTTCTGCCAGTTTCGCTTAGGCTCCTCTCGCGTGCTCTGAGCAGGTCACGACAGTTGGACTGGAGAGCGCGTTGGTAGGGGAGGACCTGAACGGCTGCGCCTTCGTCTACGGCTCCCTCAGCTTCCTGGACAAGATCTCCTGCGGAATCGCCCTGTTTGTCCTGGAATCGTACGAAGGTAAGTGACGTCGAGATCGGCAGAAATGCTCCAAATTGTGTGTTTTTTCTGCTGGGAAGGCCGGCAACTGATCGGGCGGGCGCAACACTGTGGCTTCTTTTCATGCAGACACGATGAGCTGCGGCGAGACGAGGGGCCTGAACACGGTGAGCAGGTACGGGACGGGGCTGATCCCCTCCTGCTTCGCCGTCCTCTCCCTTCAGCCTGGGCAAAAATTCACCGAAAACCGCAAACCGAACCGACCTGAACCGAACCGAAACTTCGGTTTTTTCGGTTTTCGGTTTCGGCTTCGGTTTCAGGTTTCTAGATGTTCGGTGCTCGGTTCGGTGTTCGGTTGCATGGCCAAACCGAACCGAAAGCCGAAGCAACCGAACTGTGTTGCGTGAGCACACCAGAGCCAGAGCCCAGACCTTGGCATCGGGAGCTCGGCCCACCTCCACTCCCCCACGAGGCCACACTCACTAGCCCACTGCCCACACCACACCCCCCACCAACCCTGCAGCCCAGCGCCCCACCCCATCCTCATTCGCCCCCGGCGCGGATATCCCCGGACTCCCCCACCGCTCGACACCCTAACCCTAGCCACCAAGGCGGCGGCGCGAGCAGGTGTGGGCAACAACGTTCGCAGGAGTGGCGCGAGTTGGACCCGCGGCGGGGGCTCCAGCAGAGCCGGGTTGCGGCGATGCGAGAGCCGAGTAGGAGCGACGCGTTGGCGCGAGCAAGCGTGGGCGGCGGCGCACGCGGGCTCCACGGTGGCGTCTCCAGCAGGCTCCTGCGCGCCTCTGCAGCATCTCCAGCCGATCCGGGCGGCGGCGACGTGAGCAGGCTTCACCGACGGCGGAGGTGCGTCAGCAAGCAGCGTCCCCGGTCGAGTATCTGTGCTTCTCATGGGGTAGATCTCAGTTTTTTCGGTTTAAGCCAAAAAACCGAAGTAGAAAACCGAATCCGAATTAGTTGGTTCTCTGTTCTGTGGTCAACCGATCGGTTGCTCATATCTGAAAACCGAAATTTGTAAAAACCGAAGAAACTGAACCGAATTTTCGGTTAAAACCGAATGCCCAGGCTGACTCTCACTGGTGGTCGCATCCACTCTGAGGCTGCAGGACGCCCGAGCGCCGCTGCACTGGAAGCCCCGCTGCTTGTCTGACTGACTGAAGAAACCGGTGGTGATGGTGATGATATCCTCGGGTTGGAGAAAGAAGAAATGTTCATCCTCTTCAATTAGGTTTGAAGAGGAATATGTCGCTTGCTTTCAATTAGATTTGAAAGCAGGTCACTTTGTAATAATATCTGTCATGCCGTCGTGTTGGCATCATGCCATATACCATGTTACCATCACAGATGCATAGTTTTGGTGTGAAAATATATGAAAATAAGTTGTTGTACGTAACTCAAATTTGTGCGAAGCTTGTGTACACGTCATCAGATTATTATACTACAGAGCAGGAACAGCATCGTGGTCGTGGCTGAAACAAAAGACTCAAAAGAGTGTAAAAACTAAAGCTTTAAACACGCTGAAGACATCCTCGACACTGAATTCATCGTCCAACGCCGGCGGGCCCTCCTCACAGCTCGTCCTCCGACCGGTATTTGTCCGCGTCCGCCCTCCGGTGCTTCCCCTTGCCGTCGGCATCGGCGCTGGGGCCGGCGACCCTCTCCTTCACCTCCTCCAGCCTCTCCTTGGCCGTGTCCGCCGTCTCCCGCGCCTTCTCCTTCACCCTCTCGTACCCTACATTGGCCTTCTCCTTGGCCGCCTCCACCATCTCCCACGCCGCGTCCTTGGCCGACGCCGCCTTCTCCGTGGCCTTCCCCTTGGCTGCCTCCTTCGACTCCTGCGCCTTCTCCCCGGCCGCCTCCGCCTTCTCCCACGCCGCGTCCTTGGCCGCTCCGGCCTTGTCCGCTGCAGCGTCCTTGGCCGCCTCGGCCTTCTCCTTCGCGGCGGCGGCCTTCTCCTTCGCTGCGGCCGTCGTCTCCCACGCGGCGTCCTTGGCCGCCCGGGCCTTCTCCGCCGCCGCGTCCGTGGTCTGCCGCAGCGTCTCCTGCGCCTTGCCGGCCGCGCCCTTGGCGCTCTCGTACCCCTGCCCGGCTTTCTCTCGGGCCTTCTCCTCGACCTTGGCCTTGCCCTGCTTCGACCGCTCGTGCGCCTCGGCGCCCCGCTCGCTCGCCGCCTCGGCGGCCTCCTTGGTCTTCTTCTGCTTGGCGTACTCCGCCTTGCTGGACGCCTCGCCGGCCGCGCCCTTCACCGTCTCCTTGGCCTTGCCCTTCGACGCGCCCGCCGCGGCATCAGCCGCCGCCTCCTTGGCGTCCCCCGCCTTCTTCCCTACCTCTGTAGCATGAACGTGGCCGGCGACGGCGTCAGCAAGAGAGAAGAATAATGGCGCGCGGCGCGGGCAAGTTCAGTTTCGAAAAGAAAGTGGTGGCCGGCGTGGATTCTTACCGGAGGCGGTGTGCTGGGCGGACTCGCGCGCGGACTTGACGGTTTGGCCGGCCTTGCGCGCGGCCTCCTCCTCGTCGACGTCGGCGTGGTGCTTGAGCCCCAGCCCCTCGGAGATCTTGTCCTTGGCCCAGCCCGTCCACGACTCCTCCTTGTTGCTCTCCTCCGCGACGTCGTGGCCGTTCGTCTTGGCCGCCACGCCCACCGCGGCCGCCGAAGCCACCGCCAGGATCAGCAGCAGCAACAGCGCCGCGGGGACGGCGCGACTCCTTGACCGCGAGACTACCGCCATTGGCAATCCTTCTCGGCTTAAGCTTGGCAGCCGCGAAGACTAGCTGACTAGCTGTGTACGTGTGCTTTTTGTCAGTGATGCGCATTGATCGATCGTGCTGGGTTTTGGGGGAGCGCAGGGTTTTATGGGCGCGAGGGGTTTGGACGCGTGTAGGGGGCGGTTCGAGCGAGGCGGTTGGCGCGGCGACGGGTGTCCGGCTGAGGTGGCGCGTTGCTGCACACGTCGTCTCAGTCGGTCACCGTGATCGCTTTGGCCTTGGGGTCACAGGCGTGGTCGCTTCGCTTCTCGGTGCTTTCGAAATGGTGCAACCACGTACGAGAACGACTCACTCGGGTTGCCGATGTGGCAGCACATGGGACGATTGGCGGAGCGGAGAGCCGGAGCCAAGGAGACGCATATCATACGGGTACGAAAAAGTTTACTCACTAGTACATCTCAAAATAAATAAATAACTTTAGGGACACAAGTAAACTTGTCTAGAAAACTGTAAATATTCCTTGATACACTTGTTTGTAATTCTATTTTCTAGCGTATGGTGGCTCTTGATTTACCTAATATAGAGCGTGTTTGGTAGTACTCTCGGAATCGTTGCAAGGGCAGCTTTCGCCCTGTTGCGAGTCAAATGTCGCCGCTCCGTCCCGTTCCACCGGCAATTTTACCTCTCTGGAGCTTAGGGGCGGAGGCAGCTGCATGGCGAGGTTTGGCCATCGCCATACCTAAAATTTATAGAAATGAATAGTATATTATGTGTATATACGTGAAAAAAATAGTATACATGGCTGATGTACGGATGGATTTTGCGGCTGGGCTAATATCTCATGTCTGGTGGCCAGTTGGCCTGACGTAGTGATGCTCATGGGCCTACCTCAAGAGCCCACGGTCCACGAAAGAAAGCCGGCAGTCTCGTACTCGTTGGTTTCAGGTCTGATCGGCTGCTCCAAGTTTCAGTCTCCTACAACTAAAAAGAAAAGAACAAAACGTGGACACTTTTCTTGGTGCGACTTTAGTTTGGTTTGTCCGCCTGCCATTCCCCGTGCGATCTCGCGAGGCCATGCCGTGATATGACCTCATCCCCGCGCTGTTGATCGTGGCTCCTCTCCTCCCTGCGGCGTTGAATTGAAGTAGGAAACAACGCCGCGCACCACGTTGATCGCGGCGCCTGCCCCCTTCCTCGTGCGGCCCTTCCTTTTTCTCTCGCTCCGCCTTCTTCTCGTGCGTTGCTTCCTACCGCTCCTCAATGCCACAATCATCGCCAGACGCCGCTGCCTTCTCCCCACCCCACCAGGACATCATGATCGCTCAAGTCGTCTCTCCATCGATCATCGCAGTGGACCGTCGCGCAAGCTGCCGTCCAGTTCCTCCCACCATCGTGGACTGAGCGCTCCATGATTGTGCAGCAACCAGTGTACGTGTGTCTCCACCAGGTCCTCCACCGTCTTGCCGCCGTCAACTCTATGATCGCTGCAATCCTAGGATAGCCTGAATCCCGATCCAAACCCTAGCCGCGGGCGGCGTGAGGCCAAGGGTGGCGCGGCGGGGTGGGCTGGCGGGGCTGGAGTGCTGGACGACTACGTGCTGGGGCTGATCGTGTTCAAGGCCGACGTGTCAGACCCTGATGGCCGCCTTGCGACGTGGAGCGAGGACGACGAGCGGCCCTGCGCCAGGGACGGCGTCACCTGCAACGCGCGCACCTGCCACGTCTCCCCGCTCTCCCTCGCCGGGTTCGGCCTCTCCGGCAAGCTCGGCCGGGGCCTCCTCCGTCTCCATAGTAGGAAACACCGCCCCCACGTCCAGCACTCCTCGTCATCGTCGTTGGAACATCCACGCGGCCGCCATGTCTTCGTTGGCCCTTTCCCTGGACCTGCACACGACCCACCCACATGGTTTGCCAGGTCTTGCGGCTGCCTACCAAGTACCAACCCCTCTCTCCTCTCTCTCCTCGCCCCCATATGTTGGCTGTGATGCCGCTGCTCTGCAGGTTGCAACCTGTCTGGCCCTACAGCCAGGAGTTCTCGGATTAGAATCGGAGCATGGATGTTGATAGGTAGAGCAATCCAGATTAGAAGGTTACTTACTTCCATCTCTGATTAGCGCATTGCACAAGGAATGTCAATTCTATCCATGTTTTCTAAAGGTCTCTATTACCAGCTTCCATAATTTTGGTTGATTCATCCAAATTCAGGTAGGTGTAATTTCAAAGGGCTGGAACCTGGCATACCGCATATGGCATGCATTTTGTAATATCTAAATCAAGCAATCCAGATGTTTATAGTTAGAGCTGGGCATGTATTTCTTCTGTGCCCTTTTTCTTGCTTGGTTTAATTGATTGATGATAATGTCATAGCTTTGATAATTGTCATTCATTTCTTGCAGTCAGTACTTGGCCGAGTTGCTCGCTGAACACAAAGCTGGGGCCTTTGATGCAGGTGCTGCCCATATGCAACAAGCTGCTGAGCCAAAGTGAGATCCTTTGATCTCTTCCTTCTTTTTCGCGAACATGATATCTGCCTTCTTATTTCCTGCAGCCCGAATGCCTAATGAGATTGCCATCTTGTGGATAATCAGTATCTCCTTTCAGCGTTTGTTGTTAGATTTATAATTGTGCGGGTGGAGGACCTAGCCAGTGAGTTGAGATGATCCTGTTTATAATTTCTGCAGCTTATAAAATTGGATGAGTTATCGTCAAATTTAATAACTTTCTTTTATTTGTTGGTACATAATTGTTTTATACTAACTGCAGATGTTGGTTAGATTGCAAAATTGATATTCTGGTAATACATACTGAAGGCAGCAGTATCCCTGTGATAATCAGTTATCTCACTAAATATTTGCTTTTATGTTTTCTTCAGCTCATGATATTTAACGTGAGACAGTGAGAAGCAACATGTATGCGTGGCTATACGATAGAGAGACAGGGAAAGACTTAATATGGTCTCTGCATATGAAATGTCTGTGGGTTGATCTCTGTTTATTTTCTTTAAACAGTATGGTGCAAGCATAAGAATGGCGAATTTTTATTGAAGTTGAAAGAAAGTGAATGGAAGAAGAATTTGAGTGACTGTGACTTCTGAATTGAGTGACTGTGACTTCTGAAATGCTACCGGGAAAATGGTGAGGCCTGAAACTCGTAAGAAAAATTGATGCTAATTTGGATGGATAAAGCCAAGGTGCATAAAGTTGATCTGAAATTTTCAAAGCATAATTTGATTATTCTTCTGATCTTTGCAAAATTGGGTTATGGTGTTGAATAGATGATAATATATTCAAGAGTTATACATGAAAAAATAATGAAAACAAAGGTCAGGTTTATCTGAAATCTCTTATGTCAAGCTACTTAAATATAATGTCTTTTTTGGTATTCTGTCCTTCAAATACATAGGTATGAATGCTTGCTTATGCTCTCGATCACCTTCTCATTAATTGGATCATACTGGAGGCACCTATACATAGTTGCACCGACTTCAAATAAATACTCCTTTAAGTTTCCTGTTTATCTTACTCTTACTCCAGTATGGTTTTCTTGAGAAGGATGACTCTTGTGAATTACACATCTAGGAAAATGAAGATTGTTTCCATGCAATTACCAGGCGTTCTCATGCTGCTGCTCAATGAGACACTACAAGAAGGCCGGTATAGCTGAGGAATTGTGAATTCATTAAGATCAGGCGGAGGCAGATCAGTTGTGTTCTACTTTCAAGCTTTCCACCCTCTTAACAAATGGATCTTTGCATGAATAACAAGTTAGTGGTAATAATAGTAAGTGATAACCATATCTTATTCTATTTGTACATAAATTTGCAAATGGAATTTGTGGTTTGTAAGTGATAACCATGTCTCAGTATGGCTTCACAGTTTCTGGATTTGTTTCTTCCCCGATAGCCACCAAATTGAGAGCATTATGCACCAGGCCTAGATTGTTACATTCCAGAATAAAAGAAATCTTGTGCTAACTCTATATGTACCGTGTAACATTTGAGTTTTTTTTCCGGTGACCTTAACTGTTAGCACTTCTATTCAATACAGTTACAATGCCACATGCATTTTGGTTTTAATTCATAAGTCTCGTTTGAAGCTAATAATAGGTTTGCTCCAGTTTTTACATTTACTCTTTATGTTGTATCCTATCCATATGCAATAGCAAATTATTAGTTTACAAAATTGAATTTGGAACATTCCTCCATGTATCAAAATCTTTCAAAGGTACATTACGCCATACCTACTAATATATTTATTTTTCTTTTTGTTCTCTGATCTTGATTGACTCCATTAGTTCCAAGGTATTTGGTCTCTTCCCATATCTATGGTGGTTCAGGAACCAGACCTCCCGCTCGGGCAAAGGACTGACGACTCCTCCATGCCATTGCCTGACCCCTCAAACTTCAGTTCCTAATCTCTTGCCTCCTGCACATGTAGTTCGTGTCTTTTTCCTTGGTTCATGTTATATTAGTACTTTAGGATCATATATTCCATGGAGTAAAGGATGACATCATGGGTACTTCTGTCACTGAGGTGCCTTGGCCAGAGCAATTTGTGTCTTGCTAGACTGTTATTCTTATAATTTGAAGGCTACACAGTACACAACAGATAGTTGTAGGCTTGGGCAAGCGCACTGAAGGGGCGATGCAGAAAATGTTCATTCCATTTATAAAATATATTAATGAAATGTCATGAATTTTGAATCTGTTGTGGAAAAATAAGAACAATTGTGCCACTGTTTTTAAGTCTTCACTGTGTAGCTTTTTATATGATACAATAAAACATACAGTTTAGTAGTATGTGAAAAATAAGAATAATTGTGCTTAAATTATCAGGGCATTATTTGTTCCCGTTGTGACGCACGGAAATATCTATACGGTAGAGTTGGTGAACCTGTGACGCCGTGCTCTCTGTGACTGTGTTAATTTCACGAACTTTGTTTTTTTGGATTAAATGTCACTTTAATGTTGGTATTTAATTTCACAGTATTGTTATCTTATCGTGCGATCCGTGTGCTTTTAGCAGAAATATTTAGTTGTCCTGTAGCAACGTACGGACACGCTACCTAGTACTTTCTAAAGACCAAAACCTATCGCAAATCCGGGCGATGCTGGCGTGGTAGCCAGGCCGGTGCAAAGATGGGAGACGGTGACAATTGTTCAATCTGAGTATGACACTACTAGTTGCTAATTCATGGTTGCTAGTTACATTATACTCCCTCAAGGGAGCTTTCTTAGGCGTTCTCTCATTTTTCATTTATCAGCTGAAGTTTTTGCCTTGCAACGCCTAAAAAAGCTACCCAGAGGGAGTAAATGTTTGACCTTTATAGACTTACCACACCTAGAAAATATTTCTATCTCCGACACTGCTGGAGTTGGATGAGATGCAAGGAGTAAAAGAAATAGCTTTGCTCGGCTCCTCATCCATGCAAACAGACCTTCTTCGGAACACCTGTGGGGGCGAGGCACTTGGGCGCCGGAGCAAAGCTAGGCCGACAGGGCGCGGAGCCGCTGATAAGCCTATGTGCAGGGACGCCGAACGTTAGTGTGCATATGTGACACAAAGCTGGAGGGCTTCAAGCAAAGGAAGTGGAGCACCTCATGGGGCGGAGGAAGCTGGCAAGGAGGATCCCGTGTGGATAAAGGATACGCATGCATAGAAGAAAAAAATAAAGTTGTTATAGATATTTTTATCTTTTTAATCTATTGTAAGGAGCTGTTTTAACAAACGCCAAGCGGCAATGCTTGGATTAGGGCGTCCGAGCGGTTCTCTTTCTGTCGAACGCTGCATCCACTGTTAACGCCATGGATCGAAACGAGTTGTCGCACCGCTTCGGGCTTCTTCACACAGGCCCACACAACTCACTCATTCTCCACTGCAAGGGCTCGCTCGCTGGGCCGCTGCACCCATGCGTCACCGTGTGCACCCACCTTCCTCCTTTCCCTGCTCGCTCCGTGCGCCGCTGCATCCACCCATATGCCTTCCTCGGCGCCGTGCTTTGCTCCTGGGTGATCCCCACTAACCTCCTTTTCCTCCCATGGAAGGCGTCCGTATGTATGGACGAGTCTGCAGCCCACGACTCCCTACTCCAACTTATTCGTCGCGGCTTCAGCACGCCGTCCTCACCTCACCCTCTGCACCACCGAGCTTCGCACTGCCGACGAGCACATCGGTGACCTTCACGTGCCGCCCACCCGTCCTCTGCACCACTACCACCCCGTGCCACCGCCACCCGCCGTACATCGCCACCCAGCTCCGCGTTGCCGGCGAGCAAACCAGTGACATCCATGCACCGATGAGCCTCTATTCGCTTAAGCAGCAATGAGATGTCTGCGCTGAAAAGCGCATGTTGCAACTATATGTTTCAAGTGTTTCAAAGGTATGTTTCAAGTGTTTTGTATCGATGTTACAAAAGTAGATCGAGATGTTGCACATGTTGCAACGGCTATACACCTATATTTTAAGTGTTTCATACATATGTTTCAAGTGTTTTATCTTGATGTTGGAAAAGTAGATCTGGATGTTGCATATACAATCATGTTGCAAGCGTATATTTCAAGTTTTTCATACGTATGTTGCAAGTCTTTTTATCTAGATGTTGCATATGTTTTGCAATGGCTACACACATATTTTTCTCGTGTTTCATACGTATGTTGCAAGTGTCTCAATTATTTTTGGATGTATGTTACAAGTGTTCCATCTAGATATTGCAAAAGTAGATCTGATGTTGCACATGTTGCAGTGGGACCCATCTGCCGCAGCCCCCTGCCGCAGCTGCTGGGCCTGTCTGCATGTGCGTGGGTGTGGAGGGGCGCGAGTGGCAGGTGCGAGAAACGGTGCGAGCATAGATCGAGTCGGGCCCCCACGCAGGTGCGCGCAAGCGTGAGAAACGAAGCGGCTACGCGGGGGCACAGTCAAGCATAACATGTGTGGGAGTCCGGAAGTTAGCTCCCGTCCGGACGCTAGCCTGTCCGTTTACCAAATGTTTCGTCAAAAAATAGCTTCAATTCTATCAATAAAGTTGCTCGTGGAGCCGAAGAAAAAAATAGCTATTCTACGAACCAAGCAGAGATGTAATAATCGGACCATAAATAAGGTATAGTATAGCATAGGCCGTATTTCTGTTTTTTTTTTCTAAAAGAAAAGCTCGCTGCCCGGCCTGTGTATCCTCTTTCGGCCCAACATCACTCAGCCTTTGCACACCCAAGACGGGTCCAAAATGGAACGCGGTAAGGGCCGTGGCCGCCGCCACCCGCCCACACGACAAGGATTCCGACCGAAGCCGCGTCTGAATTGAGTTCCGAAACGTGCCGAACCCAACAACCGCCGTGGAGAGAAAGATCTCTGGAAGACTGTAGCGTGGCTGCCGTGTCCAACTGTCCACGTTTCACTCCTCGCACTTGTCCGCCTCGTCGCCTCGCTTTTTGTGGAACGTGGAATGGCAGCTTCCTCGCCGTCCCTCCCGCCGCCGCCGCCGGCAGCGGCTGCGGCCTCCACCACGCTGGCCGGAAACCTCACGGCCTCCTCGCTCCTGTCCATCCCGCGGCCGCGCCCGCGCCTCGCCGCGGCGCACCGCCGGGCGGTCGTGGCCACGGCCGCGTCGCCCCGTCCCCGTCCCCCGCCGCCACCGGAAGGGGACGGCGACGAGCAGGAGGTGGACAGGGCGATGGGGATGGACGGCGGCATACCCGGGACCTCGGACGAGTTCCTGCGCCGCGTCTCCTCCCGCGCTTACGGCATGCGGCGCCACCTCATGGAGTCCCTCGACTCCCTCGCCTACGACGGTATCGCTTCTTGGATCTTATCAAGCCTCTCCATGATCGATCAAGTTGTCGTTGCGTTAACTTAGTTTGGGTTAACGCTTGGGGTTTAGCGATTTACCATAGCTTAAGGGGTTCGTGTCGGTTAGGCCGAAATGTTCAGGGTTTAGTTGTGCGCGCGGCGTGTTTGATGAAACGCGTGGTACGAATTGCCCAACGATGCGATGTATGTGTGCACGGGTGGATTGCGTGCTGCAATCAGCTGGAGATCAGCATCTGCTCTGTGATGCTTGTGGGTTGGTTCACGCGTCTTGTGTTTCTTGAGATGTGCAGCTTCAGGTGGGCAAGATATGGCTTCATCTGTAGACTATGATTAGCTCGTGCAGACATAGCAGTTTCCTCATATTCAATATATATCATGTGTCATGCGCTACTTGACCAATTGGACAAGCGTGCTGTGGGCCATTACTAATTGATATGCATAAGCTTCTTGTAGTAACTAGAGATTGAATCCAATGGTCAAATAGCTGTGGGTATTTGATTAGATGAGTTCTGATGCACATACTTCAAAATGTTATCAGTTTTTATTTTTCTTTAAAAAAATCTCCTTATGGTAAATATACATGATAATTTGGCACATGGCAATTTTAAATTTAGTAACTCTGTGCACTTTCATGATGATTCAGTACTGGAGACAAACCCATGGAGAGAAGATTCCAAGCCAGTCTATGTGCTGGCCAGAAGCGATAACCACCTATGGACAATGAAAACTCGCAGGAGCCGCAAGTGAGAATTTATTGATGCTGTTACATTTAGCTTGTCACGAGCCTGCAATTTACTGAACCGTATGAACTGGTGGTGTTATCTATTATTGTCTTCTCAGCGAAGTTGAAAGGGAACTTGGAAAACTTTTCTCAAAGGGAGGGGGTTCTGGAGTTGGAACTAAATCAAAGTACTCTGGCTCCAAGTTTGACATGGTTGTTGAAGATATCAGAGAGGGAGTACTGGTGAGTACTTTGCTTGCTTGAGATGAACTTTTGAGGGCATGTTCTTCATAGGCAACTGTTCTTCTCTTTCCTCTGGCTGTCTAACACATTTGGGGGGTGCTTAGATGCAAAAAAAAATTTGGAATCGGTTACTGTAGCACTTTCGTTTGTATTTGGCAATTAGTGTCCAATCATGGACTAATTAGGCTCAAAAGATTCGTCTCGTGATTTACAACCAAACTGTGCAATTAGTTATTTTTTTATCTATATTTAATGCTCCATGCACTCAACCAAATAAAATACATCAAGGATGGGACAGATCGACTTCTGATGAAGGATGAGGAGATCAAGGACAGATGGAGAGAGTACTTCGACAAGCTGTTTAATGGGGAGAATGAGGGTCCTACCCTTGAGTTGGACGACTCATTTGACGATACCAACAGAAGCTTTGTGAGGAGAATTCAGAAGGCAGAGATCGGAGAGGCTTTGAAGAGGATGAAGGGTGGTAAAGCGATGGGCCCTGATGGTATCCCCATTGAGGTGTGGAGATACCTAGGCGCCAAAGCGATAGTATGGTTAACTAAGCTTTTTAACCTTATTTTTCGGTCTAACAAGATGCCTGAAGAATGGAGGAGAAGTATATTAGTACTTATCTTCAAGAACAAGGGAGATGTTCAAAGTTGTACTAACTACCGTGTGATTAAATTGATGAGCCATACGATGAAGCTCTGGGAGAGGGTTATCGAACATCGCCTAAGGAGAGTGACACATGTGACTCAAAATCAATTTGGGTTCATGCCTGGTAGGTCGACCATGGAGGCGATTTTCTTATTACGACAATTGATGGAGAGATATAGGGAGCAGAAGAAGGACTTGCACATGGTCTTTATTGACCTCGAGAAGGCATATGACAAAGTACCGAGAAATGTCATGTGGTGGGCCTTGAAAAAGCACAAAGTCCCAACTAAGTACGTTACCCTCATCAAGGATATGTACAGGGATGTGGTGACGTTTGTCCGAACATGTGATGGCGACACCAGTGACTTTCCAATTAAAATAGGACTGCATCAGGGGTCAGCTTTGAGTCCTTATTTATTTGCTTTGGTGATGGATGAGGTCACAAGGGACATACAAGGTGGTATCCCTTGGTGTATGCTCTTTGCTGATGATGTGGTGCTAGTTGACGACAGTAGGGCAGGGGTTAATAGGAAGTTAGAACTATGGAGGCAAACATTAGAGTCGAAAGGGTTCAGACTTAGTAGGACTAAGACCGAGTACATGAGGTGCGATTTCAGCGCGACTAGGTATGAGGAGGGAGACGTTAGTCTCGATGGGCAAGTGGTGGCCAAGAAGGATACTTTTCGGTATTTAGGGTCGATGCTACAAAAGGACGGAGACATTGATGAAGATGTTAGGCATACAATTTCAGCCGGCTGGTTGAAATAGCGTCAAGCTTCTGGCGTCCTCTGTGACAAAAGGGTGCCTCAGAAGCTGAAAGGTAAGTTCTATAGGACGGCGATTCGTCCGGCGATGTTATACGGTGCTGAGTGTTGGCCTACAAAAAGGCGACATGTCCAGCAATTGAGTGTAGCAGAGATGCGTATGTTGCGTTGGTGTTGTGGGCACATAAGGAGGGATAGAGTCCGGAACGACGATATTCGGGATAGGGTTGGGGTGGCTCCAATTGAGGAGAAATTGATTCAACATCGGTTGAGATGGTTTGGACATGTCCAACGGAGACCTCCTGAGGCGCCGGTGCGTAGTGGAGTTCTAAAGCGGGCCGATAATGTAAAGAGCGGTAGAGGTCGAACTAAACTAACTTGGGACGAGTCCGTTAAGAGAGATCTTAAGGAGTGGAATATCCTCAAGGATTTAGCTATGGATAGGAGCGCTTGGAGATTGGCAATCAACGTGCCTGAACCGTGATCTCTTTTTGTCTTGTGCTCTTTTTGTCCCTTTATGTGTCTCCCTGTTTTCTCGTCTCTTTTGGGTTTCATCTCTAGCCTACCCCAACTTGCTTGGGACAAAAGACTATGTTGTTGTTGTTGTTGTATTTAATGCTCCATGCATGTGTCCAAAGATTCGATGTGATGGAGAGAAAGTGTAAAAATTTGGAATTTAGAAGGCATCTAAACAAGGCCTTAACTTGTTTAGTCCATCGTATTCACACTCTTTTAGATTATGCACAAATTGAGCTAAATATAGGTCATGCTGCTAGTTTCTTGATCAAACATGAAAAAAAATCAGGAGATTGGACTTATTGACCACTGCAGTAGAACTACTAATAAGGTGTTGGCCATATAATGCTAAAGAAAAGCGTGGATATACATCCTGTTATAAGCCAAATCAATACTCACTTTTGTACCATAGTAAAAGAAGACACCATTGCACTTTCCTAAAAAATTCTAGATGTGATATTTGGTACATTTACTTGCTTTATATTCTTCTGAATCGTTTCCATCCTTTGCTGCAGATATTTGAGGATGAGGACGATGCTGTAAAATACTGTGACCTTCTGCAGGGTGGCGGCCAAGGGTGCGAGGGAATTGCAGAGATAGAGGCATCATACAAACAACAACAACATAGCCTTTTGTCCCAAGCAAGTTGGGGTAGGCTAGAGATGAAACCCAAAAGAGACGAGAAACAGGGAGACACATAAAGGGACATAAAGGGCACAAGACAAAAGATGTCACGGTTCAGGCACGTTGATTGCTAATCTCCAAGCGCTCCTGTCCATAGCTAAATCCTTGGGGATATTCCACTCCTTAAGATCTCTCTTAACGGACTCGTCCCAAGTTAATTTAGGTCGACCTCTACCGCTCTTTACATTATCGGCCCGCTTTAGAACTCCACTACGCACCGGCGCCTCAGGAGGCCTCCGTTGGACATGTCCAAACCATCTCAACCGATGTTGAATCAATTTCTCCTCAATTGGTGCCACCCCAACCCTATCCCGAATATCGTCGTTCCGTACTCTATCCCTCCTTGTGTGCCCACAACACCAACGCAACATACGCATCTCCGCTACACTCAATTGCTGGACATGTCGCCTTTTTGTAGGCCAACACTCAGCACCATATAACATCGCCGGACGAATCGCCGTCCTATAGAACTTACCTTTCAGCTTCTGAGGCACCCTTTTGTCACAGAGAACGCCAGAAGCTTGACGCCATTTCAACCAGCCGGCTGAAATTCTATGCCTAACATCTTCATCAATGTCTCCATCCTTTTGTAGCATCGACCCTAAATACCGAAAAGTATCCTTCTTGGCCACCACTTGCCCATGGAGGCTAACGTCTCCCTCCTCGTGCCTAGTCGCGCTGAAATCGCACCTCATATACTCGGTCTTAGTCCTACTAAGTCTGAACCCTTTCGACTCTAACGTGTGCCTCCATAGTTCTAACTTCCTATTAACTCCCGCCCTACTGTCGTCAACTAGCACCACATCATCAGCAAAGAGCATACACCAAGGGATATCACCTTGTATGTCCCTTGTGACCTCATCCATCACCAAAGCAAATAAATAAGGGCTCAAAGCTGACCCCTGATGCAGTCCTATTTTAATTGGAAAGTCACTGGTGTCGCCATCACATGTTCGGACAAACGTCACCACATCCCTGTACATATCCTTGATGAGGGTAACGTACTTAGTTGGGACTTTGTGCTTTTCCAAGGCCCACCACATGACATTTCTCGGTACTTTGTCATATGCCTTCTCGAGGTCAATAAAGACCATGTGCAAGTCCTTCTTCTGCTCCCTATATCTCTCCATCAATTGTCGTAATAAGAAAATCGCCTCCATGGTCGACCTACCAGGCATGAACCCAAACTGATTTTGGGTCACATATGTCACTCTCCTTAGGCGATGCTCGATAACCCTCTCCCAGAGCTTCATCGTATGACTCATCAACTTAATCCCACGGTAGTTAGTACAACTTTGAACATCTCCCTTGTTCTTGAAGATAGGTACTAATATACTTCTCCTCCATTCTTCAGGCATCTTGTTTGACCGAAAAATAAGGTTAAAAAGCTTAGTTAACCATACTATCGCTCTGGCTCCTAGGTATCTCCACACCTCAATGGGGATACCATCAGGGCCCATCGCTTTACCTCCCTTCATCCTCTTCAAAGCCTCTCCGATCTCTGCCTCCTGAATTCTCCTCACAAAGCGTCTGTTGGTATCGTCAAATGAGTCGTCCAACTCAAGGGCAGGACCCTCATTCTCCCCATTAAACAGCTTGTCGAAGTACTCTCTCCATCTGTCCTTGATCTCCTCATCCTTCACCAGAAGTCGATCTGTCCCATCCTTGATGCATTTTATTTGGTTGATGTCCCTTGTCTTCCTCTCGCGGATTCTAGCCATCCTATAAATGTCCTTCTCCCCTTCCTTCGTGCCTAGCCGCTGATAAAGGCCATCATACGCCTGACCTTTTGCTACACTCACAGCTCGCTTTGCAACCCTCTTCGCTATTTTATAGCCCTCGATGTTGGCTACACTCTTGTCATGGTGGAGACGCTTGAAACGCTCCTTCTTCTCCCTAATAGCCCTTTGCACCTCGTCATTCCACCACCATGTGTCTTTCGCTTCCCGTTTGCCTCCCCTACTCACGCCAAACACTTCCGAAGCCACCTTCCGGGCACATGTTGCCATCTTTAGCCACATGTCGTCAGCATCTTCTCCTTCTTCCCAAGGTCCCTCGTCTAGCATCCTCTCCTTAAACGTCTGCGCTGCTTCCCCTCTAAGCTTCCACCACTTCGTTCTCGCAATCTTGGCCCGTTTGTCCCGGTGGACACGTACCCAAAAGCGAAAGTCCGCCACCACAAGCTTATGTTGAGGGACAACACACTCCCCAGGTAACACCTTACAATCAAAGCAAGCACGTCTATCCTTCCTCCTTGCAAGGATAAAGTCGATCTGGCTCGAGTGTTGTCCACTACGAAAGGTTACTAGATGAGATTCCCTCTTCCTAAAGAGGGTGTTCGCTATCAACAAGTCATAGGCCAGCGCGAAGTTCAAAACATCCTCCCCCTCTTGATTCCTACTACCATACCCGAACCCCCCGTGCACCCGCTCAAAACCTACATTAGTCGCACCAACATGGCCGTTGAGGTCTCCTCCTATAAAGAGTTTCTCGCTGATAGGCACGGTACTAACCATGCTATCAAGATCTTCCCAAAACTGCCTCTTGGTGCCCTCGCTAAGACCTACCTGAGGGGCATATGCACTGATCACATTCAGAGCCGAATCTCCAACTAGCAGCTTGACCAAGATAATCCGGTCGCCTTGCCTCCTAACATCAACGACTCCATCCTTAAGGCTCCTATCGATCAAGATGCCTACACCATTCCTACCCGATGTTGTCCCCGTGTACCAAAGTTTGAAGCCAGTATCCTCTACCTCCTTCGCCTTCTGGCCCTTCCATTTAGTCTCCTGAACGCATAGAATATTTACACGCCTTCTAATTGCTGCATCGACTAGCTCTCTTAGCTTACCCGTTAGGGACCCTACATTCCAGCTACCTAGACGAATCCTAGTTGGCTCGGCTAGCTTCCTTACCCTTCGCACCCGTCGAGGGAAGTGCGAAGACCCTTGCTCATTTTTCACTACACCCGGGCGTAGATGTAGCGCGCCACTAAGGTTGCGACGGCCCGACCCTTGCTCATTTTTCATCGTACCCGGGTCACGATACGACGCGCCACTAAGGGGATGACGACCCGGCCCTTGCCCATTTAACACCACACCCGGGTTCCGATGTAGCGCGTCGCTAAGAGGGTTACGCCCCAACGAATCTCTTGTGGGTTTCAAATCCATGAGAGTGGCTGTTTTTTTACTGTTGGTTTGCCAGACCTTAACACACCCTCCTCCTTTACCCGGGCTTGGGACCGGCTATGTTGAGACGACTTAAGAAAGTCTTCCAGTCAACATAGGCGGAGTTAGATAGAGGCATCATCAGTAAGAAAATTATTTGGTGGACCTTAACAGTTTCTGGTTACTAACTGATCACAATGTACAACTTGTCACGACTGTGCTCGTTTGTAGGTTTTCAACATGTGCCGTAATATGAAAGCCCTTGCTGTTCTTTTCCGCCGCGGAAGGACTCCTCCATTGCCTCAAAGCCTGGAGCGCGACTTAAGGGCGAGAAAGCGGTCACCACTGGAAGACTAGATCTGTGTGTTTACAGTGTATAGAATCGTTAATTGTATTCTTCTAGCTGTTGGAAGCATGGGCCCTAGGCCTTGTATACAACATATAGTAGTACATAGAAGTCCCTAGCTGAAATGGAACCAGACGAGTCTGACAGCAAACACAGACGAAATTGCTCGAGACCAGAGATTTATTTGAAATTGGATGGATACTCTTGTAATTATGAGCAACATTTTTACAATGAATAGAACGTGATACATCAAGTTATTATCATTATTTGGTGTCATCCAACTGGTGAATGAATAGTGCAAATGGTTGACAACACGGCGAGTCCAAAGAATTCCTAGTTATGGCTACTGTTGATGATACGGGGCTGTGATTGTGAAATGTGTCTCAAAATTCAGGGCGATGTGCGCCTCTCGGTTAGCTTCTCCCTCCTGTACTTCTTGAAATCTGCTGCCAGGCCTGTGTCCAAGTCCTGCTTCATCTGCTCCGCCATCTGCCTCAACACCTGCGCATTGTTCATCACAAACGAAACGCCTGTCGATCATTCCGGTGAAGAAAAACACCGATGGTTTGTTTCTCTGCAAGAGCAGGTGACTCTGACCGTCTCGCCGACGCCTCTGATGATGCTCTCGGGAACCAAGGCGAGCACCGGCGGGAGGTCGAAGCCGACGGTCATCTCGACGTGGCCTCTGAGGCTCTTCCTCCCCTCCCGCTGCCGCTGCGGGTACATCAGGCCTCGGACGGTGAGGGCCAGGTGCGACGGAATGGCGTTGCTGTCCAGACCATTCAGCTTGTAGTCCGTCTGCTCGCAGCAGCAGAGCACGTCAGGGTACATTACATTCAGACAGACGCATGACGATCCGGGAGGGATGGAGTGGTGTCAGTTACCACTTCCATGAGGAGGAGGCTGGTGGCGTGGACGGGGACGTTGGGCGGGTACTCCTTCCCGCCGGACTTGCTGACGAATCGCATGACGATCACCGGCGACGCCGACAGGAAGAGGAACTGGATGGGCAAGAGCTGCACGCTCCATTCTTCCTGAAAGAAAGACGGCAGCCAGTGGCACTCTGTTAGCATTGCGTGTACGTGTCATTCACTCGCCCTCTTGCATAGGTGATTGGTCGCCCAAGCAGTGCTTCCTTCTCCCGTTTCGTAACGTTGAAGCCATTGGTTGCCGGCAAGGGAACTGTAACTGATTACTGATCTCGCCGGAAATTCAGGATTCAGAGCCAATGAGATGAAATGAAAGGCACTGAAAACTTTCAGCAATTTCAGTGCAAACACGTTCGGACTTCTGAGCAACACCAGTACTGCAGAACTTTCAGACATGAAATTGGTGAAGAAACGATGAGGCAACTCACGTCGTTGATCTTTCTTCTTTTGCGCTGATCCGGAAACACCGCTCCGACGATCCTGGGACTATTCTGCAGGTACTCATCGATGGAAGCCTGCAGAGACAGAGACAGAGACAGAGACAGAGACAGACAGAGAGAGGCTCCATGGGATCAGATCATCTGAGATGTGCAGAGCAAAAACCCCAAGCCGGCCAATTCTTAAGCACTTGCAACCTACCCCTTGCGTTTCGCTCATCGGGATGTCGGTGCTGAACTTGTAGGAGAAGGTGAACAGGTCCCTGGGGTTGACCTTCTCCCTGGATCCGCCATACGAGGGCGTCTTCAGAGCGCATGTAGTGGTGAGCGACGACCGCGGCGACGGAGAACTCAGGACGACGCCCTTTCTTGATCTTGAGCTTGGCCTCTGATCCGCTGCTGATCTGAGCGGTGTGCTCCCTCCTGATCCAGCACCCCTACACACTGTTGCATGTTACCATGTCATGTCAGCCATGCACGCCCGCTCGGTCTACCAAACCACCACTAGCAAATTCCTCAAACAAAAATTGAAGCAGTACAAAACTATACAAGGAGCTAGTGCAAGAAAATGCTCTCCATGGAAGATGGAGAGTTAGGCACCTGGATGGACTGCAGCTGCAGGACGGCATGAGGGCAGGTGTAGCATTGACATGTCTAACCTGCAATGGCAATTCCTGGAGTCTGTGGCGTTCGCTCCCCAGCCAATAAGTAAGCAGTAGCTAGCTGCCGTGCAGGGTTGAGCATTCTTGCAAGGAAAGGCTCTCCCTCCCATAGCGTCCGTTTCCCTCTCCGCCGTAGTAGGCGTAGGTCCTACAAGTACAAGCCGCGTCTCTTCTTCCAACTTCTAACGGCGTGTTTGGCTGTAAAGTTTTCTGGCTACCGTAGCACATGTGCAACTATAACAATTAGTATCTAATTATTGACTAATTAGGTTTAAAAGATTCGTCTCGTAAAATATATACAAACTATGCAATTAATTATTTTTTATCTATATTTAATGCTTCAGGTATGTCTCCAAACATTCGATGAGATGGGATATAAAGTTTTTATGTGAGAAATAAACACCCGAAGTCGCGCAGGGCCCGGGGTGTAGTACCGGCCATGTCTGTCAGACGCTAATAGCAGCGGGAAACATGGGAAAATTGTGAAGAAAAATAGCGAATGATGGACACACGTCACTGGAGAAATGGGGGATATTTTGTTGCGTGCATCGATTCCGCTTGCCACACGCAGGCAGGTGCAGAGGTTCATCGGCACACTTCTTCTCTCGTCATGTGCACAATTTTGACCCATTTCTTGGAGGGAGATGATCAGATGATACTAATAATAGTAGTATTATGTGTATGAAGGTAGTTGAAGCTTCCAAGGTTGGATTGTGCTTGCTTTTTTTCATCCAAATAACACAATTTCGAGATATTTTGCTTCACAAGTCGCGTCCACGGAAACCCCGGACCTGATTGACAACGTCCCATTGCAAAGGGGACGGTTTGGAAAACGCCGGTGCTGATGGGGCGTGCTACAGTCCGCCCGTTCTGACTATAAACTCGGTCTGATGACTCCCGCGTCCTGTTTTCTGTCCGCCCGCGCCCAGCCCACGCGGGAGGAGTTTGCGCGCCTAGGAAGGGAACGGAAGTAGGTCAGCAGATTAATTTTTATTTCTATATATTGAGGCCATGTTTAGATCTCCAAAAGACCAAAAAATTTTTACATAGTACCTGTCACATCGAATATTTGGACGCATGCATGGAGCATTAAATATAGGTAAAAAAAATAACTAATTACACAGTTTGTCTGTAAATGTTGAGACGAATCTTCTGAGCCTAGTTAATCCATGGTTGGACAAATTTTACCAAATAACGACGAAAGTGCTACAGGAATTTTTTCCCAAAATTTTTGCCATCTGAACACGCCCTGATTTGCGTGCAAGAAGTTACATGTCGTTCTCTACTAACTAAAAAAGTTGTAACTAATAAACCGAGTATCCAAATTGAATTTTGATTGCACCATTATATTTCTTACAATAAATCATTCAAAACAAGACCCCATATGAATATATTTAGATAAAATTTTATTGATGAACCTTTATTCTATAAAGATAGAACATGTTCTTTTATTATCGAATAAAGGCAATGTTCTAGGTAAAAAAAACAATGTTTCACCTTCACAATAAAAATGTTCAGTATTCTAGTTTTATGTTAATGAAATTGTTATTATAATATACATAAAATAAATACATAACATAAATAAAAAATAATAGAATCTGGAGCAAAGCATAAGGAAAAAAAAATAAAAACACGTAATAGAGAAAAATTTCAAAGAACATCAAAGGGATACTTTTCAAACATCCTAAATATACTTAGAACATCACATATATATACTAAGTGAACATAACTAAATATACCATATAACATCACTAAATACATTATATAGAACATCGCATATATATTACGTAAACATCACTAAATACATTTAGAACACCAAGTGTATACTAAGTGAACATCACTAAATACATTATAAAACATCGCATATATATTACATGAATAGCGCTAAATACATCATAGAACATCACATGTATATTACGCGAACATCACAAAAAACACTATAGAACATCACATGTATACTATGAGAATATAAAAAAACATCATAAAACATCACATGTATAACACGTGAACATAAAAAAAACATAGAACATCACTTGTATACTATATAAACATAAAAAACAACATAGAACATAAAAAAAATAAAAATAAAATAAAAGAAAGGTAAAAGTATAAAAATATAAAAAATGAAAATAATAATAAACACATAGAACAGAAAAAAATAAAAAACGAATGATGCACGAAAAGAAAAAAAGAAAAAAATTAAAGAAAGATTAAAAGAAAAAGGAATATAAAAATGAAAAGGATAGTAAAACACATAAAACAAAAAATAAAATGAAAAATAAATGAAGCAAAAAAAAAGAAAAAAGAAAAGAAAAAGAAAATATAAAAGACACATCACAAATGCACAAATTAGTTCTATACATAATAAAAGCCAAATGTTTTGGTATATGGTGTAACTCAGACAAATACAGAAGACACATGACGAATGCACAAAAATATTTCTATAGTTGAACAAAGACAAATGGTTTCATATATGATATAACCTAGACAAAAACAGAAGACATACACAAATAAAACAAAGATAAAAACGATAAAAAAAGAAGAAGAAAACCACAGAAAAAGAAAAGAGAAAAGCAAAATAAATAAAAAAGAAATTAAAAGAAAATAATAAATAAATAAATAAATAAGAAGAATGGAAAAGAATAACGGCAAAAAGAAAAAAAAGAAAGAATAAGAAAAAAAAGAAAACCAGCCTTCATCACTTACGTACTCTTCAAAACAGTATCCTAATTCACTTCGGTCCAATAGAAAAAGAAAACCAATAGAAATAAAGAAGTAATAAGAATAAGAAGAAAAAAAGAAAAAAAAACAACGACACCAACGTGACTCGCTAACACGTGACAATAGACTATGGTAGTTTTTTCTTTTGGCTCAAAACATCAGTAGGCCCAATAGTCCACGCACGCGGGAAGCAGTTATCGGCACAGCACGCGCGTGGGAAACAGTATCAGCGTAGCGCGCGGGAAACAGTCATCGACGCAGCGCTCAGGTCCGAGCGTTCGGACCCGAAGATTCTCGGGTGCTGATCCCTTCTTTGGGCATGTTTAGAATATGGGAATTCCTAGCCCTGCGTTTTTTCTAACAAATTAAACTGAATTCAGTAAAATTCTTACGTACCGACATATCATATATAAATATTTTGTATCTCAATCCAAAGTCACATGAAAGTTACGCTTCGCTAAGAGATAAATGGCCTGCCCACTGTGGGATATATATAAATATATAAGTTTGAAATTCATACAAATTGTCCGAGTAGACTTAATACAAACATACGCAAACCTTTTGCAAAATCAAGAAAAAAAAAGACATTATATCATTTCTTAATTTTTCTTATCATTCGGTCGTCTAAAACATCCGCATACTAAGGCTACACTGAATATACCGACGTTAGGAGTTAGGAGGTCTTGCGCTCTACTGTCTTAGAAAGAGATAAGTGGAAAGAGAGGCGGCAAGCGCTGGGGCGGAACGTTGGGGCCGTCATCGGGATTTTTTTTATTTTTAACACTTTTTAAAAATTATTTTTAATTTTAGCACCGAAATTTTTTTTTTATACCTAACACTTTTGGCCGCTCCCCACGCGAGGGAGCGGCAATACATCTGACGTGGCAGTGGCGCCACGCGGGCACGGGGCTACCGCTCCCCCCTGGAGGAGCGGCAAGGCTGCCGCTCCCCAGATCAGGGAGCGGCAAGCCCGCCGCTCCTCCAGGTGGGGAGCGGCAGCCCTGTGACAGAACCGCCTAGTCTAATGTCCTCCCAAGAGTACTCGTCTTCCATTAGACACTAAGTACCTCAGAGAGAACACTAAACTACGCGATTCCGTCGAGCACACCGCAAGAGAGAACTCGAAGATCCACATTTTTACATCAGGATCACAAATGAGAGAGTAAAACTTACAACATCCTTACCATTTCTTACATCACTTTTAGTACAACAGCAGAGTAATCCATTATGTAGTTATAACAGCGGAATATAGAGCATTATCAGAGTTCAGCGGAAATTAAACCATTTAATGACAAGTTAAACATTAACATGAAGAACGTTCATATGCATGAATGATAACAAGTTAATAGCATTTTCCTTGTAAAACCTTTGGTGAGAGTTTCATAATTAAACTCTACTCCGCATCGCAAAGGAAATCATCGCTGAGCCCACCAGGAGGTTTCCACACACAAGTGTCAGCTTATCCGCACCTACCACCTGCAACAGGGTAGAACAAACCCTGAGTACTCAATTGTACTCCGCAATACTTACCCGTCAGGGGGAAAGAAAAGACTCCAAGGATTATGCAAGGCTTTCTGGCTTGTGGGTTCTTGTTTGCGAGAAGCAGCGCTAAGAGTGTGTCCTTAATTTCTTACTTTTAATAGCCGTATTTTATTTCTTATCTAACCTTCTATGTAAGCACCTAGTCTATAATCAAGCAGGGTTGAGCAAACAGAAACCATTTCTTTCTCTTTCAACTGCCAGTTTTTACTACGATACCAGAGCGTAGTCAAGCCGTACCGTCACACAGAAACGGCGATTCGCAAATCAATATGCCCAGCTGGGTGCCCCGAAAACACACGCCTTGCTTGTACCCGGGCACAAGCAAGACCAACCAGTTCCACTCCTGTCAAGGGGTCTAGGTCCCCGTCCAAGCTCGGACTCTAAGCCCCCAACATTGTAGGCCCGACCTTAGTGTGGTGCTTAGACCTCCTCAACCCAATATATATAACCACCCTAAAAAGTCGGTCCGGAAAGAGCCGGAACTCATGACAAGAGAAAAATAAGTCTTCCTAGCCTCCATCCGCTAGTATATGCTTAGGACAATAAATCTGTGACTTGACCAGGGTCCATGCAACGAACGGTCCTTAATTGACACAGGCGGAACAAATGCAACCAGAGCCCTGCTCTGTTGTCCAACCAGGTCCAAGTCCATCCAACCCGTTCCGCCCGGTCTCCAATTATCCATATACATTTATTTTCCATGAGATAGCAACATGATAATAGTAACAACAAAATATTCCTATCTCTCGCGAGTGACAGACAATCACTCGGCTTCTACCAGAATCCTATAGCATAGCATGCTACACGACCCTATCATACTAGTAATACTCATAGGATAAGGACATATATATGCAAGTGGGTTTCATTCAACTCCTTTAAACTTAATGCACAAGCATAATTTAAAGTGCAGAAGAGTAGGGGTTATGCACCGGGGCTTGCCTGGGTAAAATAACCAAGTTAGCATAGCATCGATGTGACACGATCATCAAGGCGTCCTCTTTTCCGCTGCTCCAGATGACTCCTCGATCCATCATCGTTCCTATTATGATATGCGTGGATGCAACAGAAACATAAATAATCAACGGCGACTGAAGTACTTAAGATACGAGTATGTCTCTCAGGCTAAAGCACTAGCTCATCGACTAACGCACTAAGCCACGTATCTATGTTACCAAGTAACAAGCTATTTTCCAAAGGGTATCCTAGTTATACCCACCCAAAGTTTCACTTTACTTATTTTGTCGGTTTAGTATTTATTAGAAGTAGGGCTCATTAGCGACTTTAGCCACTAATCATTTTGAAGCTACACAATTACTGTGAGTACTTAATATTGCATGGAGCCTATTGTACAAATTTCAGATTCAATAGTATTAGCAATTTATCTTGGAATTTTCCCTACTAGCACCATTTTACAATATCAATTACCTTAAATTAATTATATAGCTTCCAAGAATATTATCACACAATGTGAACCAAAAGTACTAACAGGTAGATCATGATCTTAGGAGACTAACAAGACTGGTTTCACTATTTTTGGATCCTTATACTATTTTATATTGATCATACAAGTTTACGTCAGGAACTAATTAGAAAAACTTAAGAAATAAAAGGCCAGTGGCCACAAAACGGCCCAGCGACACCATGCGGCCCGCGCGCGAGCGCAAGGCGCAGCGGCCCGGCTACGGCCTACCCCCGGTGAGCCGGCCCGGCAGCAATCGTGGCCCACGTGGCGCAGCCGTGCCAGCAGGCCGACCCAACTAGGCCCGATCCGGACGCGAGCTATGCGTTTTGTAAAAAGAACCTCCGATTTCGCTAAATGAACCCGCAGTCCTACGCACACTATTCCGGTGAGTCACGAAACATGCATTGAGAACCCTGCAAAACTTCTATTTACCTTTCTCACCCCTTTTTCCTCTCCCCGTTCATAGAAGCGAAGCAGAGGATGCGGTGGGGAGGCAGCCCGCCGGCCAACTCCCGGCGGGATGGGGCTTGGCGAAGGCGGAGGACAGGCCGACGACCTGAGAGGGGCCAGGGCGCACCGGGGGGGAGGGGTGGCCACGGCCTCGCCGGAGATGGCTCGGTGCTGCCCAGCCGCGGCCGCCGGCGGCCAGAGCAACGGCGGCAGGCGGAAACGGCGCTGCGGGGCACGGCGGAGCCGAGGGAGGAGTAAGGGACAGCGCGCGTAGGGGAAAGTAGCGGCGGTAGCGACTCAGCCTGGTGTAACCGGTGGCGGCATGGCCACGCACGCGACTGTGCAGCCGGCGGCTCCCTGCTTGGCTGAGGTGCCTCAGGCGGAGAAGGTAACGAGGCGTAGGTGAAGGGGGTACTCGCTAGGCGCGGGGAGGGACGGAGAGCCGGGAACGGTGGTGGCGGCTCGGCCCGGGGTGGCTCGGACGCACAAGCTGCGGCGGCGGCGGTCCGAGCAGGGGCCGCGGCAACCCCCGGCGACGCGGCTGTGGTGTGCACGCCCAAGGTCACACGTGCAGCGACCGTGGTGACGATGGCATTGCGGCAGCGGGAAGGCAGAGCGGCCCAAAGCAGAGCAGGTGGAGGCTTGCGACGATGGAAGCAAGGTGCTAAAACATGGGACCGACGGTGAGGCCCTGACCGGCCGTGGCAGAGAGCAGAGCGAGGGATAGGTCAAGAGCAAGGCGAGCAGAGGGCGCGAGGGTGAGCGGAGCCCTACCCTCCACTTGAACGTGCTCGAAGGGGGGCAGGGCGGCAAGGCCGCAGTGGCGCAGCCCCGACGACATGACCAGGCGCGGTCCTCGCCTTGGCCGCATGCACGCCACGGTGACGACGGTCATTGGCCGAGCACTAGCGAGCGTTGACGTGCACGAAAATTAAAGCGGAGCAAAAGGCCACAACAAGCTCGACTATGACCACTCAACTCCAAGAACCCCCAGTCGACACTATCACCGTGCTAAGGAGACAACACACTCGCCCAGAGGGTCACCAGACCGGAAACTAGGAGTACGCCAACCTGGGTTTGTCATGCCGAACGTCAGTTCGTGAATCGAACCCGAGACACGGTGCAACGCGGGTCTAGGCAGTTAGGCTAAATTTTACGAAGGCAACGTGACACCCAACCTGCCTGCCACCGAAACCAAAACCACGTGCTCGCTTAGACGCAACCAACTGTGCAAAAACGTGATGTTAGTGCTTAACCATTTTTGTTAGAATTTAAATGCCAAAACGGCACTGCCAACGCCTCTTCCGGTCTTAGACGAGATCTAGAGTTGAGTCCGGATTGAATTTCGAGTTTGATTTTGAGTTGCAAAATACTAGTTAACAATATTTATTTTCATAAATGAAAGTTGTATTTTCATCTGCTCGACTTGCACTTCAAAAATTTATTAAGTACTACATACGATGGTATTTTTATTTTTGTTTAAAAAAATCATTTCTCACGCCAAAATAATTCAAACAACATATTATTCTATTTTTCTAATTAGGGTCTCATTAGCGGATTTTTCTCATAAAACCAATTACCAACATTCATTGTTTATCATTTCCTGCGAGGTCAAATTTTTAAAACCCGAAAACTTGTTTACTTAATTTCTTTTAGATCTCAACCGCGGTGCTAAGCGAGCCTGTAACACCAGGGGTGTTACAACCAACCCCCCTTAAAAGAATCTCGTCCTGAGATTCGGAGCAAGAACCAGAAAGGGGAAAACTTGATTTCGCTTCCAAATCTGAAATTACAAAGGAGATTACACGGCTTCGAAGACTGCGACACTCGGGGGTCTAGAGGCATCACGGCTAAGAACAAACTGATACAACTCACAACCTCTCTAGAAATCGACAAAGACGGGGACAATGAAAGAGTAACAGGAAAACGATTATCCAGAACATGGCGTAGGCCCAACAGAGCCAAAAACAAGAGACCGAGAACTCGAACATCGCGAACCCTGAAACCTAACTAACCAAAGATGAACTTGAACTTCTTCAACGGAAACCAGATCCCTTCAACTCAAGTTACACCATCACCTCAGGCGGGCGACCCTAGATCTGTGAGCAACGGCTAGATCTCGTAGCTCTACCTCCAACCACTTCCTTCCCAACCGCTTCCCAGCTTTTTCCACCTGAGCTCAGTCGAAAAGGATTGACTCTACGAGCTCTACTTCGGATTCGGGGTGGGATGAAGGAGAGGCAAGCAAGGTGACATTTATAGCCTGGTGGACGGGGTGGTGACGCAGCGCACCGGAAACGGAGGCGGCGTGGAGGGGGATCACCAGTGGGGCACGGGGTGGGAAACAACAGTGCCATGGTGCGCTCCCAATGCGAGCTTGAGTGGGGGAAAAAGAGAAAGGACGGGACGGGGTTCGCTCGGCAAGGAGGCGTGCGAACGACGTGCCTACAAGAACGAGAGAGGGGGGGTCCGGTAAGGGGATGAGAGCGAAAATTGAGAGCTGACAGGGGTGCCGGGAAAAGAGGGGCGTACAGTGCAAGGGCGAGGGGAGTGCGGCGCCATGCTGTGGCCACGCGAGAGCGGCACGCATGGGCCCTGCCACTGACGGCGTTCGCAGGACACGTAGTGACAGTGACCCGGCAAGTGTAGATCGGTCACCGGGCACAGGGCAATGTCCCATCGGTGATCCAAACACTTCAGACTACAAGCGAGCTAACTCTTCCTTATCGCTCTTCTCTCTCTTCTTTTCCATTTGGAACCAACTTGCACTGGCCTTTCGTATAGCCTGAGATCAAAACATACATGCTTCTTCCAAAACCCCGCTACCTCAGTCGCAATTATGAGAGCACTACTCCATCAACCCATCGTGGATTTCCCGTTATAACACAAGGATATTTTTACCAAGGAGAAAATATGTAGCAAAGGCGGTATTGCGGTGTAACTTGATAAAAGTGCTTGGTCAACAACCTCGATACCAGCACGCGCCGAGCGGCACAACCATGCGATCGCGATCCACAGGAGGCCCTCGGTTCCATCGCGGCACCATAAGCTATTAACCAGGCAACTATTACCAACTTACTCGCAGTAAAAACAGTGGGGTCATAGACCACAGAATTAGAAAGGATTGCAAAGAAATTAAAGCAACAAGGGTTCCTTTTCAAATCAAGGAACAAGGAGCTTAAATCCCAAGGCGGATTTAAATCAAGGGGATTCAAGTGTTCTACTGGGACATCCACAATTGGTTGATACAGGGTCCTCTATCATTCAATCACGGCTGACCTGCTGAATCAGAATAACTGTTCCTCTTGAAACCTGCTTGCTGTCGTCTCAAGAACACTAATCACGTCTATCACGGCTGAAAGGCAACTCGACATAAACAACACAACGGATAAGCAAATACTCAATCCAAGTTCGTACATGGGTGCGACATACAGGCACTTACTCTCTCCTACTCGACACACCACTTGCATCCTATGACCAGATGACCTCAACGACTACGGACGAAGGACAAGGGAAAGGTTACAACACTGGAGAACCACCATGAAACACTACCAGCTACGGTTACATCTCCCTTAGGACGACTAATCCACTTCATCGGGGCGAACGACTTCATTCCTGGGCTCTTGGGGCTCTTCTGCTGCACTGAGTTGCGGATCCGCTTCTTCTCTTGGTAGTGGCTGGGTGAGGGGAAGGAAAGGCTCTATCTCGGAGGCTTCTGTAGGCGGAGGTGCTGGCGGTACAGCGACACCAGTCCTCCTTCTCCCCAGCGGATGGACAGGGATTCCCTCTAAGATTAAGGGTTCTTGCCTCTCCATGGTGAGCGTCCTGCGCTTGGCTCTCGTGGCAAGATAGGCGTCCTCCAGCTCCTGGGCATGACGGTCTTGGTCCACCTTGACGGCTTCCGCCAGGGCAGCCTCTCGACTCTCAGCGGCTGCTAGGTTGGCATGGGCTTCAGCAAGCTGCACTTCGAGCATCCTAGAGAAGATCTCGGCCTCCTCAGCGCGGCGGAGACACTCCCTCAGCTCCGAGGCCTGCCGGTTGTACTGCTCATCCAGGGCTAGCAAGTATGAGGTCAGGTGCACCAGGGTCGGGTTGTCCTCTTACACGTCTGGACCTTGCAAAGCCTCCATGCGGGCCTTCCATACCCGCCGATTCTTGTCCCAAGGGGGGAAAGAACCACATGGGGGTATGAGCAATGGGCCCTTTATAGATCTGGCATAGATGCCGCAGAGCCTTACGGGCCGCAACTTAGTAGGTGTCACCGAAGCGAAACCCGGTTGCGGTCACATTCCAAGCTTCAGTGATATCGGGGAACTCCTCACTCTTACCAATGTAGATGGTGACCTTACACCGCTCAGTGCCACGCTTCATGTACTCACGGCCCTCATACTTGGGACGCTCCCGAACGCCGAGTTTTTGCAGGGTGGCATACAGGATTTTTGGGAAAACCCTCGGTGTTCAGGCAGTAGCTGCTAACCCAGACTCCTGCCATCCTTGGTGGGTGGTGGTTACAAGAAGGCTTGCAGATGAGTTGGCTCAAGGGAAAAGGCTAAGTGAGCTGAGATGCACCGAATGATGGTTCTAAGCGGCTAAGCCTGCCCTCATATAGGGCAGAGCGGCCAGTGGTCCTGTCGTAGTCCACCCTAGAGCCATCCACGGGGGCCAGTAAACCTGAACAGCAAGATCTTCACATGCGCACGACGCGCAGTGACCGAGGTCATAAAGGGTTAGTATGGCTCTAAGGCAGAGGTTCGACAAAAGCGCAGAATGGGGGTATGACAACGTATGGGCTGGGCAGGCGTGAACCAACAGGCGTGCGTGACGCACGAGACTAGAGTACCATCATGGCTACACGAACAAAGACTGGTCAACCTCAACAACTAGTGCACAACAGCATATGCATGAATGCACGTCCTATCCGTCCTCACACTGTTACCGACATATAGGGCAACCGTTCTCAGAGTTTTGGCACATCGTGCTCTCCCTGAAGCTAGTCAATGCTAGCGAACTAGTCTCGGGGTTAGGGTACCTGCAGAAAACTTGATTAAGCCTAACTAAGTCAGCAGCGTGCCATCTATCCTGGATACATAACCATAGTAATAGGGCTACTTATATAACTTCGCAAGTAAATGCCCTAACTTTTTTTGAAAAGAGTTGGTTGCCAAATTTTAATTTAGAAAGGGTTTCGAAGCTTTATTGTCTCATTTATGCTCTGATACCACCTGTGGCAGAACCGCCTAGTCTAATGCCCTCCCAAGAGTACTCGTCTTCTATTAGACACTAAGTACCCCAGGGAGAACACTAAACTACATGATTCCATCGAGCACACCGCAAGGGAGAACTCGAAGATCCACATGTTTACATCAGGATCACAAATGAGAGAGTAAAGCTTACAATATCCTTACCATTTCTTACATCACTTTTAGTACAACAGCAAAGTAATCCATTATATAGCTATAACAGCGGAATATGGAGCATTATCAGAGTTCAGCGGAAATTAAACCATTTAATGACAAGTTAAACATTAACATGAAGAACATTCATATGCATGAATGATAACAAGTTAATAGCATTTTCCTTGTAAAACTTTTGGTGAGAGTTTCATAATTAAACTCTACTCCGCATCGCAAAGGAAATCCTCGCTGAGCCCACCAGGAGGTTTCCACACACAAGTGTCAGCTTATCCGCATCTACCACCTGCAACAGGGTAGAACAAACCCTGAGTACTCAATTGTACTCCGCAAGACTTACCCGTCAGGGGGAAAGAAAAGACTCCAAGGATTATGCAAGGCTTTCTGGCTTGTGGGTTCTTGTTTGCGAGAAGCAGCGCTAAGAGTGTGTCCTTAATTTCTTACTTTTAATAGCCGTATTTTATTTCTTATCCAACCTTCTATGTAAGCACCTAGTCTATAATCAAGCAGGGTTGAGCAAACAGAAACCATTTCTTTCTCTTTCAACTACCAGTTCTTACTACGATGCCAGAGCGTAGTCAAGCCGTACCATCACGCAGAAACAGCGATTCGTGAATCAATATGCCTAGCTGGGTGCCCCGAAAACACACGCCTTGCTTGTACCCCGGGCACAAGCAAGACCAACCAGTTCCACTCCTGTCAAGGGGTCTAGGTCCCCGTCCAAGCTCGGACTCTAAGCCCCCAACATTGCAGGCCCGGCCTCAGTGTGGTGCTTAGACCTCCTCAACCCAATATATATAACCACCCTAAAAAGCTAGTCCGGAAAGAGCCAGAACCCATGACAAGAGAGAAACAAGTCTTCCTAGCCCCCATCCGCTAGTATATGCTCAGGACAATAAATCTGTGACTTGACCAGGGTCCATGCAACGAACGGTCCTTAATTGACACAAGCGGAACAAACGCAACCAGAGCCCTGCTCTGTTGCCCAACCAGGTCCAAGTCCATCCAACCCGTTCCGCCCGATCTCCAATTATCCATATACATTTATTTTCCATGAGATAGCAACATGATAATAGTAACAACAAAATATTCCTATCTCTCGCGAGTGACAGACAATCACTCGGCTTCTACCGGAATCCTATAGCATAGCATGCTACACGACCCTATCATACTAGTAATACTCATAGGATAAGGACATATATATATGCAAGTGGGTTTCATTCAACTCCTTTAAACTTAATGCACAAGCATAATTTAAAGTGCAGAAGAGTAGGGGTTATGCACCGGGGCTTGCCTGGGTAAAATAACCAAGTTAGCATAGCATCGATGTGACACCATCATCAAGGCGCCCTCTTTTCCGCTGCTCCAGATGACTCCTCGATCCATCATCGTTTCTATTATGATATGCGTGGATGCAACAGAAACATAAATAATCAACGGCGAATGAAGTACTTAAGATACGAGTACATCTCTCAGGCTAAAGCACTAGCTCATCGACTAACGCACTAAGCCACGTATCTACATTACCAAGTAACGAGCTATTTTCCAAAGGGTATCCTAGTTATACCCACCCAAAGTTTCACTTTACTTATTTTGTCGGTTTAGTAATTATTAGAAGTAGGGCTCATTAGCGACTTTAGCCACTAATCATTTTGAAGCTACACAATTACAGTGAGTACCTAATATTGCATGGAGCCTACTGTACAAATTTCAGATTCAATAGTATTAGCAATTTATCATGGAATTTCCCCCACTAGCCATTTTACAATATCAATTACCTTAAATTAATTATATAGCTTCCAAGAATATTATCACACAATGTGAACCAAAAGCACTAACAGGTAGATCATGATCTTAGGAGACTAACAAGACTGGTTTCACTATTTTTGGATCCTTATACTATTTTGTATTGATCATACAAGTTTACGTGAGGAACTAATTAGAAAAACTTAAGAAATAAAAGGCCAGTGGCCACAAAACGGCCCAGCGACACCCTGCGGCCTGCGCGGGAGCGCAAGGCGCAGCAGCCCGGCTACGACCTACCCCCAGTGAGCCGGCCCGGCAGCAATCGTGGCCCACGCGGCGCAGCCGCGCCAGCAGGCCGGCCCAACTAGGCCCGATCCGGACGCGAGCTGTGCGTTTTGCAAAAAGAACCTCCGATTTCGCTAAATGAACCCACAGTCCTACGCACACTATTCCGGTGAGTCACGAAACATGCATTGAGAACCCTGTAAAACTTCTATTTACCTTTCTCACCCCTTTTTCCTCTCCCCGTTCATAGAAGCGAAGCAAAGGATGCGGCGGGGAGGCAGCCCGCCGGCCAACTCCCGACAGGATGGGGCTTGGCGAAGGCGGAGGATAGGTCGACGACCTGAGAGGGGCCAGGGCGCACCGGGGGGTGGCCATGGCCTCGCCGGAGATGGCTCGGTGCTGCCCAGCCGCGGCCGCCGGCGGCAGGCGAAAACGGCGCTGCGGGGCGCGGCGGAGCTGAGGGAGGAGTACGGAAGGGACAGCGCGTGTAGGGGAAAGTAGCGGCTATAGCGACTCAGCCTGGCGCAACCGGTGGCGGCATGGCCACGCACGCGACCGCCACCGCAGGTGGCTACACAGCGGCGACCGTGCAACCGGCGGCTCCCTGCTTGGCTGAGGTGCCTCAGGCGGAGAAGGTAACGAGGCATAGGTGAAGGGGGTACTCGCTAGGCGCGGGGAGGGACGGAGAGCCAGGAACGACGGTGGCGGCTTGGCCCGGGGCGGCTCGGACGCACAAGCTGCGGCGGCGGCGGTCCGAGCATGGGCCGCGGCAACCCCCGGCGACGCGGCTATGGTGAGCACGCCCAAGGTCACACGTGCAGCGACCATGGTGACGACGACACTGCGGTAGCGGGAAGGCAGAGCGGCCCAAAGCGGAGCAGGTGGAGGCTTGCGACGATGGAAGCAAGGTGCTAAAACATGGGACCGACGGTGAGGCCCTGGCCGGCCGTGTCAGAGAGCAGAGCGAGGGATAGGTCAATAGCAAGGCGAGCAGAGGGCGCGAGGGTGAGCGGAGCCCCGGCCTCCACTTGAACGTGCTCGAAGGGGGGCAGGGCGGCAAGGCCGCAGTGGCGTAGCCCCGACGACATGACTAGGCACGGTCCCCGCCACGGCCACGTGCACGCCACGGTGACGACGGTCACAGGCCGAGCACTAGCGAGCGTTGACGTGCACAAAAATTAAAGCGGATCAAAAGGCCACAACAAGCTCGACTATGACCACTCAACTCCAAGAACCCCCAGTCGACACTATCACCGTGCTAAGGAGACAATACACTCGCCCAGAGGGTCACCAGACCAGAAACTAGGAGTACGCCAACCTGGGTTTGTCGTGCCGAACATCAGTTCGTGAATCGAACCCGAGACACGGTGCAACGCGGGTTCTAGGCAGTTAGGCCAAATTTTACGAAGGCAACATGACACCCAACCTGCCTGCCACCGAAACCAAAACCACGTGCTCGCTTAGACGCAACCAACTGTGCGAAAACGTGATGTTAGTGCTTAACCATTTTTGTTAGAATTTAAATGCCAAAACGACACTGCCAACGCCTCTTCCGGTCTTAGACGAGATCTGGAGTTCAGTTCGGATTGAATTTCGAGTTTGATTTTGAGTTGCAAAATACTAGTTAACAATATTTATTTTCAAAAATGAAAGTTGTATTTTCATCTGCTCGACTTGCACTTCAAAATTTTATTAAGTACTACATACGATGGTATTTTTATTTTTGTTTTAAAAAATCGTTTCTCACGCCAAAATAATTCAAACAACATATTGTTCTATTTTTCTAATTAGGGTCTCATTAGCGGATTTTTCTCATAAAACCAATTACCAACATTCATTGTTTATCATTTCCTGCGAGGTCAAATTTTTAAAACCTGAAAACTTGTTTACTTAATTTCTTTTAGATCTCAACCGTGGTGCTAAGCGAGCCTGTAACACCAGGGGTGTTACAAGCCCCGTCGTGCCCGCGTGGCGCCACTGCCATGTCAGCAAGCCTGCCGCTCCCCAGATCAAGGAGCGGCAAGCGCAGGGCGCCTTTTCTTCTCTTCTTCTCTTGAGCTCTGGCCATTCGTTGTTTCGGCGCCGCCCCTCCTCCCCGGCCATCACACAGCTTGTTTTCTTGTTTAGGTGTAGTTCTAATGTCGGGCGAAGGTTCATCGAGCAGAGGTAGAGGAAAGGGAGTGAGGAAGGGACCTCCGATTGTGTGGGAGGGTTCTCTGGGTCCTGATTCTTTTGAGGAACCTATAGAACAATTTTCTTTGGAGAGCAAGAGTAACTTCACCCGCAAGAGACCTCTTAGATCATACGACAACCGCACGGAAGATTGGCCAAAATGCCGCAACGGTGAGAATTGCGTCGTGCAGATGTACAACGACTGTGACGGTGGAGGCCGTCGTTTTTTCAGATGCCCGCGAGGATTTGTATTTCCTTTTAACTCTCATTTTTTCAGATTTGCATTTGGTTTGTAGAAGTACTTATTGGTAGATGTGTTTTCAGGATTCAAGCTGCCCAGATAACTGTGGGTTCACTCGATGGGTCGATCCTCCTCCTATCTATCCCCATCAACAATACATCACATATCTATAGGGACGCATCTTTGATCTAGAGTATGGCCCTAGGAGTGGTAACAGGGACAAGTCGGAGGATAACAGAATCAACGATGCAGATGAGCCACTATATAATAATCCATACTGCCAGTGCCCATACCATAAGAAGCACGGGCATCCTTCTTCGCTGTCACCACCACCACCGCCGTCAATGGGGGGTTACTATGGGGAAGGCGCAACTCATTTCAATATGTGGGACCATTATTAGGCATGCTAGGTTTAGTTTACAACATGCCATTGTTTAGTTCGTTAATATCAGTGTTTGAGTTTGAACTATGTTCATGTTGGAGCAAGTGGTAGTGGAACTGTTGAACCTTGTAATAAGTGTGTACCATTTGGCTACTATTTTTCTCGATCGTGCAAATGTTTTATTTTCAACATGTCACTTTCCAACATGTCCTAATATTATAAAAAAGTACATGTGGTCGAGGTTACCGATCAAAGTACGGAGCAGCAGGAAACACAGCCCCCAGGCAGGGAGCGACAGAGTTGTCGCTCCCCTAGCCAGGGAGCGGCAGCCATAAAACACTGTTACACGTCGTCGAACGCTCTAGTGAGCTTGAAAAGTAGAATGTAAGCTAAGAGAACGTTCCACTTCACTAGTATTGCATCGAAGTCCCGTTTGATGAGGACAACATAAGGCTCATGGAAACAAAAGGCTCGTCACATTTGGTTGCATATTACAAGTTCACTGGAACACATAAAACATCACATTACAAGCTCAAATTCATTAGTTTAAATTCAATAAGTTGCAAGTGTGACACACATTACTTCTAAATACATGAAGTTGCAAATTATTTTGACACACTGCTAGGACACATAAGTTCAACACTAAGTAGGTTCTTCGACACGTGACTTGAATACATAAACGATGACATAGAGTGCAACAAAGGGTCTCCAACTTCATCCTGCCATGAAAATAACCAAGTGAACCTACAGTATATATGACATTGGTAAGTAACATGTAGATCATTTTTTGAACATCGAAATGTTATCCTTATATATTTGCTATGCTTACATGCACTATATGTCCCAGGAGTGTAAGGCTGCCTCGGCCGCCTCTGTCTCTTCGGATTGGTAGGCACCATGTTGGGGGTGTAGCCAACGTCTGTGTGGTCCCAATGACGGTGCTGCCGTTCTTGGCCCTGCGCATGGCTCGTCTCCTGCACATAGGTCGGCCCTTGCTCAGATAAAAGATAAATCGGTGTTAGATTGTGGCATTCTTACATAACATGGGCTAGGCAAATAAGAAAATTTGCTTATTTAGTTTTACCTGTTCGTCTCCTTGGGTTCCCAACGGGGCATCAAAGAGCTACGATATGCCAATCTTCTGGTGCTGGGAAGGGTCCACCGGGGTGTGCTGGTACGGGCTGTGCTGGTAGGGGCTTTGATGGAAAGGTACGTGCTGGAAGTTGCCCTGCTAGAAAGGACCGAGGTGGATAGAGCCCTGCGGGTACGGGCCTGACTGGGAGAAGCCCGGCTGGAAAGAACCCTGCTGGAAGAAGCCCTGCTAGAAAGGACCGAGGTGGGAAGGGCCCTGCTGCGTAGGGCGCTCGTGCTGGTGTATGCCGAAGCCCGGTGCCTCGTCCTTGCCAGACGACTCTGAGTCGTCGTCCTCGTCGTCCTCTACCTCAACTGGGGCCTTGTCAGGGCGGTGTGGTGGTGTACGCGCGCCGGAGGTGGACCCTGTCACGAGGTCCAAAGAGCCCGCAGGTGTCCTCAGAGAAGGCAAAGTTGTGCTCTGAGAACACGGAGGGTTTGCTGGCGACTCCCACGGAGTGTACATGCAGCTCAACTTCTGGGCTAGCTTCCTCAAACTCTTGCTCGTTTTCTGCAAACACATGTGTGGACTCAATATATTTAGGACAACCTTTTGACTCGTACAACATTATAGGATATTTTGAACGTGTTGCTTACATGCACAAATGTCTCAAGCGCACCTCGCCCTTTGTTCCTACAATCATGTAGTTGAAACGCTGCTTCGTTGGACATCATTGACAATTGCCTGGCCTGCGTACACAAACGAGGTTTCACCTTGATGTGACAATTTACTAAAACTGGAATACAACCCACCCAAAGTACATGGACCCAGGATCTTACCACGTATCTCTGAAGGGGGCTCTCTTTGGCTGCGTCTCGTGCATAGTCACCTCTTCGTATTCGTCGGCGACGATGTCGTCCTCGGAGTCGGCAGGAAGTTCTCCCCCCTTTACGCCTGCCTCACCTGCACACGGGTCGACCTGTGAAGCCACCGTAGGTACTCATTGAAGGTGCGTGGGTCATGTGGCGGGCCATCCTATAGCGGCTGCTTTTCCCTTCTCTCCCACCTCTCGATGTATTGTGCATGTATCTCACACCAGTCCTTCTACTTCATCCTCAGCCTGCGGTCCACACTGCAACAAATTCAGACGGTGTTAGTGCACATAAATGCAATGGCGTACTTATGAAAAATTAGTTGATACATAAATATGATTTTGCGAACCAACCTGTGCAGCTCCTTGCCTGTGGAGTAAAGAGGTGGTGGCACGCCCGTACGTTTACCAAACTGTCTGCAAAGCCTGATGGGATAGTGCATCTCAACCACGTGGAAGAAAACGAGCGGGACGTCGGACCGAAACTCGTCGTTCTCTTGCCAACACTTCGGACTCAAGTGGCCCCGTAGCTGGGGATCATCGTAGGGTTGCCAATACACCTAGCAAATGGCAATTCAGTTAGTCTTTAACATTGACAAGATAAACTAATACCATGCAAATCAAAGACCCCAACGTACCTGCATGTGTGTTAGCACGTCAATCAAGTCGGTGTACTCCCTGTACTTGCGCTCTGCATTCCCTGTGACCTGCTCTGCCCCGCTCCAAACCCACAAGGCTATAGGCATTGTATCCTCGCGCTCCCAATCCTGCATTGTACACAAAAATAAATTAGTCACTTCTTAAATAAATTTTTGTACGCAATGCTAATGTAATTAGTTTCGTAGCAAATTACTTACGGGCAAACCGGCCATTCTGGGCCGCTCGACAGGCCACCGGTACCAGATCTAGATCTACAGCAGGTACGAGCAACCACCAAGTGACGGGTAGCCTGATCCGCGACGGCAAGCAGCGCACAGCTGCCTGTACGTCCACGCTAGGACCGTGCTGCCCCAACTGAACAGGGTGATGTTCTCCCACGGCTGACGTAGTATGTCCAGAAAGATCCAGCTGACGACGTTGCCCGACGCGTCAGGGAACAAGAATGTACTAAGGAAGTGTCACAGTCACACCCGAGTGTATGTCTCCACGGTACCCGGCCCATCATGTGTGTCCAGGTTATCAAAGCGCCCTATGAGCCACTGTGACGTGACACCAAAAGTTTTCCTGAAATTTGCAAAGACAATTAGAAGCCATCGATTTGAAACAAAGGCTGCAATGAAAGCAACGAGAAGCAATTAAGTAGCTTACTTATGCTTCTTAGTTTCCTCGTTGTCATCTGGGTAGTGGCCACAGAACTTGTACACCTTCTGCCTCCAACCGTCACTGTCCACTACGCCAGTCACACAACTGCCATCAATGCGAAGGCAAAGTACTGCCTTCACATCCTCTAGGTTCACGGTCATCTCGCCGCAATGAAGGTGGAAAGTGTGGGTCTCCGGCCTCCACCTGTGTTAGGGGAAAAATGTTACATACTTCAAATATCATTCTACAACACCTGTGTTAGGGGAAAAATAAGTTACCTGTCCACAGCTGCACTAAGAAGTATGGGGTTCAGGGGCGGAAGACCTTCCCGGACCACACGGACAAGCTCGAGGAAACCGGCACGCCGTATGTACAGCGCGTAACGCTCGTCCCACCTGAGCTGCCAGGTGTGTGTGTGTGGCTTCAGAAGGGGCAGCTGCTCATCCATAGGCCCGTACTCCATGTGAGCCGCTCTGTGGTCCTTGTCGTAGTCGTAGTCAAGGAGGGGGTAGAGCGGGTGCCACCTCGGAGGATGATCTTCCTCCATCTTGTTTCAGATTAGAAAAAAAGAGTTAGTGCAAATACTATTAATAACTGAACATTGCAACATACATTTAGACAACAGGAATAACAACATATGTTACAACAAAACATAATGGCATCGACGGTACAAATAAGAACATGTATACTAGGTTATCTTAACAAACTAATATGGACAGACCTGTTGTCCAGGTCTTCTATGCATGCTAGCCTTGTGACCTAGTTGCTTGCAAACCGAGCATAAATTCCTGTCACGTGTCTCGTTGAAGTCTCCCCCTCCGTACATGTCATCGTCGTACCCTTTCATAGCATCCATAACCCCCTTGAGACGCTTCTTCTTCCTTCTGCCCTTGCCCAACTTCTGCAGGGCCGGATTAGGCGCGTAGTCAGGTCCATGATATGAGGGCCACTGTGACGGGTCGAGGTAAGGCTCGAAAATCTTCTCCCATACCCGAACGGTGTTTGAACGGAGGTACAAAGGAGACATATATGGCAAAGCCAAGTAGTCATATCCACGTATCCTGCAGGCCGTGATCATGTGAGAGCAAGGGGCATGCATGATCTGAGGGACGTTGCAATTGCACTCAACTTTGTCTAAATCGACACGGTAGTTCCTCCCACCGTAACGCTCCCCGCCCATGCTTGTGCCACCCAACCCCCGTACACTATAGATATGCCTGTGAGGTCTATATGGCTCGCTAATCTACTGCTTAGCCAATTCCTCTCCCTCCTTAATAAAATGAGCGGCTACCTTTCCCCACACCCTAGCCTCCCTTATATTCCTCTGCACGACCTCCCACCTCTTCACAAAATATTCGTTGCACTTCATGAAAGAGAACTCAACAATCCCAGACACTGGCAACGAGCGAACTCCAGTGAACACACGGTTGAAAGACTCGGACGAGTTGGTGGTCATGATGTCGTACCTGAATCCACCCTCATCATATGCTAGTGCCCACTTTTCCTTCTATTCCATCTGGTCCTGTAACCATGTCTTGGCAGCTTGGTTCATCACTTTGTCTAGTTCTCTCATTTTCTCCTTGAACTGGTACTCTGTACGCACACAATATAGAGCCTTAACCATGTCACTAACCTCCCTCTTTCTCTGACGCCGCCAGAAATTAGCTACAAAATGACGCATGCACCATCTATGCACCAAAGGCGGGAACCCTTCGATATCTTCACCGGTGGCGTGGAGAATCCCTGCGTGCCGGTCCGAGATCAAACATATAGTGCGTGATGCCCCAAGCACTTGGGTACGTAGAAGCCGCATGAACCATGACCACGACGAATTGTTCTCTCCCTCTGCCAAAGCAAAAGCCATTGGTACTATCTGGTCCTCCGAATCAACCGCTGCAGCCATCATTAAAGTGCTCCTGTACTTTTTCATTAAGAAAGTGCCATCAACAAGTACCACTGGCCTACAAAACTGGAAAGCATGCTCCGTCTGAGCAAACGACCAGAAAACACGATGTAGCACATGCCTCACCGGGTTCTGCAAAGACATCCCACTGGTGTCCACAAACCATTTCATGCCATGGTTGTAGTAATTCATTGCAGACAGTATTCGGAGAACCCGGTTGTACGTCTCCTCCCAACTACCCCATCAGATCGTCAGTGCAATTTGCTTTGCACGCTAAGTCTTGCCATACTTCACATGATACTTTACAAGCTCATATATGGACTGCTGTAAATAAGACACTGAGACGTCATTGTCCTTATCAACGAGCCCCAATATACGATGGGCAAGGTAACGTGCAGTGAGCTGCAGATGATATTCCTTCCCCTTGTTATCAAGCATAAATGGGGTTGGACCAATTAACTTATCCTCCATTTGCCATCACTCGCTTTCTTCCTTGCAGTAAGCCTCCACTGGCATGAAAAACCTACTTTGCAGGTAATATGGTACCTCAAGTTCTTGTCGGAATGAGTCACCAAGTATGGCCTATGGTGGTACATAGCATAATCCTGAAGAAAGTGGTTCATCTCTAACATTGTATTGAATATCATGCCTTTCTGAAGGATTACATGCTCATGGTTATACAGTGATTCTGCACACATCTGCAGACCTGTGTCACAAACTACCATATGTACCATTCTGACATCCCTATAGTTCGGACCACCACTTAAAGGTACACCGTCCTGGCTCAGTTGCATGAGTTCTGCCTCTATGTAAGGGGGCGGTGCAACATAATGCTATGCTTCGCTGATCCTACCTCATGAATCAAAATACGGCGCACCACCCTCTGACAAATCATGGACCAGCCTGCCCTGAGTCGACATGGCATGAAGCACCAAAAGTGAAACATCGGACGTTGTAGCATGAACCGGCGTCGCATGGGCAGCTCTATCATCATCGTTGTCGTCGTCGTCGTCATGACCGAACCAGTTCTCTTCCGCCTGCTCCTGCTCTTCACGTTCGAACTTCCTCACATCGAAGTCGTTGCTTATACAACCAACTGGATGTGAATGCAACTGCTCCTGTGTCAACTGACCATCCATATAGAACTGACTGGATGTGAATGGATCTGTTTCTTCGTCACCTCCAACATTGTCATGATGATCATCCTCCAACCTATACCCATTCTTCACAACCACCTCAGCAATGGGTGAGTTCGAGCCTGCGAGGACCCTAGTGTAGCGGGACCAATGAACAGGATCGCGCAAAGGCATCAGGACATATTTTGCCCAAGTCTTGCCACTGTCAAATCTCCCCTTAATTATGAAATCACCACCAAACTTTGCGTTCAAACGCACATAAAGGTCATTGAAGCTCGGCGGTTCATCAAACCATTCCAACCCCTCTTTTATATCCTCAAACTCACCATCTTTCTTCCTAACAATTCCTCCGAAATAAACTCGGACACAACAATCCATTTGAAAACCATTCGAGCAAACTTCATCAAGTCGTCCAAGCAAACTAACTATACTAAGTTTATTAACTATACTATACTAACTAAACTAACTAAAGTAACTATTTATACCACCTATACTAATTTCACTAATCTAAACTAAACATACTAATTATTCTAACTATTTATAATACCTATACTAACTATACTAACTTTATTAATCATACTAGCTTAAATAACTATTTATAATATATATACTAATTATGCTAACTTTACTAATGATACCAACTAAATTAACTATTTATACTAACAATACTAACTAAATAAACTAATCTAACTAACCATTCAAAATACATCAAAATTTCAAAAAAAAAGAAAAATGGGATTACCTCAGCTCGAACGCGGGGGGCTGCTATCGGGCCGAAGTGCAAGGGGGTCTCTCGGCGCCCTCGCTCGGGCACGCGTGGAGGGCACGGCCGTGGGGGCGCTGCTCTCCGCCAGTGGGGCGAGGAGCGCTGCTCTCCGCGCCGGGGGGGAGGGCGGGTGCTGCTCTCCGCGGCCGCCGGGGGGGGGCGTGGGGGGGGGCGGGGGGGGGGGGCCGGTGCTCCCGGGGGGGGGGGGGGGGGCGCGTGGGGGGGGGGGGGGGGGGGGGGGGGGTGCGGCGCTCGGGGGGGGGGGGGGGGGGGGTGGCGTTGCTCTCCCGGCGGGGGGGGGGGGGGGGTGCGCGCGGCTGCGGGGGTTGGGGCGCTGCTGTCTGCCTTGTTCGCCTCGAGCGCCCGGTGAGTCCGGGGGGAGGGTGCGGGCACGAGCGCGGTGGACGGGCCGAACAACAAATGGTGAGACATCAACATGGGAGCAGAAACAAGGAGCCTCTGCTTGCCGCCGCCCCCCTGAGCGGCAGGCTTGCCGCTCCTTGATCTGGGGAGCGGCAGGCCGCTCCTCTAGGGGGGAGTGGCAGCCTCGTGTCCGCGTGGCACCAGTGCCACGTCAGATGCATTGCCGCTCCTCCATGTGGGAAGTGGCAAAGTTGAAATGCCGCTCCCCCGCGTGGGGAGCGGCCAAAAGCGTTAGGTATAAAAAAAAGTTTCGGTGCTAAAATTAAAAATAGTTTTTAAAAAGTGTTAAAAAAATCGCCACCGGCTGTGAATGGAGGACGACGACGATTGGACAAGGGAGGGAAGGACGCGACGATCAAGAGGCCGCTGAGGACGAAGGTCGGGCTGGCTATAGGCAAGGGCAAGAGGCCAATATGGAGCCACTGTTGCATAGAACAGGCCATCGAAAATTGCAAGAAAAGGCATATGAGCCAACGGATCAAAACAACTTAGCATCATCGCCTGATAGGCTGATAGTCACATGTTTTTAAGCGCCTAATGTATATCATGCCCCTTAGAGCATTTTCAATAGTTCTCAAAAATTAATTGGTAAATCAATTAGTTTTTCAAATGGCTAAATAAGTTTTTAGTATATTTGTTGGGTTGCTTCGATAATTTTAAAATCTCGCTTCTAAAATATAGAAATAATTTGGTAAATCACCCGCCACTTTTGTACTCCCTCCAGGTTGGTAAAAGAAGTCGTTTTGGATAAGGTTTGGGTCAAACATTGAGAACATAAACCATGAATAACTTTTAAGTTATTGAATTTGGAAATGTGAAAACCATATGAATAGATTTGTCTTGAAATATACTTTCATAAAAGTATACATATATCACTTTTAAATAAATATTTTTATAGAAAAATAAAGTCAAAGTTATGTTTTGGAGATCGTGTCGTTGTCTAAAACGACTTCTTTTACCAACCTGGAGGGAGTACTTTGTTTCTCTCCTATACATCTACATTAGGAACCTTGTCTTACTCCTTATCGTTCTCCACATTCTTCCACCTGCGGATTGGGATATTTTGTTGTGTGCATTGATACGCTTACCCCTTTGAGGTAAAGTCGTGCAAAGGTTAGGGTATGTTTGGTTCTCTTCCTCATCTAAGCCTGGCTAATAAATCAAATCAGGCTTGCTCTAGCTAGGTTTAACCAATGCAACTGTCACTTGTCTGGTTGCTCTGCTATAGATAAGCATATATTGTTTAGATCTTGTTTGGTTGCCAAGCTTATCCGGGTGCATTCACCTCATCTTTGCATTAGTGAACTTACCTCCACCTTCTCTAGTTCAAGCATTTTACCGAACAGGTTGTGAGCATTGATAGCACCACTCCACGAACGCCATGGGAGGGGCTGCAGCAACCCAACACGGACACGGAAGCCATGGATGATAGCACCTGCATCAGTCCAGCACGTCTTCATCTCCTTTGTTTCGCAGCTGCTCTTCCCATCCGCGCTCTCGCGCTTTTCCGCCTCTCCGCACACGTCGCACACCTTGCGCGGCCCTCCGACCTCCGACGAGCTCGCCGATGTGCCATCATGCAACTGCACGTTGTTCCTGCCATCGTGCATCGCTCTGCCATGGAACAGCAAGCGGTCGCATCAGCGGCGGGGAGGGGGTCCTTCGAGGCTCTAGCGAACCACGTCGTGTGCGCCCCCATTCCCACTGTGGAACTCCGGGCGGTCACATCAGCGGCGGGGAGGGGTACGGCCGGTTAGAGCAAGATGCACGTAGTGGTGGACAGGTAATATGATTCGAGCGACGGTTTAAACGAGCCTAGCTTTGGGGGGACCCCCTCCCCCCTTGTTTTTACGAATCCTAGCTAAGGGGCTCGAGTTGCATTACCTAAGTCTGGCTAAAAGCATCAAACATGCAACCAAACATGTATAGGTGCATCCAAGAAGTCTGGTTGGGGGCTTCCACCCAACCAAATAGGCCCGTCCTTCTCTCGTTACTGTTATTTTTCCTAATGACCGTACGATCCATATACCTCCATCGTTAAATACCCACACACGGGTCATATGCCCTTAACCGAAAAATTGTCTTTAAGAGCACATGTGCTCACGTGTATGTATTGTTGGATGCATATATGCCATCACTCTTATTTTATTATGTCACGATTTTTATATCTATCGGTCTCCTTATTTCTTTTAGCCCGTTGAGGCGATGTCTCTGCAAAGTGACGTTGTAATCTTGTGTATGGAAACATATTGATTGCATTTGGTGCACTTCGCCATCTTTTGCCGTGTTGTACTAGTGAGGTCCATCTTGACAACTATCGTTGCAAAGACATGGCAACTGAGTCCGCAACACTTACCATTTACCAACGCAGATTTCACTCTGATGACTCGTCGACCTCTGGTGGTTTGTTAATTGTCTTTATATGTTATAATATATCATAATTTTGTCCTCTCTGACCGTAGAAACAGTTATAAATTATTAATTATCTTTATGTCAACATAGATTTTGCCAATTTTATGGTTTTATCTAACATATTTTTTTATTCTTCGATCCGAAAATTACATATACCTATAGAAATTGCATAGAACTCTACAATTTTAATATAAAATATATGTAATAATCATCGTCTGAATTTAAGCAAGTCCCCAAGTTTTGAAAGACATGCAGACTGAACGTTAAAAAAGGATTGAGTTGAGACACATGAATTCAATGTTATTATAAGCGGAAACGCTTAGACGCGGGCATCCGTCCTGTCGGACACGGCCTCCCACTCCGCTTCGCTCACCTCTCTCGCCTGTCTCTCTCATAAAAAAAATTCCCGACTCCGCCTCCGTCCACCCGGTCCACTCCGCCACGCCACCACCGCCATCCCCCGCAGCGCCTCTATCTCGCACCGCGGCCCACTCCCACGCGCCGTCGCCGCCACCCCCGCGGCACCCAACCCCGTACCCCGCAGCGCCTCCATCCCCCGCAGAGAGAAGGAATCCTCCGCCAAGGTTTGCTGCTAGCCGCGCCCACCGACTGCAGCTGCTGCCAGACCTGGTCTCCTGCGCCTCACCCTCCGCCTCCAAGCTCAATGCGTGTGCTCGTCGACTGCAGCGGCGCCTCCGTCCCCTCCGCTCTATGTCGTGCTCCATCCTTTGCTGCGCCCAGGCCAGGCGCCAGGAGAGGGGGCCGTTGTTGGCCCGGCCTAGGCCAGGCGCATGCGCAGTTGGCCGCTGCCAGGCCGTGCCACCATCCTCGGCCACCGATGGCCGGAACCGACTGCTCCCTGCGCTGCTCTGCGTCACACGGAAGAAGGGTGAAAAACGCATGTTGCAAGCATACATTTCAAGTGTTTTCAGATGTTTCAGAGGTATGTTGCAGGTGTTTCAGATGGATGTTGCAAAAGTAGATTAGGATGTTGCATATGTTGCAATGGTTGTACATGTACGTTGCAAGCTTCTGTTTTTAATGTTTCATCTTTTCTTTTGACATATGTTGCAAGTGTGTTTATTTAGATGTTGCATATGTTTCACACATATGTTGCAGGTGTTTTATCTGAATGTTGCATATGTTACACTGGCTATACACGTATGTTGCAAGTGTATGTTTTAAATGTTTCAGCTGTTTTAAACGTATGTTACAAGCGTTTTATCTGGATGTTGCATATGTTGTAGTGCTCATACACATATGCGTATATTGCATATGTTTCATCTATTTCGAACGTATGTTGCAGCAAATGCTTCATGTTGCAAGTGTTCCATAAGGAGGCACGACAAGGGGGTGCAGGCGGAGGTGGTCCCCTCGGGAGCAGTAGTCACCGCGCGTGAGGGAAGCGAAGCGGGTGTGGCAGCAGGCGCGGAACACAAAGCTGTATCCATAAGCGTGACAGTAAGCGTGGAGCATAAAACTGCATCTATGAACTGGTAGCAGGTACGGAGCATGAGACGAAGTAGAGCACAAAACTACATCTATAAGGAGGCAGCGTAAGCAGAGCACGAAGCTAAGCCCACAGACGCTCTGAGGGTAGACGCTCTAAGGGTACCGTTATTGAAAACGGGCGGCAGCACGCGGGGCGTCGCGCTAGTCTCTCCCTATTATAAACATTGAAATTTCTCGACCAAATCCGTAAAAGGGCCACGAACCAAAACACGTGCGGGCCATCAGCAAGGCGGCCCAAAGTGCTTGGGAGCATCGTCGTGTTCCTCGCGCCGCAATTTCTCTCTCGCCTCAGTTCCGCCTCCCCTGATTCACCAGGACTGGGGATTCGCTGATCAGATGCGGTATGCGGGGCCTTGCTTAGCGGCGGGGCTGGGAGGTCCGAGCGGAGTAGACGTCGATGGCATGGCGGTCCCTCCGCACAATCCGTTTCCGGTATTTGAGGTAAACGAGCGAGGGCTTTCATCTCACCGCCTGCACTGATGTTTATTTCGGTCTAATTGATTGATTCAATCAATTCCAGCCCTGGTGTCAGGCGAGAATCAAAGATTGGAGGCCGAGGGTTTACCAATAATGCCCCGGAGCTGAGTACCAACAAAGGGAGTTTGTTGAGGGATGAAAGCAGCTGCGTCGGGGAGAAGCGGAATTCAGTCTTTGCTTGCGCTCCAGAGGACGCTGGCTTCAATTTGGATCAGAAAACTGGGCAAACGTTCGAAGCCGATGTCCATTCTGCACTAAAATCGTGCTCTGGTATTGGGAGTCTAGTTATAGCCAAGTGCTCTCACATATTTGAGAGAAATGGGGACACCTTTGATGGGAAGTGCAGCTTGCAAGCTGTTCTTAAGCCTGGTTTATGGCTCTCACCGGAGACCCTCCGCCGGTTTTGGTGTGTCTCTGAGCTGAAGCCTAAGGATTTTCTTGACATTTTGATTGGTTTTGGACCTGGTGCAGCAGAAGTGAGAAATGTAAGATTTCTATGGAATTTGTACAGGTGGGCATCGCAGCAGAGCAAGGAATTCCAACATATGCCAAGGTCAAATGAGACAATGGTATCCATACTTGTAGATGCTCATATGCTCAGTCAAGCTGAGTCGCTACTGCTCTCATTGGTTGATCATATGGCTCCGGCTGTTTCAAGTGAACTATTCAGTCAGATTATCCAGGAGTATTCAGAAGCACACAATCTTGAGAAATCTGTTGCACTTTATGATTATGCAAGGGGCAAGCATTTGATTCCTTCAGCTTCATGCTATCAAGTACTTCTGCATTTTCTGACCAGAAACAGAAAGGATGAATTGATTTTAAGAGTATATCTGGACATGCTTGAAGTTGGATTTGGTTCTTGCACCAAAGGATATATTCTTGATTCTGTTGTCATGGCTTTAATCAAGAAAGGTAAACTTTTGCAAGCTCTTGGTATTCTTCGGCAATTAAAGAGTTTGGGTCTTAAATTAAGCAAGGGAGCCTTGTCAAATATAGTTGAAGAATTTAACAAGAAAAAGGATATTGGGGATATGATGAATTTCTTGGAAGAGTGGAGGTGTTTACCTGAGTTGCGTCTTTGCAACAGAATCCTTGCATCTTCGTGCACAAATCTTGGTACTGATCAGGCATGGTTGGTCTTCCAAAGATTGGAGGCCTTAGGGTTTGCTCCAGATGCTACGACTTTTGGAATCTTCATTTTTCATAGCTGTAGAGAAATGAAACTGAAATCTGCACTTGTATATTTATCAGAGTGCTTTGCTAGGCATGTTAAACCTGGAGTGTGTGCTTATAATGCTATTTTGGGTGGTGTTTTAAGGGAGGGACTATATAGACATGCAAAGTATGTCTTCGAAGACATGGTTGAAAGAGAAGTAACACCCAATCTTTCAACATATAAGATAATTCTTGCAGGATATTGCAGGTATAGGCAGTTTGATGATATTGAACAAGTCTTGAGGGATATGAAAACCAATGGTGTAAATGTTCTTCCCTCTGGAAACTGTGTTCTCTCTAAGGCCTTATCATTCTTGGGTCTAGATCACCTAGGGGTGAAAATCAAGAGAGATAATGTCACTGGTTTCCCAAAAGCTGAGTTTTTTGATTCAGTTGGCAATGGACTGTATTTGGACACTGATTCCAAAATGTTTGAGATTTCATTGACACAAATTTTGGATAGTGCACTTCACCCAGATATTAACTCAGAGCTAGTCAGGGCATCTCAGCAAGGCGACGTTGCAAGTGGTCTTCTTGTGAAAGATGAAGCTTTTCAATGGGGATATGACATTTCACCAGCTAGCTGCTGTGAGCTATTCAAGGCCTTATGTGTGAGCCCTGCTTATGTAATAGATGCCATTGACCTTATGGAGGAGATGCCAGATATATTTTACAAACTTGATGCTCAAACTTTAGATTTGGTTGCCCAAACATTGAGTAGGAATGGGATGTCTGCTCATGCAAAACTGGTTTTAGAAAAAATGTTGAGAGAAGACTTGTCAATCAGTCACAATACATATACTTATTTAATGATAGGCTTATGCGAAGAAAAGAACATAGCAGGGTTTTGGGAATGTTGGAATCTTGCAACAAAGTACAGATGGTCACCTGATAGCAATGATATGATGGACCTCATCAGTTACTTGTGCAAATGGGGAGTTATTGAGGAAGCACTGAAACTTATGAACCCTTTATTTGACTGCTATCATGATCTGTTTTTCAGTGCATATTGTGCACTTCTCAAAGAGTTGTGCAGGACAGGTCATACCAGCATTGGATGTGCAATGTTGGAGGCTCTCAAAGAAAAGGGTGTGGCTGTGGATCAATCATTATTCTTTTATGTGATGGAGGGCTTCCTAAAGGAGCAGAAGACTGCTGAATCAATTGGAATGTATGACATGTGGCTTAGCAAAAGCAAAGAACTAGATGCATTTGCTTACCGATCTGTGTTGCCTTCATTACCATGGCTGGATGCAGATCGAGCCAAGAACTTGGTAGAATCTATGCTGACCGTGAAACTTACTGAATTCTCATATTGCGGTTGCATCGTGAAGGAATTAGTGCAAACAGGGAATATAAAGTGGGTCGTGCCAGTCTTGCAAGAATCAACTCCTGGGAAGCTCAGTGCCACTTTGTTAAATTCTTTACTTCAAGTCTATAGTTGGCTAAAAAATTGGCGAAAGTTAGATGCAGTTCTTTGCAAGATGCTAAAGATGCATGACACCCTTTCTATATCTAGCTACCGCTTTCTTGTGCGCAGAATGTGTGAGCAAAGTCGTTTTTCTAGTGCTTCAAGCCTTAGAGCACTGTTCCAACATGCTGACAAGTCAAGAGAACTAATTGCATGCAACATTCTAATATTTTATCTTTTTCAAAGAAGAAACAGCTCACAGGTTCATGATTTATTGAAGGACATGGAAGGTAATGGTATTTCTCTCGACAAAACCACCTATGACTTCCTTGTCTATGGATTTCACAAATCCGGGGATACCAATGATTCAGTTAATGCACTTGATGCCTGTATTGCTCAGGGACTAAAACCAAGCAACCGCAGTCTCAGAATAGTGTTAAGTCATTACTGCAGGCTAGGAAACCTTGAGAAAGCACTAGCATTATTTCACTTGATTGAGTGCAATGGATGGAAGCATGGTTTAATCATTAAGACCACCCTCACTTCATGTCTCCTTTCATTAGGGAGACAATTGGAAGCAAAATCATGTCTGAACAACCTGAGCAAAAGTGAGTTTATCGGATGTTCAAGCAGTTTTGATGATCTAATCAAGGAATTCTGCATACTAGGAGATTTGAAAATGTCTCTTTATCTGCTAAATACAATGTTAAAGAAAGGCAGACTTCCTAATGAAGCTAGTTACAGTTCTGTTATATATAAACTTTGTATATTGAAAGAGTTTGATCAGGCACTTGATTTTCTTGCTGAAATGCAGTTTGCAAGTCTAAAACCAAGTGAGATCTCCTGTGATGCACTTGTACGTGGCCTTTGTGCCATGGGAAGAACTTCTGATGCTAGGAAGGTTTTGGAAATGCTAACCACCTTGGGATCTGCACCATCCTATGGCATGTATAAAGTTGTTTTTGATAACTATTGCAGAAGTAGCAATCTACAGAAAGCTGCGGTACTTCTGCATGACATGCAACAAGCAGGACAAGTGCCCAACTTTGAGATGCATTGGTCTATTATAAGCAATTTCAGCAGTACCAATGAGAAAACTGAAGGACATGGAGAGCCCATTTTGAAAAACCTTTTTCTTTCTGCAAATCCCCCATAAAGGTCATAAGGCGATATATGGTTTCCAGAAAATGGTGAACTGATGATTGTTGTCAAGTTGAACCCTAGTGGAACTGATAAAACTCAGTGAAACCAAGGTTATGCAACACTGGGACTAGAATTTTCTACTCTAGGATCGATGGTTCACTGAAATGTGGGAATAAATAGGAAAAACTATGCATCTTTGATTTAAGTAGCAAAAGAGGGAGCTTGAACTCATTACCTGAGCCATCACAACTTTGTTCCTGCAACTTGGCTACAGGTTGTGCCCCTGCTAAAGGGATCATGCAAAGGTAATAGCATCATCTCTCTTAAGAACGAAAACAGTAATATTGAAAAGTTGGCTTTTCATTACTGGCATTGTGGACTACCGTTTTTGTGTTAAGAGACAACATTGATATTGTCACCCCAGCAAAGGTTTTTGCTTCTGCTTTTTGTTCCTTCAATATACGTATGCATAGTCAGTTGCAGCTGAGGTTTCTTTCCCTGTGGTGTTGTGGGCAGCAGGTTAGCAGCTGTGAGTGAGAGATAACCATACCACCTCTTCATCACAATTGTGATTTGTGAGGTACTACTTCTCCTTTATAGCAAACTATTGGTGGTATCAAATGCAAGGATGAAATTTTGTTTAACAATTCTGCTAGTGTTAGTACCAGTGCAACTTTTCTGGATTAACATCACCATTACAAGATTATGTATGATCTGTCTATCTGAATCCTGCATTGTATATGGTACATGGTGTGTGCTTATTTTTTTGGGCTTTATTATATCGTCTGATGTTGTTGTTTTTTTGCTCCAATGTCGTGTAAGGCCTTTCTATTTCCTTTTTAGAAATTTTTTTCTCCACTAAGTTACAAAATTAGACATTAACATATAGGGATGTAATGCCTGTTTTGGTCTGTTTGCCGCAATAGGTGAGATTGCCTTGCTGGGTAATCAGGACTCAAAACTTGGGAGTTAGTTTGTGCTGTGGTTACTTCAGACTTATGGTGTGCTTGGATGAGGTGGATTGCTTTGAAATTGTTGGAGTATGAGTATTAGGCCCATGTGGCTAGGCCCATGAGGCCCATGTATGACATATATTGCTACCCCTCTAGGGTTAGCCCAAGTAATGAGAATCACAAGTTCAACATGGTATCCAGCTAGGTCCTCTTCCTCCATCCCTCCCAGCCGCCACAGCTGCTGCCGCCGGCCGGCCAGCCACCGCCGCCGGCGCTGCAGGCCATGGCCGGCCGCTTTCCCCCTCCTCCCACCCCCTTCCCCTCCCTCCCCATGTCCTCAACTTTTTTCCCAACCTCCCCTGCTTCACCCGCCGCCGTCCCTGACGCCCGCCCGCTTGGAGCCGCGCCGCCTCCTGGGCACCCAACCGCGCCGCACGGAGCCGCGCTCCCCCCTCCTGGAGCCCGCCCGCACGGAGCCGCGCTCCCCCCTCCTGGAGCCCGCCCGCATGGAGCCGCGCTCCCCCCTCCTGGCGCCCGCCCGCATGGAGACAGCGCCGCCCGTGCTCTTGAGGGCGTGCCCGGCAGCGGCTGGCCCAGGTGCGGGCGCCTCCCAGCCCCAGCCCGCCCTCCATCGCCGACTCAGTCTCCCGCGCGCTCGAGCACCTCCACCACCTGCGACGGGTCGAGCCTGGGCGTGAGGGCCGCCGCTGTTCCTCCTCCAGCCGCCCTCAGCGCCGCCGCTGTTCCTCTTCCCATGGCGGCGGGCGCGGGGGCCCCTCCCCTGGCCGGCCAGGGCGCGGACGCGCCTCCTCCTCCTCGCGGGAGCCCTGTTGCCCGCACTCTGCTGGTGCTTGACCAAGGGGCCAGCGACAACGCCGCGCGCATGGCTGCGGGCGTGAGGGCCGCCGCTGTTCCTCCTCCGGCCGCCGTCCCTGTGGCCGGTTCTCCTCCAGACGCCGTCCGCGCCGCCGCTGTTCCTCTCCCCATGGCGGCGGGCGCGGGGGCCCCTCCCGCGTCGAACTCGCGCAACCCCTGGGGAGGGGCGCTCGGGACGAGCTGTCACGGCCCTGGCAGCCCCCTGTCCGCCGCAGCGGCCCCAGGTGCAGGCGCGCCCGCCGCCGCCGCCCTCGCCACCGCCATCCTCGCCACTCGGACTGCTACCGCGGCCGGCCAGGGCCGGTTTCGCCCTGACTCCGCCCTCGCCGCCGCCCTCGCCACCGCCCGGACTGCTGCCGCGGCAGGCCAAGCCCGTGTTCGTGAGGCCGCCCTCGCTTGGGAGCGTGCGCGCCATGCGGCTGACGCTCTGGCTCTCCAGTTCGCCGCGGCGGAGCAGCTCCTCGTCCTCCCTGCCTCACTCGACGTCGTGCCGGGGTACTCGTCTTGCTCGTCTGCCCTTCCTGTTACTCCGCCGCCGCCGTCGTCTCCTCTTGGTGCTCCTCCCTCCGAGCCGAGCGGGGGTTGGGGGGGCCGTGGCCGCGGGTACAGTCCGACTCCCGGTGGTGCGCCTCGCCCGCCGGCGGCCATGCTCGCTGTTGCTCCTCCGCTCGCAGCTGCTCCTCCGGGATTTCCACCTCCCGGCACCTCGCCCGGGCCTGTCGGTTGGGACCCGGCGCCCTTGGCCAGCTCTTTCAGCACCATGGCACCGACACCCCTTGTCGGGCCAGCCTGGATCGCCGACTCGGGAGCAACGTACCACACCACTCCCGACCCTGGTATACTCTCCTCCGTTCACCCTCCTTCTCATCCATCGTCCATCATGGTCGCCAATGGCTCCTGTCTTCCTGTCACGTCTGTGGGTGCCGCTGGCGCTCATGGCTCCTTTCGTCTTTCCGACGTTCTTATTGCACCTTCTATGGTTCACAACCTCCTTTCTATTCGTCGGTTTACCGCTGACAACCACTGTTCCGTCGAGTTTGACTCTTCTGGTCTTACTGTGAAGGATTTGGCTTCCCGGCGTCCTCTTCCCCGTTGCGATAGCACGGGGCCCCTTTACACCCTTCGTTTTCCGGCCTCTGCCTCCTCTTCCTCGCCTCCTATTTTGTCCGCTGCTTTCGCCGCCACACCTTCCTTCACCACTTGGCACCGCCGTCTCGGCCATCCTGGTCGTGATGCTCTGATGCAGCTTAGTCGGATTTCCGACGTTCGGTGCCCTCGCGCTCCCGATGAACACTTGTGTCATGCGTGCCAGCTGGGCCGTCATGTTCGTCTTCCTTTTCATTCTTCTTCTTCCCGTGCCACTGGTGTGTTTGATCTTGTTCACTGCGACTTATGGACTTCTCTTGTCATTAGCATTTCTGGCTACAAATACTATCTTGTGGTGGTCGACGAGTTCTCTCATTATTCGTGGACTTTTCCCTTGCGTGCCAAGTCTGATGCTTTTTCCACTCTTCTCCACTTTTTCGCCTGGGTGTCTACACAGTTCGGCCTTACCATCAAGGCCGTCCAGTGTGACAATGGTCGTGAGTTCGATAACTCCACCTCCCGTGCTTTCTTCCTCTCCCACGGTGTCCAGTTGCGCATGTCTTGCCCGTACACCTCCCCCCAGAACGGCAAGGCTGAGCGCATGATTCGCACCACGAACGACATCATGCGCACTCTTCTGCTCCAGGTGTCCCTTCCCGCCCGCTTCTGGGCAGAGAGCCTGCACACCTCCACCTACCTCCTTAACCGCCTACCTTCCGTTGCCTGTCCAGCTCCGACGCCACACCATGCTCTCTTTGGTACACCTCCTCGGTATGACCACCTTCGTGTCTTCGGGTGTGCGTGTTACCCTAACACCACCGCCACCGCTCCCCACAAGCTGGCTCCGCGATCGACTCTGTGTGTCTTTCTCGGGTATTCCCCAGATCACAAGGGTTACCGGTGCTATGACCTCATCTCCCGTCGGGTCCTCATCTCTCGCCATGTGGTGTTTGATGAGTCTATTTTCCCCTTCTCCACCGCCACCACACCACCACCTGAACCTGACCTCTCATCTCTGTTTCCCACTGACACGGTGGTCCAGCCACTGTTGCCGTTTCCTCCCGCAGGTACTGCTCCACCGTGCCTTTCGCCGGGCCCGTGCCCCAGCTCGCCACCCACCAGTGACGCCCCTGGCCCTGTGCCCTGCCCTGGTCCGGCAGCGTCGCCCTCCGATGCCACGGGTCCGGGGTCGTCGGCTTCTGCACCTCCTGCGCGCTTCGCCCAGCCGGTGCACGTCTACCAGCGCCATGCGGCCCCAGGTGCGGGCGGACCCGGCGCGGACGAGGCCCTACGCGCGGGCGGCCCCGGCGCGGTCGGGCGTTTCGCTCAGCCGGTGCGCGTCTACCAGCGCCGTGCACGGGCAGTTCCGCTACCTCAGCCACCACAGGTGGCCTCTTCTTCTCCGCCGGGAACGCCTACACCACCGCCGCGGCAACCGGCCGGCCGCGTTGTACCGCAAGTGTACCACCCTCCGCTCCTTCACCGACACCCGCGGCATGTTCACCCTATGGTGACGCGGCACGCGGCTGGTACCCTGCGGTCCCGGGCTCTCGCGGTGATGCCCGGCGACACGCAGGTCTCTCCTGTACCCTCTTCCGTTCGCGACGCCTTGTTGGACCCCCACTGGCGCCGCGCGATGGAAGAGGAGTACACGGCTCTGCTCGCCAACCAGACATGGGATCTGGTGCCTCGTCCGCCCGGCTCCAACGTCGTCACCGGCAAGTGGATCTGGACCCACAAGCGGCGGGCTGATGGTACCCTTGAGCGGTACAAGGCTCGCTGGGTGCTCCGGGTTTTCACTCAGCGCCCTGGAGTTGACTACGATGAGACTTTCAGCCCAGTGGTCAAGCCGGCCACCGTCCGCACGGTGCTCTCACTGGCTATCGCTCGCTCCTGGCCCGTGCATCAGCTGGACGTTAAGAATGCCTTTCTGCACGGGACTCTTACTGAGACAGTCTACTGCAGCCAGCCGGCGGGGTTTGTTGACTCTTCTCGTCCTGACATGGTCTGCCGGCTCAACAAGTCTCTCTACGGCCTCAAGCAGGCCCCTCGGGCGTGGCACTCTCGGCTTGCTACTTTTCTGTTGACACTGGGGTTTGTGGAGGCCAAGTTAGATACATCATTGTTCATCTATCACCATGGAGCTGAGACTGCCTACCTACTGCTCTATGTTGATGACATTGTCCTCACAGCCTCCAGCCCGTCACACCTCCGTCGGATCATCAGCTCTCTCCAGCAGGAGTTTCCTGTGAAGGATCTCGGGGTACTCCACCACTTCCTCGGGGTCACTGCTGAGTCTCGACCCACCAGGCTTCTTCTTCACCAGCGGCAGTACACTCTTGATATCCTAGAGCGAGCTGGGATGACTGACTGCAAGCCCTGCTCCACTCCGGTTGACACCTAGGGCAAGCTGTCAGAGGCCGCGGGCAACTCAGTGACAGACCCCACGGCTTATCGGAGTCTTGCAGGTGCACTTCAGTACCTTACTTTCACCAGACCTGACATCACCTATGTAGTGCAGCAGATATGCCTCCACATGTATGATCCCCGGGAGCCCCACCTCACCGCTCTCAAGCGCCTCCTCCGCTACCTCCGCGGCACTGTCGACTACGGCTTGCTCCTTCACCGGTCTTCTTCCACCGAGCTCGTCGTCTACACTGACGCGGACTGGGCCGGGTGTCCGGACACTCGACGCTCTACCTCCGGCTACGCGGTCTTTCTGGGCTGCAACCTGGTGTCGTCCAAGCGCCAGCCGGTGGTCTCCCGCTTCAGTGCCGAGGCGGGGTACCGCGCTGTCGCTAACGGCGTGGCGGAGGCTTCCTGGCTCAGGCAGCTCCTTGCCGAGCTCCATAGCCCTCTCTCCCGGAGCACACTCGTCTACTGCGACAACGTTAGTGCGGTCTACCTCTCCACCAACCCTATTCAGCACCAGCGGACCAAGCATGTGGAGATTGACCTACACTTCGTCCGCGATCGAGTCGCCATCGGCGATGTTCGAGTCCTCCACGTCCCGACCACCTCCCAGTTTGCCGACATCTTCACCAAGGGCCTCCCGTCCTCGACCTTCACCGAGTTTCGTTTCAGCCTCAACATCACCAGTGGCTAGTTGAGTCTGTGGGGGGGGGGGGGGGGGGGGGGGCTGTGTGTGTGGCTTCTTTTCTCTTTTCATTCATGTCCAGTCTGTAACTCCGCTGCGACGGGTAGTTCAGACTGCAGAGGGCTGTTGGAGTATGAGTATTAGGCCCATGTGGCTAGGCCCATGAGGCCCATGTATGACATATATTGCTACCCCTCTAGAGTTAGCCCAAGTAATGAGAATCACAAGTTCAACAGAAATAGGCTCTAGTTAAAATTTGAACTGAATCATAAGAATTTGAATCCTAGACCCTCCCTGACTCCCAGTTCTAAGTGGATGTTACAGTAGTAATTGTCATGCTAAACTGTTTATGGTACATACACCGTTGGAGACACAGCCTGTCCAGCGAATACTCAGTGAGCTTGGCACACCAGACCTTCTTCCATGGCTAGTCATCTTGAACCATTGCTGGACTGCTGACAGGCTGGCCAAGTGCAGCATGGATGCTGTACCTGGCAAGTTGCCAACTCTGCAACCAGGTTGAGGAATATACATAAAGCATCTGCTGACCACCTATGTGTTTGCATAAGAGGTCTAGCATCGCCTCTTCATCCGGTATGGCCTCCCAGCCCAAGCCTTACATCGGACAGAAAAAGAGTTCGCAGAATGTTTTTTTTTAAGATGAGAGAATTACATGCGCAAGCAGCGCCAACAGCTTCCCAGAATTGACAGACTGTCAAGCTGGGCGAAAAGATCTAAATGGACTACTCACATTCGAGGGGTACAACTTGGCCTTTGCGGCTTTGCCTAACAACTTGGCCTCCAAAAGCAACCGATCTGCATCTTCTAACTCACCAAACCGACTACCAACCATTTTCTTCCGACACCTCTACCTAAAATTTGCATGCAAGAAGCTCTATCTGATTCTCCCAGACAATTCCTTAGCCACTATTGGGTGACTTACAAGGCTGAACTTATCCTTAGCAAGGAAAAGTGCAAAGGGTTCAATTCGCTGGTCATTTTGGCTGCCTGGAACATTGAGAAGCACCGGAACGACTGTGTGCAACAACGTCTGGCCATCAGTTCAGCGCCTCTTGCAGGAGGTGATTCGGTGAATGACAGAGTATAGCAGTGGTGCCTTGCAAGTTGTTCTGGTAGGAAGTAGTGGGTAGTTCTAATGCTAAAGGTAGTTCATGATTTTTACAGGCACGAATGTAACTTATGAAAACTTAAAGTCAGCTTCAACAAACTCTATTTCCTAATCCATCGACATGCAGTTCTTTGTGTTCGAGAAAAAAAACTGCATATGGTAACTGATAGCGTCATTTAAAATTCTTTGATATTTAGAAATTCATACCCATTTTATGCTTATTGGCCCTCAAATTTTTAAACATAGGGCCATTATAAGCACATATGGGCCATAATCTTTTGAATACTCAGCTTCCATGCACATACATCAAAACTAGAACTGGGCAGTCTTCAGCATACTGATTTAGTCATTGCTGGGTTCAATGGGGCCATCATCTCTGCCCATTTTCGGTGAAGCATCACTTGCATTTGAGATATCAGTAGGTGAGTCAAAGCTCTTAAGTTCATATTCTTCCAACCCCTTTTCTGCTGCTTGACTCTCAGTCTGAACCCCATGCCTTTTCAGAGCATCTTTGAACTTATGAATCTGAAACAGTATGAACTTCTTAGTTTAAAAATAGTTTAACAGTGTGTATACAGATTTGACCATCCAATCTTACAACAACAACAACAACAACAACAACAACATAGCCTTTTGTCCCAAGCAAGTTGGGGTAGGCTAGAGATGAAACCCAAAAGAAACGAGAAACAGGGAGACACATAAAGGGACATAAAGGGCACACGACAAAAAGAGGTCACGGTTCAGGCACGTTGATTGCCAATCTCCAAGCGCTCCTATCCATAGCTAAATCATTGGAGATATTCCACTCCTTAAGATCTCTCTTAACGGACTCGTCCCAAGTTAGTTTAGGTCGACCTCTACCGCTCTTTACATTATCGGCCCGCTTGAGAACTCCACTACGCACCGGCGCCTCAGGAGGCCTCCGGTGCCTCTGTAAAAGCGGAATAATGGCAAGACACAGACATGGAGCCTCTTACAGATATCTGTTTGTTCATTATAGTTGACCATAAGAAATTGCAGTCCTGGATGCATCTCGGCAAACTGATGTACCTTTTTGGAAATTTGACAAAAAGGTATTATATATTATTTTATGGTAAGACATGTAACTGTTTTTCCTTTTGATAATTGTAAAATTGTTGAATCTACATGCTTGTCTTCTTTTACCTTAGAGTGTAGGGCCTTGCAAGCTCCACAGCTAGGTGAAAAGAAGTGCACCACTGTGAATTTATCTCTGGCCATCAGAAGCTGTTCATCAAAATCGTCCTGTGATTTGATATTTATCATGTTGTCCTTCATGTCTATCTCCCACCACTTTGTTGTCATGCGGAGGTGAATGCCTTAATACCATGAGTAAATATCACTGCCATCTTTGTCATGCTTCAGAATGTGTTGTAATGAATGTCTGAGTTCTATCATTTTTTAACGTAACTATTAGATTTCTTTGTTTCAATACAAATTTTATAGGAAGCTTAGATAGTGAAGGCATTTTAAACCATACAATTTTGTAGAATTTACTTCTCATTTTGATTTATAGTTTTCTCTCTCCCTGAATGGACAAATGATTATTTTTGTGGATGCTGTGTTAAGGAGCAAAGAACCACGTTGTTGTAATGGTACCTGGCCAATGAGACCGTTTGGTGTGTGAACTGGCCAACAACACATACGTTCGATGCCCCATAGCAAAAATATGACAAAATAAAGAGAAAACATGATTTTCTCAGATTTTAGATCATTTATTCTCTACTTGGAAATGCATTACTTGATACATTGATTTGGACTGCATAATCTATATTGCCATTATTCTAGCAGGATAGCATTTGTTGGCACTTTTCTGTTTTTGTGATTCAATTATCTCCAAACATTAAAGTCAACATTTTTTTTTCTAATTTTTAAAGGTAATATAAGGGCATAGGATCATATATAACAATTAGTTCCTTAGCTATAAGGAAATTACCTTCTTGGGATCTTTTGGTACAGCTCGGGCGATCTGCCAACCAGTCAAAGCAGCCTTTTCTCTGGGCAAGAACTGCTTCCCCTTTATCACATTGTGATTCCAAGTCAATACCTTGAAGCAATCATCAGATCTGTTGCTCATGTATTCATGACAGGATGAACCGCCAACAACCCAATGGTTTGTCAAAGATGAAGCCATCGACATCATTGAACTAAAACAGAAAGGGACATTTAACAAGTCAGCATCTTCATGAAAAATGCTACAGAAAAGTGCGCATTTAAAAAGCACAACATGCCTCAAACTAACTGGACAGGCTCTACAAGATCTGGAATTGTTGTGATGGTGGAATGGGGATGGCCCATGCTGAGGTATTTATAGCTGAAGAAAATTTTCTTTCAGAAGGAAAGTATGCCTCATCATCCTTTCGTTTTAATGTTTATCATTCTAAAGAGTGGTTCTGTTGCTTGTCGAAATGCACATAAGTACAGTCAGGAGAAGTGTTGTTTCTTGTGGTCATCTTTGGCTTTGTTAGGGGCTTTGTTTCTTCTGTTACATATCTCCAAGATTTAGCTTTGGTGCTTCTTACACCCTCTGCCAACTTTTATCTGAGGCGGCACGGCAATGCTCCAGAATGGAGGAAGCTGATGTGTATTTAGATAAAAAGATGACCTTTTTATTTTTATGAACAAATACTCATCTCTTTGGTGTCAATCTCCATGCATTGTGGATATATGACTGATAGTCATATCTATATCTAAATGTATTCTACTGGAATGTTGGATTTCCTGCTTAAGTATAAATAACTAATTAAGTGTATTGTGGGTGTCATAGAATTGTTGTGGGGAGCGGCACACCCCTCGTGCCCCCACCCCCCAAGCCCCCTCCGGCACTCTATAGGCTGTGTGTTACCATTATTTACTTGGTTGCCAGCGACGGAGATTTTTTCAATCCATCCTAAAATTCCCTCCCACAGGAGTCGAAACCAAATGTTAGAGGTGCCACTAGTCATAACCCTAAGACTATGAACCTTTTTGCAAAGTTTCGCTATCTGATAGTGGCAATTATTTGAATCCCTTGAAATGATGCTTTGCAAGTTGAGTAAGTGATATACTCAGCTATTTAGTAATAACATTAACGAGCAAATAGCTATTGCATAAAGCAAACTTAATTCCTGTTCTTGTTCGAGATAATCATTATGCGGTTGTATCGCCTGATTTTTGTCACTCCTTTAAGACGACGCAGAACTCCAAAATCCAAATGCATAGATCCTGTGCAAACTTTTCTAATGCTTTGCTGCTACATCAGCCTATGATCATGCCACATTACCCATCTCATAGTTCTGTGGTTGAGTTCATGCAGGATTGCAGCCACCCAGACCCCCTAGAAAGGAGTACAGGTTTGCAAATATCAGCATCATATTTGAGCTAGTTCTTGAGCACCTCTTTATGTGCTTGGCTTGAATGTTAACAGCAACATGCATCAGATCAAATACAGTGGAATGTAACTGGTTTTCTTAGTAGGGTTACAATATTCCATAGATCAATTATTTCACTTCATGGCTGCGTAGGTTAAAGTGTGTTTTCCTTGCATGATTATTGTGGCTACATAGATCATGGATTTAATATTGAAAAACAAGGATAGCTGAATGCACATGTATTGATCAGACTTGCATGCCCTTTTAGCTGGATAAGTCTGAAAAAATTCAGCAATGTCTCAAAAACGATTGGAGCCAATGATAGCATGAGTGATACTCGGCATATTTTTCTCTTCATTGACGGAAGAGCAGGACGAGGTGTCCGATTTCTTGCCCTGTAGCTGGAAGCTTGATAGACACATGAAAAAAAAACGTTTAAATACAGAATGCAATTAGAACAGTCTAGAAGATTGTATTAGATCCTTTGAACTGCCATCTACAACTGCACGGCCTGCCTCCTTGTTGACACCACTGTCGTCCATCAGCTTTCTCATATTCTCTGACCCCAGCCATTCTCCAACTGATGCATAAATGTTCGACAGAAGCACAAAATCCCCACTTGCATCACTCCTTGCCTTTAGAAGTTCCCGATTCGCACGTTCTGCCAGTTCGATCTCACCATGGATCCTACAAGCCCCAAGAAGGGTCCTCCATATGACAGGATTAGGCTCGATCTTCATTGTGCCAATGAACTCAAACGCTTCTTTGAGCAGCCCTGCACGACTCAGCATGTCAACCATGCAACCGTAGTGTTTGACATTGGGCTCGATCTTGTATCGTTGTTGCATCAGGTAGAAGTACTCATGCCCCTTGTCAACCATTCCGCCGTGGCTGCACGCAACAAGGACAGCAACAAAGGTAATCTCGTCTGGCTTGACATTCCCCTGCAGCATCTTCTGGAACACATCTATGGACTCTGTGACATGGCCATGCAATGCTAATCCTCCTATGATCGAGTTCCAAGTCGAGACATTCCTATCTTGCATCAACCAGAACACCTCTAGTGCACTCGTCATGCTCCCACACTTTGCATACATGTCGATCAGCGCATTTCCAAGAACAGCGGCAGGCCCAATTCTAGAAAACCTCCCTGACAGAAACCTGTGCAGTCTGCGGCCAGCATCCAGATCACCAGAATCGGCACAGGCTGACAACAAGCTGAGCATCGTGACAGTATCTGGCTTTTCTCCCATGGCCTGCATCTGCTCAAAGAGCTCCATTGCTTGCTTGTGCGAGCCGCACCTCACGTACCCAGAGATCATGGCATTCCACGACACAACATCATGATCAGGATCCCCGTCGAAGAGCTCCCTCGCCGGGGCCATGTCACCCAGCTTCGCATATGCCGTGATCATCACATTCCAAGACACGAGGTCCTTCACGGGACTCTCGTCGAACAGCTCCCGGGCGGCACCAATGTCCCCTCTCCTTGCGAAGCCGGAGATCATCGCCGACCACGCCACGGCGTCCTCGCGCGCTTCGCCGTCGAACAGCGCAGCCGCGGCACCTATGTCACCGCAGGCAGCGTGCATGCCGATGAGCGCGTTCCTGACGAAGGCGTCCGACTCGCACCCGGCCTTGACGACGTGCGCGTGGACCTGCGCCCCGGTTTCGCCCGCGCCCATGGCGGCGCAGGCGCGGAGCACGAACGGGAAGGTGCGCTTGTCCGGCCTCACCATCACGCCGCCGCCGACGCAGCCGGCGCTGTGCCGGGCCATGCGCGCGAAGATGGAGACGGCGTCCCGGGGCGCATCGCTGTGCCCGGCGCCGCGGATGAGGGTGTTGTCCATGAACCGGTCGGGGTGCGGGATTCGGTCGAACACGAGGCGGGCGTGCGCGGTGCCGCCCCGGACGCCGACAGAGGATGCGAAGATGAGCTCGCGGAGCGCCGAGGGGTCCGAGAGGAAGCCCCGGAGGACCATGAGCGCCTGGACCTGCTTGATCTGCTGGAGGCTGCGACACCGCCGCCATAACGCCGGCTGCCGGCGCTGGGTGCCCGACTTGCGCAGCATCGCTGTCCCAAGCGCGGCGCAAATGGGTTCTGTGTCTCCAAAGATCGCTCCGCTCTTACTGCTTGTGGGCTTGTCGTCACCCCGAATGACGGCCCCGCCCTGATGAGTTGCTCCTCCCCTCTCTCATTGTCACGCGGCTGCGGCCGATCGCCAAGTGTTCGACAAAACGCTGCAAGATGATGCGGTATTCTACGCCACCGTGTGTTTAGTCCATACCTAAAGGACTGTGATTTCAGACAGCCATAAGGAAGTTTCTGTCCGCGTTTTCAAATTGTCTTGCGTTGAAAACAGCGTACACAAGTTTCATCCCTATGAAACATATTTATCCTATGAAATTTTCATCATCTCTTTTTTCATTAGTACTATGACATGTCAGTTTATTTCCATAAAATCTCTATTGAGACTGACCTAAAAAGAATTGTTGATACTTTTCTTTGCGACTAAAATTATTGACACTTGGTGGAAATGGTTTATTGCATATTTGCTCACTACCATCATTTTCTATAGAGAAGGAAATGATGGTAGTGTACGAGCTACAAAGAAGCTTAAAATGCTTTACTGTTACATATACCTATTTAGTGTTTATTAATACAAGGGGCCATTATAAGAGTATATGAGTCTAACATTTTAAATTACCTATATCTCGTAATATCACATCATAGAATCAAGATTTTAACAATTTTACTTTTTTTAGGGGATTTTAACAATTTTACTGGCAGCTGCAAAATTGATGGGAAGCACTTTCATGACGGTAACATCCACGGCAAATCGTCATGGAAGACTTAGGCTTCCTGACAAATAGTCCCTAGTAGCACATCCTTGAAAAAAAAAACGTTAGGAACGTCATCACTTGCTAAAGTAGCCGGAGCCTAGAGGAGTGGTTAGATGCCTCACAATGGAGAGTTGCCGTAACTACTGCTCCATCATTCCAAATTATAAGGCGTTTTGGTTTTCTGGATATAATTTTTGTTATGCACTGAGATACACATTATGTCTATGTACATAGTAAAAGTAATGTATCTAAAAATAATTAAAAAACACCTTATAATTTGAGATGGAGAGAGTACGGTAAAACATCTCGCCTCAGAAGAAGCTTTTTCGGACACCTGGCAGTAACGGTCTTCACAAGGTTGGCTAGTTTTGCATGACTCTAGTATTTAAAGGGTTTTACCAATGCAAGACAACAAGAGTGTATAGGCTTCAGAAAACTATTCTGCTCCATGTAGACATAGGTTGCATGGGACTACTACTTTTCCACCGCAAGCACATACTTTCAACTCCGCACTGGGGGCTGAAAGCGTTTTTTTTCCTCACTCTCTTGTGAGCGATTGTCTCTCTCTCCCAAGGCCATAACAGCCTCTGCATGTCACAGACACCTATGGAGCACCCAACTTTTGCACATGCCAGCATTCGAGCCTAGTTGGCCAGACAAAGCCACTAGCGAAGCCACCGCGTTGGGCTGGCCTAAGTGGTACCGGTTTGTAGAGGAGAATAATCAACGATGGTGAGGCCATGTTTAGTTTTCAAAAAATTTCAAGATTTCCTGTCACATCGAATGTTTGGATATATACATGGAACATTAAATGTAGACGAAAAAAACTAATTATACAGTTTGGTAGAAAACCACGAGACGAATCTTTTGAACCTAATTAGTCCATGATTGGACATTAATTGACAAATACAAACGAAAGTGCTACTGTAGCCAAAGCCAAAAAATTTCGCGAACTAAACACACCCTGAATCGGTGATACAAACAGACTGTGCCATGATTTGGGCGAGCATCCGGCGAAGAAAGAAAATTTCTTAGTAGGAGTATTCTTAATTGTATGATGAACTTGTATGCATAACTTGGCATCTACCCACCATGCACTTACCATGCTGGTTCCACACTTCCACTAAGAATGAAGTACAAAACACTGGTGGTGGTCGTTCTCATGCATGATCCGACGCAATTTTAAGACCAAGCCACCAATGAAACCCATCATTCCCCTTACACATGCATGTAAATATGTAACATGAACATTATTTGGCGTGGATTAAGCGAGTCATGACATCAAACGGCCCTAGAGACGCGGACCTTGAGGCCGTGCGCCATGGACAGGATGGTCATCATGCGGTACTGGACCGGGTGCCCCTCCAGCAGCTGGAAGCTGTAGAAGCGGAAGAGGATGGCCAGCGCCATCTTCATCTGCAGGTACGCCGAGTCCTTGCCCAGGCAGATCCTGGGCCCCGCCTGGAACGCCGTGAACTTGAACGGCGACGCGTTGCGGAACGCGCCCTCCTCGTTGATCCACCGCTCCGGCCGGAAGCTCGCCGCGTCGGGGCCCCAGTTGTACTCCATCCGCCCCATCGAGTAGGGCACGTACGTCACCATCCCGCCGGCCCTCACCTTCGTCCCGTCCGGCAGCACGTCGTCCTCCAGGATCCCCTTGGGGTCCTGCGTGCATTGCGTTGCAGGTTCGTCACTCAGTGCTGTGCCTGTGCGGCCGGCCGGCCGGGGTACGGTGACCCCCAGCAGCCACATCTGCATTGCATCGGACCGGAGCCCGGATCGGAGGTCGTGCGTATGCGCTCACCTGAGGCACGGCGGGGTACAGGCGGAGCGTCTCGGTGACGCAGGCGTGGAGGTAGACCAGCTTGCCGAGGCTGTCATAGGTGAGGAGGCCCGCGAACTGCGCCACGCGGGCGGCGAACGCCTTGTCGTCGGCGGCGGCGTCAGCGCCACCGCAGGGCACGAGCATGACGCCCTCCTCGCGCGCGCGCTCCGCCTCGAACGCGCACAGCTCGCGCCGCAGCTTCTCGGCCACGTCCGGGTGGGACATGGCCATGTGCGTGAACCACGACAGCGTCGTCGCCGTCGTGTCCCGCCCAGCGATCACGAAGTTGAGCACCACGTCCCGGAGGCTCTTGTCGTCCCCGAAGCCGCCGCCGCCGCTACCGTCGTCGCCGGCCTCGTCCAGCTCGATGAACCGTGACAGGATGTCGTGCTTCATCTGCCCATTAAATTTGCCCTCACAAGTCACGCACATATATAATCAATCAGGATCAGGTCCATCCCAACCAGGACGATGAATTGAAGAAATGAAACAAGCTAACCTTCTCCTGTTTGCCGCTGGCCCGGGCCTCGACGATCTCGGCCTTCCTCCGGCGGATGACGCTGTATGTGAACTCGTCCACGAGCTTGATGCTCTGCGCCAGGAGGGCCTCTGACCCGACGTGGAAGAACCTCTTGACGCGCCACAGCGGGTCGATGAACCGCAGCGTGACGATGATGTTGGCGGCATCGAAAGCCTGGGCGAAGCTGTTCTCGGGGAGATCCAGAGACAGCGTGCCGATCTCGACCCCAAACCCAACCTTGCAGATCGAGTCCAGTGTCATCCTCATGTAAAGTTCCTGAATCGCAAGGTAGCTCTCGTGTTAATTACGACGTTTGTTAGTCTCAGATTCACACTGAGTGTGAGTGCCCAAGAAATGCTCATCCGGCATTGGCAAGGAAGCAGTGATCAGTTCACCTGCATGTCCACAACTTTGCCTGCCTTGGATGCCTGGCTCAGTATGCCTGACAGCTTCAGGGAGTACTCTCTGAACACGATGGCGCTGAAATCCCTCAGGTTCTTGGAGGCGAACTCGAAACTCGCCGTCTTCCTCTGCTTCCTCCACAGCTCGCCGTCGGCGTTGAATATGCCATCACCGAGGAGCACGTCCATGTAGGATCTGTACACGTTCCCCTACACAGTGTTCATTCATTCGAATCAGCTTTTTTCAGGAGTCAGGACACAAGACTGAACATCTGTGGGTCTGGGTTGTTCAGTTCATTTACCTTGGGGTAATTGGTGAAGTTAGTCTTGAGGACATGCTCAACATTCACCGGGTCAGCGATGTAGGTGTAGGAAGTGAACGGCATGTCGACGGTCACTGTCTTGTGCCGTGACAGGTACCCAACAAGCCAGTCGTGCATCCGGTGGTAGTTCCTCAGCTGCTCCACCGTGGCGCCAATGACTGGCCATGACCTCGGTCCTTTCTGCTTCCTCAGGCTCCACCTGTGGACCAGGACACACGAGAGGACAACGAGGAGGATCGCGATGTACTTGTGGAGCCCTGCTAGTGGGAAGAATGGCGTCGCCGGCATGAGGTGATCTTCCTCCATGGTAGTATGGTACTCTTGATGAAGGGTCCAGTCTCCAAGTGATGGATGTTATGTATGTAGCGTTGTCTGGGTTTGTTAGGTGATATATTGGGTATTGCTGTTACCAACCTTGAGAGAGACAATCTTGGTGTGACCAGAAATTAAGATTTCTTTCATTCATATGGTGTCCCTGACCTAACTCCCGGACAAGTTGGGGCTTAGCCTTTGTATTCCTTTTTGTGATCTGCCAACCAAGAAAATGAGCCACTCTTATACTGTATTTGCAGGTTATTCATTTTTATTACAATTAGGAGTCGCAAGATTATGTTATCATACTTCGGATCCAGTATTGTGATCCATCAGCTTGGTACTGAAAGTCTGAAACTGCCGATCAAAAAAAAAAGTCTGAAACTGAACCTTACCAGAAATTGTCCACAATTCCTTAAAAATTTAGGCACACAATGATACATTCGTAGTTCCTACATGACAGTTCAAGTGAAAAGTACATCCTGAACAAGAATTTGTGGACCCATTGTGAGTTATTTTCTTGCAAGAGAATGACTGATGAAATATAGCCATGCAGTTGCCAATCTACGAAAAAAAGGATGGATATGAAATTTAACGAACCTAACTTCAAAAATTACATGGATCAAATTGATAAAATTCTTGTGAACACTGAAAGAATAATCTGAAACCAAAATCAAGAGAGCATGAAAATACAGCTCTGATGGATGATCTTTGATTCGGATCACCTACTTATTATAAATGTCAAGCAAACAAGAATATTTGTGCATAAGTATCAATCATTCATTAACATGAACCTGTTGGAAGTTGCTCAACCAAGGAATAAATTAGGAGTGACAGTATCAAAATCTAAATGTTAATTTTGTTGGTGGCATCCAGTGTAAGTCTGAAGAGATCTCTCATCGCGTGTCTCTTCACCAACTTGCCATAGGTTGCCCTCCCAATCCTCACCACCTTGTCCTCCACCTCTAGCCGGTTGCCACAGCCATTGCCATCCCTGGAACCCCTCAGCATTGCTTTCAGCACGCTCTCATTCCCGCCGACCGCATCAGCAACACTCTCTGCTACGAGGGCCTCGCTTGGAACTCGCCTTCCCCATTTCCTCATCAGCTTATCAGAATCAAACAAGGCGGAGTATGAGCTCCAGAATGACGCACGCAAGAACGCCTTTTGCCTCTCCTTCGCCATAGACTTCCTCATCTTCTCCTCCAGACGCACCACCACTGCTCCTATGTCTCCTCCACTGGCCAAATCGTTCTCTGACTTAAGGATTTCCTGCCTAAGAATGGAATCCTCGGCTTCAAACCTGCACCGATCACACTTGCATTCGAATCCCCAAGCTCTGGATGCTTCCCTGCGCTTGCTCACTAGCACAAGCACATCAAAGTATGGAAATGTGATCTCCTCCCCGGCTTTGATGTCCCTGGACGCGTGGACAATGGCATGGTCCCCGATGTGAGTGCGCCGGGCATTGGGGTGGCAGGAGTGGTTGATGAACGACGGCAAGACCCAGAGCCCCACGCCACAGTTGACGACACCATTGTTACCAAGCACATCGGCGGCTGGCGCGTCCTCAGTCAAGCAGTTCACGTCGAGCACCTTCAAGATCCTGTCCACATGAACAGCCTCCTGTGTCCCCATCTCCCTCGCCGCGCTGGTACCATCACTGAGACTGTCACCCTCAATTTCATTCCTGAAAATTGCCATGTCCGGGACGACAAGCTCGTCCTGCCGCTCCTCACCGGTGGACAGAGTATAGATCAAAGCCGCCGTCTTCGGACATTTCTCTGCAGCTTCGAGCACCTTGCCGACAAAGTCCTTCCATACGAACATCTTCTCGTCGCTGTCGGCGGCATCAGGAATCACTCCTCTCCCGATCGCCACCGCCTTGGCGATTACCAAAGTAGCCCCCGCCTCGACGTTCTTCACAGCGAAAACCCCTCGGCCGCCGTGCGGGGACCGGCGCACCTCCACAGACCCGACGTACTCCGCTAGATCCGGGAATTTCCCGGCGAACCCTGCGAGCACCCACTCGGACAGGTCCACCGCTCCGCTCCTCGCCTGCGCCTCCAGGCGCCTGCACTGCTCGGCGAGCTCCCGCGCCTCGTCCGCGGCGCCGCCGCCGCCTCCGGAGGCGAGCGCTGCCGCGCGGAAGCAGTCGGCCGCGGCGGCGTACCGGCCTAGGCCGCGCAGGAGCGCGCCCTTGGAGAGCAGCGCGCCGGGGTGGGCCGGCTCGGCCGCAAGCGCGGCGTCGCAGTCGGCGAGCCCGCCGGCGGCATCCCCGAGCCGCGCGCGGGCATCGGCGCGGTGCGCGAGCGTGGAGCAGAGCACGCGGCGGTCGTCGCTGGAGGAGGCGGCGTCGATTATGCTGGAGCAGACGGCGACGTACTCCCTCCAGTCCTCCTTGAACAGCAGCTGCGTCGCGCGGCTCCGCAGATGCTGCAGCGTGTCGTTGTCGAGGCCGCCGTCCTGGATTCCGGCCATATCTCCTCCGGTGCCGGGGGCTGCGGGGTGGGGGCGTCGTGAGATTAATGCACTTTGTCTGGGCTGCTTGGTTGGTGGGTGGAGCTGGGAGTGGCGCACTCTGCGTGGGCGGCTGGGCTGGGCGCGGCGATGTCGGAGTTCTGCTTCTGGTTGGGAAAATTTGAATGCGATGGACTGGGCTACTCGAGCTGGAGTAACGGCTATCAGTTGTCAGTGTAGGTCAGCTCAGTAATGGTGTTTTTTATTTCGTGTTAAATAGTCATCATTATTTCAGGATCTAGAATGGTTGGATTTGAAATCGCTGGTACTGGTAGCAATTGATCACTCCATTAAAAATTGTAAGCCTTTTTATTTATATCCTAAGTTAATGTCTTCTAATTTAACCAAGTCTATAAAAATATATTATCTACAATATCAACAATCTACTATTTTTAGTTGGACTAATTTGTAGTAGTTGTGACTAATAATGTACCGTGTGGCACTTCCTCTATTAAAATTGTATATGTCGTTTAAGATTTGTCCGACGAAGTGTCAAACTTCTCTCACTCTTGCTAGATTTATATAAAAACATATTAATATCTTTTAGTACTTAGATCTATTATAAAGCCGTAATTCACAAGGGCTTTAATAAAAATTATATTATATTGTTTACAGACCTAGTTAAGGTGAGAGAAATTAACTTAATATAAAACTCAAGGGACGTATGTTTTGGAATGGAGGAAGTAGATGTCTATGCATTTTTCAATGAATTGCTCAAAGGGAACAAATTTTGCTTTAAAGGAAAACGAAATAATTTAGAGCATGTTAGTTTGGGCTTTTTATGGGAAAAGTATCCAAATATTTTACATGAAAAAAATATTGTAATAAAAAATCTTAAAATATGATTTAATCTTAGAAAATTCATAAAAATTGTGTATTATAATTAGTCGACACTGATCGTCCAGAGTACGTAGGAACGCCAGTGGAGGACCATAGTGGGTGTTGGTCCCCTGTCCTGGATAAAATTTCAAAGTAGTTATGTTAGCATGCGTTGAGAATATGATCAGGGCACTCAAATTCATGTATTTACATAAAGGGAAAAAAACACTAGTTTGCTAGATAGGCAATAATCCAGGTGTTTGGTTTTTTTGTTGATGTTAAGGCAACATGTAATTTTGTTAATATTTTTATAGAAAAATATAAAATTATCACTTGTGAGTTGTCCTTTTAGTTATACGATTTAGTTGTCTAGATTATTGCCTATAAATTCGAGCACCTAAAATACCCCACTCCCTTTTATATAATGAGCACATAAATATATCTATGTTTTTGCATGTTTCTTTGTGCGTTTATAGATAAATATATATAATGCCACTTCTCCTATATTTTGTGCCTAAACTTTAAAATGATTTCAGGCAACACTCTTATACTACCAATTAGTACACGTAAATTATTACTTTTATGATTTATGATTTATATTTTTATCATAACATATCAAAAATTTGTCCTTATCTGACTACAGAAATAATTGTAAATTGTTAAATTTTTTTTGTGCGACACGTCAGATTTTGTCAGGTTTGTAGTTTTGTCTGATAGTTTTTTTTTTATTCTCAGAACCAAAAATTACAGATTGTGTCTACAGAAAATTGCAAACGAACTAAAGGTGCAATTTTAATATAAAATATATGCCTGAAATGAAACTAAAATTTAGGCACTTGAATTTTAGCAAATTGCATAAGAGATATTTTGGGAGAATATTTTTGAAGTGTACAAGTCGAAGATTCGAGGATAGGTGGGCACTCGAGCACATGTAGTGATAGTGATTAGCTTATAGAGACACCTTCCGTTTTTATTTGCGTTCATTGCTGGGAAAAGTCTAGCGGATTTCAAAGATCATTCCGAGATTACAGCTCTTACGGTCAAAACTCAAATGATCTTTGATGGGAAAAATGATCATTGAAGAATACGTGCCATGTTTTTTTCTCTCTCTCCAGCGGTTCCTTGGTCCCTAATCCTCAGTCAGTCAGTCAGTCGCTCTCGGATAGGTGGAAATGTGACTAGAGAGAGTCAGTCTAGCACTGTGACGGAAGCGGATAGGTGGAAATGATCTTTGATGGATCCATGTACGGTCCAAGTCACTCACAGCAAATTCTTCAGTATCTCAGCATGTCGTCGTGTGGTATGCCGTAAGCGCATGGTAGTCCAGGAGTCCTGGCTCCTGGGGCAAGGAAGGAACCGGGCACCCGCGAGGCCGCGACCCCTTTGATCGCCATGGCCGCGTCGCCGTCACGACGACTGACCACTGACGCCAAGATGAGACAGCGCCACCGCCTTTGTCGCCCCTGTATAAAGTCCCCACCTGCCCGTCACTGGCCTCCGCCGAGGCAGCGATGGCGGCAACACCGGCCTGGGACTGGGAGGAATCCCTCATTTTCTTCCTGCAGCCGCTCTTCCTCCACGGCGTGAGCGCCGCGTCCCACCTTTTCCTGGCGCTCGCCGTCGCGGGGCGCTTGCTCTTTCGCCGCCTCTCCGCCGGCCGGACAAAGGACGGGGAGGTGGGCGGGAGGAGATGCTAGCCGCGGCGTTGGCCGGTTCCGGTACTGCTACGGGGTCTCTGTCTGCACCACGTGGGCTCTGGCGGCGTCCGAGGTCCTCCTCGCCGCCTACTCCTGGTACGCGAACGGCGGCGCCGGGTGGTGGCGCGACGCGGTCGCCGAACGGGTGGACGCGGCCGCGCGCGCGGTGTCGTGGCTGCTGCTCGCCGTGTACCTGCAGTTCGATGTCGGGCGGCGTCGGCGCCAGGAGCGGTTTCCCGCGCCACTCAGGCTTTGGTGGGCGCTCTTCACGCTGCTCTCCGTCGTCGCCGTCGGCGTTCACGCGGTGACGAGTCTCGACGGGTTTATCGTGCCCGGTCGGTCGTGGGCGCTCGACGCGGTCTCTGTTACTGCAGCACTGGTTCTACTCTCAGCTGGGTACTTCCTCGGAAGGAAGGAGGGGGAGGGACGCGGCCATGCTTCCGAGGAGCAGGAGCCTCTGCTGAACGGCGAGCACGGGGCGGCCGATGACGACGATGAGAACAGCAGCAGCAGCGCCGCCGACGCATCTCTGTTCACTGGCGCCGGCTTTCTTAGCGTGCTCACCTTCTCTTGGATGGGGCCCCTGCTCGGCGTGGGCCACCGGAAGACCCTCGCCCTGGAGGATGTCCCGGGCCTCGAACCAGGCGACAGCGTTGCTGGCGTCCTCCCGCCCTTCAAGGCCAACCTTGAGGCGCTCACCCGCGAAGTCAACGGCGACGGCGGCAGGTCGAGCCGGAAGGTCGTCACTGCGTTCACGCTCACCAAGGCCCTGCTGCGCACCATATGGTGGAACGTCGCGGTGACCGCGTTCTACACGCTGGTCTACTGCGTCGCCGCCTACGTCGGGCCGTACCTCATAGACTCCCTGGTGCAGTACCTGTACCTCAGCGGCGACGAGAGGTACGCGGGCAAGGGGCAGCTTCTCGTACCGGCCTTCGTCGTGGCCAAGGTGCTCGAGTGCCTGTCGCAGCGGCACTTGTTCTTCCGGCTGCAGCAGGCCGGGATACGCGCGCGGTCGGCGCTCGTCGCCGTCGTGTACCAGAAGAGCCTCGCGCTCTCCAGCCAGTCGAGGCGGAGTCGCACGAGCGGAGAGATGATCAACATCGTCAGCGTCGACGCCGACCGCGTCGGCATCTTCTCATGGTACCTGCACGAGGTCTGGCAAGTACCGCTGCAAACAGGCATGGCGATGTTCATCCTGTACTCCACCCTCGGGCTCGCCTCGCTCGCCGCGCTCGGTGCCACCGTGGCCATCAGCCTCGCCACCGTGCCCCTGGGAAGAATGCAGGAGAGGTTCCAGGAGAAGCTGATGGACAGCAAGGATGCGAGGATGAAGGCGACGTCAGAGAGCCTTCACAGCATGAGGATCCTGAAGCTGCAGGGGTGGGAAATGAGATTCCTGTCCAAGGTCATCGAGCTGAGGAAGACAGAGGCGAACTGGCTAAAGAGATACCTCTACACGTCGGCCACCATGACCTTCGTCTTCTGGGGCACCCCGACCTTCGTCGCCGTGGTGACCTTCGGAGCCTGCATGCTCATGGGGATCCCCTTGGAGACGGGGAAGCTGCTGTCTGCACTGGCCACGTTCCGCGTGCTGCAGGAACCGATATACGAACTCCCTGGCACTATTGCGATGGTGATCAAGACCAAGGTGTCTCTTGACAGGATAGCATCGTTCCTGTGCCTCGACGAGCTGCCCAGTGATGCCGTGCAGAGGCTTCCACGTGGCAGCTCTGCTGACTTTGCCGTCAGCGTCAGCAACGGGTGCTTCTCATGGGAAGCCTCGCCTGAAGTTCCAACACTCAAGGACCTCAACTTCCAAGCTAGTCCAGGCATGCGCGTTGCAGTCTGTGGGACGGTTGGCTCCGGCAAATCCAGCTTGCTATCCTGCATTCTTGGGCCTCGTTCACTTCCCCATCCCAACCCAAAATATTTCCTCTTCCACCCATCACATCAAATCTTTCGACGCATGCATGGAGCATTAAATGTAGGTGAAAAAGATAACTAATTGCATAGTTTGTCTGTAAATGTCGGAACGAATCTTTTGAGCCTAGTTAGTCCATGATTGGACAAATTTTGTCAAATAACAACGAAAGATGCTACAGTAACTTTTCACCTACTTTTCGCGAAGTGAACACACACCCTTGGTGAGATTCCAAAGTTGTCGGGAGAGGTACGGACCTGTGGGACAACAGCTTATGTCAGCCAGTCGGCCTGGATACAAAGCGGCAAAATTCAGGAGAACATACTGTTTGGTAAGGAGATGAACAGAGAGAAGTACGACAGAGTCCTCCAGTCATGCGCGCTGAAGAAAGACCTGGAGTGTTACAATAGATCTCAACCGAATTGGCCTAACGGCCAACTCGGACCCTTTGACCGCGTCCTGATCGGGGATGCTTAACCGACTCCTAGTCGGTGGGCCCCTGTCGCGCAGCCCTATAAAAAGGAGGTGGGGGCCAGGGGCACAGAACACGAGGTTCACCGCCACAGTAGCTACCCCACCTCGAAACCCTACCGATCGGGAAGGCGCTGCCAGCGATGGGAAAGTTCCACCGACTTCGACACCGACGCCAGACCTCACTGCTACCCCTACACCGACGGTCAGCCACTCTCACTTCTCTCTCCTCCCTCTCTCTCTCTCTATCCAGTAGATCGTGTCCTACGAGTTGATTATCAACAAATGTACCCATCTAGATATAAGGCTAAGTGATCCTATAATCTAACATTGGTATCAAGAGCCTGGTTGTTTACTATTGGTAGATCTAGTACAGAAGAAATAGTTTTCGATCTCGAATCGGAAGAAAGAAAAGATCAGAGAGAAAGGAAAATTAAGAAGGAGATGACCGGATCGGTTTTGATTCGGCAGAGAAAAGTAACCCTAACCCTAGAAAGTCAAAGGGATGGATGAGAGGTTTCCCACCTGGGGCCCGGCCATCGCGTCCTCGCCGCCGGCCGTCTCCATGGCCGGCGCGCGGGACAGAGAGAGTCGAGCCATGGGCTCGGGCTCAAGCACAAAGGGGAGCCACGGGCTCCAGCAAAGAGCGCCACCGAGGCGCCACTCGACGGCGTCGCGCGCGGCTCTGGCCGCACGCGTGCGCTAGCGAGGGGAACCACGGTGGCGCTACCTGTCCTCCGCGGGTCGCCATGAACGGTGGCGCCCGCTGCCTTCTCTCGCTGTGGCGAAGCTGAAAGAGAAGAGGGAGGCGAGAGAGGCGACAATGAGTGGAGATTAGGGTTAGTAGACTGCGGCTCGGTCTTTTTGATCGGCCGAGAAGCAAGGCGAGCCGTCCGATTGAAATGGACAGTCAGGGTTCGCTCGGGCCAGACATAGCCTAGGCGGGCGAAAGAAATCCCGGCCCAGGCCCAGGTTGCGGCCTGGGACGCGGGAGCGCATGGCGCGCGGCTCGGCCTTGGGCCGTTTTCGTCAAGTGGGCCGCAGGCGAGCGCTCGGGCGAACTGGGTTGGGGACGAACGCGCATATGGCTGGGCCTCGGGCTGGTTGCTCAGCTGGGCCGCGACAGCGCAGTGCACGTGGAGGTTTTCGGCCCAATTGCAAAATAAAGCTTATGATTTTGTTTTATTCCTTTTCAGAAGTATTTTTTTGGAAGTATTTCATCTAGTTTTGTTCTCTGCTCAATTTCGACCCAACGGAATAAATTGTTTAGAGACTAGATAAGCAAATTGAGATGCTTATGAAAAGTAGATAAAGTTTGTTCTTCATGTTTTCGCTACAAAGAAAATGTTTATTGTTTTCTCATTAAATCTGAACCAACGGGAGGATTTAATTTGAAGAGCATTTATAATTATTCAGTAAATGATAAAAAGTTTATCCTCCAATTAAAATTGGAACTAATTAGAGGAATAGTCGGTTTATAGTTAAGATAAGTTATAATATTATTATTTTCTGACAACATTGAGGATAATAATATTATAAGCCTATTTATAAGTTAAAGGTTAAAGTTAATTATGATATTGTTATTTTCTAACCAACGTTGATGACAACAATATTATAATTCTATGAGTTTTATGTTTAAAGTTTAAATCTCTGATAAATTTTGCATCAAAATGATCAATTTTCAGAGAATAGAAAAGAAACAAGAGATGCTCCAGAGCGAGCAGAATGTAATGTATTTTCATGTTTCCGCTGCAATAGTGATGATCCTCAAAATTAAATTCGAACCAACGGGAGAATTTAATTTTGAAGAGAGTTATAAAATAATAGAGTTTTCATATGTTAATTCTATTTTTGCCCAACAGTGATGTGGAATTAATGTAGAAGAATGATATTTTATTCTATTTCTGCCCAACGGTGATATAGAATAGAAATGAAAGATTTTAAAGCTTAATGCGCATGTTTTTAACCAGACCAATGTAGGGTTAATTTCATGCTCATTATTATTGATGATTATTGATTAATGTTTTTCAAACAAAGAACTTCATGTCTTTATTCTTGAAGGATGAAAAGGAAATAAGCTGGGTACTTGTGACTCATGAAAAGTTTAAATTTTTGCAGAAAGAATGCCATTGAATAAGGGACTTCGTTCTCTTTAAAGAATGGCTTCAAAAGAAAAGAATTCTAGTATATTGATCCAAGAAAGAGAACATTAAGAATTTATTTTAAAAGATGCCTTTTATGTACTCTTAAAAAGTTTTTATCATCGTAATATGAAATGTAATAAGTGACATGCATGTTTAATTTGACCAACGTCGAATTAAGCATGTGTGTTAAAGAGTATTTGGATTTATTTCTAAATTTGATGATTGAATATGAGCCAATATTGAAATTTATGTCCCTTCAAGAAAAATTATCTCGCATGGCGGGAAAAAGTTTGTGATAGTACCCGCATGACGGGAAAAGTTTGAGAAAATAACCGCATGACGGGGTGAAGATGGCATAGTACTTGTATTAATTAATCCTGTATGGCGGGAGAAGTTTGACATAGTACTTATCCTGCACGGCAGGAGAAAGTTGTGATGACTCATGTGCTTGACAGTGCTTTTCTATTGTGTCATAGTAATTAAGCACTCAATGAGTTTAAGGAGAACATAAAGTTATAGACAAACCTCGAGATAAGAATGACATGCAAGTGTGACTTGCGAAAGTATTAATGATAAAAGACTCTGTTAAGTTTTTGAAGTGAAATGAGAAAAAAGTACTCCCATACGATTTAAGAAATAATTTTATTTGTATGATGTAATCATGTGGGTGAGGTAAGTAATCAAAGTTTCCTCATTCACAAGAGTTCTGAATAGTTTTCGAAATTATGGTAGAAAAGTTCGTACCACATTTCGAGGGGAAGAAAGGTGAGATCAATTAAGAAAGACAATTAAGAAAGATACTTCCCCATAATTCAGACAATGCGATGCATACTAAAGTGATCTATAAAAGATGAATGTGATCGTCGGGGGAGTAAGACGGTCATAATATCGATACCCCTAAAGTAAAGAAATAGCTTTTACAGTTCCAATATAAAGATAGCATAGTCGGTCAGTATTCATACTGGACGCATTCAGAGTTATTAAGACGGTGCTAAACGCGCCATATGAGTTTTAGCAGATTAAACCCAAAATAAGAAAGTTTAAAGATGGGACAATCTGGGGGAGCATGGTACAAAGAGACCTAACTCCACAAGGAGGATGAATAATATAATCAAGGATCTTGTTACACAGGACCTTATAGAATCAATTGTCTTTTGGCAATAAAGATCAAGAAATGCTAGTTGCTAAGGCTCTAGAAAGTCTCAAAAAATAAGAAAATCAGATATTTCTGATGACTATAAAGTCTGTGGTAGTGAAATTCAAATGGAGGGTAATCCCACCTCATTTGAAGAAACCATGAGAGACGTTCACTCGTCTAAGTGGTAAGAAGCAAAGAAAGATAAAATGAAATTGATGATACCAATAATATTTTAGGATTCATAATAAATTCCTAAGGAGCTAAAACAGTAGGCTATAATGGGTCTATAAGACTAAATGTGACTCCAAAGGGAATATGTAAAGATGTAGAGCGCGACTTGAATCAAAAAGTTTTGCGCAAACCGAATGAATAGATTACAATGAGTGCTAGTGACACATTATGATCTGAGTTACATCAGATGAAAGTAAAGACGATATTTCCCAAACGGAATTTTATGAAAATGATTACGTGGCACAACCTAGAGGTTTTGTCATGGAAAGAAAAGAACATAAGGGATGCCACCTGTAGGAATCTCTTATGGACTAGAGTAAATCTCTAGACAATGGCATTTAAAGTTGAAGAGTCAATTGAAATTTTTGGGTTAAAGAGAATGAGAGGACAATTGCATTTGTACAAAGTTATAGAATGAGAAATTCATTTTCTAATCCTGTGTATGTGGATGACATCTTACTTGTTAGTAGTGATATCAATCTACTGCATGAGAAGAAGAAGCTCTTGTCCTCAAGATACAATAAGAAAGTTCTCGGTGAAATGTCTCTCGTTATAAGGATTGAAACTCACCGATATAGAAGAAAAGGGGTATTAGAAATATCGCATAGACATGCTAAGAAAAGTTTCTAAAGAAATAAAGTACCTATGCGGACAAACATATGCCTGTTTCTATGGTCAAGAGTAATATTTTTAGGAACTTTAGTGTTCCAAAAGGCAATGTAAAATTGTTATAGATGGACGTCCTATATGCTCTAACTGTTGAAAGCTTAATGAGTACACAGATAAGTTATTACCCTGACACAGTTCATATATCCGGGTTATTTTGGCAAAAGTCCAGTCCAGATATAGATAACTGGAATGGAGTTAATAATGTCGGCCTCATGCTAAGAAAGAAAGAACAAGTACTCTTAAGTAATTGTGGGTACAAATGTTGATTTTTGGCGAGATGTTTAGTGAAACCCACATAGTAGCTAACACTCGCAGTTGAAGTTTTATTGTGGAAAAGCTCTAAAGAAACAGTTTTAGTATCATCAGTGATGCAAAGTTATAGTATAACATGACATGAGGCTAAGGGACAGGCAAAAAGGTTAAATAACTTTACCCAGAATTGATAATGGTTGTCAACAGCAATAACCATTTAAGTAGTTTGCTCCTAAGACAACAGGTCAAGTGTACTGCCAAACACATTGACATTAAAGTTATACGTTGTAAAGGAGAAAGTCCGGAATCATACTAAATGGTATTGAACATATAAGTAACAAGAAAGTGCTTGTGGATCCGCTTACTAAAGGCTTACCACCCAGTGTGTTCAGAGAACACACAGTCGACATGGATTTATGGTATAGCCTATGATTTTTGGACAATAAAGGGCCCAAAGTTAAAGAATCTGTTTCAGATCAGAGATGTGTATTGTAGCTGTTAAATCTATCGGCGACTGACCGTGACGATGATGCATGCTCTATACACTGATTTATGATGGAACAAATAAAAGTGAAAGCAATTAAAGTCAAAGTTTAAAGTTAAATGATAAGTTGAGATAAGGGGGAGAATGTTAGAATAGATCTCAACCGAATTGGCCCAACGGCCAACTCGGACCCTTTGACCGCGTCCTGATCGGGGATGCTTAACCGACTCCTAGTCGGTGGGTCCCTGTCGCACAGCCCTATAAAGAGGAGGTGGGGGCCAGGGGCACAGAACACGAGGTTCACCGTCACAGTAGCTACCCCACCTCGAAACCCTACCGATCGGGAAGGCGCTGCCAGTGATGGGAAAGTTCCACCGACTTCGACACCGACGCCGGACCTCACTGCTACCCTACACCGACGGTCAGCCACTCTCACTTCTCTCTCCTCCCTCTCCCTCTCTCTATCCAGCAGATCGTGTCCTACAAGTTGATTATCAACAGATGTACTCATCTAGATCTAAGGCTAAGTGATCCTATAATCTAACACTGGAGATCTTGCCGTTTGGTGACCAGACAGTCATTGGCGAGCGTGGCATCAATCTTAGTGGCGGCCAGAAGCAGAGGATCCAGATAGCCCGCGCTCTGTATAAGGATGCTGACATCTATTTGTTCGATGATCCGTTCAGTGCAGTGGATGCGCATACCGGATCCCACCTTTTTAAGGTACATGATTTATTGATTTGATCAATTTTTTTGCGAGGTATTGATTTGTTCAAATGGCTATGCTTCATCGTTTATGATTGTTCATAGAAGTTTGATGACATAACATATTGCTAGATCCTTACGATTTTTGTTTTGAAGGAATGCTTGCTTGTGGATTTGGCTACAAAAACAGTGGTTTATGTCACTCATCAGATTGAATTCCTACCTGCCGCCGATCTCATTCTTGTGAGAATTTCTTGGTAAAGTTTTAATCTATGATTCTTACCATAAAAACTTATGACTTCTTATAAACTTAGTTTGTGATATAGGTAATGAAAGATGGGAGAATAGTACAGGCTGGAAAATATGACGAAATACTGGGTTCAGGTGAAGAGCTCATGGAGCTAGTTGGTGCCCACAAGGAGTCTCTAACAGCATTGGATGTGATCGACGCCATGAATGGAGGAAATGTATCCTCCTCTCCCAGTGGCAGAAAGAAGCCGAATCTGTCCAGATCACTGTCATTAGCTGAGAAGAAACATGAAGCCAACGAGGATGAAGGAAATGGTGCTCGGAGTGGACAGCTGGTGCAGGAGGAAGAAAGGGAGAAAGGCAGGGTGGGGTTCTGGGTCTACTGGAAGTACCTCACGCTAGCTTACAAGGGTGCTCTTGTACCCTTGGTGTTGCTAGCACAGATACTTTTTCAAGTAATTCAGATTGCGAGCAATTACTGGATGGCTTGGGCTGCTCCGTTGTCAGAGGATGTTGAGCCTCCGGTGAGCATGCCGACGCTGCTCAGTGTCTATGTGACGCTGGCTCTTGGAAGCTCGTTGTGCATCCTCGTAAGATCACTGCTCCTTGCAACAGCTGGGTACAAGACAGCGACTTTGTTATTCAACAAGATGCATTTGTCCATATTCAGAGCTCCTATGTCTTTCTTCGATTCCACTCCGAGCGGGCGCATCTTGAACAGGGCAAGTCGTATTTCGTCGGACTCGGATCAAATGTTGTTAGTTCAATTCATTTGCCTGTACTTATGCTAGCTAATTCATGTATTAAAAAAAATTGCAGGCTTCAACTGATCAAAGCGAAGTGGACACCAACATTGCTGACCAGATGGGAACTGTTGCATTTTCCATCATTCAGCTTGTCGGAATTATTGTGGTGATGTCTCAGGTTGCATGGCAGGTCTTTGTGGTTTTCATCCCTGTATTTGCTGCCTGTGTCTGGTATCAGGTACTACTTTTTTACCGATCTTATTGTCCTCCTTGTTAAATAAACTGCAGGATCACCCACATCTCATCTTAACTTTTTGCAGCGATACTACATTGACACGGCTAGGGAGCTGCAAAGGCTAGTAGGAGTTTGTTATGCTCCTATCATACAACATTTTGCTGAATCAATAGCAGGGTCAAGTACCATTAGAAGCTTCGGCAAGGAAAATCAGTTTGTGTCAGCTAACAGCCGTCTAACAGATGCCTACTCTCGGCCCAAATTCTACAACGCTGGAGCAAGGGAGTGGCTTTGCTTTCGTCTGGATGTGCTGTCATCTCTTGTATTTGCCTTCTCTTTGATCTTTTTGATCAATCTACCAACTGGTCTCATTGATCCAGGTATATAATTATATATCATGTTAATTTTGAACAATATTGGATGGCAGTAAAGTGGATAGGATTTGATGTGGCTTCATAAGTAACATTACGAGCAACTTTCAGGTATTGCTGGTCTTGCTATCACATACGGGCTTAGTCTGAACACGTTGCAAGCACAGGTTGTATGGAGTATGTGCACTTTGGAGAACAAGATTATATCAGTGGAGAGAATTCTACAGTACATAAGCGTTCCTGCAGAACCCCCGCTTGTCATGTCAGAAAATAAGTTGGCTCATAACTGGCCATCTAATGGAGAAATTCAGCTCCATAATCTCCATGTAAATCCCTCATCCTTTTACCGTCATGTTCTATTCCATTTTTTCTCCTCCGTGCTAGAATAGTGTTCTAAGAAACTAGTGTTCTAAGCAATACTAGATTTATTTATTTTTTGGTCTGTTGCAGGTGAAATATGCACCACAGTTGCCATTTGTTCTGAAGGGCCTTACAGTCACTTTTCCGGGTGGCATGAAGACTGGTATAGTTGGAAGAACAGGAAGTGGCAAATCAACCCTCATTCAGTCCCTCTTCCGTATTGTTGACCCTACTGTCGGTCAGATACTAATAGATGGCGTCGACATCTGCACAATTGGACTACATGATCTGAGATCCAGACTGAGCATCATTCCACAAGAGCCGACAATGTTTGAAGGAACTGTCAGAAGCAACCTTGATCCTCTTGGGGAGTACTCTGATGATCAAATCTGGGAGGTAGCTTAACCTCCCAAATTTTACCTAAGTTTCTATGACATTCCATTTTTTTTCTCATAAGGAAAGGAAATAGTTGAAATATCAATGTTTTGCTCTTGATTTCCAGGCTTTGGATTGTTGTCAGCTAGGGGATGAAGTTAGGAAGCAGGAGCTGAAGCTTGACTCACCAGGTCTGAATCTGATATCCTTACATCGAGTCATGCAGTTCAGAGTTACTACTTTTCTTGTATCTTTCACGTGTTTTTCGAACATAGTGCTAGTTTTGCAAAAATGAAAGAATGGAGGCACACGGTACTGAATATTCTTGGTTGGATTGCAGTGATAGAGAATGGCGAGAACTGGAGCGTTGGCCAGCGTCAGCTCGTGTGCCTTGGTAGGGTAATTCTGAAACGGAGGAAGGTTCTTGTTCTGGACGAAGCCACCGCTTCAGTGGATACTGCTACCGACAACTTGATCCAGAGAACACTGAGGCAGCAGTTTAAAGAGACGACCGTCATCACGATAGCGCACAGGATCTCCTCCGTTCTTGACAGCGACATGGTGCTGCTCCTTGACAACGGTTAGTGCCACAGACAGCAGTTACTACCTGATGCCTTTGGGTCTTTTGTTGTGATGACGCTGTGCTGTTGCTTGCAGGCGTGGCCGTCGAGCACGACAGGCCCAACAAATTGCTGGAGGATAAGTCGTCTCTGTTCTCAAAGCTCGTAGCAGAATACACCATGCGGGCGGCGCATTAAGAGAAACAAGGATGGCCTGCTCCTCCGGTAGAAGCGACGGCCACGTCACCCGTAATTTTTTCAGCCGTCCGATCTCCCATCTTGTGGCCGAGATTGGTCGGGACCGCTTCGGTCCGAAACTGCTTCTCGTGTTTCCCAGCTCATTCTCCGGCTTCTTGTCTACTTTTGCTTGCCTTCTCTGCCTTCGCGTGAGAATCTGCCCAACCAGATATATACTCGTGCTTCCAACTTCTCCTTCCCTCCACCTCTCCTTCCCGATACTTCTCCTTCTGCCTCGCGACTCTTCCCCTCCCCCGCACCGTGCCGAGCCGCACGTCCGCTCGCCCTCGGCGAGGCCGCGCTCGCTCCCGCCGGAGTCGCCCCCTCCCGGCTAGATCGCGGCCGCCGACCAGCGCGCTGCCCTCTCCGGTCCCGGGGCAGCGGCAACCCGACCTAGGGTTTCGGCCCTTCCTCAGCGGCGGCAGCACCAGCACCGGCAGCCCCACTCCCTTCTCCCCCACCCCCGGCCCCGCGTGGTGGCGCGACGCGGGCGGACACCGTCACTGGCCACGCCCGTCCCCCTCCACGCGACCTCCTGGACACAGTCGGCGCGGCTCTGCTCTCCCTCGATTTGTCCGCTCGCTGGTTTACTCCCCCTCTCTTTCTCCCCCTCTCTCCTCATGTGGGATGTGCAGGGACACAGGACCAGTCTACATGCTTACTGCGAGTTTTTGTTGTTCTGTGAGTCCTGATCTGCTCGGTTGGGTTACGACAAAGATCTGAGCACATGAGCATCTCAGTGAGATTTGTTTCACACCATGTGCACTGCGGTGCTGATGTTTTTGGGTTCATTGTTTGGATTCCAGCCATGTGCAGTGATGAGTACGATGTCCTATTGTTATCACATTTAAAATTGAGGGAATGGGCTACTGCTATGATGATTGCACCGTAAATTAGGTTTATTTGTGTTCCGTGTAATGATCATGGTGTACCTTTCCGCACATTACATCTCTTTGTTTTTAGATGCATGAGGCAATGCTCATGACCTATGATCATTCTTCCAATCTTCCTCTTACATCTTTTTATTATCTTGGGACCTTAGGCATCTTTTTATTATCTTCAGACCTTAGGCAATGACCATGTCCTGTTTTGGTACTATCTTTGCTATCGCTTTTTCCATGTCCCATGATAGCTGAGGCAATGGTCAATTGGTTGCCTCTGTTTCCTTGCATTCATTCTCTGTTCTGTTTTCACACACCAATGAGAGATATTACTGACTGCCTATTACTATCAAAACTGGGGCAAAATGCCTGCTCTTAGTTATGACATCTGAGATTGTCCTGTCATTTCCTGTGATGATTTCTTCCTTTGCCTTTTGGTTACCTGTGACAGCAGATTATACACTATTGCTTCTGAGCATATGCCCTGTTCCCAAGGATTACATTGACATACACTTTGGTGGTGTCCAGTCACTTTTGGTTCTCATGTTCCTTTGATTTTTTGTGGGTACCAATTTTGTGCTTCCTTGTGCTCTACTTGCTTTTATCTTGGTCCAGTTAATGTTTCCGTTGATATTTTTGGAAACATTGACAACGCTTGGATGCTGCTTCGTACGAAGAAAGCTCATGCATCTTTTTCCGACCAATGTTGCAGTACCACTAATAGTTGCAATGTTTTTTCAGACCAGTAAGCGGTATATTTGTTGGTTATGTAGTTTGAAGCATCCTATTGCCGTGTGTTCCTTGAGTATGCATGAGATTAATTTTGGGTGCTATGGGCACAGCTGAAAAACACTGATCTTTGTTACATTGATTCACGCATGCATAAAAAAAGGGTATATAGGTTCATAAATTCAGTACCAGGTACAATCTTCAGTTTCTATATTCATCCAAGACATGCCTAAAATTTCTTTTCTGCATATTGCACGATCTCCCTATGTTTTAGGTAAACAGAGCAATTTATGTTTACATGGGTATCCTACTCATACCATGCTCTTACTATTACGAAGATCCTAACTCTTATGAATTGTTCATGTTTATCAATAGTGCACTTTTCCTATCTTTATCACGACTATGGAACATGCTGCTACAGCAACAGAGAAAGGTTCGGCTGTTTGTACTGACTACCTTAATGTGGTCGATTCAAAAATTTTATGCCTTAATTAGTCGATTATGATATTCTGCTCTGTTTCTTTTTCCGTACTATTAGCATGGAAAATATGATGCGTCCGCCACTGTTACTGCATTTAATTTATTTGCCAACACCAGTCGCCTCACCAGCTGCTAAGATTGTGTATAGTCAGTCCAGACCATATGCCTACATATGAGGAATGATTTTATTTACCTGTCCAAACACTTGCCATTCGATTGACATAGTTCATTTGGTTTATTTTCCCTGATTGACATAGTTCATTTGGTTTATTTTCCCTGCAGATCAGGGCCTCTCAGGTGCTTGACGATTCTTAGGCCCAGCGCAAATCGCTTGCATTTTGCCCCATTTCTTATACTGCACTGGATGCACTCTACATGGTGCTGCACTGCATATGCTGAACAAAAAAATAGGTACTGGATACATGAACATCACATAATTTTCCAAGCATTTCAAATCGTGTTGAGTACCATATGCATGCGAAACCCTTTTTTCCCGATGCTTCATATAGCGATGTCACCCTCTCATGTCACAGCTTTCCATTGCTAATGTGGGCTATAAGTATATAATAGCATGCTATTCTGATGGCGCAAATTTACCAAAAAGTTTCATGCATCTATGCTGCTTTGTGCTTCAAATTCACTGTAAATTGGTTGCAGTTAAGATCAGCCGTTGGATTGACATACATTCAATTGGCCGTGTTATTTTCTATGCAAATGATTGAATTCCAATGTTTGCATTTTTTTTGGATGAAAATTATACAAACATTTAATTATGTTTGCTTCACAGACCCATTAGATTTCCATTTATGATTCCATGTATTAATGCCTTTTACATATGTTGTCCGATCCTGTCTTTGTATTGCGTAACTTGATGTTGGCTCTAGGTGTGGATGGTTTTTGTTGCGATTGTGATAAAAAGGGCCCTCTGTGCCACTAATTTATGGTTCCCAGATCTCTTCCATGCAGCTAAAGTATAGGATAACCATGTTGACATGATTCACAGTGACTGCATCATCAGGTCTCCAATCCTAGCCCCAAATCTATAGATTATTGCAATTGGATTTTTCTTATTATTTCTGTGTTTGGTTTTTGGGATTATTTGAAATAATTTGTAATTTGAAGAGTAGACCAACATTATGATTCCTTTGTACTTTGCCATTTATTGGTGCAAAAACGGGTCTAATTGCAACAGTGTAGCTCCTACAAAATAGTAAGGGTGAACCAGCAGCTTCCAAATAAAATTAATATAGTTGGATATGAACAACCTTTGACTACACTCCCACTTAAGATGTCCAACCGATTAAAGAATGTGTTCACATGTCTGCCTCTAAATTACATTTAAAAAGATTAGTAACAAATCTAGAAACGAGGAACCTGGTCTATATTGAAGTAAGTTTCAATAAGTTGGCTGTGCTGAATACTTTCAGCTCACGGCATTTTTGTTCCCTGCTAAAACCTATAGGTTTCGCAGCTTAGAAGCTTTGGGCCAGTTTTATTTCTACTGCTCTCAACTGTTGGTTTGGGCATGCAGTTTTTTTTGTAGTTTGCTATTGATGATATTATTATCACAGAGAACTCTTGCTTGGTATATTTGAGTCTGGTTACTTAGACTGGCCAATAATGTAGTACGTATAGATCTTTGGACTACGATTTTCTGATCTTTGATTCTATATACATGTATGGTTTTATTAGTGAGCGCTTCTTATGTTTAGATAATCTGCATAGTTTAAATATACCAGTCCGCGCCGTTGATCCGAGGGGTAATTCTGCATTTGGTGCTTCATCCATGCTGCAGCCTCCAAACAACAAGCTTAGTACGATTAAGGTAATGGACAATCTAAATAAATTATGTCTTCTGGATTATCTCAGGAATCAGGACCTCTCTTAACCCAGTATCTGACTATTATGATCTTCCTTATGTTATCTCTAGGTTAAGCATGGTGACAGTGGTCCGCTTGAGAAAATGAAGGTGCAGAGACAACTGGTTGTTACAACTCCACCTTTCCGGCGTTTGAAGAAAAGAGAAAACGATGATTCATCTGTTGGGTATATTCGCATTACACAGTCCAGTGCAGTGCCCAAAAATGATTTGGTTAATGGTCTGTTGCTTGACCTTATCTTCTGCCGTTTTTCTCCCTCCGCATTCTGGATGTAGTAGTTTAGCTGATCCTTGCCTGAAATGCTATATACAGTCCATTTTTTTTCTACACTCGCGGGTGCTTGCACCACAATGAGTACCTCCCTAAAGGGAATTGTGTTTACCTCTCCGAACAAAGCAAGAGGAACTCTCTCCTTACGTTTAAGTTTTTTTAGGGTCTAAACCGAGAGGACTATGTTTGGATATAAATCTATCAGTTTATTACAGCAACAAGAACTAAGAAATAGAAATATTGATCACTATTTTTATGCATCTTTGAGGTATGTGTTGTTTTATATTCAAATATTAGGAATCTTGGTTGTACAGATCTTTTCTACGGTAGCAATTGGATATAACATCCTATGTCAGTTTGCCTTATATTCTCTCTTGCAGCACTAAAACGTCTACACAGTTCAGGCGCATCCTATTTCGTTTCAAGCATAGATCTGCCTCTCTTATTTCCCATATCTTAATCTATGTCCAGCATATTTCACTAACGAAAAGGGCTTTCACATACTACTATGCTATTTAGTGCCTACTAATTCTATATTTAGTTTAGTTTATACAAATACATGGCTGACAGCTTCTTGTACTGTTACAGATACACCATGCAAGGTCCCAAGTTCCTCAGCGAGCTACCAAAGGGTAGGTGCTTCAGTCCCATCACTGTCCGGGTTATCAGAAAATGGACTCATCATGACAGCAGTGGTCAAGGCGTCCCTCTATATGTGGGCATGGTTCTAGCAGATACACAGGTATTGATTATATACGCTTAGAACCAGAAAGAACTCATTTTCCATCACACATTGGACAAATCTATGCATTATGCTTACCTATTACATTTGTTGCTCACTCCAATACTGGGTTAATAATTAAACACATGTTTGCAATTGTAGGGGCATGCTATGTATGTTGAAATTGCAGATGATCTCATTGGAGAAATAGCATGCCTGTTCGACGTTGGAAAAGTTTACGTACTGAAGAAATTTGTTGTCAACAATGCAAAAAAAGTTATAGAGCCATAGACAGGAACCTACTGATAAACATCTCGCAGCACACAACAGTCCAGGTGGTGCCAAATCCTCCAACTTCCATTCCTAAATATATTTACAGGATTACTCCGCTACCAGCCATAAAACCAGTCCGGTTTGTTTACAACTACACAGGTAGACTATATCTCTCAATACCTCTTTTGCATAGTTACAGACATTTGTTCCATCCTGGACATTATATCTGATACAGTCTCATCATTACCTTTCAAGATACCATTGGATACCTCATCAAATATAAAGCAGCACACACCTTTGTACCCAAAAATAAAGAGAAGGCCAAAACACTTAGGGAGATCTACATCAAGGATCTAAGGTATATCCATGTTATGGTTATTAACAGTTATAGATTACTAGCACTTCTGTTTTGAAGCCTTAATTCATATGCAGTGACAATGTGATGCAAGTTACTCTGTGGGGCGACCAAGCTACAGGCTTCAACATTAGCAATATCTACGATAGAGAAGCTGGGAACCTCATTGTGTGCCTTATCGTTGGTTGCTATCCACGAGAGGATTTGATGAACAACAGTAAGTTCTTGTACCTATGCTTGGTTCACATTGGCAAACATACACACAGTAAAATCTGCACACTAAAAGCCTTATGAAGTGCACTCATGATAAAACAATGCCATGTTACAGATAAACCATGCCTAAGTGGGAGTCCTGCCTGCTCCTGCTACCTGAACCCCAATATCCCAGAGGCGCAGCCTTTTCACCGCAGGTAACAGCCATTTCAGCTATACACCACATGCTATTAATCCTGAAACAGATATAATAATAGATCTCTCATTAACAGGTTCAAGAATACACCAGTCTACATCGAAGAACCAGAACCGACAGAAGAGCAAAATCTAGCTCCAGTTGAGGACATTCAACTTCCACAGAAGACGATAGCTGATCTTGCTCGTGTTGATCCCTTTGATGAAAAGGTGCATAGTCCGCATACTATTTCTTTCACCTCTTCGTGTATGATTGGTTACATCTTTTCTAAATACAGTCTCTGGATCTTCAAACATTAACATAGCCTAACCCCTGAACCATTACACAGTGAAACTAACATACAATCTCTGCACAGGAACCAGGACCATTCAAGTGTGTTGTAACCGTTGTTTGTATTACAAACACCAGCAGCTGGTGGTACATGGCCTGCAGGCCATGCAAGAAGAAGGCCGACCAACAGATAGATGGGAGCTACAGGTGCCCAAAATGTGGAGGCAGCAACACCGCTCCTAGGTATTAATTACCCAAAAAAGATCGCAACCTCACTTCATACATGGATTGCTTAGTTAACCTATAACCAAAAAAAATACAGGTACTTACTGCATTTCATAGGAAAGGACGATACTAGCGAGGCATCATTTCTAGCCTATGATGATGAAGCTTACCAGATGATTCAGAAAGAGTGTGAGGCAGTTGTTAACCCACTCCACAAAAGAGAGGCCTTGCCACAGCAGTTACAAAGCATCATGGACAAGACATATATTCTATCTGTTGATCTCACTGATGAATCCTGCCAGACTACTAAGATACGAGAGTATCAGGTCAAAGCTGTTCTAGAAAGGCCCTCAAAGCGTCCTTTCACACAGAGGACCACTGCAGCTTACCATGATCCGCAGAGGCCAGCAAGTTCGACTGCTCTCATCGCTACCCCACCGTCTCACAGTGAGGTCCTGCAGATTGAATATCCAGCACAGTCTGTAAGTAACATTAAGATTCATCCACTCATTTATGCTTGAATCAATATACAACATATAACATCGTGTCGGTCATCTGTTCTACAGACTCCAGTTCCTGCCTCACAAATAGACCATCATGCTCCCAAAGACGATAGCAGCAGGTACACAGTTCTCTGTATGCATCAGCTATCAGTACATGCCAAGTATGATTGAGCCACTTACTAAACATAGCAACACACCCTTGACCAATACTGTGTTATTATTAGATCTACAACAAAGCACAGTGTCGCTCACAGAAGGTTGTTACATGAGGACAGTTCACCAATCAAGGTCAGTTGTCATCGCTACAACGGTTTAGAATTCTAGACACATTAACAGCTCATGGTGCCTCCAAACACTAACCCTACAGTTCTTAGCAGCACACTGCAGGAGGCGATGACGAACCAGAAAATACTCAGCCTAGCGACACAGATACTGAAGACACCACTCCTTTGGAGCCCCCCCAAAAAAGGTTAGCTTACTTTCTCGCAGACCCAAAACATACAAATATCCGTTACTAAATACCGAAAATATTACAAGGCAAAATCTGACACCCAGACTGATGATGCAGGCGCATCACAGGAGTAGGGCAGTGCACCTTATATGAAAAAGGTAAACAGTTACGGCCCCATAAATACATATACACACTGCCAAATAAATTGATCTCCTCTACTTTACAGATTCAGTTAGCCTCACCGTCGACGGTTCACGCTAACTATAAGCTTCTGTTAACTTTGTAGTAACAGTGTGATAGCCCAATGCAGAAACCTTTTGCAATGGATAAGAGACTATATCTCTCCCTGCCGCTCCACCAGATGCTTTTGCGCTTTGTTCATGTGTATAGAACCAAACTGGAATGCGGTGCTTCTAGCTTCTGTAAACTAGCAATGGATGTCTATTGTCTGTATAATTTGTAGACGTCCTGCCTCTTATGTAATGCTGAACATAGATATGTCAGCAGCGTATCCAAGAGCCTAGGTCATGATAACCACTTACAGCTAGGACTACTGACTAATGTGCTTGCTGCTGTATGAAAACCTCCCATTTGCAGCAGACACTGCACATGTAGGCGTCTTACATGAGCCACACAGCAGTAGTCATCTTAATAGTCATTGTAGTAGTGTAACCACATCTGTGCTCAACATCTTTGTGCTGCTAATATGATCATCATGTAATCATATGCTAATTATCTATCCTTATCTGTTTTCGATCCCACTTTTTCATGATCTCGGTTCGCCATACACACATAGGAACTAAGAAAAATAGATGCCCATGAGGTAAACCAAAAAAAGGGGAAAGCTCACTCCTAGGACTCCCCACGGTTCATTCTGCGCTGTGCCGCCACCATTCTCTCTCAGAATTCTTCCTACCGTTTAAGTACCGTAGCAGCATGCTGGCCAACCATACGGGCGCGCGAAGGCGCGCGCCCCGCTACTAGTTTAACCCAACAAGCCGGGGGCTGAACCCATGCAAGTTTTTCGGCTACGTCGCCCCGAATTCACCGAGCGTGTCCACCTCAGCGTTGTCAGCCTCGCGCGTCTTCTGATTGGTTCCCCTCCCATCGGCTTGCGCCCGCGCCTTTGGCTCGCCTCTCGTCCGTCGCCGTCGGCCAAAAAAAGCCGCGCCTTTCCCCATCCTCTTCCTCGCTCGCTCCGTCCCCACGCGGCGGTGGAGTCTGCGGTGCCGCCTCCCGCGGTGCACGCGGTCAACCCCACGCAGGCGGTGCCTGCAGCCATGCCGTCCGCCTACTAGCCCCTCCACCACATCGTGTATCTCTCCCTCTCCCTCTCCCTTGCGCGCACAGCGCCGCCGGCCTAGGGTTTCGCCGATGCGTGACCGGCCATACTAGATGGGGCGGCCAGCGGGTGGCGCACGCCGCAGCGGCCGGCATTGCCTGCTCGCGTCGCGTGGACGGCCACCGCCGGTGACTCCGGCGCAGGTGCCCATCGACGCACCTTCCTCCCATCGGCCCTCGCTCTTCTTCTCCACCAAACCCTACCTGCCTATGCTTGCTCCGGCTGCGGGTGGCCTCTTCCTCCGCCGGACGTGGTCGCGGCGGCTCAGCTCGGCGGCGCGGTACAACAACAACAACATAGCCTTTTGTCCCAAGCAAGTTAGGGTAGGCTAGAGATGAAACCCAAAAGAGACGAGAAACAGGGAGACACATAAAGGGACATAAAGGGCACAAGACAAAAGATGTCACTGTTCAGGCACGTTGATTGCTAATCTCCAAGCGCTCCTGTCCATAGCTAAATCCTTGGGGATATTCCACTCCTTAAGATCTCTCTTAACGGACTCGTCCCAAGTTAGTTTAGGTCGACCTCTACCGCTCTTTACATTATCGGCCCGCTTTAGAACTCCACTACGCACCGGCGCCTCAGGAGGCCTCCGTTGGACATGTCCAAACCATCTCAACCGATGTTGAATCAATTTCTTCTCAATTGGTGCCACCCCAACCCTATCCCGAATATCGTCGTTCTGTACTCTATCCTTCCTTGTGTGCCCACAACACCAACGCAACATACGCATCTCCGCTACACTCAATTGCTGGACATGTCGCCTTTTTGTAGGCCAACACTCAGCACCATATAACATCGCCGGACGAATCGCCGTCCTATAGAACTTACCTTTCAGCTTCTGAGGCACCCTTTTGTCACAGAGAACGCCAGAAGCTTGACGCCATTTCAACCAGCCGGCTGAAATTCTATGCCTAACATCTTCATCAATGTCTCCATCCTTTTGTAGCATCGACCCTAAATACCGAAAAGTATCCTTGTTGGCCACCACTTGTCCATCGAGGCTAACGTCTCCCTCCTCGTGCCTAGTCGCGCTGAAATCGCACCTCATATACTCGGTCTTAGTCCTACTAAGTCTGAACTCTTTCGACTCTAACGTGTGCCTCCATAGTTCTAACTTCCTATTAACTCCCGCTCTACTGTCGTCAACTAGCACCACATCATCAGCAAAGAGCATACACTAAGGGATATCACCTCGTATGTCCCTTATGACCTCATCCATCACCGAAGCAAATAAATAAGGGCTTAAAGCTGACCCCTGAACCTGCCTTTTCTCCTCCATCTCATCGCTCCTCCTCAGATTCTCGCTCCCTCCATCTTCCCCCTTTGGATACGCGATTCAACGAGAGATGGTGCACTCCCGCAGAGGACGCACGTCGCTGCCCACACAGCACGGTCTACAGATCCGCCGGGTCCTCAGCCGTCCGTCCCCGTCGTCGGCTATTTCCCTTCGCCACGCCCTGCCCTCCCTCCCATCTGTATTTGATTTGCGATTCAGATTGAGGGATATGGTGTATGTACCTACAGATTTAGCCATTTAGGCCTTCAGATGTGCAGTGTGATGTCCTTATCTACATTTTTTTAGGTTCTCCTTCATTTCATGATCCTGCTCCCATTTTTTTGCCAAGACTTTTTTCTGCCTGCGGATGAATGAAACCGAGGTTTGATGTTTGCCTTTCTGGTTTGATCATTGAATTGAGGTTACCAATTCTTTGTTCAAACACAAGGCGCTGTCTTAGCTTACTTTTCTACAAATTATGGTTTCTTATTTACCAGGTTCAAAAACATGTTAGTTAACTGAAATTGTGCTTTTGTTTTTTCCATGTCTAAGTTTGATTGCAGTAAAGGGATAGACGTTACATGCTCCTCACAATATTGAAGTCTTTTAGGCTCTCAGCAATTTTGCTGTATCTTACCTGTTGCTAATTCATGTTGCTCTCTGTGCGTACGTGATTGGAGAGTCTCCTCTCCTTGCTTTGCCTCCACGAATATTATCTGAAAGGTACGGTATTTGCTCTTTCGTTACAAGGAACGAATTTCATACCATATTAACTGTTTCCTTACTCCAGGATTTGAGGCAATGATCCATCTCAATTGACATTAAGAGATAAGACAATGTGCACTCATACATTCATATTTGTAGCCTAAAAAATTTCTCAGTTCAGCAGCAGCAACAGATTTAATACATGATTTAGGCTCATCATGGTTAGATTAATTTTTAACCTGCCCGAAGTTACATGGAACTTAGACAAAAATGATTTCAGGTTTGTGCATGACCCCAGAATGTCTGAGAAGTCTGGGCATCAGGCAAAGGGCGGTGCCCGTGCTGCCTCCTCGAGCCACAGCCCAAAATAGGCCATCTTCCAACAAATTCAGGTGAACCTAATGACCTACCTCCTGCCTTCATCTTCTGTGCATGCATAACAAACGCTAATTAGTAAACAGATTTAGCATTTAGTATGGTCGTTATCGCACCCATGTTTCATCTGTGATTTATTTTCATCAATAAATTTCTGCAGTAATATTGTCATCCTTTATTCTGGTTCCAATCCAGTATTTGAGTCGTTTGACAAATCAGTGCAGCTACATCTAGAGAGGTGGCCCTTCTTAAGTCTAACTGCTGACTGCTACAAATAGTGCTGTTTCCCACTCTGCCGTTGTGATCTAAAGCTTTTGGCTAATCTAAGATACAATAGAGGTTCCTTTTCCGGCCATATTTAGCACCCCCAGCATTACAGTCTTATGGCTTATTTCAACAGAAAATTATACGCGCGAGCCACTGTGTAGCCTTAGTGAGTTCTACTCATCCAGCCTGCATGCTCTGTTTCCAATCATGACTGCTATTAATCCTACGAAAGCAAACGCTAAAAAAAAAGACAAACCACTGAATTTTGAATTACCAGGATCTCTTGATTTTTGGGGCATACAATAACATTCCATGTATATTCCGATTGCAGCTCCCTCATTATTGTGATTCCTTTTTTTAGGTGCCCAAATGATTCTTCCATCTACCATCGTTTATAGGAATTTTTCCAGGCTTATAGATTACAGGTACAGACTGCATTTTAGAACCGCAGCCTAATTATTCCAAACCATAATCTGATCTACGCTTATACAGTTTGGTTGTTGCCATTTGTATTTAACAGTCTTGCAAAACACGACAATAGTTCAGTCATACATAATGTTATTATAGATGCATCCAGCACAGGTAACCACCAGCCGAGCAACACAAGAGCAGCCAAATACCATTCTTTTCGGTTCCAGTGTTTCATTTTTTTCTTGGTTATACGAACAACATGTCCATTTCCAGTTTTCAAATCTAAGCTCCCACATTTTTCAGACTTTGACCAATCTTTAAAAATTACAAGTACAGACTGCTTTCCCTTGCATTTTTCCATCTTCCTTTCTCCTCTTCCTCTCGCAGTCGCTGGTACAGCCAAACACACAATATTCGGCTAATGCTTTAGTCCGAAATAACTCTTAGTTGATCTGTGCAGCGACACAAGCTTTAGAATCACTGCAGATGACTATGCCAATCAATGCCCAAGGTACCATGCACCTTTCTCATGTAGCAGCAACAGCTGATCCTCCATGGACACAGATGCTTCAGGCTACGAACCAAGATACTCAGATCATCATCATTGGCCGTCTACTATATGTGGAGTTATTCTATCAAGCACTCTGTACATAAAACAACGTACCACTGTTGCCTGTGACATTGCACAATGTTGAAAACCATCATGTACCAGCCGTGCCTCTGCCACCTATTTCTTTTTTGAAGGATCTGTGCCACCTGTATTGTCATGGTATGTAAAATTAGGATGTTGCACCACCTATGAGACTCATCTATGTAATGTTACAACCAGTTGTGCAGTATTAGATGCTTAATTTATCTTGCTAAACATCTACCATTCTTATATATATACTGATCCATCCATACACGTTCCCGTTTCAACAGGTCCTCCTATATGCTTCATCTTATATCTTAAACCAGTTTAGTCTGCAGATTTGTAGCTGCACGTGCTTCGACAAGGACCCCAAAATAGGTAACCAATAAGCTTCCCACTCATCTTCGTTAGATTTACTTCATACTACAGCCTAGAGCCTGAACAGATAGGCCCAGTTCTTGACAATAATCACCAAAGGAGCATCATTTACGCAGTCATTACCCTAGCTTCCCCTCCGTTTTTTTATTACATACGCTGTGACCATGATGCATACCGCCTATTATTGCCGTAACCAAATCCTACACTTAACCAAACCAATTTAGTTTCCTGCCATGGTTACGCCCCCAATTTTTTTGGCCTACTGAAATGCTCAGCTGTTTTCCTTTTGAGATTATATTCTCAGATTCTTCTCGTTTATTGTTATTGTTTTTTAATTATTATTTATAATTGTTAACCAAAACCACTCGGGTTTTTTTGGTTACAAAGTAAATCGTGTTACTGACCGGTTCCTTTTTTTCTCTGTCAGCGGGTGGTGCTGCTGGTTCTAAGATGTCATGGACACCAATCATGCCGTGGTTTCACGGTTCCAGCCTGGGCTGCTCATGGAGGACAATGTCCTGACACACTCTAGTGAGCAAGACTTTGCATAACTACCGTTTCACGCGGTCTTATTTTTGTTTATATGGATGCTACTTCGCCTGCCCTATCTGCGTGTGAAGTCTACATGCACCTAATGCAGGTGGGCAGTCAGAGTAGGCTTCTGACAACCTTCCCCACACGCCCCAGGGTGTTTGCTCAAACTCAGGCCATATGAATTTGCTATTTTTGGACACACTGACGACATGGGAACCTCGATTTATGATATTGTATTGACCATCGCCTCCCAGAATTAGAATTTAATCAACTTGGTTTTCATGAAAAAAAATTATGGTTGCTTCTATGTCCTGAACTCCGATTTTGACGATGCTTCGTATCTGTGTGCTTAATTCAGTTTCCAATGCATTTTGGGGGCTTTGAGCGTTGGTCAGGACAGTTTGGGTTCTGATGGCGCACGTCGGCCTGTCCCTCCAAGGTACATGCTTAATCTAGAGCACACATTTTAAAGATTTTCCCTTAGAGATTTGGACACCCACAGTCTCTAAGCTGCATGCTTAATCTATAGCCATGTATTAAGGGTTTGTCAGCACAAATTTAGACATTCACATAGAGGGCTGACATAACCTATCATCTCTTTCCCCCCTTTCATTCCTGCCTGCATAACATATACTTATCTCATTCCTGCCTGCATAGCACACAGTTATCTCTGATATTTATGTATTTATAATTAGCAGATAGATATTTGTAGTTCTCCAACCATATATTTCCTAGCACTAATAGTTCCCACTCGGCGCGCAAGGCAATATTAGCCAATGTAAGCTTCTTCTCCATATTTGCTTCTCTTGACCCCTTTTTTCTCAGGACAGCAAGATATCAACAGCAGTTTCGTATGGCAGAGGGACACGAATTTGGAAAACCACCGAATCATTTTTTTGATAGAGACAATTTTTGCAAGGTATTTGCTTTATGGCCATCCCTTGAGTGTTGTTTCATTCTTTATCCAAACGTTTCCTTTGCAGATTTCCACCCTCCTATATTCTTTCATTGTGTTTAATTATATGTGCCTCAATCAATACATGTTGCTACTAATGGGCCATAGGGTTCCTTTATTGAGTAGTATCTTCCTTGATAGTGTAATTATTTAGTCTTTCATGAAAATCCATAGTAAAAACTGCGGTGCATATTCCCTGTACGTGAAATGCTTCGTTAGACACCTGGGGATTAGAAGCCAGTACTTAAGTAGACAAAATCCCTCTTCTGCTATGTAAAGTCACTGCCTCATCATGCCTATTTCTTATTTTAGCCTTTAGCAATGACCTTTTGGTTCTTCCGCCGCTACATTTCTGATACTCCAACAAACCCTTGTACTCGGACAACCAAGCTACACCTATAGAAGCTTATCTTAAATTTCCTTTGTAATGTGTTAAAATTACACATCGTGCTTGGGTTGTTTCCAAAAGTAGTCTGTTGTTGATTAATCTGTTTTTTAGCTGCTATGCGTTATACTTCATCTTCATGTTAATGTTTAGGCTTATCTTAAACTCTGATATGTCTTTTTAAGTTCTCCTCACGTCCCTGCTTACAGACTGTACACACCGTTGGTTGATTGTGGCTGGTGGCCTGATACGGTGAACAAGCTCAACTCACCACTTGGGTTGGGCAACCTAAGGACGACGGCCAGTTTCAAGGCCCGGGGGCTGACATAGATGAGGACCTCTCGTGGTAAAGTTTTACTTACCATAAAGCTTTGCATATGTACACACATCCTTTGAAACTTTTGGGTTCCCTGTTCTTACTAAACTAAGGCACGGCTCTTTTCACAGGGACAAACAAATTCCTTCTCAACAACAATGAATCGCAACCCCAATCTCAGTTATTGAAGAAGATGACAACACTGTGCTTGGAGCCATGAGGTTAATGTAAACTGTCAGCACAGAGTTCCCAGACCATACCAGGCGTGACATCTCCCCAGAGATTATTTAAGAGACAATCAACGACGAAATCTAAGTTACCATCCAACTCCAAAATTGATATCAGCCCCTACAACATATGTCCTCTTTCCATTTTGTTTTCGGTCCATAAATGACACATGTATCCAATCACTCTGTAACATATCTATATTCGGCTCTTTCTCTGATCTTGCTCCCCTGTGAACCTTGCACACATTTTTTTTGTGCCCAAACATTTGTCACCTAATTCACACGCAGGGGCGAGCGAATTGTACTTCAACATGTGTGCACATCAATGTGGTTTAGTCATCCAGATTATTACTATAAGACCTATAAAGTTAGTATTAATCCTAATCGATAGTATTTTCCTCTCGGTGCGCAGGGGCGCACCATTCCTACTAGTACATAACATAGCAGACGATTGAAGATGATTCTTTCGTCTACCCATCAGTTGAGGCAGACCAAGTCATCGAAAATGAATAAAATTTACTATTACCGGATTGCGCTAGTCCAAGTCCAAGCACAACCGTGGCGATCTTCTCAAAAGAAAAACCCAACTACAAGCAGCGAGAGGGATTACAGAGCAGATGGGTAGCAGTTATTTATCACATTAAAAATAAAACTCATAAATACAGATACTTGGCAAATTATTTTTATTTTAACAGAAAAACTAATATTTTTATAACAGTACATATCAAATTACATTTTCAGAACGGCAGCTGTCACAGAACCTCGTAAATTATGATGACCCACATGTACCTGTCATTGTCATAATGACCTCTGACAGCCATACTTATATTCCTCATAACTTAAAATGCTTGATTTCCTCCGATCAGGATCTAATTATAGGAGTATTGCAATATTATAACAGTTTATTCAAAATAATATCAGAGTAAAAGAGCGGAAGTCTTACATAACTTAAGTTTACAAACCACAGTTTCAAACCTTCAAACTATACGTAGCATTATTACAAACCAGTAGTAGTGGAGTATCAGTAGTAACTTTATTACAACACCCAAACGAGGTGCCTTGCTCAGAGGTCACACAACCTACTCGTCGTCACTTTCTTCAGCAACAACGGTCATGCAACAAGGCTCAAAACAGACTTGCTCATGAACCGCACCTGCAACAAGGGTTTAACAAACCCTGAGTACTGAGGGTACTCAACAAGACTTACCCGACTAAGAAAGATTTCAAGGGCATGCTAGCTCTAGGGAATAAGGTATGGTTATAATAAGATTTAAAGTTCTTTTGTAGAAAAGCTTACTAAGGTAAGTCCTTACTTTCAACATTTTACTTTTACTATTGATAATTTGCTATCAGATTCTATATGATCCTAAACTAGATCAATTACTTCTTATCAAATTCTTTCTCATTTCTTCAACATATTCCATTTCTTCACTACGATGTTGGTGCAAGGTCAAGACTCCTTTCTCGTGGAGTAACGACGATTCGAACCGCTTGATTTACCCAGCTGGGACTTCCTAACCACACGATATATGTAGAACCAAATCTTGCATATATCAACTCTTACTTGGGTCGCCCAAAACCAAAAACGTGTCCATCACCACCCGAGAGCACAATACTCCTCGAACCCGGCCCAATTCTAGCCCCGAGGGTACACGCTACTCTCGCCATCTCTCCACTCCCAGTGCGAGGTTAGACGTTCTCGTGATGGAATAGCCGAGTAAGGCTTGCCCAACATAGGTACGTGGCTAGTACTATTAAAAACTCCTTACTCGAGGGCTAACAATGGACGGTCCTTAACTGATAAGGCGGAAACACTACATTGAGACTCCATTCCCAATGCAAGTTAGCAGTGGCCAAACCATCCACCCAATCTCAAGTTCATTCTTATATTTCAGTATCCATCAAGTTATGCCATCAGAGTGCCATTTAAAACATCTCATTTTAAAAGCCTAACTTAATAAGCATGGCGAAGCATAACTATGCATTTTTTTTAAAAAACAAGTACCAAGGGGGATATCACAATAATCAAGGATGGTAATGCAACAACTGGGTTATCACTCAACTCCTAATTACTTAATGCAGTAAACCATAGTACCAGTGATAAAGAATTGTAAAAACTCAAGGAAGGGTTTAGATGCACCGGGGCTTGCCTTGCTCAGACGAGACGACTGGTTCAGGCTCAACAACACCGACGTCCGGTGCAGAACCCGCTGACGATGGCTCTTCTCCGGAAGCTTGCTCGACAACATTTACTTCCTCGAAAGCGGGAACTACACGAGAATATGACATGCTTTAACATGATGTGGTAATAAACACGATGCTTGATGATGATATGTCATGATTAATAACTTGAGTACAACTTTCCTTCGCGGTACAGTTGCAAACCAACAGAACTCACTAACTAACAGTAATTTACATTAAGTAACATTATTACTTCATAAAGAACATATTAATCATGAGCTCAAACAAGTAATTAAGGTGCCAAGGATCATTAAAGGTTAATGACCCAAGGTCATCACTCAATCAAAAAGGGCACACAACACTTAAAGTTATCAATTTAAACATTTAGTCAATTACTTAAACAATTAAGGCATAAATTAAGAATAAATTAAACTTTATATAATTGAGTTCAAACTTCTCTTACAGATTGATCATAGTCTAAAATAGTGTCAAAACAAATTTCATGATTTTTGGATTAATATTTTAATTACTAAAATTCCTAGAAGTTGCATTTAACATTTAATTGAGCTAATTATTGCTCAAGCAAAAAGTACTCAAAATTGGCATTTAATATTTTTCCTAGATAGGTTACACTCTGAAAAGCTTACACAAAAATTTTTATAATTTTTGGAGGTATAAACAATTCTCTACAAAATTCCAAAGTAATACAATTTTAACTCAAAAAGGAAAAAGAAAAACAAATTCTTTTCTAGATTTCGCCCGAACCGGCCCAGCTCGGTCCAGCAAGCGGCCCGGTCGCGTGCACCCGCGTGCTCGCGCGCTGCCGTTGCTGCTGCCCTGCCAGCGACTGACGAGGCGGCCCCACTCGCCAGCCAGGTCAACTCTGGCAACGGCGGCGCTAACCAACTGCAAGCTCGCCGTCGACACCCTCTCCGGCGATGCGGTCTTCACCAAGATGCTCTTCTCCTCACCATGAACTCACTGACACCTTAAGCGTCGCTTTTACCGAGCCCTAGCGCAAGCAGCCGCGACGACAGCGGAGGGAAGCTCGTCGGCGCGACGGCACGACGACGACCCACGATACGACACGGTAGAGCTTAAACCAAAATGAGCGTCGCGCTCAGGAGCTCACCCCGCACATGATGATGCGCTCAAACGAGACGTGGAGACAGCGGAAGAGGCTTGGCCATAGCGGCGGCGCTCCAGGACATGAACTGAGGCGGCGCGGTGATGCTCCGGGGGTTCCTGTGGATTAGCGATCAATCCAACGAGTCGAACGCAACCACGGCCTCAAGAGGAAGCTATACGTGAAGACGCTATCGAAAAACTCTCACCGGAAACGGATGGCGACGGTGGCGTGCTTGCGACGGAGCTTCTTGCCGGACTCGAGGAAGAAGGGATTGCGTCGGACGCTACGGTGAACAAGACAAGGTGGAATCGAGCTCAACAGACGCGCAAGCTCGAGGCAAAATTGTTGGTAAGGTGGAGTGGCAAGAGGTGGTGCGACGGTGATGAATTTCGCCGGCGGGTGAACTCGTCGGCAACGATGGCGAAAGAGAAAAAACGGTGACGACGTCGGTCGTTTATATAGAAGAAGCCGGGCAATAGCAGGGCAACACGAAGTAGAGAAGTGTGGCGACGTCCAGGAGCTACTGACAGCCACGACGATGCCTGGAAGCGGCCGGAAAGGCCACGACGGGTCTCGTCGGCGCCCATGCCGCGCGCTGCTCTGTTCCCATTGGTTCGGTACTGTAGCACCCCCTGACTCTGAAACCCTAAACTGAATTTTTGAAATTACTTTTGATTTTGCAGAAGAACTTGAAAAATTCCCAAGATATGAAATCTTCAGAATTTCAAGCTCTACAACTTTCATGTTGAAAACTTTTTCAATTTTTGCCTCCATTTTGAAATTTGGATTTGGGGATGAAAAGGGGTCAAATTTGAAATTTGCTTCTTTTCAAAATTACTCTAAACTTTACACTAAAACTTTGAAAACTCAAAACACAAAACATGTAGCCCTTGAAAAGATCTATAAACTTGGTTTTAAACTTTTTCCCAAATTTTGCTTAGATTTTGAATTATTCAAAAAGGGGTAAAACAAAGGATTTGAATTTTTAGGTTTTCGGAAGAATTTCAAATTGAAACTTGTTGCTATATTAGTTGGTGATTATTTAATGATCATACCATCATCCAAGGGCATCATCGAGTCAAGCATCACATGTTTGACCAAATGCCACTCTTGGTTGACTAAGTTGACTTTTGAAAATCGTTTAATAATTCCCCAAATTTGAATTCAAATTCGAATCGAAAAACTTATGACAAGTTTTGGATTCCAAATTCAAACTCAAACTTGAAGCTTCATTTTATGGGTTGGACTTAAGTTCATACCCTACACTTGGCACTAGTGTATAACACAGTCATACACCCCAAATTACGTAGGACACAAACTAAGTATTTGCGGTGACATTCGAAATTAGGGTTTTTGATTCGAGTCACACATCACAGAAACACATTCAATCTATGAAATGTAAACTTATTTTAGTTGATGCCCATCATGGTTGACCTAATCATGAATGCTTTGCAGTGCATATGATGACATGGCCAAATTTTAGTTACTATAACACCATAGGTGTTATAGAAGTGCTAGTGTCCGGATGTCCGAACGGACGCCTGCGCACTGCACTCCGATTCGCACGCTCCACGCGGGGCCCGTGCTGCCCGAGCGACAAGAGGGGAAGGGGGCGACGCCTCCGATTCGGAAGGACCCGGCCGCGGCGTCGTATGGATTCCCTGCTAGCGCCGGGAGGAGGACACACGAGACGATGCAGCAGAAGGCGAGGAGGAGAGATGCAACACCCGATCTGCTTTTGAAACATCAAAATGCAATAAGTTTCAACATACGTCTAAAGGCAGATAAAACAATTAAAACATGCTTCTAAAACACTTGAAAAAAAACCTAAAAACACTTGAAGACCATTGCAAATATATGCATCATCCAGATAAAACACATGTAACGTATTTGTGAAATATACGCAACATCCAAATAAACACACTTGCAACATGTGTCCGGAAAACACAGATGAAACATTAGTAACAAACCTTTGCAATATACGTGTACAACCTTGCAACATATGCAACATCCCCGATCTACTTTTGCAACATCCATCTGAAACACTTCCAACATACCTCTAAAACATCTGAAACACTCGAAACATACTCTTGCAACATGCGCTTTTAGCAAAATATGGCACCCAGGCGGGCAGAGCACGGCACAGCGGGATTCGGCTATGCGGTCGCGGTGGAGAAGGAGGATGGCAGTGGGTGGACGGCTATGCGGCCCCCCGTGAGCGGCTGCACTGCCTCCGGTTGCCGGCTAGTGGCTGCCCCCACGATAGGGCGCACGTGATGCCCGCGGTGGAGGCGACAACAGCAGTCCGGTGGTGCGGCCTCGCGCGACGAGCATGCCGCGACGGTGCGGTCGTGGGGGAGCACGTCGCGGCGGTGGTGGAGAGGAAGGCCGGCGGGAGCCGTGCGGGAGCCGCGGCGGAGCCAGGCGCGAAGCGCAGTCACGGTGATGCGTGATTTTTTTAATCTTCGGTGACTGGAGGGGAGCGGATAGGCTTTTGGACGTTGGGTCCACCAACAGGGGCATCCGACGTGAACGGACGTTTGGTTCCAGCATTACCGTTTCCAGAAACTATGCCTTTTCATCATGTCACAAGTAGTGGCATGACTAAACGAATACTACTACCGTAATTGGCACACTAATCATGAACTGATCAACACATTAGCACTTATAAAAACTAATCTTGCATCGGAATAACTAAGTAATAATATAACATACTAATAAGAGCCTAAATTTATTTACTAATGACTAAGATAAAAAAATGTGGATGAGCTTGTCACATAGATTTTTAGGAGCATGCTCATTCAACATCTCTAGGGAATATTCCCTTTTGGTGATTGCTCCTGTCTAAGTCGCTTGCGAAAAAAAAACTATTTATCCATGGATCGTTGTCTCCCCGTCCACGGTATATGGCAAACCAAACATACCCCTATTTCAAGCACCAACAAAAAAAGAAAAGAACAATGTAATTCAAGAATTGATGGTGCATAGGCATAGGAAAAAAGAGCAAATCATTGAGCAGGAGACGCGCAAAAGTGATGATGGCAGCATATCGCTTACCTCCCCAACTCCACAAAGAGGTTCATGTTGAGGCAATGCCACCACATAATAGATCTAGCGGGCTACAAGACACCGAGCAGGTTGTGCAAACAAAGTCATTCACAAGAACTTCAATTGTCGAGAATCTAATCATAGACATCATGACTATTGACTAATTTATCAAGCATATCTCTTTATCGGTATCACCACCTTTGTTGCAAACGCTACCAAACTTGTTAGAAAATAAGATGGTTGAGAAAACACAAACAATCAAACACCCACAGAACTGGGATAGTGGCACTGCTAGATAGCCAACGAAAAAGCTCTAGATAGAAAAGAGAAAAAAAAATACCAGGAAGAACTCAATACAACTGGCACAAAGAAGTGACTGAGAAAAGCTAAGAGATCTATCTCCATCGAGATGATGCTTCAAGGTCAAACGAGTTTAATCGCTTAGCACAACACTTTGTTCGTTCGCTAACCAACCACAAGATGGAAGCACTAGACTAGTGGCCCTAATCAAGCATAGCCGCATAGGCAACCTAAGAAGGTGAAGAAAACTTGAAAGAGGGTGACATAGTTAGAAGTTTTTCTTGGATAGGCCTTGTTCAGCTTGCCTTTCAACATGTTGATCTTTTGGTGGCGTCAACTTTCTTTTTGGTACTCGATTCAAAAAAAAAAACTTTCTTTTTGGTACTGGCTGTAGCAAGAAAACATAATGAATTTCTCAAAATTTATTCGTGTTCACCCTCGCTTGGCTAAAGATTCTGAAAATACGCAGGATCTATTATTAAATTTTGCCCCTGGCTAAAGTTTCAGTTAAGGTTTCCTCGTGCCAAATTTCTTGTAAACTGTATATTTCTGTAGTACGTATAGTAAAGGAGTTTGCGTATTATCTCGCCCCCGCCTTCGGATTCCTGCCCTGCTCCATCTTACCCGCCCGATAAAAACTCAACGGCCAGATCAGCACCATTCCCACGCTACTCCCAGAACTCCCCCCGCCTGCTCCTGACCCGGAGCCACGAAGGCGATCCATGGCGGCGGCGGGTTGGCTCCGACGTGCGGCGGCGGCGACGATGCCCCGCCTACCTTCCGGAATTTCCCTCATACCGCCTCCTCCCCCCGCCCCTCTCACCGAGGCGCAGTCGCTCGTGGTCCCTGGCCTCGGCGCCGCCGCCGCCGCCGCCGGACCAGCCATGGAGCTCATGGCCGTCCCTAAGAAAAAGGTGCGTTTCGGTTCTCACCCTTTACATTGTTTGTGGTTCTTCTTGTTACATAGGCTGCTAGATAGGTGTGGTCTGTTCTTGGTGGTCATGGGCTCATGGCTGGCTGGTTGGTGACGCGACGTAGCGTGGTGCGCTCTAGATGTTCGTTGAATTGCCTGTGAGCAGAAGGGTGTGTCCTTGCGAAATGTTTTACTAGCGGATCATAGAAACCGATAGGTGTATCAGTGTATTGTTCACTCTACCGGCTGTGGAGTGTTGATTGCTTGGTAGCCTGGCAGGAGTGTTGGTAGGGTTCTGCGTTTAGGCTAATACAACCGAAGCACCATTGGGCTGGTTAGTTCGAGGTTCTTTGCAAACACATACACTTCTGATACTTTTCCATACCTACCTGTCCAACTGTTTGTTATGCCTTGTGATTGATGATTCGAGCAGTAAGTTGATATGTGTCAAATGTCTGTAACTCATTAGTTACTGCTATCCAGTATGATAAGGGTAATAGATATAGACGTATGAAGAACACTGAACATGCATTCAGAAAGTATGCTGATTTATGGCACAAATTATGATCATATTGCATATTTTGGTATATGTATATTTCTAGTAGGCTGATTTTGTAGAAAAAACATTTACTTGTACTGCATTCTATTCTATCACAACATGTGAATCCAACTGGCCTGCTCTATTTTCTTCAGTAAAATCTGCATCATTTCATTGGTGTCGTTTTATATGCTTTTATTGTGGATCCCAGTTTTTAGAAACTAGTTATTTGGTTTATGCTTGTTGCCTTTTCGAGGCAATGATGTCAGTAGATACCCTTATACTCTCATACTATTTCAGGTCTCCAAGTACAAGAAGGGTTTGAGGAATGGACCCAAAGCTTTGAAGCCTGTGCCGGTGATTGTTCGTTGCAGGTATATCTAAAAGCTATGTTTGCTAATACCTCTATTTAAGTTTGGTCTTGGTAATCTTGGTATGCCACATATTATCAATTTTTGTTTCCTATGCAAGAGTGGTTCTGATTTTTTTTAACACGGTTGTTGGGCTGATGAGATGAGAAAAAACTGTGCTACTATACTTTTTAGCATTAGCAAGATCCTCACGACCTCACCCTTTAAATGGCCTGTAAGTCTGTGACCAAGAGCTGCAGGGGAGGATTACTGTGCTTTTAACAATATCCTCACCCTTCAGGATGTCTGCAATAAGGTTTAGTCAAACGCTAGTAGGTGATTAATGGAGACATTTTGTCATGCCATATAGCAACAGTTTGATTGTGCATTACTGAATATATGATATATCGCTGGACATTTCAGTTTCTTGCCTTGACTATCTTCATATTTTGTTGATGGTTCATGTGGTTTTCTTTATGTCATTATAGAATAATTAGAGCAAAAACTCCTGAAGTTTGTCACAGAAAAATACTTCCATCTTCTGAATGTTCCTAACAAGTACAATTTCATGATGCACGTGTTAGGAATATGCAGAAAAATACTTTTCTGATGGTGTGAGTGCGGGTGATGTTAGTAAGGGTTGTAAACCTCTTTTTTCTTAATATAGGGATACACAACTCTCCTGCCCATCCCTGTTTTGACATATCCCTATTGGTGGCTTGCAGGTGCTGCGGCCGAGTTAAGCTACCTTACTTCTACTGCTGCAGCGGAGAAAGAGGAAACCCGAGCGAGTCAAGCTCATAAATGTGTTTTCCTACTTTGCGCACTATGCTCCATCTGAACTTTGGACATCGTAATACCACTGAAATAAATTCTCAGATCGCATTTGGTATTCACCTATTGTTCTCCTTCCTAGCATTTAATCGTACACTTACTCTAGTTTGAATTCAAAGTGTAAGCTTCAAAGTTCTCTCTGCTCGTGGCAAGAACGTACACGTTCTGATATAAGGAACTGTTGACGTAGTACTAGTTTGAATTCGAAGTATCAGCTTCAAAGTTCTCCGTGCTTGTTGCAGGAGCGGACACGTTCTGCTACAAGGAACTATTGACTTAGTAGTATTGATGTACTCCCTCCGTTCCAAATTATAAGTCGCTTTGACTTTTTTTTTAGTACATTCATTTTGCTTGCTTAGATGCATAGTAAAATAAATATACCAAAAAAGTCAAAGCAACTTATAATTTAGAACGGAGGAAGTACTAGCAACCATTCTTATGTGTTACGATTGTCAGAAACTTTGGATTGTAGGAAAAAAAAAAGGAAAAAACATAGGATTTATATTCTTATGGATTGATTTACTGTAGCACTCTTTGGTTAGTACTAAGAATTACCTGCAGGAAAAATGTAGGAAGCTTTTCTTTGTACTTGAGTTCACATGAAAACCATGGGAAAAGAACATCCACTTGAACCTCATATTTCTATCATATTTTTATGTTTTTTATTCCTATTTTTTCAATCCTATATTTCAAAGGGGGCTTAAAAAGAATTTACCGTGGGACCTATAACTAATAGCTAAGTTTCCTTGTTTGATTGAAGCATGGGAGGATATTGTATGAAAGTACAAATGTATAATCGCTGTTGCAGCAAGAGTAGTTTCGCTCCCAGAAACCCCCCCCAAAAAGATAGGAGGACATTGTATGAAAGTACAAATGTACAATCGCTGTTGCAGCATGAGTAGTTTCGTTCCCAGAAACCTCCAAAAAGATAGGAGGACATTGTATATTTGTACGGAAGTACAAATGTACAATCGCTGTTGAGTTATGTCGCGTGGCGGATGAGATCTCAGATCTCACCTCTGATGTTCGTCGGCAAAAGATCCTTCTCAGAACTCACATACGTACAGACATGTATGGCACATCCGATTCCTGTGGCAGACCACAGCGGAAGAAATCGGGAAAACCACAGCCGATGCCCCCGCGAAGATCCCGATGCTGTTCCGGTCCATTTCGTGCCGTTTCGGTGCGGAATCGTGGGCGGCACAGGCCAGGCGGCCCACGCCCACACCACACGCCGCGACGGGGCAGGGGGAGAGGGGACCGACCGACCCGGCGCCCGGGCCGGGTAGGTAGACGACGAATCCGCGGTCGGTGGGCTCGGGCGCCGCGCCACCAACCAAACCAAACCCCCCAAAAAAGCGACGAATCGCGAGGGGGAAATCGCTGCGATTTCTTGTGGCCCGGCGGGCGGCGGCTCCCAATTGCGGCGGGGGCCCGGCTGCCGAGCGCCGCGCGGATAACGAACGACTGGAGGCGGCTCGCGGCGGCCTTCCTCCTCTCCTTCCTCGCATCGCAGTCGCAGCAGGCAGGCGTATTGAGCCGCCGCCTCACCCCACAAAACCAAATCGCTGACGCCCCCGAAGCGTTTCGGTTCGCATAGCAGAGCTGCTCGTGCAACAAGCCAAACGAACCCAAGAGCCGGGAGCGTCGGTGGCTGCTACTGCTAGGCCGAGACAGGGGATAGATTGAGAGAGGTGGGCAGATGGCGACGCCGTCGTCGTCGCTTTGCTCCAGCTTCGCCTCCCTGCGGACCGCCTCCATCGGCCACCGTCGTGGCCTCACCTCCTCCACGCCCAGGTTGGTCCACGCGCCTCCTCCCCTTCCCTGCTTTCTGTGTTGGTCGTGTCGACGCCCCCCCGCGTGCGAGGTACAGAGGTAGTAGCACCGAGCGGCAGTAGTTTCTAGCGATGCAGTCGCATCTCGCTCCTCGTCGGCAGTAGTTTCTAGCGATCCCTTGTTCCGTGGCCGCCCTCGATGGCTCCGTGCGGCGCTGCTGCGAATTGCCTGCTGACCTGCTGTGGAGTCGCCGAAGCAGAACATGGATTGCAGCTCCCGTGTCTCTCGGTGGGTGGGTGGGTGGGTGGGTGCAGTGTGTGCCCCAAGTTGCTGGTGATGAGCTCTGTAGGCTCTGGATCAAATGGCCTCACTGGCTATGCTACTTTGATCATTTGATGTCCCTTATGGAGGAGTTTATCAGTCTGGAATTGCAATAGATCATGCTTGCTTATGCTTAAGTTAACAGTTCTCATGTCTATGATGATGTGAGTGATATTTGCTCCGTGTTACCTGTTAACTAGAGAGCAGGGGAAATGGCCGAACAAATCTAGTCATGCCACTTGATGATGCTGTGTAATTTGGTTCATGACTTCATTGGTTCTGAATGATGAGCTTATCTCTTTATTTTTGTTTTATGGTTTTTTTTTAACAAATCTGTTTTATGATTTCTAGGAAGGCATTCCAAGTGAGGGCATCAGCTCGTGTTGACAAGTTCTCAAAGAGTGACATCATTGTGTCCCCTTCGATTCTATCTGCAAACTTTGCCAAGCTTGGTGATCAGGTCTGTTGAGATAGTAGCATCCACCAAACTCCATTTCCTTGAGATGATTCGTTACCCTGACGATTACTCGTGAATATGTAGTACACACATGTTAGGCTACTATTGAAGGAATAGCTTGGTAATGCCTTACTCATCACGTCAGAAAATTTGGCCTCACACAATGTATTCGTGTTCCACCAGCTCATTAGCAACTTTTTTCCCAACTTCTTTCACAATAAATAAGGCAATAGAGTAAGCACTGTTATGCACTTTCTTGATGTCAATTGGCGAATATCTTGTGTTCATCTTGCCATGCTGTTTACATATTACTAGGTAAAAGCTGTGGAGGTGGCAGGATGCGACTGGATTCATGTAGATGTCATGGACGGGCGCTTTGTGCCAAATATCACAATTGGACCTTTGGTTGTTGATGCTCTGCGTCCAGTCACTGATCTTCCATTGGATGTACATCTGGTACTGTTCTGGAAGCCCCAGTCAGGTTTTTATGTGCTGTGCTTTCATCCCTGGTTGATCCCTTCTGAATGTGGAGATTTCTTATTTTTATCACAGATGATTGTGGAACCTGAGCAGCGAGTCCCTGATTTTATCAAGGCAGGTGCTGATATTGTTAGTGTCCACTGTGAACAAACATCTACCATCCATTTGCACCGAACAGTCAATCAGGTAAACATCTGTACCACCTTATCTTTACAAGTTAATGCTCAGATAATATAATTTAGTATGGAACTTCAATGTATTTGGATATATGTACCAATGAATGTGGCTTTTTCCTTCTTGCATGGTGCTGTACAACACAAATAGCTTCAATGAATATTTTGCTTAAACCCTTCCACTGTATTTTGTTCATTCAGGATTTAGCTAATCATGGACTATTACATATGTGTGTGTCTTTATTTTCTGAGGCTGAACTATTACTAAATACTGGGTTCCGACAATAGCTATAGGAGCACATTTGCTACTTGCTAGTGTTAGACCTACAACCAAACACATTCCTAGATGTACTTTAGTTACAATTTAGGATTATTTGGCCCACCAAGTTCCTTTGCAGATCTTTGAATGTCCCAACCATTGGGGTGTACTGTTGTCTTTTATCCTTGTGCATACTGTAAGTTGGAACTGAGTTATCTTTCCATTATCTATCAGATTAAAAGTCTAGGAGCAAAGGCAGGAGTTGTTTTGAATCCAGCGACTCCACTCGCTGCAATCGATTACATTCTTGATGGTAAGACCATGATGCTCATTTCAGCGTATATGGTATCTTGACAAAGTTGACATGTCTAAAGTTAGGAAAATCGGTCAATGCTACTATACCACGTTTGGAATGTCTATTATTGCCAGATTAGCTTCCAAAAGCCTTGTAATATATTCATGAGTGCAATGTATACTTTTATAGCTAGTAGTTGGTAACTGATAGTAAATGATGACTGTTGAGGGTTGATATTGGAGTAAGTACATACTCCATTCAGAGTAGGCATGTGAAGCATCAACCAGGCTGCTCCCTCCTGTTATTCAGCTAGTGATGCTGATTTTTATACCAGCATAACCATTGAGGCAAATTGTGCTGCTGCTTGTGATAATTTGTGACAGTTTTGACCAATGGCACTCTTGACTTTGTTGGCTACGCAGCATGTAGTCATAAAGTCTGCATTAAAATATTTGAAGTTGCTTTGGCAGACCTTTGACTACTTTTCTCATCAATTCATCAGTAACATGATAAAAGCTCACATGTCCTGACATTCTAATTACAATACTTCACTTTCTTTCCATGCAGTTGTTGACCTGGTGTTGATTATGTCTGTGAATCCTGGGTTTGGTGGCCAGAGCTTTATTGAGAGTCAAGTAAAGAAAATTGCAGAATTGAGAAGGTTATGTGCAGAGAAGGTATATCCCCTTGTTTCCTTTCAAGTATTCTCACTCACTGCCCTGAATCCCTTATGTTCAAAGCATTGAAGTGTTAATCTCTTTCTTTCTTTCTTTCTTTCTTTCTTTCTTTTTTTGTAGGGCGTGAATCCCTGGATTGAGGTTGATGGTGGTGTTGGTCCGACAAATGCCTACAAGGTGACATTTAACTTTTTCCATGGTACTTGTGTTTAACAATCCTGAACTAATCTTCTAGTCCAGTTAGGTGCTAATATTTTTTCCTGCTTTAAATGACAGGTTATTGAAGCTGGGGCGAATGCCATCGTTGCTGGTTCTGCAGTTTTTGGGGCTCCAGACTATGCTGAAGGCATGGTTTCTTCTCAGTGTCATTCATGCTCTAAATTTGAAATTCCATATAGGTTCCGAATCAAATATATGATGCCAATCGCTACTAAAGTTTTTATTGATGATCCTCTTGCAAATCTGCAGCTATCAAAGGAATCAAGACCAGCCAAAGACCTGTACCTATACCCGCATAAGGAACTGGACGTGTAATCACTCTGTGCAAGTTTACCAGTGTTGCGATTTGTATAGATGTGTGTCTTGTCGAGCCATACGTTATCTGGAGACGAAAGGAGACGGAGGCAATAGAGAAATATCATTTTCTTTTCTCATTTTCCAAGAGGATGCCGTGCACTGCTCCCAGAATGTTGTTATCAATTAACAAACGAGCACAGGTGGCGCATGAACGAGCTAGAGTAGCTTTATCTTTGAAAGAAAACTGTATTTGGGTCGATGAAGCCCCTGGTTTTATTCTTGAGGCTCTGGTAAACGATGTAACCATGTTTAATAATCAATAAAACGTGTCGCATGGCTTTCCTAAAAAAAACGCACAGCAGCACAGGATCCTTCACGAATCAGCCCATTTGTGCACCGGCGGCTGACTGAATCTGAAGCCCTTGTACAGGGCATGATTGGAATTTTTCTGTATCGCAAAAAAAAATGATTGGAATTTTTCCTTAAAACTGTCTGGAATTTTGGCGATTGTACGTTTTATGTAGCCTATGCAGCCTTTACGTGATTTCTTCTGTTCCCCACAGCAGGAAGATCATTCGTTTTACAGTTTGCGTAGCCATTCAACGTACAAACATTTTGTTATTCAGTTTACTAACATTTTGTGGGAGAAAAAACTCACGTTACTCAACTCGACGTATAGTACTAGTATTAGTAGCGGCCAACATGTGAAAACAACAATTTAGTAGCACTCAAATTTACACTGTCACACTATGAGCTGCCGGACTGGTTGATTACATATATAAGTGGACGAAATCTGGGCTAGGTTCCTGTGGCATGGCACTGTAAAAGAACTAAAAGAATACCCATGCATTACAGCGAGACTTTCTTAGAAATGAGGTTGTGAAAGACCATAAAAATGGACAAACTAATGGAAGAATCTAAAAATAAGCTAATAGAGTATTAAATCGAATTAGAAGAGAATTTCATGTATCTCCGTGCTCTCACTTCTACTCCCTTAGGTTGAATTCCTTGGACCCCTTAATAGTACGGCCAAAGAAAAAACAAAGACTTACATATATGATACTTGCCAAATGTCCACATGATCACAGCCTATATTCGTTCTAGAGTGTCCTTAGTCTTTTTGTTCATCCTATGCGTCATATTCAATCAATCACAAATCTTGGGGCCAAATTGCTTGTGGTCATTCTCAACGTGTGACTAAGACTAACTCCTACATTCTTCCCTATAAAACACGCATTAGTCATATATACTTGTTTCATCGATCGCCAAAACTGAAACCCTATGATGTCCACAAAAGATCTCCAAAATAGGGCCTAGAAGTGTTCATGGTGGCAGTTCATCGGACGACGAGCGAGGCGGCGGAAGACAATCGGATGGGAAGAGTCGGTTGTGGGGGCAAGGGGCGCCACTAGTTCCTCTCCACTTGAGATTTGGGAAGGGCACAGTGAAGATGATGGCGGTGGAAGGTGGGTGATGAGGTCACTGATGGCAGGGCGGCAGTCGAGACGATGGTAGTGAGACAACATGGTTAGAAGGAGGACGAGAACAAATAAGAAAATAGAGGTTAGAGAAGGGCGGGGCTACAACAGCGGTGGTAATGGGGTTTGGGTGGTGCACAACACGACCGATGACAAGAACGTCGTTGGCCTAGGGTGGCGATCACTACCGGAGATGGGTTCTATGCCGAGTGCCAAATGCTTTGCCGAGTGTCTTTTATCGGGCACTCGGCAAAGTAAGACACTCGGCAAAGATCGTTTTGCCGAGTGCCGGGCTGTCGGCAAAGAAATGCACTCGGCAAAAAAAGTCTTTGCCGAGAGCCCAGCTCCCGGCAAAGATTTACACTCGGCAAAGACGACCTCACCAACGGTAAGCACCCAACGGTGACCCTTTGCCGAGTGCTTGCTGTTAGGCACTCGGCAAAGTTTTTTTAATTACTTTGCCGAGTGCCAGGAATCTGACACTCGACAAAGAATTTTTTTTTCTTTTTGCACCCAATTTTTTTGCAGCCCTACTACAGTATTAGGAGCTAGATTTTAAAATTTGGTACATTTTTTTATGTTTTTTGCTGCATTTAGTTAATTTGTATCATTTACTTGAATTTTTTCGTAAAAAGTAAATTTGAATTGCAGGTGCATGGAATAATGGAATTTAGCCATTCAAAAAATGATATTCATGCTTTTGAGTGTATTATGAGGCGCTATCTAGGAACGTACCCGAAATTTCAAACATCGTGTTCACGAAACATGGCCACCGACTTGCAGACGATTTGTTTTTAAATTCTATTAAATACAAACGAAGTCCGAAAATCACAAAAATTGCCAAGATGTCATGATATCGCACGTGGAGGCTATGATAAAAAAAATTAAGAATGTTTCGAGGAAGTTGTGACGTACGTTGCTTAAAACCCAGACATCTCCACATGTGTTATCACAATATCACATGTGGTTTGTCTGGGTTTCAAGCAACGTACGTCACAACTTGCTCGGAATATTCTTAATTTTTTTAGCATAGCCTCCACATGCGATATCATGACATCTTGACAATTTTTGTGATTTTCGGACTTCGTTTGTATTTAATAGAATTTAAAAACAAATCGCCCGCAAGTCGGTGGCCATGTTTCGTGAACACGAATTTGAAATTTCGGGTGCGTTCCTAGATAGCGCCTCATAATACACTCAAAAGCATGAATATCATTTTTTGAATGGCTAAATTCTATTATTCCATGCACCTGCAGTTCAAATTTGCTTTTCACGAAAAAATTCAAGTAAATGATACAAATTAATTAAATGCAGCAAAAAAACATAAAAAATGTACCAAATTTTAAAATCTAGCTCCTAATACTATATTAGGGCTGCAAAAAAAATTGGGTGCAAAAAAATAAATAAATTCTTTGCCGAGTGCCACGATCCTGGCACTCGGCGAGTGTCAGATACCTGGCACTCGGCAAAGAAATTAAAAAAAATAAAATGCTGAAAATTCTTTGCCGAGTGTCAAATTCTTGGCACTCGGCAAAGAAATTTTTAAAAAAATCACGAAAATTCTTTGCCGAGTGCCAGATCGTGGGCACTCGGCAAAGAAATTAAAAAAAATACTGAAAATTCTTTGCCGAGTGCCGGATTGCGGGCACTCGGCAAAGTATTTATTTTTTAAAAAAAATAAAAGGCTTTGCCGAGTGCCAGATCGCGAGCACTCGGCAAAGATTTTTAAAAAAAAAAAATAAAAGGCTTTGCCGAGTGCCAGATCGCCGGCACTCGGCAAAGCAATTTTTTTAAAAAAAATTAAAACTTTGCCGAGTGCCGGATCGTGGGCACTCAGCAAAGCATTTTTTTTAAAAAAAAATAAAAGGCTTTGCCGAGTGCCAGATCGCCGGCACTCGGCAAAGCATTTTTTTTAAAAAAAATTAAAACTTTGCCGAGTGCCGGATCGCGGGCACTCGGCAAAAGCATGCAAAATAAATACCCCCACCGCGCAGATAGCTACCCGCTCGCCCGCGCCGCCCACACACCCGCGCCCGTGCCGGCGCACCGCCGACGAGCACACACTAGGTTCGCCCATTCCTTTTCTATGCAATTCGTGCAGTGCGTGAAGTAGTCGTGTCAGTAGTAATTGTTGACGAGCACACACTAGGTTCGCCCATTCCTTTTCTATGCAATTCGTGCAGTGCGTGAAGTAGTCGTGTCAGTAGTAATTGTTGTTGTATGTGTTGTCGTTGTATGTGGTTTTCGACCATCGAGCCGTTGTATGTGGATGTCGGCCATCGAGCCGTTGTATGTGGATGTCGGCCATCGAGCTGTCATATGTGAATGTCGGCCATCGTGCCGTTGTTTTTTGCAGGTATTCGAAACCTCCCCGTGCAGGAGAGGTTCTACCAAAAATTTTAATTGACAGTATTATTTTTCTTTCTTTTTTTTGCAGAGAAGAACCCGTCGAAGCGGAGCCGGAGTACGCTGATCGTCTTCCTCGGTGTTGTGGGTCTGCCTGCACCATGTCGTCTCGCCACTGCACCGACTCGCCACGGCTCCGCTAGCCTAACTCCACCGGCACCCTAGGTATAACCCCTTTCCTTATCATAGTCGTAGCTCGCGTAACTCAGTTAGGCGTCTCCCGTTCGAAAGAGATACGGTTATTGGTATGCAGATCTTTGCATATCTATGACTGTATCTATTTCGGATTGTCCACGTATTTTGGACAACCCACGGATGCGTAGATGAGTTAGTTTTCTTGGTCTGCTCCGATTCGAGACAGAGTTTCGGCATCATCTCCCTGTTGTTCTCTGGATACACACTCTCCCTGCTAGGACGTGTATCGGGAGAACAGCGGAGAGGTGCTGCCGAAATTCTATCTCGGATAGGAGTAGAGCATGGAAACTAACCTTATCTACGCATCCACGGGTGGGATTAGGACCTATCCTCACCTATTAGACAGTATGAACGACATGTAGCTGCAATTGATGGTTACTTTGCTCGCTGGTATATATGTTAGAGGATGGATGACCGTGAGTGGATGTACACGGGCCACTCAAGTCAGAGTGATTTCACCACTGAATGGATGATGAAGACCAATGATTTCTTGGAACTAGCATTTGGCGAGTCTGCTAAAGGAGCGTTTCTAGTTTTGTGTCCCTGCAAGAGATGTGCAAATAGAAAAAGGAAAAACAAGGTGGATATGGGTAAACATCTTTTGAAGAATGGATTTACGCCGGACTATACTCGGTGGGTCCACCATGGTGAAGCCCATTATCTGAGAGAGGAGGTGGTGAGACCCCGCGTCGAGGGTTTTGATCCTGCTGCCGGGGTAGCAGACATGTTAGATGACTTTCATGAAGGACAATACACTAAAGGACGTACGGAGGAGGAGATGGAGGCAACTGCAAAGGCATTCTATGACATGATGTCTTCAGCATAGAAACCCCTTCACGACCAGACAACAGTTTCTCAACTGGATGCCATTGGACGTTTAATGGGGTTCAAGTCTGAGTGTAGCATGAGTCGAGAACACTTCGATGGTATGTTGACCGTGATTGGCAGTCTGCTTTCGGATGGCCACATTCTGCCAAAGAGCATGTACGAGTCACAGAAACTCCTTCGTGCACTCAAGATGCCGTATGATCAGATACATGTTTGTCTGAAGGGGTGCGTCCTATTTAGGAAAGAACACAAGGATGCAAATTACTGTCCAAAGTGTAAATCATCCAGGTACCTGGAGGTAGACTCTGGTGATGGCCAGAAGAGGCAGCTTACGATCCCCGTGAAGATCCTATGGTACCTCCCGTTCATACCGATGATCCAACGACTATACATGACCGAGGAATCTGCGAAACAGATGACATGGCACAAAAAGAGAAAACGATACAATACTGACAAACTGGTATATCCATCTGATGGTGAAGCATGGATCCGCTTTGATTGCATTTATCGTGAGAAAGCAGATGAGGCTCGTAATGTACGTGTTGCGCTGGCAACAAATGGGTTCAATCCTTATGGATTGATGGCTGCCCCATACACATGTTGGCCCGTGTTCATTATCCCCCTCAATCTCTCCCCTGGTGTATGCTTTCAAAGACAGAATATATTCTTGTCATTGATAATTCCTAGACACTCAGGGAGTAATATGGGTGTGTACATGGAGCCTGTGATTGATGAATTGGTCAGTGCTTGGGAGGAATATGTATGGACATACGACCGAGCTACAAAGACAAGCTTCAAAATGTACGTTTGGTACCACTACTCTCTGCATGACTTCCTGGCCTATGGGATATTCTGCGCCTGGTGTGTTCATGGGAACTTCCCATGTCCAATATGCAAGGAGCGTCTGAGGTTTATTTGGTTATAGAAGGGTGGCAAGTATTCGTCGTTCGACAAACATCTTCAATTCCTCCCTCTTGACCATCCATTCAGACAAGACATCAAGAACTTTATGAAAGGTGTCGTAGTGAAAGACCCTCCACCGCAAATGATGACTAGTGCCGAGGTTTATGCTCAGATAGATGCTCTTGTGGCCAATCAAGAAGGTGGTGGTTTTGTGGGGTATGGTGAGGAACACATGTGGACTCATAAGTCAGGGTTGACGAGGCTCCCCTATTTTGATGACCTCCTTCTCCCACATAACATTGATGTAATGCACACTGAAAAGAATATCGCCGAGGCACTTTGGGGAACCATCATGGAAACTAAAAAGTCAAAAGACAACCCTAAGGCTAGAGTGGACTTGGCAACGTTATGCGATAGACCAAAGCAAGAGATGCAGCCTCCTAGAGGCGGCAAGACATGGAAAAGGCCTAAGACCGATTTTGTCTTGGCTAGAAAATACAGGAGGGAAGTACTTGAAGAGATAATGTCTATATTGTGGCTCAATAGGCCACACAGGTTTATTATACCTCATACGCATGCCAAACCAAAGAGCATCTTAAGGGTTGGTCTATTGTGCACAAGGTATCGCCACACGGTAAACTACCTGTCCCAAATGATGAAGATTACAACTTCAACACAAACACATATGACGGGGAGTTCTATCAAGAAGAGGGGCTACAAGGGAGGTTCGAGATAGACTTAACCGAAGCGATAAAAATGGATGTAGATGATGATTGGGTTGATGACGAGGACGATGGAGAAGACGTGCAAGATGTGAAGGACTTACAAATGCTTGAGCGATTATGTTTAGGCAATGACAATGAAGACAACATTCCTCCTTCGGATAGTGTTGATTATTTCGACATGGTTGATAGTGATGATGAGACTTATGATCCAGCTAATCCTAATCATGCAGATTATTTCTAATACATGTAATACAATTTTATTTTGTAATTATGTTTTGTTTATTTTGCATCTATTTCTAATTACTTCTTGTTTATTCTTTCTAATTTCTAATTAGCTCATTTTTATTCTTTCTAATTGCAGGTGTTTGAACAAAGATGGTGGGCAGTCGTCAGAGGAACGTGTTCTCGATTTACCGAAGGACACGCCCTATGCCGGCTCTTGAAGAGGAGCCGTCGGATAGGAGAAGGAGCAGCAATAGAAGGCAGGCTTGTCCTCCCACGCCGGTGGAGCACGAGGTGGAGGAGGAGGTGGAGGCTGGGGACGGAGACGGGGACGGGGATGAGGAGGAGCAGGCTTGGCAGACGGACGAGGAGGGAGGGGGTGAGGACTCGGATGACGAGGAGGAGGCAGTAGGTACAGGTTCCGCTTCCTCTAGTTCATCGAGTGTCTACTTGCGAGGTCCCGCGAGCCTCCCTCCTCCGTCGGCAACTCATTGACGCCCGGTGATTCGTCCCGAAGGGCAAAAGTAAGTAAATTAATATGTTATCAATACTTTTTCATATGATATGTTGAAAATTAAAGTAGAAACTAATATTTTTTCTTAATCAATTATGCAAGAACTGGACTGTTGTGTCGGGTGGAGGTATCGCACGCCATGTCAATGGCATCCTGGGTCTTTTGTGCAGGACCCACTTTCCTGGCCTAGTTGACTACGTCGGGAAGAGGGAGCTAGCCTACACCTTTGACCACTACGCCAACGCCCCCGACGCGGAGGCTGAGAATAAGATGGTGCGGGTGAAGCGAGACTTTTGGGTAAGTCTTCATCGCACCACATTGCTTAATATATCACATTCATTAGACTTTTCTTGAAATAATGAATGGATACATCGTGTCTATATGCAGCTTTATTACAGATGTGACGAGGGATTTGAGACCAGGGCAGAGGCGGTGCTTACCAAAGCCTGCAAAAAGCTCATCGTGGACATCCATTATGAGGCGCGCGTCTAGGCTGTTGTCACTTACCACAGGTCGATCCTTGGAGAGGATGTTAAGAAGCCACAAGCAAGAAGCATGACGCTGACCCGGGACCAGTACATACAGGTAGATAAAGAACATTAATATTGATTCCTTTTGACATTAAGTACTCTTAATTTGTTCATCTTATATGTCAAATACTTGATGACGTGCAGATGTGTCCCTGGTGGTGCGCCGCATATCCCGAGTGCTAGGAAATGGTAGTGGACAGGTGGTGCGGCCCCGAGTGGACCGAAGCACACAATGCTGCCCGGGACCGGCGATTGCTGATGCCAGGTGTACCGTACCATCAAGGTAGCCACAGCCTCACCGCATACAGACAAGCATGGGTACTCGAATTCATTTCTCTATTCTAACACTCAATTTTACCTGATTTCTAATCATCTTGCTGTCTTTCTCGTAGTCGGCGTCACATGCGGGCCAGGAGTGCACCACGTTCATGGCATATGCTATGGCCGACAAGGGCAAGGCGACGTCCGACGTCTCCTACAACCCGGAGGACCCGCCCGAGGCGTACAGCAACCTGTCCGTCTACACCCGCATCAATGAGTACACATCGGCGGCAAGGTCTCTCTATGGAGACGACTACGACCCGAGCTCCCAGGACTTTGATCCAAAGGTCGTCATGAGGATTGGAGGAGGCAAGAAGCATGGGCGGTACTATCTTGGCGACGGCGTCATCGACGCTACCTCTACTCCCTCCCTCTCCCAAATCTGAGCATGGAGCACGGACGCAAGCATTCCCATATGCCCACGGCCGGAGACTTCACAGCAGCGGATTCTATCACTCCAGGTGATTCCTGTTTTATTCGTCATACATTGATATTTACATATCTTAGCTTTGCATTGTTTAAACATTGTGGTGAAATATTGCAGACCTAGATCGAGCAATTGGAGGCCCTGCGGGAGACCGATCGCTAGAGGATGGAGGCTATGGAGGCCCAACGCATTGCGATGGAGCAGAGGCAGCAGCAGCAGATGGCGGAGGTTCTCCAGTACATGCAAGATCTTGGGCAAAAGACGGGTGTAGGTCCGCCAGCTTCGCTATTTGTTACACCGCCACCTCCACCTTAGGGCACGCTACTCCTATAAGTATGAATATGATTGTTTAAGTTTGTATGTTCATGCTTAGGGTCAAACCGTAACACTACTTGTAGCCTAGTGGATTATTGTCTGACACATGCAATGTCTTCTCCTTTGTGCAGCCTCAATCGGCGGGTTCAAATAATCCACCTCTCGGACCCTCGAATGATCCAGTTCATGGTACACCACAGTCTTAGTGGGGAGCTTGGGATCTAGGTAGTTGTCTTTCTATTTGTTGTTCACTTGGTGATGGACTTGTGATGCACTAGTGTTAGTTATTTGGACTTGTAATGAACTTGTGTTAGCTATTTGGACTTATGATGCACTTATGGTTATATATGTTGTGATGCATCTGATCTATATGAGATATTTATGATGTATGTGAGATATATGTGATGAATTTGATATATATGTGAAATATTATTTTTGTCGCGATGGAATGTAAAAATTCAAAAAAATGAGACGGTTATGGTCACTTTGCCGAGTGTAACACTCGGTAAAGGAAGCCTTTGCCGAGTGCAATCACAAAAACACTCGGCAAAGCTGGAAAAGCAAGCCAATTTTAGTAAATTTCCCAGCTTTGCCGAGTGCCAGGGAGGAAGGTACTCGGCAAAGATTTTTTTAAAAAAATTATCTCTTTGCCGAGTGCCAGGCAGAGGGGCAGTCGGCAAACAATTTTCAAATTTTTTTCTTTGCCGAGTGCCACGCAGAGGGGCGCTCGGCAAAGAATTTTTAAAAAAATTTCTTTGCCGAGTGCCATGCAGAGGGGCACTCGGCAAAGAATTTTTAAAATTTTTTTCTTTGCCGAGTGCCACGCAGAGTGGCGCTCGGCAAAGAATTTTCAAAAAAAAAAATTCTTTGCCGAGTGCCACGCAGAGGGGCGCTCGACAAAGAATTTTCAAAAAAAAAATTCTTTGCCGAGTGCCACGCAGAGGGCACTCGGCAAAGAATTTTCAAAAAAAATTTCTTTGCCGAGTGCCCAGCGGTGGGGCACTCAGCAAAGTACCCGTTAATGTTATTTGCCCCATCACAGCAACTTTTCTTTGCCGAGTGCCTAACAAAAAACACTCGGCAAAGAGGTCTTTGCCGACAAATTTTTTATCGTGTACTCTTTGCCGAGTGCGGGACTCGGCAAAGCCTTTGCCGAGTGCCCTGGACACTCGGCAAAGCGCCTGATTCCCATAGTGGATAGAGGGGGGCAAGCTTTAAAAACACGCATATGTCTGTGAAGATAGCAACACGTGGTTTATTCTCATGTTCCATTCCCACCTTTCGTCTTCCTCCACACGCCCTCCGCCACCGCTGCCTCCACCATAGCCAAGGTCATTGACGACCTTACCATCCACCTCCCATCACCACCACCATTGCTCCACCTTATGCTAGCTTTGCGCATGTCACCCCCATCGCCAACCTTGCACAACGATGGACAATGAGGTTGCCTATGGCCACAATGGTGGTCGAGATGGTGGCAACAGGGCAACATGGTGATAAGGAGGAAGAGAAGGAAGAAAAATGGAGGTATGGGGTTGTAGTGGTGGCGGTTGTGTTGGATGGTGGACAGCGTGGCCAGTGACAAGTACATTATGGGCCTAGGATGACGATAGAGGGAGTAGATTTTAATGAGGCGCACACGTCAATATAAATAGCGACGTGTGGTTTATTATATTTTTTCCTCCCCCACCTTTCTTCATCCTCAGCACCCTCCACTGTCGTTGCCGCCTCAACCGTCGCCAAAGGCTATCGGCGACCTCACCTCCCACCGCCACCTCCAGAGCACTGCCCTTTGCTAACGTTGTGCTCGTCGCCCCTGCCGCTGACCTTGCCTCGTCTCACCACCCTTGAACCGCCATCACCACAGGGCGGTGAAAGCCCAAGTTTGGTTTTGGTAATTAATGACACCAAGTTGCTAATGTCATGTGTTAAGTGTTTTGAGTTAGGCATAAGCAACACATGTGATGAAGGTGTATGTGGCAAGGAGTGGTGGCCACTAGATCACAAAGAGATGGTGCATGGACATGAAATGATGATCATGGTGAAGATGCACATAAAATGATGGACTTGATGATCAAGTGGAGGAAAAGGATCTAAGAGCGCAAGGCAAAGGTATAACCATAGGTTTTTCCTTTTGCCGGTCTAAGATTAGTAGAGAAGTGATTGACCGGATTTAGGATACATAGCCGACTATCAAGAGAGGCAATCACGGTTAGCTCAAAAATCAAGTGCCACTAGATCAATATCTTTAGCATATGCATTAGGATCTAGTTGAGAGCTAACATAACGTCTTGAAAAATGTTTGTGAAATGCTAACACACATGCACTTGGTGGTGTACACTTGGTGGTGTTAGCACATTTGCGATGGCGGTGGTGTTTGAGCGGTAGAGAGGGGTTTGGGTTCCTCTCTCCCTCCCGCCGAGCTTGCTCGGCAGGATTTGGCGCTTTTTGGGGAAGTGAAATGCCTATTTTCTACTGCGTCAGAAGTCAGAAAAGAAATGGAGGCAAATGGTGGTCACTGTGGTGACCAGACGCTGCACCAGACGCGGTCACGGTTTGACCGGACGCGTCCGGTCAGTTCAACGCAGCAGTCAGGCGCGCGGGTGCTAGGGTTTGCAACCGGCGCGTCTGGTCCCTCTCAGAACCGGAGCATCCGGTCAGGCACCTAGAAGGGCAGAGCTGGTCGTAGAGCAGACCGGACGCTCGGCGCGTCCGGTCACGTGTGATCGGACGCGTCCGGTCGCGGTGGGAGCTTACTAGACTTCGACCGGACGCCAGGTTCAGCGCGTCCGGTCAAACGCTAGAGCGTGTCTTGTCACAGCAATAGTAACTTCTGACGTGCACTGTTCACGCTTGTCTTGTAGTGACCGGACGCGTTCGGTCACCCTGACCGGTGCGTTCGATCAGTACGTTTTTCACTGCGTCGTCCGGTAACGGCTAGCTGCGTACCCCTTCGCTATAAATAGATGTTATCTGGGGTTCGAGGGTAACTCTTGCACATTTTGAGACCTAGAGACATCCTTTGAGCTAGAGAACAACCCCTCCACTCATCTCTTTGCTTGGTTGCACATCTTGAGTGAGATTGAGTGAGATTCAAGTGCATTGTTTGAGAGTTGCATTCTAGAGGTACTTGATCTTCGAGTTGCTGCGGATTTCTTGTTACTCTTCCATGTTATAGGAGCTTAAGTACGGGAATTTAATTGCTCCGGTGATTGTTTTTGTACTTTTGTTCTTATAATTTGGGCGGTTCCGTGACATCGACTCTTGATAGTCGATTAGCTCGCGAACCGACAAGTGGGTGCATCGCCACAATGAGGAGTAGCTTGCCGGGAAGCAAGTGAACCTCGATAAAAATCTTGTGTCATCTCTTTGCCGAGGATTTCTCTTGTGGTTGATCATTGTGATAGATTCTTCGACTGCATTACTTCTCTACATCGTTGGTATAAGAATCAAGTCACTTGCTCTTTACTTTTTTGTACTAGTTCTAGTGTAGTTTGCTTAGTGTAGCTTTTATCATATAGGAGTAAGTAGCTTAGTGACTTAGCCTTGTTGGTGTGTATTAGAGATCATAGCCTTGCTTCACTAGAATTATATAGGTGGCTTGCATAGTGTAGTTGAGCTAGTGCTAGAATTAGCTTAGCCATCTTTTATACTAACGTGGTTGTCTAGTAAAGCTTGTAGATTTTTAAATAGGCTATTCACCCCCCTCTAGCCATTTGGACCTTACAGGCGGGCCGCCCTAATCATATCTCTAAGGTTGAGGACATCGGAGAGCCCCTCAAAGTCTAAATATGAATCCTAACCCTAATCCCTTCTGCCCCGCCACCGCCAGCCTTGATTGTCGCCCTTGGCCAGCGATGAGCACGCCACCGGAAGACGTCACGCCGTGTGTAGCTACTAGCTAGCAGTGCCATCGCACTCGCGTCTAATAAGGACTTGGTTAGTATCTGTGCAAGTGTGTAAGCGCCGATCAGAGCCTCCTAACTCTGTGTCTATATATACAAGCGACCCTAGATCGAACAGTGAAGGTTGTTGTGTGCCAATCCACCCGCACGTCCGATCCCATCTTCCAAGCCCTACCCCGCAGCCTCCGACTCTGACTCACCCCTGATGGCAGGACAAGCCCGCGAGTGCGAGAGCAGCGCTTCTGGAACGGCCACTCCGCCCGTGCGGGGTCGCAGCCGGTCTCCGATCTCGATCTGGCCGTGGGAAAGGATGCGGCGCCACGCGGGCACCGCGCCATGGCTGCTAAGCTCGAGGAGCGCCTGCTCAAGAGGTTGGACGAGTTGTACACTACGGCTCTGGCCCGCCTCGCCGACCTCGGCCACGGTGAGGAGGCATCGCTTGAGGCCGTTCTCCACTCAGGCCACTGCTACGGCAAGCTCAGCGACCCCGTTTCCAACATCGTCGCCAACACCCGTGCTTATTTATCCGACCCTAGCCACGCCAGCAGGGCTGGTGGTGTAACACCCCAGGTGTTTATCACCAATTAGGTAGTGGGTTTGAGCTCAAACATGATAGATTAAGTGGAGATGATGATGGCAAGGTCAACCTACAGAGATGAGCCTAATCTAAACTTGGATGTTACTCCTTTGCTTTGCATATAGGTCATTTTCAAGATATATGCTTGGATGGTGTTATTGCAATATCTTCATATGTCTCACCTTAGTACCTATCTATATTGACCCCTGAAAAAGTTTCATGAAGTTTGGAATCAAAAAGTCACATGAAATGATAAGTTCCATTCCTATTGGAATTTGCCCCATTAAGTTAATGAAACTATAGAACATCAACCAAACCTTGCAAACTGTCCAAATGACTCCAGATGAACTCTACAACACCTTAACTACACTTAGGGCACTTAATGGAACAATGTTCATGTTGGTCATTTTGCCTAAATGTGCTTCTAAGTAATGGTTGACCATGTATGGACCCGGGAACACTTTGGTTTGACCGTTTTAAAAGTGTGACCTACAAGTTTTGCATGACTGTGCACCCTTTGACAAAGTTGTAGAGAATTTTATAAGGAACAAACTTTGTTTAAGAGTCAAGTCATGAAAATGCGTGGAACATACTCAAAAAGGGCCCACAAGTCAGATTGAGGGCTGTTTCCAGCACTTAGCAAATTCTAAGTCCCCTAATCGGCAGCATCAAGTCAACATGTTCACGACATTTTATCTTCCAATTCCATATAGTGGCTCAATTAGGTTCCTTAATATGAGTTGGGGTACTGTTCATGAGGGACACAATGGATCAAGTGTCACTCAAAATGGAGTTTAGTTGGACCTTCAATAAGAGTCTCCAAAACAGCAAAAAATTGTTTTATCACTAATTGACCTTGACATGTTGACATGTCGCGTTCTCGAAATTTTGTTAAACAACTTAACATGGTCCCAAAATAAAAGTTGGAGTGTATGTGGTGTAGTAGATCATGCAAAAAGTTGGCTTAAGTTTGACCTCATTTTGATCAGCAAAATTGAGTTTCCTTCTTGGTTAGTAATGTGTTGACATTGCTAACTTAGATGCTAATTATCTCCTAACTTGTTGCCCTAATGACCTGGGTCTCTTAATAGAAAATAAAGAGCATTAGGTGCACTGCAAACTCTGTTTTGGGCCCAAGTTCAAACTCAGCCCGTAGTCGGCCCAAATCCGCGTCCACCTTACCTACTCTATTGCCCGCCACGTGCTCGACAAAACGCCTCAACGGGTGACACGCGCCCGGTGCGTGGCAACCATGCGCAAGGTCGCGTTCCACTGCATCTCCACGCGCCCAAGCCCCTCTATCGCCATCACCCTCATGCTGCATTGCTGCCCTCGCGTCCGCCTTCCTCCCGCGCGTCCCTCTGCGCGTGCCTCGCTGCGCTCCAAGGCCACCGCACAGGTGGCCACACTGTCCGCCTGCCCCCACGGCTTGCCGTCGGCAGCCACCGCGCGTGTGTGACCATGACCTAACCGCGACACGGTCGGGACACCAAGGGTGTGCGCTGCAGTAGCCGCCGGGGAGAGGCTCCAGCGGGACCGCGGCCGGCCATCCCTCCTCCATGGCCGACGAGTAGAGGCCACGCCGGCCATCGTGGCCAAGTCACCTTAGGCCACCTCGCTACAAACCGAGGCAACCAGCAGTTGCGCCCAGGTACCACCGTTCTCCAGAGCTGCCTCCGTGCCCAAGGCGACTCTGCGGGCTCGCTGCCGGCGAGCCGCCGCCGCTGCTGTCGCTCCGGCGCGTGGCCAGGACTCCACGGTTCTTCTCCGACCATGATTCAACCTTCCACGGATGCGCAAGGGCCCCTAGATGTCCATGCCGCCCTTGGCCACCTCCGCCGGCGACCCCCTCGCCGGAGCCGTGAGTCCGGCCTCCCTCCCCTGTTTCCGGCGGCCAACAATCAAGACCGACGTCATCCCCTCTCTCTGTATTTCACTGCGTGTGCATGACAGGTGGGTCCAACTGGGCAGCTGGTCCCGCGGGACAGTTTGAGTAGGGGCTGAGTTGGGTAAGCAACCGGGTGCGCCTAGCGTTAAGTTAGGTTGTTTTAATTCCGATTTTTGAATTTCAGATTTTGTGTAAATCTTCTAAATTTCATATCTCATGCTAGGAAAATCCAAAAATGGCAAATGTGGACTTTTTGGAAACCTTGAGAAGAGATCTATGCAGTAGAGTCATAAAATTCTATATGTTTATAGATGTTTTCTAATGTGTTTATTTAAGTTGAAAAAGAACTCTAGAAATGCCTTTAAACCTAACCAGAGCAAGATCTGGAGTTTTAGAACTCCAAAAATGATTATTCTTATTTTGTTAATTTTGTGATGACATGTACTTGCTAGGAAAAATATTAAACACACTAATTGTTTACTGTTTTCTTAAGTTTGTGATTTGACCTTTATAAATAAGGAAAACTACATTATATTGCTTGTCATTTTATATCTTGAGTTGTGTTGCTCCTTTTGGTGTGAAATTTTTATGGTAGGCTTGTCATGCTATGGATGTACTATGGTATAAATTTCATGGTCATTGCTTCCTGTATGCTCAAGTTATTGAGTTAACTTGTTTATGGCTTAATAAATAGCTTATAAATAATATATAAATGATAAAATAGAAAATGTTGTCTCATCACGTTATTATGATGTTGCTCTATGATTTTGGTTCATTCTATGGCCATGTGTTCACAGAAAATATGGAGTTTTAGGTTTAACTTGCTCTCACATGATTTATTGCAATAGCTATTTGTCTTTTTCATAGGGGTTGATATATATCTCCAAATGGTTTGAAATTTGGACAGTAGACTTTTGGTAGCATATTTAGGCCACTGCAATTTTTGTAGAATTTATTGTATACTTTTGGTATATGTTCATTAAGTCACCTAATTATCTAAATAAATTAAGAAAATATATTAAAAGAATTTATTTAGTAATTGACACTATGTTTTCTGATGTTCATTAGTCATGTACGAAATGTTGGTAAAGTTGGTTTTATCCAATTATATGTTTGCAACATAAGTTAATAATTATTTCTTGCAAATGAGGTTTCTGAACAGATTTGAGAATATTGTTAATTACCCTATGCAAATGAGGTTTTCATGTCTTGTGTGCTATAACAAAGTTGTTGTGAATTTCATGACCTAGCTGCTGTTAAATTTTGGTGGCATTTGGTCAAGTAGTTTTTGAGTTATAGATGTTTAAAGTCCGGTTCCAGATTTGGTTGCTCTCTGTTTGGAGCAGACCAGAGTCTGTAGTTTCATCTTTTCGACCTACTTAACTTGGGAATCATGCTGTGACGGTTATATATGAAATGTAGATAATTTCATAAGCTTTCCAAAATATCTTCTTGCAAGTCATTTGGATTTGTGTAACTACAGTTATGCTTCTCTGAAGTTGCAATCAGTTTTATGTCCATGTCTGGATAGGAATTCGATTCGAATCGCCGTCGCTCCCGGTTAGTGAGCACTTGACTTGAGCAGCGGCAACGTAGATTCCATTAAATTGAACGGATGGTTAATTGGATCACGATGGAAAGGTTGCCTCAATTTATACCTGTTATGGTTAATATTGTTTGTTCCTAATAAAGTGAGTGCTCTAGTACAGGTTCTAATATAGATGATAGGTTAATGATAATTAACTTGATGCTTAAGCATTAATGATTACTTATCTATATTAAGCTTTTATGCAAAATGTTGTCAAGCTAGCCCACTTTATATCAGCCTTGCATGATCCTTGGTGTCATCTTATTTCTGGTTTCTGACGGGTAAGTCTAGCTGAGTACTTTGTCGTACTCAGGGTTTTATCCCCACTTGTTGCAGGTTGTGATGTATCTTGGCGGCTGCAAGAGTTGGTTGGCTCTTGCCTTGTGGCGGAGTGTGATCACGGGCATGATCCTTCTTATTTACCTTATCTCTAATGCTTTTATTGGAAGTCGACCGTGGTACTGGCATGTATTTGAAATAAGATTAATGTTAGTTTTAAATTACTTTGCTTCCGCTACTTTTGAACTTAAGTTGTAATAACTATGTTGAACTCCGATGAAAATTGATTTACTTGTAAAATGGTTGTAACATGTGACTTGTTATGTTGAATCACTACGATCTTGGCTTGTAGTTGGTTGGTTTGAAATCCCTCGTGATTTCATTAGACTACCGGAGTTATATGGGCTCAAGTGCGAGAATTTGATCATTTCGGTGATTGTTTTTGTACTTGTGCTCTTATAATTTGGACGATTCTGTTACAGGTGGCTTCACCGATCTCCAACGCCTCGAGGAGTACTCCCTCGCGGGTCTCGTCTGCCTCCTCCAGAGCAGCTGCCATACCCTCACCCGCGCCGAGGCCTTCCGGTGCCTTCTCTCCAGTGACCTCCGCCTTGAGGAGGCGATAGCCATAGGCCCTCAATGATGAACGCTCAACCGCTTCTGTTCCTGCTGAGGTTAAGGAGCTCCCCCAGCCGTGACCGAGACTGCACATCGTGGATAGATGCGTATTGGAATTTAGCATCAGCTATTGCTAGGTTCCTATTACTATTCCTGGATGGTCAAGTGATAACATTGATGATGATATTGGTGAATGGTGATAATAAAGAACTTATGGATGATGATCATGATGATATTGGTGATAATAAAGAACTACGGGTTGAGAAATTATATTCTTTTCAATTGATATGGAAACTTAGGGTTAATTTTTGTATGCATACCTTCTTTTCTTTATGTTTTTTATGTTTCTCCATGGTTTTATACCATGGAATAATTGATATGGAAACTTAGGGTTAATTTCTCAATGCATACCTTTATATTTTTTTATGTTTTTATGTTTCTTTGTGGTTTTATACCCTGAAATATAGTAATTACCTAGAAACTACTAAATTCTAATTATATTAAGGAAACATGATGTTAGTATTGATAGAAGTTCCAAATTTTTATTATTTTTAATATTTCATTATTAGGAACTTAACCCCTGTTATAGAACATGCTATCCACAGTCTCCTATACAGACACTACTTCACTATGAACCCACTTTCTGCTATTTGTTAGCTATTTATTAGCTTGACTCGACGCTGTTCCATCCTTGCATATTTCGTTTTGAAGATCCAAATCCAAACTCTCCTTCGCTAGCAATTGAAATTGATCTCTGTCTGTTTGTTGATTTTGAACATAACAGTGGTCCTTGCTGCGCTGTGCAAATTGCCTGAAAAAGATTGTCAATGCAAGTGCATGGCTTTCAGGTATAGTGACTATAACAACAACCTACCTCATTCATGCTGGTTGTACAGTGGAAAAAGATTTCATGTAGTTTATTTTCTACTGGCTGAGTATTAATCCAGCAACCAACAAATGACTGCTCTTGATTCCAAATAAAATAAAATACACTTAGGTATGGTGATGGCTACATTTCCATCTTTTGTATATGTGTGTGGCTAGCTAGAACATATGGTAACCACCCTTGTCTATGATCGGTTGTCAATAATTTATTAGTTTTCCATCTTCTAAAACAATATGATTTGGGAAACCTAGGATGATCTCTCCTTTTTCCTAATATATATTTATTTTATATAAAAGGTATGTTGTTGCTTTCAATTGTAAGCATTTTTTTGCTATTTCAACCCAGATAATTTTTTTGAACGGTTTTTCAACCCAGATATAAATTTTCTACAATTTTCTTTTGCTTGCAAAGACTTTAGAAATTAGATATGTGTTGCACATTTCCTATTTTCTTCCATTAGAACTGTAACATGAGTTCCCTCCTCGCTAAAATAATCCCTATGTAATCGTCACTTCTTTGTGTAGGCCTGTGTTATGCTTCTTCTCTTCCTTTTTTCCATGTCTTTCCTTCTTTTGCAGGATAGGTTTTATTCAGTTGGACTTGCAACACTTTATTTAGTTTTGGTTCCATTGTTTTTTCTGTTTGTTCCTCCACTTGAGCTAACATCTCTTTTTAGACAAGGTATGTCATTGGGATAAGCATTCATTGACATTTGATAGTTAATGTAACTTTTCGTTCGATACTGCTCCCTGTTTCTCCATCACACATTTTTATTCCTGACATACTTGGCTAAGTATTGGGATGCGATCATGTGAATGAAGAGCTTAAATCTTCTCTTTACGTACACTTTTCGGGAACAAGAATGACTGGTTGGTCTATTTGTTATAGAACTGTTTCTCTAGATGTTCTATAATAATGGTATATGTTATATTCAATTAGTGTTACTCTGTGTTTTGCCAAAAAAAAATAGTGTCACTTTGCATGCTGCAATCATAATTACAGGCCATGCATACAATATTTACCTTAACCTTGCATCTGTACATCATACTTTGCCTACTGGAATTAATTGAATTCTTACCATTCATTTAGTACATTTTCTGGACATGTTTTAAAAAAACAGTGTCACTTTTGCTTACCTTAACCTCTGCAAGCTGCATTCATAATTGCAAGCCATGCACATAGATAGTACCTGTAGCCTTGAATTCCACAGCAAACTTTGTTTACCTGAACTAATTGATTATTTGGAAAAACCACCACAATCTGTTCTCCATTCGGCAAGGTCAGGTTATATGAATTTCTTCCAAGGAATGCACTCCTTTAGGCCTTGTCATAGGGCTTGGAGATCTTGGGATCCTGGCAAGTGTAAATTCCTCATGTGGCTGGTAGCTCATGGCAGGTGTTGGACGGCCATTGACTGGCAAGAAGAGGGCTCCCTTATCCAGAGAGGTGTCCTCATTGTGATCAAGCTGAGGAATCCACAAACCATCTTCTCCTTTCTTGAAGTCTTTGTTGCTAGAGATTTTTGGTTCAGCTTGCTCCAAAGAGTAGGCCTACATATCCTTGCCCCTTAGATTGGAGAAGAGTTCTTTGATGATTGGTGGGAGAAGGTTATTCTTGCTGTTGAGGACAACTGCAGAAAGACCTCAACTCCCTTGTGATTCTTGGGGCTTGGACCATATGGAATCACCGCGATAGATGTGTTTTGATGGTGTACCACCTTGTTTGACTAGAGCTTATTTATTGCTTGCTAGTGAGGAGTTCCAGTTATGGGGTTTGGCTAGGGCTAAAGGTATTCTTTACCTTTTCACCCAGTCGTCTCTGTAGGGTTTGTGTGTTATTTAGGTTGCGATCATATCATTTTCTTTTCTTGGTGCAAAGGTGATTTTTAGCTTCCTTTTGGGTGTGTGGTGTTTTGTAAGAGTTTCCCTTTTTCTTAATACAATGATACGCAGCTCTCCTGCGTGTTCTAGGAAAGGTAATGTTGACTGCTGATTGAATTGCATAGATTGACATTGCTTGAACATGATTCCTAGATGCTTTGCTGAGCTGATATATGGCATATCCTGCATCCAGTTTATGTTGCATTCAACTTGCATTCATAATAATTACAGGACATGGATATAATTATTATTCCCTGTAATCTTTGATTTTCATACCATACTGTGGTTTGTTTACCTAATTGATTATTTGAAAACCCATAAACTGTGGTCCTAGGGATGGAGCCAACGCATGGGCAGGGCGGGCTCGAGCCCCCACTACGGCGCCTGGGCACATAGAGCGCCCCCCCTAAAATTTCACGTATCTATGTATAGAATATGATGTATTTTATGTATTTCATCGTTAATCGATGTTTCAAATATAAGACTATTTTAAGCTATTATATATTTATCTATTGTGAGTGGTCATAGTAGAGCTAAGTCGATGTAAGACTTTTGTTCAGCCCCCCCCCTAAATTTTTTTCTGGCCTCGTCCCTGTGTGGTCCTCCCCCATAGATCTTCAGGGATCACCACACGTGTATGTTCATAGTCACTGCCCTGTGATGCTTTAATCCATCTTGGTAGCTGCCCATATATACCTCATGAATTAATTTCTCTCCACATCTTTTTACACCACACTGCAAAAAAATAGGGTGACATGTATATGCCATGCCTCCACATAGGAGCAAAAGTAACCAACCAATAAGCATCCCTATAATAAGGCTATAAACTCTACACATATGGGTGAAGCCAAAAGGGATGCGAGGAGGGAGCTAACTACACTGTCAGACTTAGCATGTCTTAATTCCATTTATAAAATATAGTAGTGTCGAGCAGTCAAGTCAGCGTAGTATAAAGGATATTCCATACATCCTTTCCCAACCCGTTTAAATAAAGCACGTCCCCTTGATGAATCTGCAGTAGAAGAAAACAAATCTACTAGCCGTGATATGATATAGGTGCTTCCTCATCCTACATTAATGCTACGCTTCTTATTAGACAAGAATTGTTCTCACATAGTAACATTTATTTAAATCATCATTCCCCACGATGTTTCGTGATCTGTTTAATTAGCTGAATAATCTGGCATAGACAAAGAAGTCCTTGAAGCAGCTCGTGAGGAGCAATTCTAAGAAAAAAAATGCACCTGTACATCCATCTTTCACCAACATGCATAGAACCCTGCCTCATGCTCAACCCTCCCTTGCATAAGTGCATTTCTTGTACTGCAACGCTAGGTACTCAAACCTAATAACATGACTCACACACACTGGAAGTAACTTTAGTTACTCTATAACAAAGCACAGCAGGCTCTGGAATGATCATATACTTTTTAGAACGACGTGAAGTAGCCGCACGAAAGCAGTAGTTGCACCGACAGCCATGCTCTGTCCTAACTTAGGGTGTGTTTAGTTGGATGTAAAGTGTGCGTAAAGTTCCTGTAGCACTTTTCGTTGTTATTTGGTAAAATTTATCCAATCATGGACTAACTAGGCTCAAAAGATTCGTCTCGACATTTACAGACAAACTGTGCAATTAGTTATTTTTTACCTACATTTAATGCTCCATGCATGCGTCCAAAGATTTGATGTGACGGAAAATCTTGTAAAATTTTTGGAATTTTGGGTGAACTAAACACTGCCTTACAGGGAAATAGCTGCATCTCAATTAGCATAATAGCATTATGGAGACTCCACTCTTAACCATTGCAACATATGTTGCAGGATCTGCTAACAACTCAAAGCACCAAACCCCAAGCTCTAACCTCTCTGCGCGGAGTTGGAAGTACCACTAAACCACTTCAGAACGAGAACTTTGAGCATCATAGTTAACAATCAGATCATACTCTATTAGTCAATAATGAGATTCGTGTATTTTTCGTTCGCTTACCTCGCCAGGCGAACTGTATGAACCAACTTCTTGACGTACTGTCTTGGGCTCTTGGCTATGGACAATGTAGTCAATGCATATTTACTTGCACTCCTACTGGTGTTTAATTGCCCAGCAAACATTTATCTTAAGTACTGAGTAAAATTGTGATGATCATAGGCGTGCATGGGAGCGTGCAAGTCATTGGTTGTAGATAGAACAAGCTAGCCATTGCAACACTTACAAGGCTGCTTGGGATCCAGTAGATAGGAGTGTTCGGTGTGGGCTTTCCTGATGGCTACTCGCCATCAGGGCTGCGCCGTCTTTGTATTCGTGAAGTTTCTCTCTTAATGAAATACGGGTGAACGGCCCGATCTCGAAAAAAAAAACACTTACAAGGCTGCTGGCTGCTGCCCTTCGTATATAGCAGTACACCAGCAGCACTGCCTTACAAAGGATAAGCAAAAATGGAAGGGGTTAGGCGCAAGATTAACCAATCTGCTATATTATGAGCTGAAGTCATATAGTTACTTTGTATACCAGCGAACCTGGAATCTCTTGTGTAGCCAACGCTGTGCTGTGTCGTCTACTCTCAGTTCTAGCTAAGTCTTATTTGACTCCTTACACAAGAATAAAGAATGCAGTGGCTTTATCATTTGGGAATTGAACAACTTTTTTTTACAGATTGTGATATAAGAAAATACTATGCTAGCTCTGCTACGTTCAAGCTTTAAGTCTTATTTATTTATTTATTTATTTATTTATTTATTTATTTATTTATTTATTTTGACAACACTTTAAGTCTTATTTGACTTTGACTGCACAAGGATGCAGTGACCTTAGGTGCTAGGATGTGGATGTAGCATGAGCGAGCCTCGTAGTGTCGTCTGCCCGGCGCACCTGCACCCGATCGGCCGGAGCCGGTGCTGCGCCTGGGGCCTTCGCCATCTTGCTCCTACCTACTGTTGCCCGCGTAAGTCTAACTCCAATTTAAATTAGAGCATCTCCAAGAGTTTCCAAAACCCACTTCCGATCTTTATCGTTTGGCAGCATTGAAAAAAATACACTCTCCAACAACTTATTATCTCAACTTCCAATCTTTCCGCACCTAGAAAAATCGACCAAATCATGCGAAAATATGTGTGCATATCAATCAGGCAATCTGAAGTGAAAGGACATGTGAAAGAATATGGAATAAAGACAAGGTTTTTAATGAAAACGTACAAGAGAGAAATAGAGTAAAAAAATGTTATGGTGATTTGAAAATGGCCAGAGATTACTGATTCAAATTTGTCTTCGTTGGAGCAACCCAACAAATATGATCCTAACCTTTTTAGCCACTTAACTCACTGGGACTCTTGGAGATGCTCTTAGAGAAGGGTTTGCTAACAGTAAAAGCATTATCGAGAACCCTGCTGCACCAAGCAAACTGGACAGCCTCTTCCATAAAAGAAAGGCAGGCAGGTTCAGCACTCCTGCTTTGACATAGTACAATTTTAAAAGGTGGTAATTCCACTAAGTATTTGTAAAAATTAAGAAAAAAAAGTTGCAAAAGAAGAAAAAGCTAACCCTTTGACCTAGCAGCACGAGTTTGTCACCAATGAACAAGTATGGTAGACAACAAACCTAAATTTACATGCTCCAAACAGGCCCCTTTTGGCATGCTGGAAAGCGAACGAATCAACAGGGAAGTGAAAAACTGACCTATACAACAGGGCAATAAGGAATGTAAAGTCAAAAGATCGTGATGGGCTGTGTAAGCTGGCTTCGGTCCCTCAGACAACACGACATCAAAATGACTGTGCACCACTGCCTGCTTGGAAATAATTTCAAGCTCATCTGATCACCTTACAGAAACCAAAACTCAGTTTAGCTGCACAAGGTTGAATTGGCTAGGCATTCGTGGGGGTTAGCATAGAAGTAATCCTCTTCTTTTGGTCTGTTTTCAAGTTTTCGCCTGCACGATGGTTGAGCGACACGGTTCTTATGAGCTTCCTGAACAGAAGATGCAAAATTGTCCCAAGAGATTGTCTTGTTGGTGTACAGGTCTAGAAGTTCAACTAATTTCCGTCGGTCTAGCACCACACTTCTCCGGAAACCCAGGAACCTGAAGAAAATGATCCAAACAAGTTTCTCGTAATCAACTGCTGTATATTTTATTCTAAATAAGCAATTGATTTCATAAGATGACCTCTATCTGTATATTTGTACCTTCGGTGACCTTCAACAAGCTTTGCCATGTTACCATCGAAAGTGGGAACGAAAACATCACTAGCTGTGGATACGATGAAATCAAGTGCAGCCATCTGGGAAGAGTGATTTTGGAATTGACGCAGAACTTCAGAGTCTAGCAGCATCTCCTTTCGTACCTGAAAAACATTCAACACTGCTTATACAGCAAATTTGGTTGAATACTGGGGTAAAAAGATATCTCCAGACATGCTGTGCAAACGAAACTGAAATGCGGTGATGGCAGAAAATAGGGAAAATCACTAGTTATGGAACATTAGAGAACTGTGAAAGATTTATTGCAACAACACAGTTAAGGGCATTATAATTGAATGTTTTTTTTACAAAGAAAGGATGCTTACAAGGTTTGGAAAAGCAGCCCGTAGTGGTTCTAGTCTCCTATCTCCCCCATAAATTTCACCAGCTGCGATGTATATAAGAGCATCCTTTTGAAACCCTAGAGCTTTCAAAACAAGTGATGCCTCCTCAGGGGTAAGTGGGCATAGTCCTTGCGACCTCTTGGCTTGGGAATCAATTTCTTTATCTCTCCACCATGGATAAGCATATCTGATTGGCAAAAAAAAATGTTAGATACTTCAAAACTAGCGCCTAGTGAAAGAACCTACTGTACCTCCCAGGCCAAGTCTAATAACAGTCAATAAGCGCCACATGTAGAGTAGTATAAACTTGGGTTTGAGCCACACATCGTGCAGGGCCCTATTCACATTTTACAAGCTTCCATTATGAATGACTTGTTTACCTAATAAGATACAGATGCCGATTAAGAACAAATAAGTTTGCATTGTCGCTTTCACTGTTTCCAAGATATATGTGGGTTTCAGGTTGTACTGTGATTTATCAAATGTTTCTCACAGTAGGATCTAGATTCTATGGTTAGCATTAGCATTAAATACCTCTTTCTTTATGCAATTCTAGTCAATGGATTGAATTTAAGGAAGGGAGATAAATCAATAACATGGTGCTCCTGCATCATTTTGTAATCAGATCTTTAAAATAAGTAACAGCAGAAATAAGCTGGCACTAAACTAACTTAACAAACCTAACTAGTGAGTAAATTTTTAGTAGTCCATTTTGCTAACAGCAGTGATGTCACAAACTTTGCTTACAATGAAAAACACCAAATTAAAATTATAATGCTTTGGAGAATAACACGAAATTGGCTGTTATGCACATTATTTAAGCCAGTACTTGACATTGGCAGCTAAATTTAAGTATGAAACAATTGGTTTCCCCTTCTTGAATGGTAACTATACAAAGTATAAAGATCATTCAAGTAATATTATAACTTGCCATTCCTATAAAGAATTACATGGTCATATCCAAAACATAGTTATGTTACAAAGGAAGGCAGCACAGGATTAGCCAGAAACCTCATTTTTTTGAGCTCCTCAGCTTCTTCAGGTGAAAGGCCGTGGTTGCAACCAGAAAACGCCAGCATATCCATCTCATAGCGTAAATGCAAGGCTACAAATGATCCCTTGGCTCGCAGTTTATGTACCAGTTTATTCCCTAGTCCCTCAATTTGAGGTGTGAATTTCAGTGCATGAAAATTAACATGGCATCTAAGCAGTTGAAGCTCTGTACTGATACCATTATTGGCTAAGCGAGCATCTGTTTTGTTAAAATGGATGACACTGTATTTGCTGAACAGTGGTAAGATCTGCATGGATGAGATATTGTCAAGAGTAATACAGTGAATCAGTTACCATGAAAACAAGGACACATCAAGATGAGTTACAAACCTGATGCAAGTAATATTTTTCATCTGACCAGCTCACGGGTGGCATTTCAAGTATAATAATGTCTGAATCTCCTGGACCAAGCTTCTCTGGAAGCTGTTTAATGATGTTCACCTCATCTCTCAATGAGTCGATGAAATGCCTCACGTCAAATATGTCTCCAAAATTACTGTCAACCACAACGAACACTACTCATTTTAGATGTTAATACTGTTAGTTCCATAGTGCATCTCTCAAATAAAATGATGGTTACCTTTGATCAGCCCAGAATGATCTCTTGTCAAGTTCTGGGACAACCATAGTGAGGTTTAGAAGACGAGCAACTGCCACCATGTCACATATCTGAATAAATGGAGGTACCAAACAGCAAAGATTGTTAGGAAAGAAAAAGGAAACACGAAGTTGAATGGAAGAAGAAAGCAAACAAGAATGACCTCTGAGCGCATCTGATTCAGACCACCATTACAAGATATCTTCAGATAACCATTGCTCTTGTATATTCCTGAAAAAATTTAACAGTGATCAAATTGCCAAATTGCAGTGGCGATTGAATGCAGCAGCTGTGTATCAACAAAGGTCTACAGAATCTAGTCAATCTACAACAAATTCAACTCAAGTTCTCAACAAAACATGAAGCCTATTCGTAACTTCACATTTCAATAATGCTAGTGCCTCGAGAAAAAAAATATGAGGGTGTCAATCGATCAAAGCATTACTATACACTACTCCTATACAACAGTATATGGTTGGCATGACTTTCCGAGTCAACATACTTATACTTTTATCTCAATAATAGTTGCAACAATGCATTCAGCAGCAACATTTACAGGTTAATAAACGTGCTAGTGCCAAGTTGCGTACGGACAATCACAGCTGCGCACTCGTACGACTCAAATACCCTTCAGCATTTGTAACACGATATTTTTCCATTTTCACTCGCTCAGTGCTCTATGAAGTTCCATGCAATATACTCAGCAGTAATAAGAACAAAATGAAATCGAACTACCCCAGAAATACAAAACAATAAGGAAACCAACGCACTCGGGGGCGCAAGCGCGGAAGGTGGCGGCGAGGGATCGGCGTCGCCCGCGAGGCCAAAAAGGAGGAGAAGGCGGCCGACGGCAACGAGCTGCGCGACGGAGGCCCACAGCAGGACGGCGGCGCAGCCCGCTACGAGCCAAACCCTAGGCCTCGACCTCGCCATCGCACGCGCGGCCGCGGCCTAGGCCCGGCGGGCGGACGGCCGCCTCCTGATCGCCGCGGGCATTGGAGCGATTCCGGTTCCGGCGGTTCGAGAATGTTCTAGAAGATTCGCGAGGGGCGGGAGGTGATTTTGTTGGCCTGGTGGGGAGCGGGGACTGGAGAGCGGTGAGGCCGTGACCGCGACCGCGAGAGTGGGGACTGGACGCGTTGCTGGCGGCTGTTTGCGCTTGGCTTCTGTTCTTGGTCTTTGTTTTTGGCTTTCCTACGAGAGTGGTTGGAAAGGATGGATTGGTGTCTCGGTGACCCCTGGCGACGAGACATTCCAAAATTTCTTGGACCTTGTTGAGTTCCCCCAGTTCTCCCTAAATTTCACTATGTAAAAAGAAGATTTTCCGTCACATCAAAATATCGGCAAATGTATGGAGTACTAAATGTTGATGAAATCAAAAACTAATTGCACAGTTTTGTTGTACTTTGCGAGACGAACATTTTAAGCCTAGTTAGTCAAAATTTGGATAATTTTTACCAAATACAAACGAAATGCTATAGGAATTCTGATACAGTGTTTTTCTCTCCAATTCACCGGACTAAACGAGGCCTTGGTCCCTTTGCAAAGGATCCCAGGAACTAAAGTTTAGTTCTACATTTTTTTCTAACTTTTAGTCCATAGAAATATAAATAGGTGGCTTAAGGCTAAGGCCTCGTTTGGCATGGCTCCGCTTTACCAGTGAAGCCATTTTTTGTGTTTCAGCTTCATGAACAGCTTTCTCGGTGGAGCTGGAGCCGTTTTAGTAAATCGTTTGGCAAAACAGCTTCACATATAGAGTTCCTTAAAATATGCTTTCACAGAACGCCACGTAGGATGAGGTGAAGCCGGGAGAAGCCACTGTTTTTGGTTCCTTCTCACCCCAAAGCTCTATGAGAGCATGTTTTTAGGGGCTTCATCGGTGGAGCCGTTTCATTTTACCCCGTTTGGCAGAAAACAGCTCCAAACGGCTCCTGAAGCCGCTGAAGAAGCCCTGCCAAACGGGGCCTAAAAGAAGAGGACTAAAATTTAGTCCATTTGGGCCCAGTTTAGATGCAAAAAATTTTGCAAAATTTTTCAAGATTCCCCATCACATCGAATCTTTGACACATGCATGGAGCATTAAATATAGATAAAAAATAAAACTAATTACACAGTTTAGACGAAATTTACGAGACGAATCTTTTAAGACTAATTAGTCTATGATTGGACATGAATTGACAAATAACAACGAAAAATGCTACAGGAGCATTTTGCAAAAAATTTTGCATCTAAACGCAGCCTTGCTTTAAAGGGAGCTTAAATTGGGCTAGAAGTGCCTGGGGGCAAAGGACGCCCATACCCTCACCCATCCACTAGCTGTGCCTGTGCATGCGCACGTGCATGGATAAATTAAATTAGGGGTAAATTGGTTATCGTTGGTTGAAGGGCTAAAGTTTAGTCCATGGATCAAAAACCCCATCAAGGACTAAACTTTAGCTTCTTTTAATCTAAGGACTAAACTTTAGTCCTGAGATTAGTGATTCAAACGGGTCCTAAGGATATGTCCCTCAGATCTAAATTTTTAATAAAGCTTATAATTTTAAATTAGTTAGTCACTTCGCCAAAATAATTAATATTGTCAATTTTTTTTGGACTTGGACATATTAAAAATACTAGCAAAAGACAAATATATCCTCGTCTTCTTTTCTTTCCTGGAGGATATCTGCTTAATTTGACAACTACCGTTTTGTATGCATTCATAATTAGTTTTCGCATTAAAAGACAATATCATATACTCTTGTAGAATGTTATATTTTAGGGAACAAATTTTAAAGCTCAGAAACTGGGACCGAGTGAGTGTACAGTAAAAGCTACGTATGTACTAGAGATTAACTCATTCTTTGTATTTTAAGCATTTAAGTGATGGAATCTTGTACTCATACCTGCATCTACATATAGAGCCTCTTTGGTTTTCTTGGTAAGGAGCGTGCATGGTATCTAGCCAGCCAGGTCTCCACTAGCATGTAGTCTGCAAACAATTATGGCATGTTCGCTTCGCTGAAAAGCAAGACTGAAAAATATTGTTGACTGATTTGTTGTAAGAGAAAAATACTATTCTTTCGCTGAAAAAGTATGGCTAATAAGACAATTGTTTGGTTGTTTTGACCTGTATTGTCATACATAGAGCAACTGTTTGGTTGACTTGATCTGTGCTTGTACATGCATGGCCACTCTCTCACGCGCGCACTGACGTTGTTTGCGCGAGCCAGGCTACTAGGAAGCGGATCGGCTGCGAGGTACATACTGCATGCACCAGACTTGGCCCATGAAGAAATACGGGTAACCAAACGGCTTGAGCTCCATCTCTCAAAGGTGAAACCAAGCTATATCTAAATTCCAGGTAACCAACTTGTTTGGAACGTAGAAATAAAAAATATAGAAACAGAAAAGGAATGTGGTGGTAAGACAGAGGAATGGAAAAACATAGGATTTTTATAGGGAGCGTTTGGAATGCAGGAAAGAGATAGTCACCCTGTTCGTTTATGCTAAAATTTGGCTTAATACTTATGCTGAAATATTGTGAGAGAAAAATATTATTCCATGGCTGAAAAGTAGCTTAAGCGAACAGGGCGAGTAGAAGAATCTTATTTTATTTGGACTAATGATATGCCTGTTTTGTTAAACTTGCGTCATATTCGCTTGAACTTATTAGCCATGGTACAATGTTTTTCTTTCATAATAAATCAGTCAATAGTACTTTTAGTCCTAACAGGGCGTTGGTAGCTTGAGATTAGCATGGGTAGGTCAAAGGAGCGCTAGAGTTGCATGACGAGAACACAAGTGACGTGAATCGTCAATCACGTATCAAGTCACATGAAAATTTCCCTTAGCTTAAACCAGATGTTTTCTTTTCTTCAAAACGCATGGGTGAAGAAAATTTTCCCCAAGAAAGGATTTGCTCAATCCTACATTCCAAACGCATGAACAATGTAGAAAATAGAGGAATCGTGATTCGTGTACTTTCCCTTTGAAAATCCTACAAACAACGGGGCCTATAATTTTGTATCCCATCTAACATAGCTCGAGTACTCATGCGTATCTAGGTAGTATTTCTAATTGCGCTAATTGAATCCATTATAAATTCTATGTGTACGTGATACACCATTACTTCCAGGGATGAAAACGACCGGAAACGATCGATTTATTTTCACTTTTTTTTTCTCGAAAACAAAATCGATACGATATTATCGGAAACGAGTACGGCGCCGATATTCCGGTAATTTCGAACAAAATGATAGTAGTCAATTGGAAAATACATCGATAACGATCGGAATCCATGAGAACGATATCCTAAAAAACGATAAACACGCCAATCCGTAGAACAGAAAAAGATTCATATAACTCAACCTATCTCACGTGACAATGATAAATAAAACCACAATTGACAAAATCACAAGCTGAAACCACACAGTTCACATCATCTTAAGTCTCAAATAGTGGCAAACCACACAACAGTATGATAATTCTCGACAAAGACACAAATAAACGATCATATTCTAATAAGTTGACTTGACATAGCATAGTGATCAAAAGATGAATTATTAGAGTTACAGGTGTAGCAAGTGATCGGGTGATAGGCTGATTGCCTTCTTGTTATACAGATGAAATACTTCCGTATATATAGTTCCTTTCAAAAAAAAATTACCTTATGTACTTGTGTGTGCAGATGGGTTCCTTTTAAAAAAATATTTGTCTTACGTGCTTGCGTGTGCAGATCATAATGCATTGTATAGTCTATAAATAAATTAGGATTCATTAATTAAAGACCTTTGAATCGGTAATTACCTTCAGTAAATTACCGTTTAAATACGGGAATTTTCGAAAACGATCGGAAGAAGGCAAAATCATTTCGCTTTCATTTCCGATTATTTTTACCGTTATCGTTTTCGTTTTTTTGATTACCGCTACCATTTTCGTTTAGGCCTAAAAATCAGAAAAGACTCGAAAACGATTACCGAAAATCGGAGATTATCATTTTCGTTTTCATCGCTAATTACTTCTTGTCTAATAGGACTGGTGTCATTATAATTTCTCTTGGACTTGAAATATGTCATCCATACAAAAGCATAGAGTTGTCTGTATGTCTATACGTGGGTTTAAAGACGCGGCAGACGTACAAAATAACATATTTTAAAATTTAATTGGCATTAGTGCTGGGTAACGTCGAATTTGAATTTGTAATGGCATGGCCAATTAACCATTGCCAATTTGGCATCCAGAGTTCCAGACTCCACGGCACACAGATGATGCGCAGCCATTGGCGGATCCAGGGGGGGCTGGGGCTGCAGCCCCCGGCAGCGTGACATTTACATAGGATTACTGTTGCAATTAGCTCTAAATTACCCTTAAATCTTTATGGTTAATCACAATCTCCGTTACTTAGCCCGCCTGATCCCATCCTGGATCCGCCACTGTGCGCAGCCAGCTTCCGCGATGCCGTCGATCTCACCGGCAGATTTACTTGTCTGCTCAGGCCGGTGCTCCACGAAGCGCGACCTCCGGCTCCTCCATGCCGCTCTCCTCCGTCGCCGCTCTCCTCCGTCGCGGTGCTCGCCAAGCTCCTCCGCTTCGCCGCGGTGTCTCCCGCCGGCGACCTCCGCCACGCCTCCGTGCTCCTCTCTCTCCACCTCCCGTTCATCTCCGCCGCCGCTTCCCACCTCGCCTTTTTCTACAACACCCTCATTCGCGGTCTCGCTGTCTCCTCATCGCCCAGCGTTGGCATCGAGCTCTTCACCGCGATGCGCCGCGCGGGCGCCGCTCCTGACGCCTTCACCTTCACCTTCGTCCTCAAGTCTTGCTCCCGCTGCCATTCGCCTGGTCGGTTGCCTTCTGACCTCCACGCTCAGGCGTTCAAGCACGGTTGCTTCGGCGCGCGGAGCCGGAGCGAGCACGCTCATGTCCAGAATGCTTTGCTGCACGCGTACGCGTCTCGGTCCGCCGTCGACGACGCCCGCAGGGTGTTCGACGAAATGCCCGTCCGGGATGTAGTCTCCTTCTCGGGGCTACTTACGGCGCACCTCAAAAACAACCAGCTGGACTCCGCGCGCATGGTGTTCGACCAGATGCCACACCGTGATGTTGTTTCCTGGACTGCCATGATCTCTGCCTATGCCAGGGCTTCGCGTCCACAGGAGGCCCTGGCATTGTTTGATGCAATGCCAGTGCAACCAGACGAGGTGACCATGGTGAGTGTTGTGTCGGCATGCACTGCACTCGGGGACCTTGTGACTGGGGAGCGTCTGTGTCACTATGTTGATTCCAATGGTTTTGGGTGGATGGTTTCACTCCGCAATGCACTCATGGACATGTATGCTAAGTGTGGGTGCCTACCTGAAGCACGTGCTTTGTTTGATGGGATGGCAATAAGGAGCTTGGCATCTTGGAATACACTTATTTCAGCATATGCATCACATGGTGATGAGGAAAATACAATTGCTTTGTTTCATCAAATGCTGGCTCATGACAATTCTGTGAAGCCAGATGGGGTGACGCTGCTTGCAGTGCTCACCATGTATGCACACAAGGGCTGTGTTGAGGAGGGGCGCACGGTGTTTGATGCGATGCAAAGAGGAGATTATGGCAAAGTGGAGCTGACCATCGAGCACTATGGGTGCATGGTGGACTTGCTTAGTCGGGCAGGACAACTTGAGGAAGCTTACAAGATGATAGAGCAAATGTTGATTCCAAGCAATGATGTGGTCTGGGGTGTGTTACTTGGTGCATGCCGTATGCACGGCAATATTGACATGGCAGAGAAGGCCGTCCGAAAACTAAGGATCCTAAACCCACATGAGGGTGGTTACTACATTTTGCTCATAGATATGTACACAGCTGCTGGCCGAACAGCAGAAGCCATGGAGGTTAGACGGACCATGAATAAGACCGGGGCCAAGAAAACTACAGGCTGGAGCTGCCCGACTACCGTCTGTCTTCCTCAACAGTAATTTTCCGAGGCCTATCAGTTTTCACTTGACACCAGAGAGGGTTGGTTACATGTGTTCTCTGCCTTCCTACTGATGTTGTGATGACTGGTCATTAGTTCTCCCTTTCAGTGATGGTTACACTGAATGATCTGGCGACAGGTAAAAATGCACCATAGTCAAATCCTGTCATTATGAATGCTTCTTACAGACAGTCCAAGTCTATAGCTATCACTAGTATTGTTTATGTGGTATCCTGCTGCACATCAACATGGAAAATACAAAGCGGTCATGTATGGAGCCTTTGGTGGCATCGAACCTTGAAGGGATCAGACTTCATAGAGTATTTGAAGGATTAAGCAATATGGTCAGAGCCTATAGCTATCACTTGTATTATTTATGTGGTATCCTGCACATCAACAAGGAAAATACAAAGCAGTCATGTGTGGAGCCTTGTCAGCACCGAACCTTGAAGGATCAGACTTCATAGAGTATTTGAAGGATTAGGCTTCGTAAAAACCAAATCCTTCCAACATTTGTACAGGCCAAAATATTCCAACAATAAAAAACTTGGAAGAAAATAAGGAGCAATGGGGGATAGGAGGGTTCTACTTGTTGCGTCTCCTGAGGTAGCAATCTTTGGTTACGATGGGATTGTCTCATTTGCAAGTGTTCAGGATGCCGTGGATGCTGTTCCACTGAACAACCAAGTGCGCACCATCATCAGGATTGGTCCTGGTGTGCATTGGCAGCCAGTGCACATTCCCAAGACCAAGAACTTCATCACCTTGTTTGGATCCCCAATAAAGGACACAGTGATCTGTTGGGACAACACGACTACTCGCATCAAGCATACTCAGGTAGTGTCACTTCCGGCTGGCCTCCTGCTTGAATAGATAGTCTGTCATGTATGTGCTATCCCTAATGAAATTACTAGATAGTCTGTCATGTATGTGCTATCCCTAATGAAATTACAAGTGCCTGATAAAGATTCACTTAACAGGGATCGCTATTAGTTAGATATGTCTCAATGATGTCATTTCGATGTGAAATATTGTTTGTCAAGGTGACCAGTGCATTTTGCATTGATCAGGTACAATATAAGTTGAGGTTATAGTCCCCTTGTGAAAGCAGTTTCATTGTTTGTTATGGGAATCAATACATTTGTGGCTTTTGAGTATTATAACTTCCCACCCTGGTAACGAATTAGTGAACTATTTTTCCTAGATGTCCTTAAATTTGAAGTCTTGTTCATTAAGAGGAAGCCACTAGCAATGACATTTATCTTCTTAAAAGACAACAATGTGTATTTCAGTTCTGTTAATCTGAACCAATGTGTATCCAAAATGATAAGCCTGATTGGAATTACTCTGGCTGTTCCTCTACCATAATCTGATGCAATCATGTAAAGTTCTTGTATTATTATTTTCTCCTTTTGCATTTTCTGAATACTCCTTACATGTTCCATATATGTTCTCTTACCAGTCATCACAAGAGATTGGCACAGGAACACTAAACAGTGCAACAGTTATTGTGGAGGGGATGATTTCATTGCAGAGAATGTTATTTTTAAGAACTCAGCTCCCCAGGTATTATCCTAGCAAACTTGTTTATGTGTTACCTCTGGTGGATCTGGTTAGTCAGTGATGCTGGTGCGATGATATGTACTGATGTGTTATAGGCGTCTGGGCTGTTAGATGTATATGCACCTCTTGTAATTACTCACTAGTGTAGGGTGCTATCTGCACTTTGTACATCACCATATCTGCCCCTTTGGGCATGGTAATAGATGGGTCGGTCATTTGTAACATGGTAACAGAGCCTAGGTTTAGGGTTCATTATCCCGCTGTCACTGGCGTGCCACCGGCGAGCCGCCGGTGAGCCACCACCGCCGGCCAGTGACGTCATCTCCACTCGCGCGGCCGTCCGCGCCGTCTCGCTCGCGCCTCGCGCCGCCTCGCACGCGCCTCGCGTGGCCGCCCGCGCCGCCTTGCACGAGCCTCACGCGGCCGCCCACGCCGCCGCGGCCGCGGCCGCCTCCCCGCGCGACCACACGCGCCTCCCCGCGCGACCGCACGCGCCTCCCTGCGCGGCTGCCTGCACCTCGCGCCTGCGGCCCGCGCCTCCCTGCTGAGGCGCCCCAGGTGCTGCTCCTCTGCTCTCCCTCCCTCCCACTCCAAGTGTTGCTCCTCTGCTCTCCCTCCAGGTGCTGCTCCTCTGCTCTCCCTCCCTCCCTCCAGCCTGCTCTGCTCCGCTCTGCTTTTCCTCTCTGATTCCTTGTTTCCAAAAAAAAAGAGCGCCAGGCAATTGCTGCTTCCATGGCGTCCCTTGGAAAGCCGGGTGCCTTCTCTGTTCCTCGCTGCCCCGTCATCTTCAATGGCACAAATTGGGGCGAGTTCGCCTTTCACATGGAGGTGCACATGGGCGGGCAGCAGCTGGGGTGCTATCTCACAGGTGAGCGGCCTTGTCCGCCCACCCCACCTCTTCCCACTCCGCCCACCTATGCGCCTGATGCAGACGACGCGGTCAAGAAGCCTCTCCTTGAGGCGTTTGAGGCTCAGATGGAGGCCTACCAGTCAGCTCTTGATATACAGGCGACCTGGCTGCGTGAGGAGGCCTGTGCCAAGGCTATCCTGCTCGCGAGTATGGAGGTTGACATCTTTCTGCCCCTCTGTGGTCTCTCCACCTCTCACTCGATGTGGGCTCACCTCCGCCGCAGTTATGAGATTCGTAACGAAGCGTTGTATCTCGTGGTGGTGGAGGAGGCCCAGTCGCTCCGTCAGCACGACTCTACCGTGGAGTTCCACCGTCAGATGTCCGCCGTCTGGCATCGTCTGGACATCTTGGGTGCGGAGTACTGTGCTGGTGGTACTTGTCGGTGTTGTGATCGTCACCGGGGCCAGCAGGACACTCTGCGTCTTCACGAGTTCTTCTCCCGCCTCCGCCCTGAGTTTGAGGTTGTCAGGTCCCAGCTCCTGACCCGCCGACCTCGCCCGTCTCTCGATGAGGCGATGCCGGAGCTTCGTGCTGAGGAGACTCGTCTTCGGGCGGGGGGCATAAGTGGGGCTCCGCAGTCCTCTGTTCTGGCTGCCCGAGCTCCCCTTCTGCCCACCGCTCCTCCACAGCCTCCACTGCCACCGTCCACCGACCCTCAGTGTGGCTACTGTGGCAAGTTTCGACACACCGAGGATGTCTGTCGGAAGAAGCAGCGCGACAAGAAGACTCGCCGTGGGGAGTCCAGTGCAGCTCGCTCAGTCACTGCCTTGGAGCAGGAGGTCCTCACGTTGTTCCGCCGTCTCAATGCTGTTGCTTCCTCACCCTCTGGCACTACTGCTCGGGCTTCTGGTACTCCACCACCACCACCTCCTCCCTCAGGTATCTCATCCAAGTGGTTCCTTGATTCTGGTGCATCCTTCCATATGACTCCGAATTCTTGTCACTTGTCATCCCTGTCTCCTGTTGATCCTCCTCCTATTGTTTAGACAGCTGATGGAACCTCTCTTCCTGTTGTTGGTCGTGGTGTTCTCTCTATGTCCTCTTTTCATGTTCCTACTGTCTATCATGTCCCTCAGCTCACTATGCAATTAATGTCTGCTGGTCAAATTACTGATCATGGTTGTCGTATCATTCTTGAGTCTGACTCTTGTTGTGTTCAGGATCTTCGTACGGGGTTTCTGGTGGGGACTGGGCCTAGGCGTCATGACTCTCAGCGCCTATGGGAGCTTGACTGGCTGCGTCTTCCTTCGCCCACTCTGACCAGTCAGTCCTCCAGTTCTCCAGCTTCCGCTTCAGCTGCTTCCGCTACTCCTACTTTTGCTCAGTGGCATCGTCGTCTCGGACATCTCTCAGGCTCGAGACTTTCCACTCTTGTTGGTAGTGGTGTTTTAGGTCCTGTTTCTGGTGACGCTGCTCTTCATTGTACGGGTTGCAAGCTTGGCTGTTGGAGTATGTGTTTAGGCCCATGAGGCTAAGGCCCATGTGACCCATGTATGGAACCTATATAGCTGCCCTTCTAGGGTTAGCCCAATCTAATGGAAATCATTCCCTAACATGGTATCAGCAGCCTAACCTTTTCTCTCTCTTCCCTCCCCTCCTCCCAGCCGCCGCCGGTGGCTTCTCTGCCGCCCGGCACCATGGCCGGCCGTCCACCTTCCCCTCACTCCTTCTCTTTCCCTCCCCACTCCCCTCTCTCCTGGGCCCAGGTCGCCGCTTCTGCCCCTGGCGCCTCAACCACCGCTCCCGGCTTCCGCCAGCTCGAGCCCGCCATCGATGCTGCGCTCGGGGCCGCGCCCCTCGGAGTCGCGCTCGGGGCCGTGCCCCTCGGAGCTGCGCCGCTCGGGGCCGTGCCCCTCGGAGCTGCGCCGCTTGGGGCCGTGCCATGGGCTGCGCCCCTCGGACCCGCGCTGCTCGGGGCCGCGCCTGGGGCTGTGACCCTCGGCACCGCGCCGCCAGGGGCCCTGCCTCGTCCTGCCCTGCTTCCTGCGCCCCACACCCAGGCGGATGCTGGCGCCGCTCAGGCTCTGGCCGCCCTCTCCAGTCCCGAAGGGGGGGGGGCAACCACGGAGGGGGTAGTGGCGGGTGCGGCTACTGCTGGACTCCAGCCGACGTTACAGCACCAGCCCCTGCCTGAAGGAGGTCATCAGCCGGCCCTACTGCCTAACGGAGATCATCAGCCGGTCCTTCCTGAAGGAGCCCAACCTCTGCTGCATGCGGCTGCCGTTGGAGGTCTCCAGTCGGCGCTGCCTGGGCCGAACTCCACCCTCGCCGCAGCCCTCGTCGCTGCTCGGGCCGCCGCCGCGGAGGGCCAGGCCCGTGTGCGCGCGGCTGCCCTCGCCTGGGAGCGGGAGCGCGACGCGGCTGACGCCCTGACCCGTCAGATCGCCGAGGCCGAGCAGCTCCTCGCCTCTCCCGCGGGCCTGGACGCCGGAGCCACCTCCTCCGCCTCGCCGGGACGCCGCGTGTTGCACACTGCCGTCCTCTGGCATGACCTGGCCGACCCGCTCGTGGCCCAGCTTCACTACCAGGCTGGGGGGTCCAGAACATTCGCCTCCTCGTTCCGGTCGTCCTCGAGCCGGAGTCTCCCTCCTACGCCCGCTGGCGGGACCTGGTGGTTCTCACTCTTCGCCGCTACGCCCTCGACGACCACGTCCTCGTTGACGCTTCGGTCGCCGTCCAGACCCCGTCGTGGCTTCGTCTGGACAGCATCGTCCTCTCCTGGATCCTGGGGACGATCTCTCTGGACCTCCACGACCTCGTCCGCACCTCCCCTGACGCGCGCCAGGCATGGCTCGCCCTTGAGGGCCAGTTCCTGGGCAACGCCGAGGCCCGGGCTCTGCGCCTCGACGCGAGCTTCCGGACCTTCGTCCAGGGTGACCTCTCCGTCGGCGAGTTCTGCCGTCGGATGAAGAGCATGGCGGACTCCCTGGGGGACCTTGGGTGACCCGTGGAGGATCGCATCTTGGTCCTCAACGTCCTCCGGGGGCTCAGCGACCGCTACGCCCACCTCCGGACGTGGATCACCCGCCAGAGGCCCTTCTCCACCTTCCTGGAGGTCCGTGACGATCTCGTCATGGAGGAGCTCACGCAGGGCCTCCAGCCGGGATCCACCACTTCCGCGGGATCCTCGACGGCCCTGGCTGCTACTTCGCCGCATCCGTCTGCTCCATCGCGGTCGACCGCTCCACCGCCGCAGTCTCTCCTGGGTCCTCCTCCCTCCGGGCCGAGCGGAGGTGGGGGGGTCGTGGCGGTCGTCGTCGCCGCGGCGGGGGTCGCGGGGTGGCCGGGGTGGACATACCCAGGCCCCGGCACCGGGTGTTCCGCAGGGGGGGCACCTTGGCCCTCTTTCCAGAACCCGTGGTCTGGGCGCATCTCCATGTGGCCCTACCACGTCACTGGGGCCGAATCGCGTCCACCGGTGGCCATGCTCACCGGAGCTCCTCCTGCTCCCCCTGCTGGTCCTCCACCCGGCGCCTTCCCGGCTACGGCATGGACTCCACCTTCTGGGACTCTCCCGGGGGTCGCTGGATGGGACCAGGCAGCCCTGACTCGCTCGTTCAGCACCATGGGCCTGACGCCTCCGGTCGGACCCGAGTGGATCGCTGATTCGGGTGCTACCTACCACACCACACCTGACCCCGGTATACTTTCGTCGCTTCACTCTCCCTCTTCCTCTCTTCCTTCGTCCATTATGGTCGCAAATGGATCTTGTATTCCAGTCTCGTCTGTGGGTACCGTCGGTGCTCATGGCTCCTTTCGTCTTCCTGATGTTCTTGTTGCTCCTTCTATGGTTCATAACCTTCTTTCTATTCGTCGTTTTACAGCTGACAATTCTTGTTCTGTGGAATTTGACTTTTCTGGTCTTACTGTAAAGGATTTGGCTTCCCGGCGTCCTCTGCTCCGATGTGACAGCACCGGGCCCCTTTACACCCTTCGCTTCACGGCGGCTCCTTCGTCTTCTTCGCCGTCCGTTTTGTCAGCTGCCTTCGCCGCTTCTACTTCCTCCACTACCTGGCACCGGTGCCTCGGCCATTCTGGACGTGATGCCCTGATACAGCTCAGTCGTAGCTCTGGTCTTCCATGTACTCGAGCTCATGATGAGCAACTGTGTCATGCGTGCCAATTAGGCCGACATGTTCGTCTTCCTTTTTCTACTTCTTCTCATGTGGCCCGCATTTTTGATCTTGTACATTGCGACCTATGGACGTCTCCTGTTCAGAGTATTTCTGGTTATAAGTACTATCTTGTGGTTGTTGATGATTTTTCGCATTATTCGTGGACTTTTCCTCTCCGTGCGAAATCAGACACGTTTACTACGCTCCTTCACTTCTTTACTTGGGTGTCTACATAGTTCGGCCTCACCATCAAGGCCGTCCAGTGTGACAACGGTCGCGAGTTTGATAACTCCACCTCCCGAGCTTTCTTCCTCTCTCACGGTGTTCAGTTGCGCATGTCTTGTCCGTACACCTCTTCGCAGAATGGCAAGGCTGAGCGGATGATTCGCACCACCAACGACACCGTGCGTACCACGACCCCGCTCTCTTTGTCCACATTTCCCCTCGTGGTCGCACGCTTCTTCTTCTCTATGTCGATGACATGATCATCACTGGTGATGATTCTCAGTTCATTGACTTTGTGAAGAAGCGTCTTAGTGAAAAATTCTTGATGTCTGATTTGGGTCCTCTTTGTTACTTCCTTGGTCTCGAGGTCTCTTCCATGCCTGATGGCATCTACCTCTCCCGGGAGAAGTACATTCAGGATCTTCTCTCTCGTGCTGCTCTCACCGATCAGCGCACTGTTGATACACCTATGGAGCTAGGTGTTCACCTGCGGTCTACTGATGGTGCTCCCCTTGATGATCCCACTCGTTATTGTCACCTTGTTGGGAGCCTTGTTTACCTTGGGATTACTCGTCCTGACATTTGTCATGCTGTTCATATTCTGAGTCAGTTCGTTTCTGCTCCCACACAACTCCACTATGCTCATCTTCTTCGTGTTCTTCGATACCTTCGTGGCACCATCTCACGCCGCTTGTTCTTCCCTCGCTCTAGTTCTCTTCAGCTTCAGGCGTACTCTGATGCGACATGGGCTAGTGATCATTCTGATCGCCGTTCCCTTTCGGCTTATTGTGTCTTTCTTGGATCCTCCTTGATTGCCTGGAAAACCAAGAAGCAGACGGCAGTTTCCCGGTCCAGTGTTGAGGCTGAGTTGCGGGCTATGGCGACCGTGACGGCTGAGGTCACATGGCTTAGGTGGCTACTTGAGGATTTCGGTGTGACGACTTCCACACCGACTCCTCTATCCTCTGACAGCACTGGTGCGATCAGTATTGCTCGTGATCCTGTCAAGCATGAACTTACCAAACACATTGGTGTTGATGCTTTCTACATGCGATCGCAAGTACATGATGAGGTGGTGGCTCTTTACTATGTGCCTTCAGAGTTTCAATTGGCGGATTTCTTCACGAAGGCTCAGACTAGGGCGCAGCATAGCTTTTTTCTTTCCAAACTCAGTGTTGTTGACCCACCATGAGTTTGAGGGGGGGTGTTAGATGTATATGCACCTCTTGTAATTACTCACTAGTGTAGGGTGCTATCTGCACTTTGTACATCACCATATCTGCCCCTTTGGGCATGGTAATAGATGGGTCGGTCATTTGTAACATGGGCAAGCAGCAGCAGTCCGTGTGATGGCCGACAGGTGTGCCTTCTATGGTTGCAGATTTCTCGGGTGGCAGGTACATGGCTCTATCAGCTCATTATTTGTGGTTTCCTTTTTTTTAGAGTTTCAGGGCAAAACGCCCCGGCCATTGCATCATCACAAAGACCAGAGTAACAGTTTAAGCATTCAGAGTTCGACAACCAAACTCAGCATTACACTCAACTCAAGACAACTTTGCCCTCCAGAAAGAGAAACTAAAAACGATACCAAAGAGCCTATTACACATTCCACTCTTTACCCAACTCAAGAAGACCGATCCACTTCCCATTGGATTCCACACTTTTAGCTGACGCATCCATCAGAAGACTTGTGATTTCAGCAGGGTAGTTTGTTTGCTTCCAGTCAAACACCGATGAATACATGAGCCTTTCCAGATCATCATCCACCTGGGTCAGCCAGGCAAGCTTGGAATACTGGTTGCCAGGCACCTGAGTTTCTCCAGCTTTGTGTTGAAGGCTTGTCTCTTCTCCATTGGACATAGCAGAATCCAATTCGTCAACATGACCAGGATTGAAATTAGGAGAGACTGAACACTTCTCCAGGTAGTTCCCTGAAAACACATTTCATTTCTCAGTTTCCAGAGCCCCCACAGGGCTGCAGCACAGAACATATTATCTACTAGAAAACGATTGTTACTAATCCACACTTGTCCTATTGATAAAAAAACCATTCCTACATTCCTAGTCAAAACTTCAGACATATAAGACCAGAGTTGTTTAGCTACTGCACACTCAAAGAACAGGTGATTGACAGTTTCTGTTTCACAACAGGAAAGACAGGAAGGATCTTCCACCTTTCTTCTAATGTCTAAATTATCTCTAGTTAAAACCTTATTCTTAGAGAGCAACCAACGGAAGAAATGAACTCGAGGTGGTACTTTCAAACTCCAAACTGCAGGAACAAAAACAGATTTTATACCTCTAAAGTTAATTACTTTATATAACAATTGGGAAGAGTAAGTTCCCCTAGAGTTAAAGGTCCAGATCAGAGAATCTTCATCATCTGTAAAAACTATAGTAGAGGCTAATTGAATGATCTCTTGCCACCTAAGCATAAGTCTATCATCTACTCCTCTCCTAAAAGTGCATTTAAGGAATTCTATCTAAATCTCTCTCTACAGTGTGTTTCCTTTTTTTTGGGGTTAGCTCTTTTGCAAAAGCTCTAGGTGCCTCATCACATTGTGCTGTTTATTCGATGTTTGCTTCTTCAGAAAAATGGTCTTACCTGAATTTCCTGTTACTAGAAATTGGATCTACTTTTGATTTGCCTCATAATGTAATCGTCTAATACATCATTTAATGGCAGAAAGGTACATATATGTAATTGTGTAACCATTTAGCTTTAGCTTGGGGCTTTGGTTAACCAGGTTTGTTAGGTTGACTTGTCAGTCTGTCACCTCTGGTGGTAGCTTAGTGGAATACACATTATAATACTATAGTGCGCTTATTGTGCAGAAGAATATCATGTTTCATGGCGGTTGATGTCTTTTGGTGCCAAGTTGTATGGAGATATATACATAGCTATCATTATTTAGTTTTATATTATTTTTACTTTCATGTATTCTAATTTGCTTTGAAAAATCATTCAGGAAACTTTACATTTGCATGGTGGAAAGCAGTTCTTCAAAAACTGTTACATTGAAGGTAATTATGATTTTATCTTTGGAGATTCTACTGCCCTTCTGGAGCATTGCCATATCCACTGCAAAGCAGCAGGATATATTACTGCTCATGGCCGCAAATCCTCTTCAGAATCAACTGGATTTGTATTCTTCAAGTGAGTTTACTTCTCTCCAGTGTTCTCACTTCTAAAGTAAACCTGCTACGTGGTTATCTAGAGACAAGAGTTAGCCTATCAGTCAATCTTCCAAACTGTGTTTGCCATTTCCTTTTACTTCTTGCTACGAGCTTACGTGCCAAATGACATGGCACCATCCAGGTGTGTTATTACTGGTAATGGAGAAGCTGCATATATGTACCTAGGTCGGCCCTGGGAGCCCTTCGGGAGGGTTGTTTTTGCAGAAACTTTTATGGATCACTGCATAGAGCCTGTTGGGTGGCATAATTGGGACAAACCTGAGAATGAGCAAACGGCCTGCTTGTACGAGTACAGGTCTCAGCCTTGTCCTTCTGTTTCTCATTGTTCCTGAACACGAGTGTTACTTGAACTTCAAAATGACGATATCCTTTTATGTTTACTGGTTGATCATTCCTTCACTCTTCTACTTTCCAGCTCACTCATGACGAGATGACTTGCTGCTGAATAGGCATGTTTGGTAATTGGTATTGACACCTGGTATTGGCATTCTTCACAGGTGCTCTGGTCCACGATCCAGCCTATCGGAACGGGTACCTTGGTGCAAAGAATTGTTCGGTGATGAAGCTATACCGTTCCTTATACAAACTTTCATTGATCCAGATATCGAGAATCCATGGTTGGTCCACAGGTTGGGAACTCAAGTCCCAGTTTCAGCGTCTTCACCGTAGCTAGCTCCTATTAATGTTCACTTCAGAAACTTCATGTAAATGAATAGATTATAAAGGGGATGTAACGAGAGCTGAGCAGTATGCACTGGAATCATGTCTATAGAGTAGGAGTACAAAGAAACTGTCTTTGTTAGACTGTTGTGAAAGATGAACTACATGTTGATGATCAACGAATAATGGATCATACATAATACAGAATCCGCATGGAATGGGACCAACTTCCTTGACTGCTGGATAAGCTGCTATGGTGAACTGTCAGTGCAAGCCTGGTGCCTCCTTTCTGGAGCGACACTACAGTCTGCAGGGACTGCAGCCTATCTTGGCAGGAATCCGTGCTGTGAGACCGGAACCTCGAACGCCATCATCTTGTCGCCTCGAGCAAAGCCGTTGCGGTCGTAGGAGACCTCGGAGATGCCCAGCTCGTTGCACACCCTGACGAGCTCCTCCCCGACCCTCCCGGCTGCCTCCTGTCCAGGGCGAGCCGGCGAGGCAAGCTGAACTTAAAATTTCCACCGGAACGCAATGCAAATTTCAGACGGAGAAGACGATGACTGCTTACCATGGTGCCGTAGAAGAGGATCTTCTTGTTGTGGTCGTCGGCGAGCACGGCGTAGAGCTGCCGGTTGGAGCAGAACACCGAGAGCCTGGGCTTCGTCGCCGTGCCGTTGAACTGCAGCCAGCGAGAGTCGGCGAACCGCGGTTTGGTTACATCCTGCTGGCCTTATCCTGAAATTCGAAAACCCAGGTGGAGCATCGGAGCTTACCTTCTTCTGCAGCCGACGGTTCCTGACCTTGGCGCTCTCCTTGCGCGCGCCGCGCCTCGCCGTCGCCTCGATCCTGAGGTACGCGCGCCGGGGCGCGCCGACGCCTGCACGCGTCAGACAGAGATAAGAGCGCGCGTGGGCGTCGCCGAGCTATAGCGAGCGCAGAACAGCGTGTCTGCGGTGGCTCTGCTCACCTCACCTGGATGCGGCGGAAGCGAAAAGTTGAGGCTAAGCCCGGAGCCTGACAGCGAGGTCGGAGGGTGGCGGACCGGGAGCGCAGGGCGCGCCGAGAACGGCTTGGCTAGCTCGGCGCGTAGCAGCGCCATGGCCAGTGGGCAATTCGTCGAACAGATGCCGCGCGGGTTTTGTCCCTGGTTGGGTTGCTGCGCTATTGGCGTCAGTCTACCCCACCACATCAACAGCACGAACCGTCTCCCTTGCCCTGAAAAAAAAAAAGAAAAGAAAAGGAGGGAGTACTCCGACTCTCCGAGATCTGGCCTTCTCAGTCTCCACAGCCTTCTCCCCTGACTCCGAGATCTTGCCGATCTGCACTGAAGCTGCGGCCCGCGGCCATGGCGGTGCCCTTTTCCTCTCCCACCCCGCGGTCCCCGCGCCGACCGGATGCCATTGTGGCCCCGGACCCCTCGTCCGCTGACGTGCCACCGTCCCTCGACTTCGGCGACCCGGCCTCCTTCGCCGCGCTCCGCGTCCTCACCGACGCGGGTGCCGCCACCCGCCTCCTCCACGAATGCGTGGCCTACCAGCGCGCGCTCGACGCCCGTCTCGACGCTCTCCTCGCCCGCCGCTCCGACCTCGACCGCGCCGCTGCTTCGCTCCTCCGCTCCGCCCCGCCGCTGCTCTCGCTCGCGGCCTCCGACGCCGCCGCGCTTAAGGAGTCCTCCTCCTCCACCGCGGCGCTCGCCGACGCGCTCTCGTCCCGCGTCCGCCACCTCGACGCGGCGCACTCCAGGGCGGACGCCGCGCTGGCGCGCGCCGAGGCCGCGCTCGACCGTTCCCGCGCGCTCGAAGCCGCGCGGCGGGCCTTGGCCGCCGACGACCTCGCTGCCGCCGCCACCGCCGCGCATGAATTCCTCGCTATCGACGCTCGGTTCCCCACCGACGACGATCTCCGCCGCGATCTGCTTGACATCAAACGTCGCCTCGAGGGCCTCGCGCGTCGGAGGCTAGCAGCGGTCGTCGACGCACAAGACCACCCTGCTGTGCTCCGCCTCGTCCGCCTGTTCCCACTGCTCGGACTTGCCGATGAAGGACTCCAGGTCTACGTAGCCTACCTGAAGAAGGTTGTCGCTCTGCGTGCCCGTGCAGACTTTGAGCACCTCGCTGAGCTGACCTCCGCGACCCAACCGACCTCTGAGCAGCCGGATTTTGTTGGCTGCCTCACTCGTCTCTTTAAGGACATTGTGCTCGCTGTTGAGGAGAATGATGCTGTGCTTCGGGAGCTCAGAGGCGATGATGGTGTTGCTTATGCCATCATTGAGCTGGAGGAGTGTGATTCACGGGGCACCCAGATCCTACGCCGTTATGCTGATTACAGGAAGCTTGCACGCCTTGCATCGGATATAAACTCCTATACAAAGAACCTCCTTTCGGTCATGGGTTCCATGACCAGTGCTGCTGGAGGTAACGAAGGGCCTGATCCCAGGGAAATTGAGCTTTATCTTGAGGAGATTCTTGCATTGACACAGCTTGGGGAGGACTACACTGAATTTATGGTGAATAAGATCCATGGATTAAGAGATGTCAAGCCTGAACTTGGGCCACGGGCGATGAAGGCCTTTCGTAATGGTAACTTTAATAAAATGGAGCAGGATCTGACTGGGTTCTATGTGATATTTGAGGAGTTTTTCATGGTGGAGAATGTGAGGAAAGCCATACGGATTGATGAGCCCATATCAGATGGTCTGACAACGTCAATGGTGGACGATGCATTCTTTGTACTGCAGAGTTGCTGCCGCCGGGCTGCTTCCACTGCAAGCATAAATTCTGTTCTTGCTGTGCTTGGTGGGGCAACAAGCCTTCTGAGCAATGAGTACCAGGAGGCACTACAGTGGAGGACGCGGGAGCCAAATTTGGGCGCAAAGCTCTTTCTTGGTGGTGTTGGGGTGCAGAAGACTGGTGAGGAGATTGCGACTGCACTGAACAACATTGACATTAGCTCTGAGTATGTTTTGAAGCTCCGTCATGAGATTGAGGAGCTCTGTGTGGAGGTGAGTCTAGTATTTTTTGATTCTATACATTTGTTTAAGCCTAAAGTGGGACATGTTTAACAATTAGACCATATATGCATTCCATCAGTTCAATTTATTGGATATGCACACTTCTTCAGTTATATAATGTGTTCTTAATTGCAGATTGTTTGATTTAAAATGAAGGTGCTCACAATGTTTTAGAAGTCTGAAAATTAGTCGATAGTAATAGAGTAAATTTCAGAAACCTAAAACTTTTTATGGCAGTGATAAATCATTAAATCATTTAGCACATCATATTTGTCTAGCCGTGTACACCTACATTTATCAACTTGATAATGGTGTCTCCTGTATGCCGCCGCCGCCGCTGTCGTTTGATCTCTATGTATCTTATGTAATAGAGAATCTCATAACTCACAAAGATTGCATTTCACTGTCTTTGTAAAATTAGTTTGGCATTGCTTAATTCTATCATGCTAATGCACATAGAAATGATTGTTTAGCCTAATGTATTTGTCATCTGGAAATGCTAAATCGGTAGATGTAAATGCTTGAACTAGCAACTTTCTAAGTAGAACAGCATTATGTTACACACGTTGATAACAGTGTTTTGTATACTGCTTTATGCTCACTCCTGTCTAGCGTTTTGTATACTGCTTTATGGCCACTCCTGTCGTAGGAACTGTCTTTTGAGCTTGTCATAGCAGAACTGTTAAACTTAGTGCCAGATTAACAATTCTGCAAACTAAATCACTAAACTTACTATGTAGAACAAACAGTAATGATAAATGACGAAGTATGGAATGTATGATTGATCCAGCATTCTTGTCTGCGGGAACCTGTGATCAAATGCATAGAGCAGCTTGCTTATGAGTAATCTTGCAAGCAGAATAATGTACAAAATGCCAGTGACAAGCAAGATATGCACGAGACCACCTTAAACTTTTATTGAGCAGTGTCTAAAACAGTTCGGCAAAAATGAAGCTTGTTTACGTTTATCTGAAATGCTTTTTGAAAATAGATCTTAAAATGAGACAAATGAATCATAGGCTTGTACCAGCATTTACTGTATGGTACACACAGATATCAAACTAGTCTATACAATATACATGGTCTAGCCAGCAAAACATGTATCCCTGTATGGGACTAAAATTGTAGAACCATCTACAGGACTACAACAATATGCTTGAGCATCTTCATTGGCATCTAGTGAATAGATTCTTGAACCCTGTACCAAATTCCTATATAGTCGTTCGGAATGCAGGAATTTCACAAGAATCAGTTCAATTTCACAGGAAAAACACAGGAGTAGAGGGGAAAAAAATCCTGCGTTCCAGTGTACCTTGAATTTTGGCTACATTGTTTAACGTAACTTTGGTTTGCTGAAGTTTAGAGCAAAAATTCACTTCTGATTTTGATTCCTCTATGTCTACTATAGTACATGTGTGTACTTTGGGAATGATTCAGTTGATTTTTGTTCCTCTAGATGCTCTCCTATAATTTATAATGGACTAAGGGCAAGTATATTGGTGTTGTCTTATAGGTGGTCTCATGTAGTGCCACGTAATATTTTTTTTTACCAAAAATACTGTGGGGGAGATCCCCACAGTGCTCAATCTTTTAATTAATTTTAAAAACACTCCACAGTGCCATGCAATCTTGAGTCAACTTATGAGACAATCTGTACAATAACTTGTCTTTTGAGTTGTCACGTAGTAACTCACATTTATGTATTTTGTGTAGAACAAAAGGAATGTTTTGAGTTGCATGGCAACAAATCATACAATGGTGCAGAAGCAGTCTCATAGTCCTAAATTTTTGCTTATGAGGTGGTTGTTTCATGAAACAATGAGCTCTTTCTCTCACCTCCCTCTTCTCATCCACATCATAAAAAAAATCCTACGTGGCTTTGTATGATATGACCTATGAGACCATGTACTTGCCCTAATGGTTCTAAGAAATCTTCTGTTGATGAAGAATCTATTGTTAGCATAACTGGAAGTTCTGAACCTGAAGGATCATAGGGCTTATTAGTCACAATTAGGGTATAATATTTACTTGAGTGTGACTCATGATGTACGGTGTCATTAGTAACTAGTAACTAGTGATTTGATTGCCATATCAACATGGTTGATATAAACTCCACTGATTTGCGGCTGTCCAACAGGTTTTTCATACTCCAGCTGATCGAGAAAAGATCAAGTCCTGTTTATCAGAGCTAGGAGAGATTAGTGCTTCCTTTAAGAAGATCCTTCATTCTGCACTGGAGCATTTGGTGGCATCTGTGGCGCCACGCATTCGTCCAGTCCTTGACACTGTTGCTACCGTCAGTTATGAGTTGGATGATGCTGAATATGGAGAAAATGAGGTGAATGACCCATGGGTGCAGAAGCTTATACTTGCAGTTAACACTAATGTGGCTTGGCTCCAGCCAGTGATGACATCAAACAACTGCGATTCCTTTGTGCACTTGATCATTGACTTCATTGTCAAGAGGCTTGAGGTGATTATGATGCAGAAGAGGTTCAGCCAGCTCGGTGGGCTCCAGCTCGACAAGGAGGTCCGCTCTCTGATCAACCATTTCTCAGAAATGTCCCAGAGACCAGTCAGAGACAAGTTCTCTAGGCTTTCGCAGATGTCAACCATTCTGAACTTCGAGCGGGTATCAGAGATATTGGATTTCTGGGGTGACAATGCTGGCCATCTGACATGGCTGTTGACACCTGCAGAGGTGCGGAGAGTGTTAGGACTTAGGATTGACTTCAGGCCTGAAGCTATTGCTGCTTTGAGGCTCTGAATCGTGCATTTATATGTACTTGTTAATTCTTTATATGTGATATACCAACAAGATGCCTTAGAAATTTTTGTTGCAATGACAAACACCAGCATTGTAAAAGAAATCTGCGAACATACCTTTGTCTGTTATGAGCTTATGATACGGCGAATTGGCGATGTTTGGGTCCATCCATGTTGTAATATTTTCTTTTAAGCTTTTATACATTGCCTCTCTTGGTGACTGGTTGACCATTTGTGCAAAGGCAACCCTTTTCAGTATAACTTGCAACCAGTTGGAAAAAACATGCAATGACTTGAAAACAGAAAAAACTAAAAGGTAGAGTAGACCAAACTACTGAAATAAAATGTTACACTTGTGTTACGACCCAATTATGCTTCACTAATTTTATAAAAGAATAAGAATAGTGGTAAAAACAGAAGAATTCACTCCTAAAATTCCAAAAGTCAACATGAATGACTTATAAAAGGGTCAAAATAATCATGTCATACAAAAAGAATATTTTTTGTAATGCATAGAAGCATGACCTGAATATATACAAGTGCATCTTGAACTTACTTTGAATCTTAATAAGCTCACTAAAAATGAAAAAGATGATTACCAAAAGTGAGACATTACATTCGGACAAAGCAGCATGGCATCACTATATATAGTTAGTTCCTTCCTGAGAGCACTATGCAGCATCCGAGCTTTGACTTATGGGTATGACATCTACTACTTGCTATCCTGTGAAGAATGTTTTTGCCACTGAAAGCTTCAACTAAAACTAACCAAATGAGTGTCAGATCACGAAATCTCACCACCGTGACCCCGCTCTTCTAGTCACCTTGACGCCATACACTACGAAGCTTCTCTGGAGGGGGTCTCCTTGTCCCCACAAACCGATACAATGCTGCTTCACATGAAGAATTGGTGGTCTCTGTTTGGAAGGCAACCATGCCTTCATTGATAGGTCACAACGACCTCAAGCGTTCCAGGCCCCAATGATTCACGGGCACAAATAGCCTAATTTCTCAAAACTCTCAAGCACTAAGTTCTAAACCGCACAAGAATAACTATAACTATACTCTTTAACGCGGAATAAATTGGAGGCCTCCCAGGCCATCAGGTGCTGTTCAACACGGTAGCGGGCACGTCATCTATGCACTGTTCATCACTGTAGCTGACTTTTTTTTTTGGTGCTTCACTAATTTTTTTCCCCGCATACACAAAAGATCGGAGGTGTCGCTAGCGTCCAGACGTCCGGACGCTAGCCCTTCGTCCGGACGCCCGCGCCACTGCGCCAGCAGCCTACTGCACCCACGCCGCTACGCCTGCCTGCCCACGGCTGTTGTGCCTGCCAGCCCACACCTGTTGCTGCTACATGCCCACTTGCTGCTGCACATGCTGCATGCTATCGCGTGCCCGCGCATGCACGTGGGACCGACCACGCCAGCGGGGACCGCCTCCACCTGCCCTTGCTTCCCACGCCTGACACCGAGGCGAGGCAGCAGAAGGCGAGGAGGGAGATACAATACCAGATCTAGTTTTGAAACATCTAGATGCAACAATTACAACGTACGTCTAAAGACAATGAAACATTTGAAACATGTGTCTGAAACAATTGCAAAAACACCTAAAAACACTTTAAACCATTGCAAAACATACGCAACACCCAGATAAAACACTCGCAACATGTGTGTAAAAACATATGCAACATCCAGATAAACACACTTGCAACGTACGTCGGAAAAAGATGAAACATTGATAACAGAAGCTTGCAACATACATGTACAACCATTGCAACATATGCAATATCTCGATCTACTTTTGCAACATCCATGTGAAACACTTGCAACATACCTCTGAAACACTTGAAATGTACGTTTGCAACATACGTTTTCACACTTCTTCTGTGCGACGCAGAGCAGAGCGGGGAATGGCCGGTTTCGGTCATCGGCAGCCGAGCATGCTGGCGCAGCCTCGCAGCGGCCAGCTGCGCCTATGTCTGGCCTGGGCCCAGTCGGCGACGGCCCCCTCTCCTAGCGCCTGGCCTGGGCGCAGCGAAGGACGGAGCACGGCATGGCGAGGAAGGGACGGAGGCGCCGCTGCAGTCGTCGAGCATGCGCATGGAGCTTGGAGGTCGAGGGCGAGGCGCCGGTGACCGGGACCAGCTGCTGCTGCAGTCGGTGGCGCGGCTGGCAGCATACCTTGGCGAAGGATTCCTCCTCTCTGCGAGGGACCGAGGCGCCGAGGGTTACAGGGCCGGGCGCCGCCAGGGATGGCGACGGCGGCGCGCCAGAGTGGACTGCGGCGCGAGATAGAGGCGCTGCGGGGATGGTGGCAACGGCGCGACGGAGTAGGGCGGGCGGACAGCCGCATGGCGCGGTGAAGCCGAGATGGCACGAGGCGGAGTTGGGAATTTTGTTTTTTTTACGAGAGAGTCGGGCGAGGCGGAATGGGATGCTGCGTCCGACGGGACGGACGCCCGCATCTAAGCATTTCCGATTATCTATCCTATAGCCTTGGGATATGTGATTTTGAATGTCTTAAGGGGATGGATGGAGTGTGGAACCCCTTATTCTAACTTATCTTAGCCTGGGGGCACTCCAACACACTCAAGTAGGTGAGAAAACCACATATATATACTCATATCCCCATGAATTTGGTGTTGAAAGTAGTCGGTCACTTTTTTGTGTTGCGCTGGATGATCCGCTATAGTCAACTTCACCGGATCATAGGGTGCTACTAGCCACTTTTCTGTGTTGTACGAGGTGATCCGCTATAGTCAACTCCACCGATTCATACGGTGCTACTAGCCATTGAACTAGACATTGGAGCGGGGCCGGCCCTGAGGGCAGGCAAGCGGGGCGGCCGCCCTGGCCCCCAATCCCATGGGGCCCCACCCCAGGTATACAATCAGTACATAGCTGTATCTGTATATAGATAGGTTGGCTCGTTAAGGCCCACGGCATACCTGGGAAGAGTTGGCGTACATAGCTCTGTATGTACTAGGTATGCACTAACATCCGAAGTCCCCAAAACCACCCCCAACATCCTTGATTTTATTAGATTTTGCGTTGGTGTGTATCCGATATCCATGCTGGTGTGCTTTGAATTGAATTTGATTAGATCGGATCCATGTTAATTTTTGAACTAATTGTTTCTTTAATGGTATCATATTATCAAGAAAAATATGCTTCCGACAGTGAGAAAAGAACTATTTGAGATCTACAGCTTCTCAAGAGATGTTAAATGGTGTCATCAAGAATGGGGTCTTCAACATTACAAACAGGCCTCATCGGTGTTATCAACAATACAAAACAATAATTTTCTACTCATTTTAGCAAAATCTATTGGGTCAGTGGACCTCGACAAAGCAACCTAGCTCCGTCCCTAATTAGAAGAAATTAAAATTTTAAGATAATTTAATATGTATGAGTTGTTTCTTATGAATATTATTACATTGTATATGTACCTAAGTGTTTATCAGTAACATTTTATTTTTCATGTGTATATAAGGGCCCCATTTTTTTAGATAAACTCGCCTTTTATTAATCAATAACAGAGGCCTTGAACAACACAAGATCACGAACACACATCGAAGTTACATGCCACATCCCTGAGCTATGTGTTACATGTCTATACAAAGGCCCCATTTTTTGGATTCACCTTGGGCCCCTAAAAACTCAAGGGACGGCCTTTGGAGCTGTTTGACTAATGGTTTTTACGGCTGATAACGGTTTGAGTTTATGGTACTCCACATTATGTATGAACGGTAAAAATGAGCAAAAGGATCGAGTTGCATTTCACTTTCACTTTCATAGTAGTATACGATCACCCCACCCCTGTTCATTTCGCTGAAAAGCCAGGTTGAAAAGTATTGTTCGCTGATTTATTGTGAGAGAAAAATACTGTACCATAGCTTGCTTCATTGGGTGAGAGGAAAACACTATACTCAGTATCGTGCACCTACTCAACATATGCAGCAGCCTCAGGGACAACAGGTTCTGCCTCGCCAAGGGCAAGGGATCAAGCCGAATGCTTGTTTCAAGTGTGGCAAGGAATGCCACTATACTCGGGAGTGCCCCCAGAACCAACCTCTCCAGTCTTCTCGGTCTTCAGCCAACTCTTGTTTGGTCAAAAGGACTATTATCAGGAAGAAAGTGCCAGTGAGCCGCTCTGGACAGGTTAACTTCACCGAGGCTGAGGAGATTCCGCAGGGTGAGCCTGTGATGGCTGGTATGTTTACCATTGATTCCCACCCAGCATATGTGTTATTTGATTCTGGTGCATCACATTTATTCATGAGTATGGGGTTTGTACAAAGACACAATATATCTACTATGGCTATTTCTATTGCCTATAGAATTAGAGCCCCAGGTGCACAGTTGTGTGTTAAAACCCGGACGGACATAGTCAGATTAGTGTTAGCCACTCACTCTTACCGTCTCCAGTTCATGGTGCTACTGGGGCAAGGCATAAATGTAATTCTGGGAATGAACTGGTTTGAAACTTATGGGGTAGTCTTATACCTTAAGCAGAGAATTGTTGAGTTAAAGCTTCCTTCTTCTGAGGATAGAATGTCTCTCCTTATGTCTTCAATTTCTACCTTACCAGTCATTGCTCATGCTAAAGCTTCTACTGATCTTGCTTCTATTTCGGTGGTTTGTGAGTTTCCGGATGTCTTCCCCGAAGATCTACCTGGGTTACCACCAGATAAGGATGTGGAGTTTTCAATTGAGTAAGAACCTGGTACTGCTCCTATTTCGCGGTGTCCTTATCGCATGGCTCTAAAAGAATTGGCAGAGATGAAGAAGCAGTTAGAGGAATTGTTGGAGAAGGGATTCATCCGTTCTAGCTCCTCACCATAGGGTTGTCCAGCTATTTTTGTGAAGAAGAAGGATGGTACCCTGCGGATGTGTGTGGATTATCGTCCTCTTAATGCGGTAACCATCAAGAATAAGTATCCCTTGCCTCGTATTGATACATTTTTCTATCAGTTGGCTGGTGCAAGGGTGTTTTTAAAGATTGATCTTCGTTCGGGGTATCATCAAATAAAGATCTGACCGCAAGATATACTAAAGACAGCTTTCTCTACTAGGTATGGACTTTATGAATACCTAGTCATATCTTTTGGTCTCACCAATGCTCCTGCATTCTTCATGTACCTCATAAACTCAGTCTTCATGCTGAAGTTGGACAAGTTTGTAGTGGTGTTCATTGATGATATTTTGATATATTCTAAGAATAATAAAGAGCATGCGCAACATCTTCGCATAGTCCTAACTCTACGCGAGCACAAATTGTATGCAAGTTCAGCAAGTGTGAGTTTTGGTTGGATCGGATGTAGTTTTTGGGGCATGTCCTAGCCCCCGAAGGTATCTCTGTGGATCCTAGCAAGGTGCAAGATGTGTTAAGTTAGAATTCTCCAAAGTCAGTGCATCGGATTCGTCAGTTCCTTGGTCTTGCCGGTTATTATCAGCGCTTCATTCTTGATTTCTCTAAGATAGCTCAGTCGATGACTAGGCTGCTTCAGAAAGATATCAAGTTTGTATGGAGTCCGGCTTGTGAGGAGGCTTTCCAAGCTCTGAAGAAGTTTCTTACCTCTGTCCATGTTCATGCTCAACCAGATATTGACAGGCCATTTGATGTATATTGTGATGCCTTTAGAACCGGACTGGGTTATGTGCTCATGCAAGATGGACGTGTGATAGCTTATACTTCACGTCAGCTGAAAAAGCACGAGGTGAATTATCCCACCCATGATTTAGAGCTGGCTGCAGTTGTGCACGCTCAAAAATTTGGAGGCATTACCTGTTGGGAAATAAAGTGCATATCTATACGGATCATAAGAGCCTCAAATATATTTTCACTCAATTCGAGTTGAATATGAGACAACGGAGGTGGCTCGATTTACTCAAGGATTACAATTTGGAAGTACATTATCATCCTGAAAAAGCTAATGTGGTAGCTGATGTCTTGAGTCGGAAGTCGCACCAGACTGATGAAGAGCCTTTGTCCCTCACTCATTCTAAAGTTTTAGCACACATTACTCTAGTCTCAGATTTACTTGAGCAGATTATTATGGAACAAAGGCAAGATATTTTAAAAATTCCTCATATTAGGAAGTTAATTGCCGAAGGGTGTGGTTCTCATTTCAGTATTGATGATCAAGGTGTGGTGAAGTTCAAAAACCGGTTAGTAGTTCCCTTCAATGATGAGCGTAGGAGAAAAATTTTAGACGAAGCTCACAACTCTAAGTTGTCCATTCACCTTGGAAGCAACAAGATGTATCATGATTTGCGTCACCTATATTGGTGACCAAATATGAAGCAGGACATTACTAAATACATTTCAGAGTGTGACATTTGTGGAAGGGTTAAGGCAGACCATCTGCGTACGCTGGGTTTTCTACAACCCTTGCCTATCCCTGTTTAGAAATAGGAGGGTATTTCCATGAATTTTATTGTGGGTTTGCCCCGCCCAGTGAAGGGGTAGGATTCTATTTGGGTCATTGTGGATCGCCTCATCAAGTCTGCTCATTTTCTCCCGGTAGATACAAGGTATTTAGCCAAGAAATATGCCAAGCTGTATTTTGATCGGATTGTAACCCTACATGGAGTTCCTCTTACCATTGTTTCTGATCGAGGGTCAGTTTTTGTCTCTCACTTCTGGGTGCACTTACAGAAGTGCCTTGGTACTTGATTTCTCAGAAGTTCAGCTTATCACTCACAAACTGATGGTCAAACAGAAAGAGTTAACCAAGTACTTGAGGATATATTGAGAGCTTGTGTCATCTCTTTTCCAGAAAAGTGGGATGAATGCATGATGCTAGCTGAGTTTTCTTATAACAATAATTACCACAAAAGCATTCGAATGGCTCCTTTCGAGGCTTTATATGGCAAGAAATATAGGGCACCACTTAACTAGGTTGAAGTGGAAGACCGTGGTTATTTCAGGCCTGATTTTATCAAAGAAGCAAGAGAGCAATTTAGTGTTATTCAGAGTCATTTGAAAGCAGCTCAGAATGGTCAGAAAACTTATGTAGACAAGAGGAGAAGACCTTTGCAGTTTGAAGTTGGTGACTATGTGTATCTAAAGATATCTTCGATGAGAGGTGTGCATCGGTTTGGGGTCCATGGAAAATTAGCTCCTCGTTATGTTGGGCTTTACAAAGTTTTGGAACGGTGTGGTTCTGTTGCTTATCGTATCCAGCTCCTAGATATTTTGTCGGCAGTCCATAACGTGTTCCATGTTTCCCAACTGAAAAAGTGTTTGCGATTTCCCGATGAAGTGGTGGAAATTGAAGGACTTCCCCTCCAACCTGACCTTTCTTATATTCAGCACCCTGTCAAAATCTTAGACAAAAAAGAAAGAGTCACTAGAAATAAAGTGGTGAAATTTTACAAAGTCCAATGGCAAGACCATTCAGAGGACGAAGCAACTTGGGAACAGGAGAGTTATATTCTGGGACATTATCCCCATCTCCTTCCTAATTCATCGAGGTAGTTATTTAAATTGAACTTTGCTTCTTATCCTTTCCCACACTAGGCACACACATGAAATCTCGGGACGAGATTTTCTTTAAGGGGAAGGAGCTATAACACCCTCGGTGTTACACCCTAAACCAACTGCTAAATCATGTCATGAGCATCATATTTATGTGATAATACATGTGATAAAGTGTGTAGATAAATTTCTTGTAACCTAAAATGATTGATGAAAATGTTAAATGAAAATTGATTCAATAGCTCATGTTATATCAAGTAGGTCGAAAACCATTATAGAACATGTCTGTGACACCTAAATAAAGTTTAAAGTACAAACTTTATAGATGACAATGCAACTCTTGCTGTAGAAAAATAATATTGCGAGCTCGTGTTTCCAATGGCTTTGAAATGGAACTCGAAATCAAATTCAGCTCAAAAGACAGAAAAAATTTCAAGTTTGAAAACAGTGTGACTATGCTATATTGGTGAATTAATTCTGAGAAATCTAGCTAAGGACCGGTGCCATGTTCTAGTCCTTATAGGTGGCCTAATATGCCCTCTTTAGTATGGTGTAGGTGGCTTGGTTCCAACCTCGATAATTTAGTTTTTAGAGACGCTTTAAAATTCGTGCACGTCACTTGCACGGTATGTGTGCGCGGTCACCATGTGCCTGTACTCGCCGTGGTCATCCCTGGCCGAGCCACACGCGCGCGTGGCTGCATTGCTGGGGCCAGGGCCACCCTCTGCCTGGCCGTGGCTTGGCTGTGGCCTAGTCACCTTTGGCCGCTACCGCACGAAGCTGCTACTGCTCCGCTGCTCCTGCCGCACTGCTGCTACTGCCACCCCGCTACCACGCGATGCCGCTACCCCTGCCTCACGCTGGGGTGTAGCTGCTGCCGGTGCCGTCGCCTCGCCATCGCATTCGCACTCCCTGCGGCTCTGCACCGCTGTCTGCCCCGACCCAATGCCTGCCACTGCTGCGCGCACATGGCCGTGCTCGCCGTCGCCTTGCCATTTATGGCGCTGCGGCCGCCCACGCACGCACGTTTCCTCGCACCGCCTAGCCCCGTAGGACCTGCACGAGTACCGCCCTGATGGCTCCATCCACGTCCCACCAAGATGAGAACGGCCAGAGCTCCTACCTACACCCCCCTCTGCCATCCCGACTAGATGACCCCGCTCGCCCAATTTGGCATGGCTAAGTCACCTCGACTCAATTCGTCGCGTCTCGCGCTCCGCCATTAAGTCACCGAGCCGCCCGTCCCCACCCTGCCTTGATTCGTACCCAGCCAAGCTCCAATTTGGAGTTTTCCCTCGCCGTCGTGCCGATAAGGCCGTGTCCGGCAGGTGCCGATGGCAGCCCTCCAGCCAACCACCTAGAGCCAAATCGGTTGCACCACTAGCTTCGCCTCGAACTCCTCTTCCTCCTGCGCCCCTTAGCCATACCTCTACCGCTACCCCAGCACCGCTGACGTGGCTGTGTCCGTCACGGTGCGTCGCCGCACCGCTCGGTCGCTTGTGGCCAGCCCTGCTCAGGTAGTCTCCGGTCGAACCATCACCTCGGCCAGATCCAAGGTAAGCTCCTGATGCTCACTCGCTAGTTAGATAGGCCTATAGCCGCCCTAGTGCACCGAAATGGCTGTGTCGCCGCCATGGACGGCCATGCACCATTGCCACTCGCTCCAGTGCGACCTGGTGCCCCTCACTGCCGCTTAGTGTAGGCGCTTAGGTCATAGATGGCGGTCAACCCTCTAGATAGGTCCGCGGGAACCCTAGATGGCCAGCGTGGCCGGCCAGTGCCAGTGCTCGCCGTGCCGCCGCTCGCCTTGCCTCGGGGCGTGTGTGGAAGAATTAAGAAAGACCCAGGGGGTTAAGTGCGAAGGTCAGAGAGAAGGAGGAATAGGAATCGGAGTCCGTGGTAGTTTGGATAGAGCTCAAGGGCTCTTTTGCAAAAGCGCTAGTGCGTGTGCGGGCTCCCCTATTGTGGGTCGTCTGGCGTTAGGCCACCTTCGCGCGGGCCGCGCGTTGTGGGCTGCGCGGTTAAATCCATTTTTCCTTTTCTTAGAAATAAGTAATAGTTTTCCAATTTCGTTTCTGAGCCAGATTTGTATAATTAATATAAAATCATGTGGATGTCCAAAAATTATGAAACTAATTTTGTTAGGTTCCTAAAATTATTGTCTATCTATTAGTATAGTTAGTTCATTCATATCTATGTTGGTACTAAGGGCTAATAAATCAATTGAAATTGTTTAGTATTATTAGGTTAATTATTGTAGTAATTTTTGTGGTAAATTTATGATAGCTTTAATTATGAAATTTTTACAGTAGCTTCATTATATTATTATGTGCTCAATGCAATTTTTATAGCCTTAGACTAGACTAAAAATTAGGGTAACTAGATGTTCCTTGTCTAAATATATATTAAATCGTTAATAGAAATGAAAGCATGCCATTGGTTTGCAAAAATAGGTGTTTGTTAGTTGAACACAACACTTTGCTTAACGAAGATGATAGTTAGGTTAGTATCTTAGTCTTTAGAGCTAGCTTGTTAGTATAGCATATGTTTTCTTATTTTAAGAATTGTTGTTGCCTGAATACTAAATTGTTGCATCATCATCATCGTATGCATGTAGAGAACGAGTCGGCGGAGATCGTGACCACCGGTGAGCACGAGTTCGAGGAGATTGTCGAGGAGTACGAGGAGAAGATTCTCGTGCAGGAGGTCCCGGAGCCACCACTGACTGACTCAGCTGACACCGTGCCTACCCAAGGCAAGCCCCTGTGCATAACCCTTATTTTGATAATCACCATATATATATATATATATATATATATATATATATATATATATATATATATATATATATATATATATATATATATATATATATATATATATATATATATATATATATATATATATATATATATATATATATATATATAGCCACCTCCATTTACGATAATTTTATATACTAATTTACGACAATGTCAGTATATATTTACGATAGTTGAATTACTATAACACATGAGGATATTTACCATAATGTTATAGTACATATTATAGTAATGAGTTACTATAATCTCGTAAATTAACATAGCAATTATCGTAACTCAAAGTGGCTACAGAATAAGTTATTTTGTAGCCAGCTGTAGGATAATATATATATATATATATATAGTCTTACTAGCGCAGGTTCGAGTAGCTGCTATGCTTAGGCTATCGGTAGCGTGAGTAACCTGCCGTTACTCACAATAGGCGATTATTATTACTCTCATAATAAAATGGTAAAAAGTAAATGGTGATCGGGCAGGGATAAGGAATGAGGTATTGGTGGGTGTACAAGTTGTGTCCCGCGGCCACGGGGCTTAGCTTGGTTACACTGTTTTCCTTGTCCGTGTCGATTAAGGACCGTCCGTTGCTGTGGATGGTAGTCAGGTCACAGACTTATTATCCTGAGCACATACTTGCTTTTGGGAGCGGAAATGATCATTGCTTTCTTGTCGTGGGTTCCGACTCTTTCCGGACCGACTGATTGAAGGCGAGGAAAGGTGGAGGTCTAAGCACAGCACTAAGACCGGGTCTCAAGTGTGAGGGCTTAGAGTCCAAGTTTAGACGAGGACCTGGACCCCTCTGCAGGAGTGGAATGAGTTGGTCTTGTTTGTATCTGGGATACAAGCGAGGCGTGTGTTTCGGGATACCCAGCTGAGATACATTGGTTCACGAATCGCCGTTTCTGTGAGACGGTACAATTTGGCTATGGTCTAGCACCGTAGTAAGAACAGGAATATGAAAGATGGTAAAATGGTTTTGATTTCTCAATCCTTCCTTGAAAATAGACAAGTGCTTACCTAGAATGGTTAGCTAATGAAGTAATCCTGACTGCTAATAAAATCTGACCTTAAGGATGAACTATCAGTAACGCTTTCCACAAAACAAAAGAAATACAGCAAACCATATTGCCTATCATATCCTTAAGAGTTGGGAAATTATTCCCACTAGTCGGGTAAGTCTTACGAGTACATTGTGTACTCAGGGTTTATTTTACCCTGTTGTAGGTGTAGCTTGAGGAGTAGCTCTTGTGTGGAGGATTTTTCTGGTGGGCACAAACGGATCCTTGTATCGTTTCCGCTAGATGTTTATTTTCATTCCGCTGTTTAATTATCGCACTCTGAACTCTGGTATTATAAGAAATAATTTCTAAGACTCTATGTTGTATGAAATGGACTAGGTATTGTAAGCTCGTACTCATTATTAGATTCTGGATGTAAACGTGGATTATTTCGAGTTCTCCCTTGGGGTGTGCTCGACAGAACTGTTCGATTTAGCTCATTTTTGGGGTACTTAGTGTCTAGTGGAAGACAAGTGCCTCCGAAAGTTTGTTATTTCAGGAGGTTCTGCCACACGACTCCACTACACAGTTCATATTAAAGAATTGCTTCCCCATAGAGAATCAGAAGTGCGCTCTACCAAACTAACAAGTGATGCCATGTGTAATGGCCTATTTGTTTCTCTGGAATTGAATCTTATTTTAAGAATCAAGAATCACATTCCATTTTAGATCTTAATTGAGGTGTTAGTGCTGTTGAGAGTTTTATGGAAATGGTAAGAGTCCTTCACAGACAACTTTTTGTGTCCAAATTACTCGCGAGAGACGAGTGAAGGAGATCGGACAGGGGAGGTGGTGATGAATCTCACATTCCATTTCTTACTATTTCCTTTCCATTTTTTACCCTTTGAATTTGACAGGTCTACAATTAAGATTTGAAAAATGGTGGAATATCAAATTCTAAGCTAGATAGCCTAGCTCATGAAGTAGATTCCAATTCTAACGAAATGAAAGGATCCAAACGGGGCGTAAGAGGTTTTACTGGCGAAACTATAGCTCGAAAAACTTTTTTCAAAATATAATACATACTATCTACTACTCCCTCCATCCCAAATTATAAGTCATTCCAAAAATCTTGGAGAGTCAAATCATCTCAAGTTTGACCAAATTTATATGATAGGATAATAACATTTATGGTACCAACTAAGTATCATTAGGTTCGTCATTAATTATATTTTCATAGTATATCTATTTGATGTCATAAATCTTTATAATTTTTTCTATAATTTTGGTCAAATTTGAGGTGCTTTGACTCTCTAAAATTCTTGGAATGACTTATAATTTTGAATAGATGGAGTAAAAACAAAAAGAGGTAGTATGACTGACTTATTACTGACTCGGGCCACACAAGGTGTAACATCAGTCGGCCCATGAAATGCTAGAGCTAGCTCGTTGGCAATTGACGATTGCTCTATCGCGTACGTGATCCCGAAAGGTCGCTCACCACACCATTCCATGAGAGCTCAGATTTCAGGGGATGCAAGAGCCGTCGTCGGGCGTCGATCGTCCCATTTTGACTTGGCGTCCGGCGTTAAGTCTCCAGGACTGGATAATCCAGCTCTCCTTGTCTCTCACTCCACCAACACACACAAGCAAGCGTGGTTGTTACTATACTTATCAGTACTGCCATTTGATCACCTGTTAATATGGTGGCCTGGTAGATCTCGATTGCAAAGATGCAATTAAGGGTTCTGACGATGATGGATCGGAGTAGACAGAGTACTACTCGTATACGTTGCTGATTATGCGTACACATGACTGATGCACTGGTACCCTAGGCACCCCAAGTACATTGCTGCAACAGATGGAAGCAAGCAAAGCTACAAAGCCTACACTACACTTGATGTTCACGCAACACGCTGCAGTAGATTAGAGTACAACCTAGGACCTAGGGAAGGAAAATGCCCTACCATTCTACTTCTACCAAGGCTGTGTTTAGTCGAGAAAGTTTGGGTGAAAAGTTACTGTAGCACTTTTCGTTGTTATTTGGTAAAATTTGTCCAACTATGGATTAATTAGACTCAAAAGATTCGTCTCGAACTTTACAGACAAACTATGCAATTAGTTATTTTTTTTACCTACATTTAATGCTTCATGTATGCGTTTAAAGATTCGATGTGATGGGTGGAAGAGGAAATATTTTGGGTTTGCATGGCAACTAAACAGGGCCCAACCATAAAACAGGAGGAGCATGCATGCATGGCCAGCTACAGTTATTATGGAGTACTCGTACCCCCGTAAATGGCAGTGAGCAAAAGTCAACATGGTGTCCACGTCCACGACGCAGCAGGAATGCAGGATCAACTTCTGCGTTGGGATAGGGTTATTGCAGTCAAGCGACTCGTTTAGCCTCGCAACCCCCCCTCTCACGGCGACTTGCCCTAGCGCCGCCTCCGCCTTCCACCACCGCTGGTCCCCTCCCTCCTCCCTCCCCCCTCCGGCATATCGCCGAAGGCCAGAGAGAGTGGGGATCTATCGTTTTTAATAAGTTTTTTTTTTCAGTAGATCGAGTCCTTAGAGTTAGGGTCTCTTCATGCCAAGCTCCCTGGTTTTGAGGATTTATCTCCTCCTCCTCTCCGGCGACGGCGAGAGAGCAGGGTGGAATCGTTTTCTCCATGGTGGCTCCGTTGAAGATGAGGGCGACAACTACAACGTTAGCATCCTCACTAGTATGACGATATGGAGACTTTTCTTTCCAGACGGCGACATCAAGGCGGAGGTGGTGCCGCCGCCATGAAATAATTTTCTCTGGTCTCTTCTCCGTTTTATTGTGGTTAGATCTGGCCACGATGAAGGACTAGGGAGAATAAGTTTCAGATCAGTCTTCGGTGGCAGAAAGAAGGAAGACACCAAAAGAAGAAGTTTCTCAATTCCGCATACATGAATGTTGGTCGTCGTTCATTGGACATCTGTTTTCTGGCCTTTTGCTGAGTGTTTGCCTGTGCGGTCATCCATATTGTAAAGCGTCGTACAAGTTTTGTTTTGAGATCTGGAGCTATTCACACCGTGGATACAATTTAGATGAAAATCAATTTCTGGATATTTATGTAATCCAGAGTGCTTGTAACGTTTTGATGTAACCAGATATAATCTAATATAATTCTTCTCTCGTCCCTAAGAAAAAACTTCTGCGTTGGGATTGGAATAGCCTGCGCTCATCAGATAAAACAATGCAGGACCGACTGCAAGATGAGACGATTGACCCATCTGGAGATACACTTTTTGCATGCATGGCTTTACTTCTACAGTTGTTCCTATAGTATAATCCCGAATCCATGGGTAAAACCCTGCAATAATCCTCCAAGGCAGAGAGAGAAAAGGAGGAGGAAGAAGAAGAGGAAGAGGAGGAAGACGAAGAAGAAGCGATGAACTTAAAGGCTCATATACGACCAACCAGCGCTGCAGATCGGAGAAGGCTGACCGGGTAAGCAGGCGATGGGTCCAGGCGACTGGTGGTGGTGAGGTGACCTACTAGCTAGCTCTCGCGATCGACGGAATTAATGCGGGTGCACCGGACCGGAGGATGGCATTGGCATGGCACGTCAACTTGGCCACCGACGCCGGCAGAGATGGCCGGATGGGCACGCACGCCGATCCCCACCGGACACCAGTGGCCGGTGGGCGCGTGGCGTAGCAGTTCACGGCGAAACTCTAGATCATACGACCTCCGTCGTCCACAAAATAATGTAATTCTCGTATTTTGAGCAGTCAAACATTTTAAAATTTAACTAAAATTATATAAAAATGTATTAATACTTATAAAACAAAATAAGTACCATTAGATTAGTTATAGAATATATTTTCATAATAAATTTAGTTGAAGACATAAATGGTAGTGATATTTACTATAAACTTAGTTAAAATTAAATTAATTTAACTAACATGTTTACCATAATTGTATTTTTTAAGGACGGGGCAGTACTAATGGTCAGGCCGCACGGCCAAAACGATGAGTTGTACCCCCATGCAGGGGCGGATCCGGGGGGGCTCCCCCAACAGCTGGTACATCAATGGAAATATGGGGAGGGTGAGGGAGAAGAAGAGGTGGAGAAAAGAATAAAAATGGAAAGAGAGAGGAAGAAGAAGAGACTGCCCCCCTCCCATCCTGTTCTGCATCCGCCACTGCCCCCGTGTCCTTTTGTGCAAATCCGTTAGCTGTGACTACTACATTCTGCTATCACGTACGGTTTCTTAACTACTATAAGGGCATGTCCAACGGACTAGCTCGGAGCTAGCTGACATTGGAATTTTGCTGGCGTGGAGGAGCGAGAAAGCAAAAAAATCTCGCCATACCTTGGCCCACTGTCTTCCCTTGAGTTCCGCTGCTCGCTTTGCTCTGGAGTTGGGCGCCTGGCACTAGCCGAGCAGAGATTGTCGTTTCGCTGTAAAGCTAGGTTGAAAGGTACTGTTCGCTGATTTATTGTGAGAGAAAAACACTATATCATAGCTGATAAACCAGACTGATAAATTCAAGCGAACAGGGCTGCTAAAAAAACGCTAGACAATGGGCCCGCTTCCTTGGATGCTGTGAACTGTTGGACGAGCGAGTTTGGGTGCTGCTGCTTCAGCTTACGTGTACAAGCTAGATGTTGCCTCTCCCTAAGCAGCAAGCAAAAGAGGCACAGACCATGCATGTGCCACTGTGCCAGCAGTGGCAACGAGAGGGCGGCAGAGAGTTGGTGCCGATCGTCGTCGCCTCACGGCCTCAGGGAGTCAGGGCTCGGGCTCCGGCTCGGAGTCGGGGATGAGATGACGAAGGTCCTGTTCATCCAACTTATAATCCGTCTTTTTCAGTTTGTTTTTTCAGTCCGAATAGTATTTTTCTCTCATAACACATCAGTCAACAGTGTTTTTCAGCCGGCTTATCAGCACAGCCGAACGGGACCGAAGCAATACAAGTACGGTCGCAGTTGCAAGCGGAGCACGGCACCGTGCAATCCGCACTGCGCTTGCTATGGTACGGATGGATTAAACAGTGCTAAGTAAGATGTCGCATGCTTTGAAGGAAGAGGAACACAGGCACGAAGAAACGGCACGCCAGAAGAGGGCCGGATGCCCACGCTCCTCCAGCTACAACTCATCACGGCTAGGTCAGTGGGATACGTCAAGTCATCCGCATCACGGAATTCATCACAAAGTCCCCTTGTGACTCGGGTGTTTGTTTCCACGACTAAAGATCCGTGCCTATCCCATCAGGTATTTGAACACATGCATGAAGTATTAAATATATATTAAAAAATAAATAATTACATAGATTACGACTAATTTACGAGATAAATTTTTTAAGGCTAATTAGTCCATGATCTGACACTGTTATGCTACAGTAAACATATGCTAATGACGGATTAATTAGACTTAATAAATTAGTCTCGTAGTTTACTAACGGAATCTGTAATTTATTTTTTTATTAGTATCCGAACACCCTGTGCAACACACGCAGCAACTAAACTTCGGTTCATGCATCGAGACACGCTGTCAAAGCCGTCCTTCCGGTCAGCCTGGCACACGGGCAATGTGGCCTAATGAACAGGGCCGAACCGCCAGAGTGGCATCCAGTGCAATGCTCCCCTGATGTCTCAGCTAAACAGCCTTGCGACGTCCTGTAGACATACTCAAGCCACACCTTTTTTTTTCATTTCAAGCCAAAAGCTTTTGCAAAGACACTGCAATGGGTAAATTCAGAATTCCAGTTCTCACAGGAAAAGGGCAAAATATAGGGATGCTGTTAGCATAGCCGAAATATTATGCCGTGCTTGGCAGGAATGCAGGGTTCAGATTTCAGAGGCACCCCAAGTCATGAACTAATCAAATGAGCAAGATCCACGGGGCTTCCATTCCATTACCAAAATCTCTACGGAAACATCCGGAACCGAATCCAAATCCGAGGTTTACTGTAGCTATCTGCAGTGGTTTCCATATGAGAATTTACTATCTATAAGTCATAAATGTCATAGTGCTCAAATTCTTTATATGTCACATCTGTAGAAAGCCAGAAAGTAACATTCAAGTACAGCACTGCTTTCCTGAACCCACATTTCATCTGTGACAAGTTGGTAACTGTAGCAGTATGAACCTATGGTACTTCAAGCCTTGTTGACTGAGACATTAAAACTGAAACAGTAAACTCTTGACAGACCATCTTCAATTCATCAACAAATCTACGGTGGGTGGATGTGTCGTCTTTAGGTCAAAAGTAAATAGCAGTATTAATTAATACCAGCAGACACGCTATGCCATGAAATGAAGGAAAATAGAAAGCTTCTGATGAGACACATCTATGCCAGCCGAACAAGCTGACATCTCTTGGAAATGATTTTGTGAAGTGAACAAGTCAGAAAGAAGTCAGATCTAGCGTATAGGCAGAGTTAATGACTGGATCAACTAATTAGGATAGCAATTTGGCTTTCTTTTTCCCCCTAAAAAATTCATTATATTTCAAGCAAGCTCTACTAGCTCGCTGACAAGTTAATGAATGGCCGTATTCAGTTCCCGATTTGGGTGCCCCGATTCGGGCACTGTTGCTACAGTGCCGTGTCGGGGGGCACTGTAGCAACTTTTGTTTTTTAGTGCAAAAAATTGTCCAACAATTGATTAATTAGACTTAAAATGTTCATCTCACAAAGTACAACAAAACTGTGCAATTAGTTTTTCATTTCATCTACATTTAGTACTCCATGCATTTGTCGACATTTTGATGTGATGAGGAATCTCCTTTTTGCATAGTGAATTTTTAGGGTGGAATTGGGAACTAAACAAGGGCAATGCATACATCATATCAAATGGTAGTTTACAATTCACCAGAATTTCATTCTAACACCACAAAAATGAGTAAGGCCAGTAACCATGCATAAAGTAAAGGTGTATACTGACAGAATCATGAAGGCAGTGAAGGAAGAGGCAGAGAGCGTGTTAACTGAGAGATTAACCAGACCAGTAAGGATATTTGCCTGAAAGAAGAACAAGACACTTAAGTTTCAGTTCACTTAACCTGGAAAATTGAACAACATTCAAATAAATGCACAGTCAAGTTCAATTGCTTGACAATTTCCATTTTCTAGTAATAAAGAAAGCAAGCAATGATATTACCAGAAGGAATGAACCAAGCATATTTTGATTGAATGCATCTTCAAGAACCAAGTTCTTTTGATATGAGGCAAACCCAGCTAATGTGAGGATAGATAAAACCTACATTGGATAATCAGTCAGCATAAACAGTGAAGCATGAACAAAAATTCTAGACCAAACAACTAAAGGGAAAAAAAAACAGACAACCCATTGTCGGTAGACCCTTAGGAAAGCAGGTTCATTTACTTGGGCAAGCAGTAAATTTCGTGGCTTTGTAAACCCCCTTACTACTTTTCATGGGTCTGATGATATGACAAAATTGCTCCCAAATCATAAAACAGTAACATTAGCAGGCAAAGAAATAAATAGAATGGAATTTTGGACCATGCTGTGCACAACGGCACATTATATCAAGTGGAAACATGACATGTAAGACATACTGACCAAAAGATTACAAAATATTTAATTTGCCCCTGCCGCCTTGGCTTTCTTTGGCCTCATTATGTGTTAATGTGTAGGCATTTTCGGATACAAAGTGCATATTGTTCTTGTGTCATTAATTCATGACATGGTCTAATATTTGTCCACTGTCTAACATACAAACACTACGAAAATGTTAAAGAAAAGACCAACTTGATGTGCTAATGAATGTGTACTATAATTGCACGAAAGAACATACTAGAAAATAACAATACCTGAAAATTCTGGCCAAAAACAAGCATAACATAAGCGAAGTTGCACTGCAAAATGAATGTTTTGATCAAGTTTCAAGCTATATTAACTTCCAATTCAATCTAAAGACTAAGTAGAAAAAAGGTTAAGCACCATTGGCCACTTGGCAATTTAGGAGGGTGCCTGCTTGCTAACCAAGATGAAAAGAATTGCTAACTTCTCCAGAGAATATGTTAAGGAATCTGAATTGTTTGGCCATGATGTCTAACTGCCTTGTAGTTTTTATGGGATCGATTAAGTGATTAATCTTTTTTATACCATGTTTATTGACTGCAAATTTAAATGCTATAACTCCTTTTACACTGTACTCAGCCTTTTAATAAGCATTAAAGTTTCCTGTCATTCAATGTTAAGACCACAATCTGGCTCCACAAACCATAAAATTGCTACAGAAACTTTTAAAAACATTCTCCAAGATGGCTTCACTCTTCAACATTATTGATTTCATGCTAGAATAAAAAATCAACCAAAATTAGTATCTTACCATTCGCCGAGAAACTCTCTCAATATAGCTATCAAAGATGATTGCCAAAATCCTATAAACATGACGTGTGAACAAATGTTAATAATAAGAAGATATTCAAAACAGCAGTCAAGCATGCCGTCCTTGTTTCTTACCAAAAAGATGCGGCAAGAACCCAGATTTGCATGACTTGAGTGTTCCTGTTCTTGCCTTTTGAACTGGTGTCAACAAACAGATAGAAACCCAAAGAAACACCAATTAGAAACATACCCCAGTATCCTGCCATGAGAGGGTATCCATTAGTGGAATGCATATTTTTACAGCAATTTTAAAATACAATGCATGCAAATTTATAGAGTGCAGCTATTAAAAGGGCGCGATTGCTACAGGTAATTAGTGTGTGTACAGCTTAGTAAGGTAAAAAGAAACTATGTGTAGCATACATGAATAGTGTAAAAGAAATAGAAAAAAAATATTAGTAACATGCATGTGCAACACCTGCATTTATGCTTGCATCTACATGCTAAGAAGGTTGAACGGCTGTATGTTTCTCAGCATATCAAGAAAATAAATTACAAACTACATAGAACTGTATTTTTTACCGAGGATGCTATAAATGCCCTCCTTATTCTGGCTGATTATATCGGCTCTTCTTTTATCAGAAATGAGGTACTCATTCAATCCAGAAGATAGCCAAATCTGGTATCCTGAAACAAAAAACAGAGACAAATCTTTAAGAAAAGTATTATAGCAATGTAAAGTCCATCTAAGTAAATTGGAAAAAGTCTGTACCAGCAAGAATAAGCAGACCAACTAAGCCGCAATGTTTTGGATGGATCCTGACAATGGATGTAAGGATATAAACAGCTGCGAGGGTGAAAAAGAAGTTCCAATGAACGCCATATTCTCCTACATGGACCTACAAGATAACAAACAGTAGTTTCTTCAAATACGGAATTACTTAGTAACTTCTCTACCACGGCAAGAAAATTGATATCCAATAACACCACTTTCAGTATTACTAAAAAGCAAATATGTTGTGGTACAAGGTACATAGGGCATCAGTGTCCAGAAAAGAGGAAATGGGGCATCATAAATCATAATATAGATCATTGAGGAAAACAAAACAAAACAATTGCAGGCATGCCTACACAAAGACGTTACAGTTACACACCACCGAAATAAGTAAATAGTAATATAGGTAATTGGTGCAAAGAAACAAGAAAAGCACCTGATAATCAACACCCCATGTGGAGATAATGCGAGCAAAGCCAAGAAATACTAGTGGACTTATGGAACTCAGTGCTGCCTTGAAACTCCTAAGGAACACAAGTAGGAACATTGTAAGATACATCACACGAATCTGGTAGACTGATGTTGATTGGCACCTATGGTACAGGAACTATGTATTCGCATAATGAAATTAACGAATTCAAACATTGAAACTGTGAAAGAAGTTCTAGTTTTTACACTAGATAAATGGAGCATCAGGTGTCAGTGTACTAAATGAGAACCAGTGGACATATGCCATGCAGTGCACCACACTTTTAAGTGTCTATTAAGTATCCCTAAAGATATTTTGTTATGATAAATAATATCAAATCATAATTAAGGACTTACATTGAGGCTATGTTTCGTGCTTGTCTAGATACCAGTGCGTTAGCCACTACAAAAGATCCTACTCCAAGATCCATCTGTCAGACCATGTGTCAAATTCTTAATATCATTAACATGGGAAGATTATTTCAGATTGTACATTGCAACTTCTGAACTTCAAAATTAGTAGTAATACATTCCAATTTGTGCATGGCAGCATAGGTTCAACACTGAAAACAATAAGCAGAGAATTTCTAGACAAAAGGTCAAAAGTAATACAAATAAAAACTGCGAAGAATAAAAAGATATTTCATATAGATGTTTCTTGCTTGCCATTTCTAGAAAAAAAATAACGGCGATTGTGTATGCAAACACAGGAATAAAAGATAGCCAAAAGTTACTATTGGTTCATGTTTCCTGGCCAAAGTTCTGTTCACTGAACCAAGCTGATAAAGTCACATACGCATATATCTTTAAAGTGGCAGAGCAAAGAATTTCAGAGCCTAGACAAGCCTAAGCATGGCTAACATACACCAAGTCCATAGACCATGTACATAACTATGCAAGCAGATTTGTTTTGCCTGCAGTCTAGGGTCTGCAACTACACTGTTCGACGGCAGCAAGGCCAGGCAAATGCCCTGAGTCACCAGGCCATCAATCTGCCACTGTATAGTTAGCAATTTAAACATTTTTATGACTGTATGAACAATTTGTAGAAGGTGGCAAGTATGCACAGGGTTTTATTTGGTGGGGGGGGGGGGGGGGGGGGGGGGGCACAGTTGGTTCTTGAATAGCACTTGTTTTCATCATGAGGGTTCTAGGCCCAAACATGTACAGGTGTGGACAAAACAATGGGGAGATACAAATAAGAATATATCTCTAAAAATTTGCATTACTGATGAAGAGATGATGAAGAACAAAGATAAGAAAAAATGAAAGGAAAACATTGGGTGAATATATGGCTTACGATGCCGCTACCGTATGTTTCAGCCTTGGCATAGCGTCTTGGAAATATTTTGAAGTCCACAGCTAATATACACAAACATGTCACCAGAACCTACAGATTACGTAATCAGTTTTGATACTTCAGTGGTGCTACTACATCTCCAGTACTAAAGGACACAAGTTTTCTAATAAATAAAATTTTACATACCACTGAGACACGGTAAGAAGATATGTCTGCCCTGAGCGAAGGTACCTGACTGAACCCATCTCTAAGATGAAACTGAGACCTGGGAGGACAGGATTACATCAATTACACAATAGCACAGGCTGTGTTGCTAGAAGGAAATACAAAATGGACTTTAGATGGCAGAATCTAAAATGGCTTTCCACAAACATTCATGTAATAACTCATACAAAATACCTTTTAAACATGATGTAGATGGATATCAGGATTACAAGAGAAATAGCACACGTAAAAGCCCATTCAGATAAGACCTGCAAAACCAAGGAATAACCAAAGGATCAACAGTTTCCTTTTGTTCCAACTAAAAAGTGTTTTACTTATGCACTGTACTGCAAAGTTTGTTTCTCTGTGTGCTCTTTGATCCTTTTTAATTCAAAAACACTGGCAACTAAGCACAACCAAAATATAGAGAAGGGTCACTTACTGTGAAAACCAAAATAATTGGCAATACAACAGTGAGATAATCTACACCTAGTGTAGAGAAGTACTGCATCCAATATTTACGAACAGGGTGAACTTGATCATCATTTTTCTTTGCTGAATCCTTCCTAGAATTATCTAAAACATGACAAAACAAGGGAAGTATTGTGCTTTGTCAGATCAAATGTATACATGGAAAATAAAATAAGAGAGTGCTTATTTGTTAATGTGAAAATTTAAAAGGTCATACTTAAGTACAGAGTATAGTTGAAATGGATGGCCTAATCTATGGCATCAACCATCAGACTTATCAACAAGTTAGAAATGGAGGGTGACACGGAGAGTTTTTAATGGAAAGTTAAAATCATACATATTCTACGCTGACACTGTAGAATAATTTGGACTATATTGTTGAATTCACGGTTTGCATAAAACAGATCCACAGTAATAAATCTGCAAAAGTTGCAGCCTACTAGTGATTTGATTTCCCAATCATATTAGTGGATCTCACTTGCAGATTTGTCATGGGAATTGATTCAGTGACGCCTTACACTACAGTATAAGACCAGAATTCACAGCATTTCAGATGAACTGACCTCTGCTGCTCCAATTTCTGAGAACTACCAATGCCTATGCACGAAAGGAGAAAACGAAGTCAAATCCCTAACTCGGCATGCTTGCACATACAGAAATTGGCAGTAGATTTGAATGGGCTACCGGCACGACGGTGGAGAGCGCCGCGATCTCCAGCAGGGAAGATCCCGTCAGGTTGCTCACGAATCTGCATCACCAAGGCAGGGGAGGGTTAATTAGAGTCGTAAGGGCGAGAAGGGAAGAGACTGGAACCGCAGCGTCGATTCATGGGCTAGGGACCCTGGACTTACTGCTCCTTGAGGAGCTTATTCGGGTTCAGGGGCTTGTCGAAGAGGCGGTCCTCCATCGAGACTCGAGAGGCGCGGGCGTGGAGGCGTGAGGGACGAGGAGAACTGCCGGTAAGGCGTCAGATATGGCCGACGGCACCGCAGCAACGGTGGCCGGCGGACGACGGGGAGCCGCGTGGAGCTGAGCAGCTTGGCAGCGCTCAGCTGATTCTCGCGGGGAGCGGCGGCGGGAGCGCTACAGCATGTGCCACGTGCGTGGCCCAGATCTGAATTCTGAATATCTGATCGAAGAGGCTTTCAGGTGTGTTTTTTTTTAAAAAATGAACTTTAAGGACCAAATTAGGGTCCGCGTGATAGATAAAAATAGAAAAATTCAAATTCAGGCAGAGGTGGTTGTCCAGAGGCAAAGGATGGCTCCCGAGTCGTCTCCCATATCACGACGAAACCCCGACCTTGACCCACCCCCATGGCCGCACCCACCCTGGCTGACCACGCGGCCCTAGCCTGCGACGGGTTCCACACGCCAGAGGGGAGCAGGTGCGTGCCCCCCACCAGTCAGCGAAGAGGGAGAGGTCATCCGTGAGGATAAGACGCGACCGGGGCTTTCGGTGGTTGAGGAGGACGAGGTCATCCTCGAGTTTTTTGGCCGACTCTGGGCCATCGACTCTCCACCGCCACCGGTTGCGGCTAGGGTTTCGTCCACCTCAACCAGCAGCAATTCTGCTCAACTCTTCTAGATTCGGAGGGAGCTGGTTGAGCAGAAGAGTTTCTCATCGGCTGATTGCTTCCCGGTGTGGAGATCTGATCGGATTGACAAGCTGGCCGTGAGGATCAGCTTTGGGGAGTTTTGGAGTCAGCGGGAGGTGAAGGAGTCGTGCAAAGAGGTGCTTAAGCGAGACATGGCGGACGACGGCCACTGGGTCTGGCATCAGGAACCAAATCGCCCACCTCCACCGCGCAACCAGAGACCCATCTAGCAAAATCAACCAAGGCGACAGGGATGGCAGGACCCAGGGCAGCGGCAGCAGAGGGATGCTCCACCACCGCGGCAGATTCAGACAAATCCTGCTCCGCCGCCTCATCCACCACCTCCTCGGCAACAACAACCGCCCCGGCAGCCACAGCGTCAACAGCCGCTGCCCAGGCAACAACCACATCAACAAGGTACTGAGAATCCTGAGATTCCCCCATTCTACATCGATCCTAGGTATAGGAAGATGACCTGTTACAATTATGGAGAGCCCGGTCACTTTGTAGGAAATTGCACAAAACCTAAGGTCTGCTTCATCTGTGGGGTTCCTGGTCATCGTATGAATGCCTGTCCGGCTTGGAAGAGAAATCATCCTATTGCTGCATATGTGGGTAGTTCTAGTCTGGGTCTAGGTTTTTATCACTTGGAGGTTCCAAATGTTGAGTCTACTCAGTGGTTAAACTTGACAAATTGTGGTGTGGTCAGAGTTAAAGCTGGTGAGATTAGTCTGGCTGAGCTTGAGCTTGAACTGTCCGAAATTTACTGCAAGGAATGGCCGTGGCAGATAAGGGAGTTGGAGAAAGGAAATTTTCTAGTGAGATCTCCACCATACAAAAGAGTTGCAGATATAAAAAACTATCCATCATTCAACCTCAGGAAGAATGGTGTCCAAGTGGAGGTACTAGAATGGCTTGGTGATATGAAACCTTATGGTGAGCTGTAGGAAGTGTGGGTACTGATGAATGGTATACCACCCAAATGGTGCCATTGGAGAGTCTTTGCCCAAATTGCATCTGGTTTTGGTCTCTTGGTGGAAGTAGACTGGTCAACACTGTTCAAGACTTTCTATGAAACTATTAGAGTGAAAGTGGCTGTTAGGGACTACACCTGTTTGAATTCAGCAAGAAGCTACACATTGTAGAGTTCACGGTGGAAATGGAGCAGAACGAGGAAAAAGGGTCTAAAATGATGGAGGTAATGATGATGGAAATGATGGGGGTGATGATGGAAAGGGTGGAATGGATGAGGAGGCAGATGATCTATATGACACTGATACTGAAAAGGAAAATGAACCTAATCATGACAATCCACCCAACAGCAACTCCAACTTGAAGACCCATTCCTAGAAATCAAGTAGCGGTCAAGGGAGTAAGACAGTTAACATGGTGATGGATCAGGATCAACAGTTGAGGATGTTGATGGAGAGCAGCAATCCTAAGCTGTTAACAGCTGGGATGAAGACGGTTGCAGGTGGACAGAAAGGCATTGATGCCTCTCTAAACCCTGGCGTATCAATCACCTAGGACAACAGTAACTGGCAGGAGCCTGAGCTCTATTCTCCAAGTAAAGGTTGTGGAATGGTGGTTGCTAGTGATACTTGTGGCGAAACTTCGAACAAAGGGTGTGGTTGGGACACACAACGGGACACTGATCTGTGGAAAACACCTGAGCAAGTTAAGTCAGTGCTCTCTGATTGCCCCATTGGTGTGAACAAGTTCTACAATCTAATTGAGGAGTCCAATCACTCAAAATGGGTTGAGTTCAGAAAGTTAGCACAGAAAGATTCAGCTACTGAGGAGTGCTCTAATCTGCTGAAAAGGATAGAACTGGAGGTGTCAGAAGATGATGAAGAGATAGTGACTGAAGAAGAAGAAGAGATGCTCTCTCTGGAAGAATCTGGGATCCTACCTAAGAATATAGAAGATCTAGAAGACAAATTCAGTGGTAAAGGTGGGGCCAAGAAAAACCAGAACAGGAAGACTAGTTGGATGGAAGATGGAAGAGTCCCTAAAGATGGAAGAACTATGATGGAAAAAGCTCAGGATCTCAAGAAAGCCAAAAATCTTGAGAAAGGTACTTATACAAAACATTCCTTTGCTTACGAAAATAATGCAGCCTTACTTAACATGGCTAGTTGTGTTAACATTTCTTTGGTTGTTGATTCTTTAACTGCAAATGAGACTATTGATAGTCTGAAATCCAAAGAGTTAGAAGATAGAAAAAGGTTTGAGGAAAATAATCTAGAGGTTAACCTCCCTGACAGTCTAAAGTCTGTGTTTATAGATGAGGAATTTCCTCCTTTAAATAATAATGGCAATACTTCTAGTAAGGAAAATACAGAGAGTTCTGATCCCTCATGGGTCCAGGGTGCCTCTAAAGACAAGGATATTAATTCAAAATTAGACAATAATGATAGGGGCTTTCTGGAACATTAGGGGCCTGAATAAAGAGGGTGTCTATAATGCATCACAGATTTTGTTAAGGATAATCATTTAGACTTTGTTGGGTTTCAATAGACTAAAAAGGAAAGTTTCTAGAACTCCTTTCTTAATTATGTCCATAAAGGCTTTTGCTGGCACTGCCTCCCTGCAGTTGGTACTGCTGGTGGTATCTTGGTAGGTTTAAATGAGAGTAAGTTTGAGGCCTTAGCTTGGAAAGATGGTAAATACTTTGTTTCTGTGATGATTAAGAATTCTCAGGATAAGTTGATTTGGAGACTAGTTGTGGTGTATGGTTCTCCATATGAGGAGAGTAAGTTAGAGTTCCTCCAAGAGTTAGAAAATATCCTAGCTAACTAGGATGGGCCTACAGTGTTAGGAGGAGATTTTAATCTTATAATCAGTGCTAAAGAAAAAAGTAATGGAAACATTGATCAGAAATGGGCTGATTTATTTCAAGATTGGATCAATAAGTTTCGGTTGATAGAACTTAAAAATCCTTCTAGATCTTTTACTTGGTCTAATAACCAAGATCAACCTATTTTTGCTGCTTAAGATAAAGTGTTCTATAACACTAGGGATGAAAACGGTACGGATATTTTCCGACCGTATTCGAGACCGAATCTGTTTAGAGGGGTTTTAATCCGTCCGTATCCGAGTCCGGATATTTAACATCCGATATCGTATTCGTATCCGAATATTTAAATCACATATTTATGATGTCGATATCCAATCGTATCCTATCCGGCATTTTTTATACTATCCGTATTCGAATCCGAATTCGGACATAAATATGAAAACAAATACGATATCAGTAATATCCGTCCGTATCTGATCCATTTTCATCCCTATATAACACTGTTTGAGCAGAAGTATCCACTTTCCTTTGTTTCTGTTAAAGCTAGGGCTGTTAGTGATCATGTACCTTTAATTTTGAATCGGGTTGTCAGGAGAAGAAAAAACAAAATATTTTCAGATTTGAAAAGTGGTGGTTGGAACAGCCTGATTTCAAGGACTTGGTTATGAAAGTCTGGAATACTCCATGTGCTTTCTCAGATCCTTTAGATATATGGCAGTTCAAGGTGAGATTTATTAGGAAAAAAGTGAAAGGGTGGGCTCTTAATGTAAATGGAGAGATTAGGAAGATGAAACAGGAACTCCTTAAGGAGTTTGATATGTTAGATATGAAGTTAGAAAAAGAAGGTTTGCAACCAGGGGAGAAAATGAGGATGAAAAAGATCTCTGATGACATTGAGGCCATATGGAGAATGGAAGAAATTAAAGCTAAACAGAGATCAAGGGATAGAAGTATTAAAGAGGGAGATAGGAACACAGTTTGTTGAACCTAGTGAACATGTTTGAGAATAATAAATTAAATTTGGAAAGAATCAATTATGCTTTGATCACTCTAATTCCAAAAGAACCTGATGCCAAAAATTTGAAAAGTTCAGACCTATCAGTCTGTTAAATTACAGTTTCAAACTGTTTTCTAATCTACTGAATAATAGGCTGATTACTGTGGCTGATAGGTTGATAGCGACTAACTAAACAACCTTTATAAAAGGCAGATACATTCTCGAGAGTATCGTAGCGGCGCATGAGATCATTCATGAAACAAATAAATAGAAGGAAACGGGGATAATTCTTAAATTGGATTATAAAAAAGCGTATGACAGGGTTAGCTGGAGTTTTCTGAAAGACATGCTTACAGCTAGGGGTTTTAGTCCTAAATGGATTAGTTGGATTCTAAGTACAGTTCCGGGGGCTCAATTGGCATCAGAACTAACGATGAAAATAGTGTGTTCTTTAAACCTGGTAAAGAGCTCAGACAAGAGGACCCCCTATCTCCCCTGTTATTCAATCTTGTAGTAGATGTTTTTTCTAGGATGCTTATGAAAGCTGCCAGACAAAATTTGATCTCTGGTTTATTGCCCCAAGCTATAGGTGGGGTAGTGGTCAGTCTACAATATGCAGATAACACACTCTTGTTCTTAGAAGCTAATATTGAAAAAGCACAAACTCTGAAATGGTTGTTCGTCTGTTTTGAAAGGATGTTAGGGATGAAGATTAATTATGACAAAAGTGATTTGCTCACTATTGGCTTAAGCCTTGAGAATGCTAATGAGTATGTGAAAGTTTTTTATTGCAAATTGAGTGACTTTCCTATTAAGTACCTCGGTGTCCCTTTGCACTTTACCAAGTTGAGAAGAGTGGACTTACAGCCTGTGATTGATAAGATTATTAAAAGAATTGCTGGTTGGAGGGGAAGACTGTTGTCATATGCTGGGAGGCTAACTCTGTTAAGAGCCTGCCTTGCAAGCATCCCCATTTACCTGTTATCCATAATAAAGTTCCCTAGATGGGCTATAGATATGATTAACTCTCAGATGGGACATTTCTTATGGAATAACAATGAAGATAAACATAGATACTATTTGGCAAATTGGCAATTGGTGGCCCAGAAAAAAGACTTTGGGGGTTTAGGGATTCCTGACTTAAAAAGTTTAAACTTGGCCTTGTTATGTTCCTGGATATTTAGATACTAGTTAAACAATAATGCCATTTGGGTTCAAATTTTGGATTCCAAATATAGGACCAATAATCCTAACATTTTTTGTTGTTCAGAGGTAGGAGCTTCCCTTTTTTTGGAAAGGGGTTCTCTAGGCTGCACAAGCTGCCCATATGGGTGTTAAATGGATTGTGGGAAACGGTAAGAAGATAAGGTTTTGAGAAGATACCAGGGTGGGGAATACCAGTTTGGCTATCCTATACTGGCCTTTGTATGTTTTCAATGAACAGCAAGGTAAAACTCTTAGTGATGTTGAAAGTCCTATGTTTGGTGTTGGTAATTAGTGACAATACCTAGTACTAACTACATAGCAAAGACATGTGTGTAGCTATGATGTGGTTGGTGCAATGACATGGTGAAGCAAGGATCAAGCAATGGTGATGTGATCAAGTGTTTGCCATGATGGAGTTGGATGAAGGTGCAAAGCCAAATCATGGAGCTCAAGGCAAAGGTATATGATAGAGTTTTTTTTATTTTGCATCCAAGACATCATAGAGAGTGTGGATGGCTTAGGATCGATAGTCGTACTATAAAGAAGGGAATTTCTGGGGCTATTGATCACTTAAGTGCCACTAGATGAAGATTCATTTGCATATGCATTTAGATCTAGTGGTGAGCTAACTTAACGCCTCGAAAATGATTGCGAAATTGCTAACACACATGCACATGGTGATGTACACTTGGTGATGTTAGCACATTTGTGAAGGCGGTGGAGATTGAGCGGTAGAGATGGGTTTGGGGCTTTTCGTGGAAGTGAAATGTATATTTTTCACTACGCCGGAGGCGGAGATTTTCTCTAAGTCATCGTGGATAGAAACGGAGGCGAACGGAGGTCACTGGGGTGACCGGACGCGGTCTCGGCATGACCGGACGCCTTCGGTCAGTGACAGCAGCAGTCTGGCATGTGGACTAGGGTTTACCATCGGCGCGTCCGGTCACTCGCGGGACCGGCGCGTTCGGTCAGGCGCCAGAGGGACAGCGAACGCGAAGGATCGATCGGACACGGTGGCGCGTCCGGTCACGATCGACCGGACGCGTCAGGTCGTGAGTGGTAGCTTACTGGAATCGACCGGACGCTGGCACTATGGCGTCCGGTCAATTCAAGTGGCGTGTCCTGTCACGTGGTCAACAACACAAATTAGTGGCGACCGGACGCCTAGGCGTGTCCGATCAATTTTGATCGGCGTGTCCGGTCACTCTAGTGCGTGAACGAGTATTTTTTTGTGACCGTTACGATCGAACGAACGAGATTTAAAACTAGACACGTGGTGTTCATCGGGGAGGTCACGGTGGAGCGACCGGACGCTGTAGTGTGTCCGGTCAGACCGGACCAGCGCGTCCGGTCACCCCGAGTGTGGCTGTTTCATGAGCCAATGGTTCTATTCTTTTGGGGTTCCTATAAATACTTGTTGGCCGGCTCCTAGAGGACTCTTTTGGATATTTTGACTCTCTAACATCCTCTTGAGCTGAGCACATCCCCTCCCACTCATCTCCCTTACTTGATTGCCTAATCAAAGTGAGATTGAGTGATCTCAAGTGCATTTGCTTGTGAGTTTGCATCTAGTTGGCACTTGGGTGTTCTTTTGCTGTGGGATTCTGAAAGTCCTATGTTTGGTGTTGGTAATTAGTGACAATGCCTAAGTACTAATCCTATGCCTAAGTTGTATGTAGCATATGAGGATTAGTATATTCCAAGGTTGGTGGCAAGATGGACATGGTGATCATGATGGCCACACTTGGATTTGGACGCAACCCTACGTGATCAAGACAAAGGTATATGCTTAAGGGTTGTGTTTTAGTAACCAAGACACCTAGTGGGTGTGGTTACATTATAGGATAGATAGCCGTACTATAAAGAGGGGAATGACGCAGCTATTGAACTCCTAAGTGCCTCTAGGTGTGCATTTCATAATCATATGCATTTGGATAGAACTAATAACGTCTCGAAAAATAATTGTGAAAATGCTAACACACTCACACATGACGTGATCACTTGGTGGTGTTAGCACATTTGCGATGGCGTTGGAGTTTGAGCGGTAGAGAGGGTTTGGGGTCCTCTCTCCCTCCCGCCGAGCTTGCGAGGCGGGATTCAGGCGTTTTCGAGGAGTTGAAACGACTTTTTTCCACTACGCCGAAAGTCAAAAAAGAAATGGAGGCGAACGGAGGTCACAGGAGTGACCGGACGCTGGACCGGACGCGGTCTCTGTTTGACCGGACTCGTCCAGTCAGTGTTCAGCTTTTGCGCGTTTCTCGGTTGTCTGATCGGACACGGTGGCGCGTCCGATCACAGTCGACCGGACGCGTCCGATCGATCAGGGAGCTTACTGGACTCCAACCGGACGCTAGCACTGTGGCGTCCGGTCAGTTCTACAGCGCGTCCGATCGCTGTTTCGTTGAGCGCTGCTCAGACTTGACCAGCACGTCCGGTCCGTCTCGGGACCAACGCGTCCGGTCGAACTTCGCGTGTTCGGTCGTTGCGTGCAGCGCGTCCGGTCGGTGGTTCGCAAAAGAGTCGTGTGATCGGCGCGTCCGGTCCGCGCGACCAGCGCGTCCGGTCAGCGCGACTGCGGCTGTTTCAAGTTTCTAACGGCTATATTCGAAAGGGTACGTCTATAAATACTCGTTGGTCGGCTCAAGGCTCTCACTCTTAGACATTTGACATACTTGTGAGCACTTTAAGCTAAGCAACTCCCCTCCCACTCATCTCTCTTGCTTCTTTGCATATTCGAAGTGAGATTGAGTGATCCAAGTGCATTTGCATTGTAAGATTGAATCTAGTTGGCACTTGGTGGTTGATTTACTGCGGGATTCTTGTTTCTCTTGGTGGTTGCCACCACCTAGATGGCTTGGAGCAGCTTGGAGGCGTTGGCAAGAGTTGGTGATTGTTCTTGGCCACCTCCGGTGATTGTGAGGGGTTTGTGCCTACCTCGGCGAAGCGCCAAAGGCAACGTTAGTAAATTGCTCGTGTCATTGCAACCTTTTGCCATTTGGTAGGTTCTTGTGGCGCCTTTTAGAGGCTCGGTGTGAGACCGATTAGCCACCGAACCACGTGGTGAAGAGGAACACAACGAGGATTAGCGTGCCGGCAAGCACGTGAACCTCGGGATAAATCTTCGTGTCATCACTTTTATATTGTGATTGATTGATCCTAGTGTTCGGTTGTCTTGGTATTCATTGTTGATCATATTGGTTGGCTCAATACTTTGCCCCTCGGTGAAACTCTCCTAACTCAACTCCGTATTACTTTCTTAGTTATCTTTGCTAGCTAGTTAGCTTTGCTAGAGTAGCTCTTTTGTGTAGCTTGCTAGTTGTAGTTGTAGTTACCTTTTCGGTTTGACTTGTGCGGTTGAGTGCCAATATACTAGAATTGTGAATTGGATAGGTGGCTTGCAAACACCCCGTAGGCTAAGCAAAACTCGCATCTCGCTATTTGTTGTATTGATAAACTTATTTAGCTTGTCTTTGTAGAAATTTTTAAAAGGCTATTCACCCCCCTCTAGCCATCAAGACCTTTCAGATTCTTTTTTCTCTTGGTGGTTGCCGCCACCTAGACAGCTTGGAGCAGCGGAGGAGGTCCGGCACATGTTGGTGATTGTTCGTGGTCGGCTCCGATGAGCTTGTTGTGAGAGGTTGTTGTGGTTCCCCGGTGGAGCGCCGAATTCCAACTCTAGTGGATTGCTCGTGTCGGAACTTCTCACCATTTGGTAGGTTCTTGTGGCGCCTTTTGAGAGGCTCGGTGTGTGATACCGATTAGCTACCGAACCACGTGGTGTAGAGGGACACAATGGGGACTAGCGTGCCGGCAAGCACGTGAACCTCGAGATAAATCTTGTATCTCAATTGTGTTTGATCAATTGGATTTCATCCCGGTGATTGGTTACTTCATTGACTATCTTGGTATTCACTTTAGTTGGCTCAATCACCACCACTCGGTATAACATTTCAAATCCCCTCTTGCACTTACTTTGGTATCTTCTTGTTTAGTTTGTTGTTGTTATTCCTTTTTGTTGCTAGCTTGTGTAGTTCTAGTTGTAGTAGCTTTGTAGCTTTGTTAGCTTGCGGTTTGTCTTGTGGCGGTTGTGTAAACCAAACTAGAATTGTCAATTGGATAGGTGGCTTGTATCACCCCATTAGGCTAGGCAAAAGTCTCATCTCGCCATTTGTATTACTAATTAAATTGTTTGAGTGATTTTTGTAGAAAGTTTTATTAGGCTATTCACCCCCCCTCTAGCCATCAAGACCTTTCAGATGTGTGGGATGGGGTTAACCTGAAGCTGACATTTAGAAGAACAATTTCAGAGAATTTGATGAACCTTTGGTGGGAACTAGTTTCCCTAATGGATGATTTTTCCTTCTCTGAAGAAGAGGATCACATTTTATGGGCATATACTTCTTCTGGTAAATATGAAGTTCAGTCTCTGTAATTTCCTTAGAAGTGTTGCCCCAGTTTACGTTAGCTCTGTCTAGAAATTAAGTGTGCCTCCCAGGGCACAATTTTTCTTATGGCTGGTTTCTAAGAACAGAGTTTTAACTAGGGACAATTTAGCCAAAAGGCAGGAGGTCAGCGATCCTACCTGTTTGCTGTGTAATGAACTGGAATCTGTCATTCATCTGTTTTTTGAGTGTTGTGTCGCCAGGTTGATCTGGCGTTTGATCTCAGGTTTGTTGGGGGTGAATCTTGGAGATAGCTTTGAATCAGTAGCCCGTTTATGGTTGGCTAATAAAAACATGAACTGACTAATGTTGTGTCCTTGGCTGTGATTTGGTCAACGTGGAAACTAAGGAATGAGATTTGCTTTTAGAGGGTGCCATGGACAGGGATGAAGTGTTTGCTGATGCTGGCGGTCAAGATGACAAGAAGATGGGTGCCGATGCTGAAGCCGGAGGTGGGAAAGCGAGTGGAAGTGCTAGTAAGTCATCTGGAGAGAGAAGCTTTGTTGCCGCTGCAGATCGAGTGGAATGCCCAGGAGGGTTCGTCATCAGAGTTGGGACAATTGGCTGCTCCGCCTTTGGTCCCCAGCGCTGTGAGTTTGGAGTGCCGAAATGATCAAGTCGCTTCTATTGACGTCAGAGTTACCTCTGTTTTGCCATGAGACTTTCATGTAAAGCGGGCGTGCCGAAAAACGCTGAACCTGAATTGCTGGTTGCTTTTGAAATATAAAGCAGGGGAAACTTCATTCTATAAAAAAAATTAGGGTCCGCGTGATATTATGGGTTTCTGTGGCCATAAGTCTAGATGCGTTTAAAAATCACTATGGAAGGTTCGAAAAAATAAAATAAAAATCACTATGAAGCATACGTATATGCATAGTAATATTTGACAAAATAAAATATGAAGCTATAAAGGTTTGTAGAGTTTTAGTACTTACATTTTGTTACATCAGTAAATTTATAGTTGTGTCGGCTTTGGATGACTAGCACTCGAAGATGCAGGATCTATGGGTGTATTTGGATGCTCTGGTTCCCACGAGTCTGCATCTGCCCATCCGTGTAAACTATGAAAGATGGTTGTTTAGATGCCCTGTTCCACTGTGCCAGGCCGCATCCCCTAGTGCAAATGCACGCCCGCATACAAGGTGGGGTGGTGCGGCCAATTTGGCCTTCACAAGAGCCAGACTCCGCGGATGCATGTTGTACCATGCGGTTCCACACGTTAGCCTCTTGGATTTGTAGACTGCATCCGCTCATACAGGCAACTAAACAGTATCTTAGTTTTTTGTTGCATCCGCTCATGCAACCTCACCAAACAGCTTCTTTTTAGAAATACAATTCCACTCAGCCTGCTGTAAGGTCCAAATGGCTAGAGGAGGGTGAATAGCCTATTTAAAAATCTACAGGCTTCACTAATCAATAATGGTTAGTATAAAAGATGGCGATGCTAATTCTAGCACTAGCTCAACTATACTAAGCAAGCCACCTATACAATTCTAGTGAACAAGACTATGATCTCTAATTCATACCAACAAAGCTAAGTCACTAAGCTACTTACTCTTATGTGATACAAACTACGCTAAGCACATTAGACAAGATAAAGTGCAAGAATGAAAAAGGGAAGTGAATTGATTCTTATATCAACGGTGTAGAGATGAGATGTATCCAAAGAATCAATCACACACAATCATAAAGAGAATCCTCGGCAAGAGATGACACAAGATTTTTTACCGAGGTTCACTTGCTTCCCGGCAAGCTACTCCTCGTTGTGGCGATGCACCCACTTGATGGATCACAAGCTAATTGACTATCTAGAGTCAAACCCTCAGTGGGTGCCACACATCCACTCATAAGATGAGGATCCTCCAGGCCACAAGCTCCACTAGAGTAGCCAATTCGCGAACTCCCGCGGGGAAGGCTGAAGAACCACTCACAAACACTTGGTGAGGCTCGAAACAATCTCCAATCATGAGCTCAACACCACCGCTGCTCCAAGCCGTCTAGGATGTCGGGAAACACCCAAGAGTAACAAGAAATCCGCAGCCAACTCAAGAACCAAGTGCCACTAGATGCAACTCTCAATGCAATGCACTTGAATCTCACTCAATTTCTCTAGAGTATGCAACCAAGCAAGGAGATGAGTGAAAGGGAAGTTCTCTAGCTCAAAGTATGTCTCAAGTGTTCAAAGAGTCAAGAGAGAGGACCCAAAACCGGCCAAACAAGTATATATAGAGATACCCTTTTGAATAGAGCCGTTGGGCAGAAATCGGGAGCACCGGACGCTCCGACGCACTGGCATCAGACGCACTCAGCAGCGTCCGGTGCACCAGATCTTGCCACGTGTCTCGCGCGTTCAAAGTTCAACGGTCGTTTCAGCGAGCACCGGTCAAGACGTGTCTAGTTAAGTTCACACCGGACGCTCCGTTGCTTTTCAACAGACGCACCACACGCGGTGTCCGATGCGGTCCAGTAAGCTCCTCAAGCTCGGAAACGTGCATCGGACGCGCCACTATGTCCTGTGCTCTCTAGCTCTTCTACCACGCGCCACGTCAGCAGGCACCGAACGCTAAACAGTGTTCAGCCAGCGTCCGATGCAAGACTGTCGAACGCGCCGGTGCAGCCATCCAACTGTGCAGCACCTAAGGTTAGCCACCGGACGCATCCGGTGACTCCGGAGCCAGCGTCCGGTGACTCCGCCTCCGGCGCAGTGGAAAATAGATGTTTCACTTCCACAAAAACGCCGAATCCCACCTCGCAAGCTCGGCGAGAGGGAGAGAGGAACCCAAACCCCTCTCTACCCCTCAAACTCCACCACCTTCATAAATATGCTAACACCACCAAGTATTCACCATCATGTGCAAGTGTATTAGCATTTTCACAATCATTTTTTAAGGCGTTATGTTAGCCCTCTGCTAGATCCTAATGCATATGCACAAGATGATGACTTAGTAGCACTTGATTCACAAGCTAACTGTGATTGCCCCTCTTGATAGTCGGCTATCAATCCTAAATCCGGTCAATCACTTCTCTACTCATCTTAGACCAGCAAAAACAAACCCTATGATTATACCTTTGCCTTGATCACTTTGTTCCATGTCCATCTCCTCATGTCCATGCACCATCATGCTCCTTGCTCCTTCATCACATGTGTTGCTATGCCTAACTCAATTCATTTGACACAATGACATTAGCAACTTGGTGTCATTAATTACCAAAACCAAACTTGGGCTTTCACCTGCATCCACTCAACTAGGACCTACGATGCAACTTGCATCCACCAATCAAACACACCTCTACGTCTAATTTCAGTGGTGTTCAATCGTGTTTCTAAGCACAATAGCTCAATGTTTGCAATAGGGGTCACAAATGGAGGAGTGAAGAAAGCATTGTGCGTCTAGATACTAAGAAGTGTCTAGAGATCTCAAGAGAGGAACCTTGGCCTCTCCTTATATAGATTGGGGGGCATGTTACAAAGAGAGGGAGAGAAGAAGAAAAAGGAGGAGGGTGCTTCAGTCCACCCCTTCGTGGATTCTTGACACCTGTCCTTAGCCCTATTTGGAATGACTTCTCTCAACCTCGCTTTGAATCAAAGCTAGATTTCTACCACGGTTAGCTTTCATAAGAATCATGGGGGAGAAAAGCTTACCATTTGGATATGCCAGATTCTAGGGGAGAAGAATTCAGGGACGTTCTCGAACTCCGGCAAGGACGAGGAGGGTGAGGCTGACTCCCCTCCACTCAGTGGTGGGCACCTCATCTCTCAGGTGCCACCCGCCGTCGTAGGTATGGATAGCCACCTGCGCTCGAAGAAGTGTGCGAACCGTGGAGAGGAGGAGTTCGGTCGCCAGGGCTCATGAAGACACACGATGGGAATGGACATCGACCGTGACGAGGATTGCCGCAGGTGCTGGGAAAGGAGAGCGCGGAGGAAAGTCTGGCAGTGTGGAGAAGGTATTCCTCACTAGATCTTGGCCATAGGTGCACCCTCTCGCTAGATCTCGGTCGTAGTGAGGACGGAGGAGGAGGCGCTAGAGGAGAATGACGCTGGAGGAGGAGCTTGGTGGGCACAACCGCCGAAGGAGAGCACGCCGGTGAGGACGGGGGAAGAGAGGCGAGCGGAGGAGAAGAAGCTCAGGGGATTTTTTCCACAACGCTCTTCCAATCGGTTTCGTGTTCTATTATAAATGCCACAGTGGAGGGAATCACGAGGGGTAAAAGCCAGGCGCGAAGCTCATCATTTGGAGGGTTCGAGGCGCTTTTTCACACCAGAATCGCCCTAGAATCTATCCTAAATAGGCGCCTTATCTGTCCGGGGTTGGGGGCATCATTCTTGTAGTTTGTAGCGGAAGATATAGATGTCATGAAGTTTCACATCAAACGTCCGTTGATAGGTCATGATAGCAACAATGTTACAAGGGCTAGCATGGCATGTCCCTATCACCTATTTAGAACTAGAATGCACAATTGACGCGACTTCAATGCGACATCATCGTACAATCGCCTTTTGACCCTTCGGTCGAAGGAAAGGCTCAGCCGAGCTCCTAGGGCAGTACTCGGGTGCCCTTCCCCATGTGGGAGTGCTTAGTCCCGCGGGGCATCCCCCTTTTGGTGGGCTCCACCTAGCCAACAGGGACCCTTGGTACGGGGCCACGCTTGGTCAAGTTCTCTCCCGTTGAATTCTGCTTGGGAACTCGATAGTCTAAGAACTCGGCCAAAGGTTAACTTAGCAGGGTATAAGTCCGAATGACGAGGGAGAGGGGGAGAGGGTGGAGTACCCCTTGTCAAAATATTTGTCATACTCATTTGTTGAAAAAGGGACACAAGTTTGCTTTACAGTACCGAGGTTTATATAGGAAAGAGCAAAACATAGGAAAGGTGTTGATTAAAATGTTTAGCACACATTATTAGGAAAAAAGTTTAACACAAAAAACAAAAAAAAAATTAAGATCTAAATTAGGGTTCGCATGATATTTGGGCTTCTATGGCCTATAAGTCTAGATGTGTTAAAAAAATTATGAAGGAGCACATGTATATGCATAGTAGTATTTGACAAAATACGTATGAAGAGCTGTAAAGGTCGGTACAATTTTTTACTAGTTACATTTAGCTACTCTTATCTTAAAAACAGCTAGAGCTCTATTGTAAAGTAGTGAGGCAGTGAGGTTCATTTAGAAAAGAGCAAAGCGCAGCACAAAAGTTTAGCGCAAAAAAAACCCATTTAGAAAAGAGCACAGCACCCCACAAGAAACAAAGACAAAAGAGCAAAGCACAACACAAAAGTGTAGCACAAAAAACAAAAATAACCATTTGGAAAAGAGCACAACACAGCACAAAAAACTAACCATTTAGAAAAGATCACAGCACAGCACAAAAAAAAAAGTCAAAAATAATCATTTAGAAAATAGCACAGCACAGCACAAAAAACCAAAAAAAAATTGTCAAGTATGGGATTCGAACCCATGCCCTTTCGGACCAGTACCTGAAACTGGCGCCTTAGACCAACTCGGCCATCTTGACATGCTGAATTCAACACAATAATGATCTTATATAAAAACTTAGAGAGTTGAGACAACAGTGAGACATCAACGTCTTGTCCTTCCTGCTTCCAATCCATGAACTCCACTGCCATTAGGACCTGTTTTTAGCTTCTTATTACCAGCGGGAGACTGCCATTAGCACCTTTTTTTTTTAGTAGTCCTTGAGCTAATATCTCATTGTTTTCGTGCATTAAGCTTAGGAATACGTTTATTTGCAATGGGAGCTGGTGATAAACAGGTAAGGAAGCACTCGACGAATAGTGACATTTTGCAAAGCGGGGCTAAGGCAAATATACAGACCAAATTGTTGTGTGAGACATATCGAGCTCATAACATGAAAGAAAACAACTATATTTATTCACCAAAATAATTCAATTAACACATGACAAATTGTTCTACACATTCTTCTATACGCACAAATGCGCTATCTTCCATGCTCCACCCACCCAGCTCTGCTACCTAAGATACACAAAGATTGAACTCATACATTGTTGTACAACACAGCAACATCTATTCCTGTCGTATAAATATAGTTCTTCTGCACAAGGTTCAGCGTCAGCTGATGCGTGTTATGATGTAGCGGCCTTTCTCTAAATCATATATGATTTTCGTCTTGGGCTTCCTCCATCTTGATACAAAAAGTACTCCACATAAAAGAAACATTCCCAGCACAGCAAACAATGGTCTATTGCTATGGGTTGATTCTGCAGCGGTGTGTAATGGCTTTAAACTTGTATTTTGCATCAGTGTGATGAAAGCTCCTAGAGCCCATTCAACCTGAATGTCTCCAACCTGGTTTGAATACTCAATCCTGATCAGGAGAAAATTAAATTCAATGAGCACATGAGATCAATGGGGAGTAAATTTCACTATGGCGTACTCAATATGCTTGCCTCTTATCATCCAGTGGTACACCAAGACTGTCATGCAGTAGAGCCACAATATATGCCATTGAGAAGCAATACCGTGAAAAATCTTCATCTGACCTATTAGGATACTTTTTTCTAAGAGTGAACAAATCCTGATTGCAAAATTGTTCTCCAGTAAACATAAAATCAGATAGTGATGAAGACTTCTTAAGTCCAAAGAACTGACAGAGAATGTACAGGAGTTAGAAGTGTCAGAAGAAAAGGTTGACATGCAAAAGAGAAAAGAGACATGGAATGGACCTTTGAAGTAAAATAGAAATTTTCAGTTGCCAAGAAGTATCCACGCAGCTCAGGTACGAAAGTAGATCCCAGGTGACATTGTTGATACTGGCACTTTTCTGCATTTATATGAGATACATGTGGCACTAATCTGTAAGACATCATGCTAAATTGAGCTTGTTCAGGTATACTAATCCAGAAACGGTTAGGCAAAATATTTGAAGCACACGAGATTTGCAAAAGGTATTGGGCTTGGTGCATCAGTGAAAAACATCTATCTTCAAGTGATTTTTATGTCAGTTTATGTGAACAGCTGAACAAAGATTTGTAGTTTTGCATATATTTCTTACCCTTTCCTTTTTGCAGTAAAAGCAGCGAAGAAGATATGCACTCTGTAAAGTTTCCAGTACCATTATCAACATATTGGTTCTCTAATGTTGACCTTGAAGCACCGCTAATCCTCACCATCACTTCTTCATTGCGTGAATATCCTCTGGGAGCACAAGGATCAGCAAGTGTACCGTTTTTGGAAGAGCCTGCAAATGCGGGTGGTGAACTTGAAGAGATACTTCGGTTGGTAATTAGTACTTAGTAGCTCCATAGACTATAATGCAACTATAGAAAACACAACCTATTAATCCCTTCCTGTTTCCCACACATCTTACACTCTGTTTAGTTACCAAGTATATAATAAGCCAATGGAATGAGTAACTGCTTCAGAAATTTTTCAGTCAAGTGCCCACTTCATCAAACTGCTAAAATGGCTCCTATCCTATAATAACTATGGTCCAGGTGCATTTGTACTTACATAACATACAAAAATAATTGTAGTAAGAATTACTTATAGGCACTGTGTTCTAGTCATCTGAATGAACTCTTCATTCATGAGACTTAGTTCCTCTGTATATCAGGTACTGAATTCCTAATTATAATTGCAATCATTGTTTTTTGAGGAATCCAGGAGTGTCCCCAATGCCATGGGACAATACAAGGTCCTAGTTACACCTAGTCGCCTAGGTCTGATGCATGTCCCCAATGCAGGAACAGGACACCACAAAGTCTCAAAAACAAAGCTTACAAGAGTGCTAAAGTCTAGACTGGCTATATTGATTTTTTTTAACAAACTGGCTATATTGATAGAGTAAGGAAAATTTAAATCCAAATAAATTCCTCTTGACCTCAGCATTTCATGGAACAAGTCTTGAGCTGCATTCTGTGGAAGTAAATGATTTGTCAGCCGGTTAATCTATTGTAGGATTCACAAGATTATACAAAGTAGAAGAGTCAGCGGATATAAAGAACTCACTTGACCAAAGTTTAAAAAGCTGCTGGTATAGAGAGTGTATATTGTTTCACCAAAAGTATAATTATATGACAATTCGGGTGGAAGTACTTCATCAGAAACAAAGGTAAGCTGAAACAAAACAGCAAGAGTTACTTTGGAAGGAAAAAAAATATTTTTGGAATATGACCAGAAAAAAGGTATTATATATATTGACTTCAAGAAACCATAAGTGGAATTTGACCGTCCTATATTACTGAAGGCATTTTTAAAGCTTACAGAAACAATGATTTCAGGTAGTGAGTCCTTTTGAATTTTAGTACACTATCAGGGACCCATTAGCATGCACTGTACTTAATCAAGATTCAAGATCTCAGAGCAAAGGATCACAGACTGTATATGCACTCATTGCTGAACCTGAGCTGAAGCGCCCCCAAGTTCAATTATTCCAACGGTTTTATTTGGATCCCCTCCAAGTCTGCCAAGAGCATAATTTGTCGCAATCCAAGCATAGATACCTTCATCCGAGCCTGTAAAAGAGGTACCAGCAAGTGTAAGCAAACAAGTTGAAAGCATTTCAGCTAATGACCAAAGGGCACTTTTACACCACACACCATACCCCCAATGAATTTTTATGCTTACTAACTTGCACTGTGTAGGTTGTTTTAGATTGCTGCATCCCAACATTTTGATTCCAGTTTTTTTATCTGTTACTCAAGTACTCAACCAACAGAAATGTTATCTAGTAATCCCCAAAGCTGCATATCCACTACATATTTCTGGTAGCCATTTTCAAATCCATCAACTCACATCTATAGCAAGTTCGCAACAACAAACCAGCAGCAATTGGCTCTCTTTTTACATACACACCCGAAATCAGTTAGCATTTCCAATTCATTGCATTATTGATCATTTCATTTAAACGCCCAAATCCCCTATCCACAATGCAATCAGCGACCGAGCACTTTAGAGCTAAAGTACAGTCACTTGCCCCAGGTGGCAGAAAATGGCAAGGGGCAGGCAGTACCTGGGATCACCTTGGCCCACGCGTCCTCGAACCGGAACCCAGAGGCTCGTAGAACGTCCCGGCAGGACGCTAAGATCGCCTCCTGGGCGCGCTCCTCGAGCAGGCGCAGCCCTGCGGTGGCCATCAGCCGCACCTCCGCCTCCCCAGCGGCGCCGCCCGCGCCGCCAATCTTATCCCTCGCGAAATCTATCAGCGGCGTCAGAGACTCCCCGGCGCGCGCCGGGTCGGCGGCGAAGGACGAGAGGCCCGGGGAGACGCGCATCACGGTGGACCGCGCAAGATCCGGGCGGCCGTCGTGCCCCGTGGCGAAGACGTGGGCCCGGGTGCCCGTGCTGCCTCCGTCTATGATGACGGAGAAGCGCGCGGAGGCGGGAGCGGGACGCGGCGGCGGGGCGACGACGTGGACGAGCGCGGAGACGAGGAGCGCGAGGAGCGCGGTGCCGAGGCAGAGGCCGCAGAGCCTGCGGTGGCGGCGTGGGCGTGGCGAGGGGGGTTTGGTGGTGGGGTCAGGCATGGTGGTGAGCGGCCGGGACCCCCGGCCGCCGCCGACGCCGCCGGCCCGCCGTGACTCGTGGACGGCGAGAGAGGTTGCGACGACGTCGAGCCTTTATTTTATTTTTATTTAAATATATATTTTTACATGGTTTTTAAAATTTCGGGGGAGGAGCGCTTTTATAGTACGGGCAGGGGCGAAGGCGTCGTCAAAGTTTACGTCAACACGCCATCAAGACGACTTTTTGTTTTTTTCTACACGAAAGAGTGAACTTTATTAAATTAAATTATTTATTTATATATACTCAGAGGCATACCTGTGTAACCAAACTGCTCTACACAACGGGAATCTACATAGTACGGCACACTTGAAGTGTGTACTGGTTACAATGAATTTTGACAGCTTCTATGCAAATAAAAGAATTTAACACATTGGATCATCAACAACCTAACTCGTTCTACAGTTTGAGCTCCAAGTCCAGCTCCTCGACGTCGCCGCCATTGTCGTCATCTGAGTCGACGTGGTCCACCCTGAGGCAGCGCCGTCGTCTGGCCAGACTTGGCATGCGCTTGCCGCTTGCCGGTGACCCTGCCACCGCTGGCTCGCCGATGATAACTCTGCACGTCAGATCGGGTAAACAATACTGTAATAAACATTCTCGCCACTGTAAAATGAATCGGCCAATCATGCATAGCTTACAGACTATCGGCATATTGTCGAGTAAAGAGACAGTAATACTTAAGGATGAAAACGGTCGAACACGGTTGAAAAACTCCTCAATTGTTTTCTATTTCTACATTTAAATACGAAAACAAAAACGAAAACGGTCAAGCTGTACACGAACACGAACTCGAACTTACGGAGTTTCGAAAACGGACCTATTCGAGCGGAATAATGTCGAACACGGTCGGTGTACGAAAATTAATACGGAATATCGACCGATCGTGCGTAACTTTAAACAAGTGCATGACCAAACTAACAAGTGCATAATTTAGTTCAAGTGCATACAATAATTAACAAGTGCATGACCTGAGGTCTTAACTCTTACTCCCTCCGTCCCCTTTTAAGTGTCGCCCGGGAAGCGTGTTTGTGAGGGAAACACGGTTTTCTAGAGACACATATTAAGGGACAGAGGGAGTAAGTATCATCACAAACACACAATCACCGACAGTCCGACACACAAATACTTAGTCTAGAACAAGCAATTATCACAACATGAACGTCTACAGTTCATCAGCATCATTCATGGCATCAGGATCACTTTCCATGTCTTTTGCTTCCTCATTGTCCTCCTCCTCATAGTCCTCATCCCCCTCCTTGTTATTTCCCTATAAGTTTGCAAAGTTAATTAGAACTAGTAGAAGAGCATGAGCCGAGGCCAAAATAGTAATACAACATCGAGAAAGAGGTGATTACAAAAACAGTAATACTCCGGCACAAGTTGAAATCTGATTGATCATTGCAAGCAGTCAATACTCAATAAACATACCTCAATTTTTAGTTGAGCCACAACATTAGTCAAAGTGTCAACCTCAAGATCATTCACAATTGATCCAATCATTTTAGAATCTGAACGAAAAATAAGAAAGGAAAAAAATCAATGCATTAGTCTGCTGCAATTACAAGTGTCTAACTGAAAAAAAACAGATAAAATGAGCACCTTTACTTGCTGCAGCAACCCAATCCTTTGTGCAAATTAATGCCTGCACCATCTCTGGATCAAGGCGACTGCGATAGGGATCAACAACACGGCCAGCAGCACTAAAAGCAGACTCGGATGCTACTGTTGATACTTGTATGGCCATTACATCCCTAACAATTTGTGAAAGGATAGGAAAGTGTTCTCTCTTGTTTTTCCACCATGCTAAGATGTCAAACTCACCAGCAATTTTCAGTAGTGGTTCTCCAAGATACCTGTCCAACTCACTTGACTCAACCATATCAGGTTCATTTGCATCATATAAGAATTCCTCTAGGTCATGGTCTACATTTTCCATTAATATATCAGATGTGTTGCTAGGTCCAGGTGCAGCCCCTTTACTAGTTTTCTTTGATGATGCAGCAGCACTGACATAAAAGTTGTACAATTTCTTTATCACACTAATAAACTCATCAAGTTTAGCTAGATAATGATCACCATAGAACTTCTTCATGTAGTACTCTATCAACCTTTTCTTGTACCTTGGATCAAGAAAACAGGCTACAGCTAGAGCATTGTTGGACTGCTCCCAATATTTCTTAAATTTAGCATTCATAGCAATTGCCATTTCTCTAATTGTAGCATCTTCACCACAGCACCAGTCATCAAGCAAGAGCTTTATATCACAGAAACCTTTATAAAATAAGTTTGCAGTAGGATATGAAGTGCCAGAGAGAATTTCAGTGAGATCATAAAATTTCTTCAAGCAGCCATTAATTGTCAATGCATTGTCCCATTCAACAAAAGATGAAGAAATCTTGGCATACCTATGACGATCTGAAGACTTCAGCCTAATAAATGCATCCTTGTAGTACAATGCATCTCTCAGCATTAGGTAGGTAGAATTCCACCTAGTAGAAACATCCATTTGAATACCCCTCTTTGTATCCAACCCAGCTTCGGTGGCACGCTTCATAAGCTCTTCCCACTGCAATGGAGACCCTTTCACAGCTAGTACAAGTGATTTGATCTTCTTGAGTGTTCCTGAAATGACTTTCAGCCCATCTCTAGCAACCAAATTGAGAATATGGCAAGCACATCTAACATGAAAAAACATCCCATCACAAACTAGGGAACCATTACCATTCTCTTTCAGATCTGAAACTATATCATTGACAGCCACTTCATTTGAACTAGCATTATCCAAAGTCAAAGCAAACAATCTATTTTCAATGTACCATTTAACCATAACTTCAGTGAATGTCTCAGACAACTTTGCACCAGTATGCCTACCTTTTACATTGAAGAAACTTATAATTCTCTTTTGCATATGCCAATTATCATCTATCCAATGAATAGTAACACACATATATCCTTTATTTTGGCATGAGGTCCACATATCCATTGTTGCACTAAAGCGACACTTCAAAGTTTTTAAGTGTGCATACAAAGTTTCCTTTACTTCAAGATATTTGTCCATTATTTCTTTCCTAACAGTGACACGGGATTTTATTGGAAAGCTAGGACGGAGAGATTTTATGAAATCAACAAGATACTTATGCTCAACTATATTGAAAGGATATTCATGCATGGTTATTGCCAAATTTAATTTCTTCAAGCTAACTTCTTGGTCATATTTGAAAGGATGAGCAAGAACATTTTCAGAACCAGGGGTCTTACCAACTCTAAGCTGTTGTTGTCCCTTCACAACACTGTGCTTTGACTTCAAATGGTTCTTGAATGCAGTCGTTCCACAGACACCCTCAGCTCTGTACCTCGTATTACACCTAGAGAAATTGCAGTATCCCCATATCTGCTCAATCTGCTTTCCTTCCACCTCTACATATTCCAATTTCTTGTTGAAATACTTCCAGACCCACGATGTGCATTTCTTATACCTCTTGCCAGAAAGGCGAGCCTGCTCTTCATCCTCCGCATCATTCTCTAGGTCACCATCGTCAACATTAATTGGCACTTCAGTAGGTGGAGATATTGTTGTTGGTGCGCTAGCACCACTGCCCCCACTGCCCTCAACATCTGGAGCAGAAGAACCTATCACTGATACTGCCACTGATGCTGCTGTAGCTGGACTTTCACTAGTTCCACCAGATGCAACACTTTGAGATAAAGGCCTTTTATTCCGTGATCCTACAAGAGCCAAGTGAAACATTGCTAAATCAGTAAAAATATAATGTCCCAAATACAAGATCTCAAATACTAACGAGGCTAAATTTAGTTGAAGGACGAGGCAATAATGCAACACCTGACATTAACACAATTACACAAGTGCCGATTGGGTACATGCCTACTAGAATAAACCATCCGACAATGTCAATACTTATAGCTGATACATGTTATAACGAAAAATTGTACTACTATTCTTTGACCATGTCGGCATTTTTCAACTTTTGGTTACTCTCGGACAAGACCTCAGGCCCAGATTCAAGCTCATTCATGTGATCATATACTGTACGCTGATATGTGGTTCAAACAAATATAAGGAATCTGGGTTTGGACTTTTCTTACCAGAAGATTGGCCACACAAATCAAGCCATAAGATGTTGAACCGAATTAAATTAGTTAGGATTGACATGGCATATATGAAATCAAAATGTTATAGTTTCACATGCCTATTATTTTATCGAGTACAGATATTTAAACTTATGGAATCACATCCGTCAAGTTTTCAGTACAAGCTAAAGCAGAGGGCAAGCCCACCTAAAGGAGGACAGTACAATTTCAGAGAAAAGCCTTATAGAACCTGATACCAGGGACCAAGCTAACAAATTTTAGAGAGAACTTGATACCGGGGACAAGCTTACAAATTTTAGAGATATGAGATCGCAAATTAAAAGGAAGAAACAAGAAAAGCCAGCACACTAAGACATAGCTAACCCCACAGACGCTAAACAGCTCCAGTGATGTCCCGCCTATAAATCAAGAGTACTTACAGGTCAAGTCCTCAAATGAGCACCCAAACACAATCTACTACTGCATCCAAATATCCACTTCACCAAAGCAAAAATGAATTACCTGCTCCAGTGACTCGGCTTTTCTTTACTGACCGGTGACCACAAAGCAAAAATGAATTACCTGCTGCTACAGAAGGCGTTGCTGTCGGTGCTGCCGGCGGCGCTAGAAGTAAGCGCACGCTCTTCTTCTTGGTCTTGCCCCCATTGCCCTTCGTTCCAGGAACGGGACCATCTCCAGCGGGCGCCATGGATGGGCGCAGTCGTGGTGCTGCTTGAGAGTCGAGGCTGGGTCCTGGCCTCCTTGGTGGCGCCGGCGGCCGGCGGGATCAGGTGGAGGCGCGGCGTCTGGGGCTCTCGCAGAGTCGGAGGCGCGGCTCTCGCAAGTCGCGACCTCGCGTGAAGAGGGCGCCGCCAAGAATCAGATACGGGGTCACGGGGGAACGGTGGGAAGTGGAAACTTAGGGTTCTGAACTTGTTGGGCTGGGCTATAGTGGGCTCTCTGTGACCTGCAGGTAGGGTTGAAAATGGAACGGAAATATCCCGAACCGAACCGCATCGTTTTCTACATTTTACCCGATCGATTTCGTATTTTGCGGACAAATTCGAATTCGGTTCGAAATTCGGAGTACTAAATTCGAACTCGGAGCGGAATCGGTTTAGCCTTTGTTCGACCGATTTCTACATTTCTACATTTTATTCGGAATGAACCGTATTACAAATTCGGTTTTGACCGAATTCGGTCCAGCCCTCACTCCCCTCAGGCCTCAGCCCCTCGCCCCCTCCTGCAGGTCACAGAGAGCCCACTATAGCCCAGCCCAACAAGTTCAGAACCCTAAGTTTCCACTTCCCACCGTTCCCCCGTGACCCCGTATCTGATTCTTGGCGGCGCCCTCTTCACGCGAGGTCGCGACTTGCGAGAGCCGCGCCTCCGACTCTGCGAGAGCCCCAGACGCCGCGCCTCCACCTGATCCCGCCGGCCGCCGGCCGCCGGCGCCACCAAGGAGGCCAGGACCCAGCCTCGACTCTCAAGCAGCACCACGACTGCGCCCATCCATGGCGCCCGCTGGAGATGGTCCCGTTCCTGGAACGAAGGGCAATGGGGGCAAGACCAAGAAGAAGAGCGTGCGCTTACTTCTAGCGCCGCCGGCAGCACCGACAGCAACGCCTTCTGTAGCAGCAGGTAATTCATTTTTGCTTTGTGGTCACCGGTCAGTAAAGAAAAGCCGAGTCACTGGAGCAGGTAATTCATTTTTGCTTTGGTGAAGTGGATATTTGGATGCAGTAGTAGATTGTGTTTGGGTGCTCATTTGAGGACTTGACCTGTAAGTACTCTTGATTTATAGGCGGGACATCACTGGAGCTGTTTAGCGTCTGTGGGGTTAGCTATGTCTTAGTGTGCTGGCTTTTCTTGTTTCTTCCTTTTAATTTGCGATCTCATATCTCTAAAATTTGTAAGCTTGTCCCCGGTATCAAGTTCTCTCTAAAATTTGTTAGCTTGGTCCCTGGTATCAGGTTCTATAAGGCTTTTCTCTGAAATTGTACTGTCCTCCTTTAGGTGGGCTTGCCCTCTGCTTTAGCTTGTACTGAAAACTTGACGGATGTGATTCCATAAGTTTAAATATCTGTACTCGATAAAATAATAGGCATGTGAAACTATAACATTTTGATTTCATATATGCCATGTCAATCCTAACTAATTTAATTCGGTTCAACATCTTATGGCTTGATTTGTGTGGCCAATCTTCTGGTAAGAAAAGTCCAAACCCAGATTCCTTATATTTGTTTGAACCACATATCAGCGTACAGTATATGATCACATGAATGAGCTTGAATCTGGGCCTGAGGTCTTGTCCGAGAGTAACCAAAAGTTGAAAAATGCCGACATGGTCAAAGAATAGCAGTACAATTTTTCGTTATAACATGTATCAGCTATAAGTATTGACATTGTCGGATGGTTTATTCTAGTAGGCATGTACCCAATCGGCACTTGTGTAATTGTGTTAATGTCAGGTGTTGCATTATTGCCTCGTCCTTCAACTAAATTTAGCCTCGTTAGTATTTGAGATCTTGTATTTGGGACATTATATTTTTACTGATTTAGCAATGTTTCACTTGGCTCTTGTAGGATCACGGAATAAAAGGCCTTTATCTCAAAGTGTTGCATCTGGTGGAACTAGTGAAAGTCCAGCTACAGCAGCATCAGTGGCAGTATCAGTGATAGGTTCTTCTGCTCCAGATGTTGAGGGCAGTGGGGGCAGTGGTGCTAGCGCACCAACAACAATATCTCCACCTACTGAAGTGCCAATTAATGTTGACGATGGTGACCTAGAGAATGATGCGGAGGATGAAGAGCAGGCTCGCCTTTCTGGCAAGAGGTATAAGAAATGCACATCGTGGGTCTGGAAGTATTTCAACAAGAAATTGGAATATGTAGAGGTGGAAGGAAAGCAGATTGAGCAGATATGGGGATACTGCAATTTCTCTAGGTGTAATACGAGGTACAGAGCTGAGGGTGTCTGTGGAACGACTGCATTCAAGAACCATTTGAAGTCAAAGCACAGTGTTGTGAAGGGACAACAACAGCTTAGAGTTGGTAAGACCCCTGGTTCTGAAAATGTTCTTGCTCATCCTTTCAAATATGACCAAGAAGTTAGCTTGAAGAAATTAAATTTGGCAATAACCATGCATGAATATCCTTTCAATATAGTTGAGCATAAGTATCTTGTTGATTTCATAAAATCTCTCCGTCCTAGCTTTCCAATAAAATCCCGTGTCACTGTTAGGAAAGAAATAATGGACAAATATCTTGAAGTAAAGGAAACTTTGTATGCACACTTAAAAACTTTGAAGTGTCGCTTTAGTGCAACAATGGATATGTGGACCTCATGCCAAAATAAAGGATATATGTGTGTTACTATTCATTGGATAGATGATAATTGGCATATGCAAAAGAGAATTATAAGTTTCTTCAATGTAAAAGGTAGGCATACTGGTGCAAAGTTGTCTGAGACATTCACTGAAGTTATGGTTAAATGGTACATTGAAAATAGATTGTTTGCTTTGACTTTGGATAATGCTAGTTCAAATGAAGTGGCTGTCAATGATATAGTTTCAGATCTGAAAGAGAATGGTAATGGTTCCCTAGTTTGTGATGGGATGTTTTTTCATGTTAGATGTGCTTGCCATATTCTCAATTTGGTTGCTAGAGATGGGCTGAAAGTCATTTCAGGAACACTCAAGAAGATCAAATCACTTGTACTAGCTGTGAAAGGGTCTCCATTGCAGTGGGAAGAGCTTATGAAGCGTGCCACCGAAGCTGGGTTGGATACAAAGAGGGGTATTCAAATGGATGTTTCTACTAGGTGGAATTCTACCTACCTAATGCTGAGAGATGCATTGTACTACAAGGATGCATTTATTAGGCTGAAGTCTTCAGATCGTCATAGGTATGCCAAGATTTCTCCATCTTTTGTTGAATGGGACAATGCATTGACAATTAATGGCTGCTTGAAGAAATTTTATGATCTCACTGAAATTCTCTCTGGCACTTCATATCCTACTGCAAACTTATTTTATAAAGGTTTCTGTGATATAAAGCTCTTGCTTGATGACTGGTGCTGTGGTGAAGATGCTACAATTAGAGAAATGGCAATTGCTATGAATGCTAAATTTAAGAAATATTGGGAGCAGTCCAATAATGCTCTAGCTGTAGCCTGTTTTCTTGATCCAAGGTACAAGAAAAGGTTGATAGAGTACTACATGAAGAAGTTCTATGGTGATCATTATCTAGCTAAACTTGATGAGTTTATTAGTGTGATAAAGAAATTGTACAACTTTTATGTCAGTGCTGCTGCATCATCAAAGAAAACTAGTAAAGGGGCTGCACCTGGACCTAGCAACACATCTGATATATTAATGGAAAATGTAGACCATGACCTAGAGGAATTCTTATATGATGCAAATGAACCTGATATGGTTGAGTCAAGTGAGTTGGACAGGTATCTTGGAGAACCACTACTGAAAATTGCTGGTGAGTTTGACATCTTAGCATGGTGGAAAAACAAGAGAGAACACTTTCCTATCCTTTCACAAATTGTTAGGGATGTAATGGCCATACAAGTATCAACAGTAGCATCCGAGTCTGCTTTTAGTGCTGCTGGCCGTGTTGTTGATCCCTATCGCAGTCGCCTTGATCCAGAGATGGTGCAGGCATTAATTTGCACAAAGGATTGGGTTGCTGCAGCAAGTAAAGGTGCTCATTTTATCTGTTTTTTTTCAGTTAGACACTTGTAATTGCAGCAGACTAATGCATTGATTTTTTTCCTTTCTTATTTTTCGTTCAGATTCTAAAATGATTGGATCAATTGTGAATGATCTTGAGGTTGACACTTTGACTAATGTTGTGGCTCAACTAAAAATTGAGGTATGTTTATTGAGTATTGACTGCTTGCAATGATCAATCAGATTTCAACTTGTGCCGGAGTATTACTGTTTTTGTAATCACCTCTTTCTCGATGTTGTATTACTATTTTGGCCTCGGCTCATGCTCTTCTACTAGTTCTAATTAACTTTGCAAACTTATAGGGAAATAACAAGGAGGGGGATGAGGACTATGAGGAGGAGGACAATGAGGAAGCAAAAGACATGGAAAGTGATCCTGATGCCATGAATGATGCTGATGAACTGTAGACGTTCATGTTGTGATAATTGCTTGTTCTAGACTAAGTATTTGTGTGTCGGACTGTCGGTGATTGTGTGTTTGTGATGATACTTACTCCCTCTGTCCCTTAATATGTGTCTCTAGAAAACCGTGTTTCCCTCACAAACACGCTTCCCGGGCGACACTTAAAAGGGGACGGAGGGAGTAAGAGTTAAGACCTCAGGTCATGCACTTGTTAATTATTGTATGCACTTGAACTAAATTATGCACTTGTTAGTTTGGTCATGCACTTGTTTAAAGTTACGCACGATCGGTCGATATTCCGTATTAATTTTCGTACACCGACCGTGTTCGACATTATTCCGCTCGAATAGGTCCGTTTTCGAAACTCCGTAAGTTCGAGTTCGTGTTCGTGTACAGCTTGACCGTTTTCGTTTTTGTTTTCGTATTTAAATGTAGAAATAGAAAACAATTGAGGAGTTTTTCGACCGTGTTCGACCGTTTTCATCCTTACCTGCAGGAGGGGGCGAGGGGCTGAGGCCTGAGGGGAGTGAGGGCTGGACCAAATTCGGTCAAAACCGAATTTGTAATACGGTTCATTCCGAATAAAATGTAGAAATGTAGAAATCGGTCGAACAAAGGCTAAACCGATTCCGCTCCGAGTTCGAATTTAGTACTCCGAATTTCGAACCGAATTCGAATTTGTCCGCAAAATACGAAATCGATCGGGTAAAATGTAGAAAACGATGCGGTTCGGTTCGGGATATTTCCGTTCCATTTTCAACCCTAGTAATACTAATATACGTTGCCTCCATTTTAAACTGTAAGTTACTGTTGCTTTAGTACATAGCTTTTTACTACTCATTTAGATATATACTATGCCTAGATACATAATAAAGAATATGTATTTATACAATTTGGAACGGGGTCTAGATAGATAGATACTTCAGACGAGGCAGCCTGTCCCGTGACAGGAAGTGCAGTGACAGCGCTCTGCATCTGATCGGCCTGACGATAATGGTTCTGATGAGACGAATGATGGTTCTGATGGGACGAAGGGTGGCCGCCGTTCGTCGTAAACAGCCTGCTGACGCGCACAACCAATGCATGATCGTTTAGAACGAGTCGATCTAAAGCAAGTCACAAGCCATTTATATATTGCTTTATTATACGTCTTTCTCATCTTGAAGCAATGATCGGTAAATGAATGTAATGCCTGCCTGGTCAAAGAATCATTGCTGTAATAATTCTGGGCGAGGTAATACGGAGTCAAATACCCCCTTGTCATTTGCAGTTGATGAACAGCTCCATTTCCAACCTGTAAATTCTTGTACTTACTCTCTTCATTTTCTGTTCAGGAATTGAGAACAGGGAGGGAGGGAGCCGCATCGGCAGGCGCGTACGTGTTGGTGGTGTGCCGCTGGCGCCGCTGCCTCGCCTGCCGCATGCACGACCAGAGCCGCAGGAGGCAGCGCCGGCGGCGGCTGGTGAGGCGTCGACAGGGACGACGCGGCGGCGTAGCAGCGCTCGGCCATCTCGAGCGCCACCCTGAGCCGCTCCAGCTCCGCCACGCCCAACCCTCGCCGCGGCTCCCGCCTCGCAGGCAACGTGACGACGTCCTCGGCGACGGAGGCCTTCCGCTTCTTCCCACCGGCCTCTCCCCTCGCCAGGGTCGCCGCGGTTTTTTTTCGTTGCAACGGGAGAAAAAACAATATCTCTAGGTTAATGGACTCGATTCAACTCAGGTGATCACCTCACCTTCCATACGTTATTAATGGTTAGATTTCACCGGTAGCAGATGAGTTCTCTGTGATTCAGTCAACAGTAGTTTTATTGTTCGGTAGAAGTGTAGGTGTTAGATTGCAAAGTACATGTGCACATGCTACGGCTCAGTCCATGGGCCATGGACCTGCGGTGTGCAGTCCACTGAACAAGTCTATGATGAAGATGTATTGGGATGATTAAATCTCGACCTCAGATCTGGTGATGAGTATTCAGATGGCATATCTGGATTTATTTTTTTAAGAAAAAACGCCGTATATCACATATTGATGACAACATAATGACGTCATCAAGCTAACAACGAATCAAGCCGAGCATGTTCTTTGGCAGAGCAAAAGAGAGCACGGCGCCACGGGCACCATGGCTTGGTCGGCGATCGGCACATGCGGCAAGGTGTTCACCCGTGTGCGGGAGTGGCGCAGGAGCACCTGCCTCCGTCTCAACACTATCGTAGATAGCTCGGCTGAGCAGCCGACACCGAGGCCATGTGCAGCGGTGTACGAAAATTTTGGGGAAAGCTCCAAATCGAAGCAAACAATCTTCTCGACCGTACGCTTGGGCCTTTATCTCTTTTTGTATGCCGCCCTTTGTCTCGCCTCCTCTCATGTGCGCTCTTGGCGACGCCAGCCGTCTGTAACAGCCCCAGGGACCAAGTAGGACCAATTCACGGAATGGGCCGATGGTACTATAGCTTGGGCAGTAGGGTAGATACTGTAGCTGCGGGTTACTGTCAGGCTGAATTTGGTTTATTGTTGCTCGGGGACTGGTCATCGGTTACTGTAGCATCGCGAAACACTATGCAACCGGTGTTTAGTACCTGAATCTCGAGAGAGATAGACCAGCTTAAATACCAGAGTCAGGGAAGCGTAGTAACCTTCGGTTAACCATTTTGAGCGAAGCGAAGACAAAAGCTCAAGCGGGTTGCTACGCAGGTGGGACCATTCCTCGGCAAAGTGGCCCTGGGCCGTGTATGCCGGGACTGGATGTTACACCGTCTGCGCTCCAACACAGATAGCGCTCGGGCCGCTTTCTCCACAGCTTCGGACTACCTGTGCTCCGACGCTCTTTCTGCCTTTGCGATTCGAGCGACGGCGGCCTCCACGATTTTAAGTGATGACGCCGGCTCTGCCCATCGAAACCAAATCAGATTTTGATTTGCTAACCGGATAATGAAGGGTCGACGAAGCCATGGATGACGGCCACCGCGGCGGCGCAGCTTCTCGGCCGAGGCAGCTCTGCGCTCAAGGAGGAGCCACGGAGGGCCTGCGTCTGCGACTCGATGCCGCCTCGCTGTCGTGGCCCGCTTTCATGACTCCACAGCGCCTCGCCGTCGCGGCCTGTGCTCGCAACTCGACGCCGCCTCAGCGTCACTACCCCGCGCCCCCGCTTTTGACTCCATGGCAACTTGTCATCGCGGCCCAAGCTCGCGACTCGACGCCGCCTCACCGTCGCTGCCCCACGCCCCTGCTCGTGACTCCACAGCGCCTCGCCGTCGCGGCCCGTTCTCGTGACTTGATGCCGCCTCGCATCGCTGTCCCGCGCACCTGCCTCGACCTCGACTCGGCCTTATTGATCCGATGGGGATCGAGATGATTTGGGTGCGAAGTCGGCTATTTATAGGAGGATGAGTCATAGCGAGGATAGATTATATATTGGTTTCTATATCTGGCCGAGTTCTTGACGGATAGGAGACGAACGAGCCTGTAGCGTAGGGAGACCCACACGAAAAAAAATATCCAGACAAAAAAAGAAAAAAAACCGAATTTACTATACATATATATATAGTAATCGTATTGGTGGAAGGTTTTGATGGCTAGAGGGGGGGTAAATAGCCTTTTAAAAATTCTACAAAGACAAGCTAAATAAGTTTATCAATACAACAAATAGCGAGATGCGAGTTTTACTTAGCCTACGGGGTGTTTGCAAGCCACCTATCCAATTCCCAATTCTAGTATAATTGCACTCAACCGCACAAGTCAAACCAAGAAGGAAACTACAAGTAGCAAGCTACATAAAAGAGCTACTCTAGCAAAGTAACTAAGAAAATAATACAAGAGAGAGTTAGAAGGGTATCACCGAGGGGCGAAGTATTGAGCCAACCAAACAATATGATCAAGAGATGAATTCCACAATATACAACCACCGGGAATGATCAATCACAATAATAATGATGACACAAAGATTTATCCTGAGATTCACGTGCTTGCCGGCACGCTAGTCCCCGTTGTGTCCCTCTTCACCACGTGGTTCGGTGGCTAATCGGTCTCACACCGAGCCTCTTAAAAGGCGCCACAAGAACCTACCAAATGGCAAAAGGTTGCAAATGACACGAGCAATTCACTAATGTTGCCTTTTGCGCTTCGCCGAGGTAGGCACAAACCCCTTACAAACACCAGAGGTGGCCAAGAACAAACACCAACTCTTGGCAACACCTCCAAGCTGCTCTAAGCCATCTAGGTGGCGGCAACCACCAAGAGAAATAAGAATCCCGCAGCAAATCAACCACCAAATGCCAACTAGATGCTATCTCACAATGCAAATGCACTTGGATCACTCAATCTCACTTCGAATATGCAAAGAAGCAAGAGAGATGAGTGGGAGGGGAGTTGCTTAGCTCAAAGTGCTCACAAGTATGTCAAAATATGCAAGAGATGGAGCCTTGAGCCGGCCAACGAGTATTTATAGACGTACCCCTTCGAATAGAGCCGTTAGGAACGAGATTCAGCTGAAGTTGCGCTGACCGGACGCGCTGGTCCGATTGACCGGACGCGCCGATCGCACAACGGCTCTTTCACGAAGCACCGACCGGACGCGCTGGTCGCAACGACCGGACGCGCCGATCACACAACGGCTATTTCCGCGAAACACCGACCGGACGCGCTGGTCGCAACGACCGGACGCGCTGGTCTCGACCGGACGCGCTGGTCCCGTAACTGACCGGACGCGCTAGTCAACCCAGAGCAGCGCTCGAACGAAACAGCGATCGGACGCGCTGGAGAACTGACCGGACGCCACAGTACCCGCGTCCGGTTGGAGTCTAGTAAGCTCCCTGGACGACCGGACGCGTCCGGTCGACCATGACCGGACGCACCGCACGTCCGATCGACAAACTGAAACTCGCGCAAACGCTGAACGCTGACCGGACGCGTCCGGTCAAACAGTGACCGCGTCCGGTCCAGCGTCCGGTCACTCCTGTGACCTCCGTTCGCCTCCGTTTCTTTTCCGACTTTCGGCGTAGTGGAAAATAGTCGTTTCAACTCCTCGAAAACGCCTGAATCCCGCCTCGTAAGCTCGGCGGGAGGGAGAGAGGACCCAAAATCCTCTCTACCGCTCAAACTCTAACGCCATCGCAAATGTGCTAACACCACCAAGTGATCATGTCATGTGCGAGTGTGTTAGTATTTTCACAATCATTTTTCGAGGCGTTATTAGTTCTATCCAAATGCATATGATTATGAAATCACACCTGGAGGCACTTAGGAGTTCAATAGCCGCGTCATTCCCCTCTTTATAGTACGGCTATCTATCCTATAATGTAACCACACCCACTAGGTGTCTTGGTTACTAAAACACAACCCTTAAGCATATACCTTTGCCTTGATCACGTAGGGTTGCGTCTAAATCCAAGTGTGGCCATCATGATCACCATGTCCATCTTGCCACCAACCTTGGAATGTACTAATCCTCATATGCTACATACAACTTAGGCATAGGATTAGTACTTAGGCATTGTCACTAATTACCAACACCAAACATAGAGCTTTCAATCTCCCCCTTGTTGGTAATTGGTGACAACCCTTTCACAAAAATATTATGATAAAATTTTGATTGAACCCATGTCACATTGTCTAAGTATATTACCATGTGTAAGAAGTATAGATAAGTGATCATGAATTCAAAATGATAGCAATGGCTCCCCCTACATGTATGCTATATGTTTGGATTTTGAAAACATACATGTTTAGATAGGTAAATGTAGGAGCATTGACTACCAATAGGTGCTAAGTGTTTTAGATTATAGACCTTTAAAGCGTGATACCATCGGAGTTGCGATAAACACCATCTTAGCACCTTGTGTAGTTAGATACCACTTGGAAAAGCATAAACAAAACTAGAAACCTCGTGAGATCAACATTATAAGCAAGATTTTAGTACCACTTTGAAAAACATGAAGCAAGAGAAATCTAACTACTTCCTATTTATGCTAGTACTTCAATACACCATTCAATTGTATACTAGCAAAACACCACACAAGCAAAGTATCGGAGAAAAAGAAATGCATAACTATGCATCATACATATGAAGTGCACCAGGAAATGCAACAATCATGTTTAAGAGCTTGCTCCTCCTACTTGTGTGCTCAAAATTTTAGTTGATCCCCTTCATTTATCAAATCTCCCCTTTAGGTTTTCTCCCCTTTTAGAATCTATCTTTGTGAATAATATTTTCTCCCTCTTTGGCACCAATGACCACAAGGGACCAATTTTAGATAGAATATCATGTTGAATTATGGGGTGAGGATTAAGTTTGTGATTCAACCTAGATTGCTTGCATAAATAAAATGCTTCGGTTTGATCCAAGGGCAAGCTTCTTCACACCTCACTAGAAGGGTTATCATGCACCATGTTGAAGCAAATATTTAAACAAGTGATCTCGATTAAACACTTAGGATCACAAGCTACTTAAATAAGTTATATGCTACCACTAGATCATACAAGTCATGGAAACAATAGTGACACCATATAAACTTCAAAGTCATTTGATTTTCATGAATGAGCCTAGAACATAAGAAATCATGACTAGATGCACTAAACATGTCCTTAGTATAGAATGTATGACATGTCAACCAATTGTACCTTGGGGCTCGAAGGAGAGGCATGTCATATATGGGGTGCATCAACTCATGTTGGAGAAGTCAATTATGTTCAACTCATTCTTTAGCTTGTGAAATCTCTTCTCATCAAGTGGCTTGGTGAATAGATCGGCTAATTGATCTTCGGTGCCCACACTCTCAATAGCAATGTCACCCTTTTGTTGATGATCTCTAATAAAATGATGACGAACATCAATATGCTTTGTTCTTTGATGTTGAACCAGATTATTGGTTAACTTTACGACACTTTCATTGTCATATAGCAATGGCATATTCTTGAAATTGATTCCAAAATCCTTCAATGTTGCCTTCATCCACAAGATTTGTGCACAACAACTACCCGTGGCGATGTATTCGGCCTCGGCAGTAGATAGTGCAATACTATTTTGCTTCTTAGATGACCATGAGACAAGTGATCTTCTCAATAATTGACAAGTCCTGGAGGTGCTCTTTCTCTCAACTTTGTCACCGGCATAGTCGGAATCCGAATATCCAACTAGCTCAAAACTTGCACCCTTGGGATACCACAATCCAACATCTTGTGTATGCTTTAAGTACCTCAATATTCTCTTTGTTACCTTCAAATGACTTTCTCTTGGTGAGGCTTGAAATCTTGCACACATGCATACACTAAACATCACATCGGGTCTTGATGCCGTCACATAGAGTAGACTACCAATCATTGATCTATAAAGCTTTTGATCCACCATGTTGCCACTCTTGTCACTATCCAAGCTTCCACTAGTGCCCATTGGAGTTGTAATGCCCTTTGAATCTTCCATACCAAACTTTTTGAGCATATCTTTAATGTACTTGGTTTGGCTCATAAATGTTCCTTCCTTTATTTGTTTGATTTGAAGTCCAACAAAGAAACTAAGTTCACCAATCATTGATATTTCAAATTCCTTTGCCATCATTTTCCCAAACTCATCACAATAATCTTGATTGGTTGAACCGAAGATGATATCATCAATATATATTTACAACACAAACAAGTCTTTCCCAATCTTCTTGGTGAAAAGAGTAGTATCCACTTTGCCCATGACAAATCCTTTGGATAGCAAGAAGTCCCTCAATCTTTCATACCATGCTCTTGGTGCTTGCTTTAATCCATACAAAGCTTTCCTTAACTTATACACATGGTTGGGTTTCTTGTCATCTTCAAAATCGGGAGGTTGCTCAACATACACCTCTTCTTGAATGTACCCATTGAGAAATGCACTCTTCACATCCATTTGATATAACTTGATATTATGAGCATAAGCATAGGCAAGTAAGATTCTAATTGCTTCCAATCTTGCAACCGGAGCATAAGTTTCACCAAAGTCAAGACCTTCTATTTGTGTGTAACCTTGAGCCACTAGTCTTGCTTTGTTACTTACTACTATTCCATCTTGATCTTGCTTGTTGCGAAAGACCCATCTTGTTTCAATGACATTGTGATTCTTAGGCCTCTCAACTAGTTCCTATACTTCGTTTCTCTTGAAGTTGTTGAGCTCTTCATGCATTGCATTTACCCAATCCGGATCTCTCAATGCTTTATCAATGTCCTTGGGTTCTTCCATTGACACAAAAGAAGAGTGAGCACAAAATGATGCCAATCTTGATCTAGTTTGAACTCCCCTTTGTATGTCACCAATGATGGAATCCAATGGATAGTCTCTTGCAATGTTAGTTGGTTGAAGCACTTGGACTTGATTGCTTGGATGTTGATGTTGATCATGAGTTGGAGATGATGAACTAGCTTGATTTTGCATTAGAAACCCACTAGCTTGTGTAATTGGACTTTGGAGCACTTGATCTTTGTTGTCATCCACATCAATCACTTGCTTTGGTCTAATATCACCAATATCCATTTCTTTCATAGCATTAGTTAATTGAGTTCCTCTCACATCATCCAAGTTATTTTCCTCATCTTGAGAGCCATTTGTTTCATCAAACTCAACATCATGAACTTCCTCAAGTAAACCACTAGCCAAATTCTAAACTCTATAAGCTTTGCTAGTAGTGGAGTAACCAAGTAAGAATCCTTCATCACATTTCTTCTCAAACTTGCTCAATCTAGTGCCCTTCTTCAAGATGTAGCATTTGCAACTAAATACCCGAAAGTATGCAATGTTGGGCTTTCTTCCATTTAAGATCTCATATGGTGTCTTCTCTAAAAACTTGTGGCAATAGAGGCGGTTGCTATAGAAGCAAGCCGTGTTGATTGCTTCGGCCCAAAAAGAATGACTCACATTATACTCATTCAACATTGATCTTGCCATATCAATCAAGGTTCTATTCTTCCTCTCAACTAAGCCATTAGATTGAGGTGTATACTTAGCCGAAAATTGATGCTTGATTCCAAGCTCATCACATAGCTCATCAACTCTTGTGTTTCTAAACTCACTTCCATTGTCACTTCTCACTTTCTTGATTGTGGTCTCAAACTCATTTAGTACCCTCTTGATGAACTTCTTGAATATGTCAAATACATCACTCTTGTCCACAAGAAAGAATACCCATGTGTATCTAGTGAAATCATCCACAATCACAAAGCCATACTTGTTGCCACCAATGCTCGTGTATGTAGTTGGCCCAAATAGATCCATGTGCAATAACTCAAATGCCTTGGAAGTACTCATAATACTTTTCAATGGATGAGTGTTGCCCACTTCCTTTCCGGTTTGACATGCACTACATAGCTTATCTTTCTCAAATGTGACATCCTTCAAGCCTCTAACTAAGTCATGCTTCACTAACTTGTTCAATTGCTTCATGCCAACATGACCAAGTCTTCTATGCCATAACCAACCCATACTTGAATTGGTGAGCAAGCATGTTGAAAGTTGAGTGTCACTAGCATTGAAATCAACCAAGTATAGATTCTCATATCTAAAGCCCTTGAAGATCAAATTGGAGCCATCAACACTAACTATCTCCACATCATCAACACCAAATATGCACATGAAACCTAGATCACACAATTGAGCAACCGAGAGAAGATTGAAGTTCAACTTTTCAACTAGGAGCACATTGGAAATGCTATGATCATTTGAGATTGCAATCCTTCCAAGAGCCTTCACATCACCCTTGCTATTGTCACCAAATGTGATACTATCAATGCCACTATCATTTGATTTGAGAGAGTTGAATATTCTTGAATCACTGGTCATATGTTGAGAGCACCCACTATCAAGCACTCAATGCCTTCCTCCGGCCTTGTAATTTACCTACAAAATAAATTAATATTTCTTAGGTACCCATACTTGTTTGGGTCCTTGAAGGTTAGTAACTAAGCTCTTTGGTACCCAAATGGCCTTCTTCTTTGGACCCATAATTGGTATACCAACAAACCTAGCATGCACACCTTTCTCACCCTTGGTAAGCACATAACAAGAATCAAAAGGAATATAATCCATTTTAGCATGAAACTTGTTGTTGTTCTTGTTCATTTTATTACAATTAATCTCTAGATGCCTAACTTGCTTGTATCTATTGCAATAATGACCATTGCTCTTCACAAAGCGAGGCTTTAGAGTAGCAAAGGCCGCCTTGCTCTTCTTGGGAGTATAACCCAAACCCTCTTTGTTAAGAGAGAACCTTTGGCTACCCAAGCATTTTAGCAAGCAGACATTCCCACCATAGGCATTGTCTAATGCGCGGGTGAGATCATTCACCTCTCTCTTGAGAGTCTCATTCTCAACCACAAGTGATGAATCACTAGTAGTAGAGGTAGAGTTGGTTGTGGTGGACGATAATGAGCTACATGAAGCATTAGTAGGACCAACAAATAAAGAATCATCAATAATATCACATGTTAGTCCAATATCACAAGTGACAATCACTTGCTTCTCCTTAGCTTCCTTCATGAGCTTCTCTAACTTGAGGTCCTTCTCCTTGATGAGCTCAAGTAGAGTAGAGTGGGCTTCCTTAAGCCTAGTGTGAGCAACTTCAAGGTCCTCGTGGTCTTTCTTTAGACACTCACGAGAGGCCTCTAACTCATCAAAGGATTTCCTAAGAGCTTTGAGCTCTTGTTCAATTCCTTTGCACTCCTTACTCTTTTTAAGAGCAACAAGCTCCTCCATCAAGGCATCATTTTCATTACTCTTGGCAATGAGCTCTTGTTCCAAGATTTTGTATTTCTTGGTGGTCCTCTTGTAGCCCTTGCTCATTTGATCTATTATGCCCAATATATCATCCTTGGAGTAGTCCTCATCCTCCTCATCATCACTCCTACAACCATCACTAGCACAAGAATCATCATCACTATCATCATAGTTTATCTTGGTAGGCTTGGCCATAAGGCATGTCGATGTAGTGTCAAAGATGGATGACTTGTTGGAGAGGGCGATGCTTGCAATGGCTCGCCGAGTGATCCTCTCATCATCACTAGAGCTTTCATCATCATCACTATCGGAGTTGTCACTATCCCAAGTGACCACATAACCACCACCCTTCTTTTTTCTTGTTGATAGTGAAGCTCTTCTTCTCTTTTTTCTCCTTCTTGTCCTTCTTGTTCTTTTTCAACTTCAACTCCCCATCATGATATCTTTTGTCTTCATAGGGGCACTTTGCCACTACATGATCGGGGCTATTGCAATTGTAGCAAAGCACTTCCTTTGCCTTCATGAAGTCCCTTCTCTTCCTTGTCCCATATCCTTTCTTCTTCATGAACCTCCCCATCTTATGCACTAGGAGGGCCATGGTCTCATCATCGAATGGATCATCATCATCACTCTCCACCTTGCTCTTGCCCTTAGAGGATGAAGCCTTGAATGCAATGGGCTTCTCTTGCTTGACATTGGTTTTCTTCTTTTCTTCTACCTCATCTTCATCATCATTGTATTGGGCATCGGTCATTATATCTCTAAGCATATCGGTTGGTTTGACCTTGTTCAATCCTTCTCTAAAGATCATTCTTCTCAAGGTGGCAAACTTCTTGGGTAAGCACATCAAGAACTTGTGTGAGAAGTCCTTATCCTCAACCTTCTCTTCAAGCCCTTTGAGATCATTGACAATGACTTAGAGCCTATAGAACATCTCCGGGATAGATTCATCATCCTTCATCTTGAAAGTGGAGAACTTGTCCTTGAGCATATATAGCTTGGCACTTTTTACCGTTGAAGTGCCTTCATATGTTTCTTCAAGCCTTATCTAAAGCTTATTTGCCTTTTCAAGATCTTTGATTTGCTCAAATACTTTGTCATCAATGGCACGGTAGATTGTGTCAAGTGCCGCCGTATTGCATTGTTTGTTGATACGGTTATTTGGAGTGAGATTTTCTTCATCAAGAATGATGTATCCTTCTTTGGTCACATCCCAAACCTTCTCATGTATATTACCTAGATATTGCTTCATCTTCCTTTTCCAATGATCAAAGGAAGAGACGCCATTAAAGAATGGAGGTTTGCCATTAACATGATTGAATATAACTTGAACCATCTTGCACCGAGGTTGTTAAGCCTTGCAAATGGTGACCACGGCTCTGATACCACTTGGAAGGTCTTGATAGCTAGAGGGGGGTGAATAGCCTTTTAAAAATTCTACAAAGACAAGCTAAACAAGTTTATCAATACAATAAATAGCGAGATGCGAGTTTTGCTTAGCCTACGGGGTGTTTGCAAGCCACCTATCCAATTCCCAATTCTAGTATAATTACACTCAACCGCACAAGTCAAACCGAGAAGGAAACTACAACTAGCAAGCTACACAAAAGAGCTACTCTAGCAAAGTAACTAAGAAAATAATACAAGAGAGAGTTAGAAGGGTATCACCGAGGGGTGAAGTATTGAGCCAACCAAACAATATGATCAAGAGATGAATTCCACAATACACAACCACCGGGAATGATCAATCACAATAATAATGATGACACAAAGATTTATCCTGAGATTCACGTGCTTGCCGGCACGCTAGTCCCCGTTGTGTCCCTCTTCACCACGTGGTTCGGTGGCTAATCGGTCTCACATCGAGCCTCTCAAAAGGCGCCACAAGAACCTACCAAATGGCAAAAGGTTGCAAATAACACGAGCAATTCACTAATGTTGCCTTTGGCGCTTCGCCGAGGTAGGCACAAACCCCTTACAAACACCGGAGGTGGCCAAGAACAAACACCAACTCTTGCCAACACCTCCAAGCTGCTCTAAGCCATCTAGGTGGCGGCAACCACCAAGAGAAATAAGAATCCCGCAGCAAATCAACCACCAAATGCCAACTAGATGTTATCTTACAATGCAAATGCACTTGGATCACTCAATCTCACTTCAAATATGCAAAGAAGCAAGAGAGATGAGTGGGAGGGGAGTTGCTTAGCTCAAAGTGCTCACAAGTATGTCAAAATATGCAAGAGATGGAGCCTTGAGCCGGCCAACGAGTATTTATAGACGTACCCCTTCGAATAGAGCCGTTAGGAACGAGATTCAGCTGAAGTTGCGCTGACCGGACGCGCTGGTCCGATTGACCGGACGCGCCGATCGCGCAACGGCTCTTTCACGAAGCACCGACCGGACGCGCTGGTCGCAACGACCGGACGCGCCGATCACACAACGGCTATTTCCGCGAAACACCGACCGGACGCGCTGGTCGCAACGACCAGACGCGCTGGTCTCGACCAGACGCGCTGGTCCCGTAACTGACCGGACGCGCTAGTCAACCCAGAGCAGCGCTCGAACGAAACAGCGATCGGACGCGCTGGAGAACTGACCGGACGCCACAGTGCCCGCGTCCGGTTGGAGTCCAGTAAGCTCCCTGGACGACCGGACGCGTCCGGTCGACCATGACCGGACGCACCGCGCGTCCGATCGACAAACTGAAACTCGCGCAGTCGCTGAACGCTGACCGGACGTGTCCGGTCAAACAGTGACCGCGTCCGGTCCAGCGTCCGGTCACTCCTGTGACCTCCGTTCGCCTCCGTTTCTTTTCCGACTTTCGGCGTAGTGGAAAATAGTCGTTTCAACTCCTCGAAAACGCCTGAATCCCGCCTCGCAAGCTCGGCGGGAGGGAGAGAGGACCCAGAATCCTCTCTACCGCTCAAACTCCAACGCCATCGTAAATGTGCTAACACCACCAAGTGATCATGTCATGTGCGAGTGTGTTAGCATTTTCACAATCATTTTTCGAGGCGTTATTAGTTCTATCCAAATGCATATGATTATGAAATGCACACCTAGAGGCACTTAGGAGTTCAATAGCCGCGTCATTCCCCTCTTTATAGTACGGCTATCTATCCTATAATGTAACCACACCCACTAGGTGTCTTGGTTACTAAAACACAACCCTTAAGCATATACCTTTGCCTTCATCACGTAGGGTTGCGTCCAAATCCAAGTGTGGCCATCATGATCACCATGTCCATCTTGCCACCAACCTTGGAATGTACTAATCCCCATATGCTATATACAACTTAGTCATAGGATTAGTACTTAGGCATTGCCATTAATTACCAACACCAAACATAGAGCTTTCAATTGGGTATGGACTTTTTTTGCGCATTAGTATGGACTCTTTGGTTAAACATAGACCATATACAACCCAATACGTTTTGAAATCAGACTTTGTATCGCGTTAGACAAGAGCTATTCTAATTCGTATGAGCACGTGTTATATATAAGTCCAGACGAAAGAAACTCTCGACTCTCGGTAGTTAGAGGGAGGTGGACGAAAAAAAATGGATGGATGAAAAAAAAATAGCATAAAATTTTGCCTCTTTATTATTATTAGGTATAGATTATTATCTAGGAGCTGCACGTACGCGCTTCGCTATATAAGCGGGCGGGCGGCGACGCCATTCTCGATCTGGAAACTGAGCTGTATCTCAGCATTGACGGCGGGGGCGATCTGACGCGCATGAATTTCAGATATGCTCCGAGTAAATCCCTTCTCCATGTGATCCCGGATTCCCGATGCGGTAAGTGTGTTGGAGGCGGCTAAGATTTGAACCATCCAGCGCGTGCGAGTTTACTGCCGCGATCGCCATGCATGGAAACAAATCCCTGCCGCGATCCATCTTGCTTTTACTCGCCTCCGCGCTCAACGGAATGACGCGGTCGGCAACGGTGGGGCGATGCCTCCTCCGCGGCTCCGCGGCGTCTGCATCCCTTCGTATCGTAGTCACAAGGCCCAAACCACGGCCCACCCCAGAGCCATCTTGTGGTTCTTGACGCGCGTGGCCAGCCCTCGGATCAGAGAGAATCCGGAAGATCCCGGTCATTAACTCTAGATAACCCACAGCTTTGCACGCTTTAATTACTCTACAACCCTTACCAACGTGTTCGCTTCGCTAATCCTCGACCCGTGTAAAGCTGTGGGTTATCTGGAGCTAATGACCGGGAGCACTGTGAAGCAGGTTTTGACTTCTGGCCACGCAGACCCTCCCAAGTCCCAACCTTGGCAGTTTCAAATCCATCAGCATCGGAATCCATATGCGATGACTCTACCATACATACTCGTGACCATCGGGATGTGTAATGACACATATATCCACATGCACTACTGCAGCAGCAGCAACAACAGCTTAGCCTTTTGTCTCAAACAAGTTGGGGTAGGTTAGAGATGAAACCCAAAAGAGACAAAAAAAAAGGAAAACACATAAAGGGCACAAGACAGATAGAGGTCACGCTTCAAGCACATTAATTGCCAGTCTCCAAGCGCTCCTGTCCATAGCTAGATCCTTGGAGATATTCCACTCCTTAAGGTCTCTCTTAACGGACTCGTTCCAAGTCAGTTTGGGTCGACCTCTACCGCTCTTTACATTATCGACCCGTTTTAGAACCCCACTACGTATCGGCGCTTCAGGAGGCCTCCGTTGGACATGTCCAAACCATCTCAACCGATATCGAATCATTTTCTCCTCAATAAGTGCCACCCCAACCCCTATCCCGAATATCGTCGTTCCAGACTCTATCCCTCCTTGTGTGCTCACAAAACCAACGCAACATACGTATTTTTGCTACACTCAATTGCTGGACATGTCGCCTTTTTGTAGGCCGACACTCAGCATGGTATAACATCGCCAGGCGAATCGCCGTCCTATAAAACTTACCATTTAGTTTCTGAGGCACCCTTTTATCAAAAAAAATTTACCATGACCTTTTGAAAACACCCACCGAGGTGGGCAGAAATTTCAACCGCCTCGGTTACCGAGGTGGTTATTTTTTATTAACCGAGGCGGTTATAAAAACCGTCTCGTAAAATTGATTAACCGAAGCAAGCACACTTAAAATGCCCGCCGCGGTTAATACATATTAACCGAGGCGAGCATCCTAACGTAACTGCCTCCGTAAATCATTAATCGAGGCGGGCATTTTTAACTCCAACTATCTCGGTAAATCAGGCCCAGACCGTCAGCCCACACCAGCCCACTACCATCTCCGATATATAAACAAATCATCAGGAAACCCTAACTCCCTTACTCTCTCGGCTCCCACCAGTCCCAACCCAAGCGCCCCTCCCCTCCCTTCCCATCTGATGCCCCTCCTCCTCCCCATCCCATCTGCTGCCCTCTCCCCTCCCCTCCCCTCCCTTCCCCTCCCCATCCCATCCGACGCCCCTCCTCCTTCCCTTCCTATTCGATGACGGAGCCCCTCCCCAACCTCCGAGCGGGGCGGAGGTGGTGGCGACGCGGCCAGGTGCGGGCGCACGGGGCAGCCACCGCGGCAGTTGCGCGTGCGGGGGCCAAGGCGCAGCAGCGTGGAGGGCTCGGCATACATCAAGGGCGGCGGCGTTGACCGGTGGTAGTGGAAGGTATGCCCCTCAGGCCCTCACTCTCTCTCCTCTCAGATCTGTCCCTCACCATCTCCCTCCCTCCCTCGCAGATCGATGATGACGTCTGCGGTAGTGGAAGGCATGGCGGCTGGAGCTCGCGGATCCGTCGGTGCTGCGGCGGTGGCCCGGCTCTCCTCCAGATCCGGTGACACGAGGACGATGACGACCGAGGGGGCGAGCGGCCACCACTAGATCCTACTAGGAGGAGCCCGGATCCGTCGATGAGGAGGCCGAATCTGGCGGTCTCGTGCGGCGGCGGGGCTCCCCTGGCGGCTGCAGCGGCAGCGTGCAGGGGTGACGACGCGAGGCCCAGATCCAGGCCCGGTTGGGTTTGGGCTGCGGGCTTTCTTCTTTTTTTGTTTTTTATTTTATTAACCGAGGCGGGCACTCAAAACGCCTCGGAAAAGGGTCTGATTTACCGTGACCTTTGGTCCGAAGCGTTTTGGATGCCCGCCTCGGTTAATCCAAAATGCCCGCCTCGGTTAAAATTATTGTAGTAGTGATATGCAACTTATTATTTGAACTTATAGTCTAACGATAATCATATATGCTGAGGACGTTTGTCCATCCTGACGGACTCCGACCCGCCCACATCTGTATATACCGTTTGCTTGCGTGCATTGGAAAATATCAGCCACCCGTTTCTCTCTCTCGTCCACATGCGTGCCTTGGAAAATCTTAGTCATTGCTCCTCTCCCTCGTGCCTCCTTGCCTCTGCTTTCTCTCGCTCTCGTGTGTCTACTGCGCTACTGTTTCAAGTGTTTCAGATGTTTCAGAGGTATATTTCAAGTTTTTCATATGTTTTAAAAGCGCGTGTTGCAAGCGTACAAATATTTCAGGGGTATTTTGCAACTTCATATGGATGTTGCAAAAATAAATCGGGAATTTTACACATGTTGCAAGTGTTTCATATGAATGTTGCAATCGTTTGTTCAAAATGTTTCATCTGTTTCAGCTGTATGTTTGCAAGTTTTTTTTATCTAGATGTTGCATATGTTTCACACATTTGTTGCAATAGTATGTTCCAAATGTTTTATCTGTTTCAGTCTTATGTTACAGCAAGTGTTTTCATGTTTTAAGTTGTGAGTGTTTTATCTGGAAGTTGCATATGTTGCAGCGATTATACACATGTGTTGTAAGTGTATGTTTCAACTGTTTCAGAAGTATGTTGCAAGTGTTTTATCTAAATGTTGCATATGTTGCAGTGGCTATACACATATGTTGCAAGCGTATGTTTCAAACGTTTCACCTATTTCAAACGTATGTTGCAGCAAGTGCTTCATGTTGCAAAGTGTTTTCATTAGCAGATAAGAGAAATGAGCGCGGGTGGAGGCGGTCCACGTGTGCATGCGCAACAACATGGCGTGCGTAGGCGCGCCAGCAGCAGCCAGCACATGCAGAGTACTAGAAAATCTTGTGCATGTAGCTAGGGTCCACGACAATGACCGGTTGTAACTCCCGTGATTCGGTGAGCATGCGTCTCTGGAGAAACTGGGGCCACGCACGTCAGCTTCCCGCTCAAAAATTGTGAGCATGCGGGCTCGTGCAGTAGACAGCAGCAGCATGCGCATCCGGAAGGGCAGGCGCGGGCGTTCGAACAGGCGCTAGCCACGCCGATAATCTAATACAAGTGCAACGAGCGTGACAATGACAACACTATGGTAGTGTTTGGTTCCACCTCTGCAAACGCTAGCGCTAACGTATCGAATTACAGAGCGAATGGAACGAGAATGTGTCAAAACGAGATTTGTTTGGTTTGAGCATGTAACGGTATGGGTTGCAGTCAATGTATTCGCGAGCTGCCACCGATCTGAACTGAACTGTTAACGTCAGGGTGGGAGCGGTAACAACTTTACATGCAGCGGTACCTGATTACGTGGGAAGCGAATACGGCCGGCACCGAAACAAACAATAATATTTAATGGAACCTGTTAACGCTGTTATCCGTTTACGTTACCAATAGCCGAACCAAACACTTCGTATGTGGTGAATTTCATACGCGTATCACACATTGATTTACTAAATACCACTACAATACTCGTGTTTATGCATACGTAACCGTAACCTATATAAAATACAATGCACATTCGATACGATCACATTACAGAATCACACAGACTGACAGACGTCTGGATTCGGGTCTTATTTAGTTCGGGTGAAAAGTTAAAAACTTTTCAAGATTTCTCATCATATCAAATCTTTACACGTATGTATAGAGCATTAAAGGTAGGTAAAAAAAACTAATTGCATAATTTGTCTGTAATTTAAGAGACGAATCTTTTGAGTATACTAAGATCATGATGAGACAATAATTATCAAATACAAACGAAAGTGCTACAGCACTTTTGAAACAAATTTTTTTGCCATGTAAACAACGAGGCCTTGTCCCAGGCGCGGCGTGGAATCAGGATAATGCGGAAACGGCAAGTATGTCAGACAGATAGTCAGCCAGACAATGAGCACAGGGCCCAGCTGGTGAGGACGACAGCTGATTAGCTGGGACTGGGACAAGCCCACCCCACACTCCCACAGGCTTCTGGTTCTTGACGCGCGTGACCGGCCCTCGGATCAAAGAGAATCCGGAAGAGCCCGGTCATTAGCTCCAGATAATCCACAGCTTTACACGCTTTAATTACTCTATCTACACCCCTTTGCCAACGTGTTCGCTTCGCTAATCCCCAACCCGTGTGACCAAGCAAAAACCCGAGGGCGAGGGTTTATTCGGCAGCTCCAGCTCCAGCATATAAAATGCCCAGCCCGGCATGTGCGTTTGTTCCTGGTGCTCGCGGATCCGGTTTGGGTTCAGCTTAGCAAAGCATCCCCCCCCCCCCCCCCCCCCCCCCCCCCCCCCCCCCCCCATTTCAAAACGATTTCGAAGTGGAGCCGAGAGCCGAAGGCCCGAAGCCAGCTGCTGCAAGCTCTGCTTCGCCCGCCCGCCCCCACCATTCCCAAACTCTCCGAAGCCGAGGCCGCCGCATGGAGTTGGAGGGGCTGGGGGCACGGGTGCTGCTCGACGCGGCCTCGGCCGCTGCACCGGGGGACCGGGTGGCGGCGGCGTGGGCGGCGGTGCGGGCGCGCGCGGTGGCGCCGGTGCTGGAGGCCGCGGTGTGGGCGTGCCTCGCCATGTCGGTCATGCTCGTGCTCGAGGTGTGCTACATGAGCGTCGCCAGCTTCGTCGCCGTCAACCTGCTGCGCCGGACCCCGGAGCGGCGGTACAGCTGGGAGCCCATGCCCTCTGGGTCCGGGATCGCCCGGGGGGACGATGAGGAGGCCGCGGTGGGCGGCGGCGGCGGCGGCGAGGCGTACCCGATGGTGCTCGTTCAGATCCCCATGTACAACGAGAGGGAGGTGAGGCCCCGCCCACGTGATTTTCAGGCTAATAATACAGTCAGTGCTGCTGTATAAATCCTTACCACCTATTTCTCAGTCCACTCATGTTCACAGTTCGTACATGGCCCATATGTCTCTCATAGGCCTTTTTAGTTCTTCCAATTCACTCCAAATTTCACTATGCAAAAAAAAGATTCCACATCACATTAAAATGTCGGTACATATATAGAGTACTAAATGTAGATGAAATCAAAAACTAATTGCATAGTTTTGTTGTACTTTGCGAGACGAACATTTTAAGCCTAATTAATCAAAATTTAGATAATTATTACCCAAAACAACAAAAGTGCTACAGTACTCAGGGGTGACACTATGCAAATTCGGCCACCTCGAGTTAGGATCTAAACAAGACCATAGGTTTCTTGCTTCTTATGTAGCTAGCTGTATTACAGCCTGCTTCTTCTCTCCCTTCTTTTCTCTCTCCTCTGCTCAGCATTCAGTCCGCTTATGACCCATTATTATACTTGCTTTTATCCATAGCCACCCGGCACCCGCTTCGGTGTGAAGACACGCATCCAACCAACTCACGGGCTTGCATTATTAGTTTCACATTCAAAATGCGACGGCACTTATAAAGCACGCAAGCATTGCTTCAATTCTAGCTCTTGTGAATTTCTCTTGAATTCAAACTCTTGCAGACACAGTACTAGGTTCAACTGCTTTTAGCCCTAGATTGAGTTCGGAGTTTCTAACTTTCTGTGGTGCTCCGAGTTCGAGTAAGCTGCTTGTGTTGTTTCTTTTTTATTTTTTCTTTCGTAGTGGGGAAACTTGGTGGCTCTGTTTAGATGTGGAGTTTTGTCAACGACGTGTTTGCTGCTGGTTTATAAATTGATGCGGGGTCCACAGTGCTAACATGCCAAAATGCAGAGCACATTGTCTTCAGCAATGTCCCAGGTAAGCCTGGACAGTATGTTAAGCTGCATCCCACGATCGCGTCTGATAGGTCGTCTGATCTCTCTAACTGGTGGAACCGTGGATGCCAGAATGTTGAGTAGCCATGTTTCCTGTCTGACAGGCGCCTAAATTTTATTCTCAGGGTGGTCAGCCTGTTCATTACAAACATATGACGATGAAGGTGATGCGTATACCTTTCTTTTGCAGGTCTACAAACTCTCTATTCGAGCAGCAGGTGCCCTCACATGGCCGCCCGACCGTATTATAATCCAAGTCTTGGATGATTCCACCGATCCATTCATTAAGGTAACACAAGATAAGCTGTTTTTTTGTTTGATCCAAGCATTTCTAAAGACATACTCCCTCCATTCCAAATTATAAAGCATTTCAAGAATCTTGGAGAGTCAAAGCATCTTAAGTTTGATCAAAATTATAGAGAAAATTACAAAAATTTATAACATCAAATATGTATACTATGAAAATATAATTAATTAAGAATCTAATGATACTTGATTGATGTCATAAATATTATTATCTTATCATATAAATTTGGTCAAACTTGAGGTCCTTTGACTCTCTAAGATTCTTGGAATGCCTTATAATTTAGGATGGAGGGAGTATGTGCTATGCAAAGGTTTTGAATCTAAGATGTAGTTCATCCATTCATGTGATGCAACATGCCACGTGATCAATAATTGAATAAACACTGGAACAGCTTGGATAGTTGGATGTGCGAGCTCCCTGTTCGCTTGTCTTATGAGTCGTACTTTTTCAGCGAATGAACAATATTTTTCTCTCACAATAAATCAGTGAACCGTACTTTTCAGCTTGTCTTTTCAGCAAAGCAAGTAGGGCCGAACCCTAAGCCGCCTCTTGCTCCCTCCGCGCCGCCGCCCCCCCACCCCTCCTCCCCCTCTCCCTCCCCTCCTCACCCTACATCCCCTCCCCCTTCCTCTCCTCGCCCGCACGCGGAGTCACGCAAGCGCGACGGCTCGCTGCCCATCGGCCTTGCTGTTCGGGGTGGCCGGATCTGGCGGCCCGTGCCTGCCTGCCCATCCAGCGGCCGCTGGCGTCGCCTCCGGCGCAGGGGAGCGCGTGGCCCGCCCGGTGCAGCCGCCCACGCCCCTTCCGCGCTCGCGCATTGGTGCACGCGTGCTTGACTGCCCCGCCGGCGTCGCTCCGTCGATGGGGGCGGGGGATGCCGCCGCCGAGGGGACCCAGCTTGGGGGGCCGCAGCCCCCTCCAACGTCGCCGCTGCCGCCTTGCGTAGCTCCTGCTCGCCCTGCCAGCCTGCTGGAGCAGGGGACGCTACTGGGCCCGGGGCGCCGCCGGCCACCTCCGGGGGCTCTGACCCCCTCGACCTCTTTCTCGTCCACGCCGGCCGCCCAGATCTGCCTGCGACGGGGACTAGGTCGCCGAAAGTCACGGGAACTCCAGCGGGCGGGAAAGGCGGCTCCTTTCCGGAGGAGGCTGCCTCCGCTGCCGGCGCCCCCAGCTCACCCACCCTTTCTCTGGACGCGGCTCCGTTCTTCCCGGGCGGCCCCACGAGAGGGTGTTCGAAGCAACTCCGGTGGGCGGATGCCGACGGCGAGGAGTAGGACGACGACCACCCCGCTAACTACCTAGACGCCGCTCGTCTCCCAGCAAAGGCGGTCGCTGTGCCTCCGCCGCGCTCTCGGACCCGGTCTCGGGGCCATGGCGAAGCGGGGGCGGGCCGGCAAGGTTCTAGGAGAAGGCGGGGGAAGCACAGCCGGCCGAGGCCACAGCTGGTGCATGGCCTGCCTCGTCGACCAGTGGATGGCCGCATCCCTGCCCGCCAGTGCCTCAGACAACGCGGACGGGTCTCCGCCCCCAACGCCGATGGGTGGCGAGAGATCCTCTCCCGGCAGTAGGCGCGACTTGCGACCGCCTCCACTGACCCTCTCCATGACACAAAGCAACCTCTGCAGACCCGGAAGGTACCCGCGAAGCTTCATGGCAGATGCTTCAACTGCCTTTCCTACTCGCACCAGTTAGCGACTTGCCGGTTGCCACGGCATTGTCTGCGCTGCCATGGCTTCGGCCACCTTGCAAGCGGCCTAGGCATGCTACGACATCGGTGGCGAAGGGTGGCAACCGACTGTGGCATCCCGCTTGTGGCGGGAACCCGCCAGCCTCCCAGCACGCGCCCCACGGCGGCTCGAATGGGGCTGTGCAGGGTGGCGCGGAGGGCACCTGCGGAACCTGACGACGACGACGATGGCGGCGCCGGAGTGAGCCGGCAAGGGACGTCAGCTTGGGCGCGCCGGCTGACTACGAGGACAACGCCGCTACCGTTGCCGCCGCTGCTGCACGTTGCTTCCCCGATACTGACCCGCTAGCGTTGGAGTTGTGTGCGTGCCCGGGCCCCCCTGCGTGGGTCGACCCAATGCTGGAGGAGCTCGCTGCCTCACACGTTGCGAGCCCTCCAGCAGGAGCACCAGCGCCAGGGTGCTTGACTAATTCGGCATCCGCCTCTCTAGATGCCAAGGCGTGTCTTGACCAAGAGCTGGTCGGGGCTGCCTCTCCGGGAGACGACGACATGGTCGTGGATGCCACGGATGACGTCCAAGGCACCACCCCTGCCGATAGTCACCTCAAGAGTTTCATCGAGCGAGTCACGATGGCGAGGCAGTCGTCGCTCCTCGAGCTGCCCGGAGATGATTCGGCCCCCGACAGTCGTCCACTAACCGCGTTCCCCAAGAGGAGCAGGCGGATAGCGGCGCAGAGCCTGTCCCACATCCCGGTGGCTAAGCGAGGCGCGCACCTTGTCTAAAAGCTCCTGGGACTAACCAGCGGGATGTCGACTCCATCCACGTCGGCCATGAAGACGTACGAAGAAACCTACGGCGGTGACTCCAGTCACATGGAGGCACTTCGTGAGCTGTTCCATCGGATGGCGACGTGGGTGCGCGTAAGCGGCGCCGCCGCCACTCGGCTGTGCGGGCATAGGCTTCCTAGCCGGCGCCTCTTTTCGGGTTGATCAGTTCCCAATGTAACACCATAGATTTCGGTACACTAAGGTTAGTCTGAGCGTCCACGAACAATTTTCTGACCCCCTAAGGCGCCGTTAAGGCATGTTGTATTAAACTTTTTCTCTACCTTAATACAAAGATGCACAAACCTTTTGCGTGATCGAGAAAAATAGTTGGATGTGCTTAGCATTGCTTATTCGTATTTTGCTTGAGCTAACTGTTGCTGGAGAATCAACTCGGTGGTAGCCTGGTAGCATTAGTGAATTGCACTGCAAGAGTGTGTGTGCAAGTGTATAAAGCTGTAAGGAAGTGTACCTATTTGCTATACGTTTTATAGTGAAGGCTGCTATTTGCTATACTGTTCCTGGAAGTTGTTCTCAAATTCAACTGCAACTCTGCAAGAAATTAATTTCATCAAACAGGACTCAGTTAATTAGCAGCCACGACCATACAATTAGTAGACCCCTATCGAAATCAGTTAACAATATGACTTTTCCAAATTATTTCCTGTAAAATCAATAATCAGTTATTGCCTAGCAAACTCCAAAAATAACCCCATTTATATTTTTTTAGCTTATTACAAGCTTTCTGTTCGTTTTCATTGAATTGACTGTTTTCTTTGTTTCTACCAATTTTGATGAAATGCAGGAACTTGTGGAGCTTGAATGCAAGGATTGGGCCAGCAAGAAAATCAACATAAAATATGAAATTCGGGAAAGTAGGAAGGGATACAAAGCTGGAGCCCTGAAGAAGGGCATGGAACATAGTTATGCCCAAGAATGTGATTTTGTTGCCATCTTTGATGCAGATTTTCAACCTGAACCTGACTTCCTTTTAAGAACTATACCATTTCTTGTGCATAACCCGAAGATAGCTCTGGTACAGACACGTTGGGAGTTTGGTAAACAAGCCTTCTATTTTTGCTCTAACGTGAGACTATACATACAGTTTTTAGCTACAAAACATTGAGTTAGGCTCATTACTGCTAATAGTTGGATGCAATTTGCTCTGCCTACGAATGAGTAATGTGGTTGTGTCTATAATTTGAAGTGAGAACTTTTGTTCATTCTGATTACAGGATGTTCCTGACCTGGCCTTTGCCGGGCAATTTTGCAGTGAACTACAGTATTTGCCTACTGACAAGGATACAGAAGATGTCACTAGATTATCATTTCAAGGTAGAGCAGGAATCAGGCTCATTCATGCATGCGTTCTTTGGTTTCAACGGTACGACCGTAAGAACCTATGTCAGAAGCAATCATGCGAGTTTGCAATCATATTTGACTGAAGCTTTTACAGGTACTGCTGGTGTGTGGCGGGTCTCAGCTATTAGGGAAGCAGGAGGATGGAAGGATCGCACCACTGTGGAAGACATGGACTTGGCTGTGCGAGCAAGCCTCAAGGGATGGCAATTCCTGTATGTTGGTGATATAAGGGTGCGTCTTTCTGCACACTTGTAGTAGATGTGACGTTTTGATACGCACATGCATCTGCCTATATCTGTCTGTTGTTGTAACAATTTTTGTACAGGTTAAGAGTGAGCTCCCAAGTACCTTCAAGGCCTACCGCCATCAACAGCACAGGTGGACTTGTGGTGCTGCCAACCTCTTCAGAAAAATGGCCGGGGACATTGTTAGAAGCAAGGCAAGCATTCTTGAATCGATGTGACAGAAGTTACAGTATCGTCATTTAGGAGACTGTCTTTATCAGTGTCTATATGTACGAATGATGCAGGGGGTAACTGTATGGAAGAAGCTTCATCTTCTGTACAGCTTCTTCTTTGTCCGAAGGGTCATCGCTCCCATCCTAACATTCCTGTTCTACTGCGTCGTGATCCCACTGTCCGTCATGGTCCCTGAAGTCAGTATCCCGGTCTGGGGATTGTTCTACATTCCCACTGCCATCACCATAATGAACGCCATCAGGAATCCTTGGTAAAGTGGCCCATCTTTCTCCTGATTCGTTAATCTCGCGTGTTTACTGATGCTACCAGTTACTTCGTGCACGCCAGGTCTATCCATCTGGTGCCAATATGGATCCTGTTCGAGAACGTCATGTCCATGCACCGAATGCTCGCGGCACTGACGGGGTTGCTGGAGACCATGTACGTGGACGAGTGGGTGGTCACCGAGAAGGTGGGCGACCATGTGAAGGACAAGCTCGAGGTCCCTCTCCTTACACCGGTGAAGGCAACCGAGTGCGTCGAGAGGTACGTAAGTCGTAAGCGATCCAGCAAGCTGTACGCGTTGCGCTCTGTAGACTATCACTACGTAGCAGCAGATTGCAGTGGAGAAAACGTGTGCCTGACACTACTGCTTTGCGTTTGCTGATCTGATCTGGTCTGACCACTGCAGGATATACGTGCCTGAGCTCCTGGTGGCGTTCTATCTGTTACTATGCGCGTCATACGATGCCGTGCTCGGAGCCGGGCACTGCTACCTGTACATCTTCCTCCAGGCCTTCGCTTTCCTCGTGCTGGGGTTTGGCTTCGTCGGCACCGCGACACCCTGTTCTTGTCCATAGGCCATAGGCCGTAGCACATAGCCCATAGCTGTTGCTGCATTCTTCCCTGGTCTGGCTCCTGTAACTAGAAAAAAAATCAATTCTTTCTGTAAATGGAACAGAATAAATGCTGCACGCGAATACCGCATTTCATCAGTGCTTGCTGTCTGCATTTGACGGCCGCTACAGGTAACCAGCCCGGCGCACAACACTAGCTGTGGCTTTGGGTGCCTGGGTTGGTAAGTGGACATGGGCCTGGAGTGGACCAGAAGCTATAAGCCAGTGGCAGCCCATTTCAGTTTGTCTGAACTGAACCCGTCGCTGCGATGGACAGCACACACAGCACGGAGCCACGGACTCATCTCCAGCGGGGGCGTCGCCGTCGCTTTTCATCGGCCACAGGGCGGCACAAATAATGTAAGACCCATGACACATCCACACGGTCCCTCTTTTTTTATTCTTCCTTTCCTTGCGAGAAGAAGCAAACAAGAGCCGGAAGGCCGAGCACGAAAGGGACTCAAAGCCCCAAGCTCTCACGAAAAAGGCAGGCGAGAAACTTTACAAAAGCCTCTCGCTTTCATGCCTCGCAAAAAGTCTCGTTAGTTTCTCGTCTCCTTGGTTGACATGCCCTCTGCAGCACCCGGATATTCAACTAATAATACTAATTATATACCATAAATATTAATATTTTATTAAATATATTTGATCAAAGTTAAAAGTGGTTGATTTTTTTAAAAAACGAGAATGACTCTTTTTTAGGGACAGAGGGAGTACGTATTTTGTACTATGAAATAAATATTAATATTTTTTTTTGACCTTAATCAAGCTTTAGCAAGTTTACCGAGAAAGAACAGAGTCAGGATTGCGCTCTTTTTTCAACGAAGGCGTACTACTTGTCTGCTACTAGATGAGGTCGCCTGTTCTGGTGGACACTTGTCCTCCAGTTTTTTTCGCGGAGGATTCCCACCTTTTCTACACATGCCTGCGAGCCAAGCGCCCTCTCGTCGCTTTCCACAATTCCACGGCCATTTCTTTCTCCCGTACTCCACGAGAGCAAGAAAATAGGAGCAGTAGGGTACCGTTTAGATGCCAAAAATTTTACCAAAATTTTCAGATTTCTCGTCACATCGAATTTTTGAACGCATGCATGAAGCATTAAATATAGATGAAAAATAAAACTAATTATACAGTTTAGACGAAATGGACGAGACAAATCTTTTAAGCCTAATTAGACCATGATTGAACACTAATTGCCAAATAACAACAAAACTGTTACAGTTACGTTTCGCCAAAAATTTTAACATTTAAACAGGCTGCAGGTGGAAAAAGAGACCGACCAGCGCGGCCTCGACGTGACCTGACCTGCGTCGTCACCGGCCCGATCGGACGGTGCAGGGTCACTGACAGGAGGGTCCCGCCACGCGTCCTGGGTGTGTCCTCTTTGCTCTTCCTCTTCGGCGTGCAAGTACACGTGAACGGGACAGGTATGCGGGAACTTTTCGAATCCGGATAATCTTTTTTATTAGGACATCTCTCGTCTCATCAGCCCCCTTTTTTTTAATTTTGAAACATCCTCATCAGCCCTGTGATTCTGTGAAGATATCTTCGACGTTTTCTTTCATAAGAAAAATCTGGGTCCAGGCCCAGCGCCAAAAGGTCCACCGTCAACGTTTGACACGTTGAAATAAAAGGTACTTGCGATACATTAAGTTTCACGTACCCTAAATCCGCCGACCAAAGTTGGTATTAGGCTTATAATATAAATAAAATAAAACAAAATCATTAAACAAGAAATTAAAGACACGAACACGACGTACTAATAGTGTTCTCCGTGAGTTGATACATGCGTGTCGACCATAAAAACCAGCAATCATGTCACTTTGATTGAAACATGCGACTGCCTCTTCGCTTCATTGAAAAGACAAGCTGAAAGTACTATTCACTGATTTGTTGTGAGAGAAAAATACAGTTTCTTCACTGAAAAAATACGACTGAAAAGACAAGCAAAAATATCAGTAATTTTGAGAGAGGGTATTGGCTCACCTCGCCAAAAAGCCATGCATATGCCAAATGGAATGACCGAGAGGGAATATAATGCTGCTCACAGATTCCTCTTGTTTCAATTTTTTTTTCTTGTTTGGGAACGATTTTTCAGAACCCGCCTCAATTTGTTTAACTACTACTATAAAATCAGCCTTGCAGTAATTTTTGTCTAACATAGACACCATTTGATTTATGTCACATAACACGATGATATGTTGCTAAGATACTATGAAGGATTTTTTGAAAGTACTATGAAAAGTAGTCTTTTTTGTGTGTTTTAGTTAAACCAAGCCATGATAATAAGAACAAAAGAAGCAAAACCCTGTTAGCTCTGTAAGTTTGTAAGTTTTTCTTTCATAACTCTTTTAATAAAATCACAGTAGGGGCGAGCCCCTCTTGTTCTCATCAAAAAAACAAAAGAAGCAAAAGTACCTAGAACATCCCTTTCTACCAAAGAATTGACAAACATTTAATCGGTTATATAATTGGAGGGCCGGGGTTTGTTATAGCCGAAGTGAATGAACCAATTAAAACAGAGTACCACCACTTTGAGAAAGGATTCTAGAAAAGAAATAATCTTGGCAATTCATGGAGATAGTGGCAGTACCACTACACCCACTCTAAACTCTATTTTTCTAAGTGGGTAGCATCTTTTTCATAAAGAAATAAATCATCCTAGCCACTGCGTCAAACAAAGATTTACAGAGCTGTTCATTATTATTACTAAAGCAAAACCATTTTCTTCATAATTTAACAAGGTATTCTATGTTTCAAAGTCTAAGACATTGGAAATTTAAATATATATGACATAACGAAACTAGTGAATAGTCATTTCTTCTTTAGCAGTGGTGGGTCCAACAAAATAGGTTAGGTAGGGCTTCTTCCATTATCTTCCATCTCTAATCCATCCTTTTAAGCTTCCATGGGTACTAAATTATAGGGGAGGCTTAGGAGGACTTTATGCTTCGAGTAACGGTAGCGGGGACTTGAACCCATCCCGCCCAAGTGCTAGATCGTCCTGTTCCCTAGCAAAATTTAAAAGCAACCGCTGCAAGTTGCAACTTCCAAGGAAGCCATCGTGCCTAGATGCCTGTCTCACATAAGGACAGCTCCTCCCGCAAAGCAAAGTGGAGGAGCCTAGATAATAGCTAGAACATAAGTTGACTCTGAGGGCATAGTTAATTAACACTAGCTCTACTCCAATGCTATATGTATTTGCCCTTCAACTGCTTAGGTCTTTCTAAGACCTTTTTCCACTTTGTCTCTATTATTTGTTATAAATCTTCCTATGGTGTATTATTAGAATATACCAAATGCTTTAACGTCTAACAACCATTGTGACACCCAAAATTTGTGACCATTCAGTTTCATAGCCCATAGCATTGCCCCAACAAAACAATTTGGCTTCCGTTCAAAAAAAATCATGAGGAAAGATAATTGCTTATAAATGCACATGGTTAAAAGCTTTGTATTGTTGACTTGTCAAACGTTTTGTTCCGTAATTCGCAAAAAAAAAGTATTGCGTAAAAAGAATTGTATTATGAGCCTGCATATTGTAGGTTGAAAGGTCATCTTCTACTAAGGCGGAACCACACTTTGAAATTGGTCATGTCCCTTTGCTCTCGTAATTATAACTATAAATCCATAAATTAACTGCTGAAAATTAAAAGCATCGGTACACGGTACACCGCCACCAGCTAGAGTATGTATCTTATGGACATGTATTTCCATTTTTGTACCATGAAACATATGGTTTTAACACAAATAACATAGAAGATTTTTCTCTTGTCAATCCTTCTTATGGATCCCTTCTCGTCAATGACGTCAACATAAAGCATAAAAACTCGTTAAACCTTTTCTGCTAATGCAAACTGCAGCGTCTCGTATATATTCTTCTCATCTGAGACTTGTCTTCGACGCATGGAATTTGCAAGGAGATATCTGGCCACAACACATGAAGTAGCTAGGTATCATGAGAAAGCATATAAGCCTTTTTCTCAGCTGCCATCTTTAACTTTAAAGTTGATGGAACTCGGGAGCTACCAAGTTGCAGTTCATATAGGTTGGTATGGAATGAACGGCTAAGAACCACACTAGCACACAAAAGACAGATATTAGGCTCTAGTTCCCTGTGCTGTATATATGGCTCAAAAACGAAACATGTGCCCTAGCCAAAGTAGCAACGAAAAGTTTTGCCAAATGAACAGAGACATGAAAAGACACACGTACGGAACATATGGCCTCAGGGACCATGATCCCCGGATGAGCCTGTTTGTATATTATATGAGATGTAACAGTTCTCCATATCATATATCTATGACTGTATAGAAAATTAGAAAGCAACGGCAAGGCAACATCAAATTAATATTGGTGTTGCCAATGCTTACATGATGCAGTGGCAGCTTATAAAGAAACAAGACCCATCACAGGAGAAACTAATAGCTATATAGTTTTTCATTAAGGTCTTGTTTGGTGCGGCTCCTGCACTGCCCCAGCTCCAGCTCGTGCACCGAAGTCGATGGAGCCATACCAAACACACATGAGAGGAGGCGGAGCCGTTTTTATCATACGGAGGTGAAGCCACAAAATTGATCTCCGTTGAGGGGCCTTGGCTCCGATACTTGAGCATGTGTAATCGGAGCCTTCCCAAACACGTCCTAAGAAACAAATAAACACCAAAATTTGAGTTGAGGAAAGCACAAACATATTGGTTGGGAAGCACACGATATCTCTCACCCTAATAAGTTGAGACATAGTCACTTTCTATGTAGTGCCATCTAAGTTGAAGCCTAGCTAGTGACAGACAGCGCTCCCAAATCATAAAGCAAAACATATAGGTTATGGGTCTAGGTCCCATACTCCCAAGATGCCAAGATGCATGCGTTGGTGTTTTGTAATAGACTTATTAAGAAAACTGAGCTGCTATGCTATTTCCTGCCACTAAATGTAGAATTGCTTTCAGATGCAAAGTGTTGCTTCAAACAAGGGACATTTGACACATACTCGCTCTGTTCTAAATTATAAGTCGTTTTGACTTTTTTGGTACCTCAATTTTGCTATGCATCTAGATATAGTAATATGTTTAGATACATAGTAAAATGGATGAACCAAAAAAGTCAAAGCGACCTATAATTTGGAACGGATGGAGTAACTAGCATAGAAGCATGTGTGTTATTGCATAGGTTTTGGATATTCATTGGCAGAATGGAGACCCAAGACTATTATAAATGTAGGTGCAAGTGTTTCCAATAGCAATAACATCACACTCGCATTATATTGTCCTCTGTATAAAAGGAACTAACCAAACTTGCAGAGGCACCTAAACTACAAAGGAAAACAAATTATTATTGTTAAGCCGAAAAATGCTCAAACATGAGATGATGATGCAAGTGGAAACTAAAACACATTGCGACACTGCCATTCTCATGTTTTCTCCACCTGAATATAAAAGGCACATCGCCTTCAGAGACCAAGTGGCACACATATGATGACAGATGACAGACGTATGAGTTTTATCAAATGGCATAAGCCGCAACTGTTCTTTTAAAGCCCAACTTTTTCTAATGCTACCTCTAAGGGAAAACCGGTTGCTTTTGTGAAAGCAAATAAAACAAGTCACGCTAACCCTGTGAACGCGAACAAATTCCTTGTAACCAACTTCATCCTGACCCAATCTACACACACGAGTTCTTCTTTCCTTCTAGCTAGGGAGTTTATTAGCTAGAGAGTTCAAAAATAAATCCGTGAGCATGACTCCCTCTTTGGTTGACAACCACAACTTGCTGCACCGCAACTTCAGCACGCTAGTCTCTATCTGGCTACAACACAGCTCTGCCACGCATTGAAGAAAGCTCGGCCCCTTCACTTGAGGGCAACCTCAACGCGCCAGGCTGGTTCTATATGTCCCAACCTCCACATAAGCACTGAGGCTCCATGTCACGCGAGCGAGTGGCTTCGAGGGTCTGACAGTAGCTTGTAGAGGTATCGACGGTTTCATCTAACATAACTGTGAAACATATACTCAAGCACGCGTTGTGAGCCAAATACTAGTACCTCAACATATAGTTACGTGGGGAACATAGAGATGGAGAGAGAGATGTAACAGAACTTTGAAAGCGATATATGTTTACATGTATATAACAGGAAAAAGGTAGTAGTGTAGTCTTGTGCCTTCATCCCACGAATGCATTATTGGAAATCAACTTTGTGTTAAGGCTAACATAGATGTACGCCAGAGTTCGGTGTGTCCTGAATGCTTCACCACTCTATTTCTCGCCAAGAGTTCTAGGGGCACGGATTATAATCCGCAGCTCGCCTCGGCTAAGGAAAGCCATACACGTTGTTTTGTCTAGTTTTGCGGTTGGCAAATAAACAAGGCGTCTAAGCACATATATATTTAGAACTAAATTTTGAAAACCAGACCCGTCTAGTTAATTTTCTGCTCCTCAAAAGCACCCCCACGATTAATTCACAAAAATATAGGTCTCAGCTAAATGGACATGGACCTGGCCTTTTCACGTTCAATGGCAGCACTCACAGCCCGGGTGGAAAATGGAAATGAATGGAAGCTTGGGGGGGAAAAAAACAAGAGGAGAAAGGAGTAGTAGGCCGTGTTTAGATGGCCAGATTCGGCGCCAAAATTACTGTTTCGATTTACTGTAGCTTTTTACTTTTATTTGCTAATAATTGTCCAAACATTGATTAATTAGACTTAAAATATTCGTCTCGCAAAGTACAATAAAACTGTGCAATTAGTTTTTGATTTTATCTACATTTAGTACTCCATATATGTGCCGATATTTTGATGTGATGGAGAATCTTCTTTTTGCATAGTGAAATTTGGGGATGAATTTGAGAAACTAAACAAGGCCGTAGTGAGCAAAGGAGAGGCGCTAGTGTTCGACGTCGACGTCAGCAGTGAAGGCGGGGTTTGAATTTTTTTTTAAGCCTCTCATCTGAGTACAGCTGTAGCATCTGTTCGAATACAAACACACACCACCACACACACGCACACCTTTCTCACACACACACCCTGTATACAAATAACCCTACAACTATACTTAGACACAAACGCAGCTGAGAGATACTCGAAGATCACCAGACTCCGAGCTGTGACGGGCACGTCACTTAACCATTCTCTCTCTCACACACACCCTGTATACAAACAACCCTACAACTATACTTAGACACAAACGCAGCTGAGAGATACTCGAAGATCACCAGACTCCGAGCTGTGACGGGCACGTCACTTAACCATACAAACAACCCTACAACTATAATTAGACACAAACGCAGCTAAGAGATACTCGAAGATCACCAGACTCCGAGCTATGACGGACACGTCACTTAACCATTATGACACATCTGCGTGAGAGACAACCAAAAGAAACTGTGGGAAAAAACCCCGGTGGGAAAATCACGCGTCGAACTGAGTTCGAACACGCGACCGGTAACGTCCACACCTGGAGCGCTTACCAACCTGGCTATGCCACGGTCCCCGGCGGGGTTTGAATTGATTGCCAAGTCAGGTGGGGAGGGACCTAGCTAGGGGCAAAAGCGAGATAAGATGTGTTCACTTCGCGAAAAGTAGCCGAAAAGTTACTGTAGCATCTTTCGTTGTTATTTGGTAAAATTTGTCCAATTATAGACTAACTAGGCTCAAAAGATTCGTCCCGACATTTACAGACAAACTATGCAATTAGTTATCTTTTTTACCTATATTTAATGATCCATACATGCGTCGAAAGATTTGGTGTAATAGGTGGAAGATGAAATATTTTGGGTTGGGATGGAGAAGTAAACAAGGCCCCATAGTGGGGAGAATCAAAATACCGCAGCCCGGAGGCCACAAATCAAGCTTGTGGCTCTCGGCCACCGCCTGCTCGCCCCCGTGGCCCCCACCCCCCGCCTCCCGCTCCCTTAAAACTATCCCCAATGCCCCGTCCGCTCCGATCGATCCATCCATCCTTCGATCGCCCACACTTCCGTCCATCCAGGCCTCCAGGGAGATAAATTCTCATTCCTGGACCGATCGCCGCCGCCGCTGCTTTGCTATGGTGGTGGTGCAGTAAAACAAGACTGCTGCTCCAACTCCAAGAGAAATTATTCGAGAACGCACGCAGCAGGCGAGAACTCCGAGAAGAAGTTTCGGAGAGAAGAGACGAGAAGCCTAGAGGGAGGGAGGGAGGGAGAGATGGGGGAGGGCAGAGCAGGAGACGGCCTCATCAAGCTGTTCGGGAAGACCATCCCCGTGCCGGAGACGCCCGCCGTGGGCGAGGCTGCCAAGGTTGGTCTCGTTTCTCTTCTCCCTCCTCCCAACATCTCTCTTTCCCAAGCAAAAGAAAGCCATGTTTGAATTGGAGCCAACAGTAGGAGTGAGTGAGTGCTTGCTCGAACACACCCACTAGTGATCAGGGGGCAATCAAAATTTTGTTTCCCACCTATAAACTTTTAAGAGCCTCGGCGATCGAAAATATTTTATCTAGAAAGATAGAGTATTCCTCGTTCATACAGAAGGAAATCTTTTCCTTTGCACTTCATCGGCGAGCCGCCAGGGGTCGCCGGGCGGTGGCTTCGCCGCTGCCTGCTATGTTCCACCGTGGCAAACTAGACGATTCCACCGTGGCAACTCATGTACTAGACGATTTGATGATTTTCTGTTGCAGTTGCTCCCTTAAGATTTATATATATTTATTTAGGATGGTGGTTTTCTGTTCTTCCTGTTTTTCCTTTTTCCATGTTTACCTCTCTCTCTCTCTCTCTCTCTCTCTCTCTCTCTCTCTCTCTCTCTCTCTCTCTAACAGCAGTGTTCTTGCTGTTTTCGTCCAACATAGGCTATGGTTTTATGTCAGCCGAAGAAACACTTGGTAGTTTATTCAGAGGTGGTGCAGGATTTAGCTTTTCCCTTGCTTTCAAGGATTTTGCCACCAAATATCTTTTATTACACTACTACTGGGCTCCAGAAGCTGCTATATCAACCACTACCGATTGCAACATCATTAATTTGTTTCTTGAGCTCTAATTCAGAACATCATGCGCCGTATGATACGGGATCAATTACATCGCCATGCTTCAGTGTTAAAATCACACCATCAACAGCTGTTTTGGTAGCTATCAAGAGTTAAAAAGAAATAAATAACATTAAAATTCACTGATACAACCGTTCCTGTATACCCTTTTGGATGTGAACTTCTAATTTTTCATCAATAAAGCTGAAACTTCAATAGGTCAAGAACTCAGCAAGCTTTGTCTGCATGATTGCAGGACATCCAGCAAAGCGGCAGCAGTGGCACGACTGATCCGAAGGGGCAAGAGAACACCCTTCAGGACTCCACAGGCTCGCCTCCGCAGCAGGAGGTCGCGGATACTGAAGATTCGTCGGCTGCCAAGAACTCCTCGGCAGACAAACAGCAGGGCGAGGTGGCCAACCAGAAAGAGAAGCTCAAGAAGCCTGACAAGATCCTGCCGTGCCCCCGGTGCAACAGCATGGACACCAAGTTCTGCTACTATAACAACTACAACATCAACCAGCCACGCCACTTCTGCAAGAACTGCCAGAGGTACTGGACTGCTGGCGGTGCCATGCGCAACGTGCCTGTGGGTGCAGGCCGGCGCAAGAGCAAGAGCGCATCAGCCGCTTCCCACCTCCTCCTGCAGAGGGTCAGGGCCGCTCTGCCCATCGATCCGCTCTGCACGGCAGCGAAGACGAATGGCACGGTGCTCAGCTTCGGCTCTGACATGTCCAGCTTAGACCTCGCAGAACAGATGAAGCACCTGAAGGAGAAGCTCGTCCCAATAGCGGGGATCAACAACAGCGATGAACGTTCACTTGGCTCTTGCACTGAAGGACCTGCGAAGGCAGAAGACTCAAACCAAAAGGAGAATGTTACAGCAGAGAAATCTGCAAAAGTTGTTCAGCATCCATGCATGAACGGGGTGGCCATGTGGCCATTTAGCTGTGCACCACCGCCTGCCTGTTACACCCCAGGCAGCATAGCAATTCCGTTCTACCCGGCAGCCGCTGCCTACTGGGGTTGCATGGTTCCAGGAGCTTGGAATGCCCCATGGCCGCCTCACTCCCCGTCCGAGACGGGTTCGACCCTTAGCACTGCTTCTCCAGCATCCACGAAGTCCAATTGCTTCACACCAGGAAAGCGCCCTAGAGACTGCAACGAGGAAGGAGATACCAAAGGAAATGGCAAGGTGTGGGTGCCAAAGACAATCCGAATCGATGACGTGGATGAGGTGGCCAGGAGTTCTATCTTGTCGCTAATCGGGATCAATGGCGACAAGGCTGGCAAAGATGGCAGAGGGTGCAAGCTTGCAAGGGTTTTTGAGCAGAAAGAAGAGGCAAGGACGGCAACTCACTCAGTCATCAACGGCTTGCCGTTCTTGCAGGGGAACCCAGCTGCGCTCTCACGGTCATTGACCTTCCAGGAGGGATCTTGAACATCATATGAACCTCAATTCTGTGAAGACGAGCCGTTTAGCGCGGCACAGCTGAAATTTTGTACATTAGAGGATTGTAATCTAGGTGTGGGCAATGGAGGGGGTGTATAACATAGCTCATAGCTGCAAGCGGACCTTGAAACTATACAATAGATATTTGTAGATAGCCATATATATGGGTCGGGGATGGATAAGGAGAGCAAGTTTCCTTATTTGTGGATATAATTAATAATATTATGAAGATTGGAATATTTGGTTGCAAAATTGTTTTTCAGCAATAGCATCAGATGTCCTGAACAATTGGCTGTTGGCCCATTTCAGTGAACAAAAGTGGTCCACCGTATTCTTGGAAATTTGATACTTTTTAGCATATATTCGGTTCGTTTCCATTTGTCTATTTCTTCCTGCATGAGAATTGTCAGCTGCTGAAGAAACAATATCTGAGTCGTTGTTTTAGAAAATTGCACCGTAGGCCCTAAACTTGCGCACTTGTCTCAACTAGACCTCGGAACTTACAATTTGCATCCTTAACCCTGTGAATTTGTGTAGTTATCCACTAGCCCATGAGCTTGCATGCTTGACAGGCCCCTCAAACTTGCTTGGTTCTCTCACCGAGGCTGCTTAAATTTTGTCCCTATTCGGGGGGATTAGGTGAGATAACGTGTAAGTTCAAGGGGGAGCAAGAAAGAAAACTGTTTCATGTTTGAGGGGCTAGGTGGGATAATCAAGCAAGTTCAGGGGCCACCGGTGCAATTCTCTCCTCGTTGTCAGTATCTTTCCTTCCGGTCTTATCCTTTGTTTCTTTATTCCTTTTATTTGAGATAAAGGATCATGAAAGTGATACAAAAAGTGGACAAAGGCACAGAAGAAAGTTGGAAAGCGATAGACAACTACTGAATGTCCCACTGACCTCAAATGCCAAAGAGGAATAAATTATTGCTTTCTGCCTTCACACAAACTGGATACTGCCAACTGTCCTGTAGAAAAAATCTAACCAATAAGAAAAGAGGGTCACAAAAAAATATTAAAATTCACACCAAATTCTCGTCTGTTACTATCTGATAAATTAGACCGGTATTCAACATGCCACCATGCGATCTGAAAGAAAGAGAAGCTTCTGCAAAAAAGTCTCTCTAATTAGGCATAAAGTGGCTGCTTCTGACCCCCCAAAAAATTTGATAACTATAGTGTACTTCAGCCTAATTGCTGACCTTTTTCTTAACTGACTGGTAGCACAGAGCACACTTATCCTTGTCTTTATGTTTTAAAAATCAACAATAACATAGCCTGACTCTAATTTTTTAAAATGTCAAAGAAGCTGTATTTGGATTTGTATGGAGAAAAAAATGATATTCTGTATTGGGTCTGCTCCGTACATGTTGATATGACAGTACGACACAACAGTAATTATCTTAAGCTGAAACTTGAAATTTGGGATCCATAAATACGAACAAAATCTTGGTACTCATCATGAAACATATGCTGATAGGTACTACTAGTAAATAAAGTTTCCCCTTTGTTAGGTAACACTCGACCCTTTAGAATATTTCCATAGCATGCATTATTACCACCACTCATCCTACTTTTTCACTCATTCACATCTGGTAGTGGCAACTCCAATTAGACCATTGTCAACCAGTTTAATAGGCCAGCATGTTTGACCTTAAATCGAAACTTCCAATGTCCGTCTGATATCCAATCTACTTATTACAAGAACATGCAAATTTTGCAGACAAAGAAAAACAGTGGGTAAAGAATAATGTTAAAAAAACAAAGTTGGATTTAGGAAAGAGAAAAGTGCTTAAAACTGCTGTGTTTTTGTTCCATGTCTAAAGCACAAAGGATAAAATTTATCTAACTAAGCATTGCTCTAATTAGACTACACTTCTGACTTTTATTCCTCTCAAGTCTCAACAATGTGAAAAACATGTTTAATGTGATGAAATACTTTCTGTACTGTACCAATTCAACATGATAGGGTAAAACCATACTTTTTCGCAAGTATTGGACGCGCACCAAGTCTATTGTTGCGACTTTCGGCCGAGTTATGAAACAAGTGAATGATCCCTTTTGACATCTAAAGGTCAAACCCAATAAGCAGTTGCCTTTTGGTGTCCACATACCATTGGCAGCTTAAAACCTTAAGGACAAAAACTTTGGCAAACTTTTTTAGTGCACTTTCCCATCAAAGGCACGAAACACAAAAGTTGCACTAGAATGCTATGGTCACTGAGAGAGTACCTACCTTCTGGTCCACAATAAGTATTTAACAAATTTATCATGGTTGCTTTGAAAATTGTTTAATGTATGAAGTCAAGCTTAACTAAAGAAAAGAAAAAAGAGAAAAAGATAGATGACAATGAGATTTCAACGAATCCACCATGGACACAGTAAGAGCAGTGGGCACGTCATCCTCAAAAACAGGAAATGTCTAAGCAGATAACTCTATTGGTTGTTTTTACTACAACGAAAAATCCAGAGTATGCAATTGGCAAATATTTAATTCCATCCTTGTCTATGTATAAAAAATAAAAATAAAACTAAATGAATCCTGAAGGTTTCCAATCTGAAGACATCAGATTGCCTTCACAATTTTTAAGCTACTCCCAAGTCCTTAAAATGATCTTGGCAATGAATTGAACAACATATCATAAAAGTAATTCTGTAAGTGGTTTGTGATTTTCCACAGGCATAAGATATGGGACAATTCTAAAATTTGGCTGGGAAAGTTGTAGGTTGTAACCTGGCTATAACTTGGAGACCTTGGTATTTTTATCTAATCCTGGTACCGGCCAAGTAATATGGAAATGGGCAGCCGCCAAACGGCTCAGCTGATCTTCACAGCACCTGTAACACAACTATAAAAGCACTGTGTAGCACTCATTAGTGGCATAAACTCTGAGGATAATGTCATAGTAGATTTTGTTTTTTAAGATAATTAGCACGTACTTTCATATCTCAATTTCACATACCGAAAAATATCTGGTATGGTCTCATGGATGTCAACAACACTGACTTCTATTGAACTAATTTGGTTAATCAACAAAATTCAAGTTTACAAAATACATATGCCGTGATTAGTTGACTGCCTTAACATGTAAAGCACAGATCTGTACACACTATCACACAATGACAGAAATACAATACAGGTCTGTGTTATTCAAAATGACAGAAAACATGAGATCTGTTATACAGTACAATATGATTCAGGGCAAGCATGGAATCATATACTCATTGTTAAAGTTGAACAACGATATAAAAATGTAAACATTTCAGGAAAAAATCTAGCCATTCTTAAAGTTGAACGGCAATATAAAACTGTAAAGATTTCAGGACATGCTGAAAATCTCACAATTATACCAGTCATTGTCGCTTCATTGGCATCATCATGGCTGATGTCGATATTGCTTCTCTGTATGTTGCCACTTAATATTATACAGCTCCATGCGTCCTCATCCACTAATACATCTGTGGATACAAATGTTAGATCAGTCAATTCATGCAGAAAAAATGCAGTATCCATGTACACACTCCTACAAAACAAAATATTCAGAAAAGTGCAAGAAATGGGATCGATTGTGATGTCAGAATTGAAGCAAAATGCACTTCTACATGCTTGGCCTGACCACACTTTTGAACCTGGGCATGGAAGTCAAAAAGAATGATCCTGTCCAGCACAACTAAGTTGACCCAACTTACATAACATCCTTGATAGTCAATCCCTGGAACGTGGGCAACGATTGCAGAAGCTTCTGGAATACTGACAAAATCAGTGAAGGAGCGCGGTGGCAGGAGCGGCTCGTCGAGGTGGAGGAGCGCGGTGGCAGCCGGTGCGGGAGGGGAGTGCGGCTCGATGCTCCCGTGTACAAAGAACAGAGCCGCCTCATCACCCTCCTGCGCTTGCGCGACGTGTGCCTGACCGCCGCGCTTCGCCTGCCGGCAGTCCTTGGCCCAGTGGCCGGTCCTCCCGCAGTTGTTGCAGGTGTCGTCGTGGGTAGCCTTGCGCTCGCCGTCGGCGCCGCCAGGAGCACCACCACGCGCCTTGTCCTGCTTGCGCGGCCGACGCTTGCGGCTGCTCAACGGATCCGAAGCCGGAGAGCCCGAGGCCTCCCCCTTCTTCCGCTCTCGCTGGCGGGCGAGCCACTGCTCCTCGGTGAAGAGAAGCTTGCCACCAATGGTGACCGGCTCTGAGGGAGGTAGCTGCTCGCGGTTGTCGACGGCCTTGAGGCGACCCGTCACCTCCTCGATCGACAGCTCGGAGAAGTCCAGCAACGTCTCGATGGCGATGGCGACCTGAGAGTACTTCTTGGGGACGACGCGGAGGAACTTCTCGACAGATCTCTCCTCGTCGATGTCGTCGTCGCCGTACCGCGCCAACTGTTGCATCAGGGTGTTGAGGCGGAGAGCGAAGTCGTCGACGTCCTCACCCGGCTTGAAAGCCAGGTTCTCCCACTCCTGACGCAGCTTCTGAAGCGTGGACCTGCGGGCGCGGTCGCTGCCGATGCGCGCCGCGGCGATGGCGTCCCAGGCGTCCTTGGCGGTCCGCTTGTTCGCGAGGGAGGAGTGCATCTCCGTCGGAACAGCAGCGAGGAGCGCCTCCAGCGCCCGCCGATCCTCGTCGAAGTCGGCGTCGCCGTACCGTACCGCGTCCCACATGCGCCGCGCCTGCATCTTCACCTTCATCACCATGGACCACTCGGCGTAGTTGGTCTTGGTGAGCATGGGCCATCCGCCGCCGGCGCCGACGTCCTTGAAGACGGTCTGCATAGCGGGAGGAGAGCCGGGGCGGCCACGGTGACCACGGCGCCGGTCCGGGGAAGGGGAGGCGCGCCGCCTGCGCGGGCTGTGTGCGCCAGCGTCCCGTCCACCCGGCTCGCGGTAGTCGAAGCCGCGTCCGTGCCGCGCCCGTGCTTCCTGTTCGCCGAAGGCCTGCTCTGCCTCCAGCCGCGCCGCCTCCTCCCGCAGTTGCTGCGCCTCCAGTGTGCGGTCGACTCACGGATCACGCCAGGGGTTGCGTCCGCCTGGAGCACCGTCGAGGCCATGTCCGCTCAGGTCCGCATCGCGTGCGCCCTGGTCGCCAGCTCCGCGTCCGCCGAAGCCGCGCTCTCGGTCCGCTCCTGCGAAGCCGCGCCGGTCCGCTTCTGTACGCGCGCCCGCGTCCGCCCGCACGCCGTAGACCTCCTCCTCGCTCGCGTCCGAGTCGAAGTCGTCGCGTCCGCATCCGCGGCGCAGAGCCGCAGCAGCAGCTGCTCCCGCATCTGCCTCCTCCGGCCCGCAGGGCAGCGACTTCCGCTGCCGCCGCTCGAGCAGCAGCAGCCGCGGCTGCGACCTCCTCGGCGACCCGTGCTGCTGCGAGCTCGGCAGCCGCCAGCCGCTGCGCCCGTGCCGCTGCAGCCGCGCGCTCCGCCGCCTCCTGCTCGCGCTGCTCCGCTGCGAACAGGTCTGCAGCTGCTGCTCTCCTGCGCCTGGCACTGGAGGTGAAGGACCGATTGGAGGAAGAGGAGGAAGAGTGGAGAGACATGGCGATGGATTGGGATGGGTCAGGGTAAGGGGAAAACCCCAGGTAAGAACACTAGGCTCTTGATACCATTTGTTGGAGACAAATCACAGGTTTTGGGGCTGAGTTTTCTATTTCATTAGCCTTGCCAAAACATGGCAGGTTGGGGATACATATAGAACTGCTTACTTGGTTCTCAAGGAAGGTTTTCAGCATATCCTAAAGATGCTAAAGCATATAGCATAAAGTAAAGATGCTAAAGTAGATGCTAATGGAGATAAGGTGGGGACATAGCCACCAACTACTCTAGATACAACAAGACTTATGCTGTCAGGGACTAGGGTTACTGAGTATGAATAGAGACAATCATTGATTCAAATATATCACGATTTCTTTTCTTGGGTAAATCACTTGAAGTGTTAAGCTACATAGTACAAACATGATTGGAGACATTTGACAGAACAATTAATCAAGCTTTCTCCATTTAGGTTCAGGCAACTACTTCGAACTGATTGACGCCATTCCTCAGATATATCTACTTCATTGGATTTTGCAGCCCCCTGAATCTGGCCCTCGCCGGACATTTCCATAGGCAGAGAGTTCAACAAGATCCATGTCCCGTCCTGCCAATATCAAATAGGGTTATTCAGTAAGCTGAGAACCTGAATTGCTAATGCTCCTCCAAAACAAAGAATGTTTTAAGACAGATATTATTTACCTGAAACCCTACAATATGCACTCTTCTGTATGAGCTCAGATTTGGATATCTCAGTCTTGTTGCCTTTAGATCGATTCACCGTAGCCTACAAGCATAAATCTCCACATCAGTCATCTGTTGTGGTTTTGTGACTTCTTAAAACAAACAGGTCCATCACACTAGTCATACTACTGCTTGCCACACTGTTTAACCAGCAAGATATGACACTGGTGTGTTTCAATCACACATTATTTAATTTACTACCATGGCAAATCACTAGTTGGTTGCCTTGAGCTGCAATGGATTTCTGGTAAAATGGTATTTAATGCCATAAGCTCTAGCAATTGAGGTCATTATTCCAATCTTCTCTTTATCAGGATTTCACGTGTAGAATTAAGCCACAAACCGAATAGGTAAAAAAGTGGAAGGCCCTCTATGCTTTATGCGGCACACGCTATACACAGACCATTCCTTGCATAGACCCTCATGTAGAACCAACAATCACCACCCACTGTGCTTTCTTATAGATGTAAAGATAATTGGAATAGCTATTTTAGTCCTCCAAATTCTGCCCAAGGCTCAATCTGTCCAACAACTATTAAAATGGCTGTTTTAGTCCTCAAAATTTTGTTTTGGGCTCAATTTCATCCTTCAACTATCAAAATGACCATTTTGGTCCTCAAACTCTTATTTTTGGGATCATCTCGTCCCTCGTCCTACATGGCACACCACGTTGCCAAGCCTTATCAGCAAAAACCAAAGACTCCTACAGTTTCATGATGACAATGCAGAAACACCATGTCCCTTCTACCTGTCCCTACTATATTCATTCCCTTGAACATGCACCGAACCAAAATCCCACTGGCCCAATTTGTCACCCAAGCCCATCTCATGCCCTCGCCTCCATCCCTATCCGTCGCCAAAAGTTGGGACCAAAAGTTGTTTGAACGGTTACTTGAATAAATACAAATGAGATGGAGGTTGGTATTGGGCTAAGATGCCCCCGTGGCATGTACCTAATCTTATATTCCTATTGGTCAGGCTCAGACACAGGAAGAAGTTCTTGGCATGCTCCCAAGTCAAGGAGTCTTGTGCTTTCAACTATTGAATACACCAAGATTGTGTTCGTAGAGACCAAAGGGTTATTAAAGACCTGTTGTTTATCAAATGAAGCTTGACAGTGTTGTATCCACGTACAGCTGCACAATGCGAATGATATGTATCCTAACTAAAATAAAACTTTTGGTCAGTTTTGCCTCGAGGCAAAAGTTTGTGGACTTGAAAAAAAACTGTGTGCTCTGCCAGAATGGAGCTCAGGAAACAATGCAACACCTTTTCCTGAACTGTCAGTTTGCTAAGGACTGTTGGAATCTAATTGGAATATCAATTCAGGCTGATATTGACAATTTTAAGCTGTCAACCAAATCAGGGATCAATCTCATCCTGTTTTCTTCCTGTTGGTGGTAATCTTAATGTGTTGGGCCATCTGGACGGTGAGAAATGATTTAATTTTCAAGGGACTCCCTCCAAACCCTTTGACGGCCAAAGCTATTTTTCTGAAAGAAATGAAGATCCTTTCCCTACGGGTTAAGGCTAGGCTCTAGGCTCTCTGATACTTTTGACTTATGGATACAAAATCTGTTGTAATCTGCGTTTTGTTTCTCATTTTCTTTCTTTGTTTGTTTCCAAGGCTTCGGTCTTGTAACTGTCCTGTTGTACTTTGTTTTAATCTCTTTTATTCAATAAATTTCCTCGGCTTTTTGCCCCTCCAGTTTCTTCCAAAAAAAAAACTAAAATAAAAAAGAATAAAAGAGTAAAATGCACCAGGTCCTTGAACTTGCCTCGAGGTGCAATGCAAGTCCACAAACTTCCAAAATGCACATCAAGGTCCCTAAACTTACTAATCGTGTCATGTGAGGTCCAAATCACTCTAACTTGAGCTAATCCGCCTATGTGGCACACCGATTGCACGATGACATGGCACCGACATGTGGGTCCCACATACTAGGCTCATCTCTTATCTCCCTATATGTGGGCCCACGTCTAGAAGCAATGTCAACACGCAACGGGCTAAATAGGGAAGGGTATAAGCGACATTTTACTTGTGTCCACATAGCCATCATGAAAACCTATGGGTCTTCAGGTGTGGCAACGTGGGGTGCCATGTATTTGAGGACCAAAATGGTTATTTTCATAGTTGAAGAACGGAACTAAGCCCAAAATAAAAATTCGAGGACCAAAACAGTCATTTTCATAGTTGAGGGAGGAAACCGAGCCTCAGGTAAAAGCTGGGGGAAGACGAAAATAGCTATTCAGCCTAAAGATAATCATGATCCCTTAATAAAATATTGGTTAGAGTATGGGAAGTTTTTGTTCTCGCTTATCTCATTTATACGTTTTTTAATCAACAGACGGGCAATGGAATGATTCTCAAAACAACAACGATGAGAAGACTTTGTATAGAAGAACAGATATGATGTACCTGCAAAACCTGGCAATTCTCCAATGTGCTCTTCCCGCCCTGTCAATTTAACAGGATCGGTGATATGCTGATACTATGGCAAAAAAAAGAGCATATATACCATCTAAAAGCACTAAAATTTGGAAGAGTAGATATTAGTGTGTCTCATTGCTGTCCAGGAGCCGCTGGGTTCCCAGGCTTTTGCATCAATCTCCACAAAAAATAACACCAAAGGAAAGCGTCGGAACGTGGTTTGGGATTGTCGTTGGAATCAGGGACCTTGGAGTAGGGGACGATGTGGTCGTAGTCGTGGCAGAGGCAGCCGGGGCACCCCACGAGCTTGCGGAAGACGATGTTGCCGAGCGCATCGCGGCGCCACCTCTCCGGGTCCCGTCCGGGCACCCGCTCCGCCTTCTCCCAGCACTGCTGCTTCGCCGCGTACGAGAAGCTCCGGGGCTCCGACGCGGACGGCGGCGGCGCCGTCAGCAGCAGCTCGTCCAGGTCGGCGGCAACTGCCGCAGCGGAGGCAGGGGTGGAGGCGAACGAGCGTGGGGAACTCGGGCGAGCCGTGGCGCCGAAGGATTGCGGCGGCGGTTGCCGGTCACTTCGGCGGCGTCGCATCGGCTTCCGACCCACCATTGCTACCTCGTAGGCGTAGATGAGAGAGTCTTCAGACGAGAGGAGCCGCTCGGGGGTGTGCCTTGCGGACTTGCGGTCAAGGCGTCCGGAGTTTTGAGATGCTGCCAAGTGGGGCTTCCCGGATAAGATGGAAGAAAGAAAAATCCGGAGTTTTTGAAATTTGCGTTTTGGAATGGCACTTTTGGAATAATAAATTTATCAGTTTCAATGGCAATTCAGTTTTGATTTGAGAATTTCTGGGTTTAAAAAATTTTCAGTGATCCAAATTCATAATGGGGAACCTGTGTATGCGGCGGGCACAGGGTGGGTGCGTTTCAAGTTTAGAGAGCCATGTACTTTTTAAATATCAGAGTCAGTAAGTTCAAAAACTGGTAGCGAAAAATCTACTCATAGGGCTGGTTTAGATGTAAAATTTTTTGCAAAAACAGCACTATAGCTTTTTCGTTGTTATTTGGCAAATATTGTCCAATCATGGTTTAATTAGGCTTAAAAGATTCGTCTCGTCCATTTCGTCTAAACTGTGTAATTAGTTTTATTTTTTATCTATATTTAATGCTTCATGCATACGTCTAAAGATTCGATGTGGCAGGGAATCTACTGTTCTTTTGCAAAATTTTCTGAATCTAAACTGGGCCATAGTGTATAGATCATACTGCCAAGAAGGTTTGGATCCACACTACTGTAGTTGTTTTTCCCCCTCAAGAATAAGACGACAGGATCCCGAGCACAAACTTGTGAAATTTCGACCAAAAATGAAGAGTAAATTCTTAATAACAGTTCTAACCTAAAAGTACCGTCATCATGAAGACAACCGTTTTACATGGAACTTGAATGTGCATTACCATGTTACTCCATGTCTACGGTCAATTATTGCATATGTTTCAGGACATCGAATTTTACAAGAAAAGCACAATGTTACAGGACATCAGCATATCCGTGTTACTCGAGGCACCAAAATGAGCATCAACAGCACTTTTTACATTTAGGTGAGCCGCAAAAAGCTCAATCCATAAAAAAAAAATATATTCTATAATTTTAACAACAGACGCACCAAGAACTCCCCTTGATGGCAGAAATTCATGTAAGCCAAAAATGCATGAAAACATTGCTCCAACTGTCCACGGCTGCAGAAAGAACCAGAGAAGGTTTTCAAGACTCATATATGGGTACCGGTAGGAAAGGGAATGGTGCCACAAAAGCATAGGCAACTGGAGGGCGTGATTGCACACGAGAAGGTTTCTTGTCTTGGCGTTTCTGTTGCGCTCTTTCTTTGTCCTGCATATCAGCGCCGTACAGAACTCCATCCAGCTCACTTTTCTCAGCCAGGTTGTGCGCCTTTTGTTCATTAGGCTGCCGATGTAACAGAAGTCCAGCCATGAAGGCAGGGAGATACAGCAGGCTACCATAGAACATTCTCCTCGCAGTCTTCGGACTTGGTTCCAGCACAAATGATAGAGCTCCAACGGTAAGGCCTAATGTTAGGAGTGAAGCTTCAAAACTGAACCACTCAGATGTGAGGCCCCCTACAAGGGTTAATTCCATAAGATCTCAGATTTACAAAAACACATTAAAAAAGGAAACTAGAAATTCAATATGGTTAGTACTTACAGTTGTATGCAAATAACCCCAAAGGTAGCATGTACAGACAATTTCTTAGTGACACCCATGCAGTTCTTTTACCAGTAGGGCCAGCAAAAGAAAACATTCGATACCTGCACCAAACAGCCAGTCACATGGCCACAATTTTCATAGACTCTTTACAGATAGATCTGCTAGTAACAAACTGGAACAAGTCATTACCCTCCAGCCAGGTAATCATTTCGACATAAGTATGCGAGAGCCATAAAATGAGGTATTTGCCAATAGTACAATGCGGCAGGGAGTATCATCGCATTTAGTGACAGTTCAGTTGAAGCGGCTGCCCACCTGTACAGAGGAAGACACAGTAATCACATCTTACAAAACATACAGCTCTGTTGACATATTCAACATATCAAATAGGATCACAGCAAAATATACTACAGCAAGAATTGGCCTATATTAAACACACTTGAAGGTTCCCAGAAAGTTTTTATATGATCTAACGGAAACTGCAGGGCATCATGGATGGGTGGATATTGCTGAAGGATAGATGTAAAGACAGGTCAAGATGACAATTTTGTACAGATATTTTAGAGTCATTCACATTCTAGACATCAAACTTAGGTGGTGTTTGGTGCATCCTCAGGTAATGTAACTGGAAATGAAATCAATTCACGCGGGTTTAGATGGTGGGATCATTGATTGCTGACTTTGTTTGGTACCGACGGTACTACAAGATACCGGCAGCAGCGTAATATGATAAAGGTCGGAGAGTAACGGTATCACAGCGGCGAGTAGAGTGTTATATGATTACGCATCATTACGGAGCGAATCGAACCAAGCACCTGTATCGGCATCTAGTCCCAGAAGTATTCTGATTACGTTACATTTCGCCGAACCAAAAGCTTCGTTAATGCAGCTATGATATGCCCTTGACTAACAATAGACAACTTGATTCTTAGGACAGCAATATCAAATGCATCTCATACTTTCAACTGTACCCCCGTGCAGCTCAGCCCATAGTCCCATACTCCCATGATCTAAGCACTCCAGAGAAACTACTTCAACTAGTAGGGACTGTGCTTCATGCATTTACAAAGTGGAATCAAATTCACAATTTGACTGCTACTGAGAGAACCTTTCCTTCCATATAGACCGACTACTGTCAATTACGTATGTTCTTTCATGCAGAAAATATATACAGTGCCATTACACAAACAACTACTCAAATTGCACCTGAGAATAGCAGAAATGGTCAGTAACTTACCCCAGAAGCGGTGGAATAGCACCAACGACTGCCCCAACCCATGTATTAACAGGGTGTATTTGCTTCAATGGCGTATACACAAATGCGTACAGAACAAGATTAGAAGCTGCAAGCCCAGCTGCCAAGCCATTAGCCTGCACAAACCTTGCCAATTTTTTGCATGTTTAGTTCCGGTGTCAGCTTTCTATCTACTTCACAGCTTAGTAAATTTCAAAAGTAGAATATACATCTATAGAATGCAAAGAGAAAGCAAGAACCTTCCAGGCTAGCAAAGCTGTTCCTGCAACTCCAACACTTGTAGCCCACATGGCAGCATGTCCAGGACTAATGCGACCAGATGGCAGGGGCCGTCGCATTGTCCTTTTCATTTTAGCATCATTTTTTATCTCAAACACCTGAAAGTAGTGTTAATGACCAGAGAGAATACTGAGTTGTCTTGGGGCAGCTAAAGTAAGTACAGCAAGTTCAACCAGGGTTATCCATATATGGTGTAATGTGTGGGAAGGAGAATACATTAAGAAAATTAGTATTTGGTGCAGGATCATGAAGAACCAAAGATTTGCATGCATGTTAGTACAATGTATATTGATTTAGCATGTCAAAAAGTAAGAAATGTATACCTGGTTGAGGGTGTTTGCAGATGCTGCGACCATCATTGTACCAGTACACGTGCAACAAAGTCCGGCAATGTCCACGATGTTGCCACTACCAAGCACATAGCCAGCCCCCGAAGCTGCCACAACAAGAGCACTAAATACGAATAATGGATCAATGATTAGAAATTATATCTTCAGTTATCAGTTACAAGGGGCCCCAAAATGAACAGGCAAGGTTATCTGAACCTATTCCAAGTGAGGTGCCACACTGCTATACAATATTTAGAGACATTAGGCGAATCAATAATTCTTGCATGCGTGAAAAGATTGTAAAACTGAAAATTTTGACACCCTCGTAGCAATCTGGGATTGGAAATCCCAACTCACTGAAAAGTGACAATGTCCCAAGGACGTAAATGTCGGTAAGACACTGAGTGGCAAATCCTAAAGTGCGGCTGGAACAAATAATGAATCACCATATTTCTTAGCAACAGAAGGCTAGTTGCATAAGGTCTGGACAAAAGATGGACTGTCCAAGAAAGAAGTTTGACTTACATTCTGAATGCAACCTATGGATTTCAAAACAGAAAGGTGATTGTAACAATGAGCGTGGAATGAAGAGCACAGAGCTGAACATAGCAGGTTAGCAAGTTCAGTGCCAGGGATTACATTTGACTTGGAAGTTCGTATAGATTAAACAAATGAGGATCTACACCACATATGTGATATGTAGCCAAAACATGAGAAACTCCACACATGGAACCAGAGATTTGAAGCAAATAATCCTTTGTTATCTCAAAAATCTTTTTTTCCCTGGGGGAGACAAACATCGTGCTCGCCTGTTCACTACCAGTACCAAATATCTCAGTTATACCAAAACGGCACTTAACTTTCTTACCACTGTATGGATGTTGGCTGTTAGCTCTATACCATTATAATAGTACTTTACAGAGCTATTTTTATATGTAGACGACAGGCAGGCAGGAACTCCCTCTGTCCCAAAAAGTGCCATTCCAGTTTTGTCATAAGTGAAACTATCTTAAGTTTGATCACGTTTATGGAGAAGATTATCAACATTCATGGCACCAATATGAAAATACATTTCATTATTATGTACTGATACTTATTCGGTAACATAAATATTGGTAATTTTTTGTATAAACTTGTTCAAAATCAAGATCGTGCGACTTTGGACAAAGATAGAATGACACCTTTTTTGGGGGAGGGGGCGGGGGTATTTCTTTCTAGAGAAAAGACCATTTTACAGACTATGGATATTATTCTGGATCCATCTGCTGAATTAGCATTTTTTAAATTTACACACTCTAACTAGAAAGGAGTGGAGTGGTACTATCTAATGTTCTGGGTTCAGTAAGGTAGCAGTTTTTTTTATATTTATGGAATCGAACATAGTTGAGATTAGCTAGTGCAACATGCTCATCTAGAATTAGTATCACCAGAAACAACATTTAGCATCCATACTCATGTAGAATTAAACATGAAAGAAAATGCCTACCACAAATGTAAGAAGAATATTATTCAATACAATGAAAGATCAAATGTTTGCAGAAAAAAGCATCACAAGGGGTTAAGTTAGCACAGACAGCATCAGCCACAGCAGAATTCTCACTTAGCAACAAGTCCATGTAAAACTGAGCATATGGATTCTACAAGGTATATATACATTAAATAAACTTCAACAGGTTTTTCCTCAATTTTCATAAACATGTGTCGAAGATCAATATCTTCGGAAAATGTTCATACAAAATCCTAGTTATAATTTTCTCAGAATTCAACACAAGTACCAAAGAACACACCCATACCTATATTGATTCAGTTGTTAATAAAAAGGAAAGGAAACCGAAGATTCCATTATCAAACTTTTGTCCTTACAAATCTATACAGCTTCATACGACTCTAGTCTAGGACTAAATATACAACAACAGTAAACCGAGTGAAGCAGCACCTATCCTAGTGATATCTGCAGTCGCATGAAATGATGGCGTGTTATTTAACTTATATTCGAAAGTTATTCCGAGAAACGTTACAAAAGATCCATGGGTAAGAGGGGCTAAGGGGGAGAAAATCGCGCACCTGAGGCGGGCTTTCGAGAGCTCCCAGTAGCACTTCCCGTACTGCCGCAGCGCGTCGGAGATGGATCCGGTATGCTGCGAAACGGATACAGCCGCCGCCGCCGCCGCTTCTTCCACGATGGTGTTCGCCGTGGCAGTGGACGGGGCGGAAGAGGAGGAGGAGGTACGCGCCGAAGCAATAGGAGCGAGCGACGTGACCGGGTGGTGGATGGGGTCGAGGAGGAGGCGCGAGCGGAGAGCCCTCGCGGCGGAGGCGGCGGTGGCGCCGCCCCTCCACATGGCGGCTGCAGGTGCGGGCTGCGGCGACGACGAGGCCCGGTGGTCGACGGTGGGAATGGGAATACGGCGTGTGAGGCAGGTCGGGGTGGTGAGCTGGGCTGAGAAGACAAGGACCCAGGAGTGAAATGGGCATATGAGATGGGCCGGGCCCAAGTGTGTCTTCACATAGTAGTAGGTCTCAAGTGGGTTTTGGCGGGGCGCGACGGTGCAGTGCAGCCGGCTCGATCTTGGAGGACGTGGCTGCTGGCTGGGAACCTGTTTATTAATCTATATCTATTGAAAAACCTTATTCGCATGGCTCATGTCCTAACCTAAATCTATACGCATATCTTCTTTATTTTCTAATCTATATAAGCTTATTAACAACAGATGTAAATATAAACAGTAGCAAAACCTTACTTGCATCGCACATGTCTCCTAGACTAAATCTATACTCATATATTTTCTAAGCTTATATTTACAACAGATATAGACAATAGCCACCTAATTAAACCGAGTCAATCTCTCCTTGATTTTCTATACGGGACAAATAATTTAGTGCAGATATTATTTATTAAGAGCCTTATTAGTGTTTAATTGAAACACGGTTGAGTTAAGCCCAAGTATTCTGGCTCACGCACGCGGGGGCAACGTCCGTTTTGGGTCATGCTCCGAGGACGCTCGACCAATTAAAAAAAGGAAACATGGAGTTTTATAGTCCGATAGACAATAAAAAGGGGAATTCTTTAGCACTATTTTTTAATTAAAAAAACAAGGTTTTTGCAGGAACGTGCTTAGCACGGTGATCCAAATGTCTGATATCTTCCTATAATTGTAATCCATGCAAGATGTGTCACCGAGCTTCGTCGAGACAAAGAAGGCAGAAAAACGACATGTGATCCTCATGAAGGCGCTTGCTGGCCGGTTAGCTCGACGTTCCTGTGCATCGACGGCATTGGCCATGTCCGCCGGCCAGCAAAATTCACGAGATGTACCAAACTTTAGGTCTTTTGTTTAAAGCATGTGAATTTTTCATCAAACTGATTTCTACGAAATTTCTGCATGATTGCTATAAAATTCCTACGTTTATGCCCTTAAAATGGATCATACTACCCTAAAAAAATAGGTCTATAGTATAGTAAATAGTAAATACATAAACAGCTAAATAGATAGTCAGAACATAGTAACATCAAATCAGTCAACGCATATGTGAAATTAAGTAAACCTGATGTCTAAATAAAGATTAACAACATGGCCTCACTCTCCCTACTGCCATATGCCCTGGCTCTTGACTGTCACTCCGCTATTGCGTCCAGCGTTCTGCCTTGGCAAGTCCATGACGCACCACGCCTAAAGATGATAACAAGACCGTTCGGGTAATCGATCAGATGTCGCATGGACAGAACTACAATAAGCCTGGCCCTGTATCTGATTGTAGTAGGATATGATACTCGGCGGAGACCAATTCTAAAAGGTGTTTGGTAAGGCTCTTCCTTGAAAATACGGTTCCTTGAAAAGAGTTTGAAGAAGCGGAATCACGAGAATGTGGCTTATTCTAACTCGATCCTCCTCACAAATTTGATACAGATTTTTACAGAACTGCTAAGTTGTTTTGCCGACTATTTTACAAAATGGCAGCTCCACGAGAGAAGCTACTGTACATGAGAAGTCGGAGTCAAACCCCTTTTTAGAAGAGCCGGAGTTCTACCAAACAGGTCCTTAGTGTTTGAAGACGTCCAGTATCCTGTTGCAACGCACGGGTATGTTTGCTAGTATTAATTAAAGAACTACTAGAAGGACTCTCCCAGTGTTGTTGGTGAATTTGGATGTTATTAACTACTGAAAATCAAGGAGTATACATATGTATGGCGTTTAGAACTTCTAACTACAAGCAAGTACATGTTCACGTCTTCTCATCTGTGGTTCTTAAATAGTTTAATATAAATTCCAGGTACTTGCTCTTCTAAGAACTTTCAAATGTGCCTCAAATTTAACTAAAAAATATGCAATAGCAAGTGAAATGTATCATAAGCTCTCCTCTAAACTAAAAAAATAGAGATAAGGACACATGCTTTATAGATGTTTCTATCTGTTCTTATCTTGATCATCGTGCTAACATCGTGCACGCACGCTTGAGGATAGAGCTTCGTTCAAGAAAGGCATAATGATTAATCTTGGTGATGCGAGCAAAACCAAATTTTTGGTGTCGGCTTGGCTTAGAGGACAGGCTCCTAAGAATTTTCCCTTGGCCTCATACAAGATCTCCGAGAAGGAATACCGCATAGTCCGTGACACCTTGCTTAACAATACTTGGATTCAGGACTTCAATCTAAATGCATTTTCAATAGGGCAACAGTTGATGTCATGTTCAGTTATTGGATTGTTTGCAAAACATACAGCTCTCTCCAGGTGTTCTTGATTTGATCATTGGACACTCACCACTCATGGGGGTACACTCCCGCCTCCGTGTACATGCACAATTTGAAGGATTTGCTCAGTCAGACTTGTCTACACTTATGCGGCGAAACCGAGCACCACTAAGGCCTCGTTTGTTTGCTTCGTTTTTGTTCCTGTCCTGAAAATGTTCCAAGCCCAGATAAGGTGGTTCCAGGCGTGTTACTCGTTCCAGGCCTGGCTATGTTCTGGACGTAGGAGGGCCCGTCTCCATTCCGGGCCAAAGAGAAGGGGAAAAGGCCCAGATTGACCTGGGCCGTATCTAACCGAACGACCATTTCTTGTCCGGACGGATTTAAACTGGGCCTATTCGATCCGTGTGGAACATGACACATTCCGGGCCGTTCTAGCCAAACGAACGAGGCCTAAAAATGTAATCTTCGGTTGGTTGGTCCTCCAAAATAGAGTTTAGACCACAAATCGCCTCATAAAGCATGCTTGACTAAATCAAAGAACATGCCCTCTATGTCATGCCATGACCAGAACTGTGATTCATTTGTTTGTTCATTGTCGATATTCCATTCTGCTCTGATTTCGGATCTCATCTTTGGATGGCTTTTTCCAACACCTATGGTCGTCCCACGGTCAATAGTAGCACTACTCTACAGTAAAGGATTGGTCGACCAAGGCAGTTAGTCAATAAGTCTTGTAGTCACGTGGAAAATAAGAAACAGCACCTACCAATTCCCTCACTCTTAGAAAAAAAAATCAACGAGGGGACAGTCGCAAAAAAAACGAGGGGACTCGCATCTGGTGCGATGCATGAATGAAGCAACTTGCTGAGATTGTGCCGGTTCTCCTCCTATGCAATGTGCGGCTACCGTTGAGTTCTAATTCTTTTGTGAGCAAAATTCACAGCTGGTCTCTGAATTTGGCCGGCAGTGTCATCTAGGTCTCTAAACTTCTAAAGTGATATATGTAGGTCTCTAAAGTTGACAGACGGTATCATCCAGGTCTCTAAATTTTTAAAATGATCACCGCAGGTCCCTAAACTTGGCTGGCGGTGTCATTTCGGTCCCTAAACTTTCAAAGTGATCACCGCGGATCCCTAAACTTAGCAAGCGGTGTCATCCCTGTCCAAATGTAATAATATTAAAAGTTACCTATAGTATTAAAAGTTTTCTCTATTAAAAGTTACTTCTAATTTTAATATTATTTTAAAAGTTTTAATAGTAATATTATAGAAGTAACTGCTCTCTGTTATTAATACTATAACATTATTATTAAAACTTTTATTACTATAATACTATTACTAAAAATTCTAATACTATAATACTTCTATTAAAAGTAGTATAGTGTTAATAATAGAGAAAAGTTACTTCTATAATACTATTATTAAAACTTTTAAAATCTATATACCAAATAATAAAGAGGTAAAATTTCCGCCAAGATTTTTTCACCTACATGTAAAATGTAAGACTCCTCCTAAACCAAGATTACATGTAAGATGTAAGACTCCTCCTAAACTAAGATTCAATCTCAAATACGACTATTTTAGGAACATGAGTCAAGTACGACATCTGAAGGGTCGAGATGGCGGACTAGAGGGGGGGTGAATAGTCCTTTCTAAAATTTAATCGCGTCGGCTAACCGAAATAAGTGCGGAATTAAAACTATCGGTCTAGCCAAGACTACACCCCTCTATCTATAACTTTAACACCTTACAAAAGATCCTAATCAAGCAAATAAGGTGTCGGACTAGCAAAAGCTCACCTATCCAATTCTAGGAGTAAGGTCACACAAACATATGTCACTAGTACTTTGCACACTGGGGAGATCCTACACAACTAGTAAGCAAAAGCACAAAGCTCCTAGGCTCACTAGCAATGCTCAATAACAAGACTACACAAGCTAAATTAAAGAGCGCAAACTATTTAGCTACACAAACTTGTAACTAACAAGGTTACACAAACCAAATTAGCCACGTAAAGGGAATACTTCTAGCTACACAAGCAAGAAGGTGACTAGCTAGCTACACAAGCAAATTAGTTACAAGAGCAACTACACAAGTACTTAAGTATATAATGTGCGTAGAAAGGATGCAAACCACCGTGAAGAAATACACAAAGTTGACACAATGATTTTTCACCGAGGTTCACTTGGTTGTCACCAAGCTAGTCCCCGTTATGTCGACCAACACCTCGTGGTTCGGCGGCTAATCGGTATCCACAGCCGAGCCTCCCAAAGGCGCCGCAAGAACCTACCGCAAGTGTGGTAGCTCAATGACACGCTCTATTAGAGTTGCTCTTCGCGATCCCCGCGGGGTGAGCACAATCCCCCTCACAAATCTTCTTCGGAGCCTCGCACAATCTTCTTGCGAGCTTCGACGGAGCCACAAGCCACCAAGCCGTCTAGGAGGTGGCAACCTCCAAAAGTAACAAGCACCACCGGCTTGTAACTCGAACACCTAGTGCCACTCGATGCAACCTTACGATGCAATTGCACTAGAATCGCTCACTCACTCGATCGGATGATCACTATCAAGCATGAGTGAATTAGAGGGCTCCCAAGCACCACCACATAAGCCACCAAGGCTATAGTGTGCTCAGCTCTCGCAGCTCTCTGGCCCAAGGCCCGCCATCACATGTATTTATAGCCCTACGAACAAATATAGCCGTTACCCCTTCACTGGATGTTTTCGCAGCGACCGGACGCGCCGGTCGATATGACCGAACGCGCTGCGCTGCGTCCAGTCGCTTCTGGCCATCCACGTGTCGCCCTGGATTCAACCGCGGCCGCTCGATCCTCCAACGGTCACCACGCGCTAATGGTCACCAAGCGACCGGACGCGTCCGCTAGCCAAGACTGGACGCACAGGTCATGCATAGCCCGCGCACGTGAAACCACGACCTGACGCGCACGCTTGACGCATCGGACGCCACAGTGCCAGCGTCCGGTCATTTTCAGTAAGCACCCACTCGCGACCTGACGCGTCCGGTCTATCGTGACCTGACGCGTCACCGCGTCCAATCGACCTCGCGTGCTTCGCAGCTTCTCTGGGGCTTGACCGAACGCGCCGGTGCAAAGCCCTAGCGTCTCGCACCTGACTGCTGCTGCCACTGACCGGATGCGTCCGGTCATGCCGAGACCGCATCAGGTGCAGCGTCCGGTCACCTCTAGTGACCCGTTTCACCTCTGTTTTTTCGCTGAATCTTGCCTCGCAAGCTCGGCAGGAGGGAGAGGGAGTCTCCACACTTCTCCACCTCTCAAACAGCACATCCTTTGCAAATGTGCCAACACCACCAAGCGTACACCACCTTGTGCACGTGTGTTAGCATTTTTCACAATCATTTTCTTCAAAGGAGTTAGCCACTCAACTTGCCACGCCACTCGATTCTAGCAACGATGCAAAGTTAGATCACTCGAGTAACACTAGATGACCGATATGCAAACAAGTTTGCCCCTCTTAATAGTACGGCCATCTATCCTAAACCCGGTTATAAACTTCTCAACACAACCTTTGACCGGTGAAATGAAAATGCTCTAGGTTATACCTTTGTCTTGCGCCTTCCATTCCATCTCCTTTGATGTTGATGCAACACATGCACCAACATAATCAACAATGATATGATCCACCTCATATCATCACATGATCGTATTGGTTCATCGATCTTGACCTCACTTGCTCTTCACCGTTGCGTCGGTCCATCGGCACCAAGTCTTGCTCAAGCTTCACCGTCACACGTGGTCCCTCGCTTCAAAGCCTCTGACTTGCCCTTCACAATTGCAACCGGTCCGTCAAGACAAGTCATGTCTTGATCTTCTCCACCTTGATCACATGACTCAATGTCATGTCTCATGTGCAATAAGCTCCTCCATCATCACATGTGCAAGCTTTGCAACATCTCCAAGTCATTTCCACCTCCATGGCATATATTGCTCACACACATGTACCTGTGGACTAATCACCTGTGTATCTCACATAAAACATAATTAGTCCACCTAATTTATCACTCAATTTCTAAAACCAAACAAGGACCTTTCAACCTCTACGCTGACCTGCGCCATGGCAGAGGATGGAATTTTTTTTTCTAACACCTATAGTTTTCGTTCAGCTTAATCAAAGTGTTTGGTCTCTTATCTCTCCTTTGCATATCTTAACACGCTGCAATATGAGTCCGGACCGACCCGTGCTATTTCTCTCACACAGATCAGACTCCCCCTGCACACGTTTCTCCTTTCCTCGAGTCCGTTTCCTGCTCCATCTCCAGAGGCTGGGCAATGTACGCTGCTGCTACTTTTGACATGGCCGATACTTGGTAGGCCTATATAAGAAAAGCTTCGGAGCCCTTTAGAAGGCGAGGAGATAGCGAGCACATGCAGAAACAAAATATTTGAACCTGTTTTCGACCCCTGCGCGACGACAAATCAGCGTCCATGCCCGTGCTACTCCATGCGTCCTTCCACTTGATGCCAGGCACTGAGCCAGTGCATGCGCTGATCTCCTAATGACACAGAGAGCATCGAGTGCCCGAGGACGGCCCAGTCGATGTCCATGGCTGGCATAGGGAGCGGGAGGCGTCATGGCGAATCACCAAGACGTTGGTGGTGGCCCCTCGACGGCCTCCGACAGGTTGGTCGAACTCCGTGCTCTAGATGCTCAGCATGCCCCTAAGGTCGGTGACAAAGCGTCAGGTGCAATCAGCAACTGCGGAGGGATCGCAGGCGGCGGCATCGAGCGCCTTCCGACCTCACAGCGCCTCTGCTTGGAACACCTAGATCCAGACAAAGAGTGCGCCGTCGCGCATCCCAGCCTCATCGGCGTCGGCCACCACACACACCAACTTTCAGGGGAGTTGAGAGAGAAGAGAGTTCAGATACAGATGAGACGAGAGGTTGCAGTTGCAGGGGACGGATGGATGAACGCACGGTCTAGGAGAAAATAAGGTTGGTCACGAACTTTTGTACTTGGACCCTTGAGAATTTCATAATTTTCTTTGTATTCTTGTGCCTTGGAATCTTATGAATAATCCCTTGTAAGTTTTTAGGATGATTGATTATAGTTGTAATTATATATAAAACTTATTTATATTAAAATCTAGATTAGCTAGGGTAACTTTAAACTGAAATCTTAAGTAGTTTGTTGCCAAAATAAATGTGTCTATCCAATCTGCCTAAAAAAATGTATCTTTGAATCTCCGAAGTGGGCTTCCATGTGGATAATCGAGATAAATCTCCCGCCATAATTAGACATGTCGACAATTAGCTCCTGCCTAACTTTAATTAGAGATTAAATTACGTATTTTATGGGTCGTCAAAGAAATTCACGGAGCTCAATATTTGACTATAGGAACATATGCGAATACTATAAAAATTAAAATTATGATATATTTTCATCAAAATATTTTTATGCTTTGTAATGAAAAAATCAACCAAGATTGTATTTTAATTCCATATATACAATCTTAATAGGTCATTGTCACTTTTAACTCATATTTTTAAAGATGTCATGGTCTTCAAAAAATAAATTATAGATTCAAAATTTTATCAAAAAGATCAAATATAAATAAACATATATCATTTCTGTCATTGTTTCCCACAAATATTTGATATTTTCTTTCTCCCGTTGCAACGCACGGGCATATTTGCTAGTAATACTAAAATTAGAAATAACTTTTAATAGTGAAAACTTTTAATAATGTAGGAATTTTAATATTATTTTAATACTATTAATGATACATAAATATTAAATTAATTTTAGTATTTTTCTATTTTAGTTTAAACCTAATATTTGTTGTTGTAAATTATTTTAATACCTTAATTTGTTTTTTGCTTATGTAAATTATTTTATATAAGTTATATTTTCTTGATAAATATTATATAACTAATGATTGATTAATTTACACACGTTGGATCCACGTTTAACATAAGGTTAGCGTGCCACGCCAACTTATAGAGTAGGTTAGACCGCATTTGGATAGGGACGATACTGCTTGCCAAGTTTAGAGACCTATGGTCTTCATCTTGACAGTTTAGGGACCAGGATGGCACCGTCGGCCAAGTTTAGGGACATGCGGTGATCACCTTGAAAGTTCAGGGACCTGAATAACACTATCTGCCAAGTTTAGGGACCCACAGATATCACTTTAGAAGTTTAGGGACCTAGATGTCACCGCCGCCCAAGTTCAGGGACCAGCGGTGAATTTTGCTCTTCTTTTATTCTTCTTTGGTCTAAGCCTTATTATTTTCCCTATTTTTAATAAAATGATAGGTCCTAGTTAAAAAAATATTATGTTGACATTCGGGATACATAAAATGTGATCGCTGCATTCGGACCACCTGTGAACCGGTCATAGACATTCAGAAACGTAGATCACGAAACGTGGTAGAAATGTGAAAACCAAGGTCTCACGCTAAATCAGTAATGCTTCAGGGACGGACGCTCCTTCACGGGCCTGCGCACTATCGCTACCAGCCCAACAGACCTTCTGCTCTCTACGTCTCCTCACCTCTCTCAAAAATATCTCCCCACTCCGCTCACCCAACGCTTGCTTCATCGCACCGTGCGGCCATTCGCTTGCCCCAATCCGCATCGCCGCCATGGCCATCTCCTCGCGCGTGAACCCGTCCTACGCCGTGTCACGCCACCCTTCCTTGCCGCCGTGGCCATCTCCCCGCGCGTAGCCATCATGCGCCGCACCTCCCACTCTGCCAGGCGAACGTCGTCGCCGACCGGGACATCGTCTCCCGCGGTTGGCCGAAGACACCACGATAGGGAGAAGTGCATGTTGTAGGAGTATGTTTCAAGTGTTTAAAATGCTTTAGGGATATGATGCAAGTGTTGCATATTGATGTTGCAAAAGTAGATCAGGGTGTTTTACATGTTGCAATGGCTATACAAGTATGTTGCAAGCGTTTGTATGAAATGTTTGTTTTCACACATATGTTGCAAGAGTTTGTTCGGAACGTTTCATCCATTTCAAACTCATGTTGCAAATGTTATATCTAGATGTTGCATATATTTCACACAGATGTTGCACGTGTTTGTTCCAAATGTTTCATTTGTTTTAGGCGTATATTGTAACAATTTTTTTTGTGTTGCAAGTGTTTTCATATTTCAAGCGTTGAATGGGACGGCCAGAGTCACACGGCGCACATCCGCAGGCAGGGGTGCGAGTGCGATATGGAGCAGGCGCATGCGGTCCGCACGCGCGTGATATGGAGCGGGGTGCAGTGCGGGAAGCGGAGCAGAAGCGTGCAGTCCCTGTGTGCAAGCGGATGGCGTAGGTAGGGCAAGGCATCCGAGCGATGCGGGCACGGAAAACAGAGATGCACGTGACACGAGGTCCAGGCGCGTCCGTCCGGACGCTAGCACCTCCCAAAGCTGCGGTATAAGTGATGCGTTGTATTTGGGCTTCTTATTCCTACCTTAAGGTAGATTTGTACTGCTTCTTTCCGTATTTTCCCATCATAATTGCAAAAGTCAATTGAAACGAACCATGCCCCTTGATCAAACAAAAAGACGGAGCTGGTGCAAATTTCCCATCCAATATTATGATTATAGGGTAACATTGTACCATCAATCACAAACAAATGGATGGTGATGTGTACAAAGAGACCGTTGTTTACCCCATAAACTGGTTTGTTCTTCATACGGGTGACAGCCTGACAGGTCCAACGAGTGATCATCAGGACAAATATACTACACATTTTTGGATACTTCACAAAACTGAGACCTGATTGCTCGCAAGTCACAAGTGTTCTGCTGCGACAAAACAAAGGCACATGCAGCACTGCAGCAGCTCCTCTTCAGGCCTTGATACAACACTGGAAGTAGCTCAGGAACTTCTTCCCTCCCTGAATCAACAAATTTCTGATTAGGAACAAACCACATACATGGATCAAGGTTATGCTTATATGCAATAAAATGTCTGGTGCATAGTGAAGTAGACAACATGCGCACACAATTGAGGTTAGCGTGCAATTGTTTGAGGTTCAGTTAAATCATACAACTCCATATGTGATGTACCGTAAATGAGCACTCGTGAGTGTGGCGGAAATTGGATTGTGATTCTCCATCATCACAAACAACAATGTAAGAAAAACATTATGAAGATGCCAATAAACTGCTGCAAAATGTTCTAGGTTGTTGGCAATTAAGTCTTGGTTTGCTGCTTCTCAATCATTTTGCTATTTATCACAGCTACAACCTGAGAGTTGCTTATCCCCACAACTGGCTAAACCCATCATTAGTTTCCTTAAGATTCCCCTATGGACAATGGCACATCAATACATCTGCGCAGCTTTCTAAAAGCATGTAGATATGGACAATATGATTAAGAAAATGAGAAGATTCGTCCTTGCCGATCAGTTATGACAAAGAATATAATGCATGAAGTAGGAATAGGTGGGGTTCTTGGCTTGACGCGTCCATTTACTGGACAACCGATCTGCAATTGTTGGGACCTACTCTGATCCCAATTCGGGCAGCAGAAAGGACCCATGATGAAACTATCATCTAACTTGTTGAACCATATTTCAGTAGAACTCCTAATAATAGTTCATTCTAAATGGGAAGGGGATTTTGCACCATTCAAATATATTATTCGTCTAAACCTTGCATTCAGAAGGCGATCCAGATTTTTAACGCACACTGCTCTTGTGTCTACACCTTATTATAATTTACAGCATATGCATTTGAGAAATTATGAGGGAGCTGCAGTAATAAGCCCTTAGGATTCCATTATCTTCTTATTCTGTCCTCAGATTATGGAACAAAAGGTCATCCCTGTAGGAGAACATTTGTTTAAGACATTAACCATTAGTATTACCAGTTCCAAGCACTACCACGTGGTCAGTTCCACCGTCCATGAAAAATTACCCGTGCTTTGGAATATGAGCTTGACCCTGAAATCTCACGCGGCTGCTATTGACTAAGGCCCCAATTCTAAATTATGAATGAACCAGCAGAACCATTATGCCATTTCAAATCTGTTTCGAAGGACAGCAGTAGGAAATCGAGCTTCTACAGACTGCAGGGATGCTGCTACTGAAGTGGTGAGGTGATTTTACTATGTGTGGTGATGCTACGTTCCAAAAAACTGGTTTCTGCCAGTTGCAATTTTTTACTCCACTGTTAGCTTTGCTAATCTGGCTCGTCCGGACGAGTTTATTAAAGTATGTACTTTTGTAGTACTCCAGTCACTCACAATTAGCAAGTTCAATCCTCAGCACTAATTATTACCCCGCGCTTATAAAATTCAATTAATATCAGACGAATCGAGATGTAATATGTCGAATTTGCGCCCCCCAAAAAAAGAAAGAAAAGAAGCCTTAAGTTCGTCTTGTGAATTGTGATTCTGTAACGGAACGGGACAGGAAACGGAAGTTTACCGTTGGGGAGTGGTCGCGGGCGTGGAGCGGGCGGCGGCGGTGGTCGTCGGCGGGGCGGGGACGGCCGAGCTTGGGCTGCGGCTTCTGGGCCTGGTCGTGGGCGAGGAGGTCGTCGTCGCCGCCGAGGCTGGCGCGGGAGAGCTCCTTCTTGTTCTGCTTGCGCATCTCGCGGATCTTGGAGAAGTCCATGGAGTAGTCCGGCAGCGCGCCGTTCTTCATGTCCCAGTCCCCGAACGCCGGCACCGTCATCCAGCCGTTGTTGCCGCCCGCCGCGTCGTGGTCCCGCTGCTGCACGCACCAACACGCACGGTATGAGAAGGACGAGCCGAACACATGCACGGACACGGATCGCTCGCAGCAGGAATTCGAGGCCGGGCAAGCTCCTCGAGAAGAGGAAACCAGGGAGGAAACAAGAAAGGATTCAGGGAGGCAGAGAGATCGGTAGCTCTTACCTCCTTAAGGTTCTCCATGGATGATCCCTCCTGTCTCTCTGTGTCTCTCGTTCGTGTTCTTGTCTGGCTGGGTCCGCGCGTGTCGGATGAAGCTGTGGAGCAAATTCAGCAGTCACGCAGCAACAGTGTTGGACTTGTCTTCTTCGAGAGACACGGGCAGGGCAGCAGCTATCGCACGGTGTGGAGACGAAAGCAGAGAGGAGGCAGAGGACGACCTCCACACTATGTAGGGATTGGGATAGGGCTAGGCTGACACGGCAAAGAAAATGCTAATCCAGCTGGTTTCGAGCTAACAGTGGGTGCCCACTGTAGCCTTAGCCGCTAATCTTCCTGCAAAGCTCGCTCTTCGATCCGTTGCTCTGACTGCCCGTTGCGTCCGCGGAGGCGGGCGGCCACAGCTGGTGACTGCTGTGCTGTGGTGGAGCTAGCACTGCATCTGCATTGATGATTGCCTGCCGACCTGGGCCCACCGACCCGTGAGCGGTGACTCACCCAGTCCGGCCCGGCCCGGTCCGTCCTGGCCATCTTCACACGGCTTTTGCCTCCTCTCTGCAACGGCGAGCTGCCTTTCCGGGAGCATTGCACAGGATGGTGATTGGTCGGCAGGAAAAATCTGCGACACCGTGTGGCCAGCTCGGCCGTGCCCCGAAAAGGAGAGGCACAATTCGGTGGATCGCCCGCCCGGCCTAACCGTCCTTGCCATTGTTGCCAATCAGAGGCGACAGGCAGCGTGAGTTCCTTCGTCTTCCCTTGCATTTCTTTCAGGTGATCGATCCATCTTCCCGTGAAGCATGTCGACGCTGACGCAATGGGTTGCAGAGGTTCAGACAGCTGCCAAAGTTCTCAGAGCCTCCAATCCAGCCAGCGTGTTGTTGGTGCCAACTACCAACGTTCCCATCATGAACTCATTCGTGATTAGCGTTAGCGGCTGGACGCCTTGGCAAAGGTTTTCGTCGTATTAATTTCCCGGATACGCATACGGAATACGTGTATTCGGGAGTAGGCAGGCAGGCGTGCAAGAGTGGTGGACACCTGTGACTGTGATTGAAGCATATCTATCGGCTTCATACTTTTCTGCTGGATGTACCGTGTACGTAGTAGACTTTACAGTTCAGACTTTCAGAGTTCGGTTGCAATGGCACCAGACTTTTGTACCTTCCTTTTTCTTTCATACATGTCACAATAATTTGTGTGTAGCTGTGCTGTTGTTGGTTGAGAACACAATATGATGCACTACTAACAAAACTATATGTTCTACCTGATGCAACCATAGACATCACAGGTACAGTTTTGATGAGTACCGATACACACACACACACACAAAGATATTCGAACAAGAGTTGGCAGTTGTGCAATGAACTGACGTTGCGTCTAGTTCGGTAGTTAGGAAAAGTAGCTAGGGTTGGTTACTCCAAGCAACATTCTTTTGTGCAGCAAACTGCTTTGGTTGGTACCACTCCAATCCAATGATAAGCTGCTGCTGATTATGATGATGCTGATTGCCTTCTCTTCCAAAAGCTGCAGCACATCACCACTTAGGAAACAGTAGGCAGGCTGTGTTTGGGCCTCAACTAGCCCAGTTGTGAATTGTGACCTGATCTTTGAAACATCATTTGGGCTAGTCAATGGTTTGCAAGGGCTATAGGTGTGAAATGCACACGGGTAACAGTGACATGTAGGGCGCCTTTTTTTACTGATGTTGTCAATGATTAAGCAAGTAGGGCATGCGAGCACTTGGTTGATTGAGCAAGTAGCAGCAACAGGCATCACCGACCGAGCACAGTAATCAGTTCCATTTCATAGAAAAAAAATGCAGAGTTTAGAAAAAAAAAATCCCGTGTTTTAAATAGGTTTCAGTGGTAAAAGAATTTTGCAGCATAAAATTCTATTATATATGCATTTATTCTTATTATTGCTAAGAAAAATAAATTGGGGTACAAATAACAAAATGGTAGAAATCTGAAGATTGCCAACGAAACAAGCAAGCGTTAGCGTATCTCTGACATTTCTCGGGCCATCGGCAATACATTTTTCGGATAGCTGGTAGTGTCCGGTGTATACACAAAAAGATGCGATTGCCTAGAAGGAACAACCCCGGTGTTTTCCACTCGTCAGTCCCACAATAATTCCGGGACGTTTCAATTTCTCTGCAATTTCTTTGTCAGGTAGTCGACAGGTGGATCACCAGATAGTGAGAACGAAATGGTCAAGAGTTTTGAGTTGGTGGACGTCATGTTCAGAGTTTCAGACAGTAGCCGATGGCTATAATATTGTGTACAGCTTGTGAGCAAACTTACAACGCCTCCTCTATGTACATGTACTCCATTATTGTTTTTTAAAAAAACACCGAATCGAGTGAAAATGACCAGAACCGAATTCCATGTCTGGATCGGAAGAGAACTCTTCCTAAATTCTAATCGAGTTGCATGTTTGACGACGTCTTGTTGTAAATGGTGAAGTATTGAGAGACAAAGGAGAAACAGAGTTACAGCAGCAAACTTCAGAAGGACCAAGTGCTATCCAAAGAACTGAAAGGCAGTCAGAAATGGCTATCAGCCATGTTTTTATACTTCATTTCAGTATTTGCAGCAGTATCATTGTAAGAGACGTCCATCAATATGCACATTAGCATAAGATGAAGAAGAACGAAACAAAAAAAGAATTCTGATGAAAGAAACGCGCAGGACGGAGCCGCTGCATCCAAGGCCAAGTAATCGGCCGGGCTCGGGCATGGCGGAGCCGGAGCAGAGAGTATAATCATAATCATCACGCGTCCTGGGCGTAGAAGTCGATGATCTCCTTGAGGTCGAGGTGCAGGATCTGGGAGACGGACCGGGCGTCGCAGGCGAGCCAGAGGATGTGCTCGAAGAGGATGGCGTCGACGTCGACGAAGATGGCGCCGCCCCTGCGCTCCTCCTTGCGCGCCACCGTCTCCAGAAGCAGCCGGAACGGGTAGGAGTCGAGCACGAGGCGGTCCACCGCGAACGCCCGCCGCTCCTTCCCGACCACGACCGTCACCGTGGCCGGCGACGGCGGGGCCCCCGCGGCGTCGTCGTCGGCTGCCGCGGCGTCGAGGGAGCGGTAGCCGATGCGGGGCGGCGAGGCCGACGGCCACCGGAGGAAGACGCAGCACCCGGCCATGGCGACGGCGGCGGTGGCCGGAGCGTGCCTCGCTCTGCTTCTTGGCGGCCTTTCTCTGCTGCTCCTCGGGATCGTTTCCGCGTGCCGTGGGCCTGTGGCAGCTGAATCTATCTTGAGCGTCTTCTGGCTGGGTGTGCAAAGGCAGAAATGGCTTTGGAGGCAGCGAACTCGTTTATATGACACGGCGGGGAGGTTGAACGAACCGTTGGGGAGAATTTACAGAAAAGGTCCTAGTACCTACGGGAATCACCCGATGTACTATGTGCACGAGTGGTTTAGCCATACGTATCTGATTCTAGGTAAAGTAGAGGGTTTATTTGAAAAGTACTACTTCGCTTTGTCTTGGGATAGCCGTTGGGTACTTGGGTTGGACCTGGCCATGCTGATTATTGCTGAGCAAGAGATCGTGGAAAAGGACAGGCCGCGGCGTATTTCCTGAACGGGACCACGTCTCCGTCTGACCTGGCCCGTGGGTTCGGCTCATGCCATGCCCTCTCAGTGTGTGTCTCACACTCCCTCACGTGTACTAAGGCTATCGCACTCATGGATCTCTATATTCATCCTGTATACGTCTCAGTCAGTAAGATTCTCTCATCTATACTCAATTCTCCCGCACTCATTCATCCTCTATATCATCCACTATCCACTCTATCCAATGTGGGACCAACTTGTCACTTTATCTAAATATATCCATGTGTGATCTAGTTTTGAAGGATTTATTGAGACGAATTTAATGGTGCAATCGAAATTTAATTTGGGTTTTTAGTTTGTGAGTTATAGCATTTTTTCCTTTATTTAGCTAGTGGGGTCCGCCACTGCACACTATAGAGTAAGCATTGTACTACTCTAAATATAGAGTAAGAGAAAAGATAGAGTATCGTTTTAGAGTACCCAATGCAGCAGTTTTTACTCTATATTCATACTCTAAAGCTTTAGAATATCCCTGCGGGTAGTCTAAACAACTTGTACGCCACCTGACTCATCTCCACGACTCCATCGGCGGCTTGGCCGTAGAGAAGCACCGCCCGGGTATTAGCGTGTGCGACGCCGAGACAGACAGAGACGTGTGCCCCCGTTCGGTTCCATGCCCTGCACGCGGTTTGGGTGGCGGCGCGCGGGCAACGAGTGGCCGAACCGTGGTGACGACTGCGCCTGACGCGGCGCGGAAGCGGCCGCTGCGGCTGTCGACCTGTGGCGGCGCCGTACGCGGTGCTAGTGCAGCGCGGGGAACAAGTCGTGGTGGGCAACGGTCCAGCCCAACGGAAGTTTCGCGCGCGCCGCCCGGATCACTGTCCGTCGGCGTCTCCTTATCGTGCTTGCACAGGCTTGTGTACCTGCAGCAGGAGCCATCACCAACTCTGACTCTATGCGTGTGTGGAGGATTTTTATATTTTATTTTTTTTATTCAATATTTCAAAAATAATCTCACCTAAAAATTATTTTCAGATCTGACCTTTTGGTCGCGCCAGCGATAACGTTGTCGCGCCACATGCATTGGCGCGGCAAAGTTCGCCACATTAGATGGCGTTTCCGACGTGGAAAACGCTGTCACGCCACTCCCGCTAGCGTGACAGTATTGTTCTGTCACGCCACTGGGAGTGGCGTGATAAGACAAAACGTTCGAAAAATCATAACTCCTTCATACGATGTCGGATGAAGATGAACTTTATATTAAAATTATAGCCCTCGATGAGATCTACAACTTTGTAGTTTTGAGTTTTTTCATTTGAGGATGTTAAGATGCTCAAAAAATTAATAATAAATTTCAGGACCATAATAGCTGCGTACAAGTGCTTCTCATATTAGAAAATACTAGCGTTTTTGTATGGCGTCAAATAAAGATACTTTCTATATGAAAGTTGTAGCCCTCAATGGAATCTACAACTTTATTGTTTTGAGTTTTTGCATTTGAAATAGTTAAAATGCACCAAAAAATAATATAAGATTTCAGCAGCATAGTAATTCTGTATTACCATTCGTCGCATTAGAAAAATGATATCGTTTTTATTTGATGTCAAATGAAAATATATTTTATACCAAAGTTGTAGCCCTTAGAGAAGTCTACAAATTTATAGTTTTGAGTTTTCCCATTTGGAATGGTTAAGATGCGAAAAAAAAATAATCTAAAATTTCAGCAACATATTATGCTGCTAGAACTTTATATTACCTTTTAAGCATGTTAACGACCTCAAATATGAAAACACAAAAGTATAAAGTTGTAACTCTCACTAGGGCCTACAACTTTAATATAAAATGTATTTTTATTTGACATCATATAAAAATGATATCATTTTTCTAATGTGACAAACGCTAATAAACGGTTATTATACTGCTGAAATCTTATATTATATTTTCGTGCATTTTAACTATCTCAAATACAAAAACACAAAACTACAAAGTTGTAGATCTCATTGAGGGCTACAATTTTCATGTAGAAAGTATCTTTATTTGACGCCATACAAAAACGCTATTATTTTTCTAATGCGACAAGCACTTGAACGCGGTTATTATGGTCCTGAAATTTTATTATTAACTTTTTGAGCATCTTAACGCCTTCAAATGAAAAAACTCAAAACTATAAAGTTGTAGATCTCATCGAGGGCTACAATTTTCATATAAAGTTCATCTTCATCCAACATCGTATGAAGGAGTTATGATTTTTCGTACGTTTTGTCTTGTCACGCCAGCAGGAGTGACGTCGGAAACGCCGTCTAACGTGACGGATTTTGTCGCGCCAATGCAGGTGGCGCGACAATGTTATTTGGTCGCGCCAAGGGTTAGATCTGAAAATAATTTTTAGGTGAGATTATTTTTGAAATATTGAATAAAAAAGGATTAAAATATAAAAAAGTCCTGCGTGTGTTCCTCTGAGAGTAGGGGCGCAGCTGACGGATCAGCTCCGTTCTTCGTAAGGCTAACGGCCTAACGCCCAAGCAGATGGCCAGCAGATTTGTTTTTGGGAACTAGTATAGGTAGATTGGTCATCTGCACTTTTTCTCTGAGGTGACTGTAACTTGTTTCTTTAGATTTTGTTTGGCATAGCTCCATTTTAGTGAAATAATTTTTTCTAGCTTTCGGAGTTGCTCTATCCGTAGAGCTAAAACTGTTTTAATGAACTGTTTAGCAAAACAACCCTACATCTTTAGAATATGCTCTTATAAAATCCCCCGAAGAGAGTTGAAGTAGGAAGAATCAACTATTTTCAGCTTCATCCCTTACCAATCCAGCACCTTTTACGGAGCTTCACATGCGAAGCTGTTTCAAAAAATACCCGTTTGACAAAAAAAACTTCAAACAACTCGTGAAGTTGATGGAAAAGTTATGACAAACGGAGCCTTAGTCGACACCGACCCTCAACGCACTTCAGAGGACTTCGCATTGGAACACAATAACAATCTCAACTCCCAGGCCTGGCCCTGCATAAAAAGGAAAAACTTCGGAGACCTGGATTACATGGGCCACAATTCCACCTGTCTTGGGTGCACCTCCCATGCCACAGCAAGGAAAAAAGTCATTTTTTTGCCTCTTAGACCTTGTCGACGAAACCTGGTCGGCAGTCTGCCAAGGGGTATGCCCAAGGTAGTGATTTGTCGGTAGACAGGTGCGTAAGCTACGAACTAGATGGTGACGCAAGATACAACAAGGTTTTATCCAGGTTCGGCCGCCGTGAGGGCGTAATACCTACGTCCTGCGTCTGATTTGTATTGCTGTGTATAATGAGATATGTTTCGAGGGGTCCCCTGCCCGCCTTATATAGTCCGGGGGCAGGGTTACAAATCTAGAAACTAATCCTGCCCGGTTACAATTGTCATAGCTGGCCGGATAAGGATTCCTATTCTAACCGACCAGGATCTTGTTTGATCTCCAAGTTTGCTTTCCTTCCTTGCGTGGGACGTCGAGCAGATCGACTGGGCCACGCGTCGTCTTCTGATGTGCCAGGCCCACTGGTCTGGGTCAGCCCAAGTCTAGCCATAGGGGTATAGGGGTTAATACCCCCACAGCTAGTTTCCGAGCACCATGTATTCTGATGCGACACGCCGTCTTGACCTTCTCCGAACAGTGAGGCTTGAGTTCTTGACGTCTCCGACCAGTCAAAACACCAGCCGAGCAGCTGTTACAGGTGTCCGACCAGCTTATAATACAGCCGACCACCATTGTTGCCAGAGAAAGTAGGTTGTCCAAAGAATGTATGGTGCTCTTGAGAAAAAGAAAAAGATTTTCTTCCTGGTGAAGTGTGCCCACTTGTATTTCTGAAAAGAAATATAAACAGGGAAAACAAAGCATAGGGGTCGAAAAATAAACACATTCACCGCTAGGTGAAGTGTGCCCACTTAGTCCCCGAGCCTGGTAGTAGGTGACGTAGGCACATGGTGTCAGGGTCTAAAATGAAAAACTCCATAGAAACTTGAGATGCACCGACAGGTGCATCGTACCGATGTAGTCCCCGAGCTTGCTGGAAGGCGAGGCAGGAGCCTTGTAGCAAGGTCTAAAAAGTAATCATCTTCCAACTGTATGTGAGTCTAATTTCACATGTAGCCGAGGAAATCAGGCGTCGAGCTATGATCGGAGAGTGGTCAAAACAGTCCCCGAGCACAGCATGAGGTGTGGTTGATGAGTCCCCGAGCAGAACGAGACGTGGTCGACGAGTCCTCGAGCCTGGTCGAGGAATATAACATGCTCGGTGGTCTATGACAATTTGTGGCCAGACCAGTCCCTGAGTATCTCTTATTGTCTTCCCGTCTGACTTAGAATATTTAATTTGTATTTTTCTTGCTTCCTTGCTCTGATATGATGTCACAAAAAGTTGACTGATGTGACGTTATTGTCACGCTCGTCTGCCTTGTCGGTGTCACAATGAACCGTCCGTCAGGCGTAGCATGCCAGTGTGTGCCCTCCCGCAGAGGAAACGAGGGGCGCATTTACTGGCGCAGTAACTAGGAAAAAAGTGAAAACCGAAGGGATCATGCCACGTTTCTTGCACACGTATCCCGAGAATCCCAGGGAGGTGGAATGACACAGTCAATGAGATAAATAGCCATAGTGTGGCCATTCCCCATTGACACCCAACATTCGCATTTGCAAACCAACCGCCTTCTTCCTCCAGCCCGCGTGCCCTAGTCTGATTCCGCCGCCGCCATTAGCACACCTCGCCGCCGTTAGGAGCGACGCGCTCTCTGTACACCAGCAGAGCCAAGGCAAAGAGGCGAGAGAGGTAGAAGATGGCCAAGATGGAGGCGGCGAAAAGGGCCGAAATGATGAGGAAGGAGTGGTGGAAGTCGAAATCCACCGAATCGACCATCAATGACCTCGTCGGGCTGGGCGTGCTTCACAACCGGGAGCTTGCTGGATGGCGGCCAGCAGGCAGCGATAGCTACCCTAATCCCCAGCCTGGTGAGATAGTTGCCTTCGAAGATTTCTTCAAGCGGGGTTTTGGGGTTCCTGTCCATCAGTTCCTCTAAGGTCTATGTTTGTATTATGAGATTGGGATTTGCAATCTGCATCCCAACTCGATCTTCCTTGTTTCTGTCTTTTATCCACCTGTGTGAGGCATATGGGGGAATCCAACCCCATTTCAACCTCTTTCGGTATCTGTTTTGCTTGAGGAAGAAAGGGTCCCAAGGCAGCTCCAAAATTGTCGGTGGAGTGTACCTGACCCTCCGGGATGGGATGAAGCAAGTGTACCTGAGCTGCCCCTGGAACACCTCTCTCGGAGATTGGTACAAGAAGTGGTTTTACATTCGTGAAGAGCCCGACAGCGATATGTTGTGCGACGTCGGGTATATTTCGGACAAGAGAGTGGCCTGGAATGAGCGACCGGAGCTGGCCGGGCAGGTGGTGGAGTTGATGGCGTTGCTCCTGTGGAATCGCCTGGACGGACCGGCTATGGCCGGGAACTTCATTAGCCGGCGTGTGCAGCCTTGCCAGAGGAGGGTGCACACCGGGTACGAGTACCAAGGCTCGGCCGACTAGATGAGGATGCGTTCGGAGGATCTAGACCATGATGAAGTCATACGTCGGATTAGGGAGTTGTTCAATCTGGCAGACCAAAGATACTCTCCCCCGAGCAGGATCCAGCATGCGTATAAACTCATCCGACCAGCCCCGAAGGTAAACAACCAAACTCTTTAGCTCTGAGAAGTGCTGCCGACCACCGTAGAGTAAAAATTCCTAATTTATCTTGTCTTTGCGTGTTGTCGGTGTTCGGTCCCGTGGGGGTCCTAAACCGACGAGTGAGTGTTGCGTGTCCCTTTCCTGGATGGTGATGCAAGGAGAACACACAGGGGTTTATCCTGATTCGGGCAGAAGAAGGCCCTACGTCCAGCGAGGGGGGGAGGTTTGTATTTCCTTGCACCGAGGTGCTTGTGTAGGGGTTACAAGCTTGCGAGAGAGGGCGGCGAGCCCAAGTCTCAAAGAGGAAAAAAAGAAGAGTACAAGGGTGATTGCTTGAGATATTGATCTCTGTGTTGGGAGCTTTGGATTGCTGGCACTTGGCTTTGGACTCGTGTCTTGCCTGTTGTCCTTGTCCCCTTGTAGGGTCCTGGCCTGCCCTTTTATAGGGTAAGAGGAGGCTAGTGCATCGGAGAGCCTTGAGGTGATGTTTTATCGATCCCTGTAGTAGTGACTGTAGCGACGTGCCCCGGGAATGGCCGGCCATCCCTAGGCATCGTGTTGACGTTGGGGATGAGACGGCGAAATGACCCAGAGCACCGTGCCATGCCTGCCTTTCTTCCCTGTCGAACTGTGCTGGGCGTCGAGGCTGGGTCGAGGCCGGGTCGATGCCGAACAGATAAGGCTGAATCCCCGAGATTACGGAATACGGGCCTTGTCGTATCCTTCCTCGAGGGTGTCTGGCGACAAACAGTACTCGATAAGGTGTGTATAGTGACAGGTTTCACCCCCCATCACGGGATGGGCGGTAAAACAGTGAGGACTGACACCGGCGTTGCTCCCACGTCGATCCTGGTTGCGGCCATGTGAGTAGGTGGTAGCAGGTAATCGCATTAAATGCTCTGACTTTTGTCTTGGGGCAGGTGAATTGAGCAGGTCGAGCGCTCCGACCCGGGGTCACATGAGTCAGAGTTTTTCCGGCGGGCGTACGAGCCTCGTGCGAGTCAGAGTGCGGTCGAGGTGCTCCATCGAGCTAGCCTCGTACGAGTCGGAGTTTGGAGCGCGATCGAGGCGCCTTTTAGTACGGGATGGGGCGCGGTCGAGGCGTTCCCGTCGGGGGTGCCTCGTACGAGTCGGAGTCGGAGCGCGGTCGAGGCACTCCATTGAGCTGGCCTCACATGAGACGGACCCTGTACGCGGTCGAGACATGCTGCCTTTCGCTGTGGTTTAATCATTTTGTTTTTTATTATCATTGGTTGTAGGTACCCCCATACCGTTGGTACCGACAGTAGCCCCCGAGCCTTTGGGTGAGTGTGTGATCACTCTCCCAGAGGCTTGTCAGTTAATGAACTGGAGTCGTAGCGTCGTGGTTTTTTCCGATGGGGGCGCGCGAGCGCACTCGCCGGGTGTAGCCCCCGAGGCCTTGGTGGAGTGTTGGGACTCCTCCGAGGTCTTTTATGCATTCTATTGGGGAATGGTTTGGACTTTGCCGTGCAATTCATGTCTTTTCATTTAGAGTTCGGTTTGTTGCGGTCGAGCCCCCGAGCCTCATACGCACGAGGTCGATCAGAGTCTCGAACGTCTTTTATCGTTCGACCCTCATGCTCCTCCTTTGGGAAGGAGGAGGAGGGGTGGGAAACGCCGTACTACCCCTGTTTGGGCGAGTTCCGATGATCTCCAGCGAGCTACTAGTGGGGGAATTCGAGTGTGAGCCCGTGCTCCATTCGTTAGGAGTCGGCTAGTGGCCCAGAGGCGCTCTCAAGAATGCCAAGAAGTGGTCGTGTGGATCTCGATTCTCTGCGACGGGATTCAAGGGCTCGGTGCCTCCCTCGAAGGGATTCCTATGTCGACCTTCTCCTACAGCCTCGAAAACGTCTTGGGGTGCCTCGAGAGCGTGGCTCGAGCCCTGGCCATGTACGGGCGCATCCCTGGTCGTCCCTAACTCTGTCTCTCGAGGGTAGCTATCGAACCCTGGTCAAGGGCCAGCTTCCGCTCCCTCGAGACTCATACCGGGCTCAGAGCCCGTTTCCCAGGTATCTAGGAATATCCGTCCGTGGATCTCTCCCCTGCCCGTTAGCCGGGCGCGCCTTTTCAGGAGGAGAGGCGAGATCGGCACGGTAGTGGGCGACGTGGCGTACGGTTATGACGTGGGGGACGGCCACGTGCCCTGCTCCTGCGAGATTTGGGGAAATGGTTAGGTAAGGGCATTAAATGCAAGGAACCGCTCCTACCTTTTTGTGCGGCCGTTGGGCTTCCGCCAGGGCTATAAAAACAAAGTCTGGGGGTCCGCCTCCCCTACTAGCCCTTTGCGTTCGTGCCTTCCTTGCGTTAGACAACTCTCCGTGCCCCTTGCGCCCCTCCGCCTTCATCCAGCGCCGCCGCCGTTGCCCCTCCTCTGTCCACACAGCTTTCTCGGTGCCAATGGCAGGCAAGGGTCAAATCCTCCCCGCCGATGACTGGACTGCCTCTTCGGTGACGGAGAGGAGGCTGGAGGAGCTGGTCGAGGACGGGTTGCTGCGGCCGAGGACGAGCCGGTCGCGGCTGGAGTGGATTGCGCCGTCGCCCAACCACCGGGAGCCGGCACCCCCCGAAGGATACGTGGTTAGCTTCATCTACTTCCATGAGCGGGGGTTCGGCGTGCCGGTGACCACCTTCATGCGTGCGCTCCTCCACTACTACCGGGTGGAGTTGCACCATCTCGCCCCCAACACTGTCGCACAGGCCGCCGTCTTCGTGGCTGTCTGTGAGGGCTACCTAGGGATGGAGCCGCAGTGGAATCTGTGGCTCCATCTCTTTAGGGCGGAGCTCTTCACCAAGAAGGCGGGGGAGAAGGGGATACGGTGCGCGGTTCGAGCGAGGAGCTGCGTCTTGCAGGTGAGATCCGGTCGGGCTGACCAGTATATCTCGGCCCAACTCATCTCCTCAAACAGCGGCTGGCACGACGGCTGGTTCTACCTCCGCAACGACGAGAGTCAGTTGCTAAGGTATACCGGCCGGGTGCTGGTCGCCCGAGAGGAGAATTGGTCCTACGGAGTCACGGAGGCCGAGAAGCCGCATCTGGACCCGCTGCTGGCGGCGCTGCAATAGCTTTGTCTGCGAGGCTTGACGGCGGCGGCGGTGGCCACGGCATTCCACCAGCGCAGGGTGATGCCGTTGTGCCAGCGTCGACTTTGTCTCGACCAGATGACACCGGAGGCGCCATTGGAGGGCAGCCGAATGTCACACGAGTCCCTCACCCTCGAGGAGGTCCTCCGGCGAGCGCGCCGGATGGTGGGGAACTTCAAGGCGGATGACGTCGACAAGGTGCCCATGCGGCCTACCCAGGGGTTCGAGCCTCTGGTAAGTGTTATTGTTAGCATATTTGTTTATTTCGTCCATTTTTGGATTCTTTTGATTTAGTCGAGGCTGATACGCAGGATTTGTCTGCGGTGAGGGAGACGCGGGGGCCGCCGGTCCTAGTGGACCAGCCCGCCCGGGAGGCTCAACGCCAGCAGACGTCCCAAAAGAAGCAGACAAAGGAAACTGCCAAGAAGCGGCAGATTTGCAAGGCTAAGGAGAAGGAGGCGCTTAGGCCCTCGATGGGCTCCCCCTCGCGGAGTCTCCCTCCGAGATGGTCTCAGGGGAGAACGATGATGGCAGCGACGGGGACGATGATGATGCCCTGTCGCGGTACGACACCGCGACCGGCCTAGCGGACCTCCCCGATGTTCGTCCGTTCTTGGAGCCCATTGGGGGGTCGACCTCCCGGGCGTCAGGGTCGACCCGGTGTCGGTCGAGGTGGTGGAGGAGACGGAGGAAGAGGCGGGCAAAGAGGCGGGCCCCTCGACGAGAGGGGCCACCCCATCCCAGACCCCACAGGAGGGGTCGATGGGGCCGCCTCCACCAGTCCAGCCCCCGCAGGCTCAGCCGGCGGCTGGAGCGGCAGTGCCGGCATCGTTATCGGTGGCGCCGCCGGCGGGCGTGAGGACCCGAGGCCGTGAGGACCCAAGGCCAGCTGGCCTCGGAGGCGCAGAGGACCCGAGGCGGCCCTCTAGCCAAGGCCCCAAGGAGCACCCGGCCCGCTGGGGGGCCAGCTATGAGACCGCCGCAGGCAGCGCTGGGGGGTTCAGATCGGCCGGGGTCGAGGCCCTTGGTGCCCCTTTCTAGGTAAGGATTCGTGCTCCGCTTTGTCGCTTTTTATTGGTACCGTTTCTGATGCTTCTTCTTGCTTCACAGCCTCAAGCGCAAGGCAGAGCTGATGGGGCCGACCCCCGCAAAATCGCTCTGGGCGAGCGCCGTCGTCATTAATCGGATGATGGCAGACGATGCTGCCTGGGTCGAGAGGCTTCAGGCCGCGAAGGAGCGCCTAAAGGAGCAGGAGGCGATGGCCCAGGCGGAGGCGGGCGTCTCGGCGGTCACCGGTTCTGACCCTGGCGCACAAGGGTCAGGACCGTCGAAGGTGGCGGCGCCCAGCATGGGCGGGGCGGAGCCGGGGTCGTCGTCGACCGCCGAGGCTGCCGTTGAGGCCGCAACGGCCGAGGCATCTGTCCGTGACGTGGGGCGGGCGGATGCGGATGTGGTGATGGAGGAGGTGCTACCGGCGGTGGGACAGGAGGCAGCGCAGCCGGGAGAGCCACACCCGCAGCAAGACCTATCGGCGGAGCCGGCGGCTACGGTGGAGGGTGGGGTCGTCGAGCCCCCGCCCGTGGTCCCAGAGGAGGAGGTGCCGGCGGTTGAGGGGCCGGCCCCGGCGAAAGGGTCGACCCTGGCCATGGTCGACCTCACCCTCGATGACTCCCCCCTTGACAAGGGGAAGCAGGTGGTGCGAGTCAAGGAGGTCGAGGCCGTGGACTAGGCCAGTCCCTCGGCGGCGGTTGACGGGACCAGAGCTGCGAGTCAAGCCGGTCCCTCCGCACAGCCGGAGAGTGCCCCGGCTAGACCACCGTCGGGGTGGCCGGACATCGCCGCGTTGTCCCTGGAGCGGGCGGAGGAGGAGATACCGCGCTGGGGGGAGCGACCCTTGAGTTCAAAGATGCTTCCAACCCCGGCGCGGACCCCGTCTTCGCCCTGAACGATGCAGACGAGGTGCATCACTGGGAATACCTCGAGGGCCTCCATCGACACATAGATCGATCGCTTCGTGTGGTGACGGAGGCCGTGTCACGAGGCATACGGGACGCCACAGAGGTAAGCTCGGTTTGGTGGTTCTTTTGCTATGCTTTTGTTGTCCTTTTGCTCCCGACTCTTTTGGTTCTAAACTCTTTGGTTTTTCGATCCGTGGTTAGGAGCTCAAGGAACGCTCCCGCCAGAAGTCGCTCTTCATCCGAAATGAGAGCGGCGTGTGGGTGGCGCTTGCCCGGCAACGGGCTCTGGTCGAGGAGGCCAACAAGCGGCTATCTGATCAGAGCGCCTAGATGGCCGAGCTGCGTGTCGCCTACGCGGCGGTCAAGGAGGAGGCGATGCAGGCCTGGGAAGCCGAGGCCGTGGCACGTGAAGACATGACCAAGGCCCGGGAGGAGGCAGCCAAAGCCCGCGAGGATCTCGTGCCCCTTTTAGCATGGGTGAAAGAGCTCGAGGAGGACGTCACCCTGGCCAGCTGGCAACGTGACACCCTCAACGTCCAGATCGGGTAGGTAACCGCTCGCTTCGGGGCCCTGAAGGACGAGGTCGCGGCGCTGAGCGGAGCCGTTCAGGAGAAGGACGTGACTCTTCTAAACACCCGCTAGGAGATCGAGACATTGAGGGTGGCCGTCGTGACAGGGACAACGCTCTCCAAGGGCTCGAGAGGACGTGTGGGGGCTCCGTGACGAGATCGTGGGCTTGCAGACCCATTCCGAGGGTAAGTACTGGTGTTACAGCCTTGGCGTCGAGGCCCCGTATTAGTGCTAATTTAGTTAATTGTTTTCCAGAGTTGGAGAGGGAGCAGCGGGTGGCCCAGGCGGCGGCCAACTCCTTCTAGAGCCTCTTCGAGGCCGAGGCCCAGCGGACCCAGGTGCTCCAGGGCGCGATCGCTTCTGTGTGTGACGACCTGGGGGTCGAGCCCGACACCGACACTGGGGAGGACACCCCGGGGAACTCCTTCATCCGTCGGATGGCGGCGCTGGGCCGCCTTGTCTGGGAAAGGATACGGGACAACCTCCACCACGGCGTGAAGAGAGCGCTGGCCGTCGTTCGGTCTGGGTTCGTGTATGATATGGAGCTTGTTGCTGATGGCTTCATCACCGACCCGGACCGGACGGACGAGGAGAATGAGGACACCTGCTTGGACCTGATTGGAGCCGCCGAGGGGCCAGGAAGACGCTTGGCCAAGCTTTTCGAAGCCGAGGTGGTTCTGCCTGCCGACGACGAGGGCCTGTGAGCCAAATCTGGGCATAGAGGCCCATGTAATAAGTTAGTGGTTTGAATTTTGGCCGTAGTGGCCTAGGAGGCCTTAAAAACTCAGAACGTAAACCTGTGCTGGTTATTTAAGTTTTGTTCGAGCTTTTCTTCCCTTTATTGCTTGAATCACGTTTTTGCATGATTTACTTAGCACGCCGTCGTGCCTTTGAGCGTAAGGGAGTGAGTGGAGGTACCGTAGCCCTGGAGGCGTGAGTGATCTCACGGCTCGACTGCCCTCGAACTCTAGGGTGCTCTTATGGCCTCGCAGATCGTGTAAGAACCTGATTTAAGCGACGAGGGATGTACTCCTTTTCAAAGTTATGAAGCGCCATTAGGTCTACTTAGCGTGCGATCACACCCCTAGGCATGAGGGGTGAGTGGAGGTACTGTAGCCTCAGAGGCGTAAGTGATCTCGCGGCTCGAGAGCCCCTTTGAGCCTTAGGGCGCTCTCGCAGCGTTGTCGACTTAAGCGGCAGTTCTTCAACTTTGAAAAAGAGTACAAGTTTTTTCGGGGACTGGGGGTTCCCCCCTTGTAGCCCCCGAGGGAGGGTCGATTCTAGGGGAGCAGAGTCGATCCTTCCTCATTGTTTGTAAAACAAAAGTTTGAACATTGTTGTATTCCTTATTGATGAGATTGAAAAGAAATTACAGAGCCTCGAGGCTTTTTAAGGGAAAAAGCAATGTAGCTGTTCAATGTTCCAAGCGTTGGTGAGGATTTCACCCTTCTCGTTGAGTAGCTTGTAGGTGCCCGGCTTTAGTACTTCTGCGATGATGTACGGTCCTTTCCACGGGGGCGTGAGCTTGTGCCGTCCCTTGGTGTTCTAGCTTCGACGTAGCACCAGGTCACCGACGTTGAGGTCGCGCCTATAGACGTGTCTATCATGGTAGCGTCGGAGACCTTGCTGGTACCTGGCAGAATGTAACAGAGCCACATCTCGGGCTTCCTCGAGCTGGTCGAGGGTGTCCTCTCTTGCGGCGTCGTTATTTCTCTCGTTGTAGGCTTTTAGCCTTGGGGACCCATATTCTATGTCAGTTGGGAGCATGGCCTCGGACCCATAGACTAAGAAGAATGGAGTGAACCCCATGGCTCGACTCAGCGTTGTTCTTAGGCTCCATAGGACCGAGGGGAGCTCGGCAGCCCATCTCTTCCCATGTTTGTTTAGCTTGTCAAAGATTCTGGGTTTCAGGCCTTGCAGGACCATGTCGTTGACACGTTCCACTTGGCCATTCATTTTTGGATGAGCAACGGCTGACCAGAGCACACAGATGTGGTGGTTGTCGTAGAAATCCAGAAACTTTTTACTAGTAAACTAGGTGCCATTGTCCGTGATGATACAGTTGGGAACCCCAAAGCGGTGGATGATGTCGGTGAAAAAGAGCACATCTTGCTCAGACCTGATGCTGGTGATAGGGTGGGCCTTGATCCACTTGGAGAATTTGTCGATGGCAACGAGCAAGTGGGTGAAGCCGCCGGTTGTCCTTTTCAAGGGTCCGACAAGGTCGAGCCCCCAAACGGCAAATGGCCACGTGATGGGTATGGTTTGCAGGGCATGTGCTGGAAGATGGGTCTGTCTCATATAGTACTAGCAACCTTTGCAGGAGCGTACTAGCTTGACAGTGTCGGAGACCGCGGTTGGCCAATAGAAACCTTGTCGGAAAGCATTTCCGACAAGGGTTCGAGGCGCTGCGTGGTGACCGCAAGCCCCCGAGTGTAGATCATCGAGCAGGTCTCTGCCTTCCTCATTTGTGATGCAACGTTGGAGGACACCAGTAGGGCTGCGGCGGTACAGCTCCCTATTGTCACCAAAGATCATAAAGGTTTTGGCCCGGCGAGCGATCCGTCGAGCCTCGGTCTTATCCGAGGGGAGGTCCCCTCGGATGAGATGGTCGAGGTACGGATCACGCCAGTCAGGCTCGGGGTTAGATGGTGGGGTCGAGCCTTCCACCTGCATGGCCTCAGCCCCGGTCGAGGGGGCTCCTGCCTCAGGTGAGGGGTCGAGTGACAGCCCGTCATCCCTTCCTTCCGACCCAAGGTCGACGGATGGTTGCTGGAGATCTCTTGCGAACACGTCTGGTGGAACCGTGGTTTGATTGGATGCGATTTTCGCCAGTTTATCGGTGGCCTCATTATACCTGCGTGCGATGTGGTTGAGCTCGAGGCCGTGAAACTTGTCCTCGAGACGCCGCACGTCTTGGTAGTAGGCTTCCATCTTGGGGTCACGGCAGCTCGAGCTCTTCATGACCTGATTGATCACAAGCTGGGAGTCGCCTCGAACGTCAAGGTGTCGGACCCCAAGTTCGATGGCAATTCTTAGACCCGTGACGAGTGCCTCGTATTTGGCGACATTGTTTGACGCAGGAAAATGAAGCTGGATGACGTAGCGCATGTGAACTCCAAGGGGGGAGATGAAGATCAAACCCGCGCCTGCTCCTGTTTTCATCAATGACCTGTCGAAGTACATGGTCCATAGCTCAGCCTGGAGCTGTACCGGGGGGAGTTGAGTATCGGTCCACTCCGCCAGGAAATCTGCTAACACCTACGATTTGATAGCTTTGTGTGGTGCATAAGAGAGGGTCTCGCCCATGAGCTCGACTGCCCACTTGGCGATTCTACCCGAGGCTTCCCGATTCTGGGCTATCTCTCCCAGGGGGAAAAAAGAAACCACAGTCACCGGGTGGCCCTCGAAGTAGTGACGGAGTTTGCGCCGTGTCAAGACGACGGCGTATAGCAGCTTTTGGATCTGTGGGTAACGTACCTTAGTTTCCGAGAGCACCTCGCTAATGAAATAGTCTAGCCTCTGGACGAGCAAGGTATGTGCTTCCTCGGCCCTCTCGACAACCAAGACCGCGCTGACTACTTGTGTTGTCACAGCGACATAAAGTAGAAGCAGTTCTCTTGGGGTTGGAGGGACGAGGATTGGTGAATTAGAGAGTGTAGCTTTGAGCTTTGCAAGAGCTTCTTCGGCCTCGAGGGTCTAGGAAAAGTGCTCTGATTTCTTCAGGAGGCGGTACAGAGGGAGCGCTTTTTCGCCGAGGTGCGAAATGAAACGGCTGAGCGCCGCCAAGCAGCCCGTGATCCTCTGTACGCCCTTCAGATCTCGGATGGGGCCCGTCTTGGTTATCGCAGTGATTTTTTCTGGGTTGGCCTCGATGCCACGCTTAGACACGATGAACCCCAAAAGCATATCTCGAGGAACGCCAAAGACGCATTTCTCAAGATTGAGCTTGATGTTTTTTGCCCGGAGGCACTTTAATGCAACGTCAAGGTCGTTTATCAAATCATCAGCTTGTTTGGTCTTGACAACGATGTCATCGATGTAAGCCTCGACGGTTGGTCTGATGTGTTCCCCAAAAACGTGCTGCATGCATCGCTGGTACGTAGCCCCTGCGTTCTGGAGACCGAAAGGCATCGTAACGTAGCAATACATGCCGAATGGGGTAATGAATGAAGTCACGAGCTGGTCGGACTCTTTCATTTTAATCTGGTGGTAGCCGGAGTATGCATCTAAGAATGAGAGAGTTTCACATCCCGCAGTAGAATCAATGATTTGATCAATACGTGGCAAAGGAAAGGGAACTTTTGGACATGCTTTATTTAAACTAGTGTAGTCTACACACATCCTCCACTTCCCACTCTTTTTCTTAACTAATACAGGATTAGCTAGCCACTCGGGATGATGAACTTCCTTGATGAACCCGGCCTCCAGCAGTTTGTGTATCTCCTCACCGATGACCTTGCGCTTCTCCTCGTCGAAGCGACGCAAGCGTTGCTTCACCGGTTTGGAGCTGGCCCAGATCTCCAAGGCATGCTCGGTGACTTCCCTGGGTATGCCCAGCATATCCAAGGGACTCCACGCAAAGATGTCGATGTTTGCACGGAGAAAGTCGACGAGCACTGCTTCCTATTTGGGATCGAGGGTGGCGCTGATGCTCAGCGCCTTTCCCTTGGGATCAGCAGGGTCGAGGGCACGAGCTTGACGTGCTCCGCGGGCTCAAAGCTACCGGCATGGCGCTTTGGGTTAGGAATCTCATTGGCCAGACCGTCGAGGTCCGCTGCCAAGGTCGCCGACTCCAAAACAGCCTCGCCGTGCTCGACACACTCGACGTAGCACTCATAGGCGTGTTCGTATGAGGGCCCTATAGTGATGACACCGTTTGGGCCTGACATCTTGAGCTTGAGGTAGGTGTAGTTCGGGACCGCCATGAACCTGGCATAGCATGGGCGCCCAAGGATAGCATGGTATGTTCCACGGAATCCGACCACTTCGAAAGTGAGAGTCTCCTTTCTGAAGTTCGAAGGAGTGCCAAAGCAGACAGGCAGATCGACCCGGTCGACAGGTTCCGCCCATTTCCCTGTCACAACTCCGTGGAAACCCCTAACGCTAGGTTGGAGGCGCGTCCTCTCAACCCCCAAGAGGTCGAGGGTCTGAGCGTAGATGATGTTGAGGCTGCTCCCGCTGTCCATGAGTACCTTGGTGAGGCGCGTGTTGGTGATGATGGGATCAACAACGAGTGGGTAGACTCCTGGATTGGGGACATAGTCAGGATGGTCATCACGGTCGAAAGTGATGGCCACCTCAGACCAGTCAAGGAAGTGGGGGACCGCCGGCTGTACGGAGAAAACCTCACGTCGCTCTTGTTTGTGCTGGCGCGTCGAGAGATGGGTCGAGGGTCCTCCGTAGATCATGAAGCAGTCGTGGATCTCGGGGAATCCCCCATCCTTGTCGTCGCCCTTGGGATCTTCCTTCTTATCGTCCTTCTTGACGCCTACGCCTTCAAAGTACCTACGGAGCATGTGATAGTCCTCGAGGTTATGGTTTGTGGGTCCCTTATGGTAGGGACATGGCTCTTTGAGCATTTTGTCGAAGATGCCCCCGCTGGGGGGGCCTCGAGGTTTCTTGCGCTCGACGGCAGCGACAAGTTCATCTGCTAGGGCCTCGAGCTTGCCCTGCTGGTTCTTCTTCTTTCTCCGGTTGTTCCTCTTGGAGCCCCGGTTGGAGCCCGTGGGATCATCGACCTTCTGCTTCCCTTTGTCCTGGTCGCCGCCAAAGATAGCACCAACCGCCTCCTCACCGGCAGCAATGTTGGTGATGATGTCCATCAGTCCGTTGGCAGTGAGTGGGGTGTTATGGCCCAACTCTCAGACCAACTCTTTGTAGGTGGTTCCAAAGAGGAAGGCCATGATCACGTTAGAGTCGGTGATGTTGGGGAGTTTGGTGCGTTGCCTGGAGAAGCGCCGGATATAATCCTGGAGGGATTCACCTGGCTTTTGCTTGCAACTCCGGAGATCCCATGAGTTGTCGGGGCGCACGTAGGTCCCCTTGAAGTTTCTCTCGAACACCCTCACGAGATCGTCCCAGTCGTGGATCTGCCGAGGTGGGAGATCCTCGAGCCAGGCTCGAGCGGTGTCGGAGAGGAACAGGGGGAGTTGTCGGATGATGACCCGGTCATCGGTAGCCCCGCCCAGCTGACACGCCAAGCGGAAATCAGCGAGCCAAAGTTCGGGTTTGGTTTCGCCGTTGTACTTGGTGAGAGTCGTGGGAGGGCGGAACCGAGCTGGGAGTATCATCTCGCGGATAGCCTTACTGAAGACCTGAGGGCCCGACGGCTCAGGTGAAGGGCTACGATCTTCTGAGTTGTCGTAGCGCCCGCCTCTGTGCACGTGGTAGCCTCGAGCCACACCGTCACCGTGTTTGCGCGTGCGTCGCTCGATGATGTTGCCATGGGTGTCTCGAGGTTCGTGGTCATCGGCGATGCTCTCAGGGGCAGGAGCCATCCGATTCCATCGGGCAGGTTCGGGATGAACCGAGGCCTCTCTCTCCTATTGGGAGGGCTCGGCGAGCCGCTCCGAGGCAGGCTCGCGTCGCCTCGAGGCAGAGCTCTCGGCCTGCTGCATAGCAACGGTCTCGAGGAGTTCTCGGATTTCAACTCGAGCTCGACGGGTGTCAGGGTTTGACGGCTCGAGCATGTTGCGGAGGAGCATGGCGGTGGTGACGACGTTCTGGCTAGCTCGAGCAAAAACCGAGGGGTCGACCACCCGGTCCTCGTCGATGCAACGATTGACGTCGCGAGCTCTCTCACGAGCTCTCCCGCCAAGTGCGTGTGCCACACGCTCACGCTCAAGGGTTTGTTAGAGTAGGTGCTAGTTTTCTCGTTCCTCGTCGAGCCTGTCCTGCAACTCGCGAATTTGCTCGAGCTGCATTCCTTGATCCGCAAGGAATTGAGGATCATCTCGCTCGACAGGGAGCTCGACATGAGGTGGCGTGTGCCTTCCTTCAACTGGCTCCTCATCCTCCGATTTCGACACGCTGGCCCCGTCGATGTTGAAGCACTCGTGGGTCAGATCGTAGGTGTCATCAGCCGAGTCGGAGTCAGGGGCGCCGAAGTAGTAATATGATGGAGGAATGTGGGCCGTTGCAAATCATCTCTGGGGTTGCAACGTTGAGAAGCAGTCACACGGGGCTCTATTTCTGGGGTCTTCGTAGAGTCCAGATACTCAGAAGCCGGCGTGGATGCAACAAGGTCCAGAGTGGAGCGTAGATGGTGCCCGGGGAGTTCCTCATAAGCGCTCATGCTAGTGCTCGCAGAGGAAGCGTACACCCGGGCAACCGGGTCTAGCCCAAACGGGAATGGTGATGGAGATGTCGTTGTTCTCGCCGAAGCGGTTGGTCTGGGCAGCGGCGGTGTTTCACCGGATGGTTGAGCAGTAGAATTCTCCGTTAGCATCTTACCCTCAGCCAAGCTCATCCTACCCAGACCCTCAACGAGGAAATCTGGGTTGGCGTCTGGCTGAGAGGCGCCGGATCGGGGAATCCCACCACCCTTCGTGAGGTGAAGACGACGGTTGCGCCGGGCTCGTCGTCGTCTGGCGGCTCGTGCCTATCAAGAGCGATGATACTGGCGCAGTGCTCCCCTAGGCTGGGAGAGCTCATAATCCTCGTTGGTCGGGTGCCTGGGCGGGAGGAGGACCATATCATAGCCATAGTCAAGCGACATGAACTCCAAACTCCCGAACCAGATCACCATGGCCAACGGGATAGGGCGTTCGGGGTCAGCCATCTAGGGAAAATGGCGGGAAAACGATGTTGGCACGCAGCGGTCCCCTACCTGGTGTGCCAACTGTTGGTGTTCGGTCCTGTGGGGGTCCTAAACCGACGAGTGAGTGCTGTGTGTCCCTTTCCTGGATGGTGATGCAAGGAGAACACATGGGGGTTTATCCTGGTTCGAGCAGAAGAAGGCTCTACGTCTAGTGGGGGGAAGAGATTTGTATTTCCTTGCACCGAGGTGCTTGTGTAGGGGTTACGAGCTTGCGAGAGAGGGTGGCGAGCCCAAGTCTCAAAGAGGGAAAAGAAGAGTACAAGGGTGATTGCTTGAAATGTTGATCTCTGTTTTGGGAGCTTTGGATTGCTGGCACTTGGCTTTGGACTTGTGTCTTGCCTGTTGTCCTTGTCCCCTTGTAGGGTCCTGGCCTGCCCTTTTATAGGGTAAGAGGAGGCCAGGGCACCGGGGAACCTTGAGGTGATGTTTTGTCGATCCCTGTAGTAGTGACTGTAGCGACGTGCCCTAGGAATGGCCGGCCATCCCTAGGCATCGCGGTGACATTGGGGATGAGACGGCAAAATGACCCGAAGCACCGTGCCATGCCTGCCTTTCTTCCCTGTCGAACTGCGCTAGGCGTCGAGGCTGGGTCGAGGCCGGGTCGATGCCGGACGGATAAGACCGAATCCCCGAGATTGCGGAATACGGGCCTTGTCGTATCCTCCCTCGAGGGTGTCTGGCGACAAACAATACTCGGTAAGGTGTGTATAGTGATAGGTTTCACCCCCCATCATGGGATGGGCGGTAAAACAGTGAGGACTGACACCGACGTTGCTCCCACATCGATCCTGGTTGCGGCCATGTCGGTAGGTGGTAGTAGGTAATCGCATTAAATGCTCTGACTTTTGTCTTGGGGCACGTGAATTGAGCGGGTCAAGTGCTCCGACCCGGGGTCACATGAGTCAGAGTTTTTTCGACGGGCGTACGAGCCTCGTGCGAGTCGGAGTGCGATCGAGGTGCTCCATCGAGCTAGCCTCGTACGAGTCAGAGTTTGGAGCGCGGTCGAGGCGCCTTTTAGTATGGGATGGGGCACGGTCGAGGCGTTCCCGTCAGGGGTGCTTCGTACGAGTCGGAGTCGGAGCACGATCGAGGCACTCCGTTGAGCTGGCCTCGCACGAGACGGACCCTGTACGCGGCCAAGACGTGATGCCTTTCGCTGTGGTTTAATTGTTTTGTTTTTTATTATCGTTGGTTGTAGGTACCCCCATACTGTTGGTACCGACACGTGTATACAGGTGCACGGCGTGGAGAGACACAACCTGTTCGTGTCGTTAGCGCCTAGAGTCGAGCACTCGCAGAGCGTGGAGCCACCACCGCGGAATGTGGAGCGGTGCTATGTGCACGTCGAGGATGACCACGACTTCAGGGCCCGGGCAGGAACAGGAAAGAGTCTAGTCGCTACCGACCAATCGAAGAAGAGGGCCATAAGCTCCTAGGTAAACGAGAGCCCAAAAGACTCGACCAGGAAATGCCGTCGGACCATGTGGGATTGGTCAAGGATGAAACGGAGGAGGACGCGAGCGCCTACATGCTCAATCCTCGAAGAAAGAGGAGCGAGCAGACAATGCAGGGGGGATCGACCCCACCAGTAAAGGGGCTGCAAGAAGGCCAGACGCCGCCAGTGGGGCCGACACCAAGCATGAGGACAGCTGAAGAGGAAGCCAGGCCGCTACCACAAGATGGAGGCCAGGGTTCCTCCGCCCAGCGCTCAAGCCAGGGGCAACCGCGGCATCGTGCCTTTACCACCATACATCGGAGCTCAGATCTGTAAGTTCCTGAAAACTCATTTAAATAGTGCATCAATAGTATTAGCGTGCATATAATTAAAAAGGTAAATGTTCTATTGTCACGTGCTAGCTCGGCATCAACGGAGAGACCCGAGCAACTGGCCACCGCTGGGGCAACCGAGTTGACCACCACCACGACATCCGCCAAGCAACCGGTGGGTTAGACCACCAGGGCGGTGGAGCTGACAACGAGCAAGGATGCTGTCAATGTGGCAAACACGGAAGTGCCCGAGCAGGTGCCTGAGCAGGTGCCCGAGCACGAGGCACCGGAGCAGGTGGTGCCCGAGCAAAGTCTTCCGGGTCCACTGAGTGAAGGGCAAGTCCTTGAGACCAATTAGAGCATGCCCGAGCAGACCACAGCCACCACGAACTCGATGCAAGGTGGTCTGCCTAATGCCATAGCTTGAGGAAAATCAGCGGTGACATCGTCGATTACCACACTGAACCAAGAGCGAAAGCAAGCCGATGCCGAGCAAGCGGCAGAGTCTGATGACGACGTCGTCGAGGAAATCCAGGGGCACCCACAAGACGGGCGTCAACATGTATACATCTGCCGTGAACGTGGAGACCATTATGTCTGCCACGAGGAGATCTCCATTAATGAGGAGACGGCGAAAGTGGAGCGGGCGGCAAGACGACTCATCGGAGAAGTACAGGTAGGAGGACTCCGTGATCACTGTCGTAGACCAGCCTTAGTTTGTGGACACACATAAATGATATTATATGTGATTTGCAGGGCCTCGTGAAGACTGCAAAGTACCGAAAACGGTGCTTTGACAAAATTCAAGGCATCTCCGAAGACAACAAGGAGCTAACGGTTGAAGTAGATCGTCTGCGTAAGCGGCTTGAGACTACTGAAAAGGACCAGACGGAGCTCGAGTCGTAAAGGCTCAATGCTGTCCTTTAGCTTGGTCAGAAAGAGCAGGAAAGGGCAGGTAACTTATCTTAGCCGCGCACGTCCAAACACTAAAAAATACTGTTGATACGTACTGATGTGTCTCCTAGAGCATGTTGTAGACCTGGCAGAGGAAGTCACCAGGCTTCGAACGAAAAACACGCGCATGGCCGAGGAGTGTGCCCGATTATCAGCGGAGAATACCCGGCTGGTAGAGGACCACGCACGGCTCCGAAACCAGTCGATGAAGATAACCGAGGAGGTGAAGACCAGAAACCAAGAGATATCCATTAAGTGGCCACTTTGCTGATCATGGTTTCATGACTCAATGTATGTCCTTTGGCGTTGTGTTGACCAAAATACCCTTCTACAGCCTTAAAGACCAATGCCAAGAAGCATATTGTAGAGATCCAGAAGGACCGCGACCTCTGGAAGGATCGCTGCGTGCAGATGGTGTGGGGGATCGGGCCAGTGCTCGACTTGCTCAATCCGGGACTGCCACCAACCGAACAGCGAGCCCAGCAGCTAGGAGTAATAGACAAATGTCAACTCGTCTGGGGTTGGCTTCAGCAGTTCGTGAAGGAGGCCGAAGAGTTTGCGGGCGCCCATGTGCTAAGCATGGTGCGCGTGCATTATCCCCTGATCGAATTCATGCACTTCACGAAGGGCTACCCCAAGAAGTCGGCGTGCAGGAAGCGGGAGAGCTGTGGGGCCAGTTATCTGAGCTGGCAGCGATGATAATCGGCGATATAAACCTGTGCGGAACACCAACGCCACCGTCGCAAGGAACACCGACGACGTCTGCTCTGGGGTCTTCAAGCCGACCACCTAGGACTGCGGTCTCGACCAGCCAATCCCAGGCCAGGCAATCTTCAAGCAAGGAGCAGCCAGAGCCTGCGGTCACGACCAGCCAAACTCCGGCGGCTCAAGCTCAATCAGCGGAGGCAGCGCCACAGCCATAGATAGGTGGTAATCACGAGCCAATCCCAGCTCGAGCACTGACCTTCGAGTAGCTGGTTACTTGTAGCTATAGAGCAGATAATAGTTTAGTTTATTGTAAACTTGTACCTCATCAAGCAAGCTTGTAATAAAGTATTATTGCAACAATGTAAGCTTGTGTTGTTTTTTTGTCTAAAAAACATGTTAAGCTTGTATATTGTGTTTGATCGATAACTAAGTTAGAACGTACAAGTGTTCTAGTTTAGTTGTAACAATTGGTAGACACGTCATCTTGTGAATCCGTACGGCCCTGGTCAGACATGTGGTCTGAGAGTGAAGCGCGGAGCTTGTACACTCATAAGAGCACATAGATCCGATCAGAGAGCAACTGCTGACCACCCAGAGCGTAGAGAGCGGGTCCCGTGCACACGTAGGATGAGGCGGGAGACAGGGCTAGCTCCGAGAACTCGAGAAGAAATGGTGGTCTGTCAACTGGCTTATTTGTAAAATATTAGTTAGAGAGTAGTCTCCAAACAAACATATTAAAGTTTTCGGGAAAAAATATAATTGCTTTATTGAAATAATCAAAGTACAAGAAGGGTACATATCTTTATTTATGCGCTCTATGGGTAGAAATGCCTAAGCTTGTCAATATGCCATGAGTTGGGTACTTCAGTACCGTCAAGGTGAGCCAGCCTGTATGAAGTAGGCCGGGTGACTTCGATGACCTCAAACGGTCCTTCCCAAGGAGATGAGAGCTTGTGCATGCCTTCTTGGTTTGTTTTCCACTTCAAGACCAGGTCCCCGACTATGAAGAGACGTTCTTTGACATTCCTGTTGTAGTATTTGTGTAGTACAGCTAGGTACTTGGCTGTACGTACACAGGAGTTAAGCCGTCATTCTTCAGAGCAGTTGACCTCGAGTTCACATGCTTCATCAGACCTGTCTTTAGCAAAGTTCTCAACACGCGGTGATCTGAAAGTGATATCTATAGGGAGTACTGCTTCTACGCCATAGACCATGAAGTATGGGGAGGCGCCAGTGTTGCGACTAGGCTGGGTTCGCTGTCTCTAGACCACAGCCGGTAATTCTTTAAGCCATCTTCCAGGAGCTTTGTCATTTTCCCTATACAACCGCTTCTTCAACGTGTCGAGGATCATGCCATTGGCCCTTTCGACCTGCCAATTAGCTCTGGGATGCGCTACTGACATGTATTTCACAACTATGCTCCTTTCATCGCAGAAGTCCCATAATACACTGCCAGTGAACTAAATCCCCAGGTCTATAATTATGCTGTTGGGGAGGCCAAAACGGTGTATAATCTGATCAAGGAACTCAACCGCCTTCTCTGATGATGCCTTGGTTAAAGGCATGTACTCTATCCATTTGGAAAACTTATCAATCAACACGAAGACACATTTGAAGTTACCAGGGGCCGGCTTGAAGGGACCAATCATATTCAGTACCCAACATGCGAAGGGCCAGGAGGCTGGTATGGTCTGGATCTCATGTGCTGGTATGTGTATACGTTTGGTGAAAAACTGACATCCGTCGCAGCGGCGAACCAACTTCTCTGCATCGGCCATGGCAGACGGCCAGTAGAAACCTGCTCGGAAAGCTTTGCCGACCAGGGTCCAAGAGGCGTTGTGATTGCCGTAAGTACCACTGTGAATTTTATGGAGCAGTTGAATACCTGCTTCTCGAGTGATACATTTCATCAGAACTTCCTCCTTTGCATTTTTATGCATCAGGACACTATCGACCAGTAGGTACTACTTACTGCGGTGCATGAGCCGCTCGTTCTCTGTTCGATCAGCATAACCGGTCCCATCTTGTAAAAACTTGATAAAAGGTACTCTCCAATCATCAGTGTTAGTGGTCGGAGGTACTGCAGGTGTTGTTGGAGAGGATTCCGTAGTGCTCGGAGGGGGAACCGTACCCACCAGAGGCTGGTTTGGAGGCTTCTCGACCACCTGATCTGCTTCTTCCTTGATGGACGGTTTAACAAGGTCCTAGATGAACACGCCATGTGGGACTTGAGCTCGAGATGACCCTAACTTAGACAGCTCATCGACTGCTTGATTTTTGTCCTGGACCACATGTGTGTACTCGATGCCATAGAATTTGCCTTCTAACTTTCTGATTTCTTTGCAATAAGCATCCATCTTCTCGCTAGACGTGTCCCAGTCTTTGTTAAGCTGGTTAATGACTAGGGCCGAATCACCATAGACGTGGAGATGTTTTACGCCAAGCTCAACCGCAATCCACATGCTGTGGAGGCAAGCCTCGTATTCTGCAGCATTGTTAGATGCAGGAAAATAAATTCTGAGGACGTAGCGGAGCTGTTCGTTGGTTGGTGAGATAAAGAGCACGCCTGCTCCTGCGCCATCGATGTTCAGGGAGCCATCGAAATACATCTTCCAATATTCGACTGGCCCCTGATCGGGAGGTGCGCTAAGGTCTATCCATTCGACGATAAAGTCCACCAGAGCCTGAGACTTGATGGACGTGCGACCCTAGAACTCGATTGAATAAGGGCATAATTCTGTTGCCCACTTGACGATGCGTCCATTAGCGTCCTTATTTCGAATGATGTCTCCCAATGGGAAATTAGTCTTGACAACCACCCGATATCCGTCGAAGTAATGTTTCAACTTTTGGGATATAATCAGGATGGCGTAGATCAGCTTTTGAACTTGCGGGTACCTGGCTTTGGACTCATTGAGCACCTCGTTGATGAAGTAAACAGGGCGCTGGACTTTGTACACGTGGCCGGGTTCCTCACGCTCGACCACGATGACTGTGGAGACCACGCAATCGGTGGCCGCAATGTAGAGAAGAAGAACGTCGTCTTTCTGAGGGGCTGTAAGGACTAGAGGAGAGGTTAAGAATTCTTTGAGCTACGTGAAGGCAGCATGAGCTTCTTCCGACTAGACGAACTTCTCCGAAGCCTTGAGTAACTTGAAGAAAGGCAGGCCCTTTTCGCCTAGTCATGAGATGAAACGGCTTAAGGCGGCCATACATCCAGTGAGCTTCTGGATATCCTTGACGTTTTTGGGTGGCTGCATATCCAAAACAGCCTTTACCTTTGTCAGGTTGGGGCGTATGCCATCGTAGCTGACGGCGTTGCCCAATAATATACCAGATGGGACTCCGAAGATGCACTTCTTTGGATTAAGCTTCTATTGGTACTTGTTGAGAGCCGTGAAGGTACGCTAGAGATTGTCGACCAGGGTGTGAGCCTTCCTGGTTTTTACGACCACATCATCGACGTAGGCTTCGACCAGATCATCCTTGATCTCATTAGCAAGGCAGTGCTGGATAGCACGCTGGTACGTGGCCCTCGCGTTCTTAAGCCCGAACGACATAGTCGTGTAGCAGTAGGCACCGAACGGTGTAATGAAGGACATCTTGATCTGATCATCCTTGTTGAGAGCGATCTGGTGATAACCAAAGTAGCAATCAAGAAAGGACAGCAGCTCGCAGCCGGCTGTGGAATCAATGACTTCATCTATGCGAGATAAGCTGAAGGGGTCTTTAGGGCAGTGTTTGTTGAGATCAGTATAATCAATGCACATTCTCCATTCATTATTCTTTTTGCGTACAAGGACCAAGTTGGCTAACTAGTCCGGATGATACACTTCTTTAATAAATCCAGCTGCTAAAAGTCGAGTAACTTCTGCCCTAATAGCCTCCTTTTTGTCACGAGCGAACCATCGTAGCTTTTGCTTGATAGGTCTTGCGGTCTTTGAGACGTTCAAGGAGTGCTCGATCAGGTGCCGAGGAACACCGGGCATGTCAGCGGGTTTCCACACGAACACGCTTACGTTATTCCTCAGAAACCTGACGAGCACGTCTTCCTATTTAGGATCCAGGTTGGCCCCGATAAGGGTCGTCTTGCTGGGAGCGTCGTTGACCAGCTGAATCTCCTTGTGCTCGTTGGACTTGATGTGCTTCCGTGGTGCTTGGCGCTCTGGGATCTCCAGTTGGCTGGCAGGAATCTTGGAGGCATCGACCAGGGTTTGCTCCATGCGAATTGAGAGGTCGGTGGCCTCTGCCACCTTAAAGCTTTCCTCTTCACAGGTGTAGGCAGTGTAAACATTGCCTCTGAGAGTAAGGACGCCCTGCTCGGTAGGCATTTTGAGCACCAGGTAAGAGTAGTGCGGTACAACCATAAACTTGGTGAGCGTTGGTCGACCAAGGATGGCGTGGTAAGTACCCTCGAAGTCCGTGACCATGAAGTTAACATAGTCGGTGCGAAAAGTGGTTTGGATTGTCGAATTACACAGGGAGCGTGATTTTCCCAAGAGGTATGGAGCTCTGTCTGGGAAGGACACCCCAGAACTGTGCATTGTATGGCTTGAGATCAGCCTGAGTTAGTTTAAGAGTAGGCAAACTACTGCGAAACAAGATGTCGATAGAACTGCCACCGTCCACGAGCACCCTCTCGAACCAAACACTGTTGATGCAGGGGTCGAGGACGAGGGGAAAATGACCAGGTTCTAGAATTGCCACCCACCGGTTTGCTCGGCTGAAGGAGATTTTGCGGTGGGACCAAGCCGGGAGCCTGGGATCGGAGATGAGGTCGTCGGTGTTGACGACGCTCAAGCAGGCCCGCTTCAGCAGCTTGTGTTCACGCTTGGATTCTAAAGACACCTTTCTGCCAAAGATGGAGTGGACGGTTTTGGTGGGATTGACATATTAGTGATGAGGATTTCTATCCTATTCATCATCATCATCATCATCACCGTCATGCCGTGGTCCATCGCCAATGGCCTTTGGAGCATTATCATTAGCAAGTTGCTTGGCGTAGATGTTCTTGAGGAAGCGGCAGTTCTCCATGGTGTGATTGGACTTAGGATGGATCTGGCAAGGACCCTTCAAAGCTTTGTTGTAATCCTCTTGATAGTCATGGCGACCAGCAGGTTTCTTGACCGCGTTGACCTCATGGTCGTCTTCACGGGGACGCTTGCCTCTGTAATCACCGCGATTATTGGGCCACCGATCACGATTATCTCGGCGGTCATGATTGTTGTTGTTGCGCTGGTCGCGATGTTCGCGGTTGTTGTTCTGACCATGGTCATCGGGTTTATCGTCCTGGCGCGGTGGGTGCTCAGGGCGTGATGACCCACCCACGTCTTCCTTAATGATCTTCTTAGCGTCATCGACATCCGCGTAGTTCTTGGTAGTAGCGAGGAGCTCAGAGATCATAGATGACCGTTTTTGGAGCAACTTGCTTCTGAGGGCATCGTGGTGGCGAAGGCCTTTGATGAAAGCTGAGACTGCTTCGTCATGAATGATTCTTGGGATCTTGAGACGCATATCCGAGAAGCATCGGATGTAGTTGCGTAGCGGCTCGCCTGCTTGGTCATGTATGCGCTCGAGGTCGTACTTGTTGCCTGGCTGGTCACATGTGGCGATGAAATTGTCAATGAAGGCTTGCCAAAGGTCCGACCAGGTATCGAACTGGTTCTCTAGGAGGCTGAGAAGCCATTGATGACCTACCTGATCAAGAACAACTGGAAGATAGTTAGCCATTACGTGCTCATCACCTGTGGCAGACCGGACGATGATCTCATAGAGCATGACCCAGCTTTCGGGGTTCTCCTTGCCGTCATATTTCCTGAGCTTCTCAAGCTTGAAATTCCTTGGCCAGACGACTTGTCGGAGATGAGGAGTAAACTGTTTGAGACCCGGGGGCTGTGTTCGGTGTCATACTGGATGCGGCGCACGTTCTCATGGGCCTAGCGGTCATTAGTAGGACTAGTGATGTGACTGTGGACGTTGCGAGGAGGAAGACGGTGATGGAGATCGCGAGGAGGGTTCTGGTCGACCTCTTGATCTCGATTGCCGCGACGATTGCGGTTGTTGTCGCGATGACCTCGACCACCTTCTTGTCCGCCCTCGTCACCGCTGCTACCACCGCCATCGCCGCCGCTGCCACTGCGACAACCACGTGGGGGATTGGGTGGGGGCAGATCATCGCGATGTTGATGACTTAGATGCTCTGAAGCGCGGGAATGATGGCTCCGACTAGATGCGATGGACGTGCTTGTAGCAGCTCGGGCTCGCTGGGCGAGCTCGACGGTTTGGCCCATAGCGGTGGTTAGATATGCATTGATGTCTTCGCGAACCACGTGGTTTTCTGGCATGTCTAGTAATCGGTCCAGGTTGGCCATGGCGATGGCCATGTTGGCACTTGGGGTCCTGAAAACTTGCCTATCGCCTACTCTATCAAAGGCGTTAGCCAGATCTCGAGGTCGGGGTCCCCTGTGACGTGCTTCTTCTTCTTCGGCCTCATGCTGACGGCGTTCGGCGCGGTCGGCGTTATGCTGTTCACGAAGTTACCGTTGCTCGTTAGTTTCTATCACGACTGCGGGCTCGTCATTGCTGACGTTGAGCACCATGTCGCCACGTCTTGGTGGAAACCTTGGGATCGGAGAGAAACCCGGAGGGTACGGTATTGGATCCAGACCATATTCGTCGTTTTTGAGGTGTTGAGCCTCGGTGTGAACAAATCATGTAGATCCAGTGCTGGAGTCGCCATCCTCGGGCAGTGTATGAACCGAACTGTCGGTGTTCGGACCCGAGGGGGTCCTAAACCAATGAGTAAATGTTGCATGTCTCTTTCCTGGATGGTGATGCAAGGAGAACACACGGGGGTTTATCCTGGTTCGGGCAAAAGAAGGCCCTACGTCCAGCGGGGGGAAGAAGTTTGTATTTCCTTGCACCGAAGTGCTCGTGTAGGGGTTACAAGCATGCGAGAGAGGGCGCCGAGCCCAAGTCTCAAAGAGAGGAAAAAAGGATAAGGGTGGTTGCTTGAGGTATCGATCTCTCGTTTTTCTTCGTTGTCTGTTGTTGTCCAGTCGGGTGCTTCGTTCCTCTTCCTCTCGTAGAGCCCTGGCCTGCCCTTTTATAGGGCGAGAGGAGGCCAGGACGACGGGGAGCCTTGAGGTGATGTTTGGTCGATTCCTATTGAGTTGACTGTAGCGACGTGCCCTGGGAATGGCCGGCCATCCCTGGACACCATGGTGTCGTGGGAGACGAGACGGCGAAATGACCCAGAGCGCCATGCCATACCGTCCTTCCCTTGCCGTTGAACTGTGCCGAGCGTCGAGGTTGGGTCGAGGCCGGGTCGAGACCGGATGGATAAGGCCGAATCCCTGAGATTGCGGAGAACGGGCCTTGTCTTATCCTCCCTCGAGGGTGATCGATGGTAAACAATGCGCGGTAAGGTGGGTATAGTGACAGGTTTCACCTCCCATCATGGGATGGGTGGTAAAACAGTGAGACCTGACACGGGCATTGTTCCCACGTCGATCCTGGTCACAGCCATGCCGGTAGGTGATAGTAGGTAACTGCATTAAATGCTATGGCTTTTGTCCTGGGGTAGGTAAAGAGAAGGAGTCGAGGCGCTCGACCCGGGCTCACGTGAGTCGGAGTTTTTCCCAGTGGGCGGACGAGCTTCGCGCAGGTCAGAGCGCCGTTGAGGTAGCTTGCTGTACGGGATGGGGCGCGGTCGAGGCGCCCCGTCGAGCGGGCCTCGTACGAGTCAGAGCCGGAGCGCGGTCGAGGCGCCCTGTCGAGCGGGCCTCGTACGAGGCGGACAGGATGCGCGGTCGAGGCGGGCTGCCTTTTATTGCGGTGTCAGTCGTTTTAGTTTTTTTACTAGCGATGGGTGTGGGTACCCTGTACTTTTGGTACCGACAGTAGCCCCCGAGCCTTTGGGTGAGTGTGTGATCACTCTCCCAGAGGTTGGTTCGAACTGGAGTCGTAGCGTCGTGATTTTTTCCGGTGGGGGCGCGCGAGCGCACCCGCTGGGTGTAGCCCCCGAGGCCTCGGTGGAGTGCTAGGACTCCTCCGAGGTCTTGTTTTCGGTTTATTAGGGAATGATTCGTTGCGGCCGAGCCCTCGAGCCTCGCGCGCACGAGGTCGATCAGAGTCCCGACCGTCTTTTGTGCGACCCTCACGCTCCTTTTTGAAAAAAGGAGGAGGGGTGGAGAACGTCGTACTACCCTCGTTTGGGCGCGAGTTTCGACGATCTCCGGTGAGCTGCTAGCGGGGGAATTCGAGTGAGAGCCCGTGCCCCATTCGTTAGGGGTCAGCTAGTGGCCCGAAGGCGCTCTCAAAGATGCCAAGGAGTGGTCGTGTGGATCTCGATTCCCTGCGACAGGATTCGAGGGCTCGATGCCTCCCCCGGGGGGATTCCTACGATGACCTCCTCTTTCGGCCTCGAATACGTCCTGGGGTGCCTCGAGAGCGTGGCTCGAGCCCTTGGCCATGTACGGGCACACCCTAGGTCGTCCCTAACTCTGTTGCTCGAGGGCAGCTGTCGAACCCTGGTTAAGGGCCAGCTTTCGTTCCCTCGAGGCTTAGGTTTCTGCGGTCCAGCCCCTGAGCCTCGCGCGCACAAGGTCGATCAGAGTCCCGACCGTCTTTTGTGCGACCCTCACACTCCTTTTTGAAAAAAGAAGGAGGGGTGGAGAACGCCGTACTACCCTCGTTTGGGCGCGAGTTCCGACGATCTCCGGTGAGCTGCTAGCGGGGGAATTCGAGTGAGAGCCCGTGCCCCGTTCATTAGGGGTTGGCTAGTGGCCCGGAGGCGCTCTCAAAGATGCCAAGGAGTGGTCATGTGGATCTCGATTCCCTGCGACAGGATTCGAGGGCTCGATGCCTCCCCCGAGGGGATTCCTATGACGACCTCCTCTTTCGGCCTCGAATACGTCCTGGGGTGCCTCGAGAGCATGGCTCGAGCCCTTGGCCATGTATGGGCGCACCCTGGGTCATCCCTAACTCTGTTGCTCGAGGGCAGCTGTTGAACCCTGGTCGAGGGCCAGCTTTCGTTCCCTCGAGGCTTAGGTTTCTGCAGTCAAGCCCCTGAGCCTCGCGCGCACGAGGTCGATCAGAGTCCCGACCGTCTTTTGTGCGACCCTCATGCTCCTTTTCGAAAAAAGGAGGAGGGGTGGAGAACGCCGTACTACCCTCATTTGGGCGCGAGTTCCGACGATCTCCGGTGAGCTGCTAGCGGGGGAATTCGAGTGAGAGCCCGTGCCCTGTTCGTTAGGGGTCAGCTAGTGGTCCGGAGGCGCTCTCAAAGATGCCAAGGAGTGGTCGTGTGGATCTCGATTCCTTGCGACAGGATTCGAGGGCTCGATGCCTCCCCCGGGGGGATTCCTACGACGACCTCCTCCTTTGGCCTCGAATACGTCCTGGGGTGCCTCGAGAGCGTGGCTCGAGCCCTTGGCCATGTATGGGTGCACCCTGGGTCGTCCCTAACTCTGTTGCTCGAGGGCAGCTATCGAACCCTGGTCGAGGGCCAGCTTTCACTCCCTCGAGGCTTATACCGGGCTCGGGGCCCGTTTCCCAGATATCTGGGAATATCCGTCCGCGGAACCCTCCCTCGCCCGTTAGCCGGGCGCGTCTTTTGGGGGAGGTGAGATCGGTGCGGTAGTGGGCGACGTGGCGTACAGTTACGACGTGGGGGACGGCCACGTGCCCGACTCCTGCGAGATGTAAGGAAACGGTTAGGTGGGCGCATTTAATGCGGGAAACTGTTCCTACCTTTTCGCGCGGCTGTTGGGCTTCCGCCTGGGCATATAAAATCAAAGCCTGGGGGTCTGCGTTCCCCTCCGTTCCCTTGCGCTCCTGCATTCTTCTGCCTCAGACAACCCTTGCCTTATCGCGCTCTGTGCCCACATCACTGTCGCCACCGCGTCCTCTTCGTCCACCCCCCCTTTCGACAACACCGATGGCAGGAAAGAGCCAGATCCTCCCTGCCGACGACTGGGCCGCTTCCTCGGTGACGGAGAGGAGGTTGGAAGAATTGGTCGAGGACGGGCTACTGCGGCCGAGGACGAGCCGGTCGCAACCGGAGTGGATCGTGCCGCCCCCTGCCTACCGGGAGCCAGCACCCCCTGAGGGGTACGTGGTGAGCTTCGTCTGCTTCCACGAGCGGGGGTTTGGCGTGCCGGCGTCCGTCTTCGTGCGCGCGCTCCTCCACTACTACCAGGTGGAGCTTCACCACCTTTCCCCCAACGCCGTCGCGCAAGCCGCCATCTTCGCGGCGGTCTGCGAGGGCTACCTTGGGGTGGAGCCGCAGTGGAACCTGTGGCTTCACCTTTTCAAGGCCGAGCTCTTCGCCAAGAAGGAGGGGGAGAAGGGCGTCTTGTGCGTGGCCCGAGTAGGGAGCTGCGTCCTGCAGGTGAGGTCGAGCCGGGCGGATCTATACATCCCGACTCACCTCATCTCTTCGAACAGTGGGTGGCACGAGGGTTGGTTCTACCTTCGCAACGATGAAAATCAGTTGCCGAGGTACACCGGCCGCGTGCTAACCGCTCAAGAGGATCGCTGGACATACAGAGTGCCAGAAGCCGAGAAGCCGCGCCTGGACCCGCTGCTGGCAGTGCTGCAGCAACTTTGCCTTCGGGGCTTGACGGCTGCGGCGGTGGCCGTGGCCTTCCATCGCCGTAGGGTGATGCCGCTATGCCGGCGTCGTCTCCGCCTCGACCAGATGACTCCGGAGGCATCGCTGGACGGGACCCGGATGTCCCACGAATCCCTTTCCCTCGAGGAGGTCCTCCGGCAAGCGCGTCGGATGGTCGGGAACTTCAAGGTGGAGGAGGCTAACCGGGTCCCCATGAGACCTACCGAAGGGTTCAAGCCAGTGGTACGTATCTTAGGATTAGTAGGTTTGCCAGTTTCGTTTATTTTTGGATTTCGCTGATTTGGTCGAGGCCAGCGCGTAGGATTTGTCGGCGCTGCGAGAGACGCGTCCGCCAGTCCCAGAGGACCGGCCCGCCCGGGAGGCTCGACGCCAACATGCTTCCAAGAAGAAGCAAACCAAGGAGACGGCCAAGAAGCGGGCAATCCGCAAGGCCAAAGAGGCGGTGGCGCTGAAGAAGCTCTGGCACCAGCAGACTATCGATGGGGTCCCCCTGGCGCCATCGCCTTCCAAGACGATCTCGGGGGAGGACGACGACAGCAGCGGTGAGGACGATGACGCCCTGTCGCGGTATGAGACCGTGACCAGGCTGGGGGATCTTCCCGACGTTCACCCCCTAGTGGAACCCATCAGGGGGGCGTCCTCCTTGGTTGTCGTGGTCCAGGAGTCCAAGGAGGAGGAGAAGACGGAGAAGGAGACGGGCCCCTCGACGGGAGGGGCCGCTTTACCCTGGACCCATCGAGAGGGGTCGACGGGGACGTCCGCACCAGCCCAGGCCCCGCAAGCTCGGGCAGGGGCTGGGACGGCAGTACCGGCGTCGTCATCGGCGGCGGCGTCGGCCGGCGTGAGAACCCGAGGCCAGCTGCCTCGGAGGCACAAAAGGCGCAGGGCGGTGCGTCGGTCAGGGCCCCCAGGAGTGCCTGGCCTGCTAGTGAGGCCGCTGCGAGGCCACAATCGGCCACCCCGGGAGGCTCGGGTCGCACGGGGTCGAGGCCCTTGGTGCTAATTTCCGGGTAAGCGTCTCTGCTCGGTTGTCCTGCCTTTCTCGGGGTCCGTTGGCTAACGTTTCTTCACTTTGCAGGTTAAAGCGGAAGGCGGAGCCAATGGGGCTTACCCCTGTGAAGTCGCTGCGGGCTAGCGCCGTTGTCCTTAACCGGACGGCGGAGCAGGGTGCGGCCTAGGTCCGGCAGGTCGAGGCCGCGAAGGGGCGCCTGCGACAACGGCAGGAATCAGCGGACGCCACGGTGGTTACTGGCACGGACCCTGCCGTGGAGGGGTCCGAACCGGTGGAGATGGTGGCGCCCGACGCGGTCGAGGCGGGGCCCAGGTCATCAGCGTCGGCCGAGGCTGCCGTCGAGGTCACGATGGGCGAGGCACCCGTCCGCGGCGCGAAGCGGGCGGGGGCTGACGTGACCATGGAGAAGGTCGCGTCGGTGTCAGGGCAGGAGGCGGCCCTGGCGGGCGGGTCGCCGTCACAACAAGACCCGTTGGCCGAGCCAGCGGGTATGGTGGAGGGCGAGGCGGTCGAGCCCCTGACCGGAGCGTCGGAAGAAGAGGTGCTGGCTCCGAGGGCGCCTACTGTCGAGGCGCAGGTACCGGAGCCGTCTTCGGTCGAGGCACCGGCTCCGGAGGCGCCGACAGTTGAGGGGCCAGTTCCCCTAGGGGGGCGGGCACCCATGGCCGTGGACCTTCCCCCCGACGACACCCCCTGGACAGAGGGAAACAAGTGATGGGGGTCGAGGGGGGCGAAGCCGCGGATCAGGCCGGTGCCTCGACTGCCGTCAGAGAGGCGGAAACTGCGGGCGAGGCCAGTCCTTTCGCGGGACCAGGAGACGCCCCGGCTGGGTCATTGTCGTCATGGCCCGACATCGCCGCGCTGGCGATAGCGCGGGCAGAGGCGGAGATACCGAGGTGGGGGGGCTGTCGCTCCAGTTTAGGGACGCCGCGAACCCCGACGCCGAGCCCATCTTCGTCCTGAACGACAAAGATGAAGTGCACCGATGGGAGTACCTCGAGGGCGTCCGCCGGCACCTTGATCGGTTGCTCCGAGTGGCGTCTGGTGCCGTGCGGAGCATGGGGGATGCCACCGAGGTACGATCGTCCCGTCGGCTTTTTCCGTGGTTTTCTTGGTGTCTTTTTCCCTTGGCTTTTTAACCTTTTTGGTTTTTTTCGGATTGTGTTCAGGAGCTGAAGGAGCACTCCCGCCGCAAGTCACTCTTCATCCGAGATGAGAGTGGCGTGTGGGCCGCGCTGTCTCAGCAACAGATCTTGGCCGAGGAGGCCCAGAAACGGCTTTCTGATCGGAACGCCGAAATGGCTGAGCTGCGCGTCGCCTACGCGGTGCTGAAAGAGGAAGCGATGTAGGCATGGGTGGCCGAGGCCGTGATGCGCACTGGCATGGACAAGGCTCGGGAGGAGGCTGCCCAGGCTCGCAGGGATCTCGAGCCCCTATCGAGACGGGTGAAGGAGCTCGAGGAGAATGTCTCGCAGGTTAGTCGTCAACGCGACACCCTCAACGTCGAGGTCGAGCAGGCCACTGCTCGTTCTGATGCTCTGAAGGACGAGGTCACGACGCTGAAGGGAGCCATCCAAGAGAAGGACGCAGCTCTCGAGTCTGCTCGGCAAGAGATCGAGGCGCTAAAGGCAACCATTGGTGACAAAGACAACGCCTTCCTTGGGCTCGAGCGGACTTGCGGGGGGCTTCGTGACGAGGTTGTGGGCCTGCAGACCCATATCGAGGGTAAGTGTGATTGTTACGGCCACGATGCGGAGGGCCTTGTGTTGGGTATTAATCTGTTCGTCGTGTTTCAGAGCCGGAGAGGGAGAACCGAGAGGCCCAATCCTCTGCCAACTCCTTCCAGAGCCTCCTCGAAGCCGAGATCCGGAGGACCCAACTGCTCCAGGGCGCGATCACCACCATGTGTGACGGCCTGGGGGTCGAGCCCGACGCCGACACCAGGGAAGATGTTCCGGGGAACTCCTTTGTCCGTCGGATGGTGGCGCTAGGCCGCCTTGCCCGGGAGAAGATACGGGACGGCCTCCATCACGGCGTGAAGAGGGCGCTGGCCGTCGTCCGTTCAGGGTTTGTGTTCGACATGAAGCTCGTCGCTGAGGGCTTTATCACAGACCCGGACCGAACAGACGAGGAGAACGAGGATGCCTGCGTGGAGCTGATTGAAGCCGCCGAAGAGCCTGGAAGCCGTCTGGCCTCGCTTTTTGAAGCTGAGGTGGTTCCGCCTAATGACGATGAGGGCCTGTGAGCCAAATCTGGGCATGAAGGCCCATGTAATAAGTTAGCATTTTGAATTTTGATCGTGGTGGCCTCGAAGGCCTAAAAACTCGAAACATAAACCGGTTCGTGGTTGATTTGGTTTTATTCGAGCTTTTCTTCCCTTTATCGCTTGGATCGTGTTCTTGCGTGATTTACTTAGCACGCAGCTGCATCCTTTGGCGTAAGGGAGCGAGTGGAGGTACCATAGCCTCGGGGGCATAAGTGATCTCATGGCTCGACCACCCTCGAGCTTTAGGGTGATGTTGCGGCCTTGTAAATCGTGTGAGAGCCTGATCTAAGCGACAGGGGATATGTTCTTTTTCAAAGTTAGGGACCATTATTTAGATCTCCTTAGCGTGAAGTCACACCTCTAAAAGGCATAAGGGGTGAGTGGAGGTACCGTAGCCTCGGAGGCGTAGGTGATACTCCTAACTCGGGAGCCCTTTCGAACCTTAGGGTGCTCTTGCAGCGAAGTCGATTTAAGAAGTGGTTCTTAATTTTAAAAAAGAGCATAAGTTTTTTCGGGGACTGGGGGGTTCCCCCTTGTAGCCCCCGAGGGAGGGTCGATTCTGGGAGTGCAGAGTCGATCCTTCCTCACTGTAAAACAAAAGTTTGAACGTCGCTGTATTCTTTATTAACGAAAAAGAAAATATAGAGCCTCGAGGCTTTTTAAGGAAAGAAGCGATGTAGCTGTTCAATGTTCCAAGCGTTGGTGAGGATTTCGCCCTTCTCGTTGGATAGCTTGTAGGTGCTCGGCTTTAGTACTTCTGCGATGATGTACGACCCTTCCCATGGTGGCGTGAGCTTGTGCCGTCCCTTGGTGTTCTGGTTCCGCCGTAGCACCAAGTCGTCGACGTTGAGGTCACGCTTGCGGACGTGTCTATCATGGTAGCGTCAGAGATCCTGCTGGTACTTGGTAGAATGCAACAGAGCCACATCTCGGGCTTCCTCGAGCTGGTCGAGGGCGTCCTATCTTGTGGCATCATTATTTCTTTCGTTGTAGGCCTTCAACCTTGGGGATCCGTATTCTATATCAGTTGGGAGCATAGCCTCATACCCGTAGACTAAGAAGAACGGAGTGAACCCCGTGGCTCGACTCGGCGTTGTTCTTAGGCTCCACAGGACCGAGGGTAGCTCGACAGGCCATCTTTTGCCATGTTTATTTAGTTTGTCAAAGATTCTAGGTTTCAGGCCTTGTAGGAGCATACCATTGGCACGTTCCACCTGACCGTTTGTTTTTGGATGGGCTACGGCTGACCAGAGCACTCGGATGTGGTGGCTGTCGTAGAAATCCAAAAACTTTTTGCCAGTGAACTGGGTGCCATTGTCTGTGATGATACAGTTAGGGACCCCGAAGCGATGAATAATGCCGGTGAAGAAGAGCACAGCTTGCTCAGACCTGATGCTGGTGATAGGGCGGGCCTCAATCCACTTGGAGAATTTGTCGATTGCGACGAGCAAGTGGGTGAAGCCGCCAGCTGCCCTTTTCAATGGTCCGACAAGGTCGAGCCCCCAAACGGCAAACGACCATGTGATGGGGATAGTTTGCAGGGCATGTGCCAGAAGATGGGTTCGTCTCGCATAGTACTGACAACCCTTGCAGGAGCGTACTAGCTTGACAGCGTCAAAGACCGCGGTCGGCCAATAGAATCCTTGTCGAAAGGCGTTTCCGACGAGGGTTCGAGGTGCTGCGTGGTGACCGCAAGCCCCTGAGTGGAGATCACCGAGCAGGTTCCTGCCTTGCTCATTTGAGATGCATCGTTGGAGGATACCAGTAGGGCTACGGCGGTAGAGCTCTCCGCTGTCGCCCATGATCACAAAGGTTTTGGCCCGGCGCGCGATCCATCGAGCCTCGGTCTTACCCGAGGGGAGGTCCCCTCGGATAAGGTAGTCGAGGTACGGGACGCGCCAGTCAGGCTCGAGGTCAGACGGCGGGGTCGAGTCTTCCACCTGCATGGCTTCTGCCCCGGTCGAGGGGGCTTCTACCTCAGGTGGAGGGTCGAGTGACATCCCGCCAACCCCTCCGTCTAGCCTGAGGTCCACGGACGGCTGTTGAAGGTCTTTTGCGAAAACATCTGGTGGAACCGTAGCTCGACTGGACGCAATTTTTGCCAGTTCATCGGCGGCCTCATTGTACCTGCGCGCGATGTGGTTGAGCTCGAGGCCGTGAAACTTGTCCTCGAGGCGCCATACTTCTTGACAGTAGGCTTCCATCTTGGGGTCACGGCAGCTCGAGCTCTTCATGACCTGATCGATCACGAGTTGGGAGTCACCTCGAACGTCAAGGTGTCGGACCCCGAGTTCGATGGCGATTCTTAATCCCGTGACGAGGGCCTCGTATTCGGCGACGTTGTTAGACGCAGGAAAATGAAGCCGGATGACGTAGCGCATGCGAACCCCGAGGGGTGAGACGAAGAGCAAGCCCGCGCCTGCTCCCGTTTTCATCAGCGACCCATCGAAGTACGTGGTCCACAGCTCCGCCTGAAGCTGTGCAGGGGAGAGTTGGGTGTCAGTCCACTCAGCCAGGAAATCTGCTAACACCTGTGACTTGATAGCTTTTCGCGGCGCATAGGACAAGGTCTCGCCCATGAGTTCGACTGCCCATTTGGCAACCCTACCCGAGGCTTCCCGGTTCTGGGCTATCTCTCCCAAGAGGAAAGAAGAAACCATAGTAATCGGGTGACCCTCGAAGTAGTGTCGGAGCTTGCGCTGTGTCAGGATGACGGCATATAGTAGTTTCTAGATCTGTGGGTATCGACTCTAGGTTTCAGAGAGCACTTCGCTAATGAAATAGACCGGCCTCTGGACGAGCAAGGTATGTGCCTTCTCGGCCCGTTCGACAACCAGGTCAGCACTGACTACTTGTGATGTCGCGGCGACATAGAGTAGGAGTGGTTCACCTAGGGTCGGAGGGACGATGATTGGTGAGTTAGAGAGTGTGGCCTTGAGTTTTGTGAGAGCCTCCTTAGCCTCAAGGGTCCAGGAAAAGTGCTCCGATTTTTTCAAGAGACGGTATAGAGGGAGTGCTTTTTTGCCGAGGCGCGAAATGAAACGGCTAAGTGCCGCCAAGCAACATGTGACCCTCTGTACGCCCTTCAGATCTCGGATGGGGCCCATCTTGGTTATTGCAGAGATTTTTTTCAGGGTTGGCCTCGATGCCACGTTTGGATACGATGAACCCTAAAAGCATACCTCGTGGGACGCCAAAGACGCATTTCTCTGGGTTGAGCCTGATGTTTTTTGCCCAAAGGCATTTGAACGCGACGTCGAGGTCGCTGACCAGGTCATTGGCTTGTTTGGTTTTGACAACGATGTCGTCGACATAAGCCTCGACGGTCGACCCGATGTGCTTTCCGAAAACATGCTGCATGCACCGCTGGTATGTAGCCCCCGTGTTCTGGAGACCGAAGGGCATCGTAACGTAGCAATACATGCCAAACGGGGTGATGAATGAAGTTGCAAGCTGGTCGGACTCCTTCATTTTGATTTGGTGGTAGCCGGAGTATGCATCTAAGAATGAGAGAGTTTCACATCCCGCAGTGGAATCAATGATTTGGTCAATGCGTGGCAAAGGAAAGGGAACTTTTGGACATGCTTTATTTAAACCGGTGTAGTCTACACACATCCTCCATTTCTCACTCTTTTTCCTAACTAATACGGGATTAGCTAGCCACTCGGGATGATGAACCTCCTTGATGAATCCGGCCTCCAACAGTTTGTGTATCTCCTCGCCGATGACCCTGCTGAAAGTCCTATGTTTGGTGTTGGTAATTAGTGACAATGCCTAAGTACTAATCCTATGCCTAAGTTGTATGTAGCATATGAGGATTAGTACATTCCAAGGTTGGTGGCAAGATGGACATGGTGATCATGATGGCCACACTTGGATTTGGACGCAACCCTACGTGATCAAGGCAAAGGTATATGCTTAAGGGTTGTGTTTTAGTAACCAAGACACCTAGTGGGTGTGGTTACATTATAGGATAGATAGCCGTACTATAAAGAGGGGAATGACGCGGCTATTGAACTCCTAAGTGCCTCTAGATGTGCATTTCATGATCATATGCATTTGGATAGAACTAATATCGCCTCGGAAAATGATTGTGAAAATGCTAACACACTCACACATGACGAGATCACTTGGTGATGTTAGCACGTTTGCGACGGCGGTGGAGTTTGAGCGGTAGAGAGGGTTTGGGGTCTTCTCTCCCTCCCGCCGAGCGTGCGAGCGCGGGATTCAGGCGATTTCGGGGATATGAAATGCCTATTTTCCACTACGCCGGAAGTCAGAAAAAGAAACGAAAGCGAACGGAGGTCACAATGGTGACCGGACGCTGCACCGGACGCGGTCACGGTGTGACCGGACGCGTCCGGTCAGTATCCAGTATCTGCGCGTTTTTCAGTTGTTTGATCGGACGCGAGGCGCGCCCGGTCACAGGCGACCGGACGCGTCCGGTCGTCCAGGGAGCTTACTGGACTCCGACCGAACGCGGGTACTGTGGCGTCCGGTCAGTTCTTCAGCGCGTCCGGTCACTGGTTCATTTTGTGCGACTCAGTGCTGACCGGCGCGTCTGGTCAGTCACGGGACCGGCGCGTCCGGTCGTGACCAGCGCGTCCGGTCGTTGCGACCGGCGCGTCCGGTCAGTGTTGCGAAACTAGCCGTTGCGCGACCGGCGCGTCCGGTCAGTTGGACCAGCGCGTCCGGTCAACGCGACTTTGGCTGTTTCAAGTTTCTAACGGCTATATTCGAAGGGGTACGTCTATAAATACTCGTTGGCCGGCTCAAGGCTCTCTCACTCGAACATTTGACATACTTGTGAGCACTTTGAGCTAAGCAACTCCCCTCCCACTCATCTCTCTTGCTTCTTTGCATATTCGAAGTGAGATTGAGTGATCCAAGTGCATTTGCATTGTGAGATAGCATCTAGTTGGCACTTGGTGGTTGATTTGCTGCGGGATTCTTGTTTCTCTTGGTGGTTGCCGCCACCTAGACGGCTTGGAGCAGCTTGGAGGCGTTGGCAAGAGTTGGTGATTGTTCTTGGCCACCTCCGGTGATTGTAAGGGGTTTGTGCCTACCTCGGCGAAGCGCCAAAGGCAACATTAGTGGATTGCTCGTGTCATTTGCAACCTTTTGCCATTTGGTAGGTTCTTGTGGCGCCTTTTGAGAGGCTCGGTGTGAGACCGATTAGCCACCGAACCACGTGGTGAAAAGGGACACAACGGGGACTAGCGTGCCGGCAAGCACGTGAACCTCGGGATAAATCTTCGTGTCATCACTTTCATATTGTGATTGATTGATCCCGGTGTTCGGTTATCTTGGTATTCATTGTTGATCATATTGGTTGGCTCAATACTTCGCCCCTCGGTGATACCCTCCTATCTCTCTTGTATTAATTTCTTAGTTATCTTTGCTAGCTAGTTAGCTTAGCTAGAGTAGTTCTCTTGTGTAGCTTGCTAGTTGTAGTTGTACTTAACTTCTCGGTTTGACTTGTGCGGTTGAGTGCAAATACTAGAATTGTGAATTGGATAGGTGGCTTGCAAACACCCATAGGCTAAGCAAAACTCGCATCTCGCTATTTGTTATATTGATAAACTTGTTTAGCTTGTCGTTGTAGAAATTTTTAATAGGCTATTCACCCCCCCCCTCTAGCCATCAAGACCTTTCAAGTGGTATCGGAGCCGTGGTCACCGTTTGTAAGGCTTAACAACCTCGGTGTAAGATGGCTCAAGTTATGTTCAATCATGTTAATGGCAAGCCTCCATTCTTTGATGGTGTCTCTTCCTTTGATCATTGGAAAAGGAAGATGAAGCAATATCTAGGCAATATACATGAGAAGGTTTGGGATGTGACCAAAGAAGGATACGTCATTCTTGATGAGGAAAACCTCACTCCCAATGACCGCATCAACAAACAATGCAATACGGCGGCACTTGACACAATCTATCGTGCCATTGATGATAAAGTATTTGAGCAAATCAAAGATCTTGAAAAGGCAAATGAGCTTTGGATAAGGCTTGAAGAAACATATGAAGGCACTTCAACGGTAAAAAGTGCCAAACTATATATGCTCAAGGACAAGTTCTCCACATTCAAGATGAAGGATGATGAATCCATCCCGGAGATGTTCTATAGGCTCCAAGTCATTGTTAATGATCTCAAGGGGCTTGGGGAGAAGGTTGAGGACAAGGACTTCTCACACAAGTTCTTGATGTGCTTACCCAAGAAGTTTGCCACCTTGAGAAGAATGATCTTTAGAGAGGGATTGGACAAGGTCAAACCAACCAATGTGCTTGGAGATATAATGACCGATGCCCAATACAATGATGATGAAGATGAGGTAGAAGAGAAGAAGGAAAGCAAGGTCAAGCAAGAGAAGCCCATTGCATTCAAGGTTTCATCCTCTAAGGGCAAGAGCAAGGTTGATGATGATGATGATGATCCATTTGATGATGAGATCATGGCCCTTCTAGTGCAAAAGATGGGTCGGTTCATGAAGAAGAAAGGCTATGGTGCAAGAAAGAGAAGGGACTTCATGAAGGCAAAGGAGGTGCTTTGCTACAATTGCAATAGCCCCGATCATGTAGTGGCAAAGTGCCCCTATGAAGACAAAAGATATCATGATGGGGAGTTAAAGTTGAAGAAGAACAAGAAGGAGAAGAAAGCAAAGAAGAGCTTCACTTTCAACAAGAAGAAGAAGGGTGGTGGTTATGTAGTCACTTGGGATAGTGACAACTCCGATAGTGATGATGATGAAAGCTCTAGTGATGATGAGAGGATCACTCGACGAGCCACTGCAAACATCGCCCTCTCTAACAAGCCATCCATCTTCGACACTACATCAACATGCCTTATGGCCAAGCCTACCAAGGTAAAACATGATGATAGTGATGATGATTCTTGTGCTAGTGATGATTGTAGGAGTGATGATGAGGAGGATGAGGACTACTCCAAGGATGATCTATTAGGCATAATAGATCAAATGAGCAAGGGCTACAAGAGAACAACCAAGAAATACAAAATCTTGGAACAAGAGTTCATTGCTAAGTGCAATGAAAATGATGCCTTGATGGAGGAGCTTCTTGCTCTCAAAAAGAGTAAGGAGTGCAAAGGAATTAAACAAGAGCTCAAAGCTCTTAGGAAATCCTTTGATGAGCTAGAGGCCTCTCGTGAGTGTCTAAAGGAAGACCACGAGGACCTTGAAGTTGCTCACACTAGGCTTGAGGAAGCCCACTCCTCTCTACTTGAGCTCATCAAGGAAAAGGACCTCAAGTTGGAGAAGCTCATGAAGGAAGCTAAGGAGGAGCAAGTGATTGTCACTTGTGATATTGGACTAACATGTGATATTATTGATGACTCTTTATTTGTTGGTCCGACTAATGCTTCATGTAGCTCATCATCATCCACCACAACTAACTCTACCTCTACTACTAGTGATTCATCACTTATGGTTGAGAATAAGACTCTCAAGAGAGAGGTGGATGATCTCACCCGTGCATTAGGCAATGCCTATGGTGGGGATGCTCGCTTGCTAAAATGCTTGGGTAGCCAAAGGTTCTCTCTTAACAAAGAGGGTTTGGGCTATACTCCCAAGAAGGGCAAGGCGGCCTTTGCAACTCACAAGCCTAGCTTTGTGAAGAGCAATGGTCGTTATTGTAATAGATGCAAGCAAGTTGGGCATCTAGAGATTAATTGCAATAAAATAAACAAGAACAAGAAAAATGTTAATGTACCTTACATTCCTTTTGATTCTTGTTATGTGCTTACCAAGGGTGAGAAAGGTGTGCGTGCTAGGTTTGTTGGTACACCAATTGTGGGCCCAAAGAAGAAGGCCATTTGGGTACCAAAGAGCTTAGTGACTAACCTCCAAGGACCCAAGCAAGTATGGGTACCTAAGAAATATTAATTTGTTTTGTAGGTAAATTACAAGGCCGGAGGAAGGCATTGGGTGCTTGATAGTGGATGCTCTCAACATATGACCGGTGATTCAAGAATGTTCAACTCTCTCAAATCAAATGATAGTGGCATTGATAGCATCACATTTGGTGACAATAGCAAGGGTAATGTAAAGGCTCTTGGAAGGATTGCAATCTCAAATGATCATAGCATTTCCAATGTGCTACTAGTTGAAAAGCTCAATTTCAACTTGTTGTCGGTTGCTCAATTGTGTGATCTCGGTTTCAAGTGCATATTTGGTGTTGATGATGTGGAGATAGTTAGTGTTGATGGCTCTAACTTGATCTTCAAAGGCTTTAGATTTGAGAATCTATACTTGGTTGATTTCAATGCTAGTGACACTCAACTTTCAACATGTTTGCTCACCAAATCAAGTATGGGTTGGTTATGGCATAGAAGACTTGGTCATGTTGGCATGAAGCAATTGAACAAGTTAGTGAAGCATGACTTAGTTAGAGGCTTGAAGGATGTCACATTTGAGAAAGATAAGCTATGTAGTGCATGTCAAGCCGGAAAGCAAGTAGGCAACACTCATCCATTGAAAAGCATCATGAGTACTTCCAAGGCATTTGAGTTGTTGCACATGGATCTATTTGGGCCAACTACATACACAAGCATTGGTGGCAACAAGTATGGCTTTGTGATTGTGGATGATTTCACTAGATATACATGGGTATTCTTTCTTGTGGACAAGAGTGATGTATTTGACATATTCAAGAAGTTCATCAAGAGAGTGCAAAATGAGTTTGAGACCACAATCAAGAAAGTAAGAAGTGACAATGGAAGTGAGTTTAGAAACACAAGAGTTGATGAGCTATGTGATGAGCTTGGAATCAAACATCAATTCTCGGCCAAGTATACACCTCAATCTAATGGCTTAGTTGAGAGGAAAAATAGAACTTTGATTGATATGGCAAGATCAATGTTGAATGAGTATAATGTGAGTCATTCATTTTGGGCCGAAGCAATCAACACGGCTTGCTTCTATAGCAACCGCCTCTATTGCCACAAGTTTCTAGAGAAGACACCATATGAGATCTTAAATGGAAGAAAGCCCAACATTGCATACTTTCGGGTATTTGGTTGCAAATGCTACATCTTGAAGAAGGGCACTAGATTAAGCAAGTTTGAGAAGAAATGTGATGAAGGATTTCTACTTGGTTACTCAACTACTAGCAAAGCTTATAGAGTTTGGAATTTGGCTAGTGGTTTACTTGAAGAAGTGCATGATGTTGAGTTTGATGAAACAAATGGTTCTCAAGATGAGGAAGATAACTTGGATGATGTGAGAGGAACTCAATTGACTAATGCTATGAAAGAAATGGATATTGGTGATATTAGGCCAAAGCAAGTGATTGATGTGGATGACAACAAAGATCAAGTGCTCCAAAGTCCAATCACTCAAGCTAGTGGTTCTCCTATGCAAAATCAAGCTAGTACATCATCTCAAGTGCAACAAGATCAACAAGTGGCTAGTTCATCATCTCCAACTCATGATCAACATCAACATCCAAGCAATCAAGTCCAAGTGCTTCAACCAACTAACATTGCAAGAGACCATCCATTGGATTCCATCATTGGTGACATACAAAGAGGAGTTCAAACTAGATCAAGATTGACATCATTTTGTGGTCACTCTGCTTTTGTGTCAATGGAAGAACCCAAGGACATTGATAAAGCATTGAGAGATCCGGATTGGGTAAATGCAATGCATGAAGAGCTCAACAACTTCAAGAGAAATGAAGTATGGGAACTAGTTGAAAGGCCTAAGGATCACAATGTCATTGGAACAAGATGGGTTTTTCGCAACAAACAAGATCAAGATGGGATAGTAGTAAGGAACAAAGCAAGACTAGTGGCTCAAGGTTACACATAAATAGAGGGTCTTGACTTTGGTGAAACTTATGCCCCGGTTGCAAGATTGGAAGCAATTAGGATCTTACTTGCCTATGCTTGTGCTCACAATATCAAGCTATATCAAATGGATGTGAAGAGTGCATTTCTCAATGGGTACATTCAAGAGGAGGTGTATGTGGAGCAACCTCTCGGTTTTGAAGATGATAAGAAACCCAATCATGTCTACAAGTTGAGAAAAGCTTTGTATGGATTGAAGCAAGCACCTAGAGCATGGTATGAAAGATTGAGGGACTTCTTGCTATCCAAAGGATTTGTCATGGGCAAAGTTGATACAACACTATTCACCAAGAAGATTGAGAAAGACTTGTTTGTGTTGCAAATATATGTTGATGATATCATATTCGGTTCAACCAATCAAGATTATTGTGATGAGTTTGGTAAAATGATGGCCAAGGAATTTGAAATGTCAATGATTGGTGAACTTAGTTACTTTCTTGGACTTCAAATCAAACAAATGAAGGAAGGAACATTTGTAAGCCAAACCAAGTACATCAAAGATATGCTCAAGAAGTTTGGCATGGAAGATGCAAAGAGTATTACAACCCCAATGAGCACTAGTGGAAGTTTGGATAGTGACAAGAGTGGCAACATGGTGGATCAAAAGCTATATAGATCGATGATTGGTAGCCTACTCTATGTGACGGCATCAAGGCCCGATGTGATGTTTAGTGTATGCATGTGTGCAAGATTTCAAGCCTCACCAAGAGAAAGTCATTTGAAGGCAACAAAGAGAATATTGAGGTACTTAAAGCATACACAAGATGTTGGATTGTGGTATCCCAAAGGTGCAAGTTTTGAGCTAGTTGGATATTCGGATTCCGACTATGCCGGTGATAAAGTGGAGAGAAAGAGCACTTCCGGGACTTGTCAATTGTTGGGAAGATCACTTGTCTCATGGTCATCCAAGAAGCAAAATAGTATTGCACTATCTACCGCCGAAGCCGAATACATCGCCGTGGGTAGTTGTTGTGCACAAATCTTGTGGATGAAGGCAACATTGAAGGATTTTGGAATCAATTTCAAGAATGTGCCATTGCTATGTGACAATGAAAGTGCTGTAAAGCTAACCAACAATCCGGTTCAACATCAAAGAACAAAGCATATTGATGTTCGCCATCACTTTATTAGAGATCATCAACAAAAGGGTGACATTGCTATTGAGAGTGTGGGCACCGAAGATCAATTAGCCGATCTATTCACCAAGCCACTTGATGAGAAGAGATTTCACAAGCTAAAAAATGAGTTGAACATACTTGACTTCTCCAACATGAGTTGATGCACCCCATATATGACATGCCTCTCCTTCGAGCCCCAAGGTACAATTGGTTGACATGTCATACATTCTATGCTAAGGACTTGTTTAGTGCATCTAGTCATGATTTCTTATGTTCTAGGATCATTCATGAAAATTAAAATAAATTTGAAGTTTATATGGTGCCACTATTGTTTCCATGACTTGTATGATCTAGTGGTAGCATATAACTTGTTTAAGTAGCTTGTGATCCTAAGTATTTAATCTAGAAAACTTGTCTAAATATTTGCTTCAACATGGTGCATGATAACCCTTCTAGTGAGGTGTGAAGAAGCTTGCCCTTGGATCAAACCGAAGTATTTTATTTATGCAAGCAATCTAGGTTGAATCATAAACTTGATCCTCACCCATATTTCAACATGATAATCTATCTATAGTTTGCCCCTTGTGGTCAATTGGTGCCAAAGGGGGAGAAAATATTGTTCACAAAGATAGAACTCAAAGGGGAAGACAATGTTGTGGGGGAGAAAAATGTTGTTCACAAGATAGATTCTAAAAGGGGAGAATTGATAAAAGAATGGGATCAACTAAAATTTTGAGCACACAAGTAGGGGGAGCAAGCTCTTAAACATGAATGTTGCATTTCTATGTGCACTTCATTTGTATGATGCATAGTTATGCATTTCGTTTTCTCCGATACATTGCTTGTGTGGTGACTTGCTAGTATAATTTGAATCATGCATTGTGGTACTAGCATGAATAGGAAGTAGTTAGATTTTTCTTGCTTCATGTTTTTCAAAGTGGTACTAGAACCTTGCTTATAATGTTGATCTCACGAGGTTTCTAGTTATATTTGTGCTTTTCCAAGTGGAATCTAACTACACAAGGTGCTAAGATGGTGTTTATCGCAACTCTGATGGTATCACGCTTCAAAGGTCTATAATCTAAAACACTTAGCACCTATTGGTAGACAATGCTCCTAATCTTTCCTATCTAACATGTATGCTTCCAAAATCCAAACATATAGCATACATGTAGGGGGAGCCATTGCTATCAATTTGAATTCATGATCACATGTCCATAATTCTTACACATGGTAGTATACTTGGACAATGTGACATGGGTTCAATCAAAATTTTATTATAACATCTTTGTGAAAGGGTTGTCACCAATTACCAACAAGGGGGAGATTGAAAGTCCTATGTTTGGTGTTGGTAATTAGTGACAATGCCTAAGTACTAATCCTATGCCTAAGTTGTATGTAGCATATGAGGATTAGTACATTCCAAGGTTGGTGGCAAGATGGACATGGTGATCATGATGGCCACACTTGGATTTGGACGCAACCCTACGTGATCAAGGCAAAGGTATATGCTTAAGGGTTGTGTTTTAGTAACCAAGACACCTAGTGGGTGTGGTTACATTATAGGATAGATAGCCGTACTATAAAGAGGGGAATGACGCGGCTATTGAACTCCTAAGTGCCTCTAGATGTGCATTTCATGATCATATGCATTTGGATAGAACTAATATCGCCTCGGAAAATGATTGTGAAAATGCTAACACACTCACACATGACGAGATCACTTGGTGATGTTAGCACGTTTGCGACGGCGGTGGAGTTTGAGCGGTAGAGAGGGTTTGGGGTCTTCTCTCCCTCCCGCCGAGCGATTTCGGGGATATGAAATGCCTATTTTCCACTACGCCGGAAGTCAGAAAAAGAAACGGAAGCGAACGGAGGTCACAATGGTGACCGGACGCTGCACCGGACGCGGTCACGGTGTGACCGGACGCGTCCGGTCAGTATCCAGTATCTGCGCGTTTTTCAGTTGTTTGATCGGACGCGAGGCGCGCCCGGTCACAGGCGACCGGACGCGTCCGGTCGTCTAGGGAGCTTACTGGACTCCGACCGGACGCGGGTACTGTGGCGTCCGGTCAGTTCTTCAGCGCGTCCGGTCACTGGTTCATTTTGTGCGACTCAGTGCTGACCGGCGCGTCCGGTCAGTCACGGGACCGGCGCGTCCGGTCGTGACCAGCGCGTCCGGTCGTTGCGACCGGCGCGTCCGGTCAGTGTTGCGAAACTAGCCGTTGCGCGACCGGCGCGTCCGGTCAGTTGGACCAGCGCGTCCGGTCAACGCGACTTTGGCTTTTCAAGTTTCTAACGGCTATATTCGAAGGGGTACGTCTATAAATACTCGTTGGCCGGCTCAAGGCTCTCTCACTCGAACATTTGACATACTTGTGAGCACTTTGAGCTAAGCAACTCCCCTCCCACTCATCTCTCTTGCTTCTTTGCATATTCGAAGTGAGATTAAGTGATCCAAGTGCATTTGCATTGTGAGATAGCATCTAGTTGGCACTTGGTGGTTGATTTGCTGCGGGATTCTTGTTTCTCTTGGTGGTTGCCGCCACCTAGACGGCTTGGAGCAGCTTGGAGGCGTTGGCAAGAGTTGGTGATTGTTCTTGGCCACCTCCGGTGATTGTAAGGGGTTTGTGCCTACCTCGGCGAAGCGCCAAATGCAACATTAGTGGATTGCTCGTGTTATTTGCAACCTTTTGCCATTTGGTAGGTTCTTGTGGCGCCTTTTGAGAGGCTCGGTGTGAGACCGATTAGCCACCGAACCACGTGGTGAAAAGGGACACAACGGGGACTAGCGTGCCGGCAAGCACGTGAACCTCGGGATAAATCTTCGTGTCATCACTTTCATATTGTGATTGATTGATCCCGGTGTTCGGTTATCTTGGTATTCATTGTTGATCATATTGGTTGGCTCAATACTTCGCCCCTCGGTGATACCCTCCTATCTCTCTTGTATTAATTTCTTAGTTATCTTTGCTAGCTAGTTAGCTTAGCTAGAGTAGTTCTCTTGTGTAGCTTGCTAGTTGTAGTTGTACTTAACTTCTCGGTTTGACTTGTGCGGTTGAGTGCAAATACTAGAATTGTGAATTGGATAGGTGGCTTGCAAACACCCATAGGCTAAGCAAAACTCGCATCTCGCTATTTGTTATATTGATAAACTTGTTTAGCTTATCGTTGTAGAAATTTTTAATAGGCTATTCACCCCCCCTCTAGCCATCAAGACCTTTCACCTGCGCTTCTCCTCATCGAAGCGATGCAGGCGTTGCTTCACCGGTTTGGATCCGGCCCAGATCTCCAAGGCGTGCTCGACGACTTCCCTGGGTATGCCTGGCATATCCGAGGGACTCCATGCAAAGATGTCGACGTTTGCGCGGAGAAAGTCGATGAGCACTGCTTCCTATTTAGGATCGAGGGTGGCACTGATGCTCAGTGCCTTTCCCTTGGGATCAGCGGGGTCGAGGGGTACGAGTTTGACATCTTCGGCGGGCTCAAAGCTGCCGGCATGGTGTTTTGGGTCGGGAATCGCATTGGCAAGACCGTCGAGGTTTGTAGCCAAGATCGCCGACTCCAAAACAGCCTCGCCGTGCTCGACGCACTCGACGTCGCACTCGTAGGCATGTTCATACGAGGGCCCTACAGTGATGACACCGTTTGGACCCAGCATTTTGAGCTTGAGGTAGGTGTAGTTCGGGATTGTAACAGAACCGACCAAATTATAAGAGCACAAGTACAAAAACAAGCACCGAAGCGCTCAAATTTTCGAACTTGAGCCCATATAATCCCGGTAGTCAATCGAAACCACGAAGGATTTCAAACCAACTCGCTTACAACCAGGATCGCATCATTCAACATACAACATCATACGTTACATTTCACAAGTAGTGCTGAAATAAGTTTACACAAACGGAGTAGCAATTATTACAAACCAAGTTTGAAAGTAGCGGAAGCATAACACACACTAGTTAATTAAATACTGCCAGTCTGGATGATCGACATCCCGCAAAAGCATGAGAAAAGTACATAGAGACGATCACGCCCTTGTGATCTAGTCATCATCACCCGCAGGGTGGAGACACGTCTTGCAGAATCCCTGATAAAGCATGTCATCTGCAACAGGAGGGAATAAACCCTGAGTACTGGAATGTACTCAGCTAGACTTACCCGTCGAAAACCAGAAATAAAATAACACCAAGGATTATGCAAGGCTTACACAAGAGGCTAGCTGACATCACATTTTTGCATAAAGGCATAAGTAATTGAGACTCTTATAACCTGTACTAGCAGTTATTTTTAGCATTTACCTGTCATCTATCTTAGCACCTGTACTAAACATGCACTTGATTATAATCAAACAATTATCATCATTATATCCAGAGCAGGTATGAATTGTGGCAACATTGTATCATTCCCTTAACCACCAGTTTATTTAATGAGATCTACGTTGCCGCTGCTCAAGTCAAGTGCTCACTAACCGGGAGCGACAGCGATTCGAATCGAATTTCTATCCAGCTGGAGGGGTATTTCTAACACTCACCGCGCAGGCCCCTGCCAGGGTCGCACAAGCCACCTTTTCATATGATTCAGGAATCGCGGGTCCGAATGATGTCGCGACCCCAAGGGCGACACTCTGCCAGGTGATAGGGACTCTAACCCCCCCTTGGTCTCACGCCAATGTCCCCAAGCACATCCTTTCTCTCCTCCAAGAAGCAACCTACCATTCGATTCCCGGCCTGAACCACATTACTCGGCTTCGCGGTCGGAACGACTTATCCGGCCAACTAAGTGTTAGACTGCATTCAACATGACTCAAGGACGTACAGCGAATCGGTCCTTAAACGACTCAGATGGGCATAGCTCCACACCCAAGACGTGAAGTGTCTTGCGGCTGTACTATCGAATTCCCGCCCGGTCTCAATTTCATTTTTAAGCATGGTTCCATCCACGATAGCCATAAAGCCACTCGTGACTCCTTCCTACATCTCGCGGATGACCGGAAATCACCCGACTTCTACCGTACTAAGCAGGGCTAAGCATTGACACGTGCCTAAACCTAATATAGGATTAAGTACGATATCTGGACAAGGACAGGTATAATGCAACAAGTGTTTCCATATAACTCCTACAACTTAATGCATTAAACAATTAAAAGTACTCAAGATTAATTTATAAAACAGTAGGTTCAGCATGCACCGGGGCTTGCCTTTCAGAAAAGTTGAAGGCCGGTGGTCCGGGCACTCAGGAAGGTCGTCTGCGGGCACTCCTTCGCCTGCTGGATCCTCGGGCTCCTGCTGCTCCTGGTCCTCCTCCGGAATCACAGGCTCGAATTCGAGGAGAGTTACCCCCTCCGGTGCACCTATTGCATGAATGCACAATAAATATAATGGATGCATAAATGGGTGCAACATGCTCGGAATGAAACGCATTTCAGAACTAAAATACTCTATTCAAGTTATTTTATTAGTACGTGCAAATCTCTTCCCCAGTAGAGAAGTACTCACCTAATCTACTTAACCTAAGATAAAGCTGCTCATCCTCAGTTAAGGCTCTAACACCTAACAATTACAAAAGTAGCATGTCTTAGGATATCTCACCATATCAATCAGCAAAACACCACAGTAAGCATTCTGGACAGCAGCCACTTGTTGTTATCACAACTGGAGATTTACAATTCCAAAAGATATGATCTAAGACAATCTGGAAAGCCTAAGAAATGCACTACAATTCATTTTCAGACCTCAAATCCAAACTCCTAAGTTCTCCCTGTCAAACTTCACAAGTTCCAGAATCTGTCCTCTCAAAACAGAGAGTAGCAGATTTTGAACTGCCACTTTAAACAATAGTAACTCTCAAACTACTAAGCCAAATGCTTCTAAATTTTGACACAAGCTAGTTCATCAAGTTTACTCCAACTTTGGTATTTATAAGTTTTCCAGCAACCAATTTTATCAAAGCCAAATTTAGAATTACTACTAGCTGTCCAGAAAACCTACAATTACAAAGGTTAAATATTTATTGATGTGACCAACATTCTCTAAGACCAAACTAATACTACTACAAGTTCACAAATGTCACAAAAACACCAGAAAGTAAGGTGTGCCCACCTAGAATATTTATTTATACTCATTTCTTATTTTACTTAATTAATTAGGTGGAATTTTAAACATATATGTAAACTGCTCCCAAAATTCTACAAAACTTACACAGGACTCTGTGACCCAAAAAGAGACTACTGTAAAAATTTGAACTAAATTTATTCACAGGAACTCCCTACACAAAATTCACAAGGTAATAAGGCTGATTTTTGCATAAATAGGAAACCCTATTGAAAAGTGTCAAACAACAGATTTCATATTTTTCTTAGACACTTTAAGGTACCAAGACATTCTCCAAAAATTTATAAGAACATTGCACATGTAGAAAAATTACTAAAATTCCTTTAAGCATTTCCTAAAATAACAAGATAGCATTATAACTTGAAAAGTACTTAAGCACTGCTGCCCAAATTTTTACCAGAGCTAGGGCTAGCATAGAGTAACCTACCCACCAAATTTCATGATTTATGGAACACTACAGCTCAAGTTATAAATTTAACAAATTTGCTTGCATTCCAAAACACATTTAAAGGATCTATTAAATTCTCCTAGAAATTAAACATCACATTCTAGATTTATATTTTTTTTCTAAAATACTACACATCATGTAGACCCTAACAAAATTTATCTCATGATTTTTGGATCATTAAAACCCTAAATCTATATTTTTCCAACTTGTACAAAAATCAGTGACAAAATAATAAAAATGAATTTCATTTCGGATGAACTGGGCCGGCCCGGAAAACTCGGCCCACACACTCGCGCGCGCGGCCCGCTCAGCGCTCCCGCCCGTTCCCGCGCACGGCACGCGACCGGCCTTCCGCCCGCGCGTGGCAACTGACAGGCGGGCCCCCGCAGTCAGGGATAGAGGGACAGGGGAGCGGCAGCCGTGAGCTCCGGCGAGCCCAAGCTCGTCGGAGGGAAGCTCGCTCGGAAAATCGAGCCCACCCACGCGTTCCCCGTTCCGTAACGCTTTGATTCATGCTAGTGGAAGAGCTTAGGTTGGAGCGGGAGGGCTCGCCGTCGTGAGCGGCGGCCGGTGAGGGTCGGGTGAGGGTATGCCGTCGCCGGTGAGGCCGCACGGCCATATCTAAGCTCGGTACGAGCTACACTACGCCTGGGCGAATCTATTGAGGTAGAAAGGAAGTTTGGAAGAGGTCCTAACTACCCTAGCCACGGAGTGCCGTGACGCGGTGCGGTGAGCGCGACGACGGTGGTCGTCGTGTTCCGCTCCGGCGAGGTCGCATCTCACTGTAAGGTCATGCCTAGAGCTAGAGGAAGGCCTACACTATTCCGAACGCTGACCACAGAGAGAGGAGGGTGAAAGAGGACGTCGGTGGTGAGCTCGCAATGGCGGCGGCCATGGCGGAGCTCCGCACCGCCGAGGTTTGATTGGGTGATTTGCCCTCTACCTTGACCCAACGGCTGACCCAATGTGCGGAGGTTGTAGAGTATGGGCAGGCAGTGCTGTTCGTGAGCTCTCGGGTGTGGTGGCGCGGTGGTTGGCGCAACCGAAGGCGGCGGAGCCGGCTGTGGGGGCGGAGGACGCTCGGTCGCCTTACCGGTGAGCTGGGGAAGGAGGGCGATGGAAATGGAGGGGGAAGCGGGTCGTCCTGGTCTTCATGCTGAGCTCGCAGGCGACGTGGGGCGTTGGCAGAACACGCGCGCCACGCGGCCACCGGGCTCTGCCCGAGCGCCACGACGCGGTCGGCCGTCCGACTGAACGGCGACACCGTTGACTGAATGGAGGCCATCATCGTTCGACTGACAGCGCGATTTCAACGGTGATTATCTTCGAAAACAGCTCGAGTTAGCCGAAGGTGATAACATCAAATTTGTAGAGCTTCGTGAGGGCTACAACTTTGCTAATTGGCTCAAGAACAGATTCGGCTTGGATTTGAAACTACATATCCCCAAAATGGTGCCCTTTGAAACTGAAACGTAGTTTCAGTCATTAAACCGACTGAAACCCTATTTTCTAGACACCATATCTCCTAAACCATTTAGAACTAGGTGATGGTGATGTTGGCAATGTTGTAGAGCTACATGAGGGCTCCAACTTTGTCAATTGGCTCCAGGACTGGTTTGGCCTAATTTGTGAGTTACAAGTTGCTAAAGTGAGGTACAGTGAAACTGAAAAGTCCAATTTCCAGACTTAGAATTTTTCTAAGTGTTGATCACCACTCAAGCTGACTTGTGGGCCATTTTTGAGCATGCTCTGGTCATTTTCATGAGATGGCCATATTAGAACTTTTGTTCCTCATGAAATTCTCTACAACTTTACTTAAGGGTGCTCTTCCATGCAAGGTCTCTAAATTAGACTTTTTAATTGGTCAAACTAGAGCCTTCTAGGGTCAAATGGTGGTCAAACTTCTCTTGGAGGGCAATTTTGTAATTTTGGTCAACATGAACCTTGTTGCAAATGTTACCCTAAGTATAACTAAGGTGTTGTAGGTCATGATTGGCTACCTTACCTTTTTGTTACACCAACTATCAAATACTTCATGAAATAAATCAAACAACCCTAGAATAAACACATGTGTTGCATCACATAAAATAACAAACATGAATGATGCATGCTTATGCTTATGCCATGCAAATGCAATTATGGAGCTAAACACTTGAGGTGTTACAGCCCTCCCCCCTTATAAAAATCTCGTCCCGAGATTTGGAAAGCGTACCATTTTTCATAGAATTCTTTATAACCATCCCGCAAATAATCCTCCCGTTCTCACGTAGCATCACTCTCACTTCCCTGATTACTCCACATCACTTTGTACCACTTAACCACTTTACTTCTAGTTACTCGTTCCTGAGTATCGATCACTCGGACTGGCTTTTCTTCATAGGTTAGGTCGGATTCCAGTCTGATATCACCTAAAGGAACTTGTTCCTCAGGAACCCGAAGACACTTTTTAAGCTGAGATACATGGAAAACGTTGAATATGGCTCTCATCTCAGGAGGCAACTGGATTTTGTACGTAACAGCTCCACTCTTGCCTATGATCTGGAAAGGACCCACGTATCTTGGTGCAAGTTTCCGCTTAACACCAAAACGTTGGACACTCTTCATTGGAGAAACTTTCAAATAAACGAAGTCTCCAACTTCAAATTCGAGTGGTTTTCTACGACGATCCGCATAGCTTTTCTGTCTCGCTTGTGCTGCAGCCATGTGTTTCTGGATGGTACGGACTTGTTCCTCGGCTTCCTGGACAAAATCAATGCCATAATACCTTCTTTCCCCAGCTTCTACCCAGTTTAGTGGAGTTCGACACTTTCGACCGTACAAAGCTTCGAATGGGGCCATCTTAATACTCTCTTGATAACTATTATTGTACGAAAACTCGGCTAGAGGTAACCATTTTTCCCAAGAACCCTTGGATGAAATGACGCATGCTCGCAACAGATCTTCCAAGATTTGGTTAACTCGTTCTGTCTGACCCGATGTCTGGGGGTGATAAGCAGAGCTTCTCACTAACTTGGTTCCTAGAAGGTGGTGCAAATGCTCCCAAAAGCGAGCAGTGAACTGGGGACCACGGTCAGAAACGATAGTACGAGGTATCCCATGAAGCCGGACTATCTGATTGAAGTACAACTCAGCATAGTCAGTGGGACGATAGTCCACTCTCACTGGGATGAAGTGAGCTGATTTGGTCAAACGATCAACAATTACCCAAATAGAGTTATGATTTTTGACAGTAGGAGGAAGTCCGACAATGAAATCCATACTTATCTCTTCCCATTTCCAGCCTGGAATGGAAAGTGGCTGAAGTAGCCCAGCTTTCATGTGCACAGCTTTAACTCTGCAACAGGTGTCACATCTAGCAACATATGCAGCTATCTCTTTCCGCATCTTGGTCCACCAATAGAGTGGCTTCAAATCATAATACATCTTATTACTACCAGGATGGAGGGACAACTTGGACGAATGTGCTTCGGACAGGATCTAATCTCTAAGCTCTCGGTCTTTAGGTACCACTAACCTATCTTTAAACCACAGCACACCTTCTTCATCTACCCTGAAATGCTTAGTTTCTTCCTCTTTCATCTTACGTTTTATGTGAGATATACCCGGATCAGTCTTTTGGAGCTCAATAATTCTGCTTTTGAGAGTACAACTGATAGTGATGTTGTACAAGACTGCCGGATGTAACAGGCGAGATTGGTAAAAATCAGTTTCAATTAAGGAATGGCAATGAGACTTACGGCTTAAAGCGTCCGCAACCACATTTGCCTTGCCTGGGTGATAGTGTACTTGAAGATTATAATCTTTAATCAACTCGAGCCATCTTCTCTGACGCATATTTAGCTCGGGTTGGGTGAAGATGTATTTGAGGCTTTTATGATCGGTGTAGATATTGCAGACATTTCCCAGCAGATAATGCCGCCATACTTTCAAAGCATGAACAACTGCAGCCAGTTCTAAGTCATGCGTTGGATAATTCACCTCATGCTTCCGAAGTTGCCGCGAGGTATATGCAATTACTCGGCCTTCCTGCATCAAAACGCCTCCCAAACCTATGCCTGAGGCATCACAATAAACATCAAATGGTTTCTCGATATTCGGTTGTGCCAAAACCGGAGCCGAGGTTAGGAGGGTTCGCAGTTGGTGAAAAGCCGCATCACACTCAGGAGTCCAGACAAACCTGGTGTCTTTTTGCAGCAACCGAGTCATTGGCTTGGCTATTTTGGAGAAATCCGGGATGAAGCGACGATAATAGCCAGCCAAACCAAGAAAACTCTGGACCTCGTGAACCGAGATAGGAGCCTTCCAGTTCAGTACTTCCTGTACCTTGGCGGGATCCACCATAATTCCTCCACCGGACAACACATGCCCAAGGAAAGGTACTTCTCGAAGCCAGAATTCGCACTTACTGAACTTTGCATATAGTTGATGTTCACGCAGTCTTGTGAGGACTATACGCAGATGTTCAGCGTGATCTTCCTCATTTACAGAATATACTAGGATGTCATCAATAAATACCACCACAAACTTGTCCAATTCGGGCATAAACACCGAATTCATCAAGTACATGAAGTGTGCGGGGGCATTTGTCAAGCCGAAAGACATAACAAGATACTCATAAAGACCGTATCTGGTAGAAAAGGCTGTCTTTGGAACATCTTCTGGGCGAATTTTAATTTGATGGTAGCCCGATCTTAGATCGATCTTGGAGAAAACTTTAGCTTTAGACAACTGATCGAACAAGATGTCGATTCATGGTAGAGGGTACTTATTTTTTACAGTGACTGCATTGAGAGGTCTATAATCTACGCACATCCGCAACGATTGATCCTTCTTCTTTACAAAGATAGCAGGACATCCCCACGGCGATGAACTAGGACGAATCAACCCTTTCTTCAAAAGTTCATTCAATTGCACCTTAAGTTCAGCTAGTTCATTTGGAGGCATCCTATAGGGTCTCCTAGAGATGGGTGCTGTGCCAGGCAACAACTCGATTTTAAACTCCACATCCCGATCCGGAGGGAGTCCCGGCAAATCATCGGGAAAAACGTCCGGAAATTCATTTACTACGGAAATTTCAGCCAACGCCTTTGCTTGCACAGCATGAATTTCCCCCGACAATTCAACCTTTCTGGGAAGTTGTACTAGAAAACCTTTTTGATCTGTAGGATCTCTGAGCATAACTACCCGAGCGGATGTGTCAATGAGTACCCCATTCTGACTCATCCAATTCATGCCCAAGATAACATCTATGTCTAAACCAGGTAAAACCAATAGGGCAAGCGAATAACTTCGCCCTTCTATCTCAAACTCAAGGTTCCCCACTACTTTGTTTGTGGAAATATTCCCACTTGCAGCACTAATACAATAACCCACACCTTCAACAGTATGCAACTTGTGTGTAAATTTGGATGCAAACTTAGGACTGATAAAGGAATGCGAAGCACCTGAATCAAAAAGTACCACTGCGGGGTGTTGGTCAACTAGAAACTTACCAGCGGTGACCACCTCACCAGATGGAATTTCCTCAATGCTGTTATAATGGGCGTGACCTTGACGGCCACCTTGGTTGACATTCTTCTTGGGGTAAGGACAATTCCTGGACCAATGGCCTGGCTTGTTGCAGTTCTAGCAAGGCATATTGCTAGGAGGAACACTAGAGCTGCTCTGTCCCGAAGTCCCCTTTGGCAGAGCGACGGTATAAGCCTTACGGAACCCCGTTTTTGCAGCAGGCTTCTTCTGCGGCGGACGGAACTTTGTATTCTGAGCAGGTGGGCGAGGGGAAGACCTCGGTGCCGCTGAGGCCCTTGACTGAGAAGCACTTGCCTCAAGGGCCCTTTTACGGCTCTTAGAGGCAGAATAAATAGTATTGTTGTTCTCCTGGGTCAAAGCATCGCTGATGAAATCATTGAAAGTAGTACATTTGCTAGTGCCCATAGTTTTCATCAGTTTTGGGCCGAGGCCCCTTTTGAAGCTAGCAATCTTTTTGGCATCGGTATCCACAAACTCTGTGGCATACCTTGCCAGGTTGTTGAAGGACTGCAAGTATTCAGTCAGGCTTTTGTTTCCTTGCGACAGCCTCATAAACTCTGTGTGCTTGATTGCCATAAGACCGGGAGGGATATAATTTCCCCGGAATGCCGCCTTAAACTGATCCCAAGCAATCGGGACATTGGCAGGCAGTGTGGAACGATAGTGGCTCCACCAAATGCCCGCCGGACCATGCAACTGGTGGGAAGCATACTCAGTTTTCAGCTCATCAGTTAGGCGTAGCAGACGAAACTTTTGTTCAATGGTATTCAACCACTCGTCAGCCTGCAGTGGTTCTTCCGCTTCCTTGAAGAGCGGGGGCTTTGTATCCAGAAAGTCCTTGAAATCGCTGTACTGATTTGGCTCTGGGCCCTGGCGGCCATGACGAGCCTCTCGATTAGCCAGTTGGCGCATGGCGTCAGCCAACATACGCTGCCCCTCAACCACTGATTGCATCAACTCGGCCGGAGTAGGTGGTGGCAGAGGGGGCGGCTGTTCCTCCTCCTCATTTCCACGACCCCGGCGTAGATTGTACGACATCTGCAAAATGCATAGCCAATGAGCACTTATGATGTGGAAAATTTGTAGATGAATTATTGCGAAATGTCCATCTGACTGTATGAATAGATTTCTCATAATAATTAAGGCACAATAATTCATCACAACCGCACAATCCATTCTAGCGCATCATTTGACGAGATCATACTTGGTAATCCAACAAGATGCTCTTTGATAAAGGCTCACTCACAGGGAGCACAACGGTTACCGGACCGTTTACGTTGCTATCTACGTGATTTTTGACCTTTTGCACGGTACTTGGATTCGATCTCAAGATTTTTAGTTGACTGTGAAAGGCTACTTCAAACTGACCACAAAGAGACTTCTCAATGAAGAGTTCCATGGGGGATCATGACTAGCCACCTCGATACCTGCGCGTGCCAAGCAGCACAGCCTTATATCGCGCGCCATAGGAGGCCCTCGGTTTCGTCGCGGCACCGAAGGGTGCTAATCGTGACACCATCATCGAACGCAACATAATAAGACATCAAGTTGTGATCGAAATTAACAGGTTCAAACTACATTCAGAAAACATACGGTTCAACCTTACATCCCAAAGTCAAGTTATTACAAGGCCTCACTCCTTCACAGGGAGGGCACAAAAGACGATCCTAACATTATAGGCACGTGATGACTACTCTAAGCATCATCCTCCGAGTCAGTGTCAAGGATCTCCCCGCCGTCCTCATCACTGACAGGCTCTAACTCCTCGTCTTCTTCTTCTTCTGGCTCTTCCTCTGGTGCTTCTGCCGGTGGGGCATCCTGTGGTCCATCAACCTCCACTTCATCATCATCCTCAGCCATGAAGATTCCCGAACCCATGTCCTCATCGACGTTGTTGTTTCGAGGCAGCAGGGGATTAAGCTCGTTGTTCAGGCGGTGCACTTCTTCATGAAGATTATCATTGTATTCTTCAGCGTTCTCCAACTGTTGCTCGAGCTCAAACTGACGAACTCTCAGAACATTCTCCTCGTGTCAGGCTTCATCCCTCTGTTCCATCACACGGACCAACATGCGTTGATAGTTGCGATTTGCCACTGTCAACCTCTGGACTGCAAGTGTTTCTTGATCACGATCATGAATCACTTGTTCCAGTTGTTGCCGTGCTGCATCCCTAGCAGCAGTCACCTCTGCCAGCTCTGCCCTCAGCCTTTCCACCTCAGTAGGCTCAGGGCGGGGCTCACGTGGAGCGAGCCGGTGACGCGGTGCCCTGCCCCCAGTGGACTTACGAGCGGTCCTCTTGGTACGTGCCATCTGTAGCAACAAGATAAGATACGACTTAAAGTGAGGATCATTTAGGGGATACGAAATTTACTTTAGTCGGGAGTACAGAAATTTTTAAGGAGGGAGTAAATGATATGTATGATATAATTAAACATGATGCATGCACGTTCCGTACGTTCTCTCACCTTAGTAGAAAACTAAAGGGCTAACGCTAAGCGGTGGCATACATACGTTCTCTCATATAAGCGAAACTATCGGTCTACTCGTTACGCTGTTAATGTACCTGCAGAAAATTTCATTGCAGCCCAACAATTCCCAATATATGCACACAAGAAAGCAGTAAATTAAATACTTTCCATATACACATCCCCAGATGTATATACTTCAGTATCAAAGCTACCCGATAATAAGGTTCCCACAATTAAGTGCTTACGTAATTACATGGTTTAAACATGTAAGTATGCAAGTCACCAAAACTACTCTCCCCTAGACCGCCGGTTGGACGATCATGCTCTCACAACTCACACTTACCAGAGCGTCGAGGTAATTGATCCATACATTACCACCCAAGTGGATGGCATCCATACAATATCACGCCGTATGGACAACAAAATAAAAACAAACAAGGCCCCCAAGTTAGTCTTTATAATAAGCCACCTAAGAGTCCTTATTTTGGGCTAAGGGATGTGATCACTGGCATACCTAAAAATATTTTTTTTAGTGTTTAACCCTTTTTGCAAACAAATACTTTTGTTTTTAATTACTCGTAAGATGTGTTTAATGTTGAATTATGCTCCGGTACCAGCTATAACAGAACCGACCAAATTATAAGAGCACAAGTACAAAAACAAGCACCGAAGCGCTCAAATTTTCGAACTTGAGCCCATATAATCCCGATAGTCAATCGAAACCACGAAGGATTTCAAACCAACTCGCTTACAACCAGGATCGCATCATTCAACATACAACATCATACGTTACATTTCACAAGTAGTGCTGAAATAAGTTTACACAAACGGAGTAGCAATTATTACAAACCAAGTTTGAAAGTAGCGGAAGCATAACACACACTAGTTAATTAAATACTGCCAGTCTGGATGATCGACATCCCGCAAAAGCATGAGAAAAGTACATAGAGACGATCACGCCCTTGTGATCTAGTCATCATCACCCGCAGGGTGGAGACACGTCTTGCAGAATCCCTGATAAAGCATGTCATCTGCAACAGGAGGGAATAAACCCTGAGTACTGGAATGTACTCAGCTAGACTTACCCATCGAAAACCAGAAATAAAATGACACCAAGGATTATGCAAGGCTTACACAAGAGGCTAGCTGACATCACATTTTTGCATAAAGGCATAAGTAATTGAGACTCTTATAACCTGTACTAGCAGTTATTTTTAGCATTTACCTGTCATCTATCTTAGCACCTGTACTAAACATGCACTTGATTATAATCAAACAATTATCATCATTATATCCAGAGCAGGTATGAATTGTGGCAACATTGTATCATTCCCTTAACCACCAGTTTATTTAATGAGATCTACGTTACCGCTGCTCAAGTCAAGTGCTCACTAACCGGGAGCGACGGCGATTCGAATCGAATTCCTATCCAGCTGGAGGGGTATTTCTAACACTCACCGCGCAGGCCCCTGCCAGGGTCGCACAAGCCACCTTTTCATATGATTCAGGAATCGCGGGTCCGAATGATGTCGCGACCCCAAGGGCGACACTCTGCCAGGTGATAGGGACTCTAACCCCCCCTTGGTCTCACGCCAATGTTCCCAAGCACATCCTTTCTCTCCTCCAAGAAGCAACCTGCCATTCGATTCCCGGCCTAAACCACATTACTCGGCTTCGCGGTCGGAATGACTTATCTGGCCAACTAAGTGTTAGACTGCGTTCAACATGACTCAAGGACGTACAGCGAATCGGTCCTTAAACGACTCAGACGGGCATAGCTCCACACCCAAGACGTGAAGTGTCTTGCGGCTGTACTATCGAATTCCCGCCCGGTCTCAATTTCATTTTTAAGCATGGTTCCATCCACGATAGCCATAAAGCCACTCGTGACTCCTTCCTACATCTCGCGGATGACCGGAAATCACCCGACTTCTACCGTACTAAGCAGGGCTAAGCATTGACACGTGCCTAAACCTAATATAGGATTAAGTACGATATCTGGACAAGGACAGGTATAATGCAACAAGTGTTTCCATATAACTCCTACAACTTAATGCATTAAACAATTAAAAGTACTCAAGATTAATTTATAAAACAGTAGGTTCAGCATGCACCGGGGCTTGCCTTTCAGAAAAGTTGAAGGCCGGTGGTCCGGGCACTCAGGAAGGTCGTCTGCGGGCACTCCTTCGCCTGCTGGATCCTCGGGCTCCTGCTGCTCCTGGTCCTCCTCCGGAATCACAGGCTCGAATTCGAGGAGAGTTACCCCCTCCGGTGCACCTATTGCATGAATGCACAATAAATATAATGGATGCATAAATGGGTGCAACATGCTCGGAATGAAACGCATTTCAGAACTAAAATACTCTATTCAAGTTATTTTATTAGTACGTGCAAATCTCTTCCCCAGTAGAGAAGTACTCACCTAATCTACTTAACCTAAGATAAAGCTGCTCATCCTCAGTTAAGGCCCTAACACCTAACAATTACAAAAGTAGCATGTCTTAGGATATCTCACCATATCAATCAGCAAAACACCACAGTAAGCATTCTGGACAGCAGCCACTTGTTGTTATCACAACTGGAGATTTACAATTCCAAAAGATATGATCTAAGACAATCTGGAAAGCCTAAGAAATGCACTACAATTCATTTTCAGACCTCAACTCCAAACTCCTAAGTTCTCCCTGTCAAACTTCACAAGTTCCAGAATCTGTCCTCTCAAAACAGAGAGTAGCAGATTTTGAACTGCCACTTTAAACAATAGTAACTCTCAAACTACTAAGCCAAATGCTTCCAAATTTTGACACAAGCTAGTTCATCAAGTTTACTCCAACTTTGGTATTTATAAGTTTTCCAGCAACCAATTTTATCAAAGCCAAATTTAGAATTACTACTAGCTGTCCAGAAAACCTACAATTACAAAGGTTAAATATTTATTGATGTGACCAACATTCTCTAAGACCAAACTAATACTACTACAAGTTCACAAATGTCACAAAAACACCAGAAAGTAAGGTGTGCCCACCTATAATATTTATTTATACTCATTTCTTATTTTACTTAATTAATTAGGTGGAATTTTAAACATATATGTAAACTGCTCCCAAAATTCTACAACAATTACAGAGGACTCTGTGACCCAAAAAGAGACTATTGTAAAAATTTGAACTAAATTTATTCACAGGAACTCCCTACACAAAATTCACAAGCTAATAAGGCTGATTTTTGCATAAATAGGAAACCCTATTGAAAAGTGTCAAACAACAGATTTCATATTTTTCTTAGACACTTTAAGGTACCAAGACATTCTCCAAAAATTTATAAGAACATTGCACATGTAGAAAAATTACTAAAATTCCTTTAAGCATTTCCTAAAATAACAAGATAGCATTATAACTTGAAAAGTACTTAAGCACTGCTGCCTAAATTTTTACCAGAGCTAGGGCTAGCATAGAGTAACCTACCCACCAAATTTCATGATTTATGGAACACTACAGCTCAAGTTATAAATTTAACAAATTTGCTTGCATTCCAAAACACATTTAAAGGATCTATTAAATTCTCATAGAAATTAAACATCACATTCTAGATTTATATTTTTTTCTAAAATACTACACATCATGTAGACCCTAACAAAATTTTTCTCATGATTTTTGGATCATTAAAACCCTAGATCTATATTTTTCCAACTTGTACAAAAATCAGTGACAAAATAATAAAAATGAATTTCATTTCGGATGAACTGGGCCGGCCCGGAAAACTCGGCCCACACACTCGCGCGCGCGGCCCGCTCAGCGCTCCCGCCCGTTCCCGCGCACGGCACGCGACCGGCCTTCCGCCCGCGCGTGGCAACTGACAGGCGGGCCCCCGCAGTCAGGGACAGAGGGACAGGGGAGCGGCAGCCGTGAGCTCCGGCGAGCCCAAGCTCGTCGGAGGGAAGCTCGCTCGGAAAATCGAGCCCACCCACGCGTTCTCCGTTCCGTAACGCTTCGATTCATGCTAGTGGAAGAGCTTAGGTTGGAGCGGGAGGGCTCGCCGTCGTGAGCGGCGGCGGGTGAGGGTCGGGTGAGGGTATGCCGTCGCCGGTGAGGCCGCACGGCCATATCTAAGCTCGGTACGAGCTACACTACGCCTGGGCGAATCTATTGAGGTAGAAAGGAGGTTTGGAAGAGGTCCTAACTACCCTGGCCACGGAGTGCCGTGACGCGGTGCGGTGAGCGCGACGACGGTGGTCGTCGTGTTCCGCTCCGGCGAGGTCGCATCTCACTGTAAGGTCATGCCTAGAGCTAGAGGAAGGCCTACACTATTCCGAACGCTGACCACAGAGAGAGGAGGGTGAAAGAGGACGTCGGTGGTGAGCTCGCAATGGCGGCGGCCATGGCGGAGCTCCGCACCGCCGAGGTTTGATTGGGTGATTTGCCCTCTACCTTGACCCAACGGCTGACCCAATGTGCGGAGGTTGTAGAGTATGGGCAGGCGGTGCTGTTCGTGAGCTCTCGGGTGTGGTGGCGCGGTGGTTGGCGCAACCGAAGGCGGCGGAGCCGGCTGTGGGGGCGGAGGACGCTCGGTCGCCTTACCGGTGAGCTGGGGAAGGAGGGCGATGGAAATGGAGGGGGAAGCGGGTCGTCCTGGTCTTCATGCTGAGCTCGCAGGCGACGTGGGGCGTCAGCAGAACACGCGCGCCACGCGGCCACCGGGCTCTGCCCGAGCGCCACGACGCGGTCGGCCGTCTGACTGAACGGCGACACCGTTGACTGAATGGAGGCCATCATCGTTCGACTGACAGCGCGATTTCAACGGTGATTATCTTCGAAAACAGCTCGAGTTAGCCGAAGGTGATAACATCAAATTTGTAGAGCTTCGTGAGGGCTACAACTTTGCTAATTGGCTCAAGAACAGATTCGGCTTGGATTTGAAACTACATATCCCCAAAATGGTGCCCTTTGAAACTGAAACGTAGTTTCAGTCATTAAACCGACTGAAACCCTATTTTCTAGACACCATATCTTCTAAACCATTTAGAACTAGGTGATGGTGATGTTGACAATGTTGTAGAGCTACATGAGGGCTCCAACTTTGTCAATTGGCTCCAGGACTGGTTTGGCCTAATTTGTGAGTTACAAGTTGCTAAAGTGAGGTACAGTGAAACTGAAAAGTCCAATTTCCAGACTTAGAATTTTTCTAAGTGTTGATCACCACTCAAGCTGACTTGTGGGCCATTTTTGAGCATGCTCTGGTCATTTTCATGAGATGGCCATATTAGAACTTTTGTTCCTCATGAAATTCTCTACAACTTTACTTAAGGGTGCTCTTCCATGCAAGGTCTCTAAATTAGACTTTTTAATTGGTCAAACTAGAGCCTTCTAGGGTCAAATGGTGGTCAAACTTCTCTTGGAGGGCAATTTTGTAATTTTGGTCAACATGAACCTTGTTGCAAATGTTACCCTAAGTATAACTAAGGTGTTGTAGGTCATGATTGGCTACCTTACCTTTTTGTTACACCAACTATCAAATACTTCATGAAATAAATCAAACAACCCTAGAATAAACACATGTGTTGCATCACATAAAATAACAAACATGAATGATGCATGCTTATGCTTATGCCATGCAAATGCAATTATGGAGCTAAACACTTGAGGTGTTATAGGGATCGCCATGAACCGGCCGTAGCATGGGCGCCCAGGATAGCGTGGTACGTTCCACGGAATCCGACCACTTCAAAAGTGAGAGTTTCCTTTCGGAAGTTGGCCGGTGTGCCAAAACAAACGGGCAGATCGACCCGTCCGAGGGGTTCCGCCCGTTTCCCTGGCACGACTCCATGGAAGCCCCCGACGCTAGGTTGGAGGCGCGCTCTCTCCACCCCCAGCAGGTCGAGGGTCTGGGAGTAGATGATGTTGAGGCTGCTTCCACCATCCATGAGCACCTTGGTGAGGCGTGTGTTGGCGATGATGGGGTCAACAACGAGCGGATAGACTCCCGGGTTGGGGACGTGGTCTGGGTGGTCGTCACGGAAGAAAGTGATGGCCACCGCAGACCAATCAAGGAAGTGGGGGACTGCCGTTTGTACGGAGAAAACCTCACGCCGTTCTCGCTTGCGCTGGCGCGCCGAGAGGCGGGTCGAGGGCCCTCCGTAGATCATGAAGCAGTCGTGGATCTCAGGGAATTCCTCGTCCTTGTCGTCGCCTTTAGGGTCCTCCTTCTTGTCGTCCTTCTTAACGCCGGCACCCCCAAAGTACCTGCGAAGCATATGACAGTCCTCGAGGTTATGGTTAGTAAGTCCCTTGTGGTAGGGACATGGTTCTTTGAGCATTTTGTCGAAGACGCCCCCGCCGGGGGGCCTCGAGGCTTTTTGTGCTCGGTAGCAGCGACAAGCTCGTCGGCTAGGGCCACGAGCTTGCCCTGCTGGCCTTTCTTCTTCTTGCGGTTGTTTCTCTTGGAGCCCCGGGTGGAGCTCGCGGGATCGTCGACCTTCTGCTCCCCCCTCTCCGGGTCGCCACCAAAGATTGCACCAACCGCCTCCTCGCCGGCGGCGAAGTTGGTGACAATGTCCATTAACCCGTTGGCAGTGAGCGGAGTGTTACGGCCCAATTCTCGGACCAACTCTTTACAGGTGGTGCCAGAGAGGAAGGCCATAATTACGTCAGAGTCAGTGACGTTGGGGAGTTCGGTACGCTGCCGGGAGAAGCGCCGGATGTAATCCCGGAGGGATTCACCTGGTTTCTGCTTGCAGCTCCGGAGGTCCCACGAGTTGCCGGGGCGCACGTAGGTCCCCTTAAAATTTCCCTCAAACACCCTCACGAGATCATCCCAGTCGTGGATCTATCAAGGTGGGAGATCCTCGAGCCAGGCTCGGGCGGTGTCGGAGAGGAACAGGGGGAGTTGTCGAATGATGACCCGGTCGTCGGTGGCCCCGCCCAGCTGACACGCCAAGCGGAAATCGGCGAGCCAAAGTTCGGGTTTGGTATCGCCGTTGTACTTGGTGAGAGTCGTGGGGAGCGAAACCGAGCCGGGAGCACCGTCTCACGGAAAGCCTTACTGAAGACCCGAGGAGCCAGAGGCTCAGGTGAAGGGCTTCGATCTTCCAAACTGTCGTAGCGTCCGCCCCTGTGGACATGGTAGCCTCGAGCCACACCGTCACCGTGCTTGCGCGTGTGGCGCTCGACGATGTTGCCACGGGTGTCTCGAGGCTCATGGTCGTTGCTGGTGAGCTCAAGGGCCGGAGCTACCCGGTTTCGTCGGGCAGGCTCGGGGTGAACCGAGGCCTCTCTCTCCTGTCGGGAGGGCTCGATGATCCACTCCGAGGCTGCCTCGCGTCACCTCGAGGCGGAGCTCTTGGCCTGCTGCATGGCGGCGGTCTCGAGGAGTTCTCGGATTTTATCCCGAGCCCGACGGGCATCGGGGTTTGACGGCTCGGGCATTTTGCGGAGAAGCATGGCGGCGGCGACGATGTTCTGGCTGGCTCGAGCGAAAACTGGGGGTCGACCATCTGGTCCTCGTCGATGCGACGGTTGATGTCACGAGCTCTTTCGTGAGCTCTCCCGCCAAGTGCGCGTTCTGCACGCTCGCGCTCGAGGGTTTGTTGGAGTAGGCCCAGGTTTTTCCGTTCCTCGTCAAGCCTATCCTGCAACTTGCGAATCTGCTCGAGCTGCGCTCCTTGATCCACAAGGAACTGAGGATCGTCTCGCTCAGCAGGAAGCTCGACATGGGGTGGCGTGTACCTTCCTTCGACTGGCTCTTCGTCCTCTGATTCCGAAGTGCTTTCAACGTCGATGTTGAAGCATTCGCGGGTCGGATCATAGGTGTCATCAGCCGAGTCGGAGTCAGGAGCGCCAAAGTAGTAGTATGACGGGGGAATGCGTGGCCGTTGCAAATTGTCACTGGGGTTGCGACGTTGAGAAGCAGTCACATGGGCTCTATGTCCGGTGTCTCCGTAGAGTCCAGATAATCAGAGGCCGGTGTGGATGCAACGAGGTCCAGAGTGGAGCATAGATGGTGCCCGGGGAGTTCCTCATAAGCACTCATGCGAGTGCTCACGAAAGATGCGTACACCCGGGCAGCCGAGTCTAGCCCAAACGGGAATGGTGATGGAGATGTTGCTGTCCGTGCCGAAATGGATGCTCCAGACAGTGGTGTCTCACCGGACGGGGAGCGGCGGGATTCCCCGTTGGCATGTTACCCTCAGTCAAGCTCATCCTTCCCAAACCTTCCACAAGGAGGTCTAGGCTGGCGCCTGGCTGGGGGGTGCCGGACCAGGAGACCTCGTCGCCCTCCATGAGGTGAAGACGGTGGTTGTGCCGGGCTCGTCGTCGTCGGGCGGCCCGCGCCCGCCTAGAGCGACGGTGCCGGCGGATTGCTCCCCCGGGCTGGGAGAGCTCGTAGTCCTCGTTGGATGGGTGCCTGGGAGGAAGTAGGACCATATCGTAGCCATGGCCAAGCGACATGAACTCCAAACTCCCGAACCAGATCACCGTGGCCAACGGAATAGGGCGTTCGGGGTCAGCCATCCAGGAAAAAAGGCGAGAAAGCGATGTTTGGCACGCAGCGATCCCCTACCTGGCGTGCCAACTGTCGATGTTCGGACCCGAGGGGGTCCTAAACCAACGATTAAATGTTGCGTGTCTCTTTCCTGGATGGTGATGCAAGGAGAACACACGGGGGTTTATCCTGGTTCGGGCAAAAGAAGGCCCTACGTCCAGCGGGGGGAAAGAAGTTTGTATTTCCTTGCACCAAAGTGCTCGTGTAGGGGTTACAAGCATGCGAGAGAGGGCGCCGAGCCCAAGTCTCAAAGAGAGGAAAAAAGGACAAGGGTGGTTGATTGAGGTATCGATCTCTCGTTTTTCTTCGTTGTCTGTTGTTGTCCGGTCGGGTGCTTCGTTCCTCTTCCTCTCGTAGAGCCCTGGCCTGCCCTTTTATAGGGCGAGAGGAGGCCAGGACGACGGGGAACCTTGAGGTGATATTTGGTCGATTTCTGTTGAGTTGACTGTAGCGACGTGCCCTAGGAATGGCCGGCCATCCCTAGACACCATGGCGTCGTGGGAGACAAGACGGTGAAATGACCCGGAGCGCCGTGCCATACCGTCCTTCCCTTGCCGTTGAACTATGCCGAGCGTGGAGGTTGGGTCGAGGCCGGGTCGAGACCGGATGGATAAAGTCGAATCCCCGAGATTGCGGAGAACGGGCCTTGTCTTATCCTCCCTCGAGGGTGATCGATGGTAAACAGTACGCGGTAAGGTGGGTATTGTAACAGAACCGACCAAATTATAAGAGCACAAGTACAAAAACAAGCACCGAAGCGCTCAAATTTTCGAACTTGAGCCCATATAATCCCGGTAGTCAATCGGAACCACGAAGGATTTCAAACCAACTCGCTTACAACCAGGATCGCATCATTCAACATACAACATCATACGTATCATTTCACAAGTAGTGCTGAAATAAGTTTACACAAACGGAGTAGCAATTATTACAAACCAAGTTTGAAAGTAGCGGAAGCATAACACACACACTAGTTAATTAAATACTGCCAGTCTGGATGATCGACATCCCGCAAAAGCATGAGGAAAGTACATAAAGACGATCACGCCCTTGTGATCTAGTCATCATCACCCGCAGGGTGGAGACACGTCTTGCAGAATCCCTGATAAAGCATGTCATCGGCAACAGGAGGGAATAAACCCTGAGTACTGGAATGTACTCAGCTAGACTTACCCGTCGAAAACCAGAAATAAGATGACACCAAGGATTATGCAAGGCTTACACAAGAGGCTAGCTGACATAACATTTTTGCATAAAGGCATAAGTAATTGAAACTCTTATAACCTGTACTAGCAGTTATTTTTAGCATTTACCTGTCATCTATCTTAGCACCTGTACTAAACATGCACTTGATTATAATCAAACAACATTATTATTATATCCATAGCAGGTATATCATTATGGCAACATTGTATCATTCCCTTAACCACCAGTTCATTTAATGAGTTCTACGTTGCCGCTGCTCAAGTCAAGTGCTCACTAACCGGGAGCGACGACGATTCGAATCGAATTCCTATCCAGCTGGAGGGGTATTTCTAACACTCACCGCGTAGGCCCCTGCCAGGGTCGCACAAGCCACCGTTTCATATGATTCAGGAATCGCGGGTCCGAATGATGTCGCGACCCCAAGGGCGACACTCTGCCAGGTGATAGGGACTCTAACCCCCCCTTGGTCTCACGCCAATGTTCCCAAGCACATCCTTTCTCTCCTCCAAGAAGCAACCTACCATTCGATTCCCGGCCTGAACCACATTACTCGGCTTCGCGGTCGGAACGACTTATCCGGCCAACTAAGTGTTAGACTGCGTTCAACATGACTCAAGGACGTACAGCGAATCGGTCCTTAAACGACTCAGACGGGCATAGCTCCACACCCAAGACGTGAAGTGTCTTGCGGCTGTACTATCGAATTCCCGCCCGGTCTCAATTTCATTTTTAAGCATGGTTCCATCCACGATAGCCATAAAGCCACTCGTGACTCCTTCCTACATCTCGCGGATGACCGGAAATCACCCGACTTCTACCGTATTAAGCAGGGCTAAGCATTGACACGTGCCTAAACCTAATATAGGATTAAGTACGATATCTGGACAAGGACAGGTATAATGCAACAAGTGTTTCCATATAACTCCTACAACTTAATGCATTAAACAATTAAAAGTACTCAAGATTAATTTATAAAACAGTAGGTTCAGCATGCACCGGGGCTTGCCTTTCAGAAAAGTTGAAGGCCGGTGGTCCGGGCACTCAGGAAGGTCGTCTGCGGGCACTCCTTCGCCTGCTGGATCCTCGGGCTCCTGCTGCTCCTGGCCCTCCTCCAGAATCATAGGCTCGAATTCGAGGAGTGTCACCCCCTCCGGTGCACCTATTGCATGAATGCACAATAAATATAATGGATGCATAAATGGGTGCAACATGCTCGGAATGAAATGCATTTCAGAACTAAAATACTCTATTCAAGTTATTTTATTAGTACGTGCAAATCTCTTCCCCAGTAGAGAAGTACTCACCTAATCTACTTAACCTAAGATACAGCTGCTCATCCTCAGTTAAGGCCCTAACACCTAACAATTACAAAAGTAGCATGTCTTAGGATATCACACCATATCAATCAGCAAAACACCACAGTAAGCATGCTGGACAGCAGCTATTTGTTTTTATCACAACTGGAGATTTACAATTCCAAAAGATATGATCTAAGATAATCTGGAAAGCCTAAGAAATGCACTACAATTCATTTTCAGACCTCAACTCCAAACTCCTAAGTTCTCCCTGTCAAACTTCACAAGTTCCAGAATCTGTCCTCTCAAAACAGAGAGTAGCAGATTTTGAACTGCCACTTTAAACAATAGTAACTCTCAAACTACTAAGCCAAATGCTTCCAAATTTTGACACAAGCTAGTTCATCAAGTTTACTCCAACTTTGGTATTTATAAGTTTTCCAGCCACCAATTTTATCAAAGCCAAATTTAGAATTACTACTAGCTGTCCAGAAAACCTACAATTACAAAGATTAAATATTTATTGATGTGGCCAAAGACCCTTAAAACCAAACTAAGATTTCCAAAAGTTCACATGGGGTATAACAACACCAGAAAGTAGGGTGTGACTACCTAGAACATTTATTTATACTCATTTCTTATTTTACTTAATTAATTAGGTGGAATTTTAAACATATATGTAAACTGCTCCTAAAATTCTACAAAAATTACAGAGGACTCTTTGACCCAAAAAGAGACTACTGTAAAAATTTGAACTAAATTTATTCACAGGAACTCCCTACACAAAATTCACAAGCTAATAAGGCTGATTTTTGCATAAATAGGAAACCCTATTGAAAAGTGTCAAACAACAGATTTCATATTTTTCTTAGACACTTTAAGATACCAAGACATTCTCCAAAAATTTATAAGAACATTGCACATGTAGAAAAATTACTAAAATTCCTTTAAGCATTTCCTAAAATAACAAGATAGCATTATAACTTGAAAAGTACTTAAGCACTGATGCCCAAATTTTTACCAGAGCTAGGTCTAGCATAGAGTAACCTACCCACCAAATTTTATGATTTATGGAACACTACAGCTCAAGTTATAAATTTAACAAATTTGCATGCATTCCAAAACACATTTAAAGGATCTATTAAATTCTTACAGAATTTAAACATCTCATGCCAAATCCATATTTTTCTAAATTACTACACATCATGTAGACCCTAACAAAATTTATCTCATGATTTTTGGATCATTAAAACCCTAGATCTATATTTTTCCAACTTGTACAAAAATCAGTGACAAAATAATAAAAATGAATTTCATTTCGGATGAACTGGGCCGGCCCGAAAAACTCGGCCCACACTCGCGCGCGCGCGGCCCGCTCAGCGCTCCCGCCCGCGCGCGACACTGACGGGCGGGCCCCCGCGGTCAGTGACCGAAGACAGGGGAGGCGGAGGCCCGCGAGCTCCGACGAGCTCGAGCTCGCCGGAGAAGAGCTCGCTCGGCCAATCGAACACCACCTCGTGTTCTCCGTCACCCGGTGCGTCGATTGGTGCTCGTGGAATGGATGGGGATGGGGTGGAAGGGGCTTGTCACCACGAGCGGCGGCCGGTGATGTCCGGTGGCGGCGCACCGTCGCCGGTGAGGATGTACGGTGCGGTCTAGGCTCGGTACGAGCTTCACCGAAGCTAGGCGGATCCATTTTGCTAGGAAGGGAAGATGGAGAGAGACCCGAAGCACCCCGACCACGGTGAGGTCCCATGGCGGGCTCCGGCGACCTCTCGGAGACGGGAAAGAAAGCAATGCGGCTCACCTTGAGTCAAATCGCGGGCTTCGGTGGGTCGAGGGGATGGAGGGTGGTGAGGCGGAGGGATTGGCGAGGTCTGGGAGAATGGCTCGACACCATCGCGGTTTCACTCCTCTGGTCACCGCCCGTGCGTGGAGAAGGAAGCAGAGAGGGAGGGAATGGCGAGCGCGAGTGGTGGAAGTTGAGGTGTCGGCTCGGTCTTCATCTCCGCGCCTGGGCTCGCGACGTGGAGGCGACGGCAGAGCTCGGACGCCACGCGGCCAAGCTATTCTGTCCGAGCGCCACGACACGGTCGTTGTCTGAACCTTGAACCCAACGACTTCGGCGTCCATTGCCCGACTGACGGCCAAAGTTCCACCGATCCCCGTTCCAAATCTAGCCGGTATTAGTGCTAAGTGTTAACAGCAATTTGGTAGAGCTATGTGAGGGCAACAAAATTATCAATTAGAGCTTAGACTGGTTCGGCCTAGATTTGAAACTACAGAGCTCCAAAGTGGTGCCCCTTGAAACTGAAATGCAGTTTCAGAGATAACGCCGACTGAAACCCTAACTTCTTGACACTATATCTCCTGAACTATTGAGAACCAGGTGATGGTGATATTGACAATGTTGTAGAGCTATGTGTGGACAACAACTTTGTCAATTGGCTCGAAGACTGGTTTGGCCTGGTTTGCAAACTAAAAGCTCCTAAAGTAGGCATCAGTAAAACTGTAGGGTCAGATTCCAGACTTAGAAAAATTCTAAGTCTTGGAGCTACCTCTCTAACTGACTTGTGGGCCACTTTTGAGCATGTTAGGGTCAATTTCATGAGATGGTCATATTGAGACTTTTGTTCCCCATGAATTTCTTTACAACTTTGCTTAAGGGTGCTCTTCCATGCAAGGTCTCTAAATTAGAGTTTTTAATTGGTCAAACTAGAGCCTTCTAGGGTCAAATGGTGGTCAAACTTCTCTTGGAGGGCAATTTTGTAATTTTGGTCAACATGAACCTTGTTCCAAATGTTACCCTAGGTATAACTAAGGTGTTGTAGGTCATGATTGGCTACCTTACCTTTTTGTTACACCAACTATCAAATACTTCATGAAATAATTCAAATAACCCTAGAATAATCACATGTGTTGCATCACATAAAATAACAAACATGAATGATGCATGCTTATGCTTATGCCATGCAAATGCAATGCAATTAAGGACTAAACACTTGAAGTGTTACAGCCTTCCCCCCTTATAAAAATCTCGTCCTGAGATTTGGAAAGCGTACCATTTTTCATAGAATTCTTTATAACCATCCCGCAAATAATCCTCCCGTTCCCACGTAGCATCACTCTCACTTCCCTGATTACTCCACATCACTTTGTACCACTTAACCACTTTACTTCTAGTTACTCGTTCCTGAGTATCGATCACTCGGACTGGCTTTTCTTCATAGGTTAGGTCGGATTCCAGCCTGATATCACCTAAAGGAACTTGTTCCTCAGGAACCCGAAGACACTTTTTAAGCTGAGATACATGGAAAACGTTGAATATGGCTCTCATCTCAGGAGGCAACTGGATTTTGTACGCAACAGCTCCACTCTTGCCTATGATCTGGAAAGGACCCACGTATCTTGGTGCAAGTTTCCGCTTAACACCAAAACGTTGGACACTCTTCATTGGAGAAACTTTCAAATAAACGAAGTCTCCAACTTCAAATTCGAGTGGTTTTCTACGACGATCCGCATAGCTTTTCTGTCTCGCTTGTGCTGCAGCCATGTGTTTCTGGATGGTACGGACTTGTTCCTCGGCTTCCTGGACAAAATCAATGCCATAATACCTTCTTTCCCCAGCTTCTACCCAGTTTAGTGGAGTTCGACACTTTCGACCGTACAAAGCCTCGAATGGGGCCATCTTAATACTCTCTTGATAACTGTTATTGTACGAGAATTCGGCTAAAGGTAACCATTTTTCCCAAGAACCCTTGGATGAAATGACGCATGCTCGCAACAGATCTTCCAAGATTTGGTTAACTCGTTCTGTCTGACCCGATGTCTGGGGGTGATAAGCAGAGCTTCTCACTAACTTGGTTCCCAGAAGGTGATGCAAATGCTCCCAAAAGCGAGCAGTGAACTGGGGACCACGGTCAGAAACGATAGTACGAGGTATCCCATGAAGCCGGACTATCTGATTGAAGTACAACTCAGCATAGTCAGTGGGACGATAGTCCACTCTCACTGGGATGAAGTGAGCTGATTTAGTCAAACGATCAACAATTACCCAAATAGAGTTATGATTTTTGACAGTAGGAGGAAGTCCGACAATGAAATCCATACTTATCTCTTCCCATTTCCAGCCTGGAATGGAAAGTGGCTGAAGTAGCCCAGCTTTCATGTGCACAGCTTTAACTCTGCAACAGGTGTCACATCTAGCAACATATGCTGCTATCTCTTTCCGCATCTTGGTCCACCAATAAAGGGGTTTCAAATCATAATACATCTTATTACTACCCGGATGGATGGACAACTTGGACGAATGTGCTTCGGACAGGATCTGATCTCTAAGCTCTCGGTCCTTAGGTACCACTAACCTATCCTTAAACCACAGCACACCTTCGTCATCTAACCTGAAATGCTTAGTCTCTCCTTCATTCATCTTCCATTTTATGTGAAAGATACCCGGATCAGTCTTTTGGAGCTCAATGATTCTATTTCTGAGAGTACCACTGACAGTGATGTGGTACAGGACGACCGGATGTAACAGGCGAGATTGGTAAAAATCAGTTTCAATTAAGGAATGGCAATGAGACTTACGGCTTAAAGCGTCCGCAACCACATTTGCCTTGCTTGGGTGATAGTGTACTTGAAGATTATAATCTTTAATCAACTCGAGCCATCTTCTCTGACGCATATTTAGCTCGGGTTGAGTGAAGATGTATTTGAGGCTTTTATGATCGGTGTAGATATTGCAGACATTTCCCAGCAGGTAATGCCGCCATACTTTCAAAGCATGAACAACCGCAGCCAGTTCTAAGTCATGCGTTGGATAATTCACCTCATGCTTCCGAAGTTGCCGCGAGGTATATGCAATTACTCGGCCTTCCTGCATCAAAACGCCTCCCAAACCTATGCCTGAGGCATCACAATAAACATCAAATGGTTTCTCGATATTCGGTTATGCCAAAACCGGAGCCGAGGTTAGGAGGGTTCGCAGTTGGTGAAAAGCCGCATCACACTCAGGAGTCCAGACAAACCTGGTGTCTTTTTGCAGCAACCGAGTCATTGGCTTGGCTATTTTGGAGAAATCCGGGATGAAGCGACGATAATAGCCAGCCAAACCAAGAAAACTCCGGACCTCGTGAACCGAGATAGGAGCCTTCCAGTTCAGTACTTCCTGTACCTTGGCGGGATCCACCATGATTCCTCCATCGGACAACACATGCCCAAGGAAAGGCACTTCTCGAAGCCAGAATTCGCACTTACTGAACTTTGCATATAGTTGATGTTCACGCAGTCTTGTGAGGACTATACGCAGATGTTCAGCGTGATCTTCCTCATTTACAGAATATACTAGGATGTCATCAATAAATACCACCACAAACTTGTCCAATTCGGGCATAAACACCAAATTCATCAAGTACATGAAGTGTGCGGGGGCATTTGTCAAGCCGAAGGATATAACAAGATACTCATAAAGACCGTATCTGGTAGAAAAGGCTGTCTTTAGAACATCTTCCGGGCAATTTTAATTTGATGGTAGCCCGATCTTAGATCGATCTTGGAGAAAACTTTAGCTTTAGACAACTGATCGAACAAGATGTCGATTCGCGGTAGAGGGTACTTATTTTTGATAGTGACTGCATTGAGAGGTCTATAATCTACGCACATCCGCAACGACTGATCCTTCTTCTTTACAAAGATAGCAGGACATCCCCACGGCGATGAACTAGGACGAATCAACCCCTTCTTCAAAAGTTCATTCAATTGCACCTTAAGTTCAGCTAACTCATTTGGAGGCATCCTATAGGGTCTCCTAGAGATGGGTGCGGTGCCAGGCAACAACTCGATTTTAAACTCCACATCCCGATCCGGAGGGAGTCCCGGCAACTCATCGGGAAAAACGTCCGGAAATTCATTTACTACGGAAATTTCAGCCAACGCCTTTGCTTGCACAGCATGAATTTCCCCCGACAATTCAACCTTTCTGGGAAGTTGTACTAGAAAACCCTTTTGATCTGTAGGATCTCTGAGCATAACTACCCGAGCGGATGTGTCAATGAGTACCCCATTCTGACTCATCCAATTCATGCCCAAGATAACATCTATGTCTAAACCAGGTAAAACCAATAGGGCAAGCGAGTAACTTCGCCCTTCTATCTCAAACTCAAGGTTCCCCACTACTTTGTTTGTGGAAATATTCCCACTTGCAGCACTAATACAATAACCCACACCTTCAACAGTATGCAACTTGTGTGCAAATTTGGATGCAAACTTAGGACTGATAAAGGAATGCGAAGCACCTGAATCAAAAAGCACCACTGCGGGGTGTTGGTCAACTAGGAACTTACCAGCAGTGACAACCTCACCAGATGGGATTTCCTCAATACTGTTATAATGAGCGTGCCCCTGACGGCCACCTTGGTTGACATTCTTCTTGGGGTAAGGACAATTCCTGGACCAATGGCCTGGCTTGTTGCAGTTCCAGCAAGGCATATTGCTAGGAGGAACACTAGAGTTGCTCTGTCCAGAAGTCCCCTTTGGCAGAGCGACGGTATAAGCCTTACGGAACCCCGTTTTTGCAGCAGGCTTCTTCTGCGGCGGACGGAACTTTGTATTCTGAGCAGGTGGGCGAGGGGAAGACCTCGGTGCCGCTGAGGCCCTTGACTGAGAAGCACTTGCCTCAAGGGCCCTTTTACGGCTCTTAGAGGCAGAATAAATAGTATTGTTGTTCTCCTGGGTCAAAGCATCGCTGATGAAATCATTGAAAGTAGTACATTTGCTAGTGCCCATAGTTTTCATCAGTTTTGGGCCGAGGCCCCTTTTGAAGCTAACAATCTTTTTGGCATCGGTATCCACAAACTCTGTGGCATACCTTGCCAGGTTGTTGAAGGACTGCAAGTATTCAGTCAGGCTTTTGTTTCCTTGCGACAGCCTCATAAACTCTGTGTGCTTGATTGCCATAAGACCGGGAGGGATATAATTTCCACGGAATGCCGCCTTAAACTGCTCCCAAGCAATCGGGACATTAGCAGGCAGTGTGGAACGATAGTGGCTCCACCAAATACCCGCAGGACCATGCAACTGATGGGAAGCATACTCAGTTTTCAGTTCATCAGTCAGGCGTAGCAGACGAAACTTTTGTTCAATGGTATTTAACCACTCGTCAGCCTGCAGTGGTTCTTCCGCTTCCTTGAAGAGCGGGGGCTTTGTATCCAAAAAGTCCTTGAAATTGCTGTACTGATTTGGCTCTGGGCCCTGGCGGCCATGACGAGCCTCTCGATTAGCCAGTTGGCGCATGGCGTCAGCCAACATACGCTGCCCCTCAACCACTGATTGCATCAACTCGGCCGGAGTAGGTGGTGGCGGAGGGGGCGGCTGTTCCTCCTCCTCATTTCCACGACCCCGGCGTAGATTGTACGACATCTGCAAAATGCATAGCCAATGAGCACCGATGATGTGGGAAATTTGTAGATGAATTGTTGCAAAATGTCCATCTGACTGTATGAATAGATTTCTCATAATAATTAAGGCACAATAATTCATCACAACCGCACAATCCATTCTAGCGCATCATTTGACGAGATCATACTTGGTAATCCAACAAGATGCTCTTTGATAAAGGCTCACTCACAGGGAGCACAACGGTTACTGGACCGTTTGCGTTGCTATCTACGTGATTTTTGACCTTTTGCACGGTACTTGGATTCGATCTCAAGATTTTTAGTTGACTGTGAAAGGCTACTTCAAACTGACCACAAAGAGACTTCTCAATGAAGAGTTCCATGGTGGATCATGACTAGCCACCTCGATACCTGCGCGTGCCAAGCAGCACAGCCTTATGTCGCGCGCCATAGGAGGCCCTCGGTTTCGTCGCGGCACCGAAGGGTGCTAATCGTGACACCATCATCGAACGCAACAGAATAAGACATCAAGTTGTGATCGAAATTAACAGGTTCAAACTACATTCAGGAAACATACGGTTCAACCTTACATCCCAAAGTCAAGTTATTACAAGGCCTCACTCCTTCGCAGGGAGGGCACAAAAGACGATCCTAACATTATAGGCACGTGATGACTACTCTAAGCATCATCCTCCGAGTCAGTGTCAAGGATCTCCCCGCCGTCCTCATCACTGACAGGTTCTAACTCCTCGTCTTCTTCTTCTTCTGGCTCTTCCTCTGGTGCTTCTGCAGGTGGGGCATCCTGTGGTCCATCAACCTCCACTTCATCATCATCCTCAGCCATGAAGATTCCCGAACCCATGTCCTCATCGACGTTGTTGTTTCGAGGCAGCAGGGGATTAAGCTCGTTGTTCAGGCGGTGCACTTCTTCATGAAGATTATCATTGTATTCTTCAGCGTTCTCCAACTGTTGCTCGAGCTCAAACTGACGAACTCTCAGAACATTCTCCTCGTGCCAGGCTTCATCCCTCTGTTCCATCACACGGACCAACATGCGTTGACAGTTGCGATTTGCCACTGTCAACCTCTGGACTGCAAGTGTTTCTTGATCACGATCATGAATCACTTGTTCCAGTTGTTGCCGTGCTGCATCCCTAGCAACAGTCACCTCTGCCAGCTCTGCCCTTAGCCTTTCCACCTCAGTAGGCTCAGGGCGGGGCTCACGTGGAGCGAGCCGGTGACGCGGTGCCCTGCCCCCAGTGGACTTACGAGCGGTTCTCTTGGTACGTGCCATCTGTAGCAACAAGATAAGATACGACTTAAAGTGAGGATCATTTAGGGGATACGAAATTTACTTTAGTCGGGAGTACAGAAATTTTTAAGGAGGGAGTAAATGATATGTATGATATAATTAAACATGATGCATGCACGTTCCGTACGTTCTCTCACCTTAGTAGAAAAATAAAGGGGTAACGCTAAGCGGTGGCATACATACGTTCTCTCATATAAGCGAAACTATCGGTCTACTCGTTACGCTGTTAGTGTACCTGCAGAAAATTTCATTGCAGCCCAACAATTCCCAATATATGCACACAAGAAAGCAGTAAATTAAATACTTTCCATATACACATCCCCAGATGTATATACTTCAGTATCAAAGCTACCCGATAATAAGGTTCCCACAATTAAGTGCTTACGTAATTACATGGTTTAAACATGTAAGTATGCAAGTCACCAAAACTACTCTCCCCTAGACCGCCGGTTGGACGATCATGCTCTCACAACTCACACTTACCAGAGCGTCGAGGTAATTGATCCATATATTACCACCCAAGTGGATGGCATCCATACAATATCACGCCGTATGGACGACGAAATAAAAACAAACAAGGCCCCCAAGTTAGTCTTTATAATAAGCCACCTAAGAGTCCTTATTTTGGGCTAAGGGATGTGATCACTGGCATACCTAAAAATAATTTTTTTAGTGTTTAACCCTTTTCGCAAACAAATACTTTTGTTTTTAATTACTCGTAAGATGTGTTTAATGTTGAATTATGCTCCGGTACCAGCTGTAACAGAACCGACCAAATTATAAGAGCACAAGTACAAAAACAAGCACCGAAGCGCTCAAATTTTCGAACTTGAGCCCATATAATCCCGGTAGTCAATCGGAACCACGAAGGATTTCAAACCAACTCGCTTACAACCAGGATCGCATCATTCAACATACAATATCATACGTATCATTTCACAAGTAGTGCTGAAATAAGTTTACACAAACGGAGTAGCAATTATTACAAACCAAGTTTGAAAGTAGCGGAAGCATAACACACACACTAGTTAATTAAATACTGCCAGTCTGGATGATCGATATCCCGCAAAAGCATGAGGAAAGTACATAAAGACGATCACGCCCTTGTGATCTAGTCATCATCACCCGCAGGGTGGAGACACGTCTTGCAGAATCCCTGATAAAGCATGTCATCGGCAACAGGAGGGAATAAACCCTGAGTACTGGAATGTACTCAGCTAGACTTACCCGTCGAAAACCAGAAATAAGATGACGCCAAGGATTATGCAAGGCTTACACAAGAGGCTAGCTGACATAACATTTTTGCATAAAGGCATAAGTAATTGAAACTCTTATAACCTGTACTAGCAGTTATTTTTAGCATTTACCTGTCATCTATCTTAGCACCTGTACTAAACATGCACTTGATTATAATCAAACAACATTATTATTATATCCATAGCAGGTATATCATTATGGCAACATTGTATCATTCCCTTAACCACCAGTTCATTTAATGAGTTCTACGTTGCCGCTGCTCAAGTCAAGTGCTCACTAACCGGGAGCGACGGCGATTCGAATCGAATTCCTATCCAGCTGGAGGGGTATTTCTAACACTCACCGCGCAGGCCCCTGCCAGGGTCGCACAAGCCACCGTTTCATATGATTCAGGAATCGCGGGTCCGAATGATGTCGCGACCCCAAGGGCGACACTCTGCCAGGTGATAGGGACTCTAACCCCCCCTTGGTCTCACGCCAATGTTCCCAAGCACATCCTTTCTCTCCTCCAAGAAGCAACCTACCATTCGATTCCCGGCCTGAACCACATTACTCGGCTTCGCGGTCGGAACGACTTATCCGGCCAACTAAGTGTTAGACTGCGTTCAACATGACTCAAGGACGTACAGCGAATCGGTCCTTAAACGACTCAGACGGGCATAGCTACACACCCAAGACGTGAAGTGTCTTGCGGCTGTACTATCGGATTTCCGCCCGGTCTCAATTTCATTTTTAAGCATGGTTCCATCCATGATAGCCATAAAGCCACTCGTGACTCCTTCCTACATCTCGCGGATGACCGGAAATCACCCGACTTCTACCGTACTAAGCAAGGCTAAGCATTGACACGTGCCTAAACCTAATATAGGATTAAGTACGATATCTGGACAAGGACAGGTATAATGCAACAAGTGTTTCCATATAACTCCTACAACTTAATGCATTAAACAATTAAAAGTACTCAAGATTAATTTATAAAACAGTAGGTTCAGCATGCATTGGGGCTTGCCTTTCAGAAAAGTTGAAGGCCGGTGGTCCGGGCACTCAGGAAGGTCGTCTGCGGGCACTCCTTCGCCTGCTGGATCCTCGGGCTCCTGCTGCTCCTGGCCCTCCTCCGGAATCACAGGCTCGAATTCGAGGAGTGTCACCCCCTCCGGTGCACCTATTGCATGAATGCACAATAAATATAATGGATGCATAAATGGGTGCAACATGCTCGGAATGAAATGCATTTCAGAACTAAAATACTCTATTCAAGTTATTTTATTAGTACGTGCAAATCTCTTCCCCAGTAGAGAAGTACTTACCTAATCTACTTAACCAAAGATACAGCTGCTCATCCTCAGTTAAGGCCCTAACACCTAACAATTACAAAAGTAGCATGTCTTAGGATATCACACCATATCAATCAGCAAAACACCACAGTAAGCATCCTGGACAGCAGCTATTTGTTTTTATCACAACTGGAGATTTACAATTCTAAAAGATATGATCTAAGACAATCTGGAAAGCCTAAGAAATGCACTACAATTCATTTTCAGACCTCAACTCCAAACTCCTAAGTTCTCCCTGTCAAACTTCACAAGTTCCAGAATCTGTCCTCTCAAAACAGAGAGTAGCAGATTTTGAACTGCCACTTTAAACAATAGTAACTCTCAAACTACTAAGCCAAATGCTTCCAAATTTTGACACAAGCTAGTTCATCAAGTTTACTCCAACTTTGGTATTTATAAGTTTTCCAGCCACCAATTTTATCAAAGCCAAATTTAGAATTACTACTAGCTGTCCAGAAAACCTACAATTACAAAGATTAAATATTTATTGATGTGGCCAAAGACCCTTAAAACCAAACTAAGATTTCCAAAAGTTCACATGGGGTATAACAACACCAGAAAGTAGGGTGTGACTACCTAGAACATTTATTTATACTCATTTCTTATTTTACTTAATTAATTAGGTGGAATTTTAAACATATATGTAAACTGCTCCTAAAATTCTATAAAAATTACAGAGGACTCTTTGACCCAACGAGAGACTACTGTAAAAATTTGAACTAAATTTATTCACAGGAACTCCCTACACAAAATTCACAAGCTAATAAGGCTGATTTTTGCATAAATAGGAAACCCTATTGAAAAGTGTCAAACAACAGATTTCATATTTTTCTTAGACACTTTAAGATACCAAGACATTCTCCAAAAATTTATAAGAACATTGCACATGTACAAAAATTACTAAAATTCCTTTAAGCATTTCCTAAAATAACAAGATAGCATTATAACTTGAAAAGTACTTAAGCACTGATGCCCAAATTTTTACCAGAGCTAGGGCTAGCATAGAGTAACCTACCCACCAAATTTTATGATTTATGGAACACTACAGCTCAAGTTATAAATTTAACAAATTTGCATGCATTCCAAAACACATTTAAAGGATCTATTAAATTCTTACAGAATTTAAACATCTCATGCTAGATCCATATTTTTCTAAATTACTACACATCATGTAGACCCTAACAAAATTTATCTCATGATTTTTGGATCATTAAAACCCTAGATCTATATTTTTCCAACTTGTATAAAAATCAGTGACAAAATAATAAAAATGAATTTCATTTCGGATGAACTGGGCCGGCCCGAAAAACTCGGCCCACACTCGCGCGCGCGCGGCCCGCTCAGCGCTCCCGCCCGCGCGCGACACTGACGGGCGGGCCCCCGCGGTCAGTGACCGGAGACAGGGGAGGCGGAGGCCCGCGAGCTCCAACGAGCTCGAGCTCGCCGGAGAAGAGCTCGCTCGGCCAATCGAACACCGCCTCGTGTTCTCCGTCACCCGGTGCGTCGATTGGTGCTCGTGGAATGGATGGGGATGGGGTGGAAGGGGCTTGTCACCGCGAGCGGCGGCCGGTGATGTCCGGTGGCGGCGCACCGTCGCCGGTGAGGATGTACGGTGCGGTCTAGGCTCGGTACGAGCTTCACCGAAGCTAGGCGGATCCATTTTGCTAGGAAGGGAAGATGGAGAGAGACCCGAAGCACCCCGACCACGGTGAGGTCCCATGGCGGGCTCCGGCGACCTCTCGGAGACGGGGAAGAAAGCAATGCGGCTCACCTTGAGTCAAATCGCGGGCTTCGGTGGGTCGAGGGGATGGAGGGTGGTGAGGCGGAGGGATTGGTGAGGTCTGGGAGAATGGCTCGACACCGTTGCGGTTTCACTCCTCTGGTCACCGCCCGCGCGCGGAGAAGGAAGCAGAGAGGGAGGGAATGGCGAGCGCGAGTGGTGGGGGTTGAGGTGTCGGCTCGGTCTTCATCTCCGCGCCTGGGCTCGCGACGTGGAGGCGACGGCAGAGCTCGGACGCCACGCGGCCAAGCTGTTCTGCCCGAGCGCCACGACACGGTCGTTGTCTAAACCTTGAACCCGACGACTTCGGCGTCCATTGCCCGACTGACGGCCAAAGTTCCACCGATCCCCGTTCCAAATCTAGCCGGTATTAGTGCTAAGTGTTAACAGCAATTTGGTAGAGCTATGTGAGGGCAACAAAATTGTCAATTGGAGCTTAGACTGGTTCGGCCTAGATTTGAAACTACAGAGCTCCAAAGTGGTGCCCCTTGAAACTGAAATGCAGTTTCAGAGATAACGCCGACTGAAACCCTAACTTCTTGACACTATATCTCCTGAACTATTGAGAACCAGGTGATAGTGATATTGACAATGTTGTAGAGCTATGTGTGGACAACAACTTTGTCAATTGGCTCGAAGACTGGTTTGGCCTGGTTTGCAAACTAAAAGCTCCTAAAGTAGGCATCAGTAAAACTATAGGGTCAGATTCCAGACTTAGAAAAATTCTAAGTCTTGGAGCTACCTCTCTAACTGACTTGTGGGCCACTTTTGAGCATGTTAGGGTCAATTTCATGAGATGGTCATATTGAGACTTTTGTTCCCCATGAATTTCTTTACAACTTTGCTTAAGGGTGCTCTTCCATGCAAGGTCTCTAAATTAGACTTTTTAATTGGTCAAACTAGAGTCTTCTAGGGTCAAATGGTGGTCAAACTTCTCTTGGAGGGCAATTTTGTAATTTTGGTCAACATGAACCTTGTTCCAAATGTTACCCTAGGTATAACTAAGGTGTTGTAGGTCATGATTGGCTACCTTACCTTTTTGTTACACCAACTATCAAATACTTCATGAAATAATTCAAATAACCCTAGAATAATCACATGTGTTGCATCACATAAAATAACAAACATGAATGATGCATGCTTATGCTTATGCCATGCAAATGCAATGCAATTAAGGACTAAACACTTGAAGTGTTACAGGTATAGTGACGGGTTTCACCTCCCATCATGGGATGGGTGGTAAAACAGTGAGACCTGACACGAGCATTGTTCCCACGTCGATCCTGGTCGCAGCCATGCCGGTAGGTGATAGTAGGTAACCGCATTAAATGCTATGGCTTTTGTCCTGGGGTAGGTAAAGAGAAGGAGTCGAGGCGCTCGACCCGAGCTCACGCGAGTCGGAGTTTTTCCCAGTGGGCGGACGAGCTTCGCGTGGATCAGAGCGCCGTCGAGGTAGCTTACTGTACGGGATGGGGCGCGGTCGAGGCGCCCCGTCAAGCGGGCCTCGTACGAGTCGGAGCCAGAGCGCGATCGAGGCGCCCCGTCGAGCGGGCCTCGTACGAGGCAGACAGGATGCGCGGTTGAGGCGGGCTGCCTTTTATTGCGGTGTCAGTCGTTTTAGTTTTTTACTAGCGATGGGTGTGGGTACCCCCGTACTTTTGGTACCGACACGAACCTTCATGATACTCCTGAATACCGACCATGTTGACGGCGTTGCCCGGTGGTGGTCGAAGTATATCCAGGAAGTACAAATCTGAAACATGGTCTTGCTCCGTGGGACCCATGAACAAATGAGGTGTACGGTACGCATACTCGGAAGCAGCATTTTCCAGGCTGTATGGGAAGGCCTGGCAATCCTCCGTCGGGACTTGGTACTCAGAGAGCCTGAGGCCGGGTGTAGGAACCGGGCGAAGGCGTACCGTACGTCCTTTAGGAGTTGCGGTGACCACTAGATCTGTATCTAGCCGTGTTGGACGGTGAGCCTGAACTGGTCGGGTAGATCTGTTGTGGTTAAGAAGTACCTGCTCGATAGATTGATTTTGGATCGAATCCACCAAATTCAGGGTTTATGAGAGCTTGTGGCCGACTTGGTCGATAGCTTCGATCAGGTCGGTGTTGTCGATCACCCTTTCTTTGTAGCGGGGAAGTGGTCAACGAGTTATCGGCGTGGTCGGAGAGCCGTTGCCGGGGTGGTCGGAGCTGTAGCCAGCATGGTCGGAGCCGTAGCCGATGAAGACATGGTTGACGCAAATCAGATCTGCGCCTCCTCCGTGGTAGTGGCGGTGAAGCTGTTGACACCGGTGGTCCAGGTGATCTGGCCGACGGTGAACAAGAGACCGTCCGCCACGCGTCGTCTTCTGATGGGTCAGGCCCACTGGTCTGGCCCAGCCCAAGTCTTGCTGTGTATAATGAGATGTTTTTCGAGAGGGTCCCCTGCCCGCTTTATATAGTCCGAGGGGCAGGGTTACAAATCTGGAAACTAATCCTGCTCGGTTATAATTGCCATAGCTGGGCGGATAAAGATTCCTATTCTAACCGATCAAGATCTTGCTTGATCTCCAAGTTTGCTTTCCTTTCTTGCGTGGGACGCCGAGCAGATCGACTGGGCCACGCGTCGTCTTCTGATGGGTCAGGCCCACTGGTCTGGCCCAGCCCAAGTCTAGCCATAGGGGTATAGGGGTTAATACCCCCACAACCCTGTTTGGGACACGTGATTTCTTTTGTGTACATGCGTTGTTTCAATAAAATTGGTGTGTAAATTCTATAAATTTCTTGGTTTTGAACATGCCTTTAAAATGTCTGTGTAATTTAGATTTTCTTCTCAAGTTCCAAAATCATACAATCACCTCAACTTTCAAAAATCCGATTAAACACCTCCCTACCTTGGTTAGAAGTGATTTTTAATGTGCTTTTGTTATTTTTAGTTAAAAAATTATGGCAAACGTCATATTAGATTTTTAAACCACAAAAAAATCTCTAAGCTTATAAAACTTTTTTAGAAAAACAATCAAGAGGTAAATCGAGGCATAATAATTCCAAAAATATGTATAACTCGTAAATATTTCTAAAAGCTTCAAGAATTATATTTAGCTCTATAAATATGATAAAAATATCCACAAAAAATTAGAAAATTTTGAAACCATTGTATTTAATATCTAAATGCACTAACAAGCATGAATGCTTTCAACATAAATGCATGTGGCATTCATGTTGGTTGCATCTCATGTTTTTGTCGTGAAAAAATAAAACAAATTTATACATTGATTATAATGTTTTAGAAAATTTCTAGAGATAAATATATTCCAAAAAGCTTCTAGATATATTTTCATAATTTACACTTTTTACTTTGGATTCTCATGCCTCAATATATTTCTAGGTTTTTTCTTCAAAATTTAAAAATGTAGAGATATTTTTCATTGTTTAAAAATCTTATGAAGTATTTTTTTTATGGTGGTAAACCCTGCTTTTATAAAACATTATGGAGTGTTTATCGGATGTTTGAATTAAAAAAATAGAATCACCAGTTTTAACTGGAGTAGGAGGTAACATAATTGATTGTGAGAGTTTTTTTTAAGGATAAATTGATTCTGACATTTTTTTTTAGCAACAATTGATTCTGACAGTTGAGACGGACAAGTCGGAGGCTGCCACCAACACGGCTCCGCCATCCTTGGGCCTTTGGCCCAATTAATCTTGTCCGACGTGGGCCTCCAAGCATACATGGCTCTCTAATCAACTCATAGCAGTGAGGACCGTAGGAGTACAGAGTACTGGAGGAGGAAGGAGGTTCCGGACGGACGAGGATGACGACAGGAAGCTCTGATAATCAGTCATCACAATGGCAGCATCCTCCTCCCTAGCGTGCTCCCACGCCTCCCTCCTCGCGCCCCAGTCCCAAAGAACAGGTACCTCCTCGCGCGTTCTTTCTCGTAGGATTCTGTCTCCCATAGCGGCCATACGCAGCGCAGGTCCCTCAGCCCGGTCCGTGTCTCGCGAGTCGCGACTCCGTTCCGGACATTTCAGTCTGTGTCCCCTCGATAATCCGTGTTGCGTCACTTTGCTGATGGCCTCTGCACCGCAATGCCTAGTATCTACTGAATATGAGCTGGGATTTTGATTCTCGTGTCGTGATGCAGCGGTCGCGTCAGCTCCGTCGCGCCGCAGTTCCGTCAGGATGCGCGCTTCTGCTGCTGCTGCTGCACCGGCGGAGCCGAAGAAGACCGTCTGGGTGTGGACCGAGAGCCGGCAGGTGATGACGGCGGCCGTGGAGAGGGGGTGGAGCACTTTCCTCTTCGGATCCAAAGATCTCGGCAAGGATTGGTCATGTCAGAACTCAGAACAATTTCCTTTATTTCACGCCGGTTGTATTACGTTGAACCTTTGCTGGTTCAGCAACTAGATAAATGTTGAGATATCCTGAATCCCTGATTCAAACTGTTACGATTTACATTTCCCAAAGGCTCACGCAGACTAATTTCACATTAGAAAAGAAGAGTGAAAACATGTCTAGGACCTGTCCTATTTAAACCAGGGCAGGCTGAGCATGTCTGGTGTCATGCTGGAGGGAGCATGCAAACTTCTTAGATTCTGCTAGTTTCATGATTCATTAGTATTCTCATTTGATTTTTCAGCAACTGCTCGCATCAATTCTCTCTTCATTGATGGCCCGGAGATTTTCAATGGGGAAAACCAAAAGGTTGCTGTAATTTCACAAGTCTCTTCGCCCAGTGAACTTGACCTTGTACAACCTGACAATGCCGAAGCCGAGAACATTGTCATAGACTTTCGAGGTGGTTGGCAGGTTAGACAACTGAACATTGCAGCATAAGCACCCACTCTTAAATCTTAATGGTCCCCTGTTCCATAGTAAGGAAATTACTTAAAGTTCAGATTTATTATTAGAGATCGCTTACAAGATGTTTGAATTTTCATAGTGACTTGAGATTGATTATCACATCACTACACTCTAGTTTTCTTTTTTTATATTTCATCAAAGGTTTGTAATGAGTGTGTCTGTGTGTACATATATTCTTGTCTGACCAAGGGCTTCTGAACATGACTGCATAAACCTACCTTCTGACCAGCAGCTTCTGGAATGGTATTTTATTTTTGCATTTCATAGGTTATACCGGCAGAAAATATAGTTGCTGCATTCCAAGGATGTAAAGGAACTGTATTGGCTGTTTCAACAAACTCAACTGAGGCACAAGTTTTTCTTGAGGTAATTATCCAGAGATTTCAACATATGACACCATCTCGTGCATATAATGCTGGTAGGTATATTGTTGTAAATTATGTTACATGAGGTCGTTTCATGTTCTGACACTCATTTTGTAGGCCTTGGAGCAAGGGCTTGATGGAGTTGTACTTAAAGTAGATGACATGGATGATATCATTAAGCTCAAGGTATTTATCACAAATCCTTTCAATGTTCCTTTGTGCTTAACTACTAAACCCCTGCTAGTATATGACGGTCCTGTAGTATTGAACACCATTGTTGTACTATATTTATATGTAAGTGTACAAGAGCCTACTTCTTCCTACTGCTTATTGTTTATCTGATTATACAATTCACCAGACATTTGTTTTCCTTCCCCTTTTAATGACTCAGGATTATTTTGACAGAAGGAATGAGGCAAGGAGTCAATTACCATTGACAAAGGCTACTGTATCAAAGGTTGAGGTTGTTGGTATGGGTGATCGTGTTTGTGTGGATCTTTGCAGTATCATGCGACCTGGCGAAGGCCTTCTGGTTTGTGTATATCTCTCACCTCTTCACTGTTGCTACGCATAGAAAAAATGTTATAAATTTATTAAAATATATCACCACGTTGGACCGGTTCAATGCACCCTCATGGATTTACCTTTCTACATTATTACTACCTCTGTATCAACACATGGCATTTTCTTTGTTACTATTATCAACACAAGCGTACAATTCTGCCTCTAAAGTCTTATGACATCCTATTTTTAGGTTGGATCCTATGCAAGAGGAATGTTTCTTGTTCATTCTGAATGTTTGGAGACTAACTACATTGCAAGCAGGCCTTTCAGAGTTAATGCAGTAAGTTTAAAACAAAATGGACCGCCACAAGCTATTGTATGTATTTAGTGTATCGCAACAGACCTAGACCTATAAGAGTTTGTTCTTCACCACTTTTAGGGTCCTGTACATGCATATGTCACCGTTCCTGGTGGCAAGACAAGCTACCTCTCAGAGTTGGGGTCAGGAAAGGAAGTCATCGTGGTCGATCAAAATGGGCTATGGCGTACTGCAATTGTCGGTCGTGTGAAGATTGAATCAAGGCCTCTCATCCTTGTAGAAGCAAAGGTACATACATAGAAAGGGTGTTCTTTGTTGTAAGTGTTGTGTGTTTATCGATAATATATGTCCATTTGATGGCCCGATTGGTTTCCAGCAGGATAACTCTGGAGATGACACGTATAGCATTTTTCTACAAAATGCAGAAACAGTTGCACTTATCACCCCTGACACAGGTAAATCCATTATGTTCAAATTCTAAATTGTTGGACGATATGCTCACTATCGCTCCAATGCTTGCATAGCTTACCAAGTTAACATTGAGTCTACTTTCAATCAGCTTATTCGTGACCTATCATCTGATGCATGCAGGATCAAGTGGAAGAACCGCTATTCCTGTGACTTCGCTGAAAGTCGGTGATGAAGTTTTGGTGAGGAAACAGGGCGGCGCCCGTCACACTGGGATAGAGATTCAGGAGTTTATTGTTGAGAAATGAAAATAGAAACGCTGAATGCACCTGTTACCTCAGGTAGAGATTCAGGAATTTATTGTTGAGAAATGAAAATAGAAACGCTGAATGCACCTGTTACCTCATTACCTGCTACCAACTTTCACGTCATTTTGAACAAAAAATGATGTATGGTTGCAACATTCATCTATTCAGCTGTTGATAACTGTGCAACTCAATTGTGAAATTCCATTGCAACAAACAAAGTGATCAAGATATAGATGCAAGGTAAGTGAATTTCAGAATAGTCACGACACAGGCCAATAATGAGTACCCATTGAACCAGGCCAGACAACTTATCATAGGTTGACATGGTCATATTCTGCTGTCATACACTATCTCCAAAACATGAGTAGAAGCAAAAGTTACAACACTGCTCAGTGCTCACTGCTTGAACCCACAAATATACAACCTACAGGGGCGTGGCCCCTCTAAGTCCAGTTCTAGTGCACTTGTGCAGTGCGATATCCTGCCAATGGGGATGCTGCTGCTGCTGCTCCAAGCGAGCGCCGTGGTGAAGGTTGAACTCTCATTGGCGATTTTGGGGTGGTGCTCATTGGCGATTTTGGGGCGGCGTGTGAAGCTTTCCGTATGTCGACTAATGGTGATGGTGAACCATATTTGGCATCTTGTAGCTGTTCCAGCTCTTCCAACACCTGTGACATAGGAGGCCGCAGCTTGGCGTCACCGCAAATGCATTGCAAGGCAATGCTTGCAATGGCATTTGCGCCTTTTTTTGGATACTGTCCTCCCAGCTTCGTGTCCATGATACGGTATAGTCTGCGCTTGTCACCCAAGTGAGGTCTGGCCCAGTCAACTAGGTTCTGCTCAAAGCCTGGTTTTGATTTATCCAGGGCCCTTCTTCCAGTGAGCAATTCAAGCAACACCACCCCGAAGCTATAGACATCTGCCTTTGCAGAGAGGCGGCCTGCAAAGATTCAAGCAACATGAGACTAAATAGATCCAGACATAGCACTGTATATTACCTAAATCCAAGAGTAATATGCCACATGTTGCCACTAGTAGGAACAAACAAGACTGGAGCTATGAGGACTAATCTCGTTGACCGGAGCATTCACTATGTGAGGACCAATCTGGCGTATCATAATGAAATGCTACCGTTTCAGGAACTGAAGCACAAAATGGAACAAGTACAGTTGGCTCCAACTTATTGAGATAAAAAAAGAAATACAGATACACTTATTTGATGGAAGGATGCCAGGACCCTGCAATAATTTCTTTTAGCTTAAACATATAGCCCTTTGTTATACCCATTATTACCTAAGATGTGTAGAAAATAAAATAATTAGTCTTTAGCTAACGCAGAACTAGGACCCATTATTGACATTTCCCATTAAAAGCTGAAGCCACAGACCAGAATAATGAACAACACTACCACAATATTTCACAATTAGGTGAGGAATAAATATCTAACCTGTTGCAATGTACTCTGGAGCTGCATATCCATGAGTACCCATGACTTGTGTGGATACATGGGTTTTATCCCCAGTTGGACCGGCTTTTGCTAAGCCAAAATCTGAAAGTTTTGCGTTGAATTCCTGCATCGAAACAAGGACAGAGAACAAGATAAAGGGCCATTAATAAGACAGACATGGTTGGCAATCAGAGTTGCATGCCTTGAATTCCTAATTAAGCTTACTGAATCTAGCAGAATGTTTGATGCCTTGAAATCACGATATATCACTTGGTTTTCAGCATCATGTAAAAATGACAAGCCCCTAGCAGCTCCAATAGCAACTTTGAGCCTTATTGCCCATGACAAAGGATCAGCGCCTCCTAAACAGTAGAAATATTGCATTATTAAATGACCAAGAAACTGAAGAAAGTTATAAGAAACTGGGACTTCACGAAGCAGAGCTATAGAGATGAAATACATACTTCTAAACAGATGGTTCTCCAAACTTCCCTTGGACATAAATTCGTACACCAGAAGCCGGTTATCACCATCTGAGCAATAACCAATGAGCTTAACAAGGTTCTTGTGGTGAAGTTGGCCAAGGTAATCAACCTCTGTCTGCAGCAGCAAAAAAGTAAGAACAATCATGCACAATGACAAATGTCCTAGGAGAAGTAGGAAAAATGTAGAAGAGCGCTGAACCTACCAGCCATTCCTTGTGTCCTTGAAAACCTTCTGGTTTAAGCTTCTTCACAGCAACAACCATACCACTCCCTGGTCTTGAAGGAGCAAGCGTGTGTTCATCAATCCAACCTTTGTAGACATGCCCGAATCCTCCTTCCCCAAGAAGACTGTCCGGTCGGAAGTTCTTGGTTGCATTTTTTAGATCATTGAACGTGAATGCCTTCAAATTAGAAGATGACAAGATTTCTCCTTCTGTCCGAGGAGTAGGAAGCTCACTTCGATCTCTCATTGATGGAAGAGTCAAAGTTGAACGAGTTGAGTTGCTCTTGATTGTGGAAGCGACAGATGACAAACTTGTCTTGCTGGTCACTTTTGATGGGTCTGATCTCTCAACAATAAGCAAAGGAAAAATATGCATTAGAACAACTTGATATGGTATCAATAGTGTTTATGATTATGAAGGTGCATACTCATGAATTCTGGTACCAAAATTACGAAAATTAAGTAAGTACTCGTTAGGCTGTCAATTTGACAGCAATCAATAATCCAGGCTGATCATAAGTGGAAGTACTTCCTTATCTGGTGCTCTACCAAATTTGTGAACCAACTGCCATACAAAGGAGTAAAAATATGCCACAGAATTCCTACTGGATCCATAAATAACCTCTCTTCCGTTTGCTAGCATGAAATCAAACTAATATAAAGCCTAATGTTCCGATTTGCAAATGATGCCTGTGAAAGCGCCGTAACTATATTTAGGCACAAAAGTTCCGACTGTTGCCTTTAAACCCTATCTCTGTCTTATCCGACAGAAGTAACAAAGAGGGACAAAAGTAGAAAGGAAGCTGCTAACTAACTGCTAAGAACAAAAACTCTAACCGAAATAGGTAATAGAACCAGAACAAGCATGCCGATCTAAACAAATTCATTGAAGAAGACATAGCAGTCCAGGCTATAAAATGCAAAATTGGACAAATATAGAGCGAAATAACTCAAGAGAGAGAAGCAGGGCACTCACAGGCAGCATTGTTCATGCTGTGATCCACCCGCGCCGTGGTGTCGATGCAATTCCCCATCTTTACTCTCTACCAATTCACCCACCGCCCATGCACTGTGCACCCAAACAAGAAACTCTGTAGCCTCAAGATCCCCAGCTAGATCAGCTCAATCTTCCGTTTACGTGACAGAACCGAGCAGGAAAAGATGGCCTCCCTTGGCTCGCAGCGCGAGAAGGCCAGTAACGCAAGGAATCAAGAGGAAGAGAGGCCTCAAGTGTGCCCAAAGGTCCAATCTTTGCAAGGTCTGGATGGAGCTCAGCCCTTAATTCGGGAGGAAAACCAGCAAGGTCGGTAGCCACAGAGCCAAGAAACCAGCGTGCAAGAAGCAACCTGTCTAGTCTACCCCCGGCACCTCAAAAGTCAATCAAAATCTCGACGCCCAACCAGGTCATCTTCTCCTCCGAGCTGACCAACCGTGCGCCCCTAGCAAGAATCCAAGCTGCTGCTTTTTTTGCTGGTGGAAGAACCCCGCCCAGTGACCCACTCACTCCTGACGGGAAGGGAAGAAACCCTGCTGCCAGAACGGCGCCGCCGAGCCGCAGCAGGTGTCTGAGCTCACACCTCGAGTTAACTCGAGGCCGCCGCCAAACCAGCCCTCACCGAGAACCGCACGGCCGGGGAGGTCGAGTCGGGGTGGCGACCGGATCGCTTGACTTGGTGCTGGCTGGCTGGACGGAGGCGAGGTGCGGCGGAGGCAGAGCAAGCAAGCAAAGCGGCGGACAGCCCGCCACCGGCCGAGCTCAGGTGCTGAGGTGTGGAAGCTACGAAAGGGAAGCGGTGGCTTCTTTGGCTTTTCCCTCCCTCTTGTGCGCCGCACGCTGCGCTCTGGGCGGGGGTGGAGATTTACGTATATACCCTTGAGAAGGATTCTTGTGCATATGCCCTTTCGGCAATAGTGGTGGATTGCAGTTGCATTGCTCAGAGGTTGCACTGTTGCAGGGTATCTTTCATGATCTCTACCACCAATCTTGGTCTGAACTGAACTTTACTAAAGCAAAGGAGTAGATCTTGGATAAAAATTGCGTGGTTTTGGACTCAAGTCATGCTCAAATCCAAAATTGATATTTTTTGCAAAACGACGTGGATGCTCACATTGCTTATCATTTGACAATAGTGGATGTACAAACATCGGATACCCATGAAAATTTGGCACATGAAGACCTCTTTAAAGATAACAATGATTTATGTGGTATATAAAAAAAGAGGTATCTGAATCTTAACAAAAGATAATCTAGCTAAAAGGAATTGACAAGATAGCAAAACTTGCTAAAGTTGTGTTCCTGGCTATTCGGTTGGCTTTTTTGCAGCACTGTTGCTGCTGAATTCTAGCGTTTCCACGGTGTACTATGTCTTCAGTTGGCAGCAGCAATAACAGCCGGAGTGGCTTTGAATGTTATTATGCTAATAAAATTTTTAGGCCGGCCACTTATTTAGTTCAAGGTATTCGTCCACTGATCAATTTTGAAGTTTTAATTGAATAATTTGTCAAAACAAGGTAGACCGAAACAAAACTTACTGTCGACGAGATATGTGTGGCAGAACTTCCTAAATAATATGGCACACATGTACTTGTTATCGTCTTAAAGACCTCTAACCACCATACATGTGTATCACAGAACTTAAGAAGTCTGTCGGGTGTCCTCGGGAAACCCGAATCATCCACAATCTTCCGAGCATGATCACATTTCAGAGGCATCACAGTATTACAATAGTTTATATAATAAATTACATCAGAGTATAAAAGCGGAAGTCTTACATAACATAAGTTTACAAACCAGTTGTTTCGAATTTACAAAACTTAAGTTTAGTGTTACAAACATAATAGTGGAGTAGCATTAGTAACATTATTACAATCACCAAAACGCGGTGCTCTGCCCACGAGCCAAACATCTTACTCGTCGTCGCTTACCGCAAAGACAGTCATGCAACAGGGTCCGAAACACACCTGTTCATGAGACGCACCTGCAACAGGGGTTCAATAAACCCTGAGTACGAAAGTACTCAATAAGACTTAACCGACGAAACCGGATGAGCACGACTCAGAAATGCAGGCTCAGTGAATCAAGGTGAGTTTTTAGTAAGAATCAAGGTTCTTTTGCATAAAAGCTACTAATAGTGGATCCTTATGATCAATGTTTTATTTCAATATTAGTTATCAACAGAATGTAAGTGCTTCTAATCTAGATTATATAACTCATACAACTGCTTTCTTATTCTCCGACCAAAGTTCCATTTCTTAGCTACGATGTTGAACAGAGAATCGAGTCTCCTTAACCGAGGAGCAGCGACGATTCGAATCGATTATACCCAGCTGAGGATTCCTAACCACACGACACATGTAGGACTTTAACCTACAGATATCAACCTTCACTCGGATCCTCCAACGCATGACCGGGTCCAGCGCCACCCGAGAGTACAGTACACCTCTAATCCAGCCCTTGGCTACGAGGGTACACACTACTCTCGCCATCTCTCCACTCCCAGTGCGCGGTTGGCCGTTCACATGTTAGAATTACCGAGGTCTTAGGCTTACCGGAGCATGTGGTCAGTTACAAATTCTCGACGCACACAATTCAATCAACGGTACGGTCCTTAACTGACTCAGTCGGAGACACTACATGGGGACTCTTTTCCCGATGCAAGTCCACCGACCGGTCCCAGATTATCATCATCAATATTCATCAAGTGGTTGTCCAACAACCCTTCAAACTTTGCTTAATAATTTTAAAGTTTTCTCATTAAGCATGGCTAAGCATATTAAGCATTTTCAAATAAAAACAATAACAAGGATGATATTAAAGTATCAAGGATGGTAATGCAGTAATTAGGTTATCACTCAACTCCTATCACTTAGTGCAATAAAGCATTAATATAAGTGAAGTAAGCTTTTCAAAACATAAGAAATGGTTAAATGTAACCGGGGCTTGCCTTGGTCGACGAGAAGTTCAGGCTCGGGGTCAGTACCGCAAATATCAAATCCCACCTCCACGGACGTCGGCTCTTCTTCGTGGACAGATTCAACTTCAGAACTCTCCTTGTTCACGGGGACTACACGTGATGATAACGTATTCTCAATATGATGAAATAATAAACATGATGCTTGATGGATGATTCACCAGGTTAAGAACTGGAGTACAACTTTCCTTCGCGGTACAGTTGTAATCCAACAGAACTTATTAAACAACTCCAATCACATTAAGATGTTGTTAAGAAAACTACTTAACTTTACTTTTTATCCAAGAGTTTGCATCTAATAAGCAAGTAAGTCTACCACAAGACCACTAATTACTTACACAAGAAATCATTAACTATTAATGATCTATGTTAAACATATTAATTATCATTAACAAATCATAGTTAACAAGTTAATCGTGAGCTTAAGCAACTCAATAAGATGCCATGGATCATCACATGTTAATGACCCAAGGTCAACACTCAATCTCAAAGTCAAACAACCCTAAGTCATTAGGTTCTAATTACAAGATTAACTACTTAATTAATAAAGCATAAATTAAGAATAAAAAAATTAACTTCATCTAATTAAGCTCAAACTTTTTCTATAGATTGTTCATGTTCTAAAATAGTGTCAAAACAAATTTCATGATTTTTGGATTAATATTTTATTTACTAAAATTCCTGGAAGTTGCATTTAATATTTAATTGAGCTAATTAAATAACTTGCAAGAAGTAATCAAAAATGGCATTTGATATTTTTTATAAATAGTTTACACCTTGAAAAGCCTACTCAAAAATTTTTACTATTTTAGGAGCTCTACAAAATTCTATGGAAATAGACAAAAACCAATACTATTCATATTTTTGAAAAAGAAAAACAAAATCTTCATCTCGGGCCGCCTTTCCTTCTTCCCTTCGGCTCGGCCCAACCGCGTGGCCCATCCGCGCGCAGCCGTCCGCTCCCGCTCCCACTCCCGCAGCCCGGCCGCGCTCGCCCGGCCCAGCAGCACACGCGGCCCAGCAACGCGGCCCGTCTGCGCGCACTCGCTCGCGCGCTCTCCCTCTCTCGCTCTCTCTCTCTGACAGCGCGGCCCCGCCTGTCATCTTCTTCCTCCCACTCTCCTCTCTCCCGCCGCGACGGCATGGTGGCCGGCCGACGACCACGACCTCGGTGACCCAACCAACCGGTCCAACATGATCTACACCTCACCGCGAACTCATCGGAGTACTCTCATGACCCGAAGCCCCCCCGGAGGTAGCGCCTCACCGGCTATGGCGGCATGGTGGCTGCGGCTCACGGCGTCCCGGCGAAACAAGCTGGTAGCGGTTAAATTGAAGGCATAGGAAGCAGCAGCAGCTCACCGCGAGTGCAGTGGAGCAACCAGCAGATGCGGAGAGGCGGTGGAAATGGCTGGCCACGTGAGGCGGATGGTGGCGGCGCTCTGATCGTGCGCGGAGAAGACGACAGCACCACGGGCTTCCCGGGCGGTAGAGGTGGGTGCGAGCGGCCGAGGAGGTGCGCGGGAGGGAGGCGATTGCGATGGAGCGTTTTGCGTGGCCGGAGGTGGCTCGACGGAGGCAACGGCGAGCGACGGAGCTGCGGTGGTGGTGGGAACAGAGGAAAAAGAAAACACGCCGATGACGGTGCTCGGCCTTTATAGGACGACGAAGGCGACCTCAAGACGACGTGTGGCACATCGCGAACACACTAAAGCCAATGCTGGCGGTCGAAGGCGCGCCTGGAAGCTGGCCGAAGGCCACAGCGGCTCGTCGGCGCCCATGCCGCGCGGTGCCCGTCTGTGATTCGCCGGCCACTGTAGCTCCCCCCCAAATTTCCATTTTGAACTATTTTTGCCAAATTACTCCCAAAATCATGTAGCAACTTGAAAAATTCTCAAAATATGAAATCTTCAGAATTTCAAGCTCTACAAGTTTTATGTTGAACACTTTTTCAAATTCGAACTGGATTTTGAAATTTGAATTTGAAATCAAAAGGGGACACTTTTCGGGAAATTGGTAATTTAGAAATTACTTTAAATTTTATGTTGAAACTTCAAAAACTCAAAATTCCAAAGTTTTATATCTAGCCAAGACCTACAACTTTGCTATTCAAATCATTTTCAAATTCTGCCTCTATTTTAAAATTTGAGTTTGGGGATGAAAAGGGGTCAAATTTGGAATTTGCTTCTTTTCAAAATTGCTCCACATTTTACACTAAAACTTTGAAAACTCAAAACACCAAAGTTGTAGCCCTTGAAAAGATATACAAACTTGGTTTTAAACTTTTTTCCAAATTTTGCTTAGATTTTGAATTATTTCAAAAGGGGTAAATCAGAGTTTTGCATTTTAGGGTTTTCGGAAGAATTCCAAATTGAAACTTGTTGCTACTTTAATTGGTGATTATTTAATGATCAAACCATCATCCAAGGGCATCATTTAGACAATCATCACATGCTTGACCAAATGCCACTCTTGGTTGACCAATTTAACTTTTGAAAATCTTTTAATAATTCCCCAAATTGAATTCAAATTCGAATCAGAAAACTCACGACAAGTTTTGGATTCCAATTCAAACTCAAACTTGGAGCTTCATTTTACTTGTTGTACTTGAGTTCATACCCTACACTTGGCACTAGTGTGCAACCCAGTCACACACCTCAAATTACGCAGGGCATAAACTAAGTATTTGCGGTGACATTCGAAATTAGAATTTTTGGTTCGAGTCTCACCACTGAGAAGCACATCCAACCTAAAAATGTAAACTCGTTTTAGTTAATGCATAACATGGTTGACCTAATCAGGGATGCTTTGCGGTGCAATATGATGACATGGCAGGTTAATTAGTCACTATAACACCTGAGGTGTTACAATATGGTCGGCAGTCTACCGAGGGGTATGCCCAAGGTAGTAGATTATCGGCACACAGGTGCGCAAGCTACGAACTAGATGGTGACGCAAGACAAACATGAGGATTTATCCAGGTTCGGTCGCCGTGAGGGCGTAATACCTACGTCCTACGTCAGATTGTATTGTTCTGTATGGAGAGATGTAATAAGATGTGTTTTGAGGGGATCCCTTGCCCGCCTTATATAGTCCGGGGGGCAGGGTTACAAATCTGGAAACTAATACTAGTCGGTTACAATTGCCATAGCTGGCCGGATAAGGGTTCCTATTCTAACCGACCAGGATCTTGCTTGATCTCCAAGTTTGCTTTCCTTCCTTGCGTGGGGCGCCGAGCAGATCGACTGGGCCACGCGTCATCCTTGTCATGGGCCGGGCCCACTGATCTGAGCCAGCCCAAGTCTAGCCATAGGGCTATAGGGGTTAATACCCCCACAGCTAGTCCCCGAGCACTATGCATTATGGTGCGACACGCCGTCTTGACCTTATCAGAACAGTGAGGCTTAAGTTCTTGACGTCTCCGACCAGTCAAAACGCCATCTAAGTAGTTGTTGGAAGTCTCCGACCAGCTTAAAATACAGCCGACCACCGTTGTCGTCGGAGAAGTAGGTTATCCGAAGAATGTATGGTGCTCTTGAGAAAAAGAAAAAGATTTCCTTCCTGGTGAAGTGTGCCCACTTGTATTTCTGAAAAGAAATGTAAGCAGGGGAAACAAAGCGTAGGGGTCAAAAAAAATGAGCATATTCACCACAAGGTGAAGTGTGCCCACTTAGTCCCCGAGCCTGGTAATAGGTGACGTAGGCACGTGGTGCCAGGGTCTTAAAATGAACCTTTAAACTTAATACTGAGATGCACCGACAGGTGCATCGTACCGATATAGTCCCCGAGCTTGCTGGAAGGCGAAGTATGAGCCTTGTAGCAAGGTCTAAAAAAGTGCTGACCTCTCAACTGTATGCGAGTCAAATTTCACATGCAGCCGAGGAAACCAGACCTCTAGCTGTGGTCGGGGAGTGGTCGAAACAGTCCCCAAGCACAGCGTAAGGCGTGGTCAACGAGTCCCCGAGCGTAGTCGAAGAGTGATCGACGAGTCCCCGAGCGTGATCGAGGAGTTTATCGTGCTCGGTGGTCTGAGATGGACTATAATCGCCATACCAGTCCTCGAGCGTCGTGTATCTCCAACACCTTTTTCTCTATCATATTTTGTCTTTCTTTCTCTCTCGTCTTTCTTTTCTCTCTTTTTTTAACCCGTTGGCGCAGAAGTCTTTCTGATGTGATGTTGCAGTCATGCTTTTGTCTTGTCAATCACACTGTGGGCCGGCGTCTGTCACGACGCGTCACCGTGGGCCCTCCCGTGTTGTAACCGAGGGAGCGCATTTACTGGCGTGGGTGCCAGTAAAAAGTGGAAACCGCACAGCGCGTGCCACATTTCACGCGCACGATCCCCAAGTATCTCGAGGAGGTGGAACGGCGCAATTAATGGGATAAATAGCCGGTATGCGGCCATTCCCCATTTACACCCAACAGTCACCTTTGCAAACCAATCACCTTCTTCTTCTAGCCCGCGTGCCCTATTCCGATTCCGCCACCGCCATTAGCACACCTTGCCACCGTTAGGAGCAACGCACTCTCTATCCACCAGCTGAACCAAGGCAAAGAGGCGAGAGAGGTAGAAGATGGCCAAGACTGAGGCACAGAAACGGGCCAAAGAGATGAAGGAGTGGTGGAAGTCGAGGGCCACCGAATCGTCCATCAACGATCTCGTTGGCCTGGGGGTGCTTCACAACAAGGCGCTCGGAGGATGGAGAGCGTCGGACTCGGAAAGCTTCCCCGATCCCCAACCCGATGAGATCATTGTATTCGAAGATTTCTTCAAGAGGGGACTTGGGGTTCCTATCCATCCTTTCCTCCAAGGGCTTTGTCTTTACTATGAGATTGGGATTTACAATCTGCATCCCAACTCAATCCTTCTTGTCTCCACCTTTATTCATCTCTGCAAAGCTTTTGGTGGATTTGCTCCGCATTTCGATCTCTTTCGTTATCTTTTCTATCTTCAGAAGAAGGGGTCCAAGGGGGATCTCAGATCGCCGGCGGAGTGTACCTGACACTCCATGACGGAATGAAGTCCGAGTACCTCAGCTGCCCCTCGAACACCTCCGTCGGTGATTGGTACAAGAAATGGTTTTACATCCGAGAAGAGCCTAACACCGCCACTCTCTGTGATGTCGGCTACATCCCGAAGAAGAGGGCCAGCTGGAATAAGAAACCGGAGTACATCGGGCAGGTGAGGGAACTCATGGAGCTGCTCCTGTAGAATCATCTGGATGGACCAGCTGTAGCCGGGAGCTTCATCAGTCGGCGAGTATAGCCCTGCCAGAAGAGAGTGCACGCCGGCTACGAGTACCAGGGCTCAGCCGACCAGACCAAGATGTGTCCGAACCGGCTGCATGAGGACGAGATCAAGTGGAGGATTATGAAGCTATTCAACCTGGCAGATCCGTCGTACCATCCGTTGAGCGTCATCATGCACGCATACAAGCTCATCCAACCAGCTCCAAAGGTACCCCGAGCACCTGTCTTTTGTGTCGACCACATAGTTGATAAAAAACATCTGTAGTAATCCCTATTGTCCTTGTGATGTTAGGTGCACGACATCGAAACGCACCTGCTGTACATGTCTTTGGCGCCTGAGATGGACCATCCGAGGAGTGTGGAGCCCCCTCCGTGGAACGTGCAGCAGTGCTACGCTCACATCGACGACAACGAGGGGGGAGAAGGAGCACCGAGCACTGGGACCGACACCAGGAGCAGGATGGCTGAGAAGCAATCAGTCACCCCCGAACACTCGAAGAAAAGGCCTAGAGCTCAGAAGCCACGGGAGTGCCTGAGAATCTGACCAGCAAGCGTCGTCGGATAATACAAGACTGGTCGGATGAAGACGAAGAAGAAAACCCGATCGCTGATCTGCTCAACCCTCGTCAGAGGAAGGGCGTAGAGCAGACAGACCAGTAGGGATCATCGAGACCAGCAGTGACACCAGCACGGGGAACGCCGATGGCGTCAACTGCGGCTGCATCACATGTGCCGCCACCAAGTGAGGGTGGCCAGAGCTCGTCGGGCCAGCAAGGGAGCCGAGGACGACCGTGTCGACGTGCCTTCTCAGCCGCACATCGTTAGGTGGACATGTAAGTATCTGCACACTTCAGTAAGCATTAGTAGTAAAAGCAAGTAGTAATATGCAACATCAACTGTGCTTTTATCAAATTGTAGCTCGGCATCGACAGATGTCCTCGAGGAGCTCGCCGCTGGTGGGAAGCCGTCATCGGCCGGCGCAAGAGCGACCAGCGAGCAGGCGGTGCCAAGCACTGACCCAAAGGAGCTGACAACAGTGGAGACAGCCATCGAGCAGGGGGCATTCGAGCAGGTGCCGCCTGAAGCACCAAGCATGGAACACGCAGCCCCGGAGGAGAGGCGAGTTCCTGAGCTGAGACAAGAAGCACCAGAGCAGTCGGCAGCCACCCCAAGCACATAGGAGGGTGTTCTACCCGACGCCACGGCTCGGGGGAAAGCTCCGGTGATGGTGTCCAAGCCCGAGAGCAGGCAGCGACAGGAGGAGGCCGGAGCTGGCCAACAGCAAGAACAGCACCAGACTGCCGATGCCGCAGAGTCTGACGATGACGTCATTGAGGAAATTGAGGGGCATCCCAAGGACGGGCGTCAGCACGTGTACGTATGCCGTCAGCGTGGGGATCATTTCATCTGCCACGAAGAAATCCCCATGGCTGACGAAATAAGAAAAGTCAAGCTGGTGGCCAAGCGGCTTATATCCGAAGTACAGGTAAGTTGCCTTTTTATGCCTTCGTAGACTAGTATCATGATGCATTTGATATGAATGATACTGTGTTCACCTTGCAGGATATCATGAAGACGGTGAAGTACCTAAGCAGTGCTTCGACCAAATTGAACCAACATTCAAAGAAAACCAGGAGCTGACAACCGAGGTGGATCGGCTACGCAGAAAGCTCGAGACCACCGAGAAAGAGAAGATGGAGCTGGAAGCAATTCAACATAACACCATCATCCAGCTCGGCCAGAAAGAGCGTGAGAGGACGGGTAAGTTGTCCAGCCGCGCCTCCCCGAGCACTGAAAAGTGCTGTAAATAAACATTCTTGTACTGACCAGCCTGTCTGCAGGCTTGGCAAATGAAGCGGCTGGTCTTCGAGAAGAGAACGCACGCCTGGTCGGAGAGTGCACGCGACTGACAATAGTTCATGACCCACTGGCACAAGACCATGCGCAGCTCCTAGATCAGTCCGTAAAGACAACCAAGGAGCTAAAGGCGAAGAACCTCGAGCTGAACAGTAAGTGTTGATTTCTTGGTCTTACTATGTCAGTTCAGTATGTTGCCATATAATACTTCCCTGACTATAGTGCTGCTCTGCAGAACTAAAGTTGAACATAAAAAAGCACCTCGAGGAGGTTATCAAAGATCGCGACGCCTATTCGACGAAGACGCTTGAGCTCGGTGTTGATGATAGATAAGTATCATTTTTTTAAACTATCAACATAACATGAAACAGGACTAAACAATAATTACCACTTAGATATAGGGGGTTTACTGACATAATTCCATGAATTTTGGTGAATGTCTGTTTCTGCAGGGTGTCAGCTGAAAAGAACCAAGGATGGCCCACATGTCAGGTTTATATAGAGACAACAGGGCCACACATAACTTTTCTGTAATCTGGAAGATACAAGAAGACTCTAGAAACAAACCGGAGGCAAAACGGGCCCGAAAGTGGGGTGCCTGCCCCCTAGCCTAGGCGCCCGCCCCACCTACAGAGCCAATCAGAGACGACCTCCTGGATCATGCCTCCACCGCCTTTGAGGATCAATAATAATCGTAGATCAAGGTCAGTTTGATCCGAGGGCTGTGGTGCTTCCTAGAGGGCTATATAAGCAAGGCCCCTGGACCCTAGAGGAGCAATCCCTAGAAACCCTAATTCATTATTTCCAGTTGGGATCAGCTGAGAGGGGTCCCTTGAATGGATCTTCTCTCTTAGGGCACATATAAGAGAGATTAGCTTTATAGTCTCCATGTGAGATTAGAGTTCTTCTTCTAGATTGAGAGAGTTAGAGTGGAGGGATGAGTTGGAGGAAGCCTGGCATGTCGGTGTCTCCTCTCTAGCTTGTACCTGTGGGATCAAGTCTCCTAACCCGAGGCTTGGTTCTAGGATTCTTCGGTAATTCAACTTCTAATACTAAGTAAGTACGTTGTTATTATTATTTTATGGTTTATGAGTTTACTTTATTCTGTTCCGTGGTAGAGGGTAGGGTAATCGTCTGTAGCATAAGTGTGGTGCTTAGGCTAGAGATACTCGTAGATATCCCCTGTCTGGTCGGATCCGTGATAGTAGCGCGGGACGTGACAATCCCGTTGCTTCCTTTGTACCCCATGTCCCATCAAAAGGATTGGTAGGATTAAGTGCCCTGGTCAAGCATCCTTTGTGGTGTCTCTTTTCCATTGGTATGTACCCATAGACCAATAGTTTCATAGCTTACCATAGGTTAGAACCAGACTATCGTCGTAATCTTCTCTAATCGCTTATATCTTCGCTACCTTGTAGTGCGGCCCAGGGGTTAAGTATAGATTTCGGTTAGTCATCGGACGCTTTCTCCTTGCGGATAAACAAATACGATACTCTGGAAATATCTCCCGGGTGAAATGCTCACCGATATCCGTGCGCTTGTGGATCTTTTTCTATGTGCGTTAACAAATATCAACACTCGGGAAGGACCGGGATCTCTGGAAGGGCCGGTGAAACCAAATGTGGCCGGTATCATGCCAGTGTTGGACCTGATCGACCCAGAGCTCTCGGCACCCAAGGCCAAAGCACAACCTCTTAGAGTGCTCAACAAGTGCCAGCGTGCCTTGGTGAAAGGTCTTGATGGCTAGAGGAGGGGTGAATAGCCTATTAAAATTTTCTACAAAGACAAGCTAAACAAGTTTATCAATAAAACAAATAGTGAGAAGCGAGTTTTGCTTAGCCTACGGAGTGTTTGCAAGCCACCTAACCAATTCACAATTCTAGTGTATTTGCACTCAACCGCACAAGACAAACTGAGAAGGAAACTACAACTAGCAAGCTACACAAAGAAGCTACTCTAGCAAAGCTAACTAGCTAGCAAAGATAACTAAGAAAGTAATGCGGAGTTGAGTTAGGAGGGTATCACCGAGGGGCGAAGTATTGAGCCAACCAATATGATCAACAATGAATACCAAGATAACTGAACACCGGGATCAATCAATCACAATATGAAAGTGATGACACGAAGATTTATCCCGAGGTTCACGTGCTTGCCGGCACGCTAGTCCCCGTTGTGTCCCTCTTCACCACGTGGTTCGGTGGCTAATCGGTCTCATACCGAGCCTCTCAAAAGGCGCCACAAGAACCTACCAAATGGCAAAAGGTTGCAATGACACGAGCAATATACTAATGTTGCCTTTGGCGCTTTGCCGAGGTAGGCACAAACCCCTCACAATCACCGGAGGTGGCCAAGAACAAACACCAACTCTTGCCAATGCCTCCAAGCTACTCCAAGCCGTCTAGGTGGTGGCAACCACCAAGTGCCAACTAGATGCTATCTCACAATGCAAATGCACTTGGATCACTCAATCTCACTTCGAATATGCAAAGAAGCAAGAGAGATGAGTGGGAGGGGAGTTGCTTAGCTCAAAGTGCTCACAAGTATGTCAAATGATCGAGAGAGAGAGCCTTGAGCCGGCCAACGAGTATTTATAGACGTACCCCTTCGAATAGAGCCGTTAGAAACTTAAACAGCCGAAATCGCGCTGACCGGACGCGCTGGTCCAACTGACTGGACGCGCCGGTCGCCCAACGGCTAACTCGCGAAGTACTGACCGGACGCGCTGGTCCAAACGACCAGACGCGCCGGTCGCCCAATGGCTAACTGCGAAGCAACGACCGGACGCGCTCATCGCGCAGACCGGACGCGCTGGAAATGACCGAACGCGCTGGTCCCATGAGTGACCGGACACGCTGGTCACCTGAGCAGCGCTCAACGAAACAGTGACCGGACGCGCTGAAGAAAATGACCGGACACGACAGTGCCAGCGTCCGATTACAGTCCAGTAAGCTCCCTGAACGACCGGACGCGTCCGATCATCAGTGACCGGACGCGCCTCGCGTCCGATCATCGAACTGAAAAACACGCAGACACTGAACACTGACCGGACGCGTCCGGTCATGCAAGGACCGCGTCCGGTTCAGCGTCCGGTCACCTCTGTGACCTCCGTTCGCCTCCGTTTCTTTTTCGGACTTCCGGCGTAGTGGAAAAATAGTCGTTTCAACTTCTCGAAAACGCCTGAATCCTGCCTCGCAAGCTCGGCGGGAGGGAGAGAGGATCCTAAACCCTATCTACCGCTCAAACTCCACCGCCTTCGCAAACGTGCTAACACCACCAAGTGATCTTCATCATGTGTGAGTGTGTTAACATTTTCACAATCATTTTTCGAGGCGATATTAGTTCTATCCAAATGCATATGATCATGAAATGCATACCTAGAGGCACTTAGGAGTTCAATAGCCGCGTTATTCCCCTCTTTATAGTACGGCTATCTATCCTATAATGTAACCACACCCACTAGGTGTCTTGGTTACTAAAACACAACCCTTAAGCATATACCTTTGCCTTGATCACATAGGGTTGCGTCCAAATCCAAGTGTGGCCATCATGATCACCATGTCCATCTTGCCACCAACCTTGGAATGTACTAATCCTCATATGCTACAAACAACTTAGGCATAGGATTAGTACTTAGGCATTGTCACTAATTACCAACACCAAACATAGGACTTTCAATCTCCCCCTTGTTGGTAATTGGTGACAAACCTTTCACAAAGATGTTATGATAAAATTTTGATTGAACCCATGTCACATTGTCCAAGTATATTACCATGTGTAAGAATTATGGACATGTGATCATGAATTCAAATTGATAGCAATGGCTCCCCCTACATGTATGCTATATGTTTGGATTTTGGAAGCATACATGTTAGATAGGAAAGATTAGGAGCATTGACTATCAATAGGTGCTAAGTGTTTAAGATTATAGACCTTTGAAGCGTGATACCATCGGAGTAGCGATAAACACCATCTTAGCACCTTGTGTAGTTAGATTCCACTTGTAAAAGCACAAACATAACTAGAAACCTTGTGAGTTCAACATTTATAAGCAAGGTTCTAGTACCACTTTGAAAAACATGAAGCAAGAAAAATCTAACTACTTCCTATTCATGCTAGTACCACAATGCATCATTCAAATTATACTAGCAAGTCACCACACAAGCAATGTATCGGAGAAAACGAAATGCATAACTATGCATCATACATATGAGGTGCACATAGAAATGCAACATTCATGTTTAAAAGCTTGCTCCCCCTACTTGTGTGCTTCTTTTATCAATTCTCCCCCTTTAGGATTTAACTTTGTGAAACATTTTCTTCCCCACAACATTTTTTGAGTTCTATCTTTGTGAACAACATTTTCTCCCCCTTTGGCACCAATTGACCACAAGGAGCAAACTTTAGATAGATTATCATGTTGAAATATGGGGTGAGGATCAAGTTTATGATTCAACCTAGATTGCTTGCATAAATAAAATACTTCGGTTTGATCCAAGGGCAAGCTTCTTCACACCTCATTAGAAGGGTTATCATGCACCATGTTGAAGCAAATATTTAGACAAGTTTTCTAGATTAAACACTTAGGATCACAAGCTACTTAAACAAGTTATATGCTACCACTAGATCATACAAGTCATGGAAACAATAGTGGTACCATATAAACTTCAAATTCATTTGATTTTCATGAATGAGCCTAGAACATGTAAATTATGACTAGATGCACTAAACAAGTCCTTAGCATAGAATGTATGACATGTCAACCAATTATACCTTAGGGCTCGAAGGAGAGGCATGTCATATATGGGGTGCATCAACTCATGTTGGAGAAATCAAGTATGTTTAACTCATTCTTTAGCTTGTGAAATCTCTTCTCATCAAGTGGCTTGGTGAATAGATCAGCTAATTGATCTTCGGTGCCCACACTCTCAATAGCAATGTCACCCTTTTGTTGATGATCTCTAATGAAATGATGACGGACATCAATATGCTTTGTTCTTTGATGTTGAACCGGATTGTTGGTTAGCTTCACGGCACTTTCATTATCACATAGCAATGGCACATTCTTGAAATTAATTCCAAAATCCTTCAATGTTGCCTTCATCCACAAGATTTGTGCACAACAACTACCCGCGGCGATGTATTCGGCCTCAGTGGTAGATAGTGCAATACTATTTTGCTTCTTGGATGACCATGACACAAGTGATCTTCCCAATAATTGACAAGTCCCGGAAGTGCTCTTTCTCTTCACTTTGTCACCGGCATAGTCAGAATCCGAATATCTAACTAGCTCAAAGCTTGCACCTTTGGGATACCATAATCCAACATCTTGTGTATGCTTCAAATACCTCAATATTCTCTTTGTTGCCTTCAAATAACTTTCTCTTGGTGAGGCTTGAAATCTTGCACACATGCATACACTAAACATCACATCGGGCCTTGATGCCGTCACATAGAGTAGGCTACCAATTATTGATCTATATAGCTTTTGATCCACCATGTTGCCATTCTTATCACTATCCAAACTTCCACTAGTGCCCATTGGGGTTGTAATGCCCTTTGCATCTTCCATGCCAAACTTCTTGAGCATATCTTTGATGTACTTGGTTTGGCTCATAAATGTTCCTTCCTTCATTTGTTTGATTTGAAGTCCAAGAAAGAAACTAAGTTCACCAATCATTGACATTTCAAATTCCTTTGCCATCATTTTCCCAAACTCATCACAATAATCTTGATTGGTTGAACCGAATATGATATCATCAACATATATTTGCAATACAAATAAGTCTTTCCCAATCTTCTTGGTGAAGAGAGTAGTATCCACTTTCCCCATGACAAATCCTTTGGTTAGCAAGAAGTCCCTCAATCTTTCATACCATGCTCTAGGTGCTTGCTTTAATCCATATAAAGCTTTTCTCAATTTATAGACATGATTGGGTTTCTTATCATCTTCAAAACCGGGAGGTTCCTCCACATACACCTCCTCTTGAATGTACCCATTTAGAAATGCACTCTTCACATCCAGTTGATATAGCTTGGTATTGTGAGCACAAGCATAGGCAAGTAAGATCCTAATTGCTTCCAATCTTGCAACCGGGGCATAAGTTTCACCAAAGTCAAGACCCTCTATTTGTGTGTAACCTTGAGCCACTAGTCTTGCTTTGTTCCTTACTACTATTCCATCTTGATCTTGCTTGTTGTGAAAGACCCATCTTGTTCCAATGACATTATGATCCTTAGGCCTTTCAACTAGTTCCCATACTTCATTTCTCTTGAAGTTGTTGAGCTCTTCATGCATTGCATTTACCCAATCCAGATCTCTCAATGCTTTATCAATGTCCTTGGGTTCTTCCATTGACACAAAAGAAGAGTGAGCACAAAATGATGTCAATCTTGATCTAGTTTGAACTCCTCTTTGTATGTCACCAATGATGGAATCCAATTGATGGTCTCTTGCAATGTTAGTTGGTTCAAGCACTTGGACTTGATTGCTTGGATGTTGATGTTGATCATGAGTTGGAGATGATGAACTAGCCACTTGTTGATCTTGTTGCACTTAAGATGATGTACTAGCTTGATTTTGCATTAGAGAACCACTAGCTTGAGTGATTGGGCTTTGGAGCACTTGATCTTTGTTGTCATCTACATCAATCACTTGCTTTGGCCTAATATCACCAATATCCATTTCTTTCATAGCATTACTCAATTGAGTTCCTCTCACATCATCTAAGTTATCTTCTTTATCTTGAGAACCATTTGTTTCATCAAATTCAACATCATGCACTTCTTCAAGTAAACCACTAGCCAAATTCCAAACTCTATAAGCTTTGCTAGTAGTTGAGTAACCAAGTAGGAATCCTTCATCACATTTCTTCTCAAACTTGCTCAATCTAGTGCCCTTCTTCAAGATATAGCATTTGCAACCAAATACCCGAAAGTATGCAATGTTGGGCTTTCTTCCATTTAAGATCTCATATGGTGTCTTCTCTAGAAACTTGTGGCAATAGAGACGGTTGCTATAAAAGCAAGCCGTGTTGATTGCTTCGGCCCAAAAAGAATGACTCACATTATACTCATTCAACATTGATCTTGCCATATCAATTAGACTTCTATTCTTCCTCTCAACTAAGCCATTAGATTGAGGTGTATACTTGGCCGAGAATTGATGTTTGATTCCAAGCTCATCACATAGCTCATCAACTCTTGTGTTTCTAAACTCACTTCCATTATCACTTCTTACTTTCTTGATTGTGGTCTTAAACTCATTTTGTACCCTCTTGATGAACTTCTTGAATATGTCAAATACATCACTCTTGTCCACAAGAAAGAATACACATGTATATCTAGTGAAATCATCCACAATCATAAAGCCATACTTGTTACCACCAATGATTGTGTATGTAGTTGGCCCAAATAGATCCATGTGCAACAACTCAAATGCCTTGGAAGTACTCATAATGCTCTTCAATGGATGAGTGTTGCCTACTTGCTTTCCGGCTTGACATGCACTACATAGCTTATCCTTCTCAAATGTGACATCCTTCAAGCCTCTAACTAAGTCATGCTTCACTAACTTGTTCAATTGCTTCATGCCAACATGACCAAGTCTTCTATGCCACAACCAACCCATACTTGATTTGGTGAGCAAGCATGTTGAAAGTTGAGTGCCACTAGCATTGAAATCAACCAAGTATAGATTCTCATATCTAAATCCTTTGAAGATCAAGTTAGAGCCATCAACACTAACTATCTCCACATCATCAACACCAAATATGCACTTGAAACCGAGATCACATAATTGAGCAACCGAGAGAAGATTGAAGTTCAACTTTTCAACTAAGAGCACATTGGAAATGCTATGATCATTAGAGATTGCAATCCTTCCAAGAGCCTTCACATCACCCTTGCTATTATCACCAAATGTGATACTATCAATGCCACTATCATTTGATTTGAGAGAGTTGAACATTCTTGAATCACCGGTCATATGTTGAGAGCACCCACTATCAAGCACCCAATGCCTTCCTCCGGCCTTGTAATTTACCTACAAAATAATTTAATGTTTCTTAGGTACCCATACTTGTTTGGGTCCTTGGAGGTTAGTCACTAAGCTCTTTGGTACCCAAATAGCCTTCTTCTTTGGGCCCACAATTGGTGTACCAACAAACCTAGCATGCACACATTTCTCACCCTTGGTAAGCACATAACAATAATCAAAAGGAATATAAGGTACATTAGCATTTTTCTTGTTCTTGTTCATTTTATTGCAATTAATCTCTAGATGCCCAACTTGCTTGCATCTAATGCAATAACGACCATTGCTCTTCACAAAACGAGGCTTTAGAGTAGCAAAGGCCGCCTTGCCCTTCTTGGGAGTATAGCCCAAACCCTCTTTGTTAAGAGAGAACCTTTGGCTACCCAAGCATTTTAGCAAGCGGGCATCCCCACCATAGGCATTGCCTAATGCGCGGGTGAGATCATCCACCTCTCTCTTGAGAGTCTCATTCTCAACCACAAGTGATGAATCACTAGTAGTAGAGATAGGGTTGGTTGTGGTGGATGATGATGAGCTACATGAAGCATTAGTAGGACAAACAAATAAAGAATCATCAATAATATCACATGTTAGTCCAATATCACAAGTGACAATCACTTGCTCTTCCTTAGCTTCCTTCATGAGCTTTTCCAACTTGAGGTCCTTTTCTTTGATGATCTCAAGTAGAGTGGAGTGGGCTTCCTTAAGCCTAGTGTGAGCAACTTCAAGGTCCTCGTGGTCTTCCTTTAGACACTCACGAGAGGCCTCTAGCTCATCAAAGGATTTCCTAAGAGTTTTGAGCTCTTGTTCAATTCCTTTGCACTCCTTACTCTTTTTGAGAGCAACAAGCTCCTCCATCAAGGCATCATTTTCATTGCTCTTGGCAATGAGCTCTTGTTCCAAGATTTTGTATTTCTTGGTTGTCCTCTTGTAGCCCTTGCTCATTTGATCTATTATGCCCAATAGATCATCCTTGGAGTAGTCCTCATCCTCCTCATCATCACTCCTACAACCATCACTAGCACAAGAATCATCATCACTATCATTATATTTTACCTTGGTAGGCTTGGCCATAAGGCATGTCGATGTAGTGTCGAAGATGGATGGCTTGTTGGAGAGGGTGATGTTTGCAATGGCTCGCCAAGTGGTCCTCTCATCATCACTAGAGATTTCATCATCATCACTATCGGAGTTGTCACTATCCCAAGTGACCACATAACCACCACCCTTCTTCTTCTTGTTGAATGTGAAGCTCTTCTTTGCTTTCTTCTCCTTCTTGTCCTTCTTGTTCTTCTTCAATTTTAATTCCCCATCATGATATCTTTTGTCTTCATAGGGGCACTTTGCCACTACATGATCGGGGCTATTGTAATTGTAACAAAGCACCTCCTTTGCCTTCATGAAGTCCCTTCTCTTTCTTGCACCATAGCCTCTCTTCTTCATGAACCGACCCATCTTTTGCACTAGAAGGGCCATGATCTCATCATCAAAAGGATCATCATCATCATTCTCCACCTTGCTCTTGCCCTTAGAGGATGAAGCCTTAAATGCAATGGGCTTCTCTTGCTTGACCTTGGTTTCCTTCTTCTCTTCTACCTCATCTTCATCATCATTGTATTGGGCATCGGTCATTATATCTCCAAGCACATCGGTTGGTTTGACCTTGTCCAATCTCTCTCTAAAGATCATTCTTCTCAAGGTAGCAAACTTCTTGGGTAAACACATCAAGAACTTATGTGAGAAGTCCTTGTCCTCAACCTTCTCCCCAAGCCCCTTGAGATCATTGACAATGACTTAGAGCCTATAGAACATCTCTGGGATGGATTCATCATCCTTCATCTTGAAAGTGAAGAACTTGTCCTTGAGCATATATAGTTTGGCACACTTTACCGTTGAAGTGCCCTCATATATTTCCTCTAATCTTGTCCATACTTCACTTGCCATTTTAAGATCCTTGATTTGCTCAAAGACCTTTGCATCAATCCCATTGTAGAGAGTATTGAGAGTCATAGTATTGTATTGGTTGTTGATACGATCATTGTTGGTGAGGTTGTCGGGATCAATGATAGCATAATCATGGTGTGTCACCTCCCAAACGTTCTCATGAAGAGAGCCAAGATATTGCTTCATTTTTCTTTTCCAATGATCAAAAGATGTGACACCATCAAAGAATGGAGACTTGCCCCCGACATGGTTGAACATAACTTGAGCCATCTTACACCGAGGTTGTTAAGCCTTACAAACGGTGACCACAACTCTGATACCACTTGAAAGGTCTTGATGGCTAGAGGGGGGGTGAATAGCCTATTAAATTTTTCTACAAAGACAAGCTAAACAAGTTTATCAATAAAACAAATAGTGAGAAGCGAGTTTTGCTTAGCCTACGGGGTGTTTGCAAGCCACCTAACCAATTCACAATTCTAGTGTATTTGCACTCAACCGCACAAGACAAACTGAGAAGGAAACTACAACTAGCAAGCTACACAAAGAAGCTACTCTAGCAAAGCTAACTAGCTAGCAAAGATAACTAAGAAAGTAATGCGGAGTTGAGTTAGGAGGGTATCACCGAGGGGCAAAGTATTGAGCCAACCAATATGATCAACAATGAATACCAAGATAACCGAACACCGGGATCAATCAATCACAATATGAAAGTGATGACACGAAGATTTATCCCGAGGTTCACGTGCTTGCAGGCATGCTAGTCCCTGTTGTGTCCCTCTTCACCACGTGGTTCGGTGGCTAATTGGTCCCACACCAAGCCTCTCAAAAGGCGCCACAAGAACCTACCAAATGGCAAAAGGTTGCAATGACATGAGCAATATACTAATGTTGCCTTTGGCGCTTCGCCGAGGTAGGCACAAACCCCTCACAATCACCGGAGGTGGCCAAGAACAAACACCAACTCTTGCCAACGCCTCCAAGCTGCTCCAAGCCGTCTAGGTGGCGGCAACCACCAAGAGAAACAAGAATCCCGCAGCAAATCAACCACCAAGTGCCAACTAGATGCTATCTCATAATGCAAATGCACTTGGATCACTCAATCTCACTTCGAATATGCAAAGAAGCAAAAGAGATGAGTGGGAGGGGAGTTCTTAGCTCAAAGTGCTCACAAGTATGTCAAATGATCGAGAGAGAGAGAGCCTTGAGCCGGCCAACGAGTATTTATAGACATACCCCTTCGAATAGAGCCGTTAGAAACTTAAACAGCCGAAATCGCGCTGACCGGACGCGCTGGTCCAACTGACCGGATGCGCCGGTCGCCCAACGGCTAACTCGCGAAGTACTGACCGGACGCGCTGGTCCAAACGACCGGACGCGCCGGTCGCCCAATGGCTAACTGCGAAGCAACGACCGGACGCGCTCATCGCGCAGACCAGACGCGCTGGAAATGACTGGACGCACTGGTCGCCTGAGCAGCGCTCAACAAAACAGTGACCGAACGCGCTGAAGAAAATGACTGGACGCGACAGTGCCAGCGTCCGGTTACAGTCCAGTAAGCTCCCTGAACGACCGGACGCGTCCGATCATCAGTGACCAGACGCGCCTCACGTCCGATCATCGAACTGAAAAACACGCAGACACTGAACACTGACCGAACGCGTCCGGTCATGCAAGGACCGCGTCCGGTTCAGCGTCCGGTCACCTCTGTGACCTCCGTTCGCCTCCGTTTCTTTTCCAGACTTCCGGCGTAGTGGAAAAATAGTCGTTTCAACTTCTCGAAAACGCCTGAATCCCGCCTCGCAAGCTCGGCGGGAGGGAGAGAGGATCCCAAACCCTCTCTACCGCTCAAACTCCACCACCTTCGCAAAATGTGCTAACACCACCAAGTGATCTTCGTCATGTGTGAGTGTGTTAGCATTTTCACAATTATTTTTCGAGGCGATATTAGTTCTATCCAAATGCATATGATCATGAAATGCATACCTAGAGGCACTTAGGAGTTCAATAGCCGCGTCATTCCCCTCTTTATAGTACGGCTATCTATCCTATAACGTAACCATACCCACTAGGTGTCTTGGTTACTAAAACACAACCCTTAAGCATATACCTTTGCCTTGATCATATAGGGTTGCGTCCAAATCCAAGTGTGGCCATCATGATCACCATGTCCATCTTGCCACCAACCTTGGAATATACTAATCCTCATATGCTACATACAACTTAGGCATAGGATTAGTACTTAGGCATTGTCACTAATTACCAACACCAAACATAGGACTTTCACTTGGGATGGCTCCAACATTTCGTGAAGGAGGCCGGGGAATACGCGAGCGCCCATGTGCTCAGCATGGTGCGTGCGCACTACCCGCTGATCGAGTTCAAGCGCTTCGAGCTGGGGTATCCCAAGGAGGTTGGCCCGAAACAAGTAGATGAACTACAGATCTAGCTGCTTGACTTGTCGGCTTCAATAATGGGCGACATCAACTTATGCGGGACATCGTCACCACCGGGGCAGGAGCCAGCATCTTCAAGTCAGCTACCGGGAGCTGCGGTCTCGACCAGCCAGTCCCCGACGCCAGAAACTTCGTCCACGGAGCGACCGGAGGCTGCGGTCTCGACCAGCCAGACCCCGGTGGCACCAGCTTCCTCAACCAAAGAGGCACTGCCATCATCGAGCGGTGAAAAGGCAAAGAGCAGCGTCCAACCCGAGCACCGAGCGCCGACCAGCCAGTAGCCTGTAGCTGTAGAAAGAAGAACAGTTTTAGTTTATTGTAGACTTGTGCCTCATTAGGCAAGCCTGTAATAATGTACTGTTAAGACAATATAAGCTTGTTGAGTTTTCGTATTAAAAGCGTTTAAAGCTTGTATATTGTGTGGACGATAACTATGTTAGAATATATAAGTGTTCTATTTTAGTTGTAACAGTTGGGAGACACGTCATCCTATTGAATCCATATGGCCCTAGCCGGATCTGTGGTCTGAGAGCGAGGCATGGAGCCTATTCACACGTAAGAGCACACAGGTCAGACCAGGGAGCACCCGCCGACCACCCGGGACGTAGAGAGCAGGTCCCGTGCATGCTTGGGGATAAGTCAGAGACGAGGCTGGCTCCGAGAACTCGAGAAAGAATGGTGGTCTGTCAACTAGTCTATTATAAAATATTGAGAAAGAATAGGTTCTAGACAAACACATTGAGTGAAACATAAATGCTTTATTGAAATAATCAAAATACAAGAGGGGTGCATATCTTTATCTTTCAGCGCTTCAAGGGTAGAAGCACCTAAGCTTATCAATATGCCAGGAATTGGGCAGCATGGTGCCGTCGAGATAAGCCAGCCTATAGGAAGTAGGTCGTGTAACCTCTGTGACCTCAAATGGTCCCTCCCATGGTGACGAGAGCTTGTGCATGCCATCTTGATTCGTCTTCCACTTCAGGACCAGGTCACCGACCACGAAGAACCTCTCTTTAACATTCTTGTTGTAATACTTGTGTAGTACAGCAAGGTACTTTGCAGTACGCATACAGGAATCAAGCCGCCGCTCCTCGGAGCAGTTTACCTCAAGTTCTCGTGACTCATCAGACCTGTCCTCATCAAAATTCTTGACCCTTGGATATCAAAAAGTGATGTCAGTAGGACCGCTTCTGCACTGTAGACCATGAAATAGGGAGAGGTGCCCATATTCTAACTGGGTTGGGTGCGGAGACCCCAAACCACAGCCGGTAATTCCTAGAGCCATCTGTCGGGTGCTTTCTTGTTTTCTCTGTATAGTCTCTTCTTCAACACGTCGAGGATCATGCCATTTGCCCTTTCAACCTGTCCATTAGCTCTGGGATGCACCACTGACACATATTTTACAACAATGCTCCTTTCATCGTAGAAGTCCCAAAATGCACTGCCAATGAACTGAGTCCCTAGGTCTGTGATGATGCTGTTGGGGAGGCCGAAACGGTGTATGATCTGGTCAAAGAATTCAACCGCTTTTTCTGAAGATGCCTTGGTCAAGGGCATATATTCGATCCACTTGGAGAACTTGTCGATCATCACGAACACACATTTGAAATTTCTAGGGGCCGACTTAAAGGTCCTAATCATATCCAGTCCCCAGCACACAAAGGGCCAGGAGGCTGGTATGGTCTGGATCTCATGTGCTGGTACATGTATGCGCTTCACGAAAAACTGACAGGTGTTGCAGTGGCATACTAGCTTCTCTGCATCAGCCACAACGAACGCCCAGTAGAATCCTGCTCGGAAAGCTTTACCGATCAGGGTTCGTGAGACGGCGTGATTGCCACAGGTGCCACTGTGAATTTCTTCGAGCAGTGCAATGCCTGCCTCTTGAGTTATGCACTTCATCAAGACTTCTTCCTTCGCATTCTTGCGCATGAGGACGCCGTCGACCAGTATATATTGTTTGCTACGATGTATAAGGCGCTCATTCTCTGTTCGATCAGTATAACCGGTTCCATCATGTAGATACTTGATAAAGGGTATCCTCTAGACACTATTATCAGTGGTCGAAGGCAAAGGATGAGTGATCGAGGAAGGTTCCGTAGTGATCGGAGGAGGAACCGTGGCCACTAGTTGCTGGTCTGGGGGCTTTTTGACCACGTGATCTTCTGCTTCCTTGATTGATGGGTTGACAAGATCTTGGACGACCATGCCATGTGGGACTTTGGCTCGGGATGACCCTAACTTAGACAACTCATCGGCTGATTTGTTTTTATCGCGAACCACATGCGTGTATTTGATGCCGTAGAACTTGCCTTCCAACTTTCTGATTTCCTTGCAATAAGCATCCATCTTCTCGCTAGTCATATCCCAGTCTTTATTAAGCTGGTTTATGACTAGGGCCGAGTCACCATAGACATACAGGCGCTTGACACCAAGCTCGACCGCAATCCGCATGCCATGGAGACAAGCCTCGTATTCTGTAGTATTATTAGATGCGGGGAAATGAAGCCTGAGGACATAGCGGAGTTCGTCTTTATTTGGTGAAATAAAGAGCACGCCTACTCCTGCGCCATCAATTTTGAGAGAATCATCAAAATACATCTTCCAATATTCGATTAGCCCCTGATCAGGAGGCGCGCTTAGGTCTGTTCATTCAACTATAAAATCGACCAGGGCCTGAGACTTAATAGTCGTACGGCTCTGGAACTCTAGGGAGTAGAGGCATAACTCCATCGCCCATTTGACAATGCGTCCGTTAGCGTCCTTGTTCCGGATGATGTCCCCAAGTGGAAAATTGGTCTTGACCACCACCCGATATCCATCTAAGTAATGTTTCAACTTTCGGGATGTAATCAGGATGGCGTAGATCAGCTTCTGAATTTGAGGGTACCTAGATTTGGACTCGTTGAGTACCTCACTAATGAAGTAAACAGGGCACTAGACTTTGTAAACGTGGCTGGGTTCCTCACGCTCAACCACGATGACTGTGGAGACCACGTGATCAGTGGCCGCAACATAGAGGAAAAGGATATCGTCTTTCTAAGCAGCAGTAAGGAATGGAGGACAGGTAAGGAACTTTTTTAGCTATGTGAAAGCAGCGTCTGCCTCCGCCGACCAGACAAACTTCTCTGATGCCTTAAGCAATTTGAAGAAAGGCAGGCCGTTCTCGCCGAGTCGTGAGATGAAGCGGCTGAGGGCGGCCATACATCCAGTGAGTTTCTGGATATCCTTGACGTTTTTCGGGGGGTTGCATATCCAGAACAGCCTTAACCTTAGTTGGATTGGGGCGTATGTCGTCATGACTGACGACGTTACCCAGCAATATACCAGACGGGACTCCGAAGATACACTTCTTAGGATTAAGCTTCCATTGGTACTTGTTAAGAGCCGTGAAAATCCGCTGGAGATTGTCGACCAGGGTATGGGCCTCCCTGGTTTTTACAACCACATCATCAACGTAGGCTTCGACAAGGTCATCCTTTATCTCATTCTGGAGACAGTTCTGGATGGCGCGCTGGTATGTGGCCCCTGCGTTCTTGAGCCTGAATGACATTTTCGTGTAGTAGTAGGCGTCGAAAGGCGTGATAAAAGACGTCTTGATCTGGTCATCTTTGTTGAGAGCGATCTGGTGATAACCAGAGTAGCAATCGAGAAAGGACAGTAGCTCGCAGCCGGCTGTTGAGTCAACGACCTCATCTATGCGAGGTAAGCCGAAGGGGTTTTTAGGGCAGTGTTTGTTGAGATCAGTATAATCGACACACATTCTCCATTCATTATTCTTTTTGCATAAAGGTACCGGGTTGGCTAACCACTCTGGGTGATACACTTCTTTGATAAATCTGGCTGCTAAAAGCCATGTAACTTCTACCCTAATAGCCTCCTTTTTGTCATGAGCGAACCATCGTAGCTTCTGCTTGATGGGTTTGGCGGTCTTCGAAACATTCAAGGAGTGCTCGATCAGGTGCCGAGGTACACCGGGCATGTCCGTGGGTTTCCACGTGAACACACTTACGTTGTCCCTCAGAAACCTGACGAGCGTGTCTTCCTATTTGGGATCCAGATTGGCCCCGATAAGGGCCGTCTTGCTGGAATCGTCGTCGACCAGCTGGATCTCCTTATAGTCCTTAGACTTGATGCTCTTGTGCGGGGCTTGTAGCTCTAGGATCTCTAGGTGGTCGGCGGGAGTCTTGGTGGTGGTGACCAAGGTTTGCTGCATGCGGATCGAGAGGTCGGTGGCTTCGGCCACTTTGAAACCTTCCTCTTCACAGGTATAGGCAGTGTAGACATTGCCTCTGAGAGTGAGGACGCCGTGCTTGGTGGGCATCTTGAGCACCAGGTATGAGTAGTGCGGCACAGCCATGAATTTGGTGAGCGCCGATCGACCAAGGATGGCGTGGTAGGTGCCGTCGAAGTCCATGACCATGAAGTTGACGTAGTCGGTGCAGAAGTGTTCTGCAGTCCCAAACTACACAGGGAGCGTGATCTGCCCAAGAGGTATAGAGCTCTGTCCAGGGAGGACACCCCAGAACTGTGCCTCGTAGGGTTTGAGATCAATCTGGCTCAGTTTTAGAGCAGGCAAGCTATTGCGAAACAGGATGTCAATGGAACTACCACCGTCTATAAGGACCCTCTCGAACCAGACGTTGTTGATGCAGGGATCGAGGACGAGGGGAAACCGGCTAGGTTTAGGAATTACGTCCCACCGGTCTTCACGGTTGAAGGAGATTTCTCGATGAGACCAGGCTAGAAACCTAGGATCGGTGATGAGGTCATCGGCATTAGCGACGCTCATGCCAGCTCATTTGAGCAGTTTGTGCTCGCGTTTGGACTCTAGAGACACATTTCCACCAAAGATGGAGTGGACGGTTTTGGTGGGAGCGACGTATTGATGACGAGGATCTCTGTCCTATTCGTCATCGTCATCGTCACCATCTCATCGTTGTGCATCGTTGTGACCCTTGCGGCGGTGTCGGCGGCGATCTGCTTGGTGTAGATGTTCTTGAGGAAGCGGCAATTCTCCATGGTATGATTGGATTTGGGATAAAGCTGGTAGGGACCCTTCAGGGCCTTGTTGTAGTCATCCTGGTAATCGCGGCGACCACTTGGCTTCTTAACCGCGTTGACTTCATGATCATCCTCACGGGGACGCTTGCCTCTATAGTCATCGCGGCGGTCGCACCACCGATCACGGTTGTCTCGGTGGTCACGGTTGTTGTTGCGCTGATCACGACGATCACGGTTGTCCATCCAACCACGGTTGTTGTAGTTGTCATCACGGCGCAGTGGGTGTTCGGGGCGTGATGGCCCTCCCACATCTTCCTTGATTATCTTTTCAGCATCATCTGCGTCCGCGTAGTTTTTGGCAGTGGCGAGCAACTCGGAGACCATGGTCGGCCATTTCCGAAGCAGCTTGCTTCTGAGGGCATCGTGGTGACGGAGGCCCTTGATGAAGGCTGAGACTGCCCCGTCATGAGAGATTTTGGGGATCTTGAGGCGCATATCCGAGAAGCGTCAGATGTAGTCGCGCAGCGGCTCATCCTTGCGGTCACGTATGCGCTCGAGGTCATACTTATTGCCCGGTTGGTCACACGTGGCGATGAAGTTATCGATGAAGGACTGCTTGAGTTGTGCCCAGCTATCAAACTGGTTCTCCGGTAGGCTCAAGAGCCATTGATGACCTGCTTGATCAAGAACAACTGGAAGATAATTAGTCATTACGTGTTCATCGCCCGAAGCTGATCGGACGGTGATCTCATAAAATGTGATCCAGTTCTCAGGGTTCTCCTTGCCGTCGTACTTTCTGAGCTTTTCAAGCTTAAAGTTCTTCGGCCATACGACTTGTCAGAGATGAGGAGTGAACTGTTTTAGGCCAAGAGGACCGTGCTCGGTGTCGTATTCGATGTGACGGATGTTCTCATAAGCTTGACGGTCATTAGCGCGGCTGAGGATACGACTACGGGCGTCACGCGGAGGGAGTTGCTAGTGGAGATCACGGTTGGGGTCTTGATTCACTTCCTGATCTCGATTACTGCGGCGATTGCGGTTGTCATCTCGACGACCACGACCACCTCCGTAAGCACCGTCACTGTTGCCATCGTTATTACCACCACCGTCGCTGCCGCCGCCTCGAGGGTTAACTGGGGGTAGACCATGTTGGTGACTTGGGTGTTCTGAAGCACGACGTCTTCGGCTAGATGTAATTGACGTGCTCGAGGTAATCTGAGCTCGTTTAGCTAGCTCTATAGTTTGGCCCATAGCAGCGATCAGATGTGCACGAATGTTGTCACAGACCTGCTGGATTTCTAGTTGGTCAGGTAAGCGGTCCAAGTTGGCCATGGCGACAGCCATGTTGGCACTTGGAGTCCTAAAAACTTGCCGCTCACCAACCCTGTCAAAGGTGTTGGCTAGATCTCTTGGTCGGGATCCCCTTCGACGCTCTTCTTCTTCTACCTCCAAGTGACAGCGTTCGGCGCGGTCGGTGTTACGCTGTTCACGAAGCTGCCGTTGCTCGTCAGTTTCTCCCATGACTGCGGGCTCGTCATTGCTAACGTTGAGCACCATGTTACCACGTCTCGGTGGGAACCTTAGAATCAGAGGGAAACCCGGAGGGTAGGGTAATGGATCCAGATCATATTCGTCGTCGAGGTGTTCAACCTCGGTATGGACAGAGCGTGTAGATCCCGTGCTGGAGTCGCCATCCTCGGGAAGTGTATGAACAGAGCCTTCACGATGTTCCTAGACTCTGACCATGTTGATAGCGTTGCCTGGTGATGGTCGAGGTATATCTAGGAAGTACAAATCTGAAACATGGTCTCGCTCTGTGGGACCCATGAACAAATGAGGTGTACGATACACGTACTCGGAAGCAGCATTTTTCAGGCCGTATGGGAGGGCCTGGCAATCCTCCGTCAAGGCTTGGTACTCAGAGAGCCTGAGGCCGGGTGTAGGAATCGGGCGAAGGCGTACTGTACGTCCTTTAGGAGTAGCGGTGACGACTAGATCTGTATCAAGCCGTGTTGGACGGTGAGCCCGAACTGGTCGGGTAGATCTGTTGTGGTGAAGAAGTACCTGCTCGGTAGATTGATTTTGAATTGAATCTACTAAAGTTAGGGTTTGCGAGAGCTTGTGGCCGACCTGGTCGATAGCTTCGATTAGGTCGGTGTCGTCGATCATCCTTCCTTTGTAGCGGGGGAGTGGTCGACAAGTTGTCGGCGTGGTCGGAGCCGTTGCTAGGGTGGTCGGAGCCGTAGCCAGCGTGGTCAGAGCCGTAGCCGATGAAGACGTGGTCGACGCAGATCGGATCTGTGCCTCCTCTGTGGCAGTGGCGGTGAAGCTGTTGACGCCTGTGGTCCAGGTGATCTGGCCAACGGTGAACGAGAGACCGTCCGCCACGGCCGCGGAGTCGGGGATGATGACCATCTTGCTCGCCTAGGAAGCTGTACGCACACCCCCTACCAGGCGCGCCACTGTCGATGAGATATGGTCGGCAGTCTACCGAGGGGTATGCCCAAGGTAGTAGATTATCGATAGACAGGTGCGCAAGCTACGAACTAGATGGTGACGCAAGACAAACACGAGGATTTATCCAGGTTCGGCCGTCATAAGGGCGTAATACCTACGTCCTGTGTCAGATTGTATTACTCTGTATGGAGAGATGTAATAAGATGTGTTTTGAGGGGGGCCCTGCCCGCCTTATATAGTCCAGGGGGCAGGGTTACAAATCTAGAAACTAATCCTAGTCGGTTACAATTGCCATAGCTGGTCGGATAAGGGTTCCTATTCTAACCGACCAAGATCTTGCTTGATCTCTAAGTTTGCTTTCCTTCCTTGCGCGGGGCGCCGAGCAGATCGACTGGGCCGAGCGTCATCCTTGTAAGGGGCCGGGCCCACTAATCTGAGCCAGCTCAAGTCTAGCCGTAGGGGTATAGGGGTTAATACCCCCACACTTACTGTTACTACACTACTACAAAAAGATTTGTAGCAATGCCTCCATTTTTTAGGGGCGGCTCTATATTGAGCCGCCCTTACAAATGGTCCCCAAACGAGCCGCTCCTATAAATCCATTTGTAGAGGTTGCTGGTGTTATGAACCGTCCTTACAAATCGGATTTTTTTGGCCCGAATTCGTGAATTTTTGGAAACAGATTTGTAGGGGTGGCTCTATATCCAACCGCCCCTACCAATCATCAGCCGTCCCTACAAATCCACGAGTTATAGCAACGGGATGGTAGGGGCGGCTCCTACAAATCCACGATTTGTAGCAACATGATGGTAGGGGCGACTGGCCAAACTACCCCTACAAACCCGTTTATGCCGTCCCTATAAATCTTTAGTGTAGTAGTGCTAATAAGTACATTTGTTGGTTGATACGGTTCACTTGGGACAACTCGGTTTGTAACAAACGAAGCCCGAAATCCTTTTTTGGATGTCTATTCAAATCCACGAGTTATAGCAACGGGATGGTAAGGGCGGCTCCTACAAATCCACGATTTGTAGCAACATGATGGTAGGGGCGACTGGCCAAACTACCCCTACAAACCCGTTTATGCCGTCCCTATAAATCTTTAGTGTAGTAGTGCTAATAAGTACATTTGTTGGTTGATACGGTTCACTTGGGACAACTCGGTTTGTAACAAACGAAGCCCGAAATCCTTTTTTGGATGTCTATTCAAGACGACACATTGGTTACCATTTAGGATCGGTTGCAGCAATATGGAGGACCAAATGGAGCCTATGGTTCATGTTGGTCGCCTCCTAGTTTGATTTTTAGTATAAAATTCTTGGGTGTGTAAGACACTTCTATATAATTATATTGTATTGAGTGTGGACTGATGCTTCTCCAAAGCCAGAGCCTCAGTTCCGTTATTTATTGAAAAAAAAAGTTACCGGAAAGAATCATTAACATTCATTCTTCGAAGAGATCTAACTAATGGAGCTGCAATCAGATTGCACCCAAATTGTGACTAGAAAAAAAGACATGATGGGGGTATAACCAGTTTTGCTGGGTAACACGTGAGAAGAGTTTTTTACCTTTCATCACAAGGGAATCATTTTGCTTGTGTACCGGGAAAAGGTCTCCCGCACGTGCTGCAACCTGCAAGACGAGTTGAGAAAAACCACACACGTACCACTCCTATAGGAGTATTGTATGCCCATGATCACAAGGTTCCTCCGATGGTCAGATTATTCCCTGCTGATGCTGGGTTTCATTTCACCTTTGAGGCCTTGGGAAAATCAAACCTTATCGTTTCACTTTTTTTAATACTAAATACTACCAGGACGCCATCAAAAGCGAGACTGAGAATCTCACCTTGTCATTTTCCTTGTCTGTCCCCACTGCCTTGTCCGCGCACCACTTCCAGCTACGATGCCCTTCATCTGTCCATCTCCCTGTCCCGGATGCCGGATGCATTCATCGTTCCGTTTTCTTTTTCAGGCGAGCAGAGGCAGAGCACACATAAACGTGCCTAAGTCCTTGTTCTCTTCCCTTCCAAATTCTAAATTTTTTCACTCTCTCCATCACATCAATTTTTAGACGCATACATGAAGCATTAAATGTTGCTAAAATAAATAACTAATTGCACAGATTAATTATAAATCACGAGACGAATCTTTTGAGCCTAGTTAGCCTATGATTGAATAATATTTGTTAAATACAAACGAAAGTGCTACGGTTAGAAAAACTCTAACTTCCCACAGTCTAAACAAGGCCTAGATTCCAAACATAAGCTGCCTGCAAACGAGACTAGTTGTTGGAGCATGCAGCTGCCAAGTGCACATCAAGCTCTTCTCAAGCTGTTGGCATCAGATTTGTTATGAAGGTAAGGAACCAAAATCTGATATTTCCTTGAATCACTCCAACTCGGCAACTCCAATAATCTGTCCGTCCACCCACCTAGGGCTGGTTTAGTTCCAAAAATTTTTGCAAAACGACACTGTAGCTCTTTTCGTTGTTATTTGGCAAATATTGTCCAATCATGGTCTAATTAGGCTTAAAAGATTTGTCTCGTCCATTTCGTCTAAACTGTGTAATTAGTTTTATTTTTTATCTATATTTAATGCTTCATGCATGTGTCCAAAGATTCGATGTGACGGGGAATCTGAAAAATTTTGCAACATTTTCTGGGAACTAAACAGGGCCCTAGTAGCGTTAAGTTTAAGCATCATCGTGCACATATTATATGGTCAGATATAAATGAAGTGTAGTGTGGAGAGTACTGCTACCACATTCCCTTGTCAAATGTAGTAATATATTATTACATTACATTCTAGTGTCCTTATTTTGTGGCCATCCCTGCTGACAGCGACATACAGAGTCAATGCACGATTACTTAAAGAGATGGCAGTACTTAGTAGTTAAGCTTAAGCATCATCGTGCACACTCACCCTGTTCGTTTGAGCTTATTTTCAGGCATGGAACAGTGTTTTCTTCTTACAACATTTCAGCATAAGTATCAGCATAAGCCAAATTTCAGCATATCCTGTTCGCTTATGCTGAAACTTAGTTTATGCTAAAATATTATGAGAGAAAAACACTGTTCCACGACTGAAAATAAGCTCAAACGAATAGGTGAGTATATATAAATGAAGGGCAGTGTGGAGAGTACTGCTACCACATTCCCTTGCCAAATGTAGTAATATATTACTACTACATAGTCTCCTTGTTCTGTGGCCATCCCTGCTGACAGTGACAAGCAGAGTCAATGCACGATTATATTACTAAAGGAGATGGCAGTACTTACTAGTAATTAATCTGGAAAGATATTGTCAAAGCGTTTACATTTGAATCACGCCGTAGACATGTAGCTAGCATTTGTCAATGCATGATTATCAAAACGACATGTCGTGGATCACTTATTATTTATTCCGGTGTTACTTGACCTTTAATTACACTGAAAGGACTGAACTCTTCCCCGCAGCGCCAGTCGTCGCCGCCGCCGCCTCAGTTTTCCACGGATATGACCGATCCAGATGCATCGCATGTGTCCACTGTCTGCACTGTCCTTGGCTCCTTGCGGTGGTTACTTGCAAGTAGGAGCAGTGCGTTCCAGTTCTTGGGCATGTGGGCACTGGGCAATGAACAAAGCACAAAGGACGGAGTACGTTCCCATGGCAGTGGCGGACCAGAATTCCAAAGTTAGGTATGCCCATAGTGAGGATGAGCTTGAGCTGCCGGAGTTGGTCCGGATGGATGGAGCCATGGAGGCCGTCGTCGGCCTCGGTCGAGGCAGCGAGCGGGCAAGGCCAACCGCCGGTGACGCGCCGAGGAGACCAAGGGCAGGCCGGCAGGAGCAGGGGCGCGGGCCCGAGCTGCCAAGGCCGAGCAGGCGGCCGGCGGCGCCGCAGCGGGTGGCTCGCGGCCGGCGACGGTCCGGCGGAGGCGCGACGCCGCAACGGCCAGGGTCCGTGGCAGGGGCACAGGGCGAGGCGTGGGGGACGGGGGTGGCGCGACACTGTCAGCCGGCTGCCGGTTCAGTCGGCGCTCGGATTCGGCGATTCGCTCGCTCCGTCTCCCGTCTCCATTTCTGGAGGAGTCGAGCTGAGGGTGAAGCCACGAGGGAAACTTGGGGGAGCAGGCTAGTGGGGAGTGGGAAACGTCAAATGGGCCGTCGTGTGTGTGGGCTGGCCTGTGGCCCTGTGGCCTGCTTTGCGTTTGGAATCAAACAAGAAGCAGAGAATAGCCGAGAGTATAAATTTGAGACTTCAACCGTATTATACATGTATATACCTCTGCAATCTACTAAATTTTTCTCCAAAAATATAGGGTATGCATGGGAATACCCAGGGGTCCGCCCATGTCCCATGGTGTGCTGGAAAAGCATCGCCAACCATGCATCACTGTTACCATCTATATCAATGCTTGCTCATGAACCCTGCTACTGCTAGTAATTGTGGCAAGTAACTAAACTACTGGGCGTTTGGCTGTGATTATTCAGAGCTCGTGTTTGTTTAGCTGAATGAAATGGCCATGAACGATGAACCGGCTTGTACGTAGTAGCAGTAGTAGTGGAAAGGTCTGCAGTTGCCACTCAACTCCCTTTCGTAGTTCCATCATTTGGTGATGTACTGTGATGCGCCCGCCCGGACCTAACCTGGCTGCACTGCATGCATATCATACGGAGAAAGGAGATTCCTGTGCCTTGGCATTTTCAGGCGTCGTTTCAGGCTCAAAGCCAGCCAGACAACGGCTAAAAGCATGGCAATGATGGCATTCAATTCAATCACAGTGGTAGGTACGCTTTCTTCTACGTGATGCGTTGTTGTGTCACCGTGCTTTCTTCTCCATTCCGGTCTCCGGCACTTTGAGCACGCAAACGGGGGCGGCACAGAGATGGACAGATGGGGACTGCATGCCTTCCTTTTCTCCTCTTGCCCTTTGTGTGCTTTCTCTCGTACACCATGGCACGGTGATTGGCCTAGTTCCCGAAATTTTTTGGGAAATGGTAAGCTAGACAGACACGGAGCAACACAACATGTCTACAGCTGTGTTCTGCATCCATCATCAGTGTTTCAGTTTCACAAAATGTTGTAAAGAAGAATATAGGAGAACTACTGTGTGTAGGACTAGGAGTACAAACAGGACTAGTCCATGCATGACGTTAGGCCAGTCTTAGTTTCCAATTTTTTTTTGGAAAAGCATTGTAGCACTTTTCGTTTGTATTTGACAAACTTTGTCCTATCATGGATTAACTAGGCTCAAAAGATTCGTCTCGACATTTACAGACAAACTGTGCAATTAATTTTTTTTACCTACATTTAATGCTCCATACATATACCGGCACATGCGATGTGACGGGAAATCTTAAAAACTTTTTGCATTTTGAAGTGAACTAAACAAGGCCTTAGATTGCCAAATTAAATCCTTGCCCTCATTTGGTTCTTGTCGAGTTACGGGGAACAGCAGGAATCAATGGAGTCCAGTCCGAGTCCAAGTCCTCCGTCTGAATCCTGCCCAAAGACTGCAGCAGTGTCTTCGTCCGGCTGAGCTATACCACTAGTCCTAACCACCCCCCCCCACCCCCCACCCCCCCCCCCCCCCCCCCCCCCCCCCCCCACACACACACACACACACACAGGAGACGGCAGGCAGATGCGCAGGGATAGGAACAGTGGAAGGAACACACATGCACTGAGCACCAAATAAATCCTCGTCGACTGGATCCGGTCAATGGCTGACAACAACAAATCTCGCATATCTTGCACGAGTGAAAACAAAAGCCGTATATATAGTAGTAGACTATATAGAGAAAAAAACGGAAGGACAAAGAATCTTGCTGTGAAGGTCTATCTAGAAGTCGGTGGCGGCAGAATAAAGGCCGCTGCTTGCTGCTTTCAAAGTTTTGTTTCAGTTTGGCCATTCTTCTCTCTAACAAACTGAAAAAAAAAATATGCTAGCTTTTTGTTGTAAAAACTTGTACTCCCTTTGTGCCAAATTATAAGACGTTTTGATTTTTCAAGAGGGCTTTGCTGTGGTACCTCTAAATGATTGTGAGATGTTCATTTAATTAGATCGGATGGTTAGGATCATCTATTACTTCTTAGGAGGTAATATGTGGAATATATATTTATTTAATTTTCAATTTTGTAAAATAGGAAAGTTTTATACATGAAAAATCTTTTTCTAGATCAAATTGATGCATACGTGATATAAGATGCGGTAAATATTTTTATTTTGAAACTTTAGAAATGACATAATTTGATTAGCATAAATATATATAACATGGAAACTAATATAATGTAACATATTCTAATGTGCGTGTACATGTGCACGCTGGATAACCTGATGTAACCTACTAATTTGTTCAAATGTACGTGTACGTATTAGCTAGCTAGATTAAACATAACAGGACAAAAAACAGCTTGTACGTTTTTTTTTCTAATGCAACGTAAATAAAAGCAAATGAGACATGTGCACATTACATTTTGAATGCAAATACTTGAAATTTGACATGATATGTGCATGACTTTTATTATTGTAACGTGACAACATAATAGAAAAAAACATGCATAATATATTTGTACAATAATGCTTGAAAAAAAATTAAAGTTATATGATACCTGAAAATAACGAAAAAATGTGACGTGTTACATATTACATGCATTTAAAAAGAGGTAACGTGACATAGTAAACTTGGTATTTGTACAATAATTGGCCTACTTTCCATCCAAGTGTACCGTGGATAAATGGAAAGAGTGCATGGTTGTTGGGTGGTGCATGCCATGTACCCGATATCTAGGGATTGACTGTGATTTTTTTTCTTTTTCTTATTGTTTTAGTTATTAAATACTTTATAAATCTCTAGAAATCAACGGCTATGATTTGTTTTTGCTATTACCTCCTAAGAGGTAATGTTTGTACCGTAGCAAAACCCTATTCAAGATACATCTAAGTATCTAGAAAAATCAAATTGTCTTGTAATTTGGAATGGATAGAGTTCCTGTTATTAGATTCTCTAATCTCAGCGTACTGCAAATCAGGCAGTTTGCTAGTGGCATATTGGCAGACAAGCGGAGTTAGGCAGCGCGCACTATCTGATCTGGTCTGTCTACAGTGAGGGAGTGTACTGGATTGTTCTAAGAAAGAAACCATCAAAGCTAAATAAACCAACTAAAGCAAATTCGATGACCATACATACGCTTTTACCGGGATTAAACAAATATAACGGGGACCATGCATCTCAAAGATCTGCTGCGCGGTTGACAATTCCTATGAAGTGGCGAAGCCTGTGCGGCGCGGCCAGCCGGCCGGCCACCGATGACGAGACGAGAGGGCTGAGGGCTCCATCGGCGATGGACGCGCGCGGAGAAAGGCCAAGGAATCGGAGGCGGGCAAGGCAAGGCAAAGCAAAGGCGAAGGAATTGGTGGTCGACCCGCCCCCGCCCACGCCCACTACTCTACCGGCCCGGCACCCCACTGCAGCGCTGACACCAATCATCGTAGGCAGGCATCTCTCCATCTCGCTTTGCCGAGAGAAGGATCGCCATTTTTTTTTTGTTTGCCTGAGGGGTTGTTTAGTTGGCAAAATTTTTAGCGAAACACTACCGTAGCAGTTTCGTTGTTATTTGGTAAATATTGTCTAATCATGGTCTAATTAGGCTTAAAAGATTTGTCTCGTCCATTTCGTCTAAACTGTGTAATTAGTTTTATTTTTTATCTATATTTAATGCTTCATACATGTGTTCAAAGATTTGATGTGACGAAGAATCTGAAAATTTTGACAAAATTTTTGGCATCTAAACGGTGCCTGAAATGAAAAGGGCAGGCGCTCACACTCACGCACACGTACGCGGATGTTCCGGCCTCTGGAGCGTGACTTCGTCAGAGGGGAATCGTCTTCTCCGAGGACGGGGTAAAAGGAGAGACAGACGATGCTATTTTTTCTTTTATTTTGCAAATTGTCGACAGGAATCGAGTGCCGGGTCAGGTCAGGGATCACCGGCCATGTATCGTATCGGTAACCTCAAATGCATAGTTAAGTCTTCAATGCGTAAGGAAAGCGCCGCTCCTCCGCCTGCCCATGCGTCCTTCGGCGACAGCAGCAGACACTGTTTATCCGAGAGAAAACACTGTTCATCCAAAATTTTAAATGCTCCTTAAACCCTGTTCAACATTTTTAGGCACTGTTCATTTCTCTTTACTGTTTACTCGATTACACGACGGAGCGCGGCTTACCGTCCTAGTACTTGGCGTGCATCCACTGTGCTCTGATGCTTATCATATATTAGCACTCATTACAGGTTACAGCTGCTTTTATCATCATCATCGCTGTGGGCACTGGCCACCATGTACAGATACGGACGAACACCGACGCGACCGTCTTGTTCCACTGCTGTACTGCTCCGTAGGAAAGATTGGGCCATGCACGTCACGAGTCCGTTCATTCGGTTTATAATCCATCTTTTTCAGCTTGTTTTTTCAGCCGGAATAGTATTTTTCTCTCACAATAAATCAGTCAACAGTGTTTTTCAGCCGGCTTATCAGCCCAGCCGAACGGGGCCGGTTGTCGGAGGTGGTGTTGAACTGGCCAATTGCCCGCAATGTCAAGGAACGGACGGGTTCCTCGGTTATAGCAGGCTATTATCGCTAATTTGTCCGCTATTTCGCTGAGATCACTAAGCCTGTCTCCAATGGCCTTTTTTTTAAAAACCGCTAGCTTATATAAAGTTTTTTTTAAAAAAAGAACAGTCTGGCATGTAAGTATAGAAGAACGTGCAAGTATGGACACAGATTGTTGGAAGGTGTGCGGACTTACTATCTCTTTATGCATAGCTTGCTAGTTGATTTTCATTTTTTCTCTCTTTCTCAGTGAATAAAACATACTATGAGCTACAGTTACTTCTAGTATTGGAGCTGCCCTAAGCCTCTAAGGGCTTCCTCAATGCACCACGAGCCCGTTCGTTTCGCTAAAAAGTCATAGCTGAAAGTACCATTCGCTGATTTGTTATGAGAAAAAAAATACTATTTCAGCTAAAAAAAATAAACGGAAAAGTACGAATTATACGACAAACGAACAGGCCCGTCGTGCTGCTCCGTCTTCCACGTCCTCACCAAGCCCTTGTTTAGATTGAAGATTTTTTCAACCTGATGAATAGTACCACTTTCGCCTTATTTGACAAATATTATCCAGTCGTAGACCAACTAGGCTCAAAAGATTCATCTCGTGATTTTGAACTAAACTGTGTAATTAGATATTTTTTTTACCTACATTTAATACTCCATGCAAGCGGCTAAAAATTGATGTGATGGTGAGAGAGTGAAAAAACTTGGAATTTTGAGGTGATCTAAACATGAGCCAAGCTAATATGTCACAGGCAATGGTGGTCTCGCAGGGTCTGATAGCCTCCTGCAGAAGAAGTTATAGTTTCATCCGACAAAAGAAGAGGACTTGAGGAGTGTGTTGGGGTAAGGAAGCCACTCCATCACCTTGCTTTCTTATGGCCTATTTGGTTCGCTCTGTTAAACTTTAATAGATATTGACCATGAGTTTGACTATAAGGTGTTCGGATACTAATAATAGACTAATTAAGCTTAATAGATTCGTCTCATAAATTATTCTCAATCTGTGCAATTAGTTTCATAATTAGTCTATATTTAACCGTTCATGTATGTGTCAAACATTCGATATGACAGGTGTTAAAAAAAGTGAGGGAACCAAACGGGCCCTACCTGACGAAAAGCTGCAGCCTGGTGGATGGTGGGACATAAAGCAAGCAGAGGATGACTGCCTGCGCTGGGAGCATCTCGTGACACTGTTGTCCTCAACTCACGAATGTCTATGTGGACTACACCTTTTTCTGAGGCTAATATTTGCTACTACCTCGGTTGGGTGTGCCCTAACTGATCTCTTCTCTAGAAGAAAGAACATGTGTTTGTTTGGACCTTGGAGCGTTAAAATCGAAGCCAGCTCCAAGGCATTACAGAAGACATGTATTGGATTCAGCACCGTATGTACTATGCCCTGTTAAAATTTAGACATTTTAGCTCTCGAGGCTCAAACAGGCGGTCTAAAAGTTTAGCCAACCTCTCCACCTAAGCGAGGTAAAGTGGTCTAAAATTTTAGTCCTTTAACCTTAGCTAACTAAATTTTAGACTAGAGAATCCAATCAGGGCCTTCATGTTAACTTTGGTGTTGTTTTGGATCCCATGGTTTAAAGTTTACTAAACTTTAGATCTTGAGGCTCCAAACAGATGGAAGTTTAGCCAACTAGCCATTATTTCATTAGTCCACATAAGTGTGCTAAAATGGTCAACTAACTTTATACCATGGATTGAAACAGGTTTTCACTGAGCAATTTTTCATCAAAGCCGATGCCACGGACAAGAGAGACGATGTAGTGCAAGAAGGACGTCCACCTACGTTCCTCGTAAGTCCTTTGGGGGCCAAAGATACTGAGCCCGTCTACTTATGAAAAAACCCATTTCTATTTTGATGGCCGCAGATCGGTCGTGCTAGCACTTAAACGTACCAAAGAACTTCATCATTCGCACTGATGAGTGTAGCCTAGTCCATTTACAGGACCTGAGAGCAAGTAATCCTTGACAACAAAGGGTACCTTTTATGTCAGTGGTGGAGATAGGGGGCAAGGTTGGGGGGGAGGGGGGCAACAGCTCCCTCTAGATCCCTCGAGTTTGCACTGAAAATTTTTATAACTTGATCAACTTTCGAAAACGTATGAGATATGTTTTTCATTTTCATTAAGCAGGAAGGTTTATGATACAAGGTTAGCCGGCCTTGCTGGTGACATCTAGGTGCTACCTTTTGAAAGACACAACAACAGCAGCCAGAAGCCTAACAGAGATGAATGCTACGCTGTGTCAGCGCCCGCAAGGCTACTGCTCCGGCCTGAATCCAACGATCGGCTTCAAACTTGGGGCTTGTTTAGTTTGGGTGAAAACTTGAAAACTTTTCAAGATTTTCTATTACATCGAATCTTTGTACGCATGCATGAAGCATTAAATATAGATAAAAAAACTAATTGTACAGTTTGTCTGTAATTTGGGAGACAAATCTTTTGAGCCTACTTAGGCCATGGTGAGACAATAATTATCAAATACAAACGAAAGTGATATAGTACTTTTCAAGTAATTTTTTTACCATCTAAACCAGGCACTGATGATCTAAAGCATCTCTGCGACTGTGGCGGATGATTCTCGGAAGCATCTCACGTTCCTTTCCTTCCAAACTTGCCGAGAGACGAGCGCGAAGAACGAGTCGAGCCCCTTCCTCTGTTGCCCCGTAAAAAATATATATTGATGTGCCTCCTTTGAAGACATGCTCAAATCCTCCTTCCCCAAGAACACTGTGCGGTCGGAAGTTCTTGGTTGCATATTTTAGATCGTTGAACGTGAACGCCTTCAAATTAGAAGATGACAAGATTTGACCTCCTGTCCGAGGAGTAGGAAGCTCACTTCGATCTCTCATTAATGGAAAGAGTCAAAGTTGAACGAGTTGAGTTGCTCTTAATTGTGGAAGGGACTGATGACAAACTTTGTCTTGCTGGTCACTTTTGATGGGTCTGATCTCTCAACAAGAAGCAAAGGAAAAATACAAATGAGAACAACTTGATATGGTATCATAGTGTTAATGATTATTATGGTGTCATACTCACGAAGTCTGGTACCACAATTATGACAATTAAGTAAGTTGTCTCGTATTGTAAACTCATTAGGCTGTCAATTCGAGAGCAAACAATATGTTCCAGCCTTCCAGGCTGATCATAAGTTGAAGTACTTCCCTATCTGGTGCTCTACCAAATTTGTGAACCTAGTGCAATACAAAGGAGTAAAAATATGTCACAGAATTCCTACTGGATCCATAATAACCTCTCTTCCGTTTGCTAACATGAAATCAAAGTAACATCCCTAATGTTCCGATTTGCAAACGATGGCTATGAAAGTGCCGTAACTATATTTAGGCACAAAAGTTCCGACTGTTGCCTTTAAACCCTACCTGTGTCTTATCACTACCGGACAACCCTTGTTTGCCGAGTGCAATTTTTCGGGCACTCAGCAAAGAAGCTCTTTGCCGAGTATAAAAAAAAACACTCGGCGAAAAAAAACACTCGGTAAACAGGCTCTTTGCCGAGTGTAAAAAAAACACTCGACGGAACACTCGGCAAAGAGCCTGTTTGCCGAGTGTTTTTTTTACACTCGGCAAAGAGCCTGTTTGCCTAGTGTTTTTTTGTTTTACACTCGGCAAACAAGAATTACAAAACACATTTTGAGGCCCTAAACGACTTTTAAATTAAAAAGTGTTCAACTACAAAGTTGTATAATTTCTCAAGATCTACAACTTTTGTATTGGTCATTTCTTCATTCGACAAACCGATATTAACGTTGTTCATCAAATCTACATCTCCATATATAGTTTCATGCAAACTAGAAGAGATCTCTAAGTTTTGTAAACAATATTGCTATCACTATGTTGGATGAACAAATGACCAAAATAAAAGTTATAGATCTTGAGAAGTTATACAACTCTGTAGTTGAACAGTTTTTAATCTGAATTAATTTTGCCAGTGAAAAGTACGTCTGAATTTTAAAAAATTTGAAATTTGAAATTTTCAAACGGTCTCGGATGGAGAAACGACCAAAATGAAAGTTGTAGATCTCGAAAAGTTATGAAACTTTGTAGTTGACGACTTTTTGATTTGAAATCATTTTGTCAACGAAAACTATGTTTGAATTTCTCAAATTTAAAATTTAAATTTTTATAAACGACCTCGGATGGAGAAACTACCAAAACAAAAATTATAGATCTCGAAAAGTTATGAAACTTTGTAATTGATAACTTTTTTATTTGAATTTGTTTAGGGCCTCAAACAAGCAATTTATACTCGGTTTAGTATTAAATGTATAGAACCAAGACAGGATATAGACACAAGTGATAGTGTGGTGCAGTGGTAGAGGAGGTTACGCGCGAGGGTGAGGTCGCGGCTTCAAATCCCGCCGGCCGCGACTTTGATGAAATTTTTTTTTGCTATTTTTTTGGGATTTTTTCAATTCGTTCTTCGCCGAGTGTTCAGTCTTTGCCGAGTGTTTTTTTAGCACTCGACAAAGCCTTTGCTGAGTGCCCGACAAAAAACACTCGGTAAACACCTCTTTGCCGACTAAACTTTAGACGAGTGTCTTATGCCGAGGGTGGCACTCGGCAAAGCCTTTGCCGAGTGCAATTCGGGCTTTGCCGAGTGCCCTGGCAAAGTAGCTGAATCCGGTAGTGTATCCGACAGAAGTAACAAAGAGGAATAAAAGTACCCCCTCTATCCCAAATTATAAGTTATTCCAAGAATCTTGAAGAGTCAAATGATCTTAAGTTTGACCAAATTTATATGATTAAATGATAATATTTATGGTACCAACTAAGTATCATTAGATTCTTTATTAATTATATTTTCATAGTATCCCTATTTAATGTTATAATTTTTTTAATTTTCTCTATAATTTTGGTCAAACTTTAGATGTTTTGACTCTTTAAGATTTTTAAAATTACTTATAATTTGGAATGGAGGGAGTAGAAAGGAAGGTGCTAACTAACTGCTAAGAACAAAAACTCTAGACCGAAATGGGTAATAGAACCAGAACAAGCATGCCGATCCTAAAAATTCATTGAAGAAGACATAGCAGTCCAGGCTATAAAAGGGAAAATTTAGAGTGAAATAACTCTAGGGAGAGAAGCAGGACACTCACAGGCAGCATTGTTCAGGCTGTAATCCAAGACGACCCGGCCCGGTCCAAGATGGCATCACAGCCCAAGACGACCCGGCCCAAGATGCTCCGCCTAGAAGAAGCCGAAGTGAAAGAGGCCCAGCAAACGCTTGAGTCCTGCTGAAGGCCCAAGTTGCTGATGAATACTAGAAGGAACCCTTCCCTAGATCCCCACTTCTCTGGATCCTTCCTGTGCTCCCCAAATTCCCAATTTCGAAATTTCTCCCCAGCTAGACACCCGACGCGCGCAACACCAGCACTCCAGCAGACGCCCCGCCCTCGCCATCCTCCGCTGCATCCGCCCATCCTCGGCTATCGGAGGCGTCGCCAGCCTGCCACCTCCGCCGCCGCCGCCACAACATGAGTCCGTACGAGGAGCAGGACGACGACGAGGAGGTCGTCCCTAACACAGCGCGCGACAATCAGGTCTCCACCTCCATGGAATGCTTCAGCGAGGACAGTTCTTCGGCCTCCAATCCCGTCGCCGCCGGCTTCACCGCGGCGGCCACGTCGTCCGGCGGGCGTGGCGCCCTTCCTCCGCGCGGGCCCGGCGGATCGGAGGGGCTGGACCTCAACTCCCAGCCCCCCGACCTCGACTACGGGACTGCATTTGGTCAGCTTCTTCGTTCTTCGTCGGTCGGAATTCTACTCCATTTGATAGGCTTTGTTAGCATACCTACTTGTTAGTGATAGAACCCTGGGTAGAGGTTTGGGGCACGTTGCTTCTTTCTTCTTTTTTTTTTTCTATGCCCAGGTGTCCATATATAGAAGATGTACTGGAGTCGATGCTATTTAGGATTATTGTAACAATTGGCCATAAGATAATACCACCATTTGAGGAAAATGTGTATGTATTTAAGATGCAGAGGACATAATGAGCTCAAGCTTTGCGAGGACGTGATTCACAATATGCTATCCAAAAGAAAAATCAAAATTGAAGTATGATTTACATTAGCCAGAATGGTCAATCGTTATACTATGCAATTTTTTTCTCTTAAAATATTCTGCTGATACATGCGCGTTATTCCACTCAGATGTATCGCAAATAATTGTTTGAATATCATTACTCCATCAGTAAGGACAGTATTTACTTATTCACACCTTGGCCCCGTTCGGCTGGAATTATAAGCCGGCTGAAAAACACTGTTGGCTGATTTTTTTGAGAGAAAAATACTGTTCCGGCTGAAAAAACAAGTTGAATAAGACGGATTATAAGCCAGAAGAACAGTGCCAGTATCATGGGTGATAGTACTTTCTGCCATCACACTCTCGTCCTAAAACGAATGCAACTATAAATAGTACATTCTTAATTAAAGTGTTTAAAGTTTGATCAAATATATAGGTGAAAATTTTAATATCTATAACATCGAATAAATATATTATAAAAATATATTTCAAGATAAATCTAATGATATTTAGTATGATAAATATTAATGTTTTTACATAAATATGGCTAAACTTGACATACTTTAACACAACATTGTTCTAGAATTATATATATATTTTTTGTGACAAAGAGTAAATCACAGTTAATTATTAAAAATTTTGAGTTTATAAAGGACATCTCACACGCTAAGATGATAATAATAAGATAACAAAAGTTTAAAATGTAAAAAAAATACTTATATGAGATAGCATGCCAGCAGTGAACCACAAGGACCAAATAAACCACTGCTACATCAGTCTCATAAGCGCTATAGAGGCCTGGAAAATACTAGCATAATACATGCTACAGTATGTCCCAATGCATTATTTTTGGAACTGCCACCTAGACAGAAGGAAGGTCCAAAAACCAACACAGGTTGTTGTAAGCAGTAGCGCAATGCGCAAACACTCAGTTTAGGCGAGCGAGGAACTAGAAATGCAGCGATTTGCGCACAACACAAAAGTAGAGGGAATCTAGCAATGGCAGTTTCCAACGCCTGATAAAAATCCATACAACATGGAAGAAGCATGATACTGCAGGTACATTGCTAACAACGATAAACCACAAGGTTTCGACTAGTCTCTAAATAAATAAATAAATAAAAAGTTAACGACTGACGACAACGATTCTTACTGTAGCTTGAAGCATGCTAAATGTTAATCAACCGAGATACAAACACTGGAGTTCACATAAGGGTACTCCTGGACGGTGTCGAGGAATATGTTGTACCAGTCATCAGTGACCTCTTTAGACAGTTTCAGAGTCAACGTCTGAAGCATCGGTGCACATCTGAAGAGCAGTTTGAGGAAATGGATTTCCTCCTCGCCGCCTTTGAGTCCTTTGATCCCCACTTCTGTGAGATCGATCACGGAGACAGTAGTTTTAGTTCTCCATTCCCTATTATTCTCCTGACAAGGACACCGTTCTTTGCAAGACCACCAAGACCGTGTCACTTGCACCTAGAACAAAATGTACCATATAATGTTAATGTAATAATTACACTGTAAACACACAAGCAGTAGATTATATGTAGAGTAAATACGTACCTGCGGGGTATCCATAAGAACCATGTCAAGCTCAAGCCTTTGCACTGCAGTGCAAATCCGAAGCAGGTTCAACAGCTGTGGTCCAAGAACATGGCCCCATGTTGAGATCTTCAGCTCTAGGACAGAGAAGGTGGTAACAGGGATTTTCTTCAATTCTTCTGCAAAATCCCTCTGTGAAGGATAAGGGGTCTACAAAACAATCGGGAATTTAGAAGCCAGTTAAGTCCACGAAGCTAGCTAGCTAGGAAATCAATGAGCACGAGAGCCTGAGACGAACGTCAAGTATGTTCAGCGACAGGACATGGGCACGACGGGGCTGATGGCTACCCTCGTCGTCGTCGGTGAGCTCCATCTTCTCCACCGCCCGTACTTTGAGGTTACTGACGCGCCACATTTTGCCAATCCCGACATACATGTAGTACAAGCACCGCCAAGTGACCTCCTTCACCATTGGTGCCACCACCGACAGGCTGTTGTCTATGCCCCTGAATTCCAAGGCCAGCGTCAGCTTCCTGAGCGCGGGGGCCACGATGTCGATGGTGGACGTGAACCGGGACGTGCTCACGACGAGCTCCTGGAGCGACGCCGAGTGCACCGTGATCGTGTCCACCTCGTGCGGAGTCCTGACGCTGAGAACGCGCAGGCGAGGGCAGCGGGGCACCAAGGCGGCGAGGTCCATGATGCAGCCCGAGAGGGACAGCGTCTCCAGCTTGGGGAACTCCGTCGCCGTCGGCAGGGCAAAGCGGACGTCCCGCACGTCCAGCTCGATCGATGTGGCGAAATCGAAGCGGGGCAGGTCGACCGTGAAGTATAGGAACACCGGGATGGTGAGGGCGAGCTTCACCGGCGACCGACCCGCCGCGGCGCGGAGCAAGGAGGTGACGCTGCCCGCGTCCAGCGCGCGATGTCCCGTGCCCCTGGAGACGTGGATGTCGATGGCCTCCAGCGAAGTGCGGGTGACCCGGGCCAGCGCCGCGTGGATCGCGTCGGGCGCAAGCCCGCGGAAGGAGACCTCCGGGAGGCCTGTCCAGACCCGGCGCCACCGGCGGGCGAGAAGGCCAGTGCGCGCGGCGGTGCGGGCGCAGCGGAGGCGGGTGAGGACCTGGAGGAGCATGTCGTCCGGGAGTGCGCTGATGCGGTCCACCCGGCTCTGGGACCGTGTGACACGGCGAGGCCCGGGCGGCAGCGCACCACGTCGTCGGCCTACCATGGCGTCCCAACTCCCAAGACGCCAGCGGCCAGCTCCGTCTCCCTCTGCAAATCACTGCAGCGTCATTTCCACACTAGGGCTGACCCATTTTGAATCCCAAGAAGAAAAGCTTCGGCCCCTGCTAGACCCCTGGCCAAAGCCTGGAAGGCTGAAATTTTATGAAGCCAGACGAGATTTATATCTTAAAAAAATATGGACGGAGTTAAGCTGCGACGGGTCGCACGCTCGTGACCCTTCTTCCTCCCCGCCGCCGCGCTCCTTTCCTGCCGCCCCGTTCTTCACCGTTGAGCCTCAGCGCCCCTCCTCCGCCACCCCGTCCATCGCCGTCGAGCACCTCGGCCATCCTCCTCCTCGCCCCCGCGGCCGACCACCGCCCTGCCGCGGGCGCTAGGGTTTGTCTGAGCTCCGGCAAACCCTAGTGCCTGTGGCAGGGCAGTGGTCGGCGGCGGGGGCGAGGAGGAGGAGGATGGGTGAACCCTAGCGCCCGCGGCGGCCGCCTTCTTCCCCTCTCGCCGAAGCTCCGTCATGGCCAGGCTCGCCGGAGACGACGAGCTCTGAGCTCCGACCATGGCGCCCCCGCCACGACCTGGCCTGGCCGCCGCTACCACCGCCAGGCCCCCTAAACCGCCCAACCTCCTTCCCCACCGCCAGGCTAGCCTGCCTCCCCCCGACCGGTCCCTTCTATAGCCAGCCGGAATTGGAGAAGAAAGAGGAGGAGAAGCTTGCCGGAACCCTAGCCACCGCCACCGTCGTCTTCGTCTCTGGTGGTTACAGATCCAGATCCAGATCCACATCTAGATCTAGATCCAGGAGGAGGAGGAGTCCTACCTCGCCGCGCGCTGCCGAAGGGGAGAGAGGGAGGAGCTCGCCAACGCGGGTGGGGACGCGGGTGGGGACGCAGGTGCGGGCGTGGGGAGGAGTTCAACGAGACGCGTCCGCCGCCGACCACCTCTTCGTCCTCACAGGCGCGGGCGCGTGGGAGAGGGAGAGGGTCGCGCTGTCCACGCGGAGCGCGACTGGTCGCGAAGTAACTTTTCGAAAAAATATAGTGTTTTTCTTTGATATAAATAAAAAACCACTTCGCCCATGAGCTCGGACGACCACCCGGATCGTCGGGCAGTGGCTCCACATTGTGCTATCCAGTGGTCCTCTTTGGCAATGCCTCATGCATTTGATTTCTTCTCTCTCCAGACCAAAATGAACTAGCAAATAGAAGAAGGCGGTGAACCCAGTCTAGAGGGGCATCATTGGCTTCTGCTACATTAGTGCTACAGTGAACTGAAGTGTATAAATCAAGGCCATGACAAGCCCCATCAAAGAAGCAAGCTACAATAGCGGCCGAAGCAAGAGCTAACGAAGCTCAACCAAATAAACCTTTAATTGCATCCCCATGATTTTTAGAATTAGACACCCTAATTTCTTCCAAAGGGGCCTCTTTGTTTCCACGACCGAAAAAATTGATGCAAATCACCACACTCTCAACAACTCACCTCAGGGTTGGAGGAATTAAGGAATGAGAGTGATAGTGGCAGTAGCTTAAATTGTTGGCTGGATTAGTAAGGAAAGCAGTAGTCTATTAAAGCAGAAGCTAACAAATGAAGTTTATGAGCCAGCCTCTCATCCCTCATGGTCGCTAAAAAAATAAAGTTTATGAGGAAGGATACAATAGCAAGAGTCTACCAGTGAGACGAGAGGAGTGTTCGATCGCATCAAAAATAAAAAAGAGAAAAAGTTACTTCAGAAGAGGAAAAAAGGAAAGGAAAATTAAAACATACCATATCAGTATGTTGTTCCTCTCCCCTCTCCTTCCTCAAAATATAGTGACCTCAAGTGAGTCTTTGGGTTGATTTGAGGGTAGGATGGGCCGAGATCTAGCGAGCTTCAAGAGAAGCCTACGGCGACAGACCACTTAGGCACGCCGGGCTGTCATGAAGACGACTCCTGTGAAGACGTTTCACATGGCAACAGATCTGACAATGGGAGCCACTAAAGAGAAGAAAAAAGGTGAGGAATGGGCAAGAGGACTGTGAAAATGGATGCCATAGGTGAGAGAAGAGGTTATTGAGGCCAAAAAGACAACAAAACTCACCGGAGAGAGCGAATTGATGTCGAGGATCAACGGGAAGAGGTGTTTCTTTGATGGCGGTGGTTCTCGCCGAGTTGAAAGGGGAAAGGAGATGAAAAATGGCGGCTAGGATTATATGATAATTCTTAAGGAAAGGGGAATATAGAGGTGGGACGGCGACTAGGGTTATATTTTTACAGAGGATGCATGAGGCCTCTCTCATGGGCCTAAAAAACCTCGAGTGTCTCTAAATAGGCCATGAAGGAGATAGATTGGACAGGGACAACGCGATGCTAAGTGAGGATTGGTTAGAGAAAAGACTATGAAGGGAAAAGGAAGGGTTCATTTCCTGATATGACAAGGACCTGGGCCAGTGGAAAAAGAAGAGTGTTTTACCTATGAGCCACTAAAAAATTTGGAAATTTCATATATGACACTAAAAACCTATGTACCACTGCCATTAGTTTCATTAGGGTCAACATCCATATTAGCAAGACCAGAGCTCCAATATTTTTCAAAATAACAATTTTGCCTCCTCTTCCCATTAGTCGTATCACATGGCACTTAGAGCCTTGACCAGGATCCGAAGGTGCCTCATATTTATGCATTCACGTGTTTGGTTCTTCAACCTGGCCCGTGTGGTACAATTTGAGATTGTTTCGATGACTACATCTCTAATTTAGCCTGTCTTGGATGACGCAAAAATAACAATCAAACATGGCTCATGGGATTCCAAATCCATCTGCGTTTCTAACTTTGTGCAAAGCCTGGCTTGGCCGAGTCTGCTCCATCTCAGCCAAGGTGTGACGATGCGAGCTAGGATGCCTCATTGGGAAACCAATCAGATCCTTAGTGGGGATTATGCCCCCTCCATCCCTACTCCTCTTCTACAGTGGTGTTGACTCCCTGTTCGTGCTCTGCCCAACCTCACGCGTGCCCCACCGAAACATGGATTTGGTAAGCATGCCAGGAGGTACCCCTTATCGAATTGATAGGGAAGGCAGAGACGACTATCATTTCAGGAGGTGGGGAGGGTCATTTCAATGAAATGATGTTGTTGACGTCAATTCCGATCATACACCAGCAAGGGCTTGATTGCCCGGATTGTACACGGACAAGATACACAACTGAGGGAGATTGGCACAGTGAGGTCGTATAGGACGCAGGCTATGTTGTTTTGATGCTCGTTCTTTGCCTAAAAAGCTCGTGAATCTTCGGGGGAAGACCCGTTATGGAGGAGCACAACTGGAGTGTCCTGGGATCAGTAAGGCCACCTAGGATAGCAAGGGTAGTTGAAAAAAGCTCAAGGTTGAAGAATAGGTAAAAGTGTAATAGATTGATTTTGATCGATCAGATCACTAGATAGGCCGTGATCCTCTCATATATAGAGAGAGATGTGATAGTTGTATCCTTATAAGTTTCCTACAAAATCAGACAAGTTTCCATCAAAGAAAACTCAAAACTTAAATAGGCAATATCAACCTGGGTCGATTTATCTAGCCTCAGATGGGTATGCAGCCAAAATCTGGTTGGGTCGGTTTGGAAACCAGCCTGAGACGATTTTATCTAACTCCTAACTGAAAGGTCTTGATGGCTAGAGGGGGGGTGAATAGCCTATTAAAATTTTCTACAACGACAAGCTAAACAAGTTTATCAATATAACAAATAGCGAGATGCGAGTTTTGCTTAGCCTATGGGTGTTTGCAAGCCACCTATCCAATTCACAATTCTAGTATTTGCACTCAACCGCACAAGTCAAACCGAGAAGTTAAGTACAACTACAACTAGCAAGCTACACAAGAGAACTACTCTAGCTAAGCTAACTAGCTAGCAAAGATAACTAAGAAATTAATACAAGAGAGAAGGAGGGTATCACCGAGGGACAAAGTATTGAGCCAACCAATATGATCAACAATGAATACCAAGATAACCAAACACCGGGATCAATCAATCACAATATGAAAGTGATGACACGAAGATTTATCCCGAGGTTCACGTGCTTGCCGGCACGCTAGTCCCCGTTGTGTCCCTCTTCACCACGTGGTTCGGTGGCTAATCGGTCACACACCGAGCCTCTCAAAAGGCGCCACAAGAACCTACCAAATGGCAAAAGATTTCAATGACACGAGCAATATACTAATGTTGCCTTTGGCGCTTCGCCGAGGTAGGCACAAACCCCTCACAATCACCGGAGGTGGCCAAGAACAAACACCAACTCTTGCCAACGCCTCCAAGCTGCTCCAAGCCGTCTAGGTGGCGGCAACCACCAAGAGAAACAAGAATCCCGCAGCAAATCAACCACCAAGTGCCAACTAGATGCTATCTCACAATGCAAATGCACTTGGATCACTCAATCTCACTTCGAATATGCAAAGAAGCAAGAGAGATGAGTGGGAGGGGAGTTGCTTAGCTCAAAGTGCTCACAAGTATATCAAAATATTCGAGAGTGAGAGCCTTGAGCCGTCCAACGAGTATTTATAGACGTACCCCTTCGAATATAGCCGTTAGAAACTTGAAACAGCCGAAGTCGCGTTGACCGGACGCGCCGGTCCAACTGACCGGACGCGCCGGTCGCGCAACGGCTAGTTTCACGAAGCACCGACCGGACGCGCCGGTCGCAACGACCGGACGCGCCGGTCGCGCAACGGTACTTTTTGAAACACTGACCGGACGCGCTGGTCACGACCGGACGCGCCGGTCCCGTGACTGACCGGACGCGTCGGTCAGCACTGAGTCGCGCAAAACGAACCAGCGACCGGACGCGCTGAAGAACTGACCGGACGCCACAGTACCCGCGTCCGGTCGGAGTCCAGTAAGCTCCCTGGACGACCGGACGCGTCCGGTCGCCTGTGACCGGACGCGCCTCGCGTCCGATCAAACAACTGAAAAACGCGCAGATACTGGACACTGACCGGACGCGTCCGGTCACACCGTGACCGCGTCCGGTGCAGCGTCCGGTCACCATTGTGACCTCCGTTCGCTTCCGTTTCTTTTTCTGACTTCCGGCGTAGTGGAAAATAGGCATTTCATATCCCCGAAATCGCCTGAATCCCGCGCTCGCACGCTCGGCGGGAGGGAGAGAAGACCCCAAACCCTCTCTACCGCTCAAACTCCAACGCCGTCATAAATGTGCTAACATCACCAAGTGATCATCACCATGTGCATGTGTGTTAGCATTTTCACAATCATTTTTCGAGGCGTTATTAGTTCTATCCAAATGCATATGACATGAAATGCACACCTAGAGGCACTTAGGAGTTCAATAGCCGCGTCATTCCCCTCTTTATAGTACGGCTATCTATCCTATAATGTAACCACACCCACTAGGTGTCTTGGTTACTAAAACACAACCCTTAAGCATATACCTTTGCCTTGATCACATAGGGTTGCGTCCAAATCCAAGTGTGGTCATCATGATCACCATGTCCATCTTGCCACCAACCTTGGAATGTACTAATCCTCATATGCTACATACAACTTAGGCATAGGATTAGTACTTAGGTATTGTCACTAATTACCAACACCAAACATAGGACTTTCAATCTCCCCCTTGTTGGTAATTGGTGACAAACCTTTCACAAAGATATTATGATAAAATTTTGATTGAACCCATGTCACATTGTCCAAGTATATTACCATGTGTAAGAATTATGGACATGTGATCATGAATTCAAATTGATAGCAATGGCTCCCCCTACATGTATGCTATATGTTTGGATTTTGGAAGCATACATGTTAGATAGGAAAGATTAGGAGCATTGTCTACCAATAGGTGCTAAGTGTTTTAGATTATAGACCTTTGAAGCGTGATACCATCGGAGTAGCGATAAACACCATCTTAGCACCTTGTGTAGTTAGATTCCACTTGGAAAAGCACAAACATAACTAGAAACCTCGTGAGATCAACATTATAAGCAAGGCTCTAGTACCACTTTGAAAAACATGAAGCAACGAAAATCTAACTACTTCCTATTCATGCTAGTACCACAATGCATCATTCAAATTATACTAGCAAGTCACCACACAAGCAATGTATCGGAGAAAACGAAATGCATAACTATGCATCATACATATGAAGTGCACATAGAAATGCAACATTCATGTTTAAAGAGCTTGCTCCCCCTACTTGTGTGCTCAAAATTTTAGTTGATCCCCTTCTTTTATCAATTCTCCCCTTTTAGAATCTATCTTGTGAACAACATTTTTCTCCCCCACAACATTGTCTTCCCCTTTGAGTTCTATCTTTGTGAACAATATTTTCTCCTCCTTTGGCACCAATTGACCACAAGGGGCAAACTTTAGATAGATTATCATGTTGAAAACCTAGATTGCTTGCATAAATAAAATACTTCGGTTTGATCCAAGGGCAAGCTTCTTCACACCTCACTAGAAGGGTTATCATGCACCATGTTGAAGCAAATATTTAGACAAGTTTTCTAGATTAAACACTTAGGATCACAAGCTACTTAAACAAGTTATATGCTACCACTAGATCATACAAGTCATGGAAACAATAGTGGCACCATATAAACATCAAATTCATTTGATTTTCATGAATGAGCCTAGAACATATAAATTATGACTAGATGCACTAAACGAGTCCTTAGCATAGAATGTATGACATGTCAACCAATTGTACCTTGGGGCTCGAAGGAGAGGCATGTCATATATGGGGTGCATCAACTCATGTTGGAGAAGTCAAGTATGTTCAACTCATTCTTTAGCTTGTGAAATCTCTTCTCATCAAGTGGCTTGGTGAATAGATCGGCTAATTGATCTTCGGTGCCCACACTCTCAATAGCAATGTTACCCTTTTGTTGATGATCTCTAATAAAGTGATGGCGAACATCAATATGCTTTGTTCTTTGATGTTGAATCGGATTGTTAGTTAGCTTCACGGCACTTTCATTGTCACATAGCAATGGCACATTCTTGAAATTGATTCCAAAATCCTTCAATGTTGCCTTCATCCACAAGATTTGTGCACAACAACTACCCGTGGCGATGTATTCGGCTTCGGCGGTAGATAGTGCAATACTATTTTGCTTCTTGGATGACCATGAGACAAGTGATCTTCCCAACAATTGACATGTCCCGGAAGTGCTCTTTCTCTCCACTTTATCACCGGCATAGTCGGAATCCGAATATCCAACTAGCTCAAAACTTGCACCTTTGGGATACCACAATCCAACATCTTGTGTATGCTTTAAGTACCTCAATATTCTCTTTGTTGCCTTCAAATGACTTTCTCTTGGTGAGGCTTGAAATCTTGCACACATACATACACTAAACATCACATCGGGCCTTGATGCCGTCACATAGAGTAGGCTACCAATCATTGATCTATATAGCTTTTGATCCACCATGTTGCCACTCTTGTCACTATCCAAACTTCCACTAGTGCTCATTGGGGTTGTAATACTCTTTGCATCTTCCATGCCAAACTTCTTGAGCATATCTTTGATGTACTTGGTTTGGCTTACAAATGTTCCTTCCTTCATTTGTTTGATTTGAAGTCCAAGAAAGAAACTAAGTTCACCAATCATTGACATTTCAAATTCCTTTGCCATCATTTTCCCAAACTCATCACAATAATCTTGATTGGTTGAACCGAATATGATATCATCAACATATATTTGCAATACAAATAAGTCTTTCCTAATCTTCTTAGTGAATAGTGTTGTATCAACTTTGCCCATGACAAATCCTTTGGATAGCAAGAAGTCCCTCAATCTTTCATACCATGCTCTAGGTGCTTGCTTTAATCCATACAAAGCCTTCCTTAACTTGTATACATGATTGGGTTTCTTGTCATCTTCAAAACCGGGAGGTTGCTCCACATACACCTCCTCTTGAATGTACCCATTGAGAAATGCACTCTTTACATCCATTTGATATAGCTTGATATTGTGAGCACAAGCATAGGCAAGTAAGATCCTAATTGCTTCCAATCTTGCAACCGGGGCATAAGTTTCACCAAAGTCAAGACCCTCAATTTGTGTGTAACCTTGAGCTACTAGTCTTGCTTTGTTCCTTACTACTATCCCATCTTGATCTTGTTTGTTGCGAAAAACCCATCTTGTTCCAATGACATTGTGATCCTTAGGCCTTTCAACTAGTTCCCATACTTCATTTCTCTTGAAGTTGTTGAGCTCTTCATGCATTGCATTTACCCAATCCGGATCTCTCAATGCTTTATCAATGTCCTTGGGTTCTTCCATTGACACAAAAGAAGAGTGACCACAAAATGATGTCAATCTTGATCTAGTTTGAACTCCTCTTTGTATGTCACCAATGATGGAATCCAATGGATGGTCTCTTGCAATGTTAGTTGGTTGAAGCACTTGGACTTGATTGCTTGGATGTTGATGTTGATCATGAGTTGGAGATGATGAACTAGCCACTTGTTGATCTTGTTGCACTTGAGATGATGTACTAGCTTGATTTTGCATAGGAGAACCACTAGCTTGAGTGATTGGACTTTGGAGCACTTGATCTTTGTTGTCATCCACATCAATCACTTGCTTTGGCCTAATATCACCAATATCCATTTCTTTCATAGCATTACTCAATTGAGTTCCTCTCACATCATCCAAGTTATCTTCTTCATCTTGAGAGCCATTTGTTTCATCAAACTCAACATCATGCACTTCTTCAAGTAAACCACTAGCCAAATTCCAAACTCTATAAGCTTTGCTAGTAGTTGAGTAACCAAGTAGAAATCCTTCATCACATTTCTTCTCAAACTTGCTTAATCTAGTGCCCTTCTTCAAGATGTAGCATTTGCAACCAAATACCCGAAAGTATGCAATGTTGGGCTTTCTTCCATTTAAGATCTCATATGGTGTCTTCTCTAGAAACTTGTGGCAATAGAGGCGGTTGCTATAGAAGCAAGCCGTGTTGATTGCTTCGGCCCAAAATGAATGACTCACATTATACTCATTCAACATTGATCTTGCCATATCAATTAAGGTTCTATTCTTCCTTTCAACTAGGCCATTTGATTGAGGTGTATACTTGGCCGAGAATTGATGCTTGATTCCAAGCTCCTCACATAGCTCATGAACTCTTGTGTTTCTAAACTCACTTCCATTGTCACTTCTTACTTTCTTGATTGTGGTCTCAAACTCATTTTGCACTCTCTTGATGAACTTCTTGAATATGTCAAATACATCACTCTTGTCCACAAGAAAGAATACCCATGTGTATCTAGTGAAATCATCCACAATCACAAAACCATACTTGTTGCCACCAATTCTTGTGTATGTAGCTGGCCCAAATAGATCCATGTGCAACAACTCAAATGCCTTGGAAGTACTCATAATGCTCTTCAATGGATGAGTGTTGCCTACTTGCTTTCCGGCTTGACATGCACTACATAGCTTATCCTTCTCAAATGTGACATCCTTCAAGCCTCTAACTAAGTCATGCTTCACTAACTTGTTCAATTGCTTCATGCCAACATGACCAAGTCTTCTATGCCATAACCAACCCATACTTGATTTGGTGAGCAAGCATGTTGAAAGTTGAGTGTCACTAGCATTGAAATCAACCAAGTATAGATTCTCATATCTAAAGCCTTTGAAGATCAAGTTAGAGCCATCAACACTAACTATCTCCACATCATCAACACCAAATATGCACTTGAAACCGAGATCACATAATTGAGCAACCGACAACAAGTTGAAATTGAACTTTTCAACTAGTAGCACATTGGAGATGCTATGATCATTTGAGATTGCAATCCTTCCAAGAGCCTTTACATCACCTTTGCCATTGTCACCAAATGTGATACTATCAATGCCACTATCATTTGATTTGAGAGAGTTGAACATTCTTGAATCACCGGTCATATGTTGAGAGCACCCACTATCAAGTACCCAATGCCTTCCTCCGGCCTTGTAATTAACCTACAAAACAATTTAATGTTTCTTAGGTACCCATACTTGCTTGGGTCCTTGGAGGTTAGTCACTAAGCTCTTTGGTACCCAAATGGCCTTCTTCTTTGGGCCCACAATTGGTGTACCAACAAACCTAGCACGCACACCTTTCTCACCCTTGGTAAGCACATAACAAGAATCAAAAGGAATGTAAGGTACATTAGCATTTTTCTTGTTCTTGTTCATTTTATTGCAATTAATCTCTAGATGCCCAACTTGCTTGCATCTATTGCAATAACGACCATTGCTCTTCACAAAGCTAGGCTTGTGAGTTGCAAAGGCCGCCTTGCCCTTCTTGGGAGTATAGCCCAAACCCTCTTTGTTAAGAGAGAACCTTTGGCTACCCAAGCATTTTAGCAAGCGAGCATCCCCACCATAGACATTGCCTAATGCACGGGTGAGATCATCCACCTCTCTCTTGAGAGTCTTATTCTCAACCATAAGTGATGAATCACTAGTAGTAGAGGTAGAGTTGGTTATGGTGGATGATGATGAGCTACATGAAGCATTAGTAGGACTAACAAATAAAGAATCATCAATAATATCACATGTTAGTCCAATATCACAAGTGACAATGACTTGCTCCTCCTTAGCTTCCTTCATGAACTTCTCCAACTTAAGGTCCTTTTCCTTGATGAGCTCAAGTAGAGTGGAGTGGGCTTCCTTAAGCCTAGTGTGAGCAATTTCAAGATCCTCGTGGTCTTCCTTTAGACACTCACGAGAAGCCTCTAGCTCATCAAAGGATTTCCTAAGAGCTTTGAGCTCTTGTTCAATTCCTTTGCACTCCTTACTCTTTTTGAGAGCAACAAGCTCCTCCATTAAGGCATCATTTTCATTGCTCTTGGCAATGAGCTCTTGTTCCAAGATTTTGTATTTCTTGGTTGTCCTCTTGTAGCCCTTGCTCATTTGATCTATTATGCCTAATAGATCATCCTTGGAGTAGTCCTCATCCTCCTCCTCATCACTCCTACAATCATCACTAGCACAAGAATCATCATCACTATCATCATGTTTTACCTTGGTAGGCTTGGCCATAAGGCATGTTGATGTAGTGTCGAAGATGGATGGCTTGTTGGAGAGGGTGATGTTTGCAGTGGCTCGTCGAGTGATCCTCTCATCATCACTAGAGCTTTCATCATCATCACTATCGGAGTTGTCACTATCCCAAGTGACTACATAACCACCACCCTTCTTCTTCTTGTTGAAAGTGAAGCTCTTCTTTGCTTTCTTTTCCTTCTTGTTCTTCTTCAACTTTAACTCCCCATCATTATATCTTTTGTCTTCATAGGGGCACTTTGCCACTACATGATCGGGGCTATTGCAATTGTAGCAAAGCACCTCCTTTGCCTTCATGAAGTCCCTTCTCTTTCTTGCACCATAGCCTTTCTTCTTCATGAACCGACCCATCTTTTGCACTAGAAGGGCCATGATCTCATCATCAAATGGATCATCATCATCATCATCAACCTTGCTCTTGCCCTTAGAGGATGAAGCCTTGAATGCAATGGGCTTCTCTTGCTTGACCTTGGTTTCCTTCTTCTCTTCTACCTCATCTTCATCATCATTGTATTGGGCATCAGTCATTATATCTCCAAGCACATTGGTTGGTTTGACCTTGTCCAATCCCTCTCTAAAGATCATTCTTCTCAAGGTGGCAAACTTCTTGGGTAAGCACATCAAGAACTTGTGTGAGAAGTCCTTGTCCTCAACCTTCTCCCCAAGCCCCTTGAGATCATTGACAATGACTTGGAGCCTATAGAACATCTCCGGGATGGATTCATCATCCTTCATCTTGAATGTGGAGAACTTGTCCTTGAGCATATATAGTTTGGCACTTTTTACCATTGAAGTGCCTTCATATGTTTCTTCAAGCCTTATCCAAAGCTCATTTGCCTTTTCAAGATCTTTGATTTGCTCAAATACTTTATCATCAATGGCACGATAGATTGTGTCAAGTGCCGCCGTATTGCATTGTTTGTTGATGCGGTCATTGGGAGTGAGGTTTTCCTCATCAAGAATGACGTATCCTTCTTTGGTCACATCCCAAACCTTCTCATGTATATTGCCTAGATATTGCTTCATCTTCCTTTTCCAATGATCAAAGGAAGAGACGCCATCAAAGAATGGAGGCTTGCCATTAACATGATTAAACATAACTTGAGCCATCTTACACCGAGGTTGTTAAGCCTTACAAACGGTGACCACGGCTCTGATACCACTTGAAAGGTCTTGATGGCTAGAGGGGGGGTGAATAGCCTATTAAAATTTTCTACAACGACAAGCTAAACAAGTTTATCAATATAACAAATAGCGAGATGCGAATTTTGCTTAGCCTATGGGTGTTTGCAAGCCACCTATCCAATTCACAATTCTAGTATTTGCACTCAACCGCACAAGTCAAACCGAGAAGTTAAGTACAACTACAACTAGCAAGCTACACAAGAGAACTACTCTAGCTAAGCTAACTAGCTAGCAAAGATAACTAAGAAATTAATACAAGAGAGATAGGAGGGTATCACCGAGGGACGAAGTATTGAGCCAACCAATATGATCAACAATGAATACCAAGATAACCAAACACCGGGATCAATCAATCACAATATGAAAGTGATGACACGAAGATTTATCCCGAGGTTCACGTGCTTGCCGGCACGCTAGTCCCCGTTGTGTCCCTCTTCACCACGTGGTTCGGTGGCTAATCGGTCACACACCGAGCCTCTCAAAAGGCGCCACAAGAACCTACCAAATGGCAAAAGATTTCAATGACACGAGCAATATACTAATGTTGCCTTTGGCGCTTCGCCGAGGTAGGCACAAACCCCTCACAATCACCGGAGGTGGCCAAGAACAAACACCAACTCTTGCCAACGCCTCCAAGCTGCTCCAAGCCGTCTAGGTGGCGGCAACCACCAAGAGAAACAAGAATCCCGCAGCAAATCAACCACCAAGTGCCAACTAGATGCTATCTCACAATGCAAATGCACTTGGATCACTCAATCTCACTTCGAATATGCAAAGAAGCAAGAGAGATGAGTGGGAGGGGAGTTGCTTAGCTCAAAGTGCTCACAAGTATATCAAAATATTCGAGAGTGAGAGCCTTGAGCCGTCCAACGAGTATTTATAGACGTACCCCTTCGAATATAGCCGTTAGAAACTTGAAACAGCCGAAGTCGCGTTGACCGGACGCGCCGGTCCAACTGACCGGACGTGCCGGTCGCGCAACGGCTAGTTTCACGAAGCACCGACCGGACGCGCCGGTCGCAACGACCGGACGCGCCGGTCGCGCAACGGTACTTTTTGAAACACTGACCGGACGCGCTGGTCACGACCGGACGCGCCGGTCCCGTGACTGACCGGACGCGTCGGTCAGCACTGAGTCGCGCAAAACGAACCAGCGACCGGACGCGCTGAAGAACTGACCGGACGCCACAGTACCCGCGTCCGGTCGGAGTCCAGTAAGCTCCCTGGACGACCGGACGCGTCCGGTCACCTGTGACCGGACGCGCCTCGCGTCCGATCAAACAACTGAAAAACGCGCAGATACTGGACACTGACCGGACGCGTCCGGTCACACCGTGACCGCGTCCGGTGCAGCGTCCGGTCACCATTGTGACCTCCGTTCGCTTCCGTTTCTTTTTCTGACTTCCGGCGTAGTGGAAAATAGGCATTTCATATCCCCGAAATCGCCTGAATCCCGCGCTCGCACGCTCGGCGGGAGGGAGAGAAGACCCCAAACCCTCTCTACCGCTCAAACTCCAACGCCGTCATAAATGTGCTAACATCACCAAGTGATCATCACCATGTGCATGTGTGTTAGCATTTTCACAATCATTTTTCGAGGCGTTATTAGTTCTATCCAAATGCATATGACATGAAATGCACACCTAGAGGCACTTAGGAGTTCAATAGCCGCGTCATTCCCCTCTTTATAGTACGGCTATCTATCCTATAATGTAACCACACCCACTAGGTGTCTTGGTTACTAAAACACAACCCTTAAGCATATACCTTTGCCTTGATCACATAGGGTTGCGTCCAAATCCAAGTGTGGTCATCATGATCACCATGTCCATCTTGCCACCAACCTTGGAATGTACTAATCCTCATATGCTACATACAACTTAGGCATAGGATTAGTACTTAGGTATTGTCACTAATTACCAACACCAAACATAGGACTTTCAATCTCCCACACGAACATGGGTCGGTTTTCTTAAGTTTCGCCAGACTTGTCAATTTGAATCTAACTCGATTCGAATTTGATTCCTTCGATCCAAACTTGCATCAATCGTATTTTGTTGTAAACATTTTAGGAGAGGTAACGCCGTAACAGAAGATAAAAGGAGGCTTGAAGTGGAAGATACCCCGTGTAATCTATTTATTTTACTAGTGATTAGTGCGCCATTGCGCACGGGCTAGCATCAGTGTTTTTTTCCGGAAAAGAAACAATCCATTATGGATAGCGACATATGAAAGCACAAAACAGAGCCAATATATTTAAAGAATACAAACTTGACATACATTAATAATATATTGGCCCTAAGATAGATAACTTAAAGGTTCAATGTGAAGTCTAGACGTCGACATGGTAATAAGAGGTAGTGTAAACATCATTGCAAAAGATTTTGATACATAAGACAGCTATTCAATCACCAGGTGAGCAGTGTAAGCAACAAGCCATGCAGTCAAACCAGCAAACAAATAGGTACCAAAACTAGCTCTACCCAAGTCACTTAAAGCCCCCTTTGGTAGGGATTCACCAGCTCCGGATTCACCTGACAAAAACACTGTTCACGAGAGCTATTTTTCTCTCTCCTCTCATAGAGCCGGTGGAGCTGAAAAAACTGGCTTCACCTGCTCCCACCAGCTAGGAGGAGAGAGGAAAATGTTCCCATGAACAGTGTTGCAAAAGTGTTTTTGTTAGGTGAATCCGGAGCCGGTGAACTCCAACCAAAGGGGGCCTAAATCTGTTGAGAAAGAAAATCGGCTTCGTAAGCTTGTAGCAGCAGACTATCCTACCGAGCACACAAAGTGTTGTTGCCTGAGCAGTCTCCGGTCTGCTTGAGCATTGTGGCTAAGTTTTGAATGCAATCAGAAGCATATGGAAATAGTTATTCCAACACAAAAATTTTAAAGTTGGCATTAATATGATTGGTTTACTTTTTGTGTAATGGTACCAGACCTGAGGGAGATTGCTTTTTTGTTTTTGTTTGGTCATTGACATAAAAAAACTTGCAACATATCACGTTTTTTTTGAAACTTTCAGCAAGCTTTGTTGATTCAGCAGAATGGATACATCGTTTACAAGCAATTTGCAATATAGATGAAGGAGGATCATCTACCCAGACATGAGAACTTTTCTCTAATAAAGCTTGCCTAGCTAATTCATGGGCAGCTGAATTACAAGTTCTATTACAATGACTAATGGAAATTGCCGTGAACTCCTTCCAGTATTGGGCACATTCATCGTAGATTGCCACTGCAGCCGTGGCGAATCCTCCCTCCTGCATGATATTGACAACCTCTATACAATCGGATTGGATCACAACCCGGCAACAACCAATTTGTTGTGCCAAGAGGAGTCCATCCCTCAGCGCATAAGCTTCTGTTGTAGCCGCATCCACTGTATATGGTATGAAACTGTGTGATGCATGCAGCAATGAAACCACCCGTGGAATCATTAATGACAGCGCCAGAACTCCCTGATCCAACTGTTTCATCAAAAACGACATCCACATTAATCATCAGACATCCCTCTAAAGATTTCTTCCAACCTTGGTTGATCACTGCACCCTTCTTTATCGTGGCATAATAATTTGTTGTTATTGCTGCTATTGACAAGGCCGACCTTGATGAATTTTGGATACTTTTCCCATGAACAAGTTGTCGTCTCTGCCACCAAATATACCAGCAACCGATCAAAATGAGTTCAGCTCGGCCAAGGTTGAGCTCCCTCACCTCACCACCAGTCCGAATAACTTCCTGGATAAGAATGGACCCCGATCTATCGACGCTCATCATTCTCTCAATATGTTCCCAAATGCCCAGCGAGGTCCAAACTTCCCTTGCTCGGCTGCATGAAAATAATGTGTGCTTAATGTCTTCCACCTCTGTTTGGCACATAGGACAGTTAACTGCATTGGTGATGTGCTTATTTGCCAGAATCACATGGCATGGAATACAGCCACGAAGTGCTCGCCATGCAAAAAATTTCACCTTACTAGGAATCGACAGTTCCAAGAGTTTCTTCCATACTGAGTCTGCCCCGACCCTCCTGGGTCTGGACCCAAATTTGGATGACCACTGGCAATGATATGCTGATTGAACTTTGAATAATCCATTGCGATTAAAGTGCCAAGCAACAAAATCCTCCCGGCCACTATAAATTGGAATTTGTAAGATCATGTGCACATCAACCGGCCAAAACAAAGATCTGATGAGTGTACATCGCAACTTCCATCAATCGGATTAATAAAGCTCCTCCACCATAGAGATTAGAGTGTTTCCTCTCAGTGTTAGAACCTTCATATTGCGACTCCCTGGAATCCAATTATCCTCCCATATATTTATTTGTGTGCCATCTCCCACGCGCCAAATATAACCACGTTTAAAGCAATCTAGCCCCTCGAGCATACTCTGCCAAGTGAAAGAACTCCCACTTCTCGTCTTCGCCCGAAGAAGTTTCCCATCTGGATAATATTTTGCTCTCAACACCCTTGCACATAACGAGTCTGGGTCGTAGAGAACTCTCCAAACTTGTTTTGCAAGCATAGCCAAATTGAAACTGTGGAAATCCCTGAACCCCATACCACCTCTATTTTTTGGTGAACATAATTTCCACCAGGCTTGTCAATCGATCCTTTTCTTATCATCGTCGTCACCCCACCAAAATTGCGATATGGCATCTATCAACCATCATCCCTTTGCAAATGTTTATTGGGATTTTGAAGATCATCATTGCATATGTTGGCATGGTTTGGGCAATAGATTTGATTAAGATCTCCTTTCCACCCATACTTAGAGCTTCTCTTTCCATCCATTTATGCGTTTTGTGACTATCAACAAGATGTCTAAAACAATCACTTCTATCAGCTCCCACTAAAGCTGGTAAGCCCAGATATTTATCATTCAAGGATGCTTGCAACATATGACGTTGACTACATAGAGATTGTATATATCTTTGATTAGAAACTCATGTTGCCTGTGCCCCCTCGGAGCTTTATCACCATGACACTACTGAAACTTGCTAAATAGCATTGTTATTTGCTCTCGATTCTGGCAATGTTACTTGATTTATGACATTAGAAAATCAGTTTTGTATTTGAAATTTTTGGGGTATGCCTGACATGCTACTATTCCTTTTGTCCAGAATAAAATTTGGATTTCCTATGTTCCCAATCCATCATACTATGGATTCTCTTGTTTTGAATTAGAAATAACAATACAACATCTGCGTGTATCTCTGCATTCATATCTACATGTGGTGATCAGTTTGAGATGTCGCATAATATAAACTCGTAAGGTCTAATACTGCACTTATATTCCTCAGCACTTCTCTCCCTATCTGGATTAACAAACACCTATTTTCATTACATAGATCTTATTATTTTTCAGTGGATTAAATGTGAATCCTCATTCTCGCACAGAATACTAAATAGGTCCCTCCATGATTGATAGGTTTCTCATTTCCTTTGTGTTCCTTCCCTGACTATACTCTACGTTACACGGATACGTCCCTGGCAGCGCGTATCACGTGTCTGATACACCGCAGATACGTATCCTCGAGTATCCGATTTTTTTGTTATTTTTGCGAATATTGGATACGTCGTCTGATAGCCCAGTGAGACAGTCACATATACCCCTGTCCCCGACGCCCGCACTCCCACTCACCCACACGCCCGCGCCTCGCGCCGCATCCCCGCGCGGTGACGCCGCAACCCCGCTCGCTGGCCACCGGCGACGAGCCTCCGTCCCTACTCGTCGGCCGCCAGCGACGAGTTTCCGCCCCTGCGAAGTGGATCGAGGCTCTAGTGAACTCCCGTGAGTTAATCCCCTTCCCCATTCTCGATCTGCTCTTCTTCTTCAGTTGGTGGCCGCTTGTTGCTTGATTTCTTTGCTCCTCACTTCGTCTTCCTCTCCCCATTCTCGATCTATTCTATTTCTGCAGTGCAGTTAGTGACTTCTTGTTGCTTGATTGCTTGTATGCTGTGACTTTTGATGTTGTGGATGACAATGAAACAAACGAGACAAATGAGGAATAGGAGCTTGCTGCTGCATGAATTTCAAGCCTGAATGTCTTTTATTAATTTCCTAAATTTGAGACTACTATATTTGAGAGTTGAGGAGACTTCAGACCTGCTGTGGTGTAATAATAGTACACTTAAGTAGTTAATTGCAACGTTTTATTATTATCTGTTTTAAATTCAGACCTGCATTATTATTTTTCAATTTAATTTTTTTAAATAGTATAAACGTATCCGCGTATCGGGTTTTTTAAGAAATTGCCGTATCCGCGCTGTATCCTTCCGATATAGATGCTTGAGCAGAGTTGGATCGCTCTTGTGTTCTTAAGTTGTATGGTACTTGGGATAGGTCATCCGGTCCAGAAATCGATGGCTTGAGCAGGTCAATGTTATCTGAAGATGTCATTCACTGCACAGCTAGTTTGCACCATGTTGTTTCAGAATTCTACTCCATTTGATAGACTTTGTTAGCATACCTATTTGCTAGTGACAGAACCCTCGGTAGAGGTTTGGGGCACGTTGCTTCTTTTTTTTTTTCTTTGCCCAGGTGTCCATAGAAGATGTACTGGGGTCGATGCTATTTAGGATTGTTATATATTATAACAATTGGCTATAAGATAATACCACCAGTTGAGGAAAATGTGGATGCATTTAAGGTGCAGAGGACATAATGAGCTCAAGCTTTGCGAGGACGTGATTCACAATGTGCTATCGAAAAGAAAAAATAAGAAGTATGATTTACATTAACCAGAATCGTTAAACTATGCAATTTTTTCTCTTCAAATATTCTGCTGATACATGCGCATTATTCCACTCAGGTGTTATCCCAAATAGTTATTTGCATATCATTACTCCATCAGTAAGACAGTGTTTACTTGTTCACACCTTATCGTTGACAATTTTAGAAACTTAAAATGTTAGATTTCTCAGGTCCTACAAGATGCATGAAATCCAGTATGTTTACTCCACTTAAACCTTTCATTTTTATTCTTGACAGCTATTTCAATATGATCAAAACTGGATAGCTTATCTTTTAATTTAACCTGCATGACTGCATGTGTTTTTTATTTGAACACAATCCATTTTTCATTTTGTCACTCTTGTATACTTTATCTCAAGAACTGGCATTGTTTATTCTCTGACCTTTAATTCACAGTCATTTTATCTATTAAGAAGACTGAAAATAGCCTGCTGCAGGAAACCCACATACTGCTTGATTAGAAACATGGATTGCAGTGGGCTGAGGGCTTTGTTGTCTAAACCTGACAGCAGCGCTTTTAAAAAATGTTCCATGTTGCGTAGTTGATGATTTGTAATCACTGGAGGTCAGGACTGCCAATTTTGTCACTCCATTGCTTCAGTGTTGTTGCCAGACTCTCCAGTCTGTTTGAGCACTGCCTAAGTTTTTTAATGCAATTAATAGAAAACTTAGCATATGGAAATAGTTATTCCAACACAAAAGAGTTACTTTTTGTGCATTGGTACCAGACCTAAGGGAGACTGATTTTTGTTTTTGTTTGGTCACTGACAATTACTTGCAACATATCACGTTGAATGCATAGAGATTATATTTATCTTTGTTTAGAAACTCATGTTGCCTCTGCCCCCTCAGAGCTTTATCGCCATGACACTACAGCAACTTGCTAAATAACATTGTTATTTGCTCTCAATTCTGGCAACGTTACTTGATTTATGACATTAGAAAATCAGTTTTGTTTTGAAATTTTTGAGGTATGCCTGAGATGCTACTATTCCTTTTGTCTAGAATAAAATTTGGATTTCCTATGTTGCCTATGCGTCATACTATGGATCCTCTTGTTGAATTGGATATATAGCAACATATGCATGTATCTCTGGACTCATATGTACATGTGGTGATCAGTTTGAGAAGTTGCATAGTAGAAAGGTCTAATACTGCACTTATATAACTCAGCACTTCTCTCACTATCTGGAATTCTGGATTTAACACAAGCACGTATTTTCATTATATAGATCTTAATTATTTTTTAGTAGATTAATTGTGAATCCTCATTCTTGCACAGAATACTAAATAGGTTCCTCCGTTCACAGGTTTCTCATTTGCTTTGTTTTGCTTCCCTGACTATGTGTCACCTGATAAATTCTTTGCCTTTATGTTAGGCAAGGTGTCTGCCTCTGCCGCGTACAGCAGGTTGATCGAAATTACAAACGAACATCGCGGTAAGGCACTACAACATCAACACATCATATTTTTATTCCAAAGGTGATCCCTGCTTTCAAATTCACATATATGGTCATTATTACATCTATTACATGGTGATCAACCGATCATTGCTACAGAGTACAGACTACAGAGACCAATTCGCATTTCGCAACAGGCCTCTCCAGCTCCGGCTCTCCCCGTCTCGAGAGCTGCCTTTTGGCACGCAAGTATGGTGGCGGCGGCACCGACGAGGGCAGAGGTGCTTTTCCTCTTCCGGTCCTTCCTCCGCACGGCGAAGCAAGTTCTCCGACTACAACATCCGCGAGTACACACGTCGCCGCGCTGCAGATGCCTTCTGCGAGAACCGTGCTCTCGCAGACGCTCCAGCCGCTGCCGCGGCATTCGCGAAGGGGAAGCAGCAGCTAGAGGTCGCGAAGCGGCGAGCGGTAGTGTACTCGCTCTACGCGCCCAAGGCCAAGAGTGTGATAGAGTTGAAGGTGCAGTGATGGAGTGCTGCCCTCTACGGATTGGTGCCTTTTACGTGAGGCTGCAATACAAGTAGTTGCAGGGGTGGCACGGCATTCACTGAATTGTGAAAGGGCGCACCTTGCGCCAGAAAACTTGTATTTTTAGACATGGTATTGTCTGCAAAGCAATCTGATTCAGGGATTGCAGAATCATCACAACAATGTCATTGTTCGTTGGGCCGAATGTGTCTACCTCTCTACCAAAACGATTCGTATGGAACTTGGAGAGATTTCATGACCCGTTAATTAATTTCTCATAGTGCAGCAGACGCAAAGGAAACAGAACCAAAGATTTTTAAACTCAACCGGTTATGAACAGCCTCGATCGTCGCCATCAGCTAGGCCCTCACAGGCTGGCGCTAGCTGACGAGGGAGCCGTCGGCGGCGGCCATGGAGCGGCAGTAGTCGGCGACCTCGCGGAACCTGGGCACGCTCCTGAGGTCGACCTTGGTGCCGTCCCTGAGATTGATGAAGATGTCGCCCCGCTCGCCGATGAACCGCGGCACGACCGCCACGGACGTCACGGACGAGTAGGGGAAGTCGGTGTGGTCGGCGCCGGAGAGCCCCGACACCACCGTCACGCGCCGGGAGGTGAAGCGGTACCGCAGGATGAACGCGCGGGACACGGCCGCCAGCGTCAGCGGCAGCCACAGCAGGGTCAGGCCCAGGAGCAGGTTCGCCTCCAGGTCGCCGTAGTGGGCGCCGCCGTCGAAGAACACCGTCTCGGCGTCGCCTTCGCCGCGCGCCCCCGAGGCGGCGGCACGCGCCACGACGAGCCGGGAAGCGGCGCCGACTGAGCGCCTGATTTGTGGGAGGGGTATGGGGTGGAAGGGGAGAACCGGAGGTGGCGTCGGGCGGATAATGGAGAAGACTGCCGCGGCGGCAGAAGCGGCGGTGGACGGAGGCGGCATGGCTGGATTGTCTTTGGACTCTGGTTGGTGGTGGAGGCAAGGGGGATTGGAACTTGGAAGCGCGCGCGGGTGGGGCTTCTCGTTTCTGGTAGCCATCGTGCGCTCGGTTTGTCACACGTGGCCCAGCGGGATTGGTGCACGTAGACCTCCTTATACCCTTGAGTTTATCTTTTTTTTTTTAAGGAAACCCATGAGTTTATCTGCCAGCGCCTACATATGGTCTGGGCCTAATCGCTCTCTTTTACAATTTCGGCCTGCTCTCCAAACTTGGGCTTCGTCTATGCCGCCAGATTCTGGTTCAGAAGACAACTATTTTGTTATATAAACCGAGTGCAGTTAACCAAGGAACTTTACTACTCTAGCGCCAATCATCGTGTTCGAGCACTTAAAATCATAGCGTATACGCACATCATGTGCATTTACGATTTTACGATTTTTCGTTCAGTGGGACTGACAAGTGGGTTGTAAGTCGGCTAACTATTATACGAGTGAGCTGATAGATATATTGTAAATTCTCATACATTCAGCGGCTGGTTGTATTATTAGCCTTCCTCTTAGGCAGTTAATTTCTTTATTACTCAATCCTATTGAATGTATGTGTGTAATGGAGGTGGAATGTGGACACGTGGTGCAGGTTTCTGCCAATGTAGCATTGTTTTTCTTACTCTTTTTATTTCTTTTTATTTTGTATTTTGTATTTTATTTTATTTTTATAACATTTTCTTACATTCCATTTATTTTATTTTTGTTTCTTCATTTTCATTTTTCTTCTACTGCATTTGTGTGATACCAAAACATTTGGCTTGTTTTAACTATAAAAATAATTTGTTTATTGTGATGTATCTTCTATATTTGTGTTGGTTACATCATATACCAAAATATTTTGTTTGCTTAACTATACAAATAATTTATGCATTTATGTTGGTTACATCACATACCAAAACAACATTGTGTGTGTTACATCATATAACAAAAACATTTAGCTTTACTTAACTATACAAATATTTTATGCATATGAAACATTTGGCTTTTTCTAGCCATAGAAATAATCTGTGCATTTGTGATGTGTCCTCTACATTTGTGTCGATTATACTACAAACGAAAACATTTAGTTTTACGAAACTATAGAAATAATTTATGCATTTGTGATATATCTTCTGTATTTATGCGAGTTATATTATATAGCAATAATCTATGATTTATGATGTGTTTTCTATATTTGTATGGATAACATTACATAAAAAATATATTTAGTTTTACTAAACAATAGAAATAATTTATGCCATTTGGGCGAACTTTTGCCATAATCACCATCAGTTTCTTGATGGTAGTAATCCATAACAGCCTTGTCATCAACTTCATTCTTCAACAGAGAAAGTCTCCACCAGAGATAACGTCAGTGATGACTAACACGGAGGATGGTCATGACCAAAGTAGATCTAACACAACAGGCCAGTAGTGGGGGAGGGGGCAGGGGGCTCAAGCCCGCCTTAGTAGTCCCCCCCCCCCCCCCCCCCCTAAATTTATGTTTGTCCTGGTTAAGACTCAGTGCATTTTTTTCTATCGCTTGTAACTGTACGGTTTTTTCTCTCCCGAAAGTTATGTTTGTGCTGGTTAAGACTCAATGCATTTTTTTATCGCTCGCAGCTGTATGTTTTTTCTCATATAATCACTCGTAGATGTCTGAACGAAGAAGTATCGACCTAGAAGAGTGAACCATCCTTCGTACTTAGAAAAAAGTTATGCAAAGTATTTGACCATTAGTTTTTGTTAAGGGCCGGTTTAAATACCACCAACTAAACTTTAGGCCCTAAACTTTAGGCCCAGGTATCCAACCATGTGAACTAAAAGTGAACTAACATTTAGTTCCCAATCAAACTAGCCATTAGTCTATTAGTTGGCAAATGTGGACTAAAAGGTGTTCATGAGTCTATGTCAAGAAAAGCCTTTTGCTTTTAGTTCATGTATCAAAACAACACTAGACTAAAAGTGATCCAACAACTAAACTTGAGTCCACCTAAACTTTAGGTCTATGTGATCCAAACAGGCCTGAGATCGTTTTTCCCAACTAAAGCAGGCTTGCAACTATACTTTTCCCCTTATAATCACCGGTAAATGTCTGAACGAAGTACAGACTAAAGACCCAGAAAAGTGAACCATCTGTCATATATACTTCCTCCATCTAGTTTAATCAGAAAAAAGTTGTACAAAATATATTTTGACCATTAATTTCACTTATCTTACATTTACAGTCGAAACAATTAATATCATCTTAGAGTCACTATGAATGCAAATCTACTTATGCAAGTTATATGCCCTTAACTTGTATCTAAGTTGACTAATGATTAGTAAAAAAATTACAAAATATGTTTTTTTTCCTGTAATGGAAATACATTTATCATTTCTGCACGGATGGAATGGAGTACGTACATGCTACACAGTTAATGTCCTAGATTGGTCACCTCAGGAAAAGAGTGCATGCAGATGCGGTACTACCCTCCAGGTCTTCTCCATCACGGTTACGATGATTCCGCGACAAAAGCATGAACAGTCACCGGTACTGTCTGACTCCGACCGCGATCCGCAGACTAGGGCCTTGTTCACTTCCCTCTCCCAACCCAAAATATTTCCTATTCCACCTATCACATCAAATCTTTCGACGTATGCATGAAGCATTAAATGTAGGTAAAAAAATAACTAATTGCATAGTTTGTCTGTAAATGTCGGGACGAATCTTTTGAGCCTAGTTAGTCCATAATTGGACAAATTTTACCAAATAACAACGAAAGATGCTACAGTAACTTTTCAGCTACTTTTCGCAAAGTGAACACACACTAGAGATCTGCAGGAGCGTTTGCGTTTTCCCCGGACGAGCACGAGCTGGACCTCGCTCGCTCAGTAGCTCGACCCCAGAACGCAGCTGCGTCTGCGTCGCATCGCGCCAGGAAATTCCCGATCGAGTCGTTTTTCTTCGGGCGTGGTGTGGAAGTGGAACGCGGCCGGCCTCGTGTCGTGCAGCGCTGCCGCCTGCATCGAATCGCATCTCCTCCTCCTACATGCCATGTGCGCCACACTTGCCTGGATGCCTGTCCCTGCCTGTCCCCAGTTGCCCGTTTCGTTAGGTAACAAACGGCGCCGGGACCTGGTCGACAAGAAGCACGAGCACGGGGAAATGTCCGCGAAAGGCACGCGCAAGCGCGCAGAAATTTGGGGCTCCTGCCTAGGCTATGGTCCATGTGATATATGGAAGGTAAGTAACCGATCGAGGTCGTCGTCGATCACAAGTTCGAGATGGCCACTGCTCCGGAAGGCGGAAGGAGTCGTCAGAGACAGAGAGAGGATCCGTCGGTTCGGTGTAAAATCGAATCCTACCTGTATCACATGACGCCGATCGAGTTTTCTAGTGTGCGTGCGTATGCGCGCCACGCTAGCTGCTTGCCGTTGCCCGTTGGCACTTGGGCAGTTGGCGACGGTCACATGCCTGTGAATCTGCTGCTGCCGGTTCCCTCTCATTCCCCGGCGACGCGCGACTAAAAAACTCGGCGCCGGCTACATGCACATAATTTAACGGTCTAGCACGGCATGGCGGGCTGACTTTTGCCGCCGGCTCATGTGCGGATTCCGTAGCGTAACCAACCCGCAACCAGGCAGCCAACCGCTGGCCTCCAGCTCTGTTCCGTTTCTTCCCTTCCGAATATGCGATGGATGAAACAAGAAGAGAAACCGGCAACGTCCAGTCGAGATCCACCCATGTTGCATGGGTCGATCTCGACTCGCGCAAGCATGGTGGTGGTCAGGCGGGCAAGCTGGGACATGGGAGAGGACACATGGTGGCCACTCAGGCACTGTGCTGTCACATGGAGCGGAGGAGGAAGGAAGGGGCCCCCTGGCCAGTGCCATGCTGCATGCACGCATGCCCCTGCTGCTCGAACGCTCCATCTCAAATGGGCACTGAACCGATTGATGCTGATGCAACAGTTTGGACGGACCATATGTACACGTAGCCACGTACCAATATACTCCTACCATTCCCAGCTGATCACTGCTGAGCCAGCCTCTACTCGTCGTCCTCGCCGAGCCCCATCCACCGGGACCGGGTCACCGTGAGCAGAGCATCTCAGTACGCATCTGGAGACTGGAGGGGACGGCACGGAGACCCTACCTGGCCACTGCTCCTCTGCTATCCTTTCCGGCTTTCCTGCCTTTTTTTTTTTTCTGGTATCCTCTTCCTCGATGTGCCGTGATGTAACAAGTATTATATGTACTGAGTATGTACGTATTGCACTAGCTACAAGCCTACAACCAACAATTTTCAGAAGTAAGAAAAAACAAATAAATTGCAGGACGTCATGTCTTTCTGAGGTCCATGTAAATTACAGTCACACGGGTTCGCACTGAGGAGACCGGCACGGGCCCTCCTCCTCCCGTATACGTTGTAAATATATGTTTCAAATGTTTCAGACGTTTTAGAGGTATGTTGCAGTTGTTTTATGGATGTTACAAAAGTAGATCGAGGATGTTGCATATGTTGCAAGTGTTTCAGAGCCATGTTGCAAGAGTTTGTTTAAAATGTTTCATTTGTTCCAGACATATGTTGCAAGGGTTTTGATCTGGATGTTGCATATGTTTCATACATATGTTGCAACACTATGTTCCAAATATTTCATCTGTTCCAGTCTTCCGTTGTAGTAAGTGTTTTCATATTGCAAGTTGCAAGTGTTCTATCTGGATGTTGCATATGTTTTCACATATATGTTGCAAGTGTATGTTCCACTATTTCAAACGTATGTTGCATTCAAGTGTTTCATGTTACACATGTTTCATGCTGTTCGGAGAGTCAAGGGGGTGCGGGGGAGTGATGGTGGCACGGCACGGGCGCCAAGGAATGGGGCGCGGTGAGCCGGTGGCCGGCCGACGTGGCGCGTGGCACACTTGGGGGGTGTCGGCGATCGGGGGCACAACGGGGCGGGGTGCGCGGATGGGGGCGGATCGAATTGAGGCGGACGAGGTAGGTTGCGAGCGTGTCGTACGGATACGATGATGGCGCGATGCGCATGTAGGCAGGGCGAATTAGCACGCGGGAGGCAGACTGTCCAGGTGCGTGCAGGAAACGGTTGTTCGATGTCCCATCGAATGTCCAGGCGCCAACACGTCCCATTAGTTTAACGTTTGACTCTTGATACCTCTCAAGGACCCCAAGGCTCTATTACCCAACACCAATATACTTCATAATCTACCATGATACGAGGCAAAAGCAAAACCTTTGGCCTGGCCAAAGTTAAATTGTTTTGCTTGCTGTTCTGTCCACGGATACTCCTGCAAGACCATGGCCATGGCCATGCATCTTCTATCTGTAAAAGAAAGAGGGAGAAAGGTTAGAACCTCTGTGCCTGTACTTGCAGTGACGCTGTGAAAACTGAAAAACGTGCATGGTCTCTGCGGACCACGTGGGCCCATCTCGGCAGAGAGGTAGGGGTCCAGACACGGTCCTTTGCTTTCTTGTGCCTGTAGCGGACGGCCCCACGCACGGCTGCTGATGCTGATCACCCACAAGGGATTGTTCCACGAGTTGTGGACCTGACCATGACGTGACCTACACTTAACGCCATGTACGCTCACTCTATTTTTTCCCTTTTCCTTTTCCTTTTCCTTTTATTTTTCTTATTATCGCTGTCCGTCACAGTCCTCTACTACTCCGTAATGCACTGCGAGCCCCCCAACGAAAATTGATCATGTGTAGAAGCTTTTGTTTTCTCCCTGATTACATGATACCCATGAATACACAGGCCACCTTCTAGGTCACATCGCTGAGTCGATATTGGTTGTTTCCTTTTATGTAATATCGAAACAAGAGGTCTGTTGTTAGGATGGTCTAGCTACGGCTGTGTTAGGTCGACCTCTTTCGACTCTTGATAGAAGCACGTTGTATATTTGTTTAAACTCTTCTACTTAATACAATGATACGTAAATTTTTTACGTATTCGAGAAAAAAACCCATGAATACACATATACGCAAACTCTATCTTAATAGACACGTTCAAAAGATAGAGCCGACAAATTCCAAATTTAACAGAGTCACCGAAGATGTCTCGTTGTCGACGAATATGTCGTTGTCTACCACTAAAATTCGCTATTAAATTTAGGGAAATATGATCAGCCATGTCAAAGACAAAAACTTAAATCTATTGAACAGGTTCTGCCACAGAGAACCAACTGAGCGAGTCATGCTTAATTCGCGTGCAGATGCTTTGTTAATTACTCGAGCTATCCAAGCTCTTCCTTTCTTTGTTTTGCTAATAAAAGAGAAAAACTACGGTAACATGGACTCTTTTTTAAGCTTACATCCGTGGCAATTGCAAATTTTACCATTGGTTTGTTAAACCTTTAATGCAACCTTACAATTGCACGACCATACTACCTAGAGCTGTCAGACATTTTTGCAAAAAAAAAAGTGTGGGTAAATTTGCAGATAGCACCTTTCATTTTTGCTCGAGTTGATTCGTTAGTTTGTGCCCTTTGCAATTCCCATGCCACCAATCATTTCCTCCGGTCGCAGGCAAGGCAATCTAGCGAAGCCCGACTCGGACAAACTGTATCTGCCAGCAATGAGCCAATGCATGACGTACGGTACGGGTACGGCGCATGAGATGAGATGGAGCCTGCAGCAGGTAGAATAGAAACTAACGCAGCCCGGCCATAAACATTCTTTTTCACTATTTATTAATCAGCGCCTTGCGCCTTGTTTAGTTTGCCTCAAAGTTCCAAGTTTTTTCACTCTCTCTCCATCACATCAATTTTTAACCGCTTGCATGGAGTATTAAATGTAGGTAAAAAAATTAACTAATTACACAGTTTAGTTGGAAATCACGAGATGAATCTTTTGAGCCTAGTTGCTCCATGATTGGACAATATTTGCCAAATAAGACGAAAGTGGTACTATTCATCGGTTTGAAATTTTCTTCAATCTAAACAAGGGCTTGTTTAGTTTGCCTCAAAGTTCCAAGTTTTTTCACTCTCTCTCCATCACATCAATTTTTAACCGCTTGCATGGAGTATTAAATGTAGGTAAAAAAAATAACTAATTACACAGTTTAGTTGGAAATCACGAGATGAATCTTTTGAGCCTAGTTGGTCCATGATTGGACAATATTTGCCAAATAAGACGAAAGTGGTACTATTCATCGGGTTAAAATTTTCTTCAATCTAAACAAGGGCCAGGTGTAATAATGCTAGAGCTTGTGCTAGCTAGGTATCTGCCATACACAGTATATATATGCTCATGTTTAATAAGAGATAGATACAGTAGTTGTTACTACACATGTGCGTTGTGCCTGGTTGGACGCGTACGGACTGCCAAATTGCCATATAGGATTAGGATGTGATAAGATTGATTGGGCTCTGAAAAAACAAGTTGGCTTTTGCTTTGCAGCAGTAAGTGGTTGGTGAGCAACCTGAGGGAAAGGGGAGAAAAGCAGGGCCCAAGGGAACATAGATAGCTGTCCCGGCGTGTTGCTGTTGCCCATGCTTTTATGTTCCCTTTTAATTTAGTGTCCTTAATTGCACCGTAATACTAAGATGGCATGCATGTCAGCAGCAGCATGTGTAATGCTTATTTAACCACAAGTTCGTAAGAATGGTAGTAGATGGATCGAATGTTCCTGGTCAATGCGTTCATTATACATGCAAGTGCAGTACATTGGTCGTATATACTACTAATAACCATTAACCTCAGTAACCTTTGATGATCCTTTGTATATATTATCCCAATGTATTCAGAAACACATTGTCTGCAACTGCATCATGGGTCACATGTCAAGGAACAACGGCCACACACATTTAGTTTTTTTAGAGAAATGAATAAAGTAACACAACGCTTGCTCATGCTAAAAAAACAAAATAACACAACGAGAGAGAGAGAGAGAGAGAGATTACTGCTCTACTTGATCCAGGCAAATTTTGAAAAAAAAACATGCACCTATACAACTGACAACTCACAATTCACAAATTTATATATGTGTCAACAAAAAGTAGAGAAAAGAAAAAGGCAAAGACAAAAAATGAAGACGCAAAAATAAAGATACTATCAAAACTCAAACCAAAATCTACCTAATTAAATTACACCGCCTCTCCGATTATTTCCCTTACAACCCTTCCCATCATGATCAACTATTCCATTGCCCAAATATAATCGCATATCTCGCAGCTACCTCGCTGATCGATCAGATCATCATACACAACCTTGCTTTCTCCCTCCCTTGCTGCACTGCGCCAAGAAGAATCCAAATGATTTCATCCACTATTTCTTCTCACTATAATGTTGATCGCCATCGCAACATGCCATTGTGAATTATTATTTTTTGTGATGGAGATGAGGAGACGATCAATGGAAGTGCTGGTGGTCGGCCCACGGCCAGAACGGCGGCGGCTCGTCGACGCCGCACAGGAGGTTGCCGAAGCTGGCGGTTTCCACGGCGCCCTGGACGCCGCCGCCGTTTCCGTGCGGCTCCAGCTTGGGGCCGGACGTGTGCAGGAGCTGATCGATGTCCACGCCAGCAGCAGCGGCAGCAGTAGGGCGGCCGCCGATGGAAGGGTAGAAAGGGATCAAGCCGCCGGCGCCGGCACCCGCGGCGTGGTGGTGCTGGTGCGTCGGCGGCGGAGGGTCCATGGGGCCGTCGGACGCCGGCGTGCGCGAGATGTCGAGGTTGATCTCGGAGCTGTTCTCGCTGCGGTTGCTGCAGGACGCCTCCGTCTCCTTGTTGAGGTTGATCAGCTCCGACGAGCCTGCCTCCCTGCCGCCCTTCAGCGCCAGTATCTGCGATATCGCCAAGAATCCATCAATTATTGTTGGCTGTTAGTATATAAAGATGTTCATGTTAGTATAACCCAACCACAATGCAGCAATGTAATTCGAGAAAGATGATCGTCTAATCAGTGATCACTACTGGTTCACTGCAACCTATGGCCTTGTTCGGCTGGCTGGTTGCCAGCCAGCCAGCAGTGTTTTTCTCTCGCACCAATTCAGCACCAGCCACCCGCCACCAGCCAGCCAGCAGTATTTTTCTCTCACAACAAATCAGCCAGCCAGCCGAGGCCTTATTCTTGCTACTAGCTGCTGGTAGTACAGGCTCGTTGCGGGATTGTTGGTACTACTGCACAGCACGGTCCCAACGTAGCGTCGGATAAAAAACAATGAGTACTGAACGTCGTACATTTGGCAAGCACTGGGAACCCAATCATACGAGTACTGATTGTGGCAAAAGCTGTGCAACATAGTACCGTGCGCACGTCATTTGCAGTGCAAATCCGACGGAAAAAGCTTAAAAGCAAAGGCGCACACAGATGACACATGCATAGGAGTACGCTCTGGCTCTGCGACGAGGCACAGAGATGACAGATGCGGACCGGGACCGGGACCGGGACCGGAACGGCCATGATGAACCCATTGACTGCGCCAGCCAGCCGCAGCATCTTCCTCGCTTAAGCTAGACTCGACGCAGCTCTGCCTGCATATTCTGCTGCTCACCTTTCCAAAAGCCACTCACTCTCTCTCTCTCTCTCTCTCTCTCTCTCTCTCTGCCTTTTGCAGTTGCAGCAGCAAGATTCCACAAAGGCAAGCAGGGCAGGGCCAGGCGGCGGTAGTGCCGAGTACGTGTACGCGCGCAGGCAATGAGGAAAAGGCAGCAGCGCCCAAGGCACAGGCAGGCCGGGGAGGGCGACGCGTCCAACAACCTTTTTCTGCTGCGTGCACTGAAACCCACATGGATCCCAGCTGAGCTGAGCCGTCACCAACCAATCATTGAGCTGGGAAGCCAGCCATGGACCGACCCACGCCCGGATCAACATCGCGATGCGGATCACAGTTCACGCACGCAGAAACGCAGGCACGCGGCTAGCCTAGCTAGATCCGGGACGGTCGCGACGCGAGTAGCTCGCCGGGCGAAAGAGATGAGGTGGTGATCGAATTGTATTAATTGCACGGTGTACAGACAGACCTCGGCCTGGAGCTTCTTGTTGTGGGAGAGGAGGGCGTCGTTGTCGGCCTTGACGGCGTCGAGCTGGCGCTTCAGCGCGTCGTAGTCCTTCTCCAGCTGCTTCGTCTTCCACCGCGCGCGCCGGTTCTGGAACCAGATGGCCACCTGCCGCGGCTGCAGGCCAAGGGCACGCGCCAGCTGCAGCTTCCGCTCCGGCTCCAGCTTGTTCCCGAGCTCGAAGTTCTTCTCCAGCGTCCGCACCTGCTCCACGTTCAGCCGCCGCTTCTTCTCCCCGGCCTGGGAGCCGTCGTCCGACATCTCATCCTCGTTAGCGCCGCCGCCGCCGTTCACCTCCTCGCCTCCGACGACGACGACGTCCGCGCCGTACATCGGACGCTTCCCCAGCATTGGCGCCATACCTGCATCAACCAACCACAGGCGCCAGCGCATGTCAGGGAGGGACCAGCTAGCGGATGGATCGATCGGATTAGTCGTTGGAGTGATCGATCTGCGCGTGACCTCGGAAGTCTTGGAGGGAGGGGCATTGAGAGGAGGGGAGGAACGGGTTGTGGTGAGGATGAAGGGGAGGAGCCCCAGGGAGGTGGTGCTCATGGTGGTGGTGGTGGTGATGGTGGTGGTGCTGTTCTTGGGGGTCATGATCGGAGGGTGTCTGCTGCATTTGGAGGAGGAAGTTTGGAGGGAAGAATGGCGAGGGTGAGGACGCCATGCCATTGCTGGCCATTGGCCTCATCCAAGGAGGAGGGCAAGGCGCATGGGCAGTATTTGAGAGAGAGAGAGAGAGAGAGAGAGCAGCTAGCTGTGAGAGGGAAAGAAAGAGAGACAGAGAGAGTGGCGAGGAAATGCAATGCAACTATAGCAGGGGTGGTGGTTGTTATAAAAAGAAAAGAAAAACTGAGACTAGGGGTCCCTTACACGACGACATTCACTTTTGCTATAGAAAATGGTACAAAGGTAATATGAGTTTAGAAGAAAAAATTACTTCATACTCCCTCTGTCCCAAAAAAAAATCATTCTCGCTTCCCAAAAAGCCAGCAACTTTTAACTTTGACCAAATATATTTAGAAAAATATTAATATTTATGGTACATAATTAGTATCATTAGGTAGACCGTTGAATATACTTTCATATTAAACTTATTTGGAGATATAAAACTTGCACGTATTTTCTATAAACCTAGTCAAAGTTGAGAAAGTTTGACCAGCACGATTCCCATAGCGACTCTATTTTTGAGACGGAGGGAGTATGTTCAAAATTGTAGTTCATTTTATCTTCTTCTGAATCAAATTTCTCTAATTGTAACCAAGTTTACAGAAAAATGCATCACATTAAATTAGTTTCATAAAAATTTACTGGACATATGTCTTGATATATAGCATGTTTGCTTAAACCCGTAGATGTTCATACACTTTTCCTAAAAAAATATTTAAAATTAGAGAAATTTGACTTAAGTCAATATTAAAGTGAAGTACAATTTAGATTGGAGGAGTATATCATACTCCTAAATCCTAATGCTTTTGTATTTTGGGAAAAAAATATAGCCTAGGGTTTTTTTTCAATTTCTTTAAGAAAATGATAGTGGGCAGCTGGCTCAAGGGCAAATAAGGAACTAACTTCAAAGGCTAACCCTCAAAATGGTTAGGATCCTGGCTAGATTCTACTGTTCCTTTATCTTCTTTATGTAGAACCTACATTTTCTTGATGCAACTTTTTCTTATCTTTCCGATGTCCTTTTCATTGCTTTATCCTTACTGAATGATCCTCTACCCATAAAATGCCAACGTACACAATACCAAAAAGGATAAGTAGAAGCCTGTGTTGTTGGTTAATGGTCACAAATGAGGTATAGTATGAAGGACTGTAGAATGACAAGGGATGGTTGGCACTAGGAAAAAAAAATCAACTCAATGCATTGCACAAAATGTGTCTACGTGTTGACAAGAATCTAATAATTACAAATGTTTTCATCGGAAAGCTGCATTGATGATGGCCCAATGACAGTGTACACATGATTCCAACTTGAGGAAGAAATGAGTAGCGTATCTCACTCCATCATAGGCGGCAGTAGCGCAATTATGCGTGCTTTACATGCATCTGAGAGAACTTTAAAGTAGCAAGAGGTGTTTGGAAAGTCAAGTGCAACCCTTGGCAGAAATAATGGATTCAGGGCAGCACCTCTATCTAGTTTGAACCCTATTCATAGCTACTAGATGCTACATAAGCATTTATTAGAAAACTAGGCCGGGCGCCATTATATATTTATGTCCACTTTTGGTCCATGCACCATTATTCAGTCATTTGAAGTTCGGATGTTGCGTGCCGAAAAACAACAAACAGAGGCGGAGCTACAAACTAAAGGGAGCGGATCAAAATTTCAGAGGGAGAAAATTTCAAAAAAAAAATAAAAGAAAAAATATATGAAATTGTGTGTGCATAAGAGGGGTGCACCAAGTCTCGCGACGCGCATCTACAAGCAAGCGTGGGTTGTTCGATGAGGTCACACTTCCTCGGTGCCACTAGCTATGCTGTAATGTACCGACACTCACGGTCTAAGACACGAAGTCAGTGCTACTTGTTATGGAGTGCAAAGCTCTCTTTCCTAGTCGTGGTGTTGTAAGTTACGGTTGATGTTGGCCTTTTGGTGTTTACTGTGGGGTGGGTCAGAGCCGTTAGTCACTATTGTGTAGGGCTCAACGACAATGAGGTACAATGATTTTTCTAAAAAAACGTACTATGGTTGTCATGTTTTATACCTATTTTTTCTTTTTATAAACCGGATTAATGTCTTGGTAAGCGATGAATTGTAGGAACTCGGCGCCCTCCTTTTTTTTTCCAAAAGCGTGCATTGGCACGTGCTTCGTTAAGTGAAAGTGGAAAGTTTTAACTCGTTGCCCTCCTCAAAAACGTTTTCTTGGAAAATAGACCCCTCCATCCTGACCGACCCACACGTCTGGCAGTTTGGCGCGCACATATACACACATACGTAGTTGTTGGTACAGCTGACCGTGAGCTAGCACTAGCTAGCAGCATGCACCGAAACGGGGGGCTTTGAACGTTTCATGTGCAGTGTAGGTGACGCCGACGGGCGACGGATGGCTACGCTGATAGACAATGGATCTGCCCCCTCTGGACTCGATCCCATATGGATGATGCTGTGCATTGTGGCTTGCGTTAGCGGCTCCTCAGCTCCCACGTTAAAAAATTTCGGGCAGCGAGGGATGGACGGCAGCTGAGGGCTGAGAGTGACATGTACACCGTGCACCGCGCGTCGCACGCACATGTGGATGCGGCCTCAGATCGGATCGGATCCAGGTGATCGGTGGTGCACGTCGTTGCCGCCTTGCGTGGGCTCGTGCCAACCGTTGATCTGTGACGACCGGGCGTCTGATCGATGATGCGATCACGCGTCGGTGACAATGGCCTGGGCCGGTTCGAGACCAGTAAACGCCAAGAGATCAGAGAGGGATCGGAGACGACAGACGACGATGCGCGGTTGCAACAGGAGGGGCCCGATCGATAGAGGATGGATGGATGCATACAATGCAGTGAGCAAGGCTAGCTGGCCCCACGCACAGCGAGACGTGCAGCGTACATGGCTCATGGGCTTGGGCCCACCATCCGGGGTGGTGCTCCCTGCTAGTGCGAGTGCGAACCGGGTGGCCCTGGCGCTAGTTGGCCTGTGGCGTCCGCGCGAGGCCAGCGGCACATGGCCTTGTTAGTTAGGAGGAGGTGGTGGCCTGGTGGAGGAGAGAGGCTAGGCGGCCGCCGTGCGCGCGCGGGGACGGACGGACGGAGATCCCGTTCGTCCCAGCTAGCTGCCCCATCGCATCCACCTGCGTGCTGACCGTGTTCCCTTGGATTGGACTGGACAGGGCTAGCACTACCCATGAACCTTGAAAGCATCTAGGCCCCGAGGTTTGGTTTCGGCAATTGATGACAACGCTTTATTACCATGACTAACGTGTGTTTTGCAGAAACTTTGGTAAGTTAGGTCATGGAGGTTTTAACTGCTTTGGACACCATGGTATTCATGCTCCTTGATGGAAATCGTTTCGGTTTTCAAAAGAGTGACGTCAAGATTAAGGACGGTTAGTTCCGGATGTCGAGGTGTTGAGAGACATTTGGAATAGTCGTTAGGATCTTCGTTTTTCTCTTCTGGCCGTACTATAAAGGGGGGCATGAGCGGGTAGCTTGACCTAGGCGAGTCCTATGTTTAGGTGTGGTGCACACTTGTTAAACTTGGCGCTAGGCAGCTCTAGAATAGCTCAAAGTTCAGTTGGAAGCAACTTGGTTCAAGTTGTGACGCGTTTCGGAGAGTTTCGGGTCGTTTTCCCATGACCGGACGCGGTCCTCGGCATGACCGGACGCGTCCGGTCAGTTCAGTTCCGCGGCTAGGGTTTTAGCTCTGAACACCGGACGCGGTCCTCGCGAGGACCGGACGCGGTGGTCAGAAGTCAACACGTGTCACTTGAGGGAAACACCCGATCGGACGCGACCTGGGTGTGATCGGCGCGTCCGGTCACAGTCCAGTAAGGTCCAGAGACGACCGGACGCGTCCGGTCATCACCGATCGGACGCGGTCGCGCGTCCGGTGCGAGTACAGTATGCTCCCTGCACGATCGGACGCGTCCGGTCACCCCTGACCGGTGCGTCCGGTCACTCAGTTGTTTTTCGGATTTCGACCGTTACGAGCGACCGGCGCGTCCGGTCAGTTCAACCGGCGCGTCCGGTCAGCTCGTGTTTTGCTGAGTCAGCGGGTAACGGTTCGTTTTGTCTGTGGGGTGTATAAATACATCCCCACCACCTCTTTTAGAGGTCTCTTGCTCATTTGATCAGCTGATAAACACCTTTGGAGTGCAAGGGAGTGCAAGAGCACTAGTGAGGATAGAGATTTGAGAATCAAAGCTTGAGAGTTCCTCACTAGCGATTAGAGAGTAGCAAGTGTGCATCCACCTTCTCATTTGGGCTCGTAGTGGTCAAGTGAGAGTTCTAGCTTGTTACTCTTGGTGATCGCCATCACCTAGACGGCTTGGTGGTGATTGGGAGTTCGGTGATCATCCGGCGGAGCTTGTGGATGACCCAACTCATCTTGTGAGCGGTTGTGGGTGATTCACCGCGACAGAGTGTCAAAGAATCAACCCGTAGAGAGCACTTGATCCTTGCGCGGATCAAGTGGGAGCTACACCCTTGCGCGGGTGCTCCAACGAGGACTAGTGGGGAGTGGCGACTCTCCGATACCTCGGAAAAACATCACCGTGTTCCTTGCCCCTTTACATTCAAGCATTTACATTCTCGTATTTACTTTCATTGCTTGTTTACATTCCTAGACTTGCCATGCTAGAATAGGATTGGAAACTAGGGTGCAAAACTTTGTATCGGTAGACTCTCTAGGAACACAAGTAGTCACTAGAGGTGAATTCCGGCTTGTAGGATTTATTTCTTGCATTTAATTTTTAGAAAAGCCCAATTCACCCCCCCCCTCTTGGGCATCTTGATCCTTTCAATTGGTATCAGAGCCGTGTTGCTCTATTTTTAGGCTTTACCGCCTAGAGCAAGATGTCTAATGGGGAAGGACCACCTCCCACTTTTGAGGGAGATGATTTTCCATATTGGAAAATTTGTATGGAGGCGTACCTCGAAGCCATAGATGTTGGGTGCCTTAGAGCCGCAACCGAAGGGCTTCCCCCCATAAGGGATCCCGCTAACCCAAGTGGTGACGAGGAGAAGTACGACCGGTGGAATGCAAAGGCCAAAAATGCACTCTACCGGGGCTTAGGCAAAGATATCTTCAATCACGTGCGTAATGCAAAGAACGCTCATGAATTATGGGAAAATCTTTGTGCTCTCCATGAGGGAACTAAGAGTGAGCGTGAGGAACGCTATCACATAGCTTTAAAGAAAATTAATTCTTTTGAGATGCTTCCCAAAGAAAGTGCTAATGACATGTACACTCGCTTGAATGTTCTTGTAGAGGACCTCAATGCTTTTGGGCTCACCAAAATGAGCCAATCGGATGTTGCAAGGAAGATCTTGAGTGTGCTTCCCGTTGAGAAGTATGGACACATTGTCACCGTGCTTCACCAAAGTGATCTTTCCACCGCAACACCGACTCAAGTTTTAGGGAAAATCAATGCTCATGAGATGTACATGCATATCACTCCGGAAGAGGGCTCATCATCTTCCAAGAAGAAAGACTTGGCCTTCAAAGCTAGTCATGACAAGAAGAAGAAGAAGAAGGGTCAAGCCATGATGGTGCAAGAAAGCTCAAGTGAAAGTGATGTTGATGATGAATCACTTGCACTCATGGTGAGAAAGACCACCAAGATACTAAAGAAGCTTAACAAGAGTGGCATCAAGTTCGATGGCAAGAAGAAGAAATTCTTCACAAGTAGCAAGAGAAAGCCAATCTCGGAGATGGATTGCTACAATTGTGGTGAACTTGGCCACCTAGCTCATCAATGCCCTAGACCACCAAAAGACAAGTACAAGAACAAGAACAAGGGCAAGAAAAATGATTCAAGTGATGAAGAAGAAGAGAAGAAGAAGAACAAGCCATACAAGAAGAAGGATGGCAAGAAGAAGAAGTTCCACAAGAAGAAGAAGGGAGGAAAGGCATACATTGTTGGTGATTGGCTCACCGACATTGATTCATCTTGTGAGTCCTCCGAAGATGAGAGCGATGATGAGAAAGAGAAGGTTGCCGCATTTGTGATGGGGCCATCATCTTCACCAACATCTTCATCACCATCTTCACCGCCTTCTTCACCATCATCGTCCACAACTCACCTATGCCTTATGGCCAAGGGTGAACGAAAGGTACAAAACCATGATAATGATGATGATGATGATAGTGATAGTGATGATGAATATGACTCACCTTCTTATGATGAACTTGTAAAATTGCTAAACAAATACACTAAAATCATAAGAAGGACTAGAAGTGAAAATGATGATCTTCAAAATGAAAATGAATCACTCTCATCCAAGCTTGAAAATATTCAAAAGACTAGTGGTGAGCTTAGAGTTCAAAATGAAGTGATGTCTTCCACTCTCAAGGAGCTCAAAACCTCTTATAAAGAGCTTAAAGATCAACATGATAAACTTGAGAAGAAGCATGATGAGCTCATCACTAAACATAATTCTCTAAAGGACAAATACATCACATTAAAAATTGACTATGATAGTCTTGTGGTTGCTAATGAACTTGCTCTTGAGACACATGATGCTACTAACCATGTTGTTAAGTGTGATATAGCTACATCATGTGATGACTTGATCATTGAAAGCATTGAGCGAGGTTCTAGTAGCAAAGGCAAGAGTGTGGTTGAGTCAAGCAACCATGATGATTATGCCAAGATTAAGAGTGAGAATGAGAAGCTTGCAAATGAGAACAAGAAGCTAAAAGGTTTGATGGCTCTTGAGAAGCAACCAACAAATGAGTCACTCATTGAAGAAAACAAAAAGCTCAAGCAAGAAAAAGAGCATCTCAAGACCGGCCTAAGCAAGTTCACAAGAGGCCAACATTTGCAAAGTGAGCTCCTCATGAACACTGTAATGAAGATGGATAGAAGTGGTATTGGGTACTTGGCAAATCAAGAGAAGAAAGCAAAAGCTCAACAACAACAAAGCAAGTCAAAGCCCAAGCCAAAGAGATGTGTTGAGTGTGGTCAAGAAGGTCACTTTGCTCATGAATGCAAAACTCCACCACCACAACCCTTGCCCAGGCATGCTAGACCCTTCGCCTTCAATGCTCATTATATGCTAAGAAAAGATTCAAATGGAAAGATGAAAGTCATGTTTTTGGGTCCCCCAAACAAGAATAGGCCAAAGAAAATATGGGTTGCCAAGTCACTAGTTGAGAAAGTCAAGGGCCCCTCTCAAGTTTGGGTCCCTAAACAAAAAGCTTGATCTCTTGTGTGTAGGTGAACTACAAGACCGGTGGATCTCATTGGGTTATTGGTAGTGGTTGCACTCAACATATGACCGGTGATCCTCGTATGTTCACCACCATTGAAGAGAATGGAATATGTCAAGAGAAGATCACATTTGGGGATAATTCAAAGAGCAAAGTCAAGGGTATAGGCAAGATTGCAATATCACATGATCACTCACTCTCAAATGTGCTCTATGTTGCTTCATTGAGTTTCAACTTGTTATCCGTTGGGCAACTTTGTGACCTTGGCTTCCAATGCTTGTTCATACCAAATGAAGTGGAAGTTTCAAAGATAGATGACAAGCAAGTGATATTCAAAGGCTTTAGATACAACAATCTTTATCTTGTTGACTTCACCTCCGAAGATGCAAATTTGATGACATGTTTGTTCACCAAGACCTCACTTGGTTGGCTTTGGCATAGGAGGCTTGCTCATGTTGGAATGAACACTCTCAACAAGCTATTGAAGAAAGAACTAGTGAGAGGATTGAAGGATGTGAAGTTTGAAAAGGACAAACCTTGTAGTGCATGTCAAGCGGGCAAACAAGTTGCAAACACTCATCCAACCAAAGCTTTCATGTCAACTTCAAGAGTACTAGAACTTCAACACATGGATTTGTTTGGGCCTACAACATACAAGAGCTTGGGTGGTAATCTCTATTGTCTTATGATAGTGGATGACTACTCAAGGTATACATGGACTTTCTTCCTTCATGACAAATCCGAAGTGGCAAATTGCTTCAAAAAGTTTGCAAAGAGAGCTCAAAATGAATTTGAAGTCAAGATAAAGAAGATTAGAAGTGACAATGGCAAAGAGTTTGACAACACCAACATTGAAGCTTATTGTGATGAAATTGGAATCAAGCATGAGGTCTCTTCAACCTACACTCCTCAACAAAATGGTGTAGTTGAGAGAAAGAACCGAACTTTGATCACCCTTGCAAGAACAATGCTAGATGAGTACAACACTCCAGAGAAGTTGTGGGCCGAGGCAATCAACACCGCATGCTATGCTTCAAATCGCCTCTTCCTACAAAAGTTTCTTGGCAAGACCCCCTATGAGTTGCTTAATGGGAAGAAGCCGGACGTCTCTTTCTTCCGGGTGTTTGGTTGCAAATGTTACATTTACAAGAAGCGTCAACACCTAGGGAAGTTTCAAAGACGTTGTGATATTGGTTTTCTTGTTGGTTACTCATCAAAGTCCAAAGCATATAGAGTATTTAACCATGCCACCGGTTTGGTTGAAGAAACATATGATGTGGAATTTGATGAATCTAACGGCTCCCAAGGAGCAATTGAGAATTGTGATGATATAGGTGATGAACCCTTGAGGGAGGCCATGAAGAACATGCCGGTGGGAGACATCAAGCCAAAAGATGATGATGACGATGTACAAATTGTTGATCCACCATCTTCATCACGTGTGCCTCAAGATGATGACAAGAATGAGAGAGTTGAAAATGAAGACACTTATGTCTCTCATGAACAAGCCGAGGCACAAGCTCAAGATGTTGATGCTCCCCATCCACCTCCTCAAGTGGTTGATAGAAGAAACTCACCACTACTTCAAGCTCATCCACAAGATCTCATCATAGGGAGTCCCACAAAGGGAGTAATGACTCGATCTCAAAAACTAGCTTCTTTTGTTGAACATCACTCTTTTGTCTCTTGCGTTGAACCTAAGAATATAGAAGAAGCTCTTCAAGATCCGGATTGGGTGAATGCAATGCATGAAGAATTGAACAACTTCACCCGCAATCAAGTATGGACACTTGAAGAGCATCCTAAAGGTGCAAGAGTCATTGGAACCAAGTGGGTGTTCCGAAACAAGCAAGATGACCAAGGCATAGTGGTGAGGAACAAGGCAAGACTAGTTGCAAAGGGGTTCTCTTAAGTTGAAGGTCTTGATTTTGGAGAGACTTTTGCACCCGTTGCAAGACTTGAAGCCATTCGTATCCTCCTTGCATATGCATCACATCATGATATGAAACTATATCAAATGGATGTGAAAAGTGCATTCTTAAATGGCTTTATAAATGAACTAGTCTATGTTAATCAACCTCCCGGGTTTGAAGACCCTAGATATCCTAATCATGTTTATAGGTTGTCCAAGGCGTTATATGGGCTCAAGCAAGCCCCTAGAGCGTGGTATGAGCGCCTCCAGGACTTCCTCATTGAGAAGGGCTTCACAATTGGGAAGGTCGACACCTCACTATTCACCAAGAAGTTTAATGGGGAGATCTTTATTTATCAAGTATATGTTGATGATATCATCTTCGGATCAACAAATGAAGATTATTGCAAGGAATTTGGTGAATTGATGTCGAAGGAGTTCGAGATGTCAATGATTGGTGAGCTCACATTCTTCCTTGGATTTCAAGTAAAGCAAATGAGAGAAGGGATTTTCATCTCTCAAGAAAAGTATACCAAGGATCTTCTCAAAAGATTCAAGATGGAAGAATGCAAACCAATCAAGACCCCAATGCCATCAAATGGACATCTCGACCTAGATGAGGGAGGTAAACCGGTTGATCAAACTCTCTACCGTTCTATGATTGGTAGCTTGTTGTACCTTACCGCATCTAGGCCCGATATCATGTTTAGTGTGTGCATGTGTGCCCGCTTTCAAGCGTGCCCTAAAGAACCTCACCTAAGTGCCGTAAAAAGAATCCTAAGATATCTTAAGCTCACCCCAAGCATTGGTCTTTGGTATCCCAAAGGAGCTAGATTCCAACTAGTTGGCTATTCCGATTCGGACTATGCCGGTTGCAAAATTGATAGAAAAAGCACATCCGGAGGGTGCCATTTGCTTGGAAGATCTTTAGTATCTTGGTCATCTAAAAAGCAAAATAGTGTGGCTTTGTCCACCGCCGAGGCGGAATACATTGCCGCGGGGGCTTGTTGTGCACAAATCTTATATATGAAACAAACCCTCCTAGACTATGGAATTGTTCTTGAAAAGGTGCCACTTTTATGTGATAATGAAAGTGCCGTTAAAATTGCTAACAATCCGGTACAACACTCTCGCACTAAGCACATTGATATCCGCCATCACTTTCTAAGAGATCACGTTGCAAAAAATGACATATCACTAGAAGGTGTAAGAAGTGAAAATCAATTAGCGGATATCTTCACTAAACCTTTGGATGAGGCAACCTTTTGTAGGCTAAGAAGTGAACTCAATGTGCTTGATTCTAGTAACTTTAAAAAATGAGCGTGTGTTGTCTCTTGCATTGCATTGTATAATATGCCATGTTTATTTTATCGCAATGTTTTTAGGGCTTGGCTAACACGGTTATGATAACCCTTCTTTGGAGGAGTGAAAAAGCCTAACCGTGGATCAAACTTGACAAGCATTCTAGTTTTACCTTCTTGTATTGCATTGCATATGCATGGTTGTTGTTCTTGTCGTTTCTTTTCGGTTAAGCTTTGAGCAACCTCTGTGTTCGTCCATGGATAGAGAGAGCATTTTGACGCTCCTAAAGGTTCAAAAACTCTATTGCATGGCCATACGTTGCTCCTTGGGTGTTTATTGCCTATTTTATTAAAAATAATACTAGCCTAAGGCAATCTATTTTAAAAAATTTTGAGGGTTTGAGTGAGGTCACTCATATCATGTTTCAATTGGTGTTTATTTGTGTCTTTTTGAATTGGAACCTGATTGGAAGAAGTCGCGTCGTAGTTCGGAACAAAGAAGGGCAAAGAACAGTGACCGGACGCTGGACCGGACGCTGCACCGGACGCAGTGATGCTTCACCACCGCGTCCGGTCCCGGTTACCACCACCGCGTCCGGTCATTCGCGACGATTTCCCGAGCTCCCCTCGACCGGACTCTGACCGCGTCCGGTCAGTCCTCACCGGACGCGTCCGGTCACTCCAGGAGCTTACTGGAGTGTGACCAGACGCTGCACCACCGCGTCCGGTCATAACGACCACCGCGTCCGGTCATCACGCGTCGAGCGGATCTGACCCTTCATATACCGGTTCGTACTCGGTCGTTTTTCTAAATCCACCCGAGCCTTTTCCGCCACCGTCTCGCAAATCCGCCAGAGCCGCCGCGCCATCGCCGTCGTCCTCGCCTCCGGCAAGCCAAGTCTCCTGCCCCGCGCCGGCCCTCGCTCCCGCGCGCGCCAGCCCTACCTGTGCCTGCCCACGCCAGCCGCACGCACGCGCCACCGCTGCCCGCTCGCCACCGCGCCACCGCCGTCCGCACGCGACCTTGCCGCCGGTGAGCCGTGCTCCTTGCTTGCCAGCATCATCTCCAGCAGTAGGCTGCCTCTCGCTCGCCTCCGATTGATCTTCGTCGAGTTGCCCTAACCCTAACCCTAGGGTTCGCGTAACGTCGTTCGATCGTTCGTCGTCGAGGTTTTGTCGCGCGTCGTCTTCTTCACGAGAGCTCGTCCGGCGATTTCGGGAATCTCGCGATCTAGGTCACCTCATCTTGTCACCGTCGTCTCGTCGATCCGAGCTAGTCTGTCCGTGTGTCAGGGTGAGATCAGTTTGCTGAATCCGAGGCCAAGCCTACGGATACGGATTGAGGCCAAGCCTCTCGAGTGATAGTTCACCATCTTTTAGAGGTTTTCAGTCAGTTTGTCAGCATGGTGCGTTGCAAGAACGCCGGTGGTGCTCCTGGTGACGGGGACGACAGTCCTCCTCGTCGGTCTGAGATTGCACGTGGGAAGCGTATCAAGGTCATGGCCAGAAAGAAGAAGAAGACACTTACAGAGGCAGAGATTGCTCAGGCCGTGGCAGATGCAGCAGAGCAGGCAGAGAGAGGTGGCAGGAGCAGTGGCATACGCATAGGCGAGCGTCGCTTTCATCTTGAAGGTCGACAGCTCGGCACAGAGGCCACTGAGGGTACTGAGGATACTGGAGCTACAGAGGGCATGTCAGTTGATCCACCTCCAGAGGCTCCAGAGGCCACAGAGGCTCTAGAGGCCACAGAGGCTCCAGAGGCTACAGAGGACACAGAGGAGCAGCCAGCTCAGTCTCCACCACGTCGCCGCTCCACACGCGCACGTACTCAGGTGACTCCTAGGCCAGAGGGCCAGCGTCGTGGAGCACGTCCTCCACCCAGAGCTAGAGGTTCACCCCCGGTCGAGCACTTTGACTTGAGGGGTGCTACAGCACGTCAGGTGCAGGGGTTGAGGTTCATGGAGGTCAGTCGGTGGTTTCCGCCTGTGAGGGATCCCAGAGCTTCAGAAGGTTTTTATACCCCACTTCAGGAGGATTTCTACAGGGCTCTAGTTGACAGCGGTATTGCTTTCCGACCACAGAGGGTCTGTCGACTTGAGTCACTAGTTGAGGTTGTGGGAGAGCTGCTACGTCCGCACCTGTCCTTTCTGCCAGGCTTGTCAGATCTTCTTAGACGGACAGGTGCATACTGCGGCACATGGGTCAGAGAGTTTTATGCTTCACTATGGATTGATCCTGCCCATGATTTCATTCACTTTGCATTCCGAGGCCGCGATCACCGCCTATACAGCACCAAAGTGCGGGAGATTCTCAGACTCCCACCTTCCAACACGAAGATACATCAGCTGTGCTTTGGTCAGACTCCTCCACCGAGACGCCCTCACGGCGGTGCAGTGCCACCTACAGACTTGGTTCGACCCTGTTTCCGTGAGCCTTTTGGCGAAGGGTCTCGTCGCACGCCTGCCAGTTTGACACCTCTTGCCAGTGTTCTGGATGCTATAGTCAGATGCACTCTACTTCCCAGACTTGGCTACAGAGAGGGACTGACTCGGATGCAGCTATGGGTTGTTCACCACCTCCTCTCACAGACACAGTTTGATATTTGGGATCTCATACTTAGTGAGATGGAGGACACCATAGCTGAGGGCTTCAAGGGTAATCGTCAGCTGCCCTATGCACACTGGATCTGCTTCATTATTAGATCATCCATTCAGCTATCAGCAGAGATCCGAGCTGAGATATCAGATACTACTACTGCTTTCCCTGAGTATGATATCCGTCAGCTTTGGGCTTCAGTCACTAGAGATCAGGCCCCAGTGCCAGGACAGCGTGTGCGACCTGAGGTTCCTGAGACAGCAGCTGAGCAGGACGCCACAGTTGATGAGCTTGCAGAGGCAGAGCTTGCCGATCTTGACGCTCAGCCTACTGATCTTTCTGAGGATGTGACATCTGATAGCACTGATGAGGACTACCAGCCCATCCCTAGGTACCGGTCTCCTCGGTCTCACGACCACGAGGCCGGTGGCTCTGGTTCAGCCTCCCGCACAGACCCTGCCATGGTGGCGATACTTGAGAGGTTGACCCAGGCACAGCAGCAGCAACAACAGATACAGCGACAGGCTCAGGACACAGCTGCAGCACTTGCACAGATTCAGGCTCGTCAGGACGATTTTCAGCGTTAGCAGCTTGAGATCCAGAGGCAGCAGGTTGAAATGCAGCGACAGCAGTACGAAATTCAGCGACAGAGTGCAGCTAGTCAGCAGCAGTACTTGGATCTCCTGCGCCACCTAGTCACTGTTGGGGTTCCTTCGCCTGCTTCTGTCCTGACTTCTGCTTTACAATCCAGTGATCCATCGAGTCAGGGACAGCCGGTTTTCCAGTTCACATCTCCACAGCAGCAGGTTCCCCAGTCATTCCAGTCCCCGAGCTTCACGCCTATTCATACGGGGTTTACACCTTCAGACCAGCCTCGCCCTCATCTCCTGACAGGCACACCCTTCCGTGATTTCAGTGCTACCTACAGCGAGTTGACTGGTCAGCCGACGCCCTCGCACACTACCTTTGCTACTTCTTCAGGGTTGTCAGCTTCAGAGGCAGTTATTCCTCCAGTGACAGGGACTGGTACAACAGAGACTCTACCTTCGTCAGTTGCCTCGACAGATCCTCCTGCTATTGGCTCGCTACAGGCTCAGGTCACTCAGACGGATCCTCTTATTGCCACTACGACAGTACCTGTTCCTGCCATTCAGACCCAGACAGTTACACAACCACATGCTTCTTCAGAGGGTCAGCCAGATAGCTCAGATTCCGAGGGAGATTCTCTACACTTCGTGATTACTCTGCGCACCTCGGCACCCGGCTCGACTCCGTCTGTCCCCCCGTCAGATCCTTAGATTAGTTTTTTGGCGCTTGATGCCAAAGGGGGAGAGAGAGTAGTTTCAGGGGGAGTTTTGAGAGAGGTTTTTCGTTTTTCTTGTGTGCTACATTCATGCATCATATTTACTTTTCAGTCATTGCATTCGTGTGACATGTCGTCGTGTGATAAACCTTGAGTCTTAATGTTTTATCCAGTCACATTGTTAACACTTGTCACCTTTTTTAATTATATCTCTAAGGTTGTGCTTCCGTGCCTTACTCCGATTTCTTATGAGCTATATTTGTATGTGTACTAACGTTCTTTGTCTTATCTTATGAGTACACTCTTTTGGCTTGGGGCACATAAGCAATTTCTAACTCCTTGTGCTTATTGCTTTTTGCTTATGTGAACCATGCATGCTCGAAAACCTCAACTCAAATCTTTTATATCTTAGTGTTGTCATCAATCACCAAAAAGGGGGAGATTGAAAGCATCTAGGCCCCGAGGTTTGGTTTCGGCAATTGATGACAACGCTTTATTACCATGACTAACGTGTGTTTTGCAGAAACTTTGGTAAGTTAGGTCATGGAGGTTTTAACTGCTTTGGGCACCATGGTATTCATGCTCCTTGATGGAAATCGTTTCGGTTTTCAAAAGAGTGACGTCAAGATTAAGGACGGTTAGTTCCGGATGTCGAGGTGTTGAGAGACATTTGGAATAGTCGTTAGGATCTTCGTTTTTCTCTTTTGGCCGTACTATAAAGGGGGGCATGAGCGGGTAGCTTGACCTAGGCGAGTCCTATGTTTAGGTGTGGTGCACACTTGTTAAACTTGGCGCTAGGCAGCTCTAGAATAGCTCAAAGTTCAGTTGGAAGCAACTTGGTTCAAGTTGTGACGCGTTTCGGAGAGTTTCGGGTCGTTTTCCCATGACCGGACGCGGTCCTCGGCATGACCGGACGCGTCCGGTCAGTTCAGTTCCGCGGCTAGGGTTTCAGCTCTGAACACCGGACGCGGTCCTCGCGAGGACCGGACGCGGTGGTCAGAAGTCAACACGTGTCACTTAAGGGAAACACCCGATCGGACGCGACCTGGGTGTGATCGGCGCGTCCGGTCACATTCCAGTAAGGTCCAGAGACGACCGGACGCGTCCGGTCATCACCGATCGGACGCGGTCGCGCGTCCGGTGCGAGTACAGTATGCTCCCTGCACGATCGAACGCGTCCGGTCACCCCTGACCGGTGCGTCCGGTCACTCAGTTGTTTTTCGGATTTCGACCGTTACGAGCGACCGGCGCGTCCGGTCAGTTCAACCGGCGCGTCCGGTCAGCTCGTGTTTTGCTGAGTCAGCGGGTAACGGTTCGTTTTGTCTGTGGGGTGTATAAATACATCCCCACCACCTCTTTTAGATGTCTCTTGCTCATTTGATCAGCTGATAAACACCTTTGGAGTGCAAGGGAGTGCAAGAGCACTAGTGAGGATAGAGATTTGAGAATCAAAGCTTGAGAGTTCCTCACTAGCGATTAGAGAGTAGCAAGTGTGCATCCACCTTCTCATTTGGGCTCGTAGTGGTCAAGTGAGAGTTCTAGCTTGTTACTCTTGGTGATCGCCATCACCTAGACGGCTTGGTGGTGATTGGGAGTTCGGTGATCATCCGGCGGAGCTTGTGGATGACCCAACTCATCTTGTGAGCGGTTGTGGGTGATTCACCGCGACGGAGTGTCAAAGAATCAACCCGTAGAGAGCACTTGATCCTTGCGCGGATCAAGGGGGAGCTACACCCTTGCGCGGGTGCTCCAACGAGGACTAGTGGGGAGTGGCGACTCTCCGATACCTCGGAAAAACATCGCCGTGTTCCTTGCCCCTTTACATTCAAGCATTTACATTCTCGTATTTACTTTCATTGCTTGTTTACATTCCTAGACTTGCCATGCTAGACTAGGATTGGAAACTAGGGTGCAAAACTTTGTATCGGTAGACTCTCTAGGAACACAAGTAGTCACTAGGGGTGAATTCCGGCTTGTAGGATTTATTTCTTGCATTTAATTTTTAGAAAAGCCTAATTCACCCTCCCTCTTGGGCATCTTGATCCTTTCAAACCTCACGTTACGTTGTCCGTCGATGGATGGATGGATGAACCTCACCAATGACACACCGAAACATTCAGACCAACGAATGGCACGTGCATTAGAGATACGAACGAAAATGGCCCGAAGAGAACTGATTAGAGACGACTCTTGGATCTGTGTGTTGTACATATTTCCTGCTAAATAGTAGGAACGAAGCAGTATTGCAATATATACAAAGCCAAATTTATATGAATAGCTAGCTAGGCTGGAATGCGGAATAGATAGATATATGTTTACATAAATATAAATGACATGGTCACGCTAGCTAGCTACTTGTGGTGTGTGTGCAGGTAGCGAGTTGCCTTTTGTTTTGTGTTTTTTGCATGGCAGTGGGTGTGTACAGCGGGAGCAAGGCGTTTGGAACCTTCTCCCCGCGCCCAACCCTCACGTGCCACCCACGTCTCGCCTGCATGCATGTTCGCCGTCGCCCCCCCCCCCCCCCCCCCCCCCCCCCCCCCCCGGTATATTTTTCTATGCCATCCACAACTCCACTCGCGCCCGCCCGCCGACGGCGACGGCGATTCCTTCTTCCGATCCATCTCCGATTCCCCATGGCATGAGCATGACATGCGCCGCGGTTGTTTAGGAGCACTCCTAAACTACTACTGCCCCTAGCTGTGTGAATGAACAGAGGACGTGGCGCAGCATGCTGCTGCTACCGGCCGGCTAGCTAGCGTTGGTGACAAATGCTGGGACAGAGAATGGAATGTCCCAGCAGGGTTAGTAAATAAAACACCCATTGCCATCATGTTAGATTGCTCACCACGCGACCTAGCTAGCACCACCTTGCACAGAGTCCTTGCATGCAGCAGAGTCGGGAAAGTAGCATCGCATGCGGTTCATTGACATTTTTTCTTTCTTTTTTTGCATTGGTTCGTCCTACAGCTGGTAACCCAAACATTTCTGAAGAGCCAAGTGGATTACGTTTTAACTTTGCACATCGCTCACTCTCACATGATGGGTCGTCGTTGGCACACAGCTATATTAGATTGTTTTCAGCAACCTACGACCAGAGAGGAGTTTTCCGCTTTCGGTAACGTCATCACAACGATTAGTTTTGGATCGAGTTTCAGTATCTTCTTTTCATTTGGGCCTCTGGCCCATGGCCTGATTTCATTTGGGCCTCATCAGGCCCATTCATCGATCTTAGCTAATTGTGCTCAGCTATGGGCAAATTTAATCGAGAACCGAAAACCGAACCGAAATAACCAGAACCGAAACCGAAAGAACCGGAACCGAAAAATTCGGTTCCTTATTTGGTTCCTGATATTGAGGAACCGAAATAACCGAAGAAAATTCGGTTCCTACTCTCGGGTAACCGAATTAACCGAAAGAACCGAATTACTTGTATTTTATAAGATTATATTTGGTTTATGTGTGGTGTTTTATATTTGACTTGCTATATATTTGTGTTACTATATTGCTATTGTTTTCTTATAAATTATTATTAGTAAAAATTAATATAGTCTTGCATGAATTTGCCTTTACAACACGTATATTTATTGTTGTCTTGAGGTCTTCTGAAAAGTTCGGTTAGAACCGGAACCGAACCAAAAACCGAAATGATCGGTTCCGAAAAATTTTTAGAACCGTCGGTTCCTATTTTCTAAGAACCGAATTTCTCTAAAAACCGAAGAGCCAAACCGAAACCGAACCGAGAACCGAATGCCCAGGCTTAATTGTGCTTGTGCAGCGCTGGCCAGCTTATATGGATTTTCTGTCGTTGCCATGTTTAAATTTTGACAACGGTAATGATAGGATGCGGGCGTCCGTCCCTCCAGACGCTCCGCACCCGCACTCCGCTTGCTGCTTCAAAGCGCATCCACACACCGTCTCCGTGTCTCTCTCCCTGTGCGGGCACCGCCCGGACGCTAGCGCCTGGATCGGACGCCCGAGCGCTAGCAAGTCCGTTTTGACAAACATACATAGTACAAGAGACAAAATCAAATGATAAATCATCATGAGACAACGAGTTCAAATTACATTGCAACCCAAACACATGACTTACAAGTTGTGAGGGTGATGTGGGCTAGTTAAGTGGTTTCTGGGCTCAGTTTCCGGTCAAAAAATAGGGCTGTCTTTTTCGCCTATCTAATAAAAATTATGAGGGCATGCACTGGAATGGACATCCTTTGTGACAGGATTGACAGAGACCTTTTTTATGCAACCACAGTGGTCACGGTTGGAAAAGGAGATATGACGGTTTTTTGTTTTCAGCTTGGCTAAATGGAGAATCACCAAGAAACATTGCACCAAGCCTCTTCAATAAGGCAATAAGAAAGAAAATTTTAGTACAAGATGCACTCAACAACAATGGATGGGTGAAACATGTACTGCCTATCCAATCGGTGCTGGAAATCAAGGAATATGTGGAATTATGGAAGAGATTGGCAAATAACTACAGGAATCCACAGAATGAGGATGAGATAACTTGGAGATGGACAACAAATGGTGAATACACTACTAAAAGTTCCTATGAGATCCATTTCGTGGGTGACTACAACAACTTGAGGATCAGCACTATTTGGAAAGCAAAAGCGGAGCCAAAATGTCGGTTCTTCGCATGGACCTTGTTACATGGTAAAATTCTAGCAGCGGATAACCTACAAAGGAAAGGGAAGGCCCAGCGACCTGGTGTGTAAACTATGCAATATCGAACATGAAAGCTCACGACACTTGTGCAAAAACTGTCCATACACCAAGAGAGTCTGGGAGATTAGAAGTGGTTGGTGGAATCTGACTCCATAGGTACAAGTAGATTTGCAAGGATTTGTGTACAAGTGTTGGCAAAAATGGAGAAGCAAAATTGAAAAGTCCAGAAGAAAGAATTTCGATGGAATTTTAACTTATTTCTAGAGGAATGTTTGGAAGGAAAGAACCGAAGAATTTTTGAACACAAGCAGTTGCAATGGATGGAAGTAGCCTACCCAATCAAGGAAGACATCCAACAGAATGCAATAGCTTTTGCAAGTTTTCAACATGTTTATTGAAGATAGTGTATCTCCCGGTTACTCTACTGTAAAAAAGTATTTGCGTAGTGTTTTATTTTATTGCGTAGTGTTTTCTGCTACTAGCATAGCAGTTGTAAATAAGTGTGTAACTTGTTTATTTTTCTCCTACTAATATATTTTCGACAAAGCTTTTGCCGATCGTTACAAAAAAATAAATAAAAGTTACGGTAAAACTTGTGCGTCCGCCAAGGTGACGCCGCTGCCGATGCATCGACCCGACGCCGCCCTGACGAACGGAGGCGAAGGGAAGGCGCCGCCGCCGCCGCGGAGGGCGGTGCTCTACTTCACGTCGCTGCGCGGCGTGCGCGCCACGTACGAGGACTGCTGCCTGGCGCGCGCCATCCTCAAGGGCTACGGCGTGCGCCTCGACGAGCGCGACGTGTCCATGCACCGCGGCTTCTGGGACGAGCTCCGCGGCCTCCTCGGCCTCGGCGGCGGCGCGATCGCCAAGTGCTGGGCGCCTGCCGAGCCCGCCGTCCTCCGCAGCCTGTTCGTGGACGGGGAGCTCGTGGGCAACGCCGAGGAGCTGAAGCGGCTGCACGAGGCCGGGGAGCTCGCGGCGAGGCTGGCCGGGTGCGAGAGCGCCGCGGCGGCCGGCGCACACGGCGAGGCCGGCGCGTGCGAGGGCTGCGGGGACGTGCGGTTCGTGCTCTGCGAGGTCTGCTCGGGCAGCTGCAAGGTGTACGTGGACGACGAAGACGAGCCGGAGGAGGAAGGCGACGAATGCGGCGGCGGCGCCGGGGCCGGGTTCCGGCGGTGCACGGAGTGCAACGAGAACGGCATCGTGAGGTGCCCCGTGTGTTGCTGCTGAGTGCTGAGCCGAGACGTCCGCGGAGTTGGATACGTGACGCGACGTGACGTGAACAATTTTTTCCCCTCCCCTGAGTGCACCAATTGGGTGTGGTGCACGCTATAGCCCCCGGGGTTTTGTGAATGATCTTCTGTAATCTTGCGTGCGAGATCAACGGCACGCGGCGATCGTGCTGTCAGTGTCTGGATCCGATTTCTGGATTGCATTGCATGTTAAGAGATGTCAGTGCTCCATTGGTGTTTCCAGAGGAACCAAGTTCTCTATCTACTCCTTCTAGTCCAAATAGTCCAATATCGAACCAACCAGATCTTTTGCCGGCCACAGCGGCAGTGGACTGCTTCGCCCTGGACGCGTTCCTCCTTTTGGTTTTTGCCCGCGACACAAACGGTGGCCGTGGGCCGTGTTGCCAGGTTGGAGCAGTTGGGAGGCGATTCAAAGCCGGCGCCGGCGCCGGCGCGGCGCGTTTTTGTATGCGACAGAGCAAAAGCGAGGCGCAGGAACGGGACAACTGGAGCAAAACAAGGCGGTTGCATTGCTGGGACCCAAAATCTCAAACGGCGGACAATACACAGTAGGAGTAGTATAGGCCTCTAGCTCTAGACCAATCATCAGCATCATCGATCGTCCAGTTGTACTATACTGCACATTGATTGATCGAATAATCCTTTTGTTTCTCCCCTGATGATCGGTCTGCTGTAGCTACACACAAGACAGTGACACAACACAGGAGCCTTCACAACGCACCAGCCTTAACTGACCTACTCGCTCCTTACACTAGCTAATAGCACCAGCACAGAGACCTGACCAGACCTTGGTACCAGCTGGTGCTGGATGCTCACCTCGCCACGCCTATCGACCACACACAACAAAAGCACACAATGGTTTGTCGTTTCGCCTGCTTCTTATTCTGTTCAACTTTCAACATACAACAGCTCTTGCACGGTTGGGTTGTGTCACCGTGCCGTGCTCCGGCGATCGGCCCGGGCTCGATCAGTGGCCGCCCGCGCTGACGGCCCTGAACTGGCGCTTGGAGATCTTGGGCAGCAGGAACACGCCCACGACGCCGCCGATGAGGGCGAACCCCGACGCCACGCCGAACGCCGGGATGTTGCCCTTCCCGAACAGCGCGTCCCACGGGCCTGCGCCTAGCGCGATGATCACCTGGGGGATGACGATGGAGATGTTGAGGACACCGGTGCACAGCCCCTGCCCGCCGCCCTTGGTGGCCGCTAGCTGCGCCGTCACCGCGAACGGGACGCTGTACAGGATCTGCATTGCACAAAAGAGATCGATCGATCAGGACACCCAGTCCAGTGACGTGGCGTGGCCGTGGTATGCATCCGGTGGCGAGGCCAGGTGCTTACGGCGAGAGGGACACCCAGGAAGGCGAAGAGGACGAGGCACACGGCCTTGATGTTCGTGCTTGCGGTGATGGCGTCCTGCACGTATCCGTGGTAGTCCTTGAGCGACCAGTAGCTGATCAGCGCGGTGGCCGCCATGGCGACGCACACCATGAAGTTGCTCGTCACCCACACCACCCTCGGCCCGAGCTTCCGGCACATGGGCTCGATCAGGAATGAGCTGAATCCTAGAATAATCTGCACGTACGGTTCACCAGCCTTGTGGTCAGCTATCTATTCCTACTGCAGGACAGAATTTGCAACGTCTGCCATCTGGAAATGAATGAAATGAGACTGAAACTTACCGAGTTGAGTAGCAGCCCGAATGCGCCTACTCTGACACCTTCGTTGAATGCCGAGATCTGAGCATTGCTGCCCTTTGGGTCGCCGTGGTAGATCTCACGGCCCATCCAGTCGGTGTCGTAGAGGATGAACGGGAACCACGAGAGCTGCAAGGACAATGGATCAAGCGTCAGTACAGAGTTCGCCATGGCCGTTTGATCCATTCAGAATCACTCTGAAACCAGTGAAATAGATAGCGCTCTGTATGGCAATGGCATACCCAGGTGAGGCCAGTTACGAGAAGCACGGACGGCATCCCGGGGGGCAAGTTCTTGAAGCCCTTCAACACTGCAAGTGGCCCGGTAGGTTCAGCTTCAACCTCGCCGTTTGCCTTCGTTGGGAGGTTCTCGTTTCCTCTGTATGGTACTTCCTTAGCGAAGATCAGGGTTACGGCCAAGCATATGACTAGGAACACCTGTTGAAAGACATAAAATGTGTCTGTATTTGCGCATTTTGTGGGAAAGAAAAATATTGCACGAATGTTTTCAAGGAATGGTAAAACTTACCACAGCCACCAGAAATGCACCTTTCAGGTTTGCACAGGCTTCACAGCAGGCATTTGTTTTGAGGAAGGGAAACCACCTGTATGTGATGATATCAGTGATTCAGACACGCATTTTCAGTAAATCAGTGACGATATCAGAAATTCAGAACGCGCATTTTCAGTAAACAAGTTTCCAGAATAGAAAACCAAATAAAGGTTTTATGTAGGAGTGGTGGGCTTACTTGTGCCAGTTGTTTGTGGAACCAGAGGAATAGCCTAGGATGTTTCCCAGCGCCATCCAAGAACAGAAGATTGAATTAGCTGCACTAGGCCCATGATGACCTGTTGAGCGAAGAAAAGTAATTGCAGATCAGATCTGTTCACAAAAGTCCACTTATGTCACAACAAGTACTAATACTGGCTAACCAACAGCTGTTAAAAAAAATCCTGAAATGAATTAGCCGAGAAAGTTACCGCACAAATCAGCCATCATAGCACGTGCTGGACCCTAACAGTTGGATGGAAAATGTCAGATTTACAATAGTGCGCTTTCCAAACTGCTTAATCTGAATTATTGATAGAAATGCACTCACTTGCACAGTATTGTTGGAAAAGTCAAGGAGCCAAAACCCCAGAACATATACAATTGCAGCATGCCAGCGAGGACCATGATAGAGACTGTATTGCACATCAAGTGTCAGATTAGTTGCTAATGATACTGATACAATACAAAGCAAAAGGTAAAGATATACTACTATGCGGCAGTAGCCGCCAGAGCAAAGCAGTTTGTTTACCTGCAATGTTCCTTTGTATCCCCTAGAGCAGCTCCGATGTCTGACGAAAAGCCAACAACAATGACCTACACAGCATGAACTGGAAAACATTAATCGGGAACATTGAAGAAAAAACAGGGAACAACTGTGACTATAAAGTTGCAGTTCCAGCTTCCTGGAAAAAGGTTCAGAGGTTCTCACAGCAAGGCTGATGAGAATACATCCTGTCAGGATAAATGGCCTCCGTCTTCCCCATCTTGCTGTACACCTATCACTGTACAGGCCAACCAACGGTTGAACCTGCAGGTAGAAGGAGAGAAATTCTTGGATAAGTACCTCAGTAATTAAGGTGAAAAATAACAGTAAAAGCAGATTACTGTATTAGAATCGAGTGGTTCCCGTGCTCACCACTAAGCCAGCAATAGGACCGCATAGCCACATGAATGAAGTGAGGGCATGTGAAAGCCCCAGAGTCTGCACACAGATACAGGTAAAATTCAGACATCAGTGATCACTGATCAGACATCAACTGTTCATATATAGGATGAGCATGTAACTAGTAGTTCATTCATACAGTTTAACTTCAGAACAACTAATTCAGTCTGTCTAGCGCTGCAAAGGAAAACTATGTAGTAGTACTTGTAACTGTTTATTCAGAGAAATCAGCCAGTGGTTCTGAAACTCTATTTCTTCCACGGTTCAGTTATGTTGTCATGAAACACTATTTTATTAGCTGGATGGTGCATGCTGACTTGTTGAGGTACTTGAGACCGGACCATATCTTTTTTTAATGAAAAAAACAGAGGGGAAAGGGAATATATCTGGCCTGAAACTAAAGCAGGTTCCTGTCTTTTAATCTGGCCATTCAGGTTGCAAGGTGCGGTTTGGCAACGTGCCAAATCAAACCTGTCAGATACGCCTGCACATGCACCAACCGGTTCCACGGCACTTGGCTCAACAAGGCTATGCCCTATGCACTACGGCAGGCAGCATAAACTTTATCCAAAGTTGCTCGCCGAACAGGCACGGATATAAATATTCCATTCGGACAATAATGAATGTTTTCCTTTTTCTCTGTGTGGACGGTCAATAAACAATTTGTTTTCAAACAATCAACGAAAGCTCTAGAACACTTAAATTTTGTTTGCCATATGGAAGGCAAGGATATACAGAAGGCATTTTTCAGCGTGGAGGGGCAGTAGTTGAGCTTTGTTCCTTACGTCATATATAACATGTTTATTATCCGCTAAAAAGATTAGGATCTAAAAAACTGTCGCTTTTCTATGCAATTGGATTGAAGCATAACATAACTTAACTTCACCCATCTTTTGGTTGTTCACATGGCAAAAAACTGTGTTCGGCTTTCTAGAACATCCTTTTCTATTATGTTCTTGGCCCTGAAACATTTCAAATCCGACATGATGGACCTAGAGCTTTTATTCTTCTTCTTCTTGTTATGTTAACAAGGAAAGTATGGAAGGTTGCAGTTTGTTAGGGAGGACCATACATAACTTGTGGTCTTTGCTTTGGAGCTTTGGACGGCGGGACAATGGTCGGCTATGGTGGACAGGTTTCCTTATCCGGCCGCCGGACGGGTTGTATGCTTCTGGAACTTCTGGCTGGACAGAGAATTCATTTGACGAGAGAGACACCGACCGACCATGCAGGCAGGCACCGTCTTCCTTCCTGCGTCTTTTCGGGAAGGCTATCTGCTATTCTGCTTCGGTCATGCTAGGGACTGAAGGAGTAGCTACTGGCACATACGAGGTGTCAGATGAAGTACAATACTGTATTAAATACTGGCACGTAACAATACTCCTAGTAGGCTAGTAGTACTGGCCTACTGTACGTCACACACAAGTCTGCCGTGCACAGAAATGTTTTGAAAGGATTGAGGCCACGTTTAGTTTTAAAAAAATTTCAAGATTCCCCGTCACATAGAATATTTGACACATGTATGGAGCATTAAATGTAGACGAAAAAAAACTAATTACACAGTTTGGTAGAAAACCACGAGACGAATTTTTAAAGCCTAATTAGCTAGTCCATTAGACACTAATTGACAAATACAAACGAAAGTACTATAGTAGTCAAAGCCAAAAATTTTCGCGAACTAAACACACCGTGACTTTTGTACGAAAGAAGAAGAAATTGTTCTTCAGAGCTCGAGGTTCAGACTAGCTCTACGCCTCTACGTGGTGGCAGTAACTGGTGCAGAGGAAAAGTAGGCAAAACACATATATTGGGTGGCGGAGCAGGAAATAAGGGAAGCAGGATTTTAGTTTAGTTTTCGGCAGCGGACAATTAATTTGTGGCCAAGGAGATGCATGATCGATTGATCGATCACCTGTGATGAAAGATGCATCGCGGTGCATCCAAACACGTACGCACGCGATGCATCCTTCACGAGTGATCGATCGATAGCTTCCAACATAATGTAAACAAAACCACCCACATCAAGTAGAAACAAAAGTGTATAGTAGCTGTCAGCGGCAAGTTTGGCCACACATGTACGTGCTGACGATTCTTATTCTCGGTGAACGTACTACTCTACCTTTTCCCCGTGAGTTTGACGAGACAAAGACAACTTGAAACATCCATTACATTACGGGTCATCGAAAAGCTACTATACCTTTTTCAAATTCAAACTACTACTCGATTACATATGTATGGGACCTTATTAGGTTCTATAAAATGGTTGAAAACATGCATCATGATCGCGGTATTATATATATGTAACCATCATTTGCGAGCAGAACTGTACGTATGTATGTATATACGCGAGCGTGTTCAGGTTCGCAGCAAGCGTATGTCGGCACACGGAGCTCGCCGTGCTGCCGCATACGCACGCACGCACGCACGCACGTACGTACGCGGACGCGGGAGCGCGGCGCACGTACGCCAACATATATAATATATTCGTTTTTATTTGATCTCGTACATGCACACGCATGCGCATGATGTTGGTGGTGACGAAGGATATGTAGGTACGACGTCTATATACCTGCACGTAGGGCGTCAGGAGGGAGAGCTGCAGCGCCCAGCCGTACTGCACGCCGCCGGCGACCATGCCGGCGAGGATGAGCCTGCCGAGGCTGATCGGCGCCACGTGGTCCGCCGCGGCAGCGCCGGCGCCGCGGACCCCCACCGACAGCTCCAGCTCGCCGTCGCCGCGAGCCATGGCGGGCGCGAGCACACGTACGGGACCTCGGTCGGTGCAACCACCACCGAGCTAGACGATCGCCCTGGGGCTAGGAGCGGTGGACGGAACCGGTCGATCAGGCGGCCGAGCGAGAGATTGTCGAATTCGAAGGGATCGGATTAACCAGAGCGCGGGGCCGGGGGAGCAACGAAGAAGAGAGCTTTGGGACGGAGGCGCAGGGCTCTCGGGAGACAGACGAAAATGGAAAGGGCGAGCGAGAAGGTGTGGGTGTGGGTGAGGAGGAGAGCGAGGTGCGCTGAGAGAGCGCGTGGAGTGAGGAGACGTGAGGTGAGGTGAGGTGTGGGTGTGGAGCTGGGGCGATGGAGAGGCATTTAAAGCCGTGGCGCGTTGCCTGTGGCGCGCGACGACGCCCGGCCCGGCCCACGGCCTGGCGTGCGCGGACCACGCTAGGCTATGCGATGCGATGCGAGCCCGCGGGCGGATGCGGCCACTCGTTCCGCCATCACTCCCCGGGGCACAGTTATTTACTCGGGCTGCATGCCTACGACATTGGCCCACAGCACAGCCCACAGGGACGCTGCAGGAGTGCCTGCCTGCCTCCTTATTATACAAATTTGGCCTCCCAAGTTTGGCAACTAAATGTGGCCTTGATTGAGCCTTTCCAATGGATATGCACGTATACAGAGCTTTTTTTTAATAGGATACAACCCTAGATAAATTGCATAGGAAAAAGTGTTGTCTTGGAAAATTGAAGATTATTGCGGGCTAAATAAATCTACAAAAGGTATGTTTGAATGTAGTTTCGTGCCTTAGGACACTAATATAGAAAAAAATACTATCAAAGCTGCTTGTACTATTCATTTTCTTTGTTAAGATGCATCTTATCTTACTGTAACTAACGGAGGTTCACAACGGAGCTCCACATCAATCATCACAAAAATACTACATTGATAAATCATACAAATTTAAAACAACAACATCCTACCATCAATTTCATTGACTCTAATCATCAATGACAATAGCTACTCCATCAACCCTTGTTCTAGCATGGTTCAAAATTTGAGCTAGATAAGTACTAAAAATTATATATATAAATTTAGTACATACAACTAATCACAATTGATTGTATTTACTCTATCTATCATTTCGTAACACTATGGCCATTTGGGTACTCTATGATCTCTATCCAGATATCATACATTTATCAATTATTCTATATGTGTTTTTATCTTTTACATTGTACCTATGTTGGTTTTTATATATGTATTTAGTTGAAATTTTAGAGAGAAGGTTCCTACCAAAATACAATAGGCACTATAGTTTTAACTTAACACGTGGATAACAAAACACAACGACTTATAAGATCAAAGTTGAAAACTAAAATATAGATTCTGATTTCAACAAAGAGTGATACAATAAGAGGTGGCTTAAGCTTAGGTTTTAACTAAATACATACTAAAGACCCATATAGGAGTGCAATGCAAAATATGACAACAGGCAACACATATCACAATATTACAACTAGAAACCCCCATAGAGCCACCACAAAATGTGCTACAAAAAACAAATATTAGAAATCCTCGTAATACTCAAAACCTCTTCTAGCAAAAAATTGGGCTGACTTAAATCATCATAGAGAATAATAATCCATTCTATTTTCTAAAAAATGCTCACTTTTGTCACTATAAGAAATATGAATGACCTCTTAAATTTATGTCGAAAACTGCCAAACCTAAACTTGATTTTAAATTGTCTACCTATGACATTACGAGTTAATATAAAATAACCCAGTTAAAGTGCATCAAAATTACATACATTTGTTGTTACATAGAAACCACAAACTAAAATGTCCCTCAAATCGACATCTAAATTACCATTGCAAGCTAGTGTTGTTACGAAGATATTAAATAACCATAAAAATATAATATATATGTTTCTTACCCAATTATACCGCCATTAAATATAGATACTATGTATACCAAGTACCTTAGTAACAACAGTTTTGGATGATCCTTAAAATCATTTAAAATTGTGTTAAAATTCTATAACAATAAATTTTATAAGGTTTTACTTTACATAAGCTTATACATTTTGACATATCAATACTGCTAATCTAATTGTAAGCACTCTACTTTATAATAGAACAACACTGCTGCACATATAATTCTTTTACATAGGAATTTCAACATCTTGAGCACTTGTTTATGCCATTGTAGAAACTAAGAGTGGAGTCTAGGACCAAGAATCTTTTTTTAATGACACACAAATGAGAATTTTTATAAAAGATAAAAAAATAAAGCATTATATTTTGAACTTGACACGACAACTAATAGTATCAAAATTTGGAAGTCAAAATATCAATTCACGAGCTGGAATGTAACAAGATATGATATATCTTAAGTTAAGATTTAAGCTAAATGCACATTAAAAACCCATAGAAGTGCAATGTAACGATGAAAATAGATATAAGTAATTGATATATTTATCACAACAACAAAAAAGAAATTATAGAGCATATAAATGGGTATTATGTTAGAAAATGAATACAAAGAGATTAAAGATAATCAATTCTAATTATTTGCAGGTGCTAATTTATTCACTAAATTTTTAATCCTTATGTACCATAAGCCTCTAGGCAGTGCTGGAGTAGAGGTTGATTGGCTAGTTAATAATTAATAAATGGTATAGCCCTCCCCATTAAGTGCTAACTAATTGATGTTTGATTGGTTAAACATAAAATGTAGCCACATGGCTTTCGTCCATAGCAAAGCACAAACATGAAACATGTTTCCTCATATAGAGTAACTTAAAAATCTATCATGATCGAATAAAAATCACAAAGCATAAATGCAGTATGTATCGTGTTAGAAAAAGATGTACAAAGAGATAATACAAGGATAAGCAATTTGATTACTTATATGGAATAAATTTATCTACAAACTTTTAATACTTATGTCTCATGAGATATTTAGAGCTAGTTGTTACATATATAGCCTACCTAAGAATATTGAAAAGTTTAGAATATTGCTCCTTTTCTTAGTTAATAAGAATACCAAAAGAAAAAGTTATTTCTGATAATAAGCATCTAAGTGTATTTAATGGAGGCAATCCAAAAAAGATGAAACAAAATATCTTAAAAAATGCTAAGTTGGGGTAGGCCATTTTTGCAAAAAGAAAGGAGCCTAATAGTTTATGACGATCTATATTCCGTTGCTAGTCGCAAGTTAATGAAATGAAGTGGATATGGATAGGGCCAAAAACTTATTATTCGTCGTTAATATAATGCGGAAGATAGCATCATCATGGCCATCCTTCTGTGAGACCATTGATCGAGAACGTTAAGCGCGCTTGATCAGTGGAGGAATAATCTGACGCAGGCAGCATGGTCTGAAGCCTGGCAGCGAATTTTAGAGGCCTCGGACCCTGCAGCAGTTGCATCACTTGCATGTAGTATGGACCAGGGTGAAAATGATGGCTGCAAATGGACGATTCGTTTGGTTTTTACCCGGGGCCGGAAGTCCTGACTAGTAAGCTAGGACTTGAGGTTTTATCTGGAACCGGAAGATCCATGGACATAGGAAGAGGCCACGACATGCGCTTGCAAAGAAGAAAACGATGCTTGAAGGTGTTGCCATCGTCGGCCCCTATTAGTGACAGGCAAAGACGACTTCTTCGTCTAAATCCCTCTACCGTCAACGCTGGGTCCTGGGACCATGAGCCATGAGGACCACAGTCATGCGCTGCAACACGTAGCCTGTAGTCTTTAGAGTCGACCGAGGGCTCGGCTATGGCCATTGCCTCGGTAATTTGGATAGGATCCGGTTTTTTTTTTTTTTTTGGATAGGATCCGGATGGATTTTTTTTTGATAGGATCCGGATGGATATTGCTTACATTATATTCGTTTTATATATGTTTTGTAGAATCAGAGTCGATATGATATGAACATTATTGTCAGAAACTAATATGAATACCAATTTGTCTCAGTTACAAATACTAATAGATGTGCAATACGGATGAGTTGGATCGAGACAATATCGTCCATAAATATTTCTTCAGACATTGAGCAAAAAGCAGCAGTCATATATCACATGTTTATTTTCAAATTCTTCAAGATACTTTAGTAAAATACCAAAATATTATAATTTCTTGAATATTGAAATCATATGTTTAAATTTTAAGACAAAAGGCTCAAATTTAAAAACTTCCGCAAAAGAAAATCGTAATAACCAGATATTTGCATGTTTCTTAATATATTTTGGGCTTATTAAAATATTTCAGTGAAGAACTTACTCCGTAGTTCGCACTCCCGCATATACTTTAGAAAAGGATAACCAACTCTACTTCACTGACCCTTTTTTGGCTAAAATTTATCTTGGCTACCTTGGTCTTCCAATCCACTCTTCGTTAGTGGAGTCACCACCCGGCGACCCTAGACGACCACTTGTGCTCGTCGAGAAGTGCAAAGTAAAGTTTTCTCTATATCCACGAGGAACACCGTATTTTTCTAGATAAATATTTTTGTCTAACAAGAATCGCTCAGGCTTCTAAAAATTTCTGCTTCCGCTACTGTCGCTCTTAATGGATATCTGATTTAACTATCTGAATCTAATATCCTGAAGATGATGCTTTTCTTGTATTCGTATCTGATATCTGAAAAAAACTATCCATATATGTATTCGTATTTAATATCCAATAAAATGTCTAGATATAAAAACATGGTACCTAAATCACTCTTAGACTCTCTTCAGTCGACCGGATGGTTAGAAAATATCCATACCGTTTATACTCCTAGCTTGCAAGTCAATGAAGCGAATTATTCTATACCTCTATGTCTCCACAGGTATGTAGAGCCCTGGTTGCCCGTTGTCGACAGTGGCACAGTGCTGTGGAGTGCACAACCACACGTTGTGTGATGATGCCACCGTAAGTCCGAAACACGAGCCACCAGTGGCGAAGCTAGAGCAAATTAGAGGATAGTGCATTTGCCTTATAAATACATAAACTTGAGCTATAATCATGGTGAAAAATTGATTTACTCAATGGTGTTTAATTTTTCGTGGGTGCATGTGCACCCACTGCCTTGTAACTGCGAGCCACCCCCGCAAAGGCCATGGCAGATTGGCCGCCCCTAGCGCGCCGAGGACAGATCAGCCTATACATTAGAGATACTCGTAGATGTTGTCTCTACTCTAATACAGCCCAAACGGGAGGCGCCGCTCCGGCCGGCCGAGATGAAGCCGAATCCAGTTCGATCTCCTGCATGTGGGTTTGCCCCGCCACCTTCCACCTCTTGCGGCAACTGATGAGGAGCGCCCATGTACCTCACTACGTGAAAAGTTCACAATAAGAGCCAAGGCCATTTCACTGTAAGGCCGGCTGGTGATTGAGCCGCCCTTATAGTGGGCTGGCCATGGCCCAGTGTGCACCGCAAACCAACCGCTCTTACAGTGCCCACTGTAAGAGGGGTTGGTGTTACCAGCCGCTCTTACAGTGGGGGTGATCAGTAAGGGCGGCTGGTGATCCAACCGCTTATCCAACCACCCTTATAGTGGATGACTGTATAAGTGGTTGTACCCACCTTCTTCCTCCTCGAGCCACTCACTCCATCTCGCAAAAAAAGTTGGGAGGCCTTAGGCTCATCTCAAAAAATTGTTCTACTAAGAGGAGAGGTTTTCAACTCAATTCCGTTGGTGAAGAGCTTGTAGGAGGTAAGAAAATGCTATTACCACCCTTTAATTGAAGTTTTAGTGGTTGGTTAGTGAGCAAATTAGAGCTTTATTTTCTCTCTCTTTCATGGTGCTTGCTTTGTTTGGAGCAAATTAGGGCTTAGTTTTGAAACTATTAGTGTAGATTAGTTGTAGAAATGAGCTCACACTTATTAGTTGCTCTTGCATAATTTTTTTGAGATTATTACACCCTAGTTTCATGCATGGAGAAATCTATTTCTAGATTTAGGGTTACAACTTTTTTATTTTGTAATTCTTGTTTTATGAAATTGAAATGGGGTTGGCATGAAAGGTAGTGGGTAAAATAATAATTGGTGGTAATTGTTCTATTTGTAATCATATATTTCTACCATTAGATATATTGTCTTTATAAATATTTATATATGTATTAAGAGGCAATTATTATATTAATTATTCTAAACCATGGATTTTTATAATTGTTCTCTAGTTATTAATTATGAATTTGATTTCTTTAGTGGAGAGCTTGTAGAAGGTAATAAAATGCTATTCCAAGCCTTTAATTCAAGTGTTAATGGTTTGTTTATGAGTAAATTAGAGCTTTGCTTTCTCTATCTTCCATGGTGCTTGCTTGAGCTTTATATAGAGCTAATTAAACGCTATTTTTGAAGCTATTAGTATAGATTAGTTAGAGAGAAATGAGCTCACACCCTTTATATTTAGTCGCTCTTGCTTGATTACACCCTAGTTTTTTATGTGTGTTTCATGTAGAGGTATTTCTACATCTAGGATTTTATTTTCATTTTGCAATTAATTCTCAAGTAATTATTTATCAATTTGATTTCTTTCATGTATTTTCTTTTGTTGTTTTCTTTTTAAAAGATGGAGTACACGAAGTCTTGGATGTATGGTTGGTCAAGAATCGATAATGGTTTCCATGAAGAGGTGGATAAATTTATTGAAGCCGCAAAGAAGCATGCATCAACGTTGAGATATAATAAAGATACAATTATTTGTCCTTGCAAAGATTGCAAGAACCGTATTGCATTTGCAGATGTGGATATCATCAAATCACACCTGATTATGCGAGGGTTTGTTCTGGACTATACAGTGTGGATTCATCATGGTGAGACAGTGGTTGTTGATGACGACAACAATCAACAAGAAGAAGACGCGCTTCTGTACCAATACACAAATGAGATTGATGAAGACATAGGCTATGACCCTAGCAATGAACAAGGTGCTGGCTTTTGCAATCAACGATGTGCTGATGATGCTGGGGCTGCCGAAGTTGATGGCGGAGCACGTGAAGGGGGTGAAGATGATGGTGACCATTTGGAGGACATGCTTCGGGCCATTAGACCAGAAATATTACTATAAAAGAGAGGTCTACAAAATATAGAGAGGGTGAAAACAGCGTCGAAGGAGACTGTGTATGGTGTTGAGAAGGGCTGTCCGACACAATGGACACCGCTCCACTTTGTGCTTGAGCTATTCCTGCTGAAGGCTAAGTACGGTTGGTCCGACTGCAGTTTCGATGATCTGTTGAGTCTCCTATCACGGGTGCTGCCAATGCCAAACTTAGTCCCCGCAAACATATACCATGCCAAGAAGGTTATAAATCCATTGGTAATGGGTGTTGAAAAAAATCCATGTATGCCCCAACCATTGTATCCTTTTTCGTGATGATACGTTCAAAGATCTGGACAAATGTCCTCGATGTGGGGCCAGCCAGTATAAGGACAATGACCTTTACAGTGGAGGAGAAGCCTCTACAGGGAAGACGGTATAAGAATCTCAACCCCCAGAGGACGCTCCATCAGGCAATGACGCAAGGAAAAGAAGAGTTCCAGCCTTGGTAATGTGGTACCTGCCAGTGACCGACCGCTTGAGGCGTATCTTTCTGAACCCTAAGGAAGCCGCACTCATAACATGGTGGGACGACGAGCGCAAGGTAGATGACGATGTGATTGCACACTCGGCCGATGGTAGTCAGTGGAAAGACTTCGATGACAACAAACTATTCAGCTCAGACCCAAGGAATGTACAGTTCGCCTTGAGCACTGATGGAATGAATCCCTTCAATGTGAGGATGAGCGACCACAACACTTGCCAGTGATCCTGACCATGTATAACATCCCAACGTGGTTGTGTCAGAAGAGAAAGTATCTTTTTCTCACTGTTCTTATATCTGGCCCTCAACAAACAGGCATTGATATAGACGTGTTCCTCGAGCCTGTCATGCAAGAATTCAAGAGACTATGGAAGTTTGGGGAGACGATGTACGATACGTTCCGACAGGAGGACTTCACATTAAGAGCAATAAAGAAAAAGAGAGAGAGCATATACAGTAGTCTGTACAGACGGGATAGGAACGACGCACGAGCTGTCGTGATTTCACTTGCACCTACCTTGGGCTAAAACACCATTTATTTGTGTGGAGAGTAGTTGTTGTAGCACCTACAGGCCTGGTTTAGATCCCAAATTGGGATCCCTAAATCACTGCAGCGGCACTTTGTTACACTGTAGCATTTTGTTTTTATTTGGTAATAATTGTCTAAACATTGATTAATTAGACTTAAAACGTTTGTCTCGCAAAGTACAACAAAACTGTGCAATTAGTTTTTATTTCATCTACATTTAGTACTCCATACATATGACGGAATTTTGATGTGACGGGAAATCTTCTTTTTGCATAGTGAAATTTGGAGGTGAATACGAGGAACTAAACATGACCACAAGCTCTGGTTGGTTCTACAGTCTACAGCACTCAAGGATGCTCCAGTTCATCGTACGTGTATCCACTAACTATAGCGGCCACGTAGGTGCCAAAAACGCCAAAATCCAGTGCCAGGCATCAAATGCGGTGTGGTCACCTCGCATCACATGCATGGACACGCAGGAGCTCTTGGATCGTTTCTCCCTCTCCTTCCCTCTCTTTTGGACGCACACCAACCTGTCGGTTCCAATTCCAATAGGTCTTCCGGTTCGGTTCAGACTTCAGAGCTTTGTTCTTCTTGGATCACTTGCAGCGATTGCGTTTCTGCAGTGCTCGTTGCAGCGTACAATAATCGACAACCTGTACGTAGCCGTTATATTCTTGATTGATATACTTGTACGCTGTCTATACACTGGTACAATAGTCGTAGTTGGTTGTCTTTTTTGAAAGCCAAGTCCTTTCTGAAATCCTGTAGCTGTTGTTGGAGATATGATGCCTGACGAGTTTTCTGACTTTGAGAACGAACACTGGCGTCTAGCTTCAGAAAGGCGGTGTTCTTTCTGCTCGGAGATGGAGATCGATATATTCGTAGATAGATAACATAACAACGGGATGATATGGTGGTGGCCTGTGCAGCTAGCTGTCCTGGGAGCGGGAGGGCATATAGAGCTATAGGGACGACGACGAGATAAGCGAGGGCAATATATATGGGATATGTATATATAGACAGATAGATAGATAAAAAGATATATCCATCCAACGCACGCATGCGTTGCAATTGCAACCAAATGGAATATGGAAGGCTAGCTATAGTACCTTGGTATCCGCATCTAGCTCAAAGTGGATATCAATCATGCACTCCTTGTTGAGAGAGAAGGAGGGCGCGGGCGGAATTCGAAACGGAATAATGAGCAGTCGGCATGAGCTTTATTCAAAGCGCTGGGAATTTGGGATCGATGATGGATTGATTTCGAAAAGCTGATGCAGAGCACCGGATCCATACCGGCGAGATTGGACGCGAGGATCGCCCCGCTGGCCGGGTCTCTTGGATTTTTATTACGTACAGAAACCTGATGCCAAGTTAAATTTGTTCCCTGCTGGACCGGGATTATTTTCTTCCTCCATCCTCTGCAAACAGATCGACAGAGAAATGTCATTTGGTCACCATCCGTTCCCATACTCCCATTGCAGCGGCGCCGGCCCGGCCGGCCGCTTTCAGCGGCACTGTTACTAGTGCATTGCTTCAATTCGTACCATTGTGAATATGCAGTTATGCACTACTAGCTAGTTTGCCATGATTCATGCATGGCAAATGGCATATAAAGTATGGGAGTTCGTTTTCCAACACAGGAAAGAATGTTTTTTTATCCCTTCTTCCTTCTGGCTAGCTTCCACGAATGGCGGATCACAGGAGCAAGGAACATGCCAAGTTTATTTGTTCCCTGGAATTCGCCCAGCAAGTCAAACCAGATTGAAACTGCTCATGCATGGACATGGCGCCATGGCGGACCGATGATGGGCGATCGGATGATGTATGGACGTCCAACTGGTGGGCTGGTCAACCACATCGTCCATCATACATCCGTGCATGCATCTCTCTGTGTTTCGTACTCCAACACAGAGGATCTGAATAATTCTGATGTGGAGGGTTTTCGCTTCCCGAGGCTATCCGGCGGCCGGTTTCCAGTACCGAGGCCGGAGTTTAAATCCGATCCGCCTGACGGGGCCCGGGCCGCCGTGGACGGACGGGATAAGGAAGAAGAACGTGATGTGGCCGGAACCTAACTGCAGGGCTACCTAGCTACCTGCCTGCACTGCCCATGCATGATGGGCCATCGCCGATATAGCTAGTCTTAGGCGCTAAGCTTCTGCTGCCCGCGGTAGCGCGTGTGCTCGGCGCGCGCCGGCATGGCGGCATCGCCGATGGGCCAGCGGGCATCTCTGCGGCTCGATCATGATCTCCATCGCCAGTCCGTTCACGCGCACAGACGGCGCGCCTCATTGGCAGCACCAGCCACCAGCCACCGGCCAGGCTGCCCCGCTCCATAATTAGATGCCCGGCGGCCGGCGCACACGGCTGACCGGCAGTGGCAGACTGGCCTGATCTCACTCTCCCGATAATTGGATGCCCCGCGCACGCACGAATGCTGTGCAGCGCAGTGCGGGCGCCTGTCGTCTCTGCGGCCGATCCGATTCCTTCCAGACGGCGGATTGTTCAGTGCACGGCACACGGCGGCTGTGGCGCGCGCGGCGCGGTCATTTTCGGATCGGACGGGAGGTGCGCGAATTCCGGTATAAGTACTGTGTGCGCCCCCCCATAGCTTAGCTTTTTTTTGGTTTTTGATTTCTGGGATACTTATACCAAAGGTGCCTACTGCGACGACGACGTACGCCGGTACGCGCGCTAGCACCTCAAGTTTACAAGTATTTTTTTTTCTTTTTCGCATTTTGGTTTGGATCCAAGAGCTGCTAGCGCGCGCGGAATAAAAAATGTCACTGCCATGCAAGTATATGTGTGGAGCATTTGAGTTTTCGCTGTAATGCGGGGCACTACTTGAGAGTATTCCGCTACTCGCATGATAATGAGTGAGGAGATAATTCAGAGCACGTGTTCCATTCCACTGATTCCAAGCCGACAAGCCGTCATCATGATGACTCTGAAGCGTCTAATATGTGGTACTCGTAAAAGCGGGTTAGTGCATCTCCAACAACTTAGAAAAAATCACTAGGTAAATCTTGAGTTTTAGCAAGTTGCTAATTTATTTGGCAAGTGAAAAAAAACCTCTCTCCAACAACTCCTTAAAACTCACTTGCCAAAATGAAGAAGCCCGCTAACGAACGAAGAGGCCCGCTAAGCGAACGAAGAGCCCCACTAGCGAACGAAGAGCCCCGTTAACTTTTCTCGTCACAACGGCTGCCCGCGCTCGTCGCCGGCGCCTCACCGGCGGCCGCGGCACCTCCTCCCCTCGCCGGCGTGGAACAGCAGCACTGGCGGCGGTCCTCCTCGCTCCGGCCAGCCCCGCCCCTCGGCTCCAGCCCCGAGGCCGTCCCGGAGCGTCGCCGAGGCCCCGAGATCGGGATAGCAAGTCCTTTCCGCGCGCGTATTCTTCCGCGTGCGAGACCGGTGAATAGCAAGTGCGGATAAATAGCAAGTTGTTTTTTTGAGGAGTTGTTGGAGAAGGAATTTTGTGTTTTTGCCAAAGTTATAAGAATAACAACCTGTTTTAAGGAATTGTTGGAGATGCTCTAAGGGTGTGTTTAGTTCGTGAAAAATTTTAGCTTTGGCTACTATAACACTTTTGTTTGTATTTGTCAATTAGTGTCCAATCATAAATTAATTAGGCTTAAAAGATTCGTCTCATAGTTTTCTACCAAACTGTGTAATTAGTTTTTTTTCTTTCATCTATATTTAATATTCCATGTATGTATCAAACATTCGATGTGACGGTAATCTTGAAAATTTTTAGAACTAAACATGGCCTAAGCGTTGAGCACGCCGAGGTAGCACCTACGTGGGCAAAAGTGACGGGCATTACTCATGAGAGACACGTCGGCATTGAATTTTTAGTGGCGGTCGCACGGACGTAAGCAAGGCACATTGCATGTATGTTTGGATTTAGGAACGTGGCCACACGGGCTATCCTGGCCAGTAGAGGGCGGGGAGGTGGGGAGACTGGTGCCGGCAGGGCCGGCAGTGGTTGAAGGCCACTACCGAAAACCAGGACTTTGCCGAGTGCTTAGGCTCAAAGTAATATTTTGTCGAGTGTCACACTCGATAAAATAAAGCACTCTGCAAAGCTAGCTTTGCTGAGTGTCAGGCACTCGGCAAACCCTACACTCCACAAAAGGTGGCTCGATGTCACGGCGGCCACCTGCCGTCAAAATTTGCCGAGTGCCCAACGGCCGGCACTCGGCAAATTTTTTTTATTTTTTAAATCTATTTTGTGGAGTGTCATCACATAGGCACTCGACAAAATTTCTTTAAAAAAAACAATATTTTGCCGTTGTTTTTTTAACAATTTTGCCGAGTGTCGCCACCCTAACACAAGGCAATTTTTTTTTTATTTTTTTAAAAAACTTTTTTGTCGAGTGCTAGGCCCCTGGCACTCGGTAATTTTTTTTAAAAAAACTATTTTACCGAGTGCCTTAGTATTACCCTCTGCAAAGTATACTTTATTTTTTAAAAATCAATTTTGCCGAGTGCCCCCTGGCACCGGCACTCGGCAAAGTAATTTTTGCCGAGTGTTCCCTGTGGCACTAGGCAAAATATTTTTTTTTGATTTTCTGCCCGAATTTTTTGTGTAGCCTTTTGACGGTATTTAAAACTCTATTTTAAAAATTGGTGCAATTTTGAATTTTTTAATATATTCCATTAGTTTATTTCGCTTCGTTGATTTTTTTTGAAATATTTCAAATTTGAATTGCAGGTACATGAAATAATGAATTTTAGTGATTCAAAAAATGATAGGTCTGGGTTTTTGGCATATGACGTCGCAGCTTACTCGAAACCTTCTCAATTTTTTACCACGGCCTCCTTGACACGATGCCTCAACAAGTTTCATAATTTTCGGACTTTGTTTGGATTTTTTATAATTTAAAATCACTTTTCCCGCAACTAACTCGGCATGTTGCGTCAACGAGATGCTCGATATTTCATGTGAGCTCCTGGATACGGCCTCAACATACACCAAATACCACGACTATTATTTTTTGAATCACTAAAATTCATTATTTCATGTACCTGCAGTTCAAATTTGAAATATTCCAAAAAATTCAACGAAACGAAATAAAATAACGAAATATATCAAAAAAAGTCAAAATTGCACCAATTTTTAAAATGGAGTTTTAAATAATGTGGGAAGGCAACACAAAAAAAACTAGGGTCAAAAATCAAAAAAAATTGACAAGTGCCGCGGGGGGCACTTGATAAAATGGTATTTGCCAAGTGTCATCCCCTGGGGCACTCGGCAAACGTTTATAAAAAAATAAGGAAAATCCTATCTAAAGCCCGCCAGCCCAACCACCCCTCCTAACCCTAACCTCGCCCGACACCAGCACCCCCGCCCCCGACACCGCCCCGCGTCGCCGCCCCCGGCCGCGCCCCCGCTACGACCCCGGCCCCCGCGCCCCGGCCGCGCCCGCCGACCATGCGGACGGCCGCGCCTCCGGCCGCCCCGCGCCGCCCCCGACCACGCCCTTGCTGCCTGTGATGAAGGAAGAAGGAAGAGGAGGAAGAGGGTGGAAGAAGAAAGAGGAAGGAGGAGGAGGAGGGAGGAGAAGGGGAAGGAGGAAGAAGAAAGAGGAGGAAGAAGGATGAGGTTCCCCGGCCATCGCCTCATGTCGTTCGTCATGTTCGCCACCGTCTTCTCTGCGTGGCATCCCCATCGACGCACGTGCTGCGACCAGGTATATCACCCCTTCTCTGGTTATCGGCTCGTGTCGTTCTGGTTATCAACCTTCGTGTCGTTGTGACTGTCAGCCTTCATGTCGTTGTGATTGTCGGCCTTCGTGCCATTGTGAATGTTAGCCTTCTTGCCGTTCTTTTTGTAGGTTTTGAAACCTTCCTGTGCAGAGGAGGTTCTGCTAAAATTTTTAACTTATAGTTTTATATTTCTTCTTTTGCAGAGATGAGCCCGTCAGAGGTGACCCGGAGGACCCTTTATCGTGTTCGTCGACATCATGGGTCTACCTGCACTGCGTCGCCTCGCCACTGCCCCGGTAGCCTAACTTCACCGCCCCCTAGGTATAACCCCTCTATCAGTATCATGGTCTTAGGTCACGTATACCTGTTAGATGTATCCCATCCGAAAGAGATACGGTTGGAGGTATACAGGTCTTTGCATATCTGCGATCGTATCTGTTTCGGATTGTCCACGTTTTTTGGACAGCCCGTGGATGCGTAGATGGGTTAGTTTCCATGGTTCGCTCCAGTCCAAGATGGTGTTTCGGCATCATCCCCTATTGTTCTCTGGATACACACTCTCTCTTGTAGGACGTGTATTGGGAGAACAGCGGGGAGGTGCTGCCGAAATTCCGTCTCGGATAGGAGTGGAGCATAGAAACTAACCTCATCTACGAATCCACGGGTGGGATTAGGACCTATCCTCACCTATTAGAGAGTAGAGACACCTCGTAGATGTAATTGTCTGGTCACTCATGTCTGTTGATACGTCTGTTAAAGGATGGAGGACCGTGAGTGGATGTACACGCTCCGGAGAGACGAGTACGATTTCGACCTGATGTTTATAGTCAAGGTTGAAGAGTTCTTAAAGCATGCATTTGGCGAGAGTGCTGGAGGCCATTCTCTAGTGGTTTGTCCCTGCAGCGGTTGTGACAACATGAGAAGGAAAGATAGGTTCACCATGGGTAGACATATTGTGAAGTCTAGATTTACTCTGGGCTACCACCGGTGGATCCACCATGGTAAAGCCGATCGTATCAGGGAGGAGGTGATCAAACCATGGGTTGAGGCTTTCGATGATGATGCCGGGGTACCTGACATGATGGATGACTTTCACCAAGCTCAGTTCACTGAATACCATGAAAAGGAGGAGATGGAGGCTGCCGCAGATGCCTTCTACCTAATGTTGGACTCGGCACAGAGACCCCTTCATGAGCGTACTAATGTTTCTCAGCTGGATGCCATTGGTCGCGTAATGGGGTTGAAGGCCGAGTTGAACCTAAGTCGAGAAGGCTTCGACAAGATGGTGGTCGTGTGGAGCGATATGCACACTCGGACCAGCCGATGTCAGAGTTCATGGCATGGGCTGTGTCCCACATGGGCCCGGTGAAATCTGGTGTTGTCTTCAATCCGGATGCCCCTGCGAGGCTTACTCTGACCCCCTAAAAGCCCAAGTTTGGTTTTGATAATTAATGACACCAAGTTGCTAATGCCATGTGTTAAGTGTTTTGAGTTAGGTATAAGCAACACATGTGAGGAAGGTGTATCTGGCAAGGAGTGGTGGCCACAAGATCACAAAGAGATGGTACATGGACATGAAATGATGATCATGGTGGAGATGCACATAAAATGAAGGACATGATGATTAAGTGGAGAAGAAGGATCTAAGAGCGCAAGGCAAAGGTATAACCATAGGGTTTTCCTTTTGTCGGTCTAAGATGAGTAGAGAAGTGATTGACCGGGTTTAGGATACATACCCGACTATCAAGAGGGGCAATCACGGTTAGCTCGGGAATCAAGTGCCACTAGATCAATGTCTTGAGCATATGCATTAGGATCTAGTAGAGAGCTAACATAACACCGTGAAAAATGTTTGTGAAATGCTAACACACATGCACATGGTGGTGTACACTTGGTGGTGTTAGCACATTTGCGAAGGTGATGGAGTTTAAACGGTAGAGAGGGGTTTGGGTTCCTATCTCTCTCCCACTGAGCTTGCGAGGTGGGATTCGGCGCTTTATGGGAAGTGAAATGCCTATTTTCTACTGCATCGGAAGTCGAAAAAGAAACGAAGGCGAACGGTGGTCACTGTGGTGACCGGACGATGCACCGGACGTGGTCATGGTTTGACCGGATGCGTCCGGTCAGTTCTCAGCAGCTGTCAGGCACAGGTGCTAGGGTTTGCAACCGGTGCGTCCGGTCCATCATGGGACCGGAGTGTCCGGTCAGGCACCTAGAGGGGCAGAGCCGGTCGTAGAGCTGACCGGACGCGCGGCGCATCTGGTCACGTGCGATCGGACGTGTCCGGTCATGGTGGGAGCTTATAGGACTCCGGCCGAACGCCAGCTGCAGCGCGTCCGGTCACGGCAATGGTAACTTCTGGTGCGCACTGTTCACGCTTGTCCTGTAGTGACCGGACATGTCCGGTCAGCACGTTTTGAACTGTATCGTCCGGTAACGGCTAGCTACGTACCCCTTCGCTATAAATAGAAGTTGGCCGGGGTTTGAGGGAAACTCTTGCACATTTTGAGACCTAGAGACATCCTTTGAGCTAGAGAACAACCCCTCCACTCATCTCTTTGTTTGATTGCACATCTTGAGTGAGATTGAGTGAGATTCAAGTGCATTGCTTGAGAGTTACATTCTAGAGGCACTTGATCTTCAAGTTGCTGCGGATTTCTTGTTACTCTTCTATGTTTTCCGACACGGTAGATGGCTTGGAGCAGCGAAGGTGATTGAGCTCACAATTGAAGATTGTTGGAGCCCTCACCAAGTGTTGTAAGAGGTTCTTGATCCTTCCCCGCGGGAGTTCACAAATTGGATACTCTAGTGAAGCTCGTGGCTTGGAGGATCCCCATCTTGTGTGCGGTTGTGCAGCGCCCGCCGAGGGCTCGACTCTTGATAGTCGATTAGCCCGTGAACCGACAAGTGGGTGCATCGCCACAACGAGGAGTAGCTTGCCGGGAAGCAAGTGAACCTCGGTAAAAATCTTGTGTCATTTCTTTGCCAAGGATTTCTCTTGTGGTTGATCATTGTGATTGATTCTTCGAGTGCATTACTACTCTACATCGTTGGTAAAAGAATCGAGTCACTTGCTCTTTACTTTCTTGTACTAGTCCTAGTGTAGGTTGCTTAGTGTAGCCTTTATCACATAAGAGTAAGTAGCTTAGTGACTTAGTCTTGTTTGTGTGTATTAGAGATCATAGCCTTGTTTCTCTAGAATTGTATAGGTGACTTGCATAGTGTAGTTGAGCTAGTGCTAGAATTAGCTTAGCCATCTTTTATACTAACGTGGTTGTTTAGTGAAGCTTGTAGATTTTTAAATAGGCTATTCACCTCCTCTAGCCATTTGGACCTTACACCCCCACCGTCCACGCTAAGGTCCGAGACTATGCGGAGGCGGTTCGGGTGCTCCATGGCTCAGAGCATAATCTGAGCACTGAGCCCCTTGAGATAGAGGTGATCATGAGGCTGGGGCAAGGCAGGAAGCATAGGCGGTCATGGATTGCAGACGGCACCAACTCCTCGAGCTATGCACCCTCTCTCTCCGACATGAGGGCACAGAGCATGTCTAGAAGCCTTCCCATACGTGCACGGCCTACTGCAACACTGTCGCGGGTCAACAAACTTCAGGTAATTCCAGTTTCACTCATCGTACATTGAACTTTATACGCATTGATCAGATTTGCAATACTGAAACATGTGATTGAAACACTGCAGGCCAAGCTAGCAGAGACAAAGGATGCGCTGGCAAAGACAAAGGATGTGCAAGCGCTCCTGACCGCTCAGCTGGAGGCCACGCAGAAGCAAATGGCAGACATGTTCCAGATCATGCAAACCATCAAGCAAGCATCGGGTGTCCAAGTGCAGATGCCAGCTCCAGTTCTGGTTCAACAGTTCACACCTGTGAGTATGCCTTCATGCCATTGGGATTGTCGACCTTCGTACCGTTGTTTTGTCGACCTTCGTGCCGTTGGGATTGTCGGCCTTCATGCTGTTATTTCTTGCAGGTTGGAATCCTCCCCGTGCAGGCGAGGTGCTGCCGAAATGTTTCAATTTTGAGTCTAACACATGCAATCTCTTCTTTTGTGCAGCCTCCGTCGGCGGGTTCAAACAACCCCACTGTCGTGTCACCGAGAGCTGATCCCGTCAACCCTACACTGCAGTCCGGTCCGTCACCGCAGTCTGAGAGAACACAGTTGCACTCTCCGCCACCGCAGTAGGGATGTTGAACTTTGTGATGTTGAACCTATAATAATAAACTTGTAATGTTAAACTTTGGAGGATTTGTGATGGATTTATGAAATTATGCGTGTGCTTTTGATATATAATGCATGTTGGTGATATATATATAGGGAGAGTATACTCTATAGCTAGCTACAAAATAAGTTATTTTTGTAGCCACCTCTATTTACGATAATTTTATATACTAATTTATGATAATGTCAGTATATATTTATGGTAGTTGAATTACAATAACACATGGGGATATTTACCATAATGTTACAGTAAATCATATAGTAAGGAGTTACTATAATCTCGTAAATTAGTATAGCAATTATCGTAACTTAAAGTGGCTACAGAATAAGTTATTTTGTAGCAAGCTATAAGGTAATAGTTATATATATATATATATATATATATATATATATATATATATATATATATATATATATATATATATATATATATGTAAAAAATATAAAAAATAGCAATTCTCAGGGTCTTTGCCGAGTGCCTGGGCAGGGGGCACTTGGCAAAGTATGTATTTTTAAAAAGAAAAAGAAAAAATCTTTGCCGAGTGTCGGACCTGGGGCACTCGGCAAAGTAATGTTTTTTTTAAAAAAAGGGAAAACTTTGCCGTGTGTCGGGCCTGCGGCACTCGGCAAAGTAATGTTTTTCTTAAAAAGGAAAAAACTTTGCCGAGTGATGGGCCTGCGGCACTCGGCAAAGTAATGTTTTTTTTAAAAAAAAGGAAATTTTTTTGCCGAGTACCGGGCCTGTGGCACTCGGCAACGTGTTTAAAAAAAGAAAAAACTTTCCCGAGTGTCGGCCCAGGGACACTCAGCAAAGTTTAAAAAAATAAAAAAAACATTTTGTCGAGTGCTGGGCGGGCACTCGGCAAAGTAACCGGTAACGTCTGATGGAGTGACGGCGCAAATATTTTGCCGAGTGCCCCGATAAAAACATTCGGCAAAGTCCCTTTGCCGACAAATATGTTGCCGAGTAGACTTTACCGGGTGCTACACTCGGCAAAGCCTTTGCCGAGTGCAAAAGGCTCTTTGCCGAGTGTAAAAACACTCAGCAAAGTCCTGGTTTCCAGTAGTGAGCAGAGGTCCAGGCGACGATGGCGGCCCCACACGCGGAGGTCAAGGCCACCGGAGCCAAAGCTAGGGTGGCGGAGGCCATGGGTGGAAGAGGTGGACGGTGCAAGCGACGCCACGCGAAGTGCTGGAGAGAGAAATTGTTGAAAAAATTGTTCCAATGGGACCCACGAAGCACCGATGGCCAGATAAACCGTGCGACCACACATACGTGCGGGCGTGCCTTTCTATGGATCTTAGTTTTGTTTCGTCGATTTTTACTGAGGGCTTCCTCAATGCTTGAGCTTGAAGTACTGCCACAAAGGCCATGTCCGCACCGATCCTCCATGTCACGGTGTATTGTAGCCCTGCAACACGTTAGAGTCTGTTACAGTCAAAAGTAGCAGGCAGGGGTTCAGAGTGTGTTGACTGCCGGACGGTGGCCTGCTCTGCAAAGCATAAGAAAAAAGGTAAGGGCTTGTTTAGTTGGTGAAAAAGTTTGGGTTCGGCTACTGTAACACTTTTCGTTTTATTTGGCAATTTATGTCTAATCATAGACTAATTAGGCTCAAAAGAAAGAAGAGAGACATCAGTATGGTTTCTAGGAATTTGCATTGGGAACTTGGGAGTCCTGGACCCTTCATGTCTATATGTATTCTTGCTTTGTGTTCAAGCTAACAAAGGTGTTAGTCCGCATCGGGCCTCACCTTAATGCCATGTCAAAAAAAACTAAGCCCACACTCATTCTTTCTCATGAACCATTTTGAAATTGCTAAATCCCCGGTCGCATAAGTTAAGGAGACAAATTAGAACGTGTTACACAATTCCAAAACATCATCATGACTCTGAAGCGTCTCATGAAGCGGGTTTAACACTACTACACAAATGATTTTATAAGGCGGTTCTATTTTACTAACGGAGGCGGACAGGCTGGTTGCCCGCCTCCTTAGTTGGAGACCGAGCCGCCCGCCAAGTGACTGCCTCGGTTAATCATTAACAGATGCGAGCGACATAAGGTGCCCACCTCGGTTAATGCTCGATTAATGGCAACCGTCTCTATTAATCCATTAACAGAGACAGGCACCCAATGAAGTCCGCCTCCGTTAATTGACCATTTTCGGAGGCGGTCGTTCTACGCGTCCGCCTCCGTAAATTGATTTACGGAGACATGCGTCTTAAGTTGTCCGCCTCGATTATTGATTACACCAAAAAAATAATTCATAAATTTTTTTATATGAACTCGGATAAAGACAAACTTTATATAAAAAATTGTTGCCTTCGAGGAGATCTACAACTTCGCAGTTGAAAAGTTTTCGAATTGAAACTGTTTAGGATCCCAAAATATTGTTGTAAGTACACAGATTTTTAAAATTTCAAATTGTGAAATGATCTCAGATGTTGACATGTTCTAAACAAAAGTTAGAGTTCTCGATAAAATCTTCAACTTTGTAGTTGAAAAGATTTTAATTTGAAGATGGTTAAGGTCCCAAATATGTGTTCGAAGGTTATAGATTTCGAAATTTAAAATTTAGAATTCCTAAACAATCTCAAATGTTCACATAGTTAGTACCAAAGTTCCAGTAGCCGACCTGATCTACATGTTTGATATTGACAAGTTTTTGATTTAAAGTCATCTAGAGTCTCAAATATGTGTTTGAAATTCACATGTTTTGAGACTCAATTTTTTGAATTTTTCAAACTATCTCTGATGAAGATACATCCTACACCAAAGTTGTAGTACTTGACAAGATTTAAAACTTTGTAATTAAAAGTCCTTTCATTTGAATTCATTTATTAGCCAAAATATCTAATATAAGATTATGAAATATTGATATAAAATAATAACATATTATATATAGACATGAATGTGTGTGGCTGAGTGGTAGAGGCGTGGTAGTGTTGAACGCCAGGTCATGGGTTCGATTCTCCAAAGTGGCAGGTTTCTTGATTGGATGCGGTTGCAATGCCCACCTCCGTTAATCAATTCCGTCCGCCTCCACTATGTTTTCTATAGTAGTGCAAGTGTTGAGCCTCAGTGCTGCTGTATTGGTGAGGTAGCCCCTACGTGGGTAAAAGTGATGGGCATCAGAGACACTTCGATATTGAATACCCCAATTTAGGGCTTCCCCAACGCTTCAGGTTGGAGTGCTACCCCAGCCTCCACACGTCGCCTACAGAAGCTACGGAGTTTTCAACTAACAAAAACACCAAGCAACTGATGGGGCGCGTGTTGTGACAGGAAAACTACAAGGTGCCCTTAGCTTCTAGGGACCCTGTCCGGTTGATGTACTAGTGTCAGGTATCAAAATACCTAGCGTACCCAACAGGGGGTAAAATATGGCACCTCGCATGTCTATAGGCCCACCGTAAAGGGCCCAAAAAACACTAACTGCATGTCAGCCCCTCAAAACGCAAACGGCTAACTCTATCTCGCCCGAGCCTTGCGGAGAGGCCTCGGGAACGATAGGCGTCTCGGGCAACATCTCTCTGTCTCGCTCGAGCTCCCGCGGCGTCATCAAAGGCGCCCGACCCCCCTTGCGGCTCGTTTCGCCTCGCCCGAGGGGCACATGGAACCCTCAGGCAAGACAGGGAGCCACGGGGACCCCAACACAGTGCTCGCTCCATCGACGTGATGGACGTGACCGTGCACAGTCAACAGGGGCACCAGAACCACGCCCTGACTAGACATGACCCCGGTCATTCTCCCATGACGATATCCATACCTCCACAGCAACGGGAGTGACAATAGTTGTGCCACCTAACCCCCTCACTACGAAAATCCCAGCGCACGCGACACCCACCTTCATGGCATAGGGACGTATAGGTCAAGGCATGGCTCCGGCACGACGCACCAGCGAACGGAGAGGCCAAAAGATCAACGCCCCGCACGACTCCACGCTATAGGGAAATTGTTCCCGCCAGATAAGGAGGAGGACGGCCACGTTCGAGGCCACCTTTTTGTTTTTCTCTTTCATTCTCCCTGTTTTCATCACTTTACCACAAATATAACCTGAGCCCTCCTCTTAGAAGCTATAAAAGGGGAGGTAGGGGCCACATCTAGGGCAATGGAATAGCAATCAGAATTAAACCGATCGAAACCACCACCACCCAAGAGACTTGGGACCCGCTCCCTCTCTCGAAAGCTTGTAACCCCTGCTACGAGCACCCCGGTGCAAGGCAACACGAACCGTAGCAAAACACACTGGACGTAGGGCCATTCATGCCCGAACCAGTATATATCTTTGTGTCCGCTTTGGACAGCCATCAGGATCTAGATGCGCAGATCCAAATTCACTAGTCGCTCTGTTTAGACACCTGGTCCTCTAGACACCGACAACTAGCAAGGAGCAAGGGTGGTCCTAGAAACACCGTAAAAGTGAGAAGGTAAAAAGAGCTTTTAGACTCTAATTTACGTTAGCTCCCGTTGTAGAATTACGCTACCTCATTTGCATCTTGTCCATATGGCATCACTTTTTTTTCAAACCACTAGAAAATATACGTCCATGTTGGTTGTGCCCTTAGTGGTAGTCTGACAGACCTAACCAAAACACAACACTTATGACAGTCCTAACGATAAAACTACTCAATAGTTTCTCTCACTACCACGTCAGCAAAAAAAACTTCATTCACCACTATTTTTCTCTATCCTTATCCTTTCTCGTTCTCGTCCCCTTCCTCCTTCTTCCTTCTCTAAGGGTGCAAGGTGTCGGCCTGGCGCAAGGCGTGGGTGGAGATGTTGCTGCGTGGGTGCATATTGTGGCAATTGCGGCGGGTCGACAAGGCCAACAGGTGCGGCATGAATGCAGCACGGAGGGCCGAACTGCTAGGGTGAGAGCATGACTCTCGGTTGCAGGGCACACTAGCGCCCACTCGAGCATGGACAATATAGAGATATCTAAATTCACCCTCAAATTCCACTGTGTAAAAAGAAGATTCCCCGTCACATCAAAATGTCGGCACATATATGGAGTACTAAATGTAGATGAAATAAAAAACTAATTGCACAGTTTTATTGTACTTTGCGAGACAAATATTTTAAGCCTAATTAATCAATGTTTAGACAATTATTAGCAAATAAAAACAAAAAGCTACAGTAACTCAGAATAGTACCGCCGGCGCCGATTCGGCGGATCTAAACAAGGCCATAGTCACTAGCACACACACGCAATAATGGTTGGGCCAAAGGGGCATAGTGCGTTGGTGTGGATGAGGTGGCGGGGTTGTTGGTGATTACGGTCAGGGCTAGGGGCACACGGTGGCCACGACAGGAGCAGGTAGTCATTATGGTCGGCGGATCTTGGGCAAGCGAGCGAGCACGACAAGCACGGCTGAAGTAGATAGTCAGTGTGGGTGACAGAACTCATGGGCAAGCGAGCTTGATGCAGCAAACAGGTGAGCAAGCGTGATGGCACAGGGCACGAGGCGAGAATGACTCAAGCGCATGACAAACTCAGAGCAGGTGGTCGGCACATACAGGTCAAGAAACTGCCAATTTTTGACTTGGGCCTTGTTTAGTGGGTGAAAAGTTAGAATTTTTCTAACTGTAGCACTTTCGTTTGTATTTGATAATTAGTGTCAAATCATGGACTAACTAGACTAAAAAGATTCGTCTTGTGATTTATAACTAAACTGTGTAATTAGTTATTTTTTAATCTATATTTAATGTTTCATGCATGCGTATAAAGATTGATGTGATGGAGAGAGAGTGTGAAAAAATTTTAACTTTTCACCTCAATCTAAACAAGGCCTTGGGAGATTTCTATTTTTCATCTCTATTCTCTTTAAATTTCTTGCTACATCAACTTTTTTTGATGACGTGGCAACTTATTTAATTCTATGGAAACTATCTCCCTCTTTGCGTTGGGATTGCTCTTACGGTGCTTGAAAAGTGAAAAGTGACAAGTGTCGTCGCTCCTATAAGAGCAGGTACAATAATGGGCTTATAGCCAAGCTAATACTGATGTGGAGGAGAGAAGGGAGGAGAGAGATAAGTGCTTGGCTCCCATGTAAGCACCAAGCTAAGCACGGAAGCATAGGTATCAGTAGGCCCTAGTAGCAAGTGTTGTGAGGAGAAATAGGAGAGAGACTTTTTGAAGACAAATAAGAGACACTTATTATATAATTTGGCTCTTATAGCTTGTCTTATAGCCAAACAACTTGGCTCTATTATTGATCTTGCTCTAAATGATGGATCTTGCATTGATTTTTCTCATCACTTTTTACTTAAAAATGTTAAAATAAAAAAGCTAACCTAACCCGGTCTCTCTCTTGAACCATTTCAAAACGGCTAAGTAACCAATTGCTAGCTTATGACCTAGCGCCCGCTTCCACCCTGATGACCTCTAAATCCTAAATCCACGCTGCACTCCTCACTGGCGATATGTCTAGATCCACTGTGGGACTTTCTCTATGGCGTGCTTTGTAGAGGTGTTGATATTAGATACGCACACGAAGGAATTCAAGAAAAATAATCTGCAAGCGCACGGATATCGGTGAGCACTTCACCCGGGAGATAAGTCTAGAGTATTGTATTTTTTTTATCCGCAAGGAGAAAGCGTGCGATGACTAACCTAGTCTTTACTATTACCCTTGGGCTGCACTACAAAGTGGTGAAGATATAAACGATTAGAGAGAACTACGACGATAGTCTGGTTCCAACCTATGGCAAGCTATGATACTATTGGTCTTAGGGGAAATACCGATGGAAAAGAGACACCACAGAGGATGCTTAACCAGGGTACTTAAATCCTACCAAACCTTCTAATGGGAGGAGACTCCAAAGGTAACAATGGAATTGTCACGTCCCACGCTACTACTCACTAATCCGGCTAGATAGGGGATATCCACAAGTATTCCTAGCCCAAGCACCACACTTACGCTACGAATGATTACTCTATTCCCTACGCGAAGCGAATAAAGTAAACCCGTAAATCAAAGAACAATAATAATAACGTACTTACTTAGTATTAGAAGTTGAATTGCCGAAGAATCCTAGAACCAAGCCTCGGGTTAGGAGACTTGACCCCGTAGATACAAGCTTGGAGAGGAGACACCGACAGGCCAGGCTTCCTCCAATCTTCTACCTCCACTCTAACTCTCTCAATCTAGAAGAATAACTCTAATCTCACATAGAGACTACAAAGCTAAACTCTCTTGTATGTGCCCTAGAGAAAGATTCATTCAAGGGACCCCTCTTAGGCGAATTCTCTCTGGAAAATATGAATTAGGGTTTCTAAACTCTCTCCTCCAGGGGCCAGGGGCCTTGCTTATATAGCCCTCTAGGAAGCACCACAGCCCTCGGATCAAACCGACCTTGATCAACGATATTTATTTATCCTCAAAGACGGTGGAGGCATGATCCGCGAGGAGGAAGCTGATTGGCTTCGTAGGTAGGGCGGCCGCCCCTGGGGCTAGGTGCCCGCCCCTGTCACAGTGACAGGTGGGTGCCACCTCCTAGGGTTTGGCTTCTTGAACCTTCTAGATTATTTTTTTTCCATACGTGGCCCTTTCTCTCTATGTAAACCTGACATGTGGGCCATCTTTGATTATTTTCAGCTGACACTCTGTAGAAATAGATATTCACCAAAACTCATGAAATTCTATCAGTTAAACACCTAGTCTATGGTGGTAATTAATTTTATAGCATTCTTTTATTTAAGTTGACAGTTAAAAATGATAGTTAACTACCGTCAACAAACTCCCCACACTTGGACTTTTACTCGTTCTTGAGAAAAGAATAGATTACCTTTAGGCATAATCTCTAGCCAAGACATCAATAGTAGATTTATTCCGTAGTCATACCTGTACTATGGGATTCAAAGTGTCTACCATACCATTTTGGGCAGTTGAAGAATGGAACAGCTTGAAACAGAGCCCCTTTCTCCTTTCAACCTGTCACTTGGTGTTTTTGTATGTATTTGAAATAAAAACATAGCTTATCTTCTACCTCATGTGGTGCTCTCAAGTCACTCAAGATATGTGGTATTTGTAGACCTCTCTGAGGTATGTATGACAAATGTTGTATAGCACGTCCTATTCTACAAAAGCTTATCTGGAGTTGATGGTATTTCAAGGATGTAGCATACTTACTTTGCATATATTGCCTAGTCAAAACGAGATCTAAGGAGGGGAGTGACAAGCCCCTAGATCAGGACGTGCATGTGGTGTGGTTTCAAAAGAATGAACATAATAGGAAATATTTGTGGAAGGTAGAGGGGGTGCAAGATAATTCTATAATGCTCCTCTACAAAAGATACACTTATTCAACTTTGATTTGAGGAATTGCAACTTGAAACTTGTATTTCACAAAAGGCAAAATCAATACTTTCTTTTTCTTCTTTTTCTCTCTCTTTTTTTAACAACAACGAAATGTACTAAACTTTGATGGAACATTGTGAGAAGATAATAACATTCTGGAGCATTTTAGAATCATGGCTAGCAATCAAGAAAAACCTATAGGGAATATATTTTTTACTCCCAGGGTAGGAGCAAAACAAATTTTTTTGAGTGGATCTAAATAGGTAATATGGTGGTGCGTACTTCCAAGGTAGAAGTAGCAAGGGGTGCAAAAATTAGTGTGAATCCTGCTCTTGGGAGTATGGCCCACCTCTCAACAAGGGTCTAGCACGGGTTGACCAAACGCAACACAAAGTAAATAGCTTATGAGCTAGTAGTTTTTTTTATATATGTAAGGCTCTACTAGGCATTTATTCTTACCACAGAGGAGAAGCATAGCTAAAAATTTTAATATTTTTGTAAAAGAAATCCTCTAAGTGACAAAGTATCAGAAATCAGGTTCTCATGATTCTACTATCTCTCACTCCACAACAACATAAATGATATGGGGTCCCTAAAAGTTAAGTTCTCAACAGTAACAGGACTCCTAGGAAAGAATCATGGTGTGAGTCTATAAAGAGATAATGACTAAAATAATCTATCTTTTTTTAAATTCAGTATTAAATATGTTGTACTTAAGAATTCATAATGCGAAACATAACAGAAAGTGTGTATATAAAAATTAGAACGTGTAGGGAGCATACCTGACCATGGTCGAAGGATGGAGCGAGGAGGGCTCACCACTTGGGCGCCCGCCCCTAGGTCTGGGCGCCTACCTCACTTGGGGTGGACTTCCGAAGCCCGCTTCGACGTACAGGGTCCTCGTGTTATGTATCTTCAAGATTTTTCATTTGTGCGGTAAAATCTATTCTTTATATCGTCGGGTGCTTCCCCCACACTTATTTCCTATTTTCCTTTATACAAAGCATGGTGGAGACAAAAGCACAAGCAAAATATATCCAATAATAACAAAACAACACTTTATTTAGTATCATGTAAGACACTTTGTTTACAATAAAAAATTCTGAATAAAAGAATTAATCTAAGTAAAAGAATTTAAACAATCTCGCAACTAATCTCGAAAGTGCCTTATCAACTGCTAGATGGACTCAATCTACTTCTTCGGCTTAGGAGGCTCTAAAGCACTTATGCGCTTTTCTAGTTCCTTATTGTTCTTCTCTATGTCCTCTACTTTCTCGTGCGTGCAAAGAAAACATCTATTCTGAAGGTGTAGAGTGGATTCTATAGAGGACATAGTAGCTTGTTGAGCCTCTATCAGCTTTTCTAGATCAGCTAAAGTCTTGCGGCGCTTGCGTGGAGCTTCAGCCTTACCAAGGGCTTGTTTAGGAGCTTCCTCTAGTGGAAGAAATTTGACTTTGCTTGGATGAGCGCGAACTCCTTCGAAGTAGGTGTGTTCCCAAGTGTTGTACATGGCGTAGACGATCTCTCCTTTCTTATTGGTCTTCATACCAACAAGCGTCTCATTGTGCTTCGGCGGCAAGAGTTTGGTTCCAGTAGGTAGCTTGACGATAGGCCCCTTCGACAGTTTATCTTCTAGCAAGAGGGGCTGCGGAGGTGCTACGAGAACTGGTTGAGCGAAGTAAGATTGAGTATAGCTATGAGGTCTTGGTGGAATGGCAGTGAGGGGTTGAGCATTGCTAACTGGGATAAGAGCTTTGCAATTTGGATCTTCCTTGGGGATGGAGTTGAGGTCGAGATCGTAGGGGATGATCCTCTTGTCGTGGTTGGCCATTGGAGTTTGGGAGAGAGGGCTAGCAAACTTCTAAAAGGAAAAGAGGAATAATCTGATGGGATGAGGATGGCTGACGTCACAGTGCGTTTATATAGGAGGGTTCAGAGGACCAAAATGGCACCTAAATGGTATCTCATGATAAAAATGCTCAAATAAACTAGGAATAAACTTTTTCTGAAAGAAGAATGTAGAAGAATCGTAAAGGCAAAAGGCAGCGGTGAAACAGCGCAGGGGGTAGGGCGGCCACCTAGCCCTAGGGGTGGGCGCCCGGCCTACGAGCCCGGCTCCGGTTCACTTTTTCACAGAATTTTCTAAATATTTTTATTATTTCAAAAAATATGTTGGTCCCCAAAAAATGAAAACTAAAAAGGTCAGGCCCAACAATACTTAAGTAATAAAAAAAATTAATAACATCTAATTCTTCTAATTCTTTATTGGGCACTAAAAATAATTTAAGACGTTGACCATTTACCTTGAATAACGTACCTTCGTCATTTTGAAGCGTGAACGCGCCATGTGATGATGCGTCTACCACTTTAAGTGGTCCTTCCCACTTACTTCGTAGCTTTCCATGTCCAAAAAGTTTCACCCTGGAATTTAAAAGTAATACCTTATCTCCTGGGGCGAACTCCTTCTTCTTAATTCTCTTGTCATGCCATCTCTTAACTCTCTCTTTATAAATCTTTGAATTGTGATATGCTCTTTCTCTCCATTCATCTAACTCTGAGAGTTGCATTTTCCTCCTTATTCTGACAACATCAAGATCCATGTTCCATTTCTTGATAGCCCAGTGAGCTTTAAATTCTAACTCAACTAGTAGGTGGCAAGTCTTCTCATACACCAACTGATAAGGAGACATCCCAATAGGTGTCTTGTATGTTGTTCGGTATGCCCATAGTGCTTCGGGAAGCTTGTCTTTCCATCCAGTACCCATCTCATTTACTGTTTTTTGTAGAATGTTCTTGATTTATGTCACATCCGGTTTTAAGGACAAAACCAGACATATACCATATGTGAAATAAAGAAGTCAAATCTCACATATAGCCGCAGATAAGTATAATATCAAGAGACAAATGCTTAATAAACATAATGCAATAGTATAAAATATACCTTAGAAAGCAACACAGCGGAAAGACAACTCCGAACACAGGGTGTAGACTTCACTCCAGGAACAAACTGACTGGTTGATCACAAGCCTAACAATTCCAGAATCTAGCAATATGGTACCCTTCCTGAGATGTGGGGAAAATAGAAAGGGTGAGTCCATGTCGAACTCAACAAATATATAATATGGTTCATGAGGCTCAAAAGGTTGACACTGGTTTACTGCGATTAGATTTTAGTGAGTCATCTTTTAGCAATTGAGTAGCAACAAGTTTACCATAAGTCCAAATAACCTCATGATCATGTAAACGAGAATAATATATAGCAAGAAACAATAATCATTAGTGAGCATCAATATCATCAGTATTATTATTATCATCAGTGTTCATCATTTATTCTGTAAGGGTCCAAGGCCACTCGTGACCGTGAGCACGGTTGTTATAACAGTTTTACACTCTGCAGAGGTTGTACACTTTCACTGTGAGTCATGATTTACCCTTTCGCTCGAGATAGCTAATCTCTTGACCCACTTCCAAGGAAGGTCGGCAGGGTTCACTATGAAGTCTTTCAAAGGTTCGTCTAACAAGTTAGGGCCATTAGATTCACTCGGTAAACAGATGTAGAGCCCCCCTTCCAAATGGCACAATGACGCGTAGCCTATACACATAAGGATAGAGGCCGCACTATACCCGATTCGTCAAGCCATTCTTACGCCATAAAGGTTACCACTAACAAGCTAGAAAAGGTCCTCATACTTGACTAAAGCCATAGCCATATAACCCTCATAATTGTACTGTAAATCCTGGATGTTCGCTTACAGATGAGTCCTTATGGAGAGAAACTAGAGCACCATAAAAACAACCAAATATGCTCTAACCCTCTTAAGCCATGTTTCTATAAAGCATCTTTTAAACGTTTATTGCATATAACATTAGTCAAGTTACAGATCATGGTTATTTATCTTGAGCACTAGCATAAATACTACCCAATGCAAAGTCCCACCGGTGTCAAGGTACAAGATACAAAAGCTAGAATATCCTTAGTGGTAACAAGGTAGACACATGCACATGAATTAAGTGTATTAAAGGTGAATAGGAAACAAGAATGATCTCATGCTATACTTGCCTTAACTTAGATCCTTCTTCAAGTTCAAACCTCGATGAACTGCTTCTTGATCACCACGTAAAGCTCACCGACTAGACAAGATCATAAAGCACCACACAAGCGTCCATGCATTCATACACGAGGCAAACAATAGAACTAAATTAGAACAGTACACCAAACATATGAAACAACGTGTGAAAAGGTTTTAAAGATGTTCTACGCGTTGCTACGAACACACAGACGCGAAAAAGCACTCTAATCGGAGCTACGGTGAAAGAGAAACAACTACCGTAGGATTCACTTTATACGAGAAAAAAGAAAACAATATGGTTCATTTATTTTAATTATATAAAATATGTATATAATATTCTAAAGAAATATCATATTAAGTCAATTTGTATTTTGAATTAGAAAACCAAGTTAAACTGATTATATTTATAAAGGATCGAGATGGAAAACTATGTTACTCTTAATTGAAAAACTAATTGCATATAGATTAATATTTTATTTGAACGTATAAATTAAAACATGCTAAACAATAGTACTATCGAGAGTTTTTATATTATAAAGAAAACAATTACGAGCTTGATTTATTTTAATTAAGAAAAACCATATTTATGACATTAATTCAGATTAGACAAATTATATTTTAATATAAAAACCGAGTTGAGGTTAATCATATTTTATATTATAAATATTATCACATAATTTGTTAAACTAGTTAAACTTTATCTTTGCAAAAGAAAAGAAACACATGAGAGCATCTAAATGAGTTTTATATGACCATGTTTAGCCTAAACAAAAACATATTTAATCTGACATTAATCAAGTTAACAGTTATTTACAAAGGATCGATATTATCCTATTTTGCTTTTATTAAAAACGTGTTTGCATAAACATTAATCAATTTAATATTTTAAATTATAAAATTCATAAGTATAGCACGTGAAGATGTCGGTGCTAGTACGTGGATTAAGCCAACAAAAATCTAACGTAATTTGAATAGACTGACATGAGGCCACGTACAACTAAGATCAGTGCTCGTGAGTAGAAAAAGTACGTCCAGAACTCGGATAAATATGGCAAAAAAAATATTAAACTTGTATGGAGCTGAAATAGGCAGACTAAAAATTGATTCAACAAATAATATGATCACGATCTGTTCTAGGAATAGATTGTAAGGATGCAGACGGCGATTGAGTGTATGATTTGTATATAGTTAGTATAACTCACATGTAAACGGTGGGTAGTTGTGCTCCGCTCATATGCAGATTTGCACGTAAGCACGCATCTGGATGTGTGCTTGCTATGGCGAGAAGAGGCATGAGTCTGGCTTGCTCGACGATGGGCAGCAGATGGCAAGGATGACACTGGTGCTTGCCTTGCCATGAAGCCACCCGATAGGTTCTTGATGACCACAAGACACCAGATGAGAAGATCGACGGGGCAGCGGATGGCGAGCTCCGTGCGGCGAGACGTTAGAGACAACGTATAGCAGAGGTAAGAGGAAAAAATCTAATTTACTACATAAGAAATTCCTAAACCAGGGGCTCCCCTACGGTAGTTTTGATGTGCTTTGTCCAAGGGGTAGGTACATATATATATAGGGAGGAAAACTCTTCACCTCCATATCAACTAGCGATATTGTGCTAATTGACGTTGCAATATCCACCTCCGCTAATAGACTAAGTAATCATTTAAGCCCATTAATAAATAAATGTATGGTCCTTTGAGATTTATTAGGATTATCGCACATGGGCTTTGAGCGTTGGAGAAAATGAGAGATTTATTATTTTCGGAATTAATTATTTTCATGGATAAAATAATTCAAAAAAGTCCAGAATTATTATTTAAGCCGCGAAAAATACTCTGAAAGCTCCGAAAATTCGGGAAAAATTTCCAGAGACATTATGGAACATGAGGAACCCAAATAAAATATTTGGAGCTCACTATAAGGTAATTTCGGAGCATCTAAAAATTAGATTATGCTCATAAACAAGTAGAAACAAACTACAGAAAAAGTCAGAAAAATTCCCGAGAAGTTTGTAGAGGTTGATTGACGGATGAGAAACAAGGAATTTAATTATATAAAAATGATATATGTATATCAGACAAGAAAAATCGACCTAAACGTATTTTTAAAAAAACAACTTGAATTCATTTTGATCTTTGGTCAAAACCAAACAATACAAAAACATAAATGCATCAGCATGTATGCACAACAATGTTGCTACATCCTAAGATAAATTTTAATTCAACAAAAAATTGTTTTACTATATTTCATGAGCACAAAACGTTCATAATTAAATCATTTTAGCTCTATTTCCAAAGAAGCAAATTTTTGAGTGTTACAATTTACTTATTTGATGTTTCTGCTTGCCTGCTTGTCTGAGGATGATAGGGGGTAGAGACATTGTGATGTATTCCATGCTTAGACAAGTAGTGCTCAAAGCGCTTGTCGATGAAGTGTGATCCTCCGTCACTTATCACTATCATCGGGACTCTAAATCTGGGAAATATTATCTCTTCAAATATCTTCTTAGAATTTATGTTATTAGCCTTCTTGCATGGCAAGGCTTCAACCCATTTGGAGACATAATCTACTGCCACCAAAATATACTCGTATTTCCTCGATGGTGGGAATGGTCCCATATAGTAGATTCCCCAGACATCAAAGAGTTCAATCTGAAGGTTGTTGATGACTGGCATGGTATCTTTTGTATTGATATTGCCGTGCCTCTAACATGGTCCACATCTTCGGATGAATTCTCTTGCGTCTTCATACATTGTTGGCCAAAAGAATCTGCATTGCCAAATCTTTGCATGTGTGCAGAATGTCCCATAATGTCCTCCATATGGTGATGAATGGCATCTCTCAATGATTTTTATTCCTTCCTCAACAGGTACACATCTCCTGAGTAGGCCATCTGAGTAGACTCGGAGAGGTACGGTTCATTCCATATGTGAGTACGACTTTCCTGGACGAGTTTCCTTTTGTTTGCTTCTGGTGGTACATATCCTGAAACCATAAAATTAACAATATCTGCGTACGAGGGGTCAGATCTATTGATCCCGTAGAGCATGTCGTCCTAGAGTGAATCGCCGATGGGCATTTCCTGTGAATTCTCAAACTGCATTCTAGACAAGTGATCGGCAACAGAATTTTTCACTCCCTTTTTATCTTTTATTTCGAAGTTAAATTCTTGAAGTAACAAAATCCATCGTATTAAACGTGGTTTAGCATCTTTCTTAGTGAGCAAATATTTTGAAGCAGCATGATCAGAATAAATAATTACTTTAACTCCCACTAAGTAAGATCTAAACTTATCGATAGCAAAAACAATAGCAAAGAGCTCTTTTCAGTAGTTGTATAATTAAGTTGAGGATATGTTAAAGTTTTGTTAGCATAGGCTATTGCATGATGCTTTTAATCTTTAGTTTGTCCTAAAACTGCCCCCACAGCATAATCACTTGCATCACACATAATTTTAAAAGGTAAAGACCAATCAGGGGTTGAATGATTGGTGCTGAGATGAGTGCTTCCTTTAAAATTTTAAAAGATCTTAAACATTCATCATCAAATTCAAAAGGAACATCCTTGGCTAGCAAACGAGTAAGAGGTCTAGCAATAAATAAGAAATCTTTTATAAATCTACGATAAAAACCAGCATGGCTAAGAAAATTTCTAATTTCTTTTATATTCACATGTGGAGGTAGCTGTTCAATTACTTCAATTTTAGCTCTATCTACCTCTATACCTCTTTCAGACACTAAGTGTCCAAGCACTATTCTTTCTCTAACTATAAAATGACATTTCTCCCAATTGAGGACTAAATGCTTTTCTTCACATCTTTGCAAAACTCTATCTAAATTTTTAAGATAATCATCAAAAGTTTTTTCCATAAACAGAAAAGTCATCCATGAAAACTTTCATAATCTCTTCAATCATTTCAGAAAATATAGACATCATACATCTTTGAAAAGAAGCTGAAGCATTACATAACCCAAAAGACATTCTACGATGAGCATAAGTTCTATAGGGACATGTAAAGGTAGTTTTGCTTTGATCATCAGGATGGATAGGGATTTGGTGATACCCCGAATATCCATCAAGGAAACAAAAGAAAGAATGATTAGCTAACAGTTCTAACATCTCATCAATAAAAGACAACGAAAAATGATCCTTCTTAGTAGCTTTATTAAGCTTTCTATAGTCTATGCACATCCGCCATCCTGTGACGGTACGTTGAGAGATCAACTCATTCTTCTCATTCTTAACAACAGTCATGCCTCTCTTTTAGGCACAACTTGGACAGGGCTTACCCACTCACTATGTGGCACGGGATAAATAATCCCGGCATACAAAAGTTTTAAAACTTCCTTTTTAACCACCTCCCTCATCGCATTGTTGAGTCTACGTTGTGGCTCTCTAGAAGGTGAAACAGTAGGATCTGTTGGAATACGATGGGTGCAAAAGGCAGGACTAATTCCTTTAAGATCTTGGAGTGAGTAGCCAAAAGCTGATCGATGTTTCTCTAAGACAGCCATTAAGCGAAAAGTTTGTTCCGGAGTGAGTTTATCACTTATGATCACAGGAAACTCTGGATCATCATTTAGAAAAGCATATTTAAGACTGGTTCAGGCTCAGAGTAATCAGCATCTTCTTCTATGAAGAATTAAGCATCATCCTCTAGACCTGAGTCAACTAAGAACTCTAGAGAAGCAGCCTTAAATTCCTCCAGCGGGTCAGATTCTAGATAAGATTCGGTCCTAGTACTTAGAGAATGAGATATGGACATTGGGAATTAAAGTTTCTTTCCAAAACAAATGTTTATTTTCTCTGTTTGTCCTTCATAAAGGAGTCTTCTAAAAGGTTGTCCTATCAACAGGTCGAAGTCCCATATGGGGAAGACATAAAAGCTCAAATGAACCAAGGTTCCTTCTATCTGGATTGGTTGGATATGTAAAATTTCTAAACTGGGGACAATGTGTCCTAAAGACTCTTCGTCAATTTTATAGTTGGGGTTAATATCATGAGCCTCATTAGATGTTGTGCAAGTGAAACAGACATGATATTAATGCCCACAACTAGATTATAGAGAGCATCCATGTGATTGGAATTAAATGAGCACCGCATTGGAAGAGAGGGTGAATCCAAATGGATCACATTAGAGGAAAGCTCTGATTCCTCTAACCATTCACTGTTTATGATCAACACTAGCTCTGCTGAAGTACTTCTATAAGAAATATCCTCAGAAGGATTCAAAGATTCTCTAAGGTGACTATGATGATTCGTGGTTTCTTTATAGAATAATAATTCATAACGTTTCCAAAATCAGAAAAAAAGATCGGGTTCGATATCAAGCATAAAATTAGGAAATAGAATTTCTTCTTCTTCTTGCTCAAAACTTAGAATAGCTGAAGTAGATGGTATATATGGCAAAGAATTTGCTTCAGCCACTTGAGGTTCTTCTTCTAGGAGATTACCTAATTCAGAGGACAGGATTTGATCTAAGATTAATCATGCTTTTTCTAACGAAACATGCAAGAATGATCCTCCAGAAGTTGTATCGAGCAATTGCTTACTATTTTTATGAAGACCTTTATAAAAATGTTGAAGAAGAATAGGGTCTTGTAAACTAAGATCTAGGCCAGATGCTAAAAGAGTAGTGAAACGATTTCAGGATGAGGCCAAAGATTCACTAGGTTCTTACTTAAAAGTTAGAACCTTGACTCTAAGGTCGACAATTTGGGAGATAGGATAAAAATCTAGACAAAAATTAGAACGTATGGATCCCCAATCTCCTTGTTGCTTACCTACGGCTTTATCATACCATTGTCTAGCTTTTCCCTTTAAAGAGAAAGGAAATAGCTTCCAACGAAAAGTTTGATCAAACATGCCCTCTATGTGAAGACAGTCACATGTTTGCTTAAAGTCTCTAATATGAAGGTAAGGGTTTTCGTCTACTCCTCCTGAAAAGGATACTCAGCCTATAGTTAGGGGTTTGGATAGTGTCGGTGTTCGGACCCGAGGGGGTCCTAAACCAACGAGTAAATGTTGCGTGTCTCTTTCTTGGATGGTGATGCAAGGAGAACACACGGGGGTTTATCCTAGTTCGGGCAAAAGAAGGCCCTACGTCCAGCGGGGGGGAGAAGTTTGTATTTCCTTGCACCGAAGTGCTCGTGTAGGGGTTACACGCATGCGAAAGAGGGCTTCGAGCCCAAGTCTCAAAGAGTGGAAAAAGAGGACAAGGGTGATTGCTTGAGGTATCGATCTCTATCTTGTGTCTTGCCTGTTGTTTCTTATTTTTCTTTGTTTGTTGTTCCTTCGTCCTCCCTTGTAGAACCCTGGCCTACCCTTTTATAGGGCGAGAGGAGGCCAAGACGACGGGGAGTCTTGAGGTGATGTTTTGTTGATTCCTGTTGAGCTGACCATAGCGACGTGCCCTGGGAATGGCCGGCCATCCCTGGACACCATGGCGTTGTGGGAGATGAGACGGCAAAATGACCCGGAGCGTCATGCCATACCGTCCCTCCCTTGCCGTTGAACCGTGTCGAGCGTCGGGGTTGGGTCGAGGCCGGGTCGAGGCCGGATGGATAAGGCCAAATCCCCGAGATTGCGGAGAATGGACCTTGTCTTATCCTCCCTCGAGGGTGATCGATGGTGAACAGTGCGCGGTAAGGTGGGTATAGTGACGGGTTTCACTTCCCATCACGGGATGGGCGGTAAAACAGTGTGATCTGACACGGGCATTGTTCCCACGTCGATCCTGGTTGCAGCCATGCTGGTAGGTGGTAGTAGGTAACCGTATTAAATGCTATGGCTTTTGTTCTAGGGTAGGTAAAGAGAAGGAGTCGAGGTGCTCGACCAGGGCTCACGCGAGTCAGAGTTTTTCCCAGTGGGTGGACGAGCCTCACGCGGGTCAGAGCGCCATCGAGGTATCTTGCTGTAGTGGATGGGGCGCGGTCGAGGCGCCCTGTCGAGCGGGCCTCGTACGAGTCGGAGCCGGAGCGCGGTCGAGGCGCCCCGTCGAGCGGGCCTCGTACGAGGCGGACTGGATACGTGGTCGAGGCGGGCTGCCTTTTATTGCGGTTTGAGTCGTTTTAGTTTTTTATTAGCGATGGATGTGGGTACCCCCGTACTGTTGGTACCGACAGTAGCCCCCGAGGCTTTGGGTGAGTGTGTGATCACTCTCCTAGAGGTTTGTTTGAACAGAAGTTGTGGTGTTGTGACTTTTTCCGGTGGGGGCGCGCGAGCGCACCCGCCGGGTGTAGCCCCCGAGGCCTCGGTGGAGTGTTGAGACTCCTCCGAGGTCTTGTATTTGTTTTATTGGGGAATGATTCGTTGCGATCAAGCCCCCGAGCCTCACGCGCACGAGGTCGATCAGGGTCCTGGCCATCTTTTGCTGTGCGACCCTCATGCTCCTCCTTCAGGAAGGAGGAGAAAGGGTAGGGAATGCCGTACTACCCCTGTTTGGGCGAGTTCCGACGATCTCCGGTGAGCTGCTAACGGGGGAATTCGAGTGAGAGCCCGTGCCCCAGTCGTTAGGGGTCGGCTAGTGGCCCGGGAGCGCTCTCAAAGATGCCAAGAAGTGATCGTGTGGATCTCGATTCCCTGCGACAGGATTCGAGGGCTCGATGCCTCCCCCGGGGGATTCCTACGTGGACCTCCTCCTTTGGCCTCGAATACATCCTAGGGTGCCTCGAGAGTGTGGCTTGAGCCCTGGCCATGTACGGGCGCACCCTTGGTCGTCCCTAACTCTTTTACTCGAGGGCAGCTGTCGAACCCTGGTCGAGGGCTAGCTTTCGATCCCTCAAAGTTTAGGTTTCTACGGCCGAGCCCCCAAGCCTCGCACGCGCGAGGTCGATCAGAGTCCCGGTCGTCTTTTGCTATGCGACCCTCACGCTCCTTTTCCGAAAAAAGGAGGAGGGGTGGAGAACGTCATACTACCCTCGTTTGGGCGAGTTCCGACGATCTCCGGTGAGCTTCTAGCGGGGGAATTCGAGTGAGAGCCCGTGCCCTAGTCGTTAGGGGTCGGCTAGTGGCCCAGAGGCGCTCCCAAAGATGCCAAGAAGTGGTCGTGTGGATCTCGATTCCCTGCGATAGGATTCGAGGGCTCAATGCCTCCCCGGGGTGATTCCTACGTGGACCTCCTCCTTTGGCCTCGAATACGTCCTGGGGTGCCTCAAGAGCGTGGCTCGAGCCCTGTCCATGTACGGGCGCACCCTTGGTCGTCCCTAACTCTGTTGCTCAAGGGCAGCTATCGAACCCTGGTCGAGGGCTAGCTTCCGCTCCTTCAAGCCTTATACCGGGCTCGGGGCCCGTTTCTGCGGTCGAGACCCCAAGCCTTGCGCGCACGAGGTCGATCAGAGTCTCGGCCGTCTTTTGCTGTGCGACCCTCACGCTCCTTTTCCGAAAAAAGGAGGAGGGGTGGAGAACGCCGTACTACCCTCGTTTGGGCGAGTTCCAACGATCTCCGGTGAGCTACTAGCGGGGGAATTCGAGTGAGAGCCCGTGCCCCAGTCATTAGGGGTCGGCTAGTGGCCCGGAGGCGCTCCCAAAGATGCCAAGAAGTGGTCGTGTGGATCTTGATTCCCTGCGATAGGATTCGAGGGCTCGATGCCTCCCACGGGGGGATTCCTACGTGGACCTCCTCCTTTGGCCTCAAATACGTCCTGGGATGCCTCGAGAGTGTGGCTCGAGCCCTAGCCATGTACGGGCGCACCCTTGGTCGTCCCTAACTCTGTTGCTCGAGGGCAGCTGTTGAACCCTGGTCGAGGGCCAGCTTCCACTCCCTCGAGGCTTATACTGGGCTTGGGGCTCGTTTCCCAGGTATCTGGGAATATCCGTCCGCGGATCCCTCCCTTGGCCGTTAGCCGAGCGCGTCTTTTTAGGAGGGGAGGCGAGATCGGTGCGGTAGTAGGCGACGTGGCATACGGTTATGACGTGGGGGACGGCCACGTGCCCAACACCTACGAGATGTAAGGAAATGGTTAGGTGGGCGCATTTAATGCGGGAAACTATTCCTACCTTTTTGTGCGGCCGTTGGGCTTCCGCCTGGGCATATAAAATCAAGGCCTAGGGGTCTGCGTTCCCCACCATTCCCTTGTGCTCCTGCATTCTTCTGCCTCAAACAACCCTTGCCTTATTGCGCTCTCCGCCCGCATCGCTGCCGCCACCGCATTCTCTTCGTTCATCCCCCTTCCGACAACACCGATGGCAGGAAAGAGCCAGATCCTCCCCGCCGACGACTGGGCCGCCTCCTCGGTGATGGAGAGGAGGCTAGAAGAGTTGGTCGAGGACGGGCTGCTGCGGCCGAGGACGAGCCGGTTGCAGCTGGAGTGGATCGCGCCGCCCCCTGCCCACCGGGAGCCGACGCCCCCTGAAGGGTACGTGGTGAGCTTCGTCTGCTTCCATGAGTGGGGGTTTGGTGTGCCGGCGTCCGTCTTCATGCGCGCGCTCCTCCACTACTACCAGGTGGAGCTTCACCACCTTGCCCCCAACGCCGTCGTGCAGGCCGCCATCTTCGTGGCGGTCTGCGAGGGCTACCTAGGGGTGGAGCCGCAGTGGAACCTGTGGCTTCACCTTTTCAAGGCCGAGCTCTTCGCCAAAAAGGCAGGGGAGAAAGGCGTCCTGTGCGCGGCTCGAGTAGGGAGCTGCGTCCTACAGGTGAGGTCAAGCCGGGCGGATCTGTACATCCTGGCTCGCCTCATCTCTTCGAACAGCGGGTGGCACGAGGGTTGGTTCTACCTCCACAACGATGAAAATCAGTTGCCGAGGTACACCGGCCGCGTGTTGACCGCTCGAGAGGCTCGCTGGACGTACAGAGTGCCGGAAGCCGAGAAGCCGTGCCTGAACCCGCTGCTGGCGGCGCTGCAGCAGCTTCACCTTCGGGGCTTGACGGCTGTGGCGGTGGCCGTGGCCTTCCATCGCCGCAGAGTGATGCCGCTGTGCCGGCGTCGTCTCTGCCTCGACCAGATGACTCCGGAGGCATCTCTGGAGGGGACCCGGATGTCCCACGAATCGCTTGCCCTCGAGGAGGTCCACCGGCGAGCGCGCCGGATGGTCGGGAACTTCAAGGTGGAGGAGGCTAATTGGGTCCCCATGAGACCTACCGAAGGGTTCGAGCCTGTGGTACATATCTTAGGGCTAGTATGTTTGCTAATTTCATTTATTTTTGGATTTCGCTGATTTGGTCGAGGCCGGCGCATAGGATTTGTCGGCGCTGCGGGAGACGCGTCCACCAGTCCTAGAGGACCGGCCCGCCCGGGAGGCTCGACGCCAGCATGGTTCCAAGAAGAAGCAAACCAAGGAGACGGCCAAGAAGCGGGCAATCCGCAAGGCCAAAGAGGCGAAGGCGTTGAAGAAGCTCCGGCACCGGCAGACCATCGACGGGGTCCCCCAGGCGCCGTCGCCTTCCGAGACGATCTCGGGGGAGGACGACGACAGCAGCGGCGAAGACGACGATGCCCTGTCACGGTATGAGACCGCGACGGGACTAGGGGACCTTCCCGACGTTCGCCCCCTGGTGGAACCCATCAGGGGAGCGTCCTCCTCGGTCGTCGTGGTCGAGGAGTCCGAGGAGGAGGAGAAGACGGAGAAGGAGACGGGACCCTCGACGGGAGGGGCCGCTTTACCCCGGACCCAGCAAGAGGGGTCAACGGGGACGTCCGCACCAGCCCAGGCCCCGCAAGCTCGGGCAGGGGCTAGGACGGCAGTACCGGCGTCATCATCGGCGGCGGCGTCGGCAGGCGTGAGAACCCGAGGCCAGCTGGCCTCGGAGGCACAGAAGGCGCAGGACGGTGCATCGATCAAGGCCCCTAGGAGTGCTCGGCTTGCTGGTGAGGCCGTTGTGAGGCCACCATCGACCGCCCCGGGAGGCTCGGGTCGCACGGGGTCAAGGCCCTTGGTGCCGATTTCCGGGTAAGCGTCTCTGCTCGGTTGTTCTGCCTTTCTCTAGGTCCGTTGGCTGACATTTCTTCACTTTGCAGATTAAAGCGGAAGACGGAGCCGATGGGGCTTACCCCCGTGAAGTCGCTGCGGGCCAGCGCCGTTGTCCTCAACCGGATGGCGGAGCAGGATGCGGCTTGGGTCCGGCAGGTCGAGGCCGCGAAGGGGCGCCTGCGACAACGGCAGGGACCAGCGGATGCCATGGTGGTTGCTGGCCCGGATCCTGCCATTGAGGGATCCGAACTGGCAGAGATAGTGGCGCCCGGTGCGATCGAGGCGGGGCCCAGGTCATCGGCGACGGCCGAGGCTGCCGTTGAGGTCGCGACGGGCGAGGCACCCGTCCACGGCGCGGAGCGGGCGGGTGCTGACGTGACCATGGAGGAGGTCACGTCAGTGTCAGGGCAGGAGACGGCCCTGGCGAGGGGGTCGCGGCCACAACAAGACCTGTCAGCCGAGCCAGCGGGTACGGTGGAGGGCAGGGCGGTCGAGCCCCTGACCGAAGCGCCGGAAGAAGAGGCGCCGGCTCCGGGGGCGCCAACGGTCGAGGCGTGGGTACCAGAGCCGTTGTCGGTCGAGGCGCCGGTTCTAGAGGTGCCGGCGGTTGAGGGGCCAGTTCCCTTAGGAGGGCGGGCACCCATGATCGTGGACCTTACCCCCGACGACACCCCCCTAGACAAAGGGAAACAAGTGATGGGGGTCGAGGGGGGCGAGGTCGCGGATCAGGTCGGTGCCTCGACGACCGTTGGAGAGGTGGAAACTGCGGGCGAGGCCGGTCCTTCCGCGGGACCGGGAGACGCCCTGGCCGGGTCGTCGTCGTCATGGCCCGACATCGCCGTGCTGGCGATAGCGCGGGCAGAGGTGGAGATACCGAGGTGGGGGGGCCGTCCCTCTAGTTTAGGGATGCCACGAACCCCGACGTCGAGCCTATCTTTGTCCTGAATGACAAAGATGAGGTGCACCGATGGGAATACCTCGAGGGCATCCACCGGCACCTTGATCGGTTGCTCAGAGTGGCGTCCGAGGCCGTGCGGAGTACGCGGGATGCCACCGAGGTATGATCGACCCATTGTCTTTCTCCGTGGTTTTCTTGGTGTCTTTTTCCCTCGGCTTTTTAACCCTTTTGGTTTTTTTTGGATTGCGTTCAGGAGCTGAAGGAGTACTCCCGCTACAAGTCACTCTTCATCCGGGATGAGAGTGGCGTGTGGGCCGCGTTGTCTCAGCAACGGGTCTTGGTCGAGGAGGCCCAAAAACGGCTTTCCGATCGGAACGCCGAAATGGCTGAGCTGCGCGTCGCGTACACGGTGGTGAAGGAGGAGGTGATGTAGGCATGGGCGGCCGAGGCCGTGATGCGCACTGGCATGGACAAGGCTCGGGAGGAGGCTGCCTAGGCCCACAGTGATCTCGAGCCCCTGTCGAGACGGGTGAAGGAGCTTGAGGAGAATGTCTCCCAGGTTAGCCGTCAGCGCGACACCCTCAATGTCGAGGTCGAGCAGGCCACCGCTCATTCTGATGCTCTGAAGGACGAGGTCACGACGCTGAAGGGAGTCGTCCAAGAGAAGGACACAGCTCTCGAGTCTGCTCGGCAAGAGATCGAGGCGCTAAAGGCGACCATTGGTGACAAGGACAGCGCCCTCCTCGGGCTCGAGCGGACTTGCGGGGGGCTTCATGACGAGGTCGTGGGCCTGCAGACCCATATCGAGGGTAAGTGTGATTGTTACGGCCACGACGTTGAGGGCCTTGCTTTGGTATTAATCTGTTTGTCGTGTTTCAGAGCTGGAGAGGGAGAATTGAGAGGCCCAATCCTCTGCCAACTCCTTCCAGAGCCTCCTCGAGGCCGAGATCCGGAGGACCCAGCTGCTCCAGGGCGCGATCACCACCGTGTGTGACGGCCTGGGGGTCGAGCCCGATGCCGACACCGAGGAAGATGTTCCGGGGAACTCCTTCGCCCATCGGATGGTGGTGCTGGGCCGCCTTGCCCGGGAGAAGATCCGGGACGGCCTCCATCACGGCGTGAAGAGGGCGCTGGCCGTCGTCCGTTCAGGGTTTGTGTTTGACATGAAGCTTGTTGCTGAGGGCTTCATCATAGACCCGGATCGGACAGACGAGGAGAACGAGGATGCCTGCCTGGAGCTGATTGAAGCCGCCGAAGAGCCTGGAAGCCATCTGGCCTCGCTTTTTGAAGCCGAGGTGGTTCCGCCTGCTGACGATGAGGGCCTGTGAGCCAAATCTGGGCATGAAGGCCCATGTAATAAGTTAGTATTTCAAATTTTGGTCATGGTGGCCTCGAAGGCCCTAAAAACTCGAAACATAAACCGGTTCGTAGTTAATTTAGTTTTATTCGAGCCTTTCTTCCCTTTATCGCTTGGATCGTGTTCTCGCGTGATTTACTTAGCACGCAGTTGCATCCTTTGGCGTAAGAGAGCGAGTGGAGGTACCGTAGCCTCGGGGGCGTAAGTGATCTCACGGCTCAACTGCCCTCAAGCTTCAGGGTGATGTTGCGGCCTTGTAAGTCGTGTGAGAGCCTGATCTAAGTGACAGGGGGTATGTTCTTTTTCAAAGTTAGGAACCATTATTTAGATCTCCCTAGCATGAAGTCGCACCTCTAGAAGGTGTGAGGGGTGAGTGGAGGTACCGTAGCCTCGGAGGCGTAGGTGATACTCCTGACTCGAGAGCCCTTTCGAACCTTAGGGTGCTCTTGCAGCGAAGTCGATCTAAGAAGCGGTTCTTAACTTTAAAAAAAGAGCATAAGTTTTTTCAGGGACTGGGGGGTTCCCCCCTTGTAGCCCCCGAGGGAGGGTCGATTCTGGGAGTGCAGAGTCGATCCTTCCTCATTGTGAAACGAAAGTTTGAACATCGTTGTATTCTTTATTGACGAAAAAGAAAATACAGAGCCTCGAGGCTTTTTAAGGAAAGAAGCGACGTAGCTATTCAATGTTCCAAGCGTTGGTGAGGATTTCGCCCTTCTCGTTGCATAGCTTGTAGGTGCCTGGCTTTAATACTTCTGCGATGATGTACGGTCCTTCCCATGGTGGCGTGAGCTTGTGCCGTCCCTTGGTGTTCTGGTTCCGCCGTAGCACCAAGTCGCCGATGTTGAGGTCACGCTTGCGGACGTGTCTGTTGTGGTAGCATCGGAGACCCTGCTGGTACCTGGCAGAATGCAACAAAGCCACATCTCGGGCTTCCTCGAGCTGATCGAGGGCGTCCTGTCTTGTGGCGTCGTTATTTCTTTCGTTGTAGGCCTTCAACCTTGGGGATCCATACTCTATATCGGTTGGGAGCATAGCCTCGGACCCGTAGACTAAGAAGAATGGAGTGAACCCCATGGCTCAACTCGGCGTCATTCTTAGGCTCCACAGGACCGAGGGTAGCTCGGCAGCCCATCTTTTGTCATGTTTATTTAGTTTGTCAAAGATTCTGGGATTCAGGCCTTGTAGGACCATGCCATTGGCACGTTCCACCTGACCGTTTGTTTTTGGATGGGCCACGGCTGACCAGAGCACTCGGATGTGGTGGTTGTCGCAGAAATCCAAAAACTTTTTGCCAGTGAACTGGGTGCCATTGTCTGTGATGATACAGTTGGGGACCCCAAAGCGATGAATAATGTCGGTGAAGAAGAGCACAGCTTGCTCGGACCTGATGTTGGTGATAGGGCAGGCCTCGATCCACTTGGAGAACTTGTCGATTGCAACGAGCAAGTGGGTGAAGCCGCCAGTTGTCATTTTCAATGGTCTGACAAGGTCGAGCCCCCAAACGGCAAACGGCCATGTGATGGGGATAGTTTGTAGGGCATGTGCCGGAAGATGGGTTTGTCTCGCATAGTACTGACAACCCTTGCAGGAGCGTACTAGCTTGACAGCGTCGGAGACCGCGGTTGGCCAATAGAATCCTTGTCGAAAGGTGTTTCCGATGAGGGTTTGTGGTGCTACGTGGTGACCGCAAGCCCCCGAGTGCAGATCGCTGAGCAGGTTTCTGCCTTGCTCATTTGTGATGCATCGTTGGAGGATACCAGTAGGGCTACGGTGGTAGAGCTCTCTGTTGTCACCCATGACCACAAAGGTTTTCGCCCGACGTGTGATCCGTCGAGCCTTAGTCTTATCCGAGGGGAGGTCCCCTCGGATGAGGTAGTCGAGGTACGGGACGCGCCAGTTAGGCTCGAGGTCAGACGGTGGAGTCGAGTCTTCCACCTGCATGGCTTCAGCCCCGGTCGAGGGGGCTTCTGCCTCAGGTGGAGGGTTGAGTGATGTCCCGTCAACCCCTTCGTCTGGCCCGAGGTCGACGGACGGCTGCTGAAGGTCTTTTGCAAAAACATCCGGTGGAACCGTAGCTCGACTAGACGCGATTTTTGCCAGTTCATCGGTGGCCTCATTGTACCTACGCGCGATGTGGTTGAGTTCAAGGCCGTGAAACTTGTCCTCGAGGCGCCGTACTTCTTGGCAGTAGGCTTCCATCTTGGGGTCACGGCAGCTCGAGCTCTTCATGACCTGATCGATCATGAGTTGGGAGTCGCCTCGAACGTTAAGGTGTCGGACCCCGAGCTCGACAGCGATTCTTAACCCCGTGATGAGTGCCTCGTATTCGGCGACATTGTTAGACACAGGAAAATGAAGCCAGATGACGTAGCGCATATGAACCCCGAGGGGTGAGACGAAGAGCAAGCCCGCGCCTGCTCCCGTTTTCATCAATGACCCATCGAAGTACATGGTCCACAGCTCCGCCTGAAGCTGTGCAGGGGGGAGTTAGGTGTCGGTTCACTCAGCCAGGAAATCTGCTAATACCTGTGACTTGATAGCTTTTCGCGGCGCATAGGACAAGGTCTCGCCCATGAGTTCGACTGCCCATTTGGCAACCTTACCCAAGGCTTCCCGGTTCTGGGCTATCTCTCCCAAGGGAAAGAAGAAACCACAGTAATCGGGTGACCCTCGAAGTAGTGTCGGAGCTTGCGCCGTGTTAGGATGACGGCATATAGCAGTTTCTGGATCTGTGGGTATCGAATCTTGGTTTCTGAGAGGACCTCGCTAATGAAATAGACCGGCCTCTGGACGAGCAAGGCATGTGCCTCCTCGGCTCGTTCGACAACCAGGGCAGCACTGACTACTTGTGATGTCGCGGCGACATAGAGTAGGAGTGGTTCCCCCGGGGTTGGAGGGATGAGGATTGGTGAGTTAGAGAGTGTGGCCTTGAGTTTTGTGAGAGCCTCCTCAGCCTCAAGGGTCCAGGAAAAGTGCTCCGATTTCTTTAAGAGACGGTACAGAGGGAGTGCTTTTTCGCCGAGGCGCGAAATGAAATGGCTGAGTGCCGCCAAGCAACCTGTGACCCTTTGTACGCCCTTCAGATCTCGGATGGGGCTCATCTTGGTTATTGCAGAGATTTTTTTAGGGTTGGCCTCGATGCCGCATTTAGACACGATGAACCCTAAAAGCATACCTCGTGGGACGCCAAAGACGCATTTCTCTGGATTGAGTCTGATGTTTTTTTCCTAGAGGCATTTGAACGCGACGTCAAGGTCATTGACCAGATCATCGGCTTGTTTGGTTTTGACAATGATGTCGTCGACATAAGCCTCGATGGTCGACCTGATGTGCTTTCTGAAAACATGCTGCATGCATCGCTGGTACGTAGCCCCCATGTTCCGGAGACCGAAGGGCATCGTAACGTAGCAATACATGCTGAATGGGGTGATGAATGAAGTCGCAAGCTGGTCAGACTCCTTCATTTTGATTTGGTGGTAGCCGGAGTATGCATCTAAGAATGAGAGAGTTTCACATCCCGCAGTGGAATCAACGATTTGGTCAATGCGTGGCAAAGGAAAGGGAACTTTTGGACATGCTTTATTTAAACCGGTGTAGTCTACACACATCCTCCATTTCCCACTCTTTTTCCTAACTAATACAGGATTAGCTAGCCACTCGGGATTGTGAACCTCCTTGATGAATCCGGCCTCTAACAGTTTGTGTATCTCCTCGCCGATGACCCTGTGCTTCTCCTCATCGAAGCGACACAGGCGTTGCTTCACCGGTTTGGATCCGGCCAGGATCTCCAAGGCATGCTCGGTGACTTCCCTGGGTATGCCTGGCATATCCGAGGGACTCCACACAAAGATGTCGACGTTTGCGCGGAGAAAATCGACGAGTACCGCTTCCTATTTAGGATCAAGGGTGGCGCTGATGCTCAGTGCCTTTCCCTTGGGATCAGCAGGGTCGAGGGGTACGAGTTTGACATCTTCGGCAGGCTCAAAGCTGTCGGCATGGCGTTTTGGGTCAGGAATCGCATTGGCGAGACCGTCGAGGTCTGCAGCCAAGATCGCCGACTCCAAAATAGCCTCGCCGTGCTCGATGCACTCGATGTCGCACTCGTTGGCATGTTCATATGAGGGCCCTACAGTGATGACACCGTTTGGGCCTGGCATTTTGAGCTTGAGGTAGGTGTAGTTCGGGATTGCCATGAACCTGGCGTAGCATGGGCGCCCCAGGATAGCGTGGTACGTTCCATGGAATCCGACCACTTCAAAAGTGAGAGTCTCCTTTCGGAAGTTGGCCGGTGTGCCAAAACAAACAGGCAGATCGACCTGTCCGAGGGGTTCCGCCCATTTTCCTGGCACGACTCCGTGGAAGCCCCCGACGCTAGGTTGGAGGCGCGCTCTCTCGACCCCCAGAAGGTTGAGGGTCTGGGAGTAGATGATGTTGAGGCTGCTTCCGCCGTCCATGAGCACCTTGGTGAGGCGTGTGTTGGCGATGACGGGGTCAACAACGAGCAGATAGACTCCCGGGTTGGGGACATAGTCTGGGTGGTCGTCATGGTCGAAAGTGATGGCCACCGCAGACCAATCAAGGAAGCGGGGAACTGCCGTTTGTACGGAGAAAACCTCGCGCCATTCTCGCTTGCGCTAGCGCGCCAAGAGGCGGGTCGAGGGCCCTCCATAGATCATGAAGCAGTCGTGGATCTCGGGGAATTCCTCGTCCTTGTCATCACCCTTAGGGTCCTCCGTCTTGTCGTCCTTCTTGACGCCGGCACCCCCAAAGTACCTACGAAGCATATGACAGTCTTCGAGGTTATGGTTAGTAAGTCCCTTGTGGTAGGGACACGGTTCTTTGAGCATTTTGTCGAAGACGCCCCCGCCGGGGGGGCCTCAAGGCTTCTTGTGCTCGGTAGCAGCGACGAGCTCGTCGGCCAGGGCCTCGAGCTTGCCCTGCTGGCCTTTCTTCTTCTTGCGGTTGTTTCTCTTGGAGCCCTGGGTAGAGCTCGCGGGATCGTCGACCTTCTGCTCCCCCCTCTCTGGGTCACCACCAAAGATTGCACCAACCGCCTCCTCGCCAGCGGCGAAGTTGGTGATAATGTCCATAAACCCGTTGGCAGTGAGCGGAGTGTTACGGCCCAATTCTCGGACCAACTCTTTACAGGTGGTGCCGGAGAGGAAGGCCATAATTATGTTGGAGTCGGTGACGTTGGGGAGCTCGGTACGCTGCCAGGAGAAGCGCCGGATGTAATCCCGGATGGATTCACCTGGTTTCTGCTTGCAGCTCCGAAGGTCCCACGAGTTGCCGGGGCGCATGTAGGTCCCCTTGAAATTTCCCTCAAACACCCTCACGAGATCATCCCAGTCGTGGATCTGTCGAGGTGGGAGATCCTCAAGCCAGGCTCGGGCGGTGTCAGAGAGGAACAGGGGGAGTTATCGAATGATGACCCGGTCGTCGGTGGCCCCACCTAGCTAACACGCCAAGCGGAAATCGGCGAGCCAAAGTTCGGGTTTGGTTTCGCCGTTGTACTTGGTGAGAGTCATGGGGGGGCAAAACCGAGCCGGGAGCACCATCTCATGGATAGCCTTACTGAAGACCCGAGGACTCGGGGGCTCGGGTGAAGGGCTACGATCTTATGAACTATCGTAGCGTCCACCCCTGTGGACGTGGTAGCCTCGGGGCATGCCGTCACCGTGCTTGCGCGTGCGGCGCTCGACGATGTTGCCACGGGTGTCTCGAGGCTCGTGGTCGTTGGTGGTGTGCTCAGGGGCCGGAGCTACCCGGTTTCGCTAGGCAGGCTCGGGGTGAACCGAGGCTTCTCTCTCCTGTCGGGAGGGCTCGATGATCCGCTCCGAGGCTGCCTCGCGTCGCCTCGAGGCAGAGCTCTCAGCCTGCTGCATGGCGGCGGTCTCGAGGAGTTCTCGGATTTCATCCCGAGCCTGATGGGCGTCGAGGTTTGACTGCTCGGGCATGTTGCGGAGGAGCATGGCGGCGGCGACGACGTTCTGGCTGGCTCGAGCGAAAACCAGGGGGTCGACCACCCGGTCCTCGTCGATGCGACGGTTGACGTCGCGAGCTCTCTCGCGAGCTCTCCCGCCAAGTGCGTGCTCCGCACGCTCACGCTCGAGGGTTTGTTGGAGTAGATCTAGGTTTTCCTGTTCCTCGTCAAGCCTGTCCTGCAACTCGCGAATCTGCTCGAGTTGCGCTCCTTGATCCGCAAGGAACTGAGGATCGTCTCGCTCAATAGGAAGCTCGACGTGAGGTGGCATGTACCTTCCTTCTACTGGCTCTTCATCCTCTGATTCCGAAGTGCTTTCAACGTCGATGTTGAAGCATTCGCGGGTCGGATCATACGTGTCGTCAGCCGAGTCGGAGTCAGGAGCGCCAAAGTAGTAGTATGATGGGAGAATGTGTGGTCGTTGCCAATCATCACTAAGGTTGCGACGTTGAGAAGCAGTCACATGGGGCTCTATTTCCGGTGTCTCCGTAGAGTCCCGATAATCAGAAGCCGGTGTGGATGCAACGAGGTCCAGAGTGGAGCGTAGATGGTGTCCGGGGAGTTCCTCGTAAGCACTCATGCGAGTGCTCACGGAAGATGCGTACACCCAGGCAGCCGAGTCTAGCCCAAACGGGAATGGTGATGGAGATGTTGCTGCCCGTGCCAAAATGGATGCTCTGGACAGTGGTGTCTCATCGGACGGCGGAGCGGCGGGATTCTCCATTGGCATGTTACCCTCAGTCAAGCTCGTCCTACCCAAACCTTCCACAAGGAGGTCCAGGCTAGCGCCTGGCTGGGGGGTGCCAGACCAGGGGACCCCATCGCCCTCCGCGAGGTGAAGACGGTGGTTGTGCCGGGCTCATCATCGTCGGGCGGCCCGCGCCCGCCTAGAGCGATGGTACCGGCGGATTGCTCCCCCGGGCTGGGAGAGCTCGTAGTCCTCGTCGGATGGGTGCCTGGGTGGAAGTAGGACCATGTCGTAGCCATAGCCAAGCGACATGAACTCCAAACTCCCAAACCAGATCACCGTGGCCAACGGAATAGGGCGTTCAGGGTCAGCCATCCAGGAAAAAAGGCGAGAAAGCGACGTTGGCACGCAGCGATCCCCTACCTGGCGCGCCAACTGTCGGTGTTCAGACCTGAGGGGGTCCTAAACCAATGAGTAAATGCTACGTGTCTCTTTCCTAGATGGTGATGCAAGGAGAACACACGGGGGTTTATCCTGGTTCGGGCAAAAGAAGGCCCTACGTCCAGCGGGGGGGAGAAGTTTGTATTTCCTTGCACCGAAGTGCTCGTGTAGGGGTTACAATCATGCGAGAGAGGGCGTCGAGCCCAAGTCTCAAAGAGTGGAAAAAAAGGACAAGGGTGATTGCTTGAGGTATCGATCTCTATCTTGTGTCTTGCCTGTTGTTTCTTATTTTTCTTTGTTCGTTGTTCCTTCGTCCTCCATTGTAGAACCCTGGCCTGCCCTTTTATAGGGCGAGAGGAGGCCAAGACGACGGGGAGTCTTGAGGTGATGTTTTGTCGATTCCTGTTGAGCTGACCATAGCGACGTGCCCTGGGAATGGCCGGCCATCCCTGGACACCATGGCGTCGTGGGAGATGAGACGGCAAAATGACCCGGAGTGTCATGCCATACCGTCCCTCCCTTGCCGTTGAACCGTGTTGAGCATCGGGGTTGGGTCGAGGCCGGGTCGAGGCGAGATGGATAAGGCCGAATCCCCGAGATTGCGGAGAACGGACCTTGTCTTATCCTCCCTCGAGGGTGATCGATGGTGAACAGTGCACGGTAAGGTGGGTATAGTGACGGGTTTCACTTCCCATCACGGGATGGGCGGTAAAATAGTGTGATCTAACACGGGCATTGTTCCCACATCGATCCTGGTTGCAGCCATACCGGTAGGTGGTAGTAGGTAACCGTATTAAATGCTATGGCTTTTGTTCTGGGGTAGGTAAAGAGAAGGAGTTGAGGCGCTCGACCCGGGCTCACGCGAGTCGGAGTTTTTCCCAGTGGGTGGACGAGCCTCGTGCGGGTCGGAGCACCATCGAGGTATCTTGCTGTACTGGATGGGGCGCGGTCGGGGCGCCCCGTCGAGCGGGCCTCGTACGAGTCGGAGCCGGAGCGCGGTCGAGGCGCCCCGTCGAGCGGGCCTCGTACGAGGCGGACTGGATACGCGGTCGAGGCGGGCTGCCTTTTATTGCGGTTTGAGTCATTTTAGTTTTTTATTAGCGATGGATGTGGGTACCCCCGTACTATTGGTACCGACAGATAGGTTGTGATGACTACCATGGCACTAGGCTGGTCTCCGTGGGTGCAAAAAATTGAAAGATAGGAATTGAATTTATGTTATCCATAAGGATACAAAAAGGCAAGAAGAATAAGGTAAGAAATAAAAAGAAAAAGATAAAAGTATATGTACAAGGTAAAGCAAGACTTAAGGTTAACTCAGCTGATGTCTTTCTCTCTCGCAACGGCACCAGAAATGCTTGTTGATATTAGATACACACACAAAGGAATTCAAGAAAAATAATCCGCAAGTGCACGGATATCGATGAGCACTTTACCCGAGAGATAAGTCCAGAGTATCGTATTTGTTTTATCCGCAAGGAGAAAGCGTGCGATGACTAACCTAGTCTTTACTATTACCCTTGGGCCGCACTACAAGGTGGTGAAGATATAAATGATTAGAGAGAACTACGATGACAGTCTGGTTCTAACCTATGGCAAGCTATGATACTATTGGTCTTAGGGGAAATACTGATGGAAAAGAGACACTATAGAGGATGCTTAACCAGGGTACTTAAATCCTACCAAACCTTCTAATGGGAGGAGACTCCAAAGGTAACAATGGGATTGTCACGTCCCACGCTACTACTCACTAATCCAGCCAGATAGGGGATATCCACGAGTATTCCTAGCCCAAGCACCATGCTTACACTACGAATGATTACTATATTCCCTACGCGAAGCGAATAAAGTAAACCCGTAAACCAAAGAACAATAATAACAACGTACTTACTTAGTATTAGAAGTTGAATTACCGAAGAATCCTAGAACCAAGCCTCGGGTTAGCAGACTTGACTCCGTAGATACAAGCTTGGAGAGGAGACACCGACAGGCCAGGCTTCCTCCAATCTTCTACCTCCACTCTAACTCTCTCAATCTAGAAGAATAACTCTAATCTCACATAGAGACTACAAAGCTAAACTCTCTTGTATGTGCCCTAGAGAAAGATCCATTCAGGGGACCCCTCTCATGCGAATTCTCTCTGGAAAATATGAATTAGGATTTCTAAACTCTCTTCTCCAAGGGCCAGGGGCCTTGCTTATATAGCCCTCTAGGAAGCACCATAGCCCTCGGATCAAACCGACCTTGATCAACCATTTTTATTCATCCTCAAAGGCGGTGGAGGCATGATCCGCGAGGTGGAAGCTGATTGGCTTCCTAGGTAGGGCGGCCGCCCCTGGGGCTGGGCGTCCACCCCTGTCACAATGACAAATGGGTCCCACCTCCCAGGGTTTGGCTTCTTGAACCTTCTAGATTATACTTTTTCCATATGTGACCCTTTCTCTCTATGTAAACCTGACATGTGGGCCATCTTTGATTATTTTCAGTTGACACCCTGCAGAAATAGATATTCACCAAAACTCATAGAATTCTATCAGTTAAACACCTAGTCTATGGTGGTCATTAATTTTATAGCATTCTTTTATTTAAGTTGATGGTTATGATATGTCTAGATCCATTGTGGGACTTTCTCTATGACGTGCTTTGTAGAGACTGCTTCTTCCTCCCAATGGCTTCGACGGATCGGCGACAGGTTCAACGAATTTGCCTCTTCATCCTCCTAAGATCTATGAGCATTGGCACCTCATCGTCCCCAAGCATGGTGTAACACCCCTGGTGTTACGAGCTTACTTAGCACCACGATTAAGGCCTAAAAGAAATTAACAAAACAAGTTCTCGGGTTTTAAAATCCTAAACACGCATGAAATGATACACAAATCTCATAGAAATTCGCTTCTGTAGTTAAGAAAAACTAAATGAAGATTATAAGTTGGTCTATTCTAAGTGGTGGTAATTGTTTGGCATGAAAAACAATTTCTATAAACCAAAGTGTAACATATTTTATGATCAAAAAGTGTCATTTTGGAGTGCAAAATAGTTAAATAGTGCCTACATGTTTTGTCACTATGAATTAGTATAAAGTATGAACTATTGCAGTAAACATTTCTTAGTTGAAATTAACAAGGTTTAGACCTTTTAAAAATTGAGGCAAAAGTGCTAAGGAATGTTAAGTTCTAACTGAAACCCTGAACTTCCTAAGTCTAAAATGATAGTAGGCAATGCCGTTTGACTTTTAAATTCCACCAAAAATGATAAAGCACTATACCCATGTTTTTGCATAGTTGGTTGCATCAAAGTGAGTACTTGAGCTTGGTATAGATAGTGGTTGTGTTGGATGTCACTAGGTTCTCTTAAAAATTGCTTAAACATCCTTGGTACGCGATGTGAAGCACGATTGGCTCTCTGTTCGCGAACTGGCGTTCATATGGTGAGCTCATGTTGGCGCCTCCTTATCTCCCTCTCTGGTCTCTCCTTGGACGCAAGGTTTGCTTTGCTAGTTGGGTTCCAGTATCGGCTTTAGGAAAGTGGTTTTGGTTGAACCTCAACCGAGCTGGATTTGAAGTTTGGCACGCTTCAAAATCCGTGCATGCCACTGTTTTGGTCGTTTGGCCTTGTGGACGCGATCACCGCGTGTGCGTGTGCTGCTGGAGTGCCATGGCTAGGCCGCTATCACTGGACAGCCCACGGGCCACTCAGTGTCATGTGGTGTCCATGGCCATGCGTTGGCCAGCTTTGGCTGGTCGTGGCCTAGCTCCCGACGTCGCTATGCCAAGCGCAGAGCTGAGCCGTGGCGATGGCTACGTCACTGGGCCGACATGGTGCCGTCCTGCCATACGATCCACCTACCGCATTGAAGCCACCTACCTCCGTTGTCACGTCGGGACTAAGGCTCTTATCGCGTGTCCCACTGCCTATTTTGCCCGGTCGGTGACCCCTCGGCCGCAGTAGTGAGGGGACATCTCCCCGCCCTGCATGTTCCGCTAGCCGACATCGGTGAGACCCGCTCGGGCCCTGCCGCTGCACTCTGGCACTTCGAGTCAAGTCTTCTTGTCGTGACCACTGGGCGCACGTGCTGAATTACCGCTTTCAACCGGAGCTGCTGTTGACGATAGTTAACCATCAACTTTATAAGTCAACAAGGATCAAAAGAGGGGTTAAGATGAGCTTCACCTTAGACTTAGGGGTTTAAAACTAATAATTTCCACGAGTTTTGGTGAATGTCTATTTCTGCTGGGGGTTATCAGGAAAAGACCAAGGGAGACCCACATGTTAGATTTATATAGAGAGAAATCAATCCTACTACGAAAATGAATAATCTAGAAGACTCGAGAAGGCATCCCCTCGAAGGGGAGGGCCAAATGAGCTGGCAGGAGGGGCGGCTGCCCCTGGCCTTGGGCGCCCGCCCCACTTAGGTGGCCAATCAGCTTCCATCTCTTGGATCATGCCTCCACCGCCTTTGAGGATGAATAAAAACCATAGATCAAGGTCGGTTTGATCCGAGGGCTGTGGTGCTTCCTAGAGGACTATATACAAGGCCCCTCACCCCAGGAGAAACCCTAATTCATTAGTAATTCATTAGCAGAGGGAGCCATCAGCAAAGCTAGGGTTTAGAGAGTTTCTCTCCACCAGAGAATTAGAATAGCTACTCCAATTCTTCAACTTCTACATAGGTTTAGACTAGATAGAGGAAGAATCGAGCGACTTATGCTCGGAATTCAGATCTTCGTCATCAAAGTATTGGTACTATTTTGTATCTTTGCTCTACGACTTTATTCTAATATAATTATGTTTCTGTTTATTATGTTCCTAGTTTGCTCTAGTAGTATATTTGATATGGTTATGATCGATAATGAGTTTATGTATATGTTTGCAAAGCGCTTAGATCTCTTCACGAGGGGGTTAAGTGGTAGATCACATGTAAGTGTTGTAACACTTCAAGTGTTTAGTCCTTAATTGCATTGCATTTGCATTTGCATAAGCATAAGCATGCATCATTCATGTTTGTTATTTTATGTGATGCAACACATGTGATTATTCTAGGGTTATTTGAATTATTTCATGAAGTATTTGATAGTTGGTGTAACAAAAAGGTAAGGTAGCCAATCATGACCTACAACACCTTAGTTATACTTAGGGTAACATTTGGAACAAGTTTCATGTTGACCAAAATTACAAATTTGCCCTCCAAGAGAAGTTGACCACCATTTGACCCTAGAAGGCTCTAGTTTGACCAGTTAAAAAGTCCAGCTTAGAAATCTTGCATGGAGAAGCAACCTTAAGTAAAGTTGTAAAGAAATTCATGGGGAACAAAAGTCTCAATATGACCATCTCATGAAATTGACCCTAACATGCTCAAAAGTGGCCCACAAGTCAGTTAGAGAGGTAGCTCCAAGACTTAAAATTTTTCTAAGTCTGGAATCTGACCCTACAGTTTTATTGATGCCTACTTTAGGAGCTTTTAGTTTGCAAACCAGGCCAAACCAGTCTTCGAGCCAATTGACAAAGTTGTTGTCCACACATAGCTCTACAACATTGTCAATATCACCATCACCTGGTTCTCAATAGTTCAGGAGATATAGTGTCAAGAAGTTAGGGTTTCAGTCGGCGTTATCTCTGAAACTGCATTTCAGTTTCAAGGGGCACCACTTTGGAGCTCTGTAGTTTCAAATCTAGGCCGAACCAGTCTAAGCTCCAATTGACAATTTTGTTGCCCTCACATAGCTCTACCAAATTGCTGTTAACACTTAGCACTAATACCGGCTAGATTTGGAACGGGGATCGGTGGAACTTTGGCCGTCAGTCGGGCAATGGACGCCGAAGTCGTCGGGTTCAAGGTTCAGACAACGACCGTGTCGTGGCGCTCGGGCAGAACAGCTTGGCCGCGTGGCGTCCGAGCTCTGCCGTCGCCTCCACGTCGCGAGCCCAGGCGCGAAGATGAAGACCGAGCCGACACCTCAACCCCCACCACTCGCGCTCGCCATTCCCTCCCTCTCTGCTTCCTTCTCCGCGCGCGGGCGGTGACTAGAGGAGTGAAACCGCGACGGTGTCGAGCCATTCTCCCAGACCTCGCCAATCCCTCCGCCTCACCACCCTCCATCCCCTTGACCCACCGAAGCCCGCGATTTGACTCAAGGTGAGCCGCATTGCTTTCTTCCCCATCTCCGAGAGGTCGCCGGAGCCTGCCATGGGACCTCACCGTGGTCGGGGTGCTTCGAGTCTCTCTCCATCCTCCCTTCCTATCAAAAAGGATTCGCCTAACTTCGGTGAAGCTCGTACCGAGCCTAGACCGCACCGTACATCCTCACCGGCGACGGTGCGCCGCCACCGGACATCACCGACCGCCGCTCGCGGTGACAAGCCCCTTCCACCCCATCCCCATCCATTCCACGAGCACCAATCGACGCACCGGGTGACGGAGAACATGAGGCGGTGTTCGATTGGCCGAGCGAGCTCTTCTCCGGCGAGCTCGAGCTCGTCGGAGCTCGCGGGCCTTCGCCTCCCCTGTCTCCGGTCACTGACCGCGGGGGCCCGCCCGTCAGTGTCGCGCGCGGGCGGGAGCGCTGAGCGGGCCGCGCGCGCGAGTGTGGGCCGAGTTTTTCGGGCCGGCCCAGTTCATCCGAAATGAAATTCATTTTTATTATTTTGTCACTGATTTTTGTACAAGTTGGAAAAATATAGATCTAGGGTTTTAATGATCCAAAAATCATGAGATAAATTTTGTTAGGGTCTACATGATGTGTAGTAATTTAGAAAAATATGGATCTGGCATGAGATGTTTAAATTCTGTAAGAATTTAATAGATCCTTTAAATGTGTTTTGGAATGCATGCAAATTTGTTAAATTTATAACTTGAGCTGTAGTGTTCCATAAATCATAAAATTTGGTGGGTAGGTTACTCTGTGCTAGCCCTAGCTCTGGTAAAAATTTGGGCATCAGTGCTTAAGTACTTTTCAAGTTATAATGCTATCTTGTTATTTTAGGAAATGCTTAAAGGAATTTTAGTAATTTTTCTACATGTGCAATGTTCTTATAAATTTTTGGAGAATGTCTTGGTATCTTAAAGTGTCTAAGAAAAATATGAAATCTGTTGTTTGACACTTTTCAATAGGGTTTCCTATTTATGCAAAAATCAGCCTTATTAGCTTGTGAATTGTGTGTAGGGAGTTCCTATGAATAAATTTAGTTCAAATTTTTACAGTAGTCTCTTTTTGGGTCAAAGAGTCCTCTGTAATTTTTGTAGAATTTTAGGAGCAGTTTACATATATGTTTAAAATTCCACCTAATTAATTAAGTAAAATAAGAAATGAGTATAAATAAATGTTCTAGGTAGTCACACCCTACTTTCTGGTGTTGTTATACCCCATGTGAACTTTTGGAAATCTTAGTTTGGTTTTAAGGGTCTTTGGCCACATCAATAAATATTTAATCTTTGTAATTGTAGGTTTTCTGGACAGCTAGTAGTAATTCTAAATTTGGCTTTGATAAAATTGGTTGCTGGAAAACTTATAAATACCAAAGTTGGAGTAAACTTGATGAACTAGCTTGTGTCAAAATTTGGAAGCATTTGGCTTAGTAGTTTGAGAGTTACTATTGTTTAAAGTGGCAGTTCAAAATCTGCTACTATCTGTTTTGAGAGGACAGATTCTGGAACTTGTGAAGTTTGACAGGGAGAACTTAGGAGTTTGGAGTTGAGGTCTGAAAATGAATTGTAGTGCATTTCTTAGGCTTTCTAGATTGTCTTAGATAATATCTTTTGGAATTGTAAATCTCCAGTTGTGATAAAAACAAATAGCTGCTGTCCAGGATGCTTACTGTGGTGTTTTGCTGATTGATATGGTGTGATATCCTAAGACATGCTACTTTTGTAATTGTTAGGTGTTAGGACCTTAACTGAGGATGAGCAGCTTTATCTTAGGTTAAGTAGATTAGGTGAGTACTTCTCTACTGGGGAAGAGATTTGCACGTACTAATAAAATAACTTGAATAGAGTATTTTAGTTCTGAAATGCGTTTCATTCCGAGCATGTTGCACCCATTTATGCATCCATTATATTTATTGTGCATTCATGCAATAGGTGCACCGGAGGGGGTAACTCTCCTCGAATTCGAGCCTGTGATTCCGGAGGAGGGCCAGGAGCAGCAGGAGCCCGAGGATCCAGCAGGCGAAGGAGTGCCCGCAGACGACCTTCCTGAGTGCCCGGACCACCGGCCTTCAACTTTTCTGAAAGGCAAGCCCCGGTGCATGCTGAACCTACTGTTTTATAAATTAATCTTGAGTACTTTTAATTATTTAATGCATTAAGTTGTAGGTGTTATATGGAAACACTTGTTGCATTATACCTGTCCTTGTCCAGATATCGTACTTAATCCTATATTAGGTTTAGGCACGTGTCAATGCTTAGCCCTGCTTAGTACGGTAGAAGTCGGGTGATTTCCGGTCATCCGCGAGATGTAGGAAGGAGTCACGAGTGGCTTTATGGCTATCGTGGATGGAACCATGCTTAAAAATGAAATTGAGACCGGGCGGGAATTCGATAGTACAGCCGCAAGACACTTCACGTCTTGGGTGTGGAGCTATGCCCGTCTGAGTCGTTTAAGGACCGATTCGATGTACGTCCTTGAGTCATGTTGAACGCAGTCTAACACTTAGTTGGCCGGATAAGTCGTTCCGACCGCGAAGCCGAGTAATGTGGTTCAGGCCGGGAATCGAATGGTAGGTTGCTTCTTGGAGGAGAGAAAGGATGTGCTTGGGGACATTAGCGTGAGACCAAGGGGGGGTTAGAGTCCCTATCACCTGGCAGAGTGTCGCCCTTGGGGTCGCGACATCATTCGGACCCGCGATTCCTGAATCATATGAAAAGGTGGCTTGTGCGACCCTGGCAGGGGCCTGCGCGGTGAGTGTTAGAAATACCCCTCTAGCTGGATAGGAATTCGATTCGAATCGCCGTCGCTCCCGGTTAGTGAGCACTTGACTTGAGCAGCGGCAACGTAGAACTCATTAAATGAACTGGTGGTTAAGGGAATGATACAATGTTGCCATAATGATATACCTGCTATGGATATAATAATAATGTTGTTTGATTATAATCAAGTGCATGTTTAGTACAGGTGCTAAGATAGATGACAGGTAAATGCTAAAAATAACTGCTAGTACAGGTTATAAGAGTTTCAATTACTTATGCCTTTATGCAAAAATGTTATGTCAGCTAGCCTCTTGTGTAAGCCTTGCATAATCCTTAGTGTCATCTTATTTCTGGTTTTCGACGGGTAAGTCTAGCTGAGTACATTCCAGTACTCAGGGTTTATTCCCTCCTGTTGCAGATGACATGCTTTATCAGGGATTCTGCAAGACGTGTCTCCACCCTGCGGGTGATGATGACTAGATCACAAGGGAGTGATCGTCTTTATGTACTTTCCTCATGCTTTTGCGGGATGTCGATCATCCAGACTGGCAGTATTTAATTAACTAGTGTGTGTGTTATGCTTCCACTACTTTCAAACTTGGTTTGTAATAATTGCTACTCCGTTTGTGTAAACTTATTTCAGCACTACTTGTGAAATGATACGTATGATGTTGTATGTTGAATGATGCGATCCTGGTTGTAAGCGAGTTGGTTTGAAATCCTTCGTGGTTTCGATTGACTACCGAGATTATATGGGATCAAGTTCGAAAATTTGAGCGCTTCGGTGCTTGTTTTTGTACTTGTGCTCTTATAATTTGGTCGGTTCTGTTACAGCTGGTACCGGAGCATAATTCAACATTAAACACATCTTACGAGTAATTAAAAACAAAAGTATTTGTTTGCGAAAAGGGTTAAACACTAAAAAAATTATTTTTAGGTATGCCAGTGATCACATCCCTTAGCCCAAAATAAGGACTCTTAGGTGGCTTATTATAAAGACTAACTTGGGGGCCTTGTTTGTTTTTATTTCGTCGTCCATACGGCGTGATATTGTATGGATGCCATCCACTTGGGTGGTAATGTATGGATCAATTACCTCGACGCTCTGGTAAGTGTGAGTTGTGAGAGCATGATCGTCCAACCGGCGGTCTAGGGGAGAGTAGTTTTGGTGACTTGCATACTTACATGTTTAAACCATGAAATTACGTAAGCACTTAATTGTGGGAACCTTATTATCGGGTAGCTTTGATACTGAAGTATATACATCTGGGGATGTGTATATGGAAAGTATTTAATTTACTGCTTTCTTGTGTGCATATATTGGGAATTGTTGGGCTGCAATGAAATTTTCTGCAGGTACACTAACAGCGTAACGAGTAGACCGATAGTTTCGCTTATATGAGAGAACGTATGTATGCCACCGCTTAGCGTTAGCCCTTTAGTTTTCTACTAAGGTGAGAGAACGTACGGAACGTGCATGCATCATGTTTAATTATATCATACATATCATTTACTCCCTCCTTAAAAATTTCTGTACTCCCGACTAAAGTAAATTTCGTATCCCCTAAATGATCCTCACTTTAAGTCGTATCTTATCTTGTTGCTACAGATGGCACGTACCAAGAGGACCGCTCGTAAGTCCACTGGGGTCAGGGCACCGCGTCACCGGCTCGCTCCACGTGAGCCCCGCCCTGAGCCTACTGAGGTAGAAAGGCTGAGGGCAGAGCTGGCAGAGGTGACTGCTGCTAGGGATGCAGCACGGCAACAACTGGAACAAGTGATTCATGATCGTGATCAAGAAACACTTGCAGTCCAGAGGTTGACAGTGGCAAATCGCAACTGTCAACGCATGTTGGTCCGTGTGATGGAACAGAGGGATGAAGCCTGGCACGAGGAGAATGTTCTGAGAGTTCGTCAGTTTGAGCTCGAGCAACAGTTGGAGAACGCGGAAGAATACAATGATAATCTTCATGAAGAAGTGCACCGCCTGAACAACGAGCTTAATCCCCTGCTGCCTTGAAACAACAACGTCGATGAGGACATGGGTTCGGGAATCTTCATGGCTGAGGATGATGATGAAGTGGAGGTTGATGGACCACAGGATGCCCCACCGGCAGAAGCACCAGAGGAAGAGCCAGAAGAAGAAGAAGACGAGGAGTTAGAGCCTGTCAGTGATGAGGACGGCGGGGAGATCCTTGACACTGACTCGGATGATGATGCTTAGAGTAGTCATCACGTGCCTATAATGTTAGGATAGTCTTTTGTGCCCTCCCTGTGAAGGAGTGAGGCCTTGTAATAACTTGACTTTGGGATGTAAGGTTGAACCGTATATTTCCTGAATGTAGTTTGAACTTGTTAATTTCGATCACAACTTGATGTCTTATTATGTTGCGTTCGATGATGGTGTCACGATTAGCACCCTTCGGTGCCGCGACGAAACCGAGGGCATCCTATGGCGCGCGACATAAGGCTGTGCTGCTTGGCACGCACAGGTATCGAGGTGGCTAGTCATGATCCACCATGGAACTCTTCATTGAGAAGTCTCTTTATGGTCAGTTTGAAGTAGCCTTTCACAGTCAACTAAAAATCTTGAGATCGAATCCAAGTACCGTGAAAAAGGTCAAAAATCACGTAGATAGCAACGTAAACGGTCCAGTAACCGTTGTGCTCCCTGTGAGTGAGCCTTTATCAAAGAGCATCTTGTTGGATTACCAAGTATGATCTCGTCAAATGATGCAATCAGTGGTTGAGGGGCAGCGTATGTTGGCTGACGCCATGCGCCAACTGGCTAATCGAGAGGCTCGTCATGGCCGCCAGGGCCCAGAGCCAAATCAGTACAGCGATTTCAAGGACTTTCTGGATACAAAGCCCCCGCTCTTCAAGGAAGCGGAAGAACCACTGCAGGCTGACGAGTGGTTAAATACCATTGAACAAAAGTTTCGTCTGCTACGCCTGACTGATGAACTGAAAACTGAGTATGCTTCCCATCAGTTGCATGGTCCTGTGGGCATTTGGTGGAGCCACTATCGTTCCACACTGCCTGCCAATGTCCTGATTGCTTGGGAGCAGTTTAAGGCGGCATTCCATGGAAATTATATCCCTCCCGGTCTTATGGCAATCAAGCACACAGAGTTTATGAGGCTGTCGCAAGGAAACAAAAGCCTGACTGAATACTTGCAGTCCTTCAACAACCTGGCAAGGTATGCCACATAGTTTGTGGATACCGATGCCAAAAAGATTGATAGCTTCAAAAGGGGCCTCGGCCCAAAACTGATGAAAACTATGGGCACTAGCAAATGTACTACTTTCAATGATTTCATCAGCGATGCTTTGACCCAGGAGAACAATAATACTATTTATTCTGCCTCTAAGAGCCGTAAAAGGGCCCTTGAGGCAAGTGCTTCTCAGTCAAGGGCCTCAGCGGCACCGAGGTCTTCCCCTCGCCCACCTGCTTAGAATACAAAGTTCCGTCCGCCGCAGAAGAAGCCTGCTGCAAAAACGGGGTTCCGTAAGGCTTATACCGTCGCTCTGCCAAAGGGGACTTCTGGACAGAGCAGCTCTAGTGTTCCTCCTAGCAATATGCCTTGCTGGAACTGCAACAAGCCAGGCCATTGGTCCAGGAATTGTCCTTACCCCAAGAAGAATGTCAACCAAGGTGGCCGTCAGGGGCACGCTCATTATAACAGTATTGAGAAAATCCCATCTGGTGAGGTTGTCACTGCTGGTAAGTTCCTAGTTGACCAACACCCCGCAGTGGTGCTTTTTGATTCAGGTGCTTCGCATTCCTTTATCAGTCCTAAGTTTGCATCCAAATTTGCACACAAGTTGCATACTGTTGAAGGTGTGGGTTATTGTATTAGTGCTGCAAGTGGGAATATTTCCACAAACAAAGTAGTAAATGAATTTCCGGACGTTTTTCCTGATGATTTGTCGAGACTCCCTCCGGATCGGGATGTGGAGTTTAAAATCGAGTTGTTGCCTGGCACCGCACCCATCTCTAGGAGACCCTATAGGATGCCTCCGAATGAGTTAGCTGAACTTAAGGTGCAATTGAATGAACTTTTGAAGAAGGGGTTGATTCGTCCTAGTTCATCGCTGTGGGGATGTCCTGCTATCTTTGTAAAGAAGAAGGATCAGTCATTGCGGATGTGCGTAGATTATAGACCTCTCAATGCAGTCACTGTCAAAAATAAGTACCCTCTACCGCGAATCGACATCTTGTTCGATCAGTTGTCTAAAGCTAAAGTTTTCTCCAAGATCGATCTAAGATCGGGCTACCATCAAATTAAAATTCGCCCGGAAGATGTTCCAAAGACAGCCTTTTCTACCAGATACGGTCTTTATGAGTATCTTGTTATGTCCTTCGGCTTAACAAATGCCCCCGCACACTTCATGTACTTGATGAATTCGGTGTTTATGCCCGAATTGGACAAGTTTGTGGTGGTATTTATTGATGACATCCTAGTATATTCTGTAAATGAGGAAGATCACGCTGAACATCTGCGTATAGTCCTCACAAGACTGCGTGAACATCAACTATATGCAAAGTTCAGTAAGTGCGAATTCTGGCTTCGAGAAGTGCCTTTCCTTGGGCATGTGTTGTCCGATGGAGGAATCATGGTGGATCCCGCTAAGGTACAGGAAGTACTGAACTGGAAGGCTCCTATCTCGGTTCACGAGGTCCGAAGTTTTCTTGGTTTGGCTGGCTATTATCGTCGCTTCATCCCGGATTTCTCCAAAATAGCCAAGCCAATGACTCGGTTGCTGCAAAAAGACACCAGGTTTGTCTGGACTCCTGAGTGTGATGCGGCTTTTCACCAACTGCGAACCCTCCTAACCTCGGCTCCGGTTTTGGCACAACCGAATATCGAGAAACCATTTGATGTTTATTGTGATGCCTCAGGCATAGGTTTGGGAGGCGTTTTGATGCAGGAAGGCCGAGTAATTGCATATACTTCCCGACAACTTCGGAAGCATGAGGTGAATTATCCAACGCATGACTTAGAACTGGCCGCAGTTGTTCATGCTTTGAAGGTATGGCGGCATTATCTGCTAGGCAATGTCTGCAATATCTATACAGACCACAAAAGCCTCAAATACATCTTCACCCAACCCGAGCTAAATATGCGTCAGAGAAGATGGCTCGAGTTGATTAAAGATTATAATCTTCAAGTACACTATCACCCAGGCAAGGCAAATGTGGTTGCGGACGCTTTAAGCCGTAAGTTTCATTGCCATTCCTTAATTGAAACTGATTTTTACCGATCTCGCCTTCTACATCCAGCAGTCTTGTACAACATCACTGTCAGTTGTACTCTCAAAAACAGAATTGTTGAGCTCCAAAAGACTGACACTGGTATATTCCACATCAAGCGTAAGATGAAAGAGCAAGAAACTACACAGTTCAGGGTAGATGAAGAGGGTGTGCTATGGTTTAAGGATAGGTTAGTTGTGCCTAAGGACCGAGAGCTTAGAAATGATATTATGTCTGAAGCACACTCCTCTAAGTTGTCCATCCATCCGGGTAGTAATAAGATGTATTATGATTTGAAACCCCTTTATTGGTGGACCAAGATGCGGAAAGAGATAGCAGCATATGTTGCTAGATGTGACACCTGTTGCAGAGTTAAAGCTGTGCACATGAAAGCTGGGCTACTTCAGCCACTTTCCATTCCAGGCTGGAAATGGGAAGAGATAAGTATGGATTTCATTGTCGGACTTCCTCCTACTGTCAAAAATCATAACTCTATTTGGGTAATTGTTGATCGTTTGACTAAATCAGCTCACTTCATCCCAGTGAGAGTGGACTATCGTCCCACTGACTATGCTGAGTTGTACTTCAATCAGATAGTCCGGCTTCATGGGATACCTCGTACTATCGTTTCTGACCGTGGTCCCCAGTTCACTGCTCGCTTTTGGGAGCATTTGCATCACCTTCTGGGAACCAAGTTAGTGAGAAGCTCTGCTTATCACCCCCAGACATCGGGTCAGACAGAACGAGTTAACCAAATCTTGGAAGATCTATTGCGAGCATGCGTCATTTCATCCAAGGGTTCTTGGGAAAAATGGTTACCTTTAGCCAAATTCTCGTACAATAACAGTTATCAAGAGAGTATTAAGATGGCCCCATTCGAGGCTTTGTACGGTCGAAAGTGTCGAACTCCACTAAACTGGGTAGAAGCTGGGGAAAGAAGGTATTATGGCATTGATTTTGTCCAGGAAGCCGAGGAACAAGTCCGTACCATCCAGAAACACATGGCTGCAGCACAAGCGAGACAGAAAAGCTATGCGGATCGTCGTAGAAAACCACTCGAATTTGAAGTTGGAGACTTCGTTTATTTGAAAGTTTCTCCAATGAAGAGTGTCCAACATTTTGGTGTTAAGCGGAAACTTGCACCAAGATACGTGGGTCCTTTCCAGATCATAGGCAAGAGTGGAGCTGTTGCGTACAAAATCCAGTTGCCTCCTGAGATGAGAGCCATATTCAACGTTTTCCATGTATCTCAGCTTAAAAAGTGTCTTCGGGTTCCTGAGGAACAAGTTCCTTTAGGTGATATCAGGCTGGATTCCGACCTAACCTATGAAGAAAAGCCAGTCCGAGTGATCGATACTCAGGAACGAGTAACTAGAAGTAAAGTGGTTAAGTGGTACAAAGTGATGTGGAGTAATCAGGGAAGTGAGAGTGATGCTACGTGGGAACGGGAGGATTATTTGCGGGATGGTTATAAAGAATTCTATGAAAAATGGTACGCTTTCCAAATCTCGGGACGAGATTTTTATAAGGGGAGAGGGCTGTAACACTTCAAGTGTTTAGTCCTTAATTGCATTGCATTTGCATTTGCATAAGCATAAGCATGCATCATTCATGTTTGTTATTTTATGTGATGCAACACATGTGATTATTCTAGGGTTATTTGAATTATTTCATGAAGTATTTGATAGTTGGTGTAACAAAAAGGTAAGGTAGCCAATCATGACCTACAACACCTTAGTTATACTTAGGGTAACATTTGGAACAAGTTTCATGTTGACCAAAATTACAAATTTGCCCTCCAAGAGAAGTTGACCACCATTTGACCCTAGAAGGCTCTAGTTTGACCAGTTAAAAAGTCCAGCTTAGAAATCTTGCATGGAGAAGCAACCTTAAGTAAAGTTGTAAAGAAATTCATGGGGAACAAAAGTCTCAATATGACCATCTCATGAAATTGACCCTAACATGCTCAAAAGTGGCCCACAAGTCAGTTAGAGAGGTAGCTCCAAGACTTAAAATTTTTCTAAGTCTGGAATCTGACCCTACAGTTTTACTGATGCCTACTTTAGGAGCTTTTAGTTTGCAAACCAGGCCAAACCAGTCTTCGAGCCAATTGACAAAGTTGTTGTCCACACATAGCTCTACAACATTGTCAATATCACCATCACCTGGTTCTCAATAGTTCAGGAGATATAGTGTCAAGAAGTTAGGGTTTCAGTCGGCGTTATCTCTGAAACTGCATTTCAGTTTCAAGGGGCACCACTTTGGAGCTCTGTAGTTTCAAATCTAGGCCGAACCAGTCTAAGCTCCAATTGACAATTTTGTTGCCCTCACATAGCTCTACCAAATTGCTGTTAACACTTAGCACTAATACCGGCTAGATTTGGAACGGGGATCGGTGGAACTTTGGCCGTCAGTCGGGCAATGGACGCCGAAGTCATCGGGTTCAAGGTTCAGACAACGACCGTGTCGTGGCGCTCGGGCAGAACAGCTTGGCCGCGTGGCGTTCGAGCTCTGCCGTCGCCTCCACGTCGCGAGCCCAGGCGCGGAGATGAAGACCGAGCCGACACCTCAACCCCCACCACTCGCGCTCGCTATTCCCTCCCTCTATGCTTCCTTCTCCGCGCGCGGGCGGTGACCAGAGGAGTGAAACCGCGACGGTGTCGAGCCATTCTCCCAGACCTCGCCAATCCCTCCGCCTCACCACCCTCCATCCCCTTGACCCACCGAAGCCCACGATTTGACTCAAGGTGAGCCGCATTGCTTTCTTCCCCGTCTCCGAGAGGTCGCCGGAGCCCGCCATGGGACCTCACCATGGTCGGGGTGCTTCGGGTCTCTCTCCATCCTCCCTTCCTATCAAAAAGGATTCGCCTAACTTCGGTGAAGCTCGTACCGAGCCTAGACCGCACCGTACATCCTCACCGGCGACGGTGCGCCGCCACCGGACATCACCGGCCGCCGCTCGCGGTGACAAGCCCCTTCCACCCCATCCCCATCCATTCCACGAGCACCAATCGACGCACCGGGTGACGGAGAACACGAGGCGGTGTTCGATTGGCCGAGCGAGCTCTTCTCCGGCGAGCTCGAGCTCGTCGGAGCTCGCGGGCCTCCGCCTCCCCTGTCTCCGGTCACTGACCGCGGGGGCCCGCCCGTCAGTGTCGCGCGCGGGCGGGAGCGCTGAGCGGGCCGCGCGCGCGAGTGTGGGCCGAGTTTTTCGGGCCGGCCCAGTTCATCCGAAATGAAATTCATTTTTATTATTTTGTCACTGATTTTTGTACAAGTTGGAAAAATATAGATCTAGGGTTTTAATGATCCAAAAATCATGAGATAAATTTTTTTAGGGTCTACATGATGTGTAGTAATTTAGAAAAATATGGATCTGGCATGAGATGTTTAAATTCTGTAAGAATTTAATAGATCCTTTAAATGTGTTTTGGAATGCATGCAAATTTGTTAAATTTATAACTTGAGCTGTAGTGTTCCATAAATCATAAAATTTGGTGGGTAGGTTACTCTATGCTAGCCCTAGCTCTGGTAAAAATTTGGGCATCAGTGCTTAAGTACTTTTCAAGTTATAATGCTATCTTGTTATTTTAGGAAATGCTTAAAGGAATTTTAGTAATTTTTCTACATGTGCAATGTTCTTATAAATTTTTGGAGAATGTCTTGGTATCTTAAAGTGTCTAAGAAAAATATGAAATCTGTTGTTTGACACTTTTCAATAGGGTTTCCTATTTATGCAAAAATCAGCCTTATTAGCTTGTGAATTTTGTGTAGGGAGTTCCTGTGAATAAATTTAGTTCAAATTTTTACAGTAGTCTCTTTTTGGGTCAAAGAGTCCTCTGTAATTTTTGTAGAATTTTAGGAGCAGTTTACATATATGTTTAAAATTCCACCTAATTAATTAAGTAAAATAAGAAATGAGTATAAATAAATGTTCTAGGTAGTCACACCCTACTTTCTGGTGTTGTTATACCCCATGTGAACTTTTGGAAATCTTAGTTTGGTTTTAAGGGTCTTTGGCCACATCAATAAATATTTAATCTTTGTAATTGTAGGTTTTCTGGACAGCTAGTAGTAATTCTAAATTTGGCTTTGATAAAATTGGTTGCTGGAAAACTTATAAATACCAAAGTTGGAGTAAACTTGATGAACTAGCTTGTGTCAAAATTTGGAAGCATTTGGCTTAGTAGTTTGAGAGTTACTATTGTTTAAAGTGGCAGTTCAAAATCTGCTACTCTCTATTTTGAGAGGACAGATTCTGGAACTTGTGAAGTTTGACAGGGAGAACTTAGGAGTTTGGAGTTGAGGTCTGAAAATGAATTGTAGTGCATTTCTTAGGCTTTCCAGATTGTCTTAGATAATATCTTTTGGAATTGTAAATCTCCAGTTGTGATAAAAACAAATAGCTGCTGTCCAGGATGCTTACTGTGGTGTTTTGCTGATTGATATGGTGTGATATCCTAAGACATGCTACTTTTGTAATTGTTAGGTGTTAGGGCCTTAACTGAGGATGAGCAGCTTTATCTTAGGTTAAGTAGATTAGGTGAGTACTTCTCTACTGGGGAAGAGATTTGCACGTACTAATAAAATAACTTGAATAGAGTATTTTAGTTCTGAAATGCGTTTCATTCCGAGCATGTTGCACCCATTTATGCATCCATTATATTTATTGTGCATTCATGCAATAGGTGCACCGGAGGGGGTAACTCTCCTCGAATTCGAGCCTGTGATTCCGGAGGAGGGCCAGGAGCAGCAGGAGCCCGAGGATCCAGCAGGCGAAGGAGTGCCCGCAGACGACCTTCCTGAGTGCCCGGACCACCGGCCTTCAACTTTTCTGAAAGGCAAGCCCCGGTGCATGCTGAACCTACTGTTTTATAAATTAATCTTGAGTACTTTTAATTGTTTAATGCATTAAGTTGTAGGAGTTATATGGAAACACTTGTTGCATTATACCTGTCCTTGTCCAGATATCGTACTTAATCCTATATTAGGTTTAGGCACGTGTCAATGCTTAGCCCTGCTTAGTACGGTAGAAGTCGGGTGATTTCCGGTCATCCGCGAGATGTAGGAAGGAGTCACGAGTGGCTTTATGGCTATCGTGGATGGAACCATGCTTAAAAATGAAATTGATACCGGGCGGGAATTCGATAGTACAGCCGCAAGACACTTCACGTCTTGGGTGTGGAGCTATGCCCGTCTGAGTCGTTTAAGGACCGATTCGCTGTACGTCCTTGAGTCATGTTGAACGCAGTCTAACACTTAGTTGGTCGGATAAGTCGTTCCGACCGCGAAGCCGAGTAATGTGGTTCAGGCCGGGAATCGAATGGTAGGTTGCTTCTTGGAGGAGAGAAAGGATGTGCTTGGGGACATTGGCGTGAGACCAAGGGGGGGTTAGAGTCCCTATCACCTGGCAGAGTGTCGCCTTTGGGGTCGCGACATCATTCAGACCCGCGATTCCTGAATCATATGAAAAGGTGGCTTGTGCGACCCTGGCAGGGGCCTGCGCGGTGAGTGTTAGAAATACCCCTCCAGCTGGATAGGAATTCGATTCGAATCGCCGTCGCTCCCGGTTAGTGAGCACTTGACTTGAGCAGCGGCAACGTAGAACTCATTAAATGAACTGGTGGTTAAGGGAATGATACAATGTTGCCATAATGATATACCTGCTATGGATATAATAATAATGTTGTTTGATTATAATCAAGTGCATGTTTAGTACAGGTGCTAAGATAGATGACAGGTAAATGCTAAAAATAACTGCTAGTACAGGTTATAAGAGTTTCAATTACTTATGCCTTTATGCAAAAATGTTATGTCAGCTAGCCTCTTGTGTAAGCCTTGCATAATCCTTGGTGTCATCTTATTTCTGGTTTTCGACGGGTAAGTCTAGCTGAGTACATTCCAGTACTCAGGGTTTATTCCCTCCTGTTGCAGATGACATGCTTTATCAGGGATTCTGCAAGACGTGTCTCCACCCTGCGGGTGATGATGACTAGATCACAAGGGAGTGATCGTCTTTATGTACTTTCCTCATGCTTTTGCGGGATGTCGATCATCCAGACTGGCAGTATTTAATTAACTAGTGTGTGTGTTATGCTTCCGCTACTTTCAAACTTGGTTTGTAATAATTGCTACTCCATTTGTGTAAACTTATTTCAGCACTACTTGTGAAATGATACGTTTGATGTTGTATGTTGAATGATGCGATCCTGGTTGTAAGCGAGTTGGTTTGAAATCCTTCGTGGTTTCGATTGACTACCGGGATTATATGGGCTCAAGTTCGAAAATTTGAGCGCTTCGGTGCTTGTTTTTGTACTTGTGCTCTTATAATTTGGTCGGTTCTGTTACAAGCGTGGTGCTTAGATGCAATTTACCTGCAAATGTATCCTATTGGCCGGGTCATGTGGTAGTTCGTGGAAGTGACAGTTCTATTGAGTCTTATATAGTCCACCCTCCGTTGATAGGACAGGCAGAAACAACATTACATAGGAAGTCTTACTATTTTATGGCTTTCTTCAGTAATATTCCTTATACATAGCTGAAGAATCTTTTATGCTATATATGTGGTGTATTTGCTAGAGTAGATGAATGACTTAGTAGATTAGAACCTACCTAGAATTCAATCTCTTGAACTAATCAGCTGTCAACCTACCTTTATGATGAGTAGTCTATCTCTAATCTATATGTGATTTATTTCCTATGCTTTACAATTCAATTATATTTATTTATCATGGTTTATCCCCCTGCCAAAGTAAGTGACTGTGTGATTGATTTCTCATAAGTAGTCGTATTTTGCAAATCCATCTCTTTAGGTTTAAGTCCTTATTTCTTTCCCTTAAACTAAATATAAATTAACGATACCTAGAATATTTCCCGGTGAAGTGCCACGATGGTATTTTATCTGTACGCTTGCAGATCCCATTTTTATTCTAAAATGATAGTAGGCAATGCCGTTTGACTTTTAAATTCCACCAAAAATGATAAAGCACTATACCTATGTTTTTGCACAGTTGGTTGCATCAAAGTGAGTACTTGAGCTTGGTATAGATAGTGGTTGTGTTGGATGTCACTAGGTTCTCTTAAAAATTGCTTAAACATCCTTGGTACGCGATGTGAAGCACGATTGGCTCTCTGTTCGCGAACTGGCGTTCATATGGTGAGCTCATGTTGGTGCCTCCTTATCTCCCTCTCTGGTCTCTCCTTGGACGCAAGGTTTGCTTTGCTAGTTGGGTTCCAGTATCGGCTTTAGGAAAGTGGTTTTGGTTGAACCTCAACCGAGCTGGATTTGAAGTTTGGCACGCTTCAAAATCCGTGCATGCCACTGTTTTGGTCGTTTGGCCTTGTGGACGCGATCACCGCGTGTGCGTGTGCTGCTGGAGTGCCATGGCTAGGCCGCTATCACTGGACAGCCCACGGGCCACTCAGTGTCATGTGGTGTCCATGGCCATGCGTTGGCCAGCTTTGGCTGGTCGTGGCCTAGCTCCCGACGTCGCTATGCCAAGCGCAGAGCTGAGCCGTGGCGATGGCTACGTCACTGGGCCGACATGGTGCCGTCCTGCCATACGATCCACCTACCGCATTGAAGCCACCTACCTCCGTTGTCATGTCGGGACTAAGGCTCTTATCGCGTGTCCCACTGCCTATTTTGCCCGGTCGGTGACCCCCCGGCCGCAGTAGTGAGGGGACATCTCCCCGCCCTGCATGTTCCGCTAGCCGACATCGGTGAGACCCACTCGGGCCCTACCGCTGCACTCTGGCACTTCGAGTCAAGTCTTCTTGTCGTGACCACTGGGCGCACGTGCTGAATTACCGCTTTCAACCGGAGCTGCTGTTGACGATAGTTAACCATCAACTTTATAAGTCAACAAGGATCAAAAGAGGGGTTAAGATGAGCTTCACCTTAGACTTAGGGGTTTAAAACTAATAATTTCCACGAGTTTTGGTGAATGTCTATTTCTGCTGGGGGTTATCAGGAAAAGACCAAGGGAGACCCACATGTTAGATTTATATAGAGAGAAATCAATCCTACTACGAAAATGAATAATCTAGAAGACTCGAGAAGGCATCCCCTCGAAGGGGAGGGCCAAATGAGCTGGCAGGAGGGGCGGCTGCCCCTGGCCTTGGGCGCCCGCCCCACTTAGGTGGCCAATCAGCTTCCACCTCTTGGATCATGCCTCCACCGCCTTTGAGGATGAATAAAAACCATAGATCAAGGTCGGTTTGATCCGAGGGCTGTGGTGCTTCCTAGAGGACTATATACAAGGCCCCTCACCCTAGGAGAAACCCTAATTCATTAGTAATTCATTAGCAGAGGGAGCCATCAGCAAAGCTAGGGTTTAGAGAGTTTCTCTCCACCAGAGAATTAGAATAGCTACTCCAATTCTTCAACTTCTACATAGGTTTAGACTAGATAGAGGAAGAATCGAGCGACTTATGCTCGGAATTCAGATCTTCATCATCAAAGTATTGGTACTATTTTGTATCTTTGCTCTACGACTTTATTCTAATATAATTATGTTTCTGTTTATTATGTTCCTAGTTTGCTCTAGTAGTATATTTGATATGGTTATGATCGATAATGAGTTTATGTATATGTTTGCAAAGCGCTTAGATCTCTTCACGAGGGGGTTAAGTGGTAGATCACATGTAAGCGTGGTGCTTAGATGCAATTTACCTGCAAATGTATCCTATTGGCCGGGTCATGTGGTAGTTCGTGGAAGTGACAGTTCTATTGAGTCTTATATAGTCCACCCTCCGTTGATAGGACAGGCAGAAACAACATTACATAGGAAGTCTTACTATTTTATGGCTTTCTTCAGTAATATTCCTTATACATAGCTGAAGAATCTTTTATGCTATATATGTGGTGTATTTGCTAGAGTAGATGAATGACTTAGTAGATTAGAACCTACCTAGAATTCAATCTCTTAAACTAATCAGCTGTCAACCTACCTTTATGATGAGTAGTCTATCTCTAATCTATGTGTGATTTATTTCCTATGCTTTACAATTCAATTATATTTATTTATCATGGTTTATCCCCTGCCAAAGTAAGTGACTGTGTGATTGATTTCTCATAAGTAGTCGTATTTTGCAAATCCATCTCTTTAGGTTTAAGTCCTTATTTCTTTCCCTTAAACTAAATATAAATTAACGATACCTAGAATATTTCCCGGTGAAGTGTCACGATGGTATTTTATCTGTACGCTTGCAGATCCCATTTTTATTCTAAGAGGATCAGTTCTATACCAACACTTCTTGTGCCATGATAGGGATGACAACTTAGCTTAAGTGGTGTTAGAAGTATAAACAGTTGCCCACCATAACTGCTCGGCTCACTCACTGGCCACTCCATAGCCTCACTGTGCGTTGAGCCACCGTCTCTCTCCCCTCCTACTCGCCAAGCCTGAGCTTCACAGCACAATTCCCTACTCCTGAGGATAGCCTACGAGGCCGCCTAGTTGCCACGTTAACCCCTATTCTAGCCTAGCTCTACCAACTGCCAATTTGGCGATTTGACGCTGCCAGCCATGAGCACCGCCTTCGCTGGTGGATCGGGGCTAAGTCCCCAACCAGGAGGTAATAGTTCAATTGCTCGTAAACCGAAGCTCACCTTGACTCGTTCCATCCCGTGCTCGTGCTACCTTGTCTAGGGAGCTTGATGAACGGGTGCTGACGCGTCGGTGCCGCGCTCGGAGCTCTGCCATGTGGTGTGGACGCACGTGGCCGGAGTTCCTCAGCCTTTCCCCACCTCAACTGATTGCACAGGCGTCCTCGTGGTAAGCCACTACTGCTCCCTCGTGGTCTCTTCTGTCTCGCTAGCTCGTAGGTTCGCCGAAGCGACCACGTCACCGACATGAGCGGCCGCTCACCGTGGCCACTGCTTCCGCGAGCTTCGCCACTTTCCGTACCGCTTCCTAGTGTAGGCGCTAGGTCCGTAGGTGAAGGTCGGCCCGCTAGCGGGGCCGGTGCGAGGCCTAGTTGGCCGGCATGGCCGGCCATTGCCCGTGCTCGCCACGCCGCCATGCATCCTGCCTCGGGGACGTGCGTGCAGGAATTGGGAAAGGTTTGGGGGCTTATTCGCAAGTGCTGGCGCGCACGGGCTCCTCCCCGCGCGCGGGCCTTGCCCAGGTGAGCCGCTCTTCATGCGCGCGCGTGTGGAGGCCTCGATCGCGCTGGGCCGAGTGGGCCGTGGTGCCCTTTTCTTTTTCCAGCGAATTAGTAAAGGTTTTCTAAAATAAATTTTGAGCTGATTTTGTTATTTAGATATAAAATTATTTAGGGATCCTAAAATAGTGAAACCAAATTTGCTAGGTTCCTAAAATCATGATCTAGCTGTTAGTGTACTTGGTTTCCATAGTTTTAAGATATTTCCTGGTTGCCTTAAATATTTAACATGCGTAATATCATTAAAATGTAAACTTGTAGGAATTTTTGTGATAAAATGGCGATAGCGTTAGCTCTAAAAATTTCACAGTAAATTCCTAATAGTATTAGCTGCTCACTGTAAGTTTGGTAGCCACAGAATAATTAAATTGCTAAGGTAGCTAATAAGCGCTAGTTCGAATATATATTAAATCAAGGAAATGGATAAAGAAACACTTGGGTTTGTATCATTAAAATACTCGCTAGGAAATAATGGTGTATTAGCCCATGTGGATACGTAGCTTAGCTCGGTATTTTGAGAGGCGCAATCGTATTTTAAGCATTGCGGTCGACCGTTGATTATTTACTCTTCGCGTTGCATCCACGTATGTTATAATAGGAGCGATTATGGATCATGGAATCACCCGGAGGTAGCAGAAAAGATGGTGCCATGATGATCGTGTCACACCGATGGAATGCTAACTTTGGTTATATCTTACCCAAGCAAAGCACCGGTGCATAATCCCTATTATTCTGTACTTTATTTTATACTTGTGCATTAAATTTTAAGGAGTTGAATGAAATTCACTTTCATATATATATATATATATATATATATATATATATATATATATATATATATATATATATATATATATATATATATATATATACACACACCTATGAGTCTTACTAGTATATCAGGATCACGTAGCTTGCTATGCTATATGATTCTGGTAGAAGCCGAGTGATTACCTATCACTCGCGAGAGATAGGAATTATATTATTGGTACTATTATCATACTACTATCACATGGAATATATATGGATAATAATTGGAGACCGGGTGGGATGGGGCTTGGATGGACTTGGACTTGGTTGGGCAACAGAGTGGGGCTCTGGTGCGCTTGTTCCGCTTGTGTCAATTAAGGACCGTTCGTTGCATTGGATTCTATAGTCAGGTCACAGACCTATTTGTCCCAAGAATATACTTGCTTATAGGAGCGGGAAGACTTGTTTCTCTTTTGTCATGGGTTTTGGCTCTTTCCGAACCGACTTTTTAGGTGGTTATATATATTGGATTGAGGAGGTCTAAGCATCATACTGAGGCGGGGTCTGCAATGTTGGGGGCTTAGAGTCTGAGCTTGGACGAGGACTTGGACCCCTTGACTGGAGTAGAACAGGTGGTCTTGCTTGTGTCTGGGGTACAAGCGAAGCGTGTGTTTTCAGGGCACCCAGCTGGGCACATTGATTCGCAAATCGCCGTCAACTTGACGGTACGACATGACTATAATCTGGCATCGTAGTAAGAACGGGAATATGAAAGATGGTAAAATGGTTCTGATTACTTACCACATGCTTGAAGTAGAACATGTGCTTATATAGAATTTCTAGTTAATGAAGAAATCACGACTGCAAAATAAATTGAATATAAGGATGCACAGGTAGTAATGCTTCCTGCAAATTCAATGAACCCATAAGCCAGATAGCCTTATCTAGACCTTCAAGTATTTTTCTTTCCTCCTGACGGGTAAGTCTTACGTAGTATAATTGAGTACTTAGGGTTTGTTCTACCCTGTTGCAGGTGACAGGTGTTGATAAGCTGACACTTGAGTGTGAAAACCTCCTGGTGGGCTCAGCGAGGATTTCCTTTACGATGCGAAGTAGAGTTTATTTATTAAAACTCTCACCAAAAGTTTTACAAAGAAAATATTGACAACTTGTTATCAATTCATGCTTATAAAAGTTTATCATGTAATGTTTATCTTATCATTAAATGACTTCTTTCCGCTAAACTTAGATAACATTTTATATTCCGCTGCTATAATCAAGTAATGAATTACTCTGATGTCGTACTAAAAGTGATGTAAGAAATGGCAAAGATGTTGTAAGCTTTACTCTCTCATTTATGATCCTGATGTAAAAATATGGATTTTCAAGTTCTTCCTTGGGTTGTGCTCGATGGAATTGCATAATTTAGTGCACTCTCTTGGGTACTTAGTGTCTAATGAAAGATGAGTACTCTTGGGAGGACATTAGATTAAGCGGTTCTACCACACATGATGTGGGGGCTCCGCCTATTGCTCTTCCCCAACATGGCAATGGCTCCACCGCCTTCTTTACTGATGTCAACCCCCGGTCCCCCGAGCATGTATTGACATCATTGCCTCCTCCCTTTTTAGGGTTTAGGAAGGGAATACCTCACCTTAGAGATGTGTTGACGCTTGTATTTAATAAATAAATGGATGCGTTAGAGGGGAAAATGGATAGATACAATGGATATCCATGGATCAGGGCTTAAATGAATTGATAAATGTATTATGTGCTTGGATGGGTTTAATTTGACAATATGGATGAGTTGTTGCATGGGTTATTAGAGCATTTTGGGATTATTTCATGGATCACATTTTGGGATTTTCTTTCATGGATGGACGGATGAATAGCCAAAATAATTGACCAAATGTGTTACAGTTTCAATGAATTCATGGATAGTAAGTATTAAGTATTAACACAACTCTGATAATCACAACGCTCATCGAGCATCTTGAGGCAAGGGGCAGAAGGCATATATGAATCTATGCAGATATAGTACTTGCTATCTCTTCCTCGTGTCTTCGCTTAAGGGCGTATGGTTATATATATGTCGGAAAGTCAAGACTTGAGAAAAGGTACTCAAGAACATTTATTTATACCTGGACATCCTCTTAGTAGGTTGGTTTTTGTGGCCTCAAGGCTTTACTTCACTCTAGATGTTGAAGCCCCTCACCCCCTACTGGGTCCCGTGGCAGCGATAAAACTGGTTGCATTAGTGACCCCAATTATATTCTAATATGGAGGGAACCTGTGCTTCGCACGGGCGAAGGTAGTTGCACGCACAAAAAAAAGGGAGAGGACAGAACAGTGACGGGCGCGGGTGAACAGTACACGAGAGGGAAACAGTAATGGTACACTGTTCATGTAACCTGGCACTGTGGAATAACGGGTAAGAGCATTGTTCATAGGATCTGGTACTGTTGGGTTAACGGGTTGGCACTGTTCACTAACGGGCTGAACTATAGTAACAGGTATTACTGTTTATGAATAGGGAAATAGGAGTGGAAAAATACCTGATATTGTGTAAATACAGTGCCAATCACCACGTTTAAAGATCTATAGAGATACCTGTGCTTGATATCCAATTCTAGACTATGCTATTGAAGATGTATACTCCCTCCGTCCCTTTCTATCTGTCGCCGTTGGTGTACGTGCCACAAGTTTGACTCGATTTATAAAAAATACGTGCAATATTTGTATCTCCAAATAAAATTATTGAAAACTAGATTCAAAGATCTTTCCAATGATACTAATTATGTATTATAAATATTAATATTTTTTAATATATATTTAATCAAAGTTGTTTCTCGAGAAACGTAAACGACAGATATTTAGGGACAGAGCGAGTACATGTTATCATACAATTGCCTAAACGTTGCTAATTGAGTGTAAGATGCACCTAGTGTGTAAGCATACTGCATACGTATGTCTTGTATCGGAGAAACGTAAACGACAGATATTTAGGGACAGAGTGAGTACATGTTATCATACAATTGCCTAAACGTTGCTAATTGAGTGTAAGATGCACCTAGTGTGTAAGCATACTGCATACGTATGTCTGGTTGACTTGGTTGACTTGTATCGGAGAATGTCAAATAAAGTGATTGATACATATCTTAAAAAGATTAGCAGCTCGGTGTGTGCATCCAAATCTCTTTGCGGCTTTCTTCCTCGTCATTCATCTTTCTGTTCCCGCTTGGAAACATCAACAACAATGACCATCGTGGTCATTTTGTCTCTAGTGATTATTCGATCGGTCCGATAACTGCAAGCGACATGTTTTATAGGGACGGACACAGATTTCAAACCCGCGTGACACTGCAAAAGCGGGTTTAACTGTTAGAGCTCTGATCGATGAGATGGCAAAGCTGCTTGTCCAGCAGCAAAATTTGACGTACTGGCATTCCCTTTTTACTTACCGGACCGAGTTTCGTGAAGCATTTGCTTATCGATCGGAAAAGGAGTAGAAGTGTGTGACCGGCAGCAGTACATACAGCGACGACGATTGAGCCGTGGATGGCGATCTACCGAATATACGGCGGTGGAGTAGTGCAGGTCTCTCCAGGCCTGCTGCACGCCAGTTTATTCCTGCACCTTTTTTTTTTCCCTCTGAGCTCTTGTTTAGTTACTCCAATTCTCCCTAAATTTTACTATGCAAAAAGAAGATTCTCTGTCAACTCAAAATGTCGGCAAATGCATGGAGTATTAAATGTTGATGAAATCAAAAACTAATTGCACAGTTTTGTTGTACTTTACGAGATGAACATTTTAAGCCTAGTTAGTCAAAATTTGGATAATTTTTACCAAATACAAACGAAATGCTATAGGAATTCTGATACAGTGTTTTTCTCCCCAATTCACCGAACTAAACGAGGCCTAGATAGCTTCCTAATTCTTGTCAGACGAGAAGATGCCGCACGGACGGGGCAGGGGAATCCGTCCGGGACGCAAAAAGGCCAAAGCGAAACGGCATCTTCCTCCCCGGCGCGAATGGCCGCCAGACCGCCACGGCCTCCGCGCTGGCCGCTGGCGCCTGGCGCCGCGGCCTTCTTGTTGACCCGCGCGGGAGGTGGAGGTGGAGGTGGACACGCCGCGCCTTCGTGTCCGTTCCTCCGATCCCATCCCATCCCGCGTTAGTACACGGCACGCCGGCGCGGGACAAACGTGCCACTAACGTACCGTCGCACTCCCCCACCGGCCACCACCAGTCCACCACCACCGCCACCACGACTAGGGATGAAAACGGAACAGAAATATTCCGAATTGACCGTTTTCGTTTTCTATATTATAAACCGTTTTTTAACACGAAAAATTGTCAGTTTCAATTGGTTTCACAACCATTTTTAATTATTTTTTGTATTCTTTAATTGCTAAATGTAGAAATATCCCGAACCGACCGTTTTCGTTTTTCTATATCGTAAGTCCGTTTTCGACCGTTTCCGACCGTTTTCATCCTTAACCACGACAGCCACGCCGGCCGGTGCACTCAGGTCGCCTCCCTCGGCCCCACCCGGCCTGGCCGCGTACGTGTCAGGCCCCTTGCGGCGCCCGGGATTCTAGTGTGGAATGGGGCCTTGTTTAGATCCCAAAATTAGAGATCCTACTCGGCTGCACTGTAGCATTTTGTTTTTATTTGTTAATAATTGTCTAAATATTGATTAATTAGACTTAAAATATTCATCTCGCAAAGTACAATAAAACTGTACGATCAGTTTTTGATTTCATCTACATTTAGTACTTCGTGAATTTAGGGTGAATAACATGGCCTGGACCGAGCGCGCACCGCCCGGCAGCCCGGGCCCAATTCCTAACTTCGCACTTCGCAGTCCCCACACGGCACGCCGCCGACTGGGTCCAGTTTCCCTTCTTGCGTCCGTACCGCCTCCCCTGGCCCAGGCGCGGGGCCATTCCACCCGTGCGCTTCAGATTTGGACCAGTATGGAACTCCCGCTCGTGGGCCAGAATGCGGCCCAATTTGGGGAAAAAAATATATCAATCTAAATGGCAATGCACCAAAATACCTACATAGCACCCAGGGGCGGATCCAAAGGGGGGGCTGGGGGGGCTCCAGCCCCCCCTAATTTCTTGATTTCAATGCTAATTACTGTAGCAAAAACTTGATTTCACCGTTAAATCTTCGTGCAAATCAACATCTCTGTTGTTTTAGCCCCCCCTTATCCCGCATCCCACATCCGCCACTGATAGCACCGGCTCTATTTAATCTGATCAGACGCAAGAACAACCCAGGCGCCACTGACGGGTGTTGATGATCAATCAATCCATGTGATACCTCACCAATTATCATTCCACAACAAAAATAATAGAAATCAAATCAAAGAACTGAAAGGTAACATATGTTTTGGTAATAATCATAGGATGAGATCATTTTCAAAAAAAAAAGGAACATATTCCCTCCGTCCTAAAATATAATGCACGGTGACTTCTAACATATGCTTGGATTTGCCAAAGTTATTAAAAAGGAAACCATAATTTGAGGAGAAACTCCTTAATTGGATATAATGCATGGGTACATGCGTCATTTGAGTGTTCTCTTAACTTGTCTTGAAACTTTAAAATACATTATATTACAAGGCACAGGGAGTATATAGATCATGAAAAGTGTTCTTAAAAATGTAATATGTGCCTAAAGGGTGAATGTAAGCAAATATGCTCTAAAAGTTAAATGACGACCACACTCCAAATTTCCCTAAAATAAAGGAGTTAGTTGGTTCCTACCTCATCATAAAGCTATTCTTAGAATTTTATAAGTACAAACCCATAATTATGGATGGTAAACAAAATCCAAGCAACACGTAATAGTAAGTGGTATTAATCAAATTGAAGTGAAGAAAAACTCTGATGCATGGTAAATTAAAGTGAAAATATTGTATCCACCATGTTTTGTTTATCAGCCTGTTAGGTGCTGTGAATTTAATCATTTCATACAAAATTTATGCTCGCAACAAGGCACGGACTAATATCTAGTTATGAGTCATGTATAAAGCTCTCCCTTTTAACAAAAGAAAGAAAAAATGGACTGAAGAAAAAAAACATTAAAGGAAAAGCTCTGAAAATGCAATTATAATAATAATAACATACAAATGTGCTGCTCCATTGCAAGTGGGCTAGCTAACGAAAGACGAGTAGAAGAAATAACAGTCCAAATAAACTATTGGGCCTTTTGAGCCGTGTCTTGCTCTTTGCAACAACTACAATAGCATTGAAATTCAGCGGTCTAATTCATTTTGAGAAGGAGCATGGAGAAGCCAGAGCTTAGGGTTGGTTGGAACTCCACCAAACGGCGCTAAGCAGCGCCAGTGCTTGGATGACACATTGAATACACAAGTGTGCTGCTTGCGAGAGTGCGATACACATGTGTGCTACTTGTGAGAGTGCGAGTTCAAGCAGTTAGAGTGCGAGTTACGGGAGTTCATCATTTTCTTCCTCCTCATATTTTTTTATTTATGGGATAAAATAGGTTGATATACCACGACCTCATTCCTCACAAGTTATTGAAGCAGTCATACCACTACAATCAAGAATGAACTCATCATAATACATTATCCCATCCTAAACGGGATGGTTTCTTAAACTTAACACTTAGGTCCCATCCTATCTTCATCCTTCCCGTTCATTTGACCCGGAGGAATATATATAGGCGGTGCTCTACCATTAGTAGGAGTGGAGGCGCAATTGAAAATGTTATCATCTCATCTCTACTCTTAAGTATAGCACTACGCCTCATCCTTGCAACGAAGCACGTAACAGTTTGCGCATTTCACTAAATTAACTCTCAAAGCTCAAAACCTAGATGCATCTTTCGTCTGATAAACCATCTTCGTGAAATAGAAGCTCTAAATTAAGAGTGCGTTTAATAGGGATCCAGACTCTCGTAGAAATGTTTTAGATCTAGATTCTTCTAAGAAACGTTTCAAATGGTTAATCAGAATCGTTTTATGAAATTGTTTGGATAGTAGGTTGGATTCTTATTCATAAAAATATATATTCTTAAAAATCATATATAAAAAAATATGCTTCTAAAAAGTATTTATTTTGTATGGATGAAAAACAACTTAAATACAATCACATTTTAGCTTGTTGCACTAAAAAAAGATTACAACGGAAAGAAACACAATTAGTATAGAAGGGAGAGAAGAGAATCACTGTAAAAACAACATCGGTCGTTTCAAGAGCTAGTGAAGAAAACGAGAATTGTTTCAAGGAGAAACGGAAACGGTTCACTTTGCTCCATGTGTGTTTGGAACTGATTCTCGTGATTCCGACTAGAAATTGAAACGTTTCGAGTATCCAAGCTGACCCTGAGCCTATCTGAACCGGGGGAATTTCATCCGATGAGATGTCATTGTATTTTAAATGTGCCAAGTGTGTCATCTCGAAAGCAAGGGGCTTGATGAACAAGTTAAAAATCTAGAATGTTCATGATTACTTGACCACATGTTTGTCAAAAAAAAAGGAAAAAAAAATTGACAAACATGGTTGGTTAATATCCTATGGATTGTCTAGTTTTAAGAATGGGATGATACATCATTTTCTTACCCCTCGTATTTTTGTTTGGTTTATGGAATATAATGGTTAGATTCGCAATACCTTATCACTCAGTGGCTAATAATTGAAACTAGTTTGGCCATAACTTATTTGGTAAAGCTAAATCACCTATGCAAAACATTTGGCAAAATGTTTTTTTTTCTTTTCAGGAAGATGGAGAAATAAGAAAGCGGAAGAGTCATACCAACATATAATCCTATAAAATTCGTAGAATGAACTTACAATAGACCACCTCAAACCCAAAAGTAAGTGACGAAAGGATGCCACATCTGCATATTCCTCCTAATTCGCTCCTAAGACTTGATCCAAAGCCGTTTGACAGCGCTCTTTGAAACAGTTTCTTCGTGATAAGAATAATTTTTCCATTTACACTAAGAACTGGAAGCTAAAAAAAATGTTTCTCACTGCTCATTATTTAATTCTCACCAAAGTTATTCCAAAATCAATTCACACCTATTCGGCTATTCTCCATTAGAATCACTCAATTAAAAAATCAAGAAGTTAAAGCTAAAATTCAAGAGAGTGGAGCTCTATAAAACAGGCCTCGCTTTCTGCTCCCAAAGAAGCAGGTAAGCAGCACCGCAGCAGCACATTCGGTAGCGAAAGAGGTAACGAGGTGCGGCGCTCCTTCGCCAACCACTACGCTGGATAGCACAGTTGCAAGAGATACACGAAATGATATATAAGCTTTGCGCCAATAACAATGGGATCGATTAAGTACACAAAAAAGATAGCTCTGGCCTCTGGCTCAGGTAGCGAGACGACAACAGTGCGTACGCACGTAGGCGAAGTACACGGGCGAATTAGGTAATGACCTGCCTCTCCAACAAGTACTAAAAATCACTGTACTTAGGCTATGAACGCTGCGAGATGTCTCAGCTACATGAGCAGGCTTCGGATGACAGCCGCCTGCGCGCTGCTCATGTCGGACGTAGCCAGCAGCTCCGACAGCCTCTCGCTCAGGTCGTCCACCTCCTGGTGCAAGCTCCTGATGTAGTTGCATGTCTCCTGCAACACCCTCGCAGATGGCACCTGCATGGGCAAGACGGCAAATTAAAGGGGGAACAATTTACCGGACCGTCAGCTCAAGCTCATGCCACTCGAAGCAAATAACTGGTTATGACGCGTGAGTACAGCGTGCAATTGCATGGAATGCTTCATATAATAGAGGTCATTCAACTGACTGGCAATTTTGGACAATTCGGTTGTTATAACAACTAACAGGTCGGCAGTAGGTATCACCATATCAGATCGTTTCGTAGGCCTCAATGTAGTGAGTGCCACATGATAACGACAATTTACAGCTCAACTGCGATCACAGCTAACCTAGCTAGAAATTCTGGATAACCATTCAGCTCATAAAATAGTGGTAATGATAATGTACTTCAGTTACATACTCTAGCATTGCTCTGAAGGCGAGCTTCGGGGAGGAGGTCCTGCAGCTTTGATACAAGGTCGCTGATTTGCTCCTCAGTGATCCTCGACGAACCAGATTGCCTAGACCGTGACCTCCGGCTCGACATCTTGGTTGATGTGGGCGTCTGGGAGATTGGGGAAAGAAGTTTTGCAAGAGATCAAGAAACAAACTGAGATGTTTGGAGTGAGGCAAGCAAGTTTGAGATACACAGGTGATGAAATGGTAGTCAAGGACTGGAGAGAAGCTTATTGGAGGAGGAAGACAAGTGCATGGGAGAAGAAATGGGCAGGTGGTGGGTGTTAAATAGTACTACCTAGCTGCACAGGAGAACCCCAAAGAGCAGGCAAGATGGAGCAAGCTTCCCGTGGCACTAAGACAGTATAAATTCCAGCTCAAGTCCCTGACCTATAGGGACAAAGTACCAGGTGGCCGAAATTATAGATTCACATGTAGGATATTCTTTAGTGAAAGCTAGACTGTAAATATTTTAGAGAGAGACGCCATACCCATACCAACGAGCTTGCGTCACTGTTGTGTTGCATAGCGCTGCAAGTGGGAGAGCCTCTGATCAACAGGATATGAAGAAATGCCAGTGAGAAAGCCGACTTGGAGGCCAGAACTGTCAGAAGGAACCACACAAGCCATGTTACTTGACCTATCAAAATATGCGTGTTAATTGTTTTCGCCCCACATTATGTATTTAATATATGCACATGAACAAACAACAGTGGCTCTACAGTTACTAGTAGATGAGGTTGTGGACAACTCTCTTTTTGTGTCTAGATAGAATTCAGTACGCATCCATGCATGCACCGTGAATCTATTGCCTCCCTAAGCAGGAGGAGATTAAACCCATGGCCCACACGAAATCCATTCACTACTCACGATTACAATCAATATGCATTTGCATCCCAGGCACCATGTATTCTAATAGGACTGGCGTGTTTGGATACAGTTCAGTTCAGTCTATAGTCAAATGAGGAAATTAGCATCATTAAACTTTATTCCCTATAAAAATTGCTCTTGCATCATATATTAAGACATAACCACTATACATGATGGTGAAAGCATCAGCTTCTTTCCAAAATAAAATGATAAAATCATCAATTGCTGAACACATAGAAACAATTGTGCAGTGAAAAGATTTGAGTGTTAAATACCTCACACTGTATATCAGATTCAGCAGTGTTCTGATGCAGACTGGTCTATCCGATTCTTTTGCACCAAGAGCCCATGTCTTGCGGCGCCTCATAATCAATACAGGTACGGGCCACATAGTCAATTTTAATTTACTGTTCTCCTCACACTATAAGGAAATGTTGCTTCCAATGCTGGCTATCAATGAATATGATCCCTGCACAGTTCAAATGAATTATTGCATTGCAAAAGTAACTTTTACAAGCAAACCGTGTAAAAAAACAGTTTTCTTATATGATGCCTTTGGCGTCAAACTGTAATTGGCTTTGTTCTTAGTAAAGTTGGCGTGCAGTATAATAAATCAAGCTTTTGAAAGAAAAAAAATGTATAGAAAGGCTGAAAATTGATAAGAGCATAAGTGGTAATGATAAAGGCTGTCTAACCATGCAGCTCATAAAGTGGTAATGATAATGAGAAAATGTATAGGGGTAGGCATGAGTGGTAAACAAAATAAATTAATCTCATTGCTAAGATGGTGGGATTTGCAATACAACAGATTTGAACAATTAGCATTGCATAATAATTTTAGCTCCAATGAGCTATAGCTTAACCCTGAGAGTAAGAAAGATAAAGGCAACTCAACTCCAATAAACTATTGCCTGGAAAAATAATATATGTAAAAAACATATAATAAATACGTCCTTCCAAGGAAACAATTGCTGCACATCTCAGAAGAATCATGGTAAGGTTTGACCAGTCAATGCTACAGACGCTATAGTGCAACTACCAGCTGTAGTACAAGATTTTTTGTTCTTTTAATGACAAATGATGCTAGTGTGATAAGATTAGCCCTTCACAACCTCCAGAATCTTAAGAGAGAAGCATTAGAATGTGATCTTACAGTGTAATCATGTGCAATGCATATGCACTTGTACTTGCATTTTTTTTCATACTGTTTTCTCTCGAACTCCTAAAGCAAAGCATACCTGCAAACTAAAAGTTTTCTGATGTGGACTGAACAAAAGCAAATCGGAATAAAATAAAAAGTCAGAGTAGAACATATATAGTTTCCAGACAGTTTAATGCCATTGGTCATGTTAGTGTAATGTAAGTAGCATGTATAAAACTATGCCACAAGCAAGTATGTTGCTAGAAAAATAACATTTAAAATCTAATTAATGATTATGCATCGATCTCTATAAGCTTGATGGGGAAACTTAATAGTAACAAGTGGAATAGTTCATGGCATTGAACAGCTAGATTTGGAACTACAACTTTATTTGCCATACAAATCCAATGCCTGTTTCTGAAGGCATAGCGCTATGTTCTGTACAGATGTAGTACCTAAAGCATTATATCCTGATGCTACCAAACTGCATGTACTAGTCATTTACTCTCAAAACATAGAAACATTATCGTTCTTTGTTCTTCTTTTGACAGATTACTGTAGGAAATTGTAGCCCTCAAATGAAGGTGGCTTAAATCTCACCAGTTATTTCTATTTATATAGATACAGAACCTGCATGGTGTAGTGTCAGACATATTCGAGATCATGACGAATTAGTGACATAGGAGGAACACAATAGTTATAGAGAATAAAGATCTCGTTAGGCTAATAAAGATCTAATTAGACAGCCAATGACAGCATATAGATGCAGAACAAATTCTCATTGTCTCTTGAATATTCAATTCTCACGATCCACTGCCACTAGTAATATAATCCTAGATCATTAGGTGCTGCCTGTTTAGAAAATTGACACATTGACACAAAACCCTAGACTCAATAGCATACCATAGCTATGTAATGAACTTAATTACAGTCAAAAGACCTGCATATAGTACCAATTGCAGGGTAAAGATACTATGGAAGGGACCATGTAGATCTTAAGTATGATGTTAATTCATATAATATGCCAAATCGCCAATCAAAACCAGCTAGTGGGAGATGATCAAAGTGTATCCTGATGGCAGCATGTCTGACGGGGCACATGTAGCTGAATCCAATTAGTTGGAAACACCATACAGGTTGTCACGTGGGCACGAATTAATTTATGCAGAACCCCTTCAGCCCCACGCAAGGTCACACACACACTCACTCGCAACCAAGTGAGATCAGTCTTTTGTTTAAGCTTACACTTGATCAAGGGACTGAATCAACAGTACTGACTATCTACTAAAAAAATAGCCAAGTAGGCCTTGCCTACTACACAGATGGCTGGAATCACATGGATTATCTTAGCATATATCACTACATTAACAAGCTCCCACATGATTCACTTATTTTTAATCTGTCACCCTGTTTGTGCGTAAAGTGTGAAAAGGCTTATGTGAATCATGTGGACCAAGTAATCTGTACAGCAGATCAACCAGGGACAGTGATTACTGATGAGGCTTCATGGTCTGATACTGAAAAGATCCTCAAGAGGATGGTCAAGTTCAGGAATGATTACGATATGTGGGGTTATAAAAAGTAGCATTTCACACCACAGCACTGACATGATTTGGCCATCACTAGTAAAATCCCTTAACTGACAATCTCTACAGCATGATGAAAGTGTCTTAGAACACTTCTGTAACAAACTTCATAAATATCTCAAATTGGTTTATGCTATCACCACATGTTGTCAGTCGTCACAGCTTGTAAATCACTGAACAGAGTAAAATTCTGATTCCTGAATGAAAGTAGATCATACCTATGACACTTTCAAGGATATACATAGGCAACACATTGGAAAATTTTACCAAGGGGGTGTTTAGATGCAAAAAAAATTTGGAATTTGGCTACTGTAGCACTTTCGTTTGTATTTGGCAATTAGTGTCCAATCATGGACTAATTAGGCTCAAAAGATTCGTCTCGTGATTTACAACCAAACTGTGCAATAAGTTATTTTTTTAATCTATATTTAATGCTCCATGCATGTGTCCAAAGATTCGATGTGATGGAGAGAGAGTGTAAAAATTTAGAATTTGGAAGGCATCTAAACAAGGCCCAAATTTGAGTTCGTTACACCAGAAGCTTCCACTCTACATAACCACCAGGCTCCTTAACCAGAGTTATAAAATGACAGGTATTACTCTGACACAAAAGGTATCATCTTATCTGGAGATACTGAAGGTCAGCTGTCTTTAATTGAAAACACTGTCAAAATAATACACCCACTTCTGCGAAATCCAAGACCTACTTAACGATGAATATTGAAACAAGAGATCTGACAACGTTATGTGCTAACAGCCAAAAGAATACAGTATAGCCATTTGAATTAACAAGGAAAAGAATCCAGATCTTGCTGCAGAACCTCAACATGCTCATCATTGAAAGCTAGATTATACTAGGGTGGGCAGTTGGTACACGAGAGATAGAATAAAAGCTTCTAGACCAAAGCTACTATTTGAAAGCATCTTTGGTTTTAGGTGTAATCAGCAGCCAAATATGTACCCTACTCTTAAAGTTGAGGGTGGAAGTTTCCCTCAAAAAAAAAGTTGAGGGTGGAAGTATGATTGTGGTCTTTGTAACTCACGTGGGAGTCGATGAAAGTACAGCTACATGAAAAGAGCTCCTAAACAGGCAAGTAAAAAAGAACACATCAAGGTGGCAGCTACCAAATTTGTGTGCAATTAGGGTTAAATAACAATGTCTTCATGGCTAATGATGCAGGATAAGTAAATATGTAACTAACGTCCATAAAGCTGGATCATGGTCATATGAGATAGAGAAAGAAGAGTAGGGGATGTGAGTCTGAGGGAAGGAAACAACCGAGGGCAAGTGCGCATCTTGACACCAAAAGTGTATAGATCCTTTGATCCATGCACATTGAAGCCAGCATGTTTGAATTATTTGGTATGGTAGATCAATACTCGTTCCATCAACAAACTACTGCAAGTGGGGCACTGTAAGTATAATTGCAAAAAGCATTGCCTCATATATGAAAGGGTATTCTGTAGTAAGGTCAGAGATGAAATCAGTTCCCTTTTATTTGACTCAGGCATGGTTATGGTTTGCTCATCTCACTGCAGACAATATCAATATTGCAGCTTGATTAGCTTTTCATATGATAAAGGTTCAGCGTAGCAGGCAATTGCTAATCGGTGTTATCATGAAAACCCCAAGATAGAAGTAAAGATATCCAAAAGGAGACCATTTATGCTGTCTTCTGAAACCAAAAAGAATTAAAGCGACATGCAAATGTCTGGACTGAAATAAAGTATATTTGTTTGCCAAGTCGAGCTATACTGAGGGACCTTTCAAACAGAGCTTGCAACGAGCCGAGGACAGAGCTATCCTGAGGGACCTTTCAAACAGAGCCTGCAACCAGCCCAGGACAGTAACTGTAGCATGATTTAGAGGTGTCTGTGCGGATGACTAGTGAAGCTTTACATGAACAAGGTCCCCTTCCAGTATTTTTGTGCTGAACAACACTGCTTCACAGTAGCCAAATAGTTTTTTTTCTTGGTCACCTCCATGATAGAGATATACTGACAAGATAACTGCAGGCTCCAGATCAATAGATGTTTCGGTTGTCGAAAACTAATCAACCTAACATATGTTTTTAACATACATAGGGGCGACTTCTAGGTCCCAGCATCTAAATCACAGTAGCATTACAAAACTAGAAGGCTAGGAGACATGGAACTTGCCTATGACCGCCTGACCAGCTTTCGAAGCATCCAAGTGCAGTTTAGAGAATTTATAAGTTCCACTTGAAGAAGTTTACCAATCCGCGTTGCAGTTTATTTAACCAATGTTATCTCTCCGGTTACATTATGTCGGTGAAACACGATTGCAACCTGCATGGGACAGGAAGTTTGTTGAATCAACGAGAATTGTGGCTGATAGGGATTTATAAAAGAACAAATATATGAGAATAAAGCAAAGAACGGACAGTTTAGTTGGAAACTCCCCATTATTCTGCTCTGTAGTACAATTGCAGCTTTGGACACTTTAATCGGCCTCCAAATCTTTTATTATGTCCATCTTAAGAAAGGCGTGCAAAAAGTCTGTAAGAGTACAAGGCATTGTGGTTGATTACTGCAACCAGAAGTGCATTAGGTGCCATATGTTTTCTACTAAATGCTAAGTTCCAAACGGGTCCATGACCATCTCACTTGAGAGCCTTGAAAAGACTTCCGTCAGCATCCCAAATTCCCAATGAACGGGACGCAACAATGTAAAGCACTAACACAACAAGGGCACAAATTTGCAGTGACAATCGACAGCACAGGCGGCGCTGAAGCTAGCCAAGAACAAACTAGACCAACTCGCAACCGCCACCATAATGAATGCTACCACAACCGCGAAATTTGAGACGAAGAAGAAGAACGGGAACACTGACACAGAGAAACCCTAGCGGGGGATCGCGACGGCTTTCACCAGAATCGAAGCAGAGCGCAGTCAAGGGACACGCATTGGGGCCGCGCTCGGGGATCGGAGCGAAGTCCAGCAAATTCCGCGGGGAAATCGCGTGGACGAAGGAAGCTCAGAGTGAGAGAGAGAGAGAGAGATGCGGGGAGGCAGATCGTCTCGTCTCGTCACGCTCCGCCATGGCACATGGCAGAGGCGAATCGCGTGGATTCGGTTTCGGCGGGCCTCAATGGGCCACATAGCTATTTTTCTTGGGCCCTTATGTGTACGCAGGCCTGTTTACATGACATGGCACTGCAAGGCCTCCTCCTACTCTTTCATTTGATGACGCGAGTGTGCGGCCCATGCGACGCAGCGCGCCGCGTGAGCGACTAAGCGGGTGTTTAGTTCTAAAAAATTTTCACCCTAAAATATCACATCGAATCTTGCGGCACATACAAAGAGCATTAAATATAGATGAAATAAAAAAACTAATTGCACAGTTCACCGTAAAATCGTGAGACGAATCTTTTAAGACTACCATGATTGAACAATAATTATCAAATAAAACAAAAAGCTACAGTACTCGAACTCAAATTTTTTTACCTAACTAAACACCCCTGATGCGAAGGCGACGGGTTAGACAACGCGGCGCGGGGACGGGGTAGTTGGCGCGGTGGGGTTGGAGTGGAGTGGACTGCGCCGCGCCTGCGCGATGGATCATGCCGATGCGCGTGCGGCCGCCCAGCCGTCGCCATCCGACCAGGTGGGCAGGCGGTGGCACGCCCATCGCGATCGCATTCGCCCTCTCGCAGTCGCAGTCGCAGTCGCGCGCGGAGGGCAGCAGCAATAACGAAAGCGCCAACGGAAACGACCGTCGTCAGTTCACCACCGGCCTGCCTGTCCAGTCGGAACTCGCGAGCTGGCGACGGCCGACGCGCAACCAACCCTTCAGGCCACAGCCTGATGACAGCAGCCAGCACGTACGTGTACGTCTCTCTCTCTGGTCTGGACGTGTATGGACGTCTGGACGTCGTCGTCGCCGTTATCGTGCCACCCACTTCCGTACCGCCATAACCACCGCCGGTACGTCTCCGTCGAGCGACGAGAGAGAGGGGAGAAAAGGGAAAAGCTGACTAATAACGCCACCAGCAGCCGGCGCGAGGAAGGCAGTCGTGCGGTTCGCCCTTCGCCGTGTGCGTGACATGCGTACTAGGCGCGTAGCGTAGCCTTTTCGGGCCCCCGTTCCCATCGCCTCGCCCGCTGCGGCGACGTCGGGTTGGGACTTAGGAGCCGCCACGGGTACACGGTAGCCGTGGTTCCTTTCCTATGTCGTGTCTGGTCTGGCAGCCTGGCCCATGCCACGTTACCGTACCCGTATGTAGGAAGACCTTTTTTTTCCACTCCGCATGCAGCAGCAGCCTGTCTAGATGCTGCCATTGCCTGATTTTAATAATTAATAATAGGGCTACTACCAGTATTGGAAAACAGCTTTATGGTCGGTTCAATCAGTTTGGCCCGGTTTAGTTTGCAAAAAATTTAGCAAAAAATTTCAGATTTCCAGTCACATCAAATCTTTGTACATATTTGAATAATCGCCTCGATGTGCATCTGTAGCATGGACTGATTAGAGGGCGGTGGCAGTACTGTACTGTACTGATAGTAGTACAGGCAGGCATTGGATGCAGACGTGCAGGGAACAAGACAAAGGGAGGGACGGGATGGCGTCAAGTGGAAGGGAAGGGTAGGGCGCCCGTCAGCCGAGAAAGCCCCCTGTCCCTGTTACCCTCGTCCCCTCTTCACCGCTTTCGCGCTCGCACGGATGGATGGATCAGTCATCACTCATCAGAGATCGATTCAGACTTCAGAAACGAACGAGAGGAAAGAGTTGCCTTTAATCCCTTTCCTCCCCTTCAAGTGACATTTAATTCCGCAACAACTTGTTGGAGTCGCCCAGCATGCGTACCCCCATACCCATTGGAGGAGGCGGAGCAGTAGTGGTGTAGTACGAGCAGGAGTACATAGAAGACGAAGACGAAGACGAAGAATTGGACCTGCCTAATGGCTGGGTACGGTAGATGCCAGTAGCACGCACGCAACGCATCGTCGTCTCCCTCTCAGGCCCGTTTAGTTGCCATGCAAATCCAAAATATTTTCTCTTCCACCCATCACATCGAATCTTTAAACGCATGCATGGAGCATTAAATATAGGTAAAAAAATAACTAATTGCATAGTTTGTCTGTAAAGTTCGAGACGAATCTTTTGAGTCTAATTAATCCATAGTTGGACAAATTTTACCAAATAACAACGGAAAGTGCTACAGTAACTTTTCACCCAAACTTTCTCAACTAAACACATCCTCAGGCAGAAGAAGCCATGATAGCAGTGAGTGGCAGCATTTGTGTTGCGAGCAAGTAGTAGATGAGATAGGGATGCATGCATGAGCCAGCCAGCCAGGTGGGCCTTGAAACATGCTTGCGTAGAAAGAAACATCACATCGCATATCGAGGCAGATGGGCGGAGCAAGAGCAATGGGGGCGGCTAAGACATGTGATGAGCGCGCACAAAATCGCTTTTACGAGAGAAGAGAGAGCGGAGGAGCAGCGAGCAGGTGTGGGAGTGGGAGGAGTGGTCACACACAGCTCATCAGAGAGAACACACGCGAACAATCGGCGGCAGGGCAGGGCAGATCCGTCCGCCGCGCATGTGGCCGCTCCCCGTCTACTCCCGCTCAGGGGGTGTTATTCCCACCTAAAAAATTTACGCCACGTCCCATCAAATATTTAGAGACATGCATAGAGTATTAAATATAGATAAAAAATAACTAATTGCATAGTTTGTATGTATTTTACGAGACGAATCTTTTAAGTCTAATTAGTCTATAATTAGACACTAACTGCTATAGTTACACATGTGCTACGGTAACCCAAAAAAAAAACTTTACGGCGCCTGGACTAGCCACGCCCTCAATCACTCACTCCGTAGCAGCGCAGATTGGTGGGTTCTGGACTTCGGGTTGGGTGATTTCTCGCGCCGTCACTCGTTCCTGCTCTGCTCCTCTCCTCTGCTCTCTTCTCCTCGCTTCGCTGCGCGCGATTTCAGTCCCGTCCCGTGCCGCTTCGCTCCCCTTCTCCCCCTCCCTGTCTGTCACGATGCGCCACCTGCCCACCTCGCTCTCAGCAAGGCCAGCAGGGCCAGAGAGAAACGGCTGCTGCCAAGGCAATTAGGCAAAGCCGAAGCCTAGTTTTTCCACAGGCCCATGCGGCCATGCCCTTTCGATTCGAGTGCGTGGCTGGCTACTGGCTACTGATATTCCCAGCCGTGTAAGTGAGGAGCAGCACGTTCGAATTAAACTACTGCTAGGCGCTAGCATACACACACACACACCCATGCCGCCGTCATCGTCGTGGTGCACGCAGAATCATTCAGGAGACGCAACGCAACGCAACGCAACCCACAAGCCTGACGGCGACGTGCACGGCCCAGGCCATATGACAGTCTGTCTGAGGAGACGCCGGCGGGCCGGGTTATCATTTTTTTTTTCATTCACACCGGTGATGCATGACGAGGCGAATCACATTCTCTCGTCTCTCCTTTCAGCTAATCTTTTTCCTCGCAGTCGCCGATGCGGTAGCGGTGACCGGTGAGCCGGTAACCGGAGGAGGTGGTGACGCTTGTCTTTGGCCTCCTCCGCCCGTGGTTGGTTCCACCTGGGGGCATCGTCGGAGAAAGTTTTCGCCCCAGGCTTTAGAATAATTCGCCATTGGTGGCATGGGCGGATGTATATATACATTAGTGGGTGCAACCGCACCCACACAAAAACAGAAAAACATTGTTTATAGCTAAATTTTCACCATATTCGCACCCATAAAATAAAAGTCTACGCACCCACGAGGCAAGCGCACCCCTTTTGAATTTTCTCTAGCTCCGCCACTGATTGGTGGGTGGGTTAACTTGTCATCATCCTCTTCCCTCCTCTGCGATTTGCGGCCAAAGCAACCGCAGTACAATTGGGAGGAGAGCGGGGGATTCTTTTGGCTGGCAAGTACATTACGGACTGATGATGACGATGGCTGTGTTTAGTTGTGTAAAATAGTATAAAAAGGTGTAAAAAAAGTACCGTAGCACGTTTTGGTTTTATTTGGCAAATAGTGTCCAACCGTTGACTAATTAGGTTCAAAACGTTCGTCTCGCAAAGTACAACCAAGCTGTACAATTAGTTTTTTATTTTATCTACATTTAGTACTTCATGCATGTATCGCAAGTTTGATGTGACGAAAAATCTTTTATTTGCACGGTACTTTTGTTTGAGGAAGTAAACACAGCCGATGAACCCAACCAAACAAAAACAAGAGGAAAGCAGGGACGCACCCGCAGCGCACGCACATGGTGGGTGTCACAGATTGGAGGAGGGCGCTGGCGCTTCTTTTCAGGACGGATCCATCGCTCCCCACGCTACGTATATTAGTACTTCCACGCATTCCTAGTAGTATTAGCAAAGCAATTAGCAATTAGCAATAGCAGTGGGGGGTGCTACTACGACTAGTAGTGGGCGGTTGGCACTGGTTTGCTAATCATAGCCGGAGACCCACACAGACACAACAAAACAGTGCGTGAGCAAGCAGGCAACTGGCGAGAGCACAGGCCCAGGCCAAGGCCAAGCCCCCCGCCACCGCCACGCCACCTTGCTTAACGCTCGAACCGAAACGGTTGCTGTCACTTTATGCTGCTTGTACGTGCGGCATATGGCCGGGTCGTTGAGATCGCTGCATCTGTCGCTTGCCTGATGGATACATATCCACGCCCCCAACATGCGTTCTGCCTTGTTTAGTTCCCAATTTCACCCCCTAAATTTTACTATGCAAAAAGAAGATTCTCCATCACATCAAAATATCGGTAAATGCATGGAGTACTAAATGTAGATGAAATCAAAAACTAATAGCACAGTTTTGTTGTACTTTGCGAGACGAACATTTTGAGTCTAATTAATTATTTTTTGAACATTTTTTTACACTAAAAACAAAACGCGCTACAGTATTCCAGCACGAACACTGTAGCGTATAGATCCAAACTTGGTTCTGCCGACTTCGGAACTGAACACGGCCTCTGATTAAAAAGCTGAGCCCATATGCATTTGGACCAGCGATATTATTCTAACAGATTACGTACTGAGTACCAGTACCAATGCTGCTCATTTCCAGTCACTTACTACTAGGGACGGTTTGGAATTTAGATACGAGGACTCAAGTATGGTCACTTAAAATTTCGATACTAAATCATCCTAATACTAGGTGGATCAATGGATGAGCTAATTTTTACACTAGACTCTAACTAGCAACTAGTATACTGTTTGTTTAAGGGGACCCAAAGTGTTCTTCTTCTTATTATTATTTTCATGTTTTTCCCTAAATTTTATCTTGCATAACACTATTTATAGTGAAATTTGTCTATTTTGGTTTAAGTTCTTAACTTCACGTAGTGCTCGGATTTTTTTAGATTTATTCTAGACTTAACGGCGTTGTTCTTTCAGTTATAGACGACGTGCCCGTCGACAATGAGACACATGTCGTGATTTCGTCAATCTTATTCTTTCAATGATAGGAGACGTGCCCGTCGATAACGAGACACCTATGGTAACTTTGTCAATCTCGTTCGTTCTTTCACTGGTACGCCGAGGCGCCGATCAAATTGCCGCATGACTACCTACTAGGCAGCATCCAAACAGGCCCTACGTGCATGAGCACATACGCGAAAAGAAAAAAAATGAGTCCATATATCCTATAGTATAGGAATAAACTTTAGCTATCTAATAATTAGTTCTGCCTGTCAGTTAGGGATTCAAACAGGCATGTACATGCATCAGCACATACATGAAAAGAAAAACTAATCTACGTGTCCCAATAGTATAAGACTAATCTTTAGCAATCTAACAATTTGTCCTAACAACTAGGCATAGTCTCCTAGATGATGCAAAGAGACCCTTAGGTGCTAGTTGGCTCTAGGATTACATCAGATGTTCTTTCTTGAGCTTAACCAAATTTATAAAGAAAAACACCTAAATATATAACAAAAGAGTTAGTATCATTAGATACATTGTGAATTGTATTTTTATGGTGTACTCCATCTATTTAGAAAATTTTAATTCTCGGTTTTGAGGACTCAAACGATAACATTTATGATACCAAAACAATATTATTAGATTAATCACATAATATGTTTCATAAATTTAGTCAAATTTTAAAAATAACTTAGTTTAAATTTAAAATCACACTCTTTTTAAGTTGGAAGAAGTATTTATTTTGGAGTGTCTCTAACACTATCTAAAAAATTGACTCATCAAAACATAATTTTGGAACCTTTCTAAATAAATATTAGGTACGAAAAAAATACACTCCACCAATGGTTTCATCTTAGTTGCTCCTAAAAATATACACATCGTCATCTCCCATATATAGCCGCCGATCATGGATGAAGAGGCTGTTTTGGTTCCTCGCCTCCATGTGCCACGCCACAGATATGGCCGCCACAACAGTTATGTCCCCTACTTGGTTGGTGAGTAAGATGAGGCTGCCATAGTTGCACAAGAGTTAAAAGCTTGATGAATCTCGTCACAATCTGTGGCAGTGAATTTGGACGCCACAATCTGTGGCCGCCACACCTGCGCTGTGCCAAAAAAACGCCGGCATCCAAACAACCTCGATGTAACTCGGTGTCGTAGCCAACCATTCTCTGCACCCTAGCTCATACCTACAACCTTGAAAATAAATTCTTCATTTTTCATTCTAACTTCCAGTGCTTTCAAATTTGAAAATAGTGGCCAGAGATCTCATTTTGAAGAACCTCCCTGGCGCTGGCGGCGGCCAACAGGCCATGACCGACTATCATGGGCTCCTAGCACCATAACTCACCTAGAACCTCCAAAATGGAATCTCCGTTGTTTGCTCCGTGTCCCATTATTCTTAATATGGAAACAATGGCCCGAGAACCAATTCCGATGAACCTCCAAGTAGAGACAATGGCACAGTCGGGGGCGTGGATAGTGCCGAGGAAAAATAGATAGAGTATTTGTCGTCCGTGTATCTTTCCACCTGAATATCTTCATTTTTCCGAGCGTTGATAGATTGAGAGTTAAATAAGCTGTTGGAGTGATGTTGTTCATCGTCATGCTAAAAAAACAAGTTTGGGAATGGGTTTAACAAGATGTTGGAGATGCTCTTAGTGTCATTGATATTGATATTCTTTTATAAAAAAAAATGGTTAAACTAAAATAGTTTGACTTGTGAAAACTGTACGAGTTAATTTGTCAGGGGCGGACGGTGTAGTATATAAATTCCCATTCAAACAAATGACCGGCAGCATTACAAGTCCCTCCTGCCGTGGTCCGTGGAGAGGAGATGCGGCGCCGCATTCACGAACCTTTGCGCCGGTGGAGACGCGGCAGCGGCCACGCTTATATCCGCACCACCAGGCAGTAGCGACACTACAGTACAGAGTAACAGAGGGGTTAGTTGGTCGGTGCGCTATAGTTTTCTTGCCACCAAGTGCAGAGTACCAGGGCGCTGAGTCGTTGACGCGGCCTGCCCTTTCTTGCCTGCACCGCACAACGCTGCCTGTGCGCAGCCCAGGCGCCGAGCAATGCCCATATGCACACCCAACCGGCTAATAACCCACGTGTTGGGAGAGGCCAATGGGCAGTGGCCAAGTACAGGGGAAATGTGAATCCACGGTGTACTTGATACAACGGCCTTGTTTAGTTCACTAAATTCATTCTCAAATTCTACTATGCAAAAAGAAGATTTCTCGTCACATAAAAATACCGGCACATACATGGTGTACTAAATATAGATGAAATAAAAAATTAATTGTACAGTTTTGTTGTATTTTACGAGACGAACATTTTAAGTCTAATTAATCAATATTTGGACAATTATTACTAAATAAAAACAAAAGTGCTACAGTGATAAACAGTAATTTGAAGCACGGCCAACGATAGATTTTGCTAGGCCCAGTTTTCGGTGCGCTTGTACTTGTTCTAGGCGACACAGCGTGCCCGTGTCATCTGGCTTTCTGTGAAAGATTGTGTCCATGCTTCACCAAGTGATGCTTAAACATCAAGGTTCAGTCCCAACCAGTCAAATGGACGCGTGTGCCACTGTATCCTCTGGATTAGCATGCTATGAGCTTGTTTGGATACCCCTGACTCACTGTTAATCATTGAACTTTAACTGGTCGAACAAGCGAGTTAAAATTAAAATTAAAAAAATAGTCGGTGCCGCATTAGTCCAATAGCCAGGAAGAGCATCTAAATTCGGCTAAAAATTAGAAATGATGGCTCTATCATCTATTTTATCATATCCCATCTTCTCTCTCCTCGCCTACCTCATCTTATCTGCTATCACTCGACTCATCAGAAACACCTAGAACATTGACAAGGCTAAGGTCCAATCCAACTGTGGCAGTCCCATCGTTGAAGACTTGGGCAACACACTTGCATGAAAAAGGGGTGCCCTAGCCCTGCGCCTTTGATCCAGACTATCGACCCAGCTGCTCAACTGTTGTTCCTGTCAGCTTGGCAAGGAGACCCGCCTAGGCATCCGTGGCTAGCACGTGGCGAGCTGCCTCCAACCTGATTCCTGGCCGAAGTGTCGATAAGGCTTGTGACAAGGTGGCGGATCTAGCCAGTCTGGCGCCACCCACCAGGGCCTCTCCTCTACCACATCTTCTCTTCTCTAGGGTTGTCGTTCTGTAGTGATGAGCGATGATGAGTGGGCGCCACGGGGAGTCAGGACCATAGCTCATGCTGACAAGCACGTAGGAGAAGCGGGGAACAGGGAGGTGAGGGATACAAGAGTGATGTGGAGATGGGAGAGAGACAACAATAATAGCGATGGAGCTAGTGAGAGTAGAGAAGACAACAATAGAGGGCATTGTCGCTTTTAAGTACGCACATACATCATATATCATATGGGATCCAAATACCACTAGCTAATTTCTATGGCTGACAATTAGCTAGACGGGTGACCCAAAACCTTAGGGATTACTAGCATTCTTCACTTGCCATTTTTTGCTATAAGTTAGCATAGCTTTTAGCATTGATTTCTTTGAATCCACTCTTAGGGCGTCCGCAAGGTGGGTGACGTCACGGGCCCTCGTCCACGTGGAAGACGGAGAAAGGAGAGAGGCACCTAGCTAGTGAGGGCAATTTCACGCGCCTCAAGCGTTTGAAAGGAGAACAGGTGGGACCAGATGAGAAAGGAAGAGTAAACTATTTTTGGTTGCTCTCTCATCTAGCTCACTAGCTACGTTGCCCGTCTCATTAAGGGTGGCCTTACTAGATGGCTTTTTCTTGGGACATGGACTAGGCAGCTCCTACCAAGCATCCATCTGGATTTCAGGCATTGGCGCTGATGGTTAGGATAAGCAACTCCATCTAGTGATAAACCAAACAATAAACCCTAGTTCTATTGCCAATTGAATACAAGCATGGTCTAGTTTTCTGTCTTTTAGCTTATGAGTTTGGACTGCAGGCCTATTTCTCGGATTTAAGGACATCTATCGGAGGTTACAGTTAGGATCAAATTAGTAAAGGTTATGACACTGTGTGTTCTTTAATCTTGTTAACCCAGACAAGATTGGGTTCCATCGCCAATATTTCTCCGGCAGTGCCTTCTTAACGGTAACACCTTGATGAGTTGTTATTTGAACACTTAAATTCTTGTTTGTTCCCCTATGCCAAAAGGTAGCATTTAGTCGCTACCAAAAATAACCTTGTAGTTATCATTAGTCACTATTGTAACTTTCATCGTCCTTTATTACAAAAGAGCAAGCTGGTTAATGGTTGTTGACGAATTTCAGTAATAACAACCGTCCACAGTTGCACCCTGACTATGTAGTACGCACACCTAGAGTGGAGTATATAACAAGTTTCTTGTAATAACAATAATAACTCAATTCATGAAGAAGAACATTTTTTCTATCTTTATTTTTAGCTTTGATAGCCGCACTAGGTTGTGGTGAAGTGCGGAAATGGACTTGGATTATGGCAACGTATATCTTCAATCTTGTTAGCCAAGCTAAGATTGCTTTCCACCGCCTACGTTTTTCTAGCATAGCCTTCTTTAACGCCTCAACAAGTTGTTGTTTAAACGATTTAATTCTGGTTTGTTCCCCTGCATACGTCAAAATGTACTTATAGTCGCTACCAAAAATGGCGTTGTAGTAATCGTTGGTCACTATTGTAACCTTCATTGGCAACGCTTAATGGTTATTCTTACTGAAATTACTAAGTAATAATGGCCTCCCACGTTGACTACACACACCTACAGTGGAGTATCTAACAAGCTCATTCATCATGAATAAATGTTGCAACAAGCGAAGAAAGCTACATAATCCTTAGGCTGGAATATATTTGAACGAGAGGGAGAAGCTAATTAGTAAAAAATGTAATTGAAACCAATAGTCCATCGCAAAAAGACAAGATTGTTTTCATGACACCGAATGCTTTCAGTTTTGTTAACCAAGTTTGGCTTTGTAAGATTGTTTGCCACCAACAACATTTTTCCTCCACAACCTTTATGACGTCTTGATGAGTATTATTTCCATTACGAAATATAATAAGGAATTTTAGTTGTTCTAAATGTCCAAAGTTTGTTAAGTTTGCAAAGAAAAGTATCAAAATCTACCCAATCAATTATGAAAAACATTTCATGGTGCGTCTAATAAACCTCATTTCATACCATAAATATTACCATGTTCCATAAATTTAGTTTGACTAGTGTCAGGATGCGCGCCTTCGCGCGCCCGTGCAGGAAAAAGCGTGGGTGCTGCGGATCATGCTGTGAAGCAGCTAGATAATATGAGATAGTGCCGCTCTAAATACAAACATCATATTTATATGTGACCTGAAGCTTGCATAGTCTTGACACAGTAAAAATTCAAACCTAACCAAGTAATTCAGTCCAATAACTGACCATTAAGTTTGCAAAAGTAAGCAAAACGAAATTGTAAACTGAATGGTTAATAATTAAAACCTTGGAGCTCCATCTCTGGCATCTCCTCCCTTGTTGCGCTGCACCAATCGAACTGAGTTTGAAGGCGTAGCACCAGAAGCCATGGAAGCTTTATTTCCTGCAATCCATCAAATATTTCAAATGGTTGCTATAATTTTAATCGGCCAGCTAAAACAGAACATATGCAGAGGAAAAAATGTTACATGCTTACAACAGTAAAATGTGTAGGTAGTCACTACTTGAATTTCCCTAAACAACATGTGGGAAGCTTTCTTTTTTTTCACTTTCAAAACATAGAAGGTTAACTACAAAATGTGAGTTTCATTATTAATTAGAAAGGTGTAGAGTCATATTTATAAGCTAATGTATATATATGTATATACATTGAACATAATTGAATGTAAACTACAAATTCTGAGATAGAATCGGTAGGGGCTTGCGCTAAATAAAATAGAAGTGCATTGAGGCCAAATTGGATGGAGCCACTAAAGTGAATGTAGAATTGGCTATCCTTGTCTAGGAAACATAAAAAGATATGGCAAGCAAGGTAGGTTATCTTCCACATCCAGAAGCTAGAGATTCTTTGATTCTGCTAAAATTTGCTTCATCTTGCTATTTCCGATGTCGAGGCAACAAACATATATAAAACAGGGTATAGGTCTGATATTATGGATCAAACTGAAGAGAACAGTGACGAAAGCACGAATTAGGTAGCAACCATTAGAGATTTGTTTAAGGAAAAAATTAGGTAACAAAATGCAAGGAGGCAAGCATTATTGGAAATTTCAAGAGAATCAGCGAAACAGATCGAACTGGATAAGCTACTCTTTCACTACTATACTATTTGTTGGTATCTTCATGGAGGTGCAATTTAGTCGAAGCACAGAATCAATTTCAATTCAATAAATTGTAAAATGAATTTTCTGGAAAGAGGGGGATGTCAAACTGACCTTCATGGCCCAGTTATCTATTTTGCCTTTAAGGCGCGATGATGCGAAGCAAATCGAACTTGTTAAGCTAATCTTTGACTACTATACTTTGTTGGTATCTTCATGGAGGTGCATTTTAGCAGAAGCACAGATTCAATTTCAATAAAATAAACTGTGAAGAGGAGGACGCCGAACTGGACCTTGATGGCCTAGTTATCCATTTTATCATGAAGGTGCGATGATGGGTCTAATTTTTTACACATGATAGTTTTTAACACTTAGGAAGACATAATTTTGTGCAGGGATGGATGCTTTCTATTATTAATGTAGAAGTGTGAACTTGAAAAGGGGGAGCAGTATTAATATATGGTAGAACAGGACCTAAACCAAAAACTGCAGGCAACGAAGCGGAAAAAATAGGCATAATAAATGTAGAACTGCGAACTAAAAAAAGTAATGCTGAGGAGCATACCATGACGGGCGCAAACTCGAAAGCGATAACCGACAAATAGGAAGGCTTCCTTAAAAACAGGCTCAGTTAATTTATACCTGAAATGGGAATGGTTCCACAAAAACACAAAATTCATAAGTATGTTAGTTCGTGACAGGCGACCGCTTCAAGACTAAAGCACGGCGTCATGATAGGTATAGCAAGCCACCAAAATTTCAAAAGAAGAACACTATGATCTGGAAAGGAAGCGCCACAAATGATGGCACTTTCCTTTCCCCAATATCTGCAAACAGCTAGTACGTGGTAGCAACATGGAGATTAATTACCTTACACTATTAAAAGCTAAGTGTAGATGACTAATTTTGGAAAACAGAAGAGAAGCTGCAAGCACACACATGCTTCCATATTGAAATACGCTAGACTAAGTTAATATAAACAATTCAACCAATTACTTTTCTATTCTCGCACTTTAATTATACTAATATTACAACATCATCAGTGAGAGGCAAAAATAAAGACCAGCAGCCAGTCGGCTTCCCTTACCTGGAAGGTAGATTAGCAAAAGTTCATCAGATATTTAACTATCGTTTTCAAACTGGCTGGCCATCAGCTTCTTCCGTAACTTTGTCCTATTGCAATTTGAAAAATTAGCAAGAGATAGTTTATGTGCTTTCAATTTACACTATCTAAACCACCAATCAACATTAAAAGTAGAGGAGAAAATATACGAATTTAGAGTGTCTTAGACTATTATACCTATATATGGAACCTGCAGTAGCAAAATCTCGGAACAAGCATATGAAGCTAGGCAAAAAGGTATGAGAATTTTAAAATGTAGTGAAGGAATGGCATACTAATAAGTATCTAGAATAAACCCCATCAAATATACTTTGCAAACAATGAAAATGAAGATCAAGGAGAACAAATTTATAAGCTAACACTGAATATTTCACTGCAAATGAGGATCCTCGACATGTCCGTTGGCATATAACTGCAAACATGAAGTGATATTTAGCATCAAGCAGCGACAGGGAAACGAAATAAGTAGCATAAGCATATTTATGCATAAAAAGACGGCAGAGACATACATAAATAAATACAGAATAATAGTAGGAGTTAATCCGAGTTAAAGTAGCATGCAACAAACTGAACCTTCATTCAACAGTGCTTTCTTAAAAATGGAATTGGTATTGGTCGTCTATCACAAAGTTGTTCATCCTAATTAGCAGAAACACTTATGTCAATTGAACCTTCATTACAGGCAAGAAGTAACAGTAAGCATAGGTCACAACGGAAGAAACCACAAGAGGTTCGCTGGAGCATGGGAGTATAGTATATCACAACTGCACAAAAGCATAAAGCTTAGCCAACATTTTTTTCGGATAACAATTTTTTTCATAACAAAGTGATACCTATGTCTGCATATTATCATATGCCATAATTCAGGGGAAAAAGGTATCTATTTTCAGCATCATTGCCATTCGACATAAGAGGCAAAACAACAATGGAATATAATTATGGTCAGATTTACCTGATGCACCTCACAGGCATTGTGATATATGCTCAAATCTGAATAACTACCTCATCATTAATGGCATATGTTCAGGATATATATCTATATAACATAATTACATAAAAACATATTTTTCAAATCAAAGTCCACACGTGTTCTCCTTACAACAGAAGGAACGGATCTATTGATCTGTTCATCAGTGCATAATAAATAAAAGAGATGGGGATGGAGATTAGGGGCAAGCACCTGTCTTTTCTTGGATGAATGGAATCAATCCCTCACTCCAGTGCATCAGAAGAGGGAGCAGCTCACGGTGCAGCGGCGGTCGTGAAGCACAGGGAGCTAGGGTTTCGTGGACCACACGTGGACCGGTGGGAGCAGCTAGCGCCATGGGGCAGGCACGCCGGCGGCCACCGACGGTGGTTGCTCGCGCCGTGCTTGAAGGGTCGAGATGGCGGACTAGAGGGGGGGTGAATAGTCCTTTCTAAAATTAATCGCGTCGGCAAACCGAAACAAATGCGGAATTAAAACTATCGGTCTAGCCAAGACTATACCCCTCTATCTAAGTTCACAAGCACCTCATAAAGATTCTAATTATGTAACTAAGGTGCTTTCCTTAGCAGGAGCTCTCCTAAATAATTCTAGAGCAAGGTCACACAAACCTATGCACTAGTACTTTAGCAAAGCCGGGGAGCTCCTACACAAATCTAGTAAGCAAAAGCACGAAGCCACCTATGCTCACTAGCAATGCTCAATAGCAAGGCAACTAATGCCAAACTAGAGAGCGCAAATTACTTAGCTACACAACCTAAGCAATATGACTAACAAGGTTACACAAACCAAAATAGCCACGCAACGGGAGCTACTTCTATGCTACACAAGCAAGAAGGTAACTAGCTAACTACACAAGCAAACTAGTTACAAGAGCAACTACACAAGCACAAATATATGAATGTAAATACAAGCTTGTGAATCGAAAGCAAACCACCGAGAAGATGTACACAATGTTGACACGGCGGTTTTTCACCGAGGTTCACTTGGTTGCCACCAAGCTAGTCCCCGTTGTGGCGATACACCCACTTGATGGATCACGAGCTAATTGACTATCAAGAGTCAAACCCTCAGCGGATGCCGCACATCCACTCTCAAGATGGGGATCCTCCAAGCCACGAGCTTTACTAGAGTTGCTCTTCGCGATCCCCGCGGGGTGAGCACAATCCCCCTCACAAATCCTCCTCCGGAGCCACGCACAATCTCCACGCGTGCTTCAACGGAGTCGCAAGCCACCAAGCCGTCTAGGAGGTGGCAACCTCCAAGAGTAACAAGCACCACCGGCTTGCAACACGATCACCTAGTGCCACTCGATGCAATCCTCTCGATGCAACGCACTAGAATCGCTCTCTCACTCGATCCGATGAACACTATCAAGCATGAGTGAGTTAGAGGACTTTCAAGCACTACCACATAAGCCACCAAGGCCAAAGTGTGCTCAGCTACCGGCCATGGCCGGCCAAGGCATCTATTTATAACCCCACGGTCAAATAGAGCCGTTACCCCTTCACTGGGTCATTTTCGGGATGACCGGACGCGCCGGTCATAACTGACAGGACGCGCTCAGCCGCATCCGATTCTCCAACGGTCACTGCGCCAACGGTCAAACCCTATGACCGGACACGCTTCTCAAAACGATCGGACGCGCCCCTGGCAACGACCGGACGCGCCGATCGCACAGTACCGCGCGCGCAACGACATGACCGGACGCGCTCCTTGCGACGACCGGACGCGATAGTTCCAGCGTCCGGTTAGAGTCCAGTAATCACCTTCAACGATCGGACACGTCCGATCATGTGTGACCGGACGCGCCGCGCGTCCGATCATCCTCTGCGAACCTCAGTTCCTTCTGGGCACAAGACCGGACGCGCTGGTCCCGCGAGTGACCGGACGCGCCGGTTACAAACCCTAACACCCGCGTCTGCGCTGTACTGACCGGACGCGTCCGGTCATACCATGACCGCGTCCGGTGCAGCGTCCGGTCACCTCTGTGACCTCCGTTCGCCTTCGTTTCTTTTCCGACTTCCGACGTAGTGAAAAATAGGCATTTCAACTCCTCGAAAACGCCTGAATCCCGCGCTCGCAAGCTCGGCGGGAGGGAGAGAGGAACCCAAACCCTCTCTACCGCTCAAACTCCAACGCCTTCGCAAATGTGCCAACACCAACAAATGAACACCACCTTGTGCACGTGTGTTAGCATTTTCACAAACATTTTACCGAAGGAGTTAACCACTCAACTTGCCACGCCACTCGATCCTAGCAACGATGCATAGTTAGATCACACGAGTGGCACTAGATGACCGATATGCAAACAAGTTTGCCCCTCTTGATAGTACGGCCATCTATCCTAAACCCGGTCATAAACTTCTCTACACACCTATGACCGGTGAAATGGAAATGCCCTAGGTTATACCTTTGCCTTGCGCATTCCACTCCATCTCCTCCGACGTTGATGCAACACATGCACCAACCAATCACCAAATGATATGATCCACTTCATATCATCACATGACCGTATTGGTTCATCGATCTTGACCTCACTTGCTCTTCACCGTTGCGTCGGTCCATCGGCGCCAAGTCTTGCTCAAGCTTCACCGCCTCGCGGTCCATCGCTCCAAAGCCTCCGACTTGCCCTTCACACTTGCAACCGGTCCATCAAGCCAAGCCTCATCTTGATCTTCGCCACCTTGGTCACATGACTCCATGTCATGTCTCATATGCAATGAGCTCCTTCATGACACAATCATCTGTGGACTAATTCTCTGTGTATCTCACATAAACACAATTAGTCCACCTAAGGTTGTCACTCAATTACCAAAACCAAACAAGGACCTTTCAATCTCCCTCTTTTTGGTAATTGATGACAACTCTACAAAGATATAGAAATTAAGTTCTTTTGGACTTTATGCCACTTATCCAACATTTAAGCTCTATGTTAGAATTTGGATAAGCATCATAAAATCCAACTTGGTAGTGATAACTCTCCCTACATATGTGCTCAAATGGTTTGGTTTCAAGCTTGCACATATGCATAAATATGAAATTTGTGGGAGGGTTAGCACTACTAAGTGATGCTAAGGTGTATAGAATAAACCTTTGTAGTTCGATACCATTTGATAGCTCGATATCATTTAAAAATCACAAGTTTGCCATCATCCTTAGCATCATGAGTTGCTAGACATCAAAAATACTAGAAACCCCGTGAGATCAACATTATAAGCAAGGTTCTAGTTTTTCATGATAAACATAAGTCTAGCTATCATCCTATGCATGCTAGTTATCATATCATCATTCAAGTTCTATAACTAGCATACAACACACAAGCATGCATATTAAATATAAAACTTATGCAATGCAAGCAAGCACATGAATATGAACATATCAAATGCAACCAAACAATGTTCATGAGCTTGCTCCCCCTACTTATGTGCTTCTTTTATCTAAGAATTTTGATCCTTCTTATTTCTTCAATGTTGCTCCCTCTTTGTCCATCTCCATGTCCAAACTCATCTTCTCATGATATCTTTGTTCAATCTCTTCCCAAACCTCTCTCTCTTGGTGTATTGACATATCTTTGTTCCAACTTCTCCCCCTTTGTCATCAATTTCCATAAAGGGTGTACATCTCATTGATGCAAAGGCTTGCATTATGGTAGATGGTTGAGACTTGAATATTGCGTTGTTGATGGACATCACCGCACATGTTGGAATGATATTACTTGTATGTTGCTCTTGAGATACCACTTAGGATCTTTGACCTTGATACCATTAGGTGGGGCTCCTCCCCCTATGTCATAGCATGGGTCATTCACTTGATAATCTTGAGCTGTTGTGTGTGAGGGAACTTTCTTCATTTGATGATCACTAAAAGTTGAGGATAACTTGTGGAACCACCGTCTTGTATAAATGATATCATGTATAGAAATACCATGAATAAGGGTGTGATACCAATTTAAAGAATCCTCTATCATGGAACCACTTGTAGGATTTGTCAATATGATCTTTTTTTGAATATTTGCTATCTTTATGAGTACCACTTGTAGGATATCACTTGTAGATCATGATCTAGACACCACTTGTAAATACTAATTGAAAAAATATTTTGAGTCTAGATACCATTTGAAACACCTTAGATATCCATTTGCATTGTTGTCTTGTGCTTGTACCTATATCATTGTCATGAGCTTCTAGTATGACTTGAACTAAGTTGATTTGCCTAAGATTCTAAGTCCAGTTTGATCCAATGACAAGCTTCTTCACTTCTCATACGAAGGGTTATCTTGCCAATGTTGTACTTGTCACTTGTTAGCAATCCAAACTAGATCAAGTACTTGGGTTCACTAGCTCATGAACAAATTCATACACATACCACTAGATCATTTAAACAATTCAAGCAATAGTGGTAGGCTATGAATTTAAATATTTCATTTGTTATGCATGATCCTAGTAAGCATGTACTATATGCACTAATCGCATACTAGTAAGGGATGAAATGATCATGCACATTACAATGATACCTTTGTTATATTGGAGTAGAGGATAGTCACATAGATTCCAATTCATTACTCCAATAGCAATGTGAAGTCCAATTTATAAGCTTGGTGAAGACCAATCATTATAGAGAAATCCATTCTTCACCCATATGAAATGAGAACCACTAATAATCAAGTGCATTATCTCTTGTTGTGGTTGGCTTGCTTTTTCTCTTTGATCAATGCTTGCGTGAGAGTACTTATGATACCAATTTTATAACCATGACTAGCTCTCTTTTGGGTGTTGCTTGCTTTTCTTGATCAACCCTATTGATTGCTTCAATTAAGCATCTCAAATATCCCTTGAATTCATCACTTCCATGTTAGCCTTCCAAGCCGGTGCTCGGTTTACCCACCCATGGGCGGCAAGCCCCCTCAGCAGGGAGAAGTGACCTCTCTCTAAAGAACCATCCTTGACACTTACTTGAATTGCCTTTGATTGATTGATTTATGGACTTAACTTTATGAGTAACCTTGAATTATTCTTTAAGTCCTTTTCTTTCTACCAAATGATCTCCAATTATTACTAGAACTTGAACCTCATCTTCATCTTGAGTTTGATCTTCATTTTCAAATTTGAGTACCAAATTTGTACACTAAGTACATTCCACAACCAATGCCCTTGTACTCATTTCTTGTCATGCTTCTAGATCAATTCAAAACCAAACTTAGGTGCCTCAGACACTTATAAATATGTTTCCAACTTGAGGACCTTTCACTTAAAGTGACTCTAGATCAATCCAATAATTGTCACTTTTCTGGCAGATTCTGTACCCTTCAAAGAATAATTCATATCTCCTAATGTACAGATCCAAATGCCATAAAAATTTGGTGGAGATGTGATTCACTAAGTCATCTAGCAGCTATAAAAATTTGAGATTCATTTGACATCTAGATTGCTACCAGATTTTAAATCTTCCACCACTGCTACATGCTGAAAACTGCTGCACTATAGCTGACAAGATGTACTCTAAAGCCGAAGCATCTCTTATCCAATTCTCATGAAATTTTTACAGCATCTTATAACATAAGTCTAGAGCATGCATACCAAAATTCATACCAATCCAAATAGATTTGATCATCCAAACTCAGACTTGATCACTGCTAGCTCAGATTTTCAACTTTGGACAGATTTCAATACATTGAGCAATACTTCATCCAATTGAATCAAACTTGAAACTAACTTGTTTGAATACTTTCACAAGACATATATCCATCCAATCCACTTACTAAATGTCATCTCATGAATTTATCCAACACAAATCAATTCAAACTTGATTACTTAAGCATTTAATCTATTCAAACATCTCATAGCAAGCAACATTGCATATATATCTAATTCAATCAACTCATATGCACCCAAGTGAAATGATCAACAAGAGATATACCTTGGTTAGCTCATGATCATCCAATAGCAAGCTTTCAACTTGAATATTTGTAAGCCATCAAATATATCCAATAAATCACCATAATCTTTAACATTGCACTTGTATGTTGTAGCACTTGGACTTCACTTATTTTGACTTGGCATTGGGATTGGATATGCATTGAGCTTCATAACTTGACTCAATATATGATGAACAAAATGAAACCAATTGAATCAAGTCTCCAATGCCGATGGTACCTACAAATAATCATCCACTCTTTGATGGTACCCAAACAAGTTTGGGTCCTCTCAAGTTAGGTGCAACATACTTAGGCATTGCCTTAGTATGAATAGCGGGATGTTTTGCAATAGCAACAATAGAGGTATCATTTACATCCTTTCTAAGCACATTAGTATCATCAATTGAAATATGCTTAGAAGTGTTACCTAGGGGACATAAATGTGCCATGTGTCCCCTTTCCCGGCATGAATAGCATCTTCTCTTTGATTGAGCCTTTTCTTCATTGCTCATGTGATGCTTTTCATTGCCTTGCCTCTCATGAGTTGCTTGAGCATTCTTCTCAAGCTTGGTAGGACACCCCGAGGCAAAGTGTCCCATATCTTCACACTTGAAGCACTTGATGTGAGCTAAATTTCTTTTCTCAATTTGATTCTTGCTCATCATCTTGGTATCTTGGATTTGCATTGGATGCCTTTCTCTTCCACCCCTTCTTGTTTTCTTTTTCTTCTTCTCATGCTCAACATATGGCTTTGGTTGAGGCTCTTCTTGTTGCTTCACTAGTTTCTTACTTGGGCACATTGAGGTGTAGTGACCCCATGTATGGCACTTGAAGCACTTGCGTTTGAGCCTTTCTTCTTCTTTCTTCAACTTGAGCTTCTCTAAGTTGGGGCATATTTGGTGAAGATGGCCCACTTCATGGCATCGGTAGCACATGAAATGAGAGAGCTTCTCTTGAGCTAGCTTCTTCATCTTCCTTTCTCTTTTCTTTTCCCCTTTGGTCATATTCTTCTTGCTCTTGTTGAAACCAAGGCCACTCTTGTCACCAAAGTTTCTTTGAGTTTTCAACATATGCTCAAAGGTGACTTTTGAGTTGTAGCACCTTTCTAACTTGTTGCTCAATTTCTTCACTTCACTTTTGAGCTCATTGTTCTCCTTCAAAATGTTAGTCTCACAAGACATAGAAGTAGAACAAGCATATATATGTGAAGAACATGGCATATCTAATAAGTCATCACAAGAGGTGGATACATGCTTTCTCCCTACATCACATGGGTTAGTCATATTTTGCAATTGATCATTTGATCCATGTGATGAGCTCTCATTAATTTTAATTTTCTTTAATAACAACTTAAAGAGAGAAGCATGTTCTTGTACTAAATTATCATGAGCAACACTAAGTTCCTCATGAGCCAATTTTAGCTCCTCATATGAACAAGTAGTAACATAAAGTAGATGCTTTTGTTGTTCACATGTGGTTTTTAGAAATGAGATTTCATTTTCTAATTTTATGGTTTTAGCTTTCTCATTTTCTAAAGACATGTTCATGCTAGCAAGTCTACTAACAAGCTCATCATTTGAATCAACATGATCAATCACATTATCATTTGATACCTTTGTGTCACCTAGTGATATGAAGCAATGTGATACAGTGGATGGGCTTGTAGTAGCATCATCAAGGCCCGAGCATGAACCAACATTGTCACCAACAAGTGTGCTTGGGGTAGAAACATCACTTGCAACACTTGATGCATCATCACCATCCTTGTCAAGTGAACTTGTGGTAGATCGATCATCATCATCACTTGACCATGAGGTGGAGCAATCCTCCACAACCATCATGTTGTGGTCATGCTCAACATCATCATGTACAACCTCCTTGGGCTTGACATCATCGTCATCATCGGTGATAGCTCCATACTTTTCATTGAGATAGGCCCATATCTCATGAGCGGATTTGAGGTCCATGATCTTACCAAAGATGCTATCATCCAAAGATCTATACATGATGTTAGTAGCTTGGATGTCAAGATCTAGGCATTTCTCTTGTGCTTGAGTTAGATTATCTTCATCCAACACATGAGAAAAGCCTACATCTACCATCCACCACATTTGAGGGCAAATAAACTTAAAATTGCATATCATCCAATTTTTCCACTGTGCAAAGTGTGTGCCATCAAACATGTGAGGACAATCAACATCTAGTCCATATTCCGCCATCCTCTCAGGTCGGTGAAGACCACAAATGAGAGACCGGGCTCCGATACCAATTGAAGGGTCGAGATGGTGGACTAGAGGGGGGGTGAATAGTCATTTCTAAAATTAATCGCGTCAGCAAACCGAAACAAATGCGGAATTAAAACTATCGGTCTAGCCAAGACTATACCCCTCTATCTAAGTTCACAAGCACCTCACAAAGATTCTAATTATGTAACTAAGATGCTTTCCTTAGCAGGAGCTCTCCTAAACAATTCTAGAGCAAGGTCACACAAACCTATGCACTAGTACTTTAGCAAAGCCGGGGAGCTCCTACACAAATCTAGTAAGCAAAAGCACGAAGCCACCTATGCTCACTAGCAATGCTCAATAGCAAGGCAACTAATGCCAAACTAGAGAGCACAAATTACTTAGCTACACAACCTAAGCAATATGACTAACAAGGTTACACAAACCAAAATAGCCACGCAACGGGAGCTACTTCTATGCTACACAAGCAAGAAGGTAACTAGCTAACTACACAAGCAAACTAGTTACAAGAGCAACTACACAAGCATAAATATATGAATGTAAATACAAGCTTGTGAATCGAAAGCAAACCACCGAGAAGATGTACACAATGTTGACACGGCGGTTTTTCACCGAGGTTCACTTGGTTGCCACCAAGCTAGTCCCCGTTGTGGCGATACACCCACTTGATGGATCACGAGCTAATTGACTATCAAGAGTCAAACCCTCAGCGGGTGCCGCACATCCACTCTCAAGATGGGGATCCTCCAAGCCACGAGCTTTACTAGAGTTGCTCTTCGCGATCCCCGCGGGGTGAGCACAATCCCCCTCACAAATCCTCCTCCGGAGCCATGCACAATCTCCACGCGTGCTTCAACGGAGTCGCAAGCCACCAAGCCGTCTAGGAGGTGGCAACCTCCAAGAGTAACAAGCACCACCGGCTTGCAACACGATCACCTAGTGCCACTCGATGCAATCCTCTCGATGCAACGCACTAGAATCGCTCTCTCACTCGATCCGATAAACACTATCAAGCATGAGTGAGTTAGAGGGCTTCCAAGCACTACCACATAAGCCACCAAGGCCAAAGTGTGCTCAGCTACCGGCCATGGCCGGCCAAGGCATCTATTTATAACCCCACGGTCAAATAGAGCCGTTACCCCTTCACTGGGTCATTTTCGGGATGACCGGACGCGCCGGTCATAACTGACAGGACGCGCTCAGCCGCATCCGATTCTCCAACGGTCACTGCGCCAACGGTCAAACCCTATGACCGGACGCGCTTCTCAAAACGACCGGACGTGCCCCTGGCAACGACCGGACGCGCCGATCGCACAGTACCGCGCGCGCAACGACATGACCGGACGCGCTCCTTGCGACGACCGGACGCGATAGTGCCAGCGTCCGGTTAGAGTCCAGTAAGCACCTTCAACGATCGAACGCGTCCGATCATGTGTGACCGGACGCGCCGCGCGTCCGATCATCCTCTACGAACCTCAGTTCCTTCTGGGCGCAAGACCGGACGCGCTGGTCCCGCGAGTGACCGGACGCGCCGGTTACAAACCCTAACACCCGCGTCTGCGCTGTACTGACCGGACGCGTCCGGTCATACCATGACCGCGTCCGGTGCAGCGTCCGGTCACCTCTGTGACCTCCGTTCGCCTTCGTTTCTTTTCTGACTTCCGGCGTAGTGAAAAATAGGCATTTCAACTCCTCGAAAACGCCTGAATCCCGCGCTCGCAAGCTCGGCGGGAGGGAGAGAGGAACCCAAACCCTCTCTACCGCTCAAACTCCAACGCCTTCGCAAATGTGCCAACACCAACAAGTGAACACCACCTTGTGCACGTGTGTTAGCATTTTCACAAACATTTTACCGAAGGAGTTAACCACTCAACTTGCCACGCCACTCGATCCTAGCAACGATGCATAGTTAGATCACACGAGTGGCACTAGATGACCGATATGCAAACAAGTTTGCCCCTCTTGATAGTACGGCCATCTATCCTAAACCCGGTCATAAACTTCTCTATACACCTATGACCGGTGAAATGGAAATGCCCTAGGTTATACCTTTGCCTTGCGCATTCCACTCCATCTCCTCCGACGTTGATGCAACACATGCACCAACCAATCACCAAATGATATGATCCACTTCATATCATCACATGACCGTATTGGTTCATCGATCTTGACCTCACTTGCTCTTCACCGTTGCGTCGGTCCATCGGCGCCAAGTCTTGCTCAAGCTTCACCGCCTCGCGGTCCATCGCTCCAAAGCCTCCGACTTGCCCTTCACACTTGCAACCGGTCCATCAAGCCAAGTCTCATCTTGATCTTCGCCACCTTGGTCACATGACTCCATGTCATGTCTCATATGCAATGAGCTCCTTCATGACACAATCATCTGTGGACTAATTCTCTGTGTATCTCACATAAACATAATTAGTCCACCTAAGGTTGTCACTCAATTACCAAAACCAAACAAGACCTTTCAGTGCTGTGGCCGGGGATGGCTGCCTTCGGGGCCCACAGGCGCCGCCGTGCACGAAACCAGCGGCGCCGTCGGCCAGGCAACGCGCCGTGCGGTGAGGCGGCGGCGCTAGGGACCGGCAGGCACGCCGCGACGTTGGGAGAGAGGGAGAGGGAGAGGGAGAGAGAAGGGAAGAGAAGGGAAGGCAGGGGCGCACGCGGCGGAGGCGACGCAGGAGAGGAGGCGTCGGGTCTCGGGAAGAAACGTCGGGAAGGGGAAGAGGCTTCCCGAAGGAGAAGCAGGAGCGGGAGTATATATTTGTTGGGACGGATTTGGATGGGAAGCAGCAGAAGCTGACAAAATCAACGGAGAGCGACAAGGAGCCCAGCGAAGCAGATTTTAATGGAAGCTGCTCCGAACCATCTCAGGCACAAAATGAAGGATCAGACGGCGGGGCTAATTTCGAGCAACGTGGACAGGGCTCCTGCTCGAGGAGCTGTCGCTCCTTTTACAGGTTAAATTAGGATAACATAAAGGTGTTAGAGCATGTTTGATCTCATGGTCTAAAGTTCAACTAAACTTTAGATCACTTTAGCACACTTGTGTGGTCTAATGAACTAATGGGCCTCTTTTGTAAAGGTTGACTAAACTTAGACCACTTGATTGGAGCCTCAAGAGCTAAAGTTTAGCAGCTAAACTTTAGACCATGAATCTAAACAGAGCCTTATACTTAGAGATGAAAATGGTTGGAATAAATCTCATTATGTCCTATCTCCATTCTACATTTAACTCGCATGAAGGTCATCCTGACCATTTTTTATTTTTCTTTTATCGATGAATCTGAAAACGAGACGAAAATGATAGGTCAGTTTTTTTTTGACCGTTTTTGCTTTTTCCATTTTTAACCGTATATGACTACCGTTTTAGGAGTGCAACAATGCAGCACGTCGGCCATGCCACACCAAAGTATCCCTATCCATAGTAGACTGGTGGTTGGCGTGTTGTGTTATGAATATATGGTCTTGCACTATAGCCATCTTATGAACCTATGAATTAAAATTATTTATATGTTGTTAGTGTGCTGAATAATAATAACTCACCCATGAATAAATGCAGCAACAAAGGCAATCGGATAGTAAACAAAGAAAACCACATAATCCGTAGTCCTAACAGATTGGCACATAAGCTGGACGAGTGGGAGAAACCAAATAGTAGAAAAATGCAAACTGAAACCTGTAGTCCGCCACTCTGCCAGGAAAAGACAAAGACTCCATAGCAGCGCTAGCTCCAACTGCGATTGATTCCGTTTAGTTTAGATCCTGAATGCACCAAGTGGCCTATATAGAAATCAGAAATGAGGACCAAAACATATGTGTCGAAGAGGTGATCTGCATCCAAACACTTGAGGAGCTACTCCTACGTACGTACTAGCATAGGCAAAAGAGAACGATTACTTGACCTAGAAAAAGAGAAGCAATTGAAGATTCATTGCAGGGCCACTTCATTATTTCTTCACACTCATGATCAATGCACTGATTATCTGTACACATTTTTAAATCGGAATAGTGGTTGAATTGACTTTAAGGCGGTGGTTGTATATATATACATGTATAGCCTGCAACGAAGACGAATAACCCAGACAATGACGGGCAAATAGGAAACATTTATTTATTTATACTCTCTCCGTCCCTAAATATCTGTCATTTTCGCTTTCTGAGAAACAACTTTGACCAAATATATATTAAAAATATTAATATTTATGATACATAATTAGTATTATTGGATAGACATTTGAATCTAATTTTTTAATAAATTTATTTAAAAATAGAAATATTACATTTATTTTCTATACATCAAGTTAAAATTATCGGCTCGTAAATCATAGAGACAAATGGTCAGGGACGGAGAGAGTATTTACCGAGCACCGTAGCAGAATACTGTACTCCTAGTTCACATAAAAAAAAGGTTCTACTGCTGCCAATCAGCATCAGATGAAAAGGTTCTACTGCTGTGACAGCAGGTTCGCTTAACTTTCGCCCACTTATTTTCAGCCATTTAATAATGTTTTTTTATATAAATGAGTTCAATAGTACTTTTTTAGCTTTTTATTTTCAGCCAAACGATCAAGCTGTCACGTGTACACTGCTCTAGCGGAGTGGCAGATGCGAAGGGCAGAGATAATCCACCTCAGCTTCAGGTGAGCTGGCCGGTGGCCGCTTCCGCCCTTTTCTATGGTCGTGTTTAGTTACGGATTCGGTGCACTCGAGCTGGAACGGTGCAAAATAAATGTGCACCGTAATATTTCGTTTGTATTTGGTAAAAAATGCCTAAATTTTGATTAATTAGGCTTAAAATGTTCGTATCGCAAAGTACAATAAAACTGTGTAATTAGTTTTTAATTTCATCTACATTTAGTACTTCATGTATATGCCGGTATTTTGATGTGATGAGAATCTTCTTTCTGTACAGTGGAATTTAGGGTGGAAATTGGAAAGTAAACAAGGCCCTTGTTCAGTTCCTGAATTTGGGGCACCGATTCGGGCACTGTAGTGTTGGAACACTGTAGCAACTTTTGTTTTTTAGTGCAAAAAATTGTCCAAAAAATGATTAATTAGACTTAAAATATTCGTCTCGTAAAGTACAACAAAACTGTGCAATTAGTTTTTGATTTCATCTACATTTAGTACTCCATGCATTTGCTGGTATTTTGATGTGATGGAGAATCTCCTTTTTTATAGTAGAATTTGAGGGGAGAATTTAGGATCTAAACAAGTGGAAGGCCTATTTGTGAGGCCTGCGCGGTTTCCAATTCCGACGAGCCAAAACAGACGGACGCACACAAAGCGAAAGGGAGAGAGAGGGAGGGGCAGGGCAGAGCAGGAGAGAGAAATTCGAGGGGAATACAAAGAGAAAGAAATAAAGGTTGCGTCTGGTTTTTAAATTTGGAGTGTCAAAATTTACTGTAGTGATACTGTAGCATTTTGTTTGTATTTGATAATAATTGTCCAACCATTGACTAATTAGGCTCAAAACGTTCGTCTCGCAAAGTACAAACAAACTATACAATTAGTTTTTGATTTTATCTACATTTAGTACTGCATGCATATATCGTAAGTTTGATGTGATGAGAAATCTTTTTTTTTCATAGTACATTTTTTAATAAAACTCTTACACATTGTTCGTTTGAGCTTATCAGCGGAATCAGCAGCCATCTAGCAGTGTTTTTCTCTCACAACAAACCAGCGAACAGTACTTTCAGCTACAATAAACCAGCGAAACGAACAAGCTGTTAGCGAAGAAGGGGAGAGTCCCATTTCCCCTAAGTACACGAGAGAGGGAGAAGGGGAGCAGAGGAGAGCACGCTACGAGGGGGAGAGAAGAGAGAGGGAGGTCGAGGGAGGCAGCAGGGGCTGCAGCAGAGGCCAGAACCATGAGAAGCGGCAGTCGTAATCCCAATTTTTTTTTGGAAATACTACTGCAGCAATTTTGTTGTTATTTGACAAATATTATTTAATTATGGACTAACTAGGCTTAAAAGATTCGTCTCGTCCATTTCGTCTAAACTGTATAATTAGTTTTATTTTTTATCTATATTTAATGTTTTATGCATGTGTCTAAAGATTCGATGGGACAGGAAATCTGAAAAATTTTACAATTTTTTTTGCAAACTAAACCGGGCCCAGGTGGCATCAGTAGATAGAGCCAGCCATCTATCTATCCATCTATCTAGCTCTACAGGTATAAATCCTCACGCATCGGTAGGGGGGCGAGGGGGGGACGGGAGAGGCCGCCTGCCACCAGGCCAACTACCAAGTGGGGGAGGACCGGGAACTGGAGGAGGGGATTTCTCGGGTGCGGAGTGGCGGCCAGGACCTGATTGGGCTCCAGGGCGCGATCTTTGAGCGCAGATTTGGTGCCCGCGATCTGCCATGGATTTGATTTAAGGTGAGCTCCTTTTCCCTGTTTTGGCGTCTTGCTTGGCTGGCTCGGATTCGTGTTATACGGCTTATCGCGGCGCTGAGAGAGAGATTTGGTTTTATTCTTCACAGATTTGGGGAGATCGGTCGGGCTCGAGCTGCAAGATTCGATTTTTATGCCTGTTTTATTCACGAGGTTCGCTCTCCTCAGATCTCAAGCCTTCCCCTGTTATTGATCCCTTTGCTCCGGTTGATTTCATCCCCGCTTTTTTTTTAATTCGATTTTGGCGCCTGCAGATCGCAACAACGGGATTGCTAAGCAAGCTAATATTTCTTTTTTTTCTGGAACAATCTCAGATTAGGAGGAGGAAATAAAGCAACAATAGAAAGATTTTTTGGGGAGAAGGCATGATGCTGGAAGGGAAGTCCTACCTTGTGTCGCGCTCCCTGCCGAGCTCCTGCGAGCCGGAGACGGAGTGGGCGTACCTCGCCCACGAGGTCCTCAGCGGGAAGCGCCCGGCGCCGGAAGACGTCGAGGTCGAAGACCTGGACGAAGCTGACGGCGGCGGCAAGCGCAGCAAGCCGCCGTCTCCGCAACCGCACACGCCGGACATCTGCGAGGGCCACGGCTCCAGCCGCCATGCCTCCGGTTGCGGAGAGCAGCAGGGCACTGGGAGCAACCCCATGAATTCAATCGGTCGTGACCTGACCATCAATTGCCTCCTCCGGCTATCCCGGTCCGACTACGGCTCGGTGGCCTCCCTCAGCCGGGACTTCCGCGCCATGGTCCGCAGCGGGGAGATCTACCGCCTGCGGCGCCAGAATGGGGTGGCCGAGCATTGGGTCTACTTCTCCTGCAATGTTCTTGAATGGGATGCCTATGACCCATATCGAGAGCGCTGGATCCAAGTTCCCAAGATGCCGCCTGATGAATGCTTCATGTGCTCTGACAAGGAATCACTTGCGGTGGGCACTCAACTGCTTGTGTTTGGGATGGCGCGTATTGTATTCAGATACAGCATCCTAACCAATTCATGGACCAGGGCTGATCCAATGAACTCTCCACGGTGCCTGTTTGGGTCAACAAGTGTTGGGGAAAAGGCCTTCGTTGCTGGAGGCACTGATTCTATTGGCAACATACTGAGCTCTGCAGAGATGTATGACTCTGAGACACATACCTGGACACCCCTTCCAAGCATGAATAGGGCGAGGAAGATGTGTTCTGGGGTTTTCATGGATGGCAAGTTCTATGTGATAGGTGGTGTGGCCAACAACAACAGAGTGCTGACTTGTGGGGAGGAGTATGACTTCAAGAGGCGTTCTTGGAGGATAATCGAGAACATGTCTGAAGGCCTCAATGGAGTGACTGGTGCTCCTCCCCTTATTGCAGTTGTCAGCAATGAGCTCTATGCCGCTGATTACAGCGAGAAGGATCTCAAGAAGTATGACAAGAAGAACAATAGGTGGATCACCCTTGGAAAACTGCCTGAACGGTCTGTGTCAATGAATGGGTGGGGCCTTGCTTTCCGAGCGTGCGGTGACCGCTTGATTGTCATTGGAGGTCCGAGGACATATACTGGTGGTACTATTGAGCTCAACTCATGGATCCCAAATGAGCGGCCACCTGTGTGGAATTTGATTGCCAGGCGGCCATCTGGGAACTTCGTGTATAACTGCGCCGTGATGGGTTGCTGAGTCCACTGAATAAAAGATAAGTGCAGTTGATATTTATGAATGATGCTATGCACAGAGGCAGCCTGTCCAATTGCTTCAGCCCTTATTCTTCGTAGCAATTTCTGCCGTCTGCCCAGTTCTGGAATTAACTGGACATCAGCTGATTGTCAGCAGTCTCATGTAACCCTTGAGTTCTAATACTCCTGTTTCCCTGCTAATCCATTTCTACATTTGCATTTGAATCAACTGCTCGTGATTTCAAAGATACGAGACTATGCAAAACAAATGTTATATTAATAATCTAGAAACAACTTCGAGATGGTTTTTATCTATTGATGAGGAACCTGTTAAGAAATACTTGATTCGCCTGTAGCTGCATGAAATGCTAATTCTTTTTCGTTCATCTTGCCTGTTTCATAATGTGCATACCTTTCTTGATGTTATGAGCCACCAAGTTGGTGCTTGGTGGTGACATGTGTGAAATGCTGTGTTGAATTTTCATGTTGCATATGCCGGATCCACTTGGCTCTAAAATGGCATATATTACGTTGGTATTTGATTGAATTGATGTTTGGACTAGTCATACTGTGAATGCATAAGTCTGATGGAGTCCTGCGTTGTTTCACAATTGGTATTTGAAAAGATTAGAAACGAAAAGGTACTTATTCGATTAGTTCCAGTCTTGAAGTCATGTTGCAGTAGCCTGTATTTCTTCCCCTGGAGTTTGTGGTTCTGCTTTTGATGTTTATAGTTTATATGGTTACCCACCATCGCTTTGACTCACAAGCTTATTGTGCCACAAAATGATTCGTGAAAACCATGAAGCTGTTTGATCTTGCATGATCTGTTTTTAGTAATTTTGCCTGCTAGATGTCATTCTGAAGTAGTAGATGCAATAAGAGAATACAGGGAATTCATTAGAAACTTCCTAACGCCTATTGAGTGTGCTCTTCTGCAGTTCTGCTTGCCTGAGATGTTTCAAATTTGGATTTGTGAACTACAGAATTCCTTTGGATGAGTAAATTCAAAATGGCAGCGCTTGCCATATAAAAGTATGGTTGTGTTACCTGTCGATGTCAACCAGTTTTTACACCTTTTACCAAATGAACAGTTGCCTGATTAATCTAGCTACTTCCAGACTGAAAGCAGTTGCCTGATTAATCTAGATACTTTAGCGACATTTGTGGGGAGTAAGATGCCGTTTAGTCTGGGGCTTATGAAACAGCTTTGTGGAACAGAGTGAAATTGAAATACGCATGTCCTACTTAATTTAAGTATGTAGGCTGTAGCTACTGTGGTGAATGCATATTAGCTGGAAAATTCATCGTTCAAGTATCGTGTCTGTTTCACTTCTTTCCAAGTCGGATATAATTCCTTGCGCTGCTACTTGGGTAACCATATATGGTACTTGATTGGTTTGCATAGTGTGAAAATTTGCTTTCTGTCAACTTTGCCAGTAACACGGGATGTCGAAATATGGCGCATAGCTTTCTTGCACATACTAGAATTACCAGTGGCCTATTTTCATTCATTCAGAGTGTGTCATCCTTCCTATTTAGAGTCTATGGCCCTGTTCGGCAGGCTGTTTTTTTGGCTTATAAGCCGGCTGTGGCTGATTTGACGTGGAGAAAAACACTGTTCCACGGCTGATAAGCTCAGCCGAACAGGGGTATATAACAGTAGCAAGTGTGATTTGCTGAAACAAATCTTGCTTTTTATGAGTAGAGTTGGATGCTAAGAAGCTTAACCTTGCATCAATTACTATTTTTGCTTCTTGACTAGCACTGGAAGCTATTGGTTCAATGGTTCCTTGCATGTTCCTGTGCCTTGTGATGCAGATAGCTGCATGCTGAAACCACTTCCGTCTTTATCTTGTATTTGACTGAGCCATGCTTACATTTGCTTATCAAGGTCAACACGGCCTTTGCTTAAATCTGGCGCCTTTCCATAACAGGAAGCCGAGCATGATTAAACTCTTTGATAATAATAATAATTTCTAGTGTAGCAGAAATTTGCAATGTTGTGGTGTGTTGCGTGAAGCTTTGTTCCTTTGACTCGTGCAGCTGGTCCGGTGTCCGTCCTATCTCTCTATCCATCTACCCCCTACCCATCAGCCTCAGGCACAGAGCAGGATGCCGCTGGGTCTCGCCTGTGGCTACGTTGGCGGCGGCGCCTTTTTTTTCCGTCGCCGCCTCGCCGGGCTGCAATTTTTTTTTTTTTTGAAGCCTTCCAAGGGATGGGATGGGAAGGGAATAGAAGGACCGTTGCGTTCGGAATAGGATCGCAATAATTTCGATGTGTACGTCGCTGTTGTGCTGCAGTTGTGGGTATCGAGCTGTGCCGTGCGGCCACTGCATACATGCCTCACTTGGCACAGTCGTCCTATTCTCTCTGCCTTTCCATCTACTCCTACTACTATCTTCTTGCTCCGTGTAGCTGATTGTTAGGCAGGGCATGTTACTCCTCCTACCTATATATACACTTGTAGTAGTGATGAACCTGTAATAAGAGTCCAACAAATGATTAATTTCGGAGCTCCCTTCAGATTATTCCCTTTTCCTTTCCCTCGCACAAATTTTGCTTGTCGTGTGCCGATTGGCAATTTAAAATCTTGCGAGTGAAGTGAAGTAGCATCTTTGCCGTCTTGGTGTCATGGTTATTGCCAGCAAGAATCAGACGAGCCTTTTTGCTCTATATATGCATACACATAAGTATGCTCTTTTAACAATTTCTAGAAGAATGATGCCGTCGCCGAATCAATCAAAACACTGCCCAGTTTACACGCTGTACACCCAGCAGCCGGATAGAATACATATTTAGCCTCAGTGGATGGAGAATAACAAACAGAATATTTATCTCTCCCTCTCCGTCGCTACTCGCAACAAGGGAAACGGTCAGTGCAGAGCGTATTATGCGAGCCTAATAATCTCCTTTATTCGCGAGCACGCAGCCGGACCTCATTTTGGTTCCGCCTCCGCCTTTTTCGGCCGCTCGGTTCGTGGCGATGATGCATGGACGGCAGGAAACACTAGGCTGGGGCCGGGAATCATTGCGCCTGCCGAAGCGTCCACGCAACGACCAACGGTGGAGCTTCCCGTCCGTTTCTTCAAGTTCCCTTCCCCGGCGCGGCTGCGGCGATCGATAACGCACGCGCCCAGGTGAACGTGCCAGGTATGGTCGCGGCACGCCACGCCACGCCCTCCACGCTGCGTCAACACGTTTGACCGACCCGGTCCTCGTTTACGGCTCCTGGGAAGACTACGGCCCAACCCAGAGTATACGTACACGGTACACCCGCCGCCGCCCGACGCGGCTTCTCGTGTATCCGCACGTGTGGTATATGCTCGTCGGCCGTTCTCCGCCTCAAATGTCCAAATCGTTTCCGCAGCGTGGGCTGATTGAAAGGCCGTGCCTGAGCTCCGGTTTAGTTCGGTCCGGAGGTTTGATGGGCTCTGGACGCTGATAATATGGCCCAATTCCGTGCTCCCCTGTGTTATTAGCCGGAGTAGCTTAAAAAATTCAGGAAAAGAAAAAGGGTCCTTTTAAAAAAGTGAGAGAAGAAAAACAAAAATGGAGATTGTGGCTGGCTGACAGCCTGCAGGCAGCACGTACAGGCTACAGCAGAAAAGGGCCGCCTAATACGACGGGCCCTGCTTGTCGCGTCGTCCTCGTCTTGTTTTCCCGAGGCAGAAGACAGCAGCAACCGTGAGGCAGCGCCCAGCCCGGCCCAGATGCACCTTGCGGTCTTGCACGTGCAGAGCAGAGAGCAAGCTGCGACACGATGCGAGTGAGGACTCCCCCACCCGGGCCAGTGGGTTGTTGGTCGCCGGCCTCAAGCCCTGAGCCCTCCAGGACTGCCAGTGCAGGCGCCCAGCCCGTCCTCGTGCTTTGCTTCTTGTGGTCCTGCCGTGCTGCACTCGCATTGTATTGGGGCCTTATTTAGATATCTAAATTCACTCTTAAATTCTACTATGCAAAAAGAAGATTTCCCGTCACATTAAAATATCGGCACATATATAGAGTACTAAATGTAGATGAAATCGAAAACTAATTACATATTTTTGTTCTACTTTACGAAACGAATATTTTAAGCTTAATTAATCAATGTTTGGATAATTATTACCAAATAAAAACAAAAATGTTATAGTGTGACATGCAAAATTTGCCTCATAAATTTAGTATCTAAACATGGCCTGCATCGTTGTACACAACACCGGAGCCCAGGCAGCACAGCAGTGCCCAGTGCACTGCACTGACGGTTTTCCCTGGCTGTCCCTACACCGGTCGCGTCGCCCCCTCGACTCCTCATCTCGTACTCTCCGGTCACCCGTGTCACTGTGTGGTGGATGCTGCACGGTGCGCGGGGGATACCTTCCCTCAAGGCAGATAGCAACCCGGTGCTTCGCCCATCCTGAGTCCTGTTTGGATCTAGTTACAGACCTAAGACCTCAGTACTTAGTAACTACTAACAATATTTTTCTTGCTAAAAGATTCATAGGCACTCATCATAATCAAAGGTGGATAGTTAGTAAATACTTCATCCATCTTTAAAAAAATTAATACAATTTAGTCAAACTCAAACTAACTTGAGTTGGACAGAGTTTATGAAAAATATTATCAACATTTAATACTCCAATAAATCGGCATAGTATGGAAATATATTTCATTGCAAATATAATGATACTTATTTAGTTAAATTTAAGATAGTTTGACTAAACACTATTCTAAAATTTCATCCTTTTGGCGGTGGAGTGAGCACACATTCCGATCCATCATTGCTAATTTCAGCATAGATGCTTTGCCGAGCTTGGCTCGGGGTGCTACTTGTCGGGTACATGAATTAAGGGTACCTAAAACCAACGATTAAAAGGAACAAACCCCCGAGGAATCCACGTCCTGAAACCCCCTCAAAAAATTGAATCAAGGCTCCGCCTACACGGATACGCCGAGCCAAGCCCGCGTACGTATAAAGACGGGGCACCCTCAACTACGTTCCGACTCGCACGAGGCCCTCTCGACCGAAAACCTCGACCCCGGAAAATCTCCGACTCGCACGACCCAGGGTCGAGCCGGTCGACCTCCCATCATCCACCTATCCCCTGACAAGGTATTTAATGCAACCACCCCCACCAATGTGGCTGCAGTGCCACCGGCGTGGGAGCAGCGTTCGTGTCAAATCCTACTTTTTACTGGCCATCCCGGTATGGCAGTAAAAAGTCTGTCACTATTCACACCACGTCGAGCACCGTTCTACCATCGACGCCCCCTTGATTCACAAAATGACAACCACCACGCCCGGGTTTTCTAGGGCTCGGTATTATCCGTTCCTCGTCGACCCCCTCAACTACGCCCTGACCTGGCCTGGATCGCCGCCGGTCATCGAAGGAACAACGCCCGCACGTCGGTTGCCGGGGATCGCACGCACGCTACAGGACCTAGGATGTCTTACCGTCCCGTCATCAACATCGCCACGGCACCCCGGGGATGGCTAGTCATTACCAAGGCACATCGCTACAGCAACTTCTGCAGTACCCGCTGAACCTTCTCCCCCAAGACATCGACCTAGGGTTTTTTACCTCTCGGCCTCCACTTGAGCCTATAAAAGGGAAAGCAGAGGGCTCCCCCCCGAGGAGGAGAAGGATCACAAGCAACACTTCCATATTTTCATTCTCTTTGGAGACTTGGGACTGCTTCTCTCTCTCGTAGCTTGTAACCCCTACACAAGCACTTCGGTGTAAAGAAATATAGTACTCTCTCCCCCCGCTGGACGTAGGGTCTTCTTCGCCCGAACCAGGATAAACCCTCGTGTATTCTCTTTGCATCACCATCCGAATTAGGGAGCATGTAGCACGAATTCACTCGTTGGTCTAGGGCCCTCACGGGTCCGAACACCGACACAACTCAAATCCTTAAACTTCAAAAATGCATATTTAGATCTCTTATCTTACTAATTGTGTCGTATGATGTCCAGATTACAAACACTAGAGACAATCGCTTGCGTGGCAAGTTCATCGCACAATGACATGGCGCCAGAATGGTGGGTAGGAGGGGGCAAGTCACCGGAATGTGGACCCCACAGGTCGATGCAGCATCATCTCACAATCGGTGTGCTGCGTAGATGGATCAACTAAACTTATGATGATTTGGACGTCAAGTGACAAGGTTATATTAAGTTTGGGACCTGGATACACATTTTGGGTGGTTTGAGAACCTAAGGGCACTCTCCATGCAGAAACCAGAAGTAGTTTCTGCATCCTAAAACAATGTGTCAAAAATCTATCTTCTATGATGCAACTTCTGCATCCTAAAACAATGTGTCAAAAATCTATCTTCTATGATGCAACTTCTCTATCCTTGGATGTATCCAATCATTCACCCCTCCTCCCCCTGGATCCTATGTTCCGCTTTCTTCCTCCCCGCCTTCCACCACAAGGGGGATGGCGAGCCCATGGTGAGGCGAGCTCTGCACACGAGCTCCGCACGCAATATTCGCTAGGCACAAGCAATAACATGGGGACTGGGGAGGGAGGGCTGGGTCGAACGGGCGCTCAAGAGGAAAGGAAGTTGGAGGCGATGCACAAGATCTAGAGGAAGGAGCAAGAAACTAGTCTATCCCTCCCAACGCGGTAACATGTGGTTTCTACGGTCTTGATAGATGTGAAGACATTGTTTCCTCATTAGCAACAGGTCCTTTCTTTTCCTCTCTCTCTCACATAGAAACTTGGGTAGTTTCTGCATATTATTGCGAGTGCCCTATGGCTAGTTTCAATGGGAAGTTTCATGACACAGTTAACAAGAATATCACATCAACTTTTGTGTTGGTAATTGTGACAACAAGTTTAATCTAGATGTGTCATATCATTAAATGAGAGTGAAATTCCTTCAAAACTCTATTAAAACTGACATAAATGACATAGCCCGAGTTTGAGTAGCTAGCCATGGTATTCGATATAGTTTACTCTTTAGAGAAAGTACAATAATTGGCTTATTATAGGCAAACAAATGATGATATGGAGGAGAGAAGAGAGGAGAGTTTAACTCATATGCAAGCACCAAGCTAGGCACGAAAACATATGCAGTGGTGGACCCATATATTAAGTGAATATGAGAAGGATTAGAAAAGAGAAGATGAGACATCGGTAAAAGTAATAATAAAAGTTTCTTATATATAAACTAGAAGCATACCTCGTGTGTTACTGTGAAGAATTTTCTTATAAAAATAAAATTGTTGGATACATGGATTAAACCTAGGTCTCGGTCTTTCCATCACTGGCAATGCAAATTTTGGCAATGCCAAATACTTGATTTTATTATTGGGCTCTTACAATTTAGTTAATAGGTAAACACTTGGCCCTTTGGAGTACTACTAGGGGTGTGTTTTGTTCGCGAAAATTTTTAGTTTTTGGCTACAGTAGCACTTTTATTTGTATTTGTCAATTAGTGTCCAATCATAGACTAATTAGGCTCAAAAGATTCGTTTCGTGGTTTTCTACCAAACTGTGTAATTAGTTTTTTCGTTTACATTTTATACTCCATGTATGTGTAAAAACATTCGATATGACGGAGAATCTTGAAATTTTTTAGGAAATTAAACGTGGCCTAGTATCTACTCCCTCCGTTCTAGAAAAAATGTCGTTTTAGGTTTTTCAGACATCGTGTTTGACCGTTCGTCTTATTCAAAAATTTTGTGCAAATTATAAAATAAATAAATCATTATTGAAGTATCTCTAATGATAAAATAAGTCATAACAAAATAAATAATATTTATTAAAAAATTTTGAATAAGACGAACGGTCAAACATGATGTCTGAAAAACTTAAAACAACATTTTTTCTGGGACGGAGGGAGTACTGATTGTTGTCTCTTGCTGCTCATCAGCTCTTGGCAGGATCTGTAGCGAGGGCCCATGGTGTCTGGCTCGTTGTTTAAGACAGAAACAAACCGCGCCCTTGTTTAAGGGGTTTTAGTTCTCAAAATTTTTTGCTTTCTACAGTAAAAAGACATGTTTTGACATATGTATAAAGTACTAAATGCAGACGAAAAGAAAAACTAATTGCATAGTTCTCGGTGAAATCTTGATACGAATCTTTTAAACCTAATTAGACCATGATTATCCATAAGTGCTACAGTAACCAATATGTGCTAATAACGGATTAATTAGTATCATTAGATTCGTCTCGCAGTTTCCTGACGGGTTTTGTAATTTGTTTTTTCATTAGTATCAAAAACCCCTCCCAACATCCTTCAAACGCATCCGATGTGAGACCTAAAAATTTTCAACTCCCCAACTAAACACCACCTTAGTTCTAAATTTTTTTCAAAAATGCTACAGTAGTTATCATATCGAATACGCATGTATAAAGCATTAAATATAGGTAAAAAATAACTAATTATATAATTTATCTGTAAATATCGAGATAAATCTTTTGAGTATAGTTAGTTCATAGTTGGATAAATTTTGCCGAGTAACAACGAAAGTGCTGCATGATTTTTTGAAAAAAAAATTGGAATCTGAACACGGGCGTAGTGCCAACCTTCATGACAAGCTATGGTCGCCGTGAACGTGAGGCAGGCGTAGCTTATTAGCTTTAGGTCCAGGAGGTAGACAAGGGCACATGCGCTCGAAGAGTTTGTTCGTGTTGGTGGCCCGACGACCTCGTTCGTAGACTGGTGGAACACGCGGACACCCCACGCAAAACGGTTCCCCTGCCGCGCATGCATCGGTCCTCCGCCTCCTGTCGCTTTTGGTCCGTGTCACAAGTTCGAGAGGATTCATAGAAAAAACATGTAACATTTATAACTTTAAATAAATTTATTTAAAAACTAAATTTAAAGATCATTCTAATAATTTTAATTATGTATTATAAATATTAATATTTTTTAATATATGTTTTGTTAAAGTTGTTTTTTAAAAACGAAAACAACGTATATTTTGAGATGAAGGGAGTAATCACCGTCGACACGCGGAGAGGATGGCTCCGTTCCGGCTGATGATGCTCGACCCTGGCAGGCCTCGCAGTCGTTGTCCGATCCTAGCTAGTGGTACTAGACTCATTCTAGCACCATCGTTACAGACCAAGCAAGTGTAGCACTCCTAGGAAGCACGGGTGAGACCGCTCCGTTCCGTTGCCTCTCCCGCGCTCGCGGCCGTGGCGGCCTTGTTTGGCTGACTAGCCAGCAGTATTTTTTTTCACACCAATTCAGCATCAGCCAGCAGTCACTAATCAGTTAACAATATTTTTTCTCACACCAAATCAGCATCAGCCACCGAGCATCAGCCAGCTAGCGGAACGAGCCATGCGGACACGCAGACTGGCAACGGCCCTGTACCCACGTCGCGGTGCCGGGGTCTGCGCCTACCACGGCACGATCAGCGTCATCATGGCGCAATCATTGACGAACCTCCCGGTGCCCAGCGGACCGCACGCCGAGAAATCGTCGTCCATCGGCGCTCTGGCGCTCTGCTCGCAGGCTGTTTAGTTGGCAAAATTTTAGCGAAACGTTACTATAGCAGTTTTGTTGTTATTTAGCAAATATTATCTAATTATAGTTTAATTAGGCTTAAAAGATTTGTCTCGTCCATTTCGTCTAAACTGTGTAATTAGTTTTATTTTTTATCTATATTTAATGCTTCATGCATGCGTTCAAAGATTCGATGTGACGAGAAATCTGAAAATTTTAGCAAAATTTTTAGCATCGGTGCCTAGCATGTGAAACTGTCAGGGCGCAGGGACAGATATTTCCCGTCGCCAACCGAGCACGGTCCGCGAGTGCCGGCATCCATCCAATTCCAATGACCTGCGTTCTCGCACCACGCGCCGCCGTGCTTTCTCCTCTCCCGGCCCATTCAAACCGGGCCGTCGTTTTACTTTGTCCTGTTTACTTCCTTCGAACTTTCAAAAATTTTACAAGATTTCTCGTCATATCGAATCTTTGACGCATAACATTAAATATAGATAAAAAATAACTAATTACACAGTTTGATTGTAAATCACAAGACGAATCTTTTGAACTTAATTAGCCCATGTTTAGACACTAATTACCAATTACAAACGAAAGTGTTACTGTACTTCCAAAATTTTAATGGTGCAACTAAGGCCATGTTTACTTCCCCAAATTTGCCCCAAAATTCCACTATGCAAAAAGAAGATTCTCATCACATCAAAATACCGGCACATGCATAGAGTATAGATGAAATCAAATACTAATTGCACAGTTTTGTTATACTTTGCGAGACGAATGTTTTAAACCTAATTAGTCAATGTTTGAACAATTATTACCAAATAAAAACAAAATGCTACACTGAGCTACAGTGCCGCACATTAATTTAGCCGGTGCCGATTCCGGCCATCTAAACCAGGTCTAAACACAACCTTTATTTATTTTTTTAGAATTGGTTTTAGGTGCGGTGTCTGCAGCCTGCAGGGACGAAGACCACGGCAACTACTAGTCTACATCTACTACGTACTCCTGTCATTATTACTCCTGCTGTATGTATACACTAGTACTAGTGTGCATGCGCAGCCGTGCCAGCTGAAGCGTGAAACCTGATAAAAACGGGGGAGGCCAGAGTCGTCAAGCAGGGTTAAAAAAACCGGTCGGTTTACCGCGGTTTACCGCGGTAACCGCCCTAACCGGGCCGGTCCGGTTCCGGTCCGGTCCGGTCCGGTTAGGTATTCCCCAAATTCAAATTTAAAATTTGAAAAAAAAAATTGCTGAAAAAATTCCTAAAAATAGTTCATGATTTATAGAAGCCAATGGTGTAAAAATTTTTCAAATTTGAGTTCGTTTAGTATTTATTTATACGAATAGAAGTTTGAAAAAAAAAGAAGAAAAAAAAACCGGTCCGGCCCGTTCAGGCCCATGAGGGCCATTAGGCCGCCACGGGCACAAAACGAGCCGGGAGCTCGCGGGGGGGGGGGGGGGGGGGGGTCAACGCGCTGAGGCTCCTTTCCTCTCCCGTCCGCCCCCCGTCCGACCCTCACCCGCGCCGACCGGCCGCCGCCGCCGGCTTACCGCCCCCACGCCTCGGTTTACCGACCGGTCAGCGCGGCTTACCGAGCCCGCGATGCTCGGTCGGTTAACCGGACGGATCTAGCGGTTAACCGGTCGGTTAGCCCGGTAAACCGACCGGATCCGCGGCTAACCGCGCAGGTAAGTTTTTTTTTGTTTTTTTATTTAGAGTAGTTTTAGGATTTAGGTAGAATTTGTGTTAGGATTTAGGATAGTTTTTTTGTTAGGTTTTAGGTAGGATTTATTTTAGGATGTTTTTTTAGGATTTAGGATTAGAGGTAGGATTTGTGGTAGGATGTATATTTTAGGTATATATTGTGTGACTTTGTGTATATATTGTGACTTTGTGTAAGTGAGGTATAGATTTTAGGTATATATTGTGGAGGATTTGTGGTAGGATTTAGGATACATTTTATTTAGGCGTGACTTTGTGTTGTCCGTTTATGCAGGTAGAGTAGACAATGTCAGGCAGAAACAGAGACGTTGTATGGGAGCATGGTGAAAATCTTGCTCCTGGATGGAGATGCAATTATTGTCATGTGACGAGAGCAGGCGGTGGTTGCACTAGATTTAAACAGCATTTGGCTGGGTACGGGGCGGACACCTTGCATTGCGCCCGTGTGCCACCAGATGTGCGTGCGTACTTTCGGCGAGATCTTGACAGAGCTAAGAAGACGACTGCTGACCGGGCTCGACAAAGGTTGGCACAAGAAAAAGCTGCAGCGGAGGGAAACCATCCCCTCGGTGATGATGAATATGAGGCTCAGATGAAGGAAGCACTAAACCAGTCGAGAGCAGAATATGACTACGAGCAGAGGGTGCTGGTGGTAGTAGTTATGTAGGTCTTCATTTCACATGTATCCATTGCACCTACATACACACAATTGTTTCTGTCTATGCCTACTAATTATGGTTGATTGCAGGCGAGACCCAATTCACACATGCTACTCAAGACCGTGACCATGGACAACCGACATCGCAGAGGAGAGCATATACACCGACGGACTACGACACTCCACAATACTCTTCTTCCTCCTACAGCGATACCTCGCAGCCTACTTATAGCTATCCCATTCCTGACATGACCATGCAGACTCAGACTAGATGGGTGTATGAATGGGAAGACCCTAATTTTTACAATATGTTAGTTCAAGAATGGGAGACAACAGCAGCATGGACAGGTCAAACTTGGCAAGATTATAAGGCTGACCTGCTTAGACAGCAAGGTATCTCTCTTATGTCCACCGCCGAATATGAATTGTCGTGCCAACAAGGGGTCTTCCCATACATCCTACGTAGTTGACCATGCGAGCGGAAACTATATCTTTGTTTGTGTAAGCGACTATATATTGTATTTATATGCGACTATATATTGTTGTTTTAGTGACTATATATTTAAGCGAATATGTATTTGTATGCGACTATATATTGTTGCTTTAGTGACTTATGTTATTTTTTACCACATTGTGTGGTCTTTTTACATTAATTTGTGCAAAGGAAGTACCAAAATTTCTTTTTATTCATGAAAGAAAAAAAACGGTTTGGAGCGGTAAACCGGTCAAACTGGCCGGTTACCGCTCCAAACCGGCCGGTTTACCGGACTCGAACCGAACCGAAGCGGGTTTGAATTTGATTTTGAATTCGGCCTGTTACCGACCGGTTACCGGTAAACCGGGCCGGTTTACCGCTACCGGAGGCCGGCGGTTACCGGAAACCGGTCGGTAAAAAAAACCCTGTCGTCAAGGTAGGCAGTTGGAGGACTGGCTGATGGCTAGCTGCATGCCTATGATATTTGATGATGCGTGTCCGTATGAGGATTGAGGAAAGACACCATATAATTCAGCTTCATCAGACACCGTTGGTAGGAGCAGCATGCACGGATAGATGGCGTCTAGTACATCGACAAGACGTGCCAAGTGGTACGATCTCCGTCACATGTCCATGGAGTCATCTGATATGGACACGGCGTGTATCTACGGCTGGAGCGGAACCGACCGGCGCGCGCACGGCGGTCGGCGGGGCAGGCCTTGGCTCCGCGTGGCGTGTGTTCGTGTTGTGCCGCGCGCGGCCGGCCGGGCCACGGTCCCCGCCCGCAGGCTGCATGCATGCAGATGCAGCCCGCCGGTCGGAGGCACGGAGCAGGGATGGCCGGATGGGCGGGACACGTCGCACAGCGATTAAACCACCTCCCAGTCCCGGTTAGCTAGCGCATGTACGGCCGACACCTAGCTAGTAGCGACTAGCCACCCAGTCCGTGAGTTCGTTCACTGATGGAGGCTTTTATTTGTAACGGTAAGAGCAGAGGCCAGGCAGGCCTATGATGCAGACAATTGCACGGGTCCACGGCTAGCTGAAATGACATGGCCGGCGGCGATCGTACGTCCGAGAGCCATTGCAATTACAGCCAGGTACGTACGTTACGTAGCTGCTGCCCAGCCGTATGTTCGTGGGGACAGAAAGAGGAGAAGGCAGGGGCCTGCGGTCAGCTTTCTCATACATGCATGAATGGTAGTACTTGAATACTTGATGAGCCTGGAAATATATGCAGGACATGGACATGCAAATTGGATACGGATGGATGCATTGGTCGATAGATGTGGCTGAATACTCTTCTGCACGTATACTACATCTACATCCCATCCGATTCAGGGCGAAATGCAAGCAAATGTAGGTGGGGTCCGTATACGGGGTGTCATGTTCCCGGCGAGTTATGAAGGTGATGTCGCGCAGGGGAAAGATCAGTGGCGGATCCAGGAATCAAAACCTGTGGGGCCAGCCAGTAGGAGCTATGGGGCCGAACCATATATGCTACAGTAAAATTGCACTAGATTCGTCAAAACCTGTGGGGCCAGATGGCCCCACAGGTTACACGTACGTCCGCCACTGGGAAAGATCTCGCGGCCGGGGTTAAGGCTAGTCTCAATGGAGTTTCATCAGAGTTTTATGGGCATTAAATGTGCTGGTGTGGCACCGTATTAATGAAATGAGAGATGATAAGAGTTTTATGGGAGTAGAGAGAGTTTCATCCCCATGAAACTCTTCTGCACTGTTTCCAAAATATAGATGTGTTGAAAACTGAGTCATGAAACCTCCATTAAGACTGGTCTAAGGACCACGGCGCACCGGCACCGCCTCAAACGGGGCGATCCCAAAGATCACGCGATCTCAGGGCTCGTCCCCACACAGGAGGCACGTCCTTCTCCCTGTCCGGACCAACTGCCAAAAGCTGCTCCTTATTCGATCGTCGTCGTCTTCGCCGAGCATCAGAGATGAGAGCACGTACGCGGTCCTACTCCTACCTAGCTAGCCGATGACCTTTATGTGGATTGTGGACACCACCACTGCTCTGCTGCCTTCTCCGTCCGTTGATCCCCAGCTACCAGTCTGGTCCTTATTTGCATGCGCGGCTCCAAAGTCAACATTTGCCATCAATTCATTGCCAAAGGCTAGTACATTTGATCACCCGCACTGATTTTTGTTCTTGGAGGGAAATTTATTTGTTTATTTTGGACGTAGAACTGGCATTGGAGGAAAATATATATGGGGAAAAAAGTCTGATTCAATTCTTTACAGAAGAACTGTGATTCAGGGGTCCGGTTTACTTACCCACATATAGACATCTACCTTAATTTCATTCTACTACTCCTACCTCTTAAGTTGTTTGGTTCCTATACAGTAACGCAAACGTAAAGGCTAGCTAGTTCAAATCTGTTCCCGTCGGTAACATTTTCAGTTCAATTCTATTTACGTTTGCGTTTCCATTTCTACAACCAAACAACTGTACTAGTTTCCATTGGTTTTCATCATATTTCCTTTTATTTATGGTTTGACATGACTCCTCCAATGTGTAACTTGGAGGTGCTTCGCTGCAGCAATAGTACCCTTTTAATGTGACGCCTCATCGATCAACTAATTAAAGCCCTTAATCATCTGTCTCATTGTCACCGGCATCACCTAAACACCAAATCACGGCGCTACGAGCAACATACAGAACATGAAACTAAGCTTATGTTGTATCTAGGGCTTCAGTAACACATTGTGTTATGACTAATGAGGACAAAGGATCTAGGCTTTTTTAGCCCATATTGTATCAGCTTGGATCAAATAGAGATTGTGGAAGTTGACTTTTGAATCATTAACAGACCAAGACAAATAATAAATTTTACAGTATACAAGACAAACATAACAATCCTGAAACCTAGGTCTCGTATAATTAATTCAATGATCCAAATAACATCTTAACTTTTATAATTCATAATTGGGTCTGTTGGTTCCGCATTGTGATGACCTGCATAATTGTCTAGTGTCAGATATCCAATCCAACATAGCCTTATTTTTATGAGGTATGATGAGTATCTAACATTGGGGTTACGTAAACCCTATACTAAACACATTAACAATGAAATTAACCCCTGGACTAATTCCACCAATCAACCAGGGGCTCAGGGGCTAACACCCAGCGGGTGCGCTTGTGTGCCCCCATTGGATACGGACCAAAGCCCCAGGGGCTCGGATTACCCCAAGCTGCCAACAGTCCACTTGCTGGACCCAAGTATTTTGCCTAGGAGCATCACAACTCCTCGTCGCTCTAGGCTCCGGACGAACAAAAATGGCTTAGTAGGCAGGACCCACAGACCGTCGCCTAGGCCCACTCGGTTTCCTGTCGCTCGGGGACTCCAGCGAGCGGGACCTAAAGCCCCTCGATCGGGCCATCTAATGCATGGGAGGGCTCGATCGAGGGACAGATCCTAGGGCTATCTCGAATCTCGTGACAGGTGCATGCTGCAGGGCTGCCACCAGACACCTATGCGATGAGTTGTGGAGTTGTCCCCCTGCTTCAGTACGGGAAGGGCGGGAGGCACCTCTTGCCTACTTTGGCAAGGGTCACGCCAGGGGCATGACAGAACACGACAAAGGACGCACACACAGATCTCACCGTGCACAGGGCCACACGTCAGCCTTTTGCTAGGCGTTGGATCATTGGCGTGCGACGAATGCCAAAGGGACGGGCAAACTAAGGCGAGCAGATTGGAGCGTCACCCAGCCAGCCGTCTGCCCAACAACCTGCAAAAGCTAAAGACTAGTAGGAGCTATCATCCATGACCATCGGAGTAGAGCAAGGAGGCACCCCCGCACGGCTCAAAGACCAAGACGATGAGGGCCTCAGACCTACCTTGGTGGCCAAGGGAGCCACCTTCCTTGGCTATCAGGAAGAATCTAGGTCCACCTTTTGTACTCCCTTTGCTAGCCGAAGATAGAGCAAGGAAAAGGACAACATAGAGGCATCGGTAGACAAAACCAGCAACTCCTTTTTCACCATTAGAGAACTAGCTCATCGCTCTCCTTCCCTTGATTGTAAACTCCCTCGAGTACTCTAACACAAAACCACTCTCCCCTGGTTGTAGGGCTCGACGCTCGGACCTGGGGAAACCCTCTCATGGCTTTAGTGTTAACTATTGAAGTTCCACACACATCGACCATCTAATCACTACTCGTAATTACGAACCCACGAAAAGATGTTTGGTTGCCCTACATTGCCACTTTGCATTGCCTAAAACTCAGCTTGTTATGGTTGCATGCACAAGGTATTAGAATGCATACAGTGCTGCAATTGCTTGTGTTTTATTGCTTACATAACATGTGATACAATCACTAGTTCTTAGAGAATCTGTAATGTCACCCCTACTACTCTCCTAGCCATATAAAATTGATTGTGCCTGTCTCTCTCCTTCAGTCTCGCCGCTCACCCGTCCCAAGCTGCTCTCTTTCTTGCAACCCTTCTATTCTTACCCAGCTCGTTGACAATCATGCAGTTGGTCTAGCCTACTCGAGCACGCACCCCTTCGTGTCGTGCTTGGTCTCAAGGGCGACGCGGAGCGTCTGTAGCACTAGCTCAACCAACTCCTCGTCGGCTCATGCCCCACCCACGCATTCAATACAAACAAGGACGACGCCACATCATCAACTAGCCAACTGTCGCGTCAACATGTGGTGGCAACAGCGACCACTACCGTGGGTAGTTTGTTGGGCAGCGTATCCGAGGGTGGCGCACTCCAACCTGTGGCAAGGATGCCAATGCGAGGGTGAGGTGGAGTGGACTTGTGGACACAAGGGGCGCTGCGAGCCATAGGTGGCATTCCATAGCATGGACTCGAAGGCCCGCATGACGAACTCGCCCGAGGTGCCTGCCGTGGGTGAGGCCTGAGGATCTTAGCTCCAGCCGTGGAGATGGTGATAAGGAGATAGTAGTTAGATTCAAAGAGGGCACATAATGGAGATAGGGTAAGGGGAAGTGGTAAGCGAACGCAAGCGCCTGCAAGACCACGGCGAGCTGCAGAGGAGATGCACGACAAAATCTGCATAGCTTTTTTTAAGGTAAGAGAATGTGCATAGCTAGATATGGTCGCCCGAATCATGAGATGCCTCCTAAGCCTGCTTGGAGGACAGTGCTAGCCTTTGTGATGGGCTTATGTAGGTAACTAAATAGGGACAAATTACACTAGAGAGGTGAGATCTAAATAATAAGTTGCACAGTGCCTTTGCAGTATTTGGATGGTTGTGTTGGCTTTGTAGGTAGCCGGCCATTAGTCGTGCTAAGACCAGCCGGTAGTAACGAAATCAACATTGACGTTGTCTGTCATAGTTGGTACAGTACCACTGTTACAGCCCTTTTAGGCCCTGTACCTGCAGCCCATGGGCCGGGCCACGGCAGCCCGTGTCCAATTCGTCCTGGGCGGGCCGGACTTCACCCAGCGGTGGGCCCTCCCATCTCGCCTCAGTGGACACAGTCCCTCTCCCTATTAATACGCGTTCTCTCCCCATCTCTTTCGGAACAACCCACTCGCCCCTTGCTACTACCGGTCGCTTCCCAGCTGCCTCCGCTCACCACTCGCTTCTCTCTGCCAGAGTGCAAGTGCTCTCTCCGGCCCTTCTCTCAGACTACACACAGTAACAACACTCCCCGCCCGGAGTTGGCGTTCACCAGCTAGCTCTCGATCGGTTTAAGCAGGCATTAAAACCCTATCCTTTTCAGGTCTCTCTCACCTTTTCTTTTTCGTTCTCCGTCCACTCCTATTTCCGTTTGCACGCTTGCTCTTGACCCGAGTCGCACACGTACACACTGCATAAATAGGCGAGCTGCCAGAGGCAGAGACGACGAGGACGAAGAGGAATTAAGCCAACGAGGTGCTGTAGCTTCCGAGCGACTGGTGTCTCTCAGCAAGCTACGACCGTCGTCACCAGCCGGAGATATGTCGTCGTCGGGCCGACGTGGCAGGATCAGCGACGACGAGATCAACGAGCTCATCTCCAAGCTCCAGGCGCTCCTCCCGGAGTCCTCACGCCGCCGGAACGCGAGCCGGGTATGTAGTGCGTGTACACTGCAGAGCTCACTTCGTTCTCTTTCCCAAATGCACATCTATCCGCACCTAGCGTACGTCGTACAGTACAGCCCCATTTCGTCGATCGGTGCTGCAAATTAAAGCCTGACATGGATTATTCCATCTCTTCTAGTTTGTCTGATGCCGGTTGCCGGCCATGCTGTATATATGCAGTCGTCGGCGTCGAAGCTTCTGAAGGAGACGTGTGCCTACATCAAGAGTTTGCACCGGGAGGTGGACGACCTCTCGGAACGGCTGTCGGGGCTCATGTCGACCATGGACAACGACAGCCCCCAGGCGGAGATCATCCGGAGCCTCCTCCGGTGACCCGGCCGCCCCGCCCTGGCGCGCGCGGTCCGGCCTCTTCTGCCTGCGATCTAGCTAGCTAGCTGCAGAAGACGACGACTTCCGGGCGAGCTTGCCTTGCTCGTTTGCTACGGCGACGACCTTAATTATGTTCCTTTATTTTTTAATTTCTTCTTCTTCTTCTTCCGGTGTTGTTTGTTTGTTTCCGTGTTTAATTAATTCAAGAGCAAGAGCTCTTGCTCCGAAGACGACGACCAAGGGTTATCGATCTTCTCGTGTACCACGGCAAGCAAGGGGGTTAGTAGAGATATATATGGACTTCTATTAACCGACTAAGCAGGTACCACGTACTGGTAGGCTTGTAGTTGCAGTAGACTACTGTAGCAGCTCCGTGTTGCAGATGCGTCCTGAGAGTTGTTGTTTTGTAGATTGCATGCTGCTCTTGTCTCTATCCTTAGCTTGCCAGCAATGGGCAGACAAGGAGCTTAACGACGACCACTCTGTCTGGAGACAAATATATATGTACTATCATGTGCTTTCCCCTGTCTTTTATTTCATCCTGATGTAGCTTGGTAATGTACTCCATCCACCCGTCAGTTTTTTTGGAAGATGTATCTTAATTCTTTCAGAAAAAAATGACATTATTTTCTCACAATGAATTGAAAATCAAATGTAGAGCTAGCTCCTACCATTTGCTCTTAACAAACATTTTTTTTCTTTCTGGATGAAGTAGAACTGGCTAGCCTTTGCACCAACCAATGATACATGATACCTGAACCCTTGGTGGATATAAAGTTATGCTTATGCACCAAACATGCATAACCAATGTTTCAAAAAGAAATCTTCAAAAATGGACTTGTCTGAAGAATACTCTACGCCATAGAATGATGGACGATGGGGAGAGTACTTGAGGACTTCACGTGGCCATGTCCAACACAGATACTGGAGTGATGCGCAATCAATACGAAAACGAAACCCCCTCGTGCGCGCGCGCGTACGTGCGTGCGGCCGCTGCCGCCTGCTTCTTCGCACACATAACCCTGGCAGTGGTTCCAGCAGTTCGATCGATGCAGCAACCTAGCTAGCGGACGGCCGGCCGGACCGGACAGAACGACGAAGCCATTACTAGTAGAGTGTATACACACATAGCTTTAAAAATCGCAACGTGGTTTAGGAGTTCGAAGACGGGGCGACACGCTCTGATTTTTCAAATGCCAGGGTTGAGGTATGGCCTAGGTAGGATCACTGCTAGCTAGGGCTGGCCCTAGTATCTAGAGGGTACGGTCAAACTTTTTGGCTTGGCCTGGCCCTGGCCTGTCATGCATGGGACTTCTCAAGGAGATCTGATGGATCATGGATCCATCCACTGGACTACTACTGGAGAGCGAGGAGAGGAGTCGCTAGTAGATCAGACACGGGGCCCACAGGTGTCAATCGCGCTAGTATGCTGCATGCAAGCAAGATCTTTTCAGACGTCACCCTGTTCGTTTGGCTGGTTTAGTATAGCTGAAAGTATTGTTTCTTGGTTTACTGTAAGAAAAAACACTGCTGGATAGCTGCTGATTCGACTGATTCAGCGAAACGAACAGGCTGATGGTGGCGTCGCGTCGGATCGCCGCTCCCTAGCGGAGACTAGCGGCGGCCATTGCCATCAGATACAGGGACAGCAAGTACGACCGCCCTTTAAGAGACGATGAAAACCGGCTCCAAGTTCCGTCCAAGTCTTGCTAGATTCGATTAGACATCTGAATTAAGGAGCCATGGCCGGAAGCGGCGGCCGGTTCATCAGGGTGATGGGTGAAGGGCTCACTCTTGGACAGTGACGTCTTTCTCTTCTTCTTCTTTTTTTCTCTCTCAGGGGCATGCATGCATGAAGGAGATCCGTTCCGGTGCGTGCTACAGTACAGCAATCTGCACTCCATTTCATTACTCGATCGCGCGCGTGCCAAATCAAACCATGCACAGTGCCCTTTTTGTCCCTAGCTACTAACCCAAGCTCGGCTAGCTACGTGTGTGATAACTGAAGATATATAGAGTATGGTGCACGAATCCATTTGGCCCCGATATATGCAGCAGCTGCTGAAATCTCAGGGACTGTGCAGGAGTATCCGGGCTTTGCTCTCGGCATCTAGTCAGATCTCAGGGGCTGTGCAGTGCAGATGCGTCCAAAACCTTCCATCCAACGGGACGGATTGTCCTGCTAGCTAGGGTTTACTACTCGGGCCTTGTTTAGATTTTAAATTTGAGATCCAAACTTTGCATAGTAAATATCCCGTCAAACTGTAGCAATTTTGTTTTTATTTAGTAATAATTGTCTAAATATTGATTAATTAGGTTTAAAATATTCGTCTCGCAAAGTACAACAAAACTGTGCAATTAGTTTTTGATTTCATCTACAATTAGTACTCCATATATGTGCCGACATTTTGATGTGATGTGAAATCTTCTTTTTGCAAATTTAGGGTTGAATTTAGCTATCTAAACAAGGCCTCGACCTCCTGTGTGTTATTTCAAGACATTGGCAGATACTAGTGTCTAGTGGTAGGAGTATGTATGAGCATGCATAGTTTACTGAACCACATGCACACGCTTAGGAAATGGCTCACACTCGCCGTTCAAGAACAGGAGAGCGTGCACTGCACATAGATAAGCCATTCCTGGCACGGTGAACCAGCGACAGCTCTTGGACTTGGAAGAAAGTTAAAAGTGTTTGTTTATGAGTTCCGAAACCCTGGACGGATGGGACGGGGGGAGATTATTCAGCTCAGCTTCATCTGGAGGGGTGTTGAGGTCCGTCCGGCCGGGCAATGCAGCGTGGAAAGCCGAGCTCCGAAATCCACCCAATGCAAAGGTGTCGTCTCGTCGTCGAGACTGGGCGGGCGAGATATCAGATATGGATGGTTTTGGGAGCGATTTGAGGGGGGAGTAAACTTTTGGAAAAAAAGTCTCATTTTCCTCCCCCAACTCTCAGCGTAGTCCGTTTTTCCTCCCTCAACTTTAAAACCAGATAAACCACCTCCCTCAACTTTTCAAACCAGTACATTTTACCTCCCTCGAGCGGTTTTGAAGGCGGTTTGCTACGGTAGACGGTGGTATGCTATAATAATAGGTGGTTTAGCTACAGTACCCGTGTTTTTGTCTTTTCTTTTTTTATTTATTTCGGCTGAATCTTTGAAAAATCATAGTAAATCACAGAAAAATCATAAAATGGAAAATCTAATTTTGTTGCACTCCACATGAGTAGATCTACATAGTGAACATATAATATGGTATACTTTAGTACAAAGTTTTTGCTATGAAGGTTTTGTCTTTTCTTTTTTTTATTTATTTCGGCTGAATCTTTGAAAAATCATAGTAAATCACAGAAAAATCATAAAATGGAAAATCCAATTTTGTTGCACTCCACATGAGTAGATCTACACAGTGAACATATAATATGGTATGCTTTAGTACAAAGTTTTTGCTATGAAGGTTTTGCATTTTTCTTTTTTATTTATTTCGGTTGAATCTTTGAAAAATCATAGTAAATTACAGAAAAATCATAAAATAGAAAATCTAATTTTGTTAGACTCCACATGAGCATATCTATATAGTGAACATATAATATGGTATGCTCTAGTACAAATTTTTTGTTGTAGCTTTAGATCTATGTTTTTCTGTAATTAATTGCAATAATTCATAGCTGCAGCTTCTATAATTATTTTGTTGGACTAAACCATACCATATTATATGTTTACTATCTAGATCTACTCATGTGGAGTCCAACAAAATTGGATTTTCTATTTTATGATTTTTCTGTGATTTACTATGATTTTTCAAAGATTCAGCCAAATAAATAAAAAAGAAAGACAAAACCTTCATAGCAAAAACTTTGTACTAAAGTATACCATATTATATGTTCACTATGTAGATCTACTCATGTGGAGTGCAACAAAATTAGATTTTCCATTTTATGATTTTTCTGTGATTTACTATGATTTTTCAAAGATTCAGCCGAAATAAATAAAAAAAAGACAAAAACACGGGAACTGTAGCAAAACCGCCGATTACTGTAGCATACCACCGTCTACTGTAGTAAAACCGCCTTCAAAACCGTTCGCGGGAGGTAAAATGCACTGGTTTGAAAAGTTGAGGGAGTTGGTTTATCCGGTTTTAAAGTTGAGGGAGAAAAAACGGACTATGCTGAGAGTTGGGGGAGGAAAAGGAGACTTTTTCCCAAACTTTTTGTCTGCGATGTGAAGGGCCGGCGCTGGGCAGGTGCGGTTAATTAGCCGGGCAGGCCGGTGGCAACATAATGAGGAGCTCTGTCCTGGCGCGCCCTAGGCCTCGTTTGTATTTGGTAAAAATTATCCAAATTTTAACTAACTAGGGTTAAAATGTTCGTCTCGCAAAGTACCATAAAACTGTGCAATTAGTTTTTAATTTCATCAATATTTAGTACTTCATGCATTTGCCGACATTTTGATGTGACGGAGAATCTTCTTTTTACATAGTGAAATTTAGGAGAGAATTGAGGGAACTAATCAAGGCCTAGAAATGTGCTTCACTTGTCTTGTCAATCAAACGACGAGCTCGGCCACTAGTATGCTTCCGGAGTATCAGTCCAAGCAGCCACTATGCCAGGACAGGCACACCGCACACACGCGCGTATGTATCAGTACGTAGTACTAATAATAATAGCACGAGGGATTCGTCTCCTCTCTCAACCACATAATCGTGATCGTGTCGTGCGTACTCTTCTTTAATGCCAAAAAAACATAATACATGTGGCGCACTAATTAATACGTATACTACTAGTTTGTTAAGCTACAATAATACATGCATGCTTGCCACACGTGCTGGATCGATACATTTGTGTACGAGTACACGCATCTCTTGAAACTTCGAAGGACCCGGCCGATCGATCGGACTGACTTGGCTTGTAGCAGCGACCAGCAAGAGGCTCGATAGATCGCCGATCGACAACCCATGAGTTGCCGGGACGGACGGACGGACGGACAGTGGGGGCCTGGCGGGGCCGGGGTGCGCCGCGCCGGCGGTGGTCTGATAGTGGCACGGGAGGCCCGTCGCTGTCCGTGCCGCAGGATCGGGGCACCACGATCCGGGCGGCATTTTTTTTTTCTTTTTGATAATACCAGCCTGTATTAAAAGTTAAGGAAAACGTACAACGACAGCATACCGACTAGTACATACGCAAAGGAAAGGATACAGAGCACAACTGTGCCAACCAAACTTGCAGAGAAGAGCGAATCCCAGCTTCCTGTAGGCGGGCAGGCGCAGGCACGCCGCTGCCTGCTGATAAGATGGTCCTCCCCCGGCCCTCCGTCCTCCGCCTCCCCTCAACAGGTCCATCCCACGCGCCGCTCAACAGCGACCCGGCTCAGGCGACCCCCCGCGCGCCCGCGTCAATTGCAAGCCGGAGGAGGAGGAGGGGGGAACCACCGCACCACCACACCACACTCCACCAGTGCATGGGCTCACCTCACCACCCCACCCGCCGCAGATCGCAGAAGCGAAAAGGCGCGGGCCTGGCCGGGCCCCTGCGTGCTCCACCAACTAGCTTTTCGTGGTGCCTGTAGCTGTCAGCCAGTGGCTGGCGCCTCGGTCGTCCTCGCCTGCCTCGGCAGCGCGAGACACCGCAGGACGACGGCCCTGTTTCCGGAACGATCCGGAGTGCGGGCACGCGGCAGATGTGCCAGTCGGCAAGCGAACGAGCGATGATGCCGAGAGGCCGAGAGGGCGCGGGGCGGGCGAATCGCGCTGTCGGATCTAGCCCCCCGCGCCGGCGGCCGCGCGTGGCCCGCTGCGCTCGGCGCGCGACATGGCCCAGGGCCCAGGCCCCACATGTATGCAGTGCGGTCGAACGGCCCGATGTTCATTGGGCCCCAGGTTGTGTGCCCAAGTAGCCCAATTGTTGATGGTCGCGTCAATCTTCAGAAACTGTCACTCCGAGTCTCGAGATTGCAGAGGCATCTTCCCACACGGCCACTCGAGAAGCGACTAGAAATGCTCGCGGCTACCGCCAGTGGACCGTTTGCAGCGTTTGATGGATTTTTTTCCTGCATGAATTGTTTCGTCGAGTTTAGTATGATAAGTATTTATTTTAGTAATACATGTATGTTTCTAGAGCGCGGCGTCGTAGTATTATAGTTGATGCAGACTTTATTGCATGCGTTGAGTAATAACAATCGTGTGCAGGTAAATGCATATTTTTTTTAAGTAACATAGGTAAGACAGATCCATCGCTTCGTTATTTTCGTATAGGTTTGTTGCGCTTGGTATATATTTTGGAATTTTGTATTATTTAAGTAATATATTTTATTGGGGATCAAAATAGAACTATCATATTTTTTGGCTATATTTATTATGGAGAAAGAAATGTTAAAAGTACTTATTAAGGAAGGAGGATGCGTGGTATGGGTAAGCTACCGTAAAAATTTCATAGCAATTTGAATAAAGAAACTAACTCTTTTAATTATTTATAGAAAACTCTAGAGAAATCTAGATCCACATTAATAGCAAAAAAAATTAGACTAAAACATGTGACGTTATGTATTTACAGTGCAATGCTAATTGTGTAGAGTTCAACAAACTTGGTTTGGCATTTTTTTATTTTTTTTATGTTCTTTACAAAATTTCAACCGTCTTAGAATTGGGGCCTGAATTGGGGGTTGATTTACTAAAGTTCGAGGTTTTTTTTTTGTTGCAAAAAAGGGGTCTGAATTGGGGGTTGATTTCGATAAAGTTAGAGAGCTTTTTTGCAAAAAAAAAAACCTAAGAGTAGGCTTGGACTGTAGGTTGATTCGACTAAAGTTCGAGTTTTTTTTAAAAAAAACCAGGATTCGCACGATCTGAGCTGTCCACCTGGCGGGAACAGCCGATGATGACGTGGCCATGTTGGCTGGCCATCTTAGCAAAGAGATACGTCGAGGCAAGCAGGGCAGATGCTTCGCGTACGAGTACTTCTATAACATTCGGTCAACCGGAGCAATGCAACTAGCTACCGGTACGAAAGGTTATATTACACATTTGACTGACCCGCATATGCATCAAGGCAAATCTTCATAAATGATGGAAATATAAATAAATAAAAATTATTCTAGCCTCTACATCTCCGATGCATATGACCATTCGTGATTAGTACTATATATAAAAATATCACCTGAAATGTCTCGATGGACAGACCGACAGAGTCCATGGCAGTCGTTTTGGTTCCACAAAATGGGACAGCCATTAGCATTCCTGCCTGCGCATTCATCTGAACCTGCAGTTCCGAGGAAATTGAGGCCACACGTTTAGATTACAATTTTTTTTAATCCGATGAATAGTATCACTTTCGTCTTATTTGGTAAATATTGTCCAATCGTAGATCAACTAGGCTCAAAAGATTCATCTCGTGATTTCCAACTAAACTGTGTAATTAGTTATTTTTTACCTATATTTAATACTCCATGCAAGCGGCTAAAAATTGATGTGATGGAGAGAGTAAAAAAATTCTAACTTTTGGGTTCATCTAAACAAGGCCTGAGTTATTCTGAATATGAATGCAATCACCTGCATCAATGCATGGCCTGTCTGCCGAGCACATCAAATGCCTTGCCTCGTACAGTTGCATGTATCAGTTGCTCATCTTTTGTGCAACTTAGCTACACGAAGGAAGTGGATCGAACTTGCTAACCATCGAGATTCCAATAAATACAGGATCCAGTCCAAGCTCTTTTAATTAAAAAAACTTTACATGTTCTTGTATGCGAAAATGAATCTGAACTACTGAACGGCAGCGGGTAGCGGCATTCCTCGAGCGTTTAAGGAGTCACCAGTTCGCGGCCTCGAGAAGTAAAAAATTCATCAGCATCAACATGTTAATTTTGGCCCTGCCATAGTGTCATTGCGTGTCATTATTGCTCCTGTCCAGTTTCAGAACACCGGCTAATGCATTGATCAATCTTTGGCCCCGTCCAAGAAAAGATTCGACATAACCCAATTTTGGCCCGTCCAGCGCGCGCACGCCTCAGTTAATGGCTGATGGTGGGCTTAAGCTGCAGGGATGTTAGCCCAGAGAAAACTAACGGCCCAAGTCTGTCTCTAAATGTTTCTTCTTCTCAAATACCCTCTTTATTCTAAATTATAATAGATATATTGTTTTTACTGTACACCTAGATATGCATTACTTTTAGATATAAAAAGTGACTCTTCTCATGTGCTTCGGCTCCTCCGAAGAAGCACTTGAGGAATCCTGCTAAATAGGCCCATATATCGTAAACAATTACTATATAGATCAAGTCAATCATCCGAATATGCTTCAAACTTTTTACATTGCGGCCCATGTTTATGTTTAAAATCTGCAACTATTCAGACCTGACAGTACAAACCATGAAATAATGTGAGAGACAAACCTGTAGCTAAATCATATATTATTCACCGACGCACTTTAAGGCTTTAACTATTATGAGTCCTCCGTAATTTTAGAATGATCCATCATATGTATTTTCATCATTAACTCTAAATCACTCCATAGTTCCCGTAGCAATGTACGAGATATTCCACTAGTCTCTGTAGTAGGATTTTGTTTTTATATGAGGTATAGATTTTATGATTAATTTAGATATTTATTTTTATATTTAGATTAAACTAGATATTGTTTATATCTAGATTAAACTATATATTGGCCCTGTTTGTCTGCACTACTTCAGCACTGCTTTTCAGCGAACTAACAGTGTTTTCCTCTCACAATAAATCGGTATAAACATTAGCATAAGACCCTGTTTGGATCCATAAAACTAATAACTGGTTGACTAATTTTGAGTCCTGAAGTATCCGAACATGCGGACTAATCCTTAGTCCACTGGTCATGAACTAGTTTTAGTTCACTAGTTCACTTATAGGAGCTAACATGACTAGTTGTTAGTCCTAGTTGATCCAAACGTCCCCTAAACCAAATTTCAACTAAACGAAATACACCATTATTTACTGTATATATCTAGATTAAACTATATACTATTTAACTGCTCGGTAAACGAGATTTCACTAAAGAAGTTTGGAAGGTGGAAAGGGATCGTCAGGGCTCACGACATGAGCCGTATCAAGATATGTTTTTTTTTTGTTTGTTTGAGAAAAAAACAGTATCAAGATATATCGGTCCCGTTCGGCTGGAATTATAAGCCAACTGAAAAATACTGTTGGCTGATTTTTTTAAGAGAAAAATATTATTTCGACTAAAAAAATAAACTGAATAAGACGGATTATAAGACAGATGACGGTCCACGAAATGACCTTTACACGCCACCACTCCCACCGAGCCGCCACCAACCGATTCATTGGCCCACATATCAGCGAGACGAGTACACGCCCCACCACGTCAGGAAGATAAAGATCCCACGACGAGAATCAGGATGCATCCCTATCGGAATCTGGACCTTTGCCACGTCATTGCCACTACGGCGGTCGGCGGCAGCGGTGCGGCCGCCACCCACTACCACTAATCCTTCCCTCCCCTTGCGCGCTTAATCCCTCTTCCGTTGTCTTTATCTCTCTTCCTCATCTTAATCACCATTCACCAGACGACCAGCCCTAGCGAATTCATATTCCATTCCTGGTTCTCCGTCCATGGCCGCGTCGCTGCTTCGCCGTGGCGCTGTCGCCAGCCGCCGGCGATGCCCGGTGGAGATGCTGCGGCGGCTGGTCTCGTCCGAGGCGGCGCCCGAGCGGGCACCGTCGCGGCCGCCGCCGCAGATGCCGCCGTTTGACCACCGGCCCCGCCCGTACGCCGGGATGGGTGGCGCCGAGATCTTCGAGAAGAGGAAGGCGGTGCTCGGCCCGTCGCTCTTCCACTACTACCAGAAGCCGGTATACCCTCCGAGTGTTGATCTTAATTAAATTAAATCCGTCTCACTGCCTGCTCGTCTTTGTTAAACTGTCTTCGTACGGTGAAATTAGATCAAGGTTCCAAAAAGGTGGGGTTCAGTGAACTTGTGTTGACTTTCATCACAAAGCAGCGACCTCTTTGCTGCGGCACCAATTTACTAGGAGATTAATTTTTAATGCGTCTTGCGTATGGTGGTTTATATTAGCTTCACTGTGTAAGTTTCGGGTGAAACTGGACAACTGGTGATGCTAAAGAAGACAACTGGTGATGCTAAAGAATTATTGTAGCACAACCACCACCATGTAGTCTTACTCTATAAAACGTTGAAGCAGTGACAGAATGACGTTGACACGATGTCTAAAGAATTTACTATTCAATTGTGTTCACAGCTCAACATTGTGGAGGGGAAGATGCAGTACCTGTATGACGAGAATGGGAAGAGATACCTCGATTGCTTTGGGGGCATCGTGACAGTGTCGTGTGGCCATTGCCATCCGGATATTGTGAATGCTGTGGTGGAGCAGACCAAGTTGCTCCAGCACACAACCACCATTTACTTGCATCATGCCATTGTAGAGTTTGCAGAGGCCCTCACCTCCAAAATGCCTGGCAATCTCAAGGTAAATGTACTGTCTGTCTGGGTGCTGCCATAACACGCACCTTTTCATTTATGTATGCAGGTAAGAGCTGAAGACCTTGTCATGTTTTTGGGTGCTGCAGGTTGCGTATTTTGTGAATTCTGGGACTGAAGCGAATGAATTGGCAATGTTGATGGCCCGGCTGTATAGTGGGAATCTCAGTATGGTTGCACTGAGAAATGCATATCATGGTGGAAGTGCCGGTACGATTGGATTGACTGGTTTGCAGACATGGAAATACCCAATTCCTCAGGTATGTGTATTGTATAATCAAGTACTGCACTTTCATCAAATTAATTGACTGGTTATGTTTTTCACAGCCACCATGTTTGCAGAAGTAGATTCTTAGTTATTAATAGTTTATCTCTCCGTTCTACCCAGAGAAAAGTATCCATTTGTGTATTACATCTATCATAACCTCATCAAAACTTTTGCAGGGTGAAATACATCATGTCATGAACCCTGATCCTTATCGGGGGACTTTTGGGTCTGATGCTGCAGCTTATGCCAAGGAAGTCGAAGAACACATAACTTATGGAAGTTCAGGAAGGGTTGCAGGATTCATTGCAGAAACATTCCAGGTATAAACTTTGAACAGCCCATTTATAAAATGCTAGTACAACGAATTGAAATAATAGGATCTTTTGTTTACATAAACCCACTTCAAAATAACTTATCCTTGTCGCAATCTTGTTGATACACTATCTTGGCTGTAGGGTGTTGGAGGTGCTGTTGAACTAGCTCCTGGATACCTAAAATTAGCTTACGACATTGTGCGCAAGGCTGGTGGCGTTTGTATTGCTGATGAAGTTCAGAGTGGTTTTGGTCGTACTGGCAGTCATTACTGGGGATTCCAGACACAGGGTGTCATTCCTGACATAGTCACCATGGCCAAGGTCTATCTCGTACTCTAAAATGCAAGCATGTACTAATCATTAATCAACCCTGGGGGAAATATCTTGTTTTTTATTTTTTTGGTGGCAACATCTTTCCATGCTGATGTGACAGTTTTTTTTTCCATGTTTTCAGGGAATTGGCAATGGCCTACCACTGGGGGCAGTTGTAACAACTCCTGAGATTGCAAGTGTGTTAACTCAAAAAATTCAATTTAACACATTTGGTGGAAATCCAGTTTGTTCTGCTGGTGGATTAGCTGTGCTTAAGGTTCTTGACAAGGAGAAACGCCAGGCACATTGTGCTGATGTTGGAGCTCACTTGGTGGAGCGTCTAAAATCGCTTCAGGAGAAGCACAAAAGTAAAATTTCTAATCTTGATTCTGTTTGTCTACTCTTTCTTTTGTCCAACCTTTTCAGCTAACCATTTGTTGTAAAAAAACGAAGTTTTCTAACTCAGCTACTCTTGGCCTCGCTCTTGCCAGTCATAGGTGATGTTAGAGGAAGGGGACTGATGCTTGGGGTGGAACTCGTTACGGATAGAAAGGAGAAGACCCCTGCCAAGGCAGAAACCACTGAACTGTTTGAGAAGCTCAAAGGTGCCGTCTCTCATTCTGCCCCCCTCCATGGCCATGATTATTTATTGGCCATGATTATTTATTGATCTCTACATGCCCTGATATTTTTGTTTTTTCGCTTCATAATCTTTGTTAACAGATCTCGGGGTACTAGTTGGAAAGGGCGGTCTGCATGGTAACGTCTTCAGAATAAAACCACCAATGTGCTTTTCGAAGGACGATGCAGGTTCGAACAGTTCTCAAGTCCTAAAAAAAGTTTCAGTTACCGCATTGCGCGGGCAAACTAACAAAAATGCTGTTATCACAGACTTCTTGGTGGACTGCATGGACTACGCAATGTCAGGGCTCTGAAGTCTGAAGGAACATGCTCTGAATTGACAATGCGTCTGCGTGGAACCAACACATCCTGCAACCGCAGGATGCATGGCCTGAAGTGAAGCTGAAAGGCAGATGATTTGATGGGCATGCTCCCCGGTTGATGTGTTGGTGGTGTCATGGTGAAATGGTAACCCCCCACAGGAATAAATGGATGAAAGGGGAGAAAACGTAGAAAATCAAAATGTCTTGTCCAGCTTGTGAGCTCTTTGTAAAAGAACTATAGTTAATAAATATAATAGCGAGCAAGCAAGCATGATATCGATCTGTATATCTGCATTTACCAGTATTTATCGCCAGCATAGAGCACGGCCCTGTTTTACCGCTAGCATAGTTTTACGGCTGGCTTTTATTTCAGGGCTTCTCTCTCGGTAATACACTAAGAGCATCTCCTACAGATGTGCTAAAAATAAATGGTAAATCTCTTGATTTAGCCATCTTGTAAAATAGAAAAGGCCCTTAAAAAGATGAGTGCTACAGCAGCCTGGCTAAACATGATCCATTTCTATATTTAAATGGGCCACATCATCCTGACAGTTGGTCCTTTGCCGTTCGCAATATAGGTTTGCCACCAGGTCTGCTCGCAAAGCAGCGACGCACGACTACGCCGCCAGGTCTGCTCGCAAAGTCGCAACGCACAGCTACCCCTTGGCGGCGCACCACTTGGTACGATTCTCCCCTGCCTGACTGCTCGATGCGATGGCGGTGCCGAGCAGTAGTCGATGACAGCGAGCACTTCAGCTGTGTACAACTAGCACAATATGATACTGTATCAATCCGACAGATTCAAATAATTAAGAAAACATTAAATGTGTTGTGTACAACCAGCACAATATGATACTGTATCAATCCGACAGATTCAAATAATTAATAAAACATTAATTGTGTATCACTACATAAATCGATGTTCTATCTAATTTTTGATACGCCGTGCAAGTATGTCATTCTTGAGCTGTTCATATAATAGCTGTTGTTTGGTGGACATGGTACTCGCATCAACATTCATAATTCTCTCTTCTTCGAGGTTCCTCTCGAACTCAAATTTGTCTTTCTCAAGTTTGATCCTTTCTTTCTCGATTCTGTTCCTTTCCTCCTCGTTTCTGATCCTTTCTTCCTGCAATGCAAAGGCTTTTTTGCACCTCTCCTCTTTCTTCAAATCCTTCTCTTTGTCAGCCTCTTTCTTCTTTGCCAACAGATAATCCAATGCTTCAATGCTGGAACGTTGTCGTAATTTGTCTTTCTCCTTCTTCTTTCCTGTAGGTCTGTCCACTGTAGGCATTGCTGCCTGACTCTCTTCACCATTAGCAGTGACAACTAACTGTGCAGCCGCTGTTGGACTTGAATTCGCCGTGGTCTTTTGCTTTTTCCTTGAAGCTGTTTCACTCTGATTGCTCCTGTTCTTCCACTTGGCCTTGTCTTTCAATTTTTCCCAGCAATGGAGGTAAGGGAAATTCCGGTGGTGCTTGTCCTCAAACTTGAACATTCTTAATGCATTTTTTTCCTGCAAATTGAAACACACAGAGACTGCATGACATACAGAAACATCATATAGAATTGGAAGGGCAAGGTATGTTATCTAACCTTATCAGCGATAGATAAACCACTTTGATTTCTAGCCTCTATCTTTGAAACGCAACCAGCATATAAGTTCACATCATGTAGAATACCAGACCACCGGCTCATTAGGGAGCTTTGTAGGGTCGAGATGGCGGACTAGAGGGGGGGTGAATAGTCCTTTCTAAAACTTAAGCGTGTTGGCTAACTAAAAACAAATGCGGAATTAAACTTATCGGTCTAGCCAAGACTTCACCCCTCTAACTAAGTTCACAAGCACCTCACAAAGATCCTAATTAAGCAACTAAGGTGCTTTCCTTAGCAAGAGCTCTCCTATTTAATTCTAGAGCAAGGTCACACAAACCTATGCACTAGTACTTTGCAAGCAAGAGGGAGCTCCTACACGATTCTAGTAAGCAAAGCGCACAAAGCCTAAGCTCACTAGCAATGCTCAATAACAAGGCAACTAATGCCAAATTAGAGAGCGCAAAACACTTAGCTACACAAACTAAGCAATGTGACTAACAAGGTTACACAAACCAAATTAGTCACGCAAGGGGAAGCTTCTAGCTACACAAGCAAGAAGACAACTAGCAAGCTACACAAGCAAACTAGTTACGAGAGCAACTACACAAGCACAAGTATATATGAAAGTAAATACAAGCTTGTGTTGCATGAATGCAAACCACCGAGAAGAGTAGACAAAGTTGACACGGTGTTTTTTTCTCCCGAGGTTCACTTGGTTGCCACCAAGCTACGTCCCCGTTGTGTCGACCAACACTAGGATGGTTCCTCGGTGTGACCCTCAAGTCACTTGCCCCTCAAGGCACGCCCCGCAAGGCACCGCAAGACACCACTCTCAAGTGAGGTAACTCAATGACACGCTCAACTAGAGTTGCTCTTCGCGATCCCCGCGGGGTGAGCACAATCCCCCTCACAAAGCTTCTCCGGAGCCTCGCACAATCTTCTTGCGAGCTTCGTCGGAGCCACAAGCCACCAAGCCGTCTAGGAGGTGGCAACCTCTAAGAGTAACAAGCACTACCGGCTTGCAACACGAACACCTAGTGCCACTCGATGCAACCTCACGATGCAATCGCACTAGAATCGCTCTCTCACTCGATCCGATGAACACTATCAAGCATGAGTGAGTTAGAGGGCTTCCAAGCACTACCACACAAGCCACCAAGGCTAAAGTGTGCTCAGCTACCGGCCACAGCCGGCCAAGGCATCTATTTATAACCCCACGGTCAAATAGAGCCGTTACCCCTTCACTGGGCAAAACTCGGGACGACCGGACGCGCCGGTCGTAACTGACCGGACGCGCTTCACCGCGTCCGGTCGCCCTGCGACGTCCACGTGTCCCTCAAATTTCAAATGTGACCGTTAGATCCTCCAACGGTCACTGCGCCAACGGTCAAACCCTATGACCGGACGCGCTTCTCATAACGACCGGACGCGCCGGTCCCGATGACCGGACGCGCCTGTCGAACGACCGGACGCGCTCCTCGCAACGACCGGACGCGCCGATCCGCACAGCACCCGCGCCCGCGAAACAACGACCGGACGCGCTCCTCGCAATGACCGGACGCGACAGTGCCAGCGTCCGGTCGGAGTCCAGTAAGCTCCTTCAACGATCGGACGCGTCCGATCATGTGTGACCGGACGCGCCCCGCGTCCGATCGTCCTCTGTGAACCTCAGTTCCTTCTGGGCGCATGACCGGACGCGCCGGTCCCGCGAGTGATCGGACGCGCCGGTTGCAAACCCTAGCACCCGCGCCTGCGCTGTACTGACCGGACGCGTCCGGTCATACCATGACCGCGTCCGGTGCAGCGTCCGGTCACCTCAGTGACCCCGTTCGCCTCCGTTTCTTTTCCGACTTTCGGCGTAGTGGAAAATAGGCATTTCATTTCCCCGAAATTGCCTGAATCCCGCGCTCGCAAGCTCGGCGGGAGGGAGAGAGAGACCCAAACCCTCTCTACCGCCCAAACTTCATCGCCTTCACAAATGTGCCAACACCAACAAGTGATCACCACCTTGTGCACGTGTGTTAGCATTTTCATAATCATTTTTGAAGGAGTTAGGCACTCAACTTGCCTCGCCACTCGATCCTAACACGTATGCACAGTTAGATCGCTCAAGTGGCACTAGATGACCGATATGCAAACAAGTTTGCCCCTCTTAATAGTACGGCCATCTATCCTAAACCCGGTCATAAACTTCTCTACACACCTATGACCGGTGAAATGGAAATGCCCTAGGTTATACCTTTGCCTTGCGCATTCCACTCCATCTCCTTTGACGTTGATGCAACTCATGCACCAACCAATCACCAAATGATATGATTCACTTCATATCATCACGTGACCGTATTGGTTCATCGATCTTGACCTCACTTGCTCTTCACCGTTGCATTGGTCCGTCGGCGCCAAGTCTTGCCCAAGCTTCACCATCGCATGGTCCTTCGCTTCGAAGCCTCAACTTGCCCTTCACCTTCACAACCGGTCCTTCGAGCCAAGCCTCATCTTGATCTTCTCCATCTTGGTCATATGACTCCATGTCATGTCTCATATGCAATGAGCTTCTTCATGACACCATCACATGTGGACTAATCTCCTGTGTATCTCACATAACCACATATTAGTCCACCTAAGTTGTCACTCAATTACCAAAACCAAACAAGGAACTTTCAATCTCCCCCTTTTTGGTAATTGATGACAACTCTACAAAGATATGGAAAATAAGCTTTTTCAAGCTAGCACTTCACCCAAAGTGTAAATTGCTAACTTGTTTTGGATTTAATGTTACTTATCCAACTTTTAAGCTCTATGTCAAGATTTGGATAAGCACCATAAAATCCGACTTGGTAGTGATAACTCCCCCTACATATGTGCTCAAATGGTTTGGTTTCAAGCTTTGCACATATGCATAAATATGAAATTTGTGGGAGGGTTAGCACTACTAAGTGATGCTAAGGTGTATAGAATAAACCTTTGTAGCTTGATACCAATTAGTAGGTTGATACTATTTGAAAATCACAAGTTTGCCAACATCCTTAGCATCATGAGTAGCTGGACATCAAAAACACTAGAAACCCCATGAGATCAATATTATAAGCAAGGTTCTAGTTTTTGCATGATAATCATAAGTCTAGCTAACATCCTATGCATGCTAGTTATCAAATCATCATTCAAGTTCTATAACTAGCATACACCACACAAGCATGCATATTGAATTTAAGAACTTATGCAATGCAAGCAAGCACATGAATTATGCACATATCAAATGTAATCAATCAAAGTTCATGAGCTTGCTCCCCCTACTTGTGTGCTTTCTTTGTCCAAGAATGTTTGATCCCCTTACATTCTTCAATGTTACTCCCTCTTTGTCCATGTCCATGTCCAATCTTTCCAATCTCTCCCCAAAGCTCAAAAAGCTTTCATATCTTTGTCCAACTTCTCCCCCTTTGTCATCAATTTCCATAAAAGGTGATCTTCTTAATTGATACAAAGACTTGCATTGGGGTAGATGGTTGAAATTTGAATATTGCATTTTTTGATGGACATTACCACACATGTTGGAATGACAAACTTTATGGTTGCTCTTGAGATTCCACATAGGATCTTTGACCTTGATACCAATCGGTGGGGCTCCTCCCCCTATGTCATAGCATGTGTCATTCACTTGAGATACCACTTGAAGATGAGGGTAGCATTTCTTGATTTGATCACTTAAGGTTGAGGATCACTTGTGAAACCATCGTCTTGCATGAATGATACCACGTGAAGCTACCATAAGTAGAAATGTGATACCTTTTGAAAGAATTTTCTTGTATGGATTCACTTTGAAGGATTTGACAATAATATTCACTTCTTGAACATTTGCTATCTTCATGAGTACTACTTGTAAGGTATCACTTGTAGATTATTATCTAGACACCACTTGTGAATACCACTTGGAAGATCAATTTGAGTCTAGATACTACTTGAAACAAACTAGATATCCATTTTCATTGTTGTCTTGTGCTTGTACTCTTATCATTGTCATGAGCTTCTTGTATGACTTGAACTATGTTGATTTGCCTAAGATTCCAAGTCCGGTTTTGATCCAATGACAAGCTTCTTCACACCTTATGCTAAGGGTTATCTTGCCAATGTTGTACTTGTCATTTGTTAGCAATCCAAACTAGATCAAGTACTTGGGTTCACTAGCTCATGAACAAATTCATACTCATACCACTAGATCATTTAGACAATCAAGCAATAGTGGTAGGCTATGAATCTAAAATTTTTGTTTGTCATGCATGATCCTAATAAGCATGTACTATATGCACTAACCGCATACTAGTAAGGGATGAAAGATCATGCACATTTCAATGATACCTTTGCTATGTTGGAGTAGAGGATAGTCACATAGATTCCAATTCATTACTCCAATAGCAATGTGAAGTCCAATTTATAAGATTGGTGAAGACCAATTATCATAGATAAATCCATTCTTCACCCATATGAAATGAAAACCACTTATGATCAAGTGCACTTTCTTGTTGTGGTTGGCTTGCTTCATTATATCATCTTTGCTTGTATGAGAGAACTACTTAGAATATCACTTGAAATACATGACTAGCTCTCTTTTGGGTGTTGCTTGCTTTTCTTGATCAACCCTTTTGATTGCTTCAACTAAGCATCACAAGTTCCTCAGATCACCACTTCCATGTTAGCCTTCCAAGTCCCAAACTTGGTTTCTAGGGAGAAGTGACCTTTCTCCAAAGAACCACTCTTGATACTCACTTGAACTGATATAGTTTGATTGATCCAAATGATAAACTCAATCTTGATGAATAATCCTTGAATCTACATTTGAGTCCAACTCTTTCTACTTGTTTAAGTCCTTTTCTTTCTACCAAATGATCTCTAATCATCACTAGAACTTAAACTTCATCTTCATCTTAAGTTCGATCTTGATCTTCAAATTGAGTACCAAATAAGTACACCAAGTACATTCCATAATCAAATGTTCTTGTACTCATTGTTTTTCATGCTTCTAGATCAATCCAAAACCAAACTTAGGTACCTCAACCACTTATAAGCAAGTTTCCAACTTGAGGACCTTTCAATCAAAGTGACTCTAGATTAATCCAATGATTGTCACTTTTCTAGCAGATTCTGTACCCTCCAAAGAATAATTCATATCTCACAATGTACGGATCTAAATGCCATGAAATTTGGTGGAGATGTGCTTCACTAAGTCATCTAGCAACTGTAAAAATTTGAACTTCTTTTGACTTCTAGATTGCTACTAGATTTCAAATCTTCCACCACTGCTACATGCTGAAAACTGCTGCACTATAGCTGACAAGATGCACTCCAAAACCGAAGCATCTCTTATCCACTTCTCATGAAATTTCTACAGCATCTTCTTTCATAAGTGTAGAGCGTGTATACCAAATTTCAAGCCAATCCAAATAGATTTGTTCACTCAAACATGGCTAAGATCACTGCTAGCTCAGATTTTAAATTTTGGACAGATTTCAATACATTGAGCAATACTTCATCAAATATGAATCAAACTTGATACTAACTTGTTTGAATACTTTCACAAGACATATATCCATCCAATCCACTTACTAAATGTCATCTTATGAACTTATCCAACACAAACCAATTCAAACTTGATTGCTAAGCATTTAATCCATTCAATCATCTCATAGCAAGCAACATTGCATATTTATCCAATTCAATCAACTCATATGCACCCACATGAAATGATCAACAAGTGATATACCTTGGTTAGCTCATGATCATTCATAGCAAGCTTTCAACTTGAACATTTGCAAGCCATCAAATAATTCCAATAAATCATCCACAACTTGATCATGACACTTGTATGTTGTAGTACTTTGGACTTCACTCATTTTGACTTGGCATTGGGATAGAATTGCAATAAGCTTCAATACTTGAGTCAACATATAATGATAAATATGAAATCAATTTGAGTCAAGCCTCCAATGCCATGGTACCTACACACATTCATCCACTTTTTGATGGTACCCAAACAAGTTTGGGTCCTCTCAAGTTAGGTGCAACATACTTAGGCATTGCCTTAGTATGAGTAGCGGGATATTTTGCAATAGCAACCATAGAGGTACCATTTACATCCTTTCTAAGCACATTAGTATCATCAATTGAAATATGCTTAGAAGTGTTACCTAGGGGACATGAATGTGCCATGTGTCCCCTTTCCCGGCATGAGTAGCATCTTCTCTTTGATTGAGCCTTTTCTTCTTTGCTCATATGATGCTCTTCATTCCCTTGCCTCTCATGAGTTGCTTGAGCCTTCTTCTCAAGCTTGGTAGGACACCCCGAGGCGAAGTGTCCCATGTCTCCACATTTGAAGCACTTGATGTGAGCATGTACTTTCTTCTCATCTTGATTCTTGCTCATCATCTTGACATCTTGAATTTGCATTGGATGTCTTGCTCTTCCACCCCTTCTTGTTTTCTTCTTCTTCATCAAGTCACCATCATCTTCATGGTTGATCTTGATTTGCTCTTGGGGTGTCTTCTCTTGCTCAACTAGTGGCTTTGGTTGAGGCTTTACTTGTTGCTTCACCAATTGCTTGGTTGGGCACATTGAGGTGAGATGACCCCAAGTGCGGCACTTGAAGCACTTGACATGCTTTAGCCTCTCTTCTTCTTTCATCTTCTTGAGCTTCTCAATGTTTGGGCAACCATTAGCAAGATGTCCCGCTTCATGGCATCGATAGCACATGGAATGCGAGAGCTTCTTTTGGAGTAGCCTCTTCATTCTCTTTTCTTGCTTTCTTTCACCCCTTGTCATTTTCTTCTTGAAGCCAAGGCCACTTTTGTCACCAACGTTTCTTTGAGTCTTCATCATGTGCTCAAAGGTGACTTTTGAGTTGTAGCACTTCTCTAACTTGTTGCTCAAATTCTTCACTTCACTTTTAAGCTCATTGTTCTCCTTCAAAAGGTTAGTCTCACAAGACATAGAAGTAAAACAAGCATTTAATTGTGAAGAACATGGCATATCTAATAAATCATCATAAAAGGTGGATACATGCTTCTTGCCTACATCACAAGGGTTAGTAATATGTGATTGATCATTTGACCCAAATGATGAGCTCTCACTAGATTTGATTTCATCATTACAAGGCTTCTTAGTGAGTAAAGCATGTTCTTGTGCCAAGTTATCATGAGCAACACTAAGTTCCTCATGAGCCAATTTTAGCTCCTCATGTGAACAAGTAGTAACATAAAGTAGATGCTTTTGTTGTTCACATGTGGTTTTTAGAAATGAGTTTTCATTTTTCAATTTACTTGTTTTTGCCATCTCATTTCTTAGGGCCTTTGAGAGTTTATATAGAAGCTCAAAATTTGGACCATCACAATCAACAACAAAACCACCAATAGATACCTTAGTGTCACCATGTGACATGGAACAATGTGGTGATGTTGAAGAGCTTGTTGAAGCATCACTCTCATAGCCATCATCTTCACCATCAAGTGTGCATGGAGTAGAATCATTGCTTGCATCACTTGTGGCATTATCATTCTTCTTGTCAAGTGATCTTGTGATATGATCATCTTTGTCATCACTTGACCGTGAGGTGGAGCAATCCTCCACAACCACCTTGTTGTGGTCATGCTCAACATCCTTATGTACCTCTTCCTTGGGCTCATCATTATTGGAGATCATCCCATATTTCTCATTTAGAAACACCCAAATTTCATGGGCGGACTCGAAGTCTATGATCTCACAAAGTATGCTACTATCCATAGATCGATATAGAGTATTAGTAGCTTGGCTATCGAGATGTAGGCATTTACTTTGCGCTTGAGTTGCATTCTTTTTATCAATTGCAAAGGAAAAGCCCACATCTACGATCCACCACAATTGAGGAGAAATAAACTTAAAATTGCATGTCATCCAATTTCTCCACCGTGCAAAGTGTGTGCCATCAAAAATATGTGGACACTCAACATCTAGCCCATAAGCCGCCATCCTCTCGGGTCGGTGAAGACCACAAATGAGAGACCCGGCTCTGATACCACTTGTAGGGTCGAGATGGCGGACTAGAGGGGGGGTGAATAGTCCTTTATAAAACTTAAGCGTGTTGGCTAACTAAAAACAAATGCGAAATTAAACTTATCGGTCTAGCCAAGACTTCACCCCTCTAACTAAGTTCACAAGCACCTCACAAAGATCCTAATTAAGCAACTAAGGTGCTTTCCTTAGCAAGAGCTCTCCTATTTAATTCTAGAGCAAGGTCACACAAACCTATGCACTAGTACTTTGCAAGCAAGAGGGAGCTCCTACACGATTCTAGTAAGCAAAGCGCACAAAGCCTAAGCTCACTAGCAATGCTCAATAACAAGGCAACTAATGCCAAATTAGAGAGCGCAAAACACTTAGCTACACAAACTAAGCAATGTGACTAACAAGGTTACACAAACCAAATTAGTCACGCAAGGGGAAGCTTCTAGCTACACAAGCAAGAAGACAACTAGCAAGCTACACAAGCAAACTAGTTACGAGAGCAACTACACAAGCACAAGTATATATGAAAGTAAATACAAGCTTGTGTTGCATGAATGCAAACCACCGAGAAGAGTAGACAAAGTTGACACGGTGTTTTTTTCTCCCGAGGTTCACTTGGTTGCCACCAAGCTACGTCCCCGTTGTGTCGACCAACACTAGGATGGTTCCTCGGTGTGACCCTCAAGTCACTTGCCCCTCAAGGCACGCCCCGCAAGGCACCGCAAGACACCACTCTCAAGTGAGGTAACTCAATGACACGCTCAACTAGAGTTGCTCTTCGCGATCCCCGCGGGGTGAGCACAATCCCCCTCACAAAGCTTCTCCGGAGCCTCGCACAATCTTCTTGCGAGCTTCGTCGGAGCCACAAGCCACCAAGCCGTCTAGGAGGTGGCAACCTCTAAGAGTAACAAGCACTACCGGCTTGCAACACGAACACCTAGTGCCACTCGATGCAACCTCACGATGCAATCGCACTAGAATCGCTCTCTCACTTGATCCGATGAACACTATCAAGCATGAGTGAGTTAGAGGGCTTCCAAGCACTACCACACAAGCCACCAAGGCTAAAGTGTGCTCAGCTACCGGCCACAGCCGGCCAAGGCATCTATTTATAACCCCACGGTCAAATAGAGCCGTTACCCCTTCACTGGGCAAAACTCGGGACGACCGGACGCGCCGGTCGTAACTGACCGGACGCGCTTCACCGTGTCCGGTCGCCCTGCGACGTCCACGTGTCCCTCAAATTTCAAATGTGACCGTTAGATCCTCCAACGGTCACTGCGCCAACGGTCAAACCCTATGACCGGACGCGCTTCTCATAACGACCGGACGCGCCGGTCCCGATGACCGGACGCGCCTGTCGAACGACCGGACGCGCTCCTCGCAACGACCGGACGCGCCGATCCGCACAGCACCCGCGCCCGCGAAACAACGACCGGACGCGCTCCTCGCAATGACCGGACGCGACAGTGCCAGCGTCCGGTCGGAGTCCAGTAAGCTCCTTCAACGATCGGACGCGTCCGATCATGTGTGACCGGACGCGCCCCGCGTCCGATCGTCCTCTGTGAACCTCAGTTCCTTCTGGGCGCATGACCGGACGCGCCGGTCCCGCGAGTGACCGGACGCGCCGGTTGCAAACCCTAGCACCCGTGCCTGCGCTGTACTGACCGGACGCGTCCGGTCATACCATGACCGCGTCCGGTGCAGCGTCCGGTCACCTCAGTGACCCCGTTCGCCTCCGTTTCTTTTCCGACTTTCGGCGTAGTGGAAAATAGGCATTTCATTTCCCCGAAATTGCCTGAATCCCGCGCTCGCAAGCTCGGCGGGAGGGAGAGAGAGACCCAAACCCTCTCTACCGCCCAAACTTCATCGCCTTCACAAATGTGCCAACACCAACAAGTGATCACCACCTTGTGCACGTGTGTTAGCATTTTCATAATCATTTTTGAAGGAGTTAGGCACTCAACTTGCCTCGCCACTCGATCCTAACACGTATGCACAGTTAGATCGCTCAAGTGGCACTAGATGACCGATATGCAAACAAGTTTGCCCCTCTTAATAGTACGGCCATCTATCCTAAACCCGGTCATAAACTTCTCTACACACCTATGACCGGTGAAATGGAAATGCCCTAGGTTATACCTTTGCCTTGCGCATTCCACTCCATCTCCTTTGACGTTGATGCAACTCATGCACCAACCAATCACCAAATGATATGATTCACTTCATATCATCACGTGACCGTATTGGTTCATCGATCTTGACCTCACTTGCTCTTCACCGTTGCATTGGTCCGTCGGCGCCAAGTCTTGCCCAAGCTTCACCATCGCATGGTCCTTCGCTTCGAAGCCTCAACTTGCCCTTCACCTTCACAACCGGTCCTTCGAGCCAAGCCTCATCTTGATCTTCTCCATCTTGGTCACATGACTCCATGTCATGTCTCATATGCAATGAGCTTCTTCATGACACCATCACATGTGGACTAATCTCCTGTGTATCTCACATAACCACATATTAGTCCACCTAAGTTGTCACTCAATTACCAAAACCAAACAAGGAACTTTCAAGCTTTGCGTTCGATCAGAATCAAATGTCTTGTTGATATGAAAGTAATCATATATTCTTTTCCAATAAGTTGAACGTGATTGATCAACTCCTTGCACTGGATCCAAACTCACATTTAGCCATGCTGAGACCAACAATTCATCCTCCTCTTTACTGAAATTCTTGGACCTAAAATGAAGAATAAAAATCTACTATTGATAGCAAATTAGACTGACACTTGAACAAGTTTCAGAAAACTCTGACCTCAACTCATTATATGCACAGTTCCGCAATTGGATGATCACAGGGAAGAGGCTAACATACTGTTCACAAAAAAAATTTACTAAACTTACTGAAATACACAAACTCTAGTTCAATAAATAAATTTGTAATATGCACAATCACAACATTCACTTTACTGCAACGAGTCAAACTGTACTATCTGAAAGTAGCAAGAATGCTTTCACGATTCAGAGCTCACCAAATCTAAGTTATTTATAGAACATAATTGCCAAGAATGCTTTCATTCACAAGAACTCGCAATAGATACCTATTCACAAATTGCATCTGAGCCCACATGTACATTTCGAGTTGGCCTGATTATTAAAAAAACAAAAAAATGCATCTAGCTATTTGGATCTCACCGGAATACATGCCAGACAAGGGGCTGATGCAGCGGGGGCAGCATTGGGAGGAATAACTCCACGCCGCAGCCCAGGTACCCCTGCACTTTGCAACCAAGGCAATGACGGGAACTGCTGTTGCTCCCAACCGCTGGCCGCCGAGAAGATGGGGAACGAGTGGAGCTCAGAAGAATTGGGGTCCCCGTGGCCGTGGCTCGCGGACATCAGATCCGCTTCTGATTGTGCCTGCGACATGGTGCCTCGGCACGATTCTGAGGACCTCGAAGGGATCCGCGTCGTGGAGAGAGGAACACACAGGTGCCGAGAAGAAGCAGCGTGGGATGGGAAGAAAAAGAGGAGCACGACGAGGGGGCGCACGCGCGCGGGAGCGGGAGAGGCTGGCGCGCGGAGGAAATCGAGGGCGGGAGAGGCGAAGCCCGTGCGCGGGAATCCATTGGCGCCGCGGATAGCAAGCGATTCTGGCTCGGGAAAATTGGCCAGCGACGATTGCGGGATGGCCAGCGGTGGAAAATAGAAGATAGGATAGAAAGGCTATTGGATATGTTTTTTTACTATAATAGCTACAATAGCATTCACGGATGCATTTAGCCCATCTGTAGGAGATGCTCTAATACTGAAGAGCCCAGAGGAGGGGATCCCCGTCTTCCCCCGAGCGCTCCCTTGGGCGACTCGGGGGCGACCTTGTCGGCGCCCCTCGGGCCCCCCACCTCCCACCCCCCCTCTGGCCGTCGTTGCCGTTCTCCAGCGTGCAGCGGCGGCAGCCAGTAGCGGCCTGAAAAAAGGTGTCCGCTGTGGTCCATTTACTTCCCCTCCACTCCTCCACCACCATGCCCCTTCTCAGGGTTTCTCCGGCGAGTTCACCGGTCGGCGGTCTGGATCCGGGCCCCTTGGGACCGGATCTGACCTCTCCCGAGCAGGACCTACGGCTTCGCCAGTAGGGCCGCTCCTAGCGCGGCGACTTCGGCTTCGCGTTTCGGTGCACCGGTCCTCTCCCCACGGCGGCCTGTAGAAGCCTTGTTCCAAGCGACTGCCGTTGGCCACGCATGGCGTTCCTCTAGATCTGTTGCCTCGACGTCCGTGCCCGACGAATAATGAGAGCCCGCGGTCGGATTTGGTTGGTCGCCAGACTGGGGCGGCTGCTTGGCCCTCCTAGGTGCCCGAGGTTGGAGCAACAGCGGCCTGTGGCCAGTCTGGCCGGCCCTCGGCTCCCACCGTTTGCAGGCCCCGTGGCATCCTGGCACAGTCGTTGCTGGGGCGCGACCACCGGCTGAATCTGGGCAGCACTCTCCTTGGGCGGCTGGACGACGGCGGCCTACGACATGCTAGCCAGCTGAAAGCTCTAGTTTGGTTTTGGCTAATTAATGAAACCTATTTGGACTAATCCTTGCATCTAAGTGTGTGACTAGATATGATGGTCCAATCCAAGTGAAGGAGCTAGGTGGCAATCATGGATGGAGATGGCCACATGAAATGAAGATCATGATGATGGTGTGAACACATGTGATGATCAAGCTCCGGACTTTGGAAAAGAAGAAAGAGAAAAACAAAATATGCTCAAGGCAAATGTGATATCCATAGGACCATTTTATTTTCGGTGATCGAGACACTATAGAGAGTGTGATCACATTTAGCATAGATGATCGTATTATTAAGAGGGTAGCTCTTATCAGACAACTCGATCATCTAGTGCCACTAGGTGCTGGAATACATGTATATGCATTTAGGCCTAGTGCACAATCGGTGAGAAATGATTAACCTTTAAAAAATGATTGTGAAAAATGCTAACACACTTGCACGTGATGACGAAACACTTGGAGTGTTAGCACATTTACAAAGTTGGTGAAAAAGGTGAACAAAAGGAGGCGTTGATGGGATCGGGGTGATGCCACGGGGGCACCGCCATGCCCTGTCCGGTGCACCGCCACCCCTATGGCGGTGATCGGTTGAGAAGGCCGAGAGCGAGGTGTTTGTTTGGGGGCACCGTCACTCTATCCGGTGGCACCGCCACCCCTAGGGTGGTGCCCACCTGGACTCGGCTGAGTAGCGCAGAGAACAGGGTGTCACCGAACACCACAGTGTTCACTGCCGCGGCACGGTCGGTGCACCGCCGTAGGCAGGGTGGTACAACCGCCATTTTTTTAGAGACTGGGGTTTCTCGGGCGGCTGGGCGGGTGGTCACCGCCACCCTGTCTGATGCCCTGACGGCTTGTTTCTAGCTGTTGGAAAGTGACCGTTGGGAGGGGCACCGCCATGTCTGATGCCAGGCACCGCCGTGTCTGGTGCCCTCGTAGAAAGCTGCTCCAAAGGGGTAACAACTCTTTTTGCTTGTTGGCTTATAAATAGAGGGTGTGGCCGGCTTTGGCCACTCTCTTGGCACTTCTAACAGTGCATACACCCTTTGAGAGCTGAGCACACCACTACACTCACTTGCACACTTGATTTCATCATCTTGAGTGAGATTGGAAAGCCTCTAGTGCATTGCTTAGGGTTCTGGCATCTTGTGGCACTGGTTGGGTGATTTGGGCTGGTGGAGATCTTGTTACTCTTGGTGTTTACCGACACCTAGATGGTCCGGTGCTTGGTGGATCATTGAGCGGCTATTGGTGATTGTTGCCGGCTCCGATTGTCGACATTGTGAGGGGTTCTTATGCCTTCCCCGTGGGAGATCACGAAAGACAACTCTAGTGGATTATGCGTGGCTTGTGTGATCTTCATCTTGTGTTGATTGTGTGACACCCGGTTGCAGGTTAGGCGTGTGATGCCTATCAGTCCGTGAGCCACCAAGTGAGTGAATCGCCACAACGGAGACTAGCTTGCCGGCAAGCAAGTGAACCTCGGAGGTAAAATCATTGTATCATCATTGTCTTCTTGGTATTCTTGTGAATTGATTGGTTCCATTGGTGATTGGATCATTCCTCTATACAATGATATAACCTTCTATTCATCTCGTGTATTTACTTTCCTAGTGTAGCTTGGCCCTTTATGTTGCTAGTTTTGACGGCAAACAAGTGTCGGTCTAGCTTGGTTAATGAGGCTTTTTAGTTAGTCTTTGAGAGCTCACTAATTTAGAGTAGTGACTTAGCCTTTTTGTGCTTAGAGACAATAGCAACTAAAATTATGGTAGGTGGCTTGTACTTTTAGTAGGCTAGTGCAATATTTGCTTCACCTTATAATAGTCTAACCACTTTGCTTAGTGTTGTTATAAAAAAATTTAGGCTATTCACCCCCTCTCTAGCCATTAGGACCTTTCACCGGCCCATGGCTGGGGCGGTGGCCCGCCTGGGGCCTGGCTGCTGGACAAATTGCCATGGCGGAGGTGCTGATTATTCGTTGTCTGGGGCCAGATCCAGTCGCAATCAGTACGGGCGCTAGCGCCTACCTCTCTGACGGCGAGCCTGCGTGGGATGTGCTGTCGTGGCCAGAGTGCGTGCAAGCAGCTGCATCTGCACCACCATGGTGTTCTGGACGAAAGCTCAGCTCGGCTTTGGTCGGGCGGACAACGGTGACGCCTCGGGCGCCACATACCTCCTTGGAGGCGTCGTTGATGAACCCATACCTCTGCTCTGACAAGGCCGGATTTTAGGTGTAAGCCCCGCCTTAGATGCCTCTAAGGCCAGCGACAATGGCGTCCGTGGTGGTTGCCTTGGGCGTCACCCCCTTCCTGAAGGTGTCGTTGAAGAATTACTAACGGCTTCTCGCTTGTTCCCCGTGTCATCATCGACGTCTGTGGCTCCTACCGTGAAGCTACCTCCTGGAGAAGTTCCTAGCTGTGCCTATGTGTGTCTTTGTTCCACCGCAATGGTTTGTCCTGTTGCACTTGACCTCGCCGGCGTCGTTACTAGCGATGCTTTGCCGCTATCGCTTTCTCCTTTGGCGGATGATTTGTCGTCGTTGTCGCTAGCCTCCTCTTTGGCAGATGCTTTTGCCGCTGAGAGTGTCATGGTCACTCTCCTCTGCGGATGCTTTGCTATAGGGTGTGTCTTCGTCCCGGACGGATGCTTGGCCGTCTGTGGATCCCTGGCGGACGCTTTGCCGCCATTGGTTCTTTGGCCCCCTCTTTAGTAGATGCTTTGCTACCGAAAGTGTGTTGGCTCACTTCTCGGCGGATGCTTTGCCGCCGTCGCCGTGGTCGCTCGGTCTTCGTTGGCGGATGCTTTGCCACCGTTGCTACTGAATGCTGGTTCTTTGGATAGATACTTTACCCCAATGGCTTGGTCTATTGCATAGGAAACCATTGCGCTGTTGTATTCTTTTTCTTGCACGCTCAGTTAGTAGGTGTAGGGTGATAGAGGCTGTCGCTCTCTATTTTTTTTTCTTGTTCTTATATTTATTCTACGTCATAAACCGCTGCCTTTGTGGTTTGTGATGTGTGCTATGAAAGCTCTCTCGTAACTATATCATGTAATTCACTCTGCTTAATGAAAAATGTGCTATATTTTAAAAAAAGAAATTCTGAAGAGCCCAAAAGCCCGCGTGGAGGAGCTTTTCCAGCCTGTCTCGTCTCCCTCGCCTCCCACCCTCGCCTGCCCGTCCCACCCGTGCCGCGCTGGTCCATCCGTCCCACCGGCTCCGGCGCTGGTACGTCCCACCCTCGCCGTCCTCCCCGCCGGCACCGGCCCCAGCCACGGCGGTGCCTCCGTCGGTGAGCAGCATCTGCCGGGCCGAGTGCTCCTCTCTCCATAGATCGTCTTCTCCGCCTCCAAGCTCCCAAGCCACTACCCCGTGAGGTCCGATCCATCTCCATCGTCGAGGGCAATCCGGCCGTAGAAACTGATGTGCCAAAACGTTAACCTTCTCCGGGCTCGAGCATCTGGCCCATTTAAGGATGCAGCCCAAACATCGTCAGGCCCATTAACCTCTTTTACAAGTTTACAACACGATGAGAACCCTTGTTCTCCTACCTCCCAGTCTTCCACCCAGGACCCAGCGCGCCCGCCGCCGCCCGCCCGCCTGCGCACACGCCTGCGGCGAGATCCGGCGCCGCCGGAGAGCTCCAGCACCGGCACGAGCTCGCTCCAACAGGAAGTAGCTTCCGGTGACGCACGCCGCCCTCTCCGCGACGTCCCGGAGAGTGGGGAGCCCCGTTTGCTGTCACCCGCACGCTAGCGACGAGCTCCACCACCTGCCCAGGTTTCTCTCCTGTTCCCTCACTCGTAGTCTCTTCCTCTCCCCTCTTCCCTCTCGTGGTCAATTCGTCTAGGAGCCAGCAGAGACACGGCAGGTGACTGTAACCTTAGTTGTTGGAGTGTTTGGCTTACTGGAAATCTGAAAAACAAGAGCAGGGCAGCTCAATTGCAAGAATGTAGGGTAATTTGTAATGTTCCTTCTATGCTGCTACTGCTTTTAGAATTTTAATGTGGCTTATTGGCTATTATTATGTATTATTGAAAAAAAATCCTAAAACGCAGGTGTATGTGTTTTTCTGAGAAAATGTCAGCATCCCCGTGTCCGTATGTCTGTATTTGCACTACATAGCTTGGCGAATGTTCTCATCTCACCGTGAACCATGTTTTTTTGTGGAGCAGGGTTGATTGTGTATGGAGCACTGAAGTACATGGCACCACGGCAGGGACCCCTCACCCACCCTTGCTGATTCTGGGTTGTGGCCTCACTACCACCCATGGCAGCTAGCACTGTGTTCCCCGTGCTCCGCTCCTCCGAGTACTTCACAAGGCCGTCAATTGATGAGCTGGTAGAGAGGGAGGTGGCTGATCCTGGCTACTGCAGCAGGGTTCCAAACTTCATCATAGGGAGGGCTGGATATGGGCAGGTTAGGTTCTTGGGCGACACCGATGTGAGGGGCATTGACCTGAATGAAATTGTCAGGTTCGAAAAACACTATGTGGTGGTTTATGAAGATGAGACTTGTAAGCCACCTGTAGGGCATGGTCTTAACAAAGCAGCGGAAGTGTCCCTGCTGCTGAGTCTGAAGGATCTTCCAGAGCCCAGTATCCTTGTTGAGGTGCTAAGGTGTCGTGCAAGAAAGCAAGGTTCTAGGTTTCTTTCATTCAATCCAGTGAGTGGAAAATGGAAATTTGAGGTTGATCATTTTAGTAGATTTGGGCTTGTGGATGAGGAGGAAGAGGATGCTGTGATGGATGAGGCAGCTGTTCGGCAGCCAATTACTGAAGTAAGAGAAAGAGACCCACCTTCAAATGGTCATGAAATTGAGCTTTCCCATTCATTGCCTGCTCATCTCGGGCTTGACCCTGCAAAGATGCAAGAAATGAGGATGGTGATGTTTTCCAATGAGGAAGAAGATGAATATATGGAGGACGGGTTCCCTTCTGACGAGAGATATGTTAGCAGAGAAAGGGTGAATATGGATTCACCTACCTCAAGCGGTAAAGGTTTGAGGTTAAGGTCTCTCTCTCCCTTGCACGTGTCTTCTCAGAAGGCTGGCAGGAGATCTGTTATGCCTGTTCGGAAAGAACCTCAGGCACTTTTGGAATACAGTATGAATTCTTCAGAGTTTGGTCCATCGACTCAGGGTATTCTTATGTCTGGGCAAAACAGAGGATTTCCAGTGAGTATGACCAAGGTGGATGGTTTTAAGCTGCCGGCTGACCAAGAAACTCCTGTTGCTGGAAACATGTATACTAATTGTGTAGTGGATGCTGCTTTATTCATGGGTAGATCATTTCGTGTTGGTTGGGGACCAAATGGTTTACTTGTACATTCAGGTAGTCTGGTCAATAATCCTAGAACGGGCCTATCTTCTGTTATTCATATAGAGAAAGTTGCAAGTGACAAAGTTGTGCGTGATGATAAGAACAAGATTAAGGACGACCTAACAGAACTATGTTTTTCTGATCCAATGGACCTCCATAAGAGTCTTGGTCATGAGTTTCTGGAGACTGAGTCGGACTCGTTCAGATTAAAGCTTAAGAATGTCAAGGCAAATCGTTTGGTTTTGCCTGACATCTGCAGGTCATATATTGACGTCATTGAAAAGCAGCTTGAAGTCAGTGATTTATCTATGTCTACACGTGTGCTGTTGATGCATCAAGTAACAGTGTGGGAGTTAATCAGGGTCTTGTTCTCAGAAAGAGCAACTGGTAACCAGTTGGAGCCTGTTGGAGATGACGATCAGGAAGGCATGGTTTTAGACAAAAAAGAAGGCTATGTCGACATAGACCCTGATGCACTTCCTTTGTTTAGGAGAGCAGACTTTAGCAATTGGTTACAGGACAGTGTTTGCCATCGGGTGCAAGGAGAGGTGGGCTCCTTAAATGATGCCAGGTACTTGGAACATATCCTTCTTCTTTTGACTGGTCGACAATTGGACACGGCCACAGAAATTGCTGTCTCAAGGGGTGATGTTCGGTTGGCAATCTTGCTAAGTCAGGCAGGTGGGTCAATGTCAAATCGATCTGACCTTGCTCAGACACTGGATCAGTGGAAAATGAATGGTCTAGATTTTGATTATATTGAGGAAGACTGGTTAAAAGTATATAGGTTGCTTGCTGGTAACGTACAGGCTGCTTTTCTAGATTCACCAATTGACTGGAAAAGGTACCTTGGTTTGATTATGTGGTATCAATTATCACCTGAAACACCACTTGATATTATTATTCGTTCTTATGATCAACTCCTTGGTGAGGGCAAAGTTCCCTATCCTGTTCCTGTATATATAGATGAAGGACCTTTTGATGAAGCGCCTCCGTGGTCCCCAGGTGGCCATTTTGATATCTCCTTCTACCTAATGCTTCTTCATGCCAATCAAGGCGAGAAGTTTGGGCTGCTAAAAACTATGTTCAGTGCATTCTCATCTTCATTCGACCCCTTGGATTATCATATGATATGGCATCAGCGTTCGATTTTGGAAGCTGTTGGTGCTTTCAGTTCAAATGATCTTCACTTGCTAGATTTAAGTTTTGTTTATCAATTACTTTGTCTTGGGAAGTGCCATTGGGCTATCTATGTCATTCTACACATGCCGCATCTTGACGATGCCCCATACATTCATGAGAAATTAATCAGGGAAGTTTTATCACAGTATTGTGAGTCATGGAGTAGAGATGATGCTCAAAGGCAATACATTGTGGAACTTGGTATACCAGAAGAATGGATGCATGAAGCTCTGGTGAGTAGAATTTTCTTTAGTAATATGCATTGCAAATATTTTATAATGCCAGTGCATGGAAAAACATTACACATGAAGCATGTATAGCTAATGAGCTCTATATACAGGCTCTTTATCACGAATACTATGGAGATAAGCAGGTTGCACTGGAGAATTTTATTCAGTGTGGCAACTGGAAGAAAGCTCATACTATTTTCATGACTTCTGTTGCTCATTCTATGTTTCTGTCATGTAAGTTTTTCTTACTGTGCCCTAAACAAATTTTTTCACCGTGGACGAATATATTGCTTTTGCTCCACATAAATTTACAGCTGCACTTGTTTGCTAGAAACCTGATGATGAGTCTGTTCAATAATCTATTCTTTTCCTCTTCATCGATTTATTTATATGCTTGGTGGAGTTGTATTTTTCATTTCTCTTCTGTTTTTTTTTAATAAACATGGCATTCTTGGTATGAATATGCAGTCACTTGATTCATTGTTATTTTGGTTCAGCTAACCATCAGGAGGTCTGGAAGATCACAAGTGCCTTGGAGAACCATAAATCTGAAATTGCTGACTGGGACCTTGGTGCTGGAATATACATAGACTTCTATATTCTAAATAACTCAATGCAAGAAAGAAATGCCATGGATGATTCGGTATGAGCCCTTGTTTAAAGGCAAACATTTCCTTGAAGATTTGTGAATGAGATCAGCATTACCTTTTCCTTTCAGGATTCACTCGAGGAGATAAGTGAATCATGCAGGAGTTTCTTTGGTAGATTAAATGATTCATTGTTAGTCTGGGGAAGCAAATTACCTGTTGAGTCAAGGTAACGTTTGATTATACAGTATGCGACTGATCCACTATTTGAAGAAATTAAGAACCAATCTCCACCTGAAACCATTTCATTCTGTACCATGTTTTAATGGAATTGGCCCCTTTGCTGCAACTGAGTTATAATAAGCTCATGCAAACAGCAAACCAAAGCTATCTGAGGAAGTTCACTGTTATGTTAAATTGTTCAGATTTCAGCTGATTAGCACCATTTGGAATTCAGGAACATATGTATCTGTAGCTTGTTTAGGATTTGTTTCAGAATATTCTCTTTCTGGGCTTGCTGACAGCGTTGGGTATGACAGGGCATGCTACTCAAAGATGGCAGAGGAGCTATGCACACTTCTCGTGGACACCCCAAGCGAGACGCTGAATCTACCCATGGGATGTCTTCAGACGATGCTCAACGCTCCAGTTCCTGATGAAATCAGGTCGTCTTACCTGCAGGATGCACTCAGCGTCTTCACCGAAATTCTTTGCAGCGATTCATAGCAGAAGGGTCCATGCTATCGTCTCCACAGGCTCCCTGGGAGTCTTTTATTGATGATCTGCAGTGTTCAAATCAAACATGGCTGGTGTTCAGATGTGTCCCGTAATCTGAGTGAAGTGGGGTGAAGCCTACAAACAACACACCAAAGAGTTTGCACGTCTCATGTGTGGTACTAGAAAATTAGAAATGTATAATTTGATGTTGCCCCGGTGGATTTGGCACGCCGTGTGAACTACTGAAAACATGTATCGTGTTTTTCGGTGCATAGAGTACCAGGTCTTGTGAACTGTTGACCTGCGAGCTGTACCTGCATCCAAGTCCAAGGGGTGTTTGTTTTCCTCGGCTTATTTCTTTTGTGATTATTACGGAAAGGACAGCGTTACGGCGACCCGTGTATGTTTTGGGATACATTCAAGAGTATTGAAGAATCCGTGCAGGTCGAGTTATCCCTGAGTAGAGTGTTGATCTTGCTGTGGCGTGCACGTCTCCGTATCAGGTCAGTCACGCTGTGGGAGTGGGAGGGAGTGAGCCAAAACTGCTTTTGCGCAAACTTGCGGAGCTGCTTTGGTTTGTTTTAGCGGAACTGGCACCCGATGCCGCGGCCTAATACCGTGGACTGACGGCGACGCGGCACACATGGGTTTCTTCTGGTTTTCTGGTGCGCGATACACTCTCGCCCTCGGCCCTCGGGGAAGAGGCAGGCTGCAGGCATCTTGGTGGCAAAAAAGCCTGACGCTAGCAAAGGCACGGCACATCCCGGGTCGTTATTCTGCTCTGCTGATCAGCTCTGCAACCTCGCTGTTTCTGTGGACGGTTAGCTCGAGAAATCGTCCCTCCCTGCAGGACGATGCGAGACGTGTACCTCAACAAAAAGACACGACGTCTGTGGGTTAGTGCGATGGTTTAGAATTAGTGGTCCTGTTCGGCAGGCTGTTTTTTTTTTTTGGGCTTATAAGCCGGCTGTGGCTGATTTGCCGTGAAAGAAAAACACTGTTCCACGGCTGATAAGCCGTGCTGATAAGCTCAGCCGAACAGGGGGAGTATTTGCAAAGAAAAGATGCGATGGTTTAGAATTATTTGCAAAGATGCAGGCGCGCAGGTGTGGTTAGTAGAAGCCCACCTGTCGAAGGAGGCGAGGACAATGATGAGGCCATGAGTCAGCTAAGATATGGATATATCATCATCTGTGACGTCCTATCTAATCCGTGTTAATAACAAAAAATTGAAACCTGAACCAAGTCCTTTAGAATACTACTAGTGCAGAGTACCTTTACCCTGTTCGGCAGGCTGTAAAAGCACTGTTGAATGACTGACAGATAAGTTCAAGCGAATCGTGCCCTTTTGTGATTGAAGCACAGCCACGGCATGGGCGCATGGCGTGACTCTGGTCGGCGCTACTGCTTGGTACACTGCAACCACCGCCGGTATCCAAGCGGGTGGTACCGCACCTAGGATTCTAGGAAGTGTCTAGACGAGACGGAAAACGACCTGGGGCATCAATCGCGCTAAAGGGGGCCGGGGGGCACTCATCTGCACCGCACAAACGCACGCGGGGCGGGTCGGCGGGGAGCACGAGCATGTGCTGCCCTGCCCGTCTTGATCGGCGGTGAAAGATAAGATAACATCGACGGGGCGCCACACGGAGATTTGCAACATGTGGCTGTTTATTACTTTACATTCACATCCAAGAGCGACTGAGCGAGGCGTCTCGCAAGCCACAACAAGCACATGCGACGTGGAAATACTTCCCGTAGTTAAAAAAAAACTGGAAGTGTTAGCGTCCGGACGTCCAGACGGATGCCCGTGCGCTACACTCCGTTTCGCGCTCTATGCAGGGCTCACGCCGCCCGAGCGACAAGAGAGGAAGGGCGCACGACGCCTCTGATTCGGAAGGGCCCATCAGCGGTATCGTATGGATGTCCAAATACAGCGGTTGCAAAATACGTCTGATGACAGTTGAAACACTTGAAACATGCTTCTGAAACACTTGAAAAAGCATCTGAAAAACACTTCAAAACCATTGCAACCATACGCAAACATCCAAATAAAACACATGCAACGTATGTGTGAAACATATGCGACATCCAGATAAACACACTTGCAACATAGACTTAGAAAACACAAATGAAACATACCTATGAAACATCTGAAACACTCGCAACATACGCTTGTAACATGCCTCTGAAACAATTGCAACATATACAACCCCGATCTACTTTTGTAACATCTATATGAAACAAATGCAACATATATCCGAGACGTCTGAAACACTTGAAACATATATATGCAACATAGGGGAAGAGAGGGAGCCTAGCGCGGAAAGCGCCATGGGTGCCGGGGTGGGGAAAACATGGTCGCCGGGGTGAGACAGGGCGCCGCTAGGGGTGGGGAGGGCATCTCGCTCAGGCGGGGGAGCGCCGCCGACTCCCCTGCAACACTGCTGCGTCACTTCTAAAGGATCTCGCTCGTGCTCCATGGATCTCGCCGGTGTTGAGGAAAGGACCGCCGGACCGCGGGCGTTAGGGGTTCCCGATGATGGAGGATGCCGGGGTGGGGAGGGGCGCCGCCGAGGTGGGTGTGGGCGCCGCTGCCGGCCAGGGAGGCAGTCATGGCCATGCGTCGGGGTATGAGAGGACGTGCGCTGGGGTGGGTGAGCTCACCACTGCCAGTCATGGAGGGAGTGGGCAGTGCACGCGATGGAGGGGGCGAGAGGCGAGCGAGCCAACGGATGAGTATAGTGGAGGATTTTTTTAATAGCGAGCCAATGAGTAGAGCTGCTGCGTAGCATTACCAAAAAAAAAAAATGTTAAATCCTTGTCGCGTTATTAGCGTATTTTCTTGCGTCATTAGTAGTAGGATACAAGCACAAAACCATTGGCAAATTATACAGTATACTATAATAGATAGACAGACCTTACAATGTATAATATGAAAATTGGAAAATCGCTGAGACAAACAGACAGGAAGGACGTGCTGCTACAGAACACGCCCACCAAACATGGAGACCACAGAAAGAGACAGGGTCCGCCAAAAAAAAGAAACGAAACCAGCGACGACCCATCAGATCGCTGCACAAACCGTCGAAGCTCCAGCAGAATCGAAAAAGCGATGCTTATCCGGAGCGATGGAGCTCGAGCAGACCCAATCGCCACCGAGTCACCGACCCGGGCGCGGCGCGGGACTTATATATATATATATATACCAGCCCGGCCCCGATCATCGACCATCACAGTGAGTTCACAGACAGCATCCACAGAGAGTAGAGCAGGGCAAGCAAGAGCAGCGTTTCTGACTTCTGAGCGAGTGAGATCGTGTTCAGTGAAGAGAGAGAGGATGGCGGACATCGCGTTGCTGGTGACGGAGCAGTTCGAGAAGAATTTGAAGAGAGGCGCCGGCGGGGACAACGGCAGCGGCAGCGGCGGCGAGAGGAGGAACTTCGGGGCCGTGGCCAAGGTGTGGAGCTCGTGGGTGGAGTCCGCCTCTGCCGCCGCGTCCGGGGTGAGGGTCAGCCTCGCCGTGCAGCTGCTGGAGCCCAAGACCGGGCTCGCCCTGGCCGCCGCCGCCGGCCTCTTCTCCGCCTAGCGCATGTCTTTCTTCCTGAGTGAGCAGTAATCGAGTCCTGCACCATCCTATGCTGGTGTAACCTGTACATCCATTAGTCGCTGCGGCTGCGCCGTAATCCGGAACAAAAATACTATTCATGTTTGCTCCAGACTCCATGGACATGCTCTCGATTGTTTTGTTTGTCGTGACGATTTGTATGCGCGAACAACAATCGCTGTGCTACTACCAACGCCTGCACGGAAAACACCGAGCGCTTCACCGGTTGGCTGTGGCTTCTTTCAGAGCACAAAGCAATAACTCTAACCAGCTGTTTTTTAGAGGAACCGGCTGGCGGCTATTTACGTTGTCTGGTGGGCCGGCCGTGGTTACAGTTTCAGAGCAGGCCGGCAGCCCGCGGCCGCAGTAAGGGCGGACGGATAACAGGCTACCGGGCTACTCGCCGGCTCCAGCCTGTCCAGCTATAACAGTGCAGTGATGATCCAGTCCAAAAACGAAGCACGACACGAGTAGTACATGGCACAGGATACTACTCGACTGCGGTAAAGACAACAAACCTGTCTGCGCGCTCACTTGTGGCGCGGCGCCGCGGCGGCCCAAATTAAAGAAACCAATGAGCCGTCACAGGCTTCGATCACCTTCACGCTTCACATTCGATTATACTACTCCGTATATGAATGAAACACAAACACAGGGTCAGGGAGACTACTGCACTTTGCATGTCGACGCTGTCTCTACTGCTTTTCAGCGCCAACCAGCGCTAGGATCTCCGAGATGACCGTAGCTTTGTCGGTCTCGAATTTCTTGTCGTCTGCATTCAACAGTGGATTCAAGTTGGTCCATCGTCTTGGAATTTTGGTTAACTGGGTGCGTGCATGCGGAAAGGTTATCGTTACGTGCCGCAAATTTACCTTTCTCCACGGTGGTGAAGTCTTTCAAGAACCTCAGGAGCTTGCTTCTGTTGGCGCGCAGTATGCTGCTGATCTCAGCTGGCTGCTCCTTGTTAGCGACGAACAGCTGCACATTTATAGGCAGAGACGGCATTTTTCTTTATTAAAGAATAAAAGTTTGCAGTAGCAGTACGTTAGGGGCAAGCAGGGGACTTTGACTGACGTACCTTGAAGACATGGAAAGCCTCTACTTGAATAGCTATGCTTTCATCCTGGCAACGTGAAAAACGTAACAAGCAAAGTAAGACGACAAACGTCTGAGAATTCGAGCGCATTCGACCAGACACACAAAATTGAAGTACTAATAATGCTATGGCACAGCTGGGCATGATTATGGTTGGGCAGTTCAGTTAAAATGGGGGAATAAAAAATCTTACTCTTAGAAGGTTCATTTGAATCATGAGGTGCTCTTTCGAACTAACATAGCGCATCATCACTGCACTGTTTGATCTTTCCAAAAGAATGTCTCGCAAGAGCTGAGAGGAATACCATTTGCACATAGGGCAAATGGGATAAGATCAAATGACGTTCGTGAATTTACGTGTGCTGATTGAATGTATGTGATGACAAGCAAACTCTCCAAAGTAAACAGACATTATATTAATGCTAAACAACGACAAGGGAAAGGAACGTACTTGAACGGCTTGCCTTCGGATGAAGTAGTTGGAAGCAGATAATATCAGTTTCGAGTTGAATTCCACAAAGAACTGATACATGCATAGCTTACGGTTAGAGATTACAATCATCTATGCTGCAATAAAGTTACAGAGGCATATATATATATATATATATATATATATATATATATATATATATATATATATATATATATATATATATATATATATATATATATATATATATATATATATATCTGTGTGTGTGTGTGTGTGTGTGTGTGTTTATATGTGAAACAAATACAAAACCACAAATCTTAGTTTTGCACTTATTACCCAATCATAATTCTTCGAAAAGAACTCAGCAACAGTTGATTTATGCCGTGTCATGAGTTCCTGTTAAATAAATTAAAGAACAAAAACTATCACCCATCAATGACAACAAATTTAACAAAAATCTACCAATATATAGGGATATACTTTATAATTGTATATAAACAATTATCAGGTGAGGTCAAGGTATAACGTAATCGTACAATGTTGCCTTTTAGTTCTAAAGTCATGCATCTACCCACCTTAAAAGTTTTGAAGACATCTGATTGTATATTGAAGTCTGGAAACTGTATATGATCAAAGAAAGTCCTGAACTGTGGAGATTCCAATACGTACCTACAAAACAATCATTGATTACACTAAGCAAAAGATTTTAACATATGAGTTTGACGCAGCACGTCATTAACCTTTTTCTTATCATGGTACCTTGCAGCAACTTGGTGGCGTGTGCAATCTCTCAATAGAGTACTGTAATGTATTGCAACGTCCAAGTTTTCGTACCTTCAAGTTGGTGGAACTAATACCAAGTTATTTAAAAAAATGATATTCACACAGATTTCAAACAATTTTCAGAGAGTCTCTAAATGAAGAATAGAAACGATAACTCATTTGATTTTAGAAGATTATATATTATATAGTTTGAATACTATTGTTATAAATGCATATGCACATTAAGATAACTTAAGGTCATCTATGTGCACATTAAAAGTAACTTAAGGCCATAGAGATCATCATCATGAGTCGACTACATACTTACCCAGACATCAAAATATCCAAAAGATCAAAGTTAGCTTCCAAGTACTCGGAGGCAACCAATCTTGAATCAACCTTTTGCCTTTGCAGATTTGCAATCACTTGAGTTACATCCTTTTGTGTCTGAGAAAAAATTATAAGTATGTTAGAAGTGGTGTTTTTTACTAGAACCAAACGTGATTAGAAGATTTTTTTTTTCAATTTTTTTAGATATCGACGTACTTCCAAGTCCAAGTATCGAAGGGAAACAATTAGTTGACGGAAGGTGTCAATGTTCTTCTTGAAGAACTCCTTAGTCAATTGCTTGCAAGCTTCTTCACAAGGATCGTCTTCGCCATTACCGTAGAGAATGCCTTTCATCTCCTTGATTCCTTTGCTTAGTTCTACCATCTGCAAGCCAATCATGTGGATTTAATTGCTACTTCAACAATTTGAGAATCAAAGGCCATTTTTTTGTTATTTTTAAACCTGTATTTCTGCTTATTGAAACTAACAAGAGACAAACCAAAAGCAAAAGCTCCTAGTCGCTTCAATGTGTAAAGAACCCCCTACAATCATCCTCAACAAGCAATTCAGAAGATGCATTACAATAAATATCTTGCATGCAGCATAGACAATAACTTGCATTGGTTATTTCATCTCTATATATGAAGTTATACGCTACTTGATGTATAGTGTTCCTTTCATCACATTTTTTGTAAGTATGATCAAACATTTACAGTTTTTCACAACGACAACAACAAAAATAAATAAATAAATAAATATGGACCTTTACCATCTATTACTCTCTTCATTCCAAATTATAAGGCATTCTAAGAATCTTGGAGAGTCAAAATATCTTAAGTTCGACCAAAATTATAGAGAAAATTATAAAAATTTATAACATCAAATAGGTATACTATGAAAGTATAATTAATGAAAAATCTAATGATACTTAATTGGTGTCATAAATATTATTATCTTATCATATAAATTTGGTCAAACTTGAAATCCTCTGACTCTCCAAGATTCTTAGAATGCCTTATAATTTGGAATGGAGGGAGTAATTATTAGGAACAGTAAAATATTCAGGTTTTAGTTCTCTAGTACTTACAAGCCAAAGCAACCACGGTGTATATACGTCTTGTGCTGAAAAAAAGGAATAATTCTACCGGAAAATCTCCTGATAACACGAATGGAACTGTTCCAATGCAGTGACACAGACACCGGCGTCAAAAGATCATGCACTATAAACGGAAGCAAGATCAGAAACGGACAAATCTATCCCTAAAGCAAGAACAGATGAAACGACACGAATACATCTATCCCTAACAAGCATCGATACAGTTGTAAGTTGCAAAGGTCGGTTCGCAATAATCGCTTTAATGGGAAGCAAAAAACAATTACTTAGTATATACATGTACGTACACGGATTGGATCGATAAGCATGCAATGCAAGCTGCAGGAATTCAAAGGCGTGTTACCCTGTGCTCAAGCCTGGCGTCGCGCTTGCCGCCGCAGCAGCCGTCCTTGTTGTCGAGGACGTAGGTGACCAGGTCCCTGACGTGCTGCACCATCTCCGCGGGGGTCCTGGGCTTGGAGCGGAACAGCCCCTTCCGGTGGCCGGCCCCATCCCCAGCCACCGCCGCTCCCACGCACGGCCACAGACACCCCGTCATCTCGATCGACCAACCTGTCCTATATATCGAGGATCGCGCTCGCCTGGCCGGCCGCGCGCTAGACTCTCTGCTCTCCGACGAGACCGCCGCCGCTGGCGACGTACGTGCGTCGTCCAAGACCTAAAAGGCGTCTATGATCAATCAGCTGGGGCGGACCCAATAAAAGGCATGGGTGTACACATGTATATACACCCGATAAAAAAATATAGGCATAAAATACATGTATACATATACACTTGTGACTGGATCAGATCCGAATACAGATAGGAAAATAGATTACGCTATTAGGGTTAGTTTTGCACAGCAGGAAGGGAAGAGAAGGGGCGGGATACCTGGTGGCTGGTGTGGTGGATGTTCGTCGCGGGCAAGGGCCCGATGAGGACCTTGGGCAGCTCGGCGTCGGCCGGCGGCGGTCGCCCCTAGTCGTCGCGCAAGAATGGGAAAAGAAAAACGTACAGCAAACAGGTGTCTCTGGGCTTCTCCGCACGCTACTGGGCCGAATTGTCTGTTTTTTTCCTCCTCTTTTTCTTCTTTCGCAGTTGACGCAGATAAAAGGAAGATAAAATAGGCTGGTTAGTTGGGGAGAGCGGCCCATGAAACTGGCTCATTCTTCTCTGTTCCCTCTTTCTTTTTGTCCATTCTTTTTTGCCATGACACTTGGTTCTTCTTTTTCCTGTGTTTTTTCTTTTGCTTCCAACTGTTTTCATTAATATAACTCTTGTCATTCATCTCTCTCTCTCTCTCTCTCTCTCTCTCTCTCTCTCTCTCTCTCTCTCTCTCTCTCTCTCTGCAAATCCACTAGTGAAGCTCCCCCTTTTAATCACCAACCAAGGGATAAATTTTGTTATTAGTCTTTCTCAATTTGTGTCCAATTCAGTTTTATAATCTTTTTATTTCACATAGATATGTCGTGAGCTTTTTCTCCTAAATCTATAGCACTCCTTTGTGTGATGTTGGAATTTTTTCCCCGTGAAGCTGCAAAATTCTTTTTTGAGGCTAAATTTTCTTGCTTTACTAGGAAAATATTTTCTTTATGAAGCAAGAATATGTTTTTATTTTACCAGGATTTTTTATTTTTATGTTGGGAATGGCGCTACACACGCAGTAGTAGAGGAAAGCGGCGAGAGGCCAGCGCGTATGCCAAGGATGAGCTGCAATGGCGTATGGTGCCAAGTCAGCAAGTCTCCAAGGCATCAGCGGTTGATCGATCAATGACAGAGCGTGAACGAGCAACACTACCATTTGACGTGGGGAGAGGAGGAAGAAAATGAATTAAGGGGAGAAGAAGATATTGTGAGACTGATGGCTTTCTTGATTTTCCATATGGCAGCCGACACTGGGATTGTAGAGATACTTTTATTTAGACTAAATTAAATAATAAATTGTTCAATATTTCAGTTCACGGTTTGATTGGTTGAACCATTGGCTAATCCAAATTTAAATAAGCATAAGTTTTATTTCTAATCAAAGATACATTAACAATTTGGTGGTGAAAATATTTATTTTCTAGAGAAGGGTCACTTCATGTTGTATTTATTATTTGTTTACCAGCAAATGTGCTCGTGCGTTGTGATGGGAGAAAAAATAGTGTTAAACATTAATGAAAACGAGGAAATAAATGCTATGGCTCCGTTTGGAACAGCCGTAGCTTTGAGATCTATATTGGATCTGTAATTTGTATGCTATTAAAGTGATTTAAAATATTTTTATTGAATCTAAAACATAAATAAAAAAGTCATGTAACTACACTTTAACATGTTTGCAGCTCTACATCTAGGATTTCCTAGAGCTCTGCAGAAGAGGGCCTATATATGTTTTACCATATCTAGAAAACTTAAAGGCTATAATTTATTTTATGATGACCATGACATCATAATATAAGTTCATATTGACAACAATATGACAACGTCTTGCTAAGTTTGTATCGAATTAGAATACAATCTTGATATATTTTCCCATTGTAAGAGACTTGTATTACTTTAAATATATATATAGTTTTACTATTTATGTGTTGATAGAGTTAAATATCGAGTTACGTGACTTTCTTTGATGATCATTAAAATATGCAATTCTAATATCTGATTCAAGTCGTCACAATGGCAAGGTGTTGGTTGGTGTCTTGTCAAGGATTTATTTGTCTACCTGCTGATGATTATGATGGAGACCTCTCTAGACTTTTGACATGGCAGATCATGCCAAGGATTGCACTGGTATAGGTATAAAACATGGAGATGTATTTATTTAGGTTAGATTAATTAGATAACACACTACTCAAGCTTTTAGTAGTAGTTTATATAGTTTGCAATGCAAATTCTAACAAGAATAATTTTTTTCGTAATTAAAAATATAGCAAGAACTTAGTTTGGGAGCATTGTTTATTATAGAAGGGCTAAGAATTTAAATGAGCTCTTTTACGGTGGTTGGTAAGGCACTAACATGTATTTTTATATCTAAGTCTATGTTTTTTTACCTTCCGATAGGTGTAAAATCTATTGTGCTAATTAATTTTATTTTAACTAAGGGTAATAAGGTAATTGTTGGTAGTAGCCTAGGATACCCCTTCAATGTGTATTTCTAAAGTATTTATGGATTTATTCTTCTAAGAGAAAACGACAATATATTGCGCTGTCATGACGTAAGCTAGGAACGCTCAGAGCAAGGTAAACCATACCACAATGTGATGAAATGATGTTTCAATTATATTAGTGATGAGATTTTCATTAGTAATTGATCATAAATATAATAAAAGATGAAATACCTTCTCCTTCATGTGATTGTTATTCACCAGTAGCTTTTGGTTCTGCAATTGGAGCATCAATATGTTCCTCTTGTGCAGCTGCAGCAGTAGCTGCAACATTACCTTCCTCTTGTGCAAGAGTAGTCGCAGCTGTACAAGCCGACAACTATTAACTAAGAATATTGTCTTTGAATCATTGAATTATAATGAAATTGCTTGAGTACAGAAGAATAAGATGGCCAACCTTTCTGCGAGTCAGCATCCATGGTCAAGCCGTGGTAGCAGTGCCGCGGCACTACTACAAACGTTCATTGTAGGGGCGGCTAAAGAGCCTCTGCAGGGACGGCTGCACCAGCCGCTCTCTCCAGGGTGTTTCTACAGATGGTGCATTTGTAGGGGCGGCTCCCTGACCGCCCCTGCAGTGCCATCTGTAGGGGCGGCTGTTGTTTTTAGCCGCCCCCACTGTATGTATCTGTAAGGGCGGCTGTATAACAAGCCGTCCCTACTGTGTGTGTTTGTAAGGGCGGTTCAATCAAGAACTGCCCCTACAGTGGACTTTTTAACAAAAAAATTCAAATTCAAATCTGACCACATATATAATTTAAATTCGAATCTGACCACCACATATACACATATATACATCCACAAACACAAGACCATTATTTAGAACATCATCACAAGTCATAATTCACAAAAGTCTATCATTACAACATAGGCCATTATGAAGTCCATCATTACAACATAGTCCATTAAGAAATCCACAAGTCCATATGCAAAGCAAAGTCCGAACCGTTCCAAAGTCCGATCCAAACCATACCATACCATACCACAAGTCCATATTGTCACCAACGGCCTAGGGCTATCCTGTCAGTCTCACGAAGGTGTCGGTATAGAGGATTACTGCCTAAGTCAGAAAGAAGGTGATGGTAAGTGCCTTTGTAGTACACAATCTCGTCCATTATGAAGTTGCAAAGGTCGCCGACCATCTCTAAGAGCTTGTTGTCCTTGTATGGGTTCCTTCTCGTATCTTTATCTTTCTCCAACTACAAGAGAACAAGTTTAGGTTTACTATCTCACAACATATGCGAACTTTTCATACTACGAGCGAAGAGGTTCAATTTACCAGATTGGGGTTTCTATTGTAGCCACCGATGTTACTCATCATAATACATGTGTAATATTCACAATGTAGACTCCCAGGCTTCTGCTTGGGGCACTGTGTGTTTCGCATATGGAGATGTTAAGTAATTCTATTGACAAACACATAATATATGGAGTACCAAAGTAAATGACATTTACCGCACATAGAGTTTTGACATACAACTTTTCATTCCTTGTTGGATGATGCCTTCCCTTATGTTCCATGACATAGTGCCTGAATGCCCTGTTCCAATGATTTTAGCAAATGCAACTTGTTAGTATCCCAAATTGAACCTTACAAGTATGTATACAAACATAGTAGATAAAATGAGGATTGTCGATATGTATACGTCTTGACAATTGCTATGAAGTCTTTGTATGTCTCGACTGGGAAATCCGCTGAATCAAAGACCCATGCCATGCTCAGTTTGAGCAAGACGCCTATGCAAATCTAGTGGTCACTGCATGAATTTAGTCATAGAAGGAACACATAAGCTCTTTTGCATCGAACAAAGTATATTGAACAAAGCTTTAAGTATACAGTCAAACTTACTTGAAGTGGTATAGTATCCATATAGAATCGTGTTGTTGGAGATTTTTAAAACATAGGGCAATGTATGCCGCAACCTTGAGGGACTGTCAATATTTTCTTATCCCGGATGTCCTCTTTCTCCTTAAGTGTCTTTCCAGCATCTAGTTCTTTGCAACCTAGTTTCCACTGTTTGGGGTAATTAAAATTTGTTGATGCTATAGGTGAAGGGTCTATATACATGTCTTTCAGAGCTGGCCTCTTTCTCACAAAGTGCGCTTGCATTCTACAAATCACGGCGCGGGTTAGTTACAACAAAATCGAAAGAATACACTCATATCATATCGAGAGGGCAAGGACTTACAGGCAGCACATACGAATTAGATTCATTTTTATTCGTCTGAGGTGGAAGCATGCCTGGATATCCTTGGACTCAATGACAATTTGCCCACCTGGGGCTCCAAATGTGTCGGTTAGGATCCATGCTTGTAAGATTTCTAGTTCTGTTATCTGTGCATGCAAGTACCAACTGTGGAACTTTCTCATTCCACATGGCAAGCACTGTAGGACTCGATTTGGTAGGAAGTTCTTGCTTTTTTATATTTATCCGGGCAATCATTTGATTATTTGAGGTTATCAACAGCTGGATACTTGTTAAATCCTTTGTGCAGTTTGCTAGTGGTGCCCTCCTCAGAAGCTGGTGCTCTGAATTCTTTTAATTGGTTCTTAGGCTTGAACTGGTCATGGGCCATCCACTTGTGCATCGACGAGATGTCATTAATGCCCACATACGATGGCCTTAACTTGATTGGGATTTTGTTTTGAGCTTCCCATTCGGGCACGTCCTCGTCTACTTGTGCATCACTTGCTCCAGGGGCCACTTGTTCTTCATGTATCGACTGTTCATAAGACACGTTGTTCATGTATCGACTGCGATTCTTAAGAAGGATGCGACATCTCATCATGCCCTTGCTCGGTACGAGGTGGAGAAGGACGTTGCTTGTCATCATGCCCATGCTCGGTACGAGGTGGAGAAGGACATGGCATGTCATCATGCCCATGCTCGGTACGAGGTGGAGTAGTCTCTGGCGTGTGGTGGTCATGGTCATAGGCCGGTGAGTATACCTTCCCATCCTCGATGGGTCGCTCTAGAGGATGAAGTTTAGTCGAAGTTGGCGAAGACTCGGTCAATACAATGTCCCGTTTGTGCCAGAGGATGAACTGGTTCATGATGTCTCCGAGTAACATGAGCCCCTCGGGAGTAGGATGTTCTATCTTCCAAGTCATGAACTCGGGCTTCACGGTATGCACCTCAACCCGAGTGTAGTCCTATGGGATGTCCCTATTGTGCCAAGTGCCGCCCAGAGGATGTGCCACGCCCGTTGCCACCTCAATGATCATGTTTTGCCTGCCCATCGGAACCACCAAGGTGCAACTGGTTGATGCCCATATGCGATCGACAGCGGTTCCGGTTGTAGTGGAACCTTGACTGCTAGGAACATCCGGAGGGCTGCCAACTACCGCCAGTTCTCTCAGTGGCCCCATTAGTGTCCGTGGATCCATCGTAGATAGTCCTTTCTCCACCAATGCCTTTTCAACTAGAGCCTTCACTTGGAGTGCAAGATCAGACTCTCAGTCTCTGCCATGTTTCTTGTACATGTGCCTGTCCTCTATGAATCCATGCTTCTAGGATGTCCTCTTCCCTAGCCCCCTGGTGCATCCTGTGTGCTCGAGGTTTCCCAAGGCAACGGTAAGCTCGTCCTTCTCTCTGGAAGGGGCGAATGCGCCCTTCTCCTTATCTTTAGTAAGTTTCAGTATCTTTGATACTACCTCTCTGGTCTTCGGCTTAGCAAACTTGAGGCTACTACCGGATAAATCCACACTCCTCACGTATATCCAATGTTTGAGGCGTGGTCTCAATTTCAGCACTTCCGTATTCCCGGAAGCTTCGGCCTCTGTATCCATCTTCCTAAACACCTGTTGCTTGCATGCATAGCCACCGGGGCCTAGACGAGGGCGGTGTTGATTCTTCTTCGCCTGCTCACTGTTACGGGCACTGTGGGCCAATGCTGCCTCTGAAGTCTTCTCAGCCACGAGCTCCTCCCATTGACTAGGAGTTATGTTGCCAAACTCGTGGAAGGGAGTTAACTTCTGTTGGATATACTTCTTGTTCAGATCCGACCGCCAACGTTGGAAGCTCTGCCCCATTATCTTAAAAGCATTATCTTGTACCAACTCGTGTCATAGGTACAAGATTCTAGCCATGGATAGCTGGGTTCAACTTATCTCTAACTAGAAACCTGATGTGATTACGGAATTTACACCTGTATGTATGTGGCTTGTGGCAGAACCTCCTAAATTATATGGTCCACATGCACTTGTCATTGTCCCAACAACCTCTGACTGCTATGCACGAGAACCAGATAACATAAGAAGTCTATCGGGTGTCCTCGGAAAACCCGAATCATCCACATTTTACAACTCACAGAGGATCAACAAAGGAGTAACTACAATATTATAGCATTTGCTAAAAAACTTACTTAAGAGTGTGGAAGAATAACAACAATAGATTTACAAATCGTGATTAAGTTAACTTTTTACAAACTTAAATTAAATTGCAAAAGTCAAGTAGAACTACAGAAGACAACTTAGGTAGCGCATCTAAGTCAGGAGAGGACAACTAGATCACATCGAGCCCACCAACATGACCTAATTAGCAGCACCAGTCAACACCTGCAACAAGGGTTAACAAACCCTGAGTACATGAGGGTACTCCGCAAGACTTACCCGATGAAAGGAAAAGACTCCAAGGATATGCTGGCTTAAGGGAAGTAGTGGAGCTAGAAAAGGAGAGTTTTGCAGAAAAGCTTTACTATAAGTGGATCCTTACTTTCAATATTTGTGTCCAAGCTTTAGCATCAATTTTAGTGAAACTCATTATAGTTCAATGTTGCACCTGTTCTATCTCAATCACTTGCATTAAGCATCACATCTCATTTCCATCTCTTCATTTCCTTTCCATGGTCACCATGTTCCATTGTTAACTATGATGTAGGTTAGGTGATCGAGTCTCCATGACCGAGAAGCAACGATGATTTGAACTGATTATACCCAGCTGAGGATCCCTAACCACACGACACATGTAGGACTCAAACCTACATATATCAACCTTCACCCGGATCCTCCAAAACGTGATCGGGTCCAGCGCCACCCGAGAGTACAGTACACCTCCAATCTAGCCCTTGGCTATGAGGGTACACACTACTCTTGCCATCTCTCCACTCCTAGTGCACGGTTGGCCATTCACATGATAAAATTACCGAGGTCTTAGGCTTACCGAAGTATATGATTAGTTGCAAAGTCTCGAAACACAGGCATGCCTACAACAGTACAGTCCTTAACTGACACAGGTGGAGCACTACATCGACTCATTTCACGATGCAAGCCACCCGCCCGGTCTTTGCTTAATATTACAGGGAAGTGACGGCTATGTTCTATATCTTCCTTAGTAATATCACTATGCGTAGATATAACCTTTTCTTGCCATGATTGCCAAGTGTAATTGCACTAATCATCGCATGCTTTGACCTTATAGTTAGAATAACTTAGGATTTATCTTTATAGTTTGTCCTAATCCATGCTAGTGCTATATATCTAGAGTAATCTATTGAGATGTTTATCATTATATGTGGCTATGTGCTTACCAGTTATCCTTTATTATTATTCATATATTATTTATCTTGTGACACTTACCCTGTATGAGAAGATAGATAAAGACATGGTTATGCTCTCCATTAGCACATGCAGTGATGCTCATTGCTCATTATCCTTAGCATCCCTTCCCAGTGGTAAAAATATAAATAACGATACCTGGATTACTCCAGTTAAAATGCTACATCAGTATTATCTGTGCGCTTGCGGATTTCATATTTATTTTAGAGGAGCATTTGCATATTTTAGTACCAGCACCTTTGGTGTCATGCTGGGGATGACAACCTAGCTTAGGTGGCATTAGAGGTGTCAACAACGTGTCCGATCGCTTTTTGGGTGCTTTGAAACCTCTTTGGAAGTGACCTGACACACGGTTGTGGTGTTGATCGGTGCATCCGGTCACTTGTAGGCGGCGCACGGTGTTGTACTGATTGGATGCTAGGTGTTTGCATCAAGTCATGGCGTGGCGCATTCAGTTGTCACTTGATCGCTGGCGCGGGAGTTTTTGACCGTTGGAATCTTGCGGTCATCATTTGAAGCGAGGGACACGTGGCGCGGATCTGATGACCGAACCCTGGCCTGGGTGTGTCCGATCGCCCTGAACAGCGCGCAGTCAGCTGGTGTGTGAGCTTAACGGCTCTTTTTCGAGGGGACCTCTATTTAAGCCCCATGTCTGGCTCATGCTCACTCTCTTGGTCATTTGCATTGATATAGCAACCTTGTGAGCTTAGCCAAAGCTCCATCATTGATTCATCATCTTTGTGAGATCTGGAGTGAATCCAAGTGCATTGGTTGAGTGATTGCATCTAGAGGTACTTGGTGATTGTGTTTCACTACGGGTTTCTCATGTTACTCTTGGTGGTTGCCGCCACCTAGATGGCTTGGTGCAGCGAGGATCATCGAGCGGAGGAAGGTGCTTGTCTCCGGTTCCAATCGTGTTGATTGCGAGGGGTTCTTGACCTTTCCCCAATGGAGAGCCAAAAGGTACTCTAGTGGATTGCTCATGACTTGTGTGGTCCTCATCTTATGTTGGTTGTGTGGCACCCGGTTGCGGGTTTGGCGTGTGATGCCAATTAGCGCGTGAATCTCCAAGTGAGTATACCGCCACAATAGAACTAGCTTGCCGGTAAGCAAGTGAACCTCGGTGAAAAATCATTGTGTCATCTTATCTCGAGGATTTCTTGGTAGTCATTGTGATTGGTGGATTGATTATCTCTTGATACGGCAGTATAACCCTCGTACCACTCTTGTGCATTTACTCTTCTTAGTGTAGCTAAGCTCTTTAGTGTAATTAGTTTTGAGAGCTAGTTTATGTCATGTCTAGTGGTTAGTAAGACTCTTTAGTTAGTCTTTGAGAGCTCGCTAACTTAGTATAGTGACTTAGCCTTTGTGTGCCTAGTGACTATAGATACTAGAATTGTGGTAGCTAGCTTGCATTTTTAGTAGGGTAGCGTAACATTCGCTTCGTCTCATATTTGTCTAACCGCTTTGCTTAGTGTTGTTGTAGAAATTTTTATAGGCTATTCACCCCCTCTAGCCATTAGCATCTTTCAATGTGGCCATTTCTTATTCGACCACGTGTCACTGTGCTGTCTGTCCATGTTTTGTTTTTTGATTCTGCACGTGGCTTGACGACTTCCTTCCGCATCTCGAATTTTTAATACCCCATGTGCCGTGCCCTGGCTATTTCATGCGCCATGCACTGGTTCGTCCACGTGTCGTATTTTTATTTGATCACGTGGCCTGTCAAGGTTCTACCACGTGCTCCACAATCATTTCATTAGTAAAATAATTTGAGATCATCACTATTGTGCAGATTGATGACATAATTATTCTACAAATGTCTACATAATTATTCAGCATGACAATCAAATACAACAAATTACAGTTCACACATCAGCAACAAGACACTGACTAAGTTTTACCACATCAAACCGGCACACGAGTCCACACATCAAACCACAAATATTCACTGCATCAAGACAACAGAGTTAACGACTGAGAGTTACCAGAAGAAGAGCTAAAGCGCATGATATCCTCACGTAGCTTATTGTACTCCTCCTGTTGCTGTCTCTTGAACTCCTCAAACTCTCTTTCGGTCTTTTTTGTCTTCCTCTTCAATTCATCCACTTGTTCGACGAGGTTAGCGGAACTTTCCTATTCAGCAACAAGCTGTTCTAGAAGCATTCTCTCCGCCGATGTCTTTGTTCTGGTGGAGCTTATCGGGATACGAGCCTTCTTCAAAAAAGGATGTCATCACAGATGTGTAATTAGTTTAATGACGAACGTCTGGTCATCAAAGTTCTAAACTACATCATCACAGAAAAGCGTGAAAAGTCACGCATGTGATCTGTGACGAAACCTTGTATCACTCAATGACGAATATTTGTGACGATATCTGTTTTCGTCATAGATAGGCAGGGCCAGATAATTGTCACCGATGACCCATGACAAAACAAAAATATTCATCATAAAAAGCATTCTTCTATGACAGTTTTGGATTTGTCATTATGATTTTCATCATAGAAGAGCATATTTCTACTAGGGCAGCCAGCGTCCTGCCACTGCTGCCGCCCCTCCTAGCTAGTAGCATTCCACCACTACTGGCCGTGTGCTTCGAGAACGGTATTCGGGCAAGCCTGTTACTCTTTCACTCTTGTCCTGCACGGATGGTCTCGTGTTTGCGGTGTATGCGACGGGCATCGCCTTCACCCCGCGCTGCCTTACTATCTCCAACAATACGACCCATAACAGGAGACCCTGCATTGCCTTACGATCTCCAACTATATGACCTATAACAGGAGACCCTGCGCTACAATGCACACATCCCAAATTCTCAATGCACATCCAATAGTGCATTGGGTAGGGGCAGTACTACGAGGTTGGCTCGATGGCGGGACTAAGGTCAAGCTAGTCTCACCTTCTACGTTGCAATGATGACGGCCGCAAGATCGTCCGCCATTTCGGCCCTAGCGCCCATCATGACCCCGTCATGGAGTTGTCGGCTGCAGAGTCGCTCCATTTGTGTCAGAAAGTCTTGCACCGGTTGCTCCGTTTGTACTCTTATCAGGCAACCCTGTCTCTATGAACATCTTCGAAGACTGGACCGACAAATTCTCGAGATTGGCAGCCCACATCACGGCCACAGTCGTGGATCTGTCGGCCGCGGCGTCGCTTCGTTTGTGTCAGAAAGTCCAGCACCAGTTGCTCCGTTCAGACACCACCAACTAGTACGAATAAGTTGTTAATTTTGTAATTTATTATTGGTCTTTGTGTCATAACATATCAAAATTTTGTATTTGTTGTAAATAGTTACTTGTCTTTGTGCCAAAGCAAATTAGTTTTTCTCAGGTTTCTGGTTTTGTTTAACAGAATTTTTATTCCCGGACCAAAAATTGTAGATTGTGTTATAGAAGTTATAACAAATTAAATCTATAATTTTAATATAAAATATATGCAATAACCGTCACCTGAAAGAAAACTAAAATTCAGGCACTTGAATTTTAGCAAGTCTCTTCTTTTTTGCCTTGACACTTGGTTATTTTCTTTTTATGTTTTTCTTTTGCTTCCAAATACCTCTTATCATTCATAAAAAAATCATATCTACTGTTTTTTTGCAAATCCACTAGTGAAGCTCCCCTTTTATCACTACCCTGGGGATAATTTTGTTATTAGTATATTTTAAATTTGTGTTCCAATTCTTTTTTATACTTTTATTTCACATAAATATGTCATAAGTTTTTTTCCTCCTGAATCTATAGCACCTCTTTTTTGTGATGTGTTTTATCGTGATGTTGGAACAAACTTTCTCGTGAAACTGCAATTTTTTAAGCTACAACATTTTCCTAGTAAAGCTAGAAAAATTTCTTTATGAAGTAAGAATATGTTTTTTATTTAACCAGGAATATTTTTTCTTTTTAAGTTGGGACGGCGCTGTGCAAGCAGTAGCTTTGGCAAGCACCGAGAGGTCGACGCACATGCCAAGGATGAGGTTCAATGGCTTATGGTGCCAAGTCTCCTAGGCATCAGAGGTTGATCGATCGATGACAAAGCGAGAGTGAGCAACACTGCCATTTGGAGGGGAGAGAGGAGGAAGAAAATGAATTAAAAGGATTTACCATTTGGAGGGGAGAGATGAGAAAGAATGAATTAGAGGGAGAAGGAGATATTGTTAGTCCCCTTACTTTTTTTTGTTTTTTTTTCATTTATTTGCTGAGTAGTTGCCACCTCATGCCCCACGTCATCATCACCATGTAGAAAAACACTTACATGCAATGTCAAGATATGTCGGCCAAATCTATATGAGGTGCTCACAGGGGTAGATTGAGTGTGCATGCATATATGTGAGCATTGATCTACGAGTATACAATGTGTTTTGAGGCAAGTCTTCAGGAGATGCTCGTAGAGGTAGAGTGTGAGTGTCTACATATGTACTATGTTTCGAAATAGCCATAAAAGACATTAAATGAGTTTTGAGCTAGATGATAGCGGTGACTTCATCAACCTTGAGATCTACTGGCCTTGTCTTCGGATGTATTCATAGGGCAATCTCGAGATCGGATGGCCAGTTTGGAGGTGCTTATAGGGCCTCGCCCGTGGCCCTCGGGGACAAAAAAAAATCTTTGCCGAGGGCCTCGCCCGTGGCCCTCGGCAAAGACTATATATTTTTCTTAAAAAAATTTTGGTCAAAACACGGGGGTGAAAAAAATCTTTGCTGAGGGCCTAACGGCTGGCCCTCGGCAAAGCCTGACGGGGGTGGCCGCCATGACCCAATGGGTCTAATTTCCCGAGGGCATCTGCTTTGCCGAGGGCCAAAGGCCTCTTTGCCGAGGGTTTGCCTTTGCCGAGGGTTTCTGTGGCTGGCCCTCGGCAAAGAGTGTCTTTGCCGAGTGCCCGAGATCTCGCCCTCGACAAAGCACGCGTTTCCAGTAGTGGGGGTGGAGTGAGGGCTAGTGCATACATGCGAGGCCAAGTCTTTTAGAGATGCTCATAGTGGTAGGGTGTGAGCATCTGCATATGTATTATACATGTTTAAAAAAAGTAGCCATACAAGACATTAAGGGCTTGTTTTGGATCCCAAGAATTAAAACCAATATATAGAAAGCGTTTTCCATTTTTTTCCAATTCATTTTAATTCCTGTGAACCAAACATGCCTTCAATAAATTTGAGCCGGATGGCAACAAAATATGCTATTTCATTATACCAGGAAACATAACGGAGAAGTGCAACATATATGATGTTCATTGCGTAATCTAGAACACCGAACCATTTTTTTAAAAAAAACTCTCTTGCTACGAACTAACAGCAGAGAGAAAATAGAAAACTGATGAAAATATCTATCCCTTTCTAGACGTTTTATTATCCTGAATTCCTGATGATATATGCATGCATATGCAAGTTTTGGCTGCCAGCTGCATGCATGCGGCTTGTTTGCATGGTTTTGCATGGTCAGTACTTGGGCGTGAAGGACAAAAGCTTCCACGACGGCGTCTTGAGGATGCCCCAGACGAAGGCCTCGTACTGCGTATTCTTGCCACCAGACACCGTGATGACCAGCCGGTAGTTGTACCCGCCGTTAGACGGCTGCGTCTCGCCGCTGACGACATTCTGGAGCTGCATCTTGAGTTCCCCCATGCTGAGCGTGTAGACGCGCACGGCAAACTGCGCTACCTTCTGGATCATCGGGTCGTTCACGTTCGCCACGGGCGTCCAGTTGGACGTCGTCGGTGGCGATGGAGGAGGAGAAGGAGGAGGCGGGAATGACGCCGGCAGCAGTGGCGGCGAAGGAGGAGGGGGCGGGGATGATGACACCACCGGCGGAGGTGTCGAAGCAGGAGGAGGTGCGGTTGATGACTCCGGTGGCGCTGGTGGAGGAGATGGGCTGCCTGGTAGTGGGCTCGGCGGCGCTGGTGCTGTGTAGTTTTGGGCGTTGGCAGTGGCAAGCAAGGTGGCGAGCATGAGAGGAAGGACGACAACAAGAACCGACGGTCTGACCATGGCGGCCCCGGCGTAAACGACGTGTGTGCGTGGCTCGTGATCGTGCAAACTGCACGGTGTGCGCTACTGAGTTCTAGCTAGAGCGTGTGCTTGTGACTTGTGAGTGCATGCGAGCTAGCTATATTACTCGTGGCAAGTGGTGCAGGAAAGCTGCGTGCCCGTTAGGGATGAAAACGGAACAGAAATATTCCGAATTGACCGTTTTCGTTTTCTATATTATAAACCGTTTTTTAACATGAAAAATTGTCAGTTTCAATTGGTTTCACAACCATTTTCAATCATTTTTTGTACTCTTTAATTGCTAAATGTAGAAATATCCCGAACCGACCGTTTTCGTTTTTCTATACCGTAAATCCGTTTTCGACCGTTTCCGACCGTTTTCATCCTTAGTGCCCGTATGGTCTATTTATAGCGCAGCACTCCTAGCTCGCAGCTAATTTAGTCCCTCGACGTCGGTGGGCGTCCGTCAGCTAGCAAAGTCAGCTGGGGGGAGGTCGGCACCTCGGTATGGCACTGCCGCACTGGCAGTAAGTACACTTCCGCACAGATATCTATGGAATGAAGTAGAGGCAGTGCTCTATTAAGAATGAAGAGCATAGATACTTAGAATAATCATTATCGAAAATAAAGAAAAGAATAGAAGTATAATATAAAATATTCTAGTCGAGCTAATTTTGTTGGCTTACACATAGCCACATATGAGATATAGGCCCTGTTCGCTTGTCTTATAAGCCGTATTTTTTTAGTAAACGAACAATATTTTTCTCTTACCATAAATCAGTGAACAGTACTTTCAGTCATGACTTTAATTTTAGCCAAACGAACAGGGCCATAACTACCGATGGATGCTAAATTCAAGGGTTTGTTCGATAGAGCTTCTCACGTTCTAGATTTTTGGAGAGTGGTGATTGTGCAGCTAGAAGTGATTCTCTAGAATAAAATTTAACTTCAAAATCATTCTGTGCATAGAATGAATCATGAAAATAAAGCTTTTTTCCCCCTAGTTTGTTAGTGCTCTACTCTCCTCCACAAGATTTAAGCGGAGCGCTACCAAAACGTCACTCCTTAGGTCTATTGCGTCTGCTCAGTTGCGAAATCGCTTCCTTGCTCTATGCACTTTGCGCTGCGGGAGGGGCGTGAAAAAATGTTACTCCCCACGTTTCGCTCCGGCTCCACCTCCCCACCCTCTTTCTCCCACCGTCCCTCTCTGCCTCCCCCCGCCTTCCTCCCACTGTACTCCTCTGCAAGCCGAGCCGCCCTGCATCATCGCCTTCATCCAGCCATGCATAGGGCCCCTTGGTCCCTCTCCTCAATGCAGTAGGAGGCGGCGAAGTCCAACAGCAAAAGGTAGACCATCTCTTCGCCTCTCCCATGCTCTCTGCTTGTGGCTCCAAAAGGTATTATACTCCGTATATGATGATAATATTAGATCTAATTAAAAAAACTGTTGCAAAATATTTTTTTTTCTCAAAATCTCTATTCGATCAATAGGAAAGGATATAAAGAAGCTCTCACTACATCTCGACCGATGGACGCGCGCGCGCGCACAGAATTTAGGTTAGATGATGAAAATGTCTCGTTGAGCTTTGCACCGAGGATCGTTAATTTCTGTAACCAAGACACGCGAGTTTCGAGTTGCCGCACGTTTGCGAAGAAGCGATCGATCTGTAGCTTAGCTGTCGTTTGACTTGAGACGCCGTCGCCGTTTATTTGGAGCGACAAAATTCACTGTAGCATTTTGTTTGTATTTGGTAATAATTGTCCAATCATTGACTAATTAGGCTCAAAACATTCGTCTCGCAAAGTACAACCAAACTGTACAATTAGTTTTTTTTATTTTATCCACGTTTAGTACTCTATGCATGTATCGCAAATTTGATGTGACGGGAATTTTTTTTTGCATAATGCACTTTTCAAGTGATCTAAACACACCGTACTCCGTATAAGCCAATGACATGGCAGATCTAGCAAACCCACAAGCCCAGACACAGACAGCATCTCGATGCACTAAATAAGGCCAGGCTCATGCACACGTCCGTCCGAAATTGAAGTCTACGGAGTACGTGCTGCACGCCTGGCTGGTCAGTGATCACATCGTGCAGAGACGACTTCCACCTGCAAGTCAGGCGGCTACGTACTGTAAATATATTTCCGGCCGGGAAATGCACGCCATCATAGACGGCCTTATTATTATTATATTACTTTTACGAGGACATAGAACGATCTTAATAGCTCAGAGAACTCTCCGGTACTCATCTTTCTAAAGATAGCACAGTTCTCGCTGTTCATTCTAATTAATTATTTTTATAAATTTTCCTACCTGCCCTCGCATGGGTTTGGCATGTCTAAACTCAGGATGATAATGGGTACGTACCCGACGGGTAGTGCCCACCCGCATCCGTACCCGCACCCGCAAAATTTTACCCGTCGGGTTACCCGTACCCGCATGCGGGTAAAAAAATAGTTCCATACCCATACCCGCCGTGTAATTATCACCCGACGGGTAACCCGTACCCGATAGCATACCTGAAAATTACTTAAAAATATCAAATAGTCACATGCAAAAATAAATCATTCTAAGCCTCCAACAAGTTACAAACATGCTAACAAACATTATTAGCATCATTACAACAAAGACAATCTACTAGAAATATAGTGGATGTTTTAATGGGCCAAATTCATGACTTATATGCGCTAAAATAACTGAGGTTAGCTAGTTATTTTTGCGGGTATGTCTTACCCGCGGGTATGCGGGTATGGGTAGTATACACCCGCACCCGTACCCGCCATACCCGATGTGTATAGAATTTTGCTCAATAACGTACCCACGGGTAGAAAATTCATCTCATACCCGCCTCTTTATCGGGTAATACCCGTCGGGTACTCTAGTCTAAACCCAATCCGTGTCCAGCCCAAGTACAATCCTAACTCATTTGTCCCGATCGCTTCGTGCTTTATTCGGTTTCCGTATGCACGTTCGGTTTCTTATAAGCAGGCAGCCAGCGGTCATGTATAGCCGCAACCAGTACCAGCCTACCGGCAATTGGTTCAATAGAAACAATTTTAGCCAACGGAATGGAAAGGCGCCGGCGATGGAATGGTGCCGCGTTGGACCTCCTCTCCTAGCAAGAACCGAACAGCTCCTCAATGCACTAAATGAACTGGCTCAGGGATGATAGAGGTGCCCTGCCGTTGTGGAGGGGAGATAGAGGTGCTGCCGTGGTCATGGTGTGTAGGTGCGCTCCTTGTTGGCTGCTAGCCCATAGGTACCCAGATCGAAACAAAGAAAATCAGGGAAGGTGAAGTCTGGACTGGATTTGGTTAGGACGTTGCTCCTCCAGTGCATGTGCGGCGAGGATAACCATGGAGCGCCGCCGCCGGCTGCCTACACATGAGGAAATGGAACAGACGAGAAAAAAAAAAGGATCGGGAGAGATGAGTTACGGCCGCATTTGGGCTGGGCACGGGTTGGGTTTAGACGGATCAGACCAATGCGAGGCCCTGATGAAAAAAGGTTAGGCAAACATTTAATAATTATTAATTAAATAGACTGCTTTTTTTAGCATAAAAAATTAAATAGGCTGTTTTGAGATCCGTGCAATTTTGAAAAGAGGAGTATTGGAGTTGTTCTCAATAGCCAGTACATGGTTGACAATTAACCGCATGCACGGACATCGGACAGATAGCCAGGAGATGCACCTGTCAGCCCTTTTGCAGCTACTCCTAACTCGTGTCTTTGTTAAAACCAAGAACAAGAAGTGCTAGACGATGTAAGGTATGGGGACGACATCTTAGAACTGTCATGCCGAGGAGAAGAATGCGGCTTCTCACTTGTCATTTTTTTAAAGCTATGGACAAGAACATGCCGGGCACATTGTTGACAACAAAAAAATGTTTATTGTGCGAAGATTAGAACTTCTGATCTCCTACCAGAACTTCTGACTTTTGCATAGGAGTTCTAGCTTTGTGCGGAAACCAGAACTTTTGATCCCCTCCTAGAACTTCTGATGATCGTCTAGATATACTGGCTTTATACGGTAACCAGAACTTCTAGTCTCCTACCAGAACTTCTAACTTTCGCGATCCGAATCAGGAAAAGTCCAAACTCGATTCCAACTCTTCTAAACTCGTGGGAAGCTTAGAGATTAAGTCTTGGAGAGGTTTTCTACTAGGATAAGACCACCCCCTCTATATATATGAGAGGATCATGGCCGATTGAGTTTCCATCTATCCAATCGTCAAAACACAACATATCAACTACCCTTTGCCCTAATTCTCCTCTCTCAACCCCTCCTGCTGTTCGGTGATGTCTCTCCACGAGATTCATCGGCATCCTAGGCGGCCTTGCTGGTCCTTGGAGATCCTCCACGTGCTCCTCCCTGACGGATCCTTTCGGGAGTGGTTCGGGAGCCTTTTCAGCCAAGATCGAGATCCATATCGGCCCTATCGGTCTCTAGATCGGTTTGGCCGTTTACGCTGCATTCTTGCTGCGTTGCAGGTTGTGTGCAACCTTTTTAGGCATCTAAGGCCCTCGTTGGTGTGTTGGCTTGATGACATTTTCAACGTCAACATACTTTTGACGATTCCGCTGGGGAACGCTAGGCGAAAGATCAAGTTTTCCTCCAACAACATGAGAAGCAACGGTGAAGATACCAGGGAAAGGACCAAGGTTCCTCATGAGGGCAACATCAATCATCCCATAAACATCGATGAGCTCCCTGAGGAATTGAAGCAACAAGTGGAGGCCAAGTTCAACGCCGTTCTGAAGGCTTTTCTTCAGAGTTGGACTAAAGATCGGCGGGAAAAGGTCACTCAATTCAGAAATCCGGATTTCAGCGAGTTGATCACTTCTACATCTTCTGCACCCGCTGCACCTGAGGTAGGATCTTCTGAACCTAGGTATGATGACATTGTCGATCCTTATCCTACGCATGCCAATTATGCTACTATGATGGATGATCATAAAAAGTAATAGATAATAATCTTTTAACTGCTGTAAACATGATCATGGCTCGATTTGATAAGCTAGAAGGAAAAACAACTGATGGCAATGCATCGGGTGTTAATTCTTCTTATAAACAACCTGAATTCAGCATGCCTTTGAATTTTTATGACAATCAAAATTTATATGCAGCAGCAAATAAAGACAAATCGGTCTCTTTGGCGATTAAAGTCGATAAGACCGGTTTAGCCAGTAGTGCTTCAACTAATCAAGTGGTTGTCTATGGTCAAAATTAGGCTCGAAACACTCGAACCGATCAAAAACCAACAATAAGTCGAGCTTCGGCGGGGCAAAACATTCTCCCTAACCCGCCGAAGTCACCAAGTCGAGTCCCCATATTTGATGATACACCTACTGCACCTACTGCTCTCTCTACTGATTTCAATGACACTTTGAATCGATTTAGGGAAGAATTATCTAAATCACTTGAAGAGAGTTTAGGTGTGCAAATCAAGCCTAGTAGGACTACTTACCATAAGCTGTACCCTTCACACTTTGATTTCATGAAAGCACGTGATGGGTGGAAGGTACCTAATTTTAATAAATTTAGTGGTGATGATAGTAAATCTACCATGGAGCATATTAGCATGTTTCTTGCACAATTGGGTGAAGCTAGTGCTTATGATTTTGTGAAAGTTTGCAATTTTTCATTGTCTGTTACTGGCACAACTTTTGCATGGTTTACTTCATTACCAGCTTGTTCTATTGGTTCATGAGCTGAATTAGAAGAAAAGTTTCATAGTCATGGGTTGAATTAGAAGAAAAGTTTCATAGTCATTTTTATACCGGCATCCATGAAACTAGATTGTCTCATCTTGCATCGGTTCGTCAAGGTCGTGATGAGTCTATTCTTGATTTTATTAAACGATTTAGAAAAATTAAGAACCGATGCTTTCATTTAATGATTTCTAAAAGAGATTTAACTGACTTATGCTTTGCTGGTTTATGTCCTAGTATTAGGGATAAACTTGAAGATCATGAGTTTGTGAATGTTAATCAACTATTGCAAAGGGCCATTTCGGCTGAATCTCGCCTTAAAGAATCTTGTAATACCTATAAGTCTAATCGTCATAATGTGCATGTTGTTGATGATCATTCTGATTGTTCTAATGATGATAATAAAGAAGTTTATCTTGCTGAAATTAAATGGCCAATAGAAAATAAGATGGTTACTTGCCCATCTCTCAAACCGATTCATAAGAATCGGGGTGAAGAGATGAAGTTTACTTTTGATTTCTCTAAATGTGACAGAATCTTTGATGAATTATTAAAATTTGGTTATATTAGAATTAATTATACATTGCCTTCAGCTGATGAGTTAAAAAGAAGGGCTTATTGTAAATATCATAATTCTTTTTCTCATACTACTAATGATTGCAATATTTTCTGTCGGCACATCCAATCGGCCCTTAATGAGGGACGATTGAGTCTTTCTGATATGCAAGTTGATAAGATCTCTTTTCCAATGCATACAATTGAAGCAGGACCACCCGCTATTTTGATTTATCCTGAGCAAGCCAATACAAATCAAGACAAGAATGTACTTACCGGTGAACCATGTGTAGCACCGAATGTCGAAACGAATTCAGGGCGCAAGGTGGTGCTGGAGAAGGACAATGAAGGCAAGAAAAAATTGAAGATCACTGCTGGATCAATGTAGTATTGAGAAGGCAGCGGTGATACGAAATGGTGGCGGCACAGCGAAGGTCAGCCAGGCTGATTGGAGCAGTCGGCTAGGCCGACTCCATCTAGCAGCAGAGCCAGTCGACTTAGCTAACTCAGCCTCCCCCTCAGCCAAGTCGATTGAGCCGACTGCCCTAGTCGGCTTAGCTGACTCTCCTGTTTCTAGCAGTCCTAGTCACTCCGATGTTCAGGTTTTGTGCACATTTATTCCACACAGGCCAGAGGTTGGTACTTGGAAGTCGAATGAGAAGAAGAACCAAGAGGAGCTTGTGGTGGGGCCACCATGCACTTTTGATAGGCTCATGGCCAAGTATAAGTAAGAAAAGGCTGATTCCATGAATCAGTCGTTAAAAAAGAGAATCTACTCTACCCAAGTGAGAAGATGACAAAGTTAAACAATGGGCAGTGATGCAACTAGCAGCTCCAGTTCGAAGAGTAACTCCTCGTATATCTCAATGGGAACCCTCGATTCCACTTCTAGTCATGCCGCAATGGAGTCCCTATAGAGTTTGGGTGTTGTATCCTTTGGCGGCACCTATGTAAGGCCAACAAGGGTTGGGAGAGCTTGCTGGTCCAGTCCTAAGGCCTTCTGTCTTTAGCCGATTGAACAATGGTCAATTGAGCTCTAGCAGTGTAAATCAAGGCCGGGTGATTTCTTCCAAGGCTCCCAACTTCGCAAAGTTCAAGAAAGGCACCAATACAGCAAATCTATGTGCCTAAGAAGGTTGAGGCTCCTATTATTCCTCCACCAAGAGCTAGGCCTCAATCGGTTATCACAATTGGCTCCATGGAAGCTCCTATCACTAATCATGATGGGCCGATTGTAATTGAAGAAACTCTAGCGCAAAAGCAAGGTGAGGCTCCTAAAGAAGTTGCTGGAGTTGAGAAGGAGCGCATCGAAGGAGATTCCAAGTATTGCCAACCCGTATGGTGTCCTTGTGGGTTGAATAAAACCCAACAGTGTAAGTTGCAGCACGCTCAGCATAAGCAACAGAAGCGGGAGATACTTGCTAAGATGGAGGGTGAAGTCCTAAACCCCGAGCATGTCAAAAGCCCTCCAAAAGATTAAAATGCTACTGCTGCCACTAGCCAGTCGGCTAAGCTGACTGCACCTGTTCCTGCCAGCCTAGGTGTGCTCCAGAAGCCCCAGAATCGGCCAGGGTGACTCCAGAGTTGGTTGAGCTGACTTCTACTGTCCTGATGGCTTCCGAGGTGTCCTCCAATGATTTTGCTTCTACTGTTGCTGCTATGGTTGGCATGGAGGTGCCTGAGGTTTCCGATGAGGAGATGGTTGACTATGAAGCTACTCCAGAAAGAGGGGAGGTTAATGTGGTTGTTTTGTTCGCCGATTACTACATCGTTGAGGACGATTCAGCCATAGCGGTGTTCAACTTCCCGATACAAGATGCCACATTCAAGAAACCAGAATAGCTTGTCAATCACCTTAAGCCTTTGCATGTGAAGAGCCATATCAATGGTACTTTGGTCCATAACATGTTGGTGGATAATGGGGCAATTGTGAATGTGATGTCATATGCGCTTTACAAGAAACTTGGTGGCACCGATGAGGAGCTGGTCAAGACCGACATGATGATCACTAGAGTTGGAGGTGCTCCTATCCTAGCTAGAGGGATTGCTAACATAGAACTCACTATTGGAAGCAAGACCCTAGCCATGACATTCTTCGTTGCAGATGTGCAAGGTAGCTATAGTTATTACTATGGTCTGATTGGATCCATGCCAACTGTTGCATACCATCTAGCATACACCAGTTTCTTATTCAATGGGTGGATGATGCCGTGGAGATTGTGTATTCAGATTCATCGACTGAAGTAGCTACAACCGATGCTCCTATGCTTGGGGGACATGATTGTTGACATTAATTAACGCAACACTAAATAGCAACGGCGCTAAAAATGCATAATAATAAATTAACATGTCTCTAAATACGTCACCTTTTATATTTACCTATACTTCTTAGCATGGTACTAGGTTGACATCCCTAATGAATAAAGCTTCGAAGTATATAAGTGGCACTATAATTTTATATGACTAGGCAGAAATATAAATGATATAAAGATATGATCAATTAAGAATAAGAACAATTAAGAACATATGCAAGCGGATATATAATTATACCATTATATCATTTTACCTAGAGTATTACTAGGTTATCATTTATAATTTTACCACTGGGAAGGTCTAGCTAAACTTCTATTTAGAGTATTGATAAGCTTTATATTCATGCTAAAGAGAGTAAACCGATGTTATGCACTCTTACTCAATAATAGGGATAAGTCACATGGTAAAAGATATATATATATATATATATATATATATATATATATATATATATATATATATATATATATGATAAGTAATGATCAGTCATCATAAATAAATAAGTAGATACACTTCGAACTCCCTAACTATTACTAATAACGTAATCCAATTAGAATATTAGAGAAATAATTCCTAAGTATTCAAGTTACATGTCAAGCTACTACAACTAATAATCATCAACAAGTAATACTACCATATGTCCCAACCACAATGGAGCCATGAACAGGAGAAGTTGAGTTTAGAAACCTCTGATATATCAACATATCCTTAACCAGATAATACTGCTCTGCCAATAATACACTACATAGGGAGAGGACTACAAAGGACTCAATGGACCTATAAAAGTCACACCCACGATCTACCACACGACCTTAAACAACTGGAGGCATCCGTAGATATGCAAAGCATCTAAGCACCACACTTACATAATGCATACCACTCAACTTATGGCCAAATAGACGAGCGCTATACGAACATGTGATCAAACTAAATAGCAACCTAACTATACTAGAATTGAAGTAGACAATGAATGATGCATTCAAGAACGTAATAAAGATGAAGAATAATGTTGACATTGCAATAATTGTGCAAAGATAGAATTACAATAAGAGTAGAGAACTAGAACATTACCAAAACTCCATGCTCGCCAACGAGCAAGAATCCAAGCTAGGTTGACTCAGCTTGACCTGATCTAACTATGCTAAAGCTTTGAAATAGTGGAACTCTGATGATCTAGGGTTTCTGGCTCCGGATGAACTGATCTTCAAATGACTTGATGCCTTCAAGGGGGTCTACCCTTGTATTTATACCCTGGTGGGACACACGCGAGCCATTGGATCAAACCAACTTCATGTAGGGCTAGGATTGATCCTCAAGGTTGGTAGAAGAATACTCTAGAAGCTTGTGGAAGGGGGGAGAAGGGGGTGGCCGCTCGGCCACCCCCTGGCTAGCCAGCCCCACCTGGCAGGTACTCAGCCTCCGCTTTGTTCTGGTGTCCTCTAGGGTCTTTTATAATATACTAGTATTTGTCTCACGGTAAAATTCTAAAAATTATTTTAATAATTAGGTATCTCTCTCCACTTTTCTGCATAACTCCTTGCAAACCTTAAAATTCAACAAAGCTCATGGAATTCGTTAGATAACACCCTAGTCTTCTATGTTTTTATGTATTTTAACCATTCTCTCATGTTTATTTTACTATATATTGTTGACGTTAACGACCATCAACAATGATGCTATTGCTTGCTTGTCTGGTAGAGATCTTTCTAGCTATGAATTTATTAGTGTTACTAGACAAGGTGGTTTTATTCCTGTGTCTTTGAAGCCGATTGATAATCGACTCAATATCATCATGTAATTGTTTATTAATGGATATAAATATTGAATGGTTGAAAGATCGTGTTGATTAGTATCGGGCTAATAATACCGATGAATATGAAGCGATTGATGATTTTGATGAGCTCGATAAGTTGGGCCAAGGATTTACGTCGGCCGACCCTTTGGAGCAAGTTGATATTGGGGATGATTTTGTGCCCTAGCCGACGTTTATAAATAAAAACTTGAAAGCAGATTACAAAGTTGAGGTAATCATGCGTCTCAAGGAATATGTTGATCATTTTGCATGAAATTATACAGAGATGCCTAGGTTAAGCCGAGAGCTTGTTGAGCATTAGCTCCCCATCAAGGATGGATTGAAGCCATATAAGCAACACCCTCGCCGATTTAATTCTATAATTTATGATTGGGTTAAAGAAGAGATTAATTGGCTCTTACAAGCGGGGTTCATTTAGCCATGCAGGTATGCGAAGTGGGTCTCTAATATTATGCCCCTTGAGAAAAAAGATTCTGGGAAGATCAGAGTTTGCATTGATTTTAGAGATCTGAATAGAGCTACTCCGAAAGATGAATATCCTATGCCTATAGCCGATATGCTTATCAATGATGCTTCAGGACTCTGGGTTATTAGCTTTCTTGATGGTAATGTCAATTATAATCAGATTTTTATGGCTGAAGAAGATATGTCAAAGACGGCCATCATATGTCCTGGGTTTGTTGGTCTCTTTGAGTGGGTTGTGATGACATTTGGGCTGAAGAATGCAAGTGCTACTTATCAAAGAGCTATGAATTTGATTTTTCATGATCTAATTGGGGTGATTATGGAGGTATATATTGATGATATTGTGATTAAATTGGCTGCCCATAAATCTCATTTGGCCGACTTGCGTCTTGCTTTTGAGAGGATACGCCACTATGGATTGAAGATGAATCCACTCAAATGTGCTTTTAGAGTATCGGCTGGAAAGTTCTTAGGCTTTATTATTCGTGATAAAGGCATAGAGGTTGATCCCAAGAGAACATAGAAGATCAGGGAGTTCAGGTGCCTACATGCAAGAAGGACTTGCAAAAGTTCTTGGAAAAAGTGAATTACTTGAGGAGATTCATTGCCAATTTGTTCAGAAAGATTATTCCTTTCACCCCCATATTGTAGCTGAAGGATGAATCTGAATTCACTTGGGGGCAAAACAACAAGAAGCATTTGAAAAGATTAAGGAATATCTGTCAACACCACCGGTTCTTCGTGCACCTGTAACACCCTAAAATTTTGAAAAGAAGAAAAATAGGAAAAATATGATTTTTGTATATTTTTGTGAGCATGCAAATTTAGGATAATAATAATTTTTATAAATTTAAAATCAAACATAAGGGTAGAAACATGATTGAGCATTCATGCTGCTGCATTTGGAATTTTATAATGAGTGGTTTAAATCGAATTCAAATTGGATTTGAAAATCTTTTGAAAAATTGTTTTGAAAAATTAGAAAAAGAAAAAGGAAAGGAAATTCTTTTCTTCTCGGGCCGCTTTCTCTCCCGCAGCCCATCTCTCCGGCCTGCTGCGGCGGCCCGTTTCTCCTTCTCCCTTTCCTCACGCCCGCCTCCGGTCTCCTTTGGGCCGAGCCCAAGCCGTGGCCAACGGCCCAGCTTCGCGCACGCGCGGCCTTCATTCGTACCGTGCCGCTGACGAGCCGGTCCCACCGGTCAGCGTTCATTCTCCTTTCCTTCTCCTTCCTCCGTCTCTTTCCAAAAGCGAACACCACCGCCTTCCTCTCTCCACCGGATACGGTGATCTGAATCCTTCTTGAATCTCCCCCCTTCCTTACTTAGCGGTGCCTACGGGCTATAAAACGGAGCCCCCGCACACTTCCGCCCTCATTCCAACTCTTTGGGGCTGCCGTAGCCGTCTAGCACCGCCACCGCAAGCTCCACCGCTTCCACCGCCGCCATCCCGAGCTAGGCACCACCTTCTGGCCGTCCTCCGGTCTCGTTTTCGTGCGGGGTAAGTTCGCCGTGAGCTGCACGTTCTTCCGATGCTTTTCCTTCGTCGATTGGTGCCCGGAGCTGAGTTTTGGCGTGTTCCGGCCATGGCGCCGCCGCGGGAGCTCACCGACGGGCCAAAAATCGGCCGGAGCGCCGCCGGCGTCTTCTCTCTCCCTCCCTGATCCAATCTGGATCGTTCATTTTGAATCCGACGGTTAGAATTAGAAGATACCGGTTCGGTTGTGATTTTGTAAAAGAGACCCTGCACTTTTATTATATCGAACCTGCGGTCCAAAACATAAAGTCCCGAATACGCTTTGATCTGTTGAAAGTGTATTTCGTCTCGGTAAATGAAAAATACGTTTTCTGATATTTACAGTTTTGCCACTCAACTTGTTTTAGTCGTAGAATCTCCGTTTTAACTCCGATTTGATCCATTCAAATTGCGTTAGATTCATATTTGCGAGCTCTACATGATGATAGAACTGTATAGTAGGTTTGGATTAATTTATTTTCGAGTTTTTATTAAAGTATTTATTTTTCAATAGGAAATCTTCGTAAATTCATAACTTCGTCGTTTTAGCTCCGTTTTTCGTGATTTTTGCGTCTGTGTGATCCTAGCGAGTTGTAGATTCGTTTTAAAGACTTTTTATTTTATTTTCTTACTGATGATGTACTGTTCTAATTATAGTCTTGTTTGTTTATGCATGATTGCCTCTGGATGTGTGTTGTTGCTGTTGTTGATCGAGTATAGACGGTGAGCAATTCGTTGGGGATCAAGAGCCTTTCTACGAGCAAGATCTTTAGGACCAGTTTGAGCAAGGCAAGTATAGCATGGGATTATCCTTGTTGTCCTACTCACATTATGCAAATAATATCATTATGCATCTATTCCTTGTTAAGGATGACTTAGTGATTGATCCTACACCTTGATACCTATTATATTGCATTGAGTAGTATGGCTAGTGCTTAAACATGGACTATGATCATGTAAATTGATTAGAGGAATATGCAACAAACATTAAAAGATAATTTTGATTTATGTTTAAAGGGGATTAGAGCATGGGGGTTACTTTTGATGCTCAAATTACTCTCCATAAGGACTCATCTATAAGCGAACATCCGGGATTTACAGTACAACTGTGGGGGCTATATGGCTCTGGCTTTAGTCATATAGAAAGACCTTTTCTAGCTTGTTAGAGGTAATCATTTTGGCGTAAGAATGGCTTGACGAATCGGGTATAGTGCGGCCTCTGTCCTTATGTGTATAGGCTGCGGGTTATTGTGTCATTTGGAAGGGAGGCTCTATATCTATTTGCTGAGTGAATCTAATGGCCCTAACTTGTTAGATGAACCTTCGAAAGACTTCATAGTGTTTTCCCTGCCTGCTCATCTTGGTAGTGTTTTGGGAGTAATTAACCTGGGCATATGGGCAACACAACTCACAGTGAAAGTGTACAACCTCTGCAGAGTGTAAAACTATTATAACAGCCGTGCTCACGGTCACGAGTGGTCTTGGACCCTTATGGAATAGTTGATAATTATTAATGGTTATGTTTTTGCTATTTATCAATCATTTCACATGGATCATATGTTTATCGTTTACATTGAGACATTTTGATGCTATTGATATGCTAAAATTATGCTAATTAAAAGCTACATGCTGATAAACCCATGATATGCCTTTGAGCCTCATGAACCCCATGCTACACTTGTTGAGTACGAGATGTACTTACGCTTGTTTATTTTTCTTACTTGGATAAAAATCCCGGATGGGTAACAGATGGTGGTAATAGTGACTAGTACGCCTACTTCCCTGAAGATTACTAGACTTGCAGTCAACCAGTCAATGTACCTGTGATTGGAGCTACCACGAGAGTTTATTATTTTTACTTCCGCTACATTTGTGTTAAGACTATGTGTTAAATATCGTGATGTAATAACATTTGTGATGATACTTCTGTTATAATTTGTTAACTTATGTGTGATTGATCTCTGGGCACACATAAGAGTATGCACTCCATTTGTCTTTAAATGGGTGTGACAAATTGGTATCAGAGCTCTTGTTAACTGTAGGATGCAAGCCTAGTTAGAAATGGTCGATTTAGTATCATCTTTACACTATTTTTATGCTCACTATCTTGCTTTTGTTATTTGATAAATTTTTATGCTTCTTATGTCTCATTCTATTATGAAATTTTGCCTCTATTATAACTACATCTAAAAATTCTGTAGATGGCCCGTGACCGTAAGACTGCCCGCATCAGCTCTGGAGGATACCACCCACCTCGTGCCCTGCTTGCAACTGAAGAGCCACAAGAGCCAGAACCCCAGGAATAGGAGCAGGCCCCTGAAGCACCAATCCAAGTACCAGCACATCCCTAGGAAGAGCCCTAGCCTGAAGAAGATCCAGAGATCATCAAGATTGAAGATGATGAAGAGAAAGCTAATGGAGGAGGACAACTCCCGTCTCCACCACATCATGAAGCTACTGGAGATATGCCACCTCCTCCAATGGGGTGGACTGTGAGGATCTACCACAGGAATGGAGGGAATGCTGTCTCTCATCTTTGCCTTGTGGGGATGCTCACTGCCTACTTCGCTGATTGGCATCCAGCTGTGGAGTATGTCTGCTGGGAGTACACTAATCTATTGGAGGATACATACTGGAAGGCGAGGGCGAGCATCTTTGCACATAAACAAGACAAGGGGGCGTATCAACTGGACAGGATGTTTTCTCACGTGGGTCATTAAGCTACTATAGAGGATAGCATTGAAGATGCTGCTTTTGAAGCATGTATGGGTCTCCGCTATCTTTGCTATAACCTTATGAAGCATGACATACATCGCTACTTCCCTCATGCACACCCGACCTTGGATGGGCTATGACGGATCCAGTGCAGCTAGAGCCACTACCTCGGGTGATGGTGAACCTTGTCTATGATATGATGGATAGGAAGCTGCAGTTAGAGGAGATGATGAAGGCACAAGGGAAGACTATCAAGAGGTGCCAGGCAACCATTGATGAACTCCGAGCAAACCAAGGCATGTCCAAGATTTATGAGACATTAGAGCATGAGCCACTTCCTTAGGAAGTAGGAGTCCTTTATGTAATAAAAACGTTCTTAGTAACATCAGTTGAGTTAGTCGAGTCTGTCGTATGGTTTAAACTTTGGTGTGCTAGTTGCTTTATTATTATGCTTATGTGTGAGTTGGATCTTTGTTATGAGTGTTGGGGCTTGTAGGCATGTCTACAAGTTCCATTTTTAAGAATAATAAGTTTAATAGTCAAGGGAATAATAGTTGGGTTTGGTATTATCACGTTTCTGTCCTTGCTGTTTTCTGGAGCAGTCGGCAATATTTTTGCTATAGTTCAAAAACGGTTCGTGCAATATTTATAAGATTTTTATGAGAGAAACTAGACTTAAGAATCTTTCAAATGCCACTGGAATTATCTTTTTATCTGATCTGGTTCGAGAGATATAATTTTCACAAGTTAAAGTTTCTACACAGTCTGAAATCTGGAATAGTTTCTGTTACGCCTTACTTTTCATAGACTTAACGATAGAATCTGATCTTGAGGTCTGAATAGAAGTTGTGGATAATTTTATAATCTTTCCAACTATATAAAGCACGCCTCTTTTGAACTTCTGTAGCACGAGATATGATTGAAATACTAAACTGTCGATATTGCTACTCGTCCAAAAAATTTTCAGATCTCATTCTTTATCTTATAAGTGGTTGATAACATGAAATTCTTAAAGTTTGCATGTTTATGGATGGCAGATGGCCGGAAGAGGAAGAGGCAGGGGTCATGGAAACATTCCCCCAAATCCACCACCACCACCGCCACCAACTATTGAGCAACTGTTGGCAGTGCAGACGCAGTTGATGCAACAACTGGTGCAGAATCAACAAAATCAGCCGGTTGCTGGGGCTCAACCACGTGATAAGCGTGGTGAATTTTTGAAGGGTTGTCCCCCCAGTGTTCACACATGCTGCTGATCCTTTGGAAGCCGATGATTGGCTTCGTGCTGTGGAGAAGCAACTCAATATTGCACAATGTGATGACTGACAGAAGGTGTTGTTTGCTTCTGGACAACTTCAGAGAGAAGCTCAGGATTGGTGGGAGTCATATGAGTATGGTCGTCCCGCCAATGCTCTCACAGTCACCTGGCAGGAGTTTAGAGAGAACTTCAGGGCTTACCATATACCTGAAGGGATGATAGAGTTGAAGGCGAAGGAATTCAGGAACCTGACCTAAGGGTCAATGTCTGTAGCTGAGTACCGTGACAAGTTTGCTCAATTGTCACGATATGCTCCACATGAAGTAGCTAATGACAATGATAAGCAGCGTCACTTCTTGAAGGGATTATATGATGGACTACAGTTGCAGTTGATGTCCAATACCTATCCTAACTTTTAGACGCTTGTGAACCGCGCTATCATGGTGGATAACAAGCGCAAGGAGATGGATGCTAAGAGGAAAAGGTTACAGGGACAAGCCTCTGGTAGCAACACCCGTCCACGTACTGGCTTTCAGCAGAATAATCAACAGAGGCCTCCTTCTGGACAGTGGAATCATGGTAAGGCCCCTTTCCATGGTCAGTTCTCGCAACGTCCCCAATTCCAGCCGTAGAATAGCAACCAACGTCCTCCGCAGCAGAATGGGAATCAAGCACAGCGTCAGGGTCCTTCCAATAACACTCCCACAAAGACTAGTGCTCCCAGTACCCCCAACAGGTGTTTCCGATGTGGAAAAGAAGGTCACTTGTCCTACAATTGTCCTGAGAAGCCCAACCAGCAAACTCCCCAGAGACAGAGCAGCCACCAGAAGCCAGCACCTAACTCTAGAAGGGTGAATCACTTGTCCCAGGAGACCGCAGTGGAGGAGCCAGAAGTTATGCTTGGTACGTTTGATGTCCACTCCACTCCCGCCACTATTCTTTTTTATTCTAGAGCATCACATTCTTTCATATCACAATCATTTGTTTGAATACATAGAATTCATTTATGTGCCATGAAGAACCCTATATTAGTAAACTGCCTGGTGGAAGCATGCCAGCATATTATCGCTGTCTTTCGATTAGTCTCAATTTAAGGGGGGTAGAGTTTACAGTGAGTCCTATAGTATTGAGAACAACTGGGATTGATCTTATATTGGGAATGGATTGGATGATGCAACAACAAGTAGAGATACAGTGCAAGGGTAAATCAGTTGTACTAACAACGTCAAAGGGTGATAGAATCAAGGTTGAGATAAAAGTGCAGAAATAGGAGACCGCTATAGTGAACCAGCTCAATGACGGTGCCAACTAGGAAGATCCAGTTGTGGAGGAGTTTCCCGATATGTTTCCTGAGGAATTGCTAGGTATGCCACCAGACCGTGACATTGAATTTATTATTGAATTATTATCTGGAATTGCACCCATAGCTAAGCGTCCATATAGAATTGGAGTAAATGAATTAGAAGAACTTAAGAAACAAATTAAGGAGTTGCAGGATAAGGGTTTTATTCGTCCTAGCTCTTCACCGTTGTGAGCACCAGTGATTTTTGTGGATAAGAAAGATGGAACTCAGAGGATGTGTGTAGATTATCGGTCTCTCAATGAGGTTACTATCAAGAATAAGTACCCATTGCCTAGAATTGATGACCTATTTGATCAGTTGAGAGGAGCTTGTGTATTCTCCAAGATTGATCTTCGCTCTGGATATCATCAATTGAAGATTCGTGCCAGGGATATACCAAAGATAGCTTTTACCACACGGTATGGGTTATATGAGTATACAGTGATGTCCTTTGGTTTGACTAATGCTCCTGCATACTTCATGTACTTAATAAATAAGGTATTCATGGAATATCTAGACAAGTTTGTAGTGGTATTCATTGATGATATTCTAGTATTTTCCAAGACTGAGGAAGAACATGCTGAACATTTGAGGTTGGTCTTGCTAAAGCTCAGAGAACACCAACTATATACCAAGAGGAGTAAGTGTGAGTTTTGGTTGAAGGAAGTTTCTTTTCTGGGTCATATTATCTCAAATGGAGGAATATCAGTAGATCCTAGCAAGGTGAATGATGTATTGAACTAGAAGCCACCCATCAATGTAAGTGAGATCCGTAGTTTCTTGGGATTGGCTGGCTATTATAGAAGATTTATAGAGGGATTTTCCAAGCTTGCAAAACCAATGACTGTATTATTGGAGAAGAATGCCAAGTTTGTGTGGTCTGAGAAGTGCCAGGCTAATTTTGAGGAATTAAAGAAAAGATTGACTACTGCACCCGTCTTAGTTTTGCTAGATCTGAATAAACCCTTCTCTATCTACTGTGATGCATCTCGATTGGGTTTGGGATGTGTTCTTATGCAAGAGGGTAGAGTTGTGGCATATGCATCGAGACAGTTGAGGAAGCATGAGTTGAATTACCCTACTCATGATTTGGAATTAGCTGCAGTGGTTCATGCATTAAAGATATGGAGACATTATTTGATTGGACACAAGAGTGATATATACACTGATCACAAGAGTCTAAAGTATATCTTCACTCAAACAGATCTGAACTTGAGGCAGCGTAGATGGTTGGAGTTGATAAAGGACTATGATCTAGAGGTGCATTACCACCCAGGAAAGGCCAACGTTGTTGCTGATGCTCTTAGTAGGAAAAGCTACGCTAATGAAATACAAGTAATGCCTATGCCAAAAGAATTGTGTGCTGAATGTAAGCATCTGAACTTAGGGTTTACTACCAATGCAGTGGAATTAGTTCTAGAGCCTACTTTGGAGCAAGAAATCCGTAGGGGTCAGCTAAAAGATGAAAAGTTGAGAGAGATAGCTGAAAACATAGCGAAAGGTAAATCTCTAGGATTCCGTAAGGATGATAATGGTACGCTATGGTTTGGAAAAAGGCTGTGTGTGCCTGAGGATAAGGATATAAGAAGGGCAATTCTGCGTGAAGCTCATGAGTCAGCTTATTCCATACATCCGGGGAGTGCTAAGATGTATTTAGATCTGAAAGAGAAATATTGGTGGTATGGTTTAAAGAGAGACGTTGCTGAGTATGTTGCTTTGTGTGACACTTGTCAAAGGGTGAAAGCTGAAAATCAGAGACCTGCTAGATTGTTACAGCCTATGCAGATACCCGAGTGGAAATGGGAAGAGATTGGTATGTACTTTATAGTTGGGTTGCCACGGACTCAGAGAGGATATGATTCAATTTGGGTGATAGTGGATCGTCTGACTAAGGTTGCTCATTTTCTGCTAGTGAGGACTACATATAGCAGTGCGAAGTTGGCAGAGTTGTATATGGAAAGAATAGTGAGTCTACATGAAGTTCCTAAGAAGATTGTGTCTGATCGAGGTACTCAGTTTATATCTCATTATTGGCAAAAGATACATGAATCATTGGGAACCAAACTGAATTTTAGTACAGCTTATCATCCCCAGACAGATGGTCAAATGGAGAGAATTAATCAGATATTGGAAGATATGTTGAGAGCTTATGCTTTACAATATGGTACTAGCTAGGATAAGAGCTTGCCTTATGCAGAGTTCTCTTATAACAATAGTTATCAGAAGAGTCTTCAGATGACACCGTTTGAGGCTCTGTATGGATGAAAGTGTAGGACCCCGTTGTTCTGGAATCAGACAGGGGAGAGTCAAGTGTTTGGGCCTGATGTACTTAAGGATGCTGAAAATAAAGTGAGAATGATTAGAGATAATCTAAAAATAGCATAGTCCCGACAGAAAAGTTATGCTGATACTCGTAGAAGAGAGTTGACTTTTGAGGTAGGGGATTATGTTTACTTGAAAGTGTCACCCATGAGGAGTGTGAAGAGGTTTAACATGAAAGGTAAATTGGCACCAAAATATATTGGACCTTTCAAGATCATAGAGAGACGTGGTGAAGTGGCATATCAGTTGGAATTACCCAAAAGTTTGGCAGGTGTACATGATGTGTTCCATGTGTCTCAACTGAAGAAATGTTTGCGAGTACCAGAGGAACAGATTCCGTTAGAGGAGCTCACTGTTAAGGAGGATCTTACATATGAAGAGTTTCCGGTTAAAATTTTAGAGACTGCTGACAGAGTCACAAGAAGTCGAACAATCAAAATGTGTAAGGTACAGTGGAATCGGTACACTGCAGAAGAGGCTACTTGGGAACGAGAAGAGGATCTGAGGAAAACCTACCCGCAACTGTTTGAGTAAGCATCGGTCGAATCTCGGGACGAGATTCATCTTAAGGGGGATAGAATTGTAACACCCTAAAATTTTGAAAAGAAGAAAAATAGGAAAAATATGATTTTTGTATATTTTTGTGAGCATGCAAATTTAGGATAATAATAATTTTTATAAATTTAAAATCAAATATAAGGGTAGAAACATGATTGAGCATGCTGCATTTGGAATTTTGTAATGAGTGGTTTAAATCAAATTCAAATTAGATTTGAAAATCTTTTGAAAAATTGAAAAATTAGAAAAAGAAAAAGGAAAGGAAATTCTTTTCTTCTCGGGCCGCTTTCTCTCCCGTAGCCCATCTCTCCGGCCTGCTGCGGCGGCCCATTTCTCCTTCTCCCTTTCCCCGCGCCCGCCTCCGGTCTCCTTTGGGCCGAGCCCAAGCCATGGCCAACGGCCCAGCTTCGCGCGCGGGGCCTTCATCCGCACCGTGCCGCTGACGAGCCGGTCCCACCGGTCGGCGTCCGTTCTCCTTTCCTTCTCCTTCCTCCGGCTCTTTCCAAAAGCGAACACCGCCGCCTTCCTCTCTCCACCGGATATGGTGATCCGAATCCTTCTCGAATCTCCCCCCTTCCTTACTTAGCGGTGCCTACGGGCTATAAAACGGAGCCCCTGCACCCTTCCGCCCTCATTCCAACTCTTTGGGGCTACCGTAGCCGTCTAGCACCGCCACCGCAAGCTCCACCGCTTCCACCACCGCCATTCCGAGCTAGCCACCACCTTCCGGCCGTCCTTCGGTCTCATTTTCGTGCGGGGTAAGTTCGTCGTGAGCTGCACGTTCTTCCGGTGCTTTTCCTTCGTCGATTGGTGCCCGGAGCTGAGTTTTGGCATGTTTCGGTCATGGCGCCGCCATGGGAGCTCACCGACGGGCCGGCAATCGGCCGGAGCGCCGCCGGCGTCTTCTCTCTCCCTCCCCGATCCAATCTGGACCGTTCATTTTGAATCCGACGGTTAGAATTAGAAGATACCGGTTCGGTTGTGATTTTGTAAAAGAGACCCTGCACTTTTATTATATCGAACCCGCGGTCCAAAACATAAAGTCCCAAATACGCTTTGATCTGTTGAAAGCATATTTCATCTCAGTAAATGAAAAATACGTTTTCTGATATTTACAGTTTTGCCACTCAACTTGTTTTAGTCGTAGAATCTCTGTTTTAACTCCGATTTGATCCATTCAAATTGCGTTAGATTCATATTTGCGAGCTCTACATGATGATAGAACTATACAGTAGGTTTGGATAAATTTATTTTCGAGTTTTTATTAAAGTATTTATTTTTCAATAGGAAATCTTCATAAATTCATAACTTCGTCGTTTTAGCTCTGTTTTTCGTGATTTTCGCGTCTCTGTGATCCTATCGAGTTGTAGATTTGTTTTAAAGACTTTTTATTTTATTTTCTTACTAATGGTGTACTGTTCTAATTATAGTCTTGTTTGTTTATGCATGATTGCCTCTGGATGTGTGTTGTTGCTGTTGTTGATCGAGTATAGACGGTGAGCAATTCGTTGGGGCTCAAGAGCCTTTCTATGAGCAAGATCTTCAGGACCAGTTTGAGCAAGGCAAGTATAGCATGGGATTATCCTTGTTGTCCTACTCACATTATGCAAATAATATCATTATGCATCTATTCCTTGTTAAGGATGACTTAGTGATTGATCCTACACCTTGATACCTATTATATTGCATTGAGTAGTATGGCTAGTGCTTAAACATGGACTATGATCATGTAAATTGATTAGAGGAATATGCAACAAACATTAAAAGATGATTTTGATTTATGTTTAAAGGGGATTAGAGCATGGGGGTTACTTTTGATGCTCTAATTACTCTCCACAAGGACTCATCTGTAAGCGAACATCCGAGATTTACAATACAACTGTGGGAGCTATATGGCTCTGGCTTTAGTCATATAGAAGGACCTTTTCTAGCTTGTTAGAGGTAACCTTTTTGGCGTAAGAATGGCTTGACGAATCGGGTATAGTGCGGCCTCTGTCCTTATGTGTATAGGCTGCGGGTTATTGTGCCATTTGGAAGGGGGGCTCTACATCTGTTTGCCGAGTGAATCTAATGGCCCTAACTTGTTAGACGAACCTTCGAAAGACTTCATAGTGTTTTCCCTGCCTGCTCACCTTGGTAGTGTTTTGGGAGTAATTAACCCGAGCATATGGGCAACACGACTCACAGTGAAAGTGTACAACCTCTACATAGTGTAAAACTGTTATAACAGCCGTGCTCACGGTCACGAGTGGCCTTGGACCCTTATGGAATAGTTGATAGTTATTAATGGTTATGTTTTTGCTATTCATCAATCATTTCACATGGATCATATGTTTATTGTTTACATTGAGACATTTTGATGCTATTGATATGCTAAAATTATGCTAATTAAAAGCTACATGCTGATAAACCCATGGTATGCCTTTGAGCCTCATGAACCCCATGTTACACTTGTTGAGTACGAGATGTACTTACGCTTGTTTATTTTTCTTACTTGGATAAAAATCCCGGATGGGTAATAGATGGTGGTAATAGTGACTAGTACGCCTACTTCCCTGAAGATTACTAGACTTGCAGTCAACCAGTCAATGTACCTGTGATTGGAGCTACCATGAGAGTTTATTATTTTTACTTCCGCTACATTTATGTTAAGACTATGTGTTAAATATAGTGATGTAATAACATTTGTGATGATACTTCTGTTATAATTTGTTAACTTATGTGTGATTGATCTCTGGGCACACATAAGAGTATGCACTCCATTTGGTCTTTAAATGGGTGTGACAGCACCAAGGAGAGGAGTTCCTTTTAAATTATATATTGCTGCCGAAGAGAAGATAATCGGGGCTGTTTTGACCTCTGTTCGTCTACACGGGCTACACGGCCGTGTACACGCCGTGTAAACGGTACACGGAGTGTTACCGTGCAGTTTAGCCCCTAAACGGTACATTACACGCTACACGGGATTACACGGGCTACACGGTGTGTACATGGCCGAAACGGGCTACACGGCACGGGAAAAAACGTCCTAAACGGGTGAGTAGCATGCTGTTTAGGAGATAGAGCATGTCTTTTGTAGGCCTTGTTTAAGGATTCAATTTTAATTCATGCAAAGCACATGCAAAACATTTCAATAGTCATTCTCAGTTAAAATTACTTATTTGCATCTTGTCGTTATAATTATTTTTAGCCAAATTTAGACATATATACATGTTATAATAATTAATTTTATCAATATAGTACAAAAACGTGTAATCCATGTAATACCGGGTACACGCCGTGTACACAGTTTACACGCTACACAGACCCACACCAGCCGTTTAGCGTTTACCATTTAGGTGAACATTGGTTTTGACTCAAGAAGACAAAGGTAAAGAATATGTAATTACTTATCTTGGTCGCCATCTTCTTAATCCCGAGACAAGGTATGCCCATATAGAAAAATTGTGCTTATCACTGTACTATGCTTGTTCCAAGATAAGACAATATCTTTTGTCTAGTACATGTGTTGTTGCTTGTCAGGCCGATGTGATAAAACACATGTTATATCAACCAATTCTTCGTGGAAGGATAGACAAATGGGCATATGCATTAATTGAATATGACTTAACTTATGAACCATTAAAAACTTTGAAAGGTCAAGTTCTTGTTGATTTTATCATTGAGCATGGTATTGATTTAGATGATGAGATCAATTACCTTACTTTTACTCTGTGGAAATTATACTTTGATGGGTCAGTTTGCAAGGATGGCCAAGGTGTTGGTATTGTGCTTATTTCCCCTAGTGGAGCTAAATTTGAAATGTCAAGCTGATTGAGTTTCCATTGCACTAATAATCAGACTGAATATGAAGCTTTGCTATTCGGATTAACTATGCTACGTTTTATGGGAGTAAAACATGTTGATGCCTATGGTAATTCCTTGCTGGTGGCACAACAAGTTGCTAGTGAATTTTAATGTTTAGAAGGATCACTAAGAGCTTGTCTAGATGCTTGCCTTGACATCATCTGTTCTTTTGCTGAATTTTAAATTCGGTATATTCCAAGGCATGAAAATCAAAGGGCCAACATGTTAGCTCAACAAGCATCTGGCTATGACGTCGGTGGGCGTAATTTTCATATTTAAGAAAAGCTGATGCCTAAAGATTTAGAATTTTCCTATGCCGGTATAGACGAGTTGGATAAGCTGACCCCCTGGTGGATGCTAGCCAGTCGGCTTAACTGACTTCCCTTCTGCACCAGCCCAGTCGGCTGGTCTAGTTGGCTTAGCAGACTCACCTGTGGCCAACCCGACCAATCTGCCTACGAAGCTTTTAAATCGGCCTAAGGAAACTTCCAGTGATATTGGGGCCGATTTATATGATTGAAGGACTCTCTTGTTGGCATATTTATGTGATCCAAGTGCTAAAGTTGACAAGAGTGTTCGGCGGAGTGCTTTCAAATATGGGCTGCATAATGATGAGCTCTATCAGAGAGGACTTGTGATTAAAGTGCTTGGATTCTGATCAAGTAAGAGTGGCTATGGGAGAAGTCCATAAAGGTTTTTGTGGTATGCATCAAATCGTCCCCGAAGATGAAGTGGTTATTGCGTAGAGTCAGTTTTTACTGGCCTACCATGATGGCTGATTGTTTTCGTTACTACAAGGGTTGCGAAGAGTGTCAAAGGTTTGGAAATATTCAGCTTATGCTTGCTGCTATGTTTCATCCTATTATCAAATCATGGCATTTTCATGGTTGGGGGCTAGACTTCATTGGCCAAATTCATCCACTATCTTTCAAGGGACACCAATTTGTGTTGGTTGCTACGGATTACTTCACTAAGTGGACCAAGGCAGTTCCTTTGAAGGATATGACACACATGGAGGTAATTGAGTTTATTACTGAGCATATCATTCATAGATTCGACATCCCTCAAACATTGACTACAGATCAAGGGACATCATTTGTATCCAAGGAAGTGAGAGAGTTTGCAGAATTATATAAGATCAAATTGCTCAAATCATCTCCATACTATGCTCAAGCTAATGACCAGGCTAAGTCTAGTAATAAAACTTTGATCAAGCTCATCAAGAAGAAGATTGAGGAGAATCCAAGGAGGTGGCATGAAGTTTTGTCTAAAGCTCTATGGGCACATCGCATCTCAAGGCATGGTGCTACAAAAGTTGCTCCTTTTGAGTTGGTATATGGTCAAGAAGCTATGTTGCATGTCGAGGTAAATTTGGATGCATACAGGCTTGCTAAACAAAATGATCTATGAGCTGTTGTTTATCATGATTTGATGATGGATAACATCGATGAGTTAACTAATGTGAGATTAAAAGCTCTCAAGAAGATAGAGAAAGACAAAGCACGAGTCACCAAGGCATACAGCAAGAAATTCAAGAGCAAATCCTTCCAAGTGGGAGAATTAGTGTGGAAAACCATACTACCAATTGGATCAAAGAGTAATCAGTTTGGCAAGTGGTCACCTAATTGGGAGGGTCCTCACAAAGTGATCAAAGTCACACATGGTAATTCTTATTTGCTAGAGATATTGCAAGGTGAACGTCTCAAAGTGGCATTCAATGGGAGGTACTTAAAAAAGTACTTTCCAAGTGTTTGGCAAGAAGCCTAAGTGCTCTCCAAATAATGGTCGATACATGTATTGCCCTTAGAATAAGAATGGTCGATGTATACATCGCCCTTAGTTACTGAGTAGCTCATGAGATGAGTATCATTGTTGTTCAGTTTTATTGTGTTTAGTTTGATTAAGTGTTTTCATGTTCATGCATCATTCACCTAAAAATAGGGGGCATATGTTGACACCCAAAAATATCCATTGTGCGAAGACTAAAACTTCTGATCCCCTACCAAAACTTCTGACTTTCACATATGAGTTCTAGCTTTGTGTGAAAACCAAAAATTCTGACCTCCTACTAGAACTTCTGATGATCGCCTAGAGATACTGGCTTTATGCGAAAACTAGAACTTCTGGTCCCCTACTAGAACTTTTAACTTTCGTGATCCAAATCAGGGAGAGTCCAAACTCGATCCCAACTCTTTCAAACTCATGGGAAACTTGGAGATTTAGTTTTGGAGAGATTTTCCTATTGGGATAAGTCCACCCCCTCTCTATATATAAGAGGATCATGGCCGATTGAGTTCCCATCTATCCAATCATCAAAACACAACATATCAACTACCCTTTGCCCAAATTCTCCTCTCTCTCAACCCCTCTTGCTGTTCAGTGATGTCTCTCTATGAGATTCATCGACATCCTAGGTGGCCTTACTGGTCCTAGGAGATCCTCCATGTGCTCCTCCCTGACGGATCCTTCTGGGAGCCTTTTTAGCCGAGATCAATCTCCGCATCAGCCCTATCGATCTCTAGATCGGTTCGGCCAATTACGTTGCATTCTTGCCGCATTGCAGGTTGTGTGCAACCTCTTTGGGCATCCAAGGCCCTCATTGGTGTGTTGTCTTTAGGACATCTTCAACGTCAACACATATATATTAATAGAGGAGCCAATTACAAACAAAAGAAAATACAAGAAAACCTCAACATTCACGAAGGTGACAACAAGACCCCCTCCAAAATACTTCTCACTTGTCATGACCTTAGGCAAAATTCTGAAATAAATAGGAGGAATGGACACAGCGTACCTACCATGGGAACATCTACTAGAGCAAGGTGTGATCATTTCTTTTTTCCTTTGTTTTTCTATCCATGTTAGATAATATAAAATAAAATTCTAAGATCGCCAAGCTACAGATTTTGTAGGGTGGTTAGCATCTTGGAACTGTATGTTCTTTTTTATTTTTTTGGATCTTCATGTTTCTTTGTCATTTCTAGACAAACTACAAGTAGATCATTGCATGGACACATGCCTCGTCAACTGCATTCTTAGATATTTGTTACACAATGTTCCTCGTGAAAATCAGTTGCATGTTGATTAACAATGCAGGGATTAAATCAAAAGCTCAAAGAATGAAGCCAGCAAATCAGAAATTAGATTAGGAGATGAGAATATTGTACTTGCTAGTGAGGCAGCTTGCCAGTAAGTCAGAAGGTGAATACAATGGTGGGCATGGCTGAATTTTGGTCCTTAATTATGTGTAGGGAAAAAATGACACAAATTTTAAGCCAAGCATGGGCCATTAGCTAGATGTGGCACCACTTAAATGATTTTTGTTGGGAAATCGATTTCCAGCAGGTGTTGATGGTAGATAAGTGTCAATTTTAACTGTCAACAAAACATGAAAAAGGACCTAAACATAATTACTACATAGATATAGGGGGTTTACTAAAAGAATTCCATAAGTTTTGGTGAATGTCTGTTTCTGCAGGGTGTCAGCTAAAAAGAACCAAGAAAAGCCCACATGTTAGGTACATAGAGACAAAGGGGCTACGCATAACTTTTCTCGAATCTGGAAGATACGGGAAGACTCTAGAAACAAAACAGAGGCAAAACCGGCCTAGAAGCCGGGCGGGTGCCCTAAGGGTGGGGGCGGCTGCCCCACCCAGGTGGCCAATCAGGCTCTACCTCCTAGATCATGCCTTCGCCACCTTTGAGGATGAATATTGATTATAGATCAGGTCGGTTTGATCTGAGGGTTATGGTGCTTCCTAGAGGGCTATATAAGCAAGGCCCCTGTCCCCTAGAGGAGGCATCCCATGAAACCCTAATTCATTTGCTCTAGTTGGGATTAGCTGAGAGGGGTCCCTTGAATGGATCTCCTCTCCATAGCTAGCCATCAAGAGAATATTAGTCCTCATTAGGATCTAGTCTTAGCATAATAGAGAGATAGAGAGCAAGGGAAGAGTTGGGGGTGATACCGGCCTATCGGTGCTCCCTCTCCGGCTTGTACTTCGACGGATTCAAGCTTCTCTGAGTCTGCATCTGGGATACTTTTGGTAATTGATCTTTATTCAAGTATTTATCTTACTCTTTTGTTCATTGGTTCACAGTTATTTTGATTGCTCTAGTTCTTGTTAGCGCTCTGAATTAGAGTAGTAATTGTTAGCATAAGTGTGGTGCTTAGGCTATTGGTTACCTATGTTTGCGTCCTATTCTTTGGTTGTGTGGTGGTTACAGGAGGTGACAGCCCTGTCCACATCGATTCGAGTAGGTTCTTAAATTAGTAGGACCGTAGTCGCGTTGGTAGAGTTATCCTTAGTGGTGCTTTCCCGTCTAGTGGCGTCCCGAAGTGAACATTAGAAGGATATTTGAATCATAACCTTGCCTTGCATAGGATCATTACCATAGGAATCCTCTCTACCCATCATATCTTAACCTTGATTGCTACCCTTGGATAAACTAGTGGTTAGGTGACTCACACATGTTTCCCTGTGGATATGATATTTAAAACCCTCCAGGTGAAAGCTACAACGGTATCCGTGTGCTTGTAGATTTATCTGTGTGCTCTAAAAATACCAACAAGCTTTCTAGCGCCGTTGCCAGGGAAACGGTTGCTGTGATTCATCAAACCAAATTTGTCCTTGTATCTTTCCTTTTCAAGCATGGATAACATCACTCCTATCAATCAATATGCTGCTCCCATGGGTGCGCATCTAGAGCCACTGAAATCTTCTAAACCTATCCTTACACCTGGCTATGAGTTACGTCCATGTTTGATAAATATGGTCCAGGACCATTCATTCTCAGGAGAAGATGATGAAAACCCAGACACACACCTATGGGAATTTGAGCTAATTTGTGCATGCTTACAAATTGAGGGCATGCCACATGAAACCTTAAGGTGGAAGCTATTTTTGTTCTCTTTAACGGGAAAAGCTAGACACTGGTCTTCCTAAACCGTAGGGAGTGTACAAGGAGATTGGGGAACTTTACGCTCTAGCTTTTGCTTACATTTCTTTCCCATTCTCTCTGTGGTTAAACTTCGAACAAAGGTTCTAACTTTTGAACAAGAAGAAAAAGAATCTCTAGGTGCGGCTTGGGCATGTTTTAATGACCTAGTCAATTGTGGCCCTGACCTTTCCATTCAAGACCAAATGCTCTTGCAACACTTTTATGTGGTTCTTAGTAGAAAAACCGCACAACTTCTTGATACATCCTCTAGAGGTTCTTTCTTGCATCTCTTAGCTAGTGAAGGGAGAGAGATCCTTACAAAAATCTTTGAAAACACTCCTTACACTAGCATTCATGATGATCCCCCGGAAGACGTAGTTGAGATAGCTCCTGAGGAAGAACCTATGATAGTTGAGCCTGAACCTTTAGCTACTCCACTTGAAGCCTCAACTATCCTCTAAGTTCCTAAACCACCGAAGGGGGAAGAAATTCCACTTTGGGAAGACATGTTTGAATTCAAGGAAGATTTTTTCTCCAATTTTAGAAACACCTCGAATTATTCTGCAATAAGGAAATCTTTGGCACCATTTGCACCTAACCAACACCTTTCTGATCCAACTGAAGATAAGTTTAAAAATACTTTGAAGGAGTTGACAACAATTATAAGCAATGATTGGTTGAGAGAATCTGAGCTTTCTCATGAAGTCATTCGTCTAAATTCTCCTTCCACCTCTATTAGTTGTCAGATTAATCAAACCTCCTTCGATGCTCTTTACAATCCAGTTGTAGGAGTAAATATCATGTCTAAATATTTTTGCACATACACTTTTTGAAGACATGAAATTAACTCCAATGACTAGACTTCTAAAAAGTTTCTCAGGCCAAATCCTTCCCAGTGAAGGTGTAACACCTCGGTGTTACGCAAGCATTAACATTTCAAATCATGAGCATAACATGTCATGGCATTCATAATCATATGTACTTAGAGTGTACCTTTAGTAAAATAAAAGTTTGGAAACTAGTATTCATAACATGTTGTGATAATGTGCTAGTTATATTCATCAAACTTGTGTAACTATAAATTTTAGATCACTTAGAATTATAGGTGAAATTTTTGGAGCCACTAAAGTACTCAAAGTTTTGTCAAAAACTTGTTTTAAAAATGTTATTTGAAAATATTCAAAAATCCTCCCTAAATTAGCTTTTATTCTAAAATTCAAAATCTATAAGAGTTTTGAGGTTGGCCCCTTAATAAAAGTTGTAGGAAATAAAATTCTAAACAACTTTCATTTTTGGGCCATTTTCAGAAAAGGTCATTTGCTTGCCCAAATTTGAATTTAAAAACTGCAATTAAATTTTATTTGAAATTCTCTAGAAAAAAATAAAAATGAAAAGCCTTTTCAGCGCTAGCAGCCCGCCGCCACCCTTTCGGCCCATCGGCCGAAGCGGCCCACGCCTCCCCGCGCACGCGCCCGCGCAACGCAGGCAGCCCAGCCCGCGTCCGCTCGGCCGCCTCCTCCTCTCGCTCGCCGTCGCGCCTCGCTGGCCGCCGCAGCAGGTCACGCCCGCCGCGTGGCGTCCATGCGCCGTTGAAGCCACCGCGTGTAGCCCCCGGCTCGCCTTGATCTCCACCTGGTCGCGTACTGTCTCCGCCTTCATCTCCGCTATCCCCTGCTCTCCTCCGCGTCCGCACGCTCGCCCTCCACCGCAGCAGCAAGCCGGGCGGAGTGCACGCCACTGCACGCCATCGCCCGCGTTCGCCAGCGTTTAGCTCCACCACCACAACGCCATTTGCCAATAGCGTCCGCCTACAGCTCCGCCTGGACCTCCTCCGTCCCGTGCGCACGAGTTCGTCCCCTTTTTCCCTAGGGTAAGGTCAGAACGAGCTCGCCTTGGCACGGTGGCGCCATGGCCGCCGAGCTCGTGCTCCCATGGATGAAGCCATTCCTTCCTCTTCTTCCTCAAATTTCTTGTACCGTCGCATTCGCCTTGACCCCGCGGATCTTGTGCGCTCCAAATCCACCCATGCCATGGCCGGGACCGACGTATCAGCGGCGGGCCACACCACCGTCCCACCATGCTCGCCGCCTTGCTCACCCGGGAACACCTCCGATGCCCTAAGCTAGTGCGTTGGGTTCGCCTTTCCGAGAGGAAGCCGGTGCTGGTGACCTCACCGCCGGCGAGCTCACCGATGGCGAGATCCACCCAGCCAGCGCCTCTCCCCCCCGTGCGTCTGACTTGTGGGGTCCGTCTATCCCACGGGCCCGCCTGTCGGTCTCCTTTCGCGCGCGTGCGTGCACGGTGCCGGGTGCAAGTAGCAATTTCCATCCGTTTATTTTTAAATGATTTTGAAAATGAATTACAGAAAATGCTAAAAAGTCTTCTAAAATCTATAACTTACTCATATTAGCTCCAAAAATTGTGAAATAAATTTCTATGAGCTCCTTACAACTAGATCTACCATTTAAAATATTGCACTTAATTGTTGCACTACTTTTCTATAGGGTTTTTATTTAACTTTGGAAATTGCTATTTTCATTTTTAATGGTTAGTAAATTGTAGAAAATTCAAAAAAATATGATTCCAAATTTATTAGTCTTGTTGTCACATGTGTTTGTGAGGAAAAATATGTCTCTTGCATGTTTAGTAGAAAATTTATGAGGTGTAGTTTAAGTGCTTTTTATTGCTAATAATTGCTATATTTGTTAATAGAAAAATATGCATAAAACATGCAAGTAATAATTTTTGTACAGTGATTATTTACTGAGTAGAATCCAGGAAAAATGAGAAATCTGTTGTTTGATACTTTTCATAGTAGAAAGTATTTTATACTCCTTTTTAGGCCCTATATTTGCTGTTTTTGTGTAGGTAATTCTAGTACTCAAATTGCAATGAAACTTTTGTGACATGCTGGGCTACATGTTATTAATCCACAGTAATTTTGTTAGATTTTTCTGAGATACCAAAATAAGTGTTGCTGTTCAAGCATAGTGCTAACTAGGGTTTAAATTCAACCTTTGATGCAAGATTAGTTGATAAACTATGCTTTGGTGTATCTTTGAAGCATCTTAAGTGTCAAGGTGCCTTTGCATGGTAGAGAATAGTGGTGGTAGTTTATGAGTACATGTTCTTGGTTGATGTAGACTACCTTGTAGAAGAGTCGTAAGTCCACTTAATCTAAAAGAAAGTAACATGCTCATCTACATCTCATTCATCATCATCATCTCATGTCATCCCTGCAATGCACCTAGGCATGAGCACTTATATACTGCATCATACAGGATCACAGGAAGTGACCCTGGTAGCAGCTTCCGAGGACCCAGAAGAGCAGTCTGAGGTGTAAGAGCAGGAGGCGACCGAAGCCGAAGAGGAGGTCGGTGAAGATCTTCCAGAGTGCCCCGACCACCGTCCGAGCTCTTTTGAGAGAGGCAAGCCCCGGAGCATTTCTCTCCCGGTTTGCAAATAATTTATTATTGGTTTTACTTAAATTGATGCATTACGTTTAGGAGTTGTTTGCAACCGTTGCGGCATTATACCTTGTTTCACCTTGCTCTACCCGATCCTTGTTACCTTGGTGTCCACGGTCAATAATTGCTTAGCTTGCTTAGACCGGTAGAAGTCGGGTGATTGCCTGTCATCCGCGAGCTATAGGGGATTACCTAGATCGGTGTGGAAGATATGTCTTATGAGAATAACTAAGTGTTGAATTGAAATTTAGACCGGGCGGAGACTTGCAGGGTTTCGAACTGTAGTGTTCTTCGTCTAAGTCGATTAAGGACCGACCGTTGTTGGGCCTCGAGTCATGTTGAACGCATGCCTCACATTTAGCTGGCCGAATAATGTATCTTTCGACCGCGAAGCTGGGAGATTATTCGGGCCGAGTGGATTGCCCGCAATGCACTATACCGGAGCAGTAGTGGTAGGAAACAGGGGCGCGATGATAAGGCCAAAGAGCAGTCGGGCGGCCCCCGGGTACATGTGGTTCCTGGCAAGCTCGCGACTTTACCTGAATAGTTGACTCGGTGACCAATACCTCACTTTAGCGGGTGAGTGAGGTTTGTGTGAGGAATAAATTACCAGCTGGTTAATAATCGATTCGAATCGCCATCGTTCACTGGATAGTGAACACTTGACTTGAGCTACTTCATCATAGTAATATTGATGAAACACTTGGATAGTTATGTGGAAGATGACATGATAACTATTGATATTGATCGTTGGTAATCCTTACTTGCTTAATTACATGTTACTCTAGCACAGGTGCAAACATGGTTGACAGGGTAATAAAGATTAACTTACAGCATGCTTTTGGAAAAGAATTGTTAAGTTGAAAAATGCTTTTCTTGCAAATGAGTCAGCTACCCCACCAGAAAGCCTATCATGATCCTTGGTGTCATTTTATTTTTGGTTCTGTCGGGTAAGTCTAGCTGAGTACCTTCTCGTACTCAGGGCTTTGTTTCCACTTGTTGCAGATGGGCAGATGTATTACGGCTACTGTATCAACTGTCTCTATCCTGCGATGGGCGAAGCTTAGGACCATGGGCAATGGTCATTCGCTACTTCTCGTCTGATGCTTTTGCTGGAGATGATCATAAGCTGGCACTTTATTTCAAACACTATGTGTGTGTGCGTGATTTGAACTACTGCTTTCGCTACTTTTATTCGAACCTGGTTTGTAATAACTATGTTTAAAGTCTGATGTATTTTATGTCGCGAACTTTTATGTAACTTATGATGGTGACCGCTAAACTTAGTATGATCTTGGCTGTTATGTAAAATGGTTTGAAATCCGTCGGGATTTCATGGACTACCGGGTTATACGGGCTTAAGTTTGTTAAATTGTCTGCTCGTTGGATGATTTTCCTACTTAATCTCGTATAATTGGGCGGTTCTGTTACAGCTGGTATCAGAGCATGGTTTAGCGTGATTACTGTCCATAAGTGTATTTAAAACAAAATTTTGTTTAAAAAGTCTGATTTTCAAACTAAAAGTGTGCCAGTGGTCATATCCTTTATGCCCAGTTAAGGACTCTAGGTGGCTAGTTAAGTGCTAACTTGGGGGTTCTTGCACCATATTTCTCTTTTCGTTGCTCGTACGACGTGCTATTGTACGAGTGCCACTTAATTGAGTGGTAATGTATGGATCAGTTACCTCTACGTTTCGGTAAGTGTGAGCTGTGAGAGCATGATTGGATACACCGCCGATCTAGGGAGAGTGCTTATATGATACTAGAGTAATTACATGTTTTACACATGTTTTTATGAAAGTATAGCATGTGTGGTTGTTCCGTCCATTGAAGCGATGCCGTCAATAGGACAATGTGATTGGGTAGTTACTACCGTTGTACACGCATCTAGGGATTCATGTAGAGCGTGTAGGTAGATTTACTGCTTTCATGCATTCATGGGAATTGGGCTGAAATGAATTTTTTGCAGGTACGTAACAGCGTTTTTTCGTGTAGAACAAATTAGTTACGTATATGAGGGATCGTTTGTATGCCACCGAATTCATCATTAGATGTTCTTATTTTCTAAGTTTGTGAGAACGTAAGACTCGTGCATGCATCATGTTGCCTGTGCATTTCATTCATAACATGCATTCCTCCCCTTATAAAAGGATTATCCTATTTTGATAAAAGTGATATCGACTTAAAATATGTTCTCACCGGGTAATTAAAACTTGTGCTACAGATGGCCCGCACGAAGCAGACTGCCTGTAAGTCCACTGGCGGAAGAGCACCCCGTCACCAGATGGCCCCGCGGGAGCACCACAGTATGGACACTTTTCTAAGCGAGTTTGGCATGCCCACCTTGCTTTAGAGAGTGCTCCATGATGTGGGGTACCCAGAGGGTCAAGAGCTGGTGTACTCTTGGAGTGAGAGCCAGCTAGCTGAGGATGGACTTGCAGTAGTGGAAATCACCGTCCCTGCTCTTGGTGATGCGCCAGAATGGGATGGTTGGCATTTGGAGTTTGAGGGATGCACTCCAGTTGAGGGTGCAGAGGGCGCAACCTTTCGTGTCATCCGAGACATAATGAGCAAGTTTCCCAATGAGTTGGCAGCAGCTTTGGCCAGTACTTTTCCGAGAAATGATCCTCGCGATGCCATTTGGGTGCAACCGCAAGGAAGTGCCCTGGTTAGAGGCCCAAGTGAAGGACGGGCTAGCGACAACCTCGCTATGAGTGCCATGTATGCAGCCATCAGAGCATACCAGGGTTTTGAGAGTACCTATTGGACTTTGACTGGTCTGCGTGGTGATGACCGGCTTGAAGCAAGGAAGCAGAAGAAGAAGCAAGCATGTGTTATAGTTAGCTTGCAGGAGCAGTTGGCCGACATGAGCTTGCAGCGAGACCGGGCTCTCGAGAGAGGTGAGAGTGCCATGCAGCGGGTGCAGACGTTGACTCAGGCCAACAGAAATGCAGACCGCATGATGAGACAACTAGTTCAAGAAAGGAATGAAGCCTGGAACGAGAGGGACCTTCTGAGGCAAAGGGTCGAGGAGCTAGAAGAGTATAATGCCAACTTGCATGAAGAGTTTCGTGCCCTCTACAACGGGGTGGGCCTGTATGCTCCTCTAGACGCCGCCCATATGGACATCGACAATGATGCCGCTACTGATGGTAGCGATGGTGACGCCTCCGACCTCGACGACGGCCCCGAAGAGTAGGCTAGTGCCCTGCGTTAGTAGCTAGGCTCTATCGCGATGGCCTTCTTTTGGTTTCCATGTAGCGTGTTGTATCTTGTTCTATCTTGAGACTGGCGATCTTTTGGAACTCGGTTGTGTATGCGATGCCCGAACGCATAAAAGTCTAGTGTATGTATACTGGCAACGTGGTGGTATTGGACGCGATGTTGTATTCGAAGTAACGTGATTAGTGATGTTGTTTTAATTGGAATGCGATTATTGTGCCTCTGTTTTATTGTATGACTTGTTCTCTCCAATGAATTCAGTATGGCATGATTGTTCATTCAATTACAATTACTACAACTTCGCTCAATTATTACTTGTTGCTAGAATATGCAGATGGCAAACACTCGTCGTGCCACGTATGAGGCCGCTGAAACTGGTGGTAATGGTGCAGGGGCTGGTGGGAGTGGTGCAAACAACGTCAACCACCATGAGCCACAGCCAGAGCCACAATTGCCCCCTCCTCCACCACTCACTGCAGAAGTATTCTTTACGCAGTTCCTTGGAAGCCAGCGCAATGCCGAGCAATCATAGAAGAACATGGAAGATTTTCTGCGTACCATCGCCGAAAATGTTCAGAGAGGTAATAATCAAGGTGGTGGCCAAGGGGTGAACCAGTACATCAACTTCAAGGACTTCATGGATACTAGACCACCTATTTTTAAGGAAGCAGCAGAGCCACTTGACACGGAAGAATGGATCAACACCATGGAAGATAAGTTCCGCGTGTTGAGGCTGACCGAAGTTCTGAAGACAGAATATGCTGCACATCAGTTACAGGGACCCGCAGGGATGTGGTGGAAGCATCACCGCACCACCTTTCCCCAAATGCACAGATCTCATGGAGAGAGTTCACTGAAGCTTTTCGTGGGGTCTACATTCCACCAGGGCTGGTTAAGATGAAGTTAGGAGTGTTCTTGGCTTTAAATCAGGGTACTAAAACCGTGAAGCAATATTTGCATGCCTTCAACAACTTATGCCGTTATGCTCCAGACATGGTCGACACAGATGCCAAGAGAATTGCTAGTTTCAAGAGAGGGTTAAATCCGAAGATGATGAAGCATATGGGTACCAATACCCACGCCAGATTCAATGACTTTGTCAGTGATTGTCTAAAACAAGAAAAGAACAACAACGCCTACACTGCATCCAAGAATCGCAAGAGGGTGTTTGAGTCAGGACCATTATGGTCCAGAGTTCTCACTGCAAATCATTCTTCTTATCGTCCGTCTGCACTAGGTGCAAGGTTTAGGCCGCCACAGCATAAGACCCAGAACTACAAGGGACCACAAAAGCCGTACAAGATGGCCGTGCCGCCAGCAAAGATCATCGCAGCTGCAGAATAGAGCAATTCCAAGGGAGCTATAGGATCTGCTGGTATAGTGAAGGGGCCCTGCTACAATTGTGGTTAGCCAGACCACTTTTCAAAGTTCTGCCCTTATCCGCTTAAAAAGAAGCAACAGACTTACACTGCTCGTGTACACCACACCACCGTGGATGAGATTCCTGAGGGAGAGCCTGTAACTGTCGGTAAGTTTCTTATTAACCATCACCCTGCAGTTGTTCTATTTGATTCTGGATCCTCGCATTCTTTTATGAGTCAAGCATTTGCACAGATGCATGAACAACTATGCACAGAATTGAATTATGGTTATCGCATAAGTTCTGCAGGGGCTGATGTTTTAACCAATCAGATGGTTAGAGGGGCAACCCTTGAGTTAGGTAGTCGAAAGTTTTGGGTAAACCTGATAGTTATGCCTGGACTAGTTTTGAATGTAATAATAGGAATGAACTGGATGAAGAACTGGGGAGCAGTCATAGATACAAGCAATCGGATGCTTACCCTTAAGGATCCCTAGATAGATGGTACTTTTCAGGTGCCATTACCTAGGCGAACGGACCTCGTAAGTATAACCTGTGCCGTGGAAGTTATTCCTATTCACCAGATCCCAGTAGTGTGTGAGTTCCCGGATGTGTTTCCAGATGAGTTACCTGGTCTTCCTCCAGATAGAGATGTTGAGTTTGGAATTGAGTTGATCCCCGGGACAGCTCCTATTTCAAGGAGACCCTATCGGATGCCTCCGGATGAGTTAGCTGAGCTGAAGAAGCAACTAGAGGAATTATTAAAGAAGGAGTTTATCCGACCCAGTAAGTCTGAATGGGGATGTCCTGCCTTGTTCGTGAAGAAAAAGAAAGAGGGTACTCTGAGAATGTGTGTGGATTATCGACCTCTTAATGCTGTAACTATCAAGAATAAGTATCCCTTGCCTTATATCGATGTTTTGTTCGATCAGTTAGCTAAAGCCAGAGTGTTCTCTAAGATAGACCTAAGATCAGGGTATCATCAGATAAAGATTAGGCCACAAGACGTCCCAAAAACCGCCTTTTCTACCAGATACAGGTTGTTCGAGTATCTTGTTATGTCTTTTGTCTTAACAAATGCTCCTACATATTTTATGTATCTAATGAATATGGTTTTCATGCTAGAGTTGGACAAGTTTATAGTTGTCTTCATTGATGATATACTAGTATACTCTGGGAATGAGAAGGATCACGAAGAGCATCTGAGAATTGTCTTGACCAGACTGAGAGATCATAAGTTGTATGCTAAGTTCAGCAAATGTGAATTTTGGTTAAAGAAAGTTCCTTTCCTTGGTCATATTCTATCCGAGAATGAAGTTTCGGTAGATCCGAGCAAAGTGCAAGAGGTGATGGATTGGAAAACTCCAACCACAGTGTCAGAAGTTAGGAGTTTCCTAGGGTTAGCTGGTTACTATCGCCGATTTATACCAGACTTCTCGAAGATTGCCAAACCAATGATAAGTCTGTTATAGAAAGACCACAAGTTTGTGTGGACAGGGGAGTGTGAGACAGCTTTCCACACCTTGCGGAAACTGTTAACCACTGCTCTAGTTCTTGCGCAGCCCGACATCGAGAAACCTTTTGATGTGTTCTGCGACGCATCAAAAATAGGATTAGGCTGTGTTCTAATGCAAGAAGGAAGAGTCATTGCTTATGCCTCCCGTCAGTTGAGAAAACATGAAATCAATTATCCGACACATGATCTTGAGCTTGCCGCTGTAGTGCATGCCTTAAAGATTTGGAGACACTATTTACTTGGTAATGTATGCAATATTTTCACCGATCACAAGAGTCTCAAGTACATTTTTACCCAACCAGAATTAAACATGAGACAGTGAAGATGGTTAGAATTAATCAAAGATTACAACTTGAATGTACAGTATCACCCTGGGAAGGCCTATGTAGTAGCAGATGCTTTGAGTAGAAAGTCACATTGCTTGAATATGCAACCCTTGCTCGAAGATGGTTTTAATCTGATGCACCCTGCCGTGTTACATAGTATTCAGATCAGTTGCTCCTTGGAAAGTAAGATTATAGAAAGCCAGAAAGCAGACAAAGGGATATTCCACATCAAAAAGAAAATTAGAGAAGAACCCTCAAAACACTTCAGAGTGGACGAACAGGACGTGTTGTGGTTTGACAACCGTCTTGTTGTCCTAAAGGATAGAGAGCTTAAGAATAAACTTATGGATGAAGCTCATCTCTCTAAGTTATCCATTCATCCTGGCAGTAGTAAAATGTACCAAGAACTAAGACCCCGTTATTGGTGGACAAAGATGAAGAAAGAAATTGCAGCTTATGTGGCCAGATGTGACACATGTTGTAGAGTGAAAGCTATTCATATGAAACCTGCAGGATTGTTACAACCTTTGTCAGTACCTAGTTGGAAGTGGGATGATATAAGTATGGATTTCATCACAGGCTTGCCCACTACTCAGAAAGGCCATGATTCGATTTGGGTAATCGTGGATCGTCTTACTAAGACATCCCACTTTTTGCCTATCAAGACAGATTATAGACCACCTCAATATGTCGAGAAGTATATTGCTGAGATTGTAAGACTGCATGGAATACCGAAGACTATAGTGTCTGACAGAGGGTCATAGTTCACTGCTCACTTTTGGGAGCACTTGCATAAAGGTTTGGGAACTAGTTTGATTCGTAGTACTGCCTATCATCCTCAAACAGATGGTCAGACCGAAAGGGTTAATGCTGTTTTAGAAGATATGTTAAGAGCTTGTGTGTTGTCTTCCAGGGGTTCATGGGAGTCATGGTTACCCTTAGCAGAGTTCGCTTGCAATAATAGCTATCAAGAAAGTATCAAAATGACACCTTTTGAGGCTCTATATGGCCGAAAGTGTAGAACACCTCTAAACTGGATTGAACCAGGGGAAAGAAGGTATTACGGTATTGACTTCGTGGAAGAAGCCGAAAAGAAAGTTCATATCATTCAGCAAAATATAAGAGCAGCTCAGTCACGTCAGAAAAGTTATGCGGATAAGAGGAGGAGACCACTTGTGTTCGAAGTTGGTGACTATGTTTATCTAAAAGTCACGCCCATGAAGAAGAAGCGGTTTGGAGTACGCAGAAAGCTTGCCACCAGATTTGTAGGACCATACAAAATTTTGGAAAGAAAGGGTCCAGTGGCTTACAAATTGGAGTTACCAGAAGCAATGGGTGCTATATTCCCAGTTTTTCATGTATTGCATCTCAAGAAGTGTTTGCGCGTTCCAGAGGAAAGAATTGAACCCCGAGGTATAAAACTTAAGTCAGATTTGGTGTATCGTGAGCAGCCAATTCGAGTTTTGGATTCTAAGGAGAGAGCTACTCGAAATAGCGTGGTGAAAACATATAAGATTCAGTGGAGTCATCATGATGAAGGGGATGCATCTTGGGAAACGGGTGAATACCTACAAAAAGCATACGAAGATTTTTATAATAAATGGTTCGTAACCCAAATCTCGGGACGAGATTTTTATAAGGGGGAGGGCTGTAACACCTCGGTGTTACGCAAGCATTAACATTTCAAATCATGAGCATAACATGTCATGGCATTCATAATCATATGTACTTAGAGTGTACCTTTAGTAAAATAAAAGTTTGGAAACTAGTATTCATAACATGTTGTGATAATGTGCTAGTTATATTCATCAAACTTGTGCAACTATAAATTTTAGCTCACTTAGAATTATAGGTGAAATTTTTGGAGCCACTAAAGTACTCAAAGTTTTGTCAAAAACTTGTTTTAAAAATGTTATTTGAAAATATTCAAAAATCCTCCCTAAATTAGCTTTTATTCTAAAATTCAAAATCTATAAGAGTTTTGAGGTTGGCCCCTTAATAAAAGTTGTAGGAAATAAAATTCTAAACAACTTTCATTTTTGGGCCATTTTCAGAAAAGGTCATTTGCTTGCCTAAATTTGAATTTGAAAACTGCAATTGAATTTTATTTGAAATTCTCTAGAAAAAAATAAAAATGAAAAAGCCTTTTCAGCGCTAGCAGGCCGCCGCCACCCTTTCGGCCCATTGGCCGAAGCGGCCCACGCCTCCCCGCGCGCGCGCCCGCGCAACGCAGGCGGCCCGGCCCGCGTCCGCTCGGCCGCCTCCTCCTCCCGCTCGCCGTCGTGCCTCGCTGGCCGCCACGGCAGGTCGCGCCCGCCACGTGGCGTCCATGCGCCGTCGAAGCCACCGCATGTAGCCCTTGGCTCGCCTTGATCTCCACCTGGTCGCGCACTGTCTCCGCCTTCATCTCCGCTGTCCCCTGCTCCCCTCCGCGTCTGTGCGCTCGCCCTCCACCGCAGCAGCAAGCCGGGCGGAGTGCACGCCACCGCACGCCGTCGCCCGCGTTCGCCAGCGTTTAGCTCCGCCACCGCAGCGCCATTTGCCAATAGCGTCCGCCTACAGCTCCGCCTGGACCTCCTCCGTCTCGTGCGCACGAGTTCATCCCCTTTTTCCCCAGGGTAAGGTCAGAACGAGCTCGCCTTGGCATGGTGGCGCCATGGCCGCCGAGCTCGTGCTCCCGTGGATGAAGCCATTCCTTCCTCTTCTTCCTCAAATTCCTTGCACCGTCGCATTCGCCTTGACCCCGCAGATCTTGTGCGCTCCAAATCCACCCATGCCATGGCCGGGACCGACGTATCGGCGGCGAGCCACACCACCGTCCTGCCATGCTCGCCGCCTTGCTCACCCGGGAACACCTCCGATGCCCTAAGCTAGTGCGTTGGGTTCGCCTTTCCGAGAGGAAGCCGGTGCTGGTGACCTCACCGCCGGTGAGCTCACCGGCGGCGAGATCCACCCGGCCAGCGCCTCTCTCCCCCCCGTGTGTCTGACTTGTGGGGTCCGTCTATCCCGCGGGTCCGCCTGTCGGTCTCCTTTCGCACGCGTGCGTGCACGGTGCCGGGTGCAAGTAGCAATTTCCATCCGTTTGTTTTTAAATGATTTTGAAAATGAATTACAGAAAATGCTAAAAAAAGTCTTCAAAAATCTATAACATACTCATATTAGCTCCAAAAATTGTGAAATAAATTTCTATGAGCTCCTTACAACTAGATCTACCATTTAAAAATATTGCACTTAATTGTTGCACTACTTTTCTGTAGGGTTGTTATTTAACTTTGGAAATTGCTATTTTCATTTTTAATGGTTAGTAAATTGTAGAAAATTCAGAAAAATATGATTCCAAATTTATTAGTCTTGTTGTCACATGTGTTTGTGAGGAAAAATATGTCTCTTGCATGTTTAGTAGAAAATTTGTGAGGTGTAGTTTAAGTGCTTTTTATTGCTAATAATTGCTATATTTGTTAATAGAAAAATATGCATAAAACATGCAAGTAATAATTTTTGTACAGTGATTATTTACTGAGTAGAATCCAGGAAAAATGAGAAATATGTTGTTTGATACTTTTCATAGTAGAAAGTATTTTATACTCCTTTTTAGGCCCTATATTTGCTGTTTTTGTGTAGGTAATTCTAGTACTCAAATTGCAATGAAACTTTTGTGACATGCTGGGCTACATGTTATTAATCCACAGTAATTTTGTTAGATTTTTCTGAGATACCAAAATAAGTGTTGCTGTTCAAGCATAGTGCTAACTAGGGTTTAAATTCAACCTTTGATGCAAGATTAGTTGATAAACTATGCTTTGGTGTATCTTTGAAGCATCTTAAGTGTCAAGGTGCCTTTGCATGGTAGAGAATAGTGGTGGTAGTTTATGAGTACATGTTCTTGGATGATGTAGACTACTGAAAGGTCTTGATGGCTAGAGGGGGGTGAATAGCCTTTTAAAAATTCTACAAAGACAAGCTAAACAAGTTTATCAATACAACAAATAGCGAGATGCGAGTTTTGCTTAGCCTACGGGGTGTTTGCAAGCCACCTATCCAATTCCCAATTCTAGTATAATTGCACTCAACCGCACAAGTCAAACCGAGAAGGAAACTACAACTAGCAAGCTACACAAAAGAGCTACTCTAGCAAAGTAACTAAGAAAATAACACAAGAGAGAGTTAGAAGGGTATCACCGAGGGGCAAAGTATTGAGCCAACCAAACAATATGATCAAGAGATGAATTCCACAATACACAACCACCGGGATTGATCAATCACAATAAGAATGATGACACAAAGATTTATCCTGAGGTTCACGTGCTTGCCGGCACGCTAGTCCCCGTTGTGTCCCTCTTCACCACGTGGTTCGGTGGCTAATCGGTCTCACACCGAGCCTCTCAAAAGGCGCCACAAGAACCTACCAAATGGCAAAAGGTTGCAATAACACGAGCAATTTACTAATGTTGCCTTTGGCGCTTCGCTGAGGTAGGCACAAACCCCTCACAAACACTGGAGGTGGCCAAGAACAAACACCAACTCTTGCCAACGCCTCCAAGCTGCTCCAAGCCGTCTAGGTGGCGGCAACCACCAAGAGAAACAAGAATCCCGCAGCAAATCAACCACCAAGTGCCAACTAGATGCAATCTCATAATGCAAATGCACTTGGATCACTCAATCTCACTTCGAATATGCAAAGAAGCAAGAGAGATGAGTGGGAGGGGAGTTGCTTAGCTCAAAGTGCTCACAAGTATGTCAAATGTGCAAGAGAGAGAGCCTTGAGCCGGCCAACGAGTATTTATAGATGTACCCCTTCGAATATAGCTGTTAGAAACTTAAACAGCCGAAATCGTGCTGACCGGACGCGCTGGTCCAACTGACCGGACGCGCCGGTCGCCCAACGGCTAACTCGTGAAGTACTAACCGGACGCGCTGGTCCAAACGACCAGACGCGCCGGTCGCCCAACGGCTAACAACGAAGCAACGACCGGACGCGCTCATCGCGCAGACCGGACGTGTTGCGAACGACCGGACGCGCTGGTCCCGTGAATGACCGGACGCGCTGGTCGCCTGAGCAGCGCTCAACGAAGCAACGACCGGACGTGCTGAAGAAACATGACCGGACGCGACAGTGCCAGCGTCCGGTTAGAGTCCAGTAAGCTCCCTGAACGACCGGATGCGTCCGATCGTCAGTGACCGGACGTGCTTCGCGTCCGATCATCAAACTAAAATACGCGCAGACACTGAACACTGACCGGACGCATCCGGTCAAACAGTGACCGCGTCCGGTCCAGCGTCCGGTCACTCCTGTGACCTCTGTTCGCCTCCGTTTCTTTTCTGACTTTCGGCGTAGTGGAAAATAGTCGTTTGAACTCCTCGAAAACGCCTGAATCCCGCCTCACAAGCTCGGCGGGAGGGAGAGAGGACCCCAAACCCTCTCTACTGCTCAAACTCCAACGCCATCGCAAATGTGCTAACACCACCAAGTGATCATGTCATGTGCGAGTGTGTTAGCATTTTCACAATCATTTTTCGAGGCGTTATTAGTTCTATCCAAATGCATATGATTATGAAATGCACACCTAGAGGCACTTAGGAGTTCAATAGCCACGTCATTCCCCTCTTTATAGTACGGCTATCTATCCTATAATGTAACCACACCTACTAGGTGTCTTGGTTACTAAAACACAACCCTTAAGCATATACCTTTGCCTTGATCATGTAGGGTTGCGTCCAAATCCAAGTGTGGCCATCATGATCACCATGTCCATCTTGCCACCAACCTTGGAATGTACTAATCCTCATATGCTACATATAACTTAGGCATAGGATTAGTACTTAGGCATTGTCACTAATAACCAACACCAAACATTGAACTTTCAATTACCTTGTAGAAGAGTCATAAGTCCACTTAATCCAAAAGAAAGTAACATGCTCATCTACATCTCATTCATCATCATCATCTCATGTCATCCCTGCAATGCACCTAGGCATGAGCACTTATATATCTGCATCATACAGGATCACAGGAAGTGACCCTAGTAGCAGCTTCCGAGGACCCAGAAGAGCAGTCCGAGGTGCAAGAGCAGGAGGTGACCGAAGGCAAAGAGGAGGTCGGTGAAGATCTTCCAGAGTGCCCCGACCACCGTCCGAGCTCTTTTGAGAGAGGCAAGCCCCGGAGCATTTCTCTCCCGGTTTGCAAATAATTTATTGTTGGTTTTACTTAAATTGATGCATTACGTTTAGGAGTTGTTTGCAACCGTTGCAGCATTATACCTTGTTTCACCTTGCTCTACCCGATCCTTGTTACCTTGGTGTCCGCGGTCAATAATTGCTTAGCTTGCTTAGACCGGTAGAAGTCGGGTGATTGCCTGTCATCCGTGAGCTATAGGGGATTACCTGGATCTATGTGGAAGATATATCTTATGAGAATAACTAAGTGTCGAATTGAAATTTAGACCGGGCGGAGACTTGCAGGGTTTCAGACTGTAGTGTTCTCCGTCTGAGTCGATTAAGGACCGACCGTTGTTGGGCCTCGAGTCATGTTGAACGCATGCCTCACATTTAGCTGGCCGAATAATGTACCTTTCAACCGCGAAGCTGGGAGATTATTCGGGCTGAGTGGATTGCCCGCAACGCACTGTACCGGAGTAGTAGTGGCAGGAAACGGGGGCGCGATGATAAGGTCAAAGAGCAGTCGGGCGGCCCCCGGGTACATGTGGTTCCTGGCAAGCTCGCGACTTTACCTGAATAGTTAACTCGGTGACCAATACCTCACTTTAGCGGGTGAGTGAGGTTTGTGTGAGGAATAAATTACTAGCTAGTTAATAATCGATTCGAATCGCCATCGTTCACTGGATAGTGAACACTTGACTTGAGCTACTTCATCGTAGTAATATTGATGAAACACTTGGATAGTTATGTGGAAGATGACATGATAACTATTGATATTGATCGTTGGTAATCCTTACTTGCTTAATTACATGTTACTCTAGCACAGGTGCAAACATGGTTGACAGGGTAATAAAGATTAACTTACGGCATGCTTTTGGAAAAGAATTGTTAAGTTGAAAAATGCTTTTCTTGCAAATGAGTCAGCTACCCCACTAGAAAGCCTATCATGATCCTTGGTGTCATTTTATTTTTGGTTCTGTCGGGTAAGTCTAGCTGAGTACCTTCTCGTACTCAGGGCTTTGTTCCTACTTGTTGCAGATGGGCAGATGTATTACGACTATTGTATCAACTGCCTCTATCCTGCGATGGGCGAAGCTTAGGACCATGGGCAATGGTCATTCGCTACTTCTCGTCTAATGGTTTTGCTGGAGATGATCATAAGCTGGCACTTTATTTCAAACACTGTGTGTGTGCATGATTTGAACTACTGCTTCCGCTACTTTTATTCAAACCTGGTTTGTAATAACTATGTTTAAAGTCTGATGTATTTTGTGCCATGAACTTTTATATAACTTATGATGGTGACCGCTAAACTTAGTACGATCTTGGCTGTTATGTGAAATGGTTTGAAATCCGTCGGGATTTCACGGACTACCAAGTTATACGGGCTTAAGTTTGTTAAATTGTTTGCTCGTTGGATAATTTTCCTACTTAATCTCGTATAATTGGGCAGTTCTATTATAGAAGGAATCTTCCACCTCATCCCTATCAAAGTAAATGAAACCAAGGTGTACCTTAGTTTCTATATTTTTGATACTTGGGAATTTGACCTTTTGATTGGGCATCCAATAGAGAGACTTATCCATGAAGGAAGAAAGGGGAGTGTAAATGTACATCTTGGGAAAAGCTTAAATCTTTCCATTCCTATCACCCAATCACTCCACACCAAGATGGAGTTAAGCCCCGAGCAAGAACCAATGGAGGAGATAATGACAATGTCTCTCCTAGAATCATCTAACAAAGATATCAAAGAAGTCGCCTAAGATTTCAGCAAAGAGGTAGAACAACCGTGAAATCCTTTCCCTTTGGATGAAACTCAGGAACCGCCAAAATCCCCCATTGAGCTCAAACCCCTTCCTTCGGGATTGAAATACGCTTTTCTAAATGATGACGAGGAGTCTCCTATGATAAGTAGTGATAAACTTTCTAAATATGAGACCATCTGACTTCTTACTGTTTTAGAAAAGCATCGTTATGCTTTTGGCTACTCACTCCAAGACCTCAAGGGGATTAGTCCTGCTCTTTGCACTCATTGCATCCCTATAGACCCAGCTTATACACCATCTAGGGAGCCCCAACGTAGGCTTAATAATGCGATAAGGGATGTTGTTAAGAAAGAGGTTTTGAAACTCCTACATGCAGGGATAATCTATCACGTGCCACATAGTGAGTGGGTAAGCCCGGTGCAAGTTATACCCAAAAAAGGGGTATGACTGTGGCAAAAAATGAGAGAAATAAATTGATTCCACAATGAACCATCACTAGATGGTTGATGTGCATAGATTATCAAAAACTCAATAAGACAACAAAGAAAGATCACTTCCTATTACCCTTCGTCGATGAGATGTTGGAATGGCTTGCAAAGCACTCTTTCTTCTATTTCCTTGATGGGTATTCTGGCTACCATCAAATCCTGATCCATCCTGATGATCAAAGAAAAACCACTTTTACTTGTCCCTATGGAACCTATGCCAATCGTAGGTTGTCTTTCGGTTTGTGCAATGCTCCAGCTTCGTTCCAAAGGTGCATGATGTCTATATTTTCTGATACAATAGAGAAAATTATGAAAGTTTTTATGGATGACTTTTCTAGTTATGGAAAAACTTTTGATGATTGCTTAGAAAACTTAGACAAGGTTTTGCAAAGATGTGTGGAAAAACACTTAGTCCTTAATTGGGAAAAATGTCATTTCATGGTTAGAGAGGGCATAGTGCTTGGACACTTGGTGTCCGAATGTGGGATCAAGGTAGATCGTGCAAAGATAGAAGTGATAGAGAATTTGCCTCCTTCCACAAACATCAAAGGGGTACGAAGTTTTCTTGGTCACGTGGGGTTCTATAGACGTTTTATAAAAGACTTTTCGCACATTGCTAGACCCCTCACAAGTTTGCTAGCCAAGGATGCTCCCTTTGAGTTTGATGATGAGTGTTTAGATGCTTTTCATATTCTTAAGAAAACACTCATCTCTGCACCAATCATTCAACCCCCTGATTGGTCGCTACCTTTTGAAATCATGTGTGATGCTAGTGATTATGCTGTGGGGGCAGTTTTGGGTCAAACAAAGGATAGAAAGCATCATGCAATTGCTTATGCTAGTAAAACTCTATCAGGACCTCAACTTAATTATGCAACAACTGAAAAAGAGTTATTGACTGTTATTTTTGCTGTTGATAAGTTTAGATCTTACTTAGTAGGAGCTAAGATGATTGTTCATACTGATTATGCTACTTTGAAATACCTGCTCACTAAGAAAGATGCTAAACCACGACTTATACGATGGATTTTGTTACTCCAAGAATTTGATTTAACAATAAAATATAAAAAGAGAGTAGAAAATTCTGTAGACGATCACTTGTCTAGGATACAGTTTGAAAATCCACAGGAATTGCCCATCAACGACTACCTCCGAAACGACATGCTCTACAAGGCCGTGAGCATCAACCCCTGGTACGCAAATATTATCAATTTTATGGTTGCAGGTTATGTACCACCAGGGGAGAACAAACGTAAGCTTATTCAAGAAAGTCGTTTCCACTTATGGGATGACCTGTACCTCTTCCAAGTTTGTTCTGATGGTCTACTTAGGAGGTGTGTACCAACTGAAGAAGGAATCAAGATCATTGAAAGATGCCATTCATCACCATATGGAGGACATTATGGGCCATTCCGTACTCATGCAAAAATTTGGTAATATGGATTTTTCTAGCCAACTATGTATGAAGACACAAAAGATTTCATCCAGAGATGTGGAGCATGTTAGAGGCATGGGAACATAAATACACAAGATGTCATGCCACTCACCAACAACCTCCAGATAGAACTCTTTGATGTCTGGGGAATCGACTATATGGGGCCCATTTCCAAAGTCCAAGTAGTGTGAATACATCTTAGTGGTGGTTGACTATGTTTCAAAGTGGGTTGAAGCTCTACCATGTCGAGCTGCAAATTCCACTCACGCCAAGAGGATGTTTGTAGAAACCATGTTTCCACGCTTCAGAGTTCCACGCATGGTGATTAGTGATGGAGGTTCTCACTTCATTGATAGGAAGTTTCAATGCTTCTTACACAACCATGGGGTTCATCACAATGTTGCAACACCATACCATCCTCAAATAAGTGGGCAAGCAGAAACATCAAACGAGCAAATCAAGAACATCCTGTAAAAGACTGTCAACGAGATGGGGACAGCCTGAAAGGTTAAGCTTCATGGAGCACTATGGGCTTACAGAACAGCCTACAAAATACCTCTTGGAATGTCACCATATCAGCTGGTCTACGTGTATGATGAAATTTTGGCATATCATAATATTATATGTATTCTTATGAGAAAGAGGAAATTTCATAAGATATGTATATACGTTCATAGTACACTTGCCAAATACGAGCTATATTAAAAATATTTTTGGGCTACAAGAGGCTGATGAATTAGTATAAGGTTTGATTAATCAAAGTGGGCTTCACCGTATTTAGTTTACGAATAGCCCATCAAGCTTCTAGATAAGTTTCAATTTTAACTGTCAACAAAACATACCACATAGATATAGGGGGTTTACTGACAAAATTCCACAAGTTTTGGTGAATGTCTATTTCTGCAGGGTGTCAGCTGAAAAGAACCAAGAAAGGCCCACATGTTAGGTTTACATAGAGACAAAGGGGCTACGCACAACTTTTCTAGAATCTAGAAGATACGGAAAGACTCTAGAAACAAACCGGAGGTGAAACCAGCCCGGAAGCCAGACGAGCGCCCCAAGGGTAGGGGCGGCTGCCCCACCCAGGTGGCAAATCAGGCTCCACCTCCTAGATCATGCCTCCACTGCCTTTGAGGATGAATATTAATTGTAGATCAATGTCAGTTTGATCCGAGGCTTGTAGTGCTTCCTAGAGCACTATATAAGCAAGGCCCCTGGTCCCTAGAGGAGGCATCCTATGAAACCCTAATTCATTTGCTCTAGTTGGGATCAGCTGAGAGGGGTCCCTTGAATGGATCTCCTCTTCATAGCTAGCCATTAAGAGAAGATTAGTCCTCATTAGGATCTAGTCTTAGCATAATTGAGAGATAGAGAGCGAGGGAAGAGTTGGGGTGATGCTGACCTGTCGGTGCTCCCTCTCCGGCTTGTACTTCGACGGATTCAGGCTTTTCCGAGTCTACATTCAGGATACTTCTGGTAATTGATCTTTATTCAAGTATTTATCTTACTCTTTTGTTCATTAGTTCATAGTTCTTTTAATTGCTCTAGTGTTTGTTAGCGCTCTGAATTAATAGTAATAATTGTTAGCATAAGCGTGGTGCTTAGGCTATCAGTTACCTGTGTTTGTGCCCTATTCTTTGGTTGTGTGGTAGTTACCGAAGGTGACAGCCCCGTCCACATCAATTTGAGTAGGTTCTTAAATTAGTAGGACCGTAGTCATGTCGGTAGAGTTATCCTTAGTGGTGCTTTCCCGTCTAGCGGCGTCCCGAAGTGAACATTAGAAGGACATTTGAATCATAATCTTGCCTTGCATAGGATCATTACCATAGGAATCCTCTCTATCAATCATATCATAATCTTGATTGCTACCCTTGGATAAACTAGTGGTTAGGTGGCTCACACACGTTTCCCTGTGGATACGATATTTAAAACCCTCCGGGTAAAAGCTACAACGGTATCCATACGCTTGTGGATTTATCTGTGTGCGTTAAAAATACCAACATCAGGTTGGGTGCTAAGGGGTCTTCGCTCGGGCGAAGGCCAGATTCCAACAATGAGTGTAAGGCACAATTAGGGTTTCATTCATTCATGGGTCTCCCTCTTTACATGGGGCTTGCTTTCCCCTTTTATAGATGTACAAGGTGGAGTTCTTTTACATTTGTGCCCTACAATAAGCAAGGCATATCCTAGGGATATTCCTGTACACATATGAGTTCACGTGGGTATCTTGGGTCTTCTCTCCTTCAACTGCCTTGCTTCATGGGCCTTAGCAGTGAGCCCGCAAGAGGCCCAATAGTCATCAGTGCAGGCTTCTAAATTTAGAAGACCCCGCCCATGAGGGACGAAGGCCAGGCCTCCACCGGTCTTCTCTAGCCGCCATGCAAGTTCATCGCTTCTCCCCTTAGCAATCTTTGTATCCGCTTCTCAGGTGTCGCCTTGAAACAAGTCTTGGTCCTTTGCCAGGATGCCTCCGCCAACCGTGTGCCTTTGCTGGTACGAGTGTTGTAGGCGAAGGTCCTCGCATGATTCCTGTTAAAAAGACACAACAGCTCATATTCTAGTTTAGTTCGTTAGATGTGTGATGGTGAAGAGATAAAGGGGAGGATAGTCTTTGTGGCCAAGGTATCTGTGTCCCAACAATTTTGTTTCAAAGACTACAAAGGAGTCTGCACAAGCCATGAAAAAAATCCATCAATTGATTTACTTAGAAATAGGAGGATAATGTCTCTCAGCTCATCAAACTTATTGAGTAGAATCAAATAGAAATGTTTTATTTTGAAAGTTGTACTGCCCATGACCAGCCCATGCGGATTGTGGTTCTCTATATAAGCATAAAGGCCTATACTCTGCACTCTCTTCTGCCATCATCGACTATTCATTCCTGTTCCAATGCACGGGTACAATTGATCTCGGCAGAAATTATTTTGTTCCCATTGCAACGTACGGTTATGATTGACCTCAGCTGTGGTCGCTGCTCGGCCAATTTTGTTCCTGTTACAACACACAGGAGTGATCCTAGTGTTTGTAAATAGCAGTAACCGGTGCTCCTGAGTCTTACACACATAGAACAACCAAGTCTACACTGCACAAACCCCTAAACCAATCACAATGCCTCGCTCAGCTATGGACTCGACCCTAGTCCTCGTCCTGCTGTACTGTGTGCTGAGCTAGCTGCGTCGGGGGCTCACCCCCCACCCCTATCAGTGTCAACACCACCATTGCTGGCATCCCCAACGGGTGGTCTCCTAGCTAGCATTCCATTGTCGTCGTCGTCACCCCTCATAGCTGGTAGCATTCCACTGCTGTCGGCACCCTCGGTGACCGCTCCACCGTCACCCCTCAGAGTTGGTACCATTCCACCACCACCGGCACCCCCAGCGGGTGGTCTTCTAGCTAGTGTTCCTCCGCCGCCGCCGCCCCTCCTAGCTAGTAGCATTCTACTGCCGCCGGCGTAAGCCCCGAGAATAGTCGGGTAGGGGCATATGCCCCTAAGGGCAAATTTAACTTTCCCTGAGAAATACCTGTTGCGATACTACGGGGTTGGCTCAGTGGCGGGATTACGGTCAGTTTCTTCCAAGACGAGAGGCTTAAATATCAATTGTAATTTGAGTTCACTCTTTCCTTTGTGCACTTAAAATCTTGTCTTCAAAATTTTTTTTGCAACATGCACTAAACATTGAAAACAAGTCACAAGAGATATATAACATCATATCAAGAGAGAAGGACGTCCATTTTATTATGTTTGCAACCTCAACATCAAGCCACCACCATAAAACATTGCACATTTACTACAAACACACATTAACAACCCCTCTCGCGCCTCGTGTTCCCTCGCAAGCTAGTCTCACCTTCTATGCTGCAATGATGACGGCCCCAAGATCATCCGCTAGGTTAGCCACGAGACCCATTGCGGCCACGGCCACGTTGGTTGTCCCGGCGTCATCGGCTGCAGCGTTGCTCTGTTTGTGTCACAAAGTCGAGCACTAGTTGCTCCGTTCAGACACTCATCAGGCAAAACATTTCCTGCTGAGCTATTATGCCCAGTATTTTTTGTCCATTAATCTGCATTAATCATCTTCAAATCACACCAAGTACTCTGGTACAACCAACAGAAGAATGTATATAGCTCTTATTTCAACAAAACAACAATTTGATAGGTGCTATGACATGAACGCGAGGGCGAAGGCCGGTGACACCGCTACCATCCTCTGCTCGCGCCACAAATGCAATCAAGGACTACCTTAGGTTCTCGTGTCTGCTGGCATAGACGTCGTCCTGCTAAACTCCACGGCCTCCGTTGCTTCCTCCGGGGGATGGAAGATCGGCTTCGAATGGGTTGTTCTTGGTGTGATTCAGACGGGGACCATCCCACCCTCGAGCGAGTGGAACGTGTTCTCCTAGCGTTGATGTTCGGTTCGGCACGCTATGCGATGATGCGACCGTGATGGAAGTGCTGCTCGCTCAGTCAGACGTTGATGTGGACAAGCAAGATTTAGATGGGTGCTCGCCCATAATGGCTGCTGCCAAGATGGGCAATGTTGAGGCCTTTCGCACCTCGTATTTGTCGACGCCAATGTGAAGTTGAGCAACAAACCAAGCAAGATGGCCATTGGACTGGTGCAGCAGAGCAAGAAGAGAGACCTCTTCGAGCAGATCATGCTCAAGTTCACGCTGGAGAAGGGCATGCCTAGAGCCTGGAGGCTTCTACGCGCTTCACTGTGCCTCTCAGCATGGGGACACTGTGGCAGCGCCACACCTCGCCAGCATGGCTGTGACATGAATATCCTCGACGATGATGGCATGGCTATACCCCGCTGATACTCGTGTTAGACGAGATACATCATTCATACATAGATCCTGTGGGGTACATAGTAGGGTTCATGTTTTTGATTTGCAATGTTTACAAGATCCTAGTACATAAACTACAAAGATACACAGAGGAAGGGTAACAAAGAGAGGTGAAGGAGTGCAAGGTCGCTAACCATCGAGAGCCATAGTGGTCAGAGCGGTGGCGACGATCGAAGCCTCGATGGCCGTCTCGTTCGCTGGTGCCATCTGCGTGCCGACAGCGATGGTCGGTGGAGAGGAAGTGACCGTGCAGTAAAGTGTTGGTGCAGTGGAGACGATGGCGGCTTTCCATCACTAGCTGCGCCCCTCAAGGATCGGATCGGGGATTGTCGATGGGGAAAGGCGGCTGAGGGTGAACCTCGTACCGAGAGCTAGCCGGCCCCCACGTCTATATGTAGCGTAGTGTGACGGGGCCCATCAACCACGTAGGGTTGGGCGCCCCCGATTAGGGCGCGAGAGCTATAACGGAACCGTCCAAATTATAAGAGCACAAGTTCGAAAACAATCGCCGAAACGATCAAATTCTCAAACTTGAGCCCATATAACTCCGGTAGTCCATGAAATCGCAAGGGATTTCAAACCAAACCGAGAGCAACCAGATCGTAGTGATTCAACATAACACAACACTTGTTACAACAGTTCAAAAGTAATCTCATACATCGGAGTACGAATAATTTTATTATAAAACCAAAGTAAAGATTAGCGGAAGCAACATAATTTATGAAACCATTTTAAGTCAAATACTGCCAGTACATAGTCACATCCTACAAAAGCATACCAGAAGAGATACTACAGAGACCATGCCCATATGGTCTAGTCTTCATGCCCACATGACGAAGACAATACTTGTAGCAACAAGTACGAATCTGCTACCTGCAACAGGTGGGAATAAACCCTGAGTACGAGAAGGTACTCAGCTAGACTTACCCGTCAAAAACCAGAAATAAAGTGACACCAAGGATTATGCAAGGCTGATATAAGTGGGCTAGCTTGACTCATTTGCGGAAAAGCTTAATACAGATAAGTAACCATTATATGCTTAAGTATCAAGTTGATCATCATTAATCTGATAACTAGATTAGCACCTATACTAGAGCACTCACTTTATTATGATCAAACAATATTAACCATAGCAGGTATAATAAGGCTATCATCATCATTATCGTCAATTCCGAACCATCATTAATCATTAGTGTATCTACGCTGGAGATAACCAGTCAAGTTTCTCACTAACCGGAAGAGACGACGACTCGAATCGATTCCAACTCAGCTGAGGGGGTATTCCTGACACTCACCCGGCAAACCCCGCTAAAGGCAGCCATAGATAACCTTTGGTACAACTCAGGGTGGGCCCGAACAGCGCCGCGTTCTCAAGGATACCAGTGGCCAGGATGCTCAGGACTTTTAACTCACCTACCCTTAGACCCTCTGGCTCCCTTCCGAGGCAACTTTCACTTTTTGACTTCGCAGCCTGAGTTGAGCTACTAGGCTTCACGGTCGGCAACCTCAGGCCGGCCAGCTAAATGTCAGGCATGTGTTCAAAATGACATAGAAGGCTCTAGGTCTCGGTCCTTAATCGACACAGACGGGGATAGATCCACACCTAAAACCTCCATGCCTTGCTGCTTCACTATCGTCATCCCGCCCGATCTCATTTCATTTCATTAACACATGGTTCACTTCCACGATAGCAAATATAGCCAACCGTAACCTGATAAAGCCCTATATCTCGCAGGTGACAGGAAATCACCTGACTTCTACCGTTCTAATTTAGCAGGGCTAAGCATAGATACGATCCTGTCTACTTAGGATTCAAGGTTCAGATTGCTGGACAAGGAGTGTTATCAATGCAGCAAGGGTTTCCAACCAACTCCTATCATGTAATGCAACAATACATATAACATGTATAGATAGATAATTGTTTTGAAAGTAGGAGGCTTATAATGCTCCGAGGCTTGCCTTAACCGAAAGAAGAGATAACAAGGTTTGGCTTCAAGAACGATTCCCACGTCTTCTCTGGCTTCGTCGGACTGGACCTCCGGCTCCCGAACGGACTTCAACTTCAGGTTCCACGTCCAGCGGAACTTCACGGTCACACGATTTTTGGCACACCTATTGCATGTATATGTATCCAATGAATTTCATGTATGCATCCAAAATGACATGATGATTTATGAACATGTAGGATGATATGAAGATGGATGCAATGACATGGCAACGTTGTAAGCACAAAACCAAGTTATGTGGTGTTCTATTCAAATCACTTCAAGCTTAGGTGCAAATTTCCTCTTCGGTATTAACACGTTTGAACACCTCTAAGAAACCACTAAGTGCCACAAGGTTAAGACCAAACACACACATAACAAGATTCCAGAAATTTAGTATTTACAACATATTATCAATAGTAGCTAAGAAAACTCACAACTGGAGTTCTACCAATCCAAAGGACTTGCAAGGGGACATTCTGGAAAGCTTATGAAATTGTCTACATTTTATTTATAAACATCTAAGCATGATTCATCATTTAATAAGTTAAAATAGCATACATACAGAATCTGTTCTAAAAGACAGAGAGCACTTCCAAAACTGAACCCAACTTGGAACAGCTGTTATTTCTAAACTATAAGTTCAAATGTTACCAAAATTTACCAGCAACTAGTTCATGAAATTCTCAACAACTTTGATATAGATCACCAAGCATGAAAACATCATTATCATAGGTTAATTCTCTTAACTAGCAATTCTATCCAGAAATGGCAGAATCACTAATTTAAATATTTAGTGACGACTCAAAAGCACAATTGGACCAAACTAAGTTTACCAACTTGTTGTGCATACCAAAGGAACATCAGAAAGTATAGTGCCAACTTCTAAATAAATTTTTTTAATATTCTTTTATAATTTATTTAGTTAATTAGGTGATTAAAGAAACATATAGTAAAACTATATATAAAAATCTACAAAAATTACAGTAGCCACCTAATGCTTCACATAGGCTACCATAAAAAATTTCTAATCAATTGGATAAGCAGAACTTGAGATAACAAAAATAACAGATGATATGTCTATTTCTAGCATAAATAGGAAACCCTATTGAAAAGTATCAAACAACAGATTTCATATTTTTCCTCGCATCCTTCTAACATAAGAACAACATTCACCAAGTTTCACCCTTACTGGATCTATAGAAAAATTATGAAAATTCACACAAGATCTATTCAAGCAAAAAAAAGATAATTATATAATTCCACCAAACCACATCATGAAAATTTAACCATAAGCTATTCATGGTATGAGCAGTTCACTATAAAAATTTCATGTCATTTGGAGCTTCACAGAAAGAGATATCATTTTCTCCTTTTTCTACATGACTAAAAGATATAATTAATAACTATTTATTTCAACACAAAATATGGCACACATTATATTTTTATAATAAACTAGACATTATGTAGAGCATACCAAAATTTAAAGAACCTTATTTGGACCTCTAGAACAGGAGATACATATTTTCAAAGTTGGAGTACAAATCAAATATTTGAAATAATGAAATAAAACAAAACCTAAACTCACTAAACCGGCCGGCCTGATTAAGCCAGCTCGGCCCAGCATGCGGCTCGGCCCGCTAAGCAGCCCAGTTGGGCAAGACAGGGAGACCGGCACTGGCACGAGGGCCCCACCCGTCATACTCCCGTAGAGCAGGGGAGCTGCTCCAGCGAGCCAGAGCTCACCGACGGCGGCTCCTCCGGCGAAACCAACCCCACCAATGTGACTACCTCATCGTGCCGCATTGATAGAGGTGCTTTGCGTGACCTAGGGCTAGCCGGATAATGCTCGTCGCCGGCCATGGTGGCGGCGGTGGCCTAGCGGCGGTGCGCCGTCCGGTAGGGAGCACGATAGGGTGTGGCGAGGACCGCTACGCGATCCGGACGACAAGGCGGAGCTGCTGGGGTCAGTCTAGAGATGACGGAGCGGACGGTGAGGTCTCGCCTCATGCGAGGCACACCGACGGCGACGGCGAGGTCAGACACGTGGTAACATTCCGCGAGAACGGAATGGCTAGCCGCAGTGAAAACACGGGGGCGAGAAAACCTAAACCTAAGACACTTCAAACATTGGTGAGACGGAAAGAGGAGGGTACAAGTGTGGAGCATTGGAGCTTACGACCATGGAGGGCATGGCGGAGCATGCTCGGTGTACCGGTGCGTTCTGACCCTCTAGGGTGGTAGCGTCATGAACGCTCATGACTCAAGCATCAGCGGGGCACAGGGACTACAGAACGGACGTGAGTAAACAGAGAGAGACCCTAAATCCGGCTGGCCACAGCGAGGCGGAGAGCTAGGTGGTGCTCTAGTAATGTCGAGACGGCGGAGGGCGAAATGCGGCCACGCCTTGCGTCCTCCTACCACGCAGAGCAGCGCACGGGCAAGCGGAGGTGTTAGCGGAGCTCTGCGCAAGAAGTAGCAAGCAGGGCCAGGTGATGGTGTAGCGCACGGCGAGGCGAGCGGTGGCACTGCAGTGGAGCAGAGTGAGACGAGGGAGAAAGAGTGAGCGACGAGCGAGGGCGACTACGGTGCGTGGCGTCTCAAGCAACGCAAACGCAGGCCGGTGTCGACACATTGTGACCACGCGTCGATGAGCTTCTGCTTGTGTCAGCCACGATCGAGTTTGGAGTTTCAAATGCTAAAACTGAAGCCCAACGTTTCAGTTGAAACGCGCCTGACAGCCCGACTTGAGCAGCTCACAACTCACGATCTAGCTCGAACTAGCAGCGGATGTAGTAGAGTTTGGAGTTGATCTACATGAGATCTTTCATCGATTCTACTGGCACTTGACCTAACTCTGCACGGTTTGCAAGTTACGGTGCTCCCAAGAGGGCTACCTGAAAACTGCGCATTCCAGTGATAACTGATAGCAAGTTTTAAGATGGGCTTAACTTCCAAACCAGCTAACGTTCGAAGATGACCTAATAAACTTTTAGCTAGAGTTAAACGAGGTCATCAAATAAGTCTATACACACCTGAGCTAAAACTCAAAGGTTAGCAAGATACAAGGCACGAAAGAAAGGTACTTGGAAACTGAAAGTCAGTTATGACTTAGCCAAAATGGCTAAGTGCTGAAATCAGCACTCCTAGCTGCCTTGTGGGCCATGTTAGAGCAGGTTCTAGGCACTTTCATGAGATGACCCCAAAACAACTTTTGTTCCTCATGAAATTTGGCACAAACTTTATTAAGGTGACACAGCCATGCAAGACCTCTAGATACCACTTTTAAATCAGTCAAAGTAGATCAGTGCTATGGTCAAACTGGGGTCAAACCTAGTCAAATTGGATTTTGGTCAAAACATGAATATAGACCCTAACTCATTTTGCTCCACTAACATCTCAAAGATGTTTTCAAGCCCCCAAGTCACACAATAGCATTACATATGTCATCTATACAAAAACCCTAGCAACACATAAAGGAAGCACATAGAAACCACAATGTTGCAAGGTCATGTTTCAAACAAGGATGCACATGAAATGACGATGCTTATGGTAATGTCATGCCATGATCATGCATTATGAATGCATTATGAGGCTAACTAACACCAGGGGTGTTACAAGAGCAAGGCCCAAAAGGCCATTGGGCATAACTGGTGGGAGATCGAACCTAACATTCTCCCCCTTGATCTCTCATCATTTTCTTCGTTCTTTAGTTTCTTACTCAAAACTTTCATTCATATCTTTCTTGCTTCTATCCTATTCCATTACAGATTAGTGCATTGAACTATCTCATTGTCACAATGATTAGTGTCGTTAGTCTAATAGCCACAACACATTTCTCCGTTTTGGAATGAAACTTTCTTCTAGGCCCTTCATATGTCCGGGAATCATAGGCTTTCCCTTAAACCCATGCCGGCTACGTGTTCTCTGAACACGTTGGGTGGTAAGCCCTTTGTGAGCAGATCCATTTGCATTTTATCTGTACATATATGCTCAAGATTTATTATATGATCCCGAACTTCATCTTTCACAACATGGTACTTTATGTCAATGTGTTTGGCAGCACCACTTGACCTATTGTTGTGATTGTTATCACAATACAATCTTAGTGGTTCATTGATATTATCAATCACTTTCAATCCGGGTATGAATTTCTTCAGCCAATTCACCTGCCCCGTTGTCTCATAGCATGCTACAAACTCGGCATACATCGTCGAGGATGTAGTTATAGTTTGTTTGGAGCTTTTCCACGATATAGCCCCTCCTACGAGAGGAAATATATATCCTCACATAGATTTTCTTTCTTCTCCCACATAATCAGAATCTGAATACCCCTATATCTATAGGGAATCAGATCTTCTGTACATTAGCATGAGGCCTTTCGTACCCTGCAAATAACGCAAAACTTTCTTCACTAATTTCTAATGTTCTATTCTTGGATTCTTTTGATATCTACCAAGTAACCCGGTAATAAAAGTTAGGTCAGGGCGTGTACACACTTGAGCATATTGTAAACTTCCAACTGCTAAAGCATACAGTACCGCTTTCATTCGATCAATCTCATATTCGTTCTTGGGACACCGATGTTCCCCAAATTTATCGTCCTTGACAATAGGAGCAGGTGAGCAACTGCATGCATGCATACTAAATTTCTTTAGAACCTTTTCTATGTATGCCTTTTGCGATAATCCTAGAACCCCCTTTCTTCTGTTTTGATGAATCTCTATTCCTAAAACGAACGAGGCTTCACTGTCACACCCGGTTTTCCGAAGAATACCAAGTGCTAACTATATGTGTGCCCAGGATGTCCACACGACACATATAGCAACAAATATGGAGAATATCAAGAACAATGTTTTATTATATATCGAACATAGTTACATCAAAACTTACAACTAGTACAAAGCATAGCGGAGACTATTCTATATCTTCTCTTCGGGACTCCATACTCCACAGGGACGGTTGACTGGGGGAAACACTCGCCTAGTACTCATGGACTCCGCAAGAAACTCTTCACTTGATTCACCATCTGGTACCCATTCGAGATTTTTATTGGTGACAACGACAAGCGTCAGCTCACCATGCTCAGCAAGTATACCATGAGGTTATGCAAGGCTCAAGAAGGTTTGACTCGGTTGTACTGCAGTAAGCATTTTTAGTTGGTCATATTTTATTATTTATGCCTATGTTTCTAAGTTATGCTTAAGGCTCCCATGTGAATATAATTAGTTATCACCATCAAGATTAATCATATCTCAATCCATCCATAGAACCATCTATCTCAAAAAGGATTCAGGTCGCTCGTGACCGTGAGCATGACTGATATATCAGTTTGATCAAACTCTGCAAAGTCTGTACACTTTCACCTTGAGTCGTGAATACCCCTGTGCCTGAGGTGGCCAACCTCTTGACTCACTTCCAAGGTAAGTCGGCAGGGTTCACTATGAAGCCTTTCACTAATTACCCTAACAAGTTAGTAGCCGCGAGGTTTCAGCGTCTAGGCGAATGGAGGCCGCCTTCAAGAGTGGCACACTTTGACCGCAGCCCAGTACACACTTTGACAGGCAAGAAGCCATTCTGCAACCTAGTCCCCCTTCTTGCGCCGAAAACTTTCGGTAACTACTAACAAGCTAGAGAAAACTAGCTATACAACTAAGATCGTGCCCATTTTGATTCTCAAGGTTGTACGGAATTCCTGGGTTGCCGCTTTAAGATTCAGTCCTTACGAAGGGCAGACTAGAGCACCTAACAAGACCCAATGCTCTAACTCCCTTTTCTGTCCATGTTGCCGAAAAGCACCATTTTATCCAATGATTTCATAAGTCATTAATCAGGATTAACATTATAATATTTGGTGACTGCAAGCTAAGCAAAACTACCCATATGCATGAACCCAATGTAACAAGGAAGAGGGTACAAAAGTACTAGGTAAAGTCCTTAGCATCATATTAGACACATGCATATGAAGTGATTATAAGGTTATCAGGTAACAAGGGAACTCATGTTACACTTGTCTCAAATAGTGCTCAAACTTGTCTAACTTTTCCTTCTGAACCATCCTCGTATAGCTCCTCTTCTATCGATCGCAACAATCAGTACAAACACCTGAAAATATCCCTAAAAACAGTACACCATGTATTACAAAAACAAGATCAAAATGATTCTAACACGAAGGCGTGACTCTACGACCATGTGAGCGTAAAAACAAACTAAAACTAAGCTATGGTAGAAGTATGAGCTTTTTAAGTTTTATGTGCTTAAATCATAAAGTTGACATTTCTAAAATAATATTATTTCAAGGGAAAATAAATTTACTAAATGGCTTGATGAACAGCGACACATAGAAAAGATAAAAGCATGGAGCTAGATTGCACAAGAGACCGTTATAGAGGTATGCTGGAATATATCTGTAGAATATTAGAGGAAGGTGTATATGGCATCAACATGATGAGGTGACAACATCAAGGTGATAGGCTGCTGAACGTGTCTTCACCTACAGATTTACTACTAGCTTGTCTGTGTAGATGTATACAGGAATCGGAAAAGCTTTGTACGGGATCGGAAATTGCATGTAAACATACGCATATGCTTACAAAGATAGGAACAGTCGTTCTGCACTTATCCTTGGCCTATGAATGACCTACAGATTTACTACTAGCTTGTCTGTGTAGCTGTATACAGGAATCGGAAAAGCTTTGTACGGGATCGGAAACTGCATGTAAACATACGCACATGCTTACAAAGATAGGAACAGTCGTTCTGCACTTATCCTTGGCCTATGAATGTCATTGGCTGGATCATTTAGTTTATACAAGATTGATCACATGACTGATAAATTCGGTGAAATTAAAACAGGAACGAAGGCTAGCAAGAGGATGCTTCTCACCAGCGCTTGATGTTTAACGACCCAGAGACGATGGATAACGGCGAGAGAGGAGCAGCTGAGGGGGCCTCCCATGCGACCCAGTGTTTCTGTGATGTGTCTGGCTGGTTCCTCACAACGATCCAAGAGGAACGACGGGCAGCCACCACAGGGCGACCATGCATGACCGCAGTAGCATGCTGTGTTCCTTCAGTCTATGAAGATGGATGGGCATCGAAGGTTGCTGGAAGGTTGAATAAAAAAAGGAGATGGCAAGCCATTTATATAGGAGAGGGATGAGCAAGGAAACGGCGCACAGGAGATGGTCGAATTATGGCAGGCTTCAATGCCGAGCGAGTGGAAATACAGATTTGGTGGAGTGGACATTCTGGTGTAGTCTCATTATTGTGTGCTAGTGGAAAACTCAGAAGTCAATACTGCTGGATGGCAGCAGAAGAAACGACAGCTTTTGGCCTTTCGAACGAGACCAGCAGAAGGAAGAGATCAAGATATAGATAAATAGAATTTGGCTGCCTTAAATGCTTCACATGCACATGATTTGCTGGTTATTTTTCTGAACTTTTGTACGGGGAGAAATAATACACGAAGCAAAATGGAGTTGTGCTACTTTTTACAGTAGTGCTCGGAAGGAAGAATCAGTAAGAGTTAGGGAATGCGACATCAATATAAATATCGAGCATGGTGGAGCATTGTGTTAGTGCCACTAGGGCGACTCTTCCTATGTTCGGCATGGTGGGATTATAAAGAGAAGTAAGCCGGCAATAAGTACTACCGCACCCTTGTGTTTTGACTTTTGAATGAGTTGCAGGAAGACGGCTGCCATGAATGTGGTTGACGCTAGCACAAAGGAAATGAAGAAGTACGTAATCATGCATGCAATTGATGCGCTGATTACGTGAAGAATGTGAGTAGCCTGTTGGTTCTTGCATGATTAAGAATAAATGACGTGCATAGGATTAAGGATATAGACAAAGGAATATATATATATATATATATATATATATATATATATATATATATATATATATATATATATATATATATATATATATATATATATATATATGAGATAAAGGGAGAAAGGAAATTGAGTTTAGGATTAAGGGACATGATTTCTTCAAAGGATGAAAAGTGATGATGTGATGAGAATATGGGAAAGATGATGGATGAACAAAGATTTGACAACAAATATGTTTTCGAAGCTATCTCTTAAAAACCTCATTTTACAAACCATTTTAAACTACATTTCAGAAACCTTTTTAGAATTTATTTTGAAGTCAGTTTTGAAAGCAAAAATAAATAATTTTGATAATGTTTTTCAAATATGATTTGCAGTTAATATTTAAGCTCATTTTCGAAATATGTTTTTAAGCTATTCTTTTAGACTCGTTTAAATATAATTTGAAATACATATAAATTATATTTCCAAACACTTTTGAAACACAAACTCATTTTTGAGAAAAAAATTTTAAACATAATTTTCAACTATATATATATATATATATATATATATATAGAGAGAGAGAGAGAGAGAGAGAGAGAGAGAGAGAGCAAATCCTATTCGAGACTTTATCGAGTTTTCTAAATTCATTTTTCAGCCAAAAAATTTATGCGAAGGCATGAAATGCAACAAACAAGTTATATTAAATTGTAAAATTTTATAAATTTGTTTTTCTTTCACCCACTTGATTGACAACAAACTGATTAAAGCTTAGAAAATTTTAGAAAAATACCAAATCATTTATTTTGTTAAGTGTTTTCTATTCACATCCCAAAATCAAAATTTTAGGGTGTGACATTCACTGAGATCCTTCATATCAAAATTTGAGGATAATAATTTCTTCATTTCCATTAGTAGATTGATATCACTACTGGCGAGCAAGATATCATTCACATACAAAATTAGGAATATGTACTTTCCATTCTTGAACTTTACATAAACGCAATTGTCCTCAATATTTTCCTTAAACCCAAAACCTTTTTATCGTTCTATCAAACTTTAAATACCACTGTCTTGAAGCTCGCTTTAATCAGTAGATTGATTTCTTTAGACGACATCCCATATTTTCTTTTCCTTTTACGACAAAACCTTTCGGTTGTGCCATATAAACATTTTCTTTCAAATCCCCGTTAAGGAATACCGTCCTTACATCCATTTGATGTAACTCCAAATCTTAGTGGGCTACAAGTGCCATTATAATTCTGAAGGAATCTTTACATGAGACTGGAGAAAACATCTCATTGTAATCAATCCCTTCTCTTTGCGTAAAGTCTTTCGCCACAAGTCGCGCTTTAAATCTTTCTACATTCCCTTAGGAGTCATATTTTATTTTGTATATCCATTTACAACCTACTATTTTGGCTTCTTTAGGAATAATTTCTAAGTCCCAAACTTTATTGGTACTCATTGATTTCATTTCATCATCCATGGCCTTAAGCCACTTTGATGAGTGGTCGCTTCTCATGGCTTCTTCAAATGAGGTGGGATCATCCCCCATCTAAAATTCTTCTATTTCATAAACTTCATAGTCATCAGTAATAGCTAATCTTCTTATTCTTTGAGACCATCTAGTTGCCTCTGGCACTTGTTCCACATTGGGCTGTTACTGTTCTTCCTCATGTGCGACATTTGGTTCTATAGGTTCCTCAAGGACAGGTTCCTCATGTTTATTCATTGTCGCAATGGGAGAACTTGCAATAGGTGTTGGCATTATAGTGTGCTACACTATCGGTGCAACAGCAGCAGGTAGCGTGAAGAATGGTTCTTCAACCATCGGAGTGGGTACATGTACCCGCTTCTCCTGTAGGCGGATTTCTCGTGCAACCATGCTTTCCCTAATCATGTTATCCTCTAAGAACACAGTGTGTCTTGTTTCTACAATCTTCGTATGTCTGTCAGGACAATAGAAGCGATATCCTTTCGATCTTTCTGGATTGCCAATAAAATGGCAGCTGACTGTCTTGGAGTCTAACTTTCCTATATTTGGGTTAAATACTTTTGCCTCAGCCGGATAGCCCCACACACGCAAATGGTTAAGTGAGGGTTCCCTCCCTTTCCATAATTCATACGGTGTTTTTGGCACCGATTTGCTTGGTACTCGATTAAGTATGTGAATGGCAGTTTTCAGTGCCTCCATCCATAAAGTAATCGGTAATGTGGATTAACTTATCATGCTTCTTACCATATCTATTAAGGTACGGTTACATCTTTCAGCCACTCCATTCTGCTGAGACTCCCCCGGCGTGGAGTACTGAGCGACTATGCCATTTTTCTGTAAAAAACTTTGCAAACGGTCTAGGAATTTGACCATATGGGATATGTTGCCCATAGTACTCTCCACCTTGGTCTGATCGTACTATCTTGATTTTCTTATTGTGCTGATTTTCAACCTCAGCTTTAAATATTTTGAATTTATCCAATGCTTCTGATCTTTCTTAAATTGGATAAATATAGTCATCACGAGAGTAGTCGTCTATGAATGTTATAAATGAATCATAATCATCCACACTTTTCTCAGGAAATGGGCCACATATGTCTGTGTGGATTATTTCTAAAATTTCTGTGCTTCATTTGACATCTTTCTTAATTTTCTTGACATACTTTTCTTTGATACAATCAACACATTGTTCTAAATCATGTGCGGGAGAAATGATTCCTTAACCAATCGTTCTATTCCCCCCTCGAAATATGGTCCAAGTGACAATGCCATAATTTCAAAGAGACAATATCAATTCTCTTCCGCTTCTTAGTTACATTCGTAGATGGGGAATCATTTATATTCACATCGCACACATTGTTCGCATTCTCAACAAGAGATAATAAATAAAGTTTGTCTTGTCAGAAGGCAAGACCAACATATTTATTATTAACCAGTATCTTACACTTGTCATCCCCAAAATGACAATCAATTCCATCATCATCAAGTTTCGAAACACTTATCAAATTTCTACGCAAAGAGGGAACATAAAGTACTTCTTTAAGTCTAAGTACAAAACCATTATTTAATTCTAAAGAAAAATCTCTAATGGCTTCAACATTGGCTTGCACTCCATTTGCAACTTTAATCGTTCTTTCTCCTCTTCGCAAGGTTCTCGTCCCACTTAACCCCTATAAGGAATTTGCAACATAAGTAGTTACTCCTGAATCAACCCACCAAGTGGATTTATCATAACATAAATACAGAGATTCATCTACAAATGTAATAAATTCATCATCTTTCTTTAGTAGAGATTTCAAGAAGTCTGGACAATCCCTCTTGTAGTGTCCCTTCTTGAAGCAGCGCTTGCACTGATCTTTTTCAGCTCCACCATACTGCTGATTTAGAATTGGAGAAAGAGGCCTTATCCCACTTAGGTTTCCCTTGTGGTTTAGAATTTTTGTTATTAAAGTTCTTTCTTTCGTTATCCTTCACAAAATAAGCAGATTCACCCTGTGAGAACTTTATCCTCTCCTCTTCTTGAGCACACATTGAGATGAGTCTTTCTATGCTTCATTTTTCCGGCTGCATATTGTAGTTCACAATGAAGGTGTCATATTCTTTTGGCAAAGAAGAAAAAAATCAAATGAATCAAGAAATTATCCTCCTTCAAATTCATTTCCTTTAGCTTAGATGTCGTAGTGTTCATCTTCAAAATGTGCTATCTTATGCTACCACCAGTGTATTTCTCATTCACAAGCTTCTTAATCAGTGAACTTGTTGTGGCCTTGGTAGACCCAGTAAACTAACTCTTAATTTTCTCAAGATATTATGTGACACTAGCACATTCAGGGATTGAGCCCCTTATTTGTTCTTCTATGGTGGTCTTGGCCACCAACAGACACTTGTGGTTGGAGAGAGTCCATTGCCTATGTTTAAGGTCATATTTCATTCTTATTTCAGCATGATCACGCTTTCGAGCAGCGAAATCAACGTCAGATTCATTTTCACCTCTCACCGGGTCCTCTGGCTCAGTAGGACACGGTGAGGTGATGGCAAAATCAACCTCTCCCAATACAAGTTTCAGTTCATACTTCTCCTGCCACAGACGGTGATTGCTCCCATTGAGTGTCGGGATGTTCACGATGTTCACAATGAATTTACCTCCTAAAACCATACCAGAGTGAGTGAGAAACATTTATACATAAAATTGCATGTCTTAACTCAACGTTGGTTAAATTAAAACATACAAATTCATCTATGCAAACATTTTACATCATCATTGGGCAGAAGTAAAATTAGTGCATAATTTCTCGTGGATTAAAATTATAATATTATTATTAACAACGTTGGTCAGAAAATAACAACATCATAATCTCATCAAAATTATCAGAAATTCATCACTTCTATTAAAATTAAATTATCCTGTTGGTTCCAATTTAATCAGAAGAGAATAATAATTATCATGCATAGCAGAAACATTAATAATCTTCTGTATTATTATTTTCTAGAAGCACTAAAAAAATTCACTGTTTTTCTGAGCAAAATATCGTTGGATAAAAGTTGCACATAAAATTGCATCAAATTCTATTCAAATTGATTAAAATTTGATCGAGAACTGCTTCTGGAAAAAATAAAACCAAAATTTCAATTTCTTCTTCTATTTTGGACCGAAAGCCCATCTTGCGCACGCGGCCCGCTCAGCTCATACGCGCTGCACAACACTGCATTCGCGTGGCCCAGTTGCCAATTTGGCCCGCGGCCTGCTCTGCGCGCCATGCTTCCCTGCGCCCAGGCCGCAACCTGGGACTGGGCCGGGGAAATGGCCCGTTCGCGTACCCCACCTGGGCCACATCTCAACCCGAGCATTCTGTGCCGTTCATCCAGATCTGATGGCCAGGCGCTGATTTCACAATAACAAAACCAGCCCAGACCGCCGGTGCACCCCAAAACCCTAGCCATTTCATTTTCATTTCGTCCCTTCTCAGCACCGCTCCAAGCAACAGCCATGGCAACCACGGCTCGCCAGAGGGAAGTTTGCAGCGCCACCCCGGCGGCTTCTTTGCCGCGCGCCGATGAACGGCGGCGCAGTCATCTTTCACGCTACGGCGGTTCTTCCTCCTTACCGCACGACGACGGTGGTGACGGTGGGATTCACTTTCCCCTCCATCCTATCTTCTCTTTTCTTTAGGGTTAGGGTTCATGGTTTCTTTCCCGATCCGAAATCGGTTCATTCATTCGGTCTTTCTTTCTCGATTCGAAGTCGAGCGTTTCTATTTACCCGATCTAGATCTATATCCGAACCATGGCTTTGATACCATTGTTAGACGAGATACAACATTCATACATAGATCCAGTGGGATACATAGTAGGGTTCATGTTCTTGATTTGCAATGTTTACAAGATCCCAGTACATAAACTACCAAGATACAGAGAGGAAGAGTAACAGAGAGAGGTGAAGGAGTGCAAGGTCGCAGACCATCGAGAGCCGTAGTGGTCGGAGCGGTGGCGACGGTCGAAGCCCCGGCGGCCGTCTCGTTCGTTGGTGCCATCTGCGCGTTCGCAGCAACGGTCGGTGGAGAGGAAGTGACTGTGCAGTGAAGTGTTGGCACAGTGGAGGCGGTGGCGGCTTCCCGTTACTGGTTGCACCCCACAAGGATCGGATCGAGGAATGTCGGTGGGGAAAGGCGGCTGAGGGTGAACCTCGTACCGAGAGTCGGCCGGCCCCCACCTCTATAGGTAGCGCAGTGTGACGGAGCTCACCAACCATATAGGGTTGGACGCCTCCGATCAGGACGCGAGAGCAAAGCCCAAAAGGCCGTTGAGCCTAACTAGTGGGAGATCAAACATAACTCGCTGCCAAGGCCACGCGGGCGTGCGTGAGCCTCTAATATCACCGCTCGCTGCGACCTCTGGACGCTGCACGGTGAGACGGTACTCTCCCTTGCGCGAGGAGCGCTGGCCACGGCGGGATTCAACAAGACCGAGGACGTGATCATGGACGAGCTGGGCCGGCAGGCGGTCCTCCAGGGCGCGCACGTCAGGCAGCACACCAAGGGCGGGCGCGGGAGGCCTCATGGGTCATGGCAAGTCGCTGCTGCGGGCGTGCTCCGGTGCGGCCCTCCCACCAAGAGCGATTTATAGAAACCGTTCTTAGTGTGACTTGTTAAAAATGCACTCTCAAACGCCCAAGTGACGGCGGGCAACATGCAGGAAGCTAAGCACGGGCCGATGATGTTGGTGAGCCATGGGTGCTCGAATGCGCGTGTGCGCAACCGCCGAAGACGCGTCGCACACAGCTCCATTCGACCACAGGAGGCTCGCATCGCAGGCAAGGCGACGACTGTGTGCGGCCGAGCGTGGGCCAGCGATGCTCATGAGGCGCAGGGGTTGACAGTGGAGGTGAATCAATGGTTTGGAGTAGATGGGCCAGATGGCCGGCTGGGTAGAATCACAAACAGGTCGAGGCCCATAGACTGAAACTACATATGGCCCGGGGGCTGGAGGCATCATGACACTACATTGCATAGAAGAACTGACCTGGTTTGGACATGAATGCTTCGTGAACTGAGACACGCAGAGCAGAGGGTACCTGTACCACAGCTCCGCATACAAGCCACGAGCTTATTTGTTCAATGTTTCAAATAATCAGGCCATTGCGGGATTTTTTTTTCTAAAAATGATCACAGGAACGACTTTTGTGTGTTTTTTTCTAAACAAAGTCAAAACATCTTATATTTTGGAATGGAGGAAGTAAAGTATATTTCGTTATGAATTTCGTCTTGTTATTATAGTATAGCTGATTTGTCGGAATATATATTATAGCACTCTACAACACATTAAATAAATTTTGAGCCGGATGACAGACAAAATATGTGATTTCATTATTAGGAAAGATAACACGAGAAGTACAACATATATGATATGATGTTTACCGCGCAATCTATAAAACACCAAAAATAAAAAAAAACTCTCTTATTACGAACTAAACTAACATTTACCATTTTCTTTTGCTGTTTTTTCGCCAAAAAAAAGTTTATTACGAACTAAACTAACAGCAAAAGAATATGATATGATGTTTACCGCGCAATCTATATATGATATGGTTGCATGCATGCAAGGTTTCATAGCTGCATGCATATGCGGCTTGTTTGCATGGTCCAGATCAGTACTTGGGAGTGAAGGACAAGAGCTTCCACGACGTCGTGCCGAGGATGCCCCAGACGAAGGCCTCATACTGCGTATACCTGCCACCAGATACCGTGATGGCCAGCCGGTAGTTGTACCCGCCGTTAGATGGCTGGGTCTCGCCGCTGACGACGTTCAGGAACTGCATGTTGAGTTCCCTCGAGCTTAGCGCGTCTATGCGCACGGCAAACTGCGCTACCTGCTGGATCTTCGGGTCCTTCACGTTCGCGACGGGCGTCCAGTTGGACGCCGGTGGCGGCGGCAGAGGAGGAGGCGGGGAAGACGCCAGCGGCGGTGGCAAAGGAGGGGGCGGCGGGGATGACGCCGCTGGTGGAGGCGAAGGAGGAGGCGGGGATGATGGCATGATGCTGGTGGAGGTGGCGACGCCGCTGGTGGAGGAGCGGAAGCAGGAGGAGGCGCAGTTTATGGCTCCGGTGGCGGTGGCGGAGGAGGAGATGGGGTGTCCGGTAGTGGGCTCGGCGTTGGCGCTGTGTAGTTTTGGGCATTGGCAGTGGCAAGCAAGGTGGCGACCACGAGAGGAAGGACGACAAGAACCGACGGCCTGGCCATGGCGATGGTTAGACAGCAGTCTCCGCAGCCGGCCTCTTGGTGTGTAAACGTGTTGGTGTGTTCGTGCAAACTGCACAGCGCGCGCTACCGCAAACATTATTCTGCGCGCGTGCGCGAGTCATCCTACCCACGCGCACTTTCTGTTCATTACGTATCAACTTTCTATTTTGGGCATTTACTTTTTATTTTGGGTTTGCTTTCTTTCTTTTCCTGTTACTGATCATGAAGGGTGGACGTGCAGGAGGGAAGAGAGGCGCACGTGTGTGTCAGACTTGTGTCAGATCATATTTATGCAAATGAAAAAGTTTAGATCACCCCTGAAGTATGGGGTGGTGTCTAATTTACCCCCTCAAGTATGAAACGGTCTAATTTATCTCCTGAACTTTTCAAAACCATCTACTTTACCCCATGGGGCAGTTTTGGACGGCGGTTTGCTACAGTAACCATAGTTTTGCTACAGTAACCAAATCTTTAAAAAAACATAGTAAATCACAGAAAAATCATGAAATGAAAAATATAATTTTCTTAGACTCCACATAAGCAGAACTACACAATGAATATATAATATGGTATGCTTTAGTACAAAATTTTTACTATATCTTTAAATTTATTAGGATTTTCTAATAAATTTAAAGCTACAGCAAAAACTTTGTACTAAAGCATACCATATTATATGTTCATTGTGTAGATCTACTCACGTGGAGTCCAACAAAATTGGATTTTCTATTTTACGATTTTTTTGTGATTTACTATGATTTTTTAAAGATTCGGTTACTGTAGCAAAACATGGTTACTGTAGCAAACCGCCGTCCAAAACTGCCCCAGGGGGTAAAGTAGACGGTTTTAGAAAGTTCAGGGGGTAAATTAGACCGTTTCATACTTGAGGGGGTAAATTAGACACCACCCCATACTTCATGGGGTGATCTAGACTTTTTCCTTTATGCAAAATATGTATATGGTGCACAAAACTTTAAAATGTGATAACTTCCTTGTCAAGCATATATTTTCAATTCCGTTTGCGCCATTACGTTCGTTATGACGAGATCTATAAAAATAGATTGGATATGTTTCGAAATAATTTTCGTGATGATAAAGTTTTGCACTTAGGAGTATAAAGTTTTTAATGTTATAATACAAAGTTTCAAAACTTGGAGTGTTACAAAACTTTTAAAGCTTAAAATACAAAGTTTTAAATGTGCCAATATAAAGCTCGTCAATTTTAAAAATAAAATTTAAAATTATAAAGTTTTAAATCAAAAAATAAAAAATTTAAAATGTGCTAGTATACAGTTTCCAAATTTATAAAGTGTAAAGTTTGAAATACAAAGTTTTAAATGTGCTTGTATAAAGTTTTAAATATGCTAGTATAAAGTTCCTAAATTTTAAAAATAAAATTTGAAATTAAAAAGTTTTAAATCTGAAAGTAGAAAGTTTCAAATGTGTTAGTATAAAGTTCCTGAATTTAAAATTTAAGTTTGAAATTATAAAGTTAAAAAGTTTAAAGTACAAAGTTTAAATATGCTAGTATAAAGTTCCTAAATTTTAAAAATAAAATTTGAAATTACAAAGTTTTGAATCTTAAAGTAAAAAGTTTAAAATGTGCTAATATAAAGTTTCTAAATTTGAACTGTGTGAGGTTTTAAAACTAGTAGTACAAAATTTGTATTTTAATAGTTCAAAGTTTTGAACCTAGTGATACAAAGTTTGTAAAGTGGTAGTTCAAAGTTTATAAATTAAGGAGTACAAAAGTTTGTAATGTGATAGTTCAAAGTCTTTAACCTAGCATTACAAAGTTTATAATGTGATGGTTCAAAGTTTATGAATTTTAAAATTAAAATTTTGAACCTAACAGTACAAAATTTGTTGTGTCATAGTTGAAAATTCATAAATTCTTAGTGTAAAGTTTTTAAACCTGGCATCATAAATTTTAAAATGTCATAGTTCAATGTTTTATAGCTAGAAGTATAAAGTGTGCAATATCAAAGTTCAAAGTTTTAAATCTAACAGTGTAACATTTTATAATGTGATAGTTCAAATTTTTGAATCTAGCAGTACAAAATTTTGAACTTAGTACGAAGTTTATATAACTTCATGCATTTTTTAATTTGTTTACCTTGTATTGTTTTTTTCAGAGTATTAATGATAACTATTTTGGTATTAAAGAAAACAGAAGTCACATGCTTCATATTTAGCTATTTGTATGTTGACAAATAAAATGTACCATTTTTCTAGTTTTTTTCATGATAACTAATTTTAATTTTCTTGTATCGGTTGAATTATCAATCTTGTATAAAGTATTATGGAATATAATGTATATGAATTTTTAAAAATAGGACTTTCACTTCCATATGGATGTCAAACCAACTCCCCGCCCTTTTCATCTCCCACCAACCCGCTATCCCAAAACAGAAAAAAATAGCTCGTAGAATTTAAATTGGGCTCCAGAAGTTAAATGGGCTCTAGAATCTAGATGGAAGAAAAGCGAAAAGTGAAAAGTGAAAACTAGACATTGAAAAGTGAAAAGTGGAAAGTGGAAAGTGAAAAGCTACACATGAGAAAAGAGGAGAAAGTAACTTGATAGTGGACGTGCGCTGCTACTGCTGCTAGCGCATGCGCGCGGACTAAGACTCCCGGCGCGCTACTGAGGGCCTATTTGGTTTCCAGGAGTTAAAGTTTAACTCCCATCACATCAATGTTCCCTCAAATGCATGGAGTACTAAATGTAGACTAATTACATGCATGTCGGCACAGATTAGGAGTAATTTACGAGATGAATCTATTAAGCCTAATTAGTCCAAGATTAGAAACTTTTTTGTCAAATAAAACGAAAGTGCTACATTGTTTGTTAAACTTTAACTCCTCCAACCAATATACTTGGCCATGCAGCCCGAGGCCCGGTGGCCCGGCCCATGGCCCGACATTTTGGCCTGGCCCGAGCACGGCACGGTCCGGTGGCCACCGGGCCTAGGCCGGCCCGGCCTGAGGGACCAGGCCGTGCCTGGGCCGCCACCTAGGCACGTGGCACGACACGGGCACGACCCGGTCCAAGAGGCGACCCGTTAAATTAATAACCATGTGATATTTGGGACAACCCACTGCAATCCGTACATATATATAATATCTTCATCACTCCAAACCCTAACTTCCTCCCACTCCCACTCTCCTAGACGGCGCTGCTCTTCCCTTCCCCTCCCCATCACCCCAAACCCTAACTTTCTCCCAGTCTGCTGCTCTCGGGCCACCCGCGGCACGCAGGGCACGCCGTGCTCTCGGGCCGGCCCGACGGCCCACGGGCCGTGCCTTGGGCCGGAGGTCAGGCACGAGCACGCCACAGGCATGGCTCGTCAGGCACGGCGGCCCATGGCGGCACGACGCGTATCGATGAAAACGGACAGAAATGGACGGAAAAACCCTATTTCTACTTCCGTTTCTATATTTTTTGGCGGAAACGGGATCGGGTTCGGAAAATACGGGTTCGAAAACGGAATCGGAATATGCAAACATACGAAAACGAACAAATACGGATGGAGAGCCGGAAAATTAAATTAAGATCACATAATATAATATTCTCAAAGTATACATATATAAAGTCATGTAATAATATATACAAAGTTTAATATTCATTTACATGCTATGTACGTGAACATAACAGACATATTTGGTGATTCGTAGTTATATTAACATAACATAAGGACATGTAATTGTTGAACATGTTGAGTATAGATTGAAAACGGGATAAAAACGGAATAAATACGGGTCTATTCCATATTAAAACGGGATTACTCGGAAACGGACGGAAAACACCATTTTCTACTTCCGCAAATACGAAAACGGGATCTCGCAAATACGGAAACGAATGGAAAAATATAGAAAACGGAACGGGACGGTACGGAAAAATTCCGTCCGTTTTCATCCCTAACGACGCGGGCCGGCACGGCAAGGCCCGTTGGACATCTGCCAACCAAACACCCCCTGAATGGTGAATGCTAGAGCGTGTGCTTGTGAGTGCCTGTGAGCTATGTGGCGTGGGAAGTGGTGCAGGAAAGCTGTGCCCCGTATGGTCTATTTATAGACTACTAGCTAGTCCGACTGGTGGCCGCCTGGCCGGCCCGGCCGTCTGCAAAGTCAGCTGAGGCATTGGCAATTTGGCACTTAGAGTAGTACATGCATGCAGCGTCGCGTCTACCAAGCTACCAGCTGTATTGGGAAACAAATTAAATCGCGGTTGACTTACATTCATTCTTTCACGAATATACATTTTTGCATATCTAAAAATACATTTGTTTTTGCAGGGATCTGTTTCGAACGAGAAAAAATGGGAGAAACATTAATTTGGAGTTATCCGTCTTTTGAAAAGGTTTGACAAGGAAGCTTGGTGAAGTATTGTTACACTAATCGGAGCTCTCCTGTGGTCACCGGACAGGTGCCACTGGAGTTTAGGATGAGGGATTTGGATCGGTCCGGTTGTCTCTGCAACGTTGGAAGAGGCACCAGAAAGGTTCGGTGGTCTCACTAGAGTTCAGGCCCTTGAAGTTTAGATTGCACTGCCTGGCACAGTGGTTTTAACAGTTGGAACTATTATTCTGGTGCTAACCGAAGTGGAGGCATCGTAGCTTAAGGTAGGTCATGTGTTAGAGATCTGCAGCGCGTGAGAGTTTTCAAAATGCCACAACATCGGAGTTCTCCGGTGAGGAGAACCAGAGGGTAACGGCGCCCTAAAAACCTTCCGTGGGACTCTTTTGCAGTGTATTGAGAATACCCGGTGGTGGCACCGAAGTGACACTATGTGAGCTGAATCTAGGCTGCAACTCACCCAGCCGGGTCCTAGATCTCTGCCCCTAGGCCCTAGATATAGTATCAAAAGAATCCATAACTTCTTCAAATAATAAATAACTTCTAATGAAGACGACTTTAGATCAAAGTTGCAGAGTTCGACGAAATATACAACTTTATAATTCCTGAGTTTTCCATGAAATCTTTTAGGGTCCCCAAATATACGTTTTAAGTTACCAGACCTTTAAATTCAAAATGATCACTTGATGGAGAGACGCACTACACTAAAGTTGTATTGATCGAAGAGATCTAAAACTTTGGAGCTGAAATCGTATCATTTGAGATTGTTTTAGATATCCAAATATTCAATATAAGATTCATATAAATTAATACATACAAAACAATAGGATCTTATGCTTAACCATGAGTGAGTGTGTGGTGCAGTAAAATAGGTACTTGCTTCAACCAAGAGGGTTTTTTTGAGAGCATGTCGTTGTGACACGTGTTTCATTAAGCAAAAGCGGAGTGTCAAAGGTTACAATGGATTCACAAGTTATCCATGGATTACCCACGAATCCCACAAACACAAATGATTAGCAAGAAAATAAGAGGAGGGACCTCCACCTAACAACCCCAACCAACTGAACCTAATAAAGATGAGCCAACACTATGGCAGGCAACATGGTAGTGTAACCGTGAAAGTGACGACCACGGCGGCCAAGCAACCGCCGGAACCATGGCGGCAAAGCATTCGCCAGAACTACGGCCATCGACGCGGCAAAGCATCCGCGAATAGGGCCATCACGCTTGCAGCAGCAAAGCATCTGCATGGGAGGGGGCCTTAGCGACTACATGGCGGCAAAGCATCCGCCATAAACGACGACCATCGACACGACAAAGCATCCGCGGATGGGGCCAACACGCTCTCAGTAGCAAAGCATCTGCATGAGAGGGGGCCTAAGCGACATCGGCGGCAAAGCGTCCGCCCGAGCAACGACCGCAACTACACCAACCACCAGCATGACGAACCGAAGTGAAGATCAACATGAAGCATGATCAGGCACAGCACAACGAACAAACGGGGACTTGGCGACGAGTTGTAGGAGATTCTTCAACGACGCCTTCAGGAAGGGGGTGACGACCAAGGAAACCACCCTGGACGCCATCGTCACTGGCCTTAGAAGCTTCTAAGACAGGGCAAGTGCCCAGAATTTGGCGATGCCTGTGCAGCTACATGTGGTTGAACGACGACACCCCCAGGGAGGTGCATGGCGCTTGAAGCATCACCGTCCTCTGCTCGACCGAATCCAGGCTGAGCTTTCGCCCATACCATCATGAGGCGTGCAGGCACCGTCACGCCTGGGCCCCCAGGGCCAGCCAACCACACTGTAGGCACCGGCAACCAGAGCAAGGGCACGGGCGCGGGTCCTCCACGGCCGGGGAAGCCCAGACATGGCCAGCAGGCACCCCGCCCGCCGGCGCCCAAGACATCGCGGTCGGTCGCCCGGACAGGCCGTGGACGGGCCACGCCAGCCGCCGCCGCGGAGGGGGGTGAGGGGGATGGCCGGGCCGCCACTGGATCCAGGGCCCGAGGGCTCGAACCAACCCTGGAGCAAGCCGGACCGCTGGAGGAGCACGGCGTCTGGAAGCCATCGGAGAAAGCCACCAACCCCGGCCACCGGGGCAAGGGGGGAGGCCAAGCGCCACTAGACGCCAGATCCAGGCCATAGGGGCCCGGATCCGGCCGGCTGTCGCCGTACACCGCCGGAGACATCAGAGGGGGTGGGGTGGAGGGGGGCATGAGGAACGGGGGGTGGAGGGAGGGGGAGGTGCGGACGGAGCTCCTTTTGGGGCTGCCGCCGCCACCGCGGGCCGAAGGGCGGTGACGGCGGCCGGAGGGAGGCTAGGGAGGGGGGAGCCCGGCGACGGCGCGGTCGCCCCCGAGTCGCCCTTTGGGGGGTGCTCGGGGGAAGGAGATAGCTCAACCTTCAGCCAAGAGGTAGTGATGGGTTTGGATTTGCTAGTGTTATAAATTGCTTTTCGTGTAATTTTTTATTTTCTAGATAATTATTTCTAGAGTTTTCTAAATAATTATCTCAAGAGATGGTTGCATGCATGTTGAAATCGAATTTATCCTATCCTAAAAAAATGCCTTCGCGGACAGTGAAAGCTCTGGTTTTTTTATTTTATTAATTTTTGCTTTTTGTGGGGGGTGTCAACGAGAACTTCGTTGACTAGGATGATTTGACACTCGCCAATGACATGCCAGATCTAGCAAAGCCGCAAACCCAATTTGATGTACTGTAAGAAGCCAGTCATCGCCCGATAGTATCTCGATGCACTAACCTCAAGCTGTAATAGTGTCATGCACAGGTTCGAAAGTCTACGTGCTGCAAGCCTGGCCGGTCACATCGCTGTACGTAGAGACGATTCTGCACGACATAGACCTTATACATGGTTGATAATTAACCATACATGCACGGCCACACATGGCCGATCAAGATGCATCTGTGAACCTTTCAGAAGCGCTACTATATGTATGCAGTATACGTGTTGGCTAGAGTACTACCGCTATATATGTGTACTATATGTTTCCGCACAACCGGTATGCACTTCTGCATAACCGAATCTGTTCTACTGCACGCAGTGTGTGGTGCAAGTTGTATTTGAGCAGCTGGCTTTGTCGGAAGTCTCCCACAGGACGTACCATAGGTCAATTACTCTATGTTTAAGTTCGAGTAGCTATTTCCTTTATCTCGATAGGATGACGGCAATTGTGCATCGTTGACACTGACGTCATCATTGCATCGCATGGAAAAGGAAGGATAACAAATTAAAGGATATACGGTGGTTATATATTAGTATAGAGTAGTAGTCGACTAGTAGTGGTATACAACGAACAGCTGGTTATATTAGTCCAACTAAGAAGGTCATTTACTTGTGTATTTCTAAACAGCATTAATCAAACGAGGGGAGGAAATTAGCTCAGCTTACGTAGTTGAGATTTTGTTAAGGTGAAGGGTCATTTTTGTTTAGTCACTATTTTAAGAATTGCATCTTTGATTTTAGTCTAAAACACAATATGCTTGGAGAAGCAACACACCGAATTACTCGCTCTATCTAGTAAGTGCTCCCTCCGTTGCAAATTATAAAACGTTGTCTTTTCTAGATACTAGGTGAATTCTCCGCGCGTTGTTGCGGGAATGCAAGAGTAATTTGAATTGAGTTAGGAGAAATAGAATGTAGAAGAAATCTTGTTGGTGTATAATACATAAGTATATATGCGATATAAGCAGAGAACATATTTAGTTTTTTGGTAGAGGTGTAACTAAAGACAATAAAAACCGTATCAAAGAAAACACGGTCACTAACCTATAGAATCGACCAGTACGGGAGGCTAATCTCATCCACCATCACCCCTCACTCCTACTATACCTGACGGTCATCCCTTCTTCCAAAAGTTCTAGGAGTTTTTCTTCATAAAATCATGCATATTTTGGAGGACCACATATAATCCATGTGATATGTAGTTTTGCTAGGTTTTTGCTTAGAAACAGGCTTTTGCTTAGAAACAGTTATAAAAAAACACGGTCACTAACCTATAGGATCGCCAGTATGGGAGGCTAATCTCATCCACCAGAACCCCTCACCCATACTATACCTGAGGGTCATCCCTCTTCCAAAAGTTCTAGGAGTTTTTCTTCATAAAATCAGGCATGTTTTGGAGGACCACATGTAATCCATGCAATATGCAGTTTTGCTAGGTTTTTCTTAGAAACGGGCTTTTGCTTAGAAACGATTATCAAAGAAAACACGGTCACTAACCTATAGGATCAGCCAGTACGGGAGGCTAACCTCATTCACCCTCACCCCTACTATACCCGAGGGTCATCCCCCTCTCAAAAGTTCTAAGAGTTTTCCTAAACAAAATCATGCATGTTTCGGAGGACCACATGAAATCCATGTGATATGCAGTTTTGCTAGGTTTTTGCTTAGAAACGGCAGTTTTGCTAGGTTTTTCTTAAGAACGGCTATTTAAATGTTTGCAAAAAAGTTATCGAAATATATCCATGTGGGGTCTTGTTTTGAAGAGTTTATTGCGAGGAACACCATGGCGCAATTGGATTTTAATTACGATACTTGGTTTAGGTGCTACGACTTTTTCTATTTCAAAAGAAATAGCTAGTGGGAGATAAATGAGGCTTAGTGAGGATAACTGATTTGATGACGTCACGTGACATCACTTTTTAGGATTGGACCAATCAAATTGCATAGAATCACTTAGTGGGTCTTAGCTTTATAGGAGGTTTAGATATAGTTCCGGTCAACGGAACTGATACTGCAGTGGAGGTGGCTGCTGCCAAGGGCCAAGGCGAAGACGCAGGCAGATCGTAAACTGGGGGAAACGACTGCCATTGCTGTTGGTTGTTGCCGTAGCCTAAGTGTGTGCCATAGGCAAATGAGTCAGGGGCGCAGGGAGTTGCTGCGAATACCCATGGTAGCTGGCTACATTGTGCCTGTTGAAGCATGGTTGTGGTGCCTGCATGGATACCAAGCAACAGCATACGGTAAGATGACAGAAGAATGGATACAAAGGCAAAAGGTCAAAAGGAGCACAGCACTGAATAGCAGACATGAATATTTCCATCTTTCTTGAACTTAAATAATCAAGTTAATTGAATGGTTTATTTTCTTTTAGATTTACACTTCCTTCTTGACTACATATTTTTAATATTGGCGCCCATGGTTCTTTCTACTTTCAAAACAAACGCATACAGTAAATATCATGTTGGATTCATCAGCCATAAAAGCACATGTGACCCAATTACTAGTTAAGTAAATAAATAAATTTTTAACAAGGCGGGATGATCTAGTCAAGAACTACAGATCCATAGAGTGGCAGTATATCATAAGCTTCACCAGCATCTTTACCTTATGAGGTTCAAACTCGCTGCTAGGCCACTCCTGCTTCAATGGTGGTGGCTGGTGCCTCAGTGTTTGATAGTCGCTATAGCCATGTAATAAGACAGGAGGAGGTGCCAATGGGGCATACCCAGTGTCACTTAATCCACCCGGCATGTTGAAACATTGGTGTGGTGGCTGGAATGGAACATTCTAATTAATCATAGTGTATGAAAATCAGAAAAATGGCAACATGTAAAACAGGGCATAAGGAAGACAGCATACAAGATAGAGAGGGGGCCAGGATGAATGCGCAGGTAAGTTCTGATTCCACTTGTTGAAGCATTGCTGTGGGGGCTGGAAACAACATATTCTAATTAATGTTGTTGAATGATAATGGGGAAACATATGAAACAAGCCTTGGAATTGAGCATACCAGATTGTTTTGAACAGGATGGACATGCAAAATATCACCATTGTGTACAATACTCTGAGCTTCATTCTATGGCAGGTTGATTTTCTCGGTAGATAGCCTAACAAACAGCAAGTCCAATTAAACAAAAAAGATCTCTAATATCAAGAAAAACAAATAGTGAATTTAGCAATCAACAAATGCAATGAATGATATAAACAAGATCGCTAGTGCAAACAGCCCATAACAGAATAGATATTTCAAACTTGCCTTTGGTGTTTTCTGCTTGATTCTAGAAAATTGTTTTGAGCGCAGGCCTGTGCAGCATGATCATTCTGTATGGAACTTTGAGATTCATCCCGAGCACGTTTAATATTCTCCTCGTGTACACATTTGACATTCTCTATTCTCTGATCCACTAGCCTGACAAATAGAAAGTCCAGTTAAACAAAAGATCTCTTATAAAAGGTTAAATAAATTAGCAAATACAGGTACTGTATCAACTATCAAAATACACAATAAGTTGATCAAAACAGGATCATTAGTCCAAACAAGCCTTAACAGAAGAGTTCCCATAAAAGACGAAGATACACACGGATTCAAATGTTGTAGATCTTTTGACAAAGGCTCTTCCACAGCCTAAGCATGAGGCACACGTGAGAGCTATGGGTATTAGATATCTTCGAGATTAACTCTAGTGCAAGTGGGAGAGTGTTGGGAGTAAGCCCTAGAGGTTATCGTAGAGATGATTGTATTGCCTTGTATCTATGACATATTATGAGTCCATTGAATATCCATTAAAGACAACTTGTATCGATTAGCAATTATGTGAATTGTTTGTGAAACTCTTTTACTTGTATGGTTATTCTTGAATGGTCCCTGATCGGAGTTCATGTTAGGACACACATGAACATTAGATTAGCACATTATTAGTTGATGACTATGTTTCACAAGTCATAGACATAGAGATGTCAAACTAATAATGTGGGCACATGTGTGACATGTAGGCTGGACTGACCTAACATGAGATGTTGTCATTATCTCGATTCACATCATGTACGTTATGTCCTTAGACCTGAGATTGTTGTATGTACTCAAGATGTGAAATGATCTACTTAGAGACTATCAAACGCTACTCCGTAACTGGGTAGTTATAAAGGTGGTCTTCGGGTTTGTCAAGAAACATGCTGTGAGACATAGACAATCAAGATGGAATTTGCCCCTCTCTATGTGAGAGAGATATCAATGGAACACTCTAATGATTGGATCAACAAATGCATGGCCGTGCTTAGGTTAAGTGTTAACCTATGAGTTAGACCAAATATCATGTGGCAAAAGGAATAACATGTATATGTTTTGTGGTGGTTCGTCTGATTTGATCTTTGCATACACATAGGAGTTGACACGTCTTGCTAGAGACCGCTATCAACTAATGGCCGAGTAAGAGTACTCGAGCCATGTCTATGTGTGCATGAACTCATAGGGTCGCACGCTTAAGGGGCTGGAAGCCAAATTCGGGTTGGACCTGAATTTGACTAGGCTTAGGGTTTTCTAATTGGACCTCCAACTTGGGACTGATTAGAGGCGCCTATATAAGAGAGAGAAGGGGGCACGGCCAGGGATAACATACCAATTGAGCAGCCGCCGTCAACCCCCCACGCTCACGCCTACTGCTCCTCGCGGACCCAGCAGTCTGAAGGCGCAACGCTTCCACCCCGTACGTGTGGGATACCTTGGAGGTGCTGCATCTGGAGCACAAGGACGAACCGCATGAGAGGGACGATCTGTGAGTGGAGGGTGGACGTGATGGATGACCATGCAACTGCACGGCACTGCTATAACGCATTCGACTACATCGAGTCGCTTCTACTATACTTGCGCGTCTAATGGTAATTCCGTAACCTGTAACTAGTAGTAGATCCTGGTTTATGAGATCAAAATTTTGATTTATGGCTAGCGTAGCACCCTCATAACCCTACAAGGAGAAGTTTGGCATAGTAATTATCCAGCATGGTGGGGAGAAAGTTGTAATGACTCATGTGTTTTATTGTATCCCACACTAGTTGAGGAGTTTGGGGTAGCTCTTATGCTATTCTAATATTGATTGTGCCCTTATATTGTGTCATAGTCAGAAGCACTCAATGAGTTTAAGGAGAATAGAAAGTTACAAATGAACCTAAAGATAAGAATGACATGCAAGCATGACTTGTAGAAATACTGATAATAAAATGAATCTATTGAGTTCTTGAAGTAAAATAAGAAAAAGTACTCCCATACGAATTAAGAAATAATTTCATTTTGCATGATGTAATCATGTGGATGAAGTAAGTAATCAAAGTTTCCTCATTATAAGAGTTCTGAATGGTTTTCGAAATTGTGGTAGAAAAGTTCATACCACATTTTGAGGGGGAGAAATGTGAGATCAATTAAGAAAGATAATTAAGAAAGATACTTCCCCATACTTTAGATAATGCGATGCATACTATGCATTGAAGGCAAGAGTGATCTATAAAAGATGAATGTGATCATTGGGGGAGTAAGGCGGTCATAATAATGATACCCCTAAAGTAAAGAAATAGCTAAATTCCTGGACTTTTTACAGTTTCGATAGGAAGATAGCAAAGTCGGCTAGTATTCATACTAGATGTGTAAGTGCATTCGCCCCCATTGTGGGTTTTGGATAATTAATGACAATCAAATTAGGGACTAACATGTCTATCTAAGTGAATATGCAGGTGTTAGTTCAATGAAAGAATTTGTATGGTCACATTTGGTGATGTTAGCACCCTCAATTCCATTGTTTGAAAAGCGTTCCGTCTCAAGTGATAGATTTGATTTTATCTTTTGACTTGAGTTATAAGAAACGCCGCACTATCAAGAGGGATACAAATTAGGTTATCTAGAGGGAAAACTTGTGCTCAATGTGTATTGGTTTAAGCGTTTAAAAGACACCTTTGCACTCACGGACACTTAGAGAAGTGTTTTATGCCTGGGAGTACCGGTAGTACCGGTGAACCACCGGTAGTACCGGTAGGCATAAATCCCGCCGGTGTCAGCGCCTTAGTTCTGCGAGTTTTTGTTCTAGCGGTAGTATCGGTGGTTGACCGGTAGTACCGGCCTTTGACCGGTGGTACCGGTGAAAGCCCGGTAGTACCGGTAAGTCTTTTTCCCGCAAAACTTGTCTTCGCCAAAATCTGTACTACCGGTGGTACCGGTCGTTGACCAGTGGTACCGGTGATAGACCGGTAGTACCGGTAGGCTATTTTCTCGTAATAGTCTCCAGTAGGTTGGTTGTAACGGTCGAAACCCTTAGGATCGGTAGTACCGGTGGGTTCACCGGTAGTACCGGTACCGCTTCGAAGATAAGAGTATAAATAGCTCTCCCCTTCATTTCTAACCGTTACACACGTCATTTACTCCTACCAACCTTCAGACAAACAGCTCTCAAGCATTGACTCACCCTCTCTCTTCCTCTTTGCTCTCAAATCCAATCCCTTGCAAGATCTGAGTAGAGAGGAGAGATTTAAGAGTGGAAAGCTTCAATTCACATCTTGAGCACTTGGTTCCCCTCCTAGTTGGCTTGGTTTGTATTTGTTACTCTTGGGTTCTTGGAACCCTAGCCGGCTAGGTGTTCTTCGTGGTTGCCCGTGTTGTTGTACTTGTGAGGGCACCCCGAAGAGTTTGCATTACCCTTGTATTCTTAGTGGAAATCTTGGGCTAACCTTTGTGGTTGCTTGAGGGAGGCAAGGAGGTGGAATAGACTCCGACCTTAGTGGACACCTCAACAATGAGGACGTAGGAACTCCTTTGTGGGGTTGCCGAACCTCGGGTTAAATCGTGCGTCCTGCGTGCTTGTTGTTGTTGTTATTCGTGTTCACTTGAGATATTACTTGTTCTTTGTGTTCTCCCTCTTTCATATCTCTTTCATAGGTTATGGGTGCTCGATCTACTCTTGGTAAAGGAACAAGAAAGGAGAGTTCATAAACTTCATCAACATCATCTTCGGTAGTGGGGTAAAACTCAGATCTGAAATCACAACTCGCAAATCTCTGATTTCTTAGTTTCAGTAGGGTACCGGTAGTACCGGTGGTCAGCGTCGGTAGTACCGGTGATCCCTCACCGTAGTACCGGTCCAAATCAACCGGTAGTACCGGTCAGTGTTTTAACTTCCGCGTTGAGTTTTGAGTTTCAGGTTTTTAGATCCGCCTATTCACCCCCCTCTAGGCCTATTAGATCCTTTCAATTGGTATCAGAGCAGGTTTCCTCGTGTTTAGCGCTTCACCGCGTGAGGAGAAAGCATGGCTACCCTTGATGATGACACCTTGAACAAGCTAGTTGAGCTGCTTGCCGGGAAACTCAGTGACAGGCTTCTAGAGCAACAAAAAGAGCAAATGAACAAGATGCAAGATGAGATGAATAAGTTAAAGGAAGCCATAAGTAAGAAGATTAAAGATGTGGCAAGTGGTGGTGATGGAGATGGTGAGAATGAAGCAATCAAGACACCTAAAGGGTTTACTCGTGTTCCATATGAGTACTCTTCTTTTAGCAAATCCAATACACACTTGCCAACCATCAACCCCGGTAAACCACCTCAATTTGATGGAGTTAGATATACCGATTGGGCTCATAGAATGAAGATGCATCTTATTGCCGCAAGATGTCGGGAGATTGTGGAAGTGGGTGTTAAAGCTTTGGAAGAAGATGGTGAGTTGACAACCGAAGATTACCTTGATATACAACAAAATACTACAGCTGCTTCCTTGATTCTGTCATGCCTAAATCAAGAAGATTACAACAAGGTAAACGGCATGGAAAGTGCAAAGCAAATTTGGGATACCTTGAAGGTTTCATTTGAAGGTGATAAAAGTGTGAGAAAGGGAAACATTGAGCTACTTCAAAGCAAGATTGAGAACTTTGGGATGATTGAAGGTGAAACTACCCAAGCTATGTTTGATAGATTCATGACCTTGATCAATAGAATAAGAGCTCTTGGTGACACGTATTGGGATGACAACTCGGCGGCTAGAAAGTTGTGTAGAGTATATAGACAAAAGAACAACATTCTTGCTTCGGTCATCATGGAAAGACCTAACTATGACACAATGACACCTCAAGAAATGCTTGCCAAGTTGAAACACCATGAGTGCTTAGAAGATGAAGCAAAAGAAGCATCAAGTCAAAAGAAGAATATTGCTCTCAAGGCATCTCATGGTAGAGGCAAGAAGAAAGATATTCATGATCCGTCAAGTGATGAAGAACAAGATGAAGATTCCGATGCGGAAGAAGCTCTATTAGTTGCAAACTATAGAAAATACTTGAAAAAGAAGAAGGAGAGGAAGAGGAGTGGAGCCAAGCCATACAAGAAAAGATTTTGTTATGGTTGTGGAGATATTGGTCATTTCATTGCCGATTGTCCAAAAGAGAAGATGAAGCACAAGCACAACAAAGATGATGACAAGAAGCATAAAGGCAAGAAGAGAGGTGAAGCACATCTTGGTGAAGAATAGGAATCAAATGATGAAAGTGATGATTCAAATGACAAAGATAAGGAGAAGAAGAAGGGTGTAGCAACGATTGCTATTCAAGAGACTTCTTCCTCTCAACCCAAGCGCATCATCAACCATTCTTCGTCACCATCATTGTTCACCGACTTATCTTTATCACCTAGGCTCTTCGAGAATCTCATCGACAACGTCTACTACACTCCTACTTGCCTTATGGGAAAGGGAGAGAAGGTACCACACAACTCTCCGACTCACTCTAGTAATGAATGTAGTAGTTGTGATGAAAATGATGATGAACTTGCAAACAACATGATAAAGAAATTCGGAAAATCGGCCGGCTCTCAAATAATAAAACTAATCCAAAAGCTAGAAAAGCGGGAAGCATGCATCGAGTCGCAAGGGGAATTGCTCCTAGTGGAAAGGGAGAAGAACCTTGAACTTGAAGCATGCCTTTCTAAGGAAAAGGAGGAAGTTGAGAAATTAAACAAAGAATTATCCTTAGCCAAAGATTCATATGAACGTTTGACTAAGGAACATTCTTTGGTTAATGACTCTTTATCTAGTTTAAAGAGTGAACATAGCTTGGTTCAAGAAAGCCTCACAAGCTTCAAAGATAAATATTATACTCTTGAACTTAGCTATGAAACTCTTTGGAATAGCACTTCCATCCATCCTAAGGAATCCGGTGATTCCAATGCTTCAACTGGTGAAGGATGTAAAAGATGTTGTAATCATGATATAAGTGCTTGTGGTACTAACCTTGTTGAGCTAGAAAAGAAAGATAAGGAGATTCAAAGATTGAACATGGTTATCAAGAATGGTTGCAAGGAGAAGCAATCAACAATCATGTACAAGTCATCAAGACACCCCCTCATCAAGGATGGACTTGGATACAATAGGTATGATGGTAAAGCAAATGGAAGGAACATGATCAATGGAGTGCCTTGTGTGAGATTCAACAAGGGTGTGGCACTAGACGATCTTATCAACAAGGTCAACAACGTTGCCACTCCTTCAAGCACATTTGTTAAGACCAAGGCCAACAACAAAAAGAAGCAAGTGCTTACCTCCAAGCAACAAGTACCCATTTCACGAAGCTATGCTAGTGATTATATGTGTTGTTGGGGCAAGGATGGTAAGATTGTTGTGAAGTATGTTGGTGCACTCAAGAAGAAGCAAATCATAAGGAGTGTTTGGGTGCCCAAGACCTATGTGACTAACCCCTTAGGACCCAATTCAATTTGGGTACCTAAAACCAAGGCTTAATTTGTTTTTGTAGGAATACTCCTCCGGTGGAACAAGTTGGGTGCTAGATAGTGGATGCACTAATCATATGACCGGAGAGAAGAATATGTTCACCTCCTTTCAACCAAATCAAAGTACAAGTGAACGCATTGTGTTTGGTGATAATGGTAAAGGAGACGTCCTTGGTTTGGGTAAAATTGCTATCTCAAATGATAATTCTATTTCAAATGTATTACTTGTGGAAGGGTTAGGATACAATTTGTTATCCGTTTCACAACTTTGTGAGATGGGCTACAATTGTCTCTTTACCAATGTGGGTGTGGAAGTCTCTAAAAGGAAGGATTCCTCCATTGTTTTCACGGGTCGTTTGAAAGGCAAACTTTATCTAGTTGATTTCACATCTAGTAAAGTGAAGCCCGAGACTTGTTTAGTGGCAAAATCTAGCATGGGTTGGCTATGGCATCGCCGACTAGCCCATGTTGGAATGAGGAACTTGGCCGACCTTCAAAGAGGCGAACACATCCTTGGACTAACAAATGTCTCTTTTGAGAAAGATAGGATTTGCAGCGCATGTCAAGCGGGCAAACAAGTTGGAGCCAAGCATCCCGTCAAAAATGTTGTATCAACAATGAGACCACTTGAGCTACTTCACATGGACTTATTTGGTCCCAATGCTTACATAAGCATTGGAGGTAACAAATATGGTTTCGTTATTGTTGATGATTATTCCCGCTTCACTTGGGTATTCTTTTTGCAAGATAAAAGTGATACTCAAGTAATCTTCAAGAAGTTTGCAAGAAGAGCTCAAAATGAATTTGAAGTGAAGATCAAGAAAGTGAGAAGTGACAACGGGACGGAGTTTAGGAACACCAATATTGAAGAGTTCCTTAATGAAGAGGGAATCAAGCATGAGTTTTCGGTTCCCTATACTCCTCAACAAAATGGTGTTGTGGAGAGAAAGAACCAAACACTCATAGAAGCGGCAAGAGCAATGTTGGATGAATACAAGACTCCGGACAAGTATTGGGCGGAAGCGGTCAACACGGCATGTCATGCAATCAACCGCTTGTATCTTCATAAAATCATGAAAAAGACCGCCTACGAGCTTCTTACCGGTAACAAACCTAAGGTGCATTACTTTTGAGTTTTTGGATGCAAGTGTTTCATACTTAACAAGAAATCCAAAAGCTCAAAGTTTGCACCAAAGGTTGATGAAGGTTTCTTGCTTGGTTATGGTACTAACGAACATGGCTATCGTGTTTTCAACAAGACAACCGGTCATGTTAAAATAGCGATTGACGTGACATTTGATGAAACCGACGGCTCTCAAAAGGAGCAAGTCAATGTTGACATTATAGGTAAAGAAGAACCATCCTCTCAAGTGATCAAGAAGCTTGCTACCGGTGAAGTAAAGCCCATTGAAGAAGATGATGAATATGAACAAGAGCAAACCATTCATGATCCGCATATGCATCATGAGTCAATAAATGTCCATGGTGATGGTTCTACATCAAGAAATGGACATGATTCAAGTGTTCAAGTCATTCAAAATTCACCACAAGTCGAAGATAGCAACCAAGTTGATGATCGAAATAGAAATAAAGACAACTTCACACAAGATCTTAATCTTGACCTTTCAATCAACCAAGACAAGGATGATGAAGATGAAGGTCCAATCCAAAGGAGAACTCAAGTGCCTCACCCAAGAGTACATCATACCATTCAACGAGATCATCCCGTTGATAACATCTTGGGAAGCATTCAAAGAGGAGTCGTCACAAGGTCAAGGCTTGCAAGCTTTTGTGAACACTTCTCATTTGTGTCTCCAAAAGAGCCTAAAAAGGTTGAAGAAGCCATTGATGATGAGGATTGGATGATTGCAATGCAAGAAGAGTTGAATAACTTCACTCGTAATGAAGTTTGGACATTGGTGGAAAGACCTAAACAAAATGTGATTGGAACCAAATGGGTTTTCCGCAACAAGCAAGATGAGCATGGTGTGGTCACAAGAAACAAGGCGAGGTTGGTAGCTCAAGGATTCACTCAAATTGAAGGTTTGGATTTTGGGGAAACTTATGCACCGGTGGCAAGGCTTGAGTCAATACGGATCTTACTTGCCTATGCCGTCCATCACAACTTCAAGCTATATCAAATGGATGTGAAGAGTGCATTCCTCAACGGCCCCCTCTCCGAAGTAGTATATGTAGAGCAACCACCGGGTTTTGAAGATCCCAAGAATCCTGATCATGTCTATAAGCTCAACAAAGCACTCTATGGGCTTAAGCAAGCCCCTAGAGCTTGGTATGATTGTCTTAAGGACTTCCTACTCAAACAAGGGTTTGAGATAGGCAAGGCCGATCCAACTTTATTTACTCGCAAAGTCAATAATGATATCTTTATTTGCCAAATATATGTCGATGACATAATATTTGGTAGTACTAATGTGGCTTTTTGTGAGGAGTTTAGTAGGATTATGACGAATAGATTCGAGATGTCTATGATGGGAGAGTTGAAGTTCTTTCTTGGTTTTCAAATCAAGCAACTCAAGGAAGGAACCTTTATTTGTCAAACGAAGTATACTCTTGACATGTTGAAGAAGTTTGACATGAAGAAAGCAAAACCCATCAAGACACCGATGCCAACCAATGGGCATCTTGATCTAGACAAGGATGGAAAGGCCGTCGATCAAAAGGTATATCGTTCCATGATTGGATCCTTACTTTACCTTTGTGCATCTAGGCCCGATATTATGCTTAGTGTGTGCATGTGTGCAAGATTTCAAGCTAATCCGAAAGAATGTCACTTAGTGACTGTTAAGAGAATTTTGAGATATTTAGTGCTCACTCCTAATCTTGGCTTGTGGTATCCTAAGGGCTCCACTTTTGATTTACTTGGCTACTCCGATTCGGATTATGCCGGTTGCAGGGTAAATCGAAAGAGCACTACCGGGACTTGCCAATTTCTTGGTAGGTCTTTGGTGTCGTGGAGCTCTAAAAAGCAAAATAGTGTTGCCTTGTCTACTGCCGAAGCCGAGTATGTGGCGGCCGGTGCTTGCTGTGCCCAGCTACTTTGGATGAAGCAGACCCTGAAAGACTTTGGTTGTGAGCTAACCATGATTCCCCTCTTGTGTGACAATGAGAATGCCATTAAATTGGCTAACAATCCCGTAAACCATTCTCGTACAAAGCACATAGACATCCGGCATCATTTCTTGAGAGACCATGAAGCCAAAGGAGATATCGCTTTACATCATGTGAGCACCGAAAAGCAACTAGCCGATATCTTCACAAAGCCCCTAGATGAGTCAAGATTTTGTGCTTTGAGGAGTGAACTAAATATCATTGATTCTCGTAACGTGGCTTGATTTTTTGGACATATTTTGTTTGATTCTAGCTAGGCAAAAACTCTTTAAAAAAAAATTGGATGAGATTTCAAAATCTATTTTCACTTCTTAAGCATGTTCATAGTTTTGTGTTGTTTCTATGAAATCTGGACATGCTTGAGTTAGTTCTAGTTCATCATATATGTTCACCATCTCTCACTCACTTCTTCCTGCACTGGAACCACCGGTGGTACCGCCGGGTGACCGGTAGTACCGACTAGACATCGGTACCACCGGTAGTTCCGGTAGTGTAAGTTGCGGCTGGGTATAAATAGGGGCTGTGATCTTTCTTCCCTCATTCGTCTTCCCCGTGCCCGCATCCTACCATCACCGACGGCGCCGCCCCTTCCAACCCCCACTCGATCTCCCTCCTCCCTCCACCACTCTTGCCGATCTTTGAGGAGAAGTTTCCCCTTGTCGTGGGGATCGCGTGGAGGTGCTTTGGAGTTGCCCAAACTTCTTCCTTTGCTATGATTCAATCTTCTTTCATCTTCAAGCATGCAAAGGAAGAACCCCAAGAGGGCCGCTCGTCCCAGTGGAGGTGATGGTGGTAGTGCTTCCCGGCCTGTCCGTGGAAGGACTGCCGCTCGTTCTAGCGGCCGTGGAGGTGGTGGCGGCATTGGAGATGAAGATGATGTTGAGTCCCAGGGTGTGCCTGCTCCTCTCTCGAGTATGGGATGCCCCAATCCTCCGCGTCGTCATAGCGAGCAAGTACAGGGGCAGCGTCCGGCAGGTGAGAATCCACAGCTTGCCGCTATGCAAATTGAGGGTCGCTCTATTGACCCTAACATTGTGGCTCAATCCCCTATACAAATTGGTCTTGCCACTGCCAACCGGATGCTTTTATTTCATCAAAATGCAAATCCTCGTATGTCCGGTCCTCAGAATCAAGGTGGTTATCAACCCTCTCTTCCTGTTGATTATTCTAAGAGAGCGGGTGATTTACGGGTGCAGCGCAGTGAGAATCCCTATCAGTTTATCCGCAATCCTAGTGTGGATGTTCGTTTTTGGAGCCGCATGCATTCGGATTATTATTACAAGGTTCTTTTCAAGAGTGGGCAGCGTGGCTCTTCTCCGCCAATCTTCCAGCACAAGTGGGTGCAGCGCGCCTCTCTTGATAATTTGAACAATCCTGACATTCACCGTTTGGTTGCTGATCTTGATGCTTGTCGTCTGCTTCCTCTTATGACGTTTCAGCATAATTGGAATGATGAGATTATCTGTCAGTTTTATGCAACTCTGTGGATTGATTCTCAGAACCTTGTACTACATTGGCTTACCCAAGGCATCCATTACAGATGTGATTATCGGACTTTTTCACGCCTTCTTGGGTTTACTGCTGAGGACAGGGGTGCTTCTAGTCTTTTTGATATTTTTCTAGACTCTGTCTCTCACGATGACTTAGAGGCTGCTGAGGTATATAAGCCTGGTGCGACTGTTGATTTCACTACCACTCATTTGAAGCCGTACTTTTATGTCCTCAACAATCTCATTCGCCTTACCTTGGACCCGAAGATTGGAGATTCTATTCATCTCATGCTTGATTCTCCTAAGGTCCTTTGCCGTTTTGGAACTGGTGGTGATCGTTTTTCCATCACTGACTTTATGTGGCGCAAGATTGAGCAGGCTGCAAATGATCCCCACAAGTCTGTGCCATATGCTCCATATCTCATGTATATCATTGAGCAAGTGGTGGGTCGTTCATTCCATCACAATACTGTGCACAAGTCCTACTCCGTGCGTCATTTGGGCCCCAGAGGTGTTGGTGGTGGTTCCGCTCCTTCTCCCACTCGTGGTCTGGCCACTCGTACTTCCTCCCGCGGTGCTTACCGTGGTGGTACTGCTACTGCTCCTACTCGCTCCTCGGAGCGTCATCGGCGTGGTGGCGGTGTCATCAAGTATGCTTTGAGGAAGCTTTGGGAGGCCTTCTGTTACAAGGCTGAGAAGGATGATCGTCGCCTAAGGCGTATTGAGCAGCACCTACAGATTGATCCTCCTGAGAGTCCTCTCCGTGAGTTTCGGGATCCCTTTGTCGAGTACAATGAGTCGTATGGTGCTCCCGTCTCTGGTCCTAGTGAGGAGGCTAGCCCGTCCGATGACCCTCGTGGTAAGAAGACGGTCCCTCCATCGCCAGGGTTGGTTGACTACTCGACCGACGACGACAGCGACGATGACCGCGACTTCTCGGAGCCTTATTAGCTTTTGTTACCTTGGTTGTTTCCGTGCCTACCCTTTTTGGCATTTGATGCCAAAGGGGGAGTGTTAGGCTTATCATCTATGTAATAGGTAGTTAATGGTCGTGTTTTGGCTTATCATCTATGTAATAGGTAGTTAATGGTCGTGTTTTAATTCCAAACCCTGTGGTGAACTATGTATGGTGGACTAAGAACTATTGGTGTGATGATGGATGATTGTAGGCAAATCACTTATGCTTATTTGTTATGTTTGCCTAGATGTTTTTTTTCTGATGTTGTTTGTTGGCTTAGTTTGGCTGTGTTGTTTTTTTTTAGTCCTTTTCTTTCTACCTTAGCCTTTCTTGTTTTTGTGTGATAAGTCATGTCTCATGCATCATGATATAATTCTTGTCACACACTTTTAGGCACCCCACGAATTGCAAAATTTAGGGGGAGCTTCCCTTATGTATGCATATTGATTATGATCAATGTTGAGATTCAAGTTCAATGCATACACTGAGGGGGAGCCTCTCGTAAAGTTTGAAATTCAAAAAATCTTCAATTCTCTACATCTTATGTAAGCCTAAGTTGGTTGTCATCAATTACCAAAAAGGGAGAGTTTGTAAGTGCATTCGCCCCCGTTGTGGGTTTTGGATAATTAATGACAATCAAATTAGGGACTAACATGTCTATCTAAGTGAATATGCAGGTGTTAGTTCAATGAAAGAATTTGTATGGTCACATTTGGTGATGTTAGCACCCTCAATTCCATTGTTTGAAAAGCGTTCCGTCTCAAGTGGATAGATTTGATTTTATCTTTTGACTTGAGTTATAAGAAACGCCGCACTATCAAGAGGGATACAAATTAGGTTATCTAGAGGGAAAACTTGTGCTCAATGTGTATTGGTTTAAGCGTTTAAAAGACACCTTTGCACTCACGGACACTTAGAGAAGTGTTTTATGCCTGGGAGTACCGGTAGTACCGGTGAACCACCGGTAGTACCGGTAGGCATAAATCCCGCCGGTGTCAGCGCCTTAGTTCTGCGAGTTTTTGTTCTAGCGGTAGTATCGGTGGTTGACCGGTAGTACCGGCCTTTGACCGGTGGTACCGGTGAAAGCCCGGTAGTACCGGTAAGTCTTTTTCCCGCAAAACTTGTCTTCGCCAAAATCTATACTACCGGTGGTACCGGTCGTTGACCGGTGGTACCGGTGATAGACCGGTAGTACCGGTAGGCTATTTTCTCGTAATAGTCTCCAGTAGGTTGGTTGTAACGGTCGAAACCCTTAGGATCGGTAGTACCGATGGGTTCACCGGTAGTACCGGTACCGCTTCGAAGATAAGAGTATAAATAGCTCTCCCCTTCATTTCTAACCGTTACACACGTCATTTACTCCTACCAACCTTCAGACAAACAGCTCTCAAGCATTGACTCACCCTCTCTCTTCCTCTTTGCTCTCAAATCTAATCCCTTGCAAGATCTGAGTAGAGAGGAGAGATTTAAGAGTGGAAAGCTTCAATTCACATCTTGAGCACTTGGTTCCCCTCCTAGTTGGCTTGGTTTGTATTTGTTACTCTTGGGTTCTTGGAACCCTAGCCGGCTAGGTGTTCTTCATGGTTGCCCGTGTTGTTGTACTTGTGAGGGCACCCCGAAGAGTTTGTATTACCCTTGTATTCTTAGTGGAAATCTTGGGCTAACCTTTGTGGTTGCTTGAGGGAGGCAAGGAGGTGGAATAGACTCCGACCTTAGTGGTCACCTCAACAACGAGGACGTAGGAACTCCTTTGTGGGGTTGCCGAACCTCGGGTTAAATCGTGCGTCCTGCGTGCTTGTTGTTGTTGTTATTCGTGTTCACTTGAGATATTACTTGTTCTTTGTGTTCTCCCTCTTTCATATCTCTTTCATAGGTTGTGGGTGCTCGATCTACTCTTGGTAAAGGAACAAGAAAGGAGAGTTCATAAACTTCATCAACATCATCTTCGGTAGTGGGGTAAAACTCAGATCTGAAATCACAACTCGCAAATCTCTGATTTCTTAGTTTCAGTAGGGTACCGGTAGTACCGGTGGTCAGCGTCGGTAGTACCGGTGATCCCTCACCGGTAGTACCGGTCCAAATCAACCGGTAGTACCGGTCAGTGTTTTAACTTCCGCGTTGAGTTTTGAGTTTCAGGTTTTTAGATCCGCCTATTCACCCCCCCTCTAGGCCTATTAGATCCTTTCAAGATGAATTCAGAGTTATTAAGGTGGTGCTAAACGCGCCATATGAGTTTTTACAGATTAAACCCAAAAATGAGAAAAATTAAAGATGTGACAATCTAGGAGAGCATGGTATAAAGAGACCTAACTCCACAAGGAGGATGAATAATATAAACAAGGATCTTGTTACACAGGACATTATAGAATCAATTGTCTTTTGGCAATAAATGTCAAGAAATGCTAGTAGCTAAGGCCCCAGAAGTCTTAAAGAATAAGAAAATTAGATTTTTTCTGATGACTATAAAGTCTATATCAGTGAAATTCAAATGGAGGGTAATCCCACCTCAATTGAAGAAGCCATGAGAGACATTCATTCATCTAAATGGCAAGAAACAAAGGAAGATGAAATGAAATCGATAAATACCAACGATGTTTGGGACTTAAAAGAAATTCCTAATGGAGCCAAAATAGTAGGCTGTAATGGGTTTACAAAATAAATGTGACTCCAATGGGAATATGTAAAGATGTAAAGCGCGACTTGAATCGAAAGGTTTTATGCGAAGAGAATGAATATATTACAATGAGTGCTAGTGGCATATCATGATCTGAGTTACATAAGATGAAAGTAAAGATGGCATTCCCTAATGGGATTTGTATGAAAATGATTACATGGCACAACCCAGAGGTTTTGTTATGGAAAGAAAAGAATATAAGAGATGCCACCTGTTGAAATCTCTTATGGACTAGAGCAAGTCTCTAGACGGTTGTATTTAAAGTTGAAGAGTCAATCAGAAATTTTGGTTAAAGAGAATGAGAGGACAATTGCATTTGTACAAAGTTATAGAATGGAAAATTCATTTTCTAATCTTGTATATGTGGATGACATCTTACTTGATAGTAGTGATGCCAATCTACTGCTTGAGAAGAAGTTCTTGTCCTCAAGTTTCAATGAGAATGATCTCGATAAAGCGTCATTTGTTCTAAGAATTGGAACTTACCAAGATAGAAGAAAAGGGGTATTAGAAATTTCGCAAATGCATAAATAAAGTATGTATATGTGTAAACATACGCCTATTTCTATGGTCAAGGGTAATAGTTTTGGGAACTTTAATGTTCCAAGAAGCAATGTGAGATTGTTATAGATGGACATCCTATACACTTTAGCTGTTGGAAGCTCAATGAGTACATAGATAAGATCTTACCCTGACATATTCATGTATCTAGGTTGTTTTTAGCAAAAGTCCAGTCCAGATATAGATCACTGGAATGGAGTTAAGAATATTTTATAATGTTGCAAAGTATTATAAGCCTCATACTAAGTAAGAAAGAATAAGTACTCTCAAATAGTTGTGGGTATAAATGTTAAATTTTGACGAGATGTTTAGTGAAACCCACATAGTAGCTAACACTCACAGTTGGAGTTTTATTGTGGAAAAACTCTAATGAAATAGTTTAGTATCATTAGTGAAACAAAATTATGGTATAGCATGTTATGAGGCTTAAAGGATAGACGAAATGGTTAAGAGAATCTATACCCGGAGTTGATAATGGTTGACAACAGCAATAACCTTTTAAGTAGTTCGCTCCTATGACAACGGGTCAAGTGTGCTGCCAAACACATTGACATTAAAGTTATACGTTGTAAAGGAGAAAGTCCGGAATCGTATCAAAAGTATTGAACATATAAGTAACAAGCAAGTGCTTGCAGATCCGCTTACTAAAGGCTTACCACCCAGTGCATTCAGAGAACACACAGTCGACATGGGTTTATGGTATAGCCTATGATTTCTGGACAATAAAGGGTCCAAAGTTAAAGGATCTATTTCAGATCAGAGATGTGTATTGTAGCTGTTAAATCTATCAGCGATTGATCGTGACGATGAGGCACGCTCTATGCACTGATCCTGTGATGCAATGGTAAAAGAAATAAGAGTAAAGTGAAAAGCGTCAAAGTATAAAGTTAAAGTGTAAGGTGAGATCAAGGGGGAGAATGTTAGGTTGATCTCCCACCAAGATGGCCCAACGGCCACTTAGACCTTCTGATCGAGGGTGTTCAGCCATGCTCCTGGCTGGTGGCCCCCCGTTGCACAGTGCCTATAAGAGGAGGTGGGGGCCAGAGGCTCCAAACATGAGGTTCACTGCCACCACCCCACCGTCCTAACCCTAGCCCGATCCTAAGGGTGGCACTACCAGTGGCGAGAAGCACCACCAGCATCTCCTCACCGGTCGCCATTGCTCATCACCGCCACTGCCCTCACCGACCGTCGCTGCCTTGAGCAGATCTCACTGACAGCATGGATGGCTCCAGCTCATCCATCGCGCCTCCCACTGGTTTGTGCCTCACCTCTCCCTCACCATCTCCCTCTACCTCTCTGGTTTATGCACTGTGATATTCTACTCAAATTATCCCAATGGAAGGAAAGTAACCACTGATCTACACCATGCATGATCATATAAGTTCATCACCCTCCGCGCCAACCGCATGTGGAGGGCCTTTGAAATTTGCCTTGCAAGTGAGATGCGGAGGCTTACAGGAGGCCACGGAGATGAGAGACACGTCAGGCGGATCAGTCACCCAGAAGGAGACCACAATAGTATGGCCACTCTTCGCTTTCGCTATGGCCGTGGTCTCATTGCTGCCCTTGTCAATGGCAGGCGTGTGGCGGATGAGACAATTGGTGTTGTATGCCTTCTGCCCGAGCAAAATTGGAGCCGGCCGGTGGTAGGCATCGACTGCAGGTGGGGGTGAGATTCGAATCTCATGCTGTTGTCCTCCGCGCAATTCACCGAGAGACGACGGCGAGCTCGTCGATTTGCCAGGCGCCCCGGCGGTCACCTCTCCGGTCTCCCTCATGTGCCCAGGCGAAGATATTGGCCGGTAGGAATTGGCGTCGCTAGGGGGCATCGAAGGAATTGATGGAGGTGGCTGCCATTAGAGTTAGGGTTTAGGTTTTGGGATTTTGTGGCGCCTGTGGTTGGGGGCGTACGCGGTAGAAGCGAAATTGAGGAGGCGCTCGATGGATTTGGATTTTGGAAGCAAAGCGGGAAGCCTTCCTCCGCTTCTCCTTTTCTACCCTGCGACCGAAATAGCCCAACGCAAGATTCCCCTGCGATCAATAACGGACCTGAGCTGCTATTGACGGTAGATAAGTATCATTTTTAACCGTCAACATAGCATGAGAAATGATCTAAATATAAATACTATCTAGATATAGGGGTTACACTAATAGAATTCCACGAGTTTTGGTGAATGATTATTTCTGCAGGGGGTCAGCTGAAAAGAACCAAGGATGGCCCACATGTCAGGTTTACATAGAGACAAAAGGGCTACGCACAACTTTTCTATAATCTAGAAGGTACGAGAAGACTCTAGAAACAAACGGGAGGTGAAACGGACTCGGAAGTGGGGCGCCCGCCCCACCTCTTTGGGTGCCCGCCTAGCCCTGGAGGCCAATCACCTTCCACCTCCTGGATATGCCTCCACCGCCTTTGAGGATCAATAATAATCATAGATCAAGGTCAGTTTGATCCGAGGGCTGTGGTGCTTCCTAGAAGGCTATATAAGCAAGGCCCCTAGCCCCTGGAGGAGCAATCCCATGAAACCCTAATTCATTATTTCTAGTTGGGATTAGCTGAGAGGGGTCCCTTAAATGGATCTGTCTCTTAGGGGACATATAAGGGAGATCAGCTTTATAGTCTCCATGTGAGATTAGAGTTCTTCTTCTAGATTGAGAGAGTTAGAGTAGAGGGATGGGTTGGAGGAAGCCCGGCATGTCGGTGTCTCCTCTCCGGCTTGTACCTACGGGATCAAGTCTCCTAACCCAAGGCTTGGTTCTAGGATTCTTCGGTAATTCAACTTCCAATACTAAGTAAGTATGTTGTTATTATTGTTCTATGGTTTGTGAGTTTACTTTATTCTCTTCCGTGGTAGAGGGTAGGGTAAATATCTGTAGTGTAAGTGTGGTTCTTAGGCTAGAGATACTCATGGATATCCCCTATCTAGCCGGATCCGTGGTAGTAGCGCGGGACGTGACAATCCCATTGTTACCTTTGTACCCCACGTCCCGTTAGAAGGTTTGGTAGGATTTAATGCCCTGGTTAATTATCCTCTGTGGTGTCTCTTTTCCATCGGTATGTCCCCATAGACCAATAGTTTCATAGCTTACCATAGGTTGGAACCAGACTATTGTCGTAGTCTTCTCTAATCGCTTATATCTTCGCTACCTTGTAGTGCGGCCCAGGGGTTAAGTATAGATTTAGGTTAGTCTTCTCACGCTTTCTCCTTGCGGATAAACAAATATGATACTCTGAAAATATCTCCTGGGTGAATGATCACCGATATTCGTGCGCTTGCGGACCCCTTTTCTGTGTGCGTTAATAAATATCAACGAGCATTTCTGGCGCTGTTGCCGGGGAGAAAGACGTCAGCTGAGTTAACCTCAAGTCTTGCTTAACCTTGTATTATACTTTTATCTTTTTCTCTTTTCCTTTTGCCTTTTCTTTTCTATCCTTATGGATAACCTAAATTCCATGCCTATCTATCAATATCCTGCACCCATGAGCCAAAGCTTAGAGCCACCAGAACCCATGATTCTCACATCTAGCTATGAGCTACACCCATGTTTGGTTGCAATAGGTCAAAACCAACCCTTTCCTACAGCCAAGGTCCTATCTTCTAATTAAGAAGATAATGAATCCAAGGTCCTATCTTCTAATCAAGAAGGTAATGAACCAAAGGTCCTATGTTCTGATCAAGGAGATAATGAACTTTTGGCTACACTAAGTGAATCTTTCAAGCGTCTTATAAATTTAGGTTTAGACCTAGCCTTATAAGACCCTGTTCTTCTTTAATATTTTTATATGGGTCTTAATAATATCGCCTTTGGAGGAGTTTTCCTTTATTTATCCGTTAGTGGAGCAAGGTTTATCCGTATTAATAAACACACTCCTTGCACTAGCCTTCATAATAAACTCCTAGAGGAAAATAAGGAATCATCCCCTAAACTAGAAGAGGAAGTTTTCATAGCCACATTACAAACTTTCCAATCCCACGATTTGGCTATCCATCACAAACCAGTTGTACTCCAAAATCATTTGAGGGAAGAAGTAATTCTATCCTTGAAAATTCTTTTTTTTTTAATTTTGGGAGGAGCATAAACTTTCCGCTTCATAAGAGACCTTTTAGTACATATAGTTTGAATCTTTTCAAGAAGGGATCTCTTTGGAAGCTTTTCAAATTCAAATCCCTTTGAAGGACATTTAGAAAGACTCAAGGATGGCATATCAAGTGATGCCATAGAAAGAGAGCAAAGCCATCTAGAATCCACTCCTATCTTCTCCCTTTCTATGCCCACATTAGATATGAAATTCGAACCCATCTTTAAACCCATCCTTGATCCCTATGAATCTTCCTATGCTCTTTCTCATGTTGACCTTAGAAATCCACTGAGACATCTAAAGCATAGGATTCATCAAGACCATAAGGAGGATCGAGAAGAGCAACATCAATGGCAAAAGAGCATTAAAAACCTATGTGCTATTTCCATTGAATGTATAGGCGAGTCCTTATATGAGACTTACTCAAGAGGCAATACAAGGGAAATTTTGAACATTTATGCTGAATCACCCTTAGAAGTTGAAAATGATGGAGACTTCAATGAACAAGGAAGCTACTTTATAAAAATCCTATCAAGTCCTTGCTCGTATAAGAAATCTCCTGATTCACTTAGTCTCTCTAACATTGCCCCACACGAGATCTTCAACCCCCTTATGCTCCTTGTTCCTAAATATTTTGAAAGGGTAGTTGTAGACACATATGTTTATCATAAACATTGCAGATCTCATTGTGTTGAATCTTGAGATTAGTACACATAAACTAGTGCTAGAGAGGAAACCACTTTGTCAATTCATATCCTGAAGGTTCCCCAAGGATAAGCTTAGTGTTCTAAAACAAGCACAGTTCAGAACATGACATGAGTATTCACCTTTCTGCTGTGCTGCCCTTGTGAAATGAGCATAGAGTTATAATTGTGAAAATATTCCTTCGGGTATTCTTGTCACTAACCATTCCAGGTTGGAGCAAAAAGATTGAAGGAACAACAAATACAAGGTATGTCCAACCAATCATTATGCAACATTGAATTACATTCATCCAATCTTAACTTTTGCAAAATTCAAGCTTGGGGGAATATACTTCTATAATACATCTTTGGCCATGTTGCTACATTATCGTGATTGTCCCTACCTTTAAGACATGCTCAATTTGCTAAACAACAATCATGCTCTTTTATCACTATTTTAGTGAATCTCTATAATGCTTTCATGCTACCCTTGTCTACCCTAGTAAGTGTTGGTTTGGAAGTACTGCACATACTTCTATTGGCTTTTAAATTAAGCGTGGTGCTTAGGTTAAACAGCCTTCCTTAATCTGATTAGACATGGAGTCTAGTTTGGTTATTGAACTAAAAACTGCTAGTAAAGACAATGGTATATTTTGTTAGACTAACCCTAATAGAGAAACTCTAAAATTCAAAATGGAAAAGTCCTGAGATGAACTCATACTAGAGATGAAGAGAGACTGAATAATCTTGCACAAGGGAGACATAACTCATTCATAGCCAAAGAGAAAGAAGAAGAGTGCCACAAAGCATGATCCACAATCAAAGCACTCACGCCATGGAAGCAGGTGAATAAATCTCCATCATGCCACTTTAAGACAAAGACCATCGTGGAGGATTTCGAGTTGCAGTTGCATTCTCTTGTCAATTATTAATCATTGAGAATCAAGAAAGATTGACAAGAGCAGGGCACGCAACAATCTGCACCCTCACTAGATTGAGAAGCTGATGCATAAGGAAGGAAGGCCAACTACTTTAGATGATCCAATCATGACCTTCCTCCTATCATGCTCTCATCGCTCTACATGCTGGTTTGCAATCTCTCAATTAACTATTGCTTTATTTCTATAAGTTTGAGTAATGCCTACATACGATAATCAAATATAAGATAAAATCAATCCTCTAGAAAAGAAGTAATAGTGAATGTTTCTATGCTAGTATGTTCAAATAAATTCTTCTATAGCATAGAAACTGACCCTTAGCTTTGTGACAATAATGCCCCTATCATTACTTGTATACTCCTTCGGGTATGTGTGTCCACTAATGATTCGCAGGAATAAAACAATAAGAAGAGCTAACGGTCCAAGCATAAATTGAAGAGAGAACGAAATATGGCATTACTAAATAAGGAGTGCAACAAAGAAGACATTGGCGCATGAACAAAAGAATAAGAACGACCAACGAAGAAAAGCTTCCACAAGGTGTTATAGTGCCAGCACCGCTCCAACATTAAAGGTAACATCCTAAGGTTAGTGATCATCACATTAAAATTCTTTTCTTGATACTGGTACACACATAAATAGAGAACCAACCATGTTTGAGTTACAACCTCATTTGACCCAATCTAATTAACTCAACGTGCTTAGTTCTCTAATTTTTGTTCATGTCACCACTTTCTTGATCTTATAATCTTAACTCAATGATCTAAAATGATTGCACATCTTTTCTTTGGAAGTTGATAGTCATAATCATGAAATCATTACACAATATGCATAGATAGACTAGCCTTTCATAAGGTTAAGAAATTTGATCTGCCCAATTGATTTAATGCTACATTCATCCTTATTGTTTGATCATATTAGCCATGTCAAGTTCAAGCAAAACATATAAACATCAAATTTATCTTGCTCAATATGCCTAAGGTTAGAGAAGAATAAACTTTTGGTTCTGTTGATGTTTTTCCACCAACAGAGCCCATGCACTTGATCTCTGCCTTGTCTGATTGTCTCTATGAGTAGGACCCACTTTGAACACAATAGTAGAGGAGCTTGTCAACTCCCCAAGAATTCTATAAGTGAAGATCCTGGACCTACGAACATGTACAAAGATGATGCCAGTTTCCACAACTAGTACTTTATTTTAAACTGCTGGAAGAGCAAGGAACATGGGTGACACCATCTCAAGAGGTGCAAGCTATCAAGGTCTCTACTATGGGACCAGATGGTGCACCTACAGAATGAACATGGTAAGAGGTCCTGTTTAGAGGACCTAAAAACACTAAACCTGTGTCAAAAGGTAAAATCGGTAGTTATCCATATTTATCCTTTTTCAGCATTGCATCAGTTTCTCTTTTCACATAGTTACTTTTCAGCAGTTGCATAATCATTCTCCTTTTAGCATGTTTACTTTTCTGCATTAGCATTGCATTAGAAAATAAAATAAATATATGGTTGCTTTGTTGCATCATAAATAATAAGCCCCATGTGAATAATTTTGGCATGGACCCATAGGAATATTTACTGTGGTGGCATAAAATAAAAATAAATATGCATTCATCTTGTTAGACTTTCTCTGTATTATAAAAATATAAAAAGTATTTGAGGGAAATCCTATTGAAACTCTACTTAAAAGAATCAAGAACAATCTTAAAAACTCTGGACAATTAAGGCTTGAGTGGCCAACTACTAACGCTTAATCTATTCCACAAGTTTTGTTGTCTATTTGAGTTCCACGGGATTTGAAGGACCAAGAAGAGCCAAAGCAAGTGGATGTTCTATCCACTGGTGGAGCACTGTCTCAATAATTATCAACATCAATTAATGCTCCACTAGAGGAGGAAGAACATCCCCGCTGCTAGTCTGCTACTTCATAAGATTGAACGACTAAGTCAACATCCAGCTTGGAGGAAAGCACCCCCATGTATCCAGCTAAGTATTTTCTTCTCTCAGTTTCACCTTAATCTTTATGAGTTTTTTTATTTAGTAATAATAATGTTCTAAAATAATAGAAACAAAATAAAAAGGGTGTGTCTAGTTTGCTTGTCTTTGTTCTTAAAGAAGTTGTTAATAAAAGAAGAATCTCGAATAATCTCTTGTATGGAAAAGATGAATAGTTGATCTACCGTAATTCCTTTTAAGTACCTAGTTTTTAATCTCGAACTCTCCTGAGTTTTTGATACAGTTGTTTTGATCTAAGATTTGCTCTAAACATGAAACTCGTGGGTAGCGAATGCTTAATCTAAGTCTTGGTAGTTGGCGGATAGGATATGGGAAGGTTTTGAGCTGCTATTTATCATGCTCCTAGAGATACTACAGTTCTGGAGAATTTATCTTTGAAAATTAAAAATCCTACATGATGAGTTCCTGTATGACAAGAGTTTAATCCTACCACAACCATATATACATGCTTATTAGATTAGGAAAGACTTTCACTTGTTAGCTTAGCTGCTTGTAAGCATTGAGTGTGGTCAGTCTGTGTTGATCCTAAGGGATTAGTCATGCGGTTAAAATCAAGATCCACGTACACTCCACCCATATATGCTGCTTCTACCCTAGAAGTACGCATCCACATACTTTCCATTTAGACACATCCCATAATTGTTCTACGCCTATACTGGGAGTGAGCATAAAAATTTTCTTTCATTCATTGCTAGCCCTTTTGTTATCCAATAAAGGTCCAAACATCCCTTTGTTACTACCTCCATCCATATTTCCAAAAGAGACTTGGGTGCCCCATTTAAAAAAAGAAGAAAGAGAGAAAAAGAAAAAGAAAAAGAAAAAGAAAAAGAAAAGTAAGAGGACAAATGTCCCAACATAGAGGAATTTTGAGCAGTCCAAGTTCTCCCCAAAGTCTTCAAAGTTCAAAGAAGAGGTATGTGTTTCTTCAAATGAGCAAAAGTAGAAATAGATATTCACAATTTTTCCTCTACCCCTTCATTTCCACTTACACCCACCATCATTACCACTATATATACATATCCACTCAGTCCATATTTAGGATCACACACATGCACATCTTGATTTGACTGTATGGCCGAACTTGTCCCTCTGGATCCATGTGTCTGACTATGCAATAAATGTTTGCAAGTATGGATTCCTCGTCTCCCACCTATGAGCTCCAGATAGACCTATTAGAAGTAGGGTGAGAGAGAAGGTATAATGTTACTATGCCTTATGCCAAAAATACCATATATTTTGAGAGAAGAGAGAAGGCATACACCATTAGTGCCTTGGTAAGGATCCACAAATACTACAAAAGAGAGACTTGAGAGGGTCATACACAGAAATCTCTGAGTTTTATTTGAAAACCCTACAAAACTCCAGAATAATAGTTGATCAAAGAGCTTGAGACATAGCGCTTGACTTAACCGTTCTGTCTTTCAACTGCTTAAGTCCCAAGTGACGGTTACAAGCCCCATGGTAAAAGGTAATATGGGTAAGTTTGAAGTCAGAATAGTTCACTCTAATCTAAAAGAGAGTTCTTGTGTTGAACGCATGTGTACTTTTGAGGCGTGAAAGCATTGTAGCAACTCTTGATCCATCACTGAGTTTATCTTTGCTCGGGGACGAGCAAAGGGTAAGCTTGGGGGAGTTTGTTGATGGTAGATAAGTATCATTTTTAACCGTTAACATAGCATGAGAAATGATCTAAATATAAATACTATCTAGATATAGGGGTTACACTGACAGAATTCCACGAGTTTTGGAGAATGATTATTTCTGCAGGGGGTCAGCTGAAAAGAACCAAGGATGGCCTACATGTCAGGTTTACATAGAGACAAAAGGGCTACGCACAACTTTTCTGTAATCTAGAAGGTACGAGAAGACTCTAGAAACAAATGAGAGGCGAAACGGACTCGGAAGTGGGCGCCCGCCCCACCTCCTTGGGCGCCCGCCCTGCCCTGGAGGCCAATCACCTTCCACCTCCTGGATTATGCCTCCACCGCCTTTGAGGATCAATCATAATCGTAGATCAAGGTCGATTTGATCCGAGGGCTGTGGTGCTTTCTAGAAGGCTATATAAGCAAGGCCCCTGGCCCCTGGAGGAGCAATCCCATGAAACCCTAATTCATTATTTCTAGTTGAGATTAGCTGAGAGGGGTCCCTTAAATGGATCTGTCTCTTAGGGCACATATAAGAGAGATTAGCTTTATAGTCTACATGTGAGATTAAAGTTCTTCTTCTAGATTGAAAGAGTTAGAGTGGAGGGATGAGTTGGAGGAAGTCCGGTATGTCGGTGTCTCCTCTCCGGCTTGTACCTGCGGGATCAAGTCTCCTAACCCGAGGCTTGGTTCTATGATTTTTCGGTAATTCAACTTTCAATACTAAGTAAGTACGTTGTTATTATTGTTCAATGGTTTGTGAGTTTACTTTATTCTCTTTCGTGGTAGAGGGTAAGGTAATCATAAGTAGTGTAAGTGTGGTGCTTAGGCTAGAGATACTCGTGGATATCCCCTATCTGGCCGGATCCGTGGTAGTAGCGCGGGACATGACAATCCCGTTGTTACCTTTGTACCCCACGTCCCGTTAGAAGGTTTGGTAGGATTTAATGTCCTGGTTAAGCAACCTCTGTGGTGTCTCTTTTCCATCGGTATGTCCCCATAGACCAATAGTTTCATAGCTTACCATAGGTTGGAACCACACTATCGTCGTAGTTTTCTCTAATCGTTTATATCTTCGCTATCTTGTAGTGTGGCCCAGGGTTAAGTATAAATTTAGGTTAGCCTTTGCACGCTTTCTCCTTACGGATAAACAAATGCGATACTCTGGAAATCTCTCAGGTGAAATGCTCATCGATATTCATGCGCTTGCGGACCCCTTTTCTATGTGCGTTAATAAATATAACAGCTGCGCCCGGTGGAGCTACAGCTGCGGCTGCGCCCCCTCTTCTTGTTGTTGCGTCGTCGTGTACCTTTGCGCGGCGGTGCCCAACGGTGCGGAGCACGACGCAACGCGAGGGGCGGCACGAGACGGTGGTGCCCAAGTTTGCGTCGAGGAACCTTTGACCGTGAGCTGGATAGAGCGTGGGCTTAGTTTTTGGACCGTACGTTGGGCCGGATTGGGAGGCGATGAGCGCATTTTTTCATAGTCTATTTATTTATTGTGTTAATTTTTTTATAATATAGCAACACACAATTCTTCATAGTTCAGACTTGAGAACGCAACACAGCAAAAGCCTCTCCTTGAGCCTCTCCTAATTTTTAAAGGCATGAAAGAGATAGAGGAGGGGCTTTAGAGGTTGAAGATGAGTTAAACCCTTTCTTCTATGAATTCCTAGATCCGCCACTGACGCCGGGAGGCCGGCGCCGCGGCCCCTGCCTCCCAGGAGGTAGGCGTCGAGCGCGCCGTTGTCCATGTACTCGTAAACCAGCGCGCACACGACGTCGTCGAAGCAAAAGCCGAAGAGCCTGACGAGGTTGACGTGGTACGTGCGCCCGATGGTTCCCACCTCCGCCATGAACTGCTCCTCCTGGGACCTCTGCGCGAGGCTACGGTCGAAGACCTTGACCGCCACGGGGAGGCCGTTGGGGAGCACGCCCTTGTACACCGTGCCGAAGCCGCCAGCGCCGAGCCGGGTCGTGTAGTTGCGCGTGAAGCCAGCGAGCTGCAGCGACGTGAACCTGAAGGGCTTCTCGTGCCTGATCTCCAACAGGAATTTCTCGATGGTGGCGTGCCTGATCTGCTGGTCCGACACCGCCGCGTAGCTCTGCGCGACGCCGCCAGCGCATGCCTCGGCCCGTCTGTAGGCGCAGACAATTATCGCGGCGACGATAATGACGAAAATGATGGTGCCAATCGCTGAAAGAGAGGCGATCAAAACGAGGCTAAGCATTATCTGTCATCCGGCAACAGACGTCGCATGGACAGCTGCTTACTCACCGATGACAGCGTTCGACATCGATCTTTGTCGGCCGGCGTTTCACCTGCTAGCTTGAGTTCAAAGCAGATTTGCATGGAATGGAAGAGGACACGGGAAGCTTGGACGAGAATGAGTACGGCGAAATATGGTAGTAGGCATTTGAGCATTAATAGGCCTGGACAGTGTAGAGGGCAAAGGCCCATAGTCAAATATGCCAACAACGTCTGTCACTGTCGTCGACCATGGAGTCTTCGTCGATCAACGCGTTCACAGAGTCGCTGACCAAGTCTTTTTCTTTCTTTTCAAGACCACGGGTTTAGACTAAAGCCACGTATTTGAACAGCTGGCTTGAAGATGAGGCAGCATGAAGCGCGCGTACGGCTAGTACCTTTTACAGTGCGGTAATGACGCACCGGACCCGTGCCGAACTCGCTCCACCTGTGCCGCACGCCGCCTCTACCCTCCTCCTTATCCATTCCTCGACCCCTCACTTTCGCAGGCTGCAATGTTCGCGCCCTCCCATTCTACTGCTGCCTCGCCCGTCCGCTAGGACAGACGCCGCGCGCCGCCCGCCAACTCGGTGCCGCCCCGCCCACCCATCGGAGCTCCCTCCCTCCCTCCCTCACCCTCCGCGGCCTTCATTGCTATCCCGCGCCCTCAGCGATCTGGCTCCCGCTCCTCCCACCAGAGACAAGGACGACAGCGGTGGCTCTGACGAGGTAGATCAGTCCTCCTCTAGGTCTGAGCCGTGTCCTCCTCCTCTCGATCTGAGGGGCATGACTGTGACTAGGATTCCGGCGAACTCTGGGGTCCTATTCCCTCCTCCCTCCGGCGAGCTCGAAGATGATGAGCCAGGGGTTGAAGCAGCCTACACCTCAAACCCATCCTCTTGCTGTTTTTGTACGTTCTTTGTTGTTTCTCCGTGTTACAAGGGGATTTTTGGATGTTGCAATAGATGATTTTCGAATATTGCAATAGGTTGATTCATGTGTTGCAGAAAAGGAATTCTAATGTTGGGATTTGTATGTTTTCCCCTAATGTTGCAACAGATGATTTTAATTGTTGAGATTACCTTTTTTCAATGCTGCATCAATGACAAGTGATTTGAGATGTTTTCATTTCCATGTTTCATGTTTGATTTTGCGATGTTGCAGTACTACTGTTTGAGATGTTGCAGTACACATTTTTTGATGTTGCACTACATAGTTTACATAATTTGTGATGTTGCACTTGAAAGTGTTTCGTGCTCTTGGGACAGGGGGCGCGGTGGGGGAACGAGGACAAGGGCGTGGTGGGGAATAGGGCGCGGTGAGGGACACAGGGCGTGGCGCGGATGGCGGCGCGTCAGGGGGACGAGACACGCATGAGTGGCGTGGGATGGGCCGCCGCGATGGGCGCGGGAGCGGACGCTCCTGTCCGGATTTGGTTCGCTCGTATTATTCATGTCCAGATTGAATCGAATCTTTATGCTGAACACCCCCGAGGTTCGTCCGGACAGGTGCTCGCGCCGAACGTCCGGGCGCTAGTCTGCAAGACACTTCCTCCATCTCAAATAGAAAATAATTCTAGTTTCGTATTGTATCAAATTAAACTATCGACAGTTCGCAAATTAAACTATCCAGATTTATTAAGATGCGTATCAATATTTATGAATTATGTGTAAATATGGTTCACAATGAATCTAACCATTCTCATTCGGTATCATAATACTTACACTTTTAAGTATAAGCTTGATCAAACTTGACATTAATTGACTTCAAACAAAAACTAGTGCATTTTTTTTGAACAGAATAAGTACATAGATATCCCTCTTTCTTACATTCAAAATTGTCAATCTGGATATTCAGGTTGAAATAATTGGTGGTGGAGCCGTTAGCCCAAGGCCAATATCTAGAGTACGGGCCTAAGACCAAGAGGGGGTTGGTCTAAGCCAAGTCTTAACACCTGGAGCCATGCGATCACCTCAAGGTAAACTGCTCGGTGAAGCTGAATCTCTCTGCTTGATTATGTTGAGTCTTGAGTGATTCTACTCGATTCGCAATTGCTGTCAACCTTCTAGGCCTGGTGCACACCGATGTTCTGTCAGTTCTGAAGCAAAGACGACAGCGATGCAGGCCGGAGCCTCACTGCGTCAGACTCGGATCGAGCATGTTTCCCTGAGGAAGCAGGTGCTCAAGAGCATAACACCAGAAGGTGCGTAACCTCAGTGGGCCGGCTCAGTATCAAAGTTCAGCCTCAGTGCAGCCCATGTTTCATTGCAGCCGTACTAGAACTGTGAAGCCCAATGGCGTGCGTTGATAAATGTTTTGGGCTTTTAGCCCAATTGGCATGGGCGCCCGGCCTGATGCCACAGCCAGCTGCAGCAAAGTTTGGGTTCAGGGACCACATATACGCAGAAACAGAAGTGGACGTGCATTCGTAGGCACTGAGAGTCCGAGACACATTTTTCCTACGAACGCAGGTAGCACATACGTAGCATAAAGCAGTGTTACATACGGAGAATATGGGCATGTTTGGTTCGTGCTTGATCGACAGGAGGCATCCCCAGGCGTTCGATTTCGATCGCCTTGTGCTGGGATCGCTGCCTGACCAGCGAGCTGCTTCCTATATAGAGAGCTTGAACAATGCTTGTTGATCGAGTTACATAATAATTGGAGTAATAACACACAAAACTCAGATAACCATACATGGCTCTTGCACCTAAATGAGGAGGACGACACGACTTACAAATTGATCATTGAAATACTACCTTATTACTGACGCTTGCAAGGCGTGAATGAGAGAAAATTGGAACGCATTATACTTTTCAAAACATGCTTTTGCGCGGCATATAGTACTTGGGAGTAGCTACATATACTGCAGATGGATGCATGCATGGTTCCAGTAAGAACAGTACCACTTTGCTCGCATCCATGGGCGCGACAACGCCTTCATTCAGCAGCTATAGATAGCTGCCTACCTAGCCATGGACGATCTTCCTAAACCTGCGGAGCTTCCAGGTGTCGGAGCGCGACCCCGGCACGCCCCACACCAGGCAGTCGTACTGCGCGGTGCTCCCGCCGTCGTCGGGCCTGGCGGCCACCACCACGAGGCGGAAGTTGGTGCCGCCGCCCACGGCCTGCTCCGTCTGCCCCCGCACCACGCCCACGTACGCCAGGTCCCTGTGGTGCGCCAGGCCGTACACCAGCACCGCGAACTGCGCCACCTGCTTGATCACCAGCTCGTTCACGTCCAGGACGGGCACCCACGCGGCCTGCGACGCCGACGCGACGATGAGAAGCGCGGCGGCGAGCAGGGGCAGCACCGGCGATCTCATGGTGCTATAGATGTAGTGACGAGCGAGCGTGAGGCTTTAGTTTCTGTCGTTACAACGGCCGTTACCGGGACGAGTTCTTCTACTGTCGTTATAAGTGCAGGAAAGGGATGTCGCAATGCGTCCATCTGACGTAAAATGCGTGGATGCATGAGGCCGTGATGATGATCATCGTCGGACGTAAAATGTTCTTGGTGCGTGCGTGCGTATTGGAACTTGAATTGGTTTTACATATATTGCGTAGAGGCTGGAAAGGCACGTTGGGGGAAGCAGTCCATATGATCGGCCCTGCTGCCGGAGTAGCTTCTTCCCTGATCTCCTGCGCCGGCCGCCGCGCCTAGCTTGATATGGGTATCGGATTGGGCGCGATGCTCCGGCCCCCGTACGTAGCACACCGCGTTGGCCCGTTGGATCATGGTCCGGTGCCGCGCACGCACTAAAACACGGCCCCTTGCCCCCTTGCTGCACACCGTCTACGCCGTTTACGCGCCACGCGCATGCTCAGTGCCCACCCACGCCACCGGACCCAAAGTTAGAAGCTACAGTAGCATCATTTCGATCAACCTTTGTAGTGAAGTATCGTAGCCCTTGATATTGAATCGGACTTGTTAGCGCTCAGATGTCTGGTCCGGGCACGCATGTACCCACACAGGAGTGAATGAGCACTTAGCGCGTCGGGTTCGCGAGGGAGCGCCCCAGCAATGTGCCCGTGCTGCCCCGGATGTCGTCCATGCCACCTCATACGTCGTCTATGTTGTCAACCACTTCCCACGCGCATTCCATATGCAACATCCGATCTACAGTTGCAATATAAAAAAAGACATATGAAACACTTAAAATAAACGTCTAAAACACTTGCAAAAACGTCCGAGTAACATTTGAAAACCATTGCAAACATATGCAACATTCAGATAAAACACTTATAAACATACGTATGAAACACCTAAAAACACATGAAACATATGCTTGCAACATGCATGTATATGCAACATCTAGATCTACTTTTACAACATCCAAACAAAAGCACTTGCAACATTTATCTGGAACAGATCAAACATTTGGAACATACACTTAAAATATACATGTATACCCCATTACAACATGTAAAGCATCGCGATCTACTTTTGCAACATCGATATACAACATTTGCAACATACCTCAAAAACACTTGAAATATACTATTGTAACATGTGCTTTAGCGTAGCATCTGCTTGTTACTTAGACGAATGGAGGCTCGTCAACGCGGAGCTCGATGCCGGTGCAGAACTCGAAGCCGCGGGGTGGCGCGAAGGTCGCCAGTGTGGAGCTCGTCGACGGCACGGACCTCAGCAGGGGCAAGGGAGCGCGGCCGCGAAGGAAGGTACGAGTCCGAGAGCGAGTTAGTGAGCGCCTAGTGCATCGGGCTCGCCGTGCGCGATGCAGGCGGGTGGCGAGGGCATGAGCAGGGGCGGCACAGGCGAGTGCGGGTCCGCCCCACGAGCAGAGCGAGCATGCGATGCGGGCGGGGGTGGCGGGGGTGAGTGCGAGGTCCGTTCAAATGGACATACGCCCTATAAGGAGCGTTTCCGTATTGAATTGGTAAATGCATACATCATGCATCCTGATTTGTCTTTTTAGGAACTTGCTATGTTTCATATGGTTGCCGTTCCAAAATAGAGGTCCTTTTGTTAGATTAATTGGGCTTGGTCCATATCTACTCTAGCAATTAAGCAAAGAATTCTAAAGGCCCCACAATTAGTGCTAAGTGGGAGTTGGATTAGTAACATATATAGGAAACATGCTACGAAGGTGCTCAACGTTAAGAAGGAGAGTTGGGAGGCCAAAAGCGCAGGGCGCCGTACTTGTGTCGTGCCATGTCGTGCCATGGCATGTGGCCATGGCCACGGCCAGATGGCCAATGCAATGGTCAGCAAAGGGCACAAAGGATAAATGAGTGGGCGTAGAAGGGTAGATCTACGGCCTCCTTAAAGGCAGCAAAGTTACTGTTCTACCCTCCTGAAACCCGTCTAGGTTCATCCCCTCTAGCTTGTAACATCCTTAAAGGCAACTCATCCTTCCAAGAAAAGCTAATTCCTTCTTCCTCACTCTCTTCACTGGTGTTCTTGAGCTGCTCTCTGCGATAACCGGCCTGCGCGCATAAGGGGCTTGGGCGAGCAGGACTCCGAAGCTCCATCCGCTTGTGTACCTACATAGGTAGGCGGGCGATCAAGTTTTTGGGGAGCGCATCCACGCAACTGTTCTTCGTCCATTCCAGAGACCTCAACTCAATCTAGCAATGGTGCTCTTCCTTGAGCGAACGACTACTTTGACAACAGCTCGCGGGACTGCACTGCATACCTCTTTCTGCGTCGAGCCCAGATCGATTATATCGAGCAGGCTATATGATCAAGTCTGATGATGATGGTAATAGTGTTCCCCTGCCTCCGGCTCATGTTCCACTCAAGGGTGCAAACTAAACTCATCTCTAGCACATTTGGCTAAGTGTGTTATGAGAGCATCTCCAGCAATGCTACCTAAAACACACCCCCTACTTCTCTATTTAGGGTGCTACCTATTTTCATACTACCTATATTTCGTGGTTTGCTCCAGCAGCACTACCTAAAATAGGCTACCTAAACTCATCCCAGCACAGAATGACATGTGGGTCCCATCACAGAAAAAAGTAGGGAGAGTGGAGTAGGGGGCCAACAGAAGTAGGGGGTTTGGGGGAGAAAGTAGGGGGGCAACAGAAGTAGGAGGTGTAGTAGGGGGCCTGCTGGAGTTGATTTTTTAGACTCCACTACCTAAATCTGGAGTAGGGGGTCAAGTAGGGGGTCCTGCTGGAGATGCTCTGAGTCTATTGTTGACAACTATTACTTGGTTCAGTAGCACATCTGCATATGCAATTAGAGGATTGCTCATGCTCATATATATCATGATGTATGTGATGTCTTGTTTCTAGATTAAAGCATGTCATAAAATGACTAAATACTCAACAGTCAAAAAACTTGATAGGTCTTTTTCAGCTGCTAGCTTTGCTGCGTTAAAACCACACTCCCTACAAGATGGTTCCAACTATTACTACTATGGACTGTGAGCTTTGATCAAGGGAAATTGCACTAATCCTGCTCTCTTTGCTGAGGAAGACAGCAGGTTCAATGAGACATATAACTTGTTCAAATTAAAGGTGCCTACAGTGCCGTCATGCTCGAGCCGTGCTTGCACTCGGCCGCACCTTGCCCTCGCCTGGGCACGCTGCAGCGCACACACCTGGCCACGCCTAGGCCATGCTGCCATGCTTCTCCAGGAGGGAAAGGGGTCGGGTAGAGAGGATGGTGCTGAAGATTGGAGAGGAGGGAGTGGAGATTCGAGAAGAGAAGGCCTTGTTCGACCGAGTGAAGGGATAGAGTAGAGAGGCAGAGGGGGCTAGGGTTTTCTCACCCCTTTATATATCTAACGTTGGTAGTTGGCTCAAACGGATTGTTGGACTGAGCCTCGATTTTCAGTAAGAAGTTCGCTTCAGAAAATATGCTCCATTTTTAGATAGGGTCCTCTTATGAGGCCCACCTCGATCTATTAAAGGATTTTTGGAGACAATATTGTATCCGAAAATGAGTCATTCGCTTTTGAAATTGGTGGCCACTTTTGGAGACTAACTCACTTTTTGCTCGTCTCTGTTAAGCAAACACTTTGTCTCACAAAATAGTTTTCATAGCAGTGCTATAAAATAAGCATCAATATATGATATGGTGATAAGAATATTGAACTCCGAGATAATATTGATTGTAACAAAATGCAGTCATCACGAGTCATTTTCCAAATAGACATATTCCTAAATCCTAATCATACAAGAAAAGCACAAACATACATTATCCATACTCCATCAGGTTTCGGTTCCAATTTATAGGTTATTTGTTGGCTTTTGTAGATACATAACTATGTATCTAGACACATCATATATCTAAATGCACAATAGCAAAAACTATGTCTAGAAAATCAAAACGACCCAGAGGGCGGTAAGTAGGTATGCACCGGCATGCGCGTACGTGGGTTTGTCTGAAGGATAATGCTGGACTCAAGTAATAATAGTGGTAAAACTCTTATTAAAAGGCAGCTTATTATGCGCTTAAGAAAATGCTAGCTTGTAGTAACTCGCAGAAGAGAATGAAGAGGATGCCTCGACCGATGATTGAACGATGAGCTAGCAGCTATGCTGCCTGCGTGTATGGCACGAAGCTAAGCAGCACCCATGTCGTGGAGCGCGACCCGGGCTTGCCCCGCACGACGCACTGGTACAGCGCTGTGCTCCCGGTGTCTGTGTTCTTCACATTCAGCACGAGCCGGTAGTCGGTAATGCCGTTGCCTACCGGCTGTGTCTCGCCTCGCACCACGATCACCAGCCGCAGGGGCAGGTGCCTGCGGGGGTCGGCGTTGCTGTAGACGATCACGGCGAAGTTGCCCACCTGCTTGACCACCAGGGTCGACCCCGGGTTGGCGATCGGCGTCCAGACCGCGTCGGCCCCGTCGGGGAACGCGACGACGGCGACGAGCGCGGCCACGAGCAGTGGGAGCAGCGACCTCATGGCTTAGCTAGCTGGTGTGTAGCCTAGCTATAGCACTAGGAACTAAATACACTAGCCGCGCTCGGGCGCCGCCGGCTTGGTTGCTTTCTCGTCTCGTGCGAACTGAGTGAGCTACGTGCTTGGCCGACGTTGACATGCACGGCGAGGAACGCAGTGGTCTTTATAGGCAGGTAAAGCGCAAAGCGACGACGCGTCCGTCTGAAGCGAGGATCGACGCCGACGCGCGCGGCCTGCAGGGAGAAGACAGGGTTGCAGAATTGCAGGCCGGGCCGGGGTCACTCCAATGTATTGTCAGTTTGTGCGCGAGCGTTGTTTACCATTGCCCATGCAATATGCATATATGCGTGCGTGCTTCAGATTGCAAAGCATTGACGTCTTGACGCGGCCTCGAGATCGCGAGCTAGGACGCGGTGAGATCCTCAGATCCAATTTAGTTTGCTTCAAGGAGCTGGTGTTTCTTAGGCGCACGTTTCAAGCTTGAGATGCTCGTCAGTCGTCGTCAGTTTGGCTCGTTTTTTACGTTTTGCCGTGTGGTTTGGTAGGGTTCAGAACCGAGCAAAGTCCACTCTTCGTGGCAGCAGCCAGCAGGCAAGTCAAGTCAATTTGGAGTCAGCATGTGTTGCCGACTTGCCGTACTAGCAACTCATTTTCTAGTGGCTGCCTCGATGCCACTACTGCACATCTACCTGAAAAAAAGGGGCCAATGAGACCTTGCTTGTCGTTTGTAAAATTGTACAGTACGAGGAAGAAGACAGCTGTTTATGCTCCAAATCTTGGGACGACTTTGATCGTGGCTACCATTACAAGTACGTTTAATTACAATCACCAAGGCAAATGCATGCAAGTTGCTAATACAAATTACTAGCATTCAAAGCTCAGTCAACTCAACGGTGTCTTGTTGTTTAGTTGGTTACACTTTACTTGTGCTTTTCTCAACCATATATGTATATATAAATCTCCATTGCTTTGCTTAAAAATGATCAAATGGACTAAAGAAGAGTGCTAGTTGCCCAAAAAATACGGGCTTGGTATCTTCCATGAAGATCATGTGTGATCTTTGTAGCTTCCATTTGCATTGCGTCTTGATTCTTGAAATATACCCCCTCCATCCCAAATTATAAATCATTCCAGGAATCTTGTAGAGTCAAAACATCTCAACTTTGACCAAATTTATATGATAAGATAATAATATTTATGATACTAATTAAGTATCATTAGGTTCTTCATCAAGTATATTTTCATAGTATATGATGTCATAAGTCTTTGTAATTTTTTCTATAATTTTGGTCACACTTGAGATACTATGACTCTGTAAGATTCTCGGAATGATTTATAATTTGATGAGATGGAAGGAGTATATCCATAAACGTGTAATGTCCCCTTTTCTTTTCCTTTTGTGCGCTTTCCGGTGAAGAAAGCTACAACTAGTTTCGAGATTTATCTTCCATGCTAAACGTACGTAGTGATCATGAATCTTCACTGCTTACACTATATCTTCGTGTCGGTAAAGGATTTTCATGGACAAACTGTGGTCAACATGCACAGTGTGCCGACTTGTATATGTATGTGCCCAGTGTATAGACATGCATGGACTTAGTGGTTGATAAACCCAATCATTTAGAATAACATGTGTGCTTGATATGTTTACTGTTGAATTAGAACTTAGAGTAACATGATCTTAACTTAGCCTAAATATGATCACTAACTCATTTTAATACGAAAACTAATCTTAGATACTAACAAGAGCATGTGAACGTCATCTATGTCGCTGGACTTGATGTAGAAGTTGATGTAGATGAAGTAGATCTTAGTCTTTACCAAATTGGGACTTGATGCTCCTAGTTGGTGAAGAACGCGATGTAGATCTGCAACAGTACCTGGGCGTGGATAGATGGCCTTCCTAAACCCTCCGGCGCCTAATCGATCAGTTATGTGAATAGTCACGTGGATTAGAGACATAGCAACGCCAGGGCGCCTCTCTTATTTATAATCGTGTTGTGGGTCGGGGGGCCAAACCCTTAGAATTCTAAGGGTTGCCGCCAATTACGGCAATTCTTATTTAGTTGGAAATAAATGACGAGTAGGTGGACCAAAAGCTTAACGCTTAATTACTCTCGTAATTAAGTTCGGGGTTAGCCGAACCGATCACATTCCAACATTCTCCCACTTGATCGAACAGCTAATGCAATTATGCAACTAATGTTCGCTTTACGTTTATGTTCACACTCAGTACTACAGCAAAACCAGACCAATGCGTCGTCAGCAGCATTAATCGCCACTATGACTCCATTACTCATAGTTCATTATAATATCTTTTTAGAACGCTTATTACTTATTGGGAGTATATGGCCCTATTACCAGGAATCAAGTTAGAGACTCTACACTAAAACCCAAACTGATTTGCACGCTCATAAATGGGTAAGTGTTAAGACTCAAATAATCAAATATGCTAGCATCAGCTTAGTTCTTATTTTTCTCAAGATTAATAATCTGATCCTGAGTTCTTTCTTTCATAACATTTAATCAATGTGCTGGGCATCAACATTTGATGTTTTGTTACTAGAAACAATACGGCAACTCAACTGTAGGCATATAGCAGTATGTCAATACTCAATTTTGGGATAATATCTCTTAAGCCACACGGGTTGTCGTATTCATTCTTAAACATGCCACTAATTGAGCTCACCTTAATACTAATTATATTTTGAGCTTTCAATGAAATTATCCTTTTCTGCAAGAGTAGGTATAATCTAATTGTGCACTTTCTTATACATACTCAAGAGAATTGGCAATCGACTAATTTTTAATTCTTATAAGTGACATGATGATTCTTTTTTGCCTCATCAATATCTTAAAAAAATTAGCACCTTCTAGTGGATCTATTCTGGATTAATAAACTAATATTTTACCAAGTATCCTGATGCCAAGTCTAGACTAGTATAGACTTTGAGCAATCTTAAAGTTAATGACAGTCAAAGCATATGGAACGTCTTCCTCTTCAACTGTTACCAACATATTCTTAGAATATTTGGGATAATTAAACTTAATGCATTAAGCAATCTGCATTATGCGAGTAGACAGGCATGGCATTTCAAACTCTATCACTTATGCATTCACTTGATATGTTTTTCGTGATAATCCTAGTACTCATTTGGTCCTATATTGGTATATCTCAATAGCCAAAAACTCAGAGGTTTTACCAAAACATATCATATTAAAAATTTGGACAAGTAGAAAACTCTTATGTAACAATCCTATTGCCACGTAACTCAACTTCACCCATGTAGAGTATTAGGACAATAAACTTTTTCACCTTTTTCTATAAACATAATTGTCCACTTAGTGAAATTCTAAACCATAGTAGGCTATTTTCTTAGTTTAAATCTTTCAAAACTCCCTTTGAAGTCACGCATAGAATTGTAGACCCTTTTATAGCCTACTAGTTTGACTTCATCAGGAAACCTATTAACACCTACATTTTATATATACTTATGGACCTAAGCTCATAAAATTGCTTAGTTTAGAATAACAAAATTCCTCTTCTAATGTAACCATCTTATAGATTTATCATGGATCACAAGCAGATTAATAACAATAGAGGTTTACTTATGTGCCTACTTATCAACTAATGGTTGCTACATATATCTGTTGTGGCTTACTAATTGACTCCTAAAAATCCATAATAGAAATTGTAGTAATTTAAATGGAGGTATACTAGTGACTTATAATACAGACTGAGATATTTATGTCTTCTTGAGTCATTGATACAGAAAACTAAGTCCGTATCTCTCTAAGATTTAATTTTTCTCCTATGTGAATCCTCACCAACTCCCACTGATTTTTGCATTATCTAGGAACACATCATATCTTAACAATTTAGTGAAACAATTATAACAGTAGAAGCGCAATTCCTTGGACTTTGCTCCCATTAATTTCTGTGTTCTCTAGGAACATAATTAGGGTGCCATATGGACAACTCATTTACTTAGAATCTCATTTCTTATCCTTAGCTAGACTGTACTTATGTCTTGCTGAGGTTTTGCCTAGTAAAACTTTTATGGTCAAATATTCATCAATCAGAATTGACCAGAATGACAAACATAAGACATATAAGTCTCCAAAAACAAGCTCTATGAACAAGTCTTATCAGCGTTAGCCAGAATAAACTAGAACAAGAAACTTGGTGAACATGCAAACACTAATCAGCTTTGGCCAAAAATAGTGAAAGCAAGTTATACTTAATGTTGGATTGAGGGACAAAATTAGTATATTTTTTTATTTCTCAAGTCCCATGCTTTATAATCTTATTTGAATAGAGCATCTCTTTTCTGATGAGACAGTCCATTCTTCCCTTCGAAACGTGGCTTAAACAATAGTGACACAATTTTGACAAGGTGTCATCATCTTGACTAATGATTAACTTAAAGATAAAACTGACATAAAGAAAACTCATATTACAGGAAATAAATCTCATTGTCAATTAATAAGATAAATCATAATGAAATAAATTTGATGTATTCATAAACTCCAAACTCAAGAACATTTGTTCAAAATACAAAGTATCTCATACTAAGATGACATAAGCATCATTAAGAACTAAGTTTATCTAATGCGAAGCTCCAAGGCTCGACTTCTGTAAGGTCCTAAATGGCTAGATGGGGTGAATAGCCTATTTAAAAATCTACAAGCTTCACTAGACAAGTGAGTTAGTACAACAAACGGCGTAGCAATTCTAGCACTAGCTCACTAAGCTATGCAAGCCACTTATACAAGTCTAGTTCAAGGCTAAACACTGACCATACCAACAACTAACTCTACTCCTAATCAAGAACAAAATGACACAAGCTAGAGACAAAGAATAACAAGCTACACAACAAGCAAGGTAGATAAGTAAGCAAAGGAGTGAGCTAGAATTATTATACCGATGTTGATGAGTAGAGATATGTCCAATGAACCAATCAATCAACGCAATCATATACACAAGATCAAATCCTTGGCAAAGAGATGACACAAGAATTTTTTACCGAGGTTCACTTGCTTTCCGGCAAGCTAGTTCTCGTTGTGGCGATGCACCCGCTTGATGGATCACGAGCTAATTAGCTATCAAGAGTCAAATCCTCAGCGGGTGTCGCACATCCACTCATAAAATGGGGATCCTCCAAGACACGAGCTCCACTAGAGTAACCAATTCGCGAACTCCCACGGGGAAGGCTCAAGAACTCCTCACAATCACTTGGTGAGGCTCGAAACAATCTCCAATCACGAGCTCAACACCACCGTTGCTCCAAGCCGTCTAGGATGTCGGGAAATACCCAAGAGTAACAAGCAATCCATAGCCAACTCAATGGATCAAGTGCCACTAGATGCAACTCTCAAAGCAATGCACTTGAATCTCAATCTCACTATGATGCACAATCAAGCAAGGAGATGATTGGAAGGGGATGTGCTCAGCTCAAGAGTATGTTAGAGAGTCCAAATGTCCAAGAGAGAGATCTCCAAACTGGCCAAACGCATATTTATAAGCCACTTCAAAGAATACAGTTGTTAGGAACAAAGAAACTGCTCTGCGCGTGGCTGACCGGACGCGCAGGTCAGATCGACCGTACGTGGCCACAGCGTCCGGTCACGCCTGTGCGACTTCGCTGATGCTCGCCACGTGTCCCATTTTAAATTTCGTTCGTTTGATCTCTAACTCTCACGAAACGTTACATTCTTAGTCAAAGCATGACCAGACGTGACGCTAGAGTTGACCGGACGCGTTACACCCGACGTCCGGTTTGAGTTCAATAAGGGTCTAGAGAGCGATTTCGTCGACTGGACGCGTCCGATCGTGACTGACCGACGTGCCACCGCGTCCGATCAAACCTTCCCTCCGCGCTGCTCTCCTAGGTGCGTGACCAGATGCACCGGTCCCGTGAGTGATCGGACGCTCCGGTCACAAACCCTCGCACTGCGCCCCGCGTGCCTGCCAGTTGAACTGACCGGACGTGTCAGCCGCGTCCGATCTAGCGTCCGATCACGTGTCCGATCACCCCAGTGACTTTCTTTCGCCTCCGTTTTTTTACCTCCGGCGCAGTGGAAAATAGGCGTTTCACTTCCATAAAAGGAGTTAGCATCTCACTAGATCCTAAATGCATATGCTCAAAAATATGGACCTAGTAGCACTTGATTTATGAGAAGACCGTGATTGCCCCTATTGATAGTCGGCTATCAATCCTAAACCCGATCAATCACTTCTCTACTCATCTTTAGACCGGCAAAAGAGAATCCTATGATTATACCTTTGCCTTGATCATCTTATTCCTTGTCCATCACCTATGTGCATGTTCACCATCATCTTTATCTTCATGCACTTGCGATCTTATGGTCATCACCATCATGCTCCTTGCTCCTTCATCACATGTGATGCTACGTCTAACTCAATTCACTTGACACAATGGCATTAGCAACTTGATGTCATTAATTACCAAAACCAAACTTGGGCTTTCAACTTCATCTTTATTCCATCAATGGCTCCTTAGACTTTGCTCCCCTGGTTTGGCAAGACCTGAGGAAAAGTTAAGATATGCATTATTGCACCTTAGTTAATCTGTCATATGTTGGGGAAATATCTTAAGTAAAACTTATGAGACAACTTAGTTACCTGTCTTTCGAAGCCATTCTTATACTTAACATCAATTTGGTAACTTGCAAAATTTATAGGCTGTTGGAAATTTATGATCTTCAGCATGTTTGGTATGGTTTTCTGGCATAGAACTCATAAAGCAATTTACTATAAACTTACCGAACACATCTAATCCAAGTGCCTTCAATTCATAAGCCATATCAAACAAGCTTTTAATGTGGTTACCTAGACCACTTATCCCATCATAACAGGAACTAAGTAATTTATCAACAAGGAAAACCTTTTTAAAAATGTGCACTTATGGAGTCGTGAAGCTCCTTAGCACTTAACTCCCTGTTATCCTTTTCAGTAGGGAAAAAGTTTCTCATATCAAATGAGATTGAGTATCTTATAACCATTTTTGCAATCCTATCAGATTTCTCCTATTTTTCTAATTTGGTTGTGTACTCCTTCATTCTCTCGATATAGTAATCATAAATAGGAGAAGGAGCATGTGGTTTTTCCTCGTTAAGCGCATGATCAACGTTAAGCGCATGAGATTGAGTATCTTATAACCATTTTTGCAATCCTATCAGATTTCTCCTATTTTTCTAATTTGGTTGTGTACTCCTTCATTCTCTCGATATAGTAATCATAAATAGGAGAAGGACAGATGGAGAGAGTACTTCGACAAGCTGTTTAATGGGGAGAATGAGGGTCCTACCCTTGAGTTGGACGACCCATTTGACGATACCAACAGAAGCTTTGTGAGGAGAATTCAGGAGGCAGAGATCGGAGAGGCTTTGAAGAGGATGAAGGGAGGTAAAGCGATGGGCCCTGATGGTATCCCCATTGAGGTGTGGAGATACCTAGGCGCCAAAGCGATAGTATGGTTAACTAAGCTTTTTAACCTTATTTTTCGGTCTAACAAGATGCTTGAAGAATGGAGGAGAAGTATATTAGTACCTATCTTCAAGAACAAGGGAGATGTTCAAAGTTGTACTAACTACCGTGGGATTAAATTGATGAGCCATACGATGAAGCTCTGGGAGAGGGTTATCGAGCATCACCTAAGGAGAGTGACACATGTGACCCAAAATCAATTTGGGTTCATGCCTGGTAGGTCGACCATGGAGGCGATTTTTTTATTACGACAATTGATGGAGAGATATAGGGAGCAGAAGAAGGACTTGCACATGGTCTTTATTGACCTCGAGAAGGCATATGACAAAGTACCAAGAAATGTCATGTGGTGGGCCTTGGAAAAGCACAAAGTCCCAACTAAGTACGTTACCCTCATCAAGGATATGTACAGGGATGTGGTGACGTTTGTCCGAACATGTGATGGCGACACCAATGACTTTCCAATTAAAATAGGACTGCATCAGGGGTCAGCTTTGAGTCCTTATTTATTTGCTTTGGTGATGGATGAGGTCACAAGGGACATACAAGGTGGTATCCCTTGGTGTATGCTCTTTGCTGATGATGTGGTGCTAGTTGACGACAGTAGGGCAGGGGTTAATAGGAAGTTAGAACTATGGAGGCAAACGTTAGAGTCGAAAGGGTTCAGACTTAGTAGGACTAAGACCGAGTACATGAGGTGCGATTTCAGCGCGACTAGGCATGAGGAGGGAGACGTTAGCCTCGATGGGCAAGTGGTGGCCAAGAAGGATACTTTTCGGTATTTAGGGTCGATGCTACAAAAGGACGGAGACATTGATGAAGATGTTAGGCATAGAATTTCAGCCGACTGGTTGAAATGGCGTCAAGCTTCTGGCGTCCTCTGTGACAAAAGGGTGCCTCAGAAGCTGAAAGGTAAGTTCTATAGGACGGCGATTCGTCCGGCGATGTTATACGGTGCTGAGTGTTGGCCTACAAAAAGACGACATGTCCAGCAATTAAGTGTAGCAGAGATGCGTATGTTGCGTTGGTGTTGTGGGCACACAAGGAGGGATAGAGTCCGGAACAACGATATTCGGGATAGGGTTGGGGTGGCTCCAATTGAGGAGAAATTGATTCAACATCGGTTGAGATGGTTTGAACATGTCCAACGGAGGCCTCCTGAGGCGCCGGTGCGTAGTGAAGTTCTAAAGCGGGCCGATAATGTAAAGAGCGGTAGAGGTCGACCTAAACTAACTTGGGACGAGTCCGTTAAGAGAGATCTTAAGGAGTGGAATATCCCCACGGATTTAGCTATGGATAGGAGCGCTTGGAGATTGGCAATCAACGTGCCTGAACCGTGACCTCTTTTTGTCTTGTGCTCTTTTTGTCCCTTTATGTGTCTCCCTGTTTTCTCGTCTCTTTGGGGTTTCATCTCTAGCCTACCGCAACTTGCTTGGGACAAAAGGCTATGTTGTTGTTGTTGTAAGCGCATGATCAACGTCTAACTCCTTGACAATGACATGCACCTGATTATTCCAAGTAGGATAATTAGTGCTAATTAGGGGTCCTATGTTACTTATATAGTCTCCATAATTTTCTGAAAAAATTTAAAGCAAAATAATGTCTCAATTAGTAAGTTGTATATAAAATGTAATTAAAGCATGAAGTTAAAACAACGTTAGTCAGTATTAACAACATGCTTAAGGACTTTAGTTTGCATCACCATTAGGCAGAAACAAAATAAAATCCATCTTAATAACTCATAATTAAAATCAACATTGGTCAGAAATTAATTATGAGTAAATCTCCAGTTAAACTTCTCGTTGGTTTCATTCAACTAGAGACCATCTTTTTATACAGTGGTGGATATAATGTATATATAAATACTTATAATTTAATGCAAAATATTGCAGAACTGAATCTTAGAGTATTAATCTATCTATACTATAAAAGAGAGAAGGAATTGAAAAATACATGTTACCTGGAAATTCCTACCCACCCTATGTTTTAAACCTTAGATCATAGATCCAACGCATCTAATCCCCCGTCCTAACCTGACAAACGGGCCTGGCCGGAAAACTTTTAATTTTTTATGCGTGTTTATACATGTGGTTCCTTGGATTGCTATTTTTTTCCCACCAAAAAAATTACCCAACCCAGATATACCACAGGAACGTTGGTCTCCTCAATTGTTTTTTTCCAAAAAAAAACGTACCCGCCTATACAGAACGTCGGTCTCGCGCCGCCTCCGTCCAACTCTGTCGCCATGCCGGCCACTGCGATCTTCTTCCTGGCGACCCCATGATGTCACGCAGTCGCTCCTCCACCGCGCGTACCCGTCGGCTCATGGCAGCAAGGCCAATGGCAACGGCACCGCTGTCCGGGACAGTATACTTTCTTCACCATCCACGACGCGCACATCCCAGCCCGTGCGGACGGAGGTGCGCTGCCGGATCCATCCAGCAAGGACGCAGAATCCAGGTATGGTTGAGACAGTCCCAAATCCTCCTATTGGATCGATTTATTTATTCCGTCTCCTTGCAGGATGTAGCTCGAGAAGGTTTATCTGTGTCCTTATCCGATGCCTATGAATATGGATCTAAGTTGGCATATGTGATTACTCCTTCCACCAATTAAATCATTTGCCTCGGAGGCATGCATCTGCTCACATCTGGTGCTGGACCGGCGAAGTGATGCATCAGTGCTTTCGTATTCATTACCAGACTCTATTCGTGTTCATCAATGTTCAGGTACAGTAGGATCATCCTGGCGCTGTATTGTCTGTTACGTTTGCATGCGTGAGTACTGCACGAATGTTCAGATACGAATTAATATATGAAGCTTATTCCTAATATACATGCAAGAATACGTATACCTTAATGCTAAATTGCTTATTGGTATTACGTATTTCTGTCACCGTTCCAGGTGTTGGTCTCACCATCTGTTTTCATGGTGTGCTGCATTACATGATTTTTGCCTTTTTGGTCACCATCAGGAGTGGTTATGCTAGCAAGCAAGATGGCCTACTATTAGCTTGTCATATACCCGACCATAAATACTAATATATTTTCTTGAGTATATGCACATACTCTCCTAGATAGAGTATGTGTTCATACTCTTGCCGCCATATATACCAGCTATATAACCTTGTATTGTATATATGTATCAAATGCACCTCTGAGTATGTGTACCGTGTACGAATACTCTGTTACTCATACTAATATACGTGCTCCTAGAGTCAACATGTATGTACTTATACTCCCTATAAACATGTGTAGTTTCATACTCCTTATTATAAACATATATGAGGTTACAGCAATCCGGATCCCAGGCTCTCAGTGTTCCGGTGCGATCGTGGATCATTGGAGGCATACCAACAGAATACCATCTATCCATATCTTGAGATATGCTACAGTTATGGAGATGCAAATAGTTGTGGACGAAGGCATGAAGCAAGAAATATTTATAAGAAAGTTGTCAGCATCTAGGATTCTTGTGTCACCGGTCTGAGAGGTAAACCACTACTATTTTTCCTTATTATTTCATATCAACATGATGCAATCATTGTTTTAGCAAATTATGGACTAGGCATAACATTTCTAGAAAGGGCAATAAAAATTAGCAGCAAGACTGGAGCTTTATTCTATGCTGCATGGCTATCTCATTAGTTTTATTCTAGATGCCGCAAAATTGCATTATTTGCTGAAAAGGAAAGAGCTTTCCTATGTCTCTGCCAAAAAAACTGTATCTAGCTTGTTGTTTGAACGGGTGCTGAGGTTATTGGAGTTGGACCTGTTTGTTTCAGATATTATAGTTATTTTTCAATTCTTCTTCTGTAAAGGAAAGAGCTTTCCTATGTCTCTGGCAAAAAAATTGTATCTAGCCTGTTGTTTGAATGGTTGCTGAGGTGAAGAAAATGGTGCTCATTGAAACCAGAGAGAATTTGAAAGAAGAGTAGCTATGATGGGTGGAGGGAATTTCGTTGTTCCAGCACATTGCTAAAACTTTTAAGGTAGCAAGTAATAAACATTTAGTTTCTTGGATTAACCTGGTTGTTTGTTACAGTTATAACACACTAGCTTTACAACAGTCAATAATAATGGTTGACAGAGGCATATGACAATTCTTATTTTGTGTTTTATGATTCAAATCCCACATATGATTCATTTGTGATGCTCTTCTATTTCCTATGATTCTTCACCTGATACATTTCTAAACACCAAGTAGTTAAACATTATTTTGATTTATCACTTTCATGATAATTTTGCTCCCCTTTTTATCCCAGGTTAACGATGCTATTGATATGTTTGAGAGAATGGCGCATCATGGTGCCTGCGGCTGCGAGAAGAACACAAGAGATGGTGGTGGCATCATGGTTGCTCTGCCACATTACTTCTTCAAAGAGGTGAGCTTCTTTGCAACAAAAAGAAATAGAAGAAAGCAAAACTGGTTTTTCAACTAATATTCAACGTGCACGCTTAATGTTCTCTATCTTCAAGGTGCTTCCCTTTTCTGACTATAATTTTTTTATGCTTTGATTTCATTAGGTTTCATTGCTGAGAAGGAAAAATGTTGGTTTCAAATAAGTGTGGAAATACTAGGATAGATGATAACTGCAAGCAGGCTAGAAAATGGTAAATAAAAATGACATGTTTTCTAGGCACGTGCGTGCCGCTCGTGCATTTTAGCTAGTAAAACATAAAAAAGCTCAAGAAAACATAGAATTAATACTGGAACTGAAATTAAAAACTCAAACTTAGAACTTATTTAAATATGTGCATAAAAGTTAACTGAGTAAATTTGCACTAAAGAAAATTAAAATATACTCAGCAACATATACCCAAAAACATACTTAAATTAACTTAAAGGTCACTAATGAAAAAAATAATTATACTTTATACGAAATGGGAATATATCATTATGAGGGCTTAAACTTATTTTATATATACTTAAAACATAATTTAGTTGCTGAGAATAAAGATAAGCCAAAATACTAAACATAATGAGAACAATAAGAGCTCAAAACTTAATTAAAATACTGAATTGAAGTGCCGCTAACTAATCAAGCTTAATTAATAATACCTTGAAATAAACAAGCTCAATTCAACCCTTAAAAAAGATGAACCGGAAGCAGCCTAACTGCGCTCCAGCGCGCAGCCTGCTCAACCCCTTTTTTGATGCCCAACAACAGCCCAAAAACGAATCACTCTAATGGACAATTCATGGCTGCTGTTGATTTAAATGGATGGCCGAGATCTGGCTGGCTGAAATCAAACTCGTATATAAGCCAGTCCAAAACCCTAATCTCTCAGTCTTCTCACTTTCTTTAGCCGTCACGAGAGAGAGAGAGACAGCAGCGCCAAGAGCAGTGCACCAGTGCGCTGCGGTGGCTCTTCTCGCCGGCGCGCACGTGCATACTCACCACGCGTGGCTCCGTCGAGATTTACCGCTGTGGCGCTAGCTTATGGAGGCGGCAGCACAGCACGCGGGCAGCGCGGCGGCAGCTTCAGCCCGCGGCTCAGTGAGCTCACGTGGTGGAGGCGGCCGGCCTTGAAGGCACTCGGCGCGGCAACCCCTTACCTCATAGTGCTAAGCACGCGGTGGCGGAGGCCCTAATGCGTGCTGCAAAGACGACCACGGCAATGGTAGCGGCTACAACTTACAGCCGCTGACGCATGCCCCACCTGCGCGCTTGTAGGTAATCTGATCCATGCGAGCGTCAAGATGGCCTGGCCGCAAAGTACAGACAAAATAGGCCATGGAGAGATGCAGAAGCATCGTGGTAGTGCAGCAACAACTTAAGTCAGGACATTTCTCAATCATAGGTTAAGGATTTGTGAGATTTTTTGGGTTTTTCTTTTGACGTTTTCTAAATCATCCAATTCATCTCCTTCTGACTGCTTATCTCAGGCTAAGTTGGTGTGCATTGAAATCAATTGCACAAAATTGGCATTTAATCAGAGGCTAATAACTCAGTCCATAAAAAAATGGCCTCTAATTGCCGAACTTAACATGAATTAGACTTAATCTTAGATTGATTGAAAAGTCGTGATGCATGTAATTTCATCTTAATATGGCAATTTAAGCATAAATTCAACCTAGATGCACGAAGAGAGAAACTAATTGCTTCTATTTTCATGGTAACAGATCGTGCATCAATCTTAGCCATGCATATATAGCAGATCTGTCTCAGGCTTTATTATGCCTAATCATGCATTAAAAAAATTACTCCACGAAGATAAAACTGAACCATGCATATCAGCCTTTAACAGATGGGAAATTAACTCAGGCATGCAGAAATGATCTCAGTAACAGATCTAATCTTAGAACTAATTATCCTTTGAACCTGACGAATCAATCTAAAACGCATCTGTTTCAACTGCTAATGCCATCTAAACTTATTTAGCCGATTTGATCATGTGCTAACGTCCAACTTAAAAACACAGTAAATTAAAACTGAACTGATCTTAATAGAGGCATAAACAAAACTGACTCTGGCCTAGAATCATGTTAGGACTAAGCAGACTCCGATACCAATTTTTGAATTAGAACTTAGACTAATAGGATCTTAACTTAGCCTAAATATGATTACTAACTCATTTTAATAAGAAAACTAATCTTAGATACTAACCAGAGCCTATGGACGTCATCTGTGTCGCTGGACTTGATGTAGAAGTTGATGTAGATGAAGTAGATCTTAGTCTTCATCAGATTGGAGCTTGATGCTCCTAATTGGTGAAGAACGCGATGTAGATCTGCAATAGTACCTGACGTGTGGGTAGACGGCCTTCCTAAACCCTCCAGCACCTAATCGATCAGTTATGTGAATAGTCACGTGGATTAGAGAGATAGTAATGTCAGGAGCGCCTCTCTTATTTATAATCGCGCTCTGGGCCAGGGGGCGAACCTTTAAAATTTTAAGGGTTGCCGCCGATCACGGCAATTCTTATTTAGTTGGAAATAAATGACGAGTAAGTGGACCAAAAGCTTAACGCTTAATTAATCTCGTAATTAAGTTCGGGATTAGCCGACTTGATCACATTCCAACATTTACATCTTTTCTTAGGTCCTAGTGATGCAAGAAAAAACAAAACAAGGGAATGCATTCGAGCCATGACAAAGAGTGGATTGAATTGGATTTGTCCTATGACTTTATTCTTTATCAATTTGGTATGCTATCAAGATCAAGTTGTAGAGATTTTCACAAATGTTCCAATGAGTCCAAGATCATCAAATTTGGAGTCCAGAGTTAAAAAAATGACCAAAATATTGAAGCATCAATATATGCGCAAAATAATAATCTTCATCGATGATCCGCTGGGAATTTATGCTAGTCTAGTGCAGTGTTTTTTTGCCGAATCTTGTAGAGAACCTCACAACTATCCAACAAGTACAAAATACCTAGAAGAAAGTGTGTTGAAACTATACTAACCGTGAATGATCATGTGTCCAATGTTTTTGGGTTAGCAAACCATCCAGTGACAAAAAATGATGCAAAAAAATACACTTGGTTGATCTCTTGTAAGCTTAGTTGTCAGGACCTTGGCATCTTTGTTGCTCATTAGCAATGTCAATGACCCCTATGAACTTTGTACGGAGCGACAATGACTTTTCGTGAAGGGGATGAGAAGACCCCTTGGTGGAGAAGCTCAATAGTGGATGGCGTTAAGGTGACCGAGAGAGTCAAGCGGCAATGGTTTGCCTAAGTGGCTTGCAGCATTTGCTTGGTTACAATATCGTGACCTTGAGAATGCTTGGTGACTTGGGTCTTACCTCGGCAGAACTTCAACATGGACTAGGGGTTGCATTTTGGTAACCGGTGCCATAGGATGTATTGTCCTGTCTCATAAGTTTGTAACTCCGTTCTTGAACTATTTACTAACCACATTTGTGTTTTAACAAATGTTTCGTTTGTGTGGGGTATCTTTTCTAGGGTAGCTTATTAGGCTAGTTGTTTTAGTCTACATATCCAGTACTGTTCAAGTTAGAACTTAAGCTAAGACGATCCAATTTACTCCTCCCCTCTTGGTTCGGCCTCAAATCCTTACACTTTTTTTTTACTTTTGACATCTTTTAAATAACTACTGAGAGTCTGGGTATACAGTACTAGAATATTATAGGTCTTCCAACATTAAATTTTTCAGCTCCAAAATCTATGGTTCCAACTAGACTTATCTCTGTACGTCCTCTGTTTCTTTTTAGAATACAACGTGCTAGAACTTGAAACTCTTTGTAAGCATACTTTACAAAATAAAGTGTTTGACCTCACAATCAAGTTATCCGATAACTCCAATCCAGGGGTGGAGGGAGGCGATTAATGACCGGGTTCGTACAATTTTCAGTGAGTAGTTTTAAACTTGATCAAATTTTGAGAGAATTAGTGGCATATTATAATAAGGTCTTTTTTGGGCTTTCTCCACTTCAATGACGTCTGATCAGCGAAAGACCAGTCACACAGTATGTTATGTCATATCTGTTGGCTCCTTTCAGATCTTAACCATTTGTGTGATTACCAGGGAAGCAATTGGTTGGATTTCAATGTGATGATTTGGACCTCTTATTTCAGCATATTATATGGCTAAACCGTGTTCTAGTGGTTAATGAGTGTAATAAGCATGCGCTCCTAGGTTTCTCCAGCTGATATTCTATTAGATCTCATTGTCAGCATCAGATGGCTTTTGTGGTCATCAGAGCTTTGTGTAGCGAGTGTTTGCAAATATCTTTTTTCGTTTCTACCTCTTCAATGAGATTTTCAAGCTCCGGCGAGCGGAGACAATGATTAAGAGAATAATATACCACCAGTTTGGTCTTCGAGGTATGCTTTTTTTTATGTTGTTTTGTGTTAAGTTATCCATCTTTTATACTAGTTATTATTGTCTTTTAATAATATCATATATGAGAATGTCCTTATCCGCTCATCAAGTATGAGGCCGAGATGTGGATCGCCGCCGGCGCGAAGAATTTAGGTTGTTTGATGCAGCAAGTAATACACTAGGAAATAGCACTGTCGAGGGATCATGCTTGTTGAAAATCTGAGAGATCAATCCCCAAAGCTTGTAAACATTTTCTTCCGACTTAATACAAAAACACGCAAGCCTTTTGCGTGATCGAGAGAAAAAAGAATGTCCTTATCCAAAAAGTAGACAATATAAATACACAAAATCGTTGAGAGAAAGACGTGCAAACCTTTTGCGAGATTGAGAAAAAATACACAAAATCGTAAATTAAATAATGTTTTCTTATTAACTGGCCTCTCTTCTCGTGGCATACTCATTTATTTAGACAAATATAAGATAGTACTTCCTCTCCATGTACGTAGGCTGTTTCCCTCTCGTACGTCTTGGAGCATACGATACACATGTGGCTTATAAGCATGCATCACGCATGGGTGCCTGGCCGGTCTCTCGGTCAGTCGATTTTCTTGAATTCCAGAAGCATCCACCGGTAGGTCCGAGGGATGCCCCAAACCAGCACCTGGTACTGCGCGGTGGCGCCGCTGGCGTCCGCCGCTGTGACCACCATATTGTACCTCACGCCTCCCTGGTAAGGGTGGTGGTCGCTGTTGGACACGCCGACGTACTTGAGCTTGGCGCCCCGGTTCAGGTTGTACACCAGCACTGCGAAGCGACCGATCTGAGGCTGATGGGTTCCGGCCGGCACGTCGGAGTCCGGCGGATCCACGAACCTCGCGGACGCCGCGCCTGCTGCGACGAGGACGACAGCGAGGGCGATGAAGGAGACCGCAGCGAGTGACCTCATTTTTTTTTCCCAGCTAGCTTAGTAGCTAGCTGCAAAAATTTACTCGCGAGCGAGTGGTTCGTGTCTAAGTTTACGCCTGAGGTGATTTGTTGGCCTAGGGAGATGGCAATTTATACAGCTCCGAATACATTTTCAAGGGGAAAAAATACAGCTCCCGAAGAGTGAAATGCTGGTAAGGAAGGTTTGTGACTTTGTGTGTAGTGGTAACCTTAGTTTCTCAGGAAAACGGGCCGGGGTCTCGTAGTCGTACTTTGCTTGACACTGTATAAAGAGACATTTTTGGCGTGAATTAGTTGCAACAAAGTTACATTTTTCTTTGGAAGAAGAAAAATATGATCCGTTCCCGTTCGTGCTATTTTATGACCTTGGCCAGGGCCGAATAGATCTATATATCGCCAAGAGAGAGAAATAAAGTAATATGAGAGGAGAGAAAAAATGACCTACTGTACGTTACTCGAAAGAAAAAGAAAAAAAAAAGGAACGAAAATGGGAGGAATGTGGGCATGAGTACTTTGAACTGAAAAACAATGTTAGGCTCAAACCACGTTATATAGATGGTACAAAGCATAATGACCTATTGTACGTTGCAAAAAGTACTTTGATAAACATTTGTTATTTTCCATACACTTTATAAGGGATAGTATCCAATGCCTCCATTATGAAAATAATCACAAAAAATCTGAATATTTTTTACCGCTCGACAAATTTGAACCTAATTAAAACACAATTTGCGTGAGGAAAACAGCGTTGTCTTTAATCTGTTTCCTTGCATGTTCTTCCGTATGACAGTGTGGGCAATGTTAACCTTGCGTCCTTGCCAAGCCCAGAAAAACCAAATTTACCCACCTATGGAATGGCAGTGCTAGCGCTCAGAAGTTCGGACGGACGCACATGCTTGCACCCCTGTTTCGCGTGCCCCCCCCCCCCCCCCCCGCCACCTGACCCCACACGGGGAATGCTCGCGCCCCCTCCGCTCCCCTTGTCGGGACGTCTGCGCCTGCTCGGCAGCCCCAGCGGGTGCGGCAGGTGGGTCCCATTGCAACATATGTAACAACAGATCTATTTTTGCAACATCCAAATAAAATATTTGCAACATGTGTCCGAAACAGCTGAAACACTTGCAATATACGTTTGATACACTTGCAAAAACACTTGAAAAAATATTTGAAAGCTATTGCAAACATATGCGACATCCTAATCTACTTTTGCAACATCCAGATAAAATACTTGCAACATAAATATGAAACATTTGAAACACTTAAAACATACGTTTACAACATGCATGTTATGAAACATCCAGATATACTTCTGCAACATCCAGATGAAACACTTGAAACATATGTCTAAAACACCTAAAACACTTCAAACAAATGCTTGCAACATGCGTATATAGCCATTGCAACATACTCAATATTCATATGAAACACTTGAAACATACGTCTAAAACACCTGAAACACTTGAAACAAGGCATCGCCGCTGACCATGGCCTACCTGGTGGGGAACTGCGGACTGCAGTAACCGACAAACGATACTCGAGTGCAGTTTGTCTAGATGGGAGAGAGAGGTCGTCAACAACGGAGTGAACAATGCGAGGTGCTCCACGTAGTGCTCGAACCTATCGTCGATGTCCTCGGGCAGGAGCATGTGGTTGATGTAGCGCAGCATGATGTCTGAGAACGTGTCCGAATCGTTCGGCTGCCCCACCAAGGGCGGCGCAGTGGACGCATCTCGCGACAGCGATGCACGGTTGGTGCGGGCGGGCGGAACCACAGTAGTAGGTGCGACATTCAGATAGCTGCTGTCGTCGTCGCCCATAGTCAAAGCAATCCCATCAGGTGACAGGAACAAAAGCGACTCATGCCCGGCGAGTGTGAGAGGAGGATGGGAATGGCTGAGCTCATTGTGTTGTTCACCCGGTTTGAAGAAGAGACAAAGTAGGAGGTGGTGTTGGTGGAGGCTGAGAAATGAGTGGATAGGAAATTCGTCCGATATTTGTTTTGAGGGTCGAACGCTCGGGCTAGAGCGTTTCCGCCTATAGAAACAAAGAAAAAACTTGGGATAGGGGTATATGGCCTGAGATGACAGATGAGCTTGCCCACCCACTAAACAATGCGTCTCTCTAGTCTCTCGCTTGGTAAGGTAATACAGTGGCTGGCAAAGCATCAAATCCCGCAGCCTCTATCTCTGATCAGGAAAAGAGAGCAAATTAAATAGCAGTAATATAATGATTAATGCCAAGAGATGTCTTCTACTCTTGTTGGGCCTAATCTGCTCGCCCCGTCACGACCCACGAAAAAGGATTGGGCTTTTATGTGGCCTTCGGCAATTAATCTGCGGGCCGGGCTTGTTCCTAATTCCTTTTTCTTTTCTTCTGTATTTCTCATCTTCTGATTGGCTGCGGGGTTGCCTATCCTCGTGAAGCCAGCAGATGGAGCAAGCATGTGTAACAGTACTACAGTACCACTGCAGTGCCTCGAAACAGAATAGCCCCAAGTGTAGCACGACAGTTCTACAGAGAGAGAAGCGAAGCCAGGACCAATGTATAGTTGGGTGGTACTTGGGTATGTCGAGTCGTCGATGAACTCATAGCACGCGTGTCGCTGCACTAGCACCATTCGGGATATCAGATATGGACAGGACGGGCACAGCAAGCAGCCGGCACGGCAGGCTGTGCCAGTACCCGCTATATAATTCTCTCCGTCTTCGTTTACTTGTCACCAACTTTTTACTGTAGTAAATTTAACCATTTGTTTTTTTTTTTCTAAAAAATCTTAGATACTTCAATGTATATAACACTTATGAAGTATGTTCAATAAAGAATCATATACGTGAAAACTTGATGTATCTAAAAATCTTTTATAGAAAAAACGTATGATCAAAATTATTACAGTAAAAGTTCGGTGACAGATAAACGAAAACGGAGATAATATATGCCACTGCTCCCACGCTGTCGCCAAGCATGTACTCTACCTCGCTTTCTCGGCCGCGTGACTAGTGAGCTGTGCATCTCTATGGAGTGTATACGTGGAGTCGTGGACCGAAGACGGCAATGCAACCAAGCATATATAGGAGTACATATTCCTTCCTGATGCTACTCGATCGATCGCGAAGCTCTCACGAGCCTATGTCTGTATCTCGCTTGAGTTGAGAACAAAGGTAGCTACGGTACTCGAGTAGAGTAGCATATACTACCTCCGTCCCAAAAAGAATGTAACCCTCGCTTCCCGAGGAGTCAAAGATTCTTAACTTTGACTAAATACAAATAAAAACATATTGATGCTTAAGATATGTAATAGGTATAATTGGATTAGTTATGAAATATAGTTTCATAACAAACCTAATTAGAGATTAAAATGTAGATAATAGCATCTATAAATTTGGTCAAATTTAAAGATTCTTTGACTCCTCGGGAACCGAGATTTACATGCTTTTTGGGACGGAGGGAGTAGTTATCTCTTGAGAAATACTGTACTCCTACTAGTGAAACAACTGGCCGCCCGTTGCTTCGCCGTTGGGAGAGGCTTTGATACGGCGGCCCTTTTGCCATGCACGCCGACTGCCCCGCCAGTCTGCCACCGGCAGCTAGCCTCAGCTCGTCGTCTCGTCCCGACCCCGACCCCGACCCCGAGCCAGCTAGCGCGGCCGAGTGGCCACCTGGCACAAAAAGCTTCGATGCATGGCGCCGGCCGGACGGGCAAGTACCCCTTCCAGAACCAGAACCAGAACCAGAAGGCGGCCGCAGCAGTGCAGCAGGCCAGCAGGAGCGCAGAGAAAGACGTGTCGTCTGATCAAATCCCTCCAACGCCGACGCCCTATCCCTGCCGGCTGCCGCTCCTCATGGACCTAGCTGGACCCGTTCCAGCATAGACCACCGTCAGCAAGCCGACACCGACAGTCTTTGCATGCATATGCTCCGTGGACGAGAGCAATGAACTCGTCTGAGATCTGACGCTTTATACACGGCAAAAAAAAAAAAAAAATCTGTGCACAGTTCAGCCAGCAAATAGGAGTATGCACGGCACACGGCAGGATCCGAATTCCAAACCCAGTCAGGACGCCAGCGGCACGGGTCCTGCCTGGCTCGTCATCCTCTCCAGAGTCCAGACTCCAGACTCCCATCCCGTGCCCTCTTCTTTTCAGCGCGAAAGCGGGAAAAGCAGCAGCGGGGGCCGGAGGGGACAAAAGCGACGGAGAAACAGTGCTGGATCACAGGGCCCGCGTGTCATGCTCCCTCCCCTCCACTCCCGTCCGTCCACGGCCCGCCGGGTGGGGCCAGACCTTGCCGTGGCCCGTGGGGAAAGAGAGAAACCCCAAGCGTCACGCCTGCGAGGAGGGGCCCTCCTTCTCACCCTTGCGTACACCGCAAGCGTACTTCTCGCACCTGTCAGAGATCGGCACGCACTCACCGGCGCACGGGCCCGGGGTCCGATGGACCCCACAGACAGAGAGACCGGATTGGGGCGCCTCTGTGAAGCTCCCCGCTGTTGCTGTGGAATCACCGCCCTTTTTCCGCCGAATCCAACGCTTGTCGGATAAAAATTTGCTGCGGCCAGTACACACAAGTTGGTTAATCCCGTTGCTTTCAGGCGACGGAGATCCTCCAACCAGGACGCGCCACGTGGCGGCACGCCGTGCGACTGGACGTCACGGTCGATCCGGACCCGTCGAGAGGATGACGAGTGGCGCCGTGGGAACAGGAAACGCCTTCCTTGATCCATCGGTTCCACGACGAGCTCTGCCACGTCGGCGATCAACGTGCCAACTCAACTCTGTACTGGTATTGTAACGCGTGACAGCGCTGGACGAGACATGCATGAGAGAGAAGCTCAGCACACTCCATTTGCAGTAGTACAGTACTAACTTGCAAGCTAAGACGGGGTTACGCATGCGCCTCAAAGAAGAAGAATCTACGCATGTTGTTGCTTGCAAGCAAGCTACTTACACAGCACATGCCAAAAATGCAGCTGAAAAAACGAGTGCCTTACCATTTCGCGTGAACAAAACCGCTGCCAGCCTGTCAATCCAACCCATCAACTTGCCTGAAACACAGCACAGCGGAAGTGTGGTTCGAGTTCGGCGCCCTGCACTGCTCCGCAGCACTGCAGCTGAGCTGCCAAAGGCAATCCGCCCCACACCCACAGGCGCACGCCATCTCTTTGCTGGACGCTCCGCACTTGCTCGCAAAATCTCCGTAGTACCCTGCCGCTGGCCTCTGGGAATCACGGCCAGTGTACTTGAGAAGCATAAAGTTTTGTACTGCGCCGGTGTTGTCATGGTGATTATGACTATCATGGTAATAAGTCCATGATTTGGTAGTGATAAGGAGCAGTAATAACCATGCTCTTTTGGGTGCAGTGCAGCGCAGTGCGCCGCAGTAAAAAAAGTGACGCTACTGTACTGGTTTCCCTTGCATTCCTTCTCGTACTTGCCAGCAGGCAGGCGGCCGTAAACTATTGCGGCGGTGTAGTTATGCACCTGCTCCTAACCAAGGTTGCTCCCGTAATTCAATTTGTTTGATTGACTATTTGGTGCCATCGCATGTGGAGGAATTTTTTCTTTAAATTTCTGCACGGTCAATAGCCACGCTATGCAGCACAGGACCATTCGAAATTTAACGTGCCAGCTGAGAAATATAAACGCATCTGATTTTTTATAGACAAACGAGAAATATAAACGAAGACACCAAGCAATCTTTCTCCCTGAATCAGCTAGCAAAAATATTGGTTAGCGAGCCTTACATTTTGACATCCTCGAATGTTTCTCTATCTTGTATTGATTTTTTTTAAAATATAAATATTGCATGGGCAAAATATTTTAGCTGATCTATGATCCATCATTATACAAGCATATATAGATGGAGTATTTTACCACTAACTGCAAAGTCATAGGGTATTTTTGGCATGAGCCTGAAATCGTCCAGATTTATCTTTAGAGTTATATAATTTACTTTTGCATATTTGTTCTTGGAAAAATATAGATGGCTGAACCAGAAAATTTTTGGTCAATAGACTTACAGAAAATCAGCAAACTGATAAAAAAGAAATGGCAAAAAGTGTACTATCTGGATTCTTTATATGTTGGTGATACTAGTTCAGTAAACCGAAACAAAATACGTAGAAAGAACCACTTCTCTTAAACCTGTCCCCACTATGGCACCATCCGCCTGCCGTTCCCACCTCCTGGTATCCTATGATATCAGACAAAGCTCTGAACTCCTCCATTCCAGTTCTTCTCCACCTCGTCCTCCTCCTCCTGCTCCTGCCTGCTCGCCCGCCCCCGAATTCACCTCGGCCACCCTCCACCACCTCGTCGGCGCGGGCAGCGGTTCGTCTCGTCGTCCTCCTACCTGACGACGTCGCTGTTCGCGCTCTCGCCGCGTGCCGCGCACCCATTCCTCGCCTCGCCCTCGTCTCCCGCGAGTTCCACGCTCTCTGTGCCGCCACCCCACCCGGAGCCACTCCTCGCCGCGCGCCGCGCCCTCCACATCTGCCTCCGCGGAAGCAAGCCACCTCGACTCCTTCTCTTGCACGCAGTCATTGCTCGCCCTCCGTCTTCACCCCACTGCTGGTACTGGAGGTGGAGATCTGCCCCGACTTGCATTTTCTTAGTATTTTGTTTGGTAATAATAACTTAGCCCTAGCTTTGCTTCGTTCTTTTGTTCTTGTTTGAGTCTCCGCTTTCTCTGATGTGAGCAAACCAAACTCTCGGGGGATGGAAACTACAATCTTTCCATTTTTCCTGCGATTTGGTTGCTGCTAATGGAGTATCAATGCCAGTCTGTTTTTATTTTATTTTTTGGCGGTTCAACTTAACCGTCATGTCCCCTCCTTTTGTGGGTTGCCCATTCATTCGTGCACTGTGTTCCTAGTCCTCTGCTTTGGCGAATGCGCATTGTACCAGTGCTGCCGAAATGGGTCGCCTTTGTTAGATCATTTTGGGGTACGATGATAATTTGGCTGCTGTCTTATTCATCAATGCTAATGTCAGGTTGCAAAATAATACATCTACAGTGTATCCTTTATTAAGATTCAGTAAGAAAGATCTGTAGCATTGCTTAACATCTTTGCTGCGCATCTGGTTCAGTTTAGAGGTTTCAGCGTGCAATTTTACAGTCCGTACAATCACTATACTGTCTTGTGCTGCACCTAACAACCTATTCCTGCTTTGCTTTCATCAAGATGAAATGTTATAGAGCAATGTCAGCACTTGATACGAATCGGATTTTTTTTTTCTGATTTCTACTTTCATGGGACGAAGTTTAACACAAGTTTGATTGGTTGATTTCTGATAGGTTCATGTTTCATCAGAAGGAATGAACAGCAGTCGACAAATGGAACTCCACTACATAAACACTGGATTTCCATACACAATCACCGAGAGCTTCATGGATTTCTTTGAGGGTCTCACTTATGCTCATGCTGACTTTGCTCTTATGGATGGCTTTCAGGATCAGGTATTCAAAACGTTACTGCCATGTTTCTCAAATGATCTTATACAGCAGCCGTCGAGCCCAACTCATTAAGACCTTAGCTGGAAATTTTGTAGTTTGTTACCCTGTGTTTTGCCACACCTATGCGGCTATGCAATACTTTTGGCATAGCACCGAACTCCCAGGAAGGGAAAAAAGGCTTAATCCAGATGGCTGTAATTGACTGCCTCAGCTTACGATCTTATTTCCTTATCATTGTCTGCTTTGATTCACATGATTTGCCACTACTATGCAGGGTAATCCATACTGGGCAATGATGCATACAAACTCATACAAGTATGGATACTCTGGTCCTGGGAACTATTACAGCTATGCTCATGTCTATGACATAGACGACTACATGCATAGAGCTGATGGTGGGCGCAGAGTATGGGATAACACTACACCTGCAAACAATGTTGACTCTGCCAATGTTGTCCTGCAGGGCAGTGAAGCTCCCCGCACAACTACAAATACTACTACCGAGGAATGTAAGTTCGAAAACACAAAAACACAAGTCCTGAAAATTACATAGTTTTGGGAACTATTGCTAATCTCTGGTTAAATTGCTAAGAATGTACTGTGATACACTCAATTTTATCACTATCACTTCCTTTGCTATCAATGTACTTTGGGCTTAAATACTGAAAAGGTTATTTTTGAGGGTTTCATATCAGATGGTGGGCGAAGCATATGGCACCACACATTCTTTCACCTGGGAATTAAACTTTACTCTCATTAATCTGTATTTCTATTGCAACTGGACACATATGTGAAGTCTCCTGCCATTTTTTTCAAAAAAAAAAAAGACACATATGTGAAGTAGAGTTGTCATGAGTAATGTTTGCGATCAAGGTAGTTTTACATCTCAATTGCATTATGAGCCAATAATACTCCCATTGAAGTTTCCTTTCTAAGAGGGTGTTTGGGACTGCTCCGCTCCATGTTTTTTTAGCCAAACGGTTTCAGCTCCATGCACTCTGTTCGAGGAAAAAGGGTGGAGTTGTGAGAGCACCTAAAGAGGTGCTCCACAAACTCCAGTTTTTTGTGGAGCTGCTCCACGGTGGAGTTTATGGAGCAGAGTTTGTGGAGGAGTCCCAAACACCCCCCTGAGAGGACCGGTAAACAAATATGCATGGTTGTATAACCATGCAACTCTAATGTCTCTGTCTATATGAAGGCATTCTTCATTCGCTCCCAGGGTATCTGACAAGAAAAGTTTTGTAGTGTATGGCTACCAGTTACTGCTGTTATCTGATTAGGCTCCATTTGTTGTCTCTTTATCAGATTTTTGGTTGTAAAATAGACAACCTTGGACATTATACTGATAAGAGAGTAGACGTCCCAATTGTTTGAAGTTTTAACCATACTTTGTACATGTCGGAGCCATCTGATAATTTGATTTTTGTTTTTTTTAAGTTATGACAAGCTTAGGGAAATGCAAGGCATGCATAAAGCGAGACCTGTTTGTGAATTTGATTGTTACATTAACATTCACTAACAAGTGATACGATTTAAATCATTTTTCCTTGAAGTCAGGCAGTCCAACTTTCAACATCTCAGAATCATCTTTAGTTTTGCACATCCTTTTTGACAATGTAATTTACTAATCCATCTTTACCTGGCACTCTGATGTTGTTCTTTTTACAGGCATCCAACAGGTACACCAAAGTCCAGGTAGTCCTCAGGTAAATGATTATTTTGAGCATGGTTATCTTTGACCTAATAAGCCCTTCTCCTGCAAGGAATGTCGTATCCCCCCCCCCCCCCCCCCCCCCCCCCCCCAGTATGAATTCCTCTTCTCCTTTTGTTGTAATTCATGTCTCCGATTCAAAGTCAATTTATATGTCCAGCGTGCCTAAAAAAAGGTGTTTATATTTTTCGCGTATAGATGCCATAAAAGTTGTCTCCAGTAGCTAATAAATCTGACAATATAACATGCCTATTGTATTGTTTGTTGCATCTATTACTTTTACATTCCACATTGTATATATTACAATTATGCATTCAATTCAACATATCATGTGATGTTCAGTTATTGTTCATTCATAAGCACTAAAACATGCTTGCTGCAGTTTCTTGTCCATATGTTTTGTGAGATCACATTTATGTTGTCAGCTGTGGATGGACATGCTTTCCAGTTGCCTCACTGAAAATCGTTATTATGTTTGTAGGTTGTTTGGCAAGACAACATTGACCCTGATAACATGACATATGAGGTTAGTGACTTCCCTGCACCAATCTTTTTTCCATGGTATTGTGATGGTTATGTAAGGTAAAACAGACACTTCAAATATGTATTGTTGTACTTATTGCTTGTACTTTAAACCTGTACTCTTAGCTACATAGGCAAGAGACTGCATAGATTATACCATGCATTATTGTATTAGTCCAAGAGTGTACCATGAGCAAGTTATAATCAAATTCTCCAAATGGAGAATGGCTCCTCACTGCACTGCCAACCACTTCGTTTTCTTAATTGCTTACGGAGGTTGCCTTTTGACAAAGTTACTTTAGCCATTGCAAATCACATCATATGTACCCCTTGCTAGCTAATGTCACTGTTAGCTATTTTCAGGTTCAGTGGGATCACCAGTTTATGAACTTTTTTCTTTTCGGATGAAGTTTTTGCTTGACCTAGAGTAGGTGTTGATAACTCAAATAAGAGTGGACGGGAGTTATATGGATGGTTACGAACCAGTAGTTGCAAATCTGTTATTTATATGTGGAAATATGAAACGAAGCAATGTCTAGTAGCCAGTATGGCTGTATGTGACATGATCCCTGACTGGTCTATATTGATAGACTTCCCCAAACCCTCTTCATTGCTTAACATTTAAGGTGAAAAAAAAAACATTTTTAGTTTTTACTTGAACAATCGTGTCTTTTTTGGTTCGTTTATCTGAAAAACTCCTTGTCAGGATTGCCTAAATGTGTTGCTTCTCTTTGTTCATGCAATGGAACAGTTGATATAACAGTATGGTGTCAATGGTTGAGCTATATTTCTGCTAACCGTTCTTTTTTGCTAAGTTCTTCCAAGTATTTCTTTCTAGTATACATATATCAATTTTGTTCTCCCGTTTGATTACTTCAAAAACTCCATAACTAACAAGTTTTGTTGACAGGAACTGTTGGATTTGGGTGAGGTAGTTGGAACCCAGAGCCGTGGTCTCTCCCAAGAACGCATTTCGTCGCTTCCTGTCACGAAGTACAAGTGTGGTTTCTTTTCAAGGAAGAAAACACGACGTGAAAGGTCAGATTATAATATGCTGCATCATTATATGTTTGATGTAAAAATATGATCCTTGCTTATCATAGTGGAGCAGCATATGCAATTATTTGCAACAACTTTGTACAGCTTCTTCAATGGACATGAAGTTAACCGCAGGACTTTCCTTTGGGTGTCAGGTGTGTGATTTGCCAGATGGAGTACAGGAGAGGAAATTTGCAGATGACACTTCCATGCAAGCATGTGTACCATGCCAGCTGCGTGACAAGATGGCTTAGCATAAACAAGGTCAGCAACCAAATATTGGCGAGACGCCTACTTTTAATTTCTTTCATGTGCTTCTTTCGCTTAATGAGTACATTCCTTTCGCAGGTATGCCCTGTTTGCTTTGCTGAAGTTCCTGGCGACGAACCTAAGAGGCAATGAGTCATCAGTTATGAGGCCGCTATGAAGTTGTTGCGCTTTGAAGCTGAGTAGTGAGTACTGCCCGCAATGGATGCATGATTTCTGCTTGAAGGCAGCTTATTGTCCCTTCTTTAGAACTGTATTAGCAACATATTATCAAATATAGGTTATTATCAGATGTATTTAGTGTTTGGTTCAGCGTTTTGTAACGTAATCAAATCAGGGGGAAAGAGGTACCGTTACTTGTGTTTGGTTGGACGAGGCCCATAATGCAACCTTTTTTATTTTATAACTAATTAGAGGCTCCACCTCTACGTTATTAAAATCCTATAAATCCTCCCGAGATGCTTTAGTGAAAAAGGGTAAAAATTTTAAAAATTATCATTGAAATCAGGAACATCTAATCTTTAATTAAGTAAAAATCATCATTGTATCTATATGTTTTATCAAAATTTATCCACCATTGCCATTATGAAAAATAAATAAAATATAATCCTTCAGAATTGTGTCTAAATTAATCATCCATGCCATTATGAAAGAAAATTTAAAATAATCATATTGAAAAATGTTGTTGATCACTTTAATGCCAGAGGCACTACGTCGCGTGATAGACCTTTTTATATGACTATGATTTTTATGTTTGAATAAATTTAGATTGAAATTGTCTTATTTGAAATCATAAATTTGAAAACAGTTCATTTCAATTTTTTATAAACATTTTAAGGCTTGTTTGGAGAGACTTCTTCTGGCGTCTTCAAAACTGTAGCGGAGTCAGCCGGAGACCCAAAACTACAATTCTTCTAGCCCTTTTATAGTTCATTTTTTTTACCGGAGCCATTTCCCCTCTCTACAATATTGAACAGTGCGCAACAGTGCTTTGGTAGACAGCCAGCGCCTGGGAGCGCAACCAAACGGGTCGTAAGTTTGAATTACGAGCGTATGCATATACTAGCCCGATAGGCGCGCTGCCGCTGCGCCCGTTAAGACACGGGAACAGTACGGGAAATATTTAAAATTTTGGTGCTAAAATATCGATGGACAGCAAAAATCGAATGCTCAGTAAAAAAAATGCACGGGCAGCGGTTAGCTGAGGACTATTTAAAACGATGGAAAAGTAAACATCAAAGTTATAAACAGTGCTGAACAGGAGCTGCGGAGGAGGCAGGGATTTATTCCTGCATGAGGGTTAATCTTATGAATTACGGTGATGTGATACGAATGATATATATAAAAATTATATTAAAAATAGACAAAATGAAATAGGGGCTTTTAGTCAAGTTGGATGCTAAAAATAGAACCGCAGAGTGTAGGGGAGCCATCCTTAGGCCTCATTTAGATCATGACGGTAGCACTTTCGTTTGTATTTGACAAATATTGTTTAATCATGGGCTAACTAGGCTCAAAAAATTCATCTTGTGATTTACAACTAATCTGTGCAATTAGTTATTTATTTTACCAACATTTAATGCTTTATGTATACATCTAAAAATTGATAAGATGGAGAGAGAATGAAAAAACTTGAAATTTAGAAGGGAAGAGAACGAGACCTTAGAAAGTTTTAGGGGGCACTGTTGAAGATGCTATAATTTTTTTTTCCTGAAGCAAGATGCTATTAAAGTTTTGATGGAGAAATTTCCTTCTTTTTTTTGAGCGAATTGAGGGAGAGATTTCGTCTATATCTATATCTATACCTAATTATATATTATATTATATATATAATTATATATATTTTTTAATAAAGAGGTAAAATTTCCGCTATAATTTTTTTTCACCAATGATGTTACGTGTAAGATGTAACCGTCCGTGACTCAATCTCACGTAAGACTTAATTTCACATCAACGTAATAGAAAAACGGATATATTCGTCCAGCCTAATAAAGTGACTCGGCCTCCTTCATCAAGCCATAAAAATTCCCCGTCCGATTCTCAACGAAAGACGTTCCCGTCAGTTTCCTTATCCGATTCTTTTTCTTTTATTTTCCGTTTCCACTTCCCCGGATGATGTTCCCTACGTGACTTTCTCTTTCTCCTCGAAACCACCACGAACAACTTGGGGCCTGTTTAGTTGCACCTCAAAATGCCAATTTTTTCAAGATTTTCCGTCACATCGAATCTTTGGACGCATGCATGAAGTATTAAATATAGATAAAAATAAAACTAATTACACAATTTAGACGAAATGGACAAGACGAATCTTTTAAGCCTAATTAGACTATGATTGAACAATATTTGTCAAATAACAACGAAAACGCTACAGTAGCGTTTTGTCAAAAAAAATCGGCATCCAAACGGTGCCTTGATCAAATTGAGACATAAACCAATGGAGCATGGCGGTGGACAAAACAACAATTCACACTTACATTCACAAATCCACCTTGTTTCCTACTCTTTCATGTCCCAAAGGAAGTTAAAAAAAATCAGAAGAAGCAAGTAGGATAGGATGGCTCTTCGGAGTTCGGATCAGATCTAATAAAAAAAAAGGGAGAAGAAAACGAATCAAAGATGCAAGACTCTCCGGTCCCAGTCCGGCAGCTGAAACATGCAAGCAAGGGGCACTTGCCTCGCTCGGCGGCTCGGGAGGTTGAGCTCTGGGGCGGTCGCGCAGTCGGCCGACTCGCTGCGTCGTGGCCGGCCGCGGTGCGCTGCTACCGCCGCTGTCGAGGATGTAGAATGCAAATGATCAACTGGATGACCTTAATTGATCATGTATGGGTTACATATATAGAGTACAAGGGCCTTTGGCCAAGAGATCACACACGCACGCTGTACAGGTGAAGGAACGCGAGGCTCGGACGAGTGGGCGCCGTGGAGTCCGTGCGCGGCGATGCGCACGGCTGGGCGCGCTCTGCGGAGTCCGTTGGCGAGACGAGGCGTGTGGACGGCCGTTGGGGCGTACCGATCGTGGGTGATGCGAGAGACTCGGTCAGGCCTAACCGTTGGAGAGCCTGTTCCGCTGACACCCCCCTCAGTCTTGACGTCGGCGTTCGTGATGGAGAGACTGTCTCTGAAGTCGAAGAAGAGCGCTGAGGGAAGCCCTTTGGTGAACACGTCCGCCAGCTGCCGTGCACTGGGAACATGAGTGACTCGAAGCTCGCCGATGGCTACCTTCTCCCGGACGAAGTGGATATCAAGCTCGATATGTTTGGTGCGCCGGTGATGGACTGGGTTCCGGGACATGTACACCGAAGAGATGTTGTCGCAGAACGTGATTGTAGCTGTGATCACCGGACATCGCAGCTCGCCAAGTAGGTGTCGCAGCCAGGAGCTTTCGGAGACAGCGTTGGCGATGGCACGGTATTCCGCCTCGACACTCGACCTCGACACCGTGGTTTGTCGCTTGGATGAGCACGATATGAGGGATGAGCCGAGGAACACGCAGAAGCCGGACGTCGAGCGACGAGTATCCGGGCAGCCGGCCCAGTCCGCGTCCGAGTAGACCATGAGCGTCGGCGTCGTGATGGTGCGCAGCTGGACGCCCAGGGAAGTGTGCCTTTGACGTACCGCAGAATGCGCTTCAGCATCGTCAGATGCACATCGCGTGGCGTGTGCATGTGGAGGCAAACTTGTTGGACGGCGTACGCGATGTCCGGACGCGTGATGACGAGGTACTGCAGCGCGTCGGCGAGGCTCCTGAAGGTGGTGGCGTCGGAGATGAGTTTGCCGTCGGTCGATGATGTCTTCAGCTTCGTGTCTGCGGGCGTGGGAACTGCTTTGCAGTTGGCCATGCCGGCGCGCTCAAGCAGCTCCTCGGTGTACTAGGCTTGCGAGAGGAAGAAGCCGGTGGAGGTTCGGCGAACGTTGATGCCGAGGAAGTGATGAACGGGTCCCATGTCCTTCACCTTGAATGCGTCATGAAGCCGCTGTATGAGATGTTGAAGCAGCGCAGTCGTGGATGTAGACAGGATCATGTCATCGACGTAGAGCAGCAAGTACGCCGTGACGCCGTGCCTGTGGTAGACGAACAGGGATGTGTCGACGCGCGACTGGATGAAGCCGAGGGAGGTGACATGGGCGATGAAGCGGTCGAACCACGCCCTGGGAGCTTGGCGAAGGCCGTAGAGGGAGCAGGACAGAAGGCAAACGTCGTTCGGCTTTGCTGGATCAACGAAGCCGGTTGGTTGCTGGCTGTAAACTTGTTCACGCAGGTTGCCGTGCAGGAACGCGTTGGAGACGTCCAGCTGGTTCGTCGGCCATCCCTTGCTTGCAATGAGCGTGAGGACGGTGCGAATGGTAGCCGGCTTGATCACGGGCGAGAACGTCTCTCCAAAGTCGATGCCAGGCCATTGATGGAACCCGCGCACGACCCATTGAGCTTTGTAACGCTCCAGTGTGTCGTCGGGGTTCATCTTGTGCTTGAAGACCCATTTGCCGGTGATCACTCGTGCTCCCGGAGGCTGTGGCACGAGACACCATGTCTTGTTGGCTTGGAGTGCGTTGAACTCGGCTTGCATCGCAGCATGCCAGTTGGGGTCCTTGACGGCAGAGCGGACGCTGCGAGGGACCGGCGAGATGGTCCCGGTGGCTGCCAGGGCGTACTTTGGGTTGGGCTTGTAGATGCCGTCGTGGGCGCGGGTCACCATGTGATGACCGGTGGTCGCGGTGGTCGACGTCGAGGTGGGCGCAGGTGCTTCGCTCGGTGACGATGTGGAGGACGAGCTCGACGTCGATGTCGAGGGGGCTGCCGAAGATGCCCCGGGGCCCGGAGGCGTGGAGAGGTCATTGGCGATGTTGTCCGCGGGGTGCGCCGTCGTGGCGCACAGTCCGTGCGCGCGTAGGGCGAGGCGGCAGCGGACGACGTCGGTGTGCCAGCGAACCAAGCGGCGGTGTGTCGTCGTCGGAGTCTGGAGCAGATGGTGTGTCGATGACGTTGTTGGATGGCGCTGTGGTGATGCGAAAGGGAAAGACGACCTCGTCGAAGACGACGTGACACGATGTGATGACGCAGCCGGTGGTGACGTCGTAGCACCGGTAGCCGCGGTGATCCGCCGGGTAGCCGATGAAGACACAGGTGGTAGACCGCGCGGCGAGCTTGTGTGGCGTGGTGGCGGTGATGTTGGGAAAGCACCGGCAGCCGAACACACGAAGCTCGTTGTAGGAGGGCGCAACACCGAAGAGCATGGAGTACGGCGTCGCGGTGCCTGTGGCGCGGCAAGGTCGGCGGTTGACGAGGTACGTTGCTATGGCGAGCACCTCTGCCCAGAATTCTTGTGGGGCTGCACTGTGAACTAACATTGTTTGCACACAATCATTAACAGTACGTAAGATCCGCTCAGCCGTTGTTGGAGCGATTGTCACGGCGAGGCGCGCTAGAGGAAGAGGAGCCGTCCTTGGCACCGGAGGATGCGCCGCTAGACTGGTCACCGTGCGTGACGGTGAGAGCCTGGGTGGCTTCGGCAGCGGCGTCGTGCTGGACGCTAAGCTCCTCAAGAAGGAGGAAGGAACGGGTGCTCTGGAAGGTGTGCGGCGGCGACTTGGAGGTGATCACCGGCTTGACGTAGTGGTACCGCGGGCTGAGGCCGCGGAGGAGGTTGAGCACCTGGCTCGGCTCGGAGACGGGGTGGCCGATGTCGCTCAGTTGATCGGCGAGCCGCTTCAGCTTGGTGCAGTACTCCGTCATGGACATGTCGCCTTGCATGAGGGAGCGTAGCTCGGTTTCCAGGTACACGGCGCGCTGCAGCTCGTTGTCCTGGAACAGGCCCTCGATGGCATGCCACAGAGAGAAGGCGTCATGGCGATTGCGGCGGACGATGTCGAACACACCTTTGGAGACGGTGGCGAGGATCCAGTTTTTGACGCAGGAGTCAACCCTGCGCCACTCGCCATCGCGCTCTTCGTCGGGAGTGGTGGAGAAGACGTGGCTCTCGAGCCCGAACTTTTCAAGGCTGGACTCGAAGAAGTGGCGCCACTGCCCAAAGTTGCCCTCGTCCACGTCGAGGATGACGGGAACATGGTGGCGAATGGAGATTCCTTGAATCTGGGAGGAGAGGGCGAGGACGACGGAGTAGCCATCGTCGTCGGAGGAAGAATCAGAGTGGTTGGAGGCTGGTGCCATGGATGCGGAAGAGGTGGCGCTGGAGAGAATTTAGGATCGGAAGGAGGCTGATACCATGTAGAATGCAAATGATCAACTGGATGACCTTAATTGATCATGTATGGGTAAGAGCATCTTCAACAGTTTGCCAAAATTTATTTGATAAATATTGTGATTTGGCAACTCGCTAAAATATATGACAAGTGAAAAAATAGACTCTCTCCAAGAGTTTGTCATTTGAACTTGGTAAAATAAGAAGAGGCCCGCTAAGCGAATGAAGAGCCCCGTTAAGAAACGAAGAGCCCCGCTTAAATTTGCACGTGAAGCCGCGCGCTCGCGCTCAGCGCGCAAATATGCGCGTAGAGGGGGAGATTTGCCAAGTTGCTAAAATTTGCCAAGTTGAATGTCAAACTGTTGGAACATAATTTTTTCTATTTTATTAAAAATAGATGGATGCCAAGTTAATTTGGCAAACTCTTGGAGATGCTCTTACATGTATAGAGTACAAGGGTCTTTGGCCGAGAGATCACACACGCACGCTGTACAGGTGAAGGAACGCGAGGCTCGGACGAGTGGGCGCCGTGGAGTCCGGGCGCACTCTGCGGAGTCCGTTGGCGAGACGAGGCGTGTGGACGGCCGTTGGGGCGTACCGATCATGGGTGATGCGAGAGACTCGGTCAGGTCTAACCGTTGGAGAGCCTGTTCCGCTGACAGAGGAGGCCGGTTGCGCCGCTACTCCCTCCGTCCCTGAAAAAGTGTCGTTTTAGGCTTTTCAGATATCGTGTTTGATCGTTCGTCTTATTCAAAAAAATTTAATAAATATTATTTATTTTGTTATAACTTATTTTATCATTAGAGATACTTCAATAATAATTTATTTATTTTATAATTTGCACAAAATGTTTGAATAAGACGAACGGTCAAACACGATGTCTGAAAAACCTAAAACGACACTTTTTCTGGGACGGAGGGAGTACGTCGTAGCCGAGGAGGCTCGCCGCGCTGCGTCACAGTCCCCGACGCACCTGCTGCCGTTGTTGACGAGTCTAGGGGGCTGTTTAGTTGGCAAAATTTTTGGCGAAATGTTACTGTAGCTGTTTCGTTGTTATTTGGTAAATATTGTCCAATCATGGTCTAATTAGGCTTAAAAGATTTGTCTCGTCCATTTCGTCTAAACTGTGTAATTAGTTTTATTTTTTATCTATATTTAATGCTTCATGCATGCGTTCAAAGATTCGATGTGACGAGGAATCTAAAAATTTTGGCAAAATTTTTGGCATCTAAACGGTGCCTAGAATAATACGGGCTGTAACTCTGTAAGGTCTGGGGCTGGCAGCCCGGCTTGTGTATCTCGTGATGTCTTGAGCCGTTAATGGGCTGATGGTCTGATGCTGTCGGTGTTTGTGTGGAGCGCTACCTGGTCGATACTCATTTTTTTTGCGACTTGATGCTCTTTGTTTTGTGAATTGAAAAAAAAACTTCCGTTTCTTTGGGTGATATGTTCAGCTAGAGGCTGAAACCGAAGCCGATGGCCGTTACCAGCAATAAAAACTGAAACCGAAATCTAAAAAACTGAGATTTCGATTTAGGTTTGGCTCAGTCAGATTTGGTTTTCGGTATAAATGTGTAATCTTCCTAACAGGCAAGCACGTAGAGCCACGAATTTTAGGAGATGAGATGCAGGAACGCTGCTCCATGCGTGAGCAAACGGCGACACGCGAACAACGGCGGCCTTTAGCGAGTAGACAGTGACAGTTGTCTTCCATGAGCAGAGACATGACGTGTTAGTTAAAATAAATATCGAGCCACAAGTCGTAAAGTGAGCATTGAATAGATTGTGTGTCCCTTGTAACGGACAGCCATTTCTGCTAGTCTTAAAAAAACAAAATAGGGCCAAATCGATCCTACCCACTGGATCATTAACCGACGACTAGCCCACCCAAATATGGGCCGAAAAAGGCCCCAAAACACGTGAGCTCCAGAAGCTACAGTAGGTCGACGTTGGAAAAAGTCTACTTTTTCTCCCTCAACTTTCATGAAAGTCGGCTTTTCCTCCCCCAACTTCAAAACCGGACAAATCACTCCCCTTAACTTTTCAAACCGTGCATTTTACCTCCCTGGAGCGGTTTTAAAGGCGGGTTGCTACAGTAGACGGCGTTATGCTACAGTGTCCGTGTTTTTATCATTTTTTTATTTATTTATTTCGACCGAATCTTTAAAAAATCATAGTAAATCATAGAAAAATCATAAAATGGAAAAAATCCAATTTCGTTGCACTCCACATGAGTAGATCTACACAGTGAACATATAATATGGTATGCTTTAGTACAAAGTTTTTGCTATGAAGGTTTTGCCTTTTTCTTTTTTATTTATTTCGGCTGAATATTTGAAAAATCGTAGTAAATTACAGAAAAATCATAAAATAGAAAATCTAATTTTGTTAGACTCCAAATGAGCATATCTATACAGTGAACATATAATATGATATGCTTTAGTACAAAATTTTAGTTGTAGCTTTAGATCTATGCTTTTTTGTAATTAATTGCAATAATTTATAGTTGCAGCTTCTATAATTATTTTGTTAGACTAAAGCATACCATATTATATGTTCACTGTGTAGATCTACTCATGTGAAGTCCAACAAAATTGAATTTTCTATTTTATGATTTTTCTGTGATTTACTATGATTTTTCAAAGATTCAGCCAAATAAATAAAAAAGAAAAAGGCAAAACCTTCATAGCAAAAACTTTGTACTAAAGCATATCATATTATATGTTTACTGTGTAGATCTACTCATGTGAAGTCCAACAAAATTGGATTTTCTATTTTATGATTTTTCTGTGATTTACTATGCTTTTTCAAAGATTCAGCCAAATAAATAAAAAAGAAAAAGGCAAAACCTTCATAGCAAAAACTTTGTACTAAAGCATACCATATTATATGTTTACTGTGTAGATCTACTCATGTGAAGTACAACAAAATTAGATTTTCCATTTTATGATTTTTCTGTGATTTATTATGATTTTTCAAAGATTCAACCGAAATAAATAAAAAGAAAAGGCAAAAACACAGACACGGTACCAAAACACTGTAACTGTAGCATACCAACGTATACTGTAGCAAAACCGCATTTGAAAGGCTCCAGAGAGGTAAAATGTACGGTTTGAAAAGTAAAAAAAAGGTGGTTTGTCCGGTTTTAAGTTGAGACTTTCTTGGTTGAGGGAGGAAAATTAGACTTTTTCCGGTCGAAGTTCGACCGTCGAACCGTCGAAGGGAACGAAGACGAACACGCTCGAGCGGCCGCACTAACCCGGTAACCCCAACCCGCCCTCCGTCTTCGTCCCAGCCGCGTCTCCGACCCCCAAGCAGCCTCGCGCCGCTCGATGGCTGCGCCGTATCACCAGCCGACGAGCCTGGAGGAGGTCCGGACGCTGTGGATCGGCGACCTCCAGTACTGGACCGACGAGAACTACCTCTACAGCTGCTTCGCCCACACCGGGGAGGTAGGCGACGTCCTTCGACCTGTGCCCCCCAAGACCGTGCGTTGCGCGCCGATTAGGCAGATTTTCTCCATAGGGTTCGTTTGGTTGCCGTCCTAATTTGGTGATTTTAAGCTGGGTTTGTCAGTCTCAATGTCTGATTGAGCGGTTGCGTTGCTGCGGATTGGGTGAATTGAAGGAGAGTTGGTACTTCAAGGTAGCTCTCGCCTTTTGGATGCATCGAGGTCGACTTGCCCATTTGTGGTGGGCTAGTGGCTGCTATTCTTTCGGGGCTCTAGGGTAGATACATAGGTTGACAACCGTGCCCTTATGCGTGTTTTTTTTTTGGAGCAATGTAAGGGTTTCATGGTCTTAGGGTTGTGGCTTGTGGAGCCAGCCTCTTAGTTTTGAAAAATTTGACCCAAACAATTGTGAATTGAAGCGGTCACATGCTTCCTCTTGCATCAATGGATGGGCCTCTAGTGAACGTAGCAACACGGTCGTTCATGAATATTGTCCAGGCATATCTGGGCGTAAAATACTTCACCCAGTTGATGTAAAAGTGTGTGTAGTTTGACAGATAAAATTACCTGAGAAAGTGAAGGTATCCACACAGGCCTTTTGGAATATGTCGTCGCATCTGCAGTTGTAGGCTTGTAGCTTGTTATTTTTGCATGTAGGTGAATGTAATGTTCTAGACCTATTTATCTATATCAATGAGTCTTTTAGGGATATTGTAGTAAAGCATTGCACTGTTTTGGGCTTGTTTGAAGCAGCATTGGTAGGATGCTATTGTGAACTAACATTATTAATAGTTTGATAGTTTCTGAAAATTAAGAAAATGATTTATTTAAGTATCGGGTACTTCAGCACAGAAAAAGTTGTGTATAAAATTTTCCTTGACAGCTGTTTGAGTTTATACAGAAACCATTTTGTAGCTGCATGTCTAACTGGGTTGCTATATTTTTGTGTGTGGGTGGGGGGGGGGGGGGGGGGGTGCGTGCACTGAGCTGATGATAGAAGTATGTTTTCTAGAATATAACACTTTCAACTTTATCTGAACATCAGAACTATTTCTATACTTTTAAGCATAGTTTGTGTTGTAGAGTCTTTTTCTTATTAAGCGTTGAGCACTGGAGAGTACATTTTGAACTCATTGTGTTAAGACCTTTATTTCCTGGAAGTGCAGGTACAATCTGTTAAAATAATACGCAACAAAGTAACAAGCCTTCCCGAGGGTTATGGGTTTATAGAGTTTGTTTCGCATGAAGCTGCTGAGAAAATTCTCCAGACTTACAATGGCACACAGATGCCTGGAACTGAACACACATTCAGATTGAATTGGGCCTCTTTCAGCTCTGGTGAGAGGCGTCCTGATTCAGGATCTGATCATTCGATTTTCGTAGGGGACCTGGCACCTGATGTCACAGATTACTTACTACAGGAGACATTCCGAGTGAACTATCCATCTGTTAGAGGGGCTAAGGTTGTCACAGATCCAAATACCGGGAGATCTAAAGGATATGGATTTGTAAAGTTCGCAGATGAAAATGAAAAGAACCGTGCAATGACAGAAATGAATGGTGTGTACTGTTCAACAAGACCTATGCGGATAAGTTCTGCAATACCTAAGAAATCCACTGGCTCTCAGCTTCAGTATTCAGCTGCTAAAGGTAATATTGGATGATCTGAATGCACTGTGTTGTTTGTATGGGATTCTTCATTTTCTTGATGTTTCTTTTCGTGGATTTATTATAGCTGTCTTATGTTAAATGTGTAGCGGTGTATCCAGCAACAGCTTATGCAATGCCTCAGCTCCAGGCAGTTCTCCCTGACAGTGATCCTACAAACACTACGGTATGGACCTCTACCATATTTCTGTCTGTTACTCTGTTGAGTGTTGACTATGCCACTTACCTTGGGATATATCATACGTTTACAGATATTTATTGGGAACTTGGATCCAAATGTGACAGAAGATGAGCTGAGGCAGATATGTGTACAGTTTGGAGAGCTTATATATGTGAAAATTCCTGTTGGTAAAGGATGTGGATTTGTACAGTATGCATCTAGGTAAGTGCTATAGGAAAATTCCATTTAAGTGTAATAGTTGCCCGATGCTTTACGTTGTCTAGTTTAGTTATCCATATCAGGACTTGCCCAAAATCCAAATGTCATAACATCCTGAAATAAGTATGCCTGTAGTGGGATGTTAGGGACATGTATGCTTTAGAAGAAGAACTAAGAACATTTCGATGCAGTATTACCATTTCTTTCCATTGAAATCTCAGCAGACAAGAAGAGAATTTTTACAATTAATATCACATGGATATGTCTATTGTATTTTTTTCATATATTGCTCCCCTGCAAAAGTAGATGTATTTATTGATGGCACATCTCTTTACTAGCATCTAAGTTTTCTTAGTAATGAAAAGGTAGGGTGTTTACCATTGCTGATTGTAACCATTGCAGGGCATCAGCTGAAGAGGCAGTACAACGCCTTCATGGCACAATGATTGGCCAACAAGCTGTTCGGCTTTCATGGGGCCGAAGTCCTGCAAGTAAACAGGTATATCTTATAAAATTTTACTGCATAAACCTAACCTATAGCATTCAATAAATCTCTTCGGCCTTATACCTGGTGAAATCAAGCAGACGCCGTTATGTTTTGCACCAATAAGCATGTTAAGGAAGATTTTACTCGGTACTAACACTTGGAATTGAGAATTAGTGAGAACCACATGATAGTATTCTTATGCTGTTCATTTTTCTTATAACTCTCCCTGAATTTTCATTTGTTTTCTTGTTATTATCGTATCTTCTGTATTTTTTTACCTACTGGAATCTCTTCTAATGGTAGCTAATGTTTGTTATCTATTATCGCATGAAATAATATATGTTCATTTTTCTTATAACTCTCCCTGAATTTTCATTTGTTTTCTTGTTATTATCGTATCTTCTGTATTTTTTTACCTACTGGAATCTCTTCTAATGGTAGCTAATGTTTGTTATCTATTATCGCATGAAATAATATATGCAGGATCCATCAGCTGTGTGGAGTCAGCAAGCAGATCCGAATCAGTGGGCAAGCACTTACTATGGCTATGGGTATGATGCATATGGATATGCTCAGGATCCGTCATACGCGTACGGTGCTTATGCAGGATATAGCCAATATCCCCAACAGGTAAGGATTTCCATCCACATATACATTATTATTATATATATTAATTCCGAGTGTCTGCTGTACACTTGCACGTTCATCAGTAAGTTGTGGATGTGGACACCTGAAGCTTGTTAGTTTCTTAAATTCCTGCTGAGTTATGTTACCATACAATGCACGCTTTCGTTAAACCAGACGTAGAAAATTGCATCCTTGTGAATTATGTAATCCACCATATTGAATAGCTGAAGAATAGATTTTGGGCCTGTAGAATGTTCATTTACTGAATTATTTTGTCTTGTTCTATTTCCTGCTAAGATATCTTGGAAGTGTTTGTACGGGCCCTGTACGTGCTCCCATTGTAAGGAAGTGATTTGTGGTGCATACCTCTCCCATGATCTTTCATGTTTCATAGTGCACAGATGATATCATGCTATTTGTGTCTGGCCAAAATTTGTTCTCCATATTTGACAAATCTCACAATCTTGCAGGTTGAGGGAGGTGTTGATGCAGCTTCTGTTGCTGGTAGCCATCCAAGCATGGAACAAAAAGAGGAGCCATATGATCCAATGAACATACCTGATGTCGACAAGTAAGATCAGCCACATTGCTCTTCACACTGTTGTTTCTGTAGAGATGTTTTCTAATCTATGGTCCTCTTTCTCCTGCATTCTTAGGCTGAATGCTTCATACATGGCTGTTCATGGTAGAGCCATGCTAGGGCGGTCCTTGTGGTTGAAGACCAACCCGCTGCCCCAACCGACATAAGCACACGTCCAACATTGCCTTTTTTTTCTTTTTCCCCCCGAAGACTGCAGTGCTGGTGGGTGCAGCTGGGTTTCGTCGTAGATGATTTTGCCCTTGCCAGTAGGCGCACTACTACGACGGCGATGGATCATCAAACTCTGAAATTGCTGTAGGCTGATCAACAGCTTCGTGTATGTTGACAACATCCCATGTATGATAGGCATGACCCTCTCGTGTTTCCTAGGCTGCTGCTGCTTAATATTATCAGGGACAATATTGTGGGAACGGTGAAAGTCATCTGTCTAGTCCCCTTTTCCAACCGATCATTCTGCTGTTGGATACTCAACTGCTATTCACTTGACTGCAGTACTGCACAATGAAATACTGATATCTCTATCTTTGAGTACTTTCACTGGTGGCCTTGATATCTTTGAGTAGTACATTTCTGCCTGCTGTAGATCTACTATGTCACATCTCAGGTGACGGCGTGATGCCTGCGGCCACCCTGTTTGTTTCGCTGGATCAGCAGAATCAGCGGTCATTCAGCAGTGTTTTTCTCTCACAATAAATCAGTGAACAGTACTTTCAGCTACAGTAAACCAGCGAAACGAACATGGTGCAAGATGGTTGTGTAGGGGTAAACTATTTCCTCGATGGTTGTGAAGCGGAACGTTCCATAGACACAGAATCCGATCCTTTGACCATTCTGTGCCATGTCCCGTGCTCCAAGCCTTGCTATTGCTACCACTGCCAGTGAGTACGCTCATGTGCCAGTGACAGTGAGTACCTCTGGTCGTGTCGCAAGGATCAAAGTGGGGCCCGCTTTCAGTGAGTCACCACCATTATTGTAGTATCGATGACCTCCAACGGTCGGAAAATTGGCCGGGAACCAACGGGCCGGGTCGGCGGGTGGAGTCTTCGCTTCCCCTTTCCCTCGGCTCTGCTCATAACACGCGCAACGGCTCGCCTCGCCTCGCCACTGCCCCCGCACATCTCACGAGCGCGACAAAGAGGAGCCGCGACCAAGCAACCGGAACCCACAACCTTCTCCCTCCCTTCGCCCTCTCTTTCCATCGCTCGGGGCTTCTCCTCCACCGCGCCGCGCGGGAGGGAAGTGGGGGAGGGCGGGATGGAGTTCATGGAGCCCAAGGACATCGACTGGAGCAGGGTGGTGTCGCGGTACGTGCGCGACGAGACCTACGAGGGAATCGAGGCCCCGCACTGGGCCGACCTCACCGACCCCAACGCCGGCCGCGCCCACGTCGACGACGAGGCCTGGTTCTGCCGCCCCGGTACGCTCCCTCTCCCTTCCCTCCCGCTCTCTTGTTGACTCCCCCTCGTTGGTTGGTAGGTTGCCCCCGCTTGATTTGATTGCGAGGAGATCAAATCAAAGCAGTCCGCACCGATCGGCGGGTCACCCGGTTCTCGCTTTCTTCCTTGGGGATGGATTCTCTTGCGACATTGGAACTTTGCTTCTAAACGAGCGGGTACTGATCTATTGATTTGCGGCGCTGCAGATTGCCGGCATCCGAAGATGGCCGAGGATTTCCTCAAGCTGAGCCCCAGCCCCAAGGTCTGCCTTGCTTCGCCGTTCCTTGCGGCCCCTTTTCTTCCACTGGTTACCTGAACCCTCATCTCACGCTTCTTCTTCATCGGAACAGGGAAAGCTGCTGCGATCGGTTTCGGCCATGCTGCCCTTCGCCGAAAGGGACGCCAACGCCACCAATCTCAGGTAACCAATCAAATTCAGGCGTTCTTTGCGCGCCGCGCCCGCCTCGATCAAATCCCCGTTCTCACCCTTTCGTGCGTTGCTCAGGGACGGCAATAGCAATCTCAAGTGGCGGGGCGGCGGCGCCGTTGCCGCCTTCACGCCGCCGAAGCCAAAGGCAGCGCCCAAGAAGAGGTTCCAGGAGGACAGCGAGAACCAGGACCCTGCGCTGGCCACGCCGCCCCCACGACAGGCGCCAAGTAGTAGGCCGCCGTTCGGTGCCCCTCGGTGGAACAAGAATGCCAAGGAGGCCATCAAGTCCAGTGCGGAGAAGCGGCCGGATAACGCTGAGAAGGAGGCGCTGCTCAACAAGTACGCCCCACCGAGGCAGCTCAAGAGCACCCTCTCAGCGAGGAATCTCTTCTCTGGGAAGGATATACTTGGCCAGATTTCGGAGTTCTACGATGAGCTGAAGCGGATGGTTGGAGGCGGCCGGCCTGGCACAGACACACAGGAGGAATACAGCTCAAACCCAATGTAAACCTCTCCTCATCGAAGGAATGCTGGAATTCAATTGTCGGGTTGTCTCTATGAGGCCCTTGACAGTTTCATTCGTGCAGGAATCCGAGCGATTTGATGGAGAAGGTGGCTCATGCCAGCGTCAGCAATCCAGTTCCCGCAGATACCGTGAAGGAGGTGGCGAGACAAGAAACAGTGAAAAAGAGTCCAAGCCCAATGTAATTTGCAAATAGTCATCCCAATGCAAACTTATGTGTATAGGTTGTACTGATTGTTTCTTACGGCGCTGATGTTGGTTTCTGCAGGAAGGGAAAGAAAGTGGGGCTGAAGGTGGAAGCAGGGAAGCAAAGGTCTCCCTCCCTCTGTGCTGAAGGAAGTGAAGGCAACACCACCCACTCCGCAGCGGTTTCCATCCCCATCGCCAAACCGCATTAAGAATGTTAAACCTGGAGGGGTGGCCACAGCAGGATCGCCACTCAAGAAGCCACTCAAGGTGAATCCAGCATGGCTATAGTATTTGCTTACTCAGTGTCCGTGGCTTTAAATCATGGTGTTTACTTGATTTTCACTGTCTTCATTTCTGGGACTTCAAATTCTTCAAGGGCATGTAATGTTCACAAAAAGCATGGCCCACTTTTGTAGATCTTAGTATGGAAGAATATACTAGAGTGACTTCTGCTCTAAAATAAAAGATTGGCTACGACTGCTTCTTCCCCTGATGATTTAATAAATCCTACGATGAGCTAAATTAGCATCACCCCAGTTCACCATACTTCACAAACTAAACTTGTTGAACCATGTGAAAGATTAATAAAGGTCATGTGTTTTTTCAACCAATTTCAGTAAGTTTGATCATGCATCTGAGATGCTTTTGTATAGAAGTAGCGTCCTTTCATATTTAGCATCATTTAGCACAGGTCATGAGGAGATGTTACCGAATGTACTAATTATATGGCAAGGCATATTTTCTATAAATCCTAATAATGATGCTTGTTCATAACCTGGTATTCATTGTAAGCCTCATAGTGGATAGTGTCAAATAGTTTTTTCAAGAGTTAAATGCATCAGAGGTCCTCTAACTTGTGAGGAGGTTTCAGTTAGATCCATCAACTTTCAAAGTGACTTTCTGGGTCCATAAACTTTGATGTCGTATCACTTAGGTTCATTAACTTTCAAAGTGACTTTCTGGATCCATAAACTTTATATGCCGTATCATTTAGGCATGGTGCGCTGTGGCAAGCCGGGGATGAGCGAGCTAGCTGCTTGTTTGCATTGGCGTCGTTTGGGTGGGCGATCGAACAGCCGGTGGACGCGTGGTTGGGCTAGCTGCTTTGATCAGATGGCATATGATCTGTGTTGCATGCTTGCGCGGTGGTGCGCCCAGCCGCGCATCATCGATCCGATCGGCACACGCACGTACACTTGAGCGAGCGAGCGAGCTGAGGTGAACCATGCATGCAGTTCGCGGTACACGGGCACCGCGTCGACCTGCTCATGATCATTTCCCGTGGCGGACACGCGCGTCCGTCTGCGGACGCCGTGCCGTACACCTGCTAGTAGATGGCCTGCATGCATGCGTCGAGTGGCCATATCATGCATGGTCCGAGTCCACGTACTCGATCGGATCGGTCGTCGCTGAAACGCAAGCACGGCGCGGTCGCCCACGACAACGGTCTCGTAGCCGGTGACACGTCGTCGTTGTCTGTGTCGTATGTACGTACGTGTCACGTCGTCTGTGCGCTGCAGTTTTAATTTGCTCGCATGCATGGAATCGCGAATTGGTACGTGCTCGCCCGCGGATGATCGCTATCGCTACTGTTTCGACCCACCGATGCGGCATCCACCACTACAAGCAGCTGATCCGATCGATGCCGATGCAAGAGCTCTCAATCCGGCCATCGTACGTCCCCGATCGATCAGATCAAAGCACAAGTGCATTCACGTCTGAATGCCTGGATTATCGTGGAGCAATACCATATCTGAATGCCTGGATTATCGTGGAGCACAAATAATCACACGCACGTACACTTGAGTGAGCGAGCCGGGCACCGCGTCGGCCGGGGCGGAAGCCGCTCATGATCGTTTCGATCCCCATGTGAACTTGTCGTCGTTACAGACAGGCGTCCTTGACCTAACTGGGTTCGACACGATGACGCGGAGCACGTGCTAGATCTAAGTGATACGGCATATAAAGTTTATGGACCCGGAAAATCACTTTGAAAGTTGATGGACTTAGGTTGAAAGTTGATGAATCTAAGTGATACGGAATCAAAGTTTATGGACCCAGAAAGTTACTTTAAAAGTTGATGGACCTAATTGAAACCTCCTCGCAAGTTAGTGGACCTCTGGTGCATTTAACTCTTTTTTCAACTTATCTTATGTTCATTGTGGATGATCATATCACAGATGGCTTGTGCATCTCATAGTTGAACTCATCTTTTTGTACTGTACAAAAGGCAAACACAGTGATTGTTTTAGGGCTGTTGTGCCCCAACCATTACCAATGAGGTATTTATCTGAAGTTGATCCCAGAGTTATCTAATTATACTGTAATTTGCTTTTCTTTAGGAGAAGGGGACCCCTAGTAAGGATCTGGAGAGCAAAAAAGATGGTGTGAGGCAACCCTTTGGGGTTAAGGATATGAACAATACAAGAGCATGTGATGCAGAAGGGAGCTCCAGCAGCATGTTTTGGTTCTTGAAGCCCTGCACTTTCCTTGTGGAGTAGCATCATAACACTAAAAAGTTTTAACGAGCAACACTTGATGTAGCTAGAATCCGTTACTTCATTCATTTCCAAATATTCTGAGTTCCTATTTAATTGATTCATTTGATGGGTACCCTATCTGGGAAGTAAAAAAAAAACATGTATAGTCATACAGGTTGAAAGAGTCTTTTCCATATGTATAATTCGAGATATAGCAAAACACTTTTCTGATGCTTCGTTATTTGTTCAAACAAACTGCATTTTTGTCTCTTGAGGTGATATACTAAGGTTATACAATTCAATGATTTGTTTGAATGTTGTTGCCTAGCAGTTCAAAACTACAGACTGACCAGAAATGTTTGAAGTGCAGTCTATCCATTCCATGAGGTGATATAAGTCGATGGTCTATTTCTTAATTCATGAAGGTTTACTGTTCGTAATTATACTGGCTTGTGCTTGCCGAATTGCTGATGTTGTTTATATTCCTTCAATTGTAATTTCACAAATTTTGGCACGAGGATTGTAGCCCTAAGTTATAACAATGCGGATTCAGTGGTCTGTAAGGAAATGCCACAAGCAAGAATTCTGAAATCTCTTCCAGAACTTACTCTTTGTTTTTTTTTTTTGCGAGAAGAACTTACAATTTTTTATTAGTCTTCAGCTGGTATGTGACAAACTTGATTTGCATTTAAAGGTTTAACAGTCCTAATTTCTAAGTTACTTTTCTTAAGATCACTCACCAGGAGTTGGCACACATCTCAAGCACATAATCTGGGTTGCATTGAGCGGTTCCTTGATCCTCCATGACGTGTTATTCGACAAGACCAGGAACTCGTTTTTTCATCAACGATGGCGAAATAGTTCGTAAATCTATATCTGTATATCTACTCAATAAGCTGAAACCACTAGGTAATTAATTGCTATAAAGCTACAACCATGTTGAGCCGGATCATCTCAATTTAACAGCCATGCAATCATATGCTCCAAGTTAAATCTGGACGTTCATCTAAACCTCCACTTCTCTTGCCAAGCGACAACACATTTAACCACATTATAAGTGAACAGTGTTAGAGTGGCACTCCGGTTGGATGTGATAAGTAGTTGAAATCAATGCACAATGCATCATGGATTTTTAGGGCATTGCAATAGTCGCTGTCATCATGAACTTATATCGGTCTTGATTCACTCATACAACACTCGAATTGGATTGCGTTTACAACGTCTTCCTTCATAGAGAGATCATTTAAAATTACTTTAAAGTCTCTACAGCAACAGCAACACGAGGAGATATCACCTAGTTAAGATTGATAACTGGCCACTTGTTTCTAAGTGCAATATATTCTTTGTAACTCATTTACAATTTAGGATCGGACGACTCTAGGCACTCATGAATGGTTCGTATTAAAAAGGAAATAAGTCCAAATTACCCCCAAACACTAACGTTGCCTTAGTTTTCCAATGTTCCATCTCTGCTATAAGTGAACCATCAAAATTATTCTAAGTACACCTAAAAAAAAGTCCCCCGCTGAGGAGTCAAACCACTGTACACCAAGCCTATTGTACCCAGAAAATCGTTTTCATTAAAATCAAGGGCTAAAAGCCACCCCTCAAATGCTTCAACGCAATCCTAGAGCCACCGTTCTTTGTATCAACAGCGATGACGATGAGGCTTCAACGCGTTCAACGCACAGCGAGCAGCGTTCGAAACCTAGTGTCGCTGAAAAAAAAAGAGAAAACACCGTAACCTGGTGTCGCCGAAGAAACAAAAAAGGAAACCGTCGAGGGCGCCGCCGCGATCTCCGTGCCCTGCTCACCGCCCACAGGTGCTGAGCCTGAGCGTACTGCCGCTCACAGGCCACAGCCTCCGCGCCGCCACGATCTCTGCGCCCTCAGCACTTGCTCGGCTGCTGCTTCCGCCACGAGGGGAAGAATCGTTGCCGTATCCACATCGTCGGCACCGGGCCTCGAGCGAGCACTGCCTTCGCCCACGAAGGGCAGAATCGCGACCGTAGCCACATCGCCGGCACCGCGCCGATTGCAGTCCAAAGCCCCCGCACCAAGATAGCGGCGCCCTCAATGGCGGCAACGTCAACACTTGATCGGCGGCTGCAACTAGGGCCTGGAGCGAGCACAACCTCCACCGCGAAGGTCAGCAGCGCTGCCATCGCCCGCTCACCCAGCCCAGGCGATACACAGCACGTCTTCATCATCACGTGAAGCCACCACATGTATCGCTAAGTTCGAGACTCTTCTAGGCCCAAGTCGGGTGAGTTCAAGCTTTTAATTTCTGGCCATGCACACACATGGATTTGAGACTTCTGACTGCTGAGTCACTTGTCTTGTGTTCGTGTCAAGGGCGTTGAGCCCAAGGGTAGGAGGACCGTGCTACGAAGGTCGTAGCCTCTGTCCGTGGTGGTCGATCGGGTTATACCCCCAGATCGTTGTTCTTCGTCAACGGGTTTTGCCCCCTGTCGCCGGCTTGAGAGGGAGAGGGAGATTAGATGGGATAATTCTTCGTTAACTTCTCAATGTGTGATTACAGAGATATATGGCCTCCGGCCCAACCAGACCTCCTAAACTTTAGGACTAGGAAAGGAAAGCAACCAATCAAATCTTCTACTCTTTCTAATCCTAGCCACTTGGCCCGATCCCCTGCTGACTCAGGCGATCCACGCGCTCTGCCGCGCGGCGCACGTCACGCGCCCTGCGACGCCGGGAGTACACGCGCCCGTACATTACATCTCTCCCCTCCTCTAGAGGTAGCTCGTCCTCGAGCTGAAAGAGTGGATACGCAGCGCGGAACGTGTCGAAATCCTCCCAGGTCGATGAAGCTGGCGATGCTCCCTTCCAGTGAATGAGGACCTGGCGCATGCCACGTGCAAGGCGAGTCTTGACCGCCCGCTCCGAATCTAGAATGAGGGCGCCATGATGAACTGGAGGCAGGGCTAGTGGTTCTTGCAGAGGCTCGCCATGGAACTTCTTGAGGAGCTCGACATGGAAGACATCGTGGAGGCGAGCTTAGGGAGGCAGGGCCAAGCGAACGGCGACGTTGTTGATGAGCTCGACCACGCGGTACGGGCCGTAAAACCGTGGCTTCAGCTTGCCAGCTGCAGGTTGGGGCATAGAGGCTGTCGAGCGCTGACGAAGACGAAGCAGCACCCACTCGCCCACCTGGTAGTCGACCGGACGGTGGAGCCGATCGTAATAGCGCTTCTACACCGCCTAGGCCTGCTCGAGCTGGTGCCGAACGTCTGAAGGGTCGAGATGGCGGACTAGAGGGGGGTGAATAGTCCTTTCTAAAACTTAAACGCGTTGGCTAACCAAAACAAATACGGAATTAAACTTATCGGTCTAGCCAAGACTATACCCCTCTATCTAAGTTCTCTAGCACCTTGCAAAGATCCTAATTAAGCAACTAAGGCGCTAAGCTTACCAAGAGCTCACCTACTCAATTCTAGAGCAAGGTCACACAAACCTATGCACTAGTACTTTGTCAACCGAGGGAGCTCCTACACAACTAGTGAAGCAAAAGCACAAAGCTCCTAAGCTCACTAGCAAAGCTCAATAACAAGGCAACTAATGCCAAATTAGAGAGCGCAAGTCACTTAGCTACACAAACTAAGCAATGTGACTAACAAGGTTACACAAACCAAATTAGTCATGCAAGGGGAAGCTTCTAGCTACACAAGCAAGAAGACAACTAGCAAGCTACACAAGCAAACTATTTAAGAGAGCAACTACACAAGCACAAGTATATATGAAAGTAAATACAAGCTTGTGTTGTATGAAGGCAAACCACCGAGAAGATGAAGAACAATGTTGACACGGTGATTTTTCTCCCGAGGTTCACTTGGTTGCCACCAAGCTACGTCCCCGTTATGTCGACCAACACTTCGTGGTTCCACGGCTAATCGGTCACACACCGAGCCTCTCAAATGGCACCGCAAGAAGCCACCATAAAGTGTGGTAGCTCAATAACACGCTCAACTAGAGTTGCTCTTCGCGATCCCCGTGGGTTGAGCACAATTCCCCTCACAAAGCTTCTCCGGAGCCTCGCATAATCTTCTTGCGAGCTTCGATGGAGCCACAAGCCACCAAGCCGTCTAGGAGGTGGCAACCTCCAAGAGTAACAAGCACCACCGGCTTGCAATACGATCACCTAGTGCCACTCGATGCAACCTCACGATGCAATCGCACTAGAATCGCTCTCTCACTCGATCCGATAAACACTATCAAGCATGAGTGAGTTAGAGGGCTCCCAAGCACTACCACATAAGCCACCAAGGCCAAAGTGTGCTTCCCTGCCGGCCAAGGCCGGCCACAATGTCTATTTATAACCCCACGGTCAAATAGAGCCGTTACCCCTTCACTGGGCAAAAACTCAGGATGATCGGACGCTCCGGTCGAAACTGACCGGACGCGCTTCACCGTGTATGGTCGCCCTGCGCCGTCCACGTGTCCACGGAATTCAAACGCGACCGTTAGATCCTCCAACGGTCACTACGCGCCAATGGTCAAACGCAACGACCGGACGCGCTGCTCAACCGACCGGACGCGCCGGTCGCACAGTACGGCGCGCCCGCGAAGCAACGACCGGACGCACGCCAGAAAACGACCGAACGCACCGATGCGCACAGCCCCCACGCCCGCCAAGCAATGACCGGACGCGCTCCACGCAACGACCGGACGCGACAGTGCCAGCGTTCGGTCGGAGTCCAGTAAGCTCCCTCGATGACCGGACGCGTCCGATCGCTTGTGACCGGACGCGCACCGCGTCCGATCGACCTTGCAAACTTAGGACGCCTGACCGGACGCGCCGGTTGCAAACCCTAGCTCGCGTGCCTGACTGCTACGCTGTACTGACCGGACGCGTCCGGTCATATCGTGACCGCGTCCGGTGCCGCGTCCGGTCACCTCTGTGACCTCTGTTCGCCTCCGTTTCTTTTCCGACTTCCGGCGTAGTGGAAAATAGGCATTTTATTTCCCCGAAATCGCCTGAACCCAAACCCTTCTCTACCGCTCAAACTCCACCGCCTTCGCAAATGTGCCAACACCAACAAGTGATCACCACCTTGTGTACGTGTGTTAGCATTTTCACAATCATTTTACCGAAGGAGTTAACCACTCAACTTGCCACGCCACTCGATCCTAGCAACGATGCATAGTTAGATCACTCGAGTGACACTAGATGACCGATATGCAAACAAGTTTGCCCCTCTTAATAGTACGGCCATCTATCCTAAAACCCAGTCATAAACTTCTCTACACACCTATGACCGGTGAAATGGAAATACCCTAGGTTATACCTTTGCCTTGCGCATTCCACTCCATCTCCTCTGACGTTGATACAACACATGCACCAACCATATCACAAATGATATGAACCACTTCATATCATCACATGACCGTCTCGATCCATCGACCTTGACTTCACTTGCTCTTCACCGTTGCATCGGTCCGTCGGCGCCAAGTCTTGCTCAAGCTTCACCACCGCATGGTCCTTTGCTTCGAAGCCTCGACTTGCCCTTCACCTTCACAACCGGTCCATCGAGCCAAGCATCATCTTAGTCTTCATCATCTTGGTCACATGAGTCAATGTCATGTCTCATATACAATGAGATCCTCTATGACACCATTACCTGTGGACTAATCTCCTGTGTATCTCACATAACCACATATTAGTCCACCTAAGTTGTCACTCAATTACCAAAACCAAACAAGGACCTTTCAATCTCTCCCTTTTTGGTAATTGATGACAACTCTACAAAGATATGGAAATTAAGCTTTTTCAAGCTAGCACTTCACACAAGTGTAAATTGCCAACTTGTTTTGGATTTTATACTACTTATCCAACATTTAAGCTTTATGTCAAGAATTGGATAAGCACCACAAAATCTAACTTGGTAGTGATAACTCTCCCTACATATGTGCTCAAAAGGTTTGGTTTCAAGCTTGCACATATGCATAAATATGAAATTTGTGGGAGGGTTAGCACTACTAAGTGATGCTAAGGTGTATAGAATAAACCTTTGTAGCTTGATACCAATTAGTAGCTTGATACCATTTGAAAATCACAAGTTTGCCATCATCCTTAGCATCATGAGTAGCTAGACATTAAAAATACTAGAAACCCCGTGAGATCAACATTATAAGCATGGTTCTAGTTTTTTTGCATGATAATCACAAGTCTAGCTAACATCCTATGCATGCTAGTTATCAAATCATCATTCAAGTTCTATAACTAGCATACACCACACAAGCATGCATATTGAATTTAAGAACTTATGCAATGCAAGCAAGCACATGAATTATGCACATATCAAATGCAATCAATCAATGGTCATGAACTTGCTCCTCCTACTTGTGTGCTTTCTTTGTCCAAGAATTTTGATCCCCTTACATTCTTCAATGTTGCTCTTCAATGTTGCTCCCTCTTTGTCCATATCCATGTCCAATAATATCTCTCTCTCCAAAGCAATCTCTCCCCCAAAGGAAATCTTGCATATCTTTGTCCAATTTCTCCCCCTTTGTCATCAATTTTCATAAAAGGTGTGCTTCTTATTGATGCAAAGGCTAGCATTGGGGTAGATGGTTGATACATGAATTTTACATTTTGATGGACATTATCACATATGTTGGAATGACAAACTTTATGGTTGCTCTTGAGATACCACATAGGATCTTTGACCTTGATACCAATCGGTGGGGCTCCTCCCCCTATGTCATAGCATGTGTCATTCACTTGATATACCACTTGAGGATGAGGGTAGCATTTCTTGATTTGATCACTTAAAGTTGAGGATCACTTGTGAAACCATCGTCTTGCATGAATGATACCACGTGAATATATCATGAGTAGGAATGTGATACCATTTGAAAGAGCTTTCTAGTATATATCCATTTTGAAGGATTTGACAATAATATTCACTTCTTGAACAATTGCTATCTTCATGAGTACCACTTGTAAGATATCACTTGTAAATTATAATCTAGACACCACTAGTGAATACCCCTTGGAAGATCAATTTGAGTCTAGATACCACTTGAAACAAACTAGATATCTATTTTCATTGTTGTCTTGTGCTTGTACTCTTATCATTGTCATGAGCTTTTTGTATGACTTGAACTATGTTGATTTGCCTAAGATTCCAAGTCTGGTTTGATCCAATGACAAGCTTCTTCACACCTCATGATAAGGGTTATCTTGCCAATGTTGTACTTGTCACTTGTTAGCAATCCAAACTAGATCAAATACTTGGGTTCACTAGCTCATGAACAAACTCATATCCATACCACTAGATCAATTAATCAATCAAGAAATAGTGGTAGGCTATGAATTTAAAACTTTTCATTTGTTATGCATGATCCTAATAAACATGTACTATATACACTAACCATATACTAGTAAGGGATGAAATGATCATGCATATTACAATGATACCTTTGCTCTGTTGGAGTAGAGGATAGTCACATGGATTCTAATTCATTACTCCAATAGCAATGTGAAGTCCAATTTATAAGCTTGGTGAAGACCAATCATCATAGATAAAACCATTCTTCACCCATATAAAATGAAAACCACTTAAGATCAAGTGCACTATCTCTTGAGTTGTGGTTGACTTGCTTCATTTTTTTTTATCAATGCTTGCATAAGAGAACTACTTAGAATACCACTTGAAATACATGACTAGCTCTCTTTTGGGTGTTGCTTGCTTTTCTTGATCAACCCTTTTGATTGCTTCAACTAAGCATCATAGGTTCCTTGGATCACCACTTCCATGTTAGCCTTCCATGTCCCAAACTTGGTTTCACCTACACACGGCGGCAAGCCCCTCACTAGGGAGAAGTGACCTTTCTCCAAAGAACTACTCTTGATACTTACTTGAAATGATATAGTTTGATTGATCCATGGACTTAACTTGATGAGTAATCTTGAATTATTCTTTAAGTCCTTTTCTTTCTACCAAATGATCTCCAATCATTACTAGAACTTGAGCCTCATCTTCATCTTGAGTTTGATCTTCATTTTCAAATTTGAGTACCAAATTTGTACACTAAGTACATTCCACAATCAATGCCTTCGTACTCCTTTCTTGTCATGCTTCTATATCAATTCAAAACCAAACTCAGGTGCCTCAAACATTTATAAATATGTTTTCAACTTGAGGACCTTTCACTTAAAATGACTCTAGATCAATCTAATAATTATTACTTTTCTGGCAGATTCTGTAACCTTCAAAGAATAATTCATATCTCCCAATGTATAGGTCCAAATGCCACGAAATTTAGTGGAGATGTGACTTACTAAGTCATATAGCAACTGTAAAAAATTAAGCTTCATTTGACTTTTAGATTGCTACCAGATTTCAAATCTTCCACCACTGCTACATGCTGAAAAACTGCTGCACTATAACTGACAAGATGCACTCCAAAACCGAAGCATCTCTTATCCAATTCTCATGAAATTTCTACAGCATATTCTTTCATAAGTGTAGAGCATGTATACCAAATTTCAAGCCAATCCAAATAGATTTGATCACTCAAACATGGCTAAGATCACTGCTAGCTCAGATTTTCAATATAGGACAGATTTCAATACATGAGCTATTCTTCAACAAAAGTGAATCAAACTTAAAACTAACTTGTTTGAATACTTTCATAAGACATATATATCCATTCAATCCACTTACTAAAGGTCATCTCATGAACTTATCCAACCCAAATCAATCCAAACTTGATTGCTAAGCATTTAATCCATTCAATCATCTCATAGCAAGCAACATTGCATATTTATCCAATTCAATCAACTCATATGCACCCAAATAAAATGATCAACAAGAGATATACCTTGGTTAGCTCATGATCATCCAATAGCAAGCTTTTACTCAAATAAATTGCAAGCCATCAAATAATTCCAATAAATCATCCACAACTTGATCATGACACTTATATGTTGTAGCACTTTGGACTTCACTTATTTTGACCTGGCATTGGGATTGGATATGCATTGAGCTTCATAACTTGACTCAATATATGATGAACAAGATGAAACCAATTGAATCAAGCCTCCAATGCCGATGGTACCTACAAACAATCATCCACTCTTTGATGGTACCCAAACTAGTTTGGGTCCTCTCAAATTAGGTGCAACATACTTAGGCATAGCCTTAGTATGAGTAGCGGGATGTTTTGCAATTCCAACCAATGAGGTATCATTGCCATCCTTTCTAAGCATATTAGTATCATTAAGTGAAATAGGCTTAGAATTGTTACCTAGGGAACATGAATGAGCCATGTGTCCCCTTTCCCGGCATAAGTAGCAACTTCTTTTAGAGTGAGCCTTTTCTTCCTTGCTCATGTGTTGCTTCTCAATGCCTTGCCTCTTATCAGTTGCTTGAGCCTTCTTCTCAAGCTTGGTAGGACACCCCGAGACAAAGTGTCCCATATCTTCACATTTGAAGCACTTGATGTGAGTCAAATTTCTTTTCTCATTTTGATTCTTGCTCATCATCTTGGCATCTTGAATTTGCATTGGATGCCTTGCTTTACCACCCCTTCTTGTTTTCTTTTTCTTCATCAAGTCACCATTATCTCCATGGTTGATCTTGATTTGTTCTTGGGGTGTTGCTTTTGGCTCAACTTGAGACTTCTTGGTAGGGCAATACTTAGCAATATGTCCCATTTCATGGCATCAGTGGCACATGAGTTGGGATAGCTTCTTTGCATTTTGCTTCTTCATAATCTTGCCCTTGCTCTTGTTGTAGCCAATACCACTCTTATCACCATATCTTCTTTGATTGGTCATGATATGCTCAATGGCAATTTTAGAGTTGTAGCACCTCTCTAACTTGTTGCTCAAATTCTTCACTTCACTTTTAAGCTCATTGTTCTCCTTCAAAAGGTTAGTCTCACAAGACATAGAAGTAGAACAAGCATTTAATTGTGAAGAACATGGCATATCTAATAAATCATCACAAGAGGTGGATACATGCGTCTTGCCTACATCACAAGGGTTAGTAATATGTGATTGATCATTTGACCCAAATGATGAGCTCTCACTAGATTTGGTTTCTTCATTAGAAGGCTTCTTAGTGAGTAAAGCATGTTCTTGTGCCAAATTATCATGAGCAACACTAAGTTCCTCATGAGCCAATTTTAGCTCCTCATGTGAACAAGTAGTAACATAAAGTAGATGCTTTTGTTGTTCACATGTGGTTTTTAGAAATGAGTTTTTATTTTTCAATTTGCTTGTTTTTGTCATCTCATTTCTTAGGGCCTTTGAGAGTTTATATAGAAGCTCAAAATTTGGACCATCACAATCAACAACAAAACCACCAATAGATACCTTAGTGTCACCATGTGACATGGAACAATGTGGTGATGTTGAAGAGCTTGTTGAAGCATCACTCTTATAGCCATCACCTTCACCATCAAGTGTGCATGAAGTAGAATCATTGCTTGCATCACTTGTGGCATTATCATCGTTCTTGTCAAGTGATCTTGTGGCATGATAATCATCATCATCATCACTTGACATTAAGGTGGAGCAATCCTCCACAACCACCTTGTTGTGGTCATGCTCAACATCCTCATGTACCTCCATCACTATGTGATCATCCTTCTTGAATTTTCCATCATCCCAAATTGAGGAGCCACAATAGTGATGCTTGAGCGCCGTCCACATGCTATGTGCACTTGAGAGACCCCTCACCTTGTCAAAAATCTCATCATTCAAAGCTTTGATTAGATAAAACTTAGCTTGTGCATCAAGTGTTTAGCAATCCTTTTGAGCTTGGGTACGGTTACCACACCCATCCAAGTCATGAAAAAAGCAGACAACTATGATCCACCAAAACTTAGGGCCAAGAGCACGAAAGTGATCAAGCATGTGATTTTTCCACCGTGCATAGTGAGTGCCATCAAAAATGTGTTCCACACAATCATCTAGCCCATAAGCCGCCATCCTCTCGGGTCGGTGAAGACCACAAATGAGAGACCCAGCTCCGATACCAATTGAAGGGTCGAGATGGTGGACTAGAGGGGGGTGAATAGTCCTTTCTAAAACTTAAACGCGTTGGCTAACCAAAACAAATGCGGAATTAAACTTATCGGTCTAGCCAAGACTACACCCCTCTATCTAAGTTCTCTAGCACCTTGCAAAGATCCTAATTAAGCAACTAAGGTGCTAAGCTTACCAAAAGCTCACCTACTCAATTCTAGAGCAAGGTCACATAAACCTATGCACTAGTACTTTGCCAACCGAGGGAGCTCCTACACAACTAGTGAAGCAAAAGCACAAAGCTCCTAAGCTCACTAGCAAAGCTCAATAACAAGGCAACTAATGCCAAATTAGAGAGCGCAAGTCACTTAGCTACACAAACTAAGCAATGTGACTAACAAGGTTACACAAACTAAATTAGTCACGCAAGGGGAAGCTTCTAGCTACACAAGCAAGAAGACAACTAGCAAGCTACACAAGCAAACTATTTAAGAGAGCAACTACACAAGCACAAGTATATATGAAAGTAAATACAAGCTTGTGTTGTACGAAGGCAAACCACCGAGAAGATGAAGAACAATGTTGACACGGTGATTTTTCTCCCGAGGTTCACTTGGTTGCCACCAAGCTACGTCCCTGTTGTGTCGACCAACACTTCATGGTTCGGCGGCTAATCGGTCACACACCGAGCCTCTCAAAAGGCACCGCAAGAACCCACCATAAAGTGTGGTAGCTCAATGACACGCTCAACTAGAGTTGCTCTTCACGATCCCCGCGGGGTGAGCACAATCCCCCTCACAAAGCTTCTCCGGAGCCTCGCACAATCTTCTTGCGAGCTTCGATGGAGCCACAAGCCACCAAGCCGTCTAGGAGGTGGCAACCTCCAAGAGTAACAAGCACCACCGGCTTGCAACACGATCACCTAGTGCCACTCGATGCAACCTCACGATGCAATCGCACTAGAATCGCTCTCTCACTCGATCCGATGAACACTATCAAGCATGAGTGAGTTAGAGGGCTCCCAAGCACTACCACATAAGACACCAAGGCCAAAGTGTGCTCCCCTGCTGGCCAAGGCCAGCCACACCGTCTATTTATAACCCCACGGTCAAATAGAGCCGTTACCCCTTCACTGGGCAAAAACTCGGGATGACCGGATGCTCCGGTCGAAACTGATCGGACGCGCTTCACCGCGTCCGGTCGCCCTGCGCCATCCACATGTCCACGGAATTCAAACGCGACCATTAGATCCTCCAACGGTCACTGTGCGCCAACGGTCAAATGCAACGACCGGACGCGCTGCTCAACCGACCGAACGCGCCGGTCGCACAGTACCGCGTGCCCGCGAAGCAACGATCGGACGCGCTCCAGAAAACGACCGGACGCACCGATGCGCACAGCCCCCATGCCCGCCAAGCAACGACCGGACGCGCTCCATGCAATGACCGGACGCGACAGTGCTAGCGTACGGTCGGAGTCCAGTAAGCTCCCTCGACGACCGGACGCGTCCGATCGCGTGTGACCGGACACGCACCGTGTCCGATCGACCTTGCGAACTCAGGACGCCTGACCGGACGTGCCGGTCCCGCGAGTGACCGAACGCGCTGGTTGCAAACCCTAGCTCGCGTGCCTGACTGCTGCGTTGTACTGACCGGACACGTCCGGTCATATCGTGACCGCGTCCAGTGCAGCGTCCGGTCACCTCTGTGACCTCCGTTCGCCTCCGTTTCTTTTCAGACTTCCGGCATAGTGGAAAATAGGCATTTCATTTCCCCGAAATCGCCTGAATCCCGCACTCGCACGCTCGGCGGGAGGGAGAAAGGAACCCAAACCCTTCTCTACCGCTCAAACTCCGCCGCCTTCGCAAATGTGCCAACACCAATAAGTGATCACCACCTTGTGTATGTATGTTAGCATTTTCACAATCATTTTACCGAAGGAGTTAACCACTCAACTTGCCACGCCACTCGATCCTAGCAACGATGCATAGTTAGATCACTCAAGTGGCACTAGATGACCGATATGCAAACAAGTTTGCCCCTCTTAATAGTACGGTCATCTATCCTAAAACCTGGTCATAAACTTCTCTACACACCTATGACCGGTGAAATAGAAATGCCCTAGGTTATACCTTTGCCTTGCGCATTCCACTCCATCTCCTCTGACGTTGATGCAACACATGCACCAACCATATCACAAATGATATGAACCACTTCATATCATCACATGACCGTCTCGATCCATCGACCTTGACTTCACTTGCTCTTCACCGTTGCATCGGTCCGTCGGCGCCAAGTCTTGCTCAAGCTTCACCACCGCATGGTCCTTCGCTTCGAAGCCTCGACTTGCCCTTCACCTTCACAACCGGTCCATCGAGCCAAGCATCATCTTGGTCTTCATCATCTTGGTCACATGAGTCAATGTCATGTCTCATATACAATGAGCTCCTCTATGACACCATTACCTGTGGACTAATCTCCTGTGTATCTCACATAACCATATATTAGTCCACCTAAGTTGTCACTCAATTACCAAAACTAAACAAGGACCTTTCAACGTCCTCGAGGAACTCCGCGCGCTCCTCTAGAGTCCAAGCCACCGCCGGTACCCGTGTCGCCCCGTGCTCATATGACCACAGGGAGGGGGGTTCGCGGCCGTACACAATGCGGAACGACGTCTCCCGCAGCGATGGCTGAAAGGCGGTGCTGAAGATGTACTCCGCCCAGGGGAGCCAATGCAGCCAGTCACGGGGGCGGTCACCTGTCAAACAACAGAGGTACATAATGATGACCTTGTTAGCGGACTCCGACTGCCCATCGGACTGAGGATGGAACGCCGTCGTCATCTGAAGCTTGGTGCCGCTCAAGCGCATCAACTCGCTCCAGAAATTGGAGGTGAAGACCGAGTCCCGATCAGAGATGATAGACTGCGGAATGCCATGCAGCCTGATGATGTCGTTGAAGAATGCTTGGGCCACAGTCTCTACCGAGTACGGGTGCGCTAGGGGGATGAAGTGGGCATACTTGCTGAAGCGGTCCACCACTGTTAGGATGACGGACTTGCCTCGGACACGCGGCAGCGCCTCGATGAAGTCCATGGCGATGTCTGACCAAACACCCTGCAGCACAGGGAGTGGCAGCAACAGGCCGGCCGGGTGCAGGTGTTCTGGCTTGTTGCGCTAGCACACGACGCATGCACGGACGATATCCTGCACCACACGTTTCATGTGAGGGAAATGGAAGTCACGGCGGAGTCAATGCAGGGTGCACTAGACGCCTTCATGCCCCTCTTCGTGGACAGCCACCAAAGCTTCCTGTAGCAACGGGGAGTCCGGCGGAAGGTACAGCCGCCCACCGTAGTGGACCAGCCCGTCGGCCAGAGACCAGGGCCGAGTCCTGGCGCCGCTCTGAAAGGTCCTTGTTTGGTTTTGGTAATTGAGTGACAACTTAGGTGGACTAATATGTGGTTATGTGAGATACATAGGAGATTAGTCCATAGGTGATGGTGTCATGAAGGAGCTCATTGCATATGAGACATGACATGGAGTCATGTGACCAAGGTGGAGAAGATCAAGATGAAGCTTGGCTTGATGGACCGGTTGCTAGGGTGAAGGGCAAGTTGTGTGATGGCTTGGCGCCGAAGGACCGAGGCAACGGTGAAGAGCAAGTGAGGTCAAGATCGATGAACCAATATGGTCACGTGATGATATGAAGTGAATCATATCATTTGGTGATTGGTTGGTGCATGTGTTGCATCAATGTCGGAGGAGATGAAGTGGAATGTGCAAGGCAAAGATATAACCTAGGGCATTTCCATTTCACCAGTCATAGGTGTGTAGAGAAGTTTATGACTGGGTTTAGGATAGATGGCTGTACTATCAAGAGGGGCAAACTTGTTTGCATATCGGTCATCTAGTGCCACTCGTGTGATCTAACTATGCATCATTGCTAGGATCGAGTGGCGTGGCAAGTTGAGTGGTTAACTCCTTCGATAAAATGATTATGAAAATGCTAACACACGTGCACAAGGTGGTGATCACTTGTTGGTGTTGGCACATTTACGAAGGCGATGAAGTTTGAGCGGTAGAGAGGGTTTGGGGTCCTTGATTCAGGCATTTTCGAGGAGTTGAAATGCCTATTTTCCACTATGCCGGAAGTTGGAAAAGAAACGGAGGCGAACGGAGGTCACAGAGGTGACCGGACGCGTCCGGTCAGTACAGCACAGACGCGGGTGTTAGGGTTTGTAACCGGTGTGTCCGGTCAATCGCGGAACCGGCGCGTCCGGTCATGCGTCCAGTGGGTTTTGCAGAACGCAAGGATGATCGGACGCGTCCGATCATTGAAGGTGCTTACTGGACTCTAACCGGATGCTGGCACTGTCACGTCCGGTCATCGCAAGGAGCACGTCCGGTCATGTTGTTGCCGGCAGCTAAGCACACTATAGTCTTTGTGACTTGTGTGGTAGTGCTTGAGAGCCCTCTAACTCACTCATGCTTGATAGTGTTCATCAGATCGAGTGAGAGAGCGATTCTAGTGCGTTGCTTTGAGAGATTGCATCATGTGGCACTAGGTGATCGTGTTGCAAGCCGGTGGTGCTTGTTACTCTTGGAGGTTGCCACCTCCTAGACGGCTTGGTGGCTCGTGGCTCCGTCGAAGCTCGCAAGAAGATTGTGCGAGGCTCCGGAGAAGCTTTGTGAGGGGGATTGTGCTCACCCCGCGGGGATCGCGAAGAGCAACTCTAGTTGAGCGTGTCATTGAGCTACCACACTTTATGGTGGGTTCTTGTGGTGCCTTTTGAGAGGCTCAGTGTGTGACCGATTAGCCGCCGAACCATGAAGTGTTGGTCTACACAACGGGGACGTAGCTTGGTGGCAACCAAGTGAACCTCGGGAGAAAATCACCGTGTCAACATTGTCTACTCTTCTCAGTGGTTTGCTTTCGTGCAACACAAGCTTGTATTTACTTTCATATATACTTGTGCTTGTGTAGTTGCTCTCGTAACTAGTTTGCTTGGGTAGCTTGCTAGTTATCTTCTTGCTTGTGTAGCTAGAAGTATCCCCTTTGCGTGGCTAATTCGGTTTGTGTAACCTTGTTAGTCACATTGCTTAGTTTGTGTAGCTAAGTGTTTTGCACTCTCTAATTTGGCATTAGTTTCCTTGTTATTGAGCTTTGCTAGCGAGCTTAGGCTTTGTGCTTTTGCTTCACTAGTTGTGTAGGAGCTCCCTCGCTTGGCAAAGTACTAGTGCATAGGTTTGTGTGACCTTGCTCTAGAATTGATTAGGTGAGCTCTTGGTAAGCTTAGCACCTTAGTTGCTTAATTAGGATCTTTGCAAGGTGCTAGAAAACTTAGATAGAGGGGTGTAGTCTTGGCTAGACCGATAAGTTTAATTCCGCATTTATTTTGGTTAGCCTACGCGTTTAAGTTTTAGAAAGGACTATTCACCCCCCCTCTAGTCCGCCATCTCGACCTTTCAAGTGGTATCAGAGCCGGGTCTCTCATTTGCGGTCTTCACCGACCCGAGAGGATGGCGGCTTATGGGCTAGATGATTGTGTGGAACACATTTTTGATGGCACTCACTATGCACGGTGGAAAATCACATGCTTGATCATTTTCGTGCTCTTGGCCCTAAGTTTTGGTGGATCATAGTTGTTGGCTTTTCTCATGACTTGGATGGGTGTGGTAACCGTACCCAAGCTCAAAAGGATTGCCGAACACTTGATGCACAAGCTAAGTTTTATCTAATCAAAGCTTTGAATGATGAGATTTTTGACAAGGTGAGGGGTCTCTCAAGTGCACATAGCATGTGGACGGCGCTCAAGCATCACTATTGTGGCTCCTCAATTTGGGATGATGGAAAATTCAAGAAGGATGATCACATAGTGATGAAGGTACATGAGGATGTTGAGCATGACCACAACGAGGTGGTTGTGGAGGATTGTTCCACCTCAATGTCAAGTGATGATGATGATCATGCCACAAGATCACTTGACAAGAATGATGATAATGCCACAAGTGATGCAAGCAATGATTCTACTCCATGCACACTTGATGGTGAAGATGATGGCTATGAGAGTGATGCCTCAACAAGCTCATCAATATCATCACATGGTGACACTAAGGTATCTATTGGTGGTTTTGTTGTTGATTGTGATGGTCCAAATTTTGAGCTTCTATATAAACTCTCAAAGGCCCTAAGAAATGAGATGGCAAAAACAAGTAAATTGAAAAATGAAAACTCATTTCTAAAAACCACATGTGAACAACAAAAGCATCTACTTTATGTTACTACTTGTTCACATGAGGAGCTAAAATTGGCTCATGAGGAACTTAGTGTTGCTCATGATAATTTGGCATAAGAACATGCTTTACTCACTAAGAAGCCTTCTAATGAAGAAACCAAATCTAGTGAGAGCTCATCATTTAGGTCAAATGATCAATCACATATTACTAACCCTTGTGATGTAGGCAAGAAGCATGTATCCACCTCCTGTGATGATTTATTATATATGTCATGTTCTTCACAATTAGATGCTTGTTCTACCTCTATGTCTTGTGAGACTAACCTTTTGAAGGAGAACAATGAGCTCAAAAGTGAAGTGAAGAATTTGAGCAACAAGTTGGAGAGGTGCTACAACTCTAAAATCGCCATTGAGCATATCATGACCAATCAAAGAAGATATGGTGATAAGAGTGGTATTGGCTACAACAAGAGCAAGGGCAAGACTATGAAGAAGCAAGATGCAAAGAAGCTATCCCAACTCATGTGCTACCAATGCCATGAAGTGGGACATATTGCCAAGTGTTGCCCTACCAAGAAGTCTCAAGTTGAGCCAAAAGCAAAGCCCCAAGCTAAAGTCAAGATCAATCATGAAGATGTTAGTGACTTGATGATAAAGAAGAAGAAAACAAGAAGGGGTGGTAGAGCAAGGCATCCAATGCAAATCCAAGATGCCAAGATGATGAGCAAGAATCAAATCGAGAAGAAAGTACATGCTCACATCAAGTGCTTCAAGTGTGGAGATATGGGACACTTTGCCTCGGGGTGTCCTACTAAGCTTGAAAAGAAGATACAAGCAACTCGTGAGAGGCAAGGCAATGAGAAGCAACATATGAGCAAGGAAGAAAAGACTCAATCTAAGAGAAGTTGCTACTCATGCCGAAAAAGGGGACACATGGCACATTCATGTCCTCTAGGTGAGAATTCTAAGTCTAGTTCAATTGTTGATACTAATATGCTTAGAAAGGATGGCAATGGTACCTCTATGATTGCTATTGCAAAACATCCCGCTATTCATACTAAGGCAATGCCTAAGTATGTTGCACCTAACTTTAGAGGACCCAAACTTGTTTGGGTACCATCAAAGAGTAGATGATTATTTATAGGTACCATCGGCATTGGAGGCTTGATTCAATTGGTTTCATTTTGTTCATCATATATTGAGTCAAGTTATGAAGCTCAATGCATATCCAATCCCAATGCCAAGTCAAAATAAGTGAAGTTCAAGTGCTACAACATACAAGTTCAATGTTAAAGATTGTGGTGATTTATTGGATATATTTGATGGCTTGTAAATATTCAAGTTGAAATCTTGCTATTGGATAATCATGAGCTAACCAAGGTATATCTCTTGTTGATCATTTCACTTGGGTGCATATGAGTTGATTGAATTAGATATATATGCAATGTTGCTTGATATGAGATGTTTGAATGGATTAAATGCTTAAGTAATCAAGTTTAAATTAATTTGTGTTGGATAAATTCATGAGATGACATTTAGTAAGTGGATTGGATGGATATATGTCTTGTGAAAGTATTCAAACAAGTTAGTTTTAAGTTTGATTCATATTTGATGAAGTATTGCTCAATGTATTGAAATCTGTCTAAAGTTGAAAATCTGAGCTAGCAGTGATCTAGTCTGAGTTTGGATGATCAAATCTACTTGGATTGGCATGAATTTTGGTATGCATGCTCTAGACTTATGTTATAAGATGCTGTACAAATTTCATGAGAATTGGATAAGAGATGCTTCGACTTTGGAGTACATCTTGTCAGCTATAGTGCAGCAGTTTTCAGCATGTAGCAGTGGTGGAAGATTTGAAATCTGGTAGCAATCTAGATGTCAAATGAATCTCAAATTTTTACAGCTGCTAGATGACTTAGTTAAGCACATCTCCACCAAATTTTATGGCATTTGGATCTGTACATTGGGAGATATGAATTATTCTTTGAAGGGTACAGAATCTGCCAGAAAGGTGACAATCATTGGATTAATCTAGAGTCACTTTGATTGAAAGGTCCTCAAGTTGGAAACATGTTTATAAGTGGTTGAGGTACCTAAGTTTAGTTTTGGATTGATCTAGAAGCATGATGAGCAATAAGTACAAGACTTTTGTATTGTGAAATGTACTTGGTGTACTTATTTGGTACTCAATTTGAAGATCAAGATCAAACTTAAGATGAAGATGAAGTTTAAGTTCTAGTAATGATTGGAGATCATTTGGTAGAAAGAAAAGAACTTAAACATGTAGGAAGAGTTGGACTCAAATGTAGATTCAAGGATTATTCATCAAGATTGAGTTCATCATTTGGATCAATCAAACTATATCATTTCAAGTGAGTATCAAGAGTGGTTCTTTGGAGAAAGGTCACTTCTCCCTAGTGAGGGGCTTGCCGCCGTGTGTAGGTGAAACCAAGTTTGGGACTTGGAAGGCTAACATGGAAGTGGTGATCCGAGGAACTTGTGACGCTTAGCAACACCCAAAAGAGAGCTAGTCATATATTTCAAGTGGTATTCTAAGTAGTTCTCTCATGCAAGCATTGATCATAAAAGATGAAGCAAGCCAACCACAACTCAAAAGATAGTGCACTTGATCATAAGTGATTTTCATTTCATATGGGTGAAGAATGGATTTATCTATGATGATTGGTCTTCACCAAGCTTATAAATTAGACTTCACATTGTTATTGGAGTAATGATTTGAAATCTATGTGACTATCCTCTACTCCAACATAGCAAAGGTATCATTGTAATGTGCATGATCATTTCATTCCTTACTAGTATGCGGTTAGTGCATATAGTACATGCTTATTAGGATCATGCATGACAAATGAAAATTTTAGATTCATAGCCTACCACTATTGCTTGATTGTCTAAATGTTCTAGTGGTATGTATATGAGTTTGTTTATGAGCTAGTAAACCCAAGTACTTGATCTAGTTTGGATTGCTAACAAGTGACAAGTATAACATTGGCAAGATAACCCTTAGCATGAGGTGTGAAGAAGCTTGTCATTGGATCAAACTAGACTTGAAATCTTAGGCAAATCAACTTAGTTCAAGACATACAAGAAGCTCATGACAATGATAAGAGTACAAGCACAAGACACCAATAAAAATGGATATCTAGTTTGTTTCAAGTGGTATCTAGACTCAAATTGACCTTCCAAGTGGTATTCACTAGTGGTGTCTAGATCATGATCTATAAGTAATATCTTATAAGTGGTACTCATGAAGATAGCAAATGTTCAAGAAGTGAATATTATTGTCAAATCCTTCAAAGTGATTCATACTAGAAAATTCTTTCAAATGGTATCACATTCCTACTCATGGTATCTTCACGTAGTATCATTCATGCAAGACGATGGCTTCACAAGTGATCCTCAACTTTAAGTGATCAAATCAAGCAATGCTACCTCATCTTCAAGTGGTATCTCAAGTGAATGACACATGCTATGACATAGGGGGAGGAGCCCCACCAATTGGTATCAAGGTCAAAGGTCCTATGTGGAATCTCAAGAGCAACCATAAAGTGTGTCATTCCAACATATGTGGTAATGTCCATCAAAAATGCAATATTCAAGTCTCAACCATCTACCCCAATACAAGCCTTTGTATCAATTGAGAAGAACACCTTTTATGGAAATTGATGACAAAGGGGGAGAAGTTGGACAAAGATATGAAAGTTTTTTTGAGCTTTGGGGAGAGATTGGAAAGATTGGACATGGACATGGACAAAGAGGGAGTAACATTGAAGAATGTAAGGGGATCAAACATTCTTGGACAAAGAAAGCACACAAGTAGGGGGAGCAAGCTCATGAACTTTGATTGATTACATTTGATATGTGCATAATTCATGTGCTTGCTTGCATTGCATAAGTTCTTAAATTCAATATGCATGCTTGTGTGGTGTATGCTAGTTATAGAACTTGAATGATGATTTGATAACTAGCATGCATAGGATGTTAGCTAGACTTATGATTATCATGCAAAAACTAGAACCTTGCTTATAATGTTGATCTCACGAGGTTTCTAGTGTTTTTGATGTCTAGCTACTCATGATGCTAAGGATGGTGGCAAACTTGTGATTTTCAAATGGTATCAAGCTACTAATTGGTATCAAGCTACAAAGGTTTATTCTATACACCTTAGCATCACTTAGTAGTGCTAACCCTCCCACAAATTTCATATTTATGCATATGTGCAAGCTTGAAACCAAACCATTTGAGCACATATGTAGGGGGAGTTATCACTACCAAGTCGGATTTTATGGTGCTTATCCAAATTCTAACATAGAGCTTAAATGTTGGATAAGTGGCATAAAGTCCAAAAGAACTTAATTTCCATATCTTTGTAGAGTTGTCATCAATTACCAAAAAGGGGGAGATTGAAAGGTCCTTGTTTGGTTTTGGTAATTGAGTGACAACTTAGGTGGACTAATATGTGGTTATGTGAGATACACAGGAGATTAGTCCACAGGTGATGGTGTCATGAAGGAGCTCATTGCATATGAGACATGACATGGAGTCATGTGACCAAGGTGGAGAAGATCAAGATGAGGCTTGGCTTGATGGACCGGTTGCTAGGGTGAAGGGCAAGTTGTGTGATGGCTTGGCGCCGAAGGACCGAGGCAACGGTGAAGAGCAAGTGAGGTCAAGATCGATGAACCAATATGGTCACATGATGATATGAAGTGAATCATATCATTTGGTGATTGGTTGGTGCATGTGTTGCATCAATGTCGGAGGAGATGAAGTGGAATGTGTAAGGCAAAGGTATAACCTAGGGCATTTCCATTTCACCGGTCATAGGTGTGTAGAGAAGTTTATGACCGGGTTTAGGATAGATGGCCGTACTATCAAGAGGGCAAACTTGTTTGCATATCGGTCATCTAGTGCCACTCGTGTGATCTAACTATGCATCGTTGCTAGGATCGAGTGGCGTGGCAAATTAAGTGGTTAACTCCTTGGCCGGCCGTGGCCGACAGCTGAGCACACTATAGTCTTTGTTACTTGTGTGGTAGTGCTTAGGAGCCCTCTAACTCACTCATGCTTGATAGTATTCATCGGATCGAGTGAGAGAGCGATTCTAGTGCGTTGCTTTGAGAGATTGCATCATGTGGCACTAGGTGATCGTGTTGCAAGCCGGTGGTGCTTGTTACTCTTGGAGGTTGCCACCTCCTAGACGGCTTGGTGGCTCATGGCTCCGTCGAAGCTCGCAAGAAGATTGTGCGAGGCTCCAGAGAAGCTTTGTGAGGGGGATTGTGCTCACCCCGCGGGGATCGCGAAGAGCAACTCTAGTTGAGCGTGTCATTGAGCTACCACACTTTATGGTGGGTTCTTGCGGTGCCTTTTGAGAGGCTCGGTGTGTGACCGATTAGCCGCCGAACCACGAAGTGTTGGTCGACACAACGGGGACGTAGCTTGGTGGCAACCAAGTGAACCTCGAGAGAAAATCACCGTGTCAACATTGTCTACTCTTCTCGGTGGTTTGCTTTCATGCAACACAAGCTTGTATTTACTTTCATATATACTTGTGCTTGTGTAGTTGCTCTCGTAACTAGTTTGCTTGGGTAGCTTGCTAGTTATCTTCTTGCTTGTGTAGCTAGAAGTATCCCCTTTGCGTGGCTAATTTGATTTGTGTAACCTTGTTAGTCACATTGCTTAGTTTGTGTAGCTAAGTGTTTTGCGCTCTCTAATTTGGCATTAGTTGCCTTGTTATTGAGCTTTGCTAGCGAGCTTAGGCTTTGTGCTTTTGCTTCACTAGTTGTGTAGGAGCTCCCTCGCTTGGCAAAGTACTAGTGCATAGGTTTGTGTGACCTTGCTCTAGAATTGATTAGGTGAGCTCTTGGTAAGCTTAGCACCTTAGTTGCTTAATTAGGATCTTTGCAAGGTGCTAGAGAACTTAGATAGAGGGGTGTAGTCTTGGCTAGACCGATAAGTTTAATTCCGCATTTGTTTTGGTTAGCCTACGCGTTTAAGTTTTAGAAAGGACTATTCACCCCCCCTCTAGTCCGCCATCTCGACCTTTCACGCTCCTGATGTCTGCCTGCAGGGCTGTAAGGGCCGGATCGGTGGCATGTGCTTGGCGTAGCCGATCGATGAAGTCGAAGCATGGCCCGGACAGCACCAACACCGCGCCCTCCTCCGGAGTGTCACGACGGGAGAGAGCATCCGCCACGGCATTGGTATTCCCCGGCTTGTACTCTACGGTGAAGTCGAAGCCGAGGAGTTTGCCTACCCAGTGATGCTGCGGGATGGTGGACAGCCTCTGATCCAGCAAGTACTTGAGGCTGTAGTGGTCGGTCTTGACCATGAAGCGGCGCCCCTAGAGGTAGGGCCTCCAGTGACGGACAGCCTGGATGAGGCCGATCAGCTCACACTCGTAGGCGGCGAGAGCACGATGCCAAGGGGCCATGGGCCGGCTGAAGAAGGCTATCAGGTAGCTATCCTAGACCTGCACCGCCCCGAAGCCATGGGACAAAGCGTCGCACTCGATGACGAACGTCTTGGAGAAGTCCGACATGGTGAGTACCGGGGCGGAGGTGACTGCCTCCTTTAGTGCGGCGAACGCAGCAGCCGCGTCCTCCGACCACGAGAACCCGTCCTTCTTGAGAAGAGCGGTGAGCGGTGCGGCGATGGTTCCGTAGTGGTGGACGAACTTCCGGTAGTACCCGGCTAGTCCCAAAAAGCCGCGCACCGTGCGCACCGATCATGGGGGCGGCCAATCCCGCACCGCTTGCACCTTGGCCGGATCCATGGCGACGCCCGCTGTCGACACCACGTGGCCGAGGTACGCGACGGACGAGGCCGCGAACGCGTACTTGGAGCGCTTCACGAAGAGCTGGTGCTGCTGGAGCGCCCAGAAGATGGAGCGAAGGTGGCGCAGGTGGTCCGCCCATGTACGATTGTAAATCAAAATGTCATCAAAAAACACAAGCACAAAGCGGCGAAGGAAGGGCCGCAGGACGTCGTTCATCAAGGCCTGGAACGTGGCGGGAGCGTTGCACAGCCCGAACGCCATGACCAGGAACTCGTAGAGGCCGTCATGAGTGTGGAACGCCGTCTTGTGGATGTCACCCGGTCTCATGCGGACCTAGTGATACCCCGAGCGTAGGTCGAGCTTGGTGAAGAAGCACGCCCCGTGGAGCTCGTCCAGCAACTCATCGACGACGGGGATGGGGAATGTGTCCTTGACCGTGAGCGCATTGAGTGCTCGGTAGTCGACGCAGAAACGCCACGACCCGTCTGGCTTTTTGACAAGGAGCATCGGGGACGAGAGCGCAGAGTCGCTACGCCGCACGATGCCCTGCTCGATCATGGTGGCGCATTGCCACTCCAGCTCATCTTTGTGGGTCGTCGGGTACCGGTACGGCCGAACAGCCATCGGCAGCGCGCCTGTCTTGAGGACAATGTTGTGATCACGCGCGCGCTGCGGGGGCAGCCCAACTGGCTCGGCGAAGAGGCTTCCGAAGGTAGTCAACAGCTTGTCCAAAAGGACAGCCGGTGATGTGATGGCGACGAGTCGTGGCTCCTGGCTAGCTGACACGTCCGCCCAACAGACGGAGCGGCCATGGCGAGTGAATGCCATGGTGCGGGTGGCGAAGTCCCACACCATCTTCCCCAAGGTGACCATCCACTGGGTGCCGAGGACAACGTCGTAGCCGGCGAGCGGCATGACGTAGAGGTCAACGCAGAAGTCCTCGCCGTCGATGGCGATCGGTGCCTGGCGGAGGACGCCCGGGCACGCGATGCGTTCCCCATTGGCCACCGTGGCAGTGAGACGAGGGCTAGGGTGGACGGTGAGGCCGGTACGTGCTGTAGCAGCCTCCGCGATGAAGTTGTGTGTGGAGCCCGTATCCAGGAGGGCAGTGAATGACGCAGCCCCCACGGACACGTGCACCTGCATCGAATCACAAATGGGCATACCAGCCACGGCCTAGAGGGAGAACACCAGAGCTTCCTGATCCACCGGCGCGTCCGAAGCTGCTAGTGCATCGCCTTCGATCTCCACGCCGCCAATGTAGAAGATCCAGCGACATACCCGGTTGTGGCCCTAGGAATACGGCTCGTTGCAGTTGTAGCAAAGGCTGAGGCACCGCCGTTCCGCCTATTCATCGGTGGAGATTCACTTCGCCTGAGTGCCCGTGCCATGGGCCGGTGGTGTAGGGAGGGCTGGTGGAGGAGCCGGGTGCACCGGGGCCGGCAGCGCCAACAGCGGCTGAGGAGCGGGCAGCGCTGGCCGAGGAGCCAGAGCTAGCAGCGGCGTGCCGGGTGTGGCCCTGGTTGGAGTCTTTTGGAGGCGGTCCAGCTCCATTAGCTCGACTTGGCGTGCCAAGCTCATCGCCACGTTGAGCATCTCCGGGTTGTGGATGTGAACAACGTGACTCAACGACGGCAGGAGCCCCCCGTGAAGAGCTGCACACACTGGGCCTCGTTTATTTGGCCAGCGCGGGGAAGAAGTTCCTAGAAGCGGTTGGCGTATTCCTCGACAGAGCCCATGCAGCGGCATTCGGTGAGCTCGAAGAAGGGTGCCGACCGGAGGGCTGGACCGAACCGCAAGTTGAGGAGGTCCTTGAACCGGCCCCATGGCGGCGTGCCCTCATCCTCCTGTAGCTGGATGAACCACATGTGGGGACACCCTCCAGCTGGTAAGATGCCATCCACACACGATCCTCCGGCATGGTGCGCTGCTGCCGGAAATACGACTCGCATTTGTTGATGAAGAGCATGGGATCCGTCTTGCCGTCAAAGCGGGGAAAATCGAGTTTCTGAAACTTGGGGTTGGTCGAGGTCCCGTGTCCCGTCGGTGCGGCCGCCGCCGCCAGTCTCCGAAGAGGACGATTGGTCCTTGAGGCCCTCCAGATCAACCTTCATGGCGGACATGTCGGTGGTGAGAGCGGTCAGCTTCTCCATGAGGTCAGCGAGGGTAGGTTGATCGCCCATGGTTGGTGGCTTGCTGGTGGGTGGGGGCGATGGGGGCGGCTGTGCGGTGTGGTGGAGGAAGAAGGTAAGGCTGAGGAGGATCGAGAGACTATGGATACCAGGTTGTCAAGGGCGTTGAGCCCAAGGGTAGGAGGACCGCGGCTACGAAGGTCATAGCCTCTGTCCGTGGTGGTCGATCGGGTTATACCCCCAAATCGCCGTTCTTCATCGACGGGTTTTGCCCCCTGTCGCCGGCTTGAGAGGAAGCGGGAGATTAGATGGGATAATTCTTCGTTAACTTCTCAATGTGCGATTACAGAGATATATGGCCTCTGGCCCAACCAAACCTCCTAAACTTTAGGACTAGGAAAGGAAAGCAACCAATCAAATCTTCTACTCTTTCTAATCCTAGCCACTTGGCCCGATCCCCTGCTGACTCAGGCGATCCGCGCGCTCTGCCGCGCGGCGCACGTCGCGCGCCCTGCGACGCCGGGAGTACGCGCGCCCGTACATTACAGTTCGTGATACTAGCTTGCTCATTGAAAGTCATGACCAAATTTTCTCATGTTAGTTTATGTTCTGATAATGTTTCTTTGGTAGATGTAATCTCAAATCATGAATTCTGAACTTTTGAATGAATATCTTGAATGCACAGATGCTTTATCTATAATATCTACAATGCAAAACTGAATAAATTAGACTGAAAATCTAATAAAAAAATTGAATGCACAGATGCCAATCCTTTGAGCTCCACCCAATGGTGTTGAGGGTTAAAAGTTTGATTGTATGGAAGAACTGACTGAAGGCAGGGATGCGCAGCTGCGGCTTCGGAGTGTGACAATGGTGGTGTGGGAAGCAGGAGTGCAAGGCAGCGACGGCGAGGGCAGTGTTGCACGGCCGAAGAGCAACGACGACGAGGGGAATGCCTCAATGCATGGTAAATAACTAAATATGTTGAGGCCTCAGATGTTCATATGTTTTTTCTTTTTTTTTGTTGTAGTTTGCAAATGTTTGTGTACATAGCTTGAATCTATCAGATTTGATGGTGTACAAAACGAGATCGTAGGTTCACTTCAGAGAATTCTTGGTAGTTTGCTTGTGCTTGCTTGGCTACTTCAATCTAAAGATCAGGTTTGGTTTATGTTCTTACCATGTAGGTTTTTTTATATCAGGATTAATTCGGGTCTTACTTGGGAGATGCTGAATAAAACTGGTACCTTTAAAGGTTTGCTTTCTCAACTAGAAATACGTGTATCTTTAATGTGTTAAGAGTATCGCTCTTGTTTAGTAAATATTACTGATGTAGTGCGTTGTACCTACGGTGGAGACCTGTTTGCCTGGTTACAAGGCCAAAGGGATTATTTCTGTTTTCTTTTAGGGACAAAGGAGGTGGTTTTAGGAGATAAACTCCACACAAGACCGAAACAAAACTCATGCATCTAAAATAAAATGAAGTGCACCAAATTAATTTGGAAATATGCCTTTGAAAGGGATGTGGTTGAATGCTGAATTCGAGCGTGGCGCCAATTCAACCAAATTTTAGTTTGTTTGGAAAATGGTTTTGTTTTGAATACTTCTCGTCATGGCGATGACTTGGTCAATAGCGTAACAAGAGGCTTTATTGTCTTTTGGTTGTTTTGATGTGTATGTACAAAATGTTGTCGTAGCGTTAGCACGGGTAATATACTAGTAGAGCGTAATTGATGCATGCTTTAGCTATGTATGTATGTAATGAGTAACGACGATATAGAATCACATCCGGATATAGGTGAACCTCCCAACTATGTTTAGTCCTTAGCTGCTAGCAATTAATCGATCTATGTTGCTTACTTTCTTGACACTTGGTTGTATGATGCTTCGTTATAAGGTTATCATTTATCAATCATGACCTTCATCCTTAAAAATATATGCCAACCCATCCCTGGCACTGCCTCCTGCGATTTCTTTCGCGTTTTTCAAATGGTGGTTTCTCTACCTTCTCCCGCAGTGCATGCAAACACTCTCAGGTTGCACGGCCCATACCATCCACATGTCAATGCTTGTTCTCAAGATTTAAATGAATTGTCAAAAATGAATTTGGTTATGCATATTGAGCATCAATCGTGAATTTGATTAGAAATTACTATGTCAATTTTGCAACATTTGAATTCTACTTCTACGATCAAGATGGTGAGGTGCTAAGGGGGAAGTATCAACGCTTTGATCCACTTTGTGTTGTCGTTGTTCCTTAATACATAAAGAGATTGAAGACAAGCATGCACATTAAGAGGCTTTTGAGATGATCTTGTGGTGCATCTAACATAGCTCTAGGTGTATTTGTTTTGAGGATGAAACTTTATTTTAGATTTTAATTGTCATGTTTGAATTTGTGAATTCAATATTTACCATTTGTATGAACTAATATTTAGTTTGAATTTATATTGTTTCATAAAAGAGAATAAAAAAGTACCCTCTGACATTTTATTTTTCTAGATACATTGTCCTTTTTACTATTAGTACCCCCTACATCCAAATTGTAAATTGTTCTGGCTTTTCTAGATACATAGTTTTTACTATATATCTAGACATAATGCATATTTAGATGCATAACACAAGTTATGTATCTAAAAAAACTAGAACAACTTATAATTTGGAATGGAGGGAATGCATATATAAAAATAGTGTATATCTAAGTGCATAGCAAAAAAATATGTATCTAGAATGCCAAAATATCATATAATTTGGAATGGAGGAAGTAGTGTGAAAAAGAAGGAGAAAAATAAATAAAAACTCTGGTTTAAAGACCTTTGTTGGAGTTGTCTAAAAAATAGTCATGAAAGGAGGAGGTCCTCAAATATAATCGTAATTTGAGGCCTGCTGGTGAAGGTACTCTTATTAATAAGGTCACAAACAGACACATACTCCTAGATCCCAACCTTATTTTGCTATTTCAGCGATTGATTGGATGACAGATGGGACCGGGTCCACCTGTCATTGAAGACAGGCTCTTATAAAAGATCAAAGGCAAATCCGTTATTTAATGATGGAGCATCCTAGGGCGTGTTTGATATGGGCCTAACCCCCCTGGCTGCGCCCTCCAGCTGCAACTCTCGCTGTTTGATTCACTTGGCCCAGTTTTCGGCCTGATCCGCGGCATGTAAATTCCCCTCTCTCTCTTGGCTCCTAGGAAACGAGATGGAGGTCCGTTTCCTTTCAACCAGGCTCGCTCGAGCGCGTGCTCGGGTGACCTCTGGTCACCTCCTGCAGCCATGCACACCTCCGCATGTCGTTCACGCTCTCCGCTGCCTCTGCAGCTCCAATCGCCATGGCCGCGTGCTAGCGGAGCGGTAGAACCCGACGGCGTCCCCCACGTGGAGCCCCTTCTCTTTCACGGGCCAGCGCCACACCTTCCCGGTGGCGTCCTTGAAGTTGAGGAGCATGTCCTTGCACTCGCGCGCCGCGGCCGCCGTTGTGGCCGCGTTTGTGGCTGCTCGCTCGTTCCTGGTGAGCGTGGGCGTCGCGGCCGCTGCTTCGGCAGCGGAGGACGACGGCGAGGACCTTGCGTCCACCAGTGGCGCCGAGCCTCCAAGCGCATGAGGTAGAAGACGACGTCAGCAATGGGCCCCCTGCTCCCAGCTGACGGCGTCGGTCCTCCCATGCTCGGCGTCGACGCTCCTAGGCTCCACGGCCGAGTGGCACGCAGGTGACAGCGGTGGTGCTCCCAGGCTCAGTGTCGGACCTCCGTCAGCGGTTCCCCCTCCCATTCCCGAATCCCGCCATTGCCGACTCCGAGCTATGTCACGGTGGTGCTGGTCCTGCGTGTTCCTCACCGCTGCCCAGTGGCCTAGCCGGCGCCTACCAACTGCTCATTGAAATGCCAACAAGAGAAGAGGGAAATTAACATCACCATATTCTAGAAGCAAGGTCATTGTATCCGTATATCCTATCAAACACAATCCTAATTCAGCCTGGCTCAAAAGAAACACGAGAATCAAACGGGGAAAGTTGCAACAAGAAAACCAGTGTCATGGGCAGCCAACAGGCTGCCACTGGCCCAATAGATGTCATGGGCAGCCAACAGGCTGCCACTGGCCCAATAGGCCTAAGACGTCAGGTGCAGAAGGGCGTTGTAGGGCGCGAGTGTCCTAGTTGGGCCTTAAGCCCATTAGTGTTAATTAGTGTCTCTCTTAGTTATTTATCTATAGGAATAGTACCATATTGTCTAGGCACAAGAGGTGTTAGTCCTATGTATCCTTTATAATCAGCCCATGAGGCACAATGAAAAGGCAAGCAATACATCAGTAATCTAATATCTCTCTCTCTTCCCCCAATGACTCTCAAACGCCTAGGGCTGCTACCCTAGAACCAAGCCTGCGGCAGAGGGGTATAACCTCGCCGGAGATGACAGTTATCCCCATGGACCCAAGGGCCATTACATCTGGTATCAGATAGTCAGTCGATTCCTCCCCATCCCAAAAAAAATTCTGATCCAGCCAATCCAGTCACAACCCTAATTCGGCCGCAACCACACCCCAACCGTGACGTCCCCATCCCCATCCGTCGCCCAGCCGCCGCGCCGCCTCCCCATCACCTACCACGCGCCGCCACCGTCGACCGCGTCGTTGCGGGAATCTTCGTCGCACCGTCTGCGGCCCATCTCCACCACAGCCGACGCGCCGCCTTCCTCACCACCAAGGCGTCATCGCGTCTCGTCTGCGCGGGCCGTCGCCAAGCACGTCGCGCCATCCGCGGGGTTCGCCGAATCGCCCACGATCTACGGGAATCCCCCGCCACCTCGTAGCTTTGATCCAGCCGTCCACACGCCTCGATGGATTTTCCATAGTTTGATGGGACCTCTGATCCGGTGGTCTTCATCAACCAGTACGAACTCTACTTCCGCCGGGAGCGAATCATGGCGGAAGAAAAGGTATGGCTGGTTTCTCGCAATTTGAAAGCTGACGCCCGAGTTTGGTTCCACCAAGTCACGCAAGATGAATACCCGGCATGGCGTCGCTTCACCGAGCTCCTGCAGCGGCACTTCAAACCGCCCCCGTGCCTCGACCCGCTCCACCAACTGTCTCGTGGCGTCGACAACTCCCCGCGCATCCTTGAGGAGATGTCCACACAACTAGATCGCATCCGGGCATGTCTCGAGGCGAAGGACAAGAGGGACCGTGAACGCCGGGCGGCTGTACGCCTCCAGGCAGCAGTACGGGGCCTCCTGGCACGCTGCCGAGCGCATCTTCTTCGGGCAGCCAAAGTCTCCGAGAAGCAAGCAGCGGTGCGACTACAAGCTGCCGGACGAGGTTTCCTTGTCCGACGTGTGGTGCGAAAGATGCGCATGCTCCTCAGCTCCTCGTTGTCGTGCGTGTTCGTCCCCTCGGCCCCTTCCATACATCAGGCTGCTCCGATCGCAGGGGAGGTCCAAATATGGGCGCTTCCAGTGCAGCGACCTCGCATCAACATCCAACATCATGCATCAAAGGCTATCTCATTCATCCTTGTGCCTGCCGTGGTGCTAGACACATCTAGCATTAGAGCCGGCTGCTTCACACTCCACCCTTCAGCTTACATGAAGCCAGCAGAGGCGCTCTTTTTATGGGATCCAGGTGGATATAGCTGTATTTTAGTCTTAAATAAGAATGGGAAGCTGAGATGTAAAAGGCTTATCCCTAGGTCGCGTCAGCTATCCAGCTCGAGGACGAGCTGGGTCTCCAAGGGCGGGGGAGATGTCATGGGCAGCCAACAGGCTGTCACTGGCTCAATAGATGTCATGGGCAGCCAACAGGCTGCCACTGGCCCAATAGATATCATGGGCAGCCAACAGGCTGCCACTGGCCCAATAGGCCCAAGATGTCAGGTGCAGAAGGACGTTGTAGGGCGCGAGTGTCCTAGTTGGGCCTTAAGCCCATTGGTGTTAATTAGTGTCTCTCTTAGTTATTTATCTATAGGAATAGTACCATATTGTCTAGGCACAAGAGGTGTTAGTCCTATGTACCCTTTATAATCAGCCCATGAGGCACAATGAAAAGGCAAGCAATACATCAGTAATCTAATATTTCTCTCTCTTCCCCAATGACTCTCAAACGCCTAGGGCTGCTACCCTAGAACCAAGCCTGCGGCAGAGGGGTATAACCTCGCCGGAGATGACAGTTATCCCCATGGACCCAAGGGCCATTAGACTATCCGCAGTGGGTACTCTAAAACGATACTCTAAAGCTTTAGAGTATGAATATAGAGTAAAAATTGTTGCACTAGATACTCTAAAACGATACTCTATCCTTTCTCACTCTATATTTAGAGTAGTACTGTGCTTACTCTATACTCTGTAGTGGCGGACCCCACTAGCTAAACAAAGGAAAAAAATGCTATAACTCACAAACCAAAAATCTAAATTAAATTTTGATTGCACCATTAAATTCGTCTCAATAAATCCTTCAAAACTAGATCACACATGGATATATTTAGATAAAGTGACAAGTGGGTCCCACAATGAATAGAGTGAATAGAGGATGATATAGAGAATGGATGAGTACGGGAGAATTGAGTATAGAGGAGAGAATATTGCTGACTAGGACGTATAGAGGATGAATATAGAGGTCTATGGGTGCGGATAGCCTTACAACCAGGCTAGAGCTGACCTCAGCGAGGCCGGCCCTAGTGTTCGTTTACAAGAGGGATGTCCTCACTCCGAATCCTTCTATTTCATGGGTTCTTTGTCGGACCCCAACACCATTTCTCCGAGATCCACTCTGACCTTGGATGAACACCATTTCCAACGATTCCGACGGCTCGCGCCTCCATCGAAGAGTTGATGCTTGTCAGGCCTGTGAGACGCGCCGCCTCTGCTTGATCCTGCTCTGCTTCCGCGGCCCGCCGCTTCGCCGGAGGCCTCACGCACCTCACCGCGTCCGTGCAGCCGTGCTTGCCCTGATCCCACCCCCGCCTGGCTCCCTCGACCTACGGCGTCATCATCGACGCCGGCAGCACGGGAAGGTCGTCTCTGCCTGATGCCCGGATGATAGTTTGACCATGCTCGCAATCCGTTCGACGAAATGCCCTGTGGCATTTGTGGGCGTAGCCGGCGCCCTGGTGGTGTTTGTCACCGCTGTCCATGTGTTCATGGTGCCAATCCTTCCTGCCTCCTTGGATTACTTCGGTGCTCGCAGCAGTATAAGCCGCCCAAAGAATGTTCTCCCGGCCGTCGGGGTGGTGGACTCTCGTCTCAGGGGGCGCTTCCCTTCTGATTCATATGGCGCCGTGGCATTCCGTGGCGCACCATGGAAGGCTGAGATTGGTAGATGGCTTGCCGGATGTCATGCTAACTCTTCGTCTGTTGATGTTGCTGAGGTTTGCACCCACCCTTGTCACTGGTTTGTGCGCTTTGACTTAGCTTTTTATGGGGTTAATTTAGGTTGCTCTTTTGCGACAGGCTATAGGTGCAAAGCGCTGCGAGAAAGACTGCAGTGGTCATGGTGTTTGCAACTATAATCTGGGAGAGTGCAGATGCTTTCATGGATATTCTGGTTGGTCTTACTTCTCAGTATTCACTTTCTGTTAATAAGAGTCTATGCACTAATAATTCAATAGTTCTTATGATCTGGAAGGGCCGGCTTTTAAGAACTTAAGACTAGAGCTAAACAAAAAAATAGTTAATGATATCATTTAATAGAGTTAGGTACCACAAAGAACTAATCGTGGATTCTTATATTGGATACAGCGATGCAACCTACAAATGTCTCCCTAACCATGTAGACAGCATTTTTTTTCTTCACAAATCTTGTATAATTTCATCTCACAGTACGCTCAGTATATCTCCTTTCATCTGTAGCATACTCTGTTTAGATCACTTTGCATTCCTGAAAGAACATAGAAGTGTAGTTTATATGTCTGAAAGAATATAGACCATTCAGTTTATTGTATATGGACTCATGGATTAAGAATTGCAGTATTGAAGACTCGTATGCTTTTTCTTTTTTTTTTTACTACAAAGCTGTTGTTGGATTTGATCTCTGTGAGTATGTAACCTAGGCGAAATGGGAACTGAACTACTGCGTTAAACAGCTACTGGTTGTTGTTCACTTATGTGATTATAACCTTGTTTATGGACATACTCCCTCCATTCCAAATTATAAGGCATTCCAAGAATCTTGGAGAGTCAAAGCATCTTAAGTTTGACCAAAATTATAGAGAAAATTATAAAAATTTATAACATCAAATAGATATACTATGAAAATATAATTAATGAAGAATCTAATGATACTTTAATTGATGTCATAAATATTATTATCATATCATATAAATTTGGTCAAACTTAAAATCCCTTGACTCTCCAAGATTCTTGGAATGCCTTATAATTTGGGACGGAGGGAGTATATTTCTTTCTATGGTTTTGGGTTTACTAAAAAACAAATTTTGTTTAAAAATGAAAGAACATGAGTGTACGGACTGTAGAAAGGTGGCATATATATTTTCCCTTGCTAATGTTGATATATGTTGCTTTTCTGGATTCCAATAACATTTAAATTTGTAATGCTGTATTCCTAATCTATGGCTTCACTGATACAGGGAAAGGATGTGAGGAGGTTCAGAAATTGGAATGCAACCTCCCAAGTTCCCCAGAATGGCCAGTAGGTCTATGGATAGTTTCCACCTGTGCAGCTCACTGTGACAAAACAAGGGCAATGTGCTTTTGTGGGCCTGGAACAAAATACCCAGATCGTCCTGTGGCAGAAGCTTGTGGTTTTAAAACAATGTAAGACTATCGCTGATAATTTGTTTTTGGGTTACTTTAATATTACTACTAAACTTCTCTTATCCATCTTTCTAGTTTACCTGCAAAACCTGGTGATCCAAAGCTTACCGATTGGAAAACACCCGACCTGGAAAACATATTCACAACAAATAGCAGTAAGTTAGGATGGTGTAATGTGGTCCCTGAGGATGCATATTCATCCAAAGTGAAGTTTAAAGAAGAATGTGATTGCAAATACGATGGTCTCTGGGGGCAGTTTTGTGAGACGCGTGTTGAATGCAGCTGCATCAACCAGTGCTCTGGACATGGGCATTGCCATGGTGGTTTCTGTCAAGTATGTTTCAGAGAAAACGATTTAGTTAATGAAATGAAATTACTTTGGTTAAATTTAATGCGTGCATTGTTTTTTTTTATTTTTTCCACTTTTATAAGATGTAGTCTCATTGAGTATCTCCTTCAGTGTTACAGTGGATATTTTGGGATTGATTGCAGTATCCCATCAGCATATTCGCTTGCATATGATTGGCCCCCGTGGCTCCAGACACCAGTGAATTTACCAGATCTCAAAATTTTAAACAGTACCACCATCGATGTTAAGGCCGTTGTTCAGAAAAAAAGGCCACTCATATATGTATATGATTTGCCAGCTGAGTTTGACAGTCATCTTCTTGAAGTAAGTCTGTGTCATAAATATTCCTTTTTGTGTTCATGAAGCTTTACTGCAGCATTGAGATTAATATTTTTTTCTCTGTCAGGGACGACACTACAGATTCCAGTGTGTAAACAGAATATATGATGACAAGAACAGAACTCTATGGACCCAGCAATTGTATGGTGCTCAGGTTTGCTAATTTTAGCTGCTAGCAGATAGCTTAACGTTTGTTGCTCCATGACTACATGCTCACAGTGATATTAATTTACGAGGACAAGCAAATCTGACCAATGTTTTATTTTCTATGTAGATAGCACTCTATGAGAGCATTCTTGCTAGCCCTCACCGCACTCTTAATGGGGACGAAGCTGATTATTTCTATGTGCCAGTGCTTGACTCATGTCTAATAACTAGATCTGATGATGCCCCACATCTGCTATTGCCGGTAAGAATTGTGATCCATATGTTCTTCGATGGTCTTGATGTGCTCATCCAGTAATTTGAGTTTTAATTTTAGAGGGACCTGCGCCGAAGGAGCTACAATGCACTTGAGTACTATAGAATGGCTTATGATCACATAGCTCAGCAGTATCCTTACTGGAATCGCACTTCAGGAAGAGACCATATCTGGGTGGGTTTCATATTTGAATGAATTATAGTTGTATAATGATTCTTTGGTTCTTATTCGATAGTGGCAATGACTGATTGCCTTTCAACTTACATAAAGGCAGTTCTTTTCATGGGATGAAGGTGCCTGCTATGCCCCAAAAGAGATCTGGAAGAGCATGATGCTTGTCCACTGGGGAAACACTAACACAAAACATAAGAATTCAACGACGGCTTATTGGGCAGACAACTGGGATGATATTCCTTTGGATAAGAGAGGCAACCATCCATGTTTTGATCCAAGAAAGGATCTAGTGCTTCCAGCATGGAAGGAACCTAACCCAGGGGCCATATGGTTAAAACTGTGGGCAAGGTATTCTTAAAGTTAACTATATATCCTATCAACTATTTATGTTCCTCGGAACCTTATACCAGGGAACACAACTTTTGCAGGCCTAGGAAGAACCGTACAACACTCTTTTATTTCAACGGTAATCTAGGTTCAGCATATGAAGGAGGCCGCCCAGAAGACACGTATGTACTATGTATTTGTGAGTGTGAATGTGTTACATAATTGTTTGTCAATCTTTTTCGATTGTATAATGCAGGTATAGTATGGGGATTCGACAAAAGCTAGCAGCTGAATTTGGTTCCACACCAAACAAGCAGGGAAGCCTTGGACGACAGCATGCAGCTGATGTGACAGTTACCTATTTACGAACTGAGAAATATTATGAAGAACTAGCAAGCTCTGTTTTTTGTGGTGTCCTGCCAGGGGATGGCTGGAGTGGGCGTATGGAAGACAGCATGCTTCAAGGATGCATTCCTGTAATAATTCAGGTGATACACCATCATTTTCGTTGTGTTGCATATCAAGAGAGGGACCATCGTGTGATGTCTTACTCGAACCTATCTGCCCTCTTGGCTTACATTGTAGGATGGAATTTTTCTGCCATATGAGAATGTGCTCAACTACAATAGTTTTGCAGTGCGCATACAAGAAGATGACATTCCAGACCTCATAAGTACACTTCGAGTATGTTTTTACTCTGTTTCTGTTTTTTTTTATCTTTTGGACATACCACCTGCAGAATGCTTACCATTTCCATGTCACCAGGGAATAAATGATACACAAGTAGAGTTTATGCTGGGAAATGTCCGCCAGATGTGGCAGAGGTTTTTCTATCGAGACTCTATATTGTTAGAGGCGCAGAGACAGAAAAGACTGTTCTCTGAAGAGGCACCCTGGTCTGTTGAGGTCTCAAAACTACCTGACGATGACGATGCCTTTGCGACATTTATACAGGTAGACCTGCTCCTCAACCTATTGTGTGGTCTGGATGTTATCATACTTACTACTTAGCATCTTCTGTTCGCTAGAAATGAAATAATATTTGCATTATCCCAGTAGAAAGCTTTGGTGAGTAATAAAAAAATTTAGTGTTACCAGAATTGTGCTTGGCCACGTGTCACTGTCTCTGATATACCCCTTTTCAACCCAAGAACTACCGTTCTGCTGTGTTCATATTTGCTGAGAAAGAATGTTTGTGACAGGTATTGCATTATAAATTGTACAATGACCCTTGGCGTCAGGGTCTCCTGCAAACAAAGGAAACTCGGCTGCCGAACATCTGCTCAAGAACATCCTGAAGTGTTTAGTCAGGCAGCATTGCAACTGTAAAGAATAGGCATACATACTGCTCCCTCTCTCAGGAAAAAGGATAGATCTGACATACTCTTAGGAAGGAATCTAGATATTTCTTACATTCTGGGTAATGTTCTTTTGACTGATAGCCCAATTTAGATCATTTCCTGACAAAAGAAAAGGGAAATGCACCGTTTTCATCTACCAAAAACATGGATAGCATGCATCGCAATGTCAAGCTACGTTGGCTTTCACTGAGAAAGAATCAGATTTTGTTGTCCAGTGTTATTTTCATTTGTCGAGCAAATTAACCATAATCGAGCAGATGATGTAGGTTCTTATGAATCGGTTGCCACTCTACATGATTAACATATACTCCCTCCGTTCCAAATTATAAGTCGCTTTGATTTTTTTTGTGTACATTAATTTTGCTATGTATCTAGATATAATGTATACACCAGAAAAGTCAAAATGACTTGTAATTTCGAACGGAGAGAGTACTATATTATGGCAGCAAACTACAAGATGTCGGCCTGCATTCCGGAGGAACAGCTGAATGTGATATGTTGTGAACTTGTGGTATACATTTACCAATCTTGGCCTTATAGCACGGAGCACGCAGATGGTGTCACACATGGACATGCTTATCCGCGTTTGCCCTAGGCTGCACGGGCACGGTAGTAGAGCCGGTCAAACAAGCAGATAGATCGCACCAGACAGACAGGAGGAGGGCTCATCAGGAATTGCATGCTCTGTACATCTTACGTCGAGGAGGAGCATGTGAAGAGCACGCTCGTGAGAGCCAAGAATGCTGTGAGGTGGATCTTTACACCTCGCATTCATGCCGCTCTTATTACCATGACGACGAATCAACGTCGTCCTCTCGATTCCTCGGTGCATATCCACCAAAACTTAGCCGCGCGATCCGCAGTTCCACCACAGTTTGTTCATTTCGCGAAAGTAGAATTGGAGAAAAAATGTAAACCAAGTTTAGAAAATTGACCGAGCCAGAGTCATCAAATGTGTTTTACTATCAACAGGCACGTTGGCTACCACCGAAAAAAAGAAACAGCCAATTCAAACAAATAAGATAAATGTCGTTATTCATTTATCAATATATTTATTGTAGTAAAAATTGTGAATATGTAATGTTCAAGGAGTAGAAGAATCACTCGTTCCATGTATATAGGAAAACAAAAAAAAAGAGATAGTCAAGAGGGTGAAAATTAAAATCACAATGAGAAGGGAAACGAGGATGAATTCCATTCAAATGCTCAGGGAATGGAGGAATTTGGGCATTGCAAATCATATATATATATATATATATATATATATATATATATATATATATATATATATATATATATATATATATATATATATATATATATATATATATATATATATATATATATATATATATATATATATATATATATATATATATATATGATGATAGATAGATGGATAAATAAACAGAGATTAAAAATAAACCAAACAAGAACTTTCGTTCGTCATAACTACTGGACAGCAAGGGGACGACGATTTTTCTTTGTTTTGGTTTCTCGATCGGTCTTATTGGACATGCATTCCTAGAGATGCCTAACGGTCACATGTGGCGCCTCCGACGGGAGCTCACGCTCACAGGTCTGGAAAAGGCGCGACACATACGCCGAGCATGCATTCCCGGCCGTGACAACATTTAAACCCACGCCATGCCTTGCCGATCACCCCCGCGCGCGCCACTCTACTAAACCCCCCGCGCCTCTCGTCACACTCTCCTCACCCACTCCTCCAGTGGCCATTTCAAAGCTCCTATCCTAGCTTCTGCTTGCATTGGAGTTCAAAATAAACCCTCTCCCTCCTCCGAGACTCTCCCACGCTCCCACCCGATCCCAATTCCCATGGAGAGCTACGGCCGGAAGCGCGCGTGGAAGAAGGGCCCGACGCGGGGGAAGGGCGGCCCGCAGAACGCGGCGTGCGAGTACCGCGGCGTGCGCCAGCGGACGTGGGGCAAGTGGGTGGCCGAGATCCGCGAGCCCAACAAGCGCACCCGCCTCTGGCTCGGCTCCTTCGCCACCGCCGAGGAGGCCGCGCTCGCCTACGACGAGGCCGCGCGCAGGCTCTACGGGCCCGACGCCTTCCTCAACCTGCCGCACCTCCGCGCCTCCGTCTCAGCCGCCGCGCACCAGAGGCTCAGGTGGCTCCCGGCCTCCGCCAGGGGCGCCGCGGCAGCCGCCGTCCCGGCCTACGGCCTGCTCAACCTCAACGCGCAGCACAACGTGCACGTCATCCACCAGAGGCTGCAGGAGCTCAAGAACGGCGGCTCGCCCGCCAAGCCGCCGCCGCCGCCGCAGCCTGCCCGCCAGGTCGCCCCGGTCGATCATCTCCCGGCGGCGGCCTCCACGTCTCCCTGCTCCACCGTCACCACCCACGCGGTTGCGGCTCTGCCGCCGCCCATGTCCTGCTTCCACGCCCTGGAGCAGGCGGTGGCCGCGGCCGCCATGACGACGGCCGACGACGACGCCGAGCCGTGCGAGGGCGGCGCCTGCCCGCCCGGCGCGGACAAGCCCCAGCTCGACCTCAGGGAGTTCTTGCAGCAGATCGGCGTGCTCAAGACCGATGACGAAGGCATGACAGCCACTGCTAAAGCCAGCTATCACGGTGATGCCGCCGCTGACGCTGGCTGCTTCGGCGGCAACGGCGAGTTCGACTGGGACGCGCTGGCAGCGGACCTCAACGACATCGCGGGAGCCCACGGCAGCGCTATCGGCGTCAACGGAGGGTTTCAGATGGACGATCTGCATGAGGTCGACCAGTTCGGAACCTGCCTGCCCATCCCTGTCTGGGACGTCTAGTGTGTGTAATCCGAGTCCATGCAATGTTGAATATCCCGCCCATCTGCATGTTGCACGTGGCACCTTTCACTAGCGCACAAGCTTTAGCTCCCAAGTTCAATGTAATCGATTCTGATAATCTGATGGGTGGTAATGAGTTTGGCATAATGGATCTGTGACTAACTGAGCCTACTATTCTTTAGTTCTTTTTAACCCAAAAAAAAACATGCATCTTCCCCTATCTATGTAGCCTGCTACTTCACTCCATAACAATTTTTCGGTAGCTTCAGTGCGTTGAGAAGGTTAACTGGAGTCGAGAAACAAGCATGCAGAAGACAAGAATGCGCAGATTTTGATCAGGTATCTCATTTTTTTCAACCATATAAATAAACCGCAAGGCATGCATCAGCAAGAGGTATCCAGTTGAGATTCATAGCACATTAGTCTCACAATTAGTACAAAATATATGGACCACCTAACAATTGGTGGAGTCAAACATGGTGCAAAATATATGATGAACCACCGAACAATAGTGCAAATGACTCATCCTTCCCTTATTCGCCTTAGCTGATGTCTTAGCGGCTGTATTAGAACAAGGTTCTGATTATGCGCACATTACATCACTCCACCAGTCAGTGTCTTCACCGTATCACAGCTACGACGGCACGAAGTGCAAATGCTCAAGGCCTGATTAGGGCTATATTTTTCCGCCCAATCAAATCAAGGACCAAAAAAAGTTGTTTTTACTTGTATATGAGAGCATCTCTGCCAGGTCCAACACCAATGTAGTGCACGGGGACACCAACAAGCTCTTCTATCCTCTCCACATAGAGGCGGGCAGCTTGGGGAAGTTCATTGTAACTTCGAACAGACGAAATGTCACTTTGCCACCCAGGCAGAACCTCATAGTTGACCTGAAACACAAGGCAAAGCATATAAGAGATGAAATATATGCATTCTTAGTCTCTTGTACCTGTTTAGATTGTTACTTCTAAGACCACAAGCTTTTGAGACAGGGATATTATATTGCATCTTAAAACAGAGAAAATAATGTACATTTTTGAAACAGTGAGAAGTGCATGCCAAAGCTTACCTGTACTTGCTCAAGGGTATCAAGATCCCCAGGGAAGGATTGCAGCTTCTGTCCATCAGGTTGGCTATAAGAAACACCCACCTTAATTTCTGACAACCCGGACAGAACATCAAGTTTGGTCAGATTAAGTGATGAGAACCCATTGATTTGGCAGCAGTACTTAAGCGCAACAATGTCAAGCCAGCCGCATCGCCTTGGGCGACCCGTTGTTGTGCCAAATTCCATTCCAGCTTTCCTAAGGCGGTCGCCTTCCTCTCCAAATAGTTCAGTTGGGAAAGGGCCAGAGCCAACTCTTGACGTGTAAGCTTTGACCTGCACGTAAAGCATACATAATATATAAGCAATAGAGCATGAAAGAGGTCTGTAATAATAAATAACAGTGGGTTTAACTTACCACTCCAATCAGGTCACCAATCACCCTTGGAGCAATCCCTAGCCCTGTGCATATCCCACCAGCTGAAGGGCTAGAAGAAGTCACAAATGGATAAGTACCAAAATCAATATCCAGCATAGTTGCTTGTCCACCTTCAACCAGGATTTTCTTCTGCTGCTGAATAGATTCATTTAGCACATGCACGGTATCAGCAATGAAGGGCTCCAAGCGATCTGCGAACTTCTTGTACCTCTCAACCTCTTCCTTGAGCATGCTTTTGCTGTACTGAAAGCCTAGAAATCTCGAAGCAGCGTCTTTGAACAATACATCAAGCTTATCCCCAAAAGTGTCCATGTGCCTTAGATCACAAACCCGCAGTCCATTTCGAGTTACCTTGCTGGAGTAACAAGGACCAATGCCTCTTTTAGTTGTCCCAATAAATGAATTCTCAAGCTCAGCTTCCCTAAGTCCATCCACAACCTGGTGCAGATCAAACAGCAGATGTGCCCGGTCGGATACCAGTATTCTTCCATCACAGCGGACTCCATTGGACTCAAGACCATCAATTTCTCCAAAGAACCCTGGAACATGGATCACTGCTCCATTGCCAACAACACAAAGTGTCCCTTCATGGAGAATACCAGATGGAACAAGATGAAGGGCAAATTTCTTGCCTTCTGCGTTGTAGATTGTATGTCCAGCATTTGCTCCCCCCTGATAAAAATGTTGTTGAAACTCAGATAAGGCTACTAAACTAAGGAGAAGTAGCTAACTGATACTGACTGACTTGCCATGCTCGAAGACCATTATGTTAAGTATATAAATATTAAGAGTGGAAAATGCAATTACACAAACAGAGAGAAGTCCTGACAGACTAGAAACATTCACCACAGAAATCAAGCAAAAAGCAAATAAGGGACATGATGTGAACCCCAGGAGCATTAGTAATAGTACATGTTACTGAAATATAGATTACTCTAGGATGCAAAACATGGTGAAATCTCAAGCTTGAATTAGTTTAGCAACTCACAAGTATTTGCTTTAAGAGCACAAAGCAAATTGCAGTACCAGGGCTTAACATAACATAGAAGCTTTGCATTTTATATAAGTCTCTCCATAATATAACCAACCACACAGGACAAATTCTTATGTGACCAAATAAAAAGAACATTATCTTGCCTGAGTTAACTAATCTATCCACTTGAACCATAAACTACATTCTAGCTATGTATGAACATTCTAGCATGGTACAAAGGAAATTATCACAGGTGCATATCTTTTAGTCATATACCAAGTGTTTATCAGTCAAGACCAAACATCCTAACACTCCTGTAAGAAACCAAAGGTGCAGCCAACATTGAGAAGATTTAGAAACCCATCATCTCCAAAACGACTATAAGGCTGGAGCTTTACTCTCCTTAGCAAATTTCGCGTAAATTATGGTTATCAGCAAGGTGAAATCTAAACACAGATCGCTCTTTCAGCAATCATCATCAAGCCTAATCCACAAAAATAGCACCAAATTCCAACGATTGGCTTCGTGAACGACCAAATTTTGACCACTCGACTCCTCTAGGCATGGATTAGCACAATAAAGACCCCTCACCTGGCAACGCGCAACTATGTCGAAGCGGGGGGCGAGCACGTCGACGAGCTTGCCCTTTCCCTCGTCGCCCCACTGCGACCCCAGCACGCCGGAGACTTGGCTCAGCGACGAAACCCTATCCTCCGCGGAATCCGCGTGAACAGCCGCTGTAGCGGCGGAGACAGCGGCGGGGACAGGGGTCCGTGCCTTGGGGAAACGTACGGACTGCGCCGCCGGGGCAGCCGGGAAAAGGGATTTTCCGCTCCCGGCGGCGGCGGTGGCGGCGGCGGCGGTCGGGTGGCTGAGTGTGGAGAGCGACATGACGGTTCGAGGGTTTTAGGGCTGGGTATGTGTGTCCATTTCTCCGTTGTTTATGTACGCGAGGGGGGAATTGGATACTGCTTCTTTTGAAAGTGGGAATATGCTTTTGTTACTCACGTATAGAGCTGAAATACTTTTGCCCAACACCCTCTTTTGATAATTGGATCAATTTGCCATGGCAAAAGTTTTTTTTCTGCTAAACTTTAGTCCTTGCAGGGATATTTGATCCATGGCAAAAAAAAAAAAAACTAAAAGTGCAAAATAAGGTGTTCTTCATGCCCTCCAATGTTTTCAGCTCAGTTTTGAACCTCTTGAGGTACAAATGAACTGAACTCTAGCCTCCCCTTTTGCTCACTTTTAGCCTACATGTTTGGATTTATTTGCAAAAAAAATAGGCTAAAAGTGCAGGGTAAAAATTTTGCCATGGGAACAAACAGGCCCAAGTAAACCACGTTTCACGTGCAGCAAATCTTCTATTAAGCTCCCATTTGCCACAGCTTCACTTCACCCGTAAAGCTATTTTTTTTGTCAGCTTTAGCTCCGTGAATAGCTTTGTCGATAGAGGATTTGTTTTCTTAGGGCTTGTTTGGTATAGCTCCATCCCTAGAAAAAATAAATTTGGATCCCGCATTCACCTAGGTCCTGGAATTCATCAAAGTGTTTCGCACAGCTCCACCTCTATCTCTATCTCACTTCCATCTGGACACCACACGTCAAGAGGCATAATGAAAAATGCAAAAAAAGCCATGAGCTCTTCCTCCTCCTCCCCACAATTCACGTGCGCACAGGTCAGAGATGGCACGGCCCCGGCACCTGCCCATTGAGGGTGTGAGGAGGCGGGATGCTGCCCGGGGAGGACCCACGGTTGCCGACCTGGGCGCACTCGGCCAAGGGCAAGCATGTCCCCGGCCGATGAGGACGCGAGGGGCGGTTGCCAACCGGTGAGGGTGTGGCCAGCCAGGACAGGCACGGACTCGGCCGGTTAGGGCGCGTGGACGCTCGGGATGGGCGTGGCCGACCAAGCGCAGCGCGGCTGCCGGCGAGGGGCGGTGTGGCGGTCAGGAAAGGCGACCAGGCATTCGCGTACGAGAAAGACGACGGAAAAGAAAGAACGAAGCGTTATTTTTGTGTAACTAGTAGCAGTCATGGGTAATTTTTTTAAAACTCCACCAAACTTGGATTTGGTGGAGCACCCCTTTGAGATGCTAGGGGTGATCCACCAATTTGGTGAATCTGGGGGTAGATATGTCGTTTTGATAGATCAAATCCACGGCGGAGCTTGAAGTGTTTGACTAGAAAAGTAGGATTTGTATCTGTTTTTGTGTATCTGGAGATGGTGAAGCTCTACAAAACACGTGCTTAGACCATTTCGCAAACACAACTCCTTATAGTGGAGGAGCAAAATGAAATGGCTATATTGTCCATCTCTTTATTTTCTCCACTCTCTTTGCGCTCGTAGGCTTCTTCTCCTCGAGGTGCTGCACCCGCGTGCGGCCTAGCCACCGCGCCAGCGTGCCCCGATGGCGGCCACACCCCTTCCCCCCATGGTGGTCGTGCCCCCTCCCCGCCGGTCTGCGCTCCTCGCCCTGCAACCCATGCTCCCTTCACCGGTAGTCGCGCCCCTCCCCCGCAACACGTTCTCCCCGCGCGCCCCTCCCCCCGCAGTGGATGACGTGCCCTGGCAGTCACGCCTCGGCAGCCGCACGCTCAGCCACCCGCGTGCCCTCCCTGTGGAGGGCGATGCGCCTCAGCTGGCCCAGTGTACCCCAGCGGCGGCTGCGTGCACCCTGGTCGAGGCAGGGTGCCCCACGGCGGCCGCGCGCGCCTAGGTGGCAACGACGTGCGCCCCCGACGGTCGTAGTGTGCCCCAGCTGCTCGCTCACGTCTTCTTATCTGCGTACAGGGGCAAAATAGGTTTGTGTCCTCGTCGGCGTCCACGTGATCAAGGTGGAACAAGGTGAAGCCAATATTTTTAGGATTTCAGCTCCACCTCCCATCTATTCTTTGTCTCAGCAGGTTTTTATGGACTCCATCTTCATGGGTGGAGCTACTTGGTTTTACCCCGCTCCCCGCTTAGCACAAACCGTCTTGTCAATCTCAAGGATTTGTCGGCTCAGTCTTCGAAGGTGCTCATATGAGGAGATTTTTTTTTTGCATGCGTTCATTCAAAGGATGAGTGTAGAATCGATGCCTTTTCATCCAACCGTGTGTTGTGGTGTGCCCTCCAGATACTCTTCCTAATAATAAGACCAAAGTGACGAGGAAGACGTGGAGGATTCCCCGTATGCATGTCTCTTTTTTATTTCAAGGTGGATACAGTTGGATCTATGTATATTATATAGGGTGTAGGCGTAACCATAAAAATAGAGTTTGTATATTCTACGATCAGTTATTTTTCTGATTCGAACACCCGATTTTTTTAACCATACTATAAAGATCCAACGGCCTTGATCCTTTCTTCTACCTTTGGTCTTCTTCTACCTCCAAACGCCACCGCAGAACTCGCCCCCCATTGCCGCCCATCGCCCCGCCGCAGCGCGGTAGGGCTCGGTCCATGCTGCATATCAGTCAGTCCACTGAGGTCAACAATTAGGAGGTTTTTTTTTCTTTTTTTTTTTGACAACAACCATTAGGAGGTTGGTGTACATCTGCGCCCAGTGGCGGAGCCAGGGGACTTTCGCGACTAGGGCCAATATTACGAACCACCAGCACTATCATATGCTAATGGACAAAAATAATGCTAGTATATAGATTTAGCTGGAAAAAACAAAAGGATTACTCTAGTGTTTTTCTCACGCCTAGGGCCATGGCCATACTGGCCCTAGCCTTATATCCGCCACTGTCTGCGCCATTGATGTCCTCTCCTGTGATTGTGCTGCTTCTAGCTTCTCTTTAGAAAGCCGGAGCTGCACGTCGGCCGTCTTCTCTGCGGTTGAAGCTCGTATGGCCTGCGTTTCATAATACATTTGAAGATCATCGTGTGACAAATAAGAATCAGGCAGGGCTGCTTTTGCTTTTGCGGCCTTTGTCCCCAACGGACGAGTTTCTTCTGCAATTTCCAAATCAATCATATCTTTCTTCTTTTTCTTACCCTTTGTTGCTCTCGCACCTCTTTCCACCAATGCTCAAGCGTGAAACACTGCTTTTGTTTCCTGTGTTGTACAGGGCATGGGCCTTCTCCTTGATCGTCATCTGATTGGCCACTCTCATGTGCATCTCTCAGCCTACACCAAATTCCATTAAATTAAATAAAGCAACCTTCTTATTTGATTTACCCCCAATGGTCTTTGCAGTGCTTGGGTTGCCTTCTTCCGTTGTGGGGACTGTCGCGGTTGAACTCTTCAGTAACACACATCGCCCTTCTTACAGTTGCTGTCTAGAGGATCAACTGAGTTGTTGATCCAAGCACTAACCTACAACCAAATGGCAACTATAATATAAGAGAAAATATTTATTAAATATAATAGGAATACACCATATAACTAAAAAAAGAAACACATACCAATCTGATGTCGTCTGCTTCTGTCTAGGACAAGCGCCGGCTTCTATTTTCCTCTTCTTCGTTGTTTTGTTCATCGTCCTGCTCCTCATCATCTCTACTTGCGGACCTTCAGATGAAGAAGTTGGTGGCATGGGACAATCGGATTGAAAACAGAAGGCTCAAAAAAATTCTGTGCATACTGCTGAGCTGGGGACACACGAGGATATGAATAACGATATTGTGGATATGGGCAATGCTCTGGGCTTTCGGATGGGTGATTGGCTGAGTAGTTGAACCAATTCATGAAGCCACTGGGAGGTGTATGATCCATTTGTGAGTGCTAGTGTGATTTGTCTATAGGCTAAATGATGTATATATAGAGCAGTGGAGTAAAGGAGAAGAAGCAAGGGCGGCTTGAGCCAACCCCCGCGTCGCCCCCCACGCAGGCGACACGGGAGGTCCTAAACCCTAGTAGCCGCCGCCCCCACGCTCCTCCTCTCCTGCCGCGCCATCGTCGGAACGGGACGCCGGCAGGGCCGTGCAGATCGTCATGATGGTGGCGGCGGGGCCGTCTCACATATGGGTGGTGTGGTGGCGCAAGTTCCGGTGGGCCGGCGGGGGGTGGCTGATCTCGGATCGCGTGGGGTTCGGCCGGCCACCTTCTACGACTACGGCGGCGCCGGCCAGGGCCCGATCGGGCGGATCGGTGGCGGGGCTTCTCTCCTCCTCCAACCACCCCTTCTCCTTCTTCCCCGTCGACGGCGACGGCGCGGCCAGGGCTGCGGGTTGCCAGAACCGGTGCCTGGGCGGCTGATCAGCAACTTTGGCGACCCGGCTAGGTGCGGCGGGCGGCGGCGGTGGGGCTGTGGTCGGATCTGTGCAGGCGCGGGGTGTGGCGGCTGGGTTCTTCGCCTCCGCCCGCCCCCTTCCCTCGCGGCGATGGTGGTGGCTGCGCGCGGCTGGGCAGGGCAGTACTGCCAGTGGCCAGCAACAGTCAGCCAGGCCGCGTTATGGGTCGCCTAGGGCAGGGCTGCCCGTGGCATGGCGGCCGGCCTGGCAGCCTGATGAGGATGGAGACGGGCCGAGGGCGACGTACGCATTGGTGGAGCATGCGTCGCGTGGCCGTTGGCGGCGTCAGTCGGCAGCGGTGGCGCCTGGTGCCATTGCCGGCGGCGGTGCTCGGAGCTGCTCGCTTTCAAAGACGGAGGTTGCCGGCATCGACGACGATAGGTGGCTCAGTGGGGCAGGGCGGTGGCTGGCGCAAAGGACAAATCGTGGCTAATGCTGTGCACAGGGTTGAGGTGCCATGGCGAAAGCTTTGCCCTCTTGGGCCGATAACGACGACGTCTTCAGACGCCGTTTTCTTCCTTGGAAGCGTCATCGTTTGGGCCTCTTTCCTTTGTGTGGCTTGTCTTCATTGGGTGAAAACCTAGACCTTCTGGTCATGCGACGGTGGCGTCAGTGGCGTCGCTTTCCTCCTTGGAGACGTCGTTTTGGAAGGCGGTGCTCGATCAGTTTACTGTGGGGGCTAGCGTCGTAACGACGAAGCTAGAGACCTAGTTAAGGATTCAAGATTGTGATGTCAACCACAGAGGAAGGCGGTCAGAAGGAAGACGTATACGTGACAATTCAACGGTCTCACATCTGTTGGCAGTGGACCACGAATTTGACGAGGAGGCCAGCGTGGGAGGCGCCAATGAAATTGGCAGAGACCGGCGTGGGAGGCAATGGCCAGCAGTTGAGTTATCTGAGATGACCTGCGTGATTGGCGGCAGATGGTTTCGCATTGTGGCGGCTGTTTTCGGCGTCAAGAGGTGTTCTGACAGGCAGCTGGATGACGTGTGTAGCACTTTTATATTTTGATGAGTTAACTAGGTCGAGAAACTTTGGTGTGCGTGTCTTGAGTTTGAGTTTGTGTGAGTTTGAAGTGTTGTGTAATAAGGAATAGCTATATACATCGATTGATGCAGAGGCTGAAATATTAATATATTCCTTTTTCTTAAAAAAAAAGAGAAGAAGCAAACGCTATCCAGTATATTCTACTGAATCAACTACCAGCTGTTGAGGTAGTTTGGAGAGTTATCTCGAGCGCCCGGCTCGTGGGGATCGTGCAGGAGTCGCTCCTGGCGCCGCCGCCTCGCGAAGCGGCGCATCCGTCCCCGAGCGCACCAGATCGGACACGCTGGAGTCTCCATCGTGGAAGGAAAACAGAATACCGGCCCAAAACGGCCCATAGGCGCCCGGCGTTGCACGTGGCCTTAGCCCGTGCCAACAGGCGAGACCCAGGTCCAAAAATCCTTGTGGCCTGTGGGAAGAGGAGACCCGAAAATCGCAGCGCGCGAAAACGCAAGAGCAACCCGCCCACTCGCCACCACCGCCCAAGCGCACGGCGGCGACCCCTGCGCTGCGGCAGAGGAGTAGCAGATGGCGCCGCTCCTGCCGATGTCGCAGCCATGGGTGGAGAAATAGTAAGTCCGCACCCCGCCCTCTCTTCCCCCACAATTTCCCCCCGGAATTTGGAATGGAGCACTGGCGGTTCTCTCTAATCGCGCCTGTTCTTGCTGAGGCTGCAGCCGGCCGAGGCAGGTCAAGGATGTGGCTCACCAGGAGGAGGTGATTCGGGTGCTCACCAACACCCTCCAGACCGCCGACGTGAGCAAGCGCTAAACCCTAACCCCCTCTTCCGCCCCCACAAAATTTCTTCTTTTTATTCGCGGAACCCCCTTGGAGTTTTTTTTTTTTTTTGAGGTAATAGAGATTTTCTTATTTGCTGTTTGATCGCTTGCAGCTGCCGCACATGCTGTTCTACGGCCCGCCGGGGACGGGAAAGACCACCACCGCACTCGCCATTGCCTACCAGCTCTACGAGAAATTTCAGAACTTGGGACTGACTTCGCTTGCCTTCCTCGATATAGGACTCAATTCGTCTGCCTTTCAGAATACAGGACTCCGTTTGCGAATTATTTCATTTCATAGGATTATATCCATTTTCTATCATCTCTCTGATTCCCTTCTCATTTCTTATTCCCTGGCCACAGTAACTTCCAGCTTTGCCCCTGCCCCTTGTCTCTGTTCTCCCGTTCGTCTGTTCATCAGCCGAATGACATCGTTCGTCTGTTCCTCAGCCGGAGCTGGCAGCGGCCGCGCGCGCCTGCTGCGGCGACTCGGCGAGCCTGCAGTGGCGACCCGGCGGCGACGCTCCCACGACGGCCCCGCGGTGGCACTGCCGCGACCCCGCGGTGACCCGGCAACGAGGCTCCCGCGACGGCCCGGCGGTGGCGCTGCCGCGACCCCGCGGCGACCCGGCCGCGGGGCTCCCGCGACCCTGCGACGGCCGGGCGGCGAGGCTGTGCGACCGTGGTGCGGCACGACGACTTGGCCGGCGAGCCCCCGTCGTCGGTGTGGTCTGCCTAGGCTCTTGCGACGGCTTGGCCTGCCTAGCGCCTCTTCCTTCCCTCCCTCCTGCTGTGTTCTGAAATGTATATTTTGTGATTTTAGGAAAGAGAATGAACACAGGCATTGTATGCTGTAAGTGAGATCTCGTTGTGAATTGTATGTTGTGAGATCAGTTTTTATGAGGCAATATCATTTGTGCAGTGCACTAACAGTTTGTGCAATGAAAATGATAACAAACATGTTTCAGTTTCCTGACAAATTTATAACATCCATACAGACTCATAGCATTCATACATCTCTGGCATGCATCATAGAGGCAAAATAGTGTGCCAAAACAGGTTTAAAGTTCCCTGAGTACATATTACAAAGCTTCCATGAATCCATGAATTAAAGTAGCAATCAACTCTTTGCCTTCCTTGGTGTGAGCTTTTTCTGCACAGCCCTCTTTGCTGGAGAATTTCAGCTACTGGAAGGTCCCTAAGGTCCTTTATCCAATTGTTCCAAACCTCAGAAACATTGTTGGTAATATGGTCACACTTGATCTCTTCTTTGAATTTGCTTCTCATCCAAAGCAAATTGTGATGTTGTTCCAAAAAAGGCTTCACCTTCTTATTTGCTGCATACATCTTGTTCATCAAGTACACATGGTATTCCGGCTGGAATGTCCTAGCTGCAGGATACATGCGCCCAAAAACTGCCCCTTGAAACCTCTTCACAAAATTCTTCATCAAGTGCACAAAGCATTCTCTATGCTCTGCCCAAGGGTATACTGTCTTGACAGCATTCTCTAATCCCTTACAGGCATCTGAACTTATTGCTAGGTATGGTGGATTTCCAATTGCCTTCTGAAGTTGTTGCATAAACCAAGTCCAGTTCTCTGTTGTCTCACTACCAAAAAAACCAAATGCTACTGGAAAAATCCAATTATGACCATCTATTGCAGTAGCTGAAGGTAGATGTCCATTCCATCTACCATTGAGAGCTGTGGAATCTATGCTAAGGTATGACCTACAACCATTTAGGAAACCATCAATGCTTGCTTTGAAACAGCAAAAAAAAATATGGAAATACACATCATCTTCATTCTCAATGAGATCTATCTCTACAACACTTCCGGGCATTTTTTGCTCAACCTCCGCCTTGAAATTAAACAAGCATCCAAAACTATCTTCCCATGTACCATAAATCTTTTCTTCTGCAATTTGTTTACCAGACCACACTGTAGAATATCCTATAGTGACATGATATTTGTTCTCTAGCTCTTCTTTTAATTTTTTTGCACCCATGTTTGGATCCTTCATTAGGAAGGGTATTGCCTGCTCTGCTACCCAATGGTAGTTCGCCATCTTGGTCCTCACTTTCGCTGTGGATGGATAGAAATGCTCTTCTTTATTCAGTGTAACCTGCACAAGCAGACTTACATGGTTAAAAGGTGAACTACATATGCGCTTCCATTGAGAACTAGGAACAAAGGTTAGATTAAAATTGGACAAAAATGCAAAGTTAGCAAAATATACCCTGACTTGCTGCTCATCGCGCATTGTTCTAGCCACAATAGCCCACGGACAGTCAGCGGCTTTGCAATAGCCCCTAAACACTTTCTTACAAGATTTTTCTGTCCCTAACTCAAACTGCCCCTTTATAGCATGATGCCTTACTGCTGCCCTAAACTCTTTCATACTGGCATATACGCTTCCAACATTCATTGGCGGGTCTTCCAAATCATAAAAAACAGATTCCTCACCAGGAATTACATCATCAGCTAGTAAATCTGCACCTTGCAAATCCATAGGCACTGCTGCAGTAGTATCAGCACCTTCCTTCTCATTTTCAGTTGGTTGCCTTTCTTGTTCGGCTCTCTCGTCCTCTGCTGCAAGACCCACAAATGCATACATTTCATTTTCATCCATTAATGGCAATGCTACACCTATCTGATCTTCTGCAATTGGAAGTATCTCGAGGTTGTCCCAATCAATCACATGTGCAGCATTTTCAGGCTCTGCAATTAGATGTGTATTAGCATTTTCAGACACTACACTGCTCAAGACCACCTCTGTAACAGCTGAGTTAGAAATCACTTCTCTAGGCTTGTCCTCAACATCCACAAACAAAAATAACTTCCTCTCACTCAACCTTTCAAAGAAAACAAGAGATAGAGAAGCATCATCCACCAATTTTCTTTCCCCTGCGCTGCTCATGTCAAATTCTGAAATCACAGGGTGTTGACAGCTTCCCCATTTCACTCTGGCAGCCAGGTCCTTTTCTAATTTTTCCATGGTATAGCAATGATAGTCTACAACCCATTCAAAGCACTTGCGTTGCACCTCAACTGAACTGCCATCATCCAACTTTGCTGAGAACTGTGAGATCTGAACAGACAACCTAAAGGCGGCATCTGGATCGATCCTACCGTGTAAAAAAAGTACACGTATCAGTTAGATTTCAACCTAATCGTTCATACATACGTTTTCTCCTAAAATCGAATCTACACGTGGTTTTTCTCCAAAATCGAAATGAAGAGAAGAGGGATTAGAAAAAGATTGAGGACCAACTTACCCAGGAGGGGTCTTGAAGAGATCCATACTGTCTGCTCAGGCTATCCTGGGTGCCCACATCTACCTCCTCTAAACCCTAGCTATGGCGTTGGGGAAGAGATAGACAGGAGAATGAGAAGAAGAGTCCACGTTTATGGACTCAGTTCCCAGATCGGTAAGAGATAAAGAGATAAGGAGCAGGGGCAAAGCTGGAAGTTTTTTAGCTGGGGGAATAAGAAATGAGAAGGAAACAGAGAAATGATAGAAAATGGACATAATCCCATGAAATAAAATAATTCGCAGGCGGGGTCCTATATTCTGAAAGGCAGACGAACTGAGTCCTATATTCAGTAAGGCAAGCGAAGTTGGTCCCAAATTCTGAAATTTCTCCAGCTCTACGGGTATACCCTCGTGCTGGACCCTGTCTTTTTTTCTTTTTTTTAATCAGGGAGATTCCCTATTCCCACGCACTTTGTGCACGAAAATACGCTGGGCACCGGGTTCGAGCCCGGGTGGTCGAGCGCACGATTCGTGCTGCCGCAGACCAAACGAGCGACACGCTCGTTCCCAAACCTCCGGCCAGAATAAATCGCCCCCAGTTTCGGCCGGGCGGACGATGGTGACGCTTCGGGCGCCACGTACCTCCTTGGGGGCGTCGTTGTTCAACCCCATGTGTTTGCACTGGCATTGCCAATTTCTGGGTTCTAGCCCTCACCTACGGCTCATCACTTATCCCCCGTTTGGTTGTTGTGGTTGTGCTTCTTGCGACTCTTCACTTTGGTTTGTCCAGCCGGTGGTTGATGTACCTGTAGTCGTTTGCTTCTCTTTAGCGGATGCTTTGCCGCGTCGATGGTTGTCGTCTTTGGCGGATGCTTTGCCGCCATGTTGCTGCTTGGGTGGATGCTTGGCCACCTTGTCGCTTCGGTCTCCACGCTCAGCTGCAGAGCGTGTGATGGCCCTCATTACGGATGCTTTGCCGTAATGGTCCTTTCCGGCGGATGCCTTGCCACCGGTGTCACCCCGGTCTCCGCTCTCAGGCAGATGCTTGGCTGCTGTGAGCGTGATGGCCCCTCATCCGCGAATGCTTTGCCGCGTTGATGGTCGTCGTCTCTGGCGGATGCTTTGCTGCCATGATCTCTTCTCTAGCGGATGCTTTGCCGCTGTTGTCGTACTGGCGCCCTTGGCGGATGCTTTGCCGTCGAGGTTGATTGCCACTTCCTTGGGCAGATCTCTGCCGCCTACGCTGTTGGAAGCTTGCTCCGTCGACTCTGCGGTTTCAATGCACTACTGGCTACCACTGTGTTGTATTCTTGTATCAGGCTCAGTTGGTTGGGGTTTTGTGGTGGAGGTCCCCCCTCGTGTTTTTTTTTCTATCCGTCATCCATGTGTGCCTGTGGGGTTTCATTGGTAATCCTGGGATTACTTGTGAATCCTTTGTAATCCTGGGATTACTTGTGAATCCTTTGTATCGCATTTGTAACTTCTTAATGAAATACACGCGAAGTCGTGTTCAAAAAAAAAAAGAATAAATTGCCCCCACGGGGGATCGATCCCTGGTCGGCAGGGTGCTAGTCGAAAGACTCAACCACTAGCCCGAGCTAATTTGGTTGTGCTAGTATGAGTAGTGTGCTATGTAATCTTGGATTGCCTGAGACTTGTCAGCATGAGTAGTTGCTACTGCAATGGAGCAATTGATGGCGAGTGCAGCTTGCTATAGTTGATCCTTTGATATTACTGACAATTATATATCCTTCAATGCCACAAAATACTCTTTTTTATTTTAAAATGGTAAAAAAAACAGCGACGGTTGTGGAGATCCCTAATTTACTTGCATTTTCAGCCCATTCTAAGGTTCCGTAGGAATTATTTAGCTTGAATGATTAATTTGTTGGAGGTCCCATTAGAGGCTCTACATATGTGTGAGAAATTTTTTTGGAAGGTTGATTATTTCCATCAAGGATGGGCCATCAAAATATTCGAAATTTATAATATTGTTTTTTTTTGGGGCGAAGATTGGCATGTCTGTTTGTACAATCTCTAACCCATGTATATGTTGGTGCTTATCACTGTGTCGAATGATACATAGTCAAGTTACCTTTTTGATGCAACAGAACAGCAGCAAAATAAACTATATGTGTTTAAAATAGCCATTTTTAGGGTCGATGCTACAAAAGGACGGAGACATTGATGAAGATGTTAGGCATAGAATTTCAGCCGGCTGGTTGAAATGGCGTCAAGCTTCTGGCGTCCTCTGTGACAAAAGGGTGCCTCAGAAGCTGAAAGGTAAGTTCTATAGGACGGCGATTCGTCCGGCGATGTTATACGGTGCTGAGTGTTGGCCTACAAAAAGGCGACATGTCCAGCAATTAAGTGTAGCAGAGATGTGTATGTTGCGTTGGTGTTGTGGGCACACAAGGAGGGATAGAGTCCGGAACGACGATATTCGGGATAGGGTTGGGGTGGCTCCAATTGAGGAGAAATTGATTCAACATCGGTTGAGATGGTTTGGACATGTCCAACGGAGGCCTCCTGAGGCGCCGGTGCGTAGTGGAGTTCTAAAGCGGGCCGATAATGTAAAGAGCGGTAGAGGTCGACCTAAACTAACTTGGGACGAGTCCGTTAAGAGAGATCTTAAGGAGTGGAATATCCCCAAAGATTTAGCTATGGATAGGAGCGCTTGGAGATTGGCAATCAACGTGCCTGAACCGTGACCTCTTTTTGTCTTGTGCTCTTTTTGTCCCTTTATGTGTCTCCCTGTTTTCTCGTCTCTTTTGAGTTTCATCTCTAGCCTACCCCAACTTGCTTGGGACAAAAGGCTATGTTGTTGTTGTTGTTGTTGTTTAAAATAGCCATTTAAGAGGAACTCTGACTAATACAAAAGTAGCAGAGTATGATTTCCTCTTTGACTCACAATTGTTTTTAACTTATTGAGAATGACTGTCAGACAACCAGCGTTGCCTCTGTTATCTTTTTTATGCATGTGGTTGTGATGGTTAATTCCTCAAATTTATTCATGAAATTTGCATATCCATGCTAGTAAGTATGGAAATGACATTAGAAACTGTCTTGTTTTGAAAAAAAAAAACACAACACTACTCTCAGATTGTTTGGGGACTCAGTTTTCTTCTCCTCTTTGGATGTTTCAGTCCAGAGCTGTATAAGTCAAGAGTTTTGGAGCTCAATGCTAGTGATGATCGTGGAATTAATGTGGTGAGGACGAAAATCAAGGACTTTGCTGCTGTTGCTGTTGGTACTGCACGGAAAGCGTAAGCTCATTGAAATTAGAAAGCTTTTCAATTCCATCCGATTTTTGTATTCCTTACAAGTTTTCTTGTTGTGATGGATTTCAGTGGTTATCCCTGCCCACCTTACAAGATTATTATACTTGATGAAGCAGATTCAATGACAGAAGATGCCCAGGTATATTGTCACACAGCATTCTTCTATATGTAATAAATGCTTCAGACCTAATACATATGTTAAGTTGATATTTTATACCCTTCTGTAGAATGCTTTGAGGCGTACCATGGAGACTTACTCCAAAGTGACCAGATTCTTTTTTATATGCAACTATATCAGCAGGTATTTTGTCAACGTGATCTTATTATTTTTCTATGGTACAAATATTGAATTTTTGTGATTCATGACTGTTAATGTTACAGGATTATAGAACCACTTGCATCGAGATGTGCCAAGTTTAGGTTCAAGCCTCTTTCAGAAGAAGTGATGAGCAGCCGCATTATGCATATATGCAATGAAGAAGGTCTCAATCTTGATGCTCAGGTATTTAAATTAGCCTTATTCGTGATGAATCAGATGGTGTTTATATGCATCATACATTATTATGATAATATCTGGTCAATTGTTTGGAGCATTCTTTCATTTAATAATTACTTGGCTGAGATGCTTTGAATTCTCTAATTAGGCACTATCCACACTGAGTGCCATTTCTCAAGGTGATCTTCGTCGTGCTATAACCTATCTTCAGGTATGAATTTTCTCCAAATCTACTATTTGGCATTAAGCTGTGCTCAGCTGATCGTAGTTCCATATACTTTTGGTTTGTTGCAGAGTGCAGCTCGCTTATTTGGATCTTCTCTCTCTTCCAGTGACTTGATCAGTGTTTCAGGGTACAGCACCATTCACTTTTCTCCTCTTTTGTTTGTGAATAGGCTAATTTATCACATAGTACGAATTTACTAGTTCCTGTATAGTGCGATGATGAATTAATTATTATTTTTTGCTTTATGCTTGAGGTTATATTGTTATAAAAAGTTTATTCATGCTTGATGATGTTGTTCCCCCAGAACTTAGTGTAGTTCTAGCCTTCAACGAAGATTTACACACATAGCAATAAAATTGTTTATGCTTAAAGGAAATTAATTGTGCTTTTCCTTGGAAAAATATCTTATATCATGAGAAATTTTACCATGCAAGTAATTGGTGACCTGAACAAAGGGAAATCAATCTCGTCCATTCATCATGTTTGTCTCCTTGTGTCAGGTTATCCCTGAAGATGTTGTCAAGTCACTGCTTGCAGCCTGCAAATCTGGTGAATTTGATGTGGCGAACAAGGAAGTTAGCAACATTATAGCAGATGGATATCCAGTCTCACAGCTGATGGCACAGGTCATCTGTTTATTTTGTTTCTAGATGCCATACTCCAATTAATTACTATTCCTGTTGATTTCAGCTGTCACTGCTGCTAACTGAAGTACTTGTGCAGTTTCTAGATGTGATTGTTAGCGCGGATGATATTCAAGATGATCAAAAGGCAAGGATATGTAAAAAGCTTGGGGAAACTGATAAGGTTTGTCTGAGTAAAATTACAGTACTACAGTTATCTCATGTTCATCCTTTTCTTGTTTCCCATGACTTGTACTCTTCGAAAGGGAAACCTAGAACTTTTTTCTTCCACATGACTTGTTCAGAAATAATATGATGTTGAAGCCTGCCATACTAGAGTTGCATGTTTTTATCATGTAGCAAGTCTCTGAAACTGTATCCACACATGTATCACATACTGAAACTTCCATAGTATCTGTAATGTTACATTTCTCACCTTTCCCTTTTTGGATGATTTTACAGTGCTTGGTTGGGCAGATGAGTATCTACAGCTGTTGGATGTCGCCAGTGAGACTATTCGTGCTCTTTTCAACATGCCACAAACGCTGGTCTTCTAAGTTCATAAAGAGGAATGGTGGTTGCGATCCCTGGCGAAAGCTTTTCCTGCCTCTTAGATGCTGCCCAAGGCTAATCTGCCTCGCCATGCTGTTCCAATGTTGGTAGATTTGTGATGGGTTGAAAAGCGATAAACTCGCCCTAAAATCCTGCTGAACTATGTGCCTGTGGATGCCCAATATGACAATGAAAATTTCGCAACTTTACATCTTTAGTGTTATATTTCCTTTCTACTCCCAGGTGATGCTATGATGGCAGAGAGCAGGTTAGCATCTAAGACTTCAGATGCCTCCAGAGTGCTGCAATTCACGCTATAATTTCTGAAGTTGTGCAATATTTAGAAAAGGGTTTTAGATAATACCTAGTTAGAGCTAAACGTCACAATCCACATGTTTCTTTTGGATTCGATATATAATTCTCAGAATAATATGGAAGGAAAGTGATACAATTGTTATTGTGCATGCAACTCTCCCAACCAAACTCAAATTTATTTCAAGCTGTATTTTTTTTCCATCTATCTCTGCTTGTGTGATCGTGTCAGTAATAATTGTAGCAGCTACATTACATTCTCTTCATGTCGACATTTCCTCTTTGTACGAAGTTCCTAAAGAAAATGAACATGGTCTCAAAGAAATCTCTAAAAATCTAGAAAATAAAATAGTCGATCTATGTTTCAGCCAGAGAATATAAAGCTAATAATTGAGTGACAAAACTCACCGCTAACGCAACATGTCCAAAATCTGATGTCTTCAAGACTTCACAAAGCATCTTTGGTGAAGTGAACTGTACAATCAGCACTTGCAATCGCTTCGAAACACATTTAGCTCTATACATACAGATTTTGTACATCAAACAGCTAGGCTACACAAATGAAAGATCTAAATACAAGAGAATGTGAGGGAGAGAATGACCAATTGCTCTTCGTGGGAGTTCACAAAGCCTCCATCGGCCTAACCAGAGATGGGGAATTTTTTTTCGTTTTCTAGCATGATCAAATCCAACCGACACATACGCTTGAAACTATTGTGTCGTATCATAGTGATCCTACAACCCATATCATCCTACTCGATACCGATCACAATGTAAAATTTAGCCTAGATAGAAACATTTGTACTATAGTGCTGTCTATATTGCAATCCTGACATCGTTTAGTTCTAAGCACTACAATTTTTTCCCCTCACTTGTGTGGTCGCCTTACCAAATCCATAACGCCAATTCGGCTTGTCTCCAGTAGGTAGCGTCATTTTCTTGATTTTTGATGCCAAGTTGCCTGTGGCCTGTGCAGCTGTAACGACTCTTCATTTCCTCTCTGCTACGTCTCTCCACCCCCTCCCCTCTCCAACTCTGTGTACACCTTTTGCTATGCCGGAAGTATGCCGTATTTGTTAGATTTTTTAGCTCCTTGGATTCAATATAAGTAGGTGGGAACTCCCCCGAATTGACCAGAAAAAAAAGTTAGACATGGCTAGCGCTCGGACGTCCGGATGTAGGACCCGTACGGACGCCCGTGACTCGCGTACGGCTTGACCCCACGCGACGTCTGCGCCCCGCACGACCCCTCACGCCCTCCAGCGGCTGCAACAGGTTGCAACATGTGCAAAACACCTGATCTACTTTTAAAACATACAGATGCAGCATTTGAGATATATGTCTGAAGGCAGATGAAACACTTGAAACATACGTCTGAAATACTCGCACAAACACCTAACAGACACTTGAAAACCATTGCAAAACATACGCAACATCCAGATAAAACACTTGCAACATATGTGTGAAACATATGCAACATCCAGATAAACACATTTGCAACATGCATCTGAAAAACAGATAAAACATTGAAAACAGACATTTGTAATATACGTGTACACCTATTGCAACATATACAACATCCCGATCTATTTTGCAACATCCATATGGAAACACTTGCAACATACCTCTGAAACATCTGAAACACACGAAGCATACGCTTGCAACATCTGAGGAATGAAGAGAGCGTGAGGTGCAGCCAGAGAAGCCCTCTCCGGGTCTAGCCACTACAGATCTTATGATGTCGCGAGCTAAGGTCGAGCGTCACAGCGTCGCCGACGTAGACAGTGGCCATGACCTCCTGCTGGGGAACGGTGGCGTTGGCAGTACTTCGATCCGACGAGGAACAGGGCACGGTGCGCAGGGGCGGGGACCGGGCACGACGCGACGAGGCGGAGCGAGCGCGGCGGAGATGGAGCACGACGCAGTGGCAGACGTGGCGTGGCTCGACGCGGGATGGGGGTGCCACCTCGAGGCAGCTTGGGGTGGCGGACGACAAGGTGAGCCACGACGAGCGAAGCGAGGAGTTGGGAATTTCCGTTGCCGTCGCAATATAGATAGAGTAGATAAATGAGAGGGCGTAGATAGGTCTATTGGACTCGGTTGTTGTGCTAGCTCAGAAACGGGAACAGGTCGTACGGATAGATTTGCCCGGACGGACGCCCGGACAAGAGTATTAGCGCAAAAATATTTGAACTAGCCGGAGAAGAAGAGTTATTTTTTCTATAGTAAAGTGAATACATGAACGAATAAAGAATATCTTCTATGAGAGCGGGAGTCGTTGTCTGACTTTTACCTGAGGTGCCCTAAGGTCGATTTCGATTTTTTTTCCCTTTTTGCTCGTACAAAGGCCAACCCTGAAACCGTCGACGAAGTTTGAGACTTGAGAGACACCGCTGAATACGCTTTCTGAGACTGTCTTCTCCTCTGAAGTCTGAACTTTTTTTTTTTTGGACAAGAATCTGAAGTCTGAACTTTGAATCGCTGAAGTCTGAAACGCTCAACTGTCCCGAAGAAGAGTACATCGCCCTGTTTGTTTCCTCCTAGTGCGTCTGCGATCGGCAGAAGCCAACGGGTTGAGTCGCGCCGCTTACCATAATCGCGCGTCCGCGAAAAAGCTCAGGTTTGGCCTACGGCGTGTTGCGATTTGGGTAATCGGCTCCGCGTTCCCCTTCTGCCTTTCATCGGCACCCTCGCTCCCCCTCATCCAACACGCCGGCGCCGCCCGCTGCTCGACACTCCGCTCCTCCCGTCAACAGGCGAGTCTGCCCCTTCCTCAGCTCGCGTCCCCGTCTGCTCGAGCCGGCGAGAGCTCGAGTCGCTCCTCATCTATGCTACGCGTCGTCGTCTCCACCCTCCCCGCCCTCCACCCGCTCCTCCGGCGTGGGCCTCTGCTAAACAATAAACCCCTGCTCCGCTCGCGCCTTCAGCCGTGGCCGTTCCGCGCGCTCTCGTCCCCCGCGTCGCCCGCCGCCGCCGCTAGCGCGCCCAGTGCCGCGGTGAAGTGGGAGGCGGTTGCGTTGGAGGAGCACCTTACGCGGTGCGCGGCGGCGGGCAGGGCGCCGTTGCGAGTGGCGGTGCTGGTGAGCGGCGGGGTGGACAGCAGCGTCGCGCTCCGCCTCCTCCACGCCGCCGGCCATCACTGCACCGCCTTCTACCTGAAGATTTGGTTTCAGGTATGCGGTTCAGGAAAAATCACCTGTTTACCATTAAGCTGCTCCTGGAATGCTGTACTGCAGGATGCCTCGTAAACTTGCTCCTATAATTTGTAGGAAGATTTCAGAAACTTTTGGTCCGAGTGCCCATGGGACGAGGATTTAAAGTATGCACAAGCTGTTTGTGACAAGGTGTAGTTCAAATTTCTGATGGAACATGGCATGTCATTGAATAGCTAGTCTTCAGCATATGTACGTGGACTGATTTTGGTTACATGGACCGACTTGAGGGCCTGATGATGTCTCATGTTTGGTTTTGTAGATTGATGTGCCATTGGAGGTGGTACATCTATCCGATGAATACTGGAACCATGTGGTGAGTAAGCTTCATTTGAGCCTTTTTTCCCCCCATAGATTTGTACCCAACACTCTTCAGGGCCTTTGTTTTAAGAAGCAAATACTGTGAATTTGATATCTAGGTGTCACATATGATCAATGAGTATCGCTGCGGTCGTACACCAAATCCTGATGTTTTGTGCAACACGAGAATAAAGTTTGGTATGAAGTTTGTATTTGGATGGCGATATGTTCTACTATGGAAATCCAAATTTGTATTGAGGTGCAGTTTTCTAACTGTGATGTCTTGCTTATTTCTGTTTGGGCAGGGGTTTTCTTAGAAGCTATTGAAAATTTGGGATTTGATTACATAGCTTCAGGACATTATGCACACTTAGTACATCAACAACAACAACAACATAGCCTTTTGTCCCAAGCAAGTTGGGGTAGGCTAGAGATGAAACCCAAAAGAGACGAGAAAACAAGGAATGCACACTTAGTACATCCTTCCGCTGAAAATACTGAAGCGCCATCCGTACTGCAATTATCAAAGGACAAGGTACTTTGCACATTCCCTCTCAGATAGATCATTTTATTTCTACAGAGTCATAAGCAGTACAAGTTTACCTTTTCCTTCTTCAAACTAATCGGGAATTCAGATTAGAAATAGTTACATAGTTGAATTGCTAATTTGCTGCCATATAAATCACCTTTTCTGTTGTTTAATTGCTATTCCAGGTCAAAGATCAAACCTATTTCCTCTCACATCTATCTCAATCTCAGCTTAGAAGGCTTCTTTTCCCACTAGGATGTATTACGAAGGTTTGGTCAATTTTCAGCAAACATAGCTATTAGTTCATAGGCCGAATGCCACAAGTTGACTTTACTAAATTTTGTCCTGTATCATGCAGGACGAGGTTCGCAGACTGGCTACTCAAATGGGCCTTCCTAACCAAGGTAGGAAGGACTCACAAGGGATATGCTTTCTTGGAAAGGTATACACTGTACCTTTTTTCTTAGGGATCAATGTTTTTAACAAATCATATCACTGTGGAGCTATACAAGTATCTCTTTCTAGGTCAAGTTTAGTGAGTTTGTTGAAAGACATATAGGAGAAATGGAAGGAATCATACTGGAAGCCGAATCTGGAGATTACCTAGGGAAACACCGTGGGTTTTGGTTCTATACAATTGGTCAGCGGCAAGGATTACGGCTTCCTGGAGGACCTTGGTATGTACCGTCTTTTGATGCATTCTCTACAATCTCTTGTCCAGTGATTATCATTGTTTCGCCCTACTGTTTGCTCTTGCAGTGGGGCAAAGTTTTTCCTTCATCATATAAACTAGATAATACCCCGCGCGTTGCTGCAGGATTTTTTAGTGTTAAAAAAGAGGATTCATAGTGTGAGAAATAGTGAAACTCTAAAAAAATATATGCACATGTTCATGTACACCATCTCCATATGGGATCTTGAGCATTCATGGTGACCGTATGCTGTTCCTTCGGTCATTCATACGGCATCCTGACTCGGACTGTATGGATGAACATGCAAGGAAGCTGGTGTGTTATTGTTGAGAGTTTCAGACCCCGTGCATTTGTGATATTACGCAAGAAAACCCAGAGAGCGGTCATCAATTTGTTCATGGAAGGATTCCTCCAGGGACTTGATCCTGATCACATAGACCATGTTTGTACTGCTTAAAAGAGAATCGATTTTAATTTGATCAAAATTTTCTATTAAGTTGTGGTCTAAAGAATTCAGATGTTTAGCGGTCCTAATTATTTTCTCATGGATTCTCTATCCATAGTGTAAAATAACTTATGTGCCCCTAGGTTGATAATAGATTATTTGTTGATTGAATATTAGCTAACAGCAATCATGGTAATATTTTTTCTAATTGTTGCACAACATAACATAAATAGAATTTAGAATTTGTTTTGCACCTACGTTAACTTATTATATAGGGGACCACTATATATAATAAAGAAAATCAACCTTATCCAAACTGCCGACTCTCATCATCAATCTCCAATCTCCAAGGCTGCAGCGACGCGTTCAGTTCTCCCTTCCGTTCTCTCTCCCCAATAGCAACTATCCTCCACCATGGCCGTCCCTAATAACCATTGTTGTGCGACTTCTCGTGATGAAGGAGCTTTCTCACAACTGGTTTGATGGTCTGCTGCAGGCCAGCGGCACCTCCGATTTTAGGTAGCGCCGGTGCCGGGAAAGGAGGCCCAACTCGACATCGGATTCCGCAGCTTCATCGATCTCCTCTGCGGGCGGCGCTGGCGTCGGGGAAGGAGGCCTGACTCTTGTAGACATAGGATTCTGTAGCTTCATCGATCTCCTCTGCAGGCTCACGTGGTCGAGCGGCGCGACCTGCTGAGCGGGAGGCCAGTGGGAGCGAGTGAGCGACAGGGTGGCTTGCTTAGCAGGACTGCAGGAGGGCAGCGTGGGAGCGGACGCCCTGCCGAGCAAGAGCCAGGAATGAGTGGTCGGGCGAGCGGGTGGCCGGCGATCGAGCTCCGAGCGAGCGAGCCAAGGATTCAGTTATTAATAAGAAAGATTGGACTGGGTAGGCCGCATGTAGGCATTTCAAATCAGCATTCATGTGTGATGGCTGATGGCGTTTCTGTTATGTACGGTAATGTTTACAGAAGGAAGAATCGGCGTGGCTAGCTGTGTCCAGTTAGCTTAGGAGTTAGGTCCGGTTTGGGTCAGGTTAGGTCATGAGTCAGGAGTCGTATTGAGTCATATTGGGTTAGTTATGAGTTATCCTATTTGTTAGCAAAGGTTGTTAGGAGGATTTGTATAAGTATTGGACTCATTGCTTAATGAAAGATCAGCCTGGGATTGAGATATATTTATCTCCCTTGGGCGCCCGGCCCTGTCTCCTACCTGGCTGCACGCCAACCCTAGCAACTTGCCGAGCACGGCGCCTCCCGTTCGCCGGCGAGCTTTCAAGCCCAGACCCCCAATCACTCACCGCTATAACCTGCGTTCCCTAGTCTCTACCAACCTGGTATCAGAGACCATGTCGACGCCGCCGCCAACCTCCGGCGTTCCAGCCTCCACCGCCATGCCATCTGCTGCTGTTCCACCCTCCGCCGCCTCCTCTGCTATTGTGATTCCATCCAGCAACCCCGCGGTGCAGACTCTCACTACCACAAACCCTATGCCGCAGGTTCCGATGCCGCCATCTTTAACTGACACCCTGGCCACCCTCACTACGGCCATCCAGGGGATGCAACTACAGATCAGCGACATCTCCCTTCGTCTAGGGGCCGTCGAAGGACGTTTGCCTGCGCCCGGCCCGCTGCAGCTGCCGCACACCGCGCCGTTGCAACTGACCCATTCGGCGCCGCTGCAGCTGCCATATGGCCTTCCTGGCTATGGTGGTCTACCAGCTTTACTACCATCTGGCCTGCCCACCTCGGAGGTGCTGCCATCGCCGGTGGCTTCGTCAACTATGGCGGCGGGCTTCTCCGTGGCCGCGGGCTCCTCGGTGACCGCGGGATCCTCCAACGTGTCGGCCACCAGTGCGCCGCCACGAACGGGTCTGCCTATCCACCAGATTCCGTTCCCGTCATCTCCGTCTCCGGTGCCGTCACTCTCATCTATTATGGACGGACCAACAGCAGCAGCGCCATCGATGCATGAGTCTCCGGCTCGCACCCATGTTCCACCACAGGAAGGGGGCGCCGGCGTGCCGCGATTCCACAAGCTCTCGTTCCCGACATATGACGGCAAGGAGGACCCCTTGGGCTGGCTCAACAGGTGCGAGAGCTTCTTCCGTGGACAACTTACTCGAGAAGCCGACAAGACGTGGCTGGCCTCCTTCCACATGACCGGCTCAGCGCAACAGTGGTATGTCGTGTTGGAGCGCGACATAGGCATGCCATCATGGGATCAGTTCAAGCAGCTTTGCAATCAACGATTCGGGCCGGCGTTGTCCACTAACCATCTGTCAGATTTGGCTCGTCTTCCGTTCACCTCCAATGTGGACGCCTACATGGAAGCATTCCAGGCACGGATGGCTCACGCTGGACGGCTGCAACCATTACAGCAGGTCCAACTTTTCACGGGCGGACTTCCGGAACACATCCGGGTAGATGTGGAATTGCACGAGCCACAGGACCTTCACCGTGCGATGAGGCTGGCCCGTGCCTATGAGCGACGCAATCCAGTCACAGCGTTGGCGCTGCCTGCCCCTCCTGGCCGCCAGCGCCGTTCCGGCCAGCCAGCCCTACCCGCGACTCCTGCATCCTCCCAGGGTGCGAAGCCTGCTGCAGCAGCTCCAGCAAGACCATTCAAGTACCTCTCTCCGTCCGAGATGGCAGAACGCCGTAAGCAGGGACTTTGTTATAATTGTGATGAGCCGTACGTGCAAGGCCATAAGTGTGCACGGCTGTTCTATCTCGAGGCCGCAGACTACATCGTAGAGGAGCCGCCTGAGGATGGGGATGATCCTCCCGCGGCCGCAGCCGACGCTGCGTTCGACCTCGACAAGCCAATGATCTCTCTAGCGGCTATTGCCGGTGTACGCACCGAGGACACTATGCAAATCTATGTGCAACTGGGAAGTCAGCAGTTCGTGGCGTTACTCGATTCTGGCTCCACACATAACTTTGTGCGGACCGACGTCGCACGCCGCGTCGGGCTGCGTTCGTCACCGTGCCCAGGCACAGGAGTCATTGTCGCCAATGGCGACAGGGTCGAGTGCAGCGGCTTGGCCCGTGACATTGGTGTCCGCATTGCCGATGAGTTCTTCAGTGTGGACTGCTATACGATTCCGCTGGACAAGTGGGACATGATTCTCGGTGTTACTTTTCTTCGACAGTTGGGACCTATCTTATGGGATTTTGACGACCTGTGCATGGCCTTCACCAAGGAGGGCAGGCGCCATTGCCTTTTTCAGCCGGCCTTTTGCTCAACGCCATCTCAAATTGGTAGCTTATGAGCGCGAACTGATCGGTTTGGTACAAGCAGTTCGTCATTGGAGGCCATATCTTTGGGGGCGCCGTTTTACAGTTCGCACGGACCACTACGCCCTGAAGTTTCTTCTGGATCAAAGGCTCTCCACTGTTCCTCAACATCAGTGGGTCAGCAAATTATTTGGTTTCGATTTTGCAGTGGAATTTCGACCAGGGCGCCTCAACATTGTTGCGGATGCATTATCTCGGCGCTTGGAGGACGAGCAGTCGGTTAGCGCCCTCTCGGTGCCCACGTTCGACCTCTACGCCGACCTCCGCTGTGAGCTGCAGGAGGACGCCCAGCTCCGTCAGCTGCGTGACACCATTGTGGAAGACCGGGGCGGACAATGGCGCGTCGTGGACGGCCTGATTCTCCATGGTCGGCGTGTTTACATTCTGGCGTCATCTACTGTGCTGCCCGCGGTGCTGCACTTGGCTCATACATCCGGCCGTGAAGGGATTCAGTGGACTCTTCAGCGTCTCCGAGCTGATCTTGTCATCGACCACGACCGTCGGCTGGTCCGCGATTTTGTGCGCTCTTGTTCCACGTGTCAGAGGAATAAGACTGAAGCTCTCCATCCAGCCGGTTTGCTCCAGCCGCTGGAGGTTCCTGTCCGTGTGTGGGAGGACATCTCGCTCGACTTCGTTGAAGGGTTGCCCAAGGTCCATGGCAAGAGTGTAATCTTGACGGTGGTGGATCGTTTTTTGAAGTACGCCCACTTTATTGCCTTAAGCCACCCGTACACTGCCATCTCCGTGGCCAGGGCTTTCTTTGAGGGCATTGTGCGTCTCCATGGTTTCCCAAGCTCCATCGTCAGTGATCGTGATCCGGTGTTCACAGGACATGTTTGGTGTGATTTGTTCAAGCTTGCTGGCGTACAGCTCAAGATGAGTACTGCATTTCACCCTCAAACCGATGGGCAGTCGGAGGCAGTCAATAAGATGATTGCCATGTATCTGCGTTGCCTCACTGGTGATCGTCCGCGTGCGTGGCTCGATTGGCTTCCATGGGCGGAGTATTGTTACAACACTGCTCATCACTCGTCGCTGCGCACGACCCCATTTCAGGTTGTTTATGGCCGGCCTCCTCCTGCTCTGGTGCCGCATACGGCGGGATCATCGCGTACTGATTCGGTGGATGTTCTTCTGCAAGATCGCGATGAGTTCATCGCCGACGTTCGGGAGCGTCTTCTTCAGGCACAGGCCTATGCCAAGAAATATTATGATGCTCATCACCGGCCCCTGGAGTTTGCGGTGGGGGACTGGGTATGGCTGCGGATTCTCCAACGACCAGCGCAGTCCTTACTTGTTGGTTCTCGAGGGAAGCTTAGTCCTCGGTTCGCTGGGCCTTTCCAGGTCCTAGAACGGATTGGTGAGGTGGCTTACAGGTTGCAGTTGCCGGCCGGTGCTCGTATCCATGATGTGTTCCATGTGGGCGTTCTTAAGCCCTTCAGAGGTGATTCGCCCCCGACGTCGCCGCCGGCTCTACCTCCCTTGCGCCACGGTCGTCTTCTACTGGAGCCGGAGCGCGCCCTGCGTGCTCGTCGTTTCCGTGGTGCGTGGCAAGTGCTCATCAGGTGGACCAACCTTCCAGATTCCGAGGCTACGTGGGAGCTGCTTGAAGACTTCCGTTCTCGCTTTCCCTCATTTCAGCTCGAGGACGAGCTGTTTGTTGAGGGAGGGAGAGATGTTATGTACGGCAATGTTTACAGAAGGAAGAATCGGCGTGGCTAGCTGTGTCCAGTTAGCTTAGGAGTTAGGTCCGGTTTGGGTCAGGTTAGGTCATGAGTCAGGAGTCGTATTGAGTCATATTGGGTTAGTTATGAGTTATCCTATTTGTTAGCAAAGGTTGTTAGGAGGATTTGTATAAGTATTGGACTCATTGCTTAATGAAAGATCAGCCTGGGATTGAGATATATTTATCTCCCTTGGGCGCCCAGCCCTGTCTCCTACCTGGCTGCACGCCAACCCTAGCAACTTGCCGAGCACGGCGCCTCCCGTTCGCCGGCGAGCTTTCAAGCCCAGACCCCCAATCACTCACCGCTATAACCTGCGTTCCCTAGTCTCTACCAGTTTCAAATCAGCATGCATGCATGATGGCTAGTGGAGGGAGCGCAGGAGGCAGGATCGGTGGAGTCATGAGAAGCGCAAGCGACAGGGACTGCCGAAGTGGTGAGCGAGTGATGGATGATACCTGATGACGTGGCTTCATGACAAGCTAGAAAAATCACCTAGTGGGGTTCTCCAATTTAGGTATAGAAGATATGTATGCTTTATTCGTCCTGAAACTCATCTGACTAAAGGCCTTTCATATCTCGTGCAGGTACGTCGTAGAGAAAGATGTTCAAAACAATGTGGTTTTTGTATCAAGGAATTACTATTCATTGGATAAGCGGAGGCGCACATTTCGTGTTGGATCACTAAATTGGTTTGACAATTCTGGACCTGGAAACAACGAGCAACTTAAATGCAAGGTAACTGGGTACTACATACAGTAGCCTGAAGGGCACTATGATACTTGGTTATTAGCCTTTCCTATTTGGTATCATTCTGTTATGACCATCTGCTATTTACAAGCTACAACAGTGGTTTTGCATAAATATGGCTTCAATATGCTGATAAGAGTTCTAGTTGACTGATCAATTTTGATTGATCGAAACATTGATATCTTCTAGGAAGCCCATATGAGGCAACCCATATGAGCAACCATCTTACATCATCTAGGAAGTAAGAAGTAGTTGCAAGAGAAAACATATAAGCTAAACACCTACACTAAAACAATAGCATGACCCGACCAGAAAACCCCTACACAACCCCTAGCACCGGCCACAGAGGCATCCAGCGCACCCTCCACCTGCCTCCGCACTGACTTCCATGTTCCCGGCGACAAGGCGTTGGTGCAGGCAATTGTGGGGTGTGCCAGCACAACAAAACTGGCCATCTGCACCCTGCCGGCCTGCTTCAGCCCCTGCCCGTTCCGCTTATGATCTGGAGCGACGTCGCTATGGAATTCGTCGAAGGCTTGCCTCTCGTGAACAACAAGACGGTGATCCTCACGGTGGTGGATTGGCTCTCCAAGGCAGCACATTTCATCCCCCTCGGCCACCCCTACACGGCTATCACAGTGGTGCGTGCCTTCTTCAACGAAATTGTGTGGCTGCACAGCGTCCCTGCCTCCATCGTCGGTGACCGTGACCCAGTATTCTATAAGTATTCACGAGCACCCTCTTTTTTTTGTGTAATATTCACGAGCACCCTCTGGTGGGAGCTCGCCTTTCTAGGATTAAGCTGCAGATGAGCTCGACGTTTCATCCCCAATCGGATGGCCAATCTGAGGTAGCTAACAAGGTGATTGTGATGTATCTCCGGTGCTTGACCAGTGACCGACCCAAGAGTGGCTGTGGTGGCTGCCATGGGCAGAGTACTGCCTCAACATGGCCTTCCGTTCGTCGCTCGGCACTACTCCGTTCAATCTGGTCTATGGCCGGGATCCGCCATCCATGAAGGCGTATGAACCGGGCAATGCTCACGCCCCCGCCGTTGACCCACTCCTTCAGGACTGAGACGACTTCCTGCTGGCCGTGTACGAATGCCTTCTCCAAGCTCAGGATCACATCAAGCTGTACTACGATGCCAAGCACACTCCTCTGGAGTTTGAGGTGAGCGCCTGGGTGTGGGTCAAGCTCCTTTACCGCCCATCTGCATCCCTTCCGGCGGCATCCAAGGGGAAGCTGGCACCGCGCTTCTACGGGCTTTACCAGATCCTGGAACGGATCGGCGACGTCGCGTACCGTGTACGCCTGCCTGCCAGCGCCTGGATTCGCAATGTTTTCCACGTTGGCGTCCTCAAAGCCTTCCTAGGCACACCACCAGCTGAGGCCCCTCCTCTGCCGCCAATACTCAATGGCTGCGTCATGCCTACACCGTCTGCTGTGCTGTGCAGCCGTTTGGTACGGGGCCAATGGCAGATTCTGGTCTCTTGGGCCGGCCTGGCAGCCAGTGAAGCCACTTGGGAGCCTGTTGCAGCGTTCAAGCAGCAGTATCCTTCTTTCAAGCTCTAGGACGAGCTCTTTCTGGAGGAGGGGAGAGATGTTATGGTAGGAAATACCTACAGGCGCCGTCAGAGGACCAAGACAGGCACCTAAACACTAGCAGCAAGATCAGAGGAGAGTGATTGGGTGCTTACTGCTTTTGGCAGTCAAGAGTTTAGGAAGGAAGACAACAAATTGCTTGTAACGACTATATATATAGTGTATGATCAAGGGGATAAAGCAAGCAAATTACAATGAATCTACACTCATGTCCATTCTCTATTGCCTCATCCCCTGCTGATTGTTCTTCATAGCCAGTCACCACGGGAAGGAAGCCATCCCCAGGGTCGTGACAAGAATAGATGACCCCCCCCCCCCCCCCCCCCCCCCCCCCCCCCCCCCCCCCCCCCCCCCCAACCTCTCCCGCCTTGTTTGTGTGTGTGCACAAGGGGAAGGGTGCTAACAACACAGTGGTCCTTGGCTCTCCATCTCCCGCTTATGCTATTGTTTGGATAAACTCAATGCCTCCCAATCCATATGGATTGGAGTGGAAAGTGAACTACTTTTTCACCCCAATCCCTTCCAATACGTATGGATTGAACGGGACTGCTATGTTTCCAAACAAAAGCCCACACAATTTATATCTCTGCCAGAGTGAGGACCAGCTCAGTCCTTGTCTCCTTGAGGCAGAAGCTGAAGCCCTCTCTTGCGGCAAAGTTGGCGCACACACTACAACTATCAGAGATCAATTTCCTCTCAGACAACCAGACGATGGTTTCCCTCCTTAATCAGAGGTAGAACTGGACAGTGCCTCACTGGAGGCTCTTTCCATCTATCGGGGAATTCAAACACCATACTTCAGAAACAACATGCAAAATCTTCATGGTCCATAGAAGCCAGAACAGTTCTGCACACATTCTAGTGCATCAGGCAAGGAACACATGGCATTCGTCCACTATTTTCTCGTGTATCAATTCCCTGCACATTACTGGATGTCCAGTTCAGCAGGCTCTCTGATGTATCCCTTTATACCTAATCCATGTAAGATGCTCCTAATATAATTTTAAGTCCTTATAAAAAAAACTAAGCACGTGTTTCATTCAAGACATCAACTTTACATGTTGAGATTTGTAGTTTTTTCCTGTGTAAAATTATGCCTTCTCTTCCTGTGCTAATATGAAATTTCTCAACATCAGGTGCGACATAGCCCTGAATTTCACGATTGCACTTTGATAAAAGAGCATACTGAAGAAAATGAGGATGCTTTGGTGGTGCATCTGTCCGAAGATGACCAGGGCTTAGCAGGTGGTCAGTTTGCAGCGTTCTATAGTGAAAATTTATGCCTGGGATCAGGCATCATTTTGGATTCATGGGACAAGATGAGCTTCCCTGTCTGCTCAAGGGCACTCGAAATCGCTAAATTGGAGGACAAATCGAGCTTAGGGAAGCCAGTAAGAATCCTGAACTTGGAACATGTCGTGAAGCCAGAAAAACAGGAGGAAATCAAAGTTGCCTGACTAATTGTTGCCGTATAATTCAACCCCGCCCCTCTTAGGTGTCACTGTCCTTTCATGGACAAGGTGGGCAATTCACTCGATTTCCTTACAAGAAATCTACTGGTTATAGATGAGTAGCTTTTGAGTAGTGTTAGAATTTATAATTTATAGATCTACAGATTATTTCGCTTTTCTAAACAAATTCTTGATTTTTTATAATTGTCTTTTCTAGATGCGATTCTTTTTGTAAGTTGGTATCGATGTGTGGTTACCACGATCTATATTCCTTGTGATTCATCCTTTTGAGTTGTGCTTATGATGCTTGTGGATGGCGACTCCAGGGGTTCCTGAAGTTAATCGGCTTAAACCGAGTTGGTCAGGAGGATGACACTTATTTTAGGTTGACTAACCCACGAGGCTCTCACAAGACTTGTCTTTTTTGATAGATTGCTCCAAGCAATCTTCGTGGAGAGAGAATATTTTCTTTTTTGATGTCGAGAGAATATTTTCTAGATGGTTTGCACTTCGGCCATCTATTGTTAGGAAGTAGAAAAGAGGAATGACATGGTTTTGGCTTGAATTCACTCTGTCCTCCTCTTTCCAAATGAGACCTAAAGGCGCATAACATGCAAAGGACTGTGCCATGTGCCAAGTACCATATATTCTAGCTATAGTGTATTGGGACGGGCATGTGAGAGTTTATCATCAATACTGCTCTCTCTGTTTCAAATTATAAGCTATATTTGCTTTTTCTAAGTGCACAACCTTTATTGCGTACCTAGAAGAATAGTGTATATTTGGGTGTATAACAAAAATTATGTATATAAGTCTAAACGACATATATTTTGGAACAGAGAGAGGGTATCTATCGTTGCTTAATAACAAGTACGAATAGATCCAGGCATTCAACCTGGCTCCCTTTGGAACGTAATAATTTTGTACGAATTACTACATAATTTTCATAGGAATTAGTTTATTTTTAAAAAACTACCATAAAACAGGAAAAATTCCTCCGATCAAAGGAAACTGCGAATGAGCTGTCAAATGAAATCCACCAGGTTGTTAAATACAACAACTGTCGATAAGTTTAAGCAAGCAAAGGAAACGAGCCCAAAAATCAAGGAACCAACAGGAAATCAAATCAAACCAAACTAAGGCCGTGCTTAGATCGTGAAAATTTTTTGAAAAAAATTTCTGTAGCACTTTCGTTGTTATTTGACAAAATTTATTTAACCATGGACTAACTAGGCTCAAAAATTTCGTTTCGACATTTACAAACAAATTGTACAATTAGTTATTTTTTACCTACATTTAATACTACACATATGCGTTTAAAGATTCGATGTGTGACGGCTACTGTAACACTTTTTGGGAAAATTTTTGGAACTAAGGGCTTGTTTAGTTGGTGAAATTTTTTGGATTCGGCTACTGTAGCACTTTTCGTTTTATTTGGCAATTTGTGTCTAATCATGAACTAATTAGGCTCAAAAGATTTGTCTCGTGATTTACAACTAAACTGTATAATTAGTTTTTTCTTTCATCTATATTTAGTACTCTATACATGTGCCGCAAGATTTAATTTGATAGGTAGCATTTTTTAGGTTCACTTTTTTTTTTGAACTTAACAGGCTCTAAAACCAAAGCAGAGCCGAGCAGGCGGCCAGGCCAGGCCAGCATGGTGCGGCGGCCTTTATTCCGGACGGAGGGGGGCGGTCCCACGATGTGAGCTGCCACTGGCTAGTAGGGATAGGGATAGGAAAATAGAGTAGGACATGGGGAGTGGGTTATGGATTTGGAAATGCTAATCCAACGTTTGGATGCAACAAGGTTTGGGTTTGGGTTATACTAGGGCCCACATGCCTTTTTTAAAGAAGAAAAATAAAGGGAGCGTCATCTCCTGCCCATAGCACACAGGCAGCATCCTGGGCGTTCGGTTCTTCGCTTCAGTTGTTCGGTACATATGTAAATTTGGCTCAGAAAACTGGTACCGATCAGTTCCTAAAAAATTCGGTACCAAGAAAATTTGATACCGGTAAATTCGGTTCGGTTTCGGTATTTACTGAACAGTACCGAATTGATCACAGATACATGTAATAGCAGGTTCAAAAGCTCATTTTGACATAATTTCATAGAGAATAATAGTGCAAAATACATATACATATAAAAGTCCACAAGACTATGGCCCTGTTCGGCAGGCTGTTTTTTAGCTTATAAGCCGGCTGTGGCTAATTTGCTGTGAGAGAAAAACACTGTTCCACGGCTGATAAGCCGTGCTGATAAGCTCAGCCGAACAGGGGTTATAAGTGTGAGTACCAAAAATACATAATATAATAGTCTACAATAATACAATCAATAATATAACAACACTCAAACTCGTCACATTTCAGGTAAATTCGGTAAATTCGGTTTGGTTTCGGTATTTACCTCGGTAAATTCGGTTCCTGGGAACTCGAAACCGAACATGAAACCAAATTTTTCGGTTTCGATAAATTTGGTTCAATTCTCGATAAATTTGGTTCGCTGCTCGGTTGTCGGTATTTCGTGCCCAGGTTAACAGGCACCACCGCACCAAGCACACACGAGAGCACCGCCAGCCAACAAGCATCGCCCCCTCACGGCCAGCGAGTAGCAGCAGGGGGGTGAGCATCGGGCGCCTGACGACGAGCTGCAGGCTGCACGGGCAAGCCTCCCTGGCAACCGGTGGGGGCCACCTTCATATGCATGCACGGACAGGTTCCATGGATGAACCATGGGAGGACGGAGGCGAACCAGGGAGGCGGGATCCGTAGCAATCTACCCGCGGCCGTCGATTTCGATGAAGATGGCCAACTTGAGCCCGGATCGAGCTGTAAGTTGCCGGATGCCGGATCGATCTCCACCCCGCAGCAATCGAGCTGCTCACCTGTGGTTCTCGGCTCCCCTCGCTGCTCCAATCTTGTCGCTACAGTGCTATCCCCACCCTCCTCACTGGGATAGATTCGGTGGGATGAGAGGCCATCCTATCCCAAACCCAAACCCTCACTGTATCCCTAAGTTCCGAACCCAATGAACCAAATATGAGCTCCCCCACCTTTTTTTCCCTGAATAGTAGACCCCTCCCCCTCAGACTATCCGCACTCATGGACCTCTATATTCATCCTCTATACGTCCTAGTCAGGAAGATTCTCTCCTCTATACTTAATTCTTCCGCACCTATCCATCCTCTATATTATCCTCTATCCACTCTATCTACTATGGGACCCACTTGTCACTTTATCTAAATATATCCATGTGTGATCTAATTTTGAAGGATTTATTGGGAAGAATTTAATGGTGCAATCGAAATTTAATTTGGATTTTTGGTTTGTGAGTTATAGCATTTTTTCTCTTTGTTTAGCTAGTGGGGCCCGCCACTATAGAGTATAGAGTAAGCACTGTACTACTCTAGATATATAGTGAGAGAAAGAATATAGTATCGTTTTAGAGTATCCAGTACAGCAGTTTTTACTCTATATTCATACTCTAAAACTTTATAGTATCATTTTAGAGTACCCACTCCGGGTAGTCTCACGCCAGAACTGGCCAACAAGGCAACAACCACCAAATGGCGGCAGTCGGGGCTTTTGCACAAACCCCCCAGGACAGCTGTGTAATCTTAGGCCCTATCTGGTTGATGAATGTTAAAGTTTAACTCTCGTCATATCAATGTTGTGATAAATGTATGGAGTACTCAATGTAGACTAATTACATACATGTCAGCATAGATTAAGAGTAATTTACAAGACGAATCTATTAAGCCTAATTAGTCTAAAATTAAAAAATTTTATCAAATAAAACGAAAGTGCTACAGTATTTATTAAGCTTTAGCACATCTAAACAAACAGGCCCTTAGAGCCAGCTTTTACACAAACCTCATCCGGACAGCTGCGTAATCTTAGAGCCAGGCTCGGCGGAAACGCCGAGGGGCAGAGAAGCTTCTCCTGCCCGGACCCGGTTGCCCGCCGTCGTCGCAACGTCAAGCGTATAATTAGCAGGCACAGCGCGACGGGGCAACAGCCTACGCCGAGGAATAGACAAGAGGACACGCTGTCGTCCTCTTCCCCCCTCCCCTCGTCGGGGGAAATTGCGTGCTCGCTCGGTTTCTGGGTTTTTGGCCGGAGGCTGGGAGGATCTGATTCCTTCCGAGCTGGGTCGCCGTTGCTGGGAGCCGCGTCAAGGAATCGGGGGTCGCCCCGCTCCCGCCGCCGCGTGGAACTCGATCCTGGAGGAGGTGAGCTTCCACCTGTCCTGTTGCCTCCCCTGCAAGTTGTCTTTATGCCGCTGCCTTTTTTTTTGCCTCTAATTTCTATTTGTGCCCGTGTGTGCATTCATGGTTCTTCAATTTCTTCTTCTTTCTTCTTTCTTTTATCAGTCAAGAACTGGATAGGTAATCACTTTGTGGTAGGTGCTGAATTTGGCCTCGAGCCAGCGGTGTATCTGCGTTTCCGTCCTTTCTTACCGGCGGCTGCTCTGCCGGTGCGTCGGTGATACAACCCAGCTCAACTGCGGTGGTGGTGGCCAGTGGCCTGGTGGGTGCTCGGTTTTGCGATTTGATGCTGGCCCGTCCAGTCGACAGCTGAAATAAAGCGCGTTCAATTCTAATTTCTATTGCCGTATCAAATTTGACGCAACGGTGATCTTGGATTGTCCCTTCTTCGCCTGGCCTCATGTCCCGTCTCAAGCCTTGGCCTAATTCTGGTTTGTTCATGGTCAATCCTGCAGCCTGTTTTTCATCTGTTTGGTTTTAAGTGTCAGGAATTACATAACCCAATTTAAGCACGGGAATTATTTAAAGCAACTTCATTTTCCTTTTTTTAAACAATCTTCTTTTTCTTTTTTTTAAACAACTGCTTGGCCTCCTGCAATCGTAGGTAGGAGTATTTTACAGGGCATTCACACTATCCAGCCCTCGTTTAGATTGAAGAAAATTTCAAACCGATGAATAGTACCACTTTCGTCTTATTTGGTAAATATTGTCCAATCATGAACTAACTAGGCTCAAAAGATTCATCTCGTGATTTCCAACTAAACTGTATAATTAGTTATTTTTTTTACCTACATTTAATACTCCATGCAAGCGGTTAAAAATTGATGTGACGGAGAGAGTGAAAAAACTTGGAACTTTGAGGCAAACTAAACAAGGGCTTAGTCTAATTTAATCACACCATTTCATCCTTTTGGCGCGCCTAAAAAAAAGAATGGGGCCTAGAACTTTCGGTAAAGCAACAACGAATTGATTCCGGTGGTGATACCAACATGTCCTGAAAACGAGTGGTTGACCTGCACTCGCTACCAGCAGCAGTGCAACTCATCGCCCGTGTTCAGTTCCGGAACTGGTAGCACCGAATTGGTACGTTGGGCATTAAATGCGCACTGTACCAATTCGTTTGTATTTGGTAAAAAATGTCCAATTTTTGACTAATTAGACTTAAAATGTTCGTCTCGCAAAGTAAAACAAAACCGTACAATTAGTTTTAAATTTCATCTACATTTAGTACTCTATGCATGTGACGGTATTTTGATATGATGGTTAAATTTGAAAACTAAACAAGGCCCGTCCGTATTTCTAGCTCTCTTTTAGCTTCAGCCATCGGCTACCAAATCGCGTCCGACCGTCAAGGTCACGCAAACATGCATTGCTCGTCAGTTATTATCAGCATAACGTGGGTTTTTATTTAGGCCTTTTTCACTTCCCATCACAACCTAAAATATTTCCTCTTTCATCTGTCACATCAAATCTTTCGACGCATGCATAGAACATTAAATGTAGGTAAAAAAGATAACTAATTGCATAGTTTGTCTGTAAATGTCGGGACGAATCTTTTGAGCCTAGTTAGTCCATGATTACACAAATTTTACCAAATAACAACGAAAGATGGTACAATAACTTTTCATCTACTTTTGGCGAAGAATAATGGCTGGCTCTGATCAACTCTGGCCTGGTCAAAGCCTGCCTGTTGACCACGCTCCTTTTTCTGCAACTGCAACCTGGCAGGCCGGACACCGCAGCTTACACACAGTTTCCTTCTCGTAGTACACGAACAAGTGTGTTTTTCACGCATGCTGATTGCTGTCTTCGAAATTAACACTAATATAAAAGCCTGATTGATCAGCTACGGATAATTGTTAATTAGAATTCCCCTTTTCATTGTCTCTTGGGAAATTCCCGCTTTGCTCCCTACTTTAGTTTTTCTATTTGCATTGTCACCCACTGACAGCTTTTACTTTTTTTGACCCTCCTTTTTCTGCATCCGGGGGCTCTTTAATGGGGGAGTTGTCTGCCCTTTTACTGAGCACGTATTTTTATGGGCTCTTTATTCTTTATTATAAGCTGTAGTTACTCAGCTGATGGGTTACCAAACCACGGCATACAATCCGGAGCGTTTTTCCCTTAATTCTTTAATGGGGGAAATTCATCTTGTCTGCAACGCTCTGGTAACTGCAAACCAAATACAGTGCCTTCAAATTCTCCTTCCCAATTTCACTAGAGAGACCGAGAACATCGCATTAGCTTTATCCAAGGCCAAAAAAGGTCATCTTCTCGCAAGGAAACTGCATGCTTGTTTTGTACTCTGAAGTTTGGCTGGCATATTCTCATGATTCTTTGCCCAATCTCTACTTCATTCCAGCTGTACCTGTAGACTTCCAGTCCTCTGCTACCGACAAAATGTCAGGTACATATTCACACTATCTCATTTATCTTTGTGACAATATAGCAGCCAGTGTTCATCCAAATGACTAATTTTCATTCTCTCGTTCTTTCTGAAGTGCGCCGTCGGTCAGCAAGCATGGAAGGGCTGCTCATGCTTGATGACAGGAAAGAACGGAGATCAGATGTGGACAACTCAGAGGACGAGCGAAGGCGGCTATCTATCGGGTCACTGAAGAAAAAGGCACTGGATGCATCAAACAAGCTCACACATTCACTCAAGAAGAGGGGAAAAAGAAAGGCGGAGCATCGGGCATCATCCTTCACAATCGAAGATGTCAGGGATGAGCAAGAGGAGCGAGCCGTCTTTACCTTCCAGCAAGAACTTCTGAACAGGAACTTGCTGCCTGACAAGCATAATGATTATCACTTGTTGCTGAGGTCTGTGCACTATGAATACTGTACACACCAAAAGCTACAAAAGCAGATATAGCTCCTATCAATTTGCAGCATAAGAATATGACAATTGGAATTCCACATTCTTTGAATCCCTGCAGGTTTTTGAAGGCTAGAAAATTTGACACTGAGAAAGCAATCCATATGTGGGCTGAGATGCTCCAGTGGAGGAAAGAGTTTGGAGCAGATACAATACTAGAGGTGAGCTTCTAGTAGCTTTTTGTTGTTAGCTTTGTATTTGTTTTGATGGTTGTCATTGCTCGATGCTCCGTGGTCTCATTGCTTTTTTGTTCATCTTCTTTTTAATATAATCGGCAGCTCTCCTGCCCTGTTCGTTTCATAAGAAAACAAAAATACTAGAGATGAGGCTAATGCTTTTGGGTTAGTTGGTACAATAACATTATAACCATACAGTTCTGGCTGCGATTTTTTATTGGTTCATAGGTTGCATAGTGTTAGTGTAGGAAATGCCTGTCACCATCTTCAACTAGCTGTTTTTGACATGCAAGTGATAAATGGTGCTAACGTCTTTATTTGCAGACCTGCATCTCTAATCTCAAATACGCATTCGTTCAAAAAAAAAATCTCAAATGCGCCCTTTATGGTTCATGAATCGTGAAAAGCTATAACTGATGCTTATCAATTGCAACTAAATCCTGCAGGACTTCAGTTTTGAAGAGCTAGATGATGTGCTATGCTATTATCCTCAGGGCTACCATGGAGTTGACAGGCAGGGAAGACCAGTATACATTGAGAGATTAGGGAAAGTGGAACCAAATAAATTGATGCACATTACTACGGTTGATCGCTACATGAAGTATCATGTGCAAGAGTTTGAGAGAGCCTTCAGGGACAGGTTTCCTGCATGCTCTATTGCAGCAAAAAGACATATCGATTCTACAACTACTATACTAGATGTCGATGGTGTGGTATGATGATTCTTCTCATATTTGATGGGTTTTATCTCTTTGTGGATGATTAGCTTACTAACCTCTTATTTTGCATCCAACCACATTAAGTAAATTTTGGATTCCTGCAATATTACTGCTGCTGATTATGAATCATGCTGCAGGGTCTCAAGAACTTCAGCAAAACAGCAAGAGATATGTTAAGTAGAATGCAGAAGATTGACAGTGACTATTATCCAGAGGTATGTGTACTCTTGTTGCTTTTCCTGATCAATACTTGACCGCCAGACTGGGTAACAATTTATTCGTATGCTCAGACGCTGCATCAGATGTTTGTTGTGAATGCTGGTAGCGGTTTCAAGCTACTATGGAATTCTGTGAAAGGCTTTCTTGACCCTAAAACTGCTTCGAAGATACATGTGAGCATAAATGATCTCTGGAACTACATTATTTCCTTCTTTTGTCCAAATAAGTATAAATTTTCATGGAGCCTCAATTATAGGTTTTGGGAACAAAGTTTCAGAACAAACTTCTGGAAGTAATAGATGCAAGGTATGTTTTCTATTATAACCATATTAAGCATAATTTCTCAATCATAATGATTATGTCCCATTAGCTTAGATTGTGTGTGTTTTCTTTTGATGTCTATAGCCAACTTCCTGAATTTTTGGGGGGGACATGCACTTGTGCTGCTGTGGGAGGATGCCTGAGGTCTAACAAAGGTCCATGGAATGATCCAGATATTATGAAGGTAACTTCATTGATTTATTTCATAACCATGTACCCATATAGCCACATCTGTGTTTATTATTGGGGTTGCTCGATGAGTTTCTGTTTTACAATGAATTATGATTTAAGGTAATTTTGAAATGGGGAAAATATAGTATGTATTATATATTCTCAGAAAATACAAAGCCACTTTGAAACCAGTCAGATGGCTAAATTTGTCGGGTTTCCATTGTGCGATGGTCTGTGATATCTGGTTTTTGAGTTGGGGTGCCAAAATTGAACTCTGGCTATAGTTTGATGGCCAAAAATGATCTTTATCCTTTATTATATGCTCGTCAAGCAAACAAATCTTTCTTCAGATTAAATTAGAACATAAATTTTGTGCAATACATGTGATTCCCAACTGAACATAAGAATTAGATTGAATATCCTCCATCTAACTTCGTGATACGGCGTGGACTGCGGGGAGAGCGTAGAGGAGATCGGAGGAGCAGCTGTGCTTGAGAATTAGAATGCAGAGGATATCGAGGCAAGGGAAGTGGGGGATTGTCCGTCGAAGGTAAACCCCAACCCGCCTAGGGGAGGTTTATTTCCTTCTTCGATGATTACAAATCAATCTAAGGTGCCCTTTATATATCAGGTGCACTTGCCCCAAAGTTGCCTTTCCTAACAAACCTGGTCTTAGCCACGGTTAAGCCCATGTGGACGCCTAGGCCGGCGCCTATACTGGGGACCAACGAAGGGTTCCACAACACTTCCCTCCTCCCCAACAAACAGCTGGTCCGCGAGCTGAAACTGTGGATAGCGCTCCTTAAAGTCCTTGACAGGCTCCCAGGTGGCTTCAGCAGCTACATGGCCCTCCCACTGAACAAGAAGTTCCCACTGTCCGCGGTTCAAACGAGCATGGACAACCTGCGCTGGAGTAGGTACCACTCGGCCATGGAGGATGGGTGGCAGTGGCACTAGCTCGGCTGGAGGGTCGGCCTGGAACTTCTTCAAAAGCGCCACATGGAAGACATCATGGATCCGGGCCTTAGGAGGGAGGCGCAGACGATAAGCCACAGCACCCAGGCACTCGGTGATCTGGTAAGGCCCAAAGTAACGGGGCCCAAGCTTGGAGGAGGAAGCCGCAGTGATGGCGACAGCTGTACGCTGGTGGAGACGCAGCCAAACCCAGTCACCAACCGAGTATTCCACGGAACGCCGCTTCTGGTTCTGATGCTCGGTCATGACATCCTGGGCCAGCAGCAGTCGATCACGAATATCATCCAGGAACGCGTTGCGGTCACGGAGCTGCTGGTCCACAGCAGCTACTCTGGCCGTGCCGGCTGTAAGGTTGGCGGGGCACGACCGTAGACAACCTCAAAAGGAGTAGCAGTATTCCGCCCATGGTAACCACTGCAGCCAAGAACGTGGACGATCGCCTGCAAGACACCGCAAACATGACGATGATGCGGTTAGTGACCTCAGACTGTCCGTCCGTCTGTGGATGGAAAGCGGAGCTGCGGAGCAACTTGACGCCTGCCAGATGGAACAGCTCCTCCCAGAAGTTGCTAGTGAAGACGGGTTCCTGATCACTCACTATGGAGCATGGAAACCCATGAAACCAGGTAGCTGCTTTGGCGGGCGGTGCTGTCCAACGCTACGTGCCGCCACACCGGAGGGCCAGGGCCAGGATGCCGTTGCCATCTCCGGCCCCGACAACCCCTACCCCGACAATTGTGGCACCGCACCACCAGTGAAGACCCCGGCTGTCACGACTCCGGCAGTCTCTTCACCAGCGTCACCAATGCAGGCGATCAACCCTGCACCAACATTCGCGGACATGGTGCCTTTGTCGCTGCCTCTACGAGCTGCAGCACCGATCCCTTGAGCAGGGCCGTGGCTGTTTGCATGCGCGGATTCCCCGCCGGCTCAGCAGCAGGCCTTCAAAGCTCCATCGGCCGCTTGGAGTACGCCTCCAGCGCAGCCCTGCTCTGCTACACCCATAGCAGGGGTGGCTGCTCGTGGAGGGCACCATCGACTCCACGTGCAGGCGCTACATGGATTCGAGCCAGGCGGATTAGATTCCGGGCTGATCAGATGGAGCAGCCAGGTTTGGCACCTTGAGGAGGAAGGTACGGATCGTGCACCATTGCAGAAGCAGATTCCATGGGACGGAGTTGATTTTGGGGAGCCATATGTCTTCTGCCTCAACGACAACTGCAACAATCTTCTCTGGACTGCAAGGTCTTCAGCTCCAGCAATCGCCACAGCCCGAGGACGAGCTGTCTTGGAGGTGTGGAGTAGTGTTATGGCAGGCGGAGCCAGCCCAGGGGGCCCACACGGCACTGTAGCGCGTGAACAGTGCTAGATCTGATTAGAGTAGATTCGATTGATTTGGTTTGTTAGAAAAGGAATAAGATAAATTGATTCGGTTAGGATATTACTTAGGGGTCAAGTAAGTAGTCTCTGTAAAAGGGACTGTATCTGATAGAGACAAGCAAGAAGAAATCCTAAGATAGTCCCCGAGGAAGGGCGGCTATCTGGGGTCTCTCTGCTAATCCATCTATCCGTAGCCTTTTCATATCACTTCGGTAGAATTCTACTACTGTATTTGGTGCATGTTATCATACCTTGTCTTTTCCATGCACTATCTGACAACTATAGTACTCTGTGTGTTTGATTGTAGCTTGCACATAACAAGGAAGCAAAATTTACAAGACATACCAGACGTTTATCCGAGATTGAGCAAAGGAGGAGTTCATTTGCTAGGTTACATCTTTTGAAGGTAAACTCTGCACTGCCGTACTCTTTGAATCATGCTAAATTCTTTAATATGGATGAAACCTTCTACTCCATCAGTTACAGTTATTCTAGCAACTAATTATTGTTGTGTTTTCTTTTCTTTTCCCTCTCGAATGACAGGGTAGAAACAGTGACACGTCAACTGTGGAGTCAGGGTCTGAAATTGATGATCTTGGTTCTCCGATGATGAGAAGCACAGTGGGGTGTAGTCGATTGGCCCCAGTTCGTGAAGAGGTGATATTTTAAGCTCTAACAATGTAGCCAAGTAGCTTAACCTTGTCGGATTGTCCTACTTTAAGTCTTTCTTGTGTGTACTGAACCTTATGTTTTACATAGATTCAGATGAGAGCTCGAGACTCTGCAGCTTATTACAGCTGTGACGATCACTTTGTTGTGGTGGACAAAACGGTTGACTATGGTCGAGGAGGATCAATGTCAGATAAAACCAGTGCTTCAGAAGTAAAAACTCAAGTTCGGCCACTGGATGCTAGCACAGCAGCACACATGGCTGGTATGCTCATTGATTTTTCTGAAATGTAAATTTCTGTAATATTATGAATGTGCAATTTATTCTTTTCCCAGGCATTTAACTATTTTTTAAAGAAGGAATAGTGAGCTCCTAAGTACATGTAAAATGTTAGCTTTACATTTCATGCACGCTATGGTATATGTCGAACTATTAAGAAACCTCAGCGACCAGCTCAACAGTAATAGTTCAAGTGACTAAGGTTCAGTAACCTAAGATAGCACGCTGTTCAAGTGTTTTATGCAAGGTATCAAGTCGTCCAACTAATCATGATTAGTCAGGCTTACTATTAGTCAAAATTAGTTGCGATTAGTCTGGCCGATCAGTGGCATGGTGACTAGGATCGATTCAATGATTTGAAAACATTGAGTTTTATATTTATCACTATAGAACAAAACATTGAGTTTTATATTTATCACTATAGAACAAACTGTGGCATTTGTTCTGTTGAGTTTATCTACTGACCATATCTTTACTCTCTCTAGGTCCCTCAAGTAACAGACGAGGTACAGTAGTACCTAAAGAGGTTTCAGATGAAGGAGCATTCCATCGCTTTGTGAGGCTACTTCTGGCCTTTATTGTCAAAGTCTTTGCCTTCTTTCACATAGTATATAGTCAGCAGGAGACGAGGGCCAACAACCCACTACCTCTAGCCGAACCAGAACCGATTTCTGACGATCATCCAGCAGTAGAGACTTTCAGTGTAGACCACATCAGTCCTGTCATAGAGCGCCTTCAGAGACTTGAAGGGAAGGTCGATGAGCTTGGCAGCAAGCCCCCAGCGATTCCTATGGAGAAAGAACGATCCCTCTTGGATTCATGGAATAGGATAAAATGTATTGAATCTGACCTGGAGCGAACAAAGAAGGTAAGTCGCCATTACGTATGTCAGTGTATCTCCATTTTTAACTGCTGAAGGCATTAGTAATTAGAACCCATACAATAATTAGGGAATATATGCATTTCCTAACTAAATGTAAACGGTGGTAGCATCAATTTTAGATTGTTAAACATGGTACAAGCGGAAATGAAGGCATTTTAAATGTTGAAATGCAAGTGTTGAAACATTTTTGTACCCAAGGCAACTAAAACTCTTCTTGTTTTTAATAAATGATAAAAAGAAGTTGAGGAATCTAGCATTCTCATGCATCCGTGAGAACAGATGGTTAAGGACTGTTCAGAGAACTCGCTATCTAAACTTGCTGCCAATGTCAAATGAAAATAAGAGAACCCCCCCCTTCTTTTTGTCAGGTGCTGCAAGCCACGGTGATGAAGCAATTGGAAATCGCTGAGTCGCTAGAGGAAGTGATTAGATCAACCCTACGTGTAAGATCAGCTACTAGGCTCTTTTGTGTCTTCAAACCTGGATTGCAATGTAGTTACACTGTTGGTCTCACTATCTTGTCCATCATGCAGAGACGAAGATTCTGTGCGTAATGAGGAATCAACACTGCTGAAGTAACAGCATACTTTATCATGGGATTGAAGTCAAGGGTACATGTGGCGGAGAAAAGTATGCACAAGATTTCGATGGGTGATGTGAAGACCGTCCAGTCCAGTTTTCACTTTACTGGCACAAAAGATGGTGACCACGGATAGTGAAAAAATCGGTCCCCTTTTTCATATTTTTCCTTGTGACCCTAAGAAGCCTGGGTCCTGTTTAGATCCCAAATTTTCTTCTAAATTTTACTACGTAAAAAGAAGATTCCTCGTCACATCAAAATATCGGTACATACATAGAGTACTAAATATAGATGAAATTAAAAACTAATTGCACAGTTTTGTTATACTTTGCGAGACGAATATTTTGAGCCTAATTAATCAATGTTTAGACAATTATTACTAAATAAAAACAAAATTGCTACGGTACCCGAGACACTGTTCATACCCGAATTCAGGCCTGGCTTCGGGCATCTAAACACGGCCCTATGCATTTTTCATGTTAACAGATGATGTTAGGATGGATGGCAAGGGCTAGAAAAATAGATGAGATAGAAATGTGGAAAGTAGGTGGTACAGATATGAGGCACAGTGTGCCTGAACCAGTGCGCATATGGTGGTATAAACGTGCGCATTTATGTGATCTTTGCACAGAATTTTGCCATATTATACTATTTCTTATGAATCAGAGGAAGGAACGTGTCAGGGTGACTCAATCTGCAGACGTGGAGAAGCGCGGGAACGATGAAGCGGAGCGCGTGAAGGAGCGTTGCGTCATCAGGATGAACTTGCAGGCAATCGTAGGCAGGAAGCCTAACGCCAGTGTATTTGGGCCGGAATGGATTCATTGCGTGCTAAGATCCGCTTGCGTGCGGCTACTTCAAGGCCTATGCGCCGTGTATCGTGAATCAAATTGTACTAGAAAGTACGCGCGGCTTTGCCGCGCATCTGCCAGTGTTGGATCCCGATTGTGCATCCTGTTTGGAGGAAACAAACTCATGGATCTCTTTTGCTTTTGAAATGGGTCAATAAAGGCACGTTTGGCTGCGGCCGTTTGGGGTATGGGATCTGTACAGATTGGTTGATGGGAGCACTAATGAATGCCAGAATTTGGGTTAGCTTGATTTGAAAAATAAACACAAGTGCTATTTACAGCTCATAAAGGAGTTCATATTAGCAGATTTGTGAAACACAGAACAAATTTGAGGCCAACATTGACCGCATATATTGTGGCCATAGAACTATATTAGGTAACATTATGACCAAAAATTAAGTACTTAAAATAAAAAAAGGTGATTTCCACGAGTAATAATGAGTCCCATTAAATGAGTAACTGGAGTCCACTTAGTGCTGCTTTTTTTACATAAACAACACAAACAATATATGCACAAGTATCCTAAGTTCCTAACAAACCTCGACCACCCAATGGGTTGTCAAATTAATACTTTTATATCCATATTTGGAAAAGGAAAAAAGGGATATTACAGTTACAGTCATAAATCAGCATGAGTGCATGTACATATGTGTGCTGACATGTCGACGCCATATAATGACTTTTTCTGAAGAATGCTCCATAACAAACGGTAGGGGACTGAATTAAACTAAAGATAACATGTCTGACAGTCACCCGCAAGCATTCATCTGTAAAAAAAAACTGGTTTGGAAAGGAGGTAATGCTAGAAACATATGATAAAAATCGTTGATAGGCAAGAAAAGGATAAAAGGTATGCTACTATGCTCTTTACACATGAGAAATGAAAGTAGATCTTTATATAGATGAGCTATTTTGAACACACTTCATTATTTCATATTTCCTAGATTATCCTTGTCGTAACATAGAAGGATCCAAATATTTAAGTGAGACAATCTGCACAAAACAATAATATATTGGTCATGAAATATAGACACAATGGATAAGATAAAGTCAATAAATACAGATATAAAAAAAGGGCAGACCCAGTGCCAGAGGCTCCCACACGAGTAGGGTCTGGGGAAGGGAATAACCGAAGTAAAGTCTTACCTCCGCAGAAATTAGATATATACGCTATAAATAATTCTTTCTTAGATTGAAATCAAAAAAAATGTTTTGTATATAGGACTTCAGTCTGATTGCCCTTTAGGGTGATGTGTTGCATGTGGCACCTTTCCTTAGGCCACTGAGTGATATGTATGATTAATTATAGGCAAGAATGTCTATGATTGGCCTTGATTCTACTAGCCAAAACCCTTGCCAATATATGCACGTACCATTGCCTTCCCATAATCAATGTACTAATCCAGCACAGTTACTTTGATTTCATTCTCATAAGGTTTAAGGTAACATGGAACGAGTGTGGCATTTGCGGGACACTGATATGAGGAATATAAGCACATTAACCTTACTTTTCTTTTGCACAGGATCAGTCAAATAGCCAGAGCTAAACAAAACATTTGTTATGTCGATGGGTGTAACCGCACTTCTTTTTATAAGGGGCATAATTGCACCTAACCTCGCCTTAAAATAAAAGAGTTCGATTACTAATGTAGACATAGGCCCCGTTCGGCTGGAATTATAAGCCGACTGAAAAACACTGTTGGCTGATTTTTTGTGAGAGAAAAATACTGTTCCGGCTGAAAAAATAAGCTAAATAAGACGGATTATAAGCCAGATGAACAGGGCAATATTAGACGTCGAGGCAGAGTGAGCCAATAAGTTTTAATTAGATGTTACCTGAAGTACAAAATTAGTAAGTTTGAACCGGTAAAAATTTTTAGTGTTTCAGTTATGCAGGTAGCAACAAAATGCACAAAAGTATGTCTGACAAAAAATAATACATAGCCCCGTTCGACTGGAATTATAAGCCGGCTGAAAAACACTGTTGGCTGATTTTTTGTGAGAGAAAAATACTGTTTCGGTTAAAAAAACAAGCTGAATAAGACGGATTATAAGCCAGATGAACAGGGCCAATTGTTGCTTCCTGCACTGCATTGCCGCAATCAGGAGCAGGAGCTGTGAAAACTATGTATATAACTTAAATGGGCAAGGAATAAACACAAATTAGCAGGTCTGAAGTTAACTAAGAGAAGAAAAGAAGAAAAGTGTAGGAATATGGAGGATTACTTGGCTGGGCCGGCGCCGAGGTAGGAAGCCATTTCGTAGACGGAGGATGTAGGACAGTGCTACGGAGATGTAGGAGTGCTGTGGCCTCGAACAAAGTTTTGGAATAATCCTCATCCTACTGTAGAAGAAGCACATGTGTTAATCATAAATTCATAGCATGATATCCTGTCAGCTGCACATCACAAATTTTAGCTACTAAAGGCTACCATGGAAGAAACCTCTACTTTTTCTTTAGGAACAGAGGAATACATAACTGATAGGATCCAGCATCGGTTAAATTGGATTTTTTCTGTTCATTAAGCAAGAACACCATATTTTGATCAATAAGTACTGTGTATCTGTGGACATAAACTATCTCTAGCTGAATAAATAGTAAATCGATGAAGCCACTGAACATATGTTAGAACATAGAAACGCAAGCACTGGTGGATCGATAGATTCTACGATGCATCAAAGGAATCTATACTTAACTGAACAATACGTTCAGGCTCAATGTCGCAGGCAGAGTCACTCTCACTCTCAGATAATTGATCAGAGCAATAAGTGAACCTTTAATCCCTGAGCTTACCATGAATGAATGTTATGGTGGGAAACACCTACCAGCGCCGTCGCCATGGTTCTGGCTAAGCCAGGGGCGCCGCCACAGTCCAGTCCAGGGGCGCGGCTACAGTCCAGGCGACGGTCGTCCAGTCCAGGGACTCTGTCCCTTGTGCCAGGAAGTTTGCGTCAAGTTTGTTAGGTTCAGATTGAGTCAGATTAGTTTCCAAGATTTGTTAGGCTAAAGAGTTAGAGTTTGTTACCATCAGATTGTAAAAGACTATAAGAGTCCGGTTGAGTTAATGAAACAGGCTTAGCCTGGGATTGTGTCAAAAGACACCCTTGGGCGCCCGGCGTCCCCGTCCCTGTCTTCTTCCTCGCGTGTGCCCTAGCTAGCCACGGCTCCCAGCCGCCGCCAACGCTCGCGCACGCAACCCATCCACTCACCTCCATACAATCTACGCAGTAAGGCACGACGCCGTAACAACCTGGTATCAGCCTTGATGTCGACTTCTGCGGACGCTTCCGCCGCCGTGCCGGCCACCACCGCTGTTCCTACGACCGGTGTCTCCCTGCCCCTGGTAATGAACACGACTGGCATGCTCTCGGCCGCCGCTCCTGCCACGGGCGGTCAGCCTACGCTGCACTCGCTCGCGGACACGCTCGCGGGCATCACCACCGCGCTCACCAGCCTGCAGCTCCAGATGGCCGCCGTCACTCATCAACTGGCGGATCAGGGAGCCCGTCTCACAAGCCTGGATGGTCGGCCGCCGCTCCCGCAATTTGGCTTGCCTGGGTTCGGCGGCATCCCGCCCTTGGCCGCTTCGTCTACGCCGGTGATCACGGACGTCACGACCGCCGCAGGGGACTCATCCGCGTCTACGTCGTCGTCCCGGCCGCTATCTTCGCCGGTGCCACAAGGTTCGCAGCCGGTGGCGCTGCCGCCGTCCACGGGCGTCCCGATCACTCACATCAATTTTCCGCATTCGCCATCGCCCCTGCCGACGTTTGGGTCGGTAGCCCAGCGTTTGCCACCGCCGACTTCTGCTCACATGGCTGAGGCGCAGCCATACCTCCCTCCTCCACCAGAGGGGGACTCCGCCATTGTGCCGAAGTACCACAAGATCACGTTTGAGACTTACGATGGCACCGAAGATCCGCTGGGCTGGCTCAACAAGTGTGAGCAATTCTTCCGCGGCCAGCTGACGCGCGAGGTGGACAAAGTCTGGATGGCCTCGTATCATCTCAAGGGGGTCGCCCAGCAATGGTTCCTTGTCCTGGAAACTGACATCGGACGGCCGTCGTGGCCGGACTTTCGACGCTACTGCCAACAGCGTTTCGGACCCGCCCTCAGCACCAATCATCTCGCGGACTTGGCTCGACTGCCGTTTGGTGCCTCGGTGGACGCCTACATGGAGGCTTTCCAGGCCAGGGCGGCCCATGCCGGCGATCTCTCCACACTGCAGCGCGCGCGGCTGTTCACGGGTGGCCTTCCAGACTACATTCGCGTGGATGTCGAGCTCCATGAACCTCAAGACCTGCAGCACGCCATGCGCTTGGCACGGGCGTATGAGCGCCGCAATGCCCCTCAGCTTCCGGCGCTGCCTGCGCCCCAGCGGTCGGCGCGCCGTCCTGGGGGCACTCAGGCCGCCCTTCCGGCGTCCTCGGCGGCCAGCGGCTCGGCGTCATCAGTGCCTGCGTCCTCCGCGTCGGTCTCCAGAGCTTTCAAGCGCCTCACTGCCGACGAGATGGCGGAACGACGCAAACTCGGGCTGTGCTATAACTGCGATGAGCAGTTCGTCCGTGGGCACAAGTGCGCCCGTCTGTTTTACCTGGAGGTGCCGGATTACTTCGTCGAAGCACCCGACGAGCCAGATACGGCTCCTTCCCCCGAGCAGCCGCCTTTCGATCCGGAGAAGCCCATGATTTCCTTGTCTGCAGTGACAGGCATCCGGGCACGCGACACCATGCAGTTGCGTGTCAAGATTGGCGCGCATGAGTTCACGGCGCTTCTGGATTCGGGCTCAACGCATAATTTCATTAACCCGACCGCGGCGAACACGGCTGGCCTTCAGTTCATTGACAGCAATGGTGCCCATGTCATTGTCGCGAACGGCGACCGCGTCGCGTGCCAGGGTCTTGCCTGCGACGTTCAGCTCCGGATCGGCGACGAGAGATTCACGGTGGATTGTTTCTCCATCCCCCTGGAGCCCTACGACATGGTCCTCGGGCTCTCATGGTTGCGTTCTTTGGGACCGATCCTCTGGGATTTCGCGGCGCTCCGCATGGCCTTCACCCTTCGTGGCCGCCGCGTGGTGTGGTCTGGCATCGGCGCGCCGTCCACAGCACCCCCCGCGTCCCTGTTCTCCGGCCACCTCTACACCGACAAGGGGGCTGAGCGCGCCCTTCTGGAGCATCTCCTGGACACGTACCAGGACGTGTTCGCCGAGCCCGTGGGGCTGCCGCCGGCCCGTGAGTGCGACCACAGGATCCACCTGAAGCCAGGCACTGAGCCGGTGGCGGTGCGGCCTTATCGCTACCCGCAGTTGCAGAAAGATGAGCTAGAGCTACAATGTGACGCCATGATGCAGCAAGGAATTATTCGGTACAGCACCTCGCCCTTCTCCGCACCGGTGCTGCTTGTCAAGAAACAGGATGGGACTTGGCGTTTTTGCGTCGACTACAGGGCCCTCAATGCCGCAACAGTAAAGGACAAATTTCCGATCCCTGTTGTCGAGGAACTCCTGGATGAGCTGCACGGCGCCAAATTCTTCACCAAGTTGGACTTGCGCTCAGGGTATCATCAGGTTCGTGTTGCTCCTGCAGATGTATACAAGACGGCGTTTAGGATGCACCATGGCCACTTCGAGTTTCTGGTCATGCCCTTCGGCTTGTCCAACGCGCCGTCGACATTCCAGGCGCTTATGAACTACGTCCTCAAGCAGTTCCTTCGCCGTTGCGAGCTGGTGTTCTTCGACGACATTCTCATCTACAGTGTCTCGTGGACGGAACATCTTCAACATCTACGCGCCGTCCTCGATGTCCTCCGTGCTCATCGCCTCCACCTCAAGCGGTCCAAGTGCTCCTTCGCCACCACTGTTGTCCACTACCTCGGCCACGTGATCACCGAAGAGGGCGTAGCCATGGACGCCGCCAAGGTGGCGGCTGTGCAGTCGTGGCCGCGGCCACGTGCGGCGCGCGGCCTTCGTGGTTTCCTCGGCTTAGCAGGGTACTACCGGCGCTTCATCAAAAACTATGGCGCCATTGCGGCGCCTTTGACACAGCTGCTCCGCAAGGATGGGTTCTAGTGGACGGACGCTGCAGACGCGGCCTTTGCTGCCCTCAAGGCCGCGCTTACAGCGGCGCCGGTGCTCCACCTGCCTGACTTCTCCGCCACGTTCGTCGTCGACTGCGACGCGTCGGGCTCGAGCTTCGGAGCCGTTCTTCATCAGGATGGCGCGCCCATCGCGTTCTTCAGCCGCCCGTTCGCGGCTCGCCACCTCAAAGTGGCGGCTTATGAGCGCGAGCTGATCGGCCTCGTCCAGGCGGTGCGCCATTGGCGGCCCTACCTTTGGGGGCGTGCGTTCGTCGTACGGACGGACCACTATGCTCTCAAGTTCATGCTGGATCAGCGGCTCTCGACGATACCTCAGCATCATTGGATAAGCAAACTGTTTGGCTATGATTTCAGGGTGGAGTTTCGTCCGGGTCGGTCCAACATCGTCGCCGACGCGCTATCCCGGCGAGATGGGGAAGCGCCGCTGTTGGCGGCCATTGAGGAAGCTGCGGCGGTGTACTCCTCCGCCCTGTCGGTTCCCACTTTCCGGCTCTTCGACGAGCTCCGCCGGGAGTTGGAGACCGATTCCGACCTGCGTGCGCGTCGCGACGCGGTGGCCACGGGCGTGCACGGTGACGCCTGGAGTGTCCAGGAGGGCCTTCTTCTTCACAAGGGGCGCGTGTTCGTGCCCAGCACCTCGGTGTTTCTCGACGACGTCCTCCAACTCGCCCACACAGGGGGCCACGAGGGCATTCAGAAGACCTTGCAGCGGCTGCGTACCGAGTTTTACGTCGAGCACGACAGGCGCGTGGTCACAGATTATGTCCGCTCCTGCGCAGTGTGTCAGCGGAACAAGACCGAGACGCTGCACCCGGCCGGCCTGCTGCAGCCGCTCCCGGTTCCGTCACGCGTCTGGGCGGATATCTCCCTTGATTTCATCGAGGCACTTCCGAAGGTACATGGTAAAAGTGTTTTGCTCACCGTGGTTGACAGGTTCTCCAAGTTTGCCCACTTCATCCCCTTGGGGCACCCCTACACGGCGTCCTCGGTCGCACGCGCTTTCTTCCAGGAGATCGTGCGACTCCATGGCTTCCCGGAGTCCATCGTCAGTGACCGTGACCCGGTGTTCACGGGGCATGTGTGGCGCGACCTGTTTCGCCACGCCGGAGTCAAGCTGCGCATGAGCACCGCTTTTCACCCACAGACGGATGGGCAGTCCGAGGCCGTGAACAAGACGATCACGATGTACCTCCGCTGCCTTACGGGCGACCGTCCCCGCGACTGGCTTGATTGGTTGCCGTGGGCGGAGTTTTGCTACAATACTGCTTATCATACGGCGCTCCAGACGACGCCGTTCCAGGTGGTTTATGGTCATCCTCCGCCGGACCTGCTGTCATATGTTTCTGGGCAGGCTCACACTGAGGCTGTGGACACTCTCCTGGCCAACCGCGATGAATTCCTAGAGGAAGTGCGCGGCCGGCTCCTTCAGGCGCAGGAGTATGCTCGCCGCTTCTACGACGCTCACCATCGCGCTCTGGAGTTTGCAGTCGGCGATTGGGTGCTGCTGCGTTTGCTTCACCGTCACGCGCAGTCCCTTGTCCCTGGAGGTCGTCGCAAGCTGGGTCCAAAGTATGCGGGCCCTTTCCAGGTGGTCGAGCGCATTGGCGAGGTCGCTTACCGCCTGCAGCTCCCGGACGACGCTCGGATACATGATGTGTTTCATGTCGGGGTGTTGAAGCCATTTCGTGGCACACCTCCGGCATCCCAACCGGCGCTGCCTCCTCTTCGTCACGGCCGTCCTCTTCAGCGTCCAGAACGCGTGCTGCGCTCCCAACTTCGTCGTGGGGTGTGGCATGTGTTGGTGGAATGGTCAGGCATGCCGGTCTCCGAAGCTACCTGGGAGCCCGTTCCGGCGTTCCGTGAAGCCTACCCCTCCTTTCAGCTCGAGGACGAGCTGTTTCCCGAGGAGGGGAGAGATGTTATGGTGGGAAACACCTACCAGCGTCGTCGCCATGGTTCTGGCTAAGCCAGGGGCGCCGCCACAGTCCAGTCCAGGGGCGCGGCTACAGTCCAGGCGACGGTCGTCCAGTCCAGGGACTCTGTCCCTTGTGCCAGGAAGTTTGCGTCAAGTTTGTTAGGTTCAGATTGAGTCAGATTAGTTTCCAAGATTTGTTAGGCTAAAGAGTTAGAGTTTGTTACCATCAGATTGTAAAAGACTATAAGAGTCCGGTTGAGTTAATGAAACAGGCTTAGCCTGGGATTGTGTCAAAAGACACCCTTGGGCGCCCGGCGTCCCCGTCCCTGTCTTCTTCCTCGCGTGTGCCCTAGCTAGCCACGGCTCCCAGCCGCCGCCAACGCTCGCGCACGCAACCCATCCACTCACCTCCATACAATCTACGCAGTAAGGCACGACGCCGTAACAATGAACATGGATGAAAATTAGTAACAAAAAAGAGTGGTGAATGCAATGGTATTTCAAAAAACAGAAACTCATATATAGAACTAATGGGAAAGATCCATGGTCTTTTCCCAGGATCTACTGATTCACTGGTAGGTTGCTTGTTCAATTTTGCAAAGAACTGAGTATATATTATGTGAATCGACTATAGAATCAAAACTCATAAGAGAACTGCACTTATACATATATACTCACTCAATGAACTTTTTTTTGAAACTGTGAAAATAATTTCATTGTCGTAAATTCAAAAATGATAAGAACCTTACAATTTGCACCAGGTTGAAATGTATAAAAAAATTGAAATTCATTACATTATTGGACATTCAGGCTAAACATGAGAGTTTGGTTGGAAGGTATATTTGATAGAATTCAAATAAAGAAGAGAAAACAAACATGTAGGGGATAATATGACTAAGAACAGCTAGAATTTGGAAGAACAAATAAGTAGGCTGAAGGAAGCCAACATGCCTAGGAAATTCTGCCAAGCAATATCTGCATAAAGAGGTGGCAGAGGCAGTATTCTAAGACAGCTTATATTCTTAATTCATTTTTAATACCTAATCTTTATGTCTCAGAGTAGACCAAGCATACAAATCATTATGAGACATGAATCTTTATAGCCGAACCCCAACAAAAATGGCATGACAGCTAAAAGAACAACTTCAACTATCACCTTCCTTTGGTCCTTGGTGATAGCTAAGATCATATTTAGTTCCGACTAAGCACTTGAATCCACTCAGACTGAATGGAGCAACAATTGTGAAATGAAAAATGAAATTATTTGACAAAAAGGCAAACCCCCAATCTGGCGATGCAGCGGTGTAATACGCATGTGCATTTCTTCGAACACCTTGCAGGCAAGCACTGTACGCATGTGCATTTCTTCGAACACCTTGCAGGCAAGCACTGAACGTGTCATGCTCTAGCCGTACTAATACCCAACCATGGGCAGTCAGATTGTTCCCCTACTCCTCTCCCTGCGCCTCCTTGCTGCTAGTGTAGTGGGATGCATGAGAGTGGTGGGTTCACATCAGATGACAGGCATCAAGAGGGTTCCAAGACTGACCGACTTTGCATGGTAGGGTGAAACGGATATTGGAATAAGAAAATAGATCGGGAAAGGGAGATCTTGTGGATGAACTCACCAGATCGGGATGACTTTGATGAAGAGGAACGCGGCTAGCGCCTCAGATCAACACCGTCACCTTCTCGTCCTGGATCTGCGCACGCAGCGACCAGCAAGGTCAACCGCACGCAGAGTGGTCGGGGACGGCCTGAGGGCGCCGGGGCGCGCGCACGTGCGTCCCGAGCAGAGGCGGCGCCAACGGTTGACGCTGGCTCCAGCACCGTCGCTGGAGCTCGCTGGTGGCGGGCTGTAAGGACGGAGAAGGGGCCAGCGACGTCGTGCTGCGGGAGTCCGTGGCCGTGACGGTGGTGGTGAATCCGCCGGCAGCTGCTCGTTCAGCGGCGGCGGCGTGAGCCCCCTCACGCGGCCCGAGCGGCGGCGGCAGTGTCTACACCCGTCGCGGTTGCTCAGCGGCGCAGGCGTGGCCAACTCTCCGGCCCGGGATACGGCCGACGGTGATGTGCATGTAGCAGGAGGCGGAGCTCGGCGGAGAGAAGGGACGAGCGGGTTCTCGACCATTCGAGACCTCCCGTGCGTGGGCTTAATGGGCGAGACCCGAACCGATCTGCAATCGGACGGTCCATATATCTAGTTAGCTTGATCCGACGGCTCGTCGGTTAACTGGCGACGTGGATATCGCGCCCGCCCGCGGTTCGTCCTGCAGATTCGTTATTAGAAGATGAACTCATAGTCCTTTCGAAAACTGAAGAAGCCGTCCTCCCTGCTCCCGTCTCTTGCATCTCCCTTCTCTCTGCTTCTCCTCCACAAATCCACTGCTAACATACACGAGATCGATCACGACCATTTTACACGCTTCCAGTAGCAACGAGGCACCATGGATCCGAACATTAAGTTGGTCCTCAACGAGTTGAAGGCGAGGTCGTGCTTGGCGGTCGTTTCGCCGAGTTGGAGCCAGCCCACAAGGTGCTCGACGATTGACGTCCAAGGGTCGACGCCACCATGGATGACCTTCTTTCTGGAGATCGATGCGACGATGCATCAAGTGGTTTTCGTTGTGGGAGCACCCTCATCGGCGGGCATCCTCGCCAATCCTGGGATGGTCGCGGCGTCCTCATCTGTCAACAACCTAGCCATTGGCCCTGATGGGCACCACTTAGCATCACATCACTGGGAGCTCGAGGCTGAAAGCCCTATGTATGGTTTTGGATAACTAAAACAATAAAGTGAACTAACCTTCTACTCTAGTGCTGTGATTGAGAAATGTTAGTTCACATCTCATTTCCTCAAAAAAAAGGTCAGTTCATATCTAAGGTGGAGCAAGATGGCACTCGAGGTAATGGAGATGGCCACATGATGATGATTAAGTGCTCTAACCTTGAATAAGAAGAAAGAAAAAACAAAACCCTATGGGCTCAAGGCAAAGGTATGAATAGGGATTTTATTTTGCCGGTCAAGACACAATAGAGTCCGTGATCAGGGATAGATGGATGTACCATTAATAGGAGAGCTCTAATTAGACAATTCGGCATCTAGTGCCACTAAGTGTTGGAATACTTTGCATATGCATTTAGGCATAGTGACACTCAGAGAGCCAGCGCATACGTTTATGACAAATACTTTTAAAAGGCTAACTTGACTCTAACAAGTTTGTGAAAACATTTGAGAGTTAGCTCGCTTGAAAGGAGGCGCTTGAGTGCTCTCAGTGCAGCTGTTTAGCGTGCACCGGTTTGGTGGCACCGGTTACGGCAGCGACGTTTTCACTGCACGCAAGTCTCTGCCGAGCACCGCCGACTCCGGTGTGCATTGGTCACCGGTTCCAGAGAGCCTGCAAATTGGTCGCGCGGGGATTGTGATCATTGGTCGTCTCCGGTGCTAGCACCAGGGCTCACACCGGTGTGGGCATCCAGAGAGCATGGAAATCAACTACGTAGAGGCTTCTACACATCGGTCATGTCCGGTGTGACACCAGTAACCACATCGGTGTGGGCGTCCAGAGAGGTTGTAAATCGCGCGCTGAACTTGATCGAGCACCAGTTGTCTCTGGTGCCATCACCGGTGGTCACACTGGTCGTCTGATAGCGCTAATAGTCGGATTTTTTGAATGTTGAAACTAGCCATTGGAAGGGCACTGGTCGTGTCCGGTTTGGCAACCGGTGCTATGGTTCACATGACCGGTGCCCTTGTAGTCAGCCCAAAAAGTGCATAACAGTTGGCTCTCAAGTGGGGCTATAACTAGAGGGTGTGGCTGGTCTTTGCCCCACCCTCTCGGACCTCCATTCAGTTGTGAAAACCCCTTGAAAGATGAAGAACACAATTCACTCACTTGCATCACTTTGGATCATATTTGGAGTGAGATTGAGAGCCTCTAGTGCTTCTGCTTAGTGATCTTGCATTTTGTGGCACTAGTTGGGTGAGTTGGGCTGGTGGTGCTCTTGTTAATCTTGGTGATTGCCGTCACCTAGCCGGCCCAGAGTTTGTGGGATCGTTGAGCGGATTTGGTTATTGTTGTTGGCTCCTATCGATCGATTGTGAGGGGTTCTTATGCTTATTCCCCATGGGGGATACGCGAAAAGCGACTCTAGAGAAATCGTGGTACAAAAGGTGCTCTCTAGTGTGGTTCTTACGACGTCCTAGTGAGGGCTTGACATGTGATGCCAATTAGTGCGCGAACCACCTAGTTTGGACTTGCCACAATGTGGATGTAGGTTGCCGACAAGCAATTGAACCATGAGGATAAATCTTGGTGTTCATATTGTCTCTTGCCCCTGTTTGGTATAAAGCTCTATTCTTGTAATTCAATTCATAGAGTAGCTCTAGCTCTATAGTTAGCTTTCTAGCTTAGTTGTGTAGTAGTTGCTAGTGTGTGATTGTGTGAAATCAACTTAGAGATCATAGCAACTTTGTGTAAGAGGCTCACGATGAAATACAGCTAGAGCGATAGTTGCGTAACTTCACAAGCTGCCCCTGCAAATCTATTCACCAGTAGTCTCGCGGACCTAGAAAGCAAAGAGTCAGGGGTGTTCTAGAATTAACCGATATGCACCCCCAGTTGGAAACTCCAGGTGGTTCTTGGAAGGACGACGCATAGTGGCATGACATGTGTTGCCGCCTTGGTGAGCTGGCGTTGCAGAGGAACGATGAAGCTTCGAGCCTGGATATGGTTGACCTGAATTAACTGTTGACAGTGATTTTATGATCTCGCGGGGGGAAGGACACAATAATTTGGTCACGTCCTCTCCTGAGTGGAATGATCTAGATTCAGACATCCAGTAATAGTCAACGGCATTGCAGTAAACTAATACAAGGAAATCGTTACATTGTATGATAGTGGTATGACGTTGTATTGTAAATTTTGATGATAATAATATCGATGCGCGATTGCACTAACCACTGGATTGTTCATCAGTAAAATCATATATTGATCCCCCCCCCCCCCCCCCCCCCCCCCCCAACGCTTGGATCTTGACTGAAACGGAGCGGTTTGTCGAAGGTTCAGTTTTGTTTACTCGGCGTCGGTGCAACGAGTACATCTCAGCACAGTACCACCTGCCGGATGTACCGCTACTACCCCTGTCCCGAAAGAACGTAAATCTCACTTTCTGAGATAAAATTAGTGTAGATGTAAAATTACGTATTTATTTCATTTCTCCTTCGTCATTCTCTCCATAAGTAGAAACTGAAAAATAATCGTTACATTTTAGAATGTTCTTCTCATGGATAGATAAAATAGTGGTATTTTAATAGGTGGGTTGTATTAGAAAAGTTGATCTTATATCTACAATTATATTCTTTCTAAGATAAAATTTAAATACAGGATTATATTTTTTCTTTTGACGGAGTGAGTATATTACTGCTACAACTAAATCTGATTCAGGTGTTGCTTGGGACAGATTTGGTAAAACTTGTGATCGCGCACTCTGTTCCAACGCCTGATTTGAGGAGCTCGTGAGTCGTGAGGCAGACCTTTTTCTAGTAGCATTTTGCTGGTGCCTTCTGGAACTCTGATGTACTAGGAGCGCCATTCTTGTGTGCAAGCAGCACTGAAAGGGGTGGTGGATAATATGAGCCAGCTGAATTTTCTTTCTTTTTTTTAGTTTTCTTTGAAATCGATATATTCTTACTACTTATTGTAGTCACCAAAATTTCAAACCGTGTTTAACCAGTGGAGCCAAAACCAAAATTCATTTGGAATCAATTAATCTTGATTCTAAAAGAAAAACAAGCACAACCAGAGTAATCTTGAACTAACTTTTCGGCCAGCCTCAACATGTGAATGTCGTGTCCGGCAAGTCACAAGCAGCGCGCGACGCCACCGGCTTCGCTTCTCCCGTAGAGGACGGACGCTGCGAAGCTGCTTCGTGCGCTCGCCGCTGGAAGTCAACGGGTCCATCGGATCATCTGGGTCCCCTAAATCCTGGAGACGCAATGAACTCGAGGTCGCGCGCGGTACACGCCGGCGTGTGGGCTGTGGCTGCTTTCATTCCATTTCCATGCAAATGGAGCAAGAAAATGATTTGGTGACGTGCGCGTTCTAGAAGAGGAAGCAGTAGAAGCTTTCGCTGATGCTGATGACAACTGCGCTTGTTTTACTTATTATACCTGTAAAAATAAATACTCCATCCATCCTAAAAAAACAATTGTAGCATTAGACACGCATACCAATGCAGCTAGAAAAATTACCAAATGCATAAGCTTCGGGAGCATACGGCATGGACAAAAAAAAAGACTGGAGGAACGGGTGGTTGGAGGTTCGCATGTGAGATTTGTTTCTTTTTAACGAGTACGGCAGCCATTTTTTTAACATCAGATAAACAGATGTGCCTAGCAAATGGGTGCCACATATAACATGGAGCCAGTTCGTCTCGCTGAGAAGGCGTGGCTAAATGTATTGTTCGCTGATTTGGTACGAGAAAAAAACGCTATTCCAACTATAGAAAAAAAAAAGTTAAAAAGTATATATTAATTATAAGACAAGCTGAAAAGTACTCTATCTAACTATCTCGGATTGCATTTTTTATGGGACAAAATTTAAATATTAAGATCACATTCTTTTTCGGCTTTTGGGATGGAGTGAGTATACTGGGAGCGCCCACTGCTCCGGTAGTGATGGGCTGATGATGGCTGCAGCTGCAGCGATCAAGGCCTTGGGGGCTGTTTAGTTCTCAAAATTTTTGCAAAATTTTTCAGATTTTTCGTCACATCAAATCTTTGGACACATGCATGATGCATTAAATATAGATAAAAAAATAAAACTAATTACACAGTTTAGACGAAATGAACGAGATGAATCTTTTAAACCTAATTAGACCATAATTAGACACTAATTACCAAATAACAAAGAAACTTGCTACAGTACTATTTTGCAAAAAATTTTGGATCTAAACAGGCCCTGGTTTATCCGGCGGAATAGTATAATCGTACGGTCTATTCCTCTGACAAAAACTGATCTCCATGGCACCATCTGGATCTGGGCTGGCACACTTTACAGTTGTTGCGTGGGAACCGGGAAACGGTCGCCGTCTCACCATCTGATCTGGCCGACACTTGTTAGGAACCGTATGCTGGACCTGGACGCACAGCTCCAGTTCTCTAATGCAAGTGATGGTTACAGAAACTACTAGAATTATGCTACTGTAGTGATCGTCGGCAAAAGGTCGCCATCACTTGCATTGCGTTATTAGAGAATTGGAGCTGTGGCTGGCTGCCTGCCAACTCGCAACCTACTAATGCCGTGACCAATCAATCAGTCGCAACAACTGTCTTGTGAAGTTCGTCCCCCGGCCGTCTTCTTGTCTGTGTTTTAGCGAGGAGCTTCGGAGAAAGAACGTCGTCACGTCGGTCGTTCCGTGGCATTTGCTTTGTCGCTTGTCAGTTTGCGGTCAGAAATCGCACCAAACAACTTTTCACACGGAGCTTGCACTTGCACGCTTGACCAAACAAAAGAGGAGTTCCGTTTCCATCCCAACTTGTCACTTGAAGGAAACAATGGAAAGGAAGACGAATTGAACCCGCAAATCCTCAACTGAAACTGAAGGATTGCAAAGATACATGCAAAGGAATATTCACATCACATGGAATTCCTACGGGAGTTACCTCTGACACCCCAAGCAAACACACACACACGATTTCCTCAGCATCTCGTCTTGCAAAATCTCCCCTTTGGACAGATTATTAACCTTTTCTCACTCTACATGCTACACCAATCCTCAAAAAAACGGAAAAGATAAAACTGAGAGAAGAAAAAGGTAGAAAGAAAGCAGAAAGATTCGGGGAACTAACCGCTAGAGTAGTAGAAAGGACAGACACAGAAGGGAGCAAGAAGAGCACCATACGTGCGTGTGCGTGTATAGGCAGGAGGATCGGAGGAACCCGGCGGCGGCGATCAGGGGCAGCCGCCGCGCGCCTAGCGGAGGGCGCGCGCGAGGCCGGCGAGGATGCGGGAGAGTCCGAGGCGGAAGCGGAGGACGGCGCCGTGGGAGTAGGGCGCGCAGTCGCGGCAGACGGTCTCCATGGCCTCGACGAAGAGGCTGAGGCTGCGCACCGGCGGCACGTACAGCGTCAGCGGGGCCGCCGAGAAGGCCAGCGCCATGAGCAGCTGCAGCATCTTGTTGATGGTTCTTGGACGAACAACGCCTGCTAGTGCTGGTTCTTCCCCCTTGGTTCCCTTGGCTCCCGCGAGGCCGCGACAAGAGGCAACCCAATCAGATGATCAGATCCAGGCGGCGGGCTGGCAGCTCGGTCTCGGGAGTATATAGCTTGGGCGGCACGGGACACGGGAGGGAGGGACCGGCGCGGCGAGGGAAAGGCGAGCGAGCGTCTGGTGGCGGGCGGTTGGTTGGTTGGTTTGGTGGTGGAGAACTGGAGATGGGGTGGGGGAGGCAAAGGCAGCTTGCTCTGCCCGTCAGGGGTCGTCAGGGTGGGACGGTGTGGTGCACGGGGGGGCTTCGTCGGGTTTCGTTTTCGGCTGCTTTGGGCTTTTGTCTGTGCGAGTGGGGGATGTTCGTGTTCCATTCCATTTGGCCTTCTTTTATAGCCTAACCTGCGGGGGCCGAAGAGGATAAAGATAAGCACGGCAAGGAATGCGACTCTGGCGTTTTCTGGAGCGGGCGCTAGTCGTGTACCTCCTCTTCATGCAAAATAAACTGTACATTCGTCTTATAAGAAACAACGGCACAGCTAGCGTCTGAACGTCCGGACGCCGGGTACGCTACTTCTCTATCTCTGCTCATGCGCCAGTCCGCAACCCCTCCGCTCCCACACATATACACGTGGGCCTAGCCTCCATCGGACGCCCGCACCCCCTACCTCCCATCCCCATCCCTTCACCTCGCCCCCTCAGGCGCACCCACGGCCCATCGTGCCCCCCCGATGCGGGCCCCCAAAGCGTCGCGCGCCACGGCCACTGGCTCGCCACGCCTCATTCCCTGGTGCCCCTAACTCTCCGATCAGCCGGAAACACTTGAGTGCAACATACGTCTCAAACATGATGAAACATCTTAAACATACGGTTGCTGCAACAGAAGATTGAAACAAATGAAATATTTTTGAACATACTATTGCAACATCTGGAACATAGGCAACGTCCCGATCAAACGCATACAACAATACGTCTGGGAATAGATGAAACATTTCGAACAAAACGCTTGCAACATGCCTCTGAAACACTTGCAACATATGCAAACATGTGTAACATCCCGCTGATCTACTTTACAACATCTATATGATTCAACTACAACATACCTCTGAAACGTTTGAAACAATTGAAACATACAATTGCAATATAGGGGGAGAGAGACAGAGACTGGCGCGAGGAGCACCATGGCCACCGGATCTGCGGGCATTGGGGGCTCCCGGTGAGGGAGGACGCCGGCGTGGGGGTAGGGGTGCCGCTGGGGTGGGGAAGGAGGACGCCGAGGTGGGGGAATGAGCCGTCAGGGTGGGGGAGGAGGATGTCGCGGTGGGCGAGGAGGACACTAGGGTGGGTGTGGGCACCGTCGGCACGCGCAACGGGAGGGGCGAGAGGCACACGAGCCACGGGGCGCGAGCGAGCGAATGAGGAGCAACAGCATGGGATGGGGTGCGCGGCGCGGCGTAGCAGAGCCTTGCGTCGCGAGCAGACGCACTTCGCGGGAGGGAGCGAGGAGGAATACGCGTGGGCGCCGTAGCCAATCATTATCTGTCGTGTCCACAAACGCTGGACGTTCGAGTAAGAGCATTAAACAAACTTTAAATTTGATGAAGTATATAAAGAATAGTAGTATTTACAATATGTAACAGAACAAGTATTACTAAAACAGTAATTTTCTTAATAAATATATTTGGAGATATGAATATTAGAAACCTATTTAAATTTAAAAATAATTGAGAAACAGGAAGTGCAGTTATTTATTTTGAGAGGGAGGAAGCGTGGATCCAAAGCAGTCTGCGCGAAAGCTCACTACTTTGACGTCTGCATTTGGACCCGTTCACGGCGCGGCGGAATTCAGCGTGCCGAACTCCCGGTTTTTCCTCCAAAAAGCGAAAGAATTGCGATTTTCAGCGGCCGCCCGGGGCCGGGAGAATAGTTGTCGGCCATGTAATTAGGGATGAAAACGAAAATGACAATCTCCGACTTTTGGAAATCGTTTTTGAGTTTTTTTTTTGATTTTTAGGCCTAAACGGAAACGGTAACGGTAATACGATAACAGTAAAAATAATTGGAAACGAAAGCGAAAATGATTTTGTCCTCTTCCAATCGTTTTCGAAGATTGCCGTATTTAACCGGTAATTTACCGTCGGTAATTACCGATACAACATATACTTTAGGTCCAATTGACCCACATCTAAACATGTCCATCCATCTGCACACGTAAGCACATAAGGTAAATATTTTTTGGAAAAGAACCTATACGGCAAGTATTTTATGTGTATAGGAACAAGAAAACAATCATGCAGTTAGCCAACTTAGAACTTAGAACTTGATCACTATGCTATGTCTAGTCAACTTAGAACTTGATCGTTTATTTGTGTCTTGTCAAAAACTATGTGGTTTCAGTTTGTGATCTTTACGATTGTGGCTTTATTTATTATTATCATGTGAGATAGGTTGAGTTATATAGATCTTATCATGTTCTACGGTTTAACGTATTTATAGTTTTTTAATATCGTTCTCATGGATTCCGATCGTTATCGACGATTTTCTGATCGACTACTATTATTTTTGAAATTACCGGAATATCGATGCTGTATTCATTTCCGACAATATCGTATTGATTTCAATTTCGAAAAAAATGTGAAAATAAAAGTGATTTGGCCTCGTATGGATCGTTTCCTATCATTTTCATCCCTGCATGTAATAAGCGAAAGGTCTTTGTGAAAAAAAAGTGAAAGGCACGACTAGTATATTATAGTATAATAAAACTTAGGTGACGAAGTCGCTTCTCGCTTACCGGCGTAGTACGTGAGCAGGCGGAATTCCAAGCTCTGATTACCTGGGCGGGACAGCGAGCGATCGGCGTGGCGGTGTGCAATCCTCCACTCCTCCATGCGAGCATGCAGTGCAGGCGAAATGGTGAATAACCTCGTGAGCCATGGAAGTTTCATTCGACGGGCAATCAATCACCAGTGCCACCACCCAATCAGGCAGTCACGCGCGCGTGCGTTTTTCCTCCTCTGCGGTGAAACCACGTGGTTCAGTTTGTAAAGCAAGGTCTGAAGTCTGAACCGACCAGCCGCTTCAGGCCTGTTTGGTTCATAAATGTTAAAATTTAACTCCTATTATATCAATGTTGTGGTAAATACATGGAGTACTAAATATAGACTAATTGCATGCATGTTAGTACAGATTAGGAGTAATTTACGAGACGAATCTATTAAACCTAATTAATCTAAAATTAGAAACTTTTTATCAAATAAGACGAAAGTGATAGATTGATAGGATCTTCTAGTAGAGTACCGAGTTCGGGAACAAGAGAGAAACTGTGGAGTATATCTAGAAGTTTAGGGATTAGACCGTCGTTGGAGGGAGCGGATCCGGAGGCGTCCATGGTGTTGATGTCGCGGTGGAGTAGATCACGTCGTCCTTCGGGCCTCCACCGACGTTGACCGACGACGGCGGTGCGGGAGTAGAAGGGAGGCAGCGCGGTGGTGCTTCCCGATGCCACTGCGCGATGCCGATCGGAGGCCTAGGGTTTGTGGAGTGGGTTTAGGGCACGACGAACCTTGGATCAAGTGTCTGCGGTCCCCACTCCTTCTTTTTATAGCGCAGCGCGTCGGGGGCCCACCAACTATGGATCGGTTGGGCGCCCCCGATCAGGGCGCGATCCAGGGGGAAACAAGGCCCCAGACGTTGGGCTGGGCCTGAGATCAATCCAACATTATCCCCCTTGATCTCATCTCTGCTTTCTCGCTTTGTTAACCCACCCCATCACAAATCAGTGTATTGAGCATGTTTCATCATAACAGTTATTACCATTAGATTAGACAACCACAGACACTTTTCTGTTCAGAGGTGAATTCTCGCCTTGGGCCCTCTTACTATCCAGGAATCACAGACTTTCCTTTAAACCCATGCCGGCTACGTGTTCTCTGAACACATTGGGCGGTAAGCCTTTCGTAAGCGGATCCACTAACATCTTTTCTGTGCTTATATGTTTAAGACTTATGACGTGATCCCGGATTTTATCCTTCACAACATAATATTTTATGTCAATGTGCTTGACGGCATTGCTTGACTTATTGTTGTGAGCATACAACACTGCTGGCTCGTTATCACAATACAACTTTAGTGGTTTATCGATGCTGTCGACCACCTTTAAACTGGGTATAAATTTCTTAAACCAATTCACCTGTCCTGACGTCTCATAACAAGCAATAAACTCAGCATATATTATGGACGATGCAGTGACTATTGTTTGTTTTGAGCTTTTCCATGATATGGCTCCTTGCGCGAGAGTGAATATATACCCTGAGGTGGACTTTCTATCATCTCCCGCGTAATCAGAATCTGAATATCCTACTATTTGTAGGTCATCAGATCTTCTGTAGGTTAGCATGAGCCCTTTCGTGCCTTGCAAGTATCTTAAGACCTTCTTTACTAAATTCCAGTGTTTCATACCTAGATTACTTTGATATCTGCCAAGCAGACCAGTCACAAAAGCCAGATCTGGGCGTGTGCACACTTGAGCATACTGTAAGCTTACGACAGCTGAAGCGTATGGAACGACTTGCATGCGATCGCGCTCGAACTTGCTCTTGGGACATTGATGTTCCTCATACTTGTCACCTTTTACAATAGGAGCAGGTGATGGTCTACACTTATGCATATTGAATTTCTTTAATATTTTGTCTATATATGCCTCTTGGGACAATCCCAATACCCCTCGGTTTCTATCTCGGTGAATCTTTATGCCCAAAACAAAAGAAGCTTCACCTAAATCTTTCATATCAAAATTTGAGGATAAAAATCTTTTGGTTTCCTGCAGCAGAGTGACATCACTACTTGCTAGTAGAATGTCATCTACATACAGTACTAGAAAAATATATTTCCCATTCTTAAATTTTGCATACACACAATTGTCCTCAATATTCTCTTTAAACCCAAATTTCCTGATTGTCTTATCAAACTTCAAATACCACTGTCTGGATGCTTGCTTTAATCCATAAATAGATTTCTTCACGCGACAGCCCATTCTCTCTTTGCCTGTCACAGCAAAACCTTTCGGTTGTGCCATGTACACTCTTTCTTCTAGATCCCCATTGAGAAACGCTGTCTTCACATCCATCTGATGTAATTCTAGATCAAAATGTGCCACTAGGGCCATTATGATTCTAAAGGAGTCCTTGCTCGAGACGGGAGAGAACGTTTTATTGTAATCTATCCCTTCTCGCTGAGTAAAACCTTTTGCTACCAATCTTGTTTTATACCTTTCTATGTTCCCTTTGGAGTCACGTTTCACTTTGTAGACCCATTTGCAGCCTGCTGTTTTGGCTCCTTCAGGAATTTCCTCTAGGTCCCAAACTTTATTGGTACTCATAGACTTTAATTCATCTTCCATGGCTTCTTGCCACTTAGATGCTTCAGTGCTCCTCATGACTTCTTTAAATGAGGTGGGTTCATCCTTCATCTGAACTTCTTCGCATTTATAGACTATGTAGTCATCTAGAATAGGAGACTTTCTCGCTCTTTGAGGTCTGCCAGAAGGTTCTGCTACTGGCATTTCTTGTCCTTGAGGCTGATCTTGTTGGGGCTGCTGTTCATCGACTATGGATTCATTCGGCTCCTGAAAGACAGGTTCCGAATTAGCCGTAGGCGAAATTACAGCAGGTGTTGTCACCACTTGCGTAGGTCCAACAACAACAGGCAGCGTGAAGTAGGGTTCCTGCACCATAGGGATGGGCACGAACATCCGCTTCTCTTCAAGGGTGATTTCTCGCGCTGTCTTGCTCCCCCTGATCATCTGATCTTCTAGGAAACTAGCGTGTCTTGTTTCCACAAACTTGGTATGTCTACCAGGGCAGTAGAAACGATAACCTTTCGACTTTTCTGGATAGCTAATAAAATGGCAACTTACTATTTTGGGGTCTAGCTTTCCTATGTTTAGGTTAAATACTTTTGCTTCAGCAGGGCTCCCCCAGACACGTAAATGGTTGACTGAGAGTTTCCTGCCGGTCCACAACTCATACGGTGTTTTAAGTACTGATTTGCTTGGAACTCTGTCGAGAATATGAATGGCGGTTTTTAAGGCCTCCATCCATAAACTCAGTGGTAGAGTGGAATAGCTCATCATGCTGCGCACCATATCCATTAGAGTACGGTTACGCCTTTCTGCTACTCTATTTTGCTGTGGGTCGCCCGGCATTGAATACTGGGCTACTATGCCATTTTCCTTTAAGAACCTTACAAAAGGTCCAGGAACTTGTCCATAAGGGGTATGTTGACCGTAGTACTCCCCCCCACGGTCAGATCTTACTACTTTGATTTTTCTGTCTAGTTGATTTTCAACTTCAGCCTTGAATATCTTAAACTTGTTTAAAGCTTCTGAACGTTCTTTGATTGGATATATATATCCAAAACGAGAGTAGTCGTCTGTGAATGTGATGAAGGAATCAAAACCATCCACAGATGTCACTGGAAAAGGTCCACAGATGTCTGTGTGGATCAATTCTAGTACTCCCGTGCTTCGCTTAGCGCCTTTCTTTATGTTCTTTACTAACTTGCCTTTAATGCAATCAACGCATTGCTCTAACTCTGAGAGTTCTAGTGGTGGGAGTATTGATTCTTTTGACTAAGCGTTCTATTCTCCCCCTTGAAATATGGCCTAAACGACAGTGCCATAATTTCGATGAGGAATCCATTCTTTTCCTTTTCTTGCTAGCATCTGCGTGTATTGCATTCTCAACATTATTACATTCAGCATTCATATTCTCAGACATAGATAATAAATAAAGTTTGTCTTGTCGTAAGGCAAGACCCACACACTTATTATTTAACTGTAGCATACAATTGTTCTTGCTGAAATGACAATCAAAACCATAGTCTGACAAACATGAAACTGAAATCAAATTTCTTGCTAAAGAGAAAACATAAAGAACATCATGCAACTCAAGTGTGAAACCACTAGCTAAAACTAGAGATAAATTTCCAATAGCTTGAACTTCAGCTTCAACACCAGTGGCCACCTTAATCTGTCTTTCTCCTCTTTGAAGGGTTCTCCCTCCATTGAATCCCTGCAAAGAGTTTGCAACATGAACAGTTGCACCTGAGTCAATCCACCATGTGGATCTAGCATAGCTTAGATATAAGGATTTATCAACAAAAGTTATAATGTCCTCACCCTTTACTAGGTAGTGTCTTATGAACTTGGGGCAGTCGTGCTTCTAATGCCCTGTCTCATTGCACCATCTACAGCGATTCGGGTCCTCCTGCTCCTGCTGGTTGTCTTGTTTTGGCTGTGCTTTAGGCTGTGAAGAGCTTCCTCCCTTATTATGAGAGGTGGAGGCATCTGGAGCTTTCTTGTTGTAGATTGGCTTCTTGTTCTTTCCTTTGACAAAGTTCACAGAACCACCATTTGCATTCTTTAGCCTTTCTTCTTCTTGCACACACATAGCAATCACCTTCTCTAAATCCCAGTCCTCTGGCTGTGTGTTGTAGTTAACAATAAATGTCTCATACTCTTTGGGAAGTGAGTTTAGAGCTAGGTGAATGATGAAACCATCTGCCAGGGGCATCTTTAGCTTGTCTAACTTAGCTGCCATGGTGCTCATGCTCATAATGTGCTCTCTCACTCCCCCCTGTGAACCTCATGTTAGTGAGTTTCTGGATCAGGGTGGAAGCATGAGCTTTGGCGGAACCAGTGAACTGATTCTTTACTTTCTCAAGGTATTCTTTTGCTGTGTCACATTCTGGGATGGCACCTCTTAAGCCCTCTGTGATGGTTTTCTTGATGACAATCTTGCACTTGCGATTTGACTTTTCCCACTTGTACTTCTCAAGATCATACTTTGCTCTAATAGGAGCATAGTCTCGCTTCCGATTAGCAAAAGCTTCATCGGTCTCATTTTGGGCCCTTTCGAGCTCCTCTGGCTCAGTGGGCTTTGGCTCCTGAAGAGCCAAATCTATCTCAACAAGTGCTAGAGCTGCATCAAGTTTTTCGCACCACAGAACATAGTTCTGTCCCGTCAGCTTTGGGATTGCACTAATAAATTGCATCGCATTGAGCGCTTGATCTGAAATTAAACATAATAAAATAGTGAGGACATCAACATTAAATCTAGGAAAAAATAATTGCATATCTTAATTTAACGTTGGTCAAAATCAAGATATACAAAAAATAACTCTGTACATAAATCCTAATCACCGTTGGGCAGAATAGAATAAATGCATAAAATATTAGAGCTCGCACAGCGGAAAACTTGCTATTTCTCAGAAGCATAATTTGCTAACTTTGCACTCTAAATAATAAACACGTTGGTGCAATTAAATAGAGTTTAATAGCTGGGCAAAACTATTGTTTAAATGCTTCTGAAAAAAATCACTGTGCTTAACGGGCCGCGGCCAACGAAGCAGCCCACGGCCACTTGCGGCCCAGCCCGACTGTGCGCGGGAGGGGGCACGCTCAGCCAGGCCACAACCTGGGCCGGCGGCGCGCATTCGGCCCAGCGCCGAAACCCGCCTGGGCTGAATCTCGGGTCCAGCAGCCGTGCGCCGTTGGATCTCATCCGACGGTCTTCCTGCGAAATCGGGTGAACAAAACCCCCTTGTGCGGCCGGCGGACGGAACCCTAGCCTCATTCGTTCTTTCGCTTTCTCTCTCTCTCACCGCTCCAAGCCGCAAGGAAAAGGAAACGCCCCCGACGGCCGGTGAGAAGAACGGCGCCGCCCCGAGGCCTCTGGCCGGTGCGCGCGCTCTTCCATTGCGGAGCGCGCCGCCGTCTAGCGGCTTCGTGCGCGGTGCCTCGCTGGATGACCGGTTACGGAGAGCCGCGTGGTGGCGTGGTATCCCTGGCCGGTCTCTGTGCTTGTCTCGGTCGCCAGTGACCCGGCGGCGGTGCGGGGAGGACCGCGGCAAAGGTAAGTGCATGGATCCCCCCGGCCCTTCCTCTTTGCTTTTAGGGTTAGGTATTCCCTTTCCCGTTCTTACACGTCTTGATATGGGTGCTAGGGTTAGGGTTGGGAAAGTAAAACCCCCTTTTCTATGTGCTCGCTGTTCTTGCTAGGTTGTCCCCGAGCCCGATCTACTACTAGATCGGCTGATACCATTGATAGATTGATAGGATCTTCTAGTAGAGTACCGAGTTCAGGAACAAGAGAGAAACTGTGGAGTATATCTAGAAGTTTAGGGATTAGACCGTCGTTGGAGGGAGCGGATCCGGAGGCGTCCATGGTGTTGATGTCGCGGTGGAGTAGATCACGTCGTCCTTCGGGCCTCCACCGACGTTGACCGACGACGGCGGTGCGGGAGTAGAAGGGAGGCAGCGCGGTGGTGCTTCCCGACGCCACTGCGCGATGCCGATCGGAGGCCTAGGGTTTGTGGAGTGGGTTTAGGGCACGGCGAACCTTGGATCAAGTGCCTGCGGCCCCCACTTCTTCTTTTTATAGCGCAGCGCGTCGGGGGCCCACCAACCATTGATCGGTTGGGCGCCCCCGATCAGGGCGCGATCCAGGGGGAAACAAGGCCCTAGCCGGCCTGAGATCAATTCAACAGAAAGTGCTACAGTGTTTATTAAACTTTTAACACCTCTGTCAAACAGACCCTCCTTCCCTTCCCGGTTCCTCGTTATTTTTCGTTTTTGTTTTTGGGAACAGATGTGTTGACCAGTGTTTGGTCGTCCCGTTGGTTTTGTCAGAGTGTCACGATGATTGGGCCATGCCATACATGATACTGTATACATGCAACACGCTGCACAGACGCTTTGGGTTAGTCGGCGCCATGCGCACGCGCGTTGCTGCTGCGTTCCCACACGGCCACACACACACACAGAGGCCAGGGACATGAGCACGTCTGAAAGCAACAGGGCACTGACCACTGACCACCCCCTCTCTCTCTACAGTACTGCTACTGGCAGGTAGCAAGGTTGACCCACAGATCACAGATGGATGCATGGATGCGTGCATCGCCCAGGATTCGATGAGGTTGAGTATCGGTTGAGTTGAGCTGCCCCGTGACAAACTAGTGCCGGCCGTGAGCTCGCGTTGTTCGGGTCCCTGGGCGGGCCCCCGGCCTCCGCCGGTTTTTCCACCTTCGCGTGGAACTTTCTTTTGCTTAGCTCTGAGTGCTCTAGCTTTATCCTCAGCGTCAGTGCGCTGCTGGGGAGACTGGACAGCGGAAGCTTGCAAGTTGCAACCAAGCGATTTTTTTCACTCACGAAGTTTGTATTTGAGTTCCACAGCGGAAATGTTCTTGTGTTAGCGTCAGCAAAACATCAGAAGACGTTCCCCGGCCGCTCCTTCGTATGCATCAGCTTATCATCAGCAAAACTAATGGAGTATGCATCGTTGTGTTATTAGCAAGATACTCTCTCTGTCCCGTTGAAAGAGTCGTTTTAAGATTGAGAGCGAGTACTCTCTCCGTTCCAGAAAAAGTGTCGTTTTAGGTTTTTCAGACATCGTATTTGACCGTTCGTCTTATTCAAAAAAATTTAATAAATATTATTTATTTTATTATGACTTATTTTATCATTAGAGATACTTCAATAATGATTTATTTATTTTATAATTTACATAAAATTTTTGAATAAGACTAACAGTATGTCTGAAAAACCTAAAACAACACTTTTTCTAGGACGGAGCAGGGAAGGAACACAGTCACCTGCATTGTCCCTGCATCTACCAGCACAGAGGACATTAAAGCTGCTGCTTTCTGCCATCCAAATACCGCTAGCACGCCATCTCTCTATTGCCATTGGACGAGTGGATGAGGATGAGTAGGGCGACGTGATTAGCTGTGGGCCCGTGGTGCTCCAGACTGTCTTTGTGGGACAACGAATGAAGGCTAGAACGTCAGTTTTCATGGGAGGGAGGGAGTGTAATACTAGTGGAAGTTGCAGTAACTGAGAGCAATTAATGAAAACTAGCTAGTCTTGTCTCTCGACTTCCAGCACCAAGAAAATCGGTCATGTGTGATGAGCTAATTGTTCCATGAACCAATTTTTACTCTCGGCTCGTTAGATTGATTCAGGGCACGTTGAAATGATTGAGGGAGGTTTGACCCTACAAGCCGAGAATTTCTCTCAATCCCCTTTGATCCTCTCCAATCCATTTGGATCGAGGATAAAACGAACAAATCCTTAATAGGATTAGTGGTCAATAATCTTTGAACCGTACCGGTTCTTGCCTTCAACAAAAAAATATATGGCCATGTTCGTTTGAACTTATCAGTCGTACCGTTTCAGTGAAATAATAATGTTTTTCTCTCACAACAAATCAGCATCAGCATCAGCATCAACCGTTTTTCCAGTCAGCCGAACAGGCCTACAGTGATAGCACTTTCACAAAAAAAAAATGAACGAACTAGTCATCAATTTTCGTCCCTGCATGAAAACGGAAGAGAGAACGACGGAATGTTGTATTGGGTTCAGAAAGCTTCGGTGATCATGTCCTTGACCTGGATCTAACCCACAGCTCGCACGCAAGGCAGGGAACGAGGTGCGGGGCAGGAGCAGGTCGCGACCAGGCCGGCGTGGCCACGAGGTCGCGTGGGAGGAGTAACGAGCAGCGAACACACGAGGTGCGAGGCGTGGCCGCCAATACGGGCCGTGGTAGCCGATGCGGGGGAGGAGTCGCGAGCAGCGGACGTGAGGGCAGTCTCATGGGCGAGCAACCAGAGAGAGAAAAGAGGGCAAGGAAGAAAAAGACCCAAACAATGGCATGTGGGTCACATGTGTCAGCTTCTCAACCCAACACTTCAACCCAAAAAAAAAAAAAAGCGGGTCTAACCCGCCTTTAAACATAAATCCCTAACGAAACAAAAAAATAGGTCCGACCCATCCCTAAAAACAGGGTTAGATCCAACATATCCCTTGTCATCCAAAACCAAACACACGCTGCATTCAACCAATCGAGGGCTGAAAGGAATGGTTGAGCTTCGAGTCACGTTTTTCCTTCATCGATCGACACAGATACACTACGAGATTTCCGTTGGCCACCAACCAATCCGTCAGCTCGACACAGGTCCCGCCGGAGAAGAGGAAGCTTGCACTGCCTGCTGGATTCCCGCTCGTAGTACGGAGGAGCGCTCTCGAGACTGGCACCGAACTGACGTCGACAGGGGAGACGGCGCAGACCATGCCGAAATGCATGGCGCGGGCCGCGGGGAGGGAAGCTGGCTTTGCCGCGGCGGGCTCACGGTCGGCCTGCGCCTCCCAATTGGGCCTTGCGGGGATGGTGCCAGGGGCTGCGCCCGCGGCCCGGCTGCCTTGCGGACTGCCGTGTATGCGTGGCCCGGCCGCCGTATCACACACAGAGAGAGAGAGCGACGATGAAGGCTGCTAGGTGCCAGGTTCGGCACCCCTTAAATGAGTTTCGCCAATCACAGATTGCGCAAGGAAGGCATCACACGGAAAATGGCTATTACTGCTACTTATTACCAGTCATCGTCCTGGAGGCTTGAGCAAAGTTACATGAAACAGGCGCCAGTTTGGCAGTTTCGCCCTAGTCACACACACAACGTAAGTCCAGCTTACGTCACCAAAAGAAGCAGCATTCCGCACCTGCATCAACTCCACCCTCTAGTCCAGACCCAACGAGCGTCCCAGGTACTAGAACTGAGCGACTGCCAATTCGGACACACCTAGTTTAGTGGAAGTTACAGCTGCAGAGACACCCCGAGTTCAGTTCAGTTCAGTTTAGACAAGAGCCAGAGTCGAAATCGCTGATAAGCCAAGGATGAGTTGCCAGTTGGGGGCTGGCTCCCTACGCGCCGCCCCCTCTCGCGTGATAGTGGTGGCGATCGCCGGGTGGCAAGCTGTGCTCATGCTTCGTGAACAGGCCGCCGTTCGCGGGCATGCGTTGCGCATCCGAGGAGCCACCGCCACTGCCGTTGCCGGGTGACTCCGGCTGCTGCTTCGTGTTCAGGAACCGCCCGCCTGTTCCCCGGGCTCTCTTCATCGCATGCAGATGCCGAGACTCGTGGAGGTACGGCTGCGCAAACAGAATGTTATTTTATTTCCGAGTGCACTTCTGAAGTTCTGTTTATGCTGGGAAAGAAGACACTAGTACTAGAGATGAATGAATCTGATACCGAGTCCAAAGGCAACAGTGCCATTGTTTCAGATGGAACTCTTAATGACAATAAATATTCGTACAAAGCCATCAAGTGCGGCGAGAGACTACCTTGCGACTTTTGACAAGCTTGTTTTCAGCCTCTAGCTTTGCACGGAGCTGTCTCCTTCGGAGAATCGCGTGGTATTGTTTCGCGTTGACATAAATGGGCTCTTCAGCGGCTGGCTCGATTGGTAATGGCACTCGAGAGGACGAAACCATGCCCACCAGCTGAGGGTGCATCTGCTTGATTGTTTATAAGACAAAATATGGGACTATAATTGTAATCATCAGTGGCAACACATGCATACTGGACCTAGCAAAAACACTGTAACCAGGAGAATAACAACGGCGTACATATGCAGGTGTGAAACAGATAAATAAAAATGGCTGCACGAATGCTCCAGTAACATAGTTAAATCTGACAAGATGAATTCAAGGGTAAATCAATTGCAATGCTGCTGGGTGCTGTCTCAATAGATAAGCATGTGAGCCAATTGAGAATGCTAAACGCACGCACGCATGCACAGAAAAACAGACCTAAAAAAGTACCACTACTGAACAGCATTGTCTAGCAAAGTGTCCACAGTGGACAAAGGACATCTAGCACCGGCAACAGAAAGGAGAAAGTAATGAATGAACACGCTGGACGCATAAAGATTGCTTACAATAGCAGGTGAGCCATAAGCTGCCACTGCACCACCATAGTATGGATCAGCATATGGGTATGATATAGCCTGAAAAGGTGCATAAGGCTGTGTTTAGATCCATCGAAAAGTGCACTATGCAAAATAAGATTCCCCGTCACATCAAACTTGCGATACATATATGGAGTACTAAATGTGGATAAAATCAAAAACTAATTGCACAGTTTGGTTGTACTTTGCGAAACGAACGTTTTGAGCCTAATTAGTCAATATTTGGACAATTTTTACCAAATACAAACAAAATGCTACAGTGTATTTTGGCACTCCAAAATTCGGATCTAAACACAGCCTAATGCGTAATTCACATGACTGCCCATTGGAGAACAAGTAAACAATTGGAACTAAAAAACCGTCGAGACTAAAGGCTGCAAGCATTGAAACTTACAAAGGACTGAGTACGGTCAGGCTTGGGATGTGCATAACCCGTTTCTGGATTACCCAGGGATAAAGCTGACATCATCTTGTTTTCATCACTCTTTGAGTAACCATCAAGATTACCTAGTATTAGTACAAGGAGAAAATAGTGTCACATAACTATGATTGTACATATGCATACAAGGTTTGAAACTAACAAAATGCTCTCTTCTTTTTTTCGTTTTTATTACCCCTCTAGATATGATATGAATATGAATATGAATACAGTACAAATGGATATGGGGGCAAACCTGAATGATCATTATGCTCGTTGAGGCTTCCTTCGCTCATTCCAGACACTTCTTGATGGCTCTCACTGGTTGACTGGGTAGCTGGGGAGTCGTAATCAGGCATTTGATGACCAAATTGAATCATTACCGTGCCATTATCTGTACAAGGATACAATACAAGAGGTGTTACAGAATTGTAGCTGCATGAAACTAAACTACTAAAGAAATACTAAAAAGGGGCACACTACTCGTGAAAAACAAATTGAGCAATATCTTGGAGATTATCCTTACGTCTCATCGCATGGGAATTCTTTATTCTTGTTTTTCAGTTCATACTGTCCAAATATAAACACAGGTCAGTTCCCAAAAATAAACATGTGAGATTCGAAACAAATACAGTCTGCCTTAAGGAGCAGCTGATGCATGAAAACACAACAGAATCGACCTTTCCACCATATTCATGAAAAAGGAAAGCTATTAGGCCCTTAAATTGATCGTGTGAGATGCGTAACTTGGGCATGCACATGCTCTAAGGTAGTAAGTTAGCTAGTACTGGCGCTGTATCAGTACCATACTACCATGCATCAACTCCGTAGCGCCTTCTGAATTTTTGTTCTTCATGCAACCAAAGTATGTGACGAGGGCCTCGGAAGTTCTGCCAATAGGCCGCAGCTGGCGAAACAGTGCTGCATCTTTAATGTCGTCAGTAGGTCACTTCTTCCCACTCCCCACCTCCAGTTTCTTTACAAAATTACAATTCTAAGACAAATTGTTTTCGTGAAATTAGTCGTGATCCATTACACTAACCTGCATGCAAACCTCTGCTACGTGAATTTTACTTAAATCCAACAAAGTTGCAGCGTTGCAAGCTCCCTGCCCAAATTACCTTCTTTTTCCCCCAAACCACGAACAAACAGAAGAGAACTGACGCCCTTTAATTCACAATGATTACACAGGCAAAAACACAAATCCAGCATATAGTGTGCTGTAAGGCCTTAGCACAGAGCACATGCTGGAGCCATCACCTCACCTCCACCCAGAAATGTGCCCACAAATCCCAGCACCGTATCAACTCGAAAACCAGCCGACCAACCAGAAACTAGTCAGATCCACCGCAAATCGGCCAGAAGAGCCAAGAAACGATCCCAAAAAGAAAAGAAAAAAAAACTAGCTCGGCTGGGAGCAGAGCTCCGGCCACACCGCGGGGAGTAGACAGACCACAGATCAGAGAGGGCTGGAGAGAGCAAGTCAGCGAGGAAGGAAGACCTGTGAGATGAGGAGGGAGCATGTTCCCCTTCCGGCAGCCCGCCGCCGTTGTTGCCTCTTTCCCACCTTGCTTTGCTTCGCTCGTCTGCAAGGTCTCCTCCCTCCCCCTCCTCCCCTCTCTCTCTCTCTCTCTCGCACTCGCAAACAGAGGGCCTTCCAGTCTGCAGCAGCCTTGCTTGGCTTTTTCTGTTGGGCTGCTGGCCCTTATCTCTCCTCCCCCCCGCCTGCTCACCAACTACTTTAGTCTAATGACAATAATGAATAAAGCAGATGGGTGTTGTTACTTGTTAAAAGAGGTCAGAGGGCTACATACTACTGTACTATAGTACTTATACGTGACAATAAAAACAAACATGTCTGCATAGCTTATACAAATCGGGTGCAAAATTCGTCTCCTTATTATTATTAGCGAAAAAACAGCGGCAACAAGTTGTACTATCCTATTTCTGCTTCTGAGGCTGAGCAATTAGCATCTTGCTAAAGGTTTGCAAATTGTCAAATCGTGTCTGCATAGCTTTGAGTGTTGTCGTACTGGCAGTTCTTGATGAATCACGTTCACGCGCACATCACTCGCTTTTAACATAGGCACGGGAAAGCCACAGAGCCGGGTTAGCGTGCTGCTACGGTTGAACATAACTTACCGTGTGAATCTAGGAACCGGGGCTTTTCTAATTGCTTTCCTAATTCCTACTCCAAATTGCTTTCCTAATTCCTACTCCATCAGACATCACCAACGAAAGATCAACTAAACTGACACAAACTCTTTTAAAATAGTGAAAGATACAGGGTAGATGTTGATTGGAAGACTTGCATTGACAGGGTAAATACAGTAAGTAATTCCATGAGGGCGGGTAAATTAAGCCCAACTCGGAGAGACTTTGAATTTTCTCCGCGCAATATTTTACTCTCTACTAGCTCTGCAGAGATCTTTTCTTTTCTTTCCCCTTGCCTGCCGTCGCATTCGCATCACGTAGTAGGACCTGCCTGCTGGCTGCTCTGCACTGAAGAAGTAGTCGTTGTTGTCGCCATCCGCCCCTTTAAAAAAAAGGAAACATACTATGCCTCTGTAGCTTTCAGATCAGTAGCCGCAGCCGGGGCACCATCGGCCATCGCGGCATGTCGCGCAGGCGCCACCTGTGGCAACGCGTCCGATGCTGCACTGCCTTTTTCTCCCTTTTTTTTTTCTCTCAACACTTCTCCAGCATTGTCTGCTTGCTTGCATGGCCTGATTGATGGGTCCATCTCCAAAGTTTTTTTTTTTGCACCAAAGAAAACATTTTTCTTGTTTGTCTCACATCGACACACTACTATTTTTCACAGGAAATGTGTGACTATTTCAATTTGTGTAATACTAGGTCTACAAGGCCCCCCAGAAGAGAGCAAGTGCAATTAGAGTGGTTCAGTCAGAATCGGTGACACAAGATTCCTAGCTAGCCAAGCTTTGGACATGTATACGTCATCGCCCATCTGTCATTGTTTAATGTAGCTAAAGATTCGTCACAGTATGTATTTTCAAATGAGCGTTGATAAGATATTCTGCAATTGTTTTCAGTTGTAAACATAGTGGGGATCATGACGTGCACCCTGTTGTACATCAACTTCGCACCCAAAATATCGGGACTACTTTTGCTAGCTATAGATAATACTATACTTGAACGAGATTTTTTTAAGCTATCCGCACTTATGGACCTCTATATTCATCCTCTATACGTCCTAGTCAGCAAGATTCTCTCCTCTATACTCAATTCTCTTACACTCATCCATCCTCTATCCACTCTATCTACTGTGGGATCCACTTGTCACTTTATCTAAATATATCCATGTGTGATCTAGTTTTGAAGGATTTATTGAGACGAATTTAATGGTGCAATCGAAATTTAATTTAGATTTTTGGTTTGTGAATTATAACATTTTTTCCTTTGTTTAGCTAGTGGGGCCCGACACTGCCCACTATAGAGTAAGCTTTAAATATAGAGTGACAGAAAGAATAGAGTATCGTTTTAGAGTACCCAGTGTAATAGTTTTTACTCTATATTCATACTCTAAAGTTTTAGAGTATCCTTTAGAGTACCTATTGCGGGTAGCCTTAGGCATAGCTTCTGTGATAAAGTCGAGGCATGAAACAAATATAATTATGTAACACAACTGTTACCTCCGTTTCTTCGGAGGCTGCTTCTGAATGAAGTTTGGTGAGGAACTCTCCCCCCATTTTCGTTTAAAAAAACAAATATAATTATAATGTTTTATCAATTTTCATTGAACTAGCTAGTTAACACTCTGATGATTACCTTTGGAATGCATGGAATGGCAAAAGACATAGCTCAAAATGAATATGTAGGCCAATAATTTTATTCATTTCAGATAAATAGCCAGAAATCAGAGCGAAAATTAGTAAGGGACTTGACTTGTAGTTTGTTCAAGATCTTGAAGATCCTCCGCCATCGCCAGCGTAGCTACAGCCTGCAGTTCCACTTCCACAGTTGCGTGACACTGCGCCTGTTTTTTTTTTTCCTTCTTCGTAGCGCTGCTGGAGCCGCTGTGGCTTCAAACAGAAGCGAATCAAGAAAAAAAAATGTTTGAGAAAGAGTAGGTACCTATAATTAGCTTATAAGAGATAACATACCAATAATGTACCAAGTCAACTGGCCGGGCTTCATGCAGTTCGGATAAGCACTATCATTCATTGTATGATTAAGTCGTAATCACGCATTTTTACAAGTTTAATCACGACTGGGGAAACCAAAGCACACGCGATGCCACGGCACTAGCTACACAAAAGCAACGGCCTTTGAACTTTCAAAGCGCATGCTTTGCCCAATTAGAACAATCTAGAAGGTGTATATATAATTGCAAAGGCTCGGTGCATGGCCCTCTTGAGAGTTGAGACCCTTATCCACTAATTGTACCATCAACCATAGTCCATAGCTAGTGCTATGTTGCATAGGATTAGGTATTTTATGGGTACGACAAAATGTAATGATCCCCTCAACCCCCCCCCCCCCCCCCCCCCCCCCCCCTACCTTTACGCTAGACACTATCTCAAACGGCTAATATATAATCTTATCCATGTTCTCAACTGACAACCTAACCGTACTATATTTAATTTGCGTGTGTTGGCAATGCTAATCTACTCGTAAATTGTACCGGCGCCACGTGATTAAGCTTAGCGAAAAAGATGGTGGCAAAGAAGTGGAGTGCACAAGATAAAGAAAGATGGAAGAAAAAGAGAGCAAAAATGTTTCCGGGTATGTTAGTAGATCAGATCTATCAGCCCATCGGCAAAGTCAAAAAGGATGATCGCACATCGATCGGATGAGATTGGCGGTGTTAGAAGTTTCAAATTTTAAAACCCTTCCTATTCTTTTTTTTTATTAAAAAAAAACCCTTCGTATTCATGTGTATGCACGTGATGTCAGCAATCGGCATAAGCAAAGGCATCACAGTGCAATTTTTTACTAATGAATTAGGAATCCGGTTGTGGTGTGGTGACCATTGGGAGACAACTGAACAATCTCTTACAAGACGAAATCTACACCATGACCTCTAGCTTATTATCTTGCCACGTGTCCTATAGGATGCTGTAAATCGACTCTGGCCCCTAATCCAGACTCGTATTCTTAGTCGTTGGATCCCTGTATAGAGTTCGATCGTGCCGTCCATCGAAGACCCAGGCTCGGCTCTTCGCGAGTCGTCTTCCCCCACCGCCGCCGTCCCCCACTCCCAAACCAACGACGTGGCTTAGGAAGGACAACGGCTGTGAACTGGCGCGACACGACTCGCAAGCGCGGCCAGCAGGCCAGGCAAGCGCGGCACGGCAAACCAATGGCGTGCCAACCCACCGCTTCCCTGCTCGCAGCTGCAGCAACTGTTGCCTCCCTGCCTAGAACTATAGCCGTGGAGGCGAGCGTCGCTCCCGCCGTGACTGGCGTCTGCTTCCTGGTGGCGAGCGCTGCCCCGGAGATGAAGGGCGGGGCAGCACGTAGGCCATCGCATCGGAGGCAACGAACGAGCCCGAAGATCGAGGCGCGCCGACGGAATGGAGCACAGGAGCAACACCGCACGGTGGAAAGGCGACAGGAGCAACGCTTGAGGCATCGTGCAGGCGTCTCCGAGACAAGCCTGCCCACCACAGGCTGCCCTGCCTGTCGCCTGCACTACTCCAGCATGCTACGAGCCTGCAACTGCTACCTCCTGCTTCCGGTGATCTTACGGATGGTATTCCTGCAGTCAAGGATAAAAGGTCTGTTCCTCTACGATGTTTCTGAGTATCATATAGCATGCTATGTATAATGTCATATAGCATGCTTTGTATAATGTATCTATTACTAAGAAGCTTGCTATTCGCTTGTTTTATGAGTCATACTTTTTTTTCAGCGAAGGAATAGTATTTTTTCTCTCGTAACTTCTCATCGAAGCGAATGATTATAGCGACTAGCGAGGCATGCTATGCCGGGGGAGCGCTTGCGAATGCATCAGAAGAGAATCCAGAGATTGGTACGTGAGTTCAGTGAGTTTCCTTGTACGTTCCTGCCACGTATCATCATCATTCCACACAGGAATGTCCAGATGAAATGCCGTATGACGTGAACATGCGCTATGTGATAATGTGAAATCATATGTGCAGTATTAAAATGCTCCCAACACTCGTGTCATAGCTCGGTTTGACAAACCAGGCCGAAAGAACTAGGCAAAGAGATGACTTACGCAAGTAGGCAGTGTTGAAGCATGCAGTGATGATAATGCGTATGAGTATGACGGACAATTAAGCAAAATCTCGTGAAATCATGTGAACAAATTGGCACGAATTACACCACTGGCAAGTCGGCCCTCTTTTGGAGAAGAAAAACAAATTGACCATAGGGACAAATTCGAACTCTGTACGAGTTGGACTTGCCTAGTCAGTTTCATCAGCGGGTTACCTTTGCAATAGGAGCATCCCGCACCGCTACTCCCCGCGGTGGCGCGTCCACCTCCCCGTTCCGCTTCCCCCTTCTTCCCGGCGACGTCGTCGCTCCAGCGTCTTCACAAAGGCGGAGAGCTCCGCCCATAGCCTCTGTCACCGCGTTCGCTCCCTGCAGGAGCAACTCCTCTCGGCAGATCCTGATCGGACGGGACGGCCCCAGGCCCCAGCCCCAGCGAATCAGTTCGCCGCACCGGAGAAAATGAACGCAAGGACGAACAAAAAGGAAAAGCAGAGTCGGCTGGCCTAGCTTTCTGGGCTCCTTACCCCCCTGCCGGCCCCCGTCCGTCCGACGAGCTTACGGAGAGGCCCAACAATGGCAACCCCTACGGACTGGCCCAGCAAGGGTAACACTGAAGGCCCGCTACCTTCGGATCGAAACCTTCAAGCCCAATGGCCATGCAAAACGATCTCATAAACACACACGTACTACCGTTCTAAAAAAAAGTATAAAAAAAGATGGCTGTTGTGTTAAGAATCGGCCTATCCACGGATTGTCAGATCCATGTTCCGTTCCGTGGAACTCGTATCTCTTCTATTATTATAGGTCGGTACAGGTTTCTTTATATAGTCTTAACCCTTCAGGGGTATATTTGGTATGAGCCCACAATAATATTAGGGTTATTGTTTCTCAACACTCCCCCTTGGACGAATACCGTGATTAACTCATGCCTCATTAAAACTCCTAAAAACCCAGTGGAAAAATATAGAGAAAGAGTATATAGTGCCGCTTAATGCATTTGCACATTGTTGCCTCATTAAAACCTTATATGAGAAACTTCAGGAAAACTCATCAAGAAAAAAGAGTACAACCTATGTCTTCAGGACAAATTGTAACCTTCTAGAACATATCATTTTGAATCTTCTAGAATTCTGATCGAGGGTTAATATTCTAGGGAAATTCTCCCCTGGTCCTTGTAACTGTCCTGCTATGCCAAGAACGCTTTCTATAGGAAGCATGTGCACATAAAGACTTAACAAATATATCGCATACATTACAAAGATCATTTCATAATTTTAGCCTCATCTTACTTCTGGAACTCGTGAGGTAAAAATATGAAGTGTACATAAACAATAAACCCACTTTCATAAATGGTGTCATGATAAAGCCTTCAACAATATTTGAGACTTTCAAAGTCTCGTGAATGATAATCAATATCTCATAAATACTCCCCCTGATGACGACATCTATTGAAGTAATTCATTCCCATGACATTAACCATTATTTGGAAATAAATATAAATGTGGATAGTGCCAGTGATATTACAAGATTTTCACAATATTCAGTCTTCATGATATTTATCTCGCTATTCTTCAAGAACATTGAGATAGAAAATATTATATTCTAGCATGCATATATCAGGATGCATGTTTGTGCAACTTAAAGTAGCAATGACACATATCTTCTAGATGTGATTAATAATCATTATTCTTATATCATTATAATTTTTATGATTCATAATAGTCGTGCCTCCTTCTAGGACTGACTATAGATTCTTCAAGAATCTTTAATCTTTAATACATAGTAAGACATCACAAGTCTGTATTTCTAGCGTAACGGGGAAAGTATTGCTAGTAACACCACATATATCATTTTTTCAGAGGATACTTCAAATCCAAATCTTCAGGTGGAGAACGCATTATATCACAAGTATATATACACTCATAGTAAAAGCTCATGTGCTTATATGGTATACCTTTGTTCTTTTTAGTTCCTCTTTTCATTCTTACTTCTCGGATCTTATATGGGTCTTTATTCCTTTCAAGGAATTCACTTACTTCGGTGCATTCAGACTTATAATCATGCATTCCTTCAAGGAAAATCCTTTATGGAGTTATTGTCCTTATAGGGAGATCATTTCACATAAAGACAATATTGGTATGAGATTTTAATATTGCTCATCATGGATTTCAGAATCCCATAACTGCATATTTTAATTCATGCCATTAGCCAGATTTATTATATAGTGGAACATATTTTTGTAAAAATTATGTCGGAACGGGTCTCTATTAGGACTTTTTGAACCATCGCTTTTCACCACCCATTATTCAACGATGACCCATAATTATCCGAACATCAGGTTCAAGATATTCACTTAGCGATTTTTGGTTCAACCTCAATTGCATGTTTCATTTGACCCGATATGAGAGCTTCAAGCACTCTTGTCATGGACTTTGTTCCGGATCCGGGTTCTCCTGAAGAGACTAATTTAGCAATTATAGAGGGAAACAAATGTCGACATATATTTTTCGACTTTAAACATCTTAATAATGATCTTCGTTATTTCCCAAAACGATAGATCCATTATTGTTCCGTTTTCCTAGCTTTATAAGACGCGCACATTGCTAGGATTTTCATCTTCAGGATGAACCTCGTCGTGAGGTAACTCACCAGCAGGGTGATTTCTCTATAAGAGTAGGAGAAGAGTTTTATCACACATAATGTGAGTTTGCTTCATGAGCATATGCTTGTGACTTATGCCACTAGATCTTACTTGCAGGCATCCCCACATGATTTGATCAAAATGCCAATGTCAAATGGATATAAAATTAATCCCGAGTATATCCACGTCTACTTCGGGTAGAAGCATTCATTTATGTTTTAACCAATCTGGTTGCTCCTCATCAATACAAATAGCTATCTGGCATAACTCCATACTATAGAATAGAGGAGTGTAACTAAACAACTAGTTTAGTTTGGATTTGTGCGTTTTGATTCATAAATATCAAGGCATTTCATAATATGGGCTTTCATCTCCCCCTAATGCCGAGATATTTAATAGCATACTAAAATTCTCCATTCACCAATTTCTAGTGGTGTATATGTATGATTTAGTGGTGGTTTATTTGGAAAAATATTACGCACTTTATTAGGGGGTCTATTATTATATGCAGTGAGCTTAGACTTCATAATGCAGTTGCATGAATACTACGTATATTTCCTTCTACAGGAGGGGTATATATATCCTCAACTTCTTGTTGAGTCCATAACTTATGGTGAATTATAAATTATTGCTCTGCAAGTTCTTGGTTTCAACAAATGCATATGCAGTCTTCTGGACTTAACACCTATAGTTACTGACGTAACCCACAATTTAGCCATAACAATCCTTCAGGGGCTAATGCTCACCAATTATTGTATAATTGACAATCAATATGTCCATTACCTATATTGACCTTCTAGGTCTATGTATGAGAAAAGATAACTAATGACGACATTGCGCTTTCAGGCGCGTTAAACTTGGTGTGCATAAGTATGATACAAGAAGAATATGGCAATTAGCCATGGTTGCTAAGCATAAATTTCGGATGCAGAGTTATTTTTATAGTCTAGCTCTTTTTGTTTATTGCCCAAATTTAACCCAAATACTCATACCACATTGAAAAAATTGAGTCATTATATTTATTGCAACATATTCCATGTTCTATATAAAACATGACTTGGATCAATTCATTATTCAGCATGAAGAGAAGCCAAGGATTTTTATTTATCTAGAAAATATTATTTTAATGCAAAGTCATTGACTTAAGAAAAAAACAGTTGCTTCGCAAAAGCAATAGTGACCAATATCCTTCTGGGATAAACTCTCAACTAATAGCACAAATTTTTATTGGTAAAAGGTACATCTAAGAAACATATGCAGTTGTCAAGATCCATATAGCCTTCCAGAGCCTAGGATGACTGCTATAACCGATAATTAATTAATATCCAAAAATTAGCTTCCAGCTTTATTGTGATATGAGATTCATACTTGTTGCCTGCTTTCCATCTTCTGGCAGACGACAGGTAGATCTTAATAAATTATTTGAGGTGTGCCATGAACGGGACTACTAGCCAGCATATTATTGCGTAGAGAAGTCACTCCACCATATAATTCGTCTTACTGTACTTGTAGACTATACAACAGTTTCCCAAGATAATGCCCACTGTCATTTCAGCGACTGTGGGTACCTCTAATTATTCTGAGATTTGATATGCACTTCAGAGCTTTATTAGTCCAAGGAAAGACATGCAATTTTCTTCATCAGGAGGAAGTATTGTGCTTTCGCACTAATTAGGAAAAAAAACTCATAATATTAATTTCTTCGGTACTTTTGTAGCAACTTCTTGTTGCCTAGGGGGATATATTAGTTTAAAGTCACATAACGTTGCTTTGAAACAAACCTCAATTATGATGGCATCTCATGCTTATTCCGCAGCAGAGAGACAAGGGCAACATGTTGACTTCAGGTCACGTTTGGCAAATATGCCTAGGTGAGGTATTAGTTCTCTTTTTTTTATAAAAGAATCCCAAATTTATTTGTGTGATATACCAACAAGTCTCATGCAATGGTTTTTCTTCAGGTTACTTCTGGTAAATAAACCAAAGCATTAAAAGAGAGCGCTAGAGTAAGAAAAAATGGTCTTCTGTAGCTATACATATTTCATTTATTTCCTAGAGTTTTCCAAGCATATGTGTTTTTCCAGGTTATTTATATTGGCCTTGGTAATACTTCAGGATTATAATCCCATATAATATTCACATACAAACAATGCAAGGAAAACATAAAGCCAATATAAAACTTCCATGGGGTTCTAAACCATCTTATCCAAAACATATGGAAGATCATAAAATATCCGCATAATATACCATTGCAAAAAAATCATGCTATTATCATTAACTTCAAGTTTTTTTAATAGCAATATATATACACACACACCATACACTAAGCTCATGTGCAAGATATTGCCATAAAAATACATAAACCTTCAGGGCTTTTCAAACACCTAAAAAATCATAGATGTGGTGGCACAAAAGCACCAAGGTGTTTTTATATCGGCACATCGTTGACTGCTCTTGCTTCGACTTCTGATGGTGAGCAGTGCATGGCGACAACTTCGGGCGTCACACATGTTGTGTCCGACTTCGAGCGGTGTGGTTTAAACATAGCAATAGTGGGGCCAATATGCCTTCTAAGCCTGGTGGGGGCTATGCCGATAAAAAAACTCTATCTAGAATTCAATCGGGCATGTCAAACAATACATCAGCATGTGTTTGGTCATGGCAAAAAAATCTATTAGCATATAAAAGTAATCTTCAGGATTGATCTAGCTGAACTAGACTAGAAAAGCATGACAGCACTGTTCATTCACGAAAACTAATAACATGCAAAGATTTACAAGCTAGTATGTGGGTATCATTAGCCGTGGTCCGTGAAACGTACCAGAGAAATACTAGTAGGACACTTCGGGTGTTATATGGAAATAATCTACTAGTCTGTGTGCTTCAGAAGATCTACTAGAAATATTAAAATCTACCGGATTTATAATATAAATTTAGTAGAACAGTAATAACAAAGATATTCAAAGACAAACCGTTGCACAATCGTTGTTGTGGAAAAATTCGTGCCGCGTAGGGCATATAGGCTAGGCCATGACCTGCCTAGTCGTCGACATGCCCAGAGAAACAATTGCTCGTCCTTTGACGTTGCTTGCTCGGTGTTGAATGATGCTGGCGCATCAAACATGGGATGGCAATCGGCCATGCATCTCATGATGGGTTTAGTGGCGCATCTAAGCACAAGGGCGCAACCACGCAAATTGCGAGCTCAGATGCGGTGGTTAATCTCACGCCATGCAACTGATTGCATCGATTCTCTTGTGGTGGATTGAGGCTCTAATGGAAAGCATCAACGGATGCCATGCAATAGATTGCGTCAGGATGCCAGCAGATCGGGTCCACGGATCACGGCGGCTCGCTCTGGCTCCCAGCGGCGGGGATGACTGACGACGGCCATGAGCACCTCCATGTCTCACGTGTTGCCGAGATGGTCATATCGAGACAAAAAAAATCAATCTATTATTAGCAAAACCAAAATAGAGATTGATTTGATGGCAAACATATCATGGAACGACTCACCCAGTTGGAAGAGCTGCTGATAACGTGTTAAGAATCAACCTATCCACGGATTGTCAGATCCGTGTTTCGTTCCGTGGAACTCGTATCTCTTCTATTATTATAGATCGGTACAGGTTTCTTTATATAGTCTTAACCCTTCAGGGGTATATTTGCTATGAGCTCACAATAATATTAGGGCTATTGTTTCTCAACATGTTGTTCTTTTTTCCTTTTTTTAATAACCCATCTCCTTTTTGTACTACCTCTAGTCTAGAAAAAAAAAGACACGGATAATTTAGCAAGATAACGAAGAGACGCCAGCGATCTTTCTTTACGATTGATCTCGACTAGATAAAGACTTGATCGAGTCATTAGGGTGACTAATCTATAATAAATCTATATCTAATCTATCTATATCTATAATCTATATCTATATCTATAATCTATTCTTTTCTTTTCTTTTTCTATTATATAATTAATTAAAGAGGCAAAGGCAAAATTTCCGTCAAGATTTTTTTCCACCTCTTTTTCTTCCACTCCGGGTTCTATTCCAGTTCGGGTTGTCCTCTAATCTAAAATTTTCCACGTCCGATTTCTATATACCTCTATACCTTAATTATTATTAATAATTAAGACGTTTTTTTTCGTCCAGCCCATTCAAATCTGGCCCAACCGTCCCACTTCACTCGCTCACGTCCGGCCCATTGACGACCGGCCCACTCCTCAACCTAGAGCCCCTGATTCAGCACGGGGCTTTCCTTTTTTTCCCTTTACTTATTCCTACTCCAATTCGCAATCACTTTGCGCCGCCGTGCGGCGCACGCCACTCTGAGTTCTTCTTCCCTCACTCCGGTCCGTCCGAGCAGATCCGCACGCACGCTCCGCCCACACGCCGCGCGCCACTACGAGTTCGGCTCAGACTTCCCTCCCTCAATGTCCGATGCAGCGCCGCCGTATCCACACGCCAAACGCCGCTACAAGTTCAACTTTGGATTCACTCCCTCCGTGTCCGATGCAGCGCCGCCAAAATTCCTCTTTTTCCATGGCAAGTTTGAATCGAAATCAGAATCGAAAACGAAAACACCTCGGATTATAAAATATCTTGGTATTTTTCGACCCAAAACTCTTCCTCTTCCTTTCTGTATATATATATATATATATATATATATATATATATATATATATATATATATATTAGAGGTCCTCGTCTCCTTTGATTTACAGGAGGCCGAACGGCAACAAGCCGCCAACTCGGTGCCAAGATCGTCGTGATCTTCCTCATCGTGCCGCTCAACATCGACGTCCAGTGCGCACTCATCGGCCAGGTATGTAACTGTGTGCCCCACACAACCATCAATTGCTGCTATCCATGCGATTGAAAAACACAGGAAATCTATTTTCAGAAACTCTTCTTTCCTGTTTGATGGCGTTGAAAAAGTATTGCTGATTTCTTACCCCTGTTGAAGGGGGCTCTATGCTGCCTCTCAATAGTGAATAGGATACAGACATGTTTGCATAAAAGCACGTTGAGTAGCATTTTTTTTAAAAGAATGCAATTAAAAGCCATCTTTGTCATGCACCTAGAAATAAATATCATCTGTAGCTGATGCTTGTCTTGACCCTTTTTAAGAATAGCCATCATTCTTATGCACTATAAATATGCTAAGTAGCTGATGCTTGTCCTGACACTTTTATTTAAAAAGAAGTTTTAATTTTTTCAGTTGTTCAATATATGCCGTCCCACTTTTATATTTTGTGATAAAGTTGTCACTTTACTATTTGAGTTATGTTGCGTGGAACCATGGTAGAGCAATTGAGTTATGTTGGTTGATTAAATTTTTAAGCTGTTTTTTAAACAGAAAAATGAAAAATAACGTTGGATCAAGCACCATTGAGAATTATGATGTTCAACCCTTAAAAGCAAGCAAAGATGAGTGAAGACAAACTACCAGATGAAAAGACAGCTGCATGCCAACCAGAGAGACATTCTCATCAGATTCTGGATTGATAGATAAGCAGATAAAAGAAGAAAAACATATATTGGATGATGAACAACAACCAAAAGAACGGAAACAGAACAATGTTGGTGATACGTATGACTATCTCCCACAAGGTATTTTTTAAAAAATTATATCTGTTCTTTTTTATGTAGTCTTTTAATTATAGTACCGAGAATATAAAGCTAATCCATATTGAATTGTATGCAGATTATACATTGACCAATATGGACTTATGTGCTCAAATAATAATTGAAACATCTTCGAAAGATGATCTACTGGTGAAGATTGATGAAATATCTGTGAAACAACATCAATTATTGTGCCTCCTAGACCAAGGCAAATGGTTAGATGATGATGTGAGTACACCTAATGATTAGGCAACTTTTACCTCAATATTAAAATTTATTTTAATGTATTTTAAAATATTTGTAGGTGATCAGTGCTTATATATGTTGTATAAGGGATCAAGTACATCTGCAAAATATGAATGATGCTAAGATATATTTTGAAAACCCCTTTATTACTAGACTGTTTAAAAGGGATGGCAACATTGGAGTACATGAAGATGGTACTTTTATTACGGAGATTGTTAGAAATTATCTTGAGCATGAAATGGTAACATCTATCTCCATTGTCAATTAATAGGATTATTAGATTCATAGTTCCTAATTTTATACGTCTGCAACTAATCCATTAACTCTATTTTAGATTTTTCTGCCAATAAATATCAAAGACACCCATTGGTATTTAGTTGTTTTGAACGCAAAAAAGCATGAGATTCAAGTACTCGATTCATTGTGTTGGGAATTCAACCGTGCTGACCTCACTATTATAGTTTGTTTCTATAGCTCCAATAACTCTGTAAAATTTTTGTAAAATTAATCTGTTCATTGCGTACAGGACGATTTCTGACAATCTGATTATTTATACAGCTACAAGGACTACAATATCATTTGGACATTCTTGAAAGTCAACAAATTAACCATAAATGGAAAGATCTTCATGTTACTAAATGGAAAGTCAGAGAACAACTACATGAACCAATTCAAAAAGACAGGTATATATAAAAACAAATATTTCCGAGTAATTTTATGGATTATTTATGTTGAATGCTGAATTTTGTTTTAACTATTTAGTTCATCTTGCGGCCTCTTTTTGCTAAAATTCATGGAATACTGGACTGGAGATGCACTATCTCATATAATTACACAGGTACATATCTCTTTTTTTGGTGGTAGACATATAACTAAGTCATGTTTAATTTTTCTATATATGTACTGATATATATATTTGTACCATACAGGAAAATATTAATCTTTTTAGGTACAAATTGGCCGGTATATTGTCATGCTGGAAATCAAACACAGCGCCACTGGTGACAAGCTTGCAAGAAAATATTGACAATGAGTCTAATCCTGATGATGTAATGATATTGAAAAGTGCAGATGTTGAAAATAAATCAAACGCACCGCGCCCATTGTCTATTGAAAATAAATACTACTCACTAATGTCCATTATTTCTAAGATGGGTATACATGAGTTATTAGGTGGCCTTTGTTACTACATCAAATCAATTGATTGTCCACAAACCTTGGAGTAAGCGCCATTTCACATTATTAATTTATTTTTTTATAATTGAACTGTACTAACAACATGCATTTTCTTATTTTCGTTATGTTTGATAGGAAAGTCTGGGTTCAAAACTCAAAACCATATCCAATTAGCTTGACTCTCAAGAAACTGCAACAAATTCTAAATGATGATATGCCCATGGACATAGATACTTTTAATCTGGTCGTACGAAAAAATATGTTCGACGACATCCAAATGGTGAAGAATCAGAGAGGAATGATATCAAAGCATTATCTAGACTTGCAATTTTGGGTATGCTCTTATATTCACTCTCTCTATGTATATATACACATTGATTCTTTTAATCACCTTTATAAAGTTATTTTATATGTATCCTAGATGATTACGGATTTTGGACGACACCCAAACTTCCAGAAAAAAATAGATGTGGAACGACTAGCAGATTCCGTTCGATGCTGGCCTGGTATAAACTATAGTGTTTCATCATGCAAATTGGTAAGAGCACACCCATATACCTATCAGCACAATTATTTTTGTTATATAGCTAATTTGTAGCCTATTTCAGATTCTTATTCCAATACAAATCCATGGTGGTCTCATTCTATTCATATTGAACAAGACTTTGACTATTTGTGTCCGAACATATACCTATCAAAAATATTTTTATGTCATTTCTAATGTCTGTCCTATATCAGATTCTTATTCCAACACAATGAGGCGGGGAATTTGTTCTATTCATACTAGACAAAAATACTAGAAAAATCTACATTTTAGACCCTACCCCTCTTGATCCCATGTTCCAGTACAACCCAAATGCAAAATATGTGCAGAAACTTTTATGGATTGCTGAGTACTTACCAAAAGCCATGTCTACTGTATGCCCTGGATCTAGATGGAATGAAAATGTTTTTCTGTGGCGTCAAATAATATTACATGATATTCCAATTTACAAAAGGTAACCTTTCTTTTGAGATAAATATATATACAAAGTATTTGTTATATTGAATAGTATATTTTGAAATAGATTATGAATTCATATTATATATATATATATCAGGGAACTATCGGGTTATATTGTTTCAATCCTCATGTCAGCATGGAAAGGCGAAGAAATAAAATTGCCGTTTTTAATGGTAAATATCGTAATAATTAAATCCATTATTCTTTACCCATAAATCTCTATACTACACTCACAATATTGATTGTACAGGATGGGTATGAACTCAGAAAACAACTTTTGGGACAACTCCTGACATACAAGGATAATGAATGTGAAGACAACATGCCCGCTGGTGTCCTAGAATTCCTTAGATGTATTAGAAATACCTAAAGTTAATTTTATAGTATGAATTTCTTGTAATAATCCTTATGTTTAGCCAACAAATACTTAGACGAATTCACTATCTTGTGTGTTAAACTATCTTAAGCTTTCATTGGTTGATCTTTATTTTTTTATACAAGTAATCGGTAATTCATTGTCATCTTGGAGAAAAAAATTAAATAACTAAAACACTCCAGCAACGAGTTATGGCCTCTTGGCAAATTTCATTTTGTTTTAAAAGAATAATGAATAATTTGCTATCCTTTACTTCAATAAAAAAATAAAACTGAGCTAATTATTGCCTACTTCACAGTTCAGCATATGATCCTCCTGTAGTCCTAACAGCAGAAATTAGATACAGACACGGATGTAGTTCGTGAACTATGGATTATAGTCATATGTGTTTGCAGTGCTACATGCAAGCCTTAATTCCTAAAAATCTGGACATTCTATCTGTCATTGTATTTGTAAGAATAAAGTTTTAGATTTGCATTAAATCGCAAAAAGTATAACAGACTGAAAGACAATCATGATACAAGACTAACAAAGACACTTGAATTTAGAACCCTGTTCCTAGAAAAGGTTGAATTTAACTGAAATTGCAATATAAATAAAAAAGGAATCATAACGATGGATCGATTTGTCAAGATTACAAGCAAAGCCAAAAAAAAACATGGACATCGAATAAACTAGAGCCAAACCTAAATGAAAGATGAGTCAGACATAACTTAGACAATCCATATTTTGCTAAAGATGGCTTGCAGTGTGTTAGTAGATAGTTTTCTGAACATCTTCTTGGCGTCGAAGTAATCAAAGTCTGATAGTTCAATCAGACATCATAAATTCTCTAACGTCACAATCTTTTTGCTTAAACCTAAAGGAAATAACAAAATAATTCTTTTCTAAAAAAACCGTAGCAACGTGTCACAGAACCTCCTAATTATGATGGCCCACAAGTACCCGTCATTGCCATAATGACCTCTGATGGCCGTACTTATGTTCACCATAACTTAAAAGGCCTGCTTTCCTCCGAACAGGATCCAATCACAGGAGTATTGCAATATTACAACAGTTTATTCAAAATATTCAACAGAGTAACGTAGCGGAAGTCTTACAATAATATAGGTTTACAAACCAGTTTTCAAACTTCAAACCTTATGTAACATTATTATAAACCAGTAGTAGAGAAGTATCGGTATTAACTTTATTACAACACACAAGCGAGATGCCTTGCCCAAAGGCCACACAGTCTACTCGTCGTCGCTTTCTTCAACCACGACGGTCATGCAACAAGGCTCGAAGCAGACTTGTTCATGAACCGCACCTGCAACAAGAGGTTAACAAACCCTGAGTACTTGAGGGTACTCAACAAGACTTACCCGACTAAGACAAAGACTCCAAGGGCATGCTAGCTTTAGGGAATCAAGGTACGGGTATTCCAGAGTCAAATTTTCTTTTACAGAAAAGCTTACTAAAGTAAGTCCTTACCTTCAATATTTTACTTTTATCATTGATGGTTCATTAACCAATTCTAAGTGATCCTAATCTAGATCAAAGTAATTATCATCAAAACCTTTCTCATTCTTTCTCTCAATTCTAGTTCTTAACTACGATGCAAGTCAGGTGATCAAGTCTCCATGACCGAGGAGCAACGATGATTCGAACCGATTATACCCAGCTGGGGATCCCTAACCTCACGACATATGTAGAACTGAATCTTGCATATATCAACCCTCATTTAGATCTCCCAAAACCAGAACGTGTCCATCGCCACCCGAGAGTACAGTACTCCTCGAACTCGACCAAATTCTAGCCCCGAGGATACACGCTACTCTCGCCATCTCTCCACTCCTAGTGCGAGGTTAGACGTTCTCATAATGGAATCACCAACATTTTGGGCTTACCCAAGGCATGAAGCTAGTTGCAAAGTCTTGAACACAACAGGCTTACAACGAACGGACCTTAACTGACAAGGCGGAAACACTACATTGAGACTCCTTTCCCAATGCATGTTAGCAGTGGCCAAACCACCCGCCCGATCTTTCAAGTTCATTCTCATATTTCAATATTCATTCAATATGCTGTCATGGCTATATAAACATTGCATTTAAAAGCTTAACTTCTAAGCATAGCGAAGCATACTACGCATTTTCCATAAAACAGGTATCAAGGTTGATATCACAATAATCAAGGATGATAATGCAGCAATTGGGTTATCACTCAACTCCTAATTACTTAATGCAGTAAACCATATTATAAATAATAAAACATTTGAAAAATTCAAGGTAGGGTTTAAATGCACCGGGGCTTGCCTTGCTCGGACATGACGACTGACTCAGACCCGAGAACTCCAACGTCAGGTCCGAAACCCACCGACGATCGCTCTTCTCCGGAAACTGGCTCGACGGCTTCGACTTCTTCGAAAGCGGAGACTACACGAACACATAATATGCTTTAACATGATGCTCGATGATAAACATGATGCTTGATGATAACATGCTACGAGTTACGACTGGAGTACAACTTCCCTTCACGGTACAGTCGCAAACTGAACACCTACTAACTAGTAGCGACGATTTCCAGCGATACCAGCTTTTAACCTAACAAGTTACTAACGAGCTCAATCATGAAATTAAGGTGCCAGAGATCACCAAAGGGTAGTGACCTAAGGACATCACTCAATCAAAAGGCACACAACACTTAAAGTTCTTAAATTAACATTTATTTATTATTTAAATAATTAGGACATAATTAGAAGTTAATCAAATTTTACCTAATCAAGCTCAAACTTTTTCTATGAATTAAGAATGATTTATAACAGTGTCATAATAAATTTCATCATTTTTGGATTAATAAATTAATTATTAAAATTCATGGAAGTTACATTTAATCTTTATTATAACTAATTAATTCTACTGCACAAAGTACTCAAATTCATGATTTAACATTTTTCCTAGATAGTTTAAACATTGAGAAGCCTACACAAAAATTTTCATGAATTTTGAAACACTACACAATTTTTAAAGAAATAAACAAATAACTAAACTATTCATTTATTTGAAAAAGAAAAACAAAAACGAAATCGGGTCGATTCTTCCTTTCTCCCGCGGTCCGGCCCAGCTGGTCGGCCCGCTCGCGCGCGCCCGCGCCCGCACGCGCTCGGCCCAGCCGCTCGGCCCAGCAGGCGGCCTGCCTCACGCGCGTGCGTCTGCCCCTCTCTCTCTCTGACAGCGCGGTCCCACTTGTCATCGCCTTTCTCCCGCTCGCCCGCTCGCTCCCGCGTGCCCGCGCTCTCTCCCGCGGTGGCTGGCCGGTGACCGATGCCTCGGTCGACAAACCGACTCCACCATCACCATCTACACTACCCCACGGTTCCATTTTGCTACTAAACACCATGGCTCGAGCTCCGGCGACAGCTCACCGACGACGGTGGCGGCTCGACGGCCACGGTGACCGGTGACTCGACGGTACAACGCGGTAGCGATTAAAGCGAGTGGTCAGGGAGTATCAGGGGCGTACCACGATCACGAAGGAGTGATCGGTTGAAGCTGAGAGGCTCTGGAGGCGGCTGGCCATGGTGGCGGGGTTCAACCGGGACGGCGGCGACCCGAGGTGGAAGACGACGGTTCCCCGGCGATCCTGAGCGGTAGCATCTACACCAAGAGGCGCAACAGGTTCGCAAGGTGATGGCGGAATGGTTGGCGAGATGGAGATGGATGCGGTGGAGCAGGAAGGGCAAATTTGGCCGGAGAAATGAGGACGGTGGCGGCGGCGATGGTGAAACCGAAAAACGTCACTGTGACCTCGACGTATTTATAGACGACGGTCGCGGCTACAGAGCTGCACTGCTCGCGTCGTCGCGCTGGCGTTCTCGACCGCGCGCGAAGGCCGTGGAAGCTGGCCGAAGCCGTCCGGCGTCTCGCCGGCGCCCATGCCGCGCGGTGGCCGGCGGTGATTCGTCGGTGCACTGTAGCTGCCCCCCAAATTTTGAATTTTCAAACTATTTTTTCTAAAATTACTCTCAAATTCATGTAACAACTTGAAAAACTTCCAATCTATGAAATCTTCAGAATTTTAAGCTCTACAAGTTTTGTATTGAACACTTTTTCAAATTATTACTGGATTTTGAAATTTGAGTTTAAATTCAAAAGGGAACACATTTTTCAGATTTGGTAATTTAGAAATTACTTTTGATTTTATATTGAAACTTCAAAATCTCCAAACATCAACGTTGTATATATTGACCAGACCTACAACTTTGCTGTTCAAAACTTTTTCAAATTCTGCCTCCATTGTGAAATCTTAGTTTGGGGACAAAAATAAGTTAAATCTGAAATTTGTTTATTTTCAAAATTGCTCCACATTTTACACTAAAACTTTGAAAACTCAAAACACCAAAGTTGTAGCCCTTGAAAAGTTCTACAAACTTGGTTTTGAACTTTTTCCCAAATTTTGCTTAGATTTTCAATTATTTCAAAAGGGGTAAAACAGGGTTTTGAAATTTAGGGTTTTCGGAGGAATTTTAAATTGGAATTTGTTGCTACTTTGATTTGTGATTACTTAGCGATCAAAACCTCACCCAAGGGCATCATTTGGACCAACATGACATGGTTGACCAAATGCCACTCTTGGTTGACCAATTAGCTTTTAAAATTCTTTTACATTTTCCCCTAATTTTGAATACGAATTCGAATCGGAAAACTCGTGACAAGTTTTGGGACTCCAATTCAAACTCAAATTTGGAGTTTCATTTTAGAGGTTGTACTTGAGCTCATACCCTACACTTGACACTAGTGTGCAACACAGTCGCACCCCTCAAATTACGCAGGGCATGGACTAAGCATTTGCGGTGGCATTAAAAATTAGGGTTTTCGGGTTCGGAGCACACCACTGAGAAACACATTCAACCTAGATAAGTAAACTTGTTTTAGTTGATGCATAACAAGGTTAACCTAACAGGGATGCTTTGCAATGCATTATGATGACATGGCAGATTAATTAGCACTATAACACCCGGGGTGTTACAGCCCTTCCCCCTTAAAGAAATCTCATCCCGAGATTTAAAGCCATGAGTTAAGTAATAGAAAAGGAAACGTGTCAAGCAAACACGTCCAAGACTTGTCTACAAAACAGGTAGGGGTTTTCTGCATTACAAAGATTTTAAAAGGATAGGTTACAGTTTAAAGAGGAAATTGCAACCTAGATAGAAGCAAAGAACTCCGGGAAATTCTCTAACAGATAATCCTCCGTTTCCCAGGTGGCTTCCTCTTCTGAATGTTGATTCCACTGTATTCTGTACCATTTAGTTGTTCTACTTCGGGTAACACGATCTTTTTGATCCAAAACTCTGACAGGATGTTCAGAATATGTCAAATCCGGTTCAAGTTCAACTCCCTCAACATCAACCACTTGATCATGTACTTGTAGACGCTTCTTCATTTGTGATACATGAAATACATTGTACACGGCTAACAGTTGTTCAGGCAGCTTTAACTTATATGCCACCTTTCCACATTGTTGAATGATTTGAAAAGGACCAATATAACGTGGTGCGAGTTTGCCTTTGACTCCAAATCTGCTAACTCCTTTCATGGGTGATACTTTTAGATAAACATAATCCCCTACTTGGAATACCAAAGGTCTACGCCTTTTATCAGCATAACTCTTTTGCCTGGACTGAGCCACTTTCAAATTATTCTGGATCTATCTAACTTTTTCTTCTGTTTGTTTCACAAGATCAACACCGAAAAACCATCTTTCTCCCGGTTCTGACCAATTCAATGGAGTTCTGCACCTACGGCCATACAATGCCTCAAACGGTGCCATTTTGATACTCTCTTGATAACTATTATTATAGGAGAATTCTGCTAAAGGTAACCACTCGTCCCAAGTGTCTGAATAATTAAGTGCACATGACCTTAACATGTCTTCTAGAATTTGATTGACCCTTTCAGTCTGACCACTTGTTTGTGGATGATAAGCGGTACTATGCAAAAGTTTTGTACCCAGGGACTCATGTAGGTGTCTCCAAAATTTGTTAACAAGCTGAGTACCTCTATCTGATACAATGGTCTTTGGTACCCCATGAAGACTCAGGATTCGTGCAATATAAATTCTTGCATAAGTTATAGCAGAATATTCCACCTTAACTGGAATAAAATGAGATGACTTTGTTAGTCGGTCCACAATGACCCAAATTGAATCAAAGCCTCTTGAGGTCTTGGGTAACCCAGTAATGAAATCCATACTGATATCTTCCCATTTCCAGGATGGAATGGGCAAGGGTTGTAACATTCCTGCCGATTTCAGGTGTACTGCCTTCACCTTACAACAAGTGTCACATCTGGCCACATATTTGACAATCTCAATTTTCATTTTGGTCCACCAGAATTTCTGTTTCAAATCTTGATACATCTTATTACTTCCTGGATGAATAGAAAACCTTGTGCTATGTGCTTCATCAAGAATGAGCTGACGTAACTCTGGAACCTTTGGGACCACTAACCGGTTCTTAAACCACAACACATCTGCATCATCAATACTAAAATCTATCTGTTGACCCATTCTAACTTTTTCTTTGATGTGAGCTACTCTAGAATTCTTTCTCTGAGCAGACACAATCTAATCTTTGATTGTTGATTCTACTGTGACATTAGTCAACTGACCTTGTTGAACTATTTCAATATTCAGCTTTTCTAATTCATAACATAAACTGTAATCCATTGGTTTTATAGTAATGCAATTGCAATGATTCTTTCTACTGAGTGCATCAGCAACCACATTCGCTTTTCCAGGGTGATAGTGCACTTCTAAATTATAGTCCTTTATTAACTCAAGCCACCTTCTTTGCCTCATATTCAACTCTGACTGAGTAAAGATATACTTTAAGCTCTCGTGATCTGTATACATGTGGCAAGTATTACCTAACAAGTAATGACGCCAAATTTTCAATGCATGAACCACAGCTGCTAGTTCAAGATCATGTGTCGGATAATGTTCTTCATGACGCTTCAACTGTCTCGAGGCATAAGTAATGACTCTGCCTTCTTGCGTCAATACACAACCAAGGCCAATACCCGAGGCATCACAGTAAACATCAAATGGCTTTTCTATATCTGGTTGTGCCAAAACTAGAGCAGTTGTCAATGACTTCTTTAAAATTCTAAAAGCTTTCTCACATTCTGGAGACCATATGAACTTAGTTTGATTCTTCAACAACTCTGTGATTGGCTTGGCTACCTTTGAAAAGTCAGGTATGAATCGACGGTAATAACCCACCATTCCTAGAAAACTTCGGACTTCATGAACTGAGATTGGTGGTTTCCAATTCAGAATATCTTCCACCTTGCCAGGATCTACTGCTACTCCTTCGGCTAACAACACATGTCCTAAGAATTGCACTTCTCTTAACCAAAACTCACATTTACTGAACCTGGCATACAGTTGGTGATCTCTCAGACGAGTCAGAACAACTTTGAGATGCTCAACATGTTCTTCTTCACTTTTGGAGTATACCAGAATATCATCAATAAACACAACCACAAATTTGTCAAGCTCTGGCATGAAAACTGAGTTCATCAGATACATGAAATGTGCCGGTGCATTGGTGAGACCAAAAGACATAACTAGGTACTCATACAGTCCATATCTGGTAGTGAATGCAGTCTTTGGAATATCTTCAGGTCGAATCTTGATTTGATGGTACCCTGACCGAAGATCGATCTTTGAAAATACCTTTGCCCCCGCAAGCTGATCAAAGAGTAGATCAATGCGAGGCAACGGAAATTTATTCTTAATGGTTACTTCATTCAGCGGTCGATAGTCAACACACATCCTTAAAGTCTGATCTTTCTTCTTGACAAAAAGAGCTGGACATCCCCAAGGTGAGGAACTGGGTCTGATAAAACCTTTGTCACGTAACTCTTGTAATTGATCCTTAAGTTCTGCCAATTCATTGGGTGGCATTCTGTAAGCTCTCCGGGATATTGGGGCAGTACCCGGTATTAGCTCAATCACAAATTCTACATCTCTGTCTGGTGGCAGACCTGGTAGATCATCTGGAAACACATCTGGAAATTTACAGACTACCGGTATATCACAAATCTCCTGTACTGAAGTTGCACATATCCTTTCAACTGTTCTCTTTGGGATAGGAAGTTGGATAAGAAGATGAGATTTATTATCTGGCAGGTTCAACCTTATAGTTCTATGCAGTGCATCTATAAGGGCTCCTCTTTGGTACATCCAATTCATACCCAAGATTACATCTATATCCTGTTTCTGTAATATTATCATTGAGGTAGGAAATATATGCCCACCTAACTCTATAGGTACACCACGTACCATCTCCTTAGTACACAGTCGTCCCCCGGGCGACTGGATAAAGAAATCTTCTTGTGTTCCCATAATTGGAATGTCATGCTTAACAACAAAGGTGCGATTTATGAATGTATGCGATGCACCTGAATCAAATAACAGTACTGCTGGATGATTAGCAACAGGGAACATACCCATCATAACAGGTTCTCCCTCTGGGATTACACTTGCTTGAGTGTAGAACACACGTCCGGTCTTCTTCTTCTCACCCTTACCCTTCTGAACATTCAGGTTATTATTCTTGCTCTGAGGTTGTTGCTGTTGCGGTACAGGAGCTCTGGGATAACTGGGATTGTACTGCCTTGGATACGGGCAGTCCTTGGAAAAGTGGCCTGGCTTTCCACAATTGTAACAGGGAAAGTTATGGGTTACTGGAGTCTGGTTTTGAATACCAGGGGCATTCGGCTGCTGTGGATACTACGGAATTGCGGCAGGACGGAAAAACGTCTGCGGCTGAGCTTGGTATTGCGGTGGACGATAAGTTGGGCGGAAATGGTTCTGAGGGTGATAAACAAACCTCTGGCGCTTTTTAATGCCACCAGACGGGCTAGAAAACACTGGCTTCTTTTTCTTCGACTCTTTATGCAGTCGGGACTTCTCTTCTGACGCAATAGCCACATTGACTATCTCATGGTAAGTGGCATTATAGCAGGTGACCAATGCTTCCTGGATTCTGGTACTCAAACCTCTCATGAAATAACTCTTCTTCTTTGCATCGGTGTTCACATATTCCGCTGCATACTGGGACAGATGATTGAATTTGCCCACATACTGTAGAACTGTCTGGTTCCCTTGCTTCAGCGAGAGAAACTCTTCTAACTTCATGGCCATGACACCATCTGGGATATAATGTGCTCTGAAGGCTTCACGAAACTCCTGCCAAGTGATACGGTGGCCAGCAGGCCGTGCGGCGACCAGATTCGCCCACCACGCCCCTGCGGCACCTCTAAGCTGATGTGCTGCAAACACGGGCTTCTGATGCTCCGTGCACTGTAAAAGTTCAAACTTCTGCTCCATGGTACAGAGCCAGTCATCCGCCTCTAGCGGCTCATCTGTCTTTGAGAACACTAGTGGACGGGTATCGGTGAAATCCACATAAGTGGTTTCCCCTCCATTGTTACGGCCTCGACGGCCCTGATTTCCATTCTGATTCTGATTCTGAGCCAACAAGGTAGTGGCATTAACCAGTGCGGCAATAGCTTCTGCCAAGGTGGGTGGAAACGGTGGGGGATTCGGAGGATTGTCCCTTTCTTGGGAAGTTCCAGTACCGTCCATCTGTTGTACACAAACTATATTTATTTACATCGCTTTATTGAATTAAAAAGCAGTTAGTATAGTACTTGTATACACACACAACTTATCTTACATTATTTCATTACAAACTTGCTCTCAAGCAAGAAACTACCACTAAGGTTCTTAGAAAGCAGGAAAGACTACTATATTACACAACCATCCATGTCGACACTTCACTCCTCATCATCATCGCTGATCACGATCACTCCATCCTCATTCTCTGGAGCACTTGCACCAGTGATATGACTCGCATCATCCCCACTTTCCATCATGGGTTCATCTTCTTCTGGATCTTCTTCCTCATTGTCCTCTCCATCAGGAACAATCACGGCACCGACATCATCTTCTACTGCCTAGGGCTGATGATTGGGATTCATCAGATCATTTAGCCTATGAACTTCCTCATGTAGAACTGTGTTGTACTGCTCTAGGTGTGTCACATAAAGCTCCAACTCACGAACACGAGCCCTGACTTCTGTCTCCTTTTCCAAAGACTCCTTCTAGAACTGTTTCCAAAAACGCATGTTGCGCTTCAGTCGCTCCACTTCTGATGTAAGCCTTGCAACCTCTGATTCCGAATCCGGGTTCGGATTACGGCTGCTGCTTGCTCCATCACCTCTGGCGGCCAACTAATGACGCGGCACTCCTTGCGGACCCGTTTTCTTGCGAGGAGTCGTCTTCACACGTGCCATCCTATAGCAAGATAGAATTAGGACGATATGAACAGATAGGGGGATCTGAAGGTTAGCATGAATAGGATTTGAACCTTACTTAACCCAAACCACTTTAAAAGGGAAGGTAGCTTAAGCAGGTTAATTAAACATGATGCATGCATCGCACTTACGATCTAACAGAAAGATTTAAGTAACACATGCAATCTTTATAACATAGGGCACTATACATGATACTTCACTACGAAGCTTTCAAATATGAGCTAAGGAAAACTATAGAATAGATTAAGATAAGCAAAAGCAATTTGGACCCAAAATATCAGTATTAAGTTTGTTTGACCCAAATCATTTTGAAGTTTTGCAAGGTAATACTACAATAACCCGAGTGATTATGCTCCGATACCAGCTGTCACAGAACCTCCGAATTATGATGGCCCACAAGTACCCGTCATTGCCATAATGACCTCTAATGGCCGTACTTATGTTCATCATAACTTAAAAGGCCTGCTTTCCTCCGAACAGGATCCAATCACAGGAGTATTGCAATATTACAACAGTTTATTCAAAATATTCAACAGAGTAACGTAGCGGAAGTCTTACAATAATATAGGTTTACAAACCAGTTTTCAAACTTCAAACCTTATGTAACATTATTACAAACCAGTAGTAGAGAAGTATCGGTATTAACTTTATTACAACACACAAGCGAGATGCCTTGCCCAAAGGCCACACAGTCTAATCGTCGTCGCTTTCTTCAACCATGACGGTCATGCAACAAGGCTCGAAGCAGACTTGTTCATGAACCGCACCTGCAACAAGGGGTTAACAAACCCTGAGTACTTGAGGGTACTCAACAAGACTTACCCGACTAAGACAAAGACTCTAAGGGCATGCTAGCTTTAGGGAATCAAGGTACGGGTATTCCAGAGTCAAATTTTCTTTTGCAGAAAAGCTTACTAAAGTAAGTCCTTACCTTCAATATTTTACTTTTACCATTGATGGTTCATTAACCAATTCTAAGTGATCCTAATCTAGATCAAAGTAATTATCATCAAAACCTTTCTCATTCTTTCTCTCAATTCCAGTTCTTAACTACGATGCAAGTCAGGTGATCAAGTCTCCATGACCGAGGAGCAACGACGATTCGAACCGATTATACCCAGCTGGGGATCCCGAACCTCACGACATATGTAGAACCGAATCTTGCATATATCAACCCTCATTTAGATCTCCCAAAACCAGAACGTGTCCATCGCCACCCGAGAGTACAGTACTTCTCGAACCCGACCAAATTCTAGCCCCGAGGGTACACGCTACTCTCGCCATCTCTCCACTCCCAGTGCGAGGTTAGACGTTCTCGTAATGGAATCACCAACATTTTGGGCTTACCCAAGGCATGAAGCTAGTTGCAAAGTCTTGAACATAACAGACTTACAATGAACGGACCTTAACTGACAAGACAGAAACACTACATTGAGACTCCTTTCCCAATGCATGTTAGCAGTGGCCAAACCACCCGCCCGATCTTTCAAGTTCATTCTCATATTTCAATATTCATTCAATATGCCGTCATGGCTATATAAACATTGCATTTAAAAGCTTAACTTCTAAGCATAGCGAAGTATACTACGCATTTTCCGTAAAACAGGTATCAAGGTTGATATCACAATAATCAAGGATGATAATGCAGCAATTGGGTTATCACTCAACTCCTAATTACTTAATGCAGTAAACCATATTATAAATAATAAAACATTTGAAAAATTCAAGGTAGGGTTTAAATACACCGGGGCTTGCCTTGCTCGGACACGACGACTGACTCAGACCCGAGAACTCCAACATCAGGTCCGAAACCCACCGACGATCGCTCTTCTCCGGAAACTGGCTCGACGGCTTTGACTTCTTCGAAAGCGAAGACTACACGAACACATAACATGCTTTAACATGATGCTCGATGATAAACATGATGCTTGATGATAACATGCTACGAGTTACGACTGGAGTACAACTTCCCTTCACGGTACAGTCGCAAACTGAACACCTACTAACTAGTAGCGACGATTTCCAGCGATACCAGCTTTTAACCTAACAAGTTACTAACGAGCTCAATCATGAAATTAAGGTGCCAGAGATCACCAAAGGGTAGTGACCTAAGGACATCACTCAATCAAAAGGCACACAACACTTAAAGTTCTTAAATTAACATTTATTTATTATTTAAATAATTAGGACATAATTAGAAGTTAATTAAATTTTACCTAATCAAGCTCAAACTTTTTCTATGGATTAAGAATGATTTATAACAGTGTCATAATAAATTTCATCATTTTTGGATTAATAAATTAATTATTAAAATTCATGGAAGTTGCATTTAATCTTTATTATAACTAATTAATTCTACTGCACAAAGTACTCAAATTCATGATTTAACATTTTTCCTAGATAGTTTAAACATTGAGAAGCCTACACAAAAATTTTCATGAATTTTGAAACTCTACACAATTTTTAAAGAAATAAACAAATAACTAAACTATTCATTTATTTGAAAAAGGAAAACAAAAACGAAATCGGGCCGATTCTTCCTTTCTCCCGCGGTCCGGCCCAGCTGGTCGGCCCGCTCGCGCGCGCCCGCGCCCGCACGCGCTCGGCCCAGCCGCTCGGCCCAGCAGGCGGCCTGCCTCACGCGCGCGCGTCTGCCTCTCTCTCTCTCTGACAGCGTGGTCCCACTTGTCATCGCCTTCCTCCCGCTCGCCCGCTCGCTCCCACGTGCCCGCGCTCTCTCCCGCAGTGGCTGGCCGGTGACCGATGCCTCGGTCGACAAACCGACTCCACCATCACCATCTACACTACCCCACGGTTCCATTTTGCTACTAAACACCATGGCTCGAGCTCCGGCGACAGCTCACCGACGACGGTGGCGGCTCGACGGCCACGGTGACCGGTGACTCGACGGTACAACGCGGTAGCGATTAAAGCGAGTGGTCAGGGAGTATCAGGGGCGTACCACGATCACGAAGGAGTGATCGGTTGAAGCTGAGAGGCTCTGGAGGCGGCTGGCCACGGTGGCGGGGTTCAACCGGGACGGCAGCGACCCGAGGTGGAAGACGACGGTTCCCCGGCGATCCTGAGCGGTAGCATCTACACCAAGAGGCGCAACAGGTTCGCAAGGTGATGGCGGAATGGTTGGCGAGATGGAGATGGATGCGGTGGAGCAGGAAGGGCAAATTTGGCCGGAGAAATGAGGACGGTGGCGGCGGCGATGGTGAAACCGAAAAACGTCACTGTGACCTCGACGTATTTATAGACGACGGTCGCGGCTACAGAGCTGCACTGCTCGCGTCGTCGCGCTGGCGTTCTCGACCGCGCGCGAAGGCCGTGGAAGCTGGCCGAAGCCGTCCGGCGTCTCGCCGGCGCCCATGCCGCGCGGTGGCCGGCGGTGATTCGTCGGTGCACTGTAGCTGCCCCCCCAAATTTTGAATTTTCAAACTGTTTTTCTAAAATTACTCTCAAATTCATGTAACAACTTGAAAAACTTCCAATCTATGAAATCTTCAGAATTTCAAGCTCTACAAGTTTTGTATTGAACACTTTTTCAAATTCTTACTGGAGTTTGAAATTTGAGTTTAAATTCAAAAGGGAACACATTTTTCAGATTTGGTAATTTAGAAATTACTTTTGATTTTATATTGAAACTTCAAAATCTCCAAACATCAAAGTTGTATATCTTGACCAGACCTACAACTTTGCTGTTCAAAACTTTTTCAAATTCTGCCTCCATTTTGAAATCTTAGTTTGGGGACAAAAATAAGTTAAATCTGAAATTTGTTTATTTTCAAAATTGCTCCACATTTTACACTTAAACTTTGAAAACTCAAAACACCAAAGTTGTAGCCCTTGAAAAGTTCTACAAACTTGGTTTTGAACTTTTTCCCAAATTTTGCTTAGATTTTGAATTATTTCAAAAGGGGTAAAACAGGGTTTTGAAATTTAGGGTTTTCGGAGGAATTTTAAATTGGAATTTGTTGCTACTTTGATTTGTGATTACTTAGCGATCAAAACCTCACCCAAGGGCATCATTTGGACCAACATGACATGGTTGACTAAATGCCACTCTTGGTTGACCAATTAGCTTTTAAAATTCTTTTACATTTTCCCCTAATTTTGAATTCGAATTCGAATCGAAAAACTCGTGACAAGTTTTGGGACTCCAATTCAAACTCAAATTTGGAGTTTCATTTTAGAGGTTGTACTTGAGCTCATACCCTACACTTGACACTAGTGTGCAACACAGTCGCACACCTCAAATTACGCTGGGCATGGACTAAGCATTTGCGGTGGCATTAAAAATTAGGGTTTTCGGGTTCGGAGCACACCACTGAGAAACACATTCAACCTAGATAAGTAAACTTGTTTTAGTTGATGCATAACAAGGTTAACCTAACAGGGATGCTTTGCAATGCATTATGATGACATGGCAGATTAATTAGCACTATAACACCCGGGGTGTTACAGCCCTTCCCCCTTAAAGAAATCTCGTCCCGAGATTTAAAGCCATGAGTTAAGTAATAGAAAAGGAAACGTGTCAAGCAAACACGTCCAAGACTTGTCTACAAAACAGGTAGGGGTTTTCTGCATTACAAAGATTTTAAAAGGATAGGTTACAGTTTAAAGAGGAAATTGCAACCTAGATAGAAGCAAAGAACTCCGGGAAATTCTCTAACAGATAATCCTCCGTTTCCCAGGTGGCTTCCTCTTCTGAATGTTGATTCCACTGTATTCTGTACCATTTAGTTGTTCTACTTCGGGTAACACGATCTTTTTGATCCAAAACTCTGATAGGATGTTCAGAATATGTCAAATCCGGTTCAAGTTCAACTCCCTCAACATCAACCACTTGATCATGTACTTGTAGACACTTCTTCATTTGTGATACATGAAATACATTGTACACGGCTAACAGTTGTTCAGGCAGCTTTAACTTATATGCCACCTTTCCACATTGTTGAATGATTTGAAAAGGACCAATATAACGTGGTGCGAGTTTGCCTTTGACTCCAAATCTGCTAACTCCTTTCATGGGTGATACTTTTAGATAAACATAATCCCCTACTTGGAATACCAAAGGTCTACGCCTTTTATCAGCATAACTCTTTTGCCTGGACTGAGCCACTTTCAAATTATTCTAGATCTGCCTAACTTTTTCTTCTGTTTGTTTCACAAGATCAACACCGAAAAACCATCTTTCTCCCGGTTCTGACCAATTCAATGGAGTTCTGCACCTACGGCCATACAATGCCTCAAACGGTGCCATTTTGATACTCTCTTGATAACTATTATTATAGGAGAATTCTGCTAAAGGTAACCACTCGTCCCAAGTGTCTGAATAATTAAGTGCACATGACCTTAACATGTCTTCTAGAATTTGATTGACCCTTTCAGTCTGACCACTTGTTTGTGGATGATAAGCGGTACTATGCAAAAGTTTTGTACCCAGGGACTCATGTAGGTGTCTCCAAAATTTGTTAACAAACTGAGTACCTCTATCTGATACAATGGTCTTTGGTACCCCATGAAGACTCAGGATTCGTGCAATATAAATTCTTGCATAAGTTATAGCAGAATATTCCACCTTAACTGGAATAAAATGAGATGACTTTGTTAGTCGGTCCACAATGACCCAAATTGAATCAAAGCCTCTTGAGGTCTTGGGTAACCCAGTAATGAAATCCATACTGATATCTTCCCATTTCCAGGATGGAATGGGCAAGGGTTGTAACATTCCTGCCGATTTCAGGTGTACTGCCTTCACCTTACAACAAGTGTCACATCTGGCCACATATTTGGCAATCTCAATTTTCATTTTGGTCCACCAGAATTTCTGTTTCAAATCTTGATACATCTTATTACTTCCTGGATGAATAGAAAACCTTGTGCTATGTGCTTCATCAAGAATGAGCTGACGTAACTCTGGAACCTTTGGGACCACTAACCGGTTCTTAAACCACAACACATCTGCATCATCAATACTAAAATCTGTCTGTTGACCCGTTCTAACTTTTTCTTTGATGTGAGCTACTCCGGAATTCTTTCTCTGAGCAGACACAATCTAATCTTTGATTGTTGATTCTACTGTGACATTAGTCAACTGACCTTGTTGAACTATTTCAATATTCAGCTTTTCTAATTCATAACATAAACTATAATCCATTGGTTTCACAGTAATGCAATTGCAATGATTCTTTCTACTGAGTGCATCAGCAACCACATTCGCTTTTCCAGGGTGATAGTGCACTTCTAAATTATAGTCCTTTATTAACTCAAGCCACCTTCTTTGCCTCATATTCAACTCTGACTGAGTAAAGATATACTTTAAGCTCTTGTGATCTGTATACATGTGGCAAGTATTACCTAACAAGTAATGACGCCAAATTTTCAATGCATGAACCACAGCTGCTAGTTCAAGATCATGTGTCGGATAATGTTCTTCATGACGCTTCAACTGTCTCGAGGCATAAGCAATGACTCTGCCTTCTTGCGTCAATACACAACCAAGGCCAATACCCGAGGCATCACAGTAAACATCAAATGGCTTTTCTATATCTGGTTGTGCCAAAACTAGAGCAGTTGTCAATGACTTCTTTAAAATTCTAAAAGCTTTCTCACATTCTGGAGACCATATGAACTTAGTTTGATTCTTCAACAACTCTGTGATTGGCTTGGCTACCTTTGAAAAGTCAGGTATGAATCGACGGTAATAACCCGCCATTCCCAGAAAACTTCGGACTTCATGAACTGAGATTGGTGGTTTCCAATTCAGAATATCTTCCACCTTGCCAGGATCTACTGCTACTCCTTCGGCTGACAACACATGTCCTAAGAATTGCACTTCTCTTAACCAAAACTCACATTTACTGAACTTGGCATACAGTTGGTGATCTCTCAGACGATTCAGAACAACTCTGAGATGCTCAACATGTTCTTCTTCACTTTTGGAGTATACCAGAATATCATCAATAAACACAACCACAAATTTGTCAAGCTCCGGCATGAAAACTGAGTTCATCAGATACATGAAATGTGCCGGTGCATTGGTGAGACCAAAAGACATAACTAGGTACTCATACAGTCCATATCTGGTAGTGAATGCAGTCTTTGGGATATCTTCAGGTCGAATCTTGATTTGATGGTACCCTGACCGAAGATCGATCTTTGAAAATACCTTTGCCCCCGCAAGCTGATCAAAGAGTAGATCAATGCGAGGCAACGGATATTTATTCTTAATGGTTACTTCATTCAGCGGTCGATAGTCAACACACATCCTTAAAGTCTGATCTTTCTTCTTGACAAAAAGAGCTGGACATCCCCAAGGTGAGGAACTGGGTCTGATAAAACCTTTGTCACGTAACTCTTGTAATTGATCCTTAAGTTCTGCCAATTCATTGGGTGGCATTCTATAAGCTCTCCGGGATATTGGGGCAGTACCCGGTTTTAGCTCAATCACAAATTCTACATCTCTGTCTGGTGGCAGACCTGGTAGATCATCTGGAAACACATCTGGAAATTCATAGACTACTGGTATATCACAAATCTCCTGTACTGAAGTTGCACATATCCTTTCAACTGTTCTCTTTGGGATAGGAAGTTGGATAAGAAGATGAGATTTATTATCTGGCAGGTTCAACCTTATAGTTCTATGCAGTGCATCTATAAGGGCTCCTCTTTGGTACATCCAATTCATACCCAAGATTACATCTATATCCTGTTTCTGTAATATTATCATTGAGGTAGGAAATATATGCCCACCTAACTCTATAGGTACGCCACGTACCATCTCCTTAGTACAAGTCGTCCCCCGGGCGACTGGATAAAGAAATCTTCTTGTGTTCCCATAATTGGAATGTCATGCTTAACAACAAAGGTGCGATTTATGAATGTATGCGATGCACCTGAATCAAATAACAGTACTGCTGGATGATTAGCAACAGGGAACATACCCATCATAACAGGTTCTCCCTCTGGGATTACACTTGCTTGAGTGTAGAACACACGTCCGGTCTTCTTCTTCTCACCCTTACCCTTCTGAACATTCAGGTTATTATTCTTGCTCTGAGGTTGTTGCTGTTGCGGTACGGGAGCTCTGGGATAACTGGGATTGTACTGCCTTGGATACGGGCAGTCCTTGGAAAAGTGGCATGGCTTTCCACAATTGTAACAGGGAAAGTTATGGGTTACTGGAGTCTGGTTTCGAATACCAGGGGCATTCGGCTGCTGTGGATACTGCGGAATTGCGGCAGGATGGAAAAACATTTGCGGCTGAGCTTGGTATTGCGGTGGACGATAAGTTGGGCGGAAATGGTTCTGAGGGTGATAAACAAACCTCTGGCACTTTTTAATGCCACCAGATGGGCTAGAAAACACTGGCTTCTTTTTCTTCGACTCTTTATGCAGTCGGGACTTCTCTTCTGACGCAATAGCCACATTGACTATCTCATGGTAAGTGGCATTATAGCAGGTGACCAATGCTTCCTGGATTCTGGTACTCAAACCTCTCATGAAACAACTCTTCTTCTTTGCATCGGTGTTCACATATTCCGCTGCATACTGGGACAGATGATTGAATTTGCCCACATACTGTAGAACTGTCTGGTTCCCTTGCTTCAGCGAGAGAAACTCTTCTAACTTCATGGCCATAACACCATCTGGGATATAATGTGCTCTGAAGGCTTCACGAAACTCCTGCCAAGTGATATGGTGGCCAGCAGGCCGTGCGGCGACCAGATTCGCCCACCACGCCCCTGCGGCACCTCTAAGCTGATGTGCTGCAAACACGGGCTTCTGATGCTCCGTGCACTGTAAAAGTTCAAACTTCTGCTCCATGGTACGGAGCCAGTCATCCGCCTCTAGCGGCTCATCTGCCTTTGAGAACACTGGTGGACGGGTATCGGTGAAATCCACATAAGTGGTTTCCCCTCCATTGTTACGGCCTCGACGGCCCTGATTTCCATTCTGATTCTGATTCTGAGCCAACAAGGTAGTGGCATTAACCAGTGCGGCAATAGCTTCTGCCAAGGTGGATGGAAACGGTGGGGGATTCAGAGGATTGTCCCTTTCTTGGGAAGTTCCAGTACCGTCCATCTGTTGTACACAAACTATATTTATTTACATTGCTTTATTGAATTAAAAAGCAGTTAGTATAGTACTTGTATACACACACAACTTATCTTACATTATTTCATTACAAACTTGCTCTCAAGCAAGAAACTACCCACTAAGGTTCTTAGAAAGCAGGAAAGACTACTATATTACACAACCATCCATGTCGACACTTCACTCCTCATCATCATCGCTGATCACGATCACTCCATCCTCATTCTCTAGAGCACTTGCACCAGTGACATGACTCGCATCATCCCCACTTTCCATCATGGGTTCATCTTCTTCTGGATCTTCTTCCTCATTGTCCTCTCCATCAGGAACAATCACGGCACCGACATCATCTTCTACTACCTAGGGCTGATGATTGGGATTCATCAGATCATTTAGCCTATGAACTTCCTCATGCAGAACTGTGTTGTACTGCTCTAGGTGTGTCACATAAAGCTCCAACTCACGAACACGAGCCCTGACTTCTGTCTCCTTTTCCAAAGACTCCTTCTGGAACTGTTTCCAAAAACGCATGTTGCGCTTCAGTCGCTCCACTTCTGATGTAAGCCTTGCAACCTCTGATTCCGAATCCGGGTTCGGATTACGGCTGCTGCTTGCTCCATCACCTCTGGTGGCCAACTGATGACGCGGCACTCCTTGCGGACCTGTTTTCTTGCGAGGAGTCGTCTTCACACGTGCCATCCTATAGCAAGATAGAATTAGGACGATAAGAACAGATAGGGGGATCTGAAGGTTAGCATGAATAGGATTTGAACCTTACTTAACCCAAACAACTTTAAAAGGGAAGGTAGCTTAAGCAGGTTAATTAAACATGATGCATGCATCGCACTTATGATCTAACAGAAAGATTTAAGTAACACATGCAATCTTTATAACATAGGGCACTATACATGATACTTCACTACGAAGCTCTCAAATATGAGCTAAGGAAAACTATAGAATAGATTAAGATAAGCAAAAGCAATTTGGACCCAAAATATCAGTATTAAGTTTGTTTGACCCAAATCATTTTGAAGTTTTGCAAGGTAATACTACAATAACCCGAGTGATTATGCTCTGATACCAGCTGTCACAGAACCTCCTAATTATGATGGCCCACAAGTACCCGTCATTGCCATAATGACCTCTGATGACCGTACTTATGTTCACCATAACTTAAAAGGCCTGCTTTCCTCCGAACAGGATCCAATCACAGGAGTATTACAATATTACAACAGTTTATTCAAAATATTCAACAGAGTAACGTAGCGGAAGTCTTACAATAATATAGGTTTACAAACTAGTTTTCAAACTTCAAACCTTATGTAACATTATTACAAACCAGTAGTAGAGAAGTATCGGTATTAACTTTATTACAACACACAAGCGAGATGCCTTGCCCAAAGGCCACACAATCTACTCGTCGTCGCTTTCTTCAACCACGACGGTCATGCAACAAGGCTTGAAGCAGACTTGTTCATGAACCGCACCTGCAACAAGGGGTTAACAAACCCTGAGTACTTGAGGGTACTCAACAAGACTTACCCGACTAAGACAAAGACTCCAAGGGCATGCTAGCTTTAGGGAATCAAGGTACGGGTATTCCAGAGTCAAATTTTCTTTTGCAGAAAAGCTTACCAAAGTAAGTCCTTACCTTCAATATTTTACTTTTACCATTGATGGTTCATTAACCAATTCTAAGTGATCCTAATCTAGATCAAAGTAATTATCATCAAAACCTTTCTCATTCTTTCTCTCAATTCCAGTTCTTAACTACGATGCAAATCAGGTGATCAAGTCTCCATGACCGAGGAGCAACGACGATTCGAACCGATTATACCCAGCTGGGGATCCCTAACCTCACGACATATGTAGAACCGAATCTTACATATATCAACCCTCATTTAGATCTCCCAAAACCAGAACGTGTCCATCGCCACCCGAGAGTACAGTACTCCTCGAACCCGACCAAATTCTAGCCCCGAGGGTACACGCTACTCTCGCCATCTCTCCACTCCTAGTGCGAGGTTAGACGTTCTCGTAATGGAATCACCAACATTTTGGGCTTACCCAAGGCATGAAGCTAGTTGCAAAGTCTTGAACACAACAGACTTACAACGAACGGACCTTAACTGACAAGACGGAAACACTACATTGAGACTCCTTTCCCAATGCATGTTAGCAGTGGCCAAACCACCCGCCCGATCTTTCAAGTTCATTCTCATATTTCAATATTCATTCAATATGCCGTCATGGCTATATAAACATTGCATTTAAAAGCTTAACTTCTAAGCATAGCGAAGCATACTACGCATTTTCCGTAAAACAGGTATCAAGGTTGATATCACAATAATCAAGGATGATAATGCAGCAATTGGGTTATCACTCAACTCCTAATTACTTAATGCAGTAAACCATATTATAAATAATAAAACATTTGAAAAATTCAAGGTAGGGTTTAAATGCACTGGGGCTTGCCTTGCTCGGACACGACGATTGACTCAGACCCGAGAACTCCAACGTCAGGTCCGAAACCCACCGACGATCGCTCTTCTCCGGAAACTGGCTCGACGGCTTCGACTTCTTCGAAAGCGGAGACTACACGAACACATAACATGCTTTAACATGATGCTCGATGATAAACATGATGTTTGATGATAACATGCTACGAGTTACGACTGGAGTACAACTTCCCTTCACAGTACAGTCGCAAACTGAACACCTACTAACTAGTAGCGACGATTTCCAGCGATACCAGCTTTTAACCTAACAAGTTACTAACGAGCTCAATCATGAAATTAAGGTGCCAGAGATCACCAAAGGGTAGTGACCTAAGGACATCACTCAATCAAAAGGCACACAACACTTAAAGTTCTTAAATTAACATTTATTTATTATTTAAATAATTAGGACATAATTAGAAGTTAATCAAATTTTACCTAATCAAGCTCAAACTTTTTCTATGGATTAAGAATGATTTATAACAGTGTCATAATAAATTTCATCATTTTTGGATTAATAAATTAATTATTAAAATTCATGGAAGTTGCATTTAATCTTTATTAGAACTAATTAATTCTACTGCACAAAGTACTCAAATTCATGATTTAACATTTTTTCTAGATAGTTTATACATTGAGAAGCCTACACAAAAATTTTCATAAATTTTGAAACTCTACACAATTTTTAAAGAAATAAACAAATAACTAAACTATTCATTTATTTGAAAAAGAAAACCAAAAACGAAATCGGGCCGATTCTTCCTTTCTCCCGCGGTCCGGCCCAGCTGGTCGGCCCGCTCGCGCGCGCCCGCGCCCGCACGCGCTCGGCCCAGCCGCTCGGCCCAGCAGGCGGCCTGCCTCACGCGCGCGTGTCTGCCTCTCCCTCTCTCTCTGACAGCGCGGTCCCACTTGTCATCGCCTTCCTCCCGCTCGCCCGCTCGCTCCCGCGTGCCCGCGCTCTCTCCCGCGGTGGCTAGCCGGTGACCGATGCCTCGGTCGACAAACCGACTCCACCATCACCATCTACACTACCCCACGGTTCCATTTTGCTACTAAACACCATGGCTCGAGCTCCGGCGACAGCTCACCGACGACGGTGGCGGCTCGACGGCCACGGTGACCGGTGACTCGATGGTACAACGCGGTAGCGATTAAAGCGAGTGGTCAGGGAGTATCAGGGGCGCACCACGATCACGAAGGAGTGATCGGTTGAAGCTGAGAGGCTCTGGAGGCGGCTGGCCACGGTGGCGGGGTTCAACCGGGACGACGGCGACCCGAGGTGGAAGACGACGGTTCCCCGGCGATCCTGAGCGGTAGCATCTACACCAAGAGGCGCAACAGGTTCGCAAGGTGATGGCGGAATGGTTGGCGAGATGGAGATGGATGCGGTGGAGCAGGAAGGGCGAATTTGGCCGGAGAAATGAGGACGGTGGCGGCGGCGATGGTGAAACCGGAAAACGTCACTATGACCTCGACGTATTTATAGACGACGGTCGCGGCTACAGAGCTGCACTGCTCGCGTCGTCGCGCTGGCGTTCTCGACCGCGCGCGAAGGCCGTGGAAGCTGGCCGAAGCCGTCCGGCGTCTCGCCGGCGCCCATGCCGCGCGGTGGCCGGCGGTGATTCGTCGGTGCACTGTAGCTGCCCCCCCAAATTTTGAATTTTCAAACTATTTTTCTAAAATTACTCTCAAATTCATGTAACAACTTGAAAAACTTCCAATCTATGAAATCTTCAGAATTTCAAGCTCTACAAGTTTTGTATTGAACACTTTTTCAAATTCTTACTGGATTTTGAAATTTGAGTTTAAATTCAAAAGGGAACACATTTTTCAGATTTGGTAATTTAGAAATTACTTTTGATTTTATATTGAAACTTCAAAATATCCAAACATCAAAGTTGTATATCTTGACCAGACCTACAACTTTGCTGTTCAAAACTTTTTCAAATTCTGCCTCCATTTTGAAATCTTAGTTTGGGGACAAAAATAAGTTAAATCTGAAATTTGTTTATTTTCAAAATTGCTCCACATTTTACACTTAAACTTTGAAAACTCAAAACACCAAAGTTGTAGCCCTTGAAAAGTTCTACAAACTTGGTTTTGAACTTTTTCCCAAATTTTGCTTAGATTTTGAATTATTTCAAAAGGGGTAAAACAGGATTTTGAAATTTAGGGTTTTCGGAGGAATTTTAAATTGGAATTTGTTGCTACTTTGATTTGTGATTACTTAGCGATCAAAACCTCACCCAAGGGCATCATTTGGACCAACATGACATGGTTGACTAAATGCCACTCTTGGTTGACCAATTAGCTTTTAAAATTCTTTTACATTTTCCCCCAATTTTGAATTCGAATTCGAATCGAAAAACTCGTGACAAGTTTTGGGACTCCAATTCAAACTCAAATTTGGAGTTTCATTTTAGAGGTTGTACTTGAGCTCATACCCTACACTTGACACTAGTGTGCAACACAGTCGCACACCTCAAATTACGCAGGGCATGGACTAAGCATTTGCGGTGGCATTAAAAATTAGGGTTTTCGGGTTCGGAGCACACCACTGAGAAACACATTCAACCTAGATAAGTAAACTTGTTTTAGTTGATGCATAACAAGGTTAACCTAACAGGGATGCTTTGCAATGCATTATGATGACATGGCAGATTAATTAGCACTATAACACCCGGGGTGTTACACAACGCACGGGCATATTTACTAGTAATAATAAAGAGGCAAAGTTTTAGGTGTTTTTTTTTTCGTCCATCCATTTTTTTTGTCCGTCTTCCTCTAACATGTGCTAATACGAGCTAGAATAGCTCTTATCTAGCGCGATACAGAGTCTATTTCCAAAACGTATTGAATCGTGTATATAACCCGGACTCATAAGCCGGAAGTCCTATTTTTTCCTCAGTCCAGCATCGAGTCCAATTTTGGTTTGAACTATTTGTGCAATGCGTACAAATCCCATGCTACTTATGCAAGAATTCTTGTTTTTTCTCTCGCGTCCAGCAGTCCAGTTTTGCTTTCCATATAAACATAAGCCGTCTAATAAACATTGAAAAAATCCTATCCTAACAAGACTCGAACACGAACACAGGACATCACGGTAGAGTATTAACTCCCTCAGTGCTTGCCAGCCCACGTGATGTAGCAACTTTAGGACTTGTTTAGTTTCCAAATTCAACCCCAAATTTCACTATGCAAAAAGAAGATTCCTATCACATTAAAATGTCGTCACATGCATGGAGTACTAAATGTAGATGAAATTAAAAACTAATTGTACAATTTTATTGTACTTTGCGAGACGAACATTTTGAGTCTAATTAGTCAAAATTTAGATAATTTTTATCAAATACAAACGAATTGGTACAGTACGCATTTAATGCGCACTGTACCAATTCGGTGCTACCAATTCCGGAACTGAACACGGACTTAATCGAGTGGTGTGATCCAAAAGTTGAATAGACTATGAATATCTACATGAGACCAATAAAGTGGCGAGTTGGCTTGGTCACGTAAAAAGAAGTTGTGTTTACTAATGCTGAGTTATACTGTAGCATGATAATTCATATCCATATAGATTTCACTTGTTGCGGACATATTTTCTCAATAATATATATTATATAATTTTAAATATTAAATCTTTTCTTTCGATACACTTTTTTACTTCTCAAGAGTACCCTCACGTCTGGTGTCCATGACAAGTACTCAAAAAGCGTGCTTATATAAGTTAGAACAAATCAATAACTCGTGTTGGTGTCTAGCAAAGATACGGACTCTGACTTTAACATGTATTCCGTTGTAACGTACGGACACGTGAAAAACAAAGTAAAAAAAGAACAACAATATAGCCCTTTGAACCATTAGCATTTCCTAAAAAAGAAGCGTCCATACTTCACACCATTATTGCATTTCTAATTCAAAACAAAACCATCAATCATATTTGGTCCTTCTTCGGTTCATGGATCAAACCTAAACAAAGATCTTGAGCGGTTTGTTATCCAGATCCGTATAAATAAATGTACTTGCAAACTATATGTATGTACCAGTGCAATTTTTATGGAGGGACACCACATGAAAAGCCGAGATAGATCTCCCTCGTAATCGTCTACGGATAAACTAATCCTTAACATGTTGGCAACAAACTCCTAGCTGACTTATATGAAAGATTAGAATTACAATGTGGGGAGAAACAAAGAGAGCATTTCCTGTTCTTCTTTTTTTAATAACTTTATTTCTCCCGTTGTAACGCACATACATGTTTGCTAGTGAAGTAATAAGATCTTAAAATTAAGCTTGAGTTCCAAGGGTTAAGATATTTTGCTTCCTCGATTCTTTGTTCGTCACGCTGACAACTTTACTTTGTGCTGCATTTTTTGTAATGACGAGAAATGAAACGGTACGCTCTCGCGGCTCGACGGTTCGTCGAAGGGCACGTCGAGTGAGACGGTGAGGGTCAGAGAAGGAAGCATGACATCCTTTGGATTGCAACAGAGAGGAATACAAGTATAGAACTCCCTCATATCAGATCGCTGCCGCCAAAGCTTTCTCTCCATCGCAATCGCAAGCTACCCAGCTACCGATTGTTGTCATCTACTGCTCTGCTTCACACAATCGGTTAGCCGCAGACAGGTTTTCCCTGTACTTACGATTTACTTGAGCTCTACTCACTCCGTTTCTTTTTCAAGTATCAACTTTCAACAAATATATACATAAAATATTAATATTACGCTATATGATTACAGTGGCGGAGCCAGGATTTTTAGGGAGCCTGGGCGAGACGCAATGTAATACTAACGATCCGTTTGGCTGGACTCTGACTCCTCATGTAGAGTAGTTTTTTTAAGCTAAAGCCGTTTTAGAAAACATTTGGGAAAAACAACTCCAGTGACAGATTTGTAATAATTTGTGTAAGGTTTGTGAGGAAGAAACGAGAGAAGCCTCATTTTTGTGGCTCTGATTTATCTATAAAAAAATAGCTCCAGCTCCTCCGCTTCCTTGCAAGGAGCCATTTTTAGATGACCATTTAGCATGGCTCCTTACAAGGATCCGCGAGAAGCCGGAGCCGAAACCCTGTCAAAGAGTCTAACACATAATGAAGCATTGTATATGAAAGCAAAATTAGAGAACCATAACAATTTTAAGCTAATCCATCTCCCAGTACAGCTCCTGGCTAGTGTAATGGGTCCTAACGTCTACTACTAACTACCGCCTACAGAGCTCTGCAGAGTAACATAAAGTTTGTAGTGAACTTGTGGACCAATTAGCAAAGCAATCTGCATTAAAAAAACAAGAAGAAGTAGAAGCAATCTGTTTCATGTGCACCGTACTGGCCTAAACGTGTTCACCCAGCTGAGCCCGGCCACCGGCCCAAGGTGGCCGGGCCTTGGCTCAGCCAGTGCATGATTAATATTGTTAAATAGATTATTAAATTTATTTTCATAATAAAATTATTAGAAGGCGGAGAGAGTACTGGCTTGCTCGTCGCAGTTATGTACTTGCTGTGTTATTTAGTCGTTTATTAAGCCCGTGTTCGGCTGTCCTTAGCCGGCTGGCTGGGCTGATGCTGGCTGGGCCAGCCGTTCGGCAGCCCACGAGAAGCCGTTCGGCAGGGCAGCGATCCGTTAGGGTATGTAACTCCGGATCGGCTTCTTCCACCGGCTGCCCCCCTCATTTCATCCCCTCCCGCTAGGTTCCTTCCTCTACCGCCGCACAACGCCGCGCCGAACACGCTCGCCTGGACCTCGCCCTCCCCTCCTCTCTACCTCCGCCGCCATATGTTGATGTGTCTTGAGTTGTGTCCGGTTGCAGTTTTTCTTGTGTAATGAGACTTGTTCGTTTTAAATTTATCTGTAATGAGTTGAGTCGGTCATGTATTGTGTGAAACTATTTGTTCATGTGTGCAGCGTTGAGCCAGCACGCTGTGTTGTAATAATTATGGGAACTGCTGTCATTATGTTAGTCGTAATAATTATTTCTCCGTATTTCTCGATCACCTGTTGCCTTGTTTTTCCAGTGTACACAGAAGGACAGCAGTAGGAAATCGAGCTTCTACAGACTGCAGGGATGCTGCTACTGAAGTGGTGAGGTGATTTTACTATGTGTGGTAATGCTACGTTCGAAAAAACTGGTTTCTGCCTGTTGCAATTTTTTACTCCACTGTCAGCTTTGCTAATCTGGCTCGTCAGCAACAAGTGGTGAAGGTAGTAATATGCTACTTTACTGTCCATGTATATACCTTTTTTTGATTCATGGCGTTCCTCTAATTGTTGTTGGTTTTGTGATTACTTGGTTTTCCAAGGATGAGCGTGAGCATGAGCGGGAGCAGCGACGACAGCAGCAGTGGCAGTGCGGTGACTTCGCATCGGAACACATGACTAGAGGTTGCCCAACTGTCGCTGGAGTTAGCAGCCCAACTAGCATCGTCATCAGCATCATCTGCCTCACGGTCAGTCCCTCCCTACATGACACCGCTGCCACCAGGTTTAGAGGAGCTGCAAGGCCTGCAATGGGTTCAAACCGTGCTGCGCAATGAGTCGCACTGTTATGACCTGTTTCGTATGCCGCCTGCTGCATTCCAATGCTTGCATGACACATTATTTGAGAGGCATGGGCTAGTTAGTACACGAGAGTGCAACTCATTGGAATGTCTTGGCATGTATCTGTGGACGGTTGGGCATGGGATGCATTATAGGGACACAAGGCTACGATTTGGTAGGTCACTAGACACTGTGAGTAGGAAGTTTCGTCTAGCCAACGACGCCATGTACTCATTCGCACAAGACGTGATTTGTCCCACTGGAGCGTACAGCAATGCAAGGCATCCCAGACTGAACCGTTACATGCCTTATCTTGATGGTTGTGTTGGCGCTATAGATGGTGTTCATGTCCCAGTCGTAGTAGCTAGGGAGGTGCATGATGAGTGGATAAACAGGAAGGGCTTCACTAGTCAAAATGTTTTGGCAATTTGCGACCACGACGAGCGGTTCATCTATGTGGGGGCTGGGATGAAGGGGGCATGCCATGATATGGCCGTTCTCAAGGAATGTGAGCAGCGACATGGCTTCCCACACCCACCAGAAGGTATGTAGTGAATTGAAACTGAATCACGATTCTTGAAAATATATAAATGCCATATGTGACGATAGATGCATGAACTTTTGCCTGTGGTATGTGCATTGTGCAGGAAAGTTTTATGTTGCGGACGCAGGTTACAAACTGGACGACAAGTATTTAACTCCTTTTCGAAAGGAAAGGTACCACTTGAGGGTGTTTGAGAGAAGCGTGCCGCAGGGTATGAAGGAAACATATAATTTCCACCATGCCAGAATCAGGAATGTGATTGAGAGGTGTTTTGGCCAGCTGAAGGAGAAGTGGAAGATCCTGCTGCTAGTTCCTGAATATGATATAGAGACACAGTCAAGGGTGATAGTTTCTTGTTTTGGCCTGCACAATTTCGTGAAAGATTTCAACAGATGGGTCCATCGAAGGCCACTGCAGGTGCCCAATGCGCAGCCGCTATCTGATGAATGGATTCAGCTGAATGCGGGATCTGAAATGAAGGCTGTGCGTAACGCCATTGCTATTGGCGTGTGGAGTGTGTATGCTCCAGGTAAGGGACATATTGGTTCCATTGCGTTCAATCTTTACGGATGTTAGTTGCGTTGTTTCTAACATGACATGTTTTGTGCAGCTGATGGTAGAGTTGATTAATGTGAAGTGGTGGTGTTGATGAAGCCTTTTGGTCATCGGGGATGGAATTTGAGTGAGATCATCTACAAATTTTAAATAGACTGCATGGGGACTGGTGTACCATCTTCGACGGCCATATGTGGCATATTTAAGACTTAACATATAATTTGATTATAATGTGGGCTAATGAACTTGGGTAATGTGTTGTAATGTTGTTTTTAGAGTGACATGTAGTGCATCTGTGATTTTGTAGTTGCCGGCAAAAATCCCAGTTTGGTTCCTCCTGGCGCCTTCAATTTGTAATGAAGTTTGTATTTGAATATTTGAATATGTGGTGGCTGGCTGTCTTGGCTGGCTGGCTGGAGGATCACTGTTCTGGCTGGTCAGCATAAGCCGTTGCACAGTGCATTGCAGGGCAGCCGAACACGGCGTAAGTTATATATATAATCTCCGAACCTTGACCACTCGATTCGTAGAATCGGCAGTACTGGCACATGTAACTAGTCAAATTTCGGTGCTCTCGAGTTGCTTAATTGTATACTATATATATTTATATAATTGAAGATGAGACAACGGTTTAACGGTTTACCTCCCCTCGTTTCTGGCTTGGTTCTGAGCATTGGGGCACTCGCCGCCTTCTTCGGCCAAAATCCATGTGCTCGTAGCACGCACTAGGTATTAGAAACTGACATTAAGTTCCTCATTAAAACTGATCTATAAGTACAGTAAGAACAGCTTTATTAGCGTTTATTCTCCTAGCAAGATGCGAAGAAAGCCATGCCATCAAACTACATGCTAACAAATTTTGCTCCTTGCACCTTCTTACAAGCATTAGAACTCTCTAATGGTCTTATAGCAAGCTAGTTAATGTTTTTGCTGATGTAAAGTAGTGGAGGAGATAAGAGATGAGAGTTTGGCTCTCATATAAGCACCAAACTGTGTGCACGAAGGTTTATGTAGCGGTGGGCCCAAATAGCAAGTGCTTGTGAGGAGGTATGAAAGAGAACATGAGACATGATACCACATAACAAACAAAAAGCTTTTTTGTAGGCACATAGAAGACAACTATCATACAATTTGGCTCTTTTATAACTTAATTTATAGCTCCTTTTATTATTGGCATTGCTCTACTACATTTTTATATTTACCTCTCATTCTTGTTATCTATGCACCATATATTTTTCTATTCCACTTAATTTTCGTACCCAAAATTAAAAACGACAAATAATATGTTAGGATGCAGTACACTACAGAGACTTTTTTTTGGAGAAGGACTACAGAGAGAATTGGAGCCATACTCCCTCTTCCTAAATATATGTCGTTTTCGTCTCTTGATAAATAACTTTGACTAAATAAATATTAAAAAATATTAATACTTATGATACATAATTAGTATTATTGGAAAGATCTTTGAATCTAGTTTTTTAATAAATTTATTTAGAGATACAAATGTTGTACATATTTTTTATAAATTGAGTCAAGTTTGTGGCACACACACCAACAACAACAGAGTTATTAGGTTAGTCTCAGTGGGACTTTATGTCACAGTTTATAACACATTCAAATTTTAGAAACAGTGTAAAAAAGTTTTATCCCTATAAAACTCTCTCTGCTCCTATGAAACTCTTATCATCTCTCTTTATTAAAATAATATCATATCAGCGTAATTAATACCCATAAAACTCTGATAAAAGTCTATTGAGACTGGCCTTGGCATCTAGCGGGGAGGAAAGGATCTTGCCTAGCGACGACGAAACCGTAGTAGCACGTCATTGGTCTGCAACAGACGCACCCGTGGAGCCCAACTGGCAACTGCCCAAGGCCTCTGGCCGGCCGCGGCGCGCGTGGCCCCTGGAGAATCCAACGGCCGGTGACGTTGGGCCCGCCCACCAGATCTGCGCGTAGCCCATGGATCCTCCAACTCTATGGGCGCCCAACAAACCGCATCGCGTCCCTCTCACGCCTGCCTGCACCTGCACCGCACGCACCCAGATCCGAACAAAGGCAGTGTTTAGATCCTTCGAACTTCCAAAAATTTTACAAGATTCACCGTCACATCGAATCTTTAGACGTATGCATGGAGTATTAAGTGTAGGTAAAAAAAATAACTAATTACACAGTTTGTCTGTAAATGTCGAGACGAATCTTTTGAGCCTAGTTAGTTCATGATTGAATAAATTTTACCAAATAACAACGAAAAGTGCTATAAAAATTTTACACCAACTTTTACACCATCTAAACACTACCAAAGCTGCTGAGTGCTGACCGCCGTGGGGAGCAGTGAAGGGCTACCTCCCGGAGGCCGGAGCCCACAGGAAACAGACAAACGGTGTGCCCGCGTCGTCTGCACCGCAACATTTCACAAACAGAACGGCACATTACTGGCACCGTACTAGTCTCTGCTTCCATGCTTGGCGCATGACTCCCATGAATATCCCTATCCCTATCCCTATGTGGATTCTTGACTTTTTTTTTGAGTCTTTCTTCTTGAGAATTTTTTTTTTGATAAAAGTACCTGTATTACCAGATAAGGAAAACGTACAAAAACGTGTACAAACACAGGTACATACGGGGAGGATACATGGACACCTGTACCATCGAACTTACACATAGGCCCTTAGCAAAAAAACAAATTGCAGAAAAGTCCCTGGACCTAGTGATTCTCGCCTTCACCAGAAGCTTCCGTCGTCGTCGACCGCCGCCGTCGATTAGTCGCCGATTGCCGCCGTCGAAGAAGAAGCCGCCCTGGCTGGCCCAGATCTGGTGGAGCACCATCGCTATGAAGCTTTGAGAGGAGCCGCAGAAGCCACCCGACGCGGACGCCGGGATGAGGATGACGATGAACGAGCATCGGCCGGGGTCACGCCCCATGCTCCTCCAAACTTGGATCGAAGCTTGACGACGACACGCGTCTTGGGAACACAAGCTCGATCCACTCTCCAACGATCCACTTCGCCCACAGTTGTCGCTGTATCCTTGACGCGGGATGTCACCGCCACCGCCGCCACCAAAGCGCCGGAGTCGGAGGCCACCCAGACTCCTGTACAGAGGCCGGCACAGCCGCACCCCACCTCCACGCACTCGTCGCCGGCGCCGGAGCATCACGCCGCCGAGACGGGGAGAAGTGCGAGAGGACCTTATTCCGTTGTGACGCCGCCATCGCCGCCGTCTCGACGCCGCCGCCACCGGACACCAAAACCTAGACCTACTAGGACCTACTCCTCCGACCGGCGAGAGCGCAGCAGTCTCCGCCACCTCCCCGCGGCCCGAAGGCCAACGGAGGTGAGGGAGACCGTCGGCTCCGCCGGCGGAGACAGCGACTCCTCTTTTCGCCCCCTCCTTCAACTGTAGCAGCACGAGAGCTTTCGAGAGGGAAAAGAGCAGAAGAGCCTTTCTTCTTGAAAATTCTCTTTTTGTCTCACGATATTAAATTTTCAGACGTATACATGAAGTATTAAATATAGATAAAAAATAATTAATTACATAGTTTGGTAGAAAATCGTGACATAAATCTTTTAAGTCTAATTAGTATATGATTGGATATTAATTACTAAATTAAAACAAAAGTGCTAGTAGTCAAACCTAAAAATTTTGGCAGACTAAACGAGGCCTTATTTCTCTAGTGGTGAGTTGACTGCTCGTGCAACCTGGCCGCATATATACGAATAAAAAACTGCAAGCCTGAAGCCTCTCACTCTTGAGTCGCTCCATGACTGTCTCTCTCTATTCCGATTTTTTTTATTCGTGATGAACTGATGCCAGAACATGGGCCTCGGTTAGTTCATGGGTAAAGTTCTTGAGTGTCAGGTCAGGTGTTATATGTGAGTGTTGTATGAGATGTTCGGATATTAATAAAAAAATAAATAATAGAATTTGTCAGTAAACCGCGAGACGAATTTATTAATCCTAATTAATCTGTTATTAGCACGCGTGTGTACCGTAACACTTTATTGTTAAATTATGGACTAATTAGGCTTAAAAGATTCGTCTCGCAAAGTAGTTACCATCTGTGTAATTAGTTATTTTTTTTAGTTTATATTCCACTATAGTGTGTGGAGAGCATACGTATCTAACAACTCGTCAATTCGAGCGTTCCTATCAGTAGAACCATTTCTGTTGAATCCGTGACCTCGGCGTCAAGCTTGTGCACTTTTGAATTTGTGCACTATACGTACTCTAATCCAGCTGCTTCCAATAATGTAAACAAAACATATTGGGATGTGCCCGCGAATGATAGCACACTGAAATGTTTGGGCAGGCGTGTCGGCGACCCATCTCCTCCAGCATTGAGGTCTTCTCTAGATCGTGGGTAGTTAGATTTTTTTTAACCGTAGCACTTTCATTTCTATTTGATAAATATTGTTTAATTATGGGCTAACTAGGCTCAAAAAAATTTGTCTCGTGATTTACAACTAATTTATGTAATAGTTATTTATTTTACTAACATTTAATGTTTCATACATGCGTCCAAAAATTGATGCGATAAATAACGTGTTTGGCTGGTCCAGTGCCAGACTGAAATCGACAGAAAGTTGGTGAGAGACCAGCCCAAACCAGTAGAGCTCTGGACCAGCCGAACTAGACCAAAAGAGAGTGAAAAAACTTTAGAATTCGGAAGGGAAGAGAACAAAGCCTGATTTCGATTTATTGTGGGCGAGGTCCGTGTGTCTCTGTGTGCGCAACACTCCAACCCGCGCATTGAAAGATCATCCTCCCTCCCGCGAGATCCAGCCAATGGGCGACGCGCCCACCGTTCCCACCGGCGGTCTCCGGTCGCCACGGGCCCCCCGCGCAACAGTACTTCCTCCATTTTAAATTAGTATTACGAGAATATCGGAGAGTCAAAGTATCTTAAGTTTGATCAAAATTATAGAGAAAATTACAAAAATTTATAACATTAAATAGATATACTATAAAAATATAATTAATAAAGAATCTAATAATACTTAATTGATATCATAAATATTATTATCTTATCATATAAATTTGGTATAATCAGAGATCTTTATAATTTGAGATAACCGATAGGCCCACCGTTCCCACCGGCGGTCTCCGGTCGCCACGGGCCCCTCGCGCAACAGTAACTGATAGGCCCAGCGTCCCGACACGCACCTCCGCGGGCACGTGCCGGTCCACGCCTGGGCATCTCGCTCCCGATAAGGCAGTGCGGGTGTGGCCACGCCACCAACCTTCCGTATAAATAATTCACTTAACCCCTCGGGATCCCGAAGAATCGCACACTCCGCGCTGCTTCACACTACTACTCCTTTTTCCGTTTCGAGGATCCGGAGCGCTGCGCTTTTGTGCACTCGGTTGGGTTTCTGCTCCTCGTCGTCGTCGGAGGAGCTTCTGTCGTGTCGGTGGCCGGAGTAGGATCTGCAGGGCCGAGATGGTGGTGCATCTGGTGCTGGCTTGAGTTGCCGCCTCGCGAGGTTCGATTGGGTTTTGCTAGGGGAGAGTTGTTGGTACCTGCGGTTAGTATAGGAGCTGAATTGGAAGGAAGCAGTACTGGAGGAAACGATGAGCTTCGGTGCTGTGGACATGGAGGAGGAGAGCGGCGCGGCGGCGGCGGCCGCAGCGGCAGAGGAGATCCGGCGGCTGCCGGCGGAGGTGAACTGGGAGATGCTGGACAAGTCGCGGTTCTTCGTCCTGGGCGCGGCGCTCTTCTCGGGCGTGTCCGCGGCGCTGTACCCGGCCGTGGTGGTCAAGACGCACCTGCAGGTGGCGCCGCCGCCGCAGGCGGCCACGGCGACGGCCGCCGCCATCCTCCGGCGGGACGGCCTGCGCGGGTTCTACCGCGGGTTTGGCGCGTCGCTGGCCGGCACGGTGCCCGCGCGCGCGCTCTACATGGCGGCGCTCGAGGCCACCAAGAGCTCCGTGGGCTCCGCCGCCGTCCGGCTGGGCGTGTCCGAGCCCGCCGCGTCGGCCGCCGCCTCCGCCGCGGCGGGCGTGTCCGCGGCCGTCGCGGCGCAGGTGGTGTGGACCCCCGTGGACGTCGTCAGCCAGCGGCTGATGGTGCAGACCCCCGCGTCCTGCCGCTACCGCGGCGGCGCGGACGCCTTCCGGAAGATCCTCGTCGCTGACGGCGTCCGCGGCCTCTACCGCGGGTTCGGCCTCTCCATCCTCACCTACGCGCCGTCCAACGCGGTGTGGTGGTCGACCTACGCCGTGGCGCAGCGGTGGCTGTGGCGCGCCGTGGGGCCCGAGCGCTCCGAGAGCTGCGCCTCCCTGATGGCCGTGCAGGGCGCGAGCGCGGCCGTGGCCGGGGCCGCCTCGGCGCTGGTGACCATGCCGCTCGACACCGTGAAGACGCGGCTGCAGGTGATGGAGGCCGACGCAGCGGCGCGGCCCACGCTGGCGAGCACCGTGCGCGGGCTGCTCAAGGAGGGCGGCTGGGCGGCGTGCTACCGCGGGCTCGGGCCCAGGTGGGGGTCCATGTCGCTGTCCGCGGCCACCATGGTGACCACCTACGAGTTCCTCAAGCGGCTCTCCGCCAAGGAGGGCTCCTTGGGCTAGATCCTTTCTTCGCCGTCCTTGTTAACCGTAACGATCGTCAAGCGACTCTACCGTATCGCCCGCGCGTGTCCCCGCCGTCCTCGAAGTCGAAGATCGAGGCGATCGATCCATGCAGATGGGGGGTTGGGTTGTTAATTAGGATCCTCTCTTCGCTCTTGTACATATTGCAAAAATTTTGTTGGCTTTTGCTGTGGCCATGCTGCTGCTCCTCCTGCTGCTTCTGACGATGATGATGAAAACTTGTGTGATACATATGAAGAACTTGCGTCGATTTCCCTGTCCACCACAGTACTCCGATGTCTTGCATCTGCCAATGGACATATGTCAGCATTGAATCCTGTTGTTGTTTTGCTAGTAGTGTGTTTTCCAGTGCTGTTCCTCTAGCTGCGTCGTCGTCATGGCGTTGCTTCATGGAATGGAAGACTCGATGTACCGCGCCTTTTCGCTATTTTCTTCGCTTCGTTGTGCGTAGTACCCGGGGAGTGGAGTGGAGCTTGGCCCGGGACAGCGAGGGCGAAGATGTCCTTCCCACCGGGCCTTATCCATCGGCTTGCTGTTGCTGTAGGCTGGTGTACCGCGCCTCGATGAACCTCTCCTTCCGGATTCCCGGAACCTTGGACACGAGAAAGAAAAGAAGGAGGAGCCGGAGACGCGAGAAAAAGTTAGGTCGCACGATAGATCAGTCCACTCCACTCCACTGGTGAAGTGGCGACGGGTTCGAATTCGATTACTTGAGAAGACGGGGTGCTTGACATTGGAGGATTAAAAAAAAAGCTCTAGGACTTTGGTGGGTGATTAAAAAGGCTCTAGAAATTCCCGAGCATGACAGCATGATAGCGAAAGAAATGCGGATATGAACACCTGTATAGATCGGGTGGCAGGTGGTGATGTTTGCTAGGCTGCGTATGATAAGCTGTGCTCCCCGGTTCTCCCACACGCGCCGGCGCTTGTTTGACTCGTCAGGCCTACCCAAATTCACTCCTAAATTCTACTATGCAAAAAGAAGATTCCCCATCACATTAAAATATCGGCACATATATAGAGTACTAAATGTAGATGAAATCAAAAACTAATTGCATAGTTTTGTTGTACTTTGCGAGATGAATATTTTAAGTCTAATTAATCAATATTTGAACAATTATTATCAAATAAAAACAAAATTGCTATTTGCTTCCCAAATTTGGGATCTAAACAAGGCCATAGATCGATCGGAGAAGCCTCGAGAAACCTGGCCGTCGTCTACACTCCCACGACGCGTAAAAGAAGCAGCAACCGCAGATCACCTACTGTTTGGCAATGGTTAGCGTGTCATCAGGATCAGGTTCAGGTCAAGGGCACGGGGGTCTGAGACTTGAGCCTTTAAGAGTGTCATCAGGATCAGGTGCCTTTTCTCGCGTGTGCCGCGGGCCAGCCACAGTCAGCTCCGGTCCTTCCCCTCCGAACCCGGCGGGGTAGGGGCGGCAGGGGGCCGTGGCCCGTGGCGTGGCGCGTCGCTCTCTCTGGCCACAGATCCGGCTCCGTGCGGTTTCGTTGGGCCTGGTCACCGGTATGGTTAAGGTATGGGCGTATGGCCGGCGGTGTGGTGCAGTGAATGATTGGCTTGTTTGTGTCGATGGTTGGATTCTCCTCGTCGCTTTGCCTCGGCTCGATTGATAGGCTACGAACTCTAGTAGGTAACGACGGATCAGTTGTCGCGTGCTCCGAATCAGGAGCCTGGATTTGGCTGGCATCTGGTCCGTCCCTCCTGCCTCTAATGAACTCATCCACAAATGGCCTCGTTGGCATCTTAGGATCTGGATTAGGTGCGGGATGGTTTTTTAATTTGACAAATGTCAGGTCGTCGCATCAGCATTCCTATCTAATTAGACTAATTTTACGACCTTTTTCTAGTGTAAATAAGTCGGTACTGTTTCAGCTTGGTACGATCTACTAAAATTCTAGGATATTCTGGTGAAATACTGAAAACCTTTGCCTTTAACGCTTTCACACCTCCGCTCCCTGGTCCTTAAAAAGGCAGAAGCCACACGCTACGCACGCACGCTTCTTCCAAAGAGAACTGCTCTACGGAGTCGGCAGCTCTCGGTTGTTCGACGTGGCTAGGCGGCTAGCAGAGGAGCAACCTGTAGACGGCAAAGACTATCTTGGTTTGCAGCGCCATCAGGCAACTGACCACGAATGTTGACGCCAGCGACTAGAACAACAAACACTGCAAAACGGCATAAAAAGGGAGCAAAACGAGCCAAGCATCGAGGTCGTTGATTGATGAGTAACCGTCTGCCAATTTCCTCCTGTCTCCTTGGAGCGAAGGGCAAGGCGAGCGGCTAGCCCTAAAGACATGAATAACGAAGCATCTGTCGATGTCACTCATTGAAGGTTTACGGTGACGTGCAGTGAAAACGTGCTAGTCGCGGATCGTGTCAAACATCGCACTTACTGTATATTCCACAGTGCACTTTTTTTTAATGGTTGGAAAATTACGCGGTAATCAAGGCTAAGAATTACTACTTGTGAGTTAGTGTAATAAGTGCGGGAACATGTAAAGTCATTCTTTCGAGTGCCTTGTCCACACGGAAGGTGACCTGGCCGGCGACGGTACCAGACTACAGTTTGACAGTTTCAGTGACCCGGCCACTGCCCCGTTCGGCTGGAATTATAAGCCGGCTAAAAAACACTGTTCGCTAATTTTTTTATGAGAGAAAAATACTGTTTCGGCTAAAAAAAACAAGCTGAATAAGATGGATTATAACCCAGATGAACAGGACGTGTAGAGTGGTGTAGTATCCTCGCCCTGGCGTGTAGGGTGGTGTAGTACGGTACTCCCTTCGTTCCTTATTATACGTCGTTGTTGACGTGCGTGTTATAAATTTAACTTAATTTATAAAAAATATGTGTAATATTTGTATCTCTAAATAAATTAATTAAAAAACTAGATTGATAAGCCTTTTCAACGATACTAATTATATACTATATATATATTAATATTTTTAATATATATTTAATTAAAGTTATTTCTTGAAAGCACCATCTACTCAGACGAAGTACATGTCAGGTCACGACATGACAGATTTGACAGTTACCTCGCGCCTTTCGCTTGCTCTCACGTCACGTCCTCTCTGAGCCTCTCGCCTCATTTTTGGCGCTGTTTAGCAGGCTGTTTTTTTAGCTTCTAAACCGGCAGTGGCTGATTTGCTGTGAGAGAAAAATACTGTTTCACGGTTGATAAACCGTGCCGAACAGGGGGTTTGTCGACTGCTACTGGTACTGTAGTTCCTAATTACTTGTGCATGTAAAAAAAATACAACTCTGCTCCGCAAACTCTTTCGTGGAGTAGCTCTACGAAAAATTAGAGTTTTTAGTGCACCTCTTTAGGTGCTCTCACGCCTCCATTCTTTTTCCTCGAACAGAGTGCGTGGAGCTGAAACTGTTTTGCTAAAAATTATAGAGCAGAGCTGAAAAACGTGAAGTGAACCAGTCCCAAACACGTCCTTAGTACCTTAAGTTTGACCAATTGTAGATAAAAAAATATTTATTTTTATGATAACAAATAAATACTATCTGATTAATTATGAAATATATTTTTATAATAAATTAATTTAAAGATATAACTATGAATATTATTCGCTCAAAATTTGTCATTCTTATCGTCTCTGGAACGGTTAACATGCTAACATTAATGGAACTGTTAGCTTGGCCTGTAGTATTGTCGACTTGTCGTCCATGTTCATTAACTTCTGAGTTCTGATGATAACGTACGCTGTACCAGGTCTGCAGATTATTAGAGTCCTCGCACTCATGGACCTCTATATTCATCCTTTATATGTCCTAGTCAGCAAGATTATCTCCTCTATACTCAATTCTTCCGCACCTATCCATCCTCTATGGTCCTGTTTAGTTGCAAAAAATTTTGCAAAATTTTTCAAGATTCCCCGTCACATCGAATCTTTGAACGCATGCATGAAGCATTAAATATAGATAAAAAATAAAACTAATTACACGGTTTAGACGAAATGGACGAGACAAATCTTTTAAGCCTAATTAGACCATGATCGGACACTAATTGCCAAATAACAACGAAATTTGTACAGTGTCATTTTGCAAAAAAATTTGCAACTAAACCAGCCCTATATCATCCTCTATCCACTTTATCCACTGTGAGAGTCACTTGTCACTTTATCTAAATATATGCATGTGTGATCTAGTTTTGAATAATTTATTGAGACGAATTTAATGATGCAATCGAAATTTAATTTGGATTTTTAGTTTGTGAGATATAGCATTTTTCCTTTGTTTAGCTAGTGGGCCCCGCCACTACCCACTATAGAGTAAATACTATACCACTCTAAATATAGGCCCTGTTCGGCAGGCTGTTTTTTGGCTTATAAGCCGGCTGTGGCTGATTTGCTGTGAGAGAAAACACTGTTTCACGGCTGATAAGCTCAGCCGAACAGGGGGATAGAGTGAGAGAAAAGATAAAGTATCGTTTTAAAGTACCCAGTGCAGCAGCTTTTATTCTATATTCATACTCTATAGCTTTAGAGTATCCTACCCACCGCGGATAGTCCGGAGTACCGCTTTCTCTCTTTCTTCAGCGTGCGTGACACCCTGCCCAACAACTAAGGGTGGGCAAAATACCCGATACTCAATTCCCGAACCCGAATTATCCGAACCCAGACCCGAAGTACCCGAACCCGAATTACCCGATCACAATTTCGGATAGTGATCGTAAAAACCCGAAATTAGTTTGGGTAATTCGGGTAATGTTTCCCGGTACCCGAATTACCCGAAATATCTCAAATATTTGCTCTTCTATTCTTAATATGAAGACATAAGGTAGTTCAATGCCATATAAATATATTATTTGGCATGAATTAATGTAGATTTATGCTAACTTGATAAGTGATTTGTTGGTAATTGATATAAAGACATGATGTGATTTAAATGACTATTGTTTATTGCTTTAAAATGGTACTTGAATTCTTTCAAAATGGTTGGTTTTGTCAATTTCGGGTATATCGGGTAAAACCCGAACCCGAACCCGAACCCGAATTATCGGGTACCCAAAATTTCGGGTAATGTTTTTTCGGAGCAAAAATCAGATAGCAATTTTCAGTACCCGAATTTCTAACTACCCGAATTACCCGACCCGAAATTTTTAGGTAACCCGAATGCCCAGCCTTACCAACAACGACCGCAGGCAAGTTCCTCGCTTCCTCCTCCACTGTTACGGTCTTCATCCCAAGAATAATAGAAGTATTATACTTCCGTTTTAAAAAGCTTTACCATAATTATATATTCTATAAAATTTAATGATACTTATTATAATCATAAATATTCGTATTTCACATATTTCAAAAATAATCTGTTGATTTACCTTTTTTAAGAGGTGAGTATTTTTGTACCTTTTATTTTTTAGAGAAATTTTGTATCTTTTCTTTACGGGCTTGCTAGCGCCCGGATGTCCGGACTCCTGCACATGCAGACCGTTTCCCACATCATTTTGCGCACCCACGCGGGGCCCGCACCATCCTGAACGTTACCAGCATTGAGAAGACGGGGAGGGGGAGGGGGAGGCGGATGCTCAGCCCGACACCAGGAGGAGAAGGAGACACCGAGGCGAGGCAACAAAAAAGCGATGAGGCAGATACAACATCCGCTCTACTTTTGAAACATCCAGATGCAACACTTGCAACATATGTCGATGAAACACTTGAAACATGCATTTGAAACACTTGCAAAAACACCTGAAAAACACTTAAAACCACTGTAAAAATTTACGCAACATCGAAATAAAACAACTGCAACATATGTGTGAAACATGCAACATCGAAAATAAACGCACTTTGCAACATACGTCTGGAAAAACGGATGAAATATTAGGAACAAAAGCTTGCAACATTCGTGTACAACCATTGCAACATATGCAACATACTAGTATACTTACACAACATCCGCATGAAATACTTGCAACATATCTTTGAAATGTCTAAAACACTTCATACATATGCTTGCAACATGCGCTTCTTCTTGTTGTAGTGTCTTCGGCCAATCGCAGGAGACGTTGTCTCAGCAGACAACGACCTTTTTCTGGTGGCGCGGTCACGCCGTGGCCGCGACAGACGAGCGTAGATTGGGGCGCGACGGAGGATCCCACAGCGGTGAGCCGGAGAGGGTGCGGCCCAGTGAGGGATGGCCGTGATAGGCAAGGCGGAGAGGGGCAGCGCGGCGCAGGATAGGGTTGCATGGGGAGATGGCCGCGGCGGCAATGTAGAGTGGGGCGCGCGCGGACGGCAGCACTGCGTAGAAAAAAGCACGCAATAACGCGAGCAAGTCTAGAGATATTTTTGAGAGAGATGGGGAAGACGTATAAAGAGACTGGCTTGTTAGGCCAATATGGTAACGCGCAGTGGCGTCCGGTCGGACGGAAGCCTGCCCCTGAGCATTACCGTTTCTGGTGTGCTGAAACCTGCAAAAGAGGCCAGTTCGGCTGAATCTCATGGAGGCCCATTTTGATCAGCGATAAACTCGTCATGTTGCCCACGGGCCGCGACCCTGGTGAGTACTAGGTCGAAAAAAGTCCATCTTTCCTCCCTCATCTTTTCCAAAAGTTCAGGTTTCCTCCCTCATCTTAAAAACCAGATAAAGGTGATCCCTCAACTATCCAAACCAGGTACTTGACCTCCCTCGCTGGTATGTAGTCTGGTTTCATGCATGCTTGTCGTGGTAATGTTGTTTAGTTTGGATTAGTAGCTAGCTATAGCTGATCAGTTCCATGCGGCTCAGTGCTTATCTTTCTGAATAAGATACAGTAGGTTGAAGTTGTGCGCAAACATGTGATCTATCAACTCCAAAAAAAAATGTAAAATAGTGGAAACCGTGTATATTATTGAGCAGCCGTTGGCACTTGCTTCGGATTCATAAGACATGTGAAATATAAGTGGAAGTAGATAATTGTCATGCAAGGCATAAGTTTGGCATACATAAAAGGTAATCAACGACAATTCTTAAGTTTCGGATACATAATTGTCATAAATGGCATAATTATTTAACTTGGCAAATGGCAAGACACACAAGCACATCACAACTTATGAGACTGCCATGGAGGAAGCATCAGGAGTGGAGCAGTTCCAGATCTCTTTGAAGTAGGCTTGGACTTTGCCGGTTCTTGAGCTGAAACATGAGCAGATGTTTTCACACCAGTTAATTGTACATGCACACTGCAGTTAACATTGGAAATGGGCACTTTTGCTTGCAGGTTCAGTGTAGCTGACCCAGAAGGAATTGTAGATACCCTTGCACGTGCACTTGATTTGATGATGTTTTCTGAGTTTGCTGCCTTTGCCTACATCAGTCACATGATGTTAGAATCAAATTCATATACAAGTTGCATTAGATAAAAAAAGTGACATGTAAGTTAAACACATACCTTCTTTCTGCTATGTGTGCTAGATACATCAGCTGTGGAATTCCTTTTGGTAAAGCTTGTACTACTCTGTTGTGTCTTAGAGAGCACAACAATAGCATTTCGGTTACCTTGTCCTTGTGGGATACCTGTTGGTCCTGCAGGTGTCCGAGATCCTGCTGGTCCTGGCTAGGAGTTCACTACTCCATGTGTGTTGCTTGCTCCCTCTGAGTTCATTGCTCCATGTGTGTTGCCTGCTGGTTGTGTGCTACCTCCTGCATGTGAAGTTCCTGCTCCACTCCTCTGCTCATATGTTGATCTGTTGTGTCCAGGTAAGTGACACTTGCTGCATCTGATAATTGTACCAGTTTTTGGCATTTTAGTGGCCTTTCTCCCTTCTGTTGATTCTCTTTTCCTCTCAGTTTTTGGCCTGTCGGGCATCTTCACATAACCAGGAGCTCTTAGGGGCACCCTATCAGATGGCGGCCAGCTATTCATACCCTCAACTGGGTTTAAGCAATGACTATATGTTTGCTTGAAGTGTTGAACAGAATAACAGTCGACCACATAATCATCTAGGCAGTTGGTCTTGAACAATATACATGAAATTGCATGGCAACAAGAAAGTCCAGACAATTGCCAATACCTACAGGAACAAGTCTTTGACACCAAATCCACTGTTAACCTATTGTCAAAATGCTTAACTTCATATTTGTCTTCTCTATTACAGATAGCATGACAATTTGCAGACTGATTTATGTAGACATTTAATTTTTTATTGATGTTTGGACATATCACAGTTGTCCACTTCTCAGCTTTAGTAAAAGTAGATATTTGCCAACTATCAGACCTAGAAGTATTTGACAACACACATACCCATGGGCAACCTTTTCAGTCACATATGGCCCTCACTCTCTTTGGATCATCCTTAGCAAATCTAATAACCCTTCTCTCCTCCAATCCATGTCTAACTACAGCCTTCTTGAATTGCTTCTTAGAACTAAACTTCATTCCCAACTCAAACTTGACAACAAGATTCTTCTTGTTAAATCTTGGATAAATGATATCTTGCCCTACACCTCCTAACTCATCAACAGACTGTGCATCACTACTGTCAGCATACGGAGTGCAATTTCCATCATTGTCATCTTCCTGCCTACTTTCTGGCCAAGATGGAACACCCTCATATATCACATCATCTAAGCTTGCTGCCTCACCACGCTTCATCTTCTTCTTGAAATCCTTAAATTTCCTAAATATCTGGGCTGCTTCATCATCTTCACCAGAACTGCACGAGTCTCCAGGCATGTACTCACTGTCGGTGTCAGACTTCTCACCTCCATTTGGTTCACTTGGTCTCCCTGTCCCTCTATTTGAATTACTATAATATTGTGTGACAACGGCAAGCTAATCTTCACTGCCACTTTTTCTGACATCCAGTGCTTCCAGATCTTCCTCTTCTGAATTATCTTCAACATCTTCCTCATAATCATTGCCTTCATCTGTTCTATCCTGCTCACATCTAGGACCTAGCTCATGCTTTTCAACATACACCTCTGCAACACCATCAACAATGCAGTCATACATGTATTGGCACGCCTTGTCATCAACCAAAGCTCTTAGGCCAATACTCATTTCTCTCCCTGGAAACAACCAATGCAGCAGTGTCCCTTCTTTGACATCACAATGGTCACGAAGATGACCGAGAACTTCAGATAGTGATAACATGTCTCGATCTATATAGGAAATAGCTTCAGTACCTCCCACATAAAACAATTCATTGCTATTCCTAAAGAACTCTCCATTGAAATGAAAATGCACAGGGAGCCAATACACATCAGCCATTGCTGACCACTTCACGCCTACATGCAAAGATACAGGCTACAAGTTTTTAAACTACTCCAAGATAATTGACCATGCCAAAATATGAATCCATGTTTGGCTCAGCAGTTACCTTCGTCAGCATGCGGAATCAGCCGGAGCTAGCTTCGGATGCATCCGTCAGTGAACAGGGCCGCCGTCGTGCTGCCCGAGCTGAGGAATTAATTTAAGAATAAGCCATGTAACAATACTAATACAGCCATGTAACATCGGATGAAACTAAACACTACCAATCTATTTGAGGTAATTTGTCAGCCCCGTACATACAAAAGTAGTAAAATGATAAAGAAAAATATCAGCAGGTCATGTTGGGCAAGACTCGCGCTCCACCACGCACGCAGCAAATAAGCAAGGCAGCGAACATGATGGACCGGACAGAGCTAAGCATTCATATTCTAGGACTCGCAAAGACGCTGTGATCCCGCGGAATCAAACAATAAACCAAGCACTTCATCGAGGACTAAGGTTCCTTACCGAACGTAGGAGATCCGAACGAAGGCTTAGAAGAGGTAGGAGGTGACGGAGCGGGCAGTCGGCAGCGGCGCAAGGGACGCGGAGGCCTATGCTTCGACGTCCGACACCATGGTGAATAGGGGCGCCGTCGTGCCGCCCGAGCTAGGGTTCCGATTTGGGAGCTGCGAGTGGCAGCGCGAGGTGGGGGAAGGGGATGAAATGAGCCGGGCCGTTTCTCATCCCTGGGGCTGACTTAGCATGGGCCCGTCCGACGTGGCGCCCCACTACCAGACTACATACCAGCCAGGGAGGTCAAGTACCGGGTTTTGTTAGTTGAGGGAGCGCATTTGTCTGGTTTTGAAGATGAGGGAGGAAAACTGAACTTTTGGAAAAGATGAGGGAGGAAAGATGGACTTTTTCCTTCTAGGTCGCTGTAAGTGTTTGGAGAAGCGTCCCTGGGCTGGGCCGATCTCTGGCGGTGCACTGTGCCTCTGCGAACTGGTCCACCTACTGGGCCGCAACACGGAACGTAACCAGCTGCTACGTCTCGGCAATGATTCTTCTGTTTTTTTATTTCCTCTCCAATTCTCCAGACCACTCAGAAACGTTCCAATGTGGAGATGGAAATTCACGAGACACAGGACAATGAGCCGAGCCACACGACGGCGCAGACGCCGCCGACGATCGGCCGGCGACCAGATTGGCATGGAAATGGACATCCGCTGGTGGCGCTGGCCGGCAGGGCCTTTCCCGTCAAACCGGCCCCAAAAGTGCTGTGCCACTGCCATACCACCAAACGTTGCGGGCACATCCCACTGACAAACCGGGCCCACGAGCTGCCGATGCCCATCCATCCGCCAACAACTCCCGTTCCGGAGCATCTCCACCATCTCCCAATAAAACTCCCTCAATAACTTAGTATTGGGGTAGCCCAATATTTACTTTTTGGGTTATTGGGGGAGATGTTTTTGCAGTTCCCCAATATCTCATCCCCAATATGTGATTTTGGCTCATATTGCAAATTCTGGACCATGTTGAAGCAAATTGACTCATGGATATTTTTCACGTCAAAATAAGTTGTTCACGTCAAAATTGACCCATGTTGGAGCAAATTGACCCAAAGATCGAAAATGCAATAACAATTTGTTCAACAATAAAAAAATAAAATTAAACGTACTCACACAAGGATATATCATAAACAAGATATAAAGAGAGATGACATGGCATTGTTTTCAAGTGCAGAATCACCAATGGATGTGTTTGCGCTAAAAAAACAGAGGATTGGGGGAGGTTGCAAGTGCCCCTTTATTTGAGGGGAGATGAGTGTTTTTTAGTGGCCACCAAAAATTGGAGAAGGTATTGGGGCACTGTTGGAGCATGAAAATTGATCTATCTCTCCTAATAATTTTGTTTTATGGGATGAGAGGCTGAATTGGGGATTTGTTGGAGATGCTCTCACGCCGCCTCCTCGCTAGCCGCTACACTATCTACGCCTCCACGGCACCTCCCATGAGATGAGAGCCGCAGCCGCAGCCACATCCACAGCCGCCGCGCTCCTCGCCCCGGGTCTAAAGCTCTGCGCGGGCCGCGCGCGCGTCTCCTGCCCCTACCGCTTCCCACTCCACCGCGTCGCCGCCATGGCCTCCGCCCCCAACTCCTCCTTCCGCCCGGAGGAGGCGCGCTCCCCTCCCGCCCTCGAGCTCCCGACCCCGCCGCTCTCCAAGGTGACGCCCTTCCGGTTCGGATTCCTTAGGGCTTGGCTTCTGGCGCAGGTCGGGGCTTGATCTGGCTAGTTTTCTTCTGTGAGCGCAGTTCAAGGTGGCGCTGTGCCAGCTCTCGGTGTCAGCGGACAAGAGTCGCAACATCGCGCACGCGCGCGCGGCCATCGAGAAGGCGGCCTCCGACGGCGCCAAGCTCGTGCTCCTCCCCGTGAGTCTCTGATAGCAGGCCTTATGCTACCATCGGTTCTTCTGGTATCGATGTCTGGTTGGATTCAAAGCGGAACGGTATTTCGGTTGGTAGTGATCGCGTTGTTGTCTAATCATTTGACGATAGTTCGTGGGTGCGTCCCTTGTCCACCGTATTAGGTACACTCATTGAGGGTTACTGTCGTCCTCTGGCAGAGGTGTGCACCATTGGACATGGGTTAGTGTTCACTGTGCTATTTCCATGAAATGCTACATAACCAAGCTAGCTATTCCCGTGGGCCGATTATTGATGACACCAAGATCGCAAACCTTTTTTTAGCTAAAAGCGTAGAATTCATTATGGAAATGATAGTACAGCAAATTTTCAGGGTTGGGCTGGGCTGTGGTAGCATAAATCCTGGTTCGGGTTTGGACACAACTCAAGTGTTTGAGAACCCAGTAGGTTGTGTGCTGGTCGTTGAACCAAAATTTGTAATAATTGGCCTGATTCTACCCTGGGGTGGATGAAGCCGGATATATTTTATCCATTATCTAAAAAAAAGTGTTTTATTCAACAGCCAGGTCTTTAGGATTAGACATTAGTAAATTTCTCACCTTGTTCATTGTAAATTTGCACATATATGCATATTCTCTTATAAGGCCATGCTTCAGAAATGTTATCTTTGCTTATGTTGCTTCTTGCATTGACCTGCAGCTATTTTTTTTTGCCTGTAGGAGATATGGAATGGTCCGTATTCAAATGACAGCTTTCCAGAGTACGCCGAGGACATTGAAGCTGGCGGAGATGCAGCCCCTTCATTTTCAATGATGTCGGAGGTTGCTCGCAGCTTACAAATCACTCTTGTTGGTGGGTCCATAGCTGAACGTTCTGGCAACAACTTATACAATACATGCTGTGTCTTTGGCTCAGATGGCCAGCTTAAGGGTAAACATAGAAAGGTATGTTCAAACTTCTAGTAGCTGGAGTACAGTTTTCTATTGCTATTTGCTAAGATTAGATTTGATGAGAAGCTATGGTTTACTGTGTAGACTTTATCATGAGAAAATTGTATATACCAAATTAATGTTGTATCCTATCCTCCATCATACCAGCTCCCAACAGTACTTCAATGAGTCCAGCTCCAACATGAGCACTGAACATGCCGCAGTGCTGACAGATGCATATTAGATCATGTCCGTGGCATTTATGCCTTCTTTTACTTTTGAGTGTGATCAATAGAGTAGTAAGTTTGATCACATTGTGGTCGACACTGAAATCCCGGTTCTGATTTGCTTGCTCCCACCATCATATTTATGCCCTCTTTTCCTTTCATTGTGCGCTATGAGTAGTAAGGGGGTGTTTGGTTGGAGGAGTTAAAGTTTAACAAACACTGTAGCACTTTCGTCTTATTTGACAAAAAGTTTCCAATTTTGGACTAATTAGGCTTAATAGATTCGTCTCGTAAATTACTCCTAATATGTGCCGACATGCATGCAATTAGTCTACATTTAGTACTCCATGCATTTAAGAGAACATTGATGTGATGGGAGTTAAACTTTAACTCCTATAAACCAAACAGGCCCTAAGTTTAGTTCATTCCTAGTGCTTTCTGACAATGAAAATTTGTGCACCTGCAGATCCATCTTTTCGACATTGACATTCCAGGAAAGATCACTTTCAAGGAATCGAAGACTCTTACTGCTGGGCAGAGCCCAACTGTTGTAGACACAGGTTTGTCCAATTAATCTGCTGTCTACAGCTAATGAAGCATGTAGGATCAGCGACGAAGCCAGGAATCGACGAAGCCAGGGCTGGCTTCCTCTTCTTCTTCCTCCAGCCCCTCCTTGCCTTCTTCTTCCTCCTCATGGCGGTAGCCCGGGCTCCATGTAAATCATGGCCGTAGGGGGGGCTGGAGCACGGGTAGCCCCCCCGCTGGCTTCGTCGCTGTGTAGGATAAGAGAATATCAGGCCATCCATTTTTTTTAATGCAAGCCTAATATTTGGTTATCCATGTATCTCTAATTTTGAGTTTAGATCATTTGAATTGGGTCTTACAATGTGAGTTTGATGACTGGGATAGTTACATTCAAGCTATAGCTTTCTATATACTATGTTAGTGTTACTTAGTTTTATGATGCCTTTTGTTTGTGTTGCTTAAGTCTTGCTTATATTCTAATGGCATTGTTGATTTCTTTTTCAGATGTCGGGCGCATTGGTATTGGTATATGCTATGACATCCGTTTCCAGGAATTAGCAATGTTGTATGCTGCAAGAGGTACGAGTTGCTCATGTTTGTTTTTCAGTGTAGTGGTCTCTATTAAGTTGTAACTTGATGAAGTAAAGTATTATACTCCCTCCATTCCAAATTATAAGGCATTCCAAGAATCTTAGAGAGTCAAAGCATCTTAAGTTTGACCAAAATTATAGAGAAAATTACAAAAATTTATAACATCAAATAGGTAAAAAAGGGGCAGACCCAGTGCCAGAGGCTCCCACACGAGTGGGGTCTGGGGAAGGGAATAACCGAAGCAAAGTCTTACCCCCGCAGAAATTCTGCAGAGAGACGGCTTTTAACCCAGGATCTGGTGACTCGGTGAGCTAGCACTCACTAACTGCACCAGGCCTGCCCTTCTATAACATCAAATAGGTATATTATGAAAATATAATTAATGAAGAATCTAATGATACTTAATTAGTGTCATTAATATTATTATCTTATCATTATAAATTTGGTCAAACTTGAGATCTTTTGACTCTCCAAGATTCTTGGAATGCCTTAAAATTTAGGATGGAGGAAGTACTTCTTAAAGACGCTGTGGTTTGTGCCGTATTTGGACCATGTCATCTTCTGACCTACTCGACATGTAAAATGGATAGACACATAGTCTCAGATTCTTTTCTGTTTGATTAAATTTTTCAGATTTTCAGTTATACTAACAATTGTGAACACATATTTACAGCTTACTACTACTCTTTTCTGATAATTTGAAAAATATTGAAACTGACGAAACAGACTAAGCTCATTTCACTAACTGCAGGTGCTCATTTGTTGTGCTATCCTGGTGCATTCAACATGACTACTGGACCACTGCACTGGGAGTTGCTGCAAAGGGCGAGGTAATAAATGACTTTGAACCTCAAGTTATGGTAATTATGCAAGGGAAATATAGCAAGATGAACTGCTCGCTACTTTTATTTGTGCTAGTTAGCATATATCTAAAAAAAGTTCAAAACTAATCAAAACCTCGATCAGAACTCCTCATAATTCTTGGGGGGGGGGGGGGGGGGGGGGGGGGGGGGGGGGGGGTAATTTTATATCTGAAATGTCTCCACTACTTTTCTTTCCCCTGTACTAATGACATCATTTCTCCAATGCCAGGGCTGCAGACAATCAGGTATACTGTGCTTCTTTGTGCGCTGGTGTTTCATTTTCCTTGACTTCAACTTTCATTTGGCATTCGTTTTGCCAGTTTTATGCTTTAGAATGTTAATCAACTGTTTGGTGCCAGCTGTTTGTTGCAACTTGCGGTCCAGCTCGAGATACCAGTGCAGGTTATGTTGCTTGGGGACACTCCACTCTTGTTGGACCTGTAAGTTGACCTGAGATCTCCATTTACTGCCCTTTAGTTCTGGCGGTAACCACTACTTATCTAGCTTCCAGACTAAGACTGCACCACCACAAAGCTACTTTTGTTTCTGATAAAACCTCCTGTGGTTTTTTACCAACAATCTGAAAGCTGTACGCTAGTAAAGATATGTCACACCATAACTAACCATTTGCATACTGCTAGTTTGGAGAGGTGATTGCAACAACTGAGCATGAGGAGGTGACTGTAATAGCAGATATTGACTATTCACTGATTGAGCAGAGGAGGTAAGCAGAGTGAAATTCTATGCTTTCCAGTAGTCTTTATATATACCTTTGGTTGAATGGGGTCGCCAAAATCTTCTCCAGGCAATTTCTTCCTCTGCAACACCAACGCCGTGGCGATCTCTATCGGCTGGTAGATGTCCAGAGACTGGGTTCGCAGTAGCGAGCCTGGATTCAGCTGTGAGCCTGTGCAGTTGACTCTGCAGGCTTGCTCGTACTACTTCGTTTACGAGATGCATGTCCATGCCTTGTCTACTGTCTAGAGATCGATCAACATAATGTGTGAAGGTGGAGAGGACGGAGTAAGGCGACTATAGTTTGTACCTTCAGTGTAAGTGTCTCAAGTTGCCAAATAAATTGATTACTTGAACGTACGAAGAAAACCTCTCTCCATGAAAGAAAGATAAACGGAGGATTTGCTCCGATTTCCCTTTGGGCCCTACCAGTTTGAAGTTTGAACTAGCTTGTGCGCGACCTGGAGCTGATGTGGCAATAGATCCTCCCATTTGTTTGGCCATCAACACTTCGGCAGCCACAGTACTAGAGTTCTAAATTGTAGGTCTTCGCACCATTGCTGAATCGATATCTGTCGTTTCGGATTCACCACAACATAGATTTAGGCTCCGTTCGGCTGTGCTGATAAGGCGGCTGAAAAATACTGTTAGTTAATTTGTTGTGAGAGAAAAACTTTGTTTCAACAGAAAAAACTAAGCTGAAAAGTACGGATTATAAGCCGGATGAACAAGTTTGCAATTTCTTGAGCATGTACCTATCTTCCACCAAACTGACATATCTCTTTCGAAGATGAGTGTGACTGTGAGTGTATACGTATCTGCCTATTCGGAAAAGAGACTAGCGTCAGAGCCGTAATGCTTGGCTAGTACCTTCGCCGTTGTCGCATGGTCCTCCTCCCACCAGCTTCTTAAATTGCATTTCGCCGTCGTCGCATGGGCCTCCTCTCACCAGCTTCTTAAATTGCATGGGCTTGGGCTATCACTTCCCGTCAGGACTCAGGAGGCTAATTCGATCTCGCAGTCCTCTCAGGCTGATGGCCCTCCAATGCGTATTTAGGTGCGAGGCAGTGATGCTTTTTGTCGGTAGACGTAGATGACGACGATGGACAGACACATGCCTCATGCACGGATCCGAGCACGTCCTTGTGTATTTTCGGGGATGGTTTCGGTTTGTGGTAAACGGAAACAAATAAATCAGATGTATATTATTATGATACTTGAATGCGTAATCATCTAACGAAAGTAATGGATTATGGCAGATTATAACACGTGCATGCGAAAATGTACATGGGGAGCAGAATGGCTTGTAAGTTTGAGACTAACCAACCATTCATTTATCCAACCTAACATCCCAATTATGCACTCGTGGTCATGCTCATTGGTAGTTGAGTTGCCTCATTGACCTTGGTAGCCTCGGGCGCCACCAGGGTAGCCAGATTTGCCACCACCCGGGTATGGCGGTACGTTGGGGTTGCCTCCTTGGTAGGGAGGTGCAGGTTTGCCACCAGGGTAATCAGGTGGGCCACCTTGGTAGCCAGGGTTACCATTACCACCTTGGTAGGCCGGCCCTGGGTTCCCTTGGTAACCTTGGTTACCACCTTGATACCCCGGTGCACCACCTTGCTGGTAGTAGCCAGCCTGTGGGTTTGGCATTTGGGGCTGATAGTTTGGTTGGCCACCACCACCATGCGGTGGTGGCGGCGACGGAGGCATGTTGCCCTGACCATGGTGAGGTGGCATCTGGTTCTGGCAAGGTGGAGCTGGGGCCTGGGGGGCCATTGAAACCCTGCGCAGGAGGAGCCTGTGGGTTTGGCATTTGGGGCTGATAGTTTGGTTGGCCACCACCACCATGCGGTGGTGGCGGCGACGGAGGCATGTTGCCCTGACCATGGTGAGGTGGCATCTGGTTCTGGCAAGGTGGAGCTGGGGCCTGGGGGGCCATTGAAACCCTGCGCAGGAGGCCCATCTCTGTTCTGGTAGTTCTGCATGTTCTCCCTTCTCTCAAAGTTCGTTGACCTGTTCTGGTAGTTCTGCATGTTCTCCCTTCTCTCAAAGTTCCTTGACCTGTCGTTGCAGGGCCTATCATTGCGCCGGATTCTATTATTGGCACGGGCATTGTTTCTCACCCACTCCTCATGGCATTTAGGATCATAAAAAAAAAAATCAACCCGGTGGGGGAAAGACCGCCCCCACGGCTTTCAAATAAGAAGGAACTCCCAGTTCCCCGAGCCGAGAAAACCCCCGAACCCTGGCCCCGTCCCGACACTAGGAGCGGACACCGCGGGGACCGTTACCTGGGCCGGTGCCGGGCCGGTGACTTCCGTTGCCCGTAGGCCGCATTTAGGATCATAAGGAAGAGCTTCCCCATTTATGAAGGGTTCTCCTGAAACAGGAAGTAGAAGGTATCAAACACTTCTGGAATAGTCAGCAAATGATGAAACTCGCATAATCAGTTGTCCAAACATGGGTGGACATAAACTATGGTCACACACATTTCAGTTCAATTGAATTAAAAAAAAAATCTGAAATAGCTTACAAAGACATACATGCATAGTTGATCAAACAAATGGCGTGTCATGTCAGGTCTATCACAAGTTAGAGGTTCTTGAACCTGTATTGGTGTTATTGGTGTTTTTCAAGACGACACAAAGAACACATACGAAATGCAAAGCATATTAACATTCGCCTTAGATGATTTGACAAAGCGCTTCATAATATGTTACCCTGAGGACAGTGTGATATCCTTACATCACAAGCCTAGAGAAGAAAATTAGAGGGCACAGGGCAGAAAAAACAGGCGAGCCAATTAAGTAGAGAGGAGCAAAATTTCATAGACCAGTTGTTTGGACAGTAGCAAATGACTTAAGAGATTCACATATGATATAAAATAATGAAGATTTAAATTACTCAAGTTTAAAATTCAGATGTTGTACATTGTGTACGACAAGCAAGAAAGACATAACAGTGTCAACAAACAACAAAGAGAATGTGAAAAAGGAAATTCGAGAATAATGAAAAGGATTTTTGTACATGACCCTGAAAATGCAAATGTATACTTTTGACTTTAGAATGCTAACAGGTCTGATTTTTTGATTTTGTATTTCAATTTCAATTGTATTTTAATAAGTAAAATAAGCCAGTTAATTCATTAAGGCTATGTTTATACCATGTATATACTTGGATACGAAATATGTTATCAGTACCTCCATAGTCCTTAGTTTTCACATGCAAGTATGAATCAGGAAGAACCCAGCGGACCTTGGGCACCTCTGCAAATGATTAAGAGGCATTAGACTCCAAGGACAAACATTTATGGTATTCAACAATGAATTACTTCTTACTGTTATAGTACTAATGAGATCATAAATACCTTTCAGTTTGTAAGAAAGTTCCTCAGGTACAAGGGCACCAAAAGCGAAGTAATGACGGGTCGATACAGAATATATCTTTTGCCTAGCTTCTTCCTCACTGAAACAAGGAGTTGTTTTTTGATGCAGGCCTTGCAGAGACAAAATGGGCAAAAAGAATTGCATTCTATGAGCTAAAACTTGCACAAAAATACCAATAATCTAAAGCTCTAATGTCCTAGACGCACAAAAGAACCATAACTGGATCAAATCAAAGAACAAATCTGAAAATATCACAGCAGCAGATCAGTTTGGGGGCTTGGTCCCTTTTTGGATCCATTGGTGCCAATAGTTAGCAGCTAGCAGAGGGAAGCCAGCTAGTAGCTTTTTATTAGCAGGACTAGTAGGTTAACCTATTAACTGAGTCCCGTTTGGATCCACTCCCAACGTTCCTATATACGCGCGTGCAAGCATTTTTTTTTATTTGGCCACAATAGGAGGCGGGCTGGAGTATCTAGGGGCCTGGTCATTACTCTGCCGGATTACTGCTCAAGTTACAAAGCGACGCATGCTGCATGCATGCATGGGCCAGAACTGAAGCGACGCCTGCATGCACTAGTACTCGGAAAAAAATTCGGTACGGACCATCCCTATGGAAACACGGTGCGGATTGTGCAGCTGACAAGTGGACCACGATGCATGCACATGCAAGATCTGATATCCTATGGGCCACATGTCAGCCACTCATCCGCACCGTGTTTCCGTAGGGATGGTCCACCTCCGCCCCCTTTTATACAAAACCAGAATGACGGATCGCTTCGCGGCCGGCGGCGCGGGTGCAAATCGCGACGCTGCTAATATGAAGTGTACTTCCGTGGAGCGTCTTGGTATCTGAAATTAGGCTGTGGACACCGCATGTATACGAACAGAGGGAGTTGTACTTAGGTTAGAGAAGCTAATTATATAACTTATCACCAGCTAGCTAATTCATTTTAAGCTATTAGTCGGATAATTAGCTATGGTGCTTAGATTCATTAGTGCTAATTTTAGCTTCTAACAATTAGTACTAATGGATCCAAAGTTCCAAACAAACCCTTACCAAGCTCACACCAGACAGAGAAACAACTAATGGGCTCTCATAATTTGTACAATCACTAAAAACAAAAATAATTTTTTTAAAAAAGTTACATTCAACATGAACCCAATAAAGGCCGCACGCCAGAATCAATAATACCATAAGATTCATTCTGAATTTTCTGATCAATTAGTAAGATATCCAACCAGTCCTAATTCCACTAAATTAAACACTATACGCTCTTACTGTCATACAACACCAGAACACTTTTATCAATCCTAGCAGGAACACACCAACAACTATCCTAGCAGGAACACACCAACAACTAAAGAGAGAAATGGATCCAGCCATATATACCTCCCGACGACTTGGGCGAGGGTCTTGATATAGCTATCGATGATCTCGTCGCGCAACATGTCGGGGTTGGAGGGGTCACCAGGCGGCGGCTCCATGACGACGAGCCAGTGCTCGAAGTCGCAACCTTCAAGTAGGATCGTCTCCTTGGGCGGGCGGTTGCTCCAGTTGGGGGACGAGTCCCGCAGCGAGGACGTCGCCGGCTGGGTCGCGAAGCACCGCACCACGGCGCCGGGGGCGGACGCACCCGCCCCGGCCGGGAGGAGGCTCGCGGACGCAGCGAGCGGGCGCAGGAGGGTGGGGGCGCAGGAGGCTGAGTGCTGACCAGAATGAGAATTTGCAACTGTTATTCAAACAGTGGATACAAGAGTTTAGAATACGCTGGGTATTAAATGATCCTGGGTTCGAACCCGTCTCTCTGCAGAATTTCTGCGGGGGTAAGACTTTGCTTCGGTTATTCCCTTCCCCAGACCCCACTCGTGTGGGAGCCTCTGGCACTGGATCTGCCCTTTTTTGGGTATTAAATGATCCATCTAAGAGTATGCTCTAAGCAACTTTGGATGGCAGAGGCAAGCACGGTTTTCCTTTTTGGAGCAGGGCATGCATAGTAGGTGGTAAAACCCTTCCCAGGGTTGAGTTTGCTTTCTGAAGATATTCAAACTTTAAATCAACTTTTTTTTTTTTCAGATTTTACACTTCAAAACCCATAAGCTCCTCAATGGTTGTAAACATCTTGAGCATTGGAACTTGGGAGACTTTTGTGTTTGGTTTGTGAAAACAAATGGATTGATGTATCATCATCTCATTCATCACAAGCTAATAATTAGTACTAATATGAGGAATGAAGTAATTCCACCAAATTTGAGAAATGGACTTATATTATGATGCACCACCTCATTTAAGATAGAGTGATTCCTCAAACTACACTCTATAACATTCTAGAGTTTTATTATGAAATAAAATACTTATACAAACTGGTGGGCTTGCTGTTGATAAGTTCTCGAGCTAATCCTACCCAATACCTTATCAAAATTGCAGCGTAGATCTTACCTATTAGAAATATGTGTGTGTAAGAGCGCATAGCCACCGAGCCATTACGCCATGATGGTGTTAAGTAAGTGATTTGTGTAACCCTGGTGTTTAGATATTCATTAATAACTCTAGGAATTAACTTATTCAGAAATGGAAGGAGTATTTGGATAACACATACTCACTAGAAAAGTTAATGCCAGAGCATGTTAAAGCACAAAAAACAAGAAAACGTTGGACTACCGTAGCCCCAACGCAAGTTAAATCATTAAGGCCCACCACTAAACAAACAGAACCGGAGAATCTTAGCTGACAAAATGCATCCAAAATTCACTTGCATCGCTAATGAAATCGGAGAGAGCTAGCGACCATCATGATTCATGACATCATGCTGTATTTAGTGTGTATATTACGCCATTCTTAGAGAGTTTCATGGCATTGTTTTTTTTCAAGACTGTCACATCACATAGAATGAAATGAAAATATGAATGAAACAACTAACCTCAATGTATAGTTTCATTTATTTTTTTCAAGACATTTATTTTTATGACTCCAGGTTGGAAACTGAGTTGAGAGAGTTTATCCCGATAAAACTCAATTTTTCTCTTTTCTTAAAAACCTGTGTGGCAATAGATTGGGCCTTTTGATGCGGATTTATTCTCAACCGCTCCTGTGCTTTTTAAAAGGGTGCATCAGAAGCTGAAAGGTAAGTTCTATAGGACGACGATTCGTCTGGTGATGTTATACGGTGCTAAGTGTTGACCTACAAAAAGGCGACATGTCCAGCAATTGAGTGTAACAGAGATATATATGTTGCGTTGGTATTGTGGGTACACAAGGAGGGATAGAGTCCGGAACGACGATATTCGGGATAGGGTCGAGGTGACACCAATTGAGGAGAAATTGATTCAACATCGGTTGAGATGGTTTGGACATGTCCAACGGAGGCCTCCTGAGGCGCCGATGCGTAGTGAGGTTCTAAAGCGGGTCGATAATGTAAAGAGTGGTAGAGGTCGACCTAAACTAACTTGGAATGAGTCCGTTAAGAGAGACCTTGAGGAGTGAAATATCTCCAAGAATTTAGCAATGGACAGGAGTGCTTGGAGACTGGCAATCAACGTGCCTGAACCATGACCTCTTTCTGTCTTGTGCCCTTTATGTGTCTTCCTATTTCTCGTCTCTTTTGGGTTTTATCTCTAGCCTACCCCAAATTACTTGGAAATTTAGGACAAAAGGGTACGTTGTTGTAGTCGTCGTCCGTGTTCATGGAACGGCGGAGAACCTACTCTCATTACGTTGCTCGTTGATGAGTTCCTGTTCGTGGAAGCAAAATGATGACGTCCGTTCAAGCCTTACGTGTCTCAAGTATATGAGCATGAAATGAACGTGCGGCCTGTTCAATGTAAAATGCAGGAAAAAAGTATCACATGATTTTATCAGAATGGCCTGTAACAAGTTTGTGATTAACCAAACATTCAAAACGAACCTGTAACAAGTTTGTGGTCAACCAACCATTCAAAACGAACAGAGAGACAAAGCTTACTATAACAACTGCTGAGTATCTGGTTCAGCAAGTGCACAAAGAGCTGATGGTACATCATAGTTTCAGAATTCCAGGTACATCACTCAGACACCAAGCACAGTTTTGAGTACTATATAGAACATAATAATTAGGTGCATACAGCGACAATCCATGAAAATCAGATAGCAACAAGGGTTCGATTTATGCTACTGCACACCATCTCTCCCAGAAGGCTACTCTGGAACAGGGGTGCCTACTTATACTCTGGTCATGTTCATTGGAAGTTCGAGTTGCCTCCTTGACCTTGGTAGCCTGGGCCGCCACCAGGGTAGCCAGGATTGCCACCACCTGGATATGGCGGTGTGTTGGGGTTGCCTCCTTGGTAGGGAGGCGGTTGGTTGCCACCAGGGTAACCAGGTGGGCCACCTTGGTAGCCAGGGTTACCACCTTGGTAGGCCGGCCCTGGGTTCCCTTGGTAACCTTGGTTACCACCTTGATACCCCGGAGGTCCACCTTGGTAGCCAGGAGCACCACCTTGTTGGTAGTGAGGAGCACCACCAGTGTTGTAGCCTGCCTGTGGATTTGGCATTTGGTGCTGATAGTTTGGTTGGCCACCACCAGCATGTGGCGGTGGCGGTGGCATGTTGCCCTGACCATGGTGAGGTGGCATCTGGTTCTGGCCAGGTGGAGGTGGGGGGGCATTGAAACCCTGTGCAGGAGGCCCATCTCTGTTCTGATAGTTCTGCATGTTCTCCCTTCTCCTCTCAAAGTTCCTTGACCTGTCAAAGTTGCGGGGCCTATCATTGCGCCTGGATCTTTCATTGGCACGGGCATTGTTTCTCACCCACTCCTCATGGTATTTAGGATCATAAGGAACAGCTTCCCCATTTATGAAGGGTTCTCCTGAAACAGGAAGTAGAAGGTACCATAAGCTTGTGGAATAGTAAGTCCATATTAATATTATAGTCGCAGAAGTTGTCCAAACATGGACGGACATAAACTATAGCCACTGACAATTTCAATTAAAAACATCAATTAAAAAATCTAAAATAGATTCTCAAGGCATACATGTATAGTTGATCAAAACAGAGGGTGTGTCATGTGTGAACTGCTATCCCAAGATATAGGTTCCTAAATCTGTATTGGTGTTTTTCAAGACGCAAGGAACACATTCGAGATGCAAACCACATTAATATATTATAGCGCCTACAATGATTTGACAAAGCACCTCATTATACTTTACCCAAGGACAGTGATATCCTTACATCACAAGTATAGAAAAGAAAATTAGAGGGCAGAAAAACAGGCGAGTCAGTTAAGTAGTGAGGAGCAAAATTTTAAAGAACAGTTATTTGGACACTAGCAAATAACTTGAGAAGACATTCACATCTGATACAAAATAATGAAGATTTAAATTAGTCAAGTTTAAAATTAAGCTGTAATATGTTGTGTACAAGCAAGAAAGACATAACAGTGTCAACAAACAACGAATAGAATGTGAAAAAGGAAATTCGAGTATAATGAGCAGGATGTTTGTACATGACCAAGAAAATGCAAATAGTCTATTGTCTAATGCTTGGATAGGAAACATGTTATCAGTACCTCCATAATCCTTATTTTTGACATCCAAGTATGAATCAGGAAGAACCCAGCGGACCTTGGGCATTTCTGCAAATGATTAAGAGGCATAAGACTCGAAGGACACATTATATGGTATTCAACAATGATTTACTTCCTACTCCTATGAGATCATATATACCTTTCAGTTTGTAAGAGAGTTCCTCAGATACAAGTGCACCAAAGGCGAAGTAATGACGAGTCGACACTGAATATATCTTTTGCCTAGCTTCTTCCTCACTGAAACAAGGAACTGGTTTTAGATGTGGGCCTTGCAGAGTTAAAATGGGCAAAAAGAACTTAATTCTATGAACTAAAAATTGCACACATATTATCACTCTAAACTCTAATGTCCTAGACGCACAGAAGAACCATAAGTCCATAACTAGACCAAATTAAAGAACAAATCTGAAAGATCACAGCAGCAGGTTAGTAGGTCCCTTTTTGGATCCATTGGTGCCAATAGTTATCATCTAGCAGAGGGAAGCCAGCCAGCTAGTAGCTTTTTAATAGCAGGGCTATTAGTTAGCCTATTAGTTGAGCCCCGTTTGGATCCTCCATCTACTAGCCAGTACTCCCTCCATTACATATTATAAGACATTTTGGCTTTTCTAGATACATTGCTTTATCTATGTCTAAGTCCATAGCAACATCTATGTATCTAGAAAAGCCAAAACGTCTTATAATTTGGAATGGTGGGAGTAGTAATTAGGTTAGGGAAGCCAATTAATAACTCATTATCAGCTAGGTAGTTCATTTTGAGCTATTAGTTGGACTATTAGCCAATTGATAACTTTAGCTTTCTAGTAACAATTAGAACTAATGGATCGAAGCAAACTATTACCCAAGCTTCAAACCAGGCAAACAGAGGTAGTAACAATTAGAACAAATGGATCCAGTCAAACCGTTACCCAAGCTCACACCAGGCAGAGAATCAACTAACAGGCTCCAATAATTTGTACAGTCACAAAAAACAAAATCATTTTAAAAAAGTTACATTCAACATGAACCCAATAAAGCCCACATCAAGCATCATCCCTATTAACCTGGAAGTTCTCCTCAGACACAAGGAAAAGGTTCAGTTCTAGAGCAAAAGATCGTTGTGCTCTTTAGGCACACTCTTTCCCCAGACCGCAGCATTAAGTATTTCTTGGCTACCTATAAGATGATCAGATTTAAAAGTATCTCTTGTAAAATATGAGCAACAATAAATCCTTCTAAAACATTCATTGTAATATTCAAATAAAAAAATCCTTCTAAAACCCAAACTTCCATTTCTCCTATTCGTTGTAATATCCACATATTCATCTGACCTTACATATTCCTCTGATCAAGCAGTAAGAGATCCAATCAGTCCTAATTCCACTAAATGAAATAAAACACATTACACTCTTACCTTCATGCTACACCAGAGCACTTTTATCTATTCTAGCAGGAAAACACCAACAACTAAACAGAGAAATGGATAAAGCCATATATACCTCCCGACCACTTGGGCGAGGGTCTTGATATAGCTATCGATGATCTCGTCGCGCGTGATGTCGGGGTTGGAGGCGTCACCAGGCGGCGGCTCCATGACGACGAGCCAGTGCTCGAAGTCGCACCCGTCGAGGAGGATCGTCTCCTTGGGCGGGCGATTGCTCCAGTTCGGGGACGAGTCCCGCAGCGAGGACGTAGCCGGCTGGGTCGCGAAGCACCGCACCCCCGCGCTGGGGGCGGTTGCCGCCGCCCCCACCCCCGCAGGGAGGAGGCTCGCGGCCGCAGCCAGAGGGCGCAGGAGGGTGGGGACGCGGCGGGACGCGGCGCCTGCCTGGAGCGCACGGGAGAGGAGGAGCGCGCGCGACGCCGACGCCATGGCGGCGGCCAAAGTGCCAAACCCTAGTGGGAAACGAGACGGGCCGTGGAGATGGGGGAAGAGGACGCGGCGGTGGCGATAAGGGTTTAAGCCGCAACTGGTGAGGTGTCTTATTGCGGCGAGTGAGGCTAGTTAGTTGCTTCGGGGCCGAAATATCTGGCGAAGTCGAGACTGTACATGGGCCTGTGGGCCGTGGGCTCTCGAATGGTATTCCTCCTCTCACCGTCACCTTCGCCGGCTCTCGCATTCCAATACGCCTCCTCCCTCCTCGCCTACTCGGGCGCCCCCGCGCGCGGCGAGGCGAGGCCTTCGTCGTTGCGTCGGATGCCTCACCGCTCGATGGCGGTCCTTCTCCCTCGTTGTCCGCGGCGGTGGCGGCTGGTGCCCTACGTGCTGGCGCGGCGGGTGGTGCTCCTCGGGGCCACGGCCGTACCGCTCGTCCGCCTCCGTGAAGCTGCTGCCGCGCCCACGCCCGTGGACTTTGTGAAGGGTTAGTTTCTATCCTATTCCCTGCCATTGTTGGTGTAAAATTTCGTTTCTCACTCAATCGTCCCTCGTCCGTCTTAACTTGGGTCCTAGTCACGCTGTGGAGTAATGTTACCAGTGAAATCCGTATGCAATTCTCTGGATTGATGTTAACAAATGTTAATTGTCCTAATCTACATATATAGTGCTGCATTGTGGTTTGGCCTTATACAGGATAATAGGAGGGCATGAATTGTTTGGGTTTGGCTCAAATGTGCATCTGCCGACTAGAATGAGAATTTGCATCTGTTGTTCAAAATAGTGGATAGAAGAGTTTAGAATACGCTGAGTACTGAATCCTTCTAGTAGTATGCTCTAACCAACTTTGGATGTTAGAGGCAGGCACGGACCACACGCTTTTCCTTTTTGGAGCAAGGCATGCACGTATGAAGAAGAATTAGTAGTATGGTAAAACCGTTCCCAGAGTTGAGTTTGCTTCTTTTTGTTAGATTTTACTCGACAAAACCCATTAGCCCATCAATGGTTGCATACATCCAGGGCGGAGCTAGGATTTGAACATAGGGGGAGCCGTGCAAACCGGCAACAATCATGTATGCCAAAATATGTACATGGCAAAGATATACACAACACCCAAATAAACGTTTGTGTTGCAATACAAAAGAAAGCAGAAAAACAAAAAAAAATATAAAGGGAAATTAATTACTCTGAGGCCTCTAACCTTCACCCGATCAATCTAATTCTTTGGCCAGAAAAAGAGCCACGGTAATAACGAGAAAATTGCTATGGTAGGACTCTAAATATGTGGCTTTGCTATTATAGGATTCCTAACGTCGACTTTGCTAAAACGACATCTGAAACGTTGAGACTTTGTTTTCAATGACATTATGTGCTTTTAATTGTATTTCTCATCTCAAATACATGTATTTTGCTATGACTTGACGATTTTGCCCTCGGGCCCTCATAACACGTGTGCAGGGGCTGCTGCCCGTTCCGTGGGCTGGCTGGCCGGCCGACCAGCGCCTGGCCTGGCTGACCGTCGCTTGGCCTGCCTGTGCATTGCAAGCCGTGGCCTTGGGATGGCTGGCAGCCGCCTATGCATTGCAAGCCAGCATGTACAGTGTAATGAGTATGTAATACAAATGGAAAAATGATGATCTAAGAAATGGATAAAACCATTAATTTATCACAAATGAGTTCATCTCATAAAACTATGATTGTAGCAATTACAAGTTCATTTCATAACACCATAATTTAGTTCCAAACGAGGTCCAAGTCATACGAAATAAATCATGAGTTCATCTCATCACACACAACTAAAAAAATTCATCCAATGGGTAGCTTTCTCTTTGGAGTCATCTTCTTTGGTGCTGCAGTTGTACGCATCCTCACAGGACTAGTTGCATCGGTTTGTGAAGATGTGTCCTCCCCTAATAACGTCGCAAGCATGCTGCACATAAATTCAATACGACAATTAGATGTATGAAAAAAAATTAGTGCATGGTAAATGTGTCAATATTCTTACCTTCTTGTGACCCTTCCTGGACTATCCCGTAGGATTTCTTCTCTAGTCGGCATCCGTGGAGTACTAGGTTCTGCTGGCGCTTTTGTAACATTGTTCTTAGGTTGCCTACGCTTCCTAGACAATCCAAGAAAATATAAGAAAATTATCACAAATGAGTTAATCAACGTACAGAGGCAATGTTTGCAGCAAAAAAACTAAAAAAAAGAGATATCTAGAAGTTCATGGTAGCATCTTTGTATATACTGTATAGACTATGTACAGACTATGTACACTAAAGAAAAGTTCATAGTAGCAGTTCATGGTAGCACCTTTGTGTATACTGTACAGACTATGTACACTATGAATTACCTCTTTTTTGCAGTTCCATTGAGCGGGCACTTGGCACTAGCTTGCCGGTGACCTTTTTCTCCACATCTTTTGCAAGTCATAGGTCCTCTAATCATCTTTTTCCCTTTGCATTTGTTGGACCAGTATCAATGTCAATCCCTTCTCACCTTCACCCTCATTGGTAAATTTACCATCTTTGGAACCTTTCTTCTTGTGTCCACCTTCCATCCATTCAAGACAAGTACATGTCCTTTGCTGTAACTTCACAATATGCCTCACAGAAACGCTGCTATGGTCCCACACCTCTGCACTCCAATTAGAACATTTCACAATTTTCAAATGTCCCAAGCCTCCAATCTTCTCTTGTGCCACAGTAGCATGATCATTTCTCTGATCTTATCAGCAAGGTCAGCAACAGGTAGGTCCTTATGGTCTCTAATCCAGTTATTAAATGACTCAGCAATGTTACTAGTTATGTAGTCACACTTAATTTCTGGATTGAAACCACACCTATATCATAATAGCTTATGATTGGCCCGTAACCATTGCACTGCTTCTGGTGATTCACTTACCATTTTTGCTAAATGGTCATAGAAAATCTCCTCTCTGTAAGCCCTTGCAGCAGGATATATCTGGCCAAATCCTCTAAACCTCTTCTGGAAGTTTTTGACAAGATGATGAAAGCATTCCCTTTGCTCTGCATTTGAGAATACATTCTTCACCGCATTCTCCAAGCCCTTGCAAGCATCAGAACAAATAGCAAGGAGCAGAGGATCACCTATAGCCTTCTTTAATTGTTCCATGAACCAAGTTCAGTTGTCTGTTGTTTCAGAAGCTATGAAACCATAAGCGATTGGATACATCCAATTGTGACCATCAACTGCTACAGCTGCGGCCAAGTGATCATTCCACCTTCCATTAAGTGTTGTACCATCTATGCTCAAATGAGGCCTACAACCTTCCCAGAAACCATCAATGCATGGTTTAAGAGCACAGAAAAAACGGTGAAAATATACCTCACCATCCACCTGAAGAACATCAATCTCAACGACACTCCCGGGGCTCCGCTTCATCACCTCGGCCTTCCACCTAAATAATAGCTCAAAACTTTGTGACCATTTGCCATAAATCTCATCAAGAGCTCTTTGTTTACCCCGCCATACAGTGTCATATGCAAGTTCACACAAGTGATCTGTCTCCAACCTCCTTTGTAGTTCCTTAGCACCAATATTTGGTTCAGCTCTAAGTATACTCACAGCCTTGCTAGCTACCCACTTGCAATTTGCAGTTGTAGTTATCATCCTCATGCTAGAAACACATGTATGGTTATCCACTAATACGGTTACCTGAAAAAAGTGCCGAAAATACTACATGAGCAGCACAAAAGTACAGAGGAATTCTGATAATAAATAAATATATGCAGTACATACATGAGCAGCACAAAAGTACAGAGGAATTCTGATAATAAATAAATATATGCAGTACATATATCCAGAATTGGGAAGCATTCATTTATCCAATCCATGTATCAACGTACAGAGCATGCATAATGCATATATGCATATACATGCTAGTAGCCTCACATGGTAATGTCACGTCAAAGTGTATGAATGAGATACAGAGCCATGCAGGAATTGGGAAGCATATACGTACTGCATGCATGCAAAGTGCATATATTCATATATAGCATTGCATACATGCAAGTTGTATAGATGCACCAATAGTACTGTATGCAATATATTCAACCATGATTAAGAAAGCATGACACCAGTCATTCTCATACAAACAGGAATGAAATAATACAAACAAGAATGAAATGATAAAAAAATTATTCACCTCCACAGTAGCACTGCCTTTCATTTTTCTAGCATTTATCCTCCAAGTGCAAGGGCGACCTTCATCACCAGACTTGCAAAAAACCCTATATATCGTCTTACATGACTTTTCTACTCCTAAATGGAACTCTTTCTTAATGGCAAATTGCCGAACTGCCAGCTTGAACTCCTCCATTGTTGGGTACATTGTTCCTACCTCCATTGATGGATTGTTCTTATCATATGAAATGACCATCTCACTTGGTACGACATCACTAGTAGGAATGGCAGCACCATCAATATCATGTCCAAGCTCATTATCATTCCCTTGCTCATTATCATGTTCATTATCATTCCCTTGTTCATTATTTGTTGTGCCCTCTTCTGTCAAGCCTAAAAACTCACACATCCGGCTCTCGCTCATAACTTCAATTCGACCTTCATCATCATGTGTTTCCACAATTTGTAATGTTGCCCAATCAACTTTTCCTATAGTTTCCACATCATTCACTTCGGACCTATAAACAAACCAAACCTAGTTTTATTTCTGTACAGTACTTTTATTGAAAAAATAAAAGATCTAGTGGATGCAATATATACCTTTGCACTTGAACAACAGGAATGTTGCACTCTCTTGTCGGATGAGGAGCAGTAGGAAGAAATGACCTTGCTAGGGCTAGAGCTTCGATGGAGGCCTCAACTGCTGGCTGCAGTCCATCGGCTGCCCTAGCCTGGGCAGCTTGGCCATCAGAGACGTGACGCTGTCCAGCGGCTAGGGCACCACGCGACGCCGCGGCCATGGAACCAGCACCGTCGGGCAGGCCAGCAGGCGCTGCGGCTAGGGCACCAGGCAACGCCGCGGCTAGGGCACCACGCGACGCCGCGGCCATGGAACCAGCTTGGTCGGGCAGGGAAGGAGGGGCGGCGGGCGGAGGTTCTCCATCCATGGCTGGCGGCGTAGGAGATGAAGAACGGGCGGCGGCGGCTGGCAGGTTTCTCGTTCACGTACGAACAGAAAGGAGCTCGTTCACGTACGAACAGAAAGGAGTGATGGGATGGATGAGGCAATGAATCAACACTTTAGATTAGAATTCCAGAAGGGCAATACAGTCAATATGAGAAAGTACATGTATTTGAGTTTTAGAATATGATTAAAAGTTGTCAAAATGTCATTATAACAAAGTGACAACGTTTCGAGTCCTATTTGAGCAAAGCCAACGTTAGGAGTCCTATTTTAACAAAGACACATGTTTGAGAGTCCTATTTTAGCAATTTTCTCCGGTAATAACAAGTAGTTAAAGGGGGCAAAATTAATTAACACTAGATCCTAAATGTTAAATCACAAACTATCGGTCACTTGTTGTTTAGCCTTGACAAAACGGTCACTTAAACATGTAAAAATAGATAAAATGGTCATTTAAATAAACGACTAAATGGAAACATTGTAGCTGTGTGTAGTGTTTAAATGTTGAGTACATGGGCTAAACGACCGTCTAGACGTACAATGCGGTTGTTCTTATTTCATTTTCTTCTTCCAAGTCGACGCTCTTCTTATAAAAGAAAGCACTCACTGAATTACTTACTGAATCTCGTCTTTCTCTCGACGCCGAGAATTTTTTACGTGTCCAGGTCTATCAGAGGTTCGGCTTGCTTCTCCCCCACCCTTGCCTATGAAATGGATATTGTTGTTTTAAGATCAAGATTGTGACATAAGTCGTCGGCACAAACCTTTCCAGACTGGAACATAGGAGATAAAGATGGAGTAAGAAAAATAAAAGATATGGAAAAAATATTAGGGAGACCTAATTTTTATTTATATAAGATACTATTAAAGATTAATATGGAGTAAGAAAAAAACATAGTACAAATAATATCATTAACTAGCTAATTATATAATTAAGCACCTAATTTAGGGGGGGAAAGTCTACATAACCCCCCAACTATCCAGGGTCGACTACTTTACCTCCCAAACTATAAAACTAGATATTCTGCCCCCTGAACTTTCCAAAACCGTTCAAATAACACCCAAGCGGTTTTCGATGGTGGTTTTGCCACCGTGGCTGCTGACATGGACGACAACGTGGCGATGGTCCACATGTCAGCCACCCCTCTCTCTTCTCTCCTTTCCTCTGTCCTCTGTGCCTATGCCGTTACAGGGTGCGGTAGCGTACTAGCCGTTCCGACGCTCGGACGGCCTAGCTAGGGTTAGGGTTCGCTCAACGGAGCTCATCACGACTTGCTCGACTACGCGGCTGAGGCGGAGACGAAGCGAAGACGGCTGCCGACGTTGAGGACTAAGACGGCGGCGTGAACCAGTGGTCGAGGCAGCGTTCCGGCGTGTCCTGGGCTCCGGCGACCAAACGGACAATCCTATTGGCAACACGGAATCGAGACGAAACCAAAACTAAAGACGAGAGGGCGAGACGTTCACTGGAGACAGCTAGCCACGGTGAGGATATTGCGGTGGCCATGGCGAACCACGGCGGGGGGAACCGACGCCGAGGACGACTCCGGCAACAAGAGACGGCGCAACCAGGCTCAAACGAGACACAAGGACGAGGCGAAGCTAGAGACGCTAGCAATTGGGCAGAGGTGGAGCAACCACGGTGAATTTTGCCGGTGAGCTCGAGTGGTCGGTAGCGGCGCAGAGTGGGATGAGGGTGAAGGAGCCAGCGCTGCCGGTGGAGGAGCTCGGGGGAGGAGGTGCCGCCGCCTCGGCCGGGCCCGCGCCTGCCTCGCCCGCGCTGCCTGCCGCCAGACCACCGCGCCCGTGAGGCTGCGCCACCGGGCCGCTAGGTCGCCGCGCCCGCGAGCTCCTCCAGATCGGCTGTTTGTGAGGGAGAGGTGGATTGAGAGGGAGGCACGGGAGAGGAGAGGGGAGGGGGCGCTAGCGGGAGGGAGAGGGGAGAGAAGAGAGAGGGGTGGCTGGCATGTGGGCCATCGCCATGTCATCGTCCATGTCAGCAGCCACGGTGGCAAAACCACCATCGAAAACCGCTTGGGGGTATTTGAACGGTTTTGGAAAGTTCAGGGGGCAGAATATCTGGTTTTATAATTTGGGGTGTGAAGTAGTCGACCCTGGATAGTTGGGTGGGTTATGTAGACTTTTTCCTAGTTTAGGAGGTATATTATGGGATAGGGAAGGTTGGGGGGTGCCAGGCCCCCCTCAGCCCTCCCTTCCCTTCGCCACTGATCTTGACCGTTGGGACTTGGGAGCATCGCTCATACTGATGAAATAACATACTTGTACAAAATGGTGGTTTTGCTGTTGAGAAGCCCTCGAGCTAAATCCTATCGCTGTAACCCAAATACCCAATACCCTAGCAAAATTGCAGAGTAGATCTTGCGCATTAGAGATATGTGTGTGTAATGTTGCTTTGTTCTTAGATGGAATGGTTCCTATAATTAACTGCAATGGGATGATTTAAGGCGACGTGATTTTTTGAGCTCCACTGCGTTGCAGAATCTAGTTTTGTGGGAATCTATGCTAACTCTAGAAAGGTTTCAAATGGTGCCTAATAGTTATAGTTCCATGTGCTGCAGCTTCTTTAATTTTGTATTCAGGCCCTAGTCCTTTATGTCATTGACGACAGGTGTTGCAGGAAATCCGTGAAACAGAAACGAAGATAAAGAAATATAGACTTAATGTCTCACTGTCTTCCTTGGACTACTCTGGTGGAAAAATAAATATTGAATTGGAATAGTGTACACATGTACAATAAAGAAATATAGAATTGGAATAGTGTACACATGTACAATACTTTGATTTGTGGTGTGGTGGTGACGCACAGGCAATTTTTCTAGTATCCTTAGCAGTGTGTCCTATGCAGTGTGGACAACATTCTTAGGCCAAAGTACACAGATATGAAGTTGAGCCACTAAATTAATACATAAGTGCTCTTAATGTTTCAAGGAGTTTGACCTTACCTTTTTTCCAAACACATGATCTTGATGTTGAATTTTTTTAAAAAATACCGGTCTTTTAGCCTTATATTATGGGGGTTATGCTTTCATCAGTTGTGTTATTTTTTTTACACTTACACGTCTGGCTTCTTTGGTTTGTAGGCTTCTATGTAAGCATGTATCTCTATTTTGGGTGGTTTCCAACATTTGCACAATTTCTAAGCGCTCCACTGTATATTTTTGAAGCCGCTTCGCTGAAAAGACAAGCTGAAAAGTATTGTTCGCTGATTTGTTGCGAGAGAAAAACACTGTTCCTTCGCTGAAAAAGTACAGCTTATAAGTCAAGAAAGGAGACCAGGAGAGTTTTACACTAGTTACCTAGTAGTAAAGAAAGTTTTGTGCACACATTCTAAATTCTAATTGAGTTTAGGTGATTTGAATTGGGTTCTACAATTTGAGTTTGATGATTGGGATAGTTACATTCAAGTTATACCTTTCTATATGCTATGTTGGGGTTACTTAGATTTACGGTGCCTTTTGTTTGTGTTGCTTAGTCTTTCTTATATTCTAATGGCATTGTTGATTTCTTTTTCAGATGTCAGGCGAATTGGTATTGGTATATGCTATGACATCCGTTTCCAGGAATTAGCAATAATGTCACATGCTGCAAGAGCATCACTTCCTCATGTGTGTTTTTCTATTGTAGTCGTCTCTAATAAGCTATAACTTGATGAACACTGGCGGAACCAGAGGGGCCAGCTAGGGCCGTGCACCCTCTCCACACCCCCCAACCCCCCCCCCCCCCCCCCCCACCCCAAAGCACAGTGAAAATTTTTAAATACCTATAAAAAATTAAATTGCATAGTAAAAAGAGTTATTATTTCACTCTTTTTTATGGTAAATACTGTGTTTTTTCGTTATAAGTATGTAAAAATATTGAAAAGCTATTAGACGTACACTTGCTATACATATTTATTATGTTTACGAGATGTCATCGTATTGTCCGGCCCCCTCGATCAAAAGTTCTGGTTCGATCCGCCACTGTTGATGAACTATTGTACTTATTAAAGACGCTGTGGCATGTGCCGTATTTGGACCATGTCATCTTGTAACCTACTCCACATGTAAAATGGGTGGACACTTAGTCTCGTATTCTTCTCTGCTTGATTAACATTTTCAGATTTTCAGTTATATTAACAATTCTGAACACATACTTACAGCTTACTACTACTATTTTCTGATAATTTGAAAAATATTGAAACTGACGAAACAGACAAGCTCATTTCACTGACTGCAGGTGCTCAATTTTTTGTGATATCCTGGTGCATTCAATATGACTACTGGACCACTGCATTGGGAGTTGCTGCAAAGGGCGAGGTAATAAATGACTTTGCACCTCAAGTTACGGTAATTATGCAAGGTAAATATAGCGAGCTGAAATGCTCGCTGCTTTTATGTATGCTGATCTAAAAAAAGTTCAAAACTAGTCAAAACCTCGATCTGAACTCATAATTCTTGGAGGTAATTTCATATCTGAAATGTCTCCACTACTTCTTTGCCATGTAATGATGACATCATTTTCTGCAATGCCACGGCTGCAGACAACCAGGTATGCTGCGCTTCTATGCGTGCTGGTGTTTCAATTTCCTTAACTTCAACTTTCATTTGACATTCCTTTTGCTAGGCCTTTATAGATTGTAAGTTTTTTCGGTTTTTGCTACTGTAGCACTTTCGTTTGAATTTGACAATTAGTGTCCAATTATGGACTAATTAGACTCAAAAGATTCGTCTCGCAAATTACAGATAAACTATCCAATTAGTTATTTCTTTTACCTATATTTAGTGCTCCATGCATGCGTCTAAAGATTCGATGTGATGGAGAGAGTGTAAAAATTTGGAATTTGGAAGAAAACTAAACAAGGCCCTAATTTTATGCTTTAAAAATGTTAATCAACTGTTTGGTGCCAGCTGTTTGTTGCAACGTGCACTCCAGCTGGAGATACCAGTGCAGGTTTGCTTCGGACCACCACTCTTGTTGGACAAGTTGACCTGAGATTTCCATTTACTACCCTTTGGTTTTGTCAGTAACCAACACTTATCTAGCTTCCAGACTAGACTCTGCACCACCACAAAACTACTTTTGTTTCCGATAAAACCTCTAGTGATTTTTACCAACAATCTGAAAGCTGTACACTAGCAAAGATATGTCACGTCATAACTAACCATTTGCATAATGCTAGCTTGGAGAGGTGATTGCAACAACTGAGCATGAGTCGACTGCAATGGCCTTGTTCGGCAGGCTGTTTTTTTTGGCTTATAAGCCGGCTGTGGCTGATTGCTGTGAGAGAAAAACACTGTTCCACGGCTGATAAGCCGTGCTGATAAGCTCAGCCGAACAGGGGGAATATGAGAAATTTTCATTGGATTGAGCAGGTAAGCAGATTGAAATTCTATGCTTTCCAGTTTCCAGTAGTGTTATGTATCTTCACCTTTGGTTGAATGGGGTCGCGCAAATCTTCTCTAGGCAATTTCTTCCTCTGCAACACCAACGGCGTGGCGGTGTCTACTAGTTGGGGTGTGTTCACTTCGCGAAAAGTAGCTGAAAAGTTACTGTAGTATCTTTCGTTGTTATTTGGCAAAATTTGTCCAATTATGGACTAACTAGGCTCAAAAGATTCGTCCCGATATTTACAGACAAACTATGCAATTAGTTATCTTTTTTATCTACATTTAATGCTCCATGCATGCGTCGAAAGATTTGATGTGATGGGTGAAAGAGAAAATATTTTGGGTTGGGTGGGGGAAGTGAACAAGGCCTTGGTAGATGTCCCAGAGACTGGGTTCTCAGTAGCGAGCCTGGATGCAGCTGTGAGCCTGTGACGAAGCAGGAGAGCGGTTGACTCTGCAGGATTGCTCGTACTACTTCGTTCATGACATGCATGTCGATGCCCTGTCTAGAGATCGATCGACCTGATGTGTGAAGGTGGAGAGGACGAATAAGGCAACTATAGTTTGTACCATCGGTGTAAGTGTCTCCGGTTGCCAAATAAATTGATTACCTTAATGTATGAAGAACACCTCTCTCCATGAAACAAACATAAACGGAGGATTTCTCCCATTTCCTTTTGTGCACTACCAGTTTGAACTTTGAAGTTTGAACTAGCTTGTGCGCGTCCTGGTGGCAATGGATCCCCCATTTGTTTAGCCATCAGTAGCCACAGTACTAGAGTAACGAGGAGGCAAGTTCCCTGGGGACGTTGCAGAGGGCGGGATGCAGGCTGCAGCCCTTCACCGCCACCGCAGGGAGGGGCACAGGGCTTCCGAAGACGACAGGCACTGCCGCTGCGCGCTGCTACCGCAGGTGCCTCACACTGTCAGGCATGGGGAGCTCATGAGCCCAGAACTGAAGAAGCCCAGCCTTTTGGTGGCCGGAGCTGTGACCTGTGAAGCCAATTTAAGGCCTCTCACGCCTTCCATTTAAAGTGGGACCCCAAGGTTCAAATTCAGTTCTCTTCAATGCAGATCTTCGCGCCATTGCAGAATCGATTTTGTGTGCAATCTCTTTAGCCTGTGTACCTATCTTCTGCCGAAGTGCCAAAATGCTAGTCTTTGAGAGATCACGCTCGTCTATGGCCACCCTGGTGGCGAAGATCAAGGAAGACTGGAGGAGGCACGCTGGTGCGTTGCCATTGCCAAGATGCTGAAGAAAGTTTTCCTTCGCTGTGTTTTGCCGCTTGTTATGTTTTAAATGTACAGGATTGTTTTTTTTTATCTTGTTCTCCTTTGTTGTTTTATATAACTTTTGGACTAAGGCTAATTTCCCCTATGTAATATAAACGGTAGGTCCTGCCTGTGTTACTTGTATGTTTAAAAGTAGTGTGTGTTATTTTTGTTTGTGTATAAAAAGAATAGTGAAACAACAAGCAGATCTCACCTACCTTGGAGTCCTTGACTCGACGCAGTTACTTGTATTTTTCTAAATTTATAGTAGGATTTAACAGTGTTATTATTCTAATAGTAGGCGACGTGTTCATTGAGAACGAAACGTCTCTCGTGACTACCAAAAATTTGAACGTGTTCGTAAAAATAGAGCGTTTGCCTGTCGATCTGCATATAAATGTCTACTAGTGCCAGAGCCGTAATGCTCGGCTATTGCAAGCTGTGTCTCCGTGGTACTCCTCCCAGTACCTTCGCCATCGCCGCATGGGCCTCCTCTCACCTGCTTCTTAAATTGCATGGGCCTTGGTCTGTCACCTCCCGTCAGGGGAGCCTTCTTCGACCTCGCTGCAGCTGCTACTGCATCTTCGACCTCTCATCAGGCTCCCCTGCAGCTCGTGATGGCGAGCTGGATGTCAGTCAGGCCTGTGTGCTTCTCCATCAATGCCGTGGCTATGTCCTTCACTCCCGGCTCGTGAGTTGTACGGACCGGTGACGGACGGGGAGAGAACGGGAGCACGTACGCCGCGTTCCCCGGAAATCTCACGCGCCGCCCGTTGCCTGCCGGCTTGCCGAGCGACGTTCTACGGCGGCTGCAGCTGATGGATGGATGCGTACTGTACTGTACGTACCCTTGGGCCATGGCACGGACGGACTGACGACGGCGACCGAGATCCGAGGTAGCAGCGCGGCGCGCACCGCCGCTACACTGCTTCATCAGTCATCAATGCATGTATAGACACTGTGGTGCACCTGCTAGGCTGCTATACTCGGTACTCCTACGTAGAGCTACTACTCCTACCTAGTACACACGGCCGGGGCGCCTCCAGCGTACAACTGTAACTGCGCGCATCGATTCGTTTGTATTTAGTAAAAATTGTCTAAATTTTGACTAATTAGGCTCAAAATGTTCGTCTCGCAAAGTACAATAAAACTGTACAATTAGTTTTAAATTTCATCTACATTTAGTACTCCATGCATGTGCCGGTATTTTGATGTGATGGGAATCTTCTTTTTGCATAGTGGAATTTGGGGGTTGAATTTGGGAACTAAACAAGGGCGAAGATAAAGGCGGGAGTAGGGGTACACGTAGCATCGTAGGCTCGCACGTGGGAAGCAGATCACGCGTGCCAGGCAGGGTGGCAGCCCATCATTGCGTACCATGCAATGCAAGCCGCCGGCCTCCAAAACTCCCCTCATCGCCGCCGGCCGCCTGAGGAAAATCACGGCCACCCATCCAGCAAAGAAAACTACAGAAACGCCCACGAGGCTTTTGAGTTTGAGGGGCGCGGGTGTTGAGATTCGTTGTTCGTTGGTTCGTTAGATCGGGTACGGATCACAGTAGGAAGTAGTTAAAAACGATTTACAGTAGGTGCACGAGATCTAAAACGACTACTACCATGACTTCTAGTAAGAGGAAAAGGGAACAGAGAGAAGTAGGAATCGCAGACCATCGAGAGCCGGAGTCGTAGCAGTGGGGTTGGACGTCTCGTTCGCCGGCGGTGTCATCTGCGCGCCGGCAGCGACGGTCGGTGGAGATGAGAGTCGACGCAGTGACGATGGTGGCGCAGTGAAGACGGTGGCGGCTTCCCGTCACTGGCTGCGCCCCTTCTCAGATCGGGATCGGGAATATCAGTGGGGAGTGGCGGCTCAGGTGAACCTCGTGTCTAGAGCCAGCCGCCCCCCACCTCTATATATAGCGCAGTGTGACGGGGCCCACCAACCATGTAGGGTTGGACGCCCCTGATCAGGGCGCGAGAAGCAAGGCCCAAAAGGCCGTTGGGCCTAATGGTAGGAGATCAAAACCCAACATTCTCCCCCTTGATCTCTCATCATTTTCTTCGTTCTTTAATTTCATACTCAAACTTTCGATTCATATTTTTCTTGTTTCTATCCTATTCCATCGCAGATTAGTGTATTGAACTGTTTCATCGTCATAGCAATTAGTGCCGTTAGACTAACAGCCACAACACATTTCTCTGTTTGGAATGAAGTTTCTTCTGGGCCCTTCGTATGTTCGGGAATCATAGGCTTTCCCTTAAACCCATGCCGGCTACGTGTTCTCTGAACACGTTGGGTGGTAAGCCCTTTGTGAGCGGATCCGCGAGCATTTTCTCTGTACTTATATGCTCAAGATTTATAATATGATCCCGAACTTTATCTTTTACAACATAGTACTTTATGTCAATGTGTTTGGCAGCACCACTTGACCTATTGTTGTAAGCATATTGTACTGCTGGGTTGTTATCACAATACAACCTCATTGGTTCATTTATATCATCAATCACTTTCAATCCGGGTATGAATTTCTTTAGCCAATTCACCTGCCCCGTTGCCTTATAGCATGCTACAAACTCGGCATACATTGTCGAGGATGTAGTTACGGTTTGTTTGGAGCTTTTCCACGATATAGCCCCTCCTGCGAGAGTAAATATATATCCTGACGTGGATTTTCTTTCTTCTCCCGCATAATCGGAATCTGAATACCCCTCTATCTTCAGGGAATCAGATCTTCTATACGTTAGCATGAGGCCTTTCGTACCCTGCAAATAACGCAGGACTTTCTTCACCAATTTCCAATGTTCTATTCCTGGATTCTTTTGATATCTGCCAAGTAACCCAGTGACAAAAGCCAAGTCAGGGCGTGTACACACTTGAGCATATTGTAAACTTCTAACTGCTGAAGCATACGGTACCGCTTTCATTCGGTTAATCTCATATTCATTCTTGGGACATTGATGTTCCCCATATCTATCGCCCTTGACAATAGGAGCAGGTGAAGAACTGCACGCATGCATACTAAATTTCTTCAAAACCTTTTCTATGTATGCCTTTTGCGACAGTCCCAGTACCCCCTTTCTTCTATCTCGGTGAATCTCTATTCCCAAAACAAACGAGGCATCACCGAGATCTTTCATATCAAAGTTTGCGGACAAGAATTTCTTCGTTTCCATTAGTAGACTGACATCACTGCTAGCAAGCAGGATATCATCCACATACAAAATTAGGAATATATACTTTCCATTCTTGAATTTTGCATAAACACAATTGTCCTCAACATTTTCCTTAAACCCAAAACCTTTTATCGTTCTATCAAATTTTAAATACCACTGTCTTGAGGCTTGTTTCAATCCATAGATTGATTTCTTTAGGCGGCATCCCATATTTTCTTTTCCTTTTACAACAAAACCTTTCGGTTGTGCCATATAAACATTTTCTTCCAAATCCCCGTTAAGGAACGCCGTTCTTACATCCATTTGATGTAATTCCAAATCATAGTGGGCCACAAGTGCCATTATAATTCTGAAGGAATCTTTACATGAGACTGGAGAAAACGTCTCATTGTAATCAATCCCTTCTCTTTGCGTAAAGCCTTTCGCCACAAGTCGCGCTTTAAATCTTTCTATGTTCTCTTGGAAGTCATATTTTGTTTTGTAGATCCATTTACAACCTACTGTTTTGGCTCCTTTAGGAATAATTTCCAAGTCCCAAACTTTGTTGGTACTCATTGATTTCATTTCATCTTCCATGGCCTTAAGCCACTTTGATGAGTGGTCGCTTCTCATGGCTTCTTCAAATGAGGTGGGATCATCCCCCATCTGAAATTCTTCTGTTTCATAAACTTCATAGTCATTAGAAATAGCTGACCTTCTTGTTCTTTGAGACCTTCTAGGGGCCTCTGGCACTTGTTCCACATTGTGCTGTTGTTGTTCTTCCTCATGTGCGACATTTGGTTCTATGGGTTCCTCAAGGACAGCCTCTTCAAGGACAGGTTCCTCATGTTCATTTATTGTCGCCACGGGAGAACTTGCAACAGGTGTTGGCTCCATAGTGTCCTGCACTGTGGGCTCAACAGCAACAGGTAGCGTAAAGAATGGTTCTTCAACCATTGGAGTGGGTACATGTACCCGTTTCTCCTGTAGGCTTATTTCTCGTGCTACCATGCTCCCCCTGATCATGTTATCCTCCAGGAACACAACGTGTCTTGTTTCTACAATTTTCGTATGTCTGTCAGGACAATAAAACCGATATCCTTTTGATCTTTCTGGATAGCCAATGAAATGGCAGCTGACTGTCTTAGAGTCTAACTTTCCTATGTTTGGGTTAAACACTTTTGCCTCAGCTGGACAGCCTCACACACGCAAATGGTTAAGTGAGGGTTCCCTTCCTGTCCATAATTCATACGGTGTTTTAGGCACCGATTTGCTTGGTACCCGATTAAGTATGTGAATGGCAGTTTTCAGTGCCTCCATCCATAAACTAATCGGTAAAGTGGAGTAACTTATCATGCTTCTTACCATATCCATTAAGGTACGGTTACGTCTTTCAGCCACTCCATTCTGCTGAGGCTCCCCCGGTGTGGAGTACTGAGCGACTATGCCATTTTCCTGTAGAAACTTTGCAAACGGTCCAGGAATTTAGCCATATGGGGTATGTCGCCCATAGTATTCTCCACCTCGGTCTGATTGTACTATCTTTATTTTCTTATCATGTGATTTTCAACCTCAGCATTAAATATTTTGAATTTATCCAATGCTTCCGATCTTTCTTTAATTGGATAAATATAACCATAACGAGAATAGTCGTCTGTGAATGTTATAAACGAATCATAACCATCCACGCTTTTCACAGGAAATGGACCACATATATCAGTGTGGATTATTTCTAAAGTTCCTGTACTTCGTTTGGCATTTTTCTTAATTTTCTTGACATACTTTCCTTTGATGCAATCAACGCATTGTTCTAAATCTAAAAATTCTAAGTGCGGAAGAATTGATTCTTTAATTAGCCGTTCCATTCTTCCCCTCGAAATATGGCCTAAGCGACAGTGCCATAATTTCGAAGAGGCATCATCAATTCGCTTCCGCTTCTTAGTTACATTCGCAGATGGGGAATCATTCATATTCTCATCGCATACATTGTTCGTATTTTCATCAAGAGATAATAAATAAAGCTTGTCTTGTCGGAAGGCAAGACCAACACATTCATTATTAACAAGTATCTTACATTTGCCATTACCAAAATGGCAATCAATTCCGTCATCATCAAGTTTCGAAACACTTATCAAATTTCTTCGCAAAGAGGGAACATAGAGTACTTCTTTAAGTCTAAGTACAAAGCCATTATTCAATTCTAAAGATAAATCTCCAATAGCTTCAACATTGGCTTGCACTCCATTTGCAACTTTAATCGTTCTTTCTCCTCTTTGCAAGGTTCTCGTCCCACTTAACCCCTGTAAGGAATTTGCAACATGAGTAGTTGCTCCTGAATCAACCCACCAAGTGGATTTTGCATAACATAAATACAGGGATTCATCTACAAATGTAATAAATTCATCACCTCTTTTCAGTAGAGATTTCAGGAAGTCTGGACAGTCTCTCTTGTAGTGTCCCTTCTTAAAGCAGTGCTTGCATTGATCTTTCTCAGCTCTACCATAGGAGTTGTTCTGCTGATTTTCAGATTCTTGGGGTTTCTTTCCCTGTGAATTTGAGGAAGAGGCCTTGTCCCACTTGGGTTTCCCCTGTGGTTTAGAATTCTTGCTATTAAAGTTCTTTCTTTTATTATCCTTCACAAAATGGGCGGACTCATTCTGTGAGGATTTTATCCTCTCCTCTTTTTGAGCACACATTGAGATAAGTCTTTCTATGCCCCATCTTTTAGGCTGCATATTATAGTTCACAATGAAAGTATCATATTCTTTTGGCAAGGAAGCAAAAATCAAATGAATCAGAAAATCATCTTCCTTCAAATTCATTTCTTTCAGCTTAGATGCCGTGGTGTTCATCTTCAAAATGTGCTCTCTGATGCTACCACCAGTATATTTTTCATTCACAAGTTTCTTTATTAGTGAACTTGCTGTGGCCTTGGTAGACCCAGTAAACTGACTCTTGATTTTATCAAGATATTCTGTGGCAGTAGCACATTCAGGGATTGAGCCCCTTATCTGTTCTTCTATGGTGGCCTTAGCTACCAATAAGCACTTGCGGTTGGAGAGAGTCCATTGCCTATGTTCAAGATCATATTTCATTCTTATCTCAGCATGATCATGCTTTCTAGTAGCGAAATCAGCGTCAGATTCATTTTCGTCTCTCACCGGGTCCTCTGGTTCAATGGGACACGGTGAGATGATGGCAAAATCGACCTCTCCCAATGCAAGTTCCAATTCATATTTCTCCCGCCACACACGGTAATTTGTCCCGTTGAGTGTCGGGATGTTCGAGATGTTCACAATGCATTTGCCTCCTGAAACCACATCAGAGTAAGTGAGAAATATTTATACATGAAATCATATGTTTTAACTCAACGTTGGTCAAATTGAAACATATAATTCATCTATGCAATAATTTTACATCACCGTTGGGCAGAAATAAAATTAATGCACAATTTTCATAAATCAAAATTATAATATTGTTATTAACAACGTTGGTCAGAAAATAACAATACTATAATTCATTTTCAATTATTATTCATTTTCCAAAACCAAATTCTCCCGTTGGTTCGAATTTGATAATGAAAATAACTATATCAAGTACACAGCGGAAACAATAAAATTCTCATAATGTTATTTTCCAGAAGCACTAAAAAAATTTCATTATTTCTGAGCAAAATGTCGTTGGACAAATTTGCATGAAAATTCCTATCAAAATTCTATTTAAATTCATTCAAATATTCATCGAATTCATATAAAAAATGCTTCTGAAAAAAAAACGAAAATTCATTTCCTTTATCAATTTGGCCCGAAGGCCCAACTAAAACGCGCTTCCCACGCGCGGTCGAGCGGCCCAAGCTGCACACTGTCGCGCTCCCGCGGGCCGGCCCGTTCGGATTCGGCCCAGCAGGTTCGGCCTCGCCCGCCCCCGGCGCCCAGGCCGCAACCTGGGCCTGGGCCGGGATTCCGGCCCGAAGGACGCGCCCGCCTGGGCCGATTCTTGGCCCATCATCAGCGCTCGCATCTGGACCGTTCATTGACATCGGACGGTTCTCCTCGATTTTCGCTGGATCAAAACCGACCGGCTGACCCTCAAACCGTAACTTCTATTCCTCCTCTCATTCTTTCTTCCAGCCGCAGGGACTCATGCGGCTCCATGGCGGCCGTGGGGGCTCGGCGGGTGCCGCAGCCGGAGTTCTTGGCATTTCTTTCTTGCTCTTCCCTTTCCACAGGACAAGCAGCACTTTTCATTTTCTTAGAGCTTCATAGGGCATGGCGGCCGGAGGGAGAAGAAGACGGTGCCGCCGCTGGGCCCCTCGCCGGCACACGAGCTCGCCCATGGCTGAGCTCGTCGCCGTCGAGCGGTCCTGCCGGCGGTGTCCAGAGCCACGGCGTGGCTGCGTCCTCCCCCGCGGTTTCTTCCCCAGCGCCGGTGACCGGGCCCGGCCCCCGCAAGCTGGTTCGGTGATGCGTGCAGGGGCCAAAAAGCCGCACCAGGCGCTGGCGTATCCCCTTTTTCTTAATTTTCTATTAGGGTTAGGGTTCCGTTGAACCTTTCTTTGCCCGATCTGGAATCGGGTTGCTTTTGTTTCTTTGTTTCTTCCCCGATTTAGAGTCGGTTTACCCGATCTAGGGTTCTTCGTTCATATACCGTGGCTCCGGTACCATTGTTGAGATTCGTTGTTCGTTGGTTCGTTAGATCGGGTACGGATCACAGTAGGAAGTAGTCAAAAACGATTTACAGTAGGTGCACGAGATCTAAAACGACTACTACCACGACTTCTAGTAAGAGGAAAAGGGAACAGAGAGAAGTAGGAATCGCAGACCATCGAGAGCCGGAGTCGTAGCAGTGGGGTTGGACGTCTCGTTCGCCGGCGGTGTCATCTGCGCGCCGGCAGCGACGGTCGGTGGAGATGAGAGTCGACGCAGTGACGATGGTGGCGCAGTGAAGACGGTGGCGGCTTCCCGTCACTGGCTGCGCCCCTTCTCAGATCGGGATCGGGAATATCGGTGGGGAGTGGCGGCTCAGGTGAACCTCGTGTCTAGAGCCAGCCGGCCCCCACCTCTATATATAGCGCAGTGTGACGGGGCCCACCAACCATGTAGGGTTGGGCGCTCCCGATCAGGGCGCGAGAAGCAAGGCCCAAAAGGCCGTTGGGCCTAATGGTAGGAGATCAAAACCCAACAGCGGGCTGGCACTGGCTAACGGGTCTCAGCAAAGAAAGGCACGGGACGGGACCGTAACTTTGGCTGCACGCGGTAAAGACCAAAGCGTACGGCTCGCGATCCGGCGGCACGTCGGGCCCGCGTGCCATCGGCGCTAGCTTTTCCTCTTTCTCGGCGCCCGTGTCACCGTCGTGCGGCTTCCGAGAACACAGGACTTGGCGTGCTTCGGATCAGTGGAGCGGTTCATCGAACCGGTCCATAAAATCTAACCAAATGGGCTCCATTCTGATATCGGCCAAAGGGTTTGGATCGATGGATCGGAAACCAGAGAACCGAATGCTCCATTCGAGCCGCCGGGGACGCCGAATGGGCGGCGGCAGCGGAGGTGCCGCAGCCGGAGCACTCGCACGCGCTCTACCAGCGCGCTGGCAGCGTTGCACGGGCCACGGGGCCATCGGCTTGCTCCTCGGCCCGCTGGCGGCGTTGCGTGATCCACCGATGATCTCCAGGGGGTCCGTGTGCCTCGGGATCGGCGGCCAGCGACCACGCTCGATCGCGCGCTCTTCTTTTCATCCTTCATACCGTTGGGGACCGGACCTTGTTGCTGGATCTTTTGGCGCACAGTTCCTTTTGACCTTGTGTGCATGCTCAAGGTTTCAACACGAACAAACCTGCGTGCCAGCCAAATAGGAAGCGCTGTACAGTAGTCGTACAGGACTGCTAGGACTACCGAGCTACGGAGTATGTGCGTACCATCAGCCTACTATGTACGTGCATGTTCATGCGTTCTTTATTTTTCTATGACGCCGCCATCCCCACCATCCTGGCGCGCTGGCGCTGACACCCCGGCTACTGAAACCAGAGCGCCTGACGCGACGACCACAACTTCGACCGAGGACTTCATTATGGCATTCAAGAAGCCGCTCACAGTGCCTGTGTTGTCCTCGCCTCCACGATTGCATCAAACCCGGGCGGCCAGAGTGCGGGCGGGAGAGCTGGACGACTCGGTGCTCGTCCCCAAGAGGAGCGCTACGCTTGCCGCTAAGAGCAAGTACAGGGAACAGAGCCCGGTGGCTCAGGCGCGGAAGATGGTGATGAAACGTCTGGGGCTTGAGAACGTGCCGACAGAGCTACCTGACGAAGCCTCCTTTGAAGAATTTCAGACCGCCTTCACCCCTCCCCTGTCGACGTCGACGCGGGAAGCCATGATGGCTCTCTTCCCGGGCAGGGATCAGCGGTTTTAGCAGCTCGCTTTTATCTTATTGATTTGGTCGCAAACACCTTTCATGTGTAATTTCCCCTGAGTGAATCCAGTAGCTAGGTGGCTCGGTGTGTGTGGCGTCACAAAGGCTCCTCGCTTGCATGATTGCGCACGGTTTATAGTGTTAACTTTTTTTTCCTCTTAATGAAAAACAGGTGAATGCCCCGATCGTGAAAAAAAATGAACACATATTGTGATGACGCCGGGATCGATCGTCGTCGTCTCTCCGCAGCCGCCGTTTTTTAAGCCCTACATAGTAGCCTAATTAATAGGAGTATATATATAACCAACCTCCTATAGGCTATAGCTAGCCTAGACGATGCTGCCGATCGATTTGCCTCACGCACGACCAAATTATTGCCAAAACAAATGCATGACTCTTTATACCCGTGCTAAAGTCGATTGCTTTCGTGACAAATGTACAAATGGCAACATTTGTAATCTGTTTTACCATTATTCCCCTCAAAGGCATATGGGCAGGGCATGGGCTTATGTGAGTGACTTAGTAGTAGGTACTGAATGTAAGGCCTGGCGATGCTCCATCATGTCGTAATAAGAAATCTCATAGCTAGGTTCATAGGCCTTTGCAGCTTATATATGCCCTAGATCCCAACTATACGTACCTCGCAATAAGTCACAACACAACCACACCATAATTACTATGAGCACTACAAAATTAAAAAGACATGGCTAGTACAGTATTTGCTCCGCCATTCTTTTATGCTTAAGGAAAGCTAGTGAGTCTCATGTGTATTAGTTATTTTTAGTCTGGCCACCTCCACTTTTTAACCCCTAGGTCCTTTCCTAACCCGATTAATTAGTATCATCGGGCTAATACAACAATTAGCCATGCTTCGTCCGTAGACAAACAAACAAGAGTCAACTGTTAATGGGCAAGTAAAACCTCTCTTTAATTAACATATTATAGCCATCCTAATTAAGCACCTAGCTAGCTTCTCTAATAAGAGGCTATAACATTTTTTATTTATTATAATTTGACTCCATTATCTTACTTCCTGAGCCTACGCCTTTTTTCCACTACATATAGTTTTATTGCATTAATTACTTCTCGAACATGGTGTCATTGAGGATTTTCACATGTAGTTAAGCACCTAGCTTCGTTCTCCAATAAGAGGCTGTAACTTTTTTATTTATAATTTGACTCCATTACCTTACTTCATGATACTACTAGGACTTTTCTCACTATATATAATTTAACTGAATTAGTTACTTCCCGAACATGGCTAATCCAAACAATCAAGCTTATAACCCATGCATATTAAACTATGCAACCGGGTCTTATAAAAAGCTATCGTAGCTTACCCCCTTTGTCCTGTAATATAGTGCATCCAAGCATTCAAAATTTGTATCCAAATATAAGGGATTCAAGGGGATAAGAGATAGTTTTGCATTAAACAGAAGCACAAGTTCGTTAGGTATTATATCATTACTTGCCATTTATCAGCCAATTTTCATTTATCACGCTAAATATAGTGTTTGATTAGGAAATGAAGTAAGGGTATATATGTGTATTTTTGTATTCTCTCTTAATTTGTTCTAAAAACTCTAGAATACACTACTCCCTCCGTCCAAAAAACATGACAATTTAGGATTTTTAGGACTGATGGTGCTCACTTAAAATAACTCATATGTACCCCCTATATATTGAAGGTAATCCATTCTAAATACTCATCTTAGGAGTAAGGAATAAGTTGCTAGTTAAAAGGAATGCATGAAGGCATGCAAACCACAATATGGGCCCAAGAGCAAAACATTATGTTTTTAGGGACAAAATTTGAATGCCAAAACATCAAATTTTCTAAGATGAAGGAAATATATTACATGACGTGGGGGAGTATATAAAGTGATCCAAACTAACAAGATTATTATATTCCTTAATCCAAATTACTATACTCATAACTCATAATCTAGATTATAACAATTTAAAGTGATCCAAACAGGGCCTAACATGCATATCATGTGAGCTTAATATTTATGCCCTTCTTTTTTCGTGTGCAGGGGTCCCCGGCTTGCTTTCCTCTTCAGCCCTGAAGATCTTTGTCCCTCTATATTTATAGCATGGAAATGGAAGGCCTGCGTAAGCTAGGATGGCAATGGTACTAGCTACCCCCATTTCTAGGGACACTAGGAAGAGCCTACACGGAAAAAGCAACGTGTTAGCAATATAGAAGTGTGCATTTGAGGAGATTAGAGAATGTGTGCAGGGTACAGAACAGTGCAGCCACTCTGAGCTGGAAGTGCTTATCTTTTCCCATGATGCTTATCGGCCGGCCTCTAATAGTGTCGCATCGCATCGCATGTGTGTGTGTGGTCCATAAAGCATAGTTGTTTTAGTAGTAGTACAATTGAGCCCACCAATTGGTTCAGTTAGTCCTAATCAACTTTGAAGTAGCTGTCTACTCTATGTCTCTACGCATGGCTGCCCAAACAACCCGGCCAGTTGCTAATCATCCTGAACCGAATTGGTTGCATTGCATCTGCAGCTGCCTTTGCGTGCTCGATCAGGTTGGTCTAGGTATTGTGGTCCTTGTAATTGCAGTCATTTCATATAAACGTCTGAACTCATTTCGCACAAAGATGCATCGAGTGTGCGCCCACAGCCACAAATGTTGTCGTTTAGCTCGCAGCAGGCGTTAGGGGTATTAATTAATTATTAGTACCCTGCATCCTTAGACAAGAATAATAAGATCCATAAAATAGGTAAGCTCAATAAATAAATAATAATAATAACCAAGAACGCTATTTGCTATTCTGTTTGAGAAAGAAAAACACATGGTATTTTTTTTTAGTGAAGTAGAGAAACATTCAGATGCATGCCCAGAAATGGTCTTAATTTTTGTACGAAGGGTGCAGTAGATTGTAACTTTGCAAGTAGTAGTACGGTAATAGTCAGAACTGTAATCCATCCCCATATAATTGAAGGCTGTAGAGCTGCAGTGTATTTTAATTTTTTATGGCCAACTGGCCAAAGACCATTAGCGTGCAGTACGGGTACAACTACAGCCACGCTCCAAAAGTATGGGAATCGATTGATGGAACGAGGCATAGAAAAATGTCAGCTCGAATGCGACGGCTACTTCTCAAGAGACTCGATGAACTCTTCTTTTTGACTGGGGACTCGCCAAAGCTCGAGAAAAAGTGAAAGATATTTGGTGGAAAATAATGGTAAAATACACACCCTCATGTTGCCTTTCCGCTACTGAGATTACTTCGGATAAAGGCGACGATAAGAAGTGAGATATTTTTTTTCATAATTTTATTTTACTTTTATCGGATGATGGATGGCCGGGACACCATGCACGTTTGGAGTGGCCCAATAGAGCGGTTTGATTGCGCTGAAGTTGGATCACATGAACATTCTCCTTCTCCAGCTCCAATACTGACAATTATTACTCCAAACGTGCTATTATTTTACCGGTGCAATCCCGTTGTTCTGGCTTCCCGCTTCCATTTCAAACGTGTTTCCAGGAGACGTGTTATTATTTTACCTCCATTTGAAATGTCTTTTTCAGGGAGTACAAGCTAATGAATAGTAGATATTTGTCTGGTAGGGGACTACAAAGACCAGGTACCAAGGCCTAGGGCCTCAGCTCCCCTTACTCGCCCTAGTCCTCTCATGGAGCTCAAGTCATTTTAGAAGATGTTTAGCAAAACAACTTCAGTGACAATTTTACTGTAATAAGGGGGTGTTTAGGTGGGAGGTGAAAAGCTTTTGGGTGTCACATCGGATCTTTTATGAGATATTGGAATGAGTTTTCGGATACTAATAAAAAAAACTAATTACATAACTCGCCTGGAAACCGCGAGACGAATTTATTAAGCCTAATTAAGCCGTCATTAGCACATGTGTGTTACTGTAGTACTTAAGGCTAATCATGGACTAATTAGGCTTAAAAGATTCGTCTCGTGGTTTCCAATCAAACTGTGCAATTAGTTTTTTTTGTCTACATTTAGTACTCCATGTATGTGTCCAAACATTCGATGTGATGGGTGTAACGCCCCGGTGTTAAGCATGCATTAGCATTTGCAAATCATGTGCATAAGTGTCGGTGTTCGGTCCCGTGGGGTCCTAAACCGACGAGTGAGTGCTGCGTGTCCCTAACCTGGATGGTGATGCAAGGAGAACACACGGGGGTTTATCCTGATTCGGGCAAGAGAAGGCCCTACGTCCAGCGGGGGGGAGAGTTTTGTATTTCCTTGCACCGAGGTGCTTGTGTAGGGGTTACAAGCTTGCGAGAGAGGGCGGCAAGCCTAAGTCTCAAAGAGAGTAAAAAGAGTACAAGGATGATTGCTTGAGATGTTAATCTCTGTGATGCGAGTCTTGGATTGCTCGGTACTGGGCTTTGGACTTGAGTCTTGCATGTGGTCCGTCTCTTTGTAGGGTCCTGGCCTACCCTTTTTATAGGGTCAGAGGAGGCCAGGGTACCGGGGAACCTTGAGACGATGTTTTGTCGATCCCTGTTGAGGTGACTGTAGCGACGTGCCCTGGGAATGGCCGGCCATCCCTGGACACCATGGTGACGTAGAAGATGAGTCGATGAAACGACCTGGAGCACCATGCCATACCGTCCTTCCTTCCCTATCGAACTGTGCTGGGCGTCGAGGCCAGGTCGAGGTAGGGTCAAGGTTGGACGGATAAGGTCGAATCCCTGAGATTGCGGAATACGGGCCTTGTCGTATCCTCCCTCGAGGGTGACTGATGGTAAACAGTGCACGATAAGGTGTGTATAGCGACAGGTTTCACCTCCCATCACGGGATGGGCGGTAAAACAGTGAGGGCTAACACCGGCATTGCTCCCACGTCGATACTGGTTGCGACCATACCGGTAGGTGGTAGTAGGTAATCGCATTAAATGCTCTGACTTCTGTCCTGGGGCAGGTGAAGTGAGGGGGTCGAATGCCCTGACCCGGGGTCATGCGAGTCAGAGTTTTTCCATTGGGCGAACGAGCCTCGTGCGAGTCGGAGTGTGGTCGAGGTGCCCCGCCGCGCGGGACGGGGCGCGGTCGAGGCGTTCCCGTCGAGGGTGCCTCGTACGAGTTGGAGCCGGAGCGCGGTCGAGGCACTTCGTCGAGCCGGCCTCATACGAGACGGACTTTGAATACGGTTTGAGGTGGGCTGCGTTTTGCTACGGCTTAGTCGTTTTGCTTTTTATTATCGATGGATGTGGGTACCCCCATATTGTTGGTACCGACAGTAGCCCCTGAGCCTTTGGGTGAGTGTGTCATCACTCTCCTAGAGGCTTGTTAGTTAATGAACTGGAGTCATAACGTCGTGGTTTTTTCTGGTGGGGGCGCGCGAGCGCACCCGCCGGGTGTAGCCCCCGAGGCCTCGGTGGAGTGTTGAGACTCCTTCGAGGTCTTTTATGCGTCCTGTTGGGGAATGGTTTCTAGTGGTGGCGTGATCCGCGTCTTTTTGTTTGGAGTACGGTTCGTTGCGATCGAGCCCCCGAGTCTTGTACGCACGAGATCGATCAGAGTCCCGGCCATCTTTTGTCGTTCGACCCTCATGCTCCTCCTTTAGGAAGGAGGAGGAGGGGTGGGGAACACCATACTACCCCTATTTGGGCGAGTTCCGACGATCTCCGGCGAGCTACTAGCGGGGGAATTCGAGTGTGAGCCCGTGCTCCAGTCGTTAGGAGTCGGCTAGTGGCCTGGAGGCGCTCACAAAAATGCCAAGAAGTGATCGTGTGGATCTCGATTACCTGCGATGGGATCCGAGGGCTCGGTGCCTCCCTCGAGGGGATTCCTACATCGACCTCCTCCTACAGCCTCGAATACGTCCTAGGGTATCTCGAGAGCGTGGCTCGAGCCTTGGCCATGCACGGGCGCATCCCTAGTCGTCCCTAACTCTGTCGCTTGAGGGTAGCTGTCAAACCCAGGTCGAGGGCCAGCTTCCGCTCCCTCAAGACTTATGGCGGGCTTGGAGCCCATTTACCAGGTATCTGGGAATATCCGTCCACAGATCCTGCCCTGCCCGTTAGCCGGGCACGCCTTTTCAGGGGAGAGGGCGAGATCAGCGCGGTAGTGGGTGACGTGGCATACAGTTACGATGTGGGGGACGGCCACGTGCCCAACTCCTGCGAGATTAAGGGAAACGGTTAGGTAAGAGCATTAAATGTGGGAAACCGCTCATACCTTTTCGTGTGGCCGTTGGGCTTCCGCCGGGGCTATAAAAACGAGGCATAGGGGTCTGCCTCCCCTACTGGTCCTTTGCGTTCTTGCATCCTTTGCCTCAGACAGTCCTGTGCCCCTTGCGCCCTCCGCCTACATCCAGCGCCACCGCCGTCACACCCCCTTCGTCCACACAGCTCTCCCTAGCGCCAATGGCAGGCAAGAGTCAGATCCTCCCTGCCGATGACTGGGCTGCCTCCTCAGTGACGGAGAGGAGGCTGGAGGAGCTAGTCGATGGACTGCTATGGCCAAGGACGAGCCGGTCATGGCCGGAGTGGATTGTGCCACCACCCGACCACCGGGAGCCAGCACCCTCCGAGGGATACGTGGTCAGCTTCATTTGCTTCCACGAGCGAGGGTTCGGCGTTCCGGCGACCACCTTCATGCGCACGCTCCTCCACTACTACCGGGTGGAGCTACACCACCTTGCCCCCAATGCCGTTGCACAGGGCACCATCTTCGCGGCGGTCTGTGAGGGCTACCTAGGGGGTAGAGCCGCAGTGGAATCTGTGGCTCCACCTTTTCAAGGCAGAGCTCTTCGCTAAGAAGGCGGGGGAGAAGGGGCTTTGGTGCGCAGTTCGAGTGGGGAGCTGCGTCCTGCAGGTGAGGTCGGGTCGGGCAGATCTGTACATCCCGTCCCATCTCATCTCCTCGAACAGCGATTGGCACGACGGCTGGTTCTACCTCCGCAACGACAAGAGTTAGTTGCCGAGGTATACCGGCCGGGTGCTGATCGCTCAAGAGGAGAACTGGACCTACGGAGTCCCGAAGGCCGAGAAGCTGCGTCTGGATCCGCTGCTGGCGGTGCTGCAGCAGCTCCGTCTGCGGGGCATGACAGCGGCGGCGGTGGCCACGGCGTTCCATCGGCGCAGGGTGATGCCGCTGTGCCAGCGTCGCCTTCGCCTCGACCAGATGACTCCGAAGGCGCCACTGGAGGGGAGCCGGATGTCACACGAGTCCCTCACCCTCGAGGAGGTCCTCCGGCGGGTACGCCGGATGGTGGGGAACTTCAAGATGGATGAGGTCGACAAGGTCCCCATGCGACCTACCCAGGGGTTCGAGCCTCTGGTAAGTGTTTTTGGCTGGTACGTTCGTTTGTTTCGTTTATTTTTGGATTCCTCTGATTTAGTCGAGGCCGATGCGCAGGATCTGTCTACATTGCGGGAGACGCGGCCGCCGGTCCCAGAGGACCGGCCTGCCCGGGAGGCTCGACGCCAGCACGCTTCCCAGAAGAAGCAGACAAAGGAGACGGCCAAGAAGCTACAGATCCGCAAGGCCAAGGAGAAGGAGGCGCTAAAGAAGCTTCGGCGCTAGTAGGCCCTCGATGGGCTCCCCTTCGCAGAATCTCCCTTCGAGACGGTCTCGGGGGAGGACGATGACTGCAGCGATGGGGATGACGACGACACCCTGTCGCGGTACGATGCCGCGACCGGCCTGGCGGACCTCCCCGACGTTTGACCGCTCTTGGAGCCTGTGGGGGGAGTCATCCTCCCAGGTGCCGGTGTCGGTCATGGTGGTGGAGGAGGAGATGGAGGAAGAGGCGGGCAGGGGGGCGGACCCCTCGACGGGAGGGGCCGCCCCATCCCAGACCCTACAGGAGGGGTCAACGGGACTGCCGCCACCAGCCGAGGCCCCGCAGGCTCAGCCGGTGGCTGGAGCAGTGGTGCCGGCGTCGTCGGCGGCGGCGCTGCCGCCAGGCATGAGGACCCGAGGCCAGCTAGCCTCGGAGGCGTAGAAGACCCGAGGCAGCCCTCCAGTCAGGGCCCTAAGGAGCACCCGGGCTGCCGGGGGACCGGCCGCAAGGCCGCCGTAGGCTGTGCCGGGAGGCTCGGATCGGTCGGGGTCGAGGCCCTTGGTGCCGCTTTTCGGGTAAGGATCCGCGCTTCTGCTTTTTCGCCTTTCCTTGGTACTATTTTCTGATGTTTCTCGTTGTTTCGCAGATTCAAGCGGAAGGCAGAGCTGATGGGGCCGACCCTCGCAAAGTCGCTCCGGGCGAGCGCCGTCGTCATTAATCGGACGGCGGCGCAGGACGCCGACTGGATCGAGCGGCTTCAAGCCGCGAAGGAGCGCCTGAAGCAGCAGGAGGCAGCAGCCCGGGTGGAGGCAGGCATCTCGGCGGTCGTCGGTTCTGACCCTGCTGCATAGGGGTCAGGACCGGCAGAGGTGGTGGCACCCAGCATGGGCGGGGCGGAGCCCGGGTCATCGTCGATGGCCGAGGCTGCCGTCGAGGCCGCAACGGCCGAGGCATCCATCCGCGACGCGGAGCAGGCGGATGCAGACGTGGTTATGGAGGAGGTCCCGCCGGCGGCGGGATAGGAGGCGGTGCAGCAGGGAGAGCCGTAGCCGTAGCAAGACCCGCCGGTGGAGCCGGCGGCTATGGTGGAGGGTGGGGTTGTTGAGCCCCCACCCGAGGTTCCAGAGGAAGAGGTGCCGACGGTCGAGGGGCCGGCCCTAGTAGAAGAGTCGACGCCAGCCATGGTCAACCTCACCCTCGACGACTACCCCCTAGACAGGGGGAAGCAGGTGGTAGGAGTTGAGGGGGTTGAGGTCGTGGACCAGGCTGGTCCCTTGGTGGCAGTTGGTGAGGCCGGAGCCACGGGTGAGGCTGGTCCTTTCGCGGGGCCGGAGAACGCCCCGACCGGACCGTCGTCCGAGTGGCCGGACCTCGCCGCACTGGCCCTAGTGCGGGTGGAGGAGGAGATACCACGTTGGAGGGTGTAACACCCCAGATGTTTATCACCAATTAAGTAGTGGGTTTAAGCTCAAACATGATAGATTAGGGGAGATGACGATGCCATAGTCAAACCTATGGAAATAAACCCTAACCTAAACTTGGAAATTGCACCCTCGCTTACATTTAGGCTCAATTGAAAGATATATGCTTGGGTGTGTTATCAAAGTATCTTCACATGTCTCACATCAATAACTATCTATATTGATCCCTGGAAAAATTTCATGAAGTTTGGAATAAAAAAGTCACATGAAATGATAAGTTATATGCTCGTTTGGATTATAACTAAAACCTGCCTCACATCCCATGGGAACTAGTGTTTGTGCAACATGTGCAACACATCGTGGATACATGTGGAACAACCTAGTGGAACATGTGTAGCAGCTATCTTGAAACAACCACATGAAATGACTATAGCATTTCACTTGAGTTCTATGTTGCAAGGCATGTGAGGCCTACACTTTTGTGCAACCTATACATGGTGAGTATGTTTGGCCTCTACAACACCTTAACTACACTTAGGACACTTAATGGAACAATGTTCATGTTGATCATTTTGCCTAAATGTGCTTCTAAGTGATGGTTGACCATGTATGGACTAGGGAACACTTTTGTTTGACCGTTTCAAAAGTGTGACCTAGAAGCTTTGCATGACTGTGCACCCTTTGACAAAGTTGTAGAGAATTTTATAAGGAACAAACTTTGTTTAAGAGTCAAGTCATGAAAATGTGTGGAACATGCTCAAACAGGGCCCACAAGTCAGTTTTAGGGCGGATTTCAGCACTTAGCCATTTTTAAGCCCTAATTCCGGTAACATCGACGTTGGTATCTCGCGTTCTCAAGATTTCGTTAAGTAACTCAAGCTGACCCAAAAATGAAAGTTGGAAACAATTTAGTGGAGAGCAACATGTAAAGAGTTGGGATCAAATTGACCAAGTTTGGCATTGCAAAATCCTAAAATCAAGCCCTAGCTTAACATGTTGACACTGGTAATTTGGGGACTGATAATCTCCTAATCTACAGCTCCAATGACTATGACCCCTAAATAGGAAATGTAGAGCATTGTACGGGCAGCAACTTTGCCTTTAGGTCCAAGACCCAGATCGGCCCAGATCAGGCCCAAATTGGAGCTCCAAATGGTCCACTTCACTGCCCGCCACCTGTTCGTGTTTTTGCTCCAAAGGACGACGCGTGGCCAGGTGCGTGGCGACCATGCCAGCGTCACGCCCCCACCAAACCGCCGTGCGTCCATGCCTTCTACCCCGCCCTGCTGCTCCCTCTCGCGTTTGGCAAGCCGAGCAGCACCAGAGCACTCCCCATCTCCGTCCGTGCTCACGCGCGCGCACACCACAGATGGCCGTGGCCACCATTGCCGGCCAAATTGAGCACCATGGCCAACAATGAATCCACCCCACCATGCCTTTCCTGTCCTAGCCTTGTACCGTGGCACCTTCACCGCCATCCGCCGCCCTCGATGCACCTTCATCTTGGCTTTCCCGCGCGCTGCAAACGGCCGCCGCCGGAGCTTCTCGCGCGTCGCGACCTGTAACGGATCAACGTAATTATACGAAATTAAGTAAGAAAATCTTCCACCGAGGCGGTTAATTTAACAAACTTAAGCCCGTATAACCTGAGATTCCGTGAAATCACGAAGGATTTCCAAACCACTAACATACAACCAAGATCGTACTGATTTAGCAGCCACAATTCACACGATACATAAATCTGATCATAAAGGTAAGATACATCGGAGTTCGGAAATAAAAGTTATTACAACATAGTTCAACATAAAGTAGCGGAAGCAAATAATTTTACGCACACACACTTAGTTTAGTTACAGTGCCAGTCGATAGTCATGGTCCACAAAAGCAGTAGATAAGACAAACAGAAAGACCCTTGCCCAAGGTCCTAGTTGTCACCCATCGCCGGATACAGACAGTTGGAGCAGTACCCGTAGTACATCTGACCATCTGCAACAACAATGGGAACAACGCCCTGAGTACGAGAATGTACTCAGCTAGACTTACCCGTCATAAACTAGAAATAACATGACACCAAGGAGCATGCAAGGCTTTACATAGTGGATTGGCTTGACTCCTTTGCGAAAAGCACAAGTTGTTATGAATGACTAAGGATAAGTGTCTTTAGCATCATTTTTAGGACAACCTATTCATGCTAAATGAGCACCTATGACTAAAACAAACACTTGATTAACCATTAATCATCAAAGATTACCATCTCAGGTTTGGCCTTTCCAACATTATCCCCATAACCATCCGTGTTCCATCATTAAAACTACGATGCCATAGCTCGAGTCAAGTGCTCACTAACCGGGAGCGACGGCGATTCGAATCGAATTCCTATCCAGCTGGAGATTTATTCCTCACACAAACCATGCTTCCCCCGTCAGGGTCGCGTAGATCACCAATGACACTTTCCGAGAAGCCGCGGGATAACAATCATGGATCGCACTACCCAGGGACCGCCCGACTGCCAGGACGCACCTTGGGCTCACTCTTCGCGTCCCCGTTACCCCCCTTCCACACCAGTCTGCCAACCCGAGTTTATCCCGGCTCAAAAAGTGTCACTAGCTTTGCGGTCGAAAGGTACTTTATTCGGCCAGCTAAATGTGAGGCATGCGTTCAACATGACAAGAGGGACGAGCAACGATCGGTCCTTAACTGACACAGACGGAATCACTATAGTCCAAAACCCTATAAGACTCCGCCCGGTCTCCGTTTATCCATCAACACTTGGTTACTTTTCATGATCACAATTACAGCTAACCATAACCTGGTATCCACCTATAACTCGCAGGTGACAGGAAATCACCCGACTTCTACCGGTCTAAGCATGGCTAAGCAATTTACTCGATCCTGACCTAACAGGGTAAAAGATAATCCGGTGGCCAAGGTAATAATGCAACAACGGTTTCACTCAACTCCTATAACTTAGTGCAACAATATATAACTATAACTCATGTAATAAGAAATAACTTTTTATAAATTTAGGAGGCTTAAAATGCTCCGGGGCTTGCCTCTTTCGAACGAACTAGGGTGGTGATCGACGCACTCTGGCAGTTCCTCGCCTGACTCTTCCTCCTCGGGCACCTCCTGTGCCTGGGGTTCCTGCTGATCCGTCCAAGCCTGCTCCTCCGGAACTGCTGCCTGCAACTCCTCCTGTGATCCTGTATGATGCAAGTGCATAAGGAAACATGCGAAGAATGCATCGAATTGCGGTGGAGTGCTTTGATGACATGAGATGCAGATGAGCACATGGAATGAGCAGTTTGAATATAATTATTTCTTCTACAAGTTAGCCAACGTCATCCAAGAACATGTAACCTAAAACATACACCTTATCCTTCTATTAGTTAGCCTACCATCTACACATACAAGTGAACCTAAGCTACCAAAGCTTACCAACCTAACTCATCCATAACATCAGCAAGGCATCATGATGCTTCAAAGATACACCAAACATATTTTATTTCTCTCAATTTCTCATAAAGAATAATCTTTTATTCCCTATTTAGCTAGGATTACACAACAACACCTATCTCTGGTGTAGATAAAAATCTACAAAAATTACAGTAGACTACTCTTACCCTAACTAACCTACCACTAAATTTTCATGAGAATTGCACAAGTAAAACTGCCTGTACAAAATAAACAAGCTATAGCCTAATTGTGAGCATGAATTTATTTTATACTAGAAAAAGTGTCAAACAACAGATTTCACAATTTTCTTAGGTTACTAACAGTAAACCAACATACTACAAAAATTATCAGATGTATGTTGTATACAAATTTTGCTCTATAGTAAAAATAACAGATATTACCAATTAAAAGCATTTGAACTACACTTCAACATTTTTCCACAGAACATGCTTCACTGGCATTTTTCCTAGAAAGTACATCACTAATAAAGACTAATGTAACAAGAATCATATTTTTCCCTCTATTATTTTATTTACTACACTTTTTCTAAGATAACAGCATATATAACAATTAAATAAAATTGCACAGTAGAGTGTCACAAAAATAACATGAGATATTTTTAAACTGTAGATCTATTCAAGAGGAACATTTCAAAATTTGTTTCATGATTTTTGGAGCTATAAATCTTGAGATACAATTTTTGGAAGCCTTTTTCAGATTTTCTGGAAATCAATTTCTTTAAAACCGAAAATCAAAACCGGCTTTAAACGCTACGTGCACACCGCTGTGACACCCGGAACCGAAACGCTGAGACAGACAGGCGGGACCCATGGGTCAGACGGGCCCATCCGTCAGCCGTAGCCGGCCAGAGGCGGTGCGGACCGCCGGGATCTCGCCGCCGGCGAGTCCTCCGACGACGGGGAGGGCACCATCGTGTTCCTCTCACCGACGCGAACCCAGTGGTGCCTAGTGGGTGGCCAGACGAGCTCGGCATCGAGCTCGTCGGCGAGCATGGCGGCTCGGCGGCGCGGGACGCCGTCGACCGGCCAGCTCCGACCGAGAGGAGCTGCGCGGTAAGGTCAGCAAGAATCGCGGTGCAAGTGCGGTGCTCGTGCGCTTGAGAAGTGGACGAGAAGTGGCGTGGAGGGGTGCGGCCCACGGAGCGGGTCACTCCGGTGAGCTCGGCCGGAACTCCGGTGAGCCATTACCGCGGGTGGAGACCGAATCCTAGCGGGCTATGGCGAGCACCGGATGCACCACGGAAAGGCGCAGCGAGGGCGAAGACGGAGGCGGAGGCGGTGAGCCGGAGCGGCGGCTAAGGCGGTTGCGGAGCTCGGGAGCCGGCGATGGCGAGGCGGAGCTCTGCTGCTGCTGCGGCGGGCGGGCGAGGGAGAATGGAGGGAGCAAGCGAGGAGAACGAGCGCGCGGAGGGGGGTAAGCGGGCGCGGACGCTGCGGGGGCCACAGGGCGCGTGTCGCGTGATTCCGACGGCGTGCGGCCACGCGGCGGCCGAACGCTGCCGCGGCGCCACGACGCCACGCGCGGGCGTGCGCGCGCGGGAGCGGGAGGGAGAAGACGCAGGCGCGGGCCGGGCCGCCAGCGACGCTGGGCCGAAAGGGAAGCCGAAGCCCACGAAGGCGAAAATCTGATTTTTCTTTTTCAAAATATTTTCAGATTTAATTCTTTGTTTCAAAATTGAATTTGGAGATGAAAAAGAGGTTTTCAGAAATTTGGCCCAAAATAAAAGTTGTTCAAAATTTTATTCTCTACAACTTTCATATAGGGCACTTTTCAAAATTCTCAATAGATTTTGAATTTGAGATTTAAAGCTAATTTAAAATCAAAAACTCATTTACTTAGAATATTTTTAAAACAGAATTTGAGGAAGACTTGAATTCAAAATTTTGCTCCAATAATCAAGTTGATTTATTCTAGATTATTTAAAATTGCTACTTCTCAAAAGTTCACCAACTTTTTAACACTTATATCAAACTTAGGGTTCCCATTTATTTGTTTTTCAAATTAAATTTGAAAGAGCTACAATTCAAATAATGCTAATCATGCAATGATGTTGAATGCTTATGCTTTGAATGATAATGCATGCTTAACACCCAGGGGTGTTACACGACCCGCTTCCATGGCCAGCCTGCCATGGGTCACCTCAAGCTGAGCTGGGCCGTTTCTCAGTTGCACCAGGCACCACCGATACCCGCGCTGCCATTCCGCTCGGCCCGCCGCTACCGGTGCTCGCCTGCCGCCGATGGCCGCGGCCGCAGCCGCCTGCCTCCATGGCCAAGAGGCCATGGGCCACCTCGGCCCACGCCGCAAGTGCGTGCAGGTGCGCCTCGCAACCACGAAGCCGTCCAACCTTCCAATCGCCATCGCCGGCCGCTTCTGGCTCGAGGCCGGCCATTTTTTCTGGCCGCCTCCTCTGCTCCTCAATGGCCGGAGGAAGAAGAGGAGCGACCCCCTCTCTCTCTATTCTTTCTCTGGGGATGACTGGTGGGGCCATTTAGGCGTGGGTCCCGCGTGGAAGTTTAAGTAGGTGGTAGATCCGGTTGCACGACCGGGTGCACCTAGCATGTCTAGAGTTAAGTACTTAATTTCATTTTTGAATATCAGATTTGATGTAAATCTTCTAAAATTTATATCTCCTGTTAGGTAATTCCAAAAATAGTAAATGGGGACTTTTTGGAAACCTTGGGAAAAGATCTATGCAGTGGAGTCATAATATGTTACATGTTGTAGATATTTTCTAATGTCTTTAATTAAGTTTTAAAAATGCTCTAAAAATGCCTTTAAACCTAACCAGAGCAAGATCTAGAGTTTTAGACATCCAAAAATAGTGATTCTTATTTTGTTAATTTTGTGATGACTTGTACTTGCTAGGAAAAATATTAAACGCACTAGTTGTTTACTGTTTTCTTAAGGTTTTGATTTGACCTTGTTAAATAAGGAAATCTATATTATATTGCTTGTCATTTTTATATCTTGAGTTGTGTTGCTACAAATGATGTGAAATTTTTATGGTAGTATTTCCATGCTATGAATGTACTGTGGTATAAATGTCATGGTCATTGCTTACTGTATGATCAAGTTATTGGCTTAACTTGTTTATGTCTTGATAACTAGCTTATAAATAATATATAAATGATAAAATGGAAAATGTTGTTCCATTACATTAGTATGATGTTTCTCTATCATATTGATTCATTCTATGGTCATATATTCACTGAAAATATTGAGTTTTAGGTTTTACCTGTTCTCACATGATTTATTTCAATAGTTGGTTGTCTTTTTCATAGAGGTTGATGTACTTATCTAAATGGCTTGAAATTTGTACAGTCGACTTTTGAGAGCATATTTAGGCCACTGTAATTTTTGTAGAATTTATTGTGCACTTTTGATATGTGTTCATACTTCCACCTAATTATCTAAATAAATTAAGAAAAGGCATTAAAAGAATTTATTTAGGAATGGACACTATATTTTCTGGTGTTCATTGGTCTTGTGTGACTTGTTGATAAAGTTGGTTTTGTCCAATTATATGTTTGACACATAAGTTAATAATTATTTCTTACAAATGAGGTTTCTGGACAGATCTGGGAACTTAGCAAAGTTCTTCATGATAATGTGCTTTGTGGTAAAACTTATTTATACAAAAGTTGTAGATAATTTATATATCTAGCTGCTGTTAAAATTGGGTGGCATTTGGCCATGTGGTTTAGGAGTTATAGCTGTTTAAAGTTGGGGTACAGAATTGCTTGCTCTCTGTCTTGTTAGACCAGTTTCTGTAATTGTGTAAATTCGGCATATTAAACTTTGGAATCATGCTGTGATGATATTAAATGAAATGTAGAGAATTTCATAAGCTTTCTGTAATATCTTATTTCATATCATTTGGAATTGTATATCTCCAGATATGATTGATTTACTGAGCTACTATATGGATGTCCAGAAATTGATAAATTCTAATTATAGTTGTTTGCTTGTATTTTGTTAAGTGTGACTTATGCCTTTAAGGGTAGTTAAGTTAATTAGCTCTAGGTGTTTATTAGAACTTAGGTATGCTTGCATGATTGCTATAGTTATTGCACTTCTATGCATTCACACATGTGCATGGTTGCATCTCATATAGGTACGCTAGCAGAAACGTGTGAAGGATGTGGCGTTGGAGCCAAACCCGAAGACGGTGTTTAGTGGATCCATCCAGAAGGTAGAAGGATCGGACGAGTGCTAGATTGGAGGATGCTCGCCAAGCATATTTCATCTAACATACTCTAACTTGAGTCAGATCCCAGGCAAGCCCCGGAGCATTATAAGCCTCCTACCTTCAAAACAATTAATTCTATATATGTTATAAGTATTGTTGCATTAAGTGATAGGAGTTAGTTGAAAACCTTGCTGCATTATATCACTCCTTGTCCAGATATATGAATCCTTAAATCCTACATAGACTAGGATCGAGTAGATGCTTAGCCCTGCTTTAAGCGGTAGAAGTCAGGTGATTTCCTGTCACCTGCGAGATATAGGGATATTCATATATGGCACGGTTGGCTATATGTGCTATCGTGGAATGGAACCATGTGTTAATAAAATAAAATGAGACCGGGCGGGATGACGATAGTGAAGCAACAAGGCATGGAGGTCTTGTGTGTGAATCTATCCCCGTCTGAGTCATTTAAGGACCGATTCGTTGTATGTCCTTGAGTCATGTTGAACGCAGTCTAACACTTAGTTGGCCGGATAAGCCGTTCTGACCGCGAATCCGAGTAATACAGTTCAGGCCGGGAATCGACTGGTAGGTTGCTTCTTGGAGGAGAGAAAGGATGTGCTTGGGGACATTGGTGTGAGACTAAGGGGGGGTTAGAGTCCCTATCACCTGGCAGAGTGTCGCCCTTGGGGTCGCGACATCATTCGGACCCACGGCTCCTGAACTGTACCAAAGGTGACCTGAGCAGCCCTCGCTAGGCGTGACTCGGTGAGTGTTAGAAATACCCCTCCAGCTAGATAGGAATTCGATTCGAATCGCCGTCGCTCCCGGTTAGTGAGCACTTGACTTGAGCAGCGGCAACGTAGATTCCATTAAATTGAACGGATGGTTAATTGGATCACGATGGAAAGGTTGCCTCAATTTATACCTGCTATGGTTAATATTGTTTGCTCCTAATAAAGTGAGTGCTCTAGTACAGGTTCTAATATAGATGATAGGTTAATGATAATTAACTTGATGCTTAAGCATTAATGATTGATCATCTATATTAAGCTTTTATGCAAAATGTTGTCAAGCTAGCCCCACTTCATATCAGCCTTGCATGATCCTTGGTGTCACTTTATTTCTGGTTTCTGACGGGTAAGTCTAGCTGAGTACCTTCTCGTACTCAGGGTTTTATCCCCACTTGTTGCAGGTCATGATGTATCATGGCGGCTGCAAGAGTTGGTTGACTCATGCCGCAGTGGCGGAGTGTGATCACGGGCATGATCCTTCTTATTTACCTTATCTCTAATGCTTTTATTAGAAGTCGACCGTGGTACTGGCATGTATTTGAAATAAGAATAATGTTAGTTTCAAATTAATTTACTTCCGCTACTTTTGAACTTAAGTTGTATTAACTATGTTGAACTCCGATGTATATTGAATTACTTGTGAAATGGTTGTAACATGTGACTTGTTATGTTGAATCACTATGATCTTGGCTTGTATGTTGGTTGGTTTAAAATCCCTCGTGATTTCACTGGACTACCGGAGTTATATGGGCTCAAGTGCGAGAATTTGATTATTTCGGTGATTGTTTTTGTACTTGTGCTCTTATAATTTGGACGGTTCTGTTACAGCTGGTATCGGAGCAAGATTGAACATTAAACTTGTCGTATGTGTATTTAAAACAAAGGTTTTGTTTTATAAAATCAGTTTTATCAACTTATAGCTATATATAGGTTTGTGAAAACTGAATTCTAAATCTAAGTATGCCAGTGGTCAATTTCCTTAAGGATTATTAGGTGGCTTATATAAGTACTAACTTGGGGGTTTTTCATTTATGCATCTACGCCCAGGCCAAGGTATGTATATGTGATGACTCTCCTATACTATGCTACCGGTGTGTTAGATTAAGGTAGCCTTCATATATGAAATAGCCATATGTGTCGCTAGTTTATTTTTATGCAACATCGCACCTACGCTCAGGTAAGTGTGAGTTGTGAGAGCATGACCGAACATCTATCGGTCTAGGGGAGAGCTAGTTTTGGTTACTGGATTATTTACATGTTACACACATGTATATATGAAGGTACTTAATTGTGGGAGATTAATGATTCGGGTAGTTTTGGTGCTACATGTATGTATACAGGGGTATATGTATATGGGAGTGCTTAGAATTTTACCTTCCTATTTCATTGTGTGCTATATTTGGGGAAATGTTGGGCTGCAATGAAACTTTTCTGCAGGTACGCTAACCATGAAAGCGTAAGTCGAATATAGCTGGCGACTAGCTATATATTGAAAGAGTGCGTGTTATGCCACCGACATAGAACGTGATCGCCACCTTAGGTTGACAATCTTGTGAGGACGAATAGGACGAAGCATGCATCTTCATGATTGTTGCCTTATGTATAGCTATGCTCCTCTCACCCTTGTTCTATAGTAAGTAACTTGTGATCAATGTAGTACGCTACCTTTCTAGTATGGAGTTAGACATAAATGCCTTATTCCATGTTGCTTGAACAGGGGATGTTTGAAGATAGTGTGTGCTTAGTTTTGTTAGAACTAAGTGTGGTTACATGCCTGAACCTATAGATGTCCTCTAGTTGAGCCAAGTAGTGGATGGGTTGTTCATACAAGCAATTGTAAATGCTTTAGACCTTATTTCAGTAATTATGGATTCTCATGAATGAATTAAATTAGTGTTGGTCTAAGGTAACAAGGTTTAGAGCTACTAGAATAACATGTTTGTGCGCTCTCTTGTAAAGTAGAACAAAGGCAAGCTTTGTTTTGCTTGTTGAATATTGGCTACTAGAATGTTTTCTGTTGCAGTGATGCTTTCGTGGTCATAATGGTGTTTTCTGTAGTTATGGAGAATACCAAAATTATAGCTAACTTACACATCTAGCTAGTCCAAAAATTTCATGACACTAGGCCTTATGGTTTGAGAGTTATGAATTTTAGAAGTTTACTGTCAGGTTTTGCTTATGCTCTGAATAGATCTGAATGTTTGGTCTGTTTGACCTATGTGCGTATGGAATCATGTCTTGGAGATAATAGAAGAAGTTTAGTACTTTTTCTAAGCTTTCCAAAGTGTCCTATAGCACTAATTTTGGTGGTTGAAATTTCTAGTTATGAGCTTGCCTAGTGGAATGACAGAATCTGTCCAAATCTAGGCAGAGATGTCTTCTTTGTCTTGTTTGGCCTTGTTAGCCATAGAATCATCTTAATATGATAATAAGAAAGTTATAGAAAACTTAATAAACTTTACATAAAGTTAAGGCTCAGCCTTGTTGTGTCTCTAGAACTCTAGTTTTGCATTTTTGAAGTTCATGTTAGTTTTCTGTCCATATTGGTACAGATCTGAAACATTAGTATTTTTTGGTCATGTTAATCTATGAATTTGCTTTTGGTATGAGTAACTAAAGTGTAGTCATCTTCCTAATCTTTCTAGAAAGTCTAGGATCCCCTTTGTGGGATGTCTACAACCTTAGTTATGGTTGAAACAAGTAACTACTGTGCTGCTGTCCAGATTCTGTGCACATACTAAGTTGGCTACCTTAGCTAGCGTTTGTCTTAGGCTAAACTCATAGTTAGTTCTTGCTTTAGATAAATGTTTGTTATGGGTGAGCCTGGTTCTTAGTAATGGTTGCTTAAGCTAATTGGATTGGATCTTTCCAATGCTTGACTGTGATGTTTGTATGTATGCTTGTTATCTAATTAGTGTCATAGTTGTCACCTCGTTTGTCCTCGGTGAGCACATGAGGGTCACATAGCTTTATCCTAGAACAACGTTCACGTATGTAATTGTATGGTTGTTGTCTTCAATTAGGTTTCTCTCTTAGGAGCCTGAGCCTGTAGACTTGGTGGTTAGCCTTGGAATGTTTGTATCCATGCCGTTGCTTGACCAAAAGCCCAAAGTTGAGTTCTCCTATATGTTTGTATAAGCCGTGAATATTTTCCAACCCTTTTTGTGAAGACCCTTATCGACTGACCAACCAAGTTAACTTTCATCAATGCTAAGTGTGAGTGGAATCAAGCAAAAATCTCGTGCTTAGTCACCTGCGGCAATTGAGCTATGTTCTCTTGTGAGGTGTTTTGATCTACGGATCTCCTCCTCGTTGATTTTAAACCTTATGACTACCTTTATTTGCTATCCCTCCTTGTATAATGCTTGTTTTTACCACCCAAATTGTGTCACTTGAAATTTCACCTTGGTGGTGTGATCGGTAATGGTGTTATGAGTAGCAGCTAACGGTGCCGCGACGAAACCTAGGGCCTCCTTATGACCGGCCGGCACATGGTTGTGTTACTGGGCACGCGCTGGTATCGTGGTTTCTAGTCATGACCCATTGCGGAACAATATCAACGTGTTATTCTCAGGTAAACTCTTCCTTGGTTATCTCCCCATATCTTATCGTAAGATCCATATCTTAGACTGAAGGTAGTGGAGTTTCCTTCTGAAGTTGCCAAGAGGATAACCTTTGAAGAACAGGTCATCTACATAAACATTAACAGACTGCAATAGGTGGTAGACAAGTGACTCTACTTAGTTGTTAGACTATTGACGAACACCATCTAGTGAGTAAAGTATCTCATCTCTGTTGGATAAAAAGGACACACAACATTTAATGTTGGACAAGTCATCTGTTGGATAAGAATCGATTGTCACATTACACAAGTCTTAACCTTTGTATGCATAATGACCATACCATTGAGATCAACAATCTCTGGTGAGACTCCGTATCTGCTGACTTCGATGGCAACCATCTGCTTTGTATCAACCACAATTTTTGTGAAGACCCTTATCGACTGACCAACCAAGTTAACTTTCATCAATGCTAAGTGTGAGTGGAATCAAGCAAAAATCTCGTGCTTAGTCACCTGCGGCAATTGAGCTATGTTCTCTTGTGAGGTGTTTTGATCTACGGATCTCCTCCTCGTTGATTTTAAACCTTATGACTACCTTTATTTGCTATCCCTCCTTGTATAATGCTTGTTTTTACCACCCAAATTATGTCACTTGAAATTTCACCTTGGTGGTGTGATCGGTAATGGTGTTATGAGTAGCAGCTAACGGTGCCGCGATGAAACCTAGGGCCTCCTTATGACCGGCCGGCACATGGTTGTGCTACTGGGCACGTGCTGGTATCGTGGTTTCTAGTCATGACCCATTGCGGAACAATATCAATGTGTTATTCTCAGGTGAACCCTTCCTTGGTTATCTCCCCATATCTTATCGTAAGATCCATATCTTAGACTGAAGGTAGTGGAGTTTCCTTCTGAAGTTGCCAAGAGGATAACCTTTGAAGAACAGGTCATCTACATAAACATTAACAGACTGCAATAGGTGGTAGACAAGTGACTCTACTTAGTTGTTAGACTATTGACGAACACCATCTAGTGAGTAAAGTATCTCATCTCTGTTGGATAAAAAGGACACACAACATTTAATGTTGGACAAGTCATCTGTTGGATAAGAATCGATTATCACATTACACAAGTCTTAACCTTTGTATGCATAATGACCATACCATTGAGATCAACAATCTCTGGTGAGACTTCGTATCTGCTGACTTCGATGGCAACCATCTGCTTTGTATCAACCACAATTTTTGTGAAGACCCTTATCGACTGACCAACCAAGTTAACTTTCATCAATGCTAAGTGTGAGTGGAATCAAGCAAAAATCTCGTGCTTAGTCACCTGCGGCAATTGAGCTATGTTCTCTTGTGAGGTGTTTTGATCTACGGATCTCCTCCTCGTTGATTTTAAACCTTATGACTACCTTTATTTGCTATCCCTCCTTGTATAATGCTTGTTTTTACCACCCAAATTGTGTCACTTGAAATTTCACCTTGGTGGTGTGATCGGTAATGGTGTTATGAGTAGCAGCTAACGGTGCCGCGACGAAACCTAGGGCCTCCTTATGACCGGCCGGCACATGGTTGTGCTACTGGGCACACGCTGGTATCGTGGTTTCTAGTCATGACCCATTGCGGAACAATATCAATGTGTTATTCTCAGGTGAACCCTTCCTTGGTTATCTCCCCATATCTTATCGTAAGATCCATATCTTAGACTGAAGGTAGTGGAGTTTCCTTCTGAAGTTGCCAAGAGGATAACCTTTGAAGAACAGGTCATCTACATAAACATTAACAGACTGCAATAGGTGGTAGACAAGTGACTCTACTTAGTTGTTAGACTATTGACGAACACCATCTAGTGAGTAAAGTATCTCATCTCTGTTGAATAAAAAGGACACACAACATTTAATGTTGGACAAGTCATCTGTTGGATAAGAATCGATTGTCACATTACACAAGTCTTAACCTTTGTATGCATAATGACCATACCATTGAGATCAACAATCTCTGGTGAGACTCCGTATCTGCTGACTTCGATGGCAACCATCTGCTTTGTATCAACCACAATTATTGTGATCAAGAGTGAAGATTTGGAACTTTTTAGTGTTGAGAGACAACTGATTAGTTACCAATAGGAAGGTTAATCTCTAGCTAGGTAACGATTCTTTGGTAGCTACGAAGGCTAGGTCTTACAGAGCAATAACCAACAAGAAGTTAATCAACTAGCCAATAACTGGAGTGATACTCTGTCGTCCAGAGTCATTGCGACCAAGTCAATTCCATCTTGGACAATCACACAGATAGTGCAAGGTGTTCTATCAGCGAAAGCGAAGAATTAGAGAAAGCATGACCTAGTTTCGATCATCATCCTTGTGCCCTTAGGTGCCATAAATGGTTTTGTTCAGAACTCTATTTGATGAAGTGTTGAGGAATATTCAGAATCAGTTCCTTATTCTTGTAGGAAGATCCTCCAGGCGGAGCATGCGTTTTGCCCTACAAAAGTAACCCGCAAGTTCAAAGCGTGTGCATCATAGGATTAGTATGTAAGTTAATGGTCGAGATTTGCTGTTGGATGACCCTTTTGAGGTCCCACAGATACTAGTTTACACTCTTTCATTTGCTTTCTCGTATCTACAATGTACGAGCAGCCTTGGTTTCTGCAAATTAATTTATACCATCGCGAATCAAAAGCAATTTGAAAAATGTAAACAACAGATTTCCCATCTTAGAGTTACTATTTGATCCTAAAAAGGAAGCCTCAAGGTGAAAGTTGGCCTGACAAAGTTGCTACATTGCAAGTCAACTCAACTTACAGTGCAACTAAGTCACGAAGGAAAATTTTTACTCAATCGCTTGGTGGTAGACTACTCCCCGCGGTTAAGTGAATAATTACAACTTTTGTTGTCCTTAAGGCCTTGTTACATCTTTCTTTGGGAATTATTTTCCAATGATGACATACTTTGGTACCTTATACATGTTTTTACCAAGAGCTTGCATCTGAATCCACCCGGATGACTGTTGCAATTCGATAAGAGAATCTTCTTAGGTAACATTTGGCAGAAATACGGAGCCAACTGAGTCAGTTATCATATATACTAATCCCTTGACAGACTCAGATAATACAGTGTTGTCATCAGAGAAAGAGAACTACACACATGGGACCACAAGTAGTTTTCCTTTAGTTGGTGTCTGAATGTTGGAACATTTATGACCCACATAGACCCTGTCTATTGGTTAGTCGGTATCCTATGGCCTCAGAGAATGTTTGTCGTCTATGATCTCACCCTTTTGAAAGGTTGTACTCAAGCCAGTTGGTAGAGAACTGCTTTTCAAAAACCATGTGAACATAGAGCCATTTTAACAAGTATACTTCTGATTATTTCGGTCTAGTGTCAAGTTTATATGGCCTATGTTGTGCTCATTAGAGAGTCAGATACTTGTGAGTGGTTCACTCATGGACCAAATGATCTCCGTACACGAAGAATGCAGTACGTGCTATCTTGGATTCCTCCCAAAGTGACAATGCTTCATGGAAGTCAATGAAGGAAATTCTTCAGACAAATTTCACCATAAAGAGTAAGTATCAAAAAGTGCCTTTGACCAAACTGTTCACCGACGTTGAAGCCTTGTAGCTGAATGCTATAGCAAATGTTAGGAACTTGATAACGTGTCTCTCTTCCTTAAAAGGTCTTCCATTTTGAATCTCGGGACGCGATTCTTTTAAGGGGGGAGGGCTGTAACACCCCAGGTGTTTATCACTAATTAAGTAGTGGGTTTAAGCTTAAACATGATAGATTAGTGGAGATGACGATGCCAAAGTCAAACCTATGGAAATAAACCCTAACCTAAACTTGGAAATTGCACCCTCGCTTACATTTAGGCTCAATTGAAAGATATATGCTTGGGTGTGTTATCAAAGTATCTTCACATGTCTCACATCAATAACTATCTATATTGATCCCTAGAAAAATTTCATGAAGTTTGGAATCAAAAAGTCACATGAAATGATAAGTTATATGCTCGTTTGGATTATAACTAAAACCTGCCTCACATCCCATGGGAACTAGTGTTTGTGCAACATGTGCAACACATCGTGGATACATGTGGAACAACCTAGTGGAACATGTGTAGCAGCTATCTTGAAACAACCACATGAAATGACTATAGCATTTCACTTGAGTTCTATGTTGCAAGGCATGTGAGGCCTACACTTTTGTGCAACCTATACATGGTGAGTATGTTTGGCCTCTACAACACCTTAACTACACTTAGGACACTTAATGGAACAATGTTCATGTTGATCATTTTGCCTAAATGTGCTTCTAAGTGATGGTTGACCATGTATGGACCAGGGAACACTTTTGTTTGACCGTTTCAAAAGTGTGACCTAGAAGCTTTGCATGACTGTGCACCCTTTGACAAAGTTGTAGAGAATTTTTATAAGGAACAAACTTTGTTTAAGAGTCAAGTCATGAAAATGTGTGGAACATGCTCAAACAGGGCCCACAAGTCAGTTTTAGGGCTGATTTCAGCACTTAGCCATTTTTAAGCCCTAATTCCGGTAACATCGACGTTGGCATCTCGCGTTCTCAAGATTTCGTTAAGTAACTCAAGCTGACCCAAAAATGAAAGTTGGAAACAATTTAGTGGAGAGCAACATGTAAAGAGTTGGGATCAAATTGACCAAGTTTGGCATTGCAAAATCCTAAAACCGAGCCCTAGCTTAACATGTTGACACTGGTAATTTGGGGACTGATAATCTCCTAATCTACAGCTCCAATGACTATGACCCCTAAATAGGAAATGTAGAGCATTGTACGGGCTACAACTTTGCCTTTAGGTCCAAGACCCAGATCGGCCCAGATCAGGCCCAAATTGGAGCTCCAAATGGTCCACTTCACTGCCCGCCACCTGTTCGCGTTTTTGCTCCAAAGGACGACGCGTGGCCAGGTGCGTGGCGACCATGCCAGCGTCGCGCCCCCACCAAACTGCCACGCGTCCATGCCTTCTACCCCGCCCTGCTGCTCAAGTGCGAGAATTTGATCATTTCGGTGATTGTTTTTTACTTGTGCTCTTATAATTTGGACGGTTCTGTTACAGGGGGGACCGTCCCTCGAGTTCAGGGACGCTTCCAACCCTGGCGCGGACCCAGTCTTCGCCCTGAACGATAGGGACGAGGTGCACCACTGGGAGTACCTCGAGGGCCTCCATCGAGACATGGATCGATCGCTCCGTGTGGTGATGGAAGCCGTGCAACGAGGCATGCGGGATGCTACAGAGGTATGTTTTGGCTTATCTATTGTTTTGCTATCCTTTTGCTGTCTCCCTTTCTCTCGGTTCTCAACCTTTTTTGGTTTTTCCGAACCATGATCAGGAGCTCAAGGAACGCTATCGCCGCAAGTCGCTCTTCATTCGAAATGAGAGTGGCATGTGGGCGGCGTTTGCCCGGCAATGGGCTCTGGTCGAGGAGGCCAACAAACGGCTTTCTGATCAGAGTGCGGAGATGGCCGAGCTACGCGTTGCCTATGCGACGGTCAAGGAGGAGGCGGTGCAGGCCTGGGCGACTGAGGCCGTGGTGCGTGAAGACGCGACCAAGGCCCAGGAGGAGGCAGCCAAGGCCCGCGAGGACCTCGAGCCCCTATCGGCACAGGTGAAAGAGCTCGAGGAGGACGTCGCCCTGGTCAGCCGTCAGTGTGACGCCCTCAACGTCCAGATTGGGCAGGTCATCGCTCGCTTCGGTGCCTTGAAGGACGAGATTGCGGCACTGAGCGGAACCATTCAGGAGAAAGACGTGGCTCTTCTGACCGCCCGCCAAGATATCGAGACGTTGAGGGTGACCGTTCGTGACAGGGACGACGCTCTCTAAGGGCTCGAGAGGACGTGTAGGGGGCTCCATGACAAGGTCGTGGGCTTGCAGACCCACACCGAGGGTAAGTATGGGCGTTACGGCCACGGCATCGAGGCCCCGTATTAGTACTAATTTAGTTAATTATGTTTCAGAGCTGGAGAGGGAGCAGCGGGTGGTTCAAGCAGCGGCCAATTCCTTCTAGAGCCTCCTCTAGGCTGAGACCCAGTGGACACAGATGCTTTGGGGCGCGATCACCTCCGTGTGTGATGGCCTGGGGGTCGAGCCCGACGCCGACACCGGGGAGGACGCCCCGGGGAACTCCTTCGTTCGCCGGATGGCGGCGCTGGGCCGCCTCATCCGGGAAAGGATACGGGGCAGCCTTCACCCTGGCGTGAAGAGAGCACTAGCCGTCGTTCGGTCTGGGTTCATGTTCGACATGGAGCTTGTTGTTGAAGGCTTCATCACGGACCCGGACCGGATAGACGAGGAGAATGAGGACGCCTGCTTGGACCTGATCGGAGCCGCTGAGGAGCCTGGGAGCCGCCTGGCCTCACTTTTCGAAGCCGAGGTGGTTCCCCCTGCCGACGATGAGGGCCTGTGAGCCAAATCTGGGCGCAAAGGCTCGTGTAATAAGTTAGTATTTTGGATTTTGGTCGTGGTGTCCTCGGAGGCCATTAAAAACTCGGAACGTAAACCTTGTGCTAGTTATTTAAGTTTTTCTCAAGCTTTTCTTCCCTTTTATTGCTTGAATCATGTTTTTGCATGATTTACTTAACACGCCGTCGCGCCTTTGAGCATAAGGGAGTGAGCGGAGGTACCGTAGCCTCGAAGGCGTGAGTGATCTCGCGGCTCGACTGCCCTCAAACTCTAGGGTGCTTTTGTGGCCTCGCAGATCGTGTAAGAACATGATTTAAGCAATGGGGGGTGTACTCCTTTTCAAAGTTATGAACTGCCATTAGGTCTACTTAGCGTGCGGTCGCGCCCCTAGGCGTGAGGGGTGAGTGGAGGTACCGTAGCCTCGGAGGCGTAAGTGATCTCGCGGCTCGAGAGCCCTTCTGAGCCTTAGGGTGGTTTCGCAGCGTTGTCGACATAAGAGGTAGTTCTTCAACTTTGAAAAAGAGTACAGGTTTTTTCGGGGACTGGGGGTTCCCCCCTTGTAGCTCCCGAGAGAGGGTCGATTCTGGGAGAACAGAGTCGATCCTTCCTCATTGTTTGTAAAACGAAAGTTTGAACATCGCTGTATTCCTTATTGATGATATTGAAAAGAAATTACAGAGCCTCGAGGCTTTTTAAGGGAAAAAACGACGTAGTTGTTCAATGTTCCAAGCGTTGGTGAGGATTTCGCCCTTCTCATTGGATAGCTTGTAGGTGCCCAGCTTTAGTACTTCTGCGATGATGTATGGGCCTTCCCATGGGAGCATGAGCTTGTGTCATCCCTTGGTGTTCTGGTTCCGTCGAAGCACCAGGTCGCCGACGTTGAGGTCGCGCTTGTGGATGTGTCTGTCGTGGTAGCGTCGGAGACCTTGCTGGTACCTGGCAGAATGTAACAGAGCCACATCTCGGGCTTCCTCGAGCTGGTCAAGGGCGTCCTCTCTTGCGGCGTCGTTATTTCTCTCGTTGTAGGCTTTTAGCCTTAGGGACCCATATTCTATGTCAGTGGGGAGCATAGCCTCAGACCCATAGACTAAGAAGAACGGAGTGAACCCCGTGGCTCGACTCGGCGTTGTTCCTAGGCTCCACAGGACCGAGGAAAGCTCGGCAGCCCATCTCTTGCCATATTTGTTTAGCTTGTCAAAGATTCTGGGTTTCAGGCCTTGTAGGACCATGCCGTTGGCACGTTCAACTTGGCCATTCGTTTTTGGATGAGCCACAGCTGACCAGAGCACATGGATGTGGTGGTTGTCGCAGAAATCCAGAAACTTTTTACCAATAAACTGGGTGCCATTGTCCGTGATGATACAGTTGGGAACCCCAAAGCGGTGGATGATGTCGGTAAAAAAGAGCACGGCTTGCTCGGACCTGATGCTGGTGATAGGGCGAGCCTCGATCCACTTGGAGAATTTGTCGATGGCAACGAGCAAGTGGGTGAAGCTGCCGGTTATCCTTTTAAAAGGCCCCATAAGGTCAAGCCCCCAAACGGCAAACGGCCACGTCATGGGAATGGTTTGCAGGGCATGTGCTGGGAGATGGGTTTGTCTCGCGTAGAACAGGCAACCTTTACAGGAGCGTACTAGCTTGACAGTGTCGGAGACCGCGGTTGGCCAATAGAATCCTTGTCGGAAGGCATTTCTGACAAGGGTTCGAGGCGCTGCGTGGTGACCGCAAGCCCCCGAGTGTAGATCGTCGAGCAGGTCTCTGCCTTCCTCATTTGTGATGCAACGTTGGAGGACGCCAGTAGGGCTGCGGCGGTACAGCTCCTTGCTATCGCCAAAGATCACAAAGGTTTTGGCCCGATGAGCGATCCGTCGAGCCTCGGTCTTATCTGAGAGGAGGTCCCCTCGGATGAGATGGTCGAGGTACGGAATGCGCCAGTCAGGCTTAGGGTTGGGTGGCGGGGTCGAGCCTTCCACCTGCATGGCTTCAGCCCCAGTCGAGGGGGCTTCTGTCACAGGTGGGGGGTCGAGCGATGGCCCATTGACCCCTCCTTCCGACCTAAGGTCGATGGAGGGCTGCTGGAGATCTTTTGTGAAGACGTCTGGTGGAACCGTAGTTTGATTGGATGCGATTTTTGCCAGTTCATCGGCGGCCTCATTGTACCTGCGTGCGATGTGGTTGAGCTCGAGGCCATGAAACTTGTTCTCAAGGCGCCGTACCTCTTCGCAGTAAGCTTCCATCTTGGGATCATGGTAGCTTGAGTTTTTCATGACCTGGTCGATCATGAGCTGGGAGTCGCCTCGAATGTCAAGGTGTCAGACCCCGAGTTCGATGGCAATTCTCAGACCCGTGACGAGCGCCTCGTATTCGGTGACGTTATTTGACGTAGGAAAATGAAGCCGGATGACGTAACGCATGTGAACCCCAAGGGGCGAGATGAGGAGCAAACCTGTGCCTGCTCCTGTTTTCATCAACGACCCATCGAAGTACATGGTCCACAGCTCAGCTTGGAGCTGTGCAGGGGGAGTTGAGTGTCGGTCCATTCAGCTAGGAAATCCGCTAATACCTGTGACTTAATAGCTTTGCGCGGCACATAAGATAGGGTCTCGCCCATGAGCTCGACTGCCCACTTGGCGATTCTACCCGAGGCTTCCCGGTTCTGGGCTATCTCTCCTAAGGGGAAAGAAGAAACCACAGTTACTGGGTGACCCTCGAAGTAGTGACGGAGTTTGCACCGTGTCAAGACGACAGCATATAGCAGCTTCTGGATTTGTGGGTATCGTACCTTGGTTTCCGAGAGCGCCTCACTAATGAAATAGACCGGCCTCTGGACGAGCAAGGTATGTGCTTCCTCGGCCCTCTCGATAACCAAGACCGCGCTGACTACTTGTGTTGTCGTGGCGACATAAAGTAGGAGCGGTTCTCCTGGGGTCAGAGGGACGAGGATTGGTGAATTAGAGAGTGTAGCTTTGAGTTTTGCAAGAGCTTCTTCGGCCTCGAGGGTCCATGAAAAGTGCTCCGATTTCTTTAGGAGACGGTACAGAGGGAGCGCTTTCTCGCCGAGGCGTGAAATGAAATGGCTGAGCGCCGCCAAGCAGCCAGTGATCCTCTGTACGCCCTTTAGATCTCGGATGGGGCCCATGTTGGTTATCGTAGTGATTTTTTCTAGGTTGGCTTCAATGCCACGCTTAGACACGATGAACCCTAAAAGCATACCTCGAGGAACGCCAAAGACACACTTCTCAGGATTGAGCTTGACGTTTTTTGTCCGGAGGCACTTGAACGCAACGTCAAGGTCGTTTACCAGATCGTCGGCTTGTTTGGTCTTGACAACGATGTCATCGACGTAAGCCTCGATGGTTGGTCCGATGTGCTCCCAAAAACATGTTGCATGCATCGCTGGTACATAGCCCCTGCGTTCCGGAGACCGAAAGGCATCGTAATGTAGCAATACATGTCGAATGGGGTAATGAATGAGGTCACGAGCTGGTCGGACTCTTTCATTTTAATTTTGTGGTAGCCGAAGTATGCATCTAAGAATGAGAGAGTTTTACATCCCGCAGTGGAATCAACAATTTGATCAATGCGTGGTAAAGGAAAGGGAACTTTTGGACATGCTTTATTTAAACTAGTATAGTCTACACACATCCTCCACTTCCCACTCTTTTTCTTAACTAATACAGGATTAGCTAGCCACTCAGGATGATGAACCTCCTTGATGAATCCGACCTCTAGTAGCTTGTGTACCTCCTCACTGATGACCCTACGCTTCTCTTCGTCGAAGCGGCGCAGGCGTTGCTCCACCGGTTTGGATCCGGCCCGGATCTCCAAGGTGTGCTCGGTGACTTCCCTAGGTATGCCCGGCATATCCGAGGGACTCCACGCAAAGATGTCGATGTTTGCATGGAGAAAGTCGACGAGCACTGCTTCCTATTTGGGATCGAGGGTGGCGCTGATGCTCAGCGCCTTTCCCTTGGGATCGGCAGGGTCGAGGGGCACGAGCTTGATGTCTTCTGCGGGCTCGAAGCTGCCGGCATGGCGCTTTGGGTCGAGAATCTCATTGGCGAGACCGTCGAGGTCCGCAGCCAAGGTCGCCGATTCTAAAACAGCCTCGCCGTGCTCGACGCACTCGACGTCGCACTCATAGGCGTGCTCGTATGAGGGCCCCACAGTGATGACACCATTTGGGCCGGCATCTTGAGCTTGAGGCAGGTGTAGTTTGGGACTGCCATGAACCTGGCATAGCACGGGTGCCCAAGGATAGCGTGGTATGTTCCATGGAATCCGACCACTTCGAAAGTGAGAGTCTCCTTTCTGAAGTTTGACGGTGTGCCAAAGCAGACGGGCAGATCGACCCGGCTGACCAGTTCTGCCCGTTTCCCTAGTACAACACTGTGGAAACCCCCGACGCTGGGTTGGAGGCACGCTCTCTCGACCCCCAGGAGGTCGAGGGTCTCGGCGTAGATGATGTTGAGGCTACTTCCGCCGTCCATGAGTACCTTGGTGAGGTGGGATCAACAACAAGCTGGTAGACTCCTGGATTGGGAACGTAGTCAGGATGATCATCACGGTCGAAAGTGATGGCCATCTCTGACCAGTCAAGGGAGCGGGGGACTGCCATTTGTACGAAGAAAACCTCACGCCGCTCTCGCTTGCGCTGGCGCATCGAGAGGCGGGTCGAGGGTCCTCCGTAGATCATGAAGCAGTCGTGGATCTCGGGGAATCCCCCATCCTTATCGTCACCCTTGGGGTCTTCCTTCTTGTCGTCGGTGGCAAAGTTGGTGATGATGCCCATCAACCCGTTGGCAGTGAGTGGGGTGTTACGGCCCAACTCTCGGACCAACTCCTTGCAGGTGGTTCCGGAGAGGAAGGCCATAATTACGTCGGAGTCGGTGACGTTGGGGAGCTCGGGGTGCTGCCTGGAGAAGCACCGGATGTAATCCCGGAGGGATTCACTCGGTTTTTGCTTGCAACTCCGGAGGTCCCATGAGTTGCCGGGGCGCATGTAGGTCCCCTTGAAGTTTCCCTCAAACACCCTCACGAGATCGTCCCAGTCGTGGATCTATCGAGGTGGGAGATCCTTGAGTCAGGCTCGAGCGGTGTCAGAGAGGAACAGGGGGAGTTGTCGGATGATGACCCGGTCGTCGGTGGCCCTGCCCAGCTGGCATGCCAAGCGGAAATCGGTGAGCCAAAGTTCAGGTTTCGTCTCGCCGTTGTACTTGGTGAGAGTCGTGGGAGGACGAAACCGAGCCAGGAGCACCGTCTCGCGGATAGCCTTACTAAAGACCCGAGGGCCCGAAGGCTCAGGTGAAGGGCTACGATCTTCTGAGCTGTCATAGCGCCCGCCCCTGTGCACGTGGTAACCTCGAGCCACACCGTCACCGTGTTTGCGCGTGCAGCGCTCAACGATGTTGCAACGGGTGTCTCGAGGTTCAGGATCGTCGACAACATGCTCGAGGACAGGCGCCGCCCTGTTTTGCTGGGCAGGCTTGGGATGAACCGAGGCTTCTCTCTCCTGTTGGGAGGGCTCGACGGGCTACTCTGAGGCTGGCTTGCGCCGCCTCGAGGCAGAGCTCTCGGCTTGCTGCATGGCAGCAGTCTCGAGGAGTTTTCGGATTTCATTTTTAGCCCGATGGGCGTCGAGGTTTGATGGCTCGAGCATGTTGCGGAGGAGCATGGCGGCAACGAAGCACTCGTGGGTTGGATCATAGGTGTCGTCAGCCGAGTCAGAGTCAGGGGCGCCGAAGTAGTAATGTGATGGGGGAATGTGAGACCGTTGCAAATCACCTCTGCGATCGCAACGTTGAGATGCAGTCACACGGGGCTCTATTTTCGGGGTCTCCGTAGAGTCCGAATACTCAGAAGCCGGTGTGGATGCAACAAGGTTCAGAGTGGAGCGTAGATGGTGCCCGGGGAGTTCCCTGTAAGCACTCATGTTAGTGCTCACAGAGGAAGCGTACGCCCGTGCAACCGGATCTAGCCCAAACAGGAACGTTGATGGAGATATCGTTGGCGCATTGAAGTGGTTGGGTCGGGTAGCGGCGGTGTCTCACCGGACGGGGGAGCGGCGGAATTCTCCATCGGCATCTTACCCTCAGCCAAGCTCATCCTACGTAGACCCTCGATGAGGAAATCTGGGTTGGCGTCTGGCTGAGAGGCGCCGGATCGAGGAATCCCTCCGTCCTCCGTGAGGTGGAGATGACGGTTGTGCCGGGCTCGTCGTCGTCTGGCGGTTCGCGCCTGTCGAGAGCGATGATACCGGCGCAGTGCTCCTCCAGGCTGAGAGAGCTTGTAATCCTCGTTGGTCGGGTGCCTGGGCGGGAGGAGGACCATGTCGTAGCCGTGGCCAAGCGACATGAACTCCAAACTCCCGAACCAGATCACCGTGGCCAACGGGAGTGGGCATTCGGGGTCAGCCATCCAGGAAAGAATGGTGGGAAAACGATGTTGGCATGCAGCGGTCCCCTACCTGGCGCGCTAACTGTCGGCGTTCGGTCACGTGGGGGTCCTAAACCGATGAGTGAGTGTTGCATGTCCCTAACCTAGATGGTGATACAAGGAGAACACATGGGGGTTTATCCTGGTTCGGGCAAGAGAAGGCCCTACGTCCAGCGGAGGGGGAGAGTTTTGTATTTCCTTGCACCGAGGTGCTTGCGTATGGGTTACAAGCTTGCGAGAGAGGGCGGCGAGCCCAAGTCTCAAAGAGAGTAAAAAGAGTATAAGGATGATTGCTTGAGATGTTGATCTCTGTGATGCGAGTCTTGGATTGCTCGGTACTGGGCTTTGGACTTGAGTCTTGCCTGTGGCCGTCTCTTTTTAGGGTCCTGCCCTGTCCTTTTTATAGGGTCGGAGGAGGCCAAGGTACCGGGGAACCTTGAGACGATGTTTTGTCGATCCCTGTTGAGGTGACTATAGCGACATGCCCTGGGAATGGCCGGCCATCCCTGGACACCATGGTGACGTAGAAGATGAGTCGACGAAACAACCCGAAGCACCGTGCCATACCGTCCTTCCTTCCCTGTTGAACTGTGCTGGGCATCGAGGCCAGGTCGAGGTAGGGTCAAGGTCGGACGGATAAGGTTGGATCCCCGAGATTGCGGAATGCGGGCCTTGTCGTATCCTCCCTCGAGGGTGACTGATGGTAAACAGTGCACGGTAAGGTGTGTATAGTGACAGGTTTCACCTCCCATCACGGGATGGGCGGTAAAACAGTGAGGGCTGACACCGGCATTGCTCCCACGTCGATACTGGTTGTGACCATACCGGTAGGTGGTAGTAGGTAATCGCATTAAATGCTCTGACTTCTGTCCTGGGGCAGGTGAAGTGAGGGGGTCGAATGCCCTGACCCGGGGTCATACGAGTCGGAGTTTTTCCGTTGGGCGAATGAGCCTCGTGCGAGTCAGAGTGTGGTCGAGGTGCCCCGCCGCGCGGGACGGGGCGCGGTCGAGGCGTTCCCGTCGAGGGTGCCTCATACGAGTTGGAGCCGGAGCGCGGTCGAGGCACTTCGTCGAGCCGGCCTCGTACGAGATGGACTTTGAATACGGTTTGAGGTGGGCTGCGTTTTGCTGCGGCTTAGTTGTTTTGCTTTTTATTATCGATGATGTGGGTACCCCCATACTGTTGGTACCGACAATAAGCATAATCATTCATTGTTAAGCACAACATAAAATATAGAGCTTGAAACATAGGAAACATGTAGTTGAAATATAGATGTTGCATTACCTGTTTTTCACTAGATTAAGGCTAGTTTGATGCTTGTTATGATTGGTAAGTGTTTGAGTGATTAGACAACTTATAAATGTTTTGAACACAATTTGGAGCAAATTTTATTTTGAAAGTTTTACCAAAATATGCCTTTACAAATAATTCTCCAAAATAGAGTTTTAATTCAAAATGGACTTTAAATCCCTATTTCAAAATCTAGTTGGAATTTTAAAATGTACCATAAAGCAATGTTGTAGGGAATAAAGTTTCTGGACAACTTTTGTTTTGGAGTCAAGCTTTGAAAATGCCTTTTACTTGTTCAAAATAACATTTTTGTGTTGTTTTAGTTGAAAAATAAAAAGAAAAATGATTTTCTTTCTTAAACGGGTCGCCCGCCTCCTTTCTCGGCCCACGACCGAAGCTGGCCTAGCCCGTCCCGCGCGCTTGCCCGCACCCACTCTCGCGCGCCGCGCTCCGTCCCGACCGCGCTCAGGCCGCGGCCACCACGTGGCGGCCGTACACCGGCGACGCCTGCAGGGTGGCGCCCGGTGGCCCCGCGCGCGCCTTCAAGGCCGGTCTGAACGCGGCCCTCTCCACCTAGATCCACTCACTCCTCCTCGCGTTGCCTCCCCACACAGAGCAGTTGCATCTGCATGCCACCGCAGCAGCGCGGGCACCATTGCCACCGACGCCATGAGCTCCACCGCCAGCGCCTCGCCGCTCCGCGCTCCGTCTTCCCGCCTGCGTCGCCGCTCCGCGCTTGCGTACGCTTGCCGTCGACAAGCAGGTAAAGGTCGTGGGGTTTTCCCCTTCTCTTCTTCCCGCGCGGGCCACCGTGGCCAAGCTCGCCGGAGCTCATGCCCACGCAGGCAACCCGCACTGCTCCCTCTTTTTCTCTTCACCATCGCATGCTTCCGCTCTGCCGCACCACCGTGAAGACGGTGCGCTCCTTCCCGCGTCTTGTCGTTGCCGGGAATGGCGGGTTCGCCGTGCGCAGCGCCGCCACTCACTGGCGCGTGGTGCCGCCGCCGCTAGAGCTAATCATAGCCACCATCTTCTCCACCATCGGACGCCCGTCGTCAAGGGGAGGCCAGTGGTGTCGGCCTCACCACAGGGAACCTCACCTGTGGCGAGAGCCGCCGCAGTCAAGCCTCCCCTGCCTCTGTGAAGGTGACATGTGGGGCCGGGTTGACTCCGTGCCCCAGCTGTCAGTAGGAGCGGGGGAGAGCAGCGGGGTACGCATAGCAGTTGGGTTCGGGCGGATTTTGGAAAATAAGGAAAATGATTTTTCATAAATTGTGTAAATGCTTTGGAAATTCATAACTTAAGAAATATAAGTCTAAATTAGGTGAGACAAGTTTTGTTAGACTTCTTGTGACTGGATCTATCTATTAAAAATATAAAAGGACATTTTTTGTGATACTTTTATATGTAGATTTATTTAAATAATTAAAATGTTGATTTATTAGAAAATGCTTAGTAAATGGAATATAGTTTAGAAAAATGTGAAACTTGTTTTGTTGATCTAGTCATGTGATGCACTTCCTATAAAAATTATATGTCATGCATGTTCTGTAGAAAAATATGGCCATCTAATTTATGTGGATTTTTTGGGGTGCTTGTAATTTTCCGTCTGTGTCGATTAAGGACCGATCGTTGCTCGTCCCTCTTGTCATGTTAAACGCATGCCTCACATTTAGCTGGTCGAATAACATATCTTTTGACCGTGAAGCTAGTGACACTATTTGGATCAGGATAAACTCGGGCTGGCAGACTGGTGCTGAAGGAGGTAAGACGGGGGCACGAAGAGTGAGCCCAAGGGCAGGCTGGGTACTGATTCCTGGCAGTCGGGAGGCCCCTGGGTAGTGCGGTCCATAATTGTTATCCCGCGATGTTTACCTAAATGGTGTCATTGGTGATCTATAGCTCACTTGATCGGTGAGTGTGATTTGTGTGAGGAATAAATCATCAGCTAGTTAGGAATCGATTTGAATCGCCATCGCTCCTGGATAATGAGCACTTGACTCGAGCTACGACATTGTAGTAATGATGATGAAACACGGTTGGTTATATGGTTGATGTTGGAAATACTAGATCTAAGTTGGTAATAGGATGTTAATGGTCAAGTGATTGCTATAGCATAGGTGTTTACCTAGATTGATAGGTTATAATAAAGATGATGTAAAATACTTAAATGGTTCATTATGTTAACTTATTGCTTTTTCGCAATTGAGTCAGCTAGACCACCAAAAGAAAGTCTAGCTGACTCCCTTGGTGTCACTTTATTTTAGTTTAAGACGGATAAGTCTAGCTGAGTACCTTCTCGTACTTAGGCCGTTGTTCCCATTGTTGTTGAGATGATCATGTAACACCCTTGGTGTTATAGTAACTAAAAACATGCCATGTCATCATATGCAATGCAAATCATCCATGATTAGGTTAACTATGTTATGCATCAACTACAATGAGTTTACCTCCTTAGGTTGGATGTGTTTAGTTGTGTGACTCGAATCCGAAAACCCTAATTTCGAATGTCACCGCAAATACTTAGTTTATGCCCTGCATAAATTGAGGTGTATGACTGTGTTATACACTAGTGTCAAGTGTAGGGTATGAGCTCAAGTCCAACTTATAAAATAAAGCTTCAAGTTTGAGTCTGCTTTTGGAGTCCAAAACTTGATGCAAATTTTTCGATTCGAATTCGAATTCAAATTTGAGAAATTATTAAAAGAATTTTCGAAGTCAAACTGGTCAACCAAGAGTGCCATTTGGTCAAACATGTGATGCTTGACTCAATGATGCCCATGGGTGATGGTGTGATCACTAAATAATCACCAATTAATAGAGTATCAAGTTTCAATTTGAAATCGTTCCGAAAACCGTAAAAAGCAAAACCCTGATTTTACCCCTTTTTGAATAAATCAAAATCTAAGCAAAATTTGGGAAAAGTGTAAAACCAAGTTTGTAGATATTTTCTAGGGATACAAGATTGGTGTTTTGAGTTTTCAAAGTTTCACTGTAAAATTTGGAGTAATTTTTAAAAAGATTCAAATCTTAAATTTGACCCCTTTTCATCTCCCCAATACCATTTCAAAATGGACGCATAATTTGAAAATGTTTTGAATAGAAAAGTTGTAGGTCTTACCTGGATGTACAACTTTGGTATTTTGAGTTTTTGAAGTTTCAATATAAAATTCAAAGTAATTTTGAATTTACATATTTTCACAAAATATCCCCTTTTCAATTCAAATTCAAATTCAAATTTCAAAATTTAGGCTGAATTGGAAAATGTTTATATTGAGAAAGTTGTAGAACTTTGAAAATTGAGCAACTTTTGTATTTACAGATTTTCAACTTCTATAGAAAATTTGAGTGTAATTTATAAAACTTCACAAGTGGCATTTCTGTAAATATTTTGAACTTCAACCAACAGCAGGGCGACACCTCCCGCCCGACGCCAGCGAGCTTCGAACGGCTTCCAGGCGTGCCTTCGACCGCCAGCTCTGGCTTCAGCGTGTTCGTGACGTGCCGCGCGTCGTCTTGAGGTCGTTTTCATCGCCCTATATATACCGAGCACCGTCGTCGTCGTGTTTTCCTTTTTCTCTGTTTCCACCGCCACCGAAGCTCCGCCGCTCACCGTCGCCTTTGTCGAGCCACCTCCAGCCACGCAAACCACTCCACCGCAATCGCCTCGCTCCTGCGCACCTCCTCGGCCGCTCGCACCCACCTCTACCGCCCGAGACGCCCGCGTAGCCGTCGTCTTCTCCACGCACGATCGGAGCACCGCCACCACCGCCCTCACCATGTCCCGGCCTCTCTGGTCCATCTCCGTCTTCACCGAGCACACTGTTGTGATCACAGTGAGCTCCTGAGTGTGTTTCTCGCTTTGTTTTAGTCGTTACTTCAACGGTGGCGCGTTTTCACCGGGATGCCGCGTCTCCGGCCCGCCATGGCCGTCGGGGAGAGGTCACCGGAGCGCGAGCTGAAGTGTTGAGGGTCGCAGTGAGTTCGCGAGGTCGGTTGGGTGTCACTGGTCCATCTCAGTCTCACCGGAGCACCACCGCCGGCGAGGTAGCGGTCGGCGGCCATCGTTGGCCACGGCCGGTGGGAGGAAGAGGATGATGGGCGGGGTTGCCTTGTTAGTCAGAGCGGGAGAGGGAGCGAGAGCGTGCGCGGACGGGCCGCGATGTTGGGCCGCGCGCGCTGTTGGGCCAGGCAAGCGAGCGAGCGAGGGAGAGAGCAAGCGCGCGGGCAGGCCGCGCTACTGGGCTGAGCTGAGGGAGAAGAGGAGGAACGGCCCGAGTGGCAGGTTTTTGTTTTTCTTTTTCCAAAAATGCGAATAGTATTCAGTTTTTTTATTTTGTTTTAAATTATTTAGAATTCCAAAAATAGTGAAATTTTTTGCGTAACCTCTATGTACTGTGTACTATTTAAGAAAAATATTAAATGCCAATTTTGTTTACTTTTTGTAAGTCATTTAAATAGCTCAATTATTTAGTAAATGGCTTTTTCATAATTTTTCTAGGCTTAAATAATTTTCCAAAAATCATGAAAATTGTTTTACCACTTAGTTATGATATAAGCTTCCTAAAATAAAAATTTGAGCTTAATTAGACCAAGTTGATTTTATTCTTAATTTAGGCTTTATTAAATAATTAGTTAATCATTTCATTAAGGTTTAATGATTAAGGTTGTTTGACTTTGTGATTGAGTGTTGACTTTGAGTCATTAACACTTAATGACCTTTAGCATCCTTGGTTGATTATTTAAGCTCTCTTAATTATGTTGTTAAGGCTTAATTAGTGTTATTTCATGTGATTAACGAAATTCCTTAATGAAGTAATTAACGTAGTCGAACCCTAGGTTAGGGTTAGGTTAGAAGCTTTTATTGTTTAACTGTACCGCGAAGGAAAATTATACTCAAGTTGTTAACCTTGTTATGCATCCGTCGAGCATCATGTTTATTACTTCATCATCTTAAGCATACCTTATCATCGTGTGTAGTCCCCGTGAACGAGGAGGTTGTCGAAGTCGAAGTCGTTCCTGAAGAAGAGCCGACATCCATGGAAGTGGGATTTGACATTTGCGGTACTGACCCAGAGCTCGAGTTTCCCGTCGACCAAGGCAAGCCCGATTACATTTAACCTTTCCTTGCATTTTGAAAAGTTTACTTTACTTACATTAATGCTTTATTGCACTAAGTGATAGGAGTTGAGTGATAACCTAATTACTGCATTACCATCCTTGATACTTTGATATCATCCTTGTTACTGTTTTTATTTGAAAATGCTTAGTATGCTTAGCCATGCTTAATGAGAAAACTTTAAAAATGTTAAGCAAAGTTTGAAGGGTTGTTGGACAACCACTTGATGAATAATGATGATGATAATCTGGGACCAGTCATTGGACTTGCATCGGGAAAGGAGTCCATATGTAGTGTCTCCGACTGAGTCAGTTAAGGACAGTACCGTTGTTTGAATTGTGTGCGTCGAGACTTTGCAATTGATCACATGCTCCAGTAAGCTTAAGACATCGGTAATGCCAACCTGTAAACGGCCAACCGCGCATTGGGAGTAGAGAGATGGTGAGAGTAGTGTGTATCCTCGTAGCCAAGGGCTAGATTGAAGGTGTACTATACTCTCGGATGGCGCTGGACCCGGTCATGTTTTGGAGGATCCGAGTGAAGGTTGATATCTGTAGGTTAAAGTCCTACATGTGTCGTGTGGTTAGAAATCCCCAGCTGGGTATAATCGATTCGAATCGTCGCTGCTCCTCGGTTAAGGAGACTCGATTCTCTGTTCTACATCGTAGTTAAGAAATAGAACTTTGATCAGAGAATCAGAAAGATATTGAATGAGTTATATGATCTAGATTAGAATCACTTACATTCTGTTGATAAATAATACTAAAATAAAACCTTGATCTTAAGGATTCACTATTAGTAGCTTTTATGCAAAAGAACTTTGATTCTTGCTGGAACCTCACCTTGATTCCCCTGAGCCTGTATTCCTGAGACGTTTCACCTTGTTTCATCGGTTAAGTCTTGTTGAGTACTTTTGTACTCAGGGTTTGTTGAACCCCTGTTGCAGGTGCGTCTCATGAGCAGGTGTGTTTTGGACCTTGTTGCGTGACAGTCTTTGCAGTGAGCGACGACGAGCAAGATGTTTGGATCTTGGGCAGAGCGTCGTGTTTTGGTGCTTGTAATAATGTTAATAATGCTACTCCACTATTATGGTTGTAATACTAAACTTTAACTTTGTAAGTTTGAAACAACGGGTTGTAAACTTATGTTATGTAAGATTTTCGCTTTTGTACTCTGATGTAATTTATTATATAAACTGTTGTAATACTGTAATGCCTCTGAAATGTGATCCTGCTCGGAAGATTGTGAATGATTCGGGTTTTCCGAGGACACCCGACAGACTTCATAAGTTCTGCGGTACACGTGTACAGTGGTTAGAGGTCTTTAAGACGATAACATGTACATGTGGGCCATATTATTTAGGAGGTTCTACCACAACTGGTATCAAAGCGATCATTGTTAGGGCTATTGTAGTATTGCATTTCAAAACATCAAAACGATTTGGGTCAAACGAATGTAACGGGTTATTTTGGTCCAAATTTCTTATTATCTATCTCTATTCATCTTATAGTTCTTCAGTCAGGTTTAAAGACTTTTGGTGGAATAGCATACTAAAATTTGCCCTATGTACAAAGTTTATTGTTTAGTTACTCTTGTGCATTTAATTACTGAAATCTTTGATGTTTAGTTCGTATGTCGGATCATGCATCATGATTAATGAACCTGTACAGTGGTTAGAGGTCTTTAAGATGATAACAGGTACATGTGGGCCATATTATTTAGGAAGTTCTGCCACAGATCAGATGTACTATGGATATTGCATCAACTGCCTGTATCCTGTGATGGGCGACAACTAGGACCAAGGGCATGGTCGCTCCGTATGTCTTACCTGATGCTTTTTGTAACACCCCAGGTGTTTGTCACCAGTTAAGCAATGGGTTTGAGCTCAAACATGACATGTCAAGGGGTAATCTAGGTGTCAAGATCAAATCTACATGATGGAGCTTCAACTTAAACTTGGGCCACGCATAATTGCTTACATATGGACCCTTGTTAAGATTATGCAAGAGTAATTCTAAACATGCTTATTCCATGTACATTACATCCACATGCATCCACCTAGACCCGTGGAAAAGTTTCATGAAGTTTGGAATCAAAAAGTCACATGAAATGATAAGTTCCATTCCTATTGGAATTTGCCCCATTAAGTTAATGGAACTATAGATCACCAACCAAGCTTTGCAAATTTACCCAAATGACTCTAGATAAACTCTACAACACCTTAACTACACTTAGGACACTTAATGGAACAATGTTCATGTTGATCATTTTGCCTAAATGTGCTTCTAATTGATGGTTGACCAGGTATGGACCCTGAAGCCATTTGGTTTGACCATTTCAAAGGTGTGACCTAGAAGCTTTGCATGACTGTGCACCCTTTGACAAAGTTGTGGAGAATTTTATAAGGAACAAACTTTGTTTAAGAGTCAAGTCATGAAAATGTGAGGAACATGCTCAAACAGGGCCCACAAGGCAGTTTTAGGGCTGATTTCAGCACTTAACCATTTTTAAGCCCTAATTCCGGTAACATCGACGTTGGCATCCTGCGTTCTCGTGATTTTGCTAACCAACATGATTTGACCCCTTAACAAAAGTTGGAGTTTATGTTTTGGAGAACAACATGTAAAAATTTGGGATCAATTTGGCCAAGTTTGGCATTGCAAAATCCCAAAACCGAGCCCTAGCTTAACATGTTGACACTGGTAATTTGGGGACTGATTATCTCCTAATCTAAAGCTCTAATGACTATGACCCCTAAATAGAAAATATAGAGCATACTGAGATGAACAACTTTGCTATTTGACCCAATTCGAAAATCGGCCTGTATCGAGCCCAACATGGCGTATCCACCTGGCTTCGTTGTTGCCTGCCACCTGCTCGACAGCTGCCCCCTTAGGGGAGGACGTGGCGACCATGCACCGCGCGTCTTCACCATGGACACCGCGCGTCTGCTTACCTGCCGCGTGTCTGAGCCTCGCTCGGCTTGGTAGAGCACCAGAGCGACCAGCCGAGCCCCTCCCTTTCTCCTCACTCACTCGCCCCCTTCCTCGCGGCTGCACGCGCACGCACGAGCGCAGACCACCGATGGCCGTGGCCGCCATTGCCAAGCCAAGTCGAGCTCCGTGGCCAGCCACCACCAAGCAACTACCATCAAATCAAACCACCGCGTCACCTTGCCCTCCTCGCACCGCCCCCGACGCCCCCTTTTCCCGGCCGTATTCGCTGCCGAGAGACTCCACCGACGGAGCCGCCGTGAGCACGCCGCCGGAGCTCGTGGGCCAGCCAATGTGGACCACCTCACGCCGAGCCGTGACCACCTATGGATGCGCCTCGACGCCGTGAACCTCCCCGGCCGCTTCCTCGCCACCGGCGCCGCCCTATGCCGGCCGGCCGAGCTGGACCACCGCCTTCCCTGTTCGGCCGTCGGGAGGAAGGAGACAACCGACGCCTCTGCCCTTGTCTCTCTCTGTGTATATGACCGGTGGGCCCAACCGGGCAGCTGGTCCCACTTGTCGGTTTAAGAAAGTGGTTGTCTGGGTGTGTTTTCGGGTGCACCTAGCAAATTAAGTTATGGTTGTTTTATTCTGATTTTGAATTTCATAATTTGGTTAAATCTTCTAAAATGCATATCTCTTGCTAGATAATTCCAAAAATAGCAAAAGTGGACTTTTTGGAAACCTTGAGAAAAGATCTATGCAGTGGAGTCATAAAGTGTTACATTTTTGTAGATATTTCTGATGTCTTTATTTAAGCCTTAAAAATGCTCCAAAAATGCTTATCAACTTGAGCAGAGCCATATCTAGAGTTTTAGAGCTCCAAAAATAGTGATTCTTGCTTTGTTAAATTTTTTATGACTTTCACTTGCTAGGAAAAATATTAAACACCCTAGTTGTTCACTGTTTTCTTAGGGTTGTGATTTGACCTTGTTAAATAAGGAAAATTATATTTTATTACTTGTCATTTTATATCTTGAGTTGTGATGCTCCAAATGATATGAAATTTTTATGGTAGTCTTGTCATGATATGTATGTACTGTGGTATAAATTTCTTGGTCGACTTATTGGATGATCTAGTTATTGATTTAACTTGTTTAGGGCTTGATAAATAGCTTATAAATAATATATAAATGATAAAATATAAAATGTTGTCCCATCACCTTATTATGATGTTGCTCTATGATTTTGGTTCATTCTATGGCCATATATTTACTGAAAATATTGAGTTTTAGGTTTTACCTGTTCTCACATGATTTATTTCAATAGTTGATTGTCTTTTTCATAGAGGTTGATGTACTTATCTAAATGGCTTGAAATTTGTACAGTAGACTTTTAAGAGTATGTGTAGGCCTCTGTAATTTTGGTAGAATTTATTATGCACTTTTGATATGTGTTCATAATTCCACCAAATTATCTAAATAAATTAAGAAAATGCATTAAAAGAAATTATTTAGAAATGGACACTATGTTTTCTGGTGTTCATTAGTCATGTGTGACATGTTAGTAAAGTTGGTTTTATCTAATTATATGTTTGCAATATAAGTTAATAATTATTTCTTGCAAATGAGGTTTCTGGACAGATCTGGGAACTTAGCAAAGTTCTTCATGATAATGTGCTTTGTTGTGAAACTTATTTATACAAAAGTTGTAGATAATTTATGTATCTAGCTTCTGTTAAAATTTGGTGGCATTTGGCCATGTGGTTTAGGAGTTATAACTGTTTAAAGTTGGGTTACATAATTGCTTGCTCTCTGTCTTGTTAGACCAGTTTCTGTGTTTGCGTAAATTCAACATGTTAAACTTTGGAATCATGCTGTGATGTTTATAAATAAAATTTAGATAATTTCATAAGATTTCCATAATGTCTTCTTATAAGTCATTTGGAGTTGTAGATCTCCAGTTATGATTAAATTACTCAGTTGTTGGTCTGATGTCCAGAAGGTAGCAATTTCTAGTTCTAGTACTTTGATTAACTTTGTCATGCTTGGGTATTGAAGTGTGACTCATATCTTTGATGATACTTGGGTGGTACCCTGTGATCTTGTGAGAATTGTTTCTTGATTGATGTGCTTGCCCTCTTCTATGTTATGTCTTAATGAGGATTAAGTTAATTAGCTCTAGGGTTTATGTGAACTTTGGTATGCTTGCATGATTATTTTGTTTATTGCATTTCTATGCATTCATACATATGCATTATTGCACCTCATTTAGGTACGCTAGCTGAAGCACGTGAAGTACCTGATGTGGAGCCAAACCCGAAGATGGAGTTGGTGGATCTATCCCGAAGATAGAAGGACCGGACAAGTGATAGATTGAGAGATGCTCGCCAAGTGAATTCATCTGACATACTCTAACTTGAGTCGGATCCCAGGCAAGCCCCGGAGCATTATAAGCCTCCTACCTTCAAAGTAATTAATTCTATATATGTTATAAGTATTGTTGCATTAAGTGGTAGGAGTTGGTTGAAAACCTTGCTGCATTATATCATTCCTTGTCCAGATATATGAATCCCTGAATCCTACATAGACTAGGATCGAGTAGATGCTTAGCCCTGCTTTAAGCGGTAGAAGTCAGGTAATTTCCTGTCACCTGCGAGATATAGGGATATTCATATATGGCACGGTTGGCTATATTTGCTATCGTGGAATGGAACCATGTGTTAATAAAATGAAATGAGACCGGGCAGGATGACGATAGTGAAGTAACAAGACATGGAGGTCTTGGGTGTGAATCTATCCCCGTCTGAGTCGTTTAAGGACCGATTCGTTGTACGTCCTTGAGTCATGTTGAACGCAGTCTAACACTTAGTTGGTCGGATAAGTCGTTCCGACCGCGAAGCCGAGTAATATGGTTCAGGCCGGGAATCGAATGGTAGGTTGCTTCTTGGAGGAGAGAAAGGATGTGCTTGGGGACATTGGTGTGAGGCCAAGGGGGGGTTAGAGTCCCTATCACCTGGCAGAGTGTCGCCCTTGGGGTCGCGACATCATTCGGACCCGCGATTCCTGAATCATATGAAAAGGTGGCTTGTGCGACCCTGGCAGGGGCCTGCGCGGTGAGTGTTAGAAATACCCCTCCAGCTGGATAGGAATTCGATTCGAATCGCCGTCGCTCCCGGTTAGTGAGCACTTGACTTGAGCAGCGGCAACGTAGATTCCATTAAATTGAACGGATGGTTAATTGGATAACGATGGAATTGTTGCCTCAATTTATACCTGCTATGGTTAATATTGTTTGCTCCTAATAAAATGAGTGCTCTAGTACAGGTTCTAATATAGATGATAGGTTAATGATAATTAACTTGATGCTTAAGCATTAATGATTGATCATCTATATTAAGCTTTTATGCAAAATGTTGTCAAGCTAGCCCCACTTTATATCAGCCTTGCATGATCCTTGGTGTCACCTTATTTCTGGTTTCTGACGGGTAAGTCTAGCTGAGTACCTTCTTGTACTCAGGGTTTTGTCCCCACTTGTTGCAGGTTATGATGTATCATGGCGGCTACAAGAGTTGGTTGACTCCTGCCTTTGTGGTGGAGTGTGATCATGGGCATGATCCTTCTTATTTATCTTGTCTCTAATGCTTTTGTTGGAAGTCGACCGTGGTACTGGCATGTATTTGAAATAAGAATAATGTTAGTTTCAAATTACTTTGCTTCCGCTACTTTTCAATGTAAATTAATAACTATGTTGAACTCCGATGTATATTCAATTACTTGTGAAATGGTTGTAACATATGACTTGTTATGTTGAATCACTACGATCTTGGCTGGTATGTTGGTTGGTTTGAAATCCCTCGTGATTTCATTGGACTACCGGAGTTATATGGGCTCAAGTGCGAGAATTTGATCACTTCGGTGATGGTTTTTGTACTTGTGCTCTTATAATTTGGACGGTTCTGTTACACTTTTATTGGACATGACTATCATCTCGCACTGTATCTGAACTAAATGTGTGTGTGGTTTTAAGACTATTTGCTTCCGCTACTTTATTATGAACTTAGTTTGTAATAACTTTATGTTTTAAACTCTGATGTGTTTCAATGTTGTTGCGAACCTTATGTAATATGTGACTATGGCTGCTAAACTTTACGATCTTAGTTTGTATGTTGGTTGGTTTGAAATCCGTCGTGGTTTCACGGACTACCGGGTTATACGGGCTTAAGTTTGCCAAATTATCTGCTTCGGCGGGTGATTTTCTTACTTAATTTCATATAATTGGTCGGTTATGTTACAATGGGGTGAACATTTTTGGGTGGAAACTAAACACCCCTTAATTTGTGTTAATTTTTTTAGAATAAGCTAGAAAAAAGCATGTCTTCGCGGTTCCTGCTTGGTAGTATAAAAATAGCTCCAACTTCTCTGAACTTCTCGATAGAAGCCGTTTCGGCAATCCCAGCATTTTGTCACGGCTTCATGGTAGGAACCGGCGTCGTGCCAAACAGGCGCTAAGTTCTGAAAGGGAAATTTAAAAACAGTGAGAGTTTTGGATCATAGTAGGTTAGTACTAACATCAAGTCAACTTAACTTAAAAATACATTTCACGGTATAATTAAGATCGTTGCCACAAAGAATCATCATTAAATAAGCTAAAAAAAGAGACAACAAACAAATTAACATTGTGTCGATGAACCGCCCGACTTATCAGCCATGGTATAATGTTTTTCTATAGCAAACAGCCGTAGACAGCTTATCAGCCGCAAAAACCATCAACCGAATAGCTTCAACCTTGTGTCAGTGAACAAGAGACAGCTTGTTTTTTTTACGCCTCTTAACTAGGTACAGTTGTAGTATCTGAACATGTGCGAACAGACGCAACCCCCCCCCACCACACGCACACACTCACACCCCTACGTGTATATTAAGACCTACAACTATACGCAGCTTCAAGATTACGTCCTTAGTGAGATCGACAGAGTCACCGAGGACTCCGTAGACGACGGACACGTTGTTCTGACCATTGTGGCACCACGTGAAGAGGCAACTGAAATTTATTTCGGAGAAAACCCCGGTGGAAATCACGCACCGAGCGGCGCTCGAACGACCGTCTGACCGTTCTTGAACCTCGCCCAAGTCACAATTCTCAACGGTTCGAATCATTCTCAACATCACTTGAATCATCCACACAACAAATTAACAACGAGCGCCTGAGCATAACGGTTGCTAAGTTTTAACTTCCGATCGTGGATACGTTGGTCCTATAGTAATCATCATTCGCGGACATGACTGGTGCTATTTATTACGGTACGAGTGAAGGCTGAGCATCTGTAGAATAAAAATCCGCAGGGTGGTTTTGATTTTAAATTTTTAGTAGGCACCACTCGAAGTGACAGTGGTACGAGAGTCGTCCGTGTCCCTCGGATGGTACAAAGCACAGACAAGGGTAAAAGTAGGCTGAGCTTATCAGCACGGTTTATCAGCCGTGGAATAGTGTTTTTCTCTCACCGCAAAACAACCACAGCCGACTTATAAGCCGCAGAAACAACCTGCCGAACAGGGTGAAATTGTTTAATTCTGAAACATAAAAAGGACACGCTGCACTGTGAGTTTCAACTGAGCAACAGCGCTAGAAAGGCTGCATTATTCCGAATGCCCAAATGAAAGGACTTCAAAGTCGATGGAATATAATCCCCCTGTTCGGCTGAGCTTATCAGCACGGCTTATCAGCCGTGAAACAGTGTTTTTCTCTCACAGCAAAACAGCCACAGCCGGCTTATAAGCCGCAGAAACAGCCTGCCGAACAGGGTGAATGAAATTCAAAGGTGACAGGCTCCTCTGATGAGATCTTGCCAAGCCAAGACAAGTTGGATGCGGATGCGGATGCGGATGTGGCTTGTTTGAAAACACATGCATCTTGTTCTTCCCAGCGCAGCCCCAGCCGAAATACTTGACTGTCCTTTTTCACACCAGACCCGGAACCGGAAAATATGTTACTGAAACCTGTCCACTGACACGATACGAGTGGCATTCATTAGAACATGTTAGTATATTTCCCCCATTTTTTTTATCCGCAGACCTAGCGCTAACTGAGGCACGTTCGCTAGCTAGCTAGCTAGAACACAGCACGCGTCGACAGCGTTTACTTTGTGATCAAGGCATCAGGCACGGACATGACATGGAGCCCCAGGATTAGCATTTTGGTTGTTATGGCCGTACGGGTTAACCGGGATAGAGGGCTTGTTTCCAGGTTTCGCACCGCGAAAACGAGGCGCGCCACGAACACATGCTTGCAGAAGCATTGCTCCGTCGGCCGTCGCACGCGACTCTTCGGTGGACAATAATGCAACGTGATCAATGCAATAATCGGTGGCACCAAGAACTGTAGAGATGAGCACGAGTGAGAACGGAAAGGAGAAAAAACCGCACGGAATGGTGCACCACCATACTTGTACGTTCGCTCACCCTACTGCCTGTAAGGCTGCGGCACCCCCTGGAACAGGAAATGATTCGAGTAAGGCACCGTTTAGATGCCAAAATTTTTGCCAAAATTTTCAGATTCCCCGTCATATCGAATCTTTGAACGCATGCATGAAGCATTAAATATAGATAAAAAAAAAATAAAACTAATTATACAATTTAGACGAAATGGACGAGACAAATCTTTTAAGCCTAATTAGATCATGATTGGACAATATTTACCAAATAACAACGAAACTGCTACAGTAGCGTTTCGCCAAAAATTTTACCAACTAAACAGCCCCTAATGATTGGTTGGGCGATTCACGTTGCACAGCAACTTGCCCTCGGCCTCGTTTAGTTGGCCCGATTTGGGCAGTGCAAAATCTGCACAGTAACATGTTCTGCACTGTAGCATTTCGTTTGTATTTGTGATTTTTTGTCCAAACATTGATTAATTAGGCTCAAAAGATTCGTCTCGCAAATTACAACTAAACTGTGCAATTAGTTTTTGATTTCATCTACATTTAGTACTCCATACATGTGTCGGTATTTTGATGTGACGGGGAATCTTCTTTTTGCACAGTGAAATTTGGGAGAAAATTTGGCATCTAAACAGGGCCCTCGTTTAGTTCCCGAAATATGTTGAGAAATGTAATTGTAGCGCTACTGTAGCACTTTCGTTGTTATTTGGTAATTATTGTTCGATCATTGTCTAACTAGGCTTAAAAGATTCGTCTCGTTCATTTCGTCTAAACTGTGTAATTAGTTTTATTTTTATCTATATTTAATGTTTCGTGTATGTGTCTAAAGATTTGATGTGATAGAAATCTGAAATATTTTGGGAAATATTTTGGGAACTAAATAGAGCATCGCATCGCATCGCATCGCATCGGCAGCAGGCAGGCAGGCAGGCAGGCAGCGCGCGTGTGCACCCGCTGTCAAATCCCCCGCCGATCTAGTAATGCACGGATCTCACCTTTGCACACGCCGTGCTCGGCTGGCCGCACGCTCAAGCCCAGAAAAAAAATGCAGTGCAGACTGCAGAGTTTGCTGCTGCTGCGGCTGCAGTTTTAAGTGCCTTGTAAAAAATTTTGCAAAATTTTTCAACATTCCCCGTCATATCGAATCTTTGGACGCATGCATGAACCATTAAATATAGATAAAAAATAAAACTAATTACATAGTTTAGACGAAATGGACAAGACGAATCTTTTAAGCCTAATTAGATCATGATTGGACATTAATTGTCAAATAACAAAAAAAATTGCTACAGTGTCATTTTGCCAAATTTTTGGCAACTAAACCGGCCCTAATACGGTTTGGCGCTCTAGTGCGCTCGCCATCGATGAGATAGAAACGTCGTCAGATATCCAACCGAGCGGGGTCGATCCTTTTTTTCATCAAGGATCCGAATCGATTGCTTTCGATTGGAATTCACTTTTCCAAGGCTGAACCAAAGAAAGTGATCACATACGCCATGAGTGCTTTCTTCAACAACAGCTGACAACACGTGGCAGTGGCACGGACTATTTTTTTTTTCAATCACGCAAAAGGCTTGGCCGGCTCTGTACGTCCTAGGAGTTCAGGCTTGGCCGTCTCTGTACGTCCTAGGAGTTCAGACGAATGTCTCTAAGGTGTTCAGCTGGTGAAAAGTGAGTAAAAAGTTACTGTACCATCTTTTATTGTTATTTGGTAAAATTTGTTTGACTATAGACTAACTAGATTTAAAAGATTCGTCTCGATATTTACAGACAAATTATATAATTAGTTATCTTTTTTACCTATATTTAATGCTTCATGTATACGTCCAAACAATTAATGTGATGGATGGAAGATAAAATATTTTGGGTTTGCATGGGAAGTAAACACACCCTAAGAATAGTACATGAACGCTCCTCCATGTGGTACACGGTCTAAATTCATTGGGGCTTCGTGTTCCTTCCAGCACAAATTTGCGAGAACACGCCGGATTTCCTAAAAAAACGGACTGCCGAAAGAAATGACTGTAACATCATCTGGCTCAGACTTGCATCCGTGAATCTTCTCATAACGAATCTGCAGGAGACACTCTGGGCGGGCACGATATCCACGTCGCCCGTTAACCTGCCAGCCATTGGATCAAGCCAACTCGTAATATGGTCCGTTCGATGCGGATCGGTTCGAGTCTCACCCATTAAGCGCCACGCACGGGCGGTCGAGAACCGTCGAGAACCCCGCTCGTCCCTTCCGCATGCTCTGCCGAGCTCCGCGCCTCCGCCTCCTCCTGCAGTCCTGCTCGTCCCTCCGCTCCTCCCGTCGCTCGCAAAGCTGTGCTGGCTGGCTAGCAGCAGCGCGTGGGTTCCGCCTCCTCCTGCAGTCCTGCTCGTCCCTCCGCTCCTCCCGTCGCTCGCAACGCTGTGCTGGCTGGCCGGCGGCGGCGCATGGGTGCGGTGGCTGCGGGGGCACGGGAGCGCGGCCACGCCCTGGCTATCCTCGCTCGCATGACCCTCCTCTGTCTCTCTCGCACCCGCTCACACCGTTGCGCGTACGCGACTCCAAAATCGAGCTGTCCCCATTCCCGCCCATGGCGCCGCCGCTGCCAGTAGCTCTGGCGACGACCGGCCCCGGACACTGCCGAGGCAGACCACTGGCGCCCCTGTGCCACTCCCTGGCGCATGCACCCGCACACGTGAGCGCGCGGCCGTGCAAGCACGGCACAGAGCAATCACCGGCGAGGAGCCCGGGAGCATCTCTGCCTTGTTGCTTATTAGCTTGATGACGTCATATGACGACATGCATACGCAACACGGCCGTTTTCCTTTAGAAAAATAAATCCAACAATACATTAGAAATACACATATACCAGCAACAAACCTCGGTGGACATGGTTCACCATGGACCGCTCTCTCCTCGCCTGGATGGTCCACCGTCTGCAAACCGAGTGCGTAGAACAGTGCGCGTGCTTTTGCGGTTTAACCCCTCTTTCTCTTATATGAATCTGCTGTTTACTGAGTCGTGGACTCATGGCTTAACAAAAAATAGGTGCTGGTGTCATATGTTTTTAGTGGCATCATAATTTATAAAACACGTTTATACAACAACATTTTTAAAAGTAGTTTATTATGATTATTTAATATAAAATTGTAAATTCAATAAAACTTAAACTTCAAAAATCAATATCTTTTTATCGGTAGCTTCGATTTAGACGGTTCTTGCACTCGGTAGCTTCGATTTAGATGGTTCTTGCGCTCACGAAATCATAAAAACAAACTCTACACATTAATAACATTTTTATTACCTTTCCAAAATGTTTGTTGTATGTTTTTTATTTTATTGCTATTAAGCATGGTATTGATCGCCGATTAATTACACATGGCTAAAAGTTTCGCACGTTAAAAACTTATATGAGAGTGCAAAAAATAATTTATAAAATGATGAAACTGATATAGCAATATTACCAATTAGTCAATACAATTCAAAGATGATGATAGATATTTTCCATTTCCCAAAAAAAAACTTTGCTTTGCCTCTATGCTATAATCTGCTCTGCTCAAAATGTCAATAGACCCTTCGCAATTCATCATCTTCATCTTGATGTCATTTACATTAACAACATCAACAAGATAACCATATAACATCGAATAGAAACAAATTAGCTCCAAATATTAATGTCAATGCAAAATGGCACAATTTTTGCTTTACCTTCACCCACTCGACATAGGCAAGTATACCTCTTGATTCAAAATCACTAGGGTCCTCTAAATAGCATTAACAAATAGACGTCTCAATTCTACAATAAATAGAAAAATACAAGTTTGTATCTTTTTAAGTTTTTTTTTATTGAAACAAACATATTAGATAAGGTGAACCTTACATGTATCAATATTATGATATTATTTTTGGTAAAGCCATATATTTTATATTCTAAAATTCCACTAAATAATGGTTAAAAAACACAAATGTTAGTGTTGACAGGGAATATCGTGTACAAGCGCGGCAACGCCGCGCTAGAATTTTCTAGTGAATGAAGGAAAACAGAGGTAGGGAAAGAGGACAAAAGAGAATGGCAAATCGCTGAGTTACACCACTAAAATTAGAACTAACCACGACATGGAGAAGAATGTGGGTAAAAAATAGAAGGGAAAAAAAGATCCAAGAAATCCTCCCAAAGATCTCACTACTTAGATGAGAGTAGCAAACACTGTTGCCCCAATAATCCCATTTTCCTCACAAACCGCTCACTTGTATTTTACAGTTACTCCACCATTAACCATTTTACAGTTACCCTGGCGCCCCGGAACCGGAAATGAATGAATCCCGGCAGCAAGATCACACCACTCTGGTACTCCTCCCGTGCGCGTACCCGTGGCCAATGGCGCGGTGGCCCAGCACCACCCTCGTCGTCTCGTACACTGGCAGCTCGTCCCTGTACGCCGCCGCGGCGGCGCCGGCGTCCGGGGCAACGGCCGCGAAATTCTCGAGGTCGAACAGGTCGGAGCTGGCGTCGCTGCTCTCCTCGTCCTCGTCGTCCTCGTCGCTGTCCATCTCCATCCGGTGGAGCAGCATCTGCTCCAGCTCCGCCACGCCGACCTGCACCCTCCGGCGCTCGACGCCCGGGGCAGCCGCCGCCGCCTCGCCGCCGTCGTCGCTGTCCAGGAACCGCACGGTCCGCTTCGGCTGGCCCCGCGTGGACGGCGTCTTGCTGAGGCAGGAACGCGAGTAGGAGGACGCCGTGGAGCACGCGGACTCCGCCGCCGCGCCCCGCGACGCCGACGCCGACGGCGGCGTCTGCGGCGCGCGCCTCCCGTTGAAGATGGCGTTGAGGAACCCCGCGAGCCGCGCGCCGGGGGACGCCGGCTTGCGGAGGTCCCTCAGCTTGGCGCGGATGTTGGCGCCGGCCTTCTTGGCGGCCTTCTTCTTCTGCTCCGGCGCGAGCGCGGGCGCGGGCGCCGCGGCGGCGACGCTCGTGCGTATGGGCCGCAGGCGCCGGTGCTGCGACGACTCCGCCTCCGACGACGAGAACCCGCCGTAGCTGGAGCACTCGGAGGAGCTCGACGTGGTGGCGGCGTGGGGCCCCGGGGCCGCCGCCCTGCTGCTGCCGCGGTAGCTCCCCGCCAGCGGCGCCTTGTAGTAGTAGCTGTAGTGCAGGTCCTGGTTCTGCTTCTTGGTCGCTGCGGCGGCGGGTGTTGCCCCGTCGCCGGGCTCGTCCATGGACTTGTATATGGCGTCGAGCAGCGTGGACGAGAAGGACGGCTGGTATGCGTACCGCCTCGCCCTCCCCGGCGCCGGAGCCGCCGCCCCCTTGTCCTTGTCCCCCCACCTCTCCATCCGAGCAGACGAACCAATTGACACGCAGAGAGAAACAAGCGGAGCGCGTTCAGTCTCAATGCAAGAGCTGTCTAGCTAGGAGGAACCTAGGAGCGAGCGAGCGGTGGTGCATGGAACAGGGGAGAACTGGAGAAGAAGAGCTCGCTTGGTGGTAGGCTGGTAGCCAGCGAGCCGAGCGTGCGCGGTGTGTAGTGTAGTGTGGCTGTGGTGTGGCGAAAGCTGGGGAGGAAGGGTGAGGGGGCGAAGCGATCGGCGTGAAGATATAGCGGCGGGCGGGGGCGGAGGGAGGCGCCGACGTGGCGACGGCGAGGTGGGGACGTGGGGTGGGGGTGATGGATGCGGATCTCCCTGCCGGTGGGCCCACGCGCCCCCATTCACCGTCACCGCCCCCCGGTGGCGTTACCCCCGCAGGATGTACCGCGCGCTGTACCCCTGTTTCCTTGCTGCTCTCGCAGTCGCAGGCAGCAGCGGCTCACGCGCTAGCATTTCATCGGGAGGTTACTGCGGCTGTGCTGTGTTCCACACCACCAACGTGCTGCTCTGGTTTTTACTACGTCCGAGGTTTAACTCCGGTGAGCCGCGCGCGCGTACGTACGTGCCATGCCTGTGGCTGGACATGCAGACCAGCGAGCGACACTAGACGAGACCTCTCAAGTCTCAACAGTCTACAGTTCACGGACGTACGTGAACAGAGGTGTCATGGTCCGGCGCCGGATTATAGCGCGACAGTACCGAGGCATCCCTTCCCCTCTTGCTCAGACGGGTCGTGCACACCGATCGGCTAGTATGCACGTAGCCACGCACGTACGAAAACGCGATGCCGATGCGCGCGCGTACCGCCGGAAGATCAAAGGATAAGACTTGGAGGTAGCTGTGGCAGGGCCAGGGCGCTACACCATAAGCACGCCGAAATGGGGAAGCAATATCATTGTATCCGGACGAAACGTTGTTTTCGCGATCGATCGGTTTCTCCTCCTCTTGTTATCCAGCTAGGTGAATGAATGAATCACGTGACCAAATCGGCAAACCGGCCCGTCGCTGTAAAGTGTAATGCGTATTACTCTTACCGTCAGGACTGCGTGATCGATCGAGCAAGGATCACGTGATTACTTACACCCTCGATCGAAGCTTTGCTGTTTATTACGCCGTCGACCGCCACCCCGACGAAGAACCATGCATGTCGTGTTGCGGACGAACAGGGCGGCGGCAGACGGCCCATAAACAAAAAGGCGGCGCGAACACGCAGTCGAGCATAGATAACCACGACGGATGCAGAGCATCAGTGCATCACCGTCCTCGCGCCACTGCAACGAGCCAACGATCCACGAGTGGATAAGCACGAGCAAGAGGTGATCCTCTTAACAAATCCTGCCAAATCCGTCTTTATTGACGGGATTAGCGGCCGCATGTGTCGCAGGACACGAGGGGCCCGGCGCACAGGGCCAGGCACGGCAGCGGCGTCACTGTCCTTGGCTCATGTTATTAATTGCAATTGCAATTGCGCGACGCCACAGCGGGACCTTCACGTCCGGTTCCCGGCCGTGGCCTGGTGATCGACGGCCCCCGTCGACGAAAAGGGATCGATCGATCTTGATGGCGGCAGGGGAATGTCTTCCGGCCCGCCAAGTTTGTTTCCCCATCCCTCCCTCTCGCCTACGTTGCTTTCGTTGTTTCTATTTCTGTGGCTTTAGCAGAGGCTTTGTTTTTGTTTCGGTGCATGATGATTCACTGCGCTGCATTGCACGCAGCAGCTGCAGCTCCGTCCATCTCCATGGGGGGCCGCCCGGCCGGTGGGTCGTCACTGGCGCTCGATGGCGGCCGGCGGCCCGGCCGACCTGAGACATGCCCACGAGGAGGTGAGCGTGACGGCAACGAGGTTGGGAGCACGAGGCCGGATGCACTACACCGACTCGTCATCAATCTATATTGTAAGACCCAGGCATGTACTCTACTCCCATGCCCATGAGGCCATGACCGGCCAGCCCTCGAAAGCAACCTCTTCTGTTTGTCGAGATTTTTAATTAAGGGCACTCCTAATGCAGAAATTGCCATAGTTTCTATGGATATTAATTATACCGTCACCTAAGCGTTTTGCTGATGTGGTAAGGCAGTTATTGAAGAAAGAGAGCAAAAATCACATAAACCGAGTCTAAGTTAGAAACCATGTCTATGCGAGAACAAGACATGAAGGGATATGGAGAATGGAGAGAGCGTATGTGATCGGATAAAAAGTTGTTTTTGTAAAAACTATCCGTTGAGATCTGGTTTTTATATACAGTGTCTATAAAACTTAATAGGCATAGAAAAGCATCGGGACTGCCCTGAGCATGCACCGAATCTCGTTATCGCGCAGATGGCCACATTGATTAATAAAAACGTACGTATGCAGCATGTCCGGAAGCGGAATTATTCACGGCAGTTTCCCGAGACACTGAGGGTGTGTTCACTTCGCGAAAAGTAGCTGAAAAGTTACTGTAGCATCTTTCGTTGTTATTTGGCAAAAGTTGTCTAATTATGGACTAACTAGGCTCAAAAGATTCGTCCCGACATTTACAGACAAACTATGCAATTAGTTATCTTTTTTACCTACATTTAATGTTCCATGCATACGTCGAAAGATTTGATGTGATAGGTGGAAGAGGAAATATTTTGGGTTGGGAGGGGGAAGTGAACAAGGCCTGAACGAGGCTGGAACTCCCTACATGGTCACCCCATCACATGGAGGAGGAGGACCAACCAACCAAACAAACAAAATCTCCACTGCTAGATCCGTCCATGTGCGCGCACACACCACACCGACCGGTTCCCATTCCCGTTCCCAACAGTCGCGCGCGCCCGCCGCGCATGATCAATGATCACGAGCTAGTAGGCCGGCCGGCCGGCCGCGACAGGGACGCGAATAGACTAGACGGCGCGCCTGCCTTGGCCGCGCGGCCCGGCGTCGCTGTCGACCGCGGACAATCTCGCCGTCGGCGTCCCCTCACCCGGCGCGCCCCAGCTGCAAGGCCCTGACAAACATACCAACCTGCGGCGACCGCGTCGCGCACCGGCGTAGGGGCCGGGGGGCACCCATCCCATCCGTTCAATGCAAGTCCAAGAGCGGGCGGGGGGCGGGTGCCGTGATGATGGATCCAGCACCCAGCTGCTGTTGGTTGACGCGACAACCGGGGGAGCACGAAAACGATCCTGTTCGTTCGGGGTTCTCCGATCGATCCGGCCTCGGGACCGGCCGGGACGACACGGGTGATGGGCGCGCGGGCGCCAGGCCAGCCATCGATCGCTTCCTGGGCTGGGAGACAGTGGAGGCCGAGTAGGTTGCCTCTCGCCTTTGCTCTTCCCCTGGACACGCCACAAGTGGTCTGCGTCGCCACACGTATGCCTCCTGCTCCTATGCCATATACTCCGTACGCTCTACCATATGGCAGGCGGTACTAGTCGCCGAACACCACTACACCAGGCAGCGCTTTCGGAGTGATGGAGGTGCTGCCTGCCTGCCTGTGAAGCGCATCGGCTGATTGGACGTGTTGGTGGGTGCGATCGGTTCAGTCAGGTCGTGCGCGCGCGCGCGCGTGCGGCCTGCGGGCACATTTAGGCCGTGTTTAGATCGCCTGACTCGGCGGCGGCTGCACTATGCAGATTTACTGTGGCATTTTGTTTTGTATTTACTAATAATTGTCCAAACATTGATTAATTAGGTTTAAAATATTCGTCTCGCAAAGTACAATAAAACTGTGCAATTAGTTTTTTATTTCATCTATATTTAGTACTCCATATATATGCCGATATTTTAATGGGACGAGAAATATTCTTTTTACATAGTAGAATTTAGGGGTGAATTTGGGTATCTAAACAAGGACTCGACGATTGTACGTATGTGAGCCATGCCAATTGCAATGCCATGCCTTGCATGGGGAGCTGCGTGTTGGATCATGAATCGTTGACATGCCTGGTTGCCTGGTTTGATCTGTCCGGCTCCGGCCTGAAAAGCCCGAGGCCTTGTTTAGTTCCCTAAATTCACTCTCAAATTCCACTATACAAAAAGAAGATTTTTCCATCACATCAAAATGTCGGCACATGTATGGAGTATTAAATGTAGATGAAATTAAAACTAATTGCACAGTTTTGTTGTACTTTGCGAAACGAACATTTTGAGCTTAATTAATCAAAATTTAAACAATTATTACTCCAAAACAACAAAAGTGCTACAGTGCTCTAGGTGTCACCGTGCAAATTCGGCCACCCCGAGTTGGGTGCGCGCCGCGCCGGACTCTGTCGACTTTTTATTGGCTGGTCCGGGCTCAGAGGGTTCAGTGGCAGTGAAACAGCAGCCCTGCCTGGCGGTTGCTGGTGTGTGTGTGCATGCATGGCGGCTGGCGCCTCTGTAGTCTGTTCTCTTGCTCCGTCTTGCATGTGCAACAAGGCACGGCTTTTCACACGGCCACGCCGCTCTTTTTGTTTTTACGTGGACAAACAAAGGAGACGATCAGGCCTCGCTCATTTGTTTTCTTCGGGCGTGTTTAGTTGCCGTCTTGGGAACGCCGAATCGGCGCTACACGCTACAGTGTTTTGATCGGAATATTATAGCGTGTTTTATTTTTTAGTGTAAAAAATTATCTAAAAATTGATTAATTAGACTCAAAATGTTCGTCTCGCAAAGTACAACAAAACCGTGCTATTAGTTTTTGATTTCATCTACATTTAGTACTCCATGCATTTACCGACATTTTGATGTGATGGAAAATCTCCTTTTTGCATAGTGAAATTTAGGGGTGGAATTAGGAACTAAACAAGGGCTTCATTCATCGGGCCTGCACTGTGTACTGTACTGTAGTAATTTGCAGCTACTACTCCATGCATGTGGTAGCTCGGACCAAAGACAAAAGAAGACACCGACCTGAGGCTGTGTTTAGATGCAAAAGATTTTTGCAAAATGCTCCTGTAGCACTTTTTGTTATTATTTGGCAATTAGTGTTTAATTATGGACTAATTAGACTTAAAAGATTCGTCTCATGAATTTCGTCTAAACTGTGTAATTAGTTTTATTTTTTATCTATATTTAATGCTTCATACATGTGTCAAAGATTCGATGTGACGGAAAATCTTGAAAAATTTTGTAAAAATTTTTGCATCTAAACTGGGCCTGAGTTCATATCTGCGCTCTGAAGAATGCCTGAACAGTTGGTACTGATTACTACTGGTAGTTGTTCACACCTTATGACATCGAATATGTAGACGCAGTATTAAATGTAGACTAAAAAATAATTAATTGCACGGATTGCGTAATTTTACGAGACAAAATTTTTTAAGCCTAATTAGTCCGTGATCAGACAATGAAGTGCTACAGTAACATATGTGCTAATGCCGGGTTAATTAGGTTTAATAAATTCGTCTCACGGTTTACTGACTCTGTAATTTATTTTTTTATTAGTATTCGAACACCCTGTATGACGCCTAAAACTTTACCCCTGAAACTAAAGCAGGACGATCTAGTGTACGAGCAAGCAACGAAACGCCTGCTACCAGCAGCTCAACGAGTGCTACAGTGCCCGCGTACCCTCGACACAGCAGGAAGCTACAGCGTCGTGTCGGACAACGCGCGTGTTGGTGAGCTACTCGGCTGCTAGCTCTGGCTGCCCGGTCCTGGGACCCTCCCCGTGTCCGGACCGATCGGTTGGCCAGGCGGCCAGGCCACCCTGCCGAGTGTGCCGAGGCAAAGCGAAAAAGCGGAGGCGGCCACCGGCAGCGGCTGCTGGGACGTCACGTTGTGCCTGCCGCGCGCGGCGTTGCCGCAGGCCGAAGGGATCGCTCGCTCTCTCCCCACCACATCTCGGCCAGCCGTCGCGGTGCGCGGTGCGCGGCAAAGCGCGCGCGCGAGGGAGCCCGCGGCAGGCTTTCGCTTTCCCCCGCGGTCGGCCAGCGCCGCGGCAGCCGCATCAGAGATCGAGCCGGAGATCTATCGCTGCTCCTGCTGCCTGCTGTGTCCGTGTGTGGACGAGTCACGACGCCCTCTGCCTGGCAGCTTCCGTTGCACGGGCGGCGAAGGTGAACCCTCGCGGGCAGATCGTGGCTGTCTGGAATAATTTTGTTCTCTTTCGCGCCTGGCCTGGCTTGTCTTGTGACGCACGCACACACACGCCTTGGCCGCGACCGAAAGCGGATGCGCGTGTGCCGTGCACCGCTGGCTTCCGGGATTAACAACTAGGACCAGTGGTAAGACTATCCGCAGGGTACTCTAAAACGATACTCAAAGCTTTAGAGTATAAATATAGAGTAAAAACTGTTACACTGGATATTCTAAAACGATACTCTATTCTTTCTCTCACTCTATATTTAGAGTGGTACTGTGCTTACTCTATAATCAATAGTGGCGGGTCCCACTAGCTAAACAAAGAAAAAAAAATGCTATAACTCACAAACAAAAAATCCAAATTAAATTTCGATTGCACCATTAAATTCGTCTCAATAAATCCTTCAAAACTAGATCACACATGGATATATTTAGATAAAGTGACAAGTGGGTCCCACAGTGGATAGAGTAGATAGAGGATGATATAGAGGATGGATGTGTGCGGGAGAATTGAGTATAGAGAAGAGAATCTTGCTGACTAGGACGTATAGAGGTTGAATATAGAGTTTCATGAGCGCGGATAGTCTAAGGAGGTTGGAAAGGAGTGGGATTTGGAAGGGGCGCACCGCGCGCGCGCACGCATGGGGTGTGTTAGGGCGGGGAAAGACGGTGGCTTTGGAGACGTAATTATGTAAGTGTCCCTATCGCCAGATCGATCCCCCAGCCTCAGGCCTCGCTTTTGTTTTGCCTCTCTTTGGAGAACCTAGCGAGCTCTAGGCCTCTAGCTCTAGGGTGGTCCATGTCCACGGAGACGACTCGGACTAGGAGGGTGGTTGCCTCGTTCTAGGTTGCTTCCCTGTTCCGGTCGATCGGCCGTATTTTTCTGCTATGATGATTAGGCTTATTAGGTCACGTCCGTATAGCAGGGTGGTTGTGCTTACCATGGCTGCTACTGCTAGTATCTCAGCTGGTTAATGGAGCATTATATCAGGATCATTCGAGGGCTGCACCGTTTTGAGTATAACTCCTAGCTAGCTATGTCATCGATCACTGTCCACTTTCCCTACTTTCTCCTACTGTATGACTGACGAAGGCGACATGGACCGTTGATTTCTTGCCGTAGCACTATCTAATTATGTGCGCTTCAGAGCCGGCTCAGTTGTCTCTTCCAAAGAGCTGAGAACTTGGCCTGTTTGGATCGATTTCCATGCGAACTTACCGCTGACATCGACCGAACTCAGCCTTCCATTCGCATCCACTCCACCGCAGGTGTCGCAAAGTCCACACAGCACTGCTTCCGATCCATTCCATGCCGTTTCAGATCGTCAGAAAACAACTGGCGTGAACGAACGAAAACAACTGGCGTGAACGAACACGGACAGTCCATGAAACCGCGGAAAAGATGCCCATTATATTGCTGCGGAAAGGGCGCGAGAATGGATCGATCGACCGTCCCTCCCTTCTCCCACCAAAAGGGCGCATTATGCTGCTGTGATGAGATCGCCGGCCTGAATATCGACCCAGGTCTTGTCTCCTGATACGATCAGAGATTCCTTCCTTCCACACGCATGGTGTTTTCACCCCCCACTTCCACACAGACAGGATGGCTAGCTAGCTATCTGAATAGTGCAGCGCAGCCGTGCAGGTGCTAGTAGTTGACGACTCATGATCGATCCCTCCAAGTTGTTTCAGTGCGTGCGCGGCCGGATTGCTCTGGATCCGTCGACCTGATTGCGACTGGATTATTGCTGGCCTAGTGGACACTAAAATCCTCTGCAGTTTTTCTTGCTCATTAGGATGAATCGATGGTGCAGTGCTAGTGCTACAAGATACATCTGTTCAACTTTTTCCTATGATCCGATAGATTACTGCTCGGATATAGGAATACATTCAGTAGATATATGTAGTTGGTCTAGCTGCGCGTGTGCAGTCATCTGAAAATTCAGCCGCGTCACGACTGATCCCAAGAGAAACAACAGGGCAGGTAATATTCTGCCTGAATTTATAGCAGTAGCCAAACCAAGTTAGCATCGAATTTCCAAATCAGGAGTACTCACTCGTTTGGTGCAGACTTTCACGAAAGGCAGTACTCCCTCCGTAATATCTGTCGCCCTTGGTCACAAGTTTTATTTGATCGGTAGAAAATGCGTGCAACATTTGTATCTCTAAATAAATTTATTAAAAAACTAAATCCAAAGATCTTTCCAATGACACTAATTATGTACTACTCCCTCCGGTCCATTTTATCTGGCGCACACGCATATCAAGATTCAAACTTAAAAAACTTTGACCAATAATTAGGCTAATAATTTTTAATTATTATAATATAAATATTATATGATTAGATTCGTAAGAAATTATAATATCCAATGATTATAAGTTTATAAGCAGTGTAATCTTGGAGACCGTGTCATTCTAACCAACGCCAGATAAAATAGACCGGAGGAAGTATAAATATTAATATATTTTAATATATATTTTGTCAAAGTTGTTTCTCGGGAAACGTAAATGATAGATATTTTGGTACGGAGTGAGTACTCCTGTTTGATGAGAGATCAATCAGTTTGGTGCGTCACATGAACATGATGGACCAGCAGTGCATCCCGTGGAATAATTTCACCTACATGCTCGCGTGCTTTTTGTCTGCAAAGGTTTCGATCCGCAAAGCTTCGTCATTCACACACGAAGCCCTTGCTCTGCTGGCGCGCCAATCCGGTCTGGTCGAATGAAGCTGCGTACTCCAGTAGTAGTAGAAGCCACGGCATAAAAAGCCGTTCTGATCACATTAATCTATTGGATCATCAAATGGTCCCTGGAACACACCCGATAGATTATCGACCAGACAAGACAGTACAGGACAGGACAGTTTTAGTTTTAGTTAGCTGTAAAATGTGACCGTATACAAGCTTTTGGTAAACAGGCAACGTGAACGGAGAATATATGGTTACGAGGGTGCCACTGCCACCCACAAGCATGGCTCCGAGGTTAACGGGTTGATTGCATGCATGTGACCTCTGTGTAAAATCTTGCAACAAAATGTAAAAAACGCACGGCTTGTCCTAGGCATTTTATGGCAGGCAGTACAGGGGATAGTGAGGTCACAGGTCACCACCACCTTTGGCCATCATTCTTGTCTGTCTTCAGAGTCTTGATCCGGTTTTCTGAAACTACAGCAAGGCTGCATTACTCGACATCGTTGACAGATGCTGCCTTCAGTAATAACTAGTAATAACCATAAAACATTGTGTTACGAGAAAACTGATGAATCAGGTGGATTGGATAGCAGAGGCAAACATGGAAAATTTCGCAGTTGATCAACAGTTTCAGACAGAGACAGGATGGATTCCATGGCCTTATCGGACCACTGCCGCTGAATTTGGCGAAACCATGCAGCGTTTTTGTCGTCGTCCGCCCCGCTCTCACCAAGCGCGAACAGGTTGTGCACGAGCGTGCTGGCTTCTTGCTGCCGTGGCCCGTGGCTTGGTCCCAACGGCACAGGATACTGATTCCTTCCATTCCATGGGTCACCACCGACCACCGCCCCGGCCGGCCACACGGTTTGGTTTCGAGATCAGAGAAAGCGAAAAGACTAGCAGGCATGAGGCATGCATTGCATTGCAGCCTAAAGAAAGAGCGGGGCTTGCATGCCGGTTGCCGGAGGCAGCGGCAGAGGCGACAGACATGGGAACGGACAGCAGCAGGTACAGTACAGCAGTGAGGCGGATGGTTTGTCCGCTGGCTCGGGTAGGGTAGGAGACTAGGAGTAGGACCACCGGCGCCGAGGGCGCGGCGGTGGCGATCCCGAGACAGGCGAACATGCATGGCGGGCGCACTACGAGGGAGAGAGCTCGCAAGACCACCGATCGATCGTCTGAGACAGAGAGGAGATGGATGGAAAAAGGGAGCGGGCACGCCAGTCGCCACCAGCGCCTCTTTTGCTTCTTTCGATCGATGCATGCCCCTCCTCCGCCTCGGCGTCCGGTGATCCTTGCTTTCTTCCTCGCCGCCCTTTTCCTTTTTCTGCTTTCCGCCCTTCCGGCAGCCTGTCCTTGTTACGTTCTGACGAGGTTCACACGCGCCTCTTGCCTCCGGAACAGCACGAGGAGGAGAGATGCTGCTGCGCGCCTGCTGCCGGTCGCTTGCTCGCTTCTTCTCTCAGCATGCTTGATCTGATGATCATCATGCCAGCTTGCCATGAAGTAGTAATTCGCTTCTTCCGAGGTCAGACGCACTCAGCTCAACGCGATCTGAATTTTCGCATTCAGAGTTTCAGACGAATGGCTGACGACATGCATATCCGATACATGCAGCATTCAGCTAGCCTTGTATAGGCGAGACATGCTCGTCTTTACAGGTCCCTGCCAATGATCGCCTCGTGCTGGCGTGCTGCCAAGTGCCAACGCTGGCGCGTCATGCTGTGACTGTCATATGCCCAAAGGAGGCTCGGATCGTACCAAGACCGAGAAGCCAAAAGGAAAACCGATCGGCTGAAGAGGAAGCAGCAGATCCGAGGAACCAGAGCAGAACAACATCATTGGCATCAAAATGTGTGTGATCGATGTTGGATTGCGCATGGTAGCTTTCTCTCTTTACCTTCTTCTCACCTTTTTACTGTACTACCTCCGCCTTAAATAAATTAATTTCTAAAATGGCTTACAGTCAAACTATTTTAAATTTAACTAACTTTATTTATAAAAAAAGAATAACAATATCTATGACACTTAATAAATATATTATATATTTACACTATACCACAGTCCATCTTTAAAGTCTCCTTATATGTCGATATAAGCCGTTTTAGCAACCTATGGTCAGTCGTCGTCATAGATCTATGCTGACTCTTCCTATGTGTCGATGATAGTGACGTCTTTATAAATCTATAGCGTCTGATGTCGAACGCTATATAGTGTAAATACCGATCGATAGTTTGATGTTTATTATAAACTTATACCATCCCAAGGTCTCACAATATAACGACAATTGTCTAATGCTAGCCATAAAAAAAAAATTACCACATAATATGATTTGTCCATATATCAGCATTAACCATGTTAGACAATAAACACTTATGAAACACATATAAGGTCCCATTTGAATCCTTAGGGATTACAAGAATCTAGATAAAAAAAAAATTTAGAAACCTATAACCCCTTCCAAATAGACTAGATTCTAGTGGATTTTAACACATAGACATGGAATCCGATAAAACACATTAGATTTTTCTATCTAGATTCTTAAGATCCCTCTGGAGCCAAACGGAACCTAAATTGAGCATAGCACACAATTATATCATAGCCATTAGCATTTGTACACTACTCGAGATGTTTGGTTGCAGAGCTCACAAAAATGATTCAGGAAGTCCATACAAAAATTTCCATCTCTAGCTAGGATGTCCAAAACAGAGTAGTCGCTAAAGCACTTTGATCCAACCACTTGTTGCATGCATCTGCAACCTGAAAATAAAAGTTTACATTCATAAAAAATACAAACCGAAACTTGATATTGGAGAAATCATGGGGTCCGAGCTCTCGGCAGCCAGCACAGCGTCGAGCACCATTCACCCGCCTCCTGTTTTTTATTATTTCCTATGTTAATTCGGCCCAACAATTATTTCTTGTTCGTCACATTGTCCTGTTGAAATGGGCCTAAGTATAACTGTGTATGCCCAACCGATACCGAGGCTATCGTCCCTGTAGGCCCATTAAACAACCAACCTTGTGCGCCGTACAACAAACTCGGTCCGTCAGCCCACCGCCTGAAATCCGACGATAAATACTAGTGCTCCTGCAAGGCTGCAACTGCACGCGCAGACGAGCTCTTCGTCCACCAAAGCCGGTTTCGGCAACGCGCGCACCGGACTCGCCGACCGAACCCTACTCCCGTCGAGGAGATCGCCGCGGACCCGGCGTCTCCGAGGCTTCGACCGCTCCGTCCACCGGAATCTCGGCCTTTCATCGAGGATACACGGTAGGTGTTCCGGACGCCTACAGCGCCCCGCCTGCCCTATCGTTTAGGGCGGAATTGGGTGCCGCATAGACTAATCTGGTAAATCCGGCAATCCGGCCCTGTGACGGTGGAATTTGGACCGGACTTTGGTAGGATTGCATAGAGATTGTGTCCTATTCCGACGATTGGTTGAATGATTTCTCCTAACTCGATTTTCGGGGTTCTGCTTTTGAAATCGGGAGGCTTATTTTGGACTATTATTGGGAAGATGATGCGTCGATGAATTGTTTGAAGTGCTAGCTAACCAGCGCACAAGATGGAATATGTATTAGTATTGTTATCATACTGGCGTTTCAATATACGGATAATTTAGCCTTCGTAGGTATCAACAGAATTTGAGAGCACATGGTTTGATGATGAGTTTGAGTAGACACTGTCACACTGAAATAGCACCGTACTCTCAATTTGTTACTAACCTAACCATCGTATCTTTGTATGTTTTATGGCATCACATTGGTGGTACCTCAATCCATTCAGTTCTTTGCAAGCACTGCTTAATAAGATATAAAATATTTGTATCAGGCGTTGCCATGAGTTCTGAAAATACCATAGACAACTAAGTTTATGAGGATAGTTTGAGTGATACAAGTGATTAATGCTATGCTGTATTGGAAGTTGGTTATCACACGACCAATATATTTTTGTCTTTTTGGTCTTATAAATTGAAAAGGTGTTATTCTTAATTTGATGTTATATCACTTCTAAAAGAGAAGCAGTACATCGTCATAAAGTGCTAGGCACCTCAAATAGTGGGCGCCACATCCTACAATGCTCAGATCTCCAATTGTCATTGGTCCTATGAATTTAGAAATGTGAAGACATTCCATGTAATCATTTTCTTATGCCATATATAGTTTATATAAATGTTTGCTTATTTCCATCCAGATGGTTCTGAATGAACGTCTGAACAAATTTAAACAGCAGCAAGAGAGGTGCCAGAATACTCTATCTAGCATTTTTGCAAGCCAAGCTTCGATTTCAACGCCAAAGCTTGTTCCAGGGATTCAACCAGTCAATGCCCCATTGGCTCCTGTAAAACCACTGCATCCTATTAAATTCTCAAATGATACAGAAAGGCTACAGCACATCAATTCAGTAAGGAAGTCTGCTGTGGGAGTACAGATCAAGTTAGTGATTGAACTGCTTTATAAGGTAATCTCCAAAAAATCCAACTTGATGCAGTTTCTGCAATTGTACCAATTTTCTGACTCATATACTTAGAACTGATCTAGCATTGGAAAGTGGTCACCTATTAATTGCAAATCAGACTGGTGTTGGACAAAGGATGATTCTTACATAGGTTCAGCTGCCACTTATGATGTTAGAGTTATGGTATTAACTGGGAATGTTGAGCAGTATCGTAACATGATATTAATATTCCTTTAAATTAAATGGAATTAATATACTAGTGGAGTCATCAGACATGAGTAGTCTTGCTGCAACATCAGTTCTAGCATTATTTTGGATAATTGGCACGATTAGAAACTTCCCAGTCCAGGAAGGAAATACAGAATGTTTTCTTCGAACCTTCTTCCTGGAATATATATGTTATAGCGATAGTGGATTCTTTCTGTGTTACCTTGTGTGTAAGAGGGTTGCCGTGGGTTAGTCGTCAGAGCTTTTGTGCTCTTGGGGTATCTGTGTGTCTGTAAGGTTTTTAGGCCTGGTTTTTCCTTAAAAACTAGGCCAATTCTATTCTACTTAATTGAAAGGTGGAGCTCCTGCCATTACCTTCATTTTTTCATTGGATGGACTAATGTAGTTTCTTTTGTGCTTGCAGACAAGGCAATCATTTACAGCAAAGCAAGTAAACGAAGCTACCTATGTTGATATTCATGGCAACAAGGCTGTATTTGACAGCTTAAGGAATAATCCCAAAGTTTTATTTGATGGGACTTGTTTCTCTTACAAGGTAAATGCATTCGATGTCATTTTGTTACAGTGTCATTGAATTAGCACATTCGTGAATGAAATTGTTTCATGAATATTACTTTGATGCATAAAATCTTTCGATTTCAATGAAGCGCAACTCTCCTGTGTTGTCAAAAAAAACTTTCGATTTCACTGCTCAATCTCTAGATCTAAACACACAAGGAATGTGCCAGCTGAAACTTTCAATTGTCTTGTTTGATCGCGCCTGTGGCAAGCTATACCTCCCATGCTTTCGTATTAATTCATTTTTGAAATTGACTATCCACTTAAGTTGTGTTAAGAGATGAAGGGAGGGTATTTAAGTGAGAGCTAAAATTTGGTAGGGTTTTCATCTTTTTATATGGTTTGCTTGCATTGTGGACTGACCTGCCTTTTGCTCTTGTGCAGCCAAAGCATGTTTTGACAGGAAGAGATGAATTGCTTGGTTTGATCAAGAAGCATGAGTTTGGCCTTCCTGTTGAGGACATCAAAGATGCTTATCCATCTGTATTGGAAGATTTGCAGGTAACTACATTGGCCTTGGTTCAATATTTTGAAAACTTGCATTATGCGAATCAATTTTTTTGACTGAACTGATATGAACTCATCCCATTCAAATATTAAGAAGCCAATTAGCCTTGTGTGTGAAGGCTTGGTCTTCTAAATGAGCCTTTTTGCAGTCCTTTGGATATACCAAATTATGAGTTTATGACCTTGCTTTTTACGAGGTACCAAGTTTGTACTAATGGCTGAGAAGGTACTAAGATTCACATGATACCTATCAAGCCCCCCACCCAAACAATGCCTATTAAAATGCTCTTTTTAAATTATAGATAGTGAGTATTGAAACTCCGCCTATGTTGACTGGAAGACTTTCTTAAGTCGTCTCAACATAGCCGGTCCCAAGCCCGGGTAAAGGAGGAGGGTGTGTTAAGGTCTGGCAAACCAACAGTAAAAAAACAGCCACTCTCATGGATTTGAAACCCACAAGAGATTCGTTGGGGCGTAACCCTCTTAGCGACGCGCTACATCGGAACCCGGGTGTAGTGTTAAATGGGCAAGGGCCGGGTCGTCATCCCCTTAGTGGCGCGTCGTATCGTGACCCGGGTACGATGAAAAATGAGCAAGGGTCGGGCCGTCGCAACCTTAGTGGCGCGCTACATCTACGCCCGGGTGTAGTGAAAAATGAGCAAGGGTCTTCGCACTTCCCTCGACGGGTGCGAAGGGTAAGGAAGCTAGCCGAGCCAACTAGGATTCGTCTAGGTAGCTGGAATGTAGGGTCCCTAACGGGTAAGCTAAGAGAGCTAGTCGATGCAGCAATTAGAAGGCGTGTAAATATTCTATGCGTTCAGGAGACTAAATGGAAGGGCCAGAAGGCGAAGGAGGTAGAGGATACTGGCTTCAAACTTTGGTACACGGGGACAACATCGGGTAGGAATGGTGTAGGCATCTTGATCGATAGGAGCCTTAAGGATGGAGTCGTTGATGTTAGGAGGCAAGGCGACCGGATTATCTTGGTCAAGCTGCTAGTTGGAGATTCGGCTCTGAATGTGATCAGTGCATATGCCCCTCAGGTAGGTCTTAGCGAGGGCACCAAGAGGCAGTTTTGGGAAGATCTTGATAGCATGGTTAGTACCGTGCCTATCAGCGAGAAACTCTTTATAGGAGGAGACCTCAACGGCCATGTTGGTGCGACTAATGTAGGTTTTGAGCGGGTGCACGGGGGGTTCGGGTATGGTAGTAGGAATCAAGAGGGGGAGGATGTTTTGAACTTCGCGCTGGCCTATGACTTGTTGATAGCGAACACCCTCTTTAGGAAGAGGGAATCTCATCTAGTAACCTTTCGTAGTGGACAACACTCGAGCCAGATCGACTTTATCCTTGCAAGGAGGAAGGATAGACGTGCTTGCTTTGATTGTAAGGTGTTACCTGGGGAGTGTGTTGTCCCTCAACATAAGCTTGTGGTGGCGGACTTTCGCTTTTGGGTACGTGTCCACCGGGACAAACGGGCCAAGATTGCGAGAACGAAGTGGTGGAAGCTTAGAGGGGAAGCAGCGCAGACGTTTAAGGAGAGGATGCTAGACGAGGGACCTTGGGAAGAAGGAGAAGATGCTGACGACATGTGGCTAAAGATGGCAACATGCGTCCGGAAGGTGGCTTCGGAAGTGTTTGGCGTGAGTAGGGGAGGCAAACGGGAAGCGAAAGACACATGGTGGTGGAATGACGAGGTGCAAAGGGCTATTAGGGAGAAGAAGGAGTGTTTCAAGCGTCTCCACCATGACAAGAGTGTAGCCAACATCGAGGGCTATAAAATAGCGAAGAGGGTTGCAAAGCGAGCTGTGAGTGTAGCAAAAGGTCAGGCGTATGATGGCCTTTATCAGCGGCTAGGCACGAAGGAAGGGGAGAAGGACATTTATAGGATGGCTAGAATCCGCGAGAGGAAGACAAGGGACATCAACCAAATAAAATGCATCAAGGATGGGACAGATCGACTTCTGGTGAAGGATGAGGAGATCAAGGACAGATGGAGAGAGTACTTCGACAAGCTGTTTAATGGGGAGAATGAGGGTCCTGCCCTTGAGTTGGACGACTCATTTGACGATACCAACAGACGCTTTGTGAGGAGAATTCAGGAGGCAGAGATCGGAAAGGCTTTGAAGAGGATGAAGGGAGGTAAAGCGATGGGCCCTGATGGTATCCCCATTGAGGTGTGGAGATACCTAGGAGCCAGAGCGATAGTATGGTTAACTAAGCTTTTTAACCTTATTTTTCGGTCAAACAAGATGCCTGAAGAATGGAGGAGAAGTATATTAGTACCTATCTTCAAGAACAAGGGAGATGTTCAAAGTTGTACTAACTACCGTGGGATTAAGTTGATGAGTCATACGATGAAGCTCTGGGAGAGGGTTATCGAGCATCGTCTAAGGAGAGTGACATATGTGACCCAAAATCAGTTTGGGTTCATGCCTGGTAGGTCGACCATGGAGGCGATTTTCTTATTACGACAATTGATGGAGAGATATAGGGAGCAGAAGAAGGACTTGCACATGGTCTTTATTGACCTCGAGAAGGCATATGACAAAGTACCGAGAAATGTCATGTGGTGGGCCTTGGAAAAGCACAAAGTCCCAACTAAGTACGTTACCCTCATCAAGGATATGTACAGGGATGTGGTGACGTTTGTCCGAACATGTGATGGCGACACCAGTGACTTTCCAATTAAAATAGGACTGCATCAGGGGTCAGCTTTGAGCCCTTATTTATTTGCTTTGGTGATGGATGAGGTCACAAGGGACATACAAGGTGATATCCCTTGGTGTATGCTCTTTGCTGATGATGTGGTGCTAGTTGACGACAGTAGGGCGGGAGTTAATAGGAAGTTAGAACTATGGAGGCACACGTTAGAGTCGAAAGGGTTCAGACTTAGTAGGACTAAGACCGAGTATATGAGGTGCGATTTCAGCGCGACTAGGCACGAGGAGGGAGACGTTAGCCTCCATGGGCAAGTGGTGGCCAAGAAGGATACTTTTCGGTATTTAGGGTCGATGCTACAAAAGGATGGAGACATTGATGAAGATGTTAGGCATAGAATTTCAGCCGGCTGGTTGAAATGGCGTCAAGCTTCTGGCGTTCTCTGTGACAAAAGGGTGCCTCAGAAGCTGAAAGGTAAGTTCTATAGGACGGCGATTCGTCCGGCGATGTTATATGGTGCTGAGTGTTGGCCTACAAAAAGGCGACATGTCCAGCAATTGAGTGTAGCGGAGATGCGTATGTTGCGTTGGTGTTGTGGGCACACAAGGAGGGATAGAGTACGGAACGACGATATTCGGGATAGGGTTGGGGTGGCACCAATTGAGGAGAAATTGATTCAACATCGGTTGAGATGGTTTGGACATGTCCAACGGAGGCCTCCTGAGGCGCCGGTGCGTAGTGGAGTTCTAAAGCGGGCCGATAATGTAAAGAGCGGTAGAGGTCGACCTAAATTAACTTGGGACGAGTCCGTTAAGAGAGATCTTAAGGAGTGGAATATCCCCAAGGATTTAGCTATGGACAGGAGCGCTTGGAGATTAGCAATCAACGTGCCTGAACCGTGACATCTTTTGTCTTGTGCCCTTTATGTCCCTTTATGTGTCTCCCTGTTTCTCGTCTCTTTTGGGTTTCATCTCTAGCCTACCCCACCTTGCTTGGGACAAAAGGCTATGTTGTTGTTGTTGTTGTTGTTGTAGATAGTGAGTATTGACTGAGCCTTTTGCTTGTATGTTGTAGAAGTAGGTTTCCTAGGACTTCCACTGTTTGATTTTTTTTGGCTTGTTACTTTCTGGAACAAGTAGTGGTTGCCTCATCTTTTTATTTTGAACCATGAGGTTCTCTCTGATTTGGGCTGTCATCTATTCCACTGCGAATGCGGAGCTGTTGTCTGGTGACCAATGTATTGCAGTCTATATTTGCAGCTTGAGAGTAGCCTTTTGTTCTCCGTCGTATCATAGGTGTCAAGAGTTCGGTTCAGTAATCTGTTGTATGACATTTTTTTCCCCAGGCTCTGAAAGCATCAGGTGATGTCTGGTGGCTATCAAGCGCCAACTCCCAGGGAGACATGGCGTACTTTAATGACCCTAAATATAAGATCACGGTCGACAATGACCTGAAGGAGCTATTCCAGAAGACAGAGCTGCCACGGGACATGCTGGACATTGAGAAGGAGCTAAAGAAGAGTGGCGAGAAGCCAATGACCAACACGACCAAGCGGCGCGCATTAGCCCAGATCCTTGACGCTGCACCCAAGACCAAGCCCAAGGGCAGCAAGAAGAAGCAGCGTCGCCTCACGGGGAAAAGCAAGGGGATAACGAACATACATATGCCGGAACTGTTCGATGCTTGAGCCGTCGGCTGGCGCTAGCAAATGGAGTACGACACGGCCGAGCTGACAACGGTTTACAAGCGATTTGGTGCTTAACCGAGTGAACAGTAACACTAGTTCCTTTCCGTTAGGATCTTTGACTTGGGTATCGAGTTAACGATTTGCCCTATCCTGGAGTCCAGTTGACATGTTTTTTTTTTTTGAGTTTTTAGCAACCGAGACGATGAAAAATATCTGTGCACAGTACTCGAAAACTGTACCCAGTAAAAGCGCAATGGTGCTTTACAAGAAAATAAGAAAATGGGAGGTGATGATGGGCCTGAAGGCCGTTGGACACTCTGGACTAGTTTGGGGTTACGAGAAATGGTGCTTATTTTCGGTCCCGCTTTGGATTGGTTTGGGGTTACGAGAATTCGCATCCCTTATTATCCAGATTTTTTTTTGGATTATGAGATTCTCAAAATCCGTCTTGGGTTTTTCAGAATCCCTCTTAGAACTGCTTTGGTTTCTAGCAATCTAGCGAAACAAATCAAATCGCAGCGATGGCTGGTTACTTCACTGTCTCAATGTACGATACTGTGCTGATCTGCAGAAGTTGAGCGCTGTAGGCCGTAGGCTGTGGCTGAACTGCACGAGTGGTGCAGTGGTGGAGTACTGTCTCAATGTACTACAGCTATGTACCGTACAGACACTGTTGAAGGATACCATACTGTACGTACTACTATGAGCTGGACCCGAGAATCCTGGCAATGCAAAGGTGTGGTTTTGGAATCCAGTCGTCTGGTTGGCTCGTTGCTAGGAAATAGTAATACAGTACTGCTAGTAGTTCCGATGAGAAGTACTGTACTACTCCTATCTCAGTAGAGAGTACTCCGTACAATACTACTACGTGCGTACGCGTGCATGGAGTACCAGTCAGAACTACTGAAAGAGTGTCCTGGCGGAGGGTCAGGAGAGAATCCTGTCCTGGAGATCCTTTGTCTGCAACGGACACGATCGAATTGCGACGCTGCAGCAAGGAGCCGCGCGCAGTGCAGGGCTAGTACGGGTACTATACTATTTGTCTTTTTTTCCATCTCATCCGCTACATGCGGCGAAGACAACGAGACCCGTCGCCTTTTCTTTTTGGCAAAGACGCGGCGCACGTCACGCACGTCCATGGACGCTGGACGGCACGCAGCGTCAGCTGTTCAGTTCAGCTGCAGTGACGACACTGCACGGCCCTGCACAAGGGCGCCTCGCCTGCCTTGCCTGCGCCCTGCCAATGCCAAACTTGTTTTCGTACTAGCGCCTTGTTTAGTTTGCCTCAAAGTTTCAAGTTTTTTCACTCTCTCTCCATCACATTAATTTTTAACCGCTTGCATGGAGTATTAAATGTAGGTAAAAAAAATAACTAATTACACAGTTTAGTTGGAAATCACAAGATGAATCTTTTGAGCCTAGTTGGTCCATGATTGGACAATATTTGCCAAATAAGACGAAAATAGTACTATTCATCGGATCGAAATTTTCTTCAATCTAAACCAGGGCCTTGTTTAGATTGAAAGTTTTTTCAACTCGATGAATAGTACCACTTTCGTCTTATTTGACAAATATTGTCCAATCGTGGACCAACTAGGCTCAAAAGATTCATCTCGTGATTTCCAACTAAACTGTGTAATTAGTTATTTTTTTTACCTACATTTAATACTCCATGCAAGCGGCTAAAAATTGATGTGATGGAGAGAGAGTGAAAAAACTTAGAATTTTGAGGGTAACTAAACATGGCGCAGGACCAGATCGGACGAGGTGCTGCGTGCTGCCACTTTTGGGCACGCATCGCCATCGCACGCACATTGAAGTTGAAGTCTTGAAGAGAGAGGGCGCGCTGCTCGCTGCCACGGACAGCGCCAGGCCGCCAGCGCAGCCGACGGATTCCCGCGTACCCGCTGCGTCGGAGTGTGCACTGTGCAGGGACCTCTCGCTTTCTCTCCGTTCGCCCATATGCATGCGTTGGGCCGGCTTCGCAGCAGGGTCTTACTGCGTCAGGCGCCCGAGCCGTGGCAGAGCAGGCGGCAGGCGGCGACGTCGTGTAGTACTCCGTAACTGCGGCTTCGCCCTTGTTTTCTCTCTAAATTGCACTACGTAAAAAGAAGATTCTCCATCACATTAAAATATCGGTAAATGCATAGAGTACTAAGTGTAGATAAAATCAAAAACTAATTGCACAGTTTTGTTATACTTTGCGAGACGAACATTTTAAGTCTAATTAATCAATTTTTGGATAATTTTTTACACTAAAAAATAAAAACTACTACAGTGTTCAGCCAGAGCCGAATCGGGCCACCCGATTCTGGAACTGAACACGGGCTTCATGTCGTTTGTTTTCGGGAAACGCTGGCCGAGAGCTCGAGCCATTGAAAGCAGCACCGTCCGCCGAAGCACGCAGCAAAGTCAAAATTTAACGTGACGTTGGTCGTTGGAATAAGGGTTCGCCAATGCTGGCTTCGTAGCGACTATCCTTCTCTCTGTCTCGTCAGGTGCCTCGCCGGTGGCCGCGCCGGCCGGGCGGCTCCTAGCGATCGGCTTCGTTTCGCCAGGGGCCCAGGGCCATATCTAAGCACGGGTTAGGTCTAATCTATTCCTGCATGCAAACAAGTTACAAGGTCTTCTTGTTTGGTTGTTGGTATACTCCCATGTTTGACTTTTTTTTTTGATGAAATCCTATGTTTGACTTGACTGAAAAAAAACAATGTTTGGTTATCCATATGGAGGCACATCGTAGGAGATAAAATATTGAAAACAAGAGTTATCATAATGTTTATTTTTATATAATTATATTTTCATAGATATCATTCACTACTGCAGACTGCGGCTTTGCCTAGCGCCTGAGACGCTCGGCAAAGGCCGAATTGCGCTCGGCCAAGGCTTTGCCGAGCGCAACGCTCGGCAAAGGGCTCCCGGCAATGAAATGCTCGGCAAAGCCTTCTTTGCCGAGCGTTTTTTATCGGGCGCTCGGCAAAGCCTTTGCCGAGCGCCTAAGCGGCACTCGGCAAAGAAAAGCGACGGTCACGGCGGTAGTCACGGTGTGACGTTTTCTTTGCCGAGCGCCTCCAATAAGACGCTCGGCAAAGAGCAAACTGATTTTTTTAAAAAAAATTCTTTGCCTAGCGCCTCCAGTCTGGCGCTCGGCAAAGAGCAAACTGATTTTTTTAAAAAAAATTCTTTGCCTAGCGCTTCTATCCTGGCGCTCGGCAAAGAGCACACTGATTTTTTTTTAAAATTCTTTGCCTAGCGCCTCCCGCTTGGCGCTCGGCAAAGAAAAACAATTTTTTTTAAAAAAAATCTTTGCCTAGCGCCTCCAGCCTGGCGCTCGGCAAAGATCAAACTGATTTTTTTAAAAAAAATCTTTGCCTAGCGCTTTTAGCCTGGCGCTCGGCAAAGACCACACAGATTTTTTTTTTAAAAAAATTTTACCTAGCGTCTCCCGCCTGGCGCTCGGCAAAGAGAAACAATTTTTTTTAAAAAAAATCTTTGCCTAGCGCCTTCAGTTTGGCGCTCGGCAAAGCTGGGTAAACTACAAGGCTCTTTGCCTAGCGCTGCGCTAGGCAAATCTGGAACCCAGATTTTGTTAAATCTTTAATTTTTGCTTTCTATCGCTGCAAACATAACATATCATATATATATACATCAAATGGATATCACCATGAACACAAATAACACCATTTATATCACAATTTCATCGCTTCTGTCACCACCATCACCATATATATCACAATAGCACATATATCTCATAATAGCATCACTTATTCGGCAATAAAGTCCATTACAACAACTTGATATTCATGAAGTTCAACACAACAAGTCCAAGTCCATGACATGAAGTTCAACACAACAAGTCCAGGTCCATCACCAAGAGAAGGAATACGTGACAACAACTTCGATGTTACTCACTGAGGCGGCGGTGAAGGTTGGTACCCGGGCCACCCATGTGACGGCGGCGACGGTCCCCCATGCTCGTTCGGCACGTGGTTCGAACCCGCCGACTGAGGCTACACACAGGAGCAGCGATTGCATGAGACAAAGTTAAATAGCTAAATAACATGCATGTATGATATATATTACTCACCGGAGTAGTGTTGAGAGCAACGAAGGGAGGAACGACGGGAGGAGGCTGAGGTGGACCCATCAAGCTGGGTGGCAAAGTAACACCCAGAGAACTCTGCAGAAACGCCAGCACGTCCGACATCCTCTGGTCACTTGCCAGTCGCGCCGCCCGCTCTGAAGCCACAATCGCCTCTAGCTCGTCGGCCCTCTTGTTCGAAGTTTCCACCTGAGCCTATACATTGTTGCAAAGGTAATGTTAGTGAAGCGACAAGGAAATCCTCGTGTAATGCACGACGAGTAAACCAAAACTAACCTGTAGTGCCTCGACCTGGGCCTGTCCATAGGCCGGCCGCTCGCGTATCGGCGGGAGTCCGGAGCCACTCGTGGTCTGTGCTCGGATCTGGGAGAGAGTGGGAGTAGTGGCGGTGTCGATCACGCTGTTGGCCATCCAGTAGCGCCCATGCTGCTTTCCCTTTCCAAGACACATGACGAGGCGCGCATCGATGTTGTCAGTCGTTGGATCATAATCGGACCCATACATCGTCCTTGCCGCCTCATGGTACTCGGTGACTTTCTTGTAGGCGCTCTCACTTGTGTATGCCTCGGGCGGGTCCTCCGGGTTGAAGGAGACGTCGGACGTCGCCTTGCCCTTGTGTGACATGGTATATGCAGCGAAGTAGGAGCATGGCTGGCCACCGTGCGCCGCCGACTGCGAGAACGAAAAGAAGTTTGTTAGTAGTCTTTGCCTAGTTACATTAAAGCATGACAACAGTTACAAACATGATGACGTACCCAAGCTCGGCCGAAGCCGCCGACGTTGCGGTTGCCTTGATGGTGAGGTACACCTGGCATGGCCAAACGGTGAGCCCGGGCAGCCGCGTGCTGCTGCCGCCACTCCTCGCTCAGCCAACGGTCCACGATTTGCCCCCACGCCTCAGGGGACTTTTCGCACCACCAAGGAATGACCTACACGTCATGAAGTAATCGACACGTTAGGCAGTCAAGTTCATAGCACCGAATGTTGAAAGGAACTTAATTTAAAGTTGTTCAGTTACCTGCATGAACTCCTCTTTGGTGAGAGAGAGCCTCCGATCTCGGATTTGTTTCTTGTTGACGCTCTCTCCAAATTGCTTCCCATAGTAATCTCTGATGGCCTGGACTCTCGCCTCGTGGTACATGTCCGTAACGCGCTTCCTGCAAGCTTTCCTAGCCACGGCGTCCGCATTGCCCTCGTAGCTCTCGTCGAGCTTGAAGTACGTCTGCATATGAAGACACGATGTATGCATTAGTTATTTCAAGTAGGATCCAATGAATATGTTGCATTGAGGCATGTAGTGCGAGGAAGACTTACCCAGAACTCCTGAAGGATGTGCGCTGCCACGTTGCCTGCGGTGGCGTGGTGGGCGGACTCATAGTGGGCCCACGTGTAGGCAGGCTCGTCCTTCCCGGCATGTGTTACAATGCCAGGGAAGTAGTGCCTGACCAGGGCCCCTAGGACGCCATTCACATGGCGTGAATCCTCTTCCGACACAACCCTCCAGGTCCTGCAGAAGTGATTGAGTAAATATATTAGTATATATTTAGATTTTGAACAAAGGATACAAAGTAATAGTGATAACATGTAGAGGTGTCTTACGCTTGCCCCTCTGGGACAATCGAAATGCGTCGCCTCGGTTTGTTAGGGAGAGACGTGGGACCTCGGAAGTAGACACTCCCCGCAGCAGTGGAAGACGACGTCCCGGCAGAGCCCTCGGCCCCGCCACCGCCGAGGTCCCCGTCGTCGTCCCCCTCGTCCTGCTGCACCACCTGCTGCTCCTCGTCCTGCTGCACCACCTGCTGCTCCTCGTCCTCCTCCTCCTGCTGCGGCTGATCCTCGTCGTCCTCCTGCTGAGGCTCAGGCTGGACCACGGGAGTCGTCCTCGTCGGCCTCCTCGCCGTCCTCCTCGCCATCCTGCGGCATCTCGTCCCCGCTGGAGTGGGCTCTGGCGCGTCATCCACGCCCCCTCCACTACCAGAGCCCTAGTAGAAGTGGCTTAGGCTCCTCTGACGGCCCCCTGGCATTGTTGCTCAATCACCTGCAATTAAGAACAAAGATGTAATTAGAAATGGATACAAAATAAACAAAACTAAATTATAAAATTTGAAAGTATTACATGTATGTTACAAATATTCTTCATGATCGGGATTAGCTGGACCGTAAGTCTCATCATCACTATCAGCCAGGTCAAAATAATCAACGACATCTGGCAGAGGAATGTTGTCTTCATCGTCATTGCCTAGACGCAACCGCTCAAGCATTTGTAAGTCGTTTGGATCTCGCACCTCATCTCCGTCGTCATCATCAATGACCATTACATTATCTACATCCATTCCTATCTCACAGGTTAAGTCTATCTTGAACCTCCCTTGTAGCCCATCTTCTTGGTAAAACTCTCCGTCATACGTGGTTGGGTTGAAGTGGTAGTCTTCATCATTTGGGAGAGGTGCTCCGCCATGTGGCGACACCTTGTGCACAACACACCAACCACTGAGATCCAGACTAGTCTTGCAAGCATACGGCGTATAATAAACTTGTGTGGCCTGTTGTGCCACAATATACACATCGTCTCTTGGATAGACAGAATCCTGTCGAATTTCAACAAGACCAAGATTTGGGGTCTTCCTCGTTACTTCCGGATCAAACCAATGGCATTTGAATATGACAGGACGAGCTTTGATGCTACCAGGGAATGCGATTTCGTATATTTCTTCAACTCTTCCATAGTAGTCCCTGCCATCAGTGCCGGGCGTAAAAACCCCGCTATTTGTGGTCTTTCGATTTGGCCGCACGCGCTCATAGCTTGTTGTGTGAAACCGAAATCCATTCACGTCGTAAGCGGACAATGACTTGACTCGGCGGTCACACCAATTGCCAACACATCTCAGGTCAGCACCGATAGAAGGATCGGTTCGGGCCTTGGTTGAGAACCAACTAATGAAATCGGGCCTCCCTTGTCCTGCACCATTAGCGAGGAGGGTGTCTTGTTCCGACGGGGTAGGCTCCCTTGAACGGTGCCAGTATTGACGAATGAATTCCCTATGACGAGTAACAAGGGGGTTAGATGTAGAAAAGGTGTGGGATTATTGAAACTAGTACGTTGAGAACTTACACAATGTATGGGTCCACCTCTTCTAGGTTGGTCAGCACATACAACATAATTTTACGCCACTCCACATTTGACAAGGGTTTAGTGGTTGACCCACCGGCTCTTCCAAGTTGCCCTCGAAAAAGGCTGAGGGTCCACTCATTTTCATCAGCATTGTAGCGAGGAGGTGGATTATGCACACTTGGAAGGGTGTCGTCGTAATACGATGTTGTGAAGTTTGACGTCTCCTCCAAAGTGAATGCACTTGCAATGGAAGCCTCGATTTTACCCTTGTTTTTGCACTTTTTTCGAAGAGTCTTTAGGCACCTCTCGATTGGATAGCACCAACGGGCCTGCACGGGCCCTCCCATCCGTGCCTCATACGGGAGGTGTAATATCAGATGCTGCATGGGATTGAAGAAGCCTGGTGGAAAGATTTTCTCCAACTTGCAAAGCAGGACAGGTGACACTTTTTCCAAGTCTGCAATCATGGACCGAGATAACTCCTTGGCACAGAGCTGGCGGAAGAAGTAGCTCAACTCCTTGACACCTTTCGTAAAGCCCACGGTGTCTCGCCTAAATGCGTTGTCGAGGGGCAGGAATTGACGATGTTTGTCGAACGATGAATACTTGCCACCATTCTTGAGCCAGATGAACCTCAGATTAGCCTTGCATAATGGACATGGGAACTTCCCGTGGACACACCAACCGCTAAATATCCCATAAGCTAGGAAGTCATGCATGGAGTTCTGGTACCAAACGTGCATTTTGAAGACGGTCTTTGTAGCTCGATCGTATGTCCACACCCCATCCTCCCAAGCACTGACGAGTTCATCAATCAGAGGCTCCATGAAGACACCCATCTTCTTCCCCGGGTGTCCAGGAATAATCAACGACAAGAATACGTTCAAACGTTGAAAGGAGACGCCAGGGGGGAGGTTCAGTGGGATGACGAACACGGGCCAACACGTGTACGGGGCAGCCATCATACCATAAGGATTGAACCCATCTGTTGCCAGCGCCACGCGTACATTACGAGCCTCTGATGCTTTCTCATGATGGATGCGATCAAAGTGTTGCCATGCTTCACCATCGGACGGATGCACCATCTTGTCGGGATTGTATCGTTTCCCCAGTTTGTGCCATGTCATCTGCTTAGCATGCTCCTCGCTCATGTATAGCCGTTGGATCCTCGGCAAGAAAGGGAGGTACCGTAGGATTTTCATTGGGACGGTAAGCTGCTCCTTGTGGCCTCCACCAGAGTCTACCTCCAGGTACCGGGAGGCTTTGCACTTCGGACAATACTTCTCCTGCTCAAGATCTTTCCTGAAGAGGACACACCCGTTCGGACAACAATGTATCTGCTCGTTCGGCATCTTGAGTCCATCAAGGAGTTTCTGGCACTCGTACAGGCTCTTTGGCAACACGTGGCCCTTCGGAAGCAGGCTAGCAATCAAGGCCAGCATGCCACTGAAGTGTTGCCGACTCATGTTGATCTCGGCCTTAAACGCCATCACGCGTCCAACGGCATCGAGCTGACAAACCGTCGTGCGATCATGAAGGGGTTTCTGTGCCGAAGCCATCATGTCGTCGAACGCCTTTGCGGATGCCTCCGCCTCCTCCGCACGTCCATTGGGGATCTGTGCTTGCGCGAAGTCATCTAACATGTCTAAAACCCCGCCACCATCATCGACATGCTCGAGGCGAGGCCGCACGACCTCCTCTCTCAACCGATGCGCTTCACCATGGTGTACCCACCGGGTATAGCCCGGCACAAAGCCATTCAACTGAAGATGTTTAGCCATGGTCTCCTGGTTTTGCCATTTCCTATTTGCACACTTGCTACAGGGACACTTCGCCAATCGCGCTCTATTCACACCACTGCCGAATGCACCTTCCAAGAAAGCCTCCGTCTTCTGCCCCCATTCAATGCTAAAATCATGCTTACTTGTGTATCCCGCATACATCCACTCACGGTCATCCATCCTCTAACATGCATATCAAAGATGAACATAAACATCAAGTGCATCTACTTCGTGTTCCTACCATCTAATAGGTAAGGATAGGTCCTAATCCCACCTGCGGATGCGTAGACGAGGTTAGTTTCCATGGGCTACTCCGAGCCGAGACAGAATTTCGGCAGCACCTCCCCGCTGTTCTCCAGATACACGTCCCGGCAGGGAGAGTGTGTATCCGGAGAACAACACGAAGGTGAGGCCCAAACCCTGTCTCGGATCAGAGCAGACCATAGAAACTAACCTCGTCTATGCATCCGCGGGCTGTCCAAAAAAAGTGGACAATCCGAAACAGATATGGTTATACATATGCAAAGATCACATACTTCCAACCGTATCCGTTTCGGACGGGAGACGCCTAACTGGGTAACGCGACCTACGTCCACATGTGACGGAAAAAGGGGTCATACCGTAGGTGCCGGTGAAGACAGGCTAGCGGGGCAGTGCCGAGTCGTGCTCCTTCAGCTATCCTCCAACGGGAGCCCTCCTGAAAAAAAAACCAATTAGTGAGAACGAAAAATTTCGGCAGCACCTCCCCTGTACGGGGAGGTTACCAAACCTGCAAAAAAAGACGGCACGATGGCCGACAACCACAAATACGTCACCGGCACGATGGCCGACTAGCACAAGAATATATGCAAGTATTAACACTATTAGTATAACCACTACTAGTACTATCACTACTCACACTACCACTACTACGCCTACTACTCCTAGTCCTAACCCTTCTACTACTACTACCTACTACACCTACAATTACTACTACTACTCCAACTACTACTACACCTACTACTAATCCAACTACTACCACATTGACCACGACTTCGCCTACTACTACTACTCCTACTACTCCAACTACCACTACTACTACGCCTACTACTCCTACTACGTCAAACTAGACGTACCTGTGGCGGACGACGCGGGGTGCGGCGACCGACGCGGGGTCACGGTCGGGGTGCGCGAGGCCGGCGCGGGCGTGAGCCGGGGCCGGGGCGGGGGCGGTTGGCCGGGCGCGGCGAAGGTGGCCGGCCGCGGCGCGGGGCGGCGGTGGCGGTTGGCCGGGCGCGGCACGATGCGCGGGGGCGGGGGCCGGCCGGGCGCGGCACGCGGCGGCGGCCGAGCGCGGCGGCGGCGGCGGCCGGCCGCACGGCGCGGCGCGGGGGGGGGGGGGACGGAGGCGGGGGCCGGCCGGGGGCGGAGTTGGGGGCCGGCCGGGCGCGGCGGCGGCCGAGCGCGGCGGGGGGCGGCGGCGGCGGCCGGCCGCACGGCGCGGCGCGGGGGGCGGGGGCGGGGGCGGAGGCGAGGGCCGGCCGGGCGCGGCGCGGCGCGGGGGGCGAGGGGCGCGGCGCGGGGGGCGGGGCGGGGACGGAGGCGAGGGCCAGCCGGGCGCGGCGCGGCGCGGGGGGCGGCGCCGGGGGCGGAGGCGAGGGCCGGCCGGCCGCACGGCGCGGCGCGGGGGGCGGCGCCGGGGGCGGAGGCGAGGGCCAGCCGGGCGCGGCGGCGGCGGTGGCCGGGCGCGGCGGCGGCGGGGGGGGCGGAGGCGGGGGCCGGCCGGGGGCGGAGTTGGGGGCCGGCCGGGCGCGGCGGCGGCCGAGCGCGGCGGGGGCGGCGGCCGAGCGCGGCGGGGGCGGCGGCGGCGGCCGGCCGCACGGCGCGGCGCGGGGGGCGGGGGCGGGGGCGGAGGCGAGGGCCGGCCGGGCGCGGCGCGGCGCGGGGGGCGGCGCCGGGGGCGGAGGCGAGGGCCGGCCGGCCGCACGGCGCGGCGCGGGGGGCGGCGCCGGGGGCGGAGGCGAGGGGCGCGGCGCGGGGGGCGGGGCGGGGGCGGAGGCGAGGGCCGGCCGGGCGCGGCGCGGCGCGGGGGGCGGCGCCGGGGGCGGAGGCGAGGGCCGGCCGGCCGCACGGCGCGGCGCGGGGGGCGGCGCCGGGGGCGGAGGCGAGGGCCAGCCGGGCGCAGCGGCGGCGGCGGCCGGGCGCGGCGGCGGCGGCGGCCGGGCGCGGCGGCGGCGGTGGCCGGGCGCGGCGGTGGCCGGGCGCGGCGGCGGCCGGGCGCGGAAACGTCTTTGGAGCACATGTGGAGGTGTCTAGGTTTCTAACTAACTTACGCGACAACGTGCACAAAACTTTACCAAATTTTGACCATAGCCTCCACATGTGCTCCAAAGACGTTTCGCTAAGTTTCGTGATTTTCGAACTTTGTTTGCTTTTTTTTTAATTTAATAGCACTTCACGCGCAACTTGGTCGCCGTGTTCCGTGCGCTAGATGTTCGATATTTCATGCGTGCTCCAGGATACGGCCTTAACATACGCTAAGTAATGCGAATATCAATTTTCGAACCGTCCAATTCGGAGATTCGATGCACCTACAGTTCAAACACGCGTTTATCGGAGAATTCAATTAAATCAAATAAACTAACGATAAATAGTAAAAAGATTTAAAAAAGTACCAAAACTTAACCTATACTTTTAAATAATGTGTAATGCATGACAAAAAAGTTTGAAACAAAAAAACAAAAAAAAAGAAAATTCTTTGCCGAGCGCCAAATGTCAGCGCTCGGCAAAGAGGTGCCTTTGCCGAGCGCCAAGGTTGGCACTCGGCAAAGAGACACCTTTGCCTAGCGCCTAACGCAGGGCGCTCGGCAAAGAGCCACCTTTGCCGAGCGCTTAACGGAGGGCGCTCGGCAAAGAACGACGGTATATTCCGCGGTGGCTCTTTGCCGAGTGCTATCCTTTGCCGAGCGCCTGGCGCTTGGCAAAGACGTTCTTTGCCGAGTGTTTCTCTTTGCCGAGGGCCTGGCGCTAGGCAAAGGAGTCATTGCCGAGCGCATTCTTTGCCGAGAGCCCGGCGCTAGGCAAAGGTGGCCTTTGCCGAGCGCCCGATAAATAGCGCTCGGCAAAGACCCAGGCGCTAGGCAAAGGCACTGTCTGCCGTAGTGATTAGCTAGAAGCCACCTTGCATTCAGCGGCTAGTCCTTGAAGAATGGAAATGAATCTCGCTTACGGGGAGCCAAGTTGAGAAGGTTCTTTTGTGTATCCAATGGGACACGCTGTGATCTACTGATCTTCGTCGATTAGACAACCAAATTAGCACATCTTGTATTTCACGGGCCTTATGGAGGCACCTAAACAGGCTATATAGAATAGAACTCATTCCATGGGTAGCCGCCCCAAGGATCTTGCTATGTGCGGTGCTAACTACACCCTCCATCAGGATGTGATCCAAATCAAATTATTCTAAGTTTGACCAATTCCACATAGAAAGGTATTAACATCTATCGTATCCAAGAAGTAAATTATGGAACTAGTTTTGTAATGCATCTAATGATGCCAGTTGAAGTCGTAAGCGTTTTTTTTAATCTTTTTGTAATCTTGGTCGAACTTAGAATTGTTTGATTTAGGACAACTCAAAATCGATTATATTTCAGAATGGAGGGTGTACTACTGTATCTATTTCACCATATTCATCATTCTAACCAATGCCAAACAATATAAGGAAAACAACCCACCACTTGGCCCTTCGTGCCAAATGGCGACTCCACTGTCTGCCTCATGAATCCATGATCACCCTCTGCTTCCATTGTGAAAGAATCTTGATGTCGTCTATAGGGAGGATGAATAAATTTAAAGCCTTTTATGTGCATGTCAGAGCAAACCCAGCTAATCCGGGTTCCAAAACCGGCTAGGCCAGATTTACTGGTACAAAACCAACTTGAAAGGCAAACAACCTCTATTGGTTTGTATCTCAAACCAAACTTTGTAGAGGTGTTCTTGAGGTGCCAATCAACTTGTTCATACATCACCTACACTCACAAACAAGCACACCCAAGTAGATCGAAGTAGAAGCACAAGTAGGGGATAGAAATGTAAATGTGAGGCAAACCGAATGGAGTTAAAAGGATTATTTTCCAGAGTTTAGGTTCACCACTTGAACCTTATGTCTCTACTAAGGAAGCTGTGAGCAACCCCAAAGAGTAAACTACATCCACCATGCAACAACTTAGCAAATGGGCGTAGATTGGTGCAATAACTTGAAAATTGCTCAAATACGTACAACAAATTGGCAAATTGGTGCATATATAGTATAGACATTGGTAGCACGACAAATATATGCTCGCATGTTAGGTGTTTGGGTTACTATCAGGATTCGCATCACGTGCGTTATGCATGAGGCTAATGGTGGGCAGTATAACAATGGAAGTTTGCACATAACCCTGGTTCTTCTCTACATGACCAAAAAGAACGTCCATCTACTCTCCAAGACAATGCATTGGAGGAGTGCTTTGACAATTGCAAGGAAGATATCACAAGGCGGCTGCTCCATGCTAAAGATCTCCTGAGGTGCCACTTACAATGGATCCCTGTCGCTAAAAACCTGGTGACGCTCCTCCTGAATACGGTCTGTGCTCGTTGTTCTTGGCCCTAATCTTTTGTTCTCGTCCTATAGTCTAATTACATAAAGGTAGGGGTTTGACCGGAGGAGGATTGCTGGTTCACAACATGAATATGGTCATTACGTATTAGTTAATGAACTTGATGATTGAGGCCAACATGTTCCTATCTTTCTGCTGCAACTATTATGTTTTTAACTTCTATTATGATCACACCAAGTTTGAGTTCCATGGAAGGACGGTCAAGAGTTGGTTTTCGGATCTTGGAGTGATAACTCAATTTTGATGAAGTAGGGAGGATGGAAGGTCGTGTTTTTTTTGTCCAAAATATAAGATTTGATTTTGTTTTTAGTGTGAATGTATCATTTTTTGTAATATGCATGTATTGTTTCATATTTGATTTTTGGGATGTTCACGTCGGCTTGATCATCCATTAACCCTAGTACCTAACAAGTGAGCATCTATTTTTCCACTCTAGCAACATCTAGGCCGTATTTGAATCAATTTACCAAGGTTTACTATTAGACCAATCTACACTCACCGACAAAGTTTTTGTATTAACGCAATTTACCGGTGGTGATCGGAAAGTATATCACTACTCCACTAGAAGCTGGCATGGCATGATTAGTCTGCTAACATCGTTTTTTCGCGACGTGGCACTTTTTTCATTAAAAAGAAGTAACATCATCACATAAAGATCCAGTCATCCAGATAACTACTATTGGAATGTTCAGTGAAGAAGAATGAACCAACATGCATGCATGTCGAACCATTGCATTACATACTGCGGCAAAATTGTCGCCATCCCGCGAAGAAGACGGCGAGCGTGCAACATGCATCTCTCGCTTGCAGGGGTCCGGACTCCAGAACGCCATGCATATCCCCCGATCCCAGGCCGTCACAAAAGATCAGCGGTTCGTCGCTTCTTCACCGCCACTACTACTGCCGAAGTCGTTACACTTACACCTCGTGCATGCTGCATGCAGGTGCAGTGCCATGCATTTCGCTAGCTACTACGTACTCTACGCGGTTGCCACAATCAACAGTCATTCCACAGCGCGAACACCGGCAGCTGATGCACGCCGGGCACCGGCCGCGCCGGCGCCATCCAGCTGCTGCCCTCCCCGGCCTCAAGCTTCATGGGGTGGTTGTATTGGAGGCCGTGCAGCAGGTGTGCGCCGCGGTGGCCGTCGGAGGTGTCCGAGTTGTCGGACGCGGCCTGGTCGCCGCCGCCGCCGCTGCCCGGCGCGTCCGACGACTGGTCGGCGCCAGCGGCGTCGGTGGCGAGCGCCGGCAGCGCGTCCGGCGGCCGCGTCGGGGAGCGCTTGCACGCGTCGCCGCCGCCGATGAGGTGGGTGCTGGCGCAGATGCGCTTCACGTCGTACTTGCTGATGTCGAAGTTGGTCACCGCGTTGAGGCCACGGAACTTGATCGCCGCGATGTCGTACGCCTCCGCCGCCTCCTCCTGCGTGCCTGCACAGATTTTATCAGGAAAAAAAAATCACAAGTTGAGAGGGCTATCACAACACAAATTCATCTTTACTCCTACTACACAAATGAGTGGTGAACTTGGCGTCAAAAAAACTACTACTACTGCACAAGTGACAAGAACTTACTGAACGTGCCAAGATACAGGTCCTTGTTGCCAGCGACCCTCCCAATCCTGGCCTGCCATCTCCCGTGCTGGTGATGCCTGCGTGCGTTTGCATGGGGAACAAGCAGGACAAGAAAAGGTGCGTGTTGGTGAGATCAGAAAATTCAGGACTCCCACAGAGCTGTGCCCAGATGAGATGGCTAACGCAGACGCAGAAGTTTTGGGGTGTTGGAAAAGGCAGCAGGTGGTGCAAAAATGGGCGAACAGAGGGCAGCACGGCACCTTGTCACTCCTCTGTACATGGATGCTCCCCTCGAGAAGCCGCTGCTGTTCCTGCAGGAATAAATTTGGCTTTGTAAGCGGCCGCGGCGTTGGCGTTGGCGAGCGCGCCAGTTGTTTTGATACAGTTTTGGATGCATGTGAATGAAAAAAAAGAGGATTCAGAAACAACAGTGAGCAGGCAGCGAGGTTTTGTTTCTATCTAGTAGTGACGTTCAGGCACAGGGCTCTTCTGAAATTGGCACGTGAAAGATTCCATGCATTCAGAAGAATTCAAACCAAATTATCTCTTCAATTCAACTGCTACTACTACTCCGTATGCTGTAGTAGGACTGTAGGAGTAATGCAGTTGTGTTTGTTTGTTACTGTAGGAGTAATGCAGTTGTGTTTGTTTGTTCCATGCACATAAAACTCTTCTAACATTTAGCGAGCTGTCCCTCCATATTATGACACTTATTATTACATAGTATTTACTACATATGAGCAGTGGTACGGTGTAAATAAGAACTGCTATCATGCAATACCTTCTCAAGTGTGCAATGAACTCCTGCCTTGACATGTGTTTCATCTCCTCCAGCTCCTTCTCGTAGTGGCTCAGCTACAAGTAGTGCCAGAGGCCGGCCAGTGGATCATCAGGAAACATTAGAAACCAGAATATCAAATGCAAAAATTAAGAGCGCAGGAATGATGCTGAACGAGAACGAGGCCTGCCGGCCCCTACTTGAGCACGCAGCTGACAGGGCCTTTTTTCATGGATGGAGTAGTAAAACGTACCGGGAAATTTATGTGAGCTGAGGGACCCCAGTACTTGAGAGCAGCAAGGTCATAAGCCCTCGCAGCCTTCTCCTCCCTGTCATACCCGCCTGGCCACAACAGTCATAGCAAGATACGGTGAGCATGTGGAGTAACAGCATTGGCCACAGTTGTGTGCCAATGGAAATACAGAAGGGCAAGGAGGCTATAGCAGTAGCTCACCTAGGTAGACTGCTCGTTGTCAGCATTGCAATGCATTGCAAGAAGCGATAACAAGAAGTTCAATTTACGTCAGTTAACATTCAAATCGAATGCTAAGCACTGAGGCTAGAAACTAAAGGTTTCAGGAAGATGAAATGCCATGGCTGGAATTGTGCTAAGCTCTCACCTTGCCTTCCTTTCCTAGTCTGGCCTTCCTTCCTGCATGTGTTGTCCCACAGGTGAGCCTCATACCTCCCGGTCCATCTGTGCCTGCAGATCGATCGATTTACGCACACGCACGCACGCATCAGGATGATCGATCAACAAGCTAACCAACACGCACGAGGAACGACGACGTTGAACCAACAAAGCGAGATCTTGATCATGTATGCATGCATGCGCTGATGCGCAGCGCAGCAACTAACGGCAACCAACCTGGTGACGCCGCGGAACTGCGAGGTCCGCTGCCCGAACGTCTGCGCGGGCTTGCGGTGCACGGACGTTGGCGCCGCCGGCAGCAGCTGCGGCGGCTCGGCCGGCACGTCGTCCGTCACGGCGAGCGACAGCGCCGCCGCCGCCGGCCGCTCCGGCGGCACGTACATGGCCTCCCGGAGCCAGGACTTGATGCCGGAGATGGACACGGACCCGCCGCCGCCGGCGTTGTACATCGGCACTGCGCCAGGCGGGCCCGCGCTCGCTACTGGGGCGCCCAGGAAGTACTGGCCGTGGTGAGACGACACGAACTGGTGGTGGTGGTGGTGGTGGTGGTCCGGGAAGCCACCGCCGCCGCTGCAGGGCGGCGCGTTCATGTTGATCCCCAGGCCAACGCCGCAGCCGCCGCTGCTGCCGTGGTAGTACGAGCCGCACGAGAGGGGCTGGAGGTCGTGGACCTCGTGGTACTTGTTGGCCTGCTCGGCGTGGCCGCAGCTGTCGTAGAGGCTGCTGCTCTTGTTGCTGCTGCAAGTGACGCTCATGAAGTCCTCAAGCTTGGGGCCTTTGGCTTCTGCGGCGGCGTGCCTCCAATCTGCACAGGAACGGTACAAAGAACGGACAAGCAGAAATGATGCTTCCTTTTCGAGAGAGAGCGCCATGGGCCAACAATAAGTGCAGTGCACTCTTACGTTCACTGACTTCTCAAGCAGTAGCAAGTCGCCCGGCCTTAATGAAAACAACTGGTACTACTAGTATATAGTAAGGTGAAGATCTTTGTGTTTTTCTTTTTCTTTGACAATGAAGGTGAAGAACTGAACACGATCCAAGATCATTCATCAAGAGACCAAAGACTAGTCTTTTCACTTCACTTATTAGCATGTTGTTAGGAAATCGGTTTCCACTGAATCTTCGTGATTTAGATTTAGAATTTTGTACGAATCTCTTGAGTAAAGAAGATATGTGGGGGACGCATGATTTTGTAGATTCTGTTCTTATTGATAGCTAGCCGAAGTTACTATAAAAAACAAAGCCGTACTCCTATGTCATCTAGATTTCTTCGTGTGTTTATACCATGCACGGATATTGACAAAACATGCAAAGGATCGGAAGGGAGCTGTGCTCCACAAACACTAGTAGTACAGCGTCTCAATCATAACCTTCCAAAACCTAATTAAAAAACAAGCTGCTTCACCCTACCCTACAGACCACCCTGTTCACTTATGCTAAAATTTAGCTTACGCTGATTCTTATGCTGGAACATTGAGAGAAAAACAAAGTTACATGCCTGCAAAGTAGTAGCTCACCAAAGCAAAAGCTAATGAGCATGCAGTTACCTGGCGCAGAGGTATAGTGCAGAGAGCCGTCGGGCTGCACGAGGGGGAGAGGCGAAGCATCCCCGGCAGGCGAGGAGCAAGAGCCGTTTCCATCCCCGCTCGCGCTCGCTCCGCCGCCGCCGCCGTAGCCGCACCTCCCTGCGGAAGGAGACAAGGAGAAGCCGAGCCACCCGTTGTTCATGTCCATCTCCTCCTCCCCCGGCCCGCCCACACAGAAAGGAGAGAGATGAGATCAGAAGAAGACGGAAGGGGACAGGAACCGACGATGGAGTTCCTGATGATGATGATCCATCTCCTTTTTCAGAGAAAGACTTCTTTCTGGACACGAGAGAGGCTGTTTCTTGCAAGCAAGCAAGAAAGGCAACTAGAGTGGTGCTGAACTGCTGGTGCCGGAGGAGGACGAAAAGAGTCTCCTTTCTGACGTATGCGAGCAAGCTATATATGGCTATCGGGGGTGTAGGTGGAACGATATGAATGCGAATTGCAAGGAGCCCAAGAAGCGTTACCGTAGGTGACGACCGACGAGCGATCGAGAGGCCGGCCGGGTGTGTGAATGTGTGATAGACTCATATAGACTCGTGAGATAGAGAGAGAAGAGGGTCCATGCAAAACAAAAGTTTCGGTGTGCAAGTATGCATTGCATGCACAGATGCGAGCATGGACCGGCGTTTCCTTTTGTCTTGGGGGCCGTGCCACGCCACGCCACGCCATCCATCAGAGGAAACGTCTTGCAGTGTCCAGTGTGGGTGTGGCATGCAGATGCAGCTACCACCAGCAGCAGCGGCTCAGCCGGGGCCCTCTTGCCAGGCTCTAGCGGCACGAGGAGCTAGAGCTAGCCTCGCTGCCCTAGTAGCGTGTGAATGTGTGACGCCTCATCTGTCGTCTCGCTCTATCTTTCGCCTTGGGCTGGCTCTCCTGTCTGTGTTCGTCGTCGTCGACTCCTCGTCTCTCTCTCTCACGTGCCGGCCGAACTCGATCCACGGGTGCCGCCGCATGCATGCAAGGAAATGCGCGCAGATCTTCTCAGGTGATTTCGTGATCCAGAGATCAAGGCCGGTTTAGTTGTCCAAAAATTTTGGATAAATTTCTGTAGCATTTTTCGTTATTATTTGACAAAATTTATCTAATTATGGACTAACTAGGCTCAAAAGATTCTTCTCGACATTTACAGACAAACTGTGCAATTAGTTATTTTTTACCTATATTTAATGTTCCATGCATACATCCAAAGATTCGATGTGACGGGTACTACGCAAACTTTTTTTTGGCTTTTGTAGCCAACTAAACAGGCCCAAGAACAGCTGGTACCGTACACAAAAGAATACAACTATACCTTTAAGTGTCGGAAAAAAATAATGACGTTTATCCAAATTTTCAGTGAATACTATTCATATTTACGGCTTTAAAATAATTTATTATAAAAAATATATTTCGTAATTAATTTAATGATATTTATTTAATATTATAAATATTAATATTTTTCTATCTATAATTTATTAAATTTAAGATACTCCCTCCATCCAGAAAAACACGCAGCTTGGGTTGCGTGCCAAAAAAGCAGGTCATGTTTGACCAAATTTCTAGTGAATAGTATTCATATTTATGGCTCTAAATCAATTTATTATGAAAATACATTTCGTAATTAACCTAATAATATTTATTTGATATCATAAATATTGATATTTTTTTATTTGACCAAATATTTGATATCATAAATATTGATAAGTGGTAATATTGATAATTAACCTAATACATTTCCCTAGTAGCGTAGTGCTGCACCCATGCATGTTTCATCTCGGTAACCAATCGAAGTGTTGCAGAACAGGACTCGTTTGCGTGACCGAACTTCACCTCTTTCGATTTCTTTGCCAAGCCTACTGTTATCTTAGTATTCAAAATTTATTGAATATTTCTTTGCAGTCTTCATTTGTCAAAAGGCCATGTTTTATTTCACAAGTATATTTCTAATATTACCACTAATCTGTTCTTTATTTGATAACAGGATATTTATACTTTCCGTATTTGGCACTACATAGTTCTAATACATAGAAGGACATATGCGTCATTTTGGTGGCTAGTTAAAACCTCTAGTAGAGAAAATAAACGCTGGTGCCATTTAGAGAAGAAATTTTTAACTCACGATTTTTCCGTTGCTATGGGTAATTCTCTCAACTTTTTTTTTTTGAAACTAATTCTCTCAACTTTTTAGTTAAGGACTTGGGGTCATCCAAATACCTCTTAAGGCCAGTCTCAGTGAAACGTGTCATTAACTATTGGAAACTAAGAATAAAATAGGGCCTCGGTGTACAGTTTCATTTCACCGTTTCATAGCTAGTTTTACCATTTAATTTTTACGTTGTGTTGTTGTGATCACACGTGACATGAACTATGTGGCCATTTAATATTCAGTTTTTTACGATGACGACAACTGAAAACAACCTACCTGATGTGATTAATTCTCTCGTAGAGTAATCAACAATTAGAGGGAGACACGCGTACAGATATTGCTATGAATTGGTAAACAATCACAGTCGCAAGAGAGGCAAGTGGTGGCTGCGGCAACAGGTGCCTATTGCGATAGCGACGCAGTAGAGGCAATTGCCTGGCTGCGGCGCAGGCCAGAGGCAGTCGGTGCCGGCCGCGGACGAGAAGGCGAGAAGCACTTTCTGGCAGCGGCGCACCTTGCGCTTGCGGTGGTTGCCGCTATGCACTCTTCTTCCGCACACGGAGCCGCGGCACCATGAGCTTTCTTCTAATGCAAGAGAATCAACTCGCCGTGCCTCCACCGGATTGAATGGATCTATCTTCACCAGGCAGAACGGGAAACGCCACCGCCCGCCGAAGCTCGAGGAGATGACTGAAGGGAAGGGACAAGCATTGGATTAGGCGAGAGCGGAGGGAAGAAGGCAGGACCGAAGGCATGGAGTGCGCCCACAGAAAGCCGCAACACATCAGAAGCGATGAAACGAGATGCCTCAATGGGTGTTTCATGCGCTTTCCAATGCGTTGGAAACAGGGACGATTTGTTTCATCACCATGAAACGATAGTCTTCTCTCTCCACCGGAAAAAAAAACTATGCCAAGTCATCAAATTTGCTGAGTGACATATCATTTAATGTCCATAAAACTCCTGTGAAACTCCGTCGAGACTTAGCAAACGTTTATCAGAGGCGAAATAGCCATATTCGTCTTTGAACTTTTGTCCAAAGCAAAAATTCATCCCTCAACTATCAAAAGGGTTGGTTTAGTCCTTGAATTTGCAATTTTTGTTCAATCTCGTCCTGTCTGACGTCGTCTGCCACAGTAGCTCACTCCGTTAACACACTCTGAGATGAAACAACACACTTGCAGATTTTGGCAAGTCTCTGGACATATCATCATGTGCTACAACTAGGGATGAAAACAGATCGGATACGGATGGATATCGCTGATATCACATTTAATTTCGTATTTCTGCTCGGATTCGGATTCGAATACGAATAGTATCAACCATGCCGAATAAGATATAATTGGATATCGACATCATAAATATGAGATTTTGGTATTTGGATACGGATACGGTATCGGATATTGAATATTCGGACTCGGATACGGACAGATCTAGACCCCTCTAAACGAATTCGGTCTCGAATACGGTCGGAAAATATCCGTACCGTTTTCATCCCTAGTTGCAACCCGCGGAGCATGAGTAAGCCTCGCCTGTATCTCCAAATCCAAAGCCATTGCCTCCTAGAGTGAAGAAAATGTCAGGGCGTCCACCCAAAAATAGAAAGAAAGACCCTCTAGAACCAGTGAAATCAGGCACCAAGTTGTGGAAAGTCGGTACTATAATTAGATTTCAAAAATCAATACATGATTATCCACAGGCCTACAGCCACTTACAATGCAAAAGCACAAGTGGTATAGATAATCCTTTCCTCTGATCCACTCTGAATCCGAATTTTATGGATATGGAAAAGTGTTTTTAATATCCATACAGATATGGATAATCCGATCCCGATTATATGTGGATGTGGTGTAGGATATAGGATTGGCGAAATCCGACGGATATGGATTAACTAATAATTGAACGTAGATTATCCGACACTTATAATAAGATAATTGGAATATTTTAAGGAGCCCAAGTGGCAAGAATACAAGTCAGCTTAGCCCATGACACAAGCATTATTATATTAAAGTCCATAAACAAAGCTCGTCAACTATAGGCTGGTACATTGAAATTACAGGAGACAATCATCTACCAAAGTGGAGGACTAGTACAAGACAAAGAGTGAAGGGAAAGTTTTTCCTAATTAAGAATATTTATTTTTTACACACTTGTTTTATATTCTTAAATTTAAACTGAGAACTTGTATTAATTTGGTGAGCTCTTAAATCGAAGTGGTGGATTGATATTTATGACTTTAGTTAATGAATTGTTTCACTACTAAAAAAGTCCACTTCTAAGACGATTCACTTTTGTCACAGTACATTCCAATAATGTCATGGAAACATGTCTTCGACGAAGTTATGACCAAATTCTGTTCGTCGTCTTTGTAGCGTCACATTTATTGCACAGTGATGATTTGGTGTATTTCGTCACAGATAGAGTTACAACCATGATGATTTTGCCTCGTCACTGAGACTATCTGCACCCATGGACCTCTATATTCATCCTCTAAAAGGAATATTCTATCCTAGTCACCATAAAATATACAGTTTCTCCGTACTCATCCATACTCTATATTCATCCTCTATACCAACTACCAGCTGGTGGGGTCCACAAGTCATACTCTCCCTCCCTTTTTCTCCCCCCTCTCTCCCATCTCCCACTCGCGCCCCTGCCCGTCCTCCCCACCTCGCCTCTCTCCGCCACCTCTCTCTCCCCACCCCGACGGCGAGCGCAGCTCCGGCGAGTGCGGTCGAGCATGGCGGGCCTCATCAGCCGGGCCAGCGGCCGGACCAGCGCGCGGCTCCGTCGGGCGCGGCGGGCGTGGCGAGCTCCGGCCGCGGGCGAGCCCCCTGCGCCCCTCCTCGCGAGCCATGCAGGCGAGCTCCGGCCGCCGTCGGTGCTCGCGGAGGGCCGCCGCCGAGCCGCGGTCGGTGCTCGCGGAGGGCTGCCGCCGCGCTACGGTCGGTCCTCGGGGAGGGGCGCGACCGCGCTCGCCGTGGTGGGTGGAGGCCGCTCCGTCGCCGTCGGTGGGTGGAGGCCGCTCCGTCGCCTTCCTCCATCCCCGGCGGGCCTCCCTGCCTCCCTCCCCGCGTCGGCCATTGTAACACCCCGGGTGTTATAGTGCTAATTAATTTGCCATGTCATCATAATGCATTGCAAAGCATCCTTGTTAGGTTAACTTTGTTATGCATCAACTAAAACAAGTTTACTTATCTAGGTTGAATGTGTTTCTCAGTGGTGTGCTTCGAACCCGAAAACCCTAATTTTTAATACCACCGCAAATGCTTAGTCCATGCCCTGCGTAATTTGAGGTGTGCGACTGTGTTGCACACTAGTGTCAAGTGTAGGGTATGAGCTCAAGTACAACCTCTAAAATGAAACTCCAAATTTGAGTTTGAATTGGAGTCCCAAAACTTGTCACGAGTTTTCCGATTCGAATTCGAATTCAAAATTGGGGGAAAATGTAAAAGAATTTTAAAAGCTAATTGGTCAACCAAGAGTGGCATTTGGTCAACCATGTCATGTTGGTCCAAATGATGCCCTTGGGTGAGGTTTTGATCACTAAGTAATCACAAATCAAAGTAGCAACAAATTCCAATTTAAAATTCCTCTGAAAACCCTAAATTTCAAAACCCTGTTTTACCCCTTTTGAAATAATTCAAAATCTAAGCAAAATTTGGGAAAAAGTTCAAAACCAAGTTTGTAGAACTTTTCAAGGGCTACAACTTTAGTGTTTTGAGTTTTCAAAGTTTTAGTGTAAAATGTGGAGCAATTTTGAAAATAAACAAATTTCAGTTTTGACTTATTTTTGTCCCCAAACTAAGATTTCAAAATGGAGGCAGAATTTGAAAAAGTTTTGAACAGCAAAGTTGTAGGTCTGGTCAAGATATACAACTTTGATGTTTGGAGATTTTGAAGTTTCAATATAAAATCAAAAGTAATTTCTAAATTACCAAATCCCAAAAATGTGTCCCCTTTTGAATTTAAACTCAAATTTCAAAATCCAGTGAGAATTTGAAAAAGTGTTCAATACAAAACTTGTAGAGCTTGAAATTCTGAAGATTTCATAGATTGGAAGTTTTTCAAGTTGTTACATGAATTTGAGAGTAATTTTAGAAAATAGTTTGAAAATTCAAAATTTGGGGGGGTGCTACAGTGCCGCGCCAATGGCGGCCGGCCACCGCGCGGTATGGGCGCCGGCGAGCCGCCGTGGCCGCCCAGACCCTTCGTGCGTGGTCGAGAACGCCAGCGCGATGACGCGAGCAGTGCAGCTCTGTAGCCGCGACCATCGTCTATAAATATGCCGAGGTCACAGTGGCGATTTTTTCGTTTTCTCTGTTTTCGCCATCGCCGCCACCGCTGCTCCGCCGCTCGCCGCTGCCGCCACCAAGCCGTCTCCGGCCACGCCAACCGCACCCTTAGCTCCGTCTCATCCTTGCGCACCTTGTGAACCAGTTGAGTTGGCCCAATTCCGCTTGGATCGCCGGGGAGCCGTCGTCTTACACCTCGGGTCGCCGCCGTTCCCGTCGAACCCCGCCACCGTGGCCAGCCGCCTCCAGAGCCTCTCAGCTTCAACCGATCACTCCTTCGTGATCGTGGTACGCCCCTGATACTCCCTCACCACTCGCTTTAATCGCTACCGCGTTGTACCGTCGAGTCACCGGTCACCGTGGCCGTCGAGCCGCCACCGTCGTCGGTGAGCTGTCGCCGGAGCTCAAGCCATGGTGTTTAGTAGCAAAATGGAACCGTGGGGTAGTGTAGATGGTGATGGTGGAGTAGGTTTGTCGATCGAGGCATCGGTCACCGGCCAGCCACCGCGGGAGAGAGCGCGGGCACGCGGGAGCGAGCGGGCGAGCGGGAGGAAGGCGATGACAAGTGGGACCGCGCTGTCAGAGAGAGAGAGGGAGAGGCAGACGCGCGCGCGTGAGGCAGGCCGCCTGCTGGGCCGCGCGGCTGGGCCGAGCGCGCGTGCGTGCGCGGGCGCGCGCGAGCGGGCCGACCAGCTGGGCCGGACCGCGGGAGAAAAAGGAGAATCGGCCCGTTTTCGTTTTTGTTTTTCTTTTTCAAATAAATGAATAGTTTAGTTATTTGTTTATTTCTTTAAAAATTGTGTAGAGTTATGTGTACCGTGAAGAGAAGTTGTACTCCAGTCGTAACTCGTAGCATGTTATCATCAAGCATCATGTTTATCATCGAGCATCATGTTAAAGCATGTTATGTGTTCGTGTAGTCTCCGCTTTCGAAGAAGTCGAAGCCGTCGAGCCAGTTTCCGGAGAAGAGCGATCGTCGGTGGGTTTCGGACCTGACGTTGGAGTTCTCGGGTCTGAGTCAGTCGTCGTGTCCGAGCAAGGCAAGCCCCGGTGCATTTAAACCCTACCTTGAATTTTACAAATGTTTTATTATTTATAATATGGTTTACTGCATTAAGTAATTAGGAGTTGAGTGATAACCCAATTGCTGCATTATCATCCTTGATTATTGTGATATCAACCTTGATACCTGTTTTACGGAAAATGCGTAGTATGCTTCGCTATGCTTAGAAGTTAAGCTTTTAAATGCAATGTTTATATAGCCATGACGGCATATTGAATGAATATTGAAATATGGGAATGAACTTGAAAGATCGGGCGGGTGGTTTGGCCACTGCTAACATACATTGGGAAAGGAGTCTCAATGTAGTGTTTCTGCCTTGTCAGTTAAGGTCCGTTCGTTGTAAGCCTGTTGTGTTCAAGACTTTGCAACTAGCCTCATGCCTTGGGTAAGCCCAAAATGTTGGTGATTCCATTACGAGAACGTCTAACCTCGCACTGGGAGTGGAGAGATGGTGAGAGTAGCGTGTACCCTCGGGGCTAGAATTTGGTCGGGTTCGAGGAGTACTGTACTCTCGGGTGGCGATGGACACGTTCTGGTTTTGGGAGATCTAAATGAGGGTTGATATATGCAAGATTCGGTTCTACATATGTCGTGAGGTTAGGGACCCCCAGCTGGGTATAATCGGTTCGAATCGTCGTTGCTCCTCGGTTATGGAGACTTGATCACCTGACTTGCATCGTAGTTAAGAACTGGAATAAAAGAAAGAATGAGAAAGGATTTGATGATAATTAATTTGATCTAGATTAGAATCACCTAGATTTGGTTAATGAACCATCAATGGTAAAAGTAAAATGTTGAAGATAAGGATCTAATTTAGTAAGCTTTTCTGCAAAGGAAAATCTTGATTCTAGAATACCCGTACCTTGATTCCCTAAAGCTAGCATGCCCTTGAAGTCTTTGTCTTAGTCGGGTAAGTCTTGTTGAGTACCCTCAAGTACTCAGGGTTTGTTAACCCCTTGTTGCAGGTGCGGTTCATGAACAAGTCTGCTTCGAGCCTTGTTGCATGACCGTCGTGGTTGAAGAAAGCGACGACGAGTAGACTGTGTGGCCTTTGGGCAAGGCATCTCACTTGTGTGTTGTAATAAAGTTAATACCGATACTTCTCTACTACTGGTTTGTAATAATGTTACATAAGGTTTGAAGTTTAAAAACTGGTTTGTAAACCTATATTATTGTAAGACTTCCGCTACGTTACTCTGTTGAATATTTTGAATAAACTGTTGTAATATTGCAATACTCCTGTGATTGGATCCTGTTCGGAGGAAAGCAGGCCTTTTAAGTTATGGTGAACATAAGTACGGCCATCAGAGGTCATTATGGCAATGACGGGTACTTGTGGGCCATCATAATTAGGAGATTCTGTGACAGCTGGTACCAGAGCATAATCACTCGGGTTATTGTAGTATTACCTTACAAAACTTCAAAATGATTTGGGTCAAACAAACTTAATACTGATATTTTGGTCCAAATTGCTTTTGCTTATCTTAATCTATTCTATAGTTTCCTTAGCTCATATTTGAAAGCTTCGTAGTGAAGTATCATGTATAGTGCCCTATGTTATAAAGATTGCATGTGTTACTTAAATCTTTCTGTTAGATCGTAAGTGCGATGCATGCATCATGTTTAATTAACCTGCTTAAGCTACCTTCCCTTTTAAAGTGGTTTGGGTTAAGTAAGGTTCAAATCCTATTCATGCTAACCTTCAGATCCCCCTATCTGTTCTTATCGTCCTAATTCTATCTTGCTATAGGATGGCACGTGTGAAGACGACTCCTCGCAAGAAAACGGGTCCGCAAGGAGTGTCGCGTCATCAGTTGGCCGCTAGAGGTGATGGAGCAAGCAGTAGCCGTAATCCGAACCCGGATTCAGAATCAGAGGTTGCAAGGCTTACATCAGAAGTGGAGCGACTGAAGCGTAACATGCGTTTTTGGAAACAGTTCCAGAAGGAGTCTTTGGAAAAGGAGACAGAAGCCAAGGCTCGTGTTCGTGAGTTGGAGCTTTATGTGACACACCTAGAGCAGTACAACACAGTTCTGCATGAGGAAGTTCATAGGCTAAATGATCTGATGAATCCCAATCATCAGCCCCAGGCAGTAGAAGATGATGTCGGTGCCGTGGTTGTTCCTGATGGAGAGGACAATGAGGAAGAAGATCCAGAAGAAGATGAACCCATGATGGAAAGTGGGGATGATGCGAGTCATGTCACTGGTGCAAGTGCTCCAGAGAATGAGGATGGAGTGATCGTGATCAGCGATGATGATGAGGAGTGAAGTGTCGACATGGATGGTTGTGTAATATAGTAGTCTTTCCTGCTTTCTAAGAACCTTAGTGGGTAGTTTCTTGCTTGAGAGCAAGTTTGTAATGAAATAATGTAAGATAAGTTGTGTGTGTATACAAGTACTGTACTAACTGCTTTTTAATTCAATAAAGCGATGTAAATAAATATAGTTTGCGTACAACAGATGGACGGTACTGGAACTTCCCAAGAAAGGGACAATCCTCCGAATCCCCCACCGTTTCCACCCACCTTGGCAGAAGCTATTGCCGCACTGGTTAATGCCACTACCTTGTTGGCTCAGAATCAGAATCAGAATGGAAATCAGGGCCGTCGAGGCCGTAACAATGGAGGGGAAACCACTTATGTGGATTTCACCGATACCCGTCCACTAGTGTTCTCAAAAGCAGATGAGCCGCTAGAGGCGGATGACTGGCTCCGTACCATGGAGCAGAAGTTTGAACTTTTACAGTGCACGGAGCATCAGAAGCCCGTGTTTGCAGCACAACAGCTTAGAGGTGCCGCAGGGGCGTGGTGGGCGAATCTGGTCGCCGCACGGCCTGCTGGCCACCGTATCACTTGGCAGGAGTTTCGTGAAGCCTTCAGAGCACATTATATCCCAGATGGTGTCATGGCCATGAAGTTAGAAGAGTTTCTCTCGCTGAAGCAAGGGAACCAGACAGTTCTACAGTATGTTGGCAAATTCAATCATCTGTCCCAGTATGCAGCGGAATATATGAACACCGATGCAAAGAAGAAGAGTTGTTTCATGAGAGGTTTGAGTACCAGAATCCAGGAAGCATTGGTCACCTGCTATAATGCCACTTACCATGAGATAGTCAATGTGGCTATTGCGTCAGAAGAGAAGTCCTGACTGCATAAAGAGTCGAAGAAAAAGAAGCCAGTGTTTTCTAGCCCGTCTGGTGGCATTAAAAAGCGCTAGAAGTTTGTTTATCACCCTCAGAACCATTTCCGCCCAACTTATCATCCACCGCAATACCAAGCTCAGCCGCAGACGTTTTTCCGTCCTGCCGCAATCCCGCAGTATCCACAGCAGCCGAATGCCCCTGGTATTCGAAACCAGACTCCAGTAACCCATAACTTTCCCTGTTATAATTATGGAAAGCCAGACCACTTTTCCAAGGACTGCCCGTATTCAAGGCAGTACAATCCCAGTTATCCCAGAGCTCCCATACCACAACAGCAACAACCTCAGAGCAAGAATAATAACCTGAATGTTCAGAAGGGTAAGGGTGAGAAGAAGAAGATCGGACGTGTGTTCTACACTCAAGCAGGTGTAATCCCAGAGGGAGAACCTGTTATGATGGGTATGTTCCCTGTTGCTAACATCCAGCAGTACTGTTATTTGATTCAGGTGCATCACATACATTCATAAATCGCACCTTTGTTGTTAAGCATGACATTCCAATTATGGGAACACAAGAAGATTTCTTTATCCAGTCGCCCGGGGGACGACTGTGTACTAAGGAGATGGTACGTGACGTACCTATAGAGTTAGGTGGGCATATATTTCCTACCTCAATGATAATATTACAGAAACAGGATATAGATGTGATCCTGGGTATGAATTGGATGTACCAAAGAGGAGCCCTTATAGATGCACTGCATAGAACTATAAGGTTGAACCTGCCAGATAATAAATCTCATCTTCTTATCCAACTTCCTATCCCAAAGAGAACAGTTGAAAGGATATGTGCAACTTCAGTACAGGAGATTTGTGATATACCGGTAGTCTGTGAATTTCCAGATGTGTTTCCAGATGATCTACCAGGTCTGCCACCAGACAGAGATGTAGAATTTGTGATTGAGTTAAAACCGGGTACTGCCCTAATATCCCGGAGAGCTTACAGAATGCCACCCAATGAATTGACAGAACTTAAGGATCAATTACAAGAGTTACGTGACAAAGGTTTTATCAGACCCAGTTCCTCACCATGGGGATGTCCAGCTCTTTTTGTCAAGAAGAAAGATCAGACTTTAAGGATGTGTGTTGACTATCGACCGCTGAATGAAGTAACCATTAAGAATAAATATCCGTTGCCTCGCATTGATCTACTCTTTGATCAGCTTGCGGGGGCAAAGGTATTTTCAAAGATCGATCTTCGGTCAGGGTACCATCAAATCAAGATTCGACCTGAAGATATCCCAAAGACTGCATTCACTACCAGATATAGACTGTATGAGTACCTAGTTATGTCTTTTGGTCTCACCAATGCACCGGCACATTTCATGTATCTGATAAACTCAGTTTTCATGCCGGAGCTTGACAAATTTGTAGTTGTGTTTATTGATGATATTCTGGTATACTCCAAAAGTGAAGAAGAATATGTTGAGCATCTCAGAGTTGTTCTGACTCATCTGAGAGATCACCAACTATATGCCAAGTTCAGTAAATGTGAGTTTTGGTTAAGAGAAGTACAATTCTTAGGACATGTGTTGTCAGCCAAAGGAGTAGCAGTAGATCCTGGCAAGGTGGAAGATATTCTAAATTGGAAACCACCAATCTCAGTTTATGAAGTCCGAAGTTTTCTAGGAATGGCGGGTTATTACCATCGATTCATACCTGACTTTTCAAAGGTAGCCAAGCCAATCACAGAGTTGTTGAAGAATCAAACTAAGTTCATATGGTCTCCAGAATGTGAGAAAGCTTTTAGAATTTTAAAGAAGTCATTGACAACTGCTCCAGTTTTGGCACAACCAGATATAAAAAAGCCATTTGATGTTTACTGTGATGCCTCGAGTATTGGCCTTGGTTGTGTATTGATGCAAGAAGGCAGAGTCATTGCTTATGCCTCAAGACAGTTGAAGCGTCATGAAGAACATTATCCGACACATGATCTTGAACTAGCAGCTGTGGTTCATGCATTGAAAATTTGGCGTCATTACTTGTTAGGTAATACTTGCCACATGTATACAGATCACAAGAGCTTAAAGTATATCTTTACTCAGTCAGAGTTGAATATGAGGCAAAGAAGGTGGCTTGAGTTAATAAAGGACTATGATTTAGAAGTGCACTATCACCCTGGAAAAGCGAATGTGGTTGCTGATGCACTCAGTAGAAAGAATCATTGCAATTGCATTACTGTGAAGCCAATGGATTACAGTTTATGTTATGAATTAGAAAAGCTGAATATTGAAATAGTTCAAAAAGGTCAGTTGACTAATGTCACAGTAGAATCAACAATCAAAGATCAGATTGTGTCTGCTCAGAGAAAGAATTCCGGAGTAGCTCACATCAAAGAAAAAGTTAGAACGGGTCAACAGATAGATTTCAGTATTGATGATGCAGATGTGTTGTGGTTTAAGAACCGGTTAGTGGTTCCAAAGGTTCCAGAGTTACGTCAGCTCATTCTTGATGAAGCACATAGCATAAGGTTTTCTATTCATCCAGGAAGTAATAAGATGTATCAAGATTTGAAACAAAAATTCTGGTGGACCAAAATGAAAATTGAGATAGCCAAGTATGTGGCCAGATGTGACACTTGTTGTAAGGTGAAGGCAGTACACCTGAAGTCGGCAGGAATGTTACAACCCTTGCCCATTCCATCCTGGAAATGGGAAGATATCAGTATGGATTTCATTACTGGGTTACCCAAGACCTCAAGAGGCTTTGATTCAATTTGGGTCATTGTGGACCGACTGACAAAGTCATCTCATTTTATTCCAGTTAAGGTGGACTATTCTGCTATAACTTATGCAAGAATTTATATTGCACGAATCCTGAGTCTTCATGGGGTACCAAAGACCATTGTATCAGATAGAGGTACTCAGTTTGTTAACAAATTTTGGAGACACCTACATGAGTCCCTGGGTACAAAACTTTTGCATAGTACCGCTTATCATCCACAAACAAGTGGTCAGACTGAAAGGGTCAATCAAATTCTAGAAGACATGTTAAGGTCATGTGCACTTAATTATTCAGACACTTGGGATGAGTGGTTACCTTTAGCAGAATTCTCCTATAATAATAGTTATCAAGAGAGTATCAAAATGGCACCGTTTGAGGTATTGTATGGCCGTAGGTGCAGAACTCCATTGAATTGGTCAGAACCGGGAGAAAGATGGTTTTTCGGTGTTGATCTTGTGAAACAAACAGAAGAAAAAGTTAGGCAGATCCAGAATAATTTGAAAGTGCCTCAGTCCAGGCAAAAGAGTTATGCTGATAAAAGGCGTAGACCTTTGGTATTCCAAGTAGGGGATTATGTTTATCTAAAAGTATCACCCATGAAAGGAGTTAGCAGATTTGGAGTCAAAGGCAAACTCGCACCACGTTATATTAGTCCTTTTCAAATCATTCAACAATGTGGAAAGGTGGCATATAAGTTAAAGCTGCCTGAACAACTGTCAGCCGTGTACAATGTATTTCATGTATCACAAATGAAGAAGTGTCTACAAGTACATGATCAAGTGGTTGATGTTGAGGGAGTTGAACTTGAACCGGATTTGACATATTCTGAACATCCTGTCAGAGTTTTGGATCAAAAAGATCGTGTTACCCGAAGTAGAACAACTAAATGGTACATAATACAGTGGAATCAACTTTCAGAAGAGGAAGCCACCTGGGAAACAGAGGATTATCTGTTAGAGAATTTCTCAGAGTTCTTTGCTTCTATCTAGGTTGCAATTTCCTCTTTAAACTGTAACCTATCCTTTTAAAACCTTTGTAATGCAGAAAACCCCTACCTGTTTTGTAGATAAGTCTTGGACGTGTTTGCTTGACACGTTTCCTTTTCTATTACTTAACTCAAGGCTTTAAATCTCGGGACGAGATTTCTTTAAGGGGGAAGGGCTGTAACACCCCGGGTGTTATAGTGCTAATTAATCTGCCATGTCATCATAATGCATTGCAAAGCATCCCTGTTAGGTTAACTTTGTTATGCATCAACTAAAACAAGTTTACTTATCTAGGTTGAATGTGTTTCTCAGTGGTGTGCTCCGAACCCGAAAACCCTAATTTTTAATACCACCGCAAATGCTTAGTCCATGCCCTGCGTAATTTGAGGTGTGCGACTGTGTTGCACACTAGTGTCAAGTGTAGGGTATGAGCTCAAGTACAACCTCTAAAATGAAACTCCAAATTTGAGTTTGAATTGGAGTCCCAAAACTTGTCACGAGTTTTCCGATTCGAATTCGAATTCAAAATTAGGGAAAAATGTAAAACAATTTTAAAAGCTAATTGGTCAACCAAGAGTGGCATTTGGTCAACCATGTTATGTTGGTCCAAATGATGCCCTTGGGTGAGGTTTTGATCACTAAGTAATCACAAATCAAAGTAGCAACAAATTCCAATTTAAAATTCCTCCGAAAACCCTAAATTTCAAAACCCTGTTTTACCCCTTTTGAAATAATTCAAAATCTAAGCAAAATTTGGGAAAAAAGTTCAAAACCAAGTTTGTAAAACTTTTCAAGGGCTACAACTTTGGTGTTTTGAGTTTTTAAAGTTTTAGTGTAAACTGTGGAGTAATTTTGAAAATAAACAAATTTCAGTTTTGACTCATTTTTGTCCCCAAACTAAGATTTCAAAATGGAGGCAGAATTTGAAAAAGTTTTGAACAGCAAAGTTGTAGGTCTGGTCAAGATATACAACTTTGATGTTTGGAGATTTTGAAGTTTCAATATAAAATCAAAAGTAATTTCTAAATTACCAAATCCCAAAAATGTGTCCCCTTTTGAATTTAAACTCAAATTTCAAAATCCAGTGAGAATTTGAAAACATGTTCAATACAAAACTTGTAGAGCTTGAAATTCTGAAGATTTCATAGATTGGAAGTTTTTCAAGTTGTTACATGAATTTGAGAGTAATTTTAGAAAACAGTTTGAAAATTCAAATTTTGGAGGGTGCTACAGTGCCGCGCCAATGGCGGCCGGCCACCGCGCGGTATGGGCGCCGGCGAGCCGCCGTGGCCGCCCAGACCCTTCGTGCGCGGTCGAGAACGCCAGCGCGATGACGCGAGCAGTGCAGCTCTGTAGCCGCGACCGTCGTCTATAAATACGCCGAGGTCACAGTGGCGATTTTTTCGTTTTCTCTGTTTTCGCCATCGCCGCCACCGCAGCTCCGCCGCTCGCCGCTGCCGCCACCAAGCCGTCTCCGGCCACGCCAACCGCACCCTTAGCTCCGTCTCATCCTTGCGCACCTCGTGAACCAGTTGAGTTGGCTCAATTCCGCTTGGATTGCCGGGAAGCCGTCGTCTTCCACCTCGGGTCGCCGCCGTTCCCGTCGAACCCCGCCACCGTGGCCAGCCGCCTCCAGAGCCTCTCAGCTTCAACCGATCACTCCTTCGTGATCGTGGTACGCCCCTGATACTCCCTGACCACTCGCTTTAATCGCTACCGCGTTGTACCATCGAGTCACCGGTCACCGTGGCCGTCGAGCCGCCACCGTCGTCGGTGAGCTGTCGCCGGAGCTCGAGCCATGGTGTTTAGTAGCAAAATGGAACCGTGGGGTAGTGCAGATGGTGATGGTGGAGTCGGTTTGTCGACCGAGGCATCGGTCACCGGCCAGCCACCGCGGGAGAGAGCGCGGGCACGCGGGAGCGAGCGGGCGAGCGGGAGGAAGGCGATGACAAGTGGGACCGCGCTGTCAGAGAGAGAGAGGGAGAGGCAGACGCGCGCGCGTGAGGCAGGCCGCCTGCTGGGCCGCGCGGCTGGGCCGAGCGCGCGTGCGGGCGCGGGCGCGCGCGAGCGGGCCGACCAGCTGGGCCGGACCGCGGGAGAAAAAGGAGAATCGGCCCGTTTTCGTTTTTGTTTTTCTTTTTCAAATAAATGAATAGTTTAGTTATTTGTTTATTTCTTTAAAAATCGTGTAGAGTTCCAAAATTCATGAAAATTTTTGTGTAGGATTCTCAATGTATAAACTATCTAGGAAAAATGTTAAATGCTGAAATTGAGTACTTTGTGCAGTAGAATTAATTAGTTCTAATAAAGATTAAATGCAACTTCCATGAATTTTAATAATTAATTTATTAATCCAAAAATGATGAAATTTATTATGACACTGTTATAAATCATTCTTAATCCATAGAAAAAGTTTGAGCTTGATTAGGTAAAATTTGATTAACTTCTAATTATGTCCTAATTATTTAAATAATAAATAAATGTTAATTTAAGAACTTTAAGTGTTGTGTGCCTTTTTGATTGAGTGATGTCCTTAGGTCACTACCCTTTGGTGATCTCTGGCACCTTAATTTCATGATTGAGCTCGTTAGTAACTTGTTAGGTTAAAAGCTGGTATCGCTGGAAATCGTCGCTACTAGTTAGTAGGTGTTCTGTTTGCGACTGTACCGTGAAGAGAAGTTGTACTCCAGTCGTAACTCGTAGCATGTTATCATCAAGCATCATGTTTATCATCGAGCATCATGTTAAAGCATGTTATGTGTTCGTGTAGTCTCCGCTTTCGAAGAAGTCGAAGCCGTCGAGCCAGTTTCCGGAGAAGAGCGATCATCGGTGGGTTTCGGACCTGACGTTGGAGTTCTCGGGTCTGAGTCAGTCGTCATGTCCGAGCAAGGCAAGCCCCGGTGCATTTAAACCCTACCTTGAATTTTACAAATGTTTTATTATTTATAATATGGTTTACTGCATTAAGTAATTAGGAGTTGAGTGATAACCCAATTGCTGCATTATCATCCTTGATTATTGTGATATCAACCTTGATACCTGTTTTACGGAAAATGCGTAGTATGCTTCGCTATGCTTAGAAGTTAAGCTTTTAAATGCAATGTTTATATAGCCATGACGGCATATTGAATGAATATTGAAATATGGGAATGAACTTGAAAGATCGGGCGGGTGGTTTGGCCACTGCTAACATGCATTGGGAAAGGAGTCTCAATGTAGTGTTTTCGCCTTGTCAGTTAAGGTCCGTTCGTTGTAAGCCTGTTGTGTTCAAGACTTTGCAACTAGCCTCATGCCTTGGGTAAGCCCAAAATGTTGGTGATTCCATTACGAGAACGTCTAACCTCGCACTGGGAGTGGAGAGATGGCGAGAGTAGCGTGTACCCTCAGGGCTAGAATTTGGTCAGGTTCGAGGAGTACTGTACTCTCGAGTGGCGATGGACACGTTCTGGTTTTGGGAGATCTAAATGAGGGTTGATATATGCAAGATTCGGTTCTACATATGTCGTGAGGTTAGGGATCCCCAGCTGGGTATAATCGGTTCGAATCGTCGTTGCTCCTCGGTTATGGAGACTTGATCACCTGACTTGCATCGTAGTTAAGAACTGGAATAAAAGAAAGAATGAGAAAGGATTTGATGATAATTACTTTGATCTAGATTAGAATCACCTAGATTTGGTTAATGAACCATCAATGGTAAAAGTAAAATGTTGAAGATAAGTATCTACTTTAGTAAGCTTTTCTGCAAAGGAAAATCTTGATTCTAGAATACCCGTACCTTGATTCCCTAAAGCTAGCATGCCCTTGGAGTCTTTGTCTTAGTCGGGTAAGTCTTGTTGAGTACCCTCAAGTACTCAGGGTTTGTTAACCCCTTGTTGCAGGTGCGGTTCATGAACAAGTCTGCTTCGAGCCTTGTTGCATGACCGTCGTGGTTGAAGAAAGCGACGACGAGTAGACTGTGTGGCCTTTGGGCAAGGCATCTCGCTTGTGTGTTGTAATAAAGTTAATACGATACTTCTCTACTACTGGTTTGTAATAATGTTACATAAGGTTTGAAGTTTGAAAACTGGTTTGTAAACCTATATTATTGTAAGACTTCCGCTACGTTACTCTGTTGAATATTTTGAATAAACTGTTGTAATATTGCAATACTCCTGTGATTGGATCCTGTTCGGAGGAAAGCAGGCCTTTTAAGTTATGGTGAACATAAGTACGGCCATCAGAGGTCATTATGGCAATGACGGGTACTTGTGGGCCATCATAATTAGGAGGTTCTGTGACAGACATGGAGCTCGTGGCCTCCCTCCCTCCCCGCGGCGGCGGCTTCTCCTTCGAGGAGGCAGACACGGTGCCTCCCCCACACCCGACGGCGGTACGCGGGCCGTGCGGATGCGCGGGCGACTGGCGTGGCGAGGCCGCGCGGTGGCACCGGTGAGCGCGCGCTCCTCCTCTTCCTTCTCTCTCTTCCTCGGCGCTTGTGAGGTGGGACCGGCGCCGGCTATAGCGGATGCCCGGTATCCCTCCACATTTGGCGGTCGGGAGCGTATACCGCATCACATAGCGTCCCCCGCTGCAGCAAGTTTGGTCCGCCATGTGCTTGCGTGTCGTTTTACCGGTCGCATGTAGAGTACCCGGTGCGGTTCGTCTGAACTGTTTCAGCAGGTGTTCTAGTGGACACGTGTATGATGGAGAAGTGGACACGCGTATGATGCGGAGGTTGACACGTGTATGACGGGGAGGTTGACACGTGTACGATTTCGTGGTTGACATGTGGCGTTCTCATGTTCATTTACGTGGTAGCACATGAGAGATGACGTGGCAGTATGTGAGAGATGACGTGGCAGCATGTGAGAGAGGACGTTTGTTTTTCGTCATAGTAATAATTTGACGAATTTGATATAATTCACAGGCAGTAGCATTGTTGTATGGCCTGAGCACTCATTCCATACACATGCAGCACAAGTTCATACATCAAGCACAAATGTAGGCTCATAAATCACAAACTTAGTGTTCATACAACCCAAGTTCCCAAACACGGATAAGTTCACAAGCAACATAACCGACAGACCAAGTTCAGTAACTTATTATGAGGAGCAGCAGCACCCATACTGCTCAGCACCACTCCATGGTACTCCAAGGAACCCAGGCAGCACAGGAGCAAGCTAAGTAGCTCGATTACCTGAGTTGAGGATCAAGATGCGCTGAAGTAACAGAACATTAACTTCTTGTTTCTTCTTGAACTCCTCCATCTTTTGCTGGGTCTTGAGCACAACTTTTTGGGTCCTGGCCATTGATTCTTCTATTTCTTCAGCTTTCTTCTTCAGGGTGTCCACTTCTTGAAGTAGATCAGCCCGTTGCTTCTCCGCCTGTAGCTGTTCCCGACATTGTGCTTCTCTTGCAGCTGATGAAGCAGATTTGCTTACTGGTGTTTCAATACCAGCATTCTTGAGGAATGTAGAAGCTGCACTGGTTTGTGAGAGAATCTTGGAGACAATCTCAATACTAGATCTTGGTGTCTCTAAATCTTGAGCAGGCTGGGCCAACATATTTTCCATGGCGGTCTACAGCAAACAGGTGAAAAAAAGGATAAGTTAATTATACATAATCCATTTCACAAGCAAAGATATGAAAACCATCACAAAATATATTGATGTATATATGTACATGAACACAGTTAACAATAACTTTCCATGTCACATCATAGATGAATATCCTATCCATTAAGTTTCCATTTCACAAGCACAGATAGAACCATGCACACACAACATTTGATTGCATATATAAGTCAAGCTGCAAAGGGGGCGGAGCGGAGCGCTCCTAAAGCTGCCCCGCTGATCCGTTTGGGCTAAATGAGGTTTGAGGGTCGACCCGCTCCGTCCGTCCAACAAACCACGGGTATCCTTGGGTCGAACCTCCAAGAGCCGTCTGCAGCGACTAGTATCCTTGCTGTCTGCAGCTGCCTGTCGCTGCACCGTCTTCTGTTGCGTAGCATACGCGGGTGCATGTGAGATAGCTGGATTGAAGTGCACGGTGCATGCGAGATAGCGTGTCCATGGGCACCACAAGAAGCTGCCCCAGTTCCTGCGGCCGGCCAAATTACACTATGTTTTCTGAACTAAAAAAAATGGTATGCAGATAGTTACACGACCAGAAGCTGATTAGCAATTACTAAGCAAGGTACAGTACAGTTCATTGGACCATTGGACTACCTCCTGAAACAGGGCACAGTTCATTGACAAACTTACTAAGCTAGCTACAAAGGCCACAGGTTCATCAGACCATGCATCATCACACATGGGAAACTCAAAACCTTCTGGAAGGATGGATGGAGGAAGGCCCGCCTTACACCAGCACACAAGCAGTCAACTTGACGAACTCCTGAACCTACAAAACCAGCATAAAGTAGTTGTGGTTACAATTGGAATCAACTCATGAAAATAACAGAAACAGTTCAATAGAGCAAGCAGGACTAGATTATCAGATGATTTGTATATGTACAAAAAAAATCATTCAGTACTGGACATAAGTGAACTGCTCATCATTCAGTACTGGACATCTATGATCATTCAGTAAACAACACATATTCAGCACCCACTGCACACTCGATCAGCACTCTCTCACACGCTTACACTGCAAATTGTGTGCAGGATTTCAGTCAGAGTTTCTTCATCTTGCTAAAATCAGCTTCAAGTAATGAACTAAACCAATCATAGTAGGTTGCTGTTTGAAGCAGAAATGATGCAAAAAAACTATCTATTTGGCATATATTAATCAGTCAACGAGGAAGACGAATCAATGATTTCTGCAATTGACCTGCAATTGACGCTTCAGCCAATGTATATTTGAAACATTAGCAATTTGGGAGACAAATCTTTTGAGCCTACTTAGACCATGGTGGGACAATAATTACCAAATACAAACGAAAGTGCTACGACACTTTTTAGGCAAATTTTTTGCCATCTAAACAAGGCCCCAGTCAGTATTTGGAAAAAAATGAACAGCAGGACAATTGTCGTGTGACAAATTTGACAAGTCTTCGTATATAGTGAATGTTGCAGTTACAATTTCACCAAGATAGAACCATCATCCACATTCCATTAGAGCATGCTAAAAAAGGTGAAATTCTCATGTGTGCGTATGGGAAAATTTTACAAAAAAAAGTAGGCTACTGTAACTTAATGGTAATTCACATGCATGTCAGCTGTCATTGTGCCCAAAATTTTCTACATAACAGCAGGTAGCTGTCCTCAAGTCTAGAGGAGCATAGCATAAGCAGTGGCTCATGTGCTTTAGTTTGTTCAGTCAGTGGCCCTGAATACTCTAATGAAAAACAGTTTCAAAAGATCCAGAACCGTTTGCCTCCTGTCAATAACCATTGTGGATTGTTGTTACCTCTGGAAACAGTTATGTAGGTTCCTGTTGCAGATTATTTCAGAGGGCAGTGATGAATATAAGGCATCCAACCTATGAGTACTACTCAAAGACGGTTCAAGAAAAATTTCAGAGAGGCAACCAATTCCACCTGTTGCAGATCATTTCAGAGTTGCAGATCCAAGCGGAGGTATCCTCCCGGAAAGGATTCTTCGCCCCGCGCGACCACGATGCTGGGCGCCCCGGTGAACTCCGCCGGCTCGGACGAGGAGATACAAGCAGACAGTGAAGGGAGGATTGAGGAACGAGATTACATACAGCGTGCAGCACGAACATGAGACGCTTTAGTTCATGCCGCTCGACGGCGGGACAAGCAGACTTGGGTCTCGTGAAGAGAAAAGTGGGGCCTTGGATGTGCTCACCGGTGGCTAGCTGGTGGACGACAAGGCCTGAGCGGTGGAGCGCCGGGCTGCGACGTCGTGCGGGTCGCGGTTCACGACGCGCTGGGACGATGGAGAAGCGCGGCGTCGCGGCCACTACGGCGCCAGGCAGGGGGTCGATCTGATCGGCGACGAGCTCGATCTGGTCGGCGACGATGGGGTAGCGGCGGCGGCGGCGGTGAGCGCTACCCGCTACGAGGCGGGTCGGAGGGTCGACCCTAGGGTCACCGGGGGTCGATAGGGTCACGACCCTTTTGCCCCTCTTCTCCTCGGGGTCGACCCGATTCGATCCACTCGCTGATTCCAGGTGCGGGTCGGCTTCGAAAGCGGGTCGAACCGAACCCCTTGCAGCTATACATATAAGTGTAAACATATGAACATCTCTTCTATGTAATAATCCATCCAGCAAGCGTATACCCACCGGAGCAGAGAAGCTGCAGCAGCTGCCCGCCGAAGCAGCTACGCCGCAGCAGGTGCCCACCAGAGCAGTGAACTACGCCGGAACAGCTGCCCGCCAGCGCATCCCGCGGTAGCTAGGCCGCAGCAGCTTGTAGCCGAAGCTGCCCGCCGTAGAGGTCCGCCGGAGATGCCTGACGGAGAGATCCGCCGCCGGAGCACCTGCTCCCAGCCACTGCCCTATTGGATCTGGGTGGCAGCACGCAGGCACGGTGGAAGGGCCATATGATTGATTCAAAAATCCAATAAGAAAAGAATGTTCCCATCTCTTAACAGTTAACACGCAGGCACGCAGGCACATTCTTTTTTTATAAATCCCACATTTATGACATTGTTTCACTTCTATGACAAAGCTCAGAACATTTGTATGACAATTTTTTTTTCCGATTCGTCACAGTTGAACAAAGGGGTTGACGGCCAAACCAAGCATCCATGACGATCTAGGTAAAATCGTCATTGATTAAGCTTATTCAGTGACCAAAATCAGAATGGTCATTCCCAATACGTCATAGATGAAAGGATTTCTAGTAGTGTTTCTCATCATAAAAAACAACAAGTAAGTGCATATTATCCGACTTAAAAAAGTCCGCTTCCGCTCCATCACCAGTCCAAATCCGTATCATTTCTGACATCTAAAAAATCCGTATTCGCATCTACGTATAATATCTGATCCGCTCTGAATCCGATAAAAAAATGAATTAGGATATGAAGAAGCATTATGAGCTCTGATCCGATCCGTTTTCATCCCTACGATGCATCAGTTTACTTTTTTTTTTTGCAACCTTTGTCGATCACTATACATATCATCCCATTGTCCAGCTGAATGCAAATACAACCGTGTCAAGCTGTGATTCTTGCATGCGAGGTCTTCAATCACCTTTTTTTTTTGTCTCCTAATGGAACTGTACCGACGGAGTGAGCTTCCGTGTGGAAGACGGCGTTAGGCAGAGGATGAAATCAGACTGAAATTGCAAATTTGAGGACTAAACCGATTATTTTAATAGTTGAACGATGAATTTAAGCTTTGGATGGAAGTTTAGGATGAATATGGCTATTTCGCCTTTATCAGACGCAGTTTGCGAGTTGACATTCACGCGGATCGAGCCAGAAGGTACGAGAATCCATGCAGGTGCTCACGTGAAAAAACTCGACTACGGATGGGAGGGGAGAGAATCCTTTTGTCTTGCAAGCCTGCAAAGCTGCCGAAAGTATAGCAAGGGCAGAAGGGCAATGGTGAAAAATTGTGTGTTGATATTTTTGGAGGAACAATGGTGTTGATATCTTGAGGCACACCTATCCTGACCAAAATCTACGGAAGATACTCGATTGAACTGGCCGTCCTACTTACCACATACAGGACAGTACTACCGCTTTGGCTGTTGGATTTGTCCATAGATCGTCTTCTTCTTTAGGCATCCAGGCGACCCTGGCTAAGCTCTTTTCAACGCATGATCAAAATCCAATATCTTTGGATTTATTGGAAACATTTGTTGTTATCAAAAACGAAAAAGATAGATAGAACACATATAAATCCCAATTTAGTGATTTAGGGTTTTGGTAATTGACGAGCATAAGTGTTTTCTGACTAATGTGTGTTTTACAATGTTATTTACATTAGAGTTACTCAGAAGTTGAATGACCACAAGTATCATGATCTCAACTAAATACATTATGCATTGAATATACGCTCGTTGCTCGGAGACATTCTTTTCTATCGTGTATCATGTCTATATTTTTCTTTTGCCATACTATTAAGGGGGATCCAAGGCTTTCATCTTGAGAGAGTTCAAGCAAGAGCATTGGAATGCACAAGAGGCTAACTCTCGGTCAAGATCACGGTGCTAAAAAGGCTTCATTGAAGTGGTTTTAAGTCAAGGATGTCAAAGAAATTGAATTTGTCAAGATCGAACTTAAAACGGGTCAGAAAAATACACCCAAAGCATGCAATAGACATATGATTGAAACCTCGTCCAGTGGCACTGTGCCCAAGGCAAGTAATGACTTAGCCCAGTGATAAAGTGGTCACCGCATGATCTAGTGTGCCTTGGTAGCGACTAAGGCTGGTAAATGAGCTGGCTCGGCTCGGCTCGGCTCGTTAGGATAACGAGCCAGCTCGGCTCGGTTCGTTATCTTAACGAGCCAGAAAGCCAGCTCGCCTCGGCTCGTTACGAGCTCGAGCTGACTCGTTAGGCTCGCGAGCCAGGAAAAAAAATACAAAATATAATATTTGTATTTATCTAAAGCATAAAAATATTAATAATATAAAAATAATATATTCAATAGCTTTAAATCGAACAAAATATTCATATGAGCTAACATATTATCTATTTGTGAAGTGCAAAACATAAAGTAATACAAAACTAATATAAGTTATGATGATTTTTTCTCTAAAACTACGGCTCGTTTGGCTCGCGAGCGGCTAACGAGCCAGCTCGAGTTGGCTCGTTATAGCTAACGAGCTAAAATCTTGGCTCGGCTCGGCTCGTTATCCTAACGAGCCGAGCCGAGCTGAGCCGAGCCAGCCACGAGCCGAGCGAGCTAACGAGCTTCGAGTTTTTCGTCCAACCTTAGTAGCGACTGACGCCCAACCCACTTTTGTGCACCGTATGATGCAGTGCGTTTGTGTCGCACCCAGAACATCATTCGGTGAGGGTTGAACTTGACATAGTGACAAGTTGTACAAGTTGATAGAGTGCATTATACGATTTGGTGGAGAATGTGTGACTCCACGGTGGATCATCCGACAAACTTAACACAGTGACAAGTTGGCCAAGTATCGGTACTATGTCGTATAATTTGGTGTTTGACTTTGTGACTCCGAGTGGATCACCCGGTGAGGAATATTCTGGTATACTCCTTTCAAACCGTTTTAAAACAAGCTAGCATGACATCACGGCATGATTCGGTGATGGCAATGGAGGCCGGCATATCGTCGAGTGATGACTGTGTCTGCCAGCTTTTTCATATGACTAGCATCCCCTTCACTTTCTATACAAGCCAAGAAGTGATGACTGTGCCCAAGGCAGGCATTTCGTCCAGTGGTGATGGTGACTGCATCCTTTTAACTCTTTTGGATATGTTCCACCCTTATTATTGCCAGCACTTAGAGATATGATAGCTAAGCCTTTGGAGAGGCATTCAAGCCAAGAAGTGAGATTCAAGAGATAGCCTTGAGTGCTATCGATGTTGTTGGTTGGATTACTTTGAGTTGGAGCTAAAAATTTATTACTCTTGTGATTGCCATCATCTAGATGGTCTACTGAAGAACTCAGTTGTCCTTCTCAGTGGAGTTCTGGTTGAGGAGGCTCCAAATGCTATTCATGTTTGAAACCCGCCATAACGGAGTGGATAAGGGGTATTCAATAGTGAAGCGGAGTTTAATTGAAGCATCGTTGCTCATTTAGTCTTTTACCGGCTTGAGCAATGGGTCCGGGAAGGAACACATCGTCCATGTTTGAGGGATGTAATTTTCTTTATTGGAAAATCCACATCTCGGCTTACGTGGAAGCCTTCTCCTTGATCTATAAATCAAATTTCTGAACACATTTTTTCTTCAATTTTATGTAGAAATCAATTTGATTTTTGTATATTTTCTGCTACCTTGTATAATTTCTTGTAAAAGTACACCTACACACCTAATCCGGCAACGAACCATTTCTGACCACTGGTGTGCGCATGCATGATGCATGTCGTCGGTCTCTTGGTTAGGCGTGGTAATGACAATCTCTTGTTTCACCGTACGTTTTGGGGTTTTTCAAGGCCAGGCCTTTGTGTTACTAGAAACAGCAAATGTCAGGCCATGAACCGAGGATGAACCGAGGGTCCGAGGCCATGCACCGAGGCTCGCAATTCTGAATTTGTGATCAGTGTGCGCCGGTGCAGCCGATCGAGGCGAAGCAGTCTCGTCTCAACTCTCAACTCCCTGCCCAGAACCGCAGAACGCCCCTCTCTGACACGCAGGCACGGCAGCCGATGCGCAGTTGCTTTTCTACTGCACGATGCGTGCCATAGCAACAGTGACGCACGCCTGGACTGGACTTGGCTTTCGCCGTTCCCGAGAGGAAAACAACAAACAGCGCGCAGAAAGCCACGGAAATGAAATCACGGCCGTGTTTAGTTCCGGGCACCCGAGTTGGAACGATGCGTAATAAATGTGCACGGTAGTATTTCGTTTGTATTTGGTAAAAATTATCTAAACTTTGATTAATTAGACTCAAAATATTCGTCTTGCAAAGTACTCCCTCCGTATCGGATTTAGAAGTCGTTTAGGACAGCGACACGGTTTCCAAAACATAACTTTGACCTCTTGTTTTTATAAAAAAAATATTTATGAAAAAGTGATATATGTATACTTTTATGAAAGTATTTTTCAAGACAAATCTATTCATATAATTTTTACATTTGTAAACTCAACAACTTAAAAGTTATTGATGATTTATATTCCCAGTGTTTGACCCAAACATTTTCTAAAACGACTCCTAAATCCGATACGGAGGGAGTACAACAAAACTATGTAATTAGTTTTTAATTTCATATACATTTAGTACTCTATGCATGTGCCAGCATTTTGATGTGATGGGAATCTTTTTTTGCATAGTGAAATTTAGGGTAGAAATTAGGAACTAAACAAGGCCCACGTTTTTATTGACGTGCTCTCCCTATTTTTCTTCGTTTGGATCACCTAAATCTAATGTTTAGATAGACTTATTTCAACCTAATTTAAATTGAATTTGCGTGGTATAATATGAATGTTTTGAGGAAATCAATTTTTTATTTTGTGAAATTTAATCAAAATGCCTTTTGAAATCTAACGATTAGAAAAGCAGTAGATCTTCTTTTCTAGAGAGGCCAGTCGAGCAACTCCATCAGACTGAGTAAAACCAATTAAGTCAAAAAAACATACTCCCTTTTCAATTTCTTTTTCCCAATTTTTTGTTCTCAATTCTTCAAAATTACCCCTATCTCAAAAGGGGAACATGCAACGGGTTTTCTCAACCCCTTTCTTCCTCTGTGCAATTTGGAGATACTGATGGTTTCTGCGGCTGATAAGCCGGCTGATGCTACTTTATTGTGAGATAAAAACACTGTATCATGGCTGATAAGCAGTTCAAGCGAACAGGACGGTGTTAGTGTTTTTTTTACAATCTAGTTAAATTTTAAGAAATTTGATTAACGCGAATCTTATAGTACAGTAAGTTTTTATGGGACGGATGGGGTAGTAAACGAGGTGTGCATCAGTGCATGTGCTTGCTCGTCTCCGACTTCAACGAGACCGACAAGCTGTTTGCTGTGGCTTTTGGAAGCAAACCTGCTAGCTACTCCTGCCTAGCCTTGGTCCTTGCTTGGACAAGGTCACCGTACGCGTGAACACCCACCTCTACTCTACAGATACAGCGTTACGTACAGACTAAAATTTGTGATCGTAGCAGCGTGGAGGAGAGGGCTATGCAGCAAAGCTGTACACTACAGTATGTAGAGCTAGCAGCTACGGTAATACAACGTACTAGTACCACGCGTCTACTCCTACACCTCTGTAGCCTAGCGTCTACTACTCGGTAGCCTGGAGCGATGAGGGTGACGTACGGATGGAGTGGACACACAGGCGGTGAGGTGAGGTGAGGTGTGGAGGAGGAGCCGGACAAGGCGAGGTGCCGAGGAGGAGGCACCGGTTTATCTCCCTCGGGGGACGTGCCACCCCCCTCTCCTCTCTTCTATACGACGACGTTCGTGATTTGTCCCGTGCATGCAGATGCAGGCGACTTCCTGGAGTCACCTCCACACGTCTCCCGTCTTCATTTGCTACTGTAGTATGTCACTCCGGATCAAACTGTAGTGTACAGTACGTAGAAAGTACTGTACGTGTCTCTCTGCGGATTCCAAAGTACGCCTTGTTTAGTTTGCCTCAAAGTTCCAAGTTTTTTCACTCTCTCCATCACATCAATTTTTAACCGTTTGCATGGAGTATTAAATGTAGGTAAAAAAATAACTAATTATACAGTTTAGTTGGAAATCACGAGATGAATCTTTTGAGCCTAGTTGGTCCATGATTGGACAATATTTGACAAATAAGACGAAAGTGATACTATTTATCGGGTCGAAATTTTCTTCAATCTAAACAAGGGCGTACTAGTAGAAGAGTAGGAAGTGAGCATAGCTGGTGCCCGGTGATGCGGGCTCTTTTTCCGTGTTTGCCTTTTGTTTTTGCTCGGCCTTGTTTAGATATCAAAATTCACTCTAAATTTTACTATATATAAAAAAAAGATTCTCCATCACATTAAAATATCGGTATATGCATATAGTACTAAATGTAGATGAAATCAAAAACTAATTACACAGTTTTGTTGTACTTTACGAGACGAACATTTTAAATCTAATTAATTAAGATTTGAACAATTATTACCATAAAAAAACAAAAGTGCTACAGTGTTCGGAATGACACTGTACAGATTTAGCCACCCCAAAGTCGGGGATCTAAACGAGGCCGAAGCTGACGAGCAAGAGAGGGACACCAAAACCGCGAAACGGGTGCGGGCGCGCGCGATTGTTTGCATGATGCGGCATGGGCACGGCATTGATTGATTTGATTGAAGGATTGCTTGGTATCCGTGCAACTTGGCTTCCGGTTCCCGGGGCCGCAGCATTTGCGTCGCAACCGGACAAGCGGAGATGGATGCTGGAGAACGCCGGATCGAGCGACAGTGCGATTGTACGAGGCCTGTCCTTACTCTGTGGGCCTGAAAAAAAAAGACCAAAACTCATCCGGCCCACGTAGTCTTGTTTCCCTAGGGGAAGTGCCCAGGGGATTCGAGAACAATACCCTTGCAGTAATATTTTCATTTTCTTACCAATAAAGTTGTTACATACATGTATGTACGAGTACGATGACATAGGCTACCAAGACCGAACAAGCTAATGTAAGAGTCTAATAAAATGCCAAGGCCTTATTTGGATGCATGTGTATCGAATTCAATCTATATGTGATGGAGTGGATTGGAATGGAACTTAATTTCACTCCGATCCACTTCACCGCATGTGGACTGAGATAAATACATACGCATCCAAAAAAGACCTAATAGAATATTACTCCAAGTCACCAGTATAGCGAGTTAAAATTGGCTCTTCCAAGCTAACGTATGTATGCATGAACCGAGTCGTAACTTTTCTTACAAATAATAAGGTTTCCCTTACGAGCTTGGAAGAGCCAATTTAACTCGCATGATTAGATCGAATGGTAGGAAGATATGACGGACAAATAAACAATCATAATGCTCAGCCATGGGCATCCCAGTCCTATGCAGCAGACCGCTCCAATCTCTCTCTAAAAAAATGTCTACTCCCCCTTGGCCCTGTCACGACGTCACCACTCATCCGCCCACCCCACTCTGCCTCGCCCCGCCGCACCCCTTCCCCCATCGCGCCTTGTCCTTCCCCACACCGCGCCCCACTCCATCGCTGGCCGCGTCACGCCTCACCCCCGCGAGAGGACGGCGCTAGACGACTGCGGTCGAGAGAGCAGCGATGCTACGATAGCAGCACGGGGGCGCGCCGACAGGCGCGAGCCTAGACCGCGAGCAGGCGTAGGAGAATTGGAGGAGGAGCGATGGGCCACGTCAATGGATGGGAGCACGCAGAGCGACGTTCCCTGACCCGAGCTTATTGGCTACCGCAGTTCCCCACCAGATAGGCCTTGGCCGTCGGTGACAACGTGTTTCAATTGTTTTAGGCGTTTTAGACTTATGTTTCAAGTGTTTCATGTAGATGTTGCAAAAGTATATCTGAGGCGTTGCATATGTTGCAATGACAATATATATAGGCATATTGCAAGCGTATGTTTTCAAGTGTTTCATCTGGATGTTACGTGTATTGTTATAACTATACACGCATGTTTGAACCGTATGTTTTAAGTGTTTCATCTTGACGTTGCAAAAGTAGATCTAAATATTGCATATATTGCTATGACTATACACGCATGTTTCAAATGTTTCATCTGTTTTAGATATATGTTGCAAATGTTTAGTAATGCTAAGGTTATCCTTGGTCTACATAATTTATTTTGTGCTACTTTGTATATGTTAACGTATATAAACATATACAGTCGAGGAATTTAGTAACCCAAACAGCTATGGTAATGCTAGGAAGTATTGCAAAAAGGAAGTGTTGTTACGATTTTTTTTTTCTCTTCATTTCACTCTACAAGAGGTTGAACCAAACAAAATTCAGCCTTAAAGAATATCCTCCAACTGTTTCAGCCTGGGATCCAACTCGGCAGCATTTTCCTCTACATAATCATCCACCGGAGTCCGGTATGCATCAGCAATCGCCTTTCCTTTATCCAGTACTGCAGATGGCACCGTTTGCAAGAGACTGGAACACACACAAAAAAAATGAAGATGTGAGTGACTATCCTTATTGATTTTGAAATGCAGAAGGGGTTCCATTTGCTATTACTTGTCTAATGCTGCAAGGGCAACACTGATCTTGCTCCTCATGGTTTCAACGGACGCTGACGGATCATTCCGTGATGCACGCAGTAGCAGTGAGTCGAGATCTTCCAATGCTCTAGGAAACCACAGGCAACAAATCTCATAACCTCATAAGTTTTGTTCTGCTGCAAAGCAGTGCATTCAGGAAAAGCAAATTATGTTTACCGTAAGCACTCGTCCACAGCGTCTGATGCAGCCTTGCCTTGACCATTACTCGAAGCATATTGTGCCACCTGCATTTGTTTTGTCACATGGATTCAGTTGGCATAATTCGGAATCAAGAAATTGCACCATGATGAGATATTCTATCCAACTACTGTATCAGCCTATAGCCTAGGGCATGAAAGATTATGAATGATTAGTGATGTTGACTAATATTCAGCAGAATAGGCACTTACTGCCCGAATGTTGACCCGCAAAGATGATGCCGGTCCAGAGCGAAGTAATGTTCTGCTCTCGTCATACATTGGTTTCTCAAATTCTAAAGATTTCTCTGCAATGAATCATATACAGGAGAATCTCTCATGGATAGGTTGTATCATATTAAAATAACCACTCAAAAATTGACAAACATATATTTAAAAAAATGACAAAGGCAGAAGCATTGTTTAGTAAAAAAGAAATGTACTTCCACTTCTAGTCCTAGCAGCAAACAAGAAGGGTCTGCAGTCTGCTTGTGCCAAGTTTCAACAGATTATTTGTGCGATGAGAAGCATAACTATGCAAGCAGGCAGACGCTATGGACTCCAAATCGAAGTACTAATTAATGGTAATGGAGACTCTTATGGATAAATACAGCTCATACTTGCTGATGATGGTGCAAAAGGTTATATACTTATTTTGCATCAGCCCAAGGTTGCTGAGGTGCCAAATAAGATGATACCGTGGGATACTGATCATCGTACGAGTGAATTACCCAGATCAACGAATTGGTCAATAGTCAGCAGGACAGCCGGAACGTAGCTCTCCAAAGGCTCCAGCTTCTTCCTGACAGTAGCAGTTCAGGGACAGCAAGAGGCGATAAGGTGTTATGCAAGAGGCGATAAGGACGTAAGGTGTTATATGCAGATCAAATGCCACAACCTGCAGCAATCCAATTCGAAATGTTTTCCAGTGGAGAGAGAGCAGGCCACGGTTTAATTAGTACTCGTACCTCTTGACGTACTTGTCCAATGGACTGGCCGCGTCTGCCCCTGCAGCAATTGGGGGTTGGGGCACAGCAAATCAGCCACAGACAGACACGGACAACGAGTCGATTGTGGATACATAGAACAGCACAGCACAGTAGTACTTACGGCCGACGGTAGTGGCGAGCCAGCCGGCGACGCCGGCCAGGGAGACGGCGCGGCGGCCGACGCCGTCGGGACGGGGCGGAGCGGAGGCGGCGGCGATTACTTGGCAGCCCCGGCGGCGGCGCGGTCGAGGCGGAGACGGGCAGATGTGAGCCCCGCCGGAGGTGGTGGGCAGGAGCGAGGACGACATCTTGGAGTTGGAGGAGACGGGGGGCAGCGGCAGGGAAGGGGCACGGGACTGGGTTCTTCTCTCTTGGTGGCAGCTGCCGCTGCAGCGATGCTAAGCGATGCTTGCGGCGGGCAGCGGCCGTGGTGGGCCGGGCCCTTCCGGCCACGCGATTGCACGAGAGCCACTCGTGTGACTCGTGTCCCGGCGGTGATATCCTGTTTCCTGTGCCAGGACGGGGGCCCGCGCGCGGCGTTGGAGTCACCTACGTGGGCTCGTTGTTGCCATTAGCCACGTGAGTTGTGTGGCCGGGCATTCTCTTGTCTTCGATTGCTCGCATCGACGCCCCGTCTGCCTTGGCCTCGCCCCCCGAGTGCACTCCGCGTCTTCGCCCTTGCTTTTGCGTCCGCCGGTTCTTCTCCTAACGGCCTGACCCTCTCCACTCTCTCCGACTTTCCACGCGGACGGCACTCGGGAGCCGGAGGATGAGCACGCCCCTAGCGCGCCGCGACCGACCGCAGCACTCCAGTCCGACGCCCCCAGCGCCCCCATCCGCCATCTCCCCTGGCGCCATGCGCTCTGTCCGCACGGCCCCTGACTTGCCCCCGACCGAACAACGTAAAAACACAACATGAATACAACATAAGATTAAAAACATGTGAAACATTTGGAACACGCACTTGCAACAACACACATGAAATATCGCAATAAAACACATGCAACATGAAACCACTTGTTGCAACATAAGACTAAAACACCGAAACATTTGGAACATACTGTTGTAACATATGTGTGAAACATATGCAGCATCCAAATCAAAATCGAATGCAACATATGTCTGGAAACAGATGAAACATTTTGAACAAACACTTGCAATATGCTTTTGAAACACTTGCAACATATGCAACATCCCCCGATCTACTTTTGCAACATCAAGATGAAACAATTGCAACATACATCTGATACATTTGAAACATACATATGCAACATATGGGAGGGAAGGCCGTGCTAGTCGATTTCGGTCGTCGAGGTAGGAGCCAGCGGCGAGTCACGGCGCACGGGCATCACCAGCACCACCTGCGCTCATGGGTGCCCCTGGCTCGGCCGGGAAAGACCTGAGGTGCCACGGCATGTGTGCCCTAGTGGCCATGGCAGGGTCAGCGGCGTGCCCGACAGCGAAGGGGGACGGATGGACGGTGACGGAGTGAGCGGCGCAGGTGACTGGGATGGGCGCACGACGCGGCCGGCGATTGGGGAAGGTGAAGGGTCGAGATGGCGGACTAGAGGGTGGGTGAATAGTCCTTTCTAAAACTTAAACGCGTTGGCTAACCAAAACAAATGCGGAATTAAACTTATCGGTCTAGCCAAGACTATACCCCTCTATCTAAGTTCTCTAGCACCTTGCAAAGATCCTAATTAAGCAACTAAGGTGCTAAGCTTATCAAGAGCTCACCTACTCAATTCTAGAGCAAGGTCACACAAACATATGCACTAGTACTTTGTCAACCGAGGGAGCTCCTACACAACTAGTGAAGCAAAAGTACAAAGCTCCTAAGCTCACTAGCAAAGCTCAATAACAAGGCAACTAATGCCAAATTAGAGAGCGCAAGTCACTTAGCTACACAAACTAAGCAATATGACTAACAAGGTTACACAAACCGAATTAGCCACGCAAAGGGGATACTTCTAGCTACACAAGCAAGAAGATATCTAGCTAGCTACACAAGCACAACTAGAACAAGAGCAACTACACAAGCACAAGTATTATGAAAGTAAATACAAGCTTGTGTTGCATGAAAGCAAACCACCGAGAAGAGTAGACAATGTTGACACGGTGATTTTCTCCCGAGGTTCACTTGGTTGCCACCAAGATACGTCCCCGTTGTGTCGACCAACACTTCGTGGTTCGGCGGCTAATCGGTCACACACCGAGCCTCTCAAAAGGCACCGCAAGAACCCACCATAAAGTGTGGTAGCTCAATGACACGCTCAACTAGAGTTGCTCTTCGCGATCCCCGCGGGGTGAGCACAATCCCCCTCACAAAGCTTCTCCGGAGCCTCGCACAATCTTCTTGCGAGCTTCGACGGAGCCACAAGCCCCAAGCCGTCTAGGAGGTGGCAACCTCCAAGAGTAACAAGCACCACCGGCTTGCAACACGATCACCTAGTGCCACACGATGCAATCTCTCAAAGCAACGCACTAGAATCGCTCTCTCACTCGATCCGATGTACACTATCAAGCATGAGTGAGTTAGATGGTTCCTAAGCACTACCATACAAGTCACAAAGACTATAGTGTGCTCAGCTTACGGCCAAGACCGGCCAAGGCATCTATTTATAACCCCACGGTCAAATAGAGCCGTTACCCCTTCACTAGGTCGTTTTCGGGATGACCGGACGCGCCGATCGTAACTGACCGGACGCGCTCAACCGCGTCCGATTCTCCAACGGTCACTGACCCCAACGGTCAAAACAACGGCCAGACGCGCTTCTCAAAACGACCGGACGCGCCGGTCCCGATGACCGGACGCGCTGGTCCAACTGACCGGACGCGCCGATCGAACAACGGCTAACTGCGAAGCAACGACCGGACGCGCTGCTGACGACCGGACGCGTTGGTCCCGAGAATGACCGGACGCGCTGGTCGCCTGAGCAGCGCTCAACGAAACAACGACCGGACGCGCTGAAGAAACATGACCGGACGCGACAGTGCCAGCGTCCGGTTATAGTCCAGTAAGCTCCCTGAACGACCGGACGCGTTCGATCATCAGTGACCGGACGCGCCGCGCGTCCGATCATCCTTGCGTTCTGCAGATCTCTCTGGGTGCATGACCGGATGCGCCGGTCCCGCGAGTGACCGCGTCCGGTGCAGCGTCCGGTCACCTCAGTGACCCCGTTCGCCTCCGTTTCTTTTTTCGACTTCCGGCGTAGTGGAAAAATAATCGTTTCAACTTCTCGAAAACGCCTGAATCCCGCCTTGCAAGCTCGGCGGGAGGGAGAGAGGAACCCAAACCCTCTCTACCGCTCAAACTCCACCGCCTTCGCAAATGTGCCAACACCAACAAGTGATCACCACCTTGTGCACGTGTGTTAGCTTTTTCATAATCATTTTATCGAAGGAGTTAACCACTCAACTTGCCTCGCCACTCGATCCTAACACGTATGCAAAGTTAGATCGCTCAAGTGGCACTAGATGACCGATATGCAAACAAGTTTGCCCCTCTTGATAGCACGGCCATCTATCCTAAACCCGGTCATAAACTTCTCTACACACCTATGACCGGTGAAATGGAAATGCCCTAGGTTATACCTTTGCCTTGCGCATTTCACTCCATCTCCTCCGACGTTGATGCAACACATGCACCAACCAATCATCAAATGATATGATCCACTTCATATCATCACGTGACCGTATTGGTTCATCGATCTTGACCTCACTTGCTCTTCACCGTTGCCTCGGTCCTTCGGCGCCAAGCCATCACACAACTTGCCCTTCACCCTAGCAACCGGTCCATCAAGCCAAGCCTCATCTTGATCTTCTCCACCTTGGTCATATGACTCCATGTCATGTCTCATATGCAATGAGCTCCTTCATGACACCATCACCTGTGGACTAATCTCCTGTGTATCTCTCATTAAACACAATTAGTCCACCTAAGGTTGTCACTCAATTACCAAAACCAAACAAGGACCTTTCAGAAGGGCATGGTGCGGTAGCCCGACGAGCGTGCGATGGGGGAATGGGACGGACGGATGAGCAGCCACGCTGCTTCGGGCGCCGGACAGCTAAGCGGATGAGGGAGCCAGGATTTGTTTTTTTTCTAAGAGAGATAGGGCTTGCTCCTGCGGAGCCACATCCTGACGGAAGTCACGGGACGGACGCCCCTAGCGGATTTTTATCTTTTTTTTTTGAAATATTGATTATGCTATTTCTATCATCTCTTCGCATGGTTGCTAGCTTTTCCAGGTTGGAACTTTCAATTCAGTTTAGACAAACTTGGTTCTGCAAACCATAAAACGTACCTATCACTGCCTGCAAACCATAAAGTTGGTTGGAACTTTCAGTTCAGTTTAGATACTTGGTTCTGCAAACTTTTCCAGGTTGGAACTTTCAGTTCAGTTTAGATATACTTGGCGTGTAATAAAGACACAACGTCGAGATGATATTCTGTTCTCAAGAGATACTCCTACGCCGATATACACATTGATGTATAACATGTAGAAATGGACTGCGAACTCGTGCCCATCGTGTACGCCCAGGCATAAACATGAATCATTCAGGTGTCGAACCGCGTTTACATGTCAGAAGCCCGTGTGGTCACTCTATCATATCATACAGGTGAGGACACCTGCTGCAATCACACCAAGCACACATCTAGAGGACTTATATATATATGTAACTTGAGAAAAGGTACATATATAGGCAACTCATGTCTGTACTGTCTAGTCTCTACTAGAAATCTAGAATAAAAAGGTTGTGCCATGAATCATCTCCTAGACTAAGCTATGTGCAACAGGTAAATCATCTGCAAAAGGTAAATTCTCTCCCATGCAGCACGAACCAGATTTTCATTTCTGAAGTAGTCTGATCAAACATCGATTAGATTTGCTCAAGCAAGTGGTTTCTGCACCAAGACTAGGTCCTTGAACATCACCAAGGGGTGCGACTCCAGCATTGACTTCTTCTGTCAACAGAAAAAACATGTGAGTGATAATACCGTTTGTATTAGCAAAACAAAGAAAAGAATTGTAATCACTACTCCAAAAACAAGACATCACCGTCGGCACTATTATTACTGGCAGTGAAAAGGTACCTATCACTGCCAGTTAGTAGCTAGTTATCGCTTGGTTTGCACGAAAAAAGTCATTTTTTTTCATATGAAGTCGGATCAAGACAAATTTTAAATCAAAATCAGAGTTGAACGAGATGTAAAACTTTGTAGTTGGCATTTTTTTAATTTCAGATGGTTTATATATCAAATGTTTAATATAAGTTCTTGGATCTGTTGAACAATCTTGAACGGACACAAAATCAACATCAAAGTTGTAGTACTCGGCGGAATAGCATCAGCTATATAATAGTCACAAGTACTGATTTGAGATGGTATGGACACTTGATGAAAAATATCGAGGTCACAAGTTTGAATCCTAGAACTACACAATTGTTCTGTTTTGTCACTGCCGGTTCAAATTGGCATCATTGCCACCTATTCAAAACCCGACACTGATACATTTTTTTTGTAGTGAATATTTAATTAGTATTGGTTCGAAAAATTTATTAAACAATTTCATCATTTCATGAACTAGAGGAATATGCGTTAGAGAATAGGATTACCTCTTCGGCTGATAAAATGGTGAACCCAAGCTTCTCTGACCAGATTTGCGCCATTTCAGGATCAACAGGCGCCGTAAGAAGGCTTACATTACAGGCTCTCAAATTTGCCTTGATTGACTTTAGGAGAAGTCTGAAGTAGCCCTGCACAATGAAACTCCAAACAATAAGATCTGTCATAGTAAAAATTGCTGAAATGATTTCACCATAATTAACAAGACAAGACAAGACTCCCATTATCCCATACGCCGGTAGGTGAAGGGACCCAGGAAGGCAAAAGAATGAGATATAAGAATTTAAGAATTAACGTATAGTGGAATGGCACCCAAAATATCTGCCTATATATACGATTCATATTTGATTAAATATATTCCAATTTATTGTTTGGAGTTGCAGCAGAAACTTAATTATTAGGAGATACTTTTGTCAGCGTCTCATCGACATTCTCTAGTTATGCATCTGACCCTCTTATTTTTTAGTAGTGGGACATGTAGAATAAATCATATTAATTACATGAGATAATTGACATTCGACAATATCAGCTATGGAGTGTATGATTCAAGTGCATTTCCACCTTTTTTCTGCACTCGCTACGAGTAGCAATAAGGACCAGTTCTGCAACTTGTTCCACGCGCACTTTCAGAATCGCAGCAGACACAACATGCGTACTGCAATAAAATCAAAATGGGAAAAAAAGTAAGAATACAAATAGTAAAAAAAATTCATACTAACTCAATTTGAGGATGCTAACAATCTAAGGTTTATATGTGTGCTCTTTTTTGTAAAGTCTGCACGCAGAACCATACAAGTGCAAGGATTGAATGCATAACAGATGCGCCATTATGCAGACTAGAAGAACACATAATGGCATAATAAAGAAGAGCAGGCCTGGCACGGAAAAGAACCACCTTGCAGTCAACACTACACAATACATTCCTCGAAAATCCTTCTCTCCTCCTCCCATTTTTCTGCAACAATGAAGTTTAGATTGTTTCCATACTTCAATTTATCAAAAAAATGGACTAAAGGTAAACACAGATCGATCAATAAACCTACTCATACACCACTTAAGAGTTGGCAAAATAAGCAAGAGCATACCCATAAACCATATCCGAGAAGACGTCACTGTGCGCATCAATAGATTCCACAAATGCATCCTATGAAGTACAGAGATCGAGGTGAGACTATAGCAGCCAAGAAGCTATTGACAAGCAGATGCAAAATTTATAAGTGAAGGAACAAATTACTTTGAAGATATGGATGGCCTGAGACATGTAGAGTTTGACATCCCTACTTGCGTCCGCTCTACTTGAAAGCCGCCAACAAATATTGGATCTTATCCGTCTAAGAAAGGCAATCTCTTCACACTTTTCCACACCTTCTAGATGAGCACGAAGTGATTGACATTCTTGGCAACACAAGAAGCGAAAACATACGAATTCTTTCAGAATTTCCAGAGGCACCTGAAATGTTCAATATAACCATTCAGCTCTATCTTTCACAATGGCGGGCCTTCCTCTTGCCAATATAAGTGAAAAGGTCACAAACCTTCTTTTTTACAACTCTACTATTGTAACATTTCACAATGCATGGTCTCTCGCACTGCAAATAGCAACAATGCATAATTCACAAGCCAGCAATCTATTAAAGGCAATACGTTGGACACACTAAACATAAAAGCAGAACAGACCTGGTTACAGAAGACAATCGTGTTTGGATTGATTTTTCCAAACTCTGTGTGGCCATACCTGACATTATGTACAGATGCAGATTTTCATATAAAGGAGTTCACCTGATCCTGTTAATCTACCGATAAAAAATGCTTAGTATTAGTATCTTACCCACAGAAATAGCAACTCTCTGTTTGGACCACTCTTTCTTGTAAAGTCCGTTTCAGGGGAACAATAGGTCCACTGGTAGTAGAAGGTTCTTTGCCACAACCTGTAATACAAGGAACCAATTATATTGGCACAGCACAAAGAGACTCCAAATTATTTGCTGAAACATAAAGCTCTACGACCACTCCCTCCTTGCCTCAAGGTAATACAATTAAATCTTAAACCAAAATACCATATTCTTCAAATAAATGTATATATGTCACAAAAGAAGCAAAAAAAAAAGGGCCTACTGACTACTGAGGCCAACAAAGTCAGTTCTTGTGACTGAACAGTGTGAAGTCCAAGCATAATTATAATTACTCTGCTCACTTATAAAGATATTGGAAAAATACTGTATCAGCAGAAAGCACATAAACCAAGCGGACTACACGCAACAACAACAACGTAGCCTTTTGTCCCAAGCAAGTTGGAGTAGGCTAGAGATGAAACCTAAAAGAGACGAGAAATAGAGAGACACATAAAGGGACATAAAAGGCACAGACAGAAAGAGGTCACAGTTTAGACACGTTGATTGCCAGTCTCCAAGCGCTCCTGTCCATAGCTAAATCGTTGGAGATATTCCACTCCTTAAGGTCTCTCTTAACAGACTCGTCCCAGGAAATTAAGGAATTGTTTCATCAAAAAAAATTGAAGGAATCATTAATACATAGTAGATCACCAGTGCATTCATCCAAGTGGGAAAAACAATGATGGTAAGTAACAAATCACGGTTCATAATACAACATAATAGGTTTAGTGACAAGACTATCAAACCAATTATGTAAAAAAACAAAAAGGGGTTTGAAAGCCAGGATAGGAGGCACCAATGATTGCAGAAGAAAAAAGAAACTTCATTTCAACCAAAAAAAACTAAACTTTAAATCTCTATACAGATAAAACACCCTCTAGAACAAATGATATACAACAATACTGTATCCATCTCAAGACAGAAGTAGATGACTTTGCAAGCTCTTGGCATAGCAAGAATGGTAGCAGTAAAGCAAAAGAAATGAAGAATGATAATAGTAAAGCCACCAAGAATATAAGAGCACTGGCTTGAAAACCACATTGCCATCCTCAGGGTACATATTACACAACACCCATTAAGTTACCTGAAGAAGTAAGGTTTGGGTAGTCACTGAAGCTGGAAACACTAGCATTGCCAAATCCATTTGAATTCAAATTCAAACGATGCAGTTGCAGAGCTATATCATGAAGTGTTACTCCTTCTGATGTATAAATGTTGTGATACCTGAAACATAAATTTTTCACCACACTTAAATGAACTTAAACACCCAAGAACTCTTTTTTTTTCCAAGTTTAGATTATTACAAAAAGTTAATTGAATGGCATTTTGAACTTTTAGCTCTTCTAACTTCTAAGTATAATGATGTTGGCATATGCATAATTTCTTCTAAAAAATGGTGGTGCTTACGGTTGTCGCCTTTCTCCCATGCCAGCATGTTTTTCAAAGGCTGAAGGAGTATACTAGAGTTGGGAGAGAACAACAAAAACATTAATTATTGGTCCTTGAGCAGAATAATTACACCCTAAGAAACAAAATTCGTTGATTGCTTATTAGTTTTGCACCTCTTCATTGCAACAATTGCAGACGATAACAATTCCCTTCTTATACCCTTGCCTTCGAACCTAAAAAAACCAGCTTTTGGAGAAAGATTCCTTAAATAAATGTTACAAAAGATTTAATCTTTTATTACCTCATTTTCAATTCTTTATACTTTGAGTCTATGCTGCAGTTTGGGGGTGGACCTTGAGCGCTTGTTACTGGACTTGATAAAGAAATAAGCCCTAAATCTGTGGAATCATGTTTTGAGTAGTTAGGGGTTACTGCAGTAGGTACACAAGAACCAGACTTAACACCATCCATGATGCTGAGACTGAGAGGACCTCCTGCGTTCTGTGTTGCTTCAATGCCTTTCTTCTTCTTTGAGGTGCCAGTAGAGAGGCCAGAATTCCCTTTGTCTGGGCTTCCACTGAAGGTTGTAGTCGAAGTCTCGGTGCCTCCTTGTGGTCTAAACTGTCTCACAGACCGCCTTTTGGATGCACCCCAATTAAAGTTTGAGATGCTACTGTCGCTGGCAGATTCATTCGAGCAGTCTCCCAAACTGTAAGCCATCTCCTCCGCAGCTGACCCCCGTGAACTAGAAGTGGGGCTTCGCAATCACATTCACATTCACAGCAAGGTGAAGTTAGCATGAGGAGCATTATATATATTTTGATTATGATAGTTTAAATATTACTGATCAGTCCCAATGAAAGCCTAACCCAAATCGATCAGTGGAATGTATCGCTCACCTCAAATTCAAATCAAGCAGAAACAGTGTGGCCTTCTCCTGCTCGTCCTCGGTCAGCATCTCCACGTCTCCCCGTGCTGCTGGCGCAGGGGTCCAAGGGGGCTCCGCCGTCACGCCGTCAATCTGAACACCGTTGGGTTCCCAGCTCGCGGACGAGGCTTCGGCGGCGGGCACAGTCATGGGTACCCCGGCAAACTCCCAGAACTTCGCCGCCAACGCCTCAGCGGGCACGTGCCTGAGGTCATGGAAAAGCTGGTAGAGCGACTTGCCGTTGGGCAGGAGGATGTGACCGTTCTGGTTATTCGACTCGCACCCCGCGTGCTTCTCGAATTGCAGCGCCGACAGCACCTGCATGCGCGTTGCGCGGCGCGGAGAAGAAGAAAAACCCTCAGAATTTCCGGGCAACGCCACAGAACCGGCGAGATGTACTGTTCCGTAACAGATGGGCATGTGATCGATCGAGCTCACTGACCTTGCCGTGGTAGCCGCAGCCGGCGGAGGCGGGGCAGGCGCAGGCGTAGCCGCCGTCGGTGATGAATCCCTCGAGACTGGCCTGCGCAAGGAACCGAGCAGTTAGAGAGCGCGGCGGCGAGATCGGATGGCCCGGTGGTCAGGTCGACGGACTCACATGTTTCGCCGCGTAGACGTAGGTAACTGGTACGCGCAATAGGAAGGGCAGTAGATCCTTGACACAAGTAATACTCGTGCTATTCGCGCCCAACGTTGTAGCAAGATCAACCTGCTCCATTGATGATGAATTGGTGATAGGCGACGGCGCAAGAGGAGAAGGATGGGAAAGAAGTCGCGCCGAGCGGCGGCGGGAGACGCGGCTGCAGAAACAAGGACGGCGGCGGCTGAATCGGTGAGCTGCTACTGCTATCACGACTCCTCTTAGATCTACGCCTTGTTTAGTCTGCCTCAAAGTTCTAAGTTTTTTCGCTCTCTCTCCATCACATCAATTTTTAACCGCTTGCATGGAGTATTAAATGTAGGTAAAAAAAATAACTAATTACATAGTTTAGTTGGAAATCACGAGATGAATCTTTTGAGCCTAGTTGGTCCATGATTGGACAATATTTGACAAATAAGACGAAAGTGATACTATTCATCGGTTTGAAATTTTCTTCAATCTAAACAAGGGTCTAGTATATCTATATACCTATATACATGGCCACGTTTAGATTGCAAAAAATTTCAAACCGATACTAATTAATTTCGTCTTATTTGACAAATATTGTTCAATCGTGGACCAAATAGGCTCAAAAGATTCATCTCGTGATTTCCAACTAAACTGTATAATTAGTTATTTTTTACCTACATTTAATACTCCATGCAAGCAGCTAAAAATTGATGTGATGGAGAAAGAATAAAAAAAATTGCTCTAATAGGCAAAATTTCCGCCAAGAATTTTCTTCCGCCTCTTTTTCTTCCACTCTGCCACTCCGGGTTCTATTCCAGTCTAGGTTGTCCTCCACTCTCAATCTAAAAAAGACTTCCGAACATCTTACGTGTAAGACGTAACCGTCCGTGACTCAATCTCAAGATTATATGTAAGATATAAGACTCCTTCTAAACTAAGATTCATTCATATCTATTTTAGAAACATGATTTTTCTTGGACTCAAGTCCTCTCATATCTGGTACCTAAAATAAGGCTCCAAGAGAATCGTCCGCCACCGCAAAATCAAGCCGGTAAAACTATCGGACTTCTGCTAAAGAAACAGAAAAAACAAGATTGTCTAACTAAAAAAGAATCAGACTCTAGGAAAAACCGGGAACAAAATCTCACGCTCCTTTTTTATGGCCCGGGCCAATGATCGTGCCGCCACTCATAAAAACAGCATCACTCAACTCCAACATGATCCTTTACCGGCGGTTTTGAAGCCATGGCGACGTACTCGCATGACGGCGGGCCAGTCCTCATTCACGCTCAGCTGCCGCTGCCACCTCCGCTGTGCAGCTTCGTCCACATCGTCGCCCAGTACACTTGGTGTTCACGGCTTCACGTCCGGCTGCCCAAGGCCGCCGCCAAAGAGGTCCCTGCTGAGGTGCGCGACCACGACGTGTGTGGACTAGCAACTTCGACAAGGAGCTCTTGGCCTCTCCATCCCCTCGGCGGTGTTGCCGAGCTTCCCTTGGGTGTACGTGGACACCGAGTTCCCCGGCGCGGTGCATGACTCAAGCATGCTGTGGTACCTAAACCTCCGATCTGCGGCCCTCGCGAGAGCTACGCACTACGGCGCTGGTGAAGAAGAACGTGGACGACCTCAAGCTGCTCTAGATCGAGATCGCGCTGTCGGGCCCGACAGCCGCTTCACCATCGCGTGGGAGTTCAACATCCTGGGCTTCGACCCCTCGCACCATGCATAGGTGCTGGTCTCCGTCGCCATGCTCCATGCGCACGGGATAGACTTTGCCACGACATCACATGGTAGACCGTTGCATGTCCATCCTGGCGTCCCTTTTAAAATCGTACTCTCTTCGGCCATGACACTATCAAGATGAAGCGCGGGAGCGTGGTCCAGGACGTGTTGCCGTGGACGACACCAGCTTGCTGGCGATCTAGGCGCAGCGTGGGGGAGGTGTCCGTGTGGTCATCAAAGGAGACGCCGCTGACGGCGTATCACAAGGACGGAGGCACAGTGCTCGCCTCCACAAGGCCAAAATCAGAGGAGGTCCGGCTCCGTACCGGAAAGAAAGCTATCATCAACTGCAAGTAGATCCAGGATCTACCGGTTGAGCATTCGTTGCAGGACTTGCCAGTTGCCACGGACGTACGATGGTGGCGAAGTGGCAACGACATATATATTATTACATAGACTAATAGGAGTAGCTAGAAATACTTTGGATACATCATATATTATTATAACAACTTAATTAATATTTCTTTTATCTTTTGAAAAAATAGTGCATATAGGTCTATTATCGTGGCTCACAATCGTAGTATCTTCTTGTGACCAATAATATATCTTCTATAATAACTAACCACAAGTGCTTTTTTCAATCCAAATACCAGGCATGTTTGTCTCTACTCTTTTCCGATCCAAATATAAGGGGTTCGTCAACTCTTTTAGATTTATCGTATCATTTTATACTTGGATTTTTATTTAGAGTACTCAGAGAATATGATCTATTTAGATTAGGATACAAGATTCTTAAGGAAGAAAGTTTCTACATTCATGGATCATTGTCTCTACCAGGTCGAGACCACCATCACCAAATGTAGACAGTGAGACTGACAAAAGTTAGAAACCAATAATGATCCCGTTGCAACTCACGGGCACTTTTACTAGTCAAGGTTAATAACAGAGGAAGTGCTTGTGTATAAGACAATTTATAAGAGTCAAGCTATACAATAGTTAGCCTTTTATTTATTTATAAATTTTCTTTATTATTGTATGTCTTCGTTCTCTTTTCTATTCCTCCTCGCATACATCTCTATTGGGACCCACTGCTGTCTATGTTTCCGTGTCCAGCTTGGTGTTTGTATGGGAGCCTAGATCTCTTCTCTCTCCTTCATTCTCTCTTCCACGTCAAAAAAAATATTAATTAGCTTGGCTATAAGCCAATTGTTGTACTTGTTCTACTTGTTCTAATTGGCGACTTCCACATTATGAGAGACTAGGACATTCGAGCCATTGGACTCCATCGCGCATCCGACGGGCCTGCTATCCCTCCAGCCCACGAAGCAGCATGCAAAGGCTGTTCTAGCCCAACCAAGCACGGGTAAGGACAAAAAATGCACGATACGAAAAAAAAGACGTGGCTAGCGTCCGAACACTGGCCCGGACGCCCACGCCGCTGCCCCCATCCTGCATCCCGCACTTGGCCGCCCACATATGGCCTACTACGCCCCGCCCGTCAGCACATGGGGCTTGCCCGCGTCAGCGGTGACCGTCTTTGCCTGTGCTTGCTTCTCGCACCTGACATCGAGGCAAGACAACACAAAGATGAGGAGGGAGATTGAAAGGTCCTTGTTTGGTTTTGGTAATTGAGTGACAACTTAGGTGGACTAATATGTGGTTATGTGAGATACACAGGAGATTAGTCCACATGTGATGGTGTCATGAAGAAGCTTATTGCATATGAGACATGACATGGAGTCATGTGACCAAGGTGGAGAAGATCAAGATGAGGCTTGGCTTGATGGACCGGTTGCTAGGGTGAAGGGCAAGTTGTGTGATGGCTTAGCGCCGAAGGACCAAGGCAACGGTGAAGAGCAAGTGAGGTCAAGATCGATGAACCAATACGGTCATGTGATGATATGAAGTGGATCATATCATTTGTTATATGGTTGGTGCATGTGTTGCATCAACGTCGGAGGAGATGGAGTGGAATGCGCAAGGCAAAGGTATAACCTAGGGCATTTCCATTTCACCGGTCATAGGTGTGTAGAGAAGTTTATGACCGGGTTTAGGATAGATGGCCGTACTATCAAGAGGGGCAAACTTGTTTGCATATTGGTCATCTAGTGCCACTCGTGTGATCTAACTATGCATCGTTGCTAGGATCGAGTGGCGTGGCAAGTTGAGTGGTTAATTCCTTCAGTAAAATGTTTTATGAAAATGCTAACACACGTGCACAAGGTGGTGATCACTTGTTGGTGTTGGCACATTTGTGAAGGCGATGAAGTTTGAGCGGTAGAAAGGGTTTGGGTCTCTCTCTCCCTCCCACCGAGCTTGCGAGCGTGGGATTCAGACGTTTTCGAGGAGTTGAAAAGCCTATTTTCTACTACGCCGGAAGTCGGAAAAGAAACAGAGGCGAACAGAGGTCACAGAGGTGACCAAACGCTGCACCGGACGCGGTCATGGTATGACCGGACGCGTTCGGTCAGTACAGCGCAGGCGCGGGTGCTAGGGTTTGTAACCGGCGCGTCTGGTCACTCGCGGGACCGGCGCGTCCGGTCATGCGCCCAGAAGGAACTGAGGTTCGCAGAGGACGATCGGACGCGGGGCGCGTCCGGTCACACATGATCGGACGTGTCCGATCGTTGAAGGAGCTTACTGGACTCTAACCGGACGTGGGCACTGTCGCGTCCGGTCATCGCAAGGAGCGCGTCCGGTCATTTGCGTCGCGGGCGCGTGGGTCAGTGCGATCGGCGCGTCCGGTCGTTCGACAGGCGCGTCCGGTCATCGGGACCGGCGCGTCCGATCGTTATGAGAAGCGTGTCTGGTCATATGGTTTGACCGTTGGCGCAGTGACCGTTGGAGAATCGGACACGGCTGAGCGCGTCCGGTCAGTTATGACCGGCGCGTCCGGTCATCCCGAAAAGAACCCAGTGAAGGGGTAACGGCTCTATTTGACCGTGGGGTTATAAATAGATGCCTTGGCCGGCCTTGGCCGTAAGCTGAGCACACTATAGTCTTTGTGACTTGTGTGGTAGTGCTTGGGAGCCCTCTAACTCACTCATGCTTGATAGTGTTCATCGGATCGAGTGAGAGAGCGATTCTAGTGCGATTGCATCGTGAGGTTGCATCGAGTGGCACTAGGTGATCGTGTTGCAAGCCGGTTGTGCTTGTTACTCTTGGAGGTTGCCACCTCCTAGACAGCTTGGTGGCTTATGGCTTCGTCGAAGCTCGCAAGAAGATTGTGCGAGGCTCCGGAGAAGCTTTGTGAGGGGGATTATGCTCACCCCGCGGGGATCGCGAAGAGCAACTCTAGTTGAGCATGTCATTGAGCTACCACACTTTATGGTGGGTTCTTGCGGTGCCTTTTGAGAGGCTCGGTGTGTGACCGATTAGCCGCCGAACCACGAAGTGTTGGTCGACACAACGGGGACGTAGCTTGGTGGCAACCAAGTGAACCTCGGGAGAAAATCACCGTGTCAACATTGTCTACTCTTCTCGGTGGTTTGCTTTCGTGCAACACAAGCTTGTATTTACTTTCATATATACTTGTGCTTGTGTAGTTGCTCTTGTTCTAGTTGTGCTTGTGTAGCTAGCTAGATATCTTCTTGCTTGTGTAGCTAGAAGTATCCCCTTTGCGTGACTAATTTGGTTTGTGTAACCTTGTTAGTCACATTGCTTAGTTTGTGTAGCTAAGTGTTTTGCGCTCTCCATTTTGGCATTAGTTGCCTTGTTATTGAGCATTGCTAGTGAGCTTAGGCTTTGTGCGCTTTGCTTACTAGAATTGTGTAGGAGCTCTCTCTTGCTTGCAAAGTACTAGTGCATAGGTTTGTGTGACCTTGCTCTAGAATTAAATAGGAGAGCTCTTGCTAAGGAAAGCACCTTAGTTGCTTAATTAAGATCTTTGTGAGGTGCTTGTGAACTTAGTTAGAGGGGTGAAGTCTTGGCTAGACCGATAAGTTTAATTCCGCATTTGTTTTGGTTAGCCAACACGCTTAAGTTTTAGAAAGGACTATTCACCCCCCTCTAGTCCGCCATCTCGACCCTTCAAGTGGTATCGGAGCCGGGTCTCTCATTTGTGGTCTTCACCGACCCGAGAGGATGGCGGCTTATGGGCTAGATGTTGAGTGTCCACACATTTTTGATGGCACACACTTTGCACGGTGGAGAAATTGGATGACATGCAATTTTAAGTTTATTTCTCCTCAATTGTGGTGGATCGTAGATGTGGGTTTTTCCTTTGCAATTGATAAAAAGAATGCAACTCAAGCGCAAAGTAAATGCCTATATCTCGATAGCCAAGCTACTAATGTTTTCTATCGATCTATGGATAGTAGCATACTTTGTGAGATCATGGACCTCAAGTCCGCCCATGAGATTTGGGTGTTTTTAAATGAGAAATACAGGGCGATCTCCAATGATGATGAGCCCAAGGAGGAGGCGCATGAGGATGTTGAGCATGACCACAACAAGGTGGTTGTGGAGGATTGCTCCACCTCACGGTCAAGTGATGACAAAGATGATCATACCACAAGATCACTTGATAAGAAGAATGATAATGCCACAAGTGATGCAAGCAATGATTCTACTTCATGCACACTTGATGGTGAAGATGATGGCTATGAGAGTGGTGCTTCAACAAGCTCTTCAACATCATCACATGGTAACACTAAGATACATGTTGGTGGTTTGTTGTGGATTGTGATGATCCAAATTTAGAGCTTTTATATAAACTCTCAAGAGCCTTGAAAAGGGAAATGGAAAGAGTAAGTAAATTGGAAAATGAAAACTCTTTTCTAAAGACCATATGTGAACAACAAAAGCATCTACTTTATGTTACTACTTGTTCACATGAGGAGCTAAAATTGGCTCATGAGGAACTTAGTGTTGCTCATGATAATTTGGCACAAGAACATGCTTTACTCACTAAGAAGCCTTCTAATGAAGAAACTAAATCTAGTGAGAGCTCATCATTTGGGTCAAATGATCAATCACATATTACTAACCCTTGTGATGTAGGCAAGAAGCATGTATCCACCTCTTGTGATGATTTATTATATATGCCATGTTCTTCACAATTAGATGCTTGTTCTACTTCTATGTCGTGTAAGACTAACCTTTTGAAGGAGAACAATGAGCTCAAAAGTGAAGTGAAGAATTTGAGCAACAACTTGGAGAGGTGCTACAACTCTAAAATCGCCATTGAGCATATCATGACCAATCAAAGAAGATATGGTGATAAGAGTGGTATTGGCTACAACAAGAGCAAGGGCAAGATTATGAAGAAGCAAGATGCAAAAAAGCTATCCCAACTCATGTGCTACCAATGCTATGAAGTGGGACATATTGCCAAGTGTTGCCCTACCAAGAAGTCTCAAGTTGAGCCAAAAGCAAAGCCCCAAGCTAAAGTCAAGATCAATCATGAAGATGTTAGTGACTTGATGATAAAGAAAAAGAAAACAAGAAGAGGTGGTAGAGCAAGGCATCCAATGCAAATCCAAGATGCCAAGATGATGAGCAAGAATCAAATCGAGAAGAAAGTACATGCTCACATCAAGTGCTTCAAGTGTGGAGATATAGGACACTTTACCTCGGGGTGTCCTACCAAGCTTGAGAAGAAGGCTCAAGCAACTCATGAGAGGCTAGGCAATGGGAAGCACAATATGAGTAAGGAAGAAAAGGCTCAAGCAAAGAGAATGTGCTACTTATGCCGGGAAAGGGGACACAATGCTCATTCATGTCCCCTAGGTAACACTTCTAAGCATATTTAAATTGATGATACTAATGTACTTAGAAAGAATGTAAATGGTACCTCTATTGTTGCTATTGCAAAACATCCCGCTATTCATACTAAGGCAATGCCTAAGTATGTTGCACCTAACTTGAGAGGACCCAAACTTGTTTGGGTACCATCAAAGAGTGGATGATTGTTTGTAGGTACCATCGGCATTGGAGGCTTGATTCAATTGGTTTCATTTTGTTCATCATATATTGAGTCAAGTTATGAAGCTCAATGCATATCCAATCCCAATGCCAAGTCAAAATAAGTGAAGTTCAAGTGCTACAACATACAAGTGCAATGTTAAAAATTGTGGTGATTTATTAGATATATTTGATGGCTTGCAAATATTCAAGTTGAAAGCTTGCTATTGGATGATCATGAGCTAACCAAGGTATATCACTTGTTGATCATTTCATTTGGGTGCATATGAGTTGATTGAATTAGATATATATGCAATGTTGCTTGCTATGAGATGATTGAATGGATTAAATACTTAGTAATCAAGTTTGGATTGGTTTGTATTGGATAAATTCATGAGATGACATTTAGTAAGTGGATTGGATGGATATATGTCTTGTGAAAGTATTCAAACAAGTTAGTTTCAAGTTTGATTCATATTTGAAGTATTGCTCAATGTATTGAAATCTGTCCAAAATTAAAAATCTGAGCTAGCAGTGATCTTAGCCATGTTTGAGTGATCAAATCTATTTGAATTGGCTTGAAATTTGATATACATGCTCTAAACTTATGGAAGAAGATGCTGTAGAAATTTCATGAGAAGTGGATAAGAGATGCTTTGGTTTTGGAGTGCATCTTGTCAGCTATAGTGCAGCAGTTTTCAGCATGTAGCAGTGGTGGAAGATTTGAAATCTGGTAGCAATCTAGATGTCAAATGAATCTCAAATTTTTACAGCTGCTAGATGACTTAGTGAATCACATCTCCACCAAATTTTATGGCATTTGTATCTGTACATTGGGAGATATGGATTATTCTTTGAAGGGTACAGAATCTGCCAGAAAAGTGACAATCATTGGATTAATCTAGAGTCACTTTGATTGAAAGGTCCTCAAGTTGGAAACATGTTTATAAGTGGTTGAGGAACCTAAGTTTGGTTTTGGATTGATCTAGAAGTATAAAGAGCAATGAGTACAAGAACATTTGATTGTGGAATGTATTTGGTGTACATGTTCAATACTCAAATTTAAAGATCAAGATCAAACTTAAGATAAAGATGAAGTTTAAGTTCTAGTGATGGTTAGAGATCATTTGGTAGAAAGAAAAAGACTTAAACAAGTAGAAAGAGTTGGACTCAAATGTAGATTCAAGGATTATTCATCAAGATTGAGTTCATCATTTGGATCAATCAAATTATATCATTTCAAGTAAGTATCAAGAGTGGTTCTTTGGAGAAAGGTCACTTCTCCCTAGTGAGGGGCTTGCCGCCGTGTGTAGGTGAAACCAAGTTTGGGACTTGGAAGGCTAACATGGAAGTGGTGATCCGAGGAACTTGTGATGCTTAGTTGAAGCAATCAAAAGGGTTGATCAAGAAAAGCAAGCAACACCCAAAAGAGAGCTAGTCATATATTTCAAGTGGTATTCTAAGTAGTTCTCTCATGCAAGCATTGATCAAAAAGATGAAGCAAGCCAACCACAACTCAAGAGATAGTGCACTTGATCATAAGTTGTTTTCATTTCATATGGGTGAAGAATGGATTTATCTATGATGATTGGTCTTCACCAAGCTTATAAATTGGACTTCACATTGCTATTGGAGTAATAAATTGGAATCTATATGACTATCCTCTACTTCAACATAGCAAAGGTATCATTGAAATGTGCATGATCATCTCGATTCCGGCCGTCGAGGTCAGAGCTGGTGGCGAGCGGCGGTGCACGAGAACCGCAAGCCCAACGCGCGTGGGAGAGAGCGGACCAAAAAGTAGAGGTGGGCGCACATAACGGGCAGAAGAGAGGAGCGAGCGGCGCAGGCTAGGCACGCGTGACGGCAGCACCAGCACCAGCAGAGATGGTGCGCTGTAGAAGGCCATGACAGGGTGGAAGCATGGTGGAGAGCGACGAAGGAGAGCGGTCACGCTCGGATGTGATGGAGAGGAAGGATATTAGCTAGCCAGGCGCGGTGGAGAGAGCCATGGTGGAGCATGCTAAAAGGTCTTAAATGGCTAGAGGGAGTGAATAGCCTATAAAATTCTCTACAAATACACTAGAGCAAGTGGTTAGTAACCTAAATGGTGAAATGCAATTTTGCTCTAACTCTATAAGGGTTGCAAGCCACCTACACCAACAATTCTAGGTCTTTATAATCTCTAGGTTCACACAAAGGCTATGTCTCTATTCTCTAAGCTAGTAAGCTCTCAAAGACTAACTAAAGAGCCTCATTAATCAAACTAACAAGCTCTCAAAACTAACTACACTAAAGAGCTTGACTAGGCAAGAATGTAAATAATGTAAATACAAGAGAGTGAGTGAATTGGTTATACCGCCGTGGCATGAGAGATGAACCAATCAATGAACACCAAATCAATCACCGGGAGAAATCCAATCACAATTAGACACAAGATTTTTCTCCCGGGGTTCACGTGCTTGTCGGCATGCTAGTCCCCGTTATGTCGACCAACACTTGGTGGTTCGGTGGCTAATAGGTGTTTTACAAACCTAGTTCAACACTTGGGTGCCGCAAGAACCTACCCACGAGTGAGGTAACTCAATGACACGAGCAATCCACTAGAGTTACCTTTTGGCTTTTCACCAGAGAAGGTACAAAACCCCTCATAATCACCGAGAGATGGTCACGAACAGTCACCAACTCACGCCAATGCTCCTCCGCTACTCCAAGCCATCTAGGTGGCGGCAACCACCAAGAGAAACAAGAAATCCACAGCCAATCTTGCTCTTCTTTTATAAGTTAGAGCTTGATCACCATTATCTCATGTCCATCTTCATCTCCATGGACCTCTCACTTGCTCCATCACTTGGTATGTGCCAATCTTGCTCAAATCAACACTAATGACAAAGGTTAGTACTTAGGTTTCATCAATTATCCAAAACTAAACTAGGACTTTCACACGCCACGGGACCACAGCAGCGCGGTGACTAGCCGTGATGTAGCATGCCGTGACGGTGTGGTCGTGCTACAAGAGCGCGGGCACAGCGAGGAAGCCTAAGGAAGAGAAAGCGAGTATTCCGTATTTTTTTAGCAACACTGAAAGTCCTATGTTTGGTGTTGGTAATTAGTGACAATGCCTAAGTACTAATCCTATGCCTAAGTTGTATGTAGCATATGATGATTAGTACATTCCAAGGTTGGTGGCAAGATGGACATGGTGATCATGATGGCCACACATGGATTTGGACGCAACCCTACGTGACCAAGGCAAAGGTATGTGCTTAAGGGTTGTGTTTTAGTAACCAAGACACCTAGTGGGTGTAGTTACATTATAGGATAGATAGCCGTACTATAAAGAGGGGAATGACGTGGCTATTGAACTTCTAAGTGCCTCTAGGTGTGCATCTCATAATCATATGCATTTGGATAGAACTAATAACGCCTCGAAAAATGATTGTAAAATGCTAACACACTCGCACATGACGTGATCACTTGGTGGTGTTAGCACATTTGCGATGGCATTGGAGTTTGAGCGGTAGAGAGGGTTTGGGGTCCTCTCTCCCTCCCACCGAGCTTGCGAGGCAGGATTCAGGCGTTTTTGAGGAATTGAAACACCTATTTTCCTTTACGCAATGTCGAGATTTGGAGGCGTTGTCACATGGTGTTTCACGAGCTAAAACACGTGCTAAAGTGACACACATACTTAGTCTAGCTCATATGTGAAGGGGTGAATCAAACGGAGGCGAACGGAGGTCACAATGGTGACCGGATGCTGGACCGGACGCGGTCTCTGTGTGACCGGACGCGTTCGGTCAGTGCTCAGCGTGTGTCCGTGTTTCGGATCTTTGATCGGACATGGTGGCGCGTCCGGTCAGGGTCGACCGGACGCGTCCGATCGTTGTGGGAGCTTATTGGACTCCAACCGGACGCTGGCACTATGGCGTCCGGTGTGACTGGCGTGCGCGTCCGGTCGCTGCTTCGCTGGAGCGTTGCTCAGCTTGACCAAAACGTTCGGTCGCTGCTTCGCTGGCGCCTTTTGAGAGGCTCGGTGTGTGACCGATTAGCCACCGAACCACGTGATGAAGAGGGACACAACGGGGACTAGCGTGCCGGCAAGCACGTGAACCTCGGGATAAATCTTGTGTCATCACTGTTTTTATTGTGACTAATCGATCCCGGTGGTTGTGTATTGTGGAATTCGTCTCTTGATCATATTGATTGATTGGCTCAATACTTTGCCCCTCGGTGATACCCTCTTAACTCTCTCTTGTATTAATTTCTTAAGTTACCTTGCTAGCTTGTTAGTGTAGCTAGTTAGCTTTAGTTGTAGCTAAGTTGTGCGGTTTGACTTGTGCGGTTGAGTGCAAATATACTAGAATTGTAAATTGGATAGGTGGCTTGCAAACACCCCGTAGGCTAAGCAAAACTCGCATCTCGCTATTTGTTATATTGATAAACTTGTTTAGCTTGTCTTTGTAGAAATTTTTAAAAGGCTATTCACCCCCCTCTAGCCATCAAGACCTTTCAAGTGGTATCGGAGCCGTGGTCACCGTTTGTAAGGCTTAACAACCTCAGTGTAAGATGGCTCAAGTTGTGTTCAACCATGTCGGAGGCAAGCCTCCATTCTTTGATGGTGTCTCATCTTTTGATCATTGGAAAAGAAAGATAAATCAATATCTTGGCTCTATTAATGAGAAGGTTTGGTAGGTGACACATCATGATTATGCTATCATTGATCCCGATAACCTCACCAACAATGACCGCATCAACAACCAATGCAACACTATGGCTCTCAACACTCTATACAATGGGATTGATGCAAAGGTCTTTGAGCAAATCAAGGATCTTGGGATGGCAAGTGAAGTGTGGACAAGATTAGAGAAAACATATGAGGGCACTTCAACGGTAAAGAGTGTCAAGCTCTATATGCTCAAGGATAAGTTTGCAAGCTTCAAGATGAAGGATGATGAGTCCATACCGGAGATGTTCTATAGGCTACAAGTTATTATCAATGATCTCAAGAGCCTAGGAGAAGATGTCAAGGACAAGGACTTTTCACATAAGTTCTTAATGAACTTACCTAAGAAGTTTGCTATCTTGAGGAAGATAATCTAAAGAGAGGATTTGGACAAGGTGACTCATAACCAAGTGCTTGGAGATGTCATGACCGATGCTCAATATGATGATGATAAAGATGAAGATGAGAAGAAGGAGATCAAGGTCAAGCAAGAGAAGCCCATTGCATTCAAGGCTTCATCTTCTAAGGGCAAGAGCAAGGTGGAGAGCGATGATGATGATCCATTCGATGATGAGACCATGGCCCTCCTTGTGCACAAGATGGGAAGATTCATGAAGAAGAAAGGATATAGGGCAAGGAAGAGGAGAGACACTATGAAGGCAAAGATCCTTTGCTACAATTGCAATAGCCCTGATCACATAGTGGTGGATTGCCCCTATGAAGATAAGAGATTTTATAATGGGGACTTGAAGCTCAAGAAGAACAAGAAGGATAAGAAAGAGAAGAAGAAGAAAGCAAAGAAGAGCTTTATATTCAATAAGAAGAAGAAGGGTGGTAGTTATGTAGTCACTTGGGATAGTGACAACTCCGATAGTGATGATGATGCAAGCTCTAGTGATGATGAAAGGACCACTCGGCGAGCCATTGCAAGCGTCGTCCTCTCCAATAAGCCATCCATCTTCGACACTACATCGACATGCCTTATGGCCAAGCCTACCAAGGTAAAATATGATGATAGTGATGATGATTCATGTGCTAGTGATGGTTGTAGGAGTGATGATGAGGAGGAGGACTACTCCAAGGATGATCTATTGGGCATAATAGATCAAATGAGCAAAGGCTACAAGAGGACCACCTAGAGATGCAAAATCTTGTAGCAAGAGCTCATTGCCAAGAGCAATGAAAATGATGTCTTGATAGAGGAGCTTGTTGCTCTCAAAAAGAGTAAGGAGTGCAAAGGAATTGAACAAGAGCTCAAAGCTCTTAGGAAATCCTTTGATGAACTAGAGGCCTCTCGTGAGTGTCTAAAGGAAGACCACGAGGATCTTGAAATTGCTCACACTAGGCTTAAGGAATTCCACTCCACTCTACTTGAGCTCATCAAGGAAAAAGACCTCAAGTTGGAGAAGTTCATGTAGGAATCTAAGGAGGAGCAAGTGATTGTCACTTGTGATATTGGACTAACATATGATATTATTGATGATTCTTTATTTGTTGGTCCTACTAATGCTTCATGTGGCTCATCATCATCCACCACAACCAACTCTATCTCTACTACTAGTGATTCATCACTTGTGGTTGAGAATGAGACTCTCAAGAGAGAGGTGGATGATCTCACACGCGCATTAGGCAATGCCTATGGTGGGGATGCCCGCTTACTAAAATGCTTGGGTAGCCAAAGGTTCTCTCTTAACAAAGAGGGTTTGGGCTATATTCCTAAGAAGGGAAAAGCGGCCTTTGTAACTCACAAGCCTAGCTTTGTGAAGAGCAATGGTCGGTTTTGCAATAGATGCAAACAAGTTAGGCATCTAGAGCATAATTGCAACAAAATAAACAAGAACAAGAAAAATGCTAATGTACCTTATATTCCTTTTGATTCTTGTTATGTGCTTACCAAGGGTGAGAAAGGTGTACATGCTAAGTTTGTTGGTACACCAATTGTAGGTCCAAAGAAGAAGGCCATTTGGGTACTAAAGAGCTTAGTGACTAACCTCCAAGGACCCAAGCAAGTATGGGTACCTAAAAGACATTAATTTATTTTGTAGGTAAATTACAAGGTCGGAGGAAGGCATTGGGTGCTTGATAGTAGGTGCTCTCAACATATGACCGGTGATTCAAGAATGTTCAACTCTCTCAAATCAAATGATGGTGGCATTGATAGTATCACATTTGGTGACAATAGCAAGGGTGATGTGAAGGCTCTTGAAAGGATTGCAATCTCAAATGATCATAGCATTTCCAATATGCTCTTAGTTGAAAAGTTGAACTTCAATCTTCTCTCGGTTGCTCAATTGTGTGATCTTGGTTTCAAGTACATATTTGGTGTTGATGATGTGGAGATAGTTAGTGTTGATGGCTCCAATTTGATCTTCAAGGGCTTTAGATATTAGAATATATACTTGGTTGATTTCAATGCTAGTGACACTGAACTTTCAACATGCTTGCTCACCAAATCAAATACGGGTTGGTTATGGCATAGAAGACTTGGTCATGTTGGCATGAAGCAATTGAACAAGTTAGTGAAGCATGCCTTAGTTAGAGGCTTGAAGGATGTCACATTTAAGAAGGATAAGCTATATAGTGCATGTCAAGCCGAAAAGCAAGTGGGCAATACTCATCTGTTAAAGAGCATTATGAGTACTTCCAAGGCATTTGAGTTGTTGCACATGGATCTATTTGGGCCAACTACATACATAAGCATTGGTGGCAACAAGTATGATTTTGTGATTGTGGATGATTTCACTAGATACACATGGGTATTCTTTCTTGTGGACAAGAGTAATGTATTTGATACATTCAAGAAGTTCATCAAGAGAGTGCAAAATGAGTTTGAGATCACAATCAAGAAAGTAAGAAGTGACAATGGAAGTGAGTTTAGAAACACAAGAGTTGATGAGCTATGTGATGAACTTGGAATCAAGCATCAATTCTTGCCCAAGTATACACCTCAATCTAATGGCCTAGTTGAGAGGAAGAATAGAACATTAATTCATATGGTAAGATCAATGTTGAATGAGTATAATGTGAGTCATTCATTTTGGGCCGAAGCAATCAACACGACTTGTTTCTATAGCAATCGTCTCTATTACCACAAGCTCTTAGAGAAAACACCATATGAGATCTTGAATGGAAGAAAGCCCAACATTGCATACTTTCAGGTATTTGGTTGCAAATCTTGAAGAAGGGCACTAGATTGAGCAAGTTTGAGAAGAAATGTGATGAAGGATTCTTACTTGGTTACTCCACTACTAGCAAAGCTTATAGAGTTTGGAATTTGGCTAGTGGTTTACTTGAGGAAATTCATGATGTTGAGTTTGATGAAACAAATGGCTCTCAAGATGAAGAAGATAACTTGGATGATGTGAGAGGAACTCAATTGACTAATGCTATGAAAGAAATGGATATTGGTGATATTAAACCAAAGCAAGTGATTGATGTGGATGACTATAAAGATCAAGTGCTCCAAAGTCCAATTACACAAGCTAGTGGTTCTCTAATGCAAAATCAAGCTAGTACATCATCTCAAGTTCAACAAGATCAGCAAGTGGCTAGTTCATCATCTCCAACTCATGATCAACATCAACATCCAAGCAATCAAGTCCAAATGCTTTAACCAACTAACATTGCAAGAGACCATCCATTGAATTTCATCATTGGTGACATACAAAGGGGAGTTCAATCTAGATCAAGATTGGCATCATTTTGTGCTCACTCTTCTTTTGTGTCAATGGAAGAACCCAAAGACATTGATAAAGCATTGAGAGATTCGGATTGGGTAAATGCAATGCATGAAGAGCTCAACAACTTCAAAAGAAATGAAGTATGAGAACTAGTTGAGAGGCCTATGGATCACAATATCATTGGAACAAGATGGGTTTTTCGCAACAAGCAAGATCAAGATGGAATAGTAGGAAGAAACAAAGCAAGACTAGTGGCTTAAGATTACATACAAATAGAGGGTCTTGACTTTGGTGAAACTTATGCCCCGGTTGCAAGATTGGAAGCAATTAGGATCTTACTTGCCTATGCTTGTGCTCACAATATCAAGCTATATCAAATGGATGTGAAGAGTGCATTTCTCAATGGGTACATTCAAGAAGAGGTGTATGTGGAGCAACCTCCCAGTTTTGAAGATGACAAGAAACCCAATCATGTCTATAAATTGAGAAAAGCTTTGTATGGATTGAAGCAAGCACCTAGAGCATGTTATGAAAGATTGAGGGACTTCTTGCTATCCAAAGGATTTGTCATGGGCAAAGTGGATACTACTCTCTTCACCAAGAAGATAGGCAAGGACTTGTTTGTGTTGCAAATATATGTTGATGATATCATATTCGGTTCAACCAATCAAGATTATTGTGATGAGTTTGGAAAAATGATGGCAAAGGAATTTGAAATATCAATGATTGGTGAACTTAGTTTCTTTCTTGGACTTCAAATCAAACAAATGAAAGAAGGTATATTTGTGAGCCAAACCAAATACATAAAGGATATGCTAAAGAAGTTTGGTATGGAAGATGCAAAAGGAATCACTACTCCAATGAGCACTAGTGGAAGCTTGGATAGCGACAAGAGTGGCAACATGGTGGATCAAAAGCTTTATAGATCAATGACCGGTAGTCTACTCTATGTGACGACATCAAGGCCCGATGTGATGTTTAATGTATGCACGTGTGTAAGATTTTAAGCCTCACCAAGAGAAAGTCATTTGAAGGCAACAAAAAGAATATTGAGGTATTTGAAGCATACACAAGATGTTGGATTGTGGTATCCCAAAGGTGCAAACTTTGAGCTATTTGGATATTCGGATTCTGACTATGCCGGTGATAAAGTGGAGAGAAAGAGCACCTCCGGGACTTGTCAATTGTTGGGAGGATCACTTGTCTCATGGTCATCCAAGAAGCAAAATAGTATTGCACTATCTACCGCCGAGGCCGAATACATCACCACGGGTAGTTATTGTGCACAAATCTTATGGATGAAGGCATTATTGAAGGATTTTAGAATTAATTTCAAGAATGTGCCACTGCTATGTGACAACGAAAGTGCCGTGAAGCTAACCAACAATCCGGTTCAACATCAAAGAACAAAGCATATTGATGTTCGCCATCACTTCATTAGAGATCATCAACAAAAGGGTGACATTGCAATTGAGAATGTAGGCACCGAAGATCAATTAGCCGATCTATTCACCAAGCCACTTGATGAGAAGAGATTTCACAAGTTAAAGAATGAGTTGAACATACTTGACTTCTCCAACATGAGTTGATGCACCTCCATGATATGACATGCCTCTCCTTCGAGCCCCAAGGTACAATTGGTTGACATGTCATACATTCTGTACTAAGGACATGTTTAGTACATCTAGTCATGATTTCTTATGTTCTAGGCTCATTCATGAAAATCAAGTGATTTTGAAGTTTATATGGTGCCACTATTGTTTCCATGACTTGTATGATCTAGTGGTAGCATATAACTTGTTTGAGAGCTTGTGATCCTAAGTGTTTGATCTAGATAACTTGTCTAAATATTTGCTTTAATATGGTGCATGATAACCCTTCTAGTGAGGTGTGAAGAAGCTTGCCCTTGGATCAAACCGAAGCATTTTATTTATGCAAGCAATCTAGGTTGAATCACAAACTTGACCCTCACCCCATCATTCAACGTGATAATCTATCTAAAATTTGCTCATTGTGGTCATTGGTGCCAAAGGGGGAGAAAATGTTGTTCACAAAGATTCTAAAAGGGGAGAAAACCTAAAAGGGAGAATTGATAAAAGAAGGGGATCAACTAAAATTTTGATCACACAAGTAGGGGGAGCAAGCTCTTAAACATGAATGTTGCATTTCCATGTGCACTTCATATGTATGATGCATAGTTATGCATTTCTTTTTCTCCGATACATTGCTTGTGTGGTGACTTGCTAGTATAATTTGAATGGTATATTGAGGTACTAGCATGAATAGGAAGTAGTTAGATTTTTCTTGCTTCATGTTTTTCAAAGTGGTACTAGAGTCTTGCTTATAATGTTAATCTCATGAGGTTTCTAGTTATGTTTGTGTTTTTCCAAGTGGTATCTAACTACACAAGGTGCTAAGATGGTGTTTATCGCTACTCCGATGGTATCATGCTTCAAAGGTCTATAATCTAAAACACTTAGCACCTATTGATAGTCAATGCCCCTATTTTTTCATATCTAAACATGTATGCTTCCTAAATCCAAACATATAGCATACATGTAGGGGGAGCCATTGCTATCAATTTGAATTCATGATCACTTGTCCGTAATTCTTACACATGGTAATATACTTGGACAATGTGACATGAGTTCAATTAAAATTCTATCATAATATCTTTGTGAAAGGTTTGTCACCAATTACCAATAAGGGGGAGATTGAAAGTCCTATGTTTGGTGTTGGTAATTAGTGACAATGTCTAAGTACTAATCATATGCCTAAGTTGTATGTAGCATATGAGGATTAGTACATTCCAAGGTTGGTGGCAAGATGGACATGGTGATCATGATGGCCACACTTGGATTTGGACGCAACTCTACGTGATCAAGGCAAAGGTATATGCTTAAGGGTTGTATTTTAGTAACCAAGACACCTAGTGGGTGTGGTTACATTATAGGATAGATAGCCGTACTATAAAGAAGGGAATGACGCGGCTATTGAACTCCTAAGTGCCTCTAGGTGTGCATCTCATAATCATATGCATTTGGATATAACTAATAACACCTAGAAAAATGATTGTGAAAATGCTAACACACTCGCACATGACGTGATCACTTGGTGGTGTTAGCACATTTGCGATGGCGTTGGAGTTTTAGTGGTAGAGAGGGTTTGGGGTCCTCTCTCCCTCCCATCGAGCTTGTGAGGCGGGATTCAGGCGTTTTTTGAGGAATTGAAACACCTATTTTCCTTTACGCCAATGTCGAGATTTGGAGGCGTTGTCACATGGTGTTTCACGAGCTAAAACATGTGCTAAAGTGACACACATACTTAGTCTAGCTCATATGTGAAAGGGTGAATCAAACGGAGGCGAACGGAGGTCACAGTGGTGACCGGACGTTGGACCGGACGCGGTCTCTGTGTGACCGGACGCGTCCGGTCAGTGCTCAGCGTGTGTCCGTGTTTCGGTTCTTTGATTGGACGCGGTGGCGCGTCCGGTCACGGTCGACCGGACACGTCCGGTCGTTGTGGGAGCTTACTGGACTCCAACTGGACGCTGGCACTGTGGCGTCCGGTGCGACTAGTGTGCGCGTCCGGTCGCTGCTTCGCTGGAGCGTTGCTCGGCTTGACCAGCGTGTCCGGTTAGTTACGGGACCAGCGTGTCTGGTCGAGCGTCGCGCGTCCGGTCAATTTCAACCAGCGCGTCCGGTCGTGCTTCGTGCTTGGGTGGTGTACGCACCTGCGCGTCCGGTCAGTCTGACCAGCGCGTTCGGTCAACGCGACTGCAACGTTTTCAAGTGCCTAACGGCTCTATTCGAAGGGGTACATCTATAAATACTCGTTGGCCGGCTCAAGGCTCCATCTCTTGCATTCTTTGACATACTTGTGAGCACTTTGAGCTAAGCAACTCTCCTCCCACTCATCTCTCTTGCTTCTTTGCATATTCGAAGTGAGATTGAGTGATCCAAGTGCATTTGCATTGTGAGATTGCATCTAGTTGGCACTTGGTGGTTGATTTGCTGCGGGATTCTTGTTTTCTCTTGGTGGTTGCCGCCACCTAGATGGCTTAGAGCAGCTTGGAGGCGTTGGCAAGAGTTGGTGATTGTTCTTGGCCACCTCCGGTGATTGTGAGGGGTTTGTGCCTACCTCGGCGAAGCGCCAAAGGCAACGTTAGTGGATTGCTCGTGTCATTTGCAACCTTTTGCCATTTGGTAGGTTCTTGTGGCGCCATTTGAGAGGCTCGGTGTGTGACCGATTAGCCACCGAACCATGTGGTGAAGAGGGACACAACGGGGACTAGCGTGCCGGCAAGCACGTGAACCTCGGGATAAATCTTGTGTCATCACTTTCTTATTGTGACTAATCGATCCCGGTGGTTGTGTATTGTGAAATTCGTCTCTTGATCATATTGATTGGTTGGCTCAATACTTCGCCCCTCGGTGATACCCTCTTAACTCTCTCTGGTATTAATTTCTTAAGTTACCTTGCTAGCTTGTTAGTGTAGCTAGTTAGCTTTAGTTGTAGCTAAATTGTGCGGTTTGACTTGTGCGGTTGAGTGCAAATATACTAGAATTGTGAATTGAATAGGTGGCTTGCAAACACCCCGTAGGCTAAGCAAAACTCGCACCTCGCTATTTGTTATATTAATAAACTTGTTTAGCTTATCTTTGTATAAATTTTTAAAAGACTATTCACCCTCCTCTAGCCATCAAAACCTTTCAAACACGGTGTGAGCCTGCTGGGCCGTTCGGCCAGCGTCGCAGCCCACCAAAGGCGGCGTCCGACTTGACCCTAGTACTATGGAAAAAAACACACGAGTGGGACTGCAGGGACGCGTACACGTGACACGACCATGAAAAAGAAGGCGCAATGTGAACTGCATAGATGGCGTGTGGGGGGTATCGGGTTATTCCGTTGTGAGAGGGGAGGATTCGCTGGATTACTCAGGCGGAGAGACGACCTTCTTAATCTTGTAAGTATCCTTTAAAAATTGACTTTTGTCCTGCCGTATTTTGCATGAATGGCACCTGCAATTAATCAAACTTTCCTCATGAGATTGCTTTGAACATAGATCAGGCTTTCTCTTTTCTCATGAAAAAAAAACAACCGACTAGAATTGTATTATGTTCTATGAAGATGGAAGAAGAGGCTAATAAAAAAGGCCTAACCAAGTGCGTTGTCGTCCTAACAAGTGAGCAATACAACCCCTTTGTACTACTTGATTTGACATCAAACAGACTTTGTTTCAATCCTATGTACTGTAATCATGTACAGCTACTCTCTACAGTTGCATAAGTCCTGTACTCATGTTATGTTTTCTGTTCTAGAGAAATGCAACCTGGTTTGGTATCTCATGTTGGCATTGAATTTGAAAATTCAAATGAAGCTTGGGCGTTTTGGCTTAGCTATGGTGGACAAAAGGCTTTGATGTCACGAAAAGGTATACAAACAAAAGACCATCCGATGGTAAGATTACATCATGCAGATTTGTTTGTGTAAATGAGGGTCATCAATTGCAAGACAAAAGAGATCGTTTGGTTCTTTAAGCATTTTGAAAGGGTGGTGCAAGGAAAAAGAACAATGAACAAGTTACCTAAAATGGGTATGACGAGATCACCGTCTATATTGTTGTAGGTAAACCTGGGCATTTTACAAGTCAGGCCAAAAAAACTCGGTTATTTTGGGCCAAAATAATCTTGCCCATGACCGGCCCATGATCATTCGAGTTGGGCCTATTTTTTGTGCCGGGCTCGTGTCCTTCAAATAATTTTTCTTTTTCCAGAACAGACTTGAAGTTCTGCCCATGCTCTGATTTTGGGACTTCGCAGGATGCCAAGATGAAAAATCATTACGAGTATGTTCGGTTACTGGGAACCATGGCCTGGAACTAATCTAGGCAAGATTGCTTCTCTAATTTGTATATGCTTCCTAGTCGGAATGGTTCCTGGCTCTGTTTTAGGCCAAATGAACGAACCCTAACCGGTAATGTTGCTAGGTTTTTTATGCAAATATTAATCTGACTTGCAAATCACTAACCGGTAACTTTGTTTTCTGATGCCAGTAAATTATTAATTTTTGGTACAGTTGCTAACTCTATTGCTAGTTCATTTTGCAGCTGTACGATGGATATTAGTAACATAGTAGTAACATAGAGAGCAATACTATATAGCAAAGATAAAGATCAACCGCGCGGATTACGGATTAACAAGAAGAGAGTTGGAACTGAACCAGAAGCATAATTCGCGAGAAGACCGTTGTGTCTGAAGCAAATTCACATGCGCAGGGCCTGAACAAGACAATTCACATGCGCAGAGCTTGCTCGAGATCCAAGGTGGCAAAACACGCTGTGATCCTGACGCACGCATCCTCTCCGACCCCGAAAAAAAAAGGAAAAAGCCCACGGCGACGAGTCGACGACCGATCGAGCTAGGTGCTGGTATACTGCAGGGACGCCTTGCACCTGAGCACGAAGCCGAGGAGCAGCAGCATGGCCAGGAGGCCGCCGGAGGACCCCCACACGCGGTGGATCCAGTAGGGGTCGAACCTGACGACGCGCCGGTCCATGAAGCAGGTGACGTTGATGGCCAGGATGAGCAGGACGAGCACCGCTGGCAGCCACAGCGCCGACGGGCCGCCTTCGTCGTCGTCCTCCTCCTCGCGCTCCGCCGCGGGCCGCCGGTCGATGTACAGCGGGGACAGCACGGCCAGGACCGCCAGGACGAAGCACACCAGCTTCTCCGTGGAAGAGGACCTCCCCATGGCGACGCGACGACGAGGACGACGTGCACCGTGCACGGCCTCTCTCGCGCTCTGCTCTGTCAGAGTCTGGTGCCTATGTAGCTGTGCTTGTTGAGAATGAGAATAATGTTTCTTTATGCTAGCTATAGGACTAGGAGTAGATCTGTAGATGGTTGGCGGCTGGCTGATGAAGATGAAGATGAACCAACCAATCTTTAGACGCAAGGAGAGAACCTTTCGTTATATCTATCTATCACCAATCCGGCCGCATGGCTTTTGACTACTAGCTAATTGATTCCTATATATCATGCATGCAATGCAAAGGAACATATTCAGATTGTCTTGCATGATCTATTTATGTATCCACGGACTATTGGTGGTGGGAGTTGGACTGTGACGTAAAGGAGATTCTTCAGAGCTAGTGAGCTTGGAATCAGATGCCCAGAGGCAAGTAGTGGTTCAAGTGCTCAACAAATAGTGCAGCCTCGGGCCTTAGCTAGGAAGGGAGGTCGAATCAGACGGTTCTGATCGTCTATCTTGCTGGAAAGGATCGGAAAAGTAGCGCCAGCTATAGCTCTATGATTGCGTGATCGTATTCAGCTTTATTTTCTGGAAGATGCAAAGTATAGTAGCAATTCGACGTCATAGGTCCGATCTGCAAGATTATATTAGTTCACCGGATTTGGGATATATAATATAATCCGTACGGGGTACGGCCCGTCCTATCAGGCTGCTTACTTATGTCTCGATTGGATGCATGTATATCTACTTTAATTTATATGTGTTGGAGTGGATTAAAATAAAAATTAGTTTAATTTTATACTAATCCACTTCAACACACGTGGATTAAAATAAATACATATCCGTCAAACAACTCCTTACGCGTAAGTGGTAGGGAACAAAGGGTGTCCGCGTGTTCAGTGGCAGAGACAGACAGGAGCATCACTTTGATCTGCTCATTTTGCTGCTGTTTATTCGGGGATCGAGTAAACAAAAAACAAGCGTGAGCCCTAAGGTTGGCATCCAATGCGATTGACGACGAGTTGATTTATTTCGTCTGAAATCATGAAATGGGAAGCCAAGCAGCTGGTCAGCAAAGTAAGCCTGGCCGCCTGGGATGAATAGTTCCTCAAAAAGAAGCGGGATAAATAAGGTGTATCTCAAAAGGGTCCTACTGCATACTAGCTTAGCAGTTAGCATGTATGTCACAGGAGGTGCTTAACTGAAAGCACAAGGTAGGCGCAAGTTGACAAGTGTGATTATGTGATCAAAGTCCAGAAGTATGTACGCGGGCACGCGACTGCCCTGCCAAAAAAAAAAGGCTGATTCCCAACGTCACGCAGGCTGCTAACGTGGCAACAAAGGAAGACCACCAATCGGATTTGTCCACAAACCCATAATTGGGCTTTTTTTTGTGGGTTCACAAATAAACCTGTTTGTATTCCTCTTGCCAATTTTTTATAAACTTTCTTGCCAAAATTTTGATAAGGCGAAAGCATTTACTTTGCTAACCAATACATCGGCGATATTCACTCCTTGCTACTTACATGTTACAACTTTGTATTAATTTGGTCTTTTCCTTCGCTGCCATAAAATTGATTCTAGAAGACAGACACTAATTAATAGAGCTGAACACATCTAAAGACCGTCTCCGGAAATGGTCAGACGGCCTCTAGGCAAATGCCCACCTCTGAAAATCATTTATACAGAGGAAAACATCTAGAATGGTTGCCTATGTTAATCATCGATTTACAAAGGCGTTCGTCTTAGATGTTTGATACCTATCTTTATAAATCGATTTTTAGAGCAGACATCTTTGGCCATCTCTGAAAATCGCTATTAACAGAGATGATCATCCTAAGCATCCGTATCTAAAAGTTGATTAACAAAGGCGGGCATCTTAAGATGCCTGTCTCTAGAAATAGTTGCATCTAATTCCATGTGAACTCAGATGAAGATGAACTTTTATATCAATTTGTAGCTCTTGACACGATCTAAAACTTTGTAATTGAGAAGTTTTTATTAAAACTATTTAGAGTCCAAAAATGTTATTTTAACTTCTCAGATTTTAAAATGTGAAATCTAAATTTTACAAACGTTGTCATGGTATATACCAAAGTTGTAGATATCAATACAATCTTCAACTTTGTAGTTGAAACATTTTTTAATTTGAGGTTGTTTATGTAACACCCTGGTGTTACGCAAGCATTTAAGCATTGCAAATCATGCATATTATGCATCATCAAGCATCATAATCATACATGCTCAATCATGTAAAAATAAAACATTGAAACAATACTTTGAAACACCCATGTTACATTTGTTTGTCTAATTATTCTATGCCATAGTCTTGCTTGTATTAATGTTAAAACATGCTTGTTTGCTTGGGTAATTAGTTTAGAAATGTTTAGCATGATTTTGGAGCAAGGTTTGTGTTAAAGATTTTCCCAAATTTTGCTTTTAAAAATATTATTGAAAATGGTCAAAAATACCTTTTATTTAGCTTTTAACTTCCAATTCAAAATCTATTTGGATTTTTGAATTGGTCCTTTAAGCAAAGTTGTAGAGAATTAAATTCTAAGCAACTTTCATTTTTGGGCCATTTCCAGAAAATGCCATTTTCTTGCTCAAAAAATTGATTTAAATTTGATGTTTTTTGAAAATCTTGAAAAAGAATTGAAAATAAAAATGAAAAACTTGTTTTCACTTCAGTAGGCCGGCGCCTCACTTTCGGCCCGCAGCCGCAAGCCAGCCGGCCCAGCTCGCGCCCGCGCGCGCCCGCAGGTCTAGTGGACCAGGCCCACGCCGCGCCGCGCTCCCCCGCCGCGCGCGTTGTCCAACCGGGGCGCACCGTCGCCTGCCCGCCTCGCCGCGTGGCGCCCGCGCACCGGCGGGCGTGGGCGGTGTCCGCGTTCTGACCGGCCGCGCTCCGACCGGCAGCGCCTTCAAAGCGCGGTCCGAGCGCCCGTCCGCTCCATCCCTCTCCCTTCGCTCGCCTGCCTCCTCTTCTCCGTTCGAAACAACCGAGCGAGAGCTCGTCGCCACCGTGCGCCGCCCGCCGGCATCGTGCCCCGCCGACGAGCCCCCATTTTTCTAATTCCTCCCGGCATCAACTCCGCCTCGCCTCCCTCCATCCGGTGCTCGCGCAAACTCCGCCGCTCAGGCTAAGGTAAAGCCCAATCGGGCATTTCCTTCCGCGGTGGCGCCATGGCCGCCCCGCTCGACTCACCCCGGCAGCCGCCTCCCCGCCCTTCTTTTCTCCCCTTCAATGGCGCTCTGTGCTCGCCTTGGAGTCGCGGTACTGCGGCGCGTCTCATCCAGCCTCGCCGTGGTCGGCAACGACCACCGTGCTGACCGCAGCCGCCGCTGCACGCCATCGTCGCCGGCGTGTGTGCTTTGCTTGCCCTCCCTTGCACTTTCTAGCCGGGCAGGTTCGCCTCACCGTGCTGAGCACGATGGTGCTAGCCGCGCCACCAGGGGCTCACCGCCGGCGAAGTTTTGGCCGGCGGCAACACGCCCCAGCCTTGGTGCCACTGGCATGTGGGTCCACGGGACCCGCTGTCAACGGCTCTGTGCGGTCCCGTGTGCGTTTTCCCGGGGACACGTAGCGTTTTGGGTTCGGGCTTTTCCGAAAAGAAAAAGAAATAATTTCCTTATTTCAGTAAAAATGCTTTAAAAATATGTATCTTGTTCATTCTTGCTCCAAATCTGGTGAAAGTCCTATGTTTGGTGTTGGTAATTAGTGACAATACCTAAGTACTAATCCTATGCCTAAGTTGTATGTAGCATATGAGGATTAGTACATTCCAAGGTTGGTGGCAAGATGGACATGGTGATCATGATGGCCACACTTGGATTTGGACGCAACCCTACGTGATCAAGGCAAAGGTATATGCTTAAGGGTTGTGTTTTAGTAACCAAGACATCTAGTGGGTGTGGTTACATTATAGGATAGATAGCCGTACTATAAAGAGGGGAATGACGCGGCTATTGAACTCCTAAGTGCCTCTAGATGTGCATTTCATGATCATATGCATTTGGATAGAACTAATATCGCCTCGAAAAATGATTGTGAAAATGCTAACACACTCACATATGTTGAGATCACTTGGTGGTGTTAGCACGTTTGCGATGGCGGTGAAGTTTAAGAGGTAGAGAGGGTTTGGGTCTCTCTCTCCCTCCCGCCGAGCTTGCGAGCGCGGGATTCAGGCGTTTTTGACAAGTTGAAATGCCTATTTTTCACTACGCCGGAAGTCCAAAAAGAAACAGAGGCGAACGGAGGTCACAGAGGTGACCGGACGCTGCACCGGACGCGGTCCTTGCAGGACCGGACGCGTCCGGTCAGTATTCAGTGTCTGCGCGTTTTTCAGTTCGATGATCGGACGCGAGGCGCGTCCGGTCACTGATGATCGGACGCGTCCGGTCGTCCAGGGAGCTTACTGGACTCTCACCGGACGCTGGCACTGTCGCGTCCGGTCATCTTCTTAAGCGCGTCCGGTCACTGTTTCGTTGAGCGCTGCTCAGGCGACCAGCGCGTCCGGTCCTACACGGGACCAGCGCGTCCGGTCGTTCCCGGCGCGTCCGGTCAGTTGGACCAGCGCGTCCGGTCGTTGCTTCGCAGTTAGCCGTTGGGCGACCAGCGCGTCCGGTCGTTTGGACCAGCGCGTCCGGTCAGTGTTTCACGTGTTAGCCGTTGGGCGACCGGCGCGTCCGGTCAGTTGGACCAGCGCGTCCGGTCACCCCGATTTCGGCTGTTTAAGTTTCTAACGGCTATATTCGAAGGGGTACGTCTATAAATACTCGTTGGCCGGCTCAAGGCTCTCTAATGCAAAATCAAGCTAGTACATCATCTCAAGTACAACAAAATCAACAAGTGGCTAGTTCATCATCTCCAACTCATGATCAACATCAACATTCAAGCAATCAAGTCCAAGTGCTTCAACCAACTAACATTGCAAGAGACCATCCATTGGATTCCATCATTGGTGACATACAAAGAGGAGTTCAAACTAGATCAAGATTGGCATCGTTTTGTGCTCACTCATCTTTTGTGTCAATGGAAGAACCCAAGGACATTGATAGAGCATTGAGAGATCCGGATTGGGTAAATGCAATGCATGAAGAGCTCAACAACTTCAAGAGAAATGAAGTATGGGAACTAGTTGAAAGGCCTAAGGATCACAATGTCATTGGAACAAGATGGGTCTTTCGCAACAAGCAAGATCAAGATGGGATAGTAGTAAGGAACAAAGCAAGACTAGTGGCTCAAGGTTACACACAAATAGAGGGTCTTGACTTTGGTGAAACTTATGCCCCGGTTGCAAGATTGGAAGCAATTAGGATCTTACTTGCCTATGCTTGTGCTCACAATATCAAGCTATATCAAATGGATGTGAAGAGTGCATTTCTCAATGGGTACATTCAAGAGGAGGTGTATGTGGAGCAACCTCCCGGTTTTGAAGATGACAAGAAACCCAATCATGTCTACAAGTTGAGAAAAGCTTTGTATGGATTGAAGCAAGCACCTAGAGCATGGTATGAAAGATTGAGGGACTTCTTGCTATCCAAAGGATTTGTCATGGGCAAAGTTGATACAACACTATTCACCAAGAAGATTGAGAAAGACTTGTTTGTGTTGCAAATATATGTTGATGATATCATATTCGGTTCAACCAATCAAGATTATTGTGATGAGTTTGGTAAAATGATGGCCAAGGAATTTGAAATGTCAATGATTGGTGAACTTAGTTACTTTCTTGGACTTCAAATCAAACAAATGAAGGAAGGAACATTTGTAAGCCAAACCAAGTACATCAAAGATATGCTCAAGAAGTTTGGAATGGAAGATACAAAGAGTATTACAACTCCAATGGGCACTAGTGGAAGCTTGGATAGTGACAAGAGTGGCAACATGGTGGATCAAAAGCTATATAGATCGATGATTGGTAGCCTACTCTATGTGACGGCATCAAGGCCCGATGTGATGTTTAGTGTATGCATGTGTGCAAGATTTCAAGCCTCACCAAGAGAAAGTCATTTGAAGACAACAAAGAGAATATTGAGGTACTTAAAGCATACACAAGATGTTGGATTGTGGTATCCCAAAGGTGCAAGTTTTGAGCTAGTTGGATATTCGGATTCTGACTATGCCGGTGATAAAGTGGAGAGAAAGAGCACTTCCGGGACATGTCAATTGTTGGGAAGATCACTTGTCTCATGGTCATCCAAGAAGCAAAATAGTATTGCACTATCTACCGCCGAAGCCGAATACATCGCCGCGGGTAGTTGTTGTGCACAAATCTTGTGGATGAAGGCAACATTGAAGGATTTTGGAATCAATTTCAAGAATGTGCCATTGCTATGTGACAATGAAAGTGCCGTGAAGCTAACTAACAATCTGATTCAACATCAAAGAACAAAGCATATTGATGTTCGTCATCATTTTATTAGAGATCATCAACAAAAGGGTGACATTGCCATTGAGAGTGTGGGCACCGAAGATCAATTAGCCGATCTATTCACCAAGCCACTTGATGAGAAGAGATTTCACAAGCTAAAAAATGAGTTGAACATACTTGACTTCTCCAACATGAGTTGATGCACCCCATATATGACATGCCTCTCCTTCGAGCCCCAAGGTACAATTGGTTGACATGTCATACATTCTATGCTAAGGACTTGTTTAGTGCATCTAGTCATGATTTCTTATGTTCTAGGATCATTCATGAAAATTAAAATAAATTTGAAGTTTATATGGTGCCACTATTGTTTCCATGACTTGTATGATCTAGTGGTAGCATATAACTTGTTTAAGTAGCTTGTGATCCTAAGTATTTAATCTAGAAAACTTGTCTAAATATTTGCTTCAACATGGTGCATGATAACCCTTCTAGTGAGGTGTGAAGAAGCTTGCCCTTGGATCAAACCGAAGTATTTTATTTATGCAAGCAATCTAGGTTGAATCATAAACTTGATCCTCACCCCATATTTCAACATGATAATCTATCTATAGTTTGCCCCTTGTGGTCAATTGGTGCCAAAGGGGGAGAAAATATTGTTCACAAAGATAGAACTCAAAGGGGAAGACAATGTTGTGGGGGAGAAAAATGTTGTTCACAAGATAGATTCTAAAAGGGGAGAATTGATAAAAGAATGGGATCAACTAAAATTTTGAGCACACAAGTAGGGGGAGCAAGCTCTTAAACATGAATGTTGCATTTCTGTGTGCACTTCATATGTATGATGCATAGTTATGCATTTCGTTTTCTCCGATACATTGCTTGTGTGGTGACTTGCTAGTATAATTTGAATGATGCATTGTGGTACTAGCATGAATAGGAAGTAGTTAGATTTTTCTTGCTTCATGTTTTTCAAAGTGGTACTAGAACCTTGCTTATAATGTTGATCTCACGAGGTTTCTAGTTATATTTGTGCTTTTCCAAGTGGAATCTAACTACACAAGATGCTAAGACGGTGTTTATCGCAACTCCGATGGTATCACGCTTCAAAGGTCTATAATCTTAAACACTTAGCACCTATTGGTAGACAATGCTCCTAATTTTTCCTATATAACATGTATGCTTCCAAAATCCAAACATATAGCATACATGTAGGGGGAGCCATTGCTATCAATTTGAATTCATGATCACATGTCCATAATTCTTACACATGGTAATATACTTGGACAATATGACATGGGTTCAATCAAAATTTTATTATAACATCTTTGTGAAAGGGTTGTCACCAATTACCAACAAGGGGGAGATTGAAAGTCCTATGTTTGGTGTTGGTAATTAGTGACAATACCTAAGTACTAATCCTATGCCTAAGTTGTATGTAGCATATGAGGATTAGTACATTCCAAGGTTGGTGGCAAGATGGACATGGTGATCATGATGGCCACACTTGGATTTGGACGCAACCCTACGTGATCAAGGCAAAGGTATATGCTTAAGGGTTGTGTTTTAGTAACCAAGACATCTAGTGGGTGTGGTTACATTATAGGATAGATAGCCGTACTATAAAGAGGGGAATGACGCGGCTATTGAACTCCTAAGTGCCTCTAGATGTGCATTTCATGATCATATGCATTTGGATAGAACTAATATCGCCTCGAAAAATGATTGTGAAAATGCTAACACACTCACATATGTTGAGATCACTTGGTGGTGTTAGCACGTTTGCGATGGCGGTGAAGTTTAAGAGGTAGAGAGGGTTTGGGTCTCTCTCTCCCTCCCGCCGAGCTTGCGAGCGCGGGATTCAGGCGTTTTTGACAAGTTGAAATGCCTATTTTTCACTACGCCGGAAGTCCAAAAAGAAACAGAGGCGAACAGAGGTCACAGAGGTGACCGGACGCTGCACCGGACGCGGTCCTTGCAGGACCGGACGCGTCCGGTCAGTATTCAGTGTCTGCGCGTTTTTCAGTTCGATGATCGGACGCGAGGCGCGTCCGGTCACTGATGATCGGACGCGTCCAGTCGTCCAGGGAGCTTACTGGACTCTCACCGGACGCTGGCACTGTCGCGTCCGGTCATCTTCTTAAGCGCGTCCGGTCACTGTTTCGTTGAGCGCTGCTCAGGCGACCAGCGCGTCCGGTCCTACACGGGACCAGCGCGTCCGGTCGTTCCCGGCGCGTCCGGTCAGTTGGACCAGCGCGTCCGGTCGTTGCTTCGCAGTTAGCCGTTGGGCGACCAGCGCGTCCGGTCGTTTGGACCAGCGCGTCCGGTCAGTGTTTCACGTGTTAGCCGTTGGGCGACCGGCGCGTCCGGTCAGTTGGACCAGCGCGTCCGGTCACCCCGATTTCGGCTGTTTAAGTTTCTAACGGCTATATTCGAAGGGGTACGTCTATAAATACTCGTTGGCCGGCTCAAGGCTCTCTCTCTCGAACATTTGACATACTTGTGAGCACTTTGAGCTAAGCAACTCCCCTCCCACTCATCTCTCTTGCTTCTTTGCATATTCGAAGTGAGATTGAGTGATCCAAGTGCATTTGCATTGTGAGATAGCATCTAGTTGGCACTTGGTGGTTGATTTGCTGCGGGATTCTTGTTTCTCTTGGTGGTTGCCGCCACCTAGACGGCTTGGAGCAGCTTGGAGGCGTTGGCAAGAGTTGGTGTTTGTTCTTTGCCACCTCCGGTGATTGTGAGGGGTTTGTGCCTACCTCGGCGAAGCGCCAAAGGCAACATTAGTGTATTGCTCGTGTCATTGAAACCTTTTGCCATTTGGTAGGTTCTTGTGGCGCCTTTTGAGAGGCTCGGTGTGTGACCGATTAGCCACCGAACCACGTGGTGAAGAGGGACACAACGGGGACTAGCGTGCCGGCAAGCACGTGAACCTCGGGATAAATCTTCGTGTCATCACTTTCATATTGTGATTGATTGATCCCGGTGTTTGGTTATCTTGGTATTCATTGTTGATCATATTGGTTGGCTCAATACTTCGTCCCTCGGTGATACCCTCCTATCTCTCTTGTATTAATTTCCTAGTTATCTTTGCTAGCTAGTTAGCTTAGCTAGAGTAGTTCTCTTGTGTAGCTTGCTAGTTGTAGTTGTACTTAACTTCTCGGTTTGACTTGTGCGGTTGAGTGCAAATACTAGAATTGTGAATTGGATAGGTGGCTTGCAAACACCCATAGGCTAAGCAAAACTCGCATCTTGCTATTTGTTATATTGATAAACTTGTTTAGCTTGTCATTGTAGAAAATTTTAATAGGCTATTCACCCCCCCTCTAGCCATCAAGACCTTTCAAGTGGTATCAGAGCCGTGGTCACCGTTTGTAAGGCTTAACAACCTCGGTGTAAGATGGCTCAAGTTATGTTTAATCATGTTAATGGCAAGCCTCCATTCTTTGATGGCGTCTCTTCCTTTGATCATTGGAAAAGGAAGATGAAGCAATATCTAGGCAATATACATGAGAAGGTTTGGGATGTGACCAAAGAAGGATACGTCATTCTTGATGAGGAAAACCTCACTCCCAATGACCGCATCAACAAACAATGCAATACGGCGGCACTTGACACAATCTATCGTGCCATTGATGATAAAGTATTTGAGCAAATCAAAGATCTTGAAAAGGCAAATGAGCTTTGGATAAGGCTTGAAGAAACATATGAAGGCACTTCAACGGTAAAAAGTGCCAAACTATATATGCTCAAGGACAAGTTCTCCACATTCAAGATGAAGGATGATGAATCCATCCCGGAGATGTTCTATAGGCTCCAAGTCATTGTTAATGATCTCAAGGGGCTTGGGGAGAAGGTTGAGGACAAGGACTTCTCACACAAGTTCTTGATGTGCTTACCCAAGAAGTTTGCCACCTTGAGAAGAATGATCTTTAGAGAGGGATTGGACAAGGTCAAACCAACCAATGTGCTTGGAGATATAATGACCGATGCCCAATACAATGATGATGAAGATGAGGTAGAAGAGAAGAAGGAAACCAAGGTCAAGCAAGAGAAGCCCATTGCATTCAAGGCTTCATCCTCTAAGGGCAAGAGCAAGGTTGATGATGATGATGATGATCCATTTGATGATGAGATCATGGCCCTTCTAGTGCAAAAGATGGGTCGGTTCATGAAGAAGAAAGGCTATGGTGCAAGAAAGAGAAGAGACTTCATGAAGGCAAAGGAGGTGCTTTGCTACAATTGCAATAGCCCCGATCATGTAGTGGCAAAGTGCCCCTATGAAGACAAAAGATATAATGATGGGGAGTTAAAGTTGAAGAAGAACAAGAAGGAGAAGAAAGCAAAGAAGAGCTTCACTTTCAACAAGAAGAAGAAGGGTGGTGGTTATGTAGTCACTTGGGATAGTGACAACTCCGATAGTGATGATGATGAAAGCTCTAGTAATGATGAGAGGATCACTCGACGAGCCACTGCAAACATCGCCCTCTCCAACAAGCCATCCATCTTCGACACTACATCAACATGCCTTATGGCCAAGCCTACCAAGGTAAAACATGATGATAGTGATGATGATTCTTGTGCTAGTGATGATTGTAGGAGTGATGATGAGGAGGATGAGGACTACTCCAAGGATGATCTATTAGGCATAATAGATCAAATGAGCAAGGGCTACAAGAGAACAACCAAGAAATACAAAATCTTGGAACAAGAGCTCATTGCCAAGAGCAATGAAAATGATGCATTGATGGAGGAGCTTGTTGCTCTCAAAAAGAGTAAGGAGTGCAAAGGAATTGAACAAGAGCTCAAAGCTCTTAGGAAATCCTTTGATGAGCTAGAGGCTTCTCGTGAGTGTCTAAAGGAAGACCACGAGGATCTTGAAATTGCTCACACTAGGCTTAAGGAAGCCCACTCCACTCTACTTGAGCTCATCAAGGAAAAGGACCTTAAGTTGGAAAAGTTCATGAAGGAAGCTAAGAAGGAGCAAGTGATTGTCACTTGTGATATTGGACTAACATGTGATATTATTGATGATTCTTTATTTGTTAGTCCTACTAATGCTTCATGTAGCTCATCATCATCCACCACAACCAACTCTACCTCTACTACTAGTGATTCATCACTTGTGGTTGAGACTCTCAAGAGAGAGGTGGATGATCTCACCCGCGCATTAGGCAACGCCTATGGTGGAGATGCCCGCTTGCTAAAATGCTTGGGTAGCCAAAGGTTCTCTCTTAACAAAGAGGGATTAGGCTATACTCCCAAGAAGGGCAAGGCGGCCTTTGCTACTCCTAAGCCTCGCTTTGTGAAGGGCAATGGTCGTTATTGCAATAGATGCAAGCAAGTTGGGCATCTAGAGATTAATTGTAATAAAATGAACAAGAACAAGAAAAATGCTAATGTACCTTATATTCCTTTTGATTCTTGTTATGTGCTTACCAAGGGTGATAAAGGTGTGCATGCTAGGTTTGTTGGTACACCAATTGTGGGCCCTAAGAATAAGGCCATTTGGGTACCAAAGAGCTTAGTGACTAACCTCCAAGGACCCAAGCAAGTGTGGGTACCTAAAAGACATTAAATTGTTTTGTAGGTAAATTACAAGGCCGGAGGAAGGCATTGGGTGCTTGATAGTGGATGCTCTCAACATATGACCGGTGATTCAAGAATGTTCAACTCTCTCAAATCAAATGATAGTGGCATTGATAGCATCACATTTGGCGACAATAGCAAGGGTAATGTAAAGGCTCTTGGAAGGATTGCAATCTCAAATGATCATAGCATCTCCAATGTGCTACTAGTTGAAAAGCTCAATTTCAACTTGTTGTCGGTTGCTCAATTATGTGATCTCGGTTTCAAGTGCATATTTGGTGTTGATGATGTGGAGATAGTTAGTGTTGATGGCTCTAACTTGATCTTCAAAGGCTTTAGATATGAGAATCTATACTTGGTTGATTTCAATGCTAGTGACACTCAACTTTCAACATGCTTGCTCACCAAATCAAGTATGGGTTGGTTATGGCATAGAAGACTTGGTCATGTTGGCATGAAGCAATTGAACAAGTTAGTGAAGCATGACTTAGTTAGAGGCTTGAAGGATGTCACATTTGAGAAGGATAAGCTATGTAGTGCATGTCAAGCCGGAAAGCAAGTAGGCAACACTCATCCATTGAAGAGCATTATGAGTACTTCCAAGGCATTTGAGTTGTTGCACATGGATCTATTTGGGCCAACTACATACACAAGCATTGGTGGCAACAAGTATGGCTTTGTGATTGTGGATGATTTCACTAGATATACATGGGTATTCTTTCTTGTGGACAAGAGTGATGTATTTGACATATTCAAGAAGTTCATCAAGAGAGTGCAAAATGAGTTTGAGACCACAATCAAGAAAGTAAGAAGTGACAATGGAAGTGAGTTTAGAAACACAAGAGTTGATGAGCTATGTGATGAGCTTGGAATCAAACATCAATTCTCGGCCAAGTATACACCTCAATCTAATGGCTTAGTTGAGAGGAAAAATAGAACTTTGATTGATATGGCAAGATCAATGTTGAATGAGTATAATGTGAGTCATTCATTTTGGGCCGAAGCAATCAACACGGCTTGCTTCTATAGCAACCGCCTCTATTGCCACAAGTTTCTAGAGAAGACACCATATGAGATCTTAAATGGAAGAAAGCCCAACATTGCATACTTTCGGGTATTTGGTTGCAAATGCTACATCTTGAAGAAGGGCACTAGATTAAGCAAGTTTGAGAAGAAATGTGATGAAGGATTTCTACTTGGTTACTCAACTACTAGCAAAGCTTATAGAGTTTGGAATTTGGCTAGTGGTTTACTTGAAGAAGTGCATGATGTTGAGTTTGATGAAACAAATGGTTCTCAAGATGAGGAAGATAACTTGGATGATGTGAGAGGAACTCAATTGACTAATGCTATGAAAGAAATGGATATTGGTGATATTAGACCAAAGCAAGTTATTTATGTGGATGACAACAAAGATCAAGTGCTCCAAAGTCCAATTACACAAGCTAGTGGTTCTCTAATGCAAAATCAAGCTAGTACATCATCTCAAGTACAACAAAATCAACAAGTGGCTAGTTCATCATCTCCAACTCATGATCAACATCAACATTCAAGCAATCAAGTCCAAGTGCTTCAACCAACTAACATTGCAAGAGACCATCCATTGGATTCCATCATTGGTGACATACAAAGAGGAGTTCAAACTAGATCAAGATTGGCATCGTTTTGTGCTCACTCATCTTTTGTGTCAATGGAAGAACCCAAGGACATTGATAGAGCATTGAGAGATCCGGATTGGGTAAATGCAATGCATGAAGAGCTCAACAACTTCAAGAGAAATGAAGTATGGGAACTAGTTGAAAGGCCTAAGGATCACAATGTCATTGGAACAAGATGGGTCTTTCGCAACAAGCAAGATCAAGATGGGATAGTAGTAAGGAACAAAGCAAGACTAGTGGCTCAAGGTTACACACAAATAGAGGGTCTTGACTTTGGTGAAACTTATGCCCCGGTTGCAAGATTGGAAGCAATTAGGATCTTACTTGCCTATGCTTGTGCTCACAATATCAAGCTATATCAAATGGATGTGAAGAGTGCATTTCTCAATGGGTACATTCAAGAGGAGGTGTATGTGGAGCAACCTCCCGGTTTTGAAGATGACAAGAAACCCAATCATGTCTACAAGTTGAGAAAAGCTTTGTATGGATTGAAGCAAGCACCTAGAGCATGGTATGAAAGATTGAGGGACTTCTTGCTATCCAAAGGATTTGTCATGGGCAAAGTTGATACAACACTATTCACCAAGAAGATTGAGAAAGACTTGTTTGTGTTGCAAATATATGTTGATGATATCATATTCGGTTCAACCAATCAAGATTATTGTGATGAGTTTGGTAAAATGATGGCCAAGGAATTTGAAATGTCAATGATTGGTGAACTTAGTTACTTTCTTGGACTTCAAATCAAACAAATGAAGGAAGGAACATTTGTAAGCCAAACCAAGTACATCAAAGATATGCTCAAGAAGTTTGGAATGGAAGATACAAAGAGTATTACAACTCCAATGGGCACTAGTGGAAGCTTGGATAGTGACAAGAGTGGCAACATGGTGGATCAAAAGCTATATAGATCGATGATTGGTAGCCTACTCTATGTGACGGCATCAAGGCCCGATGTGATGTTTAGTGTATGCATGTGTGCAAGATTTCAAGCCTCACCAAGAGAAAGTCATTTGAAGACAACAAAGAGAATATTGAGGTACTTAAAGCATACACAAGATGTTGGATTGTGGTATCCCAAAGGTGCAAGTTTTGAGCTAGTTGGATATTCGGATTCTGACTATGCCGGTGATAAAGTGGAGAGAAAGAGCACTTCCGGGACATGTCAATTGTTGGGAAGATCACTTGTCTCATGGTCATCCAAGAAGCAAAATAGTATTGCACTATCTACCGCCGAAGCCGAATACATCGCCGCGGGTAGTTGTTGTGCACAAATCTTGTGGATGAAGGCAACATTGAAGGATTTTGGAATCAATTTCAAGAATGTGCCATTGCTATGTGACAATGAAAGTGCCGTGAAGCTAACTAACAATCCGATTCAACATCAAAGAACAAAGCATATTGATGTTCGTCATCATTTTATTAGAGATCATCAACAAAAGGGTGACATTGCCATTGAGAGTGTGGGCACCGAAGATCAATTAGCCGATCTATTCACCAAGCCACTTGATGAGAAGAGATTTCACAAGCTAAAAAATGAGTTGAACATACTTGACTTCTCCAACATGAGTTGATGCACCCCATATATGACATGCCTCTCCTTCGAGCCCCAAGGTACAATTGGTTGACATGTCATACATTCTATGCTAAGAACTTGTTTAGTGCATCTAGTCATGATTTCTTATGTTCTAGGATCATTCATGAAAATTAAAATAAATTTGAAGTTTATATGGTGCCACTATTGTTTCCATGACTTGTATGATCTAGTGGTAGCATATAACTTGTTTAAGTAGCTTGTGATCCTAAGTATTTAATCTAGAAAACTTGTCTAAATATTTGCTTCAACATGGTGCATGATAACCCTTCTAGTGAGGTGTGAAGAAGCTTGCCCTTGGATCAAACCGAAGTATTTTATTTATGCAAGCAATCTAGGTTGAATCATAAACTTGATCCTCACCCCATATTTCAACATGATAATCTATCTATAGTTTGCCCCTTGTGGTCAATTGGTGCCAAAGGGGGAGAAAATATTGTTCACAAAGATAGAACTCAAAGGGGAAGACAATGTTGTGGGGGAGAAAAATGTTGTTCACAAGATAGATTCTAAAAGGGGAGAATTGATAAAAGAATGGGATCAACTAAAATTTTGAGCACACAAGTAGGGGGAGCAAGCTCTTAAACATGAATGTTGCATTTCTGTGTGCACTTCATATGTATGATGCATAGTTATGCATTTCGTTTTCTCCGATACATTGCTTGTGTGGTGACTTGCTAGTATAATTTGAATGATGCATTGTGGTACTAGCATGAATAGGAAGTAGTTAGATTTTTCTTGCTTCATGTTTTTCAAAGTGGTACTAGAACCTTGCTTATAATGTTGATCTCACGAGGTTTCTAGTTATATTTGTGCTTTTCCAAGTGGAATCTAACTACACAAGATGCTAAGACGGTGTTTATCGCAACTCCGATGGTATCACGCTTCAAAGGTCTATAATCTTAAACACTTAGCACCTATTGGTAGACAATGCTCCTAATTTTTCCTATATAACATGTATGCTTCCAAAATCCAAACATATAGCATACATGTAGGGGGAGCCATTGCTATCAATTTGAATTCATGATCACATGTCCATAATTCTTACACATGGTAATATACTTGGACAATATGACATGGGTTCAATCAAAATTTTATTATAACATCTTTGTGAAAGGGTTGTCACCAATTACCAACAAGGGGGAGATTGAAAGTCCTATGTTTGGTGTTGGTAATTAGTGACAATACCTAAGTACTAATCCTATGCCTAAGTTGTATGTAGCATATGAGGATTAGTACATTCCAAGGTTGGTGGCAAGATGGACATGGTGATCATGATGGCCACACTTGGATTTGGACGCAACCCTACGTGATCAAGGCAAAGGTATATGCTTAAGGGTTGTGTTTTAGTAACCAAGACATCTAGTGGGTGTGGTTACATTATAGGATAGATAGCCGTACTATAAAGAGGGGAATGACGCGGCTATTGAACTCCTAAGTGCCTCTAGATGTGCATTTCATGATCATATGCATTTGGATAGAACTAATATCGCCTCGAAAAATGATTGTGAAAATGCTAACACACTCACATATGTTGAGATCACTTGGTGGTGTTAGCACGTTTGCGATGGCGGTGAAGTTTAAGAGGTAGAGAGGGTTTGGGTCTCTCTCTCCCTCCCGCCGAGCTTGCGAGCGCGGGATTCAGGCGTTTTTGACAAGTTGAAATGCCTATTTTTCACTACGCCGGAAGTCCAAAAAGAAACAGAGGCGAACGGAGGTCACAGAGGTGACCGGACGCTGCACCGGACGCGGTCCTTGCAGGACCGGACGCGTCCGGTCAGTATTCAGTGTCTGCGCGTTTTTCAGTTCGATGATCGGACGCGAGGCGCGTCCGGTCACTGATGATCGGACGCGTCCGGTCGTCCAGGGAGCTTACTGGACTCTCACCGGACGCTGGCACTGTCGCGTCCGGTCATCTTCTTAAGCGCGTCCGGTCACTGTTTCGTTGAGCGCTGCTCAGGCGACCAGCGCGTCCGGTCCTACACGGGACCAGCGCGTCCGGTCGTTCCCGGCGCGTCCGGTCAGTTGGACCAGCGCGTCCGGTCGTTGCTTCGCAGTTAGCCGTTGGGCGACCAGCGCGTCCGGTCGTTTGGACCAGCGCGTCCGGTCAGTGTTTCACGTGTTAGCCGTTGGGCGACCGGCGCGTCCGGTCAGTTGGACCAGCGCGTCCGGTCACCCCGATTTCGGCTGTTTAAGTTTCTAACGGCTATATTCGAAGGGGTACGTCTATAAATACTCGTTGGCCGGCTCAAGGCTCTCTCTCTCGAACATTTGACATACTTGTGAGCACTTTGAGCTAAGCAACTCCCCTCCCACTCATCTCTCTTGCTTCTTTGCATATTCGAAGTGAGATTGAGTGATCCAAGTGCATTTGCATTGTGAGATAGCATCTAGTTGGCACTTGGTGGTTGATTTGCTGCGGGATTCTTGTTTCTCTTGGTGGTTGCCGCCACCTAGACGGCTTGGAGCAGCTTGGAGGCGTTGGCAAGAGTTGGTGTTTGTTCTTTGCCACCTCCGGTGATTGTGAGGGGTTTGTGCCTACCTCGGCGAAGCGCCAAAGGCAACATTAGTGTATTGCTCGTGTCATTGAAACCTTTTGCCATTTGGTAGGTTCTTGTGGCGCCTTTTGAGAGGCTCGGTGTGTGACCGATTAGCCACCGAACCACGTGGTGAAGAGGGACACAACGGGGACTAGCGTGCCGGCAAGCACGTGAACCTCGGGATAAATCTTCGTGTCATCACTTTCATATTGTGATTGATTGATCCCGGTGTTTGGTTATCTTGGTATTCATTGTTGATCATATTGGTTGGCTCAATACTTCGTCCCTCGGTGATACCCTCCTATCTCTCTTGTATTAATTTCCTAGTTATCTTTGCTAGCTAGTTAGCTTAGCTAGAGTAGTTCTCTTGTGTAGCTTGCTAGTTGTAGTTGTACTTAACTTCTCGGTTTGACTTGTGCGGTTGAGTGCAAATACTAGAATTGTGAATTGGATAGGTGGCTTGCAAACACCCATAGGCTAAGCAAAACTCGCATCTTGCTATTTGTTATATTGATAAACTTGTTTAGCTTGTCATTGTAGAAAATTTTAATAGGCTATTCACCCCCCCTCTAGCCATCAAGACCTTTCATCTGGTGAAACAAATTTTGCTAGGTTTCTTTTGAGTAGATCTACATCATAAAAATATTGCATGTTAATTCTGAGGTACTTTTCTGTAGAGTTTTATTTAATCCTTGTAATTGCTAATTATTTAGAAAAGGTATAATAAATATAATATGTATCAGAAAAATATAGTTCCAAGTATGTTAGTCTTCTTTTGTGATGTGCTTTGCATGGGAAATATATGCCATGCTTGTTCTATAGAAAAATTATGATGTGTAGTTTCAAGTGCTTTTTATTGCTGATATTTGTTATTTTTGTTAGAGAGAAAAATATGAATAAAACATGCAAGTGATAATTTTTGTACAGTGATTAATTACTGTGTAGATTGTTGAAAAGTATTTAAATCTGTTGTTTGATACTTTTCAAAATATAAAGTATTTTCATGATCATATTTATGCCATATCTTGTCATTTTTGGTGTAGGCAGTTCTAGTGATCCAAATACAATGAAATTTTTGTGGCATGCTAGATTAGATGATATTAAGTTACTGTAATTTTCCTAGATTTTTCTGTGCTACCAAAATAGAAGTTGTTGTTCAAACCTAGTTTCAATTAGGGTTTAATTAACCTCTTTAATACATGTTTAGTTAATAATGATTGTTTTGGTGTATCTTTGAAGCATCTTGGCTTGCTGTGGTGACTTAGTAAGTAGTATAGTAGTTGTAGTAGTAGTTTAGTAGTATATGTTCTTGGATGATGTTGACTACCTTGTAGAAGAGTTGCATTTCTACTCTATCCATTAAAGTAAACATGTTCATCTACATCTCATTCATCATGATCATTACATGTCATCTCTCCAATGCACCTATGCATGAGCACTTATACATCTGCATCATACATGATCGCAGGAAGGAATTCCGGTAGCAGTTCCAGATGAGCCGAAAGAGCAGCCCGAGGTGCAAGAGCAGGAGGTGCCCGAAGCCGACGAGAAGGTCGGTGAGGATCTTCCGGAGTGCCCCGATCATCGTCCGAGCTCTTTCGAAAGAGGCAAGCCCTGAAGCATTATCAGCCTCCTACTTTATAAAGCATTTTACTATATATATGTTATATATTTGATGCATTAAGTTATAGGGGTTGAGTGCAACCGTTGCTGCATTATACCTTGTTTACTCTTCTTATACCCTATCCTTGTTACCCTGGTATGCGCAGTCAAGGAAATGCTAGCTTGCTTAGACCGGTAGAAGTCGAGTGATTTTCCTGTCACCTGCGAGCTATAGGTGGTTACCTGGATCTGCTTGAATAAGTATGTCATCTTAGGATAACTAAGTGTTAATTTGAAGTTGAGATCGGACGGAGACTTATAGGGTTTTAGACTGTAGTGTTTTCCATCTGTGTCGGTTAAGGACCGACCGTTGTTGGGCCTCGAGTCATGTTGAACGCATGCCTCACATTTAGCTGGCCGAATAATGCACCTTTCGACCGCGAAGCTGGGAGATTACTCGGGTCGAGTGGATTGCCCGTAGCGCACTGTATCGGAACAGGTGTGGTAGGACACGGGGGCACGATGGTAAGGCCAAAGAGCAGTCGGGCGGCCTCCGGGTATATGTGGTTCTTGGCAAACTTGAGACTTTACCTGGATAGTTGACTCGGTGACCAATATCTCACTTTAGCGGGTGAATGAGGTTTGTGTGAGGAATAAATTACCAGCTGGTTAATAATCGATTTAAATCGCCATCATTCACTGGATAGTGAACACTTGACTTGAATTACTTCATCGTAGTAATGTTGATGGAACACTTGGACAGTTATATGAAATATGACACTATGAAAGTTGTTAATGATCTTTGTTTATCATTATTTGAATAATCACATGTTTGCTCTAGTATAGGTGAAATTGTAGTCGACAGGTTAATAATAATTAACTTGACAACAATGCTTTTGAAAAGGTTCTTGAAATGATAAAAATGTCTTTTTGCAAATGAGTCAGCTACCCTACTATAAAGCCTTTCATAATCCTTGGTGTCATTTTATTTTCGGTTATGTCGGATAAGTCTAGCTGAGTACCTTCTCGTACTCAGGGATTTGTTCCCACTTGTTGCAGATGGGCAGATGTATTATGGCTACTGTATCAACTGCCTTTATCCTGCGATGGGTGAAGCTTAGGACCATGGGCAGTGATCGTTCCCTACGTCTTATCTAATGCTTTTGTTGGAGATGATCATCAGCTCGCACTGTACTTGAACTCTGTGTGAGTGTGTGGGTGAATTTGAACTAAAGGCTTTTGCTATTTTTATTTGAATTTGATTTTGTAATAACTATGTTTAAACTCCGATGTATCCGTGATGTGAACTTTTATGTAATTTGTGATGGTGACCGCTAAACTTATTATGATCTTGGCTGGTATGCAAGTTGGTTTGAAATCCCTCGAGATTTCACGGACTACCGGGTTATACGGGCTTAAGTTTGCTAAATTGTCTGCTCCGGTGGATGATTTTCTTACTTAATTTCGTATAATTGGTCGGTTCTGTTACAGTTTAGAGTCCCAGATATGTGTTTTAAGTTCTTAGATTTTAAAATTCAAAATTTAGAATTTTCAAACCACCTTGAATGTTTACAGGGTTAATACCAAAGTTGTAGTGGTTGACCAAATCCACAAGTTAATTGTTGATAAGTTTTTTTATTTGAATTTGTTTAGAGTCTTAAACATTTGTTTTAAGTTCATATATTTTGATATTCAAAATTTTCAAACAATCTCGGATGGAGATAGATCCTATATCAAAAGTTGTATCCCTTGACAAGATTTTAAACCTTATAGTTGAAACTTTTTTTATTTGAAATCATTTAAGGGTTGAAATAATCAATGAAAAATTATAAAATGTTGATATAAAATGATAGCTGTCTATACAGTCACAATGAGTGTATAGTCTAGTGATAGAGAAACGCTAGATGCGTTGAAGGTCGTGAGTTTAATCCCCAAAGATACTTTTTTTGTTTTTGGGTTTTCTAGAAACCGTTAGGGAATTTGGTGATTCTACCCTTATTCCTGAGTCCAATGGTAATTTTATCCCTCCTTTTTTAACTTTGCAATTTTACCCTCCTCTTATTCAGACGAAGCTCCCGTCTACCTCTGTTTTCTAACATTGTCTAAAATAGCAGGATTGAACGGTTAAAAAAAGAAAACAAAAGACACCTACCCAAAAGACCATGGTATCCCTCACTTCCTTCTCCTTCTGTGTCGCTCGTGTATCTCTCGTACCGAAGGGAGTCGGGTCACGAGTCGCGACTCGCAGCTGCCGCTCGCACTCGGGTTTCGTGCTCCCGGCGGCGGCGCTCCTCCTCCCTCCGGCCTTCTCCCTCCGACGGCTGCTCGGGTCGCGACTCGTGGCTGCCGCTCGTGATTGGCTAGGGTTTGGTGCTCCCGGCGGCGGCGGCGCGGCAAGCTGCCGGTGCTCCTCCTCCCTCCGGCCTGCTCCCTTCGGCGGCTGCTTGGGTCACGACTCGCGGCTGCCGCTCGTGCTCGGCTAGGGTTTGGTGCTCCCGGCGGCGGCGCGGCAAGCGGTGGCGGCGGCGCTCCTCCCTCCGGGCCGCTCCCCGCTGCTCTTCGGCCAGGCCATCGTTAGTGAGTGCTCCCTCCTTCCTGCCTTGTCAAAAACATAGGATTTCCGGGCTACTTTGACTGTACGGTGAACGATGGCTTCAATCGAGAAACCATGGTGTGTCTGTGCCCGAGGTATTAGTGATTTGTGAGGCATTGATTGTCACTGGTTAAGAGTTACCTGGTACCTGGCTGACAATCCCAAAACAAAATTTTGAGTCCTTTTGCCCCTACTGTCCTCTGTTGTTGCAGTTGTCTGATGCAAGATAGGGCACCTGAGTAATATCATTTGGAGCAGCCCCGTTTATCAAAATACAACTTATAGATTAAAAATGTGTTGTTGTTCTTAATGATATCCTTCATTTAATTTTCCATGTACATTCTAGAGCATATAATCATACCAAAAAAAAAACGAGGCATTGGTCCATGGAGTGTGGACTATCAGCTTGTCACAGTTCGGGTGGTGGTGATATTATGTACTGTACCAAGGTAGCCGCTACCCAGCCATTTTGTATTTGTGTAATTGTGTTGGTCCTTAGATTTTTCTAGCAAATTTCAGCGTTGCAACCTATATTAACTTGCTTTTACTCTATTCTTGTTAAGTGTAAGTGGTACAGGAAGCGGAAGGGGAAGGGGAAAGGGAAGAGGAAGGGGTTCAACAGAGGACAACAATTAGACAATGTGTGATTCATGGCTGCTGTTCGTTACTATTTTTCTAGCAAATTTCAGCGTTGCCACCTATATTAACTTGCTTTTACTCTATTCTTGTTAAGTACAAGTGGTATAGGAAGCGGAAGTGGAAGCGGAAGGGGAAGGGAAAGGGGCAGGGGCAGAGGCAGGGGAAAGAGGGTCAGGAGAGGCCAATAATGAGACAAAGTAAGACATAACACATTTGCTTCTCTTTACTATATATATTTTAGTAACTTTATTAACATAATTATACTGTTTTTCCATACAAAGTGCAAGTGCTTCAGGAAGGGGAGCAGGAAACAGCGGAACAGGAGCAACTTCTGGGAGGCTTGCTACTTTGTTGGGTTTCAATGCTTGATATGTAGATCACTGCTAGTTGTCTAGGAAACTCACTACTAGTTCCTACTTTTGTTTCACATGTCATTTGGTGTTTGACATGTTATTTGGACCTCTATGTTGGCATCTAATATGGTACTGTGATGGCATGTTATATGGATTTGGTTTGTTGTTGTTAATGCAATATGTGTGAAATTAATTTGTTGTGTAATATTAAATTATGTTTATATGGATTTTTAGTAGAAATGTTGTTGAATTTAAAAAAAAACATGTATACAAAATGTCAACTAGCTGATCTAAAACAGGGGTAAAAACACAAATATCATAATAAAACAGGGGTAAAAACGCATGGACAAAGTTGTCATTTTGTCCAAAAGTTAACACCGTTAAAGGGGATTAACAGAACAAGGGCAGACTCTCCCTTCATTTTGAAAAACCAAGAGCAAAATTACAAAGTTAAAAAAATGAGGGTAAAATCACTATTTCACTTAAAAATAAGGGTAGAAACACCAAAGCCCCAAACCGTTAATAGAGGTGGACATCTTAAAGTGTTTGCCTCTGTTTTTTTTTTGAACCGAGGAGTTTTTCTCCCCATTCTCATGCATTGTGCACAAAAATACTGTAGGCGCCGGAGATCGAACCCGGGCTGGCCGAGCTTTCATTGAAAGCTTCTAACCAATTGAGCCGCCGCTTCGGCTCTCAAGTGTTTGCCTCTATTAACTGATTCACAAAGGTGGCCACATGCTCACCACTGAAAATCGGGGTTGATTAAAAGTCCCTCCCCTTTGCTGCCACTGAAGAATTTGAGGCATTGCTGGCTTCTCCGTGCGCCGACACATGTCCCTGTCTATTTTGCAAAAAGGCCCTTCATGTTTTCAGAATCAACCCGCGCTCCATACCTTTCCGCCCCGAGCCTCCCACCCCGCAGTGCAACCCTAGCCTGATGTCTCCAACTCTGGATCCCTCTCTCCTTCCTCTCCTCTCCCCACCGTCGTCGCCTCCTCCGCACCTCCACCCCTCCTTGCACAGCCTTCACACAGCCTTCGCTCGAGCATGAAAGTTGTATAGCCTCTGCGGCACAGGAGCACACAAGATCCAAAGGCGCGTAATCGGGCAGACCTCGCTGGCCCCTCCCTACCATCTCGTCCATGCGCCGCCTCCATGCCGACATGAGCGCCGTCGTTGCTTTGAAGGCATCCTTGGTGAGTGGCGTCCCCGAATCTGCCCTTGACGGTCGATTTGTGAAGGAGGGATCTCTGCCTTCCTCGGCGCGTCTCCATGGATTTGTTGGGATTTAACTGATCCAAGTTTTCCCCCTTTTCCACTAATTTGGTAGGATTTTGTGCTGATCTTTCTTTTGGTTGTCGGTGGGGGTGGGTGCAGACAGATGATGGAGGCAACTATGTTCTTCTCGGGCGACCCGTCGGCGCCACCGCCAACGACGGGTCACCTTCGTGGGCGGAGCAACAAGGAGCGGGGCTATAAGCTGCTTCTCGAGCAGACGTGTGAGGAGTGGCGCTGGTGCCAGCGCCTCCACCTCCAGAACACCTCCGCCAAGAAGATCCTGGTATGTTGACGACTCACGCCGCGTGCCCGTGTTGTGGCTCGGAGTAGGTGCTCGGCAGTGTGATTAGACAGGGGTTTAGCCATCACTGCTTTGTACTGTGATGAGCTATGAGATCATCTATGGGCTTTTCAGTGGTTGTGAATGGTCATGGTCCAGTTGTTTTCCGCTGAATATAGATTCTTTGTTAGGGTATACGTAGGATTCTTGACATTTATATGGACCTCTAACTTGAATTAGAATGTACTCCTGCATTGTGTGTTTATGATGTCTTTCCAGACAAGCTACGGATAAATTTTTTATCTATTTTTGCGACATTAGCCTGGAACATGGGAAATCAGGGGTGTGTTGTTCCTTTTGGTTTCCTGAATTTGATGAGGCGAGTTTAGTGAGATGTTTGTGCATGTATTTGGTTATTCGACTTGTCATTTTGTGTGAGTTGATGGATGGAAATTTTTCTTGATTTCCTTTCTTGGATTTTTTGAGGAGGTTACAAAGATTGGGGAAAGTTCTCTCCTTTGCTTTTGTGGGTTAGGACATGTGCAATGTGATAAGTTGGCAAGACGTCTTTATTGCAGTCACTTGGTTTTATTTGCCATGGTGGATCTCCTATTCTCCTCACAAGATGGTAGGCGCTTGTGAGTGGAATTACCACTCCAGCAGGTGTTCGATGCTTCGAGCAATCTTGATGAGCTGACCGCAAGAAAATTGTCAAGCTATCTGATTACTTTTGCTACTGAATCCAGTGTTTGTAGATTTGTGATAAATCTGAAATCTTACAATTATGACACATTATTTACCTGTTTTTCGTGCTAGGAGATTGATTAGTAGCTTACTGTATGTGAACGTATTTTGTTCAGGGGCAGCAATACTATGTTACATGATCGTATTGTTTGGTTAGTAGCTTACTGAATATGTTGGCTGTCGAAAGTATAGTTGTAGGTTGTCGAAAGTATAGCATAGTATGTTACATGAACGTATTGTTTGGTTAGTAGCTTACTGAATATGTTGGCTGTCGAAAGTATAGTTGTAGGTTGTCGAAAGTATAGCTGTAGGTTGTCAAAAGTATAGCTTATGGGGTGCAAAACATATTGCTTGGAGCATTGACTGAAATCACTTCAATTCACACCATATTTGATCTCTTTAATTATTCTACTGTGTTGTTTGGTCAATAGCTTACTGATATAGGCTGCCCAAAGTATAACCTGTGGTGCAAGACACATTGCCTGGATCATTGACTGAATTTACTGCTGCTCACACTAGACTATTAATCGTGTAGGGGCTTGAATGTTATGTACACTGGTTCAGAAGCTCTTAGTGCACTACTGTTCTATCTTTTCCTACATGATGAGGTTCATATTTACCGTGATTCCTAAGATGCTTCCCAAACAATGGAACACTTGCTTCTCATTTAAGTGTTATTGTTATGCAGAGATTTGATAATTTGCTTTTTTTTAGTGTTTGAAGCATAATATTAATACTTTTGCCATGCTTGATTGTTGACTGCTGATATTTTCTCTTGTGTTCCTAGAATCGGCCGCTTACATTGACACAAAATACTGCAAATAGGAAAAGCTAGACCAATAATTAATGTGGTACTGTGCAAGCAGTAAAACACACTTGCATGCATTCTCTCTTTAATGCTTGATGCTCTTTTCAGATCTTAATGTGGCTCTTGCAGCTACAAATTTATGAAAATATTTACGTTTTTTCTTTCAGGTTGAGCAGTTGGAACAAGAAATATCTAAAAGAAATAGGAACCAGAAATATCTAAAAGAAATAGGTAGATCCTGCCAGAAAAGCATGGACATGACCAAGCAATGTTTCAGGAACATCTTTCTATTTCTCAATGCATGGGGTTGTTATGCTACTTGGAAGATATCTATGACAATGGGCTGTTGACTCAGAGATGGAATGGTCGACGTTAGTTTGTATGTATATTCTTCATCCCTTTTGCTGTGTAACGGGTAACTTTTGTGAGGTTTTCTATGCCTCTTCAAAATCGTGACTCTAGAATTGCGCAATATCGGCTTCTATATTTGCCTCCATGTCTTGTGTTTGATTAGCAATTGCTACATGCTAAGCAGATATTATACATTAAACTGTACTCTTTTATGTTCGTGTGGTGATGGTAGGGCGCCCAACGGGCGCCTGATGTTCTAGTCGGGGTTGATTAAAACCTCCTGCTCGTACGAGAGCGTTCGAGGCATTGCTGGCTCCTTCGCACGGCGACACGTGTCTCTGCCAATCTTGCAGAAAAGCCCTCCTATTTTTTGGAAACTAACCCGCAGTCCAGTCAATCATTACTACACAGTGCGCATGTGGGAATGTTTTTCACGTAAACCCCTTATGTAAATTATATTCTAACGTCAAGAAGAGAAAAATCGAGAGTTGGCGCTTTTTTACATAATCCTGGATATTTTGCAGATAGCCCCCCACACGGCCGAACCCTAAGCCCCTCCTCATTCCTCTCTCCTTTCTCTCTCTTTTGCGCCTCGCGTATCACCGCGCGCCCCCGGGCTCGCCGTCGTCGCTCTTCCACCTCCTCCGGACGTTCCTCCGCGTAGGCGCGTAGCTACCACAACCTCATCTCCCCGCCGCCACTCTCTCTCCTTCCTGTCTCCTTTTGTTCCCTCTCTCTATTTTCATTCCATCTCTTTGCCGCTGTGAGACTGGGAGGTGGCGTGGGTGTGCCGGCGAGCTCCAGTGCGGTGGCACATCATGGAGGACCAACCTCCGATGGACCCATGGCTTCGAGGTGTCGTTAGCTCGCGATAATCGGCAGCCGGATCCAAGATGTGAGGCGGACAAATCGGTGGAGGGATCGGCCGTAGTGAATGACGCCAGATCTGGCAGTTTCAAGGCCGCTGCCCCCTCCCCCCACCCATCCCCCGGGCACGGGGACGCGTTCTCCTCCAGGCATCGCCGTCCTAGATTCTTCTCCAGGCCTCCGGCGACCGGCGTTGATGAGTTCCACATGTTGCTGACCGCGTCTCAAGGTCCTCCACGCTACTGACGGCACCATCAGGCCGCGCGGTACTGCTCCCTGCAAGGCCGCACGTCGTTGATCTGCGTAGCAGACCGTCAGCATCGCCCCCTGCTACCCAGGTCTAAAGGTGGATGCTACTCTCTCCTGCAGGGCAGCATCGTCCCTCAAATCAATAGATGGTGAGAAGGGGAGGCAGCAGCCAGGTCTAAATGTGGGTACTACTCTCTCCTCCCATCTGCGTTGCATTTACCCTCCATCCCTGAGGTATCTTCTCCACCATCTCCTTATTTAAACCTATGAATTTTAATGCTCCAGTTGTATTCAGGCCCATACGAACTTTCTATCAGAGGTGCAGCATAGACAACTGTTGCATCTGAATATATTTGACTAACCACGCCGGAAGTATTACAAGTATCACTTTCCCTGTTGCCATTTTATTGATCTGACTTTAGTGTGCTTATTTTGAAGTAGCATATCTGCGTCATCTGTAAGGGCTCTAATAGAGTTGGTCTGCACAACAATAGCTATTTCAGTAACTATTCTTACTTTGGGTCTAAATTTTATTGTATAGTTATGTTAAACTATAAATCGGTAGCTTTGCATTGAATGGTGATAGAAATCAAATGTCTATTGCTTGCAGTGTCAGTTGTTGACCATTCTTACAACTAATGAAAACCTGAATTTTATTGGTTATTTTATGGGACTCGTCAGTATACTATTTTCTTTCATAGAGATATAACCTTAATGTTTTGTTGGCACTTCTTTGCATGAGCTTTATAAGTTGCTTACTTGGTGCCCTTTCATGATTGAATAAGCATCTAAACTGTATCCTCAGATTGTAGAAGGAACATCTAATGACTGGACTAAGGATTCAACTATTTGTTTCACGTGAATATTTTTTTATGCATAAATGGTAAGCTGAACTTTTCATTGATGTGTTCAATCAAATTCTGTAGTCTGAAATTATTCTGCACTATTTTAAGGTATAGTAAGCTTCCTTCTATACCTATTTGTAGGTTGCAATATGACTATTTAGCAGTGTACTAATGTTGATATGTAATCCAACTCAGTGAGACAAAGCTTAGTTATTAACCATCTTCGGAATTTATCTTGTCCTTACTTAGTTGTGATGTTCACTGTGCATTGAAATATTTTTCACTTTGCTATCAAGTTGTGTAAGCACTGGGCAGATCATGAAGGTGCATTCTCACATGTAGTTCCACTATGGGACCACAATAAGGTTAGTTAAAAACAGTGATTGCTGACATTTTTTTTACAGAAAAACATTTTAATACAATGAAATTTTCAGGGTGATAGTTTGGCCAATACAAATCTATCGGTTCTACATTGCTTGAAATGTCTAAGTAATCTATTTTTGTTCATTGGCACATGCTCACTGAAATACCTTAAAGGAACTGAAATACGCATTTACATGTGTTAAATTCGTGTACTACTAGACCTAAGATTCCTGCGTAGTATTTATGATTTATTTTAGGGCTTTTTAACAGCATCGAAGGTCTCTGGATTGCAAATTTTATTTGTAGAAGATTCTTCATACTGCACAGTGGAATGTTGAGATGTGAATGAAGTGTATATATGCATCCAGCTGCTTACTGTTTTAATGACTTGTACCAAATTTTAGGCTGTCGAAAATGATCATTTCTTGCATGGGTGAAAGGATAGAGATGAGTGCAAAAGGAAGTAACAAGATTCCACTGAATGAGCGTTGAGAGATAAGATCACAAAAACATACATGTTTATTTGTCAATCCTTATGTACTGTACAATATATTTAGATGGTTCTACTACCTCTATTCTAAATTATAAGCGATTTGACTTTTTGGTACATCCATACATAGTAAAATGGATGAACCAAAAAAGTCAAAGCAACTTATAATTTAGAACGGAGGGAGTAACTTAGTTGATTGTAGTCGCAAAGTATGTATGGGCATAGTAGAATTATTTATTGATGAAATTGCCTTTCGAAGCTGTAATGATGTGTCATGTCTAACCGGCATATATACTATTCTTCAAATCACGGCATATGTTAGCTTTTGTTCTTCAAATCACGGCAGGGCGCCAGATGTTCTAGTGACCATTTAATAGTGACCATTTGCCAGAAATGGATGCGCATGCCCGTCTCTGCTTATTATAATGTTTGATGATTGTTTACCAAACCATTGTAATGATTGCTAATGTGTATCTCCAAGAGAGTGAAAAAAGCCTAAAATTTGTTTTGGCCTTGATCCAGAAAAATAATGTAAATTTATGATAGCAGAAAGATGTCACGAATTTCCTCATTTTCAGCTCCCTCAACAGCCGTTCTATTTTAAATTAGTAGCAAAAATCATGTGCATGTTCTCTCTCCTCTTGCTTAGGTCAGTCTGAGTGAGATATAATGAGAGTTTTATAAATAATAAATAAACTATCAACTTAGCAAATATGCTAACATGATACAATATCGATGAAGAAAAAGAGGACCAAGTTTTATGAGAATAAAATGACTTTCATCAGGATAAAAAGTTTTCCAAGAGAGCCATAAAAAAATTAAACACCTCCCATTTTTTGACAACATAAACGGATAAACTCAACACCCCCCTCCCCGCTGGCGGCCCACCCTAGCTAGCCGCTAGATTGCCCATTTGCCCCTGGCAACTGCTGGCTGGCTAGAGGTAACTGGAGGCAGGCCAAAAAAGGTCATATTGGATCACGTGGTAGGTTTTTAAAGGTTTTTGGCACAAAAAAAATAGTGTGATATTGAAGGAAATTTTTTTGGCACCGAAAAACATATAAACTTCAGTGAGTGTTTGGGGGCAAACCCAGTGAGAGTGTGAATATGGATACTCAATTTTAGAGTGTTTTTAATTATGTGCATCTACCTCATAGATAAAACATATAATTTGTTAGGTTTAGTATTATATAAAAAATTAATGGTAGAGAAAACAACCTATAAAGCAGAGTAACCCTTATTTATTAGGCTACTCTTGTGGATCCAGTTAGACATACTTATTTGGTTGTGGGCTTTGGTGCATTGATGGGACACCAGCTTGTGGATGGATGGGATGGACTAACTTTATAAGCAAGGTCTTGTTTAGATGCACTCTAAAAGTTAGAATTTTTTTACTCTCTCTCTATCACATACCCATGCATGAAGTAGTAAATGTAGGTAAAAAAATAACTAATTATACAGTTTAGTTGGAAATCATGAGATGAATCTTTTGAGCCTAGTTGATCTACGATTGGACAATATTTACCAAATAAGATGAAAGTGGTACTATTTATCGGATTCAAAATATTTACAATCTAAACGTGGCCCAAGACTCATGGGTTGTTGGAACGGGACCAACTATAAAAATGAAGAGTGTTTGGAAATGTCTATTTATCCGTTGAAATTATAGCAGATGTTGCTCAATTCCATCCATACATTTTGGAAATCCATCAATCATCCCCCTGAGCCCTCGTCACAACTGTTGCACTCATCTTACACCATCCATTTGTTCCCTGTCCATAAGCCATATTAGTATCACCATCTCCGATGATGTACACCCCTCTTCTTTATGTTGACTTTATTGTTTCCTACTCAATCTCCTTGAACCATGACACATCCTCCTTGGGTGAAACCCTAACTTTGTTAGGTTTTCGAAACACCAAATTGAAGTTCATGGATATGGGAGTTCAAAGTTGTTGTTTAACTTCATAATATGATATTATTTTATTTGAGGTATCATCTTGTTTGGATTCCAATTTCCAAACTTGGAGATCCTGGATCACATGTGACTTCTTAATTTTAAACTTGTTCCTCTGGTCCATTTTTTGAAAATATATCAAGCATCGAATGTATGATGCAATTTTCTAATCTAAGCGAGTTTCAAATGAGGTAGAATTCGATGCATTATATTAGTACGAAAGAGTGGGGTTTTTTTTTCTCTCGACACTCGACTCCTCCCGACGTGCTCTGTAACAGAACCGTCCAAATTATAAGAGCACAAGTACAAAAACAATCACCGAAATGATCAAATTCTCGCACTTGAGCCCATATAACTCCGGTAGTCCAATGAAATCACGAGGGATTTCAAACCAACCAACATACAAGCCAAGATCGTAGTGATTCAACATAACAAGTCACATGTTACAACCATTCGCAAGTAATTCAATATACATCGGAGTTCAACATAGTTATTACAACTTAAGTTCAAAAGTAGCGGAAGCAAAGTAATTTGAAACTAACATTGACCTTATTTCAAATACATGCCAATACCACGGTCGACTTCCAACAAAAGCATTAGAGATAAGGTAAATAAGAAGGATCATGCCCATGATCACACTCCGCCTCTACGGCAGGAGTCAACCAACTCTTGCAGCCGCCATGATACATCATAACCTGCAACAAGTGGGGATAAAACCCTGAGTACGACGAAGTACTCAGCTAGACTTACCCGTCATAAACCAGAAATAAAGTGACACCAAGGATCATGCGAGGCTGATATAAAGTGGGCTAGCTTGACAACATTTTGCATAAAAGCTTATTATGGATAAGTAATCATTAATGCTTAAGCATCAAGTTAATTATCATTAACCTATCCTCTATATTAGAACCGGTACTAGAGCACTCACTTTATTAGGAGCAAACAATATTAACCATAGCAGGTATAAATTGAGGCAACCTTTCCATCGTGATCCAATTAACCATTAGTTCAATTTAATTGAATCTACGTTGCCGCTGCTCAAGTCAAGTGCTCACTAACCGGGAGCGACGGCGATTCGAATCGAATTCCTATCCAGCTGGAGGGGTATTTCTAACACTCACCGTGCAGACCCCTGCCAGGGTCGCACAGGCCACCGTTTCATATGATTCAGGAATCGCGGGCCCGAATAATGTCGCGACCCCAAGGACGACACTCTGCCAGGTGATAGGGACTCTAACCCCCCTTGGTCTCACGCCAATGTCCCCAAGCACATCCTTTCTCTCCTCCAAGAAGCAACCTACCATTCGATTCCCGGCCTGAACCACATTACTCGGCTTCGCGATCGGAACGGCTTATCCGACCAACTAAGTGTTAGACTGCGTTCAACATGACTCAAGGACGTACAGCGAATCGGTCCTTAAACGACTCAGACGGGGATAGATTCACACCCAAGACCTCCATGCCTTGTTGCTTCACTATAGTCATCCCGCCCGGTCTTATTTCATTTTATTAACATATGGTTCCATTCCACGATAGCAAATATAGCCAACCGTGCCATATATGAATATCCCTATATCTCGCAGGTGACAGGAAATCACCTGACTTCTACCGCTTAAAGCAGGGCTAAGCATCTACTCGATTCTAATCTATGTAGGATTCAAGGATTCATATATTTGGACAAGGAATGATATAATGCAGCAAGGGTTTCCAATCAACTCCTATCACTTAATGCAACAATACTTATAACATATATAGAATTAATTGCTTTAAAGATAGGAGGCTTATAATGCTCCGGGGCTTGCCTGGGATCCGACTCAAGTTAGAGTATGTCAGATGAGTTCGCTTGGCGAGCATCTTCCAATCTACCACTTGTCCGATCCTTCGATCTTCGGGATGGATCCACCAACTCCATCTTCGGGTTTGGCTCCACCTTAGGTCCTTCACGTGCTTCAGCTAACGTACCTAAATAAGGTGCAACAATGCATATGCATGAATGCATAAAAGTGCAATAAACAAAGTAATCAAACAAGCATACCAAAGTTCTCCTAAACACCTAGAGCTAAATAACTTAATCCTCACTAAGGCATAACATAGAAGATTGCAAACACATCAATCAAGACACAAGTCTTATAAGATCCTAGGGTACCAAACCAAGTACCAACAATGACATGTGTCACACTTCAATACACAAGCATGGCAAAGTTAATCAAAGCACTAGAACTAGAAATTGCCACATTCTGGGCATCAGAACAGCAGCTAAGTAATTTAATCATAACTGGAGATCTACAACTCCAAATGACTTGCAAGAAGACATTATGGAATTCTTATGAAATTCTCTACATTTCATTTATAATCATCACAGCATGATTCCAAAGTTTAATATGTCGAATTTATACAAACACAGAAACTAGTCTAACAAGACAGAGAGCAAGCAATTCTGTAACCCAACTTTCAACAGTTATAACTCCTAAACCACATGGCCAAATGCCACCAAATTTTAACAGCAGCTAGATATATAAATTATCTACAACTTTTGTATAAACAAGTTTCACAATAAAGCACATTATCATGAAGAACTTTACCAAGTTTCCAGATCTGTCCAGAAACCTCATTTGCAAGGAATAATTATTAACTTATGTTGCAAACATATAATTAGACAAAACCAACTTTACCAACATGTCACACATGAATAATGAACACCAGAAAACATAGTGTCAATTACTAAATAAATTCTTTTAATACATTTTCTTAATTTATTTAGATAAATAGGTGGAATTATGAACACCTATCAAAAGTGCACAATAAATTCTACCAAAATTACAGTGTCCTACAAATGCTCCCAAAAGTCTACTGTCCAAATTTCAAGCCATTTTGACAAGTATATCAACCTCTATGAAAAAGACAAATAGCTATTGCAATAAATCATGTGAGAGCAAGTTAAACCTAAAACTCAAATTTTTCTATGAACACATGGCCATAGAATGAACCAAATCATAGAGCAACATCATAATAAGGTGATGGGACAACATTTTCTATTTTATCATTTCTATATTATTTATAATCTATTTATCAAGCCCTAAACAAGTTGATTCAATAACTAGATCATACAATGAGCAGTGACGAAGAAATTTATACCACAGTACATACATATCATGACAAGACTACCATAAAAATTTCACATCATTTGGAGCATCACAACTCAAGATATAAAAATGACAAGCCATATAATGTGAATTTCCTTATTTATCAAGGTCAAATCAAAACCCTAAGAAAACAGTGAACAAATAGTGTGTTTAATATTTTTCCTAGCAAGTACATGTCCTCACAAAATTAACAAAACAAGAATCACTATTTTTGGAGTTCTAAAACTCTAGATCTTGCTCTGATTAAGTTTAAAGGTATTTTTAGAGTATTTTTAAAACTTAAATAAAGACATTAGAAAATACCTACAAACATGTAACATATTATGACTCCACTGCATAGATCTTTTCTCAAGGATTCCAAAAAGTCTACTTTTGCTATTTTTGGAATTACCTAGCCAGAGATATGAATTTTAGAAGATTTATATAATTTCTGAAATTCAAAAATAGAATTACTCAACCCTAAGAAATTTTGCTAGGTGCACCCGATGCGGTACCCAAACTCGGCCACTACTTAAACCGACATGTGGGCCCTATTACCCAGCCGGGCCCGCTTGTCATACTCACACCGAGAGACAGAGAGAGGGGATTGCGAGAGGGCAGGCGTCGGCCTTTCCTTCCGGCCGCCGGAACAGGGGAGGGAGGCCGGAATCGTGGCTCCGGCGATGGAGTCGCCGGCGGTGGTTACGAAAAGCGGCATGAGCACCGCCATGCCAGCCCGCATCCATGGGTGGTCGATTCACGACTGGAGGTGGGTCGGGGCCTCCTGGCCACACGAGCAGGCGGATCGGTGGCGGCCACACCGGCGGCGGGGTGCTCCGGGGACCGAGGCAGCCGACGAATGGGCGCGGGAGGTGTAGCGCGATGCAGAGAAGATGATGCCGTGCATGGCTGATGATGAGGAGGTGCGGAGACGAGGAACGCGGTGGCGGCTCGGAGCTTGGTCATGGCGGCCATGGCCACGGCGTGCACGGTGGTCGTGCTCTGTGACGACGACGAGAGGCCGGGGATGGTTGCGGGGATTACGGCAGTGAGAGGTGGAGGGGGTGATGTGTTTCACTCAGCATTTGACCGAACAATTTCGCGAACACATCGGCACGGCCGCGAGCTTGGGAGCTCGACCATGGCAGCGTCCGCGACCGCGAGCCTAGAGCGGAGCAGAGTGAGTAGGAGGGAGCGAGAGGGAGCGGAGAGGATGGGGAGGGGCTCGGCCTCCGCGCTGGAAGAGCTCGGGGCGCTAGGACGCGCGGCAACAAGGCCAGGCGCGGCTCGCGCATGGTGGACACGTTCAGAGTGCGTGGCGTTCATGCGGTGACCACGTCGACCTCCTGCCAGCACGTGGCGAGTGATGAAGTGGCCAGAGTGGGACACCGTTTTGGGCTCGCTAATGGCCGAGTTTGGACATGAGCCAAATGGAAAAGTCAAAGCCTACATGATACTCTACAACATCTATTTAGTGACTATGGCCAATAGAGCAACTGGTTAAGAAATAATTAACACTCATTTTGACACTGTCAGCGGCTTAATCCATTTAAGGTTGCCCGGCTTTAAGCTCAAATTCCCCAATCAAGACTTGGTCAAATGAGCTCCAACTTTTTGTATACTCCTCCCTAAGATGTAACCTCTAACTTTTATATTTGGCTCAACTCCAGTTGTTCAACAAAAACTCGAGAACATGGCTTGCCAACCTAATGACGCAGGTTTCCAGACTTAGAATATTTTCAAGTCTGAAAACAGCAGTAAGTTCAAACTTAGGGCCTCAATTTGGAAAACTTATAAATGGAATTAGGGTTGGGTCTCTAAACAAAACTTGCACAACCTAGACTAAACTACAACTTTTATTAAGGAATCAAGGTCTGGATAAGCTTGTGTTGCAAGATATAAAGCTCCAAAGTGGGGTACCTGAAACTGAAAACTGAATTCAGTTTCAAGCCGACTGAACTTGCAATCTTCTTACATCTCCATCTCCCAAACCGAGCAAGCAAAGGCTAAACCATTTCCACAGCGTTGTAGAGCTATATGAGGACTACAACTTTGCTTAAATGATCTAGGTTTGGTTCAACTTGGTTTGAGATAGATACTATCCTAAATGAGGGTACATCAAAACTGAAATCAGCTCCAACACTTAGCCAAATTTGCGAAGCCCAAACACAGCAGCTGAATCAATCTTGTGAGCTCTATTTGAGTAGGTTAGAGGCCAAACTAGCTCTTGACCATTAAACAAAGTTTGTTCTACACAAGATGAACTACAACTTTTGTTTAAGGTCAAACCTCATAACTGGTACAGAACTTAAACTTCCACTTTGGTCAAAGTAGCAACTCGATAAAGCCTAAACTAGGGTTTTAGGCCAATCGGGACATTTTCTTGACATTTTCTCAACATGAACCTTTCATGACTTTTGTTGTAGAGTTCGTCTAGAGTCATTTGGGCAAGTTTGCATGGTTTGGCTGATGATCTACAATTCCATTCACTTAATGATGCAAGCTCCAATTGGACTGGAACTTATCATTTCATGTGATTTTTTTATCCCATATTCCATGAAACTTTTCCAGGGATCAATATAGATAGGTACCAAGGTGAGACACATGAAGATATGACAATAACACCATCCAAACATATATCTTTGAAAAGGGACCTATATGCAAAGCAATGATGCAACATCCACTTTAGGTTAGGCTCATCTCCATAGGTTGACCTTGACATTGTCATCTCCCCTTAATCTGTCATGTTCGAGCTCAATCCACTGCTTAGTGATTGACAAACACCTAGGGTGTTACAGCCTTCCCCCCTTAAAAGAATCGCGTCCCGAGATTCGGAATGAAAGATCTTTTAAGGAAGAGAGACACGTTATCTAGTCCCAACATCTGCTGTTGCATTCAGCTATAAAGCTTCAACATCGGCGAACAATTTGGTCAAAGGCCCTTTCTTCTACTTATTTTTCATGGTAAAATTTGTCTGAAGAATTTCCTTCATTGACTTCCATGAAACATTGTTACTTTGGGAGGAATCCAAGATAGCACATACTGCATTCTCAGTGTACGGAGATCATTTGGTCCATGAGTGAACCACTCACAAGTACCTGACTTTCTAATGACCACAACATAGGCCATATGAACTTGACACTAGACTGAAATATTCAGAAGTATATTCGTTGAAATGACTCTATGTTCACATGGTTTTGAAAAGCAGTTCTCTACCAAAATGGCTTGAGCACAACCTTCCAAAAGGGTGAGATCATAGACGACAAATATACTCTGAGGCTATAGGATACTGACTAACCAATAGACAGGGTCTATGTTGGTTGTAAATGTTCCTTCATTTAGACACCAACTAATGGAAAACTACTTAAGGTTCCATGTGTGCAGTTATCTTTCTCTGATGACAACACTGCATTATCTGAGTTTAATGAGGGATTAGTGAATGTGATGGCTGACTCTATCGGCTTCGTATTTCTGTCAAATGTTACCTAAGAAGATTCTTCTATCCAAGACAACCGTTATCTGGGTTGAATCAGATGCAACCTCTTGGGTAAAAACATTTATAAGGTACCAAAGAAAGATGTAGCGAGGCCTTAAGGACAACAAAAGTTGTAATATTTACTAAACCACGGGAAGTAGTCTACCACCAAGCGATTAAGTAAAATTTTCCTTAGTGACTTAGTTGTATTGTAAGTTGAGTTGACTTGCAGCATAACAACTTTATCAGGCCAACTTTCACGTTGAGGCTTCCTTTTTAGGATCAAACAGCAGCTCTAAGATGGGAAATCTGTTGTTTGACACTTTTCAAATTGCTTTTGATTCGCGATGGTATAAATTGATTTGCAGAAACCAAGGCTGCTCGTACATTAGGGATACGAGAAAGCAAAAGCAATTGAAAGAGTGTAAACTAGTATCTGTGAGACCTCAAAAGGGCCATCCAACAACAGATCTCGCCTATTAATTTACATAACAATCCAAGGATACACACGCTTTGAACTTGCAGGTTACTTTTGCAGGGCAAAACGCATACTCTGCCTGGAGAACATTCCTACAAGGATAAGGAACCGCTTCTGAATATTCCTTGACACTTCGTCCAATAAAGTTATGGACAAACCATTTGTGGCACCTATGGGCACAAGGATGCTAATTGAAACTAGGTCATGCTTTCTCTAATTCTTCGCTTTAGCTGATAGAACATCTTGCACTATCTGTGTGATTGTCCAAGACGGAATTGACTTGTTTACAATGGCTCTAGAAGATAGAGTATCTCTCAAGTTGTTGGCTAGTTGATTAACTTCTTATTGGTTATTGCTCTGTAAGACATAGCCTTCGTAGCTACCAAGGAGTTGTTACCTAGTTAGAGATTAACCTTCCTATTGACAACTAATTAGTTGTCTCTCAACACTAAAAAGTTCCAAAACTTCATTCTTGATTACAATAATAGTGGTTGATACAAAGCAGATGGTTGCCATCGAAGTCAGCAGATACGGAGTCTCACCAGAGATGGTTGATCTCAATGGTATGGTCATTATGCATACAAAGGTTAAGACTTGTGTAATGTGACAATCGATTCTTATCCAACAGATGACTTGTCCAACATTAAATGTTGTGTGTCCTTTTTATCCAACAGAGATGAGATACTTTACTCACTAGATGACGTTCGTCAATATTGGGACAACTAAGTAGAGTCACTTGGCTACCACATATTGCAGTTTGTTAATGTTTATGTCGGTGATCTGTTCTTCAAAGGTTATCCTCTTAGCAACTTCAGAAGGACACTCCACTACTTTCGGTCTAAGATATGGATCTTACGATACTGAAAGGATCAAGATGCCCAAGAGGGGGGGTGAATTGGGCTTTTCTAAAAATAAAAGCAAGGATTAAATCCTACAAGCTAGAATTCACCCCTAGTGTCTACTTGTGTTCCTAGAGAGTCTACCGATACAAAGTTTTGCACCCTAGTTTCCAATCCTAGTCTAGCATGGCAAGTCTAGGAATGTAAACAAGCAATGTAAGTAAATACGAGAAAGTAAATGCTTGAATGTAAAGGGGCAAGGAACACGGCGATGTTTTTCCGAGGTATCGGAGAGTCGCCACTCCCCACTAGTCCTCGTTGGAGCACCCGCGCAAGGGTGTCGCTCCTCCTTGATCCGCGCAAGGATCAAGTGCTCTCTACGGGTTGATTCTTCGACACTCCGTCGCGGTGAATCACCCACAACCGCTCACAAGATGAGTTGGGTCATCCACAAGCTTCGCCGGATGAACACCAAACTCCCAATCACCACCAAGCCGTCTAGGTGATGGCGATCACCAAGAGTAACAAGCTAGAACTCTCACTTGACCTCTACGAGCCTAAATAAGAAAGTGGATGCACACTTGTTACTCTCTAATCTCTAGTGAGGAACTCACAAGCTTTGATTCTCAAATCTCTATCCTCACTAGTGCTCTTGCACTACCTTGCACTTCAAAGGTGTTTATCAGCTGAACAAATGAGCAAGAGACCTCTAAAAGAGGTGGTGGGGATGTATTTATACACCCCACAGACGAAACGAACCGTTACCTGCTGACTTAGCAAAACTTGAGCTGACCGGACGCGCCGGTCGTACTCACCGGACGCGCCGGTCGTACTCACCGGACGCGCCGGTCGTACAGACCGGACGCGCCGGTCGCTCGTAACGGTCAAAACCGAAAAACACCTAAATGACCGGACGCGCTGGTCAGGGGTGACCGGACGCGTCCGATCGTGCGTGGAGCTTACTGTACTCGCACCGGACGCGCTACCGCGTCCGATGGGTGATGACCGGACGCGTCCGGTCGTCTCAGGACCTTACTGGACTATGACCGGACGCGCCGATCACACCCAGGTCGCGTCCGATGGGGTGTTTCCTTAAGTGACACGAGTTGACTTCTGACCACCGCGTCCGGTCCTCGCGAGGACCGCGTCCGGTGCTCAGAGCTGAAACCTCAGTTGCGGAAGTGAACTGACCGGACGCGTCCGGTCATGCCGAGGACCGCGTCCGGTCACTGGAAAATGACCCGAAACTCTCCGTAAAGCGTTACAACTTCAACCAAGTTGCTCCCAACTGAACTTTGAGCTATTCTAAAGCTGCCTAGCGCCAAGTTTAACAAGTGTGCACCACACCTAAACATAGGACTCGCCTAGGTCAAGCTACCCGCTCATGCCCCCCTTTATAGTACGGCCAAAAGAGAAAAACGAAGATCCTAACGACTATTCCAAATGTCTCTCAACACTTCGACATCCGGAACTAACCGTCCTTAATCTTGACGTCACTCTTTTGAGAACCGAAACGATTTCCATCAAGGGGCATGAATACCATGGTGCCCAAAGCAGTTAAAACCTCCATGACCTAACTTACCAAAGTTTCTGCAAAACACACGTTAGTCATGGTAATAAAGCGTTGTCATCAATTGCCGAAACCAAACCTCGGGGCCTAGATGCTTTCAATCTCCCCCTTTTTGGTGATTGATGACAATACTCAGATATGAAAGATTTGAGTTGAGGTTTTTTTTAAACATGCATGGTACACATAAGCAACAAGCAATTAAGTAGAGACGTGAAAGGAAAAGCTTATGTGTCCCAAGCCAAAAGAGTGTACTCATAAGATAAGATAAAAAGCGTTAGTACACAAAAGAATATAGCTCATAATTTATCGAAGTAAGGCACGGAAGCACAACCTTAGAGCTATAATTAAACACGGTGACAAGAGATAACACTAACAGGATGAAACATTAAGACTTAAGGTTTATCTCACAATGACATGTCACACGAATGCAATAACTGAAAAGTAAACATGATGCATGAATGTAGCACACAGGAAGAATGAAAAAAACAGCTCTCAAATCTCCCCCTGAAACTACTCTCTACTCTCTCTCCCCCTTTGGCATCAAGCGCCAAAAGAAAAAAAAAGCTAATCTAAGGATCTGATGGGGGGACAGACGGAGTCGTGTCGGGTGCCGAGGTGCGCGGAGTAATGATGAAGTGCAGAGAATCGCCCTCGGAATCTGAGCTATCTGGCTGACCCTCTGATGAAGCATGTGGCTGTGTAACTGTCTGGGTCTGAACGGCAGGAACAGGCACTGTCGAAGTAGTAACGATAGGATCCGTCTGAGTGACCTGAGCCTGTAGCGAGCCAGTAGCAGGAGGATCTGTGGAGGCAACTGACGAAAGTATAGTCTCTGTAGTACCATTTCCTGTCACTGGAGGAATAACTGCCTCTGAAGCTAACAACCCTGAAGAAGTAGCAACTGTAGTATGCGAGGGCGTCGGCTGACCAGTCAACTCGCTGTATGTAGCACTGAAATCACCGAAAGGTGTGCCTGTCAGGAGGTGAGGGCGAGGCTGGTCGGATGGTGTAAACCCCGTGTGAATAGGAGTGAAGCTCGGGGACTGGAAAGACTGGGGAACCTGCCGCTGTGGAGATGTGAACTGGTGAGTCGGCTGTCCCTGACTCGACGGATCAGAAGCTGGTAAAGAGGAAGTCAGGACAGAAGTAGGCGGAGGAACCCCAACCGTGACTAGATGGCGCAGGAGGTCCAAGTATTGCTGCTGACTAGCTGCAGTCTGACGCTGAAGCTCATATTGCTGTCGCTGCATTTCAACTTGCTGTCTCTGGATTTCAAGCTGCTGACGCTGAAACTCGTCCTGACGAGCCTGAATCTGTGCAAATGCTGCAGCTGTGTCCTGAGCCTGTCGCTGGATTTGCTGTTGCTGTTGCTCCTGTGCCTGGGTCAACCTCTCAAGAATTGCCACCATGGCTGGGTCTGTGCGGGAGGCTGAACCAGAGCCACCGGCCTCGTGGTCGTGGGTCCGAGGAGACCGGTACCTGGGGATGGGCTGGTAGTCCTCATCAGTGCTGTCAGATGTCCCATCCTCAGGAAGATCAGCAGGCTGAGCGTCAAGATCTGCAAGCTCTGCCTCTGCAAGCTCATCAACTGTGGCGTCCTGCTCAGCTGCTGTCTCAGGTACCTCAGGTCGCACACGCTGTCCTGGCACTGGGGCCTGATCTCTGGTAACTGACGTCCAGAGCTGACGGATATCATACTCAGGAAAAGCAGTGGTGGTATCTGATATCTCAGCTCGGATCTCTGCTGGCATCTGAATAGATGATCTGATAAGGAAGCAGATCCAGTGTGCGTAGGGCAGCTGACGATTACCCTTGAAGCCCTCAGCTATGGTGTCCTCCATCTCACTAAGTATGAGATCCCATATATCAAACCGTGTCTGTGAGAGGAGGTGGTGAACAACCCATAACTGCATCCGAGTCAGTCCCTCTCTGTAGCCAAGTCTGGGAAGGAGTGTGCGTCTGACAATAGCGTCCAAAACTCTGGCTAGTGGAGTCAAACTGGCGGGCGTGCGTCGAGACCCTTCGCCAAAAGGCTCACGGAAGCAGGGTCGAACTAAGTCGGTAGGTGGCACTGTCCCGCCGTGAGGGCGTCTCGGAGGAGGAGTCTGACCATAACACAGCTGATGTATCTTTGTGTCAAAAGCTGGGAGTCTGAGAATCTCCCGCACTCTGCTGCTGTATAGGCGGTGATCGCGGCCTCGGAATGCAAAGTGGATGAAATCATGGGCAGGATCAATCCATAGTGAAGCATAAAACTCTCTGACCCATGTGCCGCAGTATGCACCTGTCCGTCCAAGAAGATCTGACAAGCCTGGCAGAAAGGACAGGTGCGGACGTAGCTGCTCTCCCACAACCTCGACTAGTGACTCAAGTCGACAGACCCTCTGTGGTCGGAAAGCAATACCGCTGTCAACTAGAGCTCTGTAGAAATCCTCCTGAAGAGGGGTATAGAATCCTTCTGAAGCTCTGGGATCCCTCACAGGTGGAAACCACCGACTGACCTCCACGAACCTCAACCCGTGCACCTGACGTGCTGTAGCACCCCTCAAGTCAAAGTGCTCGACCGGGGGTGAACCTCTAGCTCTGGGAGGAGGCCGTGCTCCACGTCGCTGACCCTCTGGCCTAGGAGATACCTGAGTACGGGTACGTGTGGAGCGGCGACGTACTGGAGACTGAGCTGGCTGCTCCTCTGTATCTGCTGTAGCCTCTGGAGCCTCTGTGGTCTCTGTGGGTGGATCAACTGACATATCCTCTGCCGCTCTGGTATCCTCAGTGCCCTCAGTGGCCTCTGTGCCGAGCTGTCGACCTTCAAGATGAAAGCGACGCTCGCCTATGCGTATGCCACTGCTCCTGCCACCTCTCTCTGCCTGCTCTGCTGCATCTGCTACGGCCTGAGTAATTTCTGCCTCTGTGAGTGTCTTCTTCTTCTTTCTGGCTAAGACCTTAACACGCTTCCCACGTGCAATATCAGACCGACGAGGGGGACTGTCGTTCCCGTCACCAGGAGCACCACCGGCGTTCTTGCAACGCACCATACTGACACAGTGACTGAGAACCTCTGTAAGATGATGAACTGTCACTCAAGAGGCTTGGCCTCAATCCGTATCCGCAGGCTTGGCCTCGGATTTAGCAAACAGAACTCACCCGACACACGAACAGACTCGCTGCAACGACGGAATAGAGAGATCTACTATAAGCACATATACGACTAAAAGGTACGAAACCCTAGAGAAAGCAAGCATATGTGATACGATGAGAATAGAGACATGAAGCTACCTCGGATCGATGAGACGACGGTGACCTAGATTGCGAAATTTCCGAATCCACCGAACGAGCTCTTCGCGAAGTGGACGACTCGCGACGAAACTTGTTGACGAACGAACGAACGACCGTCGAACCCTAGGGTTAGGGTTAGGGTTAGGGTAGATCGATGGAAAACGATCGAGGGCAAGCACGAGTCGTACCAATGTCGGGGACGAAGCTGGCTCGCAGGGGCGCGGCTCACCGGCGGTGGTGGCTCGGTCGGGCGACGGCGGCGCGGCAGTGGCGCGGCTGCGGGCGGCGCGGCTGCGGGCGGCGCGGCTGCGGGCGGCACGGGTGCGGGCGGCGCGGGTGCGGCAGCGAGCAGACGAGCGCGTGCGCGGCAGCGAGCAGATGAGCGCGAGCTCGACAGAAGTTCGCCGGCGGCAGGGCGGACGGCGGCGGAGACGGCGAGTCGGCGGATAGGCAAGGCGGCGGCGGAAGCTCGGGCGGGTGAAATAAAATCGGTCGGGGACGAAACGGTTTTATAAGGAGTTAGATCCGCGCGACATGTGATGACCGGACGCGGTGGTCGATATGACCGGACGCGGTGGTGCAGCGTCCGGTCATACTCCAGTAAGCTCCTGGAGTGACCTGACGCGTCCGGTGCGGACTGACCGGACGCGGTCAGAGTCCGGTCGTTGGCTGTTCGGGAAAACATCGCGAATGACCGGACGCGGTGGTGGTAACCGGGACCGGACGCGGTGGTCGACCAGAGGCGCGTCCGGTGCAGCGTCCGATCATTAGATCTGGAGTTGGTCTTCTGGATGACCGGACGCGCTGCTGGACGCCGAGACCGGACGCGGTGGTGAAGCACTACTGCGTCCGGTGCAGCGTCCGGTGCAGCGTCCGGTGCAGCGTCCGGTGACTGTTCTTCGCCCTTCTTTGTTCCGAACTTCGACGCGACTTCTCCCAATCAGGTTCCAATTCAAAGAGACACAAATAAACACCAATTGGAACACGAAGTGAGAGACCTCACTCAAACCCTCAAGGATTTTAAAATAGATTGCCTTAGGCTAGTATTATTTTTAAGAAAATAGGCAATAAACACCCAAGGAGCAACGTATGGCCACGCAATAGAGTTTTTGAACCTTTAGGAGCGTCAAAATGCTCTCTCTATCCATGGACGAACACAGAGGTTGCTCAAAGCTTAACCGAAAAGAAACGACAAGAACAACAACCATGCATATGCGATGCAATACAAGAAGGTAAAACTAGAATGCTTGTCAGGTTTGATCCACGGTTAGGCTTTTTCACTCCTCCAAGAAAGGGTTATCGTAACCGTGTTAGCCAAGCCCAAAAAACAATGCGATAATCATAGACATGACATATTATACAATGCAATGCAAGGGACAACACACGCTCATTTTTTAAAGTTACTAGAATCAAGCACATTGAGCTCACTTCTTAACCTACAAAAGGTTGCCTCATCCAAAGGTTTCGTGAAGATATCCGCTAATTGATTTTCACTTCTTACACCTTCTAGTGATATGTCATTTTTAGCAACGTGATCTCTTAGAAAATGATGGCGGATATCAATGTGCTTGGTGCGAGAGTGTTGTACCGGATTGTTAGCAATTTTAACGGCACTTTCGTTGTCACATAAAAGTGGCACCTTTTCAAGAACAATTCCATAGTCTAGGAGGGTTTGTTTCATATATAGGATTTGTGCACAACAAGCCCCCGCGGCAATGTATTCCGCCTCGGCGGTGGACAAAGCCACACTATTTTGCTTTTTAGATGACCAAGATACTAAAGATCTTCCAAGCAAATGGCACCCTCTGGATGTGCTTTTTCTATCAATCTTGCAACCGGCATAGTCCGAATCGGAATAGCCAACTAGTTGGAATCTAGCTCCTTTGGGATACCAAAGACCAATGCTTGGGGTGAGCTTAAGATATCTTAGGATTCTTTTTACGGCACTTAGGTGAGGTTCTTTAGGGCATGCTTGAAAGCGAGCACACATGCACACACTAAACATGATATCGGGCCTAGATGCGGTAAGGTATAGTAAGCTACCAATCATAGAACGGTAGAGAGTTTGATCAATCGGTTTACCTCCCTCATCTAGGTCGAGATGTCCATTTGATGGCATTGGGGTCTTGATTGGTTTGCATTCTTCCATCTTGAATCTTTTGAGAAGATCCTTGGTATACTTTTCTTGAGAGATGAAAATCCCTTCTCTCATTTGCTTTACTTGAAACCCAAGGAAGAATGTGAGCTCACCAATCATTGACATCTCGAATTCCTTTGACATCAATTCACCAAATTCTTTGCAATAATCTTCATTTGTTGATCCGAAGATAATATCATCAACATATACTTGACAAATGAAGATCTCCCCATTAAACTTCTTGGTGAATAGTGTGGTGTCAATCTTCCCAATGGTGAAGCCCTTCTCAATGAGGAAGTCCCGAAGGCGTTCATACCACGCTCTAGGGGCTTACTTGAGCCCATATAACGCCTTGGACAACCTATAAACATGATTAGGATATCTAGGGTCTTCAAACCCGGGAGGTTGATTAACATAGACTAGTTCATTTATAAAGCCATTTAAAAATGCACTTTTCACATCCATTTGATATAGTTTCATATCATGATGTGATGCATAAGCAAGGAGGATACGAATGGCTTCAAGTCTTGCAACGGGTGCAAAGGTTTCTCCAAAATCAAGACCTTCAACTTGAGAGAACCCCTTTGCAACTAGTCTTGCCTTGTTCCTCACCACTATGCCTTGGTCATCTTGCTTGTTTCGGAACACCCACTTGGTTCCAATGACTCTTGCACCTTTGGGATGCTCTTCAAGTGTCCATACTTGATTGCGGGTGAAGTTGTTCAATTCTTCATGCATTGCAATCACCCAATCCGGATCTTGAAGAGCTTCTTCTACATTCTTAGGTTCAACACAAGAGACAAAAGAGTGATGTTCAACAAAAGAAGCTAGCTTTTGGGATCGAGTCATTACTCCCTTTGTAGGACTCCCTATGATGAGATCTTGTGGATGTGCTTGAAGTAGTGGTGAATTTCTTTTATCAATCACTTGAGGAGGTGGATGAGGAGCATCAACATCTTGAGCTTGTGCCTCGGATTGTTCATGAGAGACATGAGTGTCTTCATTTTCAACTCTCTCATTCTTGTTATCATCTTGAGGCACACGTGATGAAGATGGTGGATCAACAATTTGTACATCGTCATCATCATCTTTTGGCTTGATGTCTCCCACGGGCATATTCTTCATGGCCTCCCTCAAGGGTTCATCACCTACATCATCACAATTCTCAATTGCTCCTTGGGAGCCATTAGATTCATCAAATTCCACATCATATGTTTCTTCAACCAAACCGGTGGCATGGTTAAATACTCTATATGCTTTGGACTTTGATGAGTAACCAACAAGAAAGCCAATATCACAACGTCTTTGAAACTTCCCTAGGTGTTGACGCTTCTTGTAGATGTAACATTTGCAACCAAACACCCGGAAGAAGGAAACGTCCGGCTTCTTGCCATTTAGCAACTCATAGGGGGTCTTGCCAAGAAACTTTTGTAGGAAGAGGCGATTTGAAGCATAGCATGCGGTGTTGATTGCCTCGGCCCACAACTTCTCCGGAGTGTTGTACTCATCTAGCATTGTTCTTGCAAGGGTGATCAAAGTTCGGTTCTTTCTCTCAACTACACCATTTTGTTGAGGAGTGTAGGTTGAAGACACCTCATGCTTGATTCCAATTTCATCACAATAAGCTTCAATGTTGGTGTTGTCAAATTCTTTCCCATTGTCACTTCTAATCTTCTTTATCTTGACTTCAAATTCATTTTGAGCTCTCTTTGCAAACTTCTTGAAGCAATTTGCCACTTCGGATTTGTCATGAAGGAAGAAAGTCCATGTATACCTTGAGTAGTCATCCACTATCACAAGACAATAGAGATTACCACCCAAGCTCTTGTATGTTGTAGGCCCAAACAAATCCATGTGTAGAAGTTCTAACACTCTTGAAGTTGACATGAAAGCTTTGGTTGGATGAGTGTTTGCAACTTGTTTGCCCGCTTGACATGCACTACAAGGTTTGTCCTTTTCAAACTTCACATCCTTCAATCCTCTCACTAGTTCTTTCTTCAATAGCTTGTTGAGAGCGTTCATTCCAACATGAGCAAGCCTCCTATGCCAAAGCCAACCAAGTGAGGTCTTGGTGAACAAACATGTCATCAAATTTGCATCTTCGGAGGTGAAGTCAACAAGATAAAGATTATTGTATCTAAAGCCTTTGAATATCACTTGCTTGTCATCTATCTTTGAAACTTCCACTTCATTTGGTGTGAACAAGCATTGGAAGCCAAGGTCACAAAGTTGCCCAACGGACAACAAGTTGAAACTCAATGAAGCAACATAGAGCACATTTGAGAGTGAGTGATCATGTGATATTGCAATCTTGCCTATACCCTTGACTTTGCTCTTTGAATTATCCCCAAATGTGATCTTCTCTTGACATATACCATTCTCTTCAATGGTGGTGAACATACGAGGATCACCGGTCATATGTTGAGTGCAACCACTATCAATAACCCAATGAGTTCCACCGGTCTTGTAGTTCACCTACACACAAGAGATCAAGCTTTTTGTTTAGGGACCCAAACTTGAGAGGGGCCCTTGACTTTATCCACTAGTGACTTGGCAACCCATATTTTCTTTGGCCTATTCTTGTTTGGGGGACCCAAAAACATGACTTTCATCTTTCCATTTGAATCTTTTCTTAGCATATAGTGAGCATTGAAAGCGAAAGGTCTAGCATGCTTGGGCAAGGGTTGTGGTGGCGGAGTTTTGCATTCATGAGCAAAGTGACCTTCTTGACCACACTCAACACATCTCTTTGGCTTGGGCTTTGACTTGCTTGGTTGTTGTTGAGCTTTTGCTTTCTTCTCTTGATTTGCCAAGTACCCAATACCACTTCTATCCATCTTCATTACGGTGTTCATGAGGAGCTCACTTTGCAAATGTTGGCCTCTTGTGAACTTGCTTAGGCCGGTCTTGAGATGCTCTTTTTCTTGCTTTAGCTTTTTGTTTTCTTCAATGAGTGACTCATTTGTTGGTTGCTTCTCAAGAGCCATCAAACCTTTTAGCTTCTTGTTCTCACTTGCAAGCTTCTCATTTTCACTCTTAATCTTGGCATAATCATCATGGTTGCTTGACTCAACCACACTCTTGCCTTTGCTACTAGAACCTTGCTCAATGCTTTCAATGATCAAGTCATCACATGATGTAGCTATATCACACTTAACAACATGGTTAGTAGCATCATGTGTTTCAAGAGCAAGTTCATTAGCAACCACAAGACTATCATAATCAATTTTTAATGTGGTATATTTGTCCTTTAGAGAATTGTATCTAGTGATGAGCTCATCATGCTTCTTCTCAAGTTTATCATGTTGATCTTTAAGCTCTTTATAGGAGGTTTTGAGTTCCTTGAGAGTGGAAGACATCACTTCATTTTGAACTCTAAACTCACCACTAGTCTTTTGAATATTCTCAAGCTTTGATGAGAGTGATTCATTTTCATTTTGAAGATCATCATTTTCACTTCTAGTTCTTCTTATGATTTTAGTGTATTTGTTTAATAATTTTACAAGTTCATCATAAGAAGGTGAGTCATATTCATCATCACTATCACTATCGTCATCATCATCACTATCATTGTTTTGTACCTTTCGTTCACCCTTGGCCATAAGGCATAGGTGAGTAGTGGACGATGATGGTGAAGGAGGTGGTGAAGGTGGTGATGAAGATGTTGGTGAAGATGATGGCCCCATCACAAATGCGGCAACCTTTTCTTTCTCATCATTGCTTTCATCTTCGGAGGACTCACATGATGATTCAATGTCGGTGAGCCAATCACCAACAATGTAAGCCTTTCCTCCCTTCTTTTTCTTGTGGAACTCCTTCTTTTTGCCATCCTTCTTCTTGTATGGCTTGTTCCTCTTCTTCTCTTCTTCTTCATCACTTGAATCATTTTTCTTGCCCTTGTTTTTGTTCTTGTACTTGTCTTTTGGTGGTCTAGGGCATTGATGAGCTAGATGACCAAGTTCACCACAATTGTAGCAATCCATCTCCGAGATTGGCTTTCTCTTGCTACTTGTGAAGAATTTCTTCTTCTTGCCATCGAACTTGATGCCACTCTTGTTAAGCTTCTTTAACATCTTGGTGGTCTTTCTCACCATGAGTGCAAGTGATTCATCATCAACATCACTATCACTTGAGCTTTCTTGCACCATCATGGCTTGGCCTTTCATCTTCTTCTTGTCATGACTAGCTTTGAAAGCCAAGTCTTTCTTCTTGGAAGATGATGAGCCCTCTTCCGGAGTGATATGCATGTACATCTCATGAGCATTGATTTTCCCCAAAACTTGCGTTGGTGTTGCGGTGGAAAGATCACTTTGGTGAAGCACGGTGACAATATGTCCATACTTCTCAACGGGAAGCACACTCAAGATCCTTCTTGCAACATCCGATTGACTCATTTTGGTGAGCCCAAGAGCATTGAGGTCCTCTACAAGAACATTCAAGCGAGTGTACATGTCATTAGCACTTTCTTTGGGAAGCATCTCAAAGGAGTTAATTTTCTTTAAGGCAATGTGATAGCGTTCCTCACGCTCACTCTTAGTTCCCTCATGGAGAGCACAAAGATTTTCCCACAATTCATGAGCGTTCTTTGCATTACGCACGCGATTGAAGATATCTTTGCCTAAGCCCCGGTAGAGTGCATTTTTGGCCTTTGCATTCCACCGGTCGTACTTCTCCTCGTCACCACTTGGGTTAGCGGGATCCCTTATGGGGGGAAGCCCTTCGGTTGCGGCTCTAAGACACCCAACATCTATGGCTTCGAGGTACGCCTCCATACGAATTTTCCAATATGGAAAATCGTCTCCCTCAAAAGTGGGAGGTGGTCCTTCCCCATTAGACATCTTGCTCTAGGCGGTAAAGCCTAAAAGTAGAGCAACACGGCTCTGATACCAATTGAAAGGATCAAGATGCCCAAGAGGGGGGGTGAATTGGGCTTTTCTAAAAATAAAAGCAAGGATTAAATCCTACAAGCTAGAATTCACCCCTAGTGTCTACTTGTGTTCCTAGAGAGTCTACCGATACAAAGTTTTGCACCCTAGTTTCCAATCCTAGTCTAGCATGGCAAGTCTAGGAATGTAAACAAGCAATGTAAGTAAATACGAGAAAGTAAATGCTTGAATGTAAAGGGGCAAGGAACACGGCGATGTTTTTCCGAGGTATCGGAGAGTCGCCACTCCCCACTAGTCCTCGTTGGAGCACCCGCGCAAGGGTGTCGCTCCCCCTTGATCCGCGCAAGGATCAAGTGCTCTCTACGGGTTGATTCTTCGACACTCCGTCGCGGTGAATCACCCACAACCGCTCACAAGATGAGTTGGGTCATCCACAAGCTTCGCCGGATGAACACCAAACTCCCAATCACCACCAAGCCGTCTAGGTGATGGCGATCACCAAGAGTAACAAGCTAGAACTCTCACTTGACCTCTACGAGCCTAAATGAGAAAGTGGATGCACACTTGTTACTCTCTAATCTCTAGTGAGGAACTCACAAGCTTTGATTCTCAAATCTCTATCCTCACTAGTGCTCTTGCACTACCTTGCACTTCAAAGGTGTTTATCAGCTGAACAAATGAGCAAGAGACCTCTAAAAGAGGTGGTGGGGATGTATTTATACACCCCACAGACGAAACGAACCGTTACCTGCTGACTCAGCAAAACTTGAGCTGACCGGACGCGCCGGTCGTACTCACCGGACGCGCCGGTCGTACAGACCGGACGCGCCGGTCGCTCGTAACGGTCAAAACCGAAAAACACCTAAATGACCGGACGCGCTGGTCAGGGGTGACCGGACGCGTCCGATCGTGCGTGGAGCTTACTGTACTCGCACCGGACGCGCTACCGCGTCCGATGGGTGATGACCGAACGCGTCCGGTCGTCTCAGGACCTTACTGGACTATGACCGGACGCGCCGATCACACCCAGGTCGCGTCCGATGGGGTGTTTCCTTAAGTGACACGAGTTGACTTCTGACCACCGCGTCTGGTCCTCGCGAGGACCGCGTCCGGTGCTCAGAGCTGAAACCTCAGTTGCGGAAGTGAACTGACCGGACGCGTCCGGTCATGCCGAGGACTGCGTCCGGTCACTGGAAAATGACCCGAAACTCTCCGTAAAGCGTTACAACTTCAACCAAGTTGCTCCCAACTGAACTTTGAGCTATTCTAAAGCTGCCTAGCGCCAAGTTTAACAAGTGTGCACCACACCTAAACATAGGACTCGCCTAGGTCAAGCTACCCGCTCATGCCCCCCTTTATAGTACGGCCAAAAGAGAAAAACGAAGATCCTAACGACTATTCCAAATGTCTCTCAACACTTCGACATCCGGAACTAACCGTCCTTAATCTTGACGTCACTCTTTTGAGAACCGAAACGATTTCCATCAAGGGGCATGAATACCATGGTGCCCAAAGCAGTTAAAACCTCCATGACCTAACTTACCAAAGTTTCTACAAAACACACGTTAGTCATGGTAATAAAGCGTTGTCATCAATTGCCGAAACCAAACCTCGGGGCCTAGATGCTTTCAGATACGATATGGGAAAGATAACCAAGGAAAAGTTCACATGAGAATAACACGTTGATGTTGTTCCGCAATGGATCATGACTAGAAACCACGATACCAGCGCGTGCCAAGCAGCACAACCTTGTGTCGGCCGCCCACAGGAGGCTCTCAGTTTCGTCGCGGCACCGTTAGTTGCTACTCATAACACCATTACCGATCACACCACCAAGGTGAAATTTCAAGTGACACAATTTGGGTGGTAAAAACAAGCATTATACAAGGGAGGGATAGCAAGCAAAGGTAATCACAAGGTTTGGAATTAACCAGGAGGTGATTCAAAGATCAAAATATAGCACAAGAGAACATCACGCAATTGCCAAGGATAACTGAGCAAGAGGCTCTTGCTTAAATTCTACGTACGACTTGCGTCCACCAAGGTGAGTTCCAGATAGAAGATTAATAGGAGATTCATTCATGTTGGGCAACAACATGAGATCAAGATCGATAAACATCCTGAGACTTGGGAAGGTTAGGGATGGATTACTCAAACTTCAAGGACGAAAACTAATATGTCAATCATAGATTGAGTTGATAAGGTAGATACCCGAATTTACAAGCAACCGATTTTGAGATCAGACGGCGAAAGATTATCATTGCACCAGATCACCTGTAGGAGAGGCAATCAGTAGGTCCAACATGGATTCAGTTAAGGGTCTTACAACTTGGCATCAAACAACTATAGCCAAAAGGAAGAGTTGGAGAGAATCTATCTTGGCTAGTAGATCAAACAAAGGTATTCACGTGCGGTTGCAGGACAACCATGGTATAACACATATTTAATGGTCCAGACCTGGGCTCATAAGGAAAAGAACCTAATTAGGGATGACGCCAAGAGATCGTTTCGCGTAACTCGAGTAGTGCTCTAAGATAAAGCTACTCGACACTCGTATACTTACCGAAGACAAACGAAGTGACAACTATGACACTAATTAACTAACAAGCATACATACAAACATCATAGTCAAGCATTGGAGAGATCCAATCCAATTAGCTTAAGCAACCACTACTAAGCATCAGGCTCACCCATAACAAACATTCATCTAAAGCAAGAACTAACTACGAGTTTAGCCTAAGACAAACGCTAGCTAAGGTGGCTACTTAGCATGAGCACAGAACATGGATAGCAACATAGTAGTTAATTGTTTCGACCATAGCTGAGGTTGTAGATATCCCATAAAGGTGATCCTAGACTTTCTAGAAAGCTTAGAAAGATGGCTACACATTAGTTATTCATACCAAAAGCTAAATCATAGGTTAGCATGGTCAAACATGCTGATGTTTCAGATCTGTACCAATATGGACAGAAAACTGACAAGAACTTCAAAATTGCATAACTGGAGTTCTAGGGGTCCAACAAGGCTGAGCCTTAACTTTATGTAAAGCTTATTAAGTTGTCTATAACTTTCTTATTATCATATTAAGATGATTCTATATCTAACAAGGCCAAACAAGACAAAGAAGACATCTCTGCCCAGATTTGGACAGATTCTGTCATCCCACATTACAAGCTCATAAGTAGAGATTTAGACCACCAAAATTAGTGTTATAGGACATGTTAGAAATCTTAGAAAAAGTACTACACTTCTTCTATTATCTCCAAGACATGATTCCCTATGCACATAGGTCAAATAAATCAAACATTCAGATCTATTCAGAGCATAAACAAAACCTGACAGTAAACTTCGAAAATTCATAATTCTCAAACCATAATACCTAGGGTCATGGAATTTTAGGACCAGCTAGATAAGTAAGTTAGCTACAACTTTGGTATTCCCCATAACTATAGAAAACACCATTATGACCATGAAAGCATCACTATAATAGAAAACGTTCTAGCAGCCAACATTCGACAAGCAAAACAAAGCTTGCCTTTGTTCTACTTAACAAGAGAGCACACAAAACATGTTATTCTAGTAGCTCTAAATATTATTACCTTAGACCAACTAATTTAATTCATTAATAAGAATCACAATTACTTAGGTGAGGTCTAAAGCATTTGCAAACACTTGTATGACAACATATCCGCCACTTGGCTAACCTAAAGGGCATCTATAGGTTCAAGCATGTAACCACAACTATTTCTAGCAAGGCTAAGCACACACTTTTCTCAAACAACATGGAGTAAGACATTCATGTTTTACTCCACACAAGAAAGATAGTGTAACACATTGATCACAAGTTACTTATCATTTGAACAAGGGTGAGAGGAGCATAGCCACGCATAAAGCAACAATCATGAAGATGCATGCTTCGTCCTATTCGTCCTCACAAGATTGCCAACCTAAGGTGGCGATCACGTTCTATGTCGGTGGCATAACACGCACTCTCTCGATATATAGCTAGTCGACAGCTACATTCAACTTACGCATTCGTAGTTAGCGTACCTGCAGAAAAGTTTCATTGCAGCCCAACAATTCCCCAATATGGCACACAATGAAAGCAGGAAAGTAAAATTCTAAGTACTCCCATATACATATACCCCTGTATATATACATGTAGCACCAAAACTACCCGAATCATCATTCGATCACCCACAATTAAGTACCTTCATATATACATGTGTGTAACATGTAAATAATTCAGTAACCAAAACTAGCTCTCCCCTAGACCGCAGGTTGTACGGTCATGCTCTCACAACTCACACTTACCTGAGCGTAGGTGCGACGTTGCATAAAAGTAAACTAACAACATATATGGCTATTTCATATATGAAGGCTACCTCTAATCTGATACACTGGGTAGCATAGTGTGGGAGAGTCATCACACATACATACCTTGGCCTGGGCGTAGATGCATAATGAAAACCCCCAAGTTAGTACTTATATAAGCCACCTAATAATCCTTATATGGGCATAAGGAAATTGACCACTGGCATACTTAGATTTAGAATTCAGTTTCCACAAACCTATATATAGCTATAAGTTGATAAAACTGATTTTATAAAACAAAACCTTTGTTTTAAATACACATACGACAAGTTTAATGTTGAATCTTGCTCCGATACCAGCTGTAACAGAACCGTCCAAATTATAAGAGCACAAGTACAAAAACAATCACCGAAATGATCAAATTCTCGCACTTGAGCCCATATAACTCCGGTAGTCCAATGAAATCACGAGGGATTTCAAACCAACCAACATACAAGCCAAGATCATAGTGATTCAACATAACAAGTCACATGTTACAACCATTCGCAAGTAATTCAATATACATCGGAGTTCAACATAGTTATTACAACTTAAGTTCAAAAGTAGCGGAAGCAAAGTAATTTGAAACTAACATTGACCTTATTTCAAATACATGCCAATACCACGGTCGACTTCCAACAAAAGCATTAGAGATAAGGTAAATAAGAAGGATCATGCCCATGATCACACTCCGCCTCTACGGCAGGAGTCAACCAACTCTTGCAGCCGCCATGATACATCATAACCTGCAACAAGTGGGGATAAAACCCTGAGTACGACGAAGTACTCAGCTAGACTTACCCGTCATAAACCAGAAATAAAGTGACACCAAGGATCATGCGAGGCTGATATAAAGTGGGCTAGCTTGACAACATTTTGCATAAAAGCTTATTATGGATAAGTAATCATTAATGCTTAAGCATCAAGTTAATTATCATTAACCTATCCTCTATATTAGAACCGGTACTAGAGCACTCACTTTATTAGGAGCAAACAATATTAACCATAGCAGGTATAAATTGAGGCAACCTTTCCATCGTGATCCAATTAACCATTAGTTCAATTTAATTGAATCTACGTTGCCGTTGCTCAAGTCAAGTGCTCACTAACCGGGAGCGACGGCGATTCGAATCGAATTCCTATCCAGCTGGAGGGGTATTTCTAACACTCACCGTGCAGACCCCTGCCAGGGTCGCACAGGCCACCGTTTCATATGATTCAGGAATCGCGGGACCGAATAATGTCGCGACCCCAAGGGCGACACTCTGCCAGGTGATAGGGACTCTAACCCCCCCTTGGTCTCACGCCAATGTCCCCAAGCACATCCTTTCTCTCCTCCAAGAAGCAACCTACCATTCGATTCCTGGCCTGAACCACATTACTCGGCTTCGCGGTCGGAACGGCTTATCCGGCCAACTAAGTGTTAGACTGCGTTCAACATGACTCAAGGACGTACAGCGAATCGGTCCTTAAACGACTCAGACGGGGATAGATTCACACCCAAGACCTCCATGCCTTGTTGCTTCACTATCGTCATCCCGCCCGGTCTTATTTCATTTTATTAACACATGGTTCTATTCCACGATAGCAAATATAGCCAACCGTGCCATATATGAATATCCCTATATCTCGCAGGTGACAGGAAATCACCTGACTTCTACCGCTTAAAGCAGGGCTAAGCATCTACTCGATCCTAATCTATGTAGGATTCAAGGATTCATATATTTGGACAATGAATGATATAATGCAGCAAGGGTTTCCAACCAACTCCTATCACTTAATGCAACAATACTTATAACATATATAGAATTAATTGCTTTAAAGATAGGAGGCTTATAATGCTCCGGGGCTTGCCTGGGATCCGACTCAAGTTAGAGTATGTCAGATGAGTTCGCTTGGCGAGCATCTTCCAATCTACCACTTGTCCGATCCTTCGATCTTCGGGATGGATCCACCAACTCCATCTTCGGGTTTGGCTCCACCTTAGGTCCTTCACGTGCTTCAGCTAACGTACCTAAATAAGGTGCAACAATGTATATGCATGAATGCATAGAAGTGCAATAAACAAAGTAATCAAACAAGCATACCAAAGTTCTCCTAAACACCTAGAGCTAAATAACTTAATCCTCACTAAGGCATAACATAGAAGATTGCAAACACATCAATCAAGACACAAGTCTTATAAGATCCTAGGGTACCAAACCAAGTACCAACAATGACATGTGTCACACTTCAATACACAAGCATGGCAAAGTTAATCAAAGCACTAGAACTAGAAATTGCCACATTCTGGGCATCAGAACAGCAGCTAAGTAATTTAATCATAACTGGAGATCTACAACTCCAAATGACTTGCAAGAAGACATTATGGAATTCTTATGAAATTCTCTACATTTCATTTATAATCATCATAGCATGATTCCAAAGTTTAATATGTCGAATTTACACAAACACAGAAACTAGTCTAACAAGACAGAGAGCAAGCAATTCTGTAACCCAACTTTCAACAGTTATAACTCCTAAACCACATGGCCAAATGCCACCAAATTTTAACAGCAGCTAGATATATAAATTATCTACAACTTTTGTATAAACAAGTTTCACAATAAAGCACATTATCATGAAGAACTTTACCAAGTTTCCAGATCTGTCCAGAAACCTCATTTGCAAGGAATAATTATTAACTTATGTTACAAACATATAATTAGACAAAACCAACTTTACCAACATGTCACACATGAATAATGAACACCAGAAAACATAGTGTCAATTACTAAATAAATTCTTTTAATACATTTTCTTAATTTATTTAGATAAATAGGTGGAATTATGAACACCTATCAAAAGTGCACAATAAATTCTACCAAAATTACAGTGTCCTACAAATGCTCCCAAAAGTCTACTGTCCAAATTTCAAGCCATTTTGACAAGTATATCAACCTCTATGAAAAAGACAAATAGCTATTGCAATAAATCATGTGAGAGCAAGTTAAACCTAAAACTCAAATTTTTCTGTGAACACATGGCCATAGAATGAACCAAATCATAGAGCAACATCATAATAAGGTGATGGGACAACATTTTCTATTTTATCATTTCTATATTATTTATAATCTATTTATCAAGCCCTAAACAAGTTGATTCAATAACTAGATCATACAATGAGCAGTGACGAAGAAATTTATACCACAGTACATACATATCATGACAAGACTACCATAAAAATTTCACATCATTTGGAGCATCACAACTCAAGATATAAAAATGACAAGCCATATAATGTGAATTTCCTTATTTATCAAGGTCAAATCAAAACCCTAAGAAAACAGTGAACAAATAGTGTGTTTAATATTTTTCCTAGCAAGTACATGTCCTCACAAAATTAACAAAACAAGAATCACTATTTTTGAAGTTCTAAAACTCTAGATCTTGCTCTGATTAAGTTTAAAGGTATTTTTAGAGTATTTTTAAAACTTAAATAAAGACATTAGAAAATACCTACAAACATGTAACATATTATGACTCCACTGCATAGATCTTTTCTCAAGGATTCCAAAAAGTCTACTTTTGCTATTTTTGGAATTACCTAGCCAGAGATATGAATTTTAGAAGATTTATATAATTTCTGAAATTCAAAAATAGAATTACTCAACCCTAAGAAATTTTGCTAGGTGCACCCGATGCGGTACCCAAACTCGGCCACTACTTAAACCGACATGTGGGCCCTATTACCCAGCCGGGCCCGCTTGTCATACTCACACCGGGAGACAGAGAGAGGGGATTGCGAGAGGGCAGGCGTCGGCCTTCCCTTCCGGCCGCCGGAACAGGGGAGGGAGGCCGGAATCGCGGCTCCGGCGATGGAGTCACCGGCGGTGGTGACGAAAAGCGGCATGAGCACCGCCATGCCAGCCCGCATCCATGGGTGGTCGATTCACGACTGGAGGTGGGTCGGGGCCTCCTGGCCACACGAGCAGGCGGATCGGTGGCGGCCACGCCGGCGGTGGGGTGCTCCGGGGACAGAGGCAGCCGACGAATGGGCGTGGGAGGTGTAGCGCGATGCAGAGAAGATGATGCCGTGCACGGCTGATGATGAGGAGGTGCGGAGATGAGGAACGCGGTGGCGGCTCGGAGCTTGGTCATGGCGGCCATGGCCACGGCGTGCACGGTGGTCGTGCTCTGTGACGACGACGAGAGGCCGAGGATGGTTGCGGGGATTGCGGCAGTGAGAGGCAGAGGGGGTGATGTGTTTCACTCAGCATTTGACCGAACAATTTCGTGAACACATCGGCACGGCCGCGAGCTTGGGAGCTCGACCATGGCAGCATCCGCGACCGTGAGCCTAGAGCGGAGCAGAGTGAGTAGGAGGGAGCGAGAGGGAGCGGAGAGGATGGGGAGGGGCTCGGCCTCCGCGCTGGAAGAGCTCGGGGCGCTAGGACGCGCGGCAACAAGGCCAGGCGCAGCTCGCGCATGGTGGACACGTTCGGAGTGCGTGGCGTTCATGCGGTGACCACGTCGACCTCCTGCCAGCACGTGGCGAGTGATGAAGTGGCCAGAGTGGGACACCGTTTTGGGCTCGCTAATGGCCGAGTTTGGACATGAGCCAAATGGAAAAGTTGAAGCCTACATGATACTCTACAACATCTATTTAGTGACTATGGCCAATAGAGCAACTGGTTAAGAAATAATTAACACTCATTTTGACACTGTCAGCGGCTTAATCCATTTAAGGTTGCCCGGCTTTAAGCTCAAATTCCCCAATCAAGACTTGGTCAAATGAGCTCCAACTTTTTGTATACTCCTCCCTAAGATGTAACCTCTAACTTTTATATTTGGCTCAACTCCAGTTGTTCAACAAAAACTCGAGAACATGGCTTGCCAACCTAATGACGCAGGTTTCCAGACTTAGAATATTTTCAAGTCTAAAAACAGCAGTAAGTTCAAACTTGGGGCCTCAATTTGGAAAACTTATAAATGGAATTAGGGTTGGGTCTCTAAACAAAACTTGCACAACCTAGACTAAACTACAACTTTTATTAAGGAATCAAGGTCTGGATAAGCTTGTGTTGCAAGATATAAAGCTCCAAAGTGGGGTACCTGAAACTGAAAACTGAATTCATTTTCAAGCCGACTGAACTTGCAATCTTCTTACATCTCCATCTCCCAAACCGAGCAAGCAAAGGCTAAACCATTTCCACAGCGTTGTAGAGCTATATGAGGACTACAACTTTGCTTAAATGATCTAGGTTTGGTTCGACTTGGTTTGAGATAGATACTATCCTAAATGAGGGTACATCAAAACTGAAATCAGCTCCAACACTTAGCCAAATTTGCGAAGCCCAAACACAGCAGCTGAATCAATCTTGTGAGCTCTATTTGAGTAGGTTAGAGGCCAAACTAGCTCTTGACCATTAAACAAAGTTTGTTCTACACAAGATGAACTACAACTTTTGTTTAAGGTCAAACCTCATAACTGGTACAGAACTTAAACTTATACTTTGGTCAAAGTAGCAACTCGATAAAGCCTAAACTAGGGTTTTAGGCCAATCGGGGCATTTTCTTGACATTTGCTCAACATGAACCTTTCATGACTTTTGTTGTAGAGTTCGTCTAGAGTCATTTGGGCAAGTTTGCATGGTTTGGCTGATGATCTACAATTCCATTCACTTAATGATGCAAGCTCCAATTGGACTGGAACTTATCATTTCATGTGATTTTTTATCCCATATTCCATGAAACTTTTCCAGGGATCAATATAGATAGGTACCAAGGTGAGACACATAAAGATATGACAATAACACCATCCAAACATATATCTTTGAAAAGGGACCTATATGCAAAGCAATGATGCAACATCCACTTTAGGTTAGGCTCATCTCCATAGGTTGACCTTGACATTGTCATCTCCCCTTAATCTGTCATGTTCGAGCTCAATCCACTGCTTAGTGATTGACAAACACCTGGGGTGTTACATGCTCCTCTCCTCCCCACGCAGTGCTCTCCCCTACGAGCTCCTCTCGGCGGCCGCACCTAACTCTCTCTCTCCCCATTTGGCAAGCTCCTCCCCGGCGAGCCCCACCCATGCGCGAGCTTTCCGGCCATGGCAGATCCACCGAGGTAGGCCTCCTCCTCCCCCTCCTCTTGGATTTGTCAGATAGGGTTCTGGCGAGCCTCTCCCCTCTTTCTTCTCCAACTCCGACGGGTATAGAAGGGGCTAGCCGGGGGAGGTAGGCAGGCTAGACGGTGGGGATGGTGGTCGGGCGGTTTAGACGCCTCGGTGGTGGTGGAGGCGACTGGACCAGGGGGAGGGGGGGCGTCGCGGCGGAGCTCGCCGAAATTCAAGAAGATGGTGGCGGTGGGGGAGGGGGAGGGGAAGAAGGCGGTCGCCATGGGCGCCCTAGCGCGCCGAAGCTCCAGTGATCTCTAGTGCGCGTGGCGGGACGGTGGTCGACGACGGGAGAGAGCAAGAAGATGAACAGTAGCGCCACTGTGAGCCGTTGGATGACCAGATCAACGGCCCAGAAATCGGGTGTTTGGGGGCCTCAAAACATCGAGCGCTCTCTGGACAGACTATTTTTTAACGGTTATGTAGAATACTTTGGCTCTGTTCATCCGGCTTATAATCAGTACTTTTTAGCTTGTTTTTTTAGCCGGAACAATATTTTTCTCTCATAACAAATCAACCAACAGTGTTTTTTAGTCGGCTTATCAGCCCAGCTAAACGGGGCCAGTGTTTTTCAACCGGCTTATCAGCGCAGCCGAACGAGACCTTTACCGTCAATCGTCACAAGGAGTACACTGCAAAAAATGGTACACATGGTCCATCGTGTAGGCCAATCATGTAGCCAGCCTAGCCGCCGCCCGCCGTATCCGTATGGAAGAGGGCGGGCCAGCGTGACGAGGCTTGGGCGCGTGCGGCCGAAGCATAGCACTGGCGCACTGCACAAATGAAGTGGTCATCCACCACTCAGTCTGGGCACAAAACCCGATACCCGAACTCTGAACCCAAAATACCCACACCCGAACCCGAAAAACCCGAACCTGCAGTACCCGAAGTCTAATTCGGGTAGTGAATGCTATTACCCGAATTTATTTCGGGTAAATCGGGTAGTATGCCCCGGTACCCGATCTACCCGTACTAGAAATCACTCAGGTAGTCGTAGAGTCATATACTCGTATTACTCCACCGCGCAAACAGCCAATAGCGTAGTGCCGCAGCCCAACGAGTCAATACGCAATCTCTTCAGCTGCTCGACGTTTGAACCTGTTGGCTGTCGTGATTTACAATACTTGCTTGCCTTGTATGTTGCATTCGCATAAGAGACAAGACTATTTAGTATTATTGTGTTGCAGTTTGGCACCTGTGGTTGAAAAGTTTTATAAAAATCTATCCAGTTCACTGTTATTTTATATATTTCGGGTAAAACGGGTAATACCCGAACCCGAACCCAAAATTGTGGGTACCCAAAATTACGGGTAGTATTTTTTTTTGTCTCTAATCAGGTAACAATTCTCAATACCAAATTTTTCAAAACCCGAATTACCCGACCCGAACTTTCCGGCTAACCCGAACGCCAATCCACCACCGGCGAAACACGACCAGCAAACCACCGGACCACACCCGTCAGGCCCACAGAACAAGCGAAACGGATAAATAGAGGAAAAAAAAGAGGAAAAATACTAGTACTCCAGTAGCGGGCGACGCGGCCGCGAGGCAGGCAGGTAGACCACGCCGCACGCCAGCCAGCGGCCAGCGCTCGCCCCGCCGCGCTCCGGCATTTCCCATTCTCCCTCCCTGCCGCCGCCCCCACATCCTTCCCGCCGCGGACTCGCTACCCCGCCTCTCGTCTCGGGCACCGGCTCGATCTCTCCCTCATCCTCGCGGGGGCGGCTGCTGCCGCCGCGAGCATGGCCACCGGCGCCGTCACGCCGCCGCCGCTGGCCGGCGCGCGGCGCGTCCCCCGTGGACGGGGCTTCCTCCACCGGCGCCTCGCCGCCTCGCCTATGTGAGCACTTCCTTCGGTTGCTGTTGTGTTTCGGTTAATTCGGTATTACACATCCGCTTTGCTGTTGTTGGAGAAACTCTCGTGGTGGTTTTAGATGCTAGAAATAACTGCAATGGAGGAAAGGGAGAAAATCCTGTCTGGAGAAGGAAGAGACGAACCAGGGGGGTTTCAGGACGTCGTTTGAGCATTGGGTTAGTTAGGTTGCGCATCCTTCACGTTAGACTCTGACTGGAAAGACTAGCCAATCAGTTCAATGCAGGATCACACTGTCATCATTTCCTTTCTTTGCGCAAAATTTGGCCGTTACTGGTTCATTGCGCCAATTTTTATGAAAAATATAAAAGAGGAAATAAAGGGGATAAGGATGTCCACATGGTTGTAAAAATAGAAAATAAGAAGGAAAATATGTGGTCTTGTAGTCTTGCTGGCCTTTTGGTTGATTCTTCTGGCTTGGTATGGTGTAGTTCGAATGTTATACTCAACATTAGGACCACAATTGAACTTATTATTAGGTTCCACTGAAGCAAAGTCTTCAGTGATTATGTTCTTGCTTTTCAGTCATAGAGCTAGCGTTGAGCACAACTTCATGCTTAGATCTTATGTCTATTGTTCCTTATTTTCATGTATAGTCATTTTTCTACCCCAGGAAAGATGAATCCATGATTTCCACAGATGGTGGAAATGAGGAGACAGACACTGACAGCCTCAATGTCGCCAGAGGATTGTCTCACCCTGGGCTTTCCTCAAGTTTATCCAATAAGGCATCTGTCATGTGCGGCGTGCCATACACAAGGAGGAGACGCGCCCGCGACGTGCGTCGGGCGGCTGAGCGAGCCGCAAGCCAGGGCCAGGCCGCGCATGCAGGAGAGCTGCAGCAGCAGCGTGGCTAATTTAGAAATAAATCAAGTTAATTGCCTAAAGTTAGCAACAGGTTGTTTCCTTAAGTCTAGGAGATTAGTTTCCATTCAGTTGCAGCCGCAGGGCTATTAAAGGATTGTATTCGGCACTTTGAGAATTAAGCAAGATTATTATCTCCTACCTTCTCCTCTCTCTAAACCTAAGCCTGCGGTAGAGGGGCATAACCTCACCGGAGAAGACGGCCGAAGGCTACGAGCTTCGTAGCCGAGGTCCTGCCCGTCGAGGGTTCGACGCCCTTGACAGCATCAGTGGTCCCAACCCCTTTGCTTCCTTCTGGACCATCTGATCTCCGGTTCAATCGTCTTCGACCCTCAATTGATGAAAGTGATTGCAAATACAAAAGATTATTTGGCTGCTATGTTGCTCGTGAGGCTGTAATCGATGAGGAATACTGGGTATTACTCTTGTTAAGTTGTTAGAACATATTGTTCATTTGTTCTGTTTAGCAGACATGGCTTCCACATGTATTTGTAATGGATTGATTGCTAACTATTGATTACTAACATATGCTAGCTATTTATAGCTTACATAACGCCACCTTTTATTCAGTGACCTACAATTATGATTTACTCTACCTACCACTATGCCTTACAAGTTACATCTCTCCTTACTAATAATTGATAGATCGCTGCATGGTTGAGAGCAGAAGATCACTACGAAAATGAGTCAGGCAATCGGTAAGACTTTTATCTTTAAGGGAAAGTTCTGTAGTCTTCCTTATTGTCTGTACTGCTATACATTTACTGTTAGCGTGGTCCTTGCAGCTACTTTATCATTATTTTTTTTCCTGCAGCTATGTTGAAAGCTTTAAAAGAAAGTTTGCATCAAAGGTACTTGCGTAAACAACTTAGTAGTGTTTTCTGTGTGCTTAAAAGTAATTGAGATAGGATGTACATCTTCTTTGTAACAAGTAAATATTAAGAAATTACAATGACCTCTGTTCAAATAGCTTTGTTGATGCAACATTATAAATTATTCGCATTAATTTGTCACATCCCGATCATTTGATAGTTTCTGTTTGGTTCACAAGTATCAGAGTCTGTCATCTCATTGCAGGAATTCCATGCATTAAAGAAGAGATGCAGCAAACAGCACGGAGAAAAGTATATCTGTTTTGTCGCGGTATGAGATAAAAATCTCTGTTTGATTTGTTCATCAGATTTGTCACTATTTGGTTGCAGCTTGTTTTGTTCATAAAGCATGTTGCAGGGAATCATGAAAAACCAAATGGTCTCTCTTACAATTGACTATGATTAATGAAAGCCTCACTCTTGGCAACTATCTCAGTTTACATTCTGTTAGAGCTGTCTTTACTGATATTTTTCTTCATTTCTTCCACAGCTGAAAATATTGGTGCCTTATGCTTAATATTGCAGGTAAAGAATGATGACCTCAGGCGAACTGTCCTGAATAGTGTTGTTGGTACCTTAGATGTATGTGTAAGGCATCCTCTACATGGGGAGAAATTTCCTGAGGTAGGGTATAACTGTACCTTCTCTATGTTTTTTTTTTCTGCTGCTGTGTTTAGAAGTTATATCTAGAAGTTATTCACAGGAGCCTGGAAAGTCGTCTCTTCACTGTCGAATTTATCAGCCTGATCAGCCAAAATTTGGGTATGTAACAAATGTATGCGTTGCTAAATATGCAAGGCGTCAAGGGATTGCCAGCAACATGCTGTTATTGGCCATAGATGCTGCAAGACTCAACGGTACAGGAAACATTGAGCTATTCTAGAATAGCCTGTCCCAAATGAAAATGCACGATCCACTGATATCTTCAACCCATTACAGGTGCTGAAAATATTTACATTCATGTGCATAAAGATAACTTACCAGCGTGGAGGCTCTATGATCAGATAGGATTCAAGGTACGTGCCTTGTCTCAGTTTAATCCTGAAAAAATTTCGTGAAGTTACAGAAGTCTAAATTGAAAATAACACTCATGCTATTTGTTTGTAGATGGTTTGTAACAGAACCGACCAAATTATAAGAGCACAAGTATAAAAACAAGCACCGAAGCGCTCAAATTTTCGAACTTGAGCCCATATAATCCCGGTAGTCAATCGAAACCACGAAGGATTTCAAACCAACTTGCTTACAACCAGGATCGCATCATTCAACATACAACATCATACGTTACATTTCACAAGTAGTTCTGAAATAAGTTTACACAAACGGAGTCGCAATTATTACAAACCAAGTTTATAAAAGTAGCGGAAGCAAACGCACACCAGTTGTTTAACTACTGCCAGTCTTAATGATCAACAACCCGCAAAAGCATGAGGAAAGTACATAAAAGATGATCACGCCCAAGTGATCTAGTCTTCTTCACCCGCAGGGTGGAGACAAGTTTTGCAGAAGCCTTGATAGAGCATATCATCTGCAACAGGAGGGAATAAACCCTGAGTACTGGAATGTACTCAGCTAGACTTACCCGTCGAAAACCAGAAAATAAGATGACATCAAGGATTATGCAAGGCTTTCACAAGAGGCTAGCTGACATCACATTTTTGCAAAAGGCATAAGTAATTGAGACTCTTATAACCTGTACTAGCAGTTATTTTTAGCATTTACCTGTCATCTATCTTAGCACCTGTACTAAACATGCACTTGATTATAATCAAACAATTATCATCATTATATCCAGAGCAGGTATGAATTGTGGCAACATTGTATCATTTCCTTAACCACCAGTTTATTTAATGAGATCTACGTTGCCGCTGCTCAAGTCAAGTGCTCACTAACCGGGAGCGACGGCGATTCGAATCGAATTCCTATCCAGCTGGAGGGGTATTTCTAACACTCACCGCGCAGGCCCCTGCCAGGGTCGCACAAGCCACCTTTTCATATGATTCAGGAATCGTGGGTCCGAATAATGTCGCGACCCCAAGGGCGACACTCTGCCAGGTGATAGGGACTCTAACCCCCCCTGGTCTCACGCCAATGTCCCCAAGCACATCCTTTCTCTCCTCCAAGAAGCAACCTACCATTCGATTCCCGGTCTGAACCACATTACTCGGCTTCGCGGTCGAAACGACTTATCCGGCCAACTAAGTGTTAGACTGCGTTCAACATGACTCAAGGACGTACAGCGAATCGGTCCTTAAACGACTCAGACGGGCATAGCTCCACACCTAAGACGTGAAGTGTCTTGCGGCTGTACTATCGAACTCCCGCCCGGTCTCAATTTCATTTTTAAGCATGGTTCCATCCACGATAGCCATAAAGCCACTCGTGACTCCTTCCTACATCTCGCGGATGACCGGAAATCACCCGACTTCTACCGTACTAAGCAGGGCTAAGCATTGACACGTGCCTAAACCTAATATAGGATTAAGTACGATATCTGGACAAGGACAGGTATAATGCAACAAGTGTTTTCATATAACTCCTACAACTTAATGCAGTAAACAATTAAAAATACTCAAGATTAATTTATAAATCGGTAGGTTCAGCATGCACCGGGGCTTGCCTTTCAGAAAGGTCGAGAGCCGGTGGTCTGGACACTCAGGAAGGTCGTCTGCGGGCACTCCTTCGCCTGCTGGATCCTCGGGCTCCTGCTGCTCCTGGTCCTCCTCCGGAATCACAGGCTCGAATTCGAGGAGAGTTACCCCCTCCGGTACACCTATTGCATGAATGCATAATAATTATCATGGATGCATAAAGGTGCAACATGCTCGGAATGAAATGCATTTCAGAAATAAAATACTCTATTCAAGTTACTTCACTAAAATGTGCAAATCTCTTCTCCGGTGGAGAAGTACTTACCTAATCTACCCAACCTAAGATATAGTTGTTCGTCTTCGGTTAAGGCCCTAACACCTAACAATACAAGAGTAGTATTACTTAGGTTACCATAGTAAGACATTCTGGACAGCAGCTCAAAGATTCTAACATAACTGGAGAATCCCAACTCCACAAGATATGATCTAAGACAATCTGGAAAGCTTAAGAAATGTACCACAAAATGTTTTCAGATCACAACACTAAATTCTAAAGTTTACCTAATCGAAATTTCAAAGTTCCAGAATCTGTTCTCTCTAAACAGAGAGCAGTCAATTCTGGACTGGCACTTTAAACAGCAATAACTCCCAAACTACTAAGCCAAATGCTCCCAAATTTTGACACAAGCTCATTTACAAATTTTACTACAACTTTGGTATTTACAAGTTTTCTAGCAACCACCTTTATCCAAGGTTAAACCTAGAAATACTATCAGCTGTCCAGAAAACCTAAAATTGTAAGGATTAAATATTTATTGATGTGGCAAACATTCTCTAAGACCAAACTAATACTACTACAAGTTCACAAATGTCACAAAAACACCAGAAAGTGAGGTGTGCCCACCTAGAATATTTATTTAAACCCATTTCTTAATTTACTTAAGTAATTAAGTGGATTTTTAAACATATATGTAAACTGCTCCTAAAATTCTACAAAAATTACAGGGGACTCTCTGACCCAAAAAGAGACTACTGTAAAAATTTGAACTCAATTTATTCACAGGAACTCTCTGAACAAAATTCACAAGCCCAAAAGGCTAATTTTTGTATAAATAACAAAGCATAGTCAAAAGTGTCAAACAACAGATTTCTTAATTTTCTTGGACACTCTAGGGTACCAAGACATTCTCCAAAAATTTATATGAACATTGCACATGTAGAAAAGTTATAAAAATTCATTTAAGTATTTCCTACAATAACAAGATAGCATTATAACTTGAAAAGTACTTAAGCACTACTGCCCAAATTTTTACCAAGGCTAGAGCAAGTATAAATTAGTCTACCCACCAAATTTCATAATTTTTGGAACGCTGAAACTCGAGATATAATTTAAACAAGTTTGCATGTGATTTAATACACATTTCAAAGACCTATTAAATATCCCAGAAAACAAACATCACATAACAAATTCATATTTTTCTAAAATACTACACACCCTGTAGATCCCAACAAAATTTATCTTACAATTTTTGGGCAAGTAAAACCCTAGATCTACATTTTCTAAACATTATCTAAAACTATGACAGAATAAAAGGAAATGAAATAATTCAGATTTGCTACTGGGCCAGCCCGGGAAAATACGCGGCCCAAGACTCACGGCGTGGCCCGCTCCCGCGCGCGGCCTGCTACGGCTCCCGCCCGCGCGCGCGTGCGACTAACCAGGTGGCCCCACCGGTCAGAGAGAGAGAGGCGGAGGGCGGAGCTGCGGTCGCCGGAGCTCGCCGTCGGTGAGCCGGCCGACGAAATTGGACGTATGAGCATGACCACGTCATCGAACTACATCGGTTGGTGGCAAGAACGGGGCGACAGAGCCATGGTAAGGTGCTCGCCGTCGGGCATGGCGGACCACCGGCACGGTGGTGGCGAAATCTCGCCGCCGGTGAGCCTGACATCCCAACCCTAACCCCCGATGAGCATCCCCATTCTACCTCGACCCTAACGCACCTACAAGTGGGCGACAGAGACGCCTAGAGACCTCTGGCCACGGAGAGCCGTCGCGCGGAGGAACTCCGGCGAGGTACCGCGGCGGAGGAAAACGAAAATGTGACCCTACCAAAGCGCGATTGGCTGCGAGGAGTGGACGGTGAGGTAGCGGGCTTCAAGGCGGAGCGAGAGACGCAGTTTGGCCGGCGGTGATGCGGTGGCGAGCGCTTGCGAGCACGTCGGAGCGGGTGGCGGCAATGGCGGCTCGGTTTCTCCGCTCTGCCGACGAGAGAGGAAAGGAGGGGGGAAATGGATGGGTAAGGTCGGGACGACAGCAGAGGCGCCCTTCTATGCGCTCGGCAGCTGGCCAAGGCGCCAGGTCGCGCGCGGCGCGTGGAGGACACGCGGCGGCGACGGTCTGCCCCGGTCGGACAGCTCACTCGGATGTCTGACCGACTGAATTCCAACCCCGCATCAACCGACTGACAAGCCAAGTTTAACAATGATTATCTCCCAAACCGGTTCGAATTAGTCGAAGATGATTACGTCAATTTTGTAGAGCTACATGAGGACTACAAGTTTGTCAATTGGAGTTTGGACTGGTTCGGCCTGGATTTGAAACTACAAGGCTCCAAAGTGGTGACCCTTGAAACTGAAACTTAGTTTCAGTCACTAAGCCGACTGAAACCCGATTTTCTAGACATCATATCTCCTAAACCATTTAGAACTAGGTGATAGTGATATTGACAATGTTGTAGAGCTATGTGTGGACAACAACTTTGTCAATTGGCTCAAGGACTGGTTTGGCCTAGTTTGTGAGTTACAAGTTGCTAAAGTGAGGTACAGTGAAACTGAAAAGTCCAATTTCCAGACTTAGAATTTTTCTAAGTGTTGATCACCACTCAAGCTGACTTGTGGGCCATTTTTTTTGAGCATGTTCTGGTCATTTTCATGAGATGGCCATATTAGAACTTTTGTTCCTCATGAAATTCTCTACAACTTTACTTAAGGTTGCTTCTCCATGCAAGATTTCTAAGCTGGACTTTTTAATTGGTCAAACCAGATCACTCTAGGGTTCCAAACTTGGTCAACAACATTTGGAAGGGTAATTTGGTAATTTTGGTCAACATGAACATTGCTCCACTACTTACCCTAAATGTAATTAAGGTGTTTTAAGGCCTAATTAGCCACTCTACACATTGGTTACACAAAATTTCTAATGTCACATACTTTGAAACAAGCCAAATAACAATTCCACCAAAAAGTTGCAAGCTCATGTTGCACATGTTGCATGAGTGTGTTGCATAGCACTTGCTAATCATGTTACCCTAAAGTGGTTAGCATGTCCCAAAAGAAAGTTGCACATGTGACACTTGGGTGGACTCACTTCATAATTCACATGAAATATAAACACATGTTGCAATGTTTCAAAAGCATGCTTCACATATTATAAGCTCATGCATGAAATGAATGATGCTCACACTCATGAATGAGATGATGAATGTTAATGCTTATGAAATGCAATACAATTACGGAACTAAACACCCGAGGTGTTACAGCCCTCTCCCTTATAAAAATCTCGTCCCGAGATTTGGAAAGCGTATCATTTTTCATAGAATTCCTTATAACCATCCCGCAGATAGTCCTCCCGTTCTCAGGTAGCATCACTCTCACTACCCTGATTACTCCACATTACTTTATACCACTTAACCACTTTGCTTCTAGTCACTCGTTCCTGAGTATCGATCACTCGGACTGGCTTTTCTTCGTAAGTTAGATCGGATTCCAGCCTGATATCTCCTAAAGGGACTCTTTCCTCAGGAACTCGAAGACACTTTTTGAGCTGAGATACATGGAAGACGTTGAATACGGCACTCATTTCTGGAGGTAACTGGATTTTATACGCAACAGCTCCACTTTTGCCTATGATCTGGAAAGGACCCACGTATCTTGGCGCAAGTTTCCGCTTAACACCAAAACGTTGGACACTCTTCATTGGAGAAACTTTCAGATACACGAAGTCTCCAACTTCAAACTCGAGTGGTTTTCTACGACGATCAGCGTAACTTTTCTGTCTAGCTTGGGCTGCAGCCATATGTTTTTGGATGGTACGGACTTGTTTCTCAGCTTCATGAACAAAATCAATACCATAATACCTCCTTTCACCAGCTTCTACCCAGTTTAGTGGAGTTCTACACTTACGACCGTACAAAGCTTCGAATAGAGCCATCTTAATACTCTCTTGATAACTATTATTGTACGAAAACTCGGCTAGAGGTAACCATTTTTCCCAAGAACCCTTGGATGAAATGACACATGCCCGCAACAGATCTTCCAAGGTTTGGTTAACCCGTTCCGTCTGACCAGACGTCTGGGGGTGATAAGCAGAGCTTCTCACTAACTTGGTTCCCAGAAGGTGATGCAAGTGCTCCCAAAAGCGAGCGGTGAACTGGGGACCACGGTCAGATATGATAGTACGAGGTATCCCATGAAGCCGGACTATCTGATTGAAATACAACTCAGCATAGTCAGTGGGACGATAGTCCACTCTAACTGAAATGAAATGAGCTGACTTGGTCAAACGATCCATAATTACCCAGATGGAGTTATGATTTTTGACAGTAGGAGGAAGACCGACAATGAAATCCATACTTATCTCTTCCCATTTCCAACCTGGGATAGACAGTGGTTAAAGCAACCCAGCTTTCATGTGCACAGCTTTAACTCTATAGCAGGTGTCACACCTAGCCACATATGCAGCTATCTCTTTCCGCATCTTGGTCCACCAATAGTATGGCTTCAAATCATAATACATCTTATTGCTACCAGGATGGATGGACAACTTAGAGGAGTGTGCTTCAGACATAATATCATTTCGAAGCTCCCGGTCCTTAGGCACAACTAACCTATCCTTGAACCATAGTACACCCTCTTCATCTATCCTGAACTGTGTAGTTTCTTGCTCTTTCATCTTACGCTTGATGTGGAATATACCAGTGTCAGTCTTTTGGAGCTCAATAATTCTGCTTTTGAGAGTACAACTGACAGTGATGTTGTACAAGACTGCTGGATGTAGAAGGCGAGATCGATGAAAATCAGTTTCAACTAAGGAATGGCAATGAGACTTACGGCTTAAAGCATCCGCAACCACATTTGCCTTGCCAGGATGATAGTGCACTTGAAGGTTATAATCCTTAATCAACTCGAGCCATCTTCGTTGACGCATATTTAACTCGGGTTGGGTGAAGATGTATTTGAGGCTTTTGTGGTATGTGTAGATATTGCAAACATTGCCCAACAGATAGTGTCGCCAGGCTTTCAAAGCATGAACAACTGCGGCGAGTTCTAAGTCATGCGTTGGATAATTCGCCTCATGCTTCCGAAGTTGTCGAGAGGTATATGCAATTATTCGGCCTTCCTGCATCAACACACCTCCCAAACCTATGCCTGAGGCATCACAATAAACATCAAATGGTTTCTCGATATCCGGTTGTGCCAAAACCGGAGCTGAGGTTAGGAGGGTTCGCAGTTGGTGAAAAGCCGCATCGCACTCAGGAGTCCAGACAAACCTGGTGTCTTTCTGCAGCAACCGAGTCATTGGCTTGGCTATTTTGGAGAAATCCGGGATGAAGCGACGATAATAGCCAGCCAAACCAAGAAAACTTCGGACCTCGTGAACCGAGATAGGAGCCTTCCAGTTCAGTACTTCCTGTACCTTGGCGGGGTCCACCATAATTCCTCCATCGGACAACACATGCCCAAGGAAAGGTACTTCACGAAGCCAGAATTCGCACTTACTGAACTTCGCATAAAGTTGATGTTCACGCAGTCTTGTGAGGACTATACGCAGATGTTCAGCGTGATCCTCCTCATTCACAGAATATACCAAGATGTCATCAATAAATACCACCACAAACTTGTCCAATTCAGGCATAAACACCGAATTCATCAAGTACATGAAGTGTGCGGGGGCATTTGTCAAGCCGAAAGACATAACAAGATACTCATAAAGACCGTATCTGGTAGAAAAGGCTGTCTTTGGAACATCTTCCGGGCGGATTTTAATTTGATGGTAGCCAGACCTTAGATCGATCTTGGAGAAAACTTTAGCTTTAGACAACTGATCGAACAAGATGTCGATGCGCGGTAGAGGGTACTTATTTTTGACAGTGACTGCATTGAGAGGTCTATAATCTACGCACATCCGCAACGACTGATCCTTCTTCTTTACAAAGATAGCAGGACATCCCCACGACGACGAACTAGGACGAATCAACCCCTTCTTCAAAAGTTCATTCAATTGCACCTTAAGTTCAGCTAGTTCATTCGGAGGCATCCTATAGGGTCTCCTAGAGATGGGAGCCGTGCCAGGCAACAACTCAATTTTAAACTCCACATCCCGATCCGGAGGGAGTCCCGGCAAATCATCGGGAAAAACGTCTGGAAACTCATTTACTACTGGAATTTCGGTCAACACCTTTGCTTGCACAGCATGAACTTCCCCAGACAAATCAACTTTTCTGGGAAGTTGTACCAGAAAACCCTTTTGATCTGTAGGGTCTCTGAGCATAACTACCCGAGTGGATGTATCAATGAGTACCCCATTCTGACTCATCCAATTCATGCCCAAAATAACATCTATGCCTAAGCCCGGCAAAACCACTAAGGCAAGCGAGTACTTTCGCCCTTCTATCTCAAGCTCAAGATTCCCCACTACTTTATCTGTGGAAATATTCCCACTTGCTGCGCTAATACAATAACCCCCACCTTCAACAGTATGCAATTTGTATGCAAACTCTGATGCAAACTTAGGACTGATAAAGGAATGCGAAGCACCCGAATCAAAAAGTACCACTGCAGGATGTTGGTCAACTAGGAACTTACCAGCAGTGACAACCTCACCAGATGGGAATTCCTCAATACTATTATAATGGGCGTGCCCTTGACGGCCACCTTGGTTGACATTCTTCTTAGGGTAAGGGCAGTTTCTGGACCAATGGCCTGGCTTGTTGCAGTTCCAGCAAGGCATGTTGCTAGGAGGAACACTAGAGCTGCCTTGGCCCGAATTACTCTTTGGCAGAGCCACTGTATATGCCTTACGAAACCCAGTCTTCACTGGCGCCTTCTTTTGCGGGGGACGGAACTTAGCATTTGTGGCAGGAGGGCGAGGAAGAGCCCTCGGGGCAGCTGGAGCTCGAGACTGTGAAGCACTCGCCTCAATGGCCCTTTTGCGGCTCTTAGAGGCAGAATAAATAGCATTGTTGTTCTCTTGAGTCAGAGCATCACTGATAAATTCATTGAAAGTAGTGCACTTGCTAGTGCCCATAGTCTTCATCAGCTTCGGGCCGAGGCCTCTTTTAAAGCTAGCAATTTTCTTGGAATCGGTATCCACAAACTCAGTGGCATACCTTGCCAGGTTGTTGAAAGATTGTAGATATTCGGTCAAGCTTTTATTTCCCTGTGACAGCCTCATGAATTCTGTGTGCTTGATTGCCATAAGACCTGGAGGAATATAGTTCCCACGGAATGCAGCCTTGAACTGGTTCCAAGCAATCGGGACATTTGCAGGCAGTGTGGAACGATAGTGGCTCCACCAAATACCCGCTGGACCATGCAATTGATGAGAAGCATATTCAGTCTTTAGCTCATCAGTCAGGCGAAGCAGACGAAACTTTTGCTCAATAGTATTTAACCACTCATCAGCTTGCAGTGGTTCCTCCGCCTTCTTAAAGAGCGGGGGCTTAGTATCAAGAAAGTCCTTGAAATCACTATATTGATTGGGTTCTGGGCCCTGGCGGCCAGGACGAGCTTTCCGGTTAGCCAGCTGGCGCATAGCATCAGCCAACATGCGCTGCCCTTCGACCACTGTCTGCATCAGCTCAGCCGGGGTAGGTGGTGGCGGAGGGGGTGGCTGTTCCTCATCCTCATTGCCACGACCCCGACGAAGATTGTACGACATCTGCAAAATGCATAGCCAATGAGCACTGACGATGTGGGAAATTTGTAGATGAATTATTGTAAATATGTCAAACTGACTTCATGAAATAGACTTCTCAAATTACTCATGACACAATAATTCCTCACAACCGCACAATCCGTTCAAGCGGATCAAAGGGACGCAATCATGCGAGGGTAAGATGTATTTTGATAAAGGCTCACTTACAGAGGCACAACAGTGACTGAACCGTTCACTAAAGTCTACGTGAGTTTTGATCTTTCGCCCGGTGCTTGGATTCGATTTCAAAGTTTTGAGTTGACTGAGAAAACTACTTCAATCTGACCACAAGGAGACTTCTCAACGGTAGAGTTCCATGGTGGATCATGACTAGCCACCTCGATACCAGCGCGTGCCAAGCAGCACAGCCTTATGTCGCGCGCCATAGGAGGCCCTCGGTTTCGTCGCGGCACCGAAGGGTACTAATCGTGACACCATCATCGAACGCAACACAATAAGACATCCAATTGCGATCGAAATTAACAGGTTCCAACTAAATATCCAGAAAACATAGAGTTCGACCTTACATCCGAAAAGTCAAGTTATTATAAAGCCTCACTCCAACATAGGGAGGGCACAAAGGGCGATCCTAACATCATAGCTACGTGATAACTACTCTAAGCATCGTCCTCAGAGTCGGTGTCAAGGATCTCCTCTCCGTCCTCATCGCTAACAGGCTCTAACTCCTCGTTTTCTTCTTCTTCTTCTGGTTCTTCTTCTGGTTCGGCATCTTGGGGCCCGTTGACCTCCACTTCATCATCATCTTCAGCTATGAAGATTCCCGAACCCATGTCCTCATCGACGTTGTTGTTTCGAGGCAGCAGGGGATTAAGCTCGTTGTTCAGGCGGTGCACTTCTTCATGAAGATTGTCATTGTATTCTTCAGCATTCTCCAATTGCTGTTCGAGCTCAAACTGACGAGCTCTCAGAACATTCTCCTCGTGCCAGGCTTCATCCCTCTGGTTCATGACACGGACCAGCATGCGTTGACAGTTGCGGTTTGCTACTGTCAATCTCTGGACTGCAAGGGTTTCCTGGTCACGATCACGGATCACTTGCTCCAGTTGCTGACGCGCTGCATTCCTGGCAGCAGTCACTTCAGCCAACTCTGCCCTCAGCCTTTCCACCTCAGTAGGCTCAGGGCGGGGCTCACGTGGAGCGAGCTGGTGACGTGGTGCCCTGCCCCCAGTGGACTTACGAGCGGTCCTCTTAGTACGTGCCATCTGTAGCAACAAGATAAGATACGACTTAAAATGAGGATCATTTAGGGGATACGAAATTTACTTTAGTCGGGAGTACAGAAATTTTTAAGGAGGGAGTAAATGATATGTATGATATAATTAACATGATGCATGCACGTTTCGTACGCCCTCTCACCTTAGTAGACTCCTAAAGTTCTAACGCTAGGCGGTGGCATACATACGTTCTCTCATATAAGCGAAACTATCGGTCTACTCGTTACGCTGTTAGTGTACCTGCAGAAACCTCATTTCAGCCCAACAGTTTCCCAATATATGCACACAAGGAAGCAGTAATTTAAATACTTTCCATATACACATCCCCTGATGTATATACTTCAGTATCAAAGCTACCCGATATAAAGGTTCCCACAATTAAGTGCTTACGTAATTACATGGTTTAAACATGTAAGTATGCAAGTCACCAAAACTACTCTCCCCTAGATCACCGGTTGGACGATCATGCTCTCACAACTCACACTTACCAGAGCGTCGAGGCAATTGATCCATACATTACCACCCAAGTGGATGGCATCCATACAATATCACGCCGTATGGACGACGAAACAAAAACAAACAAGGCCCCCAAGTTAGTCTTTATAATAAGCCACCTAAGAGTCCTTATTTGGGCTAAGGGATGTGATCACTGGCATACCTATAAAAATAATTTTTATAGTTTTAACCCTTTTTCATAATCAAATACTTTTGTTTTTAAATACTCGTACGATGTGTTTAATGTTGAATTATGCTCCGGTACCAGCTGTAACAGAACCGACCAAATTATAAGAGCACAAGTACAAAAACAAGCACCGAAGCGCTCAAATTTTCGAACTTGAGCCCATATAATCCCGGTAGTCAATCGAAACCATGAAGGATTTCAAACCAACTTGCTTACAACCAGGATCGCATCATTCAACATACAACATCATACGTTACATTTCACAAGTAGTTCTGAAATAAGTTTACACAAACGGAGTCGCAATTATTACAAACCAAGTTTATAAAAGTAGCGGAAGCAAACGCACACCAGTTGTTTAACTACTGCCAGTCTTAATGATCAATAACCCGCAAAAGCATGAGGAAAGTACATAAAAGATGATCACGCCCAAGTGATCTAGTCTTCTTCACCCGCAGGGTGGAGACAAGTTTTGCAGAAGCCTTGATAGAGCATATCATCTGCAACAGGAGGGAATAAACCCTGAGTACTGGAATGTACTCAGCTAGACTTACCCGTCGAAAACCAGAAAATAAGATAACACCAAGGATTATGCAAGGCTTTCACAAGAGGCTAGCTGACATCACATTTTTGCATAAAGGCATAAGTAATTGAGACTCTTATAACCTGTACTAGCAGTTATTTTTAGCATTTACCTGTCATCTATCTTAGCACCTGTACTAAACATGCACTTGATTATAATCAAACAATTATCATCATTATATCCAGAGCAGGTATGAATTGTGGCAACATTGTATCATTCCCTTAACCACCAGTTTATTTAATGAGATCTACGTTGCCGCTGCTCAAGTCAAGTGCTCACTAACCGGGAGCGATGGCGATTCGAATCGAATTCCTATCCAGCTGGAGGGGTATTTCTAACACTCACCGCGCAGGCCCCTGCCAGGGTCGCACAAGCCACTTTTTCATATGATTCAGGAATCGCGGGTCCGAATAATATCGCGACCCCAAGGGCGACACTCTGCCAGGTGATAGGGACTCTAACCCCCCCTTGGTCTCACGTCAATGTCCCCAAGCACATCCTTTCTCTCCTCCAAGAAGCAACCTACCATTCGATTCCCGGCCTGAACCACATTACTCGGCTTCGCGGTCGGAACGACTTATCCGGCCAACTAAGTGTTAGACTGCGTTCAACATGACTCAAGGACGTACAGCGAATCGGTCCTTAAACGACTCAGACGGGCATAGCTCCACACCCAAGACGTGAAGTGTCTTGCGGCTGTACTATCGAACTTCCACCCGGTCTCAATTTCATTTTTAAGCATGGTTCCATCCACGATAGCCATAAAGCCACTCGTGACTCCTTCCTACATCTCGCGGATGACCGGAAATCACCCGACTTCTACCGTACTAAGCAGGGCTAAGCATTGACACGTGCCTAAACCTAATATAGGATTAAGTACGATATCTGGACAAGGACAGGTATAATGCAACAAGTGTTTTCATATAACTCCTACAACTTAATGCAGTAAACAATTAAAAATACTCAAGATTAATTTATAAATCGGTAGGTTCAGCATGCACCGGGGCTTGCCTTTCAGAAAGGTCGAGGGCCGGTGGTCTGGACACTCAGGAAGGTCGTCTGCGGGCACTCCTTCGCCTGCTGGATCCTCGGGCTCCTGCTGCTCCTGGTCCTCCTCCGGAATCACAGGCTCGAATTCGAGGAGAGTTACTGAAAGGTCCTTGTTTGGTTTTGGTAATTGAGTGACAACTTAGGTGGACTAATATGTGGTTATGTGAGATACACAGGAGATTAGTCCACATGTGATGGTGTCATGAAGGAGCTCATTGCATATGAGACATGACATGGAGTCATGTGACCAAGATGGAGAAGATCAAGATGAGGCTTGGCTCGAAGGACCGGTTGTGAAGGTGAAGGGCAAGTTGAGGCTTCGAAGCGAAGGACCATGCGATGGTGAAGCTTGGGCAAGACTTGGCGCCGACGGACCAATACAACGGTGAAGAGCAAGTGAGGTCAAGATCGATGGACCAATACGGTCACGTGATGATATGAAGTGAATCATATCATTTGGTGATTGGTTGGTGCATGTGTTGCATCAATGTCGGAGGAGATGGAGTGGAATGCGCAAGGCTAAGGTATAACCTAGGGCATTTCCATTTCACCGGTCATAGGTGTGTAGAGAAGTTTATGACCGGGTTTAGGATAGATGGCCGTACTATCAAGAGGGGCAAACTTGTTTGCATATCGGTCATCTAGTGCCACTTGAGCGATCTAACTGTGCATACGTGTTAGGATCGAGTGGCGAGGCAAGCTGAGTGCCTATTTCCTTTGAAAATGATTATGAAAATGCTAACACACGTGCACAAGGTGGTGATCACTTGTTGGTGTTGGCACATTTGCAAAGACGATGAAGTTTGGGCGGTAGAGAGGGTTTAGGGTCCTCTCTCCCTCCCGCCGAGCTTGCGAGCGCGGGATTCAGGCGTTTTTGAGAAGTTGAAATGCCTATTTTCCACTACGCCGGAAGTCGGAAAAGAAACGGAGGCGAACGGAGGTCACAGAGGTGACCGGACGCTGCACCGGACGCTGCACCGGACGCGGTCATGGTATGACCGGACGCGTCCGGTCAGTACAGCGCAGGCGCGGGTGCTAGGGTTTGCAACCGGCGCGTCCGGTCACTCGCGGGACCGGCGCGTCCGGTCAGGTGTCCAGAGGAAACTGAGTACGATCGGACGCGAGGCGCGTCCGGTCACACATGATCGGACGCGTCCGATCGTTGAAGGAGCTTACTGGACTCTAACCGGACGCGGGCACTGTCGCGTCCGGTCTTCGCAAGGAGCGCGTCCGGTCGTTGCGTCGCGGGCGCGTGGGTCAGTGCGATCGGCGCGTCCGGTCGTTCAACAGGCGCGTCCGGTCATCGAGACCGGCGCGTCCGGTCGTTGCCTGGGGCGCGTCCGGTCGTTGTTTTGACCGTTGGGGTCAGTGACCGTTGGAGGATCTAACGGTCGCGTTTGAATTCGAGGGACACGTGGACGTCGCAGGGCGACCGGACGCGGTGAAGCGCGTCCGGTCAGTTACGACCGGCGCGTCCGGTCGTCCCGAGTTTTGCCCAGTGAAGGGGTAACGGCTCTATTTGACCGTGGGGTTATAAATAGATGCCTTGGCCGGCTGTGGTCGGTAGCTGAGCACACTTTAGCCTTGGTGGCTTGTGTGGTAGTGCTTGGGAGCCCTCTAACTCACTCATGCTTGATAGTGTTCATCGGATCGAGTGAGAGAGCGATTCTAGTGCGATTGCATCGTGAGGTTGCATCGAGTGGCACTAGGTGTTTGTGTTGCAAGCCGGTAGTGCTTGTTACTCTTGGAGGTTGCCACCTCCTAGACGGCTTGGTGGCTTGTGGCTCCGACGAAGCTCGCAAGAAGATTGTGCGAGGCTCCGGAGAAGCTTTGTGAGGGGGATTGTGCTCACCCCGCGGGGATCGCGAAGAGCAACTCTAGTTGAGCGTGTCATTGAGTTACCTCACTTGAGAGTGGTGTCTTGTGGTGCCTTGCGGGGCGTGCCTTGAGGGGCAAGTGACTTGAGGGTCACACCGAGGAACCATCTAAGTGTTGGTCGACACAACGGGGACGTAGCTTGGTGGCAACCAAGTGAACCTCGGGAGAAAATCACCGTGTCAACTTTGTCTACTCTTCTCGGTGGTTTGCATTCATGCAACACAAGCTTGTATTTACTTTCATATATACTTGTGCTTGTGTAGTTGCTCTCGTAACTAGTTTGCTTGTGTAGCTTGCTAGTTATCTTCTTGCTTGTGTAGCTAGAAGCTTCCCCTTTGCGTGACTAATTTGGTTTGTGTAACCTTGTTAGTCACATTGCTTAGTTTGTGTAGCTAAGTGATTTGCGCTCTCTAATTTGGCATTAGTTGTCTTGTTATTGAGCATTGCTAGTGAGCTTAGGCTTTGTGCGCTTTGCTTACTAGAATTGTGTAGGAGCTCCCTCTTGCTTGCAAAGTACTAGTGCATAGGTTTGTGTGACCTTGCTCTAGAATTAAATAGGAGAGCTCTTGCTAAGGAAAGCACCTTAGTTGCTTAATTAGGATCTTTGTGAGGTGCTTGTGAACTTAGTTAGAGGGGTGAAGTCTTGGCTAGACCGATAAGTTTAATTCCGCATTTGTTTTTGGTTAGCCAACACGCTTAAGTTTTAGAAAGGACTATTCACCCCCCCTCTAGTCCGTCATCTCGACCCTACAAGTGGTATCGGAGCCGGGTCTCTCATTTGTGGTCTTCACCGACCCGAGAGGATGGCGGCTTATGGGCTAGATGTTGAGTGTCCACATATTTTTGATGGCACACACTTTGCACGGTGGAGAAATTGGATGACATGCAATTTTAAGTTTATTTCTCCTCAATTGTGGTGGATCGTAGATGTGGGCTTTTCCTTTGCAATTGATAAAAAGAATGCAACTCAAGCGCAAAGTAAATGCCTACATCTCGATATCCAAGCTACTAATATTTTCTATCGATCTTTGGATAGTAGCATACTTCATGAGATCATAGACTTCGAGTCCGCCCACGAAATTTGGGTGTTTCTAAATGAGAAATATGGGATGATCTCCAATGATGATGAGCCCAAGGAAGAGGCGCATGAGGATGTTGAGCATGACCACAACAAGGTAGTTGTGGAGGATTGCTCCACCTCACGGTCAAGTGATGACAAAGATGATCATATCACAAGATCACTTGACAAGAAGAATGATAATGCCACAAGTGATGCAAGCAATGATTCTACTCCATGCACACTTGATGGTGAAGATGATGGCTATGAGAGTGATGCTTCAACAAGCTCTTCAACATCACCACATTGTTTCATGTCACATGGTGACACTAAGGTATCTATTGGTGGTTTTGTTGTTGATTGTGATGGTCCAAATTTTGAGCTTCTATATAAACTCTCAAAGGCCCTAAGAAATGAGATGGCAAAAACAAGGAAATTGAAAAATGAAAACTCATTTCTAAAAACCACATGTGAACAACAAAAGCATCTACTTTATGTTACTACTTGTTCACATGAGGAGCTAAAATTGGCTCATGAGGAACTTAGTGTTGCTCATGATAACTTGGCACAAGAACATGCTTTACTCACTAAGAAGCCTTCAAATGGAGAAATCAAATCTAGTGAGAGCTCATCATTTGGGTCAAATGATCAATCGCATATTACTAACCCTTGTGATGTAGGCAAGAAGCATGTATCCACCTTTTGTGATGATTTATTAGACATGCCATGTTCTTCACAATTAAATGCTTGTTTTACTTCTATGTCTTGTGAGACTAACCTTTTGAAGGAGAACAATGAGCTTAAAAGTGAAGTGAAGAATTTGAGCAACAAGTTAGAGAAGTGCTACAACTCAAAAGTCACCTTTGAGCACATGATGAAGACTCAAAGAAACGTTGGTGATAAAAGTGGCCTTGGCTTCAAGAAGAAAATGACAAGGGGCGAAAGAAAGCAAGAAAAGAGGATGAAGAGGCTACTCCAAAAGAAGCTCTCGCATTCCATGTGCTATCGATGCCATGAAGCGGGACATCTTGCTAATGGATGCCCAAACATTGAGAAGCTCAAGAAGATGAAAGAAGAAGAGAGGCTAAAGCATGTCAAGTGCTTCAAGTGCCGCACTTGGGGTCATCTCACCTCAATGTGCCCAACCAAGCAATTGGTGAAGCAACAAGTAAAGCCTCAACCAAAGCCACTAGTTGAGCAAGAGAAAACACCCCGAGAACAAATCAAGATTAATCATAAAGATGATGGTAACTTGATGATGAAGAAAAAAAGGAAAATAAGAAGGGGTGGTAGAGCAAGGCATCCAATGCAAATTCAAGATGTCAAGATGATGAGCAAGAATCAAGATAAGAAGAAAGTACATGCTCACATCAAGTGCTTCAAATGTGGAGACATGGGACACTTCACCTCGGGGTGTCCTACCAAGCTTGAGAAGAAGGCTCAAGCAACTCATGAGAGGCAAGGGAATGAAGAGCATCATATGAGCAAAGAAGAAAAGGCTCAATCAAAGAGAAGATGCTACTCATGCCGGAAAAGGGGACACATGGCACATTCATGTCCCCTAGGTAACACTTCTAAGCATATTTCAATTGATGATACTAATGTGCTTAGAAAGGATGTAAATGGTACCTCTATGGTTGCTATTATAAAACATCCCGCTACTCATACTAAGGCAATGCCTAAGTATGTTGCACCTAACTTGAGAGGACCCAAACTTGTTTGGGTACCATCAAAAAGTGGATGAATGTGTGTAGGTACCATGGCATTGGAGGCTTGACTCAAATTGATTTCATATTTATCATTATATGTTGACTCAAGTATTGAAGCTTATTGCAATTCTATCCCAATGCCAAGTCAAAATGAGTGAAGTCCAAAGTACTACAACATACAAGTGTCATGATCAAGTTGTGGATGATTTATTGGAATTATTTGATGGCTTGCAAATATTCAAGTTGAAAGCTTGCTATGAATAATCATGAGCTAACCAAGGTATATCTCTTGTTGATTATTTTATTTGGGTGCATATGAGTTGATTGAATTGGATAAATGTGCAATGTTGCTTGCGATGAGATGATTGAATGGATTAAAAGCTTAGTGATCAAGTTTGGATTGGTTTGTGTTGGATAAATTCATAAGATGACATTTAGTAAGTGGATTGGATGGATATATGTCTTGTGAAAGTATTCAAACAAGTTAGTATCAAGTTTGATTCATATTTGATGAAGTATTGCTCAATGTATTGAAATCTGTCCAAAATTTAAAATCTGAGCTAGCAGTGATCTTAGCCATGTTTGAGTGAACAAATCTATTTGGATTGGCTTGAAATTTGGTATACATGCTCTACACTTATGAAAGAAGATGCTGTAGAAATTTCATGAGAAGTGGATAAGAGATGCTTCGGTTTTGGAGTGCATCTTGTCAGCTATAGTGCAGCAGTTTTCAGCATGTAGCAGTGGTGGAAGATTTGAAATCTAGTAGCAATCTAGAAGTCAAAAGAAGTTCAAATTTTTACAGTTGCTATATGACTTAGTGAAGCACATCTCCACCAAATTTTATGTCATTTGGATCTGTACATTGTGAGATATGAATTATTCTTTGAAGGGTACAAAATCTGCCAGAAAAGTGACAATCATTGGATTAATCTAGAGTCACTTTATTTGAAAGGTCCTCAAGTTGGAAACTTGTTTATAAGTGGTCGAGGTACCTAAGGTTGGTTTTGGATTGATCTAGAAGCATGAAAAGCAATGAGTACAAGAACATTTGATTATGGAATGTACTTGGTGTACTTATTTGGTACTCAATTTGAAGATCAAGATCAAACTTAAGATGAAGATGAAGTTTAAGTTCTAGTGATGATTAGAGATCATTTGGTAGAAAGAAAAGGACTTAAACAAGTAGAAAAAGTTGGACTCAAATGTAGATTCAAGGATTATTCATCAAGATTGAGTTCATCATTTGGATCAATCAAACTATATCATTTCAAGTGAGTATCAAGAGTGATTCTTTGGAGAAAGGTCACTTCTCCCTAGTGAGGGGTTTGCCGCCGTGTGTAGGTGAAACCAAGTTTGGGACTTAGAAGGCTAACATGGAAGTGGTGATCTGAGGAACTTGTGATGCTTAGTTGAAGCAATCAAAAGGGTTGATCAAGAAAAGCAAGCAACACCCAAAAAGAGAGTTAGTCATTGCAATTCAATTAATATTCTAAGTGATTCTCTCATGCAAGCAAAGATGATATAATGAAGCAAGCCAACCACAACAAGAAAGTGCACTTGATCATTAGTGGTTTTCAATTCATATGGGTGAAGAATAGATTTATCTATGATGATTGGTCTTCACCAAGCAATAAATTGGACTTCACATTGCTATTGGAGTAATGAATTGGAATCTATATGACTATCCTCTACTTCAAAATAGCAAAGGTATCATTGTAATGTGCATGATCATTTCATCCCTTACTAGTATGCGGTTAGTGCATATAGTACATGCTTATTAGGATCATGCATAACAAATGAAAAGTTTTAAATTCATAGCCTACCATTATTGCTTGATTGATTAATTGATCTAGTGGTATGAGTATGAATTTGTTCATGAGCTAGTGAACCCAAGTACTTGATCTAGTTTGGATTGCTAACAAATGACAAGTACAACATTGACAAGATAACCCTTAGCATAAGGTGTGAAGAAGTTTGTCATTGGATGAAAACCGGACTTGGAATCTTAGGAAAATCAACATAGTTCAAGTCATACAAGAAGCTCATGACAATGATAAGAGTACAAGCACAAGACAACAATGAAAATAGATATCTAGTTTGTTTCAAGTGGTATCTAGACTCAAATTGATCTTCCAAGTGGTATGTACAAGTGGTGCCTAGATAATAATCTACAAGTGATATCTTACAAGTAGTACTCATGAAGATAGCAAATGTTCAAGAAGTGAATATTATTGTCAAATCCTTCAAAGTGAATCCATACAAGAAAATTCTTTCAAAAGGTATCACATTTCTACTTATGGTAGCTTCACGTGGTATCATTCATGCAAGACGATGGTTTCACAAGTGATCCTCAACCTTAAGTGATCAAATCAAGAAATGCTACCCTCATCTTCAAGTGGTATCTCAAGTGAATGACACATGCTATGACATAGGGGGAGGAGCCCCACCGATTGGTATCAAGGTCAAAGATCCTATGTGGTATCTCAAGAGCAACCATAAAGTTTGTCATTCCAACATATGTGGTAATGTCCATCAAAAATGTAATATTCAAGTCTCAACCATCTACCCTAATACAAGCCTTTGTATCAATTGAGAAGAACACCTTTTATGGAAATTGATGACAAAGGGGGAGAAGTTGGACAAAGATATGAAAGCTTTTTGAGCTTTGGGGAGAGATTGGAAAGATTGGACATGGACATGGACAAAGAGGGAGTAACATTGAAGAATGTAAGGGGATCAAACATTCTTGGACAAAGAAAGCACACAAGTAGGGGGAGCAAGCTCATGAACTTTGATTGATTACATTTGATATGTGCATAATTCATGTGCTTGCTTGCATTGCATAAGTTCTTAAATTCAATATGCATGCTTGTGTGGTGTATGCTAGTTATAGAACTTGAATGATGATTTGATAACTAGCATGCATAGGATGTTAGCTAGACTTATGATTATCATGCAAAAACTAGAACCTTGCTTATAATATTGATCTCACGAGGTTTCTAGTGTTTTTGATGTCTAGCTACTCATGATGCTAAGGATGGTGGCAAACTTGTGATTTTTAAATGGTATCAAGCTACTAATTGGTATCAAGCTACAAAGGTTTATTCTATACACCTTAGCATCACTTAGTAGTGCTAACCCTCCCACAAATTTCATATTTATGCATATGTGCAAAGCTTGAAACCAAACCATTTGAGCACATATGTAGGGGGAGTTATCACTACCAAGTCGGATTTTATGGTGCTTATCCAAATCTTGACATAGAGCTTAAAAGTTGGATAAGTAACATTAAATCCAAAACAAGTTAGCAATTTACACTTTGTGTGAAGTGCTAGCTTGAAAAAGCTTATTTTCCATATCTTTGTAGAGTTGTCATCAATTACCAAAAAGGGGGAGATTGAAAGGTCCTTGTTTGGTTTTGGTAATTGAGTGACAACTTAGGTGGACTAATATGTGGTTATGTGAGATACACAGGAGATTAGTCCACATGTGATGGTGTCATGAAGGAGCTCATTGCATATGAGACATGACATGGAGTCATGTGACCAAGATGGAGAAGATCAAGATGAGGCTTGGCTCGAAGGACCGGTTGTGAAGGTGAAGGGCAAGTTGAGGCTTCGAAGCGAAGGACCATGCGATGGTGAAGCTTGGGCAAGACTTGGCGCCGACGGACCAATACAACGGTGAAGAGCAAGTGAGGTCAAGATCGATGGACCAATACGGTCACGTGATGATATGAAGTGAATCATATCATTTGGTGATTGGTTGGTGCATGTGTTGCATCAATGTCGGAGGAGATGGAGTGGAATGCGCAAGGCTAAGGTATAACCTAGGGCATTTCCATTTCACCGGTCATAGGTGTGTAGAGAAGTTTATGACCGGGTTTAGGATAGATGGCCGTACTATCAAGAGGGGCAAACTTGTTTGCATATCGGTCATCTAGTGCCACTTGAGCGATCTAACTGTGCATACGTGTTAGGATCGAGTGGCGAGGCAAGCTGAGTGCCTATTTCCTTTGAAAATGATTATGAAAATGCTAACACACGTGCACAAGGTGGTGATCACTTGTTGGTGTTGGCACATTTGCAAAGACGATGAAGTTTGGGCGGTAGAGAGGGTTTGGGGTCCTCTCTCCCTCCCGCCGAGCTTGCGAGCGCGGGATTCAGGCGTTTTTGAGAAGTTGAAATGCCTATTTTCCACTACGCCGGAAGTCGGAAAAGAAACGGAGGCGAACGGAGGTCACAGAGGTGACCGGACGCTGCACCGGACGCTGCACCGGACGCGGTCATGGTATGACCGGACGCGTCCGGTCAGTACAGCGCAGGCGCGGGTGCTAGGGTTTGCAACCGGCGCGTCCGGTCACTCGCGGGACCGGCGCGTCCGGTCAGGTGTCCAGAGGAAACTGAGTACGATCGGACGCGAGGCGCGTCCGGTCACACATGATCGGACGCGTCCGATCGTTGAAGGAGCTTACTGGACTCTAACCGGACGCGGGCACTGTCGCGTCCGGTCTTCGCAAGGAGCGCGTCCGGTCGTTGCGTCGCGGGCGCGTGGGTCAGTGCGATCGGCGCGTCCGGTCGTTCAACAGGCGCGTCCGGTCATCGAGACCGGCGCGTCCGGTCGTTGCCTGGGGCGCGTCCGGTCGTTGTTTTGACCGTTGGGGTCAGTGACCGTTGGAGGATCTAACGGTCGCGTTTGAATTCGAGGGACACGTGGACGTCGCAGGGCGACCGGACGCGGTGAAGCGCGTCCGGTCAGTTACGACCGGCGCGTCCGGTCGTCCCGAGTTTTGCCCAGTGAAGGGGTAACGGCTCTATTTGACCGTGGGGTTATAAATAGATGCCTTGGCCGGCTGTGGTCGGTAGCTGAGCACACTTTAGCCTTGGTGGCTTGTGTGGTAGTGCTTGGGAGCCCTCTAACTCACTCATGCTTGATAGTGTTCATCGGATCGAGTGAGAGAGCGATTCTAGTGCGATTGCATCGTGAGGTTGCATCGAGTGGCACTAGGTGTTTGTGTTGCAAGCCGGTAGTGCTTGTTACTCTTGGAGGTTGCCACCTCCTAGACGGCTTGGTGGCTTGTGGCTCCGACGAAGCTCGCAAGAAGATTGTGCGAGGCTCCAGAGAAGCTTTGTGAGGGGGATTGTGCTCACCCCGCGGGGATCGCGAAGAGCAACTCTAGTTGAGCGTGTCATTGAGTTACCTCACTTGAGAGTGGTGTCTTGCGGTGCCTTGCGGGGCGTGCCTTGAGGGGCAAGTGACTTGAGGGTCACACCGAGGAACCATCTAAGTGTTGGTCGACACAACGGGGACGTAGCTTGGTGGCAACCAAGTGAACCTCGGGAGAAAATCACCGTGTCAACTTTGTCTACTCTTCTCGGTGGTTTGCATTCATGCAACACAAGCTTGTATTTACTTTCATATATACTTGTGCTTGTGTAGTTGCTCTCGTAACTAGTTTGCTTGTGTAGCTTGCTAGTTATCTTCTTGCTTGTGTAGCTAGAAGCTTCCCCTTTGCGTGACTAATTTGGTTTGTGTAACCTTGTTAGTCACATTGCTTAGTTTGTGTAGCTAAGTGATTTGCGCTCTCTAATTTGGCATTAGTTGTCTTGTTATTGAGCATTGCTAGTGAGCTTAGGCTTTGTGCGCTTTGCTTACTAGAATTGTGTAGGAGCTCCCTCTTGCTTGCAAAGTACTAGTGCATAGGTTTGTGTGACCTTGCTCTAGAATTAAATAGGAGAGCTCTTGCTAAGGAAAGCACCTTAGTTGCTTAATTAGGATCTTTGTGAGGTGCTTGTGAACTTAGTTAGAGGGGTGAAGTCTTGGCTAGACCGATAAGTTTAATTCCGCATTTGTTTTTGGTTAGCCAACACGCTTAAGTTTTAGAAAGGACTATTCACCCCCCCCTCTAGTCCGTCATCTCGACCCTACAGTTACCCCCTCCGGTACACCTATTGCATGAATGCACAATAATTATCATGGATGCATAAAGGTGCAACATGCTCGGAATGAAATGCATTTCAGAAATAAAATACTCTATTCAAGTTACTTCACTAAAATGTGCAAATCTCTTCTCCGGTGGAGAAGTACTTACCTAATCTACCCAACCTAAGATATAGTTGTTCGTCTTCGGTTAAGGCCCTAACACCTAACAATACAAGAGTAGTATTACTTAGGTTACCATAGTAAGATATTCTGGACAGCAGCTCAAAGATTCTAACATAACTGGAGAATCCCAACTCCACAAGATATGATCTAAGACAATCTGGAAAGCTTAAGAAATGTACCACAAAATGTTTTAAGATCACAACACTAAATTCTAAAGTTTACCTAATCGAAATTTCAAAGTTCCAGAATCTGTTCTCTCTAAACAGAGAGCAGTCAATTCTGGACTGGCACTTTAAACAGCAATAACTCCCAAACTACTAAGCCAAATGCTCCCAAATTTTGACACAAGCCCACTTACAAATTTTACTACAACTTTGGTATTTACAAGTTTTCCAGCAACCACCTTTATTCAAGGTCAAACCTAGAAATACTATCAGCTGTCCAGAAAACCTAAAATTGCAAGGATTAAATATTTATTGATGTGGCAAACATTCTCTAAGACCAAACTAATACTACTACAAGTTCACAAATATCACAAAAACACCAGAAAGTAAGGTGTGCCCACCTAGAATATTTATTTAAACCCATTTCTTAATTTACTTAAGTAATTAAGTGGATTTTTAAACATATATGTAAACTGCTTCTAAAATTCTACAAAAATTACAGGGGACTCTCTGACCCAAAAAGAGACTACTGTAAAAATTTGAACTCAATTTATTCACAAGAACTCTCTGAACAAAATTCACAAGCCCAAAAGGCTAATTTTTGTATAAATAACAAAGCATAGTCAAAAGTGTCAAACAACAGATTTCTTAATTTTCTTGGACACTCTAGGGTACCAAGACATTCTCCAAAAATTTATATGAACATTGCACATGTAGAAAAGTTACAAAAATTCATTTAAGTATTTCCTACAATAACAAGATAGCATTATAACTTGAAAAGTACTTAAGCACTACTGCCCAAATTTTTACCAAGGCTAGAGCAAGTATAAATTAGTCTACCCACCAAATTTCATAATTTTTGGAACACTGAAACTCGAGATATAATTTAAACAAGTTTGCATGTGATTTAATACATATTTCAAAGACCTATTTAAATATCCCAGAAAACAAACATCACATAACAAATTCATATTTTTCTAAAATACTACACACCCTGTAGATCCCAACAAAATTTATCTTACAATTTTTGGGCAAGTAAAACCCTAGATCTACATTTTCTAAACATTATCTAAAACTGTGACAGAATAAAAGGAAATGAAATAATTCAGATTTGCTACTGGGCCGGCCCGGGAAAATACGCGGCCCAAGACTCACGGCGTGGCCCGCTCCCGCGCGCGGCCTGCTACGGCTCTCGCCCGCGCGCGCGTGCGACTGACCAGGTGGCCCCACCGGTCAGAGAGAGAGAGGCGGAGGGCGGAGCTGCGGTCGCCGGAGCTCGCCGTCGGTGAGCCGGCCGACGAAATTGGACGTATGAGCATGACCACGTCATCGAACTACATCGGTTGGTGGCAAGAACGGGGCGACAGAGCCATGGTAAGGTGCTCGCCGTCGGGCATGGCGGACCACCGGCACGGTGGTGGCGAAATCTCGCCGCCGGTGAGCCTGACATCCCAACCCTAACCCCCGATGAGCATCCCCATTCTACCTTGACCCTAACGCACCTACAAGTGGGCGACAGAGACGCCTAGAGACCTCTGGCCACGGAGAGCCGTCGCGCGGAGGAACTCCGGCGAGGTACCGCGGCGGAGGAAAATGAAAATGTGACCCTACCAAAGCGCGATTGGCTGCGAGGAGTGGACGGTGAGGTAGCGGGCTTCAAGGCGGAGCGAGAGACGCAGTTTGGCCGGCGGTGATGCGGTGGCGAGCGCTTGCGAGCACGTCGGAGCGGGTGGCGGCAATGGCGGCTCGGTTTCTCCGCTCTGCCGACGAGAGAGGAAAGGAGGGGGGAAATGGATGGGTAAGGCCGGGACGACAGCAGAGGCGCCCTTCTATGCGCTCGGCAGCTGGCCAAGGCGCCAGGTCGCGCGCGGCGCGTGGAGGACACGCGGCGGCGACGGTCTGCCCCGGTCGGACAGCTCACTCGGATGTCTGACCGACTGAATTCCAACCTCGCATCAACCGACTGACAAGCCAAGTTTAACAATGATTATCTTCCAAACCGGTTCGAATTAGTCGAAGATGATTACGCCAATTTTGTAGAGCTACATGAGGACTACAAGTTTGTCAATTGGAGTTTGGACTGGTTCGGCCTGGATTTGAAACTACAAGGCTCCAAAGTGGTGACCCTTGAAACTGAAACTTAGTTTCAGTCACTAAGCCGACTGAAACCCGATTTTCTAGACACCATATCTCCTAAACCATTTAGAACTAGGTGATAGTGATATTGACAATGTTGTAGAGCTATGTGTGGACAACAACTTTGTCAATTGGCTCAAGGACTGGTTTGCCCTAGTTTGTGAGTTACAAGTTGCTAAAGTGAGGTACAGTGAAACTGAAAAGTCCAATTTCCAGACTTAGAATTTTTCTAAGTGTTGATCACCACTCAAGCTGACTTGTGGGCTATTTTTTTTAGCATGTTCTGGTCATTTTCATGAGATGGCCATATTAGAACTTTTGTTCCTCATGAAATTCTCTACAACTTTACTTAAGGTTGCTTCTCCATGCAAGATTTCTAAGCTGGACTTTTTAATTGGTCAAACCAGATCACTCTAGGGTTCCAAACTTGGTCAACAACATTTGGAAGGGTAATTTGGTAATTTTGGTCAACATGAACATTGCTCCACTACTTACCCTAAATGTAATTAAGGTGTTTTAAGGCCTAATTAGCCACTCTACACATTGGTTACACAAAATTTCTAATGTCACATACTTTGAAACAAGCCAAATAACAATTCCACCAAAAAGTTGCAAGCTCATGTTGCACATGTTGCATGAGTGTGTTGCATAGCACTTGCTAATCATGTTACCCTAAAGTGGTTAGCATGTCCCAAAAGAAAGTTGCACATGTAACACTTGGGTGGACTCACTTCATAATTCACATGAAATATAAACACATGTTGCAATGTTTCAAAAGCATGCTTCACATATTATAAGCTCATGCATGAAATGAATGATGCTCACACTCATGAATGAGATGATGAATGTTAATGTTTATGAAATGCAATACAATTACGGAACTAAACACCCGAGGTGTTACATGGTTGACCAGGATGGTGCTTGTTGTTCATCAGATCTGTGCTTACTCTCCTTCAGTTCATAGGGCTTGCTGACTACTGTAGATAGGAATAGAAGGGACATGGGCCCTAGTTCTCTCTCCCTTGCAGGGAAATGCCATCGGTCCTCGTGATTTGAAAAGGCGGGATGGTATGTGCCAAGGAATACCTTCACCACCTTGTACATGATCAAAGTGTTTTCAAATGTTTGTGACTTTCGAGATTGTCACTAGATCGGTGACAGTTCTGAGGGTGTGTTTAGTTGGTTGTAAAGTGTGTGTAAAGTTCCTGTAGCATTTTTCGTTGTTATTTGGTAAAATTTATCCAATCATGGACTAACTAGGCTCAAAAGATTTGTCTCGACATTTACAGACAAACTGTGCAATTAGTTATTTTTTTACCTACATTTAATGCTCCATGCATGCGTCCAAAGATTTGATGTGACGGGAAATCTTGTAAAATTTTTGGAATTTTGGGTGAACTAAACACCGCCTGAATTCTGATGCCCCAGAATGTTGAGGTATCTGAATACTTCGAAAGCTTCTGTCACGTAAAGTTTGCGCAGCCAGCAAAGTGTTCGTTGCCCCTGTGATTCGGCAATGAAAAATTGAAAATACATGATCTCGGTACTTGATACTGTGACTGTGCTCTTGTTGCTGGTCATATATACAATTGTAAAGTCATTGAGCAACAGATGAACTCATGAACATCAATGCCTCCCATATCTGGTAAACAGATCTAATGCTTCTATGGTAGCCACATGTACAAATCGAATCTGTTGCATTGCACTTCCTAGTGAGACGTGAGGAGTAAGGTTTGTTACTTCGCTGGAGCCGTGCCGAGCTCTTATCGTGGTAAAATTACAAAAAAAAAACGCTTATGAATCATAAGTGACTTGCAAATTGCATTGGATGACCTAGATTAATGAGCCTTATTCAACGGCCTTACTTATAAAATTTGCTGAAAATTTACGAATTCGAATCGAATTCGTACTCAGGCCTTGTTTAGTTCCCAAATCCAACCCCAAATTCCACTATGCAAAAAGGAGATTCCCCATCACATCAAAATGTCGGCAAATGCATGGAGTATTAAATGTAGATGAAATCAAAAACTAATTGCACAATTTTGTTGTACTTTGCGAGATGAACATTTTGAGTCTAATTTATCAATGTTTGGATAATTTTTATCAAATAAAAACAAAAGTTATTGCAGTGCGACGTGACCGATACTGTTCCAAATTGGCCACGCCAACTTTAGAACTAAACACGGCCTCAAGCAAAACCACTGACCTCGAAGGCTCCACGCGTGTGGGCCAACCTACCTCACGGAGGACCGGAGGAGCACCAGAGTTGTCTCCGGCTCGAACCCGAGACCGGACCGTCCCGATCCGCACCGCTCACTCGAACAAGACGAGTAGGGGTCATAGCCGAATCGCCGTCCTGCGGCGAGACCCAAGCCAACACAGCTCAGCCATGTCGGCGCGTGACCGCGAGACGGCCGAGGCGCTAGTGCGCCTCGCCGCCTCGCTGGACGGGGCGGTGCTCGGGCTCGGCACGGCGGCCGTCGCCGTCGCGTCGTGGGTCAAGTACCTCGCCGTCTCGGGGCAGCTGCGCCTCGTCGCCTCCGCGGCGACGGCCTCCGTCGCCGATGCCCGCTCCCTCCTCCGGACGACGGCGACGAGCCGCGGATCGCCGCGGTGCGGGGCTACGTGCGGACCCAGGGCTCCTTCCTCCGTGCCCCGTTCTCAGGCGAGGCGGGCGTCGTCGTGAAGCACACTCAGATGGTGAGTCCCGCCGTCGTACGCTGGAGACTTGCTCGTTGCGTCCATCGTTCAGATTAGGGTTTATGCTAGCCCTAGACAATAAGGATGCTGCGGTTCTGTTTTAGTTTTCGTCTTAATCTTCAAGGATTGGGCTTAGCGATGGCTCTCGTGGCAACGAGATAATAGTCGGTACGGAATTCAGATGAAGCACTAGCCGTTTTGGCCATTGGAGTTGTCATGACACCCTATCTAGTGTAAATTCTGCTACACTAAGTCACTAATTAGGTTGAGGTCTCCAATTGTTGTACAAATTTAAACATAGAGCGATAGAGAGTCTCCCTTCCTCAGGGTTTCCCATTTTCTTTAGTGGCTTCCAGTTGTTTGGAGTTCCATGATTCCCTCCTGCAGGATTAGGAACTTGGGCAAATCTTTGCTAATTTGATTTGATGGTTTCCAGATTGGCTTGTGTGTTCGAATTTCTGTGATAGGAGAATTGTTAAGCACATTTTGAGAATACCAAGTCTTATTATGTTTTCAAGTACCTGAGTTTGAAGTCTGTTATAAGAGAATGCTTGCCTTTTTCCCTTTGTTGTTTTAAAACACTGGATCTGCCTGTTATTCTTCCTCTATATCAATGTCTAACTAACTGGTAGTATGTGGTTTTGTACTTTGTAGTGTTTGTTCACAGAATGGAGAGGCATCTTTGGATGGACCTTTGATCTGCATGCTCTTCTTTTCAGATCATGGAAAGAGCAAATTGTGACATCTTTTAGATCGGTATTCCATCTACACTCATACAATATTATTATTAGGATAACCTTTACCTCGATTTTGACAGTGCTTCTCTTTCGCAAGGTTCCATTTGTTCTGGTTAGTACTGAGTTAGGAAATTCTACAGGAGTGGTGCATGTAAATGTGGATGAGGCGGATTATCAACCGTTGCCTCTTACTACAGTGTTTCATAAACTTATCCCACTTGAGACGACTCCTTACACATTGTTTCAAACTATTATTGGCAACGGCTATCCGGTATGTTCTTTTGATTGTTGAATTAACAACAGATATTTACCTATGCAATATTCAGCCCTGGGGTATATCTCCTAAGCTGTTATGTCATTTGTTCCATAGATTGCATTGTTGGATGAAGAAAAAATACTACCGATTGGTAAGAAAATTACAGCAATAGGCCTATGCCGAGCAAAGAATGCAGAAAGTGTCGAGATCACATCGTGCCCAGAGATCCCCTTTTTCTTGTAAGATGTTATTTGGTAATATGTTTTCATATTCTTTCTTTTTTGCTGATGCCAAACACCATTTTTGCCTCTATGAAATTCCTTGTCAATAAGGGAAGGAGGACATGCATTCTCTCGGTGAACAAGTTTTTAACGCTTTGCCTTCACTCAGATCTGAACTAACCAAGGATGAGATGCAAGCTCAGCTGGCTTCGCGTGCTAGGATACTCTTTTGGGGTAGTATTGTTTTGGGAACCTTGTCGGTTTGCTTAGTGGGCCATGCCATTTACAGGTATTCGTCATGAACTTGTTGTGTAAACCAATATACTGAGATACTTTGCAAAGTTCTTGTCTTGATCTATCAAGTTATGTCATTTTCTCTATTATTTGAGTTATGATGATTGATACTTAATTATCTAGAGATATCCTGTTGAGCAATTTCAGTTTTTGCAGTCCTCTGACAATTTGAAGTTTACAATGTTGCAGGGGCTGGAAGAGAATCAAACTACGGAGAGAGGCTAGGCAGGCACAACAGATGTTTGAGGATGCTGAAGATGCTATTTGGGAAGATAACTCTAGTGGTGATGATGATGATGAAGTAGGAGATGGACAACTATGTGTTGTGTGCTTAAGGAAGAGAAGGAGAGCAGCTTTTATTCCATGTGGGCATCTTGTCTGCTGTTGCAAATGCGCATTAAGAATGGAGCGTGAGGTTGAACCATTGTGCCCTATGTGTCGTCAAGACATCAGATACATGATAAGGATTTATGACTCTTGAGGTAATTGGAAGATATCCTTTTTAGTATTTTATAAAGATGTCTCACTTTTTCTCTCAGTGCATTTTTTCTAGCTATACAGTTACGATGTAATATTCGGACTAATACACTGAATAAAATCGCTAGCCTTCTTGTTTGGTTGCTTCATTAATGGCATAGTTGGTTTTGGATACCTCATTTGTGGTCTTTACCTACATGTGACATGCTGACTGAACTTTATTTCCTTCAACCGGGTAGAAATTGTTAACACCTCTTCCATTTAGCAGTTTTATCAAAAGAATAGAATGAGCTTGTAACTATATTCGACAGTGTGGTTGGTGTGGTGCTTGTTCAAATTATGATTATGCATCCTGAACTTTTGCGGCTCTATACAGTACTCCTACTATGGAGAACCCCCTGAGTTGCTGTGTGTTTAATTTATTCACAGATGAGACACCTATTTCTGTCCATTTCGTCTGAATTTTACCATAATCTAAGTAGCACATGAAATGAAGTTCAGAACGAATTCGTTTGATTTTATTTGCAGGTACCTTGCTGATAAGATCTACACGCTTCCTAGCTGACCCATGCAAACCTGAGGAGCACAACTGTTCATCCTGCTGGGCATTTTCCTGGTCTAGGCTACTAGCTAACTAGGCTACCTTGGATTTGTGAATATAATGTCTTGACCCTCCAAATTATGCTCTTGATTGCCTGGGACAAAATAGTTTTAGTTGAAGTCGTGAACTAACGTGGAGTTATTTTTTGTTTGCTTTGCGCATATCTTTATCCAAAAGCATAGGGTTTGTTGCAAATAGTTTAAAGATTTGGGCATTTTCTGCCGTCTGATCGTCACCTCTAGTGCTGTGGAAGTGTGGGTGTTGCAAAAGATAACGCTGCTCGTTGTGATGAACACAATGCTGTTCCAGCTCTACGGTAGCCTGGCACCAGATGACAGCGGTGTCCGTGCGCCGGGGCCTTTGACGCTTGCCAGCGGATAACATCGCCGAAGCTGTCTTTGGCTAAGCGTCAAGTCCTATTTTGATGCCTTACACGGGCATACTACTAGTTGACCAGAAGGCCAGGGCTGCAGGGTCTCATAGCAAATCCACTTGTGATTACGGAAAAAGTCGTCTAGGTGATGCCAACAAATGACCGGAAGTTAGATCGGCACCGAACAACATTTCAAAATAAAGGCCACGTTTGTTGGTCACAGAAGCAACGAGTACAACTTCCCAACTGTGACCTAGAAAGAGGTGATTTGCCAAGAAGCCCATCAGATCGGTCGTTTCTTTTTTCGAAATCCAATACAAACGTAGACACTCATGTATACGAGCATACATTCATCCCTACGAATGTACGTGTGCATATCCTATTCCTATAAGCATCTCTAAAGGACTGACCATTGCCAAAATTAACACGAGGATAGCTAGAAAATTTATGTTGACGAATTGTTACAATAAATTTGTTTGCTAACAGTTTTGAACCAAAATCGGGTTGTAAAGGTCATGCACAAAAGTTCAATTTACGTAGAAACTATATATATTGAAAATGTTATGATAAGATGTTACTTCTTCAACCGTTGTTGACTCTTCCAAAACATTCCAGGCACATAGACTACGAGAGCCAGGTGAATTATAACATAGACTACGAGAGCCAGGTGAATTATAGTTGTGTAGTATCTTCAAGACTTGATACTTATAATGGTACCAATCTAATTAATCTTTATTTTGTTTTAACTCAAAGCTAGCATCCATGCTGATGGCAAGTGGCTCCTCGAGGCTCCAGCACGGGGAACAGACAACAATCATAGGCTCCACTCCCGGCGCCAACTTATCCGTTGCTCCGCTCAAACGGTCACCCCTCCCGCTCTGTATTTAAACCTCCCCACGCGCCACGCCCTTCCCTGCTCCTCTCCTCTCAAGTCTCAACTCAACAAACACATCACGGACTCACACGATCACTGTCGCACACTCGCATTTAACCTGTAAAAGGAGCGATAGCTCCTCCAAAGGAAGCAGCCGCCACGTCACTCTAATTTTTTTCGTCCCTCGGATCTTCGAATCGATGGCCCAAATCTCTTGAAGCCGATTATCGTTCAGATCAGCTTCCCATCGTCCTCTCCGGCTTCTTCGATTTTTTCACGCTCTTATTTACCTTCTACGGCTTCTTCTCAGAATCCAGCGAAACGAATATAATACCCAGCTTCTGGTTTCCCTTACCTAAACTTCTGCTTCTCCTTCCCCTTCCTCGCTCTCTCTCTCTCTCTCTCGTCCGCTCCCTCCCTCTCCTCATCTCTCCCGACACGCGGCCAGGGCGGCCACCGGCGCCAGCGGCACGGCGCGGCTGCGGCAGCCCTCGTCCTCCTCCTCCACCTCCCCACGTGCCGGCCTGCCAAGCGCCGCCGCCTCACCGCGCTGCCGGGCTGTGCCACCGTTCCCCGGCCTCTACCGCTGCACCGCGTGTCGCCGCCGGCGGTGGCTGTCCCCGGTCATGGCGCAGCTTCACCGGGCCCTGCCGGTGGCCGGCCGCCAGCGTGGCTGCCCCCCGGCGCCGCATCCTTCTCTAGCCCGCGTCCGTTCTTGTGCTACAACAAACCCTAGGTCAGGAGCGCCCAGCGCCGAACCCGTCCCCGACTCCTCTCTCTCTCTCTGGCACGCCGAACCCGCCCCCGGCTCCTTTCTCTCTCTCCCTCTGGCATGTACAGCCAGATGAGGTGCTCCTATGGCTATATTTCAATTTTGTGCCTTCGTATTTTTTAGACGTACCTCGATTTGTTTATTGCAGGTTCCTGATTTGGTACGCTCTGTCAAGCATGACCAGTCGACAAGAGGTTCGTGTATTCATGCATCCTTCTAGGATAAGATTCAGCTATGTTCAGAACCTTTGTTACATGGCTGCTATTTTTTTGTGCATACTAATGCTGCTTTGGTTGCCTGCGAAATTATTTGTCTGTCAACTAATGCCTGCGAAATTGCACGCTCTTCATCCTTTGCCAGTATATGAATATATGATTCAACTGATGGGGAGTGTTCTATGAGTCACCTTATTGACTCTCTGTTTGCATCTTAGCAACTAAGATGTGTTCATATGTGCTATTTAATCTATTGATTCCAAATTTATAGGGTCATCTTCTGCATGGGTTCAGCGCCGAGACTCCGTTCCATTGCCGCTTCACATATTCTGCTGCTTAGGTAAGTTTGCTTGTTTTGCAGCCTACCTCCCAGCTATGGTTATTTCCTTTGTCATGAACTGTTTACAATTGATGATTGATCTCCATAGCTATCCTTTGTGGTTGATGATTGATCTCAAACGCAAGTGTATGTATCCTTGGTCCTGTCCTGTTTATAGTCGATGATTGATCTCCATTGCAAGTGTGGCTAAAGCTGGCCTCTGCTCTCTCTTTTTGAACACATCCTTGTTTACCAGAAATTACAGGGACAAAATAAACAACCCCAATAAGCTTCCTTTGACAAAAAAAACTTTCACTCTAATTTTTTCTTGGTTTCCTGTGGAAAAATTCCCCCAAATTGTGTGTATGTTTGTTTCAGGCTAATTGATAGTCCGTTTTTTTCATAGTAATTGATAGGGTGGTTTACATCGGCTATCTGCCTCTTCTGTGTTGCGCCTGTTCCTTCCATCCCATTCAGTTGAAGGTGTTTTCTTTTCTTTCCTCTTTGGGTACTCCATCATGTGCTTTCTGGAGTACTCCAGGGTTTAGAGTCTCATAGTTGCATTTCCTTCTATAATGGATCGTGTCTAACATTTATAGGGCCGCCCTTTGGGTCTGTGCAGCGCCCACACTCTGTTCGATTGCAGCTCCACACATTCTACTGTGTATGTAAGTTTAATAGCAATATGATAGGATCCCCTGCAGTTGTCTTTTTTTCTTATATGTTGGTGATTTTCAACCTGTAAAGGAAGGGGCACGCTAATTTATTTTATGAAAAATAATGCCTGCAGACCTTCTTTTTTTTTTGCCACTCATGCAGCTTCGCAATGATACATTCCCAGTGCTTGTTGGACCAGTCTCATACTTGCTCCTCTCTAAACCTGCCAAGTGCCATGGGTGTTCACAGATCTTTCTCTCTTCTTTCACTTCTTGGTAGTATTTTTCCCATCTACAAGTAAGCATACACACAAAGCAGCCAACATTAATATTCACCAAATACATGAAGGCCACCTGTGGACCACATTAGTTATTTCGTTTTGCTGTAGTTCTGTCCTTTAAAGTTATGTAAAAATCGCTTGCTGGGAGCTAATAGTTTAGCCTCTCCTGTCCCCCAAAGTATCGTATGAAACTCAGACGGGATGGCAGGCCACCGAGTTTCACGTTGTTGTTTAAAATTTTTACCTCATTCCCATAGAGAAAATGAGATTTTTTTACATGGAACTCATACTTTTTTGCGACCATGACACTCATACATTAGATAAAATTAACCATCACAGCTCAGGCCATGATAACCTTGAATCTTTTGTTCTATTTTTTTACCTCTACCAATCAATTCCTGAAGTACAGGCAAGGTACGGTATGATACTCTTCACCTAGCAGCAACTAATTTGATGATGAACATTGTTTTTTAGATTCTTGATTGAGGTAATGTGTTGCCTGATCAATCTACAATTTGTAGATGGCAAGGACAGCCACCTGCGGTAGAACGTCCAATGTGCATGACAAGCAGCAGATGTATAACGAGGCAAGCATGGAAGGAAAGGTAGTTCGGTCACAGTTCCTATGAATTAATCTTGCCAGTTCCCAATTTGCATTGTAGATTGTACCTATCTTAGCTGCCTTCTAAATTTTACCTCTGGGAACTGCATTTTAATATTTTATCATATTCTTTACAGGTAATAATGCAGGATCTTAACTATTGTATGCAATTTTCAAGCAGGTTGTACCTAAGAATCCCTCTTTGCGCAGTTTTTTCTTTAGTCTGCCAGTGCATTTCAATTTGCTTCTATTTAATCTAATAGATTGCATTTTCAGGCTTTAACGTGTTTGCTAAAAAACTGTATAAAATAGGTCCCTAACTCAATAGTCTCAATTTGAACTTTGCTGGCCGTAAGGACTATTATGTTGTAAATGGTATACCGTTCACCCTATTTTAATATGTTTGTCATGTAATTTGCTAACATAATATTTTGGAAATTAGTAGCGCACTGCTATGTACAGGAAGGAAACTGGAATGGTGTTCCAGTGTCAGCTACATCATATTGGTCTCTCAACCTATTTTAAATTGTCTCTAGGTATGACCTCATCTCTGAATGTGTTGTAGGTCTGCGGTGCTGGAGCTTGTCATGAAACTTCTTGCCATTATTTACATGTGCGCGTGAAAATATTTTTGTGGAAATGCGCGATAGCTTCGATTCCTATCCATTTTTACAGTTCATGACCAGTGGTAACGAATAGAAGGTAATGGACTCTGTTCCCATGATCTTAGAAAAAAAAACTTAAGAACCTCTCCATAATGCTACATTGTGTCTCTTCATTTCCTACTTAATTTTAGATTTTTCTTGGTGATTTCAATATTTTCTGAATATTATGTGAAAATTTCTACAATTCTTTTGGAACTGTCAGGAACATATTATGTGTAAATTTCTAGAAATATTTGGAACTGCCAGGAACATATTATCCCAGTTTTATGATTTTTAGCACCTACCATGGGTTCTTATAAATTCATATAAATTGACAAGTTATAAATGGTCAATACATTGCTGAAGATGGCTGCATTGTTTATTTGAACAGAGATCATCTACGGAATAATCTTTGGACGAAGAAAAGCACGAGGAGAACAAATATTGAGATCTAAATGATCTAAATGCTAGAGAAAGCGCATGTTTTTTTGGTACGCTCTGCCATAACCTTGTTCTGAAAATTTCTTTTTTACAGTTATACATGTTTAGAGTTCTTTCAACTTGATGGAATAGTACTTCATATATTGATGGTGCATATAACTGTAGGCCTGGAACATGGGCTGAGCATAAGTAAAAAAAATTATTAACAGGTAAGGTAATGTGTAGGAAGCCACAACATCACCTAAATGTTCTTTACAAGCTATTAGTTGTAGTGTAAAAATAGTGGAATTGTATGGGTGACACGTGACCTCCCATTCTTGTGACTACGCTGATCTACACCTTAGAGTTCAGATCATTGCTGAGAAAATTAAACAGCTCAAAAAGGAATCTGCCCATTTCATGTTCTTGGTTAATTCACAGATAAAGCAAATCCTAAAACATATATGGATAAATTCCTACAAATACTTGGAACCGTCAGGAACATATTGTTCCAGTTTGATGATTTTTAGCACCTACCATGGATTCTTAGAAATTCATATATGTCGACAGGTTATAAATGGTCATATAAGTGGACAAGTTACAAATTTCGTTTCTACGATTTACTCAATTTCTATCTCCCTACGTATGAATGGCATTGTGTTGTTTTCTCTATTTATAGCCACCTCCATTGTGTTGCTACTCGATTATTCTTCGGTTGCCATTGACGGCTTACAAAGCACTTTAGGACAACATGGTTTCTGATATTTCAAAACATTTACAGGTTTCTACTACGGATTCGAGTAAGGGAGTTCTATTGCTAGCTGGCTGCTCTATCTTGATAAGATTCTGATTGTCCGATAAACGCCTGTATGTTCCACCTGCTTAGTATTCTATTATTCTTTGCATCCTCAATTTGATATGCTGTTAGCGCGTGTCTATTTTTGTTCTCTTCGCTGCTCAAGTTTTGTTCCAAAAGATGAAAATTAGTAGCCTCGTGTCAAAAACCGGATGTAATATATACCTATGCACCATCGTGTATATATAAATATACAATTTTAACATATATTTATCTCTATAATTACCCATCTCAATCTGTGTCCCAACACATTTTGACCGTCTTCGAAAACACCGACGCGCGCGAGGGCGCGCGCCTTCCACTAGCTGAGAACACAAGCACCGCACAGTCGCACACCCAGGAGGTAATGGCGTCCGCCACCGGGAACTCGAGCCTGCGGAGCTGCTGCTCCCTTCCCAACCTGCTGGTCTGGCTCCTCAACCTGTCCCTCCTCGTCCTCGCCGCCGCCGCGCTCGGCCCGGTCTTCCTCCTCCGCCCGCGCCCGACGCCCTTCGGCTGGGCGCTCGTCTCCGTGCACGCCACCACCCTGCTGTCCGCGCTCGCGGCGCTCCACGCCCAGCTCACGCACCTCTGCCTCGCCGCGCTGTCCGGACACGCGCTGGCCTCCCTGGCCTTCTTCCTCCGCCACGACCACAGCCTCCGCCTCCTCGGCTCCGCCAGGGACCGCCGGGAGCAGTTCGTGCTGGCGTTCCTGGAGGAGCTGCTGCTGCTGGCCATGTTCATGGCGCAGGCCGTAGCGCTGGCGGCCACGTGCGTGGTGAGCCGGCGGTGGGCCAGGGAGTACCAGGCGGCCGAGACGGAGAAGGCGGCCGCGGCGAGAAAGCGAGGGAGGAAGATGGCGCGTGTGCAGGCCGAGTCGGCGGCTGCCGCGGAGGCCGGGGTGAAGGCCGTCGACGAGAAGGTGATGCGGAGCAGCAGCGGGAAGAAGGTGCACTGGGCCAACAACGATGGATTCGAAGAGTGCTAGAAAAACCAACACATGGAAGTAGAAGAATCACTAGTAATCTCCTAGCTATGCTATTGTTCAGAGGTATGATGGCCATTATAGTGTGGCCACAATATATAATCAACTAGAGTTGCTATTTGTTCTTAGGGGCTACTATGTAACCATGAACCATTAGAGTAGTTCTGTTTACTGAACTTTCCATATCTGTGTGAAATGAAGTTTAGCTTTTTGGACATTGCTAGAACATGAACAATATAGTCATACGCCCCAATGATTTCTTTGTTTACAGCAGCACCATTACAAAATTTACAATGTTTGAAGGCCTTGGTAAGAGCATCTCCAACAGCTCCCCTTTCTCATCCCTCATCTCCGTAAACCTGTCGTATTAGGGGAAATGGACCAATTTCACTGCTGCAACAGCTCCCTGATATGCTCCCCTTTTTATGGTGATCACCAAAATACTCCCCTTCTTCCCTCAAATAAAGGGGAAGTTGGATCTCCCTCAATAGCTGGGGCCCACTCCAACTGCCACTTCTCCCTCATCTGCTGCTCGTCGAAGATTGATGTCGTGGTGCCGTCGCCCCCGTCGCCGCCAAGCCTGTGGAGGTGCCGGATCGCTCGCCGTGGAGATGCCAAGATGCCGTGGAGGTGCCGGATCGCTCGCTACCGTCGTCACCAAGGCGTGGAGGTGCCTAAGCTCGAGGGCCATGGAGGATCTGGTGCGGCTAGCGGCCATGGAGGAGGACCTTGCCAGCGGCCACCATGGCTACGATTTGAGGTGGAGAAAAGAAGGGCCTAGGGATGGGCTGTGATTTGGGGCGACCATGGAGGAGGATCTCGTCTGTCACCTACTCGATCTTGCATGGGCAAGCGGGGATGGGGCCGAGGCCGCCGGGCGGAGCAGGGGCAGCAGCGTCATTCCGTGCGGCAGGAGGGAGAAGCAACGCACATGTACGGGAAGGGCGAGAAAGAAGACGGTACTGTATGAGAGAGAGCGGAAAGGAAAAAGAAAGAAATAAGAGAGAAAATAAAAAATTATAACCTGACATGTAGGTCTCGTTTATTGGGATAGATTATTGGTAATCTGTTGGAGCTTCTCCTCCAATATTCTGAAAAGGTGGTATTGGTGATCACCAATATCATCTTGTTGGGGATGAATTATCGGTGATCTGTTGGAGATGCTCTAAATTGCTAACATTATTGCCCTTCTGGGTGACTATACTTGCTACTCTGGTTGGCTAGATAAACTGTACACGAACATGGTACTAGCCTACTATTGACAATTAGTCAGAGCTAGAAAACCAGTATCAGCAGTTCAGCACCCCCTAAGCACTGTCCTTCGGCTGGGTCAACTAAACCCAACAATTCAGTATAGTCTTGAGCTCAGATCACTCTGCCATTTTTCTGTGTTCTGAAACGACCCATGCAGCTGCAGAAGCAAAGAATTGCTGACGACCGTGGGTGGCTGACACCTGGGGTCATTGACAACTGCAAGAGTACATGGGAGGTGGCCCGTGTTGACCAAGTCAAAACGGTGGTCAGGCAAGTCAAGCAGAGACTTTGGAGGACTCGACAGTCGGGCGATCAAGGATGACGGTGAGACATGTTGAGTCGTGGGGCGATCGTATGGAGTACGCTACTCGCGAGCGGCCTGGTGGTTTGGGCCTCAAAACCACTGATGGACGTTTTTCAGGTTTGGGCCTCAAAACCTAGGTGCGGTTCTAGCAGGAATCGAAGGCGACACATGGCATCATGCGAGGCTTGCGTCGAAGCGAAGCTAGGTCATGAAGGCCACGTGGGCGTCGGATGCTTCTATCTCAAGTTGAACTATTATGCCCCTATGGTTAAATGGTCCAGTAAATTCTAAGGGCATTGCTGGGAATGTGTAATAGCTCTATAAATAAAGTAAAGGCTGCCCCCAACAATCCATCTCACTAGGCTACGTCATTTTCATTTTCTCCTTGTAGCTTTCCCCTCCCCTAGACTGATTGTGAGATCCACAAATGAATTCTTCACAATAGAACTTGTCATTGTGTCCTTGAACCGTATTCAGTGGAATCTCTTGTGGGAATAGAGCCCCTAACCTCCTCTCCTTGTGACTTCAAGATTTGAGTTTGAGTTAGTTTGTGACTAGATTTGGTTTTTTCTCCCCTGGTCCCTTCTATTTTGGATTTTGGTGGATTTCACAATTCTGAGATCTTGGGGCTATTTGGGGTGGATGAACACATGCTATTTGGCTCTTCCATAATATAAGGCTCCATAGCCCATCACCAAAAGTTCCAAAACACATATCAAAGTAGCTCTTCCGTAATATAAGACTCCATAGCCATCAATACCACAATCCAAAACACAAACCTCTAATCTACAATAATACCAAACCCATAAATTTATATTGTGTTACTTGGTTATCAAACCCCTTATCACTAAACACTTGTCTATTATAATTTAAAAATTAAAAATAAGGAATGACTTTTTCAAATCCAAAACCGGTTATAACTGCCATGTGTGTATAAATGTGTTCAGATCCATCTTCTTATAGTACAAATACTGGATTATGCTTATTATACACGTAAATGTGTTTTGCTCCATCAAACATATCATAGTAGTTATTGCTAATTGGAAAATAGGTAGGTATTATCACATGCTTATTGAGCATATTATCAGTAGCAGCTTTGATATTGTTGTGATCCAAACCACATGGCAATACCTTATCGTTACTTTATCGTTGTTGCATTTTAGAACTCGAAAAACTATTGATATGGTGTATATTAGTTTGACAATGATGTTAGCGGATCGCTGACAAATGTCTTACCACCTAAAAATTTTTATGAATATGTTGTCGGCATGGGTTTAATGGAAAGTGTAACACTCCGGTGTTACGCAAGCATTTGCATTGCAATCATAAGCATGACATTTCATATCATTCATAATCATATGTGCTTAGGGTGTACCTTTAGTAAAATAAAAGTGTGGAAACTAGTATTGCATAACATGTTGTGATAATGTGCTAATTACCTTTCATCAAAATTGTGCAACTAAAAATTTTATATCACTTAGAATTATAGGTCAAATTTTTTGGAGCCACTAAATCACTCAAAGTTTTGTCAAAGATTTGTTTTAAAAATGTTATTTGAAAATATTCAAAAATCCTCCCTAAATTAGCTTTTATTCTAAGAATCAAAATCTATAAGAGTTTTGAGGTTGGCCCCTTAATCAAAGTTGGAGAGAAGTAAATTCTAAGCAACTTTTATTTTTGGGTCATTTCCAGAAAATATCTTTTTCTTGCTCAAAATGAGATTTGAAAACTATTATTTGAATTTATTTGAAAATAATAATTTGAAAAACTAATTTCTCACCTAAGCGAGCCTCTGCCTCCCTTTTGGCCCGCTGGCCGAAACGGCCCGCGCCACCCGCGTGCGCGCCGCAGCCGCCGCGCTCGCGCTCCGGCCACCGTCGCCTCCGCTCCTCCTCATCTCTCTCGAACTGCGCGTTGATGATCACCGTGTCCCCGCGATAGTGTTGCGCGCCTCGCCTTGTTCGCTCGAGCCCGGAGACAGCCGCTGGCTGTCGGCGGCCGTCGCACCGCCGCGGTGGCGAGCACCGGCTCGGCCGCGCGCGCTGTCCCCGCTCGTCCGCGGTTGAAGCGAGTGAATGGGCCGGCCTGCTCCAACAGGAGACAGCCCGTTTTCTTTCTCCCGCGCGCGCGTGTCCTTGGGCTGAGCCGGACCGGGCCGTTTGCCCCGTGCTGTGTCGGCCCGTTTTCAAAAAGAGGATTCTAGTTTTCTTTTCTTTTATTAAGTAGAAATAAAAATGCTTTAGTAATTGTTTGGGTGATTAAATGTGCTCCAAAAATTGTGAAATAAATTTCTATGGACTCATTGGAATCAGATCTACAATATAAAAATATTGCATGTCATTTTTAGGATACTTTTCTGTAGAGCTTTAATTAATTCTTGATATTGCTGATAAATTGAAAAATGTGTAGAAAAATCTATAGTTTTCAGAAAAATATGATTTCCAAGTTTGTTAATCTTCTTATGTAATGTACTTCCTAGGAAAAATATATTTCATGCATGTGCTCTGAAAAACTTTGGAGGAGTAGTTCAAGTACCTTTAATGGCTGATTTTTGTTATTTTTGCTAGAGAGCAAACTTTGTATAAAACATGCATGTGATAATTTTTGTACAGTCATTATATGCTATGAAGAACCTAGGAAAAATATTAATTCTGTTGTTTGACACTTTTCATAGTACAAAATAATTTCATGCTCATTTTTATGCTATAGCTTGTCATTTTTGTACAGGATAGTTTACTTATCCAAATGCCATGAAATTTTTATGGAAGTCGGTTTAGGGTAGTATTATGCTACTGTAATTTTCTTAGATTTTTAGGAGCATCAGAAATATATGTTGCTATTCAAACCTATTATTATTTAGGGTTTAAGCAAGTGTTGCTTTAAGTGTGATTAAGAAATTAGTAAAGCTTCGGTGTATCTTTGAAGCATTTCATAAGATATGTTAACTTGACATGTTAGTAGTAGAAGAGAATGCAGTAGATGACATGTGCTTGTAGTATATTTTCTTGGATGATGTTGACTACCTTGCCTTTAAACATATCCATTGCATTCATCTCCTTCGATGCACCGTTTGCATAAGCACTTACGCGCATTGCATCATACAGGATCGCAAACCGAGAACCCAGTTGTCTTACCCGAGGAGCCAGAGGAGCAGCTCGAGGTGCAGCAGCAGGAGGTGACAGAAGCCGAAGAGGAGGTCGGTGAAGAGCTCCCAGAGTGCCCCGATCACCGTCCGAGCTCCTTCGAGAGAGGCAAGCCCCGGAGCATTTCTCTCCCGGTTTGCAAATAATTTATTATTAACTTTACTTAATTTGATGCATTACGTTTAGGAGTTGTTTGCAAACGTTGCTGCATTATACCTTGCTTACCTTTGTTATACTATATCCTTGTTACCCTGGTATCCGCAGTCGAGTCAATGCTTAGCTGGCTTAGACCGGTAGAAGTCGGGTGATTTCCTGTCACCTGCGAGCTATAGGTGGTTATCTGGATCTGCTTGGATGACTATGAAGTCATGGTATAACTAAGTGTGAAATGAATTTGAGACCGGGTGGAAACTTGCAGGGTTTCGGACTGTAGTGTTTTTCGTCTGTGTCGATTAAGGACCGTCCGTTGTTGTCCCTCGAGTCATGTTGAACGCATGCCTCACATTTAGCTGGCTGGATAAAGTACCTTCCGACCGCGAAACTGGGAGATTATTCGGGCCGAGTGGATTGCCCGCAACACACTGTACCGGAGCAGTAGTGGCAGGATACGGGGGCACGATGATAAGGACAAAGAGCAGTCAGGCGGCCCCCGGGTACAAGTGGTTCCTGGCAAGCTCGCGACTTTACCTGAATGGTTGACTCGGTGACCAACACCTCACTTTAGCGGGTGAGTGAGGTTTGTGTGAGGAATAACTTACCAGCTGGTTAATAATCGATTCGAATCGCCATCGTTCACTAGATAGCGAACACTTGACTTGAGCTACTTCATCGTAGTAATCTTGATGAATCACGTGGATAGTTATGTGGAAGATGACATGATAACTATTGTTAATGATCAATGGTAATCCTTACTTGCTTAATTACATGTTACTCTAGCACCAGTGCAAACATAGTTGACAGGGTAATAAATAGTTAATTACTGCATGCTTTTGGAAAGGAATTGTTAAGTTAAAAACGCTTTTCTTGCAAATGAGTCAGCTATCCCACCAGAAAGCCTATCATGATTCCTTGATGTCTTTTATTTTTGGTTTATGACGGGTAAGTCTAGCTGAGTACCTTCTCGTACTCAGGGCTTGGTTCCCACTTGTTGCAGATGGGCAGATGTATTACGGCTACTGTATCAACTGCCTCTATCCTACGATGGGCGAAGCTTAGGACCATGGGCAATGGTCATTCGCTACTTCTCGTCTGATGCTTTTGCTGGAGATGATCACAAGCTGGCACTTTATTTCAAAATGTTGTGTGTGTGCGTGATTTGAACTACCGCTTCCGCTACTTTTATTCGAACCTGGTTTGTAATAACTATGTTTAAACTCCGATGTATTTTATGCCGTGAACTTTTATGTAACTTATGATGGTGACCGCTAAACTTAGTACGATCTTGGCTGTTATGTGAAATGGTTTGAAATCCGTCGAGATTTCACGGACTACCGGGTTATACGGGCTTAAGTTTGTTAAATTGTCCTTCCGTTGGATGATTTTCCTACTTAATCTCGTATAATTGGGCGGTTCTGTTATAGCTGGTATCAGAGCTTGGTTTAGCGTGATTACTGTTCATAAGTGTATTTATAACAAAATTCTGTTTAAAAAGTGTGATTTTAAAACTAAAGGTGTGCCAGTGGTCATATCCTGTATGCCCAGTTAAGGACTCTAGGTGGCTATTTAAGTACTAACTTGGGGTTCTTGCACCATATTTCTCTTTCGTTGCTCATATGGCGTGCTATTGTATGAGTGCTACTTAATTGAGTGGTAATGTATAGATCAATTACCTCTACGCTTTGATAAGTGTGAGCTGTGAGAGCATGATCGGATACACCACCGATCTAGGGAGAGTGCTTATATGATACTAGAATAATTACATGTTTTACACATGTTTTTATGAAAGTATCGCATGTATGGGTGTTCCGTCTGTTGAGGCGATGCCGTCAATAGGACGATGTGTTTGGGAGTTACTACCGTTGTACACGCATCTGGGGATTCGTGTAGAGCGTGTAGGTAGATTTACTGCTTTCATGCATTCATGGGGAATGGGCTGAAATGAATTTTCTGCAGGTTCATAACAACGTTTATCGTGTAGATCGAATTAGTTACGTATATGAGAGATCGTTTGTATGCCACCGAATTCATCGTTATATGTCTTTATTTTCCAAGTTTGTGAGAACGTAAGACTCGCGCATGCATCATATTGCCTGTGCATTTCATTCATAACATGCATTCCTCCCCTTATAAAAGGATTATCCCAGTTTGATAAAAGTGACATCAACTTAAAATATGTTCTTATCGGGTAATTTAAAACTTGTGCTACAGATGGCCCACACGAAGAAGACTGCCCGTAAGTCCACTGGCGGAAGAGCACCCCATCACCAGATGGCCCCGCGGGAGCGCCGCAGCACGGACACTTTTCTAAGTGAGTTTGACATGCCCACCTTGCTTTGGAGAGTGCTCCATGATGTGGGGTACCCAGAGGGTCAAAAGCCGGTGTACTCCTGGAGTGAGAGCCAGTTAGCTGAGGATGGACTTGCGGTAGTGGAAATCACCGTCCCTGCTCTTGGTGATGCGCTAGAATGGGATGGTTGGCATTTGGAGTTTGAAGGACGCACTCCAGTTGAGGGTGCAGAGGGTGCAGCCTTTCACGTCATCCGAGACATAATGAGCAGGTTTCCTAATGAGTTGGCAGCAGCTTTGGCCGGTACTTTCCCGAGAGATGATCCTCGTGATGCCATTTGGGTGCAGCCGTAAGGAAGTGCCCTGGTTAGAGGCCCAAGTGAAGGACGGGCTAGCAACAACCACACAATGAGTGCTATGTATGCAGCCATCAGAGCATACCAGGGTCTTGAGAGTACCTATTGGACCTTGACTGGTCTGCGTGGCAATGACCGGCTTGAAGCAAGAAAGCAAAAGAAGAAGCAAGCACGTGCTATAGCTAGCTTGCAGGAGCAGTTGGCCGACATGAGCTTGTAGCAAGATCGGGCTCTCGAGAGAGAGGTGAGAGTGCTATGCAGCGGGTACAGACGTTGACTCAGGCCAACAGAAATGCAGACCGCATGATGGGACAGCTAGTGCAGGAAAGGAATAAAGCCTGGAACGAGAGGGACCTTCTGAGGCAGAGGGTCGAGGAGCTAGAAGGGTATAATGCCAACTTGCATGAAGAGTTTCATGCCCTCTACAATGGGATGGGCCCGTATGCTCCTCCAGACGCCGCCCAGATGGACGTCGATGACGACGCCGCTACTGATGGTAGCGATGGTGACGCCTCCGACCTCGACGACGGCCCCGAGGAGTAGGCTAGTTGCCTTGCGTTAGTGACAGGCTCTGTCGCGATGGCCTTCTTTTGGTTTCCATGTATCGTGTTGTATCCTGTTCGATCTTGAGACTGGCGATCTTTTGGATCTTGGTTGTGTATGCGATGCTCGAACGCATAAAAGTCCAGTGTATGTATGCTAGCAACGTGGTTGTATGGAACGCGATGTTGCATTCGAAGTAATTTGATTAGTGATGTTGTTTTAATTGGAATGTGATTATTGTGCCTCTGTTTTATTGTATGACTTGTTCTCTCCAATAAATTCAGTATGGCATGATTGTTCATTCGAATACAATTACTACCACTTCGCTCCACTATTACTTGTTACTGAAATATGCAGATGGTAAACACTCGCCGTGCCACGTATGAGGCCGCTAAAACTGGTGGCAACAGTGCAGGGGCTGGTGGGGGTGGTGCAAACAACGTCAATCACCAGGAGCCACAGCCAGAGCCACAATTGCCCCCTCCTCCACCGCTCACTGTAGAGGTATTCTTCGCACAGTTCCTTGGAAGCCAGCGCAACGCCGAGCAGTCACAAAGGAATATGGAAGATTTTCTGCGTACCATCGCTGAAAATGTTCAGAGAGGAAATAATCAAGGTGGTGGCCATGGAGTGAACCAGTACAGCAATTTCAAGGATTTCATGGACACCAGGCCACCTATTTTCAAGGAAGCAGCAGACCCACTCGACGCTGAAGAATGGATCAACACTATGGAAGATAAGTTTCGTGTGTTGAGACTGACAGAAGTTCTGAAGACAGAATATGCTGCACATCAGCTACAGGGACCGGCAGGGATGTGGTGGAAGCATCACCGCACCACCTTTCCTCCCAAGCCCAGATTACTTGGAGAGAGTTCACTGAAGCGTTTAAGGGAGTTTATATTCCCCCAGGGTTGGTTGAGATGAAGCTCAAAGAGTTCTTGGCCTTAAATCAGGGTACCAAGACTGTAACACAGTATCTGCATGCCTTTAATAGCTTGTGCCGCTATGCTCCAGACATGGTCGACACAGATGCAAAGAGAATTGCTAGTTTCAAGAGAGGGTTAAGTCTGAAGATGATGAAGCATGTGGGTACCAATACCCGCGCCAGGTTCAATGACTTTGTCAGTGATTGTTTGAAACAAGAAAAGAACAACAACACCTACACTGCATCCAAGAATCGCAAGAGGGTGTTTGAGTCAGGACCATCCCCGTCCAGAGTTGTCACTGCAAATCATCTTTCTTATCATCCGTCCGCACCTGGTGCAAGGTTCAGGCCGCCACAGCATAAAACCCAGAACTACAGGGGACCACAGAAGCCGTACAAGATGGCCGTGCCGCCAGCAAAGATCACCGCAGCTGCAGAACAGAGCAACTCCAAGGGAGCTATAGGATCTGCTGGTACAGTGAAGGGGCCCTGCTACAATTGTGGTCAGCCAGGCCACTTTTCAAAGTTCTGCCCTTATCCGCCTAAAAAGAAGCAACAGACTTACACTGCCCGTGTGCACCATACCACCGTTGATGAGATTCCTGAGGGAGAGCCTATAACTGCCGGTAAGTTTTTTGTTAACCATCACCCTGCAGTTGTTCTATTTGATTCTGGATCCTCGCATTCTTTTATGAGTCAAGCATTTGCACAGAAGCATGAATAACTATGCACAGAATTGAGTTATGGTTATCGCATAAGTTCAGCCGGGGCTGATGTGTTAACCAATAAGATGGTTAGAGGGACAACCCTTGAGTTAGGTAGTCGGAAGTTTCGAGTGAACCTGATAGTTATGCCTAGACTAGTTTTGGATGTAATAATAGGAATGAACTAGATGAAGAACTGGGGGCAGTCATAGACATAAGTAGTCGGTTGCTTACCCTTAAGGATCCCCAGGCAGAGGGTACTTTCCTGGTACCATTGCCCAAAAGAACAGACCTTGTGAGTGTGACATGTGTCATGGAAGTTGTTCCTATCCACCAGATCCCGGTAGTGTGTGAGTTCCCGGATGTGTTTCCAGACGAGTTACCTGGCCTTCCTCCAGATAGAGATGTTGAGTTTGGAATCGAGTTGATCCCCGGGACAGCTCCTATTTCGAGGAGACCCTATCGGATGCCTTCGGATGAGTTAGCTGAGCTGAAGAAGCAACTGGAAGAATTGCTAAAGAAGGGGTTTATCCGACCGAGTAAGTCTGAGTGGGGATGTCCTGCCTTGTTCGTGAAGAAAAAGAAAGAGGGTACTCTGAGAATGTGTGTGGATTATCGACCTCTTAATGCTATTACTATCAAGAATAAATATCCTTTACCTCATATCGACGTTTTGTTTGATCAGTTGGCTAAAGCTAGAGTGTTCTCTAAGATAGACCTAAGATCAGGGTATCATCAGATAAAGATCAGGCCACAAGATGTCCCGAAAACCGCTTTTTCTACCAGATACGGGTTGTACGAGTATCTTGTTATGTCTTTTGGCTTAACAAATGCCCCTGCATACTTTATGTATCTGATGAATACGGTTTTCATGCCAAAGTTGGACAAGTTTGTAGTTGTCTTCATTGATGACATTCTAGTATACTCTGAGAATGAGAAAGATCATGAAGAGCATCTGAGAATTGTCTTGACCAGACTGAGAGATCATAAGTTGTATGCTAAGTTCAGCAAATGTGAATTTTGGTTGAAGAAAGTTCCTTTCCTTGGTCATATTCTATCTGAGAATGGGGTTTCGGTAGATCCGAGCAAAGTGCAAGAGGTTATGGATTGGAAAACTCCAACCACAGTGCCAGAAGTCAGGAGTTTCCTAGGGTTAGCTGGTTACTATCGCCGCTTTATCCCAGACTTCTTGAAGATTGTCAAGCCAATGACAAGTCTGTTACAGAAAGATCACAAGTTTGTGTGGACAGAGGAGTGTGAGACAGCTTTTCACACCTTGCGGAAACTGTTGACCACTGCTCCAGTTCTTGCACAGCCAGACATCGAGAAACCTTTTGATGTGTTCTGTGACGCATCAAAAATAGGATTAGGCTGTGTTCTGATGCAAGAAGGAAGAGTCATTGCTTATGCCTCCCGTCAGTTGAGAAAACATGAAATCAATTATCTGACACATGATCTTGAGCTTGCCACCGTGGTGCATGCCTTAAAGATTTGGAGACACTATTTACTTGGTAATGTGTGTAATATTTTCACCGATCACAAGAGTCTCAAGTACATTTTCACCCAACCAGAATTGAACATGAGACAGCGAAGATGGTTAGAACTAATTAAAGATTACAACTTGAATATACAGTATCACCCTGGGAAAGCCAATGTGGTAGCCGATGCTTTGAGTAGAAAGTCGCATTGTCTGAATATGCAACCCTTACTCGAAGATGGTTTTAATCTAATGCACCCTGTCGTGTTACATAGTATTCAGATCAGTTGCACCTTGGAGAGTAAGATAATAGAAGGTCAGAAAGCAGACAAAGGGATATTCCACATCAAAAAGAAAATTAAAGAAGAACCTTCAAAACACTTCAGAGTGGACGAGCAGGACGTGTTGTGGTTCGACAACCGTCTTGTTGTTCCAAAGGATAGAGAGCTTAAGAATAAAATTATGGATGAAGCTCATCACTCTAAGTTGTCCATTCATCCTGACAGTAGTAAAATGTATCAAGAACTAAGACCTCGTTATTGGTGGACAAAGATGAAGAAGGAAATTGCAGCTTATGTAGCCAGATGTGACACATGTTGTCGAGTGAAAGCTATTCACATGAGACCTGCCGGATTGTTGCAACCTTTGTCAGTACCTAGTTGGAAGTGGGATGATATAAGTATGGATTTCATCATAGGTTTGCCCACTACTCAGAAAGGCCATGATTCGATTTGGGTAATCGTGGATCGTCTTACCAAGACAGCCCACTTTGTGCCTATCAAGACAGTTTATAGACCACCTCAATGTGCCGAGAAGTATATTGCGGAGATTTTGAGATTGCATGGCATACCGAAGACTATCGTGTCTGACAGAGGGTCACAGTTCACTGCTCACTTTTGAGAGCATTTGCACAAAGGTTTGGGGACTAGTCTGATTCGTAGCACTGCCTATCATCCTCAAACAGATGGTCAGACTGAAAGAGTTAATGCTGTTTTAGAAGATATGTTAAGAGCTTGTGTGTTGTCTTCTAGAGGTTCATGGGAGTCATGGTTACCTTTAGCAGAATTCGCGTATAATAATAGCTATCAAGAAAGTATCAAAATGACACCTTTTGAGGCTCTGTATGGACGAAAGTGTAGAACACCTTTAAACTGGATTGAGCCAGGGGAAAGAAGGTATTATGGTATTGACTTCGTGGAAGAAGCCGAAAAGAAAGTTCATATCATTCAGCAAAATATGAGAGCAGCTCAGTCACGTCAGAAAAGTTATGCGGATAAGAGAAGGAGACCACTTGTGTTCGAAGTTGGTGACTATGTTTATCTGAAAGTCACGCCAATGAAGAAGAAACAGTTTGGAATACGCAGAAAGCTTGCCGCCAGATTTGTAGGACCCTACAAAATCTTGGAAAGGAAGGGTCCAGTGGCTCACAAATTAGAATTACCAGAATCAATGGGTGCTATATTCCCAGTTTTTCACGTATCACATCTCAAGAAATGTTTGCGCGTTCCAGAGGAAATAATTGAACATCGAAGCATAAAACTTAAGTCAGATCTGGTGTATCGTGAGCAGCCAATTCGAGTTTTGGATTCCAAAGAAAGTGCTACTCGAAACAGTGTGGTGAAAACATATAAGATACAATGGAGTCATCATGATGAGGGAGATGCATCTTGTGAAACGGGTGAATACCTACAAAAAGCATACGAAGATTTTTATAATAAATGGTTCGTAACCCAAATCTCGGGACGAGATTTTTATAAGGGGGGAGGGCTGTAACACTCCGGTGTTACGCAAGCATTTGCATTGCAATCATAAGCATAACATTTCATATCATTCATAATCATATGTGCTTAGGGTGTACCTTTAGTAAAATAAAAGTGTGGAAACTAGTATTGTATAACATGTTGTGATAATGTGCTAATTACCTTTCATCAAAATTGTGCAACTAAAAATTTTATATCACTTAGAATTATAGGTCAAATTTTTTGGAGCCACTAAATCACTCAAAGTTTTGTCAAATATTTGTTTTAAAAATGTTGTATGAAAATATTCAAAAATCCTCCCTAAATTAGCTTTTATTCTAAGAATCAAAATCTATAAGAGTTTTGAGGTTGGCCCCTTAATCAAAGTTGGAGAGAAGTAAATTCTAAGCAACTTTTATTTTTGGGTCATTTCCAGAAAATGTCTTTTTCTTGCTCAAAATGAGATTTGAAAACTATTATTTGAATTTATTTGAAAATAATAATTTGAAAAACCAATTTCTCACCTAAGCGGACCTCCGCCTCCCTTTTGGCCCGCTGGCCGAAACGGCCCGCGCCACCCCCGCGCGCGCCGCAGCCGCCGCGCTCACGCTCCGGCCACTGTCGCCTCCGCTCCTCCTCATCTCTCTCGAACTGCGCGTTGATGATCACCGTGTCCCCGCGATAGTGTTGCGTGCCTCGCCTTGTTCGCTCGAGCCCGGAGACAGCTGAAAGTCCTATGTTTGGTGTTGGTAATTAGTGACAATGCCTAAGTACTAATCCTATGCCTAAGTTGTTTGTAGCATATGAGGATTAGTACGTTCCAAGGATGGTGGCAAGATGGACATGGTGATCATGATGGCCACACTTGGATTTGGACGCGACCCTACGTGATCAAGGCAAAGGTATATGCTTAAGGGTTGTGTTTTAGTAACCAAGACACCTAGTGGGTGTGGTTACATTATAGGATAGATAGCCGTACTATAAAGAGGGGAATGACGCGGCTATTGAACTCCTAAGTGCCTCTAGATGTGCATTTCATGATCATATGCATTTGGATAGAACTAATAACGCCTCGAAAAATGATTGTGAAAATGCTAACACACATGCACATGGTGATGATCACTTGGTGGTGTTAGCACGTTTGCGACGGCGTTGGAGTTTAAGCGGTAGAGAGGGTTTGGGGTCCTCTCTCCCTCCCGCCGAGCGTGCGAGCGCGGGATTCAGGCGATTTCGGGAAAATGAAATGTCTATTTTCCACTACGCCAGAAGTCGGAAATCAAACGGAAATCAAACGGAAGCGAACGTGGTCACAGTGGTGACCGGACGCAGCACCGGACGCAGCACCGGACGCTGCACCGGACGCGGTCACTGTGCGACCGACGCGTCCGGTCAGTGTCCAGTGACTGCGCATTTTTCAGTTGCTGCACCGGACGCGAGGCGCGTCCGGTCACAGGCCACCGGACGCGTCCGGTGGTCCAGGGAGCTTACTGGACTCCCACCGGACGCGGTCACTGTGGCGTCCGGTCTGTTCACCAGCGCGTCCGGTGGTTGGTTCGTTTTGCGCGACTCGGTGTTGACCGGCGCGTCCGGTGGGTCACGGGACCGGCGCGTCCGGTGGTGACCAGCGCGTCCGGTCGTTACGACCGGCGCGTCCGGTCAGTGTTTCGAATTTTAGCCGTTGAGGCACCGGCGCGTCCGGTCCACACGACCAGCGCGTCCGGTCTGCGCGACTGCTGCTGATTTCAGTTTCTAACGGCTATATTCGAAGGGGTACGTCTATATATACTCGTTGGCCGGCTCAAGGCTCTTTCTCTCGAACATTTGACATACTTGTGAGCACTTTGAGCTAAGCAACTCCCCTCCCACTCATCTCTCTTGCTTCTTTGCATATTCGAAGTGAGATTGAGTGATCCAAGTGCATTTGCATTGTGTGATTGCATCTAGTTGGCACTTGGTGGTTGATTTGCTGCGGGATTCTTGTTTCTCTTGGTGGTTGCCGCCACCTAGACGGCTTGGAGCAGCTTGGAGGCGTTGGCAAGAGTTGGTGATTGTTCTTGGCCACCTCCGGTGATTGTAAGGGGTTTGTGCCTACCTCGGCGAAGCGCCAAAGGCAACATTAGTGAATTGCTCGTGTCATTGCAACCTTTTGCCATTTGGTAGGTTCTTGTGGTGCCTTTTGAGAGGCTCGGTGTGAGACCGATTAGCCACCGAACCACGTGGTGAAAAGGGACACAACGGGGACTAGCGTGCCGGCAAGCACGTGAACCTCGGGATAAATCTTCGTGTCATCACTTTCTTAATTGTGATTGATTGATCCCGGTGTTCGGTTATCTTGGTATTCATTGTTAATCATATTGGTTGGCTCAATTCTTCGCCCCTCGGTGAAACCCTCCTAACTCAACTCCGCATTACTTTCTTAGTTATCTTTGTTAGCTAGTTTGCTTTGTTAGAGTAGCTCTCTTGTGTAGCTTGCTAGTTGTAGTTGTAGTTACCTTCTCGGTTTAACTTGTGCGGTTGAGTGCCACTTTGCTAGAATTGTGAATTGGATAGGTGGCTTGCAAACACCCCGTAGGCTAAGCAAAACTCGCATCTCGCCATTTGTTATATTGATAAACTTGTTTAGCTTGTCTTTGTAGAAAGTTTTAAAAGGCTATTCACCCCCCCTCTAGCCATCTAGACCTTTCAAGTGGTATCGGAGCCGTGGTCACCGTTTACAAGGCTTAACAACCTCGGTGCAAGATGGCTCAAGTTATGTTCAATCATGTTAATGGCAAGCCTCCATTCTTTGATGGTGTCTCTTCCTTTGATCATTGGAAAAGGAAGATGAAGCAATATCTAGGCAATATACATGAGAAGGTTTGGGATGTGACCAATGAAGGATACATTATTCTTGATGAAGAAAATCTCACTCCAAATGACCGCATCAACAAACAATGCAACACGGCGGCACTTGACACAATCTACCGTGCCATTGATGACAAAGTATTTGAACAAATCAAAGATCTTGAAAAGGCAAATGAGCTTTGGATAAGGCTTGAAGAGACATATGAAGGCACTTCAACGGTAAAAAGTGCCAAGCTATATATGCTAAAGGACAAGTTCTCCACTTTCAAGATGAAGGATGATGAATCCATCCCGGAGATGTTTTATAGGCTCCAAGTCATTGTCAATGATCTCAAGGGGCTTGGAGAGAAGGTTGAGGACAAGGACTTCTCACACAAGTTCTTGATGTGCTTACCCAAGAAGTTTGCCACCTTGAGAAGAATGATCTTTAGAGAGGGATTGGACAAGGTCAAACCAACCAATGTGCTTGGAGATATAATGACCGATGCCCAATACAATGATGATGAAGATGAAGATGAGAAGAAGGAGACCAAGGTCAAGCAAGAGAAGCCCATTGCATTCAAGGCTTCATCTTCTAAGGGCAAGAGCAAGGTGGAGAGCGATGATGATGATCCATTCGATGATGAGACCATGGCCCTCCTAGTGCACAAGATGGGGAGGTTCATGAAGAAGAAAGGATATGGTGCAAGAAAGAGAAGGGACTTCATGAAGGCAAAGGAGATGCTTTGCTACAATTGCAATAGCCCCGATCATATAGTGGCAAAATGCCCCTATGAAGACAAAAGATATCATGATGGGGAGTTGAAGTTGAAGAAGAACAAGAAGGATAAGAAGGAGAAGAAAGAAAAGAAGAGCTTCACTATCAACAAGAAGAAGAAGGGTGGTGGTTATGTGGTCACTTGGGATAGTGACAACTCCGATAGTGATGATGATGAAAGCTCTAGTGATGATGAGAGGACCACTCGGCGAGTCCTTGCAAGCATCGCCCTCTCCAACAAGTCATCCATCTTCGACACTACATCGACATGCCTTATGGCCAAGCCTACCAAGGTAAAATATGATGATAGTGATGATGATTCTTGTGCTAGTGATGATTGTAGGAGTGATGATGAGGAGGATGAGGACTACTCCAAGGATGATCTATTGGGCATAATAGATCAAATGAGCAAGGGCTACAAGAGGACAACCAAGAAGTGCAAAATCTTGGAGCAAGAGCTCATTGCCAAGAGCAATGAAAATGATGCCTTGATGGAGGAGCTTGTTGCTCTCAAAAAGAGTAAGGAGTGCAAAGGAATTGAACAAGAGCTCAAAGCTCTTAGGAAATCCTTTGATGAGCTAGAGGCCTCTCGTGAGTGTCTAAAGGAAGACCACGAGGACCTTGAAGTTGCTCACACTAGGCTTAAGGAAGCCCACTCCTCTCTACTTGAGCTCATCAAGGAGAAGGACCTCAAGTTGGAGAAGCTCATGAAGGAAGCTAATGAGGAGCAAGTGATTGTCACTTGTGATATTGGACTAACATGTGATATTATTGATGATTCTTTATTTGTTAGTCCTACTAATGCTTCATGTAGCTCATCATCATCCACCACAACCAACTCTACCTCTACTACTAGTGATTCATCACTTGTGGTTGAGACTCTCAAGAGAGAGGTGGATGATCTCACCCGCGCATTAGGCAACGCCTATGGTGGGGATGCCCGCTTGCTAAAATGCTTGGGTAGCCAAAGGTTCTCCCTTAACAAAGAGGGATTGGGCTATACTCCCAAGAAGGGCAAGGCGGCCTTTGCTACTCCAAAGCCTCGCTTTGTGAAGGGCAATGGTCGTTATTGCAATAGATGCAAGCAAATTGGGCATCTAGAGATTAATTGCAATAAAATGAACAAGAACAAGAAAAATGCTAATTTACCTTACATTCCTTTTGATTCTTGTTATGTACTTACCAAGGGTGAGAAAGGTGTGCATGCTAGGTTTGTTGGTACACCAATTGTGGGCCCAAAGAAGAAGGCCATTTGGGTACCAAAGAGCTTAGTGACTAACCTCCAAGGACCCAAGCAAGTATGGGTACCTAAGAAACATTAAATTGTTTTGTAGGTTAATTACAAGGCCGGAGGAAGGCATTGGGTACTTGATAGTGGGTGCTCTCAACATATGACCGGTGATTCAAGAATGTTCAACTCTCTCAAATCAAATGATAGTGGCATTGATAGTATCACATTTGGTGACAATAGCAAGGGTGATGTGAAGGCTCTTGGAAAGATTGCAATCTCAAATGATCATAGCATCTCCAATGTGCTACTAGTTGAAAAGCTCAATTTCAACTTGTTGTCGGTTGCTCAATTATGTGATCTCGGTTTTAAGTGCATATTTGGTGTTGATGATGTGGAGATAGTTAGTGTTGATGGCTCTAACTTGATCTTCAAAGGCTTTAGATATGAGAATCTATACTTGGTTGATTTCAATGCTAGTGACACTCAACTTTCAACATGCTTGCTCACCAAATCAAGTATGGGTTGGTTATGGCATAGAAGACTTGGTCATGTTGGCATGAAGCAATTGAACAAGTTAGTGAAGCATGACTTAGTTAGAGGCTTGAAGGATGTCACATTTGAGAAAGATAAGCTATGTAGTGCATGTCAAGCCGGAAAGCAAGTAGGCAACACTCATCCATTGAAAAGCATTATGAGTACTTCCAAGGCATTTGAGTTGTTGCACATGGATCTATTTGGGCCAACTACATACACAAGCATTGGTGGCAACAAGTATGGCTTTGTGATTGTGGATGATTTCACTAGATACACATGGGTATTCTTTCTTGGGGACAAAAGTGATGTATTTGACATATTCAAGAAGTTCATCAAGAGAGTGCAAAATGAGTTTGAGACCACAATCAAGAAAGTAAGAAGTGACAATGGAAGTGAGTTTAGAAACACAAGAGTTGATGAGCTATGTGAGGAGCTTGGAATCAAGCATCAATTCTCGGCCAAGTATACACCTCAATCAAATGGCCTAGTTGAAAGGAAGAATAGAACCTTAATTGATATGGCAAGATCAATGTTGAATGAGTATAATGTGAGTCATTCATTTTGGGCCGAAGCAATCAACACGGCTTGCTTTTATAGCAACCGTCTCTATTGCCACAAGTTCCTTGAGAAGACACCATATGAGATCTTAAATGGAAGAAAGCCCAACATTGCATACTTTCGGGTATTTGGTTGTAAATGCTATATCTTGAAGAAAGGCACTAGATTGAGCAAGTTTGAGAAGAAGTGTGATGAAGGCTTCCTACTTGGCTACTCAACTACTAGCAAAGCTTATAGAGTTTGGAATTTGGCTAGTGGTTTACTTGAAGAAGTGCATGATGTTGAGTTTGATGAAACAAATGGCTCTCAAGATGAAGAAGATAACTTGGATGATGTGAGAGGAACTCAATTGAGTAATGCTATGAAAGAAATGGATATTGGTGATATTAGACCAAAGCAAGTGATTGATGTGGATGACAAAGATCAAGTGCTCCAAAGTCCAATCACTCAAGCTAGTGGTTCTCTAATGCAAAATCAAGCTAGTACATCATCTCAAGTACAACAAAATCAACAAGTGGCTAGTTCATCATCTCCAACTCATGATCAACATCAACATTCAAGCAATCAAGTCCAAGTGCTTCAACCAACTAACATTGCAAGAGACCATCCATTGGATTCCATCATTGGTGACATACAAAGAGGAGTTCAAACTAGATCAAGATTGGCATCGTTTTGTGCTCACTCATCTTTTGTGTCAATGGAAGAACCCAAGGACATTGATAGAGCATTGAGAGATCCGGATTGGGTAAATGCAATGCATGAAGAGCTCAACAACTTCAAGAGAAATGAAGTATGAGAACTAGTTGAAAGGCCTAAGGATCACAATGTCATTGGAACAAGATGGGTCTTTCGCAACAAGCAAGATCAAGATGGGATAGTAGTAAGGAACAAAGCAAGACTAGTGGCTCAAGGTTACACACAAATAGAGGGTCTTGACTTTGGTGAAACCTATGCCCCGGTTGCAAGATTGGAAGCAATTAGGATCTTACTTGCCTATGCTTGTGCTCACAATATCAAGCTATATCAAATGGATGTGAAGAGTGCATTTCTCAATGGGTACATTCAAGAAGAGGTGTATGTGGAGCAACCTCCCGGTTTTGAAGATGACAAGAAACCCAATCATGTATATAAGTTGAGAAAAGCTTTATATGGATTGAAGCAAGCACCTAGAGCATGGTATGAAAGATTGAGGGACTTCTTGCTATCTAAAGGATTTGTCATGGGCAAAGTTGATACAACACTATTCACCAAGAAGATTGGGAAAGACTTATTTGTATTGCAAATATATGTTGATGATATCATATTTGGTTCAACCAATCAAGATTATTGTGATGAGTTTGGGAAAATGATGGCAAAGGAATTTGAAATGTCAATGATCGGTGAACTTAGTTTCTTTCTTGGACTTCAAATCAAACAAATGAAGGAAGGAACATTTGTGAGCCAAACCAAGTACATCAAAGATATGCTCAAGAAGTTTGGCATGGAAGATGCAAAGGGCATTACAACCCCAATGGGCACTAGTGGAAGTTTGGATAGTGACAAGAGTGGCAACATGGTGGATCAAAAGCTATATAGATCAATGATTGGTAGCCTACTCTATGTGACGGCATCAAGACCCGATGTAATGTTTAGTGTATGCATGTGTGCAAGATTTCAAGCCTCACCAAGAGAAAGTCATTTGAAGGCAACAAAGAGAATATTGAGGTACTTAAAGCATACACAAGATGTTGGATTATGGTATCCCAAGGGTGCAAGCTTTGAGCTAGTTGGATATTCGGATTCTGACTATGCCGGTGACAAAGTGGAGAGAAAGAGCACTTCCGGGACTTGTCAATTGTTGGGAAGATCACTTGTCTCATGGTCATCCAAGAAGCAAAATAGTATTGCACTATCTACCGCAGAAGCCGAATACATCGCCGCGGGTAGTTGTTGTGCACAAATCTTGTGGATGAAGGCAACATTGAAGGATTTTGGAATCAATTTCAAGAATGTGCCTTTGCTATGTGACAATGAAAGTGCCGTGAAGCTAACCAACAATCCGGTTCAACATCAAAGAACAAAGCATATTGATGTTCGTCATCATTTCATTAGAGATCATCAACAAAAGGGTGACATTGCTATTGAGAGTGTGGGCACCGAAGATCAACTAGCCGATCTATTCACCAAGCCACTTGATGAGAAGAGATTTCACAAGCTAAAGAATGAGTTGAACATACTTGACTTCTCCAACATGAGTTGATGCATCTCCATGATATGACATGCCTCTTCTTCAAGCCCCAAGGTAAAATTGGTTGACATGTCATACATTCTATGCTAAGGACTTGTTTAGAGCATCTAGTCATACTTTACATGTTCTAGGCTCATTCATGAAAATCAAATGAATTTGAAGTTTATATGGTGCCACTATTGTTTCCATGACTTGTATGATCTAGTGGTAGCATATAACTTGTTTAAGTAGCTTGTGATCCTAAGTGTTTAATCTAGATCACTTGTCTAAATTTTTGCTTCAACATGGTGCATGATAACCCTTCTAGTGAGGTGTGAAGAAGCTTGCCCTTGATCAAACCAAAGCGTTTTATTTATGCAAGCAATCTAGGTTGAATCACAAACTTGATCCTCACCCCATAATTCAACATGATAATCTATCTAAAATTGGTCCCTTGTGGTCATTGGTGCCAAAGGGGGAGAAAATATTGATCACAAAGATAGAACTCAAAGGGGGAGAAGCACAAAAGGGGAGAATTGATAAAAGAAGGGGATCAACTAAAATTTTGAGCACACAAGTAGGGGGAGCAAGCTCTTAAACATGAATGTTGCATTTCTATGTGCACTTCATATGTATGATGCATAGTTATGCATTTTTTTTTTCTCCGTTACTTTGCTTGTGTGGTGACTTGCTAGTATAATTTGAATGGTGTATTGAAGTACTAGCATGAATAGGAAGCAGTTAGATCTTTCTTGCTTCATGTTTTTCAAAGTGGTACTAGAGCCTTGCTTATAATGTTGATCTCATGAGGTTTCTAGTTATGGTTGTGCTTTTCCAAGTGGAATCTAACTACACAAGGTGCTAAGATGGTGTTTATCGCTACTCCGATGGTATCACGCTTCAAAGGTCTATAATCTAAAACACTTAGCACCCACTGGTAGTCAATGCTCCTAATCTTTCCTATCTAACATGTATGCTTCCAAAATCCAAACATATAGCATACATGTAGGGGGAGCCATTGCTATCAATTTGAATTCATGATCACTTGTCCATACTTCTTACACATGGTAATATACTTGGACAATGTGGCATGGGTTCAATAAAATTTTTATCATAATATCTTTGTGAAAGGGTTGTCACCAATTACCAACAAGGGGGAGATTGAAAGTCCTATGTTTGGTGTTGGTAATTAGTGACAATGCCTAAGTACTAATCCTATGCCTAAGTTGTTTGTAGCATATGAGGATTAGTACGTTCCAAGGATGGTGGCAAGATGGACATGGTGATCATGATGGCCACACTTGGATTTGGACGCGACCCTACGTGATCAAGGCAAAGGTATATGCTTAAGGGTTGTGTTTTAGTAACCAAGACACCTAGTGGGTGTGGTTACATTATAGGATAGATAGCCGTACTATAAAGAGGGGAATGACGCGGCTATTGAACTCCTAAGTGCCTCTAGATGTGCATTTCATGATCATATGCATTTGGATAGAACTAATAACGCCTCGAAAAATGATTGTGAAAATGCTAACACACATGCACATGGTGATGATCACTTGGTGGTGTTAGCACGTTTGCGACGGCGTTGGAGTTTAAGCGGTAGAGAGGGTTTGGGGTCCTCTCTCCCTCCCGCCGAGCGTGCGAGCGCGGGATTCAGGCGATTTCGGGAAAATGAAATGTCTATTTTCCACTACGCCAGAAGTCGGAAATCAAACGGAAATCAAACGGAAGCGAACGTGGTCACAGTGGTGACCGGACGCAGCACCGGACGCAGCACCGGACGCTGCACCGGACGCGGTCACTGTGCGACCGACGCGTCCGGTCAGTGTCCAGTGACTGCGCATTTTTCAGTTGCTGCACCGGACGCGAGGCGCGTCCGGTCACAGGCCACCGGACGCGTCCGGTGGTCCAGGGAGCTTACTGGACTCCCACCGGACGCGGTCACTGTGGCGTCCGGTCTGTTCACCAGCGCGTCCGGTGGTTGGTTCGTTTTGCGCGACTCGGTGTTGACCGGCGCGTCCGGTGGGTCACGGGACCGGCGCGTCCGGTGGTGACCAGCGCGTCCGGTCGTTACGACCGGCGCGTCCGGTCAGTGTTTCGAATTTTAGCCGTTGAGGCACCGGCGCGTCCGGTCCACACGACCAGCGCGTCCGGTCTGCGCGACTGCTGCTGATTTCAGTTTCTAACGGCTATATTCGAAGGGGTACGTCTATATATACTCGTTGGCCGGCTCAAGGCTCTTTCTCTCGAACATTTGACATACTTGTGAGCACTTTGAGCTAAGCAACTCCCCTCCCACTCATCTCTCTTGCTTCTTTGCATATTCGAAGTGAGATTGAGTGATCCAAGTGCATTTGCATTGTGTGATTGCATCTAGTTGGCACTTGGTGGTTGATTTGCTGCGGGATTCTTGTTTCTCTTGGTGGTTGCCGCCACCTAGACGGCTTGGAGCAGCTTGGAGGCGTTGGCAAGAGTTGGTGATTGTTCTTGGCCACCTCCGGTGATTGTAAGGGGTTTGTGCCTACCTCGGCGAAGCGCCAAAGGCAACATTAGTGAATTGCTCGTGTCATTGCAACCTTTTGCCATTTGGTAGGTTCTTGTGGTGCCTTTTGAGAGGCTCGGTGTGAGACCGATTAGCCACCGAACCACGTGGTGAAAAGGGACACAACGGGGACTAGCGTGCCGGCAAGCACGTGAACCTCGGGATAAATCTTCGTGTCATCACTTTCTTAATTGTGATTGATTGATCCCGGTGTTCGGTTATCTTGGTATTCATTGTTAATCATATTGGTTGGCTCAATTCTTCGCCCCTCGGTGAAACCCTCCTAACTCAACTCCGCATTACTTTCTTAGTTATCTTTGTTAGCTAGTTTGCTTTGTTAGAGTAGCTCTCTTGTGTAGCTTGCTAGTTGTAGTTGTAGTTACCTTCTCGGTTTAACTTGTGCGGTTGAGTGCCACTTTGCTAGAATTGTGAATTGGATAGGTGGCTTGCAAACACCCCGTAGGCTAAGCAAAACTCGCATCTCGCCATTTGTTATATTGATAAACTTGTTTAGCTTGTCTTTGTAGAAAGTTTTAAAAGGCTATTCACCCCCCCTCTAGCCATCTAGACCTTTCAACAGCCGCTGGCCGTCGGCGGCCGTCGCACCGCCGCGGTGGCGAGCACCGGCTCGGCCGCGCGCGCTGTCCCCCCCCCCCGTCCGCGGTTGAAGCGAGTGAATGGGCCGGCCTGCTCCAACAGGAGACGGCCCGTTTTCTTTCTCCCGCGCGCGCGTGTCCTTGGGCTGAGCCGGACCGGGCCGTTTGTCCCGTACTGTGTCGACCCGTTTTCAAAAAGAGGATTCCAGTTTTCTTTTCTTTTATTAAGTGGAAATAAAAATGTTTTAGTAATTATTTGGGTGATTAAATGTGCTCCAAAAATTATGAAATAAATTTCTATGGACTCATTGGAACCAGATCTACAATATAAAAATATTGCATGTCATTTTTGGGATACTTTTCTGTAGAGCTTTAATTAATTCTTGATATTGCTGATAAATTGAAAAATGTGTAGAAAAATCTATAGGTTTCAGAAAAATATGATTTCCAAGTTTGTTAATCTTCTTATGTAATGTACTTCCTAGGAAAAATATGTTTCATACATGTGTTGTGGAAAACTTTAGAGGAGTAGTTCAAGTACCTTTAATGGCTGATTTTTGTTATTTTTGCTAGAGAGCAAACTTTGTATAAAACATGCATGTGATAATTTTTGTACAGTCATTATATGCTATGGAGAACCTAGGAAAAATATTAATTCTGTTTTTTGACACTTTTCATAGTACAAAGTAATTTCATGCTCATTTTTATGCTATAGCTTGTCATTTTTGTACAGGATAGTTTACTTATCCAAATGCCATGAAATTTTTATGGAAGTCGGTTTAGGGTAGTATTATACTACTGTAATTTTCTTAGATTTTTAGGAGCATCAGAAATATATGTTGCTATTCAAACCTATTATTATTTAGGGTTTAAGCAAGTGTTGCTTTAAGTGTGATTAAGAAATTAGTAAAGCTTTGGTGTATCTTTGAAGCATTTCATAAGATATGTTAACTTGACATGTTAGTAGTAGAAGAGAATGCAGTATATGACATGTGCTTGTAGTATATTTTCTTGGATGATGTTGACTACCTTGCCTTTAAACATATCCATTGCATTCATCTCCTTCGATGCACCGTTTGCATAAGCACTTACGCGCATTGCATCATACAGGATCGCAAACCGAGAACCCAGTCGTCTTACCCGAGGAACCAGAGGAGCAGCTCGAGGTGCAGCAGCAGGAGGTGACAGAAGCCGAAGAGGAGGTCGGTGAAGAGCTCCCATAGTGCCCCGATCACCGTCCGAGCTCCTTCGAGAGAGGCAAGCCCTGGAGCATTTCTCTCCCGGTTTGCAAATAATTTATTATTAACTTTACTTAATTTGATGCATTACGTTTAGGAGTTGTTTGCAAACGTTGCTGCATTATACCTTGCTTACCTTTGTTATACTATATCCTTGTTACCCTGGTATCCGCAGTCGAGTCAATGCTTAGCTGGCTTAGACCGGTAGAAGTCGGATGATTTCCTGTCACCTGCGAGCTATAGGTAGTTACCTGGATCTGCTTGGATGACTATGAAGTCATGGTATAACTAAGTGTGAAATGAATTTGAGACCGGGCGGAAACTTGCAGGGTTTCGGACTGTAGTGTTTTCCGTCTGTGTCGATTAAGGACCGTCCGTTGTTGTCCCTCGGGTCATGTTGAACGCATGCCTCATATTTAGCTGGCCGGATAAAGTACCTTCCGACCGTGAAACTGGGAGATTATTCGGGCCGAGTGGATTGCCCGCAACGCACTGTACCGGAGCAGTAATGGCAGGATACGGGGGCGCGATGATAAGGCCAAAGAGCAGTCGGGCGGCCTCCGGGTACAAGTGGTTCCTGGCAAGCTCGCGACTTTACCTAAATGGTTGACTCGATGACCAACACCTCATTTTGGCGGGTGGGTGAGGTTTATGTGAGGAATAACTTACCAGCTGGTTAATAATCGATTTGAATCGCCATCGTTCACTGGATAGTGAACACTTGACTTGAGCTACTTCATCGTAGTAATCTTGATGAATCACGTGGATAGTTATGTGGAAGATGACATGATAACTATTGTTAATGATCAATGGTAATCCTTACTTGCTTAATTACATGTTACTCTAGCACCAGTGCAAACATAGTTGACAGGGTAATAAATAGTTAATTACTGCATGCTTTTGGAAAGGAATTATTAAGTTAAAAACGCTTTTCTTGCAAATGAGTCAGCTATCCCACCAGAAAGCCTACCATGATTCCTTGGTGTCTTTTATTTTTGGTTTATGACGGGTAAGTCTAGCTGAGTACCTTCTCGTACTCAGAGCTTTGTTCCCACTTGTTGCAGATGGGCAGATGTATTACGGCTACTGTATCAACTGCCTCTATCCTGCGATGGGCGAAGCTTAGGACCATGGGCAATGGTCATTTGCTACTTCTCGTCTGATGCTTTTGCTGGAGATGATCACAAGCTGGCACTTTATTTCAAAATGTTGTGTGTGTGCGTGATTTGAACTACCGCTTCCGCTACTTTTATTCGAACCTGGTTTGTAATAACTATGTTTAAACTCCGATGTATTTTATGCCGCGAACTTTTATGTAATTTATGATGGTGACCGCTAAACTTAGTACGATCTTGGCTGTTATGTGAAATGGTTTGAAATCCGTCGAGATTTCACGGACTACCGGGTTATACGGGCTTAAGTTTGTTAAATTGTCCTTCCGTTAGATGATTTTCCTACTTAATCTCGTATAATTGGGCGGTTCTGTTACAGAAAGCCTCTGATCCCAAATGAGGGCAATAACACAATCAGCTCTTATTATGTTTAAATTTTATCTATCGATGTAGTTTGGTGTACTGTTGATACTTGTGTTGCAGTGGTATTTTTCCCTGACTCACATTATTTCGGTACATTAATCTACTAAGTGTGGACTTATGATGATTAGCCATTCGATTAAAGGGGAGAATGTTGGAATTATGTGATCTCTGTCTCGAACAGTTACGAAGGGGTGTGGGGTCGAAGACCGTTTCCCCTGGCCGAGTCATTGTGGACTTATGATGATTAGCCATTCGATCAAAGAGGAAATTGTTGGAATTATGTGATCTCTGTCTCGAGCCGTTACGAAGGGGTGTGGGGTCAAAGACTGTTTCCCCTTGGCCGCGTCAATATGGAGAAAAATCCCATACACGCAACGATCGGTAGCGCACAAACCAACCAATGGTTGCGGCCCCGAGTCGAATAGCGTCACAATAAAAGGGGTGGCCCAACTTCTCCTTTGGCTAACACATAAGACCTCTTCCTGCTCGCATCCCTGCTCCACCGATGGCGCGTACTCTCACAAGGTCTGTGATTCCTAATGCCATGTGTTGTGTTCATTTCTTTTTACATAGTACAATATAGATGTCCACAACACACATGCATACTCACAACTATGAACACATGTACGCAAATCCTACCCCTATGACCACCTTCGAAGGACTGAGTCAGCAGATCTCGAGATTCACGAAGTCACCACAGACGTCTCGCTGTCGATAAGGACGTCACCTACCACTGAAAGCATAGCCTATTAATTTCTGAAATAGATCTAGAAAAATGCGAGCACCCATGCCAAATCGAGGACTTGAACCCAGGTGAGCAAGTTCCACCACAAGAAATCCAACCAATTGATCTATGACCTGACTAGCCTAGATCATCCCTTTGTGTTGATCTCAATCTAATAGTAATCTCTTAGCTACATTATTTTTCAGAAATTATAGTGTGGCCACAATATTATGGGCCTATTTGGATCAAGGGGTTAAAGATTAGCCCTCTTTTTTTAGTCATCTTTTAGCTCTTGGGAATCTAAACAGGAGAGCCCATTTTTTAAGAATTACACAATACAACGTAAGCTAAAGGGTGTTGTGGAGACCCAAAGACCACCTTTTAGCCCAGGGTGTCCAAATACCCCAAGAGGTTAATCTTTATCCCTTCATTTAGGGGCTGATCTTTAGCCCTTGGGCTAAAGAAATCGAAACAGCCCCATAATCAACTAGAGTTGCTATTTGTTCTTAGGGGCTACTCTGTATTACTATTAGAGTAGTTCTGTTTACTGAACTTTTCATATCTGTGAAATGAAGCTTAGCTTGTTGGACATTGCTCGACCATGAACAATAGTCATACGCCTCAATGATCTCTTTGTTTACAGCAGCACCATTACAGATTTACAATGTTTGAAGGCCGTGGTAAATGCTAACATTATTGCCCTTCTGGGTGACTATGCTTGCTACTCTAGTTGGCTAGATAAAACTGTACACGAACATGCTACAGCTGACACGAATAGCTTGCTACTTTTATAGTTCTGACTCTGTTCAATTAGCCGGAGCTGGAAAACCAGTATCAGCACCCTCTATCCTCCACTACCATCTTGAAGCACTGTCCTTCGGCTGGGTCAAACTAAGCCCAACAATTCAGTTTAATCTTGAGCTCAGATCACCCTGTCGTTTTTCTGTGTTCTGAAACGACCCATGCAGCTGCAGAAGCAAAGAATTGCTGACGACAAAGATGGAGCTAAGGGCCATCAACCCCCCTGCGTGATAAACCGTGAAATACAGCATCACTACTAAAGTTCGATGACCCAATATGAGGAAAAATGGCATAACAGACAAAGTGTGTAGCTGGCCTCCATAAACATTACCTGAGAGAGATGGTGTCATGGCGAAATCATATTGTGGCAGTAACACTCCAGCGGCAATTGGAATGGCTACTATGTTATATGCCACTGCCCAGGCCAAATTTTGGTGAACTTTTGCCATCGTTGCCTTTGACAGGGATAGCACATCTACCACCTGAGCAAGAAATTGTTTGATCTCTGTTAATGGCACTTGAGTTATTCAGATGAGAGAACCATTAGAAGAAAGAACCTTACCTGAGAAAGTCTGTTGCCTAATAGAACAACTGAAGCTGCATCAGAGGCAGCGTTCTCTTTTGAGTGAGTTCGCATGGCTATTCCAACATCTGCAGCTGCCAAAGACGGCGCATCATTTATTCCATCACCAACCTGGACAACAGCAAGTACAAATCAATGTTGTTAGGAATCAATGCAGGTAAAAAAAAGGTCAAGTTCAATAAAAAAAGACAAGTACTTGACAAAAAATTATCGGTGAGCAATTTTGAACTATGTGTATTATCTCAAATTGAAACTTTTATAAATATTTATACTTTTGGACTATACTTTTGGTCTGTGAATCACAAGTGTGGCTATTTGACCTCTCCATGACAGAACACCAATAAAGCATTGGATTTCATTACCATTGCAACTCTGTGTCCCTTCCCTTGCAAAGTTGATATAATGCTTGCTTTGTCTTGCGGAGTTAGGGAAGACTTTATGTTTTCATCCCTGATTCCAATAGTCCCCCCGATGCTTGTCACTGCTTCTTCCCTATCCCCTGACAGTAGAAACGTTGTAATGCTTTCCTGCTGCAACCTGATGATTAACAAGACAAGACAAGTTTAAACATGCTGCACTGCTTTAACTATACAGATAAGGCAGTAATAGTTGGAAAACTTGCATGCTACTTCAAAAATAACATTAAAAATATCTAAGGATCTTGCAGCAGCATTTCATGACGCCTCTGAGGATAACCCTATTAGATAAGAGAAATGTATCTGTACCGAGAAAACACTGTTAAAATGCAAATAATCACTCCAGAAAATACCTCTCCACAGTAAAGTTTGCATCTTCTCGTAAAATATCTGATATAGCAATAGCACCTATAATTCCTTCTCCTTCACGACCAACGTAAGCAATTGACTTCGACTGATTTGATGACGATGCATCACTTGACAACATAGACTCCAGCTGGTTTCTAAGGTCTCTCAGTTCAATTGGTGATGCTTTAGTTTCAAAACGATCATGCACCCAATCCAAAGTGCCTACTGCAACTAAACTCCCATCTACTTCCGCCAAACAGCCAAATCCAGGCTCTGTAAGCTGACCACTTGTGATCGGAATATCTAGCTTGAGTAGTTCAGCCTTGTTCATTATAGCATTTGCAATTGGGTGCAATGCTGTTTTCTCCACTGCAGCAGCAAGACGAAGAATCTCTGTCTCTTCATATACCAGAGAAGCAATAGAAGTAACTACTGGTTTTCCTTCTGTAAGTGTCCCTGTCTAGAATCGGAATAAATTGTTTGTAATGAAAAAAAACACAACATTGAGAATAGCAGTTTACCATGAAAAAATAAAAAATACAAATGAAAAAACACGTACTTTATCAAGCACAAGAGCATCGATTCCAGCCAAACGCTCTAAAACATCACCTCCTCTAATAAGTAACCCTCTTTTAGCACCTAGTAAAAGAAAAACGAAGTGACAGGAACTTATGGTAAACAAAAATATGCAATCAGGAAAGTTTCTGTTCAAAAGTATAGTGAGCAATTGACAATTAGAATAGGGATCCAAATTTGCTCATCAAAAGAGTCTACAAGTTTAGCTAGTCCCCATCATATTATCAAAGATCGGAACAAATGGATGGAAACAGATGGTATAGAAAGTTACCTAGGGAAGTTCCTATTAAGATAGCTGTAGGTGTAGCTAATCCAAGTGCACAAGGACAGGAAACAACCTGCAGGGAGTAAAGTTCACAAAATTAATCCAAACAAGCACTTCAAACGTGGTTTTACGAAAGAGATTTTGAATGAGATTTCAGGTTTTGCATGTGCAATTATCACACCATGTTAAGGGTACATGTTAGTTGATCAACTGTGAAATCAGTCAATTTGATAGAGTTAGACTGAGATGCTGAGTTTTTTTTTCCTTCTATTAAAGAAAAACTATAGCAGGGGCCACTTACTAGTACATCCACAGCAAGCTTTATACTCAAAAGTAATGAATCCCCATCTGGACCAGCAATATCATTGAAAAGAACTTCCGGAAATACGTGTGTGCCAATGTAATACCTTAGGGAGGGAGAGGGTTAGAAAAACAATATTGTTTAGTCACAACAGGATTTTCGTAGAAGAAAATAAAAAACAAGAGCACACCAGAAGGAAAAGGTTGCTGCAGCCAACGTCATAATAGTATACACAAATGGTCCTGCAATGGAATCTGCAAGCCTTTGAACAGGAGCTTCACGTGCCTGGGCATCCTCAACCTGTTCAAGGATACATATATAGTTAAACACCCTTTTCTCCCTTCGTTTTACTCTCAACAGCAAAGAGTGTTTTTCACAACCATGCGGACTATCTTAGCTATTGTTGATGATGGTCCAGTACATGTTGCTCTGATCTTTAGCGGGCCATCCTTCAAAACAAGTCAAATAATAGGTTGTTACTTAAGAGTGAAAGGCATCTGAACTAATGAAGGTAGTGGAACATCAAAGTTGAAGAAGTGACACAAGGCATTGTAGTGAATTTTGTGAAGTGTATCTAGTTAGTCACACTTTAGACAGAGGGCAGATGGCAGCATTTTAGAGTAACAGGACATTCATTTTTTTCAAGCACTTAAAAAATAGAGTTGATTGGAAACATCTTATTGGAATCAGACCTAAGGTCATGCTTTCAGGCAAGAAGTTATACATACCCAGTTCACAGTTCCTGAAAATACAGGAAGCCCAGTCTCCTTGGCTACAGGCAAGGACTCTCCTGTAAGCATTGATTCGTCAACAAAACTTGATCCCCCAATAACATTCCCCTGCAAGAATGGGTTTCAGACGGATTAATAGGTTGATCGATAATACTGGCAAATAAGAAAAATGAAAACTATGGAGTAGCTCCATACATCTACAGGTATAGTTTCTCCTGGCAGAACCAATATTGAGTCTCCAACATGGACATCATCAACAGGAACCTCGACAGTGATTGCATCAGAATTCAAACTTGTGTCCGCAGAAGGGTCATCACTTGAGGAAGTAACAATTAATCTCGACTGAGGTGATAACAGTGACTGCCACAGATCACCAGACATCATTAGTTTCAATGAATCAATTATCTTGCACGACGATATATGGTGCATTCCTTTTCTATCTCTCATTTTACGAAACAATAATTTTTCTATAGGGTTTGTGGAAAATGGAAGTAAAGATTATCCATCTTATCTTCTGTCTCTAGCATTGTAAAATGAAAAAGAAAAATGCTTCTTGCTGGGACAATAGTTATAAATCAATACTTACAATAAGCTCATTCATATCACTGGATGCCTTAAGCCTTGCACTTTCTTCAAGAGATCGCCCAAGAAGTACAAATCCAAGAAGCATGACCTGCATGCTACAAGAAAACTTTCTTCAACAAAATTTTGGCATGCAGAACAAAACTCACGACTCAACTGTTATTCAGTCAAATACAATATTGGTTCGACTAATGTGGGAAAAGAAAATCAAGTTTCCATGTTCTGTGAATCGACACTGCTTTCGTCAAAACCATTGCAAGATCCAAGATCAGAGTAAACACTATGACAAGAGCCAAGATAAAAATACAGCTCAACCAATACAACAACAACAACAACAACAACAACAACAACAACAACAACATAACCTTTTGTCCTAAGCAAGTTGGGGTAGGCTAGAGATGAAACCCAGAAGAGACGAGAAAACAGGGAGACACATAAAGGGACATAAAGGGCACAAGACAAAAAGAGGTCACGGTTCAGGCACGTTGATTGCCAATCTCCAAGCGCTCCTATCCATAGGACTATAAAAAAATTGACTCACCGGTTCATCAAAAAAGGTTGAATTCCACTCCAACTCAGGGTTCAGCAAGGACACCTTAAGAAATGCAAAGCTAAATTAGTATAAAACTATATGGATGGACAGAAAAATTGACTATTGACCCACTTACTGCACTGATAGCAAATGCAGCTGCAGAACCAAATCCTACTAGAGAGTTCATGTTGGGGGAACCTTGCTTGAATGCTCTAAAACCATCAAACAGTATATCTGGAGGCACATTGAAATGATGTGACGAAGAGAAGCGAGTGCTGACAACGTGATGACATTTCATTCAACTTTAGTTTTGTTTCTTAATAATTCTTAGCAATTCGCGCTGGTCAGTTTCCTGAGTCCTAGCTTCCTTAATTCTTAGAAATTGATTGAATTGATAAAAAAAAAACATATGAGTCGCTATCCGGTCGGCACAAGATTAAACAAAACAACATGTACACGAACGCACAATATGAGGAGACGTTGGGAACCGACTATACCTCTTCCAGGCCCAAGCAGAGCAGCTGTAGCAATGCCACATTTCACATAAGAATTATGCAACAAATCCAAAAACGTTCCTGCACCATGCACAGACCGATCAGAGGGCCATTAGCTCCAATACTAAACCTAACTTTGTCATGCCGGAAAATCAGATCACGCTCTGAATGCCTCGTGGTAGTTCCAACTCACCATGGCCGATATGGATACCGAGCGAGTGCAGAATGTGGGAGGCGTGCGAGCCGCAGCAGAGCGCGACGAGCGTCCACGCGAACGCGACTCGGCCCCGGCTCCGCGCCAGGAGCTCCTCCTTCCTGGCCGCCATCTCCCTCCACTTGCGCGCGCTCTCCCCGGCGCCCGCGGCCGCGCCGCCTCGGCGTGCCGTGGCGGGGAACCCGCACTCCGTGAGCCTGGCCGCGAGCTCCTCCCCCGCGCCCGGCGGCGCCGGCGCCCGCAGCCGCACCGCGGCGGACTCGGCGAGAAGGTTGACCGCCGCCGTCTCAACCCGCGGGTCCGCTGCCAGGATGGCCCGCACCCGCGCCGCGCAGCCGCCGCACATCATGCCGCTCACGTCGAGCAGCGCGGTGGCGGCGCCGGAGGTCCCCTCCCCAGCCGCCGCGTCGAGCGCGGTCGAGGCGGGCGACGGGTCGGCCGTGGCGCGGGGCCGGGCCGCTGGTGCGCCGCGCGTGGGGAGGCGGAGCCGGAGACGGCGCTGGAGGGAGGAGTGGTGGGAGGCTGGCGCCGAGCGTCGGCAGTGAGCAGGGCGGAGGCGCTGGAGGGGGAGAAGAGTACCGCCCGAAGCCGGAGGTCGGACGTGCTGTAGGAGGGAGATGGTGGCAGCGGTGGCCATGGAGACGATCCCGAGACGAGAGGCCTCCCCGGCGAGCGGCGGAGAGGGCGGTGAGTCCGCAGCTCAGGGCCTGGCGCCGTGTGGGAGAAGGGAGGCGGCGGACATGGGAGGTGGTGGTGGGAAATGGAGGAGGGGTGGAAAGGAGCCAGAGAGATCCTGGACTGGTGGTTGGTGCGCGCCGGGATTAAAACTCGAGGAGGGAGGGGACTGGGGAGGCGACGACGATGGCGACGTGTCTGCCGAGCTGAGGCGAGGACGAGGAGGGGGCTATTCCAATCCAATCCAAACCATGCCCTTGTTTAGATTGAAGAAAATTTCAACCCGATAAATAGTACCACTTTCGTCTTATTTGGCAAATATTGTCCAATCATGGACCAACTAGGCTCAAAAGATTCATCTCGTGATTTCCAACTAAACTGTGTAATTAGTTATTTTTTTACCTATATTTAATACTCCATACAAGTGGTTAAAAATTGATGTGATGGAGAGAGTGAAAAAACTTGGAACTTTGAGGCAAACTAAACAAGGGCCATGTGCTGGACGGGACGGGCCGGATTTCTTTGTCTGGACAGGATGGGACCCCAGTACCGGAGCCAGGTGTTGGAACCTTTTGCCGTGGAAAACGTGGTGAGCGTTGGTTTGGGATGGGAAGGGCGCGCGTGTTCTGGATTCGTCACACACGGCTGCACGGCACTGAAGTAAACGTGACACTGTGACAGTGTCTGTCGATTGGCATCGTGCCCGGCTGCCCGCTGCCAAAGGAGGTGGTCACATGTCCATGTCCTAAGCCTCCTAGCTAACCAAAGTCGTAAGCATTCTCGCTCGGGATCTCCTGTGTTCCGTTCTACTCCTCGCAGTGGATTTCACGTTTCATTTCCTCGCCGTAGTCGTAGTTGGACTGACCACAATGTTATCGGTGCTGGAAAAAAAATTGTATCTATGCTCGCACCGATGCCCAGGAACCATAAATGGACACAGATGTTCTACATCGATGCTTGAGTGCATGTGGGATTAAAATTGTCAAAACTTGAACTATTTTGTTCCTTGCTTCACACATCCATCGGTTTAGAAGTAATTGTTTGTTTCACTGAAGCAAAAAAGACTTGTCAATTCTTGTAACTTTTACCTTCAACATGGGTCCACACGAATGTTATGGCATGCTTCAACGCTTTGTTTCTTCTTTCAGCATCTGTAAAGAGAACAGGCTAGTCTTAGGTGAAGAACAAATACAGTTGCCCATTGAAGCTTGCTGGAAGTTAGAATCGACAATCATGTATTTTTTTTCCTCTCACACGGATGAAATATTCTATTCTATTCTCAAAGGAAAGGGGGAGTTATATTATAGCTCGGAATCATACATTCTCAAATTACATATAAAAAAAGTGAAAGAAAGAAAAAGACAATATCGTAGCCAAATCCTTCCATCTTCTCTAATAGCTTTAGTTGATACAATCGTCAAACACCAAAGCCAGAGTACAATTTTCATGTTGAATCCGCCAACTACCACTAAAACATTGGACACGATATAAGATCCAATGTTTAAAAACTAGACCGAAGTGCATCTAAGAAAAAAACATTGACGATTGAATCATCAGGTATAACATATGCTGCAGAGTCAGCGCCTCCAATCTAAAGCTGGAAATTACTCTAGCAAGTAGGGGAACTAGTTTAAATTTCATCTAAATCCTATCAGCAGTTAGTTACTAATTTTTTTCAGCCCCTGATAATTTCTAAACCATCCAAGGACCAATCTAGAAAATAATTCCATACCATCCAGGGATGAAAACGGTACGGATATTTTTCGACCGTATTCGAGACCGAATTCGTTTAGAGGGGTTTTAATCCGTCCGTATCCGAGTCCGGATATTTAACATCCGATACCGTATTCGTATCCGAATATTTAAATCACATATTTATGATGTCGATATCCAATCGTATCCTATCCGGTATTTTTGATATTATCCGTATTTGAATCCGAATCCGGACATAAATATGAAAACAAATACGATATCAGTGATATCCGTCCGTATCCGATCCGTTTTCATCCCTAATACCATCTGATCTGGCGGACTCGAAACGTTATCTGAACCCTGTAACCTCTCGTCCGCCATCCGCCTCGACCCGCCTGAAGGCTCGAAGCACGGCACCAATGGCCTCCCCCAACGCCGACCCGGCTCAGCAGCACCACGCCTCGACGCCGCCACTCCTCCTCGCCGTACGCCACCTGCCGTTCCCCGGCGTCCACCGGACACGCGCGCTTCCCGGCCCCGACGTCCTCGCCCCTCTCGCCCGCCGCCTAGAGGAGCTCGCGTCCGCGGCGGCCGCTCACCCGCTCCTGAAGCCGCTCTTCGCCGCCCACTCCCACCTCTCTTCCTTCTCCCAGGTAGGCAAGCACGCGCTGCATTCGTGAGCTCGATCTCGGTACACGAGTAGACGGATGCCAACGCCGCTGTGGTGTGGTTTGATGGAACGAGCAGGGCAGGAGGCGGCTGGTGGTGGCGCGGCGTGCGACGCTGCTGTCTGGGGAGCACTGCTTCGCGGCGGTGCTCGGGGACTCGGTGGCCGGGATGGTGGTGTCCAACGGTATCAACAACTTCCTCAACCTTTACAACACGGTGCTCGTCGTCAGGCTCGTGCTCACCTGGTTCCCAAACACGCCGCCCGCTATCGTCGCGCCTCTGAGGTAAGCGCCATTGCAACTATGGTAGTAGATGCTATATTTCCTTATTGGTGTGGTTCAAAATTTTGAGTTTTGGGTAGAAATGTAGATCTCCTGGATCACTAGAAAACGATATGATTTCACAACCAGATAACCTATATTTCAGAGTTGGGTTCTCTGGGCCTTGTGCCAGAGGTGTAGGCATTAGTGAATTTTTTTTATTTTTAGCCCAAATTTGAAACATATTTTAAATTTGATCCAGGTTTGAAAGTTTTTTTAAAACTAGCCCGTTTGGCCTCGCCACCATGTATGGCGGGACAATTGCACTGAACCCCGCCATGCATGGTGGCGGGGTGCAGGGCCACATGACACCCTACAGACCAGCGTAAAAAAGTGTACCCCGCCATACATGGTGGCGGAGACGCCTAAAGACCAGCGTAAAAAAGTGTACCCCGCCATACATGGTGGCGGAGACGGAGTACCCTAACCCGCCACCGATCATGACGGGGTTCAAGAAAAAAATCTTTGATGCAATAGAACAGCTGTGACACATTTTTTATCAAACACGCAAGAACAGCTGGCTCAGGTTTTAATGCTTTTGTGCTTCCCCCTAGGTCTGTTTATATAGCCGTCTGTGTACTTCTCTATTCCACGCAGGCGCGAGGTGGGACTAAACTGATGGCTCCTGCAGGCTCCAGCTGCAGCCATGTGCATGTTGGGCTGCGGTGCTGCCTGCTTGTTGGGCTGTAATTGGCCGCATGTCTAATCTGAGCCACGAGAGCACAGGCAAGCCACCAGAAGACTCCTGATGGGGTCATGGCAGTTGCAAAGTGCAGTCACGTGGCTAAGCATGTTTCAATTTTTTCCCTTTCTTTTTCTCTCTTTCAAAATGTTTGTGCTTTTTACTTAATTTAGGATGAGGCTAATCCAATATGCTGAAATTAATTAAAAATAAACAGTGAATATAAACTCTTATGAAGTTAAAACAGTGAATATAAACTCTTAATAAGTGAAACAGAGGCTTCATATGCTTGTCTGATAGTCCGTTTATGTATGCAGAGACTGCAGAACCAGAGGTGACCATATTAAACTTGACCATCCTAACTCCAGAGCGACCAGATCTGGTTCTAGCTATCCCACTTGTGCTGGATGACAAGGGGTACGCATTCGCACTCAAGGATGGGAGCACCTACAGTTCCGCTTCTCCTTCACTGTCTCCAACAACATTGTGTCTGGTCTCAGATATACACACACCGTCTGGAAGACAGGAGTAAGAGGTGATTTTATAATCAAACATATTCATAGTTTTTTTTGTTGGTTACGTGCTGATGCTGCACTTAATCAGAATAAGGATGTCAGCATGAATTTGATTAGTTTTATGTGATCCTTTTTGTGTTAATCTGCATCTGGTTTACATTCTATAGCTCATTACATAAATGCTTACCGTGAAACTACTAACTATTTGGCTCAGAATTTTGCATTATACATGATTGATCTTTCTTTATGTAAACATAATTGCTAGTCCTTTACTTGGAACAAATGTTCCTTGGTACTTATCTTTACCACGAAGTCTTGTATCCCAGCTTTGTGGGTTTGTGTTGTATGGGCTCTTCCCTTTTTTCTTCTTACTATTAATATAATGATGTGCAGCTCTCTTGCGTGTTTGATAAAAAATGTGTCCCAGCTGTTCTGTTGCATCAAAGATTTTTTCCTTGAACCCCGCCATGATAGATATTATGTTTGATAAAAAATGTGTCCCAGCTGTTCTGTTGCATCAAAGATTTTTTTCCTTGAACCCACAAAGCTGGGATACAAGACTTCGTGGTAAAGATAAGTACCAAGGAACATTTGTTCCAAGTAAAGGACTAGCAATTATGTTTACATAAAGAAAGATCAATCATGTATAATGCAAAATTCTGAGCCAAATAGTTAGTAGTTTCACGGTAAGCATTTATGTAATGAGCTATAGAATGTAAACCAGATGCAGATTAACACAAAAGGATCACATAAAACTAATCAAATTCATGCTGACATCCTTATTCTGATTAAGTGCAGCATCAGCACGTAACCAAAAAAAAACTATGAATATGTTTGATTATAAAATCACCTCTTCTGGTGGCTTGCCTGTGCTCTTGTGGCTCAGATTAGACATGCGGCCAATTACAGCCCAACAAGCAGGCAGCACCGCAGCCCAACATGCACATGGCTGCAGCTGGAGCCTGCAGGAGCCATCAGTTTAGTCCCACCTCGCGCCTGCGTGGAATAGAGAAGTACACAGACGGCTATATAAACAGACCCAGGGGGAAGCACAAAAGCATTAAAACCTGAGCTAGCTGTTCTTGCATGTTTGATAAAAAATGTGTCCCAGCTGTTCTGTTGCATCAAAGATTTTTTCCTTAAACCCCGCCATGATTGGTGGTGGGTTAGGTACGTCATCATGTATGGCGGGGTATACCTTTTCACGCTGGCCTGCAGGTTCAGTGCAATTGCCCTGTCATGCATGGTGGCAGGGCTAAACGGGCTAGTTTTAAAAAAACTTTTAAACCTGGTTAAATTTAAAATATGTTTCAAATTTGAGCTAAAAATAAAAAAAAGTCGCGATAGTAGAGTCGGTGTTTTTCCGGAAAAAAAAATGTTTCCGAAACTAGCATATGACAGTGTGCCATTTCTTCCGTCAAAAAATTCAAACGATGGACATGTTACAGTGACATATGCTCAACTATCACTCGCAAGTTCGCTTCCTCAATCAAAGTGATCAATGAACCAGATAGTGGGAAAGCAGAAAAGCTTCTCTGCCTTGTACTTTCTTCTTCTTCAGATAAAAAGTGTTCCTGGATGGTTTTTCGTATGCTTGTGGAGACGTCTAAAAGTGAAAAATAAAATGAGCTGTTTCACTGACATGTATATACTGTATATGTAACAACAATGGCAATGCAATGCAGCACGATATGTGACCCGTACCTAAACATCTTCCGGGGCATCATCCCGCCGCACGGGGGAACGCTGGACCTGTCGCCTATCCTCGCTTTCCTCGTCCTCAACGCCTTCACCAGCACGGCCGCCGCGCTTCCGGCGGAGCTCCCCAGCTCGGCAGCTGCACAGCATCACCAGAGGACCGCTGCTCCATCCAGCTCGGCGCCGCTTGAGGCGACGTCCAACCAGAGGAAATGGATGCGGAGAACGCGGTCACAGAAGTCACAGGGAGAAGGTGGTGATCACTAGGCTTGTGAGCTTGTGGCTGTGTTCGTCAAATCGTCAATGCCTTGTTACCAGCTGGGGATGATGCTTCGCATGAGACGCTCGAGATCTGCACAACACTGTGTTGGACATGCATGCTCTTTGCTCTCTAGCCATCGAACGCAAATTCTGGCAATGCCGCATGCAGAATTCACTTTGCTTCATCACGTTGCTTCAAATGGTTTTTTGCGTTGTAATGCGTTGGCGTTGCGGAACTTTCTTCCTTTGAGGGCTGTGCTTTCTGCATGTAGTATGTAGAGGAACCTGCTTGACTGTAATAGCACTTTTGGTCTTTCAGACGTCCAGCTTTCTTGAATTCCGATGGTATGATCACACTTTCTCTTTCAGACGTCTAGACGTCTACCTTTCTTGATTGTTAAATTCTGATGGTGTGATCGCGATGCGCAGATAAAACCAGTCTTGGGACACTTTCATAACTTATCTATCGAACTTCCATCTAGTGCTGGTTAATAAATTCAGACAATTGGTGACTATGCATGCTGCATAGACAACAACGAATGAACTTAATATTGCGAGACCAAACAGGCAGTGCTCCAAAAGATTGGCAGAACATTTTGTCCTAAAATTGGGTGGAATGGAGAGGATCTAAACTTCCCCAAGACCACGGCACAAAACAGATACTTTTACTGGCTTGTGGTGGAGCAAAAAGATCAACAAATGTTCCTCATGTAAAAAATAATCAAAATAGGCAAAGCTGTGACACTGTAAACTTTCTGTTCCTCTCACACATCCTCAATCAAGTTCCTTCTCTGGAGCGCCTCATGCTCTCGTCAATCAGCTTGAACGTCTTCTTTACAAGTTTCTGATCCAGGGCTGTTGTTCTGTAGATCTTGAACACTCGGTCGACACGGTCAGGTTTGCTGCTTTGGAAGTAGAGCTCCTCAAACTTCTTTTTTACAAACCTATCAAAACGATCCCCTAGTCAATATAAGACACAAAACCAGCACATAAAGATGACAACAACGTGGAAACTTATTTTGGCATCCATGTGCACATATACATCTTTATATGATACTGCCAAGCCATAGGGAAATAGAGAAGCATACTCACTCATAGGCATGTTCCACCTCCTGTTTGCCAGGTGCGATGGGCTGGTAATCTTTAAACCACTCACACACACTTAAAGGAACCTACGTTAGGAGAACAAGTGTTATTCACATGTGTGAATTAGTGTATTATACTCAGCTCTTGGTAGGTAAAGAAGGGCAACAGTTACCTTTTGTATTTTTCTCTCAAATATGTCAAATTTGTTGAGAAATAACATGAATGAGGTTTTCTGGAAGTCAAAATTGCATCAGCTAGGTCTCAGAATGACTAAAACATAGTATGAGAATAGACATTGTGATAATTATTGATACAAACCTCGAAACATCTTTGCTTTAGCACCCAATCAAAGAGTTCTTTAGTCTCCATCATTCTGTTCTTCGTCTCATCCTCACATAACATCTGATCGTACCTGAAAAGTGCCCCACCAAACAAGTAAGGCTATGAAACTTTTTTGTGCAAAAAAATCATATTTATTTCAATTAGAAATACAAGTAATATAAAAGGCACTCAAAATAGAACTGGATAGTATCAGTAACAGAACAAATGTTCTGATCATGGAAAACCAATCAGTGTTACAGTGACTTAGAGGCAACTACAACACAATTTTGCAGTGCCCAAACCAAATATGAAAAAAAAGGCAACTTCTGAGTAGAATTTGCCATTATAGGTTAAGTTCAGGCTAATCAAGTGTAAACTAGGAAACTGGGCTTACTCGCTAATGGCAGCACAGAATATTACAGCATTAACACCTTCAAAAAGATGGATCCATTTCCTTCTCTCATTTCTCTGGCCTCCTACATCGTATAGCCTATAGACCTCTCCACCTCTTTTGCTCTCTCCTAGAGGGCTGCAGAAAAGATACATGAATTTGATTATAAAGAGTTATATCTAACTAGTGATAAGCATGTAGCACAATAGCGGATTACCTAAACTGAGTTTCTACCACACCATTTGTCCGTACTCTTGCATGAAGCACGTCCTCCTGCAAAATCTGTCTTTGTCAAGTAATCCACATAAATTATTAAAGAGTAAAATCAAGAGCTATCTCAAATAACCAGGTAGTAACAGAAATAGATATGATGAAACATCCACATGCAAGGAAATGTTTCTATATGGCATGACTGCATGAGGATGACTGGATTCGGCCAATTCAGACAGAATTTGATGTTCAGACTAGCAAAACCTATAGATATTAGACAAGTAGCATATATGATCAATCAAGAAATACCTTAAGGAAAATATCCACAAGTAGTATCATGAGTCATGACAGATCAGAACAAGATTATTCCAATTTATGCACTTTAGAGGCTGCTTCCTAATGTACCACTATTATTCAAATACATAGATGTAATTTAACAATTTTCTTTGCTTGAGAGGAGGGAACATCGTTGCTAGAGAAAAATAACCTCGGTAGTGTGACCATGCTTATGTTATGGAAGTTGAGAAAGGAATCAAAAAAGTCTTTTCAGCAAAGAAAAGTTTCTGGTAGATAATCGCATGGAAACACCAGAGGTTGAGACCTGAGGGACTCAGATAAGATTAAACCTGTTATATAGAAGTTTAGTAGCTTTTCCCCTCGCTGCACACAACTAGGCATGGTGAGTCTACATTGTTATATATAAGGTGTAAATTGTAAATGTGTTCCCTCCCTGAATATTTAAACTAATGGTCTCCTAAGGTCTTCAAAAGAAAAGGTTCTTGTTCTGCTGCTAGTTGACAACCTCAAACAGTATGTAAATTTCAGTACCATGACAATCAACATGAAATATTATGCCGACGTCAGAAAACAAATAGATAAAATCTCTCTATAAAAATGTAGATTGAGGATAACTGTGTACCTTTGTTGGTACATAATCTACTTCAGATAATCTGTCCAAATTTTCCATGAAGTACTGTGCACAGTCTGGGACTTGCAGAATACTTCCTCGTGACTAAGTTTCCTACAAACGAATTTCTAAATAATCAAGCTTTCTGTTTAAAAGTTTATACATTTTTAAAATCAAAGTAGAAGAAACCTCACCTGAATGGCTGGATCTTGCCATAGTTTTCTTACATCCTGAACACGTTCTTTGTTCAGCGATGGGTAATCCAACCTGACACCAATTTCTGATAGTTTTTCTACAATCTCCTGAAGTTATAATAAATTACAATACAAATACACAAAAGGTACTTTAGTGGGCTAATAAGGTGTGCTCTGTGCAATGAGAAGCTTCTAAGAGCTAATAAATGCATTGAAATGCCTACAAAGTTGACATTTGTTAACTGTTTAAACCCATAGCTACAAACAAAGCAAATGCTCAAAACCTGATCTAGATGAATATCACATAACAAACATTTCAAACAAGAAATATTTTAGCATATCTACAGCTACCTTCTCCGAAGCAATAAAATGTAGGTTCAAGGTTACCAGATACCAAAAGATGTAAAAGATTTTCTGGAAAATCTAAGGAGAAATGCATAAAAACAATGACCTAGCCATTTCTTTACCTCCCCTGTTCCATTTACTTGAATTTAATTTCAACGGATATCATTCATGAGCATGTAAGTGTGCAAAGCATAATAAGGCATTTTGGGCTAGCAAAGCTCCAGGCACGTTCGTTAAACCATAGCAATTGTGTCAGCCAAACCACATTAGGACAATTATGTTGCAAAATAAGCAAGTTTGGCAAAATTTAACTCTAATTTCCAAGGAAAAAGGTGCAAACCTGACTATCTGGAGATAAAACATATTTTGAGGAATCTGGTTCCACTTGGGCTAGCTCTTTAGCTCCCTCATATAATATCTGGGAATGCATATTTAACTCATTACTGAGACAAAATATCAGCAAATACACCCTCATTGGAGCAGCAAACAACTCCATAATCAAAGCTTCCTACATAATCACCACTACAACGTAAGAGGAAAAAAAAAAGACACACCCTTTCTAGTATAGCATACTTTAATTGTCTGATACACGTTCGCATGGATGACTGACGTGTAGCTCTTAAGCTCTGCCTCGCCCTGTTTTCATATCGGACGACTAATCGCGATTAATCGCGATTGGTCGTCCTTATCGTAACTTCGTGCTCGATAAGGGCATTCGATAAGGTTTGTTCGATCATAAACCTTATCGTCCGACTAATCGCGATTAGTCACGATTAGTCGTCCGATCAGGCTTCCCGGACGACTAATTGGGCTGGTTTGTAGGAAGCAAGAGAAACTCGGCCCAGCTTTAGCCGGCCCATTAGGGCAAGAACAAGAGGAGTGAGTGAGTGACCTAGACCTACTCCCAGAGCTGCAGCCACCGACGATTTCCAGCTCCCGCTCCACTTTTCCCCTTCCCGCTCTGCCTCTGCTCTCTTGCAGCCGCCGGCGCCGCCAGCACCTCCGCCCGCGTCTCCTCCGCCGGCGTCGAGCCTCTGCAGAGCATCTCACCGTCATCTGCTTCTCCGTCCGCGGCTCGGCTCCGCATCTCCGTCCGTGCGTCCACCTCCGCCCACGCCTCCACCTCCGCCCGCGCCTGTCTCCTCCCTTGCCGGAACCAGCTCCGCCCGCCTCTGAGGCTCCTCGACGTCTGGAGGGCGGACACGGGAGGCCTCAAGCATCAAGATAAGCACAGACTCTGAAGGTTAGTGTCTATGTCAGATTGCCTCTGCTACTCGATCTGCTGTTGTGTGTCGACTTTTGCCTCCAATTTGTGACACATTTGTGTGGCTGTGCTGCTCTGCAGAGGCTCGACGCCGTGCAAATGTTGAGGTCTATTTACCTGAGAATGAAGCTGCGACTGATGCTGTCTCAGAAGAGGTTCGAGGTCATTCTGCATCAGCGTCCTCGGCTGCTCCAACTGAAGCATCTCTGATAGCTCAAGCCATAGCTAAATTGCCGCCACATCTTGCTGCCATGGCTGAAGATAAGAAGAGGAAGGCAAAATCATCAGATCCTGGATGGAAGTATGGGTTTTGGCCAAATGTAGGGAAGAAAGAGTTCATCCAATGCATTTTCTGCAAAAAGATTGTCCCTTCAGGCATTAAAAGGTTTAAGCAACACCTTGCTGGGGGCTATTGTGATGCAGTGAAATGTGGTAAAGCACCTGACCTTGTTAAGCGTGAGATGCATGCTTACTTGGTCCAAAGGTCAAGGACTCAGCAGGTACCTGAGGCTGTGGGCACTGGGGTAGAGAATGTGGAGACAGAAACTGAAGAAGAAACAGATCAAGGTGGAGGTGGTGCTTCTGCTGCTGAAAATGAACAAAATGCTGGGACAAAGTCAAAACAAGTTCCAAGTTCTGGGACAAAATCAAAGCAAGCGAAGAAGATAGCTCAAGCATCAATCACAAATTTTGTGGTTTCTGCTCCACCGAAACCACAAACACAGAAGCATTCCAAGTCAGTGAGCTCTTTGCTTTGCAAGAGTCCAGAAGAAGTGGTTGCAGAACGGCACAAGTCCAAGATGTCACAGCCCACTCTTGAGTACTCCACAAAGAGCAAGGAAGCAAAACAGATTGTAGATGACCATGTGGCTGATTTTTTTTATGAGAATGAAATACCATTGAATGTTATTAACTCAAGAAGCTGGGAGATTATGCTTGAGTCCATTGGGCAATATGGTCCTGGGTATCGCTCACCTTCATACCATGAGATTAGGAATCCACTACTTGATAGGGCAGTGAAGAAGACAGACGAGGTAAGAAAGAAGCATGAGGAAGCTTGGAAGGAATATGGATGCACAATCATGTCAGATGGATGGACTGACACTAGCCACCGTCATCTCATCAACTTTCTTGCCAATAGCCCAGCTGGTACATTCTTCTTAGGTTCAGTTAATGCTTCAAGTGAGATAGCCAATGCTCCTATGTTAGCAGACTTGTTAGAGAAACAAATTGACAAGGTTGGGAAGGAGCATGTCGTGCAAATTGTCACAGATAATGGTGCAAACTTCAAGGCTGCTGGAAGAATTCTTATGGAGAGGATCCCAACTTTGTTTTGGACACCATGTGCTGCCCACTGTTTGGATTTGTTGATGGAGGACATTGGGAAGATACCTCAGTTGAGCTCTTGCATTAATTCGGCTAAGAAGGTGTGTAGGTTCATCTACAAACATGGGAGGATTCTAGATCTTATGCGAGAGAAGATTGGTGGTGATCTTGTGAGGCCTGCTGTTACTCGCTTTGCTACTTCCTATCTCACATTAGCAAGCATGCATAAGAACAAATCAGGTTTGAGGAGTATGTTTGTGACTGAAGAATGGCAGTCCAACACCTTGTCAAAAAGTGCTGAAGGGAAAAGGGCTGAGAACACAATCATTTCCATATCATTTTGGAAAAATGTGGAGTATTGTATAAAAGCAACACAACCCCTTCTCATTGCTCTAAGGATAGCGGATGGTGATGAAACACCAGCACTTCCTGAGATAATGGCAGCAATGGATTTTGCAAAGAAGACCATCAAGGAAACTTTGGCGGAGAAACCAACATTACGTGATGATGTGCTGAAATACTTTGATGAGAGATGGACAAACCAGATGGAGCAAAAACTATATGGAGCAGCTCTCTTCTTGAATCCTGGAAAGTACTTTGCCATAAAGGAAAAGGATAGGAGACTAGCTACAAAGCTAAGGTGCATGTTTAATGACATTGTATGGAAGATGGTGCCTGATGAGAGTGAAGCGAGGATAATAAGCAAACAAGCTGATGATTATGACAGGGCTGAGGGTGAATGTTTCTCAAAGAGATTAGCAATAATAGAGAGAAATGACAAAAATCCTGGTAAGCTATAATTCTCTTCTCTATAATTCTCTTCTATATGTGATGAGCTGCTGATTATATTATTGTTTTTGCTTGTAACAATTGCAGTTCTATGGTGGGATGCTTTTGGTGGCCTTGCATTCGAGCTACAGAGTTTAGCAAAACGGATTGTAAGTTTGTGTTGTTCGGCATCTGGTTGTGAGCGCAACTGGAGCGCATTTGCTCATGTAAGGGCAATTTCCAGCCATAGGTGCATACTAATGCATTCTTATATGTTGCAGGGCTGCAGGCTTGCAGCCATCTAATGATTTTGCTCCTATTTTCTATAATTCTATGGCTGCAGGTGCATACTAAAAAGAGGAACCGTCTCGAGCATGCTAGGTTGAACAAGTTGGTCTATGTTAGCTACAACCGTAGAATGACATTCAGGTTTCAGAAAATTCGTGAGCTTGGTTCTAAAGGCAAGAGATCTAACCCATTGTTGCTAGAAGAGTTTCAGTGGGAAAATGAGTGGGTAGACATCAACTGTGAAGCGCTCTGGGAACATGTTGATGACGCTGTTGGTGCAACCGACCAGCTTAGAGCCCGCAATATGCCTAGGGAAGCTGCTGTTCGTGCAAGGAATAATGTCACCCGCACATATGGGAGGAATAAGAAAAGGAAGACAAGTTCACCAGCTGAAAGCAGTGTTCATGAAGAAGAGGAAGACAGAGTTGCAGAAGAAGAGGCGCAAGGTGCAAGTGGAGCAGAAACAGATGAAGAAATGGAGGACCAGGGACAGCAAGGGGAGGAAGACTCAGGCGGACCTGCAACAAATGATGGAAATGAAGAATTCCAAGTGGACGCAGATTTGCTTCTCTAGATGGCTGAATTGCTGATTCTGTGGATCAGTGGAAGTTGACTGGATGTTTAGAACTATTTCCATTTCAGATTTAAGAACTTGTTTAAGTTTATTAGTTTAATTATGTAATGTACTGTGCACAGTGTCTACTGTGATGTGTGATGATTGTTGAACTGCTGTTAGTTCTTATTTGTTAAAATTTGTGTACTTGGTTAAGTTGTTTTGCCTTGCTCTACTGTCTACTACTCTTTAAGGTCTTGTTTTTCTGCTTTTTTGCCTGTTTAACTGACTATATGTTCTCTCTTTGTAATTTCAGAATCAGCCACAACCACAAGTCAGCAGTCAGCTTCAGCCATCAGCAAGCAGGTAAGAGGCCAAATCACCATGATACTGATTCATTATGGGCATGATTACATATATTTACATCATATATATATAGTATATACATGGTCGATCAGGTCATCCAGGCACAAGGACAACTAAATGTCCGACTAGCCGACTAGACCGATCAGGACCGACTAATCGACCCTGATCGACGACTAATCGACCCTGATCGACTAATCGGTGGTCATACGACTAGCCTCGATAATACGATATGAAAACATTGCTGCCTCGTCAAAGCCAGTTTGGAAAAGGAGCTTTATCTGCAATAAGTGGTCAGACATATATATGACTTGCTGATGACATCGGAATTATGACTCTCCAGGGAATGGCATAAGCCTTACTTGTTTAAATATTGTAGACTTCCCTGATTCTCCAGCACCTTTCAAAGAAGCGATTGAAAAAGAGGACCAATGTTAGGAAGACAGGCAAAGTAATTTAGCGATGGACAACACATTATCAAGTTCACGATAGTTCTTTTGGCTGATCCAGCAAACTATCAAGACAAAAGTCTACAAAACAGGTATACTTCACATGACAAAATACCTCTAGTTCAAGTAAGTTGGCATTACCAAGAAGTAAGAGCTTGTGGATGTGTTGCTCGGCCTTTGTTTCTTGCAAAATCCTCCGGTCGATATCTGCAGACTGCACCCACTCTACTAGTGTCAGAAGGTATCGAGTGTTGCTTCTTACCAACAAAAAAATGAAACCTACTGACAGCATTAGCCTGGTCTAAGCGACAAGTTACCTTTGCATTTTCAGCTGCTTCAGTCTCGTCGAAGGAATGGGATCTGCTACAGGATGAACCCATGCTTTCAATCACACAGGTAAGCACAGACATTATTCTAGAAGCGCGCTCTCATGCCTGACTGAGGGGCGGACACAAGGACATGGGCGTACACATGTACACCCAATAATGTTTGCAAAAACACGAAGTTAGTAGGCATGATACATATATACGCTTGCAATTAGATCAGATCCGAATACAAATACCCAGAATAGCTTAGGTTAGGGTTCGGGTGCTCGGTCTCGCACAGAAGGAAGCGAAGAGGAGGGGTGCGCGTACCTGGTGGGTGCTCATCGCCGGCGAAGGGCCTGGCGAAGACCTGGCGAAGGGCCTGACGATGCTACACCTGGGTACCTGGCGTAGGGCGGCGGCGGTCGCCCAGTTGCGCCACTCAGAGGGGGGAGAGAGAGTGAGCGAGCGAGCGCACGCGGGTGAACGACTGAACGGGAGAAGAAAGGCAAGCGGTGAACTGGAGTTCCGTGCTGTATGGTCGCCACCTGCTGCCAGTGAACGGGAGAACGAAAGGCACAAGAGAGTCACGACAGTCCACGAGGGTCAAATTAGTTTGCCTAGAAAGTGAAAGGAAACTTTGCTTACATATAAAACATAAAACAACTAGCATAGCAACTAAATAACATGTACTCTTACGGTTTCAAATTATAAGATATTTTGGTTTTTCTAAATATATAGATTTTGCTATATACTTAGATACTCCTATAAAAGAATACAATTCTCGTTTCTCGAGAAGTTAAAAGAGTTTGAACTTTGGCTAAACCCGCCATCGAGAAAAGAAACTGATTATAAAAAGGTACTCACATTTACGATATAAAATAAGTACCATTAGATTCATAATAGAATATATTTTAATAATAAATTTATTTATAGACATAAATGTTAATACTATTTACTATAAATTTAGTCAAACTTGGACTAGATTGACCAGCACGGATCTCATAGTTGCATTTTTTGGACGACTATGTTTAAATATATAGCTAAAGTAATGTATTTAGAAAAATCAAACCGTCTTATAATTTGGAATAGAAAGAGTATTGTTCTAGCTTCTTGCTAGATAAAGCTAAGTAACAAGGGATCCAAACACCACATATGTATGGTTGGGGGTCACGAAAGTTCCCAATACCATAAATTGTAGTGACATAGAATGGAATTATCCTTATCATAGAATATTCCCTTAATGTGCGGGACGACTCGATTATCGAAAGTCAAGGGGGCGAAGATGGATCAATGTGAGCACACTAGCGTGCAGGGGAAGGATAGAAAAGGGGGAGGGTCGGCGAGGCCGGTCAAGCTTGACGACGAGGGGCAGGCGGCGTTCAATGGGGCACAGGTGGATCTCTAGCTTGCGGTATGCGGGGGCGAGGCGACCTCCGGCGTGCAGGAGCTAAGGGCAATGGCTGGTGTGGACTACAGGGTTGTTGTTGGAAAAATGGAGGAGAAAGACATGTTAGAAGAAGAAAGAAAGAAAAAAAATAAAATGGCGAATGAGAACCACTTGTTAGGTGCTTCATCTCACTTTCTAGCAACCCTCAACCAAACATAGAATGTGAACAATTCTATCATGCCAACCAAACGCAGAAGTGCAGAATATGGATAGGTCACGGCTCCATCTCTCAAAGCTAAGATGAAACCATGACATCCCACTATATCCCAAACCGAACAGATGTTAAGTTCAGAAACAGGCACCTCATACTTAAGTTAGAGTGGCTTTAGTCACTGGCTTACGGTTAACCCACCTACCACTGACTTAAGTTCAGTAAGCGGCACCTCATACTATCATACAGTGGGTCTCAATCTCGTGTTTAAGACATTTTTTTACATCTTATTTTGTTTTTACCTATGTAATCACGCTCAAATTTACTTCCTCATCTAAATGGAGAGCGTGCTGGACTAACTTGTCTGGCAAAATATTCAGTGCAAACCACATCTTCAGTGCAATTTATGAAAACCCCCGTTAAAACCATACTTAGGAGTTTTCAAAAAAATTGAAGCTATGCACACCAATAGTTCATCTATAAATGTGCACTGTTACAAAATTTGAGATTCAAACTCGTTTTATAAAAAAATATTTTCATATGAATTTTTACAAAACAAGTTTGAATCTCAAATTTTGTGCACATCTATAGATGAACTATTTGTGTGCATGGTTTCAAATTTTTTGAAAACTTTTAAGTATGGTTTTGTAAAGGATTTTCACGATTGCAGTGAAGATGCGATTCGCAATGAATATTTTGCCTGTCTTGTTTCGAGAGACAAAAATAAACCAACGAGCGATGCCTCGCTATCGACGAGCGTGTATGCCGTATGCGCCACCACATGCGAAGCCGTTAGGTTCATCTACTGTGAGACTGTGAAGATGTCGAGTCGTTTGGATCCTGGACTAGAAGCCTTGCCAAAACGAGGCCTTACGGAGATCAAAAAAAACGAGGCCTTATACACTTCACAAGACTGAACAACCACCTTTTGTTCTCGAAGCGTCTCCATGGAATTGTTAGACATAATCTGCTGATCCATTTTGCTTCTCCTCTAGAGCAGTTAGGGGCAGGTGGAAGGTCAGCTTCTGCTATCCATGACCTGATCACTGCAGCAAGTATGACAATAGGCCATCTCTAGTACTGTAGTTGGTAGTTGTTGCATCATCCATAGTTGGTAGAAGATGATGTATACTTTTTACTAGAGTAGGTAGTATTGTACCATAGTAGGTACATGTAGGTTGTATATAAACCAATGCAATGCAATGAAATGGGCAGCTCTTGCCACCATCACTTGAGTCATACAGGTTTCAGGAACTGAAACCGTGTAGTGTGTGTGTGCTGAATAAGAGCTTCTTCTTCCTCAGTGTAGGGAGGAGTAGAGGGAAGGTGTGCAGGTGCTGCTCACCTGGGCATTAGGATTGCTGCCATCAGCTGGTATCGGAGCCGTACAAGTCGTTGGGCGTAGTCGCCGGCAATGGACACGGCTGCAGCGGGCGCAGGGGGTGGTGCAGAGGCGGCTGCGGCGGCGGCTGTAGCAGCGGCCATGGAGAGGCAGCTGGCCTCGGCATCCCAGCCCGCAGTAGAGGTGCGCACGGTGAGGGAGGTCGGCGGGTCCAATACCTGGCCGATGCTCACCCGCACCAACTACGGCGAGTGGGCTGTCCACATGAAGTGGAAACTGCGCGCCCGGCGGTGGTGGGCGGCGGTGGAGACCGGCAATGCCGGTGAGGATGCATAGGTGGGTGTCATGGAGGCACTCATGGCATCCACACTGTCCGAGTTCCATGAGGCCATCGGGTCGAAAAACACGGCGAAGGAGGCGTGGGACATGCTTGCGTCCTTCCGCCTCGGCTCGGACCGAGCCAAGAAGGCGAAGGCGCAACAGCTGCACCGCGAGTTCGACGACCTTCGATTCAAGCCCGGGGAGGCCGTGGAGGATTTCGCACTTCGGTTGCAGTCGATCGCGAGCCAGTTGGCCACCTACGGCAAGCCGGTCGACGACGAGGATGTCGTGGCCAAGCTGCTGCGCGTCGTGCCGGCTAAGTACGCGCAGCTTGCCTTGTCCATCGAGACGATGCTAGACCTATCCACGCTATCGCTCAAGGACGTCACCGGGCGGCTCCGCGCGATGGAGGATCGCGCGCCACCGGAGAAGGAGAAGCCCAAGCTGCTGTTGACGGAGGAGGAGTGGTCGGCGCGGATGAAGGAGAAACGCAAGACCGGGAAAGGCTCCAGTCGCGGTGGTGGTGACCGTGGCAGCGGCAACAAGCAGCGTGGCAAGGCTCCGGCAGAGAAGAAGAGGGGGAAGAAGAAGTTCCCTGACCCCAATGCTTGCCGCAAGTGCGGCGAGGTGGGGCACTGGGCACGGAAGTGCCCAAACAAGAAGCCGGAGAGGAAGGAGGAGTCGCACCTTGCTCGGGACGATAGCGACGGCGAGCACGCGCTCCTGATGGGGGTGTTCTGCGTGGAGAGCGGCGGAGCAAAGGCGGTGGAGCTGGAGCAGAGGTCTGCACCGCCGGTTGTTCACCTTGATGAGCCGCGGGCGCAGGTCCTCTTGGGAGCTGCCGGAGACGAGTCAGAGCCGAGGTGGTACCTCGACTCCGGGGCAAGCAACCACATGACAGGCTGCCACGATGTCTTCTTCGAGCTGGACGAGAAGCATACCGGGAGCGTCAGGTTCGGCGATGGCTCCCGGGTGCAGATCTGAGGGCACGGCACCGTGCTCTTCCGGTGCAAGAATGGTGAGCATCGCACGCTCACGGACGTCTACTACATCCCGGAGCTCCGATCAAGCATCGTCAGCCTAGGACAGCTTGATGAGCACGGTGCGGAGGTGTTGATCCGCAATGGGGTGCTGCGCATCAGGGACCAGGATGGCCGACTCTTAGCTAAGGTATCGAGGTCCCGTAACCGCCTCTACCTGCTGGATTTGAAGGTAGAACAGCCGGTGTGCCTCGCGGCGTCGTGCTCGGAGGAATCGTGGTTGTGGCATGGTCGATTCGGCCACCTGAGCTTCGACGCGCTCGGGCGGCTGGGGAAGATGGTGACCGGGCTGTCGCAGATCAAGCACGTCGGCAAGCTTTGCGACAGCTGCCTGGCGGGGAAGCAGAGGCGGCTGTCGTTCCCCAAGGCGATAAGGTATCGCGCGGCTAATCCGCTCGAGCTGGTCCATGGGGACCTTTGCGGGCCAATCACGCCGGCGATGCACGGAGGTCGGAGGTATTTCCTCCTACTCATGGACGACTGCAGTCGCTACATGTGGCTGCAGCTCCTGACGAGCAAGAGCGATGCGGCTGACGCCATCAAGGGCTTCAAGGCGCGCGCGGAGGTGGAGTCTGGGAAGAAGTTGCGGGTGCTTCGAACGGATCGCGGCGGCGAATTCACGGCGGTGGAGTTCGCCACCTACTGTGCGGATGAGGGGGTCGGCCGCCACCACACGGCGCCCTACTCACCACAGCAAAACAGAGTGGTGGAACGCCGAAACCAAACCATCATCGGGATGGCCAGGTCGATGATGAAGGCTAAAGGGATGCCGATCGTGTTCTGGGGTGAGGCGGTCACGACGGCCGTCTTCATCCTCAACCGATCGCCGACGAAGGCGCTGAAGGGAATGACGCCGTACGAGGCGTGACACGGGCGCAAGCCCAACGTCTCGTACCTGCGCACTTTCGGCTGCATCGGGCACGTGAAGGCCACCAAGCCAGGCCTCGGCAAGTTGGAGGACAGAAGCACGCGCATGGTGTTCCTCGGCTATGAGGACGGATCGAAGGCATATCGCCTGTACGATCCGGTCGGCGGCAAGGTGGTGGTGTCCCGGGACGTGGTCTTCAATGAGGCTGCGGCATGGAGCTGGGACGGGCCAGAAGCAGAGGAAGGCCAAGGCGGCGGCGGACTCTGCAACACGTTTGTTGTGGAGCAATTGGTGATCCGCGGCCATGGTGAGGCAGTGGAGCCGCCGGTGGCTGGTGAAGCGCAGGGGCCAGAGCCTACGGTGGCAGAAGCAGAGCAGCCGGTGGCTGCAGAGGTGGAGCCGCTCAGCCCAGGCGGGGCGGGCCATTTGAGCTCACCTGGGCCAATTGGGGAGCAATCTCCTGCTTCGCTCGAACTAGGAACGCCGGCGGCAGGGGCCACAATTGAGTACGCATCCCCACCATCTGATGTCTCAGATTTCGTGGATGCTTTCCATGAAGGAGAGGATGTCAGATTCCGGCGGGTGGACAATGTGGTCGACGAGGCGACGGTGCTAGGGCTGGCGGCGCGGATGCTCGACGAGGCCGACCAGACACTGCTTCTCATGAGCGCAGAAGAGCCAGCCACGTTTGCCGTCGCGGAGCGCGATGCGACGTGGCGGAAGGCAATGCTTGAAGAGTTGAAGGCAATCGAGGACAACCACACCTAGGAGCTGGTCGATCCGCCGGCGACATGCCGACCGATCGGGCTCAAATGGGTGTTCAAGGTGAAGCGGGACGAGCGTGGCGCCGTTGTGAAGCACAAGGCGCGGCTCGTCGCCCGCGGCTTCGTCTAGCGAGAAGGAGTAGACTTCGAGGAGGTGTTCGCGCCGGTCGCTTGCATGGAGTCGGTCAGGCTTTTGCTCGCGCTTGCGGCGGCCAAGGATTGCCCAGTCCACCATCTCGACGTCAAGTCGGCATTCCTCAATGGGGACCTGGCCGAGACCGTCTTCGTCAAGCAGCCGCCGGGTTTCGTCGTCAAGGGAGCGGAGCGGAAGGTCTTGCGGCTGCGCAAGGCGCTCTACGACCTGCGACAAGCCCCGTGGCCCTGGAACTCCAAGCTCGACGCCACCATGGCAGAGCTTGGATTCATTCGGTGTGCCACAGAGCACGCCTTGTACACCCGCCGACGGGGGAAGGAGCACCTCATCGTCGGAGTGTACGTCGACGATCTCATTGTCACCGGAGCTCGAGCAGAAGACATTGGACGCTTCAAGGAAGAAATGGCGGCACGTTTCCGGATGAGCGACCTCGGCGCTCTGTCCTACTACCTCGGCATCGAGGTGAGGCAGGGGAAGGACGTCCTCAGGCTGGGGCAGCGTGCCTACGCGCTGAAGTTGCTTGAGCGAGCGGGCATGGCGGGCTGCAAGGCGGTAGCCACGCCAATGGAGGAACGCATCAAGCTCTCAAAACAGAGCACCGCTGCGAAGGTGGACGCCACTCTCTACCGGAGCGTCGTCGGCGGGCTGCGCTGGCTCACGCACACGCGGCCTGACATCGCGTTCGCGGTGGGCTACGTGAGCCGGTTCATGGAGGATCCAAGGGAGGACCATTGGGCGGCGGTCAAGCGGCTGCTCCGCTATGTCCAAGGCACGGCGGAGCTGGGCATCGTCTTCCCCAAGCGCGGGGCATCCAGCTCTCGGTGTTCAGCGAGGCACCGCCCAAGGCCTCGGAAGATGCAGCGCTGACGGTCTTCAGCGATGCGGACATGGCCGGCGACGTTGATGGGAGGCGGAGTACTTCGGGTATCCTCGTCTTCCTCGGATCGTCGCCGATTGCCTGGCAATCCTTGAAGCAAAAGATAGTGGCGCTGTCGACATGTGAGGCGGAGTATGTTGCAGCAGCCACGGCGGCATGCCAGGTGGTCTGGCTGCGGCGGCTGCTGGCAGAGCTCACCGGAGCTCAGGTCCATCCGCCGGCACTCAAGGTGGACAACCAGCCAGCAATTGCACTGGCAAAGAATCCAGTTCTCCACGACAGAAGCAAACACATAGATGTGAAGTTTCACTTTCTTCGTGATTGCGTCGATGGAGGGCAGCTCGTCATCGAGTTCGTCGACACCAGACGGCAGCTCGTTGATATCCTCACCAAGTCACTTGGCCGGTTGCGGTTCCAGAAGCTGAGGAGGAGGATTGGTATGGTTGAAGTCAAGTAGGGACAGCAGGATTAGGGGAAGATTGTTAGACATAATCTGCTGATCCATTTTGCTTCTCCTCTAGAGCAGTTAGGGGCAGGTGGAAGGTCAGCTTCTGCTGTCCATGACCTGACCACTGCAGCAAGTATGGCAATAGGCCATCTCTAGTACTGTAGTTGGTAGTTGTTGCATCATCCATAGTTGGTAGAAGATGATGTATACTTTGTACTAGAGTAGGTAGTATTGTACCATAGTAGGTACATGTAGGTTGTATATAAACCAATGCAATGCAATGAAATGGGCAGCTCTTGCCACCATCACTTGAGTCATACAGGTTTCAGGAACTGAAACCGTGTAGTGTGTGTGCTGAAGAAGAGCTCGGCTCTTCTTCTTCCTCAGTGTAGGGAGGAGTAGAGGGAAGGTGTGCAGGTGCTGCTCACCTGGGCATTAGGATTGCTGCCATCAGGAATTTCTGCGACTCCTGGGGTCAGATTCTCAACATGCTCCATGCTGAAATGTTGATGCTAGCAATTCGGCCCAAGAGCACAGACTGAACCGACTCGACTCGACTCGACCGTTTGAACAGCTACCGAGCATGCTGAGTCGAAGAAGGCTTTTGTGATGCAAGTAAGAAATCCAAGACGACCTTGTTGAACCGATCTGGGTCCTCCATCTGAGGCACGTGGCCTGTTTTCTCGACGATTTCCAATTTAACATTCTCTCCTAAACACCTGCGATATGTGCCATGCAAAAAAAAAGTATTAGTAGTCTGCAATTACAGAATACTGCCGTAGATTGACAGCATCTTTGCACTATGCAGTTGCGAGTTGTGACAGCCATTGGTTCGATCGTTCCATAAGGAACGGCTATTCATGTCCCTCTCTCCAATTGCATCAAAGTGACAACTATGAGGTTACCTCTTGACGGCAAATGCCTTTTCCAAGGGAAATATCTGATCGTGGTCTCCCCAGATGAGCAAAACGTCCTGCCATTGACGACATCAATTCAATATTTCAATTACAGAGTAGACAGTAGAGACTGAAATTCAACACGGTGCAGACAGTCAGACACAATTGTTTAGAAGCAAATCTTTGTGTAAACTAGCTCGATGTTTTCTGTTCATGGAAAGGGTGCATAGTGCACCTGCTTTTTGTATTTGTATCCATGCAAAGAGGCTGCAACAGATACCTGAGGCAAGGGTGTCAGTTGGAACTCGTCAGTGCCGACAGTGATCGCCTTCATCAGTTCAATCTTCTCCTCCCGTTTATCCGTGAAAAGTTGCTGTAAAATCGTTGAATCGACACGATCACTACCTACCCTTTCATCTTGAATTGTTCAAACTAAACAAAAGAACTGAAGAATTCACAGAGCGACCTCAAGTAGGAACCCGCTTGCTGTCTGTTACCTGCACGGCCTGTCCGATCACGAAGTCCGGCAGCAAGGTGATGGCCTGCCTCCGGTAGAAGGACAGCTCCATGAGCCGCCGCGCGCCGCGGGGGTCCAGCGGCATGAGCAGGTCGGCGGTGCGCGCGAACCCGGGGCCGGCGCGCTGGAGGAGCGCCCTGTCGTCGTCGGCCGTCTTGAGCAGGTCGGAGTTGGATATGACCACGGGGCCGACCCTGCCGGGCCCCGCCGCGCGCGCCAGGGCGTAGGCCACGAACCCGCCGTAGCTGGTGCCGGCGACGGCCACGCGGGCGCCTGCCGCGAGGCCCGGGAGCGCGTCCAGCAGCGTGGCGAGCGCGGCGGCCTGCGCGGACTCGGACGGCGCCGGGGAGCCGCCGCACGAGGAGGAGGCGCCGAAGCAGAGGAGGTCCGGGACGACGACGTGGAAGTGGCGGGACAACGGGCCCACCTGCCGGCGCCACTGCCAGGTGGCCATGGGCCCGAAGCCGTGGATGAGCAGCAGCGGAGGGAGCCGTGGCTCCCCCGGCGGCGCCCAGTAGTGGATGTGGATGGCGCGCTGCCCCGATGCGCCGCCGCCTCCCGTATCGGACGAGGTGGCGGCGGGGAGGGAGATGGTGTGAGGTTGGAGGCCGGCGCCGAGGAACGCGCGGCGCGCGATGAAGTCCATCAGCTGGAGGACGCCGAAGCCCATGGCAACGCGCGCGAGAGAGAGGTGGCTCAGAGACGATTGCAGTGGAGGCGAAGAGGATGAAAAGCGGTGGGTTGGAACAAGTGCATTGACGTCAAAGGAAGAAATATTTGTCCGCATGCATGTGCTATATAGAAGTGATATTGAAATCTGTACCATTGAAATATACTGGCGTATCTGAACATTATAAACGGGAGTTGCTATATAGAAGTGATATTCAAATCTGTACCATTGAATGGACTGAATTGTCCAACGATCTTATTACAAACAATCGAATCGGCTACCATTAACCAATCACCAATGCACCTTACTGCGAGCTAGGATTAACCGATGGATCAGGCTTGTGAGAAGCCAGCAGAAAGTCCAGCATGATCTTGTTGAAGCGAGCCGGATCCTCCAGCTGAGGAGCGTGGCCTGTCTTCTTTATGACCTCCAGTCTAGCGCTCCCGTTCAGAGCCCTGATGACACAGCACAATGTTACAAGCCAGTCAGTGTTCCCGAGGGCATGTTTAGTTTAGGGCCGTAAAGTTTTCAGGGTACTGTGGCATATGTATAAATATAACAATTAGTGTTCAATTATGAACTAATTAAGCTTAAAAGATTCGTCTCGTAAAATACATATAAATTGTGCAATTAGTTATTTTTTATCTATATATTAATGTTCCATGCATGTATCCAAATATTCGATGGGGTGAGGTATAAAGTTTTTGATGCCAAATAAACACCCCTGGCACGGGCTGACGACCAGCCATCTGTTTGAGGGGGGGGAAATGGGCTTTGCAGAGTGCATGCCAAAGTGTGCGTGTGAAGAAACCCTCTACCTCTGAACTGCAAATGCCTTCTCCACCGGGAACAGCTGGTCGTGGTCTCCCCATACAATCAGCACTTCCTACACAACGCACGCACGACCATGGCTAAAGTTTAGTCACAGGCTCACAGACACAAGCTCGCCAGAGAGCGTCATCTGATAGAGCGAGACAACCTATGTTTTAATGTAACAGTACCTGAGATATTGGTGTCACTTGGAATTTATCAGTGCCGACCGTAATCCCCTTCAGGATATGAACAAGCCGCTCCCTGTTCTCCATGAAAAGTTTCTGACAGATGACATGTAAAAAAAAGTTCAGGGTGTGTTTAGTTGGTGCTGTAAAATTTTTAGAAGCACAGTAACTATTTCGTTTGTATTTGGCAATTAGTGTTCAATCATAAATTAATTAGGTTCGAAAGATTCGTCTCGTGATTTACAACTAAACTGTGTAATTAGTTATTTTTTTACCTATATTTAATGTTCCATACATGCGTTTAAAGATTCGATGTCACAAGAATTCTTGTAAAATTTTTGGAAGTTTAAAGCATCTAAACACACCCTCAGTACTAGGAGTACTTTGCTGCTGCTGAACTGGTTAGACCAGTGGACACGCGACATCAATGCCCACTCATCACAGGCCGTGTTTAGTTGCACTGGGTTGGCGGCGGCTGAATTCCGGTTCAGCACTGCAGCGCACTGTAGTATTTTGTTCTTATTTGGTAAAAAATGTCTAAACATTGACTAATTAGGTTCAAAATGTTCGTCTCACAAAGTACAACAAAACTATGCAATTAGTTTTTGATTTCATCTACATTTAGTACTCCATGCATGTGCCGACATTTTAATATGATGGAGAATCTTCTTTTTGCATAGTGGAATTTGGAGAAATATTTTGGATCTAAACAGACCCACACAAGAAAACAGACAGACTCCAACCGTATCAGCGTCTTGTTTAGTTTGCCTCAAAGTTCCAAGTTTTTTCACTCTCTCTCCATCACATCAATTTTTAACTGTTTGCATGGAGTATTAAATGTAGGTAAAAAAATAACTAATTACACAGTTTAGTTGGAAATCACGAGATGAATCTTTTGAGCCTAGTTGGTCCATGATTAGACAATATTTGCCAAATAAGACGAAAGTGATACTATTCATCGGGTCGAAATTTTCTTCAATCTAAACAAGGGCCAGGAAGGGACGATTCACGATTCCGGTCGAGTCAAGGCTCTGTTTGCAAAAAAATTTACAAATTTTTTTAATATTTCCCGTCACATCAAATCTTTGAACAAAGCATTAAATATAGATAAAAAATAAAACTAATTACGTAGTTTAGACGAAATGGACCATATGAATCTTTTAAGTCTAATTAGACCACGATTAGACATTAATTGTCAAATAACAACGAAATTTGCTACACCGTCATTTAAAAAAAAATTGCAATTAAACCGGCCCCAAGCTATAATGGTTGGGCATTATTGCCGACCGACGAGTTACACTGTCGAAAAGTACGTACTAGTCCAGTACTCCTCAGTACTACCTGCCTCCGTACCGTGTGTTGCTTGCCGTGAAAAGTAATTCACGTTTTGCCGTGTTTAGTTCCCGACTTGGGAACGTCGAATCGGCACTGCGCGCTACAGTGTTCCGGTCGGAACACTGTAACGTGTTTTGTTTTTTAGTGTAAAAAATTGTCCAAAAAATGATTAATTAGATTCAAAATGTTTGTCTCGCAAAGTACAATAAAATTGTGCTATTAGTTTTTGATTTCATCTACATTTAGTACTTCATGCATTTGCCGACATTTTGATGTGATGGGGAATCTCCTTTTTGCATAGTGAAATTTAGGGAGTGGAATTGGGAACTAAACAAGGGCTTTGACTAAGATCCTGTTCTCATCTAAAATTTTTTTATCCTGTCATATCCAATATTTAGACACATGTTGGAGCATTTAATGTAGATAAAAAACTAATTGCACAGTTGGTATAGAAACCGCAAGACGGATTTTTTAAGTTTAATTAGTCTATGATTGGCCATAATTGCTACAGTAACACATGTGCTAATGATGGATTAATTAGACTTAATTAATTTGTCTCGCGATTTTCAGGCGAGTTATGTAATTAGTTTTTTTTATTAGTATCCAAACACCCCTTCCAACATCCCATGAAACATTTGATGTGACACACAAAAACTTTTCACCCACGAACTAAATAAAACCTAATTTTTAATGAATAATATTCCCAGTTATGTCATTAAGGCCTCGTTTAGTTTTAGGGTGTAAAATTTTAGGACGTCACATCGAGTGTCACATGCAGTAGTACTACCTACCTCCGTCTAAAAAAGAATGCAACTATAGGTTGCGTGCCACGAAAAGTGATTCACGTTTGAATATTCATAATTATGTCAGGCCTCGTTTGGTTTCAGGATGTACTCCCTCCGTCCTATTGAAAGTGTCGTTGGAAAAGCGTGTCTCCCTCACAAACACGTTTTCCGAGCGACACTTTCAATGTGACGGATGGAGTAAAGTTTTAGGGTGTCACATCGGGTGTCGCATGTGGTGTTCGGATACTAATAAAAAAATTACAGAATCCGTCAGTAAACCACGAGATGAATTTATTAAGCCTAATTAATTCGTCATTAGCAAATGTGTTACTGTAGCACTTTATTGTCAAATCATGGACTAATTAGACTTAAAAATTTGTCTCGCAAAGTAGTCGCAATATATGTAATTAGTTATTTTTTAGTCTATATTTCATACTCCATGCATGTGTCAAACATTTGATGGGACAAGGTGTAAATTTTTGGGAGGAACTAAACAAGGCCTAAATTACTTTATTACAAAAATACATTTCATAATGAACTTGATAGTATTTATTTGGTATTATAAAAATGGATACTTTTTTATCTGTAATTGATCAAATTTGAGGTACTAAAACGTGATACTGTGCTAGAATTGTATTTTTTTTTGGGACGGAGGTAGTAAAAAAATAATTACTCGTCTGGTTTCTATAGGAGTCTTTCAAAAAATAACCAAATACATCAATATTTATAATACATAACCAGTATTAATTATTAAATACATTTTATAATAAACTTATTTAGATATATATATATATATTGATACTATTATATATATATATATATATATATGTATTCTTGTTAATTAAATTTTTAAAAAATTGACTCCCGAAGAGAAGCGCGAGGTCCACTTACTTTAGAACTGAGGAAGTAAAATGCAAGATTTACATGTTATGCTACTAGCCACTAGTAGCAATGTTGCTGGGTTTCCCGTCAATCTGAATCTACCGAAAGGAAGTTGCTGCGGTTGCAAAGTTTCCAAACGAGTTGTTTGTTTGTTACTACCGCAGAATGCGGTGTTGCGTCGCACCCGATTTGTCCGGAACTTCTAAACGTGGGCACTGGATTAATGGCGGGTTAGGCCAGGTTAAATTCTTAAAAATTTTCAAGATTTTTCGTCACATGGAATGTCTAAACACGTGCACGGAGCATTAAATATAGATGAAAAAATTTAATTATACAGTTTAGTAGAAAAACCACGAGACAAATCTTTTGAGCCTAGTTAGTTTATGATTGGACTGTTAGATTGATCTCTCCTCTAATGAGCCCAACGGCTCATTAGGCCTTTGATCCGCGTCCTGATCGGGGGCGCCCAGCCTAATAATGGCTGGTGGGCCCCCGTCGCGCAGCGCTATATAAAGGAGGTGGGGAGCCGGGGCTCGAGTCACGAGGTTCACCTGAGCCGCCTTTCCCCACCTACAACCCTAACCGATCTCGAGGGTCGCGCTGTGAGCGACGGGAAGCTCTGCCGCCGTCACTGCACCGCGCTCTCCTTCTCTGACCGTCGCTGCCCGTGCGCAACCACATCAACGTTCGTGATGGCGTCCGGATCGAACTCCACTCTTCCTACAGATGGTTTGCCTCCCCTTTCTCTCTCTCTTCCTCTCGGATCCGGTAGATCCATCACTAGGATCTTGATGTTTATAACCGAAATGAATAGCTCTACCCCGCTGATCTACTGTTATACGGTCCTAGAGGCTTAACAATGGTATCGGAGCCTACTAGTACGTAGATCTGGATCGGGACAAGAAAATAGATCAACCGAATCGATCAAATCGGATTGACAGACAACATGGAACCCTAACCCTAAGATAGAAGGGGTCGGCGCGCGGGGAGAATCGAACCCTAGCAATGAAAAGGGCGAGGGAATGGAGTGACCTACCCGGGATCTCCACCTCACCGCTGCCATGTCCACTATTGCACGGCCGCTCGTCGACGAGCGGGTCGGACACCGCGCGAACACCGGTATAGAGCACCACCGCGCGGCCACTCGACGGCGGCATGCTCAACCACTGGCGAGCATGCGCACCGGCGAGGGGGCACGCGGTGGCGCCGTCTCTTTCCTCCGGGACCGCCATGAATTAGGGCTGCTCCTTTCGGCTGCGGCGCTGGCGGGGAAAGAAAGGGGAGGAGGAGATGGAGAGAGTGAGGTTAGGGTTTGACAGCAGACGGCCGCGTCGGGGTTTTGTTCACGCGATCTCACCGGTCGGCCGTCGGATCCCTCTGGACGGCCACGATTGCGTCGGGTTGATTGGGCCACCTTGTGGCCCAGGCGGGGCGGCGCTTTCCCGGCCCAGGCCCAGGTTGCGGCCTGGGCGCGGGAAGCGGCTCGCGAGCGGCGCTGCCGTGGGCCTAATGGGCCGCAGCTGATGGCGTGCGCGGGTGGGCCGATTCATTCCGCTGAGCCAGAAGCAAAGAAAAGATATTCCTATTTTCTAATTTTCCAGAAACGATTATTACATGTTTCATTGTTTCGATTTGAATATTTTTTAAATTCTGTGCAATTTTATCCAACGATAATTTTGTTCAGTGAAGTATTACACAGTGTTTCTGAAAAATAGAATTATAGGAATTTTTTTTTACAATTGTTTTCCGCTGCGTACTTAAAGATGTTATTTTATTATTAAATTCGAACCAACGGGAGAATTTAATTTTAAAAAATAGATAAATTTTGAACTCATTATAATATTGTTATTATTCTGACCAACGTTGATTAATAGCAGTATTATGATATTATTATGATTTTATCATGCATTAGTTTTATTTCTGCCCAACGGTGATCTAGAATTAGTGTAAAAAGGATGATTTTGTATGTTTTAATTTTGACCAACGTTGGAATTAAAGCATGCAATTATTCATGTTATAATTATGTTCTCATTTTATATGACTTATATTTTCAGGAGGTTACTCTTTGATGGGGTTTATCAAAGATATCCCACCCCTCAAAGGTGACAACTACAATAAATGGAAAAAGAAAATTGACCTTGCCTTTGTTTTGGCTGAAGTAGACTGGGTGGTCACCACACCATGCCCCATTGAACCTGAGGCACCGGTGAGGGAGGCTAATGAGTCTGATGCTGAATGGCAGAAAAAAGAGAGGGACCATGCCCCCGTACAGATGGCATATGACCTACAAAAGCAAAAGTGGGTCAATGCCAATAAAAAGTGTGTTGCTGTCATAAAGAACACAATTGAGCCTACCATAATGGGCTCAATCCAAGAGTGTGACACTGTCACAGAGTACTTGGAAAGGATAAAGAGTCAGCTCTATGACTCTTCAAAGACATATGCTACTCAGCTGATAAAGCAGCTGGTGACAGAAAAATACACTGGAGGTGGTCATGGCAATGGCATAAGAGAGCACATATCAAAAATGAACTATTTGAACAACAAGCTAAAACCAATGGATCTGGCTTTTACGGAAGAGTTTCTTGTCCATTTGTTTTTTGCTTCTTTACCAAAAGAGTTTGACACATTTGTTGTCAACTACAACATTCAGCCCGAGAAATGGGATCTAGAACGTTGTATGACGATGTGTGCACAGGAGGAAGAGAGGATAAAAGCCGCCAATGGTGGTACTCTCAATTTTGTTAAAGACAACAAAAGAAAGAATTTCAATGCCAATGCCAACTCTCCCTCAAAGCCAAAGGGCAAAGCTCCCATGCAGCATCAGCCTCAGCAGAACAAATTCACAGTGAACAAAGATCAGTGTCTTCACTGCAAGAAGACGGGACATTACAAGAAAGATTGTCCCGAATTCCTAAAGATGATCATGGCAAAGCAAGGTGAGAACATGATTACGTTTATAAATGAATCTCTGTATGTACAGTATTCGAAATCTACTTGGTGGATTGACTCGGGAGCAACTGTTCATGTTGCAAATTCTTTATAGGGATTCCGTTCGACGAGAACTACGCAAAGAAGCGAAAGGCACGTTAAAGTCGCAAATGGAGTCCAAGCAGACGTCGAAGCTGTTGGCGATGTCTCCTTAGAGCTTGCTGATGGATTCATTCTTTTGTTAAAAGATGTTTTATTTGTTCCGTCATTACAAAGAAACTTGATTAGTGTGTCATGTTTGGACAACGATGGTTTTGATTGTCATTTTAGAGATGGCAAATGTGAAATATTATGTAATAATGAATGTGTTGGCCTTGCTTTTCAAAAGCAAGATCTTTATTTGTTATCACTTCGTGAAAATATGAATTCCGTATGTGATGCGAATGATAACGTATTCTCGTTTGTGAACGTGAATAGAAAACGAAAGAGAACTCAAGATGCGTCGTCGAAATTATGGCACTGTCGTTTAGGCCATATTTCGAGGGGGAGAATAGAGAGACTAGTTAAGAATGATATTCTTCCTCCATTAGAGTTCTCAGATTTTGAACAGTGCAGAGAATGCATTAAAGAAAAATACACAAAGCAAATTAAAAAGGATTCTAAACGAAGCACAGGAATTCTACAGATAATTCACACAGACATCTGTGGTCCTTTTCCTGTGAAAAGTGTGGATGGTTTTGATTCGTTCATAACATTCACAGATGACTACTCCCGTTATGGTTACATTTATCCAATTAAAAAAAGAAATGAAGCGTTGGATAAATTAAAAATATTTAAGGCTGAAGTTGAAAATCAGCATAATTTAAAGATTAAAGTGGTCAGGTCTGATCGTGGTGGGGAGTACTACGGTCGGCATACCCCATATGGTCAAGCTCATGGACCCTTTGCAAGGTTTCTACAGGAGAATGGCATAGTAGCCCAGTATTCTACACCGGGTGAACCTCAGCAGAACGGAGTAGCTGAAAGGCGAAACCGTACCTTAATGGATATGGTGCGTAGTATGATGAGTTACTCTGACTTGCCATTGAGTCTATGGATGGAGGCGTTAAAAACCGTCATTCATATTCTAAATAGAGTACCAAGCAAAGCGGTGCCCAAAACACCATATGAATTATGGACAGGAAGAGAACCCTCACTAAAACACTTACGTGTGTGGGGGAGTCCTGCTGAGGCAAAAGTGTTTAACCCAAATATTGGGAAGCTAGATCCCAAAACAGTTAGCTGCCATTTTATTGGCTATCCTGAAAAGTCAAAAGGTTTTCGTTTCTACTGTTCAGATAGATACACAAATTTTGTAGAAACGAGACACGCTGTTATCTTAGAGGATGAAATGATGAGGGGGAGCATGGTGGCTCGAGAAATTGTTCTTGAGGAGAAGCGGGTATGTGTGCCCACTCCGATGATTCAGGAACCATTCTTTGAACTACCTATTCTTGTTACACCAACAGTGCCAGATACTGTAGTGCCAACACCTGTTGTCAGTTCTCCTGTGATGACAGTAAATAATGATGAGGAACCTGTCCTTCAGGAACCTATACAAACTGATGCCATAGATGAGGGGGAGCAACAACAGCCCCAAACTGAAAATGTGCCAAATGTGGAGGCCCCGAGAAGGTCCCAAAGAGCTAGAAGATCAGCTGTACCTGATGATTATGAGGTGTATAACACTGAAGAATTTCAAATGGAGGGTGATCCCATTTTATTTGAAGAAGCCATGAGAAGCGATAATTCATCCAAGTGGCTTGAGGCCATGGAAGATGAAATAAAGTCAATGACTACCAACAAAGTTTGGGAATTAGAACCTATTCCTAAAAGAGTCAAGACAGTAGGCTATAAATGGGTCTATAAGATAAAAACGTGACTCCCAAGGGAATATTAAAAGGTTTAAAGCGCGACTTGTGGCAAAAGGTTTCACACAAAGAGAAGGGATTGATTACAATGAGACGTTTTCTCCAGTCTCATGTAAAGATTCCTTCAGAATTATAATGGCATTAGTGGCACACTACGATTTAGAGTTACATCAGATGGATGTAAAAACGGCATTCCTGAATGGGGATCTGGAGGAAAATGTTTACATGGCTCAACCAAAAGGTTTTGTCATGGAAGAAAAAGAACGAATGGGATGCCGCTTAAAGAAATCGATTTATGGGTTAAAGCAAGCTTCAAGACAGTGGTATTTGAAGTTTGACAGAACAATAAAGAATTTTGGGTTTAAAGAAAATATTGAGGATAATTGTGTTTATGCAAAGTTTAAAAATGAAAAGTATATCTTCCTAATCCTGTACGTAGATGATATCTTACTTGCTAGTAGTGATGTTCATCTACTACTGGAGACAAAGAAGTTTTTATCTTCAAAATTTGATATGAAAGATCTTGGTGAAGCATCTTTTATTTTGGGCATAGAGATTCACCGAGATAGAAGTAAAGGAGTATTAGGACTATCACAAAAGGCATACATAGAAAAGGTTTTAAAGAAATTCAGTATGCATAAATGTAGTGCATCACCTGCACCCATGGTCAAGGGCGACAGATATGGGGATTTTCAATGCCCAAGGAACCAATACGAGCTCGATCAAATGAAAGTGGTTCCATATGCTTTTGCTGTCGGAAGCCTACAATATGCTCAAGTGTGCACGCGCCCTGACTTAGCTTTTGTTACCGGGTTGCTTGGCAGATTTCAAAGTAATCCAGGAATTGAACACTGGAAACTGGTAAAGAAAGTCTTGCGATATTTGCAAGGTATGAAAGGCCTCATGTTGACGTATAGAAAATCAGATTATCTCCAGATAGTGGGGTATTCGGATTCTGATTATGCGGCAGATGATAGAAAATCCACGTCAGGATATGTGTTCACTCTCGCAGGAGGAGCAATTTCATGGAAAAGGTCAAAACAAACCGTCACTACATCGTCCACAATGTATGCCGAGTTTGTAGCGTGTTATGAGGCAACGGGGCAGGTGAACTGGCTAAAGAAGTTCATACCCCGTTTGAAGGTGGTCGACAACATGCATAAGCCACTAAAGTTATACTGCGATAATAATCCAGCAGTACAGTACGCTCACAACAATAGGTCAAGTGGTGCTGCCAAACACATTGACATAAAGTATTATGTTGTGAAGGATAAAGTCCGGGATCAAATTATAAATCTTGAGCATATAAGCACTGAAAAGATGCTCGCGGATCCGCTTACAAAAGGCTTACCACCCAACGTGTTCAGGGAACATGTAGCCGGCATGGGTTTAAGGGAAAGCCTATGACTCCTGGACTATAATAAAGGGCCCAAAAGTTAAAGTAACTGTTTCCGATCAGAGACGCGCATTGTAGCTGTCGAATCTATCGACGATTGACCGTGACGATGAAACATGCTCTATGCACTTATCTGTGATGGAACGAGTAAAGTTAAAAGCATTGAAGTCAAAGATGAAAGGTTAAAGTATAATTGAGATCAAGGGGGAGAATGTTAGATTGATCTCTCCTCTAATGAGCCCAACGGCTCATTAGGCCTTTGATTCGCGTCCTGATCGGGGGCGTCCAGCCCAATAATGGCTGGTGGGCCCCCATCGCGCAGCGCTATATAAAGGAGGTGGGGAGCCGGGGCTCGAGTCACGAGGTTCACCTGAGCCGCCTTTCCCCACCTACAACCCTAACCAATCTCGAGGGTCGCGCTGTGAGCGACGGGAAGCTCTGCCGCCGTCACTGCACCGCGCTCCCCTTCTCCGACCGTCGCTGCCCGTGCGCAGCCACCATCAACGTTCGTGATGGCGTCCGGATCGAACTCCACTCTTCCTACAGATGGTTTGCCTCCCCTTTCTCTCTCTCCCTCTCGGATCCGGTAGATCCATCGCTAGGATCTTGATGTTTATAACCGAAATGAATAGCTCTACCCCGCTGATCTACTGTTATACGGTCCTAGAGGCTTAACATGGACATTAATTAACAAATAAAAACGAAAATAGGTACATTGGAAAAAATCGCGGTATAAACGCATCCTTAGGTTTCTCGCTGGCCTGTCCATGTTACTTTGACTTTTGTTTTTGTAATGCTACCGAAAAGACGAGCAATTCTAGACTATAGGATCGAAAACTCAGAGTGACGTTGACTCCCGGTACCAAAGAAACGGTCAAGGAGGAAATATTCCGGTTAGCACATGCACTGCGCCGCACCTGGATGAAGTCACGGAGCAGGAAGTCCGGCGTCATCAGCCGCGGCGGCGGGCGGTAGGAGGCCAGCTCCAGGAGCTTCCGCAGCGCGGCGGGCTCGGCGGGGAGGAGGATCTCGTCCACGCCGCCCCACCCTTCGCCGGCGCGCTTGAGGAACGCCCTGTCGTCGGCGGCCGTCTTGAGCAGGTCGGAGCTCGCGATCACCACGGGGCCCACCCTCGCGGCCCCCGCGGCGCGCGCCAGCCAGTACGCCACGAACCCGCCGTAGCTGGTGCCGGCCACGGCCACGCGCCGGCCCTCCATCCCGGGCAGCGCGTCCAGCAGAGCCGCGAGGACCGCGGCCTGCGTCGCCTCCGTCGGCGGCGGCGCCGTCTCGAACGGGTACGAGCTGCCGCCGAAGCCCAGGAGGTCCGGGACGATGACGTGGAAGTGGCGCGAGAGCGGGCCCACCTGGCAGCGCCACTGCCAGTCGGCCCGGGGACCGAAGCCGTGGACCAGCAGGAGCGGCGGGAGCTGCGGCTTCCCCTGCGGAGCCCAGTACTGGACGGTGCAAGTCGCCCCGGCGCCGCCGTCGGGGTACGGGAGCGTGACGGCGTTCTGGCGGAGGCCGGCGCCGAGGCACTCGCGGCGGGCGAAGTAGTCGAGCACCGGCACAAGGCTCAGGCTGGCCCCCATGGCTCTGGCTCTGGTTGGTGGCTCTGAGCTACCTTCTGTTGGCAGCCAGAGTGTGCAGGTGCAAGTGTAAAGTTGCAAGAGAACGGGAGGCGATGGTTAGCTTAAAGAGAACAGGTTGGTGGCGGCGGAATGCCATTGCAGATTTGCAAGGGAAAGGTGGTTGAGTGGACCAAACATTTTTTGTCGAGCTTGGAAATGAAATCGTGAAGGATCGGGGGCTTTGATGGGGGACGGTGATGATGTTGACAGAGTTAAGGAGGACCGTCCGATGGTGGGTCCTATGCAGGCGATGGCTTACACGTGGCCATCACAGATACGTCAGAACACAGCATTTTACAGACGAGAGTGGCGGCCACGGGAAGATTTCTGTACTCCCCTTTGTTTAAACTTCTGTTCTTTGCTTTGTTGAAAGACATGCGTGTTCACCAAAAGAATGATGTTATGTAAAGGGAGGACAATAAGATACGGATACGGCAGCTACAATTGGACTGAGCATTAGGCTGCTACATGCTGCACAAGTGGGCTGTCAGCGACTAGTGCTCCATCAGCACATCACAAGAAGTCTGGAATGTGAATAGAACCTTGTGAAAAGGGCAGTCAGTTTAGTAATAAGTACGGAGTATACAAGTACGTCTTGGGGCTGAGCCAGAAGAAAGAACACAGACAGACTGTGCGCATCACGGGTCACGGCACCATACAGAGACAGCTCTCTGAATTTCAGCTCCACAAGTTCATTTTTTCAGACATTATTATTGTACATACAGTACTACATACAAACAAGTTCCGAGCGACGCTTCTGTAGCCCCAACGCTGCATGATTGTGGCTGGGCGGCTGCATGCAGATCATTGCCGCTCCGCTGCTTCAATTACAGTTGGCGTCGCTTCGTTGCAACTTGCAATGCAACCACGAGCAGGGCCTTTGTTTGTTTCTGGGCCTCAACAGGAAAAGGCCTCATCTTACTTCCGGCCAGCGCCCGGCCCAGTTCGCTCGTCCAGGAGGAACGACTTGATGAAGCGGTTGACGTGGTCGGCGCCCTCCAGCTGCAGCGCGTGCCCTGCGTCCCTTACGATCTCCAGCCTGGATCTTTCTCCCAGAAGCCTGCATCCACGCCAACGCATGGCAGTTCTCTCAACAATCTGGAGCAAAGTGCCGTAGTGGATCGGATTGAAGAGATGATCTTGGGTAGCGCTGTGCTGTGCGTCTTTCTTACTTACCTGTGCAGCCTGTGGCCAAGATCGACGGGGAACACCTGGTCCTTGTCTCCCCAGATGATCAGTGTTTCCTGGAGGAGCGGAAGCTGAAGATTGTCAGTATTTTTATTTCAGATTGAGTGTTTTGTGCGAGCTAATGTGGTAACTACTGCGATGTTGTAGTTACTAGTACTAGCTACCTGGGTAAGAACCGGGAGGGGGTCGAAGCCAGCTCCGTTCTTGAGCAATTCGTGCAGCAACTCTGCCTTCTCCCTTTTTTGATCCACGTACATGAGCTGCAGAAAGAGGGGGGGGGGGGGGGGGGGGGGGGGGGGGGGGGGGGGGGGGGGGAAGCGTGGGAAAATGTGTTTGTTGTATCGTACTCCGACTATAGTAGAATCAATAATATAACGACTGATCTGGCAGGGACAGAACGCCACAAGCTGGCAAGCTAGTTTTTTGGACGATAACAAACCAAATTGCCCCCTGGCAGACAGACGGACAGGTCCGCTGGCGGAGATGGGCACCGCACTTGTTTCACGGCACAGCATATGCCGGGGCCCGGGGACAGGCAAAGCGTTGATTTTCGGGTCTATCATTCCACGGCCCACGGGTAGCACGTTCCACATGCGCGCTGGGCCATGGCGTGCCGCATCCTAATCCCTGCTGCGATTAGAAATCCTTGGACGCGGGCGAAACCGAGACGGGACGGGACGGGACGGAAACCACACCGCCCCGCCGGAAAGAAGAGAAACAAGCACAGCCCCAGAACGGCCAGGAGCACAAGGGTAACCGCAACGGACGAAGGATGCGAGCCACAAGCTACCGTCCGCCATGTCGCCCACTCGTGCTCGCGTATGGACTACGGACGTGACGCGGGCAGCGGACATGCTACTGCAGCTAGCCTTTGGGGCGTCCGCCCTTCGGCCTTGGCATTGGCTCCTTGGCTCCGTTCCTCCGTCGCTTGGATCGCACCGTGCATCTTATCTATCAACGGATTCCAGACCCACCACGCAACTTGACGCGCAGTGTGGCGTACGCAGCCGTGTGTGGCCGGCTGCCCGCTTGCATTACGCTGAGGCATGCCCGACTGCCGAATTCTTTCGTGTACGTGCTCCACCACCACCGTGGCGGCGCGGCTCCTACTTCCCTCAACGTGGCAGTCGAGTCATCAAAGTGTCTTTGGATCAGGGAATCTTTGCCGAGTTCTTTTTACTGGAGGGTGGGGACACGTGGGCCACGTAAGGAGCCAGCGACCAAAGGAATCGACGAGATCGGCGGCATCCGTGACACGCCGCACCAGATCTACTACTGGACCGACTGCGTATCTTTCTCCCCACACTCTCCGGAATAGGAGTGGTTGCCTAGGACGTGTTTTTTTCTTGTACTCCCTCGTTCATTCATCGTCAAAAAGTAAGGATTTCAACGATAGAAAGTTTAGCCTTTCTAATAAATCAATCAATTTCAAAAATAATAAATAAAAAAAATATAAAGATACTAACGTTAATAATACTTAGTATTACTACTGAATAATTATGAAATATATATTTTATAGTAAGAGGTTAATATTATCTTCTTATAAAAAAATCAAAATTAATTCACTTCTTAGAATAATAATGAGAAGCACGCTCCTTTTAAGAGTGCGGGAGAGGGAGACAATAAACCATAATGACATGGCGGACCAAACGTTCAAAACCAAATCAAGTTGAAGAACGCTGGTGCGCCGGGCGTGCATGTCTACCTCAGTGCACACACGACCTCTCGAGAGGAAGAAGAAAGAAAGCCAATGCAATGCACCCGGCCGAAGGACGACCCCTACCAGACGCAAGCACGCACAGCGAAATACGTACACGCGCAATAGCAATTTCAAAACGATAGGATAGGATGTCTCCTAACAAATGCAGCAATTTGGTAGTATAGTTCCGAAATTTGATTGGTTGGCCAGTCTTTTGTCATCGAGTTATGCATTACTACTCCCTTAAGTAATGATGTGACATTAAAACTAAGGAGGACCGAGGAGAAAATGGTTTCTTAAACATGTTTTTTTTAAAAATAATTTGATCACTATGAAATTTTTGTAGCATTTTGTGTAATTTTTTTAAAAAGCTTTCTTATAAGATTGTTTCGTGCAATGCAAGAGATTACGAAATCCAAATGCATGAATATACAATTATATTATTATAAGTTTCGTGTAGACATGCTTGATGCTTCACTATCACTACTGAGTTTTACCGTACGCCGCCGTACCTACGCTAAACAAGTCACGCTTTAGCCATATCGAAAGCGAGAAAGCGATCGAGAAAAAAAAATAAATAAAAAATAATAACGGAAGAAAAAAAAACACCGAACGAGATGGAGCGCTAACCTGGATGAAGTCGTCAAGCACGAAGTCCGGCATCCACGGCGGGGGGCGATGCTTGGAGCGTCGCACGAGCAAGCGCAGCCCCTCGGCGGTGTCCGGCAGCAGCGCCTCCTCGACGGGGCGGTCCTCCCGCGCCGCCATCGCCCGCATCTCCCTGGGCGTGGCCGCGACGCCGGTGGTCATGATGACGAGCCTGCCCACGGCATCGCTGGCCTCGGCGGCGGCCATCCGGTAGGCGACGAAGCCGCCGTAGCTGATCCCCGCGACGTCGTAGCGGGGCACGCCGAGGAGGCGCATGGCCTCAGCGGCGCAGCGGGCCTGGAACGCCACGGAGCGGAGCGGCGACGCGGACCGGGACTGCGCGCCGAAGAAGACGAGGTCCGGCGCATACACGTGGAAGTGGCGGGACAGGCGCGGTAGGTTGCGCGCCCACGTCCACTTGGCGTCCCCGCCAAAGCCGTGGAGGAGGAGCAGCGGCGGCTTGGAGGACGGGGTGGCAGGGCACCAGACGCGCAGCGTGGTGGCGCTGCCGCCGCTGCCGCCATCGTGGAGGCGGAGGAGGACGGGGCGGAGGCGGAGGCGCGCCAGGAGGTGGAGCGACAGCGCGGCGTCGCGGAAGGCGGCCAGGCGGAGGCGGAGGAGCAGGCGGAGGAGGAGCAGCGAGAGGGAGAGCAGTGCGAGGAGCGTGGACGCGCCGTGCGGCTGCTGCTTCATGTTCATGGCCGCCGCCAGCGCGGTGGCACTGGCACTGGCACTGCCCGCCGTAGCGCGCATGGACGGAACGGAGATGCGCATCGAGGTCGAGGGCGCTGACGCCTGACGGAAGGGAAAGTACAAGAAAACGATGCCTTCCCTCCCAGTCCCAGATCGGTGGGGTTGGACCGTTGGAGCAGGCAGCAATGGCGCAGCATGTGTAGTATATAAATAGACTGCCATGCGCCCATGCCTTGCCGCCGCTGGCCTACGCTGCTCGTAACTAAGGTTTTTAGTTCCTCCCAAAACTTTATACCCACTAACACATGCACAGAGTACTAAATATAGACTTAAAAAATAATTAATTACACAGATTTTGTGTATTTTACGAGAAGAATTTTTTAAATTTATAGTCCGTGATTAGACAATGTACAATAAATATGTGCTAATGATAGATTAATTAGTCTTAATAAATTCGTCTCACAGTTTGCAGACGAGTTCTGTAATTAATTTTTTTATTAGTATCTGAACACCCTTCTGATATTCCATAAAACATCTAATGTGACACCAAAAAACTTTACATCTCTGAAACTAAATAAGGCCTAACTTAAGTCGCATGCTACGCCGTTTTGCCTGGAAATGAATGCCATGTTCGCTTGAACTTATTAGCAGTATCATTTTAGCGAAATAACAGTGTTTTCTCTCATAACAAATCAGTATTAGCATCAACCGTTTTTTCGGCCAGCCAAACATGACAGAAGTCAGCATGCTTCACCATTTTGCCGGGCAAATGAATTAAATACCCGATTTTTCAAAAATGATGAATTAATACCCCCATTCTGGCCTTGTTCTCTTCCCTTCCAAATTTTAAGTTTTTTCATTCTCTCTCTATCACATCAATTTTTGGACGCATGCATGGAGTATTAAATGTTGGTAAAAAAATAACTAATTGCACAGTTTGGTAGTAAATCACGAGACACATCTTTTGAGCCTAATTAGTTCATGATTGAACACTAATTGCTAAATACAAATGAAAGTGCTACAGTGGCTAAAGTTAAAAAAAATTGCAATAGGCCTCAATTACCTGGACAGTTTGGAATTTGGTGGATTGGAGGATGCGGGTGAAAGTCTGAAAGATGACGGGAGAAAGCAACCGGCCGATCTGTAATAAACTAGTCATTTGCGCGCGCACAAGCGCGCGTATCTCCCCGTGGATTCTCGATGGCAATAGACGGCGACTGACCAATGAAAAGCAACAGGCCGCATTTGTTGCAACTATTGTTCAGCGATACAAATGCTAATATATATATATATATATATATATATATTACTACTGGTCTAACCACACACGACAGAGGGATTGTTCATACAGCAGCGATGCCAAATGTTTAGGAGGTACACAATATTATACAAATTACTACTGGTCTAGGATAGCAAACGGCAGCAGCCTGGGTGGAGCCAAAGGCACAAAAGCAAGGGACTGGTCAAGGTTCACAGCGAGGGCACCGTTTGTTCCGAAGCTGGTGAAGTTGATGCAGTGCTGAAGCAACTAATAGAGGTGCTAGCCCCTATCCGACTCGATGCTGGGTGTCGGAGAACCTGTTTGTTGGATGTATGTGTTAGATAGCGATACGGTAGGAATGATGGTGCAGCGTGTAATGATATACCGTCACGCCTTAAGGGCACTCCCTCAGAGTTGTATACCGCCACGGTAGGGACCATGGCGTTACGGCGATGCGTCAAAAGAACTGGTTTCGTGAACGATCGTTCTTCATAATCTCGCATCTTGGTGCTGATACTAACACGTCACTGTTCTCCCTTCTCCAATCACAGCGGTGTCACACAGAAAGAACAAATAATCAAAGTCATGGCCGCTGCTCGGAGCCGTGCCGTCGTTTTCCACCCGGTGTTGGTAACAGAAAATAGAACGGAAATAATTCTACTGATAGAATCGTTACGCGGTTAACTGTAATTTTCTAAGTTCGACCGCATAAAGCAGAGCAACGTCATGGACAAGCAAACGTTCCAGGTTGTCCAAGCGCATACAACAGAAAAGTCTCGAACAGACGCCACGTCAACATCTTTGCGTAGGCGGCATCTACCTAGGTGGATATACCCGAATGAGCGTTACAGTTAATACATTCAGGGACCACGACATAATCTAACATTCTACGGAGTTTTTCATGCCTGAACCTTCACATCCATCATGTCCACAGAAATCGCCAGCGTGAAGCGCTGGCCCAGCAAAGTCAGTTAGAAACGGACCCCACCGACAAAAAAACAGGCAGAAGTCTCCATTGCATGGCAAAATGAAGCCGTTCCATCCAAGCAAAAGCGTGTCCACCGTGTGACAATCTGTAAAAAACACAATGGCCCTGTTTGGATACTCTAGCCAATTTAGAGGTTAGAGTTACTTTCTAGCTCATGACTAGCCCTCAACTAACTCTAACCCAAAAAGGTGTTTGGATGGAAGGGTTAGAATGACAATAAATGTACTTTCCCAATCATGAGTGTGGGTGGAGGTAGAGAGAAAAGGCACTTTTCAGTGGGCCCCACCTGAACTAACCCCAATAATCACCCTTTGGAGGGGATAGTTTTTTTGGGTGGGTTAGATGCAAATAACCCCAATCTAACCCTAATGTTTGGATACTTTGGGGTTATTTGAGCCTCAAATAGCCAAAACTAACTCTAACCCATGGATCCAAACATGGCCAATGAGGCGAACTTTCTGACACAGTTTGTTACAGAGAGATCACAATGGCAATCAGTGCGAGGGTAGCGTACCTTATCTAACCACTTTTTCCAGCGAGAGCACGGCTCCCACGGGCCCGTTTCTTCTCGGTAGGAGGAGCCTGATCCTCGATGGTAGCACGGCCAGGTAAATGCACGCAGCATGAATGTAAATACAGGTGCTAGATAGGTCATTACTGGAAAGAAAAGACTTTCAAGATCAATGCAGCATCACATAACAGAAAATCACAACATACCTTGCGTCCGAAGTGCAGAAACTGCCGTCTTTGATCCGACTATCAGCCAGGGACAGCTCCTGAGTGTGTTCCTTCCGACTGTATTAACAGAAGAGGTGAAAATGTGTCGAGCAAGATGCGGCGCCAGGACAAAAACAGCGGAGCCAAAGATATGTACTCTATATTTAAAATTCGGTGCATACCTCGCTGGCAATGCCGTCGTCCATGTCCAGCCTCTTTCGAGCTTTTGGATGGTTGAGCTTCTCTGACTCATCACTACAGGCAACAAGAACAGACAAGCGATGGTGATGCAACGTGCTTGTATATTGTCGAATATGAAGGAAAAGAGCTACATTACCATGTCTGGCTCTTGGACAGCGGTGTCTCATCACCGTGAAGAACTGGAAGGGGGGTCTGCAAGGGCAAAACAAGATGTAGTAAAGCAGTGTAGGAGGCACAGGACTGCTATATCAGCATGCAACAGTGCACAGAGGGCAGTTCACCTCAGAAGAGCTTGGAGTAGAAAGGCCATCATCCGCTGCAGTAAGAAGCAGGACATGCTCAGTGCCATCCTGAGATGTGGCAGCAGGAGGCTGAACATCACTGTTATCTTTACCGCTCCCATCTTCAATGACAGGAGGAGGAACAGCTTGCTGGCCATGCGACGTGATGACGGAGACAACCTGGTAAGTTTTCTGCTGTCTGTAATAGCTTTGCTGGGTCAAGCAGAGGGCAAAGGTGAATCTCTGTGCAACTATCTTTGTGATATCTGGGGGATATGCACCACCCTGTCCAGCTGTCCTAAGAACCTGCTGGACTGGTTTGCCAACCATACGGCGTGCAATGTCCCCAAAACACACCATCTCGGCTTCATCCGTGCCATCAATGGCAACAAAGCTGATCTTGTACCTTTGCATAAGTCGATAAGTAGTGCTTAGCTGCGGTAACAGAACAGCAAGCAGACGATAAAAGGCGTGTACATGGGTACCAAGCACATACTTGAATTTGAATGAAGTAGCTGAACAGGAGTTGCATCTATATCCAGTGCCATCTGGGACACAAGATTTGCTGCATCTAACGCAGGAAGGGAACCACCAGGAGACACCGGGGAGAAGCCGTCCAATAGTGACAGAGCAGCGATACCCATTTTCCTACAAGAACAGATGTGCAACCAATAGCTCCAGGTGAAGCAACAGACGGACAGCGGGCAGAAAACAAGAAAACTTATGAGGGCAGAGTCACCTACAGCAAAGTCATATGTATCCATGGCGTTCAGCTCGCGTAGGGTCTTCTGCTCACGCTGGACAGCTACTTGGAGATAACCCTGCTGCCCAGTCGGGGCACGTACAAAGCTAATCTCAAGTTTCTGATTCTGGAAGCTGCACAATACAGAAGTATAAGAACCGTTGCATGCGTTGGACATGCAAATGTATCGCTCGCTTGGATACGCACCTGTCGTAGAACTCAACCATGATAGTTGTATGCAGGGTGAACTCAACCATGAACTGGGCATTGACAGGCCTGTAGCCTGACTTAGCATTTAAAACCCTGAAACGGCCGATGACATAGATGCCGTCTTCTTCTACCAGTGGACTTTTGGCCTCCACCTCTTGCTCTGGTATTTCAGCATACATGCTGTTGCCCTGCAATAAGTTCACAAAGGATAATATCAGTACACAATTTACAGTCCAGGAAGCGGAGCTCATCATGCAGCATGGAGTAAGCAGCAGCTGAAAAAGATTAGAGTGGAACCTTCTCATCAAGCAACACAAGATCAACGTGCTGGATCGGAGCATCGTCGGTGCCACCACGGTACTCCCACTTACGACAAACACAGACACAAATGGTTGCACGCCACATGCGTGGCCGCAGGTTAGGCAGCAAGTCGAAGGCCATAGGAACGGCCTGCACACCAGGACACCATATGCAAGAAGAATGCATCACCAGCAGAAGCAGAGCCGCAAAGAGCAATGGTAAGCAGAGCCGTAGTAGACAAAAAATCATGAACGACAAAAGGACGGGTCCAAACAGCGATGGTAAGCACGCTGGACCATTTTATTATCAGAACGAAGCAAAGTGGAAAATATGTTCTCTGGTGAGCACATTTTTATAAAAAATGCAAGAAGCACGTAGTACAGAGGCTATGTAGACCAGCACTGCTGGTCCGTTGCCGATAAACAGGCGTGGCTAGGACCCAAAATAGCAAAAGGGGATGTGCGAGCAGCTTAGAGGAGCGCAGCGGCCGGGGACGCCGCTGATAGTACTTCATGGTAAACAATATTCTTCGTCTCGTCTGTACACCTACCATCACTGTCTTCTATAAGTATTTTCAAACCATGCTTCGAAGTAACACGCGAAATAGCAACATACAACTGACCGTGACTGAAAACAGGACTTTTCAGATATATACCGACATGATCAAGTGTCTGACCCTGACTCTTATTAATAGTCATGGCGTAACAAACTTTAACAGGGAATTGACGCCTCTCTAGAACGAAGGGTAGCCTTGTATTTTTTAGCGTCAAACAGATTCTAGGTATCAGCAAAACGTCACCGCTGTGTGTACCTGTCATGATCTGAGCCTCTAGCAACACATCGCAGACATTGGTGATGATCAGCCGCGTGCCATTGCACAGCCCACCTGACTGATCAAGATTTCTAAGCATCATTACGGGCACTCCTTTCTTGAGGACTAATCTATGGTTTGGAAAGTTATTGCCATTTATAGAATTCAAAAACTCAATCGGATAAAGTAAGTCGTAAGAACTATGAGTTCCTTGAGACTTAGATATCTGGTCACAGCTAAGGTACTCTTTCTCCTCACCAGGCACCAGGGATACCATATGGGAATTAATGGTATCTGCAAGTTCATTAGTGGGTGTTAGTATGGCACGGCTTCTCAGATATTGTGGATCAGTGTATCTCATAGACAGGTCTGGATATACATTATCAACAACACATGAAATTTTATCCCCTTCTGGCATTAGAAGGAGGTCACGAGGTATTTTGATCCATGCTCCCTCACTCTCACTATCAGTTCTAACAGTGTCTATCTTGCCTTCCCCGATGTCTAGAACCCATCGACTGAATGAAGCAATCTCTTTCTGTTTCTCTGGAGTCAAATCTGGACATCGAAGACGCATATTTATATTTAGAGTTAGCACTGTTACATGCTTCCACAGTGGTGAATTAACCACCGCAGCATCCACAACCTGGGCTCTACCACCACCTTCAACCACAGGTAAGATCTGGCGGAGGTCACCGCCCAATAGAACAACATTGCCACCAAAAATCAGATCCCGTGCACCCTCATCTCGCCGTGACATGATGTCTCTGAAAGTTCTATCTAGAGCCTCGAATGCATGACGATGTGTCATCAAAGCCTCATCCCAAATTACCAGCGACGCAGATTCAATGAGCTCAGCAACCATAGAACCGCGTTTAACATCACAAAGGGAAGTGTCATCTAGATCACACGGTATCTTAAAGCGTGAATGAGCAGTTCGACCGCCAGGCAAAAGTAGAGAAGCAACACCTGAGGAAGCAACAGCAAGCACAATCTTCCTACGCGCACGCAGCCAAGCAATAATAGCCCCCCAAAGGAACGTCTTACCAGTACCACCATAGCCAGACACAAAAAAGAAACCTGGTTTCTCATCTATAACAGCATCTGTAATGGATCTAAAGGCAGCAAGTTGTTCTTCGTTCAGGATGCTAACCAGACAATCTGCCTTAGTCGACAGCGTCTCAACATCATGGGCAAGCTCCTCCTCAATCAGCCTATTGCCAGAAACACACTCATCATTTACGGTTTTCGCAGGTAAGTTGTGGTCACGTATTCTAGCACCGTTTCTTGAAAACAGATGCGAAAGATCATCAAGCAAATAGTTCTTTAAATCAGCATCAGGAACATGGTATCCAGGATGGCACACAATGTCTCGCATGCGGTACTGTATGTCGTCCGCCAGCAGTCTCCAAACCTTTTCAAAAAAGGCGTGCTCATCATTCACCTCACAAAACATCAGCATGGTAACAAAAAGCCTCCTAAGCTGTGCAGAACTTGCCCAAGCAGCAGCTTCATCGAAGGCATCGTACCATTCACGATCATCACCAAGCAAACCTCGTGCACTACACGCCAGCTTAAATGTGGGAAACACTCTACCATTGTACGTTCTAAGCTCTTCGTAACTGCGAGCACCTTTAACTACAAGGAGTAGCATCCTAAGAAAGTACCTCTCACCAGCGGATGGATGCACGTAGTACAGACGTCCTATTTTGCCATCTGATCGTCGTCTAGGCTGCCAAAATCTGCCAGAAGCATCCCACTTCCATCTAGAAGGAAACTCACAGTACGTAAGGTCTCTGGCCGCAGGATCAGTTCTGTTAGCAACAAACCATTGTGTGAGCATAGTTCTTCGAAGGAACTCTGTAGAGGCAACATTTTCTATGCCGGCATCTTCATCGTAGACTATACAATTATCACCAGGAAGATGTACAGGCATTCTTTCTACAGGAGGGAAATGTCTATGAATATCAAAACCGAAAATTCTCCAACAGGCATCTTGCTCGCATATATATCTGCAATCTAAATACTCCCTGACCTCGTCAACAGGTTGGGCCTCTAAATTTTGTGGTGCCGATCCACTTCTCCGTAGTCTTTCTATATAAACTTTACCACGATCGGCACCCTTGGTAACATACTTGAACAGGTATTTAATAAAAACCCCTTTATTGCACCATTCAACATTAATATGAGCGTGGTACTTCTTAAGCAGAGACATGTTGTATGGTACAACCCAACCGTTGTCTAACCTGGCCCCGCTCTTTTAAATAAATCTCAGGTTAAAGGGTCTCTTGTAGACAGCGAACCCATTTGCATCTATTGTAGTTTCATCTTGGTATGTTTTTGGAAATTTCTTTGAGCACTTATTATCTTTCATACAGGGACAGGTTGCATATCCATGGCCACATGGACCATGCATCATGTGTTCAGCAACTAAAGCATAGCCAAGGGGATCTACATAAGGGTCAGGTATCTCCGCACTTATGAATTTATCTATGAATGCAGGGCTTGGCTGCGAGGTGTCCTGAGCAAGCCAAACGATGATATGAGCATGAGGAAGGCCGCGCTTTTGGAACTCGACGGTATGCAACACTAAAGACACAAGCATGAACAAACAGTGTAAGTAACACATCTGTGGCAGAGGCGCAGCAGGATGTACAGAGCACGCACCAGCAGTTATGGGCCCGAATACAGCTCCACTCTTTATATCGTGTAGCAGCTCCTCAAGTTTCATGTTATAAACTCTAACTACAAGATCAGCTCTATCGGTGGCTCTCTGTCCAGGTTCAGCCGCCAAAGTCTCGGTTATCTCTGGCCATTTTGGATTGCAAGTGAAAGTGGTGAAAAAATCTGGAGGTCCATGTACTCTACAAATTGCAATACCATCGTGATAGTTCTGTATCATGTAACGTCTACCGCCAGTATGAGACGCTGGCAGGATAGTCTTCTTACCAATCTCGCTTCCATCTACACAACCTTTATCAATGGCATCTATTATTCCTTGGGCACTTTCTACACGTAGCTTCGGCTGATTTTTAATAATGTACCAGAGTCTATTTTCGTCAACACAAGCACGGGCGTCAATTTTAGCTTGAGTAGACAGCTGGCCATAGCATAAGAATGGATTTGGCACATTTTTTCTATAGTGAAACGCATGGCGGAAATAATCTTGCATCGTCATCTTTATCCTCTTTTTCTTACCACTCACATTAGCTCCGTCATAAAACACCCCAACCTGAAAGCCACGCTCACCGTATGGAAACAAAAGCGGATACTGCAGAGCCATGTAGGCCGGGTGCAGCGCAGAAATATGCTGCAGCTGGCCACACCTAGCCTGCACCACTATATCACGCTGGAAAGTATCCAAAGTAAAGTCACCTACTACAAGCATAGCCAGCTGGTCTGTCGTAGGAAGATTGTACTGAACTGGGTCCCCCTCCCGTGCCCCCACAATTCTGATTATAAACTCCTCATTGCTATCGTCAGCCAGCCTATCTCTCGCCAATCTAAATTGTCTAGCCAGCGGGTTGTATGCATCCACCATCTGCGTCAGAGATTCTATGATAGCGGGATCTAAAGGTTCAGAGGGGCGCTCGTCTGGATGCAAAGCACGCAGTCTATTTCTAACCTCATTTGCAGTATCATATATATAGAGCTGAAGAAACTTTGGAACATCTCCATCGGATGGTAGAAGGGGTCCTATACGATGGTGCACCTGGCCAGAAATCTTGAACACAGGAGGACCACGACCATCGTTCATGGATCTATCTATATTCACCCCCATAGATGTGAAAGCAAAAAGGCAATTGTACTGCCTTATGTGTTTCAAGAAACGTCTGCAGCGAGTATCACCATCGAATCTAGCCAAAGAAGCGAGTGGCTCCGGATGCTCCCTAAAAGGGGTATCACAACTCTTCCACCCTTGCAGCATTTGGTATACACGATGTTACCGTCTCTTACGCTCGATTCTCGCATGGTACACTCTCGCAGCCAGAATATAGCACGACAGTGCCTGCACTCATAGTCCGGTGTCCCATAATAGGAACGATCAGGATACGTGGCTAGACGAAGGACAATTGCATCGTGATAAAACAAGAGGAAACGGCGTTAGATAGCGAGCACACCATGAGCAGGCTACGAAGCAGGTTAATCCAAGACTAAGCAAACCTTTAAGTGCATCAACGTATTCCTGTGCGAAGTAACCACAACCGGAGGATGCAGCAGGGGCACCTAAAAAGCCTAGCACACCACACACAACGACAGCAGAACAACGACATCAATACAAGCAGCGCGTCAAAGAATCCACAGGTGAATTTTGTTGAGATTCGTTGTTCGTTGGTTCGTTAGATCGGGTACGGATCACAGTAGGAAGTAGTCAAAAACGATTTACAGTAGGTGCACGAGATCTAAAACGACTACTACCACGACTTCTAGTAGGAGGAAAAGGGAACAGAGAGAAGTAGGAATCGCAGACCATCGAGAGCCGGAGTCGTAGCAGTGGGGTTGGACGTCTCGTTCGCCGGCGGTGTCATCTGCGCGCCGGCAGCGACGGTCGGTGGAGATGAGAGTCGACGCAGTGACGATGGTGGCGCAGTGAAGACGGTGGCGGCTTCCCGTCACTGGCTGCGCCCCTTCTCAGATCGGGATCGGGAATATCGGTGGGGAGTGGCGGCTCAGGTGAACCTCGTGTCTAGAGCCAGCCGGCCCCCACCTCTATATATAGCGCAGTGTGACGGGGGCCCACCAACCATGTAGGGTTGGGCGCCCCCGATCAGGGCGCGAGAAGCAAGGCCCAAAAGGCCGTTGGGCCTAATGGTAGGAGATCAAAACCCAACATTCTCCCCCTTGATCTCTCATCATTTTCTTCGTTCTTTAATTTCATACTCAAACTTTCGATTCATATTTTTCTCGTTTCTATCCTATTCCATCGCAGATTAGTGTATTGAACTGTTTCATCGTCACAGCAATTAGTGCCGTTAGACTAACAGCCACAACACATTTCTCTGTTTGGAATGAAGTTTCTTCTGGGCCCTTCGTATGTTCGGGAATCATAGGCTTTCCCTTAAACCCATGCCGGCTACGTGTTCTCTGAACACGTTGGGTGGTAAGCCCTTTGTGAGCGGATCCGCGAGCATTTTCTCTGTACTTATATGCTCAAGATTTATAATATGATCCCGAACTTTATCTTTTACAACATAGTACTTTATGTCAATGTGTTTGGCAGCACCACTTGACCTATTGTTGTAAGCATATTGTACTGCTGGGTTGTTATCACAATACAACCTCATTGGTTCATTTATATCATCAATCACTTTCAATCCGGGTATGAATTTCTTTAGCCAATTCACCTGCCCCGTTGCCTCATAGCATGCTACAAACTCGGCATACATTGTCGAGGATGTAGTTACGGTTTGTTTGGAGCTTTTCCACGATATAGCCCCTCCTGCGAGAGTAAATATATATCCTGACGTGGATTTTCTTTCTTCTCCCGCATAATCGGAATCTGAATACCCCTCTATCTTCAGGGAATCAGATCTTCTATACGTTAGCATGAGGCCTTTCGTACCCTGCAAATAACGCAGGACTTTCTTCACCAATTTCCAATGTTCTATTCCTGGATTCTTTTGATATCTGCCAAGTAACCCGGTGACAAAAGCCAAGTCAGGGCGTGTACACACTTGAGCATATTGTAAACTTCCAACTGCTGAAGCATACGGTACCGCTTTCATTCGGTTAATCTCATATTCATTCTTGGGACATTGATGTTCCCCATATCTATCGCCCTTGACAATAGGAGCAGGTGAAGAACTGCACGCATGCATACTAAATTTCTTCAAAACCTTTTCTATGTATGCCTTTTGCGACAGTCCCAGTACCCCCTTTCTTCTATCTCGGTGAATCTCTATTCCCAAAACAAACGAGGCATCACCGAGATCTTTCATATCGAAGTTTGCGGACAAGAATTTCTTCGTTTCCATTAGTAGACTGACATCACTGCTAGCAAGCAGGATATCATCCACATACAGAATTAGGAATATATACTTTCCATTCTTGAATTTTGCATAAACGCAATTGTCCTTAACATTTTCCTTAAACCCAAAACCTTTTATCGTTCTATCAAATTTTAAATACCACTGTCTTGAGGCTTGTTTCAATCCATAGATTGATTTCTTTAGGCGGCATCCCATATTTTCTTTTCCTTTTACAACAAAACCTTTCGGTTGTGCCATATAAACATTTTCTTCCAAATCCCCGTTAAGGAACGCCGTTCTTACATCCATTTGATGTAATTCCAAATCATAGTGGGCCACAAGTGCCATTATAATTCTGAAGGAATCTTTACATGAGACTGGAGAAAACGTCTCATTGTAATCAATCCCTTCTCTTTGCGTAAAGCCTTTCGCCACAAGTCGCGCTTTAAATCTTTCTATGTTCCCTTGGGAGTCATATTTTGTTTTGTAGATCAATTTACAACCTACTGTTTTGGCTCCTTTAGGAATAATTTCCAAGTCCCAAACTTTGTTGGTACTCATTGATTTCATTTCATCTTCCATGGCCTTAAGCCACTTTGATGAGTGGTCGCTTCTCATGGCTTCTTCAAATGAGGTGGGATCATCCCCCATCTGAAATTCTTCTGTTTCATAAACTTCATAGTCATTAGAAATAGCTGACCTTCTTGTTCTTTGAGACCTTCTAGAGGCCTCTGGCACTTGTTCCACATTGGGCTGTTGTTGTTCTTCCTCATGTGCGACATTTGGTTCTATGGGTTCCTCAAGGACAGCCTCTTCAAGGACAGGTTCCTCATGTTCATTTATTGTCGCCACGGGAGAACTTGCAACAGGTGTTGGCTCCATAGTGTCCTGCACTGTGGGCTCAACAGCAACAGGTAGCGTAAAGAATGGTTCTTCAACCATTGGAGTGGGTACATGTACCCGTTTCTCCTGTAGGCTTATTTCTCGTGCTACCATGCTCCCCCTGATCATGTTATCCTCCAGGAACACAGCGTGTCTTGTTTCTACAATTTTCGTATGTCTGTCAGGACAATAAAACCGATATCCTTTTGATCTTTCTGGATAGCCAATGAAATGGCAGCTGACTGTCTTAGAGTCTAACTTTCCTATGTTTGGGTTAAACACTTTTGCCTCAGCTGGACAGCCCCACACACGCAAATGGTTAAGTGAGGGTTCCCTTCCTGTCCATAATTTATACGGTGTTTTAGGCACCGATTTGCTTGGTACCCGATTAAGTATGTGAATGGCGGTTTTCAGTGCCTCCATCCATAAACTAATCGGTAAAGTGGAGTAACTTATCATGCTTCTTACCATATCCATTAAGGTACGGTTACGCCTTTCAGCCACGCCATTCTGCTGAGGCTCCCCCGGTGTGGAGTACTGAGCGACTATGCCATTTTCCTGTAGAAACTTTGCAAACGGTCCAGGAATTTGGCCATATGGGGTATGTCGCCCATAGTATTCTCCACCTCGGTCTGATCGTACTATCTTTATTTTCTTATCATGCTGATTTTCAACCTCAGCTTTAAATATTTTGAATTTATCCAATGCTTCCGATCTTTCTTTAATTGGATAAATATAGCCATAACGAGAATAGTCGTCTGTGAATGTTATAAACAAATCATAACCATCCACGCTTTTCACAGGAAATGGACCACATATATCAGTGTGGATTATTTCTAAAGTTCCTGTGCTTCGTTTGGCATTTTTCTTAATTTTCTTGACATACTTTCCTTTGATGCAATCAACGCATTGTTCTAAATCTGTAAATTCTAAGTGCGGAAGAATTGATTCTTTAATTAGCCGTTCCATTCTCCCCCTCAAAATATGGCCTAAGCGACAGTGCCATAATTTCGAAGAGGCATCATCAATTCGCTTCCGCTTCTTAGTTACATTCGCAGATGGGGAATCATTCATATTCTCATCGCATATATTGTTCGTATTTTCATCAAGAGATAATAAATAAAGCTTGTCTTGTCGGAAGGCAAGACCAACACATTCATTATTAACAAGTATCTTACATTTGCCATTACCAAAATGACAATCAATTCCGTCATCATCAAGTTTCAAAACACTTATCAAATTTCTTCGCAAAGAGGGAACATAGAGTACTTCTTTAAGTCTAAGTACAAAGCCATTATTCAATTCTAAAGATAAATCTCCAATAGCTTCAACATTGGCTTGCACTCCATTTGCAACTTTAATCGTTCTTTCTCCTCTTTGCAAGGTTCTCGTCCCACTTAACCCCTGTAAGGAATTTGCAACATGAGTAGTTGCTCCTGAATCAACCCACCAAGTGGATTTTGCATAACATAAATACAGGGATTCATCTACAATAGGAGTTGTTCTTTTCAGTAATAAATTCATCACCTCTTTTCAGTAGAGATTTCAGGAAGTCTGGACAGTCTCTCTTGTAGTGTCCCTTCTTAAAGCAGTGCTTGCATTGATCTTTCTCAGCTCCACCATAGGAGTTGTTCTGCTGATTTTCAGATTCTTGGGGTTTCTTTCCCTGTGAATTTGAGGAAGAGGCCTTGTCCCACTTGGGTTTCCCCTGTGGTTTAGAATTCTTGCTATTAAAGTTCTTTCTTTTATTATCCTTCACAAAATGGGCGGACTCATTCTGTGAGGATTTTATCCTCTCCTCTTCTTGAGCACACATTGAGATAAGTCTTTCTATGCCCCATCTTTCAGGCTGCATATTATAGTTCACAATGAAAGTATCATATTCTTTTGGCAAGGAAGCAAAAATCAAATGAATCAGGAAATCATCTTCCTTCAAATTCATTTCTTTCAGCTTAGATGCCGTGGTGTTCATCTTCAAAATGTGCTCTCTGATGCTACCACCAGTATATTTTTCATTCAGTAAACTGACTCTTGATTTTATCAAGATATTCTGTGGCAGTAGCACATTCAGGGATTGAGCCCCTTATCTGTTCTTCTATGGTGGCCTTAGCTACCAATAAGCACTTGCGGTTGGAGAGAGTCCATTGCCTATGTTCAAGATCATATTTCATTCTTATCTCAGCATGATCACGCTTTCTAGTAGCGAAATCAGCGTCAGATTCATTTTCGTCTCTCACCGGGTCCTCTGGTTCAATGGGACACGGTGAGATGATGGCAAAATCGACCTCTCCCAATGCAAGTTCCAATTCATATTTCTCCCGCCACACACGGTAATTTGTCCCGTTGAGTGTCGGGATGTTCGAGATGTTCACAATGCATTTGCCTCCTGAAACCACATCAGAGTAAGTGAGAAATATTTATACATGAAATCATATGTTTTAACTCAACGTTGGTCAAATTGAAACATATAATTCATCTATGCAATAATTTTACATCACCGTTGGGCAGAAATAAAATTAATGCACAATTTTCATAAATCAAAATTATAATATTGTTATTAACAACGTTGGTCAGAAAATAACAATACTATAATTCATTTTCAATTATTATTCATTTTCCAAAACCAAATTCTCCCGTTGGTTCGAATTTGATAATGAAAATAACTATATCAAGTACGCAGCGGAAACAATAAAATTCTCATAATGTTATTTTCCAGAAGCACTAAAAAAAATTCATTATTTCTGAGCAAAATGTCGTTGGACAAATTTGCACGAAAATTCCTATCAAAATTCTATTCAAATTCATTCAAATATTCATCGAATTCATATAAAAAATGCTTCTGAAAAAAAACGAAAATTCATTTCCTTTATCAATTTGGCCCGAAGGCCCAACTAAAACGCGCTTCCCACGCGCGGTCGAGCGGCCCAAGCTGCACACTGTCGCGCTCCCGCGGGCCGGCCCGTTCGGATTCGGCCCAGCAGGTTCGGCCTCGCCCGCCCCCGGCGCCCAGGCCGCAACCTGGGCCTGGGCCGGGATTCCGGCCCGAAGCACGCGCCCGCCTGGGCCGATTCTTGGCCCATCATCAGCGCTCGCATCTGGACCGTTCATTGACATCGGACGGTTCTCCTCGATTTTCGCTGGATCAAAACCGACCGGCTGACCCTCAAACCCTAACTTCTATTCCTCCTCTCATTCTTTCTTCCAGCCGCAGGGACTCATGCGGCTCCATGGCGGCCGTGGGGGCTCGGCGGGTGCCGCAGCCGGAGTTCTTGGCATTTCTTTCTTGCTCTTCCCTTTCCACAGGACAAGCAGCACTTTTCATTTTCTTAGAGCTTCATAGGGCATGGCGGCCGGAGGGAGAAGAAGACGGTGCCGCCGCTGGGCCCCTCGCCGGCACACGAGCTCGCCCATGGCTGAGCTCGTCGCCGTCGAGCGGTCCTGCCGGCGGTGTCCAGAGCCACGGCGTGGCTGCGTCCTCCCCCGCGGTTTCTTCCCCAGCGCCGGTGACCGGGCCCGGCCCCCGCAAGCCGGTTCGGTGATGCGTGCAGGGGCCAAAAAGCCGCACCAGGCGCTGGCGTATCCCCTTTTTCTTAATTTTCTATTAGGGTTAGGGTTCCGTTGAACCTTTCTTTGCCCGATCTGGAATCGGGTTGCTTTTGTTTCTTTGTTTCTTCCCCGATTTAGAGTCGGTTTACCCGATCTAGGGTTCTTCGTTCATATACCGTGGCTCTGATACCATTGTTGAGATTCGTTGTTCGTTAGTTCGTTAGATCGGGTACGGATCACAGTAGGAAGTAGTCAAAAACGATTTACAGTAGGTGCACGAGATCTAAAACGACTACTACCACGACTTCTAGTAAGAGGAAAAGGGAACAGAGAGAAGTAGGAATCGCAGACCATCGAGAGCCGGAGTCGTAGCAGTGGGGTTGGACGTCTCGTTCGCCGGCGGTGTCATCTGCGCGCCGGCAGCGACGGTCGGTGGAGATGAGAGTCGACGCAGTGACGATGGTGGCGCAGTGAAGACGGTGGCGGCTTCCCGTCACTGGCTGCGCCCCTTCTCAGATCGGGATCGGGAATATCGGTGGGGAGTGGCGGCTCAGGTGAACCTCGTGTCTAGAGCCAGCCGGCCCCCACCTCTATATATAGCGCAGTGTGACGGGGGCCCACCAACCATGTAGGGTTGGGCGCCCCCGATCAGGGCGCGAGAAGCAAGGCCCAAAAGGCCGTTGGGCCTAATGGTAGGAGATCAAAACCCAACAAATTTAGCTAGACATAGCGCACCTGCTTTTACTAACTTTCTCCTGTCTAGATACAGCTTCCTTCTACGACGTGCTTCTCGAGGAGGTAATCTGATAGGATTATAATATGCGCCCTCGGCTAAAAAGAACCAATAGTAGTTAGCCACCGTTTACCTATCCTTCGTGTTTGAAGGGTTGCCACAGCACCTACCCTTTCTCTTCCTTGAACCCGACGGCGCAGCCACAACAGCACTCTGGGTAGTAGGCACGGACGAAGGGAGAATCGGTCAACCACAAATGCCACTAAAACCAAACACAATGGACTACTGGCTGCAGGGCGGTGGCGAAACTACATACAGGATCCACCATCGGTGCGCAGGGGCAAAGGCATCACACACCAGAGCAGCAGGGAAGGCACTTCTCAACAAACAGCCGCCTAAAACAGTGTTTATTTTGGCTCCCGGCTAGGCCGGGAAGGCTGCAAAGCAAATACATCGTCTGTTAAACATAACAACGTCAAACAAAAAGCCCAAGCAAAGAGACCTCCTTCATCAGGCAGTCACATTGCACAGCAAACTCTCCTTTCTCTCTGGACAACTTATCAACCATCTCAGCTGCCCTAGCAGCAACCGACACCGCTGCACCCGCAACTTTTCTATAGAGAAGGGCACCGTGGAAGCTGTAATCCACAACCACGAACCCGTAGAGTGTCTGCAAAAAAGCTATTGCCTGCAAAGCAGCTTGCTCATAACCAATCCCCGGCAATGTACCAGGCGATGACCAAAAAAAAAACTTTGACAGGGCACTACAGATCCAGAACACGGTATATCAATCTCGATTCCATAGACGACCGAACCATCTCCATCTACTTCAGATACCACGGATGCATATGGCAGCCCGCAGCGTGCCACTACCGCCTGAAGCAAGGACAGGTAGGAGGCGCTAACAACAAACATGAGTCTCTCCCGTGCAGTGGCTGTTCTCCACGCACACAAGAACACAGCACAAGCGCAGACGAACCAAATCGAAAAGGGGAAAAGAAATCCAAAAAGAAAAAAAAACACAGGAACAAAACGTCAACCTCGTGTACCGCCACCAACAGCTGTGAGGATCATACCTGTCCAGAAGCACACAGCGGAGGCCACCAGAGATCCGCCAAACACAGCCGCAGCTCCTCCGAAGCAGACCGCCCACACCTTTTCCGGCGCAGATCCAGCACAGGTCCCCAGCAGTCCGGATCGGATCCACCGCTCTTAAGGGCGTTGCGAACAGAAGCGAAAACCAAATCAGAAATCAGAAATCCATGGTGCATGGAAGAAGGAAGGGAGAAGAACGGAGGGGCAAGAACACCCACCTCGTTCGGTCGACGGAACGGCAGGGGAGAAGGGAGGTTTACCTTTTCCTCCTTAACCAAGCGTCCGCGGCGCACGAGCGTTCCGAAGCCCGGCCACCTCCACTCGGCAACCACAGGCACCGACAGGCAGGACCCACCACGGCCGGGTCCCAATCTTCAGAGGACGTGCACCGTGGTACGCGAGGCCCATCACGAAACAAGAAGGGAAGCCGGACCGTGGTCAATCGAAAGCGCCGACACCCACATCTCGTCCAACCCTCGCCCCCGACAGATGGACCCCGCACGAACGCGTCCGGAGAGACCGAGTCACCAGAGACAGGAGGTAACCGCGCGGCGCGCACACACACGCGACGCGAGGCAGACCGCGCCGGCCGGAGGAAAGCTGAATCCCCCCGTCCGACCGACAGCGGGACCGGCCAACAGCAGCCAACCACGGATCGACAGCGCCCGGGTTCAGCCAATGGAGACGCGACAACGACGAATGTACGGAACGACCGGCTGAACTCCTGTTTCACGTCCATAGTCAGCGCGAGCACACCCGCCCAGATCGAAACCGACGGACAACAATCAAACGGCTGACGTAGCCGGCGTTTGCTCCACGGCTTCTACGTCCATAATCAGCGCGAGCACACCCGCCCAGATGCCAACAATCAAACGGCTGACGTAGCCGGCCTGTGGGAGCGTTTGCTCCACGGCTTCTCTTGTATCTAAATGGACAGCAGGGCCGTGATCGACAAAGTGACGAGTTTTATGAGGTATAATATAAGGCCTTTTTTTAGTTATCTTCTAAATTTCAAATTTTCACACTCTTTCTATATCACATCAATTTTTAGACGTATGCATGGAGTACTAAGTAGATAAAAAAACTAATTACACAGTTTATCTGTAATTTGCGAGACGAATCTTTTGAACCTAATTAGTCCATGATTGAACACCAATTGTTAAATATAAACGAAAGTGCTACAATAATCCAGATTGCAAAAAGTTACGATCTAAACCAGACCTAAATCATATTTTTTTTTGCTTGCATATACACCCTCATCAGAATAGATAGCGACGCTTGAATTTGCACAGCCGCGTCCGTGAACAACGGGCTTAGGCTCTACGGCCTTAGCGAATTTGAGAGGATCAAGACGTCTGTGCCAACCGAAGAAGGAAGAAAGATCCGATGCGCATCTGGGACGGAAAACGTCGGTATCCACTGAACACAGGCGGCTGTACCGTCGGGACAAACCGTGCTGTGCCTGTGCACGGCCATTTGCAAGGAGGTGGCGCGCAGGCGCATAGGTCTGTGCAGTGCGCTCGCGCTTCACTCTAAACCACTCGCTTGTCACTCCTTGCACACACATTTCGTGCATTTTGAGCACTGAGAGCAACATTTTTCTAGATTTTACCCTTTCAAAAAAAGGTTCCCATTTGAATTGAAAAAAAATCTCGAGAGACAAAAGTTGGTACAGTGCAGTGACAAAATATATGTGCGTCGGAGACCGGGAAGAGTGCACGGACGACAAGATACAGATGCGAACCGAGGGCACCGACGGAAAGTGCAAGAGGACAATGGAGCCTCTTTCACAGCTTCATCAACTCTGGCTCTTTGTTACTGCTGACAAGCCGAAGCTTAAAATAGTAACTCTACTAACTTTTAATTTATTTCAAGAAAAAAGAAAGCGACTACTTATAGTACATTATTATTATAATATAGCTACGCGGTATAGATCATGAGCCGGAGCTAAGACTACCCGCAGTGGATACTCTAAAACGATACTCTAAAGCTTTAGAGTATGAATATAGAGTAAAAACTGCTGCACTGGGTACTCTAAAACGATACTCTATCTTTTCTCTCACTCTATATTTAGAGTAGTACTGTGCTTACTCTATACTCTACAGTGGCGGCCCCACTAGCTAAATAAAGGAAAAAATGCTATAACTCATAAACCAAAAATCCAAATTAAATTTCGATTTTACCATTAAATTCGTCTCAATAAATCCTTCAAAACTAGATCACACATGGATATATTTAGATAAAGTGACAAGTGAGTCCCACAGTGGATAGAGTGGATAGAGGATGGATGTGTGCGGGAGAATTGAGTATAGAGGAGAGAATCTTGCTGACTAGGACGTATAGAGGATGAATATAGAGGTGTATGAGTGCGGATAGTCTGAGCGCTATATTGATATTTACCAGTCAAGTTAGCATGCACAATTGGTGAAGTCAGTATGCTCCACCGTTTAGCCGGCAAATTATCAGTACAATACAATCAAGAACTTGGATTGTCCTCACCAAAAGTAAAATAAAATGAAAAAGACAAAAAGAAACTTGTATGTTGTACTGGAAGATACGGGTAAAAGATGAAGATGATGGGAGAAAGAAACGGATCGTACTGTACAGTGGAGACCGTGACAAAGCGAAAAATCACTGAATCAGTGGAGACCGTCCCGGCGTCCCCTCAAGAAACAAACAGAACCAGCAGAGTTTATAAATAAAAGGGGAAACAAACAGTGGAGAACGGACACGGAATCGCTAGAACCGACCGGTCGCGCATGATCTGGCCTAGGCCTACTCCCTCCAGAGTGTTCAAACCATGCTCATGTAATCAGATGCAAGGTGGCAAGAACCCAGAAGTATTAAATTGGGTGGACTCTGGGTCCATCCAATCACGCGTGCACCTCCACGGTGGATTGTTGACACATGTACACGTATTCGCTTTGCTGAAAAAACAAGTTAAAAAGTACCGTTAACTGATTTGTTGTGAGAGAAAAATATTTTTTGTTCGCTGAAAAAGTACGGCTAAAAAGACAACGATCAGAGCATAAATTCCACGTCCAACAAAATCTACAACACCTCAGATGCTCCTTAAGAGACTCGGAATTCTGTAAACTGAGATTGCTTCTCCCTCTTAAGAGAATCCTACTGTTGAAATGAATATTTTGCCTGTTATAAAAAATCATTTAATTTAAAAATAAATTCAGTCAATATAAAAATATTGATATATTATGACATGAATCAATATCATTATTTTACAAATATATTTTATTCATATATGGGAAACATAAATACTTACAAATATTAGTCAAGTGTGCCTATGGAGGCGCCAATCATATGAGGGAGGATAATTAGTAAACTAGATTGGTGATAATAGTGAATAGCTATAACTCCGTAAATTAAGAAAGCGGTTCAAGGAAGATGGTGAATCGCATGTTGCTATCTATCCTGACATTGCAATCAGAAATAACAATCCACGATTGAGCTAACTAAACTGGAAAGATTCGATGCACATCTTAGTTGATAAAACACTGACATCTCCTGAAATAGGTGACTAGCCCTAGAGCAGTGCCATTGTATATCGATCGGGAATCATCACATGGTCGTGTGGGTGCATGGTCCTTTGCAAACTACACTAAGGATGTCGTGGCGGTATTCGTACGCTTTAACTCTCTAATCCACTTGTTTGTCACTCCTTGCAGCACATCTTAAGCATTATGAGATGTAGGGTTTGTTATTGGGAGCACCGTCTAAAAAATGCGACTGTTTTTGTTTGCGAATTACACGGTACAACACAGACACTTATAACGCACACACAGCTTTAAATTTGAGAAACATGTATTCTTGGTTTTATATATTTAAAAATATGTGAGAAACAAAAGATAGTGCAGTGAAAAAAAAACACGTGTAAGAATCGGAAACACGAAGACGAGTTGACGACCACCGACCAGATAACCGCCAAGGCGGCCACAGCATGACAGCAACTGTCCGGCCTTGAGCGAGAGTCGTCTGAGCTCTGAAGCCTTTCAAAAACGAGAAAAAAAACCCCTCCCCGAAACGAATCGTCTGAAGCATATTTACTTCAGCGCGAATCCTAAAGCGGCAAAGCAGGCTCGCTTCTCTTCTCGCCTGCTATAGTCACCCATTTCCACTCCACTCTGTTTTCTGGAGGCCTCTAAACCCTTCTTCTCCCCACGCCCTCACCCGCCGCCGCCGCCGCTAGCCGGGGTGCTACAGCCATGTCACCCGCGGCTGCCTCTGCCTCACCCGACGACCGCATCCGAACCTACGAAGAATTCGCCCGGGTGCACGCGTACCTGTTGGCCGCGGCCGGCATCCCGCCGTCTCTGCACCAGAAGATGTACCGCAAGCTCGCGGACGAGGTCTTCGACGGCGGGGAGGTCTTTGCAGTCGAGCCGTGCGAGGACGGGAGGCAGCGGCGCCTCGTGCTAGCCGCCGATGAGTCTCTGGGAAAGGAGTCCGATGTCTTCCTCGTCGACCACGCGTGGTCCTTCCGCCTCCCTGATGCGCTCAAGCCAGAGGCGGAACCAGGGGGGGCCAGCAGCAGCCCCCCCCCCCCCCCCCCCCCCCCCCCCCAAGCGGCAATTTGTTTTGGAACCCCTCTTCAGCGCTCAGCGGCCCAAGCCCAGCAACGGAAGCAGAAAGGTCGGAGGAGTCGCAGAGGAAACATCGGCGCCTCGCCTAACTCGCTACTCGCGTAATCACGTCGCTCCCAGTTCCCCGCACCATTAGCGATTCATCGGCCAGGCGGAGAGAAGTGAGCAGAGCCGCAGTCGCTGCATGCCCGCGTCCAATCGCTGGCGTGGAGGCCGTCATCAGCCAGGCGGAGAGCACTGAGCATAGCTGCAGTCGCCGCGTGCCCGCGTGCAATCGCCGGCGTGGAGGCGTCGCGGCTTCGCTGCTCGCGTTGCGGTTGGCTCGCTGGAGCAGGCGAGCGCTGAGCAGGCAGCACCGCAGGTCCGCAGCAGCTGAGCCCGAGCGACGGAGTCACGGAGCGAGCACCACTGAGGCACTGATTCACTGCGAGCAGCAAGTCTGCAGATGCAAGCAGCTAGCAGCCGCAAGTAAGTAATTTATATGATATGATTTCTAATTTTTTAATTGCTAATTTGCAATGGTCATCCGTGCAAATTTCTAATTCTGTTTGTATCATTCTATATACTCATTCTATATTGAGAAAGTACTTGCAGTATAATATACCACCGATGTCATTATAGATGATTTATATGCCATAAAGTCACGTAAAATGAGGCTCAAATGAAAAAAGTAAGTTTTTTTATCCTCTTTTCTAAAAAGAGTCACTTCTATGTGTTTTCATAACAAACATTATTATGATTATATGAATTTTTATATTATATATACACATATTTTGGCGGTCCTCATGTTTATCTGGCCAGACTGGCCCCCCCATTCTCATCTCGCTGGTTCCGCCACTGGCTCAAGCAGGTGAGTGGCCTGTGCGCGTGGTGCTTGGAGTGAGTTCAGCTAGTTTGTCGAGGAGCGATGTTTGGGGTCGGTATGGTTTATACGTGTTTGTGACGCGTGCCTGAATAATTACTACTCCGAATTTGAGGATCGCCATGAATCCATTCAGTTTAATCATCTGCTTCTTCCAGTGGAATCAATAGTCATTTAGTACGTTCCATTTCATTTTTTGGCTAATTGGGACGATTAGGAATTCTATGTGCTGAAGTGTGGATAGTTGGTCATTCTATATTGTAATTAGTACAATCCATTAAGTGGCGCATAGAATTTCAGATACCTTAAGCTGTTCTAGCTAACACGGACTTAATTGTCATCACATAAGACATGACCTGTTTAAAAATACAACAATTAGTGCCTTCTTGAACTCCTCTGTTATTATCTATGCATGGTCAGCGGTCAGCAAGGGACAATTGTAGCAGTGTTCACTTACAGGATTTTGTCATGTTATTACAGGTGATCTTATGCATGCGTTTTGGTAATTTTGCAGTTGCAGGAAGTACCAGGATTGGCTGAAAGGATGGCGGCATTGATGTGTGTGGATTTGGACCGCAGGATCGAAACTGAAGAGGCAGGTGAGCAGGATGGTGACAGGAGTGGGAGCTTGGAGCATGTATTGCAAGTAGTCGAGAAAGAGAGGGCTAGAATTCAGGAGAGGGGAAGGGATTCTTCAGCATGGCTGGAACTTGAAGAACTTGGAATTGATGATGACATGCTAGTAGCCTTGGATCTATCTACAAAATTTCCGGTCTGATTCTCTTTTTCTAGAAAAAAGAACAGTCTGATTCTTTCCAATGTACATGTTCTCAATTTTGCTCATTTGTAATATACAGTCAGGAAAAATGGTTATGCACTTGTTCTCACGTTCCCCATGAAAATAAAAGATTTCACCTGTGAATTTTAGTGTTTTGTCTAATACTTAATGTTACTAATGGTGACTTCAATAAAGTATTTTTTACAACGTTTTATGCTAGTTGTCAGAACTCAGAAGAACTGTTTTTGACACTTTGTCCTTGGTCTTCAATCTATCTTAACTATTCCCTTTTGTATCTGACTAGAATCTGGTAGCTCTGAACCTATGGGGAAATAAGCTGCAGGATCCAGAGAAAGTTATGCAAGAAATCAGGAAGTGTGCAAAGCTAAAGGCACTTTGGTTGAATGACAATCCTGTTCTTGGCAAAAGGTGAGACTAAGTTTTTTTTCTTAGGTTGTTTAACAAATTCTTCAGTGCATACTTCCATGGCAAATCAAGGGCCAAATATAATTCAATTTGAGATAAAAGTATCAATATCACATTGATGGAAATTGGTAAGCAACTTGTCTTCCGTGCATACTTCAATGGTAATTTGAGGGCCAAAGAGAACTCAAGTTGAAAAACCTAACATTACATTGATGGAAGCTGGGAAGTAATTTATCTTCATGAAATACTTCAAGGTGCATTAACCATAGCATTCATTCATGCAAATTCTAGGCCTGAAATGTTGTGTTTTGTGGCTGTTCAAATAATTGATTTAATATATGGATGGATTTGAGGTGCCAAAAGCGGATTTGGGACAGAAAAGTAGTAAAACACTTGCCAGCTCTTTGCCATCCATGCATTTTGAGCCTTTATGGTATAAACAGTCCTAGCTACAACAGAAGAGTGGTTATGCACTTATGCATGCATGAAGTTTAGGTCATGGAAACTTAATTTGTCTAAATAACAGAGTCTACTGCTACATTTGGTTACAATACATGTCTGGTAACAGCAATGCCATGAAAGGGAACAACAATTCCCTGATTAAGGCTCGTTTGGCACAGCTTCAGCTCCAAGATCTAGGTTGGATCTGTAGTTTGTAGATTGAATTAAAGTGGTTTAAATATTTGTATTTAATACAATCTCCAAACAAAGTGATTCATGCATATGCTCTTGATGCACCTCTAGCTTGAGATCCAAGATTTCTTGAGCTGGATCCCTGCCGAACATGCCTAAGGAGCAAGGAATCAGGCTTATAGAATTCTACTGTCATGTGTATTTTCAGGCAGTTGAGTCTTTTAATAGCCTATGTTGTCATGATCTGACATTCTTGTTGTCCTGCTGGTCTTGCTAGTATTGACAAAGCTGTTCTAGATGGTCTCTCTGGATTGGAAATATACAATTCACATTTTACGAGTAAAGCTGGAGAGTGGGCATTAGGTTTTTGTGCAGGCATTGTTTGAGCAGATAATCCCTGTTCTTCTATGGAAAGCACACTGTTAGGGAGTATTGAGATTATTGACCTTTCTGATAGATGCATTCACAAGCTACCAGAGGTATCTAATGACCCCAACTGATCTTTTACAAATGACATGATGCACTTCTCAACACTTGTACTGACAATTTCCCTCTCTGTGGTGTTTAAACCCCTAGGTATTCTTTCCTAGTAATTTGCCATCTCTGTCAAAATTGAACATCCATGGTAATCCTCTGGATCAAATTTCTAGCGATGATCTCTTAAAGCTATTTGGTGGATTCACTCAGTTACAAGAGTTGGAGGTACTATGCTACAGCTTATATATCTTCTTTTGACATATCTTCAATTCTTCATGTGTCTTTTTTCAAGAAATCCCCTATATTCCACTGAATAGGTTCATATGCCTACAATACAGCTTTGATGTCTCACTGACATGCCCAAGACAACATGTCAGCTTCACGACAAGTGGCATATTGTGTTACATGCACTTATTCAGTGACCTATGGTCTTTTTTCTCGTTTTTTTGTCTAGATTCTTGACAAAGATCACTGTAATCAAATTTTACCTACCAAACTCATTTCACAGGTTGACATTCCTGGCCCTCTGGGAAACAGTGCAATCTCCATTCTTGAGTCTCTCCCTAATCTATCTTTGCTAAATGGTGTGGATTCCTCAAGTATAATAGAGAGTGGGAAGCATATAGTTGACTCTGCACTTGAACCGCGACTTCCAGAATGGTCGCCTGAAGAACCCCTTGCTGAAAGAGTTATTGGTGCAATGTGGTTGTATCTTATGACATACCGGCTTGCTGATGAGGAAAAGATTGATGAAACGCCTGTTTGGTATGCCTTGGTTTCCATTCTTTCTTATCACTTTTTTGATTTGAAAGCATTACTGGCTCGCTAGTAACTAGGTGGATCTCTGCAAAAGTTTGGTCAAAAGGTCATTGCACACCATTATGACCCGTTACCTAGAGTTAGATTATCGGATTATCTTGATTTACCTTTGCCTCGTTGTAAACAGAATGCCTGGACTCCGAGCAGAGGATATTTTGTCAGTCCATACTGTTATCATTTGATGCTTGGTTATTTATGCAGGTATGTCATGGACGAGTTGGGCTCAGCCATGCGCCACAGTGATAATGCAAACTTCAGAATAGCTCCATTCTTGTTCATGCCAGAAGGGAAACTAGACACTGCTATAAGGCATTGACCCTTGCTATGCATTTCCTATAACTTATTAACACTATAGTTTGCTAATATCCAATATTTTCAGTTACACAATTCTGTGGCCCACTCATGATGTTCATACTGGAGAAGAGTGTACCCGTGATTTCTTGTTTGGTATTGGTGAGGACAAACAGCGTTCGGCTAGGCTTACAGCTTGGTTCCGCACACCTGAGAACTACTTTATTCAGGCAAATTTGCTTCTGCGCCTATTTTGTACACAAAGATGCTTCTTTTGATACTGGAGGCTGTGTGAATTGTTTAGGGGAAAGTAACTCTATTGATTTGGCTAACCCTAGAAGGGTAGCTATATAGGAACCATACATTGGCCACATGGGCCATAGCCTCATGGGCCTAATACACATACTCCAACACCCCCCGCAGTCTGAACTACCGGCGCAGCGGAGTTCCAGGCTGAACAAGAAAGAACACACACAACCCCCCACAGACGCAATTAGCCGCCGGTGATGTTGAGGCTGGAGCGAAACTCAGCGAAGGTCGAGGACAGGAGGCCTTTGGTGAAGATGTCCACGAACTGGGAGGTCGTTGGAGCATGGAGGACCCGCACCTCGCCCATGGCCACCCGATCACGGACAAAGTGGAGGTCGATCTCCACATGCTTTGTCCGCTGGTGCTGGATGGGGTTGGTGGAGAGGTAGACCGCACTAACATTGTCGCAGTAGATCAGTGTGCTCCGGGAGTGCGAAGTGTGCAGCTCAGCAAGAAGCTGCCAGAGCCAGGAGGCCTCCGCCACGCCGTTAGCGACGGCACGGTACTCCGCCTCAGCATTGGACTGGGAGACCACCGGCTGGCGCTTGGACGACTAGGACACCAGGTTGCCACCTAGAAAGACGGCGTAGCCGGAGGTGGAGCGGCGAGTGTCCGGGCACCCTGCCCAGTCAGCGTCGGTGTAGACGACGAGGTCGGTGGAGGAGACCCGGTGGAGAAGGCCGTAGTCGAGCGTGCCTCGAAGGTAGCGGAGGAGGCGCTTGAGAGCCGTAAGGTGAGGCTCCCGAGGATCATGCATATGAAGGCAGACCTGCTGAACCGCGTAGGTGATGTCCGGCCGGGTGAAGGTGAGGTACTGAAGAGCTCCGGCGAGACTCCTGTATGCGGTGGGGTCAGACACCGGGGGTCCCTTAACCTCGGACAGCTTGCCCTGAGTATCGACCGGAGTAGAGCAGGGGTTGCAGTCAGTCATCCCCGCCCGCTCCAGGATATCCCGAGTATACTGCCGCTGGTGAAGAAGTAACACGGCAGGACGGTGCTCAACAGTGATCCCGCGAAAATGGTGGAGCTCACCCAGATCCTTCATAGCAAACTCCTGCTGAAGAGCGGCAATGATCCGGCGGAGAAGTGGCTCACTGGAGGCTGTGAGGACTATGTCATCAACATAGAGCAGCATGTACGCAGTGTCAGCTCCATGGTGGTAGACGAACAGTGATGTATCTGACTTGGCCTCCACGAACCCCAGTGTCCGCAAGAAAGTAGCGAACCGGTGGTTCCACGCCCGGGGTGCCTGCTTGAGGCCGTAGAGAGACCTGTTGAGCCGGCAGACCATGTCAGGACGGGTGGAATCAACGAACCCGCCGGCTGACTGCAGTACACTGTCTCGGTGAGAAGGCCGTGCAGAAAGGCATTCTTGACGTCCAGCTGGTGGACGGGCCATGACCGAGCAAGCGCCAGCGATAGCATGGTACGGACGGTGGCCGGCTTGACCACCGGGCTGAAAGTCTCATCATAGTCGACTCCCGGGCGCTGAGTGAAACCCCGGAGGACCTATCGAGCCTTGTAGCGCTCGAGAGTGCCATCAGCTCGACGCTTGTGAGTCCAGATCCACTTGCCGGTGACGACGTTGGAGCCTGGCGGTCGGGGCACCAACTCCCACGTCTGGTTGGCGAGTAGCGCGGCGTACTCCTCTTCCATCGCGCTGCGCCAGTGAGGATCCAACAGGGCGTCGCGGACGGAAGAGGGTACTGGGGAGACCACCGCGTCGCCGGTCGATGCCGCAAGGGCACGAGGCGGCAGGGTGCCAGCCGCGTGCCGTGTCACCATCGGGTGAACATGCCGCGGGTGTCGGTGAAGAAGCGGCGGGTGGTAGACCGGCGGTGCACCACGAGTCGGCGGGGACTGCGGTGGTGGTGTCGGTGTCCCCGGTGGAGAAGGGACCGCGAGCGGCGGTGGCCGCGGCCTGCGCTGGTACACCCGTACCGGCGCGGCGAACCTCGACGGAGGTGCCGGGGCAGGATCTGGCGACGGCGACCGGCACGGCCCCCCGGGGCAGAAGCGGGGGACGAAGGCCCCAACTCTGCGCCAACCGGAGATGGCGCGGCCGCGCCAGAAGACGACGGGTCCGGACCCACCGGGGAGCCGGGACAGGAGGCCGGCAAGGAGCTCGGCGAAGCGGTACCTGCAGGAGACCACGGAAAAGGTGGCTGGACCACCGTGTCAGTGGAAAAAAGGGAGGGAGGGTCAGGAACCGGAGGGGTAGTGGTGCTGGAGAAGGGAAAGACGGACTCATCGAACACCACATGGCGAGAGATGAGGACCCGTCGAGAGGTAAGGTCAAAACACCGGTACCCCTTGTGATCCGGAGAGTACCCGAGGAAGACACAGAGCGTGGAGCGAGGGTCCAGCTTGTGGGAAGAAGTGGCAGTGGTGTTGGGGTAACACGCACACCCAAACACGCGGAGGTGATCGTACCGAGACGGGGAACCGAAGAGGGCGTGGTGAGATGTGGGAGCGGGACAGACAGCGGAAGGAAGACGGTTGAGAAGGTAGGTGGAGGTGTGCAGGCCCTCAGCCCAGAAGCGAGCAGGGAGAGATGCCTGAAACAGAAGGGTGCGCACGGTGTCGTTGGTGGTGCAAATCATCCGCTCAGCCTTGCCATTCTGCGAAGAGGTATACGGGCAAGACATGCGCAACTGAACACCGTGAGAGAGAAAGAATGCTCGGGAGGTGGAGTTATCAAACTCGCGACCATTGTCACACTGAACGGCCTTGATGGTGAGGCCAAACTGTGTGGACACCCAAGTGAAGAAGTGAAGGAGCGTGGTAAACGTATCAAACTTCGCACGGAGGGGAAAAATCCACGAATAATGCGAAAAATCATCCACCACCACAAGATAGTACTTATAACCGAAAATACTTAGAACAGGAGATGTCCATAGGTCGCAATGTACAAGATCAAAAATGCGGGCCGCATGAGAAGTAGAACTATGAAAAGGAAGACGAACATGTCGACCCAATTGGCACGCATGACACAGTTGCTCATCATGAGCCCGAGTACATGGAAGACCGGAGCTACGACTGAGCTGTATCAGGGCATCACGTCCAGGATGGCCGAGGCGCCGGTGCCAAGTAGTAGAGGAAATAGAAGCGGCGAAGGCAGCTAACAAAACGGGCGACGAAGAAGACGAAGGAGCCGCCGGGAAGCGAAGGGTGTAAAGGGGCCCGGTGCTGTCACATCGGAGCAGAGGACGCCGGGAAGCCAAATCCTTTACAGTAAGACCAGAAGAGTCAAATTTCACAGAACAAGAATTGTCAGTTGTAAAACGACGAATAGAAAGAAGGTTGTGAACCATAGAAGGAGCAACAAGAACATCAGGAAGACGGAAGGAGCCATGAGCATCGGCGGTACCCACAGACGTAACTGGAAGACAAGAACCATTTGCGACCATAATGGACGAAGGAAGAGAGGAAGAGGGAGAGTGGAGCGACGAAAGTATACCGGGGTCAGGAGTGGTGTGGTAGGTGGCTCCCGAATCAGCGATCCACTCGGGTCCGACCGGAGGTGTCAGGCCCATGGTGCTGAACGAGCGAGCTAGGGCCGCCTGGTCCCATCCGGTGACCCCCGGTAGAGTCCCAGAGGGTAGAGTCCACGCCGTAGCAGGGAAGGCGCCAGGTGGAGGACCAGCAGGAGGAGCTCCGGTGAGCATTGCCACCGGTGGACGAGTGTCGGCCCCGGGGGCGTGGTAGGGCCACATGGAGATGCGCCCGGACCACGGGTTCTGGAAGGAGGGCCATGGTGCCCCCCCTGCGGCCCACCCGGTGCTAGGTGTGGCCACCCCGGCCTCCCCCGCGACCCCCTCCGCGGTGACAACGACCGCCACGACCCCCCACCTCCGCTCGGCCCGGAGGGAGGGGGACCCAGGAGAGACTGTGGCGGTGGAGCGGGCGACCGTGGTGGAGCGGACGGACGCGGCGGAGTAGCAGCCAGAGCCGTCGAGGAGGACGAAGAGCCCAGAGCGGTGGATCCCGGCTGGATGCCCTGCATGAGCTCCTCCATGACGAGATCGTCACGGACCTCCAGGAAGGTGGGGAAGGGCCTCTGACGGGTGATCCACGTCCTGAAGTGGGCGTAGTGGTCGCTGAGCCCGCGGAGGACGTTAAGGACCAAGATGCGATCCTCCACGGGCCACCCGAGGTCCCCCAGAGAGTCCGCCATGCCCTTCATCCGACGGCAGAACTCGCCGACGGAGAGGTCACCCTGGACGAAGGTCCTGAAACTCGCATCGAGACGCAGAGCCCGGGCCTCGGCGTTGCCCAGGAACTGCCCCTCAAGGGCGAGCCAAGCCCGGCGCGCGTCAGGGGAGGTGCGGACGAGGTCGTGGAGGTCCAGAGAGATCGTCCCCAGGATTCATGAGAGGACGATGCTGTCGAGACGGAGCCACGACGGCGTCTGGGCGGCGACCGAGGCGTCAACAAGGACGTGGTCGTCGAGGGCGTAGCGGCGGAGAGTGAGAAGCACCAGATCCCGCCAGCGGGCGTAGGAGGGCGACTCCGGCTCGAGGACGACCGGAACGAGGAGGCGAATGTTCTGGACCCCCCCGGCCTGGTAGTGCAGCTGTGCAACAAGCGGGTCAGTCGGGTCGTGCCAGAGGACGGCGGTGTGGGAGGCGCGGCGTCCCGACGAGACGGAGGAGGTGGCCCCAGCGTCGGCGGGAGAGGCAAGGAGCTGCTCCGCCTCGGCGATCTGGCGAGCCAGGGCATCGGTCGCATCGCGCTCCCGCTCCCACACGAGTGTAGCCGCTCGCACACGGGCCTGCCCCTCCGCAGCGGCAGCCCGGGCAGCGACGAGAGCGGCGGCGAGTGCGGAATCGGGGCGGTGTCCGGGAACGGGCAGCGAAGGCGGAGCGGAGAAGAGGAAGGTCGCGCCTTGGGAAGTGATCCCCGCGCCACCATGCTGTGAACCGGCCGCCGCGGCGAGAGCACCAGCAAGAGCAGCGGCATCTCCGGCACCCAGGGGAAGAGAAGGAGCAACCGGAGCCGTGGGAGTGGGGAGGGCAGCGGAAAGACCAGAGGCGGCCACCACTGCATCGGGAGTGGGGAGGGCAGCGGAAGCACCAGAGGCGCCCACCACTGCATCCCCCCCGGCGCCCGCCTGGACAGGGGCGTCCGCCCCAGGAGGGCGCGCGCCAGCAGCCGCCAGGGCCCCAGCCATCGCGGCGCCCAGCAGAGGAGGGGGCGCGCGGGCAGGGTTCGGCGCGGGGAGGACGGGCGGTCCTGTGCCGCTGCCCCCAGCAGCGGCTGGGAGGGCCGCGGCGTCGAGCCCAGGCAGGCCGACGGCGGCGCCAGGCGCGGCAGCAGGGGTGGGAGCCCGAAGGACTTGGGCCCAGGATGGGGAGGAGAGGGGAGGGAACACGGTGAAGTAAGAAGGAGGGGGAGGAGGGCGGCCGGCCATGGCCACCGGCGGCAGAGGAGGCCGGCGGCGGCAAGAGATGGCGGCGGCGGCTGGAGGGAAGGAAGAGAAAGTCAGGCTGCTGATACCATGTTTAGGGGAAAGTAACTCTATTGATTTGGCTAACCCTAGAAGGGTAGCTATATAGGAACCATACATGGGCCACATGGGCCATAGCCTCATGGGCCTAATACACATACTCCAACATGAATAACCTTATCATAACTCCATATATATCTTTCTTCTACTTTATAGGAATTCAGGAGGTACCAGGAACAACTTGAATCAAATAGCATTTGTTCTTCGACAAAAATAGAAGAGACACCCTCTACCAAAAGTATATGTCCAAGTGATGGTCGTGCACTTCGAGTATATACTGACATACCTCATGTAGAGGAGTTTTTAACACGGCCAGAGTTTGTTCTCAGTAAGCAACATTCAATCCCGTCTTGTGATTTGTCTTCCTTTTCGCTTGAAGGATTCTAGTTATCGTTCACACAAGTTTTCAACCCATGCTTGCAGTCCTTTTCCTCTTCTTTTTGCGCCTTTTCTCCTTACCATTAGTACTTGTTACTTGAAAAGCAATGGTTAGCTTGTCTGCAACAACAACAACAACATAGCCGTTTGTCCCAAGTAAGTTGGGGTAGGCTAGAGATGAAACCCAAAAGAGACGAGAAACAGGGAGACACATAAAGGGACATAAAGGGCACAAGACAGAAAGAGGTCACGGTTCAGGCACATTTATCTGGATCATCTGAACCTTCAAAATTCTTTGCATGTTTGGTATTATTATTTTATCCAACGACTCTAATAAGTATTCTGTTATTTTTCTTGTGGACCCTTGTGATAATACTCTGGGATCTATTCATGCACCATGTAATTTGTGACTTACAGTATTGTCAACCTATCTTGTAATGCTTGCCAGCGAACCAAATCAAAATTAATATGATATATAGTTTTTGTAGTATTCACTTTAGTATGAAACTGTTGTGATGCCATCTTATCAGTTTGCTTCCTTTAATACATTCCTATAACCTTGACAATTAGTGGAATTTAGTTGGGTATCTTCCATTATTTCTGCAAATGTATGCATCAAAGGCAACTCGTTCACACCTGTTCTGTATACCTGCAGCAACTGATCCAAAGGAGGCTGACATTATCTGGGTAAGCATGCAAGTGGATTCAGAAGTAAAGAAAGCTGTAGGGCTCACAGACCAACAATACACAAATCAATTTCCTTTTGAAGCTTGCCTTGTCATGAAGCACCACCTTGCGGAGACCATCCACAAGGTTAGTTTCTCTTTTTTTGTGTGGTTAGGGGACCTTGTGTGGCTTACTGTATAAATCTAGAATGCGTTGAGTTCGACAACATCAACATTGGTGGCATTTGAAACAAAGATCAACTCATGCAGGCTTGGGGCTCACCTGAATGGCTTCAACCTACATATAACCTAGAGACCCATTTGTCTCCACTCATTGGTGATTATTTTGTGAGGAAACGAGATGGCATGGACAATTTATGGATCATGAAGCCTTGGAACATGGCGAGAACAATCGATACCACAGTTACTGGTGATTTGTCTGCTATCATCAGACTTATGGAAACAGGCCCCAAGATATGCCAAAAATATATTGAACGCCCTGCACTTTTCCAAGGAAGTTTGATCTTCGGTACATTGTTTTGGTCCGTAGTATCCGCCCTTTGGAAATATTTCTATCTGATGTTTTCTGGGTATGACCTGAAATTCTGATGATACTTGATAAATCCCTTTGGCCATTATCATTCTTTGTTTGACAACTCTTGTGTTCGTTTTTTTCTATTCTAGGTTAGGTTAGCAAACAATCAGTACACTTTGGAGAAGACTAGCTTGTTTGAGTATGAGACCCATTTCACTGTGATGGTGAGACCCAACTCATTCTCACTTCTATGGGATAACATCTAATTATTAGGTGTTGTTGAAGATTTATTAATGCCGCACTCTCTTGTATGATTTGCGCTATTCTGCTAAGTCTGCCCATATCTCCTAGCTTATGCTTATTTTGTGATCGGTTGTCATGTTACATTTAACTAGTTACCTGACTGTTTTTGCTGATCTAGAATTATATTGGAAGGATGAAACATATGAATACACCAGAGTTCGTCAAGGAGTTTGAGAAGGAGCACCAAGGTTGTAACATCCTGCATTCTCTCTTTTATGTGACTTCTTAGTTGTACATTACTAATTTTTTACTTTTTAACTTTTAGTTAAATGGTTGGACATCCATGAAAGCATACGGTCTATGATACGCTGTGTCTTTGAGTCAGCCGCAGCTGTTCATCCTGAGATGCAGAACCCATTCTCCCGGGCCATGTATGGTGTAGATGTTATGCTTGATAACAGATTCAAACCAAAGATTCTAGAGGTATGTCTCAAGGACTTACTGTCTTGTAATGGGGTGTTTGGTTTGGGGAATCATCCCATTCTAGATTGAGGTGATGTATCATGAGTCATTGGGGGTGTTTGGTTCTGACCCTGGCGCAGGTGCCTGGGCCAGACAGCTCCCCAGGCCGTCAATTTTGAGCGCCTGGTGGTCGGATGGACCTGCCTGGGCGAGCGCTCCCAGGCCACGCTGCGAACCAAACAGCCCCTAATTTAGTGGAATGACCCCATTCCTCGTACTAGTACTAATTATTAGCTTTGAGGAATAAGGTGGTGATGGATCAACTAATTCTATTCCACAAACCAAACAAAAATCTAAAGAGTGAGATGATGATGGACCAATTTATTCCACAAACCAAACACATCCTAATTGTAGCTTGTTATCTGTCCAGTATTGTTATAAACCTGCTTGAGCTTATGTCTTTATGCACATCGGCTATAACAAGTATTTGCTCCGCTGGAGCAGAGAAAAGCTTTTAGGTATTCTCATTTTGTGCTCTACAAAGTATGAAACTACATACAAATGTGTGGATGCAGCTTGCAGCCATAGCATGCTGACATTAATAAGATAGTACTACTTGTAGTAACTCGTACTTTGCCAGTTGGATTTGTTAGCCGCACTATTCCAAGGACAGACGAGTCCAGACCAGATAGAAAATACAAGTCACGATAAGGCTGTAACATAGGAGCCGTTCTGCTCCATAAATAACTGCAATCTTCCATTTTTTTTTGACGGAGGAGAACCTTGCTTATATAGAAAGCAAAAACTGCAATCTTCCAGTTTGCATTTCGGTTTTGCTTTTGCTACTTATGTTTCTGTGTGTGAACATAATGAGTGTGGACATCTAAAAGCTTGCTGCGGTGCGGCCTATAGCTACCGAAACATGTATGTATTCTAACAAAATCTGTCCTGAAATGGGATGCAGGTGACATACTGTCCAGACTGCGGGAGGGCGTGCAAATATGACACGCAAGCTCTGGTAGGGAGCCAGGATACCATCAGAGGGCGTGATTTTTTTCAACACGGTGTTTGGCTGCCTCTTCCTTGACGAGCAAACAAATGTATCGCCCTTGTAAGCATCACCCCAGAGGCTGCTGTAACATCAGATCTATCACAACATGACATGTATAACCTGCTTGTCTGTTGCCATATGAGATGGGACGGAGGGGCTATCGCTCGTTTTTTGCCAGTTTATTCTCTACGAAATGAACCGTGTTTGCCCAGTCTTGCCGAGGGTATAGCGGGGGATGTGAATACGTGATGCTGTTTGTTAAATAGCTCTTCAGTCGGAGCGTGCTACACCTACAGGTTCATTCTTGAAGGCAAGGTAGACCTTACCCCTCTGCCACTCATACAAATAGTAACTTCAAAGCATGAGTTTGCATGTTCGCGTGTCATCAACTACACTTCATTTGTGCTGCTACTAGTGCTATTTATACGCGACCACACTGATCACTGAAGATAGACGGTGGCATACATCTTGCTTGTTCTCCGGCCAAAATTCAGAGCAAACAAGTGGAACAGGTAGCCATGATCATGAGAGATACGGCTGATGGTGGCAGCATCGGTATCAGCCACCGAATCCTCCTCTCCCTCTTCCTCTTCGCCGCCGTCTGCAGGTCCGACCCCGACCTCCTCCTTGACTACTGCGTCGCCGACACGGCGTCCCCTCCGTCGTTGCAGTTCCACCTCAACGGCCTGGCCTGCATCGACCCGGCGTCAGCTCGGGCGGAGCACTTCGCCACCTCGGCGCTGTCGTCGCGGGCGACGACGGACCCGTCCGCCGCCGCCACGGCGCTGTTCGGGTTCAACGTGACGGTGACGAACCCCGCGTCGTCTCTCCCCGGCGCGAACGCGCAGGGGCTCGCCATGGCGCGCACCGACCTGGCCCCGGGCGGGCTGGCGCCGCCGCACACCCACCCGCGCGCGTCGGAGGTGGCGCTGGTGCTGGACGGCAGCGTGCTGGTGGGGTTCGCGGACACGTCGTACCGGCTGTACACGCAGCTGCTGCGCGCCGGGGAGACGTTCGTGTTCCCGCGCGGGATGGTTCACTTCCTGTACAACATGGACGTGGCGGCGCCCGCCGTGGTGCTGTCGGGGCTCAATAGCCAGAGCCCCGGCGCGCAGCTCGTGCCCTTCTCGGCGTTCCGGACGGAGCCGCGGGTGCCGGAGGAGGTGCTCAAGATAGCGTTCAAGATCAACGGCCAGGACGTGCACAGGATCCAAAGAAACCTCGGCGGATCCTCATAGACAAGAATACAGTATTTTTCTCTGAAAATGAGACCACTAGTAGAAACGATAATGATCCATTTTTTTTTTTTAAAAAAAAGAAGTGATAATGATCCTCGAGTAAAAAAAAAATTAAGGAAATGCAACCCGAAAAGGGCCGAAACAAAGGTTCGGGCCCATCAATAACTCTCTGTTGCATGACGAGAGGCCCGGTAGGTGTGTGGACAGTGGAGAGAAATACGAGCAGGTAATGCAGAACATGGCCGTATATCGCTAACTAGGGAGCGAGATATATACACACGTACAAATACGGGCCAAGTCACACGCATCATATGCATGTCATGCTGATGCACACAAAGGGTATATACCATAGAGTGACGATCTCTGCGTCGACTTGTGAAGATTTCTGGAGGGTATTCCGGCGCAAGTTTCCCGGCTGGTTAATTTGCGTGCGTATGATGCGTTGGAAAAACCGGCGAGACCTGCTGCACGTGGCGGGGGTTGCCGGCCGGGCAGCAGGGAAGAACTAGCTAGAACGCACGGGCTAGTCGCAGCAGAAATCTAAAAGCATTCTGCTTTAGCTAGAAAGAGATCGCTCTCTTTTCAATCTATCTGAACGACACCTTCTACTCTCCTTTTAGGGGACACCGCTGAATTCCCACGGCAATACGGGCATGGATGGATATCTTTATCTTGCTCGTCTCCTCCTTGGCTCCTACGCGAATCTTCCATTGACAACGCAAGCTAAGCAGGAAGACCGCGCGATCTTTCTCTCTCGTTTCGTGTGGCCATTGTTCGCCCAGAGCAGCAGTGTGCTCTTCTGCGTCTACGGTCTACCCGTGACGGCGAACTGGTGGTGGTTGGCGCCAATTCGTCCTCCCTACCGTTCCGTCGCCGAGGAGCTCCGGACGGCAACAGCGACGTGGTGTGAAACCGGAGGCAAAGCGTCTCTGCTTTCTACGCCCCTGAAGCCTTTTCCCTGGCGATCCTGTCTTCTGGGGAGCGTCGATCGTTAAAGGCGAAGGATCGATGCTGGCGACACACGCATTGCGATCGAAGCCGAGGGGAGATGTTTTTCCTCCCAGATGTTTTGCTCGTTTCGATTTCTTGCGGCTTGACATCAGTTGGGTCTGTGTTTGGAAGACGACGACTAGGGCTCATTTGATTTCTTGTATGTGGCTGTCAGTAGCATGGATCATGAATGAACCGTCAAACAAGGCAACCTAAACGACGCTCAGCGCTGATGAAACCCCGTCGGATCGGATCGACAAGCGGCGGCTTACGTGATCTTCTTATAAGCTGTGTGAGGTCATGAGCGCGTGTGTTTTTTCTCAATTTTGTTTGCTTCATAAGCTGCCGGATTACCCAGTCCCTGTCAAACCTGACAGAACACGATCCAGGACGACGCCGATGAAATCTGACAGGATGCCTATTGGCATAGCATGGCACAGGTAGCTGGTGTTCCAAGTTCAAACAGCACGGTATTCTGATCGATCTGCTGCAGCAAGAAGGAAAACCTGGATTCGCTGGATGGCCCTATGATTTGATTTCTGAAAAGCTCTATTCAGAAACCAAAAGTTTTCAAATCAGAAAGCACATAAGAGTTGTGTACAACTAGTACTGTCCAAATTAAAAGGGAGACTATACCTTTCTTTTTTTTTGCGACGAAAGAAGAATTATATTAAATAATAGTTGGGTACATTAACACGTTACAAGCACTCTGGATTACATAAATATTCAGAAAACTAATTTTCATCTAAATTGTACCCACGCTGTGAATAGCTCCAGATGTCAAAATTAAACATGTACGACGCTTTACAGTATGGATAACCGCACAAGCAAACACTCAGCGAAAGGCCTGAGAACATATACCCAACAAACGACGGCCAACATTCGTGTAGGCGGAGTTGAGAAACGTATTCTTTCTGCTGTCTTACTCCTTCTTTCTGCCACCGAAGAATGAGAAAGATTGAACTGAAACTTATTCTTGATAATTAATAACAAACAGGTGTCATGCAACTTCAATCAATCAATCAATCAATGCAATTGCAGCCTCGAGCTAAAATAATCCTGATCCTTGTTAAACACACCCTTTCTTCTATGTAAGATTCAAACACGTGCCACACAAGCTGCAGCTGCGTGGTACGGTACTAGGTAAGGACCCATTCGTCAATCTCCCGAGAGCCCGTCTTCGTCTCAAGTCCTGTGAGGGGAAACGGAAATGCGCTTTAGTTTCCTTCCTGGTGGTGATGTTCAGATACAAAACTATTCTCTGCGGACGGAAGCAAAAAGCAATCCAGTTTGCTGATATGGAGTGTTCAATTCTGCACCTAATCCCTGACATGGACGTGCCATACGACACTGATAGGTCGTCGTCATCGTGTGACAGAGATAGAATCAAAGTGTTTTTTTTAAAGGGCTTGTTTAGCTGGTGAAAAAATTTGGGTTCGGCTACTATAGCATTTTCGTTTTATTTAGCAATTTGTGTCCAATCATAGACTAATTAGGCTTAAAAGATTTGTCTCGTGATTTACAACTAAACTGTGTAATTAGTTTTTTCTTTCGTCTACATTTAGTACTCTATGCATGTACCGCAAGATTTGATGTGACAGGTACTGTAGCACTTTTTGGGTTCACTTTTTGTAAACTAAACAGCCTCAAAATTGTGGCTGCCTCTGAACTGAAAATTCTTTCCCTGGAGAAAATTAGAAAGACAGAGACTTCATCGTCCTGTACATCAACAATTCTAAAAGCAGCGTGCAATGGTTTAGCTTGCTTGCTTCTTCCGCCGTTGACGCTAGACTGGTTAATAAAGGGCCAACTAGGTTAACTCAGCAAGGTCAGCATCATTATTAACTTAGTTGAAAGTGGCTAGTTAACATTGTCGACTGTTGTTGACAAATATCTGCAGGAACTAACTCAAAGTGTTTCGAATTTCAATACGGTGAGATCATGTACCGTTGAAATTATTCGAAGGATTCAACTTAGGTAGATGGAGAATTTAAGATGAGCATTTCCTTTGAATTATCCTCCGAAAAAATGGTGTATTCATCATGATGATTGAGATGACTGAACGGACAAAGTTTTGATGCATGCATTTCTATGCTATCTCCAAATTAACCGTGGATTTGTTTGTAGAAAGACTATCAGTCGGCAGCCAACGTTAATAATTATTATTATCCTTTCATTTTCTTAAAAAAATCTATTAATTAGTTGACGTGTTTCCAGTGTAGATCTATCACGCTAGACACTCAGTTATCTCTCAAAGATAAAGTAAACCTGAAGTATAAGCTGTGGTTGCACCCGACTCCGAGTTAATAGGCCGGGAATATCTGTGAGACACTCTAGCTGGTCTTGTCCATCTTCATCAAAGATGTTGCTGTCGCTTCTTGACTTGTTATGTAATTTGTTCATCTCAACTCGCTCTTGTGTGTACAATACTCTGTACCGTGGCTGATGTCTTCAAATAGTCTCCTCTTCCTCGTCATCGATCTTAATTTTCCCTCGGAAAAGATTTCGAAAACTGAACTTGGGTGTGTATATCAGGCTAAGAACCTGCATCCTAGTGTGTTTATTGGGTTTGGGTGGTGGGAACCATTGAGATGTTGATATATATTTGATTAAGACGTACGCCCTTGTCTCTTGCATGCATCACTGTTGAAAAAAGGATGTGTACCCTTGCGTTCATGTCAAAGGCCACTACGGTGCAAGTTTTAAGGTAGCAACATCATGGGGAAAAAAAATCTGGATCATGAGGACATTCATGTATCGGCGTGTAAAAATTCGCCGTAGTACGTGTTAAATTTTAACAGCTCTACTTACGATAATGGGACATTAGTGATGTATGAACAAGCATCTGGCCGGGATGAGATGGCGGACACGTATAGGATATGAACTTGGACATGCTGGTTTGATTGGTGAATGTACTAGCGAGTAGCTTATGGCAGTTCAATCGTTTGTGACACATGGAAGCTACAGATGATTTGCGTATGAGCCTGTTTACCCGGCTTATAATCCGTCTTTTTTAGCTTGTTTTTTCAATTAGAATAATATATTTTCTCTCACAACAAATTAGTCAACAGTGTTTTTCAGCCGGCTTATCAGCCCAGCCGAATGGAGCCTATACCTGCCTATATATACGTTGTTGTTAGGCGAAATCATGTAGCACTTTCGTTGTCATTTGACAAAATTTATCCAACCATGGACTAACTAGGCTCAAAAGATTCGTCTCGACATTTACAGATAAACTGTGCAATTAGTTATTTTTTACTTACATTTAATGCTCTATTCATACGTCCAAAGATTCGATGTGACGGGTACTGTGCAAAAAATTTTAGATGTTTTTGTTAACTAAACAGGACCTTGGCAGGCGGGCAGGCCAACCAACATTATTTGTCACATCACGTTCAAAAGGACGGACGAGCCGGGGAAAACAAAATTAAGGGGGTGTTTGGTTCCCTTGTTTTTTTAACACCTATCACATCGAATGTTTAGACACATGCATGAAGTGTTAAACATAGACTAATTACAAAACTAATTGCACATATTAAGATTAATTTATGAGATGAATCTATCAAACCTAATTAGTCCATTATTATTATCCGAACAACATATGATCAACCCATGATTAACACAACCAATCATGCCCTTAAACGTTTTCGTTCACGTCGTCAGCTTACCAACCCCCATTTAACCGTCTACTAGTTCCGCATGCAGCCGGACTGTTGTTTTCAAATCCACGGTTCGGTGGTAGTAATAAGTATGTATAGATCGACGTCTACAGGTGGATCACAGCGTCACACGAAGTAGTCTACTTGTACCTATAGTCATGCATCGACGAACTGATTGATGATCGGCTTGGTAAACTAGCACATGTGACATGCCGCTGCAGTTTGGACGGACGTCACCACTCGTCAGCTGGCTGGCAGCGTCGCCGCGCCTGACGACTTGGCTACTCCGATCTGATGGCCCTGGTCGCGAGCCGATTAGAGATTAGACGCGCGAACGAAGGTTTCCCCTTGGGTACACCGTACTCCGACCTGTGCGCTGCCGGTCCGGTGGTCCCCATCCTGGCCTCCACGCAGATGAGACGAGACCAAGGCCTGGCTTGGGTTGCGGTTGCTCGGCCGCCGGCCGCCGGGGCCCGGGGACGATGCGGTCGAGCCCAACGGCCACCGGGACGAACTGCGAAACCGCGTCCACGCGTCCCGTGTGGCTTGAAGCTAGCACACGACCGGATGGATGGTCCGGACAGGACACAGGGGAGCCCTTCTTCCTCCGGTCCGGTCCAACGTCCAACGGTCTATGCTGCAATCGCGGAGCCCTGACGCTGTCCATTCACAGTAAGCGGTAAAGGGGTCGTCCCCGATCGACCTCTCGTCACGGCTTGGCCGGCTGGGACGGTGTAACTCGTCAAGAGCATGCATCATCACCATGCATGCGACGTCAGGGTTGCGGTAGCAACTTGCAACTCTATCTAATCTTTGGCCACCGTATATCCTAGCACGTTGTCACCGGGACTTTGGTCGTTAGTGGTTAATCCCGCTGGGATCCGGAACACGGACTCCGTGCATGCACCTGGCGGGCGTTAGGACGGCCATATACATGCATGGCCTCCTGTCTTGTGTCATTGTGTGTTCCTTGAATATTTGAATTTACCTTGTAAACAAACTCTCCGCTCAGAAATACGTGTGTCGTCGATCTGTGCCTCTCTGTGCGAGCAGCTCCCTCCCCTCCCCTTCCTCCTTCCACCCCGCCAGCTACTCCCTAGTAGCCATGAGCGCAAGATCTGCAGCCGCCGCCACCGCCGCCGGGTGCCAGCCCTAAGGCGCTGCCCATGGCAGCTGCCTCCCCCACCCCGCCGCTGGCGCGCGTGCTCCCCTCCTCTCCCCCGTCTTCAACCACCTCACCCACTCATCCCCTGCCTCACGCCATCGCCGGAGGTGCCAGCTCCGCGGATGTAGTCGCCGGAGATGGCAACTGCATTGGAGAGGACGTCGGAGGTGGCCGGATGTAACACCTCTGGTATTATGGAGACTAAAAATTTGTCATGTCATCATATTGCATTGCAAAGCATACATGATTAAGTCAACTACGATGTGCATCAACAAAAACGAGTTTACATTCTTAGGTTGGATGTGCTTCTGAGATGTGTGACTCGAACCGAAAACCTTAGTTTCGAATGTCACCACAAATACTTAGTTTATGCCCTACGTAATTTGAGGTGTATGACTCTGTTATACACCAATGTCAAGTGTAAGGTATTAACTCAAGTCCAACACGTAAAATGAAGTTTCAAGTTTGAGTTTGAATTTGGAATCCAAAACTTGTCGCGAGTTTTCCGATTCGAATTTGAATTCAAATTTGGGTAATTATTTAAAAGATTTTCAAAAGTCAACTTGGTCAACCAAGAATGGCATTTGGTCAACCATGTGATGCTTGACCCAATTATGCCTTTGTATGATGGTTTGATCACTAAATAATCACCAATTAAAATAACAACAAGTTTCATTTTGAAATTCTTCCGAAAACCATAAATTCAAATCCTTTGTTTTACCCCCTTTTGAATAATTCAAAATCTAAGCAAAATTTGAGAAAAAGTTTAAAACCAAGTTTGTAGATCTTTTCTAGGGTTACAAGTTTGGTGTTTTGAGTTTTCAAAGTTTCAGTGAAAAATTCTGAGTAATTTTGAAAAGAAGCAAATTTTAAATTTGACCCCTTTTCATCCCCAAACCCAAATTTCAAAATGGAGGCAAAATTTGAAAATGATTTGAATAGAAAAGTTATAGGTCTTGGCTAGATGTACAACTTTGGTATTTTGAGTTTTTGAAGTTTCAATATAAAATTTAAAGAAATTTTGAAATTACCAAATTCTAGAAAAATGTCCCCTTTTGATTTCAAATTCAAATTTCAAAATTCAATTTGAATTTGAGAAAGTTTTCAACATGAAACTTGTAGAGCTTGAAATTTTGAAGATTTCATATCTTGAGAATTTTTCAAGTTGTTACATGTTTTTGGGAGTAATTTTGAAAAACAGTTTGAAGTCATAAGTTTGGGGGTTGCTGCAGTGCACCGACGAATCAGGGCAGAGCAGCGCACGGCATGGGCGCCGGCGAGACCCGCCGTGGCCTTTACGGCCGCTTCCAGGCGTCGCCGTGGCCGTGAGTAGCTCCTAGACATCGCCACACTTCTCTACTTCATGTTGCCCTGCTATTGCTCGGCTTATTCTATATAAACGACCGACGTCGTCGTCGTTTTTCTTTTTCGCCATCACTGCCGACGAGTTCACCTGCCGGTGAAATTCACCGTCATCTAGCCACCACAGTCCTCTCCATCTCTCCCAAAGCATCGCCACGCTCTTGCGCTTCTCCTGAGCTAGCTCATAGTCGCCCGTATAGCCCACAGAGCCTTGCCACCATCATTCTCCTCAGGTCCGGCAAAGCGCCACCACATTCCACCTCGTCGTGGCCAGCCACCTCCACTGCCTCTCTATGCCTGCTGGTTGCTCCGCTGCATTCGGGGTGAGCTACTGATGCTCTTGGTGCTCTCAATTGTAGCGTGTCTAGCTTGTCTAGCTGGAGCGGTGGGAACCACGACCCCCGGGCCGCCAAGGCCGGTGAGGTGCTTCCTCTAGGGCGTCTGCGACCGCGTGATGTGTCTGGGGAAGTTCAGAGGGTCGTGTTGGTCATGGTGGTCGGGTTAATCGATCAGGGTCTTGTCGCCGGCGTCGTGGTCACCGGCCGACCACCGTGCCGCCATGGCCGAGCGCGGGAGCGGGGAAGAAGAAGAAGAGAGGGAGCGAGGAAGGGAGCTAGGCCGGCCTGGGCGCTTGCTGGGCTACGAGCGAGCAAGAGCGCGCGCAGCTAGGCCGCGTGCCTGGTTTGGCCGAGCGAGGAAGAAGAGAGAGAAGCAGTCCGTGTTGCCGTTTTTGTTTTTCTTTTTTCAAAATGTGAAATAGTGTTAGTTTTTGTTTATTTTAATGGAATTTTTGTAGAGCTCCAAGAATAGTGAAAATTTTTGTGCAAGCTTTTCAGGGTGTAAACTATCTAGGAAAAATATTAAATGCCAATTGTGAGTACTTTTTGCATGATCAACAATTAGCTCAATTAAATGTTAAATGCAACTTCCAAGAATTTTAATAATTAAAATATTAATCCAAAAATCATGAAATTTGTTTTGACACTATTTTAGACTATGATCAATCTATAGGAAAAGTTTAAGCTCAATTAGATAAAGTTTAATTTATACTTAATTTCTGTCGTAATCGTTATGTGATTAAATAAATGTTTAAGTTGATAACTTTAAGTGTTGTGTGCTCTTTTTGATTGAGTGATGACCTTGGGTCATTGACCCTTGATGATCCTTGGCACCTTAATTACTTGGTTGAGCTCATGATTAACATGTTCTTTATGAAGTAATAATGTTGCTTAATGTAAGTACGGTTAGTTAGTGGTTCTATTGGTTTGCAACTGTACCGCGAAGGAAAATTGTACTCAAGTTATTAATCATGGCATATCATCATCAAGCATAATGATTATCATCGCATCATGTTGAAGCATGTCATATTCTCGTATAGTTCTCGCTTTCGAGGAGGTAAGTGTTGTTGAGTAAGCTTCCGGAGAAGAGCCATCGTTAGTGGGTTCTGGACCGGACGTCGGAGTTGTTGTTGAGCCTGAACCAGTCATCTCGTCTGAGCAAGGCAAGCCCCGGTGCATTTAAACTCTTCCTTGAGTTTTACAAATCTTTATCACTGGTACTATAGTTTATTGCATTAAGTAATTAGGAATTGAGTGATAACCCCATTTGCTGCATTATTATCCTTGATTATTGTGATATCACCCTTGGTACCTGTTTTATTGAAAATACGTAGTTATGCTTCGCTATGCTTAATGAGTTAGGCTTTTAAATGAAAAGCTTATATGTCCACGATGGCATACTTGAGGAATAATGGAATGTAAGAATAAGACTGAAGATCGGGCGGGTGGTTCGGCCACTGTTAACTTACATTGGGAAAGGAGTTTCAATGTAGTGTTTCCGCCTTGTTAGTTAAGGACCATCCGTTGTAGTCCTGTTTGTGTTTCGAGACTTTGCAACTAGCCTCATGCCTTGGGTAAGCCCAAGATGTTAGTGATTTCATTACGAGAACATCCAACCTTACACTGGGTGTGGAGAGATGGCAGGAGTAGCGTGTACCCTCCGGGCTAGAATTGGGCCGGGTTCGAAGGGTACTGTACTCTCGGGTGGCGATGGACACGTTCTGGTTTTAGGAGATCTAAATGAGGGTTGGCATATGCAAGATTTGGTTCTACATATGTCATGAGGTTAGAGATCCTCAGCTGGGTATAATCAGTTCGAATCGTCGTTGCTCCTCGGTTATGGAGACTCGATTACCTGTCCTGCATCGTAGTTAAGAACTGGAATTAGAAGAAAAAATAAGGAAGGATCTTGATGAGAATTATTTTGATCTAGTTTAGGATCACTTAGAATTGGTTAATGAACCATCAATGATAAAAAAAATAAAATGTTAAAAGTAAGGACTTACTCTAGTAAGCTTTTTCACAAAATAATTTTTATTCTTGGATACCCTTATCTTGATTCCCTAAAAGCTAGCATGCTCTTGGAGTCTTTTTCTTAGTCGGATAAGTCTTGTTGAGTACTCTCCGTACTCAGGGTTCGTTAAACCCTTGTTGCAGGTGCGGTGCATGAGTAAGTTTGTTTTGAGCCTTGCTGCATGACCGTTGTTATTGAAGAAAGTGACGATGAGTAGGCTGTGTGGCCTCTGGGTAAGGCACCTCGTTTGGGTGTTGTAATAAAGTTACTACTGATACTCCACTACTACTGGTTTGTAATAATGCTACTTATGGTTTGAGGTTTGAAACTGTGGTTTGTAAACTTAAGTTACGTAAGACTTTCGCTCTTTTACTCTGATGTTATTTTGAATAAATTATTGTAATATTGTAATACTCCTGTAATTAGATCATGTTCGGAGGAAAGCATGTCTTTTAGGTTATAAGGTACATAAGTATGGCTGTCAGAGGTCATTATGACAATGACAGGTACATGTGGGCCATCATAATTTAGGAGATTCTGTGACACAGGACCGCTGCTCGGCCGCCGCAACTAGCGCCAGCGATGGAGGGTGCTAGTTCCTGTGCGGGCGGGTCCACCGCCGCCGATGGTGGGGAATTCGTGCCGTCCGGGTCCAAGACCAGGCCTTGTGGGCTTGTGGGTTCTTTGGAGGCTGCCGCGACTGTAAGGTCCAAATGGCTAGAGGGGGGGTGAATAGCCTATTTAAAAATCTACAAGCTTCACTAGACAACCACGTTAGTATAAAAGATGGCTATGCTAATTCTAGCATTAGCTCAACTACACTATGCAAGCCACCTACACAATTCTAGTGAGGCAAGGCTAAGATCTCTAATACACACCAACAAGGCTAAGTCACTAAGCTACTTACTCCTATGTGATAAAAGCTACACTAAGCAAACTACACTAGAACTAGTACAAGAAAGTAAAGAGCAAGTGACTTGATTCTTATACCAACGATGTAGAGAAGCAATGTACTCGAAGAATCAATCACAATGATCAACCACAAGAGAAATCCTCGGCAAAGAGATGATACAAGATTTTTTACCGAGGTTCACTTGCTTCCGGCAAGCTACTCCTCGTTGTGGCGATGCACTCACTTGTCGGTTCGCGAGGTAATCGACTATCAAGAGTCGAGCCCTCGACGGGCGCCGCACAACCGCACACAAGATGGGGATCCTCCAAGCCACGAGCTCCACTAGAGTATCCAATTTGTGAACTCCCGCAGGGAAGGATCAAGAACCCCTTACAACACTTGGTGAAGGCTCCAACAATCTCCAATTGCGAGCTCAATCACCTCCACTGCTCCAAGCCGTCTACCGTGTCGGGAAACACGGAAGAGTAACAAGAAATCCATAGCAACTCAAAGATCAAGTGCCTTTAGAATGCAACTCTCAAGCAATGCACTTGAATCTCACTTAATCTCACTCAAGATGTGCAACTATGCAAAGAGATGAGTGGAGGGGTTGTTCTCTAGCTCAAAGGATGTCTCTAGGTCTCAAAATGTGCAAGAGTTACCCTCAAATCCCAGACACCCTCTATTTATAACGAAGGGGTACGCAGCTAGCCGTTACAGACGACGCAGCGAAAATCGCGCTGACCGGACGCTCCAGTCAGGGTGACCGGATGCGTCCGGTCACTACACGACAGCAAGAAACAGTGCGTGTCAGAACTAGCCGTTGTCGTGACCGGACGCGCTGAACCGATTGACCGGACGCGACAGTGCCCGCGTCCGGTCGCGTTCCAATATGCTCCCGTTGAGACCGGACGCGTCCGATCGCATGTGACCGGACGCGCCGCGTGTCCGATCGTCACTCCACTACCACTGCCCCTCTGGACGCATGACCGGACGCTCCGGTTCCGTGAGGGACCGGACGCGCCGGTCGCGCGCTCTCCTTCTGTGCACAAGTGAACTGACCGGACGCGCTGGTCAGGCTAGACCAGCGTCCGGTCACAAACCCTAGCAGCACTGAGTTGAACTGACCGGACGCGTCCGGTCAAACCGAGACCGCGTCCGGTGCAGCGTCCGATCAATACAGTGACCGCCGTTCGCCTCCGTTTCTTTTCTGACTTTCGGTGCAATGGAAAATAGGCATTTCACTTCTCCAAAAAGCGCCGAATCCTGCCTCGCAAGCTCGGCGGGAGGGAGAGAGGAACCCAAACCCCTCTCTACCGCTTAAACTCCACCGCCTTCGCAAATGTGCTAACACCACCAAGTGTACACCACCATGTGCATGTGTGTTAGCATTTCACAAACATTTTCCAAGGCGTTATGTTAGCTCTCAACTAGATCCTAATGCATATGCTCAAGACATTGATCTAGTGGCACTTGATTCCCGAGCTAACCGTGATTGCCCCTCTTGATAGTCGGCTATGTATCCTAAACCCGGTCAATCACTTCTCTACTCATCTTAGACCGGCAAAAGGAAAACCCTATGGTTATACTTTTGCCTTGCGCTCTTAGATCCTTCTCCTCTACTTGATCATTATGTCCATCATATTATGTGCATCTCCACCATGATCGTCATTTCATGTCCATGCACCATTTCTTTGTGATCTTGTGGCCACCACTCCTTGCCACGTACACCTTCATCACATGTGTTGCTTATGCCTAACTCAAAATACTTAACACATGGCATTAGCAACTTGGTGTCATTAATTACCAAAACCAAACTTGGGCTTTCAATCTCCCCCTTTTTGGTAATTGATGACAACCATCACAAAGATATGAAATGAAATCAATTTTCAATTTTGATAGTATTAGCTCCTCCTACATATGTGCTTCCATGAGTTTAGTTTAATTGTGCACATATGTATGGATTAGAATTTTGGGAGAGTTACTTCTATCAAATTGATGCTAAGGTATATAGAATGGACCTTTGAAGCGTGATACCAATCGGAGTTGCCTTTATATACCATCCTTAGCATCAATGTAGCTAGACACCACTTGTAATACATCACTTGTAAAGATCACAAACACTAAAGTACCCCGTGAGATCAACATTATAAGCAAAGGTGTCTAGATACCACTTGTAAAGCTACTTTCAACAAATCATCATTCAAGTTCTATTTCTAGCAAACACCATACAATCATGAATATGAATTTAAGTTTTTGCAATGCAACACTTCATCATGTTAATGCACATACAAATGCAACAAACAATTCATGAGCTTGCTCCCCCTACTTGTGTGCTCAATTTTAATTGTTCCCTTTCTAATGTCATATCTTTTGCGTGCTCAATTTTAATTATTCCCTTTCTAATGTCATATCTTTTGCTTGCTCAATTTTAATTGTTCCCTTTCTAATGTCATATCTTTTGCTTTCTCTCCCCTTAGTATATCTTTCTCCCCCTTTGCAACTTAACTTTTTATCTCTTTGTGACTTCTCTATCTTTGTGACTTTTCTCTCCCCCTTTGTCAACAATCACAAAAAAGGTGCTAATTTTAGTGAGAGTCAAGTCAATCAATATGAGAGAGTCCAAATTATGGTTCAATCTAAATCACTAGCCTAGAATATGTAATTCGGTTTGATCCAAGGACAAGCTTCTTCATACCTCATAAAGTATAAGGGTTATCTTGACCATGTTGAATTACACATCATGAGCTCATTTTCTAGATTCAACACTAGGTTTGCAAGCCCACAAACATGTCATATGCTACCACTAGATCAATCAAACATAGAAGCACTAGTGGTACCATATATACATTAAACTCATTTGATTTTCATGAATGAGCCTATTTGTCATGCAAATATGTCTATATGTTCTAAACATGTCCTTAGCAAAGTATGGATGATATGCCAAACAACTTTACCTTGCTATGTCGGAGGAGAGGCATGTCATTTTAAGAATATGGAGGTGCACTCATTTCAAGTTGGAGAAGTCAAGTATGTTCAATTCATTCTTCAACTTGTAAAATCTTTTCTCATCAAGTGGCTTTGTGAATATGTCGGCTAGTTGATTTTCGGTGTCAATGCTCTCAATGCTAATATCACCCTTTTGTTGATGGTCTCTTATGAAGTGATGCCTTATGTCAATGTGCTTCGTTCTTGAATGTTGAACCGGATTTTGTGTCATCTTGATTGCACTTTCATTGTCACAAAACAATGGCACATTCTTGAACTTAATTCCAAAATCATTCAAGGTGACCTTCATCCAAAGTAATTGTGCACAACAACTACCGGCACTAATATATTCGGCCTCAGTGGTAGATAGCGCAATACTATTTTGTTTCTTTGATGACCATGAAACAAGAGACCTTCCAAGCAATTGACAAGTGCCACTTGTGCTCATTCTATCAATCTTGCATCCACCATAGTCGGAGTCCGAATATCCAATCAACTCAAAATTAGACCCCTTTAGAAACCATAATCCAACATCATGAGTGCCCTTAAGATATCTCAATATCCTCTTGGTTGCTTTCAAGTGACTTTCTCTAGGTGAAGCTTGATATCTTGCACACTTGCATACACTAAACATCACATCCGGCCTAGAAGCGGTAACATAGAGCAAACTTCCAATCATAGACCGGTATTGCTTTTGATCTACCATGTTGCCACTAGCATCAATACTCAATTGATCATTAGTGTTCATTGGTGTACTCATTGGCTTAGCATCTTGCAATCCAAACTTCTTGATCATGTCCTTGATGTACTTGCCTTGACTTACAAAAGTGCCATTCTTCATTTGCTTGATTTGAAGTCCAAGGAAGTAACTAAGCTCTCCAATCATAGACATCTCAAACTCATTAGCCATCATATTTCCAAACTCTTCACAAAAGTCTTGATTGATTGATCCAAAGATAATGTCATCCACATAGATTTGTAACACAAACAAGTCATTTCTAAGCTTCTTGGTGAAGAGAGTGTTGTCAACCTTTCCCATCTTGAACCCTTTAGAGAGAAGAAAATCTCTCAATCTCTCATACCATGCTCTAGGTGCTTGCTTCAAACCATATAATGCCTTCTTTAGCTTGAAAACATGGTCGGGCTTCTTGTCATCTTCAAAACTGGGAGGTTGCTCAATATAAACTTCTTCATTAATGTAGCCATTGAGAAATGCACTCTTGACATCCATTTGATAGAGCTTGATGTTGTGTGCACAAGCATATGCTAATAAGATTCTAATAGCCTCCAATCTTGCAACGGGTGCATATGTCTCTCCAAAGTCAAGACCCTCAACTTGTGTGTAACCTTGAGCTACCAATCTTGCTTTGTTCCTCACAACCATGCCATCTTGATCTTGCTTGTTTCTAAAGACCCACTTAGTACCAATCACATTGTAGTTCTCCAGCCTTTCAACAAGTTCCCAAACTTGATTTCTTGTGAAGTTGTTTAGCTCTTCATGCATGGCATTTACCCAATCGGAATCCTTCAAAGCATCTTCTATTTTCTTAGGTTCTTCAAGTGACACAAATGAGTAGTGCTCACAAAAGGATGCTAATCTTGATCTAGTTTGAACACCGCTTTGAATTCCGCCAATGATTTGATTCAATGGATGATCTCTTGCTATGCTAGTAGGTTGGAGTATTAGGAGTTGATTGCTTCCACTTGTTTGACCTTGAACTTGCACTTCATCATGAGAACCACTTGAGCTTGCTTGATTTGAATCAATTTGCACACTTTGGTTGATCACATGAATATCATCATCATCAACTTGCCTTGGCCTTATGTCACCAATGTCCATGTTCTTCATTGCATTTGACAATTGATCTCCTCTCACATCATCAAGGTTTTGAGCTTTATTTTGAGACCCTTGGGTTTCATCAAACTCAACATCATGAACTTCTTCCAAGGTGCCATTTGTGAGATTCCAAACTCTATATGCCTTGCTTGTGGTAGAATAACCAAGTAAGAACCCTTCATCATATTTCTTTTCAAACTTGCTCAATCTAGTGCCTTTCTTAAGAATATAGCATTTGCAACCAAACACTCTAAAGTATGCAATGTTGGGCTTTCTTCCATTCAATAGCTCATATGGTGTCTTCCCAAGTTTCCCATGGCAATAGAGACGGTTGCTACAATAGCAAGCCATGTTGATAGCTTTACTCCAAAATGATGAAGTTGCCGTGACTACACGATAGCAAGAAACAGTGCGTGTCAGAACTAGCCGTTGCCGTGACCGGACGCGCTGAACCGATTGACCGGACGCGACAGTGCCCACGTCCGGTCGCGTTCCAGTATGCTCCCGTTGAGACCGGACGCGTCCGATCGCACGTGACCGGACACGCCGCGCGTCCGATCGTCACTCCACTGCTCATTGCCCCTCTGGACGCATGACCGGACGCTCCGGTTCCGTGAGGGACCGGACGCGCCGGTCGCGCGCTCTCCTTCTGCGCACAAGTGAACTGACCGGACGTGCTGGTCAGGCCAGACCAGCGTCCGATCACAAACCCTAGCAGCACTGAGTTGAACTGACCGGACGCGTCCGGTCAAACCGAGACCACGTCCGGTGCAGCGTCCGATCAACACAGTGACCGCCGTTCGCCTCCGTTTCTTTTCCGACTTCCGGCGCAATGGAAAATAGGCATTTGTGAAGAGTTTGGAAACCCCTCTCTACCGCTTAAACTCCACTGCCTTCGCAAATGTGCTAACACCACCAAGTGTACACCACCATGTGCATGTGTGTTAGCATTTCACAAACATTTTCCAAGGCGTTATGTTAGCTCTCAACTAGATCCTAATGCATATGCTCAAGACATTGATCTAGTGGCACTTGATTCCCGAGCTAACCGTGATTGCCCCTCTTGATAGTCGGCTATGTATCCTAAACCCGGTCAATCACTTCTCTACTCATCTTAGACCGGCAAAAGGAAAACCCTATGGTTATACCTTTGCCTTACGCTCTTAGATCCTTCTCCTCCACTTGATCATTATGTCCATCATATTATGTGCATCTCCACCATGATCGTCATTTCATGTCCATGCACCATTTCTTTGTGATCTTGTGGCCACCACTCCTTGCCACGTACACCTTCATCACATGTGTTGCTTATACCTAACTCAAAATATTTAACACATGGCATTAGCAACTTGGTGTCATTAATTACCAAAACCAAACTTGGGCTTTCAGCGGCGCCTTTGGCCAGCCCCTCCCTCGGATCTCGTGCAGGCAGGCCTCGGGCGGCCGGATCCATGACCGCTGACGGTAGGGAGGCCACCGCACGATAGCAGCTGCCGCCACCACCCACGTCTCCGCGCCGTGGCCGGGATGTTGCCTCCGCTGTCAACGCCGCTAGCTCACCCACCCTCTCTCCGAACGTGGCTCCGTTCTACCCGGGTGGTCCCGCGGGAGGGCGCATGAAGAGCCACAGATGGGCAGACACCGACGACGAGGAGTCCGATGATGACCACCCCGCTAGCTACCTAGACGCCACCCATTGCCCGTCGAAACCGGTCGATGTATCCCTGCGGTGTGCCCAAACTCTTATGTCGGCCCGTGGCGGAGCGGTGGCGGGCCGCCAAGGTCCTAGGCAAAGGCGAGGGAAACACAATCGGCCGCGCCCACAGCTGGTGTGCAGCATGCTTGCTCGGCTAGTGGAGGGCCGCATCCCGGCACGCCAGCGCCTCGACCATCGTGGATGGGTCTCCGCCCCCAGCCTTGATGTGTGGCGGGAGATCCTCCCTCAGCAGGAAGCTCGACCTGCGACCACCTCACCTGAGCCTTGTCGCGACGCAAAGCAAGCTCGGCAGACTCATAAGGTACCCGTGGAGCTTCACGGCAGATGCTTCAACTGTCTCTCCTACTCGCACCAGGTAGCGACTTGTCGGTTGCCGCAGCATTGCCTACGCTGCCAGGGCTTCAGCCATCTCGCTTGGGACTGCAAATGGCCCAGGCATACGGCGGCATCGACGACGAAGGATGGCGGCCGACCGCGGCACCCCGCTCACGGCGGTAACTCGACGGCCCCCTTGCACGCGTCCCGCGGCAGCTCGAGCGGGGGCCTCACCGGGGGAGTTAGCAGAACCCGACAAATACGATGGCGACGCCGGAGTGAGCCGGCAAGGGGCGTCAGCTTCGGTGCGCCGGCCGGTTGCGACGGCAACGTCGCTGCCGCTGCCGCTGCACGCTGCTTCCCTGCTTCCGAGCAAGATCCGCTGGCGTTGAAGCTGTGGGCGTGCTCGGGGCCTCCCGCGTGGATCGACCCAATGCTGGAGGAGTTCGCCACCTCGCTCGTGGTGAGCCCCCAACAGGAGCATGCTCGACTGCTCGAGAGGGCGCCTCTTAGGAAGTGGACACATCACTGGTGGACACCCGTTCTTCGGTGAAGACTCTATAGTGGATGACGGACTCACCTCCGTCGTCGCATGTGCAGGGGCCACCACAGGTCACGCTATTGCCGGGGGGGCGCAACCCAATTGCCGGGGGGCGCAACCCAACACTGGTCAGGTCTGCCACCTCAGGAGGTGCGACGGTAGTGGCTGCCACGGACGTCGTCAACAACACTCCATCCCCTCAGACAGACTCCGCCGACAGTCGCCTCAAGAGTTTCATCGAGCGAGTCACGATGGCAAGGCAGCCGCCGCTCTTGGAGCTGCCGGAGATGATTCGGCCCATGAAGACGTCCACTGCCCGCGCTCCCCAAGAGGAGCAGGCGGATAGCAGCGCAGAGCCTATCTCACATCCCAGTGGCCAAGCAAGGCGAGGACCTTGTCTTGAAGCGCCTGGGACTAACAAGCGGGATGTCGACCCGTCCACGTCGGCCATGAAGGCATACGAAGAAATCTGCGGCAGTGACCCCAGTCACATGGAGGCGCTTCGTGAGCTGTTCCTGCTGGACGGCGACATGGGTGCGAGCAAACGGCGTCGCCGCCGCTCGACTGCGCGGGCATAGGCCTCCTAGCCGGCGTCTCTTGTCGGGCTGATCAATTCCCAATGTAACACCATAGATTTCAGTACACTAGGGTGCTTCTAAGTGTCCATGTACAATTCTTCTGATCCCCTAGAACACCGCTAAAGTATATTATATTAAATTTTTTCTCTTCTTTAATACAAAGACACGCAAACCTTTTGTGTAATCGAGAAAAAAAAATCAATAAGAAAAGGAGGCAAGGAACCTGCTAATTCATGCGTGCCATTCATCGCGCGTCCTCACGCAGACGTACGTCCGAGTACCGGCCATCATCCCTACCTGCAACGCATTGACCGTACTACGCAGTACAATTTCAGCTCGCTCGCTATATCCACATGTACACCAAGCACAAGGTCATCAACAAGTTTCTAGAAGGCCACATCCATGTCAAGGGCAACTAAACACCGTACAAGATAATCTGGATATATACTAGTTTTTTACTTTGTTTAATCTTCATCATTGAGTTGATGATTAGTATATCACGTCCCCTGTACGTGTGCGCTTTTATATAAGTGTCCTATCTAACCACAGGCCCTTGGAAACCATATCTGACTTATAGCTTTATTATCTAATAAGGCGTTGCTTTCGTTTCCAAAGCAGCCTGAAATTTGGCGCACATGTATCTGTGTTCTTCGTGACCGGCTTGGAGGAACTTTCTGAAATTTGGCGCTCTGTCCTCTTCTGGATGAGTTGGACAAATTAAAGCATAAAACATCATATGATAATTTTTTGGTAGAACAACGAGCGGGAGGAGGTATCTTTCTTCTAGATAACGTGATGTGATGGAATGTTCATAACACGTACATGTGTGTACATCTTAAAGGACAAAATAATCATCATCATCGAGTTATTTGGTGTTGTTAATCGAATAGGATGAACTGCTAAATGACCTGTTCTAAAAAAAACCTGCTAAATGACATATATAATAACAATAGATTGTCTGTTTCGAGATCCTCTAAAGAATACTATGATACATTATTTACATGAGACTCTGTTTGACTTTGCATGGAATAGTATATCGGTACAACATTTGCTGAATCCTTGTTGCTGTTTGAAGTGTCAACCTTGCGCTGCACATACGTCCTACATGTCCTGGGTGGCCGCCGTCCGGCCGGTACGGTAGCCGGTAGGCAGCTTACGTCGCAGAGTATTCTGAAGCACTCTCCCCAATGTATGTGGATATGGCCCAAAGCGAGAAGGGCTTCCCTGTCAAGTTTGATGCAGTACAAGTTGTCGAGAACAGAGAGTTGTGTGGTGTGATAGCTAACTACCAGTACAAGTTGTACAACAGTACACTATCGACGAGCAGCAAACGGTCGTGCCAACTTTTCTGCAAAAGAAAAGGGAGAGAAAAGGAAAACGATCTTCCTGTATATACGTCTGCGTCCAACGGTACTCGTGCACGCATATGCAGAGTACCTTTGTGTTAGGTTAATCAACTTGGCGAGACTAGGCCGGCCAACAACGGTTTGAATATCTATACGACACGGAATGAATAAAAACAACTGCAATGTATGCAGAGTACCTTTGCTTTGTTTTCAAATACCAAAAACCACTATGACGAGTCGTCGAATTCGAATGGCACTGTAGCTGCTGCCTGTTGAATGAAAGCCTGCAGGGGTGCAGGACGGCCATATACATGCATGGTTTCCTGTCTTGTGTGTTCCTTGAATTGTTGAATTTACCTTCCCCTTGTTTAGATGACATCAAAATTCCAAGTTTTTTCACTCTCTCTCCATCACATCAATTTTTAACTGCTTGTATGGAGTATTAAATATAGGTAAAAAAATAACTAATTACACAGTTTAGTTGTAAATCACGAGATGAATCTTTTGAGCCTAGTTGGTCCACGATTGGACAATATTTGTCAAATAAGACGAAAGTGGTACTATTCATCGGTTTGAAATTTTTTTTCCAATCTAAACAAGGGCCTTGTAAACAAACTCTCCGTACAGGAATACGCGTGTTGTCGAACTGTGCCTCTGTCTACACTCTAGTACACCAATGCAATAAGAAAATGGGGGCAAGGAACCTTCTTAGGGCCTGTTTAGTTGGGTACAAAAGTCAAAAAAAAAAAGTTTGCGCAGTACTCGTCACATCAAATCTTTGGACGTATGTATAGAGCATTAAATATAGGTAAAAAAATAATTAATTACATAGTTTGTCTGTAAATGTCGAAAAGAATCTTTTGAGCCTAGTTAGTGCATAGTTAGATAAATTTTATCAAATAACAACAAAAAATGCTACATAAATTTACCCAAATTTTTTCACCAACTAAACATGCCTTTCTTCATGCGTGCCATTCATGGGCCCTGATCACGCATACGTACGTCCGTGTTCCGGCCATCGGCCCTACCTGCAACGCATTGACCGTACTAAGTAGTACATTTTTTTTATTTTTTAAGAAACTGGAGGGCCAGCCCCTACTGAAAATTACGTACAATTTCAGATCGCTCGCTACATCCACACACACATGCACCATATGCATAAGGTCATCAAGTTTCTAGAAGCCACATCCATGTCAAGTGCAACTAACACCGTACAGGATAATATGGATATATACTAGTTTTTTTTACTTGTTTAATCTTCATCATTGAGTTGATGAGTAGTATACTACTCCATCCCAGAATTATCGACGTTCTACCATTCAAAACTTGTCTTAGAATGCTTGACGTTATAGCTCTTACTTAGCTCAATCAGATATCAGTCATCTGTCATCCTGTCACTTTCGGTCCACTAGTAGCCTAGATGCTAATAGAAAAATGATAAAAAAAATGTCCGGGTGTTGCTCTTCTGAAGCGCTGGTCAGGCACAAAAGTAGCAAGCAGAGCAATTAGAGCAAGTATTATAATGGACGTTTCAGCTGGCGAAATCCAACGTGACGAGAGAGAAATCCGACGTGGGGCATGAGAGAGAGAAAAGCGGGCGGTTCACTTAGCGTCGGCAAAAAGCGGGCGAGATGCTCTTTGGCTGTCTCTCCTCCACTCCCGTGCTTCCATGTTGCATAGCAGACATTAAACATTGTGGGGTCTAGCACTAGCTTGGCTGACATGGAGTCTCTTGCAGCCGGCAGTCGGCGTGCCCATTAGTCTTGCTCTTAATGCACACGTCATTTCAAATTTCCAGCCGCTGTCAATTGCTTCGTAGGGGTAGTCAGAGTCTTTTAGCTTCTACCTTGGTAACTGGTTTCAATCCCAGGACGTTGAGAATTCTAGGACGGAGGGAGCATATATCATGTCCCTTGTACGTGTGCGCTTTTATATAAGTGGCCTACCTAACCACTGGCCCTTGGAAATTAAACCATCTGACTTATAGCTTTATTATCTGAGGCGTTGCTTTCTGCTTGCTGACACCGGCTTGGAGGAGGAACTTTCTGAAACTTGGCTCTCTGTCCTCTTCTGGATGAGTTGGACAAATTAAAGTATGAAACATCAAGTGGTAATTTTTTGGTAGAACGAGAGGGAGGAGCTATCTTTCTTCTAGATTAACGTGATGTGATGGAATGTTTATGACACGTACATATGTGTACATCTTAAAGGACAAAAATAAACATCATCGAGTTGTTTGGTAGGTATTGTTAATAGAACAGGATGAACTGCTCTGCTAAATGACTATTCCAGATCCTCTCAAGATATGGCTCTGTTCGCTTGAGCTTATCAGCCAAAATCAGTCAGCCATAGAATAGTGTTTCTCTCTCACAACAATTCAGTATCAGCATCAGCCAAAAATACAACCAACTGAACAATATACTATGATACATTATTTACATGAGACTCTGTTTGACTTTGCACTGTTACTAACATCACCAAGTACTAGTCATTGGTCCAAGCTTTGGACCTGCTGGTTTCTATTTTTTTCTTTCTTTTTTTGTTAAGGGAAGACGTTGCGTGCATGTGACTGTTGAATCAAAATAGATACTACACGCGGACATGCACCCAGTTAAAAAAATGTTTAAGATGGGATCCCACGCCAAAGAGTCCAAAGCTAGTATATTCTGTTCTATGAAGAGAAGCAACATGAACCAGATTGCCCATCGGATCCCTCCACAAATCCCATGGCCACGCAATGTATAAATGCATGCAAATTGGAGGCTAATATATAACAGAGGAGACATGTGGTATCCGTGGCCCAGCTGGCACCAAATAGCGCGCGCGTGCATGAAATAGTATACTCGTCTGTCCCTAAATACCTATCGTTTTCGCTTCCCGAGAAATAATTATAACTAAATATATATTAAAATATATTAATATTTATGGTACATAATTAATATCATTGGAAAAATCTTTGAATCTAATTTTTTAATAAATTTATTTGGAGATACAAATATTACACGTATTTTCTATAAATTGAGTCAAACTTATAGCACGTATACCAACGGCGACAATTATTTTGGGAGAGAGAGTATGGTTCAACAGATCTGCTGAATCCCTGTTGCTGTTTGAAGTGTCACCTTGCGCTGCACATACGTTGGTGCAGTGGCCGCCGTCCGGCCGGCCGGTATACGGTAGCCGGTAGGCAGCTTTCGTCGCAGAGGATTCTGAAGCACTCCCCGTGTGATATGTGGCTGCCAGTGGCGGATCCAGGAATCAAAACCTGTGGGGCCAGCCAGTAGGAGCTATGGGGCCGAACCATATATGCTACAGTAAAATTACACTAGATTCGTCAAAACCTGTGGGGCCAGATGGCCCCACAGGTTACACGTACGTCCGCCACTTGGCTGCTATGCCCAAAGCGGGAAGGGCTTCTTCCCTGGCAAGTCTGATGCAGTAGCAGCGGTACAAGTTGTCGAGAACACGCACGAGTTGTGTGGTGTGATAGCTAATTACCAGTACAAGTTGTACAACAGTGCACTATCGACCAGCAGCAAACAATCGTGTCAACCTTTCTGCAAAAGAAAAGGGAGAGAAAAGGAAAGCATTACTTCAACAGTATTTTTTTTTTAGGGAAGGGGCAACGTTTTTCTCTCACAAGAAATCAGCATGGGTAGCAGCATCAGCCAAATTTCAGCTGTCGTGCCAACTCGGTGCAAGCAGGCTTAACTTTCCCCTAGCACACTGCACACGTGCCGCGCTTGCTTGATCATTGTCACCGTGCCTGTGCCCTGTGTACCGTCTGAAATGAAGGCAAAAGGTACGTCTAAACAGCCCTCCACAAAAAAAAAAGTGGCCATTTGCATCCACATGCATACGTTTGCGTCCAACGGTCCTCGTGCACGCATATCTCCTAGATCCGACGCGCCACAGGTGACCCCGGTCCTGCTGCTGGTCAGCTGGTGAGAACGGCGCGCCCCCCGCCGTGGCGCCCAACCGCCGGCACGCGCGCGAGGACCGCGCGGCCCCCCGCGCCTCCGATCCGGGACACGAAAATCCTCCTCTCCCTGCGTGGTTTTAATTCCGTGTCGTGTCAGGTGCAATGCAACCCGGCAACCAAGTCAGCCGTTCCAGTCCAGTCTCCCTACCAAACCACACCCCGGGGCCGCCGCTGATCAGGCCGCAACCACTCCTCCCCCTGGAGGATTAAGCGTAATTAACCCGCCCCACAAGCAAGAGCCAGCGTATATGCGTCCAGCCAAAGCCGCTGGTGGGAGGCAATAAACCGGCGCAGCGCAGAGTCATCATGGCGAGGCCGGGGTGGGGCTCGCTGTTCGGCTGCTTCGGCAGCAGCTCCCACGGCAGGAGGAAGAAGGGCAAGGGCGGCGGCGGGAAGAAGAAGAAGAAGAAGAAGAAGAGCAAGCAGCAGAAGGTGGCGGCCGCGGCGGGGAGCGGCAGGCCGCGGTCGCTGCAGAGCCGGATGTCGTTCACGGAGCTGAGCCTGAGCGGGATAATGTCGCCCGAGGACCTGTCGCTCTCGCTCGTCGGCTCCAACCTCCACGTCTTCACCATCGCCGAGCTGCGCGCCGTCACCCGGGACTTCTCCATGACAAACTTCATCGGGGAGGGAGGGTTCGGCCCCGTCTACAAGGGCTACGTCGACGACAAGACCAAGCCGGGGCTCGCCGCGCAGACCGTCGCCGTCAAGCTGCTCGACCTCGAGGGCGGACAAGGCCACACCGAATGGCTGGTACGGTATACATACATATACAACGCTTGCTCTTGCTTATACCATGGATCGACCTGGTTAATACGGAGTATGACTATTAATCAACGCAACGCATGCAGTACTAAACAATTTCATCATTTATATATAGATAGGAATTAATATATAGTACGGCAGATTTAAGTGAGGAGGAGGAATTTACATACTGATCTATGCAACAGTGTCAGCGATGGTGTGCACGCACGGGGTTCATTAGCGTCTATCAGAGAGCAATTTCTCCTGCTTTAATTAGCTCAATAGACTTTGCTTGTTCCAAGTTAGTTGAGCTGCTCGAAATCTGAACTCTGATGGTCACATGTTGAGTCAGTCAGTTAGCTCGGAATTTTCACAGTACGTGTGCCTCGCGAGGTCTAGTACTACTCTCTCCAATCCAAAAATACATGAAGCTGCTTATTACTGATTCTGAATATTAATGCCAAATATTCACAACCAAACATATATCCTATTCTTGTTGAGATATTGGCAGTGATATATAGTATTATTAGAAATTTTTAGAGCTAGTAGTAAGTAGTAAAAAGTTCCACGTCTTGTTAAGAGATTTATTAAAAAAAAAATATTAGGTCGAAGTAAAAAGTGCACCTTTGACCCCAAAATAAAAGGGAATCATCTCGATCTTGCACATTTCTTTTATTTATTCTCAAATATTATGGTTTCGTACGTACTTCCGTTTAGTTTTTAATTACTTGTATATTTGTCAATATTCGCTCAAACAAGCAAGTTGTCTTTTTTTACAAGTAGAAAGTTCTTTTCGTCAAAAAAAAAAACAAGCAGAAAGTTCCCTGGCTTGAAGTATTCCACGTACTGAACTTGTCTTCGAAAGCTTTCCTCAGTATGCTTGCCAGCTGCTAGCATGAGAGGATTCAATGGAACAGTGTTTACTTTAGTTCAATTATTAAATTAAAGGCTTATTGGTTCCTCAGGTGATGAAGCAAAGCAGCAGAGTAATATAGTGAGAGATATTTACAGTAGTTAAACTGACAGAGCCATGATTTATGTATGTCAAAACCATGCATGCATGCAGACGGAAGTGTTCTTCCTGGGGCAACTGAGGCACCCTCACCTGGTGAAGCTGATCGGCTACTGCTACGAGGACGAGCACAGGCTGCTCGTCTACGAGTTCATGACGAGAGGCAGCCTGGAGAAGCATCTCTTCAAAAGTAAGCACACGTAGCCTGATCTTTCCATTTTTCCTTTTTTTGTTTCATTTCCTACAGAAACTTCTCATTTTCATCATGCCATGGCATGTCGTTTTCATATGGCTGCAAGAATAAAACATAGAGCCTAGCTAGAAAACACTGTGGCGGCAAGCAGCCAGCAGACATCGATGGTGCAGGCAACAAGAAAGGGATATCCCTTGCACGTTGTTGTCAGCCTCCTTTTCCCTCGCTGCATCGCTAAGCTAGGAAAAGATTTGGATCTCGAGACACACATCAGTCGAACTGGACGGCTCGATCGGTCGATCTCTCGATCACCAACCTGTTTTTATTTCTCGCATGAAAAGCTTTATCGGCGAATTTATTTTGTGGCCGCCGGATCGGCAGCAACTAGCTTTCCGTGCTATGCACCCTTTCCATTTTCTTCAGTGACGGTTCAAACTGCCTTTCGGGCGTGTCGTTGCGGCGTCAATTGATGCAGTCTTGTTACATCATCTCGATCTCTACTTATTCTGATCCCCTGGGCCATTTCCTCTTAACCACTTTGCTGATATTATTCACACCAGCATCATCGTCCTTGGTTATGCTCAATTTCATGCTTGATTCTACTGCTGCTGTAGGACCATAGTCACATAAAACGGGTTCACCACCTTCGACCTTCGACCCGGGTTCGTCGACCCCGACCCGGGTTCACGGGTTCATTTTCGACCCGAAGTGTAAAAGTCTCTCGCAAGTAGCGTACCACGTACCACGATCCCGTACCTCGGCCCCATCGACCCAGAAACTTTGTGACTAAGTGTAGGACAGTAGGAGTAGGACGGACGGAGACCTGCACCACCTGTTGCGTATCTACTGCTTGTTTTCACTGCTTTAATCTTTATATGCAGACTAGAATAAAACCTATTTTTACTGTACGTGATTAGAATCAGTGGGTAGCATATACAGCTGTCATTCTGGATTATAAAGTCAAAAGGGATGTGATGAATTAATTGGGGCTGCTACATATATACGACTCATCTCGATCATTGTAGGCACTGAGAGGGCCAATTGGCAATGCAAGATGCTCGTCGTGCTTTAACTTTAACATATTAGAGTGGAATTGGAGTTCCAGTGGAGTCTCCATGCATGGTCACTATCAGTCCATCACTAGGTTCTACTATATTAGTAATTTAGTATAGGGTAAAGTTAACAAGGACCGATCAGAGTGGCCGTTTTGAACACATAAATCTAACAGGATTCATGTAAGAACTCTTCTGTTTATTTGGAGTTTTTCCGGTGATATTTATGCTTCCAAACAGTGCCTGCTGGATTTTTTTTTTAAAAAAAGTTAGACACTGTAAACAGTTGGCCACCGATGTGGAAGTTAGTCACTAACTCACTATTCGGGAAATCTTGTTGTGTAGTATGTGTATGTCACATCTTAATATCTTGTAGATCTGAATAACTGCACGTGGTCTGAACTACAGTGAACTCGACCATATACCAGAAATTAGGTGTAGTTCATTTCCCTCATTCTAAATAAGAGGATGATGGTATTGGAAATGGACATACTCCGAACATTTGACAGCCAGCTGTCGGCATTTTACTCTGAATTATATTTTGACAGCTTTAGTTTCTTCAAATGTTTGCGCATCATCATTCAGCTGGAACCTAATTAATTTGATTACCTCAGCTGATGAGCCGTGCCACTCGATATGTATATGCTTTGCAGAATACGCTGCGTCGTTGCCATGGTCAACACGGCTGAAGATCGCCATTGGCGCTGCCAAAGGGTTGGCCTTCCTCCATGAAGCCGAGAAGCCGGTCATCTACCGGGACTTCAAGACCTCCAACATCCTGCTGGACTCGGTGAGCTCGACAACTAGTGCATCCATAACAACACACACGGCATCCACACATATCCACATCCACCTACTACTACCTCTCTTCACTGTTTCATATCTATCTCTCGCTCGAAAGATCAGGCTCAGCTGTGGTTGGGTTCGGTTTGATGGCCGGAGCCAGTAGTGAAATATCCGCCAGAAACGAGTCTAGAGCTAGGGCCTGTTTAGATGCAAAAATTTTGGTAAAATGGACACTGTAGCGTTTTCGTTGTTATTTGGTAATTAGTGTCTAATCATAGTTTAATTAGGCTTAAAAGATTCGTCTCGTGGATTTCGTCTAAACTGTGTAATTAGTTTTATTTTTTATTTATATTTAATGCTTCATGTATGCGTCTAAAGATTCGATGTGACGGGGAATGTGAAAAATTTTGTAAAATTCTTGGAGAACTAAACTGGGTCCGCCAAAGGGTTGGTTAGTTGCAGTTTTGCAGGCAGGGGGCATCCATCCTCGATCGCAAGTCGCGGCGAGTAAACCAGCGCTGAAATCAAACTGAAATCGTCAGGTCGCTACTAAACCAAATGCCAACTGCTGAGCAACAAAATCTTGTCCTGGCCTCCACCAGACCAGACCACCACTGCCGTAAGCTTCTGGGGCTCCATCAGGCAGGCAGGCCTGTGAACCAGAACGGGTCAAGTGTCAACCATTGCAACGCTAGCTCCCGGCCGTATCGAACTGTCGGTCTGTCATGCTCATCCATGAATGCCACGGAAAAACAGATTTTTTTTTTCTCGCGGGAAAGCTAGCACTACTGGCAATGATATATGATCATTCTTCTAAAGTTTTTGTCGCCAATTAGTAACGGAGTTGCTGGGTGTTAACTGCTCTACGTACGCGAGGAAGATAGCTGACGTCTGCGTGCATTCGCTACAGTACCATCCACCTGCTTACTTTTGGAATTGATTGAAATCCTCTTTGTTAATCTGTATCCAGGATTACAAGGCGAAGCTGTCGGATTTCGGTCTGGCCAAGGACGGGCCGGAGGACGACGAGACGCACGTGTCGACGCGAGTCATGGGGACGCAGGGCTACGCGGCGCCGGAGTACATCATGACGGGCCACCTGACGGCGAAGAGCGACGTGTACGGCTACGGCGTCGTGCTGCTGGAGCTGCTGTCGGGGCGGAAGGCGGTGGACAAGACCCGCCCGCCGCGGGAGCAGAGCCTGGTGGAGTGGGCGCGGCCGTACCTGACGGACGCGCGCCGCCTGGACCGCGTCATGGACCCGAGCCTGGCCGGCCAGTACTCCACCCGCGCCGCGCACAAGGCCGCCGCCGTCGCGCACCAGTGCGTCGCCCTCAACCCCAAGTCCCGACCCCACATGTCCGCCGTCGTCGACGCGCTCGAGCCGCTCCTCGCGCTCGACGACTGCATCGTCGGGCCATTCGTCTACGTCGCGCCGCCGGAGACGGTCACCAATGGGGACGAAGCGGCGGTGGGTAAGGGAGGGTCTGGCAGACGAGGAGGCCGGAGGAGGTCGTCAGGCGAAGGTGCCGCGGCGGCGGTCGTGCGGCCGGAGGAGTGATCCGTCTTCCGTAATCTGCTATGATGATGATGATAATATGGGTGGATTTGCTAGCTTGCACGTCCTGTACGTACGTGTGACTGGATTGTCGTTGCCTGTCGCATGCAGCTTGCCTGAGCTATCGATTGATCGAGCAGCTAGTCGATCGGTGGAAGTTAACGTCGTGTTGTTCGCTTGTTTGTGTGATTGAAAGCAGCTGGTTGCCTTTGGCTTCACGATCGAGCACGTATATAGGTACAGGTACAAGAGGTTTTGAAGTGTGTGTAGTGTACATATAGGATCTAGCGTCTCGTCGCACTTACATGAGCATGGACATCTTTAGTTATTCTTCATGGTTTGGCAGATTGATTTGGCAAAGGATAATGGAGTTTGAATATAGCGAAATACTCAATAGATATGAAAGTGTCTGTGCATTGCAAGTTTGCAACCGCTTCCACATCTCTCCATCGGAATCGTGAGAAACAGGAGTGCCATGGCTCTCACTTTTTTTTTTTTTCTTTGAGCAGCAACCATGGCTCTCACGTGGGCCTCGAATCGTAAGCGGGAACGTAGTTCTGGAGTCGAGGCCCATCCTAACTCAAATGTGGGACAATTGAGACGTGCCGGAAGCCTCAATCTAATATGGATAAATCCATTCATCTAGTTGGCTTCAAAGGTGGGACAACTGTTTTGTATTTTATAAAAAAATAAAATTGGTCTATTTAAAAAAACATAAGAAATAAACCATTTTAAATAAAAAGTGCGAACTGACACCATATTTTTCTAAAAATATAATATATTTTTGGTGTCCTATTGGGAGTTATTGGTATTATATTTGTTCCTATTCTTAGTGTTTTATGGTTATTATTTATTTTTATTTTTATTTTTTGTGACAATGGTTATTATTTATTTAAATCATCATTCTGTATTATATTATACCTAGAATTGACCAAGTTAATCCATAGTAGACTACGAGTAAGCATAGAAAATGTAATACGACAACCAAGCCTCGCAGGTGCCAAGCTCCACCACATATTGTTGGCCCTCCATAAATACTATGGTTAATTTAACTCTAGCATATCTGGTACTCTATTTTGAGTGTGGATTCACTTAGTGAATCACTAGGTTTAATCTAGCACAAAATTATGATATAGATATACCAGACACGAGTGCAAGCAATAAAACACTAGGAATGACTACAAATGAGGTCCAAACAAATCCAAATCTAGCACCAATATAGACACACAATATTTTTAGAAGCATCTTGTATAGTGGTTCGATATATTTTAAATGTATTATTCATGATTTTCTTAAAAAGCTAAATTTTAGTTATTTTTAGAAAAAAAAGAAAACCACATTTGAAACCAGATAGATGGTAATTTGCTTGATATTGATAGTTCAATAGCAGACATGGATAATTTATATGCAAATTTAGTGTGGTATTTTAATTTTTTTTCATAGTGATAGATGTAGCTAATTTAGATGTAGATTTATGAGCTACTTTATGTATTTTTACAGATAAATTTATTAGAGCCTACTAAATTAATGGCTAGCGGTTTTTGATTATTATGATAATTTGTAGCACTATCTTTTTTTGCAGCACGTCTCATGAACACTACACATAGAGACGAAGTTGAGGGCCTCCAATTTGTAACGTCAAGATATGTTGGTGCATTAAGAAACAATAGTGAAGAAGCAACCTGGAGAAATGTATTCACGATAAAAAGAACTTAAATCCTTTGCATGTAAACTAAATTTGAAATCAACACACTTTGATATCACATATATATATCATATTATCATGTACATGGTAACCTAGCAATGAAAAGATAGAGTAAGTAATGTACAGTCCAATAAAATAATCAAGCTACACAACTGTATTCTAACAAATTACTAATGGAATGAACCTTTTCGACAGAGGGATATGAGCAGTCTCATATCTTGTAAGTTGTAACATTAACAGCTTGTGGACTCTCCATTCATGTTGTCAAGAATGGCAATAATGCCAACCACAAAGGCCTGGTCATAGCCCGGTTGCACCACCACTTGGTAGAAGTCCCTGCCTGCCATCATCCCCTTCGCACCAATCTGTGGACCAAAAAATAGCATCACCCGTCGCATCATATCGTAATTTGATCTACTTCTAGTTAATTCCTCCGAACTTCATAGTCCTGTTGGCTGTGGAGTTTTTACCTGCGCTACAACCTGGCCAGCTCGGTTCTTGATGGCACAAGATCTCTGAGCAAAGGATCCAGTCACCTCGTAGTCCCAGTGCCTCTTTCTCCCGTTGGGTTCCACGGTGACCCGGACATCACCCTTCATGCAGAGGACAGGCTTAGGATCCTGCAAGCTGAAAACCAGCTTGCTCGGTTCACCATAGTCGGACAGATATCCTCTCCACCAGTTGTTGACACTCAACGCTTGAACGACACCTTCCTGTGAGATTTTGTTGCATTAAGAGACGAAACAGGAAGTTTGATGGACACATTCAGAAAACAAAGCAGAAGCTTTCAGCCTAGCTCCTGAATTTTCACATTCTTGTGAATGAAGAGGATTGCACTGCCATCACCATTCCTGATGATCAACTGCCCGCTAGCACCGATGATTCCACAGCCAGACCCTGACCCCCCGACCCGTCCCTCTCCTCCGGCCTCCCCAAGCCGCCAGAAACCAATCCGGCGAGATCCGGTCCTTCCCCAGCCGCTCCTCCTGTCACGGAACCGTCCAAATTATAAGAACAAAAGTACAAAAACAATCGCCAGAGCAATTAAATTTCCGTACTTAAGCTCCTATAACTCCGGTAGTCCAATAAAATCACGAGGGATTTCAAACCAACCAACATACAAGCCAAGATCGTAGTGGTCCAACATAACAGGTCATATGTTACATCCATTTCATAAGTAATTCAACATATATCGGAGTTCGGTAGAGTTATTACAACTCAAGTTCAAAAGTAGCGGAAGCAAAGTAGTTTGAAAACTAATATCACCTTAATTCAAATACATGACAGTACCAAGGTCAAATTCCCATAAAAGCATGAGAGACAAGATAACTCAGACGGATCATGCCCATGATCACACTCCGCCACTACAGCCGGAGTCTTCTAATTCTTGCAGTAGCTATGTTATACCACAACCTGCAACAAGTGGAAATAAATCCTGAGTACGAGAAGTTACTCAGCTAGACTTACCCGTCATAAACCAGAAATAATGACACCAAGGAGTACGCAAGGCTTTCTTTCAGTGGGTTAGCTTGACTCATTTGCGAAAAGCATAAGTTATCATGAATAAACTAATTTAAGTATTTTTGCATCAGCTTTATTATAACCTATTCAATCTAGGTAAGCACCTATGCTAAAGCAATCACTTGATTAACCATTAACATCAAAGGTTACCATTTCAGGTTTAGCATTTCCAATCATCATCCACGTAACCATCCATGTTCCATAATCATTACTACGATGCAGTAGCTCGAGTCAAGTGCTCACTAACCGGGAGCGACGGCGATTCGAATCGAATTCCTATCCAGCTAGAGATTTATTCCTCACACAAACCTCACTCACCCGCTAAAGTGAGGTGTTGGTCACCGAGTCAACCATTCAGGTAAAGTCGCGAGCTTGCCAGGAACCACTTGTACCCGGGGGCCGTCCGACTGCTCTTTGGCCTTATCATCGCGCCCCCATTTCCTGCCACTACTGCTTCGGTACAGTGCGTTGTGGGCAATCCACTCGGCCCGAATAATCTTCCAGCTTCGCGGTCGAAAGGTACTTTATTCGGCCAGCTAAATGTGAGGCATGCGTTCAACATGACCCGAGGGACAACAACGAACGGTCCTTAATTGACACAGACGGAAACTACAAGCACCCCAGAACCCTGTCTGGTTGCCCAATACTTATTCCGTCCGGTCTCTAATTATTCATCAACGCTTGGTTATTTCCAGGATAACATCCATTCCATAGCTAAAGTATTCCCGTAACCACCTATAATTTCAGGTGACAGGAAATCACCGATCTCTACCGGTCTAAGCAGGGCTAAGCAATATTTTTGATCCTGAACTAAAATAGGATTTCAGGCATATTTATGGGACAAGGAAAGGATATATATGCAGCAAGTATTTTCAAACAACTCCTATAACTTAATGCAACAATACATATAATATATATATATATATATATATATATATATATATATATATATATATATATATATATATATATATATATATATACTTAATTGCTTTTGTAAAGTAGGAGGCTTAGAATGCTCCGGGGCTTGCCTGGGATCCGACACAAGTCAGTAGTTGTCAGATGACACTCGCTGAGTACTTCCATCTTCGGGATAGTTCCACCAAACACCGTCTTCGGGTTTGTCTTTAACAACTCATCCTTCACGTGGTGCATCTAGCGAACCTAAATGAGATACAAGATGCATGCGTATGAATATGATGAATGGTAACACAAGATGCATCACATAATCAATTAAAGAGGGCAAGCACATTAAGCATAACACAAGTTTAACAAGATCACAAGTATCTTAACTTGACCATCATCAAGGGTATAAGCCACACTTAGCAACACATGGAGTAAACAACCATAACTAGCATCTGACAATTTCTAAACTGCAAACAACATCTACTTGTTTGGATCATAACTGGAGTTATACAAATCCAATAGCCATGCAACAAGACATTCTGAAAAGCTTATGAAATTGTTTATGATTCATCTTTAATCATCTTAGCATGATTCTCAAGTTAACCAAGTCAAACATGCATAATTACAGAATCTGGTCCAGAGATTCCAGAGAACAACTATTTCTGGAACCCAACTTGAAACAGTCATTACTCACAAACTATAATGCCAAATGCCACCAAAATTTAATACAAACTAGATTAATGAGTTATCTACAACTTTGTTATAAGCATGTTTCTCAGCAAACATCATTTTTATGGTGCAATTACCAAAGTCCCAGAAACTGTCCAAGAAAGCATCAATTGCAAGAATAAATATTAACTTACATTCCAAACATACATTTGGCCACAACCAATGTAACCATCATAAAGTGCATGTTAAATGATTACCAAAAAGCATAGTGCTTATCATTAAATAATTTCTTTTAAAGCATTTCTTAATTTATTTAAATAGCAAGGTGAAATAATAAACATATACCAAAAGTCTATAATAAAATCTATAAAAATTACAGTAACTCTTATATACACCCAATAGTCTACTGTACAAATTTCAAGCCATTTGGACATGTATATCAACCTCTATGAAAAAGAAAAATGGTTATTGCAAGAATTCATATGAGAGCAAGATACACTAATAACTCACTCAAATGGCAACCAAAATTCATGAAATTTTTACCACACATCAATCATCACATGAGTATTATGCCACAAAAATTTCACTTCATTTGGAGCCCTAGATCTACAGTTATGAAAATGACAAATACAACTAGCATTAAAAACCTAGCTGCACAAATCTATTTTTACAGAGAAAACTTTAAACTAAAACATGCTATATTATAGATCTAATGCATAGAAAATTTCACAAGGATTCCAAAAAGTCTTCATTTACTATTTTACGAATTTTCTACGATTTACTATGAATTTCCAAAGTTCCTACAAAATAATTACAAACCAGTCCTTACGGCACTATTTACCTGAGTCACTGACTTCGCAGTTACACCCCTCCCTTTAGTCGAATTGCTGTGCGAGGTCCCTGGTCGGAAAAACAGAGCAGAGGATGGCCGGAGCTTGTCGTCACCGGCCGGAGAAGGCACGTCGTCGGCGGCTGAGGGGCGGGGGAGCACCGGGAGGCCCGTGCACACCCGCTGGACTACCCAGCTCGGCGTGAGGCGGTCCGTGGCGGTGCGGCCACGGCAGCGGCGGCGGCGGCGGCAGCGGCATGGCGGCAGCGGCGCTCCGGTGACGGTCGGAGCCAGGGAAGAGGCGCGGGAGGGGCAACGCACGACAGAGAAGGTGATGCCGCGCTTGGTTTGGACGGAGGAGGGATGGAGTGGAGGCAGTAGCAGCGGGAGCGAGCTCGGCGGCGGCATTCATGGTGGGCGTGCTCTGGCGCGCGCGGGCAGCGCAGAGGGCGAGGGAGGAGGAGAGCAGGGCGAGCAGAGAGGCGAATGAGGGTGCTCTGGTGCTCCCCATTTACGCAGGCAGGGGCAGGCGGCTTCAGCGGGGTGCCCACGACGCGTGGAGCAGCGGCGGCGAGCATGGCGGCCGCGTGGGCGAATCGTCGAGCACGTGGCGAGCGACGAACGGGGCATGGTGGGCGGCACTTTTGGGCTGGATCTGGGCCGAATCAGGACATGGGCCAAAAACAAAGTTTGAAGCCTGCGAGCTGCTCTACATTTTTCATTTAGAGACCAAGGTCATTAGAGCTCTTCAACAGTGGGTAATTAGGCCACAAACTGTCAGTGTCAGCGCCTTGATAACGGTCACGGGAACTCGCCTTCAGAGGTCAAAACTCGGTCAAACTCAGTGCAACTTTTTTGCATGCTCTTCTCCATAATATAACCTTCAACTTTTATTTTTGGACCAACTCAAGTTGCTTAACGAATTTTGGAGAACGCGGAATGCCAACGTCGTTGCTTAGCGAAATTCCAGACTTAGAATATTTCTAAGTCCTAAAATCAGTAGCAATTTTGATCTTGTGACCTCGATTTGACTTACTTCCAAGATGATCTAGCTCTTCATCCAAAAACAAAGTTTGTTATAATCAAACTTTTATTCAACTTTCATTTTTGGTCAACCCTCATATCTGGTTCAGAAGTCAACTTTATTTCTCGGTCAACGCAAAGCCCTTTTTGCTATAGAATCTTGGGTTTCCATGATTTTCGGATATTTTCTCCATCTTTGCTCAACACGAACCCTTCATAACTTTTGTTGTAGAGTTCAATTAGAGTTGTTGGAGCAAGGTGGCAAGGTTTGGTGGATGACCTACATTTCCATTCACTTAATAGTGCAATTCAAGCACTTAGTAAAGTCATTCCAATAAGGATATAACTTATCATTTCATGTGACTTTTTGATTCCAAACTTCATGAAACTTTTCCAGTGATCCATATAGATGGGTATTGATGTAAGACACATGAAGATAGTACAATAACACCACCCAAGCATATATCTTAAAAAAGGGTCTATAGGCGAGCAAAGGTGCAATATCCAAGTTTAGGTTGGGGCTCGTTTCTATAGGTTTGACCTTGACATCTTCATCATCACTTAATATGCCATGTTTGAGCTCAAACCCACTGCTTAACTGGTGGCAAACACCTGGGGTGTTACAGCCCTCCCCCCTTAAAAGAATCGCGTCCCGAGATTCGGTGCGAAGAACTTTCTAAGGGAAGAGAAGCATGTTATCCAATTCCAACATCTGCAAGCGCATCAGGCTACTTAGCTTCAAGCATCAGAGAGGCTAATTTGGAAGACAACTTTCTGCTACTCGCTCTAAGTAGAAACTTTGGTCTGGATAATTTCCTTCACTGACTTCCATGAGGCATTGTTACTTTGGGAGGAAGCCAAGACAATACGGTACTTTGTTCACAGTGTACGAAGAGTACTACAAGCATGGACTAACTACTCATAGCATTTACTTTTCTAGTGGCATAGCATGTACAACTTCCGATAAAGGTTGGATCCCTATACGAGGTAATCATTCTTTGAGGCTATCAGAAACCGTCTAACCAATAGACAAGGTCTATACCGGTCATAGATGACTCACTCACTTAGATGCCAACTGATGGAAACTACATATTGTTCCACGTGTGCAGTTCTCTTTCTCTGATGCCAACACTATATTATCTGAGTTTGTTGAGGGAACAGTGAAAGTGATAGCTGACTCTGTCGGCACTAGATTTCTGCCAAATGTTACCTAAGAAGATTCTCTTATACAAAGGCACATAGGGGTGCAATTAGTCTTTCCAAGGGTACTGAGGGTTGTCTAACAGCAAGATACCTATCAATTGTAAGTTCTTGGCATGCATTACAAACATAACCTTCCAATGCAAAGGATGATCGCCGTCAACAGAGAAATCACCGATTCTGTACCCTGTTGTTTTCTGTTCATATCACATAAACTACTGCTCCAATATGCACAAATATTGGTGGGCATATAGATCCATGGGTCTTCTAACCACTCGCCAAAATTGAGCTCAAACGGACATCGTTTGACAATCCAACAACCCATCCACCAAAATAGCTCTGTTCTGAAATGGCAGCAACCCAAGCTGACGTGACATCTCTCAAATCCTATGTTTTACTCATGCTCATACCCACTTAAGACATTGAAGGGTCCTAAGCAAGGAATGAGGTTACTAAGTTTGGGTCAATCCAACTTCGTTTGAGTCACTAACCGTTGAATTGAAGATAATCGGTGTAGTGCCACAAAATTCTGGACCGATTTTGTGTTCTTCCTTTTCTTTTGCTTCACATGTTGAGGTGTGTGTTTTGCACTCTCTCATCTTTCTCATGGTAGCAGAAGCCTTTCTCTAGTTCTTCACATGGCTAGTACAACATCTTGCACTATATACATGATCGTCCAAGATGGAATTGACTTGATAGCACATTTGGAGAAGAAGTAGCACTTGCGTTGCTGACCGGCTTCATGGCTTCTTTGCTTACTATTGTTCGTCAGGACATAACCATCATAGTTATCGAGGAATCGTTACTTGACTAGAGATTAACCTTCTTACTGGTAATTAATTAGTTGTCTCTCAATTCTCAAAGTTCCAACCTTTACTCTTGACCACAACAATAATTGCAGTTGAGGCACAAATGGATGGTCATCATCGAAGTTTGCAGATAAGGAGTCACACCAGAGATGGTTGATTTTGACTGTATGACCATCATACACACAAGGATCAAGACTTTGATAACTAGGTCAAATGCACAATGTGACGATAAATTCTTATCCCACGGATAACTTGTCCAATCATTTAGTGTTAGGTGCCCATTCGATTCAACAGGGATGGCATGCATTACTCAATCGATGACCGACGTCGTACAAGGGCACATAGGGAGAGTCACTTGTCTACCACCTCTTGCAGTCTGTTAATGCTTATGCCAGTGACTGTTCTTCAAAGGTCATCTTCTTAGCAACTTCAAGGGATATCTACTACATAAGGTCTAAGATATGAATCTTTAGATAAGATATAGAGAGATAACCAAGGAAAACGGTCACGAGAAATAACACATCGGTTGTCATTTCATAATGGATCACGAATAGCAACCCTGATACCAGCGCGTGCCGAGCAGCACAACCTTGTGTGCGCGCCCACAGGAGGCTCTCGGTTTCGTCGCGGCACCATAGAATGCTAATCGTAACACCATTATTAAATGCACAAACAAAGTGGAATTTCAAGTGGCACCGATTGGGTGGTAAGAACAAGCACCAGACAAGGGAGGAGTAGCAAGCAAGGGTAGTTACAAGGTTTAGAGTCAACAAGTAGGTGATTTGAAGATTAAAACACAGTGCAAAGGGAACATAGCTTAATTGTCGAAGACAACTGAGCAAGGGTTCTCGGTTAATTCCACGCACGCCTTGCGTCCCCCAAGGTGATTACCAGACGAAAGGTTCCGGTCACGTTGGACAGCAACATGAGATCAAGATTAATAACGTTGAGAGACTTCAGAAGTTAAGATGGACTTAGCAGACTTCTAGAACAAAATGATACACCGATCAGAGATTGGGTTGATAAGATAGCCATCTGATTTCGCAAGTAAAGATTTCTAGATCAAACAACAAGAGATTAGCGTTGCTCGAATCATCTGTAGGAGAGACAATCGGGAGGTACAACATGGAATTGGGTATGGTCTCCAAAACCTGGCAAGCAACAACTGTGGTTAAGATCGACGTTCATTAGGACTTAACTTGGTTGGTCAATCGACAAGGGCATTCTCCAAAAGGTAGCGGATGTCCAAGGCCTAAGCAAACATATAAGGGGACTACGCTAGGGCCTATGGTTCAAGCAAGGCATGGATACACAAACATTCAAGGGCTAGCAACCACGTCTACAGGCTCTGGCTCCTACGAGAGAATCTAATTAGAGACGACGACCATGCGATTACATAACGTGAGCATTATTCTAGGATAAAGCATCTTCAACACTCACATGCTTACCGAGGACAAAAGAGAGGTCAACTATGACACTACCTAGATAACAAGCATCTACACAGCATCACAGTTTTAAGCGGACACTTGAGATTATTAGTCAGGTTAGCTTAAGTATCCAATACTAAGCAGAAGGCTCACACCTAACAAGAATTTATCCAACAAGAACTAACTACAAGTTTAGCTAAAACAAAAGCATGCTAAAGTAATCAAATTAGTGCATGTACATCAATCACAAGTTACTTATTTATTAGGACAAAGGTGAGAGGAGCATAGTTATATGCACAAAGCAACAATCATGATGATGCATGCTTCGTCCTATTCGTCCTCACAAGATTGCCAGCCTAAGGTGGCAATCACGTTCTATGTCGGTGGCATAACACGCATTCTCTCGATATATAGCTAGTCGTCAACTACATTCAACTTACGCATTCTGGGTTAGCATACCTGCAGAAAATTTCATTGCAGCCCAATAATTCCCAATATAGCACACAATGAAAGCAGTAAACTAAATACTCTCCATACATACTGTAACACCCCAGGTGTTTATCACCAATTAGGCAGTGGGTTTGAGCTCAAACACGACAAATTAGGTGGAGATGACAATGTCAAGGTCAACCTATGGAGATGAGCCTAACCTAAAGTGGATGTTGCATCATTGCTTTACATATAGGTCCCTTTTCAAAGATATATGTTTGGATGGTGTTATTGCCATATCTTCATGTGCCTCACCTTGGTACCTATCTATATTGATCCCTGGAAAAGTTTCATGAAGTTTGGAATCAAAAAGTCACATGAAATGATGAGTTATATGCTTGTTTGGATTATAACTGAAACATGCCTTACATCCCATGGGAACTAGTGTTTATGCAACATATAAATGCAACATGTGCAACAAACCTTTGCAACATGTGGAACAACCTAGGGAAACATGGGTAGCATGTATCTTGAAACAACCACATGAAACAACTATAGCATTTCACTGAATTCTGTGTTTCAATGCATGTGAGGCCTACACTTTTGTGCAACCTATGCATGGTGGGTATGTTTGGCCTCTACAACACCTTAACTACACTTAGGGCACTTAATGGAACAATGTTCATGTTGATCATTTTGCCTAATTATGCTTCTAATTGGTGGTTGACCATGTATGGGCCCTGGAGCCCTGTTGTTTGACCATTTCAAAAGTGTGACCTAGAAGCTTTGCATGACTGTGCACCCTTTGACAAAGTCGTAGGGAATTTTATAAGAAACAAACTTTGTTTAAGAGTCAAGTCATGAAAATATGTGGAACATGCTCAAACAGGGCCCACAAGGCAGTTTTAGGGCTGATTTCAGCACTTAGCCATTTTTAAGCCCTAATTCCGGTAACATCGACATTGACATTCCGCGTTCTCCAAAATTCGTTAAGCAACTTGAGTTGGTCCAAAAATAAAAGTTGAAGGTTATATTATGGGGAAGAGCATGCAAGAAGATGGCACTTGATAAAATCCAATTGCACCTCAATTTTGAAGGTTTACCAATTTTTGTCAACACATTGACAATGCTGCCTTGGCACATCATTATATCCTAAATTAGGTCACCAATGACTATGACCCCCAAATAGAAATTTTAGAGCATACTGAGATGAACAACTTTGCTTTTTGGCCCATGGCCCAGTTCGTCCCAGAAGTGGCCTAAATCAGCGTCCGAAACAGGCCAAGTCGCCGCTCACCACGTGCTCGTCGAAATGCTTCAGCGGGCGGCGCGTGTCCAGTGCGTGGCAGCCATGCCCGAGCAGCGCTCCCACCTCCTTGCCGCGTGCCCCTTCGCCCCTGTGCCAATGAGGAGGCGTCCAGGCTCGCCCTCTACCTCTCCCATTCATTCTCTGCCTCCCTCGCTCGCTCTGGCTGCCGTTCGCCCTACAGCGACACCAAGCTCCGCCATTGCCGAGCCGCTCGAGCTCCATGGGAGCTGCATTCTTCGCTACTACGCCTCTTCAGCCCTAGCCATCAGCTCCAGTGGCCTCACCGTCTCACGACGCCCCTGACACGCCCCTCCCTGGCCTCGCCTCACCGTCGTAGCGCGCGGCCGCCAGTGCCGTGACAGCCGCGGACGCCGGCGTGTGTGGCCAGGAGGCCATGAGCCGTCTCCGGTCGAGCTGTAGCCACCTTTGAGTTTGCACGGACCCCTTGGTGCTCCCCCACTGCACCACCACCGCCGACGAGCCCTCCCGCCGCCGCAGTCCGCCTCCGCCGGAGCACCAGTCACCGTTCCCGCCCGTTCCCATGGCCAGCCGGCCTTGGGTCACCTCGCACGGAGCCGAGTGGCTCCTCAGAGGTGCCTGGACCCACCGGAGTTCGAGCCGCCCTTCTCCATCGCCAGCGTGCCTCCTCCAGACGACACCGGCCGTCTTCCCCCTCCGCCCTCTGTTCTCTGCCTCGAGAGGAAGAAGAGGAAGGCCGGCACCTCCTCTCTGTTTTCTTGTGTGGGTGACAAGTGGGCCCGGTGGTACAGCGGGTCCCACATGTCGGTTAAATGGTGGCAGCTCTGGGTGCGCGACCGGGTGGGTGTAGCAAATTAGGTTAGGGTCGAGTACTTCTGATTTTGAATCTCAAATTGTGTTAAATCTTCATAAATTAATATCTCATGCTAGGTAATTCCAAAAATAATAAATGAGGACTTTTTGGAAACATTGAGAAGAGATCTATGCAGTGGAGTCATAATATGTTACATGTTTGTAGATGTTTTCTGACGTCATTATTTAAGCTTTAAAAATGCTCTAAAAATGCCTTTAAACCTAACCAGAGCAAGATCTGGAGTTTTAGACATCCAAAAATGATGATTCTTGTTTTGTTAATTTTGTGATGACATTTAATTGCTAGGAAAAATATTAAACACACTAATTTTTCACTGTTTTCTTAGGGTTTTGATTGGACCTTGATAAATAAGGAAATCTATATTATTTTTCTTGTCATTTTATATCTTGAGTTGTGATGCTCCAAATGATGTGAAATTTTTATGGTTGTCTTGTCATGATATGTATGTACTGTGGTATAAATTTCTTGGTCACTACTTATTGTATGATCTAATTATTGATTTAACTTGTTTATGGCTTGTTAAATAGCTTGTAAATAATATATAATTGATAAAATGGAAAATGTTGTTCCTTTAGATTAGTATGATGTTTATCTATCATATTGATTCATGCTATGGCCTTGTGTTCATAGAAAATATGGAGTTTTAGATTTTACTTGCTCTCACATGATTTCTCTCATTAGCTATTTGTCTTTTTCATAGAGGTTGATATATATGTCCAAATGGTTTGAAATTTGTACAGTAAATTTTTGGGAGCATGTGTAGGTCTCTGTAATTTTGGTAGAATTTATTGTACACTTTTGGTAGGTGTTCATAATTCCACCTAATTATCTAAATAAATTAAGAAAATGCATTAAAAGAATTTATTTAGGAATGGACACTATGTTTTATGGTGTTCATTAGTCATGTGTGACATGTTGGTAAAGTTGGTTTTGTCCAATTATTTGTTTGCAACATAAGTTAATAATTATTTCTTGCAAAGGAAGTTTCTGGACAGATTTGGAAACTTGGCAAAGTTCTTCATGATAATGTGCTTTGTTGTGAAACTTGTTTATACAAAAGTTGTAGATAATTTATATATATAGCTTCTGTTAAAATTTAGTGGTATTTGGCCAGGTGGTTTAGGAGTTATAGCTGTTTAAAGATATGGTACAGAATTGCTTGCTCTCTGTTGTCAGGAACAGATTCTGGAACTTTGTATTTTTGACTTGTTTAACTTATGAATCATGCTGTGATGATTATAAATGAAATTTAGAGAATTTCATAAGCTTTCCATAATGTCTTCTTTCAAGTCATTTGGATTTATAAAACTCCAGATATGATTGAATTATGAAGCTACTGTTGCTTGTCCAGAAAAGGGATAAATTCCAATTATAGTTGTTTGCTTGTATATTATTAAGTGTGACTTATGCCTTTGAGGGTAGTTAAGTTCTTACACCTGAGATCTTGTGAAACCTTGGGTGCCATGCCTAATATGCTTGTCATCTTTTATATTAGGTTGGGTGATGTTTATTTAAGCAACATGAAGTGTCTATGCATGTGGAGTGTAATTTGGTATTTGTCTTGTTTACTGTATGTGATGCATTGTCCATTATACTTCCATGTATTCATGCACTTGCATCTTGCATCTCATATAGGTACGCTAGCAGAAACGTGTGAAGTAAATGGCGTTGGAGCCAAACCCGAAGACGGTGTTTGGTGGATCCATCCCGAAGGTAGAAGGATCGGACGAGTGCTAGATTGGAGGATGCTCGCCAAGCAGATTTTATCTGACATACTCTAACTTGAGTCGGATCCCAGGCAAGCCCCGGAGCATTATAAGCCTCCTATCTTTAAAGCAATTAATTCTATATATGTTATAAGTATTGTTGCATTAAGTGATAGGAGTTGGTTGGAAACCCTTGCTGCATTATATCATTCCTTGTCTAAATATATGAATCCTTGAATCCTACATAGATTAGGATCGAGTAGATGCTTAGCCCTGCTTTAAGCGGTAGAAGTCAGGTGATTTCCTGTCACCTGCGAGATATAGGGATATTCATATATGGCACGGTTGGCTATATTTGCTATCGTGGAATGGAACCATGTGTTAATAAAATGAAATGAGACCGGGCGGGATGACGATAGTGAAGCAACAAGGCATGGAGGTCTTGGGTGTGAATCTATCCCCGTCTGAGTCGTTTAAGGACCGATTCGCTGTACGTCCTTGAGTCATGTTGAACGCAGTCTAACACTTAGTTGGCCGGATAAGCCGTTCCGACCGCGAAGCCGAGTAATGTGGTTCAGGCCGGGAATCGAATGGTAGGTTGCTTCTTGGAGGAGAGAAAGGATGTGCTTGGGGACATTGGCGTGAGACCAAGGGGGGGTTAGAGTCCCTATCACCTGGCAGAGTGTCGCCCTTGGGGTCGCGACATTATTCGGACCCGCGATTCCTGAATCATATGAAACGGTGGCCTGTGCGACCCTGGCAGGGGTCTGCACGGTGAGTGTTAGAAATACCCCTCCAGCTGGATAGGAATTCGATTCGAATCGCCGTCGCTCCCGGTTAGTGAGCACTTGACTTGAGCAGCGGCAACGTAGATTCCATTAAATTGAATGGATGGTTAATTGGATCACGATGGAAAGGTTGCCTTAATTTATACCTGCTATGGTTAATATTGTTTGCTCCTAATAAAGTGAGTGCTCTAGTACAGGTTCTAATATAGATGATAGGTTAATGATAATTAACTTGATGCTTAAGCATTAATGATTGATCATCTATATTAAGCTTTTATGCAAAATGTTGTCAAGCTAGCCCCACTTTATATCAGCCTTGCATGATCCTTGGTGTCACCTTATTTCTGGTTTCGGACGGGTAAGTCTAGCTGAGTACCTTCTTGTACTCAGGGTTTTATCCCCACTTGTTGTAGGTTGTGATGTATCACGGCGACTGCAAGAGTTGGTTGGCTCCTGCCTTAGTGGCGGAGTGTGATCATGGGCATGATCCTTCTGAGCTACCTTATCTCTAATGCTTTTGTTGGAAGTCGACCATGGTACTGGCATGTATTTGAAATAAGAATAATATTAGTTTCAAATTACTTTGCTTCCGCTACTTTTGAACTTAAGTTGTAATAACTATGTTGAACTCCGATGTATATTGAATTACTTGTGAAATGGTTATAACATGTGACTTGTTATGTTGAATCACTACGATCTTGGCTTGTATGTTGGTTGGTTTGAATTCCCTCGTGATTTCATTGGACTACCGGAGTTATATGGGCTTAAGTGCGAGAATTTGATCATTTCGGTGATTGTTTTTGTACTTGTGCTCTTATAATTTGGACGGTTCCGTTACAGCTGGTATCGGAGCAAGATTCAACATTAAACTTGTCGTATATGTATTTAAAACAAAGGATTTGTTTTATAAAATCAGTTTTATCAACTTATAGCTATATATAGGTTTGTGAAAACTGAATTCTAAATCTAAGTATGCCAGTGGTCAATTTCCTTATGCCCATATAAGGATTATTAGGTGGCTTATATAAGTACTAACTTGGGGGTTTTTCATTTATGCATCTACGTCCAGGCCAAGGTATGTATGTGTGATAACTCTCCCACACTATGCTACCCGGTGTGTCAGATTAGAGGTAGCCTTCATATATGAAATAGCCATATATGTTGCTAGTTACTTTTATGCAACGTCGCACCTACGCTCAGGTAAGTGTGAGTTGTGAGAGCATGACCGTACAACCCACGGTCTAGGGGAGAGCTAGTTTTGGTTACTGGATTATTTACATGTTATACACATGTATATATGAAGGTACTTAATTGTGGGTGATCGAATGATTCGGGTAGTTTTGGTGCTACATGTATATATACGGGGGTATATGTACATGGAAGTACTTAGAATTTTGACTTCTCTGCTTTCATTGTGTGCTATATTGGGAAATGTTGGGCTGCAATAAAACTTTTCTGCAGGTATGCTAACCACGAATGCGTAAGTCGAATGTAGCTGACGACTAGCTATATATCGAAAGAGTGCGTGTATGCCACCGACATAGAACGTGATCGTCACCTTAGGTTGGCAATCTTGTGAGGACGAATAGGACGAAGCATGCATCTTCATGATTGTTGCTTTATGCATGGCTATACTCTTCTCACCCGTGTTCTATAGTGTGTAACTTGTGATCAATGTGTTACACTATCTTTCTTGAGTGAAGTAAAACAAAAATGCCTTGTTTCATGTTGCTTGAGAAAAATATGTGCTTAGCCTTACTAGAAATAAGTGTGGCTACATGCTTGAACTTAGAGATATCCTCTAGCTTAGCCAAGTGGTGGATATGTTGTTCACCCAAGCGTTTGCTAATGCTTTAGACCTCACTTAAATAATTAGGGATTCTCATGAATGAATTAAATTCATGTTGGTCTAAGGTAACAAAATTTAGAGCTACTAGAATAACATGTTTGTGTGCTCTCTTGTTAAGTAGAATAAAGGCAAGCTTTGTTTTGCTTATTGAACATTGGCTGCTAGAACGGTTTCTGTTGTATTGATGCTTTCGTGGTCATAAATGTGTTTTCTGTAGTTATATAGAAGACCAAAGTTGTAGCAAACTTACTTCTCTAGCTTGTCCTAAAATTTCATGACCCTAGGTATTATGGTTTGAGAATTATGAATTTTAGAAGTTTACTGTCAGGTTTTGTTATGCTCTGAATAGATCTGAATGTTTGATTTATTTGACCTATGTGCATAGAGAATAATGTCTTGGAGATAATAGAAGAAGTGTAGTACTTTTTCTAAGCTTTCCAAAATGTCCTATAGCACTAATTTTGGTGGTCTAAATCTCTAGTTATAAGCTTATAAAGTGGAATGACAGAATCTGTCCAAATCGGAGCAGAGATGTCTTCTTTGTCTTGTTTGGCCTTGTTAGATATAGACTCATCTTAATATGATAATAAGAAAGTTATAGACAAATTAATAAGCTTTACATAAAGTTAAGGCTCAGCCTTGTTGGGTCCCTAGAACTCCAGTTATGCATTTTTGAAGTTCTTGTCAGTTTTCTGTCCATATTAGTACAGATCTGAAACATCAGAATGTTTGGTCATGCTAACTTGTGATTTAGCTTTTGGTATGAATAACAAACGCGTGGAAAACTTCCTAATCTTTCCAAAAAGTCTAGGATCACCTTTGTGGGATGTCTATAACCTCAGTTGTAGTTGAAACAAGTAGTTACTATGCTGCTGTCTAGATTCTGGGCACCTGCTAAGTTGGCCTCCTTAATTAACGTTTGTTTGGACTAAACTTGTAGTTAGTTCATGCTTGAGATAAATGCTTGTTTGGGTGAGCCTTGTGCTTGGTATTGGTTGCTTAAGCCCATTCATTTGAATTTTCTCAAACGACTGCTTGATGGTGATGTGTATGTGTGCTTGTTATCTAGGTAGTGCCCTAGTTGTCATCTCGTTTGTCCTCGGTAAGCATGCGAGTGTCGAATAGCTTTATCTTAGGGCAACACTCGAGTTACGCGAAACAATCTCTTGGCTATCATCTTCAATTAGGTTCTTTCCCTTATGAGCCTAAGCGTGTAGCCGTGCTTGCTTGCCTTGAATGTTTGTATCCATGTCTTTGCTTGACCGAAAGCCCAAAGTTTAGTTCTCCTATGTGTTTGCATAAGCCATGGGTGTTTTGCAACTATTTTTGTGAAGACCTTTATCGACTGACCAACCAAGTTAACTTTTATCAATGCTAGCCTTTGACCATGGTGTGTACGTTGCCAATTGTGGAAACCGTACCCAAATCTATGTTGGACCTTCTGGTTACCTCTCTCAAAGGTTAGCCAGTGTGACGCAACGTCTCTCTATTATGGCATCTAAATCGTATGCTTGCAAATTCATGCATCTACCTTATCAACCCAATCTATGCCATTTGAAATTTCTCATCGGGTGCATGTCAGTAATGGTGTTGTGAGTAGCAACTAATGGTGCCGCGACGAAACCGAGAGCCTCCTGTGGGTGCACACACAAGGTTGTACTGCTCGGCACGCGCTGGTATCATGGTTTCTAATCGTAATCCATTGCAGAACAACACTGATGTGATGTTTACGTGACCTTCTTCCTTGATTGTTTTTCCATATCTTATCAAAAGACCCTTATATAGGACTAAATATAGTAGAGCTTCCTCCTGAAGTTACTAAGAGGATAACCTTTGAAGAACAGGTCACCGACATAAATATTAACAGACTGCAATAGGTGGTAGACAAGTGACTTTGCTTAGTTGTCCCTATTTTGACAACCACCATCTAGTGAGTAAAGTATCTCATCTCTGTTGGATAAAAAGGACACACAACATTTAATGTTGGACAAGTCACCTGTTGGATAAGAACCGATTGTTACATTACGCAAGTCTTAACCTTTGTATGCATAATAACCTTACCGTTGAGATCAGCCATCTCTAGTGTAACTCATTATCTACTGACTTTGATGGCAACCATCTGTTCTGTATAAACCACAATTATTGTGATCAAGAATGAAAATTTGGAACTTTTTAGTGTTGAGAGACAACTAATTAGTTACCAATAGGAAGGTTAATCTCCAGCTAGGTAACGACTCTTTGGTAACTACAAAGGCTGTATCTTACAGAGCAATAACCAATAAGAAGTTAATCAACTAGCCAACAACTTGAGAGATACTCTATCTTCTAGAGCCATTGTGAACAAGTCAATTCCATCTTGGACAATCGCACAGATAGTGCAAGGTGTTCTATCCAATAAAGTGAAGAATTAGAGAAAGCCTACCTAGTTTCAATTAGCATCCTTGTGCCCTTAGGTGCCACAAATGGTTTTGTTCAGAACTCTATTGGACGAAGTGTTGAGGGATATTCGGAAAAGGTTCATTATTTTTGTAGGAATGTCCTCCAGGCGGAGTATGCGTTTTGCCTTGCAAAAGTAACCGCACGTTCAAAGAGTGTGCATCATCGGATTGGTATGAAAATTAATGGTCGAGATCTGCTGTGGATGGCCCTTTTGAGGTCCCACGGATACTTGTTTACACTCTTTCGTTGCTTTTGTGTTCTCGTATCAACAATGTACGAGTAGCCTTGGTTTCTGCAAATCAATGTATACCATCGTGAATCAAAAGCAATTTGAAAAGTGACAAACAACAGATTTCCCATCTTAGAGTTACTATTTGATTCAAAAGGAGAAAGCCTAAGGTGAAAGTTGGCCTGACAAAGTTGTTATGCTAAGTCAACTCAACTTACAGTACAACTAAGTCACCAAGGAAAATTTTATTCAATCGCTTGGTGGTAGACTACTCCCCGCGGTTAATTGAATAATTACAACTCTTGTTAACCTTAAGGCCTCGTTACATCTTTCTTAGGGAATTATTTTCCAATGATGACATACTTTGGTGCCTTATACATGTTTTTACCAAGAGGTTGCATCTGATTCAACCCAGATAACTGTTGTCTTTGGATAAAAAGAATCTTATTGGGTAGCTGTTGGCAGGAATACGAAGCCGACAGAGTCAGCTATCACATTCATTGACCCCTCGACAGATTCAGATAATACAGTGTTGTCATCAGAAAAAGAGAACTGCACACATGGAATCATAAGTAGTTTTCCATTAGTTGGTGCCTAAATGAATGAACATTTACGACCAACATAGACCGTGTCTATTGGTTAGTCAGTATCCTAAAGTCTCAGAGTATATTTGCCGTCTATGGTCTCACACTTTTGGAAGGTTGTGCTCAAGCCATTTTGGTAGAGGACTGCTTTTCAAACTTTGTGAACATAGAGTCATTTTAACGAGTATACTTCTGATTATTTCGGTCTAGTGTCAAGTTCATATGGCCTATGTTGTGGTCATTAGAAAGTCAGATACTTGTGAGTGGTTCGCTCATGGACCAAATGATCTCCGTACACTAAGAATGCAGTATGTGCTATCTTGGATTCCTCCCAAAGTAACAATGCTTCAAGGAAGTCAATGAAGGAAATTCTTCAGACAAATTTTATCATGAAGAGTAACTATCAGAAAGTGCCTTTGGTCAAATTGTTCATCGATGTTGAAGCTTTGTAGCTGAATACTATAGCTGATGTTGGGAACTTGATAACGTGTCTCTCTTCCTTAAAAAGGTCTTCCATTCCGAATCTCGGGACGCGATTCTTTTAAGGGGGGAGGGCTGTAACACCCCAGGTGTTTATCACCAATTAGGCAGTGGGTTTGAGCTCAAACACGACAAATTAGGTGGAGATGACAATGTCAAGGTCAACCTATGGAGATGAGCCTAACCTAAAGTGGATGTTGCATCATTGCTTTACATATAGGTCCCTTTTCAAAGATATATGTTTGGATGGTGTTATTGCCATATCTTCATGTGCCTCACCTTGGTACCTATCTATATTGATCCCTGGAAAAGTTTCATGAAGTTTGGAATCAAAAAGTCACATGAAATGATGAGTTATATGCTTGTTTGGATTATAACTGAAACATGCCTTACATCCCATGGGAACTAGTGTTTATGCAACATATAAATGCAACATGTGCAACAAACCTTTGCAACATGTGGAACAACCTAGGGAAACATGGGTAGCATGTATCTTGAAACAACCACATGAAACAACTATAGCATTTCACTGAATTCTGTGTTTCAATGCATGTGAGGCCTACACTTTTGTGCAACCTATGCATGGTGGGTATGTTTGGCCTCTACAACACCTTAACTACACTTAGGGCACTTAATGGAACAATGTTCATGTTGATCATTTTGCCTAATTATGCTTCTAATTGGTGGTTGACCATGTATGGGCCCTGGAGCCCTGTTGTTTGACCATTTCAAAAGTGTGACCTAGAAGCTTTGCATGACTGTGCACCCTTTGACAAAGTCGTAGGGAATTTTATAAGAAACAAACTTTGTTTAAGAGTCAAGTCATGAAAATATGTGGAACATGCTCAAACAGGGCCCACAAGGCAGTTTTAGGGCTGATTTCAGCACTTAGCCATTTTTAAGCCCTAATTCCGGTAACATCGACATTGACATTCCGCGTTCTCCAAAATTCGTTAAGCAACTTGAGTTGGTCCAAAAATAAAAGTTGAAGGTTATATTATGGGGAAGAGCATGCAAGAAGATGGCACTTGATAAAATCCAATTGCACCTCAATTTTGAAGGTTTACCAATTTTTGTCAACACATTGACAATGCTGCCTTGGCACATCATTATATCCTAAATTAGGTCACCAATGACTATGACCCCCAAATAGAAATTTTAGAGCATACTGAGATGAACAACTTTGCTTTTTGGCCCATGGCCCAGTTCGTCCCAGAAGTGGCCTAAATCAGCGTCCGAAACAGGCCAAGTCGCCGCTCACCACGTGCTCGTCGAAATGCTTCAGCGGGCGGCGCGTGTCCAGTGCGTGGCAGCCATGCCCGAGCAGCGCTCCCACCTCCTTGCCGCGTGCCCCGTCGCCCCTGTGCCGATGAGGAGGCGTCCAGGCTCGCCCTCTACCTCTCCCATTCATTCTCTGCCTCCCTCGCTCGCTCTGGCTGCCGTTCGCCCTACAGCGACACCAAGCTCCGCCATTGCCGAGCCGCTCGAGCTCCATGGGAGCTGCATTCTTCGCTACTACGCCTCTTCAGCCCTAGCCATCAGCTCCAGTGGCCTCACCGTCTCACGACGCCCCTGACACGCCCCTCCCTGGCCTCGCCTCACCGTCGTAGCGCGCGGCCGCCAGTGCCGTGACAGCCGCGGACGCCGGCGTGTGTGGCCAGGAGGCCATGAGCCGTCTCCGGTCGAGCTGCAGCCACCTTTGAGTTTGCACGGACCCCTTGGTGCTCCCCCACTGCACCACCACCGCCGACGAGCCCTCCCGCCGCCGCAGTCCGCCTCCGCCGGAGCACCAGTCACCGTTCCCGCCCGTTCCCATGGCCAGCCGGCCTTGGGTCACCTCGCACGGAGCCGAGTGGCTCCTCAGAGGTGCCTGGACCCACCGGAGTTCGAGCCGCCCTTCTCCATCGCCAGTGTGCCTCCTCCAGACGACACCGGCCGTCTTCCCCCTCCGCCCTCTGTTCTCTGCCTCGAGAGGAAGAAGAGGAAGGCCGGCACCTCCTCTCTGTTTTCTTGTGTGGGTGACAAGTGGGCCCGGTGGTACAGTGGGTCCCACATGTCGGTTAAATGGTGGCAGCTCTGGGTGCGCGACCGGGTGGGTGTAGCAAATTAGGTTAGGGTCGAGTACTTCTGATTTTGAATCTCAAATTGTGTTAAATCTTCAGAAATTAATATCTCATGCTAGGTAATTCCAAAAATAATAAATGAGGACTTTTTGGAAACATTGAGAAGAGATCTATGTAATGGAGTCATAATATGTTACATGTTTGTAGATGTTTTCTGACGTCATTATTTAAGCTTTAAAAATGCTCTAAAAATGCCTTTAAACCTAACCAGAGCAAGATCTGGAGTTTTAGACATCCAAAAATGATGATTCTTGTTTTGTTAATTTTGTGATGACATTTAATTGCTAGGAAAAATATTAAACACACTAATTTTTCACTGTTTTCTTAGGGTTTTGATTGGACCTTGATAAATAAGGAAATCTATATTATTTTTCTTGTCATTTTATATCTTGAGTTGTGATGCTCCAAATGATGTGAAATTTTTATGGTTGTCTTGTCATGATATGTATGTACTATGGTATAAATTTCTTGGTCACTACTTATTGTATGATCTAATTATTGATTTAACTTGTTTATGGCTTGTTAAATAGCTTGTAAATAATATATAATTGATAAAATGGAAAATGTTGTTCCTTTAGATTAGTATGATGTTTATCTATCATATTGATTCATGCTATGGCCTTGTGTTCATAGAAAATATGGAGTTTTAGATTTTACTTGCTCTCACATGATTTCTCTCATTAGCTATTTGTCTTTTTCATAGAGGTTGATATATATGTCCAAATGGTTTGAAATTTGTACAGTAAATTTTTGGGAGCATGTGTAGGTCTCTGTAATTTTGGTAGAATTTATTGTACACTTTTGGTAGGTGTTCATAATTCCACCTAATTATCTAAATAAATTAAGAAAATGCATTAAAAGAATTTATTTAGGAATGGACACTATGTTTTATGGTGTTCATTAGTCATGTGTGACATGTTGGTAAAGTTGGTTTTGTCCAATTATTTGTTTGCAACATAAGTTAATAATTATTTCTTGCAAAGGAAGTTTCTGGACAGATCTGGAAACTTGGCAAAGTTCTTCATGATAATGTGCTTTGTTGTGAAACTTGTTTATACAAAAGTTGTAGATAATTTATATATATAGCTTCTGTTAAAATTTAGTGGTATTTGGCCAGGTGGTTTAGGAGTTATAGCTATTTAAAGATATGGTACAGAATTGCTTGCTCTCTGTTGTCAGGAACAGATTCTGGAACTTTGTATTTTTGACTTGTTTAACTTATGAATCATGCTGTGATGATTATAAATGAAATTTAGAGAATTTCATAAGCTTTCCATAATGTCTTCTTTCAAGTCATTTGGATTTATAAAACTCCAGATATGATTGAATTATGAAGCTACTGTTGCTTGTCCAGAAAAGGGATAAATTCCAATTATAGTTGTTTGCTTGTATATTATTAAGTGTGACTTATGCCTTTGAGGGTAGTTAAGTTCTTACACCTGAGATCTTGTGAAACCTTGGGTGCCATGCCTAATATGCTTGTCATCTTTTATATTAGGTTGGGTGATGTTTATTTAAGCAACATGAAGTGTCTATGCATGTGGAGTGTAATTTGGTATTTGTCTTGTTTACTGTATGTGATGCATTGTCCATTATACTTCCATGTATTCATGCACTTGCATCTTGCATCTCATATAGGTACGCTAGCAGAAACGTGTGAAGTAAATGGCGTTGGAGCCAAACCCGAAGACGGTGTTTGGTGGATCCATCCCGAAGGTAGAAGGATCGGACGAGTGCTAGATTGGAGGATGCTCGCCAAGCAGATTTTATCTGACATACTCTAACTTGAGTCGGATCCCAGGCAAGCCCCGGAGCATTATAAGCCTCCTATCTTTAAAGCAATTAATTCTATATATGTTATAAGTATTGTTGCATTAAGTGATAGGAGTTGGTTGGAAACCCTTGCTGCATTATATCATTCCTTGTCCAAATATATGAATCCTTGAATCCTACATAGATTAGGATCGAGTAGATGCTTAGTCCTGCTTTAAGCGGTAGAAGTCAGGTGATTTCCTGTCACCTGCGAGATATAGGGATATTCATATATGGCACGGTTGGCTATATTTGCTATCGTGGAATGGAACCATGTGTTAATAAAATGAAATGAGACCGGGCGGGATGACGATAGTGAAGCAACAAGGCATGGAGGTCTTGGGTGTGAATCTATCCCCGTCTGAGTCGTTTAAGGACCGATTCGCTGTACGTCCTTGAGTCATGTTGAACGCAGTCTAACACTTAGTTGGCCGGATAAGCCGTTCCGACCGCGAAGCCGAGTAATGTGGTTCAGGCCGGGAATCGAATGGTAGGTTGCTTCTTGGAGGAGAGAAAGGATGTGCTTGGGGACATTGGCGTGAGACCAAGGGGGGGTTAGAGTCCCTATCACCTGGCAGAGTGTCGCCCTTGGGGTCGCGACATTATTCGGACCCGCGATTCCTGAATCATATGAAACGGTGGCCTGTGCGACCCTGGCAGGGGTCTGCACGGTGAGTGTTAGAAATACCCCTCCAGCTGGATAGGAATTCGATTCGAATCGCCGTCGCTCCCGGTTAGTGAGCACTTGACTTGAGCAGCGGCAACGTAGATTCCATTAAATTGAACGGATGGTTAATTGGATCACGATGGAAAGGTTGCCTTAATTTATACCTGCTATGGTTAATATTGTTTGCTCCTAATAAAGTGAGTGCTCTAGTACAGGTTCTAATATAGATGATAGGTTAATGATAATTAACTTGATGCTTAAGCATTAATGATTGATCATCTATATTAAGCTTTTATGCAAAATGTTGTCAAGCTAGCCCCACTTTATATCAGCCTTGCATGATCCTTGGTGTCACCTTATTTCTGGTTTCGGACGGGTAAGTCTAGCTGAGTACCTTCTTGTACTCAGGGTTTTATCCCCACTTGTTGCAGGTTGTGATGTATCACGGCGACTGCAAGAGTTGGTTGGCTCCTGCCTTAGTGGCGGAGTGTGATCATGGGCATGATCCTTCTGAGCTACCTTATCTCTAATGCTTTTGTTGGAAGTCGACCATGGTACTGGCATGTATTTGAAATAAGAATAATGTTAGTTTCAAATTACTTTGCTTCCGCTACTTTTGAACTTAAGTTGTAATAACTATGTTGAACTCCGATGTATATTGAATTACTTGTGAAATGGTTATAACATGTGACTTGTTATGTTGAATCACTACGATCTTGGCTTGTATGTTGGTTGGTTTGAATTCCCTCGTGATTTCATTGGACTACCGGAGTTATATGGGCTCAAGTGCGAGAATTTGATCATTTCGGTGATTGTTTTTGTACTTGTGCTCTTATAATTTGGACGGTTCCGTTACACATACATCCCTTGATGCATATACTTCGGTATCATAGCTACCCAACAAATGTACCCACAATTAAGTACTTTCATAAATACATGGTTAAACATGTAATTATGCCAGTAACCATAGCTAACTCTCCCCTAGACCGATGGTTGAACGGTCATGCTTTCCCAACTCACACTTACCTTGGCGTAGGTGCGACGTTGCAAGAATGTAACTCTAGCGACATATATGGCTATTTCATATATGAAGGTTACCACTACCATTCGACCACAGGGTAACGGTGCGGTCAAGTTATCACTCATACATACCTTGTCTTAGGCGTAGATGCAAAAATTTTAAACCCCGAAGTTAGTACTTAATTAAGCCACCTAAGGGTCCTTAATTGGGCATAAAGGAAATGACCACTGGCATACTTAGATTTAAAATTCAGATTTGAACAAACCTATATATGTAATAGCTATAAATTGTCAAAAACTGATTTTTGCAAACAAAACCTTTGTTTTTCAATACACATATGACATGTTTAGTGTTGAACCTTGCTCCGATACCAGCTGTCACGGAACCGCCCAAATTATAAGAACAAAAGTACAAAAATAATCGCCGAAGCAATTAAATTCCCGTACTTAAGCTCCTATAACTCCGGTAGTCCAATAAAATCACAAGGGATTTCAAACCAATCAACATACAAGCCAAGATCGTAGTGATCCAACATAACAGGTCATATGTTATATCCATTTCATAAGTAATTCAACATATATCGGAGTTCGGTAGAGTTATTACAACTCAAGTTCAAAAGTAGCGGAAGCAAAGTAGTTTGAAAACTAATATCACCTTAATTCAAATACATGCCAGTACCAAGGTCAAATTCCCATAAAAGCATGAGAGATAAGATAACTCAGACGGATCATACCCATGATCACACTCCGCCACTACAGCCGGAGTCTTCTAATTCTTGCAGTAGCTATGTTATACCACAACCTGCAACAAGTGGGAATAAACCCTGAGTACGAGAAGTTACTCAGCTAGACTTACCCGTCATAAACCAGAAATAATGACACCAAGGAGTACGCAAGGCTTTCTTTCAGAGGGCTAGCTTGACTCATTTGCGAAAAGCATAAGTTATCATGAATAAACTAATTTAAGTATTTTTGCATCAGCTTTATTATAACCTATTCAATCTAGGTAAGCACCTATGCTAAAGCAATCACTTGATTAACCATTAACATCAAAGGTTACCATTTTAGGTTTAGCATTTCCAATCATCATCCACATAATCATCCATGTTCCATAATCATTACTACGATGCAGTAGCTCGAGTCAAGTGCTCACTAACCTGGAGCGACGGTGATTCGAATCGAATTCCTATCCAGCTGGAGATTTATTCCTCACACAAACCTCACTGACCCGCTAAAGTGAGGTGTTGGTCACCGAGTCAACCATTCAGGTAAAGTCGCGAGCTTGCCAGGAACCACTTGTACCTGGGGGCCGTCCGACTGCTCTTTGGCCTTATCATCGCGCCCCCGTTTCCTGCCACTACTGCTTCGGTACAGTGCGTTGCGGGCAATCCACTCGGCCCGAATAATCTCCCAGCTTCGCGGTCGAAAGGTACCTTATTCGGCCAGCTAAATGTGAGGCATGCGTTCAACATGACCCGAGGGACAACAACGGACGGTCCTTAATCGACACAGACGGAAACTACAAGCACCCCAGAATCCTGTCTGGTTGCCCAATACTTATTCCGTCCAGTCTCCAATTATTCATCAACGCTTGGTTATTTCTAGGATAACATCCATTCCATAGCTAAAGTATTCCCGTAACCACCTATAATTTCAGGTGACAGGAAATCACCGATCTCTACCGGTCTAAGCAGGGCTAAGCAATATTTTTGATCCTGAACTAAAATAGGATTTTAGGCATATTTATGGGACAAGGAAAGGATATATATGCAGCAAGTGTTTTCAATCAACTCCTATAACTTAATGCAACAATACATATATAACATATATATATATACTCAATTGCTTTTGTAAAGTAGGAGGCTTAGAATGCCCCGGGGCTTGCCTGGGATCCGACACAAGTCAGTAGTTGTCAGATGACACTCGCTGAGTACTTCCATCTTCGGGATAGTTCCACCAAACACCGTCTTCGGGTTTGGCTTCAACAACTCATCCTTCACGTGGTGCATCTAGCGAACCTAAATGAGATGCAAGATGCAAGCGTATGAATATGATGAATGGTAACACAAGATGCATCACATAATCAATTAAAGAGGGCAAGCACATTAAGCATAACACAAGTTTAACAAGATCACAAGTATCTTAACTTGACCATCATCAAGGGTATAAGCCACACTTAGCAACACATGGAGTAAACAACCATAACTAGCATCTGACAATTTCTAAACTGCAAACAACATCTACATGTTTGGATCATAACTGGAGTTATACAAATCCAATATCCATGCAACAAGACATTCTGAAAAGCTTATGAAATTGTTTATGATTCATCTTTAATCATCTTAGCATGATTCTCAAGTTAACCAAGTCAAACATGCATAATTACAGAATCTGGTCCAGAGATTCCAGAGAACAACTATTTCTGGAACCCAACTTGAAACAGTCATTACTCACAAACTATAATGCCAAATGCCACCAAAATTTAACACAAACTAGATTAATGAGTTATCTACAACTTTGTTATAAGCATGTTTCTCAGCAAACATCATTTTCATGGTGTAATTACCAAAGTCCCAGAAACTGTCCAGGAAAGCATCAATTGCAAGAATAAATATTAACTTACATTCCAAACATACATTTAGCCACAACCAATATAACCATCATAAAGTGCATGTTAAATGATTACCAAAAAGCATAGTGCTTATCATTAAATAATTTCTTTTAAAGCATTTCTTAATTTATTTAAATAGCAAGGTGAAATAATAAACATATACCAAAAGTCCATAATAAAATCTATAAAAATTACAGTAACTCTTATATACACCCAATAGTCTACTGTACAAATTTCAAGCCATTTGGACATGTATATCAACCTCTATGAAAAAGACAAATGGTTATTGCAAGAATTCATATGAGAGCAAGATACACTAATAACTCACACAAATGGCAACCAAAATTCATGAAATTTTTACCACACATCAATCATCACATGAGTAGCATGCCACAAAAATTTCACTTCATTTGGAGCCCTAGATCTACAGTTATAAAAATGACAAATACAACTAGCATTAAAAACCTAGCTGCACAAATCTATTTTTACAGAGAAAACTTTAAACTAAAACATGCTATATATAGATCTAATGCATAGAGAATTTCACAAGGATTCCAAAAAGTCTTCATTTACTATTTTACGAATTTTCTACGATTTACTATGAATTTCCAAAGTTCCTATAAAATAATTACAAACCAGTCCTTACGGCACTATTCACCTGAGTCACTGACTTCGCAGTTACACCCCTCCCTTTAGTCGAATTGCTGCGCGAGGTCCCTGGTCGAAAAAACAGAGCAGAGGATGGCCGGAGCTTGTCGTCGCCGGCCGGAGAAGGCACGTCGTCGGCGGCTGAGGGGCGGGGGAGCACCGGGAGGCCCGTGCGCACCCGCTGGACTACCCAGCTCGGCGTGAGGCGGTCCGTGGCGGTGCGGCCACGGCAGCGGCGGCGGCGGCAGCGGCATGGCGGCAGCGGCGCTCCGGCGATGGTCGGAGCCAGGGAAGAGGCGCGGGAGGGGCGACGCACGACGGAGAAGGTGATGCCGCGCTTGGTTTGGACGGAGGAGGGATGGAGTGGAGGCAGTAGCAGCGGGAGCGAGCTCGGCGGCGGCATTCATGGTGGGCGTGCTCTGGCGCGTGCGGGCAGCGCAGAGGGCGAGGGAGGAGGAGAGCAGGGCGAGCAGAGAGGCGAATGAGGGCGCTCTGGTGCTCCCCATTTACGCAGGCAGGGGCAGGCGGCTTCAGCGGGCATCCGCTCCGGGACTGGTGCCCACCCTCTCCCAGCCTCCCCCTTACGTCGGCGTGGTGGCCGCGCCGGGGACGGCAGAGCAGCAGCTGAAGGACGAGGCAGCGGTTCTCATCGAGGATGTCTTGGAAGGCGACAGCGAGGATGAAGGCGATGACGACGTTGAAGCGGATGTGCGCGCAGCTGTGGCCGCTGGTCCCGGGCCGGGCGCACCTTTGCCGGGGCCGAACCGAACCTCGCTTGACGCCGCAGCTCCCGGCTTGCAGCCCGCCATTTCGGGTGGCTTACAGGCGGCTGGTGCCGGCACTGTGATGCTGCCGCACGTGGCCCCCTCCGGTGCTGGGTCGACCTCCGCCACCGCCTCGCCGGCGGCCAGCCCGACACCGGTGGCCTTCCGATGCACACGGCGGGCCGCAGCAGGCATGGGGTCCGCGCTCTCGCCGGACGCCCCGCCTTTCTATCCTGGCAGAACTCCCCGTCGCTCCAAGTCCATGCGTTGGACGGAGCTATCGGACTGCTCCGACTTAGACTCCTCTCCGGTGCCGCGGCCATCCTACCTCGACGCTGTCCGGTTGGGTACCATCGCTAATAGGGTGGGTCCTAGCTCCCACCCTGGCTCTCGGGCCGTTGAGAAGCGGCCGGTGGAGGCGGTCCTGAGGCCGGCTGTCGCCAGGCCATCAGGTACGAAGTGCCACCGAAGGAGAAGGTTCCGCATTTTCGACAGCGGACATGGGGCAAACTCGCCCCCACATGCCAACTAGGAGCGTGCCCCGGTGCACTCGAGGTTGGGGATTCAGGTCGAGGACGGCTCTAAGTTTGGCGAGGAGCGTGTCCCCACCTTCCTCAGGCTAGGCCACCGTGTGCCACGTCGCGGCCGTCGTCGGATCTCAGCCCCTGACGCCAACGGATGGCGGGAGGTGCCTCGTGCTCCTGTCGGCCAGAGGAGCGCCGACACCATGGGGGCACCTCGGCCACGTCGAAGTCGGCGCATCCCAGACGCGCTACGGGACAGGTGCCTCAACTGCCTGTCATACACCCACAGGGTTGCCACTTGTCGTCGGCCGCCGAGATGCCTGCGCTGCCATGAGTTCTGGCACCTGGCTAGGGACTGCAAGCGCCCTAGTTCGCTGGTGAATGACAGCTACAAGCACGCGGGCTCTCGGAGCTCGTGTGTTGTCGGTGTTGAGGGTCGTCGGCAGCGCCCGGTTTGTGCCAGTAACTCCGATGCTCAGCCAGCGGTCGGTGGTGTCCAGCGACAGCGAAAGCCTCTTACAACTTCCGGTTCAGGCGGCCGACCGTGTCCGCTTGCCCGGGACCGTACCTTGGCCACCCGACCTTCGTCGGCTGCTGTTGCGTCCGTCGGCCAAGGGCGGCGGCGGAGGCGATCTAGACGTCAGAGACAGCCAGTGCTACGCAGCACAGACCACCCCGGCGACGCTGCAGCCGACCGCGGCGAGGCCACGGGCACCTCCGCGGCACCGAAAACCACTGCCGTTGCCGACTGTGCTCCCAGGGAGGGTCACGGTGAGCCCCCCAACAGCTCTGATGCTTGACCAGCGAACCACGGTGCTTTGCGGGGCGCTTGCGTCATTCTTGCCAATGGTGGCCAGCATCACCGACGACGAACGCGCCTCCAGAGGTCGGCGCGGGCCGCTCTGATGGTGCCAAGCGAGGCCTCTGACGCTGCTGCTTCCTGCTTTCCTGGGCCAGACCCATTGGTCTTCGAGCCCTGCGCGGGTGCGGGGTCTCCTGTGTGGTTTGACCCGATGTTGGAGGAGCTCACCGCCTCCATCGCGAGCTGGCCAGCGGGTGCCTCCCTTACGGCGGAATCGCCCGCATTGCCGCAGGTCGCGATACCTCGGGCGAGACAACATGGTGTTGTTCAGGCGGCCGCTTCTACACCATTCCAGTCGATGGTTTCTATGGCGTGCGCTGGTTAGACCCCGGGTCGTTCTGCTCAGGACAGGAAACGACCACGGACGCCTGTGCCGGATTCGGAGGCTGTGGAGCTTGAGCTGTTCAGGCCTATCAACGAAGGCCACAGTTCTCAACCTCCATCGGTTGATGCGGGTGCATCCCTGTTGTCACAGTCCCCACCCCCGGCCCAAGATCCAGTCATGTCGGCTGTTGATGGCAGAATGCCTCACGCAACAACCGCATTGTCGATTCCGGAGAGTTTGGAGGAGCGGCTCTGTCTTCCTTTGCAGACACCCCTCATTCGTGGGCCGCCGAGGTTGCGCAGGCCTCGAACGCCGGTCCCCGTTACGTCGTTGCGGCGCAGTGAGCGCATTGCTGCCCTGCCACGCGAGGCAGACTCCACCAAACAGGCCCAGCGCGTTCTCATGCAGAAACTGGGAGTGGTGGCACCATCGCCCAATGTCGACTCCGAGACGGTGCACAAGTACAAGGCGATCTTCCGGGCCCCGCTGTCAGACTCCACCCGTGAGGCGCTGCAGCTTCTTCTTGGTGGGGAGTTTGACCCAGTGGCTATGAAGTTGGATATGATCGGGTTGGACGACGATGCCAACTAGCTCCTCGCCACCAACACCTATGTCGCTCTAGTTTTTATGTAATTACAACCACGTGCGAGTGTGGTGTGGGTGAAGGGTGTTGGTTTCGGTAATCTTTGGATTACCGTAACTTGACCTGACTGTATCAAAACTCCTTTTATTCTACTTAATGAAATACGTGTTAAAGCACGATCTCGAAAAAAAAAGAAAAAATTCCACAGCCATCGACGCTGAAAGCGGCCCTCTGATCCTGGTTAGTAACAACAAGGCCGCCACCGTTCACGGTCCGAGGACGCCTGCGCACCATCAGCACGGCGTGCGACGAGCTGCAGAAGATCTTGCTCACAACCGGAGCTATGGTTGTGTATGCACCCATGGTAGTACGCACGTACGTACGTATGTAGCTCGATCTTTCTTACAGTTGAGGTAGAAGATAGATATATAGTCCTTCTGAATGCACACAGTCATTAGCTTGGCAATGAAAGCAAGGAATAAATAGAGTCATTTGAGTGTGGATGTGTGTCACGACTCATCTGTGTACCTGCCTAACAGGTAACAGGGGTTGCCCGTAGAGGCTGTGAACTCGTTGATCATTGTGAGCCAAGCAATGTGGATGAAGTATGACATCTGAAGCAAGCCAATGAGAGACATGGCGATAATGCTTTGGCGAGTATGCAAGGGCTGCTGAATCCCACACGAATTGAAGAATCTTTGAACAAGTTTGCTTTAGGATACCAAACTACTTTATCTGTACCTTTTTGAACTGTCTAAGTTTAGCTGGCGGACTATTGCCTAATTACGTGCCTAATCATACAGATTGTAGTTTGTTCGCTGAATGCTGTACGTCAGTGCTAATTGCGTGCCTTGTGAATTGTGATGCGCACACGAGGTTGAGGAGATTAAACACAGCTTATCCCTTCTTCCTTCTATAAGTGGTATCTAATCATGCTACGGAATATATAGCAGTTCGTAACTATTTTGTTTCCTAAAGTAGGACATTGATCTCTTCTTCCCTAAGCAAACGTTTTCTCCTTTTTTTTTATACTTTTGGTCAGGAGAGAGTATAGAGAGTCAAACCTGCAAGCAAGCTCGTTAGGAAAAGAACTTTGGATGGCTTTGAACTAGGGGCGAGAGTGGCGCAGATAATTGTCTGATCTCCGAATCACAATTTCAATGATACGAAGAAGCATATTTTATATCCATGCAAATATGGACGATTCGAATCTGTTTGGGTACTGACACGGCTAGAATATAGAATTGAAAAAATCCGGCAGATATGGATTATCAGTAAGCTCGTTTCCATTCCGACACTGGTCCTACTCATATTGACACATGAATCCTTCTAATATCCACCCACTCTAAATCTGACAAAATAAAATGGATTAAGATAAGAAAAAAGTATTATCCACTCCAGTCTGATTCACTTTCATCTCTACTTTAAATGTTCCTATCCAACCTGCAATGTTTGCAAGGCTTGCAAGTTTTGGCTCTAACTTTGAGCTTCGCTTGTTTATACTAACCAGCAAACATGTTCATATCATCATGTGCTTCGACGACACATATGCTGTGTGTTTACCTGGATGATTTGCGGTTATTTATCTAACGATCGTGTCGTTTATTTCAATCATTTTGGAATCGGACTCTATGTCGTTGTTGGATGCACAAAAAACATACAGTTCTAACTTGCATGACCACGAGTCGTGAGTCTTGGCCGCATACAGGATGAGGGGTGTGAAGGCATTGTGGAAACAAACAAACAAAATGTTTGGAAGAGTCTCTTTTATCTTTAATACTAGATAGATATAGGTATAGGTATTGATATAGGTATAGATATAGGTATAGATATTTGGTTAAGTAGAAATAACATTGTGTTTAATAGACCAAACACTAACACTTTCTTGTGATGGTCATAGTTATCTAAAGAGAAAGAGAGAGTAAAGCTGAAAGAAAAGTGTCGTTTGTTTGGAAATTATGGCGAAGTCTTCGAAAAATCAGGGTGTCGACAGCAAGGAAGGATAGAGGCTTAAGTTTCCTTGGTTTAGTGTGTCGGCTCACCGTTGGGTGTTCCCTTTTGTTTGGATTTCGTTTGCGGAGTTTAGTATAATCTAAGTATTTAAAAGTTGTATTGGATGGCTATGCTTGTTCGCTCGTGGATGTTGGAGCCCAAATGTTTTATCATTCTTGAATTATAAAAAAAATATATAGATATTGATTTGATTTGACCAAGATGGGATCTACCGGAACTCTGGGAGTACTTGGCAGCCCAAGTGGGAGCGGGCGAGATCCCACGCGCATCGTACCATGCGGTGCATCTCGGTGGGGCACGTGGCAAGGGCATACCGAACGAAGGATCACCCGCGGCAGGATGGAACGGAGTTGGTGTGGGCTTGGGTGGCGTGCCAGGATAGATGGGCCATGGGCCATGGAAAACTCTCGCAGTGCCCTGCTCGTGGCGCGAAGGCTAAGCCCACCCCGTGCTATGCGTGGCATTGGGCTCTTGGCCTGGTATCTGATTTCAGTGCCGACTGCCGAGGCATGTCAAGTCTGGTCAGCGGCCGCAGCAATATCAAAACAAGAGATTCGCAGTTTAAAGAAAAGAGATTTGCAATATCCCTGCCTGCAAGCGTGGAACACACACACCACGGTACTGGAGACATGCCCGGCAGGAAAATCCCAGGAACATCAAAAAAAGGCCAGTGCGTTAGTGGGAAAAGAACGTCATTACCAATACTAGGGCCACGTTTAGATGCTGAAAAAATTTCAAACCGATAAATAATACCACTTTCGTCTTATTTGGCAAATATTGTCTAATCATGGACCAACTAGGCTCAAAAGATTCATATCGTGATTTTTAACTAAACTGTGTAATTAGTTTTTTTTACCTGCATTTACTGCTTCATGCATGGGTCCAAAGATTGATGTGATAGAGAAAGTGAAAAAATTTCAATTTTTTGGAGTGCATCTAGGCCTAGTACTCAAAAAGGCCGGTGCGTTCTTGAGTACTCCCAGATGAAGTCAACGCACTGAAGCAAGCCGTGGTGGCCATGAACAAAAGGAAAAAGTCTACTTTTCCTCCCTCAACTTTCACGAAAGTCCGCTTTTCCTCCCTCAACTCCAAAACCGGGCAAATCACCTCCCTCAACTTTTCAAACCGTGCATTTTACCTCCCTGGAGCGGTTTCGAAGGCGGTTTTGCTACAGTAAACGGTGGTTTTGCTACAGTGAGGCGGTTTTGTCTTTGTCTTTTTTTATTTATTTCGGCTGAATCTTTGAAAAATCATATTAAATCACAGAAAAATCATAAAATGAAAAATCCAATTTTGTTGCACTCCATATGAGTAGATCTACACAGTGAACATATAATATGGTATCCTTTAGTACAAAGTTTTTGCTACGAAGGTTTTGCCTTTTTCTTTTTTATTTATTTTGGCTAAATCTTTGAAAAATCATAGTAAATTACAGAAAAATCATAAAATAGAAAATCTAATTTTGTTGGACTCCACATGAGCATATCTACACAGTGAATATATAATATGGTATGCTTTAGTACAAAATTTTTGCTACCAAGGTTTTGTCTTTTTCTTTTTTATTTATTTGGCTGAATCTTTGAAAAATCATAGTAAATCACAGAAAAATCATAAAATAGAAAGTCTATTTTTTTGGACTCCACATGAGTAGATCTACACAGTGAACATATAATACGGTATGCTTTAGTCCAACAAAATAATTATAGAAGCTGCAGCTATGAATTATTTCAATTAATTACAGAAAAGCATAGATCTAAAGCTACAATAAAAATTTTGTACTAAAGCATACCATATTATATGTTCACTGTGTAGATATGCTCATGTGGAGTCCAACAAAATTAGATTTTCTATTTTATGATTTTTCTGTAATTTACTATGATTTTTCAAAGATTTAGCCGGAATAAATAAAAAAGAAAAAAGGCAAAACCTTCATAGCAAAAACTTTGTACTAAAGGATACCGTATTATATGTTCACTGTGTAGATCTACTCATGTGGAGTGCAACAAAATTGGATTTTTTATTTTATGATTTTTCTGTGATTTAATATGATTTTTCAAAGATTCAGCCGAAATAAATAAAAAAAGAAAAAGACAAAACCGTCTCACTGTAGCAAAACCACCGTTTACTGTAGCAAAACCGCCTTCGAAACCGCTCCAGGGAGGTAAAATGCACGGTTTGAAAAGTTGAGGGAGGTGATTTGCCCGGTTTTGGAGTTGAGGGAGGAAAAGCGGACTTTCGTGAAAGTTGGAGGAGGAAAAGTAGACTTTTTCCTGAACAAAAGGAGGTGGAAGAAACGGGTTGGATTTGGGATGGCACCGGCCTAAAGACTGGACACGTCCCTCTCTCTTTCTCCCCCCAGCCCAGCCTCCTTTTTCTTTCACCGGCGCATCAGCCACAAGCCCACAAAGATGTTCACAAGATTGTCCACGTCGCGCGTGCATGACCAATTGACCATCCGACGAGGCCAGACGGGCAACGGTCGGTGGCCGCGTCGACCGGCACCACCTGCACTGCATGGAGCGCGGGTGCTGGAGCCTGGAGGGCTGCTTTGCTAGTTGGATTGGACCATTGAAGCATCAAGCACACTACTGTACTCCCTCCGTCCTTAAACGGTCATGTTAGCTTGTTGTATAATTCATACTTTTTAGCTTATTTTTTTAGTCGAAACAGTGTTTTCTCTTACAACAAATCAACGAACAATACTTTTAGGCATGACTTTTCAGCGAAGCGAACGAGGCCAATATCTGTCATCGTTGGTGTGCGTGCCACAAGTTTGACTTGATTTGTAGAAAATACGTGCAACATTTGTGTCGGCGTTTGGTCCTGCGGGGATCCTAAGCCAACGAGTGAATTAATGCTGCATGTCACTAATCTGGATGATGATGCAAGGAGAGTACACGGAGGTTTATTCTGGTTCGGGCAAAAGAAGGCCCTACGTCCAGCGGGGAGGGAGGAGTATTGTATTTCCTTGCACCTAAGTGCTTGCATAGGGGTTACAAGCTCTGAGAGAGGGAACCGATCCTAGGTCTCAGAGAGAAAAAGTGAGAGTACAAAGGAGATTGCTTGAGATGTTGATCTTCTACGGTGGGATGGTGACTGACTTTTTGTCGTCCCCCCACGTAGAGTCCCCTGCCTGCCCTCTTATAGGGTAAGAGGAGGCAGGGACGTCGGGGGTGCCTTAGAGGTGAAGTTTTGTCGAACGTTGTGGAGGCTGCTGTAGCGACGTGTCCCGAGAATGGCCGGCCATCCCTGGACACCATGGTGACGTAGAGGATGAGACGGCGAAAAGACTCTGGGTCCTGTGTCATGCATGCCTTGCATTCTTGTTTTGACCGACGGTTGGTCGAGGCCGGGTCGAGGTGGGTCGATGGTGAACGGATAAGGCCGAGTCCCCGGAATCGCGGGGGTACGATACTCGTCGTATTCTCCCTCGAGGGTGATCAGTGGCGGAATAGTGCCTAGTACGGTGCGTACAGTGACAGGTTTTCACCGCCCATCCCGAGATGGACAGTAAAAAGTGAGATTTGACACCGGTACTGCTTCCATGTTGATTACCGCTGTAGCCATGGGGGTAGAAAGTGGTTGGTAGTTTGCATTAAATGCTCTGACTTTTGTCTCAGAGTTGGTGAGTGAGGTGGGTCGACCGGCCCGACCCAGGGTCGTGCGAGTCAGAGATTTCTCGATAGTCGAGGCGTCCTGTCGAGAGAGCCTCGTGTGAGTCGGAACGTGGTCGAGGCGTCCTGTCGAGCGAGCCTCGTGCGAGTCGGAACGTGGTCGAGGCGTTTGTTTCGGCTCGTCCTGTTTTTTGTGGGCAGAGCTTTTGGCGTGGTTTTATTTTTCTTAATTGTTGATTGTGGGTACCCCTTGTTTTTGGTACCCGACAATTTGTATCTCCAAATAAATTTATTAAAAAAATTAGATTTAAAGATCTTTTCAATGATACTAATTATGTACCATAAATATTAATATTTTTAATATATATTTAGTCTTCCCGGGAACCGAAAACGACATATATTTGGACCAGTTTCAATAGGGGTTTCATGTCCCAGTTTCCAACACATCCATATTTTGGAAACAGTGCAGAATAGTTTTATCCCCCATAAAACTCTCTCTACTATCATAAAACTCTTATCATCTCTCTCTTCATTAATACGGTGTCATATCAGCATATTTAATACCCATAAAATTCTGATGAAATTCTATTAAAACTGACCTTGAGGACAGAGGGAGTATTCAACTTTAGCGCATCTTAGATATGGTTAGATTTTTGTGACGAAACATGTTTGTCTGACTTTAAATTTTTAACTTAACAAGGATATTTGTATTTTTCTTAAGCACTCCATGTATTTTGCAGAGCATCGTTCCTGAATCCTAAACAGGGTATGCGCCTTTTCTCATCTTGTGAAAAGACCAGATGTGCCTTTTCTTTATCCGCATGCGCACTTCACATGCTTGCAGATGCTTCTAGTAGGAGGATGGATCATCGGTGAACGGACGGACCAACAACACATTGGCTCCAGTTACGTCACTCTAATGCAACAACGTCGCAAAATAAGCCTTCGTCTTGCACTACTCCTACAGTCCTACGTACAATATAGTGTTATGTGCCGGATAGGGAGCAGGAGTGCAAAGAGAAGAAAGAAGCGAGAGATGAAGCATGGGCCGCCGTAATGATTCGCTTGGGCCGTCTGGATATGGCAATGGGCCGACGGTCAGCTCGTGATATAAAGATAGGACTCGGCATGAGCGCGGGGCATCGAACCCGTTGTAACTGAAACCTTCCCAACTACTCTGTTCTTTCCCAATCCTAGAACTCTGTTCTTGTTGCCTAACCCGAGTTCCTTGCTCCCTACCCCAAATCTGTCCATTCTTGTACCAGGATTTGATCATTTGGTTGTTCCTCAACCATAGTTATCTGGATTCATATCAATTGGTTGCCGCAATATTTTTTTGTTGTTGTTCCCCGCTGTTCTTGAAGACCTGACGCCCAAAGTATCCTAGTTTCACCAGAAGATGGCGACCTCCATTGACGTCGTGGACTCCAAGGTGGACAAGCTCTCTAAGCAACTAGAGAGTTTCCAGCAGACGATGGGCGAAATGATGGACAAGCTGAGCGGATTGGAGACCTGGCGCGGCGATGTGGACAAGTCGTTCGGGACGCTGCTTCAACGGACTTCGACCGCCTTCATCGACATGGGGCTGGCTGCGGTGCGATTGGAGCGATTGGAGGCGAGGGCTGCATCACCACCGCCACCGCCACCACCGCCGCCGCCGCCGCCAAGACCGCTATCGCTTCCGACAGCGACAGCGGCACTTCCCCACCCGGTTCATCCCGCGCTCCCTGTGCCGGATCTGAACCGTGCTCCAAGTCTCTCGCCGCACCCATCTGCGTCGAGAGGGGAGCAACCGCCCAACGGGCACTGCGAGCCTGGCGAGGGGGTGTTGGGACCCTACTCGCCACCGCACCCTCAGGGTACGTTCATGGACCCACCTCCGTCATCTTGTTTTGCGCGTGATGAGCATGCATCTTCATATCCGAGAGCACCATTTCCCATACTTGATTTTCCTAAGTTTGCTGGTGAAAATCCACGGCTCTGGCGTGACCAATGTGAAATGTATTTCGAGGTGCCGGTGCTGAAGACCCGGTTCGCGGCACTGAATTTCATTCCACCTGCCTCTACCTGGCTTCAGACGATGGAACGTCGAAGAAGGATCGCTGATTGGACGAAGCTGTGTGAATTGGTGTTCACCAAATATGACAAGGACCAGTATGCTCTGATGTTGCGTCATCTGGAAGCTCTTAAGCAGACAAGCTCAGTGACTGAGTATCAGCGACGGTTTGAGGAGCTTGCTCACGGCATCATTCTGTACAACCCAGGATTCGATGACACTTATCTGGTCACACGGTTCTTGGGAGGGCTTAGAGAGGAGATTCGGGCAGCTATTGCTTTGCATCGGCCCAAAGATGTGGATACAGCCAGCGCATTGGCACTATTGCAGGAGGAAGAATTGGAGAATTCCAAGAAGAAATTTAGTCCAAGAGATCAGCCAAAGTCTGTTTATAAGGCATTCAGTCCTGTTGACAAACCCAAAGTTACTGATGCTGAAAAACCCAGGAGCAAGCCAGCTGAAGATAAGTTGGGACCTCTCAAAGCTTACCGCAGACAGCATGGACTGTGCTTTAGATGTGGTGAGAAGTGGGGACCAGGTCATAAGTGTCCCACTCAGGTATCAATCCATGTGGTGGAAGAACTCTTAGATGCTCTGGATGATGAAGGAGAGGCTGATACTGCTACAGTCGAGGATTCTGTCGAAACTGAAGGGGTAATGGCAATTGGTGACAGTTTGTCTCAAGTACAACAGAAGAGAAGAACCATGAGGTTGAGTGGTAATATTGGCAACATGGAGATCTTGATCTTGGTGGATTCTGGCAGCGTGGGCTCCTTCATAAGCATTGCTGTGGCTGACAAGTTGAAGAACCAGCTGAAAATTTGCACTGATGCTCAATATATTATAGCTGATGGATCACCTATGGTTTGTTCTCAAAATATTCCAAGTCTGACCTGGTCTACACAGGGGCATACATTTCAAACCACTGTGGGAGTGTTACCACTGAAATGCTATGATATGATATTAGGAGAGGATTGGTTGGAAGGCTGTAGTCCAATGTGGGTGCACTGGACTAAAAAAATAATGAGGTTCATGCATAAAGGGGCTAGAGTGACCCTCAGAGGCATTAGACCAGAGGTGACTAAATGTTCAGCTATCAGTGTAGGAAGGTTGAAGGGCTTGTTAAGGAGACAGGCTGTAACCCACTATGTTCAGCTACTGCCAAAATCTGTTACTTATTCTCAGGAGGTGTCAAGGAGTCCGGACATCTGTGCAGCTAATGACTCTGACATGCCTGAGCAAATTCAGAAGGTACTCTCTCAGTACCAGGATGTTTTCAAAGAGCCAAAAGAGCTGCCCCCAAGAAGAGCTTGTGATCACCAGATCACCCTGATGCCTGGAGCTCAACCTATAAATGTAAGGCCCTATAGGTATGCTCCAACTCAAAAGACTGAGATTGAAAAGCAAGTGAAGGAAATGTTACAGCATGGAATTATTAAGCCAAGCACAAGCCCATATGCATCACCAGTTCTCTTGGTAAGAAAGAAAGATGGAACATGGCGTTTTTGTGTAGACTATAGGCATTTGAATGCTGTCACTGTGAAAAACAAGCACCCCTCCCAATTGTGGATGAGTTGATTGATGAGTTGACTGGTTCACAGTGGTTCTCCAAACTGGATTTTTGATCAGGATACCACCAGATCTGTATTGTAGACCAGGACACCCACAAAACAACATTCAAAACTCATAATGGGTTGTATGAGTTCTTGGTTATGCCTTTTGGTCTTACAAATGCCCCAGCCACCTTTCAAGGAGTGATGAATACCATATTTGCTGAATTACTCAGAAAGGGAGTTTTAGTCTTCATGGATGACATCCTGATCTATTCAAGAACCTAGGAAGAGCACACTGCTTTGTTAACCCAAGTATTTGACATCATCAGGAAGCATCACTTCTTTGTGAAGCTGTCAAAATGTTCTTTTGCACAGCAAGAGATTGAGTATTTGGGCCACTGCATATCAGCTAATGGGGTCACCACTGAGCCATCCAAGATACAAGTAATCAACGAATGGCCTGTTCCAAAGAATTTGAAGGAGCTCAGGGGATTTTTGGGTCTCACTGGGTATTATAGAAAGTTTATCAGACACTATGCAGTACTGTGCAGACCCCTCACTCAATTATTGAAGAATAATGTGCCTTTTGTATGGAATGCTTATGCTCAAGAAGCTTTTTCAGTTTTGAAACAAGCATTGGTGCAGGCCCCGGTGTTGGCAATCCTTGATTTCAACAAAACCTTTGTTCTGGAGACTGATGCTTGTGATACTGGGTTTGGAGCAGTTCTGATGCAACAAGGCCACCCAGTGGCATATCTCAGCAAACCAGTTTGTGATAAGAATAAGGGCCTTTCTACTTATGAAAAAGAATGCATGGCTATTATACTTGCAGTGGAAAAATGGAGATCTTACTTGCACCACCAAGAATTCATTATTAAAACAGACCATAGAAGTCTACTATTCTTAACTGAGCAAAGAGTGCAAACGAAGCTACAACACAAGGCCCTACTAAAGTTGATGGATCTGAAGTTCAAGATTGAGTATAAGCAGGGAGCTGCAAATGTAGCAGCAGATGCTCTTTCAAGATGTGTACCGGACCAGTACATCGCTGCTGTATCAGTTAGCAAACCAGCCTGGATTATTAACTTGGTGGAGGGCTACAAGGATGATCCTAAAGCTGTAAAGCTACTGGAACAGTTAGCTTTGACACAGTCAAATGACCAAGGGTATTCTCTACATGATGGGGTGATCAGATATCAAGGGAGGATATGGCTTGGAAACAATGCAATAGCCCAACAACATGTTGTACAGTCTCTACACAGCAGTGGCATTGGAGGCCATTCTGGATTTCATGCAACCTATCATAGAATCAAGAACCTGTTTGCTTGGCCTAAGATGAAGAACACTATCCATCAGTATATCAGGGAGTGCACTGTGTGTCATGTAACAGAACCGACCAAATTATAAGAGCACAAGTACAAAAACAAGTACCGAAGCGCTCAAATTTTCGAACTTGAGCCCATATAATCCCGGTAGTCAATCGAAACCACGAAGGATTTCAAACCAACTCGCTTACAACCAGGATCGCATCATTCAACATACAACATCATACGTATCATTTCACAAGTAGTGCTGAAATAAGTTTACACAAACGGAGTAGCAATTATTACAAACCAAGTTTGAAAGTAGCGGAAGCATAACACACACTAGTTAATTAAATACTGCCAGTCTGGATGATCGACATCCCGCAAAAGCATGAGGAAAGTACATAAAGACGATCACGCCCTTGTGATCTAGTCATCATCACCCGCAGGGTGGAGACACGTCTTGCAGAATCCCTGATAAAGCATGTCATCTGCAACAGGAGGGAATAAACCCTGAGTACTGGAATGTACTCAGCTAGACTTACCCGTCGAAAACCAGAAATAAGATGACACCAAGGATTATGCAAGGCTTACACAAGAGGCTAGCTGACATAACATTTTTGCATAAAGGCATAAGTAATTGAAACTCTTATAACCTGTACTAGCAGTTATTTTTAGCATTTACCTGTCATCTATCTTAGCACCTGTACTAAACATGCACTTGATTATAATCAAACCACATTATTATTATATCCATAGCAGGTATATCATTATGGCAACATTGTATCATTCCCTTAACCACCAGTTCATTTAATGAGTTCTACGTTGCCGCTGCTCAAGTCAAGTGCTCACTAACCGGGAGCGACGGCGATTCGAATCGAATTCCTATCTAACTGGAGGGGTATTTCTAACACTCACCGCGCAGGCCCCTGCCAGGGTCGCACAAGCCACCGTTTCATATGATTCAGGAATCGCGGGTCCGAATGATGTTACGACCCCAAGGGCGACACTCTGCCAGGTGATAGGGACTCTAACCCCCCCTTGGTCTCACGCCAATGTCCCCAAGCACATCCTTTCTCTCCTCCAAGAAGCAACCTACCATTCGATTCCCGGCCTGAACCACATTACTCGGCTTCGCGGTCGGAACGACTTATCCGGCCAACTAAGTGTTAGACTGCGTTCAACATGACTCAAGGACGTACAGCGAATCGGTCCTTAAACGACTCAGACGGGCATAGCTCCACACCCAAGACGTGAAGTGTCTTGCTGCTGTACTATCGAATTCCCGCCCGGTCTCAATTTCATTTTTAAGCATGGTTCCATCCACGATAGCCATAAAGCCACTCGTGACTCCTTCCTACATCTCGCGGATGACCGGAAATCACCCGACTTCTACCGTACTAAGCAGGGCTAAGCATTGACACGTGCCTAAACCTAATATAGGATTAAGTACGATATCTGGACAAGGACAGGTATAATGCAACAAGTGTTTCCATATAACTCCTACAACTTAATGCATTAAACAATTAAAAGTACTCAAGATTAATTTATAAAACAGTAGGTTCAGCATGCACCGGGGCTTGCCTTTCAGAAAAGTTGAAGGCCGGTGGTCCGGGCACTCAGGAAGGTCGTCTGCGGGCACTCCTTCGCCTGCTGGATCCTCGGGCTCCTGCTGCTCCTGGTCCTCCTCCGGAATCACAGGCTCGAATTCGAGGAGAGTTACCCCCTCCGGTGCACCTATTGCATGAATGCACAATAAATATAATGGATGCATAAATGGGTGCAACATGCTCGGAATGAAACGCATTTCAGAACTAAAATACTCTATTCAAGTTATTTTATTAGTACGTGCAAATCTCTTCTCCAGTAGAGAAGTACCCACCTAATCTACTTAACCTAAGATAAAGCTGCTCATCCTCAGTTAAGGCCCTAACACCTAATAATTACAAAAGTAGCATGTCTTAGGATATTACACCATATCAATCAGCAAAACACCACAGTAAGCATTCTGGACAGCAGCCACTTGTTTTTATCACAACTGGAGATTTACAATTCCAAAAGATATGATCTAAGACAATCTGGAAAGCCTAAGAAATGCACTACAATTCATTTTCAGACCTCAACTCCAAACTCCTAAGTTTTCCATGTCAAACTTCACAAGTTCCAGAATCTGTCCTCTCAAAACAGAGAGTAGCAGATTTTGAACTGCCACTTTCAACAATAGTAACTCTCAAACTACTAAGCCAAATGCTTCCAAATTTTGACACAAGCTAGTTCATCAAGTTTACTCCAACTTTGGTATTTATAAGTTTTCCAGCAACCAATTTTATCAAAGCCAAATTTAGAATTACTACTAGCTGTCCAGAAAACCTACAATTACAAAGATTAAATATTTATTGATGTGGCCAAAGACCCTTAAAACCAAACTAAGATTTCCAAAAGTTCACATGGGGTATAACAACACCAGAAAGTAGGGTGTGACTACCTAGAACATTTATTTATACTCATTTCTTATTTTACTTAATTAATTAGGTGGAATTTTAAACATATATGTAAACTGCTCCTAAAATTCTACAAAAATTACAGAGGACTCTTTGACCCAAAAAGAGACTACTGTAAAAATTTGAACTAAATTTATTCACAGGAACTCCCTACACAAAATTCACAAGCTAATAAGGCTGATTATTGCATAAATAGGAAACCCTATTGAAAAGTGTCAAACAACAGATTTCATATTTTTCTTAGACACTTTAAGATACCAAGACATTCTCCAAAAATTTATAAGAACATTGCACATGTAGAAAAATTACTAAAATTCCTTTAAGCATTTCCTAAAATAACAAGATAGCATTATAACTTGAAAAGTACTTAAGCACTGATGCCCAAATTTTTACCAGAGCTAGGGCTAGCATAGAGTAACCTACCCACCAAATTTTATGATTTATGGAACACTACAGCTCAAGTTATAAATTTAACAAATTTGCATGCATTCCAAAACACATTTAAAGGATCTATTAAATTCTTACAGAATTTAAACATCTCATGCCAGATCCATATTTTTCTAAATTACTACACATCATGTAGACCCTAACAAAATTTATCTCATGATTTTTGGATCATTAAAACCCTAGATCTATATTTTTCCAACTTGTACAAAAATCAGTGACAAAATAATAAAAATGAATTTTATTTCGGATGAACTGGGCCGGCCCGAAAAACTCGGCCCACACTCGCGCGCGCGCGGCCCGCTCAGCGCTCCCGCCCGCGCGCGACACTGACGGGCGGGCCCCTGCGGTCAGTGACCGGAGGCAGGGGAGGCGGAGACCCGCGAGCTCCGACGAGCTCGAGCTCGCCGGAGAAGAGCTCGCTCGGCCAATCGAACACCGCCTCATGTTCTCCGTCACCCGGTGGGTCGATTGGTGCTCGTGGAATGGATGGGGATGGGGTGGAAGGGGCTTGTCACCGCGAGCGGCGGCCGGCGATGTCCGGTGGCGGCGCATCGTCGCCGGTGAGGATGCACGGTGCGGTCTAGGCTCGGTACGAGCTTCACCGAAGCTAGGCGGATCCATTTTGCTAGGAAGGGAAGATGGAGAGAGACCCGAAGCACCCCGACCACGGTGAGGTCCCATGGCGGGCTCCAGCGACCTCTCGGAGACGGGGAAGGAAGCAATGCGGCTCACCTTGAGTCAAATCGCGGGCTTCGGTGGGTCAAGGGGATGGAGGGTGGTGAGGCGGAGGGATTGGCGAGGTCTGGCAGTCGGTGATGCGGTGTAGCTCGCGCTTGAGCTCGCCGGAGAAGAACGGCAATGGTGGCTCGGTTTCGGTGTTCTTGGCAACTGGAAGAGAGGGGGCGGAGGAATGGAGGCCGGCTCGCGCGTCATGGCGTCTTGAAGGCGTCGCGGCCTGACTGGTGGGGCCAGGGCCGACGTACGGGCGCCACCGCGCCTCCACGCGTCGACGACGGCCTGCGGCCGGTCGGCCACTCTCCCGGCTGACGAAACTGAATCGGTGAATGGTGACAGCGATGACCGACTGACAGAGCGACTTCCACGATGATTATCTCCCAAATCGGTTCGAATTAGTCGAAGATGATTACACCAATTTTGTAGAGCTACATGAGGTCTACAAGTTTGTCAATTGGAGTTTGGGCTGGTTCGTCCTAGATTTGAAACTACAGAGCTCCAAAGTGGTGCCCCTTGAAACTGAAATGCAGTTTCAGAGATCAACGCCGACTGAAACCCTAACTTCTTGACACTATATCTCCTAAACTATTGAGAACCAGGTGATGGTGATATTGACAATGTTGTAGAGCTATATGTGGACAACAACTTTGTCAATTGGCTCAAAGGCTGGTTTGGCCTGGTTTGTGAGTTACAAGTTGCTAAAGTGAGGTACAGTGAAACTGAAAAGTCCAATTTCCAGACTTAGAATTTTTTCTAAGTGTTGATCACCACTCAAGCTGACTTGTGGGCCATTTTTGAGCATGCTCTGGTCATTTTCATGAGATGGCCATATTAGAACTTTTGTTCCTCATGAAATTCTCTACAACTTTACTTAAGGTTGCTTCTCCATGCAAGATTTCTAAGCTGGACTTTTTAACTGGTCAAACTAGAGCCTTCTAGGGTCAAATGGTGGTCAACTTCTCTTGGAGGGCAAATTTGTAATTTTGGTCAACATGAAACTTGTTCCAAATGTTACCCTAAGTATAACTAAGGTGTTGTAGGTCATGATTGGCTACCTTACCTTTTTGTTACACCAACTATCAAATACTTCATGAAATAAATCAAACAAACCCTAGAATAATCACATGTGTTGCATCACATAAAATAACAAACATGAATGATGCATGCTTATGCTTATGCAATGCAAATGCAATGCAATTAAGGACTAAACACTTGAAGTGTTATAGCCCTCCCCCCTTATAAAAATCTCGTCCCGAGATTTGGAAAGCATACCATTTTTCATAGAATTCTTTATAACCATCCCGCAAATAATCCTCCTGTTCCCACGTAGCATCACTCTCACTTCCCTGATTACTCCACATCACTTTGTACCACTTAACCACTTTACTTCTAGTTACTCGTTCCTGAGTATCGATCACTCGGACTGGCTTTTCTTCATAGGTTAGGTTGGATTCCAGCCTGATATCACCTAAAGGAACTTGTTCCTCAGGAACTCGAAGACACTTTTTAAGCTGAGATACATGGAAAACGTTGAATATGGCTCTCATCTCAGGAGGCAACTGGATTTTGTACGCAATAGCTCCACTCTTGCCTATGATCTGGAAAGGACCCACGTATCTTGGTGCAAGTTTCCGCTTAACACCAAAACGTTGGACACTCTTCATTGGAGAAACTTTCAAATAAACGAAGTCTCCAACTTCAAATTCGAGTGGTTTTCTACGACGATCCGCATAGCTTTTCTGTCTCGCTTGTGCTGCAGCCATGTGTTTCTGGATGGTACGGACTTGTTCCTTAGCTTCCTGGACAAAATCAATGCCATAATACCTTCTTTCCCCAGCTTCTACCCAGTTTAGTGGAGTTCGACACTTTCGACCGTACAAAGCTTCGAATGGGGCCATCTTAATACTCTCTTGATAACTGTTATTGTACGAGAATTCGGCTAAAGGTAACCATTTTTCCCAAGAACCCTTGGATGAAATGACGCATGCTCGCAACAGATCTTCCAAGATTTGGTTAACTCGTTCTGTCTGACCCGATGTCTGGGGGTGATAAGCAGAGCTTCTCACTAACTTGGTTCCCAGAAGGTGATGCAAATGCTCCCAAAAGCGAGCAGTGAACTAGAGACCACGGTCAGAAACGATAGTACGAGGTATCCCATGAAGCCGGACTATCTGATTGAAGTACAACTCAGCATAGTCAGTGGGACGATAGTCCACTCTCACTGGGATGAAGTGAGCTGATTTGGTCAAACGATCAACAATTACCCAAATAGAGTTATGATTTTTGACAGTAGGAGGAAGTCCGACAATGAAATCCATACTTATCTCTTCCCATTTCCAGCCTGGAATGGAAAGTGGCTGAAGTAGCCCAGCTTTCATGTGCACAGCTTTAACTCTACAGCAGGTGTCACACCTAGCCACATATGCAGCTATCTCTTTCCGCATCTTGGTCCACCAATAGTATGGCTTCAAATCATAATACATCTTATTGCTACCAGGATGGATGGACAACTTAGAGGAGTGTGCTTCAGATATAATATCATTTCTAAGCTCTCGGTCCTTAGGCACAACTAACCTATCCTTGAACCATAGCACACCCTCTTCATCTACCCTGAACTGTGTAGTTTCTTGCTCTTTCATCTTACGCTTGATGTGGAATATACCAGTGTCAGTCTTTTGGAGCTCAACAATTCTGCTTTTGAGAGTACAACTGACAGTGATGTTGTACAAGACTGCTGGATGTAGAAGGCGAGATCGGTAAAAATCAGTTTCAATTAAGGAATGGCAATGAAACTTACGGCTTAAAGCGTCCGCAACCACATTTGCCTTGCCTGGGTGATAGTGTACTTGAAGATTATAATCTTTAATCAACTCGAGCCATCTTCTCTGACGCATATTTAGCTCGGGTTGGGTGAAGATGTATTTAAGGCTTTTGTGGTCTGTATAGATATTGCAGACATTGCCCAGCAGATAATGCCGCCATACCTTCAAAGCATGAACAACTGCGGCCAGTTCTAAGTCATGCGTTAGATAATTCACCTCATGCTTCCGAAGTTGTCGGGAAGTATATGCAATTACTCGGCCTTCCTGCATCAAAACGCCTCCCAAACCTATGCCTGAGGCATCACAATAAACATCAAATGGTTTCTCGATATTCGGTTGTGCCAAAACCGGAGCCGAAGTTAGGAGGGTTCGCAGTTGGTGAAAAGCCGCATCACACTCAGGAGTCCAGACAAACCTGGTGTCTTTTTGCAGCAACCGAGTCATTGGCTTGGCTATTTTGGAGAAATCCGGGATGAAGCGACGATAATAGCCAGCCAAACCAAGAAAACTCCGGACCTCGTGAACTGAGATAGGAGCCTTCCAGTTCAGTACTTCCTGTACCTTGGCGGGATCCACCATGATTCCTCCATCGGACAACACATGCCCAAGGAAAGGCACTTCTCGAAGCCAGAATTCGCACTTACTGAACTTTGCATATAGTTGATGTTCACGCAGTCTTGTGAGGACTATACGCAGATGTTCAGCGTGATCTTCCTCATTTACAGAATATACTAGGATGTCATCAATAAATACCACCACAAACTTGTCCAATTCGGGCATAAACACCGAATTCATCAAGTACATGAAGTGTGCGGGGGCATTTGTCAAGCCGAAAGACATAACAAGATACTCATAAAGACCATATCTGGTAGAAAAGGCTGTCTTTGGAACATCTTCCGGGCGAATTTTAATTTGATGGTAGCCCGATCTTAGATCGATCTTGGAGAAAACTTTAGCTTTAGACAACTGATCGAACAAGATGTCGATTCGCGGTAGAGGGTACTTATTTTTGACAGTGACTGCATTGAGAGGTCTATAATCTACGCACATCCGTAACGACTGATCCTTCTTCTTTACAAAGATAGCAGGACATCCCCACGGCGATGAGCTAGGACGAATCAACCCTTTCTTCAAAAGTTCATTCAATTGCACCTTAAGTTCAGCTAGTTCATTTGGAGGCATCCTATAGGGTCTCCTAGAGATGGGTGCGGTGCCAGGCAACAACTCGATTTTAAACTCCACATCCCGATCCGGAGGGAGTCCCGGCAACTCATCGGGAAAAACGTCCGGAAATTCATTTACTACGGAAATTTCAGCCAACGCCTTTGCTTGCACAGCATGAATTTCCCCCGACAATTCAACCTTTCTGGGAAGTTGTACTAGAAAACCCTTTTGATCTGTAGGATCTCTGAGCATAACTACCCGAGCGGATGTGTCAATGAGTACCCCATTCTGACTCATCCAATTCATGCCCAAGATAACATCTATGTCTAAACCAGGTAAAACCAATAGGGCAAGCGAATAACTTCGCCCTTCTATCTCAAACTTAAGGTTCCCCACTACTTTGTTTGTGGAAATATTCCCACTTGCAGCACTAATACAATACCCCACACCTTCAACAGTATGCAACTTGTGTGCAAATTTGGATGCAAACTTAGGACTGATAAAGGAATGCGAAGCACCTGAATCGAAAAGTACCACTGCGGGGTGTTGGTCAACTAGGAACTTACCAGCAGTGATAACCTCACCAGATGGGATTTCCTCAATACTGTTATAATGAGCGTGCCCCTGACGGTCACCTTGGTTGACATTCTTCTTGGGGTAAGGACAATTCCTAGACCAATGGTCTGGCTTGTTGCAGTTCCAGCAAGACATATTGCTAGGAGGAACACTAGAGCTGCTCTGTCTAGAAGTCCCCTTTGGCAGAGCGACGGTATAAGCCTTACGGAACCCCGTTTTTGCAGCAGGCTTCTTCTGCGGCGGACGGAACTTTGTATTCTGAGCAGGTGGGCGAGGGGAAGACCTCGGTGCCGCTGAGGCCCTTGACTGAGAAGCACTTGCCTCAAGGGCCCTTTTACGGCTCTTAGAGGCAGAATAAATAGTATTATTGTTTTCCTGGGTCAAAGCATCGCTGATGAAATCATTGAAAGTAGTACATTTGCTAGTGCCCATAGTTTTCATCAGTTTTGGGCCGAGGCCCCTTTTGAAGCTAGCAATCTTTTTGGCATCGGTATCCACAAACTCTGTTGCATACCTTGCCAGGTTGTTGAAGGACTGCAAGTATTCAGTCAGGCTTTTGTTTCCTTGCGACAGCCTCATAAACTATGTGTGCTTGATTGCCATAAGACCGGGAGGGATATAATTTCCCCGGAATGCCGCCTTAAACTGATCCCAAGCAATTGGGACATTGGCAGGCAGTGTGGAACGATAGTGGCTCCACCAAATGCCCGCAGGACCATGCAACTGATGGGAAGCATACTTAGTTTTCAGTTCATCAGTCAGGCGTAGCAGACGAAACTTTTGTTCAATGGTATTTAACCACTCGTCAGCCTGCAGTGGTTCTTCCGCTTCCTTGAAGAGCGGGGGCTTTGTATCCAGAAAGTCCTTGAAATCGCTGTACTGATTTGGCTCTGGGCCCTGGCGGCCAGGACGAGCTTCCCGGTTAGCCAGCTGGCGCATAGCATCTGCCAACATGCACTGCCCTTCGACCACTGTCTGCATCAGCTCAGCCGGAGTAGGTGGTGGCGGAGGGGGCGGTTGTTCCTCCTCCTCATTTCCACGACCCCGGCGTAGATTGTACGACATCTGCAAAAGGCATAGCCAATGAGCACTGACGATGTGGGAAATTTTGTAGATGAATTATTGCGAAATGTCAAAGTGACTGTATGAATAGATTTCTTATAATGATTAAGGCACAATAATTCATCACATCCGCACAATCCATTCTAGCGCATCATTTGACGAGATCATACTTGGCAATCCAACAAGATGCTCTTTGATAAAGGCTCACTTACAGGGAGCACAACGGTTACCGGACCGTTTACGTTGCTATCTACGTGATTTTTGACCTTTTGCACGGTACTTGGATTCGATCTTAAGATTTTTAGTTGACTGTGAAAGGCTACTTCAAACTGACCACAAAGAGACTTCTCAATGAAGAGTTCCATGGTGGATCATGACTAGCCACCTCGATACCTGCGCGTGCCAAGCAGCACAGCCTTATGTCACGCGCCATAGGAGGCCCTCGGTTTCGTCGCGGCACCGAAGGGTGCTAATCGTGACACCATCATCGAACGCAATATAATAAGACATCAAGTCATGATCGAAATTAATAGGTTCAAACTACATTCAGGAAACATACGGTTCAGCCTTACATCCAAAAGTCAAGTTATTACAAGGCCTCACTCCTTCACAGGGAGGGCACAAAAGACGATCCTAACATTATAGGCACGTGATGACTACTCTAAGCATCATCCTCCGAGTCAGTGTCAAGGATCTCCCTGCCGTCCTCATCACTGACAGGCTCTAACTCCTCGTCTTCTTCTTCTTCTGGCTCTTCCTCTGGTGCTTCTGCAGGTGGGGCATCCTGTGGTCCATTAACCTCTACTTCATCATCATCCTCAGCCATGAAGATTCCCGAACCCATGTCCTCATCGATGTTGTTGTTTCGAGGCAGCAGGGGATTAAGCTCGTTGTTCAGACGGTGCACTTCTTCATGAAGATTGTCATTGTATTCTTCAGCATTTTCCAATTGCTGTTCGAGCTCAAACTGACGAGCCCTCAGAACGTTCTCCTCGTGCCAGGCTTCATCCCTCTGTTCCATCACACGGACCAACATGCGTTGATAGTTGCGGTTTGCTACTGTCAATCTCTGGACTGCAAGGGTTTCCTGGTCACGATCACGAATCACTTGCTCCAGTTGCTGACGCGCTGCATTCCTGGCAGCGGTCACTTCAGCCAACTCTACCCTCAGCCTTTCCACCTCAGTAGGCTTAGGGTGGGGCTCACGTGGAGCGAGCTGGTGACGCGGTGCCCTGCCCCCAGTGGACTTACGAGCGGTCCTCTTGGTACGTGTCATCTGTAGTAACAAGATAAGATACGACTTAAAGTGAGGATCATTTAGGGGATACGAAATTTACTTTAGTTGGGAGTACAGAAATTTTTAAGGAGGGAGTAAATGATATGTATGATATAATTAAACATGATGCATGCACGTTCCGTACGTTCTCTCACCTTAGTAGAAAACTAAAGGGCTAACGCTAAGCGGTGGCATACATACGTTCTCTCATATAAGCGAAACTATCGGTCTACTCGTTACGCTGTTAGTGTACCTGCAGAAAATTTCATTGCAGCCCAACAATTCCCAATATATGCACACAAGAAAGCAGTAAATTAAATACTTTCCATATACACATCCCCAGATGTATATACTTCAGTATCAAAGCTACCCGATAATAAGGTTCCCACAATTAAGTGCTTACGTAATTACATGGTTTAAACATGTAAGTATGCAAGTCACCAAAACTACTCTCCCCTAGACCGCCGATTGGACGATCATGCTCTCACAACTCACACTTACCAGAGCGTCGAGGTAATTGATCCATACATTACCACCCAAGTGGATGGCATCCATACAATATCACGCCGTATGGACGACGAAATAAAAACAAACAAGGCCCCCAAGTTAGTCTTTATAATAAGCCACCTAAGAGTCCTTATTTTGGGCTAAGGGATGTGATCACTGGCATACCTAAAAATAATTTTTTAGTGTTTAACCCTTTTCGCAAACAAATACTTTTGTTTTTAATTACTCGTAAGATGTGTTTAATGTTGAATTATGCTCCGGTACCAGCTGTAACAGAACCGACCAAATTATAAGAGCACAAGTACAAAAATAAGCACCGAAGCGCTCAAATTTTCGAACTTGAGCCCATATAATCCCGGTAGTCAATCGAAACCACGAAGGATTTCAAACCAACTCGCTTACAACCAGGATCGTATCATTCAACATACAACATCATACGTATCATTTCACAAGTAGTGCTAAAATAAGTTTACACAAACGGAGTAGCAATTATTACAAACCAAGTTTGAAAGTAGCGGAAGCATAACACACACACTAGTTAATTAAATACTGCCAGTCTGGATGATCGACATCCCGCAAAAGCATGAGGAAAGTACATAAAGACGATCACGCCCTTGTGATCTAGTCATCATCACCCGCAGGGTGGAGACACGTCTTGCAGAATCCCTGATAAAGCATGTCATCTGCAACAGGAGGGAATAAACCCTGAGTACTGGAATGTACTCAGCTAGACTTACCCGTCGAAAACCAGAAATAAGATGACACCAAGGATTATGCAAGGCTTACACAAGAGGCTAGCTGACATAACATTTTTGCATAAAGGCATAAGTAATTGAAACTCTTATAACCTGTACTAGCAGTTATTTTTAGCATTTACCTGTCATCTATCTTAGCACCTGTACTAAACATGCACTTGATTATAATCAAACCACATTATTATTATATCCATAGCAGGTATATCATTATGGCAACATTGTATCATTCCCTTAACCACCAGTTCATTTAATGAGTTCTACGTTGCCACTGCTCAAGTCAAGTGCTCACTAACCGGGAGCGACGACGATTCGAATCGAATTCCTATCCAGCTGGAGGGGTATTTCTAACACTCACCGCGCAGGCCCCTGCCAGGGTCGCACAAGCCACCGTTTCATATGATTCAGGAATCGCGGGTCCGAATGATGTCGCGACCCCAAGGGCGACACTCTGCCAGGTGATAGGGACTCTAACCCCCTCTTGGTCTCACGCCAATGTCCCCAAGCACATCCTTTCTCTCCTCCAAGAAGCAACCTACCATTCGATTCCCGGCCTGAACCACATTACTCGGCTTCGCGGTCGGAACGACTTATCTGGCCAACTAAGTGTTAGACTGCGTTCAACATGACTCAAGGACGTACAGCGAATCGGTCCTTAAACGACTCAGACGGGCATAGCTCTACACCCAAGACGTGAAGTGTCTTGCGGCTGTACTATCGAATTCCCGCCCGGTCTCAATTTCATTTTTAAGCATGGTTCCATCCACGATAGCCATAAAGCCACTCGTGACTCCTTCCTACATCTCGCGGATGACCGGAAATCACCCGACTTCTACCGTACTAAGCAGGACTAAGCATTGACACGTGCCTAAACCTAATATAGGATTAAGTACGATATCTGGACAAGGACAGGTATAATGCAACAAGTGTTTCCATATAACTCCTACAACTTAATGCATTAAACAATTAAAAGTACTCAAGATTAATTTATAAAACAGTAGGTTCAGCATGCACCGGGGCTTGCCTTTCAGAAAAGTTGAAGGCCGGTGGTCCGGGCACTCAGGAAGGTCGTCTGCGGGCACTCCTTCGCCTGCTGGATCCTCGGGCTCCTGCTGCTCCTGGTCCTCCTCCGGAATCACAGGCTCGAATTCGAGGAGAGTTACCCCCTCCGGTGCACCTATTGCATGAATGCACAATAAATATAATGGATGCATAAATGGGTGCAACATGCTCGGAATGAAACGCATTTCAGAACTAAAATACTCTATTCAAGTTATTTTATTAGTACGTGCAAATCTCTTCTCCAGTAGAGAAGTACTCACCTAATCTACTTAACCTAAGATAAAGCTGCTCATCCTCAGTTAAGGCCCTAACACCTAACAATTACAAAAGTAGCATGTCTTAGGATATTACACCATATCAATCAGCAAAACACCACAGTAAGCATTCTGGACAGCAGCCACTTGTTTTTATCACAACTGGAGATTTACAATTCCAAAAGATATGATCTAAGACAATCTGGAAAGCCTAAGAAATGCACTACAATTCATTTTCAGACCTCAACTCCAAACTCCTAAGTTTTCATGTCAAACTTCACAAGTTCCAGAATCTGTCCTCTCAGAACAGAGAGTAGCAGATTTTGAACTGCCACTTTCAACAATAGTAACTCTCAAACTACTAAGCCAAATGCTTCCAAATTTTGATACAAGCTAGTTCATCAAGTTTACTCCAACTTTGGTATTTATAAGTTTTCCAGCAACCAATTTTATCAAAGCCAAATTTAGAATTACTACTAGCTGTCCAGAAAACCTACAATTACAAAGATTAAATATTTATTGATGTGGCCAAAGACCCTTAAAACCAAACTAAGATTTCCAAAAGTTCACATGGGGTATAACAACACCAGAAAGTAGGGTGTGACTACCTAGAACATTTATTTATACTCATTTCTTATTTTACTTAATTAATTAGGTGGAATTTTAAACATATATGTAAACTGCTCCTAAAATTCTACAAAAATTACAGAGGACTCTTTGACCCAAAAAGAGACTACTGTAAAAATGTGAACTAAATTTATTCACAGGAACTCCCTACACAAAATTCACAAGCTAATAAGGCTGATTTTTGCATAAATAGGAAACCCTATTGAAAAGTGTCAAACAACAGATTTCATATTTTTCTTAGACACTTTAAGATACCAAGACATTCTCCAAAAATTTATAAGAACATTGCACATGTAGAAAAATTACTAAAATTCCTTTAAGCATTTCCTAAAATAACAAGATAGCATTATAACTTGAAAAGTACTTAAGCACTGATGCCCAAATTTTTACCAGAGCTAGGGCTAGCATAGAGTAACCTACCCACCAAATTTTATGATTTATGGAACACTACAGCTCAAGTTATAAATTTAACAAATTTGCATGCATTCCAAAACACATTTAAAGGATCTATTAAATTCTTACAGAATTTAAACATCTCATGCCAGATCCATATTTTTCTAAATTACTACACATCATGTAGACCCTAACAAAATTTATCTCATGATTTTTGGATCATTAAAACCCTAGATCTATATTTTTCCAACTTGTACAAAAATCAGTGACAAAATAATAAAAATGAATTTTATTTCGGATGAACTGGGCCGGCCCGAAAAACTCGGCCCACACTCGCGCGCGCGCGGCCCGCTCAGCGCTCCCGCCCGCGCGCGACACTGACGGGCGGGCCCCTGCGGTCAGTGACCGGAGGCAGGGGAGGCGGAGACCCGCGAGCTCCGACGAGCTCGAGCTCGCCGGAGAAGAGCTCGCTCGGCCAATCGAACACCGCCTCATGTTCTCCGTCACCCGGTGGGTCGATTGGTGCTCGTGGAATGGATGGGGATGGGGTGGAAGGGGCTTGTCACCGCGAGCGGCGGCCGGCGATGTCCGGTGGCGGCGCATCGTCGCCGGTGAGGATGCACGGTGCGGTCTAGGCTCGGTACGAGCTTCACCGAAGCTAGGCGGATCCATTTTGCTAGGAAGGGAAGATGGAGAGAGACCCGAAGCACCCCGACCACGGTGAGGTCCCATGGCGGGCTCCGGCGACCTCTCGGAGACGGGGAAGGAAGCAATGCGGCTCACCTTGAGTCAAATCGCGGGCTTCGGTGGGTCAAGGGGATGGAGGGTGGTGAGGCGGAGGGATTGGCGAGGTCTGGCAGTCGGTGATGCGGTGTAGCTCGCGCTTGAGCTCGCCGGAGAAGAACGGCAATGGCGGCTCGGTTTCGGTGTTCTTGGCAACTGGAAGAGAGGGGGCGGAGGAATGGAGGCCGGCTCGCGCGTCGTGGCGTCTTGAAGGCGTCGCGGCCTGACTGGTGGGGCCAGGGCCGGCGTACGGGCGCCACCGCGCCTCCACGCGTCGACGACGGCCTGCGGCCGGTCGGCCACTCTCCCGGCTGACGAAACTGAATCGGTGAATGGTGACAGCGATGACCGACTGACAGAGCGACTTCCACGATGATTATCTCCCAAACCGGTTCGAATTAGTCGAAGATGATTACACCAATTTTGTAGAGCTACATGAGGTCTACAAGTTTGTCAATTGGAGTTTGGGCTGGTTCGTCCTAGATTTGAAACTACAGAGCTCCAAAGTGGTGCCCCTTGAAACTGAAATGCAGTTTCAGAGATCAACGCCGACTGAAACCCTAACTTCTTGACACTATATCTCCTAAACTATTGAGAACCAGGTGATGGTGATATTGACAATGTTGTAGAGCTATGTGTGGACAACAACTTTGTCAATTGGCTCAAAGGCTGGTTTGGCCTGGTTTGTGAGTTACAAGTTGCTAAAGTGAGGTACAGTGAAACTGAAAAGTCCAATTTCCAGACTTAGAATTTTTTCTAAGTGTTGATCACCACTCAAGCTGACTTGTGGGCCATTTTTGAGCATGCTCTGGTCATTTTCATGAGATGGCCATATTAGAACTTTTGTTCCTCATGAAATTCTCTACAACTTTACTTAAGGTTGCTTCTCCATGCAAGATTTCTAAGCTGGACTTTTTAACTGGTCAAACTAGAGCCTTCTAGGGTCAAATGGTGGTCAACTTCTCTTGGAGGGCAAATTTGTAATTTTGGTCAACATGAAACTTGTTCCAAATGTTACCCTAAGTATAACTAAGGTGTTGTAGGTCATGATTGGCTACCTTACCTTTTTGTTACACCAACTATCAAATACTTCATGAAATAAATCAAACAAACCCTAGAATAATCACATGTGTTGCATCACATAAAATAACAAACATGAATAATGCATGCTTATGCTTATGCAATGCAAATGCAATGCAATTAAGGACTAAACACTTGAAGTGTTACATGTCAACAAGCTAAAGCTGAAAGGGTAAAGCTTCCTGGTCTTTTGGCACCTTTACCTGCTCCTGAACAAGCTTGGTCAGTAGTTAGCTTGGATTTTGTGGAAGGTCTGCCAACTTCTTACAAATTCAATGCTATTTTGGTTGTCATTGATAAATTCACAAAATATGGGCATTTCATCCCACTTGCACACCCATTCACTGCATTGCAAGTTGCCCAGTTATACATGGATAATGTCTACAAGCTGCATGGGTTACATCAGATTCTCATTTCTGATAGAGACAAGATCTTCACTAGCACTGTTTGGCAAAGCTTGTTCAAATTAACAGATACACAGTTGCATATGTCTTCATCATATCACCCACAGTCTGATGGACAGACTGAAAGGTTGAACCAGTGTCTAGAGGGATTTCTCAGGTGTTCTGTGCAATCTTGTCCTAACAAATGGAGCAAATGGTTACCCTTAGCGGAGTTTTGGTACAATACATCTTACCATACAGCTTTGGGAAGGACACCATTCGAGGTCTTATATGGGCATCAGCCAAGACACTTGGGAATCACAAATGCTGATGTCTGTCATCCAACTGAATTGGAGGACTGGTTGTCTGAAAGGCAACTTCTAAACGAAGTTATTCAGCAACAGTTAACTCGAGCAAGCCACAGAATGAAACAACAAGCCGATAAGCACAGATCAGAGAGGGAATTTGAAGTGGGTGATATGGTGTATCTCAAGGTTCAGCCTTATATTCAGACAACTGTGGCTAACAGGGCAAATCAGAAATTGGCATACAAGTATTTTTGGCCATTCAAAGTGCTACAACGGATTGGGAATGTGGCATATAAGTTGGATCTACCACCAACATCGAAGATACATTCAGTCATTCATGTATCTCAGTTGAAAAAGCATGTGCCACCAACCGTCGTTGTCTCTGAAGACTTGATCGATCCAGCCACAGTCTTACAGCCGGTTCATATCATTGATTCTAGGCTGACCACGAAAGGTACATCTCATCACACTGAGTTGCTAGTACAGTGGGCAGGATTACCGAAGCATATGGTCACTTGGGAGGAAGCTTTTGATCTTCGGCGTCGCTTTCCTGATGCTCTAGCTTGGGGTCAAGCTGGATTTGAAGGGGTGGGTACTGTTATGTGCCGGATAGGGAGCAGGAGTGCAAAGAGAAGAAAGAAGCGAGAGATGAAGCATTGGCCGCCGTAATGATTCGCTTGGGCCGTCTGGATATGGTAATGGGCCGACGGTCAGCTCGTGATATAAAGATAGGACTCGGCATGAGCGCGGGGCATCGAACCCGTTGTAACTGAAACCTTCCCAACTACTCTGTTCTTTCCCAATCCTAGAACTCTGTTCTTGCTGCCTAACCCGAGTTCCTTGCTCCCTACCCCAAATCTGTCCATTCTTGTACCAGGATTCGATCATTTGGTTGTTCCTCAACCATAGTTATCTGGGTTCATATCATATAGTATACCGCACAAGTCCAGCAAGCTAAGCATACTCCATGCGCCAACCAACTTCTTTAGATAAGCTAGCAAAAGCGCATAAAATTAAAGGGGGGAAAGGGAACGTGCCGAAATGAGCCCAGCTTTTTACATGATTTTTTTGATGCACCGGGATTCTGGGACTCAGATTCCCATTTTTGTTTATTTATCCAACACACTGTCAAATTTCAGCTGATGGACCCGACGGAAACCGTGGGCGGCTTCACGGTGCTATGTTCGTGCCCCCATGGATATGGACAACAGTAGCGCATACTAGTAGTACTAGTATACAACGGCGAGTAGCGAGGAAGCTTCGAGCTTCCCAAACGAGCTACGACCGACCAGACCGATCATTGCGATTTGCGAGAGAAAGCCAATATCCTTTTAATATGACTCCAAGCTGTTCAATTTTGAATTCAAACGGCTGGCTGCTGATAGATGATCGTGATCTGAATGTGGCTGTCATGTTCATGTCCAGCAGAACAAACGCGGTTTCAGATGATCTGAACTTCTGATAATTCTATCCTAACGGTTTTCAGGCACCGCAGTCAGCAGAACAAGGTACCTGTTCAATGGCACCGCAGGAGTAGTAGCCGCCTGTTTTCTCAGGTCAAACAGGAACAGGGGGCAGGCCAGCTTCCCTGGTCCCTGCAATGCCACCAAGACTCTCCGTCCCGTTCCGTTCTGCCCAGACTTGCAAATATAAAAAAAAAAGAGCAGGCGCACGACGCCGAGGCAGTCAGTCGGCCCGCCTCCTCCTCTGCTAAAAATCCTAGTCACTGCTTCACTGCTGCTGCTCCATCACGACGACGCCAACCACCTCACCTCACTGGCTCCCGCCCCGTCCCGCCTGAGCGAGCGCAGCCAAAACCGAAGATCCCAAGCGCGCAGGCGCAGCTGCCTGCAGCTAGCATGGCCGCGCCATGCAGGGAGCTCACGGGCCTCCGCCGGGGGCCAGCCGCGGCGAGGCCGCCGGTGCCGGGCCGCCGGGGCGCGAACGAGCTCTGCCTCGCGCCGTTCCACCACCGCGCGCGGGCGGGGCTCAAGGTGGTGGCGGCCATCAGCGAAGACCTGCCGAGGCTCGCGGCGCCCGGGACCGGGACCGGGAAGGGCGCGGCGGAGGGCAGGCGGCCCGAGAAGGTGCTGGTGCGGGCCGCGCTCACGGTGCGCCGGAAGCACAAGGAGGACCTCAAGGAGGCGCTGGCCGGCCACCTCGACGCGCTCTGGGACATGGTCGGCCGGAGCGTCGCGCTCGAGCTCATCAGCACCAAGATCCACGCCAGTAAACACTCACGCCACCCCCCCTCGCTCCTCGTCCTCGTCCAATCCACCACTGCGCGCCGTTCCGCCCCTTTTCTTTCTCTCGCTACTTGAATTGCTCCGAGTTGACCTGCCTGTTTGCTCTTAATAAGTCTCGATAAACTTTCGACCTGCCTCTGAATTTTAGCTTCCTTTCGGTAGTCGTTAGAGCTATCGGGGGGCTCGACGTGCAAAGCTTTTGCCTTTTTGGGCATCTCCGTCTGTTCTTGACTGACCGCCCTGATCGGTAGCCGGTAGGTGGCACCGGCAATTAGGAAGATGCTAACTAGATGCACATGATCAACAGATCTTTCTGCGGATCTTCAATAATGGAGGCATGATAACCAAGGAGCGTCCGTGTGTGCGATTCTCCGCATTAGTATATTCGCTCAGCATTTTCCAACAAATTGTTTAATCACAACAAACTAGGGACGAACTAAACAACTGTCAACTGGAGCAGTTCAACTTTATAACCGCTGGCATCTTTCGCTTGACCATGATTTCTCCAACATGAGAACAAATGGAGCACATTTTTTACAGGACCTCCTACATCCCAGTATTCAGAGCACTGCAAAACATTAGCCTCCCCTTTAGCAGTAGTAGTCCCCGTCCTGGTTACTGCTCTGAATAGTTCAAGCTCAAATGAGTCACTATGCAATACTGAACGAGACATTTTCCCCGTCTCTCCATTATCACCATATGATCGGCACCCAAAGCTGATACAGTCGCTTTCCATGTCTACATATTTGACTTCTCTTCTCAAGGTCGTCCTAACCTTCCCGGGTCGTGGCACGTGTATCATTGGCAGGGACCAAGAAACCGTTGCAGAGCGGTCAGGCATCGATCAAAGACTGGTGCCAGAAGAGGGGTGTCAAGGGAGAGCACGTCGTGTACACGGCTGAGTTCATGGTGGATTCAGACTTCGGCGAGCCCAGCGCCATCACCGTGGCCAACCGGCACCACCGGGAGTTCTTTCTGGAGAGCATCGTCGTCGAGGGTGGGCTGCCGTGTGGTCCGGTGCACTTTGCCTGCAACTCTTGGGTGCAGTCCACCAGGGAACTGCCGGGAAAGAGGGTGTTCTTCAGTAACAAGGTAATAAGCATTTTCTGCTAAAGAAAAAGGTAGTACTAGTAGCATTTTATTTCCTTACTAGTTCAAGAAAAACGTGCTGTCGACCTATGCCTGGACCTGGTAGATTATCATCAATCATCATTAGTATGTGCCTGCCACATCAATCCTGTGACAAATGATCGCCATTTCTGTTGGCAAGCTGGTCATGCATCCTTTTCTTCGATGTTGATAGCGAAAGGAGGCCATTCACTATAAACGTGGAGCCCAGTCTAGAGGCATGATGAATTGATATGTTGTTGTCTATGCGCTGTTCAAATGGCAAGCTTTTGAGTAGACCTCGGTAGAACATATCTGTAGTACCTGAGCTTAGTGGGTCATCAATCCCTTGCACTGTATGTTCATGTGTATTTTTAGTAAAATTGTAATTTTTACGAGCCCTGTTAAAATTTATATTCTGCCGATCTCTTACAGTTTAGTAGATAATAGGTCAAGGACCATTGAAAATCCATAATTATGTGTAGTTGTAGCATTAGCCTTATTTAGGGTGTAACCCCCATATGTTGCCTTTAACCATCAAATGGATTACCTTTCCTCTTTATGAGAACGTAACTACAACAACAACATAGCCTTTTGTCCCAAGCAAGTTGGGGTAGGCTAGAGATGAAACCCAAAAGAGACGAGAAACAGGGAGACACATAAAGGGACATAAAGGGCACAAGACAAAAGATGTCACGGTTCAGGCACGTTGATTGCTAATCTCCAAGCGCTCCTGTCCATAGCTAAATCCTTGGGGATATTCCACTCCTTAAGATCTCTCTTAACGGACTCGTCCCAAGTTAATTTAGGTCGACCTCTACCGCTCTTTACATTATCGGCCCGCTTTAGAACTCCACTACGCACTGGCGCCTCAGGAGGCCTCCGTTGGACATGTCCAAACCATCTCAACCGATGTTGAATCAATTTCTCCTCAATTGGTGCCACCCCAACCCTATCCCGAATATCGTCGTTCCGTACTCTATCCCTCCTTGTGTGCCCACAACACCAACGCAACATACGCATCTCCGCTACACTCAATTGCTGGACATGTCGCCTTTTTGTAGGCCAACACTCAGCACCATATAACATCGCCGGACGAATCGCCGTCCTATAGAACTTACCTTTCAGCTTCTGAGGCACCCTTTTGTCACAGAGAACGCCAGAAGCTTGACGCCATTTCAACCAGCCGGCTGAAATTCTATGCCTAACATCTTCATCAATGTCTCCATCCTTTTGTAGCATCGACCCTAAATACCGAAAAGTATCCTTCTTGGCCACCACTTGCCCATCGAGGCTAACGTCTCCCTCCTCGTGCCTAGTCGCGCTGAAATCGCACCTCATATACTCGGTCTTAGTCCTACTAAGTCTGAACCCTTTCGACTCTAACGTGTGCCTCCATAGTTCTAACTTCCTATTAACTCCCGCCCTACTGTCGTCAACTAGCACCACATCATCAGCAAAGAGCATACACCAAGGGATATCACCTTGTATGTCCCTTGTGACCTCATCCATCACCAAAGCAAATAAATAAGGGCTCAAAGCTGACCCCTGATGCAGTCCTATTTTAATTGGAAAGTCACTGGTGTCGCCATCACATGTTCGGACAAACGTCACCACATCCCTGTACATATCCTTGATGAGGGTAACGTACTTAGTTGGGACTTTGTGCTTTTCCAAGGCCCACCACATGACATTTCTCGGTACTTTGTCATATGCCTTCTCGAGGTCAATAAAGACCATGTGCAAGTCCTTCTTCTGCTCCCTATATCTCTCGATCAATTGTCGTAATAAGAAAATCGCCTCCATGGTCGACCTACCAGGCATGAACCCAAACTGATTTTGGGTCACATGTGTCACTCTCCTTAGGCGATGCTCGATAACCCTCTCCCAGAGCTTCATCGTATGACTCATCAACTTAATCCCACGGTAGTTAGTACAACTTTGAACATCTCCCTTGTTCTTGAAGATAGGTACTAATATACTTCTCCTCCATTCTTCAGGCATCTTGTTTGACCGAAAAATAAGGTTAAAAAGCTTAGTTAACCATACTATCGCTCTGGCGCCTAGGTATCTCCACACCTCAATGGGGATACCATCAGGGCCCATCGCTTTACCTCCCTTCATCCTCTTCAAAGCCTCTCCGATCTCTGTCTCCTGAATTCTCCTCACAAAGCGTCTGTTGGTATCGTCAAATGAGTCGTCCAACTCAAGGGCAGGACCCTCATTCTCCCCATTAAACAGCTTGTCGAAATACTCTCTCCATCTGTCCTTGAGCTCCTCATCCTTCACCAGAAGTCGATCTGTCCCATCCTTGATGCATTTTATTTGGTTGATGTCCCTTGTCTTCCTCTCGCGGATTCTAGCCATCCTATAAATGTCCTTCTCCCCTTCCTTCGTGCCTAGCCGATGATAAAGGCCATCATACGCCTGACCTTTTGCTACACTCACAGCTCGCTTTGCAACCCTCTTCGCTATTTTATAGCCCTCGATGTTGGCTACACTCTTGTCATGGTGGAGACGCTTGAAACACTCCTTCTCCCTAATAGCCCTTTGCACCTCGTCATTCCACCACCATGTGTCTTTCGCTTCCCGTTTGCCTCCCCTACTCACGCCAAACACTTCCGAAGCCACCTTCCGGACACATGTTGCCATCTTTAGCCACATGTCGTCGGCATCTTCTCCTTCTTCCCAAGGTCCCTCGTCTAGCATCCTCTCCTTAAACGTCTGCGCTGCTTCCCCTCTAAGCTTCCACCACTTCGTTCTCGCAATCTTGGCCTGTTTGTCCCGGTGGACACGTACCCGAAAGCGAAAGTCCGCCACCACAAGCTTATGTTGAGGGACAACACACTCCCCAGGTAACACCTTACAATCAAAGCAATCACGTCTATCCTCCCTCCTTGCAAGGATAAAGTCGATCTGGCTCGAGTGTTGTCCACTACGAAAGGTTACTAGATGAGATTCCCTCTTCCTAAAGAGGGTGTTCGCTATCAACAAGTCATAGGCCAGCGCGAAGTTCAAAACATCCTCCCCCTCTTGATTCCTACTACCATACCCGAACCCCCCGTGCACCCGCTCGAAACCTACATTAGTCGCACCAACATGGCCGTTGAGGTCTCCTCCTATAAAGAGTTTCTCGCTGATAGGCACGGTACTAACCATGCTATCAAGATCTTCCCAAAACTGCCTCTTGGTGCCCTCGCTAAGACCTACCTGAGGGGCATAGGCACTGATCACATTCAGAGCCGAATCTCCAACTAGCAGCTTGACCAAGATAATCCGGTCGCCTTGCCTCCTAACATCAACGACTCCATCCTTAAGGCTCCTATCGATCAAGATGCCTACACCATTCCTACCCGATGTTGACCCCGTGTACCAAAGTTTGAAGCCAGTATCCTCCACCTCCTTCGCCTTCTGGCCCTTCCATTTAGTCTCCTGAACGCATAGAATATTTACACGCCTTCTAATTGCTGCATCGACTAGCTCTCTTAGCTTACCCGTTAGGGACCCTACATTCCAGCTACCTAGACGAATCCTAGTTGGCTCGGCTAGCTTCCTTACCCTTCGCACCCGTCGAGGGAAGTGCGAAGACCCTTGCTCATTTTTCACTACACCCGGGCGTAGATGTAGCGCGCCACTAAGGTTGCGACGGCCCGACCCTTGCTCATTTTTCATCGTACCCGGGTCACGATACGACGCGCCACTAAGGGAATGACGACCCGGCCCTTGCCCATTTAACACCACACCCGGGTTCCGATGTAGCGCGTCGCTAAGAGGGTTACGCCCCAACGAATCTCTTGTGGGTTTCAAATCCATGAGAGTGGCTGTTTTTTTACTGTTGGTTTGCCAGACCTTAACACACCCTCCTCCTTTACCCGGGCTTGGGACCGGCTATGTTGAGACGACTTAAGAAAGTCTTCCAGTCAACATAGGCGGAGTTTTATGAGAACGTAACTAATATTAAGAATTTACCCAATAGGAATTTGTGGCATCATATTTCTGATAAGACCTAGATAATCTCATGCAGCCGTATTTACCATTTGAAACACCACCTGGACTTAGAGAACTAAGGGATAAGGAGCTGAAGGACCTTAGAGGAGATGGCACAGGAGTACGGAAGTTATCTGACAGAATATATGATTATGCAACATACAATGATTTGGGGAATCCAGATCGGGGAAAAGAGTTCACCAGGCCAATCCTTGGAGGTGACAAGATCCCTTACCCACGGCGATGCCGAACTGGTCGTCCACCAACTGATACCAGTAAGTTCTGTTGTTCTCTCAAATACCAGTAAGTTCTGTTATCTTTAGGAAAAATGTTTGCATATAATGGCAATTAGAATTTGGCCAAAGGCAAAATGATGCTTGTTACTTTCCAACTATAGCCACAATCATATGTTCATGTCCAATTCTACTTTGATCAAATGCCTTGTCACTTTCGGACTTGACAGCCTCACCCATCAGCCACCTTCACCACATGGGTTGATGATGTCCAAATTTTGAACAAGATAACATATGACTTTTGAATTTTGCTTTACACCTAACTTGAGGAAGACAGAAATTAGATTGGACCATTTGATTGCAGAATCTATTCCACACGCTTCTTGGAGAAAAATAAAATTTGAATTGTCACGTTTCAGCAGAACAATTCAACGGATTCAGATCAGGATCACGGAAATGTCATGGGTCAAGAGTCTCAATAAGTACTGAACATTTCGGTTAGTTAGGTTAGATGCACATGACCAAAAGGTAGTAGCAACCAGGAACACCAACAGGCTGTATCCACACTGATTTTTATTCCCTGTATTTTTCCCTTTTCCATTCTTGGGCATACTGTCTCTTGGATGCTCTCCATGATATTGACTACAGTACAGAAAAAAAGTATTCGTCATCGTTTCTCTCCATTAATTTTCTTCTATCCACTGAGTTTCCAGCCTGTAACGATTTACCACTGGAGGGTTTTACTAAATTTTATCAACCAACTCCATTATGGTAAATTATGGCATTTAAAATTTAAATCAAGCTGTTTACTACAAAATGGTTGCTCTAAATTTTGAAGACTAAGCATGCCTGTCTTTCACCTCATAGAAACACTGTAGCTAATTTATGCATTTACCTGTGGTGTAGACATGCTGGCTGAGAGCAGAGTAGAGAAACCACACCGGATATATGTACCTCGGGATGAGGCATTTGAGGAGCTGAAGCAAGGTGCCTTCTCATCTGGGAGGCTGCGGGCAGTACTTCACACCCTTATCCCATCGATGATTGCAACCATCTCAGCTGAAACCCACAGCTTCCAAGGTTTCCACCACGTTGATAATCTCTACAAGGAGGGCCTCAGGCTGAAGTTGGGTCTCCAGGAGCACCTGTTCCAGAAAATACCCCTTGTTCAGAAGATTCAGGAATCAAGTGAGGGGATGCTTCGCTATGATACACCTAGAATTCTTTCCAGTAAGTAAAAAAATATTACCTTTTTGGCTTTAAACTGGTGTGCCATGCCAGATGTTCTTCAGATCCAAATGCCTTCATTCCCAGAGAACTGCTGCTTTAATGCTCATACTTTGATTATGCAGAGGACAAGTTTGCATGGCTCCGTGATGATGAGTTTGCTCGGCAGACTGTGGCAGGAATAAACCCAGTTAGCATCACCAGGCTCACGGTAATGAATTTAAGCATGATTAGTGTGTACATAAGTAAATATATTGCTAATATTGATCAACCCCAGTAATACACAGCCTTATTATACAGTACTACTTTACTGAGTGGTTATTTGGAAATAGGTTTTCCCACCAGTAAGCAAGTTGGATCCTGCAATCTATGGCTCACCAGAATCATCGATCACGGAAGCGCACATTGCTGGTCAGCTCAATGGACTCACAGTACAACAGGTACTGTCAATATGATGAAGTTGAAAGTTATGTCATTATGTACGAATGAAACTTCTTCTGATTCTGATCATGCATCATGAGTGCAGGCAGTGGACGAGGCAAAGCTGTTTATATTGGACCACCATGATGTCTATCTGCCATTCTTGGACCGGATTAATGCAATAGAGGGACGGAAGGCATATGCAACCCGGACAATCTTGTTTCTTACCAAAGCTGGCACATTGAAACCAATTGCTATTGAACTTAGCCTTCCTCCAAGCAAGGCAGGCGAGCCCCGGCCAAGCAAGGTCCTTACCCCTCCCAGTGATGCTACCTCCAATTGGCTATGGATGCTTGCCAAAGCTCATGTCAGCTCAAATGACGCCGGTGTTCATCAGCTCGTTAATCACTGGTATGGTTTCCAGAATGAACTGTTATATAGTGAACATGCGCATTACCACTGACTTACTGGTACTCTGACAAACTCTTCCAGGCTGAGGACACATGCTATAATGGAGCCGTTCATATTGGCAGCGCATCGGCGAATGAGTGCGATGCACCCAGTCTTCAAGCTCCTACACCCCTACATGCGGTACACGCTGGAGATCAATGCGCTTGCACGGCAGAGCCTGATCAGTGCGGACGGTGTCATCGAGTCGTGCTTCACCCCTGGCCCTGTCTCCTTCGAGATCAGCGCTGCGTACTACCGCAACCACTGGCGGTTCGACCTGGAGGGCCTCCCTTCTGACCTCGTCCGCAGGCATGCATGCCGTTGCCCCCCTCCCTATCTATAGTTGCATGATTTTGCAAATCAGAAAGCTCTTCATCTGTCATGGCCACTGACATCTATCCGCCCGTGCTTCGTCATCTCTTGGTCAGGGGAGTAGCCGTGGAGGATGCGTCGCAGCCTCACGGCATCAGGCTCCTCATCGAGGACTACCCTTACGCAAACGACGGGCTCCTTCTGTGGTCGGCCATTCGCAACTGGGTGGAGTCGTACGTGCAGCTCTACTACCAGGACGCCGGCACCGTCCAGTCCGACGACGAGCTCCAAGGGTGGTACCACGAGACGGTCCACGTCGGGCACGCCGACATCCGGCACGCGCCCTGGTGGCCCTCGCTCTCCACGCCGGCGGACCTCGCGTCCATCCTGACGACGCTCATCTGGCTCGCGTCGGCGCAGCACGCGGCGCTCAACTTCGGGCAGTACCCGCTGGGCGGGTACGTGCCGAACCGCCCGCCGCTGATGCGCCGGCTGCTGCCGGACCCGGAGCGCGACGCGGCCGAGTACGCGGCGTTCCTGGCGGACCCGCACCGGTTCTTCCTGAACGCGATGCCCGGGGTGCTGGAGGCCACCAAGTTCATGGCGGTGGTGGACACGCTGTCGACGCACTCGCCCGACGAGGAGTACCTCGGCGAGGGGCGCGACGAGCCGTGGACGGGCGACGCGGCCGCCGTGGCGGCGCACGCCATGTTCGAGGCCGATGTGCGCTGCGCCGAGGAGGCCATCGAGAGGCGGAACGCGGACCAGCGCAGGAAGAACCGGTGCGGCGCCGGGGTGCTGCCGTACGAGCTGCTGGCGCCCAGCTCGCCGCCGGGGGTCACGTGCCGCGGCGTGCCTAACAGCATCTCCATATGAATGCATCGGTCGTTCATGATTCATGAAGGGGCCCATATTGTTTTTATTTTTTTTTCTACGGGTAAATGCAGTATTATTGTTGTTTTGAAGCAAATCTGTGCGAGCTTCACTCCTGAATTTAAATTGAGCTGCTGGGGTTTGGAGCGTCAGTGATCCGGCTGTAGATCTCCTACAACTAAAAAGAGTAAAAGTAAGACCATCTTTTGGTGCGACATTTTCTTCGGGTCGCCTTTTCCTCCGACGTGCGAAACCACGGCGCATCGCCCCGAAGGAAATCGCCCACAAGGCAAGCCATCTGCTCGACAAGGCAAGCCTTGCGACATCCCGAATCACGCACACAAGGAAACCCCGCTCACACCTCTGTCCCCGTCGCATCCCACATCCGGAGTCCGTCCCTATCCCCATCGAGACCTCGCCATCGATCGTGCGCCAGACCTCGTCGTGGCCACGAGTTCCCATCCGGAGTCCCCGTCCCGACCGCGAGACCGGGCGTCCACAGCGCCAGACCTCGCCGCCTCCATCGTGGACGTGCAGGCCGTCTCTTCCCCCAAGCTGCGCGCCAAACGGACCGCCACCGTTGTGTCTTCGTCGGTCCTCCGCTCCTGCTGCATCCATCCTGCGAGGAGCATCCCAGGTGTGCCAATACATTCTCTTCCTTTTCCGTCTCCGATTGCAGTTAGTAAGGTGTACCAAGCAATCAATTGGTTTCGAGTAGAAGCAATTGACAACTCCCCATCCCTGCTCTCTGCGGCCGCCTGTAGACACGCCGGGGCCGCCCAGATCCACCGTGCCGCCGGCATCCGGTGCGAGGCCGTGCAGCGGATCACGGGTAGGAGATCGACAGCTTCGACTACGCCTCCATCCTCAGCCAATGCTGCGAGCTGCTGGCTAGGTACGTGCAGCTGCCCGTGGGCATTGTCGGGCCGCTCCTACTCGACAGCCGGATGTTCTAGGTCCCATGGCCAGCACCGAGGGATGCCTCGTCGCCAGCACCAACCAATCTCCGGGCCATGTCTTCTCTGCACCAACCAATCACGCTTAAACAACCGAAGGAATAATGGAAGTGCACCTATCAAGCCTAATCATGGATAGGAAACGGATTAAAGAATGAATGGATGCCTGCCATCGCAGACTGCATCATCATATTCGACCTCTAACTGTCCGACAGTTGCATTACCGGCCAAAAACAACACACAACAATGTTTTTAATATTAAATGGATCATAATTGTTGTTAGTTATTTTTTAGAACTCAAATGCGATCATCAAGTAAGAACAGATTCAGATTTCACAATACTTTTTGCAGGGTTTGATTTTCTGGAGTACGAAATTGAGGTAGAGGTGGACGCCAGTGATACCACCACGAGAAAGCACGCCTATTGGAACAGGTAACTGATCAATATATGATGATTTGGCTTTCATAAACACGAAAAGCACAGAACTGCACCGCATAGGCATATATAGCTCGTGCTCTTGTTTGTTCCGCTCCATCAATCTGTGTTGTAGTTTGGGCAAGGGTGGCTGATAGGAGTCTGGTTGTAGAAACTCAGTTAATTTTATTGTTGGTAAACTGATGCTTGATTCATTGCAATAGCTCCGACCTAAGGTAATCCATTTACATTTTCCTATTCTGAATGTACTTTTTTTTTGCTTCACCTTTTCCTATTCTGAATGTTAAATACAGTCAATTGATTAGTGTTGCCATGAACCTTTTCCTTCACCTCTTACAGTCCTAGCTAATTTTGCATGCTAAGTAAATAAAAAAATATTTCGTCAATTCTGCTGAGATTCTTAATTCCTGAATTTTAATCTAAAATATCTGCATAACAACAGTACTCTTCGATTATGACCTGCGTTCTCAATTTGTTCTACATTGTAAATGCCCAGATCTTTATAATATAGTGTAGTAGATGCAGCTACACTATAATAATAAAATATAGTATGAACAACCAGTGCAAAGCACTAATAAAGCTCTTGCCTTTCATATATATCTGAATATGATAGCAATAATAACCTGGGTACGTGATTTGTAAGTAATCTGAGAAACTTGAGATGACAGGGACCAGACATGCTTGTGCCATTTGTATGTCTAAAATATGCTAGCAAATAGCCTCCATGGTTTGTAAGTTTTTGATAGAGAAGCTTTTGCCCTTGGTACATCAGAGAAGCTTTGACAGGAATCAGAAAAGTTTTTCATCTAAAAAATTTTATTTTTCATTTTTCCACAAACATAACGTTTGTGAATCTTGAAAGTTATTGTATGTTTCATTCCCTGTTTCAGGTAGCCCTGGTTGTGATCTATACTGTACCTAATGAGTACCTGGGGAACCATTCAAGGTTGGAGGAGAATGAGGATAGCTGCTCGAGGACAACTACCCTGAGTTCATTGCCAAGAAGGTAACGGCTCGATTCATATCGGCAATTGAATTTGGAACTGTATAGCTGTATGATTAGGATTCAACATTGTCATAGTAGTTTGAAATTTTCTTTGGTAGACTGAAAAGTTTCAGTTTCATGCTGGCGCCATCGCCATTGATCGCGGGGGGCCACTCTCCGCCATCAGACGGGCCTAGCATCCGCGCAGCGAGGCAGGGCCATGCATCTGCACCTCATCCCACTTGTAGATCATTTTTGGATGATGAATGGAGAGAGCAGCTTGCTTCATCATGCCACATTAGCATTAGCACTCTTATTTTAGCCTGCTCAATTCTGTAGAGATCATTTTTGGATGCTTAATACTGAAACATGTGTGAAAACATGGTCGTATGAACCACAAAACTTTAGTCATTTAAATATTTAAATATTTATATTTTTTCTTTTGTTCAGCTTGAGTCATTGCGCGTACATCGTCTCGAATGCATGTTGAAATACCTTTGTCCTGTTGTTATCGAATATCGATATTCCTATCTATTTGGATTTATTTATCTAAACTTATGTGTTGCATTGCTGCTTTGTGTTTTCTTTGGCCTATATGGAAATAGACCTTTGTACTCATTCCTATTTTCAACTGTGGCTTAATATATGTAAGACTTTTGAATGCAAGAGTTCTACAAATCATGTAATCCAATCTCCTTTTTTTTTGTTCAGGCCATCTGAACCAACAGGAATTCTGGAGCTACTTCCAAACAGGAATTCTGAATTCTAATTTGAACTTCCAGCAGACGAAAAGTGCTATACTGGAGCATTTTGCATTATGGGTTTTACCTTCGGCTCTGGACCAGCAAGAGGAAGCTCATTATCCAAGAGGAAGGGATACTTATTTTGTGAGCTGTTTAAGAGAAACATGTATATATATGTCAATCAAGCAAAAAGACAAGTTTGTACTAATTTATTTATCTGTTGTTTTCGACTCACTCTTTTTCTTATTCTTATTGAGTTGAAAATTTTGAGGCTCCTGGCCCACTATTATTTTTTATACTCTTATTACTTTCAAAATTTCGAGACTTTTCCTAGCCATACACGGGCATCTGCTATAAAGACAAAATCAGTAACTCTCCATTTGTATACCCCTCACCCCGATATGTAACGTATTCTTGTCATGTTGATACCAGTGTACAGAAAGAACCTCAACTAGGAGCCTAGATTTAGCCATTCAGCAGTAGTGCCAATTTATTGATTCCTCCACAGTTAAATATCTCACCCATGGTTGAGGTGGTGTTGCAAGTCCATTCAGCACTGATGAAATAATTTTGTATAGATAAACTGAGCCAATTCAGTGCCAGCTCTCGGAATTTGTTTTCTGTAAAATTAGATTGAATCCTATAAAATTCTTACACATTTCATGTGACTACTCTGTAACTTACTATACAGCAATGTCATGCGGGGCTCACGGTAACATTTGCTAATCTTAACAAGTTCACAGAACAACTTTATGCACATATTGTTCAGTTCTAAATTAGAATTGATTAAATCAGCTAAATCATTGTGGCTACTTTTATTTGGTAATTCTATTCTACAAAACAAGACTAATTGATTTGATCAGTGCTATAAAAATAAAACAAAGCTGAGTATAACATACTTTTTAGAAAAAAAGGTACTCCTCCATTCCAATTTTTAAAGCTACTAATTGTATATGAGCCACTTTCTAATTTCATATTTGACTTTGCATGAGGATGGCTACAGGATACGAAATGATTCTGTGATAGTGTGATGTAGCTATTGGCTTACAGTGGAAATTTTAGTGGAACTTTAATTCCTAAAGACAAAAGAAGTGCAAGGCTATCTCAAGCTTGCGTTGGAAATTCTAGGAGAATTTGTATTCCTAAAGGAGTGCTAGGCCCATCATAAACCAGAAGTCGTAAGAAACTAGATTGTTTCAATTTCACATGAAAAATTGATTTATATTTTAATTGTCCATCCTTCGTGAAGACATATAATATTGATATTCTGAACATCATGCTCGAAATATTGTTTTTGGTAACAGTATACACGCGTTCATAGTAATATTATCAGTGTTATTTTTTCCGTTACAACGCACATGCATTTTTGCATATATACTCGAACCTATGTACAGGATGGTATGGAGATGCGGTGGAACTTATTCGTGGATTTATTGGCGTACGAAAGAAATAGATATCAGAGACTTCTTCCTGCTGATATAAAACATTATCTTATCCGTATCACAGAAATGTTTATACAGTAGAGTTTGTGAGCCTGCGACGCCGCGCTTTCCTTGACTGTGTTAATTTCATGAACTTTGATTTTTAGATTAAATATCACTTTAATGTCAGTATTTAATTTTACTGTATTGTTATCTTATTACGTGATCCGTATGTTTTTAATACAAAAGTATAACTGTCCCGTAGCAACGTACGGGCATGCTAGCTAGTACAGTGTAAAGGAGAACAACACCACCCAAAACACCGAAGGCCTAAAGACAGAAATACACTACGAAACATATATAGAACATCAAATCTGCCAAGAATGAGGATTGAAAATTGGAAACTGAAATGTTGGCCTGCAGGTCGGCTCTTGCCAGCACTTTATTGCGGCAAGCAGCAATCACCAATCAATCAAAAGGCAACCAGGTAAGAGATTAGCAAAAAAGACTAGCCAAATTTAATGATTTAGCTACTCCCTAAAATAGATTTGACAAAAAAAAAATACTAGAGTACTCAAAAAAAAACTCTATAATCTAAAAAGCTGGATAGCTAGTGAGATAAGCTATCCAAAAGTAGAGAGCGAATGAGGTGGGATGGAGAACTGCTAAATTTGGAAAGTCATTTACAGAGTCTGTTAGAGACCTTTTTTCTTTAATAATAGCTAAATTTAACTTTAAAGACGCTAACAATTTGGTCGTATTCCCATAATCTAATATTGGCAGTATTGCATCACCCTATATTTGCATTTTACATGATTGAGTAAGCATATCAGAATTCAGGAATCAATGATGCTTGTACTAGGACGTCCGTCCGTCCGAACGGCCCCACTAGCAGGACAGGAGGCCCACAAGGCTCTTCTATCCGTTCTTATCCGCTCCCCTCCAGTCACCGGAGTTTTCTAAAATAAAAAAAAAACAGAAAAAACTCACCGTAGCACCGTGAGCCCGTGACTACACTCTGTCACGCCTCCCGTCTGCCTTCTCCACCATGCCTCCCGCGCCGTCTTCTCTCCACTGTGCCTCACTCTCCACCGCGTGCTCCCGCCCACCTTCCTCTTCACTGCGCTTCCCGTCCGCCTTCTCCACTGGAGCCACCCGCCACGGCCTTCTCCACCAGAGAGGTGAGCTCTGTGCCACCGACGAGCTCTGAATTAGTGAACTCCAAATGCCGACGAGCCTCTATTCCAAAGCAACAAGAAGATGTTACATTGAAAAATCATGTTGCAAACATATGTTTCAGAGGTATGTTGCAAGTGTGTCGTATCGGTGTTGCAAAAGTAGATCGGGATGTTGTAAAAGTAGATCAGGATGTTGCAATGGCTATGCACGTATCTTTCAAGTGTATGTTCTAAATATTTTATCTGTATCAGATGTATGTTGCAAGTGTTTTCATTTGGATATTGCAAAATAGATTTGGATGTTGCATATACATGCATGTTGCAAGTGTATGTTTTCAAGTGTTTTAGGTGTTTCATGCGTCTGTTGCGAGTGTTTCATTTGTATGTTGCATATGTTTGCAATGGTTTTCAAGTGTTTTTCAGGTGTTTTTGCAATTGTTTCAGACACATTTTTCAATTGTTTTATCTGTCTTCTTTTGTATGTTGCAACTGTTGCATCTAGATGTTTCAAAAGTAGATCGGGTGTTCACATGGAATGCGCGTGGAAAGGAGATGGCGGCACGGGCCCGCTGCCGGGGCGCTCGCTCATAAGGCCGACGCACTGGGATACTCGCTTGCTGACTGAGTGGGTACCGTCCGACACTAGCGCCCCAGATCAGACGTCCGAGCGCTAGCGAGTCCCTTTAGGAATAGCACCACCTAACGGATCAAAGAAATCAAAAATCCAAATTTATATCTATACATACATATATTCCGTATTCACTTCTAAAGATTGGGCATATTGTTTCTCTCACAAAAAAAAATCAACCCGAAAGCGCTAAGATCACGTTTGGAGCTAGAATCATATACCTTTCTCACAAGAATCATTAGAAAAGGTTCCAAACACAATTTTGCAGCATGGGGATTCAAAGGTGAAATGTTTTAGCTCCTTCCTCAAGATCGAAATGGCGGCTGCTTTCACATAAACTCTCTTCCATCTCATAGGTTGTTATCTCGTGGTACCTTTTTCATGCATGGATGTTTTGTGTTGTAGTTGTGTTCTTTTTCTCTATTTTGCCTTCTCTATTAATACATAGACCGATAGATTTCCTACCAGCTTGTCTTTAAAAAAACTCTAGAGAAACAATGGAATATTTCTCATGAGGCTGGCAAAGTTTGTTTGTGCATTTAGAGTTGTACAATGATAGTGCGACAGTGTTGCGTGGCGTGAGCTGAGGTCCCCATGACCCCATCGTTGCGTTTGTGATTTTTTTTTTTGCTTACAGTTGTTACTTGTTAGCTAGGTTTTCGTCATTGTTGTGGTTGTTTTTTATTGTCTAGTTTGAGCTTTTCTTCTCTTTTAATATAATCGATAGTTCTCCTGATTGATTCGTTTGGAAAAAAGATCCAAAGAAAGACGTCCTGCACCATCCATGATAATATCACTGTACATCTTGTCTCAATGAAGGCTATTATATCGCATATGCCCTTATTAATTCCCAATCATTGTTCCCAATAAGGAGGGGAGGGTTAGAGCAACTCCAAAAACATCTTCATATCCTGCCTAATTGATGGAAATAGAGATTTCCAACAGTTTCTTTAATTAGATCTCCAAATATAGCCATTCTTTATTACGGATTCCTTGCTAGCCAAAGGTAGAGAGCGAGGCTGCCTCTCTAGAGTGCATACATGATATAGAGAAGCCGTTGGAGGATGGAAAGATACAGAGAATGACTTTACTTCAAATGACTCTCCAAATATTGACTTAGGAAGTGAGTTTCAGAAAGACTCTTAGAGATGGTCTTAATCAGTGATTGACCTGATTAACATAAATTTTTCAAGCAACTTGGCAAGTTGCCACAACATGATCTTTCAGCGCAACTCCATCTTGTAAGGAAAATGGACTCTAGGCCCATTTACTTTGGATTTTGGTGGTTGATGATCAACACAACCAAATTGGACTAATGTGTTTGCGAGTAATTGTTTTGTAGTTCAATAGGGTGCAAGACGTGACTTGGACGAAGGCGACGAGGTGATCCGATGATCAACACCTCAAGCAAGACCTAAAGTAGCACAAGAGAAAATCCAAGATATCAAGCAAAGTCCAAGCACGAAGATGGAAACCAAGCTGGACGCAAGATCACGAAGAAACAAGCTCGGTAGAGGTGATCGGACGCGCCCTTTGCAGGGACCGGACGCGTCCGATCAGTTGCCCGGCAGCAACGGGCGTCAACGAGTGACCGGACGCTAAGGGCGCAAGATGACCGGACGCACGGGTGTTACTGTTCACCAGCGTGGCATGCTCAGCGATGACCGGACGCAGCGGCAAAGGAGTGACCGGACGCGCCAGCAGCAGCGTCCGATCAACTCCAGAGAGGTTCCAAAACGGCTCCAGCGCGACCAGACACGACCGATCACAAGTGACCAGACTCGGCTGAGCGTCCAATCAGTGGAGCACGCTAGTGGCCAGTCGACCGTTGGAAAGTGACTGGACGCGTCCGGTCAGGGCGTGATCAGCGTCGGGTCAGTAGTAAATTTGCTGACTTTGATTCCAACAGCTAGTTTCGACTTGGGGCTTATAAATAGAACCCCCAACCGGCCATTTGAGCTATGGAGAGCTGAGGAAACATACCAAGAGTGTTTCTACACTATTTTAATGATCTCCACTTGCATAGTGCTTAGTGTTACACTCGGTGATTAACATAAGTGCTTTACGAAGTGCTTAGGTTGATTAGACCACCGCTTTGCGCTTGCTCTAGGTTTAGGCCTAGTGTTTAGTGAGGTTTGCACACCTCTTATCTCTCCGTGCTTGTGCGCACCATTGTTGTACTCGGCGGGGCTTGTAGTCTTGCGAGACCACACCAACCACGTTTGTGGTGTGGCCGCCACCGTGTACCGAAGGGAACAAGGCTCACGACGGTTTGGCCGGAAACTTGATAGTGAAGACGGCGGGGAGCAGTCCGGGAGAGACTTACCGGAAGGCACACCGGAGACCCACTTGCACATGGAGAAGGCCCAGGGCACGGAGTTACCCCGACCGAGAGCTTAACCCTTGCGAGGAATTCCTTGCAAGGGGCTCCAACGAGGACTAGGGGGAAGCTCGACCGCTTCTCGATACCTCGGTAAAAATACCGGAGTCGTCGATGGGAGCTTGCATCTCTACCTCATCTTTACCTTCTGCATTTACATTGTTATCTACGTTGCGTGCTTTACTTTCCTAGTTTAGTTGATAGGATTGGAACCTAAGTTGCAAGACTCTTTTGCGGTAGAGATACCAACACATTAGCAAAACCGTAGTTGCACATTTAGATAGATTACTTTCTTGCATAAGTTTTACTAAGGTGAAATTAGAGACCATAGTTTAGAGTAGATTTTTAAGTTGCTTAATTCAACCTCCTAGGCGGCACAAGTTCCTACACATCTTATATGTGCACATCAATGGTTGCTTTCTCTTATTTTCACGAAAACAACACTTGTGAACAATGATCACCGGCTTCGTTTGTGGTTTGTGCAAACATGGCATATTTGGAATATTCCTAGTACATTTGGATTAATGTCTTACTGCCAGAATACAGTAATATTATAATACTATTGGTGAGTATCTTTTTATGGGAATTTGGTCTTTCTACCCCTGCTATAGAGTTTAATTGTTCCTTGGGCTCGGCAGAGGCGGCAGCACTTCGGCGCGTAGGGACGTGGCCTCGGCGGACTGGCGCGTTGCAGGCGGCCTGGCAGGTTCGTGTTGCGGGACTCGCACGGTAGATCCATCTTGCGACTGCAGATCGGATACAACAATGAGTAGCTGGGTAAGGTCCCGTTCGGTTAGCAGGGAATGAGTCCCTGGAAAAAAAATCCAGCCAGAACAGTAGGCTTAATTTGTATAAGGAAGCAAATATGGAATGAATCATAGGCTTGGAAGGAGCTAACCGAACGAGCCCTAAATCGGAGTAGTTCCTGCTGTATTATCGTTTGAATGTTATAGTTCATTCAGATTAACAATTGCTCTCTACGTGCAGATCTGTAGGGCAAACAAACTAAATCTGCAATCTACAAAACGCTCGAAGTTTTACAAAAATTGTCAAAGTTTGCACAAAATAAAAAAAATGTATGCATAAATTGTGTTAAGTTTTCTTGCCAAAGTCATTATTAAATCTGCAAAAATGATGTCTAAACCTTTGAATCCAAAACAGGGATAAATTCACAAAGAACTAACAAGGGTGGGGGCAAATCCACAAGGGCAAAATTGTCATTTCATCTCATAGTTAACACGGTTACAAAGATTTAACAGAATAGGGGTAAAGTTTGCCTTCTATTTGAATAATAGGGAAAAAAACAAAGTTGAAAAAAATTAGGTACAATCACCATAAACCGTGAAAGCATGGGTACGAATGCCAAAGCCCCACCTTTTATTACCGACTACATCCACCACCAGGACAGCTCAATCTTATAAAACAAAACTACTGTATAACCAGTCCTAATGACAATTATTTTGGTGCCTATGTCCTCCTTAATTCCCAGTTTGTGTTCTTCCTTTTCTTAAATGGCACAGTTTGTGTTCCTCAGCAAAAATAAATCAATCGTCAATCAGTAAATGCTCTTGTTTACATAAATTTGTCAGGCAACTGGGCAACTTGAGACATCTTAAGCTACCAACGGTTGCTTTCTCCTCCCCAGGAAAACAACGCTATGAACAATGATCAGTGATCACTGGCTTCCTTTTTTATAATTAACCAACCAACCATGGCATATTTTGGAACATTCCAGGCTCCCAACAAAATTCAAAGTAATGACTTGATTGCTACTACTCCCTTTGTTGGGATGTCTTTTACGAAAATAGTATATCACAATACTACTACTGACTTTTCTTTCCTCTGGAATAAATGACTTCACTACCCTGAGTACGCCCATGACCAAAGGCAGCACTCAAATACTAAGCAAACAGCTAAGATCATCATAAGAAAGATGTTAAACAACAGCTAAGTGGCGAAAGTGTCCAGTGCGACCGACGCATTAGCTCACACTTTTGATGCATACTACTAATCTAGATACCAAAACCTGACAAATGAGCCGCCAAGTCATCATAATATGTCCCTTTGTTCTTTTCTGAAAATTAGAGGCAGGTCCGTCATCATGAGAGGCGAATATGCCAGGAACACTATGCGCAGGAAAGAAAGATCTATGCATGGCAGGATCGAAAGCCTTTTAGAAAAGGAAATATATTGATATCCCAGCTTCTGCATCGACCAATATATATGGTTGTTCCTTATTACAGTCTAGAGCAGAACAGACCAAGGAATCTCAAACACAAAGTTCTGAGGCATGACAATTAACAAAAAGTGTTTTCAGAAACCACAACTAAAATGCAAGCCTATTGGTAAATCGTCAGCCGTGTCTCGTAAACACCTCTGTCACAACTGTCTCAGTAGTATTGCAGTAGTATTGCATCTCATCTTCGTCAAATGGCAGGATCGAAAGCTACGCATATATTGGTTCTAATCAAGTGGTCCAGGTTCCTGATGGAAACGGGCCTATACAAAATTCCCTGGTCAAGACTCGTACGAAATTGTGTTTTTAAATTCGGGGGAAAGAGGATGGTAATTGGTGGCCACATCATGATCTCCACGCCATTGGTGCACTGGTCCAGTCAAGAAGCTATCGATGATTACGTCGCGCATGGAAGATTCGGCTTCGCCAAGACGCCAACGCTATCATCAACTCTGACCACCAGCGCTCTGAGCTGAAAGAAGAAAGAACAGCAACAGAAGCGCCGAACTATTTCACCACCAAATTTCGAATTGAATGCTGTTCGAGCAAACCATGTTTAAATGGAAATTTCATAAATTTTGAAAACACGCCGACTAAATTAGTGCGTAGGATCCGGCAGTTTATGAATTGCCTGTGTATGCGTCTGTGATAACGACCGCTGTCTGAATGTCCATAGGACAGACGAGAGCCCTGAATCCTCACTAAAATCACAGGACTGGATTCTTGATGTCGGACGTGCGACAAAAAAAAATTGCGGAAGAAATCATGGATCCTGATTGGGCTCAGTTTGGCGCACCACGCACGTGAAGATGAGCATCACATTCACAGCCATGCATGATTGGTACTCACTCCACTCCATTGAGCCCAACAAAATCATTGAAGATTAGCATCTCCTTCAACCAATCAACAACCATTAGTTCAACATCAAGAGTGGTTTCCCGTCAGTCGCAGGCCTCTGAATATTTTTTTTATAAGCCAGATGATTCACAAAGTACATTTATTTTTCAGCAAAGTTGACTTCATCAATCTTACTCCTCTTCTGATTAAAGAATCGGTAGCAAAGTAGTAGTAGTAGTAGGAGCAGTAGCAAGCAACATTAACATACTCACAAAAAAAAAAAACAAGCAACATTAATGGGTTTCCCTGGGAGGCCAGCAGATAAGAACAAATCTTACTTGAAAAGGCCAAGCATATCACCAACAAATTAAGTAACAATGGTTATCACTTTGTGCTCAGTAACTTACCTTAAAATCTGGATGATTTTGTATTCAGTGACTTGGCTTTATTGCAATGTGCAATTTAGATATCAATCCTTGCTTTGGACTACACTTTAGTGGCTAGCATCTGCAAGTTGCAGTGTTGCACTGTATCTGTGATGCTACTAGATGAGTAAAAAAGTCTTTATATGCAATGCAACTATATATTTCTGTATTATTTACTCAAAGCGATCCTCAGACTCTCGCGTGATCTGAACAATTGCTCCACATGACTCCATGAATTGTATTGTCCTCCATGCTCTGTTACTAAAAAAAAAAATCCATAGCATGTAACCAGCACTTATAGTAGCTGGTTAATCTTGGAATTTAAGATACTCTGTATTCACCTGCACGAATGTTTGTCTTGTGCTAGTAGAAGCCTACTAGATTTGACGAAGTCTCAGTAGAGTATATCTGAAAAATAGTTCTATGATTTAGTCTGAAAAAAAAGTAGTTCCACTCGACCGCGCCTCTGCTCCTGCGTCTTTTCAGTTTCTCTATGTATTGAGCAAGGATAAATGAATGAATGTATTGGCATCTTACCCTCAGCCAAAAATGATTGGCATCTTCAATCTTCAGCAGTGCTAAATCATAAATGTACATATTGGATGAATTTGATCTAAACGACAGGAAAGATGGGATTCTCCCATCTTGTAGCTTTCATATATACTTTAAGTCTCTCACAGCCCCTTTTGTCCAAAATTTCTGATGTTCCACGTCGCTTGTCCAAGGGCTGCAGAAATTTCAGCGTTCATGTCCGAATTTAAGCATACAAATATTCAGAACTAATAAAAATGTAAATTACGAAAAGAGGACTAGCAGAGTAGCTAGCTAGCGCCGCCTGCAAGAACAAATCTTCGATCCGTCCCATTCAGATTCAGGCGGTCAAGAGGTGGCCTCCTGGAACTCCACCACCACCACGGCCTTGTCCTCCTGCTTGCCGCCCGCGTCGGCGTTGCGGAGGAGCCGCCGCACAGCCGCGATGAGCCGCTCGGCCGCGGCCGGCGTCCCCCCACCGAGCGCGCGACAGAAGGCGGCGTGCCCCGCGATCGCCGCCTCGACCTCCAGCACCGACCCGCCCCCGGCGGCGACCTCCTCGCCCACGGCGTCGCCGCAGAGCCCGCACAGCCAGCGTCCGCCGTACTGCGCGCGCACGCCAGCCGCGTACGCCGGCGTGCACTCCTCCCTGAGCCCGCAGCACGCGCATACCTCCCACTCCTCCGCCTCGGCCACGGCCACGATGGCCGGCGCCACCTCCTGCCCGGTCGCCGCCGCCGCGGACATCGAGGAGAAGCCCAGAGAATCCGCCGCCGCTGTACGGCTGGAGGCAAGGGAATCAGAACTTCTGCTCCGCGAATTTGAATCCGTCAAGGCAAGGGCAGCAGCGAGGAGGTGCTAGTCGCCGGTGGTGAGGGCGTGGGGCAGGAGTGGTGGATGGAGCGGCGGTTCGTCCATGGAGGAGGAGGTGGAGGCCTGGAGGGCAGCGATGCTGCGATTGGTGGAGCTGGTCCCTCTGTGGGTGTGCGGCTTTTGTATTTGAGGAGACGAGCTGGAATGGAATGAGGGGAGTCAGTGAGGCCGGCAGCGTCGGTTAAAATGGCGGGAGACGGAGAAGGGTGTGGTGAGGGGGTTCGAGTGGGGCCCGCATCGCAAATGATTGAGGTGGGAATTGCTTGGTGTTGTGGGGTTTGATGAAACTGCGGCTGCTGAGCTGGCAGCGACAGCTATGCTTATTGTTGTCATTTGGTAGGTGTTAAATTGGTGCAAGTCCCCCAAAATTTCAACTAAGCATGGATTTCAAGGTCTTGTTTGGTGCAACTCCGTTTTACTTGTGGAGCCATTATTTTTATTGGTAGCTTCATTGGCGGAGCCGAAATAGTTTGGTAAAATCTTTAACCAAACAATTCCTCGTGAGAAAAAAGTGAAATGTTTGTGATGTCTTTATCTTTTTTCTTTCTTTCTTTTTCTTTATTTTTTCTCCTTTTCTATTTTTCTTTTGCCCGCCCTCCCTCTCTTCCTTATCCACTCGCGGCGCCTCCCATTGAGTCTCCCATGGAAACCCCACCCTTTCTCCCGCGCCACACCCACCTAGAGTCGATGGCCCATTCGCCTTCGCCTTGGTGTTTTCGTACGCTCTACGCCTCACTCGCATGGAGTTGAGGCATTTCAGGGAGCCCCTACACGCTTGGATGGAGTCATCGGGGACACTCCTGGCTCCAGATAGCATGAATCGTGGCTGGAGTGGTGTGGAGTGGAGACCCTCGACCCATTTGGTGAGCAGAGTTGCGGAGCTACGCATGGATGCCTCCATAAGCGCTATCAATTGGAGCCTAAACTTTCGAACTATTTTCTGGGCTATCCAGCCACCTTCTCCTAGAACGGTTTACTTGCTCTTTAGTGTTATAGTGTCAAATAATACCAAATTGTAACTATTTATATGTTTCTTTAAAAAAGCTAATGGATGCTAGACCAACTGGTCAAGAAGCCCAGGTGGCACTCTCGCGGCCTGGGTTCGATCCCCCATGGGGACGAATTGCAGTGCCAAAGGTAAAAAAAGACACGTCTGCCCCGTGTTACCTAAAGCACAGGTTTGTGGCACCATCTCACTTACAAGGTAACGGGCACCTGTGTGCCAACGGGGTACGAAATTCGGAGGTTTTTCTTGGACTTGGTGATAAGTTCTTTACCTTAATGCGAAATGCTCCAGGGCGCATGATATTCCCCTCAGTCCGAGTTTTTTTCTTGAAAAAAGAACATCCAACGGACTTGGTGTCTTGTCGTGCTACCATAGCACCACGTCATAACATGTTTTATTTTTGTTGAGTATGAACACCTCAAAGGTTATTTGGTTTGGGGAGTCTCCGTCCGATATCAACACGTCCTATATGGGTTCAACCAACTATTTTTGGAGGAACGAGTAGATGACATGATTATGCTGGCGGATGGTGTGATGATGGACGGGTTGTTCCCTACATCAAACAAACAATACGTTTAGGATCCAACGCATGATTCAATGGCTCCACACTGTGCTATTCCATGAACCAAACACGCTAACTATCGAAAGAGGGCCTATGATGGGAACACCAGTTGGTGCCGCCACGTCAGGGGATAACTTGGCATTAGATGCCAGCACTGGACAGATATATGATGCTCCACCACAGCACTGTGGTACCACGTACCGGTGCCTGTCTGGACAGGCTTGGGCCTACTTGTCGATGCCACGCCTCACTTGCCTTTTTATGCTCTCGTCAAGTGATTTTCTGTGCAATTTTTTTAAAGATTATATAGCATAACAAATGGGAACTCGCCTGGTGACTCCAATTGTATCGGTATGTAGTGGCATAAATGGTTGCTCAACTGTGTTCGGCTAGCCAATGCACCAGTTTGACGAGTGACTACTCAGATATACGGAGTATTATGCTACTAGCTCTGTTCTAAATTCTAAATTGTACTATCCTTTGTGTTCCAAACTAGTATAGTTTAATTTAGCTAAAAATACTTTCTTAAAAACATACGGAGTACCTTATTTTGGTTTTTCCTTAGTAAAGGATTCTCTACTTTTGACTAAACTTTTTTAAAAATATATATATATATATTGTAATCTATATATAATTTTAAATAAATACGCTATCAAGACATATTTTATAAAAAAAACTAATGAAACTAATTTAATGTTTTAGATGTTATTGCATTTTCTATAAGCTTAGACCCCGCACGACTTCACCTAACTAACTATTAGATGTGTTAGTCGGCAAAACTAGCTAATAACTAATTGTTAGTTGGGTAGTAGGTAAGACATTAGTTGGTTTTGGTTTATTAGTTGAGGTCCAAATAGAACCTTACTAATTGTTGATTGTATATGATCCAAACAAGTCTTTTAGTTAAAATTAAAGAAGTTTGATATAGGATATAGGATCAGACTAAAATGACCTATAATTTAGAAATTGGAGAGCAGAGGTAGGACAAATTTGAGGTTTGAACTAACAGCTTGCTGCAACTTGCAACAAATCCTGTGCCGCTAACGAGATCCTAACATATGGGTATGTTAAGCCTCAGGTCCAATGGTTTCCGATCGAAGAAGACCCCTCGACCGACCCCTTCAGGATCGCCCGGGGGGCTCGGAGGCTATGCCCATCGGACACGCTCGCGCGCACCCTCTGGCGAAGAGACCCGGCCAAACCTGACTTGGCCACGACTTCCACCTAGGGCTCAGGGGCTCGCCCGAGCCCTAGGCTCCGGATCTACAGCGCATTCTGGCCCGGCTCTTGGCTCCTGCCCGGCTAACGACGTCAGCCAAGGCCCGGGCGCAAAAAGATAAGCCCCGGGCTACCAACGCTCGAGGGCTCCTTGGCACCACTCCCTAGGTGCGGCTATAATAGAACCGACCAATTATACAAAATTAAGTAAGAAAATCACCCACCAAAGCAGACAATTTAGTAAACTTAAGCCCATATAACTCGGTAGTCCGTGAAACCACAAAGGATTTCAAACCAACCAACATACAAACCAAGATCCTACAAGTTTAGCAGCCACAATCACATATTACATAAAGTTCGCAACAACACTGAGATACATCGGAGTTTAAAACATAGAGTTATTACAAACCAAGTTCATAATAAAGCAGCGGAAGCAAACAATTTTAAAACCACATACACGTTTAGTTCAGATACAGTGCTATGAGATAGTCATGTTCAACAAAAGCATTAGGTAAGACATATGGAGCGACCATGCCCTTGGTCCTAGCTGTCGCCCATCGTAGGGTACAGGCAATTAATGCAATAATCGTAGTACATCTGACCATCTGCAATAACAATGGGAACAACGCCCTGAGTACGAGAAAGTACTCAGCTAGACTTACCCGTCTTAAACTAAAATAAAATGACACCAAAGAGCATGCAAGACTTTCTTTTTTAGACTAACTGACTCATTTGCGAAAGAGCAATAAGTTAATATAATGAATCATTTAAGTACTTTGCATCATCTTTATTATAACCTATCAATCTAGATAAGCACCTATGTTATAGCAATCACTTGATTAACCAATAACATCCAGTTACCAACTTAGATTTAGCATTTCCAACATCATCCATATAACCATCAGTGTCCCATCATTATTACTGCGATGCTGTAACTCGAGTCAAGTGCTCACTATCCAGGAGTGATGACGATTCGAATCGATTCCTAACCAGCTGGTGATTTATTCCTCACACAAACCACACTCACCAATTGAGTGAGCTACATATCACCAGGGACACTATTTAGGTAAACGTCGCAGGATAAACTGGGGCCGCAGTACCCAAGGACCACCTGACTGCCAGGAATCAGGCCTTGCCTGCCCTTGGGCTCACTCTTCGTGCCACTGTCATACCTCCTTTAGCACCAATACGCGCACCAGTGTAGATCCCGTCCTGAATAATGCCACTAGCTTCACGGTCGAAAGGTAATTTATTCGGTCAGCTAAATGTGAGGCATGCGTTCAACATGACAAGAGGGACGAGCAATGATCGGTCCTTAACTGATACAGACGGAAAACTACGAGCACCCCAGAACCCTGTCTGGTTGCCTCCAACTATTCCGCCTGGTCTCTAACTAACCATCAATACTTGGTTATTTCTAGAATATCATCTATTTCATAGCTAAAGTATTCTAGTAACCACCTATAATTACAGGTGACAAAAAATCACCGATCGCTACCGGTCTAAACAGGGCTAAGCAGTTATTCGATCCTAAACCTAAAAGGGCAAGAGTATAATAGGGTAGGCAAGGATAGTAATAAATGCAGCAATAGTTTCACTCAACTCCTATAATTTAATAAAATAATATATAAACTCATATATAAAAGATTTCTTTTATAAAGTAAGAGACTTAGAATGCTCCAGGGCTTGCCTCGCTCAAAGGAACTAGGTTGATGGTTCACGCACTCGGGCAGGTCCTCTCCTTGCTCTTCTACCTCTGGCACCTCCTGTGCCTAGATTTTCTGTGGGTCGGTCTCGGCCTGCTCCTCTTGTACCATTGCTTGCACTTCCTCCTGTGATCTTGTATGATGCAATTGTATAAGTGAATATGCAAGTGGTGCATCAGATGAGATGACATATGATGATCGTGATTTCATGCAATGTAGATGAACACGCTCAGCTTTATTAGATAGTATAGATGTAAATTCGTCTACTCAGTAGTCAACATCACCGAAGAGCATGTACCACAAGTACATGTCATCTACTGCATTCTCTTCTATTACTAACCCCGTTAGCTACCGCTAACTACCTTAAAGCCATAAAACAAGTGCTATTACACTTCATCACCACAACTATACTAACATGACAAGTCACATCAGCAAGTTATTTGATGCTTCAAAGATACACCAAAGTGTACAACATAAACTAATCATGCAATAAGAATTCTATCTTTATTTCACTTTAATCTAGGGCTATAATATCAACATGTATTTTTGGTGCTCATAAAAATCTAAGAAAATTAAAGTAGCTTTATCATACCATGAGTAGTCTACCATAAAATTTTCATGGCATTTGGATAAGTAAAACAACCTACACAAAAATAACAAGCTATGGTGAATAAATGAGCATAAAAATACTTTGCACTATAAAAAGTATCAAACAACAGATTTAGTATTTTCCCATGATCTAAATAGTCTACAAACATTGTACAAAAATTTTCACATACATGTTTTATTCATATTTTTGGCTCTAGCAATTTTACAAGAAAAAGAAAGTAAATGCACCAAAAATAGATAGCTATATTTTTCTACAGAATATGCATGACTTATATTTTTCACAGAAAGTATATATCAAGAATATATCAACAAAATTAGAATCGTATTTTTCTGATGCATATTCTATTTATTATGTATTTTCTAAGATAATAGCATTTATAAGGATTAAATAAAGCTACACAGAAAAGTATCACAAATTTGCCATGCAATATTTTTAATAGATAGATCTAGTCCTAAGAAAACCTAATAAAATTTATTTCATCCAATTTGGAGCAATATTTTTTGAGTTATGAAATAAACAAGCATTTAACTATTTTTCATATTTTTGGCTCTAGCAATTTTACAAGAAAAAGAAATTAAATGCACCAAAAATAGATAGCTATATTTTTATACAGAATATGCATGACTTATATTTTTCACAGAAAGTATATATCAAGAATAGATCAACAAAATTAGAATCATATTTTTCTGATGCATATTCTATTTATTATGCATTTTCTAAGATAATAGCATTTACAAGGATTAAATAAAGCTACACAGAAAAGTATCACAAATTTGCCATGAAATATTTTTAATAGATAGATCTAGTCCTAATAAAACCTAACAAAATTTATTTCATCCAATTTGGAGCAATATTTTTGAGTTATGAAATAAACAAGCATTTAATTATTTTCTAAAAAAATCATTTCTGAAATCATTTTTCCAAAATCCGGCCTAAATCGCTGAGTGCACCCGACGCAGTGCACCCAGACCCGCACCCGGTGGCTGACAGTGGGCCCCCGACCCCACTAGTCAATGGCACCGAGGCAGAGGAGAGGCTCCGCCGGCCGGTTCTCGCCGGCGGCGAGCCCATCGGCGGCACAGGTGGCACGGGCGTGCTCGGGGCGCCGAGCCACACCGACTGGTGCTTCGGCTAGGCCGGGTGGCTCACCGGAGCAGGCATGCTGGTGAGCATGGCGCACGACGGTGCTGCTGCACGGCGGCCATGCCGCTCTAGGGCACGGCATGGTGCCCGGAGGACGCTGGAGCTCCACCACTGTGAGACGAAGCCGATGCGCGCGAAAAGGAAGAAGGAGGAGTGGAACAGCTCACCCGTGTGGAGCCGAGCTCCGGCGAGCGGTGGTGGAAGCAGACCGGCCAAATCGGCCCCCTTACCTCGTCGAAAGGAGACACGGGTGGCACGGCGAGGTGGAGCAAGCGTGAGTGGAGGCGAAGGCGAAGCGAAAGGGGCGGAGAAGTGACGCCAGCGGCTGGCAATGGCGCGGCAGCGCTCGCGACTCCGACGTCGGCTGCTGTGTGCGGCTGCTATTGAGTGGGGGCGAAGCAAATGGAAATGAGCAGGAGGGGAGAGCGGGCGCTGCAGTCGCTTAAGACGAGGACGAGGCAGTGGGACCCGCTGGGGCGCCACCCGTCGGCCGGCGCCAGCGTACGATAGCCACGCAGTGGCTGTTGCCTAAGTGCAGTCGGGACGAGGGCACGACACGCGGGAGAGGGAGGCGAGGTGCGGGCGTCGCTTGGAGGCGGCCGGGTCGGCTTGCAAGCGTGGGCCAAAAGTGGGGCGCCGGCCCGCTTAAGCGAAAACAACATTTTTCTTTTTATTTTTCAATTCAAGTTTACATAAACAGCCCCAAACTTCAAATTTGAACAGGAAAAATGTATTTTCACAAGATGGTCCAAAAATAAAAGTTGTTTAGAATTTTATTCTCTACAACATTGCTTTAAGGTTCATATTGAAATTTCAACTAGATTTTGAAATATAGATTTAAAGTTCATTTAAATCAAAACCCCATTTTCTAGGTTATTTTTAAAAGCAAAATTTGAGGAAATTTTGAATACCAAACTTGCTCCAAATATTTGCTAAGCATTTCTATGATGTTTATTAACTAAAATAAGCACTTACGAAGCATGACAAGCATCAACATGACATTAAAACTACTAAAACAAAATATCGCAACATGCATGTTTCGGAAACTTGTTTCAATTCATTATTTCATGTGATGCTTATGAATGCATAATGATCATTATGCTAATGATTTGCAAATGTTAATGCATGCTTAACATCTAGGGTGTTACAGCAGCCCTGCCAACTGCTCCCCCGACAGGATCACGTCTGGGGCATAACACAAGAAGACAAAGCTTTCCCTCGGCCTCCAGGGGCTCGGGGGCTTCCGGGCCTGCGCGTTAGCCCCTGGAGCTAACCTCCTTCGCTACCAAGAAGACTTCAGAAGGTTTACCTGGGGGAGGCCGATCCAAGCTGACATAGCCTGACACGCAGTGTCAGAATAGAGTATCCGGACAACGCCCAAGGCTTCTTCGGCTCCAAGGCACCGCCATGGTCCACGGCGCACCGCTACAAGACCCTCCTGGACTCCGGCGCGCGTAGACCATAGTCTAGTTTTCCCAAACCGCCATGTATCTAACCTATCTCGTTATATAAGGGATAAGGTCAAAACTAGGAGGGGGAGGATCCCTGATCGATCACCAGACACTCCATTCCATTCCATCCACCTCCGCTCTGCACCGAGAGCAAGGCAACCTAGAGAGAGGCACCGAGGGCTCCTCTATCGCATTCCATCGTCTTCCTTCTCTTCGACGAGGAGGAAGGCTCCACCGACGGTGAGGCAACCTTAGGATTAGCATCAAGCTAACCCCCTACCAGATCTCTCTTTACACTCTGTTGTAACCCTCTATTTTTGGTGCTCTTAAGTATAAGGATCATCAGCTGCTAGACGTAGGGACCAAATTGGCCCAAACCAAGATAAATCATTGCATCTTCTCTGTGTGATTCTTGTGTTCTTAGGTCCACTCGAGCCACCGAAGACCCATTCTCTGACACTGACTCGAACAACTATGTTTGTCATGGTTCTGACCCCGCGACAGCTGGCGTGCCAGGTAGGGGACAACATCAAGTGCGATTCTAGCTCTACGATGGCTAGAGCCACCTGCCTCATCGCTGGAGCAAGCGGCACCGCCCCAGACGGTGGTGTCCGCTTCCCTGAGTTCTCCATCACAGCCGACGCCTTTGCTCTGGGCCAGGTCCTCAACTTTGGGAGCCTGGCCAACGTCACCGACTGCTACAGTGAGCTTCGTCTACTCCATGTGGCTGTGCCGACGGGCGACGAGCCCCTGGCATCACCCCCTCCACTAGGCCCCTCGTGAGTAGATCTCAAGGTTCTGGCCTACCAGATCCGTTGTGGATCTACCGCAACCCGGGAGCGGCAGGGGTCGCCTCCTGCGCTTGGGTTGGGCTCTCCCACAAGGCAAGGAGGACCCTTCCTTACTCCCCTAGCACACTAAGGTGGACGGTGCCTGGTCCATTAGGCACCCACCGTCGGCTGGCTGAGGAGATCTACGGTGTCACTTGGGCGCCGCATGTCATAGAACCTCCTAAATTATGATGGCCCACATGTACCTATCATTGTCATAATGACCTTTGATAGCCATACTTATATTTCTCATAACTTAAAAGGTCTGCTTTCCTCCAAATAGGATCCAATTATAGGAGTATTGTAATATTACAACCGTTTATTCGAAATACCATTAGAGTAAAAGAGCGGAAGTCTTACATAACATAAGTTTACAAACCACAGTTTCAAACCTCAAACCATAAGTAACATTATTACAAACCAGTAGTAGTGGAGTATCAGTAATAACTTTATTACAACACCCAAACACGGTGCCTTACCCAGAGGCCACACAGCCTACTCGTCGTCACTTTCTTCAACAACAATGGTCATACAGCAAGGCTTAAAGCAGACTTGCTCATAAACCGCACCTGCAACAAGGGTTTTACAAACCTGAGTACTGAGGGTACTCAACAAGACTTACCTGACCAAAGAAAAGACTCCAAGGACATGCTAGCTTTAGGGAAATCAAGGTAAGGGTATCCAAGAATAAAAACTATTTTGCGGAAAAGCTTACTAGAGTAAGTCCTTACTTTCAACATTTTATTTTTATCATTGATGGTTCATTAACCAATTCTAAGTGATCCTGATCTAGATCAAAATAATTCTCATCAAGATCCTTCCTTATTCTTTCTTCCAATTCTAGTTCTTAACTATGATATAGGACAGGTGATCGAGTCTCCATAACCGAGGAGCAACGACGATTCGAACCGATTATACCCAGCTAGGGATATCTAACTTCAAGACATATGTAGAACCAAATCTTGCATATGCCAACCCTCATTTAGATCTCCCAAGACTAGAACGTGTCCATCGCCACCTGAGAGTACAGTACCCTCGAACCCGGCCCAATTCTAGCCCCGAGGGTACACGCTACTCCCGCCATCTCTCCACTCCCAATGCGAGGTTGGACGTTCTCGTAATGGAATCGCTAACATCTTGGGCTTTTCCAAGGCATGAGGCTAGTTGCAAAGTCTCGAAACACAAACAGGACTGCAACGGACGGTCCTTAACTGATAAGGCGAAAACACTATATTGAGACTCCTTTCCCAATGCAAGTTAGCAGTGGCCATACCACCTGCCCGATCTTCGATTTTATTCTTACATCCTATTATTCCTCAAGTATGCCATCATGGCCATATAAGCTTTTCATTTAAAGGCCTAATTCATTAAGCATAGCGAAGCATAACTACATATTTTCAATAAAACAGGTACCAAGGGTGATATCACAATAATCAAGGATGATAATGCAGCAATTGGGTTATCACTCAATTCCTAGTTACTTAATGCAATAAACCATAGTACCAGTGATAAAGATTTGTAAAACTCAAGGGAGGGTTTAAATGTACTGGGGCTTGCCTTGCTCAGACAAGACGACTGGTTCAGGCTCAACAACTCCGACGTCCGGTCCAGAACCCACTGACGACAGCTCTTCTCCGGAAGCTTGCTCAACAACGTTTACCTCCTCGAAAGCGAGAACTATATGAGAATATGACATGCTTCAACATGATGCGATGATAATCATGATGCTTGATGATGATATGCCATGATTAATAACTTGAGTACAACTTTCCTTCGCGGTACAATTGCAAACCAACAGAAGTCACTAATTAACCATAATTACATTAAACAACAATATTACTTCTTAAAGAACATGTTAATCATGAGCTCAACCAAGTAATTAAGGTGCCAAGGATCATTAAGGGTTAATGACCCAAGGTCATCACTCAATCAAAAAGGACACACAACACTTAAAGTTATCAATTTAAACATTTATTTAATCACTTAAACAATTAAGGCATAAATTAAGAATAGATTAAACTTCATCCAATTGAGTTCAAAATTTTCCTACAGATTGATCATAGTCTAAAACAGTGCCAAAACAAATTTCATGATTTTTGGATTAATATTTTAATTACTAAAATTCCTGGAAGTTGCATTTAATATTTAATTGAGCTAATTAAATAACTTACAAAAAGTAATCATAATTGGCATTTAATATTTTTCCTAAATATTTTACAATCTGAAAAGTTTACACAAAAATTTTTAATATTTTTGGAGCTCTACAAAAATTCCATTGAAATAAACAAAAACTATTACTATTTACTATTTTTGAAAAAGGAAAAACAAAATCTCTCCAACGCGGGCCTGCTGCCCCTCTTCTCTCCCGGCTCGGTCCAACCAGCCCACCCGCGCGCGCGGCCCACTCGCGCTCGCTCGTGCTCGCCCGCGCTCGGCCCAGCAAGCGGCCCGTCCGCGCGCACCCGCGCGCTCGCTTCCCTCTCTTTCCCTTTGCTCGCTGACAGGGCTACCCCGCTGGTCAGCCAGCGCTGACCCAACGCCGGCGGCATTGACCAGCGGCGTAGCTCACCGATGGCAACACCAACAATGGTAGCATATTCACCAAACTATTCCCCTTGACACGGCACATCAATTTGAGTAGCTAACGGTGCAGTTCGAGCATGACCATGCGCACGGCGACGTTCATGGCGGACACAGTGGCGCGGCCATGGCCAGACATCGCCAACTAGGCACCTTGAATGCGGTAAGGTCTAAATTGACCAAGGCAATAGCTTTAGGAGCTCACCGCGCAGATGATGTGCACGCTAGATGAAGTGGGAAGGCGATGAAGCAGGTTTGTCGACGTAGAGGGCGGACACGGTGGCCTGAACTGGAAAAGATGGCGGTGTCCCGACACGTCCGTGCATTAGCAACTGGAACATGGAGGCGCATGAGCATCAGAGGAGCAAGAGGAAATTGGAACGTGAAATGCGAGAGCTTGGAACATGCCATGGAGTGCTGCTCACGGTGAGGTGTTTAAGGCAGCTCGTCGGGGTCCCGGGAAGAAGACGATGGCGCTGGGGCTACGGTGATAGCGAGAGAGGCTGCGAGGTGGCTTAGGGTGTGCGCTAGGGCTAGGCGAACTCGACCATGAGACTAATTGAAGCGAGGGCAAGGTGGTGGTGGTGAATTTCTGACCGGCACGTGAAGACGACGGCGTCGGTGATGGAGCAGAGGAGGTAAAGGAGGGAGTGGACGGTGGCGTTGAGGTTATAAAGGGAGGCCAAGGAAGCTCGAGGACGGCTCATGAAGGCGCGCGAGATCGGTGGTGGCATCCACAGCACGGTGTCGGCGGCTCACCGGCACCCATGCCGCTCGCTGCCCTGCCCTGATTCGCTGAAACACTGTAGCACCCCCCAAACTAAAAAACCCTAAACTATTTTTCAAAATTACTTTCAAAAAAATGTAGCAACTTAAAAAATTCCTAAGATATGAAATCTTCATAATTTCAAGATCTACAAGTTTCATGTTGAAAACTTTTTCAAATTCAGCCTGGATTTTGAAATTTGAATTTGAAATCAAAAGGGGACATTTTTCTAGAATTTGGTAATTTAGAAATTACTTTAAATTTTATATTGAAACTTCAAAAACTCAAAATACCAAAGTTGTACATCTAACCAAGACTTACAACTTTGCTATTCAAACCATTTTCAATTTTTTCCTCCATTTTGAAATTTGGGTTTGGGGATGAAAAGGGGTTAAATTTGAAATTTGCTTCTTTTCAAAATTACTCCAAATTTTACACTGAAACATTGAAAACTCAAAACATCAAACTTGTAGCCCTTGAAAAGATCTACAAACTTGATTTTAAACTTTTTTCCAAATTTTTCTTTGATTTTGAATTATTCCAAAAGGGGTAAAAATTAGGGTTTTGATTTTTTTGGGTTTTCGGAAGAATTTCAAAATGAAACTTGTTGCTATTTTAATTGGTGATTATTTAGTGATCATACCATCATCCAAGGGCATCATTAAGTCAAGCATCATATGTTTGACCAAATGCCACTCTTGGTTGACCAATTTGACTTTTGAAAATCTTTTAATAATTCCCAAAATTTGAGTCCAAATTCGAATCGGAAAACTCGTAACAAGTTTTGGATTCCAAATTTAAACTAAAACTTGAAGATTTATTTTATGGGTTGGACTTGAGCTCATACCATACACTTGATACTAGTGTATAACATAGTCATACACCTCAATTTACGTAGGGCACAAACTAAGTATTTGCGGTGACATTCGAAATTAGGGTTTTCGGTTCGAGTCACACATCTCAGAAGCACATCCAACCTGTAAACTCATTTTAGTTGATGCACATCATAGTTGACTCAATCATGTATGCTTTGTAATGCAATATGATGACATGGCAAATTTTTAGTCTCCATAACACCAGAGGTGTTACACCACGGACGGGCACTCCCCTCGCCCACTAGAAGGCAGGTCGAGGGGGATCTCGTCCTCGATGTGACTCAGCTCTGCCCCATGGTATTTAGGGGAGGACCGACTCCGCCACCTCTGCGGCCCTTGAAAGGTCCTTGTTTGGTTTTGGTAATTGAGTGACAACTTAGGTGGACTAATTATGTTTTATATGAGATACATAGGTGATTAGTCCATAAGTACATGTGTGTGAGCAACATATGCCATGGAGGTGGAAATAGCTTGGAGATGTTGCAAAGATTGCACATGTGATGATGGAGGAGCTTATTGCATATGAGACATGATATGGAGTCATGTGACCAAGGTAGAGAAGATCAAGATGAGGCTTGGCTCGATGGACTGGTTGCAAGTGTGAAGGGCAAGTTGGAGGCTTTGAAGTGAGGGACCGCATGTGACGGTGAAGCTTGAGCAAGACTTGGTGCCGATAGACCGACGCAATGGTGAAGAGCAAGTGAGGTCAAGATCGATGAACCACCACGGTCATGTGATGATATAAAGTGGATCATATCATTTGGTGATTGGTTGGTGCATGTGTTGCATCAACATTGGAGGAGATGGAATGGAAATACGCAAGGCAAAGGTATAATCTAGGGCATTTCATTTCACCGGTCAAATGTTGTGTAGAGAAGTGCATAACCAGGTTTAGGATAGATGGTCGTACTATTAAGAGGGACAAATTTGTTTGCATATCGGTCATCTAGTGCCACTCGAGTGATCTAACTATGCATCATTGCTAGGATCGAGTTGCAAGGCAAGTTGAGTGGTTAACTCCTTTAAAATGATTGTGAAAATGTTAACATACATGCACATGGTGATGTATACTTGGTGTTAGCACATTTGCGAAGGAGGTGGAGTTTGAGCAGTAGAAATGGGTTTGAAAAGTGAAATGCATATTTTCCACTGATCAGACACTGATCTCGGGGTGACCGGACACACCAGGCGTGTTCGGTCAGTTCACAACGAGTGCAGCGAGCGCGTGCACCGACGTGTTCGGTCTGTCATAGGATCGACGTGTCCGGTCAGACACCTAGAGAAGGAGCGCGTTGAGCAGGGTTGATCAGACACTATGACGCGTTCGGTCAGTCATGACCGGACGCTGGCACTGTAGCGTCTGGTGCGTGGCATCGGTGTGTTCGGTTGGTGCTTCGTAGGCACAGGTGCTGTGCGATCTGTGCGCTCGGTCTTGGACACTGGCGCGTCCGGTCACGCTTGACCGTTGGTGCGTGGCAGGTGACCATTGAGATCCTGCACTCATCGTTTGAAGGGGAGGACACGTGGATGGCCACTAGTGACCGGACTCAGTGCAGCGCGTCCGGTCATATCGACCTACATGTCCGGTTGATGCGAGTTGTGCCCAGTGAAGAGGTATAATGGCTCTTTTCATGGAGGGGCTTATAAATAGCCTCTTGGCCGGCCTTGATTCAAGCTTGGAACCATTAGGACTTAGTGTCCATGCTTGGTGAGTGCTAGGAGAGCCTCTAACTCACTTGTGCTTGCAAGAGTGTGAATCAATTGCTAGTGAGTGTGATTCTAGTGCGTTGCATCGTGAGGATTGCATCGAGTGGCACTAGGTGTTCGAGTTGCAAGTTGGTGGTGCTTGTTACTCTTAGAGGTTGCCACCTCCTAGATAGCTTGGTGGCTTGTGGCTCCGTCGAAGCTCGCAAGAAGATTATGCGAGGCTCCAGAGAAGATTTGTGAGGGAGATTGTGCTCACCCCGCGGGGATCGCAAAAAACAACTCTAGTAGAGCGTGTCATTGAGCTACCACACTTGCGGTAGGTTCTTACGGCGCCTTTGGGAGGCTCGGTTGTGGATACCGATTAGCCGCCGAACCACGAGGTGTTGGTCGACACAACGGGGACTAGCTTGGTGGCCACCAAGTGAACCTCGGTGAAAAATTATCGTGTCAACTTTGTGTATTTCTTCACGGTGATTTGCATCCTCTCTACGCAAGCTTGTATTTACATTATATACTTAAGTGCTTGTGTAGTTGCTCTTGTAACTAGTTTGCTTGTGTAGCTAGCTAGTTACCTTCTTGCTTGTATAGCTAGAAGTACCCCCTTTGTGTGGCTAATTTGGTTTGTGTAACCTTGTTAGCCACACTGCTTAGTTTGTGTAGCTAAGTAATTTATACTCTCTAATTTGGCTTGTGTAACCTTGTTATTGAGCATTGCTGTGGCAGAACTGCCTAATCCAATGCCCTCCAAAGAGTACTCGCCTTCCACTAGACACTAAGTACCCAAAAGAGTACACTAAACTCTGCGATTCCATCGAGCAAACCCGAGGGAGAACTCAAAAATCCACATTTTACCTCAGGATCATAAATGAGAAATAAAGCTTATAACATCTTTGCCATTTCTTACATCACTTTCAATAACATCAGAGTAGTTCATCATTTGATAATAACAGCAGAATATAAAATGTTATTAGAGTTTTAGCAGAATAGAAATCATTTAATGCCAAGTTAAACATTATCATGAAGAACATTTATATGCATAAAATGATAATAGGTTATAGGTCCTTCTTTTGAAAAAACATTCTTGGTGAAAGTTTTAAATAAACTCTATGTCCGCATGTAAAGGAAATCCTTCCTGAGCCCACCAGGAGGTTTCCACACACAAGGTCAGCTTTATCAGCACATGTCACCTACAATAGGGTAGAACAAACTCTGAGTACTCAATTGTACTCTGCAAGACTTACCCATCAGGAGGAAAGCAAAAGGCTCCAAGAATATGCAATGCTATCTGGCTTATGGGTTATTGTAATTGTAGGAAGCATTACTAAAGGTGCATCTTTATATTCAAGTTTTATTAGCAGTCTTCATTAGTTCATTAACCAACCATTCTATATAAGCACCTACGCTATTTTCCAACAAGGGTTGAGCAATCAGAACCGTTTTACCATCTTCCAAGTTCTAGTTCTTACTACGGTGCTAGATCGTAGTCAAGCCGTACCATCACACAGAAATGGTGATTTGCGAATCAATATGCCTAGCTGGGTACCCTAAAAAACACATGTCTCATCTGTACCCTGGGCACAGATAAGACCAACCCGCTCCACTCCTGTCAAGGGGTCTAGATCCCCGTCTAAACTAGGACTCTAAGCTCCCAACACTACAGGTCCGGCCTCAGTGTGGTGCTTAGACCTCCACCTATTTCCCACCCCTAACAGTCAGTCTAGAAAGAGTCAGAACCCATGACAAGAGAGTAACAAGTCTTCCCGCTCCCATAAGCAAGTATGTGCTCGAAATAATAAGTCTGTGACTTGACTAGGGTCCATGCAACGGACGGTCCTCAATTGACATAGGTGGGACAGATGCAACCTGAGCCTCGCTCAGTTATCAACCAGGTCAAAATTCAATCCAAAAACAGTCCCACCCAGTTTATAATTATTATCTAGATGTATTTACATTCCATTTGAGAGTAACATGATAATAGTAATAATAATATATTTCCTATCTCTCGCGAGTGATAGGAAATCACTCGACTTCTGCCGGAGTCCTGTAATATAGCAATCTACATGATACTGACATACTAGTAAGACTCATGGGATCAGGATATATATATATATATATATATATATATATATATATATATATATATATATATATATATATATATATATGCAAGTGGGTTTCATTCAACTCCTTGAAACTTAATGCACAAGCATAAAATAAAGTGCAGAATAATAGAGGTTATGCACCGGGGCTTGCCTGGGTATAATTTAACTAAAGTTAGCATTCCACCATGGTGACATGATCATCAAGGCACCATCTTTTTTGCTACCTCTAGATGACTCCACGATCTATCATCGCTCCTATTACGACATACGTGGATGCAACGCAAAGACATAAATAAGCAACGTTCAACCGCAACACTTAAAATATGATTGCGCCTCTCCACTAACGAGGTAAGCTATGTATCCACATGGGCTAATACACCATCATTTCCCAGCAAGTATTTTAGTGATACAAACCCAAGGTTTTACTTTACTCATTTTGTCAGTTTTAATATATATTAGAACTAGGGCTCATTAGCGATCTTAGCAAACTAATTATTCTAAAGCTACAAAAAGTACAGTGAGTAGCTAATAATACTACAAAGCTATGGTAAAATTTTCAAAGCTATCACTATCATCATCTTGCCACAAAATTACTACAAGTTCATATGTTAACAATATTAAGCCTCTCACATTGATTAAAGAACTTCTTAAAACATTACGAAACTATGTGAGAAAATTATACTAATAGATAGATCCTGATTTTAGGAACCTAACAAAGTTTGTTTCATAATTTTTGGACTAGTACCAAATTTTATATTGATTTTACAAGTTTATCCTAGAAACAAAATTAAGAAATGCTTTAGAAAAAAAAAGAGAAGGCCGACGGCAACCCAATTGGCCCAGCGGCCCACCGCAGTCTGCGCGAGCGTGGTAGCGCGTGAAGTAGGCTGACCTAGCAAGTGGCCCACGGTAGGGAGCCCGCGGCGCGCTCGTGTTTTAGCACAACAGCCCCTAGTCTAACCAGATATTACGCTGCGCCACCACTCATTATTGCACTAGAGAAGAGATTTGCAACGAGCACCCCCAACAAACTCATCTTCGCAACGAGAGGGTCCCTGGCACCCTGCGCACGACGACGTGGCGCTGGCCGGCACTGCCTGACCACACCGGCCTTCCGAGCAAAACACCGGTCCAACGCGTAGGCTGATGAGCACCGCAGGGCCAAACCGAAGCCCTGAGCGACGGTTGCAAGGCAGACGGTGCCTCCTAGTACCCTGTCCACGCTGGCGGACCATCCGCCCTGGCGACGCTCCTGTTCCGACTAGCTAGAGCACCTATCACTTAACCCGAAGGAGGGTGGAGCAAAAGGAGCTTACCAAGAACACGACCGGAGGGGTGGTTGGGGCAGAGAAAGACCGAGGTGGTCTGGCCATGTGTGCCCGCACCCCGCGGTGGCGCTCTTGACCGGTAGCGAGCAATCGCCAAATTGTTGGCCGGTGGTGCACGACCGAGCTTGGGAAGAACAGGGCAGCTAGCTGACCTCCTGAGCCACATGCTGGTGAGGGGAATTGAACTATGAAGCTTTGGGCTGGACGAATTGGGAAGCGAAGGGCGCGGCGCCCATGCCTTGGTCATGTCCCGGAGAAGCACACGGGCGAGCCGAGTGGGTTAAAACAAAGCGACTCCAGTTGGTGGCGGTACACGAGCACGTGATCCCAGTTGACGCGACCAGGAAGATTTAGCTCGACGCGTTACAAATGAAGGGGCTAGATCTAGACAGAGCTCTCGACGCTGGCAGCGGGGCGAGGTGAGGCAGTAGGGCGTCCCATCACCGTAATGACTGGGGTCATTGACCTAGATGTAACGGCAGTGACACGCCCTGGAGACTCGACGTGGTAGGTAAACGAAGGGTGGGGCGAGCGCCATGTCGAGCGGCCATAGTAGCTGCAGCCTTGGCTCGGCCCAGCGGCCAGCCCTGCGAGCGTAGCGCGCACGTAGCAGTGGGACCGGCCATGGTCGACCAAGACAGGCCACTGCGCGGCCGAGGCGCTACGCGGCCTAGACCGTGCACGTGGGCCGGCCAGCGGTCGTAGCCTAGCCACGGTGCGAACCCGACGCCTGCAACGCCGCGTGCACAGTGACTGGGCCCACAAGGCCAAGTAGCTGAAATAGGGCGTGCACGGATTTTAAAGCTAAACAAAAATAACTAAATATCCCGTCTAAGGTTCAACCACTCATACCAGTCTTAAGCTGACACTACCAGGTTTCTAATGAAATAGTCATGATGAGCAAGGAGCAGCTATGGAGAAAGATAAACGAATGCCAAAATGGGCTCGCCGCTGACATGCCGGTTCACGAACAGAGTGCCAACACATGGTTTCGTAGAGCGTTCTAACGAAATTTGAGCAATTTTTTAAGAGGATAACATGACACGTGACAGCACTATGACTTATACTAAGCCTAAGTACCCTCCTAGAAGCAATCAACAATGTAAAAACATAAAGCCATCGTTTAATTGTTTTTGCCCAAATTTAAATGCCAACATCGCATTGTCCATTGCTCTTTTTGACTTAGGAAAATTTAGTGGCTCAATTGAACTAACCATCATTAGCACTTTAACTACAACCTTTAAAAGGTCTAAACCTCATTTATTTCACCCAACAAGCATCTCATGCAATAGCTCATACTTTATACTAACCCATGGAAACAAAGTATTAAGGCACTAGTTAATTAGTCTGCACAAATTAATTCCCCAAAAATGACACTTTTAACTATAGATTATATTACCCTTTATTTATAGAAATTATTTTTCATGCCAGACATTGTAAGGTCCTAAATGGCTAGAGAGAAGGTGAATAGCCTATTTAAAAATCTACGAGCTTCACTAGATAAGTGAGTTAGTAAAACAAATGGCGTAGCAATTCTAGCACTAGCTCACTAAGCTATGCAAGCCACCTAGACAAGTCTAGTTTAAGGCTAAACACTAACCACACCAACAACTAACTCTACTCCTAAACAAGAACAAAAGTACACAAGCTAGAGACAAAGAATAACAAGCTACACAACTAGCAAGGTAGATAAGTAAGCAAAGGAGTAAGCTAGGATTGTTGTACCGACGTTGATGAATAGAGATATGTCCAATAAACCAATCAATCAACGTAATCACATACACAAGATGAAATCCTCGGCAAAGAGATGACACAAGAATTTTTACCGAGGTTCACTTGCTTCCCGGCAAGCTAGTCCTCGTTGTGGTGATGCACCCACTTGATGAATCGCGAGCTAATTGATTATCAAGAGTCAAACCCTCAGTGGGTGCCGCACATCCACTCACAAGATAAGGATCCTCCAAGCCATGAGCTCCACTAGAGTAGCCAATTCGCAAACTCCCACGGGGAAGGCTCAAGAACCCCTCACAATCACTTGGTGAGGCTCGAAACAATCTCCAATCATGAGCTCAACACCACCACTACTCCAAGCCATCTAGGATGTCGGGAAACACCTAAGTGTAACAAGCAATCCGCAGCCAACTCAATGGATCAAGTGCCACTAGATGCAACTCTCAAAGCAATGCACTTAAATCTCACTCAATCTCACTAGGATGCACAATCAAGCAAGGAGATGAGTGGAAGGGGATGTGCTCAGCTCAAAAGTATGTTAGAGAGTCCAAATGTCTGAGAGAGTTTCCCAAACCGGCCAAACACATAGTTATAAGCCACTCCAAAGAATAGAGCCGTTAGGAACAAAGAAACTGCTCTACGCGCGTTGACTGAACACGCAGGTCAGATCGACCGGACATGGCCACAACGTCCGGTCGCACCAGCGCGACTTTGCCGATGCTCACCACGTGTTCCATTTTAAATTTCATTCGTTCAATCTCCAACGGTCACAAAATGTTACCTTCTTAGTCAAAGCATGACCGGACGCGACGCTAGAATTGACCGGACGCGTTACACCCGGCGTCCGGTTTGAGTCCAGTAAGGGTCCAGAGAGCGATTTCGTTGACCAAACGCGTTCGATCGTGACTGACCAAACGCGTCATCGCATTTGATCAATCCTTTCCTCCGCGCTGCTCTCCTGGGTGCATGACCAGACACGTCGGTCCCGCGAGTGATCGGACGCTCCGGTTACAAACCCTCATACTTCGCCCCGCGCGCCTGCCGGTTGAACCGACCGGACGCGCCAGCCGCGTCTGATTCGGTGTCTGATCACGTGTCCGATCACCCCAGTGACTTCCTTTCACCTCCATTTCTTTGCCTCCAGCGCAGTGAAAAATAGGCGTTTCACTTCCACAAAAGTGTTGAATCCTGTCGAGCTTGCGAATATGGTAACACCACCAAGTGTTCATCATCTTGTGCTCGTGTGTTAGCATTTCACTAGATCCTAAATGCATATGCTTAAGAATATGGATCTAGTAGCACTTGATTCATGAGATGATCGTGATTGCCCCTCTTGATAGTCAGCTATCAATCCTAAATCCGATCAATCACTTCTCTACTCATCTTAAGACCGGCAAAAGAGAATCCTATGATTATACCTTTGTCTTGATCATCTCATTCATTATCCATCACCTATGTGCATGTTCACCATCATCTTTATCTTAATGCACTTGCGATCTTATGGTCATCACCATCAAGCTCCTTGCTCCTTCATCACATTTGTTGCTACGCCTAACTCAATTCACTTGACACAATGGCATTAGTAACTTGGTGTCATTAATTACCAAAACCAAACTTGGGCTTTTAGACATCTAACTACTTCTATTCTTCTAGTTAAGATTTTTCATTAACACATATGGATTTAAGTAAACTAGCTTACTATAATTATTTGACTTTTCCCATCAAAAGTGAGTCACATAAGATTCGGGTATCATTTCGTGTGTGATTAAAATTTTAAAACCCGAGAACTTGTTTTGTTAATTTCTTTTAGGCTTTAATCGTGTGCTAAGTAAGCTAGTAACACCAGGGGTGTTACAATTGCTAGTGAGCCTAGGAATTTGTGCTTTTGCTTCACTAGTTGTGTAGGAGCTCCCTCGGTTAACAAAGTACTAGTGCATAGGTTTATGTGACCTTGCTCTTGTGGTAGAACCTCCTAAATTATATGGCCCACCTGTACTTGTCATTGTCTTAAAGACCTCTGACAATCATATATGTGTACCATAGAACTTAAGAAGTCTGTCGGGTGTCCTCGGAAAACCTGAATCATCCACAATTTATAACTCACACAGGATCAACAAAGGAGTAACTACAACATTACAACATTTGCTACAAAAATTACATCATAGTGCAGAAGAATTTAAAATAGTATTTTACATATCAACAACAAGTTATTTTTACAACTTAACTTTAATTTCAAGAGTCGAGTAGAACTACAGAAGACAACTTAGGTAGAGCACCTAAGTCACGAGAGGACAACTAGATCACATCGAGCCCACTGACATGACCAAATTAGTAGCACTAGTCAGCACCTGCAATAGGGGTTAACAAACCCTGAGTACTCAATTGTACTCCGCAAGACTTACCCGACGAAAAGAAATGACTACAAGGATATGCTGGCTTAAGGGAAATAGTGGAGCTAGAAAAAAAGAGTTTTGTAGAAAAGCATTACTATAAGTGGATCCTTACTTTCAATATTTTAGTCCAAGCTTTAACATTAATTTTACTAAAACTCGTTGTAGTTCAATGTTGCACCTGTTCTATCTCAATCATTTGCATTAAGCATCACATCTCATTTCTATCTCTTCCTTTCCTTTCTATGGTCACCATGTTTCATTGTTAACTATGATGTAGGTCAGGTGATCGAGTCTCCATGACCGAGGAGCAACGACGATTTGAACCGATTATACCTAGCTAGGGATCCCTAACCACACGACATATGTAGGACTCTAACTGACATATATCAACCTTCACTCGGATCCTCCAAAACGTGACCGGGTCTAGCGCCACCCGGGATTACAGTACACCTCCAATCCAGCCCTTGGCTACGAGGGTATACACTACTCTCACCATCTCTCCACTCCCAGTGCACGGTCGCCCGTTCACATGATAGAATTACCGAGGTCTTAGGCTTACCGGAGCATGGGCCAGTTGCAAAGTCTTGAAACACAGGCGGACCTACAATGGTACGATCCTTAACCGACATAGGTGGAGCACTACATCGACTCATTTCATGATGCAAGCCACCTGCCCCGTCTCCACTTAATATTACCATATTCATATTCATATGCTCTCATGACCCATCATTAGATCAGGAGAAGCAAAGGTAAACCTATTTCTCGTGAACAATGAAATCACCATTCGACTTCTACCGAAGTCTAAGCATTACTAATCATAAAAGATCGACCTACATATACTAGTGGGATATCATCTGGATATAAATGGAGATCAAGGTAATTATGCAGCAACGGTATCAACCAACTCCTACTAACATAATGCACATTACACTAGACTTAAGGTGTAATAAAGCATTTATAAAATAGAAGAGTGGTTGTATGTCCGGGACTTGCCTGCGTTGCAGTGGTGGTTAGTTCTCGTAGAAGTCAAGTTTGACACCAACACCACGGGTGGATCACCTTCTCCGAAGCTTGATCGACACAATCCAAAACACTCTCGTATAAACTACACGTATATGAATGATGCATGCTTTAGCATGATGGATGCATGACATGATGCATGAAGATGAACAAGGCATAGTATACAAGAGACATTTAGAAAGGATAAACATTAGTTATTTACTTGAGTACAACTTTCCTTCGCGGTACAGTTGCAATCCAACATAATTATTAAACAACATTATTTTCATTAAGATGTTGTTAAGAAAACTACTTAACTTAACTTTTACCCAAGAGGTTGCATCTATGGATCAAACAAGACTTATCATAAAACCATTAAGTATTAACATAAGCAAGTCTTTAACTACTAATAACATATGCTAATTACATTAATCACCCATCAACAATTCTTTAATTAACAAGTTAATCATGAACTCAAACAATTAATTAAAGTGCCAAGGGTCATCACATGTGAATGACCTAAGGTCATCACTTAATCCCAAAATCATACAAACCCTATATTTGTCATTTATTAATTAATAAACAAAGCATAAAACTAAGTATTTAATTTGTATTCATCAAAACAGTACCATAATTTTTGTGGAGCTAATTCCATCCAAGACAAGGATACTCACAAAATTTCATGATTTTTGGATACTTATTCTAGCCTATAAAAGTCATGGAACTTGCATTTCTTAAATAAAAGAGGTAGTTTTATCTCATGTCAAAACTATCCAAATGCTAGGTTTCATAATTTTTCTAAGTAGACATCATCATCAAGAAGCTACACAAAAAGTTTTACGATTTTAGGAGCTCTAGTTATCTTACTAAGAAATAAACAAAACTCAGCACTATTTAACACTTCTGTAAAGCATTAAATTCCGAAAAAGAAAAAGAGCTGACTAGGCCGAAAATGGCCTGGCTCGGCCCACGGCGTGAGTAGACCAACCCAGGCGTGGAGGTGCATGCGCGTCCTAGCAGCGCGGCAGGCTGGCACTGCAGTGAAGGCGGCTAGGTAAATTGCAAAAAGGCCCCTACGTTATTCATAAATCAACCCATAGTACAAATTTACTATTCATCTAAGTCTTCTCCTTAGCCGTAAACACCTTGAAGAAGTTTCTATTTTGTCGCGACGTCCTTCTTCCTCTTCTTCTTCACAACCGGAGCAGAGGAGTTGCTCGGGCTGGGCCAGTTCTGGCCGGCCGAAGGCCTGTCAACGGCAATAAAAGGGCAGAGTGGCAGCCCTAGGCCCGCGCGCAACCACGGGTGGCAGCGGCTTCACTGGAGGTGGCCCAAGGCGGTCCAGTCGCGGACGCTGGCGGCAGGCGGCAGTGGCGCTGCGGGGTGTGGCGGAGCTGAAGGAGTGCGGGAGGGGCGACACGGGTAGGGAGAAGCGGTGGCGCGGTCAGCCTGACCCAGTGCGGCCGGTGGTGGCCTGGCCACATGCATGGCAGCCATGGCGGGCAGCTGCATAGCGGCTACGGCACAGCCGGTGGCTCCCGTCTCGGCTGGGGTGTGCCAAGCGGAGAGAAGGGAGAGGCGGAGCTCGTGGTGCTAGTCGTAGGGGGCAAAGAAGCTTGGAGTGACGGAAATGGTAGCGGCAGTAGCTGCGCGGCACGGTGGCCATGGTGAACGTGGCCGCAGTGAGCTGCGAGAGAGAGAGCGGGGCCACGAGGGGGAGCGCATGGAGGGGCGAGCTCTGGTTCTACTTAGGCGCGAGGCGGGGACCGATAGCACGGCAAGGGCAAACGGACGCGCGTCGCGCGCTGCTCACGCGGACGGCGCCATGGCCGACTTGGCCTTAGCGACCACGAGCAGGTCAAGGCCTGTGGCCAGGTGCTCCTCTTTGAAACATTGTGCAGCATTTTTCAGGCAAAATTAGGTCGTGACACTGTATAAAAGATCTTCATCCCACCTCATTCTCCCTTTTTTATTAAAGGACTATGGTGATTAATCAAACAGTTTAGGAAACAAACAGTGCCAAATATTGCAATGTCAGTGAAATCACAGAACTTAACAATTTAAAGTTTTCTTTGCAAAACTGAGTTTGATTCAAACTTTTGAGCAATTAATTAATGCATCACCGGTGATCAAACATCCCAACCAATACACCATGTCATAGATCAAACATTTCTCCAATCAATGAAATAAAAGTTGTACCACTTTTATGTATGAAAATTCATTTAATAATTTGTCAAAGATTGAACTTAACAACTGTTATTCAAAGACTTAGAAACATTTTGAAGGCTTAAAACAGCATCACATTCAAACTTTGAGCTACTATTAGGACATGTTAGAGACGGATATAGCCCTAGGTCCTTAAACAAAGTTTGTAGTACACAGCTAAAACTTCAACTTTTATTTATGGCAAAACTTCAAAACTAGAACAAAAATCAAAGTTCTCTATTGATCAAAGAAGTAACATGTAAAGGTTTAAACTAGAGTTTTAGGCATTTTTAAGCATTTTCTTCACACTTTTCCAAAAGAAACCCTAAACAACTTTTGTTCAAGAGTTGAAATAGAGTTGTTTGAACATGATTGCAAGGTTTAGTTAACATCACATATTTCCATTCTATTAACAAAAGTGTTTTTAAGCAAAGTTGAAACTATCATTTCATGTAACTTTTTGATCCAAAACAACATGCAACTTTTCATATGCCCAAGATATGTTCATGATTAGGTGATGCACATAAAAAGACATGATTTAAACTACCCATGCATACTTTGAAAATGTTAACATGTCAACAAGTTTAGGCTAAGGCCCCCGTTAAAAGAGTTAACTTCTCATGTTGTCACCACTTGACAAAACTTGCTTAAATGTAACCTCACTGCTTAGCCTATACTAACTCCAAATATGCACATGTGAAAGCTATAACTGAAACATTACTTAAACAACATAATAAGATATGTGAAACATCTCTAGGAAACATATGCAACATATAAAACACTATGCTAGTAACATATGTAACATTCTATTAAAACATCTAAAACATTTCAATACTTTACTTGAAACATAAGCAATATTAAAAACATTACCATGCTATGCATGAAACATGTGCAACATTGACATGTAACAATGCAACGTGTAGTGCTTGTTTGACATGATGTTTGATGCTTATGCTCTGATGATGCTCATGATCAAGTTTTTTTAATTATTCTTAACATCAGGGATGTTACAGCTCTAGATTTGATTAGGTGAGCTTTTTTCTATGCTTAGCACCTTAGTTGCTTAATTATGATATTTGCAAGGTGCTAGAGAACTTAGATAGAGGGGTGTAGCCTTAGCTAGACCGATAGTTTTAATTCCGCATTTGTTTTGGTTAGCCGATGTGATTAAGTTTTAGAAAGGACTATTCACCCCCCTCTAGTCCGCCATCTCGACCCTTCAGCCCTCCAAGGACCTACTGCGAGGGGTCAACGTGGTGAGTAGGACGCTGCCACAACGCCTTCACTGGTCGGAGGTACCGATTACCTTCGGCCGCCAAGACTACCCGCGCCACGTCCCCAGCCCGGGGCTCGCTCATCGTCAGCCCCATCATTGGACGGGCATGCCTCACGAAGGTGCTGATGGATGGTGAGAGCAGCCTTAACATCCTCTACGCTGACACCCTCGATCGTATGGGGATCTCGAGGAAGGACCTCTGCCTAGGCGAGGCTCCCTTCTTTGGGGTCACCCCCGAGGCCCAAGCCACCCTTCTCAGAAGCATCTGGCTCCTTGTTACATTTAGGGATCCTACCAACTTTTGAAAGGAGATTCTTGACTTCGAGGTGGTCAATTTCGCTAGTCCCTACCATGCTCTGCTGGGACGGCCATGCTACGCGAAGTTCATGGTCGTCCCATACTATGGCTGCCTGAAGCTCAAGATACCCAGGCCATGGGTGTAATCGTGGTTGCCTCCTCCATGGCCAAGGCATACCGTTGCGAGTAGGAGGGCATGACCCTCACCATGGCCAGCGTCGCCACCGCCAACTTCGCCTGAATCTGGCGCTAGCCAGGTAAGGAACCCCTGAACAGCTTGAAAGGGAGCCCGGTGACGGCCTTTCACCCGACCAATGACACCAAGATGGTCCAGATCTATCCTCAAGATCCTGAGAAGCGACTCTGTATTGGCGTCGGCATGTCCCCGGACATGGAAGCGGCCCTTACAAAGTTCCTACACGACAACACCGATGTCTTCGCATGGAATCCCTCTGACATGCCTGGCATCCCTCGTGAGATCACCGAGCACCGCCTCAAGTCAAAGTTGATGTCAAGCCAGTGCAGTAGCATCTCTGCCGCTTCGATGAAGAGAAGCGCAGGGCGATTGATGAGGAGCTCGCCAGGCTTCTAGATGCCGGCTTTATCAGGGAGGTCTAGCATCCTGACTGGTTGTCCAACCCCGTCCTGGTCAAGAAGAAGAACGAAAAATGGAGAATGTGAGCTGACTACACCAGCCTCAACAAGGCCTGCCTGAAAGACCCGTTCCCCCTTCCTCGGATTGACCAGGTCGTCGACTCCACCGCCGACTGTGAGGCTCTCTACTTTCTAGATGTGTACTCTAGGTATCACCAGATCGCAATGGATCCCACTGATCAGCTGGCCACATCCTTCATCACTCCCTTTTGTGCTTCTGCTACACTTCCATGTCGTTCGGCCTCCGAAACACTGGGGCCACCTTCCAGCGGTGCATGCAGAAGTGTTTCAGGGAGCAAATCGACCGCAACCTGGAGGTCTACGTCGACGACATCGTCGTTAAGTCTCTAGTGGCTACACGATTGATCGACAACTTGGAGGAAACCTTCTCCAACCTTTGCGCCAATCACATCAAGCTCAACCTAGAGAAGTGTGTGTTCAGAGTCCCCGCCAGGAAACTCTTGGGCTTCATCATCTCCGAGCGCGGCATCGAGGCCAGCCCCGAGAAGATCTTTGCGATCATGGACATGGAACTAGTCAAGAACCTGAAGGGAGCCTAGAGGCTCATTGGCTGCCTGGCAGCACTCAGTCGCTTCATATCATACCTTAGGGAATGATGTATGCTGCTATACAAGCTCCTAAAGAAATCTGAGCGTTTTGAGTGGATGCAGGAAGCTCAAGAAACGCTCACAAGGCTGAAGGACTTCTTGACCACGCTGCTGGTCCTGACCTCTCCCTCCGTGGGGGAGACTCTGCTCCTCTACACCGTCGTGACCCCACACACCTCAGCGCGGCCCTGGTGGTGGAACGCGAGGAGTAGGGCCACCTCCTCAAAGTCCAACGGCCGATGTACTTCATTAGCGAGGTCCTCTTCGACTCAAAGGCCCGTTACCCGAGAGTCTAGAAGCTCCTCTGCATCGGCCTCATCGCCAAGCGCAAGCTCCGACACTACTTCGACACCCACCCTATGGTGGTCGTGTCCTCCAGTGGCTTAGGGGACGTCATCAACAACTAGGAGTCCACCGACCGCATCGCCAAGTGGGGGCTCAAGCTCATGGGCCTCGACATCACCTACGCCCCCCGCACCGCAATTAAGTCCCAAGTCATCGCTGACTTCATGGCAGAATGGACTAAGGAGCAGGCCTCCACCGCCCCCATCAAGGTGGAGTATTGGACCATGTACTTTGACGGCTCCCTCACCCTTAGAGGGGGCAGGTGCGGGGGTCCTCCTCATATCCCCCAGCGGTGACAAACTAAGGTACGCCCTTCTGCTTCATTTTTGGGCCACTAACAACGTTGCAGAGTATGACGCGCTCCTCCATGGCATTCGGGCGGCCGTCGAGCGCGGCGCTCGGTGCCTCTTCGTACAAGGAGACTCTGTCGGTGCCTCTTCAGTGTCAGAGCTGCGGGGTCGAGCCATCAAAGACCTCGCTCCGATGCTAACGAGTCTTGTCAGCTGCGGGAACATCCGAGAAACAATAGTGGCCATGACGCTGCACAACCGGTCCTGGATAGCCCAGCTCAAAGTAGGGTTCACGGTCCTAGCGATCCATGAATACCTTTGCACCTAGGATGAGCTACGGGAAGTCTAGTTGACCAACGAGGAAGACCGGATGATATGGAGATGGACAACGGACGTGATATACTCCTCGCGCATTGCCTACAGGGCCCTCCACTCGGCATCGCACCCAATACCAGGCTGTGACAGGTTGTGGGGAACTTGGGCGCCATTGCGAGTCATGATCTTCCTCTGGCTTGCACTACGAAGACGCCGCTGGACTGCCGATAGGAGGCGACGGCATGGCCTCGATGCCCTAGATCACTGCCACCTGTGCTATCAAGAGCCAGAAACCATCGACCACATCGTCGCATCATGCTCCTTCTCCAGGCAGGTTTGGTGGAATATCTTGGCCGTGCTTGAGCTAATGCAGCCCAAATCGGTAGACCATCTATCCTGGATTGGTGGGATGCTTGGTGGCGCGCTAGAACGGCGACAAAAGGAAGGGAGCGGACTCTCTGTTCGCGCTCGTGACATGGGAATTGTGGAAAGAGCGAAATGCGAGACGCTTCCGTGACACCACCTCCAATGTCCCCCAAGTGCTATCAACCATCAAACATGTTGCCGACCAATGGATTGATGCAGGGGCGTGCCACCTAGGTTGTCTGGTACGCGAGTAGCTGGCTTTGAATCTGAGGTTGTGCTTAAATATAAAATTATTTGTCCTCCTTAGCGCGTTTTATGGCGCGTTGTGTAAAACAATCTTCTACTTAAATACAAAGATGTGCAAATCTTTTGCGTATTTGAGAAAAAAAGGTTTGAGCCAAAGTAAACTAAGGGCGGTGAATAAACAAACACTTTCAGTTCTGTGTCGAAAAATAATAGCAGCACAAAGAAATAAGGCATCAACAGTGAACAGAGAGGTGATCGACGTTTTCCTCATGGGTCCACATACAAAAGAATAGTACCTTTGAGTGTGTGCGATTTATTAAGGACGAGTGTGATAGCTCGATTATGCTAGCGGTACTGTCACTGTACAATTAAACAAAATTGCCAGCTCATCTCTTGAGCAGAAAGCAACACGCATATTTGTCTCATTTTTTTTATTTATGCGTATCCAATAAATGCAAGAAGGCAATACATATTTTGGAATATAAAAAGAAGCCATCAGATCGAAGGGCACAAAGTCGCAAACCGTATACACTTCTATACAGTATCTCTGTTTTTGTTTTTGTTTGCACTGTCCTTAATCACGCCTTGTTTAGTTCCGAGAATTTTTTTGGGGTTTTTGTTACTGTAGCACTTTCGTTTGTATTTCGCAAATAGTGTCCAAACATGAATTAATTAGGTTCGAAAGTTTCGTCTCGCGATTTCCCATCCAACTGTGCAATTAGTTTTTTCGTCTACATTTAATACTTCATACATATGTCTAAAGATTCAATGTGACGGACACAACCCAAAAATTTTAGAACTAAACCTGGCCTTAATATACAGTCACAGTTGTCCCGAGGACCATAAAATGCCTTGCAACGAAGAATCATATTTTCATTCGGGGTACAATTACAAAGGTTCAGAAGGATTGGGCGTGGATGATTCGGCCCACGGAACAAGGAGATAAAAAGTAGTGCAACACATCTCGCAGCCCCGGCACCACTTCCGTTGGGCCCCACGTGCCAGTTCCTATAGCTTGAAGCCTTCAACAACCCCCCGAGGTGGTCCCGGGTCCGTGGCCACACGGACACGGTCACGAGGTGGGCCCGCGGCTGTCTTGACGACACAAACAAAGCAAGTCAAAAGAAAACACACACTCTCTCCTTCCTCCATTTCTTGTGCCAAAACACACACACTTATATTTCATTCAAAATATTTTGATTAGATTAGACTATACTCTCTCCGTATCGGATTTAGAAATCGTTTAGGACAGCGACACAGTCTCCAAAACACAACTTTAACCTCTTGTTTTTATAAAAAATATTTATGGAAAAGTGATATATGTATATTTTTATGAAAGTGTTTTTCAAGACAAATCTATTCATATAATTTTTACATTTGCAAACTCAACAACTTAAAAGTTATTGATGATTTATATTCCCAATGTTTGACCTAAACCTTGTCCAAAACGACTTCTAAATCCGATACGGAAGGAGTATATACACATAATAAATAACTAAAACAATCTAAAATCAAATAGACATGGCCCTAAAGGCAAAATTTCCGGGGTTAGAGTCATTTGTCTTTTTCTTAGCACCACAAATTCATAAGACCTATTTGGATGGGCTAAAAGAGATGAGCTACGTAAGGTATTAGTTAAATTCAACCTTGGCCCATCTAAATAGGTATAGCGTTATTATTTTTTGTGAGGAAGATTAGTGACATTATGTAATCATGATCAACCATTTAAAAGGTCTCATACACAAATTATGAACATTATTTAACATAGGACATGTAAAAGAGTAAAAAAATCAAATTGACCAATGAAATCCAAACTAATCATATCTTTGGCATGATTTAGGTGTTCAGAATGTTATTGGATACGATCCCACCAATAGCATCATTTTTCTATCCTTGACATATTATGATTTTACAAAAGTGTGTATACCGATTCATGTGATACCAGCTCTATAAGGCCACAAAATCCCAGTACATATTGAGATCCTGGCAAACATGAGTAGGGTAAGACATCACATTTAGAAATGGTCATTCCATATACATCTTGATAAAATTTAAATTTAAGGACATATGTTAACATCATATTCTTATGATGCTATTTTTCTCTATAAAATGGCATGTGGTGCCAATTTGGTTGCAAAATAGTTAGATTTTAGGAGCATAACTCGTACAATATGATAAGATGACAACACATATATGCAATATTATAATAAGATGATAATTTAAAATAAAGAAATAGATATTAACGATATGCCAATAATGAACTGCTATTAGGACCGAATAGCAGCCGTTATGCAGGTATTCCAATCATTATAGTAGCTTGAAAAACTTTAGCTGCTAAAATGTAGTGTGCTAACCTTTTTAATGCTAATGCGATATTGTGTATACTCTATTATAGCCGGTGCTAGTGGTAAATCTAGAAAAACAAGTCAAGAGGAATTTCTTTCATTTTTTGACAACAGGAATTTCTTTCATTCTCTTCCATCACTAGTTTCTCTTTAAAATTTTTATAGGAACAAATTTGTAGGAGAGACTTCTTTTATTATCTTCCATCTCTAAACTTTGCTTTAAAGCTTTTATAGGAGCGAATTTGTAAAATGGGCTTCGTGCTCCGAGCAGTAGTGTGGGCTCGAGCTCATCCCTACCTAGTGCTAGATCTGCCCCTGTGTCTAACATTAGAGTGGTAACTACAAACAACAAATGCCATATAGTACTCTTTGTTCTAAATGGTAGGTCTTTTATTTTTTTTCATAGGTAAATCTTTGCTAACTTTGATAAAATAAATTGAAGAATATATTAACATCCATAACACCAAATAAATACACTATTAAGATATATATTTTAAGACTAATTCAATAAAAAAAAGTGAAGTTGTTGTTATAGATCTTGATGTATTTTTTGGTCTACAAACTTATGCAATAAAATTAGAAAAAATCAACCTAAGACAAACTAAAAACACCCGATCGAATAAAAATTGGAAGGGAGGAGTAGCCGCATTTGCGTACCACACCGTGATTACAAGGTTGGAGTAGGAAAGAAAGAGGTGCCACAGAAAATCAATGTGGGCGTAGGGCGAAGGCAACAGGTGAAGTGTCAACGTGTGGCTGCAATCCGCCTCCGCACTCACTCCACGCACACGCCGCTATACGCGACGCCGCCGAGCGCATCGCCGCCGGTCCCTCCCTCCCTCCCCCCGCCTGTCCTCAGCCCGCCGCTTCTCAGTCCTCTCTCGGTCTAGCGGGGTAGAGATCCATCCGGGCGCGGTAGTCTCGCCTTCGTTTTGGTAAGCAATCATATCCGAGCTTGCTTGGATGCTTGGATTCCCTAGTCCAAAGGGCTTTGTTGGCAATCGAACCCTAAAATACTTCTTCTGCTTCGTTCAGTTGGTTGGAGATTTGTGTGCTGCCGGAGTCCTGCTAATCCAACACATCAATCCGTGGTCTGTCTAGATTCTTGTTCTTCTTGAAAACGGGCAAGATCGACATGAGTTGACAGTGTACGAATTCTTGCTTTCTTGTTACCTAATCAAGGTGTTGGTGCAGCTTGTTTTCCAAAATTTTATGGCTCACGTGAAGCCCGTCCCTGCTTCCTGAGGGGCGTGTTACTGTTGGGTCGCACCTGAGCTTGCTTTTTTATAGTAATATAATAAAGATGCTGGTTTTGAATGTTCTGTCTTCTTCCAAATTTCCAATTCGCCATGTTTTTTTTTGCTTATGGATGGTTAATGGTGCAGTAGCTGGTGTCAAATACTTTTAGAATAGGTACTGGCAAGCATATACTGGAGCACGGTGATGATTGTAGAATCCTTCTGCTTGGTCAACAAAGAACAATGAGGAATTTAGCGGCACATGTTTTCTTCTATCATGGAGTTGTTTTGGGATCAGAATATTACATTTTAAATACTTTATGTTGGAATACAACAGCCTTTTGATTGTGTTCTCTAGATATCTGATGTACCAATGCTACAATAAAAGTCATTTGCTCATAATTGGATCCCCCAAGCAATAGGAGTTCTTAATCATCTACTTTTGTTCAAGTGTGAAATATGAATGACACTATGCTTGCTCTAGTTTGAAATCCAATCCAGGAGTGATTAGGGTCTTAGGGTCTTAGGGATGTTCAGCTCAGTACCATAGTTCCGCTTTGTGCATGTTTGGTGTCTTTTGTCCATTTCTTCTGCATAAATCTGAATCTTTAGGTTACCTTTTTCCCACTTTCAGCACAAAGCCAATTTCTATTTGACATGGGACCTTTTTCATCCATACCGTCCCCAATTTCTTCTTAGTGATTTGGATTTATGACATTATCTTGCTGTAATTTCCTTTTGACCTGATTGTTTAGTCGTGTTGAAGGATGTGGTATCTGTGGTAGCACGGCCGGGTCAGTGATTTTGAGTTTTCTTTGTCGTTATTTTTCTAAGTTAGTTCCGCTTAAATATATCATGATCAAGACCAGTTGCTTCATTCTTAGGAGTTAGGAGCGGTCTGTGCTTCTGTTAAGTTTCTATTTGCAGAAATCTAACTTTTACTACCATGCCCAATTATGTCTAATAGGCACGACGAACAATCACTCTAGAAGACTCGTACTCCTTCGTGTGTCATACTCTTTGTAGCAATCTTACCATTCTTGAGAAGAGGTACATCTGTCCATCAGCAATGTCCATAGAAGAGAAGAAGATAAGTATGATAAGCAAGAGCACTGCGCTAAATCCAAATGCAGAGGAATTTGTTCCTTCATCCCTTAGATCTGTCAATGATTCCTCCAAGAGATCAGATGCAACTATGGTTGTCTCAGGGCCATCTAAAGAATCCAGCATAGACAAGCCAGATTCCATTTTACGAAGTAACTCTGATGAAGAAGCACATCAGTACTGGCAGCAACAGCTCCCTGACGACATTACCCCTGATTTCAAAGTCCTGGGACAAGATGAAAGTACTGGACCTGACAGTCTATCACTCGCAGGCCTGTCCATAAATGATGGCATTGGCACATCAATATTTTCTCCAAACCAGACACTGAGCATGCAGCACCGTGCTTCGCCTTTTATCAGGGACAAACTGAATACACGCCCAAAGATTAACTTGTCTGGCCCAACTTATATGGATGAACGGTCCCAAGCCACAATTTTGAGTCCAACTGCAGGTTCCATGAGTCCAAATGCTGCTCCATGGGTGAAGACTATGAGGAATGGGGGACATTATAACACAAGCAGAAGGGATGCCAGTCACTACAATGGAGATTCTAGCATTGGTATGGTGATGGTTTGTATTTTTTTTCTTTCATGAGGGTGTGGTCCTTTAGGCCTAAGATTTTTCCTTAAAATTTCAGGAGCTTCATTGCACAACCTTACTGATGTGTATCATGGAAGCAGGCGCAGCTTAAGCTCGACTATGGATATCATGAGTCAGCTGGAGGTCTGTCCTCAGTGTCCTAATTTATAAACTATGCGATTCGTCTAAAGTTGTTTTGTCCCATGTGGCCATGTTTCTTGGTATCCACTATGCCGTTTGTATCAAATTCTCTTTTCAAAAGTTGCACACCTACTGTCCTGAAACTGTCATGCCGCTGACAACTTATAACTTAACTTTCTATGCAAAAGATCAGCTTAAAGAGAAGCTACTATGCACCTAATGTATCAGTCTCACTATCCAGTTCTATATTGGATGATTGGTTCTAAAATTCAAAGCATTGCTTAAATTATGACTTTTTTATTTTAAATTTCCAAGAACACTGTAAACTGGCTTATTTTAGTGCAGATTGATTGTACATACATTCATACTGTCGGATCTATGTTTGGGCATAGTGTACTAGTAGCTTATTAAATGTGGGAAATTGCTTATCCTCTAGAAGGCGCTGAACTCCCCCCCCCCCCCCCCCCCCCCCCCCCCCCCCCCCTCTCTCTCACTCCAGGTCAATCTATACACTGTGACTCCATATACTCTGATTTTATTCTACTTTTGAGCAATAATGAAACAAATCTTCCTTCTGCTAACAAAACTGCATGCGCCGTGCTTGCACAAGATTTTATTTTACTTTTGAGCATGCTTCATGGAAATGGCTATTGTATTTGTTTACTGCATGAATTCTTCTACATATATTTGCTAAGTATTGTTGTATGCCTAATAACAGAGTAAAGTTGATGGACGACTCAGTCAGAACCTCAGGTCACTGTCATTTGGAAATTCAAGTCCTCCATCACCAGCATCATATGCCCAAAATGGTCTTGGAAACTATAGTAATGAATCTTTTGGTCTGCCAAACAGTCCATATAGATCTCATTCAGCTATACTCGCAGATGATATTGTTTCACCTTCAGCTGGACGTGAACACATATCCCTCGATGTTCCTAGAGGAAGGTACAAGATGACTAGTTTGCCTGTTCCTGGTCTTGGTTCAAGCAGAGGTTCTCAGCTGTTGGGTGGCTCATATAATGGAAATCATGACATGATCTCAACCAATACCCTACAAAACATGGCTGGAATTCAGACAGGACCAGCTTGGCTTGAAAGTGATGCTGCGGGTAGTGCTCTTGAATTACAATATACTTTTTATGATATGCTAGTAAATGTGCGTGGCATGCATATTTCCTTATGGTTTGAATTTGTTTGTGATGACAGCAAGCGCTTATTTGGAATCAAAGGATGAAGTTCATGATTTTGCAAGCCTGCGACATGCAGTTCTTGAACAGGTAGATAAACCACTGTGAGATACTGAACTATTCAAACATTTCAAGCAAAAATATTGTATGTGCTGTTTTTAGTATCACTGCTCTGTAACTGTAAGTGAATGCAATCATCCTATGTCAATAGGAGCAGGCATTTTAAATTTTGCAGATAATTGAGGCTGGTAGTTGATCCACATTCTGTTTAACAACAACAACAACAACATAGCCTTTTGTCCCAAGCAAGTTGGGATAGGCTAGAGATGAAGCCCAAAAGAGACGATAAACAGAGAGACACATAAAGGGACATAAATGGCACAAGACATAAATAGGTCACGGTTCAGGCACGTTGATTGCCAGTCTCCAAGCGCTCCTGTCCATAGCTAAATCCTTAGAGATATTCCACTCCTTAAGGTCTCTCTTAACGGACTCGTCCCAAGTTAGTTTAGGTCGACCTCTACCGCTCTTTATATTATCGGCCCGCTTTAGAACCCCACTACGCACCGGCGCCTCAGGAGGCCTCCGTTGAACATGTCCAAACCACCTCAACCGATGTTGAATCAATTTCTCCTCAATTGGTGCCACCCCAACCCTATCCCGAATATCGTCGTTCCGGACTCTATCTCTCCTTGTGTGCCCACAACACCAACGCAACATACGTATCTCTGCTACACTCAATTGCTGGACATGTCGCCTTTTTGTAGGCTAACACTCAGCACCGTATAACATTGCCGGGCGAATCGCCGTCCTATAGAACTTACCTTTCAACTTCTGAGGCACCCTTTTGTCACAGAGGACACCAGAAGCTTGACGCCATTTCAACCAGCCGGCTGAAATTCTATGTCTAACATCTTCATCAATGTCGCCATCCTTTTGTAGCATCGATCCTAAATACCGAAAAGTATCCTTCTTGGCCACCACTTGCCCATCGAGGCTAACGTCTCCCTCCTCATGCCTAGTCGCGCTGAAATCACACCTCATGTACTCGGTCTTGGTCCTACTAAGTCTGAACCCTTTCGACTCTAACGTGTGCCTCCATAGTTCTAACTTCCTATTAACCCCTGTCCTACTGTCAACTAGCACCACATCATCAGCAAAGAGCATACACCAAGGGATATCACCTTGTATGTCCCTTGTGACCTCATCCATCACCAAAGCAAATAAATAAGGGCTCAAAGCTGACCCCTGATGCAGTCCTATTTTAATTGGAAAGTCACTGGTGTCGCCATCACATGTTCGGACAAACGTCACCACATCCCTGTACATATCCTTGATGAGGGTAACGTACTTAGTTGGGACTTTGTGTTTTTCCAAGGCCCACCACATGACATTTCTCGGTACTTTGTCATATGCCTTCTCGAGGTCAATAAAGACCATGTGCAAGTCCTTCTTTTGCTCCCTATATCTCTCCATCAATTGTCGTAATAAGAAAATCGTCTCCATGGTCGACCTACCAGGCATGAACCCAAACTGATTTTGGGTCACACGTGTCACTCTTCTTAGGCGATGCTCGATAACCCTCTTCCAGAGCTTCATCGTATGGTTCATCAACTTAATTCCACGGTAGTTAGTACAACTTTGGACATCTTCCTTGTTCTTGAAGATAGGTACTAATATACTTCTCCTCAATTCTTCAGGCATCTTGTTAGACCGAAAAATAAGGTTAAAAAGTTTAGTTAACCATACCATCGCTCTGACGCCTAGGCATCTCCACACCTCAATGGGGATACCATCAGGGCCTATCGCTTTACCTCCCTTCATCCTCTTCAAAGCCTCCCCGATTTCTGTCTCCTGAATTCTCCTCACAAAGCGTCTGTTGGTATCGTCAAATGAGTCGTCCAACTCAAGGGTAGAACCCTTATTCTCCCCATTAAACAACTTGTCGAAGTTCTCTCTCCATCTGTTCTTGATCTCCTCATCCTTCAGCAGAAGTCGATCTGTCCCATCCTTGATGCATTTTATTTGGTTGATGTCCCTTGTCTTCCTCTAGCCATCCTATAAATGTCCTTCTCCCCTTTCTTCGTGCCTAGCCGCTGATAAAGGCCATCATACGCCTGATCTTTTGCTACACTCACAGCTCGCTTTGCAACCCTCTTCGCTATTTTATAGCCCTCGATGTTGGCTGCACTCTTGTCATGGTGGAGGCGCTTGAAACACTCCTTCTCCCTAATAGCCCTTTGCACCTCGTCATTCCACCACCATGTGTTTTTCGCTTCCCGTTTGTCTCTCCTACTCACGCCAAACACTTCTGAAGCCACCTTCCGGACACATGTTGCCATCTTTAGCCACATGTCGCCGGCATCTTCTCCTTCTTCCCAAGGCCCCTCGCCTAGCATCCTCTCCTTAAACGTTTGCGCTGCTTCCCCTCTAAGCTTCCACCACTTCGTTCTCGCCATCTTGACCCGTTTGTCCCGGTGGACATGTACCCGAAAGCGAAAGTCCGCCACCACAAGCTTGTGTTGAGGGACAACACACTCCCCAGGTAACACCTTACAATCAAAGCAAGCACGTCTATTTTTCCTCCTTGCAAGGATAAAGTCGATCTGGCTCGAGTGTTGTCCACTACGAAATGTCACTAGATGGGATTCCCTCTTCCTAAAGAGGGTGTTCGCTATCAACAAGTCATAGGCCAACGCGAAGTTCAAAACATCCCCCCCCTCTTGATTCCTGCAACCATACCCGAACCCCCCGTGCACCCGCTCGAAACCTACATTAGTCGCACCCACATGGCCGTTGAGGTCTCCTCCCATGAAGAGTTTCTCGCTGATAGGCACGGTACTAACCATGCTATCAAGATCTTCCCAAAACTGCCTCTTGGTGTCCTCGCTAAGACCTACCTGAGGGGCATAGGCACTAATCACATTCAAAGCCGAATCTCCAACTACCAGCCTGACCAGGATAATCCGGTCGCCTTGCCTCCTAACATCAACGACTCCATCCTTAAGGCTCCTATCGATCAATATGCCTACACCATTCCTACCCGATGTTGTCCCCGTGTACCAAAGTTTGAAGCCAGTATCCTCCATCTCCTTCGCCTTCTGGCCCTTCCATTTAGTCTCCTGAACACATAGAATATTTACACGCCTCCTAATTGCTGCATCGACTAGCTCTCTTAGCTTACCCGTTAGAGACCCTACGTTCTAGCTACCTAGACGAATCCTAGTTGGCTCGGCTAGCTTCCTTACCCTTCGCACCCGTCGAGGGAAGTGCGAAGACCCTTGCTCATTTTTCACTACACCCGGGCGTAGATGTAGCGCGCCACTAAGGTTGCGACGGCCCGACCCTTGCTCATTTTTCATCGTACCCAGGTCACGATACGACGCGCCACTAAGGGGATGACGACCCGGCCCTTGCCCATTTAACACCACACCCGGGTTTCGATGTAGCGCGTCGCTAAGAGGGTTACGCCCCAACGAATCTCTTGTGGGTTTCAAATCCATGAGAGTGGCTGTTTTTTTACTGTTGGTTCGCCAGACCTTAACACACCCTCCTCCTTTATCCGGGCTTGGGACCGGCTATGTTGAGACGACTCAAGAAAGTCTTCCAGTCAACATAGGCGGAGTTATCCACATTCTGTTTAACATTAACTTTTAATTGTTTTGATATCACAAATTCTCACTCTCAGTTCAATTATGATCAGCCCCTTTTCTGTTATGGGCCGTTTGGATCCTTTCATTTTGGGGGAATTGGAATCTACTTAATAGACAAGGCTATTTGGCTTGGAATTTGACATTCCACAACTTTCTACTTTCCAAAGTTCACATATAAGCCTATCTCAAATTCATAGGGTGGGAGATGGAAATTGATTCTATAGATGTTTCTACTTTGCAACTTATAACACGCTCTTCAACTCGCTCCCCTCCGGTACAAATGCAACGCATAAGTATCTCTCGTATGGCCCACAATAATATATAAATATATTCCATATACAACCATATTTGCTTAATTAATCTGTCTAAATTATGATTATTAAAATGAATTCAATTCCAAGCATCCAATAGAAAATGGTTCTACTGCTGAAAACAGTGATATTTGTTGCGACATAGTAACATTATGAATTACAGGAGAACTAGAGTTGACTAATGGTTCGTGGTAAATAGAACAGATCAACCGACAGTGTTGCTCATCTTTTATCATTACAATTGTGATCACCTTCGATTGTATGTTAGACAATATAAACATACTTGGCATTGTGATCTGTAGCTACAATTTTGGACTGATTTGGTATGGTTCACATGTATCTGATTTTTTTAGACAGCATCCCTTATTTGTCATCGGAAGATAACTTGTGCCTTATTTGTAGCTAAAAAGTTTTTGGTTATCGTTCATCCACTCTAGCTTTCATTCCTTATCCGCTACGTCCATCAATTTCTCAGTTAATTGCTGTTAAGTGGTACTGGAATAGACACTTTTGCCACTTCCCTGTGTACATCATGTAGTAAAATTTGTCCTGGTTTCCTTCCTTACCACTGATAATGTAAATATATGGCTATTTTGGACTTTGTATGATGCCATGCACAGAAGCTAAAATGTGGTCTCTCACATCATTTTTAATGAAGTGCATACATCAGTACAAGCAATGTTCGGTGCAAAAATAGATAGCTTCACAAGTATAGGTATCAAAGCATGTGTCCAGACCAAGCATACTTCTGAATAAGTAAATGGTATTTGTTCCGTGCAGTTAAGAAAATGACTTTTTCATGCTCAAACAACTCAGTCTGAATAATTGTTCATCTCCAACATGTTATATTCTCAACCAAGAATGCATTTTCGACCAATCTATTATTATAAAACAAGAAACTGACTGGAGCCCAAACTATTCTGAAAGAAGGAAATTTACTAGGTCTTTCAGATCCAAGGGGGAGAGAGAGAGAGAGAGAGAGAGAGAGAGAGAGAGAGAGAGAGAGGGAATCCGGGTCTCACCTGCACCGGCGGCATGGAGAGGGTCCTCGGTATGGACCAGATGCGGCATGCGGACGGCGCCAGCTTGGAGGGGAGCTGCCGGCATCGGCTGCGGACAGCATCGGCCTGGACTAGATCTGTGATCCAGGTCTCACCTGCACCGGCGGCATGGAGGGGGTCCTCGGTATGGAACAGATGCGGTATGCGGATGGCGCCGGCTTGGTGGGGAGCTGTCGGCATCGGCTGCGGACAGTGTCGGCCTGGACTAGATCTGCGACATCCTGAGGGGGAGCTCCGTCACTTGGGGAGGGGCGTGGGTGGTGAGAATTGGCTGGGGACAAGCGGTGCGACCAGCGCAGACAGGCTGGGGACGGGCGGCATGGTCAGTGCAGACTGGCTGGGGACAGGGCAACGGGCGGTGTGAGATTATGACAGCAGTGCAGGTTGCCGTCTTGTGGATGGGTAGCCCCATGGGGGCATTCTGGTCAAATCATACAAACACTCAAGTTTGTAAGGTCTCAAAGGGGACACATTTTGACGTAAACTGACAGAAAGCAACAGAAGTGGCATATAAGGAATAGAAGTTAAACTGGATGACGGATAAGGAACCAAAAATTATTCAGTGGCAAATAGAGCACCAAGTCATCTTCCGATGGCGGATAAGGAGTTTTCTCCTTTTTTTATGGTGATGGAAGAATAATTCTCAGATACCACCTAGCTTAGTATATTATTAATTCAGTGGTTTTGATTATATTTTTTCACAATCTATAGCATGCTTCTAAAAGTATGTCCTCAGTTATGAGCATTCTTTATCCAATCACTTAGAACTGTTTTCTATATGCCGAAAATTTTAGCAGGATAGACAGGCTTTTCTGATGGGCAACAACCCTTTAACAAAGGATCTAACATTGAAGGAGCTATACAGTATACAAACCAGGTTGGTTCAGGAGAAGGCTAGAGAAACAACATATCGACAAAGGTCAGATATAAATTTTCCTTGATGCCATATACTTCCTCAGTTCCAAATTATAAGTCGCTTTGACCTTTTTGGTACATCCATTTTGCTATGTATCTAGACATATATTATATCTAGATGCATAGCAAAATAGATGTACATCAAAGTCAAAACGACTTATAATTTGGAAAGGAGGGAGTATATGATAAATATATGGTATGGCTTCCAATTAGGTGCTATTTCTGCTTGGAAGTTGGAACACTAACTATGGCTTTATAATGTTTTTTTTCTTTGGGCATCCAAATACTGAATTGGGCTTAATTGGTGGCAAATGAGCATGTAACTCAGTCCCAGTAGCCAGTGATCGATAGTTTGATACAAAGATTTTGTAGTGTAAATGGTATCTATTTGGTTGCGAACCATTTTGTTGTGTTTATTTTTCAATTCCAATGATAATACACAATAGGACGATGATGGTTGTCATATATAGTTTTCATATTCAGCATAATTTGCAAGAATGTGTGGATGGTATTGCAGCTTTCATGTTAGGAGGTTGTTAGCACACTGGCCAAGTCAGATGCGTCTATTGAATTGTGACTTTCTTGTAGACCATAGTGATCAGCAGTTGTCATGTTCTATGAGGGTCCAACCGTGGTAACTGCTACTTCCCCTGATTACAAATATAAGTTTGTTAGGAACCTGGACACGGTCTCTAATACGACACTTTGACTTACAATATGTTAATAAAAATACATTATCTTAAATGAAAAAAGATATTTGTTATAAAAGTTCATTAAATATGGATGTCGTAATGCTAATACATATACAAAGACTTTTTTTGACTCAGGACAACCTATGTTGACTTAAAATTTGTGATGGGAGGAAGGCCGAAGGCCCTGCAATATGATTTCATTTATCCACATGAGATGTTAGTACTGCACGAAAGCTAATACATTGTTTGTTCCCAACAGATTCCAAATGCCAGAGTTGCAAGGCCTCATCCAGGAGCAAAATCCCCCAATCGATCTCTGTGGTCTTCACGTTAGCGAGGCGATACACGTCCTGAACTACGAGCTCAACAACCGAAGAAAGATCGTGAGATCCACTGGTCGCCGACTCCAGGCTATGATAATATCAAGCGCCCGCACCCCAGCAAGGCTGACTGCCACCGTCGAGCAGTACCTCATGGAACATGGTCTTCAGTACACCCAGGTGCAACCAGGCCTCTTCCGCGTCCTGCTCTAGTGATGGAACCGACCTAGCTGTTCACAACTGGATCAGATGAAAAGAGGAAAAAAAAAGTTGACTTGTACTTTTGTATATGGCAGAGATGGTTAGCAGGATAGAAGCGTTAAGATAGCTCATGTAACATTCATATATCAGGCTTTTTGTCAGCAAATGTATACATGTTAACATTTGCGGAGTTAGGGAATATTCTCGTTCAGTCTTTGGTGCTGGTGGATGCATAAGGGGATAGCATCTTCACAATCATATTCTCGTTCATAATCTTCGGTGCTGGTGGATGCATATAGTTTCTTCGCTTCTGGTGGATTCAAATTGTGCGTAATGCCTGGTTGATGCATAAGTTATTCACAACCTTTGCTGCTGGTTGATTCAAATTGTGCACAACCTTTGCTGCTGGTGGATTCAAATTGTGCGTAATGCCGTTATGCTTGCTCCCAATCTCAAATTCTCGAGGATGGAGGTGGAGCTAAATCTTATGGGCTGTATTTACAGGAAAATGACTTACGAGGATTGGATGGTTAAGGTATCAGACAACTCAAACACCGTTATATAACGGTTAGAAGTATTGGCGACATGAACTACCATTCGCTCAGCCATGCAAATATAATTAGCAACGCAAAACCAAAACGTACCAAATTCAATCAACCACGGAAAGATATGAAACGAGTACATCGAGAGGGGTTTGTTTTCAGTGTTAGACATGAAATGGTACACTCAGTTCCTTTGATGACTATGAAACTAAATGTGAGTGACGAAGCACAATGGCACGGCCCAGTGTGTGGAGCGCTGACATGAACATATGACCTCAGTCCCGTTCACTAATTGCCGTCAGGTGCTGATCGATCTCCTCTGTTGTGAGAGCTCTGAAAACACGGTCTTCTTTTCTCACAACACCAACCTCGATCTCAGTGGCCTTGAAATCTTCCTGGAGAACTGATTGCAATGCAGATATTGCAATCTGAAAACATTGGGCAGAAGTTTGTAAATACCTCAACTTCTACATACTCCATTTCAAATTATAAGATGTTTTGACTTTCTTGATACATTGCTTTTAGTATATATCTAAGTGCATAGTTTAACTATGTATCTATCAAAGTCAAAACAACTTATAATTTGGAATGGAGGGAGTATTTAATAATTGATGAGAAGTGAATGTAGCTGCAGAAACTATGGCACGGCTACATTACTCTGTCTGACCATATTGAGAAACATATAAGCTTTTTCGATTACTAGCTTGGCGCAGCAGTATAATATCGTGATCAATTAGAGCTTTGTGCCTGTTTGAAGCAAAAGCCATGGAATATTTACCTGAACAGTTTCGTCATAGGTGAATTTCGGATCATCCTTCATTTTCTTCTCCAGAAAATTTATTGCTTCCTGCTCCTTGAGCCCGGCACTAGTTGCCTGAAATAAAATATCAGTAAATTATTTAATTCTTAACAAATAGGAGTATTCAGCAGAGACAGACAAACTAGACATTCAGCAGAAATTCATCAAGGAGAAAGGTGGCGTCTGGAGCATAACAAAATAGGCAAATACCTTATGTCCAAAGAAGTGACCAGCGGGGTCGCATTTGAATAGTTGGGCATTTTTCTCTTCATCGTAGCCCAAGACCATAGCAACTGAAGAATGCCAGCAAAGAAGATGAAAATGACGGCAATAAGCCATAAGCTAACTTCACGCTAGAACATCATAGTAGAATGACAGAAGCTTAATGGAATAGCAAATGCGTATTGTGTGATGATACTAACCTACTCCAAGGGGTCTCATGTATGCATGCTGCGTGTAAACTTGAGCTTTGTCAGCAATCCTGAAACATAAATAAGATATGTAATGTATATATATGCTTGTTACTACTATCATATGCACAAAGCACCATTAACAAATTGGGAGCCTGAACAACAAAAGGCTCAATACCATTTTGCTAACACATCAACTGGCATCTCGTAGCCCCATTTGAAACGAAACTCAGCTGCTTCGTTCCTTGCTTGGGAAACCAATGACCTTGCATCAGCTGTGAACAATAATACAACATATCCATTACTGATAAATATCAAGATGTATTATTGTGTAATTAAATAGTGCAATATGTGAAAACAGCAAGGTAGTAACCAGTGCCCAACGTGAATTAATGGGCATCCTCAAGGGTAAATACACAGTAACATATCAATTGAGATTTCAAGGAAGGGCACTACTTGTTGTCATATCCCTATGGGAAGAATAAACAAAAGTGGCATGACATCCGTTGTTTCCTAAAATGGAACGTGCCGAAATCATAACACAAACTCTTGTCCAAAATCTCAAACTAGCAGTTTCCTTGTGAAACTGAAAAGCCTTGAACTCCTTTGTTAAAGGTTCAACCATATGATGATTCATGATGAATGAAGCTCTAACTACTTGAGATTTTGACACTCAGTTGCTAGAGATACAGCTTAGTTCAATCAAACAAAAATCATCGATGGGCAAAACTCCACTATAAATCCCAACTTATGTTGAGCAATATCATTAGTCAATTTCCACTGATCTATCACAAAATTGATATATAGAACCTGCAATTCAACGAAAAAGGGGGGAAACTTCTCGTAGCCTACGGCATCTAAAACAAGCTCTGTACCATAATATCACTACTGACTAAATAATGATGTGGACCAAAGCAAAATAACACAATACCTGTAAGGCCAGTGGCAAGCAATCCGACAAACTTAGTGATCGGGAACAGGTGTGTCACGCTTGTCTGATCCAGCAATTTATCCTGCACGCACAACACGTCAAGGTGAGGCCACACAAAACAGCCATCCAACCAATAACACACAGAAAGCTACAATCTTTTTCAGTGCAGCACCCCGCATCGGGGTCAGTCGCGCCGCCCCGATCGATGGAGGCGAGCGCCCGCGAGCAACTCACCGGCACTTTCTTCTGGGTGACGACGCAGACGGAGTCCGCGCCGCGGACGCCGATCGACGTGACACCCGCCGACTTCACCGCCTTGAACGCGTACTCTGGCACACGGAACGGCACAGGTCAGATGGACTACAAGTCCGCCCCAGATCTAAGGAGCGACGAGGGGGAGGGGAAAAAAAAAGGCTAGGGTTTTGGGGGAGGCACTCACCGACTTGGTACAGGCGTCCCTCGGGGGAGAAGATGGTGATGTGGCGGTCGTAGCCCGCGCCCGTTCCGCGGCTCATCTCGCTGGCCGCCGGAAGATCTCGCCGGAGCTGGGCGTGGTGCGCGAGCAAGGCTTGTGTGTGCTGTGCGCTTGGGGGGACCTCGGGCACACGACTATACACGCCGCCGCGACTTCCTCTTCTTATTCCGCAAGAAGAAGACAAGATAGCCCGTTCGGGCCCGACGCCGACTCTTTCTCTTCGATGGGATCCGGGTCCGACCCGGGTTTGACAGCGTGGAGCCCATCACACGAGCCCGCTCGACTCGGAATTGGGCCGTCAAAGCCCACAGGTGCCCAAAGATGCACAAGTTTCGTATTTTGATTTTTTTTATATACTAGTTAAGTGCCCGTGCGTTGTTACGGGTATAGAATATCTCATGACATACAGCCACACGAGTAGAAATCTCAAACGAGAAAAAAACATGTTAGAAATAATATAATAATCAGGTTTCAAATTATATATAATTTGTATATCCAATCAATAACATGTCAACAAGTCATACTTTGCTTGTCTCCCATTATTTTTAGACTTCTTTTATTACCTGAAATAATGATGAATACGACATATGTCAAATAAAAGGACACAAATGTAAGAATATAACAGTTGTACAAAACAGAAGACGATACCTTTTCATGGAGTGAGGACCTCTTTGTACACAATATTTTTCGTGTATGTACCATTTATTTTTATCTTTTTTTTCTTATCATTCTTATCACCGGGTGGGACAGTGTAACATCCCAGATGTTAGAAAATAATTAAAACTTGATTATGAAGCATCATCAAGCATAAACATCAAATGACATGCCATAAATGCATTTATTTGCACATGTTACTTTAATCATGTTGTATATGTTGCATATGTTACATGTGTTATTGACGCAATGTTTCCCATGTGAAGTTCATGTGTTGCATTAAACAAGTGTTTTACATGTTATGAATATGCCTTGTTTCACATATTTCAGAGGTTGTTAATAAAATGTTTCACATGTTTCATTTAAATGTTTCACATGTTACTGAATAATGTTTCAATAGTAAATTGTTATGTTGATTTTAATAATAAAATGATTTATATGTGTTTATGTCATATTGCTTATTACATGAAATAATGTTTTATTAGTGTTAAATAATTAATCATGTTTTAGTTAAAAAGAATAATAAAATGAATTCAAAACCCTGATTTTCAGAAAAGAAAAACCTTGTTTTTACCCCTTTTGAAATAATTCAAAATCTAAGCAAAATTTGGGAAAACGTTTAAAACCAAGTTTGTAGAACTTTTCAAGGGCTACAACTTTAGTGTTTTGAGGTTTCAAAGTTTTAGTGTAAAATGTGGAGTAATTTTGAAAAGAAGCAAATCTCAAATTTGACCCATTTTCATTTCTCTATTTCAATTTCAAAATGGAGGCAGGATTTGAAAATGGTTTGAATAGCAAAGTTGTAGGTATTTACAACTTTGGTGTTTTGAGTTTTCAAAGTTTCAATGTAAAATTTTGAATAAAATTGAAAAGATTCAAACCCTAAATTTGAATTTCAACTCAATTTCAAAAAGTAGGCATAATTGGGTGATGGCCCAATTATGAAAGTTGTAGATTTTCAAAATTTACACATTTTCTATTTTTACAGATTTTCAAGTTTTATTCAAAAATTTAAAGTAATTTTGAATTTTCTAAAATCCTAAAAGTGCTCCCATTTGAATTTGATTTCAAATTTCAAAAAACTATTCAAAATCTGAGTTTGGTCCAAAAAGCAAAGTTGGAGATCTCGATAAGTTGAACAACTTTCGTTGTTGGAGATTTTAAAGTTGCTATGCAAATTTAGGAGTAATTTGAAGAAAACAGAAAAAGGAGAAATGTGGTGGTATTGCTACAGTAGTCCGGCCATCCCCTGCTTGCCACCGAGCTATTTGCTGTGTCACCGGCGTGCCTCGTTTGGTCTCCTCCACGCTGTTTCTCGCGCGTGGACGCGTAGTCGTCCTCGTGGCCGTGCTCTCGAAGATGCTACCGAAGCCACGACGTCGTCCTCGCCCTTTTAAATGCAACGAAGGCGGCCGCCGTCTTCTTTTATCTTTTCTTCTGCTCCGTTTCCGGCAAGCGCAAGCGCCGGCGAGATTAGCCGCAGCCGCTCCACTACCGTTCTCCAGCTCACGTTCATAGCTTCGCAACCTTCTCACGCACCTCCCTGAGCCGCCCGTTCCATCCATCTTTGCCGGAGTTGGTCAGTCCTCGCGGTCGGACGAAGCGCCACCGCGAGCGCTTCACCATGGCCGGCAGAGCGGGTGCTCTGCCATGGCGCAATTTTCTTGCCCATTTTTTTTTTCTAACTGATCGGTGATTTCAGGTTGCCTTGACCCGCTTGCCTCCTCTGTGAATCAGTTTCGTCAGAGGAGCAGTGGATCGTCGGGAACGCCGTCGCCGTGGTCGCCGTGAACTTGAACACCCCTGCGCACGTGGCCAACCACCTTGCCGAGCTTCACGACCTTGACTAGCCCATCCTACATGTTTCTGGTAAGGCCCTGCTGCTCACAGTGTAGATGGTTGAGTGATTTGAGCTCTAGGTTCGCTGGAACGCGTTCGCCGCCGCCGGCGAACTGGGCATAGATGTTGTTTCCATGGCCGGCACGTGTAAACGCAGTAGCGGTTGATTAAGGGTTCTAGCATGTCGTAACTAGCCTAAGTATGGTGGAAAGGTAACGATTGAGGCGCCGGACTAAGCGATTTCACCGACGTCGGTGTTGCCGCGGCCAAACCCGCCGCGGTGCATGGCCACACCTTTATGCTGCACCATTTGTGGTGTTTGGTACATCTATCGACTGCGCTTTGCACGTGGAGCGTTACGGTGGTGGCGGTGGAGGCCGGGAAGGTCCGAACTCGCCGGCGTTTGGCCGGAGATGTCGCTGCCTCTGCTAGATCCGGCCAAGGACTTGGAAAAACAGGAATTCGATTTATGTCAGGGTGCTAGATGCAAATCTGTGACTCATTTGAATAGTGCTCTGGACGGGGATGAGAATAGCAAAGAAAGCGGAGACTCTTTAGGAAAAGAGCCAGCCCCCGCGTTGGATCACGCCTGGGCCACGTTTCTGGGCCGCTGTTTGGCCTGCCGTGGGACGACCTGGGCCACTTTTGGCCCGAAGCCTTTTTCCTTTTTCTTGTGTTTTATGAATTTTCTATGATGTACTGATTCTGGTAATTTCATAACTAATTATTGGTACATGATAAAATCATGAAATTTTTGGTGCAGTCTCTTAATGATGTGATCTATGTGGGGAAAATATGAAACCATAAAAATAAATAGTTTTATATGCTTAAAAATTAGCTCTTTTAATTAATAAATGCTTATTCCATGAATTTTAGTGAGTCAAATAAGTATCCAAAAATCTTGAAACTTTTGTGAGTATGCTTTGCATGGTAAGATATAACTTCACAAAAATATTGATACTGTTTTGATAACTTTTAATTATATACTTTATTTCATGCCTTTTATTTATTATTTAATAAATGCTTATATGATTAGAATAAATCATAATTTAGGGTTGGTGTGATTTTGGGATTGAGTGATGACCTTGGGTCATTAACATGTAAAGACCCTTGGCACTTTAATTAATTATTTGAGTTCATGATTAACTTGTTAATTAAAGAATTATTGATATGTGATTAATGTACTTAGCATATGTCATTAGTAGTTAATAACTTACTTATGTTAATACTTAGTGGTCTTGTGGTAGAATTACTTGTTATTAGATGCAACCTCTTGGGTAAAAAGTAAAGTTAAGTAGTTTTCTTAACAACATCTTAATGTGATTAATGTTGTTTAATAATTATGTTGGATTGCAACTGTACCGCGAAGGAAAGTTGTACTCAAGTAGATAACTAATGTTTATCCTTTCTAAATGCCCCTTTTATGCTATGCTTTGTTCATTATCATGCATCATGGCATGCATTCCATCATGTTAAGCATCGTATCATTTATATACGTGTAGTGCCTACGAGAGTGAGAAGATTCGTGGTGAACAAGTGATGACGAGGTTGGTGTTGATTAATCTTCGGAAAGGTGTCATCCACCCGTGATGTTGGCATCAAACTTAACTTCTACGAGAACTAACCACCGCTGCAACGCAGGCAAGCCCGGACATACAACCACTCTTCTATTTTATAAATGCTTTATTACACCTTAAGTCTAGTGTAATGTGCATTATATTAGTAGGAGTTGGTTGAAACCATTGCTGCATGATTACCTTGATCTACATTTCTATCCAGATGATATCCCACAAGTATATGTATGTAACACTCTGGTGTTACGCAAGCATTTGCATTGCAATCATGAGCACAACATGTCATGGCATTCATAATTATATGTGCTTAGGGTGTACCTTTAATAAAATAACAATGTGGAAACTAGTATTGCATAATATGTTGTGATAATGTGCTAATGACATTCATCAAATTTGTGCAACTATAAATTTCATATCACTTATAATTATAAGGAAAATTTTTGGAGCCACTAAATCACTCAAAGTTTTGTCAAAGATTTGTTTAAAAATGTTATTTGAAAATATTAAAAAATCCTCCCTAAATTAGCTTTTATTCTAAAAATCAAAATCTGTTGGGAATTTTTAGTTGGCCCCTTAATCAAAGTTGTAGAGGATTAAATTCTAAGCAACTTTTATTTTTGGGTCATTTCCAGAAAATGTCTTTTTCTTGCTCAAAATGAGGTTTAAAAATTGTATTTGAATTTTGTTTGAAATTAGAAATTTGAAAAAAAAAATCAAATCCTACCTAGCAGGCCACCGCCCCGGTTTCGGCCCGCGACCGGAAACGGCCCGCGCCACTCCCGCGCGCGCGCCCCGCCTCGTCCCGACCCGCGTCCGCTCGACCGCCTCCTCCTCCCGCTCGCCATCTCGCCTCGCTGGCCGCCGCGGCAGGTCACGCCCGCCGTGTGGCGTTCATGCGCCGTCGAAGCTGCCGCGTGTAGCCTCCGGCTCGCCTTGATCTCCACCTGGTCACGCACTGTCTCCGCCTTCATCTCCGCTGTCCCCTGATCCCCTCCGCGTCCACGCGCTCGTCCTCCACCGCAGCAGCAAGCCGGGCGGAGTGCACGCCACCGCACGCCGTCGCCCGCGTTCGCCAGCGTTTAGCTCCGCCACCGCAGCGCCATTTGCCAATAGCGTCCGCCTACAGCTCCGCCTGGACCTCCTCCGTCCCGTGCGCACGAGTTCGTCCCCTTTTTCCCCAGGGTAAGGTCAGAACGAGCTCGCCTTGGCACGGCGGCGCCATGGCCGCCGAGCTCGTGCTCCCATGGATGGAGCCATTCCTTCCTCTTCTTCCTCAAATTCCTTGTACCGTCACATTCGCCTTGACCCCGCGGATCTTGTGCGCTCCAAATCCACCCATGCCATGGCCGAGACCGACGTATCGGCGGCGAGCCGCACCACCGTCCCGCCATGCTCGCCGCCTTGCTCACCCGGGAACACCTCCGGTGCCCTAAGCTAGTGCGTTGGGTTCGCCTTTCCGAGAGGAAGCAGGTGCTGGTGACCTCACCGCCGGCGAGCTCACCGGCGGCGAGATCCACCCGGCCAGCGCCTCTCTTCCTCCCGTGTGTCTGACATGTGGGGTCATTGACCCGCTGGGTCCCGCCTGTCTGTCTCTCTGGTGCAGGTTGTGGGTGGACAACCGGGTGCACCTAGCAGTTTTGTCGGCTGATTTTAAAAGGGATTTAAGAAATGCTTTTTCAGATTTCTGTTAAATGCTTTGAAAAATATTGTGGAAAAATGTTTTTGTATTCATTTGAGCTCCAAAAATTGTGAAATAAATTTCTATGGACTCATTGGAACCAGAACTACAATATAAAAATATTGCATGTCATTTTTGGGATACTTTTCTGTAGAGCTTTAATTAATTCTTAATATTGCTGATAAATTGAAAAATGTGTAGAAAAATCTATAGGCTTCAGAAAAATATGATTTCAAGTTTGTTAATCTTCTTATATCATGTACTTCTTAGGAAAAATATGTTTCATGCATGTGCTATGGAAAACTTTGGAGAAGTAGTTCAAGTACCTTTAATGGCTGATTTTTGTTATTTTTGCTAGAGAGCAAATTTTGTATAAAACATGCATGTGGTAATTTTTGTACAGTCATTATATTCCATGAAGGACCTAGGAAAAATATTAATTCTGTTGTTTGACACTTTCCATAGTACAAAGTAATTTCATGCTCATTTGTATGCTATAGCTTGTCATTTTTGTACAAGATAGTTGACTTATCCAAATGTCATGAAATTTTTATGGTAGTCTATTTAGGGTAGTATTATGCTATTGTAATTTTCTTAGATTTTTAGGAGCATCAGAAATATATGTTGCTATTCAAACCTATTATTATTTAGGGTTTAAGCAAGTGTTGCTTTAAGTGTGATTAAGAAATTAGTAAAGCTTTGGTGTATCTTTGAAGCATTTCATAAGATATGTTAACTTGACATGTTAGTAGTAGAAGAGAATGCAGTAGATGACATGTGCTTGTAGTGTATAGTTTCTTGGATGATGTTGACTACCTTGCATTTCAACATATTCATTGCATTCATCTCCTTCGATGCACGCTTGCATAATCACTTACGCGCATTGCATCATACAGGATCGCAAACTGAGAACACAGTCGTCTTACCCGAGGAGCCAGAGGAGCAGCTCGAGGTGTAGCAGCAGGAGGTGACAGAAGCCGAAGAGGAGGTCGGTGAAGAGCTCCCCAAGTGCCCCGACCACCGTCCGAACTTTTTTGAGAGAGACAAGCCCCGGAGCATTTCTATCCTGGTTTGCAAATAATTTATTATTAACTTTACTTAATTTGATGCATTACGTTTAGGAGTTGCTTGCAAACGTTGCTGCATTATACCTTGCTTACCTTTGTTATACTATATCCTTGTTACCCTGGTATCCGCAGTCGAGTCAATGCTTAGTTGGCTTAGACTGGTAGAAGTCGGGTGGTTTCCTGTCACCTACGAGCTATAGGTGGTTACCTAGATCTGCTTGGATGACTAGGAAGTCATGGTATAACTAAGTGTGAAATGAATTTGAGACCGGGCGGAAACTTGCAGGGTTTCGGACTGTAGTGTGTTTCGTCTGTGTCGATTAAGGATCGTCCGTTGTTGTCCCTCGGGTCATGTTGAACGCATGCCTCACATTTAGCTGGCCGGATAAAGTACCTTCCGACCGCGAAACTGGCAGATGGCAAACACTCGCCGTGCCACGTATGAGGCCGCTGAAACTGGTGGCAACGGTGTAGGGGCTGGTGGGGGTGGTGCAAACAACGTCAATCACCAGGAGCCACAGCCAGAGTCACAATTGCCCCCTCCTCCACCGCTCACTGCAGAGGTATTCTTCGCACAGTTCCTAGGAAGCCAGTGCAACGCCGAGCAGTGACAAAGGAATATGGAAGAATTTCTGCGTACCATCGCTGAAAATGTTCAGAGAGGAAATAATCAAGGTGGTGGCCATGGGGTGAACCAGTACAGTAATTTCAAGGATTTCATGGACACCAGGCTGCCAGTTTTCAAGGAAGCAGCAAAGCCACTCGACGCTGAAGAATGGATCAACACTATGGAAGATAAGTTTCGTGTGCTGAGACTGACAGAAGTTCTGAAGACAGAATATGCTGCACATCAGTTACAGGGACCAACAGGGATGTGGTGGAAGCATCACCGCACCACCCTTCCTCCCAATGCCCAGATTACTTGGAGAGAATTCACTGAAGCGTTTAGAGGAGTTTATATTCCCCCAGGGTTGGTTGAGATGAAGCTCGGAGAGTTCTTGGCCTTAAATCAAGGTACCAAGACTGTAACACAATATCTGCATGCCTTTAATAGCTTGTGCCGCTATGCTCCAGACATGGTCGACACAGATGCAAAGAGAATTGCTAGTTTCAAGAGAGGGTTAAGTCTGAAGATGATGAAGCATGTGGGTACCAATACCCGCGCCAGATTCAATGACTTTGTCAGTGATTGTTTGAAACAAGAAAAGAACAACAACGCCTACACTGCATCCAAGAATCGCAAGAGGGTGTTTGAGTCAGGACCATCCCAGTCTAGAGTTGTCACTGCAAATCGTCTTTCTTATCGTCCGTCCGCACCTGGTGCAAGGTTCTGGCCGTCACAACATAAAACCCAGAACTACAGGGGACCACAGAAGCCGTACAAGATGGCCGTGTCGCCAGCAAAGATCACCGTAGCTGCAGAACAAAGCAACTCCAAGGGAGCTATAGGATCTGCTGGTACAGTGAAGGTGCCCTGCTACAATTGTGGTTAGCCAGGCCACTTTTCAAAGTTCTGCCCTTATCCGCCTAAAAAGAAGCAACAGACTTATACTGCCTGTGTACACCATACCACCATTGATGAGATTCCTGAGGGAGAGCCTGTAACTGCCGGTAAGTTTCTTGTTAACCATCACCCTGCAGTTGTTCTATTTGATTCTGGATCCTCGCATTCTTTTATGAGTCAAGCATTTGCACGGAAGCATGAACAACTATGCACAGAATTGAGTTATGGTTATCGTATAAGTTCAGCCGGGGCTGATGTGTTAACCAATAAGATGGTTAGAGGGGCAACCCTTGAGTTAGGTAGTCGGAAGTTCCGAGTGAACCTGATAGTTATGCCTGGACTAGTTTTAGATGTAATAATTGGAATGAACTGGATGAAGAACTGGGGGGCAGTCATAGATACAAGCAGTCGGTTGCTTACCCTTAAGGATCCCCAGGGAGAGGGTACTTTTCAGGTACCATTGCCTGAAAGAACAGACCTTGTGAGTGTGACCTGTGCCATGGAAGTTGTTCCTATCCGCCAGATCCCGGTAGTGTGTGAGTTCCCGGATGTGTTTCCAGATGAGTTACCTGGCCTTCCTCCAGATAGAGATGTTGAGTTTGGAATCAAGTTGATCCCTGGGATAGCTCCTATTTCGAGGAGACCCTATCGGATGCCTCCGGATGAGTTAGCTGAGCTGAAGAAGCAACTGGAAGAATTGCTAAAGAAGGGGTTTATCCGACCGAGTAAGTCTGAGTGGGAATGTCCTGCCTTGTTCGTGAAGAAAAAGAAAGAGGGTACTCTGAGAATGTGTGTGGATTATCGACCTCTTAATGCTGTAACTATCAAGAATAAATATCCTTTGCCTCATATCGACGTTTTGTTTGATCAATTGGCTAAAGCTAGGGTGTTCTCCAAGATAGACCTAAGATCAGGGTATCATCAGATAAAGATCAGGCCACAAGATGTCCCGAAAACTGCTTTTTCTACCAGATACGGGTTGTACGAGTATCTTGTTATGTCTTTTGGCTTAACAAATGCTCCTGCATACTTTATGTATCTGATGAATACGGTTTTCATGCCAGAGTTGGATAAGTTTGTAGTTATCTTCATTGATGACATTCTAGTATACTCTGAGAATGAGAAAGATCATGAAGAGCATCTGAGAATTGTCTTGACCAGACTAAGAGATCATAAGTTGTATGCTAAGTTCAGTAAATGTGAATTTTGGTTGAAGAAAGTTCCTTTCCTTGGTCATATTCTATCTGAGAATGGAGTTTCGGTAGATCCGAGCAAAGTGCAAGAGGTTATGGATTGGAAAACTCCAACCACAGTGCCAGAAGTCAGGAGTTTCCTAGGGTTAGCTGGTTACTATCGCCGCTTTATCCCAGACTTCTCGAAGATTGCCAAGCCAATGACAAGTCTGTTACAGAAAGATCACAAGTTTGTGTGGACAGAGGAGTGTGAGACAGCTTTCCACACCTTGCGAAAACTATTGACCACTGCTCCAGTTCTTGCACAGCCAGACATCGAGAAACCTTTTGATGTGTTCTGTGACGCATCAAAAACAGGATTAGGCTATGTTCTGATGCAAGAAGGAAGAGTCATTGCTTATGCCTCCCGCCAGTTGAGAAAACATGAAATCAATTATCCGACACACGATCTTGAGCTTGCCGCCGTGGTGCATGCCTTAAAGATTTGGAGACACTATTTACTTGGTAATGTGTGCAACATTTTCACCGATCATAAGAGTCTCAAGTACATTTTCACCCAACCAGAATTGAACATGAGACAGCGAAGATGGTTAGAACTAATTAAAGATTACAACTTGAATGTACAGTATCATCCTGGGAAAGCCAATGTGGTAGCTGATGCTTTGAGTAGAAAGTCACATTGTCTGAATATGCAACCCTTACTCGAAGATGATTTTAATCTAATGCACTCTGTCGTGTTACATAGTATTCAGATCAGTTGCACCTTGGAGAGTAAGATAATAGAAGGTCAGAAAGCAGATAAAGGGATATTCCACATCAAAAAGAAAATTAAAGAAGAACCTTCAAAACACTTTAGAGTGGACGAGTAGGACGTGTTGTGGTTCGACAACCGTCTTGTTGTTCCAAAGGATAGAGAGCTTAAGAATAAAATTATGGATGAAGCTCATCACTCTAAGTTGTCCATTCATCCTGGCAGTAGTAAAATGTATCAAGAACTAAGGCCTCGCTATTGGTGGACAAAGATGAAGAAGGAAATTGCAGCTTATGTAGCCAGATGTGACACATGTTGTCGAGTGAAAGCTATTCACATGAAACCTGCTGGATTGTTGTAACCTTTGTCAGTACCTAGTTGGAAGTGGGATGATATAAGTATGGATTTCATCACAGGTTTGCCCACTACTCAGAAAAGCCATGATTTGATTTGGGTAATCATGGATCGTCTTACCAAGACAGCCCACTTTTTGCCTGTCAAGACAGTTTATAGATCACCTCAATATGCCGAGAAGTATATTGCAGAGATTGTAAGATTGCATGTCATACCGAAGACTATCGTGTCTGACAGAGGGTCACAGTTCACTGCTCACTTTTGGGAGCATTTGCACAAAGGTTTGGAAACGAGTCTGATTCGTAGCACTGCCTATCATCCTCAAACAGATGGTCAGACTGAAAGAGTTAATGCTATTTTGGAGGATATGTTAAGAGCTTGTGTGTTGTCTTCCAGAGGTTCATGGGAGTCATGGTTACCTTTAGCAGAATTCGCGTATAATAATAGCTATCAAGAAAGTATCAAGATAGCACCTTTTGAGGCTCTGTATGGCCGAAAGTGTAGAACACCTTTAAACTGGATTGAGCCAGGGGAAAGAAGGTATTATGGTATTGATTTTGTGGAAGAAGCCGAAAAGAAAGTTCATATCATTCAGCAAAATATGAGAGCAGCTCAGTCACGTCAGAAAAGTTATGCGGATAAGAGAAGGAGACCACTTGTGTTCGAAGTTGGTGACTATGTTTATCTAAAAGTCACACCAATGAAGAAGAAGCGGTTTGGAATACGCAGAAAGCTTGCCGTCAGATTTGTAGGACTCTACAAAATCTTAGAAAGGAAGGGTCCAGTGGCTTACAAATTGGAATTACCAGAATCAATGGGTGCTATATTCCAAGTTTTTCACGTATCACATCTCAAGAAATGTTTGCGCGTTCCAGAGGAAATAATTGAACCTCGAGGCATAAAACTTAAGTCAGATCTGGTGTATCGTGAGCAGCCAATTCGAGTTTTGGATTCCAAAGAAAGGGCTACTCGAAACAGTGTGGTGAAAACATATAAGATACAATGGAGTCATCATGATGAGGGAGATGCATCTTGGGAAACGAGTGAATACCTACAAAAAGCATACGAAGATTTTTATAATAAATGGTTCGTAACCCAAATCTCGGGACGAGATTTTTATAAGGGGGAGGGCTGTAACACTCCGGTGTTACGCAAGCATTTGCATTGCAATCATGAGCACAACATGTCATGGCATTCATAATTATATGTGCTTAGGGTGTACCTTTAATAAAATAACAATGTGGAAACTAGTATTGCATAATATGTTGTGATAATGTGCTAATGACATTCATCAAATTTGTGCAACTATAAATTTCATATCACTTATAATTATAAGGAAAATTTTTGGAGCCACTAAATCACTCAAAGTTTTGTCAAAGATTTGTTTAAAAATGTTATTTGAAAATATTAAAAAATCCTCCCTAAATTAGCTTTTATTCTAAAAATCAAAATCTGTTGGGAATTTTTAGTTGGCCCCTTAATCAAAGTTGTAGAGGATTAAATTCTAAGCAACTTTTATTTTTGGGTCATTTCCAGAAAATGTCTTTTTCTTGCTCAAAATGAGGTTTGAAAATTGTATTTGAATTTTGTTTGAAATTAGAAATTTGAAAAAAAAAATCAAATCCTACCTAGCAGGCCGCCGCCCCGGTTTCGGCCCGCGACCGGAAACGGCCCGCGCCACTCCCGCGCGCGCGCCCCGCCTCGTCCCGACCCGCGTCCGCTCGACCGCCTCCTCCTCCCGCTCGCCATCTCGCCTCGCTGGCCGCCGCGGCAGGTCACGCCCGCCGCGTGGCGTTCATGCGCTGTCGAAGCTGCCGCGTGTAGCCTCCGGCTCGCCTTGATCTCCACCTGGTCACGCACTGTCTCCGCCTTCATCTCCGCTGTCCCCTGATCCCCTCCGCGTCCACGCGCTCGTCCTCCACCGCAGCAGCAAGCCGGGCGGAGTGCACGCCACCGCACGCCGTCGCCCGCGTTCGCCAGCGTTTAGCTCCGCCACCGCAGCGCCATTTGCCAATAGCGTCCGCCTACAGCTCCGCCTGGACCTCCTCCGTCCCGTGCGCACGAGTTCGTCCCCTTTTTCCCCAGGGTAAGGTCAGAACGAGCTCGCCTTGGCACGGCGGCGCCATGGCCGCCGAGCTCGTGCTCCCATGGATGGAGCCATTCCTTCCTCTTCTTCCTCAAATTCCTTGTACCGTCACATTCGCCTTGACCCCGCGGATCTTGTGCGCTCCAAATCCACCCATGCCATGGCCGAGACCGACGTATCGGCGGCGAGCCGCACCACCGTCCCGCCATGCTCGCCGCCTTGCTCACCCGGGAACACCTCCGGTGCCCTAAGCTAGTGCGTTGGGTTCGCCTTTCCGAGAGGAAGCAGGTGCTGGTGACCTCACCGCCGGCGAGCTCACCGGCGGCGAGATCCACCCGGCCAGCGCCTCTCTTCCTCCCGTGTGTCTGACATGTGGGGTCATTGACCCGCTGGGTCCCGCCTGTCTGTCTCTCTGGTGCGGGTTGTGGGTGGACAACCGGGTGCACCTAGCAGTTTTGTCGGCTGATTTTAAAAGGGATTTAAGAAATGCTTTTTTAGATTTCTGTTAAATGCTTTGAAAAATATTGTGGAAAAATGTTTTTGTATTCATTTGAGCTCCAAAAATTGTGAAATAAATTTCTATGGACTCATTGGAACCAGAACTACAATATAAAAATATTGCATGTCATTTTTGGGATACTTTTCTGTAGAGCTTTAATTAATTCTTAATATTGCTGATAAATTGAAAAATGTGTAGAAAAATCTATAGGCTTCAGAAAAATATGATTTCAAGTTTGTTAATCTTCTTATATCATGTACTTCTTAGGAAAAATATGTTTCATGCATGTGCTATGGAAAACTTTGGAGAAGTAGTTCAAGTACCTTTAATGGCTGATTTTTGTTATTTTTGCTAGAGAGCAAATTTTGTATAAAACATGCATGCGGTAATTTTTGTACAGTCATTATATTCCATGAAGGACCTAGGAAAAATATTAATTCTGTTGTTTGACACTTTTCATAGTACAAAGTAATTTCATGCTCATTTGTATGCTATAGCTTATCATTTTTGTACAAGATAGTTGACTTATCCAAATGTCATGAAATTTTTATGGTAGTCTATTTAGGGTAGTATTATACTATTGTAATTTTCTTATATTTTTAGGAGCATCAGAAATATATGTTTCTATTCAAACCTATTATTATTTGGGGTTTAAGCAAGTGTTGCTTTAAGTGTGATTAAGAAATTAGTAAAGCTTTGGTGTATCTTTGAAGCATTTCATAAGATATGTTAACTTGACATGTTAGTAGTAGAAGAGAATGCAGTAGATGACATGTGCTTGTAGTGTATAGTTTCTTGGATGATGTTGACTACCTTGCATTTCAACATATTCATTGCATTCATCTCCTTCGATGCACGCTTGCATAATCACTTACGCGCATTGCATCATACAGGATCGCAAACCGAGAACCCAGTCGTCTTACCCGAGGAGCCAGAGGAGCAGCTCGAGGTGCAGCAGCAGGAGGTGACAGAAGCCGAAGAGGAGGTCGATGAAGAGCTCCCCGAGTGCCCCGACCACTGTCCGAGCTCTTTTGAGAGAGGCAAGCCTCGGAGCATTTCTATCCTGGTTTGCAAATAATTTATTATTAACTTTACTTAATTTGATGCATTACGTTTAGGAGTTGCTTGCAAACGTTGCTGCATTATACCTTGCTTACCTTTGTTATACTATATCCTTGTTACCCTGGTATCCGCAGTCGAGTCAATGCTTAGCTGGCTTAGACCGGTAGAAGTCGGGTGATTTCCTGTCACCTGTGAGCTATAGGTGGTTACCTGGATCTGCTTGGATGACTAGGAAGTCATGGTATAACTAAGTGTGAAATGAATTTGAGACCGGGCGGAAACTTGCAGGGTTTCGGACTGTAGTGTGTTCCGTCTGTGTTGATTAAGGACCGTCCGTTGTTGTCCCTCGGGTCATGTTGAACGCATGCCTCACATTTATCTAGCCGAATAAAGTACCTTCCGACCGCGAAACTAGGAGATTATTCGGGCCTAGTGGATTGCCCGCAACGCACTGTACCGGAGCAGTAGTGTAACACCCCGGGTGTTATAGTGCTAATTAATCTGCCATGTCATCATAATGCATTGCAAAGCATCTCTATTAGGTTAACATTGTTATGCATCAACTAAAACAAGTTTACTTATCTAGGTTGAATGTGTTTCTCAGTGGTGTGCTCCGAACCCGAAAACCCTAATTTCGAAGGCCACCGCAAATACTTAGTCCATGCCCTGCGTAATTTGAGGTGTGCGATTGTGTTGCCCACTAGTGTCAAGTGTAGGGTATGAGCTCAAGTACAACATTTAAAATGAAGCTCCAAATTTGAGTTTGAATTGGAGTCCCAAAACTTGTCGTGAGTTTTCCGATTCAAATTTAAATTCAAATCTGGGGAGAAATGTAAAAGAATTTTTAAAGCTAATTGGTCAACCAAGAGTGGCATTTGGTCAACCATGTCATGTTGGTCCAAATAATGCCCTTGGGTGAGGTTTTGATCACTAAGTAATCACAAATCAAAGTAGCAACAAATTCCAATTTAAAATCCCTCCGAAAACCCTAAATTTCAAAACCCTGTTTTACCCCTTTTGAAATAATTCAAAATCTAAGCAAAATTTGGGAAAAAGTTCAAAACCAAGTTTGTAGAACTTTTCAAGGGCTACAACTTTGGTGTTTTGAGTTTTCAAAGTTTTAGTGTAAAATGTGGAGCAATTTTGAAAATAAGCAAATTTCAGATTTAATTCATTTTTGTCCCCAAACTAAGATTTCAAAATGGAGGCTGAATTTTAAAAAGTTTTGAACAGCAAAGTTGTAGGTCTGGTCAAGATATACAACTTTGATGTTTGGAGATTTTGAAGTTTCAATATAAAATCAAAAGTAATTTCTAAATTACCAATCTGAAAAATGTGTCCTCTTTTGAATTTAAACTCAAATTTTAAAATCCAGTGAGAATTTGAAAAAGTGTTCAATACAAAACTTGTAGAGCTTGAAATTCTGAAGATTTCATAGATTGGAAGTTTTTCAAGTTGTTACATGAATTTGAGAGTAATTTGAGAAAACAGTTTGAAAATTTAAAGTTTGGGGGGGGAAGCTACAGTGTCCGACCAATCACCGCCGACCACCGCGCGGTATGGGCGCCGGCGAGACGCCGGGCGGCTTCGGCCGGCTTCCAGGCGAGTCCTCGATCGCCAGCGCGACGTCTCGCGTCTTCCAGCACAGTCACCGCCACCGTTCCCTATATATACGTCGAGCTCACAGTGGCGATTTTCATTTTCCCTGTTTTCGCCACCGCCGCCACCGCAGCTCCGCCGCTCGCCGCTGCCGCCGTCGAGCCACCTCCAGCCACGCCAACCGCACCATTAACTCCGCCTCATCCTCGCGCACCTCGTGAACCACCCGAGCGAGCTTAACTCCGCCTAGATCACCACAGCCGCCCGCTCCCGTGCCTAACTCCGGTCGGAGCACCGCCATCGTCGCCTTCCCGTGGCCAGGCCACTCCGGCTTCTCTCCGTCCTCCCCGAGACCGCCATCGTCACCGCTGTGAGCTCCTGATCATTTTCCTCGCACTAATTTAACCGCTACCGTGTTGTACCATCGAGTCGCCGGTCACCGTGGTTGTCGAGCCGCCACCGTCGTCGGTGAGCTGTCGCCGGAGCTCGAGCCAGGGTGTTTAGTAGCAAAATGGAATCGTGGGGAGGTGTAGAAGGTGTTGGTAGGGTCGGTTTGTCGACCGAAGCGCCGGTCACCGGCCGGCCACCGTGGGAGAGCGAGTGAGAGCGCGGGAGAGCGAGGGGGAGACGGAGGTGAGGGATGACATGTGGGGACGCGGTGTCAGCGAGAGAGAGAGAGAGCCAGCGCGCGGGCGCGAGGCAGGCCGCGCTGCTGGGTCGCGTCGCTGGGCCGAGCGCGAGCGCGGGCGCGCGCGAGCGGGCCGCTCGGCTGGGCCGGACCGGAGGGAAGGAGGAGAAGCAGCCCGGTTCGGATTTCGTTTTTGTTTTTCTTTTTCAAATAAATGAATAGTGTTATTATTTGTTTATTTCATTAAAAATTGTGTAGAGTTCCAAAATTCATGAAAATTTTTGTGTAAGCTTTTCAATGTATAAACTATCTAGGAAAAATGTTAAATCATGAATTTGAATACTTTGAGCAGTAGAATTAATTAGTTTCATTAAAGATTAAATGCAACTTCCAGTAATTTTAATAATTAATTTATTTATCCAAAAATTATGAAATTTATTATAGCACTGTTATAAGTCATTCTTAACCCATAGAAAAAGTTTGAGCTTGATTAGGTAAAATTTGATCAACTTCTAATTATGCCCTAATTATTAAATAGAAACTAAATATTAATTTGAGAACTTTAAGTGTTGTGTGCCTTTTGATTGAGTGATGTCCTTAGGTCACTATCCTTTTGTGATCTATGGCACCTTAATTTCATGATTGAGCTCGTTAGTAACTTGTTAGGTTAAAAGCTGGTATCGCGGGAAAACGTCGCTACTAGTTAGTAGGTTTTCTGTTTACGTTTGTACCGTGAAGAAAAGTTGTACTCAAATCGTAACCGTGGCATGTTATCATCAAGCATCATGTTTATCATTGAGCATCATGTTAAAGCATGTTATGTATACGTGTAGTCTCCGCTTTCGAGGAAGCCGAAGTCATCGATCAAGCTTCCGGAGAAGAGCGATCGTCGGTGGGTTCCGGACCAGGGGGTGAAGTCCTCGAGTCTGAGTCGGTCGTCGTGTTTGAGCAAGGCAAGCCCCGGTGCATTTAACCCTACCTTGAGTTTTACAAATGTTTTATTATTTATATTATGGTTGACTGCATTAAGTAATTAGGAGTTGAGTGATAACCTAATTGCTGCATTATCATCCTTGATTATTGTGATATCAACCTTGATACCTGCTTTACAGAAAATGCGTAGTATGCTTCGCTATGCTTAGAAGTTAAGCTTTTAAATGAATGTTTACATAGCCATGACGGCATATCGAATGAATATTGAAATATGTGAATGAACTTGTAAGATCGGGCGGGTGGTTTGGCCACTGCTAACATGCATTGGGAAAGGAGTCCCACTGTATTGTTTCCGCCTTATCAGTTAAGGACCGTACGTTGTTGGCCCTCGCGTCATGGAGTTTTTATTAGTACTAGCCATGTGCCCATGTCGGGTAAGCCTTACTTTGGTTAGTCCATTACGAGAACGTCTAACCTCGCACTGGGAGTGGAGAGATGGCGAGAGTAACGTGTACCCTCGGGGCTAGAATTGGGCCGGGTTCGAGGAGTACTGTGCTCTCGGGTGGCGATGGACACGTTCTGGTTTTGGGTTATTCGGGTAAGAGTTGATATATGCAAGATTCAGTTCTACATATGTCGTGTGGTTAGGAATCCCCAGCTGGGTAAATGAAGCGGTTCGAATCGTCGTTACTCCACGAGAAAGGAGTCTTGGCCTTGCACCAACATCGTAGTTAAGAACTGGAATTGAAAGAAAGAATGAGAAAGGTTTTGATGATAATTACTTTGATCTAGATTAGGATCACCTAGAATTGGTTAATGAACCATCAATGGTAAAAGTAAAATGTTGAAGATAAGGACTTACTTTAATAAGCTTTTCTGCAAAAAGAAAATTTGATTCTTGATTACCCGTACCTTGATTCCCTAAAGCTAGCATGCCCTTGGAGTCTTTGTCTTAGTCGGGTAAGTCTTGTTGAGTACTCTCGTACTCAGGGTTTGTTAACCCCTTGTTGCAGGTGCGGTTCATGAACAAGTCTGCTTCGAGCCTTGTTGCATGACCGTCGTGATTGAAGACAGTGACGACGAGTAGATTGTGTGGCCTTTGGGCAAGGCATCTCGCTTGTGTGTTGTAATAAAGTTACTACCGATACTTCTCTACTACTGATTTGTAATAATGTTACATAAGGTTTTAAGTTGAAAACTGGTTTGTAACCTAAGTTATTGTAAGACTTCCGCTACTTTACTCTGTTGAATATTTTGAATAAACTGTTGTAATATTGCAATACTCCTGTGATTGGATCCTGTTCGGAGGAAAACAGACCTTTTAAGTTATGGTGAACATAAGTACGACTGTCATAGGTCATTATGGCAATGACGTGTGCTTGTGGGCCATCATAATTAGGAGGTTCTGTGACAGCTGGTACCAGAGCATAATCACTTGAGTTATTGTAGTATTACTTTGTAAAACTTCAAAATGATTTGGGTCAAACAAATTTAATACTGATATTTTGGGTCCAAATTGCTTTTGCTTCTCTTAATCTATTCTATAGTTTCCTTAGCTCATATTTGAAAGCTTCGTAGTGAAGTATCATGTATAGTGCCCTATGTTATAAAGATTGCATGTGTTACTTAAATCTTTCTGTTAGATCGTAAGTACGATGCATGCATCATGTTTAATTAACCTGCTTAAGTTACCTTCCCTTTTAAAGTGGTTTGGGTTAAGTAAGGTTCAATCCTATTCATGCTAACCTTCAGATCCCCCTATCTGTTCTCATCGTCCTAATTCTATCTTGCTTTAGGATGGCACGTGTGAAGATGACTCCTCGCAAGAAAACGGGTCCGCAAGGAGTGCCGCGTCATCAGTTGGCCGCCAGAGTTGATGGAGCAAGCAGTAGCCGTAATCCGAACCCGGATTCGGAGTTAGAGGTTGCAAGGCTTACATCAGAAGTAGAGCGACTGAAGCACAACATGCGTTTTTGGAAACAGTTCCAGAATGAGTCGCTGGAAAAGGAGACAGAAGCCAGGGCTCGTGTTCGTGAGTTGGAGCTTTATGTGACACACCTGGAGCAGTACAACACAGTTCTGCATGAGGAAGTTCATAGGCTAAATGATCTGATGAATCCCAATCATCAGCCCCAGGCAGTAGAAGATGATGTCGGTGCTGTGGTTGTTCCTGATGGAGAGGACAATGAAGAAGATCCGGAAGAAGATGAACCCATGATGGAAAGTGGGGATGATGCAAGTCATGTCACTGGTGCAAGAGCTCCAGAGAATGAGGATGAAGTAATCGTGATCAGCGATGATGATGAGGAGTGAAGTGTTGACATGAATGGTTGTGTAATATAGTAGTTTTTCCTGCTTTCTAAGAACCTTAGTGGGTAGTTTCTTGCTTGCAAGCCAGTTTGTAATGAAATATGTAAGATGAGTTTGTATGTGTATACAAGTTCTGTGCTAACTGCTTTTTAATTCAATAAAGCAATAAAAATAAACATGGTTTGTGTACAACAGATGGACGGTACTGGAACTTCCCAGGGAGGGGACAATACTCCGAATCCCCCACCGTTTCCACCCACCTTGGCAGAAGCTATTGCCGCACTGGTTAATGCCACTACCCTGTTGGCTCAGAATCAGAATCAGAATCAGAATCAGAATGGAAATCAGGGTCGTCGAGGCCGTAACAATGGAGGGGAAACCACTTATGTGGATTTCACTGATACCCGTCCACCAGTGTTCTCAAAGGCAGATGAGCCGCTAGAGGCGGATGACTGGCTCCGTACCATGGAGCAGAAGTTTGAACTGTTACAGTGCACGGAGCACCAGAAGCCCGTGTTTGCAGCGCAGCAGCTTAGAGGTGCCGCAGGGGCGTGGTGGGCGAATTTGGTCGCCGCACAGCCTGCTGGCCACCGTGTCACTTGGCAAGAGTTTCGTGAAGCCTTTAGAGCACATTATATCCCAGATGGTGTCATGGCCATGAAACTAGAGGAGTTTCTCTCGCTGAAGCAAGGGAACCAGACAGTTCTGCAGTATGTGGGCAAATTCAATCATCTGCCCCAGTATGCAGCGGAATATGTGAACACCGATGCGAAGAAGAAAAGTTGGTTCATGAGAGGTTTGAGTACCAGAATCCAGGAAGCATTAGTTACCTGCTATAATGCCACTTACCATGAGATAGTCAATGTGGCTATTGCGTCAGAAGAGAAGTCCCGACTGCACAAAGAGTTGAAGAAAAAGAAGCCAGTGTTTTCAAGTCCGTCTGGCGGCATTAAGAAGCGCCATAAGTTTGTTTATCACCCTCAGAACCATTTCCGCCCAACTTATCGTCCATCGCAATACCAAGCTCAGCCGCAGACGTTTTTCCGTCCTGCCGCAACCCCACAATTTTTACAACAGCCGAATGCCCCTGGTATTCGAAACCAGACTCCGGTAACCCATAACTTTCCCTGCTACAACTGTGGAAAGCCAGGTCACTTTTCCAAGGACTGCCCATATCCAAGGCAGTACAATCCCAATTATCCCAGAGCTCCCGTACCACAACATCAACAACTCCAGAGCAAGAATAATAATCTGAATGTTCAGAAGGGTAAGGGTGAGAAGAGGAAGACCGGACGTGTATTCTATACTCAAGCAAGTGCAATCCCAGAGGGAGAACCTGTTATGATGGCATGACATTCCAATTGTGGGAACACAAGAAGATTTCTTTATCCAGTCGCCCGGGGGACGACTGTGTACTAAGGAGATGGTACGTGACGTACCTATAGAGTTAGGTGGGCATATATTCCCTACCTCAATGACAATATTACAGAAACAGGATATAGATGTAATCCTGGGTATGAATTGGATGTACCAAAGAGGAGCCCTTATAGATGCACTGCACAGAACTATAAGGTTGAACCTGTCAGATAATAAATCTCATCTTCTTATCCAACTTCCTATCCCAAAGAGAACAGTTGAAAGGGTATGTGCAACTTCAGTACAGGAGATTTGTGATATACCGGTAGTCTGTGAATTTCCAGACGTGTTTCCAGATGATCTACCAGGTCTGCCACCCGGCAGAGATGTAGAGTTTGTGATTGAGTTAAAACCGGGTACTGCCCCAATATCCCGGAGAGCTTACAGAATGCCACCCAATGAATTAGCAGAACTTAAGGATCAATTGCAAGAGTTACGTGATAAAGGTTTTATCAGACCCAGTTCCTCACCATGGGGATGTCCAGCTCTTTTTGTCAAGAAGAAAGATCAGACTTTAAGGATGTGTGTTGACTATCAACCGCTGAATGAAGTAACCATTAAGAATAAATATCCGTTGCCTTGCATTGATCTGCTCTTTGATCAGCTTGCGGGGGCAAAGGTATTTTCAAAGATCGATCGTCGATCAGGATACCATCAAATTAAGATTCGACCTGAAGATATTCCAAAGACTGCATTCACCACCAGATATGGACTGTATGAGTACCTAGTTATGTCTTTTGGTCTCACTAATGCACCGGCACATTTCATGTATCTGATGAATTCAGTTTTCATGCCAGAACTTGACAAGTTTGTGGTTGTTTTTATTGATGATATTCTAGTATACTCCAAAAGTGAAGAAGAGCATGTTGAGCATCTCAGAGTTGTTCTGACTCGTCTGAGAGATCATCAATTGTATGCCAAGTTCAGTAAATGTGAGTTTTGGTTAAAAGAAGTGCAATTCTTAGGACATGTGTTGTCAGCCGAAGGAGTAGCAGTAGATCCTGGCAAGGTGAAAGATATTCTGAATTGGAAGCCACCAATCTCAGTTCATGAAGTCCGAAGTTTTCTGGGAATGGCGGGTTATTACCGTCGATTCATACCTGACTTTTCAAAGGTAGCCAAGCCAATCACAGAGTTGTTGAAGAATCAAACTAAGTTCATATGGTATACAGAATGTGAGAAAGCTTTTAGAATTTTAAAGAAGTCATTGACAACTGCTCCAGTTTTGGCACAGCCAGATATAGAAAAGCCATTTGATGTTTACTGTGATGCCTCGGGTATTGGCCTTGGTTGCGTATTGATGCAGGAAGGCAGAGTCATTGCTTATGCCTCAAGACAGTTGAAGCGCCATGAAGAACATTATCCGACACATGATCTTGAATTAGCAACTGTGGTTCATGCATTAAAAATATGGCGTCATTACTTGTTAGGTAATACTTGCCACATGTATACAGGTCACAAGAGTTTAAAGTATATCTTTACTCAGTCAGAATTGAATATGAGGCAAAGAAGGTGGCTTGAGTTGATAAAGGATTATGATTTAGAAGTACACTATCACCCTGGAAAAGCGAATGTAGTTGCTGATGCACTCAGTAGAAAGAATCATTGCAATTGCACGACTGTGAAGCCAATGGATTACAGTTTGTGTTACGAATTGGAAAAGTTGAATATTGAAATAATTCAACAAGGTCAGCTGACTAGTGTCACAGTAGAATCAACACTCAAAGATCAGATTGTATCTGCTCAGAGAACAAATTCCGGAATCACTCACATCAAAGAAAAAGTTAGAACTGGTCAACAGACAGATTTCAGTATTGATGAGGCAGATGTGTTATGGTTTAAGAACCGGCTAGTGGTCCCAAAGGTTCCAGAGTTACGTCGGCTTATTCTTGATGAAGCACATAGTATAAGGTTTTCTATTCATCCAGGGAGTAATAAGATGTACCAAGATTTGAAACAGAGATTCTGGTGGACCAAAAGGAAAATTGAGATTGCTAAGTATGTTGCTAGATGTGATACTTGTTGTAAAGTGAAGGCAGTACACCTGAAGTCGGCAGGAATGTTACAACCCTTGCCCATTCCATCCTGGAAGTGGGAAGATATCAGTATGGATTTCATTACTGGGTTACCCAAGACCTCAAGAGGCTTTGATTCAATTTGGGTCATTGTGGACCGTTTGACTAAGTCAGCTCACTTTGTACCTGTGAAGGTTGACTATAGAGCATCTCGATATGCAGAAATATATGTTGCTCGGATTATGAGTTTACATGGAATACCCAAAACAATTGTTACTGACAGGGGTACTCAGTTTGTTTCGCAATTTTGGAGACAGTTTCAAAAGTCATTAGGTACTAAACTTCTTTACAGCACAGCCTATCATCCACAAACTGGGGGACAGACTGAAAGAGTAAATCAAATTTTGGAAGATATGTTAAGATCTTGTGCTCTCACCTATCAAGATCAATGGGATGAATGTTTACCGTTAGCAGAATTCTCATACAATAACAGTTACCAAGAGAGTATCAAAATGGCACCGTTTGAAGCATTGTATGGCCGCAGGTGCAGAACTCCGTTGAACTGGTCAGAACCAGGAGAAAGATGGTTTTATGGAGTTGATCTGGTGAAGAAAACGGAAGAAAAGGTTAGGCAGATACAAAAAGAATTTAAAAGTTGTTCAGTCTCGACAGAAGAGTTATGCAGATAAAAGACGTAGACCCTTGATGTTTAAAGTGGGAGATTATGTTTATCTGAAAGTGTCACCCATGAAAGGAGTTAATAGATTTGGAGTCAAAGGCAAACTCGCACCACGTTATATTGGTCCTTTTCAAATCATTGAAAAATGTGGGAAGGTGGCATATAGATTAAAGCTGCCTGAACAACTGTCAGCCGTGCACAATATATTTCATGTATCACAAATGAAGAAGTGTCTGCAAGTACCTGATCAAGTGGTTGATGTTGAGGGAGTTGAACTTGAACCTGATTTGACATATTCTGAATATCCTGTCCGAGTTTTGGATCGAAAAGATCGTGTTACCCGGAGTAGAACAATTAAATGGTACAAGATACAATGGGATCAACATTCAGAAGAGGAAGCCACCTGGGAATCGGAAGGTTATCTGTTGGAGAATTTCCCGGAGTTCTTTGCTTCTATCTAGGTTGCAATTTCTTCTTTAAACTGTAACCTATCCTTTTAAAAATCTTTATAATACAGAAAACCCCTACCCGTTTTGTAGACAAGTCTTGGACGTGTTTGCTTGACACGTTTCCTTTTCCATTATTTAACTCAAGGCTTTAAATCTCGGGACGAGATTTCTTTAAGAGGGAAGGGCTGTAACACCCCGGGTGTTATAGTGCTAATTAATCTGCCATGTCATCATAATACATTGCAAAGCATCGCTATTAGGTTAACATTGTTATGCATCAACTAAAACAAGTTTACTTATCTAGGTTGAATGTGTTTCTCAGTGGTGTGCTCCGAACCCGAAAACCCTAATTTCGAAGGCCACCGCAAATACTTAGTCCATGCCCTGCGTAATTTGAGGTGTGCGATTGTGTTGCCCACTAGTGTCAAGTGTAGGGTATGAGCTCAAGTACAACATTTAAAATGAAGCTCCAAATTTGAGTTTGAATTGGAGTCCCAAAACTTGTCGTGAGTTTTCCGATTCAAATTTAAATTCAAATCTGGGGAGAAATGTAAAAGAATTTTTAAAGCTAATTGGTCAACCAAGAGTGGCATTTGGTCAACCATGTCATGTTGGTCCAAATAATGCCCTTGGGTGAGGTTTTGATCACTAAGTAATCACAAATCAAAGTAGCAACAAATTCCAATTTAAAATCCCTCCGAAAACCCTAAATTTCAAAACCCTGTTTTACCCCTTTTGAAATAATTCAAAATCTAAGCAAAATTTGGGAAAAAGTTCAAAACCAAGTTTGTAGAACTTTTCAAGGGCTACAACTTTGGTGTTTTGAGTTTTCAAAGTTTTAGTGTAAAATGTGGAGCAATTTTGAAAATAAGCAAATTTCAGATTTAATTCATTTTTGTCCCCAAACTAAGATTTCAAAATGGAGGCTGAATTTTAAAAAGTTTTGAACAGCAAAGTTGTAGGTCTGGTCAAGATATACAACTTTGATGTTTGGAGATTTTGAAGTTTCAATATAAAATCAAAAGTAATTTCTAAATTACCAATCTGAAAAATGTGTCCTCTTTTGAATTTAAACTCAAATTTCAAAATCCAGTGAGAATTTGAAAAAGTGTTCAATACAAAACTTGTAGAGCTTGAAATTCTGAAGATTTCATAGATTGGAAATTTTTCAAGTTGTTATATGAATTTGAGAGTAATTTGAGAAAACAGTTTGAAAATTTAAAGTTTGGGGGGGGAAGCTACAGTGTCCGACCAATCACCGCCGACCACCGCGCGGTATGGGCGCCGGCGAGACGCCGGGCGGCTTCGGCCGGCTTCCAGGCGAGTCCTCGATCGCCAGCGCGACGTCTCGCGTCTTCCAGCACAGTCACCGCCACCGTTCCCTATATATACGTCGAGCTCACAGTGGCGATTTTCATTTTCCCTGTTTTCGCCACCGTCGCCACCGCAGCTCCGCCGCTCGCCGCTGCCGCCGTCGAGCCACCTCCAGCCACGCCAACCACACCATTAACTCCGCCTCATCCTCGCGCACCTCGTGAACCACCCGAGCGAGCTTAACTCCGCCTAGATCACCACAGCCGCCCGCTCCCGTGCCTAACTCCGGTCGGAGCACCGCCATCGTCGCCTTCCCGTGGCCAGGCCACTCCGGCTTCTCTCCGTCCTCCCCGAGACCGCCATCGTCACCGCTGTGAGCTCCTGATCGTTTTCCTCGCACTAATTTAACCGCTATCGTGTTGTACCATCGAGTCGCCGGTCACCGTGGTTGTCGAGCCGCCACCGTCGTCGGTGAGCTGTCGCCGGAGCTCGAGCCAGGGTGTTTAGTAGCAAAATGGAATCGTGGGGAGGTGTAGAAGGTGTTGGTAGGGTCGGTTAGTCGACCGAAGCGCCGGTCACCGGCCGGCCACCGTGGGAGAGCGAGTGAGAGCGCGGGAGAGCGAGGGGGAGACGGAGGTGAGGGATGACATGTGGGGACGCGGTGTCAGCGAGAGAGAGAGAGAGCCAGCGCGCGGGCGCGAGGCAGGCCGCGCTGCTGGGTCGCGTCGCTGGGCCGAGCGCGAGTGCGGGCGCGCGCGAGCGGGCCGCTCGGCTGGGCCGGACCGGAGGGAAGGAGGAGAAGCAGCCCGGTTCGGATTTCGTTTTTGTTTTTCTTTTTCAAATAAATGAATAGTGTTATTATTTGTTTATTTCATTAAAAATTGTGTAGAGTTCCAAAATTCATGAAAATTTTTGTGTAAGCTTTTCAATGTATAAACTATCTAGGAAAAATGTTAAATCATGAATTTGAATACTTTGAGCAGTAGAATTAATTAGTTTCATTAAAGATTAAATGCAACTTCCAGTAATTTTAATAATTAATTTATTTATCCAAAAATTATGAAATTTATTATAGCACTGTTATAAGTCATTCTTAACCCATAGAAAAAGTTTGAGCTTGATTAGGTAAAATTTGATCAACTTCTAATTATGCCCTAATTATTAAATAGAAACTAAATATTAATTTGAGAACTTTAAGTGTTGTGTGCCTTTTGATTGAGTGATGTCCTTAGGTCACTATCCTTTTGTGATCTCTGGCACCTTAATTTCATGATTGAGCTCGTTAGTAACTTGTTAGGTTAAAAGCTGGTATCGCGGGAAAACGTCGCTACTAGTTAGTAGGTTTTCTGTTTACGTTTGTACCGTGAAGAAAAGTTGTACTCAAATCGTAACCGTGGCATGTTATCATCAAGCATCATGTTTATCATTGAGCATCATGTTAAAGCATGTTATGTATACGTGTAGTCTCCGCTTTCGAGGAAGCCGAAGTCGTCGATCAAGCTTTCGGAGAAGAGCGATCGTCGGTGGGTTCCGGACCAGGGGGTGAAGTCCTCGAGTCTGAGTCGGTCGTCGTGTTTGAGCAAGGCAAGCCCCGGTGCATTTAACCCTACCTTGAGTTTTACAAATGTTTTATTATTTATATTATGGTTGACTGCATTAAGTAATTAGGAGTTGAGTGATAACCTAATTGCTGCATTATCATCCTTGATTATTGTGATATCAACCTTGATACCTGCTTTACAGAAAATGCGTAGTATGCTTCGCTATGCTTAGAAGTTAAGCTTTTAAATGAATGTTTACATAGCCATGACGGCATATCGAATGAATATTGAAATATGTGAATGAACTTGTAAGATCGGGCGGGTGGTTTGGCCACTGCTAACATGCATTGGGAAAGGAGTCCCACTGTATTGTTTCCGCCTTATCAGTTAAGGACCGTACGTTGTTGGCCCTCGCGTCATGGAGTTTTTATTAGTACTAGCCATGTGCCCATGTCGGGTAAGCCTTACTTTGGTTAGTCCATTACGAGAACGTCTAACCTCGCACTGGGAGTGGAGAGATGGCGAGAGTAACGTGTACCCTCGGGGCTAGAATTGGGCCGGGTTCGAGGAGTACTGTGCTCTCGGGTGGCGATGGACACGTTCTGGTTTTGGGTTATTCGGGTAAGAGTTGATATATGCAAGATTCAGTTCTACATATGTCGTGTGGTTAGGAATCCCCAGCTGGGTAAATGAAGCGGTTCGAATCGTCGTTACTCCACGAGAAAGGAGTCTTGGCCTTGCACCAACATCGTAGTTAAGAACTGGAATTGAAAGAATGAATGAGAAAGGTTTTGATGATAATTACTTTGATCTAGATTAGGATCACCTAGAATTGGTTAATGAACCATCAATGGTAAAAGTAAAATGTTGAAGATAAGGACTTACTTTAATAAGCTTTTCTGCAAAAAGAAAATTTGATTCTTGATTACCCGTACCTTGATTCCCTAAAGCTAGCATGCCCTTGGAGTCTTTGTCTTAGTCGGGTAAGTCTTGTTGAGTACTCTCGTACTCAGGGTTTGTTAACCCCTTGTTGCAGGTGCGGTTCATGAACAAGTCTGCTTCGAGCCTTGTTGCATGACCGTCGTGATTGAAGACAGTGACGACGAGTAGATTGTGTGGCCTTTGGGCAAGGCATCTCGCTTGTGTGTTGTAATAAAGTTACTACCGATACTTCTCTACTACTGGTTTGTAATAATGTTACATAAGGTTTTAAGTTGAAAACTGGTTTGTAACCTAAGTTATTGTAAGACTTCCGCTACTTTACTCTGTTGAATATTTTGAATAAACTGTTGTAATATTGCAATACTCCTGTGATTGGATCCTGTTCGGAGGAAAACAGACCTTTTAAGTTATGGTGAACATAAGTACGACTGTCAGAGGTCATTATGGCAATGACGTGTGCTTGTGGGCCATCATAATTAGGAGGTTCTGTGACAAGTAGTGGCAGCATACGGGGGCGCGATGATAAGGCCAAAGAGCAGTCGGGCGGCCCCCGGGTACAAGTGGTTCCTGGCAAGCTCGCGACTTTACCTGAATGGTTGACTCGGTGACCAACACCTCACTTTAGCGAGTGAGTGAGGTTTGTGTGAGGAATAACTTACCAGCTGGTTAATAATCGATTCGAATCGCCATCGTTCACTGGATAGTGAACACTTGACTTGAGCTACTTCATCGTAGTAATATTGATGGAACACTTGGACAGTTATATGAATTATGACATAATGGAAGTTGTTAATGACCATTGGTTATCATTACCTGTTTAATTACATGTTACTTTAGTACAGGTGCAAATGTAGTTGAGAGGTTAATAAAGATTTAACTTGATGCAAAGCTTTTGTAAAGGTTTTCCTAAATGCTAAAAATGCCTTTTGTAAATGAGTCAGCTATCCCACCAGAAAGCCTATCATGATTCCTTGGTGTCTTTTATTTCTGGTTTATGACGGGTAAGTCTAGCTGAGTACCTTCTCGTACTCAGGGCTTTGTTCCCACTTGTTGCAGATGGGCAGATGTACTACGGCTATTGTATCAACTATCTCTATCCTGCAATGGGCGAAGCTTAGGACCATGGGCAATGGTCATTCGCTACTTCTAATCTGAAGCTTTTGCTGGAGATGATCACAAGCTGGCACTTTATTTCAAAATGTTGTGTGTGTGCGTGATTTGAACTACCGCTTCTGCTACTTTTATTCGAACTTGGTTTGTAATAACTATGTTTAAACACCGATGTATTTTGTGCCACGAACATTTATGTAACTTATGATGGTATCCGTTAAACTTAGTACAATCTTGGCTGTTATGTGAGATGGTTTGAAATCCGTCAAGATTTCACGGACTACCGGGTTATACGGGCTTAAGTTTGTTAAATTGTCCTTCCGTTGGATGATTTCCTACTTAATCTCGTATAATTGGGCGGTTCTGTTACAATGTAGGTCGATCTCTTATGCTTAGTAATGCTTAGACTTCGGTAGAAGTCGAATAATATTTTCTTTGATCATAAGAACAAGTTTATTTCTTGCTTCTCCTGACCTAATGATAGGTCATGAGAGCTGGTGGAAATGAATATGAGAATGAACTTGAGACCGGACGGGGCATGGGAATCGTCTTTGGTGGTTGGTCCCGTCTGTGTCGGTTAAGGACCATTCGTTGTTGGTCCTCGAGTCAAGGAGTTTTTAATAGTACTAGCCATGTACCCATGTTGGGTAAGCCTTACTTCGGTTATTCCATCACGAGAACGTCTAACCTCACACTGGGAGTGGAGAGATGACGAGAGTAGCGTGTACCCTCGGGGCTAGAATCGGGCCAGGTTCAAGGAGTACTGTGCTCTCGGGTGGTGATGGACACGTTCTGATTTTGGACAACCCAAGTAAGAGTTGATATATGCAGGTCAAGGACTTGCATATGTCGTGTGGTTAGGAAGCCCCAGCTGGGTAAATAAAGCGGTTCGAATCGTCGTTGTCCCACGAGAAAGGAGTCTTGGCCTTGCACCAACATCGTAGTTAAGAAATGAAATATGTTGAAGGAATGAGAAAGGATTTGATAAGAAGTGAATAACAAGTGTAATGTTTATATTTATGATTGAGATAGAAACAGGTGCAAAAGTTAGCTATAATTAGGCTATACTAAAACTGGAGCCAACACCTAATTAAAAGTTTGAAAGCAAGGATGCACTGGTAGTAAGCTTTTCTGCAAAACTTCTCTTTTCTAGCTTCACTACTTCCCTTAAGCCAGCATATCCTTAGAGTCTTTTCTTTTTGTCGGGTAAGTCTTGCGGAGTACAATTGAGTACTCAGGGTTTGTTAACCCCTGTTGCAGGTACTGACGGGTACCGTTAACCGAGGTCATGTCGGTGGGCTCGATATGATCTGGTTGTCCTCTCCTGACTTAGGTGCTCTACCTAAGTTGACTTCTGTAGTTCTACTCGACTTCCGCAATACAAGTTAAGTTTATAAAAAGTTAACTTAATCATGATTTATAAATTTATTATTATTATTATTATTATTATTATTATTATTATTATTATTATTATTATTATTATTATTATTATTATTATTATTATTATTATTATTATTATTATTATTATTATTATTATTATTATTATTATTATTATTATTATTATTATTATTATTATTATTATTATTCTGCACTCTGATGTAAAGTTTGTTACAAATGTTGTAATGTTGCAGTTACTCCTTTGTTGATCCTGGTATGAGTTGTTAAAAGTAGTTCAATCGGGGGCCTGTGAGGGCACCCGACAGATCTTCTTAGGTTATCTGGTGTACATGCATAGCCGTCAGAGGTCTTAGGGACAATGACAGGTGCCTGTGGGCCATATAATTTAGGAGGTTCTGTGACAGGTGGTATCAGAGCTCATACAATGGATCAGCTACAACATTACATTTGAAAATTTCAAAATGAATTTACAATATAAAAGTTTTTTAGGGTAACAAGTTTAAAATAGACTTCTATCGATCTTCTTGCTTGCTGGAAGACTTCATGAAGATTTTCTGATGGCTCAAGTACAAAGGCTTCAAGAAGTTCATCAACTCGTCTTTGAAAGGTCAAGAGAAGAGTCAACTTCATCGATAAAGCTCTACTGAAGTACCTCTCAATAGTCTGTCAGGCGCAGTGAAGATAGTGTATAGTAAAAAGCCCTATAATCTACTAATATTTTGAAGATGAAGCACTCCTGACGTTGAGAAGACGTATAGGGCGAGCATATCTCATATCATGCATAAAATGATAATAAAATAATGATTAAAATTTTCCCTCCTTATATTCGAGGAGCAGTTATTATTCGTTATAACTGTTCTATTGATGAATCTCGTCTTGTACCAGGTTCTGTTAGTCCTTTGATAATCCCTGCTTCACAAGTTCTTAATTCTTGGGGGACTTCTGGATGCACTTTATTTACCATGTCGACTCAATGTAAAACCTGGGACTACGCCTTGCATTGACTTCTCAATGTATGCATGTGTCACGTCTTGATTTCTTCTATTCTGACACGTGCTGTTACTTTGATATTGATAACCAACATGTGTTGGACGAGAGTTACTTTAATTGTGCCCTATAGTGGTGCCTCGACCCGTGACTATGGTGCCGTGTCAAACCTGGAATACTCTGTGATTCGCGATCACATGAGTTCCACCAGAACATGCACTGGTACCGTAGTCGGTGCTCCTGAAATCTCGGGACGAGATTTCTTTAAGGGGGTTAGGCTGTAACATCCCAGATGTTAGGAAATAATTAAAACTTGATTATGAAGCATCATCAAGCATAAACATCAAATGACATGCCATAAATGCATTCATTTGCACATGTTACTTTAGTCATGTTGCATATGTTGCATATGTTACATGTGTTATTGACGCAATGTTTCCCATGTGAGGTTCATGTGTTGCATTAAACAAGTGTTTTACATGTTATGAATATGCCTTGTTTCACATATTTCAGAGGTTGTTAATAAAATGTTTCACATGTTTCATTTAAATGTTTCACATGTTACTGAATAATGTTTCAATAGTAAATTGTTATGTTGATTTTAATAATAAAATGATTTATATGTGTTTATGTCATATTGCTTATTACATGAAATAATGTTTTATTAGTGTTAAATAATTAATCATGTTTTAGTTAAAAAGAATAATAAAATGAATTCAAAACCCTGATTTTCAGAAAAGAAAAACCTTGTTTTTACCCCTTTTGAAATAATTCAAAATCTAAGCAAAATTTGGGAAAAAGTTTAAAACCAAGTTTGTAAAACTTTTCAAGGGCTACAACTTTGGTGTTTTTAGGTTTCAAAGTTTTAGTGTAAAATGTGGAGTAATTTTGAAAAGAAGCAAATCTCAAATTTGACCCATTTTCATTTCTCTATTTCAATTTCAAAATGGATGCAGAATTTGAAAATGGTTTGAATAGCAAAGTTGTAGGTATTTACAACTTTGGTGTTTTGAGTTTTCAAAGTTTCAATGTAAAATTTTGAATAAAATTGAAAAGATTCAAACCCTAAATTTGAATTTCAACTCAATTTCAAAAAGTAGGCATAATTGGGTGATGGCCCAATTATGAAAGTTGTAGATTTTCAAAATTTACACATTTTCTATTTTTACAGATTTTCAAGTTTTATTCAAAAATTTAAAGTAATTTTGAATTTTCTGAAATCCTAAAAGTGCTCCCATTTGAATTTGATTTCAAATTTCAAAAAACTATTCAAAATCTGAGTTTGGTCCAAAAAGCAAAGTTGGAGATCTCGAGAAGTTGAACAACTTTCATTTTTGGAGATTTTAAAGTTGCTATGCAAATTTAGGAGTAATTTGAAGAAAACAGAAAAAGGAGAAATGTGGTGGTATTGCTACAGTAGTCCGGCCATCCCCTGCTTGCCACCGAGCTATTTGCTGTGTCACCGGCGTGCCTCGTTTGGTCTCCTCCACGCTGTTTCTCGCGCGTGGACGCGTAGTCGTCCTCGTGGCCGTGCTCTCGAAGATGCTACCGAAGCCACGACGTCGTCCTCGCCCTTTTAAATGCAACGAAGGCGGCCGCCGTCTTCTTTTATCTTTTCTTCTGCTCCGTTTCCGGCAAGCGCAAACGCCGGCGAGATTAGCCGCAGCCGCTCCACTACCGTTCTCCAGCTCACGTTCATAGCTTCGCAACCTTCTCACGCACCTCCCTGAGCCGCCCGTTCCATCCATCTTTGCCGGAGTTGGTCAGTCCTCGCGGTCGGACGAAGCGCCACCGCGAGCGCTTCACCATGGCCGGCAGAGCGGGTGCTCTGCCATGGCGCAATTTTCTTGCCCATTTTTTTTTCTAACTGATCGGTGATTTCAGGTTGCCTTGACCCGCTTGCCTCCTCTGTGAATCAGTTTCGTCAGAGGAGCAGTGGATCGTCGGGAACGCCGTCGCCGTGGTCGCCGTGAACTTGAACACCCCTGCGCACGTGGCCAACCACCTTGCCGAGCTTCACGACCTTGACTAGCCCATCCTACATGTTTCTGGTAAGGCCCTGCTGCTCACAGTGTAGATGGTTGAGTAATTTGAGCTCTAGGTTCGCTGGAACGCGTTCGCCGCCGCCGGCGAACTGGGCATAGATGTTGTTTCCATGGCCGGCACGTGTAAACGCAGTAGAGGTTGATTAAGGGTTCTAGCATGTCGTAACTAGCCTAAGTATGGTGGAAAGGTAACGATTGAGGCGCCGGACTAAGCGATTTCACCGACGTCGGTGTTGCCGCGGCCAAACCCGCCGCGGTGCATGGCCACACCTTTATGCTGCACCATTTGTGGTGTTTGGTACATCTATCGACTGCGCTTTGCACGTGGAGCGTTACGGTGGTGGCGGTGGAGGCCGGGAAGGTCCGAACTCGCCGGCGTTTGGCCGGAGATGTCGCTGCCTCTGCTAGATCCGGCCAAGGACTTGGAAAAACAGGAATTCGATTTATGTCAGAGTGCTAGATGCAAATCTGTGACTCATTTGAATAGTGCTCTGGACGGGGATGAGAATAGCAAAGAAAGCGGAGACTCTTTAGGAAAAGAGCCAGCCCCCGCGTTGGATCACGCCTGGGCCACGTTTCTGGGCCGCTGTTGGGCCTGCCCTGGGACGAGCTGGGCCACTTTTGGCCCGAAGCCTTTTTCCTTTTTCTTGTGTTTTATGAATTTTCTATGATGTACTGATTCTGGTAATTTCATAACTAATTATTGGTACATGATAAAATCATGAAATTTTTGGTGCAGTCTCTTAATGATGTGATCTATGTGGAGAAAATATGAAACCATAAAAATAAATAGTTTTTATATGCTTAAAAATTAGCTCTTTTAATTAATAAATGCTTATTCCATGAATTTTAGTGAGTCAAATAAGTATCCAAAAATCTTGAAACTTTTGTGAGTATGCTTTGCATGGTAAGATATAACTTCACAAAAATATTGGTACTGTTTTGATAACTTTTAATTATATACTTTATTTCATGCCTTTTATTTATTATTTAATAAATGCTTATATGATTAGAATAAATCATAATTTAGGGTTGGTTTGATTTTGGGATTGAGTGATGACCTTGGGTCATTAACATGTAAAGACCCTTGGCACTTTAATTAATTATTTGAGTTCATGATTAACTTGTTAATTAAAGAATTATTGATATGTGATTAATGTACTTAGCATATGTCATTAGTAGTTAATAACTTACTTATGTTAATACTTAGTGGTCTTGTGGTAGAATTACTTGTTATTAGATGCAACCTCTTGGGTAAAAAGTAAAGTTAAGTAGTTTTCTTAACAACATCTTGATGTGATTAATGTTGTTTAATAATTATGTTGGATTGCAACTGTATCACGAAGGAAAGTTGTACTCAAGTAGATAACTAATGTTTATCCTTTCTAAATGCCCCTTTTATGCTATGCTTTGTTCATTATCATGCATCATGGCATGCATTCCATCATGTTAAGCATCGCATCATTTATATACGTGTAGTGCCTACGAGAGTGAGAAGATTCGTGGTGAACAAGTGATGACGAGGTTGGTGTTGATCAATCTTCGGAAAGGTGTCATCCACCCGTGATGTTGGCGTCAAACTTAACTTCTACGAGAACTAACCACCGCTGCAACGCAGGCAAGCCCCGGACATACAACCACTCTTCTGTTTTATAAATGCTTTATTACACCTTAAGTCTAGTGTAATGTGCATTATATTAGTAGGAGTTGGTTGAAACCGTTGCTGCATGATTACCTTGATCTACATTTCTATCCAGATGATATCCCACAAGTATATGTAGGTCGATCTCTTATGCTTAGTAATGCTTAGACTTCGGTAGAAGTCGAATAATATTTTCTTTGATCATAAGAACAAGTTTATTTCTTGCTTCTCCTGACCTAATGACAGGTCATGAGAGCTGGTGGAAATGAATATGAGAATGAACTTAAGACCGGACGGGGCATGGGAATCGTCTTTGGTGGTTGGTCCCGTCTGTGTCGGTTAAGGACCGTTCGTTGTTGGTCCTCGAGTCAAAGAGTTTTTAATAGTACTAGCCATGTACCCATGTTGGGTAAGCCTTACTTCGGTTATTCCATCACGAGAACGTCTAACCTCGCACTGGGAGTGGAGAGATAGCGAGAGTAGCGTGTACACTCGGGGCTAGAATCGGGCCGGGTTCGAGGAGTACTGTGCTCTCGGGTGGCGATGGACACGTTCTGGTTTTGGACAACCCAAGTAAGAGTTGATATATGCAGGTCAAGAACTTGCATATGTCGTGTGGTTAGGAAGCCCCAGCTGGGTAAATGAAGCGGTTCGAATCGTCGTTGTCCCACGAGAAAGGAGTCTTGGCCTTGCACCAACATCGTAGTTAAGAAATGAAATATGTTGAAGGAATGAGAAAGGATTTGATAAGAAGTGAATAACAAGTGTAATGTTTATATTTATGATTGAGATAGAAACAGGTGCAAAAGTTAGCTATAATTAGGCTATACTAAAACTGGAGCCAACACCTAATTAAAAGTTTGAAAGCAAGGATGCACTGGTAGTAAGCTTTTCTGCAAAACTTCTCTTTTCTAGCTTCACTACTTCCCTTAAGCCAGCATATCCTTGGAGTCTTTTCTTTTTGTCGGGTAAGTCTTGCGGAGTACAATTGAGTACTCAGGGTTTGTTAACCCCTGTTACAGGTACTGACGGGTACCGTTAACCGAGGTCATGTCGGTGGGCTCGATATGATCTGGTTGTCCTCTCCTAACTTAGGTGCTCTACCTAAGTTGACTTCTGTAGTTTTACTCGACTTCCGCAATACAAGTTAAGTTTATAAAAAGTTAACTTAATCATGATTTATAAATTCATTATTATTATTATTATTATTATTATTATTATTATTATTATTATTATTATTATTATTATTATTATTATTATTATTATTATTATTATTATTACTATTATTCTGCACTCTGATGTAAAGTTTGTTATAAATGTTGTAATGTTGCAGTTACTCCTTTGTTGATCCTGGTATGAGTTGTTAAAAGTAGTTCAATCGGGGGCCTGTGAGGGCACCCGACAGATCTTCTTAGGTTATCTGGTGTACATGCATAGCCGTCAGAGGTCTTAGGAACAATGACAGGTGCCTGTGGGCCATATAATTTAGGAGGTTCTGTGATAGGTGGTATCAGAGCTCATACAATGGATCAGCTACAACATTACATTTGAAAATTTCAAAATGAATTTACAATATAAAAGTTTTTTAGGGTAACAAGTTAAAAATAGACTTCTATCGATCTTCTTGCTTGCTGGAAGACTTCATGAAGATTTTCCGATGGCTCAAGTACAAAGGCTTCAAGAAGTTCATCAACTCGTCTTTGGAAGGTCAAGAGAAGAGTCAACTTCATCGATAAAGCTCTACTGAAGTACCTCTCAATAGTCTGTCAGGCGCAGTGAAGATAGTGTATAGTAAAAAGCCCTATAATCTACTAATATTTTGAAGATGAAGCACTCCTGACGTTGAGAAGACGTATAGGGCGAGCATATCTCATATCATGCATAAAATGATAATAAAATAATGATTAAAATTTTCCCTCCTTATATTCGAGGAGCAGTTATTATTCGTTATAACTGTTCTATTGATGAATCTCGTCTTGTACCAGGTTCTGTTAGTCCTTTGATAATCCCTGCTTCACAAGTTCTTAATTCTTGGGGGACTTCTGGATGCACTTTATTTACCATGTCGACTCAATGTAAAACCTGGGACTACGCCTTGCATTGACTTCTCAATGTATGCATGTGTCACGTCTTGATTTCTTCTATTCTGACACGTGCTGTTACTTTGATATTGATAACCAACATGTGTTGGACGAGAGTTACTTTAATTGTGCTCTATAGTGGTGCCTCGACCCGTGACTATGGTGCTGTGTCAAACCTGGAATACTCTGTGATTCGCGATCACATGAGTTCCACCAGAACATGCACTGATACCGTAGTCGGTGCTCCTGAACCATTATAGTTCATAATTAATGTGTTTTCACTCATTGGACATTCGTCGGAGAATTCTAACCTCTCCAGATCCTTTGTTATTATAACCAATCTCTGATTTTGGTTATAATACCGACATTTTGAAACGAGTTACTGCAGTTGTGCCCTATGCTGGTACCATGATCAGTGACAATGGAACAACGTTGTTTCATAGAGTTTCTTGTGACTTGCTAGCATAAGGAAATATAGGACACTCACTGTTATCAAGGTCTATGATCATGATTCCTTATAGTCCACAATTAGGGTGTTTCCATTCTCTGGACACTCCTTAGGGATTCAAAATTTTTCTTTTGAGTCCCTAGACGCCTTGTGATTGTGACCGACTTCTGATCTCGGTTACATTCTCAATATTGTGAGACGAGGGTTATTGCTATTGGGCCCTATAGTGGTGGCACGTCCCGTGACCACAGTGCCGCGTTGGAACCTAGAGTCTCTTGTGTGCTCGGGTCACACAGGTTTCTGCTGGGTGCGCGCAGGTATCGAGGTTTGTGGTCGTGATCCATTATAGTCTCATGACTAATATGCCCTCACTATTTGCAATATGTCTTGGTAATTCATGCCTATATTTCTTTTAAATTATCTTAATCCTTGATGTTGGAACCATTATCAAATCGCGGTTGTAATCTTGATTTCTTCTGTGAATATTTTTGTTTCAACATAAGACCCTACTTTCTTTAAAATTTGCTACAATTGTGCCCTATAGTGGTACCATGATCAGTAACAATGGTATTGCAAGTATCGTGGAAATCCCTATGGCTGATCACTGTACGGGAATACGAGGTATTTGCTATAGCAAGGTCTATGACCATGATGCATTATAGTCCGCAGTTGCCGTGCTTTCGATTCTTTTGGAATTTCCTTTTCGAATAATCCATGTCTTCGGGATTTCTCTAAATACCTTGTTGATTACAATCATTATTTTGAAATCGGTTGTAATTCTTGAACCAATCCTTGATGCTTTGCGAATCTCTTCAAGGTTAATGTGCTTGACACATTTCCTTTTCTATTATTTAACCCCACGGGTTATGTCGTTCCTGAAATCTCGGAACGAGATTTCTTTAAGAGGGTTAGGCTGTAACATTCCAGATGTTAGGAAATAATTAAAACTTGATTATGAAGCATCATCAAGCATAAACATCAAATGACATGCCATAAATGCATTTATTTGCACATGTTACTTTAGTCATGTTGCATATGTTGCATATGTTACATGTGTTATTGACGCAATGTTTCCCACGTGAGGTTTATGTGTTGCATTAAACAAGTGTTTTACATGTTATGAATATGCCTTGTTTCACATATTTCAGAGGTTGTTAATAAAATGTTTCACATGTTTCATTTAAATGTTTCACATGTTACTGAATAATGTTTCAATAGTAAATTGTTATGTTGATTTTAATAATAAAATGATTTATATGTGTTTATGTCATATTGCTTATTACATGAAATAATGTTTTATTAGTGTTAAATAATTAATCATGTTTTAGTTAAAAAGAATAATAAAATGAATTCAAAACCCTGATTTTCAGAAAAAAAAACCTTATTTTTACCCCTTATGAAATAATTCAAAATCTAAGTAAAATTTGGGAAAATGTTTAAAACCAAGTTTGTAGAACTTTTCAAGGGCTACAACTTTGGTGTTTTTAGGTTTCAAAGTTTTAGTGTAAAATGTGGAGTAATTTTTGAAAAGAAGCAAATCTCAAATTTGACCCATTTTTATTTCTCTATTTCAATTTCAAAATGGAGGCAGAATTTGAAAATGGTTTGAATAGCAAAGTTGTAGGTATTACCTAGATGTACAACTTTGGTGTTTTGAGTTTTCAAAGTTTCAATGTAAAATTTTGAATAAAATTAAAAAGATTCAAACCCTAAATTTGAATTTCAACTCAATTTCAAAAAGTAGGCATAATTAGGTGATGGCCCAATTATGAAAGTTGTAGATTTTCAAAATTTACACATTTTCTATTTTTACATATTTTCAAGTTTTATTCAAAAATTTAAAGTAATTTTGAATTTTCTGAAATCCTAAAAGTGCTCCCATTTGAATTTGATTTCAAATTTCAAAAAACTATTCAAAATCTGAGTTTGGTCCAAAAAGCAAAGTTGGAGATCTCGAGAAGTTGAACAACTTTCGTTTTTGGAGATTTTAAAGTTGCTATGCAAATTTAGGAGTAATTTGAAGAAAACAGAAAAAGGAGAAATGTGGTGGTATTGCTACAGTAGTCCGGCCATCCCCTGCTTGCCACCGAGCTATTTGCTGTGTCACCGGCGTGCCTCGTTTGGTCTCCTCCACGCTGTTTCTCGCGCGTGGACGCGTAGTCGTCCTCGTGGCCGTGCTCTCGAAGATGCTACCGAAGCCACGACGTCGTCCTCGCCCTTTTAAATGCAACGAAGGCGGCCGCCGTCTTCTTTTATCTTTTCTTCTGCTCCGTTTCCGGCAAGCGCAAACGCCGGCGAGATTAGCCGCAGCCGCTCCACTACCGTTCTCCAGCTCACGTTCATAGCTTCGCAACCTTCTCACGCACCTCCCTGAGCCGCCCGTTCCATCCATCTTTGCCGGAGTTGGTCAGTCCTCGCGGTCGGACGAAGCGCCACCGCGAGCGCTTCACCATGGCCGGCAGAGCGGGTGCTCTGCCATGGCGCAATTTTCTTGCCCATTTTTTTTTCTAACTGATCGGTGATTTCAGGTTGCCTTGACCCGCTTGCCTCCTCTGTGAATCAGTTTCGTCAGAGGAGCAGTGGATCGTCGGGAACGCCGTCGCCGTGGTCGCCGTGAACTTGAACACCCCTGCGCACGTGGCCAACCACCTTGCCGAGCTTCACGACCTTGACTAGCCCATCCTACATGTTTCTGGTAAGGCCCTGCTGCTCACAGTGTAGATGGTTGAGTAATTTGAGCTCTAGGTTCGCTGGAACGCGTTCGCCGCCGCCGGCGAACTGGGCATAGATGTTGTTTCCATGGCCGGCACGTGTAAACGCAGTAGAGGTTGATTAAGGGTTCTAGCATGTCGTAACTAGCCTAAGTATGGTGGAAAGGTAACGATTGAGGCGCCGGACTAAGCGATTTCACCGACGTCGGTGTTGCCGCGGCCAAACCCGCCGCGGTGCATGGCCACACCTTTATGCTGCACCATTTGTGGTGTTTCGTACATATATCGACTGCGCTTTGCACGTGGAGCGTTACGGTGGTGGTGGTGGAGGCCGGGAAGGTCCGAACTCGCCGGCGTTTGGCCGGAGATGTCGCTGCCTCTGCTAGATCCGGCCAAGGACTTGGAAAAACAGGAATTCGATTTATGGCAGGGTGCTAGATGCAAATCTGTGACTCATTTGAATAGTGCTCTGGACGGGGATGAGAATAGCAAAGAAAGCGGAGACTCTTTAGGAAAAGAGCCAGCCCCCGCGTTGGATCACGCCTGGGCCACGTTTCTGGGCCGCTGTTGGGCCTGCCCTGGGACGAGCTGGGCCACTTTTGGCCCGAAGCCTTTTTCCTTTTTCTTGTGTTTTATGAATTTTCTATGATGTACTGATTCTGGTAATTTCATAACTAATTATTGGTACACGATAAAATCATGAAATTTTTGGTGCAGTCTCTTAATGATGTGATCTATGTGGGGAAAATATGAAACCATAAAAATAAATAGTTTTTATATGCTTAAAAATTAGCTCTTTTAATTAATAAATGCTTATTCCATGAATTTTAGTGAGTCAAATAAGTATCCAAAAATCTTGAAACTTTTGTGAGTATGCTTTGCATGGTAAGGTATAACTTCACAAAAATATTGGTACTGTTTTGATAACTTTTAATTATATACTTTATTTCATGCCTTTTATTTATTATTTAATAAATGCTTATATGATTAGAATAAATCATAATTTAGGGTTGGTTTGATTTTGGGATTGAGTGATGACCTTGGGTCATTAACATGTAAAGACCCTTGGCACTTTAATTAATTATTTGAGTTCATGATTAACTTGTTAATTAAAGAATTATTGATATGTGATTAATGTACTTAGCATATGTCATTAGTAGTTAATAACTTACTTATGTTAATACTTAGTGGTTGAAAGGATCAAGATGCCCAAGAGGGGGGGTGAATTGGGCTTCTCTAAAAATTATTTGCAAGAATTAAATCCTACAAGCCGGAATTCACCTCTAGTGCCTACTTGTGTTCCTAGATATTCTACGGGTAAAAAGTTTTGCACCCTAGTTTCCAATCCTAGTCTAGCATGGCAATTCTAGAAAAGTAAATCAAACAATAAATGTAAATACGAGAATGTAAATACTTGAAAGTAAGGGCAAGGAACACGACGATGTTTTTCCGAGGTATCGGAGAGTCGGCACTCCCCACTAGTCCTCGTTGGAGCACCCACGCAAGGGTGTAGCTCCCCCTTGATCCACGCAAGGATCAAGTGCTCTCTACGGGCTGATTCTTTGACACTCCGTCACGGTGAATCGCCCAAAACCACTCATAAGATGAGTTGGGTCATCCACAAGCTTCGCCGGATGATCACCAAACTCCCAATCACCACCAAGCCGTCTAGGTGATGACGATCACCAAGAGTAACAAGCTAGAACTCTCACTTGATCACAACGAGCCTAATGAGAAGGAGGATGCACACTTGCTACTCTCTAGTCACTAGTGAGGAACTCTCAAGCTTTGATTCTCAAACCACACTCCTCACTAGAGCTCTTGCACTCCCTTGCACTCCAAAGGTGTTTCTCAGCTGAACAAATGAGCAAGAGACCTCTAAAAGAGGTGGTGGGGATGTATTTATGCACCCCACAGTCGAAACGAACCGTTACCTGCCAACTCAGCAAAATACGGGGTGACCGGACGCGCCGGTCGCTCGTAACGGTCGAAATTCTGAAATTTCAGCTAAGTGACCGGACGCGCTGGTTAGGGGTGACCGGACGCGTCTGGTCGTGCAGAGAGCTTACTGTAACGAGACCGGACGCGCGACCGCGTCCGATCGGTGATGACCGGACGCGTCCGGTCATCGCAGGACCTTACTGGAACGTGACCGGACGCGCCGATCACACCCAGGTCGCGTCCGATCGGAAGGTTTCCCTTAAGAGATACGTGTCGGCCCTAACCACCGCGTCCGGTCCTCGCAAGGGCCGCGTCCGATCGTCAGCTCCGAAACACAGTCGCGGTTTTGAACTGACCGGACGCGTCCGGTCAAGCCGAGAACCGCGTCCGGTCAAGGGAAAAAACCTCTAAACACACCGAAACGCGACGCAACTTGAACCAAGTTACTTCCAACTGAACTTTAAGCTATTCTAGAGCTGCCTAGTGCTAAGTTTAACAAGTGTGCACCACACCTAAATATAAGACTCACCTAGGTCAAGCTACCCGCTCATGCTCCCCTTTATAGTACGGCCAAAAGAGAAAACAAAGATCCTAATAACTACTCCGAATGTAACTCAACACCTCAACATCCAGAACTAACCGTCCTTAATCTTGATGTCACTCCTTTGAAAACCGAAACGATTTCCATCAGGGGGCATGAATACCATGGTGCCCAAAGCAGTTATCACCTCCATGATCTAACTTACCAAGGTTTCTGCAAAACACAGGTTAGTCATGGTAATAAAGTGTTGTCATCAATTGCCGAAACCAACTCTCGGGGCCTAGATGCTTTCAATCTCCCCCTTTTTGGTGATTGATGACAACACTAAGATTCAAAAGATAGGAGTTAAGGTTTTTGAACATGCTTGGTTCACATAAGCAAAAAGCACAAGAGGTTAGGAATTGCTTATGTGTTCCAAGCCAAAAGAGTGTACGTATAAGATAAGACATGAAACATTAGTACACAAAAAGATATAGCTCAAAAGAGATCGGAGTAAGGCACGGAAGCACAACCTTATGAGCTATAATCAAACAAGTGACATGATTTAAAACTGTGACTAGATAAACCATATAGACTCAAAGTATCTCACACGACCACATGTCACAAGAATGCAATTACTGTAAAGTAAACATGATGCATGAATGTAGCACACAAAAAGAACAAAAACCCTCTATCAAAACTCCCCCTGAATCTACTCTCTCTCTCCCCCTTTGGCATCAACCGCCAAAAACTAATCTAAGGATCTGACGGGGGAACAGACAGAGTCGAGTCGGGTGCCGAGGAGCGCGGAGTAATCACAAACTGAGAAGTGTCTTCCTTAGACTCGGAGCTATCAGGCTGACCCTCTGAAGAAGCACGCAGCTGTGAAGCGGTCTGGGTCTGAGCAACAAGAATAGGTACTGACGAAGTAGCAACAAGTGGAGCAGTCTCTGTGACCTGAGCCTAAAGTGAGCCAATAGCTAGGGGATCTGTCGAGGCAACGGACGAAGGAACTGTCTCTGTAGTGCCCATCCCTGTCATAGGGGGAACAACTGCCTCTGAAGCTGACAACCCTGAAGAAGTAGCAAAAGTGGTGTGCGAAGGCGTCGGCTGACCAGTCAACTCACTATATGTGGCACTAAAATCAACGAATGGTGTGCCGGTCAAAAGGTGAGGGCTAGGCTGGTCTGAAGGAGTAAATCCTGCCTGAATAGGCGTGTAGCTCGGGGACTGGAACGATTGGGGGACTTGCTGCTGTGGAGAGGTGAACTGAAAGCTTGGCTGTCCCTGACTCGAAGGTCCACTAGACTGTAAGGCTAGAGTCAGGACAGATGCAGGTGGAGGAACCCCAACTGTGACTAGATGACGCAGAAGATTCAAGTATTGCTGCTGGCTAGCTGCACTCTGTCGCTGCATCTCATACTGCTGACGCTGCATCTCGACTTGCTGGCGCTGTATCTCAAGCTGCTGTCTCTGGAACTCGTCCTGTCGAGCCTGTATCTGTGCAAACGCGGCAGCTGTGTCCTGAGCCTGTCTCTGTAGCTGAAGCTCCTGTCGCTCCTGTGCCTAGGTCAGCCTCTCAAGAATAGCCACCATGGCTGGATCTGAGCGGGAGGTTGAACCAGAGCCACCGGCCTCATGGTCGTGAGGCCGAGGAGACCGATACCTAGGGATGGGCTGATAATCCTCGTCAGTGCTGTCAGAGGCCTCATCCTCAGCTATATCAGCGGGCTGAGCATCTAGATCTGCAAGCTCTGCCTCAGCAAGACCCTGTACGGTCACGTCCTGCTCAGCCGCTGTCTCTGGCACCTCAGGTCTCTCTCTGTCCTGGCATTGGGGCCTGCTCTCTCGTAACTGAAGCCCATAACTGACGTATATCATACTCAGGAAAGGCAGTAGTAGTATCAGATATCTCAGCTCTAATCTCTGCGGGAAGCTCAAGTGCGGTTCTGATGATGAAGCAAATCCAATGAGCATAGGGCAGCTGACGGTGTCCCTTGAAGCCTTCTGCTAGGGTGTCCTCCATCTCACCAAGCATAAGATCCCATATGTCAAAAGGTGTCTATGAAAGAAGGTGGTGAACAACCCATAGCTGCATCCTGGTTAATCCCTCTCTGTAGCCAAGCCTAGGAAGAAGAGTACGCCTGACAATAGCATCCAGGACTCGAGCAAGTGGTGTCAAACTGGCAGGAGTGTGTCGAGACCCTTCGTCAAAAGGCTCACGGAAACAGGGTCAAATCAAATCTATAGGGGGCACTGTCCCACCGTGAGGGCATCTCGGTGGAGCTGTCTGACCATAGCAAAGCTGATGTAACTTCATCTCTGAAGCTGGGAGTCTGAGGATCTCACGTACTCTGGTGCTGTACAGTCTGTGGTCACGGCCTCGGAAAGCAAAGTGTACGAACTCATGGGCCGGGTCAATCCATAATGAAGCATAGAACTCCCTAACCCAAGTGTCACAGTATGCACCTGTCCGTCCAAGAAAATCTGACAAGCCCGGTAGAAAGGACAGGTGCGGACGAAGCTGTTCACCCACTACCACAACAAGTGACTCAATGCGATAGACCCTCTGTGGTCGAAAGGCAATGCCACTGTCAACATAAGCTCTGTAAAAATCCTCCTATAGAGGAGTATAGAAACCCTCTAACGCTCTGGAGTCCCTCTGAGGTGGGAACCACCGGCTGACCTCAACAAATCTCAACCCTTGCACCTAACGTGCTGTAGCACCTTTCAAGTCAAAGTGCTCGACAGGGGTGAACCTCTAGCCCTGGGAGGTGGACATCCTCCACGACGCTGGCCCTTTGGCCTAGGAGTCACCTGAGCTCGTGTGTGTGTGGAGCAGCGACACGGTGGAGTCTGAGCTGGCTGCTCCTTTGTCCCCTCTGGAGCCTCTGCAGGTGGATCAACTGACATAGCATCTGCATCCTCTGTCACCTCTGTGCCCTCAGTGGCCTCAGTAGTCTCTGTACCAAGCTGTCGACCTTCAAGATGAAAGCGACACTCGCCAATGCGAATACCACCGCTCCTGCCTCCCCTCTCTGCCTGCTCAGCTACATCGGTGACTACCTGAGCGATCTCTGCATCAGTAAGAGTCTTCTTCTTCTTTCTGGCCATGATCTTGATGGGCTTTCCATGCGCAACCTCAGACAGACGAGGAGGACTATCGTCCCCGTCACTAGGAGCACCACCGATGTTCTTGCAACGAACCATGCTATCACACTATCGGGAAACCTCTGAAAGATGGTGTACTGACACTCGAGAGGCTTGGCCTCAAACCGTATCCGCAGGCTTGGCCTCGGATTCAACAACTGAACAGCAGTCACTCCGACACACCGACAAACTTGCTGAAAAGACAGAATAGATGGATCTACTATAAGAAACATATATAAACTACTAGGTGCGAAACCCTAGAGATAGCAAGCATATAAGGTGAGACGTGAATCAAAACGCGATAGCTACCTCGGATCGATGAGAAGACGGTGAAAAGGTGAGATGACCTAGTTCGCGAGACTTCCCGAATACGCCGGACGAGCTCTCGGAGTGAAGACGTCGCGTGAAGAAATTTTGACGTCAAACGAAGGAGACACCGCAGTGTGAACCCTAGGGTTAGGACAACACGCGATGGCCGAGAACGAAGATGGTCACGAGGGAAGGCAGGGGCAGGCCAGAGGTGGCGCAGGTGATGGAGGGCATGGCTCACCGGCGGCAGCAGCACACGGCGGCGGTGGTGCAGGCGCGACAGAGATGGCAGCAGGGCGGCAGGGGCAGAGCTACGCGGTGCGGGCGGAGCTGCGGGCTAGGCAGCGCTGTGCGGGTCACCGGAGGAGAAGGAGAAGGCAGGGCGCGGCAGTGAGCACCGGTGAGCGGCGATGGCGAGATTCTCGGCGAGTTAGGGCAGGGAGGCGGCGGAATCGCGAAAAACAAAAAAACACGGCGGCGGATGAGGAAAAAGTGAGGGAACACGAAAGGTTATATGAGGGGTTAGATCCGCTCGTCACGCGATGACCGGACACGGTGGTCGATATGATCAGACACGGTGGTGCAGCGTTCGGTCATACTCCAGTAAGCACCTGGAGAGACCGGACGCGTCCGGTTTGGACTGACCGGACGCGGATAGAGTCCGGTCAAGGGTTACACAGGAAAGTCATCGCGAATGACCGGACGCGGTGGTGGTTACCAGGACCGAACGCAGTGGTCAACAGTAGTGCGTCCGGTTCAGCGTCCGGTCACTAGATCAGGAGTTGGTCTTCTGGATGATCGGACGCGCTGGTGGTCGCCGGGACCGGACGCGGTGGTGAAGCATCACTGCGTCCGGTGCAGCGTCCGGTCCAGCGTCCGGTCACAGTTTTTCGCCCTTCTTCATTTTGAACTTCGACATGACTTCTCTCAATCAAGTTCCAATTCCAAGAGACACAAATAAACACCAATTGGAACCTGATATGAGTGACCTCACTCAAACCCTCAAGTTTTTCAAAAATAGATTGCGTTAGGCTAGTATTATTTTTAAGAAAATAGGCAATAAACACCCGAGGAGCAACGTATGGCCATGTAATAGAGTTTTTGAACCTTTGGGAGCGTCAAAATGCTCTCTCTACTCATGGACGAACACAGAGGTTGCTCAAAGCCAAACCGAAAAGAAACGACAAAATAACAACCATGCATATGCAATGCATTACAAGAAAGTAAAACTAGGTTGCTTGTCAAGTTTGATCCACGGTTAGGCTTCTTCACTCCTCCAAAGGAGGGTTATCGTAACCGTGTTAGACAAGCCCTAAATGCATTGCGGGTAATTAAACATGACATATAATACAATGCAATGCATGAGACAACACAAGCTCATTTTTTAAAGTTACTAGAGTCAAGCACATTAAGTTCACTTCTCAACCTACAAAAGGTGGCCTCATTCAAAGGTTTAGTGAAGATATCCGCTAATTGATTTTCACTTCTTACACCTTCTAGTGATATATTATTTTTAGCAACGTGATCTCTTAGAAAGTGGTGGCGGATATCAATGTGCTTGGTGCGAGAGTGTTGTACCGGATTATTAGTAATTTTAACGGCACTTTCATTATCACATAAAAGTGGCACCTTTTCAAGAACAATTCCATAGTCTGGGAGGGTTTGTTTCATATATAGGATTTGTGCACAACAAGCCCCCGTGGCAATGTATTCCGCCTCGGCGGTGGACAAAGCCACACTATTTTGCTTTTTAGATGACCAAGATACTAAAGACCTTCCAAGCAAATGGCACCCTCCGGATGTGCTTTTTCTATCAATTTTGCAACCGGCATAATCCGAATCGGAATAGCCAACTAGTTGGAATCTAGCTCCTTTGGGATACCAAAGACCGATGCTTGGGGTGTGCTTAAGATATCTTAAGATTCTTTTTACGGCACTCAAGTGAGGTTCTTTGGGACACGCTTGAAAGCGAGCACACATGCGCACACTAAACATGATATCGGGCCTAGATGCGGTAAGGTATAACAAACTACCAATCATAGAACGGTAGAGAGTTTGATCAACCGGTTTACCTCCCTCATCTAGGTCGAGATGTCCATTAGATGGCATTGGGGTCTTGATTGGTTTGCATTCTTCCATCTTGAACCTTTTGAGAAGATCCTTGGTATACTTTTCTTGAGAGATGAAAATCTCTTCTCTCATTTGCTTGACTTGAAAACCAAGAAAGAATGTGAGCTCACCAATCATAGACATCTCGAACTCCTTCGACATCAATTCACCAAATTTCTTGCAATATTCTTTGTTTGTTGATCCGAAGATGATATCATCAACATACACTTGACAAATGAAGATCTCCCCATTAAGCTTCTTGGTGAATAGTGTGGTGTCGACCTTCCCAATGGTGAAGCCCTTCTCAATGAGGAAGTCCCGGAGGCGCTCATACCACGCTCTAGGGGCTTGCTTGAGCCCATATAGCGCCTTGGACAACCTATAAACATGATTAGGATATCTAGGGTCTTCAAACCGGGAGGTTAATTAACATAGACTAGTTCATTTATGAAGCCATTTAAGAATGCACTTTTCACATCCATTTGATATAGTTTCATATCATGATGTGATGCATATGCAAGGAGGATACGAATGGCTTCAAGTCTTACAACGGGTGCAAAGGTCTCTTCAAAGTCAAGACCTTCAACTTGAGAGAACCCCTTTGCAACTAGTCTTGCCTTGTTCCTCACCACTACGCCTTGGTCATCTTGCTTGTTGCGGAACACCCACTTGGTTCCAATGACTCTTGCACCTTTAGGATGCTCTTCAAGTGTCTATACTTGATTGCGGGCGAAGTTGTTCAATTCTTCATGCATTGCATTCACCCAATCCGGATCTTGAAGAGCTTCTTCTATATTCTTAGGTTCAACACAAGAGACAAAGGAGTGATGTTCAACAAAAGAAGCAAGCTTTTGAGATCGAGTCATTACTCCCTTAGAAGGACTCCCTATGATGAGATCTTGTGTATGTGCTTGAAGTAGAGGTGAGTTTCTTCTATCAACCACTTGAGGAGGTGGATGGGGAGCATCAACATCTTGAGCTTGTGCCTCGGCTTGTTCATGAGAGACATAAGTGTCTTCATTTTCAACTCTCTCATTCTTGTCATCATCTTGAGGCACATGTGATGAAGATGGTGGATCAACAATTTGTACATCGTCTTCATCATCTTTTGGCTTGATGTCTCCCACCGGCATGTTCTTCATTGCCTCCCTCAAGGGTTCATCACCTACATCATCACAATTCTCAATTGCTCCTTGGGAGCCATTAGATTCATCAAATTCCACATCATATGTTTCTTCAACCAAACCGGTGGCATGGTTAAATACTCTATATGCTTTGGACTTTGATGAGTAACTAACAAGAAAACCAATATCACAACATCTTTGAAACTTCCCTAGGTGTTGACGCTTCTTGTAGATGTAGCATTTGCAACCAAACACCCAGAAGAATGAGACGTCCGGCTTCTTCCCATTAAGCAACTCATAGGGGGTCTTGCCAAGAAACTTTTGTAGGAAGAGGCGATTTGAAGTATAGCATGCGGTGTTGATTGTCTCGGCCCACAACTTCTCCGGAGTATTGTACTCATCTAACATTGTTCTTGCAAGAGTGATCAAAGTCCAGTTCTTTCTCTCAACTACACCATTTTGTTGAGGAGTGTAGGTTGAAGAAACTTCATGCTTGATTCCAATTTCATCACAATAAGCTTCAATGTTGGTGTTGTCAAACTCTTTGCCATTGTCACTTCTAATCTTCTTTATCTTGACTTCAAATTCATTTTGAGCTCTCTTTGCAAACTTCTTGAAACAATTGGCCACTTCGGATTTGTCATGAAGGAAGAAGGTCCATGTGTACCTTGAGTAGTCATCCACTATCACAAGATAATAGAGATTACCACCCAAGCTCTTGTAGGTTGTAGGCCCAAACAAATCCATATGTACACTCTTGAAGTTGACATGAAAGCTTTGGTTGGATGAGTGTTTGCAACTTGTTTGCCCGCTTGACATGCACTATAAGGTTTGTCCTTTTCAAACTTTACATCCTTTAATCCTCTCACTAATTCTTTCTTCAAAAGCTTGTTGAGAGTGTTCATTCCAACATGAGCAAGCCTCCTATGCCAAAGCCATCCAAGTGAGGTCTTGGTGAACAAACATGTCATCAAGTTTGCATCTTCAGAGGTGAAGTCAACAAAATAAAGATTGTTGTATCTAAAGCCTTTGAATATCACTTGCTTGTCATCTATCTTTGAAACTACCACTTCATTAGGTGTGAACAAGCATTGGAAGCCAAGGTCACAAAGTTGCCCAACGGATAATAAGTTGAAACTCAATGAAGCAACATAGAGCACATTTGAGAGTGAGTGATCATTTGATATTACAATCTTGCCTATACCCTTGACTTTGCTCTTTGAATTATCCCCAAATGTGATCTTCTCTTGACATATCCCATTCTCTTCAATGGAGGTGAACATACGAGGATCACCGGTCATATGTTGAGTGTAACCACTATCAATAACCCAATAAGATCCATCGGTCTTGTAGTTCACCTACACACAAGAGATTAAGCTTTTTGTTTAGGGACCCACACTTGAGAGGGACCCTTGACTTTCTCAACTAGTGACTTGGCAACACATATTTTCTTAGGCCTATTCTTATTTGGAGGACCCAAGAACATAACTTTCATCTTTCCATTTGAATCTTTTCTTAGCATGTAATGAGCATTGAAGGCAAAGGGTCTAGCATGCTTGGGCAAGGGTTGTGGTGGTGGAGTATTGCACTCATGAGCAAAATGACCTTCTTGTCCACACTTAACACATCTCTTTGGCTTGGGCTTTGACTTGCTTTGTTGTTGTTGAGCTTTTGCCTTCTTCTCTTGATTTGCCAAGTACCCAATACCACTTCTATCCATCTTCATTACGGTGTTCATGAGTAGCTCACTTTGCAAATATTGACCTATTGTGAACTTGCTTAGGCCGGTCTTGAGATGTTCTTTCTCTTGCTTGAGCTTTTTGTTTTCTTCAATGAGTGACTCATTTGTTGTTTGCTTCTCAAGAGCCATCATACCTTTTAGCTTCTTGTTCTCATTTGCAAGCTTCTCATTTTCACTCTTGATCTTGGCATAATCATCATAGTTGCTTGACTCAACCACACTCTTGCCTTTGCTACTAGAACCTTGCTCAATGCTTTCAATGATCAAGTCATCACATGATGTAGCTATATCACACTTAACAACTTTGTTAGTAGCATCATGTGTCTCAAGAGCAAGTTCATTAGCAACTAAAAGACTATCATAGTCAATTTTCAATGTTGTATATTTGTCTTTTAGAGAGTTATGCCTAGTGATGAGCTCATCATGCTTCTTCTTAAGTTTATCATGTTGATCTCTAAGCTCTTTATTAGAAGTTTTGAGCTCCTTGAGAGTGGAAGACATAATTTTATTTTGATCTTTAAGCTCACCACTAGCCTTTTGAGCACTTTCAAGCTTAGATGAGAGTGATTCATTTTCATTTTAAAGTTCATCATTTTCATTTCTAGTCCTTCTTATGACTTTAGTGTATTTGTTTAACAATTTTACAAGTTCATCATAAGAAGGTGTATCATATTCATCATCACTATCACTATCATCATCATCATCACTATCATGGTTTTGTACCTTTCGTTCACCCTTGGCCATAAGGCATAGGTGAGTAGTGGACGATGATGGTGAAGGAGGCGGTGAAGGTGGTGATGAAGATGTCGGTGAAGATGATGGCCCCATCACAAATGCGGCAACCTTCTCTTTCTCATCATTGCTTTCATCTTCGGAGGACTCACAAGATGATTCAATATCGGTGAGCCAATCACCAACAATGTATGCCTTTTCTCCCTTCTTCTTCTTGTGGAACTCCTTCTTCTTGTCATCTTTCTTCTTGTATGGCTTGTTTTTCTTCCTCTCTTCTTCTTCTTCATCACTTGAATCATTTTTCTTGCCCTTGTTCTTGTTCTTGTACTTATCTTTTGGAGGTCTAGGGCATTGATGAGCTAAGTGCCCAAGTTCACCACAATTGTAGCAATCCATCTCCGAGATTGGCTTCCTTTTGCTACTTGTAAAGAATTTCTTTTTCTTGCCATCGAACTTGATGCCACTCTTGTTGAACTTCTTTAGCATTTTGGTGGTCTTCCTTACCATGAGTGCAAGTGATTCATCATCAACATCACTTTCACTTGAGCTTTCTTGCACCGTCATGGCTTGGCCCTTCTTCTTCTTCTTCTTGTCATGGCTAGCTTTGAAGGCCAAGTCTTTCTTCTTGGAAGATGATGAGCCCTCTTCCAGAGTGATGTGCATGTACATCTCATGAGCATTGATCTTCCCCAATACTTGCGTCGGTGTTGCGGTGAAGAGATCACTTTAGTGAAGCACGGTGACAATGTGACCATACTTCTCAACGGGAAGAACACTCAAGATCTTCCTTGCAACATCCGATTGGCTCATTTGAGTGAGCCCAAGAGCATTGAGGTCCTCTACAAGAATATTTAGACGAGTGTACATGTCATTAGTATTTTCTTTGGGAAGCATCTCAAAAGAATTAATTTTCTTTAAAGCAATATGATAGCGTTCCTCACGCTCACTCTTAGTTCCCTCATGGAGAGCACAAAGGTTTTCCCACAATTCATGAGCGTTCTTTGCATTACGCACATGATTGAAGATATCCTTGCCTAAGCCCCGGTAGAGTGCATTTTTGTCCTTTGCATTTCACCGGTCATACTTCTCCTCGTCACCAATTGGGTTGGCGGGATCCTTGATAGCGGGAAGCCCTTAGGTTGCGGCTCTAAGACACCCAACATCTATGGCTTCGAGATATGCCTCCATACGGATTTTCCAATATGGAAAATCATCCCCCTCAAAGGTGGGAGGTGGTCCTACTCTATTAGACATCTTGCTCTAGGCGGTAAAGCCTAAAATAGGAGCAACTCGGCTCCGATACCAATTGAAAGGATCAAGATGCCCAAGAGGGGGGTGAATTAGGCTTCTCTAAAAATTAATTGCAATAATTAAATCCTACAAGCCGAAATTCACCCCTAGTGCCTACTTGTGTTCCTAGATATTCTACCGGTAAAAAGTTTTGCACCCTAGTTTCCAATCCTAGTCTAGCATGGCAATTCTAGGAAAGTAAATCAAGCAATAAATATAAATACGAGAATGTAAATGCTTGAAAGTAAGGGCAAGGAACACGGCGATGTTTTTCCGAGGTATCGGAGAGTCGCCACTCCCCACTAGTCCTCGTTGGAGCACCCACGCAAGGGTGTAGCTCCCCCTTGATCCGCGCAAGGATCAAGTGCTCTCTACGGGCTGATTCTTCGACACTCCGTCACGGTGAATCACCCAAAACCGCTCACAAGATGAGTTAGGTCATCCACAAGCTTCGTCGGATGATCACCAAACTCCCAATCACCACCAAGCCATCTAGGTGACGGTGATCACCAAGAGTAACAAGCTAGAACTCTCACTTGACCACAACGAGCCTAATGAGAAGGAGGATGCACACTTGCTACTCTCTAGTCACTAGTGAGGAACTCTCAAGATTTGATTCATAAACCACACTCCTCACTAGAGCTCTTGCACTCCCTTGCACTCCAAAGGTGTTTCTCAGCTGAACAAATGAGCAAGAGACCTCTAAAAGAGGTGGTGAGGATGTATTTATACACCTCACAGTCGAAACGAACCGTTACCTGTCAACTCAGCAAAATACGGGGTGACCGGACGCGCCGATCGAAGTGACCGGACGCGCCGGTCGCTCGTAACGGTCGAAATTCTGAAATTTCGGCTGAGTGACCAGATGCGCCGGTCAGGGGTGACCGGACGCGTCTGGTCGTACAGAGAGCTTACTGTAACGAGACCGGACACGCGACCACGTCCGATTGGTGATGACCGGACGCGTCCGGTCGTCGCAGGACCTTACTGGAACGTGACCGGACGCGCCGATCACACCCAGGTCGTGTCTGATCGGAAGGTTCCCCTTAAGAGATATGTGTCGGCCCTGACCACCACGTCTGGTCCTCGCAAGGGCCGCGTCCGGTCGTCAGCTCTGAAACGCAGTCGTGGTTTTGAACTGACCGGACGCGTCCGGTCAAGCCGAGAACCGCGTCCGGTCAAGGGAAAAAACCTCTAAACACACCAAAACGCGACGCAACTTGAACCAAGTTGCTTCCAACTGAACTTTGAACTATTCTAGAGCTGCCTATGAAACAACCTCGATTTTCCTTGAAGGGAAAATTCACAGATACGGAATATAATCTGATAGTCCACGAGAGCAAACCATCACATTATCATTTATCAGATGATATCACAGTCATCCATCGTAGAAATTACAAGTTACAAAGCTTTACAACACTGATTAACACACCTATTACATCATATTCTAGCGGAAACACACGCGTCTTCATTAGAGTCGTCGTAGCGCATCAGCAGGTGAAGGCTCCTCCTTTAAGGGCAACCATCAGAGTTGGCGTAGAATGTCAGCGGCATGGACTTCATCTTCTGAACCAAACTTGAGCGTAGGAACGAGACCACCTAATCCTTCTAACTTCGCTATTACTGGAAGTCAAGAAAATCTGCACACCGCCAGATGTGTGCAGGCCATGGTCAGCACCGATGAGCTTTAGTGGAAAAGATAAAACAAGAGGATCTGGCGATCCTAACATTTGGCTGTGGTTTGCATCCTTAGCGCATGAGAAGTAAGTAACAGTAGTAATGTAATCATAATATCTAGTTTTTAACACATTCCCAGCCACACACATCTACATCCATCCATATCCATCCACCATCCCATCCCAACCATAACCACACCACCATCACCACATCTCATCTCACACACTCAGGTCGACAGGCTGACTCCCTCTCGGCACTTGTCTCAACGGCCCGCAGCCCCTGGCTCACGGCCAGAAAATACCCCAAACCTAGAGGGAGGAAAGAAGGACTCATCTCCTATCTAGTTTAAGCGAAACCCAGGAAAGGTCCATAGCCGACAAGTCAGCATATGTATCGATCGATCAACCAAACACTCTGCAGAGGTTTTACATACCCACAAGATAGCCATCCTCGACGGTGCCCCATCTAGGCAGATTTTGGCCGCTTGCTTGCCTAGAACGATGCCACCCTACCTCTCAGCCCTGGTACATCCCAAGTCTAGTCTGGGATGGCTGATACTGTGAGTCGTAGACAAAGCCAGGGCCCTCCGGATGTCAAGAGCCATGTCCACAAGGCCTCCTAAAGTCTCGGAAGGGTGTAGGGGCAACCGCGCACCCCGTACCTCCTTGCACACGTTCGCCTAGCAGTAGTGGCATTGTTCTACCAAGTAGTCCGACCGTCCCGCACCATATAGGGCGAGTGGGATGTAAATGATTCCCGGTGAGTCTGAGTACTAGTAAGTCCTTAGGGATTGACCAAGCCAGAATGTCTTCATCAGGGTTTCCATTTTACGTGCCACCACAGCACCTCTACCCCGGGCTCCACCTCTCTGAGGTTCACACCCAAGGACACCTCCAATTACCATTTTACCTGCCACAGGTATTCCCTATCCAAGTGCCCAGGTAGCACCACATAGCAAGACTTGCCCCAGGCTCGTCGTTATTCCAGCTCGGTCGACACAACCCTCACTCTCCACGCACCCAAGACACACGCAGCACGCTCGCACACCACTAAGTCTAGCACCCATAGCTAAACCATTCCCAGGGGGTTCACCACCAGCATCACATCCCCGATATAATGCGAAGTGGAGTTAATAATAAGTATAGTGGTGTAATATGCAAGCAAGCAGGCAAGTAAGCATATATAAGCGAGCAAAAGCGCAAAGCAGGGTGACGTGGTAGAGTGGGTTGAATCAGGGTAATAATGGCTCAGGTAGTAGCATGCATCAAGGTACTATCAAAGGAATAATTATAAAGCGCTAGCAGTTCTAGATATTATGCAATGTCTAATAGGATTCTCTAAAAGAGGGTGCTGCCATGACACCTGTGAAGTAGATGTAGTAGAGGTACAATTCTCCATCCGTTGGTGTTCAGTCAGTGGGGTCCTCTCCTCCTCAGTTGACTCCGTTCCACAGTCCTTGTCGTCGTCCACGTTCTCTTGATCCGATCGTCAGCTACTCCGCGAAGCGACACGCAAGCAAGAGAACACGCAACACCCGAGAAGATGACAAGACGCAGGAAGATCCAATAACACCAATGAGATACTAAAAGACTCACAACTTAGCCTTCTTGGCGGTTGTCCGATTTCCTCGGGCCAGAGAAACACGAGTGGTGGTTTGCTAAGCACAAGCCTGAGTCATGGCCAAGCCAATGTGGCTTTACGATAAACGGTTTAAGCCAGAGCTTATCCAGAGCAAACACCACGACTCACAATCTTTCAATCCGGGTGTCATGGAAATGATGGGGATCGGAAGACGGGCTCAATGAAGGAAGAATGACGGGGCTCGACTCTTGTAGCCTTATCCCGCAAGTCACAATTGGACACGAGAAACAAACAAGAACGAAAAACACTATTGTGACTTGGCTCCAATGTACTTTGGCTCGCCTGCTATGATAGAAAGCGGTAGCGCGAAGGGATTGGACAGCAACGGTTCCCTCAATCCACACAATACTCTAACATCAGGAACCGAGAAGCGAGCCGCTCAACCACACAAAGGAAGCGGGGTTAGCTAGGCACATCCATGTCATGTTCTTAGACGCATCTTCAAGGAAGATGGTTTTTAGACGATCGATCGAATCAACACGCACGGGTCCGAGGTACGACATAGACCATAGCTTCGCTAACAAAAAGGGGATTAGTCCGATCTTTGATCCAATCATCACGGGCAAGACGGGATCGAACAGAGCGGGCTAACGGGGCAACAATAGCAAGAACAACAAAGGATGAAGGTCTACTTCTTCTAATACACACACTACGACAGAAGACAGGGCATCAGAAAGAAGCGACAAACTCGAGAACACCAAGTGCGCAAACTCTTGGTAGGGTACCACAACCTGGGTGCACTAAATGCACTAGACATCTCTCAGGTTCTTAGCGGTGCGGTTGTCACTGCAAGAACCAAACAAATGTTGCGGTCGAAGACGGTACATACGAGGGCTCGAGCATGGAAGATCCAAAGGAAAGGGGGGGGTAGGGATTCACCTTCCCTTGATTCGCCCACCATAGTAATCGATGGGATTCGAAGGAATAGAATCAAGAAGCAACAAAACTGCAACAAAACCTAACTGAACTAGACTCTCAACTGCACTAGGAGGTAGAGAAAGATTTTAGAAAAAAATATGAAAGTGGCTTCATAATTTTTTTTGAGCTAGGATGAACTTCCTAGGAATTTTAGGATGTGGATAGGAAATATGAAAACAAATAAAACGAAAAAGGCTCAGGGTTCAGTTGGGCTTACTTCTGCTGCTGGCAGCCCAACAGCAAGGATGATGGAGGGGATTGCATGTGGGCCGTAGGCCGAGCTAGGCCTGGCGCTGCTGGTGGGCTGGTCGGCCACTTGGGCCCGAACCAGGCAGCAAGGAAGGGGGGGGCTCCGCTAGGCCTGTGTGGAGGCTGGAAGCAGTGGTGGGCCGGTGGTTTTCTTGCTTCTGCTATGCTCGAGCAAAAGTCTGCGGTGGCAGCGGTGGATACGTCGTGCTCGTGCTGGCGCTCGGACTGCTAGCAACTCGCTACTGGGCCGGATTAGCAAAAAGGGGGGAAGGCAAGTCTCCACTGCCCACCAGGTGCTTGACGCGACCATGGCCGGTGGCTCGCTCCGTTCTGCGGTGGCTACGGGGGTCCGTGCGCCGGTGTGCATGCAGGCACCGAGGCAGTGCGAGTGTGGTAGGCTGCGGTGCTCCATGCAGCCAGGCGAAAGTGAGGCCATGGCCGTGGTGACGACGAGAAATGGAGGCAGTCCGTGCTCTCATAGGTGAAGCTTCGGGCCAGGGCGACCGCATGTAGGTTCACGGCGGTGGCGGCCAAGGTGCAGTGCATGCTTGTGCACAAACTTGTGCGTCGCTCGTGAGAGCCAGGATGGCTCGTGCGAGAACGCCAGTGCGGTTGCACGGAGGCCGGTCGGTGTTCATGCGGCACGAGGTGGCGCTTGGCCGCGTAGAGGCCATGGGTGGCCTCTGGCACGGTGTTGTCGTGCTGTGCCAACCGTGGACATGCCAACTCGATGGCCAGGGCAGACAACAACTAGGCAATGACCATGAACTCGACGAATATGAAGGAGCTTGGGTCATGTGGCTCACCGAGGGGTTTCTAGGCAGCCGGCGCGTGGTGCAGGCAGGGGCAAGGTTGTGTCGACGTCGCGGCCGGCGTCCATGAACGGCACAGTCATCGGGCTGCTGCGACGGCCGTGGCTCCAGGATGAGGTGAGGCAGGACGCGGTTGGCTTGGTCATGGTCGACTCGGCTGGGTGACATAGGCACGCTGCAGTGGTGTGGCCGTCAGCACCGGGGCTTGACGCGGGTCCGCGGCTGCGAGGCCTCTTGGCGATGGGGTGGTGGCCGGATCAGGACTGCTACACCCAGGCGGGGGACCTGCTTCCCTGCGAGACAGATCAGGGCACGGAGGCCATCCTCAGGCAAGAACAGCGACAGAGGAGAAAAAGGTGGGTGCTTGGCTCAGGAAGGGCTCACTGGTGGTCTGGTGGTCATCGTCGCAGCCACGCTGGTCGTCCAGCGGTGCGGCGAGATCGAGGTTCGAGGCTCGCCCATGATCGGCGTCACAGACATGCTAGACACCCTCCGTGGTAACCCCCGATGGCGCGTCGTGAGGCTCGAAGCGGAGGCGGGGATGCAGCATAGAGGGTGGTTGGGCTCATGGTGCTAGGCGTCGAGGTTCAGACGCGGCGATAAAAGAAGGGCATCGCGCGGAGCTTGGGATCGCGATCGCGGCTATGGTGCTACGGCTGTGTCGAGGTAAGGCCATGGCCGGCACCGGCTGAGCTTCTCGGTGTCGCGGCTATGGCGCTCTGGAAAGGAGGCAGGAAGGGATGGAGCGGTCTTGTGGCGGCGGACAGGAGGGAGATGGTGAGGGCAGGCCGGTTCCTTTTTATGCTCACAGAGGTAGGGTTCCCAGAGGGCGCCGGCCATCTTGGGCGTCTGTGCCCGCACAGGGACACGCGGCATTCATCCGGTCACAGCGGGGAGAAGCGCAGGGTTGATGGCGAGGCTAGGAGGACTCCAGAAGGCGAGCGGCTTCGTCCGCGTGGTCAGGGCGCCGTGCTTTGGCAGCGCTCGTGGTGGGGCTGGCTGACACAGCGCAAGGGCATCCGAGGCAGGGCAGTTGGCTTCGCTCCTACGCTAGCTGGCGCCGATGAAAGCGACGGCGCGGATACGGAGGATGAGAAAGACGACGCTGCCCGCTGTGGAAAGGCGATGGAGAACGACGGCGTCTTCGGTTTGCTTTTCCCCTCCGCTGCTGACGAGTGGGGCCCGGGAAGGAAGTCGTACGCCCGAGGGGATGTGGCGGTGTCTCAGCGTCTGGGGGCGCTTCGCTCCGGCTCCTAACCCTGTGGGCGGCTTGGGCTGGTTGGGCCGCCAGCTTGGCCCGGCAGACGGCACTTGCGTCTCCGCGACGTGCAAGGACGCAGGACTAGCGTGCTTGATTAGCTGCTTGCGGTTGGGAATTTATATGTACATGTACACATATACACTTGGGCACAGGAGCATGCATGTAGGCTAGCTGGTGCAGCCTGCTAGCTGGCCGTGTGGCCAAGAGATAGGCACGAGCTGGCCTTCGATGCTTGTGGCTGGGCATTTGTGTACATATATACACGTATATACTTGACACAAGAGCATGCACAAGCTAGATCGTGCAGCTTGCTGGATATGAGATACAGAAGAACGGTTTCCTATTTACGAATTAAGAAACAAGGAATTTGATATGAGTTTCAAAGGGGATTTGAGAAAGGGAATTTAAAATGGAATCCGAAAGAGGTCGAGTTAAAATCCAAAGAAAATTGAGAAGGGGTTCATGAGCTTGGAGATGAATTTAGAAAGGATGCGAGAGGATCTTGCTACGAATTTGTACACTCCGACACAAAATCCTGAACCACTAAAGAACTTCGGCACACTCCTACAAACAAATCTAAATGAGTGCAACGATTGTTAGCAGGTTAGACTCAGATCCGACCTAAGATCTACATGCTCCACACATTGACAGGAAAATTTTTAAAAAGTTCGTATTTTTGGTCACTTGAAAAACGGGATGTTACAGTCCACCCCCTTACAGGAATCTCGTCCCCGAGATTTAGGAGTTACTACCACTTGGAGGAGGGCTCGATAGTCTTGTCTAAGGCCTATGGCTTTTATCAGATGTTCAACATGCATTAGTGCATCAGTTTTTTTAAGAGGAGTTATTTCTCAAATGAGCTTTTGAAGCTTTCGCAAACCAAGTTCCAATTTTCTTTTTAACTCATTTTGTTTTCGTAAAGAAAGGTTTTTGGGAAGCAAGTTTAGATACCAGTTGAAAACATTTTTTTTCACACCAAAATTTTAAAAAGCAATTTTTTAAGCCGTTGGTGAAATCTCATTTTCTTTAAACAATGGTTTTTTGTAACAAAACACTTGAAGTAATTTCCTTTTTGAAACGAAATCCCCCTTTTTTTGCAAGATAGGGAAGCAACTTGAAATAGTTTTCATTTGAAAACAAATTCCCTTTTTGAAGTTGGTTTTAGATTTGGTAAACCAAAACCTTTTGTAAATAGAGCATTTTGAAGAGGCTTTGAAAACAGGTTTTCATAAATCCATTTTTGGAAAATGCCATTTGGAGGTGGCCGCTTTTCTCAAAATTTTCAAAAACACAAACAAAGGGTTTGAAGCATCTTTCCGCAAGGCATTTTGAAATAGAGGCTAGATTTTCAAAACATTTGAAAGGGCCAAGAGTTTTGAATGGAATAGAAACATTTTCAAAATTCTATTTCGCAAAGCTTTGAGTTTTTTTGAAAACTTTTGATAAAAGAAGGCAGGGTTTTTAAGTAGCGATTTTTGAAATCCAAAACATCTTTTGTTTGAAATAAAACTCTTTTTCAAATTGTTGCTTTTTAAGTAGGGTTTTTGAAAAGCTAAGCTTAGGATTAGTGTTGTATGCGGGTACCACTTGGAAGCGGTCACAATCACGTACCTCAATACCTACATACGCCCGACGGCAGCCATGTGGATGCATCACACATGGGGCCCCAAGTTTCATAGCGGCACCAAGGGTTATGATCACGGCACACTACCAATTAAGTCCCCGGCAACAACTCGAAATCCCAAGCTAGAGGGAGGGGAGAGTTTTAAGAAAGGACGAGGAAAAAGCCTTTGTAAAATGGGTTTGGAAGTCATGTTTTGGAAAACATAGTTTTAAATCTTTTGTTTCGCAATTCTTGCAAGGAGGAAGGTCACAACCTTTAGATTTTTAAATCAAATCAATACAAAGATAATTGGAAATAGGTTGTAACCCGCTTTGGTTTTTGAAACTCAAATCGAAACTTTTGAATTTTTGGGTCGAAATAGTTTATTAGATGAGATTTCTGAAAACACTTTAAATAGATTTTCAGTTTGTGAAATCAAAACTTTTATAGAAGGGTTTTTATTTTTCCAAAACCTCCTTCAAAACGATTTTTCACAAACATTTGGGCCATTCGAAAGGGGGAGTTTTAGAAATCAATCCAGGTTTATACACTTTTTACAAACGGGCTTTTTGGAAAAAGACGTTTTGAAATAGCGAGCACACGGAATTCAAAACCATTTTGATGAAAATGTTTTGTAAATACCAGTTTTTTTTCAAAACTTTTCATGACATGCAATTTTTGAAATTCTATTTGAATGATGGGGGAGGGTGAGTTGCAAAACTTTATGAAAAACATGTTGAAATCCATGCAAGTTTTGGAAACAAAATCCTTTGAAAGCTTTTGTTTTCTAAATCAAAACACTTTCCTTTTGGAAGATTTCAAAACAAAAGATTTTGAAACTCATTTTTGTTTTGAAAATAAAGAGTTGCTTCCCCCTTTTTTTGGAGGTGAAGTTGTAGGACTTTTGAAGAAGACGGGCTTTCAAACTGTTTCATGAAGAGCTTTTTCAAATCAAATCGGGTTGAGAAAGGAATTAGAATTATTTTTCTTTTGAAACAGGAAAACTTTTCAGAGGTTTTGAAATCATTCTCCTTTAAAATAAAAACTCTTTTGCTAGAGAGGAGACTTTTGAAACAACGGGGGAAAGGGCAATTTTGAAAATGCATTTAGTTGGGAGCCAGGAATAGTTTTTGAAACAGTTTGGGGAAAGACATGATGCATCATATTCATATTTTAACTCTTGTTAGTCGAGGGTCACTTATCCAGTCATAGGATGGCATTGGGTTTGGCCAGCTAGGTTATCCGGTACCTGGAGTCTCACATACACAAAATAGCTTCTACAGCTTACATTCACACAATAAGAAGCATAAGAAGCACAACAAACACAAGATCCAGGCAATCAAGCAGCATTACAATTCCTATATGCATAGTGTTGGCAGAAGGTGACTCCTAAACCGTCAAGCCTCACACATGTATCGACTAGCGTGGGCAGTAAGGGGTATATTTCATAGATGTCAACTTTCCATGCTCGGGGAGGCCAGTTAGCGGCAGAATTCAAGGCGGGAAGGGAAACAAGTGTCAACTTCTAGAGTCCTATATCCGACTAGATGTTTGGCTTCTAAACTAGTGTTTGGTTCTATAGGTCTCGTCCTAGGGTCAAGTATGGCTCTGATACCACCTGAAACGACCTCGATTTTTCTTGAAGGGAAAATTCATAGATACGGAATATAATCTGATAGTCCACGAGAGCAAACCGTCACATTATCATTTATCAGATGATATCACAGTCATACATCGTAGAAATTACAAGTTACAAAGCTTTACAACACTAATTAACACACCTATTACATCGTATTCTAGCGGAAACACACGCGTCTTCATCAGAGTCGTCGTAGCGCGTCAGCAGGTGAAGGCTCTTCCTTCACGGGCAACCATCAGAGTTGGCGTAGAATGTCAGCGGCATGGACTTCATCTTCTGAACCAAACTTGAGCATAGGAACGAGACCACCTAATCCTTCTAACTTCGCTATTACTGGAAGTCAAGAAAATCTGCACACCGCCAGATGTGTGTAGGCCATGGTCAGCACCGATGAGCTTTAGTGGAAAAGATAAAACAAGAGGATTTGGCGATCCTAACATTTGGCTGTGGTTTGCATCCTTAGCGCATGAGAAGTAAGTAACAGTAGTAATGTAATAATAATATCCAGTTTTTAACACATTCCTAGCCACACACATCTACATCCATCCATATCCATCCACCATCCCATCCCAACCATAACCACACCACCATCACCACATCTCATCTCACACACTCAGGTCGACAGGACGACTCCTTCTCGGCACTTGTCTCAACGGCCCGCAGCCCCTGGCTCACGGCCGGAAAATACCCCAAACCTGGAGGAAGGAAAGAAGGACTCATCTCCTATCTAGTTTAAGCGAAACCCAGGAAAGGTCCATAGCCGACAAGTCAGCATATGTATCGATCGATCAACCAAACACTCTGCAGAGGTTTTACATACCCACAAGATAGCCATCCTCGACGGTGCCCCATCTAGGTAGATTCCGGCCGCTTGCTTGCCTAGAACGATGCCACCCTACCTCTCAGCCCTGGTACATCCCTAGTCTAGTCTGGGATGGCTGATACTGTGAGTCGTAGACAGAGCCGAGGCCCTCCGGATGTCAAGAGCCATGTCCACAAGGCCTCCTAAAGTCTTGGAAGGGTGTGGGGGCAACCGCGCACCCCGTACCTCCTTGCACACGTTCGCCTAGCAGTAGTGGCATTGTTCTACCAAGTAGTCCGACCGTCCCGCACCATATAGGGCGAGTGGGATGTAAATGATTCCTGGTGAGTCTGAGTACTAGTAAGTCCTTAGGGATTGACCAAGCCAGAATGTCTTCATCAGGGTTTCCATTTTATGTGCCACCACAGCACCTCTACCCCGGGCTCCACCTCTTCGAGGTTCACACCCAAGGACACCTCCAATTACCATTTTACCCGCCACAGGTATTCCCTATCCAAGTGCCCAGGTAGCACCACATAGCAAGACTTGCCCCAGGCTCGTCGTTATTCCAGCTCGGTCGACACAACCCTCACTCTCCACGCACCCAAGACACACGCAGCACGCTCGCACACCACTAAGTCCAGCACCCATAGCTAAACCATTCCCAGGGGGTTCACCACCAGCATCACATCCCCGATATAATGCGAAGTGGAGTTAATAATAAGTATAGTGGTGTAATATGCAAGCAAGCAGGCAAGTAAGCATATATAAGCGAGCAAAAGCGCAAAGCAGGGTGACGTGGTAGAGTGGGTTGCATCAGGGTAATAATGGCTCAGGTAGTAGCATGCATCAAGGTACTATCAAAGGAATAATTATAAAGCGCTAGCAGTTCTAGATATTATGCAATGTCTAATAGGATTCTCTAAAAGAGGGTGCTGCCATGACACCTGTGAAGTAGATGTAGTAGAGGTACAATTCTCCATCCGTTGGTGTTCAGTCAGTGGGGTCCTCTCCTCCTCAGTTGACTCCGTTCCACAGTCCTTGTCGTCGTCCACGTTCTCTTGATCCGATCGTCAGCTACTCCGCGAAGCGACACGCAAGCAAGAGAACACGCAACAACCGAGAAGATGACAAGACGCAGGAAGATCCAATAACACCAATGAGATACTAAAAGACTCACAACTTAGCCTTCTTGGTGGTTGTCCGATTTCCTCGGGCCAGAGAAACACGAGTGGTGGTTTGCTAAGCACAAGCCTGAGTCATGACCAAGCCAATGTGGCTTTACGATAAACGGTTTAAGCCAGAGCTTATCCAGAGCAAACACCACGACTCACAATCTTTCAATCTGGGCGTCATGGAAATGATGGGGATCGGAAGACGGGCTCAATGAAGGAAGAATGACGGGGCTCGACTCTTGTAGCCTTATCCCGCAAGTCACAATTGGACACGAGAAACAAACAAGAACGAAAAACACTATTGTGACTTGGCTCCAATGTACTTCAGCTCACCTGCTATGATAGAAAGCGATAGCGCGAAGGGATTGGACAACAACGGTTCCCTCGATCCACACAATACTCTAACATCAGGAACCGAGAAGCGAGCCGCTCAACCACACAAAGGAAGCGGGGTTAGCTAGGCACATCCATGCCATGTTCTTAGACGCATCTTCAAGGAAGATGGTTTTTAGATGATCGATCGAATCAACACGCACGGGTCCGAGGTACGACATAGACCATAGCTTCGCTAACAACAAGGGGATTAGTCCGATCTTTGATCCAATCATCACGGGCAAGACGGGATCGAACAGAGCGGGCTAACGGGGCAACAATAGCAAGAACAACAAAGGATGAAGGTCTACTTCTTCCAATACACACACTACGACAGAAGACAGGGCATCAGAAAGAAGCGACAAACTTGAGAACACCAAGTGCGCAAACTCTTGGTAGGGTACCACAACCTGGGTGCACTAAATGCACTAGACATCTCTTAGGTTCTTAGCGGTGCGGTTGTCACTGCAAGAACCAAACAAATGTTGCGGTCGAAGACGGTACATACGAGGGCTCGAGCATGGAAGATCCAAAGGAAAAGGGGGGTAGGCAAGTCTCCACTGCCCACCAGGTGATTGACGCGACCATGGCCGACGGCTCGCTCCGTTCTGCGGTGGCTGCGGGGGTCCGTGCGCCGGTGTGCATGCAGGCGCCGAGGCGGTGCGAGTGTGGTAGGCTACGGTGCTCCGTGCAGCCAGGGGAAAGTGAGGCCATGGCCGTGGTGACGACGAGGAATGGAGGCGGTCCATGCTCTCATAGGTGAAGCTTCGGGCCAGGGCGACCGCATGTAGGTTCACGGCAGTGGCGGCCAAGGTGCAGTGCGTGCTTGTGCACAAACTTGTGCGCCGCTCGTGAGAGTACGCCGGGATGGCTCGTGCGAGAACGCCAGTGCGGTTGCATGGAGGCCTGTCGGTGTTCATGCGACACGAGGTGGCGCTTGGCCGCGCAGAGGCCGTGGGTGGCCTCTGGCACGGTGTTGTCGTGTTGTGCCAACCGTGGACACGCCAACTCGATGGCTAGGGCAGACAACAACTAGGCAACGACCATGAACTCGACGAATATGAAGGAGCTTGGGTCATGTGGCTCACCGAGGGGTTTCCAGGTAGCCGGCGCGTGGTGCAGGCAGGGGCAAGGTTGTGTCGACGTCGCGGCCGGCGTCCGTGAACGGCACAGTCATCGGGCTGTTGCGGCGGCCGTGGCTCCAGGATGAGGTGAGGCCGGACGCGGTTGGCTCGGTCATGGTCGACTCGGCTGGGTGACATAGGCGCGCCGCAGTGGTGTGGCCGTCAGCACCGGGGCTTGACGCGGGTCCGCAGCTGCGAGGCCTCTTGGTGATGGGGTGGTGGCCGGATCAGGACTGCTACACCCAGGCGGGGGACCTGCTTCCCTGTGAGACAGATCAGGGCACGGAGGCCATCCTCAGGCAAGAACAGCGACAGAGGAGAAAAAGGTGGGTGCTTGGCTCAGGAAGGGCTCACCGGCGGTCTAGTGGTCATCGTCGCAGCCACGCTGGTCGTCCAGCGGTGCGGCGAGATCGAGGTTCGAGGCTCGCCCATGATCGGCGTCACAGACATGCTAGACACCCTCCGCGGTTACCCCCGATGGCGCGTCGTGAGGCTCGGAGCGGAGGCGGGGATGCAACATAGAGGGTGGTTGGGCTCACGGTGCTAGGCGTCGGGGTTCAGACGCGGCGATAAAAGAAGGGCATCGCGCGGAGCTTGGGATCGCGGTCGCGGCTGTGGTGCTACGGCTGTGTCGAGGTAAGGCCATGGCCGGCACCGGCTGAGCTTCTCGGTGCCGCGGCTATGGCGCTCTGGAAAGGAGGCAGGAAGGGATGGAGCGGTCTTGTGGCGGCGGACAGGAGGGAGAGGGTGAGGGCAGGCCGGTTCCTTTTTATGCTCATGGAGGTAGGGTTCCCAGAGGGCGCCGGCCATCTTGGGCGTCCGTGCCCGCACCGGGACACGCGGCATTCATCCGGTCACAGCGGGGAGAAGCGCAGGGTTGATGGCGAGGCTGGGAGGACTCCAGAAGGCGAGCGGCTTCGTCCGCGTGGTCAGGGCGCCGTGCTTTGGCAGCGCTCGTGGTGGGGCTGGCTGACACAGCGCAAGGGCATCCGAGGCAGGGCAGTTGGCTTCGCTCCTACGCTAGCTGGCGCTGATGAAAGCGACGGCGCAGATACAGAGGATGAGAAAGACGACGCTGCCCGCTGTGGAAAGGCGATGGAGAACGACGGCGTCTTCGGTTTGCTTTTCCCCTCCGCTGCTGACGAGTGGGGCCCGGGAAGGAAGTCGTACGTCCGAGGGGATGCGGCGGTGTCTCAGCGTCTGGGGGTGCTTCGCTCCGGCTCCTAACCCTGTGGGCGGCTTGGGCTGGTTGGGCCGCCAGCTTGGCCCGGCAGACGGCACTTGCGTCTCCGCGACGTGCAAGGACGCAGGACTAGCGTGCTTGATTAGCTGCTTGCGGTTGGGAATTTATATGTACATGTACACATATACACTTGGGCACAGGAGCATGCATGTAGGCTAGCTGGTGCAGCCTGCTAGCTGGCCGTGTGGCCAAGAGATAGGCACGAGCTGGCCTTCGATGCTTGTGGCTGGGCATTTGTGTACATATATACACGTATATACTTGACACAAGAGCATGCACAAGCTAGATCGTGCAGCTTGCTGGATATGAGATACAGAAGAACGGTTTCCTATTTACGAATTAAGAAACAAGGAATTTGATATGAGTTTCAAAGGGGATTTGAGAAAGGGAATTTAAAATGGAATCCGAAAGAGGTCGAGTTAAAATCCAAAGAAAATTGAGAAGGGGTTCATGAGCTTGGAGATGAATTTAGAAAGGATGCGAGAGGATCTTGCTACGAATTTGTACACTCCGACACAAAATCATGAACCACTAAAGAACTTCGGCACACTCCTACAAACAAATCTAAATGAGTGCAACGATTGTTAGCAGGTTAGACTCAGATCCGACCTAAGATCTACATGCTCCACACATTGACAGGAATTTTTTTAAAAAGTTCGTATTTTTGGTCACTTGAAAAACGGGATGTTACAGCCTAGTGCTAAGTTTAACAAGTGTGCACCACACCTAAACATAAGACTCACCTAGGTCAAGCTACCCGCTCATGCTCCCCTTTATAGTACGGCCAAAAGAGAAAACGAAGATCCTAACGACTACTCCGAATGTAACTCAACACCTCGACATCCGGAACTAACCGTCCTTAATCTTGACGTCACTCCTTTGAAAACCGAAACGATTTCCAACAGGGGGCATGAATACCATGGTGCCCAAAGCAGTTATCACCTCCATGACCTAACTTACCAAGGTTTCTGCAAAACACACGTTAGTCATGGTAATAAAGCGTTGTCATCAATTGCTAAAACCAACTCTCGGGGCCTAGATGCTTTCAGTGGTCTTGTGGTAGAATTACTTGTTATTAGATGCAACCTCTTGGGTAAAAAGTAAAGTTAAGTAGTTTTCTTAACAACATCTTAATGTGATTAATGTTGTTTAATAATTATGTTGGATTGCAACTGTACCGCGAAGGAAAGTTGTACTCAAGTAGATAACTAATGTTTATCCTTTCTAAATGTCCCTTTTATGCTATGCTTTGTTCATTATCATGCATCATGGCATGCATTCCATCATGTTAAGCATCGCATCATTTATATACGTGTAGTGCCTACGAGAGTGAGAAGATTCGTGGTGAACAAGTGATGACGAGGTTGGTGTTGATCAATCTTCGGAAAGGTGTCATCCACCCGTGATGTTGGCGTCAAACTTAACTTCTACGAGAACTAACCACCGCTGCAACGCAGGCAAGCCCCGGACATACAACCACTCTTCTGTTTTATAAATGCTTTATTACACCTTAAGTCTAGTGTAATGTGCATTATGTTAGTAGGAGTTGGTTGAAACCGTTGTTGCATGATTACCTTGATCTACATTTATATTCAGATGATATCCCACAAGTATATGTAGGTCGATCTCTTATGCTTAGTAATGCTTAGACTTCGGTAGAAGTCGAATAATATTTTATTTGATCACAAGAACAACTTTATTTCTTGCTTCTCCTAACCTAATGACAGGTCATGAGAGCTGGTGGAAATGAATATGAGAATGAACTTGAGACCGGACGGGGCATGGGAATCGTCTTTGGTGGTTGGTCCCGTCTGTGTCGGTTAAGGACCGTTCGTTGTTGGCCCTCGAGTCAAGGAGTTTTGAATAGTACTAGCCATGTACCCATGTTGGGTAAGCCTTACTTCGGTTATTCCATCACGAGAACGTCTAACCTCGCACTGGGAGTGGAGAGATGGCGAGAGTAGCGTGTACCCTTAGGGCTAGAATCGGGCCGGGTTCGAGGAGTACTGTGCTCTCGGGTGGCGATGGACACGTTCTGGTTTTGGGTAACCCAAGTAAGAGTTGATATATGCAGGTCAAGGACTTGCATATGTCGTGTGGTTAGGAAGCCCCAGCTGGGTAAATGAAGCGGTTCGAATCGTCGTTGCTCCACGAGAAAGGAGTCTTGGACTTGCACCAACATCGTAGTTAAGAAATGAAATATGTTGAAGGAATGAGAAAGGATTTGATAAGAAGTGAATAACAAGTGTAATGTTTATATTTATGATTGAGATAGAAACAGGTGCAAAAGTTAGCTATAATTAGGCTATACTAAAACTGGAGCCAACACCTAATTAAAAGTTTGAAAGCAAGGATGCACTGGTAGTAAGCTTTTCTGCAAAACTTCTCTTTTCTAGCTTCACTACTTCCCTTAAGCCAGCATATCCTTGGAGTCTTTTCTTTTTGTCAGGTAAGTCTTGCAGAGTATAATTGAGTACTCAGGGTTTATTAACCCCTGTTGCAGGTACTGACGGGTACCGTTAACAGAGGTCATGTCGGTGGGCTCGATATGATCTGGTTGTCCTCTCCTAACTTAGGTGCTCTACCTAAGTTGACTTCTGTAGTTCTACTCGACTTCCACAATACAAGTTAAGTTTGTAAAAAGTTAACTTAATCATGATTTATAAATTCATTATTATTATTATTATTCCGCACTCTGATGTAAAGTTTTGTTACAAATGTTGTAATGTTACAGTTACTCCTTTGTTGATCCTGGTATGAGTTGTTAAAAGTAGTTCAATCGAGGGCCTGTGAGGGCACCCGGCAGATCTTCTTAGGTTATCTGGTGTACATGCATAGCCGTCAGAGGTCTTAGGGACAATGACAGGTGCATATGGGCCATATAATTTAGAAGGTTCTGTGATAGACAGCAAGGATCCTAATGTTCGATCTAGCAGTAGCTCTAGATAACGCAACATACAACTGACCATGAGAGAACACCGGTTCAGGCAAATACACACCAACATTGGGGATAGTCTGCCCCTGTGCCTTGTTAATCGTCATGACAAAACTGAGTCTAATAGGAAACTGCTTCCTCTTGAACTGGAACGGGAACATCTCGTCATCCGAGGGGCATAACGGAATCCGTGGTAGGAAGATTCGCTTTCCGGCATGGTCTCCGACCAAAATTTCTGCATCGATAGTATTTCTTTGGAACCCTCGAACCACCAGCCTGGTTCCATTGCAAAGTCCACCTGCAGGGTCGATGTTTCTTAGTAATATGACCAGGCACCCAATCTTGAGCTTTAACACATGTGGAGGGAGACCGTTGGGGGTCAAAGTGTTGAGGAACTCAGATGGGTAGTAGTTGTGTGGATCATCCACCACACTATCAAAGCTATGGTACACCATCTCATCCCCTTGGAAACAGCTTATCATCTTCATGTTAATCATATCAACCCAGTCATTCCGCTGAGATAATATTACTCGTGAGGTGATGTAGCTCTTGTTTGACATATTAGCATTAAGGGCAGGGAATATGCAGTCAATTAACTTATCAAGATCAGTGTCTTCCCCGGTCTGTGGTATGCATATATCATTAGGAAGACGAATTTCACCATCACCATTAGCCTCCTCAGAGCCTCTCCCAATGCGTAGCAAGTATTCTGCAAACCATGGGTCGTTCTTTGCCCTCATGTTGCGCACCAGTTTGAGATGTCGCATGGAATTCCAAAGGTACGACATCCGTAGTGAGGCACCGACTATTTGAGCCCTTGACCCTCTTCGAACAACTAGGAGAACCTGCCTGAAATCTCCACCAAACACCATAGTCTTCCCCCCAAACGGCAGGTTAGGACGGTCCATGATATCACGGAGGCTATTATCTAGCGCCTCGACACCTTGCCTCTTCATTATCGTCACCTCGTCCCAAATAATAAGGGATGCAGTCCGAAGCAGCTTGACGGTACCACTCTGTTTCGTGAAGCTGCAAAAGGCCCCATCGTTAAGGGTGAGGGGAATCTTGAAGCGCGAGTGGGCAGTTCTGCCACCAGGCATTATTGAGGCAGCAACACCAGATCTTGTTCTGACTACGTATAGTAGCGAGTAAGGCCCTGTATAGATAAGTCTTTCCGGTGCCGCCAGGTCCATCCACAAAGAACAAACCACCATGATCGCTATCAACAGCGGACATAATCTCATTGTAGGCAGCTTGCTGCTCCTCGTTAAGGGTCTTTGATAGTTTCATATCATCAACGCTTGCCTCAACGCTAGCCTCCTCAAAAATCTCCCTAGGAATTTCGCCAAATGGATCATATGTGTCATCAATATCAGGAAGTGGGTACATCTTTATATCCTTCTGCATTGATTCTAACAACTTCCGAATATCTATGAGGACCATCTGCTCCACTGCGAAGCTAGACTGGTTATTGCGCCCGTAGTCCTCTGACATTGTCTCCTTGTGCTTTTCCCAGAGTTCTAACACATCACTCGGCTCGCAAAATACCAAGATTGTTGCAAAGAGCCTTCGCAGTGCATATGGCATCATCCACAGAGTAGCTTCAGCAAGGCTCTCGTGCAGTGTGTTGTCTGCTTCAATAAGGCTCCTTCTTTCTGCAGCTTCACGAAAAGTCGGTAGGAGTACGCCAGAAACCGTCCTTAGATCAGTGAACGAGGTTGCACCAGCCACGTGGTTTAGAAGAACCCTAAGATAGTAACGCTCCCCTTCGGCCGGATTGGCACATACAACTCTTCCGATCTGTCTTAAATGATTCTTTTGCGCCCTCCTAATCCATGATTTTCCTTGTGAATCCCACTTATAGTACTCAGGAAAGTCCCGATACAATATACCGCGGGCATGTTCAGATGTGTTGTTCTTCTCAAAGTAGGCTGTAAGCATTGACCTTTCAACACCTGGACGATTAAGCACTCGTCGAACACCCTCACGCTGGTGAAATGACACCATGTGCATGTTAGGAAGATGGAGCTGCAAGGACAGCACCGAAGGGGACCTATCACTTATATCAAAACCATATATCCTCCACAAGGCTTCTGGTGGAGTTACCCATCTAGCATCCCTGTACTATTTGATCTCATCGATGTTTCCTTCATTGTCCTCCTTGTCAGCCTCTCTCATAGCCACAGACGCGCGGTCATGACCCTTGTAAATGTATTTAAACAAATACTTGACAGCCTTGATGCTCCCACATGCCTCAACATTGATGTGGCAATTGAACAGACGTAGGAGGTATGTGTTGTAAGGCACAACCCATCTGTTGTCAAGGTCATGCCCACGAACCTTTTCTTTTCTACCATCATCACGTCGTCTGTAAACTGGGTATGAATCCTTGCCTTGTAATGTGGCATCACAGAAAGGTTGCGGGTAACGGTTCTTGCCTGATTCACGACTCTTTGTGCACGGGCAATTGCGATTAAGTACTCCATAAGGGCCATGCAATCTGGACGATCCTGTGGTGTTTGTCCAGGGTACAACTCACGCGTGATCTCATCCTACTTTGGATTACATGTCATAGTTAGGAAGATATCTGTTTTTCCAAACCTCCTCACCAGTGCCATGGCATCCAAGTACCTACGCCTCATGTCCCTCGGGCCTCCGATAAACGAGGAAGGCATCACCGTCCGCTTTCCAACAGCTTCTGATCTTTCCTCACCAGCATGCAGACTATCAACCAATCCTTGGTAGAGGTCGGCCCTAATCTCTGTTTGATGATTGCGTATGTAATCCAATCGAGAACTCTCAATTTTGATGTACGTGTCCACCACAAACTGTTGGAAAAGACGTTGGCCATAAAGTATGGGATTAAAGATTCCTGGCCGTATTTGGAACTTATAGCAATAGTAGTCACGCACAGAAACACATAAATTTCCCGGAGAGTCTACAAAAAAACTATGGTATTAGAGGTGTTTCAAGGATAATGGTTTGGTATACAAGAAAAGTAGAAGAAGATAAACAAACATGTTTCTTCTTCTTCTTCTGTACCACTACGAGCCTTACGTAGGGCACGAGCCTTGTTGACATCCTTCATGGTAACACCTTTCTTTGGGATATCCATATGCCATCCAAGCTCACCGCTAGGGAAGAAGAGTGGGTATGAAAGAGCATCATAGCATCCATGATATGATCAGATGCCATGCCTACTCCTATCTTTCCCATGCAGGACAACACTATTCTGAAATTGACCAAGAAGTTCACTACCCTCGATCCAAACAGCAGCCACCTCCGAAGCCATCGGCACGTTGTATGTCCTTTGGTCCAATCGCTGATCAAGGTTAAGTATGAGACGATAGTCCTCGAGATGTTCAACCTGCCCTATACTCCTCAAATGTTGTGAGTACGGGTTGTTACGAAGGATGGCCATCAATCTCTCTATAACTTCTTTATCTTTTTGGTACTTCTCTTCCTGACACCTTCGGTACCGGTGCTCAAGGCTCGGATCGTCATCATAGAAGTAAAGCTCAAGATGTCTGGGCTCCTTACCATCTTCTCTCCCAAATGACCTTATGTTGTGATAGATCATGACATGTGCACGAAAGGTATATATGCCGCTGTTTCTGATGTTAGCAGTAGCATTGTCGAGGCGACAGTAGAGGGAAGTGAAAGAGAAGTGGCCATTGAAAAACCTGATATTGTTACGGAAGTGCCTAGCGTCTGCGTCGGAGCTCGTCCAAAGCCTCATGAGCTGGTCTGGTATGACGGGTGCATTCAGTTCGACCTTTCCGCTGCGGCAACAGAACCCAGGAGGTTCTTTTGGAAACCTCTTCGCACCACAATGATGGCAATCTGGGACAGGTTTTAGCATGTGTGTCTCCTTGGGCATGTTACTATACACCTTTTCATATGGGTCAGGTACTTCAGGGTTAGAAGCCATGTCTTCCTCAGGAGTATCACTTTGGACATCATCATCTGATTCCTCTATTGAAATGACATTTGAGCATAAAAATAGAGGTTAGATAAAGGAGTGGATGTTTAGAAAGGTATTCGGTATTTGGTACAAATACCTTGCCCAGCAAACAGGTATCCCTCGTCCTCTTCCTCATCATCTTCAAATATATCGCCCTCATCATCGTCTATGATCGTCACAGTGCCATGAGATATTACAACGTGGGTAACAATAAAGGAAAGCAAATATTGTACACAATATTAAAAGTAGTGCAAATTACCGGTATCATCAAATAATGGTTGTTCAGGTATAGCTGATGCATTTTGATTGCTTAGTCCAGCGCTTTCTGTCAATTACATAATGGACATGGTTGAGATAGAAATAAAGTTGTTTCATGTCAAGGAACGATGATCGAGAGGCCTCATTATTTACCGTTGTTGGTCACAGTTGACTGAGGTAAGGGTGTACTTTCATCCGTGTGGTCTTCAACATCATTGTTAGATACTCCTGTGTTCCGATCGATGCGGCGCTGAAACACAGTGTTACGATGGGCTAACAATACATGTCTTTGCCCAGATGGTACATTTTGTCTATGTGTCATATGACCAGGCAGTATATCACCGCATTCATCTTCATCATCATATGTCTCCTTTGTAGCTTGCGGGAAGCGAATAGGTGTTGCATTGGATTCTGGGATAGCCCAATCACTGGGGCTTACTGTGGGTCCATGAGGCTCAGATGAGTTTGCAATGGGCCACACCATCTTTGGATTAAAGTGTGGATTCTCCATTGCGATGGACTCACTGTTTAAGGTGTGTTTCCGCACCTCCCTAGAGCGTTTTTTAGCCACTTTCATTACCTCTTTACGAAATGGAGCTTTATTGTAAAGCCTCTGTTGCTTGCGCCTTTGGTCCCGTTGCTCAGGTGTCATGTTTGCATATGCCATCCTACACCTTGCACGATCAGTCATGAATTGTTTATTTGTTAAATCTCTCTTATGTGAAGCATCACAATTGGCTATGCCTACTGTTGAAACATAGGTGCATCGTGACTGCATTTCTTCATTAACTATGCTACGAGCAGTAATAATTGCGTCATCACCTACATGGTTTTGTATGAGTCAAGATATTTGCAGGATAACCAAGACACACCATATATCCGTCAACGATCCTATCGTTGTATATAAAGCTACTGATAAATTCACCAACACAAAAATGTAGGTGTTGGTGCCATATAAACAACAATTTAATTACCTGATAACCGATTGGATGTAAGTATATCATCAATGTTGTTTGCATGGAGTGAACCATTCCTATGCAACCAATCATCTGTTCCATTAGGATCCATATTTTCCTTATTTGATGTATTCTGACCATCTACCAATTGTGACACATCACATATAAGAAACATCAATAGTAATATCTATATTATTATTCACCAACGTTTCTAGTATACAACCATTGGTAGTTTGGATACGTAGGTGTTGCTCCTTTCTTCTTTTATATGCTTCTCGACGTTTTTTATTTTTTTCATCCCTTTTCTCTTGAGACATTGCGTGCCATCGAGCCTTATCTCTTTCTCTCTTGCGTTGTCCAGCATCACTTCCTGCAGTGTTACATCCATATACTATTGATTATCATTTATAATATAAACAATACGTTGAATTGAATATGGTAATTGCCTGTGTATTTTGGTTACCTCCATCAGTAGTGTTAGTCTTGTCACCCAATGGTGCAGGAGAGGCATTATTTTCCATTGAATTTACCCATAATTTAACCAGTTGTCTAGTATGGTAACCATTAGTTGAAGAATACAAAGAATATGAAAACAGAGTTGAAGAGTTTCTGATAGGAAGCGAACCTTGGACTCGGTGATGTCGTCGCGCCCAGAGCTGAGAAGATCGACACTACAATTACCAGCGACACGATTGAATTAGCGCTAATGCAATAGCATATATATCAAGACAACAGATGTTCATCTTGGTACAAATCCTAACCAAAGTTCAGGCTCAACACGAATTCACAAGCTCCGAATTCTAACCAAAGTGAGGAGTTTGCATTAATCCATTGTGCTTATATTTTACAAACAAACCACGAGACCTCTGCTTGCTTTTTAAACCGAGCAGAGGAAACAAATGTTGGTCAGATAAATGCTTTTTGGGAGCGGCACCAAGAACTAACACCTTTATCTAGGTGATGAATTGACACCAACGGAGAACCAGTACTGATCTATCTTCTGCAACTGAACAAAGAAGATAAAGGCTAGCTGATTAGGTACTTACATGTTCACCTAATGCAATACTGGTGCCGACGTGCTTGCCTGAACTGAGGTCCTAAACTCAGCTTTCTCTGTGCTGTGATGTTCACCTGAAAAAAGAAATTGGTTACCCTTCCTTCATTCATAGAACAAAATAGTACCCGAACACCGTAGTGTGGCCTGAGCAATGGGTAAAGTCACACACATAGCTTTGTCCACTGCAATTCTGTTTGCAACAAAAATACTAAAGCATTGAAACGTGATGCAGCGTCATGTTTCAATCAACAATAGTATGTTACTATTAAAGCAAGCACATACAATCTCCACAGAAAAAAAGACGGGGGCAGGCAAACCATTTCCAAATATAAAACAGTTTGACCCGACCTGGAGCTGGACCTCCTTTAATAGCGGGAACAGTCGTTTCTGCAACAGGAGCTTTGGCTTGTGAAGCTGAGGATTGACCAATGTGTGTTTTGGCTGTACTTGCACATAGTCATTAATACAACAACAACAACAACAACAACAACAACAAACATAGCCTTTTGTCCCAAGCAAGTTGGGGTAGGCTAGAGATGAAACCCAAAAGAGACGAGAAACAGGGAGACACATAAAGGGACATAGTCATTAATATATCCACTAATCTAGCTTCTAACAAGGACGACAGGATGATCATACAGTTGAAGCAAGGCTGGTCATGCTTTCTTGTGGCCGATCAATCTCCCTGTAATTCTTTCCCTCCCTTGATTCTTTCATTACAATGACCGTCGGACAACATCTCTTGTTTCTTTGGACAATGCAGTTGTCAGCCAATGAATAGCTGTTGAGTTTTATTTTATTAACTGTTTTTCTATGTACTGTTTCCCTATTAGTGAGCAGGATAATTTTTTAGTTCACTAAAATAATGTTTTTCAGTTCAAACCTTGCATATTCGCACAACACATACGTATTTAACAAAACTGACATCTACTAATATTGAGACCAATGATGCAAGTAACAGCAATTTTCCCAATTTGTCATGGTTGCTGGTCCTACTATACTAATCCAATGTCCTGAAACTCTGAAGGAAACATCTAGTATACCAGTCTGTCTAGTATCAGCCTAGTTTTTCTTCTGAAAAATCAATCATTTGAAGGGGGAAAAATCAATCAGGGAAGCGCTTATTTTCATGTAGAGTTTCTCATGATATAATTTTTTTAGAAAGAGGACGATATAATAGAACTGTAGTGCTTATTTTCATAAGTACAAACAGAAATAACCATACAATAGTCTGCAGTGATGTTCAGAAGGAGAAGGTACTAACAAATGCCTGATTGTGGAGGAATCGAACCAAAGATCAAGTATCTCACCTTCCTATTATATTTCTTCTGCCTTTTTACCACCTCCTTAGGCCATTCAGCAAGAAGTCTCTTGAGTTCATATTTCACAGATGGTCTCTTCTGAACAGGCAAATGCTGCGCCCAACCATAAATTCTCATCAGGTGAACATGCAAATTCAGGCTTTTACTGCTCCAAAGATGCCATCTTAAATAAAAAAAACAAAGGGGGTGGGGAGTAGACAGCTAGTGATGCATACCGGTTCTTATCCTTATTTAGGGGCAGCAATTTCAGCTGACCATTTGTATCCGGTAGTTCATTCCTAAATCTGTGTCAACCAAAAAGAGAAGGTTTTCATAGTGGCCAGCAGACCATATTATTGGCTTGATTCATACTAATGATAGAGTTCAGGTTCATATAAGAGGAGTGTTCACTTTGAAATAACTGCCCTCAACCAGCCACTACTTAATCATGGTCCACTGAATGTTTATATAGATTCTAAGTCGATGTCCCAGATTGAAAAGGCAATGTTTCACCAATGAAAAAACATCTTATCCTTTGCATAAAAATCAGTGGCATGCCTGTTTGTCCAGAATCTATACAATATCAAACTACTGTTTGCAACGAGCAAGAACTGAAATTTAGTTATGCACAATACACCGCTCTACCTAACAGCTAATTAATCTAGTTGCGTAGTCTGACACAAGAAACAAAAACAAACATCACGTACACAGGTACACAGCCGGTAACTTGCACACCGAAACAGCAGACTTCCCGGTTCAGTTTCCTGTCTCATATTAACAATTATGAACATGCCTGAAGGGTAAGAAACTAAATTAAAACAAGTATAAACTATGAGTTAAAACAAAGAGCTGTACATCTTTGGGGATTGATTCATACTAATGATAGAGTTCAGGTTCGTATAAGAGGACTGTTCACTTTGATATAACTGAAACATTAGGGAACTCTGTCAAGAATAGGCTGCGTGACTCAGCAATGAGGCATCTTTGGGGCTGGAGGCTAATAAGGAAATTAAAGCTTCAAAGAAACACATTCAGGTATTGCCCCCTTTCCCCTGTTTTTTTGGTTGATCCAAGTTTGAAGTGCCTCATTACTAAGCAGAATTACTGTGATGTACATCTAGAACTAAAGCAGACAGTTGTAACGCTGAAATTAACCGCATTAGTTCCAGGCTTCACTAATTCAGAACATCTAGAACTGGAGTGCAGGCAATGCAATGCTGACACATTATGGACCTAAGAGTATCTACTTACAGAATATATCAGTGCACATGTAAACTATAGTAGTAGTAATTGACAGAAAAGAATGTTTATAACTCGATGGGCTCAATACTGGAATCCTAATTTGCAATTTCTTTTCCTCTATATAAATTCTACAAAATTATGGTACATGCACTGTATGCTTTTTTTAATGTTTCAGAATTCAGGATTTCAGGTCAAATACGGGATAGTAGGTAGCTAAGAATAGCAGAATCCAATTAACCAAAGGCATCACTGCTCCTTGTTTTAGTGCTACGTTTGACAATTGGAAATACCATTCAGTCTATATTGTCAGATCGTGCACAGTTTATATTAAACTTCTCTAAGAAAAATTAGTGCGCAGGTTATGGCATTAAGGAACCAGATACACTTCTCCGATATTTTTAAACCCAAAACATCATATAAAATTTTGAATGATGAGTAGCACATTCGTATTGGCGTTGATATATTGTAATGGGTTGAAGCACAAACAAGTAGCATCATAGAAAATTTTGAACGATGAGCAGCTGACCATCTCGTGGCCGCAGCTGCCGCAGCAGGTCAACCATCGTGCAGCTCAGATATCTTGGCAAGCAGGAGAAGGGAGAAGGGATCCTAGTTCCCAGAAGGTGAGTGGGGGACTCACCTGGTCAAGATCTGAACTGGAGAGAAGGTTGGCGGCAGTGCCCTGTATCTCGTCGTGCGCTGCCGCCGGCCGATGGAGGGGGCCGCGCGCCGCTGCCGTGGTTCTGTGTGGAAGAGCCTCACCGAGGAGGACAGGGACGTCTGCACCGCTGGAATGCCGCGCACAGACGTCTGCCGCACCGCTCTGCCGCGCCGCCGGAAAGCCGCGCACGGACGCCTGCGCCACCGGAATGCCACGCACAGAGGCCTGCGCCGCCTATGCCGCCGGGATGCCTTGCCGCCTCCACCACCGGGTCGCCGCGCCGCCTTCTACGGATACCGGTACAACTGCTGCGTCCTCGCCGCTGCCTCTTTCTTAGAGCACGGGACCCCGCGGCTTCGGATCCAGCGAAGCAGGTGTGGTTACGGGCGGGAGGGAAGAGCGAGCCACGGACGCGAGCGTGGCTCAGGGAAGGCCGAGCTGGGCGTCGTGCTGGGCGGCGGTTCCAAGGACGCGAGCACGGGGCAGGGAAGGCCGAGCTGGGCGTCGTGCTGGGCGGCGGTTCCACCTTCCACGGACTCGAGTCCAGGGCAGGGGATTAGCGCGTGATTAATTAGCGCAGGGCAGGGGATTAGCGGGGCGATTACGATGACCTTCGGGTCTTTTTAGTTGTACAGATTTATATATAAGCCAACCAGCACCAACTCTATTTGCACTTCACTTTATGCGAGGACTGAAATTTTGTCGGTTCCTGTTGGGGCATTGCATCGTTTCTTTTTAATCAGTATTTATATACTTGCAGAACTTGGCGATTTTATACTTCAATTCAGCCACCACAATCAATGTGCAATAGCACTGACCACTCTCTGCTTACATGCATGCCCACGATGATCTGGACAGGAGGACACACTTGTGGAGAGAGAGACAGTCATCGGTACCACAAAACATGCCTGCACCGAGCATCAGAAACCTGTGGCCAGGTTTGTCACACGCCATTGTTCCGAAAAAAAACGCACGCGGTCTATCTTTCACATGCATGCTCGACCCTCCATTTTATCTTGTTTTTTGTGTGCTTTGGCTACACCACCCGTCCCTAAAATGGGATAGATCTTTCTCGATGCAACAAGTTTTTTGCTTCTAGTGAAGGCAAAGTCGGGAATGTACGTGTGCTTATGATCCTGTAAAAGTGCACCCTGTTTGCTGGACACAGCACTGGCCGTGAGCTTCTTCTGTTGAGGTGTACGCGGATGCAGTCTTTAACCAGATCTTCTTGAGTTGTGACCACATGCCCAAAGTTTGTATTGTGTTGTACCCCCTATATGTACACTTGCATCATCCATGCGACCATGCGCGAGCTACCAAGTCCATTCATTCACCTCACCACCTACATTTGTCCGAGCTTCTTAGTTCTTACACAAGAGAAGAGAGCACCGGTGGCCATGGGGGTACGCTACGCAGGCGTTGTCTGTTTCATCTGAACTAGCTATGGCTGAATGGCACTGTCGGTGTTTAATTCTTGCTGCTGTGGCGGATGCAGGTTCTCAACTGGATGCAGACCAAGCTGCACGGATCGCAACGCAGCAGGAGGAGATCTGCAGAATTCAGCGCAGGCACGGCTCGGCGTAAGTGACAGGCTGAAAGCCGAAAGCCTGAAACGGCATTCTTTCATGTGTCTGTATAGCTGAAACTCACACTTACACTAACCGTGTTGCAGCTGCTGACGCCTCCGGTGGACTTCCTCAGACAGACAAGCTCAACAACGGCTGGACCACGGCGATGCTGTCGATCGGGACGTTCGGGATGAGGGAAGAAGGGAAAAGAGTGAGGAGCCGTGGGCGTCTTGACGAGCTCGCCGGAGCCAGAAGAGCCGCCACAGCGGGTGAACTGGGCAGGGTAAATCACCTGCAACCGGAGCGGCTCCTGAGCTGTTCGAATGGAGGCATTGGTAGGCCAAGATCGTTCAGGGCACTTGCAACAAGAGCCTTCGGAGGTTTCCGGCCCAGGCCAAGCTTGAGGGAAACTGTACCCGAAATGAGATTTGACGAGGTGCTATAGAGTTCAGGTTGCATTCAGGTTTCAGAACCCAATTGGTTCAGAATTCAGAGTTATACTCAAGCATGCCTTTCCTGTTTGACAGATTGTCTGGGGTTTGCTGCTCAAGAAGGCGCACCCTGAAAACCCCGCATTCTCTGATACTGCAACAAGGGATGATCAGGTGGTCAAGATGGCTCCGAAAGGTGAGGTACAGGCCGAGGACGAAGGGGGCAAATGGATTAGAACAGATTCACAATGTAAGTTCATTTCAGGTACAAGAGTACATTTGTAGCAGTGTGTGCAAGTACACAAAGATATGGCCATGTATCTGACATATCCTTTTCATTCTCCAGACATCGTGTTAGAGATCTGAACTTCCACGATGGAAGCAAAAAGGAGAGAACTGATTCCTTGTACAATTTTGTTTGGTACACGCCTCTCCCCGTATGATCTTATCAGATGGCCTTCGAAGCCAGGGAAAACAATATGGTTTTCTATGTTCTCCTTGTCGTGTAACAGACTAAAGATAATCCAATACAGACCCATAGTATCAAACAAAGTGCTGGCCTACAGTAGTATACATCCTGAAACAACTTATACATGTGTTCTGCAGAGTATGTTTCCCAGTCTAAACAGGAAAGATCTTCGTATCTATAAAATTGCCCAAGTTTTGCTGAAGTGGTGCACATCAGCACATGGCATCAACTAGCAACTGATTTTGGCAGCAGCTGGTGAAAGCAATCCGTACCCTTTAATGTACATCTGGTCTCTCTAGCACACCTGTCTCTGATTCTCTGGAATAGAACAATTCTATCCGATATATGTTAGCATACATCTCATCCAATGACCTGCAAATTTGGACATGAAAAAAAGGTAAAGCCCATGATGAGTGTAACCACAATTTTAGTAAGCAATGTTTGATCACTTCGCCCTCCTCAGGCTAGCTGGACCCTGCTGTGCTGTTTGTACAGTTTTTAACTTCTTGTACAGCTCTCTGTCCTTTTTTATTTAATACAAAAGTTTTACAGTGGGGGGCTCCCCTGCTGTTTTCCTGGTACAAAAAAAATGTTTGATCACTTGCCTGGTTCACCAATGGTAGTGCATTGGCTTCCCATTCTGTTGACCATTTCGAAGATGACGCTGACTTCATGGCACCTTCTTTGAGGGATTTCAAGGCATTGCATTCTTCTGGAAACCCCTTAAAGAGCATCTGCATTGTTTAGCAAATAGCAACTGTAAACATTAGCATCGGTTTTGATGTTAAGTCACAACGCAATCGTGCTCTTCCTTTTATTTTAAAGAAAAAAAAGGAAGTTGTAATATGTGCATATTCCAAATATGTCAAAACAATCGTTCAGTGAAATGACATGGAAACTAATATACTCAAGTGATCCTGACCATAAGTTCATCAGCAAGCTCCGAAGATGTTGAGAAAAGAAGACCATTTTTGTTTACTTTTACAAGCTCCTCAATGCTGCAGCAAGCTTAATGCTTCAGTGAAAACTAGCCGAAGCAAAAATATTGCAGATAAAAAAAGTAAGAAATTGGGCTACCAGGAGAATGAAGCAGCACAAACAGGCAGTCCACACCCAAACATATCAACCACCTAAAACCATTCAGGTTATAATCAAGCTAATACAAATCCTGCAATCTTTAATTAAAACAAGTATATGAGTAACCTTCATTGGTAGGTCCAGCCCTGATGAAGATGTATGCAATGACACTCCTAGATCAGCTGACCCTGCAATGTTAAAAAAAACAGTCTTCATGCTTAGAAAACCATCAAGTTGGGATAGGTTTTGTGCTACAAGTGTGCGCGCAAGCGTAAAATCAGCTGGCATACCGAGCAATAGAGGGTAGTCCTCTGATGCAAGCCACATCGTCCGCAAGGCAACACGTCGTAACTTCAACCTTTTTATCTGATCCTCATATTTCTTCCTATCAGGTCCTTTACCTAGAAAATTTGGAATAGATGAAAACTAAAGAATGCTTAAACTTTGGTTATTCAAGTTAATATAGCAGAATGGATTATACCTGTAATAATGAACAGTAATCTTGGGTAGACAAATTGCTTTCCGTTCTTGATATCAATCCAAAGTTGTCCCTCATCCATTGAATCATCTTCACCTAAAGCTGCAGCGACACGTCTGTCATACATAAGTGCTGCTTCCAGAAGTATGCTGAAATCTTCATCCGGCGTCCTAGAAATATATGCAGTAGAGATTTATATCTTTTCTCATATTTGAACTATCCACTCGATAATCACATGCAATGAACATAAAGAAGGCTCTAGGCTATAGCAATGACTGCATGGACGCATGGTTCAAGAGAACAGACCAGCTTGTGCTGCTCACAACAAGTGCGGGTCTGTTAGGCTTCAAGTAAACTTCACCATCAATCTTACTGCTAAAGACAGTAGTGTTCATGTCTTCCACTACTTCCTCTGCAATGTATGATCAGGCAACAAGAAATAAATTGAAGTGAAATAAGCACAAAACATCGAAATGCTCTGGTTAACTGAAGAAAAAACATACCCACTGATATGCAATCAGCATTGCCCATAGCACTACAGATGGAATTCCCTAGCCTGCTAAACAACTATTACGTGTCTTCAGGTCACATGTGGTACTGGAAGGAGGAAAGAAAAACTCAAAATAGATGCTCACCCCATGTTTCTCTATCAATGAAGCAGGGTGGAAAAAATCAGGAGATTGATCATAAAGAACTGTCGCCCTGGAATTGCAGACTAGAGAATGTGAACAACAGTCCTTCATATATATGGAGAAAACTATGTTTAAGTTTGATCAGTCTACCTGATTCCCCAATTTTGAGCAAGCTCATGCTGCATTGCTTTTGTAACACAAAAGGCACCATCAGCCATCTGCCCAAAGTGCTTCTCAAACCTATAGAATACAGAACATGTTACTATATTAACAGATATGTTCAAGTAAAGGAACAAATTTCTGGAACACCAAGCTATATATGCTATGTTAATCTTAACAGAAGATAAACGATCAGGGTAAAATGCATTACCAGAAATATATTTTGACTATAATGTGACTTCTGCCATGCGACAGCCCCAGCAATGTATATCCAAAGTTATGCCAATCCACAATAAATTTAGCACCTCTCAGCCAGCTTGCCAGTTTTACAGCAGCCAGTGTTGGAACAGAGGGCGGATTCTATTGGAAAAAAAAAAGATAAACAAAAAACTGAAATTAGGTCTCCTGTTACATCAAAAAGCATGTTGTTAAAAATTTTGGGGACATGTCAAACAAAAAGGTACATCTGTAAGCATCAAACAAAAGGGACTCTAGGTGACTGTAATCAAAACCCTCATGGTACAAAACTACAATATAATAATCCACTAAGGATGTACAAGTCAGATTAGACAGCTTCACAAATGTGCTATACAAAGACTAGTTAGAAAGAAAAGGTGTCAGAAAGGCAATGTCATTCTCCACAAGAAAAGGGAACAACAGAAGCTGACATAACTTTATATTGCACAATACAAACTAAGCTGTGTATAACTGAGATATAAAAAGATTCCCACTAAAGAGCATGAGTAGATTCTTGAAAGTGAAATAAGTGAAATTGCGAAGAACCCAATACCTCCATTTGCAACAATGTCCACTTCCATACTGGCCTGTGAAGAAGATGAACAAAGGATCAACAGTAATAGAAGGAAAGACATACGCTATCACACTAAAATTGCATGTTTGGTGTTCTGAACATCGGATAGGTAACTGTAAGGACTATTCCTTCACGTCACTCCAAAATCTTTCCATGGACAATAGATAAGTTTTTTTTGCTACTGCAGAAATAATCAATGCCCGCAGCAAGCTGGAGAGACGGCTCCAGTGCAGCCCTGCCCAATTTAACCGAAACACTGCTAAAACGAGATGGTGGATTTAGGAGGAGCGGACCTGGTTAGCGAGCGAGAGGGAGTGGTACTGCATCCGCGGGCTGCGGCCGATGTCGCCCAGTACCACGACTGCCGCGCGCTTCCTCCTCTCCGTCGCCTCCGCCATCGCCGTCGCCGTCAGCCTACGGACAGGGATGGAACCGGTAAAGGACATGGTGTACACATGCACAGCCGATTAAGTTAGGTTTTGGGTGCTCGGTTTCGCACATCAGGAAGAGAAGGGAAATGGTGCGAGCGGGAAAACCTGGCGGACGCTCGTCGCGGGCGAAGGGTCCAACGAAGACCTCGGCACCTGACGCAGGGCGGCGGCGGCGGCGGCGGCGTAGCCCAGTCGTCGCGGGCAGAGAGAGAGAGAGAGAGAGAGAGCGCGCACGCGGGGTGAAAGGTCGGCTGCAGCGGTAGCCCAATCCAGGGCTGTTCGGCCCAAGGGCCCCTGGGCCGTTTTCCCTGGGCTGTTCTTCTTTTGCGGTTTTCTTTTTTCTTATTTTTTTCTTGTTTCTTTCTGACTTCTTATTTATCGTCTTCATGGGGCACTGCTAATAGATAAGTCGAAAAAGAATAATATTAACTAGGGCAATTAAAATAAGCAAAGGGGATATTTTTAATATTAAGTTAAGGCGGAACATTTTTTAGTGTAGCTAGAAACCTTTTTCACTTGATTTTTTTTTGAATCGGTCGCGGTCGCCGGGGATCGAACCCGGGGTGGCCAGGCAAGGCCTCTGGCTCCTTGCACTGACCACCAGCAGTGCACTTGAATCTGGAACACTTATTTGAACCTGGAATGTTTTTCTTGTGAATCTATAACACTTTTCACCTGAATTAGAAACAATCTCTTTAACATGTGACATTTTATCAGTGAACTCATAACATTTCTGTCCTAAGGATGGAACAATTGTTCTCGGGAACCAGGAATATGTTCCACTCCATAAAAAATATGGATTCATTAAAAAATATTCTAGGTAGTCTATCGAGGACTAGTGAAAAGCATTGCTCTTTTATATCTCGTGAAAAAACTGAATGTTCCTAACTCTCTCCTCGCATTCCCTATTTACTTCATAGAATTGACATGTTAGAGTAGGGTTAGAATCAAGACCAAAACTCTTTTGTGCATAAGAATAGTCATACTTTATCAACCTTAAGCACGTGGGTGAAATTCAGGTAAGTGACATGTTTATATTCCACAAAAAAGTTTGTAAAAAACCAATTCAAACTACCCTTGTCTTGACCACTTATCCTTTCAAAGAGAGTGGCCAATGAGAATAAAAGGAAAATATAGGTATATAGTGGCATTAAACCTATAGAAATGCTCAAGCTTAAGACAAAGGTATATTATGAGTTAAAAGAGCAAACATGATCATGAGAGCAAGAGCAAATGAAGGTCTGGCATGGCAGGATAGCAGTATACATGATCTGACCAACAAATTAACGACAAGTATGTATTTACAAGGATCGCTGGAAATAACAATGCATAATTGTAATTGGGGAGTGAGGGATGTTACCCGTATCACATGTGACTAGGTTGTCGCGTGAGGCACAAGTATTTTTTCCTATATGTAAAATATATTATCCGCTTACTCCTTTGTGGTAAAAAAAAATCATGGCTGGAAACAACTTAATGTTCTAGCATAAGGAAAATTTATCTATATGAAGAGGAAAGAAATGTTCTCGTGGAAAAAAATTGTTTAGGGGTGAATGGGTTTCCTACTGGTTTGTAAAGAACATGACACTATTGCTATATTTTTTATCATGTTCTTTAGTGTTCCGGTGACTGAGAAGAAAAAATAGATAATAGGACTTATATGTTTATTAAAGTGTGTTAGACATGTTTATATATATATATATATATATATATATATATATATATATATATATATATATATATATATATATGTATATATATATATATATGTATATATATATATATATGGATACTAAGGAATAAGATGGAAGAAGAATGATTGAGATTCGAGAAGAAATGAACAATGTACCAAGAAGATTACTCGCTAGATCATCTTGTGAAGGTTAGAGAGCAAACGCAGAAGAGTGTTGGAATTTATATGGGCTTGGCCCAATAATTAATTGTGAAATTTCTAATAAATCTCAAAGGCCCATTCATGTGAGCAAGAGGGGATGTGGGAACTCTTTAGTACCACCTTGCTTGTTGAAATGGAGGTAGTCATACTTAAATATGGAAGTCCTCCCCACTTCCTCAAGTTTAGTGTGAGGAGGAGTAAGAGAAGTCAACACGCGTGCTCGCTCGCCTCATCGGGCGAAGGGCGCGGGTGCACGGTACCTACGTGAATGGTCCGCCGAAATCCGGCTCCTCGCCTTGCGGGAGCGCAATCTCCTTTTGCTGTTTTCGTTTTTTTGGTTTCTTGGCCTTCAAGTTGCATGAGTCCAAATCGGTTACAAATTAAGAGTCATAAATCAATTTAGATCATGATCTTGCTGTTTTCGTTTTTTTTGGTTTCTTGGCCTTCAAGTTGCATGAGTCCAAATCGGTTACAAATTAAGAGTCATAAATCAATTTAGATCATGATCGCGACACGAGATTGGTTGGACAGGACTATATAAGCAACATGCCGGCCACGCCAAAACATATCCAGTTAATCCTAGGGTTTTTGCCTCTAATCGCTATTGCGCCGCCGCTGTAGCTACTCCAGTCCGATCGCTTGCGTGCACCAGCGACCGGTTGAGCAGGTCTCCGGAACCCTCGTCTTTGCGATCCTGCACCGGGAGAAGACGAATAAGGTTTTTGGGAAGCGTTCTTCGCGCGACTGCTCCCAAAGCTTCCACAACGGCTCATCTTTCGAAGGGTGCATCGGCGCGTCGACTTCGTCGTGCTAGAGCTCGCGGGGTCGTCTTCAAGAATACTCCTCCGCCTCTCATCGACGACTTTGATGACGACTTCAACATCGACGACATCGACATCAACGATCTTGCTCCATCACCACCGCCAGCTACATCTTCAACACCATCTACTACTACTACAATCGTAAGGTATAATTCTCTTGATCTAATTTTGACGTTCGTACAATCTAATCTATCTGCTGGACTATTAATGCTTGTCATGTTGATGTTGTGGAATATGCTGATCTGCTATACTAGTATGACATACATGTTTAATCTAGTTCATATATTTGTCATGATTTATGTTCTAGATTTAATCATGCTTTTAATCTGGAAATTACCTAATTATTTAACAATCCAAAAACCTTATTATAGACCGTTTCCAGAATTATCTATGGCTAGTTTTGTTGATGCGCTGAGGCCAGAAAAGTTTTCTGGTATGCATTTTAAAAGGTGGTCTGTCAAGGTCACTGATTGGCTTACTGCTATGAAAGTTTTCTGGGTCAAAGATGGCATGCCTGAGGGAAACATCTCTGATGAAGATCAGAGAAAATTCCAGGAAGCTAATGATATCTTTGTGGGAGCTGTGCGTAATGTGCTTTCAGATTATCTATTTGATACTATGATGCACTTAAGAGACGCAAAGGCTTTATGAGATCATCTGAATGCTACTTATGGTGCTTCAGATGCAGGCAAAGAGTTGTATACCATGGAGAGCTTTAATGACTACAAGATGGTTGCTAACAAATCAGTAGTCGAGCAAGCTCATGAGATTCAGCGCCTGGCTAAGGAACTTGAACTCCTTAAATGTGTCTTACCCGATGAGTTTGTAGCTGGGTGCATTATTGCTAAATTACCTTCTTCATGCAGGAATTTCGCCACAAGTCTCAAACACAAGAGACAGAAAAATATCAGTTGAATTTATGTTCTAGATTTAATCATGCATTTAATCTGGAAATTGTCTAGTTATTTAACAAAGAGAAGACCCGGCGCATAGGATTGCAAGACCGTCCACTAAATAGAAAAAATGTCACCAAAGCATACAATGATGAGAAGAAAAGCATCATTGGATCGTCATGTCAAGGTCAGAGAGCAAATACAAAAGAGAAGACTCGGTGCACAAGATCACCAAATAGTCCGCTGAAGAGAAGAAAGATGTCATGAGAGCATACAATTATGTACATAAGGTTACACGAGTTCGAAGTCATGGTGAACAAAGGCCACTGACTCGTCTAGTGACTAAGAAGGTGAAGTTGACAGGTCATCCTGTGAGGTACATTGGATTGCAACAAAGATGGATGTAGCCACCAGATGAAGTGAGGGGCACTCATTGGATCGTATAGTGTTGTAGGGCCTAGTGTTAATTACGCATGTGGCAACGGTCAAATGCCTAGCTGTGTGATCTGGTGATATGCATTAGCGCCCACCAGGGGTGTTGGCTATTTTCCCAACCTATGGGCATAACAATTGAGAAGTGAAGAAAGCTTAAGGGCATGCCCTGCACGTGCGCCGCCGCCTCCGAGTCGAGAATGTTGCACGGTCCGAGCCGGGCCACGACATGATGTGGTGGGGTGGGAGTCTTAGACTACCCGCACTCATGGACCTCTATATTCATCCTCTATACGTCCTAGTCAGCAAGATTCTCTCCTCTATACTCAATTCTCCCGCACCCATCCATCCTCTATATCATCCTCTATCCACTATGGGACTCACTTGTCACTTTATCTAAATATATCCATGTGTAATCTAGTTTTGAAGGATTTATTGAGACGAATTTAATGGTGCAATCGAAATTTAATTTGGATTTTTGGTTTGTGAGTTATAGCATTTTTTCCTTTGTTTAGCTAGTGGGGTCCGTCACTATAGAGTATAGAGTAAGCACAGTACTACTCTAAATATAGAGTGAGAGAAAGGATAGAGTGTCGTTTTAGAGTACCCAGTGCAGCAGTTTTTACTCTATATTCATACTCTAAAACTTTAGAGTATCGTTTTAGAGCCGATTTCCGATAACTCTACTCGTTCAGGTTGATCCTCCCAATGTTCGGCTTCTGCCCATCATAGACGTGCATGCGAGAGCTGCTCCACAACCAGTCACTGCCCGTTGGTTGTGGCTTGCTGCACCTTATACGCCGCCGTCCCACCCCGTGGAGTCGTGGCTCCTTACCCACCGATGAAGGTGACACGGCATTGGGGTAGGGTAGAGGGGCGTAGGGATCGCTAGTTTCTTTTGAACCCCGTGCACCCATGCTACCACCTAGCCACTGGCAGCCGCCTGACGACCCATTTTGTCGCCTAGCTGTTGTTGGTCGCCACGTGGTGGTATCGTTTTACTAGTTGGACGCTACCCGTTGTCGATCGCATGCATCGTGGTATGTGTTGTATCGGTTGGATGCTAGTCATTGTCAGCCGCTCGTGTCGTGGTATCGTTATGCCAATTGGACGATTGCATTTGTCGAGAGAATGGAAGTCAATGAGATTCTAAGACATTATATTTTCAAGTGTGATATAGTTTCTGTTTTGGCACTAAACTAAATCATTCCATTTGAACAAAGGAGAAGTTAGTGTATCTCTAAACTCTTGTACAAATTCACTTGTATCAAATTAACTAGCTAAATATACCCTTGCGATGCTACGGGTGAAGGGTCAACATATTATCATGCCATAGTGCTAAATGTGGCTATATAAAACTGTGATACAATATGTCTTTTCTTATCTTAACAAAAAATCATTTTTACAGTCAAGGTTTGGTTTAGTTTCGAGGCCACGGTCAATCCAGCTTGCGGCGCTTGTGCATTGCATTCACCTAAATCAGACAAAATTATGTTTGTTAGTAATAATAATTTTAATTACATTTGTTTGCAAAGTAATCAATATATAGACGATACAAAGCTAATGCATATTGTATAGCAAATTGCTAAGAAAATAAATATGTCCCAAATTTCAGTTCCTTGCTGAAGCTGCTGTTCTTTTCGAGCTCCACTAAGAGGCAACAAATACAAATACATCCAGCAACTTTGCGATCAAGACAAGTATCGTAGCCTAAACCAGACAATATTTAACTCCAATAAGAGGCAACAAATGGTTGCAAAGTTTCGAACATTTCGGTCATGGTGTCCATGGCACCCATGGCAATATAGTAATATAGCCATTAAACATACTAGTATTGAAGTTCATCAAACTCTGAGAAGACGATGGTTGGTCGAGGATAGATGAGTTGCCCATCATCTAAACCAACAGTTCCGATAGCCCATCAACACAGTGGTGCACCCAGGATTTAACGAAGACAAGGGCCACATTTCAGTGCTGCATGTAAGTCACGTATAGAGAAGAGCAATGTGACGTAAAAGTTTCCAAATTGGAAAGCTTGCTTGAACTAACATAACTCGAAACATAAGAAAAAATACCTCAAAGTTTGGTGTGTCCGCATCTACCATATCCTCGTCATCGTCATCATTCTTCCTTGTGTATTTTATCAATTGAGCGACCTGTAAATTTAGACTCTAATTTGAGTTTCCAATCCAATTGAATAGTTGAATGTAAATTTAGACTCTAATTTTAGTTTCATTGTGATGATGTTACCTGGTCATCCGGATTGGATGGTTCCCTGTAAGCACAGAGGTCAACAGCAATAAAAGATGGACACATCCGAAGGCTTTCAAGGGAGCACTCGACCCATGACTGCACCTTTTTACTTTGCAAATTCAGACTGAGCGCATACTGGGCTTTGGTTGTGTTGTGCCCATCCACACAACAGACATCGTTCAAGATGAAGTAGACCACATCTGGCTCCTTGGGGCTAAGAACGGGGACGGAGGGTATGCACTTTGGCAGCCCTGGACTTGCAAGGAACGACTCATCATCCCAGAGGTCTCCAACACTGATGTAGTGTTGTCATCTTTCACCCACGAGCAATGGTCAGGAAACGTCCCCACCAGGGTCCAATTGTTTAGGGTGATCTCGTCCTCAGGGACCTCGCCGTCGCGATAGATGTCAAAGCCACGCATGTAGAGGAACTTGACCTTTCCGTCAACACAGCCCACAATGCTGTATGCATATGGGTGGCCACGGTAACTTGACCTTTCCACCGGCAAGGGCTTCAATTGGAACTGTGGCTCAAACAGCAACAGGTCGCAGGTCAGGATGCCCAAGTGGAGGTCGACCCGGCAAGCCCACTGGTCTTGGAAGGCGAATGCTACGTCCACCTTGAAATCGAACTAAACCACGTCCTTGGGGAGGCTTGCATCCATGGGTACCCATTGCTGCCCTTCGCCTCCGAGAGCAGAAGGGGACCACAGTAACATGGAGTACTGCCTGGTATGGCGGGACGTTACCAGAAGGGCCAGGATGAAGTCACTGCTCCCTCCACCGCGGCGCATGACGACAGGGCGGCACCCGGGCATCTCAACAAGGTCGAGCGAATCGATCGGAGGCGCCGCGAAGAGGGCGGTGGCGGTGGCGTCGCAGACTAGGTACCTCCCTGACGAAATGCAATAATTCCACTTGTGCCCAGTGTGGAGGACGAGGAGACTCTCGTCGGCGCTCCCAATAGAGGCAGATTGCAGCTGAGCAACAATTTCGCGGGGAGTCGCCGGCAGATGGAGCGACAAGGTGTAGATTTCCGGATGGCTGACGAGCTTGTCAGTGGTGACCTTGACCAGGCCCTCCTGTACCCAGTCCACCAGGCTCTTGGGCTTCACCTCCTCCTCCACGCGGTCTCTATCCAGCCACCACGGTTCGTCATCGTCGTCATCATCATCATCATCGGAAGGCACCAAGCTCTTCTAGCCGGTTTCTTCTGGTACCCAGAACTCAAGAAAACAAATGCCGCGGGCACCTGCTGATTCACCGGTGCTGGCGACGAGGCGCACGTCGCCGTCAAGCAGGAAGTAGGCGGGAGCCATCGAAGGGGCCGGTGAGGCTACCAAGGGAAAAGAGAACAGATCTATGCGGGTTTTCAGGTTCGCGGACAGATCTGCTATTATACGAGCCGTCGCCGCCGCCGCGAGGGAGGGAAATTGAAGAACGGAAATCCTATCGTGACTCGTGAGGGGAGGTATCTGTACGGAGTATATGCTACGTACTCCGTATATACTATGCCCGTCGCTCCCGCGTGCGGGAATCAACTCCTCCACTCCGCGTCTCCGCCCCACCCCGAGCTGCTGCCATCGCCTCACCTCCATTCCCAGCCGCCCTTTCTCAGTCGAGTGCCGTGACCGCGCCGGCCGCCGTTACCGTGCCATCACCCTCACGCAGCAGCTCATCCAGTCCAGGTGGCACACACCCAGGCCGACGCGGCGAGCTCCTCCATCTTCAGCCGCAGACACAGGAGCTTGGTTGACGTGCACAGAAGTCAAGCCAGGAAGTTGGAAGCACTGGGTATAAAAATACAATTTTCTGTAATGTGTTGATGTCATTTTAGTTTGCAACTTTTCCTGCATTTGATTAATGATCTATAATAGGATAACTGCTAATTGTCATCTATGATGAAGAACTCAAGATACTCGTCGGAAAAAAAAAACATGGTTTACACATCTCTAATTCGCAGTTTTCTTTTTTCATGTCTTGAATTCTTGTTTAGATCATATAGATCATTGTTTAGTGTACGATTACTTCTAATTTTGCCCTCGATTCAGACTCAGAGATTCGGTAGGATAGGGTTGCGTACTAGTACGATTGGTGTGATCTGGTTGGATCTCGATTTAATTTTACAACGAATGCCAATTGCAGGAGAGGCTCAATTATTCCTGGGGTGCTGTAGGTGGGAGAACTAAAGCCAAGAAGCACAAGGAAGAAGGATGCCAAAGCGTCAGCGCTCTGGTGATCATGTTGACCGACGTCCAGGGAGGGAATCTCAGCGGGGCCTTTATCTCATCCTTGATGACTGGGGCCTGGGATACAGCATCCGCAAGGTAGATCTACTTCAGTCGGTAGCTGCGGACGTATCAGGCGAAGTCGCTCCCACAATCGACCGAACCGAGCAGCCCTTGCCACCCGCTCTCATCCGCTTGGAAGCACCAAGCCATTCGCGGCTGCCTTTGACACCAAGATCATGGCCATGCATTCCATCGCTGAGTGGCTTCCCGCCTCCCAGAGTGACACCAAGCGAGGGCCTGTTTAGTTCCTAAAATTTAGAAAATTTTTCAAGATTTCTCGTCACATCGAATCTTTGGACGCATGCATGAAGCATTAAATATAGATAAAAAATAAAACTAATTACACAGTTTAGACAAAATTTACGAGACGAATCTTTTAAGCTTAATTAGACCATGATTGGACACTAATTGCCAAATAACAACGAAAGTGCTACAGTATCATTTCCCAAAAATTTTCGCGAATTAAACAAGCCCCGAGTCTCCGCGTACAATATCCGGGCACGTGGCATGATGGTAGTCCCTTGGCCCAAGGTGAATCCCTACTACCCCATCTACATTTCTATGAGAGACAATTTCTTTGCTCTCTCTGGTAGTTCCTTTGAGAGGCTTGCCCTGAGGTCACGAATCAAACCCAGCAGCAAGTATCATTGCTTGGCTCGGCCGTGGCAGAAGCTCCAAGATGCTCCCTTTGAATCCAAGTATGTTGCCTCCTACGCCGTGCACCCCGATCAACAAACCATGTTTGTCAGCGTCTTGGGGTTCGACTGTATATCCACCTTTTCCTTCTGCACAGCTGGGAGCTTGAAGTGGGAGGAGCGAGGTGACTGGGCGCTGCCTTTCACTGACCAGGCACACTTTGACCTCGAGTTGAACGCCTGGGTCAGGCTTTCCACCATTCCAGACCCGATCGGCCACATCTGCACCTGCAACTTCTGATGCCGAAGGCAGCACCGGGCAGTGCCTGGCTCGGCGGCTTGGCAAGGAGTATCTACTTAGCAATGAACCTGGTGAGGAGACCATAGGTTTCAATCTTGTTTACATGGGAGGCAAAAGTTGTTTCTGTCTCGTGGAGGCCATACTTATCAGTAGCATTGTTGACGAGAATGCCTATGGTTTGTATGAAGATGAGGGAAGTTCATACACAGATGATGAAGAAGAAGAAGAAGGGCCTCTGATAACAGGCCGCTATCTGCTTCGCCTGACGACCTTTTCTCTCAAGTTTGATGAGAATGGAGACCTGACCACTAGCAACAGCCGCCGTGTTCAGTACTACAGCGCATAGTCACATAAAACAGGTTCACCACCTTCGACCCTCGACCCGGGTTCGTCGACCCCGACCCGGATTCACGGGTTCATTTTCGACCCAAAGTGTAAAAATCTCTCGCAAGTAGCGTACCCCGTACCGCGACCCCGTACCTCGACCCCATCGACCCAGAAACTTTGTGACTATGCTACAGCGTGTCTGAAGATGCTACCAAGAGAGTGCTGGAGCGCCCCTTCGCATTCTGGATGTATAAACAAAACCAAACTGTGGCCCAGGTGTACAAGCGGGGTTGGAAGTTGGATTGCCTTTCGAAGACCGGCTGAATATGGTCGGTGCATGAATGGACTTGTTTCAATATTAGTGTCATTTTATTTTCTCTGCAAAACTTGTAGCAGTGTGTGTTTGGTCAGAGAATGTTATATCTTAATCATGCATCTGTATGCTCTTTTTAGCTTTTGCTAATTGCTATGCTTTAAGGAACTGAAGTATATTTCCCTATCGGTTTCTCAGTGCATGGATCTGTGCTGTCTCTTAGTTGATGTCATTTTAGTTTGCCCCTGTGTTGATGCCATTTTAGTTTGCAACTTTTCATGCATTTGATTAAGGATCTAATAGGATAATTGCAAATTGTCATCTGTGAAGAACTCAAGATACTCGGAAAACATGGCTTATACATCTCTATTCACAGTTTTCTTTTCTCGTGTCTTGAATTCTTGTTTAGATCATTGTTTAGTTAGTGTACTAGGGAGAACTATGGCACCATGTCTTTCTGATTCTATCACTACACCTATATTCTTGCTAAGGTGAACCAAGATTCTCCGTTCTCTTGGTATTACATTTCTAAATATTCTCGATGAGATACTCTTTGCTAAGAATTTTAATTGATGTTGTAAAGGAACTTCCTCGTAAAAAACAGGGGAAAAAACGAAAATATCATTTAAAGAAGCTTTATTACAAAATGTCTCAGAGTGCACATTGTAATTGTAATTTGTTCTTTTTTGTTGGGGTGCAGGTCCATATGCTGGAATTTCTGATTGCGCTTCTGGTTTTCTTAATAGCATCTTGTTTCTTGTTGAACTTGGGTATTGTAAACCTACTGCAACGTGATTGGTTGAAAGACTATCCTATATACTTGGGCAGTCCACAAGAAATATGATAGTTTTTAGAAGCAGGTATGTTTCGCTAACTATGAGCAAAATACTAAAGACTTACCTGGATTTTTTTGGGTAATGTTTTGCTTGGTTCATAAAGACCAGTGTGTACTCTGAACTTCAGACTAAATTGACAGCTACTCAGATAGATGTGCTTACCTTCACCTAACAGTCACTGTTCAGTTGTTAATGTGCATCGCAGCATGTTTGATGCTGTCATGATTGGTTGTTGATTAACTCACAAGCTTTTTTGTAACTAACCTGCACTAGAGTCTACACTATCCTATATAGCAGTCAGTCTCATCTGGTAACTTGATATCTATGTCATTGCTCACACTTGCTTGCATTTCCCATGTTATTAGTTTGGCAATTATTCTTGTCTATCAAAGCTGAGTGTATGTTTTTTTTATGTGTGCGCAAACTGAATGAAGGATATCAAAGCGATTACATAGTTTTGATTATTGCAAATATTAGTACAAGAACCATTGGACAGGAAGTGCATCCCTTGGGATCACATAATCTGCTGTCTGAATACATGTTTGAAATGGGTGTATCTACATCCCTTTTTTTCTGCTGAAATGCTTGTTTGAATGGGTGTCTCTGCATCAGCGAGAAAGTTAGTGTCCTGAGGCTTCAAGTTAAGGAACCAAGGTTTTTGAATACCACGGAATGAATAAATTTGCCATCTGAAAAAAGTATTATTGCCAACTAGGCAAAAGTATTGTTGGGCAAATAGTGTATAGTGTTTTAGTTTAACAAAAAAAAGGCATGCTGTATACTTTTCAGTTATGAGAAATTTACTGTTTTCAGTCAAGAAAAATGCATATTCTAGCGGGAGATACCGATGTGGTGGCCGGAACAGCCAAGCGGCAGCGCTAGGCTGCGCCGTCTCTGCTCCGTAAGGATTGGTCTGACATTTTTTCCCTTCTTTTTTCCTAGCTGGATAGATGTTGTCTTTGTTAAGTTGATGCTTATATACAATCCAGGAGAGTGAGTGCTCTTGTGTTTTGTGGATGGAAATTATTATATTTATGGTTTAAATTCTATGCCGGGACTCAGCCTGCCCTGCGCGTGTCGAGATGGAGTATGTTGCTGTTGTGCGGTCCTTCGCCTCTACCTCCACGGCATTTCCATCAAAGCCACTGCAGTCCCTGAGAGGTGGGGACTGTAATGCAGCAAGGTTACTGAGCAACCCTGTTTGACGAGATCGCCAGCTGCGTGCCTGCGTCCACTATCAGCTGCGACCACTCCCAGCAGGAGCAAGTCGAGGTACCGGCCTCCCTGCTTCATATTCTCTTGCTACTGTTGTTATGCATAGTTGCTATCTCTGTTGACCATACCATGCCTATTTGGATGCAGTGAGTGCAATTCAATCAATTATGATTAAATATGGTCTCAGACCTAAAAAGCATTGCAGCTCATACGAAAACTAGTTTCAGGAATCATAGTTTGTGATGATGTTACCTGGTCATCCGGATTGGATGGTTCCTTGTAAGCACAAAGCTCAGCAGCAACAAGAGATGGATACATCTGAAGGCTTCCATGGGAGCAGTCGATCTTGATCCATGTTTGCACCTTTTTACTTTGCAAATTCAAACTGAGCGCATACTTGCCTTTGATTGTGGCGCGCCGGTCCACATAGCAGATATCGTTTAAGATGAAGTAGACCACATCTGCCTCCTTGAGGTTAAGAACAGGGACAGAGGGTAGGCACTTTGGCAGCCCTGGACTTGCAAGGAACGACTCATCAGCCCAGAGGTCTTCAACACAGAGTCGTGTGGTGATCTTTTCACCCAAGTGCATAGGTCAGGGAACCTCCCCGCCAGGGTCCAAGTGGTTATGGTGTTCTGCTCATCGGGGACCTCGCCATCGCGATAGGAGTCAAAGCCGTAAGTGTAGAGGTACTCGAGCTTTCCGTCAACACAGCCCACAGTGCTGTATGCATCTGGGTGGCCACGGTAACTTGACCTTTCCGTCGGCAAGAGCTTCAATTCGAATTGCGGGTCAGGCAACAACAAGTCGCAGGTCAGGATGCCCAGGTTGAGGTCGACCCAGCAAGCCCATTGGCCTTGGAAGGCGAATGCTACGTCCACCGTGAAATCGAACTGGACCACATCCTTGGGGAGGCATACATCCTTGCGTAGCCATTGCTGCCCTTTGGAAGGGGACCACTGAAACAGGAAGGGGAATTTTGATCCTCTTTGGATAAATTGGATTCAAAAGATTGTAGCAGGAGGTTTTTTAGGCATCCTAGTTAATGGGGAGGAGAGTTCTTTTTTTAAGCCAGGAAAGGGCTTGAGACAGGGAGACCCTTTATCCCCTATTCTGTTCAATTTAGTGGGTGATGGTTTAGCCAAGATGATAGATAAAGCAGTTAGCAGAGGTTTAGTACAAGGCGTCCTAAGAGACTTTAAGAGAGGAGGGATTGTATCATTGCAGTATGCATATGATACAATTTTTTTTCTCAAAAGCTGAGGACTCAGCCCTTGAGAACCTTAAGTGTATCCTTATGTGGTATGAGCAACTTTCAGGAATGAAAGTCAATTTCCACAAAAGTGAATTAGTTCCTATGAATCTAGACCAAGAAGAGACTCAAAGGTTTGCTCATATTTTTTCCTGCCCAGTTGGGTCTTTCCCCCTGAAATACCTAGGTGTTCCTCTACACTTTGATGTTTTGTCTAGAGATGACATCCAACCTCTGGTAGATAAACTTCTTAAGAAGATAGCAGGTTGGAAAGGGAAATTATTATCCCTTGTAGCTAGGGCTATGCTCATTCAAACATGTCTGGCCAGTATCCCAGTTCACTTGCTCTCCTTTATAAAATTCCCTAAATGGGCTATTCAGTTGCTTAACACCCACATGGGCAATTGTTTGTGGAATGACACAATAGAAAACCATAGATATCACCTTGCCAATTGGGAGTTGGTGTCTATGTGCAAAGAGTTTAGAGGTTTAGGTATACCAAGTTTGAGAGATCTGATCATTAGTCTGTTAGGCTCTTGGCTCAAAAGATATAATTCAGATAAAGATAAACTCTGGAAAGAGTTGTTAGACTTCAAGTATGATACACAGAAACCTAATATTTTTCAATCTAAAACAGCTGGAGCTTCCAACTTTTTCAAAGGTTTCATGTGGGCTGCACAAGCAGCAAAAATGGGTTATAGGTGGAAAGTGGGTAATGGTAGGAAAATTAGATTATGGAAAGATAATTGGTTGGGTTCCTCCAGCTTAGCTATCCAATTCTGGCCACTTTATAGGATTTTGAATGAAAAGAATAAATCCATTGCTGAGCTTTGGGATGGTCAAGAGTTAAAATGCACTTTTCGAAGAAGTGTTAATGAAGATCTTTATCAGGTTTGGCTAGATGTGGTAGAATTAGTCTCCACTCTCAGGTTGACTAATGAAGAAGATGAGATGATCTGACTTTTTAACACTTATGGAGTCTACTCTTCACAATCCCTTTATAAAGTCATTAATTTTAGGGGTATTAAAACGGTGCATGTTCCTGCCCTTTGGCATATTAAGATTCCTCCTAGAGTCCACTTTTTTCTCTGGAAATTAATCAACAATAAAGTTTTGACTAGAGATAACCTAGCTAAAAGAAGGAAGGTTGAGGATCCAAGTTGCCTGTTTTGTTTAGAAGCTGAGTCTGTTCAACATCTCTTTTTTGACTGTGTTGTTGCTGCTCATTGTTGGAAAGTCATCTCTGACATTATTGGTACTACAGTAGGTGTTGATTTAGTCTCAATAGGTCAGTACTGGCTTAGTAATAAAAGAAATTGTATTCTAAATATTGTTACATCTACTATTTTCTAGAGTATTTGGAAACTCAGGAATGAGATTCTTTTTCAGAATATTGGTTGGATATACTTCTCTACAGGATAGTTGGGATCTTACAAAACTGGGAACTTCTCTGCCCTGTGGAGAAGGACTTGATGAAGCTTATTGTGAAGAAAATCAAGGAGGTCCCCAAGATGACTATCTGTCTACCAGAAGCCGGTGCCTGAAGTTTCCCAGAAGTGACATTGCCAAGATTGATGGTCCTCTTTGCTCTGCTGATGAGAAGTTTACAAGCTCTGTTCGTAGTCCCTTTGCATAGTTTCGGCGATGGGAATTCTTGTCTGGTAGAAGCTTGTTGGCTGCGGTCTGATGTTGCCGCGTCAGTGATGTACCCGTTTTCTTTTTTTCTCCGGTAGTCTCGTTTGGAACTAAGGTTTTGCTCCACCGGCTGGTGTGAGTTTGGATTGGTCTGTTACCTGCGCGTAAACTGACATCTGATCTTTTGACTAATCAGTTGGAAGGCTGGGGCGTTTTTGGCCCTCGAACTAAAAAAACAGGAAGTACTGCCTGGTACGGTGGGACCTTAGCAGAATGGCCAGGATGAAATCATCCGGTCCCTTCACCGCGGCACATGACAACGTGGCGGCACTCGGACATCTGAAGAAGGTTGAACGAATCGACCGGAGGCGCCGCGAAGAGGACGTCGGTGGTGGCGTCGTAGACCATACTTCACGGACGAAGAGAAATAATTCCACTGGGCCCGGTGTGGAGGATGAGGAGATTCTTGTCGGCGCTCCCAATTGAGACAAAGTGCAGCTCAGCAACAATTTAGCGGGGAGTCGGTGGCAGATGGAGCGACAATAGCCTGAGCCAGCCATTTAGCACAGCATCCGTCAGAATCCATCCAGCAAAGAGATTTCCGGATAAAAAAAAGCTTGTCAGTGGCGACCCTGACCAGGCCCTCCCGTACCCAGTCCACTAGGCCCTTGGGCTTCACCACCTCCTCCTCGCCGTCTTCGTCCAGCCACCACCACCCCGAGCTGCCAATCGCCTCACCTCTGTTCCCAGCCCGCCCTTTCTCAGTCGGGTGCCGTGACCGCGCCGGCCACCGTTACCGTGCCATCGCCGTCACGCAGCAGCTCATCCAGGTGGCACACGCCCAGGCCGGAGCGGCGAGCTCCTCCATCTTCAGCTGCAGTCGCAGGAGCTTGGTTGACGTGGACAGAAGAATCAAGCCAGGAAGTTGGAAGCAATAGGGCCCTGTTTAGTTGCCATGCAAATCCAAAATATTTCCTCTTCCACCTATCACATCGAATCTTTAAACGCATGCATGGAGCATTAAATGTAGGTAAAAAAAATAACTAATTGCATAGTTTGTCTGTAAAGTTCGAGACGAATCTTTTGAGTCTAATTAATCTATAGTTGGACAAATTTTACCAAATAACAACGAAAAGTGCTACAGTAACTTTTCACCAAAACTTTCTCAACTAAACACAGCCTAGGTAAAAATACAATTTTCCGTAGTTATTAGCCCCTGTGTTGATGCCATTTTGGTTTGCAAGTTTTCCTGCATTTGATTAAGGATAAGGATCTAATAGGATAATTGCAAATTGTCAACTGTGAATAGCCCAGGATTCTCGAAAAAAAAATGGCTCACACATATCTAATTCATAGTTTTCTAATTCACAGTTTTCTTTTCTCATGTCTTGAATTCTTGTTTAGATCATATAGATCATTGTTTAGTTAGTGTACTAGGGAGAACTATGGCACCACTACACCTATATTCTTGCTAAGGTGAACCAAGATTCTCCATTCTCTTGGTTTCATTTGGCATCAATACTATTTTCGCATGGTTTTAATTTTTGTGTGTATTCTTTCTGTACTTCTCATTTTTTGTATAAGTTGAAATCATGCGCCAGTTTATTGAGCCTTTATTTAAGAAACTATTCTGCACACTAGAGACCTTCAAAGCTCAAACGTCCAAGGTAATTCTCAAACAATATGGGGTTAGAAACTTTCATATTACATTTCTAAATATTCTCGATGACATAACTCTTTGCTAAGAATTTGATGTCGTAAAAATCATACTGTGCCAAACATGTCTTAAAAAAAGTGATCTGTTAAGACAAACTGATGCAAATGAAGATTATGTACATTTATTTGTGGCCATTTTGAATTAAAATAATAGAAATCCCAGTAATTTCTCATTAATTTTCGTATTTCTAAATTGTTCAGATTGAAAGCAAAATCCTTTTGATCAGCTTGAACAGAAATTTAAAATATCATGTTTCTTGATTTAATGTGCTGGTCATGATATGTATGTCATCGACTTTAGTGAAAATTTTGTAATTTGAGTTTGCCCTACCTCCATTCTCACACTGAATGCAATCTTAAGGATCCCATCACCTATTTTGACATCAATGTCAGGTCCAATTAGTTTTGGCACCTTATTTTCAGTTAACATGTATCGTCCAATGATTCCTTTGCACAGTGCCACCATGTTTAGTTTTAGACTTCCAGCATGTAAGCTTGAAACTAATATTACTGAAACATTTTGGGAATGTGCCTCTCTATTTTTTCTAGCAGTTATCTGTTCTGCAGGCACAGTAAGTCCTGAGAGTGTGGTTTACAGTTTTGGCACTGTCTTGCTTGATCTCCTGAGTGGAAAGCACATTTCACCTAGTCATTTAAGTTTTCCTGCTCTATTTGTGCTATACAGCTTTCGAGAAGCAGACTGCTCTGTTTGCTCTTGCAGTTTCAGACATTGTTATGATAAATTTGTAAGTTTCTATTTCACATATTACTGCTTTATTGAAAGTTAAAATTTTGGTGAGCACAGAGACATTCACTTCTCTATTTCTGCAGTTTGATATTTTTAGTTTGTTTGGCTTTTCTTATGTTCTGATTTTCCTATGTTTGCAGACTCCGCTAGAGTACCTTGCACAAGCTCTCAAGGAGGATATTGAAAAGGTGCAAATGCAATCTGCTTACCTGCTTTCATCTTTGTCATGTCTCAATTCTCATCAATCACTGTCTTTTTCTATCAGATATGGGATACTGTTCAGAAACCAGTAGCTTACACGGACGCAGCGCTTAGTGATTTCTTCAATGTCGGTGCATCAGTTTTCTGAAAGTAAGGCTTTCATGCATGAACTGACTCATATTTTCTGCAATATAAAGGTGGAGGTCCCTTGCAACGACCTTGGCTGAGTGGGAGCACAGCAGTAGGACTTCTTCCTCGATGTGCACAGGATAGGATTGAAGTGATCTTCTCCAGGTTAGTGCATTGTGTGTGCTTGAAAATCCAGTGAAAAGTTGTTGATTTTTTCTGTGCTAAAATCTTATTAGTGTCCTGTATTATGTGTTCTTCCATATTGAGTAGTGGAAGCTCGCTTTTTTGTGAACACTGTCAGAGTGATGGGGAACAGGGATTAGTATAAAAGAATGACATAACTAATTTATCTAGCAAGTACCAAGCAATGTAGATAGATTGTCAGATACGCAGCAAGTAGTAGAAGTGAATGGGCTGACAGCTTCTGATCATGCTATTCCAACTGCCTGTTATCCTGTTTATCCATAGATTTCTTTTTGAGCAGTTTATAGATTGCATCGCACTGATTATATGATTGTAGAAGGTATAGCCTCTGAGCACCGGTCTCCATTTCCATTCACTGATTATTTGTTTGTGTATGGTTGCAGGCTGGAGGTAGGGAGCATTACAAGGTCTGATAAGAACAAAAAAGATTTTGTTATCAGCATTACTAATAGGTACTGTACTCTTGTTTAATAGAGCTAATAACATTGTAACGGCTTACATGGTGGTGACCATTAACCCAACCAATTTAAGCTATAGGAATTTTGATAGTTCTGATGGGAAGTCTTAATAAGGTTGATTTTCCAGATCTTTTTGCTGGCTTTTTAACTCCACTGCGCAGAGTGATGGTAGCAATGTACTATTTTGTGAAGCACAGGCCCCAATGTACTCCCTGGATCAATGCATTGCTATTTTTCTTTTTTCTTTTTTTTCAATTCATTATCACAAATGCGTGTAGACCAAAACACGTCTGTGAAGACTCCCCATCAAAGACGTGTTTTCTCTATTATGAGTAGTTATTAAATTAAATATGAAAATACCTAAATTTCTAACAATCCAAAATCTGATATTAGACAATCTTGAGGATTAAATTAAATATGAATATGAAAATACCTAAATCTATAACAGTGCAGCTACGCGGATCTTGAGCTCACACACCGCGTTCCGACCGCTCACACCAACCAACACCAACACTTTTGTCTCTTGTAAAATTGAGTGTTCCTGACCATCTCTTTGCATTCTGTATTTCTTCTTGGAATTGAGGCACAAGAAATATAATGTTTTAGCAGAAGAAAATTTGTTCAAAGGTGTGACGGTTTGCTATCGGTCCGTAAAGAACATTGACACTATTGGCATACTTTTGGTCATGTTCTATAGTGTCTTGGTGATTGAGATGAAAAAATAGATAAATTGGACTTACATGTGCATCAAATTGTGTTAGACATGTTTGCATATGTCCTAGGGGATACTAAGGAATAAGATGAAAGAAGAACGATCAATATTCAAGAAGAATGAAGAAATGAACAATGTACCAAGAAAATTACTCATTGGATCATCTTGTAAAGTCAGAGAGCAAACACCGAAGAGAAGACTCAGCGCACAGGATCACAAGATAGTCCACTGAAGAAACATTCATTCAAAAGTATAAATGCAGCAAGAATATGCATACGAATTTTTTATCTGGGCGAAGAAACATTCATTCAAAAGTTTGTTTTGTACATCTTGTTGGTCTCGTGCTATATATTGTAGCATCATAAGCTCATTAGGTTTTAGGTTGTGTGGTGGGACCATGCAAAAGACCGTGTTTGGACCATATATTAGTCACGGAAATTATTTGTAGATTCCGCTTTGTTTGATTATATGCTCTCTGATTCAGATTTAGTCCTCGTCGTTTCATAAATAAAAGCGTATCATGTCCCCACGCCTGTTGATTGTTGTATCGGGGTTGTTTAGTTGTGAAAAAGTTTGGGTTCGGCTACTGTAGCATTTTTCGTTTTATTTGGCAATTTGTGTCCAATCATGGACTAATTAGGCTTAAAAGATTTGTCTCGTGATTTACAACTAAATTGCATAATTAGTTTTTTTCTTTCATCTACATTTAGTACTTGCCATAAGATTTGATGTGACAGATACTGTAACACTTTTTGAGTTCACTTTTTTAAACTAAACAGGCTCATCGTCGTCAGAGGAAGGTACATGCCAGAATAATGTCACTGTCTTGCATATAGAAACACACACGATGCACATTGGATATATTATATAAAAGTAAAGTAAAGTGCGTTTCGTGTCGTCATTGTCTCGGCAATAGTACTAGGTGCCAGGAGTAGGTCGGAACGCGCGTTTACCCGTCCGCGGGTGTCCAGTGTACGTCAACGGGAACCATGGGGCTCTACTGCTACTGGTGCAGCACAGCAGCAGCTACGCGGGTCACGAGTTCACGCACACACCCCGCTCCGTTCCGCTCACACCAACCAGCAGCACCGGGCGCGCCGAGTGTGAGCCGATCTGCAGCACCTGCATGCGTACGTGCTCTCGGAGAAACGGCGGGGGCGCAGCGCACACACGACATGAGCCAGGCTGGACAAAAAGCTCGTTAAGCTGGTTCGGTGGCTCGGTACAAAAATGCTCTGATTAGACTTATTTTTTTTAAATAAAAATGACTTGATTTGGAACGACTTTCAACTTCGGCTCGGCTCGTTAAGCTCGGCTCGTTAGGCTCGTCATGAAGTTGGGTCTTAAACAATGCAGGAAATAATGATGAATAAGATTATACCAATTTCTAAAAAAGCTCGAAAAAAACTACGGTTTACTCCATATCCAGCCTCACATGAGCGTCGCCGTACGTCCCCGCCTTCACGAGCGTGCATCAGAGACCGGCCAGCGAGATTTAATGCCAGAATGTATGTCCCGCGTTTCTTATCTGGATTTGGAGGAGACGTGCATATATGCGCACACACTTGGTGCTGGTTGGTTTCATACCTCGTGACGGTACTACGTTCGCGAGGGAGAGGAGACCAGCTGGCTGGCTGGCTGGCCTGGGTCGTTCACACGGAGCACGGCACCTATTTCATGGCTTTATTTGGGTCACAAGAAGCTCGCCGTGTCACGTGTTCCTTCTCGATCTGGACTGGACTGGAGGTGATAGATACATCACAGTCATTTGTTCGGCCTATCTGTTGCAACTTGAAATTTATAAGTACCTATTGCTTGCAAACCCAAAATATTTCCTCTTCCACCCATCATATCGAATCTTTAAACGCATGCATAGAACATTAAATGTAGGTAAAAAAACTAACTAATTGTATAGTTTGTCTGTAAAGTTCGAGACGAATCTTTTAAGTCTAATTAATCCATGGTTGAATAAATTTTACCAAATAACAACAAAAGTACCACAGTAACTTTTCATCCCATTTTTCTCAACCAGACACAGCCTTACTCTAGGTGGGAAAACGGCATGTGGCCAGAGCTCAGACTCAAATTGACCCTGTAAAATAAGGATGGCTCGCTAGCTTTTGACCCATGATGTAGCAGACTAGCACGTTCTGATGGTACTCCCTCCGTCCCAAACAATATGCAATTCTCGCATCTCGAGAAGTCAGCCATCACAAATTTTAATTAAAATTACATAAAAAATACTAACTCTTATGAGACAAAATAAGTACCGTTAGATTGGTTATGAAATATATTTTCATAATAAATTTATTTCAAGACATAAATGCTAATATTTTTTTGCTATAAATTTGGTCAAAGTTGACACAGTTTGAACGACACGTTTTCCTTAGTTGAACAATCAATGGGACGGAGGGAGTAATAGTAATATGAAACGACCAGTACTGTACTGGAGTAGCTTGTCCGATCCGTGACAGCTATACACGTACAGTGAACCCCGTGTGAGTTGTGACTCAGTTCATCCACTAGCTAGCCCTGTCCGTTGCCCCGGCCCCAAGTTGCATGCAACACGTACTATACGATCCCCCGGCCCAACTCATCACCAGCTGCCGCGTGCGCCTCCGGGGCTCACACGAAGCTCGCCTGGCAACTAACCCCGGCAGCATTAGGGTGCACACGCTTTCCTTTCTCCTCCGAGGAGGCAAGGCATGCAGAGGCGAACCAAAAGCAGGCCACGACGATCTTCTCATCCCGGGCACCGGCTGACCTCCGATCCGATCCGATCCGATCCGATCCTTTCTTTACTCGTGTCACGTTCGCTCGCTTCCGCCCGGCCATCCCCGTGCCGCGTCGCGAGCGCGGGTGGGAGCGAGATCCCGCCGGCCCGGTTCACGCGGAACGCGCCGCGCGCGCGGCTAATAATCCTTTTCGCCTTTGCCGTTCTCGTTCGTCGTTGCCCACCCCACCCCACCCCGGAACCGATCCAAAATTATACCAAGCGCGCTGCGGGCTGCGGGCTGCGGGCCTGTGCGCGCGCGCGTGCACCCGGCGCGCCATGCCGCGTGAGGCGTGGTGAGATGGATGCGCCGGCCCGATCGACGAGACGTGCCGATGGAGACGCGGCTCGCGCCGGCCGGCCGGATTTTTCTTGCTGGCCCGGCTCCGATCCCTGCTGCATCACGCGTTGCGTGCGAGTGGGACGCCTAACAGTTAGGCGTAACGGAATATCGGAGTATATGTGCGGAGCGGGCCTCGTGGCTCGTGCTCGTGCGTGTGCCGGCCGGCCGGCCGGCCTAGTTGTCCTTAGCTTGGTGATGACTCTAACTCTACTACCTCCTAGTCCCTTGCCAACGCAAGTCAGGCACGCACATACCCTGGCTGGCTGGCTGGCTTCCATGGGAAACTCCAAAAGCGATGCACGTTTAACACGTTGTGATGTGTTTGCTTACGAGTATCATCGTCGATGACTGGCTGTGACTGCATCAGTTACAGTTAGTTACACGCCTTGTCCCAATTGATTTGGCCGATCTCGTCAAGTTGGATCGCCAACTAGTTCGTCTTATTCGTTTAAGCTTATCAGCCAAATCAGCCAACTATTCAACAGTATATCTAGCGTGTCTGGTAACTATACTGTACGTACGTACGCCCGCGACGCAAAATATGAATTCGTCACTCAACATGTCCAGCAGAATATTTGATCGGAGGAATACAGCAGGGTAGCATCGACATTATTTAATACTGCAATATTAACGAAGTGTACTCTATTTGTTGCTGGTGTACTGGGGTGGCTGGAAGTTGAAGGCTTAGTGAAGACAAGAAAGCTGCCTAGACGACCTTCACTGACCTCAACTTGAGAATCGCTAGTGTAAGGTTGGCTTAAGGCTGTTTACACTGGCGGCATACCTATACATATATAAAGTCGTCAATTACAAAGTTACAGATCTTTTCTCTTCGATTACTGCAACTTTAATACATGGTTTGTCTTCATTTGACTTATTTGGAATGTGAATGATATGTATCGGCAGCAAGTAAAGAAAATCATCGGTGTAAACATATCTATAATGACGTTTTTCTTAAAATCACCGTGTAACACCCTCGGTGTTACATTGTAGATCACATGTTAAAAATATTCATGAGCATTGCATTTAGTTAAAGTGCATGAGCTGGAAATAAAAATCGAAATGCAATTCGAGTCTCGAAAATGAAAAACAGAAAACGAATAATATAAAACCTAGATCAGCAAGAATTCGCTAACTAAAATTATCAAGTGCGAATATTCACGAATTTTATCAAACCAAAGCGGGAAGGATCAATTACTCGTGAATGGCATGCTCACATACTGCTTGCTTACTGTTTGCTTGCTACCTCCTCACCCGGTCTCCACGTCGAGCAATCAAAGCTGTTGCTTGCTGCCTGCTGCCTCCTCAGTCGGTCTTCACATCGAGTAATCAAAGCTGCTCAACCGAGCATGAAGGAGAAAGGGGAGAGTGTGCAGCACGTCCAAATTATTTCCTCTATGCCAAGTCTACTCCCAGAGTACACGAGCCTTTATTAGTCCCTTGCAAAATTTTCACCCTGCCCGACGACCGACTGCAGCTCGTAGAACTTACCGGCACGTCGTGCTGAGCACCAGAATCCGGAGCACACGTCGCGCTGAGAAGCAAACCAGAGAACACACATAAATCACTGCAGCGACTAGGAATCACCAGAGCACACGCACGGCAGCATTTAACGTGCAGGAATACTGTAGCACGAAGAATCACTGTAGACGTGTGGAATGTACTATAGCACGCAGAATACTGTTCACTTAGAGGAATCACTGGATTCTATAGAAATCACTGTAGCAGCACAGGAACACTGTTCATCCGAGGCAAAAGTCAGTTGCCTGAATGCTGAGAAGTTGATTCTCACGCGTCGGTCATCCTTTCCGTGCGAGCTCTGCCTCTACCCTGCGTCTCTCGTCCTTAAAAGGAGATGTCTCGCGATCGTGAGCTCGTCAGCCACCACTTCGTTGTCTACCTCTTCCTTCCTGAGTTAAGTTTTCTTCGTTCTCCAGCAGAATCCCGAAGCACCCGTCGACTACGGTGAGTATCCCGTGAGTCCCTCCAGTATTTTTTCTGTCTCCCTAGCATCGCCATCCTTCTTCATTATTCTTTGATTAAAGACCACCAAGTCTCCTCCAGTACAACCATGAGCACGTCACGAGAGATCAAGCCATGAGTTAATTAATCCCCTTTGATTTTCCAGAGATTATCAACAACCACCTTACGTGATCGATATCTCCACCATACGATATCCGAATCACTCGATTCTTCTTTCTAAAATCATTATCTGTCTGTTAGTGTAGTTAGATCATACCTATCTGTGGTGATGCTAAAGTTTATTAAATCAATCAAAAATGCTTAATATTAATATGATAAATCTTGTAGAAATTTTTATGGCAAATGGGTAATAGCTTTAGCTTTGAAACTTTTGCGGTAGCTTCATGGTTTTATTAGGTGCTTGCTATAGTTTTGTAGTCCTTGAATATCTTACTAGATGTGATAGCTAAGTTTCCCTAGCCGTATTAAATATTAAATCAGAAACAAATGAAGAGTATGCAATTTAATGAGTAAAGATTAATTGGATTAGTTTACTCTTGCTTAGTAAGAATAGTAGACAGCCTGGTATGTTAGTCATTAGAGCTAGCTTAGTAGCTTAGTAATAGTTGTTGTTATTTTAAGAGCTGCTGTTGTCATTGCATTAAGTCATGTCATCATTTCTTGCATATAGATCACGAGATAGTGGAGTACGTGGCTGCAGAGGAGCCGAAGTACGAGGAGATCGTGGAGGTGTACGAGGAGGAGGTCCCCGTACAGGAAGGAGCCCCGGAGCCGTCAACCACTAACTTTGCTGCACACCAGGATGCCCAAGGCAAGCCCCGGTGCATAACCTTTATTTTAAAATGATAATAGGATATCTATGTTATATGTGCATTTACGTTTCAGGAGTTCTGTTGAAACCCACTTGCATAAATATTACTACATAAGAGTCTTACTAGTTTAGACCGTGTAGTGCAATGCTTAGGTTTCGTTAGCGTGAACAACATGGTGTTGTTCACGATAAGTGATCATTATTATCACTATGGTTAACATGAAAATAAAGGAAGGCGAAATGGTGACCGGGCAGGGATGTGGTTTGGTAGTGGTGGATGTGACAAGGGGTGTCCTGCGGCCAACAGGGCATCACTGGGTTACATTATTTCCCTGTCCGAGTCGGTTAAGGACCGATCGTTGCATTTGGATGGTTGTCAGGTCACAGATCTCCTTATCCCGAGCATATACTAGCGGATGGGGGCTAGAAAGACTTGTTATTCTTTTGTCATGGGTTCCGGCTCCATTCGGACCAACTGAAGGTGGATTATATATGGGTATTAGGAGGTCTAAGCACCGCGAGAGGGCGGGGGCTTGGAGTCCTAGTATGGACGGGGACTCGGTTCTCTTGACAGGAGGATAATGGGTTGGTCCCGTTTGTACCTCGGTACGGGCGGGGCGTGTGTTTTTCGGGGTACCCAGCTGGGCTACATTGATTCACGAATCGCCGCGTAAGCGGTCCGACATGACTTGATCTGGACATCGTAGTAAGAACTAAAAGAGAAAAGGTGAATAAGGATGGATTTGTATTGACCAACTCTTGTTTGAAAATAGCATAAGTGCTTACATAGATGGTTAGCTGATAAACTAAAAGATGGCAAATAAAAGAACTGCAATAAGGATCCACTAGTAGTAATGCTTTTCTGCAAACTTGAACCAGTAGCCAAAAGCCTATCATGATTCTTGGAGTCGAGAAATTATTCCCAGTCAGGTAAGTCTTGTGAGTACATTGTGTACTCAAGGTTTATTTTACCCCTGTTGCAGGTGCTGCTTGAGGCTTTGTGTGGAGGATCGTCTGCTGGGCTCAGATGGATCTTTGCTACGCTCGCTAGATATTTACTTCTGTTGTTTTAATTCCGCACTCTGAACTTGGTATTGTAATAACTTATTTCTGAAGACTATGTTGTATGGAATAAACTAAGTATTATACTCGTTTTTATTATTGGATCTTGGATGAAAATGTGGATGGTTTCGAGTTCTCCCATTGGGTGTGCTCGATAGAAACGGCTGGAATAGCCGCTGGCGGAGTACTTAGTGCCTAGAGGAAGGCAAGTACCTCTGTTAGTGTGTTATTTTGGGCGGTTCTACCACAGTTGGTACCAGAGCTAATAATGATTATGAGTTTATCACCCTTTCTCAAAGCTTAAAATTTGACCAACATAAAGTTTGTGAAAAGCCAGGACGTGATTTAGCTAAGCCCTATTATATAGGATAGTGGCACTATTTTTATCTAATCAATCTTCTACAGGTACACTAACTTGCGTTACATAAGAATCCGATAGTAACGTGTGAGTGTACGATGTGCCAAAAAAATATTACGTTCGCCGCTATATTCCAGCGGGAAAGGTCGAATAGGGCGATGCATGCATCATGTTAAATCAACTTGGTTTAAAAATTTACCCTATTCTCACGGGAAATAGTCAAGTAATAAACAAATTACTTAACCAACTAAAAGCTAATTCTAAATTACTTCTCTCTTTTTGACTAAATCTAGTAATTGTCCCTAATGGTTGGTTCTTATCTAGTAGCCGATGAACCGGAGGTCGGTTCGCAGAAGAAATAGTGCCGGGGCTGAGGTTGGCGAGGGTGCCCGTGTTGAGGGGGGCGAGAACGCCCGTGCTGAGGAGTACGCCACCTAGGGCAGCAATGAGGTTCCACTTTTGGCTCCTCTTGCTCCTCTGTCTCCGCCACCACCACCACCGCCTTTGATGACCCATGCGGAGATGATGGCGGAGGTGCTTGCTGCTCGCCGTGAATCATCCCGGGCCTTGGAGCTGTTGGCCCAAGTGATTGGTGGTCTCACTTAGGGAGGCTGCGAGGGCAACGGCGGCAACGGGGCTGGTGCTCGAGGTCCTGAGAGGCCCTGTACGTACCAGGATTTTCTGAAGACTCACCCGCCCATGTTCACGCCGACAAGGGAGCCTCTAGACGCGAAGCACTGGCTTCGTGTTATGGAGCAGAAGTTCTTGCTTCTTGACATCACTGAGGAGCTGAAGGTGTGCTTTGCAGCGCAATAGCTGCTGGGTTCTGCCAGTGCATGGTGGGACACCTTCAACGCCATGCAGCCGGTGGACCATCGTGTGACTTAGCCGGAGTTCACCTCAACCTTCAGGGAGTACTACATCCCGGCCGGGCTAATCAACCGGAAGGTTAAGGAGTTTCTGGAACTGACTCAGGGGAACATGTCCATGTTGTACTATGCCAACAAGTTCAACCAGCTGGCACAGTATGCGGGGACCCACGTGGACACCGACACGAAGAAGAGGGACCGCTTTTACCGTGGCCTCTCTTGCATGCTGCAGGAGAAGTTGTTCACTGGGCACTACCAGACTTTTGGTGCCCTGATGGATGCTGCCATCACCATGGAGGGGCTTCTGTGAGACTCTTACGCTGAGCACAAGTGTAAGTGGTCTTCTGGTGGACCTTCTAGACATCCGCAGGCTCAGAAGGTGCAGGTGGTTCGTAGGGTGCCCTATCAATCCACCGATGGGCATCCCTACCGTCACCAGCAGCAGTCTCACTAGGCACCTTCCACTCTCTATCATGCTCCTGTCCAGCAGAGTCAGCAGTAGTCGCAAGGTCAGTAGTTTTAGCCGCGTCTGGGTCCGGGGGTTGGCCCGAATGTTTGTTTCAAGTGTGGCAAGGAGGGCCATTTCATTCGGAACTATCCACAGAATCAGCCAGCTCAGTCTGCTCCACCGTCCGCAAGTTCACGCTTGGTGAAAAGGACTATCGTCACCAAGAAAGCACCTGCGAGTCATGCCGGACATGTCAACTTCACCACTGCTGAGGAGTTACTGCAATGTGATCCAGTGATGGCGGGTATGTTCACCATCAACTCCCATCCAGCCTATATGTTATTTGATTTTGGTGCATCACATTCATTCATGAGTCAGAGTTTCATCGAGAAGCATGATATATCGCTATTGGCTATGCCCTTTGCATTTAAGATCAGTACTGCGGGGGGGATTATTATGTGTTAATACCCGGACAGATACAATCAAATTGGAGTTAGCTACCCACATCTATCGACTCCAGTTTTTGGTACTGTTAGGGCAAAGCATTGATGCGGTTGAAGGCTTATGGGGTTACACTAAATCTTAGGCACAGAGTTGTTGAGCTTCGGCTACCTTCGTCTGAAGATAGGATGTCTCTTCGTATTCCCTCCCGAACAACTCATTCAGTCTTGGCTCACACGGAAGCTCTCCCAGACCTTGCTTCTATCCCTATGGTTTGTGAGTTTCTGGATGTCTTCCCTGAGGATCTACCTGGCTTGCCTCCTAATAGAGAAGTTGAGTTCACTATTGAGCTAGAGCCTGGCATAGCTCCGATATCTCGGTGTCCGTATCAGATGGCCCCACTGGAGCTAGCAGAGATGAAGAAACAATTAGGGGAACTGTTGGAAAAGGGATTTATTCGGCCTAGTACCTCTCCTTGGGGATGTCCAGCCATATTTGTAAAGAAGAAAGATGACACCCTACGGATGTGCATAGACTACCGCCCTCTCAATGCGGTAACTCTTAAGAACAAATATCCATTGCCTCACATAGACACTTTGTTTGATCAGTTAGCTGGTGCTAAGGTCTTTTCTAAGATTGATCTTCGTTCAGGCTACCATCAGATTAAAATTAGGCCTCAAGATATACCCAAGACTGCTTTCTCTACTAGGTACGGGCTGTATGAGTACCTAGTCATGTCCTTTGGTCTTACCAATGCCCTTACTTTCTTTATGTATCTCATGAACTCAGTCTTCATGCCAGAGTTAGACAAGTTTATAGTGGTGTTCATTGATGATATTCTGATCTACTCCAAGAATAAAGAAGAGCATGCCCAGCATCTTCGGGTTGTATTGACCAGACTTCGAGAGCATAAGTTGTATGCTAAGTTCAGCAAGTGCGAGTTCTGGTTAGATCGAGTATAGTTTTTGGGCCATGTGCTGACTCCTGAGAGAATATCTGTAGACCCGAGTAAAGTACAAGATGTCTTGAACTGGAAGTCTCCTAAGTCTGTCCATCAGATCCGTCAGTTCCTTGGCTTAGCAGGGTATTACGGGCGTTTTATCCCAAATTTCTCTAAGATAGCCCAGCCTATGACCAAGCTTTTGCAAAAAGATGCTAGGTTTGTCTAGAGTCCGGCCTGTGAGCAAGCTTTTCTAAAGCTGAAGACTTTCCTTACCACTGCCCCAGTTCTAACCCAACCGGACATTGAGAGACATTTTGATGTGTACTGTGATGCCTCAAAGACGGGGTTAGGATATGTGCTTATGCAGGATGGGCGGGTGATAGCTTATGCTTCACGCCAGCTGAAAAAGCACAAAGTTAACTACCCCACCCATGACTTAGAGCTTGCCGCTGTGGTGCACTCTCTCAAGATTTGGAGGCATTATTTGTTGGGAAATAAAGTTAATCTCTTCACCGACCACAAAAGTCTCAAGTATATTTTTACGCAAGCTGAGCTGAACATGAGACAAAGAAGATGGTTAGAGTTGATTAAGGACTATGATTTGGAGGTCCATTATCACCCGGGAAAAGCAAATGTAGTGGCTGATGCGTTGAGTCGGAAGGCGCATCAGGAAGAAGAAGCACCTTTATCTCTCCATCATGCAGAAGTGCTAGCCAGCATTGCCTTAGTCTCAGAGTTGCAAGAACAGATAATTAGTGAGCAAAAGCAAGATGCAGTAGAGGTCCCGCACATTAAGAAGTTGCTTGAGGAAGGTCGGGGTCCGCATTTTTGCATTGATGATCAAGGTGTTTTGAGGTTTAAAAACCGGTTAGTGGTCCCTTCGAGTGAGGAGTTGAGAAGGAAAATTTTGGAAGAAGCACATAACTCCAAACTATCCATCCACCCTGGAAGTAATAAAATGTACCATGATTTGTGTCACTTGTATTGGTGGCCAAATATGAAGCAGGACATCACTAAGCATATAGTAGAGTGCAACACTTGTGGGAGAGTAAAGGCAGACCACATGCGTACGCCTAGAATGTTGCAGCCTTTGCCCATTCCTATGTGAAAGTGGGAGGATATTTCTATGGACTTTATTGTGGGTTTACCCCGTACCTCCAAGGGACATGATTCCATCTGGGTTATTGTAGACCGTCTCACCAAGTCCGCTCATTTTCTGCCAGTGAGTACAAAATATATAGCCACAGACTATGCACAGTTGTACTTTGATAAGATTGTGACCTCTCATGGAGTTCCTCTCACTATTATCTTGGACAGAGGGTCAGTCTTTATGTCTCACTTTTGGCAGCAACTTCAAAAATGTCTTGGTACTCGTCTGCTCCATAGTTCAGCTTATCACCCCCAGACAGATGGTCAAACAGAAAGAGTGAACCAAGTGCTAGAAGATATGTTGAGAGCTTGTGTGATTTCTTTCCCTGAAAAGTGGGATAAGTGTTTGAAGTTAGCTGAGTTTTCTTATAACAACAGCTACCATGAGAGTATCCGTATGGCACCCTTCGAGGCTCTGTATGGAAGAAGGTGTAGGACCACGCTTAACTGGGTTGAAGTGGGGGACCATGGTTACTTTGGGCCTGATTTTGTCAAGAAAGCCCGAGAACAAGTGAGCATCATTCAGGAGCATTTAAAGGCAGCCCAAAACCGACAGAAAAATTATGCTGACAAGAGAAGGAGACCGTTGCAGTTTGCCGTTGGAGACCATGTGTATATGAAGGTCTCTCCCATGAGAGGGGTACATCGTTTTGGTATTGGTGGAAAGTTAGCCCCTCGCTATGTCGGACCTTATAAGATTTTGAAACAGTGTGGCCTAGTTGCTTACCGCCTCTAACTCTCGGATATTTTATCTGCAGTCCGCAATGTATTTCATGTGTCTCAACTGAAGAAATGTTTGAGAGTACCTGAAGAAGTTGTGGAAATTGAAGGGCTACCTCTCCAACCGGACTTGTCTTATATTGAGCACCCTATAAAAATTTTAGATGAGAAAGAACGGGTGACTAGAAATAGTGTGGTGAAATTTTACAAAGTCCAATGGCAGAATCACACAGAGGCTGAAGCAACTTGGGAGCAAGAGAGATATATCTTGAAGCATTATCCCCATCTTATCCCTAGTGTATCAAGGTCTGACCATTAATAATGTATCTTTATCTCTCACTCTTTGTACGCCGAAATCTCGGGACGAGATTTTATTTAAGGGGGGAGAGTTGTAACACCCTCGGTGTTACATTGTAGATCACATGTTAAAAATATTTATGAGCATTGCATTTAGTTAAAGTGCATGAGGTGGAAATAAAAATCGAAATGCAATTCGAGTCTCAAAAATGAAAAACAGAAAACAAATAATATAAAACCTAGATCAGCAAGAATTCGCTAACTAAAATTATCAAGTGCGAATATTCACGAATTTTATCAAACCAAAGCGGGAAGGATCAATTACTCGTGAATGACATGCTCACATACTGCTTGCTTACTGCTTGCTTGCTACCTCCTCACCCGGTCTCCACGTCGAGCAATCAAAGCTGCTGCTTGCTGCCTGCTGCCTCCTCAGTCGGTCTTCACATCGAGTAATCAAAGCTGCTCAACTGAGCATGAAGGAGAAAGGGGAGAGTGTGCAGCACGTCCAAATTATTTCCTCTCTGCCAAGTCTACTCCCAGAGTACACGAGCCTTTATTAGTCTCTTGCAAAATTTTCACCCTGCCCGACGACCGACTACAGCTCGTAGAATACTGTTCACTCAGAGGAATCACTGGATTCTGTAGAAATCACTGTAGCAGCGTAGGAACACTGTTCATCCGAGGCAAAAGTCAGTTGCCTGAATGCTGAGAAGTTGATTCTCACGCGTCGGTCATCCTTTCCGTGCGAGCTCTGCCTCTACCCTGCGTCTCTCGTCTTTAAAAGGAGACGTCTCGCGATCGTGAGCTCGCCAGCCACCACTTCGTTGTCTACCTCTTCCTTCCTTAGTTAAGTTTTCTTCATTCTCCAGCAGAATCCTGAAGCACCAGTCGACTACGGTGAGTATCCCGTGAGTCCCTCCAGTATTTTCTCTGTCTCCCTAGCATCGCCATCCTTCTTCATTATTCTTTGATTAAAGACCACCAAGTCTCCTCCAGTACAACCATGAGCACGTCACGAGAGATCAAGCCATGAGTTAATTAATCCCCTTTGATTTTTCAGAGATTATCAACAGCCACCTTACGTGATCGATATCTCCATCATACGATATCCGAATCACTCGATTCTTCTTTCTAAAATCATTATCTGTCTGTTAGTGTAGTTAGATCATACCTATCTGTGGTGATGCTAAAGTCTATTAAATCAATCAAAAGTGCTTAATATTAATATGATAAATCTTGTAGAAATTTTTGTGGCAAATGGGTAATAGCTTTAGCTTTGAAACTTTTGCGGTAGCTTCATGGTTTTATTAGGTGCTTGCTATAGTTTTGTAGTTCTTGAATAGCTTACTAGATGTGATAGCTAAGTTTCCCTGGTCGTATTAAATATTAAATCAGAAACAAATGAAGAGTATGCAATTTAATGAGTAAAGATTAATTGAATTAGTTTACTCTTGCTTAGTAAGAATAGTAGACAGCCTGGTATGTTAGTCATTAGAGCTAGCTTAGTAGCTTAGTAATAGTTGTTGTTACTTTAAGAGCTACTGTTGTCATTGCATTAAGTCATGTCATCATTTCTTGCATATAGATCACGAGATAGTGGAGTACGTGGCTGCGGAGGAGCCGAAGTACGAGGAGATCGTGGAGGTGTACGAGGAGGAGGTCCCCGTGCAGGAAGGAGCCCCGGAGCCATCAACCACTAACTTTGCTGCACACCAGGATGCCCAAGGCAAGCCCCGGTGCATAACCTTTATTTTGAAATGATAATAGGATATCTATGTTATATGTGCATTTATGTTTCAGGAGTTCTGTTGAAACCCACTTGCATAAATATTACTACACAAGAGTCTTACTAGTTTAGGCCGTGTAGTGCAATGCTTAGGTTTCGTTAGCGTGAACAACATGGTGTTGTTCACGATAAGTGATCATTATTATCACTATGGTTAACATGGAAATAAAGGCAGGTGAAATAGTGACTGGGCAGGGATGTGGTTTGGTAGTGGTGGATGTGACAAGGGGTGTCCTGCAGCCAACAGGGCATCACTGGGTTACATTGTTTCCCTGTCCGAGTCGGTTAAGGACCGATCGTTGCATTTGGATGGTTGTCAGGTCATAGATCTCCTTATCCCGAGCATATACTAGCGGATGGGGGCTAGAAAGACTTGTTATTCTCTTATCATGGGTTCCGGCTCCATCCGGACCAGCTGAAGGTGGATTATATATGGGTATTAGGAGGTCTAAGCACCACGAGAGGGCGGGGCTTGGAGTCCCAGTATGGACGGGGACTCAGTTCTCTTGACAGGAGGATAATGGGTTGGTCCCGTTTGTACCTCGGTACGGGTGGAGCGTGTGTTTTTCGGGGTACCCAGCTGGGCTACATTGATTCACGAATCGCCGCGTAAGCGGTCCGACATGACTTGATCCGGGCGTCGTAGTAAGAACTAAAAGAGAAAAGGTGAATAAGGATGGATTTGTATTGACCAACTCTTGTTTGAAAATAGCATAAGTGCTTACATAGATGGTTAGCTGATAAACTAAAAGGTGGCAAATAAAAGAACTGCAATAAGGATCCACTAGTAGTAATGCTTTTCTGCAAACTTGAACCAGTAGCCAAAAAGCCTATCATGATCCTTGGAGTCGGGAAATTATTCCCAGTCGGGTAAGTCTTGCGAGTACATTGTGTACTTAGGGTTTATTTTACCCCTGTTGCAGGTGCTGCTTGAGGCTTTGTGTGGAGGATCGTCTGCTGGGCTCAGATGGATCTTTGCTACGCTCGCTAGATATTTATTTCCGCTGTTTTAATTCCATACTCTGAACTTGGTATTGTAATAACTTATTTCTGAAGACTATGTTGTATGGAATAAACTAAGTATTGTACTCATTTTTATTATTGGATCCTGGATGAAAATGTGGATGGTTTCGAGTTCTCTCATTGGGTGTGCTCGACAGAAACGGCTGGAATAGCCGCTGGTGGAGTACTTAGTGCCTAGAGGAAGACAAGTACCTCCGTTAGTGTGTTATTTTGGGTGGTTCTGCCACACACCGCCAATACATAAATCCAAGATTTACATTGGTGGTGCCTTAAACCAACCGCATATAAATTAAATTTACAGTGGCGATTGAAAAAAATATCAATATAGATATGTTTACACGTTTGTACCTTCATGATTATGCATGTCGTGAGAAGTCATGAAGTAGTCTAGATTTTTTTTCAAGTTGAAAGAAGGGAATGCAAACTAGAATTTACCTGTTCACTTATGCTGAAATTTGGCTTATGCTGATGCTTATATTGATTTATTGTGAAAGAAAAACACTGTTCGTTGGCTAAAAAGTAGTTCAAGCGAATAGGGTATTTGTCGGCGTTTGGTCCCGCGGGGGTCTAAAGCCAACGAGTGAATCAAATGCTGCGTGTCCCTAATCTGGATGGTGATGTAAGGAGGATACACGAAGATTTATCCTGGTTCAGGCAAAAGAAGGCCCTACGTCCAGCGGGGAGGAGGAAGTATTGTATTTCCTTGCACCTAAGTGCTTGCGTAGGGGTTATAAGCTGTGAGAGAGGGAACCGAGCCCAGGTCTCAAAGAAAAAGTGAGAGTACAAAGGTGATTGCTTGAGATGTTGATCTTCTTTGGTGGGATTGAGACTGATTTTTCGTTGTCTGTTGTTCGTTGTTCTTCTGCCTGCTCTTCGTAGAGCCCCAGCCTGCCCTTTTATAGGGTAAGAGGAGGCAGGGACGCTGGGGGTGCCTTTGAGGTGAAGTTTTATTGATACCTGTGGAGGTGGCTGTAGAGACGTGCTCTGAAAATGGCCGGCCATCCCTGAATACCATGGTGACATAGAGGACGGGACGGTGAAAAGACTCCGAGTCCTGTGCCACGTCGGCCTTTCTTCCTTGTTGACTGGCGGTGGGTCGAGGCTGGGTCGAGGACAGGTCGAGGACAGGTGGATAAGGCCGAGTCCCCAAGATCGTGGGGTATGGTCCTTGTCGTATCCTCCCTCAAGGGTGATCAGTGGCAAAATAGGCCTCGTGCGCGTGAGGTCGATCAGAGTCTTGGCCGTCTTTTATCGTTTCAACCCTCACGCTCCCTTTTTAGGAAAAAAGGAGGAGGGGTGGGGAACGTCGTACTACCCTCGTTGGGCGAGTTCCGACGGTCTCCGGTGAGCTGTTAACGGGGAATTCGAGTGTGAGCACGTGCTCCATTCGGTAGGAGTCAGCTAGTGGCCACGGAGGTGCTCTCAAAAATGCCAAAGAGTAGTCATGTGGATCTCGATTCCTTGCGATAGGATTCGAGAGCTCGATGCCTCCCTCCGAGGGGATTCCTTCGTCGACCTCTCTTTTAGCCTCGAATACATCTGGGGCGCCTCGAGAGCGTGGCTCGAGCCCTAGCCTTGTATGGGCGCGTTCCTAGTCATCCCTGACTCCGCTACTCGAGGGCAGCTGTCGAACCCTGGTCGAGGGCCAGCTTTCGATCCCTCGAGTTTTATATCGGGCTCGGAGCCCGTTACCCATGCATCTAGGAATATCCGTCCGTGGATCCTTCTCCTGCCCGTTTTGGGCGCATCTTTTCAGGAGGGGAAGCGAGATCAGCGTGGTAGTGGGCGGCGTGGTGTGACGGTTACGGAGTGTATGGTGGACACGTGCCCATATCTGCGGATTTTGAGGGAGCAGTTAGGTAAGGTCATTGAATGTGAAAACTGCTCCTACCTTTTTGCCCGCCCATTGGCCTTCCATCGGGGTATAAGAGCAAGGCCTGGGGTTCCGTTTACCCCTACAGGCCTTTTGCGTTTTTGCCTTCCTTGCCTTCTTCACCTCCTTTGCCTCCTTTGTGCCCTTTAGCCACCGTCCAGCGCCGCCGTCGTTCCTTCGCCTGCCGCGCGCCATTTCTCTGACAACAATGGCGGGCAAGAGCCAGATCCTCCCTGCGGATGCTTGGGCCCATTCCTCGGTGACAAAGAGGAGGCTAGAAGAGTTGGTCCGCGATGGGCTTCACGCCGCTGCTGGCGCGTGTGAAGGAGCTCAAGGAGGATATCGCCTTAGTCGGTGGTCAGCGCGATGCCCTCAACATCTAGGTCGGAATGGCGTCTGCTCGCATCAGAACCTTGGAGGATGAGGTTGTGATGTTGATGGGGATGGTTCGAGAGAGAGACGAGGCTCTCTCGGGCACCGGTCGAAAAATTGAGGTGCTGAAGGTGGCGGTCTACGACAAGGATGAGGCTCTTCGAGCGTCTGAGAAGACGTGCGGGGAGCTGCGTGATGAGGTCGTGGGTTGGCAGACCCACTCTGAGGGTAAACCTCTTGTTATGTTCTGGCCTTGGCGTCGAGGTCCCTGGCTTATGCTAACTTAATGTTTATGTTTTAGAGTTGGAGAAGCAGCAGCATGCGGCCTAGGCGACGGCCACCTCATTCCAAAACCTCTTTAAGGCCGAGGCCGAGCGGACTCAGTTGCTCCAGGGCGCTATCACCTCGGTGTGTGATGGCCTGGGGGTCGAGCCCAGTGCCAATACCGAGGAGGATGCACCGGGGAACTCCTTTGTCTGTCGGATGGTGGCGCTGGGCCGCCTCGTCCGCGAGAGGATACGAGGCGGGCTGCATCACGGCATGAAGAGGGCTATGGTGGTCGTTCGGTCTAGGTTTGTGTACGACATGGACCTCATCGCTGACGGCTTCATCACGGATCCAGACCGGACGGACGAGGAGAATGAAGTCGCCTGCCTGACCCTGATCGAGGCCGCTAAGGAGCCTAGGAGTCGCCTTGCCAAGCTTTTCTAGGTCGAGGTGGTTCCGCCTACTGATGACGAGGGCCTATGAGCCAAACCTAGGCATGAAGACCCATGTAATAAGTTAGTATTCATAAATTTGGTCGTGATGGCCTCAGGGGCCCTGAAACATTTTAGATGTAAACTTGTACTGATTGTTAATTTGTGTTCTAGTTTTTTCTTCCCTTTATTGCTTGAATCACATTCTCGCATGATTTCCTTAGCGCGAGGTTATGCCCCTTGGCACAAGGGAGCGAGTGGAGGTACCGTAGCATTGGAGGCGTACGTGATCTCGCGGCTCGACTGCCTTTGAGCTTTAGGGTGCGTTTGTGGCCTTGCAGATCGTGTAAGAACTTGATTCAAAGCGAACAGGAATGTGAGCTTTTTCAAAGTCATGAACTGTTACTAGGTCTACTTAGCGCGCGGTTGCACCCCTTGGCGTAGGGGGTGAGTGGAGGTACCGTAGCCTCGGAGGCATAAGTGATCTCGTGGCTCAACGGCCCTTGAGCCTTAGGGTGCTTTTGCGGCCTTGTCGACTTATGTGACAATTCTCTTTTTTGAAGAAGCTCAAAAAAATGCGAGTTTTTTGGGGATAGGAGGTTTCCCCTTGCAGCCCCCGAGGGAGGGTCGACTCTAAGAAAACAGGGTCGATCCTTCCTGGTTGTTATGAAAACAATGCTTTGAACACCGTTGTATTCTTTATTTATGAGATTGTGAAACAATTTATAGAGCCTCGAGGCTTTAAGGAAAAAAGCGACATAGCTGTTCAATGTTCCAAGCGTTGGTGAAGATTTCGTCTTTCTCGTTCGATAGTTTGTAGGTGCCAGGCTTCAATAGTTCCGCGATGATGTATGGCCCTTCCCACGGTGGCGTAAGCTTGTGTTGTCCCTTGTTGTTCTGGCTTCGCCGTAGCACCAGGTCACCAACAATAAGGTCCCGCCTACGGACGTGTCTATTGTGGTAGCATCAGAGACTTTGCTGATACCTGGCAGAGTGTAACAGAGCCACATCGCGGGCTTCCTCGAGCTGGTCGAGGGCGTCCTCTCTTGTGGCGTCATTGTTTTTCTCGTTGTAGGCTTTCAGCCTCGGGGATCCATATTCTACATCAGTTGGGACCATAGCCTCGGACCCGTAGACTAAGAAGAACGGAGTGAACCCCGTGGCTCGACTCGGCGTTGTTCTTAGGTTCCACATGACTGAGGTAAGCTCGGCGGCCCATTTTTTGCCGTGTTTATTTAACTTGTCAAAAATTCTTGGTTTCAGGCCTTGTAAGACCATGCCGTTGGCACGTTCTACTTGGCCATTTGCTTCTGGATGAGCTACGGCTGACCAGAGCACACGGATGTGATGGTTGTTGTAGAAATCCAGGAACTTTTTACTAGTGAATTGGGTGCCATTGTCCATGATGATGCAGTTAGGAACCCCAAAGCGGTGGACGATGTCGGTAAAAAATAGCACAACTTGCTCAGACCTGATGCTAGTGATAGAACGGGCCTCGATCCACTTGGAAAATTTGTCAACAGCGACAAGCAAGTGGGTGAAGCCACCAGTTGTCCTTTTTAGGGGTCCAACCAAGTTGAGTCCCCAAACAGCGAATGGCCTGGTGATGGGAATAGTTTGCAAGGCATAAGCCGGGAGGTGGGTTTGTCTAGCATAGTACTAGCAGCCTTTGCAGGAGCATACTAGCTTGACAGCGTCGGAGACTGCAGTCGGCCAATAGAAACCTTGTCGGAATGCGTTTCCAACGAGGGTTTGAGGCGCCGTGTGATGACCACAAGCCCCCGAGTGTAGATCATCGAGCAGGTTTCTACCTTCCTCATTTGTGATACAGCGTTGGAGGACGCCAGTAGGGCTACGGCGATATAGCTCCCTGCTGTCACCAAATATCACAAAGGATTTGGCCCGGCGAGCGATCCGTCGAGCCTTGATCTTATCCGAGGGGAGGTCCCCTTGAGTGAGATGGTCGAGGTACGGAATATGCCAGTTAGGCTCGGGGTTGGCTGGTGGGGTCGAGCCTTCCACCTGCATGGCTTTAGCCCCGGTCGAGGGGGCTTCTGCCTCAGGTGGGGGATCGAGTGATGGCCCGTCGACCCCTTCGTCTGCCCTGATGTTGACGGATGGTTGATGGAAATCTTTCACAAAAATGTCAGGTGGAACTGTAGTTCGACTGGAAGCAATTTTTGCGAGTTCATCGGTGGCCTCATTATACCTGCGTGCAATGTGGTTGAGCTCGAGGCCATGAAACTTGTCTTCAAGGCACCGTACCTCCTCACAGTAGGTCTCCATCTTGGGATCATGGCAACTCAAGCTCTTCATGACCTAGTCGATCATGAGCTGAGAGTCACCTTGAACATCGAGGTGTCGGACCCCTAGTTCGATGGCGATTCATAGGCCTGTGACGAGCGCCTCGTATTTGGCGACGTTGTTGGAGGCAGGAAAATGAAGTCGGATGATATAGCGCATGTGGACTTCGAGGGGTGAGATGAAGAGCAAACCCGCGCCTGCTCCCGTTTTCATCAGCGACCCGTCGAAATACATGGTCCAAAGCTCGGCTTGGAGCTGAACCGGAGGAAGTTGAGTGTCGGTCCACACCGCCAGCAAATCTGCTAGTACCTGAGATTTGATGGCTTTGCGTGGCGCATAAGAGAGGGTCTCTCCCATGAGCTCGATCGCCCACTTGGCTATCCTACCCGAGGCTTCCCGGTTCTGGGCTATCTCTCCCAGAGGGAAGGATGAGACCACAGTCACCGGGTGGCCCTCGAAGTAGTGACGGAGTTTGCGTCGCGTTAAGACGATGGCGTACAACAGCTTCTAGATCTGTGGGTAGCGAACCTTGGTTTCTGAGAGCACCTCGCTGATGAAGTAGACCGGTCTCTGGACGAGCAGGGCATGTCCTTCCTCTACCTTCTCGACAACCAAGACCGTACTGACTACTTGTGTCGTTGCAGTGAAATAAAGTAGGAGGGGTTCCCCTGTGGTCGGAGGGACGAGGATCGGTGAGTCGGAGAGCGTAGCCTTGAGCTTTGCAAGGGCTTCCTCAGCCTCAAGGGTCCACGAGAAGTGTTCTGATTTCTTTAGGAGACGATACAGTGGGAGCGCTTTTTCACTGAGGCGCAAAATGAAGCGACTGAGGGCCGCAAGGCAGCCCGTGACCCTCTGCACGCCCTTCAGATCTTGGATAGGGCCCATTTTGGTTATTGCGGCGATTTTTTTTTGGATTGGCCTCGATGCCACGTTCGAAAATGATGAACCCTAGGAGCATGCCTCGAGGAACGCCGAAAACGCATTTCTCGGGGTTGAGCTTAATGTTATTTGCCCGGAGGCACTTGAACGCAACGTCGAGGTCATTTATCAAATTACTGGCCTTTTTGGTTTTGACAATGATATCATCGACGTAAGCCTCGACGGTTGGTCCAATGTATTCCCCAAAAACATGTTGCATGCATCGCTGGTACGTAGCCCCTACGTTCTAGAGACCGAAGGGCATAGTAACATAGCAATACATGCTGAATGGGGGTGATGAACAAAGTCGTGAGCTGGTCGGACTCCTTCATTTTGATCTGGTGATAGCCGGAATACGCATCTAAGAACGACAGAGTTTCACATCCCGCAGTAGAATCAATGATTTGATCGATGTGTGGCAAAGGAAAAGGAACTTTTGGACATGCTTTATTTAAACCAGTATAGTCTACACACATCCTCCACTTCCCATTCTTTTTCTTAACTAATACAGGATTAGCTAGCCTCTCAGGATGTTGAACCTCCTTGATGAATCCGGCCTTCAACAGCTTGTGGATCTCCTCGCCGATGACCTTGAGCTTTTCCTCGTCGAAGCGGTGCAAGCGTTGCTTCACCGGTTTGGAGCCGGCTCGGATCTCCAAGGCGTGCTCGATGACTTCCCTGGGTATGCCTAGCATATCTGAGGGACTCCACGCAAAGATGTCGATGTTTGCGCAGAGAAAGTCGACGAGCACTGTTTCCTATTTAGGGTCGAGGGTGGCGCTGATGCTCAACGCTTTTCCCTTTAGGTCGGTGGGATCGAGGGGCATGAGCTTGACGTCTTCTGCGGGCTCAAAGTTGCCGGCGTGGCGCTTGGGGTCAGGGATCTCATTGGCCAAACCATCGAGGCTCGCCGCCAAGGTCGCTGACTCCAAGATGGCTTCTCCGTGCTTGACGCACTCTACGTCGCACTTGTAGGCGTGCTCATAGGAGGGCCCGACAGTTATGACACCGTTGGGGCCCGACATTTTGAGCTTGAGGTAGGTGTAATTGGGGATCGCCATGAACTAGGCGTAGCAGGGGCGCCCAAGGATGATGTGGTATGTTCCATGGAATCCAACCACTTCGAAAGTGAGAGTTTCCTTTCTGAAGTTGGCGGGAGTGCCAAAACAGACAGGCAGGTCGACCCACCCAACGGGCTCTGCTCGCTTCCCTGGCACGACTCCATGGAAGCCCCCGACGCTGGGTCGGAGGTGCGTCATTGCGATCCCTAGAAGGTCGAGGGTCTGGGCATAGATGATGTTAAGACTGCTGCCGCCATCCATGAGCACCTTGGTGAGGCATGTGTTGGCGATAATGGGGTCGACAACAAGTGGGTAGACCCCAGGATTGGGGACGTAGTCTGGGTGGTCATCACAGTCGAAAGTGATGGCCACCTCGGACCAGTCAAGGAAGAGGGGGGTTGCGAGTTGCACGGAGAAGACCTCTCGACATTCTCGCTTGCGCTGTCGTGTTGAGAGGCGCGTCGAGGGTCCTCCGTATATCATGAAGCAGTCGTAGATCTCGGGGAACCTCTTGTTCTTGTCGTCTCCCTTTGGATCTTCCTTCTTGTCGTCTTTCTTGACACCTATGCTTTCAAAGTATCTCCGGAGCATGTGGCAGTCCTCGAGGTTGTGGTTCGTGGGCCCTTCGTGGTAGGGACACGACTCTTTGAGCATTTTGTCGAAAATGCCCCCGCTAGGGGGCCCTCGAGGTTTCTTGCGATCTGCAGCAGCAACAAGGTCATCGACCGGGGCCTTGAGCTTGCCCTGCTGGTTCTTCTTCTTCTTCTTCTTCTTCTTCCTATTGTTTCTCTTTGAGCCCCGACTAGAGCCCGTGGCATCCTCTTCCTTGTGCTTCCCCTTGTCCTAATCGCTACCAAAGATGGCACCAACCGCCTCCTCGCCGGTGGCGAAGTTGGTGATAATATCCATCAAACCGTTCGCCGTGATGGGAGTGTTGCAGCCTAACTCTCGGACCAACTCTTTGCAGGTGGTACTAGAGAGGAAAGCCATGATGACTTCAGAGTCAGTGATGTTGGGGAGCTCGGTGCGTTGCTTGGAGAAACGCCGGATGTAATCCTAGAGGGATTCACCCGGCTTCCGTTTGCAGCTTCGGAGATCCCACAAGTTGCCGGGGCGCATGTAGGTTCCCTTGAAGTTCCCCTCGAACACTCTCACGAGGTCATTCCAGTCGTGGATTTGTCGAGGTGGGAGGTCCTCAAGTCAGGCTCGAGCGGTGTCTGATAGAAACAGGGGGAGTTGTCGAATGATGACCCGGTCATCGGTGGCCCCACCCAACTGACAAGCCAAGCGGAAGTCAGCGAGCCAAAGTTCGGGTTTGGTCTCGCCGCTATACTTGGTAAGAGTCATGGGAGGGCGGAACCGAGCCGGGAGTATCGTTTCGCGAATAGCCTTGCTAAAGACCCGAGGACCTGGTGGCTCGGGTGAAGGGCTTCGATCTTCCGAGCTGTCGTAGCGCCCGCCTCTGTGCTCGTGGTAGCCTCGAGCTGCACCGTCACGATGTTTGCGCCTCTGGCGCTCGACGATGTTGTCACGGGCATCTCAAGGTTCACGGTTGTGGACGATGCGTTCATGGACAGAGGCCGCCTTGTTCTATTGGGCGTGCTCGGGATGAACCGAGGCCTCTCTCTCCTATCGGGAGGGCTCCGCAGGCTGCTCCGAGGAAAGCCCGCGTCGCCTCGAGGCGGAACTCTCGGCCTGCTACATGGCAGTGGTCTCGAGGAGTCCTCGGATTTCATCATGGGCTCGGTGGGCCTCGGGGTTCGATGGCTTGGGCATGTTACGAAGGAGCATGGCGGTTGCGACCACGTTCTAGCTGGCTCGACCGAAAACCGGGGGCTCGACTGCCTGATCCTCGACGATGCGATGATTGACGTTGCGAGCTCTCTCTCGAGCTCCTCCGCCATGTGCGCGTGCCGCGCGCTCTTGCTTGAGGGTTTGCTGAAGTAGGCGTAGGTTTTCTCGTTCCTCGTCGAGCCTATCCTGCAACTCGCGGATTTGCTCGAGCTGCATTCCTTGATCCGCAAGGAATTGAGCCTCATCCCGCTCAGCAGGGAGCTCGACCTGAGGTGGCGTGTTTCTTCCTTCAACGGCTGCCTCATCCTCCGAATCCAACGTGATAGCTCCATCTATATTGAAGCACTCGCGAGTCGGGTCGTAGTTGTCATCGGTAGAGTCGGAGTCTGGAGCGCCAAAATAGTAGTATAACAGGTGCATGTGAGGCCGTGTGTCTCTAGGGTCGTGATGTCGAGAAGCAGTTGCACGGAGCTCCGTATCTAGGGTCTCCGTGGAGTCCAGGTACTCAAAAGCTGGTGTGGATGCAATGAGATCGAGGGTGGAGCGTAGATGGTGTCCGGGGAGTTTCTCGTAAGCACTCATGCTGGTGCTTACAGAAGAAGCATATGCCCGGGCAACCGAGTCTAGTCCAAACGGGAATGCTGACGAAGGCATCGTTCCTCATGCCGGTGTAGTCGAACTGGGTGGTGGTGGCGTCGCACCAGGCGGTAGAGCGATAGAACTCCCTATCGGCATCTTACCCTTAGCCAAGCTCATCCTACACAGATCCTTAGTGAGGAAATCTGTGTCGACGTCTGGATGAGAGGCGCCGGATCGGGGAATACCATCACTTCCCACAAGGCAATGACGGTGGTTGCGCTGGGCTCGCCGTCGCCTAGCGGCGCGTGCCTAACAAGAGCGACGATACCGGCGCAGGGCTCCCCCAGGTTGGGAGAGCTCGTGGTCCCCGTCGGTCAGATGCCTGGGCGGGAGGAGGACCATGTCGTAGCCGTGGCCAAGTGACATGAACTCCAAACTCCCAAACCAGATCATCGTGGCCAACGGGAGCAGACGTTTGGGGTCAGCCATACAGAAAAATGGCGGGAAAACGATGTTGGCACGCAGCGTCCCCTACCTGGCGCACCAACTGTCGGTGTTTGGTCCCGCGGGGGTCCAAAGCCGGCGAGTGAATCAAATGCTGCGTGTCCCTAATCTGGATGGTGATGCAAGGATGATACACGGAGATTTATCCTAGTTCGGGCAAAAGAAGGCCCTACGTCCAGCGGGGAGGAGGGAGTATTGTATTTCCTTGCACCTAAGTGCTTGCGTAGGGGTTACAAGCTGTGAGAGAGGGAACCGAGCCTAGGTCTCAAAAGAAAAGTGAGAGTACAAAGGTGATTGCTTGAGATGTTGATCTTCTTTGGTGGGATGGAGACTGATTTTTCATTGTCTGTTGTTCGTTGTTCTTCTGCCTGCCCTTCGTAGAGCCCCGGCCTGCCCTTTTATAGGGTAAGAGGAGGCAGAGAGGCCGGGGGTGCCTTTGAGGTGAAGTTTTATCGATCCCTGTGAAGGTGGCTGTAGCGACGTGCCTCAGGAATGGCCGGCCATCCCTGAACACCATGATGACGTAGAGGACGGGACGGTGAAAAGACTCCGAGTCCTGTGCCACGTCGGCCTTTCTTCCTTGTTGACCGGCGGTGGGTCGAGGCCAGGTCGAGGACGGGTAGATAAAGCCGAGTCCCCGAGATCGTGGGGTACGGTCCTTGTCGTATCCTCCCTCGAGGGTGATTAGTGGCAAAATACTGCACGGTATGGTACGTATAGTGATAGGTTTTCATCTCCCATCCCGGGATGGGCAGTAAAAAGTGAGATTTGACATCAGCACTGCTTCCACGCTAGTTACTGCTGTAGTCATGATGGTAGGAAGTAGTGGGTAGTCGCTAAGGCTGGTAAACGAGCTGGCTCGGCTCGGCTCGGCTCGGCTCGTTCTGGCTCGTTAGGAAACGAGCCAGCTCGGCTCGGCTCGTTATCTTAACGAGCCAGAAAGCCAGCTCGGCTCGGCTCGCTACGAGCTCGAGCTGGCTCGTTAGGCTCGCGAGCCAGGAAAAAAAATACAAAATATAATATTTGTATTTATCTAAAGCATAAAAATATTAATAATATAAAAATAATATATTCAATAGCTTTAAATCGAACAAAATATTCATTATGAGCTAACATATTATCTATTTGTGAAGTGCAAAACATGAAGTAATACAAAACTAATATAAGTTATGATGATTTTTTTCTCTAAAACTACGGCTCGTTTGGCTCGCGAGCGGCTCACGAGCCAGCTCGAGTTGGCTCGTTATAGCTAACGAGCTAAAATCCTGGCTCGGCTCGGCTCGTTATCCTAACGAGCCGAGCCGAGCTGAGCCGAGCCAGCCACGAGCCGAGCGAGCTAACGAGCTTCGAGTTTTTCGTCCAGCCTTAGTAGTCGCATTAAATGCTTTGACTTTTGTCTCAGAGTTGGTGAATAAGGTGGGTCGAGCGGCCCGACCCGGGGTCGTGCGAGTCGGAGATTTCCCGATAGTCGAGGTGCCTTGTCGAGCGAGCCTCGTACGAGTCGGAATGCGGTCGAGGCGTCCCGTCGAACGTGCCTCGTATGAGTCGGAACGTAGTCGAGGCGTCCCGTCGAGCGTGCCTCGTACAAGTCGGAACGTAGTCGAGGTGTCTCGTTTGCTATTTTGGCTCGTCTTGTTTGTGGGTAGCGGTTTTGTTTTTCTTAATCGTTGATTGTGAGTACCCCTAACTGTAGGTACCCGACAGTATTATTCTAATATCGGTTTTTATGGTCGCGGCGCAAAACACTAAATTTTAATTTCAGTGATATTTTAGACTATATAGAGGACAATTCCTTAGAATTTGTGTCCTCGTTTCAGCTATAACTCCCATTTGTCATAGACTTTCTCTCTCTGTTTGTTCATGTTGTATTAGGTTTATCCTAAGTTAAAGGTTTCTAATTTTGACCATAAATTTCATAAAATTCATGTAGTTTCACAACATAAGAACTATATATTATGAAAATATTATTCATAATGAATCTAAAAAACATAAATCTTATGTTATTAACCTATATGTATTTTTTAAAATGATAGTCATAGATAGAAATATTTGATTAGAACAAAACTAATACGACATGACAAAAACTGAGCGACTATCTCTTTGTTAAATATTATCAAGTTAGGATAAGCAAATTGTTAGCCATAAAGTTCAACAAGAAAGTGTACCATGTACTGTAATATCTTAACACCACTTATTTGGAAACGTATGTATAACGGGAGCTCCGCCGTCAGTGGAACAACGACGATATGCATCATGAAAATTACTAATTTGTTGAGAAAGAAAAACACCGTTCGTTCGTTAAAAAGTACTACTGTTTGCGGTACCCGGTACATACAAACTTTTTAGTTTCTGACCCATAGTTATCAATTCCATTCCGGTACCGGCCGGAATGACCGGTATGCCTCGTACCGGTGTCTAGACCGGCACAAAAGAGCCTCCATCCCGTACCAGCTTTAGTACCGCTCAATTCCGGTCATGCCGGCTAATTCCGGGCGTTTCGGCTATCTCGTGATTCCGGTACCGGCGACTGCAGTTTGTCTTTCCCGTCGGCTTGGCAGACTGCAGGTTTGCAGCTCTTGCTCTCCATCAGCGGCGCCTGCAACTCATCTTCCCTTCGACGCCTCTCGTCTTTACAATTGTGAGGTTATATTTGAAGCTAAAAAAAATCTATATATGCATATAAGATTAAATATTGATAAAATAATAAAGCACCGGAATGGTACACCGGAATGCACCGGTACCGAAACATCTCATTCAAAATGCAAAACCGCAATGACTCCCGGAATGGAATCGATAAGTATGTTCTGACCCATCCAGTCCGTACGATCCACTGGTCACCACAGTACACAAGACAACAAAATTTCCTTTAATCAAATCCATACCTCATAGCACATGTTTAATAGTAATCCGATAAAGACAAATAGTGGAACAGCTCTCATCAAACATATATAGCAATTAATACAATTGAATGATGAATATTGAGCAACAAACGTTTCACAGTGCTGAACATCTCTTGTCGTTCTTGCTCACATGTCTTGTTAGATTAGATGATACACCACCGAACCAACGAAGGATACGAACGAATAGTACGTGTCGTCGCTCTCGGACGGAGCACGCATGCCGCGCCGGCCGCAATATAGCCGCCCGGCTTGATTGATCGATAGATACTAGCAATTGTTAGTAGTAATAATAATAAGTAGCATAGCATGCAGTTGTGGTAGGTATAGTAGCACAACCGTAGGTAAATTGCTGCTATAACGCCTCCAATGGTACCAGGTGGAGGGGGCGCCCGAACTCTTGTTTGAACTCATGACGTACGTGCCGCCGGCTAGCCGGCGATCTCAACGGCTGTGCATGGAGCACAGGCTGCCAAGCGCGAGCCAAGAAGAGGAGGAAGGCTCCTCGCGCGTCGCCGCCGCCATCTTGCCCTTCTTGGGCGCGGGCGGCTCGTCGTCCTGACGGTCGTCGTAGGGCGCCGGGGAGGAGGAGGAGGAGGACAACGACCTGTCCTTGCGCTTGGCGAGGAAGCGGCGCAGCGAGGCCTTCCTGGCGATGGGCATGTCCACCAGCGCCTGCTCCGGCGGCTGCGGCGCCCCCTTCGCGGCTGCAGCGGCGAGGCGGATCAGCTCGGCCGCCTTCTCGGGCGGGCAGGCGTCGAGCACCACCACCCTCCCGCCGTAGAAGATGGTCAGCTGCTGCGGCGCGCTGGTGGCGGCGACGATCATCTCCTGCGCGGCGGCGGGTCCGGCCGCCGGCACCTGCTTCAGGAACGGCGGCGGCGGCGGCGGCGGCGTCATCGTCTCGGGCGCGCCGCCGCTGCCGTTCCTGACGTATTGGCTGAGCACGCCGCACGCGACGGCGAAGCGGCGGGTCATGCTGTCCGTGGGCATGGCCGCCATTGACGACGACAACGACGTGCTCAAGGGGCGCGCGCGGTCGAGAGGGATCGGATCGGAGGAAGGGCGGTGGAGATCGATGTCCCTAGGCTGAGCTGGGCTGCGAACGCACGCACGAGCCGTGTGTGACTCGCTCGTCGATGGATGGATGGACCCTGGTGGTTGTGGAGACCGGTTCTATATAGCGAGTGCGGCACAAGGCGAGGAGAAAGAGATCACGGCGTCGAGCTGTCTGCCAGATCATCTGCCACGTCAAATAGGTCGAGACGTGTAAGCTCAACGCCATGAATCATGACGTCGACCCGCAGGGTCCAAAGTTGAGTTTACTTCGCCCAAAGGTCTAAACGTGATTTTTTTTTAAAAAAAAGGGTCAAATAGTAAAAAAAATTCAGCCCGCGCGCCGCGCGCGATGGATGTAACACCCCAGGTGTTTAGCTCCTTAATGGCATTGCATTTGCATGAGCATAAGCAAGCATCATTCATTTCATGCATAAGCTTATGATATGTTTATATTTCATGTGAAGTAAGAAGTGAGTAGTGTGCAAAACATAAATACCTTATGTGCAATGCCCTTGTGAGACATGTCAACCACTTTAGTGTAACATAACTAGCAAGTGTTGTGCAACACACTCATGCAACATGTGCAACATGGGCTTGCACATTTGAGTGAAAGTATTGAAATACTTGTTCCAAAGAATGTGACACTAGGAACTTTGTGCAACCAATATGTAGAGTGGTTAATTAGGTCTTATAACACCTTAATTACATTTAGGGTAAGTAGTGGAGCAATGTTCATGTTGACCAAAATTACCAAATTGTCCTTCCAAATGTTGTTGACCAAGTTTGGAACCCTAGAGTGATCTGGTTTGACCAATTAAAAAGTCCAGCTTAGAAATCTTGCATGGAGGAGCAACCTTAAGCAAAGTTGTAGAGAATTTCATAAGGAACAAAAGTTCTAATATGGCCATCTCATGAAAATGATTAGATCATGCTCAAAAATGGCCCACAAGTCAGTATTAGGGGCTGTTTGGGGACTTAGCAAATTTTGCTAAGTGTTGAGCTGAAAACCGTTTCACTGTACCTCACTTTAGCAACTTGTAACTCACAAACCAGGCCAAACCAGCCTTTGAGCCAATTGACAAAGTTGTTGTCCACACGTAGCTCTACAATATTGTCAATATCACCATCACCTGGTTCTCAATGGTTTAGGAGATATGGTGCCTGGAAAAATGAGTTTCAGTCGGTTAGTTAACTGAAACTCGGTTTCAGATTTCGGGTGCCTCACTTTGGAGCGTTGTATCTCACTAACCAAGCCGAATTGGCTCACGACCCTATTGGCAATGTTGAAGCCCTCACGTAGCTCTACCAATTTGTCAACTACGGTTCTCACCGAGTCAGCCTCGATCACGAGCTATGAGGCGGTGAAATCTCCCTGTCAGTCGCTGTGGAACGCCGATGGCCGTGTCAGTCATTCAGAAAAGTTCAGAAAAACCGAACTCGGCGCGTGGCCGACCGGGGACAGGAAGCCTCCGCCGCGTGGCAACACGCGTCGACGCGATGCTCATCTCGGTTGCCCAAAGACGCCACGACGCCCGGAGGCCCTTCCTCGCTGCTCCTTCTTCTGCCTCCTGGTTTCCTTCGCCACCGAGCGCGCGGCAACCGGAGGAGCATCAGCGGCCGCCACCGAAAATTCCACCACAGTCAAGCACCACCACCCAATTCCCCGTAGGCACAGTCGCACAGTGAGCTCCTCCACATCGCGGACCACACCGTACGACCGCTTGACCTCAGGTAGAGCTCGCCGAGCTTGCGCCTCCACCGCGGCCGCCATTGGCGTCGCCAAGTTGAGCTCGCGCGTGGCCGTGCTTCTCGGTGCCCTTACCGCCTTCCTTCTCCGGTGTTCTAGGTTCGTCTCGGTGTGCTGGTGCTCACGGGGTAGACCGTTTGGGGGTCGAGCCGCTGCTAGCTCGCCGGAGCCGGCAAGCACGCGGTCGTGGCCGCCATTGCCGCTGCCACCCCCCCTAGCCACAGTCATAGTGTCAATTAGTTATACCAATCGTTGCGCGAGGTTGTGGTGAACGCGCGGGTACGGTAGCTTCGCCGGAGCTGTCGCCGGCGGCGAGCTATCGCCGTCGCCTTCTTTTCCCCCTCTGCCTCCCTCGCTGACCAGTGGGGTCCCCAGGTCAGGCGCGCGCGCGAGCGGGAGGCCGGTCGCGTGCCGTCGCGTGGGAGCGGGCCGTAGCACGGGGAGTGGGCCACGTGGGTCTCCCAGGCCGGCCCGGTAGCAGGGTTTCGATTTTCGTTTTTATTTTTCTTTCTATAATTGCCACAGATTTTGGGTAAAGTTGGAAAAATATAGATCTAGGGTTTTAATGATCCAAAAATCATGAGATAAATTTTGTTGGGGTCTACATGATGTGTAGTATTTTAGAAAAATATGAATCTGGCATGAGATGTTTAAATTCTGTAAGAATTTAATAGATCCTTTAAATGTGTTTTGGAATGCATGCAAATTTGTTAAATTTATAACTTGAGCTGTAGTGTTCCATAAATCATGAAATTTGGTGGGTAGGTTACTCTATGCTAGCCCTAGCTCAGGTAAAAATTTGGTTATCAGTGCTTAAGTAATTTCCAAGTTATAATGCTATCTTGTTATTCTAGGAAATACTTAAATGAATTTTTGTAATTTTTCTACATGTGCAATGTTCTTATAAATTTTTGGAGAATGTCTTGGTACCTTAAAGTGTCTAAGGAAAATATGAAATCTGTTGTTTGACACTTTTCAATAGGGTTTCCTATTTATGCAAAAATCAGCCTTATTAGCTTGTGAATTTTGTGTAGGGAGTTTCTGTGAATAAAACTTGTTCAAATTTTTACTGTGGTCTCTTTTTGGGTCAGAGAGTCCCCTGTAATTTTTGTAGAATTTTAGAAGCAGTTTATATATATGTTTGAAATTTCACTTAATTACTTAAGTAAATTAAGAAATGGGTTTAAATAAATATTCTAGGTGGGCACACCTTACTTTCTGGTGTTCTTGTGACATTTGTGAACTTGTAGTAGTATTAGTTTGGTCTTAGAGAATGTTTGTCACATCAATAAATATTTAACCTTTGTAATTTTAGGTTTTCTGGACAGCTAGTAGTAATTCTAGGTTTGACCTTGGGTAAAGGTGGTTGCTGAAAAACTTGTAAATACCAAAGTTGTAGTAAAACTTGTAAATGAGCTTGTGTCAAAATTTGGGAGCATTTGGCTTAGTAGTTTGAGAGTTACTGTTGTTTAAAGTGGCAGTTCAAAATCTGCTACTCTCTGTTTTGAGAGGACAGATTCTGGAACTTGTGAAGTTTAACATGGAAAACTTAGGAGTTTGGAGTTGAGGTCTGAAAATGAATCGTAGTGCATTTCTTAGGCTTTCCAGATTGCCTTAGATCATATCTTTTGGAATTGTAAATCTTCAGTTGTGATAAAAACAAGTAGCTGCTGTCCAGAATGCTTACTGTGGTGTTTTGCTGATTGATATGGTGTATTATCCTAAGACATGCTACTTTTGTAATTGTTAGGTGTTAGGGCCTTAACTGAGGATGAGCAGCTTTATCTTAGGTTAAGTAGATTAGGTGAGTACTTCTCTACTGAAGAAGAGATTTGCACGTACTAATAAAATAACTTGAATAGGGTATTTTATTCTGAAATGCATTTCATTCCGAGCATGTTGCACCCATTTATGCATCCATTATATTTATTGTGCATTCATGCAATAGGTGCACCGGAGGGGGTGACACTCCTCGAATTCGAGCCTGTGATTCCGGAGGAGAACCAGGAGCAGCAGGAGCCCGAGGATCCAGCAGGCGAAGGAGACGCCGCTGAAGACTTGCCGGAGTGCCCTGACCACCGGCCTTCAACTTTTCTGAAAGGCAAGCCCCGGTGCATGCTGAACCTACTGTTTTATAAATTAATCTTGAGTACTTTTCATTGTTTACTGCATTAAGTTGTAGGAGTTATATGAAAACACTTGTTGCATTATACCTGTCCTTGTCCAGATATCGTACTTAATCCTATATTAGGTTAGGCACGTGTCAATGCTTAGCCCTGCTTAGTTCGGTAGAAGTCGGGTGATTTCCGGTCATCCGCGAGATGTAGGAAGGAGTCACGAGTGGCTTTATGGCTATCGTGGATGGAACCATGCCTTAAAATGAAATTGAGACCGGGCGGGAGTTCGATAGTACAGCCGCAAGACACTTCACGTCTTGGGTGTGGAGCTATGCCCGTCTGAGTCGTTTAAGGACCGATTCGCTGTACGTCCTTGAGTCATGTTGAACGCAGTCTAACACTTAGTTGGCCGGATAAGTCGTTCCGACCGCGAAGTCGAGTAGTATGGTTCAGGCCGGGAATCGAATGGTAGGTTGCATCTTGGAGGAGAGAAAGGATGTGCTTGGGGACATTGGCGTGAGACCAAGGGGGGGTTAGAGTCCCTATCACCTGGCAGAGTGTCGCCCTTGGGGACGCGACATTATTCGGGCCCGCGATTCCTGAACTGTACAAAAGATGACCTGAGCAGCCTTCGCCAGGCGTGACTCGGTGAGTGTTAGAAATACCCCTCCAGCTGGATAGGAATTCGATTCGAATCGCCGTCGCTCCCGGTTAGTGAGCACTTGACTTGAGCAGCGGCAACGTAGAACTCATTAAATGAACTGGTGGTTAAGGGAATGATACAATGTTGCCATAATGATATACCTGCTATGGATATAATAATCATGTTGTTTGATTATAATCAAGTGTATGTTTAGTACAGGTGCTAAGATAGATGACAGGTAAATGCTAAAAATAACTGCTAGTACAGGTGATAAGAGTTTCAATTACTTATGCCTTTATGCAAAAATGTTATGTCAGCTAGCCTCTTGTGTAAGCCTTGCATAATCCTTGGTGTCATCTTATTTCTGGTTTTCGACGGGTAAGTCTAGCTGAGTACATTCCAGTACTCAGGGTTTATTCCCTCCTGTTGCAGATGACATGCTTTATCAGGGATTCTGCCAGACGTGTCTCCACCCTGCGGGTGATGATGACTAGATCACAAGGGCGTGATCGTCTTTATGTACTTTCCTCATGCTTTTGCGGGTTGTCGATCATCCAGACTGGCAGTACTTAATTAACTAGTGTGTGTTATGCTTCCGCTACTTTCAAACTTGGTTTGTAATAATTACTACTCCGTTTGTGTAAACTTATTTCAGCACTATTTGTGAAATGTAACGTATGATGTTGTATGTTGAATGATGCGATCCTGGTTGTAAGCGAGTTGGTTTGAAATCCTTCGTGGTTTCGATTGACTACCGGGATTATATGGGCTCAAGTTCGAAAATTTGAGCGCTTCGGTGCTTGTTTTTGTACTTGTGCTCTTATAATTTGGTCGGTTCTGTTACAATGGAGCTGGAGGTGCTAGTGCTACCGCGAGACGAGAGGGAGAGAGGAGGCCCCGGGCTGGCCCTGAGGGAAAACGTGGCCACCGCCCGCAACTGGGGGAGAGGGGGGAAACGGTGCGTTTGAAAAGGTCCTTTACGGATGCGGGAGCAACTGCCTTCCCGTTCATGGAAAGAACCACGCATCCACCCAGACGCGCACGCAAGTAGGCCTCGCTCCAACGCGTCCGTTTCTTTCTTTCTCTTTCTATTTCTGTTTCTGTTTCTACCTGGGTCCTGGGCGCGACGATCGAGCTGCCAAGGAACGAACGGATCGGACGAGACGTGGTGTCGTATCGCGCGCGTTCGCATCGTCGTGCTGGGTACTGTAACTGTCAATTCGGATTGCCGTACCGGGAGCCAAGTGGATGGCGCCAGGTGGAAAGCATGCACGCATCGCACCCCTTCTATCTTGCCAATTGACTGCCCGTGATGTATGATGTGCGACTGCAAGTCGGTTTTGCCAGAGCACAGAAACGTGCGCCCTCTCTATCGCAGGGAGCCCGGGAGGCCTAATCCACAGCCCAGCACGGCCTAACCATCCTACTCCGAGCAATCCGTTTCTGATTTCTGGTGCGGACAAGAAGCACGAAGCGTGCCGCAACTAGTTGCTGCATGCCTCTCGAGTGAGTGCAGCGTATCCAGTAGCCATTGCCGAACCGGACCCGGCCGGAAGATATACGGGTACCACACGGTGCCTCCGCTTTGCCACGTACGTGTACAGCCGGGGAGCACCATGCAAAAGCCAGGCGGCAAAGCAAGACATACACGACCGGACGACGGCGACTCGCTACCGCGCTGCCTCGCCGTCTCGGCGGGACCATGCCGCCCGCCCGCGTCGATTCCGTTGGGCGATCCGCGCGGCTGCCGTATGTGAAGTTGTAAATGATAGAGTACAGTAGTTGTTTTGGAGAACAGGAGACCAACGCGGCAGCGGCAAAAGCTAACAACGACAAGCGGCTCGGCACGGCAGGTAGGAGATCATGTGTGGTAGCATGGTTTATTATTAGCGTCGATCAAGACGTTTTGCTTATCTAAATTGATTCTGTCTAACTGATACATGCATGCTTAGCGTAACATAAGTGAGCCAAACCAATACAATGGATCCATGGACGCGTGCATGCTGCTTTTCAGTTCATTACCTATGCGAGTAATCTTATACTAATCTACTACTGATGGAGTTGTTGTAGCATACGTATCAATACACTACAGTGCAAGCCGTGCACGCGGGCGATTGATGGATGTAATCAAACTATAGGAATATTTTATTTCCTCGTCCACTATTCTAGCGTTTTTTCCTTCCAACTACCCAGAGCTGAGAACTGGGCCGAACGTCGGCTTCCGGGGGAACTTTCTCCCGCAGTTCATCGTTACGTGCTGCCGTATACTATGGTGGCCCGTGACACGAAACGAGGGCCCACAACTCCGCCCAGTGCGCTGCTATCTGTTCGACCGTAGTTCGTATTGTAGGGAGAAATTCAGGGAGCCACTTTGCCACCAAACACACGTACTCGCCTCTGCAACGAACATAAAAAGTCCATTACGTAGATAAATAAATCATGCAAGAATCTTCGTGTCGAGAAATTTATAGAGGAAATAATAAATCATGGGCCAATTAAGATTAATAGATTCGTTTCACCAATTAATCACTACTTATACAATTAGTTTTGAAATTAGTTTACGGTTCATTCTTCTAAATAGCATCAAAACATGGTGCTAAATTTTAGCTGTCAGGATACAAACCGGGCCCTTAATAACTCGGGACTACGTCAACTTCCCACGCGTCTGTTGTCAAAAAAAAAAAACTTCCCACGCGTCGACTGCCAGAGTGCCGTTGCTTCGCCAAAAGTACAGTGGTAGAGTAGTGGTTGTACTATCCTGGCCCCACGTACCACCTTTGCATGTCTCATGCATGGCATTGGCTCGTTCTCAGTTCTGTATGGTTCTGCCTTGCTGCCATGCCAACGATAAAATGGGGTTTGAAAAGCCGCCGATGTCGGAAACAAAGCGCGATTAGCTTTTCTAAGAGCAACTCCAACGGTTTTGCATTTTTTGTTTGGCAAAAGATGGAGTTTGCCAACTCTCAAATCAATATGGGGAGGAGAAAAAAAAGTTATCTCCAATGGTTTGGCAAAATTGACTTGCCAAAATCTAAAAAAGGAAACTCGGCGGCGCGGGAGGGAAGAGCGCACGTGGGAGTAGCGCGTGAGACGGAATGCCAAGCCGATCGCGAGCTTGCATATATGCCAATCCATTCTAGGATTTTGCCAAGTTAACAAAAATGCAAAGCCCATTTGCCAAACCGTTGGATAGGAGTTTTGTAGACTTTTTTGCAAAAATAGGAATACAAAGCCCATTTGCAAAACCGTTGGAGTTGCTCTAACGACCCACATACATATGGCCAAAGCGTTGAACAAGTACAATTGTAGTACTGCACTAGAAACTTCAACTTCATTTGATCGCCTGTCCTGAATGATTAGGCTGGACCCGAACTAAATATTACGCCGCCAGATAATTATCGCAAAGAGAGAGAAAAAAAGGTTAGGAAGTACTAGAAGGAACAGTTTGCGTCAGTCGGTCAGTAGCAACAGAGACTTGCTATTTCCAACGCCCACCTAAACGTAGAACGTAGTACTGCGTGGATTCGCATGTGTTGAACACATGCATGCGCACACACAACCACAAATCGGTCTGTGCTACGACAAGGACTGGACTAGGACTAGCAGCGGACACGGGCTAGCGACCGAGTAGCCCAGCGCCGATCTTCCACGGCCAACCAGCATGTGCGCGTCGGAATTAGCCGGAAACCGAGCAGAAACCCCCGGCGGTAGCCTACACTGCTGGGTCGGTCCCCACCACGCGCACGGCGCACCGCCCGGACACCGCTCCCGATCGAGTCCTAGTCCCCCTCCCCACGCGCCTGCTGCCTCCCTGCATGATCCCAGAAATGAAGCCCTCCTTTAGTTCACAGAATATGGGAGAAAAACACGGTATCAGAATACATGTAGCATTTCGTTGTATTTGGTAAAAATTATCCAAATTTTGACTAACTAGGCTTAAAATGTTCGTCTCGCAAAATACAACAAAACTGTGCAATTAGTTTTTGATTTCATCAACATTTAGTACTTCATGCATTTACCGACATTTTGATGTGACGGAGAATCTTCTTTTTACACAGTGGAATTTAGGGGAGAATTGGGAGAACTCAACGAGGCCGAAGAGGAAGCCAGCGGCAGCCGGCCCCGCCCAGCCAAGACCCACCACGCGCGCCCGGGAGCAGGGCAGAGACGTGCGGTGCCGTGCCGGCATCTCTCCTCGCTGGCGCCCCGACCCGGCAACCGCAACCTTTCCAGTTTCCAGTCCGCGAGCGGTAGCTAACCATACCCGATCCCGTCGCGTCACCCGCTCGCCTTTCACGTGCTGCAATGCTTTCCCCTCCCCGCCCGGTGCCCGCGCAAGGCACGAAATTAGCAAGGCCTGGCCGGGGCCGGCCTATCTACTCATCTATCTACCCCTGTCCTGTCTCTCGAGTGTCAACCAACACCGCTCCAGCACCCCTCAAAAAAAAAAAAACACCGCTCCAGCTGCGTGCGCAGCAGCGCCGGTCCTAGGATTTTGAGGGCCCTCTGGCAAACTCGTTGCGACGGCCCCTCTAGACCATAAAATCTTATAATATATAGGCTAATTTTACTTGTAAAGGGAAAGCAAATCCAATAATATATTTTTAATTTAATATGTCTGATAATTATCGAGAGCGAGAAACAATGTAGACTAAAAGAGCAATATATTTGTAATTCTAGAATTAATATGATTACCTTAAAGAAGAATAGAACTCCATCATATTCATTACTTCTTATAAAAAGATATTTCTCCGGGCATTTCTTGATGCAAAATCATCTAGCACAATATTGAGATCAATAGTATCAGAACCAAGATTCAAAAATCACAAAAAGGGCAGAAGGCAATAACCAAGATCAGATGTCGTCGTCCTCGTCGAGCCCTGCCTTAGCTGCCTGGTCACTGTCGTCGTCTGGAACGCCGTCATCTAGATTCTGGAAGTCGGGCGTCGGTGATCGGCGCTGGTGATCGCGTGGTGATCGGCGCTGCCGCCGCGTCTCGCCGAGTCGCCGTCTCGCCAAGTGCCAAAGTCCGAAAGTCGCGATTGCTATGTGCGTGTGCGGAGCTGCGGGCGTTGGCGGCTCGGCTTCTCACCTCCTGGAAACAAAGAGGCCGACGACTCCTTTTGTTGATGGCTGATACACCTTCTCATTAAATCCTAATGGGCTATAGCTAAAGGGTATAGGGTCTTATATACTTGGGCTTGGGCCCTCATCCCGCCTGGGCCCTCGGCCGTCGCACATCCTGCCCCCCCCCCCCCCCCCCCCCCCCCCCCCCCCCTAGGGCCGGCACTGGTGCGCAGCTATAAAACCAGGGCCAAACATAGTACTCCTGCTACCGCATGACCACACCACATATCGTCGGCTAGCTCCGTTTATTCGTTTCCGGGAAGCAACCAACTCTCGTTCACCTTGGGCCGTCTTCGTCTGCTGCCAAGAGTAGAGTTTGATGTGAGCAGCTGGTTGTTCCTTCTTTCGTGCGCTTTTGCTAGCTTGTGATCAATCAAGCCGGTGAGCGAGGATCGGAACATCTGTCATCATGCCCGCCGAGCAGCTGCTGCAGCCTGCCAAGGCCGCCGCCGGCGGCAGCAGGTTCGCTGTGACGTGCGGCCTGCTGAGGCAGTACATGAAGGAGCAGGGCGGCAGCGGCGCCACCAGGTGCCTCGCGCCGGCCGTCGCCATGGGCCTCATGCCGGAAGCCGACGCTGCGGCGGCGGCGGCGACGACCGAGGAGAGGACCACCGTGCTGGAGCTCTTCCCGCAGCAGGCTGGCACGCTCAAAGACGAGCAGCAAAGGTGTGTTCATTCTCCGTCGCCTTCAGTATCACCTTCCTTACTCCTCACCGTGCGCATGTAGACAGACTATGTGTTGTGTGTGAACTTCTCAAGTCCTGATCGGGTCTCCGTCGTCTCCTTAGGAAAAGGAAGGAGCCTGCTGACGGGAGAGCGCCGCTGACCATCTTCTACGGCGGCAAGATGGTGGTGTTCGACGACTTCCCCGCGGAGAAGGCCGAGGAGCTCATGCAGCTCGCCGGCTCCGGCGACAACACCGCGCCCGCCGCCGCCCACCAGAACGCGATGGGACAGCCCAGCCTCACAGGTATGACCCGAACGCGTATACCTACACTGTCCAGTCCAGTGTTCACACGGATAATTGCAGAGGGCAAAGCAAAAGGCCCATGTACGCGTTCATACGTACAATACAGCGAGCTGAGAGTGACAGCATTTATTTGTCCCGTGCGTGCACGTTTCTTGCAGACATGCCCCTCGCGAGGAAGGTGTCTCTCAAGAGGTTCCTCGAGAAGAGGAAGAACCGGCTCACCGCGGCAGATCCATACCCGGCGGCGGCGGCGAGTGAGTCGTCGACCAAGCCTCCTGCAGTGAAAGACGAGGGCGCGCCGTGGCTCGGCGTGAGCTCCGCGCTCAGCCTCCGCTGAAGAACGAATCTGATGGAAAACCGACACATCCCACTAGAGACCACAAGGGAAACTACATATTACTCCAGCAATTGCTACTGCGTACTACTAGTATTTTTCCGGCCGTAAAAATATGTACGTGTTTCACCCTTGACATTTACACCAGTCACTGGTTGCTTCAGGGGAATTAGCTAGCTAGCTAATTAGTGTATTATGAATTATGATTGGTTAATTAGTTGTCTGTTTGAGAATTCTTTGGCAACAAAAGAATTCTTTTCTTCCTTGCTGATATTCATCTGCAAGGAGATCTGAACTAGTTAATTAAATCTAGTCGATCGATTGATACATATATAGTGTGTAAATTCAAATAAGCTGATGGAACAGGTTAATTATATGCTATTTTTTTTTCGTACTTTCAGTCTCGTCATATAATGCCTCAGGTGGACAAAGTATTCGATTTGTGGAATGTTTTTTTTTTCTTTTCTTTTTTTGTCATCAGTTAAACTGAGATATATAGCTAGCGCTCCATGTATCATGTACTCCATATGTCCCTGAGATGCTATTGCTATATCCAAAATTTTAATGTAAAAAAAACGCAAAGCAATTTGTCTGTCATCTGACAAGACCTTAAAAGAAATCTTGGTGTGAACAAACAAACAAACAAACTCTGAACAATTATTCAGACATAATAAAGAAACAACTGCTGAACGAACCATAGCAATGGCCGTCATTGTTAAAAGACTAGTTGGTTCAGACGTGTTAAACTTTCGGCCTCATGGTGATTTGGTTCACACACCAAAAAAGCTAAGCTTTCATGTGCTGCGGTGTCAGCGGTGGTAGGAACAAGGAGGAACCGAAGAGGGAAGGGAGTAGGAAGGAAGCCGCAAGAACACGGTGGTAGGAAGAAACGTGCATGCATGGGTGTGTAGTGCAGTCGTTACACGTCGTCGTCATCGAGACTTTGGAACGACGACGCCTATGCTTACCGTTTCAAAGCTCCTCTCCTCCGACAAAACTTGCATTAGGTGGTGGTATACTAAACACATCGGTCGGCGTCGTGTCACGTTTCGCGTATACGTGGTCAAAACTCACAGGTGGAACTGGAAGTCTGGAAGGAAACAACGTGTTCGTTTCGCTAGATTATTGTGGCTGAAAGTACTGTTCGCTGCTTTATTGTGAGAGAAAAAACACTGCTGGATGGCTGCTGATTCCGCTGAATATTCCACTTGTCAGTTGCATGCGAGGAAGGAAGAACTTTGCTTTGACTCCCACAGGTGCTACTGCTCTCAAATGCTTGTAACCCAATGGTCCCTCTATTTGGAAAATTAAGATTGCCATTAATTTCAAAAGAAAAAGAAAGCCCCAAATTGAAGTTCAAATTTAACATTAGGTTGCAATCAGTATCAGGAGAAGGGTTTTTGTTTGGCCAAGCCCTGCGCTCTATGGCTAGCACCTTGCTGAGGGCCCCAGGTATTCAACCAAACATTTTTGGTGTAGCGTTTCCTTCTTTTTTTCCAGTACGTTTTCTTCCTTCTAGGCGGTGCTAGGGACCGCTCTACAAACTCTGCTCCACAAACTTCATTGTAAAGCAGCTCCACAAAAAAATTGAAATTTATGAAGCACCTCTTTACATGCTCTCACAACTTCACTTCTTTTCCTCGAACAAGAGTGCGTGGAGCTGAACCGTTTGGCTAAAAAACATGGAGCGGAGCTGAACGACGTGGAGTGGAGCGGAGCAGTCTCAAACACCCTCTTATTTTCCAGCATTTTAGGACATGTTTAGTTCCCAAATTTTTTTTGCAAAAAAACACTGTAGCATTTTCGTTGTTATTTGATAATTAGTATCCAATCGTGAACTAACTAGGCTTAAAAGATTCGTCTCGTGATTTATAGCTAAACTGTGTAATTAGTTTTATTTTTTATCTATATTTAATGCTTTATGCATATGTCAAAGATTCGTTATTGTAGTTTTTTGGAAAATTTTTTTTGAAACTAAACAGGCCCTTAGTTCGACCATCTCATTCAGAGAGTTGACCCATAGATCAAACACGCTACCTGCCTAGCTCATCAATCAGTGCCCCATGTGTCTGTACCTATCACAGGTCTCATTGGTTGAACACGAACTCATAATTTGTTCAGTGTGCATTGCGTCTGGAATTCCACATATCATCAGTATCAGAGAACAACTCTGTGGCTGGCTTGTTGCTCGTTCTTTCCTCGATCGATTACTTATGTGCACATATATACGTTTGTATCCTACACACGGTACGTATGTGCAAATTATCTTTGCAGGCTACTAAATTGACCTAACACGGAAATGGTATACATCAGTCAGCTGAAGACCAGGATCACTTGGTCAACATCCCCATTTGTCGAGTAAAAACCCAATGGTGTGAGCTCTTTTCTTCAACACTAAAATTCTCTTCGAAATATAGGAATCTTTTTTATGTTTATCGTATCGATAATGCTTGGCCACCGGTGTCCGTCCCATTCGGACGTCGTGTGCCTCACTCCGCTCACTGCTGCAGCCTTCTCCCACCACGCGCCCCACCCTGCGCCACTCGCTCTCTCCCGCCCGTCGCCCGCCCCACCTGCGCCACTCACTCCTCTCTCCTGCCCGTTGCGCGCCCCACCCGCCCTCACTCCTCACGTTGGCCGTGCACCGCGCCACCTGCCCCCTCCCATAGCACGCGTCGCCCAACCGGCCGAGCCATGGCCAGTGTTGATGGTGCTGGTGGTGCTCGCGTGTCGCTCGCCGCCGGATATTACCCCGACGACAAGAATCGACCGGCCCTGGCCTTCCCCTCCCGTATGTTGCACGTGTATGTTTTAAGTGTTTCAGAGGTATGTTGCAATTGTTACATAGGGATGTTGCACATGTTGCATATTTTTAAAGTGTTTTCAAAGGTATGTTGCAAGCATTTGTTTAAAATGTTTTATTTGTTTCAAATGTATGTTACAGCAAGTGTTTTATCTGGATGTTGCATATGTTTCACACACACGTTGCAAGTGTTTTATCTAGATGTTGTATATGTTTCACACATATGTTGTAACGATATGTTTCAAATGTTTCATCTATGCCAGCGTATGTTGCACCTAAGTATTTCATGTTGCAAGTGTTTCACGGAGGCATGGTGAGTGATGGACGCACGACCCGGGCGCCGTGGGATGGGGCATGGCAAGCTGGGGGCAGCGGACAGGTTCACAGCGAGCTGGGGGCTGGCTCTCGGGTCCCGCCCACATGGAAAGAGAGAATGGGTCAAGGGGAGGAGCGGGACGTAGCGACGGGGGCAGGGTGCGCGTGTGAGGCGAGGGCGAGGTGGATGGGAGTGGGTTGCGCGGCCGTCCAGACACGAGGAGCGGTGGACGTAACGTCGAGGGCGGGTGTGCGTGCGAGTCGGAGTGAGACGGATGGAGGCAGGCTGCGCGCGCGTCCGTGTCCGTCTGGATGCCCAGGCGCTAGCCACGCCGTTATTGTATTCCTAGTGTCGGTGTTCGGACCGAGGGGGTCCTAAACCAACGAGTAAATGCTGCGTGTCTCTTTCCTAGATGGTGATGCAAGGAGAACACACGGGGGTTTATCCTGGTTCGGGCAAAAGAAGGCCCTACGTCCAGCGGGGGGAAGAAGTTTATATTTCCTTACACCGGAGTGCTCGTGTAGGGGTTACAAGCATGCGAGAGAGGGCGTCGAGCCCAAGTCTCAAAGAGAGGAAAAAGAGGACAATGGTGATTGCACCGGAGTGTCTTGACTGTTGTTTCGTGTTTTCCTTCGTTCGTTGTCCCTTGTTCGTCTCCCCCGTAGAACCCTGGCTTGCCCTTTTATAGGGCGAGAGGAGGCCAAGACGATGGGGAGCTTTGAGGTGATGTTTTGTCAATTCCTGTTGAGCTGACCGTAGCGACGTGCTCTGGGGATGGTCGGCCATCCCCAGACACCATGGCGTCGTGGGAGACGAGACGGCGAAATGACCCGGAGCACCGCGCCGCACCGTCCTTCCCATGCGGTTGAACTGTGCGGAGCGTCGAGGTTGGGTCGAGGCCGGGTCGAGGCCGGATGGATAAGGCCGAATCCCCGAGATTGCGGAGGACGGGCCTTGTCTTATCCTCCCTCGAGGGTGATCGATGGTAAACAGTGCGCGGTAAGGTGGGTACAGTGACGGGTTTCACCTCCCATCACGGGATGGGCGGTAAAACAGTGTGATCTGACACGGGCATTGTTCCCACGTCGATCTTGGTTGCAGCCATGCCGGTAGGTGGTAGTAGGTAACGGCATTAAATGCTATGGCTTTTGTCCTGGGGCAGGTAAAGAGAAGGAGTCAAGGCGCTCGACCCGGGCTCACGCGAGTCGGAGTTCTTCCCAGGGGGCGGTCGAGCCTCGCGTGGGTCGGAGCGCCGTCGAGGTATCTCGCTGTACGGGATGGGGCGCGGTCGGGGCGCCCCGTCGAGCAGGCCTCGTACGAGTCAGAGCCGGAGCGCGATCGAGGTGCCCCGTCGAGCGGGCCTCGTATGAGGCGGACTGGATACGCGATCGAGGCGGGCTGCCTTCTATTGCGGTTTCAGTCGTTTTAGTTTTTTATTAGCGATGGATGTGGGTACCCCCGTACTGTTGGTACCGACAGTAGCCCCCGAGCCTTTGGGTGAGTGTGTGATCACTCTCCCAGAGGTTTGTTTGAAATGGAGTCGTGGCGTTGTGTCTTTTGCCGGTGGGGGCGCGTGAGCGCACCCGCCGGGTGTAGCCCCCGAGGCCTCGGTGGAGTGTTGAGACTCCTCCGAGGTCTTGTATTCGTTTTATTGGGGAATGATTCGTTGCGGTCAAGCCCCCGAGCCTCACGCGCACGAGGTCGATCAGAGTCCTGGCCGTCTTTTGCTGTGCGACCCTCACGCTCCTCCTTCAGGAAGGAGGAGGAGGGGTGGGGAACGTCGTACTACCCTCGTTTGGGCGAGTTCCGACGATCTCCGGTGAGCTACTAGCGGGGGAATTCGAGTGAGAGCCCGTGCCCCAGTCGTTAGGGGTCGGCTAGTGGCCCGGAGGCGCCCTCAAATATGCCAAGAAGTGATCGTGTGGATCTCAATTCCCTTCGACAGGATTCGAGGGCTTGGTGCCTCCCCCGGGGGGATTCCTACGTGGACCTCCTCCTTTAGCCTCGAATACGTCCTGGGGTGCCTCGAGAGCGTGGCTTGAGCCCTGGCCATGTACGGGCGCACCCTTGGTCGTCCCTAACTCTGTTGCTCGAGGGCAGCTGTCGAACCCTGGTCGAGGGCCAGCCTCCGCTCCCTCGAGGCTTATACCGGGCTCGGGGCCCGTTTCTGCGGTCGAGACCCCGAGCCTCGTGCGCACGAGGTCGATCAGAGTCCCGACCGTCTTTTGCTGTGCGACCCTCACGCTCCTTTTCTGAAAAAAGGAGGAGGGGTGGAGAACGCCGTACTACCCTCGTTTGGGCGAGTTCCGACGATCTCCGGTGAGTTGCTAGCGGGGGAATTCGAGTGAGAGTCCGTGCCCCAGTCGTTAGGGGTCGGCTAGTGGCCTGGAGGCGCCCTCAAATATGCCAAGAAGTGGTCGTGTGGATCTCGATTCCCTTCGACAGGATTCGAGGGCTCGGTGCCTCCCCAGGGGGGATTTCTACGTGGACCTCCTCCTTTAGCCTCGAATACGTCCTGGGGTGCCTCGAGAGCGTGGCTCGAGCCCTGGCCATGTACGGGCGCACCCTTAGTCATCCCTAACTCTGTTGCTCGAGGGCAGCTATCGAACCCTGGTCGAGGGCCAGCTTCCGCTCCCTCGAGGCTTATACTGGGCTTGGGGCCCGTTCCCCAGGTATCTGGGAATATCCGTCCACGGATCTCTCCCCCGCCCGTTAGCCGAGCGCGTCTTTTTAGGAGGGGAGGCGAGATCGGCGCGGTAGTGGGCGACGTGGCGTACGGTTATGACGTGGGGGACGGCCACGTGCCCAACACCTGCGAGATGTAAGGAAACGGTTAGGTGGGCGCATTTAATGCGGGAAACTGTTCCTACCTTTTCACGCGGCCGTTGGGCTTCCGCCTGGGCATATAAAATCAAGGCCTGGGGGTGTGCGTTCCCCACCGTTCCCTTGCGCTCCTGCATTCTTCTGCCTCAGACAACCCTTGCCTTATCGCGCTCTCCGCTCGCGTCGCTGCCGCCACCGCATCCCCTTCATCCACCCCCTTCTAACAGCACCGATGGCAGGAAAGAGCCAGATCCTCCCCGCCGACGACTGGGCTGCCTTCTCGGTGACAGAGAGGAGGTTGGAAGAGTTGGTCGAGGACGGGCTGCTATGGCCAAGGATGAACAGGTCGCAGCCAGAGTGGATCGCGCTGCCTCCTGGCCACCGGGAGCCGACGCCCCCTGAAGGGTATGTGGTGAGCTTCGTTTGCTTCCACGAGCGGGGGTTCGGCGTGCCAGCGTCCGTCTTCATGCGCGCGCTTCTCCACTACTATCGGGTGGAGCTTCACCACCTTGCCCCCAACGCCATCGCGCAGGCCACCATCTTCGCGGCGGTCTGCGAGGGCTACCTTGGGGTGGAGCCGCAGTGGAACCTGTGGCTTCACCTTTTCAAGGCCGAACTCTTTGCCAAGAAGGCAGGGGAGAAGGGCGTGCTGTGCGTGGCTCGAGTAGGGAGTTGCGTCCTACAGGTGAGGTCGGGCCGGGCGGATCTGTACATCCCGGCTCGCCTCATCTCTTCGAACAGCGGGTGGTACGAGGGTTGGTTCTACCTCCGCAACGATGAAAATCAGTTGCCGAGGTACACCGGCCGCGTGCTGACCGCTCGAGAGGATCGCTGGACGTACGGAGTGCCGGAAGCCGAGAAGCCGCGCCTGGACCCGCTGTTGGCAGCGCTGCAGCAGCTTCGCCTTCGGGGCTTGACGGCTGCGGCGGTGGCCGCGGCCTTCCATCGCCGCAGGGTGATGCCGCTGTGCCGGTGTCATCTCTGCCTCGACCAGATGACTCCGGAGGCATCTCTGGAGGGGACCTGGATGTCCCATGAATCCCTTGCCCTCGAGGAGGTCCTCCGGCGAGCGCGCCGGATGGTTGGGAACTTCAAGGTGGAGGAGGCCAACCGGGTCCCTATGAGACCTACCGAAGGGTTCGAGCCCGTGGTATGTATCTTAGGGCTAGTAGGTTTGTTAATTTCATTTATTTTCAGATTTCGCTGGTTTGGTCGAGGCCGACGCGTAGGATTTGTCGGCGCTGTGGGAAACGCGTCCGCCAGTCCCAGAGGACCAGCCCGCCCGGGAGGCTCGACGCCAGCATGCCTCTAAGAAGAAGCAAACCAAGGAGACGACCAAGAAGCGGGCAATCCGCAAGGCCAAAGAGGCGGAGGCGTTGAAGAGGCTCCGGCGCCAGCAGACCATCGACGGGGTTCCCCTAGCTTTGTCGCCTTCCGAGACGATCTCGAGGGAGGATGACGACAGCAGCGGCGAAGACGATGACGCCCTGTCGCGGTATGAGACCACGACCGGACTGGGGGGCCTTCCCGATATTCGCCCCCTACTGGAGCCCATCAGGGGGGCGTCCTCCTCGGTCGTCGTGGTCGAGGCGCCTGAGGAGGAGGAGAAGACGGAGAAGGAGACGGGCCCCTCGACGGGAGGGGCCGTTTTACCCCGGGCCTAGCAAGAGGGGTCAACGGGGACATCCGCACCAGTCCAGGCCCCGCAAGCTCGGGCAGGGGCTGGGATGGCGGTATCGGCGTCGTCATCGGCGGCGGCGTCGGCAGGCGTGAGAACCCGAGGCCAGCTAGCCTCGGAGGCATAGAAGGCGCAGAGCGGTGCATCGGTCGGGGCCCCAAGGAGTGCCCGGCCTGTGGGTGAGGCCGCTGTGAGGCCACAATCGGCCGCCCTGGGGGGCTCGGGTCGCACAGGGTCGAGGCCCTTGGTGCTGATTTCCGGGTAAGCGTCTCTGCTCGATTGTTCTGCCTTTCTTGGGGTCCGTTGGCTGACATTTCTTCTCACTTTGCAGGTTAAAGCGGAAGGCGGAGCCGATGGGGCTTACCCCCGTGAAGTCGCTGCGGGCCAGCGCCGTTGTCCTTAAACGGACACCGGAGTAGGATAAGGCCTGGGTCCGGCAGGTCAAGGCCGCGAAGGGGCGCCTGCGACAACGACAGGGGGCAGTGGATGCCACGGCGGTTGCTGGCCCTGATCCTGCCGTGGAGGGGTCCAAACCGGCGGAGGTGGTGGCGCCCGGTGCCATCGAGGCGGGGCCTAGGTCGTCGGCGATGACCGAGGCTGCCGTCGAGGTCATGACGGGCGAGGCACCCGTCCGCGGTGCGGAGCGGGCGAGTGCTGACGTGATCATGGAGGAGGTCGCGTCGGCGTTGGGTCAGGAGGCAGCCTCAGCGAGGGGGTCGTGGCCGCTGCAAGACCCGTCGGTGCATCGAGCGGGTACGGTGGAGGGTGGGGTGGTCGAGCCCCTGACCAGAGCACCGGAAGAAGAGGCGCCGTCCGTGGGGACGCCAACGGTCGAGGCGCGGGTAGCGGAGCCATCGTTGATCGAGGCGCCGGCTCCGGAGGCGCCGGCGGTTCAGGGGCCAGTTCCCTTAGGAGGGCGGGCACCCATGACCGTGGACCTTACCCTCGACGACACCCCCTGGACAAAGGGAAACAAGTGATAGGGGTCGAGGGGGCGAGGCCGCGGATCAGGCCGGTGCCTCGACGGCCGTTGGAGATGCGGGAACTGCGGGAGAGGCCGGTCCTTCCGCGGGACCGGAAGATGCCCCGGCGGGGTCGTCATCATCATGGCCCAACATCGCCGCGCTGGCGATAGCACGGGCAGAGGCGAAGATACCGAGGTGGGGGGCCGTCCCTTCAGTTTAGGGACATCACGAACCCCGACGCCGAGCCCATTTTTGTCCTGAACGACAAAGATGAGGTGCACCGATGGGAGTACCTCGAGGGCGTCCGCCGGCACCTTGATCGGTTGCTCGGAGTGGCGTTTGAGGCCGTGCGGAGTACGCGGGATGCCACCGAGGTATGATCGACCCGTCGTCTTTTCCGTGGTTTTCTTGGTGTCTTTTTCCCTCGGCTTTTTAACCTTTTCGGTTATTCGGATTGCATTCAGGAGCTGAAGGAGTACTCCCGCCGCAAGTCGCTCTTCATCCGGGATGAGAGTGGCGTGTGGGCCGTGCTGTCTCAGCAACGGGTCCTGGTCGAGGAGGTCCAAAAATGGCTTTCCAATCGGAACGCCGAAATGGCTGAGCTGCGCGTCGCGTATGCGGTGGTGAAAGAGGAGGCGATGCAGGCTTGGGCGGCCGAAGCCGTGATGCGTACTGACATGGACCAGGCTCGGGAGGAGGCTGCCTAGGCCCGCAGAGATCTCGAGCCCCTGTCGGCACGAGTGAAGGAGCTCGAGGAGGATGTCTCCCAGGTTAGCCATCAGCGCGACGCCCTCAACGTCGAGGTCGAGCAGGCCGCCGCTCGTTCTGATGCTCTGAAAGACGAGGTCACGACGCTGAAGGGAGCCATCCAAGAGAAGGACGCAGCTCTCGAGGCTGCTCGGCAAGAGATCGAGGCGCTAAAGGCGACCGTCGGTGACAAGGACAACGCCCTCCGAGGGCTCGAGCGGACGTGCGGGGGGGCTTCGCGATGAGGTCATGGGCCTGCAGACCCATATCGAGGGTAAGTGTGATGGTTACGGCCACGACATTGAGGGCCCCGTGTTGGGTATTAATTTGTTTATCGTGTTTAAGAGCTGGAGAGGGAGAATCGAGAGGCCCAATCTTCTGTCAACTCCTTCCAGAGCCTCCTCGAAGCCAAGATCCGGAGGACCCAGCTGCTCTAGGGCGCGATTACCACCGTGTGTGACGGCTTGGGGGTCAAGCCCGATGCCGACACCGGGGAAGATGTTCCGGGGAACTCCTTCGCCCGTCAGATGGTGGCGCTGGGTCGCCTTGCCCGAGAGAAGATACGGAACAACCTCCATCACGGCGTGAAGAGGGCGCTGGCCGTCGTCCGTTCAGGGTTTGTGTTTGACATGAAGCTCGTCGCTGAGGGCTTCATCACAGACTCGAATCGGACAGACGAGGAGAACGAGGATGCCTGCGTGGAGCTGATTGAAGCCGCCGAAGAGCCTGGAAGTCGTCTGGCCTCGCTTTTCGAAGCCGAGGTGGTTCCGCCTGCTGACGACGATGAGAGCCTGTGAGCCAAATCTAGGCATGAAGGCCCATGTAATAAGTTAGTATTTTGAATTTTGGTCGTGGTGGCCTTGAAGGCCCTAAAAACTCGAAACATAAACCGGTTCGTGGTTAATTTAGTTTGATTCGAGCTTTTCTTCCCTTTATCGCTTGGATCGTGTTCTCGCGTGATTTACTTAGCACGCAGTTGCATCCTTTGGCGTAAGGGAGCGAGTGGAGGTACCGTAGCCTCGAGGGCGTAAGTGATCTCCCGGCTCAACTGCCCTCGAGCTTGAGGGTGATGTTGCGGCCTTGTAAATCGTGTGAGAGCCTGATCTAAGCGACAGGGGGTATGTTCTTTTTCAAAGTTAGGAACCGTTATTTAGATCTCCCTAGCATGAAGTCGCACCACTAAAAGGTGTGAGGGGTGAGTGGAGGTACCGTAGCCTCGGAGGCGTAGGTGATACTCCTGACTCGAGGGCCCTTTCGAACCTTAGGGTGCTCTTGCAGCGAAGTCGATCTAAGAAGCGGTTCTTAAATTTAAAAGAGCATAAGTTTTTTCAGGGACTGGGGGTTCCCCCTTGTAGCCCCCGAGGGAGGGTCGATTCTAGGAGTGCAGAGTCAATCCTTCCTCATTGTGAAATGAAAGTTTGAACATCGTTGTATTCTTTATTGACGAAAAAGAAATTACAGAGCCTCGAGGCTTTTTAAGGAAAGAAGCGACGTTGCTGTTCAATGTTCCAAGCGTTGGTGAGGATTTCGCCCTTCTCGTTGGATAGCTTGTAGGTGCCCGGCTTTAGTACTTCTGCGATGATGTACGGCCCTTTCCATGGTGGCGTGAGCTTGTGCCGTCCCTTGGTGTTCTGGTTTCGCCGTAGCACCAAGTCACCGACGTTGAGGTCACGCTTGCGGACGTGTCTGTCGTGGTAGCATCAGAGACCCTGCTAGTACCTGGCAGAATGCAATAGAGCCACATCTCAGGCTTCCTCGAGCTAGTCGAGGGCGTCCTGTCTCGTGGCGTCGTTATTTCTTTCGTTGTAGGCCTTCAACCTTGGGGATCCGTATTCTATATCAGTTGGGAGCATAGCCTCAGACCCGTAGACTAAGAAGAACGGAGTGAACCCCGTGGCTCGACTTGGCGTTGTTCTTAGGCTCCACAGGACCGAGGGTAGCTCGGCAGCCCATCTTTTGCCATGTTTATTTAGTTTGTCAAAGATTCTGGGCTTCAGGCCTTGTAGGACCATGCCATTAGCATGTTCCACCTGACCGTTTATTTTTGGATGGGCCACGACTGACCAGAGCACTCGGATGTGGTGGCTGTCGTAGAAATCCAAAAACTTTTTGCCAGTGAACTGGGTGCCATTGTCTGTGATGATACAGTTAGGGACCCCAAAGCGATGAATAATGTCGGTGAAGAAGAGCACAGCTTGTTCGGACCTGATGCTGGTGATAGGGCGGGCCTCGATCCACTTGGAGAATTTGTCGATTGCGACGAGCAAGTGGGTGAAGCCGCTAGTTGTCCTTTTCAATGGTCCGACAAGGTCGAGCCCCCAAACAGCAAACGACCATGTGATGGGGATAGTTTGCAGGGCATGTGCCGGAAGATGGGTTTGTCTCGCGTAGTACTGGCAACCCTTGCAGGAGCATACTAGCTTGACAGCGTCGAAGACCGCGGTCGGCCAATAGAATCCTTGTCAAAAGACATTTCCTACGAGGGTTCGAGGTGCTGCGTGGTGACCGCAAGCCCCCGAGTGGAGATCACTGAGCAGGTTCCTGCCTTGCTCATTTGTGATGCATCGTTGGAGGATACCAGTAGGGCTACGACGGTAGAGCTCACTGCTGTCGCCCATGATTACAAAGGTTTTGGCCCGGCGTGTGATCCGTCGAGCCTCAGTCTTATCCGAGGGGAGGTCCCCTTGGATGAGGTAGTCGAGGTATGGGACACGCCAGTCGGGCTCGAGGTCAGACGGTGGGGTCAAGTCTTCCACCTGCATGGCTTCAGCCCCGGTCGAGGGGACTTCTGTCTTAGGTGGAGGGTCAAGTGACGTCCCGTCAACCCCTCCATCTGGCCTGAGGTCGACGGATGGCTGCTGAAGGTCTTTTGCAAAAACATCCGGTGGAACCGTAGCTCGACTGGACATGATTTTTGCCAGTTCATCGGTGGCCTCATTATACCTGCGTGCGATGTGGTTGAGCTCGAGGCCGTGAAACTTGTCCTTGAGGCGCCGTACTTCTTGGCAGTAGGCTTCCATCTTGGGGTCACGGCAGCTCAAGCTCTTCATGACCTGATCGATCACGAGTTGGGAGTCGCCTCGAACGTCAAGGTGTCGGACCCCGAGATCGACGGCGATTCTTAATCCCGTGACGAGCGCCTCGTATTCAGCGACGTTGTTAGACGCAGAAAAATGAAGCCGGATGACATAGCACATGTGAACCCCGAGGGGTGAGACGAAGAGCAAACCCGCGCCTGCTCCTGTTTTCATCAATGACCCGTCGAAGTACATGGTCCACAGCTCCGCCTGAAGCTGTGCAGAGGGGAGTTGGGTGTCGGTCCACTCAGCCAGGAAATCTGCTAACACCTATGACTTGATAGCTTTTCGTGGCGCATAGGACAAGGTCTCGCCCATGAGTTCGACTGCCCATTTGGCAACCCTACCCGAGGCTTCCCGGTTCTGGGCTATCTCTCCCAGGGGGAAAGAAGAAACCACAGTAATCAGGTGACCCTCGAAGTAGTGTCGGAGCTTGCGCCGTGTCAGGATGACGACGTATAGCAGTTTCTGGATCTGTGGGTATCGAATCTTGGTTTCTGAGAGTACCTCGCTAATGAAATAGACCGGCCTCTGGACGAGCAAGGTATGTGCCTCCTCGGCCCGTTTGACAACTAGGGCAGCACTGACTACTTGTGATGTCGCGGCGACATAGAGTAGGAGTGGTTCCCCCGGGGTTGGAGGGACGAGGATTGGTGGGTTAGAAAGTGTGGCCTTGAGTTTTGTGAGAGCCTCTTCAGCCTCAAGGGTCTAGGAAAAATGCTCCGATTTCTTCAAGAGACGGTACAGAGGGAGTGCTTTTTCGCCGAGGTGCGAAATGAAACGGCTGAGTGCCGCCAAGCAACCTGTGACCCTCTGTATGCCCTTCAGATCTCGGATGGGGCCCATATTGGTTATTGCAGAGATTTTTTTAGGGTTGGCCTCGATGCCATGTTTAGACACGATGAACCCTAAAAGCATACCTCGTGGGACGCCAAAGACGCATTTCTCTGGATTGAGTCTGATGTTTTTTGCCCGGAGGCATTTGTACGCAACATCGAGGTCATTGACCAGATTGTCGGCTTGTTTGGTTTTGACAACGATGTCGTCGACATAAGCCTCGACGGTCGACCGGATGTGCTTTCTGAAAACATGCTGCATGCATCGCTGGTACGTAGCCCCCGTGTTCCGAAGACCGAAGGGCATCGTAACGTAGCAATACATGCCGAATGGGGTGATGAATGAAGTCGCAAGCTGGTCGGACTCCTTCATTTTGATTTGGTGGTAGCCGGAGTATGCATCTAAGAATGAGAGAGTTTCACATCCCGCAGTGGAATCCACGATCTGATCAATGCGTGGCAAAGGAAAGGGAACTTTTGGACATGCTTTATTTAAACCGGTATAGTCTACACACATCCTTCATTTCCCACTCTTTTTTCTAACTAATACAGGATTAGCTAGCCACTCGGGATGATGAACCTCCTTGATGAATCCAGCCTCCAACAGTTTGTGTATCTCCTCGCCGATGACCCTGCGCTTCTCCTCATCGAAGCGACGCAGGCGTTGCTTCATCGGTTTGGATCCGGCCCGGATCTCCAAGGCGTGCTCGGCGACTTCCCTGGGTATGCCTGGCATATCCGAGGGACTCCACGCAAAGATGTCGACGTTTGCGTGGAGAAAGTCGATGAGCACTGCTTACTATTTAGGATCGAGGGTGGCGCTGATGCTCAGTGCCTTTCCCTTGGGATCAGCGGGGTCGAGGGGTATGAGTTTGACATCTTCGGCGGGCTCGAAGCTGCCGGCATGGCGTTTTGGGTCGGGAATCGCATTGGCGAGACCGTCAAGGTCTGCAGCCAAGATCGCCGACTCCAAAACAGCCTCGCCGTGCTCGACGCACTCGACGTCGCACTCGTAGGCATGTTCATACGAGGGCCCTACAGTGATGACACCGTTTGGGCCAGGCATTTTGAGCTTGAGGTAGGTGTAGTTTGGGATTGCCATGAACCTGGCGTAGCATGGGCGCCCCAGGATAGCGTGGTACGTTCCACGGAATCTGACCACTTCGAAAGTGAGAGTCTTCTTTCGGAAGTTGGCCGGTGTGCCAAAACAAACAGGCAGATCGACCCGTCCGAGGGGTTCCGCCCGTTTTCCTGGCACGACTCTGTGGAAGCCCCCGACGCTAGGTTGGAGGCGCGCTCTCTCGACCCCTAGAAGGTCAAGGGTCTGGGAGTAGATGATGTTGAGGCTGCTTCCGCCGTCCATGAGCACCTTGGTGAGGCGTGTGTTGGCGATGACGGGGTCAACAACGAGCGGATAGACTCCCGGGTTGGGGACATAGTCTGGGTGGTCGTCACGGTCGAAAGTGATGGCCACCGCAGACCAATCAAGGAAGCGGGGAACTGCCGTTTGTACGGAGAAAACCTCGCGCCGTTCTCGCTTGCACTGGCGCGCCGAGAGGCGGGTCGAGGGCCCTCCGTAGATCATGAAGCAGTCGTGGATCTCGAGGAATTCCCCATCCTTGTCGTCACCTTTAGGGTCCTCCTTCTTGTCGTCCTTCTTGACGCTGGCACCCCCAAAGTACCTGCGAAGCATATGATAGTCTTTCGAGGTTATGGTTAGTAAGTCCCTTGTGGTAGGGACACGGTTCTTTGAGCATTTTGTCAAAGACGCCCCCGCCGGGGGGGCCTCGAGGCTTCTTGTGCTCGGTAGCAGCGACGAGCTCGTCGGTCGGGGCCTCGAGCTTGCCCTGCTGGCCTTTCTTCTTCTTGCGGTTGTTTCTCTTGGAGCCCCAGGTGGAGCTCGTGGGATCGTCGACCTTCTGCTCCTCCCTCTTCGGGTCGCCACCAAAGATTGCACCAACCGCCTCCTCGCCGGCGGCGAAGTTGGTGACAATGTCCATTAACCCGTTGGCAGTGAGTGGAGTGTTACGGCCCAATTCTCGGACCAACTCTTTACAGGTGGTGCTGGAGAGGAAGGCCATAATTACGTCAGAGTCGGTGACGTTGGGGAGCTCGGTACGCTGCCGGGAGAAGCGCCGGATGTAATCCCGAAGGGATTCACCCGGTTTCTGCTTGCAGCTCCGGAGGTCCCATGAGTTGCCGGGGCGCATATAGGTCCCCTTGAAATTTCCCTCAAACACCCTGACGAGATCGTCCTAGTCGTGGATCTGTCGAGGCAGGAGATCCTCGAGCCAGGCTCGGGCGGTGTCGGAGAGGAACAGGGGGAGTTGTCGAATGATGACTCGGTCGTCGGTGGCCCCGCCCAACTGACACGCCAAGCGGAAATCGTCGAGCCAAAGTTCGAGTTTGGTTTTGCCGTTGTACTTGGTGAGAGTCGTGGGGGGGCGAAACCGAGCCGGGAGCACCATCTCACGGATAGCCTTGCTAAAGACCCGAGGACCCGGGGGCTCGGGTGAAGGGCTACGATCTTCCGAACTATCGTAGCGTCCGCCCCTGTGGACGTGGTAGCCTCGAGGCACGCCGTCACCGTGCTTGCGCGTGCGGCGCTCGACGATGTTGCCACAGGTGTCTCGAGGCTCATGGTCGTTGGTGGTGGGCTCAGGGGCCGGAGCTACCCGGTTTCGCCGGGCAGGCTCGGGGTGAACCGAGGCTTCTCTCTCCTGTCGAGAGAGCTCGATGATCCGCTCCGTGGCTGCCTCACGTCGCCTCGAGGTAGAGCTCTCGGCCTGCTGCATGGCGGCGGTCTCGAGGAGTTCTCGGATTTCATCCCGAGCCCGACGGGCGTCGGGGTTTAACGGCTCGGGCATGTTGCGGAGGAGCATGGCGGCGGCGACGACGTTCTGGCTGGCTCGAGCGAAAACTGGGGGGTCGACCACCCGGTCCTCGTCGATGCGACGGTTGACGTCGCGAGCTCTCTCGCGAGCTCTCCCGCCAAGTGCGCGCTCCGCACGCTCGCGCTCGAGGGTTTGTTGGAGTAGATCTAGGTTTTCCCGTTCCTCGTCAAGCCTGTCCTGCAACTCGTGAATCTGCTCGAGTTGCGCTCCTTGATCCGCAAGAAACTGAGGATCGTCTCGCTCAGCAGGAAGCTCGACGAGAGGTGGCGTGTACCTTCCTTCGACTGGCTCTTCGTCCTTTGATTCCGAAGTGCTTTCAACGTCGATGTTGAAGCATTCGCGGGTCGGATCATAGGTGTCATCAGCCGAGTCGGAGTGAGGAGCGCCAAAGTAGTAGTATGACGGGGGAATGTGTGGCCGTTGCTGTAACACCCCTGGGTGTTAAGCATGCATTATCATTCAAAGCATAAGCATTCAACATCATTGCATGATTAGCATTATTTGAATTGTAGCTCTTTCAAATTTAATTTGAAAAACAAATAAATGGGAACCCTAAGTTTGATATAAGTGTTAAAAAGTTGGTGAACTTTTGAGAAGTAGCAATTTTAAATAATCGAGAATAAATCAACTTGATTATTGGAGCAAAATTTTGAATTCAAGTCTTCCTCAAATTCTGTTTTAAAAATATTCTAAGTAAATGAGTTTTTGATTTTAAATTAGCTTTAAATCTCAAATTCAAAATCTATTGAGAATTTTGAAAAGTGCTCTATATGAAAGTTGTAGAGAATAAAATTTTGAACAACTTTTATTTTGGGCCAAATTTCTGAAAACCTCTTTTTCATCTCCAAATTCAATTTTGAAACAAAGAATTAAATCTGAAAATATTTTGAAAAAGAAAAATCAGATTTTCGCCTTCGTGGGCTTCGGCTTCCCTTTCGGCCCAGCGTCGCTGGCGGCCTGGCCCGCGCCCGCGTCGTCTCCCTCCCGCCCGCGCGCGCGCCCGCGCGTGGCGTCGTGGCGCCGCGGCAGCGTTCGGCCGCCGCGTGGCCGCACGCCGTCGGAGCCGCGCGACACGCGCCCTGTGGCCCCCGCAGCGTCCGCGCCCGCTTACCCCCTCCGCGCGCTCGTCCTCCTTGGTTGCTCCCTCCATTCTCCCTCGCCCGCCCGCACAGCAGCAGCAAGCTCCGCCTCCGCCTCCGCCGTCGCGCGCCTCGCCGGAGTTGGAGTTTCCCGCCGCTAGAGCTCACCGCCAACTGCTACATCTTGCATAGGGCTCCGCCACGACTCCACGAATCCTGTGCTCGCCCTATCGCGCCGTGGTAAGGCCCCCGTCGGCGGGAATGGCTCGCCGGAGTTGATCGAGTTCACCGGCAGCGCACTGCCCCATGAACTTCACCCCTCCGTCCCCCTTCTCGCTCTCTTCTCACGTGCACGAGCACCGCACTCACGTGGTGAAGCTCGCAGACCACCCCACACACCCCATCCCGGTCGGAGTTGGTCGGCCGGCGGTGAGCCGAGCCACCGTGCCGCCATGGCCGCCGGTGAGCACGCTCCTGAGCTCCTTTGACCGCGCTAGCTGGCTCGCTAGGTTCGCGCGAAGACGGAGATCACGATGACAGTCACGGCCTGACTGGAGACCTCGCCGTCGGCGAGAGCTCATCGGTCAGCGCCGCCCCAGGCCGGTTCGGCTGACGGGTGGGCCCGTTTGACCGCGTGGTCCCGCCTGTCTGTCTCCTGTGTGTTCGCGGTGTGCAGATCTGGGGTGCACGTAGCGTTTAAAGCCGGTTTTGATTTTCGGTTTTAAAGAAATTGATTTCCAGAAAATCTGAAAAAGGCTTCCAAAAATTGTATCTCAAGATTTATAGCTCCAAAAATCATGAAACAAATTGTGAAATGTTCCTTTTGAATAGATCTACAATTTAAAAATATCTCATGTGATTTTTGTGACACTCTACTGTGCAATTTTATTTAATTGTTATATATGCTGTTATCTTAGAAAAAGTGTAGTAAATAAAATAATAGAGGGAAAAATATGATTCTTGTTACATTAGTCTTTATTAGTGATGTACTTTCTAGGAAAAATGCCAGTGAAGCATGTTCTGTGGAAAAATGTTGAAGTGTAGTTCAAATGCTTTTTATTGGTAATATCTGTTATTTTTACTATAGAGCAAAATTTGTATACAACATACATCTGATAATTTTTGTAGTATGTTGGTTTACTGTTAGTAACCTAAGAAAATTGTGAAATCTGTTGTTTGACACTTTTTCTAGTATAAAATAAATTCATGTTCACAATTAGGCTATAGCTTGTTTATTTTGTACAGGCAGTTTTACTTGTGCAATTCTCATGAAAATTTAGTGGTAGGATAGTTAGGGTAAGAGTAGTCTACTGTAATTTTTGTAGATTTTTATCTACACCAGAGATAGGTGTTGTTGTGTAACCCTAGCTAAATAGGGAATAAAAGATTATTCTTTATGAGAAATTGAGAGAAATAAAATATGTTTGGTGTATCTTTGAAGCATCATGATGCCTTGCTGATGTTATGGATGAGTTAGGTTGGTAAGCTTTGGTAGCTTAGGTTCACTTGTATGTGTAGATGGTAGGCTAACTAATAGAAGGATAAGGTGTATGTTTTAGGTTACATGTTCTTGGATGACGTTGACTAACTTATAGAAGAAATAATTATATTCAAACTGCTCATTCCATGTGCTCATCTGCATCTCATGTCATCAAAGCACTCCACCGCAATTCGATGCATTCTTCGCATGTTTCCTTATGCACTTGCATCATACAGGATCGCAGGAGGAGTTGCAGGCAGCAGTTCCGGAGGAGCAGGCTTGGACGGATCAGCAGGAACCCCAGGCACAGGAGGTGCCCGAGGAGGAAGAGTCAGTCGAGGAACTGCCAGAGTGCGTCGATCACCACCCTAGTTCGTTCGAAAGAGGCAAGCCCCGGAGCATTTTAAGCCTCCTAAATTTATAAAAAAGTTATTCCTTATTACATGAGTTATAGTTATATATTGTTGCACTAAGTTATAGGAGTTGAGTGAAACCGTTGTTGCATTATTACCTTGGCCACTGGATTATCTTTTACCCTGTTAGGTCAGGATCGAGTAAATTGCTTAGCCATGCTTAGACCGGTAGAAGTCGGGTGATTTCCTATCACCTGCGAGTTATAGGTGGATACCAGGTTATGGTTAGCTGTAATTGTGATCATGAAAAGTAACCAAGTGTTGATGGATAAACGGAGACCGGGCGGAGTCTTATAGGGTTTTGGACTATAGTGATTCCGTCTGTGTCAGTTAAGGACCGATCGTTGCTCGTCCCTCTTGTCATGTTGAACGCATGCCTCACATTTAGCTGGCCGAATAAAGTACCTTTCGACCGCGAAGCTAGTGACACTTTTTGAGCCGGGATAAACTCGGGTTGGCAGACTGGTGTGGAAGGGGGGTAACGGGGACGCGAAGAGTGAGCCCAAGGTGCGTCCTGGCAGTCGGGCGGTCCCTGGGTAGTGCGATCCATGATTGTTATCCCGCGGCTTCTCGGAAAGTGTCATTGGTGATCTACGCAACCCTGACGGGGGAAGCATGGTTTGTGTGAGGAATAAATCTCCAGCTGGATAGGAATTCGATTCGAATCGCCGTCGCTCCCGGTTAGTGAGCACTTGACTCGAGCTATGGCATCGTAGTTTTAATAATGGAACACGGATGGTTATGTGGAAATGTTGGAAAGGCTAAACCTGAGATGGTAATCTTTGATGTTAATGGTTAATCAAGTGTTTGTTTTAGTCATAGGTGCTCATTTAGCATGAATAGGTTGTCCTAAAAATGATGCTAAAGACACTTATCCTTAGTCATTCATAACAACTTGTGCTTTTCGCAAAGGAGTCAAGCCAATCCACTATGTAAAGCCTTGCATGCTCCTTGGTGTCATGTATTTCTAGTTTATGACGGGTAAGTCTAGCTGAGTACATTCTCGTACTCAGGGCGTTATTCCCATTGTTGTTGCAGATGGTCAGATGTACTACGGGTACTGCTCCAACTGTCTGTATCCGGCGATGGGTGACAACTAGGACCTTGGGCAAGGGTCTTTCTGTTGGTCTTATCTACTACTTTTGTGGACCATGACTATCGACTGGCACTGTAACTGAACTAAGTGTGTGTGCGTAAAATTATTTGCTTCCGCTACTTTATGTTGAACTATGTTGTAATAACTTTTATTTCCGAACTCCGATGTATCTTACCTTTATGATCATATTTATGTATCGTGTGAATTGTGGCTGCTAAATCAGTACGATCTTGGTTGTATGTTAGTGGTTTGGAAATCCTTCGTGATTTCACGGAATCTCGGGTTATACGGGCTTAAGTTTGTTAAATTAACCGCCTCGGTGGAAGATTTTCTTACTTAATTTTGTATAATTACGGTGATCCGTTACAGCTGGCATCGGAGCATGGTTTAGCATGCTACTGTTCACATGAGTATTTAAAAATAAAACTGTGTTTTCAAATAAGCTTTTGAACTTAAAAGTGTGCCAGTGGTCATATCCTTTATGCCCGATAAGGACTCTAGGTGGCTTAATTAAGTACTAACTTGGGGGTTTGCATCATATTTTAAATTTCGTCGCTCATACGGCGTGCTATGGTATGAGTGCCATTCACTTGAGTGGTAATGTATGGATCCTTTACCTCTACGCCTTGGTAAGTGAGAGTTGTGAGTGCATGGTCGGATACACTGCCGATCTAGGGGAGTGCTTATGTGATACCAAAATACTTACGTGCCCTACGTATGTTCGTATGAGGGTATCCAAATTGTGGGGAATTCCGTCATGCAGTGACGATGCCGTCAATAGGACGACGATTCGGGTAGTTGTTACCGTTATACTCGTATCTGGGGATGCGTGTAGAGCGAGTAACTTACTTTACTGCTTCCTGCATGTTTTCATACTGTGAGGTTTGGGCTGAAGTGATTTCTTTTCTGCAGGTACATAACAACGCTTTCGAGTAGTACGTGTTAGTTACGTTACAAGAGATCGTTGTATGCCACCGTTTATTCCGTTAGTAGTCATTAGTTTTCTAAGTTTGTGAGGACGTACTGAACGTGCATGCATCATGTGTGCATTTCATTCATGGCACTGTTCCTCCCCTTATAAGTTGATTATCTCATTTCGATAAAAATGCCAACTTAAAAATCTATTCTCACCACGGTAATAAAATTTTTGCTTCAGATGGCACGTACCAAGCAGACCGCTCGCAAGTCCACCGGCAGAGCTCCCCGTCATCAGCTTGCTCCGCGCACTCGCCAGCGTCACACTTTTCTTGGAGAGTTTGGGATGCCTACACTCTTGTGGAGAGTGCTCAGCTATGTAGGCTATCATGATGGGATGGAGCCCCGCTACTTTTGGTCAAATGAGCGGTTGGGTGAAGGACCTTTGGTGACTGTGGAAGCAGTAGTTCGTCCCCGAGGTGATGGTTCTGAGTGGACCGGTTGGCGTTTTGAGTCAACTGGCAGGACCCCTGAAGAAGCCGCTGAGAGGGCAGCCTTTGGAATCCTGAGAGATATCATGGATCGTTTTCCTCAGGAGTTGGCAGCAACTATAGTGGGAGTCTTTTCGAGGGGCAACCCCTCCGCTGACTCGTGGCAGCAAGCAAGGGGCAGATCTCTGGAGATTAGCGCAGCAGAGGCACAGAACAGTGACAACCCCGCTATGAGTGCCATGTTCGCAGTGATGAGGGCCTTCGATGGAGTGGAAGGTAGTCTGAGACGTGTTTCTAGTGCTCTTGGTCAGGCTCGCGATGACCGCCGTCAGCTTCAGAGAGATCACGACGCCGAGATTGAGAGGCTCACTGCTGAGATGGCTCAGTTGACTCGTCAGAGAGATCAGGCCACTCAGAGGACTGTGATTTTTGAGGGAGATGTACGTGCCCTGAGAGAGCAGCTTGGGCAACTGACCACCACCCATAGGAATGCTGAGAGCATGTTGGCTCATGTGCTCCATCAGAGGAATGAAGCCTGGTCCGCAGAGAATGTGTTGAGAGCTAGACAGTTTGAGCTCGAGCAGCGGCTGGCTGATGCCGAAGAGTACAACGATAACTTGCATGAAGAGGTCCATCGGCTGAACAATCAGCTTAACCCTTATGACCTTCCTGGCGCAGCAGAGATGGATTTGGATGCAGATGAAGATCCTGAAGAGCCCGTGGCGCCAGCTGAGGAGCACGACGACGCTGCAGTTGGCGACAACGCCAACGTCTCGGACCTAGATAGCGATCACGATGAGTAGGCTAGTAGTTGTTGCACTAGCTACTAGGTTCCGTTTGCATGATCTTTTGCTTGTTGGCACTTTGGACATGTAATAATGAGTAGAAAGACTAAAGCTTGATGTAAGGTTGGAAAGCTTGGATGTGTTTGTGGCGGTATCCGAACGTCAAAAGTCCAGTGTATGTATGCTGGCAACTTGGTTGTAATGGACGCGATGTGTGTGCTTTAAGTAATATAATTAGTGATGTTGTGTTAATTGGAATGACTTATTGTGCCCCTGTTTTATTGTATGAATTTATTCTCTACAGTGAATTCAGTTCGGCATGATTTTTCAGTCGGTCGCAATTCCTACAACATCACCTAATAATTATTGTTGCTGAAACATGCAGATGCCGAACACTCGTCGTACCGTGTATGGTACCGCTGAGGCGGGTGGCAGTGCAGCTGCTAATGATGATCGGGATCCACCACCGCCTCCTCCACCTTACACTGCGGAACAGTTTTTCGCCCAATTCCTGGGAAGCCAACGAAACATGGAGAGCATGCAACAGAATATGGAAGCGGCGCTGCGCAGTATCGCAGATAATACCCGTCGGGGGATAAACCCGGGAGGTCACGAAGCAAATCCGTACAGCAGTTTCAAGGACTTCATGGATACTCGTCCACCGATCTTCAAGGAAGCCGCAGAACCTTTAGATGCAGAAGAGTGGATTAATACGATGGAAGATAAGTTTCGTGTCTTAAGAATGACTGAAGTGTTGAAGACTGAGTACGCAGCTCATCAGCTTCAAGGTCCGGCAGGAATGTGGTGGAAGCATCACCGCACCACTTTTCCTCCCCATGCCCATATCTCTTGGAGGGAGTTCACTGAAGCCTTCCGTGGAACATACATTCCACCTGGTCTGACCGAGATGAAGCTTGGGGAATTCCTGGCATTAAATCAAGGCACGAAGACTGTGACTCAATACCTGCATGCCTTTAATAACCTGAGCCGTTATGCTCCGGACATGGTGGATACTGATGCCAAGAAGATCGCTAGTTTCAAGAGAGGCCTGAGTCCCAAGATGATGAAACATGTGGGTACAAACATGAGGACTAGTTTCAATGACTTCGTTAGCGACTGTTTGAAGCAAGAGAAGAACAACCATGTGTATGCTGCTTCCAAGATCCGTAAGAGGGCTTTCGAGTCGGGTTCGTCTCAGTCCAGGACCCCAGTAGCCAACCGCCCAGCTTATCGATCGTCTGCCCCAGGTGCAAGGTTTAGGCCACCGCAAAGGAAGAATCAGAATGCTCAGCCACCCCAGAGGAACCAGAAGCCGTTCAAGATGGCATTGCCTCAAGCAAAGGCAGGACAAGGCAGTTCATCTAGAACTGTTGCTCAGGTGAAGGGACCGTGCTTCAACTGCAACCAACCTGGACACTTTGCAAAGTATTGCCCCTACCCTAAGAAACAGCAAACGCAGTATCAAGCTCGTGTGCACCACACCACTGTGGATGACATCCCTGAGGGAGAACCGGTGACAGCTGGTATGTTTTCTATCAACAATCATCCTGCAATAGTTTTGTTTGATTCCGGATCATCTCATTCCTTTGTAAGTCAAGCATTCGTTAAGAGACATGAGCAAAAGATAGTTGAATTGGAATGTGCATATAAAATCAGTTCAGCTGGGGCTGATCTGTTGACTAATCAGATTGTTCAGGGAGTAACCCTAAACATATCGAACCGGCAATATAAGCTTAACCTGATAGTCATGCCAGGGTTAGTTTTGGATGTGATCATGGGTATGAACTGGATGAATCAAATGGGAGTTGTAATTGATGTTGGAGGAAGGAGTATCTCTCTTAAGGAACCCAGTGGGGAAGGCACCTTTCGGGTGGTCCTACCTCGGAGGGTAGACCTAGCTAGCACATCTTGTGCGATACAAACTACTCTGCTAGTCCAGATTCCAGTGGTCTGTGAGTTTCCAGATGTGTTTCCAGAGGAGTTACCTGGACTTCCACCAGACCGAGAGGTTGAGTTTGCCATTGAGTTAATTCCAGGAACAGCACCGATTTCAAGAAGGCCTTATCGGATGCCTCCCAATGAGTTAGCAGAATTGAAAAAGCAACTTCAGGATTTGCTAAGGAAAGGGTTGATTCGTCCCAGCTCGTCCGAATGGGGATGCCCCGCTCTGTTTGTGAAAAAGAAGAAGGATAACTCCTTACGCATGTGCGTGGATTATCGGCCACTGAATGCAGTGACAATTAAAAACAAGTATCCTCTTCCTCGGATTGATATCTTGTTTGACCAATTGTCCAAAGCCAAAGTGTTCTCTAAAATAGATCTGAGATCAGGGTACCACCAGATAAAAATTAGGCCGCAAGATGTGCCTAAGGCTGCGTTCTCTACCAGATATGGTTTGTACGAGTATCTTGTCATGTCCTTCGGATTGACAAATGCTCCTGCATACTTTATGTACCTGATGAATTCGGTTTTCATGCCCGAGTTGGACAAGTTTGTGATAGTGTTCATTGATGACATACTGATATACTCAGAAAATGAAGAAGAACATGCGGAACACCTCAGGATAGTCTTGACTAGACTCAGAGAACATCGACTGTATGCTAAGTTCAGCAAGTGTGAGTTCTGGCTTAGGACAGTTCCTTTTCTCGGCCACGTGTTGTCTGAAAATGGCATTTCTGTCGACCCCAGTAAGGTACAAGAGGTTTTGAACTGGAAGTCACCAATTTCAGTTAACGAAGTTCGCAGTTTCCTTGGTTTAGCCGGTTACTACCGTCGCTTCATACCAGATTTCTCGAAGATTGCCAAACCAATAACAAGCCTGTTACAGAAGGATCATAAGTTTGTATAGACAGAGGAGTGCGAAGCAGCCTTCTGTACCTTGCGGAAGTTGTTGACCACTGCTCCTATTCTGGCCCAACCAGATATAGAAAAGCCGTTTGATGTTTTCTGTGACGCATCCAAGAATGGGTTAGGATGTGTGCTAATGCAAAATGGAAAAGTCGTTGCTTACGCCTCACGGCAATTGAGGAAGCATGAAGTTAACTATCCTACACATGATTTAGAGCTTGCAGCAGTGGTGCATGCTCTAAAGATTTGGAGGCACTACCTGTTAGGTAATGTGTGTAATATCTTCATAGATCATAAGAGTCTCAAATACATCTTTACCCAATCTGAGTTGAACATGCGACAGAGGAGATGGTTAGAGTTGATAAAGGACTATAATCTGAACGTGCACTATCACCCTGGAAAGGCTAATGTAGTAGCAGATGCACTGAGCAGAAAATCCCATGCTATTGATGTGCAACCGTTGTTTGAAGAAGGGTTCAATTTGTTACATCCTGCTGTGTTGCATAATATTCAGATCAGTTGTACTCTGGAAAGCCAGATCATTGATGGTCAGAAAACAGATAAGGGAATCTTTCATATCAAAGAAAGGATGAAGAGAGAACCCACCAAACACTTTCAATTGGATGACCAAGGAGTGTTATGGTTCAAGGATCGCCTGGTAGTACCTAAGGATAGAGAGCTTAAGAACAAGTTGATGGATGAGGCCCATCGTTCTAAGTTATCTATTCACCCCGGAAGTAGTAAAATGTACCAAGATTTGCGACCCTGTTATTGGTGGACTAAGATGAAAAAGGAAATTGCAGCATACGTTGCTCGTTGCGACATGTGTTGTAGAGTTAAAGCTCTTCACATGAGACCTGCAGGACTTCTGCAACCTTTGTCGGTACCCGATTGGAAGTGGGATGATATAAGTATGGACTTTATCACTGGTCTCCCCACCACACAAAAGGGCCATGATTCTATTTGGGTAATAGTAGATCGTCTCACCAAGACAGCTCACTTTCTGCCCGTTAAGACGACATTCCGACCACCTCAATATGCAGAGAAGTACATTGCCGAGATTGTCCGATTGCACGGGATACCAAAAACGATTGTGTCCGATCGTGGTTCACAGTTTACCTCTCACTTTTGGGAACATCTGCATCAAGGTTTGGGTACTAGTTTGATTCGTAGCACGGCTTACCACCCACAGACTGATGGGCAAACAGAAAGAGTTAATGCGGTACTAGAAGATATGCTTAGAGCTTGTGTACTATCATCCAGAGGCTCATGGGAATCCTAGTTACCGTTGGCAGAATTCGCTTACAACAACAGTTACCAAGAGAGTATCAAGATGGCACCTTTTGAAGCTTTGTATGGCAGGAAGTGCAGGACACCGTTAAATTGGGTAGAGCCTGGAGAAAGAAGGTTTTATGGAATTGATTTTGTAGATGAGGCAGAGAAAAAGGTCCGTGTTATCCAACAAAACATGCAAGCTGCATAGTCTCGTCAGAAGAGTTATGCAGACAAGAGAAGAAGAACATTGGATTTCCAAGTGTAACTATGTCTATTTGAAGGTTACCCCAATGAAGAAGAAACGGTTCAGAATCAAGAAGAAACTGTCTGCAAGATATATAGGACCATACCAGATCGTAGAGAAAAAGGGTCCCGTGGCGTACAAGTTGCAGTTACCAGAAGAGATGAGTTCGATATTTCCCGTTTTTCACGTATCCCAACTGAAGAAGTGTCTGCGTGTTCCAGAGGAGAGGATAGAACCTCAGGGTATTCGGATCAAGGCAGACTTGGAGTATCGCGAGCAACCGGTTCGAGTCCTGGATACTAAGGACCGAGTCACTCGAAATAAAGTGGTCACAACCTACAAGATTCAATGGAGCCACCATGATGAGAGCGATGCTTCTTGGGAAACGGGAGAATATCTTCAAACCGCGTATAAAGCTTTTTACGATAAGTGGTTCGTAACTCAAAATCTCGGGACGAGATTCTTATAAGGGGGGAGGGCTGTAACACCCCTGGGTGTTAAGCATGCATTATCATTCAAAGCATAAGCATTCAACATCATTGCATGATTAGCATTATTTGAATTGTAGCTCTTTCAAATTTAATTTGAAAAACAAATAAATGGGAACCCTAAGTTTGATATAAGTGTTAAAAAGTTGGTGAACTTTTGAGAAGTAGCAATTTTAAATAATCGAGAATAAATCAACTTGATTATTGGAGCAAAATTTTGAATTCAAGTCTTCCTCAAATTCTGTTTTAAAAATATTCTAAGTAAATGAGTTTTTGATTTTAAATTAGCTTTAAATCTCAAATTCAAAATCTATTGAGAATTTTGAAAAGTGCTCTATATGAAAGTTGTAGAGAATAAAATTTTGAACAACTTTTATTTTGGGCCAAATTTCTGAAAACCTCTTTTTCATCTCCAAATTCAATTTTGAAACAAAGAATTAAATCTGAAAATATTTTGAAAAAGAAAAATCAGATTTTCGCCTTCGTGGGCTTCGGCTTCCCTTTCGGCCCAGCGTCGCTGGTGGCCTGGCCCGCGCCCGCGTCGTCTCCCTCCCGCCCGCGCGCGCGCCCGCGCGTGGCGTCGTGGCGCCGCGGCAGCGTTCGGCCGCCGCGTGGCCGCACGCCGTCGGAGCCGCGCGACACGCGCCCTGTGGCCCCCGCAGCGTCCGCGCCCACTTACCCCCTCCGCGCGCTCGTCCTCCTTGGTTGCTCCCTCCATTCTCCCTCGCCCGCCCGCACAGCAGCAGCAAGCTCCGCCTCCGCCTCCGTCGTCGCGCGCCTCGCCGGAGTTGGAGTTTCCCGCCGCTAGAGCTCACCGCCAACTGCTACATCTTGCATAGGGCTCCGCCACGACTCCACGAATCCTGTGCTCGCCCTATCGCGCCGTGGTAAGGCCCCCATCGGCGGGAATGGCTCGCCGGAGTTGATCGAGTTCACCGGCAGCGCACTGCCCCATGAACTTCACCCCTCCGTCCCCCTTCTCGCTCTCTTCTCACGTGCACGAGCACCGCACTCACGTGGTGAAGCTCGCAGACCACCCCACACACCCCATCCCGGTCGGAGTTGGTCGGCCGGCGGTGAGCCGAGCCACCGTGCCGCCATGGCCGCCGGTGAGCACGCTCCTGAGCTCCTTTGACCGCGCTAGCTGGCTCGCTAGGTTCGCGCGAAGACGGAGATCACGATGACAGTCACGGCCTGACTGGAGACCTCGCCGTCGGCGAGAGCTCGTCGGTCAGCGCCGCCCCAGGCCGGTTCGGCTGACGGGTGGGCCCGTTTGACCGCGTGGTCCCGCCTGTCTGTCTCCTGTGTGTTCGCGGTGTGCAGATCTGGGGTGCACGTAGCGTTTAAAGCCGGTTTTGATTTTCGGTTTTAAAGAAATTGATTTCCAGAAAATCTGAAAAAGGCTTCCAAAAATTGTATCTCAAGATTTATAGCTCCAAAAATCATGAAACAAATTGTGAAATGTTCCTTTTGAATAGATCTACAATTTAAAAATATCTCATGTGATTTTTGTGACACTCTACTGTGCAATTTTATTTAATTGTTATATATGCTGTTATCTTAGAAAAAGTGTAGTAAATAAAATAATAGAGGGAAAAATATGATTCTTGTTACATTAGTCTTTATTAGTGATGTACTTTCTAGGAAAAATGCCAGTGAAGCATGTTCTGTGGAAAAATGTTGAAGTGTAGTTCAAATGCTTTTAATTGGTAATATCTGTTATTTTTACTATAGAGCAAAATTTGTATACAACATATATCTGATAATTTTTGTAGTATGTTGGTTTACTGTTAGTAACCTAAGAAAATTGTGAAATCTGTTGTTTGACACTTTTTCTAGTATAAAATAAATTCATGTTCACAATTAGGCTATAGCTTGTTTATTTTGTACAGGCAGTTTTACTTGTGCAATTCTCATGAAAATTTAGTGGTAGGATAGTTAGGGTAAGAGTAGTCTACTGTAATTTTTGTAGATTTTTATCTATACCAGAGATAGGTGTTGTTGTGTAACCCTAGCTAAATAGGGAATAAAAGATTATTCTTTATGAGAAATTGAGAGAAATAAAATATGTTTGGTGTATCTTTGAAGCATCATGATGCCTTGCTGATGTTATGGATGAGTTAGGTTGGTAAGCTTTGGTAGCTTAGGTTCACTTGTATGTGTAGATGGTAGGCTAACTAATAGAAGGATAAGGTGTATGTTTTAGGTTACATGTTCTTGGATGACGTTGACTAACTTGTAGAAGAAATAATTATATTCAAACTGCTCATTCCATGTGCTCATCTGCATCTCATGTCATCAAAGCACTCCACCGCAATTCGATGCATTCTTCGCATGTTTCCTTATGCACTTGCATCATACAGGATCGCAGGAGGAGTTGTAGGCAGCAGTTCCGGAGGAGCAGGCTTGGACGGATCAGCAGGAACCCCAGGCACAGGAGGTGCCCGAGGAGGAAGAGTCAGTCGAGGAACTGCCAGAGTGCGTCGATCACCACCCTAGTTCGTTCGAAAGAGGCAAGCCCCGGAGCATTTTAAGCCTCCTAAATTTATAAAAAAGTTATTCCTTATTACATGAGTTATAGTTATATATTGTTGCACTAAGTTATAGGAGTTGAGTGAAACCGTTGTTGCATTATTACCTTGGCCATCGGATTATCTTTTACCCTGTTAGGTCAGGATCGAGTAAATTGCTTAGCCATGCTTAGACCGGTAGAAGTCGGGTGATTTCCTATCACCTGCGAGTTATAGGTGGATACCAGGTTATGGTTAGCTGTAATTGTGATCATGAAAAGTAACCAAGTGTTGATGGATAAACGGAGACCAGGCGGAGTCTTATAGGGTTTTGGACTATAGTGATTCCGTCTGTGTCAGTTAAGGACCGATCGTTGCTCGTCCCTCTTGTCATGTTGAACGCATGCCTCACATTTAGCTGGCCGAATAAAGTACCTTTCGACCGCGAAGCTAGTGACACTTTTTGAGCCAGGATAAACTCGGGTTGGCAGACTGGTGTGGAAGGGGGGTAACGGGGACGCGAAGAGTGAGCCCAAGGTGCGTCCTGGCAGTCGGGCGGTCCCTGGGTAGTGTGATCCATGATTGTTATCCCGCGGCTTCTCGGAAAGTGTCATTGGTGATCTACGCAACCCTGACGGGGGAAGCATGGTTTGTGTGAGGAATAAATCTCCAGCTGGATAGGAATTCGATTCGAATCACCGTCGCTCCCGGTTAGTGAGCACTTGACTCGAGCTATGGCATCGTAGTTTTAATAATGGAACACGGATGGTTATGTGGAAATGTTGGAAAGGCTAAACCTGAGATGGTAATCTTTGATGTTAATGGTTAATCAAGTGTTTGTTTTAGTCATAGGTGCTCATTTAGCATGAATAGGTTGTCCTAAAAATGATGCTAAAGACACTTATCCTTAGTCATTCATAACAACTTGTGCTTTTCGCAAAGGAGTCAAGCCAATCCACTATGTAAAGCCTTGCATGCTCCTTGGTGTCATGTTATTTCTAGTTTATGACGGGTAAGTCTAGCTGAGTACATTCTCGTACTCAGGGCGTTGTTCCCATTGTTGTTGCAGATGGTCAGATGTACTACGGGTACTGCTCCAACTGTCTGTATCCGGCGATGGGTGACAACTAGGACCTTGGGCAAGGGTCTTTCTGTTGGTCTTATCTACTGCTTTTGTGGACCATGACTATCGACTGGCACTGTAACTGAACTAAGTGTGTGTGCGTAAAATTATTTGCTTCCGCTACTTTATGTTGAACTATGTTGTAATAACTTTTATTTCCGAACTCCGATGTATCTTACCTTTATGATCAGATTTATGTATCGTGTGAATTGTGGCTGCTAAATCAGTACGATCTTGGTTGTATGTTAGTGGTTTGGAAATCCTTCGTGATTTCACGGAATCTCGGGTTATACGGGCTTAAGTTTGTTAAATTAACCGCCTCGGTGGAAGATTTTCTTACTTAATTTCGTATAATTACGGTGATCCGTTACAGTTGCCAATCGTCACTGAGGTTGCGACGTTGAGAAGCAGTCACATGGGGCTCTGTTTTCGGTGTCTCCGTAGAGTCCTGATAATCAGAAGCCGGTGTGGATGCAACGAGGGTCCAGAGTGGAGCGTAAATGGTGCCCGGGGAGTTCCTCATAAGCACTCATGCGAGTGCTCACGGAAGACGCGTACACCCGGGCAGCCGAGTCTAGCCCAAACGGGAATGGTGATGGAGATGTTGCTGCCCGTGCCGAAATGGATGCTCCGGGCAGTGGTGTCTCACCGGACGGGGAAGCGGCGGGGTTCTCCGTCGGCATGTTACCCTCAGTCAAGCTCGTCCTACCCAAACCTTCCACAAGGAGGTCTAGGCTGGCGCCTGGCTGGGGGGTGCCGGACCAGGGGATCCCATCACCCTCCGCGAGGTGAAGACAGTGGTTGTGCCGGGCCCGTCGTCGTCGGGCGGCCCGCGCCCGCCTAGAGCGACGGTACCGGTGGATTGCTCCCCTGGGCTGGGAGAGCTCATAGTCCTCGTCGGTTGGGTGCCTGGGTGGGAGTAGGACCATATCGTAGTCGTAGCCAAGTGACATGAACTCCAGACTCCCGAACCAGATCACCGTGGCCAACGGAATAGGGCGTTCAGGGTCAGCCATCCAGGAAAAAAAGGCGAGAAAGCGACGTTGGCACGCAGTGATCCCCTACCTGGCGCGCAACTGTCGGTGTTCGGACCGAGGGGGTCCTAAACCAACAAGTAAATGCTGCGTGTCTCTTTCCTGGATGGTGATGCAAGGAGAACACACGGGGATTTATCCTGGTTCGGGCAAAAGAAGGCCCTACGTCCAGCGGGGGGAAGAAGTTTGTATTTCCTTGCACTGGAGTGCTCGTGTAGGGGTTACAAGCATGCGAGAGAGGGCGTCGAGCCCAAGTCTCAAAGAGAGGAAAAAAAGGACAAGGGTGATTGCACCGGAGTGTCTTGATTGTTGTTTCGTGTTTTCCTTCGTTCGTTGTCCCTTGTTCGTCTCCCCCGTAGAACCCTGGCCTGCCCTTTTATAGGGCGAGAGGAGGCCAAGACGACGGGGAGCTTTGAGGTGATGTTTTGTCGATTCCTGTTGAGCTGACCGTAGCGACGTGCTCTAGGGATGGTCGGCCATCCCCGGACACCATGGCGTCATGGGAGACGAGACGGCGAAATGACCCAGAGCGCCGCGCCGCACCGTCCTTCCCTTGCGGTTGAACTGTGCGGAGCGTCGAGGTGGGTCGAGGCCGGGTCGAGGCCGGATGGATAAGGCCGAATCCCTGAGATTGCGGAGGACGGGCCTTGTCTTATCCTCTCTCGAGGGTGATCGATGGTAAACGGTGCGCGGTAAGGTGGGTACAGTGACGGGTTTCACCTCCCATCACGGGATGGGCGGTAAAACAGTGTGATCTGACACGGGCATTGTTCCCACGTCGATCCTGGTTGGAGCCATGCTGGTAGGTGGTAGTAGGTAACGGCATTAAATGCTATGGCTTTTGTCCTGGGCAGGTAAAGAGAAGGAGTCGAGGCGCTCGACCCGGGCTCACGCGAGTCGGAGTTCTTCCCAGGGGGCGGTCGAGCCTCGCGCGGGTCGGAGCGCCGTCGAGGTATCTCGCTGTACGGGATGGGGCGCGGTCGGGGCGCCCCGTCGAGCGGGGCTTGTACGAGTCGGAGCCGGAGCGCGGTCGAGGTGCCCCGTCGAGCGGGCCTCGTACGAGGCGGGCTGGATACGCGGTCGAGGCGGGCTGCCTTCTATTGCGGTTTCAGTCGTTTTAGTTTTTTATTAGCGATGGATGTGGATACCCCCGTACTGTTGGTAGCGACGCCTAGGAAAAAAATAAACTGATTTGTACGAAATTCTTACACAAATTTCTATAAATCTTGTCCTTGATCTCATTGTTATAAATCTTGCTGTGCATCATGATATGCCGGAGGTCAGGACCTCTGGTCCTTGATCTCATTGTTTTATTTATTTATTTACAACAAGATCTGTCGAAAAAAGAAAAGAAGCAATGAACCATGTGGCTTGAAATTTTAGGCCTTGTAGAGAAGAAAATAGAGCATCTGACTGAGTCGTATTTGGGCTCCTTTGTGACGAGCAAACACAAAGTTGACTCCCGTTCGCGTTTACTTTCACCATTTTCTTATCACTTGAGTATCAGTATATATGCTGGCATGTATAGCAGGCGGCTGCGACTGAATCATTTTTTTAGAGAAAAAGGGGTTTAACAAAGACATCATCAAGGTTTCAACCATAGGCAGGAGGACTCACAGGCTGCGCAAGACAAATTAAATTAAGAACCAGTCCAAACGAGTCCATCCGCCCCACGTCAAGTTGTAGCCGCTGCTGCAAGAAAAGTGACATTATTTGCTTAACAAGTCTTGATGTGCCTCTGATTCTTAAACAATTTGTTTCTCCGTTTAACAAGTCGCCCGATTATGCAATTGCCAGCACGATGCATATTATTATATCTTTATCCCAGCACGTTGCTGCGCACATGTGATGGAATTAATTTCTGGCGCATGTTGCCGGGTCCGCGCGGCATCTTCCTTGCTCTGCCGCCGAGCTAATCCTCCTGGCGCCGCTTGTTTCCACGCGACAGGGGTGGGCAGGTGGGCGGTGCTGCACGCCACGTCGCTTCCTGCTCCCCGTCGCCACGAAACGTGGTTGCGCACATGACGCATCTCAGCACCGGCACCACCACACCCCACGCACCACAGGAGTTTCGTTTCAAAGGTAGCAGCAGCAGTAAAGGCTTAGCCGCTTAATTAGCACGGGCGGACTATTTGCTTGCGACGAATCTGGTCGAATCATTGCTTCGCCTCCTCAACCTCAGTTAGCCGGATATGATGCGCGTAGATCCTAGACTAATCTCCCCTCGTGGTTCATACGCGCACGGCACCAGGAAATCAAAATCGGGCAGCGAACGGAGAGGGAATAAAGGCCGGCGCGGTATGGGCGCGTGACGCCCCCGAGATCTTTCTCGTGAACCATGAGCAGGCCACAGGGGAAAGGCGTGCACGCAGTTGCCACAGCTCGCACAAAGATGTGGAGCTCCTAGGGCTCCCTTTCCTTTTCGATGTGATCCTGGTGCGTCGGAAGCGCCACGTACTTCTTTTTTTTAGCACAGGGATCTGCTGGATATGGGCTGGGTGCTGGACTGTTTGGTCGACCTGTTTAGTTCCCACCTAAAACTTTATACCCTATTATATCAGATGTTTGGACATATGCATGGAGTATTAAATATAGATTAAAAAATAATTAATTACACAGATTACATGTAATTTGCGAGACGAATCTTTTAAGTCTAATTAGTCCATGATTCGACAATAATGTGCTACAGTGACACATGTGCTAATGATGAATTAATTAGGCTTAATAAATTCATCTAGTATATTTGAACATCCCATACCAGGTCCCCATGTGACCTCCGTCCCAAAACTTTACGCGCTCAAGCCAAACAAGACCTTAGGCCTTGTTTAGATGCACCCTAAAAGTTAGAATTTTTTTATTCTCTCCATCATATCAATTTTTGGACCCATGTATAAAGTAGTAAATGTAGGTAAAAAAAATAACTAATTACACAGTTTAGTTGAAAAATCACGAGATAAATCTTTTGAGCCTAGTTGGTCCACGATTGGACAATATTTATCAAATAAGACGAAAATGGTGGTACTATTCACCGGTTTGAAATTTTTTGCAATCTAGACGTGACCTTATTCCTTCTCGCGGGACAGCCTGAGACGGAGCAGGCCTAGGAGTAGATGCTGGGCTCGTCTTGCATGCCAACTCTGTCAGATAACAAGAGGCCAAGAGCCGAGACTGGGCTGGGCTGAGATGCGTGGCAACAGCAATTTTTCTTCTTGCTATATTTTCTTTTCTTTACTAGTAAAATCCTTATGCTTCTAACTTCTATGTATTGTTTTTGCTCATCAATTGTAACTTACCATTTCAACTTCTAGTCTAGCCATTGCAAATTTCTTTATTAAGATTTAAATGCATGAACGGTCCCTAAACTTGCTAAAGGTGTCACTTAAATTCATTCATGAACTTTAAAAATACGTTTCTAGACCACTAAACGTGCCAAGTGATGTACCACTACTATATATCACCTACATATACATTGTGTATATTACCTTGTACATACTCTAACGCAATGTATATGGCTGTTTCGTGGACTTCTAATCATTAGTGATTGTTTGTTTAAATTCAGCTATGTTCCCCGCTTGTGCACATGTATTGGCATGCGTATATACTTAGAGCATATCCAAGAATTCCTATATCCGTTCCCACGAAGCCAAATTTGAGGTTTATGTAAAAAAACACCCTCAAACAAACCTTCTGTTCAATATCCTATATTTAGTGGTATTATAAATCCTCCCGTCTCTCAAATTTGGGATGACATATTGTCCACCCCTATATATTATTTGAGATCGGGTAGCTGTTAGAGCATCGCCAAGAGTTTCATGTAACAAAACCGATCAATTATACGAAATTAAGTAAGAAAATCACTCGTCGAGGCAGACAATTTAACAAACTTAAGCCCGTATAACCCGGTAGTCCGTGAAACCACGAAGGATTTCAAACCAACCAACATACAAACCAAGATCGTACAAGTTTAGCAACCACAGTCACATATTACATAAAGTTCGCAACGACAGTTTAATACATCGAAGTTTAGAACATAAGTTATTACAAATCAAGTTCAAAATAAAGTAGCAGAAGCAAATAGTTTCATAAAACACACACACTCTTAGTTCAATACAGTGTCAGAAGATAGTCACTTTCCACAAAAGCATTAGATAAGACATACAGAGTGACTATTGCCCTTGGTCCTAGTTGTCACCCATCGCCGGATATAGACAGTTGACGCAATAGCCGTAGTATATCTGATCATCTGCAACAACAATGGGAACAACGTCCTGAGTACGAGAAAGTACTCAACTAGACTTACCCGTCTTAAACCAAAATAAAGTGACACCAAGGATTATGCAAGGCTTTCTTTTAGTGGGCTACCTGACTCATTTGCGAAAAGCATGAGCTATCTGACTAAACCATTTTAAGTAATTTGGCTCAGGTTTATTATAACTTATTTATCTAGGTAAGCACTTATACTATAGCAATCATTTGATTAACCGATAACATCCTGTTACCACTTGAATTTAGCATTTCCAACACCATCCATATAATCATAAGTGTTCCATCATCATTACTACGATGTCGTAACTCTAGTCATGTGCTCACTATCCAGGAACGATGGCGATTCGAATCGATTCCTAACCAGCTGGTGATTTATTCCTCATACAAACCACACTCACCGATCAAGTGAGCTACAGATCACCAATGACACTTTTCTGGTAAACGTCGTGGGGTAACAATCATGGACCGCACTACCCAGGGACCGCCCGACTGCCAGGACGCACCTTGGCCTTACCCTTCGTGTCCCCGTACAACCTCCTTCGTCACCAGTCTACCAATCCAAGTTTACCCCGGCCCGAAAAGTGTCACTAGCTTCGCGGTCGAAAGATACTTTATTCGGCCAGCTAAATGTGAGGCATGTGTTCAACATGACAAGAGGGACAAGCAACGATCGGTCCTTAACCGACTCAGACGGAAAACTACTAGCACCCCAGAACCCTGTTTGGTTGTCTCCAACTTTTCTGTCCGGTCTCCAGTTATCCATCAACACATGGTTATTTTCCTAGATATCAACCATTCCATAGCTAAAACATTCTAGTAACCACCTATCATTTCAGGTGACCGGAATTCACCGATCGCTACCGGTCTAAGCAGGGCTAAGCAGTATTTGACCAAACTTTTGTAGGTAATAATATGGAAAGGATAGTAATATATGCAGCAACGGTTTCACTCAACTCCTATACTTAATGCACAATTTATAAACTCATATAAATAGCTAAGGAATTGCTTTTGTAAAGTAGGAGATTTAGAATGCTCCGGGGCTTGCCTCGTTCGAAGGAACTGGGTTGGTGGTCCACACACTCAAGTAGATCCTCATCTTGCTCGTCTACCTCGGACACCTCCTGTGCCTGAGTTTCTTGTGGATCGGACCTGGTCTGCTCCTCCTGAACTGCTACTGGCAACTCCTCCTGCGATCCTATATGATGCTAGTGCATAAGTAAACATGTAAACCGTGCATCGGATACGATGGTACGATGATCATGATGGCATGATATGAAGATGACCACATTGAAACTGATAGTAGAGACTAGGGACAAAACCTTTCTACAAGATAGTCAACATCATCCAAGAACATGTACTACAAGCACATGTCATCTACTACATTCACCTCTGCTAACAATTCTCGTCGATTTTTACACTAGCTAGCATATAACCCTAACATGAGTGCTACTACACTTTATCAATACAAACACATTAACTTATCAAGCAACACCAGCAAGTGATTTGGTGCTTCAAAGATACACCAAAGCTTTATTATCCAACTAATTATACATAAACAATAATACTTGATATTCAATTTAAACTAGGGTTACAACAGCAATATGTACTTCTGGTCTATATAAAATATATACAAATTACAGTAACATAGTACTATTCAAATTAGTCTACCATAAAATTTTCATCGAATTTGGATCAATAAAACAGCCTACACAAAAATGACAAGCTAGGGAATAAAGTGAGCATGAAAATACTTTGTATTATAAAAATGTTGATGCAAAAGTGGATCTGCAAACACAAAGGGCTAATACCTGAAGTCGATATCCAAAGCGTGCCAGTCGATTTAACCTGTTAATCGATAAGGATGAAGATACGAGCACTTTGGTCCTGACAACAGCGATACGCCAGAAGTCACGGCCAAGAGGTACTCATACGGAACTCGAGGATCGTCGAAGGTCGCACTGAAGCGATACAGCTCGCCGAATCGATGAGAACTCGTGAAAAAAGGAAAATATACAAATTGACGAAGTCGTCGAAAAGTAAATAGATGCAAATAAGAGTAAAAGCTGGTTTTTGATATTGATTGATTGATTCTCATTACATTGCCCTTCAATCTATATTTATACCCTGATCTACAGAAATATAACCAAATATGACTAGGACACCAAGTCTAAATCTAAGGAAACACATGACTCTTATACAAATCAGACTCTAACAAACATAGAAAAGGAAATTAATTCCTATCTATTCCCTTGTCATCCTTAATTACGATGGAATTCCCATCGATCTCCTTTCCATCGGCACACTCCTTGTTTCATCGGCAGCAGTCTTCAAGCCACCTTTCATCGGCATACTTCCTGTTTTATCAGCAGCAGTCTTCAAGCCTCCCTTCATCGACATCGGCAACAATATCCTTAACCTTATCGGCAACGCCTCAATCCAAATTAACTTCTCCATACACCGTCACCATTCATCGGCAGCCTTCTTTACAAGCTGATTTTCATCGGCTATCAACGTACACAGTAACTTTTCTTCTATTGATTAGCCCACTCTGACCATCTTGACACGTGCCAAAAAACGGTGTCAACACATGCCCCCCAATTTCGGAGTATAAAACATTGATTGTCGGTGTTCGGACCCGAGGGGGTCCTAAACCAACGAGTAAATGCTGCGTGTCTCTTTCCTGGATGGTGATGCAAGGAGAACACATGGGGGTTTATCCTAGTTTGGGCAAAAGAAGGCCCTACGTCCAGCGGGGGGAGATGTTTGTATTTCCTTGCACCGAGGTGCTCGTGTAGGGGTTACAAGCATGCGAGAGAGGGTGTCGAGCCCAAGTCTCAAAGAGAAAAGAGGAAAAAGGTGGTTGCTTGAGATGTCGATCTCTTGTCTTGTTTTTTTTATTTCGTCTTCGTCCTCCTCCTCCATTGAGCCTTGGCCTGCCCTTTTATAGGGTGAGAGGAGGCCAAGACGACGGGGAGCCTTGAGGTGATGTTTTATCGATTCCTGTTGAGTTGACTGTAGCGACGTGCCTGGGGAATGGTCGGCCATCCCTGGACACCCTGACGTTGTGGGAGACAAGATGGCAAAATGACTCGGAGCGCCGTGCCATACCGTCCTTCCCTTGCCGTTGAACTATGCCGAGCGTCAAGGTTGGGTCGAGGTCGGGTCGAGGCCAGGTCGAGGCCGGATGGATAAGGCCGAACCCTCGATATCGCGGAGAACGGGCCTTGTCTTATCCTCCCTCGAGGGTGATTGTTGGTGAATAGTGCACGGTAAGGTGGGTATAGTGACGGGTTTCACCTCCCATCATGGGATGGGCGGTAAAACAGTGAGATCTGACATGGGTATTGTTCCCACGTCAATCCTAGCCGCAGCCATGCCGGTAGGTGGTAGTAGGTAACCGCATTGAATGCTACGACTTTTGTCCTGGGATAGGTAAAGAAAAGGTGTCGAGGTGCTCGGTCCGGGCTCACGTGAGTCGGAGTTCTCCCCAGCGGGCGGTCGAGCCTCGCGCGGGTCAGAGCACTGTCGAGGTACCTTGCGGCACGGGATGGGGCGCGGTCGAGGCGCCCCGTCGAGCGGGCCTCGTACGAGTCGGAGCCGGGGCGCGGTCGAGGCGCCCCGTCGAGCGGGCCTCATACGAGTCGGAGCCGGGGCGCGGTCGAGGCGCCCCATCGAGCGGGCCTCGTACGAGACTGACTGGATACGCGGTCGAGGCGGGCTATCTTTTATTGCGGTTTCGGTCGTGTTAGTTTTTTGGCGATAGGTGCGGGTACCCCCGTACTGTTGGTACGGACAGTAGCCCCCGAGCCTTTGGGTGAGTGTGTGATCACTCTCCCAGAGGTTGGTCAGAACTGGAGTCGTAGCGCCGTGATTTTTTCCGGCGGGGGCGCGCGAGCGCACCCGCCGGGTGTAGCCCCCGAGGCCTCGGTGGAGTATTGAGACTCCTCCGAGGTCTTGTACGCGGTTGATTGTGGAACGATTCATTGCGGCCAAGCCCCCGAGCCTCGCGCGTGTGAGGTCGATCAGGGTCCTGGCCGTCTTTTGCTACGCGACCCTCACGCTCCTTTTCCGAAAAAAGGAGGAGGGGTGGAGAACGCCGCACTACCCTCGTTTGGGCGTGAGTTCTGACGATCTCCGGTGAGCTGCTAGCGGGGGAATTCGAGTGAGAGCCCGTGCCCCGTTCGTTAGGGGTCGGCTAGTGGCCCGGAGGCGCCCTCAAAGATGCCAAGAAGTGGTCATGTGGATCTCGATTCCCTTCGACAGGATTCGAGGGCTCGATGCCTCCCCCGGAGGGATTCCTACGACGACCTTCTCCTTCGGCCTCGAATATGTCCTGGGGTGCCTCGAGAGCATGGCTCAAGCCCTTGGCCATGTACGGGCACACCCTGGGTCGTCCCTAACTCTGTTGCTCGAGGGCAGCTGTCGAACCCTGTTCGAGGGCCAGCTTTCGCTCCCTCGAGGCTTATTCCGGGCTCGGAGCCCGTTTCTGCGGTCGGGACCCTGAGCCTCGTGCGCACGAGGTCGATCAGAGTCTCGGCCGTCTTTTGCAACCCTCATGCTCCCTTTCCGAAAAAAGGAGGAGGGGTGGAGAACGCCGTACTACCCTCGTTTGGGCGCGAGTTCCGACGATCTCCGCTGAGCTGCTAGCGGGGGAATTCGAGTGAGAGCCCGTGCCCTATTCATTAGGGGTCGGCTAGTGGCCCAGAGGCGCCCTCAAAGATGCCAAGAAGTGGTCGTGTGAATCTCGATTCCCTTTGACAGGATTCGAGGGCTCGATGCCTCCCCCGGAGGGATTCCTACGATGACCTTCTCCTTCGGCCTCGAATACGTCCTAGGGTGCCTCGAGAGCGTGGCTCGAGCCCTTGGCCATGTACGGGCGCACCCTGGGTCGTCCCTAACTCTGTTGCTCGAGGGCAGCTGTCGAACCCTGTTCGAGGGCCAGCTTTCGCTCCCTCGAGGCTTATTCCGGGCTCGGGGCCCATTTCTGCGGTCGGGACCCCGAGCCTCGCGCGCACGAGGTCGATCAGAGTTCCAGCCATCTTTTGCGACCCTCATGCTCCTTTTCTGAAAAAAGGAGGAGGGGTGGAGAACGCCGTACTACCCTCGTTTGGGCGCGAGTTCCGACGATCTCCGATGAGCTGCTAGCGGGGGAATTCGAGTGAGAGCCCGTGCCCCATTCGTTAGGGGTCAGCTAGTGGCCCGGAGGCGGCCTCAAAGATGCCAAGAAGTGGTCGTGTGGATCTCGATTCCCTTCGACAGGATTCGAGGGCTCGATGCCTCCCCCGGAGGGATTCCTACGATGACCTTCTCCTTCAGCCTCGAATACGTCCTGGGGTGCCTCGAGAGCGTGGCTCGAGCCCTTGGCCATGTACGGGCTCACCCTGGGTCGTCCCTAACTCTGTCACTCGAGGGCAGCTGTCGAACCCTGTTCGAGGGCCAGCTTTCGCTCCCTCGAGACTTATTGCGGGCTTCAGGCCCATTTTCCACATACCTGGGGATATTCTTCCGTGGATCCCTCCCTCGTCCGTTAGCCGGGCGTGTCTTTTTGGGAGGCGAGATCAGCGCGGTAGTGGGCGACGTGGCGTATGGTCACGACGTGGGGGACGACCACGTGCCCGACTCCTGCGAGATGTAAGGAAACGGTTAGGTGGGCGCATTTAATGCGGGAAACTGTTCCTACCTTCTCGGGCGGCCGTTGGGCTTCCGCCTAGGTATATAAAGTTAAGGCCTAGGGGTCTGCGTTCCCCACCGGTCCCTTGCGTTACTGCAATCTTCTGCCTCAGACAATCTTTGCCTTATCGCGTTCTCCGCCCGTGTCGTTGCCGCCACCACATCCTTTTCATCCATCCCCCTTCCGACAGCACCAATGGCAGGAAAGAGCCAGATCCTTCCCGCCGACGACTAGGCCGCCTCCTAGGTAACGGAGAGGAGGTTGGAAGAGTTGGTGGAGGACGGGCTGCTGCGGCCAAGGACGAGCCAGTCACAGCCGGAGTGGATGGCGCCGCCCCCTGCCCACCGGGAGCCGGTGCCCCCTAAAGGGTACGTGGTGAGCTTCGTCTGCTTCCACGAGCGAGGGTTTGGCGTGCTGGCGTCGGTCTTCATGCGCGCGCTCCTCCACCACTACCGGGTGGAGCTTCACCATCTTTCCCCCAACGCCGTCGCGCAGGCCGCCATCTTCGCGGCGGTCTACGAGGGCTACCTTGGGGTGGAGCCGCAGTGGAACCTGTGGCTTCACCTTTTCAAGGCCGAGCTCTTTGCCAAGAAGGCAGGGGAGAAGGGCGTCCTGTGCGCGGCTCGAGTGGGGAGTTGCGTGCTGCAGGTGAGGTCGGGTTGGGCGGATCTGTACATCCCGGCCCGCCTCATCTCTTCGAACAGTGGGTGGCACGAAGGTTGGTTCTACCTCCGCAATGATGAAAATCAATTGCCGAGGTACACCGGCCGCGTGTTGACCGCTCGAGAGGAGCGCTGGTCCTACGGAGTGCCGGAGGCCGAGAAGCCGCGCTTGGACCCGCTGCTGGCGGCGCTGCAGCAGCTTCGCCTTCGGGGCTTGACGGCTGCGGCGGTGGCCGTGGCCTTCCATCGCCGCAGAGTGATGCCGCTGTGCCGTCGTCGTCTCCGTCTGGACTAAATGACTCCGGAGGCAAATCTGGAGGGGACCCGGATGTCGCACGAATCCCTCGCCCTCGAGGAGGTCCTCCGGCGAGCACGCCGTATGGTTGGGAACTTCAAGGTGGAGGAGGCCAACCGGGTTCCCATGAGGCCTACCGAGGGGTTCGAGTCCATGGTAGGTATCCCGAGGATGAGGTGTTGCTATTTTTGTTTATCTGTGGATTTCGCTGATGTGGTCGAGACCGGCGTATAGGATCTGTCGGCGTTGTGGGAAACGCGTCCGCCAGTCCCGGAGGACTAGCCCGCCCGGGAGGCTCGACGCCAGCATGCTTCCAAGAAGAAGCAGACCAAGGAGATGGCCAAGAAGCGGGCGATCCACAAGGCCAAGGAGGCGGAGGCGTTGAAGAAGCTTTGGCGCCAGCAGACCATCGACGGGGTCCCCCTAGCGCCGTCGCCTTCCGAGACGGTCTCGGGGGAGGACGACGACAGCAGCGGCGAAGACGACGATGCCCTGTCGCGATATGAGATCACGACTGGGCTTAGGTGTAACGGAACCGTCCAAATTATAAGAGCACAAGTACAAAAACAATCACCGAAATGATCAAATTCTCGCACTTGAGCCCATATAACTCCGGTAGTCCAATGAAATCACGAGGGAATTCAAACCAACCAACATACAAGCCAAGATCGTAGTGATTCAACATAACAAGTCACATGTTAGAACCATTTCACAAGTAATTCAATATACATCGGAGTTCAACATAGTTATTAAAACTTACATTGAAAAGTAGCGGAAGCAAAGTAATTTGAAACTAACATTAATCTTATTTCAAATACATGTCAGTACCACGGTCGACTTCCAACAAAAGCATCAGAGATAAGGTAAATAAGAAGGATCATGCCCATGATCACACTCTGCCACTAAGGCAGGAGCCAACCAACTCTTGCAGCCGCCATGATACATCACAACCTGCAACAAGTGGGGATAAAACCCTGAGTACGAGAAAGTACTCAGCTAGACTTACCCGTCAGAAACCAGAAATAAGGTGACACCAAGGATCATGCAAGGCTGATATAAAGTGGGGCTAGCTTGACAACTTTTTGCATAAAAGCTTAATATAGATGATCAATCATTAATGCTTAAGCATCAAGTTAATTATCATTAACCTATCATCTATATTAGAACCTGTACTAGAGCACTCACTTTATTAGGAGCAAACAATATTAACCATAGCAGGTATAAATTGAGGCAACCTTTTTCCATCCTGATCCAATTAACCATCAGTTCAATTTAATTGAATCTACGTTGCCGCTGCTCAAGTCAAGTGCTCACTAACCGGGAGCGACAGCGATTCGAATCGAATTCCTATCCAGCTGGAGGGGTATTTCTAACACTCACCGTGCAGACCCCTGCCAGGGTCGCACAGGCCACCGTTTCATATGATTCAGGAATCGCGGGTCCGAATAATGTCGCGACCCCAAGGGCGACACTCTGCCAGGTGATAGGGACTCTAACCCCCCCTTGGTCTCACGCTAATGTCCCCAAGCACATCCTTTCTCTCCTCCAAGAAGCAACCTACCATTCAATTCCCGGCCTGAACCACATTACTCGGCTTCGCGGTCGGAACGGGTTATCCGGCCAACTAAGTGTTAGACTGCGTTCAACATGACTCAAGGACGTACAGCGAATCGGTCCTTAAACGACTTAGACGGGGATAGATCTACACCCAAGACCTCCATGCCTTGTTGCTTCACTATCGTCATCCCGCCCGGTCTCATTTCATTTTATTAACACATGGTTCCATTCCACGATAGCAAATATAGCCAACCGTGCCATATATGAATATCCCTATATCTCGCAGGTGACAGGAAATCACCTGACTTCTACCGCTTAAGGCAGGGCTAAGCATCTACTCGATCCTAGTCTATGTAGGATTCAAGGATTCATATATTTGGACAAGGAATGATATAATGCAGCAAGGGTTTCCAACCAACTCCTATCACTTAATGCAACAATACTTATAACATATATAGAATTAATTGCTTTAAAGATAGGAGGCTTATAATGCTCCGGGGCTTGCCTGGGATCCGACTCAAGTTAGAGTATGTCAGATGAGTTCACTTGGCGAGCATCTTCCAATCTATCACTTGTCCGGTCCTTCTATCTTCGGGATAGACCCACCAACTTCATCTTCGGGTTTGGCTCCACCTTAGATCCTTTACGCGTTTCTGCTAGCGTACCTAATTGAGGTGCAACAATGCATATGTATGAATGCATAGAAGTGCAATAAACAAAGTAATCATGCAAGCATACCAAAGTTCTCCTAAACACCTAGAGCTAAATAACTTAATCCTCACTAAGGCATAACATAGAAGATTGCAAACACATAAATCAAGACACAAGTCTTATAAGATCCTAGGGTACCAAACCAAGTACCAACAATGACATGTGTCACACTTCAATACACAAGCATGACAAAGTTAATCAAAGCACTAGAACTAGAAATTGCCACATTCTGGGCATCAGAACAGCAGCTAAGTAATTTAATCATAACTGGAGATCTAAAACTCCAAATGACTTGCAAGAAGACATTATGAAAAACTTATGAAATTATCTATATTTCATTTATAATCATCTAAACCTGATTCTAACATTTACTAGGTCGAAATACAGAAGGTACAGAATCTGTCCTAGCAGGACAGAGAGCAACCTAAATCTGAGCCCAACTTAGAACAGCTGTAGTTTCTAAACCATATGTCCAATTGCCACCAAAATTTAGCATTAGCTAGATCATGAAATTCACAATAACTTTGTTATAGCACACAAGACATGAAAACATCATTTGCATAGGGTAATTAACAATATTCTTAAATCTGTTCCGAAACCTCGTTTGCAAGAAATAATTATTAACTTATGTTGCAAACATATCATTGGACAAAATCAACTTTACAAACATGTCACACATGATTAATGAACACCAGAAAACATAGTGTCAATTACTAAATAAATTCTTTTAATAAATTTTCTTATTTTACTTAGATAAATAGGTGGAATTATGAACACCTATCCAAAGCGCACAATAAATTCTACCAAAATTACAGAGGCCTACACATGCTCCCAAAAGTTTACTGTACAAATTTCAAACCATTTGGACATATATATCAACCTCTATGAAAAAGACAAATAGCTAATGAGAGAAATCATGTGAGAGCAAGTAAAATCTAAAACTCCATATTTTCTATGAACACAAGGCCATAGCATGAATCAATATGATAGATAAACATCATACTAATCTAAAGGAACAACATTTTCCATTTTATCAATTATATATTATTTACAAGCTATTTAACAAGCCATAAACAAGTTAAATCAATAATTAGATCATACAATAAGTAGTGACCAAGAAATTTATACCACAGTACATACATATCATGACAGGACTACCATAAAAATTTCACATCATTTGGAGCATCACAACTCAAGATATAAAATGACAAGAAAAATAATATAGATTTCCTTATTTATCAAGGTCCAATCAAAACCCTAAGAAAACAGTGAAAAATTAGTGTGTTTAATATTTTTCCTAGCAATTAAATGTCATCACAAAATTAACAAAACAAGAATCATCATTTTTGGATGTCTAAAACTCAAGATATGGCTCTGGTCAAGTTTATAAGCATTTTAGAGCATTTTTAAATCTTAAATAAAAACATCAGAAAATATCTACAAACATATAGACTTTTATGACTCTACTACAAAGATCTCTTCCCAAGGTTTCCAAAAAGACCATATTTACTATTTTTGGAATTACCTAGCAAGAGATATGATTTTTAGAAGATTTACAAAAATTTCTGGAATTCAAAAACGAAGTCTAACTACTTCACCCGCGAACTGCTAAGTGCACCCGAAAACACACCCAAAATGGCCACTTCATAAACTGTCATGTGGGACCCATTACCCACCCGGGCCCGCCTGTCATTCTAAGGGAAAACGTACACCGCCTAAAGCTTTCTTCTTCCTCCGACACCAAGCAGGGGAGGCGGCCGGTCTTCTCGGCTCCGGCGAGGGGGGGTCGCCGACGGCGGCGGACGAGGGCGGCACGAGCACCGGCGCACCTTACCGCACCCGAGGAGGGCCGAATCACGGCCGGAGATGCACCGTGACCTCCCGACCGTGTGCACGGCATCCATGGCCGGTCTCGGCTCCGGTGAACACGCGGTACGACGGCGAGGAGAGGCCGAGAAGGAGTGCTACGAGTTCGGCATCGCAGGGCGGAGCTGCTGGTGGTGCTCGTGGAGAGTAAGGAGGCGCGGAATAGCGGGAACACCTCGGTGGCCGGAGCTTGGCCATGGCAGCTCTGTTCTGGCGTGCGTGCGCAGAGGGAGAGCTCCAGGAAGGGCGAGAGCGAGTGCGGGATGCGTGGTGACGCTCGAGCGTTCGTATTTGGAGGCGCAGGGAGCGGGGCAGCACGTGGCGCGGAGGTCAGACGCGCGGCAGCAATGGGGCGCGCGCGCTGCTGCATGGCTGACACGGAGACAATTCAACGAGCACGTGGCGGGCAGTGACGTGGGCAAAGTGGAACGCCGTTTTGGGCTAGCTCGGGTCCAAATTAGACTTTGGGCCCAAAAGCAAAGTTGCAGCCCGCATAATGCTCTACATTTCTTATTCAGGGTGCCAGGCCATTTGAGCTTTGTAACAGCGGATAATTAAGCTCCAAGATGATAGTGTCAATATGTTAACAGCGATCACGGAAACTCGCTTTCGGAGGTCGAAACTCGATCAAACTTAGTGCAACTTTTTGCATTCTCTTCTCCATAACATAATCTTGAACTTTTATTTTTGGACTAACTCAAGTTGCTTAGCAAAATTTGGAGAACGCGGGATGTCAACATCGATGTCACCGGAATTAGGGCTTAAAAAAATGCCTAAGTGCTGAAATCAGCCCTAAAACTGCCTTGTGGGCCCTGTTTGAGCATGTTCCACACATTTTCATGACTTGACTCTTAAACAAAGTTTGTTCCTTATAAAATTCTTCACAACTTTGTCAAAGGGTGCACAGTCATGCAAAGCTTCTAGGTCAGACTTTTGAAATGGTCAAACGAAAGGGTTCTAGGGTCCATACATGGTCAACCATCACTTAGAAGCACATTTAGGCAAAATGATCAACATAAACATTGTTCCATTAAGTGCCCTAAGTGTAGTTAAGGTGTTGTAGAGGCCAAACATACACACCATGCATAGGTTGCACAAAAGTGTAGGTTTTAGTTATAATCCAAACAAGCATATAACTCATCATTTCATGTGACTTTTTGATTCCAAACTTCATGAAACTTTTCCAGGGATCAATATAGATAGGTACCAAGGTGAGGCACATGAAGATATGGCAATAACACCATCCAAACATATATCTTTGAAAAGGGACCTATATGTAAAGCAATGATGCAACATCCACTTTAGGTTAGGCTCATCTCCATAGGTTGACCTTGATATTGTCATCGTCATCTCCACTAATCTATCAGGTTTGATCTTAAACCCACTGTCTAATTGGTGATAAACACCTGGGGTGTTACATTAGGGACCTTCCCGACATTCGCCCCCTGCTGGAGCCCATCGGGGGGGCGTCCTCCTCGGTCATCGTAGTCGAGGAGCCCGAGGAGAAGAAGGTGGAGAAGGAGACGGGCCCCTCGACGGGAGGGGCCGCTTTACCCCAGACCCATCGAGAGGGGTCAACAGGGACGTCCGCACTAGCCTAGGCCCCGCAGGCTCGGGCAGGGGCTGGGATGGCAGTACCGGCGTCGTCATCAGCGGCGACATCGGCAGGCGTAAGAACCCAAGGCCAGCTGGCCTCGGAGGCACAGAGGGCGTAGGGCGGTGCGTCGGCCGGGGCTCCCAGGAGCGCTCGGTCTGCTGGTGAGGCCGTCGCGAGGCCACCATCGGCCGTCCCGGGAGGCTCGGGTCGCGTGGGGTTGAGGCACTTGGTGCCGATTTCTGGGTAAGTATCTTAGCTCGGTTGTCCTGCCTTTCTCTGGATCCGTCAGCTGACGTTTCTTCTCACTTTGCAGGCTAAAGCGGAAGGCGGAGATGATGGGGCTTACCCCCGTGAAGTCGCTGCGGGCCAGCGCCGTTGTCCTCAACCGGACGGCGGAGCAGGATGCGGCCTAGGTCCGGGAGGTCGAGGCCGCGAAGGGGCGCCTGTGACAACAGCAGGGGTCAGCCGACGCCGCGGTGGTTGCTGGCTCGGATCCTGCTGTTGAGGGGTCCGAACCGGCAGAGGTAGCGGCGCTCGATACGGTCGAGACGGGGCCTAGGTCGTCGGCGATGGCCGAGGCTGCCGTTGAAGTCGCGACGGGCGAGGCACCCGTCCACGACGCGGAGCGGGCGGGTGCGGACGTGACCATGGAGGTGGTCACGTCAGCGTCAGGACAAGAGGTGGCCCTGGCGAGGGGGTTGCGGCCGCAACAAGACCCGTTGGCGGAGCCAGCGGGCATGGTGGGGGGCAGGGCGATCGAGCCCCTATCCGGAGCACCGGAAGAAGAGGCGCCGGCTCCGGAGGTGCCAACGGTCGAGGCACGGGTACCGGAGCCATCGTCGGTCGAGGCGCCGGCTCCGGAGGCGCCGGCGGTCGTTGGTGCCCGCCCTCACCTTACCCTCGACAACATCCCCCTAGACAAAGGAAAACAAGCGATGGGGGTCGAGGGGGGTGAGGTCGCGGATCAGGCCGGTGCCTCGACGGCCGTTGGAGAGGTGAATGTAACACCCCAGGTGTTTATCACCAATTAAGTAGTGGGTTTGAGCTCAAACATGATAGATTAGTGGAGATGACGATGCCAAAGTCAAACCTATGAAAATAAGCCCTAACCTAAACTTGGATATTGTACCCTTGCTTACGTATAGGCTCAATTAAAAGATATATGCTTGGGCATTGTTATCAAAGTATCATCACCTGTCTCACATCAATAACTATCTATATTGATCCCTGGAAAAGTTTCATGAAGTTTGGAATCAAAAAGTCACATGAAATGATAAGTTCCATTCCTATTAGAATTTGCCCCATTAAGTTAATGGAACTATAGATCATCAACCAAGCTTTGAAACTTTGCCCAAATGACTCTAGATGAACTCTACAACAAAAGTCATGAAGGGTTCATGTTGGAAAAATGTCAAGAAAATGACTCAATCGGCCTAAAACTCTAGTTTCAGCTTTTATCGTGATGCTGCGTTGACTGAGATGAAAGAATGATTTTTGTTCAAGGTACAAGGTTTGACATTAAATAAGAGTTGTAGTTTAGGTTGAGTAGAACAACTTTTGTTTAAGGACCAAAACCTAGTTCAGCCTCTATGGTAGCCAAATAGTGGGTCAAAGTTTGAATCCCAAGCTATTTTCTGGAACCCTGAAAAATTGGCTAAGTGTAGACTGAACTTGCAGTTTTTAGTTTCAAGGTACCCATCTTTGGCGAATTTTACTTTGCAAACCATTGCGAATCTGGCCAAACTCCTTTAACCAAAGTTGGAGTACTCATGTAGATCTAGCTGATGGTGAAGATGGTTGATCAAATCAGTGCACAGTTTTGGAGTTAGAAGGTGGAGAGGAAGGCAGTTTTAGTCTGCTCGTGATTGGGCTGCAGATTTCAGTTTGAGGTTCCCTCTTTCGCAGCTCCATATCTTTCAAACCAAGCCGAATCAGCCCAAGATTCTTAAAGCAAAGTTGTTCCTCTCGTGTAGCTCTACAACTCTGGTTACTACAGATTGTGCCAAAACTAAACGGATTAGGAGTTAAAGAGGGAGGAAGTTTGGAGTTTCAGTCGGCTTGAACTGAAACCCAGGATTTCAATTTTTGGGTACCCTCCTTTGCAACTCCATATCTCCCAATCTATGCCGAGTTAGCTCTAGACCCTTAAATGAATGTTGTACACCTCACCAAGAGCTACAACTTTGCCTCTTGCATCGTGATCACAGGCCAGCCAAATCGGGAGATAGAGGATGGGAAAGTTGGCTGTTTCAGTGTATTTTTGAGGTGGTTTTTGTTGGCTTCGTAGTTGATTTCAAACTGGAGCGTCATGGCCGACAGTCCGCAGGCGCGCAACGCCGCGTGGCTGGACTCGCTCGTCGCATGTGCGCCAACTCACCGCGCTCGGTCATCTTGGATGTCGAACGCCGTTTCATCTCTTTTGCTCTCATTCCCTATCGCTCGGCTCACCCCCTCTCTGTCTTTCTCTCGCTGCACGCGCGAGCACCATGGGTGCAGAGCTTGGAGCTCGCAACTGCCGTCGCTCCCTCCTCTTCTTCCAATAACAGCCGCACTACCTGCTCCCAATACCGCGCCATGCCTCCGCCGCCGAAGCATGCCGCTGCCAGCGAAGCCGCCATGGCTGCGCGAGCTCAGACCGCAGCAGCCTGTGGTCAGAGAGCCACCAGCCACCGAGAGCCGAGCCGAGTGCTTCCTCGGCCGCGCACAAGCCAGGAGCTGCTCTGCCGTTGCTGCTGCCGCTCGCCGCCGGAGCTCCGCTAGCGTCCCTGTCCGCCGCTGCCATGTCGCACCGCTGTAAGCCGTCGAAGCACGTGGCCAGGCCACCTGGGCCCGGCTCGGGTCAAGCTGTGCAGCCCCATGAGTGCGCGTGGGTTCCCCGGTGCTTCCCCGCCCCTCAGCCGCCGACGACGTGCCTTCTCCGGCCGGCGACGACAAGCTCCGGCCATCCTCTGCTCTGTTTTTCCGACCAGGGACCTCGCGCAGCAATTCGACTAAAGGGAGGGGTGTAACTGCGAAGTCAGTGACTCAGGTGAATAGTGCCATAAGGACTGGTTTGTAATTATTTTGCAGGAACTTTGGAAATTCATAGTAAATCGTAGAAAATTCGTAAAATAGTAAATGAGGACTTTTTGGAATCCTTGTGAAATTGTTTATGCAGTGGATCTATAATATAGCATGTTTTAGTTTAAATATTTGCGGTAAAAATAGATTTGTGCAGTAAGGTTGTAATGCTAGTTGAATTTGTTATTTTTTATAACTGTAGATCTAGGGCTCCAAATGAAGTGAAATTTTTGTGACATGCTACTCATATGATAGTTGATGTGTGGTAAAAATTTCATGAGTATTGGATGAAGTATGAGTGAGTTATTGGTTTATCTTGCTCTCACATGATTTCTTGCTTTAGCAACTTGTCTTTTTCATAGAGGTTGCTATACATATTCAAATGGAGTGAAATTTGTACAGTAGACTATTGAGAGGATATGTGAGCCACTGTAATTTTTGTAGAATTTATTATGCACTTTTGATATATGTTCATAATTCCACCTAATGATTTAAATAAATTAAGAAAAGGCAGTAAAAGAATTTATTTAGAAATTGAAACTATGTTTTCTGATGTACATTAGTCATGTACGAAATGTTGGTAAAGTTGGTTTTATCCAATTATATGTTTGCAACATAAGTTAATAATTATTTCTTGCAAATGAGGTTTCTGAACAGATTTGAGAGTACTGTTAATTACCCTATGTAAATGAGGTTTTCATGTCTTGTGTGCTATAACAAAGTTGTTGTGAATTTCATGATCTAGCTGTTGTTAAATTTTGGTGGCATTTGGTCAAGTAGTTTTTGAGTTATAGATGTTTAAATTCCGGTTCCAGATTTGGTTGCTCTCTGTTTGGAGCAGACCAGAGTCTGTAGTTTCATCTTTTCGACCAATTAAACTTGGGAATCAGTCTGTAGTTTCATCTTTTCGACCAATTAAACTTGGGAATCAGGCTTAGTGGATATTAAATGAATTGTAGATAATTTCATAAGCTTTTCAAAATGTCTTCTTGCAAGTCATTTGGACTTGTGTAACTACAGTTATGCTTCTCTGAAGTTGCAATCAGTTTTATGTCCATATCTGGATAGGTCTGAAACATCTACATGTTTGACCTGTTTAACTTTGTAATTAGCTTTTTATGTAAACATCAATCTTGAAGACAATTTCTATGGATTTTCATAAAGTCTTAGATCATCCTTGTGGGATGTTTGTAGCTTAAGTTATGTTTGAAACAAGCGACTGTTTGCTGCTGTCCAAATCTACTTGTATCTAGAATTGTTTGCTTCTACTTGCTCTTGTTTGTATGATTGCAAATGGTTATCTTGGACACCTAGAGTTAAGGTAGCATGCCTAAAATATTTTGCTAAATTGTGAAGTACTTGATCATGTATAGCTAGCTGGTTGTATGACATGCTTATGTGTGTATAGTGTAACATATGCTTGTTTAGTATGCTTGTTGCATTCCTTCATGTGTATTCTTTATGTTCATGCATCTGCATCTATGCATCTCAGCCTAGGTACGCTAGGTACAACACGTGGACGTGGAGCGCGTGATGTGGAGACAGATGATGGTGTAACGGTGGGCTGTCCAGAAGATGGAAGAACCCCTGAATGCAAGTGCTAGGACCGGAGATGTCACCATGACGGTGCAAGCAACTAAACTGACTTGTGTCGGATCTCAGGCAAGCCCCGGAGCATTATAAGCCTCCTACCTTCAAAGCAATTAATTCTATATATGTTATAAGTATTGTTGCATTAAGTGGTAGGAGTTGGTTGAAAACCTTGCTGCATTATATCATTCCTTGTCCAGATATATGAATCCTTGAATCCTACATAGACTAGAATCGAGTAGATGCTTAGCCCTGCTTTAAGCGGTTGAAGTCAGGTGATTTCCTGTCACCTGCGAGATATAGGGATATTCATATATGGCACGGTTGGCTATATTTGCTATCGTGGAAAGGAATCATGTGTTAATAAAATGAAATGAGACCGGGCGGGATGACGATAGTGAAGCAACAAGGCATGGAGGTCTTGGGTGTGGATCTATCCCCGTCTGAGTCGTTTAAGGACCGATTCGCTGTACGTCCTTGAGTCATGTTGAACGCAGTCTAACACTTAGTTGGTCGGATAAGTCGTTCCGACCGCGAAGCCGAGTAATGTGATTCAGGCTGGGAATCGAATGGTAGGTTGCTTCTTGGAGGAGAGAAAGGATGTGCTTGGGGACATTGGCGTGAGACCAAGGGGGGGTTAGAGTCCCTATCACCTGGCAGAGTGTCGCCCTTGGGATCGCGACATCATTCGGACCTGCGATTCCTGAATCATATGAAAAGGTGGCTTGTGCGACCCTGGCAGGGGCCTGCACGGTGAGTGTTAGAAATACCCCTCTAGCTGGATAGGAATTCGATTCGAATCGCCGTCGCTCTCGGTTAGTGAGCACTTGACTTGAGCAGCGGCAACGTAGATTCCATTAAATTGAACTGATGGTTAATTGAATCACGATGGAAAGGTTGCCTCAATTTATACCTGCTATGGTTAATATTGTTTGCTCCTAATAAAGTGAGTGCTCTAGTACAGGTTCTAATATAGATGATAGGTTAATGATAATTAACTTGATGCTTAAGCATTAATGATTGATCATCTATATTAAGCTTTTATGCAAAATGTTATCAAGCTAGCCCCACTTTATATCAGCCTTGCATGATCCTTGGTGTCACCTTATTTCTGGTTTCTGACGGGTAAGTCTAGCTGAGTACTTTGTCGTACTCAGGGTTTTGTCCCCACTTGTTGCAGGTTATGATGTATCATGGCGACTGCAAGAGTTGGTTGACTCCTGCCTTAGTGGCGGAGTGTGATCATGAGCATGATCCTTCTTATTGACCTTATCTCTAATGCTTTTGTTGGAAGTCGACCGTGGTACTGGCATATATTTGAAATAAAGGTTTTGTTAGTTTCAAATTACTTTGCTTCCGCTACTTTTGAACTTAAGTTGTAATAACTTTGTTGAACTCCGATGTATATTTAATTACTTATGAAATGGTTGTAACATGTGACTTATTATGTTGAATCACTACGATCTTGGCTTGTATGTTGGTTGGTTTGAAATCCCTCGTGATTTCATTGGACTACCGGAGTTATATGGGCTCAAGTGCGAGAATTTGATCATTTCGGTGATTGTTTTTGTACTTGTGCTCTTATAATTTGGACGGTTCTGTTACAGCTGGTATCGGAGCAAGATTCAACATTAAACTTGTCATATGTGTATTTAAAACAAAGGTTTTGTTTTATAAAATCAGTTCATCAACTTATAGCTATATATAGGTTTGTGAAAACTGAATTCTAAATCTAAGTATGCCAGTGGTCAATTTTCTTATGCCCATATAAGGATTATTAGGTGGCTTATATAAGTACTAACTTGGGGGTTTTTTATTTATGCATCTACGCCTAGGCCAAGGTATGTATGTGTGATAACTTTCCCACACTATGCTACCCGGTGTGTAAGATTAGAGGTAGCCTTCATATATGAAATAGCCATATATGTTGCTAGTTTATTTTTATGCAACATCGCACCTACGCTCAGGTAAGTGTGAGTTGTGAGAGCATGACCGTCCAACCCTCGGTCTAGGGGAGAGCTAGTTTTGGTTACTGGATTATTTACATGTTACACACATGTATATATGAAGGTACTTAATTGTGGGTGATCGAATGATTCGGGTAGTTTTGGTGCTACATGTATATATACGGGGGTATATGTACATGGGAGTACTTAGAATTTTACTTCTCTGCTTTCATTGTGTGCTATATTGGGAAATGTTGGGCTGCAATGAAACTTTTCTGCAGGTACGCTAACCACGAATGCGTAAGTCGAATGTAGCTGACAACTAGCTATATATCGAGAGAGTGCGTGTTATGCCACCGACATAGAACGTGATCGCCACCTTAGGTTGGCAATCTTGTGAGGACGAATAGGACGAAGCATGCGTTTTCATGATTGTTGCATTATGCATGGCTATACTCTTCTCACCCTTGTTCTATAGTGTGTAACTTGTGATCAATGTGTTACACTATCTTTCTTGAGTGAAGTAAAACAAAAATGCCTTGTTCCATGTTGCTTGAGAAAAATATGTGCTTAGCCTTACTAGAAATAAGTGTGGCTACATGCTTGAACTTAGAGATATCCTCTAGCTTAGCCAAGTGGTGGATATGTTGTTCACCCAAGCGTTTGCCAATGCTTTAGACCTCACTTAAATAATTATGGATTCTCATAAATGAATTAAATTGGTGTTGGTCTAAGGTAATAATGTTTAGAGCTACTAGAATAATATGTTTGTGTGCTCTCTTGTTAAGTAGAACAAAGGCAAGCTTTGTTTTGCTTATTAAACGTTGGCTGCTAGAACTGTTTCTGTTGTAGTGATGCTTTCGTGATCATAATGGTGTTTTCTGTAGTTATAGAGAATACCAAAGTTGTAGCCAACTTACTTTTCTATCTTGTCCTAAAATTTTATGACCCTAGGTCTTATGTTTTGGGAGTTATAGATTTTAGAAGTTTGTTGTCAGAATCTGCTCATGTTCAGAACAAATCTGAATGTTTGCTTTATTTGACCTATGTGCTTATGGAATCATGCATTGGAGATAATAGAAGAAGTGTAGTATTTTTTTCTAAGCTTTCCAAAGTGTCCTATATCACAAATTTTGGTGGTCTAAATCTCTAGTTATAAGCTTATAAAGTGGAATGACAGCATCTGTCCAAATCTGGGCAGAGATGTCTTCTTTGTCTTGTTTGGCCTTGTTAGATATAGAATCATCTTAATATGATAATAAGAAAGTTATAGACAACTTAATAAGCTTTACATAAAGTTAAGGCTCAGCCTTGTTGGACCCCTAGAACTCCAGTTATGCAATTTTGAAGTTCTTGTCAGTTTTCTGTCCATATTGGTATAGATCTGAAACATCAGCATGTTTGACCATGCTAACCTATGATTTAGCTTTTGGTATGAATAACTAATATGTAGCCATCTTTCTAAGCTTTCTAGAAAGTCTAGGATCACCTTTATGGGATGTCTACAACCTCAGCTATGGTCGAAACAATTAACTACTATGTTGCTGTCCATGTTATGTCCCCATGCTAAGTTAGCCACCTTAGCTAGCGTTTGTCTTGGACTAAACTTGTAGTTAGTTCATGCTTGAGATAAATGCTTATTTTGGGTGAGCCTTGTGCCTTGTATTGGTTGCTTAAACCATTCGTTTGAATTTTCTTAAAGGACTGTTTAATTGTGATGTTGTATGTGTGTTTGTATCTGGGTAGTGCTCTAGTTGTCACCTCGTTGTCCTCGGTGAGCATACGAGGGTCGCATAGCTTTATCCTAGAACAATATTCACATACGTAATTATATGATTGTTGTCTTCCATTAGGTTCTCTATCTTAGGAGCCTGAGCTTGTAGACTTGGTGGTTAGCCCTTGAATGTTTGTATCCATGCCTTTGCTTGACCGAAAGCCCAAAGTATAGTTCTCCTATTTGTTTGCATGAGCCGTGAATGTTTTGCAACCCTTTCTGTGTGAAGACCCTTATATTGAACCAAAAGTAGTAAAACTTCCTCCTGAAGTTGCTAAGAGGATAACCTTTGAAGAACAGGCCACCGACATAAACATTAACATACTACAAGAGGTGGTAGACAAGTGACTCTACTTAGTTGTCAGACTATTGGCGAACGTCATCTAGTGAGCAACGTATCTCATTTCTGTTGGATAAGAATCGATTGTCACATTACGCAAGTCTTAACCTTTGTATGCATAATGACCATACCATTGAGATCAACCATCTCTGGTGAGACTCCGTATCTGCTGACTTCGATGGCAACCATCTGTTCTGCATCAACCATAGTGTTGTGGTCAAGAATGAAGATTTGGAACTTTTTAGTGTTGAGAGACAACTAATTAGTTACCAATAGGAAGGTTAATCTCCAGCTAGGTAATGACCCCTTGGTAGTTACGAAAGCTATGTCTTACAAAGCAATAACCAACAATAAGTTAATCAACTGGCTAACAACTTGAGTGATACCCTATCTTCCACAGCCATTGTGATCAAGTCAATTCCATCTTGGACAATCACACAGATAGTGCAAAGTGTTCTATCAACTAAAGTGAAGAATTAGAGAAAGTATGCCCTAGTTCCGATCCGCATCCTTGTGCCCATAGGTGCCACAAACGGTGTGCCCATAACTGGGAAAGAAATTTGAGAAGTGTTAAACAACAGGTTTCCTATCTTAGAGCTACTATTTGATCCCAAAGAGGTTGGCCTGACAAAGTTGTTATGCTGCAAGTCAACTCAACTTACAGTACAACTAAGTCACCAAGGAAAATTTTACTCAATCGCTTGGTGGTAGACTACTCCCCGCGGTTTAGTGAATAATTACAACTTTTGTTGTCCTTAAGGCCTCGTTACATCTTTCTTTGGGAATTATTTTCCAATGATGACATACTTTGGTACCTTATACATGTTTTTACCAAGAGGTTGCATCTGATTCAACCCAGATAACTGTTGTCTTTGGATAAAAGAATCTTATTAACGGTTGGCAGAAATAGGAAGCCGATAGAGTCAGCTATCACATTCTCTAACCATCGATAGACTCAGATAATACAGTGTTGTTGTCAGAGAAAGAGAACTGCACACATGGAATAGTAAGTAGCTTTCCATTAGCTGATATATGAATGTTTGAACATTTACGACCAACATAGACCTTGTCTATTGGTTAGTCAGTATCCTATAGCCTCAGAGTATATTTGTCGTCTATGATCTCACCCTTTTGGAAGGTTGTGCTCAAACCATTTTGGTAGAGGACTGCTTTTCAAACTTCGTGAACATAGAGTCATTTTGATGAGTATGCTTCTGAAGATTTTGGTCTAATGTAAAGTTCATATGGACTATGTTGTGTTCACTAAATAGTCAGATACTTGTGAGTGGTTCACTCATGGACCAAATGATCTCCGTACACTGAGAATGTAGTACGTGCTATCTTGGATTCCTCCCAAAGTAACAATGCTTCATGGAAGTCAATGAAGGAAATTCTTCAGACAAATTTTACCATGAAGAGTAAGTATCAGAAAGTGCCTTTGGCTAAATTATTCACCGATGTTGAAGCTTTGTAGCTGAATGCTATAGCAAATGTTGGGAACTTGATAACGTGTCTCTCTTCCTTAAAAGGTCTTTCATTCCGAATCTCGGGACGCGATTCTTTTAAGGGGGGAGGGCTGTAACACCCCAGGTGTTTATCACCAATTAAGTAGTGGGTTTGAGCTCAAACATGATAGATTAGTGGAGATGACGATGCCAAAGTCAAACCTATGAAAATAAGCCCTAACCTAAACTTGGATATTGCACCCTTGCTTACGTATAGGCTCAATTAAAAGATATATGCTTGGGCATTGTTATCAAAGTATCGTCACCTGTCTCACATCGATAACTATCTATATTGATCCCTGGAAAAGTTTCATGAAGTTTGGAATCAAAAAGTCACATGAAATGATAAGTTCCATTCCTATTAGAATTTGCCCCATTAAGTTAATGGAACTATAGATCATCAACCAAGCTTTGAAACTTTGCCTAAATGACTCTAGATGAACTCTACAACAAAAGTCATGAAGGGTTCATGTTGGAAAAATGTCAAGAAAATGACTCAATCGGCCTAAAACTCTAGTTTCAGCTTTTATCGTGATGCTGCGTTGACTGAGATGAAAGAATGATTTCTGTTCAAGGTACAAGGTTTGACATTAAATAAGAGTTGTAGTTTAGGTTGAGTAGAACAACTTTTGTTTAAGGACCAAAACCTAGTTCAGCCTCTATGGTAGCCAAATAGTGGGTCAAAGTTTGAATCCCAAGCTATTTTCTGGAACCCTGAAAAATTGGCTAAGTGTAGACTGAACTTGCAGTTTTTAGTTTCAAGGTACCCATCTTTGGCGAATTTTACTTTGCAAACCATTGCGAATCTGGCCAAACTCCTTTAACCAAAGTTGGAGTACTCATGTAGATCTAGCTGATGGTGAAGATGGTTGATCAAATCAGTGCATAGTTTTGGAGTTAGAAGGTGGAGAGGAAGGCAGTTTCAGTCTGCTCGTGATTGGGCTGCAGATTTCAGTTTGAGGTTCCCTCTTTCGTAGCTCCATATCTTTCAAACCAAGCCGAATCAGCCCAAGATTCTTAAAGCAAAGTTGTTCCTCTCGTGTAGCTCTACAACTCTGGTTACTACAGATTGTGCCAAAACTAAACGGATTAGGAGTTAAAGAGGGAGGAAGTTTGGAGTTTCAGTCGGCTTGAACTGAAACCCAGGATTTCAATTTTCGGGTCAAGCTGTGCAGCCCCATGAGTGCGCGTGGGTTCCCCGGTGCTTCCCCGCCCCTCAGCCGCCGACGACGTGCCTTCTCCGGCCGGCGACGACAAGCTCCGGCCATCCTCTGCTCTGTTTTTCCGACCAGGGACCTCGCGCAGCAATTCGACTAAAGGGAGGGGTGTAACTGCGAAGTCAGTGACTCAGGTGAATAGTGCCATAAGGACTGGTTTGTAATTATTTTGCAGGAACTTTGGAAATTCATAGTAAATCGTAGAAAATTCGTAAAATAGTAAATGAGGACTTTTTGGAATCCTTGTGAAATTGTTTATGCAGTGGATCTATAATATAGCATGTTTTAGTTTAAATATTTGCGGTAAAAATAGATTTGTGCAGTAAGGTTGTAATGCTAGTTGAATTTGTTATTTTTTATAACTATAGATCTAGGGCTCCAAATGAAGTGAAATTTTTGTGACATGCTACTCATATGATAGTTGATATGTGGTAAAAATTTCATGAGTATTGGATGAAGTATGAGTGAGTTATTGGTTTATCTTGCTCTCACATGATTTCTTGCTTTAGCAACTTTTCTTTTTCATAGAGGTTGCTATACATATTCAAATGGAGTGAAATTTGTACAGTAGACTATTGAGAGGATATGTGAGCCACTGTAATTTTTGTAGAATTTATTGTGCACTTTTGATATGTGTTCATAATTCCACCTAATGATTTAAATAAATTAAGAAAAGGCAGTAAAAGAATTTATTTAGAAATTGACACTATGTTTTCTGATGTACATTAGTCATGTACGAAATGTTGGTAAAGTTGGTTTTATCCAATTATATGTTTGCAACATAAGTTAATAATTATTTCTTGCAAATGAGGTTTCTGAACAGATTTGAGAGTACTGTTAATTACCCTATGCAAATGAGGTTTTCATGTCTTGTGTGCTATAACAAAGTTGTTGTGAATTTCATGATCTAGCTGTTGTTAAATTTTGGTGGCATTTGGTCAAGTAGTTTTTGAGTTATAGATGTTTAAAGTCCGGTTCCAGATTTGGTTGCTCTCTATTTGAAGCAGACTAGAGTCTGTAGTTTCATCTTTTCGACCAATTAAACTTGGGAATCAGGCTTAGTGGATATTAAATGAATCGTAGATCATTTCATAAGCTTTCCAAAATGTCTTCTTGCAAGTCATTTGGACTTGTGTAACTACAGTTATGCTTCTCTGAAGTTGCAATCAGTTTTATGTCCATGTCTGGATAGGTCTGAAACATCTACATGTTTGACCTGTTTAACTTTGTAATTAGCTTTTTATGTAAACATCAATCTTGAAGAAAATTTCTATGGATTTTCATAAAGTCTTAGATCATCCTTGTGGGATGTTTGTAGCTTAAGTTATGTTTGAAACAAGCGACTGTTTGCTGCTGTCCAAATCTACTTGTATCTAGAATTGTTTGCTTCTACTTGCTCTTGTTTGTATGATTGCAAATGGTTATCTTGGACACCTAGAGTTAAGGTAGCATGCCTAAAATATTTTGCTAAATTGTGAAGTACTTGATCATGTATAGCTAGCTGGTTGTATGACATGCTTATGTGTGTATAGTGTAACATATGCTTGTTTAGTATGCTTGTTGCATTCCTTCATGTGTATTCTTTATGTTCATGCATCTGCATCTATGCATCTCAGCCTAGGTACGCTAGGTACAGCACGTGGACGTGGAGCGCGTGATGTGGAGACAGATGATGGTGTAACGGTGGGCTGTCCAGAAGATGGAAGAACCCCTGAATGCAAGTGCTAGGACCGGAGATATCACCATGACGGTGCAAGCAACTAAACTGACTTGTGTCGGATCTCAGGCAAGCCCCGGAGCATTATAAGCCTCCTACCTTCAAAGCAATTAATTCTATATATGTTATAAGTATTGTTGCATTAAGTGATAGGAGTTGGTTGAAAACCTTGCTGCATTATATCATTCCTTGTCCAGATATATGAATCCTTGAATCCTACATAGACTAGGATCGAGTAGATGCTTAGCCCTGCTTTAAGCGGTAGAAATCAGGTGATTTCCTGTCACCTGCGAGATATAGGGATATTCATATATGGCACGGTTGGCTATATTTGCTATCGTGGAAAGGAATCATGTGTTAATAAAATAAAATGAGACCGGGCGGGATGACGATAGTGAAGCAACAAGGCATGGAGGTCTTGGGTGTGGATCTATCCCCGTCTGAGTCGTTTAAGGACCGATTCGTTGTACGTCCTTGAGTCATGTTGAACGCAGTCTAACACTTAGTTGGTCGGATAAGTCGTTCCGACCGCGAAGCCGAGTAATGTGATTCAGGCCGGGAATCGAATGGTAGGTTGCTTCTTGGAGGAGAGAAAGGATGTGCTTGGGGACATTGGCGTGAGACCAAGGGGGGGTTAGAGTCCCTATCACCTGGCAGAGTGTCTCCCTTGGGGTCGCGACATCATTCGGACCTACGATTCCTGAATCATATGAAAAGGTGGCTTGTGCGACCCTGGCAGGGGCCTGCGCGGTGAGTGTTAGAAATACCCCTCCAGCTGGATAGGAATTCGATTCGAATCGCCGTTGCTCCCGGTTAGTGAGCACTTGACTTGAGCAGCGACAACATAGATTCCATTAAATTGAACTGATGATTAATTGGATCACGAATGAAAGGTTGCCTCAATTTATACCTGCTATGGTTAATATTGTTTGCTCCTAATAAAGTGAGTGCTCTAGTACAGGTTCTAATATAGATGATAGGTTAATGATAATTAACTTGATGCTTAAGCATTAATGATTGATCATCTATATTAAGCTTTTATGCAAAATGTTGTCAAGCTAGCCCCACTTTATATCAGCCTTGCATGATCCTTGGTGTCACCTTATTTCTGGTTTCTGACGGGTAAGTCTAGCTGAGTACTTTGTCGTACTCAGGGTTTTGTCCCCACTTGTTGCAGGTTATGATGTATCATGGCGACTGCAAGAGTTGGTTGACTCCTGCCTTAGTGGCGGAGTGTGATCATGAGCATGATCCTTCTTATTGACCTTATCTCTAATGCTTTTGTTGGAAGTCGACCGTGGTACTGGCATATATTTGAAATAAAGGTTTTGTTAGTTTCAAATTACTTTGCTTCCGCTACTTTTGAACTTAAGTTGTAATAACTTTGTTGAACTCCGATGTATATTTAATTACTTATGAAATGGTTGTAACATGTGACTTATTATGTTGAATCACTACGATCTTGGCTTGTATGTTGGTTGGTTTGAAATCCCTCGTGATTTCATTGGACTACCGGAGTTATATGGGCTCAAGTGCGAGAATTTGATCATTTCGGTGATTGTTTTTGTACTTGTGCTCTTATAATTTGGACGGTTCTGTTACAGTGAACACTGCGGGCGAGGCCGGTCCTTCCGCGGGACCAGGAGATGCCCCGGCCGGGTCGTCCTCGTCGTGGCCCGACATTGCCGCGCTGGCGATAGCGCGGGCAGAGACGGAGCTGCCGAGGTGGGGGGCGTCCCTTCAGTTTAGGGACGCTACGAACCCCGACGTCGAGCCCATCTTTGTCTTGAGCGACAAAGATGAGGTGCACCGATGGGAATACCTCGAGGGCGTCCGCCGACATCTTGATCGGTTGCTCCGAGTGGCGTCCGGTGCCGTGCAGAGTATGGGAGATGCCACCGAGGTATGATCGGCCCGTTGGCTTTCTCCGTAGTTTTCTTGGTGTCTTTTTCCCTCGGCTTTGTGACCTTTTTGGATTGCGTTCATTAGCTGAAGGAGTACTCCCGCCGCAAGTCGCTCTTCATTCGGGATGAGAGTGGCGTGTGGGGCGCGCTGTCCCAGCAACGGGTTCTGGTCGAGGAGGCCCAAAAACGGCTGTCCGATCGAAACGTCGAGATGGCTGAGCTGCACGTCGCGTACGCGGTGGTGAAAGAAGAAGCGACGCAGGCATGGGCGGCCAAGGCCATGATGCGCACTGGCATGGACAAAGCTCGGGAGGAGGCTGCCCAGGCCCGCAGGGATCTCGAGCCCCTGTCCATGCGGGTGAAGGAGCTCGAGGAGGATGTTTCCCAGGTTAGCCTTCAGCGCGACACCCTCAATGTCGAGGTCACGACGCTGAAGGGAGCCGTCCAAGAGAAGGACGCAGCTCTCGAGTCTGCTCGGCAGGAGATCGAGGCGCTAAAGGCAGCCATCAGTGACAAGGACAGCGCCTTCCTGGGGCTCGAGCGAACTTGCAGGGGGCTTCGTGACGAGGTCATGGGCCTGCAGACCCACATCGAGGGTAAGTGTGATTGTCACGGCCACGACGTTGAAGGCCCCGCGTTGGGTATTAATTTGTTTATCGTGTTTCAGAGCTGGAGAGAGAGAATCGAGAGGCCCAATCTTCTGCCAACTCCTTCTAGAGCCTCCTCAAAGCCGAGATCCGGAGGACCCAACTTCTCTAGGGCGCGATCACCACCGTGTGTGACGGCCTGGGGGTCGAGCCCGATGCCGACACTGGGGAAGATGTTCCAGGGAACTCCTTCGTCCGCCGGATGGTGGTGCTGGGCCGCCTTGCTCGGGAGAAGATACGGGACGGCCTCCATCATGGCGTGAGGGCGCTGGCCGTCGTCCATTCAGGGTTTGTGTTTGACATGAATCTCATCACCGAGGGCTTCATCACAGACCTAGATCGGATAGACGAGGAGAACATGGATGCTTGCGTGGAGCTGATCGAAGCCGCCGAAGAGCCAGGAAGCCGTCTGGCCTCGCTTTTTGAAGCCGAGGTGGTTCCGCCTGCCGACGACGAGGGCCTGTGAGCCAAATCTGGGCATGAAGGCCCATGTAATGAGTTAGTATTTCGAATTTTGGTCGTGGTGGCCGCAGAGGCCTTAAAAACTCGAAACATAAACCGGTTCATGGTTGATTTAGTTTTACTCGAGCTTTTCTTCCCTTTATCGCTCGGACCGTGTTCTCGCGTGATTTACTTAGCACGCAGCTGCATCCTTTGGCGTAAGGGAGCGAGTGGAGGTACCGTAGCCTCGGAGGTGTAAGTGATCTCACGGCTCAACTGCCCTCGAGCTTCAGGGTGATGTTGCGGCCTTGTAAATCGTGTGAGAGCCTGATCTAAGCGACAGGGGGTATGTTCTTTTAAATTTAGGAACCGTTGTTTAGATCTTCCTATCGTGAAGGCATACCTCTAAAAGGTGTAAGGGGTGAGTGGTCGTACCGTAGCCTCGGAGGCGTAGGTGATGCTCCAGACTCGAGAGCCCTCTCGAACCCTAGGGTGCTCTTTCAGCGAAGTCGATCTAAGAAGCGGTTCTTAAATTTTAAAAAAGAGCATAAGTTTTTTCGGGGACTGGGGGTTCCCCCCTTGCAGCCCCCGAGGGAGGGTCGACTCTGGGAGTGCAGGGTCGATCCTTCCTCATTATGAAACGAAAGTTTGAACATCGCTGTATTCTTTATTGACGAAAAAGAAAATACAGAGCCTCGAGGCTTTTTAAGGAAAGAAGCGACATAGCTGTTCAATGTTCCAAGCGTTGGTGAGGATTTCGCCCTTCTCATTGGATAGCTTGTAGGTGCCCGGCTTTAGTACTTCTGCGATGATGTACGGCCCTTCCCATGGTGGTGTGAGCTTGTGCCGTCCCTTGGTGTTTTGGTTCCGCCGTAGCACCAAGTCGCCGACGTTGAGGTCACGCTTGCGGACATGTCTGTCGTGGTAGCGTCGGAGACCCTGCTGGTACCTGGCAGAATGCAACAGAGCCACATCTCGGGCTTCCTCGAGCTGGTCGAGGGCATCCTGTCTTGTGGCGTCGTTATATCTTTAGTTGTATGCCTTCAACCTTAGGGATCCGTATTCTATATCGGTTGGTAGCATAGCCTCAGACCCGTAGACTAAGAAGAACGGAGTGAACCTTGTGGCTCAACTCGGCGTTGTTCTTAGGCTCCACAGGACCGAGGGTAGCTCGGCAGCCCATCTTTTGCCATGTTTATTTAATTTGTCAAAGATTCTGGGCTTCAGGCCTTGTAGGACCATGTCGTTGGCACGTTCCACCTGACCGTTTGTTTTTGGATGAGCCATGGCTGACCAGAGCACTCGGATGTGGTGGTTGCCGCAGAAATCCAAAAACTTTCGGCCAGTGAACTGGGTGCCGTTGTCTGTGATGATACAGTTGGGGACCCCAAAGCGATGAATAATGTCAGTAAAGAAGAGCACAACTTGTTCGGACATGATGCTGGTGATAGGGCAGGCCTCGATCCACTTGGAGAATTTGTCGATTGCGACGAGCAAGTGGGTGAAGCCACCAGTTGTCCTTTTCAGTGGTCCGACAAGGTCGAGCCCCCAAACGGCAAACGGCCATGCGATGGGGATGGTTTGCAGGGCATGTGCCGGAAGATGGGTTTGTCTCGCATAGTACTGATGAAAGTCCTATGTTTGGTGTTGGTAATTAGTGACAATGCCTAAGTACTAATCCTATGCCTAAGTTGTATGTAGCATATGAGGATTAGTACATTCCAAGGTTGGTGGCAAGATGGACATGGTGATCATGATGGCCACACTTGGATTTGGACGCAACCCTATGTGATCAAGGCAAAGGTATATGCTTAGGGGTTGTGTTTTAGTAACCAAGACACCTAGTGGGTGTGGTTACATTATAGGATAGATAGCCGTACTATAAAGAGGGGAATGACGCGGCTATTGAACTCCTAAGTGCCTCTAGATGTGCATTTCATGATCATATGCATTTGGATAGAACTAATATCGCCTCGAAAAATGATTGTGAAAATGCTAACACACTCACACATGACGAGATCACTTGGTGATGTTAACACGTTTGCGACGGCGGTGAAAATTCAGGCGTTTTTGAGAAGTTGAAACGATTATTTTCCACTACGCCGGAAGTCCGGAAAAGAAACGGAGGTGAACGGAGGTCACAGAGGTGACCGGACGCTGAACCGGACGCGGTCCTTGCATGACCGGACGCGTCCGGTCAGTGTTCAGTGTCTGCGTGTTTTTCAGTTCGATGATCGGACGCGAGGCGCGTCCGGTCACTGATGATCGGACGCGTCCGGTCGTTCAAGGAGCTTACTGGACTCTAACCGGACGCTGTCACTGTTGCGTCCGGTCATTTACTTCAGCGCGTCCGGTCACTATTTCGTTGAGCGCTGCTCAGGCGACCAGCGCGTCCGGTCCTTCACGGGACCAGCGCGTCCGGTCGTTCCCGGCGCGTCCGGTCAGTTGGACCAGCGCGTCCGGTCGTTGCTTCGCAGTTAGCCGTTGGGCGACCAGCGCGTCCGGTCGTTTGGACCAGCGCGTCCGGTCAGTACTTCACGAGTTAGCCGTTGGGCGACCGGCGCGTCCGGTCAGTTGGACCAGCGCGTCCGGTCAGCCCGATTTCGGCTATTTAAGTTTCTAACGGCTATATTCGAAGGGGTACGTCTATAAATACTCGTTGGCCGGCTCAAGGCTCTCTCTCTCGAATATTTGACATACTTGTGAGCACTTTGAGCTAAGCAACTCCCCTCCCACTCATCTCTCTTGCTTATTTGCATATTCGAAGTGAGATTGAGTGATCCAAGTGCATTTGCATTGTGAGATTGCATCTAGTTGGCACTTGGTGGTTGATTTGCTGCGGGATTCTTGTTTCTCTTGGTGGTTGCCGCCACCTAGATGGCTTGGAGCAGCTTGGAGGCGTTGGCAAGAGTTGGTGTTTGTTCTTGGCCACCTCCGGTGATTGTGAGGGGTTTGTGCCTACCTCGGCGAAGCGCCAAAGGCAACATTAGTATATTGCTCGTGTCATTGCAACCTTTTGCCATTTGGTAGGTTCTTGTGGCGCCTTTTGAGAGGCTCGGTGTGTGACCGATTAGCCACCGAACCACGTGGTGAAGAGGGACACAACGGGGACTAGCGTGCCGGCAAGCACGTGAACCTCGGGATAAATCTTCGTGTCATCACTTTCATATTGTGATTGATTGATCCCGGTGTTTGGTTATCTTGGTATTCATTGTTGATCATATTGGTTGGCTCAATACTTCGCCCCTCGGTGATACCCTCCTATCTCTCTTGTATTAATTTCTTAGTTATCTTTGCTAGCTAGTTAGCTTAGCTAGAGTAGTTCTTTTGTGTAGCTTGCTAGTTGTAGTTGTACTTACCTTCTCGGTTTGACTTGTGCGGTTGAGTGCAAATACTAGAATTGTGAATTGGATAGGTGGCTTGCAAACACCCATAGGCTAAGCAAAACTCGCATCTCACTATTTGTTATATTGATAAACTTGTTTAGCTTATCGTTGTAGAAAATTTTAATAGGCTATTCACCCCCCCTCTAGCCATCAAGACCTTTTAACTGACAACCCTCGCAGGAGCGTACTAGCTTGACAGCGTCGGAGACCGTGGTCGGCCAATAGAATCCTTGTCGAAAGGCGTTTCCGACGAGGGTTCGAGGTGCTGCGTGGTGACCGCAAGCCCCCGAGTGAAGATCACTGAGCAGATTCCTGCCTTGCTCTTTTGTGATGCAACATTGGAGGATACCGGTAGGGCTACGACGGTAGAGCTCTCTGCTGTCGCCCATGATCACAAAAGTTTTGGCTCGGTGTGCGATCTGTCGAGCCTCAGTCTTATCCGAGGGGAGGTCCCCTTGGCTGAGGTAGTCTAGGTACGGGACGCGCCAGTCGGGCTCGAGGTCGGACGGTGGCGTTAGGTCTTCCACCTGCATGGCTTCAGCCCCGGTCGAGGGGGCTTCTGCCTCAGGTGGAGGGTCGAGCGACGCCCCATCGACCCCCCGTCGGGCCTGAGGTCGACGGATGGCTGCTGAAGGTCTTTCGCGAAGACGTCCGGTGGAACCGTGGCTCGACTGGACGCGATTTTTGCCAGTTCATCGGCGGCCTCATTATACCTGCGTGCGATGTGGTTGAGCTCGAGGCCGTGAAACTTGTCCTCGAGGCGCCGTACTTCTTGGCAGTAGGCTTCCATCTTGGGGTCGCGGCAGCTCGAGTTCTTCATGACCTGATCGATCACGAGTTGGGAGTCGCCTCGGACGTCAAGGTGTCGGACCCCGAGCTCGACGGCGATTCTCAACCCCGTGACGAGTGCCTCGTACTCGGCGACGTTGTTAGACATAGGGAAATGAAGCCGGACGACATAGCGCATGTGAATCCCGAGGGGTGAGACGAAGAGCAAGCCTGTGCCTGCTCCCGTTTTCATTAATGACCCATCGAAGTACATGGTCCACAGCTCCGCCTGAAGCTGGGCAGGGGGAGTTGTGTGTCAGTCCACTCAGCTAGAAAATCCGCTAACACCTGCGACTTAATAGCCTTTCGCGGCGCATAGGACAATGCCTCGCCCATGAGTTCGACCGCCCATTTGGCAACCCTACCCGAGGCTTCCCGGTTTTGGGCTATCTCTCCCAAGGGGAAAGAAGAAACCACAGTAATCGGGTGACCCTCAAAGTAGTGTCGGAGCTTGCACCGCGTCAAGATGACAGCATATAGCAGTTTCTAGATCTATGGGTATCGACACTTTGTTTCTGAGAGCACCTCGCTAACGAAATAGACCGGCCTTTGGACGAGCAAGCTATGTGCCTCCTCGGCCCGCTCAACAACCAGGGCAGCACTGACTACTTGTGATGTCGCGGCGACGTAGAGTAGGAGTGGTTCCCCCGGGGTTGGAGGGACGAGGATCGGTGAGTTAGAGAGGGTGGCTTTGAGTTTCGTGAGAGCCTCCTCATCCTCAAGGTTCCAGGAAAAATGGTCTGATTTCTTCAAGAGACGGTACAGAGGGAGTGCTTTTTCACCGAGGCGCGAAATGAAACGGCTGAGTGCCACCAAGCAACCTGTGACCCTCTATACGCCCTTTAGATCTCGGATGGGGCCCATTTTGGTTATTGTAGAGATTTTTTTAGGGTTGGCCTCGATGCCGCGTTTAGATACGATGAACCCTAAAAGCATACCTCGTGGGACGCCGAAGACGCATTTTTCTAGATTGAGTCTGATGTTTTTTGCCCTGAGGCACTTGAATGCAACGTCGAGGTCGCTGACCAGATCGTCGGCTTGTTGGGTTTTGACCACGATGTCGTCGACGTAAGCTTTGACGGTCGACCCAATGTGCTTTCCAAAAACATGTTGCATGCATCGCTGGTACGTTGCCCCGCGTTCCGGAGACCGAAGGGCATCATAACGTAGCAATACATGCCGAATGGGGTGATGAATGAAGTCGCGAGCTGGTCGGACTCCTTCATTTTGATTTGGTGGTAGCCGGAGTATGCATCTAAGAATGAGAGAGTTTCACATCCCGCAGTGGAATCAATGATTTGGTCAATGCGTGGCAAAGGAAAGGGAACTTTTGAACATGCTTTATTTAAACCGGTATAGTCTACGCACATCCTCCATTTCCCACTCTTTTTCCTAACTAATACAGGATTAGCTAGCTACTCGGGATGATGAACCTCCTTGACGAACCCGGCCTCCAACAGTTTGTGTATCTCCTCGCCGATGACCCTGCACTTCTCCTCATCGAAGCGACGCAGGCGTTGCTTCACCGATTTGGATCCGGCCCGGATCTCCAAGGCGTGCTCGGTGACTTCCCTGGGTATGCCCGGCATATCCGAGGGACTCCACGCAAAGATGTCGGCGTTTGCGCGGAGAAAGTCGACGAGCACTGCTTCCTATTTAGGATCGAGGGTGGCACTGATGCTCAGTGCCTTTCCCTTGGGATCAGCGAGGTCGAGGGGTACGAGTTTGACATCTTCGGCGGGCTCGAAGCTGCCGGCATGGCATTTTGGGTCGGGAATCGTATTGGCGAGACCGTCGAGGTCTGCAGCCAAGATCGCCGACTCCAAAACAGCCTCGCCGTGCTCGACGCACTCGACGTCGCACTCATAGGCAGGTTCATATGAGGGCCCTACAGTGATGACACCGTTTGGGCCTGGCATCTTGAGCTTGAGGTAGGTGTAGTTCAGGATCGCCATGAACCTGGCGTAGCACGGGCGCCCCAGGATAGCGTGGTACGTTCCACGGAACCCGACCACTTCGAAAGTGAGAATTTCCTTTCGGAAGTTGGCCGGTGTGCCAAAACAAACAGGCAGATCGACCCGCCCGAGGGGTTCCACCCGTTTCCCTAGCACAACTCCGTGGAAGCCCCCAACGCTAGGTTGGAGGCGCGCTCTGTTGACCCCCAGGAGGTCGAGGGTCTGGGAGTAGATGATGTTGAGGCTGCTTCCACCGTCCATGAGCACCTTGGTGAGGCGTGTGTTGGTGATGATGGGGTCAACAACGAGCGGATAGACCCCTGGGTTGGGGACGTAGTCTGGGTGGTCGTCACGGTCGAAAGTGATGGCCACCGCAGACCAATCAAGGAAGCGGAGTACTGCCGATTGTACGGAGAAGACCTCGCGCCGTTCTCGCTTGCGCTGGCGCGCAGAGAGGCAGGTCGAGGGCCCCCCGTAGATCATGAAGCAGTCGTGGATCTCGGGAAATTCCCCGTCCTTGTCGTCACCCTTAGGGTCCTCCTTCTTGTCGTCCTTCTTGGCGCCGGCGCCCCCGAAGTACCTGTGCAGCATGTGATAATCCTCGAGGTTATGGTTAGTGAGTCCCTTGTGGTAGGGACATGGCTCTTTGAGCATTTTGTCGAAGACGCCCCTGCCGGGGGGCTCGAGCTTTCTTGTGCTCGGTAGCAGCAACGAGCTTGTCAGTCGGGGCCTCGAGCTTGCCCTGCTGGCCTTTCTTCTTCTTGCGGTTGTTCCTCTTGGCGCCCCGGGTGGAACTCGCGGGATCGTCGACCTTCTGCTCCCCCCTTTCTGGGTCGCCGCCAAAGATTGCACCAACCGCCTCCTCGCCGGCGGCGAAGTTGGTGACAATGTCCATCAATCCGTTGGCAGTGAGTAGGGTGTTACGGCCCAATTCTCGGACCAACTCCTTACATGTGGTGCCGGAGAGGAAGGCCGTAATTACGTCGGAGTCGGTGATGTTGGGGAGCTCGGTACGCTGCCGGGAGAAGCGTCGGATGTAGTCTTGGAGGGATTCATCTGGTTTCTGCTTGCAGCTCTGGAGGTCCCACGAGTTGCCGGGGCGTATGTAGGTCCCCTTGAAATTTCCCTCGAACACCCTCACGAGATCGTCCCAGTCGTGGATCTGCCAAGGTGGGAGATCCTCGAGCCAGGCTCGGGCGGTGTCAGAGTGGAACAGGGGGAATTGTCAAATGATGACCTGGTCGTCGGTGGCCCTGCCCAACTGACACGCCAAGCAAAAATCGGCGAGCCAAAGTTCGGGTTTGGTTTCACCGTTGTACTTGGTGAGAGTCGTGGGGGGCGGAACCGAGCCGGGGGCACCGTCTCACGGATTGCCTTACTGAAGACCCGAGGACCCGGGGGCTCGAGTAAAGGGCTACGATCTTCCGACCTGTCGTAGCGTCCGCCCCTATGGACGTGGTAGCCTCGAGCCACACCGTCACCGTGCTTGCGCGTGCGGCGCTCGATGATGTTGCCACGGGTGTCTCGAGGCTCGCGGTCGTTGCTGGTGGGCTCAGGGGCCGGTGCTACCCGGTTTCGCCGGGCAGGCTCGGGGTGAACCGAGGCTTCTCTCTCCTATCGGGAAGGCTCGAGGATCCGCTCCGAGGCTGCCTCACGTTGCCTCGAGGCAGAGCTCTCGGCCTGCTGCATGGCGGCGGTCTCGAGGAGTTCTCGGATTTCATCTCGAGCCTGACGGGCGTTGGGGTTTGACGGCTCGGGCATGTTGCGGAGGAGCATGGCGGCGGCGACGACGTTCTGGCTAGCTCGGGCGAAAACCGGGGGGTCGACCGCCCGGTCCTCGTCGATGCGACGGTTGACGTCACGAGCTCTCTCGCGAGCTCTTCCGCTAAGTGCATGTTCCGCACGCTCACGCTCGAGGGTTTGTTGGAGTAGATCCAGGTTTTCCTGTTCCTCGTCAAGCCTGTCTTGCAACTCACGAATCTGTTCGAGCTGCGCTCCTTGATCCGCAAGGAACTGAGGCTCGTCTTGCTCGGCAGGAAGCTCGTCATGAGGTGGCGTGTGCCTTCCTTCGACTGGCTCTTCGTCATCTGATTCTGAAGTGCTTTCAACGTCGATGTTGAAGCACTCGCGGGTCGGATCATAGGTGTCGTCAGCCGAGTCAGAGTCAGGAGCGCCAAAGTAGCAATATGACGGGGGAATGTGTGGCCGTTGCCAATCGTCACTGAGGCGGCGACGTAAAGAAGCAGTCACACGGGGCTCTGTTTCCGGTGTCTCCGTAGAGTCCCGATAATTAGAAGCCGGTGTGGATGCAACGAGGTCCAGAGTGGAGCGTAGATGGTGCCCGGGGAGTTCCTCATAAGCACTCATGCGGATGCTCACGGAGGATGCGTACACCCGGGCAGCCGAGTCTAGCCCAAACGGGAATGGTGATGAAGATGTCGCTATCCGTGCTGAAATGGATGCTCCGGACAGTGGTGTCTCATCGGACGGGGGAGCGGCGGGATTCTCCATTGGCATGTCACCCTCAGCCAAGCTCGTTCTTCCCAAACCTTCCAAAAGAAGATCTAGGCTGGCGCCTGGCTGGGGGGTGCCGGACCGGGGGACCCCATCGCCCTCCACGAGGTGAAGACGGTGGTTGTGCCGGGCTCGTCGTCGTCGGGCGGCCTGCGCCCGCCTGGAGCGACGGTGCCGGTGGATTGCTCCCCCGGGCTGGGAGAGCTCGTAGTCCTCGTCGGTTGGGTGCCTGGGCAGAAGTAGGACCATGTCATAGCCAGAGCCGAGCGACATGAACTCCAAACTCCCAAACCAGATCACTGTGGCCAACGGGATAGGGCGTTCGGGGTTAGCCATCCAGGAAGAAAGGCGAGAAAGCGACGTTTGCACGCAGCGTTCCCCTACCTGGCGCGCCAACTGTCGGTGTTCGGACCCGAGGGGGGCCTAAACCAACGAGTAAATGTTGCGTGTCTCTTTCCTGGATGGTGATGCAAGGAGAACACACAGGGGTTTATCTTGGTTTGGGCAAAAGAAGGCCCTACGTCCAGCGGGGGGAGATGTTTGTATTTCCTTGCACCGAGGTGCTCGTGTAGGGGTTACAAGCATGCGAGAGAGGGTGTCGAGCCCAAGTCTCAAAGAGAAAAGAGGAAAAAGGTGGTTGCTTGAGATGTCAATCTCTTGTCTTGTTTTTTTTTTGTTTTGTCTTCGTCCCCCTCCTCCGTTGAGCCCTGGCCTGCCCTTTTATAGGGTGAGAGGAGGCCAAGACGACGGGGAGCCTTGAGGTGATGTTTTGTCGATTCCTGTTGAGTTGACTGTAGCGACGTGCCTGGGGAATGGCCGGCCATCCCTGGACACCCTGACGTTGTGGGAGACAAGATGGTGAAATGACTCGGAGCGCCGTGCCATATCGTCCTTCCCTTGCCGTTGAACTATGCCGAGCGTCGAGGTTGGGTCGAGATCGGGTCGAGGCCGGGTCGAGGCTGGATGGATAAGGCCGAACCCTCGATATTGCGGAGAACGGGCCTTGTCTTATCCTCCCTCGAGGGTGATTGTTGGTGAACAGTGCACGGTAAGGTGGGTATAGTGACGGGTTTCACCTCCCATCACGGGATGGGCGGTAAAACAGTGAGATCTGACACGGGTATTGTTCCCACGTCAATCCTGGTCGCAGCCATGCCGGTAGGTGGTAGTAGGTAACCGCATTGAATGCTACGGCTTTTATCCTGGGATAGGTAAAGAAAAGGTGTCGAGGTGCTCGGTCCGGGCTCACGCGAGTCGGAGTTCTCCCCAGCGGGCGATCAAGCCTCGCGCGGGTCGGAGCGCTGTCGAGGTACCTTGCGGCATGGGATGGGGCGCGGTCGAGGTGCCCCGTCGAGCAGGCCTCGTACGAATCGGAGCCGGGGCGCGATCGAGGCGCCCCGTCGAGCGGGCCTCGTACGAGTCGGAGCCGGAGCGCGGTCGAGGCGCCCCATCGAGCGGGCCTCGTATGAGACTGACTGGATACGCGGTCGAGGCGGGCTATCTTTTATTGCGGTTTCGGTCGTGTTAGTTTTTTGGCGATAGGTGCAGGTACCCCCGTACTGTTGGTACCGACATTGATGCTCCGAAATTTACTCCAGATAATGCTTGCCTTTACCTATTTTTCTCAACCCATTCTCCAAGCATAACATAATCTGTTACTGAATCTAATCAAATCTAGTTCTGATTCACGCATCTCAGCAAATATCGCACTATTTCCAACTACTCTTGCCCTAATTATGGTTAAGATACCGAAATAATAACCCATCGGCAAGATCTTAACATAATAACGCCACCATTTTAGAACCAAAAGATTCTGTAATGAGATCTCTTCTAAGTCATGATCACTTGCCATCAAATCTCTTGTACAATCCCTTGATTGTCGTATAAACAGTTACCATATCCATCTGAACCACCTCGACCTACACGCGCGCGGCATAGAGATAAGTCCAGAATACCCCTACTCCAAGAAGCCTATAAATAGATTTCTCTAGAATGCTCGTCTTCTACCCTCAGACTCCAACCTTTGGCATTCTCTCTTTCCGGCGGCGACCCCGATGAACAACCGCGCGACCTCGACCAACAAGAACCCCTTCCAGCGTCATCCTCAAGTTCCCAGCCTGCGCCCTCACCCTTCTCAGAGCAATGGCGATCAACTTCGACATCCCTGCGGTTCGTTCTACTTCCGTTACTTTTACCTTGATTCTTTTGGTCTTTGCGAGTTCATACAGTTGGTAATTTTTCCTCTTTTTCTCATTCTTTCGATCCTCCGAACTTAGAAACTACGCAACAAATTGGTTATTCCAACCGATCAACCATACTTCCAATGCCTAGGTCCAATGGGCGACCCAGATCCAACCAATTTAATTAACGCAGAAGCTAACAGAATCCCTTTCAAAGCCCAGAATTTTTCTTTAAATCTATGGAAAGACACATTCCGATCCTGGCCCAAACCCACCAAAGGGTGGAAAGATTGGTATTTGAGGGTTAACAGGTTGATGCAGGTGTACTGGGCAGAACAGAAAATAGACCAATGCATTAGGCTATCTATTGAGGATTTATAGAAAAATGAATCCATGATGATTGCTGCTGCTTATTTCTGGTCAGATACGACAAACACCTTCATGTTTGGACATGGCCCAGCCGTCCCTACTCTTGCCGATGTATACATGCTTACTGGCTTGGACATCTCAACTATCGGTGAGGGTTCCATCTATGGCAGAAGAGCCGAATATAGAGTGAATACACGCAACATCGGCGGCTGGACTAGATACATCCAGGAATACCAAAGGACTAGGACCGTTAACCAGAGGGAACACGCCATATTCTTGAATATGTGGTTGGAAAAATTTATCTTCTGTGGTCGATCGGTAGGACCAACCAACGCCTTCCTTCCTGCGGTTGAACTTTTGGCCAATGGTGTAAGGTTCCCGCTTGGTCGATACCTTCTAAGCTCCACCTATCACCTCCTTCACCAAGTGTCCCAGAAACTTTTGCTTGGTGAACCCATCAGCAATTTGGGAGGCACATGGTGGTTTATCAACATGTGGCTAAATGCCTATATGCACAAACATCTGCAATGGGATTTATTCGCCCAAGAATTCCCACGAGAAATCACCAAAGATTACGTTCTTGGGGATGAGGAATCGGCAACACGCTCCCCTCTCAACTTCGGTAAAGCCATAATTGTCCTCCCTGGAACAGAAGCCAATGAAGACCAGATCGGCAGATTCTTCCAAAACTTCTATAATGGTCTCCCTCACGATCATAGGGCTTGGGTACCCTATATCGATGAAGAGAACAAGTTCTCCCTTCTCTTCAACTTTGCCGATGACGAGCTGAACCAAGACAATGAGCTTATGATGGCCATCATCACTCCCAAGGCAATCCCAGTGAACACATTTGGTAGTGGGAAAAATACCAATACCACATATGAGTTCTACAATCCATCGGCAGTATCCCGTCAATTGGCTTTTGGGCAACTGCCAATCAAACTCTGCTTTGCCGATGTGATCAAGCCCAGAGAAACAATCACCAGCGGAACAGAATGGAGCAGGGTAGTGAGACTTGCCCCTGATGCCGATATCTCAGACGTTGATCTTTCCATCTGGTCACCAGCATCTTTTATCACCGAGTCATATAAGCAATGGTGGCGAGAATGGAAGGAACAACTATTTGCAACATCCGCCCATACATATCGGCACATGATCGATCCTGAATACGCCATTCCCGATGATGCAGTAAGTTTCTTTTAACTCCCTTCTATTTTTTTCTCTTTCATATATCGGCAGCTAATCTTTCTTGTGATAGGTCGATGACCCAGTACCATCCATGAGCAAGAGTGGGAAACCTTTCAACCTCCGACCTGTTTCCCCAGTATCACCGATCGGCTACAACGCCCCCACCCTAGCTGCTTTGACTTTCCAGAGGACCCATGCCAAAACTATCACCTCTAGATCAAAGCTAGCAACAGCTAGGGCTACTCCGTTGGCTGCCGCTACAAGCCTAATTAAGGCTTTCAAGGTAATAACCTCGTTTATTTTTACTCATGCCGATACAAACTATATTAACATGTAATCATCAGGGTGTAAGAGCCGCTGCTGGATCGTCATCGACAACCCCTCCAACATCAAGCACCACCACCTCCAACCAGCCTTCAGAGGTATTCTTTTAAATTTACATTTTATCTGTTAAACATCCAATCTTACACTTGTTTTGCAGCAACAAATGGGCACATCGGCAAGTATACCAGGCGCTCAAGCTCCACAATCAATAAGTGTCGATGCCCCCCAGCCAACCGTCTGAGACCCAAGTAAAGTGCAAAGCTTTAACTGATGCCGAGGCTCAACAAAAATGACAGAAGTCCATGCCAGTCCCCACATCTGCCCCAACATCTGCAAGCCAGCCAACCGATGTAGCTGAACAAGTTGACCCTTCTGCACAGAATGTACCATCGACCATCATACCCCAAGGGCCAACCATTGATGAAGTCGTAGAAGACATCCCATCGGCAAGCTCTGTCGATCCTTCACATGGCACCCTTCAAGCTGCTCCCTCCAGCCAAGCCTAGAAAATTGCCTTGAAGCAGGTAAGCCGATTGACCTAGTCGATTTATAATATTCATATCTATCCTTAGGTAGGATCTCTGACTTCCTCTTCTCTCCCCAGGAACAAGATTCTCCCAATAGCTTGTTTTCTTTTGCTATCGACGTTTCCGATGATGATGGAGAAGAAGCAAGTTCTTCCCTGGCACTGGGAACGATATCGGCAGAAATCTATGCCAAGCTAGAAGCTCTTCTGGATCTATTACAACAAGATACTGCTTAGTTGGTGAACGATTCAGATCCTGCAAAGGCCATCTTCAAAATAATCCGTGACCAAGTTCCTGCCGATATCGAAGAAACTCTCTTCCCAGCAGTCCATCTAGAGAGCCGACAACTGCAATATCAACGGGCTACTCACCATATCGCCGATAGAGCAGCTCAAGCCCAGCTCAAGGAAGAGATACTGCAGCTAAAACAGACTGTCGATGAGAAGCATAAGAGCATAAGCAACTTGCAGACCTTGGGTGCCGATCTTAAGCAGAAAATTCTAGATCTATCGGTAAAGAGGACAGCTCTTCTAGCTGAATTGGAAGAAGTTGAAACAACCCTATCTCATGCCAGTCAAGAAGAAAATCAGCTCCTGACGTCATCAAGGCCCTTCAGCAAGAAAGGGACGTCCAAGCTCGCAAGGCCTTAGCCTTGAAGAAGAAACTCAAGCCTGTGGAGGGGGTTGCTGATGAAGATGTTAAAGAATTGAAGGAAGCCGATGAGATTCGCCTGCGTGCAATATCAACTATCCAATCCTTGTTAAACCTGTAATTCTTATTTAGTGCATCGGCAATTTATGAGACATCGACATTTTGTATAACTCTAGCCGATAGGACTGTTATCGGCAATTATACTTTTATGCATCTATCCAGATACTAGGGTAATATTTCTTTAAATATTTTCCATTTAATGCTCTGGGAAACACAACCCCTTCGAGGGTTTTGAGAATATATGCATTACTAAGAACAGATTGATTTATCCGATATGGACCCTTCCAATTAGGTGACTATTTTCCAAACTTTGAACTTTTAGTCCCAATCGGTAAAATCAACTTCTAGACCAAATCCCCATCGACAAACTCCTTTATCTTAACCTTCTTGTCATACCATCTGGCTACTCTTTTCTTATTCTCTTCGATGCTAACTAAAGCCTTTAACCGATGACCTGCCACATCTTCCAACTCATCCTTCATAAGAGTATCATAGTCATCGGCTGTCAGTTGATCTTGAGAATGTATTCTCCTAGAGCCAGTTTTAATCTCCCAAGGCAACACTGCATCGTGTCCATATACCAACTGATAAGGTGTTACCTTGGTTGCACCATGACAAGACATCCGATATGACCACAAGGTTTCATTTAATACCGTATGCCACCTCTTAGGTTTTTCTTTAATGTTGCGCTTAATGAGCTTGATAATTCCTTTGTTAGAAGCCTCAGCCTGACCATTAGCTTGAGCATAATATGGAGAATAATTTAAAACTTTAATCCCCATACTTACAGCAAACTCATCAAATTCTCCCGATGTAAACATGGTACCTTGATCGGTAGTGATGGTTTGAGAAGTACCAAATCGGTAAACAATATGCTCTTTCATAAAATCAATCATATTAGCTGACGTTACCTTTTTCAAAGGAATTGCTTCAACCTATTTTATGAAATAATCGGTAGCAACCAGAATAAATTTATGCCCCTTGCTCGATGGCGGATAAATCTGACCGATGAGATCGATAGCCCAACCCCAAAATGGCCAAGGCTTAATTATAGGGTTCATAGCCGATGTGGACGCTCTTTGAATATTACCAAATTATTGACACTCCTGACATCCTTTAAAATATTTAAAACAATCTTTGAGAATAGTCGGCCAATAGTATCCATTTCTTCTGATCATCCACTTCATCTTAAAAGCCGATTGATGCGCTCCACATACTTCTTCATGAATTTCACCCATCAAGCTTTTTGATTCATCACTGCTAACACATCTAAGTAAAACTCCATCTATGGTTCGATAATATAATTCATCATCGAGGAGCACATACTTGATAGCTTGGAATCTTATATGTCTTTCAACCTTTTTAGATGGATCCTTTAAATAATCAACAATTTCCTTTTTTCAGTCATCGGTATCGACTACCGATGTTAATACTTCTTGAATAGGCTGATACCCTGAGGCATGCTGAGCTAATCGATTAGCCTCTTCATTATGCAATCGAGAAACATGTTCTAGATGAAAATTCCTAAACCCTTTCAACAATTGCAGACATCTCTCATAATATGAAATTAAAACTTCACTTTGGCATTCATAAATCCCAGCCAGCTGATTTATAACTAGCATAGAATCACTAAAGATTTCAACAGCATCGGCACGTATCTCCTTAAGCAATTCTAACCCTTTTATCAAAGCTTGGTATTCAGCCTGATTGTTTGTCGATGTAGCAACAATCGGCAATGAAAACTCATACTTCCTTCCCTGAGGGAAAATTAACACAATGCCGATACCTGCTCCTTCACCACATGTAGACCCATCGAAGAAAAGTGTCCAAGGAGCAACCTCCAGAAAGTCCACTGTATTGCAATGTTGAGTGACAAAATCAGCCATAACCTGCCCCTTAACTGCCTTAGCCGATTCATAACGTAGGTCAAATTCTAATAACGCTAAAATCCACTTGCCGATTCTACCACTTAATATCGGCATCGACAGCATATATTTGACCACGTCGTCTTTGCATATGACAGTACACTCAGCCGATAGCAAGTAATGCCTCAACTTGATATAAGAAAAGTATAGACACAGACATAATTTCTCGATAGCCGAATACTTGGTCTCAGCATCCACTAACCTTCTGCTCAAATAATAAATAACACGTTTTTTCCTCTCAAATTCTTGAATAAGAGCTGAACCGATAACAGTATCATCAGTTGACAAATACAATCTGAATGGTTTCCCGTGTTGAGGTGGAACTAGCACTGGAGGATTTGTTAAATATTTCTTAATTTCATCTAGAGCTAACTGCTGCTGATCTCTCCATCTAAATTCCTGATCGGCTTTCAATTTAAGTAATGGACTGAAAGCCTTGATCTTACCCGACAGATTAGATATGAATCTTCTAATAAAATTAATCTTACCGATCAAAGATTGCAATTCAGTTTTTTTGGCAGGAGCAACCACCTTGTTGATTGCCTCAATAGACTTCCTACTAATTTCAATGCCCCGCTGATGCACCATAAAACCCAAGAATTGTCCTGTCGATACACCAAATGCACATTTATTAGGATTCATCTTTTGTCCATGCTTCCTTATACACTCCAGTATCTTTCGTAGATCGGCTAGATGCTTTGTGATATCTCCAGACTTAATCACTATGTCATCGATGTAGATCTCTACTAATGTGCCGATGTATTCATGAAAAATAAAGTTCATAGCTCTTTGATAAGTAGCACCGGCATTTTTTCAAACCAAATGTCATAACTATCCATTCAAATAATCCCACATGACCTGGACATCTAAAAGCAGTCTTGGAAATATCTTCTTCAGCCATGAATATTTGATTGTAACCTGCATTACCATCCATGAAACTGATAATTTGATGTCCGGCTGCAGCATCAATCAACAAATCAGCAATCGGCATTGGATAACCATCTATCGGTGTGGCTTTATTGAGATTCCTGAAATCATTACAAACACGAAGTTTTCCATTTTTCTTATAAACAGGAACCACATTAGAAATCCACTCCGCATATCAACACTGCCGAATAAATTTTGCCTCAATTAATTTAGTTATTTCGACTTTAATATCAGGAAGTATATTAGGGATTGCATCGGCATGCTGGCTGCTGATGTGGCCGAAATCCAGATTTAATAGGTAACCGATGTTCAACTATTGATCGGTCTAATCCAGGCATTTCAGTATAATCCCAAGCAAAACAATCCTTATACTCTTTCAATAAATCGACTATTTGTTGTTTACACTTGGAATCTAACTTAGCACTAATAAAAGTAGGTCTTGGCTTATCACCTTCTCCAATATCTACTTCTACTAAATCATCAGCCGATGTAAATCCTTGACCTAATTTTCCATCATCGGCAAACCTATCCATTAAAATTCTTCTTCAGAACCGACTGCTTGGATCGGTGGAATTTCATAATCAGCAACCTTCAGGAACTCTTTTTCCCAAACCTCTCCTGATATGCATTTGGTTCGTTCATAAGTATCTGATTCTGCCGATACGATGATATAAGAAGAATCACCAGGAACAACTTCAATTTTATCCCCAATCCATTGTACGAGTTACTGATGCATTGTAGAAGGAACATAACAATTAGCATGAATCCAGTCCCTCCCTAGAAGCAGATTATATGCACCCTTGCCATTAATAACAAAGAATGTCGTCGGTAAGGTTTTGCTACCGATGGTCAACTCAACGTATACTGCCCCTTTAGCTGGTGACACATTGCCTTCAAAATCCTTTAGCATCATATCGGTTTTGGTTAAGTCTTGATCTCCCTTACCAAGTTTTCGATACATCACATAAGGCATACCTCCATCAATAAGTATCTTGGATACAGGTTGCCCATCAACTCTGTCTTTCACAAATAAAGCCTTGAGATGCTGTCTCTCATCATTGGTAGGTTTCTCAAAAACAGCCATCATTGGATCTAGCGTCAACTGAGCTACTTGGACAGAGAAAATAACTTCTTAGTGACGTGAGTAAAGGTCCTTGATGCCCCTTAGGCTTTATAATCAGTAGCCGCCGCCTATGTTAGGGTTTGGGGTTTTGCTTAGATTATTCTGTCCATTGACAGTCGCCGTCTTTCGGTTTGCGAGACGGCCGAGACCCCAACTTCGAGTGTTTAATCATTTATCTGCAATTGTTACTTCAATTGAGTTGCATTTTATCTTGTTCTTGCTTGTGTTTTTTCGATTCGCAACAGGGATTAGCCTTCGTGGCGAGGTCAACCGGATTGTGACACGGTTGATAACCAGAGGAGACGTGGTGCTAAGGTTGCAGGGTTCGGGTCTTTGTGATCTGAAGCCGGATCGGTGTGTCGCTTCCGACCATATTGATAGTTATCTTGAACCTGATGGAAGATCGAGAATCACATCCCCATCACAGAACCCCAACAAACCGCCTGCCACCTGCTCCTCTCTGCCAATTCCCTGACCTCTCCCCAAGACGCTTCATTGCCGGCTCCGTCCTCCCATCTGCCGCCACAATGATGTGTTGGTGGATTGGAGATCCCGGTTTGGATCAACAGGTGCCGCATGGATAGCGCGGCGACCGACTTTGTCATCGGCTCCATAGGCATCGTCTGCGTCGGTGCCGCCTCCCTCGTCTACGCGTTCTCCCGCCGCCCGCTCCCGCCTTGGTCCGCGTCCGCACCCGCTGTTTCCTCCAATGCCAACGACGTCATCTACCACCGCCTCTAGCTCAACCTCGCCGACCCCGTCGATGTGGCCGAGGCCTCCTGCTCCTCTCCGACATCACCCATGTCTCCTACGCCGCCCGGTTCCCCTGCCATGGTGCGACCGAGGACAAGGCTCGCGAGGCCAACTTCGACATGCTCCAAAACGTCCTTCCCCTCACCGCAGTCGTCCCCAATGCACTCGTCCACGTATGCCCCCAGACAGTCCTAAATCATTTCGTCAACCAGTTCGAGTCCATGGCGGCAAATTCATCCGCCGTTGTTGCGATGCGCCCGTACTCTGAGGATCCGCCATGCCTCTAGTACCCTGACCTCGAGGACATCCTCTTCAACAAGCTCGTCGCCTCCCACAGCGATGGCGCCGCCATCACCCGGTCCACGCACGGTTCCACTACCGTCTTCGGCTTCTCCCTGCGTAGCGCCAGGAACGTGATCGCCAACCTCTACGTCTATGCTGCCATATGCTGCAAGGAGCGCAACGCGCTAGGCTGGCCTGGGTGCCTCGTCGCCTGGTAGCATTTAGCAACGCCTCTGACGCACAGCATGTCGCCAATCACGCACTGAAGCTGCGGCCGATGCTAGCCAACCATTTTGAGTTGGAGTGCTCCATGTAGGATAGGGAGGACAAGCCCTTCATCAAGCTCGAGCTCGAGGAGGCCATGGCTAGGAAGGACACGTGGTTCGTGAACAAGGAGGTGTACGTGCTCTCCCACTGCCTGCTCCTATCTAGGTCCGGGTTTGCGAACACTGCTTCTTCCTTGAACGCCGACCACGTCGTCCACCCTGATTTCAACCTTGCAAACCCCGAGACAGTGACTGATGCCCTCGTACCCCTCACCGGCATCACTCATGTCTTCTACGCTGCCTCGTACGCACGCTCCGGTGTGATAGAGGACGAGGACCATGAGTCTAACTGCAACATGCTCCAACACGTCCTCTTTGTCGCTGTCCCCAATTGCCCAGCGATCGTCCATGTCTGCTTTTAAACCGGCCGCAGGTAATTCCTTATTGCGAAGCGCTCGTACTCCAAGTACCTCCAGTGGCTTGAGAACATCATCCTTAACGAGCTCGCCGCTTCCCGCAGTAACGGCGCCGCCATAACCTGGCCCGTGCACCGCCACACTACCGTATTTGTCTTCTGCCCATGCAGCGCCAGGAACGTCATCACTAGCCTCTCCATCTTCTACAAGGAGGGCTCCGTGATGCACTGGCCTGGGTCCCTCGTCTCAAGGGAGGAATCGAGCGACGCCTCCGATGTGGAGTTCTTCACCCAGCATGCTCTCTGGGCGGCTTTGGAGCCCAGTGACAAGAGCAAGGCGTTCAGCTGCACCAACGAGGACGTGTACAAGTGCGAGAATCTCCGCCTGGCCACCCATTTTGAGGTGGAGTGGTCCGGGTACAACAAGGAGGACAAGAGCTTCAAGCCCGAGGAGGTCGACCGGGAAGGACGCCATGTGGGCAGAGAACGTTAACGAGAAGCTCGTGGAGACAGAGCCCTTGGGGTTCGTGAACAAGGAGGAACTGGACACCAGGGAAAAGTGCAAGGAGCATGGATTCATCTTCATCTGGAACACGGTGAGATCCTCGATACATGGACTGGGAGGATGAAACTTCTTTGGGATAGTTGGGACGATACGCTGACAAAATTCATTGATGTGGCAGCATGGATTCGTTGCCAGCTTTTGCGTCAAGGAGGGCTCTGTGCTGGCCTGGGTCCATCCATGCTCTTTGGGTGGCTCTGGAGCCCAGTGGCAAGATCGAGGCGTTTAGCTACACCAATGGGGACATGTACAAGTGCAACAATATTTGGTCGATGCTAGCCACAACTGTTGGTTCAAGCAGAGCTTCAATTACAAGGAATTCGGCTATGGTTACACACAACAAATCAACTGATACAAGCAATTTTGTCCGTTTGAGGAGGAATACCAGAAAAGCAAGGGGTAAAGAAGACGGTGAAGAAAATGGAGGGCCAAGTGATGGTAGAGGACAACCAAAGGTAGATGGAGGAGATATGTTTATAACAGTTACTATCAGTTGTCATAGGGGTCGGCCGACCACTCCCCTAGGTTCACCTACCTTGTGCATGGGGTGCATGCAAAGAAGCACAACCTTGAAGCATCCTAGCCCTCCAATCTAAGGCGGTTTCATCCTATGGCTCACAAGTTCGATCACATGGATTGATGACATGGCACATTGAGGACCCCTACCCCTCTTCACATAGTATAAATACCCTAACTCTCTCTCTCATTTAAGACACACACCACAAGAAGAAGAAGCTCTCCACTCTCTCTCAAGATGTAGTACTAGTAGTAGTGTTGTCGAACATTTGGAAATTTTGGATCCAATTGCTGTGATGTTATCTATATACAGACATGCAACAAGAGAAGCAGCTTCTGAAATTCTTTGAGAAGGCAACCAAAGAAGCTTTCAGTTTGCTGAAAACAGACCATATTACAAGACAGTTTTTGCATGTATTTTAGAAAACACTGAATCTGAGGAAAGAGATGGCTTGGATGCAGACTATCAGCCTTCCGAGGAATATGACACTAGGGATGACGAGGAAGTATTGGGCGGAGTAAGACATGAACTAGGTTCATGAAGTAGAACTAGAAAACAATGCAGATCGATGTGGAGGATGCAAATTTTAACGACAATGATGTTAGAAGTTTTTGATGTGGAGTATATAGACAGTTGGGTCATAATTGAGGAATCGGAGCTGGGTCATAATTGAGGAATCAGATTGGTTTGAAGATGATGGATAAATAGAGGCAGAAACAGGATAGGCTGAAGAAGCCAATAACAGTCCAGATGAGGCGTTCCTTTTGCCGCTAGTGTGATCCCTCCATCGCTTGGAACATTGGCCTCCTCAAGCCCTGTGGATAGCTACTTTGAGCCAGTGCCTTTGGAGATTGTTCCGGCTCAGCCGAACGACTCTGCCAGCTCGCCGGTGTCCTCTTCGTAACCTAGTATGGCCTCGTAGACCAATGACGGAGAGCCCCCATCACCTGCAGTGGGCGGGTCGACCGCTGTACAGGACATACAAGACAAGCATGATGTCACTGCCGAGAGCCACTCACCGCATTCATCTCCTCCCTCGGCGTCGGAGCAAGATCCCGTGCAGTTGTAACTTCTACTACAACTTAAGCAGTAGTACATTTGAGCCATTCAAGGGGCAACCAATGCCTTGGACGAGAGTCTATCCTTTCCCTTTGTTTTCTATTTATTTTTGCAGTCCGCAGCCTCTTTTCGAGAAGAGTGCAGAAAAATGCAAACAACAGCTTATGATTAGCGCCATGTTTTCCTAACCAACTGAAAAATAACAGAAATTCTTTTTTACCGTGGAGGAAAATCTGGACATGTATTATTTGCACATTATATTTTTACCATAAATTTTTCCTATGTTTCCCTTCTTGACTTTTTTCAGATTATATTAAGACTCGGCACAGTACAATCCCAATTATACATGAAAAAACTAAATAAAAAATACATAATATTCTATCCAGATTCTTCCATCATCTTTTTCTCTAGTGGCTTTCCTCGATCCAACCGATGCTCTATATGAATAGAGCCTTATTAAACGCCGGAGCTAAAGTGTAGTCCTTGTGCGCATGGCTATCAATTTAGGAGGGTGTTTGGGACTGCTCCGCTCCACGTTTTTTAGCTTAGCTCCACATTTTTTAGTTAAACAGGTTCAGTTCGACGCACTCTGTTCGAGGAAAAATGTGGAGTTGTGAGAGCACCTAAAGGGTTGCTCCACAAACTCTAGTTTTTTTTAGCAGATTTTGTGGAGCAGTCCCAAACACGCCCTTAATATATAACTCTTGTATGATACTTACTAACTAGCAAGTTGGACCACACAAATAGCGCAGGGAACTAGTTTGCTTATTGCACTATTTGGATTTTTGTTAATTTCAATATCATTTTTAAAATATTTTAGTTTATTGTTTTTTGTGGACATTTTTCCCTTTTTCCCTATTAACGTTGTAATTTCTAGGCCCTTTCCGTGAACGTGGGAGCTTCTTTTAATTCTGTTATATTAATATATTAGTACCCACTATTCCAATAATATACTAATTATGCACTTTGCGTTATAATGAATACAAAACAATTCTACTTTACACAACATTAACCTCTGGATTTAGAGCAAACTATATTATAATATGAAAAGTACAGATTATTGTTGAAATCAGACGTGTTCTTTCATTTTGTTTATTACCTACATTTTTTAATATCCATGTTATCCCATCAGATTGCTAAGAGCAGTAGCTTCACTTAATCATCCGGTTGCTAAGAGCAACAGTTTAGCAGCTCCCAGTTAGAGAGGTCATGTCCAGTTCATCATAGACGTTGAATCTGTGCTGGATGGTTGAAGTTGCAGTAGCAGTTGTAACTGCATGTGATCCAGGTCCCCGCCGCCCCCTCCTCCCACAGCATCGCCGTGTCCTGCGAGTTCGGCTTGGATGCCTGCTGGCGACCACAGTACGCGCGCGCGGCTGGCATTCGCCACCGTCGCGGCGGCTGAGCGTGCAGTAAACCCGTCTCCATTTATCCGCGCCGCTCTGTACGCCAATCTTCCCCAACCGCACTACAATCTGTTGCCCTCATCACGTGGTACCATGCTTTTGTGTTTTGATGGGACAGCAGAGCGCCATGGAGCGGTGCAGCACAGCCCCTTCCACCACGATGGGGGGCGCGTGGTGCTGGAGCGGGTGGAGAAAAAACTATCAACAAATACACAGTTCCTCTCCCGTGTTTGGCACCTATCTCGGCAACTGACTTGCCACCCGAACATTGGTTTGAGGAGAACATCCGTGCTGCTTGTCGCCGCTTAGTCACCGTGATTGAGATTGATCCAGACTGTCTCAACGAGATTGACTACTCCTCACTTCGTGTCGTAGTCGAGGTTGTTAGGTTTGATCTCCCTTCCATTAGGCCCAACGGCCTTTGGGCCTTCTTCTCGCGCCCTGATCGGGGGCGCCCAACCCGACATGGTTGGTGGACCCCCGTCGCACAGCGCTATAAAAGGAAGGTGGGTGCCGGGGCTCGAGGCACGAGGTTAGCCGCGCCGCCAGTCACCCCCACCGACATCCTAACCCTAACCGATCAAAGAAAGGGGCGCTGCCAGCGACGGGAAGTTCCACCGACGCCGGCAACGCCACCCGATGCCATTGCACCGGCCATCTCCGTCTCCACCGAATCCATGGCGCCGGTGAATGACCCCAACACCGGCGCCTCCACCGGATCGGCTACTCCAGCACCGAATCCCGCTCCTACTGATGGTTTGCCATTCTATGCTCCACCTCTTCCTTTTCCCCTCTCTGACTTGCAGTAGAAAATGTACTAGGGTTTTGTTGTATGTGTTGTAAATCGAGATCTTGTATTTCTACTGGTATAGTACCCGATCTAATGAATCGATGAACTACGAAACCTAACAATGGTACCGGAGCCACGGTGTATTGACAAGAAACCTAGATCGGGTAAACCGATTCCAAATCGGGGAAAGAAATAAAGAAATAAAGACAACTCGATTTCAGATCGGGCAAAGAAAAGGCTCATGATGAACCCTAACCCTAACCGGGTAACAAGAAAGAGCAACCGAAGAACAACTCTTACCCGGACCCGTCGTCCTCACCGCCATGAACTGGAACCGTCGCTCAGGGTGCCACTATCCAAACCGCTCGACAGCGGCGAGCTTAGCCTAGGGCGAGCTCGCACACCGGCGAAGGGTTAGGCAGTGGCGCCGTCGCCTCCCTCCGCCACCCACCTTGGATGGCAGCTACTCTACCGAGCGGCGCAAGAGAGGGAGGAAGAAGAAGAAATGGCCGGCAGGAAGAAGTGGCGGGGTGGCCGGGTACCCTGCTCCGGCGGGTCTCCTCCTCCTAACTGGTGGTGGTCGGTCGCCATGGGCGGCGCCACCGATGTGCCACAGAGAGACCGGGGGAAGGGGAAATGAAATGGCGTTTAGGGTTTGAAGGAGTGCCGGCATCGTCCGGTTTTGATGAGCCAAAAAGCAAGGAGGACCGTCGATCTCGATCCAACGAACGGTAGCGCTCGGGCCTCTTTAGGCCCAGGCGGAAGGGGACTTTCCCAGCCCAGGCCTAGGTTGCGGCCTGGGCGTGGGAGCGCACATGCGCGGCTGGGCCGCGGGCCGCTCTTCTTTGCTAGGTCGCGGCAGATCCATCCGCGTAATGGCCATTGGGCCATCCGGCTGCGCGCCTCGCGGGCTGGGCTGGAAAGAAGCAAGGCATCGTGCGCGCGCATGGGCTGCGGTGCGAGATGGGCCTTCGGGCCAAAATCTGAAGAAAATGAAATTTCGTTTTATTTTTTTTAGAAGCAATTCCTTTTACAAGTATTCGATGTATATTCGAATGAATTTGAATAGAATTTTGATATGAATTTTTCGTGCAATCTTGTCCAACGACATTTTTCTCAGAAAAATAGCGAAATTTTTTTTGGTGCTTCTGGAAAATAAATAATATGAAAGATTATGAATGTTTCTGCTGCGCACTTGATATTGTTTATTTTCATTATTAAATTCGAACCAACGAGAGAATTTAATTTTGAAAAATGAATGAATAAATTTTTGATAAGATTATGATGTCGTTATTTTCTGACCAACGTTGTTAATAACTATATTATAATGTTTGATCCATAAGATATTATGCATTAATTTTACTTCTGCCCAATGGTGATGTAAAATGTTTGCATAGATGAATTTAGTATGTTTTAATTTGACCAACGTTGAGTTAAAGCATGCGATTTTATGTATAAATGTTTCTCACTAACTCTGGTGTGGTTTCAGGAGGCAAATGCATTGTGAACATCGCGAACATCCCGACACTCAACGGGAGCAATTACCGTGTGTGGTGGGAGAAATATGAACTGGAACTTGCGTTGGGAGAGGTTGATTTTGCCATCATCTCACCGTGTCCCACTGAACAAGTGGATCCGGTGAGAGATGAAAATGAATCTGACGCTGATTTCGCTGCTCGAAAGCGTGATCATGCTGAGATTAGAATAAAATATGACCTCGAACATAGGCAATGGACTCTCTCCAACCACAAGTGCCTATTGGTAGCTAAGGCCACCATAGAAGAACAGATAAGGGGCTCAATCCCTGAATGTGCTACTGCCACAGAATATCTTGATAAAATCAAGAGTCAGTTTACTGGGTCTACCAAGGCCACAGCAAGTTCACTGATAAAGAAGCTTGTGAATGAGAAATATACTGGTGGTAGCATAAGAGAGCACATTCTGAAGATGAACACTATGACATCTAAGTTAAAGGAAATGAATTTGAAGGAAGATGATTTCCTGATTCATTTGATTTTTGCTTCTTTGCCAAAAGAATATGACACTTTCATTGTGAACTATAATATGCAACCTGAAAGATGGGGCATAGAAAGACTTATTTCAATGTGTGCTCAAGAAGAGGAGAGGATAAAGTCCTCACAGGGTGAATCCGCTCACTTTGTGAAGGATAATAAAAGAAAGAACTTTAATGGCAAGAATTTTAAACCACAAGGGAAACCCAAGTGGGATAAGGCCTCTTCCTCAAACTCACAGGGAAAGAAACCCCAGGACTCTGAAAATCAGCAGAGCAACTCCTATGGTGGAGCTGAAAAGGATCAATGCAAGCACTGCTTCAAGAAGGACACTACAAGAGAGACTATCCAGACTTCCTGAAATCTCTACTAAAGAGAGGTGATGAATTTATTACATTTGTAGACGAATCCCTGTATTTATGTTATGCTAAATCCACTTGGTGGGTTGATTCAGGAGCAACTACTTATGTTGCAAATTCTTTACAGGGGTTAAGTGGGACGAGAACCTTGCAAAGAGGAGAAAGAACGATTAAAGTTGCAAATTGTCGGTACCAACAGTATGGGGTACCTACAACCGACGGCAATAAAAAACAAAAATGTTTAAGCCACCACAAAAGGTAGCCCGTCCCAATCGCGTACCGGGTTCGTCTCGTACGAGGTTAGCTCGACGAAACGCCTCGACCATGCCCTAACTCTGACTCGTACGAGGCTAGCTCGATGGAGCGCCTCGACCGCACCCCATCCCGTACAACGAGGCACCTCGACCGCGCTCCAACTCGCACGAGGCTCGTATGCCCACCGGAAAAACTCCGACTCGCGTGACCCCAGGTCGGAGCGCTCGACCCACTCAATTCACCTGCCCCGAGACAAAAGTCAGAGCATTTAATGCGCTTACCTGCTACCACCTACCGACATGGCCGCAACTAGGATCGACGTGGGAGCAACGCCGGTGTCAGTCCTCACTGTTTTACCGCCCATCCCGTGATGGGGGTGAAACCTGTCACTATACACACCTTACCGTGCACTGTTTGTCGCCGGACACCCTCGAGGAAGGATACGACAAGGCATGTATTCCGCGATCTCGGGGATTCGGCCTTATCCATCTGGCCTCGACCCGGCCTCGATCCAGCCTCGACACCCAGCGCAGTTCGATAGTGAAGGAAGGCCAGCGTGGCGCCGTGCCCCGGATCATTTCGCCGTCTCATCCCCAACTTCACCACGATGTCCAGGGATGGTCGACCATTCCTGGGGCACGTCGCTACAGTCACTCCTACAAGGATCGACAAAACATCACCTCAAGGCTCCCCGGTGCCCTGGCCTCCTCTTACCCTATAAAAGGGCAGGTCAAGGCCCTACGAAGGGGAGGGGACAGGAGGCAAGACACAAGCTCAAAGCCAAACACCAGCAATCCAAGACCCCGAACACAGAGATCAACATCTTAAGCAATCATCTCTGTACTCTTTTTTTATCTCTTTGAGACTTGGGCTCGCCGCCCTCTCTCGCAAGCTTGTAACCCCTACACAAGCACCTCGGTGCAAGGAAATATAAAACTCTCTCCCCCCGCTGGACATAGGGCCTTCTTCTACCCGAACCAGGATAAACCCCCGTGTGTTCTCCTTGTATCACCATCCAGATTAGGGACATGCAGCACTCACTCGTCGGTTTAGGACCCCCACGGGACCGAACACCGACAGTTGGCGCGCCAGGTAGGGCACCGCTGCGTGCCAACATCGCTTTCCCGCCATTCTTTCCTGGATGGCTGACCCCGAATGTCCACTCCTGTTGGCCATGGTGATCTGGTTCGGGAGTTTGGAGTTCATGTCGCTTGGCCACAGCTACGATATGGTCCTCCTCCCACCCAGGCACCCGACCGACGAGGATTACGAGCTCTCCCAGCCTGGGGGAGCACTGTGCTGGTATCGTCGCTCTCAACAGGCACGAGCCGCCAGACGACGACGAGCCCAGCACAACTGCCGTCTTCACCTCACGGAGGGTGGTGGGATTCCCCGATCCGGCGCCTCTCAGCCAGACGCCAACCCAGATTTCCTCATTGAGGGTCTGTGTAGGATGAGCTTGGCTGAGAGTAAGATGTCGACGGAGAATTCCACCGCTCCCCCGTTCGGTGAGACACCACCGCTACCCGATCCAACCACTTCGACGCGTGTAACGATATCCCCATCAACATTCCCGTTTGGGCTAGACACGGTTGCCCGGGCATACGCTTCCTCTGTAAGCACTAGTATGAGCGCTTACGAGGAACTCCTCAGGCACTATCTACGCTCCACTCTGGACCTTGTCGCATCCACGTCGGCTTCTGAGTATCTGGACTCTACGGAGACGCCGGAAACAGAGCCCCATGCGACTGCTTCTCGATGTTGCAACCCCAGAGATGATTTGCAACGGCCTCACATTCCTCCATCATACTACTACTTCGGCGCTCCTGACTCTGACTCTGCTGACGACACCTATGATCCGACCCGTGAGTGCTTCAACGTCGACGAGGCAAGCACGTCGGAATCGGAGGACGAGGAGCCAGTTGAAGGAAGGCACACGCCACCTCATGTCGAGCTCCCTGCCGAGCAAGACGAGGCTCAATTCCTTGCGGATCAAGGAATGCAGCTCGAGCAAATTCACGAGTTGCGGGACAGGCTCGACGAGGAACGAGAAAACCTGCACCTACTCTAACAAACCCTCGAGCATGAGCATGCGGCACATGCACATGGCGGGAGAGCTCGCGAAAGAGCTCGCGACATCAATCGTCGCATCGATGAGGACCGGGTGGTCGACCCCCCGGTTTTCGCTCGAGCCAGCCAGAACGTCGTCGCCGCCGCCATGCTCCTCCGCAACATGCCTGAGCCGTCAAACCCCGACGCCCGTCGGGCTTGAGATGAAATCTGAGAGCTCCTCGAGACCACTGCTATGCAGCAGGCCGAGAGCTCCGCCTCGAGGCGACGCGAGCCAGCCTCAGAGCGGCTCGTCGAGCCCTCCTGACAGGAGAGAGAGGCCTCGGTTCATCCTAAGCCTGCCCGGCGAAACAGGGCGGCGCCTGTCCCTGAGCACATCGAGGACGACCGTGAACCTCGAGACACCCGTGGCAACATCGTCGAGTGCCGCACGCGCAAACACGGTGACGGTATGGCTCGAGGTTACCGTGTGCACAGAGGCGGGCGCTACGACCGCTCGCTGATTTCCGCTTGGCGTGTCAGCTGGGCGGGGCCACCGACGATCGGGTCATCATCTGACAACTCCCCCTGTTCCTCTCCGACACCGCTCGAGCCAGGCTCGAGGATCTCCCGCCTCGATAGATCCACGACTCGGACGATCTCGTGAGGGTGTTCGAGGGAAACTTCAAGGGGACCTACGTGCGTCCCGGCAACTCATGGGACATCCGGAGTTGCAAGCAAAAGCCGGGTGAATCCCTTCGGGATTATATCCGGCGCTTCTCCAGGCAACGCACCGAGCTCCCCAACATCACCGACTCCGACGTGATCATGGCCTTCCTCTCCGGAACCACCTGCAAAGAGTTGGTCCGAGAGTTGGGCCGTAACACCCCACTCACTGCCAACGGATTGATGGACATCATCACCAACTTTGTCGCCGGTGAGGAGGCAGTTGGTGCTATCTTTGGCGGTGACCAAGACAAAGGGAAGCAAAAGGTCGACAATCCCGCGGGCTCCAGCCGGGGCTCCAAGAGAAACAACCGGAGAAAGAAGAAGAACCAGCAGGGCAAGCTCGAGGCCCCGGCCGATGAACTTGTCGCTGCTGTCGAGCGCAAGAAACCTCGAGGCCCCCCCGGTGGGGGCATCTTCGATAAAATGCTCAAAGAGCCATGTCCCTACCACAAGGAACCCATAAACCATAACCTCGAGGACTGTCACATGCTCCGTAGGTACTTTGAGGGCGTGGGCGTCAAGAAGGACGACAAGAAGGAAGATCCCAAGGGCGACGACAAGGATGGGGGATTCCCCAAGATCCATGACTACTTCATGATCTACGGAGGACCCTCGACCCGCCTCTCAATGCGCCAGCGCAAACGAGAGCGGCGTGAGGTTTTCTCCATACAGCCGGCGGTCCCCCACTTCCTTAGCTGGTCTGAGGTGGCCATCACTTTTGACCATGATGACCATCCTGACCACGTCCCTAATCTAGGAGTCTACCCGCTCGTTGTTGATCCCATCATCGCCAACACGCGCCTCACCAAGGTACTCATGGACGGCGGAAGTAGCCTCAACATCATCTACGCTCAGACCCTCGACCTCCTGGGGGTCAAAAGGACGCGCCTCCAACCCAGCGTCGGGGGCTTCCACGGAGTTGTGCCGAGGAAACGGGCAGAACCTGTCGGCTGGGTCGATCTACCTGTCTGCTTTGGCACTCCTTCCAACTTCAGAAAGGACACTCTCACTTTCGAAGTGGTTGGATTCCGTGGAACATACCACGCCATCCTTGGATGCCCATGCTACGCTAGGTTCATGGTGGTCCCAAACTACACCTACCTCAAGCTCAAGATGCCAGGCCCAAACGGTGTCATCACTGTAGGGCCCTCATACGAACACGCCTACGAGTGCGACGTCGAGTGCGTCGAGCACGGCGAGGCTGTTTTGGAGTCGGCAACCTTGGCGGTGGACCTCGACGGTCTGGCCAACAATATTCCTGACCCCAAGCGCCATGCCGGCAGCTTCAACCCCGTGGAGGACATCAAGCTTGTACCCCTCGACCCTGCCGATCCCAAGGGGAAGGCGTTGAGCATCAGCGCTACCCTTGATCCCAAATAGGAAGCAGTGCTCGTCGACTTTCTCCACACGAACATCGACATCTTTGCGTGGAGTCCCTCGTATATGCCAGGCATACCCAGGGAAGTCGCCGAGCACGCCTTGGAGATCCGGGCCAGCTCCAAACCGGTGAAGCAACGCTTGCACCGCTTCGACGAGGAGAAGCGCAAGGTCATAGGTGAGGAGATACACAAACTGCTGGAGGCCAGGTTCATCAAGGAGGTTCACCATCCCGAGTGGCTAGCTAATCCTATATTAGTTAAGAAAAAGAGTGGGAAGTGGAGGATGTGTGTAGACTATACTAGTTTAAATAAAGCATGCCCAAAAGTTCCCTTTCCTTTACCACGCATTGATCAAATCGTTGATTCCACCGCGGGATGTGAAACTCTCTCGTTCCTAGATGCATACTCCGACTACCACCAGATTAAAATGAAAGAGTCCGACCAGCTTGCGACTTCATTCATTACCCCATTCGGCATGTATTGCTACGTTACTATGCCTTTCGGTCTCCAGAACGCAGGGGCTACATACCAGCGATGCATGCAGCACGTTTTTGGGGAACACATCAGACCAACCGTCGAGGCTTACGTCGATGACATCGTTGTCAAGACCAAACAAGCCGATGATTTGGTAAACGACCTCGACGTTGTGTTCAAATGCCTCCGGGCAAAAAACATCAAGCTCAATCCTGAGAAATGTGTTTTTGGCATTCCTTGAGGTATGCTTTTGGGGTTCATCGTGTCTAAGCGTGGCATCAAGGCCAACCCAGAAAAAATCACTGCGATAACCAAGATGGGCCCCATCCGAGATCTGAAGGGCGTATAGAGGGTCACGGGCTGCTTGGCGGCGCTCAGCCGTTTCATTTCGTGCCTCGGCGAAAAAGCGCTCCCTCTGTTCTGCCTCCTAAAGAAATCAGAGCACTTTTCGTGGACCCTCGAGGCCGAAGAAGCTCTTGCAAAACTCAAAGCTACACTCTCTAATTCACCAATCCTCGTCCCCCTGACCCCAGGAGAACCGCTCCTACTTTATGTCGCCGCGATAACACAAGTAGTCAACGCGGTCTTGGTTGTCGAGAGGGCCGAGCAAGCACATACCTTGCTCGTCTAGAGGCCGGTCTATTTCATTAGCGAGGTACTCTCGGAAACCAAGGTACGATACCCACAAATCCAGAAGCTGCTATATGCTGTCATCTTGACACGGCACAAACTCCGCCACTACTTCGAGGGTCACCCGGTAACAGTGGTTTCTTCTTTTCCCTTGGGAGAGATAGCCCAGAATCGGGAAGCCTCGGGTAGAATTGCCAAATGGGCCGTCGAGCTCATAGGCGAGACCCTCTCCTATGCGCCGCGCAAAGCTATTAAGTCACAGGTGTTAGCAGATTTCCTGGCAGAGTGGACCGACACTCAACTCCCCCCGGTATAGCTCCAAGCTGAACTATGGACCATGTACTTCGATGGGTCATTGATGAAAATGGGGGCAGGCGCGAGTTTTCTCTTCATCTCGCCCTTTAGAGTCCACATGCGCTACGTCATCCGGTTTCATTTTCCTGCATCAAATAATGTCGCCGAATACGAGGTGCTCATCACGGGTCTGAGAATTGCCATTGAACTCGGGGTCCGACACCTTGACGTTCGAGGCGACTCCCAGCTTGTGATCGACCAGGTCATGAAGAACTCAAGCTGCCATGATCCCAAGATGGAAGCCTACTGCGAAGAAGTGCGGCGCCTTGAGAACAAGTTTCACGGCCTCGAGCTCAACCACATCGCACGCAGGTATAATGAGGCCGCCGATGAACTAGCAAAAATCGCGTCCAGTCGAACTACGGTTCCACCAGATGTTTTCGCAAAAGATCTCCAGCAGCCATCCGTTGACCTCGGGTCGAAAGGAGGGGTCGACGGGCCGTCCCTCGACCCTCCACCTATGGCAGAGTCCCCCTCGACCGGGGTTGAAGCCATGCAGGTGGAAGGCTCGACCCCACAATCTGACCCCAGGCCTAACTGGCGTGTTCCGAACCTCGACCATCTCATCCGAGGGGACCTCCCCTTGGACAGGACCGAGGTTCGATGGATCGCTCGCCGGGCCAAAACCTTTGTGATCTTTGGCGACAGTAGGGAGTTGTACCGCCGTAGCCCTACTGGCGTCCTCCAACGTTGCATCACAAATGAGGAAGGCAGAGACCTGCTCGATGATCTACACTCGGGGGCTTGCGGTCACCACGCAGCGCCTCGAACCCTTGTCGGAAATGCTTTCCGGCAAGGTTTCTATTGGCCGACCGTGGTCTCCGACGCTGTCAAGCTAGTACGCTCTTGCAAAGGTTGCTAGTACTATGCGAGGCAGACCCATCTTCCAGCACATGCCCTGCAAACCATTCCCATCATGTGGCCGTTTGCCGTCTGGGGGCTCGACCTTGTCGGACCTTTGAAAAGGACAACCGGTGGCTTCACCCACTTGCTCGTTGCCATCGACAAATTCTCCAAGTGGATCGAGGCCCGCCCTATCACCAGCATCAAGTCCGAGCAAGCTGTGCTCTTTTTCACCGACATCATCCACCGCTTTGGGGTTCCCAACTATATCATCACAGACAATGGCACCCAGTTTACTAGAAAAAAGTTTATGGATTTCTGCGACAACCACCACATCCGTGTGCTCTAGTCAGCCGTTGCTCATCCAAAAACAAATGGCCAAGTGGAACGTGCCAATGGCATGGTCCTGCAAGGCCTGAAACCCAGAATCTTTGACAAGCTAAACAAACATGGGAAGAGATGGGCTGCCGAGCTCCCCTCGGTCCTATGGAGCCTAAGAACAACGCCGAGTCGAGCCACGGGGTTCACTCCGTTCTTCTTAGTCTACGGATCTGAGGCCATGCTCCCCACTGACATAGAATATGGGTCCCCAACGCTAAAAGCCTACAACGAGAGAAATAACGACGCCGTAAGAGAGGACGCCCTTGACCAGCTCAAGGAAGCCTGAGATGTGGCTCTGTTACATTCTGCCAGGTACCAGCAAGGTCTTCGATGCTACCACGACAGACACGTCCGCAAGCATGACCTCAACGTCGATGACCTGGTGCTACGTCGAAACCAGAACACCAAGGGACGGCACAAGCTCACGCCCCCGTGGGAAGGACCGTACATCATCGCAGAAGTACTAAAGCCGAGCACCTACAAGCTATCCAACGAGAAGGGCAAAATCCTTAAAAAGCCTCGAGGCTCTGTAATTTCTTTTTAATCTCATCAATAAAGAATACAGCAATGTTCAAAGTTTTGTTTCACAAACAATGAGGAAGGATCGACTCTGTTCTCCCAGAATCGACCCTCCCTCGGGGGCTACAAGGGGGAACCCTCGATCCTCGAAAAAATTTGTACTCTTTTTCAAAAAAGAAAAATTGCCACTTAAGTCGATAGCGCTGTGGGAGCACCCTAAGGCTCAAAGGGTTGTCGAACCGTGAGATCACTTACGCCTCTGAGGCTACAGTACCTCCACTCACCCCTCACATCTAGGGGCGCGACCGCACGCTAAGTAGACCTAATGGCGGTTCATAACTTTGAAAAGGAGTACATCCCCCGTCGCTTAAATTAGGTTCTTACACGATCTGCGAGGCCGCAAGAGCACCCTAGAGTTCGAGGGCAGTCGAGCCGCGAGATCACTCACGCCTCCGAGGCTACGGTACCTCCGCTCACTCTCTTACGCTCAAAGGCACGACGACGTGCTAAGTAAATCATGCAAAAATGTGATTCAAGCAATAAAGGGAAGAAAAGCTTGAACAAAACTTAAATAACCAGCATAGGTTTACGTTCTAAGTTTTTAAGGCCTCCGAGGCCACTATGATCAAAATTCAAAACACTAACTTATTACATGGCCTCTGTGCCCAGATTTGGCTCACAGGCCCTCGTCGTCGGCGGGCGAAACCACCTCGGCTTCAAAAAGCTTGGTCAAGCGGCTTCCAGGCTCCTCGGCGGCTCCAATCAGTTCCAAGCAGGCGTCCTCGTTCTCCTCATCTGTCCGGTCCGAGTCGGTGATGAAGCCATCAGCAACAAGCTCCATGTCATACACGAACCCAGATCGAACGACGGCCAGCGCTCTCTTCACGCCGTGGTGGAGGCTACCCCATATCCTTTCCCGGACAAGGCGGCCCAGCGCCACCACCCGATGGACGAAGGAGTTCCCCGGGGCATCCTCCCCAGTGTCAGCGTCGGGCTCGACCCCCAGGCCATCACACACGGAGGAGATCACGCCCTAGAGCACATGAGTCTGCCAGGCCTCGGCCTCGAAGAGGCTCTGGAAGGAGTTGGCCGTCGCCTAGGCCACCCGCTGCTCCCTCTCCAACTCTGGAACACAATTAACTAAATTAGCACTAATATGGGGCCTCGATGCCAAGACCGTAACACCAATACTTACCCTCGGAATGGGTCTGCAAGCCCACGATCTCATCATGAAGCCCCCCGCACGTCCTCTCGAGCGCTTGAAGAGCGCCATCCCTGTCACGAATGGCTGCCCTCAACGTCTCGATCTCCTGGCGGGCGTTCGAGAGAGCCGCGTCCTTCTCCTGAACGGCTCCACTCAGCGCCGTGACCTCGTCCTTCTAGGCCCCGAAGCGAGCGGTTACCTGCCCAATCTGGACGTTGAGGGTGTCACGATGTTGGCTGACCAGGGCGATGTCCTCCTCGAGCTCTTTCACCCATGCTGACAGGGGCGCGAGGTCCTCACGGGCCTTGGCTGCCTCCTCCCGGGCCTTGGTCACGTCTTCACGCGCCATGGCCTCAGCCACCCAGGCCTATACCGCCTCCTCCTTGACCACCATGTAGGCGATGCGCAGCTCGGCCGTCTCGGTGCTCTGATCAGAAAGCCGCTTGTTGGCCTTCTCGACCAGAGCCCGTTGCCGGGCAAGCGCCGCCCACACACCGCTCTCATTTCGGATGAAGAGCAACTTGCGGCGGGAGCGCTCCTTGAGCTCCTGACCACAGTTCGAAAAACCAAAGAGGTTAGAACCAAAAGAAGGAGGGCAAAAGGACAGCAAAAGCATAGCAAAAGAACCACTAAACCAAACTTACCTCTGTGGCGTCCCGCATGCCTCGAGACATGGCCTCCGTCGCCACACGAAGTGATCGCTCTATGTGTCGATGGAGACCCTCGAGGTATTCCCAATGATGCACCTCGTCTCCGTCGTTCAGGGCGAAGACGGGGTCCGCGCCAGGGTTGGAAGCGTCCCTGAACTCAAGGGTCGATCCCCCCAGCGCGGTATCTCCTCCTCCACCTGTGCTAGGGCCAGCGCGGCGATGTCCGGCCACCCCAATGGTGGCCCAGCCGGGGCGCTCTCTGGCCCTGCGGAGGGACTGGCTTGACCCGCAGCTCCGGCCCCATCAACCGCCGTCGAGGGACCAGCCTGGTCCATGGCCTCGACCTCCTCGACTCCCACCACCTGCTTCCCCTTGTCCAGAGGGGAGTCGTCGAGGGTGAGGTCGACCACGGCCGAGGTCGACCCTTCCGCCAGGGCTGGCCCCTCGACCGCCGGCACCTCCTCCTCTGGGACCACGGGCGGGGGCTCGACGACCCCACCCTCCATCGTAGCTGCCGGCTCCGCCGGCAGGTCCTGCTGCGGCTGCGGCTCTCCCGGCTGCGCCACCTCCTGTCCCGCCACCGGCGGGACCACCTCCATCACCTCATCCGCATCTGCCCGCCCCGCGTCGTGGACGGATGCCTCGGCCGTTGTGGCCTCGACGGTAGCCTCGGCGGTCGACAACGACCCCGGCTCTGCCCCGCCCGTGCTGGGCGCCGCCACCTCTGACGACACCGACCCCTGTGCGGCAGGGCCAGAACCGGTGATCGCTTGGACGCCCGCCTCTACCTGGGCCGTCGCCTCCTGCTGCTTCAGGCCCTCTTTTGCGGCCTGAAGCCTCTCGACCCAGGCGAAGTCATCCGCCGCCGTCCGATTAATGATGATGGCACTCGCCCAGAGCGACTTTCGCGGGGGTCGGCCCCACTAGCTCCGCCTTGCGCTTAAGCCTGTGAAGAAAGGAAAGCATCAGAAACATGACCGATAAAAAGCGACAAACGGAGCACGGAGCCTTACCCAGAAATGGGGAGCAGGGGCCTCGACCCCGGCCGATCAGAACCCATCGGCGCTGCCAATGACGACGCCGACGCTGTTGTTCTAGCCGCCGGCTAAGCCTGCGGGGCCTGGACTTGTGGAGGCGGCCCCGTCGACCCCTCCTGTGGGGTCCAGGATGGGGCGGCCCCTCCCATCGAGGGGCCTGCCTCTTCCTCCATCTCCTCCTCTACCACCTCGACTGACACCAAGGCTGACCCTGACGCCCGGGAGGTCGACCCCCCAATGGGCTCCAAGAACGGACAAACATCAGGGAGGTCCGCCAGGCCGGTCGCGGCGTCGTACCGCGACAGGGCGTCATCGTCGTCCCTATCGCTGTCATCATCATCCTCCCCCGAGACCGTCTCGGACGGAGACTCCGCGAGGGGGAGCCCCTCGAGGCTCTGCTGGCGCCGAAGCTTCTTCAGCGCCTCCTTCTCCTTGGCCTTGCGGATCTGCCGCTTCTTCGCAGTTTCCTTTGTCTGCCTCTTTTGGGACGCCTGCTGGCATCGAGCCTCTCGGGTGGGCTGGTCCTCTAGGACTGGCGGCTGCGTCTCCCTCACCGCAGACAAATCCTGCGCATTGACCTCAACTAAATCAAAAGAATCTGAAAATAGACGAAATAAACAAATGTGCTAACGATAACACTTACCAGAGGCTCGAACCCCTAGGTGGGTCGCATTGGCACCTTGTCGACGTCCTCCGCCTTGAAGTTCCCCACCATCTGGCGCGCTTGCCGAAGGATCTCCACGAGGGTGAGGGACTCATGCGACATCCGGCTCCCCTCCAGTGGCGCCTCTGGTGTCATCTAGTCGAGCCGAAGTCGACGCTGGCACAATGGCATCACCCTGCATCGGTGGAATGTCGTGGCCACCGCCGCCGCCGTCAAACCTCACAGACAAAGCTGTTGCAGCGCCGCCAGCAGCGGGTCCAGATGTGGCTTCTCAGCCTCCATGACTCCATAAGACCAATTCTCCTCTCGGGCGACCAGCACCCGGCCGGTATACCTCGTCAACTGACTCTCGTCGTTGCGGAGGTAGAACCAGTCGTCGTGCTAGCCGTTGTTCGAGGAGATGAGTTGGGCCGGGATATATTGGTCAGTCCGACCGGACCTCACCTGCAAGACGTAGCTCCCCCTTGAACCGCGCGCTATATCCCCTTCTCCTCCGCCTTCTTAGCGAAGAACTCCGCCCTGAAGAGATGGAGCCACAGATTCCATTGCGGCTCCATCCTCAGGTAGCCCTCACAGACCGCCGCGAAGATGGCGGCCTGTGTGATGGCGTTGGGGGTGAGATGGTGCAGCTCCACCCTGTAGTAGTGGAGGAGCGCACGCATGAAGATGGTCACCGGCACGCCGAACCCCCGCTCGTGGAAGCAGATGAAGCTAACCACGTATCCTTCAGGGGGTGCCAGCTCCCGGTGGTCGGGCGACGGCGCAATCCACTCCAGCCGCGACCGGCTCGTCCTCGGCCGTAGCAATCCGTCGTTGACCAGCTCCTCCAGCCTCCTCTCCGTCACCGAGGAGGCAGCCCAGTCGTCGACAGGGAGAAGTTGACCCTTGCCTGCCATTGACGCCGGGAAGCTGTGCGTACAGAGGGGGGCGATGGCGGCGGCGCTGGATGAAGGCAGAAGGGCGCAAGGGGCACAGAGAGCTATCTAAGGCAAGGAAGGTAGGAACACAAAGGGCCAGTAGGGGAGGCAGACCCCTAGACTTTGTTTTTATAGCCCCGGCGGAAGCCCAACGGCCGCGCGAGAAGGTAGGAGCGGTTTCTTGCATTTAATGCCCTTACCTAACTGTTTCCCCAAATCTCACAGGAGTAGGGCACGTGGCCGTCGCCCACGTCGTAACCGTACACCACGTCACCCACTACCGCACTGATCTCGCCCCCTCTCCTAAAAAGGCGCGCCTGGCTAACGGACGGGGCAAGGATCCGTAGACGGATATTCCTAGATACCTGGTAAACGGGCTCCGAGCCCGGTATGAGTCTCGAGGGAGCGGAAGCTGGCCCTCGACCTGGGTTCGACAGCTGCCCTCGAGCGACAGAGTTAGGGACGACCAGGGATGCGCCCGTACATGGCCAGGGCTCGAGCCACGCTCTCGAGGCACCCCAAGACGTATTCGAGGCTATAGGAGAAGGTCGACGTAGGAATCCCCTCGAGGGAGGCACCGAGCCCTTGAATCCCGTCGTAGGGAATTGAGATCCACACGACCACTCCTTGACATTATTGAGAGCGCCTCTGGGCCACTAGCCGACTCCTAACGAATGGAGCACGGGCTCACACTCGAATTCCCCCGCTAGTAGCTCGCCGGAGATCATCGGAACTCACCCAAACAAGGGTAGTACGGCATTCCCCACCCCTCCTCCTCCTTCTCAAAGGAGGAGCGTGAGGGTCGAACGATAAAAGACAGCCGAGACTCTGATCGACCTCGTGCGCACGAGGCTTAGGGGCTCGACCGCAACAAACCGAACTCTAAACGGAAAGACATGAATTGCACAGCAAAGTCCAAACCACTCCCCAATAGAATGCATAAAAGACCTCGGAGGAGTCTCAACACTCCACCGAGGCCTCGGTGGCTACACCCGGCGGGTGCGCTCGTGCACACCCACCAGAAAAGGCCACGACGCCACAACTCCAGTTCATTCACAGATAAAGCCTTTGAGAGAGTGATCACACACTCACCCAAAGGCTCGGGGGCTATTGTTGGTACCAACAGTATGGGGTACCTACAACCGACGGCAATAAAAAACAAAAACGTTTAAGCCACCGCAAAAGGCAGCCCGCCCCAATCGCGTACCGGGTTTGTCTCGTACGAGGTTAGCTCGACGAAGCGCCTCAACCGCGCCCCAACTCCGACTCGTACGAGGCTAGCTCGATGGAGCGCCTCGACCGCACCCCGTCCCGTACAACGAGGCACCTCGACCGCGCTCCGACTCGCACGAGGCTCGTATGCCCACCGGAAAAACTCCGACTCGCGTGACCCCAGGTCGGAGCGCTTGACCCGCTCAATTCACCTGCCCCGAGACAAAAGTCAGAGCATTTAATGCGCTTACCTGCTACCACCTACTAACATGCTGCAACCAGGATCGACGTGGGAGCAACGCCGGTGTCAGTCCTCACTGTTTTACCGTCCATCCCGTGATGGGGGGTGAAACCTGTCACTATACACACCTTACCGTGCACTGTTTGTCGCCGGACACCCTCAAGGGAGGATATGACAAGGCATGTATTCCGCGATCTCGGGGATTCGGCCTTATCCGTCCGGCCTCGATCCAGCCTCGATGCCCAGCGCAGTTCGACAGGGAAGGAAGGCCGGCGTGGCGCCATGCCCCGGGTCATTTCACCGTCTCATCCCCAATGTCACCACGATGTCCAAGGATGGCCGACCATTCCCGGGGCACGTCGCTACAGTCACTCCTACAAGGATCGATAAAACATCACCTCAAGGCTCCCTAGTGCCCTGGCCTCCTCTTACCCTATAAAAGGGCAGGTCAGGACCCTACGAAGGGTAGGGGACAGGAGGCAAGACACAAGCTCAAAGCCAAACACGAGCAATCCAAGACCCCAAACACAGAGATCAACATCTCAAGCAATCATCTATGTACTCTTTTTTCTCTCTTTGAGACTTGGGCTCGCCGCCCTCTCTCGTAAGCTTGTAACCCCTATACAAGCACCTCGGTGTAAGGAAATACAAAACTCTCTCCCCTCCGCTGGATGTAGGGCCTTCTTCTGCCCGAACCAGGATAAACCCCCGTGTGTTCTCCTTGCATCACCATCCAGGTTAGGGACATGCAGCACTCACTCGTCGGTTTAGGACCCCCATGGGACCGAACACCGACACAAATGGAGTGCAAGCCAATGTTGAAGCCATTGGAGATTTATCTTTAGAATTGAATAATGGCTTTGTACTTAGACTTAAAGAAGTACTTTATGTTCCCTCTTTGCGTAGAAATTTGATAAGTGTTTCAAAACTTGATGATGATAGAATTGATTGCCATTTTGGTAATGGTAAATGCAAGATACTTGTTAATAATGAATGTGTTGGTCTTGCCTTCCGACAAGACAGGCTTTATTTATTATCTCTTGATGAAAATGCGAACAATGTATGCGATGAGAATATGAATGATTCCCCATCTGCGAATGTAACTAAGAAGCGGAAGCAAATTGATGATGCCTCTTCGAAATTATGGCACTGTCGCTTGGCCAATCTTTCGAGGAGGAGAATAGAACGGCTGATTAAAGAATCAATTCTTCCGCACTTAGAATTTTCAGATTTAGAACAATGCGTTGATTGCATCAAAGGAAAGTATGTCAAGAAAATTAAGAAAAATACCAAACGAAGCGCAGGAACTTTAGAAATAATCCACACTGATATATGTGATCCATTTCCTGTGAAAAGTGTGGATGGTTATGATTCGTTTATAACATTCACAGACGACTACTCTCGTTATGGCTATATTTATCCAATTAAAGAAAGATCAGAAGCATTGGATAAATTCAAAATATTTAAAGCTGAGGTTGAAAATCAGCACGATAAGAAAATAAAGATAGTACGATCAGACCGAGGTGGAGAGTACTATGGGCGACATACCCCATATGGCCAAATTCCTGGACCGTTTGCAAAGTTTCTATAGGAAAATAGCATAGTCGCTCAGTACTCTACACCGAGGGAGCCTCAGCAGAATGGAGTGGCTAAAAGACGTAACCGTACCTTAATGGATATGGTAAGAAGCATGATAAGTTACTCCACATTACCGATTAGTTTATGGATGGAGGCACTGAAAACCATCATTCACATACTTAATCGAGTACCAAGCAAATCAGTGCCTAAAACACCGTATGAATTATGGACAGGAAGGGAACCCTCACTTAACCATTTGCGTGTGTGGGGCTGTCCGGCTGAGGCAAAAGTGTTTAACCCAAACATAGGAAAGTTAGACTCTAAAACAGTCAGCTATCATTTTATTGGCTATCCAGAAAGATCGAAAGGATATCGCTTCGATTGTCCCGACAGACATACGAAGATTGTAGAAACAAGACACGCTGTGTTTTTGGAGGATAACATGATCAGGGGGAGCATGGTAGCACGAGAAATAAGCCTACAGGAGAAGTGGGTACATGTACCCACTCCGATGGTTAAAGAACCATTCTTTACGCTACCTGTTGCTGTTGAGCCGACAGTGTAGGACACTATAGTGCCAACACCTGTTGCAAGTTCTCCCGTGGAGACAATAAATGAACATGAGGAACCTATCTTTAAGGAGGTTGTCCTTGAGGAACCTATAGAACCAAATGTCGCACATGAGGAAGAACAACAATAGCCTAATGTGGAACAAGTGCCAGAGGCCCCTAGAAGGTCTCAAAGAACAAGAAGGTCAGCTATTTCTAATGACTATGAAGTTTATGAAACAGAAGAATTTCAGATGGGGGATGATCCCACCTCATTTGAAGAAGCCATGAGAAGCGACCACTCATCAAAGTGGCTTAAGGCCATGGAAGATGAAATGAAATCAATGAGTACCAACAAAGTTTGGGACTTGAAAATTATTCCTAAGGGAGCCAAAACAGTAGGTTGTAAATGGATCTATAAAACAAAATATGACTCCTAAGGGAATATAGAAAGATTTAAAGCGCGACTTGTGGCGAAAGGTTTTACGCAAAGAGAGGGGATAGATTACAATGAGACGTTTTCTCCAGTCTCATGTAAAGATTTCTTCAGAATTATAATGGCACTTGTAGCCCACTATGATTTGGAGTTACATCAAATGGATGTAAGAACGGTATTCCTTAACGGGGATTTGAAAGAAAATGTTTATATGGCACAATCGAAAGGTTTTGTTGTAAAAGGAAAAGAAAATATGGGATGCCGCTTAAAGAAATCAATCTACGGATTGAAGCAAGCCTCAAGACAGTGGTATTTGAAATTTGATAGAACAATAAAAGGTTTTGGGTTTAAGGAAAATGTTGAGGACAATTGCGTTTACGCAAAATTCAAGAATGGAAAGTACATATTCCTGATTTTGTATGTGGATGATATCCTGCTTGCTAGTAGTGATGTCAATCTACTGGTGAAAACGAAGAAATTCTTGTCCTCGAACTTCGATATGAAAGATCTCGGTGAGGCCTCGTTCGTTTTGCGAATAGAAATTCACCGAGACAGGAGAAAGGGGTTCTAGGATTATCGCAAAAGGCATACATAGAAAAGGTTCTGAACAAATTTAGTATGCATGCGTGCAGTCCTTCACCTGCTCCTATTGTCAAGGGCGATAGATTTAGGGAACATCAATGTCCCAAGAACAAATATGAGATTAATCGAATGAAAGCGATACTGTATGCTTCAGCAGTTGGAAGTTTACAATATGCTCAAGTGTGTACACGCCCTGACTTAGCTTTTGTCACCGGGTTACTTGGCATATATCAAAAGAATCCAGGAATAGAACATTGGAAATTAGTGAAGAAAGTCCTGCGTTATTTGCAGGGTACGAAAGGCCTCATGCTAACATATAGAAAATCTGATTCCTTGCAGATAGAGGGGTATTCAGATTCCGATTATGCAGGAGAAGAAAGAAAATCCATGTCAAGATATATATTTACTCTCGCAGGAGGGGCTAAATCGTGGAAAAGCTACAAACAAACTGTAACTATATCCTCGACAATGTATGCCGAGTTTGTAGCATGCTATGAGGCAATGGGGCAGGTGAATTGGCTAAAGAAATTTATACCCGGATTGAAAGTCATTGATAATATAAATGAACCGATGAGGTTGTATTGTAATAACAACCCAGCGGTACAATATGGTTACAACAATATGTCAAGTGGTGCTGCCAAACACATTGACATAAAGTACTATGTTCTGAAAGATAAAGTTCGGGATCATATAATAAATCTTGAGCATATAAGTACAGAGAAAATGCTCGCGGATCCGCTCACAAAGGGCTTACCACCCAACGTGTTCAGAGAACACGTAGCCGGCATGGGTTTAAGGGAAAACCTATGATTCCCGAACATATGAAGGGCCCAGAAGAAAGTTTCATTCCAAAACGGAGAAATGTGTTGTGGCTGTTAGTCTAACGGCACTAATTGCTGTGACGATGAAACAGTTCAATGCACTAATCTGCAATGGAATAGGATAGAAGCAAGAAAAATACGAATCGAAAGTTTTGAGTATGAAATTAAAGAACAAAGAAAGTGATGAGAGATCAAGGGGGAGAATGTTAGGTTTGATCTTCCTTCGATTAGGCCCAACGGTCTTTGGGCCTTATTCTCGCGCCCTGATCGGGGGCGCCCATCCCGACATGGTTGGTGGGCCCCCGTCGCATAGCGCTATAAAAGGAAGGTGGGGGCCGGGGCTCGAGGCACGAGGTTAGCCACGCCGCCAGTCACCCCACCGACATCCTAACCCTAACCGATCAAAGAAAGGGGTGCTGCCAGCGACGGGAAGTTCCACCGACGCCGGCAACGCCACACGACGCCACTGCACCGGCCATCTCCGTCTCCACCGAATCCATGGCGCCGGCGAATGACCCCAACACCGGCGCCTCCACCGGATCGGCTACTCCCACACCGAATCCCGCTCCTACTGATGGTTTGTCATTCTATGCTCCACCTCTTCCTTTTCCCCTCTCTAACTTGCAGTAGAAAATATACTAGGGTTTTGTTGTATGTGCTGTAAATCGAGATATTGTATTTCTACTGGTATAGTACCCGATCTAATGAATCGATGAACTACGAAACCTAACAAAGGTTGCCCGCGAGTTTGTCCCGCTGGAGATGGGGTTGACTAGCCACGACGGTGGTGGCTGTGTTGTGCAGCTGAGGACACTCCGTATCTGGGATCGGCATCTACAGTTCGATGCAGCGGGCGAGAACATTTCTTTCTTCACTAGAACTAGAACGGAGCAGCGCAGTACCTGATGCTTGAGCTACTTGTCTTCTGTTGGTCTGTTCTGTTATTTCTGCTTCCCTGTCGAGTGTCGATGGTGGTTTGGGCTCTGAATCAGAGCGCCGATGGATGTAATTGGATAGTTTCTTTGCCTTGCGCTTTCTCCTTCCTAAAACTCTGAAAACTCATGTATTTCCATTTTGATGAATGGGAATGGGGCGATGCCCTCGCGTGAAAAAAAGTTGATGCTGCGAGTATCTCGTGACTGATGCTTTTGTGTTCTTGATTACTCGGTTGGGTTTATGATATTACCTAGTGAAATTTGTGAAATTTATAATTCATAGTCAATCAGAGAAACTTGTCCGATGAATTTATTCAGCATGCAGGTTGGGTTGTGAGGCCCTGTTTGGTTTCCACGTGTTAAAGTTTAACTCCTATCACATTAATGTTGCGGCAAATGCATGGACTACTAAATGTAGACTAATTGCATGCATGTCGGCACAGATTATGAGCAATTTACGAGACGAATCTATTCAGCCTAATTAGTCCAAGATTAAAAACTTTTTGTCAAATAAGACGAAAGTGCTACAGTGTTCGTTAAACTTTAACACCCAAAACCAAACAGGCTCTAAGCCTTTTCCCTGTGAGCAATTATTTTACAATCTACTGGTGCATGCAAACTTATTCAGGTTCTGGTCTATGAGCACCAAATTTAGCCTGTTTCTTTGAGCTTTCAGCCGCTTATTTTCAGCCAGGCAGTAGTGTTTTTCTCTCACAACAAACTAGCCAACAGTATATTCAGCCGCTTATTTTCAGCCAAGCGAACACGCTGTTAGCCAATTAGCTAGCCGTATTACCTTTGGGCTCTGCCAATTGCTACGTTGCTTGTCCATGTGTAGATTATTAGCCTCTCTCTCTCTAACGAGGAGTAATCAGCATTACAAACTCGATATGTAGTAATCTTCGATACAAAGTAGTATTGATCCTGATTCTGGTACTTCCATCCCTTGCTTGACTGTTTGAGTTCCTTCCATGTCACATCTGGTCTAATTTGGAATTTGGCCCATAGTGGCCCATGTGAATGTTATGAGATATTGTAGAGAGTTTAGTCTCACCTTGGTTGTTTAGAGTGGGATAGACCAACATATAAAGCTTCTAGAGTCCATCTCATCATCCCCGGTTTAATTCTTTTACACGAAGCGAGGATGAAAGCGTAAGTGGGATGGTGGTGGCAGGTGTGGTTCATTCAGCGTGCAGAGTGGATCTGAGCTGTTTGTACTCCTGGGGCGTTACATTCCATTATCATACAAAACTTGCTTTTGCAAAGTGTGGAACTGTGCATGATTTAGATGATCCTGGGAGCAGTTACTTGCCTAGCCAATTGATGTCGGAGAGTACTTTCAACAAATGTGACGTTCATTGTGCAATGTAATAAAAAAAAACCTTTGATAGCGCGCGGCGGTGGTGAGCGAGCGCGGAGCGGGTGTCGAGGCACGCAAGGATCAGGCCGGAGTACGTCCTCGGGCAGCGCGCTGAGGCGGTGCGCAGAGCCGGATGTGCGCCTCGCCCTCGCGGCGCGCAAGGCACTATTCGTACGCGGATGGCGCCGAGTCCATCTTTGAAGTCCGAACAAGGCGTTCGACGTGGTGCAGCGTGACGGAGGAAGGAATCTACAGAGGGGGCATAATTATACCTTGCTCGTTCAGTAATCGGAGCCGAATCGATCTTGTTCGCAAGCCACTTGGTCAATAAATCCAATACGGTGTCGGAGTTCCGGGCTAGTTTGCAAACGTGTGCTAATAAATCTATCTAGTATAGGTAGCAATTAATCAATAAAAATTAACCGGACCCCAGAAAATCGTCCGCAACCACTTCACAGATCGAACGCCAATACGCCGCCAATTCACGGAGCGATCATCTCGCCCGATCGAGATGGTCAGATGGCCAACCCAGCCGTTTCCGCGTACGACCAATGGCTCGCTCGCCGCGAGGAGCAGCGCCGTATATGCGCTGCAGGCGGCGATGACCGCCTCAGCGCCCTTCCTGACGACGTGATCCGCCTCATCCTCCGCTGCCTCGCCACCCGCTCGGCGCTCGCCACCGCCGCGCTTTCCAAGCAATGGGCGCGCTTCCGTTGCGAGCTCCCCGTGCTCGAGTTCAAAGTCAGTGATATCCTGCCGGAGCGCTACCGTCGGTACCTCCGGCGCCGTCAGGACACCACCACCCGGAACCGCGAGAAGCTGGACGTCTTGATCAGCCGGTACGAGCGGCGGAGCATGCGCTCCATGGCCATCGCCATAAATAGCTTCTTGGACGCGGATGATGTTGACTACGGGCCGGCTGGCGCAGAGCAACGCTCGTCGAAGTGCCCATGCTATGACTCGAGAGCTATTCCCAAACCATAACACTGGCCCGTTCAACCGCCTCATTGCCAAGGCCGTCGGTGACTGGGGATGTTGCACCAATACGGGATATCAATACGCCGATACCGATACTGCGATACGATGATATGGCATTTTCCAAAAAACAAGGATACATCAATACGGCAAGTATAAATATACCAAAAAATCAGAATACACGTACTCAGAACATTTTTCACTCTAGCAGAACCAACAAAAAAAATGACAAAACATAGATATTGCTAGTGCCATGAAGCATCTAAGACAACATGGTACAAATCAAAATACAACTGGAGCGGGCAGCAGGAGCGAGCGCGGCAGGAGTGTGCGATGGTCATTGGCGTCGACAGCGGCAGCAGGAACAGGTGACTATTAGAGTTTGAGGTTGTGCAAATGGGCCACCAAACTAACTTTGCTAAGATGATGTACTTCAATTAGAGGTGTTATGGGCTGTGAAGTATCGGACAAGTATCACTCAAGTATCGACTAAGTATCGGGATTTAATTTATTTATTTTTATTACCGTATTTTCCTGATATTTCACCGATACTGTATCGGAGTATCGGATGCGTAGCGCGATACCGATACGCAACTTCAAGGAAGTATCGGGGTAACGTAGACTGGGGAGTCCAAGACCTAGAGATCATCGTGCTTGTTCCAGCTCCATGCCACGGCCACGACGTGAGCTACAGCTTCCCTCACCATTGTTTTGACGACGGCTTCAAATCTCCCACTGGCCTGAAGAAACTGAAGCTAAGTAATTGCATGCCGGTCCCGGTGGCCCATAACAGACGGCCCATTGCGCTCGCCGGCGGCGTTCAGCCCCCTCACCATGCTCGTGTTGCAAGACATGCCCAAGTGGACGCGCGGCCGCGTCTACCAGCGCATCGTCCGCGCGTGCCCGACGCTGGAGGTGCTGCACCTCAAGTCCTGTCTCTTCTGGGACTTGGAGAACATCTCTATAGACGCTCCTGGCTCGCAGATAATGGAGTTGGTCGTCGACGGTTGCACGTTCGTCTCCATAACCCTCCGTTCTCTACCAAGACTTGAGCGACTGGCTCTCGTGGGTGCTCCCGTGGGGTTTGCCTTCGGCTCTCTGCCGCGTCTCAATCGCCTCAACCTCAGCATCTACAGAGACCCGAACCCGGCAAACAGCAGTCATCCTGAGAGGGTGTTTAGTTCTCAAAATTTTCCAAGATTCCCCGAATTTCAAATTTGAGTTAGGTTGGCTTACAAAGGATGGTTTTTTTTATCTAGTAAGAGAGGTTTGGGAATCAGAGAATAGGGGTAGATTACCCATGGAACGGTAGCAAAATAAAATTAGAAGGGTTCGACGGTATCTTAGAGGTTGGGCTAGAAATTTAGTTTCCCAAAACAAAAAGAATAAATCAGACTTGCTGGCCAAGATAGATTATCTTGATAGAAAGGCAGAAACCAATTTGTTGTCACCACAGGAGGTGGAACTTAAACACCATCTTAAAGGGCAATTAAGTAAGTTGCTGAGAGAGGAGGAGATCTACTGGCTTCAACGATCAAAAGCAACAAAGCTATTGCAGGGGATGATAATACTAAGTATTTCCATTCGATGGCAAATGGGAGACATAGGAAAACTAAAATCATTCAGATAGAACAAGATGAAGGAATTATTGTTGGAGACGTGAATCTAAAAGTTTTTATAACTGATTATTATAAAAGTCTATTTGGGCCTCATATACAGAATTCTTTCTCATTGGACGAGACTTTGAGGCATGACATACCTCAAGTGTCGGAGGAGGAGAATGAAGTATTGGTGGCTCCATTCAGTGAGGAAGAGGTTAAAGCGGCAATCTTTGACATGGAACATAATAAGGCACCTGGCCCGGATGGCTTCCCTGCGGAATTTTACCAATTCTTTTGGGATGTTGTCAAGCATGATTTGATGAGCCTTTTTAATGAATTCCATGCGGGGAGACTGCCTATCCATAGTTTAAATTTTGGGATAATTACTTTTTTACCCAAAGTCACTGAGGCGATCCAAATACAACAATATAGACCAATTTGTCTTTTAAATATGTCATTCAAGGTCTTTTACAAAGGTGTTAAATAATAGAATTCTCAAAGTGACAGATAAGTTAATAGGTCCGTCTCAGACAGCTTTTATTCCGGGCCGTTACATAATGGAAGGAGTTGTAGTTTTACACGAAACAATTCATGAGTTGCATAAGAAAAAACAACATGGAGTGATCTTAAAACTAGATTTCGAAAAAGCGTACGATAAACTAAAGTGACCTTTTATACAACAAGTCCTCAGGATGAAAGGATTCTCACTAGTTTGGTGTGAATGGATATCAAGAATCATGACTAGAGGAAGTGTTGCAGTAAAGGTAAATGATACTTTAGGCCATTATTTCCAAACAAGAAAAGGAGTACGGCAGGAGGATCCGTTATCTCCAATCTTGTTTAATATAGTGGTTGATATGCTGGCAATTCTTAATGCACGAGCAAAAGAGGCTGATCAAATTCAAGGAGTGGTTCCACATTTGGAAGATGAAGGACTCTCAGTCCTACAATACGCAGATGAAACCATCATCTTTATGGACAATGATCTTGAGAAGACCAAAAATATGAAGTCATTGCTTTGTGCTTTTGAGCAATTGTCAGGACTCAAGATCAATTTCTATAAGAGTGAGTTGTTTTGCTATGGAGCGGCCAAAGCTAATCAAAATGAATTTGAACAAATCTTTGGTTGTAATGTGGGATCGTTCCTGCTTAGATACTTAGGAATTCCTATGCACCGTAGAAAACTCATGAACAAGGATTGGAAACATGTGGAAGAAAGATTTCAAAAGAGACTGAGTGGTTGGAGGAGTAAGATGCTATCAGTAGGTGGGAGACTTGTTCTAATTAATTCGGTTCTAAGTAGTCTTCCTATGTTCATGATGTCTTTTTTTGAAATACCTAGAGGGGTCTTGAAGAAATTGGACTATTTTAGATCCCAGTTTTTTGGCAGAGTGATAAACACAAGAAAAAATATAGGCTGACTAAGTGGGGGTAGTATGTACACCAAAAAATCAAGGAGGTTTGGGAGTGTTAAACCTTGATGTTCATAACAAGTGCCTCCTATGCAAGTGGCTCTTTAAGTTGCTAAATAGAGATGGTGTTTGGCAACAGTTGATTAAGAAAAAATATTTAAGGGACAAAACTTTGACACAGGTTCAATACATGCCCGGGGACTCTCAGTTTTGGGCTAGCCTCCTGAAGGTCAAGGATGAGTTCCTTTCGATGGGCAGGTTTGATTTAGGTGACGGGACCCAAGTGTGTTTTTGGGAGGACTCGTGGATTACGCCACGCCCACTGAAAACAATCTTTCCGGCACTATACAACATTGTGAGAAAGAAAAGTGCATCTATTCGGACTGTACTGTCTACGACACCTTTAAATCTAGCTTTCAGGAGATCTCTGATGGGGCCTAATTTGCAAGCATGGCACAATATGGTGCTCATGGTTGCTCATGTACATCTCACAAACCATAGAGATCGCTTTGTGTGGGGGTTGCATCAGAATGGGTTGTTTTCAGTGAATTCCATGTACAGAGCATCACTAAGTGTTCAGGCTTTACCGTATAATAATTTAATTTGGAAACTTAAACTACCTCTCAAAATTAAAGTCTTCATGTGGTACTTATACAAGGGTGTGATATTAACGAAAGATAATTTAGCTAGACGACAGTGGCAAGGAGATACGAAGTGTTGCTTTTGTTCCTCTGAAGAATCAATACAACATTTACTCTTTGACTGTCATTATGCTAAATTCATTTGGAGACTTGTTCATATTTCATTTAACCTAAAGCCTCCAAATAGTGTACACAATTTGTTTACAAGTTAGTTAGAAGGGTTAAATAGGAAAATGAAATCTCAAGTTCTTGTAGGTGCAAGTGTTATTTGCTGGGCGCTCTGGTTAACCCGTAATGATATGGTGTTTGACATAAGGGTGGGCAAAATACCCGATACCCAATTCCCGAACCCGAATTACCCGAAGTACCCGAACCCGAAATACCCGATCACAATTTCGGATAGTGATTGTAAAAACCCAAAATTAGTTTGGGTAATTCGGGTAATGTTTCCCGGTACCCGAACTACCCAAATTACCCGAAATATCTCAAATATTTGCTCTTCTATTCCTAATATGAAGACATGAAGTATTTCAATGCCATATAAATATATTATTTGGTATGAATTAATGTAGATTTATGCTAACTTGATAATTGATTTGTTGGTAATTTGATAGAAGATATGATGTGATTTATAGGACTATTGTTTATTGCTTTAAAATGGTACTTAAATTCTTCCAAAATAGTTGGTTTTGTCAATTTCGGGTATATCGGGTAAAACCCGAACCCGAACCCGAATTATCGGGTACCCGAAATTTCGGATAATGTTTTTTCGGGACAAAAATCGGGTAGCAATTTTTAATACCCGAATTTCCAACTACCCGAATTACCCGACCCGAATTTTTCGGGTAACCCGAATGCCCAGCCTTGGTTTGACAAGGCCATAGCATCATCTTATCTGCAGGTTATCTTCAAAGCGACTTTTTGGACCAGGTACTGGTCCCTACTACAGAAGGAGGAAGATCGCCACTCAGTGAGAATGGGGTGTAGGATCATTGAGACAGCCGCGATGGAGGTGTTTGTAAGACACGGCTGGCGTTTTAGTAATAGAATTGCTCCTTAGTTTTTTCTTTTAGAAACTTCGTTAGCTTTTTGGCTCAAAACTTCGTTTTTGAGATTCCCTGGACTTTCGTTTGTGTGTTTGTGTTATTGAACAGTCATATGCATTAATCGATGCAGAAGCTGGGATATTAATATACTCCCTCCGTTACTCAAAAAAATGACGTTCTCGCTCCTATACGTGAGATTGCAAAAAAACGACATTCTGGCTCCAACCACGGTTTTGTGGACGCTAATGCCCCTCCCCATCGATCCACGCACCGTGAATTAATGACGGGACCGTTCGATGCCGCAGCAACCCAAACGTCGCTCTGGTTAAACCAAGGCACCGTTGGGATGCCAAAATTTTTGGCAAAACGCTACTGTAGCGTTTTCGTTGTTATTTGATAAATATTGTCCAATCATGGTCTAATTAGGCTTAAAAGATTCGTCTCGTCCATTTCGTCTAAATTGTATAATTAGTTTTATTTTTTATCTATATTTAATGCTTCATGCATGTGTCTAAAGATTCGATGTGACAGAGAATCTGAAAAATTTTGCAAAATTTCTTGGAACTAAACAGCCCCCAAACGAATTCAGCGGCACCAAAACAACGCGCCCAAATAGCCCTGCAGAGCTCCACGACAAAAATTTCGGTAACTTTTGCGGCCAAGGAGTAAAACAGCACGCCATACGCCTCTCGTCGCGCGCCAGGCCAAAATTAGGCAAACGAACGCGCGCCATGCAGCTAAGCAGGGCCATGCAAAAATGCAACACTAGCAAAAAAAACTGCGCCCACCAGGCTTCGAACCAAGCACCATGCAGCTAAGCAGGGCCATGCAAAAATGCAACACTAGTAAAAAACTGCGCCCACCAGGCTTCGAACCAAGAACCTCAAGTCTACAGCGTTGCTGTAGCTAACCGTTTGAACTAGCAAATGTTCTTGAATAGCATGCACCCGTAACCATATTTAATAGGGGCAAACAGGGAAAACTCTACCCTAATTAATCACTCCTTGGTATGCTAAATGCTGTCCTAAACGTCATTTTTTGTGATATGGAGGGAGTATTCCCTTTTCTAAAAAAAAATCACATCGAATATTTGGATATATGCATGGAACATTAAATATAGACGAAAATAAAAACTAATTACACAGTCTACGAGACGAATCTTTTGAGCCTAATTATTCCACGATTAGACACTAATTGATAAATACAAACGAAAGTGCTACAATAGTCCAAACTAAAAAATTTCGCGAACTAAACACACCCTGAGTTCCCTGACATGCGAAGCGATTACTTTGGTTTTTCTTTCATTGATCTCTCAGACAGTTTCCGGGACTTGGAGAACCTTGTCGTTCGGTTCACGGGACCGGAGAATTGGGGGACGTGCCAATCGAGGGCTTGCTGCTGGGTAATGTGAAACGGCTGCTCCTAGCAGACATGCCGCAATCGGCATTCGTGGGACATCTCATGGACATGCCGCCTCTTGGAAGCCGCGCCTTATCTTGAGACGCTGCATGTCCATTTCGCTGATCATCATCGTTACGTGGGAATGGCGGTCGATCCAGCGATTCCCAGGCCACCGTCCGGCTTCAAGAACCGTGCGCTTAGAGAAATAGAGAGGCGGTGATCATCGGCTTCAAGGGGACAGGGAAACATGTTCGCTTTGTGAGGTTTCTTATTAGGAACGGTTGCAGCACGCTGGAGAATGTTACGCTGCTGAAGCATGGACGCGTGCGGGAGATGCGGCTTTGGGACTGGCAAGTGGTGGCCACGCCGGAAGAGGAAGAGTGCCAACGGAGTGATGAGGATAGGGACGCCTTGTTGAGGGAGATACAGCAGGGTGGGAACGCTTCTTCGACGAGCGAATAGTTCTTGGATGACTTCATTTTTATTCTTGTTAGCGATACCGTATTCGTTACTTTTTTTTTGAACCCTGAGAAACTCAAGTAGTTCTAAGGGCACTCTTGGTGGAGTTTCGTGTTTCAGTTTCGAAGACTCTTCTGTGGTATAAACAGTGTAAACAAGTTCTATCCTCGTCAAACTAATCTCATTTTATGAAACTTTCATTATCTTTCTCTACATTTTATACTATGCCATGTCAGCTTATTTATAGCACATAAAACTCTCACAGAATCTCCGCATAGACCGGCCTAATGACGCGTAGAAAATTTCTGATTCTGTCTCATAATTTACATCCCATAGATGCATATGTAGCAATTATGCTATACCAATACTTACAAAAGCTTCGAAAGCAATAGCCAAAGATTTCCACCTTTTTATTGTATGACTATCTATTCTAAGCCCGGCCATTCATTTTTCTACACACTTTGGGCCGGTGAAAACAAATACGCTATAGCTTATACCTTTATCTTCATACTTTTGCTTTCATCTCCATCGATCTCCTCTCTTGTTTCCCAAAATAAGCTTGTGGACTAAACCTAACCATTCATCCAAATGAAATGTGTGCACTAATTTTGTCACTCAATTACAAAAACCAAATCGGGACTGTCAACATCGCGGGCTACAAACTTCCCAGACACGCCGCTGTCCCTCCCGGTGGCGAAGGACGGAGGGGGTGGCATAACTATATCAATAGAGCTTAAAGGTTCAATTTGTGGTGAAGACATAGGAAAACACACTAGACAAAACTAGACTATAAAAGGAGGAGAAAGTGACACACTAAAATCAAGGTGTGACGGAGGCCCTATCTTCCCATATTGAGCCCTTTGCCACCACAGCCTCCCCCCTGAGTTGGTCACGCCGCCTTCGATCACATCGTCGGTTACGAATGCTCAGGCACACCACACGAGATCTGCTACAGCACTTCCGACGTTGCGCACCATCAGACGCCTACCCACACTCAGGGATTCCTTCCACGTTGTAGGACTCAGGGGTCAGTTGGGTTGAGGTGAAGTGGAATCGAAACGGATAGGCCGGGGCAGAACCCCGACTGGGCTTAAACGAACACATGTTTCACCGTGGGCAAAAATGTTTCCACACCGGGCTGATCCACGGGGATTGGGCCCCGACCTCGGCTATCTCGGCCCAACTGAACACGCCTTTATTGAGAACCACCGCTATGGTCGACTGAGACTGGTCATGGCCCGTCATGCTCTTGGACGGGTGTGGCGTTGTCGCCCCCTTCGGCAAGGAGAGGATAGGGAAGAGGCGGTGCCCACACACGATCGGTTCATCCGTAGTCGATTTCTTAAATCACGGGCTAAAGCCCAAAGAAACAAGAAGTATGTTCTTTGCAAATATTCTTTAATGTGAACAGCTGAAAGAGACAGTTGTATGTGCCCTAATAATAGGGACTTCAGTAGAAATGGCAATGCACCGTAGAAACAACCGGAGAAAGTATTTGGTCAAATTTTAAAAAAAAATTACTCCTTGTAATATAATATGAGATGTGTAATTTTTTTTAGAACATAGGAAGTATGTTTTTTCTATTTTTATATAAACGAATAAAAGTGGAGCTCATGCATCCCCGGTTGGATTCCTGCTTAAAGAAGTCCCAACCACGTTTTTGCAGCGCGTGAAGCATACTTCCTGCAAAAGAAAAATACAACTGCCCCCCCCCCCCCCCCCCCCCCCCCCCCCCCCCCCCCCGAACGAACCAATAAAAATAGAGAGGCAATTAGGCATTTTCTTTTTCCTCACGTCTCCATCCGACAGCGCCGAGCGACCGTCCCACCCCACCCAACCTCGCCGTCGCCCACAAGAATCACGTGTTCTTCGTGCCCAGCACCACGCCACCACCGCGCCTCACGTCTCCCCCCACCCGCCGGCGAAAAAACGATGCCTCCCCACGTCTCCACTCCATCGAGTCAATTGCCTTGCCCTGCCCCTCCGCCCCCATCCCCTATAAAACACAAGGCTCCCCGCGGCGCCCCCATCCATTCGCACAGCAAGAGCAAACAGAGGCCAACGCAAGAGGACAAGCAAGCGCGCAGCAGTCGTCTCGATTGACATGGCCATGGCGGCAGCGGAGGGCAAGAGCCGGAGGTTCGCGCTGGCCTGCGGGGTGCTGAGCCAGTACGTCAAGGCCGAGCAGCAGATGGCGGCCGCCGCGGCCCCTGCCCCTGCCCCGCGCGCCCCGGCCACGACGCTGAGCCTCATGCCCGGCGCGGACGTCGGCGCCGAGCAGGAGCCGGCGCCCGCCGCGAGGGGCGAGGAGATGGCCGGGCCCGCCTCCACGGCGGCGGCGGCGCCGCTCACCATCTTCTACGGCGGCAGGGTGGTGGTGTTCGAGGGCTTCCCGGCGGAGAAGGCGGCCGAGGTCATGCGCCTCGCAGCTGGCGCCGAGCGCGCGGCGGCCCCGGCCCCGGCTCCGCGCGACGACCTGCCCATCGCCAGGAAGGCGTCGCTGCAGCGGTTCCTGGCCAAGCGCAAGGACCGCCTCGTGGAGCGCGCGCCCTACACCCGCCCGTCCCCCGCGGAGGAGGCGGAGAAGACGAAGCAGCCGGCGGCCTCCTGGCTCGGGCTCGGCGGCAGCACGGACGCCGAGCGCCTCACCATCGCGCTGTGATTTGGAGTCCGCGTCCTGTGGATCGATTAGCAGTGATTTAATTCGGTGGTTTCCTGCCTTCCTCAGGCTGGAATTGGTTTGTATGGAAATGGAAATGGGAGACAGAGGACTGTAGAGATGTATTCTTGTTGTTTTTCTTACGAGAGAGTTTCGCTGCTCTTGTAAGATTTGATTCGATAATATAAAGAAGATGGAGATTGAACAATTTGTGCCATTCGTTTTGCGTGCGTGTATATTCTCCTAAGAAATCATGGCTGTATTTCATATACAAAACTTGATGCGAGCAGCAACTTCTCGCTTAATTTGAGAAATGTTTTTTTGACGATTCAAGAATAAGGGCCTGTTTAGTTGATAAATTTTTTTTTGTTCGGCTACTGTAGCACTTTTCGTTTTATTTGGCGATTTGTGTCTAATTATGGACTAATTAGGCTTAAAAGATTTGTCTCGTGATTTACAACTAAACTGTATAATTAGTTTTTCTTTCATCTATATTTAATACTCTATGCGTGTGCCGTAAGATTTGATGTGACGGATACTGTAACACTTTTTGGGTTTCTTTTTTGAAACTAAACAGGCTCTAAGGGCGTGTTTAGATGTGAAAATTTTTGGGGAAAAGTTCCTGTAGCACTTTTCGTTGTTATTTGGCAAAATTTTTCTAACCATATACTAACTAGGCTCAAAAGATCCATCTCGACATTTACAGACAAACTGTGCAATTAGTTTTTTTACCTACATTTAATGCTCCATGCATACGTCCAAAGATTCGATGTGATAGTTACTATACAAAAAATTTTGGCTCATTTTGGGTATCTAAACAGGCCCTAAATGAAAAACGAAACCGAGAGAGAGAAAATTCCAGATCGAGTTCCAATCACAGCCTCAAATCGGTAGTGTCCAACACGCAAAGCTAGGAATAGTCTATTGCCCAAAAAATTCAAAAGTGGTCCAAACGGTCACCACGAAAGCGTGCCTACAAAACCGCGTACGATACCTGGAGCGGCACCAGCCACCGCACCAGCACCACGTCTCTCTCTCGTCTCGCGTGTGTGGAATGGATTATACTGTACTATCGCAACCGTCGCTTGCGCTATGGTCTATCGCCGGGCAAGGGGGCAAGCGCAGGTGGGGGCACCCACGGAATCCACATGCTGCCGACCGTGCGCTAGGCGACGGGAACCTTCACTGCCAGGTCCCAACCGCTGCCGCTGCAACTTGCACGCCCCTGGTATACTATTCATTCATTCAAACCGAACCCTCGAGCCCGTGCCCTCCCTCCCTCCGTGGGCTCCGCCCGTCGCGACTCGTCCGTCGTGCCTGCCGGCCACCCGCGCGCGTTCCCGTGTGCCAGATGCCAGGTAAAAACGGACAAAGGCCTCTCCTATTTCTGTTTTTATATTTTTTTTACTTAAAAAATGCCCATGCGTTTATTGCAATGTCACTTATACGACTTTTGGCTCGAAATTTATTTAACTAAAGTGTCATGTGTTTCGATTCCTCTTGAAATCAACTGTGTTTTGCTCTAACTTACCAACATGGAAAGCTAAAGTGTCATGTGTTTCAATTCATCTTCAAATTATTGACTGACATGAAAAGATTAGAGATTTATCCAACAATGCGTCATGTACTTTAATTCATCTTATAAATTGAACAGGTCATGCTCATTTAACTTCAGACCAAATACTTATTTTTAATAAAAAAAAACTAAGACATAAGAGTACCTCTTGTTTGAATCAAAACAAAATAGAAAACAATGCTAGACCTAGACAACCCAGACGTAAACAACCTGAGAAAGCATGGTGCACTCGAGCTCCACCTCGTCCTCGCGGCTGTGTCCTGCGGCTACGGCCAAGCTTCGCGCCTCCCCCTCTCAGCCTGTGGCCCGCGGTCGAAGCTATGCTTCGTCGCCATCGTTTGTTCCACACTATGTGTCGTCGTCACGGCCCACAGTCAGCACTTGAGCTCCATGTGGTCGTCGCGCTCGAGCTCCACCTCGTTTTGGCCCGCGCTCACGCTCGTCCTCGCTGGCACAGGCAGGACCAAGCCTAGGGCCAGTAGGGTCATGGCCCTTGTCGCGGCACAAATTTTGGCTCAACAACAAACAGCACAGTAAGGAGCAGAGTAGGGCAGACCATAGAATCCCTCGGTGCCTCGGTCGCTTACGCCATCACGCACTACTCGTGGCTCTTCTTCCTCTTCCTGCTTGCATCACGTGTTGCCGCTCCTGCCTCCCGCTCGCATCTCGCACTCGTCGGTGCCAGCGCGGTGGCACCCTGGCACCCAGCCCGCTTGGCCCCTCCCCCCCCCCCCCCCCCCCGACCTGCCGCGCGGCTGCCATTGCCCTCACGGGACCGAGCCTCACCCCTCGGCTGCCGGCCCTTGGCCCGCCGCCCTTAGGATTCGCGCGGTTGTTGCACCTATGCTTGCCGGAGCCCCGTATCGCTGAACAGAGCAGCTGAACAAAGTAGCCAAGCATGCCATCACGGAGCACCGTGGACGATTGACCGGCCATCCGCAGTGAGCTTAACGCGGCCACGGGTCCGTGTTCCCTGACAAGGAGTTCCAACGGAGGTAGTCCGAGCTCCGACGTGATTTGGACGCCATTAGCCGGATCAAGAACCACCCTTGGCTCACTTACGAGGCTACGACACATGCCGCCAGGTCATAGTTTTCCTTGGGGCTAGCGACGACGCAGAGGATGGGTGGGGCGCGACAGCAGTGTGCAGAGGATAGGAGCACACATGTTTCAAGACAGAGCATCCGGGGCGTGGATCTCAGCGGCAAAGTGGAGCTCACCGGCAACGCGGAGCTCTGTAGCATGCACAGGTGGCGCCGCATGAAGCTAGGCCATGATGCGCTGAGGGCAGCATGGGACGCGGCGACGGCGCAGAGAACAGGAGGGGGAGGGTGGCAGCGACGCACAAAGGGCGAGTTGGGGTGCGCGGCGACGACACAGAGGACAGTGGGAGCGGCAACATGCAAACGATGTTGACTTCCATACGGATGCCCTTAGGGCCCACCACTGCAACATTAGCGATGTACTAATGAAACATACCTGAATTACTATAGAAACATGTACAATATCGTTGCTGCAACATCAGCGATGTACTATTGAGACAAGCCCATATTACTGTTGATCTCGTTGTTGCAACATTCGTAAACACAATACCTGTAACATGCACCTAAAGCACCTACAACATGCTCTCGAAATACTTGAAACAATTGAAACATAGACTTTTAGAGGAACATCTTCTTGCAACATGACACCCACAACATGCGTCTGAAGCACCTGCAACATGCGCTCGAAACAACTGAAACATAGGCTTGCAAACCAAATTTTTTAGTTTGCAAGCCTATGTTTCTAATGTTTTAGTTGTTTCAACACATCTGACCAATCCCGTTCCAACGTAGGCTCATCGGCACGCAGAGCTCGACGGTGAGGCGTGGAGCTTGATGTGGCGCGGATCTTGGCAGCGTGGAGCTCGCCTGCAACGCGAATCTTGACGGCGCGCAGAAGGCGATGCCGCACGAGCTGCACAGAGCTGAGCGACGGCGTGTAGAGGGCAGGGTTGGCAGGCACTACAACGCGAAGGACGGGTGGAGGCAGCGTCGTCTCACAAAGGGCGGGGCGGGGTATGGCGCCGACGCCGAGGATAGGTGACGGTGGCGGCAGTGGCACTCAGACGACACACACATTTTAGAAAGGAGCGTCCATCCGTTCATACGCTCGGGTTGTATCATTATCGAATACAAAATTATACTCCCTCCATCTCTTAATTAAGGTCTTGTTTAGATTGCTTCCAAATTCCAAGTTTTTACACTCTCTCTCCATCACATCAAATTTAGGGGACGTATGCATGGAGCAGTAAATATAGATAAAAAATAACTAGTTACACAGTTTGATTGTAAATAACGAGACGAATTTTTTGAGCCTAGTTAGTCCACGATTGGATAATAATTACCAAATACAAACGAAAATGTTACAGTGCCAAATTTTTCTAACTTTAGCCCTCTAAACAGGACCTAAGTTCGTTGCGAAGGTGTTAGAGGTTTTCAAAAAGCAATTCGTTTGGAGTGCCCCCGCCTCTTCGTTTCCGCTGCATGCGGCCATTAACGCGAGCGCAGCATATAGGCACAGAAAACGCAACAAAAACAAGGGAATGAGGAATCAAACCGTCGCCCACTCCCCCTGCTTGCAAGAGCTCGTCTCTGTAACCAGTAGGACGAAGACGGATTCATGTCAACTGGATTTCCGAGATACTATTTAATAAGGGTAAACAGGGGATAATATATTATAATTAATCACTTCTTGGTATCTTAAATCATGTCTAAAACGAACTTATTTCTAAGATGGAGGGAGTACTGAGCAAAAGTTTTTTTTAAAAAAAAACTGTACGAGATGGTACGGGAATTTTCCCCTCCGTTTTCATCCCTCTGCTCCGCGGGCGAGCGCCGCTCGAGCGGCATTCCCCGCTACGTGCCCAACAAGCCGCCTTGGAACGGGATTGGTCAGAGGTGCCCGGTATAGTACAGCCTCGAGTTTCGAAAGGCTGTAGTACGAGGGCGAGGATCGGATGCGCACGATTCTGTCACGTTTCCGACAGCAACTCGCACGCGGCATGTTGGGCTGGGTGCGCAAATATCTCTCTCTCGGTGTTTATCCACCGGGCCATCATTAATGCATGGGTGTCGCCCCTTGATGGGCATCTGTCGTGACCGTCACGCTAATTCAAAGCCTCACGGCTTGTTTAGTCGGTGAAAATGTTTAGGTTCGGCTACTGTATCATTTTTGTTTTATTTAGCAATTTGTATTCAATCATGAACTAATTAGAGTCAAAAGATTTGTCTCGTGATTTACAACTAAACTGTGTAATTAGTTTTTTCTTTCGTCTACATTTAGTACTCCATGCATGTGCCGTAACATTCGATGTGACAGGTACTGTAGCACTTTTTGGGTTTCTTTTTATTAACTAAACAGGCTCTCGATGAGCAATAGGACGAGTACTACCTCGCAAAAAGGAGACGTTTCTATTTTCTTTTTTCTTTTGCCGTGCTGGAGGTGAATTACTACTAGCTTAGCTGCACCATAACAAGTGAGGATTGGACCTTGGACGGACTCACGGACCTTACCGGCCAGGCAAAGGTATCATCACTCCCCACTTCCTCAGGGTAAAGAAAAAACACAACAACAAGCAGTACTCCGTACGTTTGTAAAGGTCAAACGGCCGGACAGTGGTGGCTTCAAATGATGGTGTGCAGATCTTCGCCCTGCAAATCCGCACAACATCAAACAAAAGGCGAATGTTCCGTGGGCAGTAGGGTCTTGTTCAGTCCCTATTCTATCGGACGTTTGATACATGTATAAGGTATTAAATATAGACTAAACAAATAACTAATTGTATAGATTGTGACTAATTTACGAGACGATTTTTTTAACCTAATTAGTTTATAATTTGACAATGTGGTGCTATAGTAACATGTGCTAATGATATATTAATTATGTTTAATAAATTCGTCTCGTGGATTTCTAAGGACTTTTGTAATTTGTTTTAGGGCTGGTTTAGATCCGAAAATTTTTGCAAAATGGTACTGTAGCTAGTTTCGTTGTTATTTGGCAATTAGTGTCCAATCATGGTCTAATTAGGCTTAAAAGATTCGTCTCGTCCATTTCGTCTAAACTGTGTAATTAGTTTTATTTTTTATCTATATTTAATGTTTCATGCATGTGTTCAAAGATTCAATGTGACGGGGAATCTGAAAAATTTTGCAAAATTTTTGGGAAACTAAACAGGGCCTTATTATTAGAACACTTGATGTGACACTCCAACGTGGCGGCGCAAAGCAGAGTCAAAAGTGGCGGGACAGTTTTAATTTTATTACACTAGGGCCGTGTTTAGATGTAAAAAAAAAGGTAAAAATTTTTGCATAGTAATTATCACATCGAATCTTTAACGCATGTATGGAGCATTAAATGTAGGTAAAAAATAACTAACTGCACAGTTTATCTGTAAATGTCGAGACGAATCTTTTGAGCCTAATTAGTCTATGGTTAGACAAATTTTACCAAATAACAACGAAAAGTGCTACAGAAATTTTTACCCAAAATTTTTCACAACTAAACGGGGCCTAGATCACTGCGTAGACTTGGCTTAGCCACCTGTGTATTCTGTCGTCCTGTCGACAGTCGACACGTACAGTGCGACGACGCTGCGTTAGTCCAAAGGATCCACGGCGAGATCACCGGAGAGTCAAAAGGCGTTTGAATACTGACCGTAGCAGAGGGCATCGGAGCAGGGCCGTGTTTAGTTGCCCCAAATTGGCAGGGGCTTCGTTTGTATTTGTGATTTTTTGTCCAAACATTGACTAATTAGGCTCAAAAGATTCGTCTCGCAAAGTACAACTAAACTGTGCAATTAGTTTTTTATTTCATCTACATTTAGTACTCCATACATGTGTCGATATTTTGATTTGATGGGAATCTTCTTTTTACATAGTGAAATTTAGAGGAAAATTTGTCATCTAAACAGGGCGCAGGTCAATTTGCGCACGCGAGGCGAGCGATTGCGTGATTGCGTCCTGGGTCCAGTCTATTTCCATCAAGGCCTCGTTTTCTCTACAACTAAAAAATTTACAAGAGAATCGTTCACCGGCGTGCGAAGTTACTCGTCTGCTCGCCCGCCCGCCCGGCGCTCCCAACACTCTTTCCCTCAAACAGCCACTCTTCCCCGGCTTCGCTTCGCTCGCTCCGCGTTCGCCCCGTCCGACTTTGTCTGGCCTCCCTCGCGCGAGCGCTTCGCCACCGCTGCCCTCCGCGCCGTCCGGTCGTACGTCGCGCTGTCCGGCTGCTGCCCTCCCCCACCGCGACTCCCTCCGCGCCGCCCGGCCACCCCCTTGCAGCGCCTGCCCCCATCACGCCGCGCCGCCCCAAACCACGCCGGGTCCGCAGCTTACCCAGCCCCTCCAACGCAGCACCGCTCAACTACCCAGATCCGGTTGCTGGCGGCTTTAAACCCGTGGTCAGGGTGCCGATTTGTCGAGGTCGGCCGCCGATTCGTCGGCTTTCGCTGAAGTCGCCTTGCACCGGTTCGTCCCCGTCTCCCCGAAGCCGCCCATGCTCTGTGCCTCCCCCCCACGCCGACACTACACTGGCATCTGCGGCCTCTCCACCATCATGAAGGCTGTCCCTCATCAGACTCTCATGGAGAAGACGCCGCACATCTACCTCGCACTCGATGGTGCCGAGGCTCTCGCCAAGGAACAGGTTCCAACTCTTATTCCATTCTACTGCTCCATTTCAAGTTACAGAAGTTAGAATCGATGTCAAATCCTGTTTGTTTTTACTGCTCCAATCCAAGTTACAGAAATCAGAATCGATGCCTAATCCTGTTTATTTTTGCTTCGTCGTCTGTTTTCGGCTTCATTTCGTTTTCTTCTCAACCTGTATTGTCAGCATTAGGTCTTTATTTTTGCAGGGATTCAGGACTCAGAAAGAACAATGCAAAAAATGAGGAGAAAAGATTATTTTGCATGGATTCAGGACTCAGAAAGAACAATTCAAAAAATGAGGAGAAAAGATTAGACTTCTGCACGCTGATCAGCTCAGCAGAAAGGTTGACTCGATGAGGTGGTGTGCATTAGCATCTGCTTTCGGGCCATGAGAAGTTCAGACACAGGCAATTCAATGAGATGTTCTTCCTTTGGGGGCATAAGGTGATGTTTTACTAATTTGTTTCTGTTCGAAATATTAGCAATTTGCTAGGTTCATTTGTAGAATTTCAGCATTGAACATTCAGAGTAGATATGAGATCTTCACCTCCTAGCTCTCAAGTTGGTAAATTTTGATCATTACATTGCTTGATGCTTTCTACAACCAGACATGTCATTTATGTTTTTACTGATTATTATCTTGAAAAGGTTCCTTTGATTACAGTTGGGAGATAAAAGGTTCCTAATCACACACAGACTTTTTTGTTTTTAGAAAGCAAGCATATCAGCTGTACTCTGTCTAGCAGTTCTTAGAACCCTATCACTGAAGTGTGTGTTGCCAGCAGCGTTCCCCTCTGTCCCCCTCTGTCGGACGCTTACTTCTCCTCCTTGGTTGCTGGTCACCTGCTACAATCAGTGGAGTGGTGGACATGGAGATGCCTCCATCTAATCATTGAGAAGCTGTGCTGATGACGACCACTTGCAAAGCCTTGAGAAAGCACTCTACAACCATCGCCTTTCCAAAATGAGTACAGTCCTTTTTACGAACCGATGGAATGATGCCCTAAATCTATTATCTTTGATTGATATACATAACCCTTCATATAATCCCTTAGAAGCTAAAATGCATTGCACAATGGTGCAGAATATCTAAATACAATGTATTTTTTTAAATCGGTACTTGATCACTCCCTAATAAATACTAAAACTATGCATACAGTAGCTGGGTTTTAATTTTTTTGGGGGAGGGGGGGGTGGGGGTGGGGGAGGGGCATTGATTTCTAGGACGTTCTTGGTCCAGAGTTTTTTCAGGCCAGTTTTTATGTATTTTCACTGTACTTGGTTATGTGGTTATAATGACTTGGTTGGCATGCAAATATATCAGTCTTATCTTACTAGAAAACACTTTTTTTTTGGTCAAACTGTTAGTGCCAATGTTGGAATGCTCTACTTAGGAAGCATTGAGAACAAATGTTTATGGTCAAAATGTCAGACATTGCTTTCTAAGAGCAAGGTTCATACAAGGCACACCTTCCCCATCAATCCCAGGTGCTCTGTTGCCTTCACCATCTCATGGTGGCAAAAGCCAGGCTCAAGAAGATCAGGTCCTTTTACAGCAACATTGCACAAGACTCTGAAGAGCAACAGAGGTTTTCTGCAAAAATCATGATCCTGCTCTTGACCATGGGTGCCCTTGAGGCAAATTTTCATCCGTTAAATTATACTTAAGTGATTCAATGTCTATATTAGACATGCATTCAGCATGTGTTTAAGTTTTTGAGTCTAATAGTCCTCAATTCTGCAGGAGCATGGGGAGTTTCTGCATCCAGTATTGAAATTGTTCGGCACCTGTTACCCAAGCTTCCGTTGATCTAGGTGAGTCCCGCTACCATTACCCATTGTTTCGAGCCTCTTAAGCCCTTGTGTTCTGTTGATAAATGAATAATACTGAATAGTCAACCTCATTTCTGTTTCGACCTAAAATTGCTTACTCTATATAAAACAATTCAGCAAATTGTTCGTCACTGATAGCAAACTTACAGTCATCTAATGACTGAATGCACCACAATACACTAAGGCAAATTATTCTTTTGCCTTCTGTTCTGTTTTCGAGCTTTCATGCTGCATGACTGGTACTGCTGACTAGAAAGTGGAATTGAAAAACTGAATTTAAACAGGATTATGTTACATTGTTAAAATTAAATCAAGCATCAATCGTCCAATTTATTCTTGTCAGATGGGATTTACGAAATTATGACAATTTTAGACCAAAACTAATTTTGGCCTTTCTCATTCATAAGCTAAGACCTCTTCTCATTTCCAGCCTTCCAAGACCAGTTTGTTTGTATAGGTAGTTATAACTTTAAGCGCATTCAATGTTTTGTGAACACTGCCAAATTCAGATACCTGTCTATATCCTAGAAAGTTTCACACTTTCATCCATCTTAGTGCTTGCGTCTTCCATTCCTGTGTGTGCTGCAACCAGTGTAATCTAATAGCCGCAGTCACACCTCCTGTGTTTGCTGCCATGTTCTCTCTAACGCAATGGATTGAATTTTTATTCTCTGCACATAATTAGTGAATGAATGGTATCTATTTTCAGTGGGTGAATTGATTAGAAAAGCTTCCATCTCACATTTATTTTTGTATATCAGACACGCCTTGGAGCCTAGCAGAGGTTGTGCACACCTAAGAGGGGGATATAAACATTCTGGAGCTGTGAACAAGGACCAAAAGCAACCATAATACCGTGCTGGAAGAAATTTCGAAATAGTTCTGAAGGTGGAGTTGGACATGGTTAATTTAACCAATTTTGTACATATTTAGTTAGTTATTATGTGAAAGTTTAAAATCACCAGACTGAACTTTAGATGCTTCACTGCACTTTGTATTAGATAACTCAACTTTAAGATGTTTCATTGCAGTCTTAGTTCAGAGAATGGCACTACCATTTCTTCTCATTGTTATGAGCAAATTGTTTTTTTCCTTGACATATGAGAAAAAGCTGTGAGCATGTGTCACATATAGTTAGTTATTTAAATGGATACGCACATTAGTTTTGCATGATGCTTTAGCAAAAGAACAATTTTAGTAGAAAGGAGTTTTTTCTCAAAAAATTTTTGCTACAGTAAAAGGACATGTTTGGATACATGTATGGAGTAGTAAACGTAGAAAAAAAAAACTAATTTCACAGTTCTCCAAAAAATCGCGAGATGAATCTTTTAAGTCTAATTAGTCCATGAAAAGCCACCATGTGCTAATGACGAATTAATTAGTATCATTGGATTCGTTTCGCAGTTTCCTGACGGGTTATGTAATTTTTTTAGTAGTATCCGAAAACCTCTCCCGACATCCTCCGACACATCCAATGTGACACTCAAAAATTTTCATTTCGTAAACTAAACATAGCCTCAGTGTATTTTTGGTGATGCCAATTGAATATCACCCATACATATACAAGTGTTCTTCCGTTGCAACGCACGGGCACTTACCTATAGATGCCAAAGTTTGGGGGGGCAAATTTTACATAGTAAACGTCACGTCACACTATAGTAATTTTGTTTTTATTTGGTAATAATTGTTCGAACACTGATTAATTAGGCTTAAAATGTTCGTCTCGCAAAGTACAACAAAACTGTGCAATTAGGTTTTTATTTCATCTATATTTAGTACTCCATATATGTGCCGGCATTTTGATGTGACGGAGAATAGGAATCTGCATAATAAATTTGGTGGCCAAACTTTGGTATCAAAACATGGCCCAACAGCCCAACCGCGTGGGCTCTCTCCCTCGCCTCGCCATGTGCCAACACCAAGAATTTAGTAGTAGAATTTAGAATCACGCGCGGTGCCGTCTGCCGTGCCGTCGTCCCCGTTGCACGAATTGGAGACGGCTTCGGCGGAGGCAAAACAAAGACCCGGCGGACTGGTTCTCGCGGTCGCAGGCACGCGGGACGGCGGGATGGCGTGTCGCGTTCGCGGCCAACGTGCGTGTCGTGAGCCCTGCACGGTGTCTTGAGAGATCGTCTCGGATTGCGAGGAGATTACCTAAGCTAGGGGCCCCGCCTAGGGCAGTTGGCAGTCTCGGCGAGCTGTCGTGGGTGAGAGGAAATGAAACATGTGTGCGAGCTCAGGTTCGGCTCGGCTCGGCTGTAGTAGTATGCTCTCTTCCCGAGTTCCTGGTGACTGCGACGCACCTGTCGTCTATAGAGTCTTGTTGCCTCTGGTGATCTGATCTTTTTAAAGACGCGTCTTCGTATTTGTGTATAGTTATAGATCTAATTATATATATGTGATGTGAGTGAGGTGTGTGTGGGCGGTAGGTGTGTTTATATACGAGCAGCCGCTACTACTGTATCTAAATGAGAGGTGTAAAAAACAAAACAAAAAAAGAATGCCTCCACTCCAGCATGCAGCACTGCAGCTATACACATTGGTCTTTTTTACCTACAACTACAACAATCCTGGCCGGCATCTCTAGGTTTCGACAAGGACCCTACTCCTTTTCCTCCTCTTCTTGTGTTTCCGAAAGGAAAACGAACTACTATTTTTTGCACTACAGCACTAGCATGTAGGTGTATCTATATAGTATTTAGACCAAGCCCATCTCTTAAAACGATTCGCGCACCAAAAGCTGGCCGGCCAGCGTGGCTACGTTGCCCGATTTTCGCGGCTGTTCGATCGGGCGCGTGGACGACCAGACCGTGCGAGCCCCCGAGCACCGCGCTCTGCTCGAACGCACCTCCTGCTCTTCCCTTCTCCCTCCGCTTCCTCTCCACCGCGCCGAAGCCTTGCCGTCGAGCTGCCGCCGCCGCCGTCGCTTGCGTTCTCCCTCTGCTCTCTCCACGCTCTCCCTCTTCTCTCTGCTCTCTGTTTCCTCCCTCTCTCCGCTCTGTGCCTCCCCACCGCCGCCGCGCCCTCGCCTTGCTCCGCCGTGCCGCAGCAAGCACCGCCGCCGCCCTGCTCTGCTTCCCCGCTCCGCTCTCGCTCTCTCACACGCCAAGCGCCGCCATCGACTGGGTTGTGCTCTTCCGCTCTCTCTCTCTCTCTCTCTCTCTCTCTCTCTCTCTCTCTCGCGCGCGCGCCGCTCGCTCGCCGCAGTTGCCGCAACCTGTGCCGACGCCGCCGTCGCCGCGCACGACGGAGTCGACCCCGCGCCGTCCGCCTGCCTCCACTTGACATGCCGCCGCCGAGCCCCTCCGCCGCTGTGCTCCCTCTCCCTCCCCTCTCTCCCCTCTCCCTCTCTCTCTCTCCCTCCCTCCCTCCCTCTCTCTGTTTCTCTCTCTTGCTCTGTTCGCTGAGACAGGAAAGGGATGAGGACGACCGACGGCATCCGAGGCCGAGACCGACCACGTTGCCTGGACTACGGGAAAGCGCCATCTCGCCCTTGGGGCCCACACGGCAGTGCCCCCTCCTTTCTCCCTTTTGGCTGAACTTGGTTCACGTGAAACACAAAGAGGAGGCGGGCAGTTCACAGATCGCAGTGCAGGGGCTGGTCAGCTTGGATAGCTGACTGGACCCCACGCGTCAGCCCTTGGGCTGAGAGAAAATGCTACGCACACACGGGGTTAGTACAAAGAAAATTAAAGTTAAGCTTTTTAATTATAGAAAAACTCCCAGGAAAATACTAAAATAAATTAGAGTCGCCCTAGATCATACCTACATAATTGCCACTCATTTTCATTAGATAAAATTGTAGAAATAATTTGCATGTTCCATTCCATTCGCAATTAGTCGGTAAACTTTAATAATTTATATCTTCTCCGTCTTAATTCTGAAATGCATAATTTTTCCACCATAAATCTTCAAAAAGAAAACACTATATATTAAAATGCATTTTCCTAATTTATTGTGCCCATTTAAATTCTACATATGATTGCTTAATCTTAATTATTTAAATATTAATTTGTAGTTGCACCCATTAATTAGCACCCCGTAAACGCGTATGTCCATGTACATGTATACACTATACTATGTATAAATACATGGACAAATATAATATCTAAAGCAGTAATATATTTGCACCCATGCAAATCTCTTTGCTATGAATCCTGCCTCCAAAAGAAGGCCAGGCACCGTGGCCACGTAGTCCGCTTTTCCCGACCACCGAATCACCCGGCCATTAATAGAGTTACTTTCTTTATTCAAATTGCTATGAAATTTTTACGGTACGTTACACATACCACGCATAAAATAAAACAATTGAGTGATTTTACCGGCTTTACGATCCTTTATATATATATATATATATATATATATATATATATATATATATATATATATATATATATATATATATATATATTATCAAATAATATTCTATCAATTATAGTAATATAATGCACAAAAAAAGAACAAGCATAGTCAACGAACCCTTGTGCAACAAGTTCACCGAACCTAACCAGGTGCATATCTCAGTTTGCAAATTCAAATAATTGAAATAATACTTACTCTGCTGCATCTTTGTTACATGCTCCCATGCTTGAATAATTTGGTCAAACAGAGTTCAATACTAGGAACTGCTGCATACAATATATAATCAGCTGCAACCTATTGAAATGACCACTTCCCCTAATATTGGACTTTTCCGGAAATACAAAAATTATCAATTAGTTAAATCTATTACAGTAAAATGGTCCCATACTGGCCGGAGCGGCAACGCCGCGTGACTTTTCTAGTGTATGTGAGTATACCAACAAGCAGAACGGGAAGCACGTTTGACGAAGACGAAGAGGCCACACCTGAATGGTGGGCCCAAGTCCTACGGGCCTCGTTTACAAATTACAAGGCTCTGCGATCGCTTTTAGAGCCTATTTATTATGTGCTTCATATTGGAGGCCTAACGAAAAATGAGCCCAAAAAACCCAATATAGATATGGGCTAGTATTTAGGCCAAGCCATATTGTCTCTGCTTCTTCTGTTAAAAGAAAAGCTTGTTTTTGTCTCCCCGAGTTCATGTCTTTTACTGTATATCCGTCTGTAAACACGATTGTAATAGTGTTGCGCATGCTCTTACTGCTTTTGGTTGTAATATCCTGAGTGGCTGCTATAACACTTGAGAGGAGGTTCCTCATGACTGAGGATTTGGTGACCAACGATTTGGCTGGGTCAGATGAGTAATGAAAGTCCGAAAAGTTAAAAAAAAAACTATCGTCTGGTCTAATTTTTCTCCTACAGCCCTAAAACCAGACATCTTAAATCTCTCAACTTAAAAAACTGCTTAAGTTACTTCCTTGCTCTAATTACAAAGTGGTGTTTAAGGCAATTTCATTCTTTTTATTAGTTTAGTTAAAAATCTAGTAAATAATCAATAGAGTTTTAAACCATAAAAATGTATCTAAACTCCTAAAAAATCCAATTATGAGATAGATTGTGACATAAAAAAACTAGACAAATATTTAGAGCTCGTGAAAGTGTCTCTAAAAGCTTCCAAAAAACTAGAAAAATGAGAAAATATCAAATAAAATCTAATAAATTTCCAAAGCATTCTAATCAATGTATAAACACATTATGAAAACTTTTCACAACAAGAACATGGGATTAAGATCAGCATGAATGCATTCAACAATAAATTTATGTTGCATTCTTGCTGGTTGAATCTCATATTTTGGTCTTCGAAAGTTTTTAAAATGCATTTGAACATTAATTAAGATATTTTTGGAATATGTTTTAGTTTTTATATATTTTCCTCATTTTTCTAGATCTAAATCTAATTTTTTGGAGGCTTCTAGAGATATTTTCACGAGTTCTAAATATTTTTATTGGATTTTTCATATCCTAAACTAGCTCTAAGATTTTTCTCCTTACTTTTTGCAGGTTAGAGACTTTTTATGGTTTAAAAACCTTATTAGGTATTTATTAGAATTTTTGTAAACCAAAAAATGAAACTACCTATAAAACCACTTGTAACTGAGGAGTGGTAATTTAAATGGTTTTCAGAGTTGGAGGGTTAAGATGTCTAAATTTGAAGTTCGAGGAGAAAAGATGGATTATATTCTTAGATCCGCAGCTCGACCATCTTGCCCGCTTAGGTATCTGTCCGCCGCCAAATCAGAGCCATTGCATACCAAATCTAGGTGGAACCAAGGGACAACCGCCCTGTCCTGCATATCACTATGATGTAGGCCATTCTGCCACCTTCACATCGACACATGGCAACACACTATTCTTACTCAAAGCAAGCCATGCTTGTTCATGCCCTTCCTCTCCCCTGATCCATTTCCTTAACCTGGTTGCTTTCGTTGGATTGGAAAGGGAGCTTTAGCGATGGAGTGATTATTATGACCCACGTTAGAATGACCCACATGTTCTTTCTTCTCAATTTAGGGCATGCTTGGATGAATAAGGCTAAATTTTATCAGCTAATTTTTGTCTTAGTCTATCTAAACATGAGGCTAATAGGTGAGCTAATTTTAAACCAAAGCTTCAACTTTTTTTTGAGCAAACCAAAGCTTCAACTAGTTGTTAACCAATTTATTGGTGAACCCCAACTAGCTTGGCTCCTAAGTAAGAACTATCCGATCAAAACAGGGCCTTCTTGAGGGCTTCACAGGCCTTACGGCAAATGTCAAAACGAGCCCAGCAAACCCAGCAGAAATTATGGGCTCTATTTAGACCTAGCCACATCGGTGTCTTCTTCTGTTCAACGATAATCAAGAACGGCCCTTTTCATTTTTCTTCCCTCCTTCGTCTTTCCTTCGGTGTCTCCGGTTCCCCCGCAGGCCGCAGCCGCTGCCTTGTTCTCCTCTTCTCGCCGCCGTTCAGCAGCGCGACTAGGGTCGCGCCCTTTGCATCCTCCTTCCAGATTACTCGTGTTACAATAGCATTGTTGCTCCTGTTTCGGCCCTTCTGCTTTAGAAGTTCCCAGCCTCCTCACACGCCATGCACGCAGCATGTTCGCGCAATTGCCTGAGCGAGCTGCTTCGCTGCCGGGGCCAGAGGCACTGGCGATGCCAATGCCCGTACCAGCTCTCGCCGGCTCGAGGCATGACGCGTGGCCGGAGCGTGAAGGACCGGAGCAAGAAGAAGCGCGTGCACGCGCTCGAGGTGGCCACCGAGCGCTGGAAGGTGCTCTCCAAGGTGCTCGCCGTCGTCGACGCGCTCAAGAAGGAGGAGGAGCACGTCACCCCGCTCAAGCGCCTCGAGATCCTGCGGCCGCAGCTCGGCCTCGTCAAGCCGCACAAGGTGGCCCACTTCGTGCGCCGCTCGCCGCACCTGTTCGAGGTCTGCCGCGACAGCCGCGGCGTCATGTGGGCAGGCCTCTCGCCGCAGGCGGAGGCACTCGTCGAGGAAGAAGCGCGCCTGCTGGAGGAGCACTTCCCTACGGCCGCGCAGTACGTCACCAGGATGCTCATGATGTCCGTGGACCGGCGGCTGCCAGTCGACAAGATCGCCCACTTCCGGCGCGACATGGGGCTTCCTCATGACTTCCGCACACGGTGGGTGCACATGTTTCCGGAGCATTTTAGGCTGGTCAGATTGGAGGATGGTGAGTACTTGGAGCTCGTCTCTTGGAACCCAAGCTGGGCAGTCACTGAGCTTGAGAAGAAGGCGGCTGTGTCAACTGGCAATGCCAATGCCAGTCCACCAGGAGAGCTCTCGCTTCCGTTCCCAATGAAATTCCCACCAGATTTTACTAGTTACTACAGATTTCGAGGAAAAGCTCATCATTATGTGAAAACGGGCAATACCGAGCAGTTTCAGAGGGTCACCTACCTGTCCCCTTATGCAGAGGCAAAGGGATTGACTCCTGGATCGCCAGAGTTTGATAAGAGGGCTGTTGCAGTGATGCATGAGATACTGAGCTTCATGTTGGAAAAGAGGCTGGTGACTGATCACCTTACGCATTTCCGTCGTGAGTTTGTAATGCCACAGAAGCTTATGAGGTTACTCTTGAAGCATTATGGCATCTTTTATGTTTCTGAGAGGGGAAAGAGGTTGAGTGTGTTCTTAACTGAGGCATATGATGGGACAGAACTGATAGAGAAGTGTCCGTTGGTGCGTTGGAGGGAAAAGCTCCTTCAACTTACTGGTTACAGAGGGAGATTGAAGAATCTTGGTAAATTCGACGTGTCTTCTGATTCAGATGATTACTTATTAGGCCGTGATGATGATGATGATGATGTATTGGATGTTGAAAGTGAAAATTCAGATGACATCTTAGATGGCTGCTCTATTTCAGATGATTCTGAGATGGATTTAGGGGATGCAGATGAATTTTGCAGAGACTGAGTTGGTGGCATATGTGTGTGTAGCACAAAAGAACAAAAAAAATGTTTTTAGTTTGTTAAAAACAAAGTTCAGAAATAACTGTTTGTGACTTTAAGCTCAGGATATGGAGTTCCAAGTAACAGGTTGAGGCTGGTTGGATATTCTTCTCTCTGTACTCGTATTTGGACTTCAAAATGTTAGTCAGAGCTCAAACGGATCACAATGATTTGATATGGCAGGCTTGAATATTGCTTATACCATGTTCATTCATGTTGTAACACCAGATCAGTGGCCCTGTGATGTTTTCTTTAGAAAAAAAATTGATGAGACAAAACATGCAACTGCTGTACTCATAAGGCAGGCTTGAGTACAGCAGTTGGTGATGATATCTTCATTAAACATTCATAGATTTCCTTCATTAAACAGTCATAGATTTCCTTTTGTCCAAGATATCTTCATTAAACGGTCATAGATTTCCTTTAAGCACACATAAGGCAGGAGGTGATGATTGTTGAATTTGAAGTTCAGACTTCAGATATGTACATGTCTGCGGTCTACCTCACTGTGCCAATGATAATCTTTGTATACAATCATTTCTTCCGTTGTAGTATGGATGAAGAAATCGTTTGCCACAATATGGCAATTGGAGTTATTCTGCACTCCCCTTTTGAATTTTGTATTGACTTTGCTGTGCAAAACAAGATACACTGACCTTAATAATTACCCAAATAACTAATAACTGTACTGCTGGTGACATATATAGTAAAAATCTATATAGGATGTCAACGTTTTCTTGGTACTTTGATATACCAAGTTTGTGCTGTATCTTGGTGATTTGGCAATTAGGTTTGCTGATCATGTTGTAGAGCTTTTCCAGAAATTGTTTCTTTATAAATGCTTCTAAGCTTCATTTGGCTTATGTTGTGCACGTTATGATTGTTTACTTTGCTATACCTTTTCAGCCTCTCTCTCTGTTTATGCTGCTCTTGTTATGTATATAGACATATGCATTTCAAATTATGTACATTGGACTGGAGGCTAATTTCCTTCGCTGATCTACTCCAGTACCGGCAAAGTTTGCAAACTTGCATACAGTACATCCTTGTTTCTCATTTTTTTTGCTTGAGAAAGGGATTAAATTTCTTTTCTCCAGTCTGGTGTACATTTTCAACAATCTGGCAAAAATAATGAGTATGTGTAGTTATTGTATTACCTGGCATCTTTCTTTTTGTCCTCCCCCTGATAATGTGTCATCCTTTACAGCAAATCCTTTGAAGGCTTTAAAACAGTATTCCATGCTGTCCTACTGTGCCAGCCATCTCTTGTATCTTGCTGAAACTTGCAAACTAACTGTTTTGTGTGATGAAAGTAGGACTGTAGGAGCTGGTTAAGCTGTTCTCTTGTGCTACCTGCAAATAGAAAGGAAAGAAGAGACTCTAGTGTCCCGGTGAGATAACTATTCAACACAATCCCTTGCTGCAGCCATCTTATTGTTTATGTATGTCATATTAGCTTCAAAACAACAAGCTGGTGTAGCATGTGTTCTGCTTATTTCTACCAGTACTTTGCAATATTCTTGTGTCAAAATTTCTTCTTTGCTCTGATCTTTTTGTCTTTTAACAAGACATATTTGGCCTCAGCATTCACTGGCCGCTTAATTGAGAAGATCCAGCACCACCTTTGCTGCAAACATGGTCACATGGCGATCGGAGACGCGGCTTAATGCAACCACATGGGAGCAGAGACGCCCCCATTTACTTCGTCCTTGGTCGTTGCCACCATGAATGTTGTTCCTACTCTACAGATCTCCCAGCCAGCCGTCCATCCGTTCATCCTCTATTCCCCATTTCTTTTTTGAAACAGATCTATTCCCCATTTCCTGTTCATGCTTATTTGGATGGGTGCCGTGCCATGCTCCTTATTTAAGGCTCGGCACGGCAATGAGTCCTGATTCTCTCGAAGGACCTAACAAGGGCGGTGCTGTTGGGAGTTAGCCGGGCTGACAAAATTGCATCCTTATTGGCATACTCAGGATGAGCCTGTTCACCTGGCTTATAATCCGTTTTTTTTAGCTTGTTTTTTTTTTCAGCCGGAACAGTATTTTTCTCTTACAATAAATCAGTCATCAGTGTTTTTCAGCCGGCTTATCAGCCCAACCGAACGGGGCCATCGCAATTCAGACTTCAGATTTCGAGAATTTATGGGTTATGGGCTATGGCCTGGCGCAGCTCGGAGAACTGACCATTTTTTATTTCCATGGATACTGGAGGTGCGATGCATCCATATTTCCAATCTGAATTATTGTATGTTTGGTTTTTTGCTAAAAGATGAATTTGGATGTGCACAGGGGTCTGCCATGCTGGATGTGTGGATCAATCCGAGGTCCTGGACCATCAGCCCATCATCAAACCGGAATACCCTCTTCAGCTGAAACCGTTGTGGCAGTACCATTAAGAGGTAGGGTGTGAATCGCTGTGTCAATTTAGGAGGCTGGAAGTAGTTGCTGGAATCCTATAGACATTAATCCCGTCTGCATCATTGTACACGTCACATGAAAAAAAGTATGTTTGCGTTGCGTTCTTACTATACCAGGCAAACGGAGACATTCACTTATTCAACCGTCTTTTTTTTTTTGGGGGGGGGGGGGGGGGGGGGGGGGGGGGGGGGGGGGGGGGGCGGGTGTTATTAAGCCATTGTTATCCTCCTGATCGTGACCTATATTTTTTTTCCGTCAGATCTGACAACGGAACGCAACTGTGCGTCTTCCAACGGGGGAAGCGAGTGATGCCGCAGGCTGAACCCCCAACCAACTGCCCGCAAGAATGTACTACGAGAGGATAAATGTCACTAGCAGAGTGGTTAACCCTCGATGGACTGTGGTCAAGCTGTTGCTTTTGCCATGAATGAGCAGCAGGCAGCAGTTCTTGCCGCTGTCACTCCGCCTGTCAGACTCTGAGCCTGAGTGATGAGGTCTTCGCGGACTGGCTCGCTGAGTTCTGCCTTCTTCAGACAGGGAAGCCAAGCACGTTGTTTCCTGTTTACTTGCCAGTAATTTCCTATCCTAATGGTGTACTCCGAAACTAACTAGAGTATTTATCCTCAGGTGGGTAATTCTGTAAGAACTGAAGAAGAAAAACCATGGATTTTTTTTTCCGTCCATGCTTGTTGGAATACTTGTGTAAAACACTTTTCCATGCTATTGCTGCCTGTGAAGAAATTTTAGGCGATGCATGCAGCTGGGTGTCACCGTACAATTGCAATGCTACGACCACCAAGGATGAAATCACCCCAACCAGTTTGGTTCATCATCCAGCTGCTGAGCCACCGCCTACTTAAGAGGCCGTCCGTGGGATCAGATCGTACCCGCTTGTTTATCTACTGCATCAGCCCAGGGAATCGTAGTGAATGAGGTGGGCAGCAGCTGAGGCTGAGAGCAGAGAACAGTGGGCCAATTCATTTCACGCTCGAGAGGTTAGGTGCAGCCGCGCTAATACGCAGCATGGTGCCCAATTGCAAGCACAGCATACACCGGCCCATCTGCCACAGTGCCACCCATCCCCTCCCCTCCAGAAGAAAATTATCTCCACGCGGGACGTGCACTTGTTGGGGGTTCAGTTCGCAGCTGCTCTCGCCTACTTGTAGCTAGCAGGGAACTTCCAGTGCAGCGATGTCTCACTCTCACGTCGTCGAGTGTCAACTGGCCCTGCTGATTAACTAAAGATAATATCTATCTATCCGGGCCACTGTTTTAATTATTTCCAGTGCAGCGATGTCTCACGTCGTCGAGTGTCTATTGACCTGATCGGAGTTAATATGTATACCCGGGACACCATTTTTAATTTCTGTGTGCGAACTTCAGTACAGACTTCTGTTTATCTCCAGACTACTTTTACGTGATTTGAGGATGGAGTGTGCAACATGCAATGGGCGAACTCTGAGTGTCTACGTTTATACTGTATCTGAAAGGAAAATAAAAATAAAAGAAAAGAATACGAGAACAAGTATATACTCCTCCGTCCAAAAAAGTGCACACCTCATATAGAGGAGTCAACTAATTTTAAATTTAACTTTCAATATTTATATATCTCAGTAGGTTTACAATTAAAAGTTATATAATGTAATTAATCTTATAGTAATAGTACTTATTTGGTATGATGAATATCAATATTTTCTATATGTTTAGTCAGAATTGAGATAGATTAACTTTTCCAAATACGAGATGTGTACTTGTTTTGAGACGGAGTGAGTATGCCTCATTTTTCTTGAGCGGAATCTCGGCCTAAGGGCTTGTTTAGAGCGAACTCCATAAAAGTTATACAGAAATTTAATAAGAATCAATTGGCACAACTAGTGCCGGTTCGTTTAAAAAAAAGAATCAATTCAATTTTACATGAAAAACACAAAACACAAGAACATGGAAAAAATATCCCGCGTTCCGTGTCAGATCTATTCATTTTCTGGTGTACCTGCTCATATCATGCAGATTAAAGCAAGCAAGCAAGCATGCGCATCTCTTCTGCCCACGAGTAACAAACACGTTGTGGTAACACGCAACAGGTGCAAGAGCATGCAACATTACAGCTTCACTCCCAAAGTCCCACCGTACTGTATTCTCTCGATGGAGCGAAGGTGTTAAAATCCTAAACCCACATGCATACCAAGATTAGACAGTCAGCGAACATGCAAAAAGCTCTTGCAGTTCAGCGGGGACAACATGTCAGTCTCACATGCATGAGGACACATGGCTCATGAGCACGACCAGCAGCCGCTGCGGCTGTCATTTCCTGTCTGCGTGGTACTGCCTCGTGCAAATTTTTTCAACTCTATCTACTGTAGTATTTTCGTTTGTATTTGACAATTAGTGTCCAATCATGAACTAATTAGGCTCAAAAGATCTGTTTTGTGATTTACTATCAAACTGTATAATTAGTAATTTTTTTTACCAACATTTAATGCTCCATACGTACGTCCAAAAATTAATGTGAAAGAGAGTAAAAATACTTGGAATTTAGAGTATATCTAAACAACTACTCTCCTGCAATAGAGGCTGCATGGGACACAGGCTGATGAAGGCCGAGCGGGAGCTGAGGAGCTCCCGCTTTCCCCCTCCATCGGACGATGATCAGACCAGTCCGTGCCCGTCCCTGCCCAGCTGCCCTGCCCTCTAATGGCATTAACTGCCGCCCACCCACCCGCCATCTCCTCCCCTACCCCTGCCGCTGCTGCTGCTATGGGCATTCCGGTTACCTAAAAATTTCGGGTCGGATAATTCGGGTAGTTGGAAATTTGGGTACTAAAAATTGCTATTTGATTTTTGCTCTGAAAAAACATTATCCGAAATTTTAGGTACCCGATAATTCGGGTTCAGGTTCGGGTTTTACCCGATATACCCGAAATTGACAAAACCAACCATTTTGGAAGAATTAAGTACCATTTTAAAGCAATAAACAATAGTCTTTTAAATCGCATCATGTCTTCATATCAATTACCAACAAATCACTTATCAAGTTAGTATAAATCTACATTAATTCATGCCAAATAATATATTTATATGGCATTGAACTACCTCATGTCTTCACGTTAGGAATAGAAGAGCAAATATTTGAGATATTTCGGGTAATTCGGGTAGTTCGGGTACCGGAAAACATTATCCGAATTACCTAAACTAATTTTGGGTTTTTACGATCACTATCCGAAATTGTGATCGGGTAATTCGAGTTCGGATACTTCAGGTTCAGGTTCAGGTAATTCGAGTTCGGGAATTAGGTATTAGGTATTTTGCCCACGCTGCTGCTCCTCCTCTCCTGCTAGTACTACTATATATCAATACTAGCTGGACCCTTAGCACTCCCTCGCCTCACTACCACCACTGCTCCGATTCGTCCACCGCGCGCGACTGCGAGGGAGGGAAATCGGCCACCATGGCGCGGGAGGAGCAGGCGCTGCTGTCGACGGAGATCGTGAACCGCGGCGTGGAGCCGTCGGGCCCGGACGCCGGGTCGCCGACCTTCTCGGTGCGCGTGCGCCGCCGCCTGCCGGACTTCCTGCAGTCGGTGAACCTCAAGTACGTGCGCCTGGGCTACCACTACCTCATCAGCCACGGCGTGTACCTGGCCACCATCCCCGTCATCGTGCTGGTCTGCGGCGCCGAGGTGGGCAGCCTCAGCCGCGACGAGCTGTGGCGCAAGGTGTGGGGGGAGGCCACCTACGACCTCGCCACCGTGCTCGCCTTCCTCGCCGTCCTCGCCTTCACCATCTCCGTCTACATCATGTCCAGGCCCAGGCCCGTCTACCTCATCGACTTCGCATGCTACAAGCCGGCCGACGAGCTCAAGGTGCGTGCGTGCGAGCCGTGCATAGCATATTCTATTTCTTGTCCATCACTAGCTAGCTATATATGATTTGCATGAAAAAAAATATTATACTCATGCTGCTAGATGTTAAACATGCTTTTCATGCCTGTTTACTTTCTTCCTTAGCCTGACTTACTTTTTTTTGCTTGTATATAATTATTAAACTCCTACTACTACTACTTACTTACCAGTTACCACACATTTGATTTGATAGTCATGCTGCTCACACGCACATGCATGTACAAGGAACATACTCCTGCCACATCTGATCTACTTTTATGAGATAAATTATTGGATCAGACTATAACATCTTGTCTTGGGATAGATGTTTTATTTCCGGCTGAACACATAATTATTGTATAGCTTCGATCCTTAGAAGGGGTGGTTATTCACGAGTCCCAGAAGTGAACATGTGTGATCATTACTAATTAAGTTGTTGCACTTATATTAGTGCATCTAATACGGTCAAGCATGCAATGGTGCACTGTGTGTGCCCCGCCTATTTGCTTGCTTGGTCCCGATCTACAAATAATAGAAGATCAGTGCACATTTTGTGAAGGAGACAGAGAAACTTGCTGATGGGTATTGCTCAGGGCATTCATATATATGAGTATACTCCCTCCTAATCGAATTTAGAAGTCGTTTAGGACAGTTATACGGTCTCCAAAATGTTTTTATAAAAATATTTATGGAAAAGTGATATATGTATATTTTTATGAAAATATTTTTCAAGACAAATCTATTCATATAATTTTTACATTTGCAAACTTAACAACTTAAAAATTATTGATTTATATTCCTAATATTGACTCCAAAACGACTTCTGAATCTTTTACGGAGGGGGTATATAACAAAGTAGAGGTAATGGCGCGCCCATCATTTGTGAGGTCACGTAGCTTCGGCAAAGGATGAATTGGAAAACGGTAGCAGTAGCATATGGCTAATTAAACATGGTATTACTAAGCCTGTCACATCGGTGGACGTACAATCTATACCCGTACCAGCAGTAGTAATAGTGGTATACAAGTACCATTGCAGGGCCGTGCTGGGCCTTTAATATGGTTACAGCATCGGCCAGCTGCCTCCAATTGAAGGCCCATAAATGTTGCAGAAACTTCAGACAGTGGCATCCATAAATACACCGACAGAGCACATCCACATGCCTGAAATGAAATGAAAACCCCTGCACCCATCAACATCTAGGCCTGGTTTAGATGTCATATTTCAACCCCAAATTCCACTATGAAAAAGAAGATTTTCATCATATCTAAATGACGGCACATGCATAGAGTACTAAATGTAGATGAAATTAAAAACTAATTGCACAGTTTTGTTGTACTTTGCGAGACGAACATTTTGAACCTAATTAGTCAAAGTTTAGACATTTTTTACCAAATACAAACGAATCGGCCAGCCCAATTCCGCATCTAAACACGGCCCTATACTTTTTTTGAGCAAAATCAACTTTTATACCTAATCACTCATCATCATCAGCATGTAATGTGCCTGAAAGACTTTTTAGAGTCAGCGCTAAGTTTGGACTAGATGGATACTGGCTCAATGTTAATGTTAGGTCCTGTTGGGTTTCCACGTGTTAAAGTTTAACTCCCATTACATCAATGTTGCGGCAAATGTATGGAGTACTAAATGTAGACTAATTGTATGTATGTCGGCACAGATTAAAAATAATTTATGAGACGAATCTAGTAAGCCTCGTTAAACTTTAACGCTCAAACCAACACAGGCCCTTAGTCGATCGCATCTCGCATGCATTACACATGAGCATTGGGCCTCGGGGCCCACCGGTATGAATGGGCCGGCCGGGGCAGGTAGGATAGCAACGGTTTCCGTTGGGTTGAGGTCACAGGTCAGTCGGTCACACCCACACGAACGGTTGGGCGCTCGGTCCATCGGCCCAGCAATCAATGAGCAGTAATCCAAACGGGTGTATTATTAGGATCTTGTTTTAATGGATAAAAGATCTTGAAACGCTAGACTGTTTTCCTGAATTCTACGCTTTTTTCCAGTGGTGAAATCGAACTGACTTTTATAAAAGTCCAGAACGATCTGTGGAATTCCTGTGTTCCAAAGGCTAACAGAATGGATGGATCGGCATGTAGCTGTAGGAGCTATATAATCATGCTGTGATGTGATGCTGGTGTATGTTCATGTGCACACGTACAGGTGTCCAAGGCGGAGTTCATCGACCTAGCGCGCAAGTCCGGCAAGTTCGACGAGGACAGCCTGGCGTTCCAGTCGCGTCTGTTGGCCAAGTCCGGCATCGGCGACGAGTCGTACATGCCGCGCTGCGTCTTCGAGCCCAACGCCAACTGCGCCACCATGAAGGAGGGCCGCGCCGAGGCGTCCACGGCCATGTTCGCGGCGCTGGACGAGCTCTTCGACAGGTGCCGCGTCCGGCCCAAGGACGTGGGCGTGCTGGTGGTCAACTGCAGCCTCTTCAACCCGACCCCGTCGCTGTCTGCCATGATCGTGAACCACTACAAGATGCGCGGCAACATCCTGAGCTACAACCTGGGCGGCATGGGCTGCAGCGCAGGCGTCATCGCCATCGACCTGGCCCGCGACATGCTGCAGGCCAGCGGCGCTGGCCTGGCCGTGGTGGTCAGCACGGAGGCCGTCTCCTTCACGTGGTACCCCGGGAAGCGGCGCTCCATGCTCATCCCGAACGCCTTCTTCCGGGCCGGGTGCGCCGCGGTGCTGCTGTCCAACCGGCGCCGCGACTTCCACCGCGCCAAGTACCAGCTGGAGCACGTGGTGCGCACGCACAAGGGCGCCGACGACCGCGCCTTCCGCTCCGTGTACCAGGAGGAGGACGAGCAGCGGATCAAGGGCCTGTCCATCAGCCGCGACCTGCTGGAGGTGGGCGGGCACGCGCTCAAGACCAACATCACCACCCTGGGGCCCCTGGTGCTGCCCTTCTCGGAGCAGCTGCTCTTCTTCGCGGGGGTGCTGTTCCGCCACCTGTTCCCGTCCAAGGCCTCCACCCCGCCGCCGCCGACCACACCCGGGGACGCCTCCGCCGCCGCGCCCTACATCCCGGACTTCAAGCGCGCGTTCGAGCACTTCTGCATGCACGCGGCGAGCCGCGACGTGCTGGACCACCTGCAGAGCAACCTGGGCCTGCGCAACGCCGACCTGGAGGCCTCCCGCGCCGCGCTGCACCGCTTCGGCAACACCTCCAGCAGCAGCATCTGGTACGAGCTGGCGTACCTGGAGGCCAAGGGCCGCGTCCGCCGCGGCGACCGCGTCTGGCAGCTCGCCTTCGGGTCAGGCTTCAAGTGCAACAGCGCGGTGTGGCGCGCCGTCCGCCGCGTGCGCCGCCCCGCGCGCAGCCCCTGGCTCGACTGCATCGACCAGTACCCGTCGCGCATGGACGCCTAGTACCTACGTAGCTGCAATGGCTGCTTAATTCAGATCTATCTATTGCTCTCGCTTCGCTACCGGTGCTGCATGCACCGATGGATGCTGGCTGCTTATAATGGTATAGGATGCGTTCGGTTTGCATGCATGCATGCACCAAGTGTTGCGTTGTTAAGGTACGTTTGAACTTTGGTTTGTGTTGCTTGTTTAGCGGTTAAAGACGTACGCTGCTAGCATAATGGAAGTATCCGGTCCGGTCCTGTGTGAACTTATGTACGTGCAATTTTAATGTGTTTTAATATTATAAGATTTGACGCTTGGCAATAGATGTTGCTGTTGTCGATATTTAGTCTTGATAGATCAAGCTCGGATGCTTCTGCACTTGATATGTACTAGTACTAACCACTTGCAACGCAGCGACACTGGAACAAATCCAATTATAGATTTATAGCAAATGTACCTGGAACAAATCCAATTATAGATTTATAGCAAACGTGTACCATGTTAAAAGTCAAAGGGCCTGCAATGCCTGAATTTCCAACCCCGGTTATGAATCGAATTTTCGGACCTGGGAAATAAAGAGCGAGCTAATCAAGTAATGATCAATGATATGAAGAGCTAGAGTTGCCACACAAGTAGATAGTCGGTGGAGTGTGTTCAACTTACATAGAGCCCTAGAAACTTCAATATACAAGTATACTCCCTTTGTTCTAAAATAGGAGTCAATCTCGCTTCCCGAGAAGTCAACTTTTTTACACTTTGACTAATTATATATAAAAAAGTAATAATATTTATAATACATAATTAGTATCATAAGATAAATTGTTGAATATACTATCATAATAAATTTATTTAGAGATATAAATGTTGCACGCATTTTCTACAAATCTAGTCAAAGTTGAGAAAGTTTGACCAGCACGCATCCCATAACGTCATCTATTCTGGGACGGAGGGAGTAAATCGGACAAGCCAAAACAAAGAACTAGGGCAAGACACGCGATTTAATTCGTGGTTCGGTCACACCACAAAGGTGTACCTACGTCCCCGTTGTTGAGGAGACTACAAAGGAAGAGTCTCTTTTAACTCTCCTCTTGCCAAGACAATCATGAAGGTTAACCCGGCACAAATTCACTAGAAAAGATGGGTAATACAAATTTCACGACGCTCACCATAGATCGGGAGCTCCTGGGCAACGCCACCGTCCAGAATTGGCAACGGATCAAAATCCAAGAATAACAAGTTCAAATCAAAGAACCAACAAGTTCACGGTGCTCAAAGATCTAGAAAATGGAGTTCACAACTTTTCTCACACCCCTTTACCAATTCTTTTCACCAATTGAGGAGTCAATCACAAGATGCGCAAGAGAGGGAGAAAGAGGAGCTTGAGATGAAAGCCTTTTGCGTTCTTGGCATGTTTTAGGTGCTAGTGGTGTGTAAGAGTGTGAGCAGAGAGAAGGTGGAGAGAGAGAGATATACTCTCTGCATAATTCTAGTCGTTACGTGTACTCTAGTCAGGTATCGAAAATTTTGATAGGATCGAAAATTCTGACCTTTAAAGCATTTTGAATATGTGATAGTGTTTCATGAGAGAAGTCAGCGGAACTTTAAAAATTACGAAAACCTTAAACAGAGGAGAGGACCCCTGATCGGAAATTTCATAAGAAATTCCAACCTTGCTCGAAAATTCCAATTATTTTTGGAAATTCCAATCCTAACAGAAAACCCTAATTTTGAAAAGCTAAGTTAGCAACTAACAAGTACAAGGTTTTTGTTAGTGACCTATGAGCACTTAGACACCTGCAAGTCATTAGAATTCAATCCCCCTTAATATTATAACATATCTATTACTCAAATTCACAATCAAGAGAATGTAGAATAAACAACATAGGCTTCCAAATACATCCTAGGTAACAAGTTCTATACGTGCCAAGGATAATCAAGACGATGATTTAATCAACACACATGTGGCAAACAAAATACTCCCTCTAGCTTCAGATGTAGGCCGGTTCACAGCTATGTACATGAATCAAGGAAAATGAAGTAGATCAAATGGCCTAAGTGCCATTCACTTATTATTTATAGGAAAAATTGACTTATTCAATTGTACATAACATTTACTATTAAACATGGACGAGGAAGGAAAAGAAATAGTAAAAGGCACATATAAGCTTCAAAACAACCTAAAATTAAAACAGGAAGGATTACCCGGCTTAAAGAAGGGACATTAAAGTTTAGAGAAACCATTGACGAAGTGAGTAAACAATCCTCACTAGGATGAAACAATATATAATAAATGTGAGCCAAGAAGAATGGGAGGCTATTAATCCTGACAACTTGATGTGTCTCAACTTTTACAGTAATAAAATGCACGAGTGGTTCTTGAATTTATCTCATGACATCATCTAGGTCCTTGAAATCTCAAAATATACATACAATGTCATCTAGGTTTAGAACCCTCAATTTTACATTTTTTGGCCCTCGAACTTGTCACACAATGTCATCTAGATCCAAATGAGCTCCAACTAGCCCACATGTTAGTCTCTAGTGCTCCATTTACATGCTCTCCCCCTATTCTAGCTCCATTTCCATACTTTCCCCCTCTTTGTATTTTTCAATCTAGTGGGGCATCCATCATAGTCGTCGATTCACCATTTCCAACACATGCCTTCATCATTCTCCACACCAAAGGCCACGACGTCATTAGTAGTGGTGGCGGCGAGGCCAAAGTTAGTGCTCCTTAGGCAGAGAAGGTAGGCGAGCGATTGCTTTGCCAGCGTCAAGAATGAGATGTGGATCCAACTATTGTGGCATGTGACGTTGTGACATGGAGTAATCGGGTCTATTTGGACCTAAGTGACATAAAGATCTAGTTGACACACTAAGACTTGTCCCGGTGTAACTTTTCTTGATTGGCAGAAGAGGTAGTGAAAGGTCTTGATGGCTAGAGGGGGTGAATAGCCTTTTAAAAAATTCTACAAAGACAAGCTAAACAAGTTTATCAATATAACAAATAGCGAGATGCAAGTTTTGCTTAGCCTACGAGGTGTTTGCAAGCCACCTATCTAATTCACAATTCTAGTATATTTGCACTCAACCGCACAAGTCAACCACAACTTAGCTTACAACTAAAGTTAACTAGCTACACAAGCTAAGAGCTACACTAACAAGCTAGCAAGGTATCTAAGAAAATAATACAAGAGAGAGTTAGGAGGGTATCACCGAGGGGCGAAGTATTGAGCCAACCAATGAATATTATCAAGAGATGAATTCCACAATACACAACCACCGGGATCGATTAATCATAATAAGAAAGTGATGACACAAGATTTATCCCGAGGTTCACGTGCTTGCCACCACGCTAGTCCCCGTTGTGTCTCTCTTGACCACGTGGTTCGGTGGCTAATCGGTCACACACTGAGCCTCTCAAAAGGCACCACAAGAACCTACCAAATGGCAAAAGGTTGCAAATAACACGAGCAATCCACTAACGTTGCCTTTGGCGCTTCGCCGAGGTAGGCACAAACCCCTCACAATCACCGGAGGTGGCCAAGAACAATCACCAACTCTTGCCAAAGCCTCCAAGCTGCTCCAAGCCGTCTAGGTGGCGGCAACCACCAAGAGAAACAAGAATCCCGCAGCAAATCAACCACCAAGTGCTAACTAGATGCAATCATACAATACAAATACACTTGGATCACTCAATCTCACTTCGAATAAGCAAAGAAGTAAGAGAGATGAGTGAGAGGGGAGTTGCTTGACTCAAAGTGCTCACAAGTATGTCAAAAAATGCAAGAGGTAGAGCCTTGAGCCGACCAACGAGTATTTATAGATGTACCTCTTCGAATATAGTCGTCAGGCACTCGAAATAGCTGCAGTCGCGCTGACCGGACGCGCTAGTCGTGCGGACCGGACGCGCGAAGCTTGACCGGACGCGCTGGTCCCGTAACGGACCGGACGCGCTGGTCAAGCCTGAACAGCACTCCAACGAATCAGCGACCGGACGCGCTGCTAGTCGCACCAGACGCCACAGTGCCAGCGTTCAGTTGGAGTCCAGTAAGCTCCCACAATGACCGGACGCGCCACCGCGTCCGATCAGAAAACTGAAACACGCGTAGACGCTGAGCACTGATCGAATGCGTCCGGTCAAACAAAGACCACGTCCGGTCCAGCGTCCGGTCACCTCTGTGACCTCCGTTCGCCTCCGTTTGATTCACCCTTTCACATAAGAGCTAGACTAAGTATGTGTGTCACTTTAGCACATGTTTTATCTCATGAAACAACATGTGACAACGTCTCCAAATCTCGACATTGGCGTAAATGAAAATAGGCGTTTCAATTCCTCAAAAACGCCTGAATCCCACCTCGCAAGCTTGGCGGGAGGGAGAGAGGACTCCAAAGCCTCTCTACCGCTCAAACTCCAACGCCAGCGTGAAAGGTCTTGATGGCTAGAGGGGGGTGAATAGCCTTTTAAAAATTCTACAAAGACAAGCTAAACAAGTTTATCAATACAATGAATAGCGAGATGCGAGTTTTGCTTAGCCTACAGGGTGTTTGCAAGCCACCTATCCAATTCTCAATTCTAGTATAATTGCACTCAACCGCACAAGTCAAACCGAGAAGGAAACTACAACTAGCAAGCTACACAAAAGAGCTACTCTAGCAAAGTAACTAAGAAAATAATACAAGAGAGAGTTAGAAGGGTATCACCGAGGGGCAAAGTATTGAGCCAACCAAACAATATGATTAAGAGATGAATTCCACAATACACAACCACTGAGATTAATCAATCACGATAAGAATGATGGCACAAAGATTTATCCCGAGGTTCACGTGCTTGCCGGCACGCTAGTCCCCGTTGTGTCCCTCTTCACCACGCGGTTCGGTGGCTAATCGGTCTCACACCAAGCCTCTCAAAAGGCGCCACAAGAACCTACCAAATGGCAAAAGGTTGCAAATGACACGAGCAATTCACTAATGTTGCCTTTGGCGCTTCGCCGAGGTAGGCACAAACCCCTTACAAACATCGGAGGTGGCCAAGAACAAACACCAACTCTTGCCAACGCCTCCAAGCTGCTCCAAGCCGTCTAGGTGGCGGCAACCACCAAGAGAAACAAGAATCCCGTAGTAAATCAACCACCAAGTGCCAACTAGATGCTATCTCACAATGCAAATGCACTTGGATCACTCAATCTCACTTCGAATATGCAAAGAAGCAAGAAAGATGAGTGGGAGGGGAGTTGCTTAGCTCAAAGTGCTCACAAGTATGTCAAAATATCCAAGAGATGGAGCCTTGAGCCGGCCAACGAGTATTTATAGACATACCCCTTCGAATAGAGCCGTTAGAAACGAGATTCAGCTAAAGTCGCGCTGACCGGACGCGCTGGTCCGATTGACCGGACGCGCCGATCGCACAACGGCTCTTTCGCGAAGCACCGACCGGACGTGATGGTCGCAATGACCGGACGCGCCGATCACGCAACGGCTCTTTCGCGAAGCACCGACCGGACGCGCTGGTCGCAACGACCGGATGCGCCGGGATCGACCGGACGCGCCGGTCCCGTAACTGACCGGACGCGCTGGTCAAGTCTGAGTCGCGCTCCAACGAAACAGTGACCGGACGCGCTGGAGAACTAACCGGACGCCACAATGCCCGCGTCCGGTTGGAGTCCAGTAAGCTCCCTAAATGACCGGACGCACCGCGCGTCCGATCGACAAACTGAAACTCGCGCAGAAGCTAAACGCTGACCGGACGCGTCTGGTCAAACAGTGACCGCGTCCGGTCCAGCGTCCGGTCACTCCTGTGACCTCCGTTCGCCTCTGTTTCTTTTCTGACTTTCGGCGTAGTGGAAAATAGTCGTTTCAACTCCTCGAAAATGCCTGAATCCCGCCTCGCAAGCTCGGCGGGAGGGAGAGAGGACCCCAAACCCTCTCTACCGCTCAAACTCCAACGCCATCGCAAATGTGCTAACACCACCAAGTGATCATGTCATGTGCGAGTGTGTTAGCATTTTCACAATCATTTATCGAGGCGTTATTAGTTCTATCCAAATGCATATGATCATGAAATGCACACCTAGAGGCACTTAGGAGTTCAATAGCCGCGTCATTCCTCTCTTTATAGTATAGCTATCTATCCTATAATGTAACCACACCCACTAGGTGTCTTGGTTACTAAAACACAACCCTTAAGCATATACCTTTGCCTTGATCACGTAGGGTTACGTCCAAATCCAAGAGTGGCCATCATGATCACCATGTCCATCTTGCCACCAACCTTGGAATGTACTAATCCTCATATGCTACATACAACTTAGGCATAGGATTAGTACTTAGGCATTGTCACTAATTACCAACACCAAACATAGGACTTTCAATCTCCCCCTTGTTGGTAATTGGTGACAACCCTTTCACAAAGATGTTATGATAAAAATTTATTGAACCCATGTCACATTGTCCAAGTATATTACCATGTGTAAGAATTATGGACATGTAATCATGAATTCAAATTGATAGCAATGGCTCCCCCTACATGTATGCTATATGTTTGGATTTTGGAAACATACATGTTTAGATAGGTAAAAGTAGGAGCATTGACTACCAATAGGTGCTAAGTGTTTTAGATTATAGACCTTTGAAGCGTGATACCATCGGAGTTGCGATAAACACCATCTTAGCACCTTGTGTAGTTAGATACCACTTAGAAAAGCATAAACAAAACTAGAAACCTCGTGAGATCAACATTATAAGCAAGATTCTAGTACCACTTTGAAAAACATGAAGCAAGAGAAATCTAACTACTTCCTATTCATGCTAGTACTTCAATACACCATTCAATTGTATACTAGCAAAACACCACACAAGCAAAGTATCGGAGAAAAAGAAATGCATAACTATGCATCATACATATGAAGTGCGCCAGGAAATGCAACATTCATGTTTAAGAGCTTGCTCCCCCTACTTGTGTGCTCAAAATTTTAGTTGATCCCCTTCTTTTATCAAATCTCCCCTTTAGGTTTTCTCCCCTTTTAGAATCTATCTTGTGAACAACATTTTCTCCCCCTTTGAGTTCTATCTTTGTGAACAATATTTTCTCCCCCTTTGAGTTCTATCTTTGTGAAAATATTGAGTTCTATCTTTGTGAACAATATTTTCTCCCCCTTTGGCACCAATGACCACAAGGGACCAATTTTAGATAGAATATCATGTTGAATTATGGGGTGAGGATCAAGTTTGTGATTCAACCTAGATTGCTTGCATAGATAAAATGCTTCGGTTTGATCCAAGGGCAAGCTTCTTCACACCTCACTAGAAGGGTTATCATGCACCATGTTGAAGCAAGTATTTAGACAAGTGATCTAGATTAAACACTTAGGATCACAAGCTACTCAAACAAGTTATATGCTACCACTAGATCATACAAGTCATGGAAACAATAGTGGCACCATATAAACTTCAAATTCATTTGATTTTCATGAATGAGCCTAGAACATAAGAAATCATGACTAGATGCACTAAACATGTCCTTAGTATAGTATGTATGACATGTCAATCAATTGTACCTTGGGGCTCGAAGGAGAGGCATGTCATATATGGAGTGCATCAACTCATGTTGGAGAAGTCAATTATGTTCAACTCATTCTTTAGCTTGTGAAATCTCTTATCATCAAGTGGCTTGGTGAATAGATCGGCTAATTGATCTTCGGTGCCCACACTCTCAATAGCAATGTCACCTTTTTGTTGATGATCTCTAATAAAATGATGACGAACATCAATATGCTTTGTTCTTTGATGTTGAACCGGATTGTTGGTTAGCTTCACGGCACTTTCATTATCACATAGCAATGGCACATTCTTGAAATTGATTCCAAAATCCTTCAATGTTGCCTTCATCCACAAGATTTGTGCACAACAACTACCCGTGGCGATGTATTCGGCCTCGGCGGTAGATAGTGCAATACTATTTTGCTTCTTAGATGACCATGAGACAAGTGATCTTCCCAATAATTGACAAGTCCTGGAGGTGCTCTTTCTCTCAACTTTGTCACCGGCATAGTCAGAATCCGAATATCCAACTAGCTCAAAACTTGCACCCTTGGGATACCACAATCCAACATCTTGTGAATGCTTTAAGTACCTCAATATTCTCTTTGTTGCCTTCAAATGACTTTCTCTTGGTGAGGCTTGAAATCTTGCACACATGCATACACTAAACATCACATCGGGCCTTGATGTCGTCACATAGAGTAGACTACCAATCATTGATCTATAAAGCTTTTGATCCACCATGTTGCCACTCTTGTCACTATCCAAGCTTCCACTAGTGCCCATTGGAGTTGTAATGCCCTTTGAATCTTCCATGCCAAACTTCTTGAGTATATCTTTGATGTACTTGGTTTGGCTCACAAATGTTCCTTCCTTCATTTGTTTGATTTGAAGTCCAAGAAAGAAACTAAGTTCACCAATCATTGACATTTCAAATTCCTTTGCCATCATTTTCCCAAACTCATCACAATAATCTTGATTGGTTGAACCAAAGATGATATCATCAACATATATTTGCAACACAAACAAGTCTTTTCCAATCTTCTTGGTGAATAGTGTTGTATCAACTTTGCCCATGACAAATCCTTTAGATAGCAAGAAGTCCCTCAATCTTTCATACCATGCTCTAGGTGCTTGCTTCAATCCATACAAAGCTTTCCTTAACTTGTATACATGGTTGGGTTTCTTGTCATCTTCAAAATCGGGAGGTTGCTCCACATACACCTCCTCTTGAATGTACCCGTTGAGAAATGCACTCTTTACATCCATTTGATATAACTTGATATTATGAGCACAAGCATAGGCAAGTAAGATCCTAATTGCTTCCAATCTTGCAACCAGGGCATAAGTTTCACCAAAGTCAAGACCTTCTATTTGTGTGTAACCTTGAGCCACTAGTCTTACTTTGTTCCTTACTACTATTCCATCTTGATCTTGCTTGTTGCGAAAGACCCATCTTGTTCCAATGACATTGTGATCCCTAGGTCTCTCAACTAGTTCTCATACTTCATTTCTCTTGAAGTTGTTGAGCTCTTCATGCATTGCATTTACCCAATCCGGATCTCTCAATGCTTTATCAATGTCCTTGGGTTCTTCCATTGACACAAAAGAAGAGTGAGCACAAAATGATGTCAGTCTTGATCTAGTTTGAACTCCCCTTTGTATGTCACCAATGATGGAATCCAATGGATGGTCTCTTGCAATGTTAGTTGGTTGAAGCACTTGGACTTGATTGCTTGGATATTGATGTTGATCATGAGTTGGAGATGATGAACTAGCCACTTGTTGATCTTATTGCACTTGAGATGATGTACTAGCTTGATTTTGTATTAGAGACCCACTAGCTTATGTAATTGGACTTTAGAGCACTTGATCTTTGTTGTCATCCACATCAGTCACTTGCTTTGGCCTAATATCACCAATATCCATTTCTTTCATAGCATTGGTCAATTGAGTTCCTCTCACATCATCCAAGTTATTTTCCTCATCTTGAGAGCCATTTGTTTCATCAAACTCAACATCATGAATTTCCTCAAGTAAACCACTAGCCAAATTCCAAACTCTATAAGCTTTGCTAGTAGTGGAGTAATCAAGTAAGAATCCTTCATCACATTTCTTCTCAAACTTGATCAATCTAGTGCCCTTCTTCAAGATGTAGCATTTGCAACCAAATACTCGAAAGTATGCAATATTGGGCTTTCTTCCATTCAAGATCTCATATGGTGTTTTCTCTAGGAACTTGTGGCAATAGAGACGGTTGCTATAGAAGCAAGCCGTGTTGATTGCTTCGGCCCAAAAAGAATGACTCACATTATACTCATTCAATATTGATCTTGCCATATCAATCAAGGTTCTATTCTTTCTTTCAACTAAGCCATTTGATTGAGGTGTATACTTGGCCGAGAATTGATGTTTGATTCCAAGCTCATCACATAGCTCATCAACTCTTGTGTTTCTAAACTCACTTCCATTGTCACTTCTCACTTTCTTGATTGTGGTCTCAAACTCATTTAATACCCTCTTGATGAACTTCTTGAATATGTCAAATACATCACTCTTGCCCACAAGAAAGAATACTCATGTGTATCTAGTGAAATCATCCACAATCACAAAGCCATACTTGTTGCCACCAATGCTTATGTATGTAGTTGGCCCAAATAGATCCATGTGCAGCAACTCAAATGCCTTGGAAGTACTCATAATGCTTTTCAATGGATGAGTGTTGCCCACTTGCTTTCCGGCTTGACATGCACTACATAGCTTATCTTTCTCAAATGTGACATCCTTCAAGCCTCTAACTAAGTCATGCTTCACTAACTTGTTCAATTGCTTCATGCCAACATGACCAAGTATTCTATGCCATAACCAACCCATACTTGATTTGGTGAGCAAGCATGCTAAAAGTTGAGTGTCACTAGCATTGAAATCAACCAAGTATAGATTCTCATATCTAAAGCCCTTGAAGATCAAATTGGAGCCATCAACACTAACTATCTCCACATCATCAACACCAAATATGCACTTGAAACCTAGATCACACAATTGAGCAACCGAGAGAAGATTGAAGTTCAACTTTTCAACTAGGAGCACATTGGAAATGCTATGATCGTTTGAGATTGCAATCCTTCCAAGAGCCTTCACATCACCCTTGCTATTGTCACCAAATGTGATACTATCAATGCCACTATCATTTCATTTGAGAGAGTTGAACATTCTTGAATCACCGGTCATATGTTGAGAGCACCCACTATCAAGCACCCAATGCCTTCCTCCGGCCTTGTAATTTATCTACAAAATAAATTAATGTTTCTTAGGTACCCATGTTTGTTTGGGTCCTTGGAGGTTAATAACTAAGCTCTTTGGTACCTAAATGGCCTTCTTCTTTGGACCCACAATTGGTGTACCAACAAACCTAGCATGCACACCTTTCTCACCCTTGGTAAGCACATAACAAGAATCAAAAGGAATGTAATCCATTTTAGCATGAAACTTGTTGTTCTTGTTCATTTTATTACAATTAATCTCTAGATGCCCAACTTGCTTATATCTATTGCAATAACGACCATTGCTCTTCACAAAGCGAGACTTTAGAGTAGCAAAAGCCGCCTTGCCCTTCTTGGGAGTATAGCCCAAACCCTCTTTGTTAAGAGAGAACCTTTGGCTACCCAAGCATTTTAGCAAGCGGGCATCCCCACCATAGGCATTGCCTAATGCGCGGGTGAGATCATCCACCTCTCTCTTGAGAGTCTCATTCTCAACCACAAGTGATGAATCACTAGTAGTAGAGGTAGAGTTGGTTGTGGTGGATGATGATGAGCTACATGAAGCATTAGTAGGACCAACAAATAAAGAATCATCAATAATATCACATGTTAGTCCAATATCACAAGTGACAATCACTTGCTTCTCCTTAGCTTCCTTCATGAGCTTCTCCAACTTGAGGTCCTTTTCCTTGATGAGCTCAAGTAAAGTGGAGTGGGCTTCCTTAAGCCTAGTGTGAGCAACTTTAAGGTCCTCGTGGTCTTCCTTTAGACACTCACAAGAGGCCTCTAGCTCATCAAAGGATTTTCTAAGAGCTTTGAGCTCTTGTTCAATTCCTTTGCACTCTTTACTCTTTTTGAGAGCAACAAGCTCCTCCATCAAGGCATTATTTTCATTGCTCTTGGCAATGAGCTCTTGCTCCAAGATTTTGCACTTCTTGGTTGTCCTCTTGTAGCCCTTGCTCATTTGATCTATTATGCCTAATAGATCATCCTTGGAGTAGTCCTCATCCTCCTCATCATCACTCCTACAACCATCACTAGCACAAGAATCATCATCACTATCATCATATTTTACCTTGGTAGGCTTGGCCATAAGGCATGTCGATGTAGTGTCGAAGATGGATGACTTGTTGGAGAGGGCGATGCTTGCAATGGCTCGCCGAGTGGTCCTCTCATCATCACTAGAACTTTCATCATCATCACTATCGGAGTTATCACTATCCCAAGTGACAACATAACCACCACCCTTCTTCTTCTTGTTGATAGTGAAGCTCTTCTTCTCTTTCTTCTCCTTCTTGTCCTTCTTGTTCTTTTTCAACTTCAACTCCCCATCATGATATCTTTTGTCTTTATAGGGGCACTTTGCCACTACATGATCGGAGCTATTACAATTGTAGCAAAGCACTTCCTTTGCCTTCATGAAGTCCCTTCTCTTCCTTGCCCCATATCCTTTCTTCTTCATGAACCTCCTCATCTTGTGCACTAGGAGGGCCATGGTCTCATCATCGAATGGATCATCATCATCACTCTCCACCTTGCTCTTGCCCTTAGAGGATGAAGCCTTGAATGCAATGGGCTTCTCTTGCTTGACCTTGGTCTCCTTCTTTTCTTCTACCTCATCTTCATCATCATCGTATTGGGCATCAGTCATTATATCTCTAAGCACATCGGTTGGTTTGACCTTGTCCAATCCTTTTCTAAAGATCATTCTTCTCAAGGTGGCAAACTTCTTGGGTAAGCACATCAAGAACTTGTGTGAGAAGTCCTTGTCCTCAACCTTCTCTCCAAGTCCCTTGAGATCATTGACAATGACTTGGAGCCTATAGAACATCTCCGGGATAGATTCATCATCCTTCATCTTGAAAGTGGAGAACATGTCCTTGAGCATATATAGCTTGGCACTTTTTACCGTTGAAGTGCCTTCATATGTTTCTTCAAGCCTTATCCAAAGCTCATTTGTCTTTTCAAGATCTTTGATTTGCTCAAATACTTTATCATCAATGGCACGGTAGATTGTGTCAAGTGCCGCCGTGTTGCATTGTTTGTTGATGCGGTCATTTGGAGTGAGATTTTCTTCATCAAGAATGATGTATCCTTCTTTGGTCACATCCCAAACCTTCTCATATATATTGCCTAGATATTGCTTCATCTTCCTTTTCCAATGATCAAAGAAAGAGACGCCATCAAAGAATGGAGGCTTGCCATTAACATGGTTGAATATAACTTGAGCCATCTTGCACCGAGGTTATTAAGCCTTGCAAACGGTGACCACGGCTCCGATACCACTTGAAAGGTCTTGATGGCTAGAGGGGGGTGAATAGCCTTTTAAAAATTCTACAAAGACAAGCTAAACAAGTTTATCAATACAATAAATAGCGAGATGCGAGTTTTGCTTAGCCTACGGGGTGTTTGCAAGCCACCTATCCAATTCCCAATTCTAGTATAATTGCACTCAACCGCACTAGTCAAACTGAGAAGGAAACTATAACTAGCAAGCTACACAAAAGAGCTACTCTAGCAAAGTAACTAAGAAAATAGTACAAGAGAGAGTTAGAAGGGTATCACCGAGGGGCGAAGTATTGAGCCAACCAAACAATATGATCAAGAGATGAATTCCACAATACACAACCACCGGGATTAATCAATCACAATAAGAATGATGACACAAAGATTTATCCCGTGGTTCACGTGCTTGCCGGCACGCTAGTCCCCGTTGTGTCCCTCTTCACCACGTGGTTCGGTGGCTAATCGGTCTCACACTGAGCCTCTCAAAAGGCGCCACAAGAACCTACTAAATGGCAAAAGGTTGCAAATGACACGAGCAATTCACTAATGTTGCCTTTGGCGCTTCGCCGAGGTAGGCACAAACCCCTTACAAACACCGGAGGTGGCCAAGAACAAACACCAACTCTTGCCAACGCCTCCAAGCTGCTCCAAGCCGTCTAGGTGGTGGCAACCACCAAGAGAAACAAGAATCCCGCAGCAAATCAACCACCAAGTGCCAACTAGATGCTATCTCACAATGCAAATGCACTTGGATCACTCAATCTCACTTCGAATATGCAAAGAAGCAAGAAAGATGAGTGGGAGGGGAGTTGCTTAGCTCAAAGTGCTCACAAGTATGTCAAAATATCCAAGAGATGGAGCCTTGAGCCGGCCAATGAGTATTTATAGACATACCCCTTCGAATAGAGCCGTTAGAAACGAGATTCAGCTAAAGTCGCGCTGACCGGACGCGCTGGTCCGATTGACCGGACGCGCCGATCGCACAACGGCTCTTTCGCGAAGCACCGACCGGACGTGATGGTCGCAATGACCGGACGCGCCGATCACGCAACGGCTCTTTCACGAAGCACCGACCGGACGCGCTGGTCGCAACGACCGGATGCGCCGGGATCGACCGGACGCGCCGGTCCCGTAACTGACCGGACGCGCTGGTCAAGTTTGAGTCACGCTCCAACGAAACAGTGACCGGACGCGCTGGAGAACTAACCGGACGCCACAATGCCCGCGTCCGGTTGGAGTCCAGTAAGCTCCCTAAATGACCGGACGCACCGCGCGTCCGATCGACAAACTAAAACTCGCGCAGAAGCTGAACGCTGACCGGACACGTCTGGTCAAACAGTGACCGCGTCCGGTCCAGCGTCCGGTCACTCCTGTGACCTCCGTTCGCCTCTGTTTCTTTTCTGACTTCCGGCGTAGTGGAAAATAGTCGTTTCAACTCCTCGAAAATGCCTGAATCCCGCCTCGCAAGCTCGGCGGGAGGGAGAGAGGACCCCAAACCCTCTCTACCGCTCAAACTCCAACGCCATCGCAAATGTGCTAACACCACCAAGTGATCATGTCATGTGCGAGTGTGTTAGCATTTTCACAATCATTTATCGAGGCGTTATTAGTTCTATCCAAATGCATATGATCATGAAATGCACACCTAGAGGCACTTAGGAGTTCAATAGCCGCGTCATTCCCCTCTTTATAGTATGGCTATCTATCCTATAATGTAACCACACCCACTAGGTGTCTTGGTTACTAAAACACAACCCTTAAGCACATACCTTTGCCTTGATCACGTAGGGTTACGTCCAAATCCAAGTGTGGCCATCATGATCACCATGTCCATCTTGCCACCAACCTTGGAATGTACTAATCCTCATATGCTACATACAACTTAGGCATAGGATTAGTACTTAGGCATTGTCACTAATTACCAACACCAAACATAGGACTTTCACAGCGCAAATGTGCTAACACCACCAAGTGATCACGTCATGTGTGAGTGTGTTAGCATTTTCACAATCATTTTTCGAGGCGTTATTAGTTCTATCCAAATGCATATGATTATGAAATGCACACCTAGAGGCACTTAGGAGTTCAATAGCCGCGTCATTCTCCTCTTTATAGTACGACTATCTATCCTATAATGTAACCACACCCACTAGATGTCTTGGTTACTAAAACACAACCCTTAAGCATATACCTTTGCCTTGATCACGTAGGGTTGCGTCTAAATCTAAGTGTGGCCATCATGATCACCATGTCCATCTTGCCACCAACCTTGGAATGTACTAATCCTCATATGCTACATACAACTTAGGCATAGGATTAGTACTTAGGCATTGTCACTAATTACCAACACCAAACATAGGACTTTCAGGTAGGCAGCCAGTGCAACTTCTCTTGTTTGATAGATGTGTATGTGTTGCGTCTAGTTTTGTACATATGTTGTTTGTTTATCTGGAAGTGTTGCAGGCTCAACATCTCAACCACCCTCCATGTTGGGTCTGCACCTAAGCCAGAGCAAGCCGTGCTCGGGAGAAATGAAATCCATTGCGAGGAATCAAACAAACATGTTGAGTTACAAAGGCCAAACTATAGCCCGTGTGCAGGCAAGGTCATCGATGGGAGGCCCTTGGTGAAGATGTCGGCGAACTGGGACATCGTGGGTACATGGAGGACTCGCACCTCGCCGATGGCCACCCGATCACGGATGAAGTGAAGATCAATCTCCACATGCTTGGTCCGCTGGTGCTGCACGGGGTTGGTGGAGAGGTAGACCGCACTGACATTGTCGCAGTAGACAAGCGTGCTCCGGAGTAGAGGGTTATGGAGCTTGGCCAGGAGCTGTCGGAGCCAAGAAGCTTTGGCCACGCCATTGGCCACGGCGCGGTACTCCGCCTCGGCACTGGAGCGGGAGGCCACCTGCTGACGCTTGGACGACCAGGACACTAGGTTGTCGCCCAAGAAGACAGCGTAACCGGAGGTGGAACGCCGAGTGTCCAGATAGCCGGCCCAGTCAGCGTCAGTGTAGACAACCATCTCGGTGGAGGAGGACCGTCGGTGAAGGAGCAGGCCATAGTCCACAGTACCGCGTAGGTAGCGGAGGAACCGCTTGAGGGCAGTGAGGTGGGGCTCCCGCGGATCATGCATATGAAGGCACAGCTGCTGAACTGCATATGTGATGTCCGGGCGAGTGAAGGTGAGGTACTGGAGAGCACCAGCAAGACTCCGGTACGCGGTGGGATCAGACACCGGGTTCCCCTCAGCCTCAGACATCTTGCCCTGTGTGTTAACTGGAGTGGAGCAGGGGTTGCAGTCAGTCATCCCGGCACGCTCAAGGATGTCAAGAGTGTACTGCCGCTGGTGAAGGAGAAGACCAGCAGGGTGAGGCGCAACAGTGACCCCAAGGAAGTGATGTAGCACACCCAAATCCTTCATCGCAAACTCCTGCTGGAGAGAGGTGATAATCCGGCGAAGGAGTAACTCACTGGAGGCGGTGAGGACAATATCATCAACATAGAGCAGTAGATACGCAGTCTCAGCTCCATGGTGGAAGATGAATAGCGACGTATCGGACTTAGCCTCCACAAACCCCAGTGAGCGCAGAAAGGCAGCAAAGCGATGGTTCCATGCCCTGGGAGCCTGCTTGAGGCCGTAGAGAGATCTGTTGAGCCTGCATACCATGTCAGGACGCGAGGAGTCAACAAACCCGGCCGACTGACTGCAGTAAACTGTCTCGGTGAGAAGACCATGTAGGAATGCATTCTTGACATCTAGCTGATGCACGGACCAGGAGCGAGTGAGGGCAAGGGAGAGCACCGTGTGCACTGTAGTCGACTTCACCACTGGACTGAAAGTCTCATCATAATCAACACCAGGCCGCTGAGTGAAGCCCCGGAGAACCCAACGAGCCTTGTACCGCTCGAGAGTGCCGTCAGCCCAACGCTTGTGGGTCCAGATCTACTTGTCGGTGACGACATTGGAGCCAGGTGGACGGGGCACCAGATCCTAGGTCTGGTTGGCAAGGAGAGCCGCGTACTCCTCTTCCATCGCATGGCGCCAGTGAGGGTCCAACAAGGCCTCGCGGACAGAAGAGGGTACTGGAGAGACCTGCGAGTCCGCGGGCATCGCCGCAAGAGCCGGGGGCGGCAGGGTCCCGGCCGCGTGGCGTGTCACCATAGCGTGAACATGACGCGGGTGGCGGTGAAGTAGCAGCGGGTGATACACCGGGGGCGCAACACGAGCAGTGTGGGGCGGCGGAGACGGCCCCGGTGTACCCGGCGGAGAGGAGGACAGCTCCGATGGAGACGCCGACGAAGGAGGGACCGCCGGCGACGGCGGCGAAGAGGCCGCAGCAGGTCGTGCCCGGCTCTGGTACACGCGGATCGGCTGGGCAAAGCGCGCAGTCGGAGTTGGTGAGGGCGGCCGGGAACCCTCGTCAGGTGGAAGGACATGGGCCGGCCCAGAAGGGTCCCCATCCGTGCTCAAGCGAGGAGCAGGGTCGGTGGGAGCACCGGTCGACAGCGAGCTGGGGCACGGGGCCGTAGAACCTGCAGGAAACAACGGCACAGGTGGCTCGACCACCGCATCAGTGGGAAATAAGGAGGAGAGGTCAAGGGGGGAGGGGAAGGGGTGGTAGTGGAGGAAAAGGGGAAGACAGACTCATCAAACACCACATGGCGTGAGATGAGGACCCGACGAGAGGTGAGGTCGTAGCAGCGGTACCCCTTGTGGTCCGGGGAGTATCCGAGGAAGACACAGAGAGTGGATCGGGGAGCCAGGTTGTGGGGAGCAGTGGCTGTGGTGTTAGGGTAACACGCACACCCGAAGACTCGAAGGTGGTCATACCTCGGAGGGGTATCGAAAAGAGCGTGGTGTGACGTAGGAGCCGGGCAAGCAGCGGAAGGAAGGCGATTGAGAAGATAGGTGGAGGTGTGTAGGCTCTCGGCCCAGAAGTGGGCGGGGAGAGAGGCCTGAAGAAGAAGGGTACGCATGATGTCATTGGTAGTGCGAATCATGCGCTCCGCCTTGTCGTTCTGAGAGGAGGTGTACAGACAAGACATGCGCAACTGGACACCGCGAGAGAGAAAGAAAGCCCGAGAGGTGGAGTTATCGAACTCACGGCCATTGTCACACTGGACGGCCTTGATGGTGAGGCCAAACTGAGTGGAAACCTAGGCGAAAAAATGGTGAAGCGCAGGGAATGTCTCAGACTTGGCACGTAAGGGAAACGTCCACGAATAGTGAGAAAAATCATCAACCACCACCAGATAGTACTTATAGCCAGAAATGCTGAGTACAGGAGACGTCCATAGGTCACAATGTACAAGATCAAAAATGCGAGCCGCATGTGAAGAAGAACTAGAAAAAGGAAGACGAACATGACGGCACATTTGGCACGCATGACACAACTGCTCATCATGAGCTTGAGTACAACGAATGTCTGAGCTATGACTAAGCTGCATCAGGGCATTACGTCCAGGGTGGCCGAGGCGCCAGTGCCAAGTGGTAGAAGAGGTGGTGGCGAAGGCAGCTGACAAAAGCGAAGATGGCGAGGCAGACGCCGGGAAGCGGAGAGTGTAAAGGGGGCCCGTGCTATCACAACGGAGCAGAGGACGCCGGGTAGCCAAATCCTTCACAGTAAGACTACAAGAGTCAAACTCCACAGAACACAAATTGTCAGCTGTAAAACGATGAATAGAAAGAAGGTTGTGAACCATAGAGGGAGCAACTACAACATCGGGAAGACGAAAGGACCCATGAGCACCGGCGGTACCCACAGAGGTAACAGGAAGACAAGAACCATTTGCGACCATAATGGACGAGGGTTGAGAAGAAGGAGAATGGACATAAGAAAGTATACCAGAGTTGGGGGTGGTGTGGTAGGTGGCACCCAAGTCAGCAATCCACTCAGGTCCGACCGGGGGTGTCAAACCCAAGGTGCTGAACGACCATGCCAAGGCGGCCTGGTCCCAGCCGGCAGACCCGGGAGGAGTGCCGGGGAAAGCAGCCCACGACGGAGGAGCAGAGCCGGAGGTGGGAGGACCAGTAAACATGGCCACCGGTGGGCGAGGCTCACCCCCGGGAGCGTGGTAGGGCCACATGGAAATGCGCCCTGACCACGGGTTGTGGAAAGAAGGCCACGGTGCCCCCCCCCGGTGGACCAGCAGGAGGGGTGACCCCACCACGGCCTCCTCCACGACCCCCACCGCTCACACCACGTCGGCGACGACCGCCACGCCCCCCCACCTCCGTTGGGTCCGGAGGGAGGAGGACCAAGAAGGTACGACGGTGGTGGAGCAGACGGGCGAGGCGCGGCAGGCAGGCGCGGTGAAGAAGCAACCAGGGCGGTCGAGGAGGACGAGGACCCCGGAGTGGTGGCAGACCCCGGTTGGAGGCTCTGAGTGAGCTCCTCCATGACGAGGTCGTCGTGGACCTGTAGGAAGGTGGGGAAGGGCCGCTGACGGGTGATCCACGTCCGGAGGTGGGCATAGCGGTCGCTGAGCCCGCGAAGGACGTTGAGGACGAGGATGCGATCCTCCACGGGCCAGCCTAGGTCACCGAGGGAGTCCGCCATGGTCTTCATCTTCCGGCAGAACTCGCCAACGGCGAGATCCCCCTGGACGAAGGTCCGGAAGCTCGCGTCGAGTCAGAGAGCTCGGGCCTCAACATTGCCCAGAAACTGACCCTCGAGTGCCAGCCATGCCTAGCGAGCAGAGGTAGAGGTTCAAACGAGGTCGTGGAGGTTGACAGAGATCATGCCGAGGATCCAGGAAAGCACGATACTGTCCAGACGCAGCCACGACGGAGTCTGGACCCTGGGCGTAGGCTCGTCGAGGACGTGGACATCGAGGGCGTAGCGGCGAAGAGTGAGGACCACCAGATCCCTCCACCGAGCGTACGAGGGCGACTCGGGGTCGAGAACGACCGGGACGAGAAGCCGGATGTTCTGGACACCGTCGGCCTGGTAGTGGAGCTGCGAGACGAGGGGGTCGGCCGGGTCATGACGGAGAGCCATAGTGGTGGAGGCGAGGTGTCCCGTCGAGCCAGAAGAGGTGGCCCCCCCGTCTTGGGCGAGGAGGTGCTCCGCCTCGGCAATCTGGCGGGCCAGAGTGTCGGCGGCGTCCCGCTCCCATTGCCACAGAAGGGCAGCCGCACGGACGCGCTCCTGACCGGCGGCAGCCACGGCACGTGCGGAAGCGAGGGCGGTGGTGAGGGTGGAGACGGGCTGGAGTGGGTTGTAGGCCGTTCCATCTCCCCCGGTGAGCAGCAGACCAGCGGCGGCAACAGCAGCGGTGGTGTCACCAGGAAGAGCAGCGGTGGCATCACCAGGAAGAGCCGGGTCGACGGCGTCAGTGGCATCAGCCGGGTGGACCGGGTGGGCTGCTGCCGCTGGAGCACCATCGGTTGCGAGGGCGAGGGCGGGGGTCTGCCCTCCAGGTGCGCCCCAGCCCCCAGCAGAGAGAAGATGAGCTGCAGGCCGCATCCAGTGGAGAGGGGCACCGGTGCTAGGCTGCTCTACGGTCCAGGGGAGGGAGGTGCGGGCGCCAGGATGCTCGGCGGCTCTAGCAGTGGGGGAAACCTGCTCGGCCCCCTGGCCGGTGGTGCCAGGGAGGGCAGCCCCCTGGCCGGCGACGCCAGGGAGGGCGGCCCCCTGGCCAGCGGTGCCAGGAAGGGCGGCGGCTGCAGCAGGAAGGGAGGTGGTGGGGCGCGGTAGAGGAGGGGAAGCCACGATCTGGGCCCAGGAGGTGGGGTGGGAGAGGGGGGAAGTGAAGGAAGAAGGAGGGAGGAGGGGGGTCAGCCATGGCCGGCTGGGAAGAGGTGGCAGGCGGCGGCGCCCCTACTGCTGGGGTCAGCCGGCGGCTGGGAAGAGGGAGGAGAGAAGAGGCTCTTGTACCATGTTGGAATTAGTGGATTTCATTGATTAGGCTAACCCTAGAAGGGTAGCTATATAGTGTAGCATACATGGGCCTCATGGGCCTAGCCACATGGGCCACACACACATACTCCAACATACATAAAAATTTACTGGGAAAATATTCATTAGATGATTCCAACTTTCAATGATTGCATGCCATCTTGGACTCATGTTCATAAAAGAAAAGAACATGATCCATCCATAGGATCTGAGAAGTGTAGTTACTAAAGTTAATTATGATTTTTCTGCAGTTCTCAAATTTCTGCTGTGCAAAGAGTAATCTCTATACAGAACCCCCACGATTATGATAGTATCACTTTCAAACAGTCTCAAAATTCTGCAGAAGTTCATTGTCTTCCATATTTCTGACTTGTGGTTGTTCGACAGGGTTATACCCCCTTGGCTGGGGTGCAGCAGCTACAGTTCATAGGGAATTTTCACCTAAACAATGGAGCAGGTTTTTGATAAAAAAAAGTTGAACTGGTGCTTTGGCCCAGCTGATAAAAAAGACCATGAAACCTGCCATTGATTTTTCAGTTTTTTCAATATGTTTTTGTCATGGAAGCTTTCTTGCACATGCCCTGTAAATTATAATGTGTGTTTCTATAGCATCAGAATGTAGAATCTAGCTAGGTTTCTATTAGGCATTGTTAGGTGGACCTTGAATCAATTTTTTTTGGCAGTCAGATGTTTGTTCATTTAATGTTGTCAAGAATGAAAGTTCATTTGGCTTCTGGATGGTAATTATCTCGATCTTGTGTTGTTGAAATGACCATTTCGAATGAGGTAATTTTTCTATTTACTTTGTGCTCATTTCTATTCCCAAATATTGGTATGACGAATTGTTTGATTTTGCATGTTAGTAACTTATTGCGATTTTCAGAATCTTATAGTTTGGATACCTGACTTATATATCCAGTGGCACATGGAACAGATTTTACTCAAGTTATGGGATTTACTTTTTGAAGTACAGCCATGAAAATGAAACAATTCAGCCCCCACCCCCAAACCCCAAATTCAATTCAAATAATTAAAATCGGACTTAGGCATGAAAAAACAAATGGCACCGGCCGCTAGCATTCAGTTTTCTTGGAAATGAACTACAGAGGACGCACCTGCCACAAACCATGGTAGAGGAAGCGAACACCTAGGGCCTGGTTGGTTGCTATCCTGAGATACTTGTCTGGTCTAGGCACAACATCCCACCACAGGCAACCAAAATCCAACATCTGAGATTGTTGCCTGGTCTAGGCAACTTTCTTAGGGTCCAAACCAAATAGGTATGATACTCGAGTCATCATGCTCATCCAAGTGGATCAGCATGCACCTTTCGAGTTCTATGTCGACCTGTTGTGAGGGGATGCAAACCGGGGAGGGCAGCCCATTGATGTCTTGGGCTTGACCCGCTTTCACAGGGAAGAAGGTGCACTACATGGATCTATACAGTTTGTTGGGGTTTAGTATTCAAGCCTAGCAGGCGAACTTCTCAGTGTACTCCTTGGTGACGGTGCGGTATCCATCCTATCGAAGATGCATACGTTCCCAAGGAATTGCTTGAAGCTGTCCTCTGTCGTCTAGGCCTTCGTTGGCAAGTTCTCAAAGGTCATCTTAACAAGGCATCACCAAGTTCGCAAAACAGAGCCACACGCCTAGCACCAAGGTTGGATTGAGAACATGGATCCACCCACCTCGATGTAGCCCCTTGCACAATGTGTGGTTGGTCCTTCTGTGGTGCGAGATCAAAGACCACAAGGAAATCCTCTAGCTTGTGGTGAGAAACCCCTGGTATTGAAGTGAGGTACCCTTAGCTGGCTGCTCAGAGCGTAGGAGACCACTGGAGCATTGGACTAGTAGCACTTCAGAGGTGCCGCGATCACCACCGCATGAGTTTGGAGCCTAGTCGCCTTGTGTCAGCCTGTTCGTTTCGCTGGTTTATTATGGCTGAAAGTACTATTCGCTGGTTTATTGTGAGAGAAAAACACTGCTGGATGACTGCTGATTCCGCTGATAAGCTCAAACGAACGAGGTGTGTGCCATGGCATCCTAGATCACCACGACCACCTGACTCCACTCCGGCCTCTAGTGTGGGCATTACGTGAGTCACGACGTAGTCTATCGGTTGTCCCTCCAGGTGGGAAAGTGGTGCATCTATGCATTGGGTGGGAACAAAGGCAGTGACTGTGGGTGGCGGTGGTGGTGTGGTGGGAACTGATGGCTACAAGGGTGGGAAAGTGGTGCAACTATGGACGCGAGAATGTAAGGTAGGCATTGAGGTTGGAGGAGAATGGCTAGCAGTGACTAGGTCTCCAACACAACAAACAACAAATGGGATCCTTGCACTAGGATACATAATGGTCGGAAGCTAGACACGGAAATCAATGGGCCTTGAATCTCCTTTTAAAACTCGTGGCGTTTGTGCTTCCCACCTCTTTGGCATGGTGTGGAGCAAAGGGCGGCGTAATTGCAATGCTCGAAGTGAGGGTGGAGCATTTATGCCTCTAAAACTTAGTTTCACATCTTCCCACTTCTCTGCAATTTGCATCCACACCACAGGCACACACCGGTTTGAAGGCTTGCCGACTTTATAGTAGGCACGCTTGGGGGCTTGATGACGATCCATTTATGTTCGGTCGGTGCCTTGGATTCAAGCGCCACAACCGTTTGAGGGCTGGATAAGGAAGCTAGAGTAAACGATGGCATAGCCTCCAAGTCCTGTGCAGGGGGAGGCCCTAGGGTGGGATCTCAGATCTTGGACGTAGAGCGATCTTGAATGCACCCAGTTGCACCCAGTCAATATCCCCGGGTTGAAAGCTAAGTTGAGCACTTGAGCGCCCAGCTACTCCGTATGAACCAGGGCAACAAAAGACGGAATAGTAACTCCTTGTGGGATTGGATACTTGCATATCTAGAAGTAAAGACATCTAGGTCTACATGTTTAGGGAGGGAGGGGGCGATGGAGTAGGGGTAGAGCAACCTAGTAAATCCTCTATTGTGTGCGCTCATGCAATTTATCCTTCGACGGTGCAAGCTTAATGATTCGTGTGAGTCAATCGGACTGATGACAACTCCAACCTCCAAGCTAAGGCATGAGTGGTGCAATCAACTACCAAGGATCTGAGGTACTAATAGCACGAATCATAAAGCAAACTAGATGGTGAGAGATGGTATGTGTGCGCACACGTCCATCCACATAGTTGTTGGGGGAAGTGGGAGTGCCACCCACTGATAGGGAGGGAGGTAGAGGAGTGGCTGCCGGCGGGATGGGGAGGAACGAAGGAGGGCACTTTCTCATAATGCAATCCTGTTGCTTTGACTTACATCTGATGGCAGTGTCTAACTAGCGAATTATGTAGTTGTGGACAATCACGAGGAGAGGAGGATGTGCTAGCACTCTCGAGCAATTTGGAAACATTGGTGAATCATGTAGGTTGGAGGCATTTTATTTGAACTTTTGCATCAATGCTGCCCAGACCACGCTAATCGCTATGAATAAAATATGCTTGCAGAGGCATATAAAATTATGAATTAGTTGGAACGTCTGCATGTACCCCCAAGCACAGTAGATTCATTTAAATAATAACTATATAAATCTTGGTATTTATAGCACAAAAAATATCAATTTCACCTATTTTTGTTAAATATCATGATTTAGGTTAGAAATAGTGTAATTTTTTTTGAAAATTTGTTGAAACATTTAATTATGTATATTTTATCACACTAAAAAATACGATCACATTTGTCCGACCCCCCTTAATCGAAATCGTTGGCTCCGCCTCTGATTACATGGGTTCCGGACGCCTGACAATTTTTTTTTCTCAATCACGCAAAAGATTTGCGCGTTTTTTGATTAAGAAGAGAAGTTTGAGTACAACCGGGGTGACTTACAAGATTTGACAGAAATGCACACCCCACAAAAGATCTCTAGCTATCCTAATACTCGCTGCGCTAAACAACCGAGGCTCCAACACATGGCCGTATCCATGGCTGGCTCAAGCCCGCGCGTGTGGTGCACGGCGGCGCCTCCTGTGTCCACCGATGGTGCAGTCATCAGGGAAGAGTTCCCTGAGAGCTTCGTCGTCCTCCGGATTGCCACCAAATAGAGCGTTGAACTTGTTTGCCGCCGTGGACTCGGTCAGTGGTGAAACCTGGCCGAGACGCTTGAGGACCAGGTACTCGCCGCGCCTGGCCACCGGTATCCCCGATAAGGACGCTTGACAATGATAGAAGCAAATTAATTGCGGCAAAAAAATGATGAAACCGAGAGGGAAATGCAATGGGAAGTAGTAAGACGAAAGATCCTGTTTGATTTGCATGCTTGTGATGGCATTTGTTAAGCCGATTGACGTGGTCATGCTATCGCCCAGCCGAGGTGCATCTGGTGAGCAGCCTGGAACTGGATGGTTGAACCGCTCTAATGATTTTGATGAGTAATCTTTGTTTATTATATTGTTAATGCTGAGCACTACGTGACGGGAACAAAAGTGAAATTTACCATGTAGCTGCCCCACGGAAGTAATGCCTTCGCATTAGCACGATGTTTTTTGGTGCAGGGCAGATCGTGGAGTTCGCCGGAAGTTAGGTTCGCGCGCGTCAGTGTGGTTGTTGAGGAGGTTCAGTACCTGGGCCATGCATGGTAGCCATGACTCGTCAGGGTAGAGCAGCCGTCAGTGGTGCAACATCATGTGGCAAATGTAAATGTCAAAACCAAACAAAATCGAACCCATGCCATGCTTGGCTTTCATATATGCTGTGTAGGCGTGTGTAGCCATTGTTGAGAAGCAAACAGGAAGCCATGAGTCGCTTTCGGTGGAAGTTGACATTTCGTCAGTTGCCGGTTCAAGACATGGCACTTGATCCCGTGTGGTCAGACGTCAGGCTCTGGCTGGGGATTCTTGAAACACCCAATTCTCCTTCAGCATCATCCATCCTGAATTAAGGCCCCGTTCGGCTGGAATTATAAGCCGGCTGAAAAACACTGTTGACTGATTTTTTATGAGAGAAAAATACTGTTCCGGCTGAAAAAATAAGCTGAATAAGGCGGATTATAAGCCAGATGAACAGGACCTAAGTCGTACAAGGGGAAGGAGGCAAAGAAGGCTGTGTTGCCTGATGGGCTACTAGCACCCGATGCCCCATATCCTTGACGTGCTCCTCAGTGGAGTGATCCGCGCCCAATACTTTTCCTCCCCGACGACGGCACGCAGAGAGCAACAAATACGCCGACGTCCGGCTGATCGCTGATCCGGGACCAAACCAACTCCATCAGAATTTCCTTGTGCGAAGAAGCTGCAGAAATCTCCATTAGAGATGCTGTTATATATAAGCATTGGAACAGCTTGCACGCTACCGCTACTTGTGATGAAAATTAAAGGCGAGCTCTCGCGATCCTGGCCTGGTGCGTGGCCTCCACTAAGCCCCAAAGCTGGAAACGATCGCCAAACAGCTGCTACTACTGGATTAGTACAAAATAAAAAAAAAAAGTTATGACCCGGCAGCACGTTGCAAACATGCGAGCATGAGGTGCCAGGTCCGTCTGGTGGTTGGTCAACCTCCCTGGATGCCCAACACGCGCGGGGGCGACCGGATACAGGACGGACGGACGGACGCGTGCGTACACGACCGCATCCGCACGAGCGCGCGGGCCTCGCGGGGGGCAGCCGAACCCGCGGAGGCGTCAGGACGAGCCGAGGCCCGAGCCCCCATCGACCGCGACGCGGACTACGCACCGGTTTCCGCTCCGTGCCGTGGGGCGTCGCTGCCTGTGCCTGGAGGCTGGGGCCCAGTAGCCGACGGACGGACGATCGGGGGCTTCCCCCAGCGGCCAGGCCAGCTCGTCCTCTTCTGCCTGGGCTGCTAGTACGGAAAAAAATCCCTACGAAAACACGGTGCGGATGAGTGGCTGACATGTGGCCCATGGGATATCAGATCTTGCATGTGCATGCATCGTGGTCCACTTGTCAGCTGCACGATCCGCACCGTGTTTCCATAGGGATGGTCCGTACCGAATTTTTTTCCGCTAGTACTGTCTGGGGGCCCGGCGTGTCAGGGGCGGTTAGCGGCGGTTGGAGACCAACCGCCGCTTGGGCACCTCCACCTCCACCACGTCGTCTTCGCTCGCTTCGTCCTCCTCTCCTCCTCCACCGAAAGGTACTGCGCCTCCCCCCTTCCCTTTCCTTGCTTCCCCACCACCTGTTCGCCGGAACGCTGCAGCCGCGAATAAAAAGAGAGGAAAAATAAGACCTCGCTTGCTGTTCCCGTGCCTTCTCTGCAGAGGCTTGTGTTGGTATTTGGTGCGGCGCTTCTCGTCCGGCGGCGGCGACGGAGAGAGCGTGCTCGTGCTCGTGCTCGTGCTCGGCTGGTGTGCCGCTTACTCGCTCCAGGAGTTACGCCGTTTCTTCTCGCTGTAGGCGTCCTCCTGGTCCTCAACAAGGGCCTTCGCTGCATATGTAAGTTTCTTCAAAACAACTGTTGATGGTTTTCATGGCTACCTCCGCACTCTCAGTTTCAGTTACTTCTCCCCGTAGCTTCTTTCCAGTAACCTCGGTAGTCTGCAAGAGATGGTGTAAGTTAGCTTGGATTTCCCTATTTGCGATGGATTAAAAGGCGAGAACGACTAATTTTGATGCAGTTATATGTCTTCTGTTCATCTTATCGGGTGACACTAATCGGTTGTTACTACACACAAACCGATTCAAAGGCGTTCTGATTTTAGTATGGTAGGAGTATCAAGTTAGCAGAGTCGTTTCCCCTCTCGTTTTCACATTGTTCTGATCTACAAGTTTAAGGATTATTACCCAATCCTCCTACCTTTCCAACAATGCCTGTTTCTTGGTTCGTTTGGTTTCTCATTTCCTGAATTCTAAGCCAAGAAACCCCTAAAGGACAGGTTACTACAACAGGATTTTGGAAGGTTGTTATTTCTTCGCAATCCCTTTGTTTAAGTCTGAGACATGAAGGAATTGGGAAAGTTGGTGTTGTCTGTGTGTCCCTGTTCATGGCCACGGAGCTGGAGCTTTGCAAGAATGATTAGCTTGCCTTTTGGTTGAGGAGGGGGGTCTACACCACTAATCTTTGCTGGAAAGCTAAGAAATATTGATACAGTCCTTTCTCCTTTTCCTAAAACCTGCACTTATTCAGGAGAATACTTTCCTCCTGTAAACAGAAAACTGTTTTTGTTCTTTCTTCACTGGGTACGCTTATATTGCGTTGTCAACTAATTTTGCTTGCTGTGTGAAAGGACATTGTTTGGTGCTGAACAGCATTGTTATTGAGTGCCTTGTTCTTTTCATCTGTTTGGTTGGTGTTTATTTTATTTTTTTTAGATAATGGATAAAATATATCCGGCTTCATCCACCCCAGGGTAGAATCAGGCCAATTATTACAAAGTTTGGTTCAACGACCAGCACACAACCTACTGGGTTCTCAAACTTACAAGCAGACACAAGGAAAACAAAGCGGGAAGTAAAGTTCTGACTAATGAAGACCAATAAACCTAGTCGATAACCACCCATTGGAGTTAAAGAAGTGCAATGCTGATGTCTCCAAATGCTGCCCAATTAGGGTCAACTTTTTCCGTAGATCATCATGCCGTTGCAGTTCTGCCCATTGCCGTAGCCAATGGGTTCCCCTGAATAGCACCTGCAAAAAAGTTTTCGGTCTACATTTATCAAAAACCACTTCGTTTCTTGTTAACCAGATTGTCCAACATAGAGCTGATGCTGCAGTTAATAACAATGAATTATGTGTGGTATCACCCGACTTAGACCAATTTACAAATAAATCGTCTATACTAATGGGGGGAGATAACCCAAACAACAAGTGTACAGCGCGCCACAAGAATTTAGCATAGTAGCATTGGAAAAAAAAAAAGGTGTTGAATAGTTTCTGGATGGTGGCAGAAGCAACATTTCTTATCACCATTCCAGTTTCATCGTGCAAGATTGTCCTTAGTTAAAATGACACCTCTTTTTAAATACCACAAGAATATTTTTATTCTTGAAGGAATTTCGATCTGCCATAAATCTTGTGACACCCTGACCCCATTGTTAATTAGTGCAGCATACATGGATTTAACAGAAAAGGTACCCGATGAATGTAATCTCCAAATCCAATCATCATGACATCTGGCCAAATTTGGAATTTTGGGTGCTAGAGGTCCATAGCTATATTAGTAATCACATGCCTATATTGCTCCTTTATGTGTTTCTGAAGCTTTAACCAATTCATCTTTGTCCTTCTGTACTTTAAAACCACCAGACTTGTGTTATTACGTAAGATATTACTTTCATGGAGCTTAAACATCAATTTATTTCTTTACATTGGGCCACCATCATGAAGACGTATCAATCCACATGCATGATGCAGCATTGTCAGTAATGTGGTGGATAATGCATTTACATTTAACATTACTTTTTCTTTCTTTCAGAGAAAAAGAATAAGCTGGCTTGAAGATAATGGCATCTCTTACTCCAGGGATACTATTAAAGGTTTTAAAAAATATTAACTCAGATGTGAAAGTATGTGGAGAATACCGGTCCATTTTTCTCCAAGTTATTAGCATAGTCCCTGCAATTACTGGTTCAGAACTTTGGCCAGATCATGGTTTCTTTATCAAAGTTTCAGATTCTTCACACTCAACGTATGTTTCCTTGTCTAAGGAGGACAACGAACTCATCTTATCAAACAAACTACAACTTGGGCAGTTTATATATGTTGAGAAGGTCCAGTCAAGTATACCTGTTCCAGTTCTTGTTGGGGTCCGCCCAGTTCCTGGAAGGAACCCTTGCATTGGAAAACCAAAGGATTTGATGCAAATGTCAACTCCCTCTGGGGTTATGGAAGCACTGGATCATCAACGGAAGACTTCCAAGTCAGCTGATCTGTCTGAAAGTGAAAAGGAAAACTTGCAGAGAAAAGTAGTTATCAAAGAGCAGAAGACAGTCGTTGCTTCCCGTTACATGCTTGGGGTATCAAGCAACAGCGGGAAAATTACCAATCTCAACTCAAGCATTGATAGTGACAAAAGTAATGGAGGAAGTACCATATCTGAATCAAATCAAAAGTCTGTTGCGCCGAAAGTCAGACAAGAGGCAAAACCTCAGGTATGCATGCTGAAGCACATAGCTTTAGATCAGAAGTCTGAGTTTTGAAAACTTCTTACAAACATTGATTTGAAGTTGAAAAATCCTGTATAATATGATTTTTAAGAAGTAGCTTGGATATGATATGTGAGCTCTTATAAATTTTATATAAACAAAGCTTTGAAACAAAAAAAACTTCTCTTATCTTCTGAAAAGGGTAAAAAAACGATGCTTGATGATTACTTTCAGGAGAGGCCAAATAATACATCTCCTAGTAATGCTAAGTTAGTTTCCACAAAGCAAGAAATTAGCAAGGACACACGCAAGAATAGTGGCACTTCACCTAGTCCAAATGGTTCTGCTGTAGTCAAGAAGCAAATGCCAAAGGAGAGCAAAAAGGAATCTGCTACTGAAAGGAAATCACCACCAAAGCTTTATAGAAGTTCACCAACGCCAGCGAGGACTTCACCAACAAAGCTCAGTCCACCAGCAAAGCAGAATGGAAACTCTGGTCCAGTTCCTTCTGCAGCTACTGTTAAAAGAAGAGTTACTGAAACTATCTCTTGGGACTCCCTCCCAACAAGCCTAATCAAATCAGGAAAGGTATGCTTTATGTCGTTTTGGTAATGTTGTGCCTGTATCAAGTATGAGGTTCTCATGAATTGAAAATGTGCTATCTGTTTCTGTAATTTTTGCGCATGTGTGTATTGGAAGCCATTATTTTTTACCATTCATTGTATATGCGGAAAGATATCTGCCTATAAGTTAAACTTTACTAAGTTATTCTAAAATAAAATTTACTAAATTGCTTTAAACCATTTGAATATTTATATTATTTTGTGTGAATAGGCTGTTGTCCGGAGGAAGAATATTGCTCTTATTGTAGCAGCTGAGGCTCAAAGGGAGGCTGCTGCAGCTGCATATCTTGTAAAAGGCCTTGGGTAAGTAGGTCCATAGCTCAGATATTTTATACGTTATAGTGATTTTAGTTGCATAAGTTGGGAAAGACGTTCCAAATTGATGAATTCGATGTATTGCGGTGCCACTTTATGTTTTGTTGTTTAGCAAATGGTACCAATTGGCAGTAATTTATAACCTCAGCAGTGTAGATTCTAAAAATGGTCTTAAGCTTTTATGTTTTTTTTTTCTGAAGGCCTACATATTTGTTAATTGCTTAGTTGAGATGTTTGTGTGATATGCCTGAAGCACCTTGCCACTGCAATTCAATGCTCTCTGAACAGAATAACCACACACAAAAAATACTGGACAAGCATGAGCTTTGCGTCGAATAGGTTTTGCCTCAGATGCTGCAGTTCTCATGCTTTACTCTTTCTTTTATGACGAGTCTTTTTCTAGGGAGCTACATTGTTTACTTTAGCTTATGAACTGGACGAACAAATCTAATATTGTACGTGCTTTTACAGAATTTTTGCTGAGATAAGGGAATCTTCTGAAGTAGATCCACATGCTGCAATCACCAAGTTTTTCCAGCTGCACCGGCTTATCGTTCAGCAAAGTGCCGTCTGGAAAGCTTACTCACCTGAGCCTAGCAAAGAATCTCGACCGGAGAAGGAAAAACCATCAAGGAAAGCTTCTGCATCTCATCATCAGAACAAAGCTGGTACATGCAACACAGCTAAGAATCCCGAAGATGCTCAGGGAAGCGAAAAGACCGAATGGGCTCGGGAGGACGGTTTCAAGGAGATCTGCAGGTCATGGATTGCTCTGAAAAAAGAATCGCGGTCATGGTTTCTGAGCTTCCTGGAGGATGCACTTGAATCAGGATTCATGTTCGAGAACCAAACCAAGAACACCAGAGAACGCGTGCGGGGACAACCCAAGGGTGGCGGGGACGGGAGGATCGCGGTCCGGCTGTCGCAGCTCAAGGAGACGAGCAACTGGCTCGATCAGCTGCAGGACGAGGCGGTGGACAGTTCCCCGGACGGTGGTTTGGCCGAAACCGTTGAGCAGCTGAAGCAGAAGGTGTACAAGTGCTTGCTTGGGACGGTCGAAACCGCGGCGTCAGCACTGGAAGGAAGGTAGATGTAGCACACGAGGAGATGAATGAAATGATGTCAAGGGTGACGAAGAAGAGCGTTAAGTTATTGGGTGTTTCAGTTCTGCGACATGACGTAGGGGTGAAGAACACGATGAGGAAAAGATGTAAATAGTCGGGTTGCTGATTTTATTAAGTTATATAAATTAATTTATTTTTTCGGGGCATTTCCTGGTGTTGTGCGTGAAATGGTAACTGACTTTCCTGGACCTTGAAATCGTCTGGTTAGTACAAATGGTCTTGCGTGTGAAACGGTCGGGTTGCTGATTTTCTATTTGCATTTTGCTTGAAACCGGGGATTCCTATCCGCGTTGGTTCCCGTCAGTTTAAGGCCAGTTGGTGCAATGCCAACTTCTGAGTTTCGTTGCTCGGGAAAATCTGAGAGACAGACAAGAAAGACATGCCAACTTCTGAGTTTTGTTACTCCCATCCCAAATTATAAGACATTTCAAGAATCTTGGAGAGTCAAATGATTTTAAATTTAACCAAATTTATATGATAAGATAATAATATTTATGACACCCATTAAGTATCATTAGATTCTTTATTAATTATATTTTCATAGTATATCTATTTGATGTTATAAATTTTTTAAATTTTCTCTATAATTTTGGTCAAACTTAAGATGTTTTGACTCTCTAATATTCTTGGAATGTCTTATAATTTGGAATGGAGGGAGTAGTTGGGAAAATCTGAGAGACAGACAAGAAAGACAGTAGGATTGTTGAGTTTGCAACAAGCTGGAAATTATAAACATAATCAATCAGCTAATATATCCACGTCGCAGTTAGCAGAGCGAGACAGCACAGCTTACAGCATTGAAAATTTGATAGAAGCGTATTGCGTTTGGTAGCAAATCTGCGACACCATCCAAACAAAATGAGCTGCAGTGTAGCAAATACCAAGAAGAGATCTCAACGGTGGAGATAATAATTTCGTCAAAAAAACGGTGGAGATAACACATGCTGAACATGTACATGGTGCAATACATTTGCTGAGCCTGCGCCAACCGTTTTTTTAAAAAAAAAAATTTAGGGGGCTGCACGAATGAAGACAGCAGCCTTCAATCTATCGGTTGTGTGTGGCAGCAGGCCGTTACTGGGGGCCTCCTCGAGGGAGAGGCACGTTTGCTTCTTCCCCAGCCCAGGCCTCCGCCAACAGCCCAATACGCGGGTTGGGGACGCTGCTGTGGGCTTCAGGGGTCGAAGGCCTCGTCTAGACCGGAGGAGAGCCTGGGCTCTGTTGCATCGCATGACAGCACGATAGCCCAGAGCAAAGTCCGTTCCGTTCGTGACACGACGACCACACAAGCACAAACAGGAAACAGCTTGGAGGTTGCTCTTGCTGGAACGGCGCCGCAAAGCGACACGAGTAGAGCATGAGCAAGCAGGCCGCGGCCGGGTCATCAGTCATCACATGGCCGAACGCGTACGTACTCCCTCAGTCCTAAATACATATCGTTTGCGTTTCCAAAAAAAATAACCTTGACTAAATATATATTAAAAATATTAATATTTATAGCACATAATTAGTATTGTTGAAAAGATCTTTAAATCTAGTTTTTTTTAATAAATTTATTTAGAGATATAAATATTGTACGTATTTTTTATAAGTCGAGTTAAACTTATAGCATACACAACAACAGCGATAGATAATAAGAGACGACGTGCGTACCCAAAATCATAGAAATCTTCTGCAAACGAAAGCTGGCCGCCGCCGGTCAAGGTTGGACTCAACGCCGGTGTACTACCATGTTGACGTACGCGTGCGCGAGAGCAAATCTGTGACCGGACCGTAGTCACCGGCCGGACCCCACCGCCGCAGTGTCGGATTCGTTCACCGTCCTCGGGCAAATCTGATCGAGAGCCTTTTTAATTATTACTGATTACTGAATACTGATCGATGACACGGAAACATCTGTATCTCAGTCTCAGGCTGATGATATGATATCCATCCCGGCATGTGCGTGCATGCGTGGTCCGCCACCGAGCAATTGCCGTGCGCGTGCCCCGAAGCCGGATTTGGCGACGACGACGAAGCATGCACGTCTGTCAATCTGTCGCCGGATTTGGCGGCGGCGACGACGACGACGACGAAACATGCACGTCTGTCAACCTGTCGCGTCTAGGATGCGGTCGGTCGGTGCGTGCATGATGATGGAATTAATGGAAAGATAACAGAGACGTACGTACGCGCGGTCGACTGGAAATTGGAAAAAGACAGCTTTGATTTGAGCGTCGTCGTCGTTCCAACCTTAACTACCAAATCGGCAGGCCTCGCGCGACTATTTCGTGCCTTTCGCCAAAAGAAAGGAACGGGGACGGTGATACACCATACATATACACTACAGTACTATACCTGTACCTGTACGCTTCTGAATATATTAGCTGTAGCAGTACTTTGCACAGGCTCCGCATGGGCCTAATTAAATCGGGCTAGGTTACGGGCCCAGATCACGTCTTCGCTTTGAACAATTGAGCCCAACATTATATATACCATCTTTCTTGGACTATACAACAGAAAACTGTAATACTCTTATACCATCTTCCTCCTTTTTTTCGTTTTGAGATGATGAGGTACTATGCAAAAATAAGATGCAAGTAAGTACTATCACAAGCTAGTTGACAAAGTGGCCATAATATAACGATAATGATACGGTGAGGACGTCCGTCCGTCCATACGTCCGGACGTCGTCTTTCCAAATAAAAAAAATATCTCCTACTCCGTCTCACGCGCTTCCGCAGGCTCCGATCCGCTTCCTCCGCTCGCGCTCGCTGCAAGCTCCGCTCCGCGTCTTTGCTTCCTCCGTCTCGTGGCCCTCACCCACCTCCGCGACGCCAGGCTTCACCATTGGAGTCGCGCCTCCTGCCCGCCCCGCCCTCATCGCTGTTGCTAGTGCCGGCGTCCTCCACATCACGGCTCCTCCTGTGGGTGGAGACGGCGAGGGCGTTGCGGTCGTGCCATACTTCGCGCCGGCCTCAAGGCTCCTCACACCCAGGTAGCAAAAGAAGCTCACGAGGGACCATGCCCGTGGTGCTCTTCACTCCGCCGCCTCCTAGCCCTGATCTGCCCATCAAGGCGGTTATCGAGTTCCTTAGCGCGCCTGACATGGTGGTTGCCGCCCACTAGAGTGTCGCGCTTGATATGTTGCAAGTGTATGTTTCAAGTGTTTCAGATGGTTCAGAGGTACGTTGCAAGTATTTCATGTGGATGTTGCAAATGTGTCAGAGGCATGTTGCAAGCATTTATTCAAAAATGTTTTATTTGTTTTCAGACGTATGTTTGCAAGCGTTTCTGATTTGGATGTTGCATATGTTTCACACATGTTGCAAGAGTATGTTCCAATGATTTCAGTTGTTTCAGTTTTATGTTGCAGTAAGTATTTTCATGTTGCAGTTGTTTTATCTAGATGTTGCATACGTTACACACATGTTTCAAGTGTATGTACCAAATGTTTTATCGGCTTCAGATGTATGTTGCATTCAAGTGTTTCATGTTTCAGAGGTGTGTTCAGAGAATCATGGGCCACGGCCTGGGCTCCAAGGGATCGGGCACGGCGAGCCGGGTGCCGGTGTCAGGGCGCGTGGTGTGCTTGGGTCCTGCGGACAATGACGTGCTCGTCCTCATCTCGGCTCCTGGGTCCCGCTCACCCGGAGAGAGGAGTAGGGTCACTGGGAAGGAGCCGTGGGCGCAGCGATAGGGGTGGGCTGCGCGTGCGGGACAAGACAAGGCGGTCGAGGGTGGGTTATGCGGGCGTCCGAACATACGCGTTCATCCAAACGTTCGAGCGCTAGCCACGCCCTTAATATATGACATGCTGACCAGTCACCAAAGTCTTCTACACCAAGTCAATCGCAAATGGCAATAATGCAAGTTTACACATACATACATGTAATGTACGTACGTGCGTGCTAGTACCATGGATGTGCAACAATCATGGAGCATACGGGCTTTGAACTGTACAAGTGGCTTGCAACCGCCAAAACAATAACGTGCCTTTTGCAAACCACACCGGCACACCCACACCACACAGTACTACTGCAGACCGCTGAATCTTGGTCAGGGCTCGGAACCTACTAATAACCAAACCAGGCAACCGCAGAGATATGATACGTTCTTGACCGCCTCAAACTCAAGATCAAAAGTTCAAAAACCTTGTGCGTAACAGATCATGCATATAGCTGTTTCGGTACGGTGTGTTCTCTCTAGTTTCTTGCCAAAAAGGCAACCAGCTTATTCTAACATTCTCAAGCTAAATAAGGTCATCTAGACTGTAACTTCTGATGATGAATCTATCGGTCTCCGGTTTGGACTACTACTGGCAAATAAAACATTCATATTCATAGCTGACTGGTCGACTCCATTCCGTGCATACATTTTTATTTTAATATAACTGTTGTTTATGCTTGTACCGTGTTTGGCGCAAAGTTAATTGATGGGCTACCTATTGGTTAAATTAGTAATTAGAGTCCGTCTTCAGACAAACCAAAACTGCTAGGAAATGTCGGAGAAAATATGAGCACAACGTGTAGTCGTGTACACGCCTAGTATTAGTCAGCTGCAAGTACTTTTACTTGATCCACGTCTTATTAGCCTATGTGTATGTATGTCTTTTGCTTGTGTTCCCTTTCTGCGCGCGGTCCAAGGGTCCAGTACGTAGTACGTGTAGATGGTCTCCAAGACTTCAAAGTTTTCTAGACCACATTCACGCACATCATTATTCAATGTTCCAAGGTGAAAAATCACAGGCTATAGGCTAACAGCTGCTAGCTAGATGATAAAATATTGTTACACATGGATGCATTTTCTAGCCTTTTGTACTCGTTTAGTTGTCTCAGGTGAATGGATCTTGACGAATGACGAGTATGGACGCATATGCATGGAGAATTCTGTCAGAGTGGAAACTGGAACTCTATGTTTTTCTTTGCAGGATCGGATGATGTAGAGGCACGCCTCGCAAACCAAAGAAGAAGATGAGTACTAATAGAGAAGAAATGTAGGCGAAATTGGCACTAAGCTTAATGGTAATTCACACAGAAGATTAATTAGTGCAAGCATGCGACAGGCTGAGCCTCGACACTAGAGTTTGCCGTAAATTAGACTGTCTAAGTAACGGTTTTGTTAATTGAACAGTCAAAGGAGTCATGCAGGAGTGCATATGCATGCACCATTAATTAGTTTATTATCGAAATCAATGTATGCACACACGCCCCCTCATCAGTTCAAATTCAATGGTCAATTTGAATTTCAACAAGAAGTAGTACCATATATAGCTCCCCATTCGCTCTAGAACTCCTTTGAATACTCTGAATTCTCGCGAGCACGTACGTAGGTTGTTGTTCATTTTCTGACAACCCAAGAACTGTGACGATCTCTGCGAATAAAACAGATTATATATAGCAACTTATTTCTCTACTATACGTGTGTGCCTACGTACGCATGAGAAGCAGGTAAGCAATGTAGTTCAAATTTCGTGGTAAATGTATGGAATCCGGAGTACAGTATTACAAGAACAATCATTAGTGTACCAAATATGCTCAATTATACAGTATATGTTAAGTTTTTATGCTGTAATCCCTACCTAATATCTGCAGGGCATGCAATCGATATAGACCAATAGAACCGGACCATGTGTAGGGCACACATGCTGCTACATATATATAGCCATGTGGCCCAAGAAAACTATATGTGTATATGGTCTACACAGAGGTCAAACTCAAAAGATGTCTTGAAATCAGGTCTCCTCAGAGGAAGTTCAGATGTAACATACATTCAATAGTGTTGCTGATCAACCTACTTAATATTCTTTGTACTGTTAGTGATGCTACCAGTTAGTTGTGCCCCATGTTCAAGGTCAGCCCTAGAAAGTCTTGGTTTCTTCAGTTCATAAGCGCGCGTACATACACACAGTGTACGTAGAATAGACCAGCAATAATTCATCGATGATCAAATGAAGTGGGTATTTGATAACTCGATGTCGTCCGTACATGATATTTTAAATCGAGGCTCGTACAAAATTGGAAGGTTTTCTTTTTCTTTTTCTTTTCCTTTTTGCGATGAATAAAAAAGTGTGAGATGCATGACAGGGATTGTTTTGCTTTCATTGTCTGAAAAAGTGTGAAAGCGCCAATGATATTTTCTTTTTGGAGCCCAAAATATAAATGGATCGAACTGTTTTCAAATAATTGGACCACACTATATCACCACTAATTTAATTTGCAAATAGACTTGTTAAAGCTAACCTTTTTTTTTGCGAAACTCGTTACAGATGCAAACACTTAAATACATGCACGTACATTCATTCTAATTAGCGAACGCATGCACTCTCTACATATATGAGCGCCTCTGAAAAACTAAGGGGGTGTTTATTAGTTCAAGTGACTAAAGTTTAGGAGGTGCGACTAAAGGGTGTCGCAGGGATATCCGGATACTAATAAAAAAACAAATTACATAATCCATCAGTACTCCGCAAGACGAATTTATTAAGCCTAATTAATCCATCATTAGCACATGTTTACTGTAGCATTTTATTGTCAAATCATAGACTAGTTAGGCTTAAAAGATTCGTCTTGCAAAATAGTCTCAATCTGTATATTTAATTTCGTAAATAGTCTATATTTAATACTTCATACATGTGTCAAACATTCGATAGAACAACGACTAAAGTTTAGGAGGGGAGAACTAAACACCCCCTAAGTTGAACCAGCAAATCTTAAGATTAAAGAAGTCATCATAGACACATCGTTATCGATGAATATGTCGTCTACCACTAAAAAATAGTGCCGTTAAATCTTGAAACAAATCTAGAAAAATACCAACACCCGTGTTAACCAGGTGGGCAGGTTTCACCACAAGAAACCCAGTCTAGATTTATTTCAGATTTTAACGGTATTATTTATTTTAGTGGTAGACAACGTGCCCATCTACAACGAGAGACGTATAGTAACTTCGTCAATATTGAAATTTGCCAATCTGACCCAGTTATTTGGAGCATAGGAGTAGGGTGTGAGTGCATTCGTAGGATGAGTATACACACGTGTGTGCGAGTGTCTGCACCGTACCTGTATTGAGTTTTGCAAAAAAAATAAAAAAATCACAAAACTGCAAAGGGAAAAGAAAACTGATTAAACCAAGCTTATCTTTTCTAAGTGCAATAAGACATATACAATTATACATATATAAGAAAACAGACAATGGGATTCTGGTAATACTTGTCGGGCTGCTGGCAACAATAGGATTTTACTTTTGCTGCTTCCAATCCTTACCGCGGTGATAGGGAAAGAATAGTCCGCATGCAATAGCTGCTAGGCAGTGATGTGACAGGCCGTGGCGGCCGGACAAGGAACACAGCGAAGGATGCATGACGGTCTATTTCACGAGGGGACAAACAAGATATAGGCATAGGCATGCAGCCAAAAATGCCCAAGCATGGAGTATTACTACTGCCTCCTTTTCTCCGGTCCAAAGTTATATGTTCAAGTTCTCTCGAGATCAGGAAAACCCTTGAACGAGACGAAGTCATAGTTCCCGTGTCAGATTCATGAATCCATGCTCAAAAGAAACCAGTAAAAATTGATGACTAGGTCTGCCGCAGCTGAAAACGACATTACCGGTTTAATTACTGCTATATATACCACTGTTATATTAAGTTATTAACTATAAATCAAATATATAATTTTAAAAAGACGAGACGACGAAACAATTTTACAGTCTTATAGGTCAGTGCATGCATGGGCGTAAGGGGGCTAACACACACACACACACACACACACACACACACACACACACACACACACACACACACACACACACACCGAGATAAACTTTGTCAATGTCTAGAATTAGGTACTAGTTTAGTTCTATAAGAAACTGAGTCTTATCGGTCTAGTATGTTTTTACTCTTTTTACCTGTCATGATACACGAAGGTCTTGTTTAGTTGCCAAAAAAATTTGCAAATTTTTTCAGATTTCTGATCACATCGAATCTTTGACATATGCATGAAGCATTAAATATAGATAAAAAATAAAACTAATTACACAGTTTAGACGAAATTCACGAGACGAATCTTTTAAGTCTAGTTAGTCTATGATTGGATGATATTTGTCAAATAATAACGAAATTGCTACAATAGCGTTTCTCAAAAATTTTCGAAGCATTGCAATGATCGACATATATTCCATCCATTCCAAATTATAAGTCATTTTAGCTTTTTTGAGATACATCTAGAAAAGTCAAAGCGACTTATAATTTAAAATGGAGTAAGTATATAGTATCTTTTTTATATATTGTTGGTGAGTTATGATAGAATATTATTTTTAAATTAGATTATAATTAGAAATAATACGAATAAGCTTCTTCAAGTTACAAAATTGTATACATTACTCAGCAAAAATTCATATGTATTGATGATTGGTCCTGCTAGGGAAAAGAGTTTATCTAAGCCCACACCATGCATCCCCAGTAGCGCATGCCCTCGAGTGATGCCTTGTGTTGTGTGTACTACATTTTTGTTTGTTCATGTGATTTTTCTTTGCAGTGTTTCCCTCCATTTTCTGTGATACGCAGCGGAAGCTCACATGCTGGCGGGCGCTAGCTACCAGAGTCGGGCCCTATAAATACGCCCCGCTATGCACATTCTTTCACAAAGCCATTAGCAAGCTTACATACAGAGCCCTAGCAAGCAGCAGCTACGTTGCTAGCGCTCTCTCTCGCTCGCTCGTTCTTGGCCTCCGATCCTACGCCTACGCCGTCGTCGAAGCACTAGTGCTGCACATCACGCTCGATCGCATCGCATCCCATCATCATCGAGCAAGCAAGCACCGTCATGGCGGCGCAGCAGCAGGAGCAGGCGCGGAGCACGAGGCAGGCCGTGCCGGCGTCGTCGAGGGTGGCGATCATCGGCGGCGGCATCAGCGGGCTCGCGGCGGCGAAGCAGCTGGCGGCCCACGACCCCGTGGTGTTCGAGGCGACGGCGTCCATCGGCGGGGTGTGGAAGCACTGCGTGTACCGGTCGACCCGGCTGCAGACGCCCCGCCCCGACTACGAGTTCTCCGACTACTCGTGGCGCAACCGCGACGACCCCACGTTCCCGACGCACGCCGAGATCATCGAGTACCTGGAGGGCTACGCCGACACCTTCGGCCTGTGGCGTTACATCATGCTCGGCGCCATGGTGGTCGACATCAAGTTCCTCGGCGGCGGCGGCGGGTTCACGGAGCTGTGGAGCGGCACCGGCGAGCCGCTCCAGGGCAAGCCCATGTGGGAGGTCGGCGTCGCCACCGCCGGCTCTGACACCGTTCAGGTACGCTAGTCAGTGTATACAGTCCACACACAATTCGCTTTGTTCACCGGCTTCTCCGTTCGATCTCTGTTGTTCTCGACTAACAATTCTGCGTGCACGGACTCTGTTACACAGTACTACCAGTTCGAGTTCGTGGTGATGTGCGCCGGCAAGTATGGCGACGTACCGCGGATGCCGGTGTTCCCGCCGGGCAAGGGGCCGGAGGTGTTCCGGGGGCAGGTGATGCACTCCCTGGACTACTGCAAGCTCAGCGAGGAGGAGACGGTGGAGCAGATGAGGGGGAAGAAGGTCGTTGTCGTCGGGTACAAGAAGAGCGCCATCGATCTAGCGCTTGAATGCGCCCAGGCCAACCAAGGTATACATACGTCGTAAATACACTACTACTACTACCTACTGAATTGTCGTAATTTCAGCGAACAAATCCGCGTATTACATGCAAATTTGCTACAGAGGCATAGTTCTAATAATTGATTAATTAAGAACTTGGTTTTGAATCCATCGTCGTTCATCAAGAGACTATGCATGCAGCAATCAATCAAGTAGTCACATGCATCAGGTGGTCAAGGTAGTATGTACGCGCATTTACATATCTAGGAAATGCTAGAAAAAGAACATGCCTCGCAAGTTCACACAGAGCTAAATACTTTTGTTCATCATCAACTGGCAGCACGACGTCATATATAAAATCTGAAAAAAAAACAAATTGATGAACGAGTAAGACCGTATGTATAAGGCTGGGCATTCGGGTTACCCGAAAATTTCGGGTTCGGGTTTTACCCGATATACCCGAAATTGACAAAACCAACCATTTTAGAAGAATTCAAGTACCATTTTAAAGCAATAAACAATAGTCCTTTAAATCCCATCATGTCTTTATATCAATTACCAACAAATCACTTATCAAGTTAGCATAAATCTACATTAATTCATGCCAAATAATATATTTATATGGCATTGAACTACCTCATGTCTTTATATTAGGAATAGAAGAGCAAATATTTGAGATATTTCGGGTAGTTCGGGTACCGAAAAACATTATCCGAATTACCCAAACTAATTTTGGGTTTTTACGATCACTGTCCGAAATTATGATCGGGTAATTTGGGTTCGGGTACTTTGGGTCTGGGTTCAGGTAATTCGGGTTCGATAATTGGGTATCGGATATTTTGTCCACCCTTAGGTATGTACTCCGTAGGCTGTACTTGGGCGTGTCGCTCGTTGTGTGACAGCAACATGTGGATGTGACCAGGCAGGGCAACGAATTGGAGACCCAATCGTAGCTGGTCCCAGAAAAGGTCACTCTTGTCATGATCCGTCGTACACTCTATCTAGACTGCACAGCTCTCCTACTCCTACTAGTACAGGTTCAAAGTACACTGAACGCAACACGTACGTACCTTTTGACTTTTCTCGGCCTCCTTTAGTTCCTCGATTCTCCCCTAAATTTTACTATCTAAAAAGAAGATTTCCGTCACATCAAAATGTCGGCAAATACATGGAGTACTAAATGTTGATGAAATCAAAACTAATTGCACAGTTTTATTGTACTTTGCGAGACGAACATTTTAAGCCTAGTTAGTCAAAAATTGGATAATTTTTACCAAATACAAACGAAATGCTACAGAAATTCTGATACAGTGTTTTTCTCCCCAATTCACCGAACTGTCTATGCACTTTATACTAGACGTACTACCACTTGCTTCATCATCATTATAAGTAGTTAAATTTGTTTCCTGACGTAAGCATGCTGCGTGCATTCTAACTGTACTTTGACTGTGTGCAAGTGCAATACTTTGCGAGACGAACATTTTAAGCCTAGTTAGTCAAAATTTGGATAATTTTTACCAAATACAAACGAAATGCTACAGGAATTCTGATACAGTGTTTTTCTTCCCAATTCCGTGAACTAAACGAGGCCTAACAATGGATATAGTATATGATTTGACTGTGTTCGTTCTTGTGATGGGCTGTGTTTAGTTGCGTAAAAAGGTGTAAAAAGGTGTAAAAAAAGTATTGTAGCACATTTTGGCTTTATTTGGTAAATAGTGTCCAACCGTTGACTAATTAGGTTCAAAACGTTCGTCTCGCAGAGTATAACCAAGCTGTACAATTAGTTTTTTATTTCATCTACATTTAGTACTCCATGCATGTATCGCAAGTTTGATGTGATGGGGAATCTTTTGTTTGCACAGTACTTTTTCCGAGGAAGTAAACACAGCCATGGTCTAATTTGGCACTGTGTGCCTGCAAACGCTGCAGGTGCGGAGGGAGGCGAGGCTTGCACCATGCTGGTGAGGACCCTTCACTGGGTGGTGCCGTCCTACTCCATCTGGGGCCTGCCCTTCTTCCTCTTCTACTCCACCCGCCTGGCGCAGTTCCTGTACGAGCGCCCCAACCAGGGCATCCTCCGCTCCATGCTCTGCAAACTCATGAAACCGCTGGTATGAAAGTGCATGCATGTGAACATCGATCAGAGTTATTACTAATGAACATGTGTGCATGCTAGAGACACGACCGTACACGTACATACTACGTAGTAGCTCGTACCTAGCTAGCTTGTCACCATCATTATTTTGTTTTCTTTCTTCTACGAATAAGAATAATTAACTGTGTGAGCTGCATGGATGCATGCATGCAGAGAGCGGGCGTGTCCAGGTTCATCGAGTCCTACCTGGCGTGGAAGCTCCCGCTGGACAAGTACGGCCTCCGCCCGGACCACCCCTTCGTGGAGGACTACGCCAGCTGCCAGATGGCCATCCTCCCCGACGGTTTCTTCGATATGGCCGACCGGGACATGATCCGCTTCAAGAGGGCCTCCGGCGGTTGGTGCTTCTCCCGCAACGGCGTCCTCCTCGACGACGGCACCGAGGTGGAGGCCGACCTCGTCTTCCTCGCCACCGGATTCGAGGGCAAGGACAAGGTCCGCGCCGTCCTGCCGGACCCATTCCGCGGCCTCGTCGTCGACAAGTCCGGCATGATGCCGCTCTACCGGTATGTATATGGTGCACCGTGAAACTTTGGCAATGGCATTAATTGCCTGATCTCTGCATCCCCTCATTGCAGCGGCACCATCCACCCTCTGATCCCGAACATGGCGTTCGTGGGGTACGTGGAGAGCGTGTCCAACCTGCACACGTCGGAGCTGCGCTGCCGCTGGCTGGCGGGGCTGCTCGGCGGCCGGTTCGCGCTGCCCAGCGTGCAGGACATGGTGCGGCACGTCGACGGCGAGGCGGAGGCCATGCGCCGCACCACGCGCTTCTACCGCCGCCACTGCATCTCCACCTACAGCATCCACGACAGCGACGCCATGTGCGCTGACCTCGGCTCCAGGGTTCTCCGCAAGGGCAACTGGCTCGCCGAGCTCTTCGCGCCCTACAACAACCAGGACTACAAGGAAGACTGATCCAATTAATCTACCACTGCCACGACCACAAATTCATTCAACCCAACACTCTTTAATACTTGTATACTTATTATATATACGTGTGCGTAGCAAAATAATGATTCAAGATTCGTTATTGGTTTATATATAGTAGCTAGTAGTATATGAAGTTAAGGACTACTATAGCTAAAAATAATGATCGGGAGAAGATTAATTAATTAGGGTCATGATCATGTCATGTGAACTTAAGGAGAGTTTGGTAGAGGACCTGATGTAGACTTTGATGGTCGTCTCGCTCGTTCGTCTCGCTCGCGACCGCGAGATGTCCGGCCGGAGAAACACCAGCAGCAGCCTGGACCATGTGGAGCAAGGTAGTTAGTTAGTGCTTCTTGTACCAAAGAAGCAGACGACTGCAACTGAATTTCATTCATGCATGTCATGTCCCTGTAATTCATTTTTCTTGTAACGTATCAATAAATGGAGTATATGCATATGTACACGCAATAGATTATTCCTATATTTGGCATGTGCCTGGCTCTAATGCTCTGATGTCTCTAGATTTGGGGTCATTGTATTACACTCTCTGTTTTCAAGTACTATATCTGTGTGTGTGAATCCTAAGACCATGGCACAAATCAGCGCATATGGTTTATAAATTATATAATTTTATAATTATTGCCACTAAGGCTGTTTTTATGGTGCGCGCCAACTGCATTTTCTGTTTCTTGATAAAAACGTCAAAAAACGACCACTTCATCTGAAGTGATTTGAATACTTGCTGGCCAATTTGGTACTCACAAAGGATTTCATTTGAGCTAAACTTAGTTACAACATTACCCAACCTTACTGCCTTACATGCACTCACAATCACTCATGAAAGAGCCCTGGCAGGCGCCCAGGGTCGCTGGGCCCTGGGTCCGCCCCTGGACCCAATAGTGAATTATATATAGCTAATGACCCAACGATGAGCGAACTTTTAAAATGGGCATGCAAATTTTTAGCTTGACCAAAAAATTATGCATGGAGGGAGAAAAAAAAAAGGGGGAGAAATCAACATTACGGGTTCCAGCCGTGACAAGCCAAACAATGTTCTCCTTCTCCATACACATCAAACAAATACATTGTTTCCCACAAGCTAGCCAAAGTCAATGGCTCCAAAACACAAATGGTATCTAAAATATGATGAAGCCAAGTCAAAACGGTCAAAGTATTCTATACTAACGAAGTACAGACCGTTAGCAACGACACTACTATACTTAAATAAGAGTTGACCTTCTTCGTGTATACGTCAGGTATAGAATACCGTTGATTCCTATATATTTACATGAGACATATAAGCAAATACTAGCTCTACTAGTAGGTTAGTAGCTAGCTAAACAGCTATAGAACGTAGTCCCCGTTTCAAGTAGACATCAAGCATCATAGTGTAATAAAAAAAGGTCGTAGGGCGTCATAAAATTAAAATTAAAGTCAGCTGGTTAGTTACAGTAGTGCTAATTGACTAAGGATTATGGTAATCTGGATTTTGGATTATGATAATCTAGATTATTTGGATTCCAAGATTATAGAGGTAGATTATTGTTAGTTGAAGTACAAATAAATGACATATGATCTGAAAAAACAGGTTTGAGACGATTATAATAATCTGGTGGTTAGATTCTCGCAAAAAAAATCTGGTGGTTGGATTATTATTTAATCTAACATATAATCTAGGGTATTTGGATCACATTTAGATTATTTTATCTGATTACTATATTTTAGTTGGGATCTATATAAACACCCCCTTAGACTGATGTATTTTATTGGGAAGTTTGGATGAATGTACTAAGGCAACTTGATAGAGGAGGCAGGAAAGCTAATTTAGTTTATTTGCAAGTTGCCATGGCCTTGCTCTTGCATGTTGGGTGTGAACTGTCAACGAGCTAGTCAAATCCGTGGGTTGCACATAGCACAGTGCATGGTTTTGCGTTTTGACCATTCAACATCGTATAGGTATCAGATATTAGATTATTGTGCTAGATAGTTGAGAGTCTCGCTGACTCAAAAAAAAAAGTAAGGGTGTGTTCACTTCGCGAAAAGTAGCTGAAAAGTTACTGTAGCATCTTTCGTTGTTATTTGGCAAAATTTGTCCAATTATGGACTAACTAGGCTCAAAAGATTTGTCCCGACATTTACAGATAAACTATGCAATTAGTTATCTTTTTTACCTACATTTAATGCTCCATGCATGCGTCGAAAGATTTGATGTGATGGGTGGAAGATGAAATATTTTGGGTTGGGAAGGGGAAGTGAACAAGGCCTAAAGAATTCGCAAGCAAACGCGTCGGAATGCATCGAACAATCCTTTGTTTGCATGCATGTAATTTGGACATCCACCACATGAACTAATCTATACTCATGCATGCATGGTATATAGTGTCTTTTCTAGCTGCATGCATGCATGGTACTGGCTGGGTCGTAATTAGACGACAAAATTGGAGTTTGTTTTGGAGCGATCGGTTACTGGACTCCCGAAAGCAATGCATCTCTAGATAGATGTATACATGTATCTATGTACTCCTGGAGTGGTGTCAATTGCAACGGGGACTTCTGACCATATGAAACGTCGTCAAATGCATGCATTGCATGCATAATTGTATATCAATTCTATGCTGAAAGTTGGTGATCTTGGAATTCAAAATATTTTACAGTACATACGTCAAGATTCAAGAAGCGGAGAACGTCGGTAATCGTCTTGAAAATTTTGAAAATCAACCGAACAAGACGAGGAGGCGCGGCCTTCGATCAAACCCTATTGACTAGACAATTATGCATCTGGAGAATGGACGACTTGCAGATTAAAGCCATGCACGGATATATATGCATCCGGTCGTCGTCTTTGGGTTTGATTTGATTTCGTCAGGCACGTCGTCCAACTTTGATTATATACCTTTCCGGTGTTAAAGTACGCGTTTATTTTTTTCCTAGCAGACTTTGTGAGGATTAACATATATATATTATCTGGTTAAAATTTTTAGGATATTTATTCCTTTTATTTATAGCACGTGGTATATTTTAATAAAAACCTAAACTTATGTTATATAAGCTCATCATCCTTTTCTATCACATCATGAATCTATAGTTCTGCGTTCAACTTGTAATCAAGTTGTTTTTACCTTCTGATTTATCTTTCACAATGGCAGAGGGGCGTGGGTAACATTTAGATGCAAAGTAAGGGGTTCTTTATGTATTTTCATAATGACAGAGATGAGTATTTTTTTTCAATAGATCCAATGCTATTAATAACAATGATGATTAGCGTCTACCAAATTAAACACCATTTCTGATTATTGTGGGAACTTCTAAAATTTATCGCACATGGTGAGAATTAACATGAAAACTCTGTTGGTGCCTCTAATTAGTAATAGTAAGATTATGGAATGTAGTTTCATAATTCGTCTTTCTGATATGGTAGATATTATCACTCTTCTCCACAGACTTTGGTCAAAATTACATGGTCATCGGATAAATCCAGGAAGCCTTGCATAGCTATATGAGTTTAGAGTAGTGCATGTTCCTGCACATTACGGACTTCGACTTCAAGATTTATGAGAATGCATGATGCGATCATTGAATAAATCATCCAAGTGCAGTAAGTCATCATCTGAATCATCATGCAATAAGTTGTATATCCGGTTACAAGACATGCAGACTTGCTAATATACCAATCTATATCTATCTCTATACATATATAATTAAAAAAACAAAAATTTGTTCCTTTGAAGTTTCGTCCATCCATCTCTCTCTGTGTCTCTCTTCGTGTGTCCCTCATTGGAGCATAAGTTTTACTAAAAGTTGTAGTACATGATGAATTACATATTAGAGTTTTAATTGGCTTATTGTCTCATCCATAACTCGAACTTATGATCCATGTTCATATAAGTTAAAATAGGACATGTCTAACTATAACTATAGATAGTACCGAGTCTGATTCGAAAGCGTTGCATGACATGGGCACATCATTGTTTTGGTAAATAATATTTTTCAGACAATTCGCACGTGATTCCTGTTGAATATTATATGGGTTTAGGCCCATATTTTATTTAATAAATCAATTAATTTTAGGTCCATATTAAATGTTGTGGTACAATATAGTTTTAGTCCCGTGTGGGATTTTGACTGGTTGTTGACTGAACTTAAATGGGATACACACATGTGTACCTATACAGAAGTTGAAAGAGGCTAAAGACGTGCCACACGCGTGCACCGTCGCCGCCGCTGAGCCAAGGCGTGGCGAGCGAGCGATGCGTGTCGTGCACGAGTGCGGGTTAGTTTTGCCACTTAGGTTGGCTAAGGAAGAAGAAGGGATACGGACGCGAGTAAAGAGTTACTTACGGGTCAGTTACCATCCACTACAGTGGTGATTACTCGTAATCACTTCGATCGATTCGCCTCCCTCATCTCTCTGGCATTACCTTCCCTTTCGTCTTTCTGTTGCCTCACGAGCCATACCTCTCCTTCCTCCGGTCGAGTTGCATTCGAGTACTCCCCGTCCCATCCTCTGCGCGCACGGAGCTTTGAGAGAGTAGGCCTCCGGAACCGGTGTTCGCATCGGGACACCTGCTCGGGTGTGCGCGGGCGATCAGGTTTTTAGGGAGCGTCTCCGCGACTGCTCGCCGTATTCTTCTTCATCGAAACATCTTCATCTCCTTCCTGGTGGTGCTCTTTCTTCCTCAGATCAGCTTCGTCTACTTCCTGGTGGACATTCGAGGGACGACACTGCGTACATCTTTGTACACCGACTGTGGTCCGTGACTTCAAGCAACTCACCATGAGTGGGTCTTGAGCCACCGGTGCCTTGAGCATGGGTCTCTCCGCAGAGTACATCTCTATTCTAAAATTGGTTAAGTTCAATCTCTTTTTCGCCGATCAGTATGATGTTCATCAACATATTTGCTGCTAATTTGAGTAGTAGTAAAATCACACACGTGCACATATTTATCGTCACAAATTTGTTATTATTTTTCTAGATTAATGTTAACATGAAATTACCTAAATTCGTAACAATACCGGCACAGCTCACGCATTAGCTAAACTGTTGTATTGTCTTGTGGTGGAGTGCATTTAACGTGTTGCTTGGTTCCTTCCACGGTAACGTTAACGCAAATATAAATGAATTAGTTTGAATGTATCTCCTACGGGTAACGTCCGTAGCTTTTGTTTCATTTACGTTTGCATTACCATAGAGATATATACAACCAAACAGCTCGTAAGTATTTGTGTTTGAATGGTTATACTCATTCATCGGTGAATGTGGGAGGATGAAATATTTCATAATCCTTAATAATTAAGAAAAACGTATGCATCGGTCCTGCACGTGCCTATTTATATTCAACACGTACGAAAGTAGGAGCCTCGAGCCTGGCCTGTCGTGTACTGATGGCAAACTAAACCCCGTGGCACGGCGGCACATGCTGGCGCTGCTGTTTCCACGGCTAGCCGCTCCAGCCTGCAGCCCTGAAGGTTATATCGTCGTCTTGGCCCATTCCGGCTCGTGTGCATGCGCGCCGCGCTGAGCAGCGACGATCCGGCCTCCGTTCTGCCGGCAGCGTACGTCCATCGCCCGTCGCCGTCGATCGATGCAGATTGCAGAGGATGAGAGGACTCGTACGTGTGCTACGTAGCATACTACTAGAATTCAAGCTACGATGACTTGGCCCACACGCGCAGCTTCCGCCGCCTCGCGCGGGCCATTTTGCGAGTTCCCCACGGACGGGTCACTTTTTTTTTTTTTTTTTTTTTTTGAGAAACCGCACGCCAGCCACCTAAACCTACTGGAAAACGGCCGCGGGCTGCCTCGGCTCACTTGGGCCTATCTACTCTCGTCTCCTCTCCGCGCCACTTTCTTTTAGCGGACTGGGCTTGGAGGGCCCAAGGCTGGATTGCTCGCCTCACGAGACAACAACAGACGTTGCTAATAAAAAAGGCAAAAGTCCATTTTTCCTCCCTCATCTCTTGCAGACGTCCGAATTTCCTCCCTGAACCACAAAACCAGGAATCTTTCCTCCTCCATCTACGAAAACCGGTTATTTTTGCACCTTGGTTGGTTTCGCAGGCTGTTTGTGCCTAGGTGGACCGCCGACACGGCAACCACGCTGACGCCGTTCCAAAGGATGCGGCCAGCGGCCGAGCGAAACCCTAGGCCATTCCCGTCGCTCCTTTCCTCTCTCTCTCTCTCCGCTTCCTCTCTCCCCCGTTATTCTCCAGTACGAGCTCCACCATTGCCATTGATGTCGGCCTCGGCCAGTACGAGCTCATCGCGCGCATCCTGGGCCGGCGATGGAGGCGTACGACAGTCACCGATACCCTACCGGGTCAGTCCTCTCGCCTACGAGCCAGCGGTGCTGTGCTACTGCGGGCAGAAGGCTGCTCGCTGGATCTCATGGAGCGACGATAATCCAGGTCGTAGCTATTTCAAGTGCTATCGTGCTCGAGTGAGTGAATGTTGAATTGATGGTGTTCTGAATCCTTGATTTTGGTTGCCAATTTCTGGTTTTGGATGGTAATTTGGAGAAATTTTTCTACACAGAGTGGTGGATGTTCATTCCGTGGGTGGTATGAACCTCCGCATGATGATTTTGTACGAGATCTTCTAGTCGATTTGCGTGATGCCGTGTGGAATCTGAAAAGGGAGAGGGGCAATTTACAGCAAGATCTTGCTACTGTCAGGAACCAGCTTGAGCAAGAGAAAACAGAGAATGCACGCTTACTTGCTGCTGTCGGGAAGCAGCTTGAGCAAGCGAAAACAGAGAATGCACGCTTATTGGCCAAGGATATAGAACGTGTTGCCTCCCTTGCTAAAGTGAAGATGGAGATGCAGAGGCTTGTGTTGTTTCTGGTGTTACTGGGACTAGTCATGGTAGTAGTTGGTATGAGGTTAGTGTAGAAGGAAGAGAAATGTTGTCTAGATTGGGTACCCCATAATGTAAATGTAATGTTAATCTCTAATGTAATATTGTAATGTGTAGTACTGATGTATTGTTTGGCACATTATAATCTGTGAAGAGAATATGGTGTTTGTGTTTTACTGAAATATGGTAATTTTTATTGTAAAATAGTTATTAAAAAACGGAACTTCAACCAAAAGACGGTAAAACATGGCAGCAAGAAATTTCTCCAAATGTCTGAAGCACACATCCATACATAAGTCTGCAAATGTCTGAAGCACAAATATCACAAGTCTGGTTACACAAACACATGCATGTCTGGTTGCACATACATAAGTTTAGGTACAAATAGCACACATCCATACATAAGTCTGCTTGCACATGAACTAGAGCATCACAGATTTGCTGATTCCCATGGTGGAAGCATGAGCATAGGTCCTGGGCGTGGGTTACTTTTTTAGCCTTCCCCAAACGTGGAGCAGTGGCAGATACTTGTGCAGATGCTGTCCCAGAGGTGATGTTGATGCTAACACTTGCACTTGCATGAGGTCTTGGCACATTTGCTGAAAGCTGCATAGTAGCAGAACCACCGGTTGTAGTTGTTACCTTTGCACTTGCTTTACTGGTGACCATCTCCTGGAATGCAAGAAACCAGGAAGAGTGTTAGGCAACATAGTATGCAAGATATTTAGAAACAATATAAAGGAAGACATCTGTTACATTCGACTGTTGCCCTAGCTAACCTTGCTCTAGCCAAGTTGAACAACATCAGACAAGGGGCCTTGGCACAAGCCCAGAACTTCTTCTGCCACTCCTTTCAGTGAAATGTTTCTTCCAATTAGCATATATATGCCTTGCACAATTTCTGTGTTCTGCATTTGGAGCCCAGTTTTGCACTGCATTTAAAATTCCCTACAATAAACCAACCTAGAGTTACATACTTTTTCGTAACAAATGTAATGCAGTAAAGCTCAATATGATGAAGGCAGCACACATACCTTTTGCTGATTTGAAATAAACACCCAATCAGAGCCATCACCAACACCCAAGTCCTTAAACAACAGACCACAAAACCAATCCCAAGTTTCATTTGTTTCTTTTTCAACCACAGCCCATGCAATAGGGTACATCTGGTTGTTTGCATCCCTCCCTATAGCACACAACAATTCACCATTAGTTGCACCTTTAAAAAAGCATCCATCTAGTCCCACAACTCTCCTACAACCTGCAATGAAACCTTTCTTCAATGCATCCAGGCAAATGAACATTCTTTGAAAAGTTGGAGGCTCCACAAGTGGTTCTTTTACCACTATGACAATGCTGCCAGGATTACTTCTCAGTAGCTCATCCTGGTAGTCATACAGTCTCTGGTACTGTCCTTTTGTGGAGTCTAGTACCTTCTGCATGACCATGGCCTTTGCTCTCTTGAGCTTAGCAATGTTAACATCTACAAATATCTCTTCTTGCACAGTCTGCTTCATGCTTCCATAATTCCATGTAGGATTGGCCATTATGAATTTCTCATACCTCTCTGCAATCCTTCTAGCAGTAACCAACTTGTTGTCCCTCCTAGGAGGACATGTGTGGAATTCATTAAATGTGACAATCTGCCAGCTCTCAGTTCTAGTGTTGGTTGATAACAAAATGACCCATGGACAGTGCTTCCATTCACACTTTGTCCTCACTCTTGTTGGCTCATCCTTTACGAATCTGATACATTTCCTCTCAGCAAGGCCATATCTAATTATTGCCTTCTTAAATTGTTGTTTGCTTCTGAACTTCATGCCCAAGGAGAAAATTGGAGTACCTGGGCTCTTCTTAAACCTTGGTAGGCCATCATTGTTTCTTATTAATTCTCCCTCACTATGAGCTTCCACTTCAGAGGCTTCTTCTTCACTGCTCTTTACATATGGAGTACCATACCCATCTTCAATAATTTCAAATCCGGCAAGCATACCAGTTGAGCCTTTCAGCACCACATCATCTAGTGTTGCACTTTGTCCCTCCTTCATCTTCTTTTTTAAATCCCTGAACTTTTTGACAATTTCTGCAGCTTCATCATCGTCTTCAGAAGAGCAGGAGTCTCCATGCATGTAGTCACTGTCTGCACTTGACTCTTCTTCCTCATGCGCCTTGTTCTTAGCTTTTTCTAAGTAGTACTCTTCATTTGCAGCCTCATCTTGATGTGGATCCTCAACATATATATCAGCCGCCACTCCTTTTTTGATAGCATCTGACATTTGAATGCAAGCATTGTCGTCCAATAGAACACGAAGTCCACTATCAAGTTCTTTACCAGGGAATAACCAGTGCAGCAAAGCCCCCTCTGATATAGTGCAGTGATCTTTAAGATGACCAACAACCTCTGGCAAAGACACTTTATCCCTCTCAATGTGAGACATTGCCTCCAATCCACCAAAATAGTCCAATCTGTTACCAATTTTGACAAATTGACCATTGAAATGGAACCTCACAACAAGGGTGCTTAAAACATCCATGTCCACACCGCAAGTAGAATGCACTTCAATCAGGTGCTTACAACATGCATCTACTTATTTAAAAACTCATTGACATAACCAACTCCCGATGCATAAGTACATCCTACACTCAAATCACTTGGATCTCAACTATGCAGCACAAGTAATAAACTAAGCAACTGTGTTGAATAAACTAGCCTCCAAATCAACCGTGTGCCCTAGGCAATCGAATAAACAAACCCCTAACTAAGCCCCCAACATATTCTTAATCTTACAGTACACACCAATTCCAAAGCATCAGAATATAAAATCTAAAGATTTGGGGATAAGTTGGCTTAACCTCTCCGTTGTCTTTAGATCCCAACGTCGTGGCCTGCCCACTGACGGGATCCAGTGTCGCCGCGGCAGGGAACCTCAGTGCCGCCACCTCTACTGGGAATCTTTCTTCTCCGTCGTCGTCACCGTCTTACTAGAGCGGAGAGAGAGAGAGAGGAAAGGAGCGACGGGAATGGCCTAGGGTTTCGCTCGGCCGCTGGCCGCATCCTTTGAAACGGTGTCAGCGTTGTTGCCGTGTCGGCGGTCCACCTAGGCACAAACAGCCTGCGAAACCAACCAAGGTGCAAAAATAACCGGTTTTCGTAGATGGAGGAGGAAAGATTCCTGGTTTTGTGGTTCAGGGAGGAAATTCGGACGACTGCAAGAGATGAGGGAGGAAAAATGGACTTTTGCCAAAAAAAAAACACGAGACAACAACAGACCGCTGAGAAAGAGGCGATAACCATATTCTAGACAGACAGACACCATGCTTTGCTTGTATGAAAAATACCGACACATAGCAAAAAGTGTAGCTGAAAGCCTCCTAAAGACATCCATCCACCAATGGATACCGGAGATCTCCATGGCTGTGCTTTCAACCTCAGCCCTGTTTGCTTGAACAATCATAGTTATGGTATACTGTTTTTCTCTCGCAACAAAAACAGTATCAGCCGGCTTATTAACCGAACAGCCCGGCTTATCATCTTTTCATGCGCGCAATCCTTTTGTACTACGTCAGAATTCGCTCGCTATTCAGAACCGAAAATCCAGTCAGCCACCACCTTAAAGATAGCCTGCATATTTCTTTCTTTTATACTAGAAAACAACAACATCATTTTGATCAGTACAGGACATATATGCAGTATATGTCACGGTACAAAAAGGGCCATGCCCCAACGGCCCAACCCAAAATTAAAACTCTCCGCCGGAGAGGAGGCGCGATGGATAACCACAACTGGACTGGACTGGATCATGGTTATCCTCTACTGGCCGGCTCCCGACAAGGTGATAGCCATCGCTCGTGACTCGTGACTCGTATGTGAGCGTCCGTTTCTTCAGGAAACCAAACGCTACATGCAATCCGAGCCCCGGCGGTGACAGGTGACCGCCGGCGCCGGTCACCCCAATCTTGATCCGGTGAGCTGCTGCTTCCGGCTGCTAGCTCTCGGTCGTCGTCGTCGTCTACATATCGTTTCTGCGGCACGCACGCATGTAGATCAGTAGATGTATACATACATCACCCTCCTGGTGCCGGCCCCCTGCAGCCATCCGCCTGTGTGGTCCAGATTTATGTTTATGTACCCATCGGGACGCGATGATGGTGACTCTGGGCCTCGTTTAGATTACAACTTTTTACGATCTGAGCTACTGTAGCATCTTTATTTGTATTTGACAATTAATGTTCAATCATGAGCTAATTAAGCTCAAAAGATTCGTCTCGCAAATTACAAATAAATTATATAATTAGTTATTTTTTTACCTATATTTAGTGTTCTATGCATATGTCTAAAGATTGATGCGACGAAGAGAGTGTAAAAATTTAGAATTTGAAAGATAACTAAACAAAGCTCCGGTAGCCGGCAGTGTCACAGCACTCACAGACGCAACTGTCACGGCAGTAATTGCGAGCCTGATGTACGGCTGATTCGCAGTCACAGACGACCTGCCAGGTACGTTGGCCATCTAGTAGTATGCTATAGCCGTACGTTGTCGACGGCGGCCAACCACATCCACATTAGGCCCTTGTTTAGATTGAAGAAAATTTCAACCCGATGAATAGTACCACTTTCGTCTTATTTGGTAAATATTGTTTAATCATGGACCAACTAGGCTCAAAAGATTCATCTCGTGATTTCCAACTAAACTGTGTAATTAGTTATTTTTTTACCTGCATTTAATACTCCATGCAAGCGGTTAAAAATTGATGTGATGAAGAGAGAGTGAAAAAACTTGGAACTTTAAGGCAAACTAAACAAGGCGTAGAATTGGAATAGACAAGCCTGGTGTCAGCTGCGTTTAGCTCCAAAAAATATTCAGAACCAGCTAGCCCATTCATCAGCTCAAGCACATAATGGTGGCTTCGGTTGCATGCAGGTAGCTTATTGTTAACTGCCGATCGCAGAATCTATAGTACTGCTACCTAATGACCCAACCGCAAGAGCGAGCAGCAGAGCAGACTTAAAATATTCAGCACAAGTTGAAGTTGGCACGATCGAGCCGAACCTGTCAAGTTGATCGTCATCAGCACCATCGAGCTGGGCCACGCTGTCCCTTGACGCCATGCATCCATCCATCCCATTGGTCCAGCTGATCCTCGCCAAGTCAGCATTCCCCCGCCAAGTGCGGCATAGTAGTGCCATTAGTAAAAGCAAGAATGTTTACTACGAGTCTACGACGTCATCACCCACCGCGTCTTGTGATCAACTAACTCGGCGATTAATTACTCCGGCGATATTATACTCCCTCTGTTCATAAAACAAGCTGACAGTTTATGTTTAATCAAATTTTTAGTGAATATTATTCATATTTATGACTCTAAAATAGTTTATTATGAAAAATATATTTCGTAATTAATCATTTTTTTGAGTAGATCAGTGCGTCTAATCGCGTGTCAATCCGGCTAGCTAATCGCCGGCCGGGGCGCAGCAGAGCACGACACGCCGCTGCCGGTTCCGTCCAAGAAAACGCCAGGTCTATGTCTGTCAATTGTCCAATGCGTGGGAATGGGATTGGCTTCCATTCCATCCAAATCCAAGGTTTGTCCAAAGCTTAAATAAATTACATTAAATAACCACGCGTTCAGCGAGCGATGAGGTGGCGTCGTCGATGGGCGTCATGTCCATCCTGCCAGATTGGCCTCATGGCTGCTTGCTCTGTTTCAGATATTTTCTTTTTCCACACAAGTATCAACTTGAGGTACTACCCTATTCCAATCTGAAACGTTGCTCCAGTCGTTAGCATGGCCAATAATAGAGCTAAGTTATAGAATAAGTATCTCCTATTTATTTTTAAAAAGTCTCTCTTCTATTGCTCCTCCCAACACTTGATACTTGGGCGCACTAATACATATGTTTCCGTGCCTAACATGATGCTTACATAGGAGTCAAGCTCTCATCTCTCTTATTCCTTCTCTCCTCCACATCAGCATTAACTTGACTATAAGTCCATTATTGTACATGCTCCATCAACTTGAGCTACTACCCTATTCCATTCTGAAACGCTGCTCCAGTCATTAGCAAATACTATTAGCAACTAGCAAGACGATAGGGGGCGATAGCAACTACGGTTTTGGCGGTTACGTTTGTCGGAACATAAGCAATGCATAAGTTTATTTATATATAATAAAGTAGACTCCTAAGGCTATCTGCACTCATCGACCTCTATATTCATCCTCTATACGTCCTAGTCAGCAAGATTCTCTCCTCTATACTCAATTCTCCCGCACTCATCCTCTATCCACTCTATACACTATGAGACCCACTTATCACTTTATCTAAATATATACATGTGTGATCTAGTTTTGAAGGATTTATTGAGATGAATTTAATGGTGCAATCGAAATTTAATTTGGATTTTTGGTTTGTGAATTATAGCATTTTTTTCCCTTTGTTTAGCTAGTGGGGCCCGCCACTGCCCACTATAGAGTAAGCACTGTACCACTCTAAATATAGAGTAAGAGAAAAGATAGAGTATCGTTTTAGAGTACCAAGTGCAGCATTTTTTACTCTATATTCATACTCTAAAGCTTTAGAGTATCGCTTTAGAGTAACCACTGTGGGTAGTAATATATAGGAGTATACTGCAGATGGGTGCAGGCTTTGCGGCACGCTAAACGTAATCAAGGATTGTATGATTAAGCCACAAGGTAAATTCCCATAAAAAAATCAATTAACAAGTACTAAACGAATGGGTTAGGTAGTTCAGTCATTGCTGTCCAGGCGCAGCCGTGCATGTAGGAAACCATATCATGCATATATAAATGCAGCGTACTTTCAAAAAATATATACTCCGTTGTATTGTTTTACGTGTTCTCCAATGAAAGAGATCTCTGGGTATTCAATTCCTCCATTTTCAAAGAGAGACAGTTTTAAAAGCTGACAAAATGCGAACCCACACCAATTGCACCTAAGTTTCCACGCCGCATGGAGCGGTTTTGACACATTAGTAATGCTTTTAAAATTGAAGGTTGGGAAATGAACCTTCATGATAATTGAAAGGTTCAAGTCTATACATCATCTTACAAGAATTATGGTATTCCAACAAAAATATTTATTTGATGCTTTTAAAGTTCATTTAGATTTTATCCTAAGTAAAACATTTTTCTTTCTTACTTTGGACAATAAATATCTAAAATTGTACAGAGCCTGACATTAACTTCTTTATTGATACATGATTTCTATAATACAAGATTTATGCTATTATATTCATCATTAGAAAATACTTATGTTTTTAATTTATATCACGTAGATGTATATTAATAGAATAGTTGTCGGTCGGAGTAGTATTAGTCATTAACATTTGTACCTTCAACTGAAAGTTCAGTTTTCAATCTTCAATTTTGAAATCGTTAGCTAATGTGTCGAAACCCTTGTCCAAGTCGCTATGCATGTGTGTAAGGATCCATATGTCCATGATCATGTCTTTTAATTTTGGTAATTGGGATGACAAAACACAAGTTTAGGACTAACATATATGTGTATAGGTTACTTAGATCCTAGGGATGCAAAAAAAAAAGTGGCACAAAAACCGGCGAAGGAACCAACAAAAGGACTCGGTGCATAGAAAACAATGCATATATAGCAGATGGTTCGGCGGTCATAGAAATACACGCACTAGACAAAGGCGAAGAGGATCTGGGCAGACTTGGTGCCAACGCGCTCTGTTGAATCGATAATGATATGATGAGAACATCTAGATGGACAGACAGTCCCTAACCCATGCCTTACAAGGACCCGACCTACCGCGCCTTTACCCTGACCCTGACACGCCTGTGCCTGCATGCGTGCCTTATCAGCCACCGCTAGTCTCTCTCATGCCTCCAATGTTACTCCCTCCCTTCCTCCCTCTCTCTATGGTGTGGGCACGCGTCACGGCATGGCGGCATAGCGGCCTCATGGTGAGCTGGCCATGACGAGGAGGCCTGAGCGACTCTGACATGGCGGTGCAATGTTGCTGCCGGCCCTGGTCATGAGCAGACTAGTGTGGCAAGGGCGGCATGAGTGGCTCCCCAGCAGACCTGGCTCCTCTCCTAGTCATGTGGGCGTTGCCTCCTTGCCGCGTCGCATGGCCTCCGCCGCCAAGCCACTGCCTCAAGTGAATTCTACACGCCGACGAGCCTTCATTCTCCCAAGCAGCATGAAGATGTTGCACTACATTGAAAGCGTATGTTTCAAGTGTTTCAGAGGTATGTTGCAAGTGCTTCATATGGATGTTGCAAAAATAGATCGTGATGTTGCACATGTTGCATATGTTGCAAGCGTTTCAGATGAATGTCGTAAGCGTTTGTTCAAAATGTTTATCTGTTTCAGATGTATGTTTACAAGCGTTTTTATCAGAATGATGCATATGTTTCACACATATGTTGCAAACGTATGTTTTCAAATGTTTCATTTGTTTCAGACGTATGTTGCAGCAAGTGCTTCATGTTGCAAGTTTTTTCATTAGCAGGCACGGAAAGCGAGCGCAGCTAAAGACGTTCCCCACATGCATGCCCAGCAGCATGGCATGCGTAGGCGCGCAGCAGCAAGCACATGCGGGCACGTGTAGCAGGAGCTAGCAAGAGCATGCGGGTGTGTGCAGCAGGAGGAGGCAGGGAGCAGTGGCATGCGCAACGGCCAAGGCACCATGCTATAGTAGGAGCATGTGGGCATGTATGTCAAGATGTAGCAGGAGCATGCGGGCACATGCAGCAGGAGGGGGTAGGCTAGCGCAATCAGGTGTGCTCGTTTCTGGTGTGAGTTCGATTCTCATAATCGACTCACATCACTCACCGGGATTTATTTCCAAAAATAATATGTAATCTCTCTCGCACAGAGCCACAAATGGATTGCGACGCGCCCGTCACTTATGGAGCCGTGGATGGTCCCAGTGATTTCAAGAAGGACGTGGTCTTCTAATCTACGTGTAGTTGTAGAACGTGTTGTGCACGTGTGGTGTGTAGGGTGTGCGTGTGTAGTGTGAGCGTGTGTCTGTGCATGAACAGATACTGCAACTGTATCCAGATTAGAAGCTTTAAAAAAATAGCTAAGGCAGCATGCTATAGCAGGAGCATGTGTACGCGTGTAGCAGGAGCATGAAGCGCGAGCAACAGGAGGAGGCAAGGCAGCAGCAGCATGCGCAACAGCCAAGGTAGCATGTGTAGGCGTGCAGTAGCAGCAAGAGCATGCGGACGCGTGTAGTAGGCGAGGCAGATAGCAGCAGCATGCGCATCAATTCACGGTCAGGTAGACAATAATAAAACGCACATGCACCAATAATAAAATAGAGTAGTGTACAGCAGCAGCATGCGCATCAGGCAGGTGGCATCTAGACGGGGGCTATGTTCGGACTAGCCACGCCGAACAAACCGTTCGACAAAGTAAGCCCTCGTTTAGTTCACAGAATAGGGGAGAAAAACACTGTATCAGAATTCCTGTAGTATTTTGTTTGTATTTAGTAAAAATTATTTAAATTTTGACTAACTAGGCTTAAAATGTTCGTCTCGTAAAATACAACAAAACTGTGCAATTAGTTTTTGATTTCATCAACATTTAGTACTCCATGCATTTGCCGACATTTTGATGTGACGGAGAATCTTCTTTTTGCATAGTAGAATTTGAGGAAAAATTAGAGGAACTAAACAAGGCCTAAAAGAAAACAAAGTCACGAACAATCAAGACATCCAATCGAAACAAAAACCAAAACTATCTTTTTATTAGAAACTAAAAATTGCTATAGCTCCTCGGCCAGAAACCCTGTCCACGTCTCCCTAAAATCTCCCAGCCGTCAGATCTTCAGTTTCATGGTCCAGATCGCTCGAAGCGGATTCTCGCCTGCACCCGCTTCTCCTGCTTCTAGTTAGCTTCTCTCATTTCTACTCGGCTTCTCCCGCTTCTAGTCTAAATCCGGAGAACCAAATATATAATATGGCTCCCGCTTCTTGTTCCAGATTCTTTTGGCTCCCTCTTCTCTTTCCCCATCGGTCCCTCCCTCTTCGTCCCGACGCGAGCACAGGCGATGGCGCCAGGCGCGGTGACGGCGGCCGCCCTCCTCCTCCTTCTCCTCCTCCTTCGCCCTCCCTCCCCTGCCTCTCACCTACGTTTCTCCCTCCCCTTCCTCTCTCTCCCCTTCCCTCCCAAGGCGGCGGTGGGCACGAGGCGGCGCTGGGCGCCAGGTGACGGCACCCCTACGGGCAGTGCGCTGGCCCGGCAGGGGCTCAGTGGCCCCTTCCCTCTCCCCCATCCTCCGTGCGGGCTCCTCAACGCCTCTTCCCACTGGGGAGCTTGTGCTCTTCTGCTCGATGAAACCCTAGGTGCCTGTGCGGAGGCAGCTGCCCTCTTCGTCGTCGGCTGCGGTGGCAACGGCGGCAGCGGCGAAGCTCGGCGGCTGTGTCTCACGGTGACTCAACCTCTTCTTCTCCTCCTTCACCACCTACTACCTGCTTGATAAAATGACTAAATCAATGTAGGTCAGTTTAGCTTATATTTGCAAAGCCTTTCACTTGATGTTCTAACAAAAAGAGAATGGACTAATAGAGATATAAAGACGTCTCCTTAGGCATTGTATGCAAAATTTATTCTGTTTCCTACTTAGACTTCTGTTTTCATTGTGCTGGCTTGATTTGAACTAAAAGGCTAGGACTTTGTCACAATGTACTGTGTTGGAACAACTGTGACATGCAAGCCAATACTTGATCCATTTTCGGCAAAGCAAAAACTGGTTGATTTGTAATAGAATTTTTCTTGGCCATTTGTATTAGTAATGGACATGCATAAAGCAGTACTGCATCCAAGAATATAAGGTCATATTTTTTGAGCCATACTATACAAAGAGATTGCTTCTCAGTTTCCCATTTTTTTCCTTATCTTCACTGACTCAATTATCTAGGGTTAAATAGGGCAAGTAGTCAAATAATTGCAGAATAATAATGTATTCGCATTTAGGATCTTGATAGGAAGTTGGTGTTATGAAGAATGACAGTTAAGTGGACATTCCACATTTAGGTAGGCTTTAGTTTTTCATATGTATGTTACAATTCATTTACATTTTTGCTTCGTATTTTCCTTTGTACCTTGGAAATCTAACATTCAATTCGTGAATTGGTGTCACCGTTTCAGGTTTGCATGTGAGAACAAAGAGCAATTCATGAATTGGTGTCAACTTTACAGAACACTCCCATTTCAGTTTCAAGGCTTGTTGCAATAAGGTAATAGCGTGAACATTGTCAGTTTCGTGTTTGGATGACTGTAGTTACACCTATGAGTTACCTAATTAGTCTCCTGGGTTGATTTTGTACTTCTATATTTTTTCTCCTCCTACACAAAGGTTGCAAGACTAGGTTGCCTTAAAAAGCTACGATGATTTTTTTCAAGTTTAGTAAGCTACTGTAGTTTCTTGCACAAACTGTGTAGCTTTTTCAGTGCCATATTGAAGTCTCCAAAACAACCCGGTTCCCAAATTCAGTGTTATCATTGCATATTTAAAATACAAGCTCTTTGAGTGTCTGGTCATGGTGTGTCTGATTCTTGCTGTGTAATTAACTAATGCTTAAATCTGGATAAGTTCTTAGTTCTCAAATGCCTATTTGCTTGGCAGTAAATAATTAATCCTTACATCTTACTTGTTTCCTTACCACCTTGTTGTAAAGGAACTGTACCTCCTTATATTCTGCTACTTCCTTTAATTGCTGGTGTGTGTAATTTCATTCTAGAAATCTATAAAAGGAATCCATTTCTTTTTTAACTCTTCCCAGTGCCTCCTAATTCTTTTCTATGGATATGAAAAATAGAGTTGTTTCCTAAAATCAGGACAACACTCTTAGTAAAATGGCTCTAAAAGCATTATTCAATCAATTTACAATTTTCTGTTGGGAATTCTACACCTTTTGCTTATCTAATAGGTTCATTCTTCCTTCCAGCAAGCAGTTACAGATAGTAGCATCATTTATAAGCAGTTTCAGAATAAGCTTTTTCCTATTCCTGTTAAAACCTTTAACATCTTTTTTTTGGCAATTGATACGTGATGCAGCACTAACATTTACAATCTTTGCCAAATATATAGAGTGATCTCTTAAATATTCAGGATGGACTGAACAGCCACGGGCTTACATAAATAATTAGCTCTCTGAAGGTATCTTAGGTGCAATCTTCCTGCATTTACCCCTTAAAAATAGATGTTACACTCCATGTTGCAAGAGTTACCACCGTCTGCATTAACTAAAACCATTATTCGTTCTTCCAGCACACTGTTTCTTTTCAGAAACTGCTACATTCAATACCAATTAATCCACCTCAGTTTTGCCTTACTAATATTGTCAAGTAAAGTACTCTATATTTTTTTAGCGAGGACAATTAAGGGATTTACAAACTGTGATAGCATTATATTTATATAAGTAAAAAAGGGTCACCCTTTTAGCATATCCATTCTTTTCATGAATTGGACTCATCATAATCCTATTGGACTATTACTAAAATGGCTCTCATTCTAGACTAAAGATGAATTACCCATGATCCTTCTTGAATCAAGTTTACACCAAAGAAAACTAATGTTATCTTTTTTCTTTGTTTAAATTTTGCAAGGCGGGAGCTAATAACTAGATGGATTTTCTTCGTCTATTGAACTGAAGGTATGGATCTACAGGCTATAAGGATAAATTTACAGAATACTATTGAACTGAAGGTATTGGCACCATTCCTTTCTTGCATCTCTTGTTGCTTTGTCTTTGACTAATTTTCAAATATATATATCAATACCACAAATGTTTCTTAGTGTCTAAGTGCTTACGGTTATAGGCTTTTGAAGAAAATTAGGAGTAGCCTGCCATGGTGAGCTACTACCTTGACAACTCTTCCATTGACATTGAAAAAATATAGTCCTTCCACATGGGTGTAAGCTAGGAAGACTCAAATACGTTAATAAGGTAAATGTCATTTCCTTACTTCTTTCAATTTCTAAATCCTATACGACTTTAGAGAAAAAATATTAATACTCAGGGTTGATGGTCTGGTTGGCATTAAGAAAAAAGAAACTTTAGAACATTGCTCATGTACTGTCCAAACCTAAAATACTTTCATACATTGGCTATTTGGCTTCTTTGTCTTTGCAAAGAAATGTGATAACACATTGAGAAGTACATTGGCTTTAGAGCGGCAAGCCCCGGGGTTAGGCCAAAAGATCCACACTTGTGTAAAAAAAATACTTACACGATCTGATCTAAGTTTATGATCGGTATTCACCAACATTTCCTCTAGTCATTATGACTGTATGATGTTTTTGGGTAAGACTGCTCTGAAATTTCAATGAATTAAAGTCTCTAAATTTATGATCTGTGTTCACCAACATTTCGTCCAGTCATTATGACTTTATGATGTTTCTGGGTATGACTACTATGAAATTTCAATGAACCGAGCTCCCTTTCTATTTTTGAATGGAGTTGGCCATGCTGTTCCTTCTATTTCCATCTGATCAGATTTGATCTTATCACTAATTTTGAATAGTTATGCCACTTCATGTATTTGCAGATAAGATGGTCATTGTTAATTATTGGCTTCTTGATTAGTCTAATCAGCCTAGACCCAGAAACTTGGGTTCTAATTATTTTGATAGCTCCTCTTTTTTCTGCAAGATTTGTTGTTTCATAGTTTTCTCATATAATCTGTTCACAGTCCTCATCATTACCAAGAATATGTTGCTCTTTGATATAAGTAGTAAGACCTAATGGTGAAAAGATCTGAAATGTATATATGTTGCAGTCCTTTGTTTCTTGACCTATGAGATTAATTCCCCAGCCATGTTGCTTTACCAGAGTTATTGCATAGTATAACGCTTCAGATCTATGGCTAATTCCTATTGAAAGAACAATGATTACAGCTTTGGTGTTTCAGTTCCCCAAGGGCATTTAGGCTTGGTCTGTGACTTGATGCTCGGCAGCCCCTGTAACACCCCTGGTGTTAAGCATGCATTAGGCATTGCTAATCATGTGCATAACAATCATCATGCATTCATAAGCATAATCAAGCATCCCTAGATATCACATGAAATATAGGCTTGAAACATGTTAATAAAACATGCTTGTTGCAATGTTTGTTTCAGTAGATTTAATGTCATGTTGATGCTTGTCATGTCTTATATGTGCTTGTTTTAGCAAATAAACAGCTTAGAAATGTTTAGCAAACAATTTGGAGCAAGGGTTGTATTCAAATTTTTCTCAAAATTGGTTTTTAAAAATAATCTAGAAAATGGAGTTTTGATTTAAAATGGACTTTAAATCCCTATTTAAAAATCTAGTTAGAATTTCAAAATGAACCCTAAAGCAATGTTGTAGATAATAAAATTCTGAGCAACTTTTATTTTTGTACCAAACCCTATAAATATTTTTATCTTGCTCAAAAATGGGGTTTTGTATTGTTTAGTTGAAAAATAAAAAGAAAAAGGATTTTCCTTCCAAATTGGGCCGCCGCCCTGCTTCAGGCCCAACCCAGGAAGCCATCCCGGCCTGCTCACCCGCGCGCTCGCCTCCCCTCCCGCGGCGCACGCCCGCGTTCCGACCGGCCGCAGCACGCGGCCGCCGCATGGCGGACTGTTGCCGGCGTCGGCCGCCTAGTGGCACGCCGTGGCCCCCTAGCCCACGCTCACCTTCACCCACGCCCTGGCTTGCTCTGCCTCACTCACCCACTCCTCCACTCCATCCTCTTGCCAGCAGTAGCAGAGTACGCGTGCGCTCGCCTCCGCCATCGCACCGCGTGCGCCCTCGCCGGAGTTGGTCGTCCCGGCCACCACCGCTCACCGCCAGGCACTGTAACTCGCCCCGAGCACCGCCTCTACCTCGTGCATCCCGCGCTGGCCTCGGCTTGTCGTGGTAAGGCTCCCGTCCGCAGGAATCGCTCGCCAGAGCACGATCGAGCTAATCGGAGAGCTCCGCTTTGTGGACTCTCCCTCTCCGCTCCACCTTTTTCCTTTCTAGTTGTGCGTCTTTCCTTCGCCACGGCTTCCCGGTGCTCGAGCACCACTTCCCATGCCGTCCCTTGGCCAGAGATGGCCGGCCGCCATGTGCCAGCGCCGCCGCTCCGCCATTACCGTGGCGAGCCCGCACCGTTGCTCCCCCGGCTCGGTCAACTGGTGCGCCTGAATCCTCGCTGCGGGGGGCACGATGGTGCTCACCCCGCGATCGGAGACCTCACCGTCGGTGAGTTCTCGTCGTCGGTGGTCTCCCTCTCTCTTGGGTGTGTGACATGTGGGGCCTTGGGTCCCACTATCAGCCATTGGGTGCGGGTCTGAGTGCACTACGCCGGGTGCAGTCAGCAAATTAGGCCGGATTTTTTGGAAAAAGGATTTCAGAAATGATTTTCTAAAATATAATTAAATGCTTGTTTAACTCATAACTTGGTCAATATTGCTCAAAAAAATGTGAAACAAATTTTGTTGTGATCCTTGCTGTCAGATCTACATGTTAAAATTATTGCATGACAATTTTTTGATATTTTATATGTAGCTTTATTTAAATGATTAAAATGCTGATTTCTTGGAAAATGCATAGTAAATAGAATATAGATCAGAAAAATGTAAAACTTGTTTTGCTGATCTAGCCATGTGATGCACTTTCTGTGAAAAATATATAACATGCATGTTCTTTAGGAAAATATGGCTATCTAATTTGTGTGCATTTATTTGCTATTTCTTGTAAAATTTCTAGAGCTAAAAATGTGTATAAAACATGTGTATGAAACTTTTTGTACAGTGATTGTAGACTATGTAGATTATGGAAAAAATACTAAATCTGTTGTTTGGTACCTTTCACAGTATAAAGTATTTTCATGCTCATTTATCCATCATATCTTGTCATTTTTGTGTAGATTGTTTTACTTATCCAAATGCAATGAAAATTTTATGATAAGCTACATATAGTATGATAAAGCTACTGTAATTTTCTTAGATTTTTTTGAGCAACAGAAATATATGTTGATGTTGTAGCCCTAGATTAAATTAAAATAAACATAGGATTCTTATTACATGATTAGTTGAATTATGTAGTTTTTGTGTATCTTTGAAGCATTTTGACTTGCTGATATGACTTAGCATGTTAGTATAGTTATGGTGACGAAGTGTAGTAGCACTTGTGTTATGGATATATGATAGTTAGCGGTAGTTAATGGTGGTTAGTAGTAGAAGAGAATGCAGTAGATGACATGTACTTGGGATACATATTCTTGGATGATGTTGACTCCCTAACAAAAGAGTTTTCATCTATTTTGTCTAACAAAGCAAAGCATGTTCGTCTACATTACATGCAATCATGATAATCATATGTCATCTCATCTGATGCACCACTTGCATAATCACTTCCACCTATGCATCATAACATGATCACAGAAGGAATCGATAGTAGTAGATCCAGAAGCAGCTGAGGAAGTCCCGCAGGAAGAACCCGCACAGGAGGTGCAGGCCGAAAAGGACGTCGTTGAAGAATTACAAGAGTGTCCAGACCACCGTCCGAGTTCGTTTGAGCGAGGCAAGTCCTAGAGCATTCTAAGTCTCCTACTTTATAAAAGCAATCGATTATATACGAGTTTTATATATTGTTGCATTAAGTTATAGGAGTTGAGTGAAACTGTTGATGCATTTATTATTATCCTTGCCTACCTTATTATATTCTTACCCTGTTAGGTTTAGAATCAAAACTGCTTAGCCCTACTTAGACCTGTAGCAGTCAGTGATTTTCTGTCACCTGCAATTATAGATGGTTACTGGAATACTTTAGTTATGGAATGGATGATATCCTGGAAATAACCTAGTGTTGATGGATAATTGAAGACCGAACGGAATAGTTGGAGGCAATCAGACATTTTTCATTTGTGTCGGTTAAGGACCGATTGTTGCTCGTCCCTCTTGTCATGTTGAACGCATGCCTCACATTTACCTGGCTGAATAAAGTATCTTTCGACCACGAAGCCAGTGGCGTTATTCGGGTCGGGATCTACACGGGTGCGCGTATTGGTGTTGAAAGGGGTATGACAGGGACGCAGAGAGTGAGCCCAAGGGCATGCAAGGCCTGATTCCTGGCAGTCGGACGATCCCTGGGTACTGCAGCCCCAGTTTGTTTCGCGACGTTTACCTAAATAGTATCATTGATGATCTGCAACTCACTTGATTGGTGAGTGTGGTTTGTGTGAAGAATAAATCACTAACTGGTTAGAAATCGATTCGAATCGCCATCGCTCCTGGATAGTGAGCATTTGACTCAAGTTATGGCATTGTAGTAATGATGATAAAACATGGTTGGTTATTATATGGATGATGTTGGAAATGATAAATCTCAGTTGGCAACTGGATGTTAATGGTTAATCAAGTGATTGCTATAGCATAGGTGCTTACCTAGATTGACATGTTATAATAAAGATGATGCAAAGTACTTAAAATAGTTTATTCATGACAACTTATGATTTTCGCAAATGAGTCAGCTAGTCCACAAAAAGAAAGTCTTGCATACTCGTTGGTGTCACTTTCTTTTAGTTTAAGACGGGTAAGTCTAGCTGGGTACTTTCTCGTACTCAGGGCATTGGTCCCATTATTGTTGCAGATGACCAGATGTACTATGGATATTGCATCAACTGCCTGTATCCTGCGATGGGCGACAACTAGGACTAAGGGCATGGTCGCTATATATGTCTTACCTGATACCTTTGTTGGACATGACTATCACCTGACACTATATCTAAACTAAACGTGTGTGTGGTTTTAAAACTATTGCTTTCGCTATTTTATTATGAACTTGGTTTGTAATAACTTTATGTCTTAAACTCCGATGTATTTCAATGTTGTCAGGTACCTGAATTAGGGGTACCAAAAACCGACGATTAAAAGAAACAAACCCCCGAGACATCCGCGCTCTAAAACCCTCTAAAAAATCGTACCAAAGCTCCACCAACACGGATACACCAGGCTCGGTCTGCACACATGTGGCCGTGCCGGGCACCCTCTACTATGTTCCAACTCGTACGAGGCCCGCTTGACGGGAAGCCTCGACCCCGGAAATTCTCCAACCCGCACGACCCAGGGTCGAGTCGGTCAACCCCCCCTCTCATCCACCTACTCACTGACAAGGCATTCAATGCAACCACTTCCACCAACGTGGCTACATCACCACCGGCGTGGGAGCAACGCCCGCGTCTAATCACACTTTTTACTGCCCATCCCGGGATGGGCGGTGAAAAAGCTGCCACTATTCATGTCACGTCAAGCACTGTTCTTCCATCGACGCCCCCTCGACTCACAAAATGATAACCGCCGCGCCCGGGTTTCCTGGGGCTCGGTCTTATCTGTTCCTTAACAACCCCCGCAGCTACGTCTCAACCTGGCCTCGATCGTCGTCGGTCAACAAAGGAATGACGCCCGCACGTCGACTACAGGGAATCACACGTCCTCTATAGCACCCAGGATGTCCCATCATCCCATCGTCAACATCACCACGACGCCCCAGGGATGGCCTGCGCGCACCGGGGCACATCGCCACAGCAGCGCCTACAGTGCCCGTCCCGCCTTCTTCTCCAAGGCACCCCCTAGGGTTTTGTTGTAAACCTAGGCCCTCCTCTTGTGTCTATAAAAGAGGAGGGCAAGGAGCTCTCCAAAGAAGAATAATATAAGACGGACGTTTTCTCCACTTTAGCGATCAACATCTCAAGCAACACTCTGCCTTACTCTTCTCTTGAGACTTGGGACCGGTTCCCTCTCTCATAGCTTGTAACCTCTATGCAAGCACTTCGGTGCAAGGAAATACAATCCTCTCCTCCCCCGTTGACGTGGGGCTTTCTTTGCCCGAACCAGGATAAACTCTCGTGTATTCTCCATGCATCACCATCCAGATTAGGGAGCACGCGGCACAAATTTACTCGTCGGTCTAGAGCCCTCCCGGGACTGAACACCGACAAATATTTTGTGAACTTTATATAATATGTGACTATGGCTGCTAAACTTATACGATCTTAATTTGTATGTTGATTGGTTTGAAATCCGTCATAATTTCACGGACTACCGGGTTATACGAGTTTACGTTTACTAAATTATCGACTTCGATGAATAATTTTCTTACTTAATTTCGTATAATTAATCAGTTTCCCTCGACCGCGGTAGCCTCTGCGCTATGGCTTGCGGCTGTCCCGGCGGGCGGCACCTGCATGGGCGCACAGCGGCTGCCGCTGCTGCCCACTGGCAGCTATCCCCTCCCCCTCCGTGAAGCAATGGAGACAAACACGCGTGCAGGCAGGGGATACAGGCAACCAAGGACCAACGACTCAGATGCAGGCCGACAGCAAGGCATGGGAGCAACACTCGGATACAGGCCGACAATAACGTATGGGATTTCCCCTTTGGGCTATTTGTCATAGGTATTGTTGGTCAGGGATTACGTAGGTTATGCTTCCTTTTTAATAATCTAGCTACGAAATCTAATCTATCACATTAGTATTGATTCCTATCTTTCACAATGCGCTAGGTGTGTTAAGACATGTGCTGCTATTTTGTTGATTTTTGTAATACTAAATTCTGCAACATCATCTTACAGACCATCAAGTGATACCTTCTAGCACAAAAGTTTTAGAATCATGAACATTCCTCACACTTAAATATCTTTTTCCTTTTGCTTTATAGGCGCATAGATTTATTGCGGTCATGGAGGAAATGTTGAGGGACGACAACTAGCTACGTCCAAAAGGATAAATGGTGAGACCGTACTCAACTCTGGCACTTCCATTGTGTGATTAAATTGTGCCCCTAATGCTCAAACATGGTGTGGCAGGTTTTAATATTTTTGTAATTCAGTGTGCCATGCTGGAATAAAACTGTGAGATAAGCTCTCGGATTTATTCTAAAACTAGAGACAAATTGCATTGTAGAGTATCATGCCGAGATAACTCGAATCCTGTGGTTGGAGGACAAGATCATCATGGCTGTTAGTCACAGCCTGAAACCGCTTGCTGGTTATTATCTACAGTTCATCGCAGCGACTTCATCCCATCTGGTAATTGTGATATACACAGCCTGTCATACAGCCTCTTTTTTTTATACATAGAAATGAGTTATTACGCTGTTTACAACATCAGCAGAATAACCAGGTTTAACTATTTTTGGAGTTCAGTTGAGGTAGTCCGTATAGAATGACAATGCACCGAGTTTCCTCAGAAAATGAAGGTTCATAATTTTGGAATGAAGCTACATAAAATAATAGGCGGCACTGGTGAATGCTATATACATCAACTGTCCAGGAGAATATAATAGGCGGCACTGGTGAACTGGTTTCTTGAACCACAGTGGTTGGTGGCTTCTATTCATGCACATTGCATTACGATTCTTTTCTGAACATCAGCTTTGTTATTTTCTCGGAATATCACCTTTGTTTGGATTCAGCTCGATGTGTTGTTCGCGTCTAGCTACCAAGCATGCGAATTTCATGAAATGGCCGCGATGGCCTTTCCTATTTTTCGGGTTTGTTTAAGCTCCAGGATGAATACTAGCTAGGCATCTCTTCTTATTTCTTTTCCTTTTCTTTCTCTTACTGTTCTAGCAGCTATGGATATTGGCTAATTGATTTACATTGGCGTTATCCTTTTTAGAAGAAAAATTGCATTGTTTGCTGCACCATTTTTCCAACTAACCCTCTGTTCCTTCCCACACATTTATACAACAAAAAGAATTAATATGTGATCTACGTGCAACTACAGGTTGGAAACGGAATCACCAACCGTGAAACCAATCGGATGGACTTGAGCAGACAAACCAAACACTTACCAAGTGCACTGGTACACGGGCATACTATACAGACGGTTGGTAACCTATTTTTACTGGCGTTTTCCAGCACCGCCTGCGCTGGAGGCCAGTAGAAATGGGCCAATTCCACAGGCGGTTCCTTGCGAGCCGCCTGTAGAAAACATTTCCACAGACGGCTCTCTTAGGGAACCGCCTGTGTAAATGTGCATTTCCACAGACGGTTCACTCAGAGAACCGCCTGTACAAAAAAATTCTCGAAAAAACCTGAAAATAAATAGCAAAAAAAGATTTTAATTAGGGGGAGGACCCCACCGCCTAGCGCCCGTCCGTCTTCGTCGAAGTTGCAAGTCACGCAATTTTTCGCGCAAAAATCGCGCGCTACGCGCTCCCGGTGAGATTCGAACCCACGAGCTCGGCCTCGCGTAGAGCCTCCTATACCGCTGCACCACACGCTTACATGTGTCCATATACCCTTTCGGTTCCCCATATATTATACAAATCCAAGTGTAATTTGCTTGCTTGAGGTCCTAAATGATTTCAAATCAAAAAGTTGTCAACTACAAAGTTTCATAACTTTTCGAGACGAACAACTTTCGTATTGGTCATTTCTCCATCCGAGGTCGTTTACAAAATTTGAATTTAAAATTTGAGACCATTCAAACTTAGTTTTCGTTGACAAGATGATTTTAAATTAAAAAGTTATAATTTACAAAGTTTCATAACTTTTCGAGACGAACAACTTTTATTTTGGGTGTTTTCTCATCCGAGATCATTTGAAAAAAATCAGATTTTAAAAAACACGGGTATTTCTAGTGGCGGATTTCTTAATGAAGACAACCGCTGTAGAAATGTCTTATTTTCATAGGCGGTTGTCTTAACAAACCGCCTGTAGAAATCCATTTTCTACAGGTGGTTCTTGTCTTGAGGTCCACCGTTTCATTTCCCGCGTGATAACTAAAACCGCCAGTAAAAAAACAGGCGCCGAGAAAAATCATCTTTCTACTAGTGGTGCGACCACAGCGCCAACCAAATCAGCAGAATCATCCCACAGATACAGCTGAACTCAATACCTTCCACGACTTCGTCGATCCAGGTAATACCGTTCTCAATACTAACGAGACCTAGGGACGAAGACATAGGAGATTTCCTGTTATTCTCCTCAAAAGTACACAAGCAATCTAAGATTTAGTTAGGTCACGGATTCCTGATGGGATGTTTTCTGAAGGGTGGGTGGATAATGTTCATTCCTTCCCAAGAAAAGGGAAACGGTTCATTTAATGTGTGCCTTATTTGCGATTCTAAAAATTAAAACATATATGAATCACTGCTAGATAATTCTAGATTTCCAGCAGGAATTAGGAAATGATAAACTTTTAATTCCATTTGTTATGTTACGGCTTCCTATATTTCACATGTTTGCTAGGTGCAGCTTAAGTGTGATAGAAATAGACCATGTCATGAGGCCTGTACAAATGAGTCTCCATGCCCTTCGCATACTTCCTTACATTATTATTCAAATACGCAGGCTCATCTTGTTATTGAGTTCACAGACACTTGCATCATCAATTAATCCTGATGAAACACCCCTAAAAAGATCTTGCCACTGGGTAAGTGACACTGCTGTGTCATAATTAGTCAACCAAGCATGCCAAAATTTGTATTTTAAAATTGTTTACCTACGAATTTCATATTTCTTCAGTCTGAACCACATTATCAGCAGCAGCGAGCCACGTTCATAGGCAGCTGTTCAGTGACAACGACGATGCTGGCAATGTGAGCTCATGCACATTTTTTTCGATTACAACTCCTAAAATTACACCCACCAAAATAACTATACTAATATTCTCATGCATTTTTGCATCATCAAGTCTGCTAAATCGCTTCGCATCTCTTTTCCAGGAAATGGTGCTAGATGAGAATTTGGAAACTGCTACAGCTACACAGGATGGCAAAGACAGTCCACCTGCAGCATCATCACAGCGTAAACCCAACAGGTTCTATTGAAGACTTCGACGCGCGAGGGCGCACCCTTTCCACTAATATGAAACTCCATATAGCGCGTAGATTCCGCGCGATGAGAGCGTTCTGATTACTGTTTCGATACTGTTCACCAATCGTGTGCAGCCACGAGGCGTCGTGCGTGTGCGAACATCCATTTAGCGTTTCGTGGTTAAACGCTCTGCGCCTCGCCGTCTCCGACTCCCCGTTTCATCCTCTTTCTCTCCCCTAGGCCTAGCTCTCGTGAAACAAAAAAAAAAAAAAAAACAAAAACCTCGGCCCCTCCGGCTCCGTCCTCTTCCTCTGCCCCAGACGCAGTGCGCATAGATGTCGTGCCGGCCGGCTTGCCGTCGCCGCGTCTTCCCCAGCCGCAGTGTGCGAAGATGCTGCGCCCGGCCACCTCGAGGTCGCCGCCTCCTCGCGTTCTTCCCCGTGGTTACCATTCCCCAAGTCAGATTATCCAGTCTCGATGGCTCTGCCGCTGGGTTGCCATTCCCCTAGGCCTAGCTCTCGTGAAAAAAAAAAACGCGCCTCGGCCCCTCCGTCTCCGTCCTCTTCCTCTTCCTCTGCCCCAGCCGCAGTGCGCATAGATGTCGTGCCGGCCGGCTTGCCGTCGCCGCGTCTTCCCCAGCCGCAGTCTGCGAAGATGCCGCGCCCGGCCACCTCGAGGTCGCCGCCTCCTCGCGTTCTTCCCCATGGTTACCATTCCCCAAGTTAGATTATCCAGTCTCGATGGCTCCGCCGCTGGGTTGCCATTCCCAGACTGCAAGCCTCGACGGCACCGCCGTCGGACCAGAGGCCCAACCGTGGTGAGGGCCCCCAGTTGGCGATCGGGGGATCTCGCTGCCCCCATCCATAAGACGGTGCAGGGCGGATCTCAGGGCGCTGCCAGTGACGGCGGTAGCGGAGGAAGAGGCCGTAGCACCGGCCTCCCGCCACCTGCCTGCCTTCGCCAACGATGCGTGCAGGGGTAGTGATCCGACGCTGCCGCTGTTCATGCACAAGGGTGGATCCGGAGACACCACCAGAGCCACGGAGGGGAAGCCGCACAAAGGTATGGTGCTCATCGGAACCACCGCCTCTACCGCGACGAGGGGTAACAAGTCCGGGGTCCTCTCCTAGAGCGCTTCCTTCGGTCCTTACTGCCAACATGGGGTGCGACCGCCGCCAAGAAGGTCACGGCTGTTACGACGGCGGTTGTGCCTACGGCCCTACGCCTAAGCAAGCCGAGGCCACGGTGGCCAATGGATCAGAGGCCGGAGCAGGTTAGGCACAACTCCTTCTTCCTTAGATTTTTTTACATTATGTTTCCTGTGTACAGTAGTTAGATGATGTTTTGCCTGTGTTCTTTCGTGTCCTGCAGTTTTTTTTATCGCTTTTGCCTATTTTATTATTTTTTCATTTGTTGGTGCTTCAGTAATCAGTATGATCCAGAGAGAGCACAGATGCTACCAATCAGATGTTCTGTGGTGAGTTCTTTAATCATTCAAAAGATGTATGTTGAGTATACCACACAGAGTAATCATCCCTTACATCATATGCTAATCCTGTCATTTTTCGCTTCGTGCAATGTGTACAGAACCTTTCACTGCTTCGCAGTCATGGTGCCCTGTTTTGAGTGACAGATCGACCATTTGTTTCAGGTAATGACTCTCTTAAAGTCTAAATCTCCATAATCTTAGCTGACCTTTTCATATTCCTCCAGGTAAGGTAAAACCTAGGATCCATCTTTGCATGTTTAGTGGTTGTTAAATTTGGTGGGAACTCCTTTACTTAATTCGCTCATTCTGTTCAGCGCTTACATCACTTTGGCAGTACAGTTGATAATAATTTCTGTGCTACCTGTGCTGAATGACACTGCAAAAAATGTCGAATCCTTGCACTCTTCCATGTCTGTTGATATATTTTGTTTTCTTTAGGCATCCTATTTTTCCAGTGTTGTATCTTTGGCTTGCTGCCTATGATGCTTAAGCTTTGGGAAATTGGTTAGAGCATGATTCTTACAGCAATGCAAATTTTTGTTCTTTCCTGTGTAGCCATACCATGTACAGATGAAAGATATATGATTTTCTAAAATATGCTTCTACATGTTAGAATGCATGTTCAAGATTTTGCCATTGTGATTGGGGTTCCTTTTTTTTTACCCTTAGCCTTAGTGAAATTTAACTGCATCTGTTCATTTTGGTATTTGAGTGTTTTAAATGGATTAGAGAATCTTTCTTTTGATGTCTTGCTAATTCAATGTTTTGACAGGAGTGTGCGGTGTAATTTAATTGATTTTTAGATTTAGATCGTATCTAAGAGATCCTATTTTATCTAGGTTGCTAGCTCCATGGTAGAGTACTCGGCTTTTAAGTGCGGCTATGATCTTTACACATTTTGCGCACATAGACTCACTCCGTCACTATAGTCTCACTGTTTAGTACTGTCAGTTGAGCCTTAGTCCGTTTGTATTTACCAATTGGTTATAGGAGAAAGAATGAAATGCCTCTAATTTGTAGAATGCATCACTCTTGGTTCTATCATTCAAAGAGTGTTATGCCCAATTTTTACTTATCTCTAATTTTTTTGGCAGCCCTGCTCAACACATAGATGCTCAATAATAGCCTATGGCCCATACACTGATATTTTTCTTATCCCCAAATTTGGTGTGATTTATTCTTTCTTCTAAAAGTTTCATGTAATTTCTGATCATACCCACTGATGTTGAGATTATCTCTGTTGTCGATGGCAACCTTACTGATGTTCAAATTATTTCTAATGATCTTGGCTTGCTCATGCAATTTTTCATTGACCAACAATTTTAATTGCTTTACAGGCCTATTCACAGGTGTGTCTAGATATACAGTTGGACAAAGAGATTGCAGGGAGAACATTCTGAGAGCACAAAGGTCATGCAGCAACAGTGGTTTCATTCTTGCTGAACTAATTTGGAGATGAGGGTCCTACTGTTGTTGTTTTCCTACAATCCACACAGCATGTCAAGCATCTGTACTTTTTGTAACCATTTCAAATATTTGCAAACTGTTTTCTGTTTTCCTGAAAGCATGTACATTTATGTACCGATAACGAATAACTAATGTATTTGCGAAAAAAAGAATAACTAATGTATGTTTGAGTCTCTATAGACGAGTGCTTCACTCTGTTGTACATATGTAAATTATAATGAATACTATCCTGTCGTGGTTGTTTACCTTACCGTGGAGATGCAAAACTGCAACAGCATCACTTCGGACTTCACAAAGGACAAACAGCTATAGGCCTGTGCAGCCAATACGGGCGCGGCGAAGCGCGCCTACCTGCCTAGTATAATATATCCATCCTATCTACCTTGGCAAACCTCAGCATATACACTTACCGGCATGCACGAAGGCGCGTGAACATCACTAGTCTATAAAGATCTTGAAACTTGGTGACGGCCACTGTAGTTCAACAGTACCTTCCCATTTTTTTAAATTCTTTTTAAATTTGCCTTTTACCTCCTTTGCCGTTATCTCTTTCAAATCCTAAATTACCATTCTTTCTTCTCGTTAATGACAATTGAAATCTGTCGAGATAGTAGGGCAACCCAAAGGTGCGTTTGCCCCATCGAAGTTTCTCCTGGACAAAGCATTTCTGGTATCTCCCGACGAAACCAGAGATTTGCTGTAAGAAGTGCATGTTGCGTGAACGGTGGAAAACTGATTATTCGTAACACGGTCACGGGTGAATTATATCGCAAAGTGTATCATGTTTTTTCATCGCAACCTGTATTGACTTGACCATGCAATCCGAAAGGGACGTGAGAAGCGTAAGAAATATTTTAATTAGCGCCAGTGACGCGGACAGGTCGGTGGAGCATGTCGTGGTTGTTGAGCAGGCTAGCTGCTGAATGAGTCGCCGATGCCGACGCAGAGATTTCGCCCAGTTAAATTACGGGACTACTAGTAGTCTAGGAGGGTGGGCCAATGGCGTTCGTTCAAGTGGCGAGCACGACACAATATAGATGCCACAAGATGTCTGTTTATTTGTTGTTGATTGGCCCGGGTCTGAATTGAACTCCCAGCTTTTAAATTAGCAACGTCGATCAGTTGACATCACTGCTACATTGCTCGTGTTTTTTAGCGTGTATTATTAATTCTTCATAGGTAAGTAAACATATAAGTACTACTAGTTGGTCACCTGGTGTTCACATTGGCTTGTTTATTTGGACAACGTGAATAACCAAACTGCTGACCTTTACCATTTTGTCTGAAACAGTGTCCAATATACGGTGTACGTATGCATATCTTGTGCATTAGGCAGGTGCACTCCACAATGATCACGTGGCACTCGGTTGTTGGGAGAGATTACTTCAAAATCTGGACGATACAGGAGATGCAGCCATGTAGGCACGTAGGATTACCACATTACTGCCGGTTCAAAAAACAAAGCACTGCAACGAAACAAAACTGCTGAGCTTTCGTCAAGTGTCACGTCCAAATCAGAGGACAAACACGGCGAACCGTTCGGCAGGCACCAACATGCGTGAACAGTGGAGCGCATGCAGAACGGAAAAACAAAAAGACACTTTAGCGCTGCCGCTTCTCATCTGTCAGGCTCATGTTGTACTGTACGCAGCTACGGTCGGGGAATGTGCATGGTATACCTCACTATCACGTCACCTATACAACAAGAATAAGTCTGTCCGCACTTATAATCCTCTATTTTCATCCTCTATATTCATCCTGGTCATCAAGATTCTCTCCTCTATACTCATTTCTTCCGCACCCATCTATCCTCTATCCATTGTGGGGCTCACTCGTTACTTTATCTAAATATATCCATGTGAGATCTTGTTTCGAAAAATTTATTAAAACGAATTTAATGGTGCCATCGGAATTTAATTTAGTGTTTTAGTTGGTGAGTTATAATATTTTTTTTATACGAGAAAAAAGCTGGACACGTTTTTCGAGACACTCTCTCTTTTTGCTTGTCCTCGCGCGGGTGCTCTCTGTGGCACCGAACAGCAGCAACATCGGGACAGGTGTGCGTTACCGGACGCCCGGTACCTCCTGTATGTGTAGCGGACCGGAAGCTTTCCAGTACGTCGTACCGGACTCGGCTGCAGCTCGTTTTTAAGGTACGTGCTCCTCCTGTATCATTCTACCGGACCCGGTGCACAGTCTAATGAGTCAAGAAATTATGCAGTATATACGAAAATATAGGCTGCGTTTAGAACTTTGGATACCCATAGATTGTAAAAGCTAGCTTTTAAAAGCCATATTATTAAAAGCTGGATTATACAAGCTAGTTGAGAGATATGTTTGGATCTATGCAGAGTAAAAGGTGAGGTAGATAGATCTATAGAGAGAAATTACCTTAATACCCTCAATCTCTACGCTAGATGGGCCAAAAAGCAAGGGGCAGATTGGTCAAAATGGATCCAAAAGCTGAAAGAAGTTGGGTTTCCTCAGCTTACTGGATTGTGGAATCTAGAGGCTCCAGATTATAGAAGTTGGCTAGAAGTTAGAACCGTTTGGATCCCTAGCTAGCTTCTAGAAGACATCCTCCATAATTTATTGGAATCCAAACAAGCCCATAATCGGAGATTCAAGCCCTATATATGATTTGTATAGTAATGAACTACCACAAAATTAGCAAACACTGCCGGTTTCAATAGCCCATCACTCGAGTAGATTGTCGGCAGTGATAGGCACATGATTCCATCATCAATACTACAACTAGCAGTGATTGGCCTTTAAAATAAACATAAAGAAAACAAATAAAAACAATCAAATTTGCACGCTAGCCACCGCTGGCGCTCCAGCACTTGCCAATAATGCAATGCGATGCGTGGAGTGTGAAAGATTCAACATATCACAGATCGATTCATCCGCATCAGAGAGAGAAAGAGAGGGAGATTCAACACATCACCGATCAATTCATCACATCGCAGATGGATGGAGAGAAAATACATCGCAAATTTGTTCTTCACATCACAGAGAGGGTAAATAGAAAGGTAAATAAGGGCTAAACTTATTAGCTCTTCGCAAATTAGTTCTTCACATGGCAAGTTAGTTTGGATTCCATGGGCAAATAATTAACACATCAAAATAGCTCTAGTCTATCAAATAGGAGAGCTAATTTTTAGACAAGCCCTTGGCTAGCTAGTTCTTAGTTCATCATATTAGACTATTATTGATGGATCTAGATGTTTAAAAATCCAAAAACCCAATATTCGTATCCATTTTAATGTTAACATGAAATTCATATTCATATTCAATTTTAATATGGATGTATCCAAATCCATTTTTTATGATTCTTCTCTATCTAATTCTAGGTGCGTATTTGAAATAATTGTGAGATATTTGACATTATTTGTATATGTGAAGAACAAAGTACCCATTAAAACCTAAAACTTATATTTATGACTAACACTAACAATGGAAATGTTAATAATTTTAATATAATAGATTATATACATCTTTTTAAAATTATTTAAAAGGGACGATAATGTCATTACGATAATTGTCATATTATTAGCGATATGTAAAGGCTCAGTTTAATTAACTTTATTATGGCTAATCATATTCATTTAAAGTACTTGTTTATTTATATATTTATCAACTTTCTATTTATTTAATTTTTTATTAAGAAATATTTACATATACTAGAGATCTACACTTTTGTTGTTTTTTATATTAATTATTGAAAAATATTAATATATATGTTGTTTTTGGTCTTTAGGTGTTATATAGTTGTATATTTAAATTCCTATATGCATATTGATATATACTATACAACTACCTATAAGCAAGTATACAAGGTTATCTTTAAAATCAATTGATATTCGAATGTGAATCCGGATTCGACATTGTATCCATATTTGGATTCAAATTATGGTAAATAGTGTTATCCGAATTCAATTGCATGTGAATTCGACCCAAGTCCATTCCTAATTACCCCACGATATGTTATGGGTTAATTTTTTAGTTCTAGAATTCAAACATCCACTAAACCGGATGTTGGCTTATGTACATGTATGCGTGCAAGTCTGAACAAGCGAGACTCTTTACCGACGGAGTTTGGTAGAATAGTGATGCATGTTCCACGTGCTCAACTGGCGTCTGGCGATGACCTCTTATTAAGAGCGCGGAGCTCGGCGGCCGCTCAGCCCATCCACGATAGCAAAATTATTTTAGGCCATCCACCGCTTGTCTTCCTGTTATTGGACCATCCACCGGTAAAATATCTTCCCCATCCCATCGCTCCCCCCGCACGCCGCTCTCCGCGGCTCCGCACGCCGCCCTCGCCGCCCCTCCCTGCGCTGCCCTCGCCGCCCCTCCCTGCGCCGCCCTCAGGAGCCCTCGCTCCCTCCTCCACTTGCTCCCTCCTCCACTCGCTCCCTCTCTGCTGCCGCTCTGCCTTGCCAGCGCCGCCGCCGCTCCGCTCGCCGCTCCGTCGCTCCATCCCTCCCCATCCCCTTCTATCAACGGCCCCTCAAGGGATGGCTGTACCGCTGGAACGGTGACTTCACGGATTTGGAGCGTCCACACAGCTCCGTCTCGGCGTCCTCACCGCACCGCAACATGCCGTATGGATGTCCGGCCTCACCCTCGCCGTCGCTGCAGCATGCCCTAGGGTTTCGTTGTTGGCCAAATCCTCGACCAGGACAGCGCCTGTTGATTCATCATGGTGTGTGGCTGCAGTCCCGACTCCCACGTCCCCCGTGAGCGCCAAAATTCATCCTTCCCTTTTGTTGCTTCTTTGTGGTTCTTTTCATCAGCCGTGTTTTTTTTTCCGCAGCAATTGAAATGCAGAACAATGGTTGTCTTCTTGCACAGTGCTTCGTTGCAGGTTGTTCCGGGTGCATTGCTGTTGTCGTCTACAAACTTTAAATTAGGTTGTTGCTTATGTATAATGTATTAGCATACCTGTAGATATGTGCACAAAATATGGAGCCAGATGCAGGTTTCCTACAATTAATAATGTCATGTTCGTTGACATATCCTAAATTTCCAATGGTTGCTCGACTACATATTGGTTACTGACCTTTTTAAACTTAAGATTAGCTATTAGGTTTGTCACATCTTCTGCTACAGAAAAAGATAACGATTAGGCCAAAATAATTATTTTGTTTGCTTCATCGATACCAAAGAAAAAAAGAAAAAGAAAAAAATAGGATGCTATTGCTGCTAAAATGTTGTGCTGTACAGATTTCTAGGTTCAGTGCAATGGTCGACCAACGTGGGAAACAGATTCAACAGGTTTCCATGTTTTCTATGTCATTTATCTCTTTGGTCTCAGCATTGATTACCTTAGCTTCAGCATATCACACATCGTTCAGCTACCATGGTCATCTATCAGGTACGGCATTGTACTTAGGCTACCTTGTGTGTTGTGTGTTAACTATTTCTCTAAACAAAATTATGTTCGTGCAGTACCCTATTAGTCTATCGATCATATCAAAAAATATATTTGGACAATCAGATGGTCTAAGGTGATGCTACGATTTTGGTTCCTGTTGTGCCTGAGAAATTTAGTCGCTATATTCCGGAGATGCTTTGCCTGACCTCTTCTAGGGTTACGGTTTTCACCACACGATGGCTTCGAGAAGGTGGATGCTAGGTGTGTTCTTCAATCTGATACATCACTTATGCGCGTTGATTTGGTTTCCCCTTTCTTTTTTGGCTTCCTTTCTTTCAACAGGTTCCAGCTCCCCTTCCTTTTTATATCTTTTTTCGGTCAACCTCCTATCCATACCAGCATAGGAAGATGGGAACGGCCGGCCTGGATTGCACCATTTTTTTAATTTTTCGTACACACCATAACATATAGACAAAATTGTAGTTTTACAAACATTGTTTCAGTTGACTGCTAACAGCGCCAGGCCAGCAGCGGCCATCCATTCTTTTACTAAAGAACTATAGTATGTGATATACACATCAATTATTTTGTTATGACACCTGACCTAGGGCATGTTCTGTTATTTAGCTTGTTTTGCAAAGCTGTTCCCATTAGATTTCTTCTGTAATTAATCTAGGAGTACGGCCATAACAACTATCTTAAGACACAGGGGAGTCAACCAGCCTGTCTGCCTCCATTCATGAAAGTAATGAAAATCGCAGATTTTTAACTCTGAAAATGGGGATATGTTTTCCTGAACCTTACGCTGCCCACTTACGACCGAGTTTGATGGAGGTTTGTATGAGGCTATTTTTTTAGATTTATCTCACTTTTGATTATTATCATTACATGAATGGTGCGAGTTTGATGGAGGTTTCTATCAGGCTATTTTTTTAAAAAAAATATTTCACTTCTGATTATTATCATTACATGAATGGTGTTTTCTAACCAGATCAAGTGCAATAATTTTCTTTGGAAGTGAAATTATTACACCGTTGTAACAAAAATTACTTACAGGATGTGCAAGGAAAATTGCTAGGTACATATATAGACCAAATTCTGAAGAAACAAAACTCTGGATGCAAAGTGTAGCTTTGTGATGAAAAAGGTTTGATAGATAGAATCACATCCCTATATGTGCCAAGAGTTGATGGGGGTATAATCTTAACGAAAATTTCATGATATTTTTGTTACTGCAGGTTGAAGATCTTTCAAGGACGTTTAGATTCCTCTATGATTAATGGTGGCCTGCATCCGGTATCTAAGATATTGCAGGAGGTATTTTCTAACTCATTTTGCATTTATGCTGTATTGCATTGCGCTTTTAAACGATTTATATTTTCTTAGTACAAGTCTATTTTACAGCATGTTGATGAAGTAGGCATGTCTTTGTTGAAACAGGCAATACATGCTGGTACCAGTACCACAGAAAAGGGTAATCCATATATTTTTTACATATTGCCTCCTTTTTTTTCCTTTTCCCTTTGTACAAATGGTAACTTTACTCACATATTTACGATTCTTTCAATGTTTTTTCCCATGCATTTTTGTCTGTGGAAACCAATTTCTTATTAGTTGTGCACCCATGCTAATAATTGTAGCGACTTCCTTTTTAATTCCTTTCCTTTCATCAACCGTCTATTGTCCAAAGATTAAAACCATGAACAGCTATTTCAAATAGTTTTCATGATGCGGCAGCAATTGGGGAATGTGCATAAACTTATTTTCATAAATAGAATATTAAAGGGAAAATTGGCTACAGAATATGGAAAGTAACGTCGTATGGCTGGCGGACACAAAAAATACAATTGGCTGTCTGGTACAATACCAACGTGTTAAATTGCTAAATGGCACCGTGCTTATTAAAATAGTCATGTCTTTCCCAATATTATATGCATAGTCAGTTCAAAATTATCTGTTCGTATGATAATTCTTTTCCATGGAGTTTAATGTATTTCCTCTCTCTCTTCTCATAATAGATAGATGTACTAATTAGTGTGCTTTAGGAGTTCAATGTATTTCCTCTCTTCTCATATGATTGATGGATGTATTCATTAGCGTGGTTTCGGTAATTTTAAATTCTGGTACCTGCTTAGCTGTCAACTTTTCCATTTTGATTTTTGTCTGACTGCTTTCAAAACATCTATTCTCATCAAGTGGTCTTTTTTTACTCTGCACATGTGCAGAATGAGAAAACAGATATAGTGAGCACATTGGAACCGGTATGGATCTTGCATTTTTTTCTCTTTACAAATGAGCTGGCCTCTACGAGCAACCAGCCGTTACACTGGTATTCAACCAGCCCATTCACTAACAAAGCAGCTTGTGTGCTCATTCATTTCGTAGCCTTTTGGGTCCATACCCATATTCAGTTGGATTGCGATGAATTCATCTCTTAACGTTGATTTTTGTAGTGTGTCCTCTGAACCTGTTTAGTTTTGGATGTCATCCTTTACAGGTTTTAGTCTCTATGAATTATTCTTCTGCCTCTCCGGTTCCCTTTCTTAGTGTTTTTTGTTTGCCCATACCTGTGAGCATGTATTGGTAGACTATACAGCTTTAAGTTCATTCATACTATTTCACACAGACATTTTGCTTTGTATATATGTGCAGGCAAATCATGTGAATTATTGGGTTTCCTGTGTGTGCTGCCAGGAAAAGAATATGCAGCCTTCCAAGTTAGGTGAGTCGCTAGCTTCCAACCTCCACATGTTGAGTTAACGAAGTATTTTGTTGCTGCTTATTGACATAGCATATTTAAGCAATTTAAATGTGCTTGCTGTGTTGTCAGTCTGGATGATTACAAATATTTGGTTACTGCACATGGATGTTCTGTACATTAGTCCTTAAAATGTGTTTATTTTTTAGAGCGCCTTGCCACCCTGTTTCTTCAATTATATTTTTCTCTTAAACGGCAAGCATTTTTTTTAGTGCCCAGCACAGACTTAGCCATTTATTGAACCAGCCAAACCGTATGCCAGTTTTCCCTATCTTATTCTCATTTTCCCATCGCCTTCCTTTTCCTAATTCTTTTCCCTTATGCTTTTTGTTCGAGCCTCCTACATTTCATTGGTTGAAACAACTTAGTCTCTTCTTTATTACACGCTGTTTGATTTCATTTTTTCTCCCAGAACATTTAGATTTTATAATCCATGTGTCCATGTTCTAAATAGGACATACATAGTGGTAAGATCATGTCAGCTTATGCCTGCAGACGAAAAAGAGCCATGTATGCTTACGCCTGATACATATTTAGTTAAAATGGTTAGTGCTATATGCTCTACTGCTATTCGTCCTCAAATGCTTTTCCTTCTTAACAGTTCTTAGTTCCTTTAAGCATAAAAAAAGATGCACGGCTTCTTATGCAAGACGAAGACGCTCTAGATAACAAAAAAAACAGAGTCAACGTAGGCTCACTGATTTTTCCCTTATATTAAAACACTGTACCAAGGTTAGCATACTACCAGATTGAGTGATACAATTTTCTGTTGCAATATAGCTACCAGCTGAGCCCATGTGCCAACAATCTAACATATCCTCAAAAAGACGCCGCTATTAAGCAGCTGTTATGCTGTACCACCAAATTATTTGATTATTTCACTTTCAACAATTCAGTTCTCTGTGCAAAGGCCATTTGTCAAATTCTCTACTCCTTCCTAGCAAGTGCACCTGCTCGTCAAGGACATTGTGCCTCTACAGGCTGTGACTTTTTTTTCTGTTTTGTTTCGGTTTTCTTTCTGCTATTACCATGAATTATATAACATTTAGATTTGGATGCATAAAAATTGTGTCCTGCTTCCACCGATTTTATGGGTTGGATGCAGGGATTCCAAAGTTTTCAGGATCTTGTCTAAAATAAGTGCACTTATTGTATTTTTCTCCACCAGCACGGCCTGCTAACCAGCAACTTAAAGTTGGCACCATTCCTTTTTTGTATCTCTTGCTTGGCAGTTATATGTGTTTCATGAAATCTAGGAGCAGCCCAGTCTTCTATGTTCTTTGTCTGAACCCAGTCTTCTAAGTATGAATTTCTAATTGCTATCCTATGCCTTTGAAGGTGTCATAGATATTATGTGTTCCTCAATATGTATTTTTATATATTGTTACAATTTATTTGTTTTGAATAGGTTTATAGTGCGGTGCCAACTCATTATTAAGTAGTCTTTAATGCATAACCTATTCTGAGGACAATATTTTGTGTCATAATACCAGTTGATAATAAGCCATGCTATATTTTTTTCTCGTCTTTTACTAGGTTCAAATAATCTGATTCCTGGAGAACAAGGGAAAAAAACAACGAAGGAACGAAACATGAAGAAGCTGGTAACACAGACATTGCCAAAAAAACAACCGTGTCTAAGAAAGAAAGTCACCAGCATAATGAAAAAGCAAAAGTCAGGACAAATAAGGAAGATAGTGAAGAATGAAAATAATTCCACATGGGGTCAAGCTGCTCATGCACAGGTCAGATATTTGACTTTGTGTTGTTTTCCTCCCACCACCTATTTGAACTTTGACATTTCCTATTGTCCTTCGCTGTTCTACAGGTCCGTAGTCGTTTCATTGAGCTCTTTATTGAATCAGCATATATACAACCACCTGTAGGCCAGTCATCAGGTGGCCTGCCTGACATTGGTCCTGCTTTCGGATATAAATGAGAACAACGGCGGAAAAACAGCGATAATAATAGTGTTACCTTATCCTCTACAAAATTGATTTGCATTAAAGTTCTCATATTTTAACCGTTGCCAAAAGCACAAAAATCCTTTTACATTCAGGTACCTTTCTCGGTTGTATGTTTGGCACAATACTAATAGCAGATGATGAGTGTATCCTTGCCATTGCCATATTTTGTCATTTATGCGTTTCTTCGTTGATTGATGTCTACATGAGGAAAAATCTTACCCTAAGTTTATCTGTTCCACAAAAAAACTTGAGCCAACTGCCAATATATGTAGTTTTCCTGCAACTACATATGTGTATATCCTGTAAAGGAAAAGATAAAAATAATCTCTTGCCAACACAAAAACCTGTACTTCGAGGGTGAGAATTGCCCCGCGCGCAAGGGCGCGCGCAACGTACTAGTGATTATGAATAGAAGTTGAGGCTGAGGGCCTGCGACAGGTAGAGCTGGCACTCGCTGCTTGGTGCTTGGTGAACCATCTAATCAGCGTCTTTCTCGTCGTCGCTAGCACCACATGGAAATGGAACCATGCACCGATGCACAATTAAGCCTATATATATACTCCGTCGGTCAAAAAGAATACAAATTTTCGTTTTCTACTGCAGTTGTCGAACAATATTAAATTTAACTATTTTTAAAAAAATAGTATTTAATAAATATTTTTATTATAAAAGATACATTACTTTAGTGATGCTCATCACGCATCATAACACATTAGTATTTTAAATATATATTTAGTCATCGAGAAACGAGATTTACATTCTTTTTGGAGGGAGTAACACAAAAGTTATCACACCTAAGACTAGTCATTAGTCCACTGGTTAATATACCTATTTATTAGGTGATTGAAATTTAGTTGACTAATACTGTTTTAGTTTAGTAAACTAATCCATCCATTTCAAATTATAAGATGTTTTTGTTCTAGATATATGTACTTAGATATATAATATGTCCAGATATACAGTAAAAACAACGTATCCATAAAAACTAATATATCTTATAATTTAAATTGGAGGGAGTAATTGTTAATTTGGGATATAAACTAAATTTAGTCCATCTACTAAGTGTACTTGTTTTGATTGTCTATGATCAAACAGGCCCTGTGCCGGGGCCATGGAGTAACCTCAAGTCATATTGCACGTCATACAACTGTAGCAGCTTTCTGCAGATCCTGTGAGTACCATGGGGCATGCATGAACCGGCCGAACAGATTCTGTCTATTGCTGACCAGTGACTGCAAGGCCTTTTCGACAGTCTTACAAAATCTCCAATTGCAATACAGGCAACGGGCCAAAATTTCCATTCCCTATCAGCAAACTTCCAGAATTTGCATATAACGTGAGTCTTCACGGACCAGTAAAGAAACCCTTTATAACAAAACCTCTGGATTTTTAACTGTCCATCAATCCCTCAAATTCAGAAAAGAACCGACATGGAAAATACTACGCCACAGCCACAGCCACCTACCAGAAAAGGGGCATTTCAAAAAGGAGGCACTGTATTGTGCCCCTGCTGCCATCGCTCTTGGCAACATGGCCATGCTCACGGCCACTAATTCCGCTTCAGATCAAATCCAACCATGTGGAAAAGAGGGAGGGGGACACACACCTAACAAATGCAAACGTCTCGCAGTCCACAGCGCCTGCGTTCACAGACAGGTGAAGCACAAGCAGCGCGCGCGAGCTGCCCAAAAAAGCAAGCAGGTCAAAGGCCACCGAAAAGGAAGAGGCGCATCCAACCAAAAGGACTCTCAGGAACGCACGTACGACATTCAGAGCTCGTGTTCTGAGGCGCCCTGCTCCCAAACACCTGTCTGGAATCTATAGCACCTAGTAGGAGTGTAGGACACATGGGTTAAACAGTAACCATGTAAAAAAAAGCTGTCTTTGGATCATGCACGCCGATGTTGATGGGCTGGTTTGTAGATAAGCATCGTTTTTAATGGACTGAAACCATACAGACAAAACAAGAATTTTATGTGTTCAGAATGGCCTCCCTGCCCCTCGGTGTCCAGATGCTTTGTTTTCTTCAGCACACATCATCGACCTGCTGCATTTCCTTTTAGAGTTGTGTGTGAGGAAATGATTTTCAGTGGTCCTGGGGAACAAATAGACCGCTAGTGCTGTTCACTCCACACATGCAAAGGGTACAAGACTTCGTTGTCAATTCAGGTAGTTGGTTGATTGACATTGAGCTGCACCTCTGCAGTAACAACGATTGATTCAAATAGGGATACCGTGTGTAGTAACTGTGCAATGGCTGAGCGAAATCTTGCAGTAAAAGGCTCTTTTTTTTCTTTTGCTGATCACTTGAATTACTTCGGCAGTACTTTTTAGTGAACTCACCGTATTTTCCTCTCATAATAAATCAGCATAAGCTAAATTTCAGCGAAACGAACAGAGTCACCACTGATTGCAGCAAATGTTCAAGCTCTTCATGGCCAATTAAGATGATCTGATGAACTCTTCCGGTTCTTGGTCCATCTTCAGAAAAGCTATGTGTAGCATCTTGTCTTGCTTACACGCTTCCTCCCTCTTCTCTTCTTCTGTCCGATATTGCATTAATAGTACCATATGGGATGTTTGCTCCTCTAGTGGCTGAACCAACTTCCTAAATCCAGTGCTCTGCCAGATCCATCCAAGCTCATACTAATGTTCCAGCTTTAAAGCTTGTCACATGCATTTTTTTAAAAACAATACTTCTTTTTAAAGAAAATATAACATCTTGTTTAAGAATTCTTTCATGAAGATTGTTTCCACCATTGATGTTTCCAGCTAACTTGCTAGTTTAGTCATTAGAAAGGTTTAAAAGAAAGGCCCACAAAGTCAAAGGCTCAAATTCGAATATCAAATTGAAAAAAATCCTGTTTGCTAGAATAATTCCACGTGGTCTTGAATTCGTCTCTTTCGCAAAAAAAAAAAAGGGAGTAGCACCATTTTACTCCGTCATGCCGTAAAAAGCAGACATTTACCGTTTTCCTCTTGGACGAGACGAAACAGAAGTTGTTCGCTAAACTGGGCGAGCCAGCACCAAAAGATACCGAAAAAGATACTGTTCCTTCAATGATTACACGTTTTTGCCCCCCTTGCCACTCTCGCTCGCCGTTGCGTGGCGCTTTTGTGGACGACGCCGTCGTCGCCAGCCAGCTTTCATGTGGCTGTGCGCTGCCCCTTCCCTCCCTCCCTCTCCGCACCTCCAGAGAAATCCATTCTTTTACTCCGAGTATTTAGCCTCGCCTGTTGCCGGTATATCTCTTCCGGCGGCCGTTGTTTGCGCGGAACCACTCCTCCCCAAATCTCTCCTGTGAGAGTTCATACGAAATTTCTTGTTGTTCGGTTTTAGATCGATTTCTTTACGACGTATTTTGGTTGCATCGCGGACCGGCTCCTGAGCCATCCGGTGCTAAGACCGTACCAGCGAATTTGTTTGGTTTGTGGTGCGGGCGCCGGGCGGTCCTGTGCCGTAGATCCAAAGGCGCGGGAAATCTCTGGTCGCTGGGTTGAGTTGAATCGATTTGGATCCGTTTATCGCTAGTTTGGGCGTCCTTGATCTGAAAGGTGGAAGCTTTGGTTGGGTTTTCTCCTCCAGAGCATCTGTGTTTCTGAGGGGCTAAGATGCTCTATTTGAAGCAGCCGACGAGGAGCTGAGTCTTTGTTTTTATCAATTTCTCTCGTTGTCTGTTGATCTGATCCGATGGAGGCTATGACGGGTGGCAAATTCCTTCAAAATTTTCGGCTCTACGAAACTAGATCGGTACGAATCTCTTGCAAATCTTGTTTCCTCTGTTGGTTCCAGTTGAAGGCTGTTTGAACTTAGAGATCCCTATGACACCAAACATCTTGTGTTTGACTTGTTACGAGGGTTGTGTTTTTAAACTTTTGTTTATGATGAATTCTTGTGTGTTTTAATATTACCATCGCGTGATGGGTATCCATTATGATTCGCTCTGTTGAATTAGGTTACTGGAAAGGGAAAAAAAAGGCTGCAAAAAGGTTGCAAAAAGATCCTTTTGTTTCTTTTTGCAATGGAGGAACGAGAATGAAAACAAAAAGGCCGTTTTCCTTTTTGCTTATTCCTTGCAATTGTTTCAGATGCATTAAACCGTTTGCTAGAATGATGTTTTGGTTTTACAGTTGTGTAGTTTGGCTCCTAATGTTCAATAGCCTTCTGCTTTGACTGTGTTATGCCAATTCAAAAATACAAGGTTTCAGCTTTCGTTTGCATATGCATATGCCTTTTCAAGTCTCCAGGATGTCTAGCTCTGTGATCTAGACATGAAGACCTCAATATTGATACAATAGACAATAGGCATTTTTAGATGTTTTTTCCTTGGATACTGTTCCATTGGTTTCTGCAGATGAGGCTTGATGTTGAAAGCTCGTTTGCATTTTATTTATTGCTCAATTTTATTGTAGTTAATATGTGTACGCCTTTTTGGTGTAGAAATTTTATCTTATTGGAAGAGACAAGACCAGGGTTCACTGGAGGGTGCTAAAAATTGATCGGTTGGAGTCCACTGAGCTGGGCGTCGAGGAGGATCCAACTATTTACACGGAGAATGAATGCCAAGAACTGCTTTGTCGGATCCATGAGGGGAACAAGTTGACTGGTGGACTGAAATTTGTCACAAAATGTTACGGGATAGTTGGTAATGCAACATAAATTGACACTTGTCGAACATATCAATCGCAACTCTCTTTTTTTAACATTTACTTATTTGCTTATTCAGGTTTTGTAAAGTTTCTTGGTCCTTATTACATGGTTATAATAACCAGGAGAAGGAAAATTGGCACAATATGCGGACATGAAATTTATTCTGTTGCCAAGAGCGAAATGATTGCAATTCCAAGAGTTATAGTCTGGCCCAACGTGGCTTATTCTAGGGATGAGAACAGGTCTTTTATTTTTTCAACATGTAAATATTGTGTATTGCCTGTTGTAATTCCATCAGTGGTTCTTAACATTATCAATAATGCCAGCTTGCTACCTAGTGTACATTTTATAGTTTTGCTATTCATCTACCTCATTGTTGGTTGCTTTCTTTCCACATATTTGATCTCATTTTGGTTTCTATGTTGTGTTGAGGCACTCTTGGTGTTGATGTACCCCCTCCCTCCTTTGTCTGTATTGTTTTGCATCGATTTGCATAATGTCATTCCAGTTTTCTTCATTTGTTCATGTTCTAGTAGAACATGGACAATTCCATTTTATGATTTTGTTTGATTTTACAATAATACAGTAATATTTTGTTCGTTGTGTGCATTTAGCTCCATTTCTCCTTTGTGTATAAATTTGTTTGTTCAGAAACAACGTACATCCAACTCATATAGCCAATATACATAATGGAAATTCTTGCAGTTCTAAGCCATGTGTAAGTTGCTCATATGGTTGGAGGTATATAGAGAAGTTTCGAATTTCCTTGCTCCTGTAGTATTCTACTTATTAACATTCATCGTTCCATATCCATAACAAGTATATTTTTCAACTATTTTTTTTTTTCATTTTTCGTTGTATGAAGAGATTTATGCTCTCATCTCTCAATTTCTGTAGATATAAGCGCCTGCTTTGCTCAGTCGATCTTTCGAAGGATTTCTTCTTCAGCTACTCTTACAACATCATGCGCAGCCTTCAGAAGAACATAACCGAGAAGAATACTGGGCAGGTTGTTTATGAAACAATGTGTGTATGGAATGAATTTCTGACACGAGCAGTTCGGAATCATCTCAAGAATACCTGTTGGACTGTTGCCTTAGTCCATGGATTTTTTAAACAGGTATATTCTTCCGCGGTAACTAAATTGAAAGTTCTTTTGCTAGTGTGTTAATTGACCCCTCCTTTAAAATTCTGATTATGAGCTTATCCATATCACCAGTACCGTCTATTCAGCATTGAAGACCACAAGTAGGGCTGCTGCTAACTCAATGACACCCCACTAACTTATGCGTTTTACTCCACGTCTCATGACTGATATATAGTGAAAGCTTGAAACAAGGTTTGCAAAGGCATGGCTTTGTATAACCTGCTGACATTTTTCAGTTTGAGCTGCTTGAGGCTTTCCTGAGTCGAAACCTTTGCTCGTAAGTCTCAGCAGACTGTTATTATTTTTATTTAGTTCTTCTAATCCATCTTTTATATATGTTGTTGATACAGGGTAACATCATATAAACTTTTTCCCCCTAATGCTTCATTATGAAATTCCATTGCTATATTTTAGCCATTTTGATTTTTCTCACAAGTGTCGGGCACTGTCTCTTGACCCTAGTCCAAGGACAGCAAAAACATCTCAAAAATGGCAGTCCTGGTTACATATGCGAATAAAGTGCCATCTGAAGACATGCTAATACATTTATTTTGGTGTGACAGTCGAAGCTCTCTGTATCTGGCAAGGATTTTTGGTTGACCCTTATAGCTAGGCGCTCACGACATTTTGCCGGAACCAGGTTTGTTACAATTTTGGAGCCTTTAGCTTTGTAGTTTAATTTGGATAAAAAAACACACTTGTCATTCCGTGTTACTTTTATTTCAGGCTTTTAACCTTTTGCTGAAAGTTTTTGCATTCATTTTGAATTATAGATTCTTGAAACGTGGCGTTAATGAAAAGGGCAGGGTAGCCAATGATGTTGAGACTGAACAAATTGTTTTTGAAGACACATCTGATGGAATCCCAACTCAGATAGCTTCTGTTGTACAACATAGAGGATCGATACCTCTTGTCTGGTTTCAGGAAACTTCAAGGCTTAATATTAGACCAGATATTATATGTAAGTTATTTAGTTAGGTTTATTATGAGTTTGTATGTTGACTACCTCATCTGATATTCTAAATGTGTTGCTGTTACAGTAAAACCTGATGTGGACTACAAGGCGACTCGCCTTCATTTTGAGAACCTTGCACTTAGACATGGGAATCCAATAATCATCTTGAACTTAATAAAGGCAAGTGCAGCATCAATGTTCTTCATACTTTGATGTGAATGTCTTCACTTATGCTTATATTGTCACTGACTTATATATCTGAGGGTTTAATCACCAACTTGATAGCATTCTGCTCTTTGTTATAAGTCTGAAATTTCCCTTTGAACCCCTTAATTATATTTCAATCAGACCCGCGAGAAGAAGCCCCGTGAATCTCTGCTCCGTGCAGAATTTGCAAAGGCTATCCATTACATTAACAAGAGCCTACCTGATGACAAGCGTCTAAAATTTTTACACATGGATCTGAGTAAGCTTTCTCGAAGGTAATGCATTGTATTCCAAGCGAATCTTGTGTAAGATTGCTCCTTCAACGTAAGACAATCATCCTTTATGTACCTTTGTGTGAAGTACTACCTGCTACTTTCAGGAAAGGAACCAATGTGCTTGCACTGTTGAACAAGGTGGCATCAGATGTGTTGGATCTAACTGAATTCCTCCACTGCGAAATAAGTACATCGACAAAACCTGATGACACCTCAAGGTAGCCTATGGTCTACTTAGGAACATTCTAAAGTTTACTACGATATTCTTTTTTCCTTAAAAATGCACAAGTTCAAGTTGTAGTATTTATGCCAAATTCATATGTTAGAGATCACAATTTTTTTTGTACATTTGTAATTGGTCGTTTTTTCAGTCCTAATAGGCTAATACCCTTTATCCTTTTATTACAGTGAAGAAACTGTTGCCAAACCACGTGATGACAGAAGTAGCAGAGATCAAACTGAATGTGCAGCTAAGTTGGCACCTCGTTTATTACAGAAGGGTGTCCTCAGGACAAATTGCATAGACTGCTTGGATCGCACAAATGTTGCACAATTTGCATATGGTTTAGTTGCTTTAGGGCGTCAACTTCATGTATTGGGGCTTACTGAAGCACAGAAAATTGAATTGCATGATCCTCTGGCTGATGATCTGATGGATTTCTATGAACGGATGGGTGATACATTAGCTATTCAGTATGGTGGTTCTGCTGCTCACAACAAGGTATATCTCATGTTATATGAGCTTTTACTCTGGAAACATGTTCTACATTTTTCTCTATTGAAAGGCTTAATTCATAAGGCTGTGCTTCTTTCTTTTGTAAATATAAGCAACATAAATTTGTGGCATCTGAATACTCTAACAGATATGTAAAATGCTCTGAACTATGTCTACAGTTCTTTCTTCTAAAGTAGTTCTCTTGTACCAAGAAAGTCAAAGTCAACTAGTCATAAAAAGACCACTTGATGTTCCAAATCTCTTTGTTGAACTGTATCAGTCTGATTTCATGTTACTTATATTTGCCATAGATCTTCTGTGAGCAAAGGGGCCAATGGAAGGCAGCAACCCAATCTCAGGAGTTCCTTCGAACCCTTCAACGCTACTACAATAACGCCTACACTGATCACGAGAAGCAGGATGCTATAAACATGTATGCTTCTGAATATATTGCAAAATAATATTCTGTAGGAATAACTGAACCAGTGGAAAGCATTGATATTTGTATGTTCATCACAAGATAACTTTATTACTTGTCCTTTAAAAAATGCAGGTTCTTAGGTCATTTCCATCCTCAGCAAGGGAAACCTGCATTGTGGAAGCTGGACTCAGATCAGCATTACAACATTGGGAGGCAAGGAACTTTAACAGAAGAGATTGGAAGGTGCAGATTACAAGCTTCCAATATTTCTTGAAATGGCTATATCTTATATTCACCTTTTATTTATACACTTTGCATTTTAGTATGATAGTTTACTACTTAACACAAGCATTTTTCTCTACTTGTGAAAATCACATTTTTCCACATGAAAAAGTTAGCTAGGATTTTGAAATAGACCTTATTTCAAAGTACAAATCTGAAGGCCTCGAGAACTTAGAGCAACAAAAAGTACATTTTTTTACCCTATTTCAAGAAGTGTCAAAATGATTATGCAACTGATGTAATGCTTGGGAACACTGGATATTGTTTAAAACTGCAAAATATAGGGCAACAAGAACTTAGGACAGCAAAAACTAGATATTTTTGCAGTCTAGACTCAGCCGGTAGTTCTGTCAATAGTGCTACTCTTGTACTGGTTCTTTAGACTGTTCTAATTTATCAATACTCATCTTGTTTCACCAGATCATTCATAAAGAGGTCACTATCAGATGGTAACATAATGTTGGAGAACAGCTTGCCTATAACTAACTGTAACAATGAAACAAACAATACAGAATTGCTCCCAATGCAACAGCTGGATGATATTAGAGAACCTTCTGATTCTGCGCCAGAGATCTCCATATGCGAATCTAACCCGTGCTCCAGGTGCGTCCATTACCTGCATGAATTTGGTGGGCCACTGGAATTTGTTTTCTACATGAATGCAATATGAGCTAATTATGTCTTTTTTATATATATTCAGTATGAACTATGGCACAGTGCCTGGAAGACACTCCATGTCAGAAGAGCGGCAGAGTTATTTGAAAAGATTAGGTTTCCCTGAATTGCATTCTTCAAATTTCCTTGACCTTGATTTGTTATCATCTTCAGGGAATTCGTGTGACGAGGAAGTTTTTGAGAGGTAACATAAATAGACTTGCAGTAATTTGCATATCCTACTACTCTCCTTGCACTGTTAAGATGTATCACATCCGTGATTTGCAGGTCATCACTGATCAATTCACCTTTGGATGTGATCAGTGTTGAATCATCTACGTCATACAGTGAACAAGGACACATTGATGAGGTTAGCCTCATTATCTGAACTTCTTTTTCCGAGCTATCTATCTGAGCATGCTATGAGAATTATAATCAACTGATTTTTTGGTTACTCGGCTTTCCTCAGATCTGAACTTTATGCTGTGAACATTGTTCATTTTACCAGGGCAGGGATGACACGGATCTTTCCCGTTCGAGCAGCCAGCTCTCAGACGTTCGGGACTATTCTGACCGCTTTGCGCACTGGGTCGCGAATGGAGGCATGCTTTGCTACTAGGCCCTGGACTTTTGTCTTGGTGACAGCTCAGAAGAATTTGTGACACAGCAGGAAATGGATGTCTAGCGGATAGAGCAGACGAAAATGGCTGACGGCTAGCCGGCTAGGTGCATCTGCCTGCAGAGGAGGCGTAGCGGAAGAGATGTTGGACGTGGGAGAAGTCTCGCATCGGCATGGTTGTGATTGCTTGAAGGCTTGAACGCTGATATTCGTCGGATGGAGATTTTGGTGGTTGGATTGGGTACAGGATTCAATTTGCTATGGTGAAAATTTTTTGACCATAGTTTAGACAATAAATAGGCAAAATATATCTGATTCTTTTAGTTTAGCTTACCCTGCGTTCCCCTTCATAGAAAATTATCAAAAAGGAAAAAATTTGAAAATCTATTAGAAAAAGGAGAAAAAAAAACCATAGATAAAGAATACTTTTGTTGTAAATAGTTAGTATGCTATTACAGAAGTATAAATATTTGGTACTTGTTCGGTTTCCTGGCGGTGTCTGTTCATAATTGTTTCTGTGCGTTCTTCGACTACGCTTGCTGACGACAGGTCACGTTGGGGCGACGTTGTGACTTAGTTTCAAATGTTGTGTGGCGATTCAGGACATCATATTTTGTCTTAGAAAAACATTATGAACTTTTCATTATTATATGTTTTGTGTTATATTGTATCTCTAATGCTAATTTATAATATTTCCTAAGCTACCAAAATAAAGGAGAAAAATTAAGATATATTTTTTTTAACATAACTTGACGTCCTCTATATATCTAAAAAAATTGATACTGAAACTCAACTTATACATGGGGAAACAAAATAACAAATCCTGTTAAGCGGTAAATTAGATCAACTATTTAAAATAGTTGGAGGGAATAAATTGAATCAAATATTAGTTTAGGGGTTATCTTGACATAGATCAAGAGGAGTAATTTAGATTTTCTTCATTAATTTATTTATTTTATGTTGATATAGGCTAAACTTGAGAGGAGTAATTTAAATTCTTTTCATTAATTTATTTAATATATGTTCTCTCGTGTTGACGTGTTGTTTCTTGAGTTCTGCTAATTCATCAGTAGGCGGGAGGCCATTATGTATGGACTCTTGGGTATCGGACTAGTTTTACGGACTAGATTGATTACAAACTCAGTGCACCTTTTTGCACAGCTCCTAGCATACATATACTCTAACAATCATATATATACTCTAACATATATTAGAAAAGTTCATCCAACCATATATATATACTCTAACATATGTTAGAGCATGATCCTTCACTAGTTCAAAGCGGTGAACTGAACTCTGAATACATACATTTATATAAGCATGTAACAATCAGACACTCAAGTTTGCTTAAATTAATATTACTCATAGCTTTTGTCGAGAGTTGTAACTTTTATACAAATTTTATCTCCGGACTCCATTATTTTTCTAAATTGACAAGCCCGGTACATGATATTATTCAAATAAATGCAGATAAATTTTTTATAAACACAAATCTAAAAAATATTGTTGAGAGCTATAATTTTTATATAAATTTTATCTTCATTCGACTCTATATGAGAAAGATATGATTTTTCTAAGATAACAAGCCTAGCAAGCTATTAATATGCTATTGAAGGTTGTGTCATTTTTAAAACATATTAACAACTTCAAATAAAAATTCAAAACTATAAAATTATAGATCTCATCAAGAGCTATAATTTATAAAAATCATCTTCATCTGATATTGTATAAAAAAGATGCCACATCCGGTTTTAAGAACATAACCAAATGCTACCGTATCATATATATGCCAATGGACTACCATACCTTGCACTGTTGAACACTACCTATGGCAGGGGAATACCTATACCGACACCATAATTGAATGCTACCTACATATAAAAATCATCTTCATTTATTATTAGATTAGATAGAGAGTAGAGATAGAGAAAAGGCAAAAACATATAGGCTGTGTTTAGTTCCATTGAAAAGTGCACTATGAAAAAAAAAGATTATCTATCACATCAAACTTGCGATACATGCATGAAGTACTAAATATGGATAAAATCTAAAACTAATTATACATTTTGGTTGTACTTTGCGAGACGAACGTTTTGAGCCTAATTAATCAACGGTTGGACAATTATTACCAAATACAAACGAAATGCTACAGTGTTGCTACAGTGAATTTTGACACTCTAAATTTGGGAATTAAACACAGCATAGTAGACTATCTATACCTTGTACTGTTTGAACTTGAACACCACTTGGTTGTGCAATATTGCCTAAGAGAACAAGGAAAAGTTGCAATATATGCTGGTGTTGATTTGAAGACCAACAAAGATGAATATTTATTTATGTAAAACTGTAATATCAAATTTAAGATGACACGAGTCTTTGTGCTCTACATGTCTAGTATTACTCCGTCCGTTCCAAATTATAAGTCGCTTTAACTTTTTTGGTACATCTATTTTTTTGCTATACATCTAGATATAATAATACATCTAGATACATAGTAAAATAGATGAACCAAAAAAGCCAAAGCGATTTATAATTTGGAACGAAGAGAGTATATGTTATCAAGTTTTATATCATGCAGACTTGTCCAATTCATAAGCATGCAGAACTAATGAAGTGTGTTTAGAAGTAATGCGTTGTTCATGTATGCGCATGATTTTGAATAGTCTGGCGCCTTTTTTATTATAACAATGTGACTAAAGATTTATTATAGCAATGTGATTTAAGAACGGAGGGCCAGACAACCATCAAAGGCTCGGAGGGATCATCCAAATGAAACAGCCAATACACGGTGGGAGAGGGATTGGGTAACTGGACAGGACACAGTATTCACCCTCTCCACGCTTGGACGAAGCCTGAAAGACGGATCCCATAAACACTATAATTAAAATATTATCAATGAAATATGGTTACGAGTATACTAGATTAACTAAGTTGCGATGCTTGTATTTGGACCCTGTGCCGAGTGTCGTGGCCAGTGACACTGACATGGCCCTGTTCGCTTGAATTTATCAGTTTGACTTATCAGCTATGGTACAATATTTTTCTTTTTATAAAAAATAACGAACAATAATTTTCAATCTGGCTTTTCAGCTAAGCATCAGGACCGCAAAGCAAATGCCCAGTCGCTCCCCCGGTCTGATTGCCGTGTGGCTGTGACACAGACAAGCAAATGCAACCAAGTAACCAACAGCGAGAACCTGAACGATGTAAAAACTGAAACTTCCTTGCCCACCGCCACCAGAGCCACTCTATCGGCCGCGGAAAATAATATTTTCGGACAAGCAGTTTGAGGCCTCCAGTCCATGGAGAAAGCTCCAGGACATCTCACATTCTCAGCTACTAAATCAAACATGGAGAAAAGGTGTAGTAATAATATCCATAATATATGATCCATGGAAATCACATATTCTCAACCAACTGGAAGTATCATACAGAACTACACATCAAACCAATCCATGGAATGCGATCAACAGAAACAAAAAGGCCTACTTATACCACATCTTCATAAGCTCTTTCATAGCAGCAATTTTAAAACATAACAGGGCCACAGGTTCGACTAGAAAGCATAGCTAGTTAGCTACAAAAGATGCCGTCTGACTTTGGACATTCAAACTTTGGAATAATACTGAATTGAAGCCGCAGATAACGTCTGAGTGATGACTCTATGGCTACTCCCAGCCTTGGGCAGCAGTGGGCTGGGCTGCTGGGTCCCAACCAGTAGGAGCGATCACTGGAGGAACGGCGCCATCCGCAGGTACAGGGGCCCCAGTTTGATCCCAGCCATCACCGGTAGGAACCGGAGCTGCAACAGAGAATGAGAATCCTTCATGTTATTACCACAATGAAATTGCAGAAGAGTAACTCAGTGTAAAGTAAAATGTCCGAGTTATAGTTCTCGTCTAAACATAATATTGTCGTCTAAACAAGTTTCATACCAAAGATGAGGAAATTCTATAAGCAGGTTACCTGGAGCAGCACCCCAATCGGCACCAGTAGGAGCAACAGGCGGCGCCACATCGGAGGTCCACTGCTCAGCACCCCACTGATCAGCTCCTTGATAATCAGTGATTGCAGCGAAGTCAGGGGCCGCGGCAGCTTCCTCCTCCTGCTCCTTTGCTTCCTCTGGGTCTCTGTAGAAGAACAAATCAACCTGCAGACAACATTATCATATAAGAATGCGAGGGATACCAAAAAAGTTTGCACATTGCATCTCCTATGTCATTTTGAACAGCATCATAAGCTAACATACCATGACTTCCCATTTGTGCCCAGGGAGGATAGTGCCCCTCATCTGCAGAACCATCCTGGCCAAAAGCCAGAACAGGCATCCAATGCTGTTCCTCCCTTTGTTGTTGGCTGGGATGCCAATATCGACATACCGCATGGGAGAGTCAGTGTCGCAGAAGGCAATGGTTGGGATGTTCCCCAGAGCAGACTCCTTGATTGGCTGCAAACAATTACAGCACAACAATTAGTTCACCATCAGACTGCAGCATCCACTTAATGCACATTTCAGAACTTTGAAATGGAAATTGTCTTCACCTGGTGGTCAGTCCTTGGGTCAGTAAGGATGAGCAAGCGAGGCTCGCTGAAGGAGGTCTGGAGCTGATTGGTGAAGGTGCCAGGGGTGTGCCTCCCGGCAATAGCATGAGCTCCAGTGTACTGCGCGAACTTGAGGACAGCACGCTGGCCGTAGGGACGGGCGGACTGGACAATTATGTCCTGAGGGTTCTCGATGGCAACGATAACCCTCGCCGCGAGCTGGAGCTTCTCCCATGTCTTGCCAAGGTTGATGATGTAGATGCCTGATAAAAACAGTAGCAGGAATGCATATCACGCCCACTGCACCACAGTTTACAACTAATTACTAGATTAGCATTACAAGCCTCATGCCGCCATAGCACTAGCCTTCCGAAAGTTGAATTACTAAGAACATCTATCTCTGATTATTACTGCGATAAAATTAAAGCTCATAGCATAAACTACAAATACGATGACACAAGTTCACAGCCCATCTACGCAGGATATTCAAGCCCGGAACCGTAACAATGGAGCACCAGCGGCCTCCTTGCTGTCTACATCTACATGGATTCGCATGCGGAGGGGGGGAAAAGGCAGGGATGCGGGAGTGAAGACACGTACCGTCGGTGCGGCGCTTAAAGACATAGCGCTCCATCTGGAAATCGCAGTTCTTGGTGCCGAGGTGGACGTCGGCGGCGAGCATCATCTGTATGTCCTGCTCCTTCTGCGACAGCGCGCGCACCGCGCCTCCGCCTGCTGCCGCCGCCATGGTTGATGAGGATGTGAGTGATTGGGGCTGGCAGCGCGAACGAAGGGGAGGAGAGGGATCGCCGGATCGGGGTCGGGCAGTCGGGCTCGGGGTCTGAGTGGCGGCGCTCAGGGGGAATGCAACGAGAGGATCTGCGACGCCTCAAAAAACCCTAGGAAGCTTCAGTAGAGCCGTAGTGATGCCTGTTGGGCCGTTGCAGAATGTGGGCCTATCTATGTGTCTCCATCTACTCGTAGTATATATTTCGGTCCATTAGTGATGCACGTGCAGCCGATTGTGTTTTACCCATTTAAATTTCTCGGTGAATTAAAAAAAAACACGCTTCACAACTAACCTCAACTTAATTTACACACTTTTTATCTGTTTGGTTTTTTTGACTCCTATGTGTTCTACTCTAAAGCACCTTAATCCATTTTCTACAAAAGCACCTTAACCCTTTTTATATACCTAATATTAGTATATTCTATTCTTACATATTTTTAAACATAAATTGTTTCTTTTGCAACGAGTGACGATATATATTGTATGATTAACTGAGGGTCACCCTCGATTAAAAAAGGAATTTTATATTGATAAAGACTTTTCTAAAACCTAATGCACCTTATAGAAACAAAACAAAGGCGTATTTAGGTACTCCTATTTGACAACACCCACATTCCTTTGAAAGGTGAATGACAAAGTAGATCTCTTCTCATGGGAAATAAGGGGAGATGGAATCATCCACCGCTCGAAATCTGGTGGAGTATCTAACGATCTTTCTAGGTGATGACAAATTTAAATTTTATTCTACAAGAAACCATTGATTCAAAATGTATCGAGAAATAACTCATTAGTTTACTATTTTCTCCTATCCATTCCAAATTATAAGACGTTTTGACTTTTCTAAATACATGTATCTAGGGTAACATACCTTATAATTGAGTGATAATTGGAATGGAGGAAGTACCTTTTGTAGTTAACACATTAAGTACCAAGTTACATCTCGGTAACAGACCTTTATTCAATCTAAACTTGAGTGATTTGTCAGGTTGTCTACTCATTGGTAATTGAAGTGCTCCTGATACACACCATCTACATCCAATGCTGATAGGCTTTATTCAATTGACGTTTAAAAGCTGAAGTACTGCCAAGGGCCCTTGCTCCTTGCTCCAACTTCCAATGCCGGACATGAGATAGGCTTGCAAGCGCGGAGAACAGCTTTCTATACTGATTAATTACATGAAAACAAGTGCAGTATAATGTTTGGACATAGCATCAAGTGATCAAGTGAACACAACAAGAACGTGCCTTCACCTTAAAACCTCGGTGTGTCATATATTTGATGTGATTCTTTATTATATGCAATATGAAAGCACTTTCTCTGGTCCATATTATAAGGCGCACGTGCATATAAAAATCCAAACATCATAATATTTGACTAATGATTTTTAACTACTCTAATACAAACCCGATACAGTTACATTGATATTGTTTTTTTATATATAAATTTGAACTCGAGAACTTTTATTGTCTTGGCGGAAACTTAGGATTACATTGAGTTAATACTACTTCTTTCGTCCCCAAAAAAAATAATTCTGGATTTTATTAGGTAAGTCGATCATTTTTTAAAAAAAAATTAGTCAAATTGGTCTCGTAAGCATATATATTTTATAACTAATCTACCAATACTTATTTAGTGTTATAAATATTATTGATATTTTATATTAGTTTGATCAAATTTGAATGTGTTTGAGTTTTCAAGAATTAAAAATTACATCTGTGATGGAGGGAGTACCAGTAGCTACCGTCTGCACAGACAGAAGGTCGCAGGGTTTTCGCACCAGGAGCAGTTCGAGAAGCAGTCGCACGGCCGGCGCCCGGCGGGTGGAAAGTTGTTCTGACTCCGGAGGCCGGAGCAGCCTTCGTTCTTGCTTTCCCTTTGCCCTGCTTGGCGCGTGCTTCGGATCCCGCGTTATCCCACCCCTTGCATTTCCTTGCACGGCCCGGTCGTCAACTGTCTCGCGTTCCATTCATTTTCCACGGCAAATCCATTCTTAAATCTTGGACACTACATAAACCCTGCGGCTGCGGGTAGTCTCCACGATTCCACCAAACATCCAGCCCGGCGTGCGGCGTGCCCCCGAGCTGCGGCGCGAGGAAGAGGCTACAGCCGCCATGGGCTCTTCCGAGGCGCCGCTGCTGCTCGCGCACCCTCGCGAGGGGAAGGAGGACCCGGGGGCGGACGTGGGAGATGGGCGCTGCTGGTGGTGGCGGCGTTGCGGCGCTTCGTCGGAAGGGTGGTGGGCGGAGGCGACGGCGGAGGCCGGGCGGCTGGCGGCGCTGGCGGCGCCCATGATCGCCGTGGCGCTGCTGCAGCTCATGATGCAGCTCACCTCCACCATCATGGTCGGCCACCTCGGCGAGGTGCCCCTCGCCGGCGCCGCCATCGCCAACTCGCTCACCAACGTCTCCGGATTCAGCGTCCTCGTAAGCGTCGATTCCCTCGGGCAGTTGGGCTGTTCTTCGTTTCCATTTTTTTTTTTAAAAAAAATCAATTCAAAACTCTTCGCCGTAAGCTCGATCTAGTCGGGGAGAAAACAAGGGGATTCGATTGGTGCGTGCTTAGCTCTCGATTCTCGTCATGTACTCTACCACCGAATACCGTAGCCGCTAGCCGCGTTCGTCATGGGTCCTCGCCGATCGATGGATGCCGTTTGCTTTTGAGCGCGTCTTCCTCTGTTCCATGGGGCTCACAAGTGCACCAAGTCTAGCGGCTGTAGCCTGTAGGCCCCTGTGACTCGATCGCATTGGCAGCGTGCGGCCTGGTACCACCAGATGCTTGTGGAATGCGCGGTCCTGTTGCTGCTTCACATTTTACGAATGACGATACCCACTGATCGGACCGGATCATATTCATATCCTGTGACGTCTAATCCCATTTTCTCTGATGGCGTACTTGGTCAAAAGGCACGCGGAGCGTGATGGTCACCAAAGTTAGCCGATCCCGTTTGCCACGCAGATTTGGAACACGGACCCTTCCCCCCCCCTTTGCAAAGAGCCAACAGATCTGTTGCCAAACTGGAGAATGCGAGTAAGTTTTGTACTGACTTTTAGAGTTGTGTACAGTCTCTTTTGTAAACTTTTGTTTTTATTACAGTTAGTAATCCTAGTAGCCTAGCTTTTTACAGAACCTGAGTAGTTGGAGTTTGATCAGACGGTAACTGTACCACAAATACTGACAATTGTTTTTCCAAGTCCCTTTTAGCCCTTCAACTGTCGCTAAACTCCGATTTTGAACTACAAAACCATACCTGCGGATGGAATAAACCGTTTGAAGACCAGGCTGACAACAGTTTAATCAAACAATGATTTGCCTCTATACTTTATCCTGTGTAATATTTATATTTCCGTTGATTCATTCTGATACATTTGTACTTTCAATCAGATGGGACTGGCATCCGGATTCCGGATTGGAAACTATCTGTGGACAGGCCTTCGGGGCAGAACAGTATCATAAGGTAGCTTTATATACCTACAGGTCCATAATTGTACTCCTTATTGCGAGTGTACCCATGGCCATTATATGGGTTTTCATCCCAGACGTACTTCCTCTCATAGGTCAGGATCCACAAATAGCGAGTGAGGCCGGGAGGTATGCCTTGTGGCTTATCCCTGGTTTATTCGCCTTCAGTGTGGCTCAATGCCTTTCAAAGTTCCTCCAATCTCAGAGCCTGATTTTTCCCATGGTTCTGAGTTCCTTGACTACACTCGCTGTCTTTATTCCTTTGTGCTGGTTCATGGTTTACAGAGTTGGGATGGGTAATGCTGGAGCTGCTTTTGCAGTCAGCATCTGTGACTGGGTTCAAGTCACGGTTCTTGGTCTTTACATTAAGTTATCGCCTTCTTGTGAGAAAACTCGTGCTCCATTCACGTGGGAAGCTTTTCGAGGGATTGGCAATTTCATGCGGTTGGCTGTACCTTCGGCCCTTATGATTTGGTAAGTAAATGTTACTCTCATATTTCCATTTAGATGATGCCTTCATTTTGACAGTTTCTACAGTTTAGACTGCAAATCCTGTTCAATACTCATCTTCATAAGCTTCGAGTGCTGTACATGTATTTAGAGTAACCTAAAAAATAATTTTGATCTCGTAAGCTTCTGGTCTTGCAATTCTTATTTTATTGGTGATATCAACAATTTTCTTGATAACAGTCTTGAATGGTGGTCATATGAGCTGCTTGTTCTGCTTTCTGGGATCTTACCAAATGCAGCACTTGAAACTTCTGTGCTCTCTATATGGTAAGCATAATCATAAATGTATGAAGCCGTTTAATCATGTGCTACAACATCCAAAATGTTAATGGCCCTTCTTAACAGTATATCTACAGTAGTATTGGTGTACAATCTCCCATATGGCATTGGGACAGCTGCAAGGTAGGAGTAAGCATATCTTTTATCATCATTTATCAAATTAATTATATCGCTCTTTACTGCCTAGTTAACCTGATATCTGTTGTGTCCATGTTTCAGCGTGCGTGTGTCAAATGAACTAGGTGCAGGGAACCCAGACGGTGCCCGCTTAGTAGTAATTGTCGCCTTATCCATTATAATTTGCACGGCAGTTCTGTTGAGCGTAACTCTTCTATCGTTGCGCCATTTCGTCGGAATTGCTTTCAGCAATGAGGAGGAGGTTGTAAATTATGTCACCAGAATGGTACCGTTGCTTTCAATTTCAGTTCTTACTGACAACCTCCAAGGAGTCCTTTCAGGTACCTATACCAACAATAATGTATTGTCAGTCACTCAGTTGCATCATATAAATGAGAGAACTACATAAAGGGCCTGCATATAAATAAGAGAACTACATAAAGGGCCTGATTCATAATTATTTTTATCTCATCAGGTATTTCTAGAGGCTGTGGTTGGCAGCATTTAGGCGCCTATGTTAACTTGGGCGCATTCTATCTTGTTGGCATTCCTGTGGGGCTTGTTGCCGGTTTTGCTTTGCATCTAGGAGGAGCTGGGTTTTGGATTGGCATGATAGCTGGTGGGGCCACACAGGTCACTCTCCTATCAGTCATCACTGCAATGACAAACTGGCGGAAAATGGTAGGCTCTTCTTTCCTTTTTCTTTTATTTTATGCTTCTTCTTCATATCATTTTACTTCTACAAACGAGAGACAATTGCTTTCCTTTCTCTGTTAAATTGTAAATATTGTTGGTTCTCTCTAATCCCTTAGCAAGATAGCGTGGGTGTTGCAAAAAAACTATTTGGTGTGTCAAAGGATATAGACACTGATTCTGAAAAGAATATTGCTATATAATTATTCATCATCAACCTTATTGAAAATTGGCTCTTTAATTTCTGAAAAGCTGGCAAGAAAATCTGAACTTAGCTCAACAAATTTTGGAACTTGTGAACAAATAGTGAAACCTATATTAGTAATTTTGGTAATCATGTTTCTTTCAAAAAAAAAAAATTTGGTAATCATGTCAATGATATTTGAATCCTATTTCAATATTTTTGAAAAACGTTGCTGTATTTTTTTAGCAAGTGATCATCGGTAATATAAGGATTTAGTGAACGTCACTAGTTACTAATCTCAAGAAAAATAGAAGTCCCAATTCACTAATTTTGGTAAATAATGTCAGGAACATATAACCTTGTCCATTGTTTAATTTGCAATATTTTTTTGGTGAGTGGTCACTAATCGGAGCATATAGTCAATGTTAACTAGTTGCTTATCGGCAAGAAAAAGTGGCAGCAGGTTTAATGTTCCAAAAGAAATAAATGTTCATCCACTTTGATTTGTGTTATTAAAATCTTTCAAATAAAGTGTCGCCAGGGTCCTATTCGCATTTGAGTTAACGAAGTCCAACAGAATACGTGTTTTCATATATTTCATGCCATGTTTTTCAGAGGGCTAATTGTCTTCTCCAAATATTTTGATCCAACACAGAAAAGGATCAGAACCTCTTGACAAGCAGTTTATTAGCAATTATTATATTTTTCTAAATATTTCACTTGGCAAAACCAAACTCTGATTGAAAGGGATATTCTAAGGCATACATAGAATTATTGATATTTCCATCGCCTAAATATAATTCTTTATCTTGGTTCATAATTTGCAGGCTGACAAAGCTAGGGATAGAGTATATGAGGGAAGTCTTCCAACACAAGCAGATTGATTATTAGGAACTTGAAGTCATATCCGACTATCTCCAAATTTCGCTGCATCCTAGTTGTTTGTTGGAAGAGCTGTCCATGCCACAGATCTCTACAAAAATGTTATGAATATGTCTCTCTCTTCCCAAAATCGTCGTCCGACGAGGGTCGTAAAAGACGGTTTATACCTACTCTGAACTAGCTAATTCAATGATAAGAACCACCTTATCTCTTAGGTCATTCCGAATGCCCCGCCTTAGCTTATGTCTTAGGATTAAATGCACAAGTAGGATGAAATTTGATTTGACAGTCAAGTTAATGAGAAGAGAATGAGTATAACAACATATGCATTAGGGCAAAGGTATTACCCTATATGTTCTTATATTTTCTTTTATTGGTCCGCAGCTGAGTAAGCCTAGGTTTACTACAGTTTATTGTTATATGTTTTCTTAATGAAAATTGTGCTTTTACATGTTTGCAAAAAAAAAAAGTATTGGTCATGCAAAGCTCCTCACAAACATTGGACAGTCATTCGGAGTAAAAAAAAAAAAAATCAAAATCACAGTTGGCCCACGTTCTAGACTCATTTAGCTAAAGGCCGATAAATGAATTAAAGAAAAAGTAAAAAAAATCAGAAAATATAGAAGAAGATACTAACATTATCCTAACCCTCTGGCTTTCGCCGATGGTTGATTAAGCATGTGCAACTTGTTAAACTATGCTTAGATTTGAAATATTTGCAAAATTTGTTGTGAAGTCTTTCAAATTGCTATACAAATATTTGATGTCAAAATAGAGGTTAAAATCACATGGTACTAAAAGAATCTTGGGGCTAAATTCACATGTGGCCCGCGCGCACATCGTGTCCGGCACCCGCACCGTGGCGCCCCCTCTACACCTACACGCATGCAGGCGGGCCCAACAGCTGCAGTAGGTGGCTGCCACAGATAGGTCTCACTACAACATGTGCAACACCATATCTACTTTTGCAACATCTATATGAAACACTTGTAACATACATCCAAATTAATTGAAACACTTGCAACATACGTGTGAAACACCAGGTAAACACGTGTGTAGTCATTGCAGAACATATGCAACATCCAGATGAAATACTTGCAAAATATGTGTGAAACATATACGACATCCGGATGAAACATTTCCAAACGTATGCGTGAAACATATGCAACACCCAGATAAAACACGTGCAATATACGTCTGAAACATCTGAAACATTTGAACAATACACTTACAACATACATGTATAGCCACTGTGCTATGCAACATTCACATGAAGCATTTGCAACTTACAACATGAAAACACTTGTTACGACATAAGACTAAAACAGACGAAACATTTGGAACATACTCTTACAACTTGTGCTCCCGATCTAATTTTGCAACATCCGTATGAAGTACTTGTAACATACCCCTGAAACATATGAAACATATGCTTGCAACATGTGCTTTCAGCGTAGCGCAATATCTACTTGCTCCTCGGGAGAATGGAGCCTCATCGGCGTGTGGAGTTCACCGGAGGTAGCGACCCAGTGGCAGCAACTGCACGGCATGGAAGGGAGACATCGGCCGCACGACGCGAAAGGGAGGCATCGACCTCGTGACGCGGCTAGGAGGCAACGACCACATGACTGGGAGAGGGCAGTAGCACGCCACGCCTAGCAGGGCCGGCAGCCGAGCGCTATGCCTCGGAAGCGGCTCGCTGGCCTAGCGTCGTCGCTTATGAGCGGTTACCGTCAGGGCTCGCCTGCCTTTGCACCGTCGCGAGCTCGCCTCTGCGCAAAGCTCTCATGCCTCCACGCCGTCACCCCCGCGGCTCGCTGGCCTCGCGTCGTCGTGCACGAGCGACTGCCGCTAGGGCTCGCCTACCTCCGTGTCAACGCGAGCTTGCCTCTGCGCAGACCGTATGTCGCTGGGGTTTTCTTGCCTCTGCGATGCCACACTGCAGCTCACCGGCACGGCGCAGACCATCGGTGCTCTGTTGTTGGATGCACACAAGGGAGCTGATTGGGGAGAGAAAAGAAGGGCAAGAAAGCAAACGGATTGGATATGAATGAGTGGATGAGTAGAATGCCGTGCTGAGGCTGCAGGCGAGCGGACAAAATGTCGCGCTCAGAGGCTGCAGATGAGCGATATGAACAAGTGGATAGAAATGAGTGGATAAGCGGTTTTGAGAAACAAAGAAGCAGAAGGTTATTAGGTTGGCGACACGCTCATCAACAGAGCGTCCTGGCAGACGAACACCCGCTTCCCAGCATTATTGAAACTAATTTTACCAAGTGATCCAGGGACTAAAGTTCTATAGATATCACACCAGGTATTTGATACTAATTAGAAAGACTAAACATGAGCCTAATTAGGCTTAATAGATTCAGCCTCAATCTATGCAATCAGTTTCGTAATTAGTCTATATTTAATACTTCAAATTAGTGTCCAAATATCCGATGTGACAAGGACTAAATTTTAGTAGGGAGAAACCAAACACCGCCTAAAGCACCTAGAAAGGCTGCCCCCCTGCGTCATCATTCCCATCACACATTCTCAAACAATGGATCTTACGCTTTAAAGGATCAGTCTTCTCAGAAATATAAGCAGTTCAGCAGCCTTGCAAACACTAGGATTTAGGGCAGACCAATCTCATAACTGATCATTTCGTTAGAGTAGTAATAATCATAAGTTGCAGGTACCAATCCGGCCATAAAAAAGAACAGGTATACTGAGATATAATCTCGAAATCTCAAAATACGGCACACTCCGAAACAGACGATACAACTGCTTATAGAAGCTTCACTCGCTGAGTTTTATATAAACCTCTCAGTACGCCTGAATCAGCTAAGGACAGGGAATATGCGTGTTACGTGCTCAAACGGAACAATATCAGCTGTGTTCTTCTTGAGCTCTGGGTGATTGAACTCATTGCGCGGGAGAACAATCACTTGAGACTGCCCACCCTTCTCAATCACCCAACCTGAGTTCGCGGCATGGTACTCAAGAAGCTTGTCCAATGCGAGACCTTCAATGTTGATTGCCTGTAAAGAGAAGTGTGTTAATATCAACAAGAAACCATCCATGTATGCTCCCAGCACAACCTGGATGGTCATTAATTAATGATTATGGTACAATTGACATAAAGCATACTCCCAGCAACCGTCTAGTATGCTTCTAACATTACCAAGCATATGAATATAAAAAACAAGCTCATGTGGCATCAGCACTTACTGAAGAACTTGAACATTAATTAAACATGGATTACGTCTTACCTCTGCAAGAATAGGCCTTGGAACTTTCTGGTATGTCAAGGAAAGTACATGAATCACATAGGATTGGATTGCCTGTTCAAAACCTGCACATTATGTAGAGTCAGGACAAATAAAGACATAGGTTAAAATGCATATCACCTGGCCTAAAATATCATCCAGCTGCTGATTATGTTTGTGTTATGGACGTCGTTGGGATTGGGAGGATTGAAGGGAGAAGCATTGGAGCTACAGTACCCACCGCTACAGTACCGCAGGTACTGTTCACGCGAGAGAGGAACGGCGGCGCTACAGTACCCCCCTTGGTACTGTTCGCGTGAGAGAGAGACGGAGGACCGGCGGCTAGGGCTGTGAGGGGCGCTGGGAACGCCGGCCGCGGGGCTTCGCCCATGGCCGGCAAGAGAGAAGGTTTTTCCTTCTAATCTCTTGCTTGATTAGATTGATACATCTCCTCTCATTATATAGAGAAGAGGTCTTACTTGGCCCCTAAGCAAGCGACTAATTAACCCTAACGGGCTAAGGCCCAATAGGCCCTTGACTCTTATAACATTTGAATAAATCCACAGAAAATTCTAGCCCTCAGGCATTCTTCCCATCCCATTGAAACAACCAAGGTAAAATGAGGTTAACATAAGAAAACTTAATGACTAGGAGAATAAAAGATATCAAACACTAAGTGACAGAACAGGGAAGATACACAAAATAATTTACTTGGGCACGAATACACAATGTAACACTTCAGTCAACACCAGTGACAAAAAGCACTACCCAACTGGAACATTATTTCAAATTTCTACTAGGAATCCAGTGTGAAAATTAAAACTTTAACATTCATAAGAACTACTCTGGGCATTAAGACTCAGATTGATGTGACAAGCTCACATTACAATATCTAACAGACTATGCACGTCTCAGACTCGATGGCTCAAGAAACATATTTACCTGGAACTGCTTCCAATATGTGGCGGTTCTTTGCTGCTTCATCCCAAAACTGACTGAATCTAGCAGTCTTTAAGCAAAATACTTACGTTAGCTATAGATCCCTCGCTAGTTTTTACTTGTGTACATAAGTTAGACAAAGTATGCACCTCTAGGTAGTGAGAAAGAACTATCAATGTCTTGAATTGCTCCTCCATTTGCTGAAACAAATACACAGACAAGTTAACTCAACATATACATATACTAACAAAATAATGTAGCCAAAAAATGTAAAGGCAACAGGACAGCTCTTGTATGGAATCTCTGCATCTGTGGCATTTGCAAGACTAGTCTGTTTCATGCAAAAATTCAAACTCACAGAGCACAATATATATTCGAACATGGGTGTGGGGGCTTCTTTACCAAATATCTATAAATATTGGATATTGTGCGCACTCATCAAGCATGAGCCATAATTAAATAGTGTGTATTCTAGGTCTACAAAGCATATCTGATACTATTCAACTAAAAGGGCAGGATGTAAAGTTTCATACCACATGTTCAGGAATTAAGAATAAGCAGAGACTGAAGTCAGGGGCCGGCATTGCCATGAGAGCCTGTAAACAGAACATCATGGGCAAAGCCAAAAATAGTCAGAAGTGAACTCAGATATGGTACCGATCAATGTAACCATTAAATGTTCCAACCTTAATCAGTATGTGGGCCACAATCTGTATGCTCATCCTTTCTGGCTCAAACTGCAAAAGGAAACCAGTAACTAAGAAAACATATGAATGGAGCCACGATACTTGTAAAATGATCTCCCTGGAGATTCGTTGTTACCTGGTACAGGCGAAGAAGGCTGAGATTTGCATCTAAGTTATATGTTTGAGACGAGACCTAAACAGGACAAAAGAAAAGGATCAAGACATTAGGCAAAACTAATGTTGCAAAAAGGTCCAAAATACAATGCATGTGTGTTCTTATGGCCTAAAAGAAAATTGTCAGTCAATGAATTAATTGAAGAGGTTCATTTTATGGGTATCATCCACCAAATATTTCATTTTGCAACAGCAATACCATTTGTCTCATATCATAGAACTGAAAACATCTTATAACAGCAATGGCAAACCAAACCTGCCTATTATGATCATCAGAATAATATTCCTTTTCACTCACCACAGAACCCCTAGATAGTACACCTAAAAGGTTAATCTATTTTCTTGGAACTCCTGTTGAACACTTATGGTAAACACACTCAAACACCATTCTGATAGAATAATAGAGCCACTGAAGCTGTAGAAAGGTGTAGAATATCCATAATTTCCCAGTATCATCGAAATACAACGATTGGCACTAAAGCTGCAGTTAATCTAGCATCTGACTACCCCCACGATTTCACCACCGTTCAAACGCAAACATGAGAACGCGCTATAACGGAATCTGAAAAAAAACCCACAAGCAAAGCCAGCAGAGACAAGAGCATCCCGGTGGTTAGGGTTTACCTGCTCGTTGACGAACTTCTCGAGGTCGTTGAGGATGTCGGGGTTGTAGGGGTTCAGGGCCACGAGGTCCTCCACCGTGTAGTTCTCCGCCGCTTGCTCGGTCGCCATCGCAGCCGGTCTCGAGAACCCCCAACGCTAGTTCGATCTCGCGCGGAAGCCGGAGATGGCGAGAGAGGGGAAGTGGCGGCGCGGCGGAGGAGAGGCGGAGAAGGGTTTTCAGAGGAGAAGGCGTATGCGACCGAAGCAAGAAGAGCTGTTGCCAAAGGCCCGCCTGCGTTGTCTCTTGTCCTTTCTCGGCTGCACGGCCCATCTCCACCCGTTCTTCTTCTCTGCGCTGCAAGATTAGAGTCTGCTGGCCCATGCAACAAATACACACTCCTTTTCTGTGTTCCATGGCCATTTCACCTCACTCACCTATTGCATAAGTTCGACATACCTCCCACAATTAGAAAACTACTAGTATTTATACTCCTTCAACGATTTGCCTCCCATTGGTTTTGACTGAATGACGCCACATCAATCGTCACGTAGGTGGCGCCAACTCATCTACGAAGGAGGTAAATCGGACTCTCGTGATAGTTCAGGAAGTTCAATTAGACTTTATAAGAAATATAGAAATATTTTTTTTTTCCAAAAAGTTATCCAAACATATTTTTTAGAATAGATATACATTGAAAATACTAAAATCCAAATAGTTCAGGCCCAATTGTAATGAATAAGGACAAAATACGTGTTTTATTTACCTCTGTACTCCGCATTGAACATGCATGTGTAAAATTGTAGATGGAAAATGTCATAGCAGCGTCTGGGATGCAACACAGGATAATAATATTTTTCATAGATATTGTTCGGAAAGAAGTAGCTACTTCTGCTTGTAATATTAGATCCAAGAGTATCTTAACAGAGTTCGATTCACTAACCTGTAGGCCAAATTCAGTGCACGCACAAAAGAGGACTATTCTTGCTTAATTGCATTTCAAAAATAGATAGAACACCTTGAGATACAATAATCTAACATGGAAGACACTCGATTTAAATGCATTTGGCCTAGAGAGTGATCCTACAAGTAATAATTGTATTATTGCTGGTGATGATTGGTGGGAAGAGCATAAATTTGGTAGTATTTTCTTTAATATGTTTGGTTCTTCATCAATTTGGTAGTAACTTGATCCCTTGTATATTTTGTGCATATATGCAATTGCAAGATGTAGATAGCCATCATTGATTTTATTGACACTGAAATAATCTTTTTATTATTGGGAAAGTGAATTATTGACCGCAAGATGTACATTTTTGAATGTTGCATGAAGAGCTAATCATTCTGGATTTTATAATCTAAAGAAGGGGAAATGATAGAGCCAAGCTATTAAACTAAATGCAAAAAAGTAGTCCAAGTATGCAATATGCCTTTATTCAGCAATCAAGTAAGACATTATCCGCTCGAGCCTCCAAGAGCATTCAGGTCCTTACACACTCAAAACAGACAACGTTCTTATAGAAAATCAGATTGCCAAACACTCAGATTCTCTAGCCATTAGCCGACAGATTCTCTAGGAGCCAGCTTCCAAAAAAAAAAAAAAAAAACTCTAGAAATAAGCTGCAAACAGAGCTGTAACTGTAAGAGTAGGTAACTGGGACTGTTGTACTGCTCTTCTCTCACAAACACATTGCAGTCATCATTCAGCTATATAATCCATCGACGACACTGGAATCAAATAATAATTCTTCAAACACCAGCATTTCAGCACGAGGATGGATCTGAGACATCACGGAGTGAGTGATCAATGAAGCACTCGAGAAACCAGCTGAACAAGCTGCGTCTCGCGTGTCTCAAGGTCCCTCCGCAAGGCAGCAATCTCCTCCATCTGACGGCTGAATTCGGAGATCAATGCCGCACACCGCGACGCCCCGGCCGCTGTAGCCTCGCCCCTGCTCCCGTGCATCATCAGCTCAGGCACGATCGTCGCCAGCCGCTCGTCGTGAGGTCGTCCCTGCGCGATCAGTTCCTTGACCCGCGCTAGGAGCGTGCTCACACTGGCCATCTCTGCCAAGGCATGCATGAATATATTTGCTCATGTGTAAGCTAGCATGGATGGAAGCTGTCACGAGATATTACGTGCATCTCCCGCATTTCCGTCGGCATCCGTCGTGCCATCGTCGTCACCAGCCGGAGCCGGGGCGTCGAGATCGTCGGAGACGGGCGGCAAGTTGAGGTCGATGGCCACCGGCGTGGGCGCGTGACGGCTGGGACCTTCTTGCGGGATGAGCGGGAAGTTGAGTCGCGCGCTCTTCCCGCGGATCCGGCGGGCCTCGCGGTCGTACGCCAGGGCGGCCTCCTCGGCGGTGCGGTACGGGCCGAGCCAGGCGCGACGTCCCTGACGCGGGTCCCTGATCTCCGCGGCCCACCTGCCTGACCGGCGGCACCGGACGCCCCTGTACTTCTTGTAGCGTGGGGTCGTCGGACCCGTGGAAGCGGAGGCACCTGAAAACCGCGCGCGTGCGATGCTGTGGCCTTGTTTAGATCCTAAATTCTTCCCTCAAATTTCACTATGCAAAAAAGAGATTCTCCATCACATCAAAATGCCGGTAAATGCATGAAGTACTAAATATAGATAAAATCAAAAACTAATTGTATAGTTTTGTTGTACTTTACGAGATGAACATTTTGAGTCTAATTAATCAATTTTTGGACATTTTTTTGCGCTAAAAAACAAAAGTTGCTACAGTGTACCGACACAGACACTGTATCTACAGTGCCTGAATCGGGGCACCATATTCTGGATCTAAACACGGCCTCTGTTGGAAAATAGCTAGGAAAGTGCGTGCTCCATGTTGGAGTGTGGTGGTGGTCTACGTTGCACCGATACGGGATACCGATACGGCGATACCGTGATACGACATTTTCCAAAAACAAGGATACGCCGATACGGCAAGTATATAAAGATATACCAAAAAATCAGAATACACTCTAGAAGAACAATACTCAGCACGTGGAGGAGTAAGCCTTTTCCTGAGTACGCTATCCATAAATCCATAAGTATTCTAGTTCCTTTCGCATGTGAAGAAGAAGATGCCGGCTGTCCAAGTAACTTCAGTGCTAATGATTTCAATTCTGGGGTCTATGACCATGGAGGTCCCACCAGTTGTATGAATCGCTGATCAAGCTTAAGAGACGGAGGTGGACTGCGAGTACCTCAAGCGCTGGTGCAAGCAACTTGCAAGGAGAAAACGCCGCCTGGCCAAGGAGGTCGCTGAGCTTAGGGCAGGCGTCGCGAGCGCAGGAGCGCGCGGCGGCATCGTGACTTCGTGAGCGGTAGGAGTGGCCATGGTCTCTCTGTAGTCTGAGTTGTGGCTTGATTCTTAGGGTTTCAGGTTGTGTAAATGGGCCTCCAAAAAAGAGGTCATGGGCTGCGAAGTATCGGAAAGTATCAGTCAAGTATCGCCTAATTATCGAGATTTAATTTAATTATTTTTATTTCTCTATTTATCCGATACTTCACTGATACGGTATCGGAGGCGTATCGGAGTATCGGAGTATCCGATACGTATCGCGATACCGACACGGAAGTATCGGGGTAACCTAGGCGGTGGTCTGACTGATCGTACCAGCAGGAGGAGCAACGGCAGCCTTCCGCTTGCAGTTGCAGCCGCCGGCCTCAAGCGAAGCTGCGGCTGCGGGAGACGGCTCCTGGTCGTCCAGAAGCTGAAACTCGGCGTCGTCGAAAAGCTGGAACTCGGCCTCGAACTCCTCGTAGTCGTCGTCGTCGTCGGTCACGGCAGCAGCATCGGCCTTCCGCTTGCCGCCGGTGGTGGTCCCGCTCAGTGCCGCCGGCCAGAGCGTGGCGGCGGTCAGCGGCCGGTGCACCCGCGCGGGGACGAGTTCGGCAAGGATCGCTCCCCCGCACATGTCGTCTCGATCGTTTCTCCGGGCTCTTCGTCTTGGCCGACGTTTGCCGGTCTCGAGCGTGTGAACGGTAAAAAATAGAGGAACCAGGTGAGGTGGGCCGGCCAAGACCGTGGGCTCGTGTTCGTCGTCGCACCACGCAGCCCGCACCGGTTTCTCCCAAATATTGTGGGCGCCCACAGTCTATGGGCTCCGAGTCGAATGCTCGGACGAGGATCGAGTATATGAATCAGTCTTTCTTCTTGTTAAAAGTATCCATTCTAGTTCTAGAGCTCCGCTGCCCGCTGCTGACGATGATGCAGCAGCCACCATCTGAACATTGAGGGGAGTAAGCAATTGCCACTATATGAAGTTGATCCTTGATAGCGATGCCATACCATGGGCTCTTTTCAGCCCATGGGGCCATAGAAGGTCTGAGAATCCTATGGATTTTCTACTCCTAGATACTTGCATAGTTAGGTGATGCAACTATGAGGTCCCTTTTGGAAATTCAAATCCCCTTAGAATCCATGACTTTTTTCAAGGTGAGAAATCCATAGGGATATCATTTGAATAACTCATTTAGTTATTTATGGAGAGTTTTTCATCCCTAGGTGTGTCTTCCCCTTACTTCCAAATTAGGCCTGAAGGTTTTCTACATCGTATGTATAAGATCGTAACCATACCCCACCAATGTATAAAGTGTTTTTGACAATGTTGGATGATTGTACATAGACACGTGTCATAAATTCACGGCAAATACCCACAGTTGCTTTGTGATTGTGAGGATTATTCCCACTATTTTTCCCCGTATCTCAACAGTCTAGTCCAGATCAACGTGGTGAGGGTGAACGTGAACATGTCATGAGTTGTTCAACAATGACCAGATCACGTGCACATACATGCCATATGACTCTATGGGCAAAACTAGCAGCATAATCACTCACATGTGTTTCATCAAACAACTATGTGTATATAACAAAATTGCCACTTAACAATAGTTCAAATAAAGTGTTGTCCGCACTTTACAATAAGCAATATATTTGCAAGGATTAGCGCATTAGAATATCAATCCCCATCGTATGTAAGTATGTAACAAAGAACTAATGTATGCAACTTTATTATAAACTATCTAAGTCGCCCGACATTATATTAATAAGAAGGGAGAAGCATTAATAACGTCAATTACATGCGCGAGAGGCATAACCTATCACAGTGGCACTGTGTAGATCGAGAAACAAAGCTAACTACTCGCTAACTACTGAGCTACTAGGAAATGCTAGAACCTTCCCCCTGCAGCAATCCAGAAGGAGCATGTATCCTTGATCTCTGTGAATATTGCCTGCACCGATTGTCTTGATTCCGTGAACACCACGACATTTCGCTGCTTCCAAATACACCAAACTGTAAGAATTACTAGTGTATGCGCCCTTTTGGTACATGCATTGGTGAGTCGGTAGAACCATTCCTCCATGTCTTGATCATCATTTCATTGCAAAGAATGTAAATTTGGGCAGCCGGACCAAACTACAACAAGGCACTAGACTTCCTTCGAGTAGGGGCATTCGATGAAGAGGTGTGCAGCCGTTTCCAGGCTTCTTTCGCATAGTGCACATAAGTAATTATTTTTTCCAACCCCAAAAGTTGTAAGCGTGCTGCTATCTAGATCTTGTTTTGCAGTAGCAGCCACAAAAAGAATTTGTACCGTGGTGGCGCCCAGGCTTCCCAAATCAGTTTGGGAAAATTCGAGGTAAGCTGACCGGTGAACTGAAGTCCTGAGCTTTCTAGTATCCATGTTATTTCATCCTCTGCAGTGTCCTCCAGGTTAAGCTGTGTTGATTGAATTGCGTTCCAGAGGTTGAAGAAATCGTTGATCAGATCGTTGTTCAGGTTGTTGCTATGTCTCTGATCCATGCCAATGTTTTGATGGCGTCTCTTACTGTCCTGTTTTTTCGTCTCCTCTGTTTGTGAAGGCTTGGAAACAGCCTAGCTGGTGATCTGCCATTAAGCTAACTAGAGTTCCAGAACGAAGCCTTTTTACCATTTCGCACTATAACCTTTGTGGTTGCTGAGAACAGTGCCAAATCCACCGAGTCTACAGGTAACTTCCATCCAATCCATGTCCGGTCCGGGTTGCTCCAAGCAGACCAAAGCCACCGCAGGCGCAAAGCTCTACTGAACCTTTCTAGTTCTAGGATGCCTAGACCATCGAAGTGTACAGGTTTAGCCATAAACGACCATGCTACTTTACGCTTTCCTCCAGAGATTTCCTTATCGCCTGCCCAAAAGAAGAGTCGGCGAGCTTTGTCCAGACCCTCTAGCAATTTCTTGGGTACTTTTAGCGATGTCAGGAGGTATATGGGGATAGCAGTCATCACATATCTTACTAATTCCTGCCTTATAGCTGGGTTCAAGAGTTTTCCTTGCCATCCTGCTAGCTTATTTCTTGTGTTGTCCATGACCCACTAGACATGCACAACTTTTAGTCATCCTAATGTTAGTGGTAGTCGTAGGTAGTAATTGGGAAGCCTACCTGCTGTCCCGTAAAGCTGTCAAGGATTTGTGCCAAGTTGAGCTTCGAACATCTAATTGGTGCTGCCATGCACTTTTGCAAGTTGAGTTTCAGCCCTGTTGCAACTCCAAAATTCTCTAGAATTGTGAATAGAGTTCGGACCTCGCTCTATATGGGATTCAAAAAGATGACCGCATAATCGGCGTATAGGGACAGCCTCAGTTTCACATTTCTATCTTGCAGCGGGGAAAGGGTGTCATCCATAGTTGCAAACTCCAAAACCTTTAAAGTGTATCAATAGCCAAGATGAAAAGATATGGCGATAGGGGGTCACCTTGTCTTAGGCCTCTGGTGTGGTTGATCTTTTTCCCAGGAACTCCGTTTAGCAGGACTGCAGAATTAGATGTTTTGAATAGCAGTGCCAACCGATCTCTCCATCTTAGGCTAAAACCTCTGTGTTCTAGGAGCTCAAGGATATACTCCCAAGATACGATGTCAAATGCCTTTGAGATATCTAGCTTGAACAGGAGCGCAGGCATCTTTGTCCTATGGTAGGCCCTTGCCAAGTTTCTCACGTACATGAAGTTATCCTGTATACAACGTCCATTTATGAAGGCACTTTGAGCGTTGGAGATCAGGTTGTCAATGTGCTTGGAGAGTCGGATATCCAGTGTCTTGGTAATTACCTTCCCAAAGCAGTGTATCAGACTAATGGGCTGGTAGTCTCAAATTTTCAGCCACTTCAAATTTTGGTATTAGAACAATGGATGCCCCATTTAGCTTCTCAAGCGAACCTGCTTGGAGACCATAGAAGCATTGCATCGCAACAAGAACGTCATTTTTTATGAAAGGCCAGTACTGTTTGTAAAAGGATCTCATAAATCTGTCTAGGCCCGGTGCCTTCTCTGTCGGTAGCTCCTTAACGACATTAGTAAGCTCAACATGTAAAAACTGAGCGTCCATAGATGGATAACCTATCTTAGATAGGTTGAGCCAGTTCCAATCAAAGGTATAACCCCTATCCACTCTAGTACCAAGGGCTATGTTGAAGTATTGGAACACAATATTTTCTTTTTCCTCAAGTTTCCATGCCATATTGTTATCTTCAGTCTTCAGGTAAGCAATCATGTTGGTTTTCCTCCGCCCTTTTGCCTTATGATGGAAAATTTTTGTACAGGCGTCACCTTCCTTCAAGTGAATAAGCCTTGAACTTGTCTTCTTCGTGACCTTTCTATGGATGCCCACCCCAACACCTGGTGCTTTATATCCCTGAGTAGTTGGGACTCCGTAGCGTCCAATATGTTGTTTCTTGGGCCATTTCCAGACACTAGATGATGTAATTAGCAATTTGAAACGGTAGCTTACCATTGCTGAACAAGGATTTTCTCCATTGTTTGAGAGCCTGCATTATACTACTAAGGCGGTTATGCAATCTCATCATCTTTGAGTCGCCTCTAGCTGGTTGTCTCCACGCTGATTCAGCAATCTCATAAAAGTCTGGCGCTCGCGTCTAGAACCGCTTGAAGTGGAAGGCTACTTTCCTAGGCGGAAGCAGGTGATTGCAAAGGAATAATGGACAATGATGAGAGAGTGAGCTAGAGAGGGCCATCGGGCTTAGCTGTGGGCAGGCGTTGTCCTAAGAGTTGTTGCAGAAGATGTGTTCTAGGTGAACTAGTGTTGCATTGCTTCGACTGTTGCTCCAGGTGAATCTGCGGTTAATAAGCTTTATTTCCAGCAGCACACTTGCTCAAGTGCCCGCATAAAATATCTCATTTGTCTCCCGTTGTTGTTGTTATTATTCTTGTCTTTGGCTTTACAAATAAGGTTAAAGTCACCCAGACATAAACAAATGAGGTTAAAGTCACCCAGACATAACCATGGGGTAGTTCCAGTTAGCTGGTAGCTTATTAATTCGCTCAAAAATTGGGATTTCTTGCTGTTCTCAGTTGGGCCACATACTGCAGTGATCCAGAAGATGTTACTTAGCTTGATGGTCATTTTCATTGACATTGAGTACCTCCTTTTGACTGGCGGCTCTCCTGACATCCATTCTTGGTCCCAGACCACTAATATCCCACCTCTGGTGTTATCTGCCTCTAAGTATTCATACCCTCGACAGTTGTAGCCCAAAAATCGGCTGCTAGGTGATCAGATATGCTGTCCAACTTTATTTCTTGCAGACATTCAATTATTGGTTTAGCTTGTTGGATTATATCTTCACGGCTTCCCTTCTTGCTGCACTATTCAATCCCCTCACAGTCCAGTTTAGGAGCTTAGGCTCACTATCCATTATAAACTGTCAGTGGCACCAATCGCAGGCAATAAAATAACAGGTGCAGGAACTGACCACCAACCCAAACTTTGTTTCTAAAACCAAAAGAACACAACAACACATCCATCATAACATGTTCAGCTAGGGGAGACAACCCTACAGTTCCACCGTTGTCTCCCAACTAGCAAACTATCCACAGCTCCAAGGAATACGTCACAAACACGGGCAATCCTAACTTGACCGGTAGAAGACCGGTTGGTGCTGGCACTAAGCTATGATACATGGTTCATAGACTAATCAACACATCATCACTTACTGTCTCTAAGTCTTTAGGGGACCTCCATGTCCGCCGCATCAGACACCGCTGAAAGGATCAAGATGCCCAAGAGGGGGGGTGAATTGGGCTTCTCTAAAAATTAATTATAAGAATTAAATCCTACAAGCCGGAATTCAACCCTAGTGCCTACTTGTGTTCCTAGATGGTCTACCGGTAAAGAGTTTTGCACCCTAGTTTCCAATCCTAGTCTAGCATGGCAATTCTAGGAAAGTAAAACAAGCAATAAAAGTAAATACGAGAAAGTAAATTGCTTGAAAGTAAGGGCAAGGAACACGGCGATATTTTTCCGTGGTATCGGAGAGTCGCCACTCCCCACTAGTCCTCGTTGGAGCACCCGCGCAAGGGTGTAGCTCCCCCTTGATCTGCGCAAGGATTAAGTGCTCTCTACGGGCTGATTCTTCGACACTCCGTCGCGGTGAATCGCCCAAAACCGCTCACAAGATGAGTTGGGTCATCCACAAGCTTCGTCGGATGATCACTAAACTCCCAATCACCACCAAGCCGTCTAGGTGATGGCGATCACCAAGAGTAACAAGCTAGAACTCTCACTTGACCAAAACAAGCCTAATGAGAAGGAGGATGCATACTTGCTACTCTCTAATCACTAGTGAGGAACTCTCAAGCTTTGATTCTCAAATCACACTCCTCACTAGGGCTCTTGCACTCCCTTGCACTCCAAATGTGTTTCTCAGCTGAACAAATGAGCAAGAGACCTCTAAAAGAGGTGGTGAGAATGTATTTATACACCCCCACAGTCGAAACGAACCGTTACCTGCCAACTCAGCAAAACACGGGGTGACCGGACGCGCTGATCGAAGTGATCGGACGCGCCGGTCGCACGTAACGGTCGGAATTCTGGAAATTAGACTGAGTGACCGGACGCGCCGCTCGAAGTGACCGGACGAGCTGGTCGCTCGTAACGGTCGAAATTCTGAAATCACGGCTGAGTGACCAGACGCGCCGGTCAGGGGTGATCGGTCGCGTCCGATCGTGCAGGGAGCTTACTGTAATGAGATCGGACGCACGACCGCGTCCGATTGGTGATGACCGGACGCGTCCGGTCGTCACAGGACCTTACTGGAACGTGACCGGACGCGCCGATCACACCCAGGTCACGTCCGAACGGAAGGTTTCCCTTAAGAGACACATGTCGGTCTGACCACCGCGTCCGGTCCTCGCAAGGACCGCGTCCGGTCATCAGCGCCGAAACGCAGTCGCGATATTGAACTGACCGGACGCGCCGGTTAGACCGAGAACCACGTCCGGTCAAGGGAAAAGCTGTCTAAACACTTCGAAACGCGACGCAACTTGAACCAAGTTGCTTCCAACTGAACTTTGAGCTATTCTAGAGCTGCCTAGTGCTAAGTTTAACAAGTGTGCACCACACCTAAACATAAGACTCACCTAGGTCAAGCTACCCGCTCATGCTCCCTTTAATAGTACGGCCAAAAGAGAAAATGAAGATCCTAACGACTATTCCGAATGTAACTCAACACCTTAACATCCGAAACTAACCGTCCTTAATCTTAACGTCACTCCTTTGAAAACCGAAACGATTTCCATCAGGGGGCATGAATACCATGGTGCCCAAAGCAGTTATTACCTCTATGACCTAACTTACCAAGGTTTCTGCAAAACACATGTTAGTCATGATAATAAAGCGTTGTCATCAATTGCCGAAACCAACTCTCGGGGCCTAGATGCTTTCAATCTCCCCTTTTTTGGTGATTGATGACAACACTAAGATTCAAAAGATAGGAGTTGAGGTTTTCGAACATGCTTGGTTCACATAAGCGGAAAAACAATAAGCACAACAGGTTAGGAATTGCTTATGTGTTCCAAGCCAAAAGAGTGTACTTATAAGATAAGACATGAAACGTTAGTACACAAAAAGATATAGCTCAAAAGAGATCGGAGTAAGGCACGGAAGCACAACCTTATGAGCTATAACCAAACAAGTGACATGAATTAAAACTGTAATTAGATAAGCCACAGAAACTCAAAGTACTCACACGACCACATGTCACAAGAATGCAATTACTGTAAAGTAAACATGATGCATGAATGTAGCACACATAAAAAACAAAAACCCTCTATCAAAATTCCCCCTGAATCTACTCTCTCTCCCCCTTTGGCATCAACCGCCAAAAACTAATCTAAGGATCTAACGGGGGAACAGACGGAGTCGAGTCGGGTGCCGAGGAGCGCGTAGTGATCACAAACTGAGAAGTGTCTCCCTCGGACTCAGAGCTATCAGGCTGACCCTCTAAAGAAGCACGCGGCTGTGAAGCGGTCTGGGTCTGATCAACAGGAACAGGTACTGACGAAGTAGCAACAAGTGGAGCAGTCTCTATGACCTGAGCCTGAAGTGAGCCAATAGCTGGGGGATCTGTCGAGGCAACTGACGAAGGAACTGTCTCTGTAGTGCCCGTCCCTGTCATGGGAAGAACAGCTGCCTCTGAAGCTGACAACCCTGATGAAGTAGCAAATGTGGTGTGCGAGGGCGTTGGCTGACCAGTCAACTCGCTATATGTGGCACTAAGATCAATGAAAGGTGTGCCAGTCAAAAGGTGAGGGCGAGGTTGGTCTGAAGGAGTAAACCCCATCTGAATAGGAGTGTAGCTCGGGGACTGGAACGACTGAGGGACCTGCAGCTGTGGAGAGGTGAGCTGAAAGCTCGGCTATCCCTGACTCGAAGGTCCACTAGACTGTAAGGCTGGAGTCAGGACAGATGCAGGTGGAGGAACCCCAACTGTGACTAGGTGACGCAGAAGATCTAGGTACTGCTGCTGACTAGCTGCACTCTGTCGCTGCATCTCATATTGCTGACGCTGCATCTCGACTTACTGGCGTTGTATCTCAAGCTGCTGTCTCTAGAACTCATCCTGTCGAGCCTGGATCTGTGCAAAAGCTGCAGCGGTGTCCTGAGCCTGCCTCTGTAGCTGAAGCTCCTGTCGCTCCTATGCCTGGGTCAGCCTATCAAGAATAGCCACCATGGCTAGGTCTGAGCGGGAGGCTGAACCAGAGCCACCGGCCTTGTGGTCGTGAGACCGAGGAGACCGATACCTGGGGATGGGCTGATAATCCTCGTCAGTGCTGTCAGAGGCCTCATCCTCAGCTATATCAGCGGGTTGAGCATCTAAATCTACAAGCTCTGCCTCAGCAAGACCCTGTACGGTTGCATCCTGCTTAGCCGCTGTCTTAGGCACCTGAGGTCTCTCTCTCTATCCTGGTACAGGGGCCTGCTCTCTCGTAACTGAAGCCCATAGCTGACGGATATCATACTCAGGAAAAGCAGTAGTAGTATCTGATATCTCAGCTCTAATCTCTATAGGAAGCTCAAGGGCAGATCTAATGATGAAGCAAATCCAATGAGCATAGGGCAGCTGACGATGTCCCTTGAAGCCCTCTGCCAGGGTGTCCTCCATCTCACTGAGCATAAGATCTCAAATGTCAAAAGGTGTCTGTGAGAGGAGGTGGTGAACAACCCATAGCTGCATCCTGGTCAATCCCTCTCTATAACCAAGCCTGGGAAGAAGAGTACGCCCGACAATAGCATCAAGAACTCGGGCAAGTGGTGTCAAACTGGCAGGTGTGCGACGAGACCCTTCGCCAAAAGGCTCACGGAAGCAGGGTCGGATCAGATCTGTAGGTGGCACAATACCGCCATGAGGGCGCCTAGGTGGAGCTGTCTGACCGAAACAGAGCTGATGGATCTTCATGTCTGAAGCTGGGAGTCTGAGAATCTCCCGCACTCTTGTGCTGTACAGTCTGCGGTCGCGACCTCGGAATGCAAAGTGTATGAACTCATGGGCCGGATCAATCCATAGTGAAGCATAGAACTCCCTAACCCAAGTACCGCAGTATGCACATGTCCGTCCAAGAAAATCTAACAAGCCCGGTAGAAAGGACAAGTGCGGACGAAGCTGCTCACCCACTACCTCAATAAGTGACTCAATGCGATAGACCCTCTGTGGTCGAAAGGCAATGCCACCGTCAACATAAGCTTTGTAGAAATCCTCCTGAAGAGGAGTATAGAAACCCTCTGAAGCTCTGGAGTCCCTCTGAGGTGGGAACCACCGGCTGACCTCAACAAATCTCAACCCTTGCACCTGACGTGTTGTAGCACCTCTCAAGTCAAAGTGCTCTACAGGGGGTGAACCTCTGACCCTAGGAGGTGGACGTCCTCCACGACGCTGGCCCTCTGGCCTAGGAGTCACCTGAGCTCGTGTGCGTGTGGAGCGGCGACACGGTGGAGTCTAAGCTGGCTGCTCCTCTGTCCCCTCTGGAGCCTCTGCAGGTGGATCGACTGACATCACATCTGCATCCTCTGTCACCTCTGTGGCCTCAGTGGCCTCAGTAGTCTCTGTACCAAGCTGTCGACCTTCAAGATGAAAGCGACGCTCGCCAATGTGTAAACCACTGCTCCTGCCTCCCCTCTCTGTCTGCTCTGCTGCATCTGCAACTGCCTGAGCTATCTCTGCATCTGTGAGGGTCTTCTTCTTCTTTCTAGCCATAATCTTTATGCGCTTGCCACGTGCAACCTCAGACAGACGAGGAGGACTCTCGTCCCCGTCACTAGGATCACCTCCGGCGTTCTTGCAGCGAACCATACTGGCAAACTGCGAAGAACCTCTGAAAGATGATGAACTATCACTCAAGAGGCTTGGCCTCAGTCCATATCTGCAGGCTTGGCCTCAGATTAAACCACTGAACTGCTGTCACCCCAACACACCGACAAACTCGCTGAAAAGACGGAATAGATGGATCTACTATAAGCAACATATATATTCTAAAAGGTATGAAACCCTAGAGATAGCAAGCATATAGGGTAAGATATGAACGGACCGCGATAGCTACCTCAAAGACTGATGATCCGATGAGCAGAAGACGATCTCGTCGCGTTAGGGTTACCCGAAGACGGTGGTCGAAACCCTGGAGTACCGAGAGATCGACGATTGAATTAGCAATTCACCGGAAAATCGACGGTAAACCCTAATCCAAGGAGAAAACGTCACCTTGTGGAGACGGAGACAATCGCGGAGACGGAGACGATCGTGGAGACGAAAACTCGCGAAAAGTCTCGGCGAACGAATCGGGTGGCTAGGGTTAGGGTTTTTCGCGGTGGTGGGCGAGGTCCTCGAAGGTGGGCGCGTGCGGTAGGGAGAGAGCTCGAGGTGGAGCTAGGGCGCGGGCTGCTCTGGGGGCTCCGGTGGCGCGGCTGCGGCGACGAGCAGGGGCGCGTGGCGGCGGTGGTGCGGCGGCTCGGCGCGGGCGCGGGCGCGGCTGCGGCTGTGAGTAGGGGCGTGCGGCGGCGGTGGTGCGGCGGCTCGGCGAGGAAGGGCAGGGAGTCGGCGAAAGGCACGGCGGCGGGCGGATTGAAAAGAAACCGATCGAAGATGAAAGGGTTATATGGGGGATTAGATCCGCTCGTCACGTGATGACCGGACGCGGTGGTCGATATGACCGGACGCGGTGGTGCAGCGTCCGGTCACACTCCAGTAAGCTCCTAGAGCGACCGGACGCGTCCGGTTAGGACTGACCGGACGCGGACAGAGTCCGGTCGAGGGTTACCCGGGAAAGTCATCGCGAATGACCGGACGCGGTGGTGGTTACCGGGACCGGACACGGTGGTCAACAGCAGCGCGTCCGGTGCAGCGTCCGGTCACAGGGTCAGGAGATGGTCTTCTGGATGACCGAACGCGCTGGTGGTCACCGAGACCGGACGCGGTGGTGAAGCATCACTGCGTCCGGTGCAGCATCCGGTCACTGTTTTTCACCCTTCTTCATTCCGAACTTCGACGCGACTTCTCCCAATCAAGTTCCAATTCAAAGAGACTCAAATAAACACCAATTGGAACATGATATGAGTGACCTCACTCAAACCCTCAAGTTTTTCAAAATAGTTTGCCTTAGGCTAATATTATTTTTAGGAAAAAGGCAACAAACACCCGAGGAGCAACGTATGGCCATGTAATAGAGTTTTTGAACCCTTGGGAGCGTCAAAATGCTCTCTCTACCCATGGACGAACACAGAGGTTGCTCAAAGCCAAACCGAAAAGAAACGACAAAGCAACAACCATGCAAATGCAATGCAAAACAAGTAAGTAAAACTAGATTGCTTGTCAAGTTTGATCCACGGTTAGGCTTCTTTACTCCTCCAAAGGAGGGTTATCGTAACCGTGTTAGCCAAGCCCTAGATGCATTGCGGGTACTTAAATATGACATATAATACAATGCAATGCAAGGGACAACACAAGCTCATTTTTTAAAGTTACTAGAGTCAAGCACATTGAGTTCACTTCTCAACCTACAAAAGGTAGCTTCATCCAAAGGTTTAGTGAAGATATCCACTAATTGATTTTCACTTCTTACACCTTCTAGTGATATATCATTTTTAGCAACGTGATCTCTTAGAAAGTGGTGGCTGATATCAATGTGCTTGGTGCGAGAGTGTTGTACCGGATTATTAGCAATTTTAACGGCACTTTAATTATCACATAAAAGTGCCACCTTTTCAAGAACAATTCCATAGTCTAGGAGGGTTTGTTTCATGTATAAGATTTGTGCACAACAAGCCCCCGCGGCAATGTATTCCGCCTCGGCGGTAGATAAAGCCACATTATTTTGCTTTTTAGATGACCAAGATACTAAAGACCTTCCAAGCAAATGGCACCCTCCGGATGTGCTTTTTCTATCAATTTTGCAACCAGCATAATCCGAATCGGAATAGCCAACTAGTTGGAATCTAGCTCCTTTGGGATACCAAAGACCAATGCTTGGGGTGTGCTTAAGATATCTTAAGATTCTTTTTACGGTACTTAAGTGAGGTTCTTTAGGGCACGCTTGAAAGCGAGCACACATGCACACACTAAACATGATATCGGGCCTAGATGCGGTAAGGTACAACAAACTACCAATCATAGAACGGTAGAGAGTTTGATCAACCGGTTTACCTCCCTCATCTAGGTCGAGATGTCCATTAGATGGCATTGGGGTCTTGATTGGTTTGCATTCTTCCATCTTGAATCTTTTGAGAAGATCCTTGGTATACTTTTCTTGAGAGATGAAAATCCCTTCTCTCATTTGCTTGACTTAAAAACCAAGGAAGAATGTGAGCTCACCAATCATAGACATCTCGAATTCTTTCGACATCAATTCACCAAATTCCTTGCAATATTCTTCATTTGTTGATCAGAAGATGATATCATCAACATACACTTGACAAATGAAGATCTCCCCATTAAGCTTCTTAGTGAAAAGTGTGGTGTCGACCTTCCCAATGGTGAAGCCCTTCTCAATGAGGAAGTCCCGGAGGCGCTCATACCACGCTCTAGGGGCTTGCTTGAGCCCATATAGTGCCTTGGACAACCTATAAACATGATTAGGATATCTAGGGTCTTCAAACCCGGAAGTTTGATTAACATAGACTAGTTCATTTATGAAGCCATTTAAGAATGCACTTTTCACATCCATTTAATATAGTTTCATATCATGATGTGATGCATATGCAAGGAGGATACGAATGGCTTCAAGTCTTGCAACGGGTGCAAAGGTCTCTCCAAAATCAAGACCTTCAACTTGAGAGAACCCCTTTGCAACTAGTCTTGCCTTGTTCCTAACAACTACGCCTTGGTCATCTTGCTTGTTGCGGAACACCCACTTGGTTCCAATGACTCTTGCCCCTTTATGATGCTCTTCAAGTGTCCATACTTGATTTCGGGCGAAGTTGTTCATTCTTCATGCATGGCATTCACCCAATCCGGATCTTGAAGAGTTTTTTCTACATTCTTAGGTTCAACACAAGAGACAAAGGAGTGATGTTCAACAAAAGAGGCAAGCTTTTGAGATTGAGTCATTACTCCCTTAGAAGGACTCCCTATGATGAGATCGTGTGGATGTGCTTGAAGTAGAGGTGAGTTTCTTCTATCAACCACTTGAGGAGGTGAATGGGGAGCATCAACATCTTGTGCTTGTGCCTCGGCTTGTTCATGAGAGACATAAGTGTCTTCATTTTCAACTCTCATGTTCTTATCACCATCTTGAGGCACATGTGATGAAGATGGTGGATCAACAATTTGTACATTGTCTTCATCATCTTTTGGCTTGATGTCTCCCACCGGCATGTTCTTCATTGCCTCCCTCAAGGGTTCATCACCTACATCATCACAATTCTCAATTACTCCTTGGGAGCCATTAGATTCATCAAATTCCACATCATATGTTTCTTCAACCAAACCAGTGGCATGATTAAATACTCTATATGCTTTGGACTTTGATGAGTAACCAACAAGAAAACCAATATCACAACGTCTTTAAAATTCCCTAGGTGTTGACGCTTCTTGTAGATGTAGCATTTGCAACCAAACACCCGGAAGAATGAGACGTCCGGCTTCTTCCCATTAAGCAATTCATAGGGGGTCTACCAAGAAACTTTTGTAGGAAGAGGCGATTTGAAGCATAGCATGCAGTGTTGATTGCCTCGGCCCACAACTTCTCTGGAGTATTGTACTCATCTAACATTGTTCTTGCAAGAGTGATCAAAGTCCGGTTCTTTCTCTCAACTACACCATTTTGTTGAGGAGTGTAGGTTGAAGAAACTTCATGCTTGATTCCAATTTCATCACAATAAGCTTCAATGTTGGTGTTGTCAAACTCTTTGCCATTGTCACTTCTAATCTTCTTTATCTTGACTTCAAATTCATTTTGAGCTCTCTTTGCAAACTTCTTGAAACAATTTGCCACTTCGGATTTATCATGAAGAAAGAAGGTCCATGTGTACCTTGAGTAGTCATCCACTATCATAAGACAATAGAAATTACCACCCAAGCTCTTGTACGTTGTAGGCCCAAACAAATCCATGTGTAGAAGTTCTAGCACTCTTGAAGTTGACATGAATGCTTTGGTTGGATGAGTGTTTGCAACTTGTTTGCCCGCTTGACATGCACTACAAGGTTTGTCCTTTTCAAACTTTACATCCTTCAATCCTCTCACTAATTCTTTCTTCAATAGCTTGTTGAGATTGTTCATTCCAACATGAGCAAGCCTCCTATGCCAAAGCCATCCAAGTGAGGTCTTAGTGAATAAACATGTCATCAAGTTTGCATCTTCAGAGGTGAAGTCAACAAGATAAAGATTATTATATCTAAAGCCTTTGAATATCACTTGCTTGTCATCTATCTTTGAAACTACCACTTCATTTGATGTGAACAAGCATTGGAAGCCAAGGTCACAAAGTTGCCCAACGGATAATAAGTTGAAACTCAATGAAGCAACATAGAGCACATTTGAGAGTGAGTGATCATTTGATATTGCAATCTTGCCTATACCCTTGACTTTGCTCTTTGAATTATCTCCAAATATGATCTTCTCTTGACATATACCATTTTCTTCAATGGAGGTGAACATACGAGGATCACCGGTCATATGTTGAGTGCAACCACTATCAATAACCCAATGAGATCCACCGGTCTTGTAGTTCACCTACACACAAGAGATCAAGCTTTTTGTTTAGGGACCCACACTTGAGAGGGACCCTTGACTTTCTCAACTAGTGACTTGGCAACCCATATTTTCTTAGGCCTATTCTTGTTTGGGGGACCCAAGAACATAACTTTCAACTTTTCATTTGAATCTTTTCTTAGCATGCAGTGAGCATTGAAGGCAAAGGGTCTAGCATGCTTGGGCAAGGGTTGTGGTGGTGGAGTATTACACTCATGCGCAAAGTGACCTTCTTGTCCACACTCAACACATCTCTTTGGCTTGGGCTTTGACTTGCTTTGTTGTTGTTGAGCTTTTGCCTTCTTCTCTTGATTTGCCAAGTACCCAATATCACTTCTATCCATCTTTATTACAGTTTTCATGAGTAGCTCACTTTGCAAATATTGACCTCTTATGAACTTGCTTAGGCCGGTTTTGAGATGCTCTTTCTCTTGCTTGAGCTTTTTGTTTTCTTCAATGAGTGATTCATTTGTTGTTTGCTTCTCAAGAGCCATCAAACCATTTAGCTTCTTGTTCTCACTTGCAAGCTTCTCATTTTCACTCTTGATCTTGGCATAATCATAATTGCTTGACTCAACCACACTCTTGCCTTTGCTACTAGAACCTTGCTCAATGCTTTCAATAATCAAGTCATCACATGATGTAGCTATATCACACTTAACAACTTTGTTAGTAGCATCATGTGTCTCAAGAGCAAGTTCATTAGCAACCAAAAGACTATCATAGTCAATTTTCAATGTTGTATATTTGTCTTTTAGAGAGTTATGCCTAGTGAAGAGCTCATAATGCTTCTTCTCAAGTTTATCATGTTGATCTCTAAGCTCTTTATTAGTAGTTTTGAGCTCCTTGAGAGTGGAAGACATAATTTCATTTTGATCTTTGAGCTCACCACTAGCCTTTTGAGCACTTTCAAGCTTAGATGAGAGTGATTCATTTTCATTTTGAAGTTCATCATTTTCATTTCTAGTCCTTCTTATGACTTTAGTGTATTTGTTTAACAATTTTACAAGTTCATCATAAGAAGGTGCATCATATTCATCATCACTATCACTATCATCATCATCATCATCACTATCATGATTTTGTACCTTTCGATCACCCTTGGCCATAAGGCATAGGTGAGTAGTGGACGATGATGGTGATGGAGGCGGTGAAGGTGGTGATGAAGATGTCGGTGAAGATGATGGCCCCATTACAAATGCGGCAACCTTCTCTTTCTCATCATTGCTTTCATCTTCGGAGGACTCACAAGATGATTCAATATCAGTGAGCCAATCACCAACAATGTATGCTTTTCCTCCCTTCTTCTTCTTCTTGTGGAACACCTTCTTCTTGCCATCCTTCTTCTTGTATGGCTTGTTTTTCTTCCTCTCTTCTTCTTCATCGCTTGAATCATTTTTTTTGTCGTTGTTCTTGTACTTGTCTTTTGGAGGTCTAGGGCATTGATGAGCTAAGTGGCCAAGTTCACCATAATTGTAGCAATCCATCTCCGAGATTGGCTTTCTTTAGCTACTTGTGAAGAATTTCTTTTTCTTGCCATCAAACTTGATGCCACTCTTGTTTAGCTTCTTTAGCATTTTGGTGGTCTTCCTCACCATGAGTGCAAGTGATTCATCATCAATATCACTTTCACTTGAGCTTTCTTGCACCATCATGGCTTGGCCCTTCTTCTTTTTCTTGCCATAGCTAGCTTTGAAGGCCAAGTCTTTCTTCTTGGAAGATGATGAGCCCTCTTCCGGAGTGATGTGCATGTACATCTCATGAGCATTGATCTTCCCCAATACTTGTGTCGGTGTTACGGTGGAGAGATCACTTTGGTGAAGCACGGTGATAATGTGACCATACTTCTCAACGGGAAGAACACTCAAGATCTTACTTGTAACATCCGATTGGCTCATTTTAGTGAGCCCAAGAGCATTGAGGTCCTCTACAAGAACATTTAGACGAGTGTACATGTCATTGGCACTTTCTTTGGGAAGCATCTCAAAAGAATTAATTTTCTTTAAAGCAATATGATAGCGTTCCTCACGCTCACTCTTAGTTCCCTCATGGAGAGCACAAAGGTTTTCCCACAATTCATGAGCGTTCTTTGCATTACACACACGATTGAAGATATCTTTGCCTAAGCCCCGGTAGAGTGCATTTTTGGCTTTTGCATTCCACCGGTCGTACTTCTCCTCGTCACCAATTGGGTTGGCGGGATCCCTAATAACGGGAAGCCCTTGGGTTGCGGCTCTAAGACACCCAACATCTATGGCTTCGAGATACGCCTCCATACGGATTTTCCAATATGGAAAATCATCCCCCTCAAAGGTGGGAGGTGGTCCTTCCCCGTTAGACATCTTGCTCTAGGCGGTAAAGCCTAAACTAGGAGCAACTCGGCTCCGATACCAATTGAAAGGATCAAGATGCCCAAGAGAGGGGGTGAATTGGGCTTCTCTAAAAATTGATTGCAAGAATTATATCCTACAAGCTGGAATTCACCCCTAGTGCCTACTTGTGTTCCTAGATGTTCTACCGGTAAAGAGTTTTGCACCCTAGTTTCCAATCTTAGTCTAGCATGGCAATTCTAGGAAAGTAAAACAAGCAATAAAAGTAAATACGAGAAAGTAAATTTCTTGAAAGTAAGGGCAAGGAACACGGCGATGTTTTTCCGAGGTATCGGAGAGTCGCCACTCTCCACTAGTCCTCGTTGGAGCACCCACGCAAGGGTGTAGCTCCCCCTTGATCTGCGCAAGGATCAAGTGCTCTCTACGGGCTGATTCTTCGACACTCCGTCGCGGTGAATCGCCCAAAACCGCTCACAAGATGAGTTGGGTCATCCACAAGCTTCGCCGAATGATCACCAAACTCCCAATCACCACCAAGCCATCTAGGTGATGGCGATCACCAAGAGTAACAAGCTAGAACTCTCACTTTACCAAAACAAGCCTAATGAGAAGGAGGATGCACACTTGCTACTCTCTAATCACTAGTGAGGAACTCTCAAGCTTTGATTCTCAAATCACACTCCTCACTAGGGCTCTTGCACTTCCTTGCACTCCAAAGGTGTTTCTCAGCTGAACAAATGAGCAAGAGACCTCTAAAAGAGGTGGTGGGGATGTATTTATACACCCCACAGTCGAAACGAACCGTTACCTGCCAACTCAGCAAAACACGGGATGACCGGACGCGCCGATCAAAGTGACCGGACGCGCCGGTCGCACGTAACGGTTGAAATTCTGGAAATTCGACTGAGTGACCGAACGCGCCGCTCGAAGTGACCGGACATGCTGGTCACTCGTAACGATCGAAATTCTGAAATCACGGCTGAGTGACCGGACGCGCCGGTCAGGGGTGATCGGACGCGTCCGATCGTGCAGGGAGCTTACTGTAACGAGATCGGACGCACGACCGCGTCCGATCGGTGATGACCGGACACGTCCGGTCGTCATAGGACCTTACTGGAACGTGATCGGACGCGCCGATCACACCCAGGTCGCGTCCGAACGGAAGGTTTCCCTTAAGAAACACGTGTCGGTCTGACCACCGCGTCTGGTCCTCGCAAGGACCGCGTCCGGTCGTCAGCGCCGAAACGCAGTCGCAATATTGAACTGATCGGACACGCCGGTTAGACCGAGAACCGCGTCCGGTCAAGGGAAAAGCTATCTAAACACTTCGAAACGCGATACAACTTGAACCAAGTTGCTTCCAACTAAACTTTGAGCTATTCTAGAGCTGCCTAGTGCTAAGTTTAACAAGTGTGCACCACACCTAAACATAAGACTCACCTAGGTCAAGCTACCCGCTCATGCTCCCCTTAATAGTACGGCCAAAAGAGAAAACGAAGATCCTAACGACTATTCCGAATGTAACTCAACACCTTGACATCCGAAACTAACCGTCCTTAATCTTAACGTCACTCCTTTGAAAACCGAAACGATTTCCATCAGGTGGCATGAATACCATGGTGCCTAAAGCAGTTATTACCTCCATGACCTAACTTACCAAGGTTTCTGCAAAACACACGTTAGTCATGGTAATAAAGCGTTGTCATCAATTGCCGAAACCAACTCTCGGGGCCTAGATGCTTTCAACCGCGCTATTACAGCCAAAGTCTTGGCAAGCTTCTTGTTTCCCAGACATGCGGCAGCCCTGAGAGCCTAGAGCATCTGCTCTGGGAGGTTGTCCCCATACATGTCGATGTAGGCATTCACTGTCGCTTCTGGTGTCGGGGACTTGCCGTTGATGAAGTCAAGATCATGCATGAGCTTGTGTTGCACACATTTATTCACCTGCACCGATGAGGGGTGGGCCGCGAGTTGCAGGCTTGAGCGGGTGGCAGCCATGTTCTTCTATAGTCTACCGCGGCGGCTGGGTCTAGTCCTAGGGATTGCAGACGTCGAGCGTAGAAGCAACGGGTCAGGACGCGCTTGAAGATGGAGTAGCAAAAGTCGCGCCTGGCATTCGCACCATCTAGGTGGTCAGCGTAGAGGTTGTCATTCTACATCTCCTCCACAGGGGGCTCGCTGTAGGTGTCATAGCCGTCCGCTGCCCCTCCCTCAAGGGCCTAGGTGTAAAGGTCGTTCCCCACCGCCGACCCTCCACCAGCACCCGCCGGGGCAGAGGCAGGATCGATGCCCATCTTGGTGGCCGAGATGTCACTGACCTGGTCATCATCTAACAATCTGGCTGAGTTATCCTGCTAGGCTTTGGGGCTAGGTTGCCTCTCCTGGTGAACCATCTTGCCCAACTGCTCTCTGGGCTCTATCAGCTGAACTCTAGGCCCAAAGCAGACCTCTTGCTAGGTTGTCGTGTGTTGGTCCTGAAGAATGTTGCCCGTAGTCCATTGTGCCAAGATCGGCTCATACACTCTCATACACTAGGGACATGGGCACATCCCTGTCATAGTCTAGCGAGTAGCAGGGGCGGAAGTGTCACCCTTCCAGGAGAAGAGGGACTCCTGGATCATTAGGTCCTTATCCTGGTAGTGGTAGCCCCTGGCAGCAGATGGAGACTTGCATAGCTCAACCAATGGGTCTGGATTCACCGAGTGGGAGATCATCAGGGTGGCCGAGGTGTTTTCAGATCGTCCTCGGGTGGCCGGTGAGTGGGAAGGTGGCGTTCCCAATCCTCGGTAGCATGTTGGAGGAGGTCCCAGCCGCACAAGGACCTTGATGGTGAGCAGGTACAGGAACACCCTTGGTCCAGCTGCTCCATGTTCGGCATCACCGCTTGGCTGTAGGTTAGGGGCGAACGCGTGCGCACCTTGAAGGCACATTCAGAGCATCCTCTATGGAACAACTATAAAACTTTGGAGGACCTACTATTGTTGTCACGTGGTCAGGGTCCCATAGTCATGGTCCCTGTGCCTTAGAGGGAGGACTAGAGCACGACAGGGCTGGGGCCGCCTCCTGTCAGCCATCGGTTGACGTCCATCCAGTATGCCAGCATCTAGGGAAAGGGGATGAAAGTCAGCACTGAGCTCCTTGCTTCGGAGGAGGCCCCTAAACTTGACACACATGTGGTTCAGGGGTGCCAATCCTCGTACCCAATGAGGTGGATCAGGATCTCCTTACGGCTTCGTTTGGCACTAAGGGATCAGAACTCACGTGGTAGACTACCCACCAGGGGATGGGGTGATCCCCTGCCCTCCACCCGATCCCCACCCACCTGGTGCTCTAATCCCTTCAATCCCGTTGGTCATTTGGAGGCACCGTGACTAGCTCTGGATTGGCTCATTGCTGCAGTGCTTGTTGCACTGAACCGTGGAAGACCACAAAAATCATGAAACAAGCTCTAAAATTTAAGAAAATACTAATAAAATCCATGTATAAAATTCAAAAAATAACAGAAAATACACAAGAGAAACCATTTTAAAATTCATAAAAAGCGCATGACTTCTAAAATTCATCTCTAAAATCACAAAATATTAGAAAGATAGAAAGATGAACCAAAAAATAATATCGAAACAACTAAAAAATCATCAGAAAATTCAGCAAAAATACAAATTACTAATCTGAAATGTGCTGGACATAGCTCCACTTAATCCAATCCAGCAAGAAACATCTGGATATAGAACAACTTATCATGCCGGTCCATGTCGGATATAGGCAGCACACATGTTCTTTCATCTGGATATAAAGTCATAGTTTTAACGTGCTAGACTAAATGCATGTCGTTATCTCTCTCCAATATCATTATCAAATATTCTAGAAATTTAAAACTAAAAACTACAAGACTGAACATTCAGCTTTGGGGGTCTTGAAATGAACTCAACAGATCAACTATTTTTTTAATGGGTAAATGTTGCAGGATGTCTTTCATAACTCCACCTCCTCAGACCTGTTGAAAGCAAATATCAAAGGATGATGATGGATAATAATAAGCACAAATTAACATTACAATGGACATGCAACATGCTGGTTGCTACAGACTGAAAAGTCACAGTGAAAGTATATGTCAGGAACTGCCAATGGATATATGTCAATGTCAAGTACTAAGCCATTTATCATCATCAAAAATAAAATGCACTAATGTTCTATATTAAAGAAGGGTCCAAAAATAGATTAGTTGCTGAGAGCCTAAGCCATGAGAGCAAACAAAGAAGAGATATGAGCCAAGAGTTAGTACTTGATACAAAAAAGACAGAAAATTCAAGTAACTAGACTAGTACATGCAAACAGATCCTTAAATAATTCCAGCAAATTTTGTGCAGTAGCTAGTCATGATGTACCAACACTAATGCTAAATGAGTGCTCCAAAATAGATTGCCGAAAACATATGTAATCTGAGCCAGAACATTTCAAGCCGTGTGATAGGTCAATAACTAGTCTCAAGTTTCACGAAAGTAAATTTTAAACGGCAAAATAAGAATGACACTGAACATATAAAAGATCCAAGTGGTAAATATCTGAAGCTTATCAGATGTTTTTTCGCTGAGATCTTTACTCAATGACAGCCACAACAATGACCACCCACACCCAGTTCCCATCTAGCATTAATTACTTAAAATTGAAATATACATCAGGCATAAAAAAAGGCGATCATGCTCTGCATCATGAGGAGAGATGTACTGAAACTGACCAAATAAACAGATAGACATGTTGGACAGATGGGAGAAGGAAACAGAACAAAGCTAAACCTCCTATTGTCATCCCTTACTGCCAAATGAAAGCTGAACCATTATGTGTTGATCCTATGCACTGAAACATTAAGGACAAGATGTACACAACTGAAAATAATTTCTCCTACCAATACATACGTCCATACAGTCTTGAGCAACTCAGGATAATTAAACTGTATGCAATATTCTCCCTGTTTGGCAATATAGATTTAAGATCTATTCTACAAGGCAGACAGAAGAGAAACTGATGCAAACAACAAAACGCCAATGGGTATAGGTCAAAGATGTGTGCACCTTTAACTGTAAGCAAGTCATTTCATCATCATAAAAAAAATATGCACTAATGTTCTATATTAAAGAAGGGTCCAAATCAATAAAATACAGCAGTAGAGAGTGGAGGAGTGGAGAGGGAGGGAGACCAAACCGAACCTGAAAAAGAAAGTGCCCTAGTTGAGTTGGTGTTGAGCAGATCCTGATCTTGGACGAAACAACAGCGCGGATCCTGGAAACACAGTGTCATACTAGCAGGTTCAAATATCCATCCATTGTTGTAAGGTAAGAAAAACGAGAGAGGAGGAAGGGAATTGAGAGGGGGAGATCCGCACCTCAGGACCTAGAGCTACCACCGTCTCCCTCGATGCCGGCAGGAACCCTGCCGCCGCCGCTGCGGTGTACCCAAACCCTAACAAGGGAAAGAGTGAGGAGAAGGGGATGGAGGTGAGGATGAGGCCGAGGAGGAGACGGAGGCCACGTACCTGTATCAAGCGCAAGCGGTGGTGGTTCCTCGCCGGCAGACCTGGCGGTGGAGTCGCGGTCGGGAGCTGTGGCGGCGGCGGAGTCGCCTGCGGAGCGACTCGCGCGAGTCGCGAGAAGAAGCGGCGCCAATTCCCGGCCTCGGGTGAGGATATTTCTTTCTCCCTTGGATCAGCTTGGGTGGAGCGGGTTTTTCTCCAACCCGGCGTCACCCAAATGCAGTTTCTGTGCATCCACGTGGGTGGAACCCTGGCGTGGTTTGGTTTCCATGGGAGGCAGGGATCCACTCCAATCCCCGCTAATCCAACGCTATCCAAACGAAGCCTACTTGGGTTGGTGACGATAGCCTAATAATCTTCATAGCCTACCCTGCACGCTCTACAAAGGAGTATCCCATGGACCTAGGGAGGTCGTTCGAATCCTCCATTCATGCCCAGTAGGTGAGGAACTCGGAGGACTCACGTGCAATCGTGCGGCTATCCACCCTATCCAAGATGCAGCAGTCTCCCAGGATCAGCTTGACACCATCCTCATTCCATGCCTCTAAGGGGGACATTCTCCATTGTGATCGTGGCATGGAACCACCATGTAGTCTCCATGGCACCCCTGGCAAGGCGCCAAGGGTGAATTGGGAGGACAGTCTCACTCACATGGATGGATCCATTGCACAGCGCACGGTCTCTCTCTAGAGAAAGCTCTAAGACAGCAATGAACTCCCCTGGCTTGAGGCGCCTGACGGTGATGTCGTGTCTCGGCACATGCAGCTGCCTGCTCAAGGCATGAGTTATCTCCACTATGCTAGCCTAGTAGCCCTCGGCAGCATGGCAATGGTCACTTCATGTAGCATCAGCCACTGGGCCTCTCTAGTTATGGCGTCGGTGGCAACCAAGACTACACTACTGTGTGCAGGGCGATTGAGGGCATACCCGACACGTATTCCATCTCCAAAGGCGACTAGGACTCTAGGTGGGTTGGCCCAGGAGGTGGTGGGCGCGTTGGTTCGGGTGGAGATGGGAGCGTCGCAGCATCGGCCGAGCGATGGGGGAGGGGGGAAGGTAATCCGGCTGTGGATGTTTTTAGGGGGAAGGTTAGGCGAGACTAGAGTTCGCCGGAGATTGGTCGGCGACGGCTAAGGATAGGGTAATCACAGGAGATGTGGCCAAGCCCTCTACACTTGAGGCATCGCACGGGATCTCTGCACTAGGCAACTCAGAGTTCGGAGGCAAGGCATCGAAAGCAGCGGCCAGCAACCCGGCTTTTAAACGCCTCGTGGGCACTCGCGATGCGTTCGTCTCTTCTCCTCTTTGCCATGACCATGGCGCCGTCTTGCTCCAGAGGTGCAGACTGCCTCTACCAGTGCTTTTTTCTAGCCTTTTGTCAATCTGGTGAAAGTTCTTCAGTCTACAGCTCATTAACACGGGACGGCTCTCCACGCTCCCATCGACCACCTAGGTCAGAGTTAAGGCCCTTCCAAGTCGGGATGGACGGCCGCTTGGAGTGCGACGCCGCATTCAAGGAGGATCCAAAATTGGTGGAGTGTGCCAGGTCTAGTCGGCGCTAAACCGGCTTGCGATGACGGAGGGGCGACGGTGGCTCCCGATCGGGAAGCACCAGGACCGATTTCAGCTTGAGCTGTGTAGCAGCTTGGGGCTGCTTAGGCATGGCAGGACCCTTGGGGTGGAGGGGGGAGGGGTGGATCGAGGTGGCTGGTGGCGTACCGTCATTAGATTCGGGGTGGAGCGAGCGGATCGGGGCGTCCTTCGTCAATCCAGCTTGGAGCGGGTAGATTGAGGCCGCCTCCCTCTTAGCGTCACTAGATCTAACGGATTCTGCCACAGAGACGGATGACTCCCCCAGAAGCAGAGTAGAGGTCATCAAGTTAATCTCTGTGGCGAGACCGGCAGGCTTTTCAGCTTCCTCCTCATCAATGGCGGGTTGAGGCTCGTCTTCAATGTCGTCTGCATCTGCCCAGTCCACCACCTCCGCTTCTTCAGCTTCTTTAGTCGGGCACGGTGGGGTCGGGATGGGCAGGGAGGCCGTTGAGGCTGCTGCCAACTCCATGGGGGTATGGGCGGCAACTTGGGTGGGGGTCGACGACGGCCAAGAGACCGCCACCAAGGAGGATGTGGCCGATGGCGACCGGGCGGCCGCCGCCTGAGCGTGAGGAGGGGGCTCGATCTCGTTCAAACCCATCTCATTTTTTTCTTTTCCAAACAATATTCGATGCAACCTTGATTTACATGAAAGTGAAACCCCTTGCGGGAAAAACCAACATGCGACAACATGTAGGGAATCTACTATAAAGATAAAAGATATAGGATGTGAGAGTCAAAAAAGACAAGTTGACTTCAAATCCCCATAAATTACACTATTTATATTGGTGGTGGGTTATTGGATCCAACTTTATTATACAATATAATATTTCATAATATTTCTTGAACTTGGAAAATAATTTATTAAAGGATTTACAAATTTTGCAGGCATCGACGAACCCCAATAAATCCTCCTAAATCCATGTCCACTCATATGTCGTCAAATGATGTAGAGGCTACAACCTCAATTCTGTTATTAAAAAAAGATCCACGTCCCCTCCCGTGGGTAGATCAAAGCATCATGTCTCCTCTCAAACCAGAGTTCTCTTTTGCCTGTAAGAACGAGCCATGCCATGGAGGAGTCATGGTTGCAATTTGGTCACTAAATATATAAGCAATATTTTTGCGAAATATATGATTGTCGAATGAACCTCAAATGGATAGAAGCTGTCACAAAAATCACCGATTGGAGCGTTTTGCTTTCTCCGTTTTTCTTCATGATACCATACATGGTCCTTTTTTCAGCCGAAGATGGGTGGTCTGGGAGTGGGAGTCCCACGGTTTTTCGTTTGGGTTTTGCTACGGTACTCCCAAACAAACATAAGCTGTCCATTTAATTAGATTTGGATAGTTATTATCACATATTAACTTATAGGAGGTAATAAGATAAAAAAAGAGAAAATATTTATAGAATAGGATAAACAGGAGAAAATCTTTTTTTATATGTGAGAAATATTTTCTTGTAGATCTCATTGTTGCATGCGTGATTTCTTGGTTGTGACAATTGTTTTTTTGGGAACTTTGGAACGTTACTTGTTGTGATTAGTTGGAGAGTGTGTTGGTTTTTGATGCCTGGAACATGAAGGAATTTGATTGGAGCACACATGTTAGCTTTTTTACGCCTAGAAGCCTAGAACGTGTGTTGGTTGACACCTGAAAATAAGAGGCCAAATAATCCATGCCCTTGAATTTTAGTAGGGACATAACAATTATTATATTAATTAAAGGAAAAATAATAATAACAGTTAGCCTAAGAGCATCGCCAAGTGCCTTTCTAAATCTCACTTTCTAAATCATTATTTGGAGAGTCATTTGCATAAAAATCGTTTTCTATATCTATTTACTCTCCAACAAATTTTCAATATCTCATGCGCACTCTAGAAAGTCATTCTCGTCTTATATATTTGGCTAGCGAAAAATCCGAAATAAAAGATGACTATATTTGGATGATCATTTAAAAAAGTTGTTGAAAGATAGTTTTTCATCAAAATCTCCCTAGCATTTAGAAAGGATTCGGAGGGTCTCTCGGAGATGCCCTTACATGTTTTTTTTGATCGGAGCCTAACATGTTATAGTGCTACTAGTAGCGCACCCGAGAAAGGATTCGGAGGGTCTCTCGGAGATGCCCTTACATGTTTTTTTTTTGATCGGAGCCTAACATGTTATAGTGCTACTAAGTAGCGCACCCGACGTCATGCGCAACCGTTCCAAACGTGAACAGGCCAGGGCCTACCTGCATGTCAAGTGTGGGGGGAGTGTGCTCCAATCATGTCAAGTTTGGCGTCAATGCCTTAATTTAAGGGATTTTTTTTCCAAGATTCCTTTTCCTTTGCTGGATTTTAATTATTTAATTGATTTATAAATGTTAAAATCAACAGTTGTGATTTATTATTTGAGCTATTACCTCCAACAAAGTAATGGAAGTACCGAAACAAGACCTTTTCCGTTTATTACTTGCAGCTATTTGCAGACATAACAGAGTCACGAGCTGAACAACGAGGGGAGGGGAGGGGAGGGGGAATTTTTTTATTTTTAACACTTTTTAAAAACTATTTTTAATTTTAGCACCGAAAATATTTTTTTATATCTAACACTTTTGGCCGCTCCCCACGCGAGGGTGCGGCATTTGAACTTTGCCGCTCCCCACGTGGAGGAGCGGCAATTGTGCTGACCCGGCATGGTTTGACACTTGGACTGGGGCTGCCGCTCCCCCCTGGAGGAGCGGCAGGCAATTGTGCTGACCTGGCATGGTTTGACACCTGGACTGGGGCTGCCGAGCGGCAAGGCTACCGCTCCCCCCTGAGGAGCGGCAGACTTGCCGCTCCCTGATCTGGGGAGCGATAGCCTTGCCGCTCCTCCAAGGGGGAGCGGCAGCCCCAGTCCAAGTGTCAAACCATGCCAGGTCAGCATAATTGCCGCTCCTCAGATCAAGGAGCGGCAGACGCAGTACGTCTTTTATTCTCTTCTCCTCTTGAGCTGTTGTCATTCGTCGTTTCGGCGCCGCGCCCCCTCTCCCCCCTCACGGCCATCACACGGCCATAGTTCAAATGTCGGGCGGAAGTTCGTCGAGCAGAGGTAGAGGAAAGGGAGTGAGGAAGGGACATCCGATTGTGTGGGAGGGTTCTCTGGGTCCTGATTCTTTTGAGGAACCTATAGAACAATTTCCTTTGGAGAGCAAGAGTGACTTCACCCGCGAGAGACCTCTTAGATCATACGACAACCGCACGGAAGATTGGCCAAAATGTCGCCACGGTGAGGATTGTGTCGTGCAGATGTACAACGACTGTGACGGTGGAGGCCGTCGTTTCTTCAGATGCCCGCGAGGATTTGTATTTCCTTTTAACTCTCATTTTTTCTGATTTGCATTTGGTTTGTAGAAGTACTTATTGGTAGATGCATTTTCAAGATTCAAGCTGCCCAGAAAACTGTGGGTTCACTCGATGGGTCGATCCTCCTCCTATCTATCCCCATCAACAATACATCACATATCTACAGGGACGCATCTTTGATCTAGAGTATGGCCCTGGAAGTGGTAATAGGGACATGTCGGAGGACGACAGCATCAACGATGCAGAGGAGCCAGTATGCAACAATCCATACTGTCAGTGCCCGTACCATAAGAAGCACGGGCCTCCTTCTCCGCCGCCACCGCCACCGCCACCGCCGCCGTCAATAGGAGGTTACTATGGGGAAGGCGCAACTCAGTTCAATATGTGGTACCATTATTAGGCATGTTAGGTTTAGTTTGCAACATGTCATTGTTTAGTTCGTTAATATCAGTGTTTGAGTTTGAACTATGTTTATGTTAGAGCAAGTGGTAGTGCAACTGTTGAACCTTGTAATAAGTGTGTACCATGTGCCTACTGTTTTCCTCGATCGTGCAAGTATTTTATTTCCAACATGACCTAGTATTATAAACAAGTACATGTGGTTGAGGTTACCGATCAAAGCACATTAATAAGTTAACTGGAACACATAAAACATCATATTACAAGCTCAAATCCATTAGTTCCAAATACATATAGTTGCAAATTATTTTGACACACTGTTAGGACACATAAGTTCAACAAATGACTTGGATACATAAATGGTGACATAGAGTGCAACAAAGGGTCTCCAACTTCATCCTGCAATGAAAATGACCAAGTCTACATGCACTCTATGTCCTAGGAGTGTAAGGCTCTCTCGGCCGCCTCCGTCTCTTCGGATTGGTAGGCACCACGTTGGGGGTGTAGCCAACGTCCGTGTGGTCCCGATGACAGTGTTGCCGTCCTTGCCCCTGTGCATGGCTGGTCCCCTGTACATAGGTTGGCCCCTGCTAAGATAAAAGACAAATCGGTGTTAGATTGTGGTATTCTTACGTAACATGGGTTAGACAAATAAAAAAATTTGCTTATTTAGTTTTACCTGTTCGTCTCCTTGGGTTCCAAATGGGGCATCAAAGAGCTACGACATTCCAATCTCCTGGTGCTGTGAAGGATCCACCAGGGTGTGCTGGGACGGGACGTGCTGGTACGGGGTGTGCTGGTACGGGCTGGGCTAGCACGGGGGTGTGCTGGTACGGGCTGGGCTGGTACAGGCTATGCTGGTAGGGGCTTTGCTGGAAAGGTACGTTCTGAAAGTTGCCCTGCTAGAAAGGACCAAGGTGGATAGAACCCTGCTGGTACGGGACTGGCTGGGAAAAGCCCTGCTGCATAGGACCCCGCTGGAAGAAGCCCTGCTGGAAAGGACCGATGTGGGAAGGGCCCTGCTGCGTAGGGTGGCTGTGCTGGGGTATGCCGAAGCCCGGTGCCTCGTCCTCGTCGGACGACTCTAAGTCGTCGTCCTCGTCGTCCTCTACCTCAACTGGGGCTTGTCAGGGCGGTGTGGTGGTGTACGCGCGCCGGAGGTGGACCCCGTGACGGGGTCCGAAGAGCCTGCAGGAGTCCTAAGAGAAGCCGAAGCTGTGTTCTGGGAACGCGGAGGGTTTGCTGGCGGCTTCCACGGAGTGTCCATGCAGCTCAACTTCTGGGCTAACTTCCTCAAACTCCTGCTCATTTTCTGCAAATACATGTGTGGACTCATATTATTTGGGACAACCTTAGGAACCTATAGAACATTATAGGATATTTTGAACGTGTTGCTTACGTGCACAAATGTCTCAAGCGCGCCGCGCCCTTTGTTTCTACAATCATGTAGTTGAAACGCTGCTTCGTTAGACATCATTGATAATTGTCTGGCCTGCATACATAAACGAGATTTCACCTTGACGTTATAATTTACTAAAACTGGAATACACCCCACCCAAAGTGCATGGATCCAGGATCTTACCACGTATCTCTGAAGGGGGGCTCTCTGTGGCTGCGTCTCATGCATAGTCGCCTCTTCGTATTCGTCGGCGACGATGTTGTCCTCGGAGTCCGCGAGAAGTTCTCCCCCCTTGTACGGCTGCCTCACGTGCACACGGGTCGACCTGTGAAGCCACCGTAGGTACTCGTTGAAGGCATGTTGATCATGTGGAGGGTCATCCTGTAGCGGCTACTTCTCCCTTCTCTCCCATTTCTTGATGTATTTTGCGTGTATCTCACGCCAGTCCTTTTGCTTCATCCTTAGCCTGCGGTCCACACTACAACAAGTACAGAGGGTGTTAGTGCACATAAATGCAATGATGTACGTATGCCAAATTAGTTGATGCAAAAATATGATTTTCTGAACCAACCTGTGCAGCTCCTTGCTCGTGGAGTAAAGAGGTGGTGGCACGCCCGTACGTTTACCAAACTACCTGCAAACCCTGATGGGATAGTACATCTCAACCACGTGAAAGAAAATGAGCGGGACGTCGAACCAAAACTCGTCGTTCTCTTGCCAACACTTCGGAGTCAAGTGGGCCCGCAGCTGGGGATCGTCGTACGGTTGCCAATACACCTAGCAAATGGCAATTCGGTTAGTCTTTAACATTGATAAGATAAACTATTACCATACACATAAAAGACTCCAACGTACCTGCATGTGTGTTAGCACGTCAAGCAAGTCGGTGTACTCCCTGTACTTGCGCTCTGCATTCCCTGTGACCTGCTCTGCCCCGCTCTAAACCCACAAGGCTGTAGGCATTGTATCCTCGGGCTCCCAATCCTGTTTTGTACAAAAAATGAATTATTCATTTCTTAAATAAAGTTTCGCATGAAATGCTAATGTAATTAGTTTCATTGTACATTACTTACAGGCAAAGCGTCCATTCTGGGCCGCCCGACAGGCCACCGGTACCAAATCCAAATCTGCAGTAGGTACGAGCAACCACCAAGCGACGGGTAGCCCGATCTGCGACGGCAAGCAGCGCACAACTGCCTGTACGTCCACGCTAGGACCGCGCTGCCCCAACTGAACAGGGCGATGTTCTCCCATGGCTGACATAGTATGTCTAGGAAGATCCAGCTGACGACGTTGCCCGACGCGTCAGGGAACAAGAACGTACCAAGGAAGTGCCATAGCCAGACCCGAGCATATGTCTCAACGGTACCTGGCCCAGCATCTGGGTCCAGGTTATCGAAGCGCCCAATGAGCCACTGTGACGTGACACCAGAAGTTTTCCTGAAATTTAAAATAATAATTAGAGGCCATCGATTTGAAACAAAGGCTGCAATGAAAGCAACGCGAAGCAATTAAGTAGCTTACTTATGCTTCTTAGTTTCCTCGTTGTCATCTGGGTAGTGGCCATAGAACTCATACACCTTCTGCCTCCAATCGTCGTTGTCCACAACGCCAGTCACACAACTGCCACCAATGCGAAGGCAAAGTATTGCCTTCACATCCTCCAGAGTCACTGTCATCTCGCCGCAAGGAAGGTGGAAAGTATTGCCTTCACATCCTCGTCGTATGCTAGTGCCCACTTTTCCTTATGTTCCATCTGGTCCTGCAACCAAGTCTTGGCGGCTTGGTTCAGCACTTTGTCTAGTTCTCTCATTTTCTCTTTGAACTGGTACTATGTACGCACACAACATAGAGCCTTAACCATGTCACTAACCTCCTTCTTCCTCTCACGCCGTCAGAAATTAGCTGTAAAATGACGCATGCACCATCTATGCACCAAAGACGGGAACCCTTCGATATCTTCACTGGTGGTGTGGAGAATCCCTGCGTGCCGATCCGAAATCAAACATATAGTGCGTGATGCCCCAATCACTTGGGTACGTAGAAGCCGCATGAACCATGACCACGACGAATTGTTCTCTCCCTCTGCTAAAGCAAAAGCCATTGATACTATCTGGTCCTCCGGATCAACCGCAACAGCCATCATCAAAGTGCTCCTGTACTTTCCCGTCAAGAAAGTGCCATCAACAAGGACCACTGGCCTACATAACTAGAAAGCATGCTCTGTCTGAGCAAACGACCAGAAAACACGATGTAGCACATGCCTCCCCGAGTTCTGCAAAAACATCCCACCGGTGTCCACAAACCATTTCATGCCATGGTTGTAGTAATTCATTGCAGACAGTATTCAGGGAACTCGGTTGTACGCCTCCTCCCAACTACCCCATCGGATCGCCAGTGTAATTTGCTTTGCACGCCAAGCCTTGCCATACTTCACATGATACTTTACAAGCTCATATATGGACTGCTGTAAATAAGACACCGAGACATCATTATCCTTGTCAACGAGCCCCAATATCATGCCCTTCTAAAGGATTACATGCTCATGGTTATTCAGAGATTCTGCACATATCTGCAGATCTGTGTCACAAACTGACATATGTACCATGCTGACATCCCTGTAGTTCAGACCACCACTTAAAGGTACACCGCCCTGGCTCAGTTGCATGAGTTCTGCCTCTGTGTAAGGGGGCGGTGCAACATAATGCTGTGCTTCGCTGATCCTACCCCACGAATTAAAATACGACGCACCACCCTCTGGTAAATCATGGACCAGCCTGCCCTGAGTCGGCATGCCATGAAGCACCGAAACTGAAACATCGGACGTTGTAGCATGAACCGGCGTCGCATGGGCAGCTCTATCATCATCGTCATCGTCGTCATCGTCGTGGTGGTCGTCATGACCGAACCAGTTCTCTTCCGCCTGCTCCTGCTCTTCACGTTCGAACTCCCTCACATCGAAGTCGTTGTTTATACAACCCACTGGATGTGAATGCAACTGCTCCTGCGTCAACTGACCATCCATATACAACTGACTGGATGTGAATGGAACTGCTTCTTTGTCACCTCCATCATCGTCATGATGATCATCCCCCAACCTGTACCCATTCTCCACAACCACCTCAGCAATGGGTGAGTTCGAGCCTGCGAGGACCCTAAGGCAGCGGGACCAATGAGCAGGGTCGCGCAAAGGCATCACGACATATTTTGCCCGAGTCTTCCCACCGTCAAATCTCCCCTTGATTATGAAATCACCGCCAAACTTTGCGTTCAAACGCACATAAAGGTCATTGAAACTCGGTGGTTCATCGAACCATTCCAACTCCTCTTCCATATCCTGAAATTCACCATCTTCCTTCCTAACAATTTCTCCGAAATAAACTCGGACACAACAATCCATCCGAAAACCATTCGAGGAAACTTCATCAAATCGTCCAAACTAACTAACTATACTAAGTTTATTAACTACACTATACTAACTAAACTAACTATTCATATCACCTATACTAACTTCACTAATCTAAACTAAACAAACTATTCTAACTATTTATAAAACCTAAGTAACTATTTGTATCTCCTATATTAACTTCACTAATGTAAACTAAACATACTAACTATTTATAATACATATACTAACTTTACTAATCATACTAACTAAAATAATTATTTATAATATTTATACTAACTATGCTAGCTTTACTAATAATACGAACTAAACAATTAAACTAACTATTTATACTAACAATGTTAAATAAACTAGTCTAACTAACAATTATAATACAAAAAAACGAAATTACCGCTCGCGGGGGTGCTGCCGGCTGCTGGGGGGAGGGGGGGGGGGGGAGGGGCTGCTGCCTCCGGCCACGCGGGGGGGGGGGGGGGGGGGGGGGGGGCGCTGCTGCTGCTCGCGCGCGGGGGGGGGGGGGGGGGGGCGCTGCTGCTGCCGCTGCTCGCGCGGGGAGGGGCCGGGCGCTGCTGCTCGCTGGCGCGGGGGGCGGGGGCGCGCTGTCCGCCGGGATGGAATGCGAATGGTTGTGTTGTGACTTGTCAGCCGAAAGAAAAACGTCCGCGCGACCCCCTCCCCCCCCCGCTGCCGCTCCTTGATCTGGGGAGCGGCAGCCTTGCCGCTCCCTAGATCAAGGAGCGGCAGCGGGGGGTGGGGCTTCCCGCTCCCTGATCTGGGGAGCGGCAGCCTTGCCGCTCCTCCAGGGAGAGCGGCAGCCCCAGTCCAGGTGTCAACCCATGCCAGGTCAGCACAATTGCCGCTCCTCCACGTGGGGAGCGGCAAAGTTCAAATGCCGCTCCCTCGCGTGGGGAGCGACCAAAAGTGTTAGATATAAAAAAAATATTTTCGGTGCTAAAATTAAAAATAGTTTTTAAAAAGTGTTAAAAATAAAAAAAATCGGGAGGGGAGGGGTGGGGATGGGAATCATGGGATGGGACTGGGAGTAAGCAATGCCACTGTGGCACTGTCTGGTGGTTTGGTTGGATCGTTGCTGGCAATACCATGGGCACCCACTTTTCGGCCCACGGGCCATAGGCGTCCGGCGTCCCGAGAGTTCCCTGGGTTTTCTCCTCCCACAGACTTGCCACCTGCGCACTTGCATCACCTACAGCTATTTGCAGAAAGAACGGAATCACGAGGTGCATCATCCCCACATCACTTGTATAATTCCATGTCATTACTCCATTTTGCAGAAAGTGCTGGTTTGATGCGTACACACATGGCGATGGCGTGGCATTACTACTTATAGCATCCCGGGCCATGTACATTTCCTCATTTGCTAGTTCTTGTCAGTTGTCTGATGGAACCCTGTCCAAGCTGATGCCTCAACTCTGAAGAACTGCCTCCATCGACTGTATTGGTTTCAGCAGAAAGAGGCGATTTTAGCGAGGCCCCTGAGCCCTTCTTTTACATGTAAGCGATGGATCACCTACTTCGTCTCTCTTTTTGTTGTCTGACTTGTCTCAACATGAACAGGTGAATGCTGCTATGTTCAAGCCAGTTCAGATTACGACGCAGCAAATTCTTCAGAAAAAAAACCATGCTGCTGTCTCTTCCAGGCTTTACTTCCAAGGAATGGACAATCGATCGGAGGCGTTTCTGGTTCTGCAATTACAGAGCCATCCAAAATCTCTTGCAGAGGCTACAATACTTGCCTAGAGGCAAACTTGTTAACGGTCACTCGCATTTTTCTTTCTCCAAATGCATGGACAAGTAGCAGTAGTCTGAAGAAGCTAGGAGATGCTTAATCATTGATGCATGGTTCTATTGATCTTGCAAGTTCTTTGCCAAGGAAAGGATAAGCATGCCACGAACTATTCCCGGAGAAAAGTTATTACAAGTTGTACGAGGGCCAAATTCTGTTCTTTTCATCGGATTAGGATGTGTTGGGACTTGGGAGAATCCTCATCCTCTGGCTAATGGAACAGGTGGAATGTCACACCCATTTAACGACCAAATGGAATACATACTCTTATGTGTGCCCAGAGATCAATCACACGTAAGTTAACAAATTATAACGGAAGTATCATCACAAATGTTATTACATCACGATATTTAACACATAGTCTTAACACAAATGTAGCGGAAGTAAAAATAATAAACTCTCGTGGTAGCTCCAATCACAAGTACATTGACTGGTTGACTGCAAGTCTAGTAATCTTCAGGGAAGTAGGCGTAGTAGTCACTATTACCACCATCTGCTACCCATCCGGGATTTTTATCCAAGTAAGAAAAATAAACAAGTGTAAGTACATCTCGTACTCAACAAGTGTAACATGGGGTTCATGAGGCTCAAAGGCATAATATTGGTTTATCAGCATGTAGCTTTTAATTAGCATAATTTTAGCATATCAATATCATCAAGATGTCTCAATATAAATAATAAACATATGATCTATGTGAAATGATTGATGAATAGCAAAAACATAACCATTAATAATTATCAACTATTCCATAAGGGTCCAAGGCCACTCGTGACCGTGAGTACGGCTGTTATAACAGTTTTACACTCTGCAGAGGTTATATACTTTCACTGTGAGTCGTGTTACCCATATGCCCGGGTTAATTACTTCCAAAACACTACCAAGGTGAGCAGGCAGGGAAAACACTATGAAGTCTTTCGATGGTTCGTCTAACAAGTTAGGGCCATTAGATTCACTCGGTAAACAGATGTAGAGCCCCCCTTCCAAATGGCACAATAACCCGCTGCCTATACACATAAGGACAGAGGCCGCACTATACCCGATTCGTTAAGCCATTCTTATGCCAAAAAGGTTACCTCTAACAAGCTAGAAAATGTCCTTCTATATGACTAAAGCCAGAGCCATATAGCCCCCACAGTTGTACTGTAAATTCCGGATGTTCGCTTATAGATGAGTCCTTATGGAGAGTAATTAGAGCATCAAAAGTAACCCTAATGCTCTAATCCCCTTTAAACATTAATCAAAATCATCTTTTAATGTTTGTTGCATATTTCTCTAATCAATTTACATGATCATAATCCATGTTTAAGCACTAGCCATACTACTCAATGCAATATAATAGGTATCAAGGTGTAGGATCAATCACTAAGTCATCTTTAACAAGGAATAGATGCATAATGATATTATTTGCATAATGTGAGTAGGACAACAAGGATAATCCCATGCTATACTTGCCTTGCTCAAACTGGTCCTAAAGATCTTGCTCGTAGAAAGACTCTTGATCCCCAACGAATTGCTCACCGTCTATACTCGATCAGCAACAGCAACAACACACATCCAGAGGCAATCATGCATAAACAAACAAGGCTATAATTAGAACAGTACACCATCAGTAAGAAAATAAAATAAAAAGTCTTTAAAACGAATCTACAACTTGCTAGGATCACACAGACGCGAAGATCACGAAAAATGGAGCTAAAACGACGAAGTTATGAATTTACGAAGATTTCCTATAGAAAAATAAATACTTTAATAAAAACTCGAAAATAAATTTACCCAAACCTACTGTACAGTTCTATCATCATGTAGAGCTCGCAAATATGAATCTAACGCAATTTGAATGGATTAAATCAGAGTTAAAACGGAGATTCTACGACTAAAACAAGTTTAGTGGCAAAACTGTAAATATCATTAAACATATTTTTCATTTACTGAGATGAAATACGCTTTCAACAGATCAAAGCGGATTCGGGACTTTACGTTTTGGACCACGGGTTCAATATAATAAAAGTTCAGGGTCTCTTTAACAAAAAGTTCAAGCGAACCAGTATCTTCTGATTCTAGCCGTCGGATTCAAAACAAACGATCCAGATTAGATCAGGGAGGGAGAGAGAGAAGACGCCAGCGGCTACAGGAGCCCGTCGGCGGCGCCATGGCCGGAAACGACCCGAGCTCGCCGGAGCTTGAGAAGACGGCCCTACCGAGCACCGTTCGCCAAACCGAAGACACCGGAAGAACGAGCAGCTCACGACGATCTTACCCCGCGCGAAAACAAGACCGGACGACGGGAGGAGGGTGGTGGCTAGCTCGGGATGGCGGCGGTGGAGGCGGAGGAGCTTGCGGTGACGGTGTTTGACGGCTACAGCAGCCCCAAAAAGGTGGAATGAGGGCGGAAGGGTGCGGGGGCTCCGTTTTATAGCCCTAAGGCATCGCTAAGTAAGGGAGGGGGAGGGATTCGAGAGGGATTCGGATCTCCGTATCCGGTGGAGAGAGGAAGGCGGCGGTGTCCATTTTTGGAAAGCGCCGGAGGAAGGAGATGGAAAGGAGGATGGACGCTGACCGGTGGGACCGGCTCGTCAGCGGCACGGGAGAAGGATCAGCGCGCGCGGTGAAGCTGGGCCGATGGCCGCGGCTTGGGCTCGGCCCAGAGAGACCGGAGGCGGGCGCGGGGGAGGGAAAAGGAGAAACGGGCCGCCGCAGCAGGCCGGAAGGATGGGCTGCGGGAGAGAAAACGGCCCGAGAAGAAAAGAATTTCCTTTCCTTTTTCTTTTTCTAATTTTTCAAAACCATTTTTCAAAAGATTTTCAAATTCAATTTGAATTTGATTTAAACCACTCATTACAAAATTCCAAATGCAGCAGCATGAATGCTCAATCATGTTTCTACCCTTATATTTGATTTTAAACTTATAAAAATTATTATTATCCTAAATTTGCATGCTCACAAAAATATACAAAAATCATATTTTTCCTATTTTTCTTCTTTTCAAAATTTTAGGGTGTTACATGGAAGTAGCCAAACGAATTATTCAGGACCTAGACAGCTACTGTATTTGTTTTACGAGCAACCATGCATGAGGATCCAATCGCTGTGAAGAATCATGGGCCGCAAAATCAGGCCATCGTCACGGGCAGATTCCATTATGCAGATGGCGGACCTGGCGCAACTGGCAGTTTTTCTGAAGGTCAGATTAGGTAGCGTACACTGCTGCCGACTGATAATGGCATGGCGCTCAACTGGCAGTGGCAACCAAACAAACGCAGGCCTGAAGAAGACTTCGGCGAGCTGTCCCCACATAAGGCCATGAGCCCATGAGTCCATGACCGTGAGGCGTTTGCCTTTTCGCCGCCACTTGTGAATATTTCAATGTTTTGCTTGAGAATCCTGCAACTCAACTTGGGCCTGTTTGGAACAGAGGAATCGAAAACACAGGAACGATAGAAATCGCAGGAAAAAGATAGGAGTAAACTCGCAAAACAGAGGAATCAAAAAACACAGGAAAGACAACGAAGGAAAAAGGCAGGAGCGTTTGGATCATAGGAATAAAAAAACATAGGAACTAAAATAACACATAAATTAATAAGACTAAACATACCGAATTAAACAACTTAGGCTCAACAACGAGTGGACAAAAGGGACATGGGCCCCACCTGCAACTCACAGGGGTCTCAGATTAGCAGTGGTCTGCCTGTGTCACTTCTCTGTTAACTCTCCATCGCATGCACATGTCTCGGACTTCGTGAAAACTTTAGGTCAGAGCAGATGTTTTGGTTCCTGCGTTTTGCGTACGAGAGCAAAACTTTCCAGAGGAACGGTGAAGCTCATTCCTTTGATCCAAACGCTACATGACGTCAGCAAGGTAAAGGAATCATGTTCCTATGAAATTCCTTCACCAATCCTCCATTCCAAACGCGCCCTTAATTTGGAGCGTAATTGGGCCAGGTCGCTGTCGCAACCACACCGAGGCAAGCAAGATATGTGCAAATTGCAGCCTAAATTATCTCCCCGTAGCAGTCGAAAACCAGCTGAATCGATTAGGTGCCCACCGGATTGCGAGGCGGTTTTTGCACCCGTCATAGGACAATTTCTGGAAAAATAATGAGGTGTTCATTTGCAGGTAGTCAAAATTGGAATAAAAAGAAAATGTCAAAGAACTGTTGCCAGCGCATTGGAATTATATAGTATCTTTGTTCGTTTGATTGAAAAGGGAAAAAATATATGTTTGTGTTCTGAACTCCTTCAGGAGTGCTAATAGGCATGTGAGATAATAATGGTTATGAAGCCTTGTTTTCACATGTATACAAATAGGCATTGCAAAGGCAATCCCCACAATGCCACAACCTGACAGTGTAGGTGTACCCCAAAGAAGCAAAAATGTTAACCTTCTAACAAGATTCAGAAACTTATATGATCCCCTTATATAGAATTAGATACTCCAACTCAAACGTGGCAGGATGGAAGGCTAGGTGATTCATAATCAAGATATACAGAACCAGGTTCACAAGCTTATTTGGCATAACATTCACAACCGTACAATATAGAGAAACATTGCTGACATGGTCAAATTCATAAGACTATTGACCAACAGTAGGAAATACCAAACGATTATGCGGTGAAAATATTCAGAGTGGAGTACAATCTGACTCTCAGGGGCCCGGCAGCCGGCAGCAGTACAGATGCAGAATCTAACGAGCAAACCCAAGCAGCACTATCACATATGATTACACACCAGGCGGGCAGCAAATAGTACTAGTAGTAAGCAATATACTTCGTAATCTCCAAGTCGCCATCAGCCGCATCGATCGTCCGGGTTGATTGGTTGAACGCCAAACGTCCTTCCTGAACCAATAAACAGATCTGACAAAGGGTGATCTAGGCGAACGCAACAAGGAACAGAAAGCGTGGTGATGACTGATGAATTCAGATGCTTACAACCGAGTAGAAGTACAGCGGATAGCTAGGGTACGTCAGAACACAGAGCCGTCGACGGGGAACTCGTCGAAGCTCCACAGGCTGACGCCGTTCAAGTCGTTGTTCACGTCCTGCTGCACGGCCTCTGCGGCGAAAAGGCCGTCCAGGGAATCGTACCCGCCCGAGTAAGGCATCTGCAGCAGCATAAACGGATCGAACGACAGCTCGTCAGCGAGCTCCAGCGCGGAGCCACCGCCGCTGCCCTCGGACAAGTCGCCGTCGTCGTATCTCAGCTTCTTCGCGGGGCTCCAGGTCTCCGACGTGGCGCTGCTGCCGGCGAAGGAGCTCTCCATGGCCGGCGGCAGCACTGCTGGGTGTTAGATCCTTAGGACCGTTCTAGGTGTAGATCAGTCGGTAGGTTCTTTAATATTTGGAATGAATCGAGTAGAGCATCACATAGATCCGAAAGATCTAGATAGAGACAGAGAGGATGGGAATGGGAATGGAGAGAAACGATGTTACCGATGATCCTGGTTGGAGGAACTCGTCTGGTGTCAGTGACGAGGAGGCAGTGGCAGCACCGGTGGGTCTTCCCATCGCTGGCAGTGCTACCCTCTAGATCGGCTAGGGTTCGGAGTGGGTGGCAGCTGGGCGGTGAACCTCGTGACCCTAACCACTGGCCCCCACCTCCTATTTATAGCACTGCGCGACGGGGGCCCACCAGCCACTTCATTGGGCTGGACGTCCCCGATCAAGACGCGAGATAAGGGCCCAGACAAGGCCGTTGGGCCAAGTCCAGTGGAGATCAAACTAACATTCTCCCCCTTGATCTCTCATCACTTTCTTCGTTCTTCAATTTCTTATTCAAAATTTCAATTCATATTTTCCTTCCTTCTTTTCTATTTCACCATAGATTAGCGCAAAGGACTGTCCCATCGTCACAGCAATTAGTGCCGCTAGACTAACAGCCACAATACACTTCTCCATTTTGAAATGATACTTTCTTTGGGCCCTTTGTTGTCCGGGAATCATAGGCTATACCATAAAATCCATATCGACTGTGCGTTCTCTGAACACACTGGGTGGTAAGCCTTTATAAGCGGATCTGCAAGTACTTGTTTTTTACTTATACATTCGAAAGCTTTTAAAAGATTCCGGACTTTCTCCTTCACAACGTCTAACTTCATGTCAATGTGTTTGGCAGCACACTTGACCCGTTGTCATAGGAGTCAATCATTTTAAATGGTAATTGCTGTTATATACCATTACTAATTCCGGGTATAAGTTAACCATTTCGCCTGTTCTATAAGCCTCATAATTAGTTGTACTATAGGTATGCATCATTGATGACACCATAACTGTTTTTTTGAGCTTTTCCACAATAAAACTCCAACTGCGAGTGTTAGCTACTATGTGGGTTTCACTAAACATCTCGCCGAAATTCAACATTCTTGTACCCACAATCATTTGAGAGTACTTGTTCTTTCTTAGTCATCATGAGGCTTATTAAATCTTTGCACAATTGCAAGATATTCTTAACTCCATTCCGGTGATTTATATCTGGACTGGACTTTCTGCCAAAACATCCCGGATAAATGAACTATGTTAGGGTAATATCATACTTGTGCACTCATTAAACTGTAATATCATAATTGTGCACTCATCAAGCTTCTAACAGCTGAAGCATATGGATCCATATTCATTTGATCTATCTCATGTCGGTTCTTGTAACACTAAGATTCTCAAAATTATTACCCTCGACTATATGAACAGGCGTAGGTTCACTTGCATGCATACTTTGTTTCTTTACAATCTTTTCTAAGCATGCCTTTGTGATAATCCTAATACCCCTTTCATCTGTCTCGGTGAATTTCAATTCTTATAACGAGAGTCATTTCACCGAGAACATTCTTATTGAGTCTCGAGGACAAGAACTTCTTCACATATAGTAGATTGATATCACTACTAGCAAGTAAGGTGTCATCCACATATACAGGATTAGGAAATATATTTCCCATTCTATAACTTTGTACAAATGTGATTGTCCTCTTATTCTCTTTAACCCAAGATTTCTAGTTGACCTTTCAACTTGAAATGCCACTATTTAGAGACTTGCTCTAGTTCATAAAAGATTTCTACAAGTGGCATCACTTTCGTTCTTTCTTTCCACAACAAAACCTTTAGGTTGTGCCATGTAATCATTTTCATACAAATCTCATTTGGGAAATGCTGTCTTTACTTTCATCTCAGATCATGATGTGCCACTAGCACTCATTGTAATCTATTCATTCTCTTGCGTAAAATCTTTCGATTCAAGTCGTGCTTCATGTCTTCTGTTCCCTTTGGAGCCACATTTCGTCTTGTAGACCCTTTACAGCCTACTGTTTTGGCTCCATTAGAAACTGCTTCTGTTTCTCAAACTTCGTTGGTATTCATCAATTTCATTTTAATTTCCTTAGCTTCTTGCCATTTAGACGTGTTAACGTCTCTCATGATTTCTTCAAATGAGGTGGATCACCCTCCATTTGAATTTCTTCATTAATATATATAACTTATAGTTATCAATAATATCTGCTTCTCTTATTCTTTGAGACCTTCAGGTCTGTAGCTAATGGCATGACACTTCTTTCATGTGGGGTTGTTGTTGCTCTTTCATTGTCAATCGATTCTATAGGATAACCAGATCATTGTTTTCTTATTCATCTTCTTAAAGGGCTAACAACATATGTTGTATGAGTCATACAACATCAACATGGTGTTGAACATTTGTCGATCTTGAGTCATTGGAGTAGACACTGGTCCCACTTCTCTTCAAGTCGTAGATCTTTTCATACCATGCTCCCCCAGATTAATCCATCTCGTGTAAGGATAGCGTCTTTCTTATTTTGGGTTTATTCTGTTAAAATCTATCACATTTGGTGCTTTGAGCACCGTCTTAGTATTTCTCAGTCTCATTGCTATCTTCCTGTTGAACTGTAAAAGGTTCAGGAATTTAGCCATTTCTGTACTTAGGGGTATCTTTATTATGACCGTTGTACTCCCTCAACGACCACCTTCATCTTTTATAGATCACTTTTTCTCTAAATACAAAGCATATAATGGGGAATATCTTTCAATTATCTTTCTGAGTTTCTTTCAATTGTCTTTCTATCTTTCTCAATTCATGTCACAATCCACCCCCTCGAAATGTGGAACAAACTTCTTTGCCACAATTTCGAAACCTTCATAACTCTTGTGAGTGAGGAAACTTTGATCACTAACTTCATCCACATGATTACATCATGGAAGATGAAATTATTTCTTAATTCGTATAGGAGTACTTTTTCCTCATTTCACATCAGAAACTCAACAGAGTTCTTTCATCAATACTTCTGCAATTCATGCTTGCATGTCATTCTTATCATGAGGTTCGTTTTCAACTTCCTTTTGTTCTTAAATTCATACTAGGATAGCTTAAGAGCCACCCTAAACTTCTCTCCCTGTGCGGGATACACATGGTCATCTCACTTTCTCCTGCCATGCAGGACAAGTGCTATGCCAACTTTACCCCACAACACGGGTATTTTCTTAAATTTTATGCAGCCATGCGAGACAATTCTCTTGTAGAGACATAAAGGCCAGGATTGGCTCATATTCAATCATCAAAATTCAGGAATAAATTTGATATTCTTTAACGCACATGCTTAATCCGACGTTGGTCAAATTAAACATGCATGTCATTCATTATAATTCATATCATAATGATAAAACTGAAAATTAAAATATTTTCATAGAGAGTGCATAAAAGACATTTCTCAAACTAAACTCTTATTATTCTATTTCTTTCTTGGATCAATATCCCTGAAATCTTCGAAAAAAAAAATATTTCTTTTCAAGCCACTCTTAAAGAGGACACAATTTCTCATGCAATGGCCTACTATCGTATACACAATTTGTGCTTAGACTTTTCATCATCTGAGTCACAAGAACCCAATGCTTATTCAACAATAGTTATCAACATTAAATTCTAATTTCTTTATGTTCTATTCTATATCACCGTTGGGCAGATATAGAACAAAACAACTTTCTTCTACATTAATTCTATATCACCGTTGGGCAGATATAGAACAAATGCATAAAACTCATAGATAAAATTCATAAAATTTTCTATCAATGACTTTTGCTAAAAAAAAGGAACATCATGAATATAAAATTCTTGTACATTAATTCCACATCACCGTTGGGTATAAATGGAATTAACATATGGAACAACTCAATTATCATTAACCCTCTTCAAAATTAAATTCTCCCGTTGGTTCGAATTTAATTAGAAGATCATCATCATCATCATTGCAGCGGAAAATCATCTTTCTATTTCATGAGCATTTCTTGATCTTTATCTATTCTCTGAAAATTGATCACTTTGATGCATAATTTATCAGAGATTTAAATTTCAACCTCAAACTCATAAATAAGCTTATAATATTGTTATCATCAACGTTGGTCAGAAAATAACAATATCATAATTTTTCTTAAAACATAATGTGAATATCCATCTAATTAAAATTTTCTTGTTGGTTCCAATCTTAATTAGAGGATAAACTTTTCATCATTTTCTAAATAACTGTATCTGCTCTTCAAATTAAATCCTCCCGTTGGTTCGGATTTAATGAGAAGACAATATTCTTTTCTTTGCAGCGGAAACATTTAATCAAAAATTCTTAAAATAATTCTTATTCAGAAGCATCATTTTGTTTACTTATCTCCTCTCTAGACAATTTATCCCGTTGGTTCAAAATTGAATAGAGATTGAATCTTTGCATAATACTTCAAAGACACTTCTGAAAAGGAATAAAACAAATTCATAAACTTTCACTTTCATTCTAGCCCGAAGACCTGCTTGCGGCCCGCGGATAGCTCGCTGCCCAGGCCGACCCAGCACCGAGCGCAGCGCACTGCCGACAGGGCGAAGTCGTGGCCCATGGCGCGAGACGGCCTCCCCCGCGCCCAGTCAGCCCATCATCATGCGGCCCGCAGCGCGCAGTGAGTCCCTCCCGCTCCCAGGCCACAACCTGGGCCTGGGCCGGGATTTTGCCCTGTGCGCGCGCTCACCCGCAGGCCCAGCTAACGGCCCAAGTGTTCTAAGCCACCGATCCGCATCCGACGGCTGCCCTTCGATTTCGGGTGAGCAAAACTGGCCAGCAGTCAGCAGTGCCTGTAACCCTAACCTCATTTCGTTCGTTCCTTTCTCTCTGAGCTCCGCAAAAACCGAGAGGAGGAGAGGCGGCGGTGGCTGCCGCACGTGCTCGCCGGCGCCAGTGAGGAAAAGAAGCACCGAAGAGCGAGTCCAGCCCCCTTTCCTTCCTTTCTTCCTTGCTCCTCCTCCCTTCTGTCCTATCCCCGCACGAGCCAGTGAGGTCCGCCGGTGGCGCATGGCCACGTTGGCCGGCGGCGGCTGCGAGAGCCTGGCTCCGTCCGAGAGAACCCGGTCGGTGCCCCTTTCTTTCCTTTTCCTTGTCTCTTCCCCATCCCTTCTTACTATTGCGCCACACCGAAAGGACAGTAGCAGTAGTCGGCCGCCCGTGGTGACCGAGGAGAGGGTGATGGCGCCGTCACGAGGGCTCTCGCCGGCGCGCGTGCTCGTCGGGGCTAAGCACGCCGCCGTCGAGCGTCCGCGTGGCGGTGCCCTGAGGCCCTGCCCGCGCGTCATGGAAAAACGGCGATGTGCGGTGGCTCTTCTGTTCTTCTCGTGCGCCGGCGGGTGTACAGCCCATACGACGCGCTGTGGAGACGTCGGCAGGTGAGCCGCAGGTGAGCCACTTTCCCTTTTCTTTCTTCTTTCATTCTAATTCTTTAGGGTTAGGGTTTCAAATTCATCCGATTCGAAAATCGTTTCTGCTTCTTTTCTCAATCCCGATCTAGATCTACACGCTAACAACCTTAGCTCCGGTACCAATGTTAGATCCTTAGGACCGTTCTAGGTGTAGATCAGTCGGTAGGTTCTTTGGTATTTGGAATGAATCGAGTAGAGCATCACATAGATCCGAGAGATCTAGATAGAGACAGAGAGGATGTGAATGGGAATGGAGAGAAACGATGTTACCGATGATCCTGGTTGGAGGAACTCGCCTGGTGTCAGTGACGAGGAGGCAGTGGCAGCACCGGTGGGTCTTCCCATCGCTGGCAGTGCTACCCTCTAGATCGGCTAGGGTTCGGAGTGGGTGGCAGCTGGGCGGTGAACCTCGTGACCCTAACCACTGGCCCCCACCTCCTATTTATAGCACTGCGCGACGGGGGCCTACCAGCCACTTCATTGGGCTGGACGTCCCCAATCAGGACGCGAGATAAGGGCCCAGACAAGGCCGTTGGGCCAACTCCAGTGGAGATCAAACTAACACTGGGAAGGTGGGGAAGGTCGTGTCGAAGAAGCTGCTCACGTCGAAGTCGAACGTGTCCATAGTTTCAGGCTTCACGGCAACTCCTTCCTGCCCCTTCTCTCCTCGAAGAAGCAGAGCGGGCAGTGGCTGTGCTGCAGCAGCATGGTGTTGCTGCGGTTTCGGCGCGGTTCTTGGGTTGCCCTTGCCGCGGCGGGCGCGCGCGACGGCTGCGGGGAAGTTGACGTTGGCCTTGCTGCCGCGGAGGCGGCGGGCCTCGGCGTCGTAGGCCCGGGCGGCGTCCTCGGCGGTGTTGAAGGTGCCGAGCCAGACGCGGGTGCCCTTGTGCGGGTCGCGGATCTCCGCCGCCCACTTGCCCCAGGGCCGCTGCCGGATGCCGCGGAGCTGGCGGTGGCCGCGCTTCGTCCTCTGGGTCGCCGCCGCCCGCGCACCGCGCCCGTCGTGGGCTATACACAAGAGTTCTTTCCCTTGAGATTACACTAGCATGCAGTTCTTGCCAACGTCATGCCCAAATAAACCCAATTAAGGACGCGCGTGAACATTCTGTCCATACAGATTATTGCACTTGCACCCTCGAATGGACGGATTACATACCTGGGGAGAAGGCGGATTTGGAGGAGAACACGAAGTGGTCGGGGTGGTCCTCGTCGTCTTCGTGCGCGTCAAAGTCGTCGTCGAACTCCTCGAAGGCGGCCTCAAAGTCGTCGTCGTCGGCGTATTCGTGGTGGTGCCTCTTGTTGCTGCCGCTGCCGACGCCGGCTTTCTTGGAGCTCGCCGGCCAGAGGTGGCCCTCGGTCACCGGCTTCGACGCCACGCGCCGCGTCGGCGGGATCAGCTCCGCGAGGATGGCGCCTCCGCACATTGTTCCGAGAAAGTTTTTTCTTGGGTTAGTTTACGTGTTCTGGTCGTGGTGTTTATATAGAACAGAACCAACAAGGTTGCCGACGGAGAGAGGAGATTTATAAACCAGCTAGGACCGTTGGTGGATGGCACGATGCATTTTTGGCTCTGTTCGGCAGGCTGTTTTTTTTTCTTATAAACCGGCTGTGGCTGATTTGCTGTGAGAGAAAAACTTAAGATGGTTTGACTTAGCATAAAAACGACAATAGATTTCTTTAGGGAGAGGGGGTATGTGATTTTGTGAATGAAAGTAATTCTCTAGAATAAACTTTACGAAGGAAGCAATCCTACATGGAAAATGAATCAAGCCAAGCTAGTTTTTTTTCCAGCTTCTATCGCGCTAGTTGATTATATTTCAAAGAATAACTCTACATAATTAGTCTGGAATCAGTCCTCTGTAAAATACTGTTTGACAAAGCTACTCCTAAAAATCAGTATAGTAGATAATTTAAAAGAAGCCCCTGCCAAACATTCCTCAAATGGTATCATGTGACTTGGATCATTCGTATTTATTGGCCAATTTAACGATGAGGATAGACACATCTCAAGCATAATTTTTTTTATAACTATTTATCAGCATTAGCAACAATATGAGCAATATCTTTTTTTAATCATAATATAAATACATATACTCATACATGCATGCATACTTATACTTACAAACACACACATACTTTTTACCTGAGTATCTTCGAAAGACTAAGTCGACAGATCTTAACATTGACGTAACGAGGGTTCCTCTTAACAGAACGTGTCCCCACTCCCCACTTGACCGAAGGAGCAACACCACCCAAGTTCTTGTATGCTGACCAAGTTCTCTTTCTTTCTTTTTTATTTGTGCTATTTGCTACAACCATTTTTTTAAAAAAAAAATCAGAAAACAATGCCACAAAGTAAATGACCGGTCATAAACCATCTGAAAACGACGATTCCTTTATAAAGTACTACTAATATATGCTACTTAATAATGCAACTTCGTTCAATGCTCCTTCGATTTCTCTTTCAAATTTTTTTAAAAAAAGATGCTCCTTGAGTTTCAGATCGGCCTCGTTTCAGAGCTCTGGCCGATGATTGGGCTAAGCATGAATTACGCACGGTTGCCGGTTACTTTAAAAGTGCTAAGAGCAAGTATAATAGCTAGTGGTAAGCTGGCTAAATACTGAGGTGGAGGAGAAAGAGAAGAAGCAAAGAACAAGAAACTTTATGAGAGAGATATATAAGTCATATATTAATAGTGAAGAACTTACTATTTAGAGGCTGAGAGGAAGCCGAGCAACCGACTGTAACTAGCCTGCTCTGACGGAGAATCATCCTGCTGCGCAGGCTCCTGCAATTGGAGAAGCACCTTGGCCGTGTTTAATTCGGGCCTAAATTCGGACATGAACAGTATCTGAGTACTGTAGCGATTTTGTTTTTATTTGGTAAAAAATGTCCAAAAATTGATTAATTAGACTCAAAATGTTCGTCTCGAAAAGTACAACAAAACTGTGCTATTAGTTTTTTATTTCATCTACATTTAGTACTCCATATATGTGCCGGCATTTTGATGTGACGGGGAATCTTCTTTTTGCATAGTGGAATCTGGTGAAATATTTGGGATTTAAACAGGCCTGGCCTTGTTTAGATGATGGATTCGGGGCACCCCGGAATACTGTAGCAACACTGTTTGACACTGTAGTATTTTTGTTTTTATTTGGTAATAATTGTCTAAACATTGATTAATTATGCTCAAAATGTTTATCTCGTAAAGTACAACAAAACTGTGTAATTAGTTTTTGATTTCATCTACATTTAGTACTCTATGCATGTACCGATATTTTGATGTGACGGGGAATCTTCTTTTTCATAGGCCACGTTTAGTTCACAGAATAGGGGAGAAAAATACTGTATCAGAATTCATGTAGCATTTCGTTTGTATTTGGTAAAAATTATCCAAATTTTGACTAACTAGGCTTAAAATGTTCATCTCGCAAAGTACAACAAAACTGTGCAATTAGTTTTTGATTTCATCAACATTTAGTACTCCATGCATTTGCCGACATTTTGATGTGACGGGGAATCTTCTTTTTGCATAGTATAATTTGGAAGAATTAGGGAACTAAACAAGGGGATAGTGAAATTTGGGGAGAAGTTGGGAACTAAAAAGGCCCTTGTGCTGTTTGTCAGTTATAGTGCCACTTGTTCTGCAACTATCTGGGCGAGTGTCCCTTCAGCTGCCGGTTCAGCCCTCCTCGTTACTCTTCGTCTCTTGAGACCAGATCGAGCCTGCCGAGTTCCGACCATCCAGAGCGTTGATTACTGTATTCTTGTTTCACTGCGTTGATTACTCGAGCAATGATGTCACGGTCACATAACAACAACTGTCGTCAGTCGTCACGCTGGTTTTAAGGTAGAGCAAACAGATCAACAAACAGCAAAGGGATTAGAACGCCCACATCAGCTAAACAGAAATCTTATCTGCCTAACACCTTTATTAAGCGCGTCTCCATCATAATGTTGTTTTGACTACTTTATTCGTCTCGAATGACAAGTTTAGTGTTCCTAGGTTTGGGTAGGCTTGTGGTCACCACGTTCCACCTACCTGGCCAAAGCACGAAATATACTTCCTCCTTATATATATATATATATATATATATATATATATATATATATATATATATATATATATATATATATATATATATATATATATATATATATATATATATATATATATATATATATATATATATATATATATATATATATATATATATATATATATAGGGAGAGTATACTCTATAGCTAGCTACAAAATAAGTTATTTTGTAGGCACCTCTATTTACGATAATTTTATATACTAATTTACGATAATATCAGTATATATTTACGATAGTTGAATTACTATAACACATGGGGATATTTACCATAATGTTATAGTAAATCACATAGTAAAGAGTTACTATAATCTCATAAATTAGCATAGCAATTATCGTAACTCAAAGTGGCTACAGAATAAGTTATTTTGTAGCCAGCTGTAGGGTAATAGTTCTATATATATATATATATATATATATATATATATATATATATATATATATATATATATATATATATATATATATATATATATATATATATATATATATATATATATATATATATATAAAAGAAAGATCTCCAAGAAGTGAGTTTTGACCATTGATTTCTTCTAACATACATGATTATTTGTTACCAGATCAATATCATATTAAAATATATGTGAAATGCAAATAAATATATAGATACAACTTTTAGATACTAAACACGCATATCATTTTATTTGACTAGTTGTTGTTCAAAACCTGAAAAGTTTGTCATTTTCAAATCCTAATAATAAGCCCTATATATCCAAACTCCAAAGAGAGATAACAGTACAGCATCAAAGACTCAAGTAATAGACTGGTTTCCGAGTATTAAAAAGTAGTGTAGGTACATATTCGCTCTTCTCACGATGAGTGGTGTTTCTGAAGTTGTGTCATCAAAGTTATAAACCATGGGCTTTAGGACATGAGAAACTGAATGAATATTGTTAGGATCCATGCATGATTCCATCGGGATACTTTCTTTTTACTTAAATTTTCTTTGTCAAAAAGTTAGATCAACCCCTAGATGAGTCATATGATTTACCGAAACCGTCATAGCCGCCGCCACATACTTGGCTGCTAGAAACTTGTATCACATCGCCGCTGTTTGGAAACAACGTTATGTGGCTTTAGTCTAATCTTGTTAATTATTTGTCTTCATTAAATAGTGGATAAAGCTTGTTGCGTATTTTATTATTTTCTAAGGGAACAAAACGTATTATATCAAAACCACCACTGTTGCTATCTATTTTGTTCCTGGTATTCCCATTGATGACATCATGGCGCTGTCCTGCTTTAGGAAATGTCGTTGATAGTATATAGAGTGAGGTGGAAACTGAAATGACTACTCACTAAAATTTATTTTACTTCGAATACGAAAGCATATAATTTATAACGATACTTTATACTCGGGAAGGTTACCTTTTTGTCGATTGCTATGTTATAGACAGCCGCCTGATGCAAGCATCACAAAATCACAGCTAAAACCAACTATGTCCACACTTGTTTTGCATTTTTTTTAAAATTTGTGAGTACATGGCGCACCTTTTGTTTCTTACACATCTTCACCTTCTATTTCTTTCCCATTTCTTATATAAAGGTTTAGCATAATACTCCAACTCCAGAATTTGTAAAGGACTTGGAGCTTTTCCTATGTAAAATAAAAAAACAGTTTAATTACGTGAGAAATTTTACATTGTTTGGACAAAATAAGAGCCATCCATTTAGAAAGATCTAATTGAATACTGTTTGGTTTCTTATGACGAATAGGCATACGGTGCATGGCTGGACAGAAAATTCCAGGGCGTCGTGAGTTCACAGTGCGATCCAACTTGCAACTGAAGTCCAACTTGTGTTGCAAAGCCAACTTGTTCATTTGTCCAAGCTATCCGTAGCACATCGCCGCTTGACGCGTCTACTGACAGGCTTAGAACACGAGGATCTCTCCTCTGCGTCATAGATTTATTGGTACGCTGCTTGGAGGTAGCGAGGTATTAAGGCATGTTTGGTTGAGCTGTGGTTTTTGCAAAAGCTGTTGTGAGCTATGACTTTTGTGAAAGCTGCTTTGAAAAAACTGCTCTGGGATAGTTGAAAGTCCGTTTGGTTGAACAGCTATGGCTTTTGGAAAAGCTTCCCTCACTAGCGAGCAAGCCCCACATGTCATACACAGACTATTTTCTTCTTCCTCTGGCCGGAGGTCGCCGCGCCGGGATGGTCGTGGTCGCGTCCGCTGCGCCGGTGGTGCAGGACTAGGTCCCCCGCAGAGCTCGCCCACCAGCCACCGGGACAGGTTCCACGCCCGCTGCCCGCCGCCGGAGTAGGGGCCCGCGCCACCGTCGGGTCTCATGCCCGCGCGAGAAGGTGAGGAGTAGGGGCCTGCGCAAGGAGATGCGGATTGCGGAACAGGGGCCGCGGCCGCGATGTGCGAGGAGGTGAGGAGCAAGGGCGCGCCGCTAGGTCGGATGCGAGGAAGACGAGTCGAACCTGGGCGCTAGGTCGCTGGAGAGGGGCGACCAGACCTGAGGCGGACCTGTGCGCCACCGTCGATGCCTCGTCACCGGATCTAGGCGCTAGGTCGCCGGAGAGGGGCGGCCGGACCTAAGACGCGTAGCCGCTGGCCAGGAGGAGCGCCACCGGCGGTCTGGGTTCGGTGCTGGTCACGTACGGGAGGGAGGGACCGGGGAAATGAAAGAAGGAAAAGAGCGAAGTGGTACTCACATAATCAGTGGTAAGTGGGTAATTTTTACCCCAAAAGCAGGTGAAAGCAGGGGTGAACATGGTTTTGGATTTGTACTACGGTGAAAGGTGCTTTTGGACAAAAGCGGTTGTGGCTTTTGGGCCCCTTTAGTTGGCTTTTGCAGAAGCAAAAGCAGGTTGGAAAGCTCAACCAAACAGGCCCTAATTTGGCGGGCTTCTTCAACCTTTGCAACAAATATGTGATTATAGTTAGCTGACTTGCCCTATTAGTAGTTAATAGGGCAAGTCAGCTAGCTATAATCACATCAGTTTTTCCTTACGTGTCAGTGTGTCAGAGAGAATTAGTGAGAAGACTTTAAAGTCAACTACTCCATCCATTAAAAAAAATGTAAGGTGTTTTAAATTTGGTAAAGACAACATTGTAAAATTTGACTATCAATACGGAAATTTGGAACATTGGTTTCATGAAGGAATTTTATAGGATTATAAATCTGTATAACTTTTTTTTTGCTATGTAGCCCTCTGGGACAAAGGATTGATGAAATCCTATAGAATTCCTTTGGAATGGCTCAATCCATAGGGATGTTGGAGAAAATCTAATATAAGGGTCAACCTTCTTGGAAACTTTCTTTTATGCCTGTCTCTCTCTTCTAATTCATGTGTTTCTCTTGAGTGTATTCAAATGCTCCATCTAAAACTTTTCTACATTTTCAATTCCTATAAAATTTCAAGTGACATGTAACTCTAATCATTTGTTTTTTCTATTCTTGTGTTTTAAATATCATGCATTGTAAAAAGGCCCAAGTAACCAAACCATGTGTATGTGTAATGCATAAAGATGCAATCTATCCCAGAATGACAAGCACATTTTGAATAGAGAAAAGTCAAATTTTACAACATTTGATCAACAACTTTTTTAATTACCTAAGATTTTATGACATAAACGTGTATAAACAAATATATTTAAAGTACTTTTGAGGTGGTATTGATTCACTAGTAAATACCAATCTATCGTAGAAGACATTAGAAGAGATTAAATGTAAAATTTATTTTGTGTGATTTTCCCTAATCACAAAATATGTGTTTTGTAAGATGTTGGATTGTAGTAGATAATAAATATTCTGTATATGTTGTTCATCAATAGACGCTCGCTCTCTCTCTTTGTTTCCCTCAAAAAAGTTCTCTCTCTCTCTTTTCATTTTGTGCAAGACGTAACAAAAGATTAGTCTTTTTTTCTTTCTCGCAAACCATGGGTGCACCCAACGCCCTCAAGAGCAAAGCTCAATTTCCCAATGCCCACAAGAGCAAAGATCATTTTCAAAACTGGGTCAAGCGGCATATTAAAAAGGGCTGGCCTACCAAAGACGCTTACTTTGCGAACGAAGTTCAAAATCAACAAAGGGTTCTCTGCATGAAGAGAGTATAGGTGAAAGTGAAATCAACGGTAAAAGTATATCTTAAAAGATTTTTCACATATCCTAATAGTCTCATAAAGAAAAGGAAAGAACATTTATTATGTATGCAACAAATTAAGCTTTTTGATACCTTGATCTATGCTAATTTTGGATAAAGAAAATTAGTCAATCCTCTGTATGGGAGGTCCACAAAAATAGCAGAGAAAAGCATTTTTCAAATTATAAATTAATGAAAAAAATTACTAATACTCATTCTGGGCTAGTTTACAAGGCGCTCACTCATATCAAGATTCATACTTTTATAGTTTTTAGCAACAATTTAATTTAATTGTGATAATACAAAGATTTATAATCAAATGTACTATCCAATAATCGTAATAAAGAATACAATACAATTATAAATTATAAATAATATAGTTAAAGTGTAACTTGGGAGGCTACATGTCAAACTACGCGTTATAAATTAGGCAAACAGATTATATATAAACAATATTGACACATAATATTAGTTTACCGTTTTCTCCCGTCGTAAACGGCTAGCATTTTAGCTTCTTTTTTAGCAAAGGCTAGCATTTTAGCTACAATAATATTAATCTAACCATAGGCCGTAGCTCAGTGGAGATAATCAGACGGCAGAGGGCGGACGGCTGAAAAGCATTTGCAATCTCCATCCCCGTGAGTTCACAGTGGCAGGTCAACTTTGTTTGTGGTTGCACGAACTTGTATGTAATCTCATAACAGCTTGCGTTACGAAAATAGACTGTTTTTGTTTATGTAATGACAGGAACAGTGCCTTTCAATTGAGAAGAAATATATTTGATGATCCAGTTTATAAGAGAAGTCAGTCTGAAAATCATACAAATATGGCATCCGTTATATGTATGTACGGTCCTGTTTAGAACATGGGATTTTTTTTTCTCTTCCTGTGGTTGGTTTTTCTGTGAAATTAAACTAGTTTCTGTTCCTTCGTTGCAACTTGCAACGGTACTGCTAGCGCCCGGACGCCCGGCTACAGGGGGCGTCCGGACGCTCCCCCAACTCCGCCCGTGCCCCCGCCCGTTCCACCCTACACGAAAGGAAAAAAAGGAAACCGCAGCGAGAGTGAAGGGAACCCGCCCCGTCCTTCCTCCACTCGCTGCGCTCAGAAGACGCCACGCTCCAAGCGCACGGGATCCACCCGCTGCCAACTCGCCACCACAACTCCCCCCTCAGCTCGCCCTCCCGCATGCCCGCTGCAACATAATGGTGAAGACGCTGAAACACCATAACGTGGTGTTGCAACAATGCCCGACGAACTGCTACAACAATAGATTCAAGCAGTTGAAACATCATGAACGTATGAATTACAACAACAAAAAAGACAAAAAAGATCCAACACTGAGACGATGGAGTTGAAACACCTTGAACATGTTATTGAAACAACACAAGAAAAACAACTGAAACATTTTGCTGCAGCTGCTAAAACACAGTGAAACATATTACTACAACAACACCAAAGACCTGCTGCAACATCGACTCAAAACTACCGCAACATCCACAGAGAACCGTTGCAACAACGGCGAGATCTGAACCCGCTCGCCGGAACCCTAGCTACCACCAAACCATTAGATCCAGAGGAGGGGGAGAAGAAGCAGGAGGAGGAGGGGTAGGAAGAGGAGGGACCAGATCGAGATCCAGAGGGAGGAAGGAGGGGGAGGGAGGCCTCAGATCGAGATCCCTCTCCACCTACCTCGTCGGAACCGCACCGTCGTCCATTAGATCCAGAGGAGGGGGAGAAGAAGGAGGAGGAGGAGTAGGAAGAGGAGAGACCAGATCGAGATCCAGAGGGAGGAAGGAGAGGGAGGGAGGCCTCAGATCGAGATCTCTCTCCACCTACCTTGTCGGAACCTACCTCGTCGGAACATGGAGGTAAGAGAGCGAGAGAAAGAGCAGGGAGGGAGGGGACGTGTGCGGCTCGCGGCTCGCCGGAAGCTGCCGCCATCGCCCACAGCTCCGGCGGCATAGAGGAACTGGAGGTCGCAGCGGGGGAGGAAGGGAGAGGGGGGAGGGAGGAAGGAAGGGAGGGGCAACTCGCCGGTATGGGGGGAGGAGGCGTGCGGGTGCGGCGCGCGTTGGAGCGGCGGAGCAGCTCGTAGGAGGAGGCATGCGAGCGCGAGCGAGAGGATAAGATGGAGGAGGAGACGAGCGAGTGGATACGGGCGAGCGAGTGGATACGGAGCGTCCGACACGAGTCGGACGTCCTCTGTATATCATGGCAAACATGCCCGGCACATCGCACGCGTTGCGCATCTGCCGACGAACGCCACTCGACGAGGACTCGAGGTCTGGAGGAGGTCGTCCTCCCGGCCTTCAGGCACATCACAGGCCTGCGCCCTGTTAGCGGCTGCGTCGGACGCGGGCTGCTTAGTGCTGACTGACAGCGCAAGCGCAGGGGGATGGACAACTCTGAGATTGGTCGATTAAATGGATGGCAACTGAAGGGCTTGTCTAGTTTCTGAAATATTTTGCGAAATGCAATTGTAGCATTTTTCGTTGTTACTTGGTAATTAGTGTCCAATCATGGCTTAATTAGACTTAAAAGATTCGTCTCGTCTATTTCGTCTAAACTGTGTAATTAGTTTTATTTTTTATCTATATTTAATGCTCCATGATGTCTAAAGATTCGATGTGACAGAAAATGTACTGTTTTTTCGTGAAATATTTTGAAACTAAACAAGCGCCAGTATCATACAGACATGGGAAACCTCGTACGCAAACGCTTGCTTATTACGGCAATGAGAGAGCATTTCTACAGTGCAGGTGTCAGGTGTGCAGCACGAGGGACAGTAAACTACAAACACGTTTTTTACAGGGGCAAGGAAGAAGGAAAGCCGGCCGGCCTAGTAATAGCACACGCTGTCGTCGAAGCTCCAGAGCCCCATGCTGTCGTCGTTGCACAGCACGGCGTCGCCGCCCAACAGGCCGTCCATCGCGGTCGCGGCAGGCTCGTACACGCCGCCGCCGTTGAAGAAGCTGAACTGGTCGCCGAACATGAAAGCGTCGAACAGCAAGTCGGCCAGATCACCGGACGGCTCCGCCTGCGCCACCTCCTCCTTGCCCTCGGCTTCTTCTTCCCGGAGCTCTGTCTCTGTCCGGGCGCGCTTCTTGGCGCCGCCGAGCTCGACCGCCGCACCGTCGTCCGTCGCGGACATGCCCTGCCACGAGAAGTCCGGCAAGGCGCCGCCGCAGATGCTGCTTCTGCCTTCAGTCTCGTTATCGACGGACTGCTCGCGCGCGCCGAGAACGCCGTCGTCCTCGTCCACGAGGTCGACGCGCGGGACCGCCTTGGCGGCAGCGGAGCGGCGCTTGGACGGGAAGTTGAGCTTGGCGTTGGCACCGCGGAGGTCGCGCGCGGCGTGGTCATAGGCGCGCGCCGCGGCCTCGGCGGTGGCGAAGGTGCCGAGCCAGACGCGGACGCCCCTGACGGGGTCGCGCACCTCGGCCGCCCACTTGCCGCACGGCCGGCGCCGGACGCCGTGGTACTGGCTGCTGCTGGGCCGCCGCCTGCGCCGGGTCCCGGTCGCGGTCGCCGGGGCGGCGGCGAACCCGAACGCCTTGCGCTTTTGCCGCTCCTCCTTCATAACCGCGTCTCCCTTGGAGTCCTCGTCTAAGTCCTGGAACGCGGCCTCGAAGTCATCGTCGGCCGCGGTCCGACCATCGCCGCCCTTGCTAGCGTGGCCCGGCGCGCTGGGTATGAGGTCGACGAGGATCGCGCCGCCGCACATCTTGCTAATGCTAGCTCGGTCGTCGGAAGGTCAGCTGCTTAGCGTGCTTTTCTCGGAGATGAGAGCCTGAGACTGAGTGAACTGTGAAACGGGGTCTAGTGTCGTGTTGGTCGTGATCGTCGGCAGTGCCGAGGTGGCGACTATGTAGCATAGTCACAAAGTTTCTGGGTCGATGGGGTCGAGGTACGGGGTCGTGGTACGTGGTACGCTACTTGCGAGAGATTTTTACATTTAGGGTCGAAAATGAACCAGTGAACCTAGGTCGGAGTCGACGAACCCGGGTCGAGGGTCGAAGGTGGTGAACCCGTTTTATGTGACTCTGCTACATAGGAGGCGCTTGGAGGGGGCGAGAGTGCAACAAGGAAGGCCACCAAGCAAAACGGGAGAAGGGTAGAAAAGTCTGCGATTGCGACTGCGACGGCGAGACCCTGCAAGTCACTTGACGACTAGAATAGGCACAAGGGCGCATGACTTCGAAACTGATGGAGACAGACCAGACGACGGCAAGGAAGGCTCTCGCTCAAGAGGCGGGCGATGCAGAAGCCAGGGGCTTTGCACTCGCACCAAACGACAGGCGAGTAAGGGCACCCGATTTCCGATCAGATCAAGCACGGCACTGGCCTCTTCCCGCATTCGCGTGTCTCCCTACAGGCTTACAGCACACGCCGGCCTGGAAGTCCGCTTGGCCGGGCTTGCCGCCGGCGCCCCTACTGACACGGTGGTAACAGCTCATCGTTCTGCTGCCTTTGGCGGATCTGCAGTGCAGTGGGGGTGATCTCGAGCCAACGGATGAGCGGGATCTGGAAGAGAACTGAAATTTTGCACAAATTTATCAAATCATCATATGGATGTAGTGTGCATCGTCTTACGGAGTTCAGTAAGACAGTGATAGTTTCGTTTCCCTGCTGATGATGATAGCTTGAAAGCGGTATCATCAAGTGCTGAAACCTGGTACGGTTTGCCAGTTTCGGGTTAAACCGGTAATGTATCTCATCGAACCCCAAGTGGATCGCTAAATTACTTTCGGGGCGCTTTAAGTTAATTCGTGCGATGGATGGACCATGCTACTTACATGTTGGTACTTGCTACGAACATATTTATCATCAACTGGATGCGATACCATCAATCGGAGCTCGTCCTCGTGCCTTTGCCGATAGGAAGCACAGTAGCAATCCTGAGTCCTGACGCTTTCCACCAAGTCGTCGTGCTACCTACTATACAGGGTTACACCTACCTAAGCTCGTGTCTCTGGACGACTCTCGACTGCTGCATACAGATTAGTAGATTACAGAGCCGTAGCTCTACACCTATACCATGCCATGGACCATCCACTCCAATCAGTAATCACCTGTTTTCAAAAAATCTGTAACCATCTAGTAGTATGTTAACACTGCTGTCAACAACCAGCTTCTCCGTTAAGACTTGAGAGCCGCAGTACGTACCGAGCAACACAAAACCACGGATCACTCCCAGTCCTAGGTATCAAGGGAGAGCGGTATCTCTCTCTTGCACTGGACTAACGTGTAGCCGGGACTAGGAATTTGGCGACATCATCAGCCTACGATGATGACCCTTTTGGCCCTGGAAGAATACGATCGTTCGTTACTGATCGATACAATTCTAGATGTCAACCGAAAGAAAATATGTACTTCTCGCCCTTGAGTTTCTTCACCCGGCTATATCCAAATCTTGTTTTTTTTATACTAGCAAAAGTGTACGTGCATTGCAACAGTGAGAGAAAAAAACTATCAAATGTTTAGAGATTCGTATTTATGTTTCTCTCTTTCTATAAAATTTAATAAACTTGTCTATCTGCTCTCTCTGTCCACAAAATAATACAATTCTCACATATCAAGAAGTCAAATAATTTCAACTTTAACTAAAATTATTTAAAAAAATACTAACCCTCTTGAGATAAAAAAAAGTACCATTAGATTAGTTATAAAATATATTTTTCATAATAAATTCACTTAGAGACATAAATGCTAATATTATTTACTATAAACTTGGTCAAAGTTAAGCTAGTTTTACTGACACGTTTCTCATAATTGCATTTTTTTGGACGGAGGGAGCTCTCTCTTTCTCCATGTTGTCATGTTAATCAGAATTGAGATACCACTTTTCTTATTTTTCTACTTATTTGTTCCATCGCTATGCCATCTCCTCGACAATTCTTGTAGTTGTTGGTACCTATCTTACTCCAGCCCAGGTGAGTCTAGCTGCGCTCTGCCAAGAGATCAGAAAGCGCATACGGCTGGGGGTTGTGGCCGCGGGACGTCTGGAGACTCGGGGATGGGCGGCCCGGTCCGCACCTCTGGTGCCGGAGTTCAAGCCCGATGGCCCCAACATCGCCACGTCCATGCCTGACGGTGCCTCGAATTCTGGCTATGTGTGTATGGCGTGTGGTTCACCTCCGGCACCTTGAACAGCGAGCAGTCCATGCTAGGCACTTTGATTGGGTTCTGGCTCGATTGGAACCTCCGGTGACGACGATGACATGGTGACGTGACAGAGCACACTGATGATCCCGGTGAAGGAAGGTGATGGCTGGCATGCTCGCGTCAATGAACATGGATGTCGACACGGCAGGCGCTCCTCCAGTCCTCCTTCTCAGATCCAGCCATCCGAGCGATGCACGGTAGCATTGGTGCAAACTACTGAGCTAGAGCGACAACAGAGCTCTCATGCGTCGGCGATGTTGTGATACGGTATCTGCACTCTGCACTCGCAGCAGCAGCGGGCCTAGTGGAGCATCAATCGTTGAGATCTAACCATAGAAATATGGAATGAATCGACGTCGAGATCCTCTTACCTCAGATTGAACAATGCAATGGCGTGTGCTCGGCAACGTGGCAATCACTGCTGATGAAAGTAGATTTATGAGATTGTATAAGTATATATGTGAGTTCAGTTGTAGAAACATAAGTCAATCCGGATGAAGAACGAGCTGGAAAGGTACGACGTGGGTGTCCTTTTGGTTTTGATTTGGAGTTCGTTTTTAATTATGTTAGTAGCTTTTACTATTTTCTGTCTCCTTATTTTAGTTGGTTTCTAACTTTCATATCAGCATACGCATACGGAGTTTGGCCTAGGGATGACGGAGGATACGGGGTATTTAGAGAAAAAAAAAACGGGTTGAAAGAAAATACTAAATCTTATGGAGATTGAATCTTCGTTTAGGAGGAGTCTTACATCTTATATGTAATATTGGTTTAGGAGGAGTTTTACATCTTACATGTAGGTAAAAAAATCATGGCAGAATTTTGCCTCTTTATTATTAGATATAGATCTAATAAAACTTATGGCAAAGATGCCGTCCTTTACATGGAAAATATACAAGTTCAAAGCTCATTAAGGATAATGATCGTTGATGAAATCGCCTGTGATAGAATATTCACCCAGGTTAAATATTTAACTTGGCATGGGTGCTCACATTTTTCTTAAATTTACTCTAGTCTTCGGCAGCGTCATTCTTATAGTGTGATAGACAATGTGCGTGTCTATATTGAGAACGTGTTTGGCCACGCTCCGCGGAGCCGCACCAAATGCGCTCGGCAGGAGGAGCGCTTCTGTGCGTCGCCCAGAGTAGCCGGAGCCACGATTTGCAACTCCGCCTCCAGCTCTAGCGACGGAGCAGCGCGGGCGAAGCCCGGCCAAACACACCTTGAGATGTATGCGTTGGCTCGGTGGAGAAAGGCCTATCGCACTCCGAAAATCCCTCAAGGGGTAAAGGGCTCGAGGGCAAAGCCATGCCCCGTCAGTGTCGCCGAGGCTGCAGCTTTGCAGTTTGACATGGACGACTACTACGGGCACCCCGGTAGAGACCGTAACGTCTAAGAGGGGTGAATTAGGCAACCTAAATTCTACTTTTAGCTATAACCTCTAATTTTCACTAGTCAAATCGTATGCCAAAAAGTAAGGGCACCCGATTCATTCCGATTTCCGATCAGATCAAGCACGGCAATGGTCTCTTCCCGAATTCGCGCTCCCTACAGTACACATAACAGCTCATCATTCTTCTCTTATACAACATGTAACGAAATGCATGCTAAATTGCACGTTTGTTATAAAAAAAAAATTAATCGTTCTGCCTTTGGCGGATGTCCATTGCAGTTGGGGTGATCTGATATGCAAGAACGGAAATTTTGCACAAGTTCATCAAATGGATGTAGCGTGCTGCGTGCATAGTCTTACGGAGCTCAGTAGGAAGACATCAGTAATTTCTTTCTTTTTTTCTGCTAATGATAGCTTCAAATCAAAGCGGTATCCTGATCGAAATGCTGAAACCTGGTTCGCTGCTAGTTTCGGTGTCAAGGCGGTAATGTATCGTCTAACCCCAACCAAGTGGATATTAAATTACTTTCGTGGCGCTTTAAGTTGGTTTGTGCAATTGGATGGACTACGCTACTTACTTATATGTTGCTACTGGGTACCAACATACAGTATTTATCATTAATTGGATGAGATGTGATACCACCCTTTGCCTTTGCCGATAGCAAGTATCAATTCTTCGCACAATTGCACCAAGTGTGCAAACAACGCCCGAGTCGTCGTGCTACCTACTGGGCTTACTAGCTCGTGTGTCAAGGCGGTAACGTATCGTCTAACCCCAACCAAGTGGATGCTAAATTACTTTCATGGCGCTTTAAGTTGGTTTGTGCAATTGGATGGACAATGCTACTTACTTATATGTTGCTACTTGGTACCAACATAATATTTATACCAAGTGGATGAGATGCGATACCATCCTTTGCCTTTGCCGATAGCAAGTATCAATCCTTCGCACGATTGCACCAAATGTCCAAACAGGGCCCGAGTCGTCGTGCTACCCACTGGGCTTACTAGCCCGTGTGTCAAGGCGGCAATGTATCTTCTAACCCCAACCAAGTGGATGCTAAATTTCTTTCGTGGCGCTTTAAGTTGGTTTGTGCGATTAGATGGACCATGCTACTTATATGTTGCTACTTGGTACCAACATACCGTATTTATCATCAACTGGATGCGAAGGTACGGTGATACCATCCTTTGCCTTTGCCAATAGCAAGCATCAATCCTTTGCACAATTGCACCAAGTGTTCAAACAGGGCCCGAGTCGTCGTGCTACCTAACCCCAACTAAGTGGATGCTAAATTACTTTTGCGACGCTTTAAGTTAGTTTGTGCGATTGGATGGATCATGCTACCTACTTATATGTTGCTACTTGATACCAACATACAATATTTATCAACTAGATGAGATGTGATACCATCCTTTGCCTTTGCCGATAGCAAGTATCAATCAACCGCACAATTGCACCAAGTGTCCAAACAGCGCCCGAGTCGTCGTGCTACCTACTGGGCTTACTAGCTAGTGTGTCTACACTCTGGACTGCTGCATACTGTACATGTTACGGAGTCGTGCATATTTGAATGGACCATCCAATTAGTAATCACCTACGTAGTATGTTAGTAGTAATAACAAGCTTCTCTCCGCTAAGAGCCGCAGTACATACTACATACCGAGCAACACAAAACCGCGGATCACTCCCAGCCCTAGGTATCAAGGGAGAGCGGTATCTCACGCTGGACAAACGTGTAGCCGGCCGGGACTAGGAATTTGGGGTGGGGACATATCAACCTGGGATGATTATCCTTTTGGTCCTTTTGGTGTATTAATAAACTCTACATGTTAAGCTGCGACAAGCATTTCTTCTTCTCCCTTGAATTTCTTCACGGCAATATCCAGATATTGCCCTTTTACATTTTTTCTTCTAATAAAACTTACAGCAAAGATTTAGTCCCTTTAGAGAAAATAATATCCAAATCAAAAGGCCAGTCTCCCCTTAGATATGGAAAATACAAGTTCACACCTCATCAAAGATGATGATCATGGGTGAAATGAGCGTAACTTAGTTAAATGTTTAATTTTGTATGGGCATTCACTTTTTCTTAAATTTATTCTAGTATTATGATTAAAAAATTATTCAAGTATTTTCCACACAAATTTTTTCTACTCTCTATTTCAATTATAAAATGTTTCGATTTTTTATATAGATTGCTTTTATCTAGACATAGTGTGTGTGTGTGTGTGTGTGTGTGTGTGTGTGTGTGTGTGTATATATATATATATATATATATATATATATATATATATATATATATATATATATATATATATAGGGAGAGTATACTCTATAGCTAGCTAAAGTTATTTTGTAGCCATCTCTGTTTACGATAATTTTATATACTAATTTACGACAATGTCAGTATATATTTACGATAGTTGAATTACTATAACACATGAGAATATTTACCATAATGTTATAGTAAATCACATAGTAAAGAGTTACTATAATCTCATAAATTAGCATAGCAATTATCGTAACTCAAAGTGGCTACAGAATAAGTTATTTTGTAGCCAGCTGTAGGGTAATATATATATATATATATATATATATATATATATATATATAGCAGAAAGTATATACCTAGAAAAACCAAAATGTCCTGTAGATTGGAGTGGAGGAAGCGGTATTTAGCATCATTATTATCATGGTGGTGATATGCCTATATCGAGACGTCTGTGTTGACCCATCAGTTTCAGAATCCTGCATCATTAGGCATCATGCATGACAAAAACTGGAGAATGGATAAGTATTTTTCCGTATATCAAAATAGTTCTATACATGGATGTGCACGTACACATAGCCAACTACGCGTGCCCTGGATCCCTCGTGATTTGTTTGTTTATTAAGAGATCATGGAGTTGCTGTGCGTGTAGACTGTAGACTAAGGAATGGAACCCGGATGTGGACACCTTTTTTGAGCTGGGCTGGCTCTGACGATGGTGAGAATGCGACTGGTAACCGGATTGATAATTTGCAATTTGACTATTTGATGAGCAACTCCTTGGGAGCAAGGAAGTTCAGTGTCTCTCCTCCTCTAGGGGTTGCCAACAAAACAATATCACTGATTAATAATTAAAAAAATTCTCCCTATCGTTTGGGGCTCATACTTGCAGCTGGCAATGTTTATCATACCATTCGTTTTTTTTTTTCTCTTCTCTTCCCGAGTCATGAATCTTCAACGATAGCCCTTGTTGTCATTGAATGAACCCCTGACTTTGCAAAATACAAGATATCACAGTGGTGTGGTGTAGCATATGTGCCTCCGTGGCACGGTGTGACCGTGTGGCCTCTACCTGCACTCCACGCTATCGGTGTGGTCTCGAGTCCTGCATGATGGGAGTGATGAAGGTTGGGTTTAAGGCTAAGGCGATGTCTGCCTTAATAAGTTTCTAATGAACCGTGCAACGGTGATCGGAAAAAAAGGTGGCATTTTTTTCCCATTCTCCAAGTTAGACAATAGTCTAATTTTCAATTCTAGATTATGAAACAAAGTATCGGACACCGTTCGATTGCCTAAACCGGACAAATTCAGTCCTTTAGCTCATTTCAAAGATGGTTTTCTATTTTCTAAAAAGTAAAAGCTATAGTTTAATCTCTAAAAACCCATAACTAATTTATCTTAAATCATAAGATTAAAGTAGTATTTTTTCCCTAAAAATATTACTTATCTGGCCTACAAATTAATTTATTTTCTTTACACCAAATAGTTTAGCCGCCGCTATAGCTATCATAGCGATTTGAGCACATTAGCGTGAAATGTCATGTCCCGCCATTTTGAATACCGACTTTTAGAGATCAAACTACATTTACCACATTTGAAACCACTTGAATGGATAAATTTGTCTTGTTTTAAATGTTGGAGAGCATTGAGTAACCGGTTCCATAGTTCATTATCTTTTTTTTAAAAAAAAAAACTGGAGGGTTTTCACCCTACAGAGCAATTAATTAAAGAGAAAACAGTACAATGCTGAAACAAGGCAAGCAAAGCAATAGTTCATTATCTAGAGACCATTGGACACAGCTCCTTGGAGCAGGTTCTCCACGAGAATCACTCCTTGTCACCCAAATAGTAAAATCTTGCACAAATTACACCAGGAGTCATGTTTCTTATATTGCTCTATATTCAAAACCTGCCAGAATGATTCTAGAATCAATTCTCATTTGCTTCCCACCCCACTCCACTCCCTTGTATCAATCAACTAGAAATACTTTATCAAAGAATTAAGGAGCTGAAGCTAAAAATCAAGAAGTGAAACTCTACTAAACAACTGAAACCACACCGCCACACGAGTTAGAGGATAAAAAACAAAGTTTACCCTCTAAAAATAAACCAAAAAGACAACATATTTGTGTGCTTCAATTGTCTTCGCCCCAGGGAGACTGGGACAGACATCCCAGTTCACCGTCTTATTTTCCTGAACTCTTTCACCCATCGTCATCTGCCTTCCCTGCTGGTCTTGTTCGACCCAACCAATTCTTATCATGGACAAACTCTGATTAAACCAGTTGACAAAACGAGTAGGAGTACTCCGTGTGTGATACCATTTTGTGTCTAACTACAGTCAGATCTCGCATCCAAAATTCCAAAGGGAAATGAGCAGGGATAATCCTCCTCCGATAACAGTATCATCAGTAGCGGCAAGATCCTGCTCCCTGACTCCTTATCTCCTACTTATAATCTCAAAAAAAACAGACTCCTTATCTCCTACTGAATCAATCCTGATTTGTCACCGCTGAATTGTTTCTGTTTTTTTTGGTAGAAGTTGTATACCAAACCGGATATGTCAACACTGAATTATTCTGAGTTTGTAAAAGTGGTACATCATCAACCCATGCAGCCTGTTCGTTTCGCTGGATTATTGTGGCTGAAAGTACTGTTCACTGGTTTATTGTGAGAGAAAAACACTGCTGGATGGCTACTGATTTGACTGAACCAGCGAAACGAACGGGGTGATGGTCTCTTACATGGACACACGTGCCTCCATCGAGCAGGCGAGGGTCCGTCTTCAACATGGTCTAAAAGATGAATCTTCTAGTCGGGTTAGTCTGTTTATGTTGGTCAATTATGAAATTAGTGTGTTCATGGATAGACAGATTTTTTTTTTGTTTTTCTTCTGAGAGAGAACGATGATTACATTCAACTCCTCATATACAAGCTGCCAAGTACTGGTACAGCAGAAACTCCACAAAACGGTCGTAATTTACAAAACTGACACAGCAACAGTCGGAAGTCTTCAAAACGACAGGTTGTCCTCGACGAGGCAGCCGTCGTCGAAGCTCCACAGCGGCATGGCGTTGCTCTGCACGGCGTCCGTGCTGAACAGGCTGTCCAGTGACTCGTACGCGCCGGCGTCGAAGAAGGCGAACTGGTCGCCGAAGAGGAGCGCGTCGAACAGTGCGTCCGGCTCGGAGCCAGAGGAGGCCCGTGGCGACGCCTCGTCTTCGGTGCTCTCCGGCTCGGTCCTCGGCCGCTTCTTGTCGCCGCTCTGGCCGGCCTCGACGTCGAGGGCGGGGACCTCGTCGTACGCCGCCGACACGCCCTGCCATGAGAAGTCCGGGAGTGCACCGGAGCCGGAGCTCTCGTCGGCTGCCTCGTGCTTCAAGGTCGCCGCCGCCGCCGCCGCGCGCTGCTCTTGTTCCTCTTGGTCGACGAGGTCGATGATGGCGTCGGCGGCGCGGGCGCGCTTGCGGCTGGCTGGGGCCCCGGCGGCGGCGGAGGAGGAGGAGGGGAAGTTGAGCTTGGCCCTGGGCCCGCGGACGTCGCGCGCGGCGTGGTCGTAAGCGAGCGCGGCGGCCTCGGCGGAGGGCAAGGTGCCGAGCCAGACGCGGACGCCCTTGACGGGGTCGCGGATCTCGGCGGCCCACTTGCCCCACGGGCGGCGCCGGACGCCCCTATACTGCTGCGCGGGCTTCCGGCGCCGGCTCGGCTGCTCCTCCTGGCGCGCCCTGGGCTTCGTCGGCGGGGACGACGAGGCGCGGAAGACGAAGGCCGGCTTGCTCACCACCTCCACCTCCTCCCCCGCCTCCATCATCTCCTCGTCCTCCTCGGAGTCCTCGTCGAACTCCCGGAACGCGGCCTCGAAGTCGTCGGCCTTCCGCTGCTTGCCCTTGCCGGCGGGCCACGCCGCGCCGCCGCGGCGCGCCGGCGCGCTCGGGATGAGCTCGGCGAGGATCGCACCACCACACATCTTTCCTCTGTGTCTCTACCTGCTGGTTGGTTTGGCTGGCTCCGGAAGCGAGTCGTACGCTAGCTAGCTTTTTGTGTTTGCTTGGGAATGGAGATGGAGGTCTCGGGACGACGAGGCGCTCTTAATAAAGAGGGAAGGGGGAGAAGAAGAGGAGGAGGAGGAGCTAGGGAAAGCGGCGGGCGGTGACAACAGACAAGTGGGTGTGGTGGTGATGGCGTGTGGGCTCCAAAATTCGCGGGAAGGAAGGCAGCTTCCGTGACAGCGGCCTTGTTTAGTTATCAAACTTTGGGGCCAAAATTTACATAGTAAATGTCACGTTACACTGTAGTAATTTTATTTTTATTTGGTAATAATTGTTCAAACATTGATTAATTAGGCTCAAAATGTTCGTCTCGTAAAGTACAACAAAACTGTACAATTAGTTTTTGATTTCATCTATATTTAGTACTCCATGCATGTACCGACATTTTGATGTGACGGAGAATCTTCTTTTTGCATAGTAAAATTTGGGATGAATTTGGGTATCTAAACAGGGGGCTAGCGTGTGAGGGGATAAGGCCGCCGGCACGGGCCACCTCGTCGCGATTCGGCGGTTGGACCTCGGGAGAGGCCGGGTTCGGGTAGGGTGGTGCAATGCATCTATACCTGGAACTGGATTAAGATCCACGTCCATTAAAATCAATCCAAAAGAGATCAACGTTGAGGAAAGCACCTATCCAATCCAAACCAAATGCATTTTTCAAACATCCAACCCAAACCAGTCCAACGCCGAGTGCATCCAGTCCAATCCATTCATCCAGCAACTTGCGCGACAACTCCGTGAGGGACGACCTGCGCCAGAGGCTGCGGACGCCCTCGTTGCGCGCCATCGGGCCGATGGAGTCGCCGAAGCTGCAGTAGTTGCGGCGCTCCGCGAGGGGCAGCCCCATCCGCGTGGTGGAGTGGAGCGTCTGGCGCAGCATGGTGGCGAAGACCCGAGAAGAGGCCCGCGGCGCCCTCGAAACGCAGGATCTGCGCACCGACGACCAGCGGCTTTGGGCTTCCTCGGCGGCGCGAGGATGTCGTGGTCGTGGTACGGTAGCGCGACGACGTGGCGCTCGGCGTGGAAGGCAAGTGCCGTGCACAGCGCCGGCTGCGGCGACGCGGCCGCCTCCCTTGCAGCTGCATGCGGCGTGCCTCCCCTGCAGTCGCGGCCACCTCCCCCTGCATGCGGCACGCGCGACCGAGCAAAAGATGAAGGATTCTATCGCGGGGTGCCGGGGTGGGAGGCGGCGTGGGCCGCGACCGCGATGTTGGCTGCGGCGGCGTACGCGACTAATGGGGATATGCGCAACGTATTTTGGATGTGCAGCTCTACGTATCCAATCCAGTCCGAGGATTTTGGGTCATGTGGCAGCGGATATCCGCATCCAGACATCTCCGTCCAGTTCACTCCAAAACGGATCAAGTCCGTTTGGACTGTGGATAATCCAAATCCGCTTCCAGGTTTAAATGCATCTGCCCCCCGCCCAGCTGCTGTCGCTCGGTGAGGACCCGGGCGGCCGGGCTGAGATCGGCTTGGGACGCGCCGCGGGCGTGCCTGGTCCGCGGTTTTTGAGCATTTCGGCGATCCGGCACAGCGGTCCTACTCTGCGGCATCGTTGTTGCCGCTGAACGCGCCGAGGAGAGTGGAGACCCGATACCGAGAGCGCGTGCCCCCCACGCGCTGGAACCCTTGGAGCGCGTCGCGAGGCGGCCACAGGGGCTGCCGCAGAGATGGTTGCCAGCGTCGCGCGCGACGGTGTCCGCCAAACCGAAAACCTCCTCCCGTCCCCCAGTTTGTGGGAAAGGCTGTATTGGCAAGTGGCCCAACTGTGGATTTCTTCTAAGCAAGTGTGGTTAGCTGCTCCACTCCACCAGTAAACAAGTGTGTTGTGATAAGACCCAAGGGTTAGCGGTAATGATGATTTGACATAGTTTTAGCTAGCGGAGGGAGAGGCTTCGGGCCTTCTCCAAGTGACCCCCACATAAGAGACGAGGAAACACCAATGGCGTAACGCAGTCCTTTTTCGGGCTACACAAATAGTCTATCTAGAAGTAGACAAATCGCGGCGAGCGGTGTTGGATACATCGTCTTCGGCCATGTGCTTTAATGACCAGAGAGCCAAAACCAGGAGGCACGCCCAAGTTTCTCGCAAAGTGGTATTGGTAATGGTAGTAATGGGAGGGCTGGAGATGGACAGAGCTCACGTCGTTGCTGCGCTTAGCTGAGGTCTCGCCAAGCTCAACGATCGGCAAGGTCGAGAGCTCCACGCAAACTGACAAACTCCTATCTTATCAACACTGGAGCTATAGAAAATTGAACGGAAAAACTCCACTTGCATCAAGATATTTTTCCCCTCTCTGCGCGTTGACACAGCGAGAAAACGGGAGATGTTCTAGATAACACGAGAGGCCTACGAATATATTATTTTTTTTTATTATGATGACGACTTGACGTATTCATCGTTTTTCTGTATGTATTGTTGGGCCGTTCCATGGGCCTTTGAAGCCTTTTTCTCTGTTCTAAAGCCAACTGGACTGAGTTTTGGTGAAATGTGTTTATGGGCCACGAGTCCACGACCACAGGAGTCAGGACAAGATCACAGGACTACAAGATGTCCAGTTTGTTTGCGGGCTGGACGAAGATGGGTGTCAGGGACTGGGCCGAGGGATCATGGCCTTCCAAGCTGGGCCACGGGATGGGCTTCGAAGTGCTTCCGTTGCGACAGGAGCAAGAGAATAAAAGGCGGAAGCAATGGTGTTAAGCATGCATTTGCATTGCATTTCATGAGCATAAGCATCATTTATGCATTCATGGTCATGATCATGTGATAATACTTTTGTGAATTTTAAAATTTCATTAAGTAATATCTTGCTTTTAAATCTGTGATTCCAAGTATGCATGTTGCTAATGAAAATGCTTGCTAAGTGATCACCAAAAAAACTTAGATTAACATAAAATCAGAAATGAGTTAGGGTTTATATAGATCACTTAGTCAAATTATTCTTCTAAGTGTTTTAATTAATATTATAATATTCAATTTTTGTGAATCTATTAAATCAACTTTCATAAATAAAAATTGGGTAATTTGATTTTCATGAGATGGTATAAAGTTCATACTTTGGTACTATATCTTTGCTTGTGACACATAAATAGTGTTTTGCCTTAATTAAATTCCAAGAAAAGAGAAGAAAATTTGCTAATCAATTCATTAGTAACACTGTTAACTGAATTCCGTTTTTCTTTTTCCAGTTTTGAAGTACATAGGTTTGGCAATTTATATTTTGCAAACTATTTAGTTTTAACTAGTGATTCTTTAAGCAAATGTGATGTACACATAGTGTATCATGGTGAAATTGGTTTCTTGTTTGGTCTTTTGGTTTAAGAGATAGAGAGGGAGAAAGAGGAGCTGTCAGGTAGCTATAGTGCCACGACCAGCAGCTTCTCAGCTGCTACACAGCCTGCGACGGTGTCCTTCTCGCCGTTTCGTCGGTTGAGCCACACCATCACCGTGAACAGAGGCACGTCGCGCTGGCCAAGCTGCAGAAGCGTCGCCATGCCCATTCAATGCTCGAGGCCGGCCAACTCCTTTTCCCTTCCTCTTCTTGCCGCCGGTCACCTTTGCCGTTCACTGCAATTCACCGCCACCACTTCATTTACATCCAATTCCTTGCGTCCGCAGCTCCACAATGCACTGCTCTTCTGTCCTGACCTAACCACGCCGTGTTTTGCATCAAGGTGAGGCCCCCCAGCCCAACGCCACCACCATGGGCGCCGTGGCCGCCGAGCTCGGGCTCGCGTGGCCAGCGCATCCCCATTCCTCTCTCCCGTGCCTTACTCATGTTCTAGTATTTCCTTGGGCCGAGTAGCTTTTCCCGGTAGCCGTTGCTCGATGCGAGCCCCGTCCTCACCGGAACGGCGAGCACCATCACCGCGCTCCGGGTGCCGCACCGCCCTGCACGTGGTCGCGCTTCTCGGCAGCCACGCAGGCCCCTAACTCAGCACCCTAGGAACCGCGAGAACTAACTGGTGCTCTCGTGCACGCCTTCTGGCCACCTAGTTCGCTGGAGCCAGCGAAATCGCCGCCGCCGCCTAACCGCCGCCGTCGTGCCGCTGCTCACGTGGCCACCATAGCTAGAGACCACCGCAAGCTGCGCCACCTACCTAGACCGACGCGGGAGGGTGAGACGAACCTTTAGGTACCGGACTTTCCGCCTTTAGCCTCGCCGCCGGCGAGCTCCGGCCGGTCAGCCGCCGCTCCCCTGCTTCGCGTCGCTGACTGGTGGGGCCAGGTTGATCGTGGCCTCGCGCGTCTAGCCGCGCCACGCTGCGCTGGCCGTGGGCCGCCTGGGCCACACGCGCGTGCGCCACGCTGAGCTGGGCCGAACGGGGCGAAATCGGCCCAAGTTGTTTTTCCTTTTTAGATGATTTGTTTTGTTTTGAAAATTATACTAACTTTGTAAAGTTATAACTTGAGCTAGAAAACTCCAAATTAAGTGAAACAAATTTCCTTAGTTTTGTATTGCTGTGCTATACATTTTAAAGTCCTAAAAATTTCTGTTTGATAAACTTTTATATACAGTTTTTGTTTGCCTAAAGAAAAGCCTATTAAACTTCCATAATTAATAACTAGAGCAATATTTATCCAAAAATTATGAAACCAAGTTTGTTAATTTTGTTTTGATAATATCTAGCTAAGGAAATTATAAAACTCAATGTTTGATTAGTTTTAATTTATAGTATTCTTTTTGCATAGGAAATTGCATGTTTAAGAGTGTATTTCTTTATATCATATGACATATATACATCAAATTGGTATGGAATTATATAATGCATTAGTTAGAGCATAAATGGTTACTGTTTTATCTAAGGACCAGATTTGGGTAGTAAATGGCTTTGGTCATCTTGTATCTTGCATGTTATGTATTTATACATATATATAGATAGTATGTTAGTATGTGATTAGAAAGCAATATCAACCTTGCCATGCATAATGCTTGCCATTGCATAGCTTTGGCTATTTTGATAAATGATAGTTGGTCATGCTATAAAGTTTGGGAAGCTTTAGTGATATGCTATGCATATGTAAAACTAGTATGATGAGTAGACTAGAAATGTTTACTTCTCTACTGGAGAAGAGATTTGCACTTACTCAGTAAAAGATTAATTATAAACCGCACCTTGTCACCTTTGTGTTGTTAATGCAACCCTAGTTCTTATATTACTAGGTCTATAGGAATGCATCCTCATTCCATACCATGATATCATTACCATGTATCTTGAATGCATTCTTTTTATTTATGCATCTCCTCCATACATATAGGATTGGAGGAGGAAGCTCTAGTCGAGTACGTGATCGTCGAGGAGGAGAACCCTCAGGAGTTGCCACCCAAAGATGAAGGACAAGCCTCTGAGCCACTACCGGAGTGCCTGAACCATGGACCCTCCACTTTTCGCCGAGGCAAAGCCCCGGAGCATTACAAATCTCCTATTCTTTCTTTTTGAAATGCACTTAATTATATTATATTCTCATACGGTGCATAGGTTGATAGGAATTGGATGAGACTGTTGTTGCATAAATTACCTTGTCCACAATAAATCTATACATGTACTTCTACTAGAATAAGTGGATCGTGTTTATGCTTAGCCATGCTCAGAATGGTAGAAGTCGGATGATTCCTGTCATCTGCAACATATGGAGTGGTTACTTATGTTATCTTGAATCATGAGGAGGTTAATAATTGGAGATCGGGTGGGATTTGGTGATAGAGGAGCAACAAGACATGGAGGTCTTGTATGCATACTTTTTCCCCGTCCGTGTCGATTAAGGACCATGTCGTTGTCTGGACTTAGAATGAGATTGAACGTACCTTCACATAACAGTCGGATAACTTGTTCCGACTGTGAAATTGAATAGCTCATTTGGGATAAGTACTGGACTGCTAGCATTGCTGGGAGGAGAGTCTGGAGGAAGGGGACTGATCCAAGACCCTGTTTGCTACGGGCTTCGGGCTGAACTGGCATGTCTTGTGAGGATGCAGGACCATGAGCTTTGCAAAACGTTCCAAACTTATCACCGAATAGAGTGAACGGTGACTCCCGCGGGCCTTGCTAGCTCACGAGGGTGTGTGATACGGGCTTTACCTAGCTGGTGTAATCGATTCGATCCGTTGTCTCTCCCAGATAGTGAGAAACTCGTATCTTCTCTAGATGCGTAGTAAAGGATTAAATTATTTGATGTTGTTAGGAGAATCATTATTGGTAACTAATCCCTATAGTTAATTGTTTTGCTCTATAAGTCCAGTGTATGATGTAGAAAGGTGCTAATGTAGTTCTAAATAGTTCAATACTAAATCTTGTAGCTAAAAGTTGGAAGTAAGGATTATTTAGTAAGCTCCTTTGCAAAATATTGCTAGCCATTCAAATCCACCAAATATGGCCCTACATATTCTTGGAGTCTTATTTTATTTCTCTGTCGGGTAAATCTTGCTAAGTGCAATTGAGTACTTAGGGTTTTATTCCCATCGTTGTAGGTGACACTTAATATGAAGGATATTGTATCACGTGCTTTAGTCCCGCAATGGACACTGATGAGTAAAGTCCAACGGGCATGGCCGTATCCCATAACTCCTCTACTATGCTTGTTATTGGAGGTGTTGAATAAACTGGTTATGTAATAAATACTTGTGGTAATGTAGTTTTAAATAATGTTACTCTCTTGTATTATATTTGAACTCCGTATTGTAATAAGTGAGATGAACTTGGTTTGTAATTTTAACTTCCGTTGTAAACTCTGAATACCATGATGTATATTGTTTTCCTTAATCATGTATGATCTTGGTTGTGATGATGATTTATCGAGGTCCTTCATGACACTTGGCAAACTACCGGGTTCGTATAAGAGGCGGTATGCGCATGTCAACGCGATTAGCGGGGACAACCGTACTTAATCTTATATGAATTGGGCGGTTCTGTCACAAGCAACACGGGAACGGACATCGAACCAGAACCCGAACTCGTCTTCTACCTTCGTCACCTCCTCCCTAGAACTGTTCTTGCTCTTTGCCTTTGATTCCTTGCTATTCTCCGTGTAAACTCCCTCTGATTCTTCAGATTGTATCAGTTACACTTGTATTTGTGATTGATAGTAGAGGTTCGTAACAATTGGTATTTGGAGCCATGTATTGACCCTAATGTTTTCCCCCAATCGATTGCGTCCCATGGCTTCATCAGCACCTACACTAGCTATCCTTCCCCCTTCCATGGGTGGCGCCTTCGTGTCATCATGAGTCACATGCCTTGGTCCTTGCCAGATGAGGTTCTGCTCCAGGTCTTTGGACCATACATCGGCAACAAGGTGTTTGTTCTAGAGAGGACAAGTTGTATGGTGGCGTACAGTTCTTACACCCACCATAAGGCGTAAATTTACTTTTTATGACGTCCACAAATTTTAGAACCATGACCTTAGGTCATAATGTAACTTTGACATATGATTTTTTTTCTCTCTAGTGTTGTAAAATGCATTTTGAAAAGTTTTTAACATGTTAGTATAGTGGAACTGTGTGAAATCAAACCATCTACCAATCTAGTACTAATGATGTGCTTTTTTTGCCATGAGAATATGTTGCAGACAACCACCAAATGGATAAAATAGCTACAGTTGGAAGCTTGGTGGTTGGGGTTACACCGTTCTGGGAGGTTGGTTTCCCAATTGCATATCAAATTAGAGGGTTCTACAAGTAATTGTACTGTGAAGAAGAACAGTATTGATACTCATAACAATAAGTGGTTCTCTTCCATCTCACACATATTGTTGGTATTATATCCAATTAGTAAAAGAAGCTATCATTTCTGACATTTAAAATGATCTAGAAGCGTGTCATTATTTCTATCTAAAACATCGGAGATTGTACCTATTTGTGGCTTGAGTTTGGATATGCTGTGATTTAAGTTGAATTTAAATGTACTAGTGATGTGTTCTCCCAACGCATAAATCGTCCACGTGAGTTGACCAGACGTTCCTCCAATGTCATGGCGATGGCACCCTCCGCGATGTGTTGGTGTGGCCACTGCAGCGCGGTCCGCCGCCTCCGAGCAGAGGGCGAGTTCGCGTCCGGCGTGTCGTGCAGCAGGATGCGGTGTCGGCTCCAAGGCAACTGTAGCGATGTCAGAGGAGGGCTCATGACGTCAGCACGAGACCCGAACGCAGAGATATATCAGACGCTGTGTCTAGTTAAATATTTGAATATGTATAAGCTATTGGAAGGGTTGCTAAGGGTTGCTATTGGTTTCATTAGTTAGTTAGGGTGTGTCTTGGTCCGAAATGTGAAATAGAAAATAGAAGGTATAGCAACTGTGGATACAACAGAGCAAGAAGCCCAATGAGTGTGTCTATTCCAAGCCTCCGGTAAGTGTTGTAGTGGTAGTAGTTGGTATGAGTGTGAATTAGCTGTACTTCAAACACATCGGTATGAGTGTGAATTAGTTGTACTTCAACACATCGAAAAGATATCTAAAGACTTTGTTTCATTGAAAAGTATCTCCATGTCAATCTTGCAAACTCTTAATAAAATGCATCTTAATATTCTATAAATTTGGTTAAGCAGGCTAAAAGTCCTTGCCCTTGCTTGCTCACCTATTGGTTTGTGGTGTTCACCCTCCTATCAGTAGATGCCTTTATAGATGAGATCAAGAGAGGAGAGCCTGTGAAATAATAGGTCTTTCCCACTTGGGAGGAATAAATATCGCTTTAGCGAGTCTAGAACCATCACCTTAGTCATAATGTAACTTTGACATATGATTTTTTTTTCTCTCTAATGTTGTAAAACATATTTTAAGGACCAAAAGTTTTTAATATGTTAGTATAGTGGAGCTGCATGAAATTAGACCCTCTACCCATCTAGTACTAATGGCATGCTTTTTATTGCCACTGAGAATATGCTGCAGACAACAACCAAACAGATAAATCAGCTAGCTAAGGTTGGAAGCTTGGTGGTTTGGGTCTACGACATTCTGGGAGTTTGGTTTCCTAATTGCATATCAAATTAGAGTGTTTTGCAAGTAATTTTACTATGAAGAAGAACAATACTGATACTCATGGTGTGGCAAAACGGTAAGTGGTTTTCTTCCATCCCAGCACATATTGTTTGGTACTATACCCAACCAGCAAAAGAAGCTATCATTTCAGACATTTAAAATGACCTACAAGCATGTCAAAAAACACAAGGATTGACACGTTTCAAACCATCACCTCAGGCATATCGAACTCTATCATTATTAATCTCATATCCCCTTTCTTTGTTGTTGCAAATTATATTTTCAAAATAAAAAAGTTTTATTAGCAGTAGTGGAAGTGTGTCAAGCCCTCCTTATCTAGCGATGACAATTAATGTTTTAACTGTTTCTTTTGCAAATAAGAACGGGAGCCAACACGTGTCTAGTTAAACATTGGAATATGAATAAGCTATTGGAAGGGTTGCTACTGTTTTAGTCAGTTAGGGTGTGTCTGGTTCTGAAATGTGAAATAGAAATTAGAGGTTATAGCAATTGTGGATACAAAGAGAGCAACAGTAGTTGCTCAGTGCAAGATACTCCCTCTGTCCCTAAATAAATCAATTCCTAAAATCCGTGCTGGTCAAACTTTTTAAGTTTGACTAACTTTATAGAAAAAAGTAACAACATCTATGACATAGCATTAGAACATTATGAAAATATATTCTATGGTAAATCGAATGATGCTAGTTCGATATTATAAATCTTGATGTTTTTTCTATAAATTCGGCCAAAGTTTAAAAGTTTGACTTAAGACAACTCTAGAAATCTGTTTATTCAGGGATAGAGGGAGTAGGAGATACAACACCCTCCCCCACACAAAAAGGTAACCAAGAGTTGGCCGTACAAGGAGTTTAAGCATTGGGTGCTGTAACAGAACCGCCCAATTATACGAAATTAAGTAAGAAAATCATTCATCAGGCGAACGATTAACAAACTTAAGCCCGTATAACCCGATAGTCCATGAAATCACGACGGATTTCAAACCAATTCTTATACCAGCCAAGATCGTAATAAGTTTAGCGGTCACCATCATAAGTTACATAAAAGTTCGCCTCACAAAATACATTGGAGTTTAAACATAGTTATTACAAACCAGGTTCAAATAAAAGTAGCGGAAGCATTAGTTCAAACCGCACACGCACACGGTGTTTGAAATAAAGTGCCAGCTCATGATCATTTCCAACAAAAGCATCAGACGAGACGTAGTGAATGACCACTGCCCATGGTCCTAAGCTTCGCCCATCGCAGGATAAAGGCAGTTGATACAGTAGCCATGATACATCTGCCCATCTGCAACAAGTGGGAACAAAGCCCTGAGTACGAGAAGGTACTCAGCTAGACTTACCCGACATAACCGAAAGTAAAATGACACCAAGGATCATGACAGGCTTTATGGTGGGATGGCTGACTTATTTGCAAAAAGGCATATTAAATTTTAATAATTCTTTTCCAAAAGCCTACATTAAGTTAATCTTTATTAACGTGTCAACTATGTTTACACCTGTACTAGAGTAACATGTAATTAAGCAAGTAAGGATCACCAATGATCATTAACAACATTCATCATGTCATATTTCATGTAATTGTCCAAGTGTTCCATCAATATTACTACGATGAAGTAGCTCAAGTCAAGTGTTCACTATCCAGTGAACGATGGCGATTCGAATCGATTATTAACCAGCTGGTAATTTATTCCTCACACAAACCTCACTCACCCACTAAAGTGAGGTATTGGTCACCGAGTCAACTATTCAGGTAAAGTCGCGAGTTTGCCAGGAACCACATGTACCTGGGGGCCGCCCGACTGCTCTTTGGCCTTATCATCGCGCCCCCGTAACCTGCCACTGCTGCTCCGGTACAGTGCGTTGCGGGTAATCCACTCGGCCCGAATAATCTCCCAGCTTCGCGGTCGAAAGGTACATTATTCGACCAGCTAAATGTGAAGCATGTGTTCAACATAACTCGAGGCCCAACAACGGTCGGTCCTTAATCGACTCAGACGGAAACACTACAGTCCGAAACCCTGCAAGTCTCCGTCCGGTCTAAATTTCAATTCGACACTTAGTTATTCCTATATGACATATTCTTAAACAGATCTAGGTAACCACCTATAGCTCGCAGGTGACAGGCAATCACCCGACTTCTACCGGTCTAAGCAAACTAAGCATTTCTTGACTGCGAATACCAAGGTAACAAGGATGTGGTAGAGTAAGGGTAAACAGGGTATAATGCAGCAACGGTTGTAAACAACTCCTAAACGTAATGCATCCATTAAGTAAAACAGTTAATAAAATATTTGCAAACCGGGAGAGAAATGCTCCGGGGCTTGCCTCTCTCGAAAGAGCTCGGACGGTGGTCTGGGCACTCTCGAAGATCCTCATCGACCTCCTCATCGGCTTCGGGCACCTCCTGCTCTTGCACCTCGGACTGCTCTTCCGGATCCTCGGAAACTGCAACCGGGGTCACTTCCTGCGATCCTTTATGATGCAGATGTATGAGTGCTCATGCTTAGGTGCATTACAGAGATGACATGAGATGATGATGATAATGATGAATGAGATGTAGATGAACAGGTTACTTTAGTTGGATTAAGTGGAATTACAACTCTTCTACAAGATAGTCTACATCATCCAAGAACATGTACTCATAAACTTCCACCAATATTCTCTACCATGCAAAGGCATTATAGCACCCTAAGATGCTTCAAAGATACACCAAAGCACAGTTTACCAACTAACCTTGCATTAAGGTGTTAATTTAAACCCTATTTAACACTATGCTTGAACAGCAACACTTATTTTGGTCTCTCGGAAAAATCTAATAAAATTACAGTTGATTACTATCATGCACTCCAGCATGTCACAAAAGTTTCATTGCAATTTGAGTACTATGGCTGCCTACACAAAAATAACAACCTATGGTCTCAAAATGAGCATAAAAATACTTTATACTATGAAAAGTATCAAACAACAGATTTATCATTTTTCCTAGATTTTTCTCAGTAAACAATCACTGTATAAAAATTATCACTTGCATGTTTTATTCATATTTTTATATTTAACAAAAATAACAAATATTAGCAATAAAAAGTACTTAAACTACACATCAGAATTCTTCTACCAAACAGGCAGGATACACATTTTTCTAATAAGTACATTGCACAACAAGATTAATAAACTTGGAACCATATTTTTCTGAATTTTCTTTAATTTACTACATATTTAACAAGAAAACAACAATTTCCATGATTAAATAAAAACATTACAGAAAAGTAACATAATTTTGACATGCAGTAATTTTAGACTATAGATCTGGCCCTAAATAGTCTATCAAATTTTACTTTACAATTTTTGAGACTATAGATCTCATCCACCCTCACCCCTCACCCCTCACCCCTACTATACCTGAGGGTCATCCCCTTCCAAAAGTTCTAGGAGTTTTCCTTCACAAAATCATGTATGTTTCGGAGGACCATATATAATCCATGTGATATGTAGTTTTGCTAGGTTTTTGCTTAGAAACGGACTTTTACTTAGAAACAGTTATCAAAGAAAACACGGTCACTAACCTATAGGATTGGCCAGTACGGGAGGTTAATCTCATCCACCAGAACCCCTCACCCCTACTATACCTGAGGGTCATACCCCTCCCAAAAGTTTTAGGAGTTTTCCTTCACAAAATCATGCATGTTTCGGAGGACCATATGTAATCCATGTGATATGTAGTTTTGCTAGGTTTTTCTTAGAAACGGGCTTTTGCTTAGAAACGGTTATCAAAGAAAACACGGTCACTAACCTATAGGATCGGCCAATACGGGAGGCTAACCTCATCCACCCTCACCCCTCACCAGTCACCCCTACTATACCTGAGGGTCATCCCTCCTCCCAAAAGTTCTAAGAGTTTTCCTTCACAAAATCCTGCATGTTTCGGAGGACCACATGTAATCCATGTGATATGCAGTTTTGCTAGGTTTTTGCTTAGAAACGACAGTTTTGCTAGGTTTTTCTTAGAAACGGCCGTTTAAATGTTTGCAAAAAAAGTTATCGAAATATATCCATGTGGGGTCTTGTTTTGAAGAGTTTATTGCGAGGAACACTATGGTACAATTGGATTTTAATTACGATACTTGGTTTAGGTGCTACGACTTTTTTTCTATTTCAAAAGAAATAGCTAGTGGAAGATAAATGAGCCTTAGTGGGCGGATGACGTCACTTAGTGGGCGGATAGCATCATTTTGCTGATGTGGCCCAATGAGAAACTAGAGAAATAAGCTAGTGCTCTTTGCTTTATAGAAGGCATAGATTCACGAGCTACCCGTTGCACACAGCGACAGGCTGCCAGTCTCATCAGTTCATACTTCATACACAGATCGAGGCCCTCCTAATACGTACTGTACTGTATAACGGAAGAGGCAACAAAAACTACACCGTACTATTATCGTGCAGCGGTTTGTAGCAGTGTGATGTGCCGATTTGGTCCTTGCATCTTGGGCGCCGCCGCGTGCCGTCTGTGGAACGCGTCGCGGCGCTTCCTGACTAGCATTTCCATCTCCCGCCGCTCCTCTTTGGCTATATGGCGGCACCGGCATTCGGCGCTGCAAAAACCTTGCTCTCCTCTGCAGAAAGAATGAAACCCACATGAGTAGCTCATTGCCTGCAGATTGCAGTACGCGGCAGTAGTGAAGAAGCCGGTTTAGGCTATCCGCACTCATGGACCTCTATATTCACCTAGTCAGCAAAATTCTCTCCTCTATACTTAATTCTTCCGCACTCATCCATCCTCTATATCATCCTCTATCCACTCTATCTACTGTGGAACCCACTTATCACTTTATCTAAATATATTCATGTGTGATCTAGTTTTGAAGGATTTATTGAGACGAATTTAATGGTGCAATCGAAATTTAATTTGGATTTATGGTTTGTGAGTTATAACATTTTTTCTTTGTTTAGCTAGTGGGGTCCACCACTGCACACTATAGAGTAAGCATTGTGCTACTCTAAATATAGAGTGAGAGAAATAATAGAGTATCGTTTTAGAGTACCCAGTGCAGCAGTTTTTACTCTATATTCATACTCTAAAATTTTAGAGTATCGTTTACAGTATGCCAATGCGGCTAGTCTTAAGACTACCCTCAGTGGGTACTCTAAAACGATACTCTAAAGGTTTAGAGTATGAATATAGAGTAAAAACTGCTGTACTAGGTACTCTAAAACGATACTCTATCCTTTCTCTCACTCTATATTTAGAGTGGTACTGTGCTTACTCTGTACTCTATAGTGGCGGGCCCCACTAGCTAAACAAAGGGACAAAATACTATAACTCACAAACCAAAAATTCATATTAAATTTTGATTTCACCATTAAATTCGTCTCAATAAATCTTTTAAAACTAGATCACACATGGATATATTTAGATAAAGTGACAAGTGAGTCCCATAGTGGATAGAGTGGATAGAGGATGATATAGAGAATGGATGGGTGCGAGAAAATTGAGTATAGAGGAGAGAATCTTGCTGACTAGGACGTATAAAGAATGAATATAGATGTCCATGAGTGCGGGTAGCCTAAGAGAGGAGTACTTTATATATCGATCTTACTTACTTGTACACGAAGACGTCCATGGTGGCGTCCAGGTCCTTGTGGCAGCAGGAGCAGCGCTTCAAGAACTCGAGTCCCGCAAACACCCGGGCGTTGTTGGCCGCGCTCGTCGTCGCCAGCGCCGGAATCCTCACCGCGGACGTTCTCAGGACTGTGGGCAGCTGCTTCCTCGGCGACGGCTGGATGATGAGCCGGAGCCCGACGAGCAGCTCGCCGCCGGAGGCCGCCATTGCTGCTGGCGCCGAGGTCGAGGCACCCACTCTCTCCTCGAGGTGGAAGAGGCTTGGCGCTCTTGGGATCATATCTCTCTCTTGCTCTGCTTTCAGCTGTCTCTGTGCGTGCTAGGAGCGACTGAGATAGAGAAGATATTGCAAGAGGAAACGAAGGCAAGCAATGTCTACTCGTGACTCGTGAGGTGCTTGAGCGAACTGCCTGGGTGCGCAGCGCTCATATATAGCACATCAATTTGTGCTGTGGGCACACACGTTTTATTAGTTCTTGTGGACACAGTTTACTTTACTTGGCCGGGGCCGCGAAAAGGCTCTCGTCCTGACCGAGAAAGAAATGTTTGTTTTGTTGCAAGGAATCCCGCACATGCTACACATTGGATGGCGCGGGCATGTTTTTTCAATTTCACAGCGTGCGTGCGATTTGTCACGCGATTGGGCTGGCCCTGGCCCGCGGTATTTGTGGTGCTGTTGGCCGTGTGGGCGCCACATATATACACGGATAACAAAATCGTGGTGACATGTCACATGCATGTGGGTGATAATCTACCGTTTCACTTTGGCAATAAGACAACAAAGCGTCCTTTCGATTGCGATACCTTCGTCAGCGTCAATGCCACGCACGCTAACAATCGCAGCCTGAGGGGAGCGATGGATTATGGAGCGGTTGCTGTCGATCGACTGAGCGAAACGGCCCAAGTGTGCTTAATTTCTACTGAGAGCCTGAGCTGTATTCGCCATGTGAGGCGCGCTCTAGAGTTGGATCGGCCTACTGGCCTAGTAGTAGTAGCTAGGGAGGATAGTTTAGAGTTGGGTTGGCCTACCGCCGAGGGAGAACGTAACGCGTGCGTATGGTATGGACGCAACGAGAAAGGCGGCATACATATATGGGATAAAATAAAATGGGAGGCGCGCAAGGGGCCTGGGCCTGCAGACGTGCATCCGATGCGATGCTCCTCGTCCTCGTCCTCGATCTCTCTCTCCATGGCGGCCGCGCGGCCTCCTATGAACATCGGGCGCATCGCAGCAGCAGCAGCTAGCTCTTCGTGCAGCACGTGCAGTGTTTGCAAGGGACGCCTTATTCCTTTTTTCCGAGACACACGTCGGCGACGGCGAGGTGGATTCGCCCGTGCGGGCCTCTAGCTCGATCGTGCACCACCAATCAACTCGATCGGTTTTGTCAATCTTCAACGAGAACAAAAATATATTCACAAATAGTACTTCGGTGTTGTTGCTCAGCACTAGGAAGGGATCCGGTTCACTAATTATTCCCATTACTACTCATGGTGTTCTTGGTGCCACGCATACTGCCTATGTACTAGTAGTACATGTAAAGATAACAAACACATCATATAGTACTGACATGTGTGGGTGTTGTCTTCAACGATCTAGATGACAAAACGTCCTGTCCATTACAATAACAACGGTACAGTGTCTACATACATCACTTTCTCACCAAACGCACCGCGCTATAATAATTACTCCCTTTCTCCGTAAAAGAATGCGATTATAGAAATCGTGCCAGTCAAACTAGCTCAAGTATAACAATGTTTATAGTAAATAGTATTAACACTTATGTCTCTAAATGAATTTATTATGAAAATATATTCTATAACTAATCTAATGATACCTATTTTATATTATGATTGTTAATATTTTTTTATATAAATTTAGTCAAAGTTCAAACATTTTGAGTCCTTGAAAAATAAGAATTACATTGTTTTGTGGATGGAGGGAGTACTAGAAATCGAGAGCAGAAAACACACTAGCATATTATCATCTTTCTCTTATTAGTTATTATACAAAAATATGGAGTGCCATTGTGGAGGCAAAGCTAATAGGGAAAAGAGAATCACTATGCTCTACAGCCCTCTGCGTATTCCAGAATCACTATGCTCAAGGTTTTGCAAACTACTCTAATGTATAGAGGCATATCCAACATAAGGGCTAGGGGCTTGAGCCCCGTGACGCCTCCAAACTAGGGGACCTTTTGCGTCGTGGAAGAAAAGTTTGACGAGCTCTGGAGGTTGAAGAAGAGGATAAGTCACAGACCAGTGGGCCGAGATGGAATGGGTATTTGAGCTAGCACGGGAAAGCGGGGATATCTATTAGGTTTTAACTGAGAGAGAGTGAGAGAAATAGAAAAGGGGGCTTCACACAACATAAACCCAACAACATCGTCTTGCTTTTCCCTAATTTCGCTTTTTTCCCGATCCGTCTAATCCTATACTCTTATAAAGCAAAACCTTACTAGCAATTTTTCTCAATCCACAGCCCCCCACATCATCATTCCCTCCTAGCCCACACATCCACCTCCACCCATGTGTCACTAACTCAAGCATATGTAAGTAGGATTGTTTTCTTACACTGCTACATGTGCGACCTTGGTTAAATATCCTCTCCATTCCTCCTCCACTACCTCCACTCACGCATGCATGGCCACAATGCCTTTTACTCCCTCCGTCCCATAATAAATGCACTCTTAGAGTTTAGGTGAGGAGACTCCAATCCTGCCACTCTATCCTAGCAACGATGGCTTCTATGGTGGGGCTGAGCTACCCTAGAGATGACCTAAGTGGGGCCCGAAAAGTTCGGTCGCAGTGGTGGAAGAGGAAGTGGGTGAGGCGTAAGGTATAACAGTGGGCCTGGTAGAATTCTAGAAAATTACTGAAAATACTCAAACATTCTAATCAATGACCAAACAAGTTTTGAAAACTTTCCACAACAAAAGCATTAGGCGCAACCATAATGAATCCATTCAACATTAAATGTATGCTGAATTCGTGATGGTTGCATCTCATACTTTGTTGTGGAAAATTTGTAGAATGCATTTAGGTATCAATTAGAATATTTTAGGAATTTTATATATTTTTAAAAATATTTTCCTATTTTCTTAGGACTAAACATAGTTTTTGGAAGTCTCTAGAGATATTTTCATGAGATCTAAATATTTTGTTTGAGTTTTTAGTGCTAAGATATCTCAGCGATTTTTCTCAAAAAAATTAAAAGTGGCATTTTTTGGTTGAAAATCCGTATGATGTATTTATCAGTTTTTCTATCCTCCCTAATTATATTTAATACTAAAGAGCCAAAATTTCTGACCACTTTAAATTTCCGTCTAACCTAATAATTCCTAAAATAACTTGTCTTAGCCGTCAGCTCCGCAGAAGTTCAAAGTTCTAGCTTCCGTTTTTTCTCCTACGGAACGCCATCTGTTTTCCCGTAGAAAACGTTTCTCCGGACCGACCCGTTGTTTCTCTGACACCTATCAGACTTCTCCCCCACATGTTTATCCTCTCATCAAGTCCGTTTCCAGTTCCAGGAAATCGAATCCAAAAAGAACTGATCTACTACGTGCTTGCACCGGAGACAAGGTCCAAATGAATACCAAATAGAACCAAATCAAGGTACCATGGACCAAAATCGAGGCCAACCACAAACCAAAATCGGACCACGAATTAACTTAAATCAAACACCAACCAGACTATAAATACAAGCCATCAACGCCCGCAACCATCAAATCAAATTCACAAAATCAAGACAAAATCGTTTCTTCTGCCGCCACAGCAATCACCAAAAATCAACAAAAATCGATTACAAAATCAGAGAAAGAAAATCGAATCGACGAAATCAGCCGCCTCTGCGCTCGCCTGCCAGGTCTTCCGTGCGCGTCCGCCAGGTGCGCCAGCGCCGCAGCCATGTGTGCCTGGCCGCACTAAGGCCTCTGAGCCCGCGCGAATCCAGCTGACGGAGCATACGATGACGAGTTAGGGTTGGAAGCAGAGAGACGAGAGGGCAGCGGGATCCTGAGGGAGCTGGCGGCAAGGGAGGCCTGCGCGGCGCAAGGGAGACGGGCGGGGCGGATGAGATGCGTCGCGAGGCGAGCGAGCATTGCAGGAGACAGGCGTGCGGCACGTCTAGGGGGCTCCAAGAGTCGGGCTGTCACAGAACCTCCTAATTATGATGGCCCACATGTACCCGTCATCGTCATAATGACCTCTGACAGCCGTACTTATGTTCCTCGTAACTTAAAAGGTCTGCTTTCTTCCGAACAGGATCCAATCACAGGAGTATTACAATATTACAACAGTTTATTCAAAATATTCAACAGAGTAAAGTAGCGGAAGTCTTACAATAACTTAGGGTTACAAACCAGTTTTCAAATGTCAAACCTTATGTAACATTATTACAACCCAGTAGTAGATAAGTATCGGTAGTAACTTTATTACATCACACAAGCGAGATGCCTTACCCAAAGGCCACACAGTCTACTCGTCATCACTTTCTTCAACCACGACAGTCATGCAACAAGGCTTGAAGCAGACTTGTTCATGAACCGCACCTGCAACAAGGGGTTCAACAAACCCTGAGTACGAGAGTACTCAACAAGACTTACCCGACTAAGACAAAGACTCCAAGGGCATGCTAGCTTTAGGGAATCAAGGTACGAGTATTCAAGAATCAAATTTTTCTTTTGCAGAAAAGCTTACTAAAGTAAGTCCTTACCTTCAATATTTTACTTTTACCATTGATGGTTCATTAACCAACTCTAGGTGATTCTAATCTAGACCGAAGTTATTATCATTAAAACCCTTCTCATTCTTTCTTTGCGTTCCAGTTGTTATTTACGATGCAGGACAGGTGATCGAGTCTCCATAACCGAGGAGCAAACGACGATTCGAACCGATTATACCCAGCTGGGGATCTCTAACCTCATGACATATGTAGAACCAAATCTAGCATATGTCAACCCTCATTTAGATCTCCCAAAACCAGAACGTGTCCATCGCCACCCGAGAGTACAGTACTCCTCGAACCCGGCCCGATTCTAGCCCCGAGGGTACACGCTACTCCCGTCATCTCTCCACTCCCAGTGCGAGGTTAGACGTTCTCGAAATGGAATCACCAACATATTGGGCTTACCAAGGCATGAGGCTAGTTGCAAAGTCTCAAAACACAACACAGGACTGCAACGTACGGCCTTAAGTGACAAGGCGAAAACACTACATTGAGACTCCGTTCCCAATGCATGTTAGCAGTGGCCAAACCACCCGTCCGATCTTCTAATTCATTCTTATACTTCATTATTCAATAAGTATGCCGTCATGGCTACATAAACAATTCATTTAAAAAGCTTAATTCATAAGCATAGCGAAGCATACTACGCATTTTTCTGTAAAAACAGGTATCAAGGTTGATATTGCAATAATCAAGGATGATAATGCAGCAATTAGGTTATCACTCAACTCCTAATTACTTAATGCAGTAAACCATAATAATAAATAAAACTTTTGTAAAAACTCAAGGTAGGGTTTAAATGCACCGGGGCTTACCTTGCTCTGACTCGATGACTGACTCAGACTCGAGGACTCTAATGTCTGGTCCGAAACCCACCGGCGATAGCTCTTCCCCGGAAGCTTGCTCGGCGACTTCGACTTCTTCGAAAGCAGAAACTACACGAGTCCATAACATGCTTTAACATTATGCTCAATGATAAATATGATGCTTGATGATAATATGCCACGAGTTATGACTTAAGTATAACTTTCCTTCCCGGTACAGTCGTAAAACAGAAAACTACTAACTAGTGGCGACAACTCCCGTGATACCAGCTTTCTATCACTAAGTAAGTTACTAACGAGCTCAAACATGGAATTAAGGTGCCAAAGATCACCAAAGAGTAGCGACCTAAGGACATCACTCAATCAAAAGGGCACACAACACTTAAAGTTATCAAATTAACATTTATTTACTATTTAATTAATTAGGGCATAATTAATAGTTGATCAAATTTTATCTAAACAAGCTCAAACTTTTTCTATGAATTGAGAATGATTTAAAACAGTGCCACAATAAATTTCATAATTTTTGAATTAATAAATTAATTATTAAAATTCATGGAAGTTGCATTTAATCATTGTTGGAACTAATTAAATCTACTGCACAAAGTACTCAATTTCATCATTCAACATTTTTCTTAGATAGTATACACATTGAGAGACTCACACAAAAATTTTCATGAATTTTGGAGCACTACATAATTTTTAGTGAAATAAACAAATAACAGCACTATTCATAATTTTGAAAAAGAAAAATAAAAACAGAACCGGGCCGACTCCCCTTCTCTTCCTCCGGCTCGGCCCACTCAGCGGCCCGCTCGCGCGCGCTCGCGCCCGCACTCGCCCGCGCTCGGCCCAGCCCGCTCGCTCTCCCGTTCTCTCTCACTGACAGCCCTGCCCCACATGTCATCACCTTTCTCCTCCCTCTCGCTCTCTCCCGCGCGCTCAACCATGCTCGCGCGGTGGCCGGCCGGCGAGCCTCACGTCGGTCACCCAACCGAGCGACTCTACAGCACCTATGACTCACCACGAACCCGTTTTAACCCCTAACGGCTACGCTACAGCTCCGGGAAGTCCTTCCCGACGGCCATGGCGGACCAGCTGCGACGGTGACCGGCGTCCCGGCGATGCAACGCGGTAGCGACTAAAGCAAGAGCACGGGGAGCATCAGGAGCTTACAGCGGTCGCAGCGAAGCCACAAGGAGGCGCTAGGAGGCAGCGGAGGGTGCTGGCCACGTGAAGCGGCTCGGTCGCCGAAGTTGAGCACGGGAAGCGGTGGCTGCGGCGATCCAGGCGGAGTTAAGCTCGCTCGGGTGGTTCACGAGGTGCGCGAGGATGAGGCGGAGCTAATGGTGCGGTTTGCGTGGCCGTAGATGGCTTGGCAGCGGCAGCGGCGAGCGGCGGAGCTGCGGTGGCGGCGATGGAGAAAACGGGGAAGAGAAAGAAGAACACGGCGACCTCGACATATATATAGACAACGGTTGTGGCTACAGCGTTGGAAGACGCTCGTCATCGCGCTGGCGATCCTAGGAGCGCCTGGAAGCTGGCCGAAGCCGTCCGGCGTCTCGCCGGTGCCCATACAGCGTGGTGGTCGGCGGTGATTGGCCGGCTACTATAGCTGCCCCCCCCCAAATTTGAATTTTCAAACTGTTTTCTCAAATTACTCTCAAATTCATGTGGAAACTTGAAAAACTTCCAATATATGAAATCTTCAGAATTTCAAGCTCTACAAGTTTTGTATTGAACACTTTTTCAAATTCTAACTGGATTTTAGAATTTGAGTTTAAATTCAAAAGGGGACACATTTTTAGGATTTGGTAATTTAGAAATTACTTTGGATTTTATATTGAAACTTTAAAATCTCCAAACACCAAAGTTGTACATCTTGACAAGACCTACAACTTTGCTGTTCAAAATATTTTCAAATTCTGCCTCCATTTTGAAATCTTAGTTTTGGGGAGAAAATAAATTAAATCTGAAATTTGTTTATTTTCAAAATTGCTCCACATTTTATATTAAAATTTTGAAAACTCAAAACACCAAAGTTGTATCCCTTGAAAATTTCTACAAACTTGGTTTTAAACTTTTTCCCAAATTTTGCTTAGATTTTGAATTATTTCAAAAGGGGTAAAACAGGGTTTTGAAATTTAGGGTTTTCGGAGGAATTTTAAATTGGAATTTGTTGCTACTTTAATTAGTGGGTACTTAGTGATCAAACCATCATCCAATGGCATAATGTGGACCAACATGACATGGTTGACCAAATGCCACTCTTGGTTGACCAATTTAGCTTTTGAAATTCTTTTACATTTTCCCCAAATTTGAATTTAAATTCGAATCGGAAAAACTTGTGACAAGTTTTTGGACTCCAATTCAAACTCAAACTTGGAGCTTCATTTAATGTGTTGTACTTGAGCTCATACCCTACACTTGACACTAGTGTGCAGCACAGTCACACTCCTCAAATTACACAGGACACGGACTAAGTATTTGCGGTGACATTCGAAATTAGGGTTTTCATTTCGGATCACACCACGGAGAAGCACATCCAATCTTGATAAGTAAACTTGTTTTAGTTGATGCAAAACAAGGTTAACCTAATCATGGATGCTTTGCGATGCATTATGATGACATGGCAGATTAATTAGCACTATAACACCCGGGGTGTTACAACCCTTCCCCCTTAAAGAAATCTCGTCCCGAGATTTAAAGCCTTGAGTTAAGTAATGGAAAAGGAAACGTGTCAAGCAAACACGTCCAAAACTTGTCTACAAAACAGGTAGAGGTTTTCTACATTACAAAGATTTGAAAAGGATAGGTTACAGTTTAAAGTAGAAATTGCAACCTAGATAGAAGCAAGGAACTCGGGGAAATTCTCCAACATGTAATCTTCCGATTCCCATGTGGCTTCCTCTTCTGAATGTTGATTCCATTGTATTCTATACCATTTAGTTGTTCTACTTTGGGTAACACGATCCTTTTGATCCAAAATTCGGACAGGATATTCAGAATATGTCAAATCAGGCTTAAGTTCAACTCCATCAACATCAACAACTTGATCAAACACTTGAAGACACTTCTTCAATTGTGATACATGAAATATATTGTGCACGGCTGACAGTTGGTTAGGCAACTTTAATCTATATGCCACTTTTCCACATTTTTGAAGGATTGGGAATGGGCCAATATAACATGGTGCGAGCTTGCCTTTGACTCCAAATCTACTAACTGCTTTCATGGGTGATACTTTTAGATAAACATAATCTCCTGCTTTAAATATCAAGGGTCTACGCCTTTTGTCAGCATAACTCTTTTGTTGAGACTGAGCCACTTTCGAATTTTTCTGAATCTGCCTGACTTTTTCTTCTGTTTCTTTCACAAGATCAACACCGAAAAACCATCTTTCTCCCGATTCTGACCAATTCAATGGAGTTCTGCACCTGCGGCCATACAAGGCTTCAAATGGTGCTATTTTTATACTCTCCTGATAACTATTATTATATGAGAATTCTGCTAAGGGTAAACATTCATCCCATTGATCTTGAAAGGTAAGAGCACAAGATCTCAACATGTCTTCTAGAATTTAATTTACTCTTTCAGTCTGTCCTGAGGTTTGAGGATGATAAGCTGAACTATGTATAACCTTGGTACCCAGTGACTTGTGTAACTCCATCCAGAATTTGGAGACAAACTGTGGACCTCTATCAGAAATAATAGTCTTTGGTACCCCATGCAGACTCAGTATTCTATCAAGATATATTCTTGCAATCTTCACTGTAGAATATTTTGTCTTTACTGGAAGGAAATGTGCCAACTTGGTAAATCGATCTATAATGACCCAGATTGAATCAAAATTTCTTGAGGTTGTGGGTAAACCAGTAATAAAATCCATGCCGATATCATCCCACTTCCAAGACGGAATGGGCAATAGTTGCAACATCCCTGCCGGCTTCAAACGTACAGCCTTCACTCTACGACAAGTGTCACATCTGGCAACATACTTAGCAATCTCAATTTTCATTTTAGTCCACCAGAATCTTTGTTTCAAATCCTGATACATCTTATTACTCTCTGGATGAATAGAAAACCTTGTACTATGTGCTTCATCAAGAATGAGCTGACGTAACTCCGGAACCTTTGGGACCACTAACCGATTCCTAAACCACAACACACCTGCATCGTCAATATTGAAATCTGTTTGTTGACCTGTTCTAACTTTTTCTTTGATGTGAGCTATTCCGGAATTCTTTCTCTGAGCAGACACAATCTGATCTTTGATTGTTGATTCCACGGTGACATTAGTCAACTGACCTTATTGGACTATTTCAATACCCAACTTTTCCAATTCGTAACACAAACTGTAACCCCTTGGCTTCACATTCATATAATTACAATGATTCTTTCTACTGAGTGCATTAGCAACAGCATTTGCTTTTCCAGGGTGATAATGTACTTCTAAATCATAGTCCTTTATTAATTCAAGCCACCTTCTTTGCCTCATATTCAACTCTGACTGAGTAAAGATATACTTTAAGCTCTTGTGATCTGTATACATGTGGCAAGTATTACCTAACAAGTAATGACGCCGGATTTTCAATGCATGAACCACAGCTGCTAGTTCAAGATCATGTGTCGGATAATGTTATTCATGGCGCTTCAACTGTCTTGAGGCATAAGCAATGACTCTGCCTTCTTACATCAATACACAACCAAGGCTAATACCCGAGGCATCACAGTAAACATCAAATGGTTTTTCTATATCTGGTTGTGCCAAGACTGGAGCAGTTGTCAATGAACTTCTTTAGAATTCTAAAAGCTTTCTCACATTCTGGAGACCATATGAACTTAGTTTGATTCTTCAACAACTCTGTGATTGGCTTGGCTACCTTTAAAAAGTCAGGTATGAATCGACGGTAATAACCCGCCATTCCTAGAAAACTTCGGACTTCATGAACTGAGATTGGTGGTTTCTAATTTAGAATATCTTTTACCTTGCTAGGATCTACTGCTACTCCTTCGTCTGACAACACATGTCCTAAGAATTGCACTTCTCTTAACCAAAACTCACACTTACTGAACTTGGCATACAATTAATGATCTCTCAGACGAGTTAGAACAACTCTGAGGTGCTCAACATGCTCTTCTTCACTTTTGGAGTATACCAGAATATCATCAATAAACACAACCACAAACTTATCAAGTTCCGGTATGAAAATTGAGTTCATCAGATACATGAAATGTGCTGGTGCATTGGTGAGACCAAAAGACATAACTAGGTACTCATATAGTCCATATCTGGTGATGAATGCAGTCTTTGGGATATCTTCAGGTCGAATCTTGATTTGATGGTACCCTGATCGAAGATCGATCTTTGAAAATACCTTTGCCCCCGCAAGCTGATCAAAGAGTAGATCAATGTGAGGCAACGAATACTTGTTCTTAATGGTTACTTCATTCAGCGGTCGATAGTCAACACACATCCTTAAAGTCTGATCCTTTTCTTAACAAAAAGAGCCGGACATCCCCATGGTGAGGAACTGGGTCTGATAAAACCTTTGTCACGTAACTCTTGCAATTGATCCTTAAGTTCTGCCAATTCATTTGGTGGCATTCTGTAAGCTCTCCTGGATATTGGGGCAGTACCCAGTTTTAACTTAATCACAAACTCTACATCTCTGTCCGGTGGCAGACCAGGTAGATCATCTGGAAACACATCTAGAAATTCACAGACTACCGGTATATCACAAATCTCCTGTACTGAAGTTACACATATCCTTTTAACTGTTCTCTTGGGAATAGGAAGTTAGATAAGAAGATGAGATTTATTATCTGGCAAGTTCAACCTTATAGTTCTGTGCAGTGCATCTATAATGGCTCCTCGTTGTTACATCCAATTCATACCTAGGATTACATCTATATCCTGTTTCTGTAATATTATCATTGAGGTAGGAAATATATGCCCACCTAACTCTATAGGTACGTCGCGTACCATTTCCTTAGTACACAGTCGTCCCCCGGGCGACTGAATAAAGAAATCTTCTTGTGTTCCTATAATTTGAATGTCATGCTTAACAACAAAGGTGTGATTTATAAATGTATGTGATGCACCTGAATCAAATAACAGTACTGCGTGATGATTAGCAACAGGGAACATACCCATCATAACAGGTTCTCCCTCTGGAATTACACTTGCTTGGGTGTAGAATACACGTCCGGTCTTCTTCTTCTCACCCTTACCCTTCTGAACATTTAGATTATTATTCTTGCTCTGAGGTTGTTGCTATTGCGGTACGGGAGCTCTGGGATAATTAGGATTGTACTACCTTGGATACGGGCAGTCTTTGGAGAAGTGGCCTGGCTTTCCACAATTGTAGCAGGGAAAGTTATGGGTTATTGGAGTCGGGTTTCGAATACCAGGGGCATTCGGCTACTGTGGATATTGCGGGGTTGCAGCAGGACGAAAAAACATCTGCGGCTAAGCTTGGTATTGCGGTGGACGATAAGTTGGGCGAAAATGGTTCTGAGGGTGGTAAATAAACTTCTGGCGCTTCTTAATGCCGCCAGACGGGCTAGACAACACTTGCTTCTTTTTCTTCGACTCTTTGTGAAGGCGGGACTTTTCTTCTGACGCGATAGCCACATTGTCTATCTCATGGTACGTGGCATTATAACAGGTGACCAATGCTTCCTGGATCCTGGTACTCAAGCCCCTCATGAAACAACTCTTCTTTTTCGCATCGGTGTTCACATACTCAGCTGCATACTGGGACAGATGATTGAATTTGCCCACATACTGTAGAACTGTCTGGTTCCCTTGCTTCAGCGAGAGAAACTCTTCTAACTTCATGGCCATGACACCATCTGGAATGTAGTGTGCTCTGAAAGCATCACGAAACTCCTGCCAAGTAACACGGTGGCCAGCAGGCTGTGCGGCGACCAGATTCACCCACCACGCCCCTGCGGCACCTCTAAGCTGTTGTGATGCAAACACGGGTTTCTAGTACTCCGTGCACTGTAGAAGTTCAAACTTTTGCTCCATGGTGCGGAGCCAGTCATCCGCCTCTAGCGCCTCATCTGCCTTTGAAAATACCGGTGGACGGGTATCGGTGAAATCCACATAAGTGGTTTCTCCTCCATTATTACGGCCTCGACGACCCTGGTTTCCATTCTGATTCTGAGCCAACAAGGTAGTGGCATTGACCAGTGCGGCAATAGCTTCTGCCAAGGTAGGTGGGAATGGTGGGGGATTCGGAGTATTGTCCCCATCCTAGAAAGTTCCAGTACCATCCATCTGTTGTACACAAATCATATTTATTTACATCGCTTTATTGAATTAAAAAGCAATTAGTACAGTACTTGTACACACATCAAACTTATCTTACATTATTTCATTACAAACTTGCTCGCAAGCAAGAAACTACCCACTAAGGTTCTTAGAAAGCAGGAAAGACTACTATATTACATAACCATCCATGTTGACACTTCACTCCTCATCATCATCACAGATCACAATCACTCCATCCTCATCCTCTGGAGCACTTGCACCAGTGACATGACTTGCCTCATCCCCACTTTCCATCATGGGTTCATTTTCTTCCGGATCTTCTTCCTCATTGTCTTCTCCACCAGGAACAACCACGGCACCGACATCATCTTCTACTGCCTGGGGCTGATGGTTGGGATTCATCAGAACATGTAGCCTATGGACTTCCTCATGCAGAATGGTGTTGTACTGCTCTAGGTGTGTCGCATAAAGCTCCAACTCTCGAACACGAGCCCTGGCTTCTGTCTCCTTTTCCAGAGACTCGTTCTGGAACTGCTTCCAAAAATGTATGTTGCGCTTCAGTCGCTCTACCTCTGACGTAAGCCTTGCAACCTCTGATTCCGAATCCGGGTTCGGATTGTGGCTACTGCTTGCTCCATCACCTCTGGTGGCCAACTGATGACGTGGCACTCCTTGCGGACCTGTTTTCTTGTGAGGAGTCGTCTTCACACGTGCCATCCTAAAGCAAGATAGAATTAGAACGATAAGAACAGATAGGAGGGATCTGAAGGTTAGCATGAATAGGATTGAACCTTACTTAACCCAAACCACTTTAAAAGGGAAGGTAACTTAAGCAGGTTAATTAAACATGATGCATGCATCGCACTTACGATCTAATAGAAAAGATTAAGTAACACATGCAATATTTATAACCTAGGGCACTATAACATGATACTTCACTACGAAGCTTTCAAATATGAGCTAAGGAAACTATAGAATAGATTAAGATAAGCAAAAGCAATTTGGACCAAAATATCAATATTAAGTTTGTTCGACCCAAATCATTTTGAAGTTTTGCAAAGTAATACTACAATAACTCGAGTGATTATGCTCTGGTACCAGCTGTCACAGAACCTCCTAATTATGATGGCCCACATGTATCCGTCATCGTCATAATGACCTCTAACAGCCGTACTTATGTTCCTCATAACTTAAAAGGCCTTCTTTCTTCCGAACAGGATCCAATCACAGGAGTATTGCAATATTACAACAGTTTATTCAAAATATTCAACAGAGTAAAGTAGCGGAAGTCTTACAATAACTTAGGGTTACAAACTAGTTTTCAAACCTCAAACCTTATGTAACATTATTATAACCCAGTAGTAGAGAAGTATCGGTAGTAACTTTATTACATCACACAAGCGAGATGCCTTGCCCAAAGGCCATATAGTCTACTCGTCGTCACTTCCTTCAACCACGACGATCATGCAACAAGACTCGAAGCAGACTTGTTCATGAACCGCACCTGCAACAAGGGGTTCAACAAACTCTGAGTACAAGAGTACTCAACAAGACTTACCCGACTAAGACAAAGACTCCAAGGGCATGCTAGCTTTAGGGAATCAAGGTATGGGTATCCAAGAATCAAATTTTTCTTTTGCAGAAAAGCTTATTAAAGTAAGTCCTTACCTTTAATATTTTACTTTTACCATTGATGGTTCATTAAGCAACTCTAGGTGATTCTAATCTAGACCGAAGTCATTATCATCAAAACCCTTCTCATTTTTTCTTCGCATTCCAGTTGTTATCTACGATGCAGGACAGGTGATCGAGTCTCCATAACCGAGGAGCAAACAACGATTCGAACCGATTATACCCAGCTAGGGATCTCTAACCTCAAGACATATGTAGAACCAAATCTGGCATATGTCAACCCTCATTTAGATCTCCCAAAACCAGAACGTGTCCATCGCCACCCGAGAGTACAGTACTCCTCGAACCCGGCCCGATTCTAGCCCCGAGGGTACACGCTACTCCCGCCATCTCTCCACTCCCAGTGCGAGGTTAGACGTTCTCGAAATGGAATCACCAACATATTGGGCTTACCAAGGCATGAGGCTAGTTGCAAAGTCTCGAAACACAACACAGGACTGCAACGTATGGTCCTTAACTGACAAGGCGGAAACACTACATTGAGACTCCGTTCCCAATGCATGTTAGCAGCGGCCAAACCACCCGCCTGATCTTCTAATTCATTCTTATACTTCATTATTCATTAAGTATGCCGTCATGGCTACATAAACAATTCATTTAAAAAGCTTAATTCATAAGCATAGCGAAGCATACTACGCATTTTTCCATAAAAACAGGTATCAAGGTTGATATTGCAATAATCCAGGATGATAATGTAGCAATTAGGTTATCACTCAACTCCTAATTACTTAATGCAGTAAACCATAATAATAAATAAAACTTTTGTAAAAACTCAAGGTAGGGTTTAAATGCACTGGGGCTTGCCTTGCTCTAACCCAACGACTGACTCAGACTCGAGGACTCCAACGTCTGGTCCGGAACCCACCGACGATAGCTCTTTCCCCGGAAGCTTGCTCGGCGACTTCGACTTCTTCGAAAGCGGAAACTACATGAGTCCATAACATGCTTTAACACGATGCTCAATGATAAACATGATGCTTGATGATAACATGCCATGAGTTATGACTTGAGTACAACTTCCCTTCCCGGTACAGTCGTAAAACAGAAAACCTACTAACTAGTGGCGACAACTCCCGCGATACCAGCTTTCTATCACTAAGTAAGTTACTAATGAGCTCAAACATGGAATTAAGGTGCCAAAGATCACCAAAGAGTAGCGACCTAAGGACATCACTCAATCAAAAGGGCACACAACACTTAAAGTTACCAAATTAACATTTATTTACTATTTAATTAATTAGGGCATAATTAATAGTTGATCAAATTTTATCTAAACAAGCTCAAACTTTTTATATGAATTGATAATGATTTAAAACAGTGCCATAATAAATTTCATAATTTTTGGATTAATAAATTAATTATTAAAATTAATGGAAGTTGCATTTAATCTTTATTGGAACTAATTAAATCTACTGCACAAAGTACTCAATTTCATGATTTAACATTTTTCCTAGATAGTATACACATTGAGAGACTCACACAAAAATTTTCATGAATTTTGGAGCTCTACACAATTTTTAGTGAAATAAACAAATAATAGCACTATTCATAATTTTGAAAAAGAAAAACAAAAACAGAACCGGGCCGACTCCCCTTCTCTTCCTCCGGCTCGGCCCACTGAGCGGCCCGCTCGCGCGCGCCCGCACGCTCACGCCCGCACTCGCCCGCGCTCGGCCCAGCAACGCGGCCCAGCCCGCTCGCTCGCCCGCGCGCGCTCGCTCTCCCGTTCTCTCTCACTGATAGCCCTGCCCCACATGTCATCACCTTCCTCCTCCCTCTCGCTCTCTCCCGCGCGCTCAACCATGCTCGCGCGGTGGATGGCCGGTGAGCCTCGCGTCGGTCACCCAACCGAGCGACTCTATAGCACCTACGACTCACCACGAACCCGTTTTAACCCCTAACGGCTACGCTACAGCTCCGGGAAGCCCTTCCTGACGACCATGGCGGACCGGCTGCGACGGTGACCGGCGTCCCGATGATGCAACGCGGTAGCGACTAAAGCAAGAGCACGGGGAGCATCAGGAGCTTACAGCGGTCGCAGTGAAGCCACAAGAGGCGCTCGGAGGCGGCGGAGGGTGCTGGCCACGTGAAGCGGCTCGGTCACCGGAGTTGAGCACGGGAAGCGGTGGCTGCGGCGATCCAGGAGGAGTTAAGATCGCTCGGGTGGTTCACGAGGTGCGCAAGGATGAGGCAGAGCTAATGGTGCGGTTTGCATGGCCGGAGAAGGCTTGGCAGCGGCAGCGGCGAGCGGCGGAGCTACGGTGACGGCGATGGCGAAAACGGGGAAGAAAAAGAAGAACACGGCGACCTCGACATATATATAGACAATGGTTGCGGCTACAGTGTTGGAAGACGCTCGTCATCGCGCTGGCGATCCTGGGCACACCTGGAAGCTGGCCGAAGCCGTCCGGCGTCTCGCCGACGCCCATACCGCGCGGTGGTCGACGGTGATTGCTGGCTACTGTAGCTGCCCCCAAATTTGAATTTTCAAACTGTTTTCTCAAATTACTCTTAAATTCATGTGGAAACTTGAAAAACTTCCAATATATGAAATCTTCAGAATTTCAAGATCTACAATTTTTATATTGAACACTTTTTCAAATTCTAACTGGATTTTGGAATTTGAGTTTAAATTCAAAAGGAGACACATTTTTAGGATTTGGTAATTTAGAAATTACTTTAGATTTTATATTGAAACTTCAAAATATCCAAACACCAAAGTTGTACATCTTGACAAGACCTACAACTTTTCTGTTCAAAACATTTTCAAATTCTTCCTCCATTTTGAAATCTTAGTTTTGGGGACAAAATAAATTAAATCTGAAATTTGTTTATTTTCAAAATTGCTCCACATTTTATATTAAAATTTTGAAAACTCAAAACACCAAAGTTGTATCCCTTGAAAAGTTCTACAAACTTGATTTTAAACTTTTTCCCAAATTTTGCTTAGATTTTGAATTATTTCAAAAGGGGTAAAAGAGGGTTTTGAAATTTAGGGTTTTCGGAGGAATTTTAAATTGGAATTTGTTGCTACTTTAATTAGTGTGTACTTAGTGATCAAACCATCATCAAGGGCATCATTTGGACCAACATGACATGTTGACCAAATGCCACTCTTGGTTGACCAATTTAGTTTTTGAAATTCTTTTACATTTTCCCCAAATTTGAATTTAAATTCGAATCGGAAAAACTCGTGACAAGTTTTTGGACTCCAATTCAAACTCAAACTTGGAGCTTCATTTTATGTGTTGTACTTGAGCTCATACCCTACACTTGACACTAGTGTGCAACACAGTCACACACCTCAAATTACGCCGGGCACGGACTAAGTATTTGCGGTGGCATTCGAAATTAGGGTTTTCGTTTCGGATCACACCACGGAGAAGCACATCCAATCTAGATAAGTAAATTGGTTTTAGTTGACGCATAACAAGGTTGACCTAATCATAAATGCTTTGCGATGCATTATAATGACATGGCAGATTAATTAGCACTATAACACCTGGGGTGTTACAGTTCGGATGACTCCACGCGCCGGCAGGCACTGTGGGAAAAGCTGTAGCGCGGGAATCGCGAGTAGCAGCGCGCGCGGACACAGGAAAAGCAGTAGCGTGGGAATCGCGGGCAGCAGCAAGCGCGGACGCATGCTGATTAATGGCGCAGGGCCCACCTCATCACGTTGCATGCGATGATTTTTTATGGATTAAAAAAAGTCATAACTGCTAAACCAAATATCCAAATTAAATTCTTATTACAAAATCAGATTTCTTGCAATAAATCCTTCAAAAAAAGATCCCACATGGATATTTAGATAAAATTTTATTAAATTATCTTAAGAAGATAGAACATTTTCTTTTATTACGCAGAGACGATGTTCTACGTTTAGAAAACAATGTTCCGTCCTTGTAACAAAAATATTCACGGTTTAAAAGAACAATATTCTAATTTTAGGTTCATGATATTGGTATTATAATATATATAAAAATAAATAAAAATAACATAAGTAAAAAAAATAAAATTTAGAGCAAAGCATAAGTAAAAAAAATAAAAACATATAATAAAGAAAATTTTAAAAGAACATACTTTTCAAACACCCTAAAATATACTATAGAATATCATATGTATACTAAGTGAACATCACTAAATAAACTATAGAACATCACTAAATACATTATAGAACATCGCATATATATTATGTGAACATCACTAAATACACTATATAACATCACATGTAAACTACGTGAAAATCACTAAATACATCATGAAACATTACATGTATACTAATGTATATTGTGTGAACATAAAAACACCATAGAACATCACATGTATACTACGAGAACATCACATGTATATTATGCGAACATCACAAAATACAACATAGTACATTACACGCATACCATGTGAACACAAAAACAAACATCACATATATATTACGCGAACATCGCTAAATACAGCATAGAACATTAGATGCATACCACATGAACATAAAAAACATCACAGAACATCACATATATAACACGTGAACATAAAAAAAACATAAAACATCGCATGTATACACATGAACATAAGAACAACATAGAATATCATAAAAAGTAATAAGAAAAGAAAATAAAAGAAAAGAAAAAATAAAAGAAAAAAAATAATAGAACATCGCATGTATACTGCATGAACATAAAAAAGACATCATAAAAAATAATACGAAAAGAAAAATGAAATAAAAGAAAGATAAAAATATAAAAATGAAAAGAATAATAAAAATACATAAAACAAAAATTTAAAAATAAAAAATAAACGAAGCACAAAAAATAAAAATAAAAAGAATATAAAAAAGGGAAAAAGATAAAAGATAAAAAAATTAAAAACATTAATCGAAGAAAAAACATAAGAAACACAAAACAAACAAAGATAAAACAAAAAAGAGAAGAAAGAGAAGATTAAGACACAGAAACAAAAAAAAAGAAAAGAAACGAAACAAGAATAGAAAAACAAAAAAATGAAAAAAGAAGAAGAAAGGAAACAAGAAAATAAAAAAAACCTGAAAACAGCGACACCAACTATCGGTCCACGATACGAAAACGCATGGTTGTGTGCCGGCCGCGTCGTGGGCCGTCCCAGTGGCGGACCCAAAAATTTTATAGAGCCTGGGCGAATATTAGTGAGTTAGTAGCGGATTGATGTCCAGGCAGTGGATCGCGGATAGCGCGTGATATTGCGGACGCTAAGTTTCAATAGCAGTATATGATAATTACGTGTAAATTTAAGCTTACATATTAAAAAATAATAGGTATATATAGAGATTTAACCATACTCAAAGAACTAAGGTTTCACATACTTAAATTAAGAAAAAAAAACATGGTGTTTCATATAAGTCCTTGTTAGGATGCTCACGTGTTTACCTCAAAGTCTACCTCAATCCATGTGTCCTATGACACTAAAATTAATTATACGTTGAATTGCTAAAAAAAATTCCCAATATATATTATGTAAGCTCATAGGTATACGCTAGCTCCATTTTTAAGTCTTAGTTCTGAATGACAATTTAATTATTAAGTACAAAATCAATTATTAATTAGTACAAGCTACATGCATGGTGTCTGAGTTTGCGCTGCATGCCTATCACTCCATCGTGAGACTTTTGATCGAAGCTGAATCGAGTGTGCAGTGTGCAGACACCTACAGTGCAGGCTGCAGCGGTGGAGCACTGCCTTTCATTTGCTCACGACATCCCATGTCCGTCACCGAGCAGAGCCCGGGCAGGCGCCCAGGGTCGCCGGGCCCTGGGTCCGCCGGTGGGCCGTCCTCGCATGCAGCAACCGCGGCTCCCACCTGCACGCAGCGATGGATCGACTCCACACGCGCGGGAAACTCACGCGTCGCGCGGGAAATATCGGCGGCAGGTTCGGGCCCGAAACGTTTGGACCCGAAGAATTCCGGCACGTCCGTGGCCTCTTTCTTGCGTGTGGGCTGTGGGAGACCGGGACAGGATAAGGTGGAGTAGTGCGGTGCCTTGGTGGTGGCCTGCTGACGTACTCATTTTTTTCGGTACGAGAGAATAAAAGATGGAGAGAGAATAGAAAAGAAAATGTAATATGTTTTTAAAAAGAAAAAAGTATTATAAACACTTTATTTGTTTTCATCAATAACTAGGAAAATATATTTTACCAAACACTTTTATAACCAGTGAAGCTAAAGCCAGAAAAAAGCTATTTCACTCGAAACTGAAGCTGGAGTTTCGTCGAACACACATTTAGTGTTCGCCGACAAGAGAGACGGCCACGGTCTCCACACCCATTGTTTTGCCCGCACAAACCAGCATCGTGCAATCACCGTCCACCCCTCCCAGCGGAGCTTCCCGAGTTCGCGTTGTTCACAACCTGCTCTGGCTCTTCTCCAGCAGCTCCTACTTCGGCTAGCTGTCTGGCTCTAGTGAGTGGAGGAGAGGGATTCCTTGCATAGATAGAGAGTGGGGTGGGGGGCGAATGAGTGTGTGTTGTATGTGGCTAACCACGACCACGAGAAAGAAGATCAAGAGAAATGATGAGAAAACATATGCGATCAAGAGGCACGGTTGCCTAGGTTCTTTATAAGAGCAAACTCAATAATAGCATCAGGTGCTTAGCTTAAGTCAAGTTGTAAGAGTTATATCAGCATCGCACATCTTGGGCCTCTTTAGATTGAAACCTATTAGACGATATTTGTCCACACAAGCAATCCTGCCCCTAGGCAACCAAATTGGACGCATGGGAGCCATGGCTAGCCAAGCCAGTTTCCGAAGCTTTAAACAAATAGGCTCTGCGAGTGAAAAACAAGTTGTGAGTAAAATAAGTTGGCCTAAATTGCTCAAATTCATCACTACACTTGATTAGTTAATTTTTTATAGAAGGAAAAATCCATAGCAACGCACAGCTATACTAGCTATTTTTTAAATTTTGAAGTTAAAAATAATTTCCATGATCCTATGTTTTTTTGGGCCTGTACGAGTTAAAGCAGTGTGACCGAAATATAATCTTAAGATCAATTGAGAAACATGACATAATAATTAATCTCTGAGCCTCTCATGTTCAACGCGTTAGAACAACATGTGTCAACAAATGATATAAAGTTGGCTTCAAGATGCTGGAACACATAACATGGTCGTTCAGTTTTCGAACTACAAGTCATCCAGTTATAGATCCTAACCCCGTTGCAACGCACAAACATTTTTGCTAGTAACTAAAAAAAGATGAAACCTCTTTGAATACCATTTCTAACCCATGCAGTGAAGTAATTTAAATGGCTTCTTTGTGAGTTGAGATAGTAGTACCAAGATAATACTTCAAGAGACAAAAGGGACCTTTTCACATTAGACAACTTGATTGGCGTCGGGCCCTGCAAAGTGGGCTCAACCCATGCTGAGAAGGCCTGGGTCTGCTCGGCAAAGTGGTCCTGGACGCCAGGAAAGGGCAAATGCTGTTGTTGATTCTAGCACTTTCTTGGTTAGTTGCAATGTATGTGCATGTCTGACTTTCTTTGCTATGTTCCTCGCTTCGCCTCGCCTGGCAAGGCTAGTCTTGCCAACCAAGAAGAAATAAATTAACCTGCCTAAGAAAGTGAGAGAAAACTTGCTTGCACAAGAATCAAGCCAGCTAGCATAGCATCCGAACAATATGTATTGTTCTAATTTCTCACCAATGCGAGGCTAGGCAAGCTTGAGCAAAGAATCCAAACATACCATATATTGTCCCTAGCAATATATTAACATTTATAGCATCATATAAGATGCTATGACATTATATTAATGATATTTATTTGATATCATGAATTTAGTCAAATTTAAGATATTTTGACTTAGAATAGAACTACAATTTTACCCTTTATAAGATGGATTGATTAGTATAACAACTCAATCTTTTTGCAAGAGTTTTCCACTAGGGCCCCGTATTGTTTGAAATAAAGAACTTCAATTGCAGTAACAATGTTGATCTAAACCAGGGGTGAAGTACACAAATAGTTCTATTTTGGAGAAAGGAGATGTGTGTATCTTAGAGACGAAAACGAATCGGATGAGAACGGATAATGTCTTCTTCATATCCTAATTTATTTTCTTTTGTGAATATCACACGGAACCGACCTGAATAATAGGATAATGCATGCTTACGTGTAGCTTTTAAAGATGAGAAACAAAAATTTATTAGCCAAAGTTATAAAGTGGAAACACAACACGAATTACTCACCTTCACATGCTGCAGCCATCATAACTAAGAACAGCGTAGAAGAGTCTAGGTAACCGGCTCATAAACTGTGATGAAGGTGGATTCTGGAGCTGTGGATTACGTAATACGGAGTAGTAGTACTTGTTTAGGCTGGACTGGCTGGATTTGAAAAGGGAGGTACTTGGGCTTCTTAAAGTCAGATTATTCTATTATAAGTCTTGAGTCTTGAATACTCCGCGTTCAATTACCAGACGATCCATATCGTTAGATCTTGTTAGTATTATTTATATCTTATCTTGCATTTGTGCATGATAATATTTGGACTATCTGTATCTCACTACTATAGGAATTTTAACCAAGGCGGGCAAAACAGATTAACCGAGGCGGGCATCCCAATCGTCTCAGTCGAAAGGTCATGGTAAATGGATCTTTACCAAGACGGTTGAAACGCCCGTCTCGGTTAATCAAATAAAAGAACAAAAAAAGAAAAATCCATAGACACGCCTGCCGAGCCCATCCACAGGTCCGTCGAGCCCATCCACGGCTACAGGATTTGCGTGTGCACGCCGTCGCTCGTCGGGGCCGCCCCCACCGGATCTGGAGTGTCGCGAGCCTGCCGGAGCCATATGAGGCTCCCCACGCGCGCCGTCGTCGCCAGATCTAGCCCCAACGCGTGTGAGGCCGCCGGTTGAGGCCTTCCCACACGCAAGCACGCCGGATCTGGACTCCTTACGCCTCCTGGATCTCACCCCAGTAGCCATCATCGCAGATCTATGAGGGAGAGAGGGTGAGGGACAGATCCACCATGGATCTGAGAGAGAGAGAGAAGAAGGGCATACCTCTTCCGCCGGGAGCGGAGGCGCACAGGTTGCCGGCGGTCGCGAACTCTGTCGCAGTGGAGACACTAGAACAGTAGGACGGGGTGAGGGATGGGTGGCACCGCCGCTGTGGGGAGGGGGATGGGTGGCACCGCCGAGAGAGGAAGGGAGGGGGGCGCCGAGGGAGGGAGAGAGAGAGTGGAGGAGGGAGGCGCGTTGTGCGGAGGTCGGAGGGAGGCGCGCCGCTGCGTCAGGGGTGTGAGGCGCGGCTGAGGGAGAGGGAGGTGAGGATGGAAGTTAGGGTTTGTTGTGCTCGCGGTATATATACTAGGAATCCGTTACCGGGCCTATATGGGTTGTCTGAGCCACTATTTACTGAGGTGGGCCTTATGATGTGACCGCCTCGGTTAATACATTAACCAAGGTAGTTGTGTTAGGGCAACCATCTCGGATAATTGATATTAACCGAGGCGGTTGTCGGGCCGGCTGCCGGCCACCCAATAACGGAGGTAGGCAACCGGCTCGTCCGCCTCAGTGGCAGTTTGGTAAACACCTCGATCAAGTTTTTGTGCAGTAGTGTCTGCATGAATATTAAAACAACGGTAATGCTACTTATAGGTTGTCCGTTCGTCCTGATGGATCTTGTATAAGTCGCCCGATCGCTTTGCGCCTCACCTACGCTGCCCTCGCCCGCGTTGCCTCTCGCTCACCATGCTGCGCCGTGTGCCCCCGTCCAAACTCGCGCCTCCTGTCACGACCGCACTCCATCCACCTGCCCCTGCCCCTGCCGAGGTCCGTTCCACCGACAAGTTCTACATCGGCGACCTCTGCGCCACTCCGTGGCGTCGAGCTCCGCGTCGACGAGCCTCCATTCGTCCGAGCAACAAGCCGATGTTATGATGAAAGCGCATGTTGCAATAATATGTTTCAAGTGTTTCAGAGGTATGTTGCAATTGTTGTATACCGATGTTGTAAAAGTAGATTGAAATGTTGCACATGTTGTAATGGCTATACATGTATGTTCAAGTGTATGTTTTAAATGTTTAATCTATTCCAGACGAATGTCACAAGTGTTTTATCTGGATGTTACAAAAATAGATATGGATATTGCAAAAGTTGATCTGGATGTTGCATATATATGCATGCTGCAAGTATATGTTTCAAGTTTTTTCAGGTGTTCATACATATGTTTGTGAGTGCTTCATCTGCATGTTGCAAGCTTATGTTTGCAATGGTTTTCAAATATTTTTCAGGCGTCTTTGCAAGTGTTTCACATATTTGTTTTAAGTGTTTCATTTGTCTTCTTTTGTATATTGCAACTGTTGTATCTAGATGTTTTAAAAGTGTTGCACATCGGATGCGCGTCGGAAGCGGCCGGCTATGCGGACGACTTTCGGGGCGGCATGTGCCCACTGCTGGTGTGTTCCCTCGCAAGCCCGACGCGCTATTACTCGTTCGTTGCCTCTGTGCGGCAGACAGACATCCGGACGCTAGCAAGCCCGTTAAAACAAATATTATAAACTCTTTGTCTTATCTTCAAATTTGGATTTTTATTGGATTAGAGAATTATGTATGCCACTTTCATTTATAGATCACAGGAAGAAGAAAAATAGACCAAGACCTTATTTGATGCATATGTATTTATTTCAATATATATGTATTGAAGTGGATTGAAATAAAATTAAACTAAATTCTATTCTATTTTACTTTAACACATGTGAATTAAAGTGAATACACGTACTTCAAAGAAGGCCTGCAGTGAGGAGTAGAACCATGGTGCCACGATATGGCGGGGGCCTGGCATCGTATGCATGGCATTGGTTGATTCATCCGTTCGCCACTTCGCCTCAAGGCCCCACGGCACCCTGAAAATCTGCTTACTCCCACATGTGTCTGCCATCACCCCCCAAAGAGGCCAAGACACGAACGGAGCCGTGTCAGTTATTCTAGGACCGCAGGCAACGTGACAGCAACGTCTTCAGTAAGCACATGCAACAGCAGACATTGGTCTACACACTTGAAAAGAAACTGAGAGAGTTCCGGTCAGACTCGGACTCTCGGAGTAAAAATCAGCAGGGTAATCAGACGTTTTGTAAAGGTAAACAAAGTGCAGAGCACGCAGCAGAGCTCTTAATCGATGCACAGGTAGTACGGGGTAAACATAAAGGCTCAACACCCGTGCTTTGCCGCAATCATGCCAAACCTATCCCGTGTTACACGCCACAAATCATGGCCGGTAAAACTTCAGAAACAAGCTAGGAGCAGAGTGCAGGCCTTCATGACAACTGCTGCAGGCCTTCAACCACCGTCCTTACTCCTTAAATGCCCCAACGGTCTGCCAAATTTCTGAAAACGCAACGGCTCCGGCGGTCCGGCCATCGTTTCCTCCGGCGCTGCCTCCCTGCTGTGTTGCCTTCAACCTCTGGCACCTGCTGTGCGCGCGCACTGTGCTCATCCGCCGCTTGTTTCAGGTAACACCTCTGATGCCTTGTCGTGCGTACGGAGCACCTCGCGAGTCATGACTGTAATCTCGATGGCAAATAACTGCTCTTTTGTCATTTGATTTCTTGTTTGGAAATTATGGGTCGCGCCTTACACTCTCAATGCTGTTTCTCTGCAGCTTGGGTGGGCACCGGTCGCCGAGGACCTTGTGCTGGTTGCAGAAGATGGAAAGGAACTGTGATGGTCACGGGGATCCTTCGCAGCAGCATCCCGGTTGTCGCCAGGTGATGAGTTGTTTCCGTTTCATTATTTCCAACAAACAGCGATTCAAAGTTGCAGCGATTTTCCGTGACATTATTCTTCCGATGTCAGTGCACGGATGGCGAAGCAAGGCAACAACGGCGGCTGTACGATGTTCAGCAGACACCTGCTGTAGAAGGGAACTCGAAGAGGAGGCGCCTGACGTTTCAGAACAAGGCGGCTGAAGCTGAAGATTCCCCGAGCCAGAGGACGCGCCGAGCGTTCCTCCGCTCCCGCACCCGCAGGGAGATCCTAGTCAGAGAGTGGGGCAAACTGGGCAGCGCGATCAGGCGAGCAGCAGCAGTGTGTCTCACGCCATCGATCGGCGCTGATGAGGATGATGAGCTTGACCTCCCTTACGTGCAGCTCGACAAGGTGACCCGTGCAGTCAGAAGAGAGGCATTTGGCCCGCTTTACCTGGTCACATGATGATGTCCACTCTACTGTTGATGATTCAGGGCTGCGAATAGGCGATGGCCTTTTACTAGTACGTACTAAGATGTTGTCAGGTAGCTTAATGCATTTGAGAATACAGCCCTGATTCCCTGAAGATGACATGCATTCAGCAGGAGTTTTTACATGTTGGATGTTCTTTTTTAGTCCACGGACTTGTAATTTATGTGTGCTCATGCTCTCCTCCCTCACTTTGTACTTGATCGGCTGGTTCGTGATTCCACACCAAACCGAGTAATAAAGCAGCTTGTTGAGGCTAAAAAAAATAGAGGGCCAGAATCGTTGATACTCCTACTAAAGTACTAATACTACCACCATGTTTTCAAACTCTTTCGTGTGTATTCTCTCCTTTCTAAATTCTAAGTTGTGTTGACTTTCTAATTAAATATTTCCTATCTTCAAGTGTCTAGCGAAATCCATATGTACCTAAAAAGTTTAAAACGACCTACAATTTAGAACAGATATGTAGTTTAGCTTAAGCACTGATGAGCGCAGCTGCGCAATTAGAAGCTGTGCTGGGCTCATTTCAGCTGGGCCTATCTTCCACTGGCCCATATGACTGGATTTTTCTGCACTATAACTTTACTGATTTAGCCTGGCGATGATCCACCGGTGCAACGTAAATCTTCTCTCCTCAATCCTCATGCCCTTACGTTAAGAAATCAAAGTTGACTGAAAGGATTTTTCCCTTCGAGGATGTGTACTTGTGTTGTGTGCCTTGTGTATATATGATCACTGGTTTATGATCACGGCGGGTTCTCCAGTTGAGTGCGTTCTTCTTTTCCTCCCACGTCTCCGAATCCTGATTGCAAACAAGTTCCTATCAGTTCAATATCAGCTGTAACTGTAAGTGGAAGTTAGTTGGCGTGTCGAGCTCAATGGAACAGGTACCTACATATATATCACTGCCCATTACCCAAGGAAAGAGACTGAACCAAAAGACAGAGAAATCCTGCCTAATATTAAGAGATTTCAGATAGCAATTTCTTTTTTTAAAAAAAAATGTAGTAGCCCAGTAGAACAAGAGGCAGCAAGACAACATGAGCTATAGGCCAAGGTTGCAAGTTGCTACGCTTGAAAACCAAAAGCAGCAGTCACACTCGGTGTTAAGTAGGGATGAAAACGGATCGGATACGGACGGATATGACTGATATCGTATTTGTTTTCATATTTATGTCCGGATTCGGATTCGAATACGGATAGTATAAAAAATATCGGATAGGATACGATTGGATATCGACATCATAAATATGTGATTTAAATATTCGGATACGAATACGGTATCGGATGTTAAATATCCGGACTCGGATATGGACGGATTAAAACCCCTCTAAACGGATTCGGTATCGAATACGGTCGGAAAATATCCGTACCGTTTTCATCCCTAGTGTTAAGTAGTACTATCAACCTCACGGTCACGGAGGCAAAAGCACAGCACGGTCCACCCAACCTAACCCGTACCGTGTTGGATTCCGTTATGAACCTGTGTAGTACGAGTACTACTCTGCACAGGAGGAGCAAGCGCAGCATCGTCGACACTTACAGACAGACAGACAACGGTAATGTGTGGCCTAGTTTAGATTCCTAAATTCACCCTAAATTTTACTATAAAAAAGAAGATTTCTCATCACATTAAAATACCGGCATATGCATGGAGTATTAAATATAGATAAAATCAAAAACTAATTGCACGGTTTTATTGTACTTTGCGAGACGAACATTTTGAACCTAATTAATCAAAGTCTGAACAATTATTACCAAATAAAAACATAATGCTACAGTAATTCGACATAGTAATTGGGGGCACCGAATCGGCGATCTAAACATGGCCTGTGTCTGAATGAAGCAAAGCAGCTCACGTACAACCTCGTTCTGTCCCCACTCTACAAGTTGATTTGTTCCGTGAAGTTGTGAAGATTAGCGAGACCAGAGCACGGCAATAGCCTGCATTCATCACTCACCCCTTGCAGTCTGGCAGGAGAGCAGGAGACTTGTACCGAGAGTCCAAAGAGAACCGAGGGATCGAGGCGCGGACACTGCAAAAACTGAATCGCAGTGCTCTGGATACGTAGGACTGGTTTATATCCGAAAATTTTTGTAAAATGACACTGTAGCAAGTTTCGTTGTTATTTGGCAATTAGTGTTCAATCATGGTCTAATTAGGCTTAAAAGATTCGTCTCGTTCATTTCGTCTAAACTGTGTAATTAGTTTTATTTTTTATCTATATTTAATGCTTCGTACATGTGTTCAAAGATTCGATGTGACGAGAAATCTGAAAAGTTTTGCAAATTTTTTGGAAAACTAAACAGGGCCGTAATGTACGCTGGTGGTTGCAGAGTCACCGTCCCAGGTCTGAACTCTAAACCAGAGCAGGAGAAACTCTAAACCAGAGCAGGAATCCTCTGTGGTGGCCTAAGCAGCCACGGGATACCAACAGCCACCCGAATTCGATAAAAGAAAAGTGGATTAGAATACGAGAGATGCATTATCCGTTCCAATCCGATCCATTTTCATCCATATCTAACAGTGTAAACTAGCTTTTGTCGGAATTTATGGTAATCAAATTCAAGTAGGGATAGTTCGTCCACCATTGATCTCCTAAACAAAAGTTGCATAACCGATCACATTCTTTTTTATAGGAGATCATTGTTACATAGCTTAGCCCATTATTTAAAACTTTGAGATACCCGTGCGGTAAACAAAGCCACGTGTTCACTTTTCCGAGTCCCAGCAGTAGCAGCCCGTGTTATAACCGGGTCACGCACCCATGTTTTTAACTACTATCCCCACCTGAATTTGATTAGGTATCCTGGAGTGCTGTACTACACAACAAAGAACAGAACAAAGCACCAGCCATCGTGCTGACAGTATCAGAATAATCTGCGGCGGTTCGTGGACAGTATCACTAGTTCTTTTTGCCTGTCACAGCTGGCTAACACAACACAGGGGCCAAAATTCCTCTGCCGCTGACCACAGCTCAGGCTGCCAACTGCCAAGGCATACTTGCCACGTTATTCCCTCGCAAGGACTCCAAAATAGCCAGGGACATAATCCCATGTTCAGTGGTTAATGAACGACCCCTGTCCTGTCCATCCCCAATAATTGCCTGTTGATTGTCCTTGATATGACCTACAGCACGTAGGAGTACTAGCATAGCATTCTCAATGATAAAAGGAAGAGATTGATTGGGATTTTTTTCCAAACAAAAAATTCCGGAATTCTCATAAATGAATTGATTGGGATTTTTTCCCGGTATTTTGAACGTTACTCCTGCCTCCCGGGCCGGCCAAGGCGAAGCGAATCACGAGGATGCCCATGCCCCTCACACTGACAGGGATGCCTAGCAAAGCAATTGACCTCACTCTCACCCGGGTTCTTGTCCCGGCGCTCTGCTGCCAGCTGCTGCCGTGCTAGCTTCCAATGCGCGGACACGCGATTCATTCATCATCCGTCTTGAAAAGCGGCAGCGTGATCTGTAAAAAACAGCGGTAAACCAGTCGGATTTCGAGGAGCTGAATAAACAAGAGAGGAACTCCTCCCGGTCCCGGCCCCGGCCCAAAAAGCACTTTCCTCCTCGCGTCCCGTCAGGGAGGGAGGGGGAGCATTGCTGTGCGGGATGGCGAGGAGGAGGAGGAGCGGAGGCGGTGGCGGGGTGCTGGATGTGGCGCGGCGGCTGATGCTGCTGTCCCTGGCCTGCTGCTGCAGCATTTGGCCAGGCGGACGGATCTTCGCTGCTGCGGACACTGACCCCAACGATCGTGAGTTGGAAACTTCTGCTTTCACTGTTCTTCTTCTTCCGTGTGAATTTGTTTGTTTATCGGCTCGCTCTGCCTTTCTGCTTGATGTGTTTGGTTTGGGAGAGAGTGAGATTTGTGGGTGGCTCCAATCCAAGCCAAGCCTATATATGCATAGATGGGTTGTTCTTCGTGCCGCGCTCTGGTAGATTCGGTTTCGGAATCAGGGAGTCGGCCGAACTGCTCTACCCTCCGACCAAATCTTGCTTTCTCTCCGCGATTTTCGTAATTCTCTACTTATGGTTAAAGGTTACTTTAGAATTTTGGGTTGTGGAGGTCTTTGCTTTGTGCCAGGATGCTCTAAATTTTATCTTTTTCTACATTGCGAAAAGGATGGTGTCTGAATTCAGCTGTTTCTTCGCACAAAACCTCATCGGCTGTTCTGTTTGCCGTGCGTCCGGCAGCTTCTGCCGCATTCGTTTTGCGAGGACCGTGCGCAATTTTTTGGTGGATTTAGACGGGTAATTCAGTAACGTGAATGCACGGGATTCATTGTTTCTGGACTGTTTTTTCGACGTGCTGCTTCTATCTATTGTTGTTGTCTTTTTATTTTTCTAGTTCCATTTCTGTTTTCAATTCTTTTTTTCAAGACTTTGGTTTCTGAGATAGTAGAAATCGGAAGCAGTGATACCCCATACCTTCTCTCTATCTAAAAGAAAATCTCTATTCTTAGCTGATTCTTCTGAACTCTATATACCTCAATCAGCAACACTTGAACTCAAGTTACTATTTTTAGATTCTTGCATGTGTTGATGGAATCATTGGATAGATGAGTAACATTTAGAGAGGGAGATTTTGGTTTTAACAGCGCCCCTAGATAACACAAAAATTTTCCTTTAACGCAGCTTCTTGATATATTCTTTAGGTAGAGCATGATGATTGTACTACAGATTTCTCCAAGAGTTGCACTGTGATAATCTGAATCCATGCATATTCTTGATACTTCAAGTTTGCAAATTGTCGACGAAATATGATCGGCAGTCCACCAAGGGGGGTGCCCGTGGTGGTAGATTATCGGTAGGATGCGTGTGATCTGGAACCAGATAGTGACACAAGGCGCAGAGACAGCGATTTAGACAGGTTCGGGTCGTCTGATCGACGTAACACCCTACGTCCTGTGTCTTTGGTGTATTGTATTGAGATGTATACAGATTAACCTCTTTTGATCTGTCCTCTAGGGGACCCTTGCCCCTCCTTATATACTCCGAAGGGACAAGGTTACAAATAAAGTATCCTATTTGGTACTATTACAATCTCTTACGGTGCACGCCAAGCAGTGCCGTGCCCGTCCTGATCTCATGGGCCGGGCCACCTCGGATGGTGCGGCCCATGTACCATCTTGTGGTACCCGGGGGTCTATCCCCCACAGTTAGTCCCCGAGCGCCATGTATTCTGATGCGACACGCCATTTTAACCTTCTCCGAATAGTGAGGCTTGAGTTCTTGACATCTCCGACCACCGTTGTCGCCGGAGAAGTAGGTTGTCCGAAGAATATATAGTGCTCTTAAGAAGAAAGAAAAAGATTTCCGTCCTAGGAAGTGTGCCCACTTATATTTCTGAAAAGAAATGTAAGTGCGTCTTGAAGCGTAGCATCTTTGATCATCAGAGGCGTAGTGGTCGAAAAATAAGCACATTCACCGCGAGGTGAAGTGTGCCCACTTAGTCCCCGAGCCTGGTAGTAGGTGACGTAGGCACGTGGTGCCAGGGTCTAAAAAGAATTCCCAGTTAAGTTGAGAATCCAATCGTCGTACAGGCGATACGAGATGCACCGGCAGGTGCATCGTACCGATGTAGTCCCCGAGCTTGCTGGAAGACGAGGTATGAGCCTTGTAGCAAGGTCCAAATGAGAAAAAATATCCCAACTATATGCGAGTTGCCAGTCACATGTAGTTGAGACGCAAAGTCCCCGAGCCGTGGTCGGAGAGTGGTTGAGGCAGTCCCCGAGCACAGGTCGAGGAGCGAGCGACGAAATCCCCGAGCCGTGGTCGGAGAGCAGTCGAGGAGCGAGCGACGAAGTCCCCGAGTCGTGGTCGGAGAGTGATCGAGGCAGTCTCCAAGCACTGGTCGAGGCGCAAGCGACGAAGTCCCCGAGCCGTGATCGGAGAGTGATCGAGGCAGTCCCTGAGCGTAGGTCGAGAAGCGAGCGACGAAGTCCCCGAGTCATGGTCGGAGAGTGATCGAGGCAGTCCCCGAGCATAGGTCGAGAGGCGAGCGACGAAGTCCCTGAGCATAGCTCGAAATTCCTGTATATAAATATCTTTGATAGAAATCTGGTCAGCGGTGATGAAGTCGTCCGGTCCTCGAGCTTTTCGATCTGTCGTTATGGCGGCAGTCGCGGTTGTCACGGCGATGTTCGAGGCGAGATGCAGTCCGAAACCTCCTTTGTTTGGCGTACATGTATGCGCGGAGTTGACCCTTGCATGCTCGTGGAGACGATGCATACGTGCATGCGCGCATGCACAGAGTGGTCTGGCGAATCCCCGAGCACGGGCGTGGTCTGGCCAGAGTCCCCGAGCACGAGCGTGGTCTGGCCAGAGTCCTCGAGCACCGTAGCGGTCTTGGCGAACCCTGAAGCATGAGCTCGTTGACCGAACTGTGTTCCTGAAAAATAAACACGGAGAGCGGTAGTACATGATGATGTACGAAATATATTGACCTCTCTATAGGAGGTGAAGTAAACACTTGGTGTTCGGTTGGCGATGAATTATACTTGGTGTAATATTCGAAAAATAACATTAGCTGTTTTTAGCCCTTTTGTTATGTAGAGGCGTAGCGCGATGTATTAACCTGTCCTGAAGAATGCGCCAGCCCTGGGCTGACCAACATCTCGTAGCGCGAGGTACGGAACGCTGCCGCGCGTAGAGTGCCAGTGTTACCAGGGAGCGACTGCCGACTACCCGTAGCGCAGGGGGCGGACTCTCATGCACACGTGGGGTGGAGCCGGAGACAGTGCCGGCTCTGGGATTCTCAAGCAGGAAGGAAAACGTATCGGCGAACCGTTGTAAAAACTTATACATGTTTTGGATTGTATGTATGGAGAAAATTTGACGCGGAGCGCACCCTTAGGGTGGTCGGCGGAGGTGTACGACGATCGAAGAAATTTTCAATTAAAAATAATACTTAGCTTTATTGACGACCGGTGGGAGTAGTCGGCGTGTTGTGATGTTCGAGAGATGGCTTGACGTGTCGTTGGCGATGAAGTTGTCCGGTCCTCGAGTTTTTCGACCTGTCTTCATGACTGTGGTCGCGATTGTCGTAGCGCCGTTCTTCGCGGCGATCATCATTGCGACGTAGTTTTGTGGTCGAGGTGGTCGAAGCTCGGCGGAGCCGCTCGGGGCGTGGTCGACGTGGTCTGGTGGTCGGAGCTCGGCGGAGCCGTTCAGGACGTGGTCGACGTGGTCCGGAGTAGATGCAGTTTAAAGAGCTCGGCGTAGCTCGCTTGACGGCTCGACGTGGCTCGCTGACGGCTCGTGCGGCTCGACGTGGCTCGCTTAGCGGCTCGCTAGTCGGCTCGATATGGCTCGCTGGACGGCTCGGCGATGGCTTGGACGGCTTTGCCTTCGGTTGTTCCACGAGCACGGTATGTGGCCTTGACGTTCCGATCTGTTCTGTGCGCCATCTTCTCCGAGCTCCAGCGGCAGGCATGCGCGCATCTTGCTAGCTTTTGGGCACGTTGACAAGTCGTGCCGGCTTTCTGCACGATCGGATTGCTCGCATGATGACGAGTACGTGCGTGTAGCTTGTACGGCTCTTGATAATTAGCTCCCTTTTGCTCGCGGGCTGAGGATAACGTGGATGCATGTATGACCGTGTAGATGCATGCATACTCCTCCATGCAAATCCGTCTTTGCATGCCAAATTTGGCATTGTCGTGGTCGTCGATGGAAAAAGGGTCTGCCAGCAAATCGATCTAACGGATTGGAATCTTGGGACCGCACAACGTCGGTCTGAGCTTCCTCTTGATCCACGTGCGGCAGCAGCCAGCAAGATAATTTGTCGCCGCCTTTGGTACGCGTACTGGATCAACTCTCTGAATCCGATCCAGACTTCTTCGTTGGATCTTGTCGATTGAGTCTCATCAGGTTATCGGCGGAAGTCGTCATAGCAGATTGATTTCATGGCTCGGTGCATGAAGCTGAGTTGCCGTAGATATTGTTGTGGAAGGATGCCGCCACGATCGAGTCGCCGCGTATGATGTTGATGAAAAAAAAAATCGCCATCTGATTCGTCGGAAGATCAGCACACACAACCCCTAAAGGGGACCCCTACTTGGCGCGCCACTGTCGACGAAATATGGTCGGCAGTCCACCAAGGGGGGTGCCCGTGGTGGTAGATTATCGGTAGGATGCGTGTGATCTGGAACCAGATGGTGACACAAGGCGCAGAGACAGCGATTTAGACAGGTTCGGGTCGTCTGATCGACGTAACACCCTACGTCCTGTGTCTTTGGTGTATTGTATTGAGATGTATACAGATTAACCTCTTTTGATCTGTCCTCTAAGGGACCCTTGCCCCTTCTTATATACTCCGAAGGGACAAGGTTACAAATAAAGTATCCTATTTGGTACTATTACAATCTCTTACGGTGCACGCCAAGCAGCGCCGTGCCCGTCCTGATCTCATGGGCCGGGCCACCTCGGATGGTGCGGCCCATGTACCATCTTGTGGTACCCGGGGGTCTATCCCCCACACAAATGAACTGAGATTTGTGGTGACACATCCCCTAGTACTGTTCTAATTTGTTGCATTCTCGCATGCAGTTAATGTCCTCAACACGCTCTTCATCAATCTGAATTCTCCTGGGCAGCTCACAGGTTGGCAGGCAAATGGCGGTGATCCTTGTGGCCAGTCATGGAAGGGCATTACTTGCTCAGGATCAGGGGTCACTAAAATGTGAGCCTTGTGATGCAGAATAGTTGTAGGCACCTGCTAACACAGCTTCATTTCTTACTCCTTCTCACCATATTTCCCTTTGTTTGTTGCTGTAGCATATTGCCAAACTTGTCACTCACCGGAAATTTGGCCTACAACATGAATAACTTGGGTTCATTAGTTGAGCTGTGAGTCCCCAATTATAAATTTCGCTCAAACTTGTCCATTGTGAGGCTTCAGTTGATAGGCACCCTAAATCAACTTTTGATGCAGTGACATGAGCCAAAATAACCTTGGCGGTGGAGCTCAAATACAGTACAATCTTCCCAATATGAAGCTTGAGAAACTGTAAGTTCCTACAGTGAATTTGTGCATTTGAAAATTTCTTTAACTATTCTGGTGGCATAGCTGTTAGATGATTCTTCTTGTTGTACAGCAATCTTGCAGGAAATCAATTTGGTGGAAATTTACCCTACTCGATTTCGACGATGCCTAATCTTAAGTATTTGTGAGTATTCTTGCAACCAGGAATTGATTTTACCTTGGAATATGTATCATTGCAAGGGATAAATGATTTTTTTTTCTTGGCACATGCAGAAACCTTAATCATAACCAACTACAAGGAAACATCAGTGATGTATTTTCCAACCTTTATAGTTTGTCAGAACTGTAAGTGCTTTGTGGGCATCGTTAGATGGGTCTTAATCTTGTGTATTAAAATCCCTCATTTTTGTTGTTCCTTGTGTTTTGAGTAGCTTTATTTTCCTATCTAATGTGATGCAGGGATCTCTCCTTTAATTCTCTTACTGGTGATCTACCACAAAGTTTCACTGGATTGTCAAGCCTGAAAAAAATGTATGAAATGATGCATGCCTGTTTATTTTCGTCTTCTAGACATGCCTCATTAGAATGTTTTGCATTAACCCATTCCTTTTCTTCTCAGATATTTGCAGAACAACCAATTTACTGGTTATATCAATGTCTTAGCTAATCTCCCCCTTGAAACTCTGTGAGTAATCAACTGTGCAATTCAATGGTGCTTTATTTGCATGTTCAGTACCATATCTCATAACCTGCTTGCCTCTAGGAATGTTGCGAACAACCATTTCACTGGTTGGATTCCTAGTCAGCTTAAGAAGATAAACAGTCTACAGTGAGTTATCTTGACTTCTTGACATGCAACTGCTAGAGAGCTATATCTTGCACTAATACACTTCTTGTGTATAGGACTGATGGAAATTCTTGGAGCACAGGACCAGCGCCACCGCCACCTCCATATACAGCACCGCCGCCTCCTCCAAACCATTGGAACGGCGCAGGTCAGAATGGTGATGGTTCATCAAGTTCTGGTGGAAGATCTGGCATAGGCGGTGGAGGTGTAGCAGGAATCATTATATCGTTGCTGGTTGTTGGATCAGTTGTTGCATTTTTCCTGATCAAAAGAAGAAAACGCAAAGCTGCTATGGAAGAACACTTTGAACAGCACCAGCCGTTCACTTCCTTCCCTTCAAATGAAGTTAAAGGTCAGTTAACTTGATGACTGTCACACTTGAGAGATGTTTCCACAGCTTTATCAAATTATGTGAATATTTGCTTATATACATTTTGCAGACATGAAGCCTATCTATGAGTCCACCTCAGTAGACATAGAGTCTTTGGCTTCACCTGCTTCAATTAATCTCAAACCACCCCCGAAGATAGAACGGAACAAATCATTTGATGATGATGATGATTTTTCAAACAAGCCTATTGCAAAGAAAAGTAATATAACACCTATAAAGGCAACTGTTTATTCAGTTGCAGATCTACAGATGGCAACAGATAGCTTCAGCTTCGATAACCTTGTTGGAGAGGGTACTTTTGGACGTGTTTACAGGGCACAGTTCAATGATGGAAAGGTATGCTATATATCTTCATGTCACAATTCCTATATGTTTCCAAAGGTACACGAAAGTTTTTCTTGACTTGTGTCTTTAAGGTCTTTGAAACCAGGACTAATATCTTTAGTCAGCTGGTTACATACATGTCCACAGTAACCCTTATGTCACTTCATGTATATATTATCACATTAGTGAAAGGTGACAATTATAAGGAGCTAAGAATAGGCTATATTTCCAGAGCGAGGTGTTGCTTCGATTTTCCTGTTATAATATTTTCCCTGTTACTTTCGAAAGCACTTATGTAGTGGGATATAGTAGTTGAAACCTTCAAATATATGGCACTTACTTTTGTTTCCTTTATCTAGGTTCTGGCCATCAAGAAATTAGACAGTACTGTGATGCCATTTCAATCATCTGATGACTTTGCTGAACTGGTCTCGAACATTTCAAAATTGCACCATCCGAATCTGAATGAGCTTGTGGGCTATTGCATGGAACATGGCCAGCACTTGCTTGTTTATGATTTCCACAGGAATGGATCGCTTCATGATCTACTCCACCTTTCAGATGAGTACAGCAAGCCACTTAGCTGGAACTCTCGTATCAAGATTGCACTTGGCTCTGCCCGTGCACTTGAGTTAGTGGAATTGTGGAAATAAACTATATATTTTTTCCTTAATCTGGATGTATGAATTATGATATTGAATATACATGTATTTAATATTGTACATGATTTTAAATATTGTAGAAATTTCCCTGTCATGTGTGGCTCGACCTAAGTGGACAGTAAAAGGACCTTGTTTGTTTTCATCCATATGTAGTAGTTGCACAAGTGACTTGTTATTTGTGGCCATCAAATTAACGGTATTACTGTTGACCGTATCATGCTATCCATATATGAGCTGGTAGCATCTTTGCGTATTATTGTTTTAGATAATGGAATAAAACCAAACATAGACTTTTGTTTCGGCATATTTTCTTCTCTTTTCTAGTTCTGTGGATATGCACTGAACATTGTCAAAATAGTACACTGAGTGATTGAAGAACATGCTTCAATGATTATTGAGCTTGTTCATTACTTGATAGATACTATAGCATTTTTTTTCCTTATGAAATATGTAGCTCCTTATAACTTTGAACTGAAATATAACTTGTAGGTACCTTCATGAAATATGTTCTCCATCCATCATCCATAAGAATTTCAAGTCATCAAACATTTTGCTGGACTCAGAATTCAATCCACACCTTTCAGATGCTGGACTTGCAAGCTTTATTCCTGATGCTGAATTCCAGGTAATGGTCAATATTCTAACATACATTTCAAGAAGACTGATTGCATAGTTGAGTTAAATGAACCTCAGCACATGGAGAAAACTTTGGTAGTTGAGCTATTAAAATGAACAGTTTAATGAGTCTATATAAGTTCATATATATATATATATTGTACAATGATGGAAAAGCAAATATCTTTTGTGTCCTCCTGGTTATCTAGTATACATCATCTATGCAATTCTTACCCAACCTTTCAGACACTGGCTCATTAACTTCATAACGTTGATCACAATTAAACTTGTGCAGGCAGCAGAACAAAGTGCTGGATACACTGCCCCAGAAGTGGACATGACCGGTCAGTACACCCTCAAGAGTGATGTCTACAGCTTTGGAGTTGTCATGCTTGAGCTATTGACAGGACGTAGGCCATTTGACAGGTAAACTCCCATCATCTGTTTTTAAGCTTTCTTTTAGTTATAAATTTGGTATTGATGATCAGATATGGCATTGTATAACTGTTTCCATTACAGCTCTAGACCCAGGTCAGAGCAGTCACTTGTGCGGTGGGCAACACCCCAGCTGCATGACATCGATGCATTGGACAGGATGGTCGATCCTGCGCTCAAGGGTCTATACCCAGCCAAATCTCTATCCCGATTTGCTGATGTCCTTGCCCTGTGTGTCCAGGTAGTAGTTCCATTCATCATCCACGCAGGATAGTCATAGCATATCCATCTAAATAAAATCTGAACCTTGTGAACCAAATTCTTGTTGCAGCCTGAACCAGAATTCAGGCCACCAATGTCAGAGGTGGTGCAAGCATTGGTTCGACTTGTGCAGAGGGCCAACATGACGAAGAGAATGCTTGATGGAGATACTTCTCGGCGACCAGATGACCAGGACCAAGATTTCATATGACAAGCTGAACTCGAGCCTTTCAGCTGCTTCTCAGATTGTATTTATTTCGTTCGACTAGCGCCCAGCAGAGACATAATCACACAAGTGGAAGAAACAGAACTTTGTCAGCTTCGCCAGTACATAATCACAGGTTTTTCTTGGTAGCAAAGGTGTTGTGCTCTATGGTTGATGGTTGTATTGTGTCAACGAAATAGTACACTAATGACATTCTGTTATATTCTTTGGGTAGATCATATGCAAATGCCCCAGATAAACAAAACTATAGTGTCAAGTTTGTCGAATGTTAAATAATCAAGTAGTTAGTGCTGCTGCATCAACTGAAACAAGTTGCACGGTGGAATAGTCATTCTAGTCCTATCACCTGAGCTTATTTTCTTCTTGAACTTTCAAAATGGCTATTTCAGTCCTCAAACTTTACTTTTGGCTTAGTTTTTATTTAAAACTATCAAAATAACAGTTTCAGTCCTTAAACTTTGCATTAGACTCAATTTCATATATGAACTATCAAAGTGCATTTCAGATCTCAGACTTTTCTTTTTTAACTCAACCTTGTCCCTTGAACTATGTGGAACGCCACGCTGTTATGCCTTATCAGTACCGGCAGCACCTACGATTGGAAGATGAAAAAATAATATATGGATAAAACCTTCTTTAGTGGATGGTATAAAAACCTAGCCATTAATAATTATAATGCATTATTTTAAATGGTTATAAACTCAACTAACAAAGCGTCGCTGCACTCGTCCGGCTCCAGAGCGGCAGCCGAGTGGTGGCTGGCTATCGAATGGCAGCCGAGCGGTGGCGAATTTTTTTTAGCCTAAATTTGAAACAAATTTTAAATTTAACCTGGATTTTAATTTTTTTTTAAAACTAACCCGTTTGGCCCCGCCACCATGCATGGCGGGGCAAATGCACTGAACCCCGCCATGCATGGTGGCGGGATAGAGGGGCCACGTGGCAGGGACGTGGCAAAGACACCCGGGCATACCCCGCCATGATGCGTGGCGGGGTATGCCAAACCCGCCATGATGCGTGGCGGGGTATGCCAAACCCGCCACCCATCATGGCGGATTACACCCCGCCGCCCATCATGGTGGGGTACGGCCGAAATAAAGGCCGCGCCCCGCCACGCCCGCTCGGGCATTAGAAGAAGCTGAGCCCCGTGCGCTCCCCGCCGCCGGAGCCGCCACCGCCGCCCCGAGCGCCGCCACGGCCGCCACCGTCGCGCGCCGCCCCTCCCCCGCGCCAGCGCCGCCCCTGCCGCGCCCCCGCCGCGCCGCCGCCGCCGCTGCCGAGCCCGCCGCGCCGCTGCTGCCGCGGCCGCCGCGCTGCCGCAGCCGCCGTCCGCGCCCTCCCCCGCGCCCCGGCCGCCGCGGCCCCGCCGCCGCGTCCCCGGCCGCCGCGCCCCCGCCGCGTCCCCGGCCGCCGTTCCCGCGCCGCCCCCCCCCCCGGCCGCCGACCGTCGCACCCCGGCCCGGCCCCGGCACGCCGCCGCCCGGCCAACCTCGCCGCGCCGCCGCCCATCGCACCCGTCGCGGCCCCGTTTTACGGTAATTTTTTTATTTTTTTGTTACTTAGTCAATATTATTTATTTAGTTAGTTATTTAATATTATTTGTAGTAAACGATTATTTAGTTATTTAACATTAGTTATTTAGTTAGTTATTGAATTATTTAGTTAGTTATTTAGTTAGTTAACGATTATTTGTAGTTAGTTAGTTAGTTAATATTATTTGTAGTTAGTTAGTTATTTAGTTAGATAACGATTAATATTAGTTATTTAGTTAGTTAACGATCATTTGTAATTAACAATTTTTTTGTTAGTTAGTTAATATTAGTTTTTAGTTAATCGGATGTTATTAGTTATTTAGTTATTAGTTAAGTAGTTAACGATTATTAGTTAACGATTATTAGTTATTCGGATGTTATTAGTTAATATTAGTTATTTAGTTACTAAGTTAGTTAGTTACGTGGTAGGTAAGTAAGGTTAGTTAGTTAGTTATGTAGTAATTAGTACTACCATATTGGTCAGTTGATAATCGGATGTCAAATCGTTTTGTAGATGGATTACAGTGTAAGAGTTTTTTACGGAGGAAGTGTTAGGAGAGAGGATTGACAGTTTGAGGATATGTATGAAGAATTAGAATGGTTTGATGGCACCCCTAGTTTCAGCGATCTATGTGACCGTTTGAGTTTGAAGTTTGGCGAGGCTTTCACACTAAAGGGTAGGTTTGATGTTGGAAGGAATAGGGCACACTATGTGATGATGGACTTGTGCAACCAAGCAGAGTGGTCCCGATACAATAGGGTCATCCAAGGTTCGAATGACGGCATGGCTGAGTTGGTGCTGGAGAATGTTGAGAATGAGGAGCCGTCCTTCGACAGTGGTACTTAAGGAGATTGTGGTGCGCAGATGCAACAAACTATGGAGAGTATGGACTTGGATGGTAATTGGACGCAGGAGCGGGTTAATTCTCCTCCAGTTGGTCATATAAGCAATGATTTTGATGTAGACGAGTTCGAACAGGAGGAGGAGGAGGCGGCAGAGGAGGAAATGATTGGTGATGATGTTAGCACTGATTCTGACGATTCAGGAAATGAGGAAGGAGGTCCACATGCCATGCGGGCACCGGTTGAAGCCATGCCCTCTGGAGGTGCACCTGCCATGTGTACACCAGTTCGTGGCATGCCCTCAGGTGTACCACTTGAGGCACTTCATGGCATGCAGACTCAAGGCACATTAGTCACCGGTTATCCAGATGATGGAGTGGAATATGAAGGATGGAGCATGGTTAGGGAGGCACAACAATACGTTGCACCACCCTCTTATACATCGGTAGAGCTTACATAGCTGAGGGAGGCTGGCTTGCCCTTTACCGGTGTGCCAAATTATAAGGATGTCAGTATGTCACATATGGCAGTTTGTGACACGGGTTTGCAGATGTGTAAGGAATCATTGTACAACCATAAAAATTTAATACTGAGGAAGGGAATGCTTTTCAATACGATGTCTAAGATGAAGTTGTTCCTTCAGGACTATGCTGTGTATCATCATAGGCCTTACACGGTTCGATATTCTGACAAGGAGGTAAAATTCCACATATTATGTAAGGCTAGATTCCCGTGCTCGTGGAAGTTGAATGCACGAAAGAGGCGGAGTGATGGTAAGTGGAAGGTAACTTCAGTGGAACAGCCGCATAGATGCCAGACTAAGGAGGGAAAAAGATACCATCCCCAGTTGACGGCTCGGTACCTAGCCCGTCGTATATTGGGTCTTGTAGATAAGGACAACGACGTATCGGTGTCTTTCTTGTAGGAGAACATAGTCACATTTGTTGGGTATGAGGTCACGTATGGAAAGGCTTGGCGGGCAAAGCAAATTGCCCTGGCAATTCGCTGGGGTAGCTGGGAGGAAGCCTATAACAGGGTTCCACGCATTTTGTGTGCGATCAAACACTTTAACCCTGGCATGAGATCGTTCATATACACAGGAGGGTTGTATCTTCAGAATCCGTTGAGGCATATTCTGTACCGTGTGTTCTGGTATTTCGATCAGTGCAAGCATGCATTTCAGTATTATCGGCTAGTTGTTCTTGTTGACGGCACGTTCCTCACCGGCAAGTACAGGGGCACATTGATGATGGCTGCTGCTGTAGACCTAGAGAATCAGATACTGCCAATGGCTTTTGCTTTGGCGGAGGGGGAAAACAATGATTCATGGTCATGGTTTATGTGTCTGCTCTGTGTTCATGTGCTTGGCCCTTCTCGCACCATTTGTCTGATTTCAGACTGTCACATTGGAATTCTTAATGCTGCCGGTGAACACATTGATGGTCACCCGCCCCTAGTGCACCGTTGGTGCATGCGGCATTTTGCCGCCAATTTCTGGCGGCGTCAACGCAAGAAGGAGGTGGCTGACAAGTTAAAGGAGCTTTGCAATAAACGTACGGAACGCGAGTTCAACGAGACTATGGTGAAACTAGAGAAGATGCTCAACCAAGCTGGCAAGGCATGGTTAGACCAGCAGATGGAAAATAAGCCAAGTGGGCATTAGCATATGATGAGGGCGACTTTTGGTACGGCATCATGACAACAAACTCCTCTGAATCTTTCAATCGTGTGTTCAAAGGCGTTCGATCTCTCCCAGTGTCCGGTATTGTTGAGTTCTCTTTTAGGAAGTGTAATGAGTATTTTGTTAAGCGGTATGGCCTAGCCCTGAGGAATGAAGAGGAGCTTGGAAGATGGGGGAAGGCTGCACACGAATATTTGAAGGAGGCTAAGGAATTGGCCAAACAACAGGTTGCCGAGGCTTATGGACGGGACATGGTTGTTTTCTGCGTACGAGCTAGAGGGGGCACAAACCTGGGCAGTGAACGATTTGGTGGGCGAACGTACCGTGTCGATCTTGATAAAGTAGAATGCAGTTGCAACGTCCCTCAGATCATGCATGCCCCTTGCTCACACATGATAACGTCTTGTTGGCTTAGAGGTTTTGACCACACAGTTGCACCATACATGTCACCCTTGTATCTCCGTGCCAACACCCTCAAAGTTTGGGAGAAGAGTTTCGAGCCATACCTTGACGAGTCGCAGTGGCCTCCATATTATGGTGAGGACTACGCGCCTTATCTGGACCTAAAGAAGGTAGGTAAGGGAAGGAGGAAGAAGAAGCGACTGAAAGGCGATATGGACAATATGAAAGGTTACGACACCGACATGTATGGTGGCGGGGACTTTGATGAAGAACGTGCGCAGAACCTTTGCTCCATTTGCAAGAATCCTGGTCATAACGCTAGATTTTATAGGCGGGCGAGACAAGAGGTGGTTTATATTATAAACATGCATTTATGATATTTTAATCTTCAAATTTACTTGGCTTTGTTTTTTATAATGTTATTAATTGTTTTAATGTTGTTACTTTCATTTTCAAACAGGCAGGTTCAGGGTTGCAAGATGGAGGCGCGGGCTCCTCATCCGCGCTTTAGCCTCATTGAGGTGGACTACGACAAGGACCACCGGGCCCAGGCCTTGTCGGAGCAGCAGAGGTCGTTGCGTGCGCTTCGTGTTCGCACGCACCACACACATAGCTGGGACGAGCGATACACGACGTACATACGTCGAGCAGGCTTCCTTGAGATCGTTCGGGTCTACAACAGTACACTCCCCACACTAGACCCTGCACTTCTTACTGCCTTTGTTGATAGGTAACATTGCATTTTGCGTTTATTGACTTTCTTTCGTAAAATTGGGCCGTCAACTTGCCTATAACCAGAAACTTGTAATGATGCAGGTGGAGACCGAAGACGCACACATTCCACACACCATGTGGGGAAATGACTATCACAATGCAGGATGTCAAGATGATATTGTGTCTTAGTTTGTCTGGTCATCCGGTGACTGGGGTCGTCGACGAGTCTAATTGGGTAGACTTGGTGGAGCAGTTCTGTGGTAGGAGGCCATCAGATGCTGAAGTTAAAGGCACAAAGTAAGTTCATATCTGCGCCCCATTGAAATCACTAATACAACCATTTTAGCTACATCTATTTTTAAAGAATAATGCTTCAATTGTAATTGCAGGAAGACCTCAGGAGTGTTGACGTCATGGATAACCCAGCACTTTGATGCAGGGCCTCCGATCGGTGCTCCAGATCATGAGGTCGAGGTGTATGCAAAGGTGTGGTTGTGGCACTTTTTGGGCGCTTTCTTGTTCTCCGACTCCTCAGGCGACAGCATCAGCTGGATTTTCTTGAGGATCCTTATCCAGCCACTGGAGAACATTGCAACCTATAGTTGGGGTACCGCGGTCCTTGCTTGGACATACCGTCAGCTTTGTACCGCCTGTCGTCGCCAGTCGGCCAATGCCAACCTAGGTGGCTGCTCGTACCTACTTCAAGTCTAGATTTGGGAGCAGTTTCCGGTTGGGAGGCCTACTAAACCTCCGCATTTGCCTGTGAGTACATTGACTACTTTGATATCTTCATAAGACTTAAGAGATTTGTGACACCGTGTTTGTGTGAATTGCAGGTTTGGCAGCATGAAGACGTTCTACCCACCGCCCTTTTTGTCTGGAAAGACGCTAAGGTAGTGAGGGGCGAGCTGGATAGGAGGTACAGGCAGTACACGGATGTGATAGACGTGTTGACACACAACTACGTAAGTTCAATCCACATTTCCTACTAAAGGCACTATCAATGAGATTGATACTAAATTAAGTTTTTTTACTTTGCAGGTAACATGGACACCGTGGTCTAGGTGGGAGCTAGAGGACTACCTTAGTCCGCGCTGCGAGGAGGAAGGGGAGAGTGGCTTTACGAAGGGCCACTTATCTTCTTCCATGTGGTCGAGATGCACTACCCTTTCAGGGTTTACAGACAGTTCGAGAGGTTGCAGGGAATTCCACCGCTGTACTCCACCAACGCTCAGCTGCATGGGTACGATGCCAATCTGTTTATTCTACTTAAGTGCCTCATTTCTAATGCAATATGGCAATGCAGGATCGATCGAAGGCTTCGGACCACGCAAAAGGATTGGGCAGTGACGCACGAACCACATTTGCTTAATTGGTATAACAGGCATCCTCGCCACCTCAACGAACTTCCACAGCACCACCCGGCAAGATGGATGTAGTACCTGCAATGGCTGCAGCGGAGTACGAGGACTCATCTCATGGTCCCATACACCAACATGCCTGCAGATGCGGCCGATGAGGATGACATCGCCGATGCGTTCGACGAGGCGCAAAGGGTGCAAACACAACTTCTTAGGGCCCCTCTAAATAGATACGTGGTAAGTACTTTGGACTTACATCCTCAAGCGAGGTCAGGGTTTTAAAATTCAATCAAAATGATCGAGTTAACCTTGTGTGATGTTGTAGGCACAACAGTTGTCGAACTACTCCGAGGAAGCTTCTAGGCAACTTTTCCGGACTAGGGACGACAAGACCAACCCTCTTCGCAGCTTTGTCAAGGTACTTTCGACAACAACATTCGTTACTATAACTCAATTACCTTTAAAATTCACGCTTAATAATGCATGTTGTCATCTAAACCTGTAGAGAATGAAAAAAGGCTGCAAGAAGTTGGCTCAGATGTTGAGCTGTGCGGACACGACGTTAGACGTACCGTACAACCCCACGTGGTCGAGGAGCCAGACGATGTCCACCGCAGCTGCTTCTGCTAGCGACACCAGGGCTGCGTCCTCGTCTGTTCGTACTCCGCAGGACAGAGGGAAGGGTCCAGCGGTTGCGGACGATGTGGATGAGGAACTTCAGTATGACACGACGAGTGGCGACGACGACGACGATGTTCCCCAGTGGGAGTACACCGGTCACGAGGAGATGGGTGCCTCACAGCTATACGGTGCTCCTATTGGTACACAGGGGGTCGACTACACACAGTAGGAGAACTACACACCGGCCGAGCAACAGGTGCATATGCTTTGCTTTTTCTTTAATTCAACTGTTCGTAGCTAAACATTTAGAGTAGCTCATCAGGGTGCTTGCTTGCAGGGGAATTCCTCGACGCAGCAGTTCAATCGTGGACATAGGCGGCAGCGCGAGAGGCAGCAACGGGACCGCACAGACGTGGGCTGGAGAAGCAACGTGGTCCCTATGAATCCGAGGAGGCGGCAGAGACCGTGAGACCCCTACACCCCTGGCGATTAGTAGAATAGTCATGTTTAGCAGGCGCCAGACACATGTTATCTTAGTTATGTAGTGCTAGAACATTTAAATTATGTGTAGGTGTAGCAGCAGTACCTTAATCTTAAAACTACTCTACTTGGTTATTTCGATTGGACTAATGTAGTTGGTAACACTCGTTTAATCTTTGGCGTAAACGCAATTCTTCGTGCCATGGCTTCCGTAAAACTTGCTGTAAATGACTCAACATGTCTGCATTTGTCACGCTCAGCTGACGTAAAATCTAGGTATAGTTTCTGCGTGCCAGCAGTTTCAGGGCCACCCCGCCATGGCTGGGGGCGGGTTGCCAGCAGTTTCAGGGCCACCCCACCATGGCTGGGGGCGGGTTAGGGCCTAACCCGCCCCTAGCCATGGCGGGGTGGCCCTGAAACTGCTGGCACGTAGAAACTGCACTGAGAAACTACACTGATAAACTGCACTGATAAACCAGACAACAATGTTAGTGAGTGGACCAACAAATAAAACAAATGAAGATGTGATAATGAAAATTATTACAATGACATGTTTCAAAGTACAACACTGACAAACTACACCAGACAAAGTTTCTAAGCCACTACAAATGACAAACACTAACAACGACGACGTGAAGACGTGACAATGCAAATTATTACAGTGACAAGTTTCTATTGCACTGACAGCCTCCTACATGCAACACTAAGGCACTAACAACGACACTTGTACGTCAATCAAATTGCGTGCACCACTGCGTAAGCAACTCGTCCTCGGACTCTGAATCCCCCACTACAACCTCCTTACCCTTGCTCGCCTCGACTGCCATGGCCTAAGAGGTCTAACACCGGTAGTAAGCCGCCTCCGCCTCGTCTGCGGCCTGAGAGTACAACTCGGCCTCTTCTTCGGTCATGTCTGTTGGTCCCCATGCGTCGAACATCGGTGTCTTCTGGCTATGGTACGCAGCCTGACCCTCCTCTAAGTCACCATCCTCCTCGGGCATCGGTCCTAACTCCTCTGCAAGACAAAGTAGCTCGGCTATCCTTCCCATGTCGTAGGCATCCTCGTCCTGAGGGTAGCCCAATTCTTTAGCTAGACAAATGAGCTCGCCTATCCTCCCGGTGTCGTCGTCTTCCTCCGGCTCGGCCTCCTCTTCAACCACAATCGGACGGCTTGCGGTGCCACCAACTCCTGCGTCCCGCTTTAGTGTCCTATTCTCTGTGTACCTAGCACGAGCCATATCTGCTTGCCAGTTACCGGTGCATCCAATCTCTGCAAGTACAAAATGCAAACAATTAGCACGATCTTTGCAAGGACTTTATTGATAGTCAAACAAAGAAGATTGAGTTTCTAAAAACGCAATGACTTACTCGCACATAATGAGTCAATAGTATCGTTTAAGCCTTGCATCTCTGCTCTCTCAGCCTCCTCTGCAGCCTTCCTTGCATCCTCTTCAGCCTTCCTTGCCTGGTACTCCTCTACATCCTTCTTCTTCTTCTCGTACCACTTCTTCCACGCAAATACTCTCCGGGTTACGAACACGCAGGTCTTGGGCCCGTCGTAGCATTTTCTTCTTATGGTTCTTAACGAAATCAGTGACGTAGTTTGCAGGATATCCTCTCATCTTGCGAAGTGCTACCATTATCTTATACTCATCCTTGAACTTAAACACATCATCATATGAGTCCCATTTGCATTTCTGAGTGCTCTGTTACAACAAATAGATGAATACAAAGTTAGCGTACCAAAGCAAACAAAATAAAACATTAGCACTAAGTGTCAACAGTCCTAGCAAACCTCGTCATAATCGATCATGTGGCCACAGAAGTGGCCAATCCCAAGGCCTGAAGGGACTAGGCCGTAGCTAGCTTCAACACCACATTTGCACATCACAGGAGGCGCAATAGACCTCCTCTTCTTCTTCCAGTCTGGCACCTCCTCCTTCTTCTCCGGCTCCGGCCAATGGCTCTTTGGACCATAGACCCACTCCTTGAAACAACACTTTGGAAAATCACTATCCTATAAAATCAAAACAGTAAAACACACATATAGGACATGACATTTCAAGGTTCACTCAATCCTTACCTCACGCCGTAGAGGACAAATGAACTCTTGTTCATTGCGTGGGTTTATCACGGCTTGCTCTCCGCAATGGCACTTTGGAGGATCCTCGAGCCACCGTGTCGATGCTACGGCCTTCTCTTCCTCCGTCATAGGAGGAGGGTTAGGAGGGGGCGGAACCCAGTGAGTAAACACCTCACGCTTGCAATGATCAATGCCGGGGTAGAAAAGGAGAATCCTTGGGTCAAACTTGTTCGGACCGTCGATCCATTGGAAGAAAAAGCACCGGAAGTAGGGCTACAAAAAAGTTTCAATTATCTCATCGCGAATACACCATCAGAAACCAATAAGAAAAACAAAGGGCACAATTACTTACGCTACAACTATAACATGTGTAGAAGCAACGAACCGCAGTATCCGGATGTCTCGACTGGCTCACGTGCGCCGGATGACCACAGTCACAGTTAGGGAAAGGTTCCTCGGGAGGCATGGGCGCATCCTTGCAAGACACGTCGGGGTACATCTCTCTAGGACGACCCTTTTTCCTCCAAATCGACTCACGATACGAGTCCTCCATCTAATAACACGAAATGATTTCAACACAAAACACATATCACTTATAATTCTTACAAATCAAAAATAATGTACAATATCAATACGATTAAAACTAATATAACTTTATTAACTACATTAACCAAACATACTACAACGATGGACGTGAAAAAGGGGTGGCCGAAACAAGGTCTGACGATGGGTCGGTAGCCGACGGGGAGGGGCACTAGGAGGGAGGGGCGCCGGAGAAGGGCGCTGAGGGGAGGGGAGCTCGGTCCTGGGGCGGAGAGGGGCGCTGCGGGAAATGGAATGGATAAATGGCCAAAAACAAGAAGGGCCCGACCTTTTAAATGGGCGGAGTTGTACCCCGCAACCCCGCCATGATGCATGGCGGGTTAGGGGTACCTCGCCATGATGCATGGCGGGGTACTCCTTTCCACGCTGGCCTGCAGCGTGCCACGTGGCACCTGCACCCCGCCACCATGCATGACGGGGTTCAGTGCATTTGCCCCACCATGCATGGTGGCGGGGCCAAACGGGTTAGTTTTAAAAATAAATTCAAATCCGGGTTAAATTTAAAATTTATTTCAAATTTAGGCTAAAAATAAAAAAATCGCGGTGGCTGGCGCGGGCAAATGAAGTTATCAGCTCCAATAATCTCTTAATATTCTTCCTACGGTGGCACTCGCCCCGCATGGTGACACCCTGAGCTGTCGCCACGCGTCGGGCCCTCCTCCCGTTTTGGTCGTGCCTTTAGTTTTTAGTTAGTACAACCTTATTGCCCCACCACTAGTTAGTAATTTGTGTTAAGTGTTCCTTCAAGACGTGTACGGCTTCTCGCTGTGACACTCCTTAGAGCATGTAAAACTTTCCACTTTCACTTAGTGAAACACGTGCCAATGCACGCTTTCGAAAAAAAAATAGAGATTTTAACCAGAATTTCTTTATATTCTTTCTAATTTATATGAATAGGGATTTTGAAAAAAATAATAATCCTTCAATATTTTTAACATGAACCCCGCAGGTTGCCACGGGGTGTTATGACAAGAATATATGTAATCTTAACAAATAACTTTTATCAAGACATCATAGTTGGATAAGAAAATCTGTACTTTAGCTAAATATTGGTCATATATATTGATGATCTAATCTAACTGAACAGAGGCAAAATAACAACTTGTATTTTATTGCAGTTGTTTTCATCATAACCAGAAAAAGTGTGATCCAAAGTCTCATTATAACTGAAACAATATTCACGTCTGTCCTTAAGGAAAAATTCAACAGTCTTTAAGCAGTATAGTAAGAATTAACTGATAAGCTTGAAAGGAAATAAAGAAATATAGGGTCTTGCTTGGGGGCATGGCACATCAATATATTTATAGTCTATGAAGACAAAAAAGAACTCAAAAAAAAAGATGACGAAAAAGAATCCAAAGAAAGAAACATTTGAAAAAGAGAGGAGCGATGAAAGTAGTCCAAGTAAAAAAGATCCGATCTGTGCACGCACAGAGAGCTTAATTAATAATTACTATTATTAATCGCATGTATTGATATGATCACGCAGCTTGAATTATGGCGGGCACTTAGGATTGCATGTAGGGCACGCGGCCCTACACTCATCAACTGTGTCGTAACACATCACTTTCGGCAGTACAGTCAAGCAGCAGTAGCACACATGTTTGGGGCACTGTCTCGCTTGGCAGAAATTCAGCACCACCTTGCTCACATCTACTCATACTCCGAAGGCCTCATTTAGATTGCAAATTTTTTCAACTTTTGCTACTGTAGCACTTTTGTATTTGACAATTAGTGTTCAATTATGGACTAATTAGGTTCGAAAGATTCGTCTCGTGATTTACAATCAAACTGTGCAATTAGTTATTTTTTATCTATATTTACTGCTCTATGCATGTGTCTAAAGATTTGATGTGATGAAGAGAGTGAAAAAATTTAGAATCTAGACAAGGCCCAAACAAAATTATCTATCATCTCGCCCTCAATAACAAAATCAAGCACACAAGTGCCTATGTCTAATCTATATTACTCCCTACATCCCAAATTATAAGTCATTCTAAAATTTTGGAGAGTCAAAGCATCTCAAGTTTAACCAAAATTATAGAAAGAATTACAAAGATTTATGCCATCAAATAGATATACTAAGAAAATATAACTAACGAAGAACCTAATAATACTTAGTTGGTATCATAAATGTTATTATCTTATCATTTAAATTTGGTTAAACTTGAGATGCTTTGATTCTCCAAGATTATTGGAATGACTTATAATTTTGGGATGGAGGGAGTACAACATTTTTTATGGTTGCAAGAAATGCCAGGTAAATAGAAATACCCTCATTCTCCAGTGGTCCCTCCCCAAATTCCCATCCCCTGAAATCTCAAGCCATTTTCAGGCACCTGAAGTGCAGAAAGAGTGTATATTTAATTAATGAGGCCTCATAAGGGCCCCCCCCCCCCCCCCCCCAACACCAAAAAAAAAACCCTACTCACTCATCGATTATTATTACAAATTATAATAACCATATACAAAGACATGCCGCACATGTAAACAAACGCATGTTGCGCTTATTAGCACACCCGACCTAGACGCAAGCTGCCACAAATGACCTTGCCACCTTTCCACTAGTGTCAAAAGAGCCCTTTGGCATTAAGGTCTTTGTTCTGGTTGTAGTCTTCGTCATTCCTAGTAGATTTGAGCATTTTACGGGCTGAGCCAAAAAGAAAAGCCCGGTTATTTCGGTCCAAAATACCCACCCATGACCGTCCCACTAGGCAAGCCAGGTTTAATTTTTTGGGCCATGCATTTTATAATGTAAAACAGCTAAAAATAGTATTTCGAACTGGGCTTGGACCAAGAAAAAAAATTCTAGACAGCGAGATCTATGCCCAAGCCCTGTCCAGTAAGGTTCGTGGGTGAGCAAACCCCGTCGAAATCAGGCTAGGGCCCGTGGGCTGGGCTAGGGCCGGGCTCAATTTGCTCAGGTCTAATCCCCAGTGGTGGCGCCAAAAATAGGATTTTTAGTTTTTTGTGAGGGAGTAGGCCAGCAGTAAAATTTCTTTAAATTTTTTTCAATCTAGTCAACATGCATGTGCGGCACGCACGTGCGTAGAAGATATCGTGTTAATTTTTTATTTTTTAGCTTAAATTGTTATTATTTTATTATCCTTTTATTTTTATATTTTTTTAATCTAACATTTTTTTGATAATTCAGATGGTATTTGGACAGTTAGTCGGTAAGGGATATGAAAATGTGATGTGTTGCAAGCAGTTTTTGGGTGAGGTGCGTGAACTCGTCGGCATAGGACGCCATCTCCGGGATGCCGCTGAACCATAGCCCGATCCACACTACCGTGCGGAACCTGGTGGCGCCTCTTGAGTCCACCATCGCGATCTCCGGTGGCTCGTCCCTTGTGACAACCACGTACCGTAAGGTCCCCGGCGACGGGTCGTTGGCCGCCTTCCAGGACTGGAGGTACCACTCCGTATCCGTCCATAGGTTGCGGCCGATTTTCATGCCCGGTACCAGCGTGTTCGTCGGGTGGTCGAACGACTGCCACAGGATGCTGCCGCTGCTCTCGTCTCGCACCACGAGGTTATACATGTGTGCATATGACACTAATGAATCGATATTGTTCGTAACGTGTGTGCATATGACACTAATGAATCGATATTGTTCGTAACGTATAGGTGGGCTGGGTATTTTTTTGGTGTGAAAAAAATAGCGATATGAGGAAACACAACATAAACACGCGTAAAGAATTAAAAGTTTTCTGGCCAGGTCCGTTTGTCAGGTTAGGACGGGAGATTAGATGCGTTGGATCTATGATCTAAGGGCTAAAACATAGGGTGGGTAGGAATTGCTGAGTAACAGGTATTTTTCAATTCCTTCGCTCTTTTATAGTATAGATTAAAAAAATCAATAGAAATTGTAGGGGCCTGGGGTCTTGCCCCCTCGACCCCTCCCCCTATCTCCGTCACTAGTTGTCGCATTCTACCTCTATGGGTGCATGTTCCGTTGATCAGTTCACTCAACGACCCAAATCGCCACACACACACCACGCGGCACAACATCGTTGGTGGTGGCCATCGGCGCGGCGTCGTTCGCTATGGCCGATGGCGCGGTGTCATTGGCGGTGGCCGATGGCGCAGTGATGCTCTTTGCCGGCGTTGCATGCCATTACGACACTACCGATAGAGGCAGTAGCCAGCAACAACGACTATGGCTACAAATCGATCACGTCAATGCCAATGGTGACCTTGTCACCTCCCTTTGCGCCATCTCTCCCAGACAGGTGACGAGGTGTGCTGCCCATCTCCCCTCCCTTCTCATAGACTGTCCTATGGCCGTAGGCCTATCTACTGAGGTGGGAAGGGGGGCTCAAGCCCCCATACAACCATCGAGCCTTGAGGCCCGACTCATACAAAGAAAACCCCACACAGGCACCCAAATCATCATGCACATATTCACCTAAGAAGATTCCCGTCTAGTAGACACACATGGCTTCCTCACACAAGGAGGGTGCTTGCTGGGGTGCGAATGTCGGTGTACTTTTATAATTATGGCCTTTGTAGCTGATGGTGAGGCAACGTCGGCGTTGATGGTGGCAGGTCACATGGAGATGTTGACGGTGGCGGTCGATGGCACAAAGATAGGCGATGCGGGGGCGAGTCGAAAGAGAAGAATTTGGATTGAATGATGCGAGGTCTTCCATATATATATGTGCTATTGCTGGATATGCTAGCAATCTTGACATCTATGTTGTATCGCTGAACTATTAACAGGATGTTGATGGTGGCAAGCGGCGCAGAGGCGTTTGACCATGGTGGTGGTGATGGCAGCCAATGGTGCGGAGATAGGTGATGCAGGGGCGCTAACGATGGTGGTTGACAACGTGCTCATATGTGATGGAACTGAAGTGGCTAGCACGACATTAATCAGGGTGGCCTCGATCTCTGCAGTGGTGGTGCTCTTTACCGGCGTTACATGAACCTTGTCACCCTTGTAGTGACGCTGACAGAGGTAGATTGTAACAATTAAGACTACTGCAAGGGCAAAGGTGCTAATGCCAAAGACATTTCAGTCCTTAACACAGGTGAAAAGGTGGCAAGGTTTTTTGCTAGGCACCTCCCATAGCACCATCTTTCTCCCTTCTCCTTGACTGCCCTACGTCGGTGGCCTTGCTACTGAGGTGTGGCCTGACTGCCCCAGCCTGATTCCTGGTCCTTTTGTAAGGGAAAACAATCGAGTGTTCGGCACCTAGAGATGGCAATGGAGACCCGATCCGTGATTCCCATGGGGAATTTCTCTAAGGGGATGGGGATGGGGATGGGGATGGGGGTGATTTATTAATCCGCACGGGGATTGAAACGAAAAAAAAATTTGGTCCCTGGGTTCGTAGGGACGGGGGATGGGGGTGATTTATTAACTCCCCGCGAACTTGCTCTTACTCTAAATTAGCCCCTTGGCATGTTAAAATTCTACTAAAAAACTTAACACATAGCCTAGTACAAATAGCAAAATAAACCTTAAAGTAAATGTCTCTTGTAATATGAAATCTGGATTGTTCAATTTATATTGATTTGACACATGAATTTGCTTTTGCTCTCCAAAAGTTGAATTTTGTAACGGGGATGGTTCCCCACGTGGATAAATTCCCCATGTGGCGACAGGGATGGGAGGAAAAGATCCCCCGTCAACGTTCATGGGGACGGGGATGGGGAATTTTTCTCCCCGTGGGGACCGGGAGATATCCCCCAATGGGGAATTTCCCGTTGACATCCCCATCGGCACTGCCAAACACAATCAACTCGTGCAATGCTTGAGTGTTCCAATAGGATTAAACGCATGAATTTTGATCTATTGGTTCATAATATGATAACAGGAGTGGATTCAATGTGGGGTGGGGGGGGGGGGGGGGGAGGGGCTGGAGGGCTCTAGTCCTACCCCCATGTTTTCTGTGGAGCCCCCCTTGAAGCTCCTCTAAATTTGTAGCCATGGATAAAGAGGAGGAAGGAGAAGAGGAGTGGGAAGAAGAAGGGGAAGACGAGCCCTCCTCCCACAAGACCCTGGCTCCGCCCCTAGTGATAACAAGATATATTGCCCTATTTCCTAGTACAATAAGCTAACTAGGTGTCGTTTATTGTTTTGTGAAAAAGTCAAGTTTACATCGTAAACTATCGTCGTAGCCTGATTTTTTCTCAAACTCTGAACCGGACATCTTGCCCCGTAAACTCTCAAAGCCATTTGAATTATCTCCCTGTCTTGGTTTGAAGTGGTTTTCTTCTTTTTCGGTTAAAAATGGGTAAATACTCTATAAGTTTATTAAACCATAGAAAAAGCATCTAAGATTCTAAAAAACCAAAAAAAAAATCTATAGATAGATTATATGATAAAAATAAAATACATATAGCTCGTGAAAATATCTATAAGTTATAAAAAGGAAAACCAGTTTCAAGCTAGTGTTTCGGGGGAACTACGGCCTTTTTATTTTACTCTGATGAAAACACCACCACCTCAAGGCTCAAATCAGCTGCAGCTCAGACTGTCTGAGCAGTCCGGATGACGTGAGAATCCACACGCTTCAGCCTCATCACAGACTCCACGCTAGCTCTCAGTGCATGCCTCTCTCCCAACCTGCAAACAAATTGCTCCGGATTCTCATTCAGTTTTCCTGACTTTTGTCACGGCCCCAGCATGAAAATCGTCTCTCCCATCCTAATCGGTCAATCCACGGCTCTTTTACCTGGCTATCTCGGCGCGCCACCTCGCCTGATCTGAGATCCTAGTCCTAGAAGATGGTGTTGAGCTGCTGAGGAGATGATCAGAAAAAGCCCTCCGCTGAACATTTCTATGGGAAAGCGCCCACCTGGCGTCCCGGTCCTCCTTCCAGATGTCGTTCTTCCTTGTGAATGCAGTCTGAACCATGAACAGTGCAGCCATGAACGATTTTCTGATTTCTGAACGAGGGGAGCAAGAAGAACGATTGTGCAGTGCAGTACCTTCCTGTCGAACAGCAAGTTCCATGCTTTACCACTGAGGATGTACCGGACGGCAATCTTGATCAGATCAAGTGGCACATAGAACACCAGACTGTATAGCCATATGGCGCCGGCCCAGCGCCATCCTATGGCGCTGATCGATGCGAAGCTGATTTTCGCGTAGACGGTGACAAGGGTGGCCACCTGCAGATCAAGAACTTGAGTGACAAGCAGCATTTCACTGAATCTTTTATTTGAAGGCATTTGAAATGACATGAATTAATAGGCTAAACTCTGTCACAGCTAAGTCTTGAGTCGTCTTCTCCAGAGGTTCAGAGAATTACCAGTTGTGCTACGACGAAAGCACAGATCAACAGAGCTCCAGGCCTTTCGAGGAAAGACAAGCCACGGCTGCGTGTGACGAAGATCAGAGCCTGGCTGATGATGCTGATCTGCAGGTACATCGCGGACGAGATCTTCTGGACGTCTTCCTTGAGAGGTCTCACCTTGAAATGAGCCTGCAAATGAGAGAGAGATCTTCAGTCGATTGGTGTGCCTATAATACATCTTCAGCTCTGGCCTCTGGATGTTGGTACCTCAAAGAATGTGGTCCTTGTAACTGCCCAGTAAAAGAGCACCGTGACCAATGCTAGGTAGGTTCCCATGACGACGCCAGTTGCAAATATCTCGTTCAGCTTCCACCTATCCGGCCTCCGCGATGGCTTCACACGATCCTTCGATATCGTCATGATGGTCCCTGATCAGAGAACATTCCAAATCCATCAACCTCATGTAGCAGTCATGCAGTCATTTTGAGAAGAGATGACTGATTCAGAGATGCATCACCGTCATTCAGTATGGCTATGATCAGAACCATAAACGGAGGGAAGTCGTACTCCCATATTGATGCCAAGAGAACAAATCCTAGCTGCTTGCACAGGGGTCAGAGTTGCAAATTGCAATGGAAGAGTTGAGTATCACCAGTTCATATATATGATTCTTACCACTATGCGTATGGTAATGGACACAGCGTAAACCTGCAGGGATGAAACAGGTTAACGCGCCAGTTTTACCACTGAATTTTTCTGTCTCGTGCGCATGGCCAGGCCACTGAATGAAAGGGGAACCGGACCGTGTAGTTCTTCATGCGCTGGAAGATGGCACGGCTGGTGAGGACGGCGCTGACGATCACGCTGAGGCCGGGCTCCGTGAGCACGATGTCGGCCGCGCCCCTCGCGGCGTCCGTGGCGTCGGACACCGCGATGCCGATGTCCGCCTTCTTCATAGCCGGCGCGTCGTTCACGCCGTCGCCCGTCATCCCGCACACGTGGCCGTTCCCCTGCAGGATCCTCACGATCTCGTACTTGTGCTCCGGGAACACGCCGGCGAACCCGTCAGCCTTCTCGACGAGCTCCTCGACGGGGACTACCGTCACGGCGCTTTCGCCGTCGCGCTCGCGCCGGCCGAACAGTGACGCCGACGGGTGCATGTTCGTGCCCATCCCCAGGCGCCGGCCGGTCTCCTTTGCAATGGCCAGGTGATCACCTGCACGGACGGACGGAGCTGCCGCTCAGGTTCTTACCATCACGCTACAGAAACTAGCAGATAACAAAGTTCATGGCCATGTGCATGCACACCGGTGATCATCTTCACGCAGATGTCAAGATCGAGCGCTCTGAGGATGGTGTCGGCGCTGTCGTGCCGCGGCGGATCGAACAACGGCAGAAGACCGCAGAGGATCCATGGCCCACCGGGGCTGTGCCTTGATCTTTCTGGTATCTCCTGAGACAAGTCACAGAGTAGGAGGAAAGCTCCCCGGTTCAAAAAAAAAAAGCAACTGATACTTCAGTGTTCAATTTGCGGGGATGACCAACAAAATCTGCTAGCTTGAATTCCATGTGGTACCTGGTAAGCAACTGCAAGTGAACGGAGGCCCCTCTCGGCAAACCTGTCGACTACAATCTGCACCTTTTCAGCAATGTCATCTTTGTCGTAGCACAAATTCAAGATCTGAAGATGAACAACATCAGAAGTTGAGATAACTGAAGGGTAGCATTTAGTCGCCACAGCAACAAAGGAGCTCTGAATCTTGACAGACCCGTATAAACAACTGTATGAAGGTTTGGGGTAAATGCACTAGGATACAGTGCAGAGTTGCAACAGGAGTACCTGATCTGGAGCACCTTTGCTAACCCGGAACCAATTGCCGTTGGAATCAAGGTATGTTATAGCTGTTCTCTTATCGATAGGATTGAACGGAAAAAAGTGAACTTCAGTGATGTTGGCGCGTGCCTAACAAGACCATAATAGCAGATAAGATAGGACCCCGTCATTCAGGGAAAAAAAGGATCAGATATCATCCATGAACCACTGCAAACGTGCTTAGAAATTCAGAACCTCTTTGGGGTCAGCTAGCATGTTAATGATGGCCATATCAATCGCATCTTGATTTTCCACTCTTGAGGCTCTTGCAGCTAAAAGAATTACCATGTCCTTTTCCATTTCTCTACTGAACACCTGAAGTTAACGAATGATGAATCAGCTTAGCTAATTATCACCAAAGCAAATACACTGTACCTTTTTATTTTATCATAGAAGTTACCTCGATTAGGTTTTTGTCGACTGTAAGATGGTTGAGAGTAAGAGTTCCAGTTTTGTCGCAGCACAGAACATCCATTCCTGCCATTTCCTCAATGGCTGTCATCCTTTTAGTGATAGCACCCTGCAAAATGGTACAACAAACTTAAGGACAAATGATGCATTAGCAACTAAATATTATCTGAAGAAAGATGACAGCAATGCCCCAAGAACACCTGCTGAGATAAATGATGAGAACCTATTGCAAGAGTGACTGACAGAACGGTCGGCATCGCGATAGGTATCCCACCGATCAGAAGAACAAGCACATTGTTGATTCCATTTCTGTATGATCGGTGCTGTACTGGGAACATGATAATAACCTCAAGAATTACCCCTACCACAATCGAGCATATACAGAAATTCCCTATACAGGTTAGAACCTGAAATTTTAGTTGTAGGATTAGGTTAAACCACAGGCATTCATGGACAACTAGAGCTTCAATGCCCTAGATCATATTGTAAAGATATGACAATTCACCTTATGCAAATGACCAACAACATCTGTGGAATCCACCAAATGAGCCGCCTTTCCAAAGAAAGAGTGGATGCCGGTTGCAATGACAACAGCTTCAATTTCTCCATGTTTGCAGATTGAACCGGTAAACACTAGATCACCGGTCCTTTTGGTTACCGGAAGGGATTCCCCAGTTAGAGCTGACTGCATTGTGGAAGGAAAACCACTTGGGCAGATCAATCAAGCTGACATGTTGACCCAGCAAACATACCAGCAGCTCCAGCCTTACTGCTATATGGAAACACTAGCTGCTAACGTGAATTGTGTAATTACCTGATCAACTTTCACAGGATCTCCCTCTAGCAGGCGTGCATCCGCTGGAATGATATCACCAAGCCTGATGCTGACAATATCTCCTGGTACCAAGATAGAAGCATCCAGCTCCTGCCATTGCCCATCTCTGAAAACCTGAAGATCACACCCATGTTTGAACACAGCAAGACCGGACTGAAATACTACGGTTTTTGTTTATATACAAACCTTTGTTTTCAGTGCCAAGCGAGACATGAGAGCTGCAGCGGCGTTGCCGGCATTATTTTCCTCAATGAAGCTGATGATTGAGTTGATAACCAGAAGACAGACGATTCCAAGAAAATCCTCCCAGTCAGGACCCTGGCTCTGAACAAAGAGGTAGATGAAGAGACTGAAGTTTTACATCATGTGGCCGATACTGAAACTAGTATGTCAGGTAACATTTTTCCAAGGCTCGTCGGGGGTAAACCAGAAGTCAAAGACCAGATTTTAGAACGTCAGAGAACTTACGCCGCCATTCGCAAAGACCAATGCCATGACTGCTGCTGCCTCCATCACCCAGGACAACGGGTTCCACATGAAGCTGAGGAATTTCAGGACCTTGTTCTCCTGCCATAGAACATACATAAAAGGAAAAGGGATAACGGAAAAACATATAATAGGAATTCAGGATGCAAATAATGGGGATCCAAAATGGTGAACTCACACGCTTCTCTTGTAATCTGTTCGCACCAAACAGCTGCAGGCGTTCTGCAGCGCCTGACGACGAAAGCCCGCCGCGGGATGTGTTGAGCTGCTCAAAAACCTCTTCCAGGGGCAGACTTTCCTGTATCCGCACAGGCGCAATGCATGCATGAGAATCCAATCCAAGGAATATAATTTTTGCAGTGTCGTAGCCGGTGCACAGTGCACTTACCAAATCAACCTCATTGCTGCGGAATTTCTCAAACCCAAGCAGAGGACTGCCAAGTTCATGAACCACAGCCATCGTGGTCTCTGCACATCATCAAGCAGAACATGGCAGACTATTCATGTAACCGAAGTACACCTTGAAACTGAAGGCCGGAAAATGCAGTGTGGTCTGTAGCGATGGATCAAAGAACTCACCGTTCACGAATATGATGATGTTCAGCCAGTTCAGAGCGCTGGCACAGTGGTTCTTCTTGAGGCTTTGAGAGCGAGTGAAGCTAATAAGGGAGCTGGCATGGTGGCAGATGGGCTCCTAATCCTCATTCAACCCGCCATTTCGGCTGCTGCAATCCAACCACCGTTCAAACTTCCCCGGCAGGCTGTTGGCTGTCAGTTCAAACCAAACGGTCTCACTCGCCCTTCCTGTCGCGTGAATTCTGCATGAAAGATGGGGTGTCCAGGGTGTGGTGGTACGTGCCTACATGCAAATAACTACTCCGTACGTATCTGTTCTGTTGACAGCAGCGGCGGAGCGTGGGGATTAATAAGGAGGGGCCAAATTGGTTAGTCTATCTAAAGAGGCAAAATTTCTTACTATTTTAGATTTTTCATTCAACCCAATAATTCCTAAAGTAACTCGGTCTCGGCCATCACCTCCGCAAAAGTTCCAGCTTCCGTTTTTGTCTGGACGGAACGTCTATTTCCCTGTAGAAAACATTTCTGTTCGCACGTTGATCTTGTCTTTGGCCGTTTCCTTTTTATTCTTTCCAGTTTTCTCCATCGGATAGAACCTCACGTTCAATTTTGTACGTGATTTTTTTCTCTTTTTTTTATCCCTTTTCTTATAAACAAAATAAATAAATAGTTAGAAGAAAAAACAATATGATTTTTCGTCCAACCTAATAAGTAATAATTCCTAAAGTAACTCGATCTCAGCCATCACCTCTGCAAAAGTTCCAGCTTCCATTTTGTCTAGACGGAACGTCTGTTTCCCGTAGAAAACGTTTCCGTTCGCATGTTGATCTTGTTTTTGTCCGTTTCCTTTTTATTCTTTCTAGTTTTCTCCATCATATAGGACCTCACATTCAATTTTGTACGTGATTTTTTCTCACCCTTTTTTATAAACAAAAATAATAAATAAAAAAATAGTTAGAAGAAAAAACAATACGTGAGATGAATCTTCAATACGTGACCTTTTTTGTTTTTTTCTCTTTTTTGTCTCTGATTTTTTTATAACAGGAAAAATAAATAATAAATATAGTATATGGAATCGTCGAACCTTTATTCTTCTCTAATGAACAAATTATGACTTAGACCTTAAACAGTTTGTCATCCAAACTAATAATCTATATATATCTATATACCTTAAAGATATAGAATTTTTTTCCGTCACTTCTAGAAACTCACCTCGAGACTTGAGTTCATCCTCCACAGGTCAGTAAAACCCAAATCCAATATCATAACCCTATCATGTCCTTACGCCCTATGTGTACTATATGGACCCCGACTCATGATCTGTGCTCATAAGAGTTCGAATAACTCGCGTATGAAGTACGATTCCAAGACATATTAGGTTTCGTTGTAACGCACGGACATATTTGCAAGTAGAAACTAATGTATAGAAAAATTTCGTTGCTTCGGTCTAGTTTTCTCATTATCTTCTCTTACTAAAAATGGAAAGGCCAAGAAAATATTAGAGCACCTCCAACAGTTTGGCTAAAATTAGTAGCCAAATTCCATTGTTTAGCAATTTAGTAAAATAGAAAACTTCTAAAAAAGAGGTCCACAACAGTCTTGTTATTTTACAAAGTCAGATATCGAGCATCCGTGGTTGGCTTTATATGGCCACCGAAAATCAATGACTAGCTTCATATTTTACAAAGTCAAATTCTAAAATAACCTCCACAACAAAAATAGTCAAGCTATTGGAGCTACTCTTAACATTCTATCAAGTATCAACGTTTTTTCCTCTTTAATTAGCATATAGAATAAGTACATGCAGAAGTATAGCTAGAGAGGAGGGGGCATGAGCGGGGCACGTGCCCCTGCTCCTTGTGTAATGGGTCCGCCCCTGGGTGTCCGTGAAGCGTTGGTAGTGGCTGGTGCCAAGTCGATCGTGTGGCCGTGGGCGCCAAGTCGATCACTGTGGTCGTGGATGCCGTGTCAGTAGGCAGCTAGGACAACTACCGCTACGAAGGCGGCAGCGGCTAAACCAATGCCAACCTTGTCACCGGTCCACAGGTGACGAGGTGGCTCAGAGCTGCCCATCTCCTTCTCCCTCGACTTCTCTATGGCAGCGGACCGGCAGTGGATAGTGGATTCTTGTTATCGGTGCAATGGCGTCCGCACCCTTCTTTTATAAGGGAGGGCGGGCAGCAAACAACGGGGAAAAGGAAGAAGACTGACAGGAATCCGACAACAGCTGGAGAAGTCGTGAGAGTAAGTGGCTAGGTGGGCTCGACTTCGGGTACCAGTCGACAGGTGACGAGGCTTGCGCCATATTGAATAGGCTGCTTTAAGGTGTGTGTGCAGTTTTTAGAAAGAGGAGGAAGTTCTCTACATATTTTCATGATCCCTTTCTCTTAACAATATTTTTTACTTCTTTTGTTGATCAACTATACAATCATGGAAACCACCCACACAATGCAATACATATGCGCCAACGGCGGACCACAGGACCACACCTGATCACCTAGGTAGATGTAGATCCCCTACTGCAGAAACTTGTCCCCCTTGCACCCGCAGCAAAACTGCTGGGATGTGAAGCGAAGAGCGTGGAGTGGCGGCCTGTTACTGATAGACCTCTATAGCTACATAAAAATGTGTATTTTTTAGAAACCCAGTTTTTGAGTGGGGCACGTGCCCCCACTCCTTGTGTGCTAGGTCCGCCCCTAGGTGTTCGGCGAAGCGACGGCATTGGCATTGGCAGTGGCTGGTAGCGGGGCGGCGTTGGCGGTGCCGCCACCGGCGACGCGTGCGGCATTGGTGGTGATGCTCCTCGCCGGTATTGCACGGCGGCGGCACAGACAACAACAACAACAACAACAATGGCTACAACTACAAAGGCGGCCACACCATCTAGTGAATGGAGGGTCGGTCCGCGGTTGTCCGCTAAGCGGGTTGCAAGCTCAGATGATCCTGAGTAAGTAGCTAGCACAATTTTGAGTTGAGCCATAGGATCAGCAGTCGCTGCCTAGGCTTATCGATAAGGGTAAGGCGATGGGGCTAAGCTTTTTGTTGAGTCCACTCTTGTCGTAGTCGGTGTGGTGTTATAGGCCTACTAGGCTTCCTTTTTATATTGTCGGAGAAACAAGAGATTGACGGTGAGGGGGTGGCACGGGAAAGTAAATTTTGGCCTTAAGTGCATGTGCAATCCTGATGCGCATAACTAGATGTGCATCACAGACACAACATGGGGAGCACATGTCTTTAAAGGAAAAAAAACTACGTTTGGGGAGGCAGCGGTATCAAAGTTACAAAAGTTACCAGTACGGAGGTACGTGGAATGGGGATCGACAATTTTAAGATCCCAGTTCGTTATGGGGTATACCTCTTTAAGACGATTGGTACATAGAGGGAACACGATCCCTAAATATTTGGGACGACACGTGTGTGACATTTAGCTATGAAAAGACAAATGTAATTCTAAGGTACTTCAATCGACAAGTCTTTTTAAACACTATAAAATAATTTGTAAATTATTAATAGTAGATACAAGACGATAATGGATATAAATGTTTATTATATAAATTTTAGACTGTATATAGATATTAAAAAACAAAGAATCCATTCTTTTGTTGTAAAACAAGAATCTATTCTCTGGAGCGTTTGGGCGACAGGCTCATATGAGTAAGAAAATTGGCCTGTTTGGTTTGTGACCAGTACGTGACATGCCACAGGTCATGCCACAGTTTTTTCGGCAGCTGTTTGGTTCACTGCCACAGCTACGACGTGCGGCGTAAATTTTGCTCGCCAAACCAATCTCCACAGCTACGACGTGCGGCGTAAATGTTGCGTTGGTGTTGTGGGCACACAAGGAGGGATAGAGTCCGGAACGACGATATGCGGGATAGGGTTGGGGTGGCACCAATTGAGGAGAAATTGATTCAACATCGGTTGAGATGGTTTGGACATGTCCAACGGAGGCCTCCTGAGGCGCTGGTGCGTAGTGAAGTTCTAAAGCGGGCCGATAATGTAAAGAGCGGTAGAGGTCGACCTAAACTAACTTGGGACGAGTCCGTTAAGAGAGATCTTAAGGAGTGGAATATCTCCAAGGATTTAGCTATGGACAGGAGCGCTTGGAGATTGGCAATCAACGTGCCTGAACCGTGACCTCTTTTTGTCTTGTGCCATTTATGTCCCTTTATGTGTCTCTCTGTTTCTCGTCTCTTTTTGGTTTCATCTCTAGCCTACCCTAACTTGCTTGGGACAAAAGGCTATGTTGTTGTTGTAAACCTTCTCTGGCATTCATGGTTTGTCGAAGGATTGACACAAACTGCGGCACCAACCAAACACGAAGTCCATCAGTCCAACTCTCATGTTCCTCAATCAAAAGGAAAAAAAACAGTCCAACCTCATGTCCTCATGTTGGCAACGTCGCACGCGCCGCCGCCGGCCTCTAGCACCCGGCCCCTGCGTCGCGCCGCCGCTAGTGCCCGGTCGGCCAGCACCAGCGCCACGTTACCGGCTTGCCGCCAGTGCCTACCCCGCAGCGCCACCATTCTCTGCAGCTCCTCTGCGTCGTCGCCGGTTGCCAACCGCCGTCTTCATCGTCGTCGATGACCCGGTGCGCTTTGGATCGCGTCCCACGTAGCTCTCAGTCGCTCGTACTGCTTCGTCCCCCGGCTGCAGCCCGCGCTCGGTGTGACTGTGAGCGGTATACACCACGGAAACGTAGAGCGCACCAGGCGCCAAAAGGCCACCCATCCTCTGATCCTCCTCACCCCGCGTCGGCGTGCGCTTGACCCTTTCCACCGCCCCCAACCGCCTCTCCTCATCGCACACGTACACACCCAATTCCTCGCAACTGGGCTCCCCCGCCTCCACGACACTGCCCCTGCCTCGCCAAGTCCGCCTCCTCCCTTCCTCCTCTCCAGCTCTCCTCTCCTCCGGTGAGTAGCCCCCCTCCGCTTCTCTCTCTCTCTCTCGCCAACCGGAGTCCCTTGCTGCTTCACACTGTGTTCCTGTTTAATCACGCGGCCAGCGCGCGATCTGGTTCCGTATGGGGGATGGGGGCATGGGGCGCCTAGAGCCGTGCACTGTGACTCTTCTCATTTACTAGTAAACTGGCAGTGGAAATGGGGGATTTCTTGGAGCTTTTAGGCTTCGAAGGCATCGGAGATTTCTAATTGGCCTGAGACTGGCTTGGAGCAGTCTGCGATTATTGGGCGCAGTGGTATGATAGAAACTGTGGCGTAGGGGCTGGACGAGATAGTACAGAGTGTAGAGCCTAGAAGGGAGATGCCTCTTGTTTAATTTGAGATGGTGGTGCTAGGAAAATCGAAATTGTCTAGAACGAGGTCCGGGTCATGCCATTTTTTTTTTCTGCCTCATTAATCCATCAATTGTTCTCAGCATCGAATAACTTCATTAGTAGTATTTAGCAACCTGGATCAATTTACTCACGATACTCTGCAGGCCTATATATACGAGAAATGGCTTCATGAACTATGGGTCTAATGGCTCCTGTTGAATTTGCAGTAGTCTGTCTGTGCATATTGGCTGAAGCAGAGCTGACTACACCTTATCAAGAGTTGCTTCAACATGGACACTGGCTGCCTGTCATCTATGAACATTACTGGAGCTAGCCAAGAAAGACCTTTCCTCCTCAGAGATGTTTTGCAAGTAGTCACCATGCGAGCTTTGCCGTGAAAATTCTTGTCTTAAAGAGTAAAGGAAGGAGATCACACCGTAGACATGCTGCCTTGCAGGTCCATCTTTTTGTTTTTCAATTTTTTGATGTTTTCACTGTGTTTCTTGTGAAATCATAATTGATTGCCTTTTTCTGCAGGTTGTCTGCAAGGATTTTCCAAGACCTCCACTAGAAAGCACAATAAAACTGTCTGGAAGCTGGGCAGCTCTCTTAGTTTTTTTAGAAACAGCGAACGCCCCGGTAAACCGTTGCAGGTCGTGATTGCTGGTGCAGGTCTGATGTAGTTCATGATTAATGTTTTTCACAGATGTTATTTTCCTTTGTGAGTTGGGGAACTTCGAGGGAAACTCTAATTGGCTGCTTGCTTTATTAATTTCTGATGTTACTTTTGCAGGATTGGCTGGTTTATCAACGGCGAAGTATCTGGCAGATGCTGGCCATAAACCCATATTGCTTGAGGCAAGAGATGTTTTGGGAGGAAAGGTCTGATAGATACTTGCTTGACTGTTTACCACTCTCTGAATTGCTCTCATTCACTGTTTTCATCATTTGTTCCTTTATGATATTTTTATGCATTGATAGGTGGCTGCTTGAAGGATGAAGATGGAGATTGGTACAAGACTGGGCTTCATATCTTTTGTAAGTTACAGTTCTGGTCCTCGAGGTTCTCTTCATGATATTTGATGTTCTTGATTCTTTCTATTAGAAAAAATACAGTTAATATGATGGTTTGTACACATATTAACAAACTGTTGAGGCACACCATCACACAAACGTCTAAAGCACTCTTTCCTTGTATCATGCTTTTTTATTTTTCCTAATGTCATGGGAGTTTCTTTCAAGGACAATTTGTAAATATCTGTGCAAAATCATTATTGAGAAAGGAATTTGTTAAGTTACTAGTGGTGGCAAAATAACCTGAAAAGTTTGCAGACTACTAAAACATACAGCAGCACATGTTTCAATGTTACATAAACCATGTTGATCCATAGACCATTGTATCCATAATGCCATAGTCGAATAGACGTTCTTCTGTTCACATGAGCACTGGATTGCTACCATTCCCTTCCTAGCATATATGCCACTTATAATGCCATAGGCGATGTTATATGGTGCTGAGTGTTGGCCTACAAAAAGGCGACATGTCCAGCAATTGAGTGTAGCGGAGATGCGTATGTTGCGTTGGTGTTGTGGGCACACAAGGAGGGATAGAGTACGGAACGACGATATTCGGGATAGGGTTGGGGTGGCACCAATTGAGGAGAAATTGATTCAACATCGGTTGAGATGGTTTGGACATGTCCAACGGAGGCCTCCTGAGGCGCCGGTGCGTAGTGGAGTTCTAAAGCGGGCCGATAATGTAAAGAGCGGTAGAGGTCGACCTAAATTAACTTGGGACGAGTCCGTTAAGAGAGATCTTAAGGAGTGGAATATCCCCAAGGATTTAGCTATGGACAGGAGCGCTTGGAGATTAGCAATCAACGTGCCTGAACCGTGACATCTTTTGTCTTGTGCCCTTTATGTCCCTTTATGTGTCTCCCTGTTTCTCGTCTCTTTTGGGTTTCATCTCTAGCCTACCCCAACTTGCTTGGGACAAAAGGCTATGTTGTTGTTGTTGTTGTTGTTGTATGTAACCATGTATTTTGGATTTTTGGTTTAAGTTGGAGCTTATCCCAACATACAGAATCTGTTTGGCAAGCTTGGGATTGAGGATCGTTTGCAGTGGAAAGAACACTCAATGATATTCGCCATGCCAAACAAGCCAGGAGAATTCAGCTGGTTTTATTTCCCAGAAACTTTGCGAGCACCTGCAAACGGTAAGATTATACGTAACATTGGAGTTATTGCAACAGGTTCTCTCATTTTGCTAATATATGGACACTATTAGGGGCTTTATTAGTGGCAATAATAACATTTATCATTACCATTTACCATAACTCTGCTAATTGATGCCATACTATGATTCACTATAACACTATTGTACTTTTAACAGGGATATGGGGCTATACTGAGAAACAATGAAATGCTTACCTGGCCGGAGAAGGTGAAGTTTGCACTTGGACTTCTGCCAGCAATGGTTGGTGGTCAACCTTATGTTGAAGCTCAAGATGGCTTAACCATTTCAGAATGGATGAAAAAGCAGGTACGAGTTAAATGTGTTGATTATACTAGTTTCTGTGTAGAAGACATTTTGCCATCTCATCAACATTAGAGAGCTTGTAGTTTGCCAGTTATTTTCCTTTCTTGTCATATCTTCTGGAAGGAGCATAGTTAGATCCATAAACGAGAATCCTTCATATGCTCAAGTTCTTATCTTATACTACCTCTGTCCCCAAAACGATGCTACTATGGGTTGCGTGCCAATTAAAGTGATTCACGTTTGACCAAGTTTCTAGCAAATAATATTCACATGTATGGCTCCAAATCAATTTATTATGAAAATACATTTCGTAATTAATCTAATGATATTTATTTCATATTATAAATATTTATACTTTTTTATCTATAATTGGTTAAACTTGATATACTAAAACGTTACACTGTTCTAGAATTGCATTCTTTTGGGGACGGAGGGAGTATTTCGTTGTAAACCACTTCTGTAAGTTAGGCTGAGCAATGCAATGCTTATAGTTGCATTTTTCAAGTCCAGCAATTTTCATCCCTTTAGGTCGAGCAGTTTAGCAGAAATGAAAAAAAAATACAAAGGTGTTTTTTGGGTGCTAACTGGTATACACATACAGTGTTCGTCAGATTTGGTTTTACTTTTGCCATTTGGAATAAAGATGGTAATATATCCTTATTAGGAAAGGATCCATCAGGATCATCTGTTTTAGGAAAGGATCCATCAAGATCATTTGTATATTAGGATAGGATCCATCAGGATCAATCATAGCCTAGCTTCCTTGTGTTGTAGTACCTTCCTTGTACCACATGTTGACTATGGCTATATATATGACAGCGCCCCCCCCCCCCCCCCCCCCCCCCCCCCCCCCATTGGGTGTGTGGTGTGATTCCCATACCTCTCTACAATCCTTCTATTGTTTATGAAGCCATGTGGTGCCTGATACAATTATTTGATCAGCACAGGGTGTTCCTGATCGGGTGAATGACGAGGTTTTTATTGCAATGTCCAAAGCACTCAATTTCATAAATCCTGATGAGCTATCTATGCAGTGCATTTTTATTGCTTTGAATTGATTTCTTCAGTTATAGCTGTTGTTGCTCTATTAAATTGTGCAATATATTACTTGCCTGTTCTGTTTGGAGAAATAGCTTACATATGTTGATTCTTACTTTCTTGTCTATATTCTTTGTTTTTACTTGAGAAAATGCTAATATGTACTTGCAAAGTTAAGATACCTTGTGGGTCTTTTGAAAAGATTACTTTGTGTAAATGCGCAGGAGAAGCATGGTTCCAAAATGGCATTCGTGGATGGTAATCCGCCTGAAAGGCTATGCATGCCTATTGTTGATCACATTCGGTCTAGGGGTGGAGAGGTCCGCCTGAATTCTCGTATTAAAAAGATAGAGCTGAATCCTGATGGAACTGTAAAACACTTCGCACTCAGCGATGGAACTCAAATAACTGGAGATGCTTATGTTTGTGCAACACCAGGTGTGATTTGTTTCCAATAAACCTTGTTTCCTGTGCAGCTATTCAATTTTACTGACTAGTCTTTGTATTTAGTTGATATCTTCAAGCTTCTTGTACCTCAAGAGTGGAGTGAAATAACTTATTTCAAGAAGCTGGAGAAGTTGGTGGGAGTTCCTGTTATCAATGTTCATATATGGTTAGTTGATTGAAATATTTGGTTCTGAATTGGGAATGACTTGATTCCCTTGTCTTGTTATGCTTGTTCCTTGAGACATTTCTGAAGCTTTGCCGAGAGTTTTTGTTGTTTTGAATACCTCAGATTCAACAGAAAACTGAAAAACACATATGACCACCTTCTTTTCAGCAGGTACCTCTCCTGGCTGTAATTAATGCATTTTTTGTGCAGTAAATTTTGATTATGGTTATTTATCAAGATATTTTATGTGCTATTCTGGTTGAATGTTCATGTTCAGTATTAAATACCATGTGTTTTGTTTGTTTTCTTTTCAGGAGTTCACTTTTAAGTGTCTATGCAGACATGCCAGTAACCTGCAAGGTACGAACTTGAGGAGCTTATCGTCACTCCACAATCATTAGCATACTATATCTTCACTATTTCTAGGGCCTCAGCGACCTTCTCACACATACAGTTTCCACCTTAATTTTACTTTATTAACTACAACAAAAGACATAACTCCGCCTACGTTGACTGGAAGACTTTCTTAAGTCGTCTCAACATAGCCGGTCCCAAGCCCGGGTAAAGGAGGAGGGTGTGTTAAGGTCTGGCAAACCAACAGTAAAAAAAACAGCCACTCTCATGGATTTGAAACCCACAAGAGATTCGTTGGGGCGTAACCCTCTTAGCGACGCGCTACATCGGAACCCGGGTGTGGTGTTAAATGGGCAAGGGCCGGGTCGTCATCCCCTTAGTGGCGCGTCGTATCGTGACCCGGGTACGATGAAAAATGAGCAAGGGTCGGGCCGTCGTAACCTTAGTGGCGCGCTACATCTACGCCCGGGTGTAGTGAAAAATGAGCAAGGGTCTTCGCACTTCCCTCGACGGGTGCGAAGGGTAAGGAAGCTAGCCGAGCCAACTAGGATTCGTCTAGGTAGCTGGAATGTAGGGTCCCTAACGGGTAAGCTAAGAGAGCTAGTCGATGCAGCAATTAGAAGGCGTGTAAATATTCTATGCGTTCAGGAGACTAAATGGAAGGGCCAGAAGGCGAAGGAGGTAGAGGATACTGGCTTCAAACTTTGGTACACGGGGACAACATCGGGTAGGAATGGTGTAGGCATCTTGATCGATAGGAGCCTTAAGGATGGAGTCGTTGATGTTAGGAGGCAAGGCGACCGGATTATCTTGGTCAAGCTGCTAGTTGGAGATTCGGCTCTGAATGTGATCAGTGCCTATGCCCCTCAGGTAGGTCTTAGCGAGGGCACCAAGAGGCAGTTTTGGGAAGATCTTGATAGCATGGTTAGTACCGTGCCTATCAGCGAGAAACTCTTTATAGGAGGAGACCTCAACGGCCATGTTGGTACGACTAATGTAGGTTTCGAGCGGGTGCACGGGGGGTTCGGGTATGGTAGTAGGAATCAAGAGGGGGAGGATGTTTTGAACTTCGCGCTGGCCTATGACTTGTTGATAGCGAACACCCTCTTTAGGAAGAGGGAATCTCATCTAGTAACCTTTCGTAGTGGACAACACTCGAGCCAGATCGACTTTATCCTTGCAAGGAGGGAGGATAGACGTGCTTGCTTTGATTGTAAGGTGTTACCTGGGGAGTGTGTTGTCCCTCAACATAAGCTTGTGGTGGCGGACTTTCGCTTTTGGGTACGTGTCCACCGGGACAAACGGGCCAAGATTGCGAGAACGAAGTGGTGGAAGCTTAGAGGGGAAGCAGCGCAGACGTTTAAGGAGAGGATGCTAGACGAGGGACCTTGGGAAGAAGGAGAAGATGCCGACGACATGTGGCTAAAGATGGCAACATGTTTCCGGAAGGTGGCTTCGGAAGTGTTTGGCGTGAGTAGGGGAGGCAAACGGGAAGCGAAAGACACATGGTGGTGGAATGACGAGGTGCAAAGGGCTATTAGGGAGAAGAAGGAGTGTTTCAAGCGTCTCCACCATGACAAGAGTGTAGCCAACATCGAGGGCTATAAAATAGCGAAGAGGGTTGCAAAGCGAGCTGTGAGTGTAGCAAAAGGTCAGGCGTATGATGGCCTTTATCAGCGGCTAGGCACGAAGGAAGGGGAGAAGGACATTTATAGGATGGCTAGAATCCGCGAGAGGAAGACAAGAGACATCAACCAAATAAAATGCATCAAGGATGGGACAGATCAACTTCTGGTGAAGGATGAGGAGATCAAGGACAGATAGAGAGAGTACTTCGACAAGCTGTTTAATGGGGAGAATGAGGGTCCTGCCCTTGAGTTGGACGACTCATTTGACGATACCAACAGACGCTTTGTGAGGAGAATTCAGGAGGCAGAGATCGGAGAGGCTTTGAAGAGGATGAAGGGAGGTAAAGCGATGGGCCCTGATGGTATCCCCATTGAGGTGTGGAGATACCTAGGCGCCAGAGCGATAGTATGGTTAACTAAGCTTTTTAACCTTATTTTTCGGTCAAACAAGATGCCTGAAGAATGGAGGAGAAGTATATTAGTACCTATCTTCAAGAACAAGGGAGATGTTCAAAGTTGTACTAACTACCGTGGGATTAAGTTGATGAGTCATACGATGAAGCTCTGAGAGAGGGTTATCGAGCATCGCCTAAGGAGAGTGACACATGTGACCCAAAATCAGTTTGGGTTTATGCCTGGTAGGTCGACCATGGAGGCGATTTTCTTATTACGACAATTGATGGAGAGATATAGGGAGCAGAAGAAGGACTTGCACATGGTCTTTATTGACCTCGAGAAGGCATATGACAAAGTACCGAGAAATGTCATGTGGTGGGCCTTGGAAAAGCACAAAGTCCCAACTAAGTACGTTACCCTCATCAAGGATATGTACAGGGATGTGGTGACGTTTGTCCGAACATGTGATGGCGACACCAGTGACTTTCCAATTAAAATAGGACTGCATCAGGGGTCAGCTTTGAGCCCTTATTTATTTGCTTTGGTGATGGATGAGGTCACAAGGGACATACAAGGTGATATCCCTTGGTGTATGCTCTTTGCTGATGATGTGGTGCTAGTTGACGACAGTAGGGCGGGAGTTAATAGAAAGTTAGAACTATGGAGGCACACGTTAGAGTCGAAAGGGTTCAGACTTAGTAGAACTAAGACCGGGTATATGAGGTGCGATTTCAGCGCGACTAGGCACGAGGAGGGAGACGTTAGCCTCGATGGACAAGTGGTGGCCAAGAAGGATACTTTTCGGTATTTAGGGTCGATGCTACAAAAGGATGGAGACATTGATGAAGATGTTAGGCATAGAATTTCAGCCGGCTGGTTGAAATGGCGTCAAGCTTCTGGCGTTCTCTGTGACAAAAGGGTGTCTCAGAAGCTGAAAGGTAAGTTCTATAGGACGGCGATTCGTCCGGCGATGTTATATGGTGCTGAGTGTTGGCCTACAAAAAGGCGACATGTCCAGCAATTGAGTGTAGCGGAGATGCGTATGTTGCGTTGGTGTTGTGGGCACACAAGGAGGAATAGAGTACGGAACGACGATATTCGAGATAGGGTTGGGGTGGCACCAATTGAGGAGAAATTGATTCAACATCGGTTGAGATGGTTTGGACATGTCCAACGGAGGCCTCCTGAGGCGCCGGTGCGTAGTGGAGTTCTAAAGCGGGCCGATAATGTAAAGAGCGGTAGAGGTCGACCTAAATTAACTTGGGACGAGTCCGTTAAGAGAGATCTTAAGGAGTGGAATATCCCCAAGGATTTAGCTATGGACAGGAGCGCTTGGAGATTAGCAATCAACGTGCCTGAACCGTGACATCTTTTGTCTTGGCCCTTTATGTCCCTTTATGTGTCTCCCTGTTTCTCGTCTCTTTTGGGTTTCATCTCTAGCCTACCCCAACTTGCTTGGGACAAAAGGCTATGTTGTTGTTGTTGTAACTACAACAAAAGACATGCAATATCCACCTGAATTTTACTTTATTAACTACATTAAAAAGGTCCTACGGCTTATGCCATTTAGAAGGAATTCATTATTAAGTGGAAATATAAATATCTTGCGCATTATGAATTTTAGTCATGTGCGCACATAGATGTATTAACGTGTACTCCCTCCGTCCCTAAATGTCTGTTGTTTTCGTTTCCCGAGAAACAACTTTGAATAAATATATATTAAAAAATATTAATATTTATGATACATAATTAGTATCATTGGATAGATATTTGAATCTAGTTTTTTTAATAAATTTATTTGGAGATAAAAATGTTGCAGCATTTCCTATAAATCGAGTCAAAGTTATCGGCACGCAAATCGTGGTGACAAACATTTAGGGACACTATGTTACTGGAGTACTGGACACTATGTTGTAGTTTTTTTTCGAGAACGTGTTCGGCACGTATTTCATTAAGCAGAGAAGACACTGTTGTAGTTATGGATCACGATAGCAAATGACATGGATGTACACTCACCTGTTTCTTTCCTTCTTTTTTTTCTAATTCTTTATAGGAATACTATGATCCAAACCGTTCAAAGTTGGTCTTTGCTCCTGCAGACGAATGGATTGGTCGAAGTAACACTGAAATCATCGATGCAACTATGGAAGAGCTAGCCAAGTTATTTCTTGATGAAATTGCTGCTGATCAGAGTAAAGCAAAGATTCTTAAGTATCATGTTGTGAAGACACCGAGGTGAGGATATTTGCCAAAGACCCTTCCTGATAGATAATCATAAGTAGCTCTAGCTCTGATTGTTTTATGTGTTGTTTTCTAATATTTGTATTCTGGCTTGCTTTGACAGATCGGTTTACAAAACTGTCCCAAACTGTGAACCTTGCTGACTTCTCCAAAGGTCACGGATCGAAGGTTTCTATGTGGCTGGTGATTACACAAAGCAGAAATACCTGGCTTCCATGGAAGGTGCAGTTTTATCCGGGAAGCTTTGTGCCCAGTCTATAGTGCTGGTCAACACCATGGTCCTGGTTGTACATAAAAGAATATGATTGCTGTGTTGTTGGATTCATTTCAGTATGATACGTGTTTTGCATCTAATGAATTGTAACATTTACTGCTTTCAGTGTTTTGCATCTAATGAATTATAACATTTACTGCTTTCAGGATTATAGCAGGCTCGCTCTCAGGAGCCAGAAAAGCCTACAATCCGAAGAAGTTCCCGTCCCATCTTAGTTGTAGTTAGTTTAGCTATCGTCATCCCCACTGGGTGCCATCTTATCGCTTATTTCATGGGAACCCACCAAATGGTCATGTTGGAGACACCTGTTATGGTCCTTTGACAATTCTTTAGAGTTGAATTGTGGCTGTAGTTGATATCATATTCGGAAAAGCGATATATATGTAAAAGGACCTGCATAGCAATCGTTAGACCTTTGGGAAAGCAAAAGCGATAAAGAGATCTCAGATAGATATTGTGTTGTAGCAGGTTCCTATCAATCGGTTAATCCATCCCACATGGGAAGAATTGTCCATTGTGTTTGAGGTAAGCTTAGTCAGCAAACCTTAGGTGGTCCCTGCTCCCTGAACTTTATCAGGAGAGCTGCTGTAGCAGTCACTGAATGACAATACGTACCGAAGCCGTGTGCCGTTTATCTTGTTGGGCATACTATATTTGCCAAGCTGCAGTTATTAAGCACATGGAGGTGCGGAATGCACTTTGGCCGTCTAGATATTTTTGCTCGGATTCCTGGCGTCTCAATAATTGTCCTTTTGAACCCAGATATTATCACTGGTCACATTTCTCTCATCTGTTTGTACCGGACTATATAGGAGTGTTTATTATCTGGCGACTGGCATCCAGCAGGCTGGATGTGTGCGCGCCTCTGATGTTACATCTACCTGAATGAAGTGGTGTAACTGGACCAGAGAAAGCATCAGAACAATATACCTTTTCTTGTTAGATTTGTATTGCTAAAGAATCATTTGTTGACTGCTTAGGATATAACAGAATAAAGTAAATGGCAGATTATTCAGAGAGCCATACATACGACAGCGCTGAAGATAAACATCTCCAGGCTGTGATGATCCATCCCACGCGCGCCCATTGCTTCGTTCCTCCGGTTGCAGGACAAGGCGGCGGCGGGTCCCAGGTGCAGATCTTTCTGGCCACCCTTTTTCCTTTTCTGGCGGCAAAAGAGAGACTGCGGACGAACGAAGAGGCCAACAAATATCTGAGGCCCGATATTTTCCCTGCCCCTGCCACGTGTCGGCCAGCCACGTGGAAAAGCGCCGGCACCTAGGCGTAAAGCTCCCGTCCAAGGGCCCAGTCGGGTGCCGATCCCTCTTTAATCCTGGCCGTGTTTAGTTGCCCTAATTTGGGGACGGCTGATTTACTGTGGCACACTGTAGCATTTTGTTTTTATTTGGTAAAAATTATCCAAACATTAACTAATTAGGCTTAAAATGTTCGTCTCGCAAAGTACAACAAAACTGTGTAATTAGTTTTTTATTTCATTTATATTTAGTACTCCATATATATACCGGCATTTTGATGTAACGGAGAATCTTCTTTTTGCATAGTGGAATTTGGAGAAATATTTGAGATCTAACAGGCCCCCTGTCTATATACCTCTGCGGGCTGCGGCTATATCCCTCTCTCCCTCTCTGTCCCCTTCTGTTCTTCCACGTTTCTCCAGAGCCTGAGCCAAACCTAGGGGCTTCCTTCATCTGCTGCCCGAGCTTGGTTTGATTTTTTTATGGGGCAGTGCGGTCTATGAGCTCACCTGAATTCTGCCGAAATTTGCCGCGGCGCATAGGTGTGTCGTTGGCTTCTGATCCTTGGGGGTTTTGTTGGTTCTTGAGTTGCGATCTTCTGCAGGTTTGTCTCTCTCAATCTGTAATCATCCGGCGCATTGGAATTGCAGCTCTTTCCTGCACTAGTTTGCTTATTTGTTCGGCTTCTGCCTTTCTCCAGCCTGGTTAAAATATCGAAAGGATAATTTTTTTTATGTTCCTCGAGGAGGAAGCAGTGAGACGTAATTGTTGCATCTGATAAAGGTCGAGTGAAATAGGAGCAAATCCTTGGAATTTGCATCCCTTTGCTGGTTCTTTTCTGATTCAAAGAACCCAATGGGGGATGTGTCCCTGAATCGACCCATTAAGGCCGAGCCAACTGCCGGTGGCATTGCCAAGGTACGAGTAAACAATAGAGTTCTTTTTTATTTTTAGCATATCTGTCAGTTCTTTAGTTCGTGCAATTCCCTGATTGTCCGTTGAGCTGTTTGGGTATACATATTTTCATGATCCCCTTGCTCTTAACAATATATTTTCGTTACTTCATTTTTAACCAATTCCTATACACAGTAAACAAGAGTTTTATTTATTCTTTGACAGGGGAATCGAGTTCTGGACACGATGTCCGCCGGGTGGACAGATGAGAGACACATGCTGTATATAAGCTCTATGGAGGCTTCTTTTGTCAATCAACTATACAATCATGGAAACAATCCTCACCACGCAAATGGCACTAGCTTCAAGGTTCTCCGCAGGGGTGTGTGGGAGTACATCAAGTATGAGAAGACTAATAATGCTCCTGTGCGAAGTGGGGCTAAATGCTGCATTCCTGCAAATCCTTGGATCCAGCATTTCAGGCCACGTGATTGCGGTAGCAACGCACAAAGTGATGGGGTCGAGGCTTCAGTGGGCGATCATGAATCGGGTACTCAGGCAAACCGGAAGAGCCTTTCTGTGTCTCATGCAAGGGAGTGGGAAGCTTGCAAGGGAGAACCCCAGCTTCCTCATGAAAGTACAGGTGACTAACTTCGTTTTTATTATTGCATTGGTACATTTTGGTCAAATGCTCAAACTCTGCTGTAGTTGTCTGAACATCTCTGCTTAGTATCTGAACATTGTTTTTACTAAGCATCACAGCCCAGCTATAAAGTGTCCTAATTAGCTATGCAGCTAGTTCTTAATTCAATGCAGTTCATCCATGATTGTTTTCCAGACACGTGCTGAGATTGCACAACAGATCAATTACTCCAATAACTTGTTTGTTTTTGTTCTGAATTCAACTAGCACTGCTCAGCAGTAGCATCGTGCAGTAAACTTGTTTCTAATGCCAATTTTGTATCTTTCCTCCCTCCCTCTCCAGAGGTCTCTGATCAAAATTTTGCTGACGATGAGGCTGAAGTTGAAGCAGAATCAGTGAAAGCATGCAAGAGGAGGAGATTAAGCAGCACTTCGCACTACCGTGATGAATGATCAAGTAAATTTGCAGGATCAATTAGCTCAGCCTGTTGCAAGAACTGAGATGACTATCCTAAACGAAGGCGCTAAGATGATGGGACATGTCTCTCAAAATTTCAGCTGTTATCTGTTGGTAGCCAAGACACTTTGAATCCGAAGGAAGATGTTGAAGGGTAGCTGTTAGTGATTTTGTGATATGACGAGTACTGGAGCAGTTAGCATCGGCATTTTAGTGGATTAAGTTCTTGTTATGTGTATCTGTTTGTTTTGCAGTCTTCATCAATAGTGCTGCTTAGTACCTCACTCTCTCGTCAGAAGGATATTAGGCTAGGTCTCTCTCAACTTGGTGGATATATGTATTGGTTGATCCTACGAGTGTAATGTTTTTTTAAAAGGTAAGAGCAGAAGCTCTGCCGCCCAATCAAGTAAGAAAAGAGGTTTATGTACACATGGCAACCACTATACCAAAACACATGATCTTTGGATCAGAGTAGAAGGAAGATCCAAACTCTACTAAATTGTTTGTCCACCCATTGACATGGCCCTATGTCTCTGCATTATGTCATCTTTGGTCATGGAGGCAACTTGTTACGCCGTCATGTGCACATTTTAAAAGATCCTCCTATTTCTTTCCTTCCAGAGGTTCCACACGATGTATATGCAAACTCCATTGAAGCGTCTGCGTTCTTGGTTGCCGTATGCTCCCACCAGGTGGCAAGTGAGGCAGGGTCCTGCTGAGGCAGCTGCACAGCAAAATTCTTCCTAGACAATACTTGATCCCAAACAACACGTGCAAAGGGGCATAACAGTGAGAGGTGTAGCCCATTATCCAGAGGACCATTACAAACGGCACAATGTTCTTGGTGCGGCCATTCCCTTTTCTGAAGATTGTCTGCTATTAGGATTTTGTCATGCAGTAAGATCTAGGCGTGAATTTTGCATTTATTCTCTGCTTTTGCTTTCTAAATGAGGTCATGTTGGAATTTTCGATGCGAACCTCTGAACTACACTTTGTATGCTGAGCGAGTGAAGTACACTCCGTCAGCTGTCCACTTCCAAGTAATGGAGTCGGAGACCTCGGGCTGTAGCTGAACACTTTGGACCGACAAACTCCTGGAGTAATACTGCTGATGTGATTCTCTCATCCGTAGCGATCTGATCCAGTTAGAGTGTAGTGTTTTTCGCTGCAGCTTTAGGGGCAGCTAGTATTAATTTTTTCAATAACAGTGAAATGTACATATACATGTTTGCCAAATGGTGAGAATCGTTACTGATTTCCAATCCGCAAACCATTTTTATGCCTGTGGATATCGCAGACATGTAACATGTTCCCGGAAGGCCGGAAGGAAGGTACAGGTACATGCTTGCCGTTGAACGATGGTCTCTTTTTTTTTCCTTGTCTTTAGAAAACTGAAAGTGAAGTTACAGTGACCATGATCCATGGCTCCCTGTTTTAAGTCACGGATTTGTATTGCGTTAAAAAAAACTCAAGGAATTGTTTCGGGAGATATGAATTCGGACATCTGATCATCTCTATTATACACAAGTTCACGAGACAAAAACACTCCCCGCCTTATAATTCTCAAATACACAATACATCCGGCATCTAGGATGGCAAGTTTGGCCAGATCTTTTATATATATATATATATATATATATATATATATATATATATATATATATATATATATATATATATATATATATATATATATATATATATATATATATATATATATATATATATATATATATATATATATATATATATATATATATATATAACTATTACCCTATAGCTGGCTACAAAATAACTTATTCTGTAGCCACTTTGAGTTACGATAATTGCTATGCTAATTTACGAGATTATAGTAACTCCTTACTATGTAATTTACTATAACATTATGGTAAATATCCCCATGTGCTATAGTAATTCAACTATCGTAAATATATACTGACATTGTCGTAAATTAGTATATAAAATTATCGTAAATAGAGGTGGCTACAAAATAACTTATTTTGTAGCTAGCTATAGAGTATATATATATATATATATATATATATATATATATATATATATATATATATATATATATATATATATATATATATATATACACACACACACCGAGCTGTTATACTGAACAAAATTCAGTAATGTTCAGTAGTCGTGTTTCAGTATTTCGGGTACTGTGCGTAGTACTCACCCTATATATATTACTGCTCCCGAGAGTATAGTAACATGGGGATATTTACCGTAACGTTAGTTTTCTATACTCCCGGGAGTAGTTACTCCCATCTTCAATAAACCACATTGTGTATAGATGTATACTCATTTATCACCTTGAGTATGTTTGCATACTTATTTTAAAATACTTTAAATCTTACTACGTAAAAAAAATTAGCAGAGCCCATACTTTTTAATATATTACTAAAATATCACTACTGTAGTATATAAAATAAGTATAACCATATATTCTACGTATACTTACATACTTGACATATATAATACCATAGATGGTATAGTATGATCATATACTAGGTCATATATACTCTAGATATATACCCTAGCTTAGCTACGCCGGACCCAACATGCGCGTCGCGATCTGATAGGAGGCACCGGTCCACCACCGACACATGCACTCCGGCTCCGTATTTACAGCCCCGTATTTAAAGGCGAGATAGACTCGGCCGAGCAAACATGGCACACCATTCGAAATCTTCAATTACTTTCTTTTTTTCCTGCAGAAGAAACATGGCACCCAGACCGGTCTCCAGATTCTGCCTGGCATGCCTCGATCGATGCTGCGTAGCCGGCTACCCAGCACGTCCATACGAGATGTCTACGTAGTACAATTATTTTTATTGTACATACAAAACAAAGCCTACGTGAAACATAATATTAATAGTTAATGAATTCATTTCACAACAAATAATTATTTGCAGTGCAAAATGTCACTGGTCCTACTGGCCATAAGCGGCAAGGCCGCGATCTTTTCTAGTGTATGCTAAGGCTGGCCAGATTGATGTGTCAAGGAGAGTCTTTGACTGCATGGTGCTGAGGGACTTGATTTCTTGGAATGCTATGGTCTCAGGGTACTCACTCAATGGACGCTTCCGAGAAACTGTTGAGACGTTGCAGGACATGCAGGCATGCTGCAGGGTGGCATGAGGCCGAATGCAAGCACTCTTGTTGGCATAGTTGGCATGTGCGGAAGTGCCGGAGACAGGGGTGTTGGCGATTCACTGCATGCATTTGCACTGAAAGGTGGAGCGATTGATGTCTGGAGTACTATCAGCCATGGAAACACCACTTTACCGTGTCTGGCCGTTTAGTGAAGAAACGAGAAACAGTAGTCCAATCGTCCTCTCAATATGTATGTGGCGCGCTCAGTGCACAGTTTCCCCCGGAGCTCGCAGCCTCGCAGTGGTAACTCATCGTATGTATATAAGTTTATTTTTCACGCATGTACTGGATATATAGAACAAATAAACTACCCGCACCCAAAAAAAAAAAGTCAGAGGACTAACGGTAGAAGAATGGTGAGGAATTCATTGTATCCATAATGATCTATAATCTGAGTTAGTACTATACACTATCAAATATACATGTATGTTGCAATGGGACATTTAGCTTGTTACGTGGTTATTATTTGGACAACTTGTAGCCTAGAGATTTATTTTGCTATCACGTTATGTGTTTCAATTCATCTGGCAATTGAACTTCGTATTATGTCTACTCTAACTCGTATAGGTACGAGAGATCGATTTATAGATTTATGGGTGATCGTCTAGCGTTCCAATTTTGATTTTAAGATCGACTTTGCACTATGCCAAACATTTATCATGAGAGAGAGAGATCATGAAAATGCTTTATATTCTAATTCTGTTTTTAAGCGTCAGGGGGTTTGTGGCCCCAGAAGGCCCTTGTGATATACAAAGAGTTTTACACAGGTTGCTTAAATCGGATTAGATTACATTGCGGAATCAAATAGTCCACGCCACACATCTATTATGTTGTGCTCTTTTCTTGCCAGTCTGCATTTCCATAACTCTTTCATGCTTGGACTCTCCATGATGTCTGGAGTCGCTACTAATTTGTAGGAAAGATTGGATTTGTTTGATCTGCATCGGATGGTTGAGACTTTTGAGAGAGATGGAGAGCGAAGAAATTGTTCGTTCTTATAGTAGGAGAAATAAAGAGATTAACATTGACGTACGTTGGGAGCCTATCCAACGGACATGGATCGGATCGGACACTGAGCCCGTTTGCTTCGCTGAGAAGCTATGGCTGAAAGTACTAGTCGGGTACCTGAATTAGAGGTACCAAAAATCAACGATTAAAAGGAGTAAACCTTCAAGACTTCCGCGTCTTGAAAACCCCCTAAAAAGTCGAATCAAGGCTCCACCTACACGAATACGCCGATGCAAGCCGCATACGTATGAAGAACGGGGCGCCCTCGACCACGTTCCGACTCGCACGAGACCCGCTCGACGGGAGGCCTCGATCCCGGAAAACTTCCGACTCGTATGACCCAGGGTCGAGTCGGTTGACCCCTCCTCACCCACCTACTTACTGACAAAAGCATTCAATGCAACCACTCCCACTAACGTGGCTACAACGCCAGCGTGGGAGCAGCATCCGTGTCTAATCCCACTTTTTACTGCTCATCCTGAGATGGGCGATGAAAAAGCTGCCACTATTCACACCACGTCAAGCACTGTTCTACCATCGACGTCCCCTCGACTCATAAAACGACAACCATCGTGCTCGGGTTTCCTGGGGCTCGGTCTTATCCGTTCCTCGACGACCCCCTCAGCTACGTCCCGACCCGGCCTCGACCGCCGTTGGTCAACAAAGGAATGACGCCCGTACGTCGACCACAGGGAATCGCACGTCCTCTACAGCACCCGGGATGTTTCACCGTCCCGTCGTCAGCATCGTCACGTCGCCCCAAGGATGGCATGCATGCATCGGAGCACGTCGCTATAACAACATCTACAACGCCCGTCCGGTCTTCTCCTCCAAGATGCCCCTAGGGTTTTCTATAGACTTAGCCCTCCTCTTGAGTCTATAAAAGGGTAGGGTAAAGAACTCCCTGGGGGAGAGGGGTGACGAATATAGAGAAGAGAAAAGACCATTTCCAGATCAAGCATCTCAAGCAACTCTTCATTTTTCTCTCCTGAGACTTGGGACCAGCTCCCTCTCTCACAGCTTGTATCCCCTACACAGGCACTTCGGTGCAAGGAAATACAACACTCTCCTTCTCTGCTGGACGTAGGGCCTTCTTTGCCCGAACCAGGATAAACCCCCGTGTATTTCTCTTTGCATCACCATCCGGATTAGGGAGCACGCAACACGTATTCACTCGTCGGCTTAGGGCCCTCCCGGGTCCAAACACCGACAGTTGGCGCGCCAGGTAGGGGGACGCTGCGTGTCAACATCGCTTTCCTGCCATTCCTCCGGATGGCTAATCCCGAACGTTCACTTCCGTTGGCCATGGTGATCTGGTTTGAGAGCTTGGAATTCATGTCCCTTGGCTACGGCTACGACATGGTCCTCTTCCCGCCCAGGCACCCAACCGACCACGACCACGAGCTCTTCCAGCCTAGGGAAGCTGTGCGCCGGTACCGCCGTTCTCGCCGAGCTCGCGCAGCCAGGCGACGGCGTGCCCAGCACAGCAACCACCATCGGCTCATAGGGGACGACGGTGCGCCATGTCCCGATGCCCCTCAGTCGAACGCCGACATAGAGTCTCTCGGTGAGGACCTGTGTAGGATGAGTTTGGCTGTGGGTAAGACGCTGATGGGGCATCCCGTCACCCCACCGCCCGACGCGGCACCGCCTCCACCCGGATCAGGATCGGCTTCTCTGACAGCAGGAACAATGCCGCTATGGACATTCCCGATGGACTGAACACGGCCGCCCAAGGGTATGTTTCCTCTGTAAGCACCAACATGGGCACTTACGAGGAACTCCCTGAGCATCATCTACGTTCCACCCTCAACCTTGTGGCGTTCGCACCAGTTTCCGAGTACCGAGACTCTACGGAGACCCCTAGTCCAGAGCTTCGTGCGGTCGCTTCTCGCCGCTACGACCCTAGAGATCAACGACCTCGCATGAAGCAAGGGACGACACAAGCTCACCCCACCATGGGAAGGTCCTTACATCATTGCAGAGGTGCTGAAGCCCGGAACTTATAAGCTATCAAACGAAAAGGGCGAGATCCTCACCAACACATGGAATATTGAACAGTTACGTCGCTTTTACCCCTAGAACCTCGAGGCTTTGTACATTTTTTATCAGTCACATGAATGAATAAAGAATACATCCGTGTTCAAAATGTTTTTTCATGAAAGTAGGCAGGCTCGACCCTATTTTCACAGAGTCGAACCTCCCTCGGGGGCTAGACAGGGGGAACCCCTTGTGTCCCTAAAAAACTCGTATTCTTCAAAAAAAAACTTTTGCATAGTCAACAAAACCGCATGAGTGCCCTAAGGCTCGAGGGCTTTTGAGCTATGAGATCACCTACGCGTCCACACTAACAGTACCTCCACTCACTCCCCCGTGCCAAGGGGAGCAACAGTGTGCTAAGAGGACTTAGTAAAAAACTTACGACTTTGAAAAAGCCCGACGTCTGACGCTCCTACATGTTTCGATGCAAGTACTTACGTAAGTCGACAAGGCTATAAGGCCTCCTAAGGGTGAGGGGCTATTGAGCCGCGAGACCGCCTATGCCCCCGGGCTACGGTATCTCCACTCGCACCCCACGCCAAGGGGTGTAACCGCGCGCCAAGAAGATCACGTAAGAATACAATTCGAACGATAAGCAGCGAAAGAGTCGAACAACTTAAAACATTTAGCGTATATTTACATCAAAATATTTTAAGGCCCTCAGGGCCACGATAGTACGAGTCGCAAATGGCAGCTAACTTGTTACATGGGCCTCCATGCCTAGATTTGGCTCACAGGCCCTCATCGTCAGCAGGCAGGAGCACCTCGTCCTCGGACATCCTCGCGAGTCAACTCCTAGGCTCTTCTGCAGCCTCGATCGACCCCAGGCAGGCCACCTCGTTCTCCTCCTCAGTCTTGCTCGGGTCTGAGGTGAAGCCATCAGCGACGAGGCCCATGTCGTACTTGAACCTGGACCGAACGACTGTCATGGCTCTCTTCACGCCATGATGCAACGCGCCCCGTATCTTCTCGCGGACGAGGCGACCCGCGCCGTCACTCGGCACACGAACGAGTTCCCTGGCGCATCCTCCTCGGTATCAGCATCAGGCTTGACCCCTAGGTGGTCACACACCATGGTGATGGAGCCCTGGAGCAGCTAGTTCCGCCTGACCTCGGCCTCAAGGAGGGCTTGAAACGAGGTAGCTGTCGCCTGAGCCTCGCGCTGCTGGTTCTCTAGCTCTGAATCACGAGATCAAGTCAGCAAAAATTTAAAAACTCAGAGCTAAGATTAGAATAGGGCGGAAACTCACCCTCGGTATGGGTCTGCCAGCCCACGATCTCATCACGTAGCTCGTCACATGCCTTCTCGGCCGCTTGAAGGGCCTCGTCCTTGTCGTAGACGGTCGCCCTCAGCGTCTCGATCTCCCGACCGGCACCCGAGAGAGCCTCGTCCCTCTCTCGGACAGTCCCCTTCAACGTCGCGACCTCGTTCTTCAGGGTCCCGACATGAGCGGACACTAGCCCGATCTAGATGTTGAGGGCATCACGCTGGCCACTGACAAGTGCGACGTCCTCCTCGAGCTCCTTCACGCGTGCTAATAGCGGCACAAGGTCCTCGTGAGCTTTGGCCGCCTGCTCTTGAGCCTTGGCCACGTCAGCATCTCGAGCTTGCGCCGCCGCCTCCTTGAGCACCGCGTGGATGACGTGAAGCTCATCTGCTTCAGCACTCTTCTTGGATAGCCACTTATTGGCTTCCTTGACCAGAGCCCGTTGACGAGGGAGCGCCGCCCACACGCCACTTTCATGGCGAATAAAAAGAGATTTGCGGCGTGATCGCTCCTTGAGCTCCTGATCACGGTCAAACCCAAAGTCAGAACCAAGGGAAAAAGGGGGGTACGAGTCAAATGAAATATTGAAATAAACATGACTCACCTCGTAGGCTCCTGACATTTTCTGTACCAAGGTATCCGCGACCATCCGCAGGGATTTCACAGAGTGCCTGTGGAGCCCCTCAACGTACTCCCAGTGCTGCACTTTGTCCTTATCGTCGAGGGCGAAGAAGGGCTCGGCGTCAGGATTAGCCGCATCCCTGAACTCAAGGGTCGACCGACCCCAACGCGAGAGCTCCTCCTCCGCTCGCACGAGCGCCAGCTTCGCGAAGTTGGGCCACCCGGTAGGTGCCTCCACCACGTCACCATCCGGCGCCGCAGAGGTCCCGGGTTGATCTGAGGCATCGATCATATCGACGTCCGCCTTCTGCTTCCCCTTGTCAGATGGGGGTTATCGGACGTGAGGTCGATCATGGCTGGCGTCGGCCCAGGGGGCGGAAGTGGTTCCTCGCTGGCTGGCATCTCCGCCTGAGCATTGGGCGGTGGCACGGCCGCCTCCCGCTCTGCACCACCCACCGGCCCCTTCGGCTGGTCCAGCTCGCGTTGCTTCGCTCCCGGTTGTGGCTACGACGACCGCTCTTCCTGCTATTGCTGCTGCGGCTGCTGTTGCGGCTCCTCCTGCTCTGTCCGAAGTTCCGACAACTCCTCCTCTCTCCCCGCATCTCGCGGGGTCTCCACCACTTCCCTTGTCTCTTCAACATTCGCCAGCCTCACATCGTGGGCGGATGTTGCAGCATTCCCAGCCTCGACGGTCTCTAGGGTCCTCATGGTCGACCCCGGCTCTTAACCGTCACCTCCGGACTGGCCAAGCCCGGTAGCGCCTAGGGCTGCCTGGACCAACTCAGATCACTGAGCGGCGTCCCCAGCTCTGATGTTCTCCACAGCGCTCATGTTGGCCTGAACGGTGGACTCCTTTGCCTTGAGTCGCTCCGTCGCCACTTGGTATCTTGCAATCCAGGTGACGTTATTGGCCGGCGTCTGCATCATCAAAGCGGTGCTGGCCTTAAGCACCTTGGCAGGCATCATGGCCACTGGCTCTGCCTTGCGCTTGCGGCTACACGACAAACAAGAGCGTGAGAGCGAGAAGCGAGATAAATTTTTGTTAGAAAGATAACGCAGGACACTTACCCAGACATGGGAATCAAGGGCTTTGCCCTCGGCTTCCTCGAACTACCTAAGGTCTTCTGGGATGGCCCCTCCGTCGAGCCTCCAGTCGGCTCGAAACCCCTTGGAGTCTAGGCTGTCGTCACCGTCGAGGACGTCTGGCCTCAGGTCCTCATGCCCGTCGACGGCACCCCGGCCTCAGGCCCCCAGCCCCGGTGGGGGCTTGAGCCCCCCAGCCCCGGTGGCAGATCCGCCACTGCACACATGGCCTCTGAGCCCCTGTGGCCAGCAACCTCCACGCCATGGCCGTGCGGCCTCCATTCGTGGACAGCCCGGCCTCTCCTCGCTGCCAGCCTGAGTCGGGCCCTGAGCATGCGGCCAGCAATGGCCTCCGCTCACCGTGGCCCCGCTGCACTCGTGGCTGGCGCACCCTTGGCTAGCGCCCCCGTGCAGCTGGCCTGCTTTTAAGCTGGTGCTGTAGGAAGAAGAAAGGACAGACGATGCACGACTCTAGAGACAAAATGACGTGCACATGGAAAACTATATCGTCATGCTCCTGCATGCACACGGTAGGGCTGCGGGAGGGGGGGAGATCGGACCGGCCGTGAGGTCTGCGTTGCAGTGCAGATACATTGAACGATGGTCATTCGATGCGAACCTCTGAACTACACTTTGTATGCTGAGCGAGTGAAGTACACTCCGTCAGCTGTCCACTTCCAAGTAATGGAGTCGGAGACCTCGGGCTGTAGCTGAACACTTTGGACCGACAAACTCCTGGAGTAATACTGCTGATGTGATTCTCTCATCCGTAGCGATCTGATCCAGTTAGAGTGTAATGTTTTTCGCTGCAGCTTTAGGGTCAGCTAGTATTAATTTTTTCAATAACAGTGAAATGTACATATACATGTTTGCCAAATGGTGAGAATCGTTACTGATTTCCAATCCGCAAACCATTTTTATGCCTGTGGATATCGCAGACATGTAACATGTTCCCGGAAGGCCGGAAGGAAGGTACAGGTACATGCTTGCCGTTGAACGATGGTCTCTTTTTTTTTCCTTGTCTTTAGAAAACTGAAAGTGAAGTTACAGTGACCATGATCCATGGCTCCCTGTTTTAAGTCACGGATTTGTATTGCGTTAAAAAAAACTCAAGGAATTGTTTCGGGAGATATGAATTCGGACATCTGGTCATCTCTATTATACACAAGTTCACGAGACAAAAACACTCCCCGCCTTATAATTCTCAAATACACAATACATCCGGCATCTAGGATGGCAAGTTTGGCCAGATCTTTTATATATATATATATATATATATATATATATATATATATATATATATATATATATATATATATATATATATATATATATATACTAATTTACGACAATGTCAGTATATATTTACGATAGTTGAATTACTATAGCACATGGGGATATTTACCATGATGTTATAGTAAATTACATAGTAAGGAGTTACTATAATCTCGTAAATTAGCATAGCAATTATCGTAACTCAAAGTGGCTACAGAATAAGTTATTTTGTAGCCAGCTATAGGATAATAGTTATATATATAGAGAGAGAGTATACTCTGTAGCTAGCTATAAAATAGCTTATTTTGTAGCCAAGCCTCCGATCCGGCACCCATCGAACCAGGCGCGTGGGTTGCTGGTGCGTTCTCTGGTCCGGCTCGGACTTAATTCCAGGCAGCGTTCGTCGCATGCAGTCAAATTAGCGCAATGCATGCATGTACCTGGTGTGCGTGGGTGCATTTACTACTTTCCATCATTGGTGAAGAAATATTTACGAGAATTCATAGCAAGATTTTTACGAGAATCTGTACTGAGAAATATTTACGAGATTTTGCATTTACGAGAATTTGCACTAATAATATTTACGAGAATCTACACTAATAATTATTTACAAGAATTTGCACTAATAATATTTATGAGAATCTGCACTAAGAAATATTTACGAGAATTTGCACTGAGACATTTTTATGAGATTTACGAGAATCTGTATTAAGAAGTATTTACGAGAATCTGCACTAAGTGTTTACGAGAATCTGCACTAAGAAATATTTGCAAGATTTACGAGAGTCTGCACTAAGAAATATTTATGAAAATTTTGTATTCCACTAATCCAACTTCATTTAAACAAATAATACAAAGCCAGCAAATTACATAGTAAAATATTGGCTCAAATTCTAAATAACAGTACTAGATACAGTACGCAAAATACAACACGACATCCCTACACATTGTGAAACTACATATCATCTCAAAGGTAACTCAACATTGCACAATCTAAATTTTGTGGCTTTTCTTGTACATTCTCTATTGGGCACTACCCCAGCACGTGCATCCATCAATAGGTCATGTCTGTTTGTTGCTCTGTAAAGTAATTAGCTGCTATCGAGAAGTCTCATTCATGAAATCATAAAAAATATGAACAATCATAAATAATATGATGCTTTAACGCAAACAGGTATGAATAAGCTGGCTCAAGATTGATCTATGTAATTTATGGGAACAAAAAATTACATTAAGACAATGAAAAATGAATCTTCTCCTATCCCTAAACTAAAAACGAAATATGATGAACTAACAAATCACGTGTTTGACATGCATGTCAAGGCAGTAAACATCAGATCTGAAACAAAAATGTTTCGTTCAAATAACAAAGATCTAGACATTTTGCATGGTGAAAATCATTTTTTCCCTCTCAATCTGCAGTATGGCTGACCGCATGGTGGAACTGCTTGCGCAAAGGAAAATAGAAAATAGGATAATAACAGATTTAAAACCACAAATCAAATGAGACAGGAAGATAGCGCTCATCTCATTTTGCATCAAATGGGTCTACATGCTCTGCCTCGAAAAAGATCAGATCAGACTAAAATCTTCGATCTCCCCAGTTTGCTCACAACAGGAAAATTATTTGTTTGTAAATAGTAAATCCGCAGGTGCCGGATACTTTATACGCATGAGAAGCCTCTGCAAATGCATTAGTCCTGATCCAAAATGCTATAGAGTAAATCAACAAATCTAATTAATCTAATGGGAACTGGCTCCAGTCCAATAGAAAAATAGGACAACGATGCTTACTTTTTTTTTTTTTTGCTAATAGGACAACAATGCTTACGGGCAGCTTGAACTACATATGATTTACGGGTAAAAGAATTAATAAGTAGGTACTGTGATTTTCGTAATTTTACTATATTGGCGATGTGATCATACCAGTGTCCCATCCCATGCGCAGTACTAGTAGCAACAGTCCTGGATTTGCATGGATAATGACGAACTAAATCGTGACCGCTTCAAATGTTGCGGGCTTGCGGCAGCAAATCCGAGATACTAACCAATTAAATAATCGAGATCTAGAGAAGCAACCAAACCATCTGGGACGATTCGTACCTGCAGATGAGCCTCGAATTGCAGGATGGCCGGACGGAGAAAGTCGATTCGTACCTGCAGATGTGGCTGGGATGGAATCACCTCCAGGTGACCTGCCGCTGCACGGCCGGATGGAAGCAGGAGGGCGTGCGGCACTGGCGCCGCCGTTGCGGGCGCCAGGACGCCGTTGCTCCCCGAGAATAGAACCAGGCGCCGTCGACGGAGATTTGGACGTCCAGCTGCGTAATAAAGTGACGTGATTTGGGGATATAAAGCCACGTGATTAGGGGGGATCGGGGGATTAACGAGCCGAGCGGTGGGGAGGCTGTCTAGTTGTATGCTTGGCTGGGTCGGATGTGGAGGTTGGGTCCGGCTACAAAATAAACTATTTCGTAGCCAGCTATAGTGTAATATATATATATATATATATATATATATATATATATATATATATACACACACACCAAGTTGTTATACTGAACAAAATTCAGTAATGTTCAGTACTCGTGTTTCATTATTTCGGGTACTGTGCGTAGTACTCACCCTATATATATTACTGCTCCCGAGAGTATAGTAACATGGGGATATTTACCGTAACGTTAGTTTTCTATACTCCCGGGAGTAGTTACTCCCATCTTCAATAAACCACATTGTGTATAGATGTATACTCATTTATCACATTGAGTATGTTTGCATACTTATTTTAAGATACTTTAAATCTTACTACGTAAAAAAAATTAGCAGAGCCCATACTTTTTAATATATTACTAAAATATCACTACTGTAGTATATAAAATAAGTATAACCATATACTCTACGTATACTTACATACTTGACATACATAATACCATAGATGGTATAGTATGATCATATACTAGGTCATATATACTCTAGATATATACCCTAGCTTAGCTACGCCGGACCCAACATGCGCGTCGCGATCTGATAGGAGGCACCGGTCCACCACCGACACATGCACTCCGGCTCCGTATTTACAGCCCCGAATTTAAAGGCGAGATAGACTCGGCCGAGCAAACATGGCACACCATTCGAAATCTTCAATTACTTTTTTTTTTTCCTGCAGAAGAAACATGGCACCCAGACCGGTCTCCAGATTCTGCCTGGCATGCCTCGATCGATGCTGCGTAGCCGGCTACCCAGCACGTCCATACGAGATGTCTACGTAGTACAATTATTTTTATTGTACATACAAAACAAAGCCTACGTGAAACATAATATTAATAGTTAATGAATTCATTTCACAACAAATAATTATTTGCAGTGCAAAATGTCACTGGTCCTACTGGCCATAAGCGGCAAGGCCGCGATCTTTTCTAGTGTATGCTAAGGCTGGCCGGATTGATGTGTCAAGGAGAGTCTTTGACTTGATTTCTTGGAATGCTATGGTCTCAGGGTACTCACTCAATGGACGCTTCCGAGAAACTGTTGAGACGTTGCAGGACATGCAGGCATGCTGCAGGGTGGCATGAGGCCGAATGCAAGCACTCTTGTTGGCATAGTTGGCATGTGCGGAAGTGCCGGAGACAGGGGTGTTGGCGATTCACTGCATGCATTTGCACTGAAAGGTGGAGCGATTGATGTCTGGAGTACTATCAGCCATGGAAACACCATTTTACCGTGTCTGGCCGTTTAGTGAAGAAACGAGAAACAGTAGTCCAATCGTCCTCTCAATATGTATGTGGCGCGCTCAGTGCACAGTTTCCCCCGGAGCTCGCAGCCTCGCAGTGGTAACTCATCGTATGTATATAAGTTTATTTTTCACGCATGTACTGGATATATAGAACAAATAAACTACCCGCACCCAAAAAAAAGTCAGAGGACTAACGGTAGAAGAATGGTGAGGAATTCATTGTATCCATAATGATCTATAATCTGAGTTAGTACTATACACTATCAAATATACATGTATGTTGCAATGGGACATTTAGCTTGTTACGTGGTTATTATTTGGACAACTTGTAGCCTAGAGATTTATTTTGCTATCACGTTATGTGTTTCAATTCATCTGGCAATTGAACTTCGTATTATGTCTACTCTAACTCGTATAGGTACGAGAGATCGATTTATAGATTTATGGGTGATCGTCTAGCGTTCCAATTTTGATTTTAAGATCGACTTTGCACTATGCCAAACATTTATCATGAGAGAGAGATCATGAAAATGCTTTATATTCTAATTCTATTTTTTAAGCGTCAGGGGGTTTGTGGCCCCAGAAGGCCCTTGTGATATACAAAGAGTTTTACACAGGTTGCTTAAATCGGATTAGATTACATTGCGGAATCAAATAGTCCACGCCACACATCTATTATGTTGTGCTCTTTTCTTGCCAGTCTGCATTTCCATAACTCTTTCATGCTTGGACTCTCCATGATGTCTGGAGTCGCTACTAATTTGTAGGAAAGATTGGATTTGTTTGATCTGCATCGGATGGTTGAGACTTTTGAGAGAGATGGAGAGCGAAGAAATTGTTCGTTCTTATAGTAGGAGAAATAAAGAGATTAACATTGACGTACGTTGGGAGCCTATCCAACGGACATGGATCGGATCGGACACTGAGCCCGTTTGCTTCGCTGAGAAGCTATGGCTGAAAGTACTAGTCGGGTACCTGAATTAGAGGTACCAAAAATCAACGATTAAAAGGAGTAAACCTTCAAGACTTCCGCGTCTTGAAAACCCCCTAAAAAGTCGAATCAAGGCTCCACCTACACGAATACGCCGATGCAAGCCGCATACGTATGAAGAACGGGGCGCCCTCGACCACGTTCCGACTCGCACGAGACCCGCTCGACGGGAGGCCTCGATCCCGGAAAACTTCCAACTCGTATGACCCAGGGTCGAGTCGGTCGACCCCTCCTCACCCACCTACTTACTGACAAAAGCATTCAATGCAACCACTCCCACTAACGTGGCTACAACGCCAGCGTGGGAGCAGCATCCGTGTCTAATCCCACTTTTTACTGCTCATCCTGAGATGGGCGATGAAAAAGCTACCACTATTCACACCACGTCAAGCACTGTTCTACCATCGACGTCCCCTCGACTCATAAAACGACAACCACCGTGCTCGGGTTTCCTGGGGCTCGGTCTTATCCGTTCCTCGACGACCCCCTCAGCTACGTCCCGACCCGGCCTCAACCGCCGTTGGTCAACAAAGGAATGACGCCCGTACGTCGACCACAGGGAATCGCACGTCCTCTACAGCACCCGGGATGTTTCACCGTCCCGTCGTCAGCATCGTCACGTCGCCCCAAGGATGGCATGCATGCATCGGAGCACGTCGCTACAACAACATCTACAACGCCCGTCCGGTCTTCTCCTCCAAGACGCCCCTAGGGTTTTCTATAGACTTAGCCCTCCTCTTGAGTCTATAAAAGGGGAGGGTAAAGAACTCCCTGGGGGAGAGGGGTGACGAATATAGAGAAGAGAAAAGACCATTTCCAGATCAAGCATCTCAAGCAACTCTTCATTTTTCTCTCCTGAGACTTGGGACCAGCTCCCTCTCTCACAGCTTGTATCCCCTACACAGGCACTTCGGTGCAAGGAAATACAACACTCTCCTTCTCTGCTGGACGTAGGGCCTTCTTTGCCCGAACCAGGATAAACCCCCGTGTATTTCTCTTTGCATCACCATCCGGATTAGGGAGCACGCAACACGTATTCACTCGTCGGTTTAGGGCCCTCCCGGGTCCAAACACCGACAGTTGGCGCGCCAGGTAGGGGGACGCTGCGTGTCAACATCGCTTTCCTGCCATTCCTCCGGATGGCTAATCCCGAACGTCCACTTCCGTTGGCCATGGTGATCTGGTTTGAGAGCTTGAAATTCATGTCCCTTGGCTACGGCTACGACATGGTCCTCTTCCCGCCTAGGCACCCAACCGACCACGACCATGAGCTCTTCCAGCCTAGGGAAGCTGTGCGCCGGTACCGCCGTTCTCGCCGAGCTCGTGTAGCCAGGCGACGGCGTGCCCAGCATAGCAACCACCATCGTCTCATAGGGGACGATGGTGCGCCACGTCCCGACGCCCCTCAGTCGAACACCGACATAGAGTCTCTCGGTGAGGACCTGTGTAGGATGAGTTTGGCTGTGGGTAAGACGCCGATGGGGCATCCCGTCACCCCACCGCCCGACGCGGCACCGCCTCCACCCGGATCAGGATCGGCTTCTCTGACAGCAGGAACAATGCCGCTATGGACATTCCCGTATGGACTGAACACGACCGCCCAAGGGTATGTTTCCTCCGTAAGCACCAACATGGGCACTTACGAGGAACTCCCTGAGCATAATCTACGTTCCACCCTCAACCTTGTGGCGTTCGCACCAGTTTCCGAGTACCGAGACTCTACGGAGACCCCTAGTCCAGAGCTTCGTGCGGTCGCTTCTCGCCGCTACGACCCCAGAGATCAATGACCTCGCATGCAGCAAGGGACGACACAAGCTCACCCCACCATGGGAAGGTCCTTACATCATTGCAGAGGTGCTGAAGTCTGGAACTTATAAGCTATCAAACGAAAAGGGAGAGATCCTCACCAACACATGGAATATTGAACAGTTACGTCGCTTTTACCCCTAGAACCTCAAGGCTTTGTACATTTTTTATCAGTCACATGAATGAATAAAGAATACATCCGTGTTCAAAATGTTTTTTCATGAAAGTAGGCAGGCTCGACCCTATTTTCACAGAGTCGAACCTCCCTCAGGGGCTAGACAGGGGGAACCCCTTGTGTCCCTAAAAAACTCGTATTCTTCAAAAAAAAACTTTTGCATAGTCAACAAAACCGCATGAGTGCCCTAAGGCTCGAGGGCTTTTGAGCTATGAGATCACCTACGCGTCCGCACTAACAGTACCTCCACTCACTCCCCCGTGCCAAGGGGAGCAACAGTGTGCTAAGAGGACTTAGTAAAAAACTTACGACTTTGAAAAAGCCCGACGTCTGACGCTCCTACACGTTTCGATGCAAGTACTTACGTAAGTCGACAAGGCTATAAGGCCATCCTAAGGGTGAGGGGCTATTGAGCCGCGAGACCGCATATGCCCCCGGGCTACGGTATCTCCACTCGCACCCCACACCAAGGGGTGTAACCGCGCGCCAAGAAAATCACGTAAGAATACAATTCGAACGATAAGCAGCGAAAGAGTCGAACAACTTAAAACATTTAGCGTATATTTACATCAAAATATTTTAAGGCCCTCAGGGCCACGATAGTGCGAGTCGCAAATGGCAGCTAACTTGTTACATGGGCCTCCATGCCTAGATTTGGCTCATAGGCCCTCATCGTCAGCAGGCAGGAGCACCTCATCCTCGAACATCCTCGCGAGTCAACTCCTAGGCTCTTCTGCAGCCTCGATCGACCCCAGGCAGGCCACCTCGTTCTCCTCCTCAGTCTTGCTCGGGTCCGAGGTGAAGCCATCAGCGACGAGGCCCATGTCGTACTTGAACCTGGACCGAACGACTGTCATGGCTCTCTTCACGCCATGATGCAACGCGCCCCGTATCTTCTCGCGGACGAGGCGACCCAGCGCCGTCACTCGGCACACGAATGAGTTCCCTGGTGCATCCTCCTCGGTATCAGCATCAGGCTTGACCCCCAGGTGGTCACACACCATGGTGATGGAGCCCTGGAGCAGCTGGTTCCGCCTAACCTCGGCCTCAAGGAGGGCTTGAAACGAGGTAGCTGTCGCCTGAGCCTCGCGCTGCTGGTTCTCTAGCTCTGAATCACGAGATCAAGTCAGCAAAAATTTAAAAACTCAGAGCTAAGATTAGAATAGGGTGGAAACTCACCCTCGGTATGGGTCTGCCAGCCCACGATCTCATCACGTAGCTCGTCACATGCCTTCTCGGCCGCTTGAAGGGCCTCGTCCTTGTCGTAGACGGTCGCCCTCAACGTCTCGATCTCCCGACCGGCACCCGAGAGAGCCTCGTCCCTCTCTCGGACAGTCCCCTTCAACGTCACGACCTCGTTCTTCAGGGTCCCGACATGAGTGGACACTAGCCCGATCTAGATGTTGAGGGCATCACGCTGGCCACTGACAAGAGCGACGTCCTCCTCGAGCTCCTTCACGCGTGCTAATAGCGGCACAAGGTCCTCGTGAGCTTTGGCCACCTGCTCTTGAGCCTTGGCCACGTCAGCATCTCGAGCCTGCGCCGCCGCCTCCTTGAGCACCGCGTGGACGACGTGAAGCTCATCTGCTTCAGCACTCTTCTTGGATAGCCACTTATTGGCTTCCTTGACTAGAGCCCGTTGACGAGGGAGCGCCGCCCACACGCCACTTTCATGGCGAATAAAAAGAGATTTGCGGCATGATCGCTCCTTAAGCTCCTGATCACGGTCAATCCCAAAGTCAGAACCAAGGGAAAAAGGGGGGTACGAGTCAAATGAAATATTGAAATAAACATGACTCACCTCGTAGGCTCCTGACATTTTCTGTACCAAGGTATCCGCGACCATCCGCAGGGATTTCACAGAGTGCCTGCGGAGCCCCTCAACGTACTCCCAGTGCTGCACTTCGTCCTTATCGTCGAGGGCGAAGAAGGGCTCGACGTCAAGGTTAGCCGCATCCCTGAACTCAAGGGTCGACTGACCCCAACGCGAGAGCTCCTCCTCCGCTCGCACGAGCGCCAGCTTCGCGAAGTTGGGCCACCCGGTAGGTGCCTCCACCACGTCACCATCTGGCACCGTGGAGGTCCCGGGTTGATCTGAGGCATCGACCATCTCGACGTCCGCCTTCTGCTTCCCCTTGTCAGATGGGGGTTATCGGACGTGAGGTCGATCATGGCTGGCGTCGGCCCAGGGGGCGGAAGTGGTTCCCCTCTGGCTGGCGTCTCCGCCTGAGCATTGGGCGGTGGCACGGCCGCCTCCCGCTCTGCCCCACCCATCGGCCCCTTCGGCTGGTCCAGCTCGCGTTGCTTCGCTCCCGGTTGTGGCTACGGCGACCGTTCTTCCTGCTATTGCTGTTGCGGCTGCTATTGCAGCTCCTCCTGCTCTGTCCGGAGTTCTGACAACTCCTCCTCTCTCCCCGCATCTCGTGGGGTCTCCACCACTTCCCTTGTCTCTTCAACATTCGCCAGCCTCACATCGTGGGCGAATGTTGCAGCATTCCCAGCCTCGACGGTCTCTAGGGTCCTCATGGTCGACCCCGGCTCTTAACCGTCACCTCCGGACTGGCCAAGCCCAGTAGCGCCTGGGGCTGCCTGGACCAACTCAGATCACTGAGCGGCGTCCCCAGCTCTGACGTTCTCCATAGCGCTCGTGTCGGCCTGAACGGTGGACTCCTTTGCCTTGAGTCGCTCCGTCGCCACTTGGTATCTTGCAATCCAGGTGATGTTATTGGCCGGCGTCCGCATCATCAAAGCAGTGCTGGCCTTAAGCACCTTGGCAGGCATCATGGCCACTGGCTCTGCCTTGCGCTTGCGGCTACACGACAAACAAGAGCGTGAGAGCGAGAAGCGAGATAAATTTTTGTTAGAAAGATAACACAGGACACTTACCCAGACATGGGAATCAAGGGCTTTGCCCTCGGCTTCCTCGAACTACCTAAGGTCTTCTAGGATGGCCCCTCCGTCGAGCCTCCAGTCGGCTCGAAACCCCTTGGAGTCTAGGCTGTCGTCACCGTCGAGGACGTCTGGCCTCAGGTCCTCATGCCCGTCGACGGCACCCCGGCCTCAGGCGTCGATGTCACCGCTCCACCCGCCGACGAGGTGCGCGGTGACCGGGCACGCGTACGCGGCGCCGTAGATGTCGTCGGAAGAACCCCTGGCTCGGCGGATCTCTTTTCTGAAGGTCCCTCACGGGCCCTCCCTTTCGCTCGCTCCTCCTTCCCCTCGACCAGCGCCGAGGCCGCCCTCGATGCCTTGGTGGTCGACCCCCCACTGACGGGCTCCTGTAGGGACCATACGTCAGGAAGATGCGTAAGAAAAGTCACGGTGTCAGACCGCGACCCAGCATCCTCCTCCTCGCTGTCCCCATCCTCCTTCTCTGAGGCTGTCTCAGAGGGGGACTCCTCTTTAGGGAGACCCTCGAGCTGTTGCTGGCGATAAAGATGGCAACGGGCAACAAATATTCGCGTACCCGTGGGCACCTGACCCGGCGGGCGCGGATACGGGTGCGAACCTATGCCCGCGGGCACGGGCGCGAATAGAAAGTTGTGCCCAATGGGCAAAGCTTCACGGATAAGAAAAAAGCATACCCGCATCCACAAACCCGTCAAACCCGCACTGACATGTAGGGTCACTACCAAAGAGGTATATAAACTCAGATTTAGGGTTTCCTCCTCCCAATTTCCAAACCCACCAGCCACCGTCACATCCCCTACTCACCCCCGTGACCCTGCCTCCACCCTCTCCACTTCGCGAGTCACGAACCGCGACGCGCGGTCGCGCCTCCTCCTCCTCTAGTCCTCTTGAAGCTCGTGGACCGTGAGTCTGCGACGTGCGGTGTCGGCTCCTCCTGAAGGGGCGTCCGCCACTTTGACCTCACGCGGCTGCTCCACCCGCGGCGCGCACCCTCCGGCTCTGACCTCTTCGCGCCTCCCAACTCCGACTATTTGTGGCGCACCCTTCCCATCTCCCTCCACTCGCGCACCACCAAGGCTCCGACCGAGGACGCCATCTTCGCCGCGCAGGACACCATCTCCGCCCGCTGTCTGTCGTCGTCTTCCACGCCGCTGGCGGGTGCACGGGCATGCCCATGGGCGAGCCTTGCCCACGGATAGCGGGCATGGGCACAAGTTGCTGCACGTGGCGGGTAGCGGGCGCGGATGCGGGCATGAGATTATGCTCGTGGTCACGGGTGTGAGAAGCTAGTATCCATGCGGATTTTGCCCGTTGCCATTCATAGCTAGCGACGACGGTTTAGAAACGCTTCACGCTCATGGATCTTCTTGTTACGCCGCGTCTTCACAGTGTCTATTTCTTTCTTCTCCTGGGCCACGAAGAGACATCTCACCTATCGAGCGGCGCGACCTTCTAGGACCGACGGCGACGAGTCCTTGACCGCTGACAGATCCTACACAGAGAGGTCGACGGGTTAAATCTATGAGACCTTGGAGAAAAGGAGAGCTCAACACCGGCAAGACAACACTTACCAGGGGATCAAATCCTTGGTTGGGTCGCATCAGAACTTTGTCGATGTCCTCCTGCCTGAAGCCACCCACCATCCACCGAGCGCATCGGGCGACTTCGTCGAGGAGGAGGGTCTTGTGTGACATCCGACTCCCCTCCAATTAGACGCTCGGCGTCATCTCGTCTAGCCAAAGTCGATGCTGCATCAATGGCAGCACCCTCTGACGGTGGAACACGGCGGCCACCATGCCCGCAGTCAGCCCGCGCAAACAGAGCTTTCTTAGCGCAACAAGGAGCGGCTGTAACTTTGGCTTGTCCTCCTCGATGACGCCGTACGACCAGTTCTCCTTGTGCAACATTAGGACCTGGCCGGAGAAGCTCGGTAGGCGATCATCATCATTGCGTAGATAAAACCACCCGTTGTTCGATGAGATGAGTTGGACCGGGATGTAGAGATCGCCTCGACCCGCCCGCACTTGGAGGGTGTAGCTTCCGACGTGTACTGCCCGTCGTACTCCCCTCTCGCCCGCCTTCTTGGTGAAGTGCTCCGCCTTGAAGAGGTGGAGCCACAACTTCCAGTGGAGCTCCATCCCCAAGTACCCCTTGCAGACGACCGCGAAAATGGAGGCCTACGAGACGGAGTTGGGGGTGAGGTGGGGGAGCTCCACCCCATAGTAATGCAGGATGGCCCACATGAATCGGCTCGGCGGCATCCTGAGCCTTCTCTCATGGAAGGCGATGAAGCTCACCACGTAGCCCTATGGGGGCGCCGGCTCCCGGTGGTTGGTCGGCGGCACCCTCCACTCCGGCAGGTCTTGGCTCATCCTCGATCACTGGAGACCATCGCACACAAGCTCCTCTAGCCTCCTCTCCGTCACCGAGGAACAGATCCACGCCTCCGCAGGGAGGACCTGGGGTTTTCCCGCCATGAGCGCAGAGGTTGGAATACGGTGGCAGCGGGGAAAGGATGACGGCGGCGGTGGAGAACGGCTGATGGAGGCAAAGGAAAGAGAATGCAATTGCAAAGGGCTAGGAAGGAACACACAAAACCAATGGGCTCTATACTTATACCCCGGTAGAAGGCAAATGGATGGATCCAGCGAAGAGGCAGGTAAAGTTTCCGCATTTAATGCTCTTACCTAACCGCTTCCTCGAAACCTACGCATACGGGCATGTATCAACTGTTCGCTCGATAACCGTCTGCCACGCTGCCCACTACCACGCTGTTTTCGCTTCCCTCCTAAAAAGACGCACCCCAATGGGCGGGAAGGGAGGCTTACAGACGGACACTTCCAGACGAAGGAACCACGGGCTCCGAGTCCGCTATAAACCTCGAGGGTTCAAAAGCTAACCCTCGACCAGGGTTTGACAGCTGCCCTTGAGTAAACAGAGTAAGGGATATCTGAGAGCAGACCCGTACAAGGTCAAGGCTCGAGCCATTTTCTCGAGATGCCCTCAGACATATTCGAGGCTACAGGAGAGGTCGATAGTGGAATTCCCTCGGAGTGAGGCGTTGAGCCCTCGGATTCTAGCAAACAGAGCCGAGATCCATACGATAACTCTTTGGCACTTTTGGAGAGTGCATCCGCGACCGCCAGCCGACCCCTATCGAATGGGGTACGGGCTCCCACTCGAATTCCCCGCTAACAGCTCACCAGAGATCGTCGGAACTCGTCCATCGAGGGTAGTACGGCGTTCCCACCCCTCCTCCTTTCCTAAAGGATGTGTAAGGGTCGTACGATTAAAAATGGGCAGGACCCCGATCGACCTCACGCACATGAGGCTCAGGGGCTTGCCCGCAATAGGCTAGCTCCGACGAAAAAGGATCGAACACACCTCATGGCTTAACAAAAATAATGTCCCACGATGCATCGTACTAAAGCCCTCGAAGGAGTCACACACTCCTCTGATGCCTCAGGGGCTAAACCCGGTGGGTGTGCTCGCACGCACCCACCGGAGAGCAACGACGCTATGACTCCAGTTCATAACTCGCTCAAGCCTCTGCGAGAGTGTCTGCACTCACACAAAAGGCTCGGGGGCTACTATTGGGTACCTGAATTAGGGGTACCCAAAACCAACGATTAACAGGAGCAAACCCCCCGAGACTTCCCCGTCTTGAAAACCCCCTAAAAGTCGAATCAAGGCTCCACCTACATGAATACGCCGATCTAAGCCGCATACGTATGAAGAACAGGGCGCCTTCGACCGCGTTCTGACTCGCACGAGACCCGCTCGATGGGAGGCCTCGAGCCCGAAAAACTTCTAACTTGTACGACCCAGGGTCGAGTCGGTCGACCCCTCCTCACCCATGTACTTACTTACAAAAGCATTCAATGCAACCACTCCCACTAACGTGGCTACAGCGCCAGCGTGGGAGCAGATCCGTGTCTAATCCCACTTTTTACTGCCCATCCCGGGATGGGCGATGAAAAAGCTACCACTATTTACACCACGTCAAGCACTGTTCTACCATCGACGCCCCCTCGACTCATAAAATGACAACCACCGTGGTCGGGTTTCCTGGGGCTCAGTCTTATCCGTTCCTCGATGACCCCCTCAGCTACGTCCCGACCCGACCTCGACCGCCATCGGTCAACAAAGGAATGACGCCCGTACGTCGACCGCAGGGAATCGCACGTCCTCTACAGCACCTGGGATGTTTCACCGTCCCGTCGTCAGCATCGTCACGTCGCCCCAAGGATGGCCTGCATGCATCGGAGCACGTCGCTACAGCAACATCTACAACGCTCGTCCGACCTTCTCCTCCAAGGCGCCCCTAGGGTTTTCTATAGACTTAGACCCTCTTGAGTATATAAAAGGGGAGGGTAAAGAACTCCCTAGGGGGAGAGGGGTGACGAATATAGAGAAGAGAAAAAGACCATTTCCAGATCAAGCATCTCAAGCAACTCTTCAATTTTCTCTCCTGAGACTTGGGACCAGCTCCCTCTCTCATAGCTTGTATCCCCTATAAAGGCACTTCGGTGCAAGGAAATACAACACTCTCCTTCTCTGCTGGACGTAGGGCCTTCTTTGCCCGAACCAGGATAAACCCCTGTGTATTTCTCTTTTCATCACCATCCGAATTAGGGAGCACGCAACATGTATTCACTCGTCGGCTTAGGGCCCTCCTGGGTCCAAACACCGACAGTACTGTTTGCTGATTTGCTGTAAGAGAAAAATACTGTTCTGACTGAAAAAACAAGCTCAAAAGTACAGATTATAAAACAAGCAAATAGGGCCACTCTTGACCTTGCTGGCTTGCCATGTCATCGATCCACACGGACAAAATCGTTGCATCTTTAACACACCGATGAACAAAGATCCACTTCCAATTGATGGTGAATCGACCGGTAAAGGAGCGACGAGAGGTTTTTATTTCTCAAATCAAATACGCAAACGAGAGGTTAATTTTTGAAAGAAAAAAAAAATGAAAAATGCATGTTTAGCAAAGGAAAAAAGAAACATAGAAAGAAAAAAGTTACTGTCACACATCCACTGCAGCTAGCGCTCTATAGACTACAGTATGGCCCTGTTTGGCACATCTCAGTTTCATAAGGAAAGCTAATTTTTTGGATTTTAGTTTAATGAACAACTCTACCGGTGAAACTGAGCTGTTTTTTTTCATCTTATTTGGCAAATAACTTCACATGTTCGATAAGAAAGATAGAATGAATAAAACACCATTCTTTCCCCTCTCCCGTTTCTTATGCCTTATCGTCTCATCTCCGTCTTCTCATGATGTGAAGCTCCGATGTCTGCGCCACGGTGGGCTCCGGCGTCCGTCCCAGCGGCTGAGCCTGGGAACCCCAGTGGCCGCTTGCACCCATGCCCTGGTGGCCCCGGCGGCCGCTCGCGCCCACGCCCTGGTGGCCCTGGCAGCCCTCGCGCCCACTGTTGGTATTTATTAATTCCTCACTTGTTTTAGTAGTCACCCATTAATTACCTACATCTCTAACATTACTTGAACTAGGTTGTCATCCTTAGTAATGATGCTAGAAATGTTTGTTGGTACTACTTAGTATCATTGCTAGAATAATACTAAGCAGATGTTTATCATTTTATGTGACTAGAAAGAATATAAAGATATGAATGGAAAGGATTCTGTAAGTGGACAGATAATTATATCATTGTAGCACTTCACCCGAGAGTATTTCAGGTATTATATTTATATTTTACCATAGGAAAACTAACTATACTAAGCATATAATCAAAGCAGACGATGAACATTAAAACCAAGAACATGAACAAGATAAATACTAATATTGTCATAATAATTGTAGCAAGCATAGAAAAATAATGGAGATACAACGAGAGAGGGGTACAAGAACTATACCAACTAAGCTATTAACAATGTCAGGAATCCAAGCGAAGAACTGCTTGCCTCCCTCTAGACCTAACCTAACTAACTACTACTCTAGAAACTAGAGGAGCTCTGAGCAGATTAGAGTTTCTGACTCTAGATGACATGATACCTCAGGGGAGCTGGGGTCAGTTTATATAGCCCGGGGAGTACAACGTGAGCCCTTGGACCAAACCGACTCGAAGGACAGCGTAAATGCAATCCTAGGAGACGGTGGAGAAAGCTTCTGGAAGCTGATAGGCGAGGGCCCATCTGGCAGGCCAGGTGACACCATGGTGGGGCCTACCGGCCCCACCTGGCAGCCTCTCGGGGTCTGCCTCGGGGGGTTGTCTCTAGGAGTCCTCTGGAGTCTTCTAGAGTAATTTCGTCGCGGTTACGTTTAGTTCTATTTGACATTTTCTTCCCCCTTTCCGGTTTTCTAGAATAACCTTGCTGAAAATATAGATTCACCAAAACTCATGAAAATTACCAGTTTAAACTGCTAAGTTTCTATAGGTGATCCATTTCAAGCATTTATTCAAGTTATGTTGACGGTTTATGATGAATAATAACTACCGTCAACACCCACACCCCTTGTACCACTCGCGTGGCGAGCCCTGGTGGCCCTGACGGCCGCTCACGCGGCAAGCCTTGGTGGCTGCACCCCGAGCCCGGCGGCCCTACAGTCACGCCCTGAGCTCCAATGCCCTCGACCGTGGCCGCATGCCTTTCCGACAGTCGAGTCTCGAGCTCCGGCGTCATTTTTGCCCCAATGCCCCTGGCCACGGCTGTTGGAGCTCATGCCTGCTCGACTGCCGTGCGCCTGCCCGACGGCCGCGAGCCCCAGTGGTCGTGAGCTCCGGTGCCAAAGTGCCTTCCCGGCGGCGGTCGCGGCTCTCTCCCCTGCATCCTCCTTCTCCGAGAGGGGCAGATGCAGTCTTCTAGTCATGTTGGGGCCCACATATGGGAGATCAGCTAAGATAAGTTACTTTTTTAACTTCGTCTCAACTCATCCCTTTGTGCGAGGAGAGGAATTTTGAAAAAAGGTGTTTGGTAAAAAATATAGCTCACAACAAACAGGCCTTACATACTGCACCTAAGGAAGCACCTGCAGTTGTAACACCCCTGGGTGTTAAGCATGCATTAACATCCCAAAGCATGATCATTTGCATCACATTCATTTTATCATCACATGCAATATAAGTTAAAATTAAATTGAAGTGTGAAAAACATCTGTTTGAACCCTAAATTATTGCATTTGCTTGCTAAGAGTAGTAAAACTAGTTTGGCTATAACTTTAAATGACTTAGAATTAATTAGCATGAATTTTGTAGCAACTTTTGTATTCAAAATCTCCCCAAATTTTGCTTTTAAAAATATTCTTGAAAAGTGAGTTTTTATTTAAAATTTAGACTTTAAATCACTAATTCAAAATCTGTTCAGAATTTTAAAAAGTGCCCTACATGAAAGTTGTAGAGAATTAAATTTTGAACAACTTTTATTTTGGGGACAACTTGTGAAAATGCCTTTTTCATCTTCAAATTTGAAATTGAATCAATTTAGAAAAAAATCTGTAAATTATTTATAAAAGGAAAAGGGTTTTCCGGCCTTAACGGGCCGCCGCCTCCATTTCGGCCTGCTCGCGCAAGCGGCCCGGTCCGCGCCAGCGCCCGCTTTCTCCCGCCCGCGCGCGCGCGACGCCGTGGTGCTCGCGGCAGAGTCCGCCCGCCCCGTGGCGCCCGTACGCCGGCGTCGGCCGCCGGGTGGCGCTCGGTGGCCCCCACGGCCGCGCCCGGCCTCTTGAACTGCCCGCGCTCGCTCTGCCCTCATTCCATCCCTTCTCACTTCGCCTCCGCTCGCCTCGCCAGCGCGAACCGCAGCAGCAGCGCTGTCGCACCATCACTGGCGCCACTCACCTCCGCGCCGCCGTTCCCGCTCGACGGTCGCGCCTCCCTCTGATTCCTCTCGCCACCCTCTCCGCCAGCCCTTCCTCGGTGCTGGACGCGCCCTAGCGTCTCGGGTCGAGCCACGGTGAGGCCCTATTGGGCGTTTCCTCCTCCGCTGCCCGCCATGGCCACCGTTGGCCGGCGTGCATGGCCGGAACTCCTCCACCCCCCTCCTCCTTTTTCCGTGCGCGCATTGCGTTTGCCTAGCTCTCGCGACGCTCGTGCACCCTCTCTCGCGCCTCACCAAGGCCGGTGTTGGCCGCCCGACGGTGAGCAGCGCCACCGGCCCGCCATTCCCGCCGGCGAGCTTCCTCCAGAGCTCCCGCGCTGCTCGGGGTTGGCGCGCTGGGTGCGCCTCGGTGCGGGGAGCATGGTGGTGTCCTCCCCGTCACCGGAGATCTCACCGGCGGCGAGCTTGCCGCGGTCAGCGCCGCCCCTGCTCCCGGGCGGCTGACGGGTGGGGTGCCGATTGACCGCGGGTCCCCGCTGCAGTGGCAGTAACAGGGTGTGGGTGCACTGGACCGGGTGCCTGTAGCATTTCAGGTCGTTCGTTTTGAAATGATTTAGATAAAGAATTTCCAGAAATTATGAAAAAGCTTTCAAAAATCATATCTCAAGATTTATAGCTCCAAAAATTGTGAAACAAATTTTGTAGTGTTTTTCATGAGTAGATCTACAGTTTAAAAATGTTGCATGTTAGTTTTGTGATACTTTTCTATGTAGAATTATTTAATTCTTCTTATTGCTGTTTTCTTGATAAATATGTAATAAATCATAAAAAGCTCAGAAAAATATGGTTCCACTTGCAATAATTTTCTTTTGTGATGTACTTTCTAGAAAAAAATATGTGTCATGCATGTTATGTAGAAAAATTTTGATGTGTAGTACAAGTGCTTATTATTATTAATAATTGTTATTTTTGATAGAGAGAAAATATGAATAAAACATGCATATAATAATTTTTATCTAGTGATTGTTTATTGTGTAGAATGTATGAAAAATACTAAATCTATTGTTTGACACTTTTCATAGTATAAAGTATTTTTATGCTCATTTTTAGGTCCTAGCTTGTTATTTTTGTGTAGGCAGTTCTGGTACTCCAAATGTAATGAAATTTTAGTGGCATACTAGATTAGATGATAGTAAGCTACTGTAATTTTCTCAGATTTTTCTGTACTATCAAAATAGGTGTTGTTGTTCAAACCTAGTTGCAATTAGGGTTTAATTAACCTTGTTAATTCATGACTAGTTAATAAGATTTGCTTTGGTGTATCTTTGAAGCATCTTAGATTTCTGGGGTGACTTGGCATGGTAGAGAATGATTGTAGTAGCAGTATACTAGTACATGTTCTTGGATGATGTTGACTACCTTGTATAAGAGTTGTATTCCTACTTTATGCAATAAAGTAAACCTGTTCATCTATATCTCATTAATCATGATCATTACATGTCATCTCTGCAATGCACCTAGGCATGAGCACTTATACATTTGCATCATACAGGATCGCAAGAAGTAACTCCGGTAGCAGTTCCCGAGGAGCCGGAAGGGCAGCCCGAGGTGCAAGAGAAGAGGTGCCCGAAGCCGACGAGGAGGTCGGTGAGGATCTTCCAGAGTGTCCCGACCACCACCCGAGCTCTTTCGAAAGAGGCAAGCCCCGGAGCATTTCTCTCATAGTTTGCAAATATTTTATTAATGCTTTACTTTAACTGATGCATTACGTTTAGGAGTTATTTGCAATTGTTGTTGCATTATACCTTGTTTACCCTGTTTTATCATATCCTTGTTACCTTGGTATTCGCAGTCAAGAAATGCTTAGCTTGCTTAGACCGGTAGAAGTCGGGTGATTTTCTGTCACCTGCGAGCTATAGGTGGTTACCTGGATCTGCTTGAAGAAGTATGTCATCGTAGAATAACTAAGTGTTAATATGCAATTAAGACCGGATGAAGACTTGTAGGGTTTCGAACTGTAGTGTTTTCCGTCTGTGTCGATTAAGGACCGACCGTTGTTGGGCCTTGAGTCATGTTGAACGCATGCCTTACATTTAGCTGGCTGAATAATGTACCTTTCGACCACGAAGCTGGGAGATTATTCGGGCCGAGTGGATTGCCCGTAACGCACTATACCGGAGCAGGTGTGGTAGGACGCGGGGGCATGATGATAAGGACAAAGAGCAGTCGGGCGGCCCCCGGGTACATGTGGTTCCTGGCAAACTCGAGACTTTACCTGAATAGTTGACTCGGGACCAATATCCCACTTTAGCGGGTGAGTGAGGTTTGTGTGAGGAATAAATTACCAGCTGGTTAATAATCGATTCGAATCGCCATCGTTCACTGGATAGTGAACACTTGACTTGAGTTACTTCATCGTAGTAATATTGATGGAACACTTGGACAGTTATATGAAATATGATCAGATGGAAGTTGTTAATGATCATTGGTTATCCTTACCTGTTTAATTACATGTTACTCTAGTACAGGTGCAAATGTAGTTGACAGGTTAATAAAGATTTAACTTGATACAAAGCTTCTAGAAAAGATTCTTTAAATACTAAAAATACCTTTTTGCAAATGAGTCAGCTACCCTACTATAAAGCTTGTCATGATCCTTGGTGTCATTTTATTTTGGTTATGTCGGGTAAGTCTAGCTGAGTACTTTCTCGTACTCAGGGCTTTGTTCCCACTTGTTGCAGATGGGCAGATGTATTACTGCTACTGTATCAACTGCATTTATCCTGCGATGGGAGAAGCTTAGGACCATATGCAGTGGTCATTCCCTACGTCTCGTCTGATGCTTTTGTTGAAAGATGATCATGAACCGACACTTTATTTCGAACTTTGTGTGAGTGTGTGGTTTGAACTAAATGTTTCCGCTACTTTTATTTGAACTTGGTTTGTAATAACTATGTTTAAACTCCGATTTATTTGCGACGCGAACTTTTATGTAACTTGTGATGGTGACCGCTAAACTTATTACGATCTTGGCTGATATGTAAGTTGGTTTGAAATCCATCGTGATTTCATGGACTACCGGGTTATACGGGCTTAAGTTTGCTAAATCGTCTGCTCGGTGGGTGATTTTCTTACTTAATCTCATATAATTGGTCGGTTCTGTTACAACAGTCCTATCACGGGCGAAGCTAGAGCAAATGGGTGGGGGTGCCCAACTTCATCGTAAATATAGTGACCTATATAATGTTCAAACAAATAGCATAACTAATTCATAGTTTTTTAAAAAAAAAATAAAATTCAACTTCTAGTAATGGTAGGGGCAAGAGCAATGACACTCACCATTTATGATAAAATAAAGACGTTATTTATAACAAAAGATATCCCATGTAGCAAAATATGTGATCCAAAGAAAAGAGAACAAATAAGTCATTTATTTGGCAAAGGAAACATAGTATTATCTATTGATGAAAGTAGATACATTGCATTACCTCTTAGAGATCCTAATCAAATTGCAGTTCTAATTTCACATATAAATAGGTCATAATCAAATTATAGTTCACACTTTCACATATAAATAATCTGATTGGGGATTAACCAAATTACGGTTCACAATTTTGCATATAAATAATTTGATTGGGGATTAACTTGAGGATAACTGGATAAACACTCACTGGGCAGCGGCTGCTGGGTGATGCCGCGATGGGGAGATGGACAAGGGATCGGCGATTCCGCGGCGGCTCCGGCTCGGATGGTCGGTACCTACTGCCTGGGCCTGAGCGACTGAGCGAGGGTGACTCTATGCTCACGGACCGTGGCTGCATGGAGAGCAAGCTAGCGAGGCAGGCGAGGGCGACTGGCCAAGGCGTCTGCAATCCCGCGTCCTCCGGTGTCCGCAAGTCACATCGTCAGGCGAAGCGTCACGCGGGGCAGCCGCACGAGCAAAACTTCTTGCCGTTGTGTGGCTTCAGCCGGAGCGTGGAAGGTATGGGGGAGACGTGGGCTTTTGGACTGGTGGGGGGTGCCTCATGTTGGGCCATGGGGGTGCTCATAGGGTCAAATTTTGCCCGTCCTAAAGAGATTCCGAAATTGGAGGGGGTGCTTAGGCACCCACGGGCTTTTACTGGGCTTCGCCAATCTTGCACTCCATTTTTTCTCAAGATGGGAATGGGTCGGGTTGGACCATTGGGTAGCTGGCCCGACGCAAAAAAAACGAGGCCAATGGACCATGCGGGTCGGACTCAAATCTGAATTGGGCCAGTGGAGCCGGTACCTATTGACCCATCGGGTAGGATGGGTCGGCCTCGGTGTAGCTCGATTTCCCATCTGACCACGCGAACCCCTGGAGTCCCAGGTCTGTACGAGCTGCCGCCACCGCCGCAATCATCGCGAGCACGCAAGACCGTGGAGCTGGGCTACAAGACGGCGGCAAGCAGTTTCAGCTACAGATCGTCCGCCTCTTGTTCTCGGCTTCTTGCTGTTGATCCCTACATGCTTCTTGCCATTTCTTGCTGCTCTTGCGTCGTGGGAAAACATGGTCACGCGAGGCCAATGGGGAGGAGGCGGAGGATCGCAGGACGGAGCGCTGCTGCCGCCATTTTCTTGCTCTTAGGGGCACCGCCGCCATTGTTCAGACCAATTTCGACTCTCAGGGGCACCGCTGTGTTGGTTATTGGTACAGTATGTAGCAACGTCTAGCATTGATATATCAATAAAAAATATCCAACCTGTATGGTCAAGCAGTCTGTTCATGAGAGCGAACTTCAGCTAGCTAGCCGCCTGTCACCTGTCATCGGTGGCTCAACGAAGACGTGTGCAGTATCCTGTATCTGTATGCAAACCGGCTCAAATCTTCGCCATACTTTAATGAAGTTTTTAAAGCAGCACGGATAATATTAAGTATATTCAATTGCCGATTTAAATGTATGATTACAAACAAAATGATAATATTTTGGGTTGGCCTCACGGTACCCATTGGGCTAACAAGGCCAAAGGCTTTTGTAGATTTGGGTCCATGGCCTTGCAAATTGGCCTTGAGGCCACAGGGCCGGGTCCAGGGCCGGGCCGACCCATTCCCATCTTGAATTTTTTCCTGCATGCAGCACGCGCATGCTCGCTTGCTGCCTCCAAAAGCCGGCAGCATAGCTGCTGCCCTGCTGGGCGGTCAGCGGTGGCTGCCCGCACACCAGCAACAGCAAGAAGCAAGGAACGAAGCTACTAGCCTGGTAACAAAAGACAACCGTAGCAGTACAAGCTTTAAGCACACATCAATCACGCGCATATGCAGCAGGCACGGCATCCTCTAGCTCGTAACTTCGGCAACGTGCAGTCGGGCCTCCTCAAGACCTCAACTCGTCGTCGTCGTGCACGTGGAGACGGCGGCGGTCGCGAACTTGCGTTCAGCGATCCGACGAGTTTCGCGGGAGGCAGGAAAAGCCGCGAGATTGGGTGGGGAGTCGGCGATCGACGGTTGACGAGTCAGCAGGAACGACGGGTAACAGCACGCCTCTGCATGACTTGCATGCGCGCGGCAGAACTGGGCCTCTTCAAAGTGGACCAACGTGAATCGGAGACCTACGTATTGAGCTTGTCCTGGCTTAAAAAAAATCACGGGATAAAAACGGGATGATCCCGGATTAAAACGGGAAACCTTAAATACGGACGGAAAAATATCATTCTGTTTTCGGTTCCAGTCCCGGTTAAAAATCCTGTTCCGTTACCGTATTCTTCTGTAAATACGAAAATGAGCGGGACAACAACAGTAAATTATACAGGATTTATCCCGACCGTTTCATCCCTACAGCCCATTCTCGACTCTTGTTCTCCAACGAAAAAAGCTCATTACGCCTTCTTAAACTAGAGTTGTAGTCTGATTTTACTATTTAAACTTTAAAATCAAACATCTTATGAACTCTCAAAACTGTTCAATTATCTTCAATTCTGGTTTAAAGAAGTTTTGAACGTGTCCAGTGGTCGATTTTGCTCAGTGGAACGCTCGCGACTTGTGTTCGAGCCCTACTTGACGTAAGTTTTGCACTTTTTTTTTTCAATTTCTTTGCAGCCTCAATCGTAGATGTTCTGCAATGGCTAAAGTGTCGTGCTTGGAGTATGATGATCTTCAAATACATCTCAAGCATGTGTGTATGTCTTTGGATATAGGTTCAAATCTAGCTTATGCATAGTGTTCGTGCGTGCGTTCTGTGGTGGGAGTTTATGCTTGACAGTGATGTGGATCCAGGGTACCTCATCGCCCAAATAAGAGCCCATTACCACCAGGGTGGGCCGAAGCTAGCGAAGATGAGGCCTAGCCAAACTAGGGTACATCATCAGACGTGGTGAAAAAGTTATATATCGTGCAGAGCTTGGATGCCAACTTCTACAAGATACAAGGTTTATTTTGTTAGATTTTCTTATAACCAACTTGGAAACATATATGTAAACCAATCAGGATCCACGTAGCCTCACTGAGAGCCTTTGCATCATTGCAACATATTAGCATACACTATTAGCTATCAGCGCCCTTATAAACTCGAGCATACGAGATAAAAGAGATATACTCTCAACTGGATGTAGGGTACTCCATACCTGAACTAGTATAAATCTATGTCTCGTGTGCTACCATTCCGATTCCCTGTGCATAATACGTTGATCTACATTGCCGGAATCGATACCTGCTTAAGTTCAAACACCACAGCTTCTTGTACCTGAAATATTGAGGCATAAAACAAGACCGGCAAATACTTCACAGGATTTTTTAACCATAAAAAATGTCTCCCGTTTCTAAAAAAAGTTTAAGGGAAATCCCTAGAGATATATTGGGATACAAAAAATCTAAATAAAATATTTAGGTCTCATGAAAATATCTCTAGATGCTTCAAAAAAAAGTATAGGTAGTTCTACGAAAACAAAAAAATATATCTAGAAAAACTAGAAGACTATCAAAACATTCTAGTTGATGTCTAAACACATTTTTTACAAACTTTTCACAACAAAATAATAATAATGTATGTTGTATTCATGCAGGTTGCATCTTATATTTTTGTAGTGCAAAGTTTAATGTTTATACCAAGATAGTTTAGACTGAGTTAAATATAATGCACTAGAGGTTCTTAACTTGTTATGAGGTTTCAGTTAGATTCATCAATTTTGAAAATTTGAAAATAGATTTTTAGGTCCACAAACTCTTAATGTTGTATCACTTAGGAGATGTTTAGTTTCTCCCTAAAATTTTTTCAACCCATCACATCAGATGTTTAGACACAATTAAATGTAGACGAAAAAATAACTAATTACACAGATTGCGATAAATTTGCGAGATGAATTTTTTGAACCTAATTAATCCATGATTTGACAATGTCATGCTACAGTAACATATGCTAATGACGGATTAATTAGCCTTAATAAATTCATCCCGTGGTTTATAGACGAGTTATGTAATTAATTTTTTATTAGTATCTAAACACTCTTTCCAATATCTATTGAAATATATGATGTGACAACCCCCACCAAACACTCGAGGTCCACGTGGGCGTAGCGTGCTGACAGCTTTTGGCCAATGCATTTCGTCAGCAACTTGTGGGCGTGACGAGCGCCACTGCCTCCAATCCCATAGCCGGCCATCGGCCACTGCGCGCAGCATCCTCTGCGCCGCGACAGCCGGACAGTCGGACAGGGTACAGGTACCTGTTCGAACCCAGGGACGGTCGGCGCGTCGCCATGCCCACGACGAGAACGTGCCCGCCGCGTTGCTCAACCTCGTCGTGGCAAGCAGCGAGCCCGAGGTGGCGGAAGTAGTCATGGCCAGTGGCGCCAAAGAGACCGTGCGGGAGCTGGCCTAGTAGCCTACGATATCGGATTCATATCAGTGTGCCAGCCATTAATACCGATCGAATGCCAAAATGCTGGCGCTTCAGCGCGTGGTCGAGGGCCCCCTCGTGCTCTTCATGCATGTGCATGCTGTGTCAACGGGACATTATTTGAACATACGTAGAATCTCACTGATTTTCAAAAAACAGATATGTGCGTGTGCACTTTTGCCACTACACTAAAATAGACGTAAAACTAGTACTCCCTCCGTGTCCACGAAAGAATGCAATTCTCACCACGGTAATGTCTGGCCGCAGCTAGCGTTAGAGTTGGCGCGCCAGCATGAATTAACGTATCGTTTATCTTATGTCTCTACAACCAGGCGCACCCGATAGTGCTATCGTGCTGCTTGGAGGCAAGGCTCCGGCCCTATCAGCGTGATGATTGTTCCGCCTCTTCTTCTCCCTGCTATACGTATGTACGAGATGCCGTGCGGCCTGGCCTGCATGTCGAGCCGTCGAGGACGTCGATCGCTCAGGTACGGCATGAGTACGCCCACGGTGAGCAGGTTGTGGCGAGAAGCCGTACGTGCAGGCTCCGTGGTGTAGCAGAGGAGATGACGGGGCGGACAAGCTTACAGTACAAGAGATCACAACGTAGACGCCGTCAGCAGTGTTGTGAGGCCCACAAACTGTTTGACGAAACACATAAGCCAGAGAGCTTAGTCATCACGCCACATCACCATGAGAAGTTCATGGAGGGTATAGACCTAAGTGATACCACATTAAAGTTTATTATGAACCTAAAAATCCACTTTTAAAGTTGATGGACTTAAACATCTTTATAAGTTAATAGACCTCTGATGCATTTAACTCTTTTAGATTTTTCTCTTCTAGATATGTTTTCATTTTTCTAGAGCTAATCTAATTGTTTCAAGCTTCTAAAAATATTTTCATGTGTTTCAAAATATTTTATTTGATGTCGTATACCAAATTTTTCAGATTTTATAAGCTTAGAGACTTTTTTTTTGTTTATTAAAGACGTTATATCAAGTATTTACCAGAAAAATTTTTTATAATAAAAAGGCAAAGCAGCGTTTAAAACATTTAAAATTAGGGTAGAGAGGTAATCTGAATGGCCTCAGAGAGTTTATTTAGAGATAATGTCAGATTTTGATGTTCAAGAAGGAAATAAGACAGATTTTTTTTTGAAAAGCATCACATGCATTAAGCTCTATGCAAAGGCAAATCACCAGATACAATATTCATTACATATGATGGAACTTCACTCATGTAAATACATGAGCCAGCATCTAAAACATAAGAACCTACCTTATTACAACTTCTAGTACACAATGAGACATTACAAAAGGAAAACTCTAATTGCATCATGTCTTGAATATGGAACACCAAAGCCCCAATGCTACTTCGATCTATATTTGTTGACTTGAGGGCCGTTGCTAGAACCATGGCATGCATCTGTTTCTAGAATGATCTGTGACATACCTAACTGAGCTGCATGAATAATGCTCTTATAGGCCGCAATTGCCTCAGCATGTAGCGGCGATGAAGCATGCCGAATATTCCCAGCCCAGCTGCCAATATTTCTCCATTCATATTTCTCACCACAAAACCCCATCCTCCAGATCTTTTATTTAGGTCAAAAGAACCATCAGAGTTGATTTTATAAATGTTCTCTAGGGGAGGTGTCCATGAACCTTGAGCTACAGATTTACTCTCTTTTTAGTCACATGTAGCTTTTCGAATTGCATGAGGAAGAAAGAAACAGATCCACAAATTTCAGTTGCTGTCGGCATCCTCCTACCATCATTGGCCTTATTTCTTGCGGACCTACCATCATTGGCCTTATTTCTTGCGGACCTACCATCATTGGCCTTATTTCTTGCGGACCACCATCTCCAAAGGAAAACAAACACTTTTAATTGCATATTATTCTATAGCATCCAGATCTTATTAATTATTCTAAACTGGATTGACAACTTACTAATTCAGATCTGATGTCTTCCATATCCAGAAGGCGCCATCACATTTTTGCAAATTTACATTTAAAGAAAATGTGCCCACAGTCCTCGTCCAATCTTCTACAAATAGGACAGATAATATCCAATTTCACCTCACATCTGATAATATTCCTTCTGACAGGGAGGCTGTTACGTGCTAAACGCCATATAAACATTTTAACTTTATTAGGGACTTTGAGTTGCCAAATCTTAATCCATAGAAAACCCCTCACTCCTCTATTTGCACTTACATAACTAGAAACATCCTGTCCTGTCTGAGCATATCTTCTCGCCACAGCAAGCTTATAAGCTGATTTGACTGAAAACAGCCCTTTTGCATCAAAATGCCAAGCAGGCCAATCCTCCATATGTTCAATAATAGGAATTCATAATATCTCATCAGCATCTTGTGGCCAAAATATATCACATATTAGTTGTTCATCCCATTCTCCTGTTGTTGGATCTATAAGCTCGCTAACTCTTGTCAACACACAGGACCTCCTAGGTGTTGCTGGTTTTCTTGTTGAGCCTTTGGTTATCCATGGGTCTTCCCATATCTTCATTTTCTCTCCATTCCCAATTCGCCATATAACTCCTTTCAAAAGATCAGCCCCTTTCAAAATGCTTCTCCAAGAATATGAAATCCCATCCCGAGGGACACAATGGAGAATATCTAAATTTGAAAAATATCTTGCCTTTAGCAGTTGGCCACAAAGGGTGTTAGGGCTGGTAAGCAATCTCCATGCTTGCCTGCTGAGCATTGCTAGATTAAAAAGATGTAGATCACGAAAACCTAAACCATCATCCTTCTTGGATCTTGTTAATTTTTTCCAACTCAGCCAATGGATTTTGTTTGTTTTATCTTGCTAGCTCCACCAATATCTCGCATTAATCATATTGAGATCATCACAAAAACCTTTTGTAAGGTCAAAACATGACATAGCATAAGTGGGAATAGATTGTGCAACAGCCTTAATAAGGATTTCCTTACCAGCTTTTGATAGAAGTTTTTCCTGCCAACCTTGAATCCTGCTCCAAACCTTTTTTTTATGTATTCAAATACAGCTTTTTTTATTTTCCAATAGAGATTGGTAATCCTAAATAACGTTCACTCGTTGCTTCAGAATCAATAGAGATAAGATTTGATTCGGCTCCTAATTTCTTGACCTGTATTTGGGTTGAACATAATTGATGATTTTTCTCTGTTATTTTTTTTACCAGCAGCCTGTTCATACAAATCCAAAATATGTTTAAGTTCTTGTGCATCATTCATCCTTGCTTTCATCAATACCAAGGAATCATCAGCAAAGAATAGATGGTTTACCCTTGGTGCACGTAGACAAATCTTAATGCCTTCAATCTTGCCCTTTTGCTCAGCTTTTTGCAACATTGCTGATAGGCCTTCTACACATAAAATAAATAAATAAATAAATAAATAAATAAATAGCGGATCACCCTGTCTTAAGCCTCTTTGACGAATAATCCGATGGGTATATGTTGACGGTAGTTATTATCCATCACAAACCATCAACTTTATGCATAGAAATGGTCACCAATAGAAACTTAGGGGTTATTACTAACAATTTCCATGAGTTTTGGTGAATTATTATTTTCTCCAGGGATATTCTAGAGAGAATGGAAAGAGGATTAAATTGTCAAAAAGGCCACGAAACTTAGCTGCGACGAAATATGCACCAGAAGACACAAGAAGGCACGGGACCGAAGCGGAGGACCGACAGCTGTCAGGTGGGGCCGCCTGATCATAAGTCAAGAGTAGTCCAGATATTAGGGTTTCTAGAGATTACATAGAGAGAACTCTAGTTCTTCAATTTCTTAGTATGGACTTTCTAGAGAGTTTGGAGTAGAGTTGGGCGATTTGCTCAGGATTTCGGATCTGTTCGTCTGGAGATTTGGTAATTTGCCTTTGTATCTCATTTATGACTTTATTCTATTTCAATATTATGTTTCTCTTTATTATGTTCTTAGTTTGCTCTAGTTATGTATTGGATACAATATTATTTGATGATTTTGCATTTGCATATGTTCGTAGAGTACTTAATTCAGTTCGTGCGAGAGTTAAGTAGTTTTGATTATGTAAGCGTGGTGCTTAGATATGAAATTCCCCTGTGAATACCCGCTATGTGCCGGGCGGTGGTAGATCGCGTAGGTGACAGCTACATTGAGTCCTTTACAGTTCATCCCCCGTATATAGATTAATTGGTAGAGCCCGGTCTCGAAGGAGATGAAGACTATGTTTCAGACTCTCCCTAATTGATGTTCCTTATAATTTTGCCTTGATTCAGTTTTACTATTAGATGAAGATATATATTCTAGAGTGAGCAACAAGACTTAATATTTAGGAATAACTTAGAAATTCTTACTCTGACCGAATCTCTAGATTAGTCATACTACTTTTAATGAGTCTCTACTTTCTATCTCTTGGATCCATTATCATATTGAACTTATTTATCATTTATTTATCTTTTACTTGACTTACCCCTGCTAAAGTATAAGAGTGGTTTGTTTATCATAGGTCTACACATTTATTTAGTCATATAAACATTTGCCTCACGATCTTTTCTTTGAGATTAAAATAAATAAACGATACTCGAAATACTTTTGGTAGAATGCTACAATAGGTGATTTATCTGTGCGCTTGCGGATACTTATGTTTTAATATTATTTAGAGTTTTCAAGTGTAGTTACAATTATCAGCATTTTGAGCATCATGCTAGGGATGACAACTTAGTGCATAGTAATATAAGAAATGTCAACATTATACCCTCCATTAAGTTTGATTTTGTAAGTAACAGTGGTAACCCAATTCATAATAAGCTGAACCCATCTTATATTAAAGCCCATCCGAATCAAAATATTTTCTAAGAAAACCTATTCCACCCTGTCATACGCCTTGCTCATATCTAATTTGATTGCAGCCAGCCCCTCCTTACCTTTCTTTTTACCATTTAAATATTGTGTTAACTCATGACAAAAGGTCATTATCCGTAATTAATCTTCTAGGAACAAACGCACTCTGAGAGAGAAATTATATCAGGCAAGATATATTTTGATCTGTTTGCAAGAACCTTAGAGATGAGCTTATATAACATATTGCAGAGACTGATTGGCCGAAAATCTTTTAGCACTTGCGGCGAGCTTATTTTAGGAATCAACACAATAGTAGTATCATTCCATCCTACATGCATTGGCCCCCCATTAAGAACATCAAGATCTTCAGTTTTAACATGATCCCCCATTAAAGGCTAGAATTTCTTATAAAAAATAGATGGCATACCATCAGCACCTGGAGCTTTCAAGTCGCCTACACTTTCAAGAGCATTCCATATTTCCTCCCCTGTAAATGGCTTGATTAAAAGCCTCATTCATTTCCTGTGTTACTCTGGGATCAACACAGTTCAGCACTTCGTCGAAATGTGTACCTGCACATGACGTGAAAAGTTGTTGATATTGGTTAGCAATAAAAATTTCAGCTGGTCTCCCTCCACTACACGTCCATTGTCATCCTTCAATCTCCTGATCCAATTTTTTAATCTCCTTTTTGAGGCGAAGGCATGAAAGAAAGCAGTATTTCGGTCACCCTTTGTCAACCACGTGTTATGAGCCCGTTGCTTCCAGTAAGTATTATGTTGGTCTAGTAAGCGTTCAAGCTTGTAGCGCAAAAAAATGTCCCCGGTTTACTGATTCTTGTGAAATATTCATCCTCCTACATCTCTCCATATCACTTCTGGCTTTTTTTATTCTCTTCTCTAACTCTCCAAGAATGTTTCTGTCCCATTCCCAAAGCTCTCCCAACACTTTCCTCTGTATCTCCATCATACTTTTACATCCTTCTTCCATTGCTTTTCCCCAAGATTCCATCACCCGTGCATGGCATTCCTCTTCCTCAAGCCATTTTGCCTCAAACTTCAGATTTATTGATTGCACATGTCTCAAGCACTCACACTCCCTACTCCCCACATCAATGATAATAGGCCTATGGTCTGAGTGCCTAGGATCCCCATTAGCAACCCTCACATTAGAAAATATACACCTCCAGGTGCTATTCGCAAAAGCACGATCAAGTCTCTCTTTTGTAAAGCTAGCAGCCACATGATGGTTATTATGCCAAGTGAATGGATCCCCCACAAACCCCAAATCATAGAGATCACAATCTTCCAACACTAATCTGAACTTATGCATATTTGATTCCACCTTCGGCTGCCCGCCCTCTTTTTCAAAGCCAAATAATATCTCATTGAAATCGCCACTGCAAAGCCATGGCATTTCGAACTGTTCCTTCAAATTGCGCAACATCCCCCATGTATTATCCTTCTCTTCATTTTTTGATTCACCATAAATGCATGTGAATCTCCATTCAAGTCCATCCTCCTCTTTTATAACACTATCAATGTGGTATTTAGAAAAACTTTTAAGTGTAATGTCAACTTCTCTCTTCCAAAACAAAGCCAAACCCCCATTAGTACCTTCACTGTCAACTGTCACTAGATTAGGCAACTGCAACTTCCACCTCAACCAATCCATCCATTTCCCATCATGTTTAGTTTCTGATAGGAAAAGAATGTCAGGGGGTCTCATGCTTTTGGACATCTAGAAGCTCACGAATTGCCGGGCCATTCCCCAATCCCCAGCAATTCCAAGTTATTAGCCTCATTTTTTCACGCGAGGCTGCTCCAGCAGCCCCGCGTTGTCATTCTTAGTCTTCTTTGAATACTCAAATGCTCTATTCTCACTCCTCCAGTCCTGAGTAGAGATTTTTTCCTTAGACGCCGGTACTAGGGCCATCGAAAAACCATCAAGAATTTCCATGGTGGTTTCTTCCTGTCTTGCAATATTATTCATCGTACTCTCATCAGACTTTCGTTTTTTTTTGTGTGACCAGATAGCTTTTTGTCATCTCCTAGAAAATCATACACAATTAAATCATTCGAAGGCCTGCTAGGATCCTTGGGAATCAGATTTCTAGTTGGTGAATAAGCTTCAGTATCATCCTCATCTTCTCCATTTTCTTTCCCATCACCTCTGTCATCACCATCACTTCTTTTTTAGAAGACTTTCTCGAATCTGAACTCCCCCAAGTACCTGAAGAATTATTCCTTTTAGAAGAACTACCTCCCTGAGAATACCATTCATTATGATTTTTGAATCTTCTTTCTTCCGGTGCACGTAATTTTTCACTATATGGCAAGCATCCTTTCTCATCTCGAGTAGCTGGCGTGGGACACACAATCTCTGAGTGGCCAATAATGCCACATGAGAAACAGAAGAAAGGAAGTCTCTCATATACCACATCATACCATTCCTTCCTTTGTCTCCTAGATGAAAAATATAGAAACACAACGTGGCAAAGGATCTTTTAAAGAGATCAGTACCCTTGCTCTTAAATCCTTCCCTACTGCCCTTTTCTGACCATCCACATCAATTTTCAACACTTTTTTTTTCTAATTTTTCCTGCAAGCTCCAAACCCCATCTTTCATCCCGAAATGCCAAAGGTAAGTTCAGGATGTTAACCAAAATGGCTAATTCATCAAAAGCAACCTCACTTGGGCGTAAATCATAATTAAACTCTTTTAGAATTACGATCTGTCTCCCCACAACTTGTCGCCCAATATACCATGGAGAGCCATCAAGGATTCTTTTTTTTATCCATTTCAGATTCAAACTCAGCAATGAAAAGATTATCCCCCACCATTCTCGCCATTAATCCCTTTGGATTACCCCATGCTGGTCGCATAGCAGCCATAATAGTTTGCAATTGTAAAGAATTAGGCGCAAGAACCTTACCAATTACTGCATGATTTACTACAGCTAAATCTGACTCATCAGCATCTTCCAAGACCAAAACTTCTTTACAGTGACGTTGTATTCCCTCTTGCTGTTCCAAGAGCATATGGAGAGCCATCTCCTACCTCCACTGGCGGAGCGGGGGGGGGGGGGGGGGGGGCACAACATAAGTGCAAACTTTTTTTATGTAATAGATAATTTAATGATCTATATTAGAATGATATAATAAAAGCTTTGTTATATATTTTTTGATGACTTCTGGACAATAAAATCACACAAATTTATATTTTATCTTTGGATGAGCCCATCCACAGTATAAAAATCCAAACAAATAAGCTACACTCAGTTATTTTATGGTTGAAACTCTTTGGACCGGCCCCCCTGTCCATAATTTCTTTGGACCGGCCCCCCTGTCCATAATTTCTGGCTCCGCCACTCCAGAACTGCACTTTGCCCCTTTCCTTCCATCTGCGCCATTGGCCTCCACCACCTGGACACAGGGATTTGACCAAGGATGGGCAGCGATGCTAAAGATCACCCCTTAGGCCGTGTTTAGATCGGCTGAATTGGGAGGCGCTGATTTTGCATAGTACAAGATTCTGCACTGTAGCATTTCGTTTGTATTTGTAAAATTTTATCCAAACATTGATTAATTATGCTCAAAATGTTCGTCTCGTAAAGTACAACAAAACTGTGTAATTAGTTTTTTATTTCATCTATATTTAGTACTCCATGCATGTGCCAGCATTTTGATGTGACGGGAAATCTTCTTTTTGCATAGTGAAATTTAGGGTGAAATTTGGTATCTAAACAGGCCCTTAGTCATCCCGAATCAGATCCTGGTCTGATGGAGAAAACCAAGAAAAAGAAAGGAAAACTTACTACGGATGCAGCGCACTCCCTTGGAAGCCTGCACAGCTCCCTCCGATCTCCGGGCTCCAATCTCGAGCCTTTCACCTGTGTGCCATTATAAAAGATGGTCGCGACCTACGTGCCACTAAAAAATTCGAACGCACCCGAGTGCTATAACACTAAACTTTCTTGTCTTCCACGTCATTCCGCCCATTTTTACATCTGACGGTGTCAAATTGCTGCATGAAAAGTTTAAACTGACCCTAGGTTTGAACACTACGCAAAAAAGAAAAAAATAATAAAACAAAAAACAAACACACGTACGGACGCGTTAGTGGCCAGGCACGCTTGCTAGGTGGGGCCTCTGGTGCCGGCCGGCGTTGAGCGTCCCCAGCACGGTGGCGGGCTGGGAGGGGTTGCGGATGCAGCCACACCTGCCCGAGGAGGTCGCCAGCGTTGGTGCCGGCGGAGTCGAGAAGTGCGCAGTGGCCACGAGCACCAGCAGGAGCTCCCGGAGGCACAAGGACGCGGAGCGTAGCAGCAGGCTCGTGGCCGCGCCGCACAACAGTAGGTCTTCGAACACGGCCGCATGGGTGAGCTCCGGTCCGGACGCGCCCCGGCCACCGCGAACGGCATGCGTGAGCTCGGACCGCCGCGACAACCATGCCGTGGTATGACCGAACGGCCACGCCGTGGGCATTGGCGCGCGCGAGCCCCGTGAGGAGCGACGCCCAGGTGACGACGTCCCGGTGCGGCATTTCGTCGAACAGGGCCCGCGCGGCGGCGCCAGCGGGAGGCAGCTTGGCGTAGGCGTCAACGAGTGGGTGAGCGAGCTCCGCCGCAGCCACCGCAGGCGCAGCATGACTGGCGCATCTGGGCGCGGTCGTGCACGGGGCTTCGGCGTGGCCAGGTGTGGGCCAACGCGGCGAGACGAGCGGGCCCGGCAGCCCCCCGGCGAGGCATGGGCGTGACCTAGCCGCTGGCGAACGCGCCAAGGGAGGCGCAGGTGCCGGAGCCTGCTGCTAGCAGGAGCCACGGGGCGCTGCTGCGTGCACGGAGCGAGCTCACGGCGGCGACCAAGGCGAGGAGCACCACCCATAGCGCGATGCGGAACGCCATGGGGTGGCCGATGCACTCCGTCATCGGCCTGCTCTCCGTGATGCAGCAGGAGGCCGTCGCGATGCGCCCGGAGCAGACGCTGCCGGCCGCCCCTGGCAACGCACGGGCGCGGAGGTGTCGGTCCGGTCACCCTCGGCTGCTGGCGGGGCGAACCAGGCCAGCCCCGGCCGCCGCCGCCGTGGGCATGAGCAGGCAGTCCAAGCCAGCCGTTGCCGCTGCCCGGGCCGTGGGCCCCACGCGGTCTGGCTGGTGGTGGTAGCCGCAAGCCGCACGTTCCCCTCTCTGTTTCCAGCTTGGCGTGGCAAGCCCAGGCCTCAGCTCGCGCTACTCTTCTTGAGGAGGAAGAAGGTGTTGGAGTCGTCAGAGAAAGAGGTAGACGATGAGGTTAGGAGAGAAGGGCATTTTAGACGTTTTCGCTGGCCGGACTCACGTGTCAGGACTGACGAATGGTAAAACCGACGGAGGGTGAACGGAATGGCTTGGAAAGAAAAAAGAAAAAATAAAGTATCATGATATATACAGGTGTGTTCAAACTTTTTAGCGTTACGTAGGCCGTGAAAATCTTTTATAATGGCACTTAAGTAAAAGGCTCTCCAATCTCACGATTATAAGGAGCGGAGACGAGGAAATCGCCTCTCTCTACTGTTCACTGAAGAACGCTCGAGAAGGCACGCCGCATGAGTCCTGCGGGAGGATCTCGGGAGGACAGAGGTTAAATAAGACAGTTTTGAAGAGACAGAATGCATTTGTTTCATTTTTCCATCAACTGATCCCCGCACGCCAGCCGAGCCCAACTCATCTCTGCACTCTAGATGGACCCAATATTCGAAGCATCTACCCCCTTCGGCCTGCTCTCTCTGAGCCCCCAATCATCGGAGCGCCGACGTTAGTTTATATGGTTGGCAGCCTGCGGAGTAGCAGCCCACACCGAATTAAGCCCATCATGGAAGTCCGATGTTCAGGCCGTGTGCATCTTTTCTTTCCTTTCTTCTATACTATTTATTTTTATTTTGTCCTCAAATTTTTTTTGTTTTCCTTTTTGTTTTCTGTCGTTTTTTCTTTTTCTTATTTTTATTTATTTATTTCTTCTATTTTTTGTTTTCTTTCTTTTTCTATTTCGTTTTCATCCCCTTGTTATGTTTTTCGTAGATTTTTGTATTTTCATCTCTTCCTTTTATTTTTAGCCTTTTTTATTTTACTCTAATTAGTGTTTTATTTCTATACATATTCTGTGAGGTGCCTATATGTTCACGTAGTATGCATGTGGTGTTCATGTACAGGATACACATGATATGATGTCGATTATTCACAACATGTCCATGAGATGTACCATGGTGTATTATAGAATGTTCACGTAGTATAAATAGGACGTTCCATGATATATCTTTGATTATTCGCATAATATCCGTGAGACGCTCCATGGTATATTTAAGGTTGTTTGAGTAATATCTACCCGTGATGTCCTTTTTATTTTCCTCTATTTCATCGCTTTTATATTTTGTTATTTTTACCTTATGTTTTGTTCTACATTTTATTATTTTTTTGGTCTTTTGCACTTGTCTGGGTTACGTCATGTACCAAAATATTTGATTTTACTTGATTATAGAAATAATTTTGTGCATTTGCGATGTGTTTTATGCATTTGTCCAGGTTATATCATATACCAAAACATGTGTTTCAACATCCTTGTATCAACTCGATGTAATAAACTTTAAATTATCCCAATTAATAAAGCTTCTATAATCCAAAAATATTGTTTCAAAAAAGTATAAGTAACGAATACAGTATCATTAAAAAGAATAAAAAATGAAGTCATCCAAGAATTATTCGCGTCGTGGAAGAAGTATTCCCACCCTGCTGTATCTCCTTCAACATGGCGTCCCTATCCTCATCACTCCATTGGCACTCTTCCTCTTCCGGCGTGGCCACCACTTCCCAGTCCCAAAGCCCCATCTCCCGCACGCGTCCATGCTTCAGCAGCGTAACATTCTCCAGCGTGCTGCACCCGTTCCTGATAAGAAACCTCACAAACTGAACATGCTTCCCAGTCCCCTTGAAGCCGATGATCACCACCTCTTTAAGCGCACGGTTCTTGAAGCCGGACGGTGGCCTGGGAATCGCGGGATCGACCGCCATTCCCACATGACAATAATGATCAGCAAAATGGACATGCAACGTCTCCAGATAAGGCGCGGCTTCCAAGAGGCGGCATGTCCATGAGCAGAGGCGGAACTAGGGGGGGCGAGCAGGGGCCGTGCCCCCCCCCCCATGCGGCCAAAAATTTTTAGAACCCCCCTCAACAGCGGCCCAGCCCACGGAAGCAGAAGGGTCTACTCACGTACGAAGACTCCTCGCGTCGCGTGCGTCGCTTCCGTTTTTGACGTTCCAGTTTCCCCGTGCAGCTCCGTGAGATCAGACATGAGACATTCAGACTACAGTTCGAGATCGCCTGAATCCTGATCGTGGAGAGGAGAGGAGCTGGCGCTAGCAGTGAAGGAGCCGACGCCGCCGAGCACTAGCAAAGTAGCAGGCGTTCAGGCCAGCGCCGAGCCGCCGAGGGCGAGCAGTAGGCAGTAGCAGGCAAAAGCAAAATTGGTAGGCAGTAGCAGCAGCGGCGAGCACTAGCAGGCTGCAGCTGCAGGCAGCAGGCAAGCGCTGAGTGCCTGAACCCCCTTGCAAGCAGCCACAAAGTAAGCATAATTCATATGATTGCGATTTCTATTTTTTAATCGCTAATTTGCAATGATCAGTTCTGTGCAATTGATCTATTTTTTAATCGCTAATTTGCAATGATCACTATATATATATGATGTTTTCATAGTTGCAATTGATCAGCAAATGCAAGAGCTAATTTCCAGGTTCAGTGAACAAGCAGCCGAGCTTCTCGTTTTGTGTACTAGTTTGGATCCTAAAGATTCATTTAGTTCATTGAAGATTAATGATGTGTGTACTTTAGCTTTAAAGTTTTACCCCGCTGACTTTTCAGACCAAGAAATAACTAAGGCTGTGTTTAGATCCAAAATTTGATTGAAAAACAGAATGCCAAATTTTGCTGTCAAAAAGCATGTCAAGTCTGACATCTCAACAAAAAGACATGTTTGCCCCTAATAAATAACAACCATGCAGGTAGGCACCTTCCATGTTGCATGCTGCTTGCTTGCATTCTGCATGCACAGGGGCAGATGCATGCATGCATCTGCATGCGAGGTGGCAGCTCCTTGCACCATTGATATAAAACTTCTCATTCAACTCACATAATCAAACTGTTTGAATCATCACAAAACTGTTTGAAATAATACAAAACTGTTTGAAACAACAACAAATGCTCATACAATTACAACAGCAAATACATGACTTGCTCACAAACACAATTATAAGCTGCCTTCCAGCATCTGCAGTGCAATGGAATCACGAAATTCATTCATCTGTCGACTGTCTAATATAGTAGGGGCCTGCTCAGTTGGAGGCTGATCGACCGAGGCTACAGATGGCACATACCTCGGATCACGGTCACAACGACCAAAGTGCCGGTCACGTAAACCACTCAACCTGATGAAGTTATGAAGTGCCATGCAAGCAACTATAATATGTGTTTGTGTTTCTATAGGATAACTCGGGAGGTGCATCAATATCCGCCACTTTTGCTTCAGCACTCCAAACGAACGCTCAATGCAGTTTCTAAGTGAAGAATGAGCATAGTTGAATAACTCTTCTTTACCTTGTGGTTCTTCGGCGTTTTGATACTCTTGAAGATGGTACTTGGTCCCCCTGTACGGCGCAAGGTAGCCTGGACGGTTTGCATACCCGGAGTCCACCAAATAGTACTTCCCTGCAGCAGCACCAAGCTCCTGTAAGTTTGAAACACATGTAATTAGAACTCCGAAAGACACAACAGGTAGCTACGTACCTGGAGGTGGATGAGGAAACACATCTGTGTACTTATTCATTGCATCATTAAACACCCTCATGTCATGGACTGAACCAGGCCATCCAGCCAATACAAATGTGAAGATCAAATCAAAGTCACAACAAGCCATCACATTTTGGGTAGTTATGTTCTTACGACACATGTACTGAACCACCAGGTCTTTGGAGACAACACAGGGAATGTGAGTGCCATCAATTGCCCCAATACAGTCCTTGAAAAAGGGATAAAACCTAGGGTTGTCCAGTCTGGTATGCATGGTTCTAAACTGTGGGTCTCTAGGTTTGATGATGTCGTCAGCTAGCCTCCGCAAACAGTTTAGCACTTTGTAAAAAAATGAATGAACAGTGCCCAGTGATCTCTCAAATCTGTCCTCTGCTTGCCTAACTGATTGTGGAGCCCCTACCATCCAAAGGAACATTCCTAAAGCCTCAATTGAGGAAGACTTCTCACTAGATTGCAGCCCATAATTATTACACAACATATCATGGAGCCTATAAAACATGGTGGGGGTCATTCTAAACATCTTATAGCATGCAGTGGGATTTCCAAGCTTCCTCTCAACCCACTCCAAACCACTTAAACCTGGTCCAACCTCTCTAAACTCAGATCTGTTGCAGTACTTGTCAAGATGCATAGCAACTGCGGACATACCGTACATTGCAGCTGCAGCAGCAGCTTCTTCCTGCATCAGATTGGCCAGTAGGAGTCGGTCAAACTCGTCATCACTATCGTCAGCCTCCCCATACTCCTCCTCATCATCACTGTCGTCGGCCACGGTTGAGGCTGCAACATCGGCCTGTTAACAAACAAACAAAGTCAAGCCAATCAGTTTGAAATAAGAATCCATGTAATTTATGCACCTCTACAAAATCAAAACATACACAAACACGAAGACGACATCTTGTTCAACATCACACACATAGTAGTTTGTAGTTGTTCAACAGACAAACATAACACACACTTGATAAACATAGTTCAAATGACAACAACGATACATGAATGGATAAGAGGTCTAGGTCTAGACCCGTGCGTAGTACTCAATGGTGGTCCTCTTTCCCACGTTGTCAGAAGCAAAGAAGAAGGATATGCCCGTTTCATCTTTCATTAGCTTGAGCACACCAATCCATGTTGGGCTGCTTTCATTGACGCCGCACTCTCTAGCCAACCGCATGATGAGCTGCCTCCTCTCCTCCTCCTGCTTCAACTTTTCCTTCTCCTCCTGCTTGGCTGCCTCCCTTGCTGCTTCTCTTTCAGCTCTACGGCAGTTGACGACGCCCTGGTAGAATACACGGCCGTCAGCAATTTCATTCCTCATGCCCCTGATCTCCCCAACCATGGCCTTCACTGCTGGGCTCTTCAGCTTCTTCTTGGGACTGGTTGCAGTACTCCGTAAGCTGTGTGTGCTGCGTGAGCTGCTGCTCCTCTTGCTACCAATGCTGAGAGGTGTAAGCACGTCGTCTTCATCTTCTTCTTCTTCTGCTTCTTCATCTTCGTCACTGACAATGTGCTCAATTGGGTTGGATTGGCCAGGAGCATACGAGGTGGACCCATCAGCTACATAGCCAGTGAACATTTTGTCCATCTCCTCAAGGTAGCAAGGCCAACCATCCTTGAGCGCCATCAATTCCTTGTTGCCCTAGTAAACGTGCACAACATCAGCTAAGTGAAACAAAAAACTAGGCAGTAAACGGCATGAAGGACAGCACGTACCCCTGTCTTATCCGTCCACCAAGCATCAGAAGCCAGCACTGATTGGTCTTCTCTGCGGCCCAAACCAGATCCTTTCCTCAACTTCTCATCTATGAATCTCCACACTTTCTTCAACCCCCTATACCGGCTTCCAAATTGCTCACTATCATGAAGCAAATCTGTGGCAGCATAGAACCTCTCTGATATTTCCTTCCATCCAGCCTTGCTCATATGGCCCCTTGTGCAATTGCCATTGTCAATTTGTTCACAATACAACACACAAAAAAGCTTCGTATGTTCAGGCGTCCAATGACACCTATTGTTGTCCTCCTAAACGACACATAATATGGGTACGAAATGAACGGAATGGGACAGTATGTTGAACAAAATATTCATGCATCAAGAGAAACAGGGAGGGGCAGAGTACTTTACCCCAACACGGCGACGGCCTCCGCGACGCCTGCCTCCGCGGGTTCCCCTCGATGAAGCTCCACGACCGGTCGGCGTCGGCGACACGAATCCGCCGGCGAATGCCGATCCGCTCCCCGCGGACGCAGATCCGCCGCGTCCGCGCCCGCCGCGCGCGCCACGCAGGCCGAGGGTTCCCCTCCCGCTGCGGCCGGGAACGCGTACGGGAGGCGGCCCGTGGCTACCATCCACTCCCCCGGAACGAAGGAGGTCTTCGTAGCCTAGCATGGCTGCCCAATCCGAGCCGGAGTTGAGGTCGAGCCCACCGAAGTCAAGCCGACTAGGGTTTAGACTGCTCGAGCTAGGCATGCCGAACGCGTTGGGGTTGTACGGGGCGGCGGAAGAGAAGGTCGCCGGCCGGGATAGGAAATCCCTGGTGGGGATGTTGTCACCGTAGCCACCATCATCGCCGTACGCATCATCGTTCCCACCGTCGCTGTACCCGTCCATCCAAGTGGATCTCGGGGAAGGTGTGGTGGATCTGGTAGAGGAGGTGCTGGATCTGCAAGGGGAGGTGGTGGATCCGCCGGCGGATGCAGAATGAGGGGGAGAGACGGAGGGAGAGCGGCGGCCGAGAGCGACCGTGCTAGGGTTAGAGGATGCGGCGCGGCGCGGCTCGGGTGGATAAGGCAGGGGGACGGCGCGGACGAGAGGGGTATATGGAGTCCAAACATGGGCCAGACAACAGGATGGGCCTCCTGCAACCGAATTTCGAAATTACTGTTTCAAATTGAAAAGTAGACCTGTTTAGTTCCAAACTTCAAAAAGTGTACCAAATGCAAAATTTGAAGTCCAATTTCAAGTGATCTAAACACTGCCAAATTGATATGTCAATTACAACATTATGATCTTGACGTGCCTACCAATCCAAAGTTTCAGAATTTAACAAGTGTGGGTGATCTTTGTCGTCGGCTTGTAGAAACAAAAAAATCAGAAGACTATTATTTGATTGACATGTATACTATTTGTCAATTTCCTACAATTTATCATTTTGTTCTTTTAGAAATAACGAGATGCATTCTTACTTTCCTTTTAATCTATAGGTTAATTCGACTTGTCCTCACTCTTCCGGTTTAAACGGCAACATCAGAACGAGCATTTTCTGCAATGAAGGTTGTCAAGACAAGGCTTCGAAATAAAATGGAAGATGCATTTTTCAGAGATTGTTTGGTAATTTATATTGAGAAAGAACTTGTAGTACAATTCACAACGGATGATATTATAGATGATTTCTATGCCATGAAGACGCGCAAAGTGAAGCTCAAATGAACAAAAGAAAAAGTAAGTTTCTTTTATCGCCTTTTCTACAAGAGTCACTTCTATGTGTTGTCACAACAAACATTATCATTATATGAATATTTATATTATATATATATATATATATATATACATTTTGCCGGTCGTCCGGTCCTCGTATTTTGTCTGGCCAAACTGGCCCCCTTCCCATTTCGCTGGTTCCGCCACTGTCCATGAGATGTCCCACGAATGCGGCATGTCTGCTAGGAGCAGCCGTTTCACATTCCCCAGCTGCAAGCCCTCCATTGGCACGTCCCAATTCTCCGGTCCCGTGAACCGAACGACAAGGTTCTCCAAGTCCCGGAAACTGTCTGAGGGATCGATGAAAGAAAAACCAGAGTAATTGTTTCGCATGTCAGGGAACAGAGGATGACGGCTGGTTGCCGGGTTTGGGTCTTCGTAGATGCTGAGGTTGAGGCGATTGAGACGCGGCAGAGAGCCGAAGGCAAACCCCACGAGAGCCAGTCGCTCAAGCCTTGGTAGAGAACGGAGGGTTATGGAGACGAACGTGCAACCATCGACGACCAACTCCATTATCTGCGAGCCAGAAGCGTCTATAGAGATGTTCTCCAAGTCCCAGAAGACACAGGACTTGAGGTGCAGCACCTCCAGCGTCGGGCACGCGCGGACGATGCGCTGGTAGACGCGGCCGCGCGTCCACTTGGGCATGTCTTGCAAGATGAGCATGGTGAGGGAGCTGAACGCCGCCGGCGAGCCCAATGGGGCGTCTGCGTTATGGGCCGGGAGCGGCGTGCAGTTAGTTAGCTTCAGTTTCTTCAGGCCAGTGGGAGATTTGAGGTCGTCGTCAAAACAATGGTGAGGGAAGCTGTAGCTCACGTCGTGGCCGTGGCATGGAGTTGGATCAAGCACGACGATCTCTAGGTCTTGAACTCCCCAGTCACCAACGGCCTCGGCAACGAGGCGGTTGAACGGCCCAGTGTTGTGGCCTGGGAATAGCTCTAGAGTCATAGCGTGGGCACTCCGACGAGCACTGCGTTGCCCCTGCCCGTGGTCAACTTCATCCGCGTCCAAGAACCTATTCATGGAGATGGCCATGGAGCGCATGCTCCGCCGCTCGTACCGGCTCATCAAGACGTCAAGCTTCTTGTGGTTCCCGGTGGTGGTGTCCTGACGCCGCCGGAGGTACCGATAGTAGCGCTCCGGCAGGATATCACTGACTTTGAACTCGAGCACAGGGAGCTCGCGACGGAAGCGCACCCAATGCTTGGAAAGCGCGGCGGTGGCGAGCGCCGAGCGGGTGTCGAGACAGCGGAGGATGAGGCGGATCACGTCGTCAGGAAGGGCGCTGAGGCGGTCATCGCCGCCTGCAGTGCATATGCGGCGCTGCTCCTCGCGGCGAGCAAGCCATTGGGCGTACGCGGAAACAGCTGGGTTGGCCATCTCGATCCGGCGAGGTGATCGCCTCGTGAGTTGGTGGCGTATTGGCGTTAGATCCGTGAAGAGTGGTTGCATGCCGGACGATTTTCTGGGGGGTGCGGTTATTTTTTTATGCATAATATACGAAACTATATATATACACGTAACAAATTTGTTTAATGAGTCAGACTCGGACTTCGAGTACGTGTTGGTGTTACAGGTTACAATAACCCTAGTGGAAACGGTAACAAGCTTCCGAGGCTTAGACCGACTCCAACAGCGAGAACCCAAACCTAATATACGAAACTATATATACACATAACAAATTTGTTTAATGAGTCAGACTCGGACTTCGAGTACGTGTTGGTGTTACAGGTTACAATAACCCTAGTGGAAACGGTAACAAGCTTCCGAGGCTTAGACCGACTCCAACAGCGAGAACCCAAACCTGAAACCCATTTCACAGTAAAAGGGTTACATACCCATAACTTGCCTTCTCCAATAGAGCCCCCAGTAGCAAGCCCCAAATCCCACCGGCCACAGATCCCGCGCCTCCCTGCATGCGCCGCCGCCCGCCTGCCTCCTTCCCCGCCAAGTGCCGAGCCTCTCCCTCCCTCCCCGCCGAGCAGAGGCCCCGCCGGCGAGCTCTTGACCCGTGGCCGGTGAGATACAGGCGCGCGCGGTGGTGGCCCCCCGGATCCAAGTGACGGCGGCTCCCCCGAGCTCGCGCCCGGCGGCAGACCCCTGGCGCTCTCTCCTTCGTCAACTCCTCCCGCGGCGGTCCGCCTCCTCCACTCCACTCCTCCCCGAATCCGCCTCGCCACGCCACGCCGCTCCGGCCGCTCCTCGCCGCGAGCCCGCCTCGCCCTGCCGGCCGCGCTCCGCCGCGGACTCGCCGAGTCGAGCCGGCCACGCCCTGCCCCAACGCCTCTTACGGGCCCACCACTACAGGTTTGCGTCGTCTCTCTTCAAGGACGCAGAATTGCCTTCTGACTCGCCGAGTACCCAAAATGGGTATCTGGTTTCGGTCTTCCGTTGGAGGGTGGTTTTGGTACCCAAAACACTGTGCATGGCGCATTTTGCGTTTGCGTCATGCAGTTGGAGACAATCTTATATATTACACATGAGGCAAAGTGAAATCATCTATATACCCAACCAAAAGGCTTCCATGCGAGGTCTTTATTATACTGTTCAGGAAGGAGGGTGGCGGCGTGCGGCAGTGCGGCTGCCCAGTGCCCGCCACACGCCCGCGGGCGCCGCTTGCTTGCTCGCGGGCTGATGCGGCGACGCATCCTTCCGCATGCTGTTGCGGGCTCATGCGGCGGCCCGCACGAGCCGCTAATGAAGACGCACAAGCTGCAGGCGCCGCACGCGATCGACGCACTAGAGCATGCTTCCATGAAGGCACGCGACGCGTAAGCAGGCAACCAGCTCTAGTCGCTTATAGTGCAAATTAAGAAAGAGATTCATCGAAGAAAAACAGAAAACCGTAAATAAAAAGCTATCTATGTTAAAAATGTTTTATCCACCTTCTGAGGAAACAAAGTTATTATTCAAACGTTCGAAAAAAAACTCGCCCTCGCATCGTCTCCGCAGGGGGCGACTCGGGGTCCTCGCCGGCCCAGCCGCTCGCACCCCCTCCACCGCCGCCTCGGCCGCCGCCGCGGCGCCTCCTCTTTCGCGTCGGCGGCGGCGGCCAGCAGGGAGCCCATAAAGGCCCCCCTGCGCGCCCTCTCCCCTTTCCCCACCGCCTTCCCTTCCCCCCCTCCACCCCCTCCTCTCCGGCGGCCGCTGGGACCGGATCCGACGGTCCCCGCCGTGGATTCGGTGAGCAGGCGGCTCGGTGGCCGGCCCTCTCGCGTTGGTGGCGCGGGCGGTGTGCGTCACTCCACCGCAGGCTCTGACCGCGCGGCCGTGGGTCGATGTGACCTCGCGGGCCCTGCTGCCGGTGCTGCTCTCCCCGATACGGCAGCGGCTGGCCTAGGTCTGGCATGGGCCCGATGGGTGGCCAGGTCCCCGGATCTGTCGCGGGCTGGGCATGCTTGGCGGCGCAGGCGGCTGGAGCTCCGCTGTGGGGTCCGCCTGAGGGGCCGCGAGTCGGCGCGAGCTCGCGGTCCTCCCTTGTTCCGGTGGCGGGCCGGTCCAGCGGGGGGCAGCGGCGGCCTGCGGGGCCGCACTGTTCTTTGGCCGCGAGCAAGCCATTCCCTGCGGTCCCTCCGTGCAGCTGCGGCTGACGGCGGGCAGGGTGAAAAACCCCAGGCTTCGTGCCTTGGACGTACGACGGTGGCGCGCCAGCGTCATCACCTTCTTGGAGGCGTCGTCTTTAGCCCTCTTCATCGGCGGCGGCTACCGGGGCAAGTCCGGGAACGAAGTTCCTTTGGGTTGCAGTTTCAACGTTGTTGGCGTCCGAGGGCGTCATCTCCTTCCTGAAGGCTCCGTTGCTGCACCCTCCCCCTTGCGCCGTCCACGGTCGTGCCTCGCTGGAGTCGTGCCTTCGTGAGCTGCTGCTCCGTTGTTGCTTTGGTCCTCCCAACTCGGATGTTGGTGTTGCCGTTGTTGTTGGCGTCGTCGTTGCTTGACCATCCTCGGTCACCGACGTCGCGTTTGGCTCCACCTCGGGCAGTCGCTGCCGAGTGTGTGATGCCCTCTTGCGGATGCTTTGCCGTGTGGGCCTCGGCGGCCGCTTCGGTCGCCTTCTCGGTGGTTTCTTCGCCACCACGGCTACATCTCCTGAGTTAGCTCCTTAGCGTTGTTTAGTGGAGGGTCCTGTCTCCCATTTCTTGCTGTTTTGTTTGGTTGTCGTTGTTGGGTTCCCAACCACCGTATTTGTGGTTTGTAACCGTTGTACTTGCCGTTCTTCGGCTTTCTTCTTCTTAATGCAATGACACGTGAAGTCGTGTTCGAGAAAAAAAATGTTCTATCCCCTATAACAGATAAATCAGAAGGCATATAATATTTTTACATCATGTGATAATTTACAATTGCGGTTACTATGAATTAAAGATTAGATGTTACTGGCCACATTCTAACAAGCAGTTTCTTTTCTTTTCTTTTCTTTTTTTACAGGGGTATACCCAGCTTTATTAGAAAGCTAGCACAATATTCTGCATTCTAACAATAGTAGATTTTACACATTTCAAAGGCAAAAAAAGAAAAAGAAAAAAAAGACATGCGACACTTCGCGGAGGATAGACATTTCCATCTTTGGCCTGCACAGTAGGCAATAATGAATCAGAACTGAAGGTTCAAATGAAGAAGCCTTTCTTTTCTTAAAGCACAAATACACCAGTTCATTGGAAGAACCTGAAAAAATACACATACATCTAGATGCTGCAAAAGTGTTTCATACTGAACCAAGGACTGTAATAGTCAAATCCCCAATGGCATAAAAATTTGTAGACTAGAAGAACCTGAAAATTACACAAGTAAACTGAAAACACCAGAACAAGAAAAATACAGAAATACCAGTGACTAGAAGAACCTGAAAAATAGCTTGTACAGAACATTTGAGAGAATTTACCTTGAATTGCTTGTGCCAACAAATTTCAGATGTAACTTATGAATGCACAAGAGGCTCCTTATCCCAATATGAGTTACTTGTGGCTCTTTATTTTTTAATGTCAAGAAAATTCAGAAATTCAATAATCCGCACCAAACATCTCTGTAGTGTGATGTTCAGAGTTCAAAGTTAGAGCATAAATGTTAACATAAAGTCAGAAATTATGGAATGACAAAGTATTTTACTATAATTCAATGGCAAATAAACTAGCTGTTTTTCAGTAGTTGATAAACAGATTCCACATTCATCAAAAGTTACAGGTTTGGTGCAGATTAACAAAAAAGTTATGCTCTAAGCTATTATTGAATGAACTAACACCCTCTCACTCTAATAAATTGATCAATGTTGATCATTTGCCTTGACACAATCTAGTCATGGTCAGTGTGAATGCCTGAATGAAAGCCATGCAGTGAAGGACTAGTTTATTTGTCATGAAAGCCATGCTCTAACTGAAAGTTGAGCAGAAAACAGCATACCGATTATAAGCTAACTGAAGCAGAACATACCTTTATTTGGATTGAGCCTGGTCAGCCATGTAGAGCAGAGTCCATGCCAGGTTTTCTTGAATGCAGTAAGCCATGCTGCAATGCTGATAGTGAAACGAATTTGATTTGGATGTGCCAATGGGGATGATGAGATGGCGGGTGTTAGATGCACCAGCCATTCAAAAAGGAAAATCCTCCAAGTCCTAAAAACAACAAAAAAAAATCATGTCACTACTGAACCATGGAAATTTACTGGAGACAATATGGGCATATTATTGCCAAAATTCTTCTGCATGCTAAGCTATTTATGAAACAAATGTTGTTAAGAAAAGCTTTGGTGAAGACTTCCTCGTCTCTAAAACAGTCCTGCTCTCTTTTTTATTATACTGGCAAAGATGATCTCTTCCTTCAAGAGAAGCAAAATACTCCCTCCATTCCAAATTGTAAGTCGTTTTATTTTTTCTAGATACATAGCTTTTACTACGTATCTAGACATAATGTATATCTCGGTGCCTAGCAAAAGCTATGTATCTAGAAACGCCGGAGCAACTTACAATTTAGAATGGAGGGAGTACTAAAGCTTCTTCTTTTCACGTTCAGCTGTTGAAAAAAAAGTTCATGACCTACCAAAGAACATTGGAGTTATTTGAGCATTGGCAGCTTGGTATTACATATATTAGCTAGAGATATGTGATATCAAAAGAATAGAGAGGTTATAAGAGGAATTCAAAATATTGATTCTTGCCTCAAAGAAATATTGCCGAGGGGAAGCTGAAACACAGAAATAACATCCATTGTCAAAGCAACAAAAGTCCTTAATTTGATGGAATCCATCTGGCTATCTACAACTGAATGCTTGGAAACTTTATCCCCAGTTCTCATTCGAATCTGAGACAACAGAAGGACATGCTTTCCCATTATTAGTTAACTAGATAATTGCAACAGATGAGAAGATAAGAAAACTGCACATCTAATCGATTGAGTTGACAAGATCTACACTCTTAGTGAGTACCATTAGCTTCAAGATTCTTTTTATTTGCTCAAACTGTTACTGATTGCTAATAACTGAGGGCTAATCGCCACTTGAGCGGACATGATTATGCAATGCATTTACTGATGTAGCATCAGTGCATCAAACTAGAGCAAGAACCTAACCTGTTGCTTGCGCTGGTGCTCCACTTCAGCCACTCGCCAAGGCGGTGGACGAGATCACGAGTTCACGACCATGAGCCCGGAGCTCATCGTTGGAGTATGACCGGCGACGAAGGAGGACCTCGAGGAGGAGCTCGCCGGTGGATTGGGAAAGAAGCGGAGAAGGAGCTCCTCTCTAACTTTAGTTCAGGGAGGCTCACAGCGGAGAGAACGAGGCTGAAGGCAGAAGAACCGGCGCCGGGAGGAGAGAAGGCGGCGGCGGCGGAGCTAGGAGGCTGACGCCAGAGTTGCCAACTCTGCTCGGAGGCGGACTCGGAGCGGGGAGGCGGCGGCAGATCGGGAGACTCGATCTAAGCGGGTTAGCCTGCGGGCTGCAGCGGTTTAGCGGCGCGTGCCAGTCCAGCGGGTTCGCGGCGTGGCCCGCGCCACTTGCAAACCTAAGATCAATGCAGGAACAACCAAAGAAGTCGTCATCGCTGGACGCCCAATACGCAGGCTCTCATCCATCCAAGAACGCACCGCAAGCACAAAGAACAGAAAAGCACAGAAACACAGACCAAAAATGCACATTGCACAGAATTTTGCAATCCCAATGTTAGAGCCTTAGAGGTAAGAAACTACATAGATAGCAGAATTAACGGGAACAAATAAAGGCTTCCGCTCGGTAGGACTAAAGGAGGCATTTGCGAGGAGTACAACTTCTTCCATCTCTTGTAAAAAACCTGTAGTCACTCAGAGTCGTCCGATCCGGATGAAGGAAGTAATCAGGATCCTTGCCCGTATCGTCACTCTCAGACTCTGACTCAGTGTAGAGATCATCCATGAAATCAGTATTCAAACACCATTCTGCCTCGTCAGCATTCGGATCATCCTCCTCTGTGGGGGCATAATGGGGATCAGAATTGTCTTCCTCTTCTTCATCAGACGTCTCCTCTGAGGTTATGTCCTCTTCCTCTGATTCTGAGCTCTGTTCATGTTCTTCTTCTCCATCAAACTCATGATTAGGCTGCTGAACTGCTGGCATTTCTTCCTCTTCATCCTCTGTATCATTGGCCCGAAGATCAAGATTGTCAGCGATGTTTTCCTCAAAAAAATATGGAAACTGCAGCAAGTATCATCACTTTCGTTGGCACCATCAGAGTCCGAAGGAAAATAATCAGCATCATGGTCATCATACGTATCATCCTCTGGCACTTTCTCTTCATCTAAATTAATAGCCGGCTGCTGAACTGCTGGCATTTCTTCCTCTTCAATCTCTGTATCATTGGCCGGAAGATCAAGATTGTCAGCGATGTTTTCCTCAAAAAAGTATGGAAACCGCAGCCAAGTATCATCACTTTCGTCGGCACCATCAGAGTCCGAAGGGAAATAATCAGCATCTTGCTGTTTCTCCATGGCCTCACCATCATCATCCACTGGCTCCATGCCCCGGTCTGCTTCTACTGGTGATAGTTCTTGTTGGCCATGCTCTTGGACGAAAGGAGTTGCTTCCTGATCTGCCTCAGCATCTTGTTCATTCTCTGGCTCTGCTGCTGGTAGTTCTTGACCATGCTGTTGGACAGCAGGAGCTGCTTGCTGTGCCTCACTATTGCGGCAGATACAATCATAGACGGCTTCATAGTAGGTTTTATCCTGGACAAACTGAAAATTTCTAGCCTGTCCTGCCCTGAGAATCTGGGATCTTTCTTCTATAGGCGATGATCTGTCAAGGATCAGAATGACATCCGCAGGATTCAGATTATCCAATTGTTCCCTTCTTCCTATTGTAATTCTTTGTGCCAGCGGTCCCGAATCTGAACCTTCAAGACATTTTCGGAATTCTTCATCATTAGGATCGTCATCACCAGACCCAAAAGTGTTAGCAGCTCTCTTAGAAGATTTCACACTTATAGAACTTCCATTGCTTGTTGCAGTTCCATTTTCAGCTGGGACCGCACCTCTCGGCGTTGTAGAGTGTCCCGTAGACATTGCAGAACACACATCAAGAAATCCTTTTTTTGCCTAAAAATAGAAAACATGCAACAAATTTAGCCCTTTCAGATGCTTAATGGTCAAACAGCTGGCCAGAAACTACTACTATAATGTGGCATGAACTATAATCTGCCCTTGACATACATTCTTAGAATGAACGTTTCTAGAAAAACAATAGGCAACCCGAAAATGAACACAGCAATTTGTTAGCAAATTTCTTTCACATTCAGGAGAAGCAAACATTATAGGAAAGCACAGAAATGTTTAATTAACCAGAACCTCCCTTCCCATCAAGTCAAAAAAAAAAATCGCAAACATGCGTCGGTGCGCAAGTTTCAAGTCAAAATTTAGACAACCAGCAATCTAGTAATTAGTATAGCTGGGATTCAAACTTACCAAATCACTCCTGTGGTGATACACTACTTCAGTTCCAGTAAATGGATCCATCTGCATGTTTAGATAGGCAACTGTAATTATGGGACTATTTAAAACTTCATTTGAAGCAAAAGGATGAATGGCCAAAGTGCAAAATAACCATGTAACTTTCTAATTCTATAAAAAAAATAAAAAGGTGCAAGAAAGCCAAAATGCTACATCTTCTGCAAGTGGTTTCCAGTATTCCATAATTGATAGCATGTGGACACAGTCAGGACCAGTCAAAACATTTTACAGCTCCAATAAAAACTAAATGTGAGTGGTTATAAATTAAATGTCAGAAAATTCTGTGACAAAAATGCTAAAGGAGTACGGATGGAAGGGAACAATTAATGTTCAAAACTAAGGGAGAATGGCCTATATAGGTAGATTAAACAACGCAAAGAAAGTGTGAAATTCAAACTAAGGAACAAGTACTAAGTTATAGCTTTAATCTTTTAATCACTTATTAGGGCTATGCCAAACTGATTCGATATCTTTAGACTAGTTAAGAAGCTCGAATTTAAAGAGGGTTAACATAGTGAAAACTTAGAAAACAAAAGTACTATGCCACTGTCCTACCAGGGACTGCCACCAAGACTTGCAATTACTTCTATGTACAGACAGAAATGGACTGCAAGCACCATGATTCTTGGAATAGTACACAATAATATTTTTCAATATCCAGGACCTGAAACTGATAGATTTGTTCATTTCATTATTAACTTGGCATTATTGTGGTAAGATGTATGCAAACTTACAGGGCTTTGTTCTGCCAACTTCCAAAACTGCCTAAACTCTTTGCTTCCTAGTCTCGACCCTGATTTCCTACAATGAAACAAAGCATGCAGTATCACCTTTACTGCTGGTCATGGAAGCAAAGTAAATAAAAAGGGAGTGGAAAAAAACATGAATGAGCTTTCAAATTTAAACATTACAGACTTAGATTTTGTGGAAAATATCTCTATATTTTCATTTACTTTAGCAGAATCGTAAAATTAACTATATGATTGGACATGGTCTTTCTGAGAAATAAGTTTAAGCTTGTAGAATAATTTAATAATGCATGCAATTCTGTTATTATAATTTCTATTGTAACCTATCCTAGACAATCCAGACCACTAGCTTTTGATTACATAATCAATGGATACCATTGACTGAAAGTGAGTTCAGTGCCTTAAGAAAGTAGCATACCGTTTTCGGGCTCCTGGCTGACCTGGTTTCTTTTCAAAGGGTGATTTTTCAAATGCAAGGCACTCATCTTCCTTGGACCAAACCTTTTAAAAATATAACGAGAAGGATGAGAATCACTGATTGTGTAGTTTTGTTGCTCTATACACTCTGTGCAAAGTTAAGTCATGATATGGTCAATAAAGCCTTAACTATACGACACTTATATGGTACAGGATTCCTGATTTAATACATCAGCTACTGTGACCAAGTTTCCTTTATTGATCAGGATCAGTTTGTATTGTCTGACACAGTTAAACAGATTGATAGGTAGTACTGCCAACTTAACCTATGGAACAGCCTATTCTTATCCATATAAAAAGTTAATATTTGTTTTTTTTGTCCAAACCATAAAATTGGCAACTGTTTAAAACTAATCCCCCAACCGCCCTGCCCTCCGAAAACAAAGTTTCAGGAATATCTAATACTTAAGGTATGAACAGTTTGAACCTCATATGGGCTTAAGAAGACTAAGAGGGAGAACATGCATGTGGATGAGATGGATATAATATTGTCTTAAAAAAGGACTACGTGGGGAGACATGTGCATATTTACACAAGCCTTCTCTTTTGTTAAAAAAAAACAGAAGTCTTCTCTGCAGTCTATAGATACAGGCACAAGATGCACAAGACTGGTAAATTATCTGTCGAAAATCGAATATTGAAGAATAAGTATGTAATGAGATGTTAAGGGAAAAACATCCAGTCTCAGAGCTGACCATGATCCATGATGTACTTTCTTGGCCATTTTCTTCGGACACCTGAGGAAGGTAAGTCTGCAGATTGTAACAAGCTAGTCAGATGAAATTAAAAAAAAAGTGAAACAGTAGTGTAACGGAAAAATAGGGAATAGTACTATAGTGCATGTAACAAAGCAAGTGTTCTTAGGTGTACAACATAGAAGATTGGCATAAGTATTTTATTTATTTATTTATTAGGATTCTGCCTTGTAAGGTTGCCAAATACATGCCGTGATTACACCACTACAACTTCCCAACTCAATGTAACTTGAGATAGTAAAAAATATATATATAAGGCATTGAATAAAGATGTGGTGTTGAAAACTTGGGTCCCTCAACTGAAAGATGGAATGCTTATATCACAACAAAGAACAATAAAAGGAAAGTAGAAACACCTGCTCGAAAGCTTTCACCTCCAAATGGTCTGGTAGACTCCAGAGCGTCTGGTAGAAGTTGGAATCAACAGATAATCCTGAGAAACGAAAATATACACCAGGATGTGGCATTTAGGAAGACAGATCAACTGATTTGCTCAGGTCAGATGCAACAAAAAAAATAAAACATTACAGTATTAACATAGATGGGTCTTACTCACCATCCATAGCATTTTTTCCATAGTAGGTTACATTTGATTTGCTGAAAGCGCCTTTTGTGTTGAAATCTGTGAAAGTAGACAAATAAAATGAATGGTGTATCCAAAGAAAGTTACACAGTTTACCCATAATAGAACAATTACGTGAGAATGGGGAAACTGGAAAGGGAGTTGCAATATTCAAACCTCCACATGATGACCATGGGAAAACATGTGGTAGATACATAACAGAGCGCCCACAAAGGACCACATCATTTGTCTGAGATAAATCAAGTATGAAGGAAACATCAATATTAGCTCAACAGGAGCAGATGCATCATGATGTAATTTAACTCTCTAAATTCTTACTACAATTTAGTAAATATCACCACTGCCACACACCCTGCATGTTGGGTGGTTGATGCTAAATAGGGAGATCTAGACCTCAAGTGGCACACTTAACTAGTTTAGGGATCCAAATCTTCATTTTAAAAGTTTAGGAACCTAGATCGCATGGTGGGAGTTAATGCCATGCAACCTAGTGATGTACTTTTCTACTCAGAACATGCAAATATACAATGGAAAATAATCAATACTTGCTAATCCACATCTCAAAAGTATGAAATAAATCAGAACTGATTTTTTAACAAGCCTACACCATTGTATAGTGAAAAGGTAATTTTATGCAAAAAAAAAAATGTAAGCTCATCTAATACAAACTTCAACCCATGATATGTTTAAAAGTCCAAGCATCACAACACCATGTCATGTAGCCTAATCTACTCCTTGTCAGGATTGAGTAGTACAACAACAACAAAATAAGGTATGTTCAGCAAAAAGTACACACAACCGATGGCCATAGGCATCTTCCATGAAAGTAGGTTGGTAATTTTCACGAGATCATTGTACCTTGTTGGTAGATTTGGCAGGCTGGGGTCTTTTCCTGGACCGATCTGAAGCTGTGATCATGATTATATTCTGAAATACAATGGCAGAACAGATCAATGCCAGTTAATAGAATTATGGTGAAACAGAAACTGAACAACCGAACATGCCACTAGCATGGCATATTGTATGCCATGAAGGATTCGAGAAACATCACAACACATGTTCCATAGCAGACAATGATGAATAATAGTTTTATGTGATAACTGAAATCTAGAATGCTCAGACCACCAAAGACCATGCAAATTTATTATCAGGCAAACACTTGACAAAAGTAGTCACCATACCTGGGAATTGCATGAACATCCAAAGGGAATGATGTCCTCATCATTTCCTGAAACCATCATATCTTCTCTGCTGCAATTAAGTAGGAACAGCCATGAGATACTCCATGGTTGCATGCAGAGCTAGTGCAGTCACGAAAATGATTTTAATCACATTAATCATTATACTTCCAATGTAATCATAGAAGGAGAACTTACACGCAAGACAGAGCATGTATCGGTTGGGTCCTGTCACCACTCAAACTTGCATCTATTGTGGCTATCATAGCCTCAAAGCCATACATGCCAGAGGGATCAATTCGAGCAAACTCAATAGGATCGCCAGAGAAGACAAAAATAAACACTCAAACAGCATGATTAGCGATAAGAGAAAAGGACTTTCAGATACGAGAGAACGCCATCACAGTGGTACATGGAGGTACACCAGTCAAATCAGCAACAGTAAAACCCCAGTAACAAGCAGCGGATGAAGTTTCAAAAACAAGTCAGAAGACAGATTTTAATGTGCGAGGATCACCCACATAAAAGACAAAAAAAAAAACAGCAACAGCAGCGTGATTGCCAGGAGAATCAATTCTAAAGACGATAAGAAAGCCACCACGGTTCACGATGGTACAAGGAAAAGGTAGGCAGACACGCCAATGAAATCATCGACAAAAACCCAGGATGAAACGAGCAGCGGGTGAAGTTTCAAAAACAAACAAGCCAGAAGAGAGATTTTGATGTGCGAGAATCACCCGCATGAAAGACAAAAAAAAAAAAACACTCGAACAGGAGCAGTAGCATGATTACCAGCAGAGAGAGTGATCGGTTCAGAGACGATAGCATCGTCATCACGGTTCACGGAATCAAGGTTATACACGAAAAAAGGCACACAGGCACACCAATCAAATCATCATCAACAGCAAAAACCCTCGATGAAACAAACAGCAGAGGAAGTTTCAGAAACAAGTGTGCACTGCTAGCTTCGTTACCTTGTACATGAATCTCGATGCGAAATTCTCTAGGCTACGGAGGAGGAGGAGGGTGGTAGTGGTAAGGTTCCTAGGAGGAGGCATTTTTTTTGGATCCAGGAGAGGGGAATGGTAGTGTGAGAGGCGAGGGAAGAAGAGTTGGTAGTGCAGAGCCGCAGAGGGGTTCGTGCAGAGGAGCATCTTATAGCAAACCCGCCTATGCGTGCGCTGCGCCGGAAGGCTGGTTGGCTGGTTCCTTAAGGCGTCGGGCCGATGTCCTTTCTGCCTTCGCGCCTTGATGATAAATAAAAACACGATTTATATTAGTATATGTTTTTTAAGGAATTTATATTAGTATAACTAAATAAAGAAAGAGGCTGTCTAGTAAATACTTCTACACCTCGAATTTTTTAGTTGTGAGATTAAAATCGATGGATTAGATCAAATCATTCTGCTTCAAGGGAAGACGCCGAAGGATAAGGAGATGCCTGCCAGGTACGTGGCGTTTATTGGAGCGTGTGAAATATAAGGTAACCTTGACTAAAGAAGTATTATAATGAGCTAACAACAAAACCTGTTGTTGCAATTTTTTTTTCTTTTGGTCCCGGCACGGCAGAGCCTGCGCAGTGCGGAGCGCTGATGGCCGCCCGCACTGCAGGGCGGCGGTGGAGAAATGGAGAGGCGGCGAGGAAATTGGTGCGGAGGCGGCGAGGAAGACGTGTCAGACAGAGTAGAGATTTAGGACAATGCAGCACAACTCGACCGGGAATTCATCGACAGGCCGACAACTACGATAGCGGCCCAACTTCGTCAGCCGGAGGCCCGCTTAGCGAACTTTATAGCACCCTGCAGTGTTAGTTTTCTGCCTAGGCCTAAACCATGGGATTATGGTGTCGATTTTCTCCAGCTTCTGTGGAGTGGGGCTAGTTTTTTTTTTCTCTCTCTCTCTCTCTTTCATCGTGATGCCACATTGCCACACACCCTCTTCCTTTGAAACATGCTCACCATGTTTTGTTTAATTCCTTATTTACTTGACATTTATCCTATTTTGTGTTTCTTGTGTATTTACAGCGTGTTTGGTTAGCCGGTTGTCCTCATCCCGCGTGTGTCAATCTGGAATGAGGTGGTCAGATGCTTTTTGACTGGATGCACTCGTTCCTCAAATTAACATGCAACTAGTACTCGTTCATGATGGACGGAATGAACCAGCGTCTCAAACCAAACAATGTTAGGCGGATGGTCCGGCAGACTTGGACGTAGGTTCGGATGGTCTGGCAGACCCTCCCGTGCTGCAAACCAAACAGACCATTAGTTAATCCAGTATCTATTTTTTGAAACTATATGATTCAGTTGTTCATGTAACATAATTTGATCGGGAGATAGTGATATTTTGTGGTTGGAGGTGCCCAATGCGAGGTGGGTCACCCCTTCTGCAACCATATGGAACTACTAATTGTCATTGTTTCATCAAATCCAAATCCCTTTTGAAACAAACTGAGATTCTACAAATAGATAAAAGGGACAATCGCATTACTGCCCTCGTTTTCAACTCTAACTGTGCGTTTGCCCCTATTTTTTTTAACTTTGCATATTTGCTCCTCTTTTTTGAATCTCAAGCTACCGTGCGATTGTAATTTCTTAACAAGTGCTCGCCACTATCTTTTCCTCCTATATATACTGTTAACCTGTATCATCACTTTGAATACTACATCTCCAACTGCACCGTTGCAGAAACTAATATTATATGATAATTCTCTCTCAAGAGTCAAGACTCATAAGGCATAGGCTTATTTTTTAGAATACAATTATTATTGTTATTATCTTTGCTTATATATTACAAAATCTACGACATCAAGTAATTTCTATTTTGCAACACATCTTAACGAGATATTCATTCAGAGTATGCGTAATTCATATCAGATTATCAGATTTAATGGAAGATAAATTCCTCAATCTTTGGAAATTAAGACCAACAGGGCTATGAATATAAATCCAATCAGCCCCTAAGATGATGTCACTAGGCATTACTTTGCCATTTGGTGCAGCAACCTGAACTCCAGGATTTAATGATACTTGACAACCTGTTTTCAGAGAAAACATTGCTGGTATGAAGGCCATTGCCATTCTCCCAGTTTGACGGAGCTGGGGAAGTTGGGACCATGATGCTTCCTCCCCAACAAGTGGAACACACTATTTAGAAGCATGAACATTTTCTATATATCATATCTATTTGGCAATTCCACAAGCAAACACTATTGATTCTGTGCAGTGAACTGTGAACCCTTGTTTACATTTAGTGATGACAAATTATATTAGGTTTTGAACCGACCATTATGTGAAACTCATAAATGCTGGAATGATATTAGTGAATAGCAAAATTCTTCCCGAGTCTTTAGTCTTAATTAGAGATATTGTCATGCCTAATGTGTTTGATCTCTGTGGCCTAAGCTTCACGGACAAACACTACTAGCTTTTGTATACTCAAAAGTCAGAAAATGAATCTGTTAATTTCTATTTACAAAATATGCCATAGACCTTGGACTGAGATTCTGCCATCACTGTCCAGGTGATCTATTTTGCGATACAAATTTGACCTTCTGCTCCTTTAGCAACGCTGGCAAGAGAAACCTTCTCATAACCTATGTTCTAAACTTCTGTTTTTTTTTAAAAAAAATCAAATGCATATTCTGAAACAAGCTTTCCCTTTCCTTGAATGTTTAGACGTACATGTACCCTGAATCTCCTATGTTATGATAATGTAATAAAACTTCACATTGTACTGAAGATTTAAGTTATACAAAATACTACTGCATAAGAATTGCAGCAGCTGGAAGAGTATCGGTTCAAGAGACAGTAGCACAATGGAAGAATCATGAATGCAGATTTCCAAGGTCTCCAGTTTCCCTCTATCCCCATATTGACACCATGACCATCCTCTGTAACATTTTTTATATCCTGGGCTGGTCCTCCAGCTGTCTCTGCTTCATGGTAGCACACAATTTCCTTAGGTCATCCAGCTCGTGCCAATGGCACCAACATAAATAACTAAGTATAAAGAATAAAGTACAGAAATAAATCAAAATAAGTATTAGATTACTAGATTAGGGAATGAGTCCAAGTCTTCTCCTGTTATTATTATATTTGTATTCCCCCTCCCAAATTGCTCTCCACCGCTTCAAGTCTCTGCCCTGCCTCCAGTCTTCTCCTGAAACAGCATGCATACATTGCCAAAATCCCCTGTTCTAGCTCTAATATTCTCCTGGGATAAAAGCATACACATTCAAGTGTCTTGAGTAAGTTCCAGATTATGTTTTTGTATTTATAATTTTATTTATTTTCTGATTCATGTAGTCTTTCGTATACTTTCCTTTTTTCATGTGTTGTTTTTTATTACCTTCGCTTTCTTTTGACTGTTCTGATTATTTGTTTCATGAGTTCTTTTGTGATGCTCTTTTGGTTATTGTGTCTTGCATTGGGTTTGCTTAGATTTCATAGCAAAAAAATACCATGGGCGTATTCATATGTTTCTAATAATCATATACTCATTGTTGAGCCATGATAGTTAGCTAGAAAAAGTTATAACCTGACAAATAATCAGGTCAATGGTTTGTGGCTTATAATGATGATTACGCACGATGGGCAAAATTTTATCGAGTTCTCAATTCTGATCATTCCTGAATATTCCTGTTTGAGAGCCTTCATAGATGAAGGATAATTATTCAGAAATACAGTACTGTGATTCATTATCTGCATCTATTTGATCAATAAATTAACATTTTACTACATTAAAAAAACAAATTAAGGTTTTAGATTCACAATGATGAAATACAAGCTTCTTGTTGTGCACATATCTATTGTTTCTTTTGTAAAATCAATTGTGACACAAGTCTAGGCTTTGACTGTTTTGTTGCCCATCCTGATTCTTATCTTCAATGTTTCTTCTTCAGTTAGTATCAAATTTGTTGAGCTGCAACTTGAAGGGATGGCAGACAAGAAGATCGAAGGGGCTGATTCATCTCACATTGTCTCTTCAACAAAATCTTTGCAAAGTTCAGTAGGGCCTAATCTAATTGAAGGTACTGATGAAGACGATAGTAATAACCTTCAGAAGACAGTAAGTGCCAATTTTGTGGCATCATTGCAGCAAGAACATCCTCTGGGCCTTGTATTGGTTAAGAACAAAAGCAATTTGCAAGAAATTTCAGTTGAGCAGAAGATTCCTACTGGTGTTTCTATCAACCTTTCACCAAAAGTGGACACAAGTGAATTGTCATGCTCTATTGAAGTTCATGATGGTATTCCATCTTCCTCTAGCAAAGCTAATGAACCAATGGATGCTCAAGATGATTCAAACACAGCCAGTTGCATGTTCGAGGCATCAAAGCAGCAAGAATGCCCTATAAGTCTCATATTGACTGACATGAAAGGCGATTTGCAAGAAGTTTCAGTTGAACAAAATGTTCCTTGTGATGATTATGTTGTCCTTTCACCAAAAGCAGACGGTGGTGAATTGACATCAACCAATGAAGCTCCTGAAGGCTTTCTAACTTCCTCTAGCAGAGCTTATGAATCAAAGGAAGCCCAAGATGATTGTATCACAATGGATGCTTCAGAAGTAAATGTCTGTGCAGCTTCATACTCCACGCTTAGGTTAATTGAAGGGGTCCCGGATGAGGCTTCTTGTATTGATTCTGGTAAAGTTACTTGTGAAACACCACCTGCCATCCTGGAAAGGGTGAAAGAAGATAAGCCACTGGTCGTCCACAGATTTCATAAGCGCCAAATGAGTCTAGGAGACACACGGCAAAAGGTGCCTGCACCTGTGAGCAGATCAAACACCAGCAAGTACTTAAGAATGGATAAAACCATTGTTGATACTACGTCTCCCATTGAATCAGTAAAGGTTGCTGCATCAAAGTTTGGTGGCAGCATCAACTGGAAAACTCGCAGGACACAGACAGTACAGGTAATTGAGAATTGCTTTCCCTTCCTTATATTTTTTTTCATATGTATTGTAACTGTTATAACTCTGTGACATACTCTCGTTTGTTTCTATAAGCAGGAGAGTGATCATATTGAGCTTGATAAGCTGAAGAACGAAATTTCAGAATGTAAACATCAAGCAGAGGCTGCAGAGGCTTCAAAGTTATCAGTATTAAATGAGCTTGAGAAAACAAAGAACCTTATCAACGAGATGAAACATGTCCTGGAGAGGGAACAAGCTGAAGAGGTGGATGTCATGGAGGACTTGGAGTTAGTTCAATTTATTTTACAAGCGATAGAGGGAGTTGCCTGTAATGATAGTGCTATGGTTGGAGAGAAGCTGAATAATATTCAAGAACGACGCAAAGCATTGATTGCCAAAGTGATGTCAGTGAAAGAAGAGTTGGGAAAAGTGCAGAAGGATTATGGTTCTTTGTTGATGGAAACAGATAGTTCCATTAGCAAAGCTCAGGCAGCCTTCGTAATGTCCAAAGACGCAGAGAAAGAAATAAAGGAGCTCACCATAGAGCTCCAAAGACTAAAGGAGGTGTTTGATTTGGCTAACGCCACATGCCAGGATGCTGAAGAACGGAAGAAGAACACGTTGATGGCACGTGATGAGGATTGCCTTGCATGGGAAAAGGATATCAGGCAATCAGATAAAGAGCTGAATCAGATCAGCTTAGACCTTTGTTCTTTTCAAGAATTGCAATCAAAGCATGATACGTCAGCCATCATGTTGCTCAATCTTAAGAATCAGCTAGCCGCTTGTTTGGGGGCAAAGCTAATCGGGGAAGCACAAGAACAAGAAAGTGGAACTCATAAACCCATGCAAGAAGAAGTCATCATTATGTTAAAGAATGAGCTCGAGGAGCACAGGAAAAGCATAGCGAAGGTGACAGATGAGTTATGTGTTCTGAAAGCTACAGCTGAATTGCTCAAATCACAATTGAACAAAGAGAGAGCAGCACTTGCCGCCACTCAACAGGTGGAAGCGATGGCATCCATAACCATCGAATCTCTCAAGATGGACATCAAGCTGTCACAGCAGGAACTTGAGGCAGTCCATGCCAAGGCACAGGAGTGCCGAGATAGAATGGAAGTTGACGAGGCTAAGGTCATAGCTACCAATGCTCAGGAGGAGCTAAGAAAGACCAAGGAAGAAGTGGAGCAAGCGAAGGCTGCTCTGAGCACCGTGGAATTCAAGCTTGAAGTAGTTCTGACGGACATACAGGCGGCAAAAGAGTCTGAAAGGCTGGCGCTCAATACTCTGAGAACAATGGAGGACAGCAAGGTTGCCGTAAACGTCAAACAAGGCTCCTCTCAGATGATCACGCTTGACTTGGATGACTACACGTCTCTGGTTCAGAAGTCCCGTCAGGCAGAAGAGCATGTGCACGAGAATACAGCTGCTGCCATGGCACAGGTTGAGGCGGCAAAGGAGTCCGCATCGCGGACCTTATCAAGACTGGACGAAATCTTCAAGGCCTTGGAAGAACAGATGCAGGCACTGGCCGCGGCCACCAAGCGGGCAGGCAGGGCAACCGAAGGCAAGCTGGCCATAGAGCAGGAGCTGAGGAAATGGAGAGAGGAGAATGGGAAGCGCCGCTGCAAGGCCGGTGAAGCTTCAAAGCCTGAAGCCAGACCTTCATCAAGCGCTGTAGTTGCAGAGATCGTGGGTGGAGACACGACATGCGTGGGCAAAGAAGACAGCTGCGCCGCCGCGTCAGTTCATCCGGTGCTGGACGCGTCCGGGAGGAGCAGCCCCAACGACCTGGCCCTGCAAGCGAGGACGAAGAAGGCGAAGAAGCTGTCGTTCTTCCGTCGCGTTAACATGTTCCTGGGCTGCTGGGCAGGAGGAGGCTCAGTGCTGCGAAGCTTGTCATTCAGAATGTGATTTTCATTCCCCCCCCCCCTTTTTTTTTCTTGTGTGCGTGTGTTTGATGTTTGTCAGTGCCGAGAGCGTGTAAATAATTTGCCTTGGTTTACTCGATGGCACGTTGTTTGTGCTGCATGTATGTGTTCAAGTTGTGAGATTGCTTTGCTGGCGTATTCAGTTTGCTGGACAAGACAGAATGGTTCTGTACCACAGTTGGATCTGTTTTCTTTATGCTCCTGCCCTGATTTTGTGAACTCGAATGCATTTCATTTTGTTGCCCCGATGTTGCGAAGAGATGCTTCTAGGTGGGTTTCGATGTTTCAGCGGCAGACGCAATGGAACTCCCGGATCTGCGCGCACGATCGCTGGAACAAGGCGACGTGCTCGGGTCGCAGCATTGGTAGAGCAGCAGCTGTATACAATAATAGTACAATACTACAACTGTACAAGAGCTGCACTGCAGCGTTGACTGCGGCTCACCGTGTAATTGAGAATTTGTGATGTTGAGGCGTACCCCAGCTTGCACCGTAGTGCGCCTACACGACGACGACGATGTGCAAAAGGTTCAAGCTGGTTGGTGGCTCGGCAGAGTTGTTGTAGTGGAAAATAGCCAGGAACGTTCGTTCGCCAAATCGCCCTGTACACAGAAGGAAACGGAAAGAGTGAGCCCATATGCTACTCACATGGGCCGAGCAGCAGCATGGGACCAACCTTACTCCAGGCCGATCTGCTTTAGCACCGTACGAATTGCTTAAGGCCCAGCTTTATTCCCGTGCCTAGTGCCCGTTGCACAGTAGAGCACCATTTCAGGTTCAGGCGCGTCCATCCACTGTTGAGTGTCGAGTGCTGATTGCTGCACGAGAGTCTGGTGAAGCAACGTCGCAACAGCAGAAGCCAAGCCCGGCCGACACACAGCCTGCCACCGGCACCGGTCGGTCGACCCAATCGGCCAATCCATCTCCATCGCCATCTAGAGTTCTTAGGCTCCACGCCTCGTTTCAGTCTCCTAGCCGCGGCGAAACCGAAACCCACCAAATCAAGCCGTCGATGACACGGTGTCTTCCCCGCGAAACGACACGCTTCCCATGTGGTTTTCGCGGCCGCGCCTCAGATCGGTTGCCGCGTCCGGGGTCGCTCGGCAGGTGCGGCGTCGGCGAGGTGGACATGGACTCGCTCGCATCGATCCCATCGGCATTCCGTTCCTGACAGCCTGGACGAGCAAGCAAGGATTTGAAGGTCTCGAAGAGAACGGGCAGGCGGGGGGTGGATCGGTTGCCACCGGCTGCATGCTCTCGTCTCACGCGTCCTCTCCAGCCCGCGGGCCGCCGGCTGCCGCGGATCAAACTAAAGCCCCTTTTGAACACAGAATTTTCACAATGAGTCGTACGTACAGAAATCTGTTGGTTTTTTCAGAAGCAAAACAGGAAAATTTCCCATGTCGCGGAAGGGGTCTAAAAGATGCTGAAAGCAACCGGCCGTACGTCCCCGTCGATGTGTCGGAGAGCCATCTGATCTGGTCAGGATTCTCAGGCTGGATCCCACTGATGGACGCGTCCTGTCTCCTCCCGGTTCAGGTTTTACCACGTCTTCCGGGCCCACGTTAAGGCCTTGTTTAGTTTATAAAAGAAAAATTTTTAGGTGTCATATTGGATGATTTATTGGATGTCGGAAAATATTTTCAGATACTAATTAAAAACTAATTATATAACTCGTCATGAAACCACGAGACGAATCTTTAAGCCTAATTAGTTCATGATTAGGGCAATTAGTTTTTTTTTCGTTTATATTTAGTACTCCATGCATGTGTCCAAATATTCGATGTGATGGAGTAAAAATTTTTTGGGTGAGAAGTAAACACAGCCTAAGGACCTCTGCTACTGCACACTGGTACAGTAAAAGGATTTAGTAATAACTTGGATCACCATCACCTGCAGGTATACGCTACTGGCACGCTGCAACACAGCAGACTTGAATCACTTGACGCGCACATCATTGCCTTCAAGTGAGTCAGCTCACAACTCACGGTCACAGCCAGTGCGTAAAGGTATCAAGCCCTTGTTTAGATCGAAGATTTTTTCAACCTGATAAATAGTATCACTTTCGTCTTATTTGATAAATATTGTCTAATCGTAGACCAACTAGGCTCAAAAGATTCATCTCGTGATTTTGAACTAAACTGTGTAATTAGATATTTTTTTATCTTCATTTAGTACTCCATGCAAGCGGCTAAAAATTGATGTGATGGAGAGAGAGTGAAAAAACTTGGAATTTTGAGGTGATCTAAACATGGGCCAAGTAGGGATGTTGCAGGAGTAGTAATAGTACATCCAAACTTTCCTAGCTCAAAGACAAAGAAATCCACCAAACATTCCGGTGAGAGGCCGATCGAACGATGCTCAAGCCGGCGGCGAGAGCCAATGCGACAGACGAGACGATCGACGACGAATGCATGCATGCCCTTCATCAACAAACGGCGAAAAGGCTAGGGTGTTAGGGTAGGTTCGGTTGGCCATGGAGCTGCCTTCGAGGCTTTTCTCTCACATCAAATTAGCATCAGCCACCAGCTATCTACCAGCCACCAGTATTTTTCTCTCATAACAAATCAGCACCAACCATCAGCCACCAGCCAGCCGAACAAGCTTTTTTTTTTGTTTCTAACCCTACGGTAACTCAGCCACGCACGCACTCAGTCACTCTCCTGTAGTCCTGTGGACTGTAGTACATGTCACTCTCGCCTTTTCTTTTACCTCGCTCGCTCGCTTTCGTCGTTCAAATCGTGTGAGTTCTAGACGAGCTGTGGGATGAGATCAATCATGAGCCGATCGGATCGGACCGGCCAACGACCGACGCCGGAGTTGGATGTGGGATGAGATCAATCACGAGCCTTTTGTTTTCTCGTACACTGGCGCCAAAAAGAGATCTTTAGCTGTAGCCTAATAACTCCAAATGTCTCATCCATGTTTCTTCAGAGACACATGATTATTAATTAGATTAAAGACGCATGCCTTTGTTCAGCACACTTGAGCTAGCTACTACTAATTAATGAGCAAATAAAGCTTACGTTCAAAAAAAAGAGCAAATAAAACTGTTATCACAACTAGACCTGCTAGATTTGCTCAAGCGCTATACTCTGAAATTCACCTGGGGTTTAGCGAATTACGTATATATAGGTTCCTTTCTTTGCAAACTTTCGAAAAGATATTGTCGGCCATTTACCCCAAGAGATCCATTGCACACTACATCTAAGCTTAAGCCAAAAGAGAAGTATAGAACCAGAAGCGTTTGGAGTAGGATAACATCAGATATAAAGTGCAAGCAAAGCAGAAGCAGAAGCAGAACATTTTCCTTTCCTTTCCAAACAGCAATAAAGAAGAACGAAGACCATGCAGGTTTTCACCAAACAGTTATATAGTAGTATGCTTTGGTAAAAAGGCAGTAGCTAGGAATCAGAAGTGGTGTGTAAGCAATTTTTACGAGACCTTTTTATTTTTTGGGGAGAACCCCACCTGAATGATTTTCCATTGATTCCGGCATAGCCGGTGGATGGAGGGTGCCATGCACCTAGTGTTTACAATGCCATATGGCTGCAAAAGGGTGAAATTAATTCATTACAAAAAAGATTACACCAGAAATCGGTATAGACGCGATCTTGAGGGCGGAGGCGACAACTCCAGAGGCGACATGCCTCTTTACATGCGTGAAGCATTTTTTTACGAGACCTTAGCTACACTTCAGAGTTCAGTGTGTTCTTTTTCTTCTCATACATATGTTCCAGATCACACATACACATGTCGAGGTGAAACGTAACGTCACAAACACCGATCCCCAAATAAACGGCTCTTGAACGTTCTTCAGTAGATGGGTCGTCTCCCAGCAAGTCCCAAATGCTGACATTACAGTGGAGTAAAGTTACTGGAAGTGCCACCGGGTACTGAAAGGAACGGACAAAAGAATCAAGAAAACGAAGGAGAAAAACAAAGCGGAAAAAAAGGAGGAGCGAGGAACCAAAGTGGAAAAGGCATGGATTCTCTGAAGCATATGGTCCAACCAAATGGTTGCTTTGCCCATTGCTAAATGCACGCGTATTCTTCTTCTTCCTCCTCCTTGGTTTTTTCTTACCTGACCGAGAGACGGGGCCGATAGAGCATATTCCGGACAAGTTGGTTCGATTCGCAGTTCACTTTCTATAAGATAACAAAACAGCAGACCCGCCCCATGCTTTTCTTTACGCTGACCCAGCATTCCTCTTTGCATTTCTTTCAGGCACAAAGGGATTCGTTTTTATGAGAAGCGAGTTGTTCTAGGCTGGGCCGATCCCTACCCGTTTTGATCTGACAGCGGACGAACAGAGAAACGTGGGTCTTTTTCTCGCATTTTAGCGATCAATACCGAATCCTCATCTATGCAATTATTGTACTTATTTGATGAAAGACAAAGAAAGAGATCAGGTTATTTATGATCGGAGAAAAGGATGGGTTAAGTTATTCACCAGCTTCCCCTTCCTTTTCTCCAGCACCACGAGAACTCGACATATGGGCGTCGTCGTCTTCTTCTTTCCACGTATGAAATCACAAAGGAGGAGGACGGGCATGTACGACCCGAATCACCACTGGTCCTTCTGTGCCATGGATGGATGGGAGCACCTGAACTGACGCGATTTGGGCACGCATTTTCTGTGAACCCGACGTCGTTTTTAATCCAGTTCTGTGTTTGACACACTTCAGTTCTCTGGTCCACCGGTCCTTGCTCGTTCGTTCATTGCACCGCCAAAAGAAAGCATCACTTCTCAGGATATATATAATATATCTAGCTTTTGACGCGAAGATAAGATCATCCAAGATCAGCAACAGTGGTCAGTGGCCTACCTATGCTTGTAGATTATCTGCTTGCTAATTATGGGGTCCTTGAAAGGCAAGGGATGAAGTCAGGCTGGTATATGCAGGGATGGAGTGTTCCATGTTCATCAAAGCTGCAATGATATGGATGAATGGATCATTAGGTGGTAGGATATATATATATATATATATATATATATATATATATATATATATATATATATATATATATATATATATATATATATATATATATATATATATATATATATATATATATATATATAGGATTTATATGGTCATTAATTCAGATGGGGCTGGAAGTGGAATGCATGCTTCAACAGGGACAAGTGAGTTATTTACGCCTTAATTGTGATGGTTACAGATGCCTCGGAGGCTCGGACACAAATTCGGTATATCTTGGATATCAGTTGTATAGGCATGCAATGCAACATCAAGGGAAATTGAGACGTTATTGTCAAGGGCGATGGGCAGCAGCTAGCCTACAGGTAACTGGCCGGGTGTGGGTGTGGCTAATGATTAAGTCCAGTTCCTTTTTGTTCAATTCCCGGCCGCATGAATAGAATATACTACCTCCGTCCACGGATTCTCGTTTTTCGAGAAGTCAAATCGTGTGAACTTTAACTAAATTTATATAAAAAAACTGCTGACATTCACGATACAAAACAAGTATCATTAGATTAGTTATAAAATATATTTTTATAATAAATTTATTTGAAGACATAAGTGCTAATACTATTTACTAGGGTCACCATCGATCCGCTCACTTCCATCTGATAGCAGCTCGCCCCGCCTTTAAGTTTCCCGGCTTTATTTTGGAGATCATGCCAATTAATGGAGTGGACGTACCTCTCTTGATCGATCAAATGCATTTAACAACATTTTTGCTTTCAATCAAATCCTGCTGATAAGAACAAACTTTTTTTCCCAAACAAAAATCCTAAATTACAGTTGATTTTTTTGTTTCAGCGTTCCAAACGAGCGAGCCTTTGTCTTCCATTCCATGCAAGCCTTTGTCTGCAGTGCAGAAACCACACTTGAGAACTGGAGCGTTGGGACAGGAAGGAACGGCCAAGATTGCACCGACTAGAGCTCGGAACTCGGAAGAGGGGCTGCAGGTGTCCTTGCTGGCCCTGATCGAGCCTGGGCAACCGAACCGTACGTACCTTGGTGTGCAAGCGCCAACAGGGACGCCGCATCAGCGATCGTGTTCAGAAACCTCACCAGTTGCTGTCCACAGCAGCAGCAACGAAATTAAACCCTGACCAAATCACACAAATACACACTAAACTAAGCGGCATCTATTATCTTATCTATAAATCTGCCAAATCACAGAAATATATGTATATATATGATGGCTTCTGGAGGATGCACCAACCCCGGCAGATGTCGCGTGCGATTTGTTTGTGTGGTCGTGATGAGCCTGACGGAATTGTATATATGCACCACCAAGAAGGAAATGGAGGTTCAATTGTCCTGGATCGCTGTATTTTAATTCAGTACTTACGCGTGAAGCCGTTCTTTGTCTCGATGAATGAAATTGGAATAATAATGTCTCCACCATAAATCCATAAGGTAGGAAGGGTGTGTCGCAGCTACTGCTACTTGAAGTGGAGCTTGTAGCTACGTTTGGACTGATTATTGATTGAATACTTCGTCAGTTGCTCAAGATAGTTAACAATCACAGCAAAAGGAATGAGTCGTTCTAGCAGTATTATTATTATTATATATATTTCCCTCAAGAATGACTGGCATAAAGCATGCGTGTAAAGCCACCGATGTTTGAAATTGTAACCTACTCCCTCCGTCCCGTCCCTAAATATCTGTCGCTGCTGGTATGCATGTCACACGTTTAACTCGATTTGAAGAAAGTACATGCAACATTTGTATTTTTAAATAAATTTATTAAAAAACTAGATTCAAATATCTTTCCAATAATACTAATTATATACCATAAATATTAATATTTTTAATATATATTTAATCAAAGTTATTTCTCGGAAAGTAAAAACGATAAATATTTAGAGATGGAGAGAGTACTTATAGCACTGATGATGTAGCGCTGCTATAGCATTTTAGACACTCTCGCTAGGTTAAGCCCATTGATTCCACCGATTTTTTTTAATTTAGCCTTTTTCTTTCTTATATTAAAATTTTACATTTACATCCTTGAACGTCGTAAACTTAACTTTGGTTCTTTTTCTCGGCGCCGTGACCTACTGTGCTGATGTAACACGTCTAGATACCATAGTGGAGACTGATGATAACATGGCGTGGCACCAACGTGCCACAGCTCGACGCCATAAAACAGGGTGTCGACGTCGGCGCGGTAGATCTGGGCGCCGACGTCTCTCCTAGAAACACCAGCCATGCATGCATGCAGTGTCTGCCACACGTTTTCTGGTCAAAAGCTGCTAGGGCCATGCGCCCATGCCTCTGATGTCTCACTTCGTGCAGTGCGTCAAGCCATGCGCCCAGGCCTATGCTCTCTCTATTCGTTCCTGTGTATGCAGCAGCACAGCCTAACCATGCATACCTGATCTCTCTTGTCTCTTCATTACTATTAATGGCGTCTCAAATCCAGAACGGAGGGAGTAGACTGTGTGCATGTACGCTTAATATACGGAGTACGTTTTTTACGGCCAAGATTGAAACACATATACCACGTAATTTTAGTAAACACATATACAAACGTTTAATATATGTCCTATAAACCTATTAATTTTATAAATTTAGTTATCAATTTTAGTTAATTTTATAAACCTATTATCAGAGTATTCTAGATGCAGAGGCACTATAGCAATTTTTATCAAGACTAAAAAAAACAAGGCATGCTGGACGTCAACTCCAGCAATCAGGGCACTTCCAATGCAGAAACCAGTACTAGTTTTTATACCCTAGCAGGGTGACCGCACGCTAGCGCAGCCTCACAGGATCGGCACCGCGAGATGGGCAGCCTCATTTACACGTCGACGTCGAGTCTAAATAAGAAAATTTGCTACTACTGTATAAACCTAATGATTTGGCTTTTGTCAAAAAAAACTGTGATATGGCTAATATTTTTTTAACTATTGTGGTATAAACTTGATACTTATATAGTTAAAATTTAGTCACTTTAACTAAGAATTGCATTTTTTTTGGCGAAAGGTGACTAAATTGAACTTTGATACTGTATTCCTAAATTTAAGGGCAAAACCAAGCAGCCCAACATACGTATTAGACTTCTAATTTTCGGATATAAATACGTGTGGACAGTGGCGGATCTAAGGGGGGGCTGGGGGGCTCCAGCCCCCCTAATGACTTGATTTACCACTAAAAAATACTGTAGCAAAACCTCAAATCACCATTAAATCTCGTACAAATCAACATCTCCATTGTTTTAGCCCCCTTGATTCTCGTCCTGCATCCGCCACTGCGTGTGGATATGAGATGCTTGTCTTGGAGAGTAGAAAGATTTATCATGAAATATGTGTGGATATGAGATGCTTGTCTTGGAGAGTATAAATAAATATGTGTGGATATTAGATGCTTGTCTTAGAAAAATTAAGTAAGACAAATGGTTGATGTGAGAGTGTTTAACAAAAGCAAATTGATTTGATGGAGCCGTGCAGTCATGCAGAAGCAGGTCCATGGGGTTGCGTGTCTAGTAGCTAATGGACGCGAGTATGGATGCAGCTAGGGTTGCGTGTTGCTCGGTTGCTCCCCAAAGTCTGCATTGTCTCTCTCTCCAACTCTCTCTGTCCAGCACGCGCGCTCCCTCTCTCTGTCCAAAAGACATGGTTGAATGCATGCGAATGCGAAGCAAAGCAATAGGTCAGCCACGTGCGACAGGCCGCTACAGTACAGCCGAGGTCGGCGCCCTGCTTCGTGGCGCCGAGCTATGCCACGTTGGTGCCACATCAGCGCCATGTCATCATCCGGTCTCTGGCCTCAGCGCCATGACCACCTCGGCGCCGTAGGTTATGACGCTGAGAAAAAAAGTCCAAAATTGAGTTTATGATTCTCAGGGGTGTAAACATGAAATTTTAACAAGAAAAGGGCTAAATTACAAAAAAAAAAACTGCCGATTCCAGTAAGATTGCTATAGCTCGTTAGCAATCTTTGATTAGCTCACTCACTGATGTCATCGACTCATCAACATCTACATATAGCCTATGGGGCAGTGTTGCTAGTGAACTCCTCCCTCTGTTATAGATTATAATACGTTTTATCTTCTCTCAATATATTATTTTTTAGAAACTTCAAAAGGAAGGGGGAGGATTCTCCACCTGATAAATAAATATGTTGTTTTTACCGTGTATCTAGACTTAATGATATTATATAGTAAAAGTTATGTATTTAGAAAGTCAAAATGTTTTAATTTGGAATGGAGGGACCAACTAGCTGCTGCAATTTAAATGCATTGACGACCTAATATGTTATATGTGCGTCGATGTGTATGGTAGAGTCAAATGTAGCACAGACTAGCGTTTGTTATTTCAGCTCCTTATGCAAAAGGCCTATTGCTGCTAGTGAATTAACTGCTGCAACTAAAATACATCGACCTAACCATGGAACCAAACTTGGGAGTATGGAGAAATGTGAATGAAAACCAAATAAAAAGGGATTTCTGTATTGAATGGTCCCATGAAGAAGAATATTGTTTCCAGATTTTGTGCACATCTTAGAATACTTGTTGATAATAAATATGTTTAACTTAATTATTTATGCAGTACATTTGATATTTTTCTATGTGATCACGATGTTGTGTAGCTTCATTGTAGCACTTTGTCTGCTATAGTTCGCGCCTCCTCTACGCGCCTGCATAGGCTACATAATTTTTATCTAAAGTAGTGACCTACATAATTTATTTCAAAAGACTATTCGTAATTTAAATTATGGTGTTTGTGTTGTTGGTATGTGATTCGTTAACAAAATATTTTTCATGCTTACTAAACTATGGAAATATAATTATCTCTTATGCATACTTTTATAATTGGTGTGCATGGTGGGGTATAGCTTGTAGTTTCATTATTTTTCGTGTCAAATTCTTATATATAAAAAGCGGTAGGAGTGGGTAGTTTACAAGTATTGGCAAGATTATTATATGGTATCTTTTTCATAATATATAGCATATGTTTAGGTGTAAATTGAAGTTTTGTTTTGTTTTGTTTTAATGATACTATAGATGTAAGCTGCAAATTTAGTACCGCTAGCTAGTTTTTCTTATCTTTCATGGTGGTAGAAGTGGATGATTTAGATGTAAATATAGGGGACAACTGGACATGTATGTTAGATTACCTATTGTAACGAAGGCGGTGTGTAATTTTGATGCATGTTTGAGTTGTTTTTATAATTGTAGAGGTGGCTACTATATATGTAACAACGATTAGAGTCTGTCAAGCTAGTAGCCAGATGTTTATGTTTATTTTTTTTAAAAAAAATCTAAGTTAGCTCTTTTTCTAGCACGTTCGATGGGGATTAACGTGGAATAATTAATCAAGATTGAAAGCCACGCTAATATTTCAGAAGAATATAGTCATAAAAACACTTAATTAATCATGCATGGACAGACTATCTATCTAGCTAACAGCTAAGTGAAATGAAGCTTAACTGTTCGTTCGAAATGAAGCTTAACTGCTGTCATCGTCGTTCGTAGGAGTGTGGGCACGAACCGTACATGATATCGGGTGGTGAAAAATCGTGACTGCAACTGCACATCACCAAGTACGTCATAAATGAAGAAAGAACAGGTGGTACACTACTCCTAGGGGCCGGTTTAGTTTGCAAAAAATTTTTTACAAAAAACCACTGTAGCAGACGGTAGCATTTTCGTTGTTATTTGGTAATTAGTGTCCAGTCATGACTAACTAGGCTTAAAAGATTCGTCTCGTGATTTACAGCTAAACTGTGTAATTAGTTTTATTTTTTATTTACATTTAATGTTTCATGCATATGTCCAAAAAAATGATGTGACGGGGAATCTGAAAATTTTTAGAAAAATTTTTAGGCAGGCCCTAAGTCATCCTCGAAATTAAGGGAATATAATCACTGAGGTGACAAGCAGTAGTCCTTCATCTAGGCCGGATGACCCTCGTTCGTTACAGCCGTCCTTTCAGGCTCACCCCACGGCCAACCACCGTTGATTGGCCGCCGTCGCACGGCCCTTTGCCGCGCACTCACACAGACACGGGCCCTCGGCTCTTCCATTCCACCCGGTCCATCCGTCGCCCGCCAGGAGCCCAGGACCAGCTAGCAGCAGCGCCGGGCGGCCGTGCCCGTGCTGTACCACTATATAATTCCTCGCATGCAACGCGCCTCGGCCTAGCCAGCTCCACCGCCGCCGCCGCGCGCACGTACGCCGCCCGAGGACAACGACGACACGCCACGCCCGCGCGCCCGGTGAGCTAGCTAGCGAACTCCCGCCACACATACACATACGGATACAGTGCGCGCGCGGCATGGGGGTGACCACCGCCGGGGAGGCCGTCTGCAAGTCCCCGGTGCGGGCCTCGGTCATCGTCAAGATGAACGCCGCGTTCCTCGCCTTCTTCCTCTTCGCCTACCTGGCGCTCCTCCTCCACCCCAAGTACTCGGACATCCTCGACCGCGGCGCCACCTCCCTCGTCCGCTGCACCTTCCGCGACTCCTGTCCGCCACCGTCGTCGACGACGACCCAGCTCTCACGGAAGGTAAGGTGAGTCCACCGCCACCGGCACGTGGGACGACGACGACGGAGCATTCCCTTGAGGCCTCGCGCTGACGACGACGTTGCGTTGCATGCATGCAGCTGGGAGGCGTGGCGGCGAACAAGGTGGCGGCGGCGGAGCGCATCGTGAACGCGGGCCGCGCGCCGGCCATGTTCGAGGAGCTCCGTGGCCGGCTGCGGATGGGCCTGGTGAACATCGGGCGCGACGAGGTGCTGGCGCTGGGCGTGGAGGGCGACGCGGTGCGCGTGGACTTCGAGCGCGTCTCCGAGACGTTCCGGTGGTCGGACCTGTTCCCGGAGTGGATCGACGAGGAGGAGGACGACGAGGGCCCGTCCTGCCCGGAGCTCCCCATGCCAGACTGGTCCCGGTACGCCGACGGCGGCGGCGACGTGGACGTGGTGGTGGCGTCGGTGCCGTGCAACCGCAGCGCGCCTGGGTGGAACCGCGACGTGTTCAGGCTGCAGGTGCACCTGGTGGCGGCGCACGTGGCGGCGCGGAAGGGCCGGCGCGACGGGGGCGGGGCCGTGCGCATGGTGCTGCGGAGCCAGTGCGAGCCCATGATGGACCTGTTCCGCTGCGACGAGGCGGTGGGACGGGAGGGGGACTGGTACATGTACAGGGTCGACGTGCAGCGCCTGGAGGAGAAGCTCCGCCTGCCCGTGGGGTCATGCAATCTCGCTATGCCGCTCTGGGGAGCAGGAGGTACGTTTCCGTCTACTTCATCTTCATGCATGCCCAGTCGAGTCTCCATGACCTCTGCTTCATGCTTACACTTGCACAGTTGCACTGCATGCAATTCAAGGCAAGCATGTGTAGTTGCACCTGTACTGTACTAACTGACAATGCTAGGCACAGCAGTAGTACATGTACAAGCAAGATAGATACTATGCGTGAGAGTTGAGGCCGCCGATCTCATGGAATTATTCTCCGAACCGACATGCTGTGATCTATCTAGAAATTAAAAGAGAGTCTTTTCCGTGTATGCCATTACAAAAGTTTGCAATTCCTTCTGTGCCATTGAAAAGGTTTGGTGGACTTCAACGCCATTGCTCCAAACTTTTTTGCCTTCCATGCCACTACCGTCATATTAGACTCTAACGGTGTCAAAGTACAGGTGTAAAAAGTAAAAAATACCCTTAGGTCTAAATATGTTATTAATTTTTTTAGCATCTTAACGACTTCAAATGAAAAAACTCAAAACTAGAAAGTTATAGATCTCGTCGAGGTCTACAATTTTTATATAAAAATTATCTTCATTTAATTCTGCAAAAAAAAGATATAATTTGATATGATTAATATGTCTTAAAAAATAATATATATTTTTTGCGAAATTAAATAAAGATAATTTTTATATGAAAATTATAGATCTCGACGAGACCTACAACTTTCTAGTTTTGAGTTTTTTTTATTTGAAGTCGTTAAGATGCTAAAAAAAAATTAATAACATATTTAAACTTAAGGGTATTTTTGACTTTTCATACCTACAGTTTGACACCGTTAGAGCCCAGTCTAACGGCAGTGGCATGGAGGGCAAAAAAGTTTAGAGCAGTGGCGCTGAAGTCCACCAAACTTTTTCAGTGGCATAGAAGGAATTGCGAACTTTTATAATGGCATACACGGAAAAGAGTCATTAAAAGAACTCTCAACATAACAACATACTTGCGATTTGTTCAAGAAATAAAAAGAACAAATATGCGTATAGAACCTGTTACATAATATAATCTGCACTACTGGTTTGACCACTAACATCTTTATTATACTGATGGGAACTAAACAGGGTTCGTTCAAATAAAAGTAATATATAAGAAAAAGAATTAGTGTTGGTTTTGTTAATTTGTGAGAATAAATCCTCGTATAGTGGGAGGATATAAGAGAGCATTAGCATAAATAATGTCGACAACATGCATGTGCTACAACACTGTATGTGTTCGGGACATAACGTGCCACCTAATGGAATTATGTTAAAGCTCTATGTATACAGCACATATACAATCATCGAGCTAATAAGATAGATGCTTGCTTATCTGGGCATATATGATCAGTAGGGACGGGCGATGCAATGGGCTGTGTAGAATCCGGTCGGGAGATAGATGTGGCGAAACGAGGACACGATCAAGCTAAAGCTCATGATAATAATTCAGGCATCGATTCTCACCAGCACTCAACGGTCTCTTTTATTTATCGAGAGAAAAAGTATTTAATCAGTATAACCCCCATTCTTACCGAACTTGGAAAATCTTGGTGGGCAATGTCCGAACTAGCTAATATCGGCCACAAGACTAATGCTAGGCTAAGAAGAAAGGAAGAAAGTTTCGTATAGGAAAGCTGGAGGTAATGACGGATCTATGAGTGTCACTAGGGTCATCCAAAGCAGAGCCCCAAAATAAACCTGTCCTAGTCCTAGTGTCCTTGCAATAAGCGGATAAGCTGCTAGGTCTAGGTGTGAGCCTTCCAAACCACCAATTTCAGCTCCTGCAAGAACCTGGCAGGATGGAGGACGCCAGATAACAAAGCCAGGAATAACAAGTGTTTGCGTCCAATTTGCACATGTAACTAAACCAGTATAACAAATAGATTAAACTCGAGAAAAAGGAATTAAAAAATATACCGTGGGAGGTATACTGGGTCTTTACCTAACGTGGTTGGAGGCCTTTCATCTCCACCCGCCTGATCGACCGATCAATCGAGCACACACACTGATACACACACACACACACACACACACACACACAATGCATGATGGCACGGCGAGTACGTCGACGACACGACTGATTGAACTAGATTCGGTTGGTGAGCTGCACCGGTCGCCGGTCGGGAAGGGCTGCTCTGGGTCTCGCCAGCTTGGGAGACCTGGGCACAGGGCACCCACACGCATGCGGCGTGCGACGGCGCCAAAGTGATACTTGCATTGCATGCTACTGCATTCTACCAGGTGGAGGGGGAGGTGGATCACCAACTGTGAACGCCGCAAAGTTTATTTATTTGTGGTTACTTGCGTTGGTCGATTATATGTCTCTTTTATTTAGTTTGGTTTTGACTTGACGAACACTTCAATCCACCAGCACAACTTTCTTTTGGGAGCTAGGCTTCGCTGGACAGATAGATCAATGTATGTATAGTGCCGCCATTTGGTGATATGTTTTACAACTGAACTGTCTAGCGATTACTATATTAATAATAAAGCGAGGGAGTTTTCCCTGAAAGAAATAAAAATTATAGGTAGTGTATCACAGTCACAGCATAATTATTCAGATTTCTTCTCTAAAACAATAATTAAACTTTGTATAGGATTTGTTTGATGAGGAGATCCATAGCAAAAAAAAAAAAATGAAAGAAAAGATTTATAGCAAAATTATGATTGGAGTGAGGAAAATGCATTGATATCGTGTTTTTTATTGGAGTGAGCAAAATTATAGATAGTGTTTGCTAGCTGTTACCAATCTCTATCACACAGTCATGATTATTCAGATTTCTTCTTGAAAACAATAATTAAACCTGTACGATTTGTTCGGTTGGGAGATTCATAACAAATGATGATTGGAGTGAGGAAAATGCATCGATATGCTGTTTTTCTACGCTCGTCGTCAGCAAGGCATGATTTATTTGATGAATAAGGAGAGATTCTGGTTCATACAAAAAATGGGAGTAGTAATACATCAATATTACATGCATGCCCACGCAAATATTAAACTAAACAAGCATGTGCACAGGGATCCAGGAGGTGTTGAACGCGTCGTCGTGGTCGGACGGGCGTCCCCGGCGCGAGGCGTACGCGACGGTGCTGCACTCGTCGGACACGTACCTGTGCGGCGCGATCGTACTGGCGCAGAGCATCCGCCGCTCGGGGTCCACCCGCGACCTGGTCCTCCTCCACGACCACACGGTGTCGAAGCCGGCGCTCCGCGCGCTGACGGCGGCCGGGTGGACGCCGCGCCGGATCAAGCGCATCCGCAACCCTCGCGCGGCGCGGGGCACCTACAACGAGTACAACTACAGCAAGTTCCGGCTGTGGCAGCTGTCCGACTACGACCGCGTGGTGTTCGTGGACGCCGACATCCTGGTGCTCCGCAACCTGGACGCGCTGTTCGCGTTCCCGCAGCTCACGGCGGTGGGCAACGACGGCTCCCTCTTCAACTCCGGGGTGATGGTGATCGAGCCGTCGGCATGCACGTTCGACGCGCTGATCCGGGACCGCCGGACCATCCGGTCGTACAACGGCGGCGACCAGGGGTTCCTGAACGAGGTGTTCGTGTGGTGGCACCGGCTGCCGCGGCGGGTGAACTACCTCAAGAACTTCTGGGCCAACACCACCGGGGAGCGCGCGCTCAAGGAGCGGATGTTCCGGGCGGACCCGGCCGAGGTGTGGTCCATCCACTACCTGGGGATGAAGCCCTGGACGTGCTACAGGGACTACGACTGCAACTGGAACGTGGCGGACCAGCGGGTGTACGCCAGCGACGAGGCGCACAAGCGCTGGTGGCAGGTGTACGACCAGATGGGGGAGACCATGCGCGGGCCATGCCGCCTCTCGGAGCGGAGGAAGGTGGAGATCGCCTGGGACAGGCACGTCGCCGAGGAGATCGGGTACGCGGACCAGCACTGGAAGATCAACATCACGGACCCAAGGAAATGGGACTGACTTTCCTTCTCTCCTATGATCGACTACGTACGTACCTCCATCGCCTGCTGGTACATACATACGTACACGTAGCTGAGACTGAGAGCGAGATAGCTAGGCAGGCAGGCTAGCTCATCGAGCTCCATCGCCACATTTTGGTTCGTGGGTTACTTTAATTTTTCGCTGTTTGTTCATACTTACACACATATGAAAAAGGCCAGGGGAGTATGCACAGCTTGGATTGGATTTTGGTGCCTTTGCATTGGAGGAATAATGAATAAGCTCAGTTCCAGCTATAGGTCATAGGTGTGGTTCGCGTCGAGTCAGATGTCTGCAACGATACCTAGGATGAGATTTAGGTAGTGCCAAATCCAATTGGACTTGGCCATGTGCCTTCTTCGACATGGTTCAACTTCCATTGTCTTCTTTATAAATACTCAACTTTCACGTTAAGTCTCCCTTGTACGTTTAGGCCTGCCAACTTTTCCAACAGCTTCTATAACATTCTTCTACAACACAATATCCCAATCGCTTCTGTGCTTAGGCACGATCTGCCAACTAGAGCGAAGTAGTTCCTCTCAAAAAGCCTGTTCATGGTTTGTTGGTTTGAAACCCCTCGAACCGTCAAACCGACCCAAACTACTGACCCGCAAAGCTGGTTTCAAACGGGTTGGATCAACCCATTGAGAAAACAGCCGAACCTGTCGAGAAAGCGCCGGTGGCTAGCGCGATGGGCATCTGGACGATAGTGGCGGCGTGGCATGCAGTCGCAGAGGGAGGGGAGAGCCGAGAGCACATCTGGAGAACAAAGAAGAAAATGAAGGAAGCAAAGCCGCAATGCAGGTGGTCGCCAGAATTTGGGAAGAAGAAAAACGCGCGGTTGCTGTTGTGGCCAAAATTGGGAGCGATGTGCTGGATGCACTGCATGAGGCGGACCCGAAGGTGGTCGGTGCTGGTTGTAGCTGCCCGTGGTGCCTGGCAACCAATTCAACGATGATGTCAAGCGCAGGATGCCCATGGCAGGGTGGACATTCGACTAGTAGTGGCGGCGATGGCGCTTGACGACAAAGCCATGCTTTAAACCGTTCCAACCATCAAAACCATACCGCCTAATCGGTCGTTGTGGATTGCTTTTAGAAACTATTGAAACCCGCACAAAACTGTCATTGAACAGGCCTACTCTACAGCTAGCTCATCTGAACACACTTGACATGGGCTTGAAGATTTGAATCATGACCTTTCACCGTGGGTGCCACTTGTACGTCTAGATCTGCCAACGTGCATAGACCTGGACTAATTAAACTATCTATAAAAAATTCGAGACAATTTCAAAAACTAGTGTGAACTTGTGAGATTATTTGATCGTTGGAATGTGTTTTTCCGTCTTGCATCTCAAACTTCTCCATTTTCAACAAAAACAAAAAACAATTGGACCTTCCGTTTGAATTGGATTGGACATGTGCTTGTCTTTATCACTGGCAGCCCCAGGTCGTGGCCCAAAATTAACCGCTTGCCGCTTGGCCAGCACGGTCAGGTCCATGGGCCGACGCGGGCCTATCTTTGCGGTGCACGGACAGATTTGTTGAGCTTGCGGCAACGAACCTCTGTCCCGTACTCCCGTCGTCTGCGGCGCGTTGCGTTGCCCGTTGGTCGGCGAAATACCGTACCTCGCCTGCTACGAAATACTCGCTAGTCCCTCCGTCCGAATAAGTGACGGGGTTTTTTTTTTTTTTTTTACTTTCAGACCGCTGCGTTGCGCGTTGCTTAGGCACGGTCTGCCAACTAGAGCGAAGTAGTTGAATAAAAAAAAAACTAGAGCAAAGTAGTTCCTCTTTTAATTTCTACTAGCAAATATGCACGTGCGACACGCACGTGTTTACATGCGAGAACCAACGGAAACAACATGCACGTGTTTTTTTAGACGACCACGTGTCTATGATTATTACAGGCTCACGTACTTTAGTGTGTGATTATTAAAAACAATGGTATAATTAAAATAAAAGTTATATATCTTTTCCTATAGCAAGTAATAATTGATATAAATAGGAACAAAAGTATATGATTTATTAAATTGAGTTGAGTGATTTATTACCTAAATAATATAGATAATTAGGATTTAATGTTCTTCTTAGTTACTTTGCACTGTTCATATATATATATTGCATAATTAGCAGAAATAAATTATAACATGATTTTACATTATTCTGATAAGTCATAAATGCAACCAAACAAGAAAGTAAATTAATTAACTTAACATACCTTTGTCACAACTGTAGAACATCCATGTACACAATAGTTTTGAGATCAATAGCTTTGTTTTGGCTAAACCTCACCTTTTGACAACACTATTTCAGAAATACAACAATTATTGATGTATCTATTTTTTATATCATATTTTACCAATCAAAGAAATGAAAATGCTTTGTTAATATTATATTTTACAAACATAAACCCAATAATCTAATCAGGTCAAAGATAGATGGACGGATTGGCTTATTGAAAAAAGCATCGGAAACTCAAGAAGGAACTCAAATTGGTGTCCATTGATATACACAATTTTCATAGAATTATTTCCAGTTTCACCTTGAAACCTATTTATCCTATCTGATGGTTGATATAGATGGATACAAATATTATCAAACATATAGTTTATTCTAGAACGCCAGGGTGAGAGGCTATTTTAATGTCTTGTATATATTGCTTCAACATCTTGTCTGATGACAGTGAGAGCGAGTACTGTACTTGTATGTGAAGATGAGTGCAGGATGTGAAGGGCGGTGTCGGCGAGGAACACTAATTTGAGCAGCAACACCTTGGACAGGACCAGAACAACTGAGTGCTGTAGTTGTCGTCACCTCCGAGTTTGATGACTCCAGCCTCCAGCATTATCGTAGCACAGAGACCTGGAAGGAAAGAATCATGCACATGCATATCGCAGCTGGTGAGCAGGCACGCATGTCAGATTAGAAACTTGTCTGCTAAGGCATAGAGCTGCCCCCCTGATGTGGAACGTTTGCTTGGCTCTGGTAAGCATGCACAGGAGGAAGGCGACGCTAAAGTAGTAGTAGGTCATAATGAACCAGCACCGGGACTCCACGAGGATGACGTTGTGGAGGACGTTTTACAGTGCAGAAGAGATGTTGGCTTGCATCGCTCTGAACTCTTCCTGCATGTGCAAATTTTAAGGCTATGTGTATGAGAGTTGAGACTTGAGAGAGATACTCGTCTAGTCGTAGCACAGCTAGTGTTGGGAGGGACTTGGGAAGAAGAAAGAAGATGGAGAGGACGGCACGTACCTGAGCTTCTAGTATGGATTGGAAGTTGTGCATGGGATGGTCGAGTGCATGCTGGATCTCCAGCTCCTCCTAACGCTGGTCGAGTGCATGCTGGATCTCCGGCTCCTCCTACGCGATCTTCTGGTCGTCTCCTTGCATGCTCTCCTCAAGTGTGCACGCGCCTGGAAGCTATGGAGGTCGTTGTTCAGCCCTCGCATGGCCTTGGCCTGCCCATCAAGGACCCGCATCTGGGACCATCCGGTCACGGCCACACTCCCGACGCCGTCCATCATCCTCACTGCCCCCCGCCGCCGACAGCCCTGAACCCGTTCTCGATCGACCCTCGCAGCCGCCGTGGGGTGCGCACGAGGTCCATGACATGGCGGTGGTGGCGGCCAGGGCATGGAGACGGAGGGGCCTAGGTTTTTTTTTTTCTTTTTATATGGCGGCGGTGGCCAGGGTCACGTACGTTGCATGGGGGTACAGGCTGTGGGTACAGACAGGAGGGTACGTAGAGGCGGGTGGAAAAAAATCGGGCTCCGACCGTGAGACGTATTTGAGATTGAATCTCGGTTTATGAGGAGTCTTACATCAAGAGGAGTCTTACATCTTACATGTAAGATCTCATATGATAGAGGGCTCATATAGCACGGCATCTAGATCCAACGGTTACTATAGAGGGAGAGCTCCCTCAAAAAAAACTCGCTCTTTTACAGTAGGATTAGGAAACCACTAGAAATTTTAATTTTAATTTTTGACTAGTCAAAAGTAAAATAAATAAAAAATAGGGAAGGGAAAAGTCAAGAGGCCCCTAATGATCAACATAAAGGAAAGAAAAACAGATGAGCCAACTTGAGATTTTTTGGCATTATTATCGCAAAGAAATTTTTTTGCATTTTTCTTATTTCATATCTTCAAGGCAAATCGATCCAATACCATGGCTGATGGAGTTTTGAACCTTTTTTCTAATATCCATTGAAAATTTGTGTATTCACGATTTGGTTTGAAACCGTCGGAACCGTCAAACCGATCCAAACTATTGCCCCGCAAAGCTAGTTTCAAACGGGTTGGATCAACCCGTCGAGAAACCTGTTGAACCTGTCGAGAAAGCGCAGGTGGCTAGCGCGATGGGCAGCTGAACGATAGCGGTGGCGTGGACCAGACAGTGTAGCGGCAGCACACGCGGGCTGGGCGAGCGACGTCTGACAATGGCGGCGTAGCGTGCAGTCAGGTCGCAGAGGGGAGAGCACATCCGGAGAACAAAGAAGAAAGGGAAGTGCTAGCGCCAGGACGTTCGGATGGACGCGTCCGGACGCCCTGCTCTCCATTTTTCCGCTCTTGTTCCATGCAGTGCACCCAGCCCACTCGGATTCCGCGTTGCCCGAACGACTCCCCCCGCCCACACGCAAGGCTGTATGCGCCCCCTCTGTTTCCCGCCGAGCTCGAACTATTGCGGTGAGATGGAGGGAAGGGAAGAGAAGTGAGGGAGAGGAGAGGAGAGGGCGAGGCGCACCACGCAAGGAAGGCACGAGGTAGCCACCGAAGCCCTGCGGCAGGGCGCTGTTCGCCAGCCACCGGCGCCATTGCAACATGGCAACACCCGATCTATATTTGAAACATCCAGATAAAATATTTATAACATATGCCAGAAAAATAGATAAAACACTTGAAATATATGTCTCAAACTGTTGCAAAAAATCCGAAAACACTTGAAAATTCATTGCAAAACATATGCACCATCTAAATAAACACACTTGCAACGTACTTCTAGAAAAACAGATGAAACATTTTGAACATACGCTTGCAACATATGTGTATTGCCATTGTAACATATGCAACATCTCGATCTACTTTTATAACATCCATATGAAACACTTACAATATACCTCTGAAACACTTGAAACATACGCCTGCAACATGTACTTTCAGCAAAACCTGGTCGGTGGATGGACGGAGCACTGCACAGCAGTATCCGGTTGTGCTGTCATAGTGGAGGAGGATGGCAGCAGGCGGGCGGCTGCGTGGCCGCAGTGAGCGGCCTCGCTGCCCCCGACGAGCAGCACATGCAGTGGAGGCAGCAATGGTGGTCCGATAGGTGCAGCCTCGCGCGGAGAGGCGGCAGCACTATGCGGGCGCTCGGGAGCAGGCCGAGGCGGTGCGAGCGTGGTGCAGCATGCCGCAGCGGCGCGGTTGCGGTGGATGGGTTCGAGAATGGAGACAGTAGAGCAGAGAGTATCGTTTTTTAGCAACTCGAGTTGACCAGTTGGGTGAGAACGTTGGGCCATTCGTGCGTCGAGGCCTACCAAGGGAAGTGTCTCGTCGCCCAGACGCCTGCTTGCCAGCATTATCGAAGAAGAAAACGAAGGAAGCAAAGCCGCAATGGAGGTGGCTGCCAGAATTTGGGAAGAAGAAAACGTGCGGAGCCATCGACGAACGGGTTGTTGTCGCCAAACTCAGCCAATATAGACATTGGGAGCGATGTGCTGGATGCACTGCACGACGCATACCCGAAGAAGGTCGAGGTGGTCGGTGCGGGTTGTAGCTGCCTGAGGTGCCTGTCAACTAATTCGACGACATCCCAGGATGCACATGGCGGGGTGGATGTTCGAGTAGTAGTAGCGACGGTGGCGCTCAACAATAAAGCCAGGGTTTAAACTGCTCGAACCATCAAAACCAACTCGACAATAAAGCCATGGTTTAAACCGCTTGAACCATCAAAACCAAACCGCCTAATCCGTCGTTATATGGGTTGGTTTTAGAAACTACTGAAACCAGCACAAAACCGTCATTGAGCTTGAGCAGGCCTACTTTGTAGCTAGTTAATCCGAACATAATTGACATGAAAACGAGGATTTGAATACTAACCTTTCATCATGGGTGCCACTTGTGTGTCTAGATCTGCCAACGTGGACAGACCTGGACTAATTAAATCATCTATAAAAATTTGAGAAATTTTCAAAAACTTTTCGTTGTGTGAACTTGTTAGATTATTTGATTGTTGGAATCTTTTTTCTATCTTGGGTCTCAACTGGGCTTATCCACTTTTTTCAACCAAAAAAGAACTATTGGACTTCCTATTTGAATTGGACTGGACTTGTGCTTGTCTTTAGGAAAAAGTCCATTTTGCCTTCTCAACTATCATGAAAGTTAATTTTTCCTCCCTCAACTCTAAAACCAGAAATAGTTCCTCCCTCATCTCTCAAAACCGGTCACTTGACCTCCATAGCTGTTTCCTTGGTGGTTTTTCATTTTTTTATGTTTAGTTCGGCTGAATCTTTGAAAAATCATAGTAAATCACAGAAAAATTATAAAATAGAAAATCCAACATAGTGAACATATGATATACTATGCTTTAGGACAAAGTTTTTGCGGTAACTTTAAATCTATGTTTTCTATAATTAATTCATAGTTGCGGTTTTTCAAGTCCAACTGTGGTAAAATTTGTACGGTGGGCTAATCATTACATGCTTGAGCTATAGTAAAAATTTTATGCTCATTGGATCTCGTATGATTGAGTTATAGATTTATCTAGGTTTATATTTGTTAAATAGTTTTTAAATGAAATTAAATCTATAAAGCAGTCATACATGATCCAATGAGCATAACATTTTTGTTGGACTCCACATGAGTAGATCTACACAGTTGAAAGGTCCTTGTTTGGTTTTGGTAATTGAGTGACAACCTTAGGTGGACTAATTGTGTTTAATGTAAGATACACAGGGATTAGTCCATAGGTAATGGAGTCATGTGACCAAGGTGGCAAAGATCAAGATGAGGCTTGGCTCGACGGACCAGTTGCAAGTGTGAAGGGCAAGTCAGAGGCTTTTGAGCGATGGACCGTGAGGCGGTAAAGCTTGAGCAAGACTTGGTGCCGATGGACCGACGCAACGGTGAAGAGCAAGTGAGGTCAAGATCGATGGACCAAGGTCACATGATGATATGAAGTGGATCATATCATTTGTGATATGGTTGGTGCATGTGTTGCATCAACGTCGGAGGAGATGGAGTGGAATGCGCAAGGCAAAGGTATAACCTAGGGTATTTCCATTTCACCGGTCATAGGTGTGTAGAGAAGTTGATGACCGGGTTTAGGATAGATGGCCGTACTATCAAGAGGGGCAAACTTGTTTGCATATCGGTCATCTAGTGCCACTTGAGCAATCTAACTTTGCATACGTGTTAGGATCGAGTGGCGAGGCAAGTTGAGTGCCTAACCCTTTGAAAATATTTGTGAAAAGCTAACACATATGCACATGGTGGTGTACACATGGTGGTGTTGGCACATTTGCAAAGGAGAAGGTGTTGGAGTTGGCGTTGATCAACTTGGAGAAGAGAGAAAGGTTTTTCGGTGCTCTCCGGACACTAGGATGACTCTTAGAGTCAAATACTGCTTTGATCCATTGTGAATTGGATCAAGTGCTTTAGTGGGTTGTGTATCCCTCTGAGTAAGCTTTCCAAAATGTCCAAGATCATCGAAATCGGAGTTCGGAGCTAAGAGTTATCGTCATTTTATCGAAGAGTGGTCTGTGACCGGACTCGTGACCGTACGCGTCCGGTCAGCACCTGCGCGTCCGGTCAATACAAGTTTATACGCGCGAAAACAAGCCGTTGGAGTACGCTACTGACCTGCGCATCCGATCAGTTTGACCGGCACATCTGGTCGACCCGAAACTTGCCTAGTGAGGGGACTAACGGCTCTATTTCGTTGTGGAGCTATAAATAGATGTTGTGGCCGGCCATGGTCGGTAGCTGAGCACCCTTAGGCCTTGGTGGCTTGTGTTGGTGTGCTTGGGAGCCCTCTAACTCACTTGAGCTTGATAGTGATCATCCGATCGAGTGAGAGAGCGATTCTAGTGTGTTGCATCGTGAGGATTGCATCGAGTGGCACTAGGTGATCGAGTTGCAAGCCGGTGGTGCTTGTTACTCTTGGAGGTTGCCACCTCCTAGTCGGCTTGGTGGCTTGCGACTCTGTTGAAGCACGCATGGAGATTGTGCGTGGCTTCGGAGGAGGATTTGTGAGGAGGATTGTGCTTACCCCGCGGGGATCGCGAAGAGCAACTCTAGTAAAGCTCGTGGCTTGGAGGATCTCCACCTTGAGAGTAGATGTGCAGCACCCGCTGAGGGGTTGACTCTTGATAGTCAATTAGCTCGTGATCCATCAAGTGGGTGTATCGCTACAACGGGGACTATCTTGGTGGCAACCAAGTGAACCTCGGTGAAAAACCGCCGTATCAACATTGTGTACATCTTCTCGGTGGTTTGCTTTCGATTCACAAGCTTGTATTTACATTCATATACTTGTGCTTGTGTAGTTGCTCTTGTAGCTAGTTTGCTTGTGTAGTTAGCTAGTTACCTTCTTGCTTGTGTAGCATAGAAGTAGCTCCCGTTGCGTGGCTAATTTGGTTTGTGTAACCTTGTTAGTCATATTGCTTAGTTTGTGTAGCTAAGTAATTTGAGCTCTCTAGTTTGGCATTAGTTGCCTTGCTATTGAGCATTGCTAGTGAGCATAGGTGGCTTCGTGCTTTTGTTTACTATAATTGTGTAGGAGCTCCCCGGCTTTGCTAAAGTACTAGTGCATAGGTTTGTGTGACCTTGCTCTAGAATTGTTTAGGAGAGCTCTTGCTAAGGAAAGCACCTTAGTTACATAATTAGGATCTTTGTGAGGTGCTTGTGAACTTAGATAGAGGGGTGTAGTCTTGGCTAGACCGATAGTTTTAATTCCACATTTATTTCGGTTTGCCGACGCGATTATTTTTAGAAAGGACTATTCACCCCCCTCTAGTCCGCCATCTCAACCCTTCAATTGGTATCAGAGCCCGATCTCTCATTTATGGTCTTCACCAACCCGAGAGGATAGCGGAATATGGACTAGATGTTGATTGTCCTCACATGTTTGATGGCACACACTTTGCACGGTGGAAAAATTGGATGATATACAATTTTAAGTTTATTTGTCCTCAAATGTGGTGGATGGTAGATGTAGGCTTTTCTCATGTGTTGGATGAAGATAATCTAACTCAAGCACAAGAGAAATGCCTAGATCTTGACATCCAAGCTACTAACATCATGTATAGATCTTTGGATGATAGCATCTTTGGTAAGATCATGGACCTCAAATCCGCTCATGAGATATGGGCCTATCTCAATGAAAAGTATGGAGCTATCACCGATGATGACGATGATGTCAAGCCCAAGGAGGTTGCACATGATGATGTTGAGCATGACCACAACACGATGGTTGTGGAGGATTGCTCCACCTCATGGTCAAGTGATGATGATGATCGATCTACCACAAGTTCACTTGACAAGGATGGTGATGATGCATCAAGTGTTGCAAGTGATGTTTCTACCCCAAGCACACTTGATGGTGACAACGTTGGTTCATGCTCGGGCCTTGATGATGCTACTACAAGCCCATTCACTATATCATATTGCTTTATGTCACTAGGTGACACAAAGGTATCAAATGATAATGTGATTGATCATGTTGATTCATATGATGAGCTTGTTAGTAGACTTGCTAGCATGAACATGTCTTTAGAAAATGAGAAAGCTAAAACCATGAAATTGGAAAATGAAAACTCATTTCTAAAAACCACATGTGAACAACAAAAGCATCTACTTTATGTTACTACTTGTTCACATGAGAAGCTAAAATTGGCTCATGAGGAACTTAGTGTTGCTCATGATAATTTGGTACAAGAACATGCTTCTCTCTTTAAGATGTTATTAAAGAAAATTAAAATTAATGAGAGCTCATCACATGGATCAAATGATCAATTGCAAAATGTGACTAACCCATGTGATGTAGGGAGAAAGCATGTATCCACCTCTTGTGATGACTTATTAGATACGCCATGTTCTTCACATATATATATGCTTGTTCTACTTCTATGTCTTGTGAGACTAACATTTTGAAGGAGAATAATGAGCTCAAAAGTGAAGTGAAGAAATTGAGCAACAAGTTAGAGAGGTGCTACAACTCAAAAGTCACCTTTGAGCATATGTTGAAAACTCAAAGAAACTTTGGTGACAAGAGTGGCCTTGGTTTCAATAAGAGCAAGAAGAATATGACCAAAGAGGAAAAGAAAAGAGAAAGGAAGATGAAGAAGCTAGCTCGAGAGAAGCTCTCTCATTTCATGTGCTACCGATGCCATGAAGTGGGTCATCTTCACCAAACATGCCCCAACTTAGAGAAGCTCAAGTTAAAGAAAGAAGAAGAAAGGCTCAAACGCAAGTGCTTCAAGTGCCATACATGGGGTCACTACACCTCAATGTGCCCAAGCAAGAAACTAGTGAAGCAACAAGAAGAGCCTCAACCAAAGCCACATGTTGAGCATGAGAAGAAGAAAAAGAAAACAAGAAGGGGTGGAAGAGGAAGGCATCCAATGCAAATCCAAGATACCAAGATGATGAGTAAGAATCAAATTGAGAAAAGAAATTTGGCTCACATCAAGTGCTTCAAGTGTGAAGATATAAGACACTTTGCCTCGGGGTGTCCTACCAAGCTTGAGAAGAATGCTCAAGCAACTCATGAGAGGCAAGGCAATGAAGAGCATCATATGAGCAAGGAAGAAAAGGCTCAACCAAAGAGAAGATGCTATTCATGCCGGAAAAGAGGACACATGGCTCATTCATGTCCCCTAGGTAATAATTCTAAGCCTAGTTTAATTAATAATACTAACATGCTTAGAAAGGATGGCAATGGTACCTCATTGGTTGGAATTGCAAAACATCCCGCTACCCATACTAAGGCTTTGCCTAAGTATGTTGCTCCTAACTTGAGAGGACCTAAACTTGTTTGGGTACCATCAAAAAGTGGATGATTGTTTGTAGGTACCATCGGCATTGGAGGCTTGATTCATTTGGATTCATATTGGTCATCATATGTTGAATCAAGTTTTAAAGCTTAGTGCATATTCTATCCCAATGCCAAGTCAAAATAAGTGGAGTCCAAATGCTACAACATACAAGTGAAACATTCAAGATTGTGGTGATTTATTGGATATATTTAGTGGCTTGCAAATATTTGAGTTGGAGCTTGCTAAAAGGATGATCATGTGATAACCAAGGTATATCTCTAGTTGATCATTTTATTTAGGTGCATATGAGTTGATTGAATTGGATATATATGCAATGTTGCTTGCTATGAGATGATTGAATGGATTAAATGCCTAGCAATCAAATTTGGATTGATTTGTGTTGGATAAATTCATGATATGACATTTAGTAAGTGGATTGAATGGATATATGTCTTATGAAAGTGTTCAAACAAGTTAGTTTCAAGTTTGATTCAATTTGGTGAAGTATAGCTCAATGTATTGAAATCTGTCCATTATTAAAAATCTGAGCTAGCTGAGATCAAGTCTGAGTTTGAGTGACTAAATCATATTGGATTAGCTTGAAATTTGGTATGCATGCTCTAGACTTATGATATGAGATGTTGTATAAATTTCATGATAATTGGATGAGAAATGCTATTGTTTTAGAGCACATCTTGTCAGCTATAGTGCAGCAGTTTTCAGCATGTAGCAGTGGTGGAAGATTTGAAATCTAGTAGCAATCTAGAAGTCAAATGAAGCTCAAATTTTTACAGTTGCTAGATGACTTAGTAATTCATATCTCCACCAAATTTCGTGGCATTTGGACCTGTACATTGGGAGATATGAATTATTCTTTGAAGGGTACAGAATCTACCAGAAAAGTGATAATTATTGGATTGATCTAGAGTCACTTTAAGTGAAAGGTCCTCAAGTTAGAAATATATTTATAAGTGTTTAAGGTACCTAAGTTTGGTTTTGAATTGATCTAGAAGCATGACAAAAAATGAGTACAAGGGCATTGATTGTGGAATGTACTTAGTGTACAAATTTGGTACTCAATTTTGAAAACGAAGATCAAACTCAAGATGAAGATGAGGTTCAAGTTCTAGTAATGATTGGAGATTATTTGGTGAAAGGTCCTAATATGGCTAGAGGGGGGGTGAATGGCCTATTAAAATTCTACAAACTTACTAGAGCAAAAGGTTAGTATAATAAATAGCGAAATGCAATTTTGCTCTAGCTCTATAAGGGTTGCAAGCCACCTATCCAACAATTCTAGTCACTATAATCACTATAACAACCAAAGACTAAGTCACTACGAGCTCTCAAAAGCTAGCTACACTAAAGAGCTCAACTAGGTGAGGAGCTACACTAGCAAAGATAAAACAAGCTCTCAAAACTAATTACACTAAAGAGCTTGTTGCAACTAGTTTACCGAAAAGTAAATGAGAGGTGTGTGATATTTATACCGCCACGTAGAGGATGAACCAATCACAATATATGATGACCAATCACCGGGAGAAATCCAATCATACACAAGATGAACACAAGAATTTTCTCCCGAGGTTCACGTGCTTGCCGGCACGCTAGTCCCCGTTGTGTCCCCCTACACCACGTGGTTCGGTGGCTAATCGGTATCACACACCGAGCCTCTCAATAGGCACCACAAGAACCTACCAATGATGAGAAGTTGAATGACACGAGCAATCCACTAGAGTTGGAATTTGGCACTCCGCTGGGGAACCACAATAACCCCTCACAAATCACCTCTTGATTGGGGGTGGACACAATCACCAAATCCCCTCACCAATCAACAATCCACCAACCGTCTAGGTGACGGCAATCACCAAGAGTAATAAGAAATCCACAATTGCAACAATCACCTAGTGCCACAAATATGAATCACAAAAGCATGAACACTAGGGTTTCCCAAATTCCTCTCACCAAAGATTTCCAACAATGGAGAGGGAGAGGAGAGGGAGGAGATCCTCTTGGAGCTCTCAAATCGATCTCTAGAGCATGCTCTCTCACTTGATTGGAGCACAAATCAATGGAGTGAGAGAGGGGAGGAGATGAGAGCTTTCTCTTCTTGGGGTTCTTGAGAAGGAGCAGCAAGTGAGAGGAGGGTGAGGCCTCTGTATTCTATTCTGTGTTCTAGAGAGGGGAAAGGAAAGATGCGGGTCTTTTAGCCTAGCCAGACAAGCCTCGGCTCCAACGGCTACAGGGACCGACGCCACCCACACGGAGGCAAACGGCCTGCGCCTAGCCATTTTCAAATGGGCACAAATGGCAAAAGAGCGAGAGCAAACGGCAACCGCCGCAAACACACGACGAGCACACCAACGAGTTTCACTCCCTGAGCCACGGGTCCCGCGCACCAACACAACCAACCAGCGGTCGACAGTGCATCAGCTCCCGGTCAACTCGTGTACGCACATGCAGAAGCAGTCCATGATGCGAGCGCTCTCACTCACGACCAAACATGCACTGGGAAGCTTCAGCTCCCTTGCCCTCTGACTGCGGGCCCGCGCAAAGATCTAGCCAACCGATGGACGACAACGCTCAAGGGCAGCAGCAGGGCCAGCCAATCACTTGCATCCCTTAAAATATATTGCGGGTGCCACGAGCACTTTTCCTCTCTAAAGCAAATGAGTGGTTCAGTATACCAAGCAGCTGAGCGGCAGAGAAAAGCAGGCAAGGCAAATTTCCTTCCTGTGGTCCCCACGCATGCAAGCATGCAAATGAATGGCCAGAGCAAGTCAAATGCATGTGAGCATGCAGTCCTGCCACCCTCCGAATTCTCTCTATCCATTGCATGTGGGCAAATTTCCACATGCAGTGGCTCTCCTTCTCTTTTCTTTTAAACCCAATTTTAGTGCTAACTTTACCAAGAAAAACAAAATAAATTTGGCACAATAAGTTAGCTTTTCACAAATAATTTTAAGGGCTTTCATGCATCTCACAACGTCACTAAGCACAAATTAAATGCAAATGAGACTCACACCTAGTGGCACTAGATAACCATTGCAATTAAAGATTTCCCCTCTTTATAGTACGGTTATCTATCCTAAATCCACTCACACCCTCTAGGTGTCTTAAGTGGCAAAACAAAATGGTCCTAAGGATTTATACCTTTGCCTTGAGCCCATTTTGTTTTTCTCTTTTTTTTCTTTTCAATATTGGAGCACATATCATCATCTTTTGGTCACCTCCATCACCTTGACCATCTCTAGCTCCATCACTTGGTGTATACCAACCTATCTTTACATTTCACACATGACAAAGGTTAGTACACTTAGGTTTCATCAATTATCCAAAATCAAATTAGGGCTTTCAATCTCCCCCTTTTTGGTAATTGATGACAACCTTTTCACAAAGATATACAATAAAATTTTCTTGGATTCATGTTGCTTGTCCAAGCATTTTACTATGTGTAAAGGATATGGACAAGTTTCATAAACCCGAATTGGTAGCATTAGCTCCCCCTACATATGTGCTAAGAGTTTGGATTTGAACGCTTGCACATATGTATAGATAGAAAGTGTGGGAGAGTAATGACTACCAAATGATGCTAAGGTGTAAAGAATGAACCTTTGAAGCGTGATACCAATCGGAGTGCACCAATATACCACCCTTAGCACCATGGTTAGTTAGATAGCACTTGCAAAACATAAACACTAGATACTTCATGAGATCAACATTAAAAGTAAGGCTCTAGTTCCACTTGTCAAACATGCAAGGCACATCTGACTATCATCCTATGCATGCTAGTTTTTTTTATTAAACAATCCTACAACTAGCCTACACCATACAAGCATAAAAATGGAATTTAAAAACTTATGCCATGCAAGTAGACATATGTAATGCACATACAAATGCAACATACAAGTTTATGAGCTTGCTCCCCTTACTTGTGTGTTTCAAAAATTTAATTGATGATCCCTTTCCTTTCATTATCATGTTCCACACATCTTTGTAAATTACTTCTCCCCCTTTGTCATCAAAGACCAAAAAAGGTGAGCTCAAATTTGAGTTCTCATAAGTTGTGTGAAACCATTAAGTGAGGATCATTTTTCCCAAATTTGGTTCAATCTAGATTACTTGCCATAGTAATTTTAACTAGGTTTGATTCAAGGACAAGCTTCTTCACACCTCAAAATAAGGGTTATCTTGTACCATGTTGAGTTAAACACTTTTAGCTCATTCTCTAGATTAAACACTAGGTTTGCAAGCCTATAAACATGTCATATGCTACCACTAGATCATTTCAAACATAAAAGCAATAGTGGTACCATACAAGCATCAAACTCATTTTATTTCCATGAATGAGCCTATTTATGCAAGGAATGACTAGATGCACTAAACAAGTACTTAGAAAAGGATGAGTGACATGTCAACCAATTTTACCGTGCTTTGCTTGAAGGAGAGGCATGTCATATAAGTGGGGGTGCATCAACACATATTTGAGAAGTCTAATATGTTCAACTCATTTCTTAGCTTGCAAAACCTTTTCTCATCTAGTGGCTTGGTGAAGATGTCAGCTAATTGATCTTCGGTGCCAACATTCTCTATGCAAATGTCCCCTTTTTGTTGATGATCTGTTATGAAATGATGACGGACATCTATATGCTTTGTTCTTTGATGTTGAACCGGATTGTTAATGAGCTTCACGGCACTTTCATTATCACATAGCAATGGCACTTGCTCAAACTTGATTCGAAAATCCCTTAATGTTGCCTTCATCCATAGGATTTGTGCACAACAACTACCGGCGGCAATGTATTCGGCTTCGACGGTTGAAAGTGCAACACTATTTTGCTTCTTGGATGACCATGAGACAAGTGATCTTCCCAATAGTTGACATGTGCCTGATGTGCTTCTTCTTTCCACTTTATCTCCGGCATAGTCCGAGTCGGAATATCCAACAAGTTCAAACCTTGCACCCTTGGGATACCACAAACCAACATCTTGTGTATGCTTCAAGTACCTCAATATTCTCTTTGTTGCCTTCAAATGACTCTCTCTTGATGAGGCTTGGAATCTTGCACACATGCATACACTAAACATGACATCCGGTCTTGATACGGTTACATAGAGTAGGCTTCCAATCATAGACCGATACATCCTTTGATCCACCATATTGCCACTTTTGTCACTATCCAAGCTTCCATTTGTCCCCATTGGTGTACTAATGCCCTTTGCATCTTCCATGCCAAACTTCTTGAGCATGTCTTTTATGTACTTGCCTTGACTCACAAATGTTCCATTCTTCAATTGCTTGATTTTAAGTCCAAGGAAGTAACTAAGTTCTCCAATCATAGACATTTCAAACTCTTTAGCCATCATCTTACCAAACTCATCACAAAAATCTTGATTGGTTGAACCAAATATGATGTCATCAACATAGATTTGCAACACAAACAAGTCTTTGCCAATCTTTTTGGTGAAGAGAGTTGTGTCAACCTTTCCCATGATGAACCCTTTAGAGAGCAAGAAATCTCTCAATCTCTCATACCATGCTCTAGGTGCTTGCTTCAAGCCATATAATGCCTTCTTCAACTTGTATACATGGTTGGGATTTTTGTAGTCTTCAAAACCGGGAGGTTGCTCAACATAAACTTCTTCATTGATATAGCCATTGAGAAATGCACTCTTCACATCCATTTGATAGAGCTTGATGTTGTGGGCACAAGCATAGGCTAACAAGATTCTAATTGCTTCCAATCTTGCAACCGGGGCATATGTTTCACCAAAGTCAAGACCCTCTACTTGAGTGTATCCTTGAGCTACTAGTCTTGCTTTGTTCCTTACTATCATCCCATCTTGATCTTGCTTGTTGTGAAAGACCCAATTGGTTCCAATCACATTATGATCCTTTGGCCTCTCAATTAACTCCCATACTTGATTTCTCTTAAAATTGTTAAGCTCTTCATGCATGGCATTTACCCAATCGGGATCTTTTAATGCATCCTCAATCTTCTTTGGTTCTTCTAAAGATACAAATGAGAAATGCTCACAAAATGATGCCAATCTTGATCTTGTTTGTACACCTCTTTGAATATCACCAATTATTGAGTCTAGGGGATGATCTCTTGCAATATTGGTTGGTTGAAGAATTTGTACTTGATTGCTTGCACTTGATTGAACACTTGGTTGAGATGATGTATTAGCCACTTGTTGATCTTGCACTTGAGATGATGAACTAGCTTGATATTGATCATGAGAACCACTAGCTTGCACATTTGAGTTAGAGAGCACTTGATCTTTATCGTCATAAACTTCTATCACATCTCTAGGCCTTATGTCACCAATATCCATATTCTTCATTGCATTGGCCAATTGAGTGCCTCTCACATCATCTAGATTCTCATTTTCCTCTTGAGAGCCATTGGTTTCATCAAACTCCACATCATGTACTTCCTCAAGAGTGCCACTAGCTAAGTTCCAAACTCTATAAGCCTTGCTAGTAGTTGAGTAACCAAGCAAGAAACCTTCATCACATTTCTTCTCAAATTTGCTCAATCTAGTGCCTTTTTTTAATATGTAGCATTTGCAACCAAATACCCGAAAATATGCAATATTGGGCTTTCTACCATTCAAGATCTCATATGGTGTCTTCTCTAGAAATGTATGGCAATAGAGACGGTTGCTATAGAAACATGCCGTGTTGATAGCTTCGGCCCAAAAGGAATGACTAACATTATATTCACTCAACATTGATCTTGCCATGTCAATTAAAGTTCTATTCTTTCTTTCAACTAGCCCATTGGATTATGGTGTATACTTGGCCGAGAATTGATGCCTAATACCATATTCATCACAAAGCTCATCAACTCTTGTATTCTTGAATTCACTACCATTGTCACTTCTTACTCTCTTGATGGTGGTCTCAAATTCATTTTGCACTCTCTTGACGAACTTCTTGAAAGTATCAAACACATCACTCTTGTCAACAAGAAATGCCACCCAAGTGTATCTAGTGAAATCATCCACAATCACAAAGCCATACTTATTGCCACCAATGCTTGTATATGTTGTTGGACCAAACAAATCCATATGCAATAACTCAAATGCCTTTGATGTGCTCATTGTACTTTTCTTTGGATGTGTGTTGCCTACTTGCTTGCTAGCTTGACATGCACTACATAGCTTATCCTTCTCAAATATGACATCTTTCAAGCCTCTAACTAAGTCATGCTTCACTAACTTGTTTAATTGCTTCATACCAACATGACCAAGTCTTCTATGCTATAACCAACCCATGCTAGATTTGGTGAGCAAACATGTTGACAATCTAGCCTCACTAGCATCAAAATCAACCAAGTATAGATTCTCATATCTAAAGCCTTTGAAGATCAAATTAGAGCCATCTACACTTATGATCTCTACATCATCAACACCAAAGATGCACTTGAAACCAAGATCACATAATTGAGCTACCGACAATAGGTTGAAGTTTAAGCTCTCTACTAGTAGCATATTGGAAATGCTCAAATCATTGGATATAGCAATTTTACCAAGCCCCTTGACCTTGCCTTTGCTATTATCACCAAATGTGATGCTTTGAACACCATCACCGTCATTTAACTTGATTGAATTGAACATTCTTGAATCACCGGTCATATGTTGTGTGCACCCACTATCAAGCACCCAATGTCTTCATCCGACTTTGTAATTGACCTACAAAACAAATTAATGTTTCTTAGGTACCCATACTTGTTTGGTTCCTTGGAGGTTAGTCACTAAGCTCTTTGGTACCCAAATAGCCTTCTTCATTGGGCCCACAATTGGTGTACCAATAAACTTAGCATGCGCACCTTTCTCACCCTTAGTAAGCACATAACAAGAATCAAAATGAATGTAAGGTACATTTGTATTTTTCTTGTTCTTGTTCATTTTATTGCAATTATGCTCTAGGTGCCCAACTTGCTTGCATCTATTGCAAAACCGACCATTGCTCTTCACAAAGCTAGGCTTGTGAGTTGCAAAGGCCGCATTGCCTTTCTTGGGGGTATAGCCTAATCTCTCTTTGTTGAGAGAAAATCTTTGGCTACCCAAGCACTTTAGCAAGAGGGCCTCACCACCATAGGCTTTGCCTAATGCATGAGTGAGCTCATCCACCTCTCTCTTGAGAGTCTTATTTTCAACCAAAAGTGAAGTATCACAAGTGACACCATCACTAGTAGTGGAGGTAGAGTTGGTGGCGGTGGATGAAGAGCTGCAAGAAGGGTTAGTGGAGGCAACAATTATAGGACTATGAAAAGACCTATCAATAAGATCACATGTTAGTCCTACATCACAAGTCACGATCACTTGCTCCATCTTGGCTTCCTCCTTAGCACGTTCAAGTAGAGAAAAGTGAGCTTTTTCAAGCTTTGTGTGAGCAAGGCCAAGCTCCTCATGGTCTTCCTTTAGACACTCATGAGATGCTTGAAGCTCCCCAAAGGATTTCTCAAGAGCTTTAAGCTTCTTAAGTAATTCTTTGCACTCCTTTCTCTTCTTTTCATAGCCGGTGCTAAGTTGCTCACATATGTCAATGAGCTCCTCCTTAGAATAGTCTTCCTCATCATTACTCTTATAATCATCACTATCACATTCATCATCACTTTCATCATATTTTACCTTAGTGGGCTTTGCCATAAGGCATGTCGAAGGAGTGTCGAAGAGAGAAGGCTTATTGTAGATGGCTATGCTTGCTAATGCCTTCTTGATGGATCTTTTGTCATCATCACTTGAGTCATCATCATCACTATCATTTGAGCCATCACTATCCCAAGTGACCACATAGCCACTTCCCTTCTTCTTCTTCTTCCTAAAGGTTATCTTCTTTTCCTTCTTCTCACTCTTGTCCTTCTTGTCCTTCTTCTTCTTATCGTTCTCATCATTATCTCTCTTGTAGGGACAATTGGCCACCACATGATCCGGACTCTTGCACTCAAAGCATAGCCTCACATTGTCCTTCATATGATCTTTTCTCTTTCTTGCACCATAGCCTCTCTTCTTTATGAACTTGCCCATCTTGCGCACTAGAAGAGCCATAGCTTCATTATCAATGTCATCATCATCATCACTTGATGCTTCTTTCTTGAACTTGCCCTTGTATGATGAAGAAGAAGCCTTGAATACCGCATTTTTTTTCTTTCTTGTCTTTCTTCTCCTTTTTCTCTTCATCCTCAATGTCACTATCATTGTATTGAGCATCGGTCATGACATCACCAAGTATCTCATTGGGAGAGACACCGGTCAATCCTCCTCTAAAAATGATAGTTCTCAATGTCTTGAATTTCTTTGGCAAGCACATCAAGAACTTATGAGAGAAGTCTTCATCCTTCACCTTCTCACCCAAACTCTTGAGATCATTGATAATAACTTATAGCCTATAGAACATCTCGGGAATACACTCATCATCTTTCATCTTAAAGTTGGAAAGCTTGTCCTTAAGCATGTATAACTTGGCACTTTTTACCGTTATAGTGCCCTCATATGTTTTCTCCAATCTTGTCCACACTTCACTAGCCCTCTCAAGATCTTTGATTTGCTCAAACACCTTTGAATCAATGCCATTGTAAATGGTATTGAGAGCCATTGTATTGCATTGCTTGTTTGCTCTCTCATTATCGGTGAGATTGGTGGGATCAAGAATCACAAAATCATGCTCGGTCACATCCCACACTCTATCATTCATTGAACCAAGGTACATCTTCATCTTTCTCTTCCAATAGTCAAATGAACTAGTGCCATCAAAGAAAGGTGGTTTGCCCCCAACATGGTTGAACATAACTTGAGCCATAATTTGATCACCGAGGTTGTTAAGCCTTTAATAAACGGTGACCACGGCTCTAATACCACTTGAAAGGTCCTAATATGGCTAGAGAGGGGGTGAATAGCCTATTAAAATTCTACAAACTTACTAGAGCAAAAGGTTAGTATAATAAATAGCGAAATGCAATTTTGCTCTAGCTCTATAAGGATTTCAAGCCACCTATCTAATAATTCTAGTCACTATAATCACTATAACAACCAAAGACTAAGTCACTACGAGCTCTCAAAAGCTAGCTACACTAAAGAGCTCAACTAGGTGAGGAGCTACACTAGCAAAGATAAAACAAGCTCTCAAAACTAATTACACTAAAGAGCTTGTTGCAACTAGTTTACCGAAAAGTAAATGAGAGGTGTGTGATCTTTATACTGCCACGTAGAGGATGAACCAATCACAATATATGATGACCAATCACCAGGAGAAATCCAATCATACACAAGATGAACACAAGATTTTTCTCCCGAGGTTCACGTGCTTGCCGGCACGCTAGTCCCCGTTGTGTCCCCCTACACCACGTGTGTAACGGAACCGTTCAAATTATAAGAGCACAAGTACAAAAACAATCACCGAAATGATCAAATTCTCGCACTTGAGCCCATATAACTTCGGTAGTCCAATGAAATCACGAGGGAATTCAAACCAACCAACATACAAGCCAAGATCGTAGTGATTCAACATAACAAGTCACATGTTACATCCGTTCACAAGTAATTCAATATACATCGGAGTTCAACATAGTTATTAGAACTTACATTGAAAAGTAGCGGAAGCAAAGTAATTTGAAACTAACATTATTCTTATTTCAAATACATGCCAGTACGAAGGTCGACTTCCAACAAAAGCATTAGAGAGAAGATAACTCAGAAGGATCATGCCCGTGATCACACTCCGCCTCTATGGCAGGAGCCATCCAACTCTTGCAGTCGCCATGATACATCACAACCTGCAACAAGTGGGGATAAAACCCTGAGTACAAGAAGGTACTCAGCTAGACTTACCCATCAGAAACCAGAAATAACGTGACACCAAGGATCATGCAAGGCTGATATAAAGTGGGGCTAGCTTGACAACATTTTGCATAAAAGCTTAATATAGATGATCAATCATTAATGCTTAAGCATCAAGTTAATTATCATTAACCTATCATCTATATTAGAACCTGTACTAGAGCACTTACTTTATTAGGAGCAAACAATATTAACCATAGCAGGTATAAATTGAGGCAACCTTTTCATCGTGATCCAATTAACCATTCGTTCAATTTAATTGAATCTACGTTGCCGCTGCTCAAGTCAAGTGCTCACTAACCGGGAGCGACGGCGATTCGAATCGAATTCCTATCCAGCTGGAGGGGTATTTCTAACACTCACCGTGCAGACCCCTGCCAGGGTCGCACAGGCCACCGTTTCATATGATTCAGGAATCACGGGTCCGAATGATGTCGCGACCCCAAGGGCAACACTCTGCCAGGTGATAGGGACTCTAACCCCCCTTGGTCTCACGCCAATGTCCCCAAGCACATCCTTTCTCTCCTCCAAGAAGCAACCTACCATTCGATTCCCGGCCTGAACCACATTACTCGGCTTCGCGGTCGGAACGGGTTATCCGGCCAACTAAGTGTTAGACTGCGTTCAACATGACTCAAGGACGTACAGCGAATCGGTCCTTAAACGACTCAGACGGGGATAGATTCACACCCAAGACCTCCATGCCTTGTTGCTTCACTATCGTCATCCCGCCCGGTCTCATTTCATTTTATTAACACATGGTTCCATTCCACGATAGCAAATATAGCCAACCGTGTCATATATGAATATCCCTATATCTCGCAGGTGACAGGAAATCACCTGACTTCTACCGCTTAAGGCAAGGCTAAGCATCTACTCGATCCTAGTCTATGTAGGATTTAGGGATTCATATATCTGGACAAGGAATGATATAATGCAGCAAGGGTTTCCAACCAACTCCTATCACTTAATGCAGCAATACTTATAACATATATAGAATTAATTGCTTTAAAGATAGGAGGCTTATAATGCTCCGGGGCTTGCCTGGGATCCGACTCAAGTTAGAGTATGTCAGATGAAATCTGCTTGGCGAGCATCTTCCAATCTACCACTTGTCCGATCCTTCGATCTTCGGGATGGATCCACCAACTCCATCTTCGAATTTGGCTCCACCTTAGATCCTTCACGCGTTTCTGCTAGCGTACCTAAATGAGGTGCAACAATGCATATGTATGAATGCATAGAAGTGCAATAAACAAAGTAATCAAGCAAGCATACCAAAGTTCACATAAACACCTAGAGCTAATTAACTTAATCCACAATAGGGCATAACATAGAAGATTGCAAATACATCAATCAAGACACAAGTCTTATAAGATCCTAGGGTACCAAACCAAGTACCAACAAATATAGGTGTCACACTTCAATACACAAGCATGGCAAAGTTAATCAAAGTACTAGAACTAGAAATTGCTACCTTCTGGACATCAGAACAGCAGCTAAGTAATTTAATCGTAACTGGAGATCTACAACTCCAAAAGACTGGCAAGAAGACATTATGAAAAGCTTATGAAATTATCTATATTTCATTTATAATCATCACAGCATGATTCCAAAGTTTAACATGTCGAATTTACACAAACACAGAAACTGGTCTAACAAGACAGAGAGCAAGCAATTCTGTAACCCAACTTTCAACAGCTATAACTCCTAAACCACATGGTAAAATGCCACCAAATTTTAATAGAAGCTAGATATATAAATTATCTACAACTTTTGTATAAATAAGTTTCACAACAAAGCACATTATCATGAGAACTTTGCTAAGGTCCCAGATCTGTCCAGAAACTTCCTTTGCAAGAAATAATTATTAACTTATGTTGCAAACAAATAATTGGACAAAACCAACTTTACCAACATGTCACACATGACTAATGAACACCATAAAATATAGTGTCCATTCCTAAATAAATTCTTTTAATGCATTTTCTTAATTTATTTAGATAATTAGGTGGAATTATGAACACCTACCAAAAGTGTACAATAAATTCTACCAAAATTACAGAGACCTACACATGCTCCCAAAAATTTACTGTACAAATTTCAAGCTAATTGGACATGTATCTCAACCTCTATGAAAAAGACAAATAGCTATGACAATAAATCATGTGAGAGCAAGTTAAACCTAAAACTCAATATTTTCTGTGAACATAAGGCCATATTATGAATCAATATGATAGAGAAACATCATACTAAGGTAATGGAACAATATTTTCTATTTTACCATTTATATATTATTTATAAGCTATTTATCAAGCTATAAACAAGTTAAATCAATAACTTGAGCATACAGTAAGCAATGATCATGAAATTCATACCACAGTACATCCATAGCATGACAAGCCTACCATAAAAATTTCACATCAATTGGAGCAGCACAACTCAAGATATAAAAATAACAAGCAATATAATGTAAATTCCTTATTTATCAAGGTCCAATCAAAACCCTAAGAAAACAGTGAACAAATAGTGTTTTTAATATTTTTCCTAGCAAGTACATGTCATCACAAAATTAACAAAACAAGAATCACTATTTTTGGAGTTCTAAAACTCCAGATCTTGCTCTGGTCAAGTTTAGAGGCACTTTTAAAGCACTTTTAAAACTTAAATAAGGACATCAGAAAATATCTACAAACAAGTAACATATTATGACTCCACTGCATAGATCTCTTCTCAAGGTTTCCAAAAATTCCATATTTACTATTTTTGGAATTACCTAGCAAGAGATATGATTTTTAGAAGATTTACAAAAATTTCTGGAATTCAAAAACGAAGTCTAACTACTTCACCCGCGAACTGCTAAGTGCACCCGAAAACACACCCAAAATGGCCACTTCATAAACTGTCATGTGGGACCCATTACCCACCCGGGCCCGCCTGTCATTCTAAGGGAAAACGTACACCGCCTAAAGCTTTCTTCTTCCTCCGACACCAAGCAGGGGAGGCGGCCGGTCTTCTCGGCTCCGGCGGGGGGGTGGGGGGTCGCCGACGGCGGCGGACGAGGGCGGCACGAGCACCGGCGCACCTTACCGCACCCGAGGAGGGCCGAATCACGGCCGGAGATGCACCGTGACCTCCCGACCGTGTGCACGGCATCCATGGCCGGTCTCGGCTCCGGTGAACACGCGGTACGACGGCGAGGAGAGGCCGAGAAGGAGTGCTACGAGTTCGGCGTCGCAGGGCGGAGCTGCTGGTGGTGCTCGTGGAGAGTAAGGAGGCGCGGAATAGCGGGAACACCTCGGTGGCCGGAGCTTGGCCATGGCGGCTCTGTTCTGGCGTGCGTGCGCAGAGGGAGAGCTCCAGGAAGGGCGAGAGCGAGTGCGGGATGCGTGGTGACGCTCGAGCGTTCGTATTTGGAGGCGCAGAGAGCGGGGCGGCGCGTGGCGCGGAGGTCAGACGCGCGGCGGCAATGGGGCGCGCGCGCTGCTGCATGGCTGACACGGAGACAATTCAACGAGCACGTGGCGGGCAGTGACGTGGGCAAAGTGGAACGCCATTTTGGGCTAGCTCGGGTCCAAATTAGACTTTGGGCCCAAAAGCAAAGTTGCAGCCCGCATAATGCTCTACATTTCTTATTCAGGGTGCCCGGCCATTTGAGCTTTGTAACAGCGGATAATTAAGCTCCAAGATGATAGTGTCAATATGTTAACAGCGATCACGGAAACTCGCTTTCGGAGGTCGAAACTCGATCAAACTTAGTGCAACTTTTTGCATTCTCTTCTCCATAACATAATCTTGAACTTTTATTTTTGGACTAACTCAAGTTGCTTAGCAAAATTTGGAGAACGCGGGATGTCAACATCGATGTCACCGGAATTAGGGCTTAAAAAAATGCCTAAGTGCTGAAATCAGCCCTAAAACTGCCTTGTGGGCCCTGTTTGAGCATGTTCCACACATTTTCATGACTTGACTCTTAAACAAAGTTTGTTCCTTATAAAATTCTCTAGAACTTTGTAAAAGGGTGCATAGTCATGCAAAGCTTCTAGGTCAGACTTTTGAAATGGTCAAACGAAAGGGTCCTAGGGTCCATACATGGTCAACCATCACTTAGAAGCATATTTAGGCGAAATGATCAACATGAACATTGTTCCATTAAGTGTCCTAAGTGTAGTTAAGGTGTTGTAGAGGCAAAACATACCCACCATGCATAGGTTGCACAAAAGTGTAGGTTTTAGTTATAATCTAAACAAGCATATAACTCATCATTTCATGTGACTTTTTGATTCCAAACTTCATGAAACTTTTCCAGGGATCAATATAGATAGTTATTGATGTGAGACATGTGAAGATACTTTGATAGCAACACCCAAGCATATATCTTTTAATTGAGCCTATATGTAAGCAAGGGTGCAATATCCAAGTTTAGGTTGAGGCTTACCTCCATAGGTTTGATTTTGGCATCGTCATCTCCACTAATCTATCAGGTTTGATCTTAAACCCACTGTCTAATTGGTGATAAACACCTGGGGTGTTACAGCCCTCCCCCCTTAAAAGAATCGCGTCCTGAGATTCGGAATGGAAGATCTCTTAAGGAAGAGAGACACGTTATCAAGTTCCCAACATTTGCTATAGCGTTCAGCTATAAAGCTTCAACATCGGTGAACAGTTCGGTCAAAGGCACTTTCTGATACGTACTCTTCATGGTAAAATTTGTCTGAAGAATTTCCTTCATTGACTTCCATGAAGCATTGTTACTTTGGGAGGAATCCAAGACAACGCAGTACTTCGTTCTCATTATACAGAGATCAATTGGTCCATAAGCTAACCATACACAAGTATCTCTTCTTCTCTAGTGAACATAGTATGGGCCGTATGAACTCCACACTAGACCAGAATTATCAGAAGTATACTCGTTGAAATGACTCTATGTTCACAAAGTTTGAAAAGCAGTCCTCTACCAAAATGGCTTGAGCACAACCTTCCAAAAGTGTGAGACCATAGACGACAAATATACTCTGAGGCTATAGGATACTGACTAACCAATAGACAAGGTCTATGTTGGTCGTAAATGTTCATTCATTTAGGCATCAACTAATGGAAAACTACTTAAGGTTCCATGTGTGCAGTTCTCTTTCTCTGATGACAACACTGTATTATCTGAGTTTGTCGAGGGTCAGTGAATGTGATAGCTGACTCTATCGGCTCCGTATTTCTGCCAAATGTTACCTAAGAAGATTCTCTTATCCAAAGGCAATAGTTATCTGGGTTGAATCAGATGCAACCTCTTGGATAAAAACATTTATAAGGTACCAAAGTATGTCATCATTTGGAAAATAATTCCCTAAGAAAGATGTAACGAGGCCTTAAGGACAATAAAAGTTGTAATATTTACTAAACCGCGGGAAATAGTCTACCACCAAGCGGTTGAGTAAAATTTTCTTTTGTGACTTAGTTGCACTATAAGTTGAGTTGACTTGCAGTGTAGAAACTTTGTCAGGCCAACCTTTCACCTTGAGGCTTCCTTTTTAGGATCAAACAGCAGCTCTAAGATAGGAAATCTGTTGTTTGACACTTTTTAGATTGCTTTCAAATATTCCTCAACACTTTGTCCAATAAAGTTATAAACAAACCATTTGTGGCACCTATGGGTACATGGATGCTAATTGAAACTAGGTCATACTTTCTCTAATTCTTCGCTTTAGTTGATAGAACACCTTGCACTATATGTGTGATTGTCCAAGCTGAATTTGACTTGGTAATACAAGGTCTATCGAAGAAAGTGGTACTTGTAGTGTTGAGTGGTTCTGTTGTTTTCTTGCTCAACCTCGTTCCATGAGACATAGTCTTCGTAGCTACCAAGGGGTCGTTACCTAGCTAGAGATTAACCTTCCTAATGGTAACTAATTAGCTGTCTCTCAACACTAAAAAGTTCTAAACCTTTACTCTTGATAGCCACAACTGTGGTCGATGCAGAACAGATGGTTGCCATCGAAGTTAACAGATAAAGAGTCACACCAGAGATGGTTGATTTCGATTGTATGGCCATTATGCATATAAAGGTTAAAAATTGCTTAATGTGATGATCGAGTCTTATCCAACGGATGACTCGTCCAACATTAATTGTTGTGTGTCCTTTTTATCCAATAGGAATGAGATACGTTGCTCACTAGACGATGTTCGTCAATATTGGGACAACTAAGTAGAGTCACAAGTCTACCACTTCATGTGGTCTGTTAATGTTTATGTCGGTGACCTGTTCTTCAAAGTTTATCCTCTTAGCAATTTCAGGAGAAAGCTCTACTACTTTTGGTTCAAGATATGGATCTTACGATACGATATGGAAAGATAACCAAGAAGGAACACAAGAAAATAACACATCGTCTGTCGTTTCATAATGGATCATGACTAGAAACCGTGATACCAGCGCGTGCCAAGCAGCCAGCCATGTGTCTGCAGCCACAGGAGGCCCTTGGTTTCGTCGCGGCACCATCAGCTGCTACTCATAACACCATTACTAAACATACAACGAAAGTGAAATTTCAAGTGGCACCGATGGGTTGTAAGAACAAACGCCATATAAGGAGGGATAGCAAGCAAAGATAATCACAAGGTTTAGAATCAACAGGGAAGCTATTCGCAGATCAAAACATAGCACAAGAGAACATAGCTCAATTGCCAAAGGTGACTAAGCACGAGATTTTTACTTGATTCAACTCACGCCTAGCGTTGATGAAAGTTAACTGGGTTGGTCAGTCGATAAGGGTCTTTACAAAAAGGGTTGGAAAACATCCACAGCTTATACAAACATGTCGGAGAACTAAACTTTGGGCTTTCGGTCAAGCAAAGGCATGGATACAAACATTCAAGGACTAACCACTAAGTCCACAGGCTCAGGCTCCTAAGATAGAGAACCTAATGGAAGATAACAACTATACAATTACGTATGTAAACTTTGTTATAGGATAAAGCTATGTGACCCTCGTATGCTCACCGAGGACAAACGAGGTGACAACTAGGGTACTACCTAGATAACAAGCATACATACAACATCAGTCAAGCAGACATCTGAGAAAAATTCAAACGATTGAGCTTAAGCAAACAATCCAAAGCACAAGGCTCACCAAAAATAAGCATTCATCTTAAGCACGAACTAACTACAAGTTTAGCTCAAAACAACGCTAGCTAAGGTGACTAACTTAACATGTGCATAGAATCTAAACAGCAGCATAGTACTACTTGTTTCAACCGTAACTGAAGTTTTAGACCTTCTATAAAGGTGATCCTAGACTTTCTAGAAAGCTCAGGAATATGACTACACTTTAGTTATTCATACCAAAAAAACTAATTCATAGCTTAATATGACCAAAATTGCTAATATTTCAAATCTGTACCAATATGGACAGAAAACTGACAAGAACTTTGAAAATACATAACTGGAGTTCTAGGGACACAACAAGGCTGAACCTTAACTTTATGTAAAGCTTATTAAGTTGTCTATAACTTTCTTATTATCATATTAAGATGATTCTATGTCTAACAAGGCCAAACAAGACCAAGAAGACATCTCTGCCCCGATTTGGACAGATTCTGTCATTCTATTTTGCAAGCTCATAACTAGAGATTTAGACCACCAAAATTAGTGTTATAGGACATTTTAGAAATCTTAGAAAAAGTACTACACTTATTCTATTATCTCCAAGACATGATTCCCTATGCACATAGGTCAAATAAATCAAACATTCAGATCTATTCAGAGCATAAACAAAACCTGACAGTAAACTTCGAAAATTCATAATTCTCAAACCATAATACCTAGGGTTATGGAAGTTTTAGGATAAGCTAGATAAGTAAGTTAGCTATATCTTTGGTATTATCTATAACTACAGAAAACACCATTATGATCATGAAAGCATCACTACAACAGAAACTGCTCTAGCAGCCAACGTTTAATAAGCAAAACAAAGTTTGCCTTTGTTCTACTTAACAAGAGAGCACACAAACATGTTATTCTAGTAGCTCTAAATTTTGTTACCTTAGACCAACATGACTTTAATTCATTCATGAGAATCCATAATTATTTAAGTGAGGTCTAAAGCATTTGCAAACACTTGTATGACAACATATCCGCCACTTGGCCAACCTAGAGGGCATCTATAGGTTCAAGCATGTAACCACAACTATTTCTAGCAAGGCTAAGCACACACTTTTCTCAAACAACATGGAGTAAGGTATTCTTATTTAGCTTCATTCAAGAAAGATAGTGTAACACATTGATCACAAGTTACTTATCATTTGAACAAGGGTGAGAGGAGCATAGCTATGCATAAAACAACAATCATGAAGATGCATGCTTCGTCCTATTCGTCCTCACCAGATTGCCAACCTAAGGTGGCGATCACGTCCTATGTCGGTGGCAGAACACGCACTCTCTCGATATATAGCTAGTCGTCAGCTACATTCGACTTACGCATTCGTGGTTAGCGTACCTGCAGAAAAGTTTCATTGCAGCCCAACATTTCCCAATATAGCACACAATGAAAGCAGAGAAGTAAAATTCTAAGTACTCCCATGTACATATACCCCTGTATACGTACATGTAATACCAAAACTACCCGAATCTTCGATCACCCACAATTAAGTACCTTCATATATATATGTGTGTAACATGTAAATAATCCAGTAACCAAACTAGCTCTCCCCTAGACCGCAGTTTATACGGTCATGCTCTCACAACTCACACTTACCGGAGCGTAGGTGCGATGTTGCATAAAAGTAAACTAGCAACATATATGGCTATTTCATATATGAAGGCTACCTCTAATCTGACACACTGGGTAGCATAGTATGGGAGAGTCATCACACATACATACCTTGGCCTGGGCGTAGATGCAAAATTAAAAACCCCCCAAGTTAGTACTTATATAAGCCACCTAATAATCCTTATATGGGCATAAAGAAATTGACCACTGGCATACTTAGGTTTAGAATTCAGTTTTCACAAACCTATATATAGCTATAAGTTGAAAAAAATTGATTTTTTTAAAACAAATCCTTTGTTTTAAATACACATATGACCAGTTTAATGTTGAATCTTGCTCCGATACCAGCTGTAACGGAACCGTTCAAATTATAAGAGCACAAGTACAAAAACAATCACCGAAATGATCAAATTCTCGCACTTGAGCCCATATAACTTCGGTAGTCCAATGAAATCACGAGGGAATTCAAACCAACCAACATACAAGCCAAGATCGTAGTGATTCAACATAACAAGTCACATGTTACATCCGTTCACAAGTAATTCAATATACATCGGAGTTCAACATAGTTATTAGAACTTACATTGAAAAGTAGCGGAAGCAAAGTAATTTGAAACTAACATTATTCTTATTTCAAATACATGCCAGTACGAAGGTCGACTTCCAACAAAAGCATTAGAGAGAAGATAACTCAGAAGGATCATGCCCGTGATCACACTCCGCCTCTATGGCAGGAGCCATCCAACTCTTGCAGTCGCCATGATACATCACAACCTGCAACAAGTGGGGATAAAACCCTGAGTACAAGAAGGTACTCAGCTAGACTTACCCGTCAGAAACCAGAAATAACGTGACACCAAGGATCATGCAAGGCTGATATAAAGTGGGGCTAGCTTGACAACATTTTGCATAAAAGCTTAATATAGATGATCAATCATTAATGCTTAAGCATCAAGTTAATTATCATTAACCTATCATCTATATTAGAACCTGTACTAGAGCACTCACTTTATTAGGAGCAAACAATATTAACCATAGCAGGTATAAATTGAGGCAACCTTTTCATCGTGATCCAATTAACCATTCGTTCAATTTAATTGAATCTACGTTGCCGCTGCTCAAGTCAAGTGCTCACTAACCGGGAGCGACGGCGATTCGAATCGAATTCCTATCCAGCTGGAGGAGTATTTCTAACACTCACCGTGCAGACCCCTGCCAGGGTCGCACAGGCCACCGTTTCATATGATTCAGGAATCACGGGTCCGAATGATGTCGCGACCCCAAGGGCGACACTCTGCCAGGTGATAGGGACTCTAACCCCCCCTTGGTCTCACGCCAATGTCCCCAAGCACATCCTTTCTCTCCTCCAAGAAGCAACCTACCATTCGATTCCCGGCCTGAACCACATTACTCGGCTTCGCGGTCGGAACGGGTTATCCGGCCAACTAAGTGTTAGACTGCGTTCAACATGACTCAAGGACGTACAGCGAATCGGTCCTTAAACGACTCAGACGGGTATAGATTCACACCCAAGACCTCCATGCCTTGTTGCTTCACTATCGTCATCCCGCCCGGTCTCATTTCATTTTATTAACACATGGTTCCATTCCACGATAGCAAATATAGCCAACCGTGTCATATATGAATATCCCTATATCTCGCAGGTGACAGGAAATCACCTGACTTCTACCGCTTAAGGCAAGGCTAAGCATCTACTCGATCCTAGTCTATGTAGGATTCAGGGATTCATATATCTGGACAAGGAATGATATAATGCAGCAAGGGTTTCCAACCAACTCCTATCACTTAATGCAGCAATACTTATAACATATATAGAATTAATTGCTTTAAAGATAGGAGGCTTATAATGCTCCGGGGCTTGCCTGGGATCCGACTCAAGTTAGAGTATGTCAGATGAAATCTGCTTGGCGAGCATCTTCTAATCTACCACTTGTCCGATCCTTCGATCTTCGGGATGGATCCACCAACTCCATCTTCGAATTTGGCTCCACCTTAGATCCTTCACGCGTTTCTGCTAGCGTACCTAAATGAGGTGCAACAATGCATATGTATGAATGCATAGAAGTGCAATAAACAAAGTAATCAAGCAAGCATACCAAAGTTCACATAAACACCTAGAGCTAATTAACTTAATCCACAATAGGGCATAACATAGAAGATTGCAAATACATCAATCAAGACACAAGTCTTATAAGATCCTAGGGTACCAAACCAAGTACCAACAAATATAGGTGTCACACTTCAATACACAAGCATGGCAAAGTTAATCAAAGTACTAGAACTAGAAATTGCTACCTTCTGGACATCAGAACAGCAGCTAAGTAATTTAATCGTAACTGGAGATCTACAACTCCAAAAGACTGGCAAGAAGACATTATGAAAAGCTTATGAAATTATCTATATTTCATTTATAATCATCACAGCATGATTCCAAAGTTTAACATGTCGAATTTACACAAACACAGAAACTGGTCTAACAAGACAGAGAGCAAGCAATTCTGTAACCCAACTTTCAACAGCTATAACTCCTAAACCACATGGTAAAATGCCACCAAATTTTAATAGAAGCTAGATATATAAATTATCTACAACTTTTGTATAAATAAGTTTCACAACAAAGCACATTATCATGAGAACTTTGCTAAGGTCTCAGATCTGTCCAGAAACTTCCTTTGCAAGAAATAATTATTAACTTATGTTGCAAACAAATAATTGGACAAAACCAACTTTACTAACATGTCACACATGACTAATGAACACCATAAAACATAGTGTCCATTCCTAAATAAATTCTTTTAATGCATTTTCTTAATTTATTTAGATAATTAGGTGGAATTATGAACACCTACCAAAAGTGTACAATAAATTCTACCAAAATTACAGAGACCTACACATGCTCCCAAAAATTTACTGTACAAATTTCAAGCTAATTGGACATGTATCTCAACCTCTATGAAAAAGACAAATAGCTATGACAATAAATCATGTGAGAGCAAGTTAAACCTAAAACTCAATATTTTCTGTGAACATAAGGCCATATTATGAATCAATATGATAGAGAAACATCATACTAAGGTAATGGAACAATATTTTCTATTTTACCATTTATATATTATTTATAAGCTATTTATCAAGCTATAAACAAGTTAAATCAATAACTTGAGCATACAGTAAGCAATGATCATGAAATTCATACCACAGTACATCCATAGCATGACAAGCCTACCATAAAAATTTCACATCAATTGGAGCAGCACAACTCAAGATATAAAAATAACAAGCAATATAATGTAAATTCCTTATTTATCAAGGTCCAATCAAAACCCTAAGAAAACAGTGAACAAATAGTGTTTTTAATATTTTTCCTAGCAAGTACATGTCATCACAAAATTAACAAAACAAGAATCACTATTTTTGGAGTTCTAAAACTCCAGATCTTGCTCTGGTCAAGTTTAGAGGCACTTTTAAAGCACTTTTAAAACTTAAATAAGGACATCAGAAAATATCTACAAACAAGTAACATATTATGACTCCACTGCATAGATCTCTTCTCAAGGTTTCCAAAAAGTCCATATTTACTATTTTTGGAATTACCTAGCAAGAGATATGATTTTTAGAAGATTTACAAAAATTTCTGGAATTCAAAAACGAAGTCTAACTACTTCACCCGCGAACTGCTAAGTGCACCCGAAAACACACCCAAAATGGCCACTTCATAAACTGTCATGTGGGACCCATTACCCACCCGGGCCCGCCTGTCATTCTAAGGGAAAACGTACACCGCCTAAAGCTTTCTTCTTCCTCCGACACCAAGCAGGGGAGGCGGCCGGTCTTCTCGGCTCCGGCGGGGGGGTGGGGGGTCGCCGACGGCGGCGGACGAGGGCGGCACGAGCACCGGCGCACCTTACCGCACCCGAGGAGGGCCGAATCACGGCCGGAGATGCACCGTGACCTCCCGACCGTGTGCACGGCATCCATGGCCGGTCTCGGCTCCGGTGAACACGTGGTACGACGGCGAGGAGAGGCCGAGAAGGAGTGCTACGAGTTCGGCGTCGCAGGGCGGAGCTGCTGGTGGTGCTCGTGGAGAGTAAGGAGGCGCGGAATAGCGGGAACACCTCGGTGGCCGGAGCTTGGCCATGGCGGCTCTGTTCTGGCGTGCGTGCGCAGAGGGAGAGCTCCAGGAAGGGCGAGAGCGAGTGCGGGATGCGTGGTGACGCTCGAGCGTTCGTATTTGGAGGCGCAGAGAGCGGGGCGGCGCGTGGCGCGGAGGTCAGACGCGCGGCGGCAATGGGGCGCGCGCGCTGCTGCATGGCTGACACGGAGACAATTCAACGAGCACGTGGCGGGCAGTGACGTGGGCAAAGTGGAACGCCATTTTGGGCTAGCTCGGGTCCAAATTAGACTTTGGGCCCAAAAGCAAAGTTGCAGCCCGCATAATGCTCTACATTTCTTATTCAGGGTGCCCGGCCATTTGAGCTTTGTAACAGCGGATAATTAAGCTCCAAGATGATAGTGTCAATATGTTAACAGCGATCACGGAAACTCGCTTTCGGAGGTCGAAACTCGATCAAACTTAGTGCAACTTTTTGCATTCTCTTCTCCATAACATAATCTTGAACTTTTATTTTTGGACTAACTCAAGTTGCTTAGCAAAATTTGGAGAACGCGGGATGTCAACATCGATGTCACCGGAATTAGGGCTTAAAAAAATGCCTAAGTGCTGAAATCAGCCCTAAAACTGCCTTGTGGGCCCTGTTTGAGCATGTTCCACACATTTTCATGACTTGACTCTTAAACAAAGTTTGTTCCTTATAAAATTCTCTAGAACTTTGTAAAAGGGTGCACAGTCATGCAAAGCTTCTAGGTCAGACTTTTGAAATGGTCAAACGAAAGGGTCCTAGGGTCCATACATGGTCAACCATCACTTAGAAGCATATTTAGGCGAAATGATCAACATGAACATTGTTCCATTAAGTGTCCTAAGTGTAGTTAAGGTGTTGTAGAGGCCAAACATACCCACCATGCATAGGTTGCACAAAAGTGTAGGTTTTAGTTATAATCTAAACAAGCATATAACTCATCATTTCATGTGACTTTTTGATTCCAAACTTCATGAAACTTTTCCAGGGATCAATATAGATAGTTATTGATGTGAGACATGTGAAGATACTTTGATAGCAACACCCAAGCATATATCTTTTAATTGAGCCTATATGTAAGCAAGGGTGCAATATCCAAGTTTAGGTTGAGGCTTACCTCCATAGGTTTGATTTTGGCATCGTCATCTCCACTAATCTATCAGGTTTGATCTTAAACCCACTGTCTAATTGGTGATAAACACCTGGGGTGTTACAACGTGGTTCGGTGGCTAATCGGTATCACACACCGAGCCTCTCAATAGGCACCACAAGAACCTACCAATGATGAGAAGTTGAATGACACGAGCAATCCACTAGAGTTGAAATTTGGCACTCCGCCGGGGAACCACAATAACCCCTCACAAATCACCTCTTTATTGGGGGTGGACACAATCACCAAATCCCCTCACCAATCAACAATCCACCAACCGTCTAGGTGACGGCAATCACCAAGAGTAATAAGAAATCCACAATTGCAACAATCACCTAGTGCCACAAATATGAATCACAAAAGCATGAACACTAGGGTTTCCCAAATTCCTCTCACCAAAGATTTCCAACAATGGAGAGGGAGAGGAGAGGGAGGAGATCCTCTTGGAGCTCTCAAATCGATCTCTAGAGCATGCTCTCTCACTTGATTGGAGCACAAATCAATGGAGTGAGAGAGAGGAGGAGATGAGAGCTTTCTCTTCTTGGGGTTCTTGAGAAGGAGCAGCAAGTGAGAGGAGGGTGAGGCCTCTGTATTCTATTCTATGTTCTAGAGAGGGGAAAGGAAAGATGTGGGCCTTTTAGCCTAGCCAGACAAGCCTCGGCTCCAACGGCTACAGGGACCGACGCCACCCACATGGAGGCAAACGGCCTGCGCCTAGCCATTTTCAAACGGGCACAAATGGCAAAAGAGCGAGAGCAAACGGCAACCGTCGCAAACACACGATGAGCACACCAATGAGTTTCACTCCCTGAGCCACGGGTCCTGCGCACCAACACAACCAACCAGCGGTCGACAGTGCATCAGCTCCCAGTCAACTCGTGTACGCACATGCAGAAGCAGTCCATGATGCGGGCGCTCTCACTCATGACCAAACGTGCACTGGGAAGCTTCAGCTCCCTTGCCCTCTGACTGCGGGCCCGCGCAAAGATCCAGCCAATCGATGGACGACAACGCTCAAGGGCAGCAGCAGGGCCAGCCAATCACTTGCATCCCTTAAAATATATTGCGGGTCCCACGAGCACTTTTCCTCTCTAAAGCAAATGAGTGGTTCAGTATACCAAGTAGCTGAGCGACAGAGAAAAGCAGGCAAGGCAAATTTCCTTCCTGTGGTCCCCACGCATGCAAGCATGCAAATGAATGGCCAGAGCAAGTCAAATGCATGTGAGCATGTAGTCCTGCCACCCTCCGAATTCTCTCTCTCCATTGCATGTGGGCAAATTTCCACATGCAGTGGCTCTCCTTCTCTTTTCTTTTAAACCCAATTTTAGTGCTAACTTTACCAAGAAAAATAAAATAAATTTGGCACAATAAGTTAGCTTTTCACAAATAATTTTAAGGGCTTTCATGCATCTCACAACATCACTAAGAACAAATTAAATCCAAATGAGACTCACACCTAGTGGCACTAGATAACCATTGCAATTAAAGATTTCCCCTCTTTATAGTACGGTTATCTATCCTAAATCCACTCACACCCTCTAGGTGTCTTAAGTGGCAAAACAAAATGGTCCTAAGGATTTATACCTTTGCCTTGAGCCCATTTTGTTTTTCTCTTTTTTTCTTTTCAATATTGGAGCACATATCATCATCTTTTGGTCACCTCCATCACCTTGACCATCTCTAGCTCCATCACTTGGTGTATACCAACCTATCTTTACATTTCACTCATGACAAATGTTAGTACACTTAGGTTTCATCAATTATCCAAAACCAAATTAGGGCTTTCATTTGGTAGAAAGAAAAGGACTTAAAGAAGTAGAAAAAAATAACTTAAAGAATAATTCAAGGTTACTCATTAAGTTAAGTCCATAGATCAATCAATCAAAGGCAATTCAAGTAAGTGTCAAGGATGGTTCTTTGGAGAGAGGTCACTTCTCCCTGCTGAGGGGGCTTGCCGCCCATGGGTGGGTAAACCGTGCACCGGCTTGGAAGGCTAACATGGAAGTGATGAATTCAAGGGACATTTGAGATGCTTAATTGAAGCAATCAATAGGATTGATCAAGAAAAGCAAGCAACACCCAAAAGAGAGCTAGTCGTGGTTATAAAATTGGTATCATAAGTACTTCTCTCATGCAAGCATTGATCAAAGAGAAAAAGCAAGCCAACCACAACAAGAGATAATGCACTTGATTATTAGTGGTTCTCATTTCATATGGGTGAAGAATGGATTTCTCTATAATGATTGGTCTTCACCAAGCTTATAAATTAGACTTCACATTGCTATTGGAGTAATGAATTAGAATCTATGTGACTATCCTCTACTCCAACATAACAAAGGTATCATTGCAATGTGCATGATCATTTCATCCCTTACTAGTATGTGATTAGTGCATATAGTACATGCTTACTAGGATCATGCATAACAAATGAAATATTTAAATTCATAGCCTACCACTATTGCTTGAATTGTTTAAATGATCTAGTGGTATGTGTATGAATTTGTTCATGAGCTAGTGAACCCAAGTACTTGATCTAGTTTGGATTGCTAACAAGTGACAAGTACAACATTGACAAGATAACCCTTAGTATGAGGAGTGAAGAAGCTTGTCATTGGATCAAACCGGACTTAGAATCTTAGGCAAATCAACTTAGTTCAAATCATACTAGAAGCTCATGATAATGATATGGTACAAGCACAAGACAACAATGCAAATGGATATCTAGGGTGTTTCAAATGGTATCGAGACTCAAAGTATTTCTTCAAGTGGTATTTACAAGTGGTGTCTAGATCATGATCTATAAGTGATATCCTACAAGTGGTACTCATAAAGATAGCGAATGTTCAAGAAAAAATCATATTGACAAATCCTACAAGTGGTTCCATGATAGAGGATTCTTCAAATTGGTATCACACCCTTATTCGTGGTATTTCTACATATAATAACATTTATACAAGACGGTGGTTCCACAAGTGATCCTCAACTTTAAGTGATCATCAAATGAAGAAAGTTCCCTCACACACAAGAGCTCAAGATTATCAAGTGAATGACCCATGCTATGACATAGGGGGAGAAGCCCCACCTAATGGTATCAAGGTCAAAGATCCTAAGTGGTATCTCAAGAGCAATATACAAGTAATGTCATTCCAACATGTGCAGTGATGTCCATCAACAACGCAATACTCAAGTCTCAACCATCTACCCCAATGCAAGCCTTTGCATCAATGAGATGTACACCCTTTATGGAAATTGATGACAAAGGGGGGAGAAGTTGGAACAAAGATATGTCAATGCACCAAGAGAGAGGTTTGGGAAGAGATTGAACAAAGATATCATGAGAAGATGAGTTTGGACATGGAGATGGACAGAGAGGGAGCAACATTGAAGAAATGAGAAGGATCAAAATTCTTAGACAAAAGAAGCACACAAGTAAGGGGAGCAAGCTCATGAACATTGTTTGGTTGCATTTGATATGTGCATATTCATGTGCTTGCTTGCATTGCATAAGTTTTATATTTAATATGCATGCTTGTGTGTTGTATGCTAGTTATAGAACTTGAATGATGATATGATAACTAGCATGCATAGAATGATAGCTAGACTTGTATTTCTACACGTGGTACTAGAATCTTGCTTATAATGTTGATCTCACGGGGTTTCTAGTATTTTTTATGTCTAGCTACTCATGATGCTAAGGATAATGGCAAACTTGTGATTTTCAAATGCTATCGAGCTATCAAATGGTATCGAACTATAAAGGTTTATTCTATACACCTTAGCATCACTTAGTAGTGCTAACACTCCCACAAATTTCATATTTATGCATATGTGCATGCTTGAAACTAAACCATTTGAGCACATATGTAGGGGGAGTTATCACTACCAAGTTGGATTTTATGGTGCTTATCCAAATCCTAACATAGAGCTTAAAATGTTGGATAAGTGGCATAAAGTCCAAAAGAACTTATTTTCCATATCTTTGTAGAGTTGTCATCAATTACTAAAAAGGGGGAGATTGAAAGGTCCTTGTTTGGTTTTGGTAATTGAGTGACAACCTTAGATGGACTAATTGTGTTTAATGTAAGATACATAGGGATTAGTCCACATGTAATGGAGTCATGTGACCAAGGTGGCAAAGATCAAGATGAGGCTTGGCTCGACGGACCAGTTGTAAGTGTGAAGGGCAAGTCAGAGGCTTTTGAGCGATGGACCGTGAGGCGGTGAAGCTTGAGCAAGATTTGGTGCCGATGGACCGACGCAACGGTGAAGAGCAAGTGAGGTCAAGATCGATTGACCAAGGTCACATGATGATATGAAGTGGATCATATCATTTGTGATATGGTTGGTGCATGTGTTGCATCAACGTCGGAGGAGATGGAGTGGAATGCGCAAGACAAAGGTATAACCTAGGGCATTTCCATTTCACCGGTCATAGGTGTGTAGAGAAGTTGATGACCGAGTTTAGGATAGATGGCCGTACTATCAAGAGGGGCAAACTTGTTTGCATATCGGTCATCTAGTGCCACTTGAGCGATCTAATTTTGCATACGTGTTAGGATCGAGTGGCGAGGCAAGTTGAGTGCCTAACCCTTTGAAAATATTTGTGAAAAGCTAACACACATGCACATGGTGGTGTACACATGGTGGTGTTGGCACATTTGCAAAAGAGAAGGTGTTAGAGTTGGTGTTGATCAACTTGGAGAAGAGAGAAAGGTTTTTCGGTGCTCTCCGGACACTAGGATGGCTCTTAGAGTGGAATACTGCTTTGATCCATTGTGAATTGGATCAAGTGCTTTAGTGGGTTGTGTAGCCCTCTGAGTAAGCTTTCCAAAATGTCCAAGATCATCGAAATCGAAGTTCGAAGCTAAGAGTTATCGCCGTTTTACCGAAGAGTGGTCTGTGACCGGACTCGTGACCGGACGCGTCCGGTCAGCACCTGCGCATCTGGTCAATACAAATTTATACGCGCGAAAACTAGCCGTTGGAGCACGCTACTGACCTGCGCGTCCGGTCAGTTCGACCGGCGCGTCCGGTCGACCCGAAACTTGCCCAGTGAGGGGACTAACGGCTCTATTTCGTTGTGAAGCTATAAATAGATATTATGGCCGGCCATGGCCGGTAGCTGAGCACCCTTAGGCCTTGGTGGCTTGTGTTGGTGTGCTTGGGAGCCCTCTAACTCACTTGAGCTTGATAGTGATCATCCGATCGAGTGAGAGAGCGATTCTAGTGTGTTGCATCATGAGGATTGCATCGAGTGGCACTAGGTGATCGAGTTGCAAGCCGATGGTGCTTGTTACTCTTGGAGGTTGCCACCTCCTAGTCGGCTTGGTGGCTTGCGACTCCGTTGAAGCACGCGTGGAGATTGTGCGTGGCTCCGGAGGAGGATTTATGAGGGGGATTGTGCTCACCGCGCGGGGATCGCGAAGAGCAACTCTAGTAAAGCTCGTGGCTTGGAGGATCCCCACCTTGAGAGTAGATGTGCAGCACCCGCTGAGAGTTTGACTCTTGATAGTCAATTAGCTCGTGATCCATCAAGTGGGTGTATCGCCACAACGGGGACTAGCTTGGTGGCAACCAAGTGAACCTCGGTGAAAAACCGCCGTGTCAACATTGTGTACATCTTCTCGGTGGTTTGCTTTCGATTCACAAGCTTGTATTTACATTCATATACTTGTGCTTGTGTAGTTGCTCTTGTAACTAGTTTGCTTGTGTAGTTAGCTAGTTACCTTCTTGCTTGTGTAGCATAGAAGTAGCTCCCGTTGCGTGGCTAATTTAGTTTGTGTAACCTTGTTAGTCATATTGCTTAGTTTGTGTAGCTAAGTAATTTGAGCTCTCTAGTTTGGCATTAGTTGCCTTGCTATTGAGCATTGCTAGTGAGCATAGGTGGCTTCGTGCTTTTGTTTACTATAATTGTGTAGGAGCTCTCCGGCTTTGCTAAAGTACTAGTGCATAGATTTGTGTGACCTTGCTCTAGAATTGTTTAGGAGAGCTTTTGCTAAAGAAAGCACCTTAGTTACATAATTAGGATCTTTGTGAGGTGCTTGTAAACTTAGATAGAGGGGTGTAGTCTTGGCTAGATCGATAGTTTTAATTCCGCATTTGTTTCGGTTTGCCGACGCGATTATTTTTAGAAAGGACTATTCACTCTCCTCTAGTCCGTCATCTCGACCCTTCAACAGTAAATATATGGCATGGTATGTTTTAGTATAAAGTTTTTTTATGTAGCTTTAGATCTAAGCTTTTCTGTAACTAATTCATAGCTACAGTTCTGTTATGCAATTATGGTGAAAATTTTACAGTGGGCTAATCATTGAATGCTTGAGATATAGGAAAAATTTCATGCTCATTGGATCATGTATTACTGAGTTATAGTTTTATCTAGATAAACCTAGATACATCAATAGATAAATCTATAAGTCAGTCATATATGATCTAATGAGCCTGAAATGTTTTCTATAGCTCAAGAGTGCAATGATTAATCCACTATAAAAATTTCACCATAATTGGACCAGAGAAACTGCATCTATGAATTAATTATAGAAAAACATAGATATAAAGTTATAGGAAAAAACTTTGTTCTAAAGCATATTATATCGTATGTTCACTGTGTAGATCTACTCATGTAAAATCCAACACAATTGGATTTTCTATTTAATTATTTTTCTGTGATTTATTATGATTTTTTAAAGATTCGGTCAAAATAAACATAAAAGAAAAAAGAAAAAACACCCAGAGAAACCGCCATGACGGTCAAGTGATTGATCGACTTTGAGAGACGTGGGAGGAATTATTTCTGGTTTGGACAGCGTAGGCATAACGCAACCCATACCTAAAATGCATCATGCACAGTGTTTTAGCGGCAAAAAAAAAGGCTCTAACAGAGTAGCAAACACAGGGCCCATTTTGGTCGGAGGCGACGCGGAATGCAAATAAGCGTCCTCCCTTCGTCTCTTTGCGTCTCCACGCAGCCCTAGGCCCATCACCACGAGGGAAGGGGACGACCGGAGCCGGCTCAACGCGGTGGCCGCACGGCAGCTCCGCCTCGCCACGGCCAGCATCGAGGGGGGCTCCGCCTCGTCGCCCCAGATCCGCGCCACGTCCCCACCGCCGCCCCAGATCTCCGTCTGCTGCTGCTCGGCTCCCGCCGCCGCCTGAGCAGGCGTGTTGAGGTGGGGGAGGGCCACTGCTGAGGTGGTGAGGGTGCCGCAGGGGTGGGGGAGGGCCACCATGGCGGGGTACCTTGCCCGCTCGCAGGCACGAGATGAGGGAGGCGCGCGGATGGGGATGGTCACCCCCGCTGCGGCGGGGTAGGCGAGAAGCGTGGGGCCCGCGAAGGTGGCGGAGGCGCCGCGGTGCATGGGGTGCTGGGTGCCGAGGCGCGCGTGGAGAGGCGGCGTAGGTCGGCGGCGTGGGAAGCCGCATGCGGGAGGCCGTGTGGGTGCGACGGCTGGCGGTCGACATCGACCATTGCGGGGTCGCCGGCAAAGTCAAAGCAGAGGGAAGTGGTGTTTGGATGCGGAAGGGCAATGGCGCTGACGGCATAGTGGAGCAGGATGCCGTTGGAGATGGGGGTGGCGAGCTTGGTCGCCGGATCCGGTGGCTCCCTGTGCTCGCCGTTGTGGCCGAGGACGAGGAGATCGTCCAGGCTAGGCTGCACCCTTTTTGGGTCTCCTTTTGCGTTGCCGGTTGGAGTAGACAACTTTTAGATCCATAATCTTTTGCCACAGCACGATCCAAACCATCGAATGGGTCTTCTTTTTGGGCTCGTGCTGTTGACCATTGAGGGAGGAACTTTTTCCTTGTTTATCACTGGCACAGGCCCAGGTTGTGGCCCAAAATGCACCGCCTGGCCAGCACGGTCCAGTTTGTTTTTTCCAAGGGACGACGCGGGCCTGGCTATGTGGTGCACGAACAGATTCGTTGAGCTTGCGGCAACGAACCTCTTGTTCCGTCGTCTGCGGCGCGTTGCCCGTTGGCCAGCGATATACCGTACCTCGTCGGTTACGGAGGAGTACTTCACTTCTCCGCGCGTCGCCGTTCGGTCAAAAGGGACGCCGGAACGCCAGGTGTGCACTGTCAGATGATGAACCCAGAAGTTCCATCGGCGCCGAGTATACTCAATTCTGACACCAAACAAACATGGTCCCTGCCCTGAAACGGACTCCTTCAACCTTGCTATATTTGAGCACAAACCAAAACCAGCCATCGTCCGGCCACCGCCGCTTCCGCTCGTCGTGCAGGGCTGCAGGCTGCCTGCCATGCATGCATGCGGCGCCCGGCAGGAGGCCCCAGCCCATAAACATTTCTGGCATCCCTGGCTGGCCCCCCTTTCTTCGCGTCTTCTCCTTCGGAGCGGAGCCTCCCCTTCGCGGGTGCTCCATCGTCCTCCTCCCGATCCTAGCATGTCATTACGATGCCAAGCCGGATCGCATCGTTCCCCTTCTTCCTCGCCTTCGTCGTCGTCACCGCCGCCACCTTATTCCCCTCCTCGTCATCCCAAGAGCCGCCCGCCGCCGCGGCCGCCGTGCCACAGCCCAGAGGCTTCTACATAAGCTGCGGGTCGGACAAGGACGTGCAGGTAGGGAGCATCAAGTGGGCCAAGGATGAGGGCTTCACCGCCGTCGGCAATGCCTCCGCCATCAACAAGCCGCACCTCCTCCCGATACTCGCCACGCTGCGCTACTTCCCGGACGCCACCGCGCGCAAGTACTGCTACCAGCTCCCCGTCGTCAAGGGCACGCGCTACCTCGTCCGCACCACCTACTACTACGGCGGCTTCGACGGCGGCAAGGAACCCCCCGTGTTCGACCAGATCGTGGACGGCACCCTGTGGAGCGCCGTCAGCACCACGGACAACTACCGGCGCGGCATGTCCACCTACTTCGAGATGGTGGCGCAGGGGCAGGGCCGGACCATGAGCGTGTGCCTGGCGCGCCGCCCCGACACGAAGTCCAGCCCCTTCATCTCCGCGCTGGAGGTCATCGACCTCGCCGACTCCATGTACAACACCACGGACTTCGGCAGGTTCGCCATGAGCACCGTGGCGCGCAGCCGCTTCGGCAGCAAGGGCGAGATCATCAGGTACGCCTGCCCGTTCGACCGTTCGCCGCCGTGCGCGTGAGGCCAGCCGGCCGGGGAATCCTTGTTAATAATTGTTGTTCGTTGGTTCTTTAGATCGGGTAGGAATCACAGTAGAAATAGCAAGATCTCGATTTGCAGTAGGTATACGAGGCCTAAAACAACTACTACCACGACTGCTAGTAAGAGGAAAGGATAACGGTGGAATGCGCAAACCGTCGCTGGGAGCAGGAGTAGCCGATCCGGAGGAAGCGTCGGTGTTGGGGTCGTTCGCGGCGCCATGGGTTCGGTGGTGCTTCCCGGCGCTGGCAGCGCCCCTTCTCTAGATCGGGATTAGGGTTAGGATGTGCGGTGAGGAACTGGCTGCGCGGTGAACCTCGTACCTCGAGCCCCGGCCCCCACCTCCTATATATAGCGCTGTGCGACGGGGGCCCACCAACCATATTGGGTTGGGCGCCCCCGATCAGGGCGCGAGAACAAGGCCCAAAAGGCCGTTGGGCCTAATGGAGGGAGATCACTTCCAACATTCTCCCCCTTGATCTCTCATCACTTTCTTTGTTCTTTAATTTCATACTCAATCTTTTGATTCATATTTTTCTTGCTTCTATCCTATTCCATTGCAGATTAGTGCATTGAACTGTTTCATCGTCATAGCAATTAGTGCCGTTAGACTAACAGCCACAACACATTTCTCTGTTTGGAATGAAGTTTTTTCTGGGCCCTTCGTATGTTCGGGAATCATAGGCTTTCCCTTAAACCCATGCCGGCTACGTGTTCTCTGAACACGTTGGGCGGTAAGCCCTTTGTGAGCGGATCCGCGAGCATTTTCTCTGTACTTATATGCTCAAGATTTATAATATGATCCCGAACTTTATCTTTTACAACATAGTACTTTATGTCAATGTGTTTGACAGCACCACTTGACCTATTGTTGTAAGCATATTGTACCGCTGGGTTGTTATCACAATACAATCTCATCGGTTTATTTATATCATCAATCACTTTCAATCCGGGTATGAATTTCTTTAGCCAATTCACCTGCCCCGTTGCCTCATAGCATGCTATAAACTCGGCATACATTGTCGAGGATGTAGTTACGGTTTGTTTGGAGCTTTTCCACGATATAGCCCCTCCTGCGAGAGTAAATATATATCCTGACGTGGATTTTCTTTCTTCTCCCGCATAATCAGAATCTGAATACCCCTCTATCTTCAGGGAATCAGATCTTCTATACGTTAGCATGAGGCCTTTCGTACCCTGCAAATAACGCATGACTTTCTTCACCAATTTCCAATGTTCTATTCCTGGATTCTTTTGATATCTGCCAAGTAACCCGGTGACAAAAGCCAAGTCAGGGCGTGTACACACTTGAGCATATTGTAAACTTCCAACTGCTGAAGCATACGGTACCGCTTTCATTCGGTTAATCTCATATTCATTCTTGGGACATTGATGTTCCCCATATCTATCGCCCTTGACAATAGGAGCAGGTGAAGAACTGCACGCATGCATACTAAATTTCTTCAAAACCTTTTCTATGTATGCCTTCTGCGACAGTCCCAGTACCCCTTTCTTCTATCTCGGTGAATCTCTATTCCCAAAACAAACGAGACCTCACCGAGATCTTTCATATCGAAGTTTGAGGACAAGAATTTCTTCGTTTCCATTAGTAGACTGACATCACTGCTAGCAAGCAGGATATCATCCACATACAGAATTAGGAATATATACTTTCCATTCTTGAATTTTGCGTAAACGCAATTGTCCTCAACATTTTCCTTAAACCCAAAACCTTTTATCGTTCTATCAAATTTCAAATACCACTGTCTTGAGGCTTGTTTCAATCCGTAGATTGATTTCTTTAGGCGGCATCCCATATTTTCTTTTCCTTTTACAACAAAACCTTTCGGTTGTGCCATATAAACATTTTCTTCCAAATCCCCGTTAAGGAACGCCGTTCTTACATCCATTTGATGTAACTCCAAATCATAGTGGGCCACAAGTGCCATTATAATTCTGAAGGAATCTTTACATGAGACTGGAGAAAATGTCTCATTGTAATCAATCCCTTCTCTTTGCGTAAAGCCTTTCGCCATAAGTCGCGCTTTAAATCTTTCTATGTTCCCTTGGGAGTCATATTTTATTTTGTAGATCCATTTACAACCTACTGTTTTGGCTCCTTTAGGAATAATTTCTAAGTCCCAAACTTTGTTGGTACTCATTGATTTCATTTCATCTTCCATGGCCATAAGCCACTTTGATGAGTGGTCGCTTCTCATGGCTTCTTCAAATGAGGTGGGATCATCCCCCATCTGAAATTCTTCTGTTTCATAAACTTCATAGTCATTAGAAATAGCTGACCTTCTTGTTCTTTGAGACCTTCTAGGGGCCTCTGGCACTTGTTCCACATTGGGCTGTTGTTGTTCTTCCTCATGTGCGACATTTGGTTCTATGGGTTCCTCAAGGACAGCCTCCTCAAGGACAGGTTCCTCATGTTCATTTATTGTCGCCACGGGAGAACTTGCAACAGGTGTTGGCTCTATAGTGTCCTGCACTGTGGGCTCAACAGCAACAGGTAGCGTAAAGAATGGTTCTTCAACCATTGGAGTGGGTACATGTACCCGTTTCTCCTGTAGGCTTATTTCTCGTGCTACGATGCTCCCCTGATCATGTTATCCTCCAAGAACACAGCGTGTCTTGTTTCTACAATTTTCGTATGTCTGTCAGGACAATAAAACCGATATCCTTTTGATCTTTCTGGATAGCCAATGAAATGGCAGCTGACTGTCTTAGAGTCTAGCTTTTCTATGTTTGGGTTAAACACTTTTGCCTCAGCTGGACAGCCCCACACACGCAAATGGTTAAGTGAGGGTTCTCTTCCTGTCCATAATTCATACGGTGTTTTAGGCACCGATTTGCTTGGTACTCGATTAAGTATGTGAATGGCGGTTTTCAGTGCCTCCATCCATAAACTAATCAGCAAAGTGGAGTAACTTATCATGCTTCTTACCATATCCATTAGGGTACGGTTACGTCTTTCAGCCACTCCATTCTGCTGAGGCTCCCCCGGTGTGAAGTACTGAGCGACTATGCCATTTTCCTGTAGAAACTTTGCAAATGGTCCAGGAATTTGGCCATATGGGGTATGTCGCCCATAGTACTCTCCACCTCGGTCTGATCGTACAATCTTTATTTTCTTATCATGCTGATTTTCAACCTCAGCTTTAAATATTTTGAATTTATCCAATGCTTCCGATCTTTCTTTAATTGGATAAATATAGCCATAACGAGAGTAGTCGTCTGTGAATGTTATAAACGAATCATAACCATCCACGCTTTTCACAGGAAATGGACCACATATATCAGTGTGGATTATTTCTAAAGTTCCTGTGCTTCGTTTGGCATTTTTCTTAATTTTCTTGACATACTTTTCCTTTGATGCAATCAACGCATTGTTCTAAATCTGAAAATTCTAAGTGCGGAAGAATTGATTCTTTGATTAGTCGTTCCATTCTCCCCCTCGAAATATGGCCCAAGCGACAGTGCCATAATTTCGAAGAGGCATCATCAATTCGCTTCCGCTTCTTAGTTACATTCGCAGATGGGGAATCAATCATATTCTCATCGCATACATTGTTTGCATTTTCATCAAGAGATAACAAATAAAGCTTGTCTTGTCGGAAGGCAAGACCAACACATTTATTGTTAACGAGTATCTTACATTTGCCATCACCAAAATGGCAATCAATTCCATCATCATCAAGTTTCGAAACACTTATCAAATTTCTACGCAAAGAGGGAACATAAAGTACTTCTTTAAGTCTAAGTACAAAGCCGTTGTTCAATTCTAAAGATAAATCTCCAATCGCTTCAACGTCGGCTTGTACTCCATTTGCCACTTTAATCGTTCTTTCTCCTCTTTGCAAGGTTCTCGTCCCACTTAACCCCTGTAAGGAATTTGCAACATGAGTAGTTGCTCCTGAATCAACCCACCAAGTGGATTTAGCATAACATAAATACAGGGATTCATCTACAAATGTAATAAATTCATCACCTCTTTTCAGTAGAGATTTCAGGAAGTCAGGACAGTCTCTCTTGTAGTGTCCCTTCTTAAAGCAGTGCTTGCATTGATCCTTTTCAGCTCCACCATAGGAGTTGCTCTGCTGATTTTCAGGTTCCTGGGGTTTCTTTCCCTGTGAGTTTGAGGAAGAGGCCTTGTCCCACTTGGGTTTCCCCTGTGGTTTAGAATTCTTGCTATTAAAGTTCTTTCTTTTATTATCCTTCACAAAATGGGCGGACTCATTCTGTGAGGATTTTATCCTCTCCTCTTCTTGAGCACACATTAAGATAAGTCTTTCTATGCCCCATCTTTCAGGCTGCATATTATAGTTCACAATGAAAGTATCATATTCTTTTGGCAGTGAAGCAAAAATCAAATGAATCAGGAAATCATCTTCCTTCAAATTCATCTCTTTTATCTTAGATGCCGTGGTGTTCATCTTCAAAATGTGCTCTCTGATGCTACCACCAGTATATTTTTTATTCACAAGCTTCTTTATCAGTGAACTTGCTGTGGCCTTGGTAGACCCAGTAAACTGACTCTTGATTTTATCAAGATATTCTGTGGCAGTAGCACATTCAGGGATTGAGCCCCTTATCTGTTCTTTTATGATGGCCTTAGCTACCAATAAGCACTTGCGGTTGGAGATGGTCCATTGCCTATGTTCAAGATCATATTTCATTCTTATCTCAGCATGATCACGCTTTCGAGCAGTGAAATCAGCGTCAGATTCATTTTCTTCTCTCACCGGATCCACAGGTTCAGTGGGACACGGTGAGATGATGGCATAATCGACCTCTCCCAACGCAAGTTCAAGTTCATATTTCTCCCGCCACACACGGTAATTAGTCCCGTTGAGTGTCGGAATGTTCGCGATGTTCACCATGCATTTGCCTCCTGAAACCATATCAGAGTAAGTGAGAAACATTTATACATGGAATCATATGCTTTAACTCAACGTTGGTCAAATTGAAACATATAATTCATCTATGCAATAATTTTACATCACCGTTGGGCAGAAATAAAATTAATGCACAATTTTCATGAATCAAGATTATAATATTGTTATTAACAACGTTGGTCAGAAAATAACAGTACTACAATCATCTTCAATTATTATTCATTTTTCAAAACTAAATTCTCCCGTTGGTTTGAATTTGATAATGAAAATAATTATATCAAGTACGCAGCGGAAACACATAAAATTCTCATAATATTATTTTTCAGAAGCACTAAAAAAAATTTCATTATTTCTGAGCAAAATGTCGTTGGACAAATTTGCACGAAAATTCTTGTCAAAAATTCCAGTCAAATTCATCAAATTCATGTCAAAACTGCTTCTGAAAAAAAAATAAAACGAAATTTCTTTCTTCTTCAATTTTGGCCCGAAGGCCTTTCTTAGACGCGCGGCCCAGTATTGTAGCTCGCTCGGCCCAGCAGGCCGCTCGCCCCGCGCCCAGGCCGCAACCTGGGCCTGGGCCGGGAATTCGGCCTGAGCAGCGCGCCCGCCTGGGCTGATTTCAGCCCAGTTCGGCACCCTCGGCTGATCTCCACCGTTCAAGTTGATCGGACGGTTGTCCTTATTCATCGCGGGAATAAAAATCAGAGAGTCGGCCGGTTCCTCCCAAACCCTAAATCACTTTTTCTTTTCCCACCGCACAGCCGAGTCGTAGCCGCCCATGGCGGCCTCCGTTCGTCGGTGCCCGCGGCGGAGAAACCGCCGGACTAAGTCCGACCTCTCTTCTTTCTCCGTTATCTACAGGCCTTCCTTTCTTCTCGGTCTCCACAGCAACGTGCGCGGCCACCCATGGCCCTTGCCAGAGAGGCCGAAGGCGGTGGCGCCGCTGCTGCCCCCTTCGCCGGCGCGCGAGCTCGCCCTGGGCTGAGCTCGCCGCCGTCGAGCGGGCCAGCAGGCGGTGCCCTTCTCGCGCGCGCGCAGTGGCCGCGGCCGGTTCATCCTCCACCGCGCGGGCCCCAAAGGGCTCGGCCGCCGGCGAGCAGATTTCTTTGACCGTGTTGAGTTCATGGTAGGGTTAGGGATTCGTTCTGTTGAACCTTTCTTTGCCCGATCTAAAATGGGGTTGTTTTTCATTTTTATTTCTTTATTTCATTCCCGATTTAGAATCGGTTTACCCGATCTAGGGTTCTTCGTTCATAACCATGGCTCCGGTACCAATGTTTATAATTGTTGTTCGTTGGTTCGTTAGATCGGGTAGGAATCACAGTAGAAATAGCAAGATCTCGATTTGCAGTAGGTATACGAGGCCTAAAACAACTACTACCACGACTTCTAGTAAGAGGAAAGGATAACAGTGGAATGCGCAAACCGTCGCTGGGAGCAGGAGTAGCCGATCCGGAGGAAGCGCCGGTGTTGGGGTCGTTCGCCGGCGCCATGGGTTCGGTGGTGCTTCCCGTCGCTGGCAGCGCCCCTTCTCTAGATCGGGATTAGGGTTAGGATGTGCGGTGGGGAACTGGCTGCGCGGTGAACCTCGTACCTCGAGCCCCGGCCCCCACCTCCTATATATAGCGCTGTGCGACGGGGGCCCACCAACCATATTGGGTTGGGCGCCCTCGATCAGGGCGCGAGAACAAGGCCCAAAAGGCCGTTGGGCCTAATGGAGGGAGATCACTTCCAACAATCCTGACGTGACGTGGTTGGCATTCTAGCTATCCAGATGACCCGTACAACCGGTACTGGGCGCCGTTCGCGGACGCCAACCCCATGGTGGAGAGCCACTCCTCCATCTCGCCCGACGACTTCTGGAACCAGCCGCCGGCCAAGGCGCTCAAGGCCGGGGTCACCACCAGCCGGGGCAAGCAGCTCACCGTGCAGTGGCCCACGACGGAGCTCCCAGCGGCGACCTACTACGTGGCGCTCTACTTCCAGGACTCGCGCACCGCGAGCCCCTTCAGCTGGCGCGTCTTCGACGTGGCCGTCAACGGCAAGGACTTCTTCCGGGGGCTCAACGCCTCCGCGGCCGGCGTCATGGTCTACTCCAGCATGATGCAGCTGTCCGGCAAAATGGAGATCCTGCTCACGCCCAACGAGACGTCCCCCGTCGGCCCGCTCATCAACGCCGGAGAGATCTACCAGATTGTCCCGCTCGGCGGCAGGACCGCCACTAGAGATGGTATGCATTTCTGTCAGTCGCCTTCGGCCTGTGAGATAAAATGTCTGGGCGATCAGAAGCTCTAGGCTTTTCCCTTTTGCAGTGGTTGCAATGGAAGATCTCGCAGCGAGCCTCAAGAACCTACCTCCGGACTGGGCTGGAGACCCTTGCCTGCCACAGCAACACTCTTGGACGGGGGTTGAATGCTCCCAGGGATCACCCATGCGCGTCTTGTCACTGTAAGTGTTCAGATTACAATGGCAGCCGAATCCAATTGAATGTCAATGGTGTTCGAACTGTATTTTGTATGCGTTCTGGTTAAATTCGGCCCGCTCATCAGTTCTCAGTGCTCATCAATGTGTAAAGAAAAAGAAAATAAGGGCTAAATTCGGCCAATGCATCGGTATTCTACATCTTGTCCTGATGGAAGAACGCCATTACAGTCCAGTAAAAACGAAAGGCTAGAAAAATGTTGATCATTGCTGTGTTAATATGACCGGTTTTCTGCAATACAGGGATCTAAAAAATCATGGTCTTTCAGGATCGCTTCCCGACAGCATTGCAAATTTGACAGGGGTGAAAACCATGTAAGATAGACACAAAACTAAACTCTCAATGGTATGAGCAGACTGGATGGACGATCCTTCTAATAATGCCTTATAAATTGTGACTACAGCTATCTCAGTGGTAACAATCTCTCAGGCCCCATACCTGACTTGAGCAGCATGCACACCTTAACTGCCGTGTAAGCTCAAGCATACTTGATTTTTTTAAAAAAAAAACATTCGTTCTGCAATTTTACTAACCATGCTAAGCTTTTCATCATTTGAAAAGGCGCCTTGATAGCAATCAATTCAGTGGAACGATCAAACCATCAATGGAAAAACTAGTCAATCTTAAGGAGCTGTCAGTACTCGATATCTCATTTCATAATGTATCTCAAATAATATCTCCATACATTCTTTGCCTAATGCATTTTCTCAAAAATGGCAGATACCTGAACTACAACAATCTCACGGGCAAGATACCAGATGGTCTGAAAAACAAAGCTGGACTTGATTTGAGGTGTCAAGAATGTGAATCAATTTATTAGGTTCTTTGTTTTGTCATAAACGGTGACTATATGTTTTGCATGAATAACTTTCAGAACTGAGGGGAACAAATTTGAATGAGGGTGGCAAGGAGGAAATACCTTGATGCTAATCCTCAGCATGATGCTGCACCCATGCTGCACCCATGAGGGTGTCAAGAATGTGAATCAATTTATTAGGTTCTTTGTTTTGTCATAAACGGTGACTATATGTTTTGCATGAATAACTTTCAGAACTGAGGGGAACAAATTTGAATGAGGGTGGCAAGGAGGAAATACCTTGATGCTAATCCTCAGCATGATGCTGCACCCATGCACACATGGTTCAATGATGAAGGGAGAGGACTGAAGGCTTCAATATTTGTAGGATGACATTGATGTCTGATGTATGAGAGCTCAAGATTGATTTCATATCTAGCATGACTTTGCGCCATCTCTGTCCTATTCTTAGAGCTTTGTTGTACATGTTGGCGCATGTTGCATCTAGAAGCATCAATATAGGGATAAGTATTAAGTGAAAGAATCGTTCCTAAATCCTAAGTCACAAGCCATGCATTTTCTGAAACTTCCATTAGGACAGCAACATGCAGTGGCCAGAAAATACTTAGCTCATAATGCATTTTGCAAGCTATGACTTCTGCAAATTAGGAGTCTCACTAGTAGCACCGAATAACAACAACAGACATACAAATAAAATACATACTAGGGCAATTCTGATAGATAAAGCCTAAAAATACTCAAAATCCCACTTTCCACGTCCTGCTAAGTTAGTACGGCTGTGCGTGATGCAGTCACTCATCTAGCTCACTGCCATCATCAGAGGCTGCTCGGATGATATACACCTGGGAGACGAATTCATTGGTAAATGAGCACTGAGCATTATAAATGAAAAAAAAAACATGCTTTGAACTACTCGTTATTCAGTATTGCACTTAAAGCATATAGTACCTTGAAGGTCGTGGGCTTAATCAACTGAAAAACAGCTGCATCTCCATCCTGAATCCCATGGCATAGTGCAAAACCAGCCCATCCGCCACTTAGCCCCTTCTTGTAGGCAAGGTAGTTGGTGTCGAATTCATCATCCTTCTCATCCAGCAAGGTGATAATGGCGTCTTGCTTCGGCATGTAAGTGTCACAGAAATGGCTCGGGAGACCCTTTCGATCATACATACAGAAAAACCAGCACATGGCATGAGCTAAGAAGTTGCTAGGGAGAGCAAACGGGTGTAGAGCTGAGTACTCACCAGCCAAAAACCTCGAACCACATGTGAATGCAACATTGCCTTCACAAAGGATGGGATATCAGGGTCAAGCTGTGATTCTAGCTCCTCGGCCTTTCTTGTTGCCTCCAACCTAGCTTTCATGGAAATTGTTCCGCTTCTTGCCAGGTAGATGAGGTCAGCTGGTTTTCTAGGAGACCTACGGAAGAAATGGAACAACAGGATTGTTACCTAAGAGGAGCAGAGCATATGTTTATAGCTCCTATGGTCAGGCTAGGCAGCTAAGCAAATGTCCACATACCTTGTCATTCTATCTGCAGTGTGTGGTGCTATCTGTTGGCAAATACAACTTGTCAGTAAAAACAAATGGTTCAGATTTATAGTTCATGACATGGATGCTAGGCAAAATGGCACGGTGTAACATGTTCTTTATTGTGCCATGTTACATTACAGGATGATTATCAGAAGAAACATTTGTAAACCAATGCCTTTTGAAACGATTCTGTAAGGAAAAAAAAATCTGTTGCGGCACACAAATCTTCAACTTTGCAGTCGCCTTTGCCAAAATCACATGGTTTGGTAAGCTGAACAGATTGTGCTTTTTCTTTTCAGATGGCCACATGGGTTGGTACACGCCACAATTTAAGAGCAGAGAAATAAAATGTTGCTCTGTTTCCGGTGGAAAGAAATGGGAAGCCTTGAGCTCGAAATAAGAAACTACCATGTTCACTGGCCACACAAACACGTCTGGAAATCACTAAAATAACAGCGAAACATGTGCATTTATTAGAGCCCAAAAGGAAAACGAGACACAGCAGGCAAAAGAAGACAGATACCTCTGCGTACTTGACCTCAGGGAGTTGCGCAAGCCGGCGGGACCTCCTCGGAGGTGAGGGAACCACGACCGCCTGCTCGATGATCCTGCGCCTCTTCGGCTTCTGCTCCGCCGCAAAGCAAAAGCAAAAGCAAAAACAAAAACAAAAGGTCAGTCAGACAAACAACCGCGCATACCACAGCAGGTGGAGACAAAAGGAGGCAGCAGCAGCGGGCGTGGCATCACACCAGTGGGGAAGGGGTCTTGGGGGCCTCCTTGATGACGGCGGAGAGGTGGCGCAGGTTGAGCGCCTCCATCTTGCGCTTGTTCTCCTGCACATTCCGCTCCCGCGCCGCCTCGTACGGCGACATCCCCTGCGTCTCCGCGGCCGCCGCCACCATCTTCCCCCGCCCCTCACACTCAACCTCTTCAATGGAGTGGGGGATCAGGTGTGCCGTACGCGGAGGGAGAGAGAAGTGGACTAGAGGGCGGCAGGCGTGTGGACTAGAGAGGTTGGGGTCTTGGAGAGGGTTTAAGGGGAGGACGGGTGTGGGTTTTGAAGGCAGGGCAGAGAAGGGAGGAAATCGACCGTTGGAGACAAGACGTGGGGTGGAACGGTAAATTCTGACGCACAAAGGCGTGGCCGTATGGGGGAAACACACGGAAAAATTGTTTTGTGTCCGTGTTCCTCGGGGACGGACACAAAAGGCCGTGAAAGGAGGAATTCTTTTGCCAGCCCATACTGATACACGCTCGGCCCAGTCAGCCTTACGAGCCCGTTTGGGCAGACTGCGAAGAACGTGGGAAAAAAGGTGAGCGTTTGGGCTGAACGTGGGGCAAAGACGAAGAACGGTGGACACATATGCGCATGATATTTTGCCCTAAAAAAAACATATGCGCATCATATACGTTAGCGTGTGTGTTTTGAGTTACTCCTGATTCTAAAAGCAGCAGGCACATAAGATCTTGGAAGGTTTGGGGATCCATCTTGAGAGCTCCGATCTGAATCTTCCTCAGTTCCAAGTCAAGTCAAGTTTGGTGCTTTGATCGCTTGTGTTCCCATGCAATCAAGATTTGTTGGATGATTTGGGGATCAAAACCGGCACAAAGGAAGCTGTGGTGCGAAGGATTAAAGACTGTTTGCTCTGCTCAGTTGCTAAATGCGCTAATCACCCTCTCCCGCTTCGGCTCCCACTATCTGAATTTGTGTTTGATTATTTTTAAGTAGCTCGGCACTCCACTGGGGGAGTTCAAGCTCGTTGTGGGCGTTGGTGGTAGAGTATGCGACGTAGCCTGTTGGCAGAGGTGATCTTGAGCGAGGTAGCAGAAAGCTTATTTTGGGTAGCAGCAACTTCAATACCGTTGCTTTCTTTCTCCAGCATTTACCCAAACGATAGATATTCTACAACTCAGAGAATTTCTGGTTATATTCTTGTGCACATAATATTACAATCCGATGCTTATCACGAATGTAGCAAAAAAAAAAATCAAGAAGCATCCAAACAGAGCCAAGAAGAAGTCGAAAGAAAGAGTGGATCGGAGCGCCGCGTACGTGATAGATTGTACTTATCCGTTTGTCGTCACCGGTTGATTGGAAGACCAAACTAGCAGGCTGGGACTGGGACTTGGCATTGGCAAGTCATCTCATCGATCAGGGTCTAGGCTTTATCCTTAGGCTTTTTTATTTTTTGTTTGTAGATACAGGACCACAGGTGGATGTGTTTGTAGTACATTGTAGGTTGAGTGGTCCTTGTCTGTCTGTAACAATTTGTGTCAAGCTGGGACCGGGGATTAATCCACCATTTTTTCTCTAAGAAATGCAAGTATATCTTTTAGGCCTTTTTTTGGATTTATTCGTATCCACCCTAGTCCACGTGTGTTGGAGTGAATTAGAGTGGAAATGAGTTTAAGTTCCAACCTAATCCACTCCAGCATATGTGAATTGAGATGAATATGAATACATTCAAACAATCCCTTAGCTGGATAAGCTAGGGGCGGATGTAGCCAAGTGGATCAAGGCAGTGGACTGTGAGCTTACCATGCGAGTGCGAGTTCGATTTCCATTTCTATGCTGGCTGAGAGAGAAAGGAAGCTGCAGCTCTACTATTCTCGGTAAGAGCAAGCCCAAGTGCTTCGTCGTCTTAGAGCATTTCCAAGAGACTCTCAATATCCTTCTTAAATGTTAGAAATAGATAATAATTTCTCTAAATGGTCATCCTATAGCCACCTTTTATTCTGGATTTTTCGCTAGACAAAAATAGAAGACAAGAATAGCTCTCCAGAGTACGTATGAGATATAGAAAAACTGTTGGAGAGCGAAAAGATATAGAAAACGATTTTTATGCAAATGACTCTTCAAATGATGATTTAGAGAGTGAGATTTAGAAAGGCTCTTGGAGATTCTTATTTTTATGTTTTTTTAGACAAAGGAAAAACGTTCTGGCCTTTGCACTTATAGACGTTTCTCTTGTTTACCTTCGTGGTGTGCTTTTCATCACTTTTATGTAGAGTTGTTGTTGGGTTAATGCAGGGTGCCTTTGTGTTTTTTTTATTGTTTTTGGTCTTTCGGCTGTAGTGGCTAAACGACAGCAAGAGAACAAGATTTTGACCATCATCGATTCAATGACAAAAATCACTCGAAGCTGTGAAAACCAGTTTTGAATATCTCTAGATGCTCCTATTGCGATTTTAGTTAAGGGCAAGTATATTGTTATACATTGGCAGTGTCACATATCTTATTGAAAAAACTATGTAGAGATGTGGAAAGAGCAAGCATATTGCTACACATGCTAGATTTTCGCATGATGTCACCGAAGCGGCAAACTACAAGGGTCTATTTATTTTAGCCACTTTTACTATAGATAGGTTGTAGCATTAAAATCCAAAGCTAAAACAAACAGTATATGGCTACCAATCCAACTTCCACCAACTTGCATTAGATCTGTGGGTCATCGTGTATGGCTACCAATCCAACTGCTTGCATGTGCAACTAAACTCTACCTCATGCTCAGGAGTGAGAGGGAGTACCAAAATCTATCTATTTATTGTGTTATATATAAAATAGAGACGGATCGTTTAAACTTATCCGCTCGACTTATCTGTTTTTCTCTCGCAATAAATAGATAGACTCCTCCTTCAAACAAATTCACTGTACGCACTCCCACCGTCCCGAGCTGAAACGAGGCCCGTGTCTCTCGTTCTACGGTACGTGTTTTCAAGAAACGAACAAAAAGAAGTCGGTACACTGGGCAGTTGTGACAAGAAAGAACAGGAAGTTTGCATTGCTGCCGTACAGCCGTAGTGCCGTGCCGGGATGGTCTCGCCGTAGCAGCCGTGGGCTCCCTATCGGTTGGGGGTTGATTGGGCCCCTACCAGTAGTAATTTGACAGATCGGCTGAGGCGGACGCTATCATCTATCATCGATCTGAGGACGACTGAGGCGAGCAGCAGGGACCAGGTGAGCGCGTGCGGTGCCGTGCAGCGCGACTTGGGGGCTAGCTATCGGATCAACACCAGCCTACTCTGTCCGGCACGGCCTCTCGGTGGTCACCAGCCATGAGGGTGGTGGTGACGGGCGCGACGGGGTTCATGGGCGGCCGCCTGTGCGCGGCGCTGGCCGACGCCGGCCACGACGTGCGCGCCTTCGCGCTCCCGGGCGTCGACGTCTCCGGCCTCCCTCCAGCCGTCGAGGTGGCCTACGGCGACGTCACCGACGAGGAGTCGCTCGTCGCCGCCTTCAGCGGGTGCGACGCCGTGTTCCACGCCGCCGCGGCCGTCGAGGCGTGGCTCCCCGACCCCTCTGCCTTCCACACCGTAAGATACAGTATAACACTAATGGTTTTAGTGCTAACCAAACTAGGAGTCTATGGTGTGGAACTCCATTTGCTCACCATTTGACTGTTTCTTACGGTATGTAACATTTTTGGTGCCTTCTCCTCCCGGCTTAACTTCACCATGCTTGGCGGCGCCCCTCCATTACCAAGCCTGAACCTCGAACCCTTCCTACCATTGTGTACTCAATTGAGTCGTTCGTACCAATACGAGTTGTCTACGCGTGTGTTCATAAAAGTAAATATGCGTACACCTATATATAAACATATATATGAACACCAACGGCTCTTCCTTGTTTCAAACAAAATTCACCCCAAAAGGTTGCATTCAAATACTTCCTCCGTTCTAAATTATAAGTTATTTTAACCTTTTTTACATAGCTTTTGCTATGTATGTAAACATATGTTATATCTAGATACATAGCAAAGTTGATGTATAAAAAAAACAGCAAAAAGACGATGTATAATTTGGAACAGAGAGAGTATATCTTATGTGCCTAATGTGAAGCACATATGTTATAATTTACTCCCTCCATTCTAAATTATAAGATGTTTTGAATTTTTTTAATATATATAGTTTGCACTTAGATATACACTATTTCTAGATCCATAGTAAACCAATATATCTAGAAGAGGCAAAATGTCTTATAATTTAAAACGGAGAGATTATAATAGCATATGAAAGAAATAAAAATAAAATAAGCTACTGTCTTTAATATGTGTCACACATTATCATCTTAATTATAGTCAATATAAAAACAGTACATCGTACATGTTAACCTAGGTTGTCACACCGAGTCCCTCTCAGTCTACGTGGGAATGTGTTTACCTGACAAATCCTTAACGCGTTTGGTCTAATATGACTTAACTGTTCTCTTGATAGTTCTAGACACTATACGCAATACTGTCCCCCCCCCCCCCCCCCCCCCCCACCCTCCTGCAACAGTGGCATAAGCTGTTCGGAATTTCACTGTCAACAATTATAGTGAAATGTTATCATTTTGTGGTGGCGTGGCAAGTAATAACTAATAGAGAGAGAAGAGTGTGGTTTCATCTAGATTGAAATCACATGGACATCCTTAGCACATTAACTCTCTTCCATTTGAATATGTTAGCTATGAAACACAACATATGCGCACAATAACCATCACCTCCTGTCATTAATTCTTTATTGCAGTAACATTCGTTATTAGGCCAAATCCAATTAAATCAACAAAATAGCTAGCTTGATATTATTGGTATGAACACCGCATAACAAATTATACGTCTCATTACAATGCATAGACATGTTTGCTAGTAAATTATAATATGCCATGCTAGAGAGAAAGGAAACTATTGTCTTTAATATGTGTCGCATCATCATCCTAGAGTCAACATAAAAACAATACATAGTACATGGTAAGGTCTGACCCCTCTATTCTGGTGCATTTGCATTTTCTTTTATTTCTCTGTCCTCCAAATCACTTAGTGTTTTGATTATTTGAGATGCCTTTAATGCATATTATAACTAAGGTTAGAGCAACTCCAGTAGCATCTCCTAAACCATGTCCATGGCAAAAACTTGCCATGTCAGGAGGATGAGGATGGCCGAGTAGAGCCCACACCGAGGGGAGGAGCTCAGCTAGGTGGTTGAGGCCTGCCTAAGAGGAGCTTGACTAGCTTCTCTATGTTTCAATTTGTTTTAGAATCAAACTCCATACTACTATATGTATGCTGCTCTAACTCATGTGTATGAAAGGCTTACAGATTCAACAACGATCACGCGACGCATTTTAATTCGTTTTGGAATTAAACTCCGCATATGCCTAAACACTTACCCCTAACTAGGCGCGGGAGAGAGTGGCAGATCATGGATCAAACAAACGGACAATTATGAGCGATATTGGACAAAGACTTTAATTCCTTTAATATTAGATCATAGAGATATAAAATTGTGCGTTTTTTTTTGCGGTTGGTAGCCGCTCCTTTATTGCCAATTAATACCTCATCTTGCTAAAGTTTCTATTAGTAGCATAGTATAAGCAACCATCAAGAGTAATTGCGAGGCGACGGGTACCAAATTGGTTGCTATAATATATAAAATGTGCATTCCCCCTGAAAAACTCGGAGTTATTAGAAGGGCACGTGCACTTACTGCTGCAGTTATTATTAACAGGTAAACGTTGGGGGTTGGGGGACTTGAGAATGTATTAAAGGCTGCCAAGAGAACGCCGGAGTTGAAGAAGATAGTGTACACATCGTCATACTTCGCAATTGGCCCAACGGATGGTTGTGTCGCCAATGAGAAACAAGTATAAACTCGTATTCATGATTTTTTTTGGTTTATATTGTTGCCATTTCTTTTTAAAAAAAATGTGACCAGCCTAAGAGAAAATATGCGCGTTTTCATTAGAAAGAAAATAGACACCAAAAAAATAAGCTATGAGAAGATATAAACACAGGCTGAATAATAATTTTGACTCTACAGTTTTGTCCTGCCGAGTATGCAATATGTTTCATGAGTATGAAATGCTGGTGTTTGGTACTTGGAATTAAGTGGTCCATCGTTATCTCACTTTCAAGTTTTTTGTTTGGTTTGTAGAATAGAATGAGTTGATCTATTATATTCTCATTCATCACAAACCAGTACGAGGAATAAATTCATTCCACTAAATTTGAGGAATTTACTCATGATACATCATCCATTTAGAACGGGTTGATTCCCCAAATCACACGCTCCAATAGTTACTTGATTCACCTTTTTTTTTCTCCGAACACGTAAAAAGCTCTTATCTTTCGATAGAAGAGGAAGCTTCTAATGGACAGAGTACCTCATTAGGCCGAGCATCTGAGATTATTTTTTAACGCAATAGTAGGAGCTCTGCCTTTCAATTAAGAGAGAAATAGAAGTTTATGTACAGGTGGAGGGGGCAACGCCCACCTCATAGAGAAAAAAGAGATAAGACAGGAAAGTGATTACAGATTTTCCTTGCTGATTACCCCTCCAAGTTAATGCCCTCTTCCTTGGTTCAATCTCCTATTTGACTCTTGAAGCCACTAGCATTGCCGATTCATAAGCATTGTTGAAAATTCTTCTATTCCTCTCCTTCCATAGGTTCCATAATGTGAAGATCACCATTCCGTTGAAACACCTTCTTTCCCCCTTTATTATCTTGGTTTCGGCCTCCTCCCACCATGAGATGAAATGGGCCAGTTCCTGAGATGGCAAGATCAACTGGGCATCGAAGTGCTCCCAGGATAGAATTAGGCTCCATACTGCTTTTGTGAATGGGCAAAGTAGTGACAAGTGCAGTCCTGTCTCAAGCGGTCCATTGCACAAAGTGCAGTGGTCTTGATGAGGCCATCCTCTCTTCTGTAGGTTATCCGCCGTGAGAATTTTTTCTCACCAGAATCCAAGCGAACACTTTGCACTTGTTCTCTGCATGAGCTTTCTAGATAAGGTCGCTCCGGAAGCTGACATAGGAACCTCTTAATTGGATCCTATAAGTTGACCTGGTGGAGTAGGTGCCATCAGTTGTCCATCTCCAGACAATGTAGTCTCGTACGCCTGGCGTGAGGTAGATGTTTTGGATTCTGATCCACGGGGAGACAAATTCCTCAACTTGGATAGCGGTGGTGATCCGGCCACTTAGCAATCGAATCCAACTATTGTTTCGAAGTTCCAGTTGGACCGATCTACTTTTCCTTTTGACTAACGGCGCTAGATGTCTTGGGGCCTCACTGTCCAGCCAATTGTTGTGCCAAAAGCGTGCCTTTTCGCCATTACCAATTGTGACCTTTGTTGATGCATCGAAGAGTAGCCGGTCAAGGACGTTGCAAGGTAACTCCGCACCCGCCCAAGGTTTGGAGTCTTCCACCCAATCTTGCCACAACCAGCGAAGGCGGAGGGCTCTTCCGAACTTCTCTAAGTCAGATATCCCTAGTCTGCCTAGATCTTTGGGTCTTGATACCGTTGGCCAATTGACCAAGCAATGTCCCCCATTTGCGTTTTCTTCCCCTTTCCAAAGAAATGATCTTCTAATTTTATCAAATTTTTTTCCTGGCCCAAGCCGCTAGTGGGAACACCGTGAGGTGGTAAGTTGGCATGGATGAGAGGACTGACGAGACTAAGGTACGGTGAGGCGGCTAGCCCTGTTTAGCCATCTTCCTTTTCATCCGGGGAGTCTTTGGCCAATGCGCTCGATGAGGGGATGCACATGGATCTTTCGAAGTGTACGCATGTGAAGCTGCAGCCCAAGATAACGGCAAGGGAAGGTCCCTCTGACCCCTGCAAAGGAGGAGAGCACATGATCCAGGTCGACCTCCTCACATCTAATTGGGTGGATGGAGCTTTTTTCTAAATTTATGTGGAGGCCTAATTTGTGTATAAGTACTTACGGTTTGCAAAGGAACAACCAAACAACAAAACATGCTGAACAAACTGTAAGGATGGAAACTCGCTCCTGCCTCTCCTGCCTATACAAGAGGGCAACCTATTTCTGTCCCTCGTAGAACAGAAGTTAATACGCTAGCGCACAGATGACTTTTAGTCATCAATTTCAAATTTGGCTCCAGATATTGAAATGGGATCACATTTGTTATTCACATCTTCACATTTATGCAGAAGTGCTTTTACAAGTTACACAGTGGTGCAAAATTGTGACATTCTTGAATTGCTTTTAAATCTCAGATTCATCAAGGGGAATCATTTTGCACAGAGTATGAGAAATCAAAGTTTCTAGCAGATAGAATTGCACTGCAAGCAGCAGCAGAGGGGGTTCCAATCACCATAGTCTACCCAGGCATTATGTATGGCCCTGGAACGCTTACATCTGGAAATCTTGTTTGCCGTGTTGTAAGAGAACTTTCCCCTTTTATTGCAGTATAAGTCAAAGATCTAGCTATGTGTATTACAGCCATGTTCAGAACTTGAAAAAAAAACAAGAAATTCTTGCAGTTAATTGAAAGGTTCAATGGGCGTCTACCTGGTTACATTGGGCATGGGTATGACCGGGGATCATTCAGCCATGTTGATGATGTCGTCAAAGGGCACATAGCAGCCATGGAGAAGGGCTGAGTGGGCGAAAGATATCTGCTCACTGGAGAGAACACGTCATTCGTGCAGATTTTCCACATGGCTGCGAATCTTACGAACACAAAGCCACCCAAATTCCACATACCTTTATGGTTGCTTGCCATCTACGGGTGGATTTCAGTTTTTGTTGCTCGCATCACCGGAAAACCCCCACTTATCAGTTATTCTGTATGTCCATCATTCTCCATTCTAGTGTTCAAGTTTATTATCTGCAGATAACCATGCTTCGTGTTGATATATAATTGGCCCATAATCTGTACATTGCAGGGAGTCGAGTGTCTCAGACATCAGTGGGCTTACTCATGTGACAAGGCCAAGAGGGAGCTGGGCTATAGTCCACGAAGCTTATCTGAAGGCTTAGCAGAGACACTCTTGTGGCTGAAGAATGCAAAACTGATCAAATTTTAGTTCTCTACCCCTTTTAATTTGAGATTCCATTTTGAAAATAATGTCGTATTGTCATCTTAAAGAACTTGTATATAAGACATGAACAAATAAGTTGCTGAGAAAAGTTCATATGATAGGTACTCACCACATGTGAATGTAATGTAGCAATGGCCACATAAAGGTGGAAATGCAGGACGAAGTGGTGATTTTCTTGCAGCCTCCACCTAGTTTCTATCATTCTATGGATATCGTTCCACGACTTGCCAAGAAATCTGTATGTCCAGGAGTCCTACAGAAGAAACCAAACGACAGAATTATATACTGAATGTCTGAAACTCTGAATGAAGTGCAATTTCAAACTGCCCATAACTATTTTATTTTCTCCACGTTATCTGCTTGCTGCAGCTGTACGAATGTTACTTGCCCAGCATACCATAAAGAAAGTTAACTGAGAAACAGCAGAATCGCCAAAACTCACCATCCGTGGCTAAAGATACAGGATCAAAGAGTCCTAGTGTCCTACATCAATCTTTGATCCTAATAAGCTTGCTGAAGCTCATATGCCAGTTGAACCAGGGAACCCCACGTTCACATCGCCGCCACAGATGATCAGACCACCAGCCACCACCAGAGACATGCTATAAGTATAAACTTGATACACTGCTCCATCATCGTCCTCTAATCTTCATTAGGCGCATCTTGAAATCCCCCTTGAAGCTTGAGCTTGTGACAACAGCTCCCACTAGCTTTGATCTAATTGCAAACCATCACTACCATAACCATAGAATCTTTTTTTTAAGAATCTAACTGCAAATCAACCATCACCGTAACATCTTTCAGTCACACCTTCAAATCAGCCACTACTGACCAACCCGCCATCGATTGCAGCAGGTCTAGACACATACCATTGATTGTAACTCATCGAGCATCATTTCCATGGGCTCATGTTGGTATTGGTGGGGGTTGAATGAACCCTACCAGATCAGATGAGATGGACGATAGGTCTTGCTTGATTGTTCTCGTGCCACACCACATGATGTGTTATTCCATTATTCCTCTACAAATAACAAGCTCACGTTTTGGCGTGTTTGGCTTGAAGCAGCAGCAGTGTGCCAGACGAATGTTTAACTAGTTGTTATATCAACTCCTACCAGAATCAGCTGAACTCATCCAAAAGTGAACACTAAACAGGCCGTATTTACACTACCTGAATTGATGCAACAATGTATAACATAGAAAAAAAAATTGGTTTAAAAGCTAAGGTAAAAGAGTGCTCTTTTAGATGGTAAAAATGGATAACTAACATGAGGTCGAAATAAAAACTTCGATGCTCATCGTCATCGGCCAGACTGCCATCCACGCATCAATTGAGTTAGAAATGCAATAACAACCAAATATAATATAAGGCGCATTTTAATTTTGTAGGCCTAGGAAGTAAACAGTACAGTACAGGTAGAGGAAACGAAGAAATACCTCTGCAAGCTTGACCTCACCCGACGGAACCTACGGCTGCGAGGGGTTCACGAACTCACGATAGGCCATGGGGAGCAGGCGAGCAGCGGCGGCGAGGGGCCCTTGGGCGCCTCCCTGGCGGCGGTTGGCAGCGTAAAGGTGACCAGAGACCAGAGTAGAGTGCCTCCATAACTCCATTGCTCCATCTTGCGCTTGTTCGGAGTCGGTTTGCTCCTCGGCGCCGCCACCTTTTTTTTTTTCCGGCGCCGCCACCTAGTTTTTTTTTTTTTTAGAAAAACCGGGATTGAATTTCATATAAAAGTTTTGGTGGTTACAGCCCAAATCTTACAAGCACATCTTTGAAAGAGAAAAAGATTACAACTTGGTACTTGTAAGCTACTCCCGGTTGGCCTCGCCGCCAGCGGCCAGAGCTGACTGCCCGAAGCCGTCCTCCTCTCCGGCGAAGGAACACAGTTTCTTGATGCCGTCTTGTGTAGCACGTCGAAGACGTGCTTTAGAACCGCTGAACGACCCGGCTGGAAAAGATAGCCGTTGGCCATCGCATCACCGGATACCGAGAAAACTGACACCACAAGAAGCAGAAACCCCAGCACACCGGACGACAAAGAACCCCGAAGGGTAGCTGAACCACCAAAGAAGTAGTATGGGGCTATGGCGGAAGGGGAACAAAGAGAGGACAGAGATGGGCCTACCCAGCAACAGGCACGCTAGGCCCAAACTTTCGTTTTTCTAGATGGCCGTGGGCCATGGCCCAAAGTTTTCGTTAGTCGCCGTGGTTTGTGGGTGTGGGTCGAGGAGTTGACTACGACACACAGGCTGGCTCGGCTGAACTCCCTCCTCCGCTTTGGCTGGGGCAACAAATCCGAATCCAGTTTAAAATGGTGAATGATCTCCCACCAAATCCCTAAAATCCTCCTCAGTCGCATCATTCTTCTCGCCTCGTGTCGCTGACTTCCCCCAAGTTGCTGGGTTGCCTTCGAGCAGGAGACAGGCTGTGTAGTGTAGTGCTACCAGGATCGGATCAGCGGCTGGTGCGCTTCAGTTGGCCGGCGGCGGCATGAGGGTGGTGGTGACGGGCGCGACGGGGTACCTGGGCGGCCGCCTGTGCGCGGCGCTGGCCGGCGCGGGCCACGCCGTGCGCGCGCTCGTCCGCCCCTCTAGCAACGTCTCCGGCCTGCCCCGCGACGTCGAGCTGGCCTACGGCGACGTCACCGATGCCGAGTCCGTCGCCGCGGCCTTCGACGGCTGCGACGTCGTGTTCCACGTCGCCGCCGCCGTCGAGCCCTGGTTGCCCGACCCCTCCGTTTTCCTCAAGGTAAGGCAGTTACTTTTGCTTCTGTTTGTTTTTATTTACCCCTATGTGTCTGCGTAGCTCTAGAAAGAAGGAACAGCAGTTTTGGCCCTTGGTTTTTTCTGCTCTGTCTCTTCATGATAAACATTCGAGAGCTGTTCGATTGTGATATAATTTGGGCAGTTCAATAGCGATATAGTCACAATCACCAAGCCTTTTTGAAAGTACACAATCACCAAGCCTCACAGTACACTAACTCCTTTCGAAAAGGGAGATTCCCATAGCCTGAAGGAGACGATTATTGATACATATGCAATTTCTGGCACTGTGGTGCCATTCTCAAGTTAGTTAATCTCTGTTTAGGCACTCGCACTATTGCTTGTGCCCACCAACTTCTCATCTTGTTAGTTGTTACTGTTTTTAAGAAATGGAAATATGACCAGAAAACAATTGAGCATACAATGCATGGAACTAGAATGCATACTAATTCAGATTGGTTTAAGAAATGTGCGTTCCATTCTGTGCTGTGCTGAAGGTTAATGTAGGTGGACTTGAGAATGTGTTGAAGGCTGCCAAGAGAACACCAACTGTGAAGAAGATAATCTAAACATCATCTTTCTTTGCAGTCGGTCCAACTGATGGTTATGTTGCAGATGAGACACAGGTAAGACCATATTCCTGAATGGTATCAATAAACCGATGTTTTTTGCTGTTTTCAATCCTGAAAGATTTGCCATGAAATTAAACTAATGGCGTTCCTCAATAATATTTTGGCTCTACGACCTTGTTACATAGCTATATGTTCTGTTCCTAGTGCGCTCATTGTCATATCCAGATGTTCCTAGTTTTAACAGACTCTGGTGCTAAGAGGTGCAAGATACGTTTATACTGGTGCTTGGTTCACTTGATTGTTTGATTGCCATCGAACTGCAAGTGGTATACTGTCAAAAGTGCTTGGATCCAACTGTCCCCTGTAGAACAATCCTTCTTGATGCACAAACAACTTACTGACTTCAGAGTTTAGTGGTCGGCTGCAACCAAGCTCCTTTTATTGAATTGGCTTACTCGTATGATTTGGATCATACATGTATATGCAGACTTGGTATACACTGCTGCGAATTGTAACATAGTTGATTGGTTCTAATGCAGATGCATCCAGAGAAGGAATTTTGTACTGAATATGAGAAATCAAAGGTTCTTGCAGATAGAATTGCACTGCAGGCAGCAGCAGATGAGGTGCCGATCACCATTGTCTACCCCGGCGTTCTCTATGGCCCTGGAAAACTTACGACTGGAAATCTTGTCTCCCGCATTGTAAGAGAACTTTCTTGTAGACGCATATGTCAAATATCAAATATTTATTCTAAATTTGTTTCAATCTGAAAGTCTATGATCACCCGCTTGCAATTTGTTATGAATGTAGTCATGTGCACAACCTGAACCTCATTTTTTCTGCAGTTAATAGAGAGGTTTAATGGGCGCCTGCCTGGTTACATAGGAGATGGATATGACAGAGAATCGTTCTGCCATGTTGATGATGTTGTTAATGGGCACATAGCAGCTATGGAGAAGGGCAGAGTAGGCCAACGGTATCTCCTCACTGGTGAAAATATGTCATTCGTGCAAATTTTTAATATGGTTGCTAATATCACAAACACAAAGGCTCCCATGTTCCACGTACCTCTCTGGTTGATTGAAGCATATGGGTGGATTTCAGTTTTTGTTTCTCACATCACTGGAAAACTCCCACTTATCAGTTACCCTGTATGTCCACTATGCCTTCATTTCAATATCTATAAGCTTGTTTTTTCACACATAAGGCGTGCTTTGGGTTGACATTTTGCCCCCACATGTATTGCTGCAGACTGCGTGTTCTGAGACATCAATGGCCATACTCATGTGACAAAGCAAAGACGGAGCTGGGCTATAGCCCAAGAAACTTGACTGAAGGTTTATCGGAGATGCTCCTGTGGCTTAAGGAAGAAAAACTAATCAAGTTTTAGCGTTTTTTACTAGCCACATCACACATTTAATGTAACCTGAGACATTGCTGGCGATTTTGAAGTGTATATTATACTAGAGGAAAGCTAAGATGTAGACGTGTAATAGTGATATTGGCAATAAAGGGAGAAATTTTGTTTTTTTACGTCGATACAATTAATTCAATCCTCTAAAGGTTGTAATTGTATAACTTGTTGCTTGAATTATGCATTGAACTGAGAAGTAGGTAATTCAAATTTTAGAGCCATAACCAAGACAATCAAACTATTCTTCTGAGCGTTTGAGATGCATATGCAGGAGACCTTTTAGCACGCACCCATCACGATTCTTGCTCATGAGTTTAAGCGAACATAGTAAGGATGTGTTCACTTCGCGAAAAGTAGCTGAAAAGTTACTGTAGCATTTTCGTTGTTATTTGATAAAATTTATCCAATTATAGACTAACTAGGCTCAAAAGATTCGTCCCGACATTTACAGACAAACTATGCAATTAGTTATCTTTTTTACCTACATTTAATGCTTCATGCATGCGTCGAAAGATTTGATGTGATGGGTGAAAGAGGAAATATTTTGGGTTGGGATGGGGAAGTGAACAAGGCCTAAAGTGGTTCATGCAACATGCTTTCAGTTCCAGAATCCGAGTTATAAATAATTCATGTACAATTACAGAATGGCATGCTCATCTGAGTTCTTTCCATGGCAATACATTTTCCTTTAATAATAAGGAGAAGATCCTTCAGTTGCACGTAGCAGACAAAACTACAATACTTGAGTGAACTCGTCATCCATGGAAAATGTGCCAATGCAAAATGTCAAGCCAACTCTTGCAGCAACTTCTCCAGTGCGTCAGAAACAAGAGGAATGCGGAGGCAATCTTGCCCATCAGAGTGCTTCCTGATCTTAACCAGATCATGATCTTTAAACTCCGTCAGGTGTGAATTCAACGTCACTTGACTGCTTACCAGAAAGCGCTCACGACATTTTGTATACAAACTGCTGACTGGCATACCTGAGAAACAAAGTTCAGTATCAGTATGCAACATTCCAACTTTTCCAGGAAAACATATACACAACAAACTCACCTTCCTCCTTCTCATTTGCCAACTGATATTCAGCAAGAACTCTGAAAACACTTTGTGCATTCGGTGTCAGACTCTGCAGAACAACGAGAGCAGTTTTTGTGGTTTGGGCATGACCACCACTAGCTAGGATCAATAAGTAGAATACGCCTTCGACTTTGTAAGGTGCAAAAGTCGGGACATGGTACCAGCTCCACTTGAACTGTTTGTGCACCATCTTCTTGTCCCACACTACAGTAGTTTCAGTTTATTATATCTTTTACAGTAAATACACTAGGGAGGGATAAAGCTACATGTGCAAGGAACTTACATAAAGGGGCATTAACATGGTCTATTGATGCAACAACACGGACTTGTGGGCAGCAAGAAATTTGTGCTAGACACTGTTGTGATTCAGCATCACGCAAAGCAGGCCCGTCAACATTATGAATAAGAAGGCACACGCGATCATCCACATCATCGGATGTCTGTCTCATTAGGAATGAGATGATGTCCTCTGTTGATTGTGAAGGAAACTGTTGTGACAACTGGGACCTTGTTCCTGGCTGTCTCTTGCGTTTAGCTTTTGTTTGATCCCAGAACATTTCAGCTATTGTTGCTATGACCTGAAAATGCAATAGATTATGCCAGAACTTAATGGTCCTTTTCAAAGGTTAGATGTTGAAAGCTACGCAATCTTCACAACAATAACATCAAACAGAACTCTAGAAGCACTTTCTGACTAAAAAAATGATAACCAATCCAAATCAAATTCGTATACTTGTGTCAGATTTGGAAATCTAACAAAAAGATTAACCCAGTAAAACTTCCTCACTAGTACACATAAATAAGCCCAGATTTTAAATAGCAATCCGAGCCAGGAAAAATAATATGCAAAAGTAAACCATTCAAGAATCAAGAAAATGTAAAATGTACAAATATTTAGGACCAGCACATCTACGGTGCATAGGGTTTCCTATCCCAAACTACTTAGGCCCACATCAGAAGTTTTCTATTCTTTAAATTTGGAAAGCTATCATCAGACAAAGGTTAAAGCAGATTCAACCATCAAAACAGAAATTAAACTTGCATAATCAGCTTAGCACCACAAGTTCATGCATTCATTCTTCATGTATCCTTTGCCTTTTCCACATGGATTGGGAACTCCAATGCATTTCATGATTTCATGACTCATGCTTAAGATTTCAAAACAATCCTGCAAGCTACTGCAGGGAATAATATTGGGCAGACAAGACCATACCTGTTTCAAATTGACGGACGGAAGGTAGCCATTGATTACAACGACTGTGAAATCAGTCAAGGTGGTGGAGGCAAAATCCTCGAGCAATTGCTTCTTAGATCCAAACCCATACATCAGGAGACCAAAACCGCATCTACATCAGAAAAATGCATCTATCACTCACTCACTCCTACCGACAACAATAACATTGGCCAAACCAATCCCAATGTTGCATTAGTACTACGGGTTTAGGAAGAGACCTTAGTTCGAACAGCCAGTTGCGGTACTGGTCCTTGTAGCTTCTAGTCAGAGCCTCCACCTCTTCCTCGTGCTTGAGAGGGATCTCTGCAAGGGATGCACGCAACACCTGCAGAGAATCAAGATATCTCAAATTAGCCAATCATACCCATGGATTCGTGCCGCTAGAGGTGAGGATGTGGTCCGCGGGTGTGGGATGGGACAGCACTATACCTGCTCGTCGACAAGGTTGAGGTCGGAGAGCTTGCCCGCAGCAGCACGGGCACGCTTCTTCCCGGATGATGGCTCCTTCTCCTTGGCCAGGAAGTAGCTCCTGGAGAACCCGACCTCCTCTTCCTCATCCTCAGAACCGGAACTAGCCGCTGCGCGTCCGCCTCTCGGTGCCATAAGTGGCGGACCCTAGGCTTGAGTATTCAAATTTGAAAGGGTGTCATTTTTTTTTGACAACCTAATAAACTCCCAAAGCCTAATATTTGAGACCTTCGCAAGAAAGCCCTCAAATCTGTAGTAGCACTCTTTTTTCTCTTCATGTATGAGACCTAAAATTAAATCCGGGAATAGTAAATTAGACTAGGGGGCTAAGTAATTTTGCAGACAAACTCAGGCTCTGCTCGTTCCAGCTTACAAGTGATTCACAAATTGCAATCCCTAGTTTATTGAAAGGAAAATCGGGAAGCCAAGAGACTTAATTTGAACTTACAAATTGCAACCGAGAGGCAGAGAAGTTCACCCGTCGGACGCTGGACTGCTGGCCGCTCGCCGCTCGGACCGTCCTGTGGGCGCGGCCTGCGCGGGCTGCGTCGCTGCTGGCTGCTCGGCTACTCCGGCACTGGGGGGACTCCGCGACTGGCGGCTGGCGCACTCCTGGTCCCGGGCTCCCGGCTGCCGCCTGCCAGTGCTGCTGCGGGCAGCGAGCTGCGGCGCTACACGCCTGCTCCCTGACTCCCTTGCCGAGGGCGCCGGCAGGGGCTGCCCGTAGGCCGCAGCCGGAGTCCGCCGCGGCGCCGCCTTGCCGCCGCCGGCCACCAAGTCCTCCACCGCGCTGGTGCTAGGGTTTGGGGTTCGCCGGTTGCGGAATAGGGAAAGGTAGCAAGCGACGAAGCCGAGCGCGAGCTCGCGGGAGACGGCGATGTCTCCTGCTGGGGTTGCGGTAAGGAAGAATTTGGGCTGTTGGGCCTTCAGGTGGGGAGAAAAAGGGGCGTGAACAATTGTTTTTGGGCTGATTGCTATACAGGGGTACTCAGTTTGGCTATATTTTCTTCTCTTTCCATTATCTCATCTCTGTTGTCAAAAGAAATATCTCTATCTCTATCACAATTTTGCTTTGCTTTGGTTCGAGTCTCCAAATTCATTTTACAGGCACGGAAGTGTTACACAAACAGTAAACAACTAGAAAGACAGCGCGGCGTTGCCGCGCGACTTTGTTAGTAGGCCAGCCTCTTGTGGTCACCGTTGTTACCTCTTGTATTTTGATTCTGAGTCTCGCCAGTACGAAATGCTTTGAATTTAAATTTTTGTTGTGTAGGAAAACTTTAGGTTTTAAAATTTTAAGCAATTTTTTGTATTTAAAACTTTTTTGGCGTAAAGACGTTTTGGTGTTCGAACCACAGGTACAATGGATGCTATGTAAAAATTTATGCGGATGAATTGTAAAAGCGATCTGAATTTGGAATTTTACTCTATAATAAAGCTGTAGGTTTTGAAATTATGAACAACTTTTGTATTGAACACTTTTTTATTTGAAAACGTTTCGGTGTCCAAATTGTGGGTACAATGGATCACATGTAAACATTTATGCAAACGAATTGTGAAATCGTTTTGAATTTTAAAATTTGCTCTATAATAAAGTTGTAGTTTTTGAATTTTTGATCAAATTTTATATTGAACAACTTTTGATTTGAACGCGTTTTTGTGCTCAAATTGTAGGTATAATGTTGCTCGTGTAAAAGAACTGGTTGTGGTTTGGTTTAAATTAAAATTCAAGGGTTTTTCTAAAAAAAACCTGAGAGAGGAACAGGACCGTGGGTTAATTCATTGAAAACTTAAGGGTTTCTTTGCAAATTTTTCAGAACCGTGGATGTTGGACTGCGGGTTGATTTGAGAAAAGTTCTGGATTTTTTCGCAAAAAAGTCTAAGAAATGAGGCCGTACTGCGGGTTTATTTCGCTAAATATGAAGGACTTTTTTGCAAAATGATCAAAGCTCGCCTGATCTGGGCCGTCTGCCCGGCCGATCCGACGGCCGGGAAGAGCAGGCGACGTGGCCTAGCTGAGGGGCCAGGGTCTCCCCCGCAAATTCGTGTTTAGAAGATTTTGCATTGCTTTGGTTGCGGTGGACAGGCCCGGCCAGCGGTGCAAAGGCCTCAGTGGCAAGCCACTGATAGTGGACCCTCCCCTATATAAAAAATAAAAAATAAATTTAATATCAAAGTGGACACATGGCCCACATATTAAATATTAAACTGATAAGAATAGATACTACACTTATCTTAGGGCCGGTTTAGGTGCCACATTTTTGGCAAAATGGCGTGTCCAATCATGGTCTAACTAGGCTTAAAAGATTCGTCTCGTTCATTTCGTCCGAACTGTATAATTAGTTTTATTTTTTATCTATATTTAATAATTAATTTTATTTTTTATCTATATTTAATGCTTCATGTATGTGTCCAAAATTTATTTTTTATCTATATTTAATAATTAATTTTATTTTTTAACTATATTTAATGCTTCATGTATGTGTCCAAAATTTTTTTATTTATATTTAATACTTCATGCATGTGTCCAAATATTCGATGTGAGGAGAATCTGAAAAATTTTACAAAATTTTCTAGAAATTAAACGGGCCTCAGCCAAAAGGCCGAGAAAGGTACGAGCTGCTCAGGTGTCGTGCCCCTTGTTTTGTAGCTCCCTCCCTCCGCGCTCCGCTCTCGGTAGCCGAGGTGGTGCTAAACTGCTAAGACTACCTGCAGTGGGTACTCTAAAGCGATACTCTAAAGCTTTAGAGTATGAATATAGAGTAAAAACTATTGCACTGGGTACTCTAAAATGATACTCTATCCTTTCTCTTACTCTATATTTAGAGTGGTACAGTGCTTACTCTATAGTGGGCAGTTGCGGGCCCCACTAGCTAAACAAAGAGAAAAAATGCTATAACTCACAAACCAAAAATCCAAATTAAATTTCGATTGCACCATTAAATTCGTCTCAATAAATCCTTCAAAACTAGATCACACATTGATATATTTAGATAAAGTGACAAGTGGGTCCTATAGTGGATAGAGTAGATAGATGATGATATAGAGGATGGATGGGTGCGGGAGAATTGAGTATAAAAGAGAGAATCTTGCTGACTAGGACGTATAGAGGATGAATATAGAGGTCATGAGTACGGATAGCCTAAGGCTTTCCCTCTCCAGAAAACGCAGCGGCTGCGGGCGGCAACCAGAGCGATGAGAGCAAAACTGGGCCGTGTTGTATTGTTGGGCTTCTCAATGCGTCCGGCCCGTTGCTTGTTTGACGCCGCGAAGAGCATCATCGATTGGCCGACCGGCTATTCTGTTCAGCTCCTCGCCGAGTCCCCGTCTCACAGCTACTTACTCAAGCATTTGACATCTTTTTATTTTCTCATCACTCATGCAGTTGTTGTTTGCAGTTTAGAAATAGATAGATGATAGTTGTGGTTATTTACTCCATGTGTTGCTAAGCGTGGCTTATACCCTTGATGATGGTCAAGTTAAGATACTTGTGATCTTGCCAAACTTGTGTTATGCTTGATGTGCTTGCCCTCTTTAATTGGTTGTGTGATGTTAGTTAAATAGCTTTTGGTGTCTATGTCTTAATCGTGTGTTTACTTGAATGATTATGTGATGCATCTTATGTTACCATTCATCATATTCATACACATGCATCTTGCATCTCATTTAGGTTCGCTAGATGCACCACGTGAAGGACGAGATGTGGGAGCCAAACCTGAAGACGGTGTTTGGTGGACCTATCCCGAAGATGAAAGGATTAAGCAAGTGTCAGGATGGAAGATGCTCGCCAAGCGAGTGTCATCTGTCAAACACTAACCTAAGTGTTCGATCCCAGGCAAGCCCCAGAACATTCTAAGCCTCCTACTTTATAAAAAAACAATTGAGTATATATATGTTATATATGTATTGTTGCATTAAGTTATAGGAGTTGATTGGAAACACTTCCTGCATATATACCCTTTCCTTGTCCCATAAATATGCCTGAAATTCTATTTTGGTTCAGGATCAAAAATATTGCTTAGCCCTGCTTAGACCGGTAGCGATCGGTGATTTCCGATCACCTGCAATTATAGGTGGTTACTGGAATATTTTAGCTATGGAATGGATGATATCCTAGAAATAACCAAGTGTTGATGGATAATTGGAGACCGGGCGAAATAAGTATTGGGCAACCAGACAGGGTTCTAGGGTGCTTGTAGTTTCCGTCTGTGTCGATTAAGGACCGACCATTGTTGGGCCTCGGGTCATGTTGAATGCATGCCTCACATTTAGCTGGTCGGATAATGTACTTTTCGACCGCGAAGCTAGGAGATTATTCGGGCCGAGTGGATTGCCCATAACGCACTGTACCAGAGTAGGTGTGGTAGGACACGGGGGCGCGATGATAAGGCCAAAGAGCAGTCGGCGGCCCCCGGGTACATGTGGTTCCTGGCAAACTCGAGACTTTACCTGGATAGTTGACTCGGTGACCAATATCTCACTTTAGCGGGTGAGTGAGGTTTGTGTTAGGAATAAATTACCAGTTGGTTAATAATCGATTCGAATCGCCATCGTTCACTAGATAGTGAATACTTGACTCGAGTTAAGGCATCGTAGTAATGATGATGGAACACGGATGGTTATGTGGTTGATGTTGGAAATGCTAAACCTGAAATGGTAACCTTTGATGTTAATGGTTAATCAAGTGATTGCTTTAGCATAGGTGCTTACCTAGATTGAATAGGTTATAATAAAGATGATGCAAAGGGACTTAAATTAGTTTATTCATGATAACTTATGTTTTTCGCAAATGATTCAAGCTAGCCCACTAAAAGAAAGCCTTGCATACTCCTTGGTGTCACTTTATTTCTGGTTTCTGACGGGTAAGTCTAGCTGAGTACCTTCTCGTACTCAGGGTTTATTCCCACTTATTGCAGGTTGTGATGTATCATGGCTACTGCAAGAATTGGATGGCTCCTGTTGTAATGGCGGAGTGTGATTATGGACATGATCCTTCTGAGCTATCTTGTCTCTCATGCTTTTGTTGGAAATTGATCTTGGTACTGGCATGTATTTGAATTAAGTGATATTAGTTTCAAACTACTTTGTTTCCGCTACTTTTGAACTTGAGTTGTAATAACTCTACTAAACTCTGATATATGTTGAATTACTTATGAAATGGATATAACATATGACCTGTTATGTTGGACCACTACGATCTTGGCTTGTATGTTGGTTGGTTTGAAATCCCTCGTGATTTTATTAGACTACCAGAGTTATAGGAGCTCAAGTATGGGAATTTAATTGCTCTGGCGATTATTTTTTGTACTTTTATTCTTATAATTTGGGCGGTTTCGTGACACCAGCCTTTGCCTATATGTTTGACATTGTCATGAAATTCCTAGCATTCTCAGGCTCCACCTGAACCAGCTGCTCGAATGCAATCCTTGCAAATTCCACATTGTGATGCATTCTACTTGCGGACAGCAAAGCACCCCAGACAACTACATTTGGTCTCACTGACATCTGACCAATAAATTCCATGGCCTCCATGAACCTCCCAGCACGTGCGAGCAAATCCATAATGCAGGCACACTGCTCCATGGTTGGGACGAGACCAACAACTGACACAAAGCGCTGGAATAGTTCAAGCCCTTCATCAACCAAGCCACAATGGCAGCATGCCATGAGAATGGCTATGAATGTCACAGAGTGTGGCTTCATACCACACTGCAACATCATGTCCACAACCTCAAGGGCCCTTTCTCCATATCCATTCTTCACAAACACTCCTATCATCACATTCCATGACACGACATCCTTCCTTACAATCTCCAGGAACACCCTCTCCGCATCGGTGACACAGCCGGCACGCGAATACATGCTCATCAACGCGTTCCACAAAATGGCCTTTGAAGAACCACCATGACTACTCACTATAGTCCCATGGACCTGCCTGCTGGACTCCATGTCACAAGACCCCAGCACCACCACAGTTGTGCGGGCATTCCCTCGAACACCTCTCGAGCGCATCTCCCGGAAGCAGACCCATGCCTCACCGTCCATCCCGGCACTGGCAAACCCGCCGATCATGGCGTTCCAGGATACCACGTCCTCGCCGTCCATGTAGCCAAACACCCTCCTGGCCGCACCGACCTTCCCGTGGCTCGCATACAGGGAGACCAGCGCTGGACCTGCGAAGGCATAGAAGGCCAACGCCGCCACGTTCTTGACCCCCTAGGCGTGCGCCGTGCACGCGGGGAGTAAGGCGGACGCGCGGCGGCAGCATGAGACGAGGCAGGAGAGGAGCTCGGCGTCGAGCGTGACCGCGGATGCGGCAGTGAAGAGGGAGAGCGCCTCATGGGGACGGCCGTGGCGGGAGAGCGTGGAGAGGATGGTGGTGTAGGAGGTGGTGGAAGGGTGGCTGAGGAGGGAGAAGGTGCAGAGCACGGAGGGGAGGAGGCCGGCGTGGGAGTAGGTGGAGATGAGGGCGTTCGAGGCCGGGAGGGAGGCGGGGAGCACGCCGAGCTTGAGGCCCACCGCCTGGAGGGCGGAGACTGCACGCGCGGCGAGGAAGGAGGAGGTGCAGGATGTGGCGGAGAGGAGGATGCGCGGGAGAAAGGAAGGGTCGAAGGGGATGCCACGGCAGTCGCCGACGGTGGGCGGCGCGATCGGGCTTGCGGGGTGGTGTTCGCACATAGCCACCACATAGGTGTGCGCGCCGGGGCCGCGCGGGGTTGGAGAACAGGAGGATTTTGGATTCGGTAATGCTCAATCCCAGGCCTACCCACTGCCGGCACAACAAGTCTGTTTCTTCCTCTCTGTCACTCCCTATCTTTATGAGAACAATAATATCTTCCCAGACGCCGCCCATCGCGCACTTTACGGCGCCGTGAGGCTATCCATCCGACCCACTCCACATTCACCGCCTCGACCATCTCCCCACGTGCGCCCCATCTGCGCTGCTCGCTCCTGCCCCATTGGGTGCCCTACCCGCGCTTCTCGCTTCTTGCTCCTATAGTTTCACCCGTGTCGTCGAACGCGCCACCTGCCTCTGTTGGTGTTGCCGTCATGCGCCTTAGATCGTCAGTCCCGGCCGAGCCAAGGGCACCCAACGAGCATGGCCCGTGGTGGTGGTGCTTGCTCGTCACCAGCTCCCACCCCGAGGCCGGAATCAACCAACTCTAGCCTCTCCTCCTCTATGTTGTAAATGTATGTTTTAAGTGTTTTATATGGATATTGCAAAAGTAGAACGAGATGTTTGCATATGTTGCAAGTGTTTCACGGGCATGTTGCAAGCGTTTGTTCAACATGTTTCATTTGTTTCAGACGTGTGTTGCAAACGTTTTTGATTTGGATGTTGCATATGTTTCACAAATTGTTGAAAGAGTATGTTCCAAATGTTTCAGTTGTTTCATTCTTATGTTGTAGTAAGTGTTTTGATGTTACAAATTGCAAGTGTTTTTATCTGGATGTTATATATGTTTCACACATATATTACAAGTGTATATTCCAAATGTTTTATCTGCTTCAGACGTATGTTGCATTTAAATGTTTTATGTTGCAAGTGTTTCATATTTTAGAGGTATGTTCAAAGAGTCATGGGGGCACAACCCTGTTGCTGGGGGAAGGGGCGCGATGAGCCGAGGCCGGTGGATAGGGCCCACGGCGCCCCTATAGAGATGGCAACGGGTACCCGAAACCCGAGTACCCGACGGGTATTACCCGATAAAGAGGCGGGTATGGAATGAATTTTCTACCCGTGGGTATGTTATCGGGCAAAATCATATACCCATCGGGTATGCGGGTACGGGTGCGGGTGTATACTACCCATACCCGCATACCCGCGGGTAAGACATACCCGCAAAAATAACTAGCCAACCTCAGTTATTTTAGCGCATATAAGTCATGAATTTGGTCCATTGAGACATCCACTATATTTCTAGTAGATTGTCTTTGTTGTAATGATGCTAATAATATTTGTTAGCATGTTTGTAACTTGTTGAAAACTTAGAATGATTTATTTTTGCATGTGACTATTTGATATTTTTAGGTAATTTTCGGGTATGCTATCGGGTACGGGTTACCCGTCGGGTGAGAATTACCCGACGGGTACGGGTATGGAACTATTCTTTTACCCGCATGCGGGTACGGGTAACCCGACGGGTAATTTTTTGCGGGTGCGGGTACGGGTACGGGTGAGCACTACCCGTCGGGTACGTACCCGTTGCCATCTTGACGCCCCTAGGGTCCTGAAGGACGAGGCGTGCTCGTCCTCATCCTAGCTCTCGGGTCTTGCCTGCGCGGAGAGAGGAGGGGGTCAGGGGAAGGAGCAACAGGCGCAAGGTGGGCGAGGCGGATAGGGGCGAGCCATACGTGCAGGGTGGGGAGAGGCGGATAGGGATGGACGCGCGCGTGCAGCAGCGATACGGCATAGCGGCAGGCACGGGCGGGTGGGCTGGCGACCGAAGCCGGGGTCGCGCGATGGTGTTTCTGACAGACCATTCTGCTGGGCCGTTCGGTGGGAGTGCGCTCAGGGTACTGACTGGCGGAATCCTATCTCATCGGATGTTCAGGTGGCAGCAATTCCTCTTTTGGATTTGTTGGGTGTACTAGTAGTGCTATACGTAGATTAGAATCAGAGCCATCATCAAACGGATAAAGAATGGACGAGTGAAAAACCATGAAACTTGAAATATTTGATTTGTTGAACTGTTGAAGTGCTTTGTTCAATCCGATTCCAAAGTACTTCTCTGTTCCAAATTATAAGTCGTTTTGACTTTTTTGGTTCATCGATTTTTCTATGTATCTAGACATACATATCATTGTAAGTGCATTCGCCCCTGATGTGGGTTTTGAATAATTAATGATAATCAAATTAGGGACTAACATGTTTATCTAAGTGAAAATGCAAGTGTTAGTCCGATGAAAGAATTTGAATGGTCACATTTGGTGATGATAGCACCCTCAATTCCATTGATTGGAAAGCGTTCCGTCTCAAGTGGCTCGATTAGATTTTATATTTTGGTTTGAGTTATAGGAAACGCCGCACTATCAAGAGGGATACAAATTAGGCTATCTAGATGGGGAATTAGTGCTCAATATGTGTTTGTTTATGCGTGTGAGAGACACCTTTATACTCACGAACACTTAGAGATGTGTTTTATGCCTGGGAGCACCGGTAGTACCGGTAAACAACCGGTAGTACCGGTATGCATAAATCTTACCGGTGGCAGAGCTTTAGTTCTGCGAGTTTTTGTTCTAGCGGTAGTACCGGTGGTCGATCAGTAATACCGATCATGACCGGTAGTACCGGTGAAAGCCTGGTATACCGGTAGGCCAAATTCTCGCAAAACTCGTTTTCACTGTAAACTGTACTAGCGATAGTACCGGTGGTTAAACCGGTAGTACTGGTCGTTGACCGGTGGTACCGATGAAAGCCCGGTAGTACCGGTAGTCTATTTTCTCGTAAAATCACCAGTAGGTTGACTGTAACGGTTGGAACCCTTGGGACCGGTAGTACCGGTGGGTACTCACCGGTAGTACCGGTACCACTTCGAAGATAAGTGTATAAATAGCTATCTCCTTCTTTTCTAATCGTTACCCACGCTATTTACTTCTACCTACCTTCAGACAAACAGCTCCCAAGCATTGACTCACCCTCTCTCTTCCTCTTTGCTCCCAAATCCAATCCCTTGCAAGATTTGAGTAGAGAGAAGAGATTTGAGAGTGGAAAGCTTCGATTCACATCTTGAGCACTTGGTTCCCCTCCTAGTTGGCTTGGTTTGTGTTTGTTACTCTTGGGTTCTTGGAATCCTAGCCGGCTAGGCGTTCTTCGTGGTTGCTCGTGTTGTTCTACTTGTGAGGGCACCTCGAAGTGTTTGTATCACCCTTGTATTCTTAGTGGAAATCTCGGGCTAACCTTTGTGGTTGCTTGAGGGAGGAAAGGAGGTGGAAGAGACTCTGACCTTAGTGGTCACCTCAACAACGAGGACGTAGGAACTCCTTTGTGAGGTTGCCGAACCTCAGGATAAATCGTGTGTCCCGCGTGCTTGTTGTTGTTGTTGTTGTTGTTGTTGTTGTTGTTGTTGTTGTTTGTGATTACCTGAGATATTACTTGTTCTTCGTGTTCTTCCCCTATCCTTTTCTCTCTCATAGGTTGTGGGTGCCCGATTTACGATTTGGTGAAGGAACAAGCAAAAGAGAGTTCATTAACCTCATCAATATCATCTTTAGAAGTGGGTTAAAACTCAGATCTAAAATCATAACTCGCAGATCTCTGATCTCGTAGCTTCAGTAGGGCGATCGGTAGTATCGGTGGTTTGCGTCGGTAGTACCGGTGATCTCTCACTGGTAGTACCGGTCCAAACCAACCGGTAGTACCAATTGGTATTTGACTTCTACTTTGAGTTTTTGAGTTTTAGGTTTTTAGATTCGCCTATTCACCCCCCTCTAGGCCTATTAGATCCTTTCAATTGGTATCAAAGCGGGTTTCTCGTGATTAGCGCTTCACCGCGTGAGGAGAAACCATGGCCACCTTTGATGATGACACCTTAAACAAGCTAGTTGAGTTGCTTGCCGGGAAACTCAGTGATAAGCTTCTAGAGCAACAAAAAGAGCAAATGAACAAGATGCAAGATGAGATGAACAAGTTGAAGGAAGCCGTGAGTAAGAAGATTGAAGATGTGGCAAGTGGTGGTGATGGAGATGGTGAGAATGAAGCAATCAAGACACCTAAAGGGTTTGCTCGTGTTCCATATGAGTACTCGTCATATAGCAAATCCAATGCACACTTGCCAACCATCAATCTCGGTAAACCACCTCAATTTGATAGAGTTAGATACACCGATTGGGCTCATAGAATGAAGATGCATCTTATTGCCGCAAGGTGTTGGGAGATTGTGGAAGTGGTTGTTAAAGCTTTGGAAGAGGATAGTGAGTTGACAACCTAAGACTACCTTGACATACAACAAAATGCTACAGCTGCCTCCTTGATCCTATCATGCCTAAATCAAGAAGATTACAACAAGGTTAATGGAATGGAAAGTGCAAAGAAAATTTGGGATACTTTGAGGGTATCATTTGAAGGTGACAAAAGTGTGAGAAAGGGAAACATTGAGCTACTCCAAAGCAAAATTGAGAACTTTGCGATGATTGAAGGTGAAGCTACCCAAGCCATGTTTGATAGATTCATAACATTGATCAATAGAATAAGAGCTCTTGGTGACAAGTATTGGGATGACAACTCGGCGGCTAGAAAGTTGTGTAGAGTGTATAGACAAAAGAACAATATTCTTGCTTCGGTCATCATGGAAAGAGATAACTATGACACAATGACACCACAAGAGATACTTGCCAAGTTGAAACACCATGAGTGCTTAGAAGATGAAGCAAAGGAAGCATCAGGTCAAAGGAAGAGTATCACTCTCAAGGCATCTCATGGTAGAAATAAGAAGAAAGATATACATGAGCCATCAAGTGATGAAGAACAAGAAGAAGATTCTGATGAGGAAGAAGCACTCTTGGTTAGAAACTATAGAAAGTACTTGAAAAAGAAGAAGGAAAGAAAGAGAAGTGGAGGCAAGCCATACAAGAAAAGGTTTTTCTATGGTTGTGGAGAAATTGGTCACTTCATTGCTGATTGTCCAAAAGAAAAGAAGAAGCACAAACACAACAAGGATGATGACAAAAAGCATAAGAGCAAGAAGAGAGGTGAAGCACATCTTGATGAAGAATAGGAATCAAACGATAAAAGTGATGATTCAAATGATAAAGACAAGGAGAAGAAGAAGGGTGTAGCAACAATTGCTATTCAAGAGACTTCACCCAAGCTCATCACCGACCATGCCTCATCACCATCGCTCTTCGCCAACCTATCTTCATCACCTAAGCTTTTCGGCAATCTCACCGACAACGACTACTACACTCTAACTTGCCTAATGGAAAAGGGGGAGAAGGTACCACACAACTCTCCTACTCACTCTAGTAATGAATGTAGTAGTTGTGATGAGAATGATGATGAACTTACAAACAACATGATAAAGAAATTTGGCAAATCGACCGGCTCTCAAATAATCAAGCTAATTCATAAGCTAGAGAAGCGGGAAGCATGCATTAAGTCGCAAGGGGAATTGCTTCTAGCGGAAAGGGAGAAGAACCTTGGACTTGAAGCATGCCTTTCCAAGGAAAGGGAGGAGGTTGAGAAGTTAAACATAGAATTGTCTTTAGCCAAAGATTATGAACGTTTGACTAAGAAACATTCTTTGCTTAATGACTCTATAGCTAGTCTTAAGAATGAACATAGTTTGGTTCAAGAAAGCCTTACAAACTTAAAAGACAAATATCATACTCTTGAACTAAACTATGACACTCTTTGGAATAGCACTTCCATCCATTCTAAGGAATCCGGTGATTCCAATGCTTCAACTAGTGAAGGATGTAAATGATGTTATAATCATGATATAAATGCTTGTGCTACTAACCTTGTTGAGCTAGAAAAGAAAGATAAGAAGATTCAAAGATTGAACATGGTTATCAAGAATGGTTGCAAGGAGAAGCAATCAACAACCATGTACAAGTCATCAAGGCACCCCTCATCAAGGATGGGCTTGGCTATAATAGGTATGATGGTAAAGTCAATGGAAGGAACATAATCAATGGAGTGCCTTGTGTGAAGTTCAACAAGGGTGTGGCGCTAGATGACCTTATCAACAAGGTCAACAATGTTGCCACCTCTCCAAGCACACTTGTCAAGAACAAGACCAACAACAAGAAGAAGCAAGTGGATGCCCCCAAGCAACAAGTGCCCATCTCACGAAGTTATGCTAGTGATTATATGTGTTGTTGGGGCAAGGATGGCAAGATTGTTGTGAAGTATGTTGGTGCACTCAATAAGAGGCAAATCATGAGGAGTGTTTGGGTGCCCAAGACTTATGTGACTAACCCCCTAGGACCCAATTCTATTTGGGTACCTAAAACCAAGGCTTAATTTGTCTTTGTAGGAATACTCCTCCGGTGGAACAAGTTAGGTGCTAGATAGTGGATGCACTAATTATATGACCGGAGAGAAGAAGATGTTCACATCCTTTCAACCAAATCAAAGTACAAGTGAACGCATGGTGTTTGGTGACAATGGTAAAGGAGATGTCCTTAGTTTGGGTAAAATTGCTATCTCAAATGATAGTTCCATTTCAAATGTATTACTTGTGGAAGAGTTAGGATACAATTTATTATCCGTTTCACAACTTTGTGAGATGGGCTACAATTGTCTCTTTACCGACGTGGGTGTGGAAGTCTCTAAAAGGAAGGATTCCTCTATTGTCTTCACGGGTCGTTTGAAAGGCAAACTTTATCTAGTTGATTTCGCATCTAGTAAGGTGAAGCCCGAGACTTGTTTAGTGGTAAAATCTAGCATGGGTTGGCTATGGCATCGCCGACTAGCCCATGTTGGGATGAGGAACTTGGCCGACCTTCAAAGAGGCGAACACATCTTTGGACTACCAATGTTTCTTTTGAGAAAGATAGAATTCACAGTGCATGTCAAGCGGGCAAACAAATTGGAGCTAAGCATCCCGTCAAAAATGTCGTGTCAACAATAAGACCACTTGAGCTACTTCACATGGACTTATTTGGACCCAATGCTTACATAAGCATTGGAGATAACAAATATGGTTTTGTTATTGTTGATGATTATTCTCGCTTCACTTGGGTGTTCTTTTTGAAAGATAAAAGTGAGACCCAAGCAATCTTCAAGAAGTTTGCAAGAAGAGCTCAAAATGAATTTGAAGTGAAGATTAAGAAAGTGAGAAGTGACAATGGGACGGAGTTTAGGAACACCAACATTAAAGAGTTCCTTGATGAAGAAGGAATCAAGCATGAGTTTTCGGTTCCTTACACTCCTCAACAAAATAGTGTTGTGGAGAGAAAGAACCGAACGCTCATAGAAGCCGCAAGAGCAATGTTAGATGAATACAAGACTCTGGACAAGTATTGGGCGGAAGTGGTCAATACGGCATGTCATGCAATCAACCGCTTGTACCTTCACAAGATCATAAAGAAGACCTCCTATGAGCTCCTTACCAGTAACAAACCTAAAGTGCATTACTTTCGAGTTTTTGGATGCAAGTGTTTCATACTTAACCAGAAATCCAAAAGCTCAAAGTTTGCACCAAAGGTTGATGAAGGTTTCTTGCTTGGTTATGGTACTAATGAACATGGCTATCGTGTTTTTAACAAGACCACCGGTCAAGTTGAAATAGTGATAGACGTGACCTTTGATGAAACTGACGACTCTCAAAAGGAGCAAGTCAATATTGACATTGTAGGTAAAGAAGAGCCATCTTCTCAAGTGATCAAGAAGCTTGCTACCGGTGAAGTAAAGCCTGTTGAAGATGATGATGAATATGCACAAGAGCAAACCATTCATGATCCATTTATGCATCATGGGTCAATAAATGCCCATGATGATGGTTCTACATCAAGAAGTGGTCATGACTCAAGTGTTTAAATCACTCAAAATTCACCACAAGTTGAAGATAACAACCAAGTTGATGATCAAGATAGAAGTGAAGACAACTCCATACAAGATCTTAGTTTTGATCCTTCAATTAATCAAGACAAGGATGATGAAGATGAGGGTCCAATCCAAAGAAGAACTCAAGTGCTTCACCCAAGAGTACATCATACCATTCAACGAGACCATCCCGTTGACAACATCTTGGGAAGCATTCAAAGAGGAGTTATCACAAGGTCAAGGCTTGCAAGCTTTTGTGAACACTTCTCATTTATGTCTCCAAAAGAGCCTAAAAAGGTTGAAGAAGCCATTGATGATGAAGATTGGATGTTAGCTATGCAAGAAGAGTTAAACAACTTCACTCGCAATGAAGTTTGGACATTGGTGGAAAGGCCTAAACAAAATGTGATTGGAATCAAATGGGTCTTCCGCAACAAGCAAGATGAGCATGGTGTGGTCACAAGAAACAAGGCACGGTTGGTAGCTCAAGGATTCACTCAAATTGAAGGCTTATATTTTGGGGAAACTTATGCACCGGTGGCAAGGCTAGAGTCAATTCGGATTTTACTTGCCTATGTCGTTCATCATGACTTCAAGCTATATCAAATGGATGTGAAGAGTGCATTCCTCAACGACCCCTTCTCCGAAGTGGTATATGTAGAACAACCACTAGGTTTTGAAGATCCAAAGCACCCCGACCACGTTTATAAGCTCAACAAAGTGCTCTATGGGCTTAAACAAGCCCCTAGAGCTTGGTATGATTGTCTTAAGGACTTTCTAGTCAAACAAGGGTTTGAGATAGGCAGGGTCGATCTAACTTTATTTACTCGCAAAGTCAATAATGATATCTTTATTTGCTGTCATGACATAATATTTGGTAGTACTAATGTGGCTTTTTGTGAGGAGTTTAGTAGGATTATGACGAATAGATTCGAGATGTCTATGATGGGAGAGTTGAAGTTCTTTCTTGATTTTCAAATCAAGCAACTCAAGGAAGAGACTTTTATTTGTCAAACGAAGTATACTCAAGACATGTTGAAGAAGTTTGACATGGAGAAAGCCAAACCCATCAAGACACCAATGCTGACCAATGGGCATCTTGACCTTGACAAAAATGGTAAGGCCGTCGATCAAAAGGTATATCGTTCAATGATTGGATCCTTGCTTTACCTTTGTGCATCTAGACCCGATAGTATGCTTAGTGTGTGCATGTGTGCAAGATTTCAAGCTAATCCGAAAGAATGTCACTTAGTGGCTGTTAAGAGAATTTTGAGATATTTAGTGCACACTCCTAATCTTGGCTTGTGGTATCCTAAAGGCTCCACCTTTGATTTACTTGGCTATTCTGATTTAGATTATGTTGGTTGCAGGGTAAATCGAAAGAGCACTACCGGGACTTGCCAATTTCTTGGTAGGTCTTTTGGTGTCATGGATCTCTAAAAAGCAAAATAATGTTGCCTTGTCAACTGCCGAAGCCGAGTATGTGGCGGTCGGTGCTTGCTGTGCCCAACTACTTTGGATGAAGCAGACCCTTAAAGACTTTGGTTGTGAGCTAACCAAAAAATTCCTCTTTTGTGTGACAACGAGAGTGCCATTAAATTGGCAAACAATCCTAGTGTGGATCTTCGTTTCTGGAGCCGCATGCACTCAGATTATTATTACAAGGTTCTTTTCAAGAGTGGGCAGCGTGGGTCTTCACCGCTGATCTTCCAGCATAAGTGGGTGCAGCGCGCCTCTCTTGATAACATGAACAATCCTAATATCCACCGTTTGGTTGCCGATCTTGATGCTTGGCGTTTGCTTCCTCTTATGACCTTTTAGCATAATTGGAATGATGAAATTATTTATCAGTTTTATGCAACCTTATGGATTGACTCTCAGAACCTAGTGCTGCATTGGCTCACCCAAGGCGTCCATTACAAATGTGATTATCGGACTTTTTCACGCCTTCTTAGGTTTACTTCTGAGGATAGGGCTGCCTCAAGTCTCTTTGACATCTATCCTGATTATGTCTCTCATGATGACTTAGAGGCCGCTCAGATATACAAGCCTAGTAAGGCCATTGACTTCACTACCACACATTTGAAGCCTTACTTTTATGTCCTCAAAAATCTACTTCGCCTCACCTTGGACCCGAAGATTGAAGATTACATTCATATTATGCTTGATGCTCCTAAGGTCCTTTGCCGCTTTGGTACTGGTGGTGATCGATTTTCTATCACTGACTTTATGTGGCGCAAGATTGAGCAGGCTGCCAATGACCCCCACAAGTCTTTGCCATATGCTCCGTTTCTCATGTATATCATTGAGCAGGTGGTAGGTCGTTCATTCCATCACAATGCAGTGCACAAGTCCTACTCCGTGCGTCATTTGGGCCCAAAGGGTATTGGTGGTGGTTTCGCTCCTTCTCCCACTCGTGGTCCGACCACTCGTACTTCCTCCCGCGGTGCTTACCGTGGTGGTGCCGCCACTGCTCCTACTCGCTCTTCCTCAGAGCGTCGTCGGCATGGTGGAGGTGTCATCAAGTATGCATTGGGGAAGCTTTGGGAGGCTTTATGTTACAAGGACGAGAAGGATGATCGCCGTCTGAGGTGTATTGAGCAGCACCTACAGATTGATCCACCTGAGAGTCCTCTCCGTGAGTTTCGGGATCCCTTTGCCGAGTACAATGAGTTGTATGGTGCTCCTGTCTCTGGACTTAGTGAGGAGGCTGGCCTGCCTGATGACCCTCGTGGTAAGAAGACGGTTCCCGACTCGCCAGGTTTGGTTGACTACTCGATCGATGACGACGACGACGGCAACGACAACGACAGCGACGACGACCGTGACTACACGAAGCCTTATTAGTTTTCGCTACCTTGCTTGCTTCTCGGTGCCTACCCTTTTTGGCATTTGATGCCAAAGGGGGAGTGTTAGGCTTATCTTTATTGTAATAGGTAGTTAATGGTCGTATAATAATTCCAAACCTTGTGGTGAACTACGTATGGTGGACTAAGAACTATGTGTGTGATGATGGATGATTGTAGGCTAGACATTTATGCTTATTTGATATATCATGATGTGATTGGATAGATGTAATATTGTGATGATGTTTGTTGGCTTAGAATGACTATGTTGTTTTAAGTCCTTTTCTTTCTACCTTAGTCTATCTTGTTTTTGTGTGATAAGTTATGTCATTTGCATCACGATATCTTTCTTGTCACACACACTTAGGCACCCCATGAATTGCAAAATTTAGGGAGAGCTTCCCTTATGTATGCATATTGAGTATGATCAATGTTGAGATTCAAGTTCAATGCATATACTAAGGGGGGGCCTCTCATAAAGTTTGGAATTCAAAAGGCTTCAATTCTTTAAATCTTATGTAAGCCTAAGTTGGTTGTCATCAATTACCAAAAAGGGGGAGTTTGTAAGTGCATTCGCCCCCGATGTGGGTTTTGGATAATTAATGACAATCAAATTAGGTACTAACATGTTTATCTAAGTGAAAATACAGGTGTTAGTCCGATGAAAGAATTTGAATGGTCACATTTGGTGATGATAGCACCCTCAATTCCATTGATTGGAAAGTGTTTCGTCTCAAGTGGCTCGATTAGATTTTATATTTTGGCTTGAGTTATAGGAAACGCCGCACTATCAAGAGGGATACAAATTAGGCTATCTAGATAGGGAATTAGTGCTCAATATGTGTTTGTTTATGCGTGTTGCACTCACGGACACTTAGAGAGGTGTTTTATGCCTGGGAGCACCGGTAGTACCGGTAGGCATAAATCTCACTAGTGGCAGAGCTTTAGTTCTACGAATTTTTTGTTCTAGCGGTAGTACCGGTGGTTGACCGGTAGTATCGATCGTGACCGGTAGTACCGGTAGGCCAAATTCTCGCAAAACTCGTTTTCGCTGTAAACTGTACTAGCGGTAGTACCGGTGGTTGAACCGGTAGTACTGGTCGTTGACCGATGGTACCGATGAAAGCCCGGTAGTACCGGTAGGCTATTTTCTCGCAAAATCGCCAGTAGGTTGACTGTAACGGTTGGAACCCTTGGGACCGGTAGTACCGGTGGGTACTCACCAGTAGTATCGGTACCGCTTCAAAGATAAGTGTATAAATAGCTCTCTCCTTATTTCTAACCGTTACCCACGCCATTTACTCCTACCTACCTTCAGACAAACAACTCCCAAGCATTGACTCACTCTCTCTCTCTCTCTTCCTCTTTGCTCCCAAATCCAATCCCTTGCAAGATTTGAGTAGAGAGAAGAGATTTGAGAGTGGAAAGCTTTGATTCGCATCTTGAGCACTTGGTTCCCCTCCTAGTTGGCTTGGTTTGTGTTTGTTACTCTTGGGTTCTTAGAACCCTAGCCGGCTAGGCGTTCTTCGTGGTTGCCCGTATTGTTCTACTTGTGAGGGCACCCCGAACTGTTTGTATCACCCTTGTATTTTTAGTGAAAATCTCGGGCTAACCTTTGTGGTTGCTTGAGGGAGGAAAGGAGGTGGAAGAGACTCCGACCTTAGTGGTCACCTCAACAATGAGGACGTAGGAACTCCTTTGTGGGGTTGCCGAACCTCGGGATAAATCGTGTGTCCCGCGTGCTTGTTGTTGTTGTTGTTGTTGTTGTTTGTGATTACTTGAGATATTACTTATTCTTCGTGTTCTTCTCCTATCCTTTTCTCTCTCATAGGCTGTGGGTGCCGGTCTACGATTTGGTGAAGGAACAAGCAAAAGGGAGTTCATTAACCTCATCAATATCATCTTCGGAAGTGGGGTAAAACTCAGATCTAAAATCATAACTCGCAGATCTCTGATTTCGTAGCTTCAGTAGGGCGACCGGTAGTACCGGTCGTTTGCGTCAGTAGTACCGGTGATCTCTCACCGGTAGTACCGGTCCAAACCAACCGGTAGTACCGGTTGGTATTTGACTTCTGCTTTGAGTTTTTGAGTTTTAGGTTTTTAGATTCGTCTATTCATTCTCCCTCTATGTCTATTAGATCCTTTCAATCATTATATCTGAATGCATAGCAAAATAGATGTACCAAAAAAAAGTCGAAAGAAGGAGTATCAATTTGATGGCGTCGTCCAATTTAGCTCAAAAAGCTCTCGGTTGTCACGAGACTCCTCGCATGTCTGTCTGAAGAAGTGAAGAGAGAACGCAAATCATGTCGGACGGTCGATGCCGTTTGGATCTTTAGGCAATGGAGAGTATCAAGCTATATATATGACTAACATTCAGATACTGATGCGTGAGTTTGCAAGATGTACTCCCTCCATACTGGTATTAGAAGTCGTTTAGGACATGATTGCGCATACCAAGGAGTGCCAAAGAGTGATTAATTAGAAGGGAGTTTTCCTTCTTTACCCTTATTAAATAGACCTGCGGGTGTCTCCTATACAACGATTCTTAATAGCCCAACCGGTAAGCTCTCCACGGCCCGAGACTGGAGGTCCAGGGATCGAACTCCATGGCCGCATTATATTTTTGACCTCTACGTGGATTTTGTATGGGGAATTTGCATGGCCCTGTGCACGTCGCTGCTTGCTCTCGCATGCACGCTGGTTGGCTGGCTCGCGTTTAGGCGTGTCTGTGCACCCTATGCTGCACAAAGTTTTGCCGATGGCGCGTGGCCGTGCGAATATCTCCTCGGACTCCGGCGCCACGATCTCCTCTGAGTCCGGCGCGACGTCGTCCGCGGCGACCTCCTCCGAGTCCGGCGCGATCTCTATCTTGGAGTCCGGCACCATCTCCATCTCCATCTTGGAGTCCGGCGAGGCATCCATGGTGCAGCAGCGAATGCCGAGCATGAGCAGCGAACGGCGTGAGCGAGCAGGAGCGGCGTGCGGCGAACTACGAGAGGAACGCGATTTAATAAAGGGAGCGGCGTGCGGCTGCAGTGGCCTATTAACGCACGGCTGGGGAAACGAGATCGACCGCGGGGCTATTAACGCACGGCGCGGGAGCCGAAGCGCGAGGGGCAGCGGCGTCCAATTCTTCACTCGGAACCCAGAACGACTTCCTTTGATTCAATTTCTGCGGACGCCAGAACGACGTCTAATACCAGTATGGAGGGAGTATGTGAAATGATTGACACTGGGCAGGCTCCCTCGAGTGGAACCTCGACTTGTCTGCTGCTCCGTCGAATTCCAGCGTTTGGGTAGGATATAATCGCCGCGGAACTTACGCAATCGATGACAATAATGTTGGAGTAGATGCTAGACTGGGATGATGCCTTCATGGAGTATACGCGAGGCCAGCTTGATCAGGATCAGATGTTGTGTTGGCTAACATATCCACGGTCCTACACAGGTGAACAGCCACACTTCAGTGGAAAATTAGTAACAGATCCTGATCAGTGACTACAATACTTATTAGTACAGTACTTTTTATTATACGGAGTATTATGTTAAACCAGCAAATATGTCCGTGTGTTGCAACGGAGAAACAATTATTGTGTTGTCGATGACACAAGTGCAGTTGCAGAGTGAAGCCTTGTGTGAGCATACTGGCCATGGCAACACGAGCACGTAGTGTCATCAGGCTCTGCCAGGCAACCTAGAACGGCGGTGTGCCAACCACCGAGAAAACAAGGCTAGCAATGCGCAACAATGCGACAGGGGGAGGGGGCACGACACCCTTGTGCGTGTGGATCTAGACGGTCACGGTTGACCGAGTGTGCAACTCTTACAGTGCCCTTAACGATCGAGAAGAACGGCGTGCATGGGAGATCTAATTGTTCCATCAGTGTACGAGATGACGCAATAGTTTGTAGAGGTCAGCATGATAAGAAGTAGTTGGATCACATGATGGTCAATCGATTGCTCCACTATCGGTCTTCCAATAGTTGGTCCTCATATTTTCAGTATATTTTATGTATCTTTTGCCTTGCCTCATCGTTATCATTCTCCTGCACCCTCGATCTTAAGGGCTACCATTCTTATAAGGTCATAGGTATATGACAATCCATTGCGCACGTGCTAATAAGACTCTAGAGGTGGAACATATTAGGACCTAGGAGAGGGAGCCGGACGAAGTTACCTCTGCGTGCGACACAAAGACAAAAACCGATGATAAAAACATTGATTACGAAGCAGATACACGAACGAATGTAACTCAAGCAAAAAATTTAATGGAAGCAACAAATTAGTGGTGAAGATATCTGTTCAAAACAAAAATACTCATTAAAAAAATACGACCAGGTGTTTAATGGATTTTTGGTCAGATCAAAATACATGTGTACATGCAGTGGCGGGTCTATGTATCATCTGTGGGGCCATCCGGCCCCACAGGTTTTGATAAAACTAGTGGAATTTTACTGTAGCATATATGACTTGGCCCCACAACTCCTACTAGCTGGCCCCACAGGTTCTGAGTCCTGGATCCGCCACTGTGTACATGTTTATTAATGTGTACCATCGAGCACATAATAAAAGAGGAAAAATACACATGGAAATACATACGGAGATATATGTGTTTTTCCTGTGTACTCATGTAGAAGAAAGAAGCTAATAACAATTGGGTGAGCGTCTACGTGCTACAGGCCCATGTATGCACGTAGAGATGCTCGCAACATGCAAATAGGAGAAGCTAAGACTGGCCACAGTGTGTGCATCGATGCCCAAAACTAAAAGCAGAAACTCAGCATCGGTGGAGACAAGCTGCAATGGGCAGGCATCATGTAGGACCCACTAAACAGTAAAAAGCAACAACTGTAGACAGCTTTCCTCTCTCTTGTGCACATTTCTCTCTCTCACGTACATACATGTTGCCAGAGAGAGGTTTGAAGCATCGATGCTTCTACATGACTCGGTGCCCAATTTTTCTGGGAACTCGGCATCGCTCGCAGTGGTCGGCACCGGTGCTTGGACCTTCTCTCTTCTCTTCAAGCACCGGTAAAATGATACATTGTGGGCAGTCTAAGAGATGCAGTCCTAATACGTGTGTGCGCCCGTAGACGTCCAGAACTGGTTGTAGAGTTTGTACGGTTCGTGTTATGTATTTCCGTAGGATTATACGCCAGTTGAGTCTATGAGACACCGGCGCAGCGGGTTTAGAACCTTCTGGAACCTTGACCAGATGCACGTGCGGTACGGCACACGGCTCGACGAGTAGTCTAAAACGTTCTAGAAGGTCTGGCCTTTGGTGTATAATACGGCAGGCAGATACATATGTTGACCACCGGGCAGCGTACGTTTATTGGCCGCAAGCCATGGAACCAAGTACATGTACGTATTTTCGATGGTTCACGTTATGCAATGGAATCCCATATACCAAGGTCTACATGTCAGGGACCGCATGGGAGAAGTACCAGGTGGGTTCGGTCCTAGATGGAGAAATGGCGTATATATACGTGCGGCCAGAAAATATACTGGCTAATTAATGAGTCAATTCTGGTCTTCTGAGTCCAAGAAAAATAATGGTGCAGGTCAACGTAGAGGTCGTACTTGACTCATGTTTCTAAAATAGATGTATTTGTGTTTGAATCTTGGTTTAGAAGGAGTCTTACGTCTTATATGTAATCTTGATTTAAGAGGAGTCTTACATCTTATATGTAGGTGGAAAAAAAATCTTGGCAGAAATTTTACCTCTTTATTATTTTATATTATATATATATATATATATATTATTTATTATAATATAAAAAAATTATTATATTAGATATAGATTAAATAAAGTCTTATTTAGTTTCTCCTCTTAAAGTTTAGTCTCTATCACATCAGATGTTTGGACACATGCATGTAGTATTAAATATAGACTAAAAAATAACTAATTGTACATATTGTGACTAATTTGCGAGATGAATTTTTTAAGCCTAATTAGACCATGATTTGACAATGCTGTGTTACAGTAAATCTACAGTAAACATTTGCTAATGCCGGATTAATTAGGTTTAATAAATTCGTCTCGCGGATTCCTAAGGACTTTTGTAATTTATTTTAATATTACTATCTAAACACCCTCACGTGACACCTGATGTGACACGTTTAAACTTTAGCCCCTAAATTTAAACACCAACTAGATAAACAACCGTGCCACAAACACATTTGTGTTTGCTACCTGACCTGGGCCACAGGCAGAGCAAAATAGATGCTGTTTAGTTTTACCTTAAAAATTTATACCCTGTCACATCGAATGTTTGATATATGTATGGAGTATTAAATATAGATTAAAAAATAACTAATTACACAGATTGCATGTAATTTGCGAGACGAATCTTTTAAATCTAATTAGTCTAACACATATGCTAATGATGAATTAATTAGGCTTAATAAATTTATCTCGTAGTTTATAAATAGATTATATAATTAGGCCTTGTTTAGATCCCTAATTTGGGAAGTGGCAAATTACTGTTTGGTACTGTAGCTATTTTGTTTTTATTTGGTAATAATTATCCAAACATTGATTAATTAGGCTTAAAATGTTCGTCTCGCAAAGTACAACAAAACTGTACAATTAGTTTTTTATTTCATCTATATTTAGTACTCCATACATATGCCGATATTTTGATGTGACGGGGAATCTTCTTTTTGCATAGTGAATTTTGGACCCCAATTTGGGAAACTAAACATGGCCTCAGTCTAACAAAGATTGCACGCAGCACGCACGCTGAGAGAGGCGTTCGGAAGCTTCGAGGCCAGCCCAAACTTTGGCAGCCCATCAAAGCGTCCAAGCCAAACCCGCTTCGCTCTTCCGTCCCGTTCCCCGTGTACTGTCTCCTCTCTCCTCCCTTTGCCGCACCGGAAACCGCCTCCGTGTAGTCTCTCTCCCGGTCTCTCCCCCCTCTTCTCCGGCGAATATTCCCCGCGCCGCGTGGCCTCGCTCGCCTTCCTCTCCACGGCAACAGGGCAACCCCCGCCCGTCGCTCGCATCGCCCGAATAGCGCAGATAATCACACCCTACCGAAGAGGAGAAGCCACCCCGCGCCGGCAATGCTGCGACGCGTCCTCCTCCTCCGCCGTTTCCACCACCACCGCCACCGGCTCCGCCTGCTCTCCACCACCCCCACACCCACCCCACACGCCTCGCCCGCACCCTCCGCCCCCTCCACCTCGGCCTCCTCCCTCCCGATCGCCGCCACGCCCGCGCCGCCGCACCACCTCACGCCCCACCGCGGGGGCGCGCGCCGCCTCGCCCCGCTCCTCGCCCTCTCCACGCTCTCTCTCGCCGCCGCGGGCGCGGTCTACCTCACCACCGACAACCTCGAGGAGACGCTGCAGCGGTCCAGGGACTCCGCGGGCCGCGTCGTGGAGCGGATGCAGCACACGTGGACGGCCGCGCGGGTGCTCTGGAAGTCGCTCCTGTCCGTGCTCTCGTCCGCCAACCATGAGGTGCGCTCCGGGTTCGAGCTGCGGGTCGCCGCGCTGCTCGCCGACATCGCGGCCGCCAGCGCCGCGCGCCGCGCGGCCATCGTCTCTGCGGGCGGTGGCGCCGTCCTCGACTGGCTGCTCGAGAGCGTCGTGCGGGGGGCCACGCAGGCCGAGGCTGCCAGGGCGCTCGCGCACCTGGTGGCGGACCCATGGGTCGCGCCCGCCGTTCTCGGCCGCCCGCACGCCGTGCCATGCCTTCTCCAGTTCATCTTCTCATACCAGCCCACGCGCGGCAAGAAGGTAATGGCTGATCTTACTTTTGGAGTTCTATTTTCTGCTTGCTTTGCTTTGCCTGATTGACATAATGTAGGTTTGTCATAGAAGCTTGGAATAGGTGATTATGTGCTGTAGTTGTATCGAATTTGTGATTGTTCAACCACTCCATGAAATCGATATATTAACCTGCAATACTTCTTCATATACCCTGTAGCATCAATTGATATTTATATTTTCTAGCTAGGCATATTGATTTGGTGTTGCCCGGTTTGTAGCAAGGACATAGGGTATTTGTCAGCTGTGTCGTACGATTCAAATGGTGAGATCTTGTGTGAATATAGCTCATTGTCTACTGCCTAGCTATTAACAAGTGGAAATGAGTTTGAGCTTATTTTTTGCAAGTTTTGGATATCAGTGCCATGTCTTCAATTGGTATTGAATCTCTGCCTGGTTGCTTGAGTTATTTCTACTGAATGTAGCTGAATGTGGTTCCAGTTCTGAACCTGCAAGTTGTCTGTGCAAATTTGTCATTGTTGGCTTCGTCTTAGGGCCCTTAAATTTAACACTTGGAGATGCTTTTTCATGTATGAAAATTTACAAACTTATCACTTATGAAAGGCAAAGGCAAACACAATAGTTGACATGGTGAGGCAAATTACAACAAGAGAATTAGCGTGATATGTGGGCAGCATATTTACATGTCCTTTGCTTAAGACGATTAATCTACTAGGAAGGAGTCTAATGTTGCAATTTGGATCTTATACTTCTTTCATGTGCTAAAATGATCTGGCATCAGTAGGCACAATTTATTTTATAAAAAGAAGCTACACAGATTTCTTAACGTTCTAGCTTTTCCACTTCCATGGACACTTATCTGCTTGTACCTAATATATTTTCAATTTTGAAACAGAAATCTTCATTTGATGGTTCAGATCATTCTAAAGGTAGGAGCATGCTTGTGGCTGCACTTATGGATATCCTCACTTCTAACTGCGATAATGCAGACTACTCGTTGTTTAAGCCTTTGCTGCCTGCTGATGCTGATACAAGAGATATTGCAACAGCAATTGAAGTTATTGAGCAAGGGGGGATACATTTTGATGACCATGAGGATAATAGCAGTAATGATGGTGACACCGGATTAAAGGGGATAGGTATTAAGGTGCTTGGTGGAACCACAATATTGGGATTCTCTAGAGGAAACAACTCATTGGAGTTGGATAACTCAGACGATGATATTATCGATGTATCATATGATAGTAGAAGATTTGTGGTGGAACAGACTGCTGCTGAGTCTCCACTGCTTGGGAAATCAAGCTCTTCTGCTGTCCCAGGGCTTTGGGATGATTTGCAGAGGGAGCATGTAGCTGTACCTTTTGCTACATGGGCTCTTGCAAACTGGGCTATAGCTTCAGATCTGAATCGCACTCGTATTCAAGAACTTGATAGTGACGGGCATGCAGTTGCAACTGCGCTGAAAGCAGCTGAAAGAACTGTTAAGTGGCATGGAACTCTGGTGGCTCGAGCTCTTTTAGAAGACCAGAATTTGGCCTTGGCTCCATCAGTTCCTGATTGGTGCTCTAGTCTTCTTTCTACAGCTTCTCAGGCTACTGCAAACAATGACATGCCATTGGGTCAACTGTCATTATCAACGTTCCTATTATCTATGATGCGGTGTAATGAGTCAAAATTTGTGATAAGGCAGAAGGGCCTTCATCTTCTTCGTAGTATTGCAAAAAAGATAGAAAATCAGAATGGCCAGAACAGTATGAAAGAATCAATAGCAAGTGCTCTGAGTTTGCTTTATGCTGGTGAAGTTCCTTTATCACTTGAGGAATCTCAAAGATGGTCTGGCATTCTTCTTAGATGGCTTTTTGATAAATCTGTATCAGATAAAACACATCTTACAGCTGTGAAAATCCTTTCATGCATACTTGAAGATTATGGTCCAGCTTCTGTGCCAATTTCTCAGGGATGGTTAGCTCTTGTCCTTTCTGAGATTCTTGGAGACAACAAGGCCCAAAGTTCAAAAGGAACCACACAGCCTGAACCAGAGAAAGTGAAGGTACTCATTTCTTTTATATCAGTACAAAATATATTTTGGATGAGTGTTTGGTCCATTTTAAAGATCCTAAGCATGTATACATACAGTCACAGCATTAAAATGGATAGGTTCTAGCTCTGACAAGAGTACTGTTTCAATCTATAGATATTGCCTTAGACATCATCACAGTTTGCAATACCTTTGATGATGTTTTTTTCTGGTAGTTTGTTAGTACACATTATAAAAACGTAACAGTCATAGCTCTTTATATAATTATAATAAATTGTTAGTTATCTCATCGTGGACATAGGCATGTTCTTTAAAACATTCAGTCTTTGACAGGAAACCAGAATCCCTTTTGATTAGAATGTTGGTTTTGTAACAAAGTTATCATTTGATTGTACCATCATTTATTGTCAATACATGTAGGCATGTGCCTGCTGTCATGTTTTTTGATCCAATATTACCATACTACATTATAAACTTGATCTGCATTGTAGAATTTATCGTGTTACCTGATAATCCTAATGACTTTATACTGGTATATATCTTTCTTTTTTGTTCACATTCTTGTTCTTCATCCTACCATCCTAATACAACTTGTGTTATTGACAGAATCCGGTTGATTACCATAATGCTTCCACTGCAACTCAGGTCTTGAATCAATTAGGTAGCGCTGTTGTTAAATTAGCAAGCGCCCAGTTGAACTGTGAGCCCGGGTCTGTTGACATAGATAACGGGCCACTTTCTGATTTTCTATCTCTTGAGCCATTTGCTACAGCTCTAAAGAATATGAACAAAAAGAATTCACCCAAGTTTGATGCTGCTGACTCAGCATCAGCAATGCTCAAGGGAATAAAAGCTCTAGCTGAGCTTTGTTCCGAGGATGGTGCATGCCAAAAGAGAATAGCTGATCTAGGCGCTCTTCCCTTGTTGAGGCACATCCTCCTGGGTGATGATTATGAGAAACTTGCTGCAATTGAAGCATATGATGCATCTCGTATTCGAGAAGTGCAAGACAAGAATGTGGCTTCTAATGTTTCATCTACTGATGCTACCACTGATCCCTCAAGTGTACGGGTTCCTCCTGCAGCACATATCCGAAGGCATGCTGGACGGCTGCTTACCATTCTCTCTCTTCTACCCAATTCAAAGAAGGAAATTATTTCTGATGATGTATGGTGCAAATGGCTCGAGGATTGTGCTAGTGGGCGAATTTCCTGCAATGATATAAAACTAAAAAGCTACTGCAGGTTAACATTATTGAACATATTCTGTTCCGAGAGTCCAAATACAAGAAAACCCTCTGATGAATATCCTGATTCAGAAAGTGAGTATAAAAGAAACTGTCCTCAGTTTGGAGATGCTCTATTCTTGCTAAATCCGGAGTTACCTCTTGATGTTCATGTGGACAACAGTGGTTTTGGGATTTTAAGAGTTTCAAGAGATAATTGTAAGGAAGATGGAAGTATTGAAGATCCTGGCTCTGAAACTGCGAACTCTGTAGATGATGCCGAAGCTGCATCCAAAAGTGTCCCTTTGATGGATGTTGTGTTTGTCCATGGCCTTCGTGGTGGCCCATTCAACTCATGGCGAATTGCTGATGACAAATCATCAACTACCAAAGCTGGTTTGGTGGAAAGCATTGACGAGGATGCTGGGAAAGAGGGCACATGCTGGCCAAGAGAATGGCTTGCGGCAGATTTTCCTCAAGCACGTTTTTTTACAGTCAAATACAAGGTTTGTCTTTGATGCCTCATCAATTCCCTTCACCTGCTATTCTTCTCACAATTAGATATCTGTATTGGTCCCTTTCTATATTTGAGTTGTTCTGGTACATTTGAATATTTCTGTTGATACCGACTTTGTTGGTTCTAAACTTTTCAACGTCCTTAATAATTTCGAATAACTTACGCAGACAAATTTGACCCAATGGACTGGAGCCAGCTTGCCTCTTCAGGTAACTTCTGAGATTTCTTTAGCTTTTTATGCTGTGTGCATGGTCGCCTCCTTCTCGACATTCTCTCCTGGGCCAACTAAAGAACCTTGGGTTTTTGTGTGCCCTTATATACCCTTTATATGTGGACCTGGACCTAGCTTGTCAACATTACAAGTTACACTCCAACTATTTTGAACTTTGTAGTGGCATATGTGGACCCTTTTTTTGTTATTGCTGGAAATTTTCGTTGTGCAACTGCAGTGATTTCCCAACATAATTCTAGATTTCAAGATTGTCTGTTCGATGCTATATATGTTTACTTATTATTTGTTGTTTTTCTCACTCAAGATCCTATTTGTTTTATAGGAGGTGAGCTCTATGCTGCTGAGGAAGTTGGTGGCTGCTGGGATTGGTAGTCGGCCTGTTATTTTTGTGACACACAGGTAAGGATTGTTGTTCGGTCTATGATGCTACTCGGCCATGCAATTGTTATGGCGTGTTGCTATATTTGTTTTGCTAGCTTCTCACTTATATAACTGCTAGTTACTGAAATAACTCATGACTTGCTTTCTCCTCATTTTCATACTTGCAGCATGGGAGGACTGGTGGTTAAACAGCTTTTATATCAAGCAAAGCTGAATAACTATGACAAGTTCCTGAATAATACTATTGGGCTGGTATGTATTTTTGTGTGTTGAATTTTTATGATTATCTATGTGCCTGTGAATACGATCTAACTATTTCTGCATCACAGGTTTTCTATAGTTGTCCGCATTTTGGCAGTAAACTTGCAGACATGCCATGGCGTATGGGTTTAGTGTTTCGTCCTGCTCCTTCGGTATGGTCTTCCATTCCTCATTTGATAAGCTTGCTTACAAATTTTGATAGTTTTCGTCTTCTCTATATGTTCTGACATTTAATTTTGATAGATTGGGGAGTTAAGAAGTGGATCTCCAAGACTAGTTGAACTGAACGATTTTGTGCGTCAACGCCACAACAAAGGATTTCTTGATGTTCTTAGTTTTAGTGAGGTAGTAACATTCATACTGCCAAGTTCCACTTCCATAATGCTAAGTTATATGTTATATATGTTAATTGGTTCCATGACAGACCCAGGTCACACCGATTGTTGAAGGATATGGCGGTTGGGCACTTCGTATGGAGATAGTGCCAATTGAATCTGCATACCCAGGCTTTGGGGAGCTTGTCGTAAGTATTTTTCACAATTCATTGCACATGGAATTATTGTTGTTGTTTTGCAAATGATGGAATTCTTATTATCGCAAGGGCCTTAACATATCATCACATGTGATGCAGTCCAATATTAATCCTGATTATGTCAATGTTAACTTATGTTGATAGTCAAAACTAGTTTTGGGATAGCACTGGAAGAATCAAGGCTTCTTCGAATTTTTTTTAGATTACATAGACTACTAAGCCATATGGACGCTTCCCACAAAATTTCCACCATTTTTGTTCCTTGTATGCTTCCATAATTTCATTGGTTCCACTTTTTGCAAATTTCAAGCGATTACTGTTATTTCTTTTTTATTTCTGTGCAGGTTCTACCGTCCACTGATCATATAAATTCATGTAAGCCAGTTAACAAGAACGATCCTTCTTATGCGGAAACCTTGGCATTTTTGGAGAAGAACTTTAAATTGCGTCTGAAAAGAGAAGAACCCTAGGTCTTGTTTCAGATTGCACCATGCAGTTGGATGTTAATGGTGTCACGAAGTTTTCACCAATATGGAGGCTTCATTTTCCCTTTTTACTCCAGAGATTTTTCTCTCATTAACGGCAAATGGTGGTTGATCTGACAAAGTGATTTGGGTGTGCTGTGTTTTATGAAGCTCGCACCGAACTGTGTACAACAACAACAACAACAACAACATAGCCTTTTGTCCCAAGCAAGTTGGGGTAGGCTAGAGATGAAACCCAAAAGAGACGAGAAACAGGGAGACACATAAAGGGACATAAAGGGCACAAGACAAAAGATGTCACGGTTAGGTTCAGGCACGTTGATTGCTAATCTCCAAGCGCTCCTGTCCATAGCTAAATCCTTGGGGATATTCTACTCCTTAAGATCTCTCTTAACGGACTCGTCCCAAGTTAATTTAGGTCGACCTCTACCGCTCTTTACCTTTTCGGCCCGCTTTAGAACTCCACTACGCACTGGCGCCTCAGGAGGCCTCCGTTGGACATGTCCAAACCATCTCAACCGATGTTGAATCAATTTCTCCTCAATTGGTGCCACCCTAACCCTATCCCGAATATCGTCGTTCCGTACTCTATCCCTCCTTGTGTGCCCACAACACCAACGCAACATACGTATCTCCGCTACACTCAATTGCTGGACATGTCGCCTTTTTGTAGGCCAACACTCAGCACCATATAACATCGCCGGACGAATCGTCGTCCTATAGAACTTACTTTTCAGCTTCTGAGGCACCCTTTTGTCACAGAGAACGCCAGAAGCTGACGCCATTTCAACCAGCCGGCTGAAATTCTATGCCTAACATCTTCATCAATGTCTCCATCCTTTTGTAGCATCGACCCTAAATACCGAAAAGTATCCTTCTTGGCCACCACTTGCCCATCGAGGCTAACGTCTCCCTCCTCGTGCCTAGTCGCGCTGAAATCGCACCTCATATACTCGGTCTTAGTCCTACTAAGTCTGAACCCTTTCGACTCGCACCGAACTGTGTATAGTAAAAAATTGCACATAGCAGTTAGGCTGTAAATTGCTGTCTTTACCTTTTAGTTGACATGAGAGTTGTCCCCTTCACCCCGTGTAAGATGAAGCTATATGCCTCAATGCATGTATCATGTCAACAGTTTTCAGCAATAGCTTATTACAAAGGGAAGCTTATATTATACTGTACAAGTGATTTTCATAAAATGAGAGTGTATAAAACTTGTACAAGTGGGATTTCCTTTGGAGGGAGGTTTTTTAGAGGTTGATGGTCAAAGTTTAAAGAAAATGTTTGATTTAGAGTTCGTACTCGAAAACTCTAGTGGGCTATGGAAACAAGCTTTCGGCCCATTTACAGCCCGACGAAGTGTCTCCAGCCACCATCATCCTTTCTCCTGCCCCGCAGAACAGATTGAGGCAGACCCCTGCTCACCTCGCCGTCCTCGCCTAAAACCCTCGCCGCCCTCCTCCGGCTCCCCGCCTCTCGTCCACGCGTCGGCAAGCAATCAGTTCATCCCAAGGTGCCGCCCCTAATTCCCCACCTCTTTCTTCCCCTTCTCGCCTCACGATTTCCTCTGTGGCTCCTGGGATTCGACCAAATCTGATCGTGAGCCCCGATTTCCCCGCAGACTTGCGAAGCGATGGTGGACGCGTGGTGGCCTCTGCTGGGCGCGGCGATCCCGGCGCTGGTGGCGGGTCAGTTTGTCCGCATCAAGCGCCGCCGCGACGAGGAGCAGCGCCTCAAGGCGGCGCGCGGGCGGGAGAAGAGCTCCGACGAGGTCTTCGTCTGCGAGCGCGTGTGCACCTCCAAGCGTATGCTCAAGAAGGTGGGGGCCTTCTCCAAGGACCCCATACCGGAGACCTGCGTCACCGTCTGCGGCGTCTCTGAACTCGACGCCTGCGCCGACGCCTGCGCGCGCACCGTCTGCGTCAACCAGCACCAGGTGCCCAACTGGAACGACGTCTGCCTCAAGAGGTGCCAGAGCGAGTGCCTCAAACTCTCCTCAACCCTCATGTAATGGTCATCTCTCTATTGTGCGGCGCTCCTTAGGTAACCCCCCTTAGGTTCTTATCTGCTTCTATCCATATCATGGTCGACGAACTTCAGACATTGATAACCGTCATTATCTCAAGGAATTGGAGCGAGTGAATGTTTCTGGTCATGGCTGTTATGTCTTTCATTCCATTAGCTCTTGCACATTTCTACCGCAGAATTTGTTTCCCTTAACTGATTGTGCGTACTAAGGTGCCATATCCTGATTTTTGAGTCACAACAGAGCCTGGGAGTCCTCCAGGATGAATGTTGGTTTCGACATTCATTTTTAGTAGGTTGCTTATGTCTTCTAATAATTAAATTATTTTTGTGAATTGAATATTATAAGTTTCTAGGGTGGTGTGATGGATGTTGCACAATGACATGTATCACCCTTCACAGTTTAAGCTAAGAGGTGAACTCTGAAATACTTGTGGGCTTCATATTCAAAATCTTTAATAACTCATATTCAAAATTTTAGATGTGTGGTTTTTAAGGTTCTGAGAGTTAAAATTTGTCAGTACCATTATAGATTAATCCTGCTTGTTGGAGTACCTACTTTCTAGTGCAAAATGCAAATATCCAAGGTTGTGATCACGTTGGTTTAGATAATTTATTGATTAGTTGATGCCATGCCTCATTTTATTTGACTATCCTGATTGTACCTCACATTTCTTGTTGAAAAGCAATGGCAATACCATCTTCAAATTGCATTTGCCTGGGAGGTCAGATGGCTCTTTGGGTTAACCTTTCTAACTCAGTACCATTATGGTTTCTGAATTTTCGGAGCTGTATTTATAGTGTAATAGGCAAGTCTTCTTTCTTATACTCATAACAAGATCACTGGTTTTCGAGTGAAAAGAACAATGACATTTGTGCTGTCAGGAACTTGGGATAGTGGGGGGCCATAAATTATTACTAGGTTCAAGGTGACCACAGATGAGATCCAATAGTGTTAAGACTTTACTAGTTTGCATTTTGAAATAAGGTATACTTATTTAAATACATTTAGGCATTTCTTATGTATTTGGTTCCCACCTGCCTAAAGTTCTTAAGGGTGTATGGATTGCACAAGCTGCGTGTCACCTAGTCGCCTAGGCAACAAGAATAGCCACACCTCACCTTATTGCCTTAAGAACATTGCATATGTCAAATTTCAGTTGGTCAAACATTGTCTCTGGTTTGCAGTAATGGTTAATCAACCATCTTGCTAATAGAACTGAGAATATAGAAGACCTGCTCAATAAAGAACATGAAGAAGAAAAAATGGGATGGACCTATATCCATGGTAATAAAGACTGAAACATAATTCAGTGTATAGTGAAGTTTATGTATTGGTGCTTGAAATTTTCGAATGGACAGCACAGATCGACAAATGCATGCTATGCTATGCTCTTTTTTTTTATGGAATCTTCTTGTTCATCAGACTACCAAAATTGTTTTCTTCTTATGTCCAGCGAAGGTGACTAGATGACTTAGGACAGAAAAATGTGATGAAATTTAAGTCAATATATATCTGGCTGTTCTAACGCCGTATATTAGTATGAGCGTGGGTGTTAGGAGAAGCCTTTGACCAACAATTACTATATTAATGTATAGAGTATTTTGACACAAAGTCATTGTTGTTAGATGTGTATTCAAAAGGACTTGTGATTATAGTTTCACATTATATAGACGAAATGCTAGTGGAGTAATTATTGGTTAAATCTTGTCCCTATGAAATGAAATGTGCCTAAAAGACAGTACGGGGCATCCGAAATACATATGATGAAGTTGGCGCATCAGAATCCTCAACTACATTTCTCATCAACTGATGTTATTGATCTACTTTAATATTTTCATTGGACTTTCAACTCAAATTTAGAAGCCTGATCAGCAAGGTAGAGCGCGACAAGCAGCTAGCGCGATGGGATGAGCTATGAAGTGTTGAAGGGGAGACGTGGGTGGTGTAAACTGGGGAGTGGAGATTTGGAATGTGAATACACTTGCCAATCTGCTGGTTACGGATTAAGAAAAGACCATTCATTGTAACTGTCGCATGATTAACTTTGAATTATGGCTACCCTTATCCGTTTCCAGATATCCGATCGCTTCTGAAATTCAAAACACTTTTGTACCACCTCCCTAAATAATAGGGGCTATCTTCTATCACTATCAGAACCCCATGTTTTGTTTCATTTCACAAATTATATAAACAAAAAAGAGCACAAGTGGTACAGTAAGAGCCACCACATGTTTTAGTAGCCAATTGCAATTAATCAATCATTCAGGCCCGTACAATGAGATCAAGTGGTGCGATGACACATGTCACAAAAAAATTAGGGACCCTACAATTTTATCTAAGTGCATATACATACTTAACTGGATTAGTATAATATATAAAATAGATGAGCGTTTCTCTGTTCTCTCTCCTAAACAATCATTTAATTTGTGGTACGAGAAATTGGATCATAAGAAAGTATTTCAAAGTAAATTTCAAACTGAAGGACTGAAGAGACGACCAGGAGGGATGGGAGCCAAAACAATTTCTCCGTCGAATGAAGAAATTTGGCCTATGTCCTGAATATCCCAAAAACTCTTTCGTTCTCAACCAGTTCCTATGGTCATGACGAGGCTATTGAACTTAAGTACAAAGCTGGGAAAGCCAAAGAACAAAGCAAATGCAAAAACAACACTTAGCAGACAAAGGTCGGAGGTTGCGGGTTCAAAGTTTCGACACAAGGTCGGAAGTTCCGACTTGCGTAGGTCAATGTCGGAGGTTTGAGGTCGGAAGTTCCGAGATATGGTCGGAAGTTCTAAGACAGCCCAGAAATAGCCTCCAAAACAAGATGCCTTTCTAGGTTGGATGTGCTTCTCAGTGGTGTGACTCGAACCGAAAACCCTAATTTCAAATGCCACCGCAAATACTTAGTTCATGCCCTGCGTAATTTGAGATGTGTGACTGTGTTACACACTAGTGTCAAGTGTAGGGTATGAACTCAAGTACAACATGTAAAATGAAGCTCCAAGTTTGAGTTTGAATTGGAATCCAAAAACTTGTCGCGAGTTTTCCGATTAGAATTTGAATTCAAATTTGGGGAAATATTAAAAGATTTTCAAAAGTTAAATTGGTCAACCAAGAGTGGCATTTGGTCAACTATGTGATAATTGACTCAATAGTGCCCTTGGATGATGGTTTGATCATTAAGTAATCACCAATTAAGGTAGCAACAAATTTCAATTGGAAATTCCTCCGAAAACCCTAAAAATTCAAAACCCTAGTTTTACCCCTTTTTAAATAACTAAAAATCTAAGCAAAATTTGGGAAAAAGTTTAAAACCAAGTTTGTAGAACTTTTCAAGGGCTACAACTTTGGTGTTTTGAGTTTTCAAAGTTTTAGTGTAAAATGTGGAGCAATTTTGAAAAGAAGCAAATTTCAAATTTGACCCCTTTTTATCCCCAAACTCAAATTTTAAAATGGAGGCAGAATTTGAAAATGGTTTGAATAGAAAAGTTGTAGGTATTGGCTATATGTACAACTTTGGTGTTTGAAGTTTTTGAAGTTTCAATACAAAATCCAAAGTAATTTCTAAATTACTAAATTTCTGAAAAGTGTCCCCTTTTGAATTTATACTTAAATTTCAAAATCCCGTTCGAATTTGGAAAAGTGTTCAATACAAAACTTGTAGAGCTTGAAATTCTGAAGATTTCATATCTTGGGAATTTTTCAAGTTGTTACATGAATTTGAGAGTAATTTGAGAAAGCAGTTTGTATTTGAAAGTTTAGGGGGAGCTACAGTACTCAGCGAATCAGAGCAGGGCACCGCGCGGCATGGGCACCGCCCAGCCACCGTGGCCTTCGGCCAGCTTCCAGGCGCGCCTTCGACCGCCAGCGTTGGCTTCAGTGAGTTCACGACGAGCCACACGTCGTCTTGAGGTCGCGTTCGTCACCCTATAAAAGGAGAGCACCGTCACTGGCGTATTTTTCTTTTTCTCCATTTCCACCGCCACTGCAGCTACGCCGCTCATCGTCGCCTCTGTCGAGCCACCTCCGACCACGCAAAACGCTTCGCCACAACCGCCTCGCTCCCGGGCATCTCCCCGACCACTCGCACCCACCTCTACTGCCCGAAGCGCCCGGATAGCCGCTGTCTTCCCCGCGTCCGGTCGGAGCACCGCCACCACCGCCCTCACGTGGCCAGGCCACTCCAGTTCGTCTCCGTCATCACCGAGAGCACCATCGTGATCACTATGAGCCTCTGAACGTTTTCCTCGTGTTAATTTAGTCGCTACTCCATCGGGGACGCGTTTTCGCGGCTCACCGTCGACTGTGGTCTGCCATCGTCGTCGGTGAGGGGTCGCCGGAGCTCGAGCTTAGCTGTAGTATGGCATAGTGGGTTCGCGGGGTGATGTAGATCGTTTTGGTCAAGTTAGTTGGGCGACCGATGTCATGATCGCCGGCCCGCGGCCGTGCGGACATGGCCGGGTCGCGGGAGAGAGCGAGAGAGAGCAGAGGAAGGGGATGACAGGTGGGGACGAGCCGTCAGCGAGAGAGAGGGAGCGCGGGCGGGGGCACGGCTGGGCTGGGCTGCTGGGCCACGTGCGTTGCTGGGCCGCGCGGGTGAGTGCGGGCGCGAGCGCGCGAGCAGGCCGTGTGGTTGGGCCGAGCCGAAGGGAGAACGGAGGAAGCGGCCCGATCAGAGATTTTGTTTTTCTTTTTCAAAAATGTGAATAGTGTTAGTATTTGTTTATTTCATTAGAAATTCTGTGGAGCTCCAAAAATAATGAAAATTTTTGTGTAAGCTTTTCAAGATATAAACTACTTAGGAAAAATATTAAATGTTAAATTTGATTACTTTTTGCAAGTTATTTAATTAGTTCAATTAAATATTAAATGCAACTTTCATGAATTTTAGTAATTAAATTATTAATCCAAAAATCATGAAATTTATTTTGACACTGTTTTAGGCCATGATTAATCTATAGAAAAAGTTTAAGCTCATTTAGATGAAGTTTGATTTATTATTAATTATGCCCTAATTAATTAAATGTTTAAATAATTGTTAAATTGATAACTTTAAGAGTTGTGTGCCCTTTTGATTGAGTGATGACCTTGGGTCACTAATTCTTGGTGATCCTTGGCACCTTAATTTCATGATTAAGCTCGTTAGTAACATGTTCAGTAAGAAACATTAGTGTCGCTTAAGTTATCGCTATTAGTTAGTAGGTTTTACTGTTTTGCGACTGTACCACGAAGGAAAGTTGTACTCAAGTTGTAAATCGTGGCATATCATCATCAAGCATCATGTTTATCACCGCATCATATTGAGACATGTTATATGCTCGTGTAGTTCCCGCTTTCGAAGAAGTTGAAGTTGGCGAGCAAGTCTCCGGAGAAGAGTTGTCGTCGGTGGGTTCCAGACCGGAAGTCGGAGTCTTTGAGTCCGAGTCAGTCGTCGCGTCAGAGCAAGGCAAGCCCCGGTGCATTTAAACCCTACCTTGAGATTTACAAATCTTTATTATTATACTATGGTTTACTGCATTAAGTAATTAGGAGTTGAGTGATAACCCAATTGCTGCATTGTCATCCTTGATTATTGCGATATCACCCTTGATACTTGTTTTACTGAAAATGCGTAGTATGCTTCGCTATGCTTATGAGTTAAGCTTTTTAAATGAATGTTTACATGGCCATGATGGCAAACTTAATGAATATTGAAATATGAGAATGAACTTGAAAGAATGGGCGGGTGGTTTGGTCACTGCTAACTTGCATTGAGAAAGGAGTCTCAATGTAGTATTTCCGCCTTGTCGACTAAGAACCGTTCGTTGTAAGCCCCCTTGTATTTCGAGACTTTGCAACTAGCCTCGTGCCTTGGGTAAGCCCAAAATGTTGGTGATTCCATTTCGAGAACGTCTAACCTCGCACTGGGAGTGGAGAAATGGCGGGAGTAGCGTGTACCCTCGGGGCTAGAATCGGGTCGGGTTCGAGGAGTACTGTACTTTCGAGTGGTGATGGACATGTTCTGGTTTTGGGAGATCTAAATGAGGGTTGGCATATGCAAGATTTGGTTCTACATATGTCGTGAGGTTAGAGATCCCCAGCTGGGTATAATCGGTTCGAATCGTCGTTGCTCCTCGGTTATGGAGACTCGATCGCCTGACTTACATCGTAGTTAAGAACTGGAATTGAAAGAAAGAATGAGAATAGTCTTGATGAGAATTACTTTGATCTAGATTAGGATCACTTAGAATTGGTTAATGAACCATCAATAGTAAAAGTAAAATATTAAAGGTAAGGACTTACTTTAGTAAGATTTTCTGCAAAAGAAATTTTGATTCTTGAATACCCGTACCTTGATTCCCTAAAGCTAGCATACTCTTGGAGTCTTTTCTTAGTCGGGTAAGTCTTGTTGAGTACTCTTGTACTCAGGGTTTGTTAAACCCCTTGTTGCAGGTGCGGTTCATGAATAAGTTTGCTTTGAGCCTTGTTGCATGACCGTTGTGGCTGAAGAAAAGTGACGACGAGTAGACTGTGTGGCCTTTGGGCAAGGCACTTCGTTTGTGTGATTGTAATAAAGTTACTACTGATACTTTCCTACTACCGGTTTGTAATAATGTTACATAAGGTTTGAAGTTTGGAAACTGTGGTTTGTAAACTTAAGTTATTGTAAGACTTCCGCTACTTTACTCTGTTGGTATTTTGAATAAACTGTTGTAATATTGTAATACTCATGTGATTGGATCTTGTTCGGAGGAAAGCAGGCCTTTTAAGTTATGAGGAACATAAGTACGGCTGTCAGAGGTCATTATGACGATGACAGGTACACGTGGGCCATCATAATTAGAAGGTTCTGTGACAGTATAGTTGTAGAATTCTTTTTTCCCCTGCTATTTAGAATGCTAAGATATAGAATTCACCAAATGTCTTGTAGTTTCTATTTGCTGTATTTTTCATTGATGTTACAAGGCTATGTACAGTTGTAGAATTTTCTCTTCCTCCCTGCTCTTTAGAATGCTAAGATCTAGAAGTCACCAAATGTCTTGTACATTCTATTTGTTATATTACGACCTATCTTTGGAAAAGTTAACATTGTAATGCAAAACCTGTACCTGAATCTACACGTAGGAAATTTATTTGGTGAACCAAAGATATTGAATAAAGATACAAGAATGTTCTCTTTCTTTTCTTTTTTGCAACACATATTCTTACAGTCAAATAACTAAAAGAGAGTGCCAATAATTTCCAGACTGGCCCCCCAAGTCCATATGAGTTTGCAATATGCATTTTCATTATTGATTTTGCACAACCAGACACACAAATGTATAGACAAACTATTATAAGTTGGCATCTATGATATGTTTCAAATGTAGGTGAATCCAGCCATAGCAAAACTGCAACTTGCCTGACTATACACAAACTGTTACAAATTGGCATTTATGATTTATCTGATATCTGAAATGTAGGCATAGCAGACTGTGCAGTGGATGATTCACACAAGTACTACCCTGAGGAATTCCTTAACACTTTGACACCCAATGGTCTACCGCCACATGTGTTAAAGTTGAAGATTGGTTGCCCGGTCATATTGCTTAGGAACATTGACCCCGCTAACGGACTTTGTAATGGTACCAGGCTTATTATACGGGGGTTTCAAAAGAATACCATAGACATAGAAATTGTGTTGGGGCAGCATGCTGGAAAGCGAGTTTTTCTGCCTCGCATACCCTTATACCCGTCAGACGACGAGATGTTCCCTTTCCAATTTAAGCGAAAGCAGATCCCTATTCGGCTCAGCTTCGCAATGACGGTTAACAAAGCACAGGGGCAGACTATCCCTAACGTCGGGGTATACTTGCCGGAACTAGTGTTCTCGCACGGCCAATTGTATGTAGCGCTATCAAGAGCCACGGCAAGATCAAACATTAGGATCCTGATCGTGCCGCCTGCTGAGAAGGACGTGAGCAAGGGGAAAGGAAAAGGGAAGGAGAAGAAGAAAGCGACAAAAGATATATTCACAAAGAATATCGTATATAAAGAAGTTCTAACTCCATGAAAGAGGTAATGCATCATACGTCGATACATACATTTTTCAAGATATCAATTATACTTTACCTTTAAAAATTAACAAATAACTTATATGCAGGATCCTTCAAACTATTATTGTTTGAGCCATCTGCATGTAAGAAGTCAGACGCTGCATCTTGGACTTGAAAATCTTCTGGGTCATCTTTGATTGGTGACCAACTGCATCTTGGTGTCCATGCAAAGCACATCTCCTGGTCGAACTATTGAGATATTAGATTCTTAATTGTACAGTATATTGTAAAACATGTGTCGTGAAACATATATTGATTGGAACATCGCGATTGCAGTATCTATTTTATCTAACGGTATAACACACGCTCATACATATGTTATCTTGGTAATTTGTGTTTCCGTTGCAACGCACGGGCATTAACCTAGTAGATGTATGACTCGTGTAAGTCTGCTTTGGTAGCTTACTAGCTTTCCATTGCGAAGTCAAGAAAAATATGAAACAACTTGTCCATGTACTGGCAACTGCTCCGCGACTACCTGTTTGCGCTACGAAGGCGCGGTTCGTATATCATGCGTCTCGGTCTCTCGACATTTGCCATATCCTCTTACTCTCACTACAACGAGTAGAAGGTGCCGCTAATCGGAGCAATAGTTCATCCTCCATCCATTCACCAGTACTCCCTGCTTTTTCCTAGGCACATCTATGGCCCCGCCTTCACACTTCTACAGCAACAATGGCGCCCCACAGAACGGCGCCTTCCTCCCTGTGGGAACGGGAAATGTGCCGCCACAGGACTCCTGCTTGCTCGACGCAGACGAGTTCCGCCGGCAGGGCCACCAGGTCATCGACTTCATCGCCGACTACTACGGCCGCATGGACGACTACCCCGTCCACCCCAGTGTCAAACCTGGCTTCCTGCGCAGGGCCGTATCAGAGCCTGTGCAGCGCGTGCGACCACCGGGGGCCCAGCTTAGGAAGGGGTCCAGACCCAGGTATATGTCATATGTGTGACCCCTGTATATGTCTCTACTCCAGCCCAACAATAGCAACGTGGCCCATTAGGAATATCAGCACTGGCATGTTGTAACTTTGTCTCAATGGTTCACCGCGTTTCCTTCCTCGAGAAGCTCGGAAGCCGGAACGGCCGCCGAACTCGGAGACGCGTCGCTGCTCACGGCCGATGCGGATGCGGTGACGCTTCTTGGATCTTCCAAAGTTCCAGACTCCAACCCTCCCGGTCTCTAGGCTCCAGCGATCAACGAGCGAGGGCTGCCGAACGACTTTGTTGCCGATCGACGATCAGTTTCAAGCCAACGCTCTAACAGGTTAGGGTTATTCTTCAGTTCTTCTTGTTCTTCTCTTCTTAAATCGGATTGATTTTCTTAAATTGGATTGATTGGTTACAGCTATTACCTATTATTTCTCATACATTTCTTCAATATTTAGGTTTTGCCAAAATTTCCAATGTTACCTAAGAAGCATTTATCTGGTGCTGCAAAAAGGGAAAAAAAGAAAAATAGAAGATCAGTTTATTGAATCACAAAAGGGTGCTATACATAAGTTTTTTTCAAGTCAGAATAGTGTTGTTCCTGATGGAAATCCTAATGAGATAGAGGAGCCTAGTATTGAAGAACATGAGCAGCAACAAGTTAACAATGTAAATGCAGAGGATGATGGTACAGAACCTGAAAATATACAGCAGCCTCCATCTCAAACTCAAAGCCCAATTGATATGGTGCCACAGGCTTCAAGTGATGATGTCTACGATCCTAGAACTTGGGGAAATCTTGATAATAAGAAACGAGATATCTTGATTGAGAAAGGTCCTGTGAGAGAATTGAATCTTCAGTTCCCTTCAGATGGTAATGATAGACGCTTTTCATATACTTACTATACTAGGAAGTTAAGTAATGGTGAGGAAATTGATAGAAAATGGTTGGTTTACTCCAAGCATGTCGACAAAGTTTATTGTTTTTGCTGCAAATTGTTCAAATCAAATCAAAGCAAAAGTGCGCTAGCAGCTGATGGAATGAGGGATTGGAAACATCTTAGCTCGAGTCTCAAGAAACATGAGAATAGTGTGGAGCATATGACTAATATGAATACTTGGAATGAACTGAGGTTGAGGCTGATCCAAAACAAAACAATTGATGATGATTTGCAGCGAGAAATTGGAAAGGAGAAAGAACGTTGGAGGCAAGTTTTAGCAAGAATAGTTGCTGCTGTCAAGTTTCTTGCTAAATATAATTTGGCTTTTCGAGGGACAAATGAGAAACTGTACCTACCTAACAATGGTAACTTCTTGGGCATAGTTGAAATGATGGGTGAGTTTGACCCTGTTATGCAAGAACACATTAGGCGTATTCAGAATAGTGAGGTTCATTATCATTATCTTGGTTCCATGGTTCAGAATGAGTTAATTTCCCTTCTTGCCGAATCTGTGAAAAGTTCTTTATTAAAGATAATTAAGGATGCCAAATATTTTTCTGTGATCTTGGACTGTACCCCAGATGTAAGCCATGAAGAACAAATGACTCTGATTGTGCGCTGTGTCAATATGTCAAGTAATATTCCAAGAGTAGAGGAATTTTTTCTAGGTTTCTTGAAGGTTGATGATACATCAGGATTGGGGCTTTTTAATGAATTGTTGAGTGCACTGGAATCTCTTGATTTGAATGTTGATGATGTGAGAGGGCAAGGCTATGACAATGGTTCTAATATGAAGGGGAAGCATCAGGGGGTTCAAACACGTTTGCTTGAAATCAACCCCAGAGCATTATATATGCCGTGTGCATGTCATAGCTTGAATCTTACTCTTTGTGATATGGCGAAGTCTTGCAGCAAAGTTGTTTCCTTTTTTGGTGTTATTCAACGAATTTATGCATTATTTTCATGTTCTACCAAAAGGTGGAAGATTTTGCTGGACAATGTTGAACACTTGACTGTCAAATCCTTATATAATACCCGTTGGGAAAGTCGAGTAAATAGTGTTCAAGCTATCAGATTCCAAACTCCTCAAATAAGGACAACTTTGAAAGCCGTAGAGAAGGCTTCTACTGATGACCCAGCAGCAGTAAGTGATGCTCAATCTCTGGTTACTGCACTTGAGAGTTTTGAATTTATACTTGGCATGGTTATCTGGTATGATATTTTATTTTCCATAAATATGGTGAGCAAAAAGCTGCAGTCTAAGATTGTGTGCATGGATGCTGCTCTCAAACAAATTAAAGGCTGCATATCATTTTTTGAGAGGTACAGAGATGAGGGCTTCACTGCTAGTTTGAATACTGCAAAAACAATTGCATCTGACTTGGGTATAGAGCCAAAGTTTCCTACTAAACGTCAAAGTAAAAGAAAGAAACATTTTGATGAAGCAAATGATCAAGATGAACGAACGCAATCACCAGAGGAATCTTTCAGAACTGAGTATTTTCTAGTCTTGATAGATCTTGCAATTGCTTCATTGACCACTAGATTTGAGCAGCTAAAGAAATTTGAAGAAGTGTTTGGTTTCTTGTTCAACTCAAAAAATTTGAAGTCATTAGATGACGATGATCTGCGCAAGTGTTGCAACATTTTTGCAAAAAAAGTTTTCTCATGGTAATTCATCCGATGTTGAGATAAATGATTTTTTCTCGGAACTAAAGGTGCCGGATACTTTGATGTCAGCAACTCAGATTCTTGAGTTCGTTATGGCTGCAGATTGCTATCCAAATGTTTCAGTTGCCTATCGGATCCTTTTGACTATACCTGTGACCGTAGCCTCTGCTGAAAGAAGTTTCTCCAAGTTGAAATTATTGAAAAACTATTTGAGGTTAACTATGTCACAAGAAAGATTGAATGACTTAGCTATGTGTTGCATTGAGAAGGATATCTTGGACAGTATTAATCTCGACACCGTCCTTAACGATTTCGCATCAAGAAAAGCCCGAAGGAGTCTCTTTTCATAATGGGAGTTTGATTTATCGGGATTTTGAGGTAATTAAATTAGTGTCATTTTCTTGTTCTTCTAGTCATTGTATCCTAGTATTGTCATTGCTCATCGAACTCCTATATGTATATATATATATATACAATTACATATATATATATATATATATATATATATATATATATATATATATATATATATATATATATATATATATATATATATATATATATATATATATATATATCATACATATGTGTAGCCAATTAGCCATACGGGCCCATTTGTCAAGTTCGCCCGAGGGCCTTTGGAAACACCGTCGCGTCCGGAGTCCGACGCGTTCGGCGCGGCGCTGCGGGACGTCCGTGACCTGATCCTGCCGGGCATGACGCACTGGCAGAGCGCCCGGCACTTCGCGCACTTCCCCGCGTCCAGCAGCACCGTCGTCGGTGCCCTCGGCGAGGTCCTCACGGCCGGCATCAACGTCGTTCCTTTCACGTGGGCCGCCTCGCCAGCCGCCACGGAGCTGGAGATGGTCGTCGTGGACTGGCTCGGCAAGGCGCTCCACTTGCCCGAGAGGCTGATGTTCTGCGGCGGCGGAGGAGGCACGCTTCTGGGCACCACGTGCGTGGCCATCCTCTGCGCCCTTGTCGCCGCGAGGGACCGCAAGCTCGCGGACATCGGTAGCGGCAGGATCGGAGACCTCGTCGTGTACTGTTCCGACCAGACACACTTCGCCTTCCGCAAGGCAGCACATATAGCCGGCAACCGGCATCCACCGCGACAACTGCCGCGAGATCGCCACGTACCGTGACGACATGTTCGCGCTCTCGCCAACCGAGCTGCAGGCCGCCATGCAAGCCGAAGTGGACGCCGGGCTGGTCCCGCTCTTCCTGTGCGCGACGGTCGGGACCACTCAGACGACGGCCGTGGACCCTATCCGAGAGCTGTGCGCCGTCGCGGCGACGCACGGTGTCTGGGTCCACGTGGATGCGGCCTACGCGGGCGCGGCGCTCGTCTGCCCGGAGTTTCGCCACCTGATCGACGGCGCCGACGCGGTGGACTCGTTCAGCATGAATGCTCACAAGTGGCTTCTGGCCAACAACGACTGCTGCGCTCTGTGGGTGAAGAAGCCATCGCTGCTCGTCGCGGCGCTCGGCACGGAGCAGGAGTACATCCTCAAAGACGCGGCCGCTGAGGGGCACGACGTCGTGGACTATAAGGATTGGTCTGTGACGCTGACCCGCCGGTTCCGCGCGCTGAAACTGTGGCTCGTGCTCCGCTGCTATGGCGTCGAGGGCCTGCGCGACCACATCCGCGGCCATGTCGACATGGCTGTGTCGTTCGAGGAGATGGTGAAGGCCGACCCACGCTTCGAAGTGATGGCAACGAGGCAGTTCGCACTCGTGTGTTTCAGGCTCCCGGCGCCGGAGGAGGTGGGCGGCCCGAAGGCGGCCAACGACCTCAACCGGAGGCTCCTCGAGGAGGTAAACGCGACTGGCTCCGGGCCGTACATGAGTTCCGCAAATGTGGGTGTGGCATCTACATGCTCAGGTGCGCCATCGGGAGTACGCTTACGGAGGAGCTACACGTCCGCGAGGCGTGGAAGGTTGTGCAGGACTGTGCTGCTTCCCTCCTTAAAATGGAGAGTATCATCGCCGTTGCCTAAGATCGGGATGGTTTCTATGTTATTTATTTGTTTAATTAAGTATTCTCTTGGCTACAAGAGATGAAACTCCTCTCTTATTTTTAAGTACCAAATTGTTCTTATTTAGCTATATGTTACGTGTAGCTATCCTCATATGTGTATTTAAGATTTTGTGTGTTTGTGGTCAAAAAAGAGTACGCACACAAAATATGTCAAGCATGCAATTATATATAGTATATATGGTTATATATTTTTATATATTAGTGCCATGGTTTTTTTTACAGAGGTAAACCCTACTTTTATGAAGCAATGTAACCAGTCTTACGGCAACAGAAAGAAAACAAAACAACTGGGGTTACCAGCAACGCCCAGCGACAACAGCTAAACCAACACCGGTAGCATTAAACAGGAAGAAGCAACTCTTAGCAAGCATCTATGACTAAAAACCACCAGAGAATTACAAAAGACCCTCCACCTCCATATCCTTAGTCTGGCTCCAAAACAACTGTAACCAGTCCTTCATCGTCTTGATCTTCTCATCCAGGAATTAGCACCTCCCTCCTCCAACAACAAGCGCCATTTCTGCAGAAATATGAATATTTTCCGGAAAACTTCATTGGAACTTTCGAATCCCCATTTTATTGCGAATATTCCAAAGACAAGACAAAATGACAGTGAACATGAAAAGCTTTATGTGGTAATTAGAACAGCATAAAGAAACCCAGTAATAAAAAAACTGGGAGGAGTAATCGGTGGGATACTGTTGATCTACAGTACAAGGTACCCAACTTTAAAGAAGTTTATAGATGTCCTGAACACTATTTGGCACGCTCTCCCACCCCAAGGCTTCCTTGAAGCATCTCCACACAACTTTTGCAACACAACAGTTGAAAAAACATGGTGGTTTTCTCCACTCCACACAGGCAGCAGTTCTTACTCCCCCTCCACTTCTTTTGTTTCAAATTAACCCAGTTTGCAGACGATCTTGAACTATCCATAAGAAGACCTTAAGCTTCATAGGTAGTTTATTTTTCCATAGTTTCGTCATTCTTTGATTAGTCACCCCTCTAAATGAAAGTCTCCGTTACATAGATCTAGTTGAATATTTTTGGGATTTCTCTAAAATCCAGATATAAGAATATTCCCCCTCATTCAAAGAGAAATCATCTAACATGTCTATTAATCTTCCCCATTCCAACACATCGTCTCCCCCTAAAGGTCTTCTAAAACTAATGTTCCAACCATACCCTTCCCAATAATCCTTAACCAACACCCCAGTGTCCTTGCTAATCACATACAAGCCTGGAAATTCTAACTTGAGGGGAATATTAGAATTCCAAACATCTTCCAAAAATAGTATGTTCTGATCATTCCCCACATTTGCTTTACACCCACATTTTAAGTACTCCTTTCCAAGACTAGGAGCTCATATCCACTTTGCATTGCATAAAGGCCTTGTTCCTAAAATATTTCTGTTTTAGGAATTCATTGCCGTTGTTGAATTAGGGCTCATGTTAGAATTTGATATCCTAGTTATGTACGTGTAACAGCTCTAGAATCTTTGAAAAGATATTGCAAGCATGATAGAAGCTTGTAGCATATCAAGAACAATATAGACGAATCTCATAGAAAACTCTAGATGACGATATGAAGCAATCATGATAAGAGATTAAGATTTTGACGAAGTTGGCTACAAATTTTATAAGCACAACTCCAAAAGAGTACATAGTGATTGTTGCTCTCTCATAACCATTCTTGACTCTATGGTATTCTCTTATTCATGTCCTATAAAAGAATCTAGTGCAATAGAATGTCTAGTCAAATCTTCTTGACCGTTCTTACAAGCCTTGGATAGGACCCTTGTGTTGGCTTAGTTGATGCCTATGACCTGCACCTTCTTGTTTATGTAGTCCCTCCATACATACAAGTACGAGTATTATTCCTAGTAGGATTTTACGCTCAAGTCCTAATAGAATAAAAAGTCCACATAGTACACCTCTCTTGAATCATAATTTCAAGTAGGATTTGAGTCAACATGTTTTATATCCCAACATGTTTTTGCAAAGAATATAAATGACTTGGAGCACAAATGGAGGGGCAACAACAACCCTTAAGCCCAAGGATCATGGGTAGACCAATAAGGGCTTATCTCGACATTTCGACATAATTTCAAGTGAGGAACAAAAGGTGGCTTTGGGCATGGTGAAATACTTGATCAAATCAAGTATTTGACTCCACCTTATCGAGCACACAGGGTAGTGACGGCTCATGGACACCTGGAGAAACAAGAGTGGTGAGCAGGAGTCAAAGAAATACCTACTACTCTCTCCATCTTGAAAAAAGAACAATTCTACAATAATACCATGTCAACTCATTTTAATTTTGACCAAGTACATGTATCAATATTTAAGATATTAAATAATTATGTGGAAAAACATTTATCCATATTAAAAAATATTATTTTTTATAAATATAATCAAAATTGAGATAATCTATATACTCTAATAAAGCTAAACCCTACTAGATATTTATCTCTTCATGCAAGGTGCCCACATCATTCCTCACTAAGTGTCCTACTAACTTACAACCCTTTCATGCAAGCTATCCATGTCATCCCTTATTAATTACAAAAAAAATATACACATCATCTCTATTATGTGCAAAACGTTTAATCTTTAATCTATTAACGTAAAGTCATCTATATATTCTATTTGTTTTTCATCACATATTGGGGCCGTTCGGCTGGAATTATAAGCCGGCTGAAAAACACTGTTGGCTGATTTTTTGTGAGAGAAAAATATTGTTCCGACTGAAAAAACAAGCCGAATAAGACGGATTATAAGTCAGATGAACAGGGCCATTATTACGTAATGTTATCAAATAATCTATTGGTTTTCTTCTATTAGCTCACTTATTTTTTACCAGATTTGAAATCATATGTATTCTCCATTATGTGCAAAACGTTTAATATTTAATCTATTAATGTAAGGTCATCTATATATTCTATTTGTTTCATCACCTATTCTTCTATAATGTGATCAAATATTATATTGGTTTTCTTCTATTAGCTCACTGATTTTTTACCAGATCCGAAATCATATGTATACATAGTATACATAATACTATATAGTAATGCTATATATAAAAATAGATTTTTTCAAGAAAATGTCGTGGTAACGCATGGGGTATGCTTCTAGCTTATTTAAAGACAGAATTAGAACTGCATTTGTTTATGGTGGCATTTTATGTTTTCCCTTTCTCCTGTTAATACAAGAAGGCCGTAACTGTTGGGTCCAAACGCTGGGGTGTAACTTTAGGCCTTTAGGATAGCCTGCCCGGCCGATATGGGCACGTTTCCTCTTCTTCGTTCTCCCCTCCCCCAGATCCCAATCGCGCGTGTTGTTCCACACGTCCACTCCTCAGCTCCGACCTCCACGGGCCCACGGGGCCCGCCCGACGCCCAGCGGCTTTGCCCCAGTGCGCTATGGCCTTCTCTTCGTCGCTGGCGCCCTTCTTCGCACCTTCTGGAACCTTCGGAGCCCATCCCGCCAAGAGGCTTCGGGCCGATGCACCCGGGACCGGGAGGTTCGTGGCGTCCTCCTCGCCCCCTCCTGACGTCGTGGTGACGCGGGAGCAGGGAAAGAACGCCAGGCTCATCGCCGCACTGGTGAGTCTCCCAATGCGAAATTCGTCCATTGTGCTTTCTTGTGGAAATCAGCTGTTAGAGGTCCACCGGGGGGGGGGGGGGGGGGGGGGGGGGGGGGGGGGGGGGGGGGGGGGTCGGCCGGGGCGCAGGACCAACGGCTTGGGCGCTGTTGGTGCTGTGGTGTCCTTAGACTGTCTCCAACGAGGAAGACCTAAACGTGAGACGCATTCGGTAGATTGCGTCACGCACAGTAGAATGGATAGGCAGCCGAAATTTCCGTTTTCCAACCGAGGACGCAAAAGAGAAGCAGAACGGCGAGCTCGGCCCCGGCGCGGGCGCGCTCCGCCCCGGCGAGCTCGGCCCCGGCGCGGGCGAGCTCCGCCCCGGCGAGCTCGGCCCCGGCGCACTCCGCCCCGGCGAGCTCGGCCCCGGCACACTCCGCCCCGGCGAGCTCGGCCCCGGCGCGGGCGAGCTCGGCCCCGGCGCACTCCGCCCCGGCGCGCTCGGCCCCGACGAGCTCGGCCCCGGCGCTCCGCCCCGGCGCGGGCGAGCTCGGCCCCGGCGCACTCCGCCCCGGCGCGCTCGGCCCCGACGAGCTCGGCCCCGGTGCGCTCCACCACCACTGGGAGGAGGATACCGGCGCCGGCCGCTCCACCCGGAGGAGGTTTGCGTCGTGTGGAGAGAGACGACGCTTTTTGCGTCTCGTTTCGGCCGGCACCAAAAATGGGTTTCATGTTTGCGTGATCCGTTGGAGCGCAATTTCAGATAGGCAAAGCACTGTACAGGACTCATTTTGGATATGCGTCGCACGGTTGGAGACAGTCTTACTATCGACTAATTTTGGCAGGTTTGGCGGATGACCTTCGGTGAATGTCTGTACAAGGACCAAATCGGTGGTTATTTATACTATTTCCCTCATGAGAGGCCCTGCCATTGGCGCTAGGCTGGGGTGCCATACTGATTTCCTGGATGAAGGGTTAGCATGGGGCTTGGTATTTACAACTTCAGTGGCAATTTTCTTCATGGTGCGAATGGGGTCCACTGCTTGTATGACCTTTTGGAACTGTTATCAGGATTCAGGAGTTTATATTAGTTAGTATTAGCACTTCAAAATTCCTGTGACTGAAATGTAGCGTTCTTTCTTGGAAGTATTTTTTTTTCTTCGGTTCCATGTGATTCCTTCCTCCTTTCATCTGTTCTGTGAAAGCTTGATGGCCATACTGCATTGCTGATTCTGAATGAATCTACTGGGTTTTCTGGTAACAGTTAAGCTTTTGTGGGCTAACCAAGCAAGATAATCTAATATTTTTCAAAATTGCATACTTTGGCTGATTGATGCCTCACATTTACATCGATTTTCTAATTGGATTCTGTAGGAAAAGCATAATATACACTCTCTGGAACTTCCTCTTATTAAGCATGTTGAAGGCCCTGATACAGATAGGCTTTCAGATGTCCTACGTAGTAAGTGTTACAGTCTTTCCTTTTTTGTGATCTGAACACCGCTCATCTGCTGAATTTCATTTACAGAGTTTCATTCTCTGGATATGCAGCATTCAACATTTTGTTCTTTCACTTTTGCATTTTGTTCCACTTTCTCCTGCAGATATTATATTGTCCATTTCATATATACTCCTCTTCACACTTGCTATATAGAAATGCAACGACTATTTGTGATTTAGTCAAAGCTATTCTGTACTTACAGATGACAAGTTCGACTGGATTACTATAACCTCTCCTGAGGCAGCTGCAGTGTTCCTTCAGGGATGGAAGTAAGCATCAAGTATATTGCAGTTATGTGCACAATGTTTTTATACAAGTAGTAATTATGCCTCAATTTTCGCTTCATTCCTTATAACTTGTCATGCCATAGATTTGTGTTTTATTGGCTAACAAAATGCATGGTCTATGTTGGTTCTAGAGTTTTTTACAGGCATATAATCTTTGATTTTATATCATTGGTGCATAGCATCACCAGCTGAAACATAATCTAAGGGTGCCATTTTTTCACTCAAGTTACACAATGATTGAATGCCAGGGCTGCTGGAAGTCCTAAGGTGCGAGTAGCTGTTGTTGGAGCAGGAACTGCAAGGGTTTTTCATGAAGTATCAGAATATGATGATCAATCTCTTGAGGTTGCATTTTCACCTTCCAAAGGTATCTTACCTTGTAGTTTCTATGATGTCCTCGATGCATGTGTGTTTTCAAGACTTTATGCTCTTCCATTCATCTTCAATAATTTATCAGTGTTAATCAATTTGTTCCATTTCTTTGTTCACCAGCTTTAGGTAAAGTCTTGGCTTCAGAGCTTCCAAGGAGCAATGAGAATTCATGTAAAGTATTGTATCCTGCATCTGCAAAGGCTGGCCATGAAATTCGTGAGTCATTTTGGTGTTACAATAAGCATTTGTCTCATTACTTCTTTTCTGCTTTCACTAAGAGCACATGTTTCTCGTATTCAGTTTTTCCCAAATGGTGTGTTTTCTTGAGGATGTTGCGAATTAATTCTGATTTCTGAGCCACGGTCAATTTTCGGTTTTCTAGTTGAACTATTATGGTTATGAACTCTTAACTTGTTTTCTTTCTTTTTTATTTAATGACTGTTGGCTTCATGATACTTAATTATTTGCAATGCAGAGGATGGGCTATCAGAACGGGGATTTGACGTGACACGACTGAATACATATACAACTGTAGGTTTTGTTTCACTTGCGCAGGACTTTTTTTTTAATTTATCACCACATACACAGACAAACTCGTCATCTGCATCTTGTTGTGCTGCTTCTGGTAGTCTGTAGTGCCTGTTTTGAGTACGAATATTTATATTACTAGCTTTTGCAATATTTATTTCATTTCTATGTTAGCCATTGATCTTCGTATGAAAAGTTTTTCACAGTGTAGGTTAAAATTCCTGTAGTGAGCTCTTGAACACAATGCCACTCTTGATCATCTATTCATTTTCTAGATGCTTAACCTCATGAATTATGATGTACTTTGAGCCTGACATATGATATTGATATATTCACAGCTTGCCTTCTTTCTTTTGGTAGTGGCATTTAGTTTTGTAAGTTGATTGTGACATACTTGACCAGAGTAGAGATTTTGCATTGAGAATCAGAAAATATTGACCATCGGTTTCATATTATTTTTGACAGTTTCTGTACATGAATATTAATCTTCTGCTAACATAGTAACATATGAAGGTGTTATGTGTATGCAGGTTCCTGTAGAAGATGTGGAACCACTAACATTAAATCTTGCTATATCAGCTCCAGTTGTTGCCGTAGCTTCTCCTTCTGCACTGAGGTAATTATACACTGATATTTGGATAATTTTTTACAAATTGTATTCATGAATACTGCAAGGTAAAGCTGTTGTGCAATAGATCTGGAGATATTAGCATGTAAGCATCAAATACTTTTGGTGGAGCATAGTTTAACATTATAAAATAGGATACAACTTACATTCCTTAATTAAATCATCAGTCTCCTTGGATCGTTTTCCATTTTGCCACTGTTTGATTTTATGTGTGGTTCCAATGGTTCCATTGTTCAGGATTTTTTTTTATCGCAGGGTATGGTTAAATCTTATTTCAAAAGTTGATAACTGGAACAACTCTGTCGCTTGCATCGGTGAGACCACTGCATCAGCAGCGAAGAAATTGGGCCTGAAGAGCATATATTATCCAACTACCCCTGGACTTGAGGGGTATGCATACATCACGATGCCCTTTGAGTAACATTATCCAATTGCCATGTACACGGCACAGATATTGAACATTGCGAACTGGTGTGCGTACCATATTGTACATCCCTTGACTACTGCCTAATCTGCACGCATCTTGTCATTGCACTTCACAGGTGGGTTGAAAGCATTCTTGAGGCGCTCAGAGTCCACAGAACATCAAAAGAGGTTCTGCTCTTTCCCTTGCAGTCAGTGAGTGCACTTTCCTGTTTTTCCTTGGTTTCTGTCGTCATGGCCTTCCCTATTTCTGCTGTAGGCCCCAAGATGTTGAAAACGGGCAGCCCATTCTACCGGATGGCGGAGCTTCTTCTTGACGTTGGTATAGCCGGCTGTATGTCGAAGAATTCTTTGCTTCTTTGACTGCAATCACGCCTGTTGTTGTTCCATCAGTGAAACCGTATCGTCAGCTGATGTAGATGAAACTACTTGTAATGTGAGGTGTTCAGTGTAGCATTCAATTAGTGCTGAATCGCGGTTCCATGATGTGGTGGGACAACAAGTTTTGTTGACCTGTACATGTATAGTACAGTAATTTCTTTTGTCAGAAGAAAATCAGATAAGCATGTGCATGCGGAGGAAAATCAGTCCGTACTCCGTTGGGAGGTGGTGTTGTCAACGCATGGCTTTTCCATTGGCCCAAGTTGTAATTGTTTCCTGGGCCGAAAGGCCCATCTCTGTAGTCTGTACTTGTAACTCACTTCCTGAGGTTGCACCATCCTAATTGCAAGACAATTGCATCAGTCCATACAACCATTTCATGTAGGTTAGCAGTGCCGTCTCTGTTTCCTAAAAAAAAAAAGCAGTGCCGTCTCTGTTTCGCTAATTGCGTCTTGTCGTCACGCTAAGGGCAGCCTCGTTCCGTCGTTCGTTGTACTTGTAGGTGTTGACGCAGACGATCGGATTCTTTTGCGGTTTGATTGAGTAACGCTAGGAGATTCAGAATATCGGCGAGGCTATCTGGCTATGGAATCTCCGCCCTGCGCCCTCCACCAAAGATTCCCTGTCGTCTTTGAATTTTAACACATGGTGGACCAATCATAGTTCGCAAGAAAACTCTCCGGCATGAAATTGTTAGCCCACACGTTAGTGGCAGTTCGCGACGATAAGAATAGCGATATTTAACTGTACTTATCATGTTAGATTATTATTTTTCTTTTCTTTTCTTTACCCTTGCGGATCCGGCACATGTGGGTGTCAGCATCACGAGTCATCGCCCTACAGTACTTTTTTTTTTTGACTAATAATATATAAAAAGTCTACGGTAGTGCATATTTTTACTGCAGCCGGTAGTAGTTAGCAGTCCCATTGGTTGGAGAAAGTTCCAAGTCCAACAACGGGGCCAATCGCCATCAACGTCCCTGTTGCAGGTTGCAGGTCCAAGCAAACTTACCCTCCGCTATGCTTGACTAATTAATAATTAATTAACTACTATACTAATCACGGCTGGTCAAAAGTTGCCTGGCGACGGCGGAACGCTTTGCGTACTGCACGAGCGGGCGGGCGGGCAAGGTCATCGTCGCCGACGCGAACGAGCGGCCGGCGCCGAGGCCGAAGCCGAGAGCAACCCCCAGGCCAGGCCCGTGTCCCGAGGACCCGTGCCCTCCCACCCCCAACACCACACCCCCAGCGGCTGCGTCTCCCCGACAGGTTGCCCTTGGCGGTTATGCCCTGGCAACCATGTCCCTGGCAGTCATGCCCTCTGCAATTGTGCACGGGCGCTCCCTCCCCGAGCGGGGGCAAATCAGGCCTTCATCCATACCGTGGTCCATATGTGGAAGATGAAACTATAAAAAGCTACTATTTTCAGCTTTACCCTACTTCAGCATGTTTTAAGAAGTTTCACCAATGAAGCTGTTTGCTAAAAGGATGTTTTGCCAAAAAAAAAAAAGGTTCACAGCAATTATGAAGTTGTTCTCTAATTTGGCTTGGGATCGGATGCCATGCGTGCTGGCTCCCGGTTTATCTTTTCGCTACACTCTCGTGCTATACACAACTTGTGTTTGTGTACGTGCTTAGGAAGTGCGCGTAGCGACTAGGTTGACACTTGCTATGTTTATATGGCGCGCGCGATTAGTTGTTGCAAAATGCATTGACTAATGACTACTACGTACGAGTAATCTAATACTAGCTAGCTAATCCTACTACGATTTAGTGGTGTGTGGTATATAACCACTCCATCTTATTCTTCCATCTTTCGAGCAAGTAGCATAACCGATAACCCCCAGACTGATCCACAGAGGAAAAGATAGATTATTACAGTAGTTGATGTAACAGAGAGCTACCTTGGCTCTTACTGCCGACTGCTAGCGTTGGCGGCAGCCTTTGCCTTGCAATCTGTCTAGACCGCGACGGCTTGTCTCCTGTTGGTGTTGGCACTAGTACGTGTACGTGTACTGCCTCTTGGTTCTATCTATTAATTAATTAATTAATCCTGTGCATTTTGGCTGTTGTGGTCACTGGGATTGCGTACAGATATCGCAAAGCCTCCCAATTTGGATCGGTTGCTATGTACTGTACTCTATTAGTAGTGCATATGCTCTGCTGCCTGTGTGCCTCAGTGCCTGTTTATCACTGATGAGCACGGGAACCGTTTGTAAATGCAGATGTAGAGTCTGGAGCAGCGTGGCAGTGGCGCCGGCCTCCTGATCCATGCTGCTGGTTGGTGACTGGTAACGCCTGATCTCGCTAGTCAAAAAGGTCGTTCGACCGAAGAAACACATGATCCCCATCTCTGATGCTTTGCTTCTTTTGGTGATGACAGCAAATTTGATGCAGCTCTGAAGTCTAACACACGCTACTACTACCGCTCAAACTTTCTTGTCAGATGTCGTCATTAATTTCATCAATAATAATTTCGGTAATCCAATATTCAACTCAGCTGGCACTCGCACGGGCTCCTGTATGCACTGAGAGCATGACTATCAGCCTGACTGATCTGACGGACGAGGGAGTTCAATGAGCCATTGCCTTGCTTGGCGTTGCCTGCCTTTGGTCTTGGCAACCAATGGCAAACCGGTGATTAGACCCCGTCTCCAGGCCCTGTTTACAGGAGACCCTCAGACCCAGACCGAAAACGACACGGCACCACCGCAGGACACGTCCGTGCGGCCCGCCGTCAGATTCCGCGGGCCCGACCTCGTGGGCCCACGACAGGCACTATCCTCACCGGGATCTTTCGCCCACCTGCTCGCCCGCGGGCCCACGGAGGGAGGCACAGCCACCCCGCGGCGCGCCACGGAGGCGGGTAACGAACGGACCGGGTGCGGAATCCGCCTGGACGGCGACAGCGCCGCCGCGCTCGGCCGCGGGAGATTCCTGCCGTTAGATCGACCGTTAGGTGGACGCGTGTCGACCCCTCGCCCTCAGGGGACTGCCGCTACAAACGTGCAAGTGCAGTTGCTTTCTCCACCGCTTTCGCCTGGGAATTCTTTTTTTTTTTTTCCATTCCGGAGTTCCTGTTTTTGGCGCATGAATCGGCACGATTGCAACTTGGGACTCGAGGTAGCATCATGCAAATTATGGGAGACTGGAATTCCATTCTCTCCCTCCGAAGCTAGGTAGGTAATCATGAGCAACGTGGGAGAGAGAGAAAATCAGCCTTACGGTGGAGTATTGGTGTGCGATACCTACTACTAAAAGAATACACTAATATCATCCAATTCTCATATAAAAATTAAAAATAAATATTTATAGCAAGTCTTTGATAAGCACTCGGGTGGACATGTCCACCGCAAAGAATCTAATTAGTTGGTCTACGCTCTTCGCAGAAGAATAATCATTAGATAATCTACTACACAGTTCATAATGCCATGGGTTATTTGATGGTCTGATTTTATTCTTTCATAAATACTCCTACGATTAGCACGCGGGGATGATTGGGATACTCACTTTGTTCCTCGATAAATAGATTCCTATAGCAAGCTCATAGGACAGATAAATATGATAGGGAAAAAACCATATTACCCTTCATAAATTAGAGTAGCTGCACGTTGATTGGTGACACACTACTTGTCTACCCACTCGGTTCCAAAGTATAAATCATTTTGACTTTTTTGGTACACCAAATTTGCTATGCATATAGATATAATGTATGTCTAGATACATAGTAAAACCTATGTACCAAAAAGTCAAACCGGCTTATAATTTGGAATGAAGGGAGTAGCGTTTACTATACACATCGAACTACGCAAAACTCAATCCTCAGAGGCTCTTGGATCCGGGGGAGGCCGCATTGGTGAAAAAGAGGGAGACAGGAGCGGTGCCATAAATGCAAAGAAACTCTAAGGAAAATAGATAGATTAGGCTCCTAGAAACCGATTATTTGTTTTTTTCTTCTAAGAATCTATTTATTTCGGGACAGAGAGAACGTGCCATTCATATGGGTGTATAAATGATGTGCCTAAGGAACTCTTATCTAGTTTTCACTCTCGATCACTTTTTTCTTGATAATTTTTTTTCTATTTGAGACTAGAAACAATTTTCCTTTTCCATTTGACACATAAACTTGAAATCCTTGCTATTCATCACTCCTTTTGTTTTCCCTTTTCTATTTGACACTTCCGAGTTTCGTCAACACCCTTAGCTACCACCGTTAACTCTCCTCGTAGGCCAATCGAAAAAGACTAAAATGCCCTTAAGCCAATAGACCAAAACGCTCCACCTTAGAAATTTATTCTGAGATCACTAGCTACTGCACATTTTGACAATCACTGACTTGTATATGGAGCTAACCGGTTTCAACTGGGATAAAATTTGATTTCAACCGGCATCCTTGCACAGGAGGAGAACCACCTGTGATGTGCGCGGAGCACGAGCTGACTTTTGTTTTATGATAAACATGATGACGTTGCTTGGCTGGCCGATGCGCTTAGATTTTTCAAAGATGGAAATCTTCTAGTGAAATATTGGCCCCGCAAGACACACGCATGATCCAGACATCTTTTGCCAACGCAAGTTCGGTCCCAGGCTTCCCTAGGAAGTTGACGTGAGAGATTAACAAATAAACAGCCAACAACAGATTTAAGGATTCTTCAGTTCCTTCTCCCAGCCAATAATGCCAGATTCGGGAACCTTTAATTAAAAGTGGAACCTTTTCAAACGGGGTTATTCTAACACAAAAGACTAGTTCAACCAATGTGTTTAGGAGGCGATGTCAGTAAGCAAGCTGACATTAGTGGCGGGCACGATGCAGGCCAACCACGACCTGCAGCTGTGCCATGTCGTACGATTCCTCCTTTTTTTTCTTCGCTTCCCTTTTGAAGTTTTGAGGGATCAATCGGCTCCTACCGAAAAAGGCGTTCTGGTCCCCACGACGGAGACTTGGAGGCCTGGTGAAAACTGATTTCAACATATAGACAGCTCTTAAGCCATGGGATCCTTGGATTTTCACCTAACCAGCAACTAGAAATCTTTAGAGCATGCCTAATAATTTACTCGGTTGATGGCGCTTAGTTGGTTGGGTTCCATACGATGAAATATGTCCACCCGAGTTTATTCATCGATAACGCTATTCTTTGAGTGGTAGACGCTGACATTTGCTAGTTGAACTCAGTCCTTCAAAGGTGCTCATAGTCATAGGAGCAGGATATGCGTGCGTGCGTTCATAGATGTATATATGAGTGTCTGCTTCTATAAGTCAGTTGATGTCTTATTCTAGTGCCATATCGCATATAAACAATTGGCCTTTGCTGTGGTACACCCAAATAATTGTGAATCGTCGATCTGAATGTTTTTTTTTACCATATATTACTTTATAGGAGGTAATAATAAATCTATATTTAATTGTTCTTAATTATGGAAGAAAAGGAAGTGTCCAACTATATTGTCTACTTCTTTTTGGAAAGTTTTGTACTGATATATTTTTCAACGTGATGGAAGTTAGCAATGATTTTTTTTAAAACGTAACAGAACGTGATATACACAAAGTGTGTACGACATCATGATTCAAAGACAAATGTGTGTTCTTTGCATTGATCTAAATTTTTTCAAACAAAATAATACTAAACACGAGGTGTACATGTGACAACTTTTATTACGTGAACTAAGTTTTTTCTTTGCATGGTCTAAAATTTTCAAACAAAATAATACCGCATGCATGGAGGGCTGCACACGTGATGGAACAAACAAGGAAGGGCCATGCGCTCACTCATGTCTTTTCCTTGATTTGAGGATTTCAGATCTTTTTTCATTTTCTTAAGTTAACTTATATTAATTTATAAATCTAAAAATTCAATGACTCAGATTTGTTTGAGGAATTACCTCACAGCAAGTAATGGGTGTACCGTAGCGTTGCCCCTAGACAATTTGATTACCGTATAGTTGCCATCTCGTATAATAGTTAGGTATTGATACCTACATCATTAACATGGTCCACACTATTCTCTCATAAAGTTTCTTGTTGGAGTTGATCTTCTCTCCTCTCCCCTCTCTTCCGTCTTACCACTAAGCTAACATGGCAACTCATACAGTCTATTTATCTTCTCAGTCCTCTCTCATTTTCCCCTCTATTTCATCTCAACACTAATCTGAAGTGGCAACTCATACAACCCCTTTTGGCCATGTTAATATTTGGCATTGTTTCTTCGCCTTGAATCCCTTGATTTCGCACGAGAGTTGCAAAACAAAAGCACTCACGATGACAACGTGGACTACGCGCATCATTATATTCATTCTTGAATTTGAGATTTGATCCAAACCATGGCTATAGCACGAACGGTCGACATTGCCGTAAATTCCTTCGTAGATCCGAATTAACAAAATAAACAGCAATGCTTCAATGTGCAGATACATAAATTAAGAACACAAGGAGAAACGTCACTGCCACGGCAACAGCAGCCTGGAATTGTGTCTGGGCCACTTGTATACGTTTAGAGAAAGTCTTTCGATACATATATGCTCTTGTACAATATGTGATATATCTTTCAAACCAATATCTCCTAACTACAATAATAATAAGTCATATAAAATATAGATTTATTGGTGTATCTTTTATGCGCGGAGCAATCCAATACTACACAACACATATTATACCAACAACCGAAAAGCATGTCGTAGGTCGTCACATTCACCAACTGAGTTAGTCTGTAGCAGCTCTTCAAAGTGGGCCTGCAGTCCTAACGACCCACCCCTAACTTCCACCCGCCACGCTGGACAACCCGCTCCGCCTTGACACCTAGCTCGTGCCGCCTATCTACGACAGGGCACTTGTCGTCCCCTCCCTGGTTGGCCACGCTTGTTCGACCCCTCTCCGACGTGCAGCTCCCCATTGATGATGCTAGATCGCGCACGCCCAACCAAAGAGCCGTCACCGAGCATAGAGATGGGAGGAAACGACGCGTCGTGAGAGGAGAAGTGTGATGGCACGGTTCTAAAAGAAAGGGACCGCTTCCGCGCTACGCCCCGAATCTTACAGAATATTTCCAAATAGGATGACTTCGCCCCTATGTAGGCTTGACTACTTATAGGCTAGTTCAGAGAACCGTGTTTTCTAGTGGAGCTATACCAAACATGTATCAATCAAAATAGAACCCAAATATTCAGGATTAAAATTATCAAAAAAACAAATATTCAGGATTAAAGGCTAAGAAAGCATCGTTTTGGTTATCTATACGCCATTTTTTTAGTAATATAAGTGGTTTCCACAAAAAAAAAATTCTTAATAACTAGACTTATGTGTCATTCTAGCGCAAGTGTGGTCAAGACATAACTCTAACTAGTTGTGTGACCACATTCTACCATGAGAGAGTAGCAAGCAGTGGCGGACCCAGCAGGGTTTTGGGTAGTCCTAGGACTACCCTGATTCCTGGTGACCAAGGTAACGGAGCACTGTAGCGAGAACTGTAGCGTACTATGGATCACTGTTCCTATACTGTGTGCCTACTCAAAGAAATGATTCTGGGTCCGCCACTGGTAGCGAGGACACAAAATTTCCACAAAGTTGAAACAACACTTGCTTTCATGCTTTGTGACTCTAAAGCGTACTAGCGGGGAACACAGGTGTAGAATTAACCGGGGATGGATGAGTGCGCGGTGCTGCGGCAGTCGTTTCTTTTTTTCACAAAGTCGATCAGGATGATGCATGGATCACATCACAACATGCGCGGTCAATTGTCTTTATAGTTGAAACATTCTTATTCTCGGTCCTCGGCTGGTCAGAACTCAGGTTCCCTGCCGCCGCCGGGTCATGCTGCCATTCATTTTCTTTGTTCTTTTTCAGTCCAAAAAGACCGCTTCCACGTGCAGATTCATCGGGCGTCCAGGTTCACAAATCACAGGCGCTCCCCTCTTCCCAACACGTCTCTTCGTTCCAATTCCAACTCGCGGTCGGCTTCCACTTCCAGCAGAACCAAGCAAAGCAAGCAGCCAGCCGTTCCTTTGTTGACCAGACCAATCAGATACGCCTATCATATTTATTCTGTTCTGTCAATACACACACACTCTATATGCGGTGCTTGGACTGATGTGCCGAATAAACAAAGAACACATGGAGAAACATCCCTGCCACGTTTTTATCAACAACAACAACAACAACATAGCCTTTTATCCCAAGCAAGTTGGGGTAGGCTAGAGATGAAACCTAAAAGAGACGAGAAAACAGAGAGACACATAAAGGGACAAAAAGAGCACAAGACAAAAAAAGGTCACGGTTCAGGCACGTTGATTGCCAATCTCCAAGCGCTCCTATCCACGTTTTTATATTTTTTTATTATTTATTATTTATTATTTATTATTTTTATTTTTTTTCCTCCGCCCGACCCCGTCGTCTCCGTAGGCGACTCGGGGGGTCACCCGCAACCTCCGCCGCCCAACCCGCTCCATGTCGGCCTCTCGACCGCCGCTGTCGTCCTCTCGCTTGCGGCAGCGGCGGCCAGCTGCGCGCTCAAAAAGGCCTCCGCATCTCCATCCTCCTCCCTCCTTTCCACTCCTTCCCTTCTCTTCCTCCCCTGTGCAGCAAACCCTATGGCAGCAAGGCCGCCGCCGAGCTGGGACCGCCGGATCCGGGTGCCCTGCTCACGGATCCGGTGCCCTGCACCTCGGATCTGGCGTGTGGTGACCATTGGGTGCTGCGGCCAGAGGACGCACTGGCGGCCGTCCCCCAAGTCGTTTCAGTGGATGGGGCTGGCTCGCGGCTCCTCCTACCGGTGTGCTACGACCGCCGCGCGAAGATGCCCTTGATGGTCAGCGTCGCCGGCACCTGCACCCACCTCATGCCGAGGTGCTTGCCAATGTTGCCGGTGGCCGCGACGACGCTTCCCCGTCGGTCCACGCCGGCGTCGGTGCACTAGATCGGGGCCGTCCGTGCTTGGATCCGTTCACTGGTTCCGTGTTTAGCGGCCGTCCCTCGGAAGGGGCGCCCCCCCTCGCGATGCGATGGCGTCGACTGGTCGGGCGGTGTAACACCTCTGGTGTTATAATAACTAAATAACTTGCCATGTCATCATATTGCACCACAAAGCATTCATGATTAGGTCAATTATGATGTGCATCAACTAAAACAAGTTTACATTCTTAGGTTGGGTGTGCTTCTGAAATGTGTGACTCGAACCGAAAACCTTAATTTTGAATGTCACCGCAAATACTTAGTTTATGCCCTATGTATTTTGAGGTGTATGACTGTGTTATACACTAGTATCAAGTGTAGGGTATGAGCTCAAGTCCAACACATAAAATGAAGATTCAAGTTTGAGTTTGAATTTGGGATCCAAAACTTGTCGCGAGTTTTTCCGATTCGAATTTGAATTCAAATTTGGGTCATTATTAAAAGATTTTCAAAAGTCAATTTGGTCAACCAAGAGTGGCATTTGGCCAAACATGTGATGCTTGACTCCATGATGCCCTTGGGTGATGGTTTGATCACTAAATACTCACCAATTAAAATAGCAACAATTTTCAATTTGAAATTCTTCCGAAAACCCTAAATCCAAAATCATGTTTTTACCCCTTTTAAATAATTCAAAATCTAAGAAAAATTTGGGAAAAAGTTAAAAACAAAGTTTGTAGATCTTTTCAAGGGCTACAAGTTTGGTATTTTGAGTTTTCAAAGTTTCAGTGTAAAATCTTGAGTAATTTTGAAAAGAAGCAAATTTTAAATTTAACCACTTTTCATCCCCAACTCAAATTTCAAAATAGAGGTAGAATTTGAAAATGGTTTGAATAGAAAAGTTGTAGGTCTTGGCTAGATGTACAACTTTGGTATTTTGAGTTTTTGAAGTTTCAACATAAAATTGAAAGTAATTTCTAAATTATCAAATTCCTGAAAAGTGTCTCCTTTTGATTTCAAATTAAAATTTTAAAATCCAGTTCGAATTTAAAAAAGTGTTCAACATAAAACTTGTAGAGCTTGAAATTCTGAAGATTTCATATCTTGAGAATTTTTCAAGTTACTACATGATTTTGGAAGTAATTTGGCAAAAACAGTTTAAAATTGAAAATTTGGGGGGAGCTACAGTGGCCGGTGAATCAAAGCCGGGCACCGCGCGGCATGGGCGCCGGCGAGCTGCCGTGGCCTTCGGCCAGCTTCTAGTCGCGCCTGTGATCGCCACCTCGCCCGCGCGTGCCTTTGAGCAGCACTAGAGACTCCTTTATAAGGCCGAGCACCCCGTCGTTCTTCTTCTTCCTTCTTCTCTGCTTTTGTCGTCGCTGCCATCCAGCTCTGCCGCTCGCCGTTGCCTTTGTCGAGCCGCCACTAGCCACGCAAAACGCTCCACCACGGCCGCCTCACTCCCGCGCACCTCCTCGGTCGCTCGTACCAACTGCTACCGCCCGGGACGCCCGCGTAGCCGCTTTCTTTCTCCTCTCCGGTGAGCCACGACCGCTGTGCTGCCTCACTGTGGCCAGCTGCCTCCCATGCTCTTCCGCTTCAACTGATCATGGATTTGTGGTCGTGGTATGCCCCTGGTGCTCCATGTCCGTCCCATTTAACTGTTACCAGCTTGTCTCGTCAGAGCGGCGTGTGCCGTCGCCTCTGAGCCGCCATGGCACCGGAATGCGAGCTTAGGTGTAAAAAGTCATAATCAGTTCGCAGGGAGGGGTAGATCATGTTGGACAGGTTGGTTGGGTCACCGGCGTCGTGATCGCCAGCCGGCCATCGTGCCGTCGTGGTCGGACCGCGGCGAGAGAGAGAGGGAGGAGAGGGATGACGGATGGGGTCACCTTGTCGGCGAGAACGCGCACGCGCGCGTGTTGCTGGGCCGAGCGAGCGGGCCGCGGGAAGAGAAGGAGCGCGCGCTACGGGGCCGGGCTGAGAAGGAAGAGGAGAACCGGCCCGAGATGAAGATTTTGTTTTTCTTTTTCAAAAATATGAATAGTGTTAGTTTTTGTTTATTTCACTAAAATTTTTGTAGAGCTCAAAAAATAGTGAAGATTTTTGTGTAAGCTTTTCAGAGTGTAAATTATCTAGGAAAAATATTAAATGTCAATTTTGATTACTTTTTGCAAGTTAATTAATTAGCTTAATTAAATATTAAATGCAACTTCTAGGAATTTTAGTAATTAAAATATTAATCCAAAAATCATAAAATTTATTTTGGGGCTGTTTTAGACTATGATCGACCTATAGAAAAAGTTTGAGCTCAAATGGATGAAGTCTAATTTATTCTTAATTTATGCCTTAATTGTTTAAGTGAGTAAATGAATGTTTAAGTTGATAACTTTAAGTGTTGTTTACCCTTTTTGGTTGAGTGATGACCTTGGATCATTAACCCTTAATGATCCTTAGCACCTTAATTACTTGGTTGAGCTCATGATTAACATGTTCTTTAAGAAGTAAAATTATTGCTTAATGTAATTACGGTTAGTTAGTGAGTTCTGTTGGTTTGCAACTGTATCGTGAAGGGAAGTTGTACTCAAGTCATTAATCATGTCATATCATCATCAAAAATCATATTTATCACCGCATCGTGTTGAAGCATGTCATACTCTCATGTAGTCCCCGCTTTCAAGGAAGTAAGTGTTACCGAGCAAGCCTCCGGAGAAGAGATGTCTTTAGTGGATTCGGGACCAGACGTCAGAGTTGTTGAGTCTGAACCAGTCGTCTCGTCAGAGCAAGGCAAGCCCCGGTGCATTTAAACCCTTCCTTGAGTTTTTATAAATCTTTATCATTGGTACTATGGTTTATTGCATTAAGTAATTAGGAGTTGAGTGATAACCCAATTGTTGCATTACCATCCTTGATTATTGCGATATCACCCTTGGTACCTGTTTTATTGAAAATGCGTAGTTATGCTTCGCTATTGCTTATTAAGTTAGGCTTTTGAAATGAGATGTTTTAAATGGCACTCTGATGGCATAACTTGATGGATACTGAAATATAAGAATGAACTTGAGATCGGGCGGGTGGTTTGGCCACTGCTAACTTGCATTGGGAAAGGAGTCTCAATATAGTGTTTCCACCTTATCAGTTAAGGACCGTACATTGTTGGCCCTCGTGTCAAGGAGTTTTTAATAGTACTAGCCGCTTACCCATGTTGGGTAAGCCTTACTCGGCTATTCCATTACGAGAACGTCTAACCTCGCACTGGGAGTGGAGAGATGGCGAGAGTAGCGTGTACCCTCGGGGCTAGAATTGGGCCGGATTCGAGGAGTATTGTGCTCTCGGGTGGCGATGGACACGTTCTGGTTTTGGATTACCCGAGTAAGAGTTGATATATGAAAGATTGGTTCTACATATGTTGTGTGGTTAGGAAGCCATAACTGGATAAATTAAGCAGTTCGAATCATCGTTACTTCACGAGAAAGGAGTCTTGACCTTGCATCAACATCGTAGTGAAAGAAAGGGAATGTGTTGAAGGAATAAGAAAGAATTTCATGAGAATTACTTGATCTAGATTAGGATCACTTAGAATTGATTAATGAGCCATCAATGATGAAAATAAAAGGTTGAAAGTAAGGATTTACTTTAGTAAGCTTTTCCGTAAAAATCATTTTGATTCTTGAATACCCGTACCTTGATCTCCTAAAACTAGCATGTCTGTGGAGTCTTTTCTGTAGTCGGGTAAGTCTTGTTGAGTATCCTCAGTACTCAGGATTTGTTAACCCTTGTTGCAGGTGCGGTTTATGAGCAAGCCTGCTTTGAGTCTTGTTGCATGACCGTTGTCGTTGAAGAAAGTGACGACGAGTAGACTATGTGGCCTCTGGGCAAGGCATCTCGTTTGGGTGTTGTAATAAAATTACTATTGATACTCCACTACTACTGGTTTGTAATAATGCTACTTTTGGTTTGAGGTTTGAAAACTGTGGTTTGTAAACTTAAGTTATGTAAGACTTCTGCTCTTTTACTCTGATGTTATTTTGAATAAACTATTGTAATATTGCAATACTCCTGTAATTGGATCCTATTCGGAGGAAAGCAGGCCTTTTAGATTATGAGATACATAAGTATGGCTGTTAGAGGTCATTATGACAATGACATATACATGTGGGCCATCATAATTTAGGAGGTTCTGTGATAGGCGGCAGCGTGGCTGGACACGGGCGGCCTGGGCTTGGTGTCTGCGTCTGGCGACGGCCAGACACCATCTGCCTGGGCTTGGTGGCCGCACCTGGCCATGGCCAGCCACCAGTCACTTGACGTCGGTGGTGGCTCGCCTCTTGGTCTTGGACCGGCCAGCCGGCTGTGGTTGCCTTACCAGGCGGCAACGCCCACCCTATCTACCCGTGGTGTTGACCCTATGCTAGGGGATTCACCCTACCCAGCTCTTACTTTGGGCCGGCGGCGGTGGCACAGTCTGCGTCCCTTCTTGGAGGTGTCGTCGAAGCCTGTCTTCACCAGGGGTAGCCGGGGCGGATTCTAGGATGAAAATTCCGTGTGCTCTGTCAGCGATGATGGCGTCTGAGGATGTCATTTCCCTCCATGGAGGCTTCGCTGGAGCACTCCCGCGGCCGTGCCTCTGCCTTCCATTCCGGCTGGTTGTGCTGGGCCTGATTACGCTTCATGTTTCTTCGCTTTGGTTTGGCTAGTAGTTGGTTGGTGCTACCGTGGATGCTTGCTGCGTAGCGGATGCTTTGCCGCTATCACTCTTCTTGGACGGATGCTTTGTCGTTGTTTACCTAGGTGGATGCTTTGCCGTCGATGTCGTGATGGCCTCCCCCCTAAGGCAGATGCTTTGCTGCTAAGGGCGTGACGGCCAGGCTTTCTCTAGTGGATGTTTTGCCACTGTTGTTGTACTGACACCCTTAGCGGATGCTTTGCCGCCAAGGTTGAGTCTCGTCACCTCCGTGGTTCCCTTGGCGGATGCTTCGTCGCAGAGGTTGAGCCTCGTCGCCTTCGCGGTTCCCTTAGCGGATGCACTGCCGCCGAGGTTGAGCCTCGTCGCCTCCACGGTTTCACCACTCTACTGGATACCTCTGCGTTATGTTCATGTATGAGGCTTAGTCGGTGGGGGTTTTGAGGCGGAGGGTCTCCTCCCCCACGTTTTTTCTTGCTTTTGTGTTTGTGTAGGATTATGTTGGTAATCCAAGAATTACTTGCGTGTCCTTTGTACTGCCATTATAAAATTTAGCATTCCCACTTTTATTTAATGAAACACGTGCACTCGCATGTTGTCGAAAAAAACGAAGACACCGTACCCGTACCAGCAAGGCTAGGAATGGGACTGTGTCGTGTGCCTGGGCCACTCGTATCGGGCCTAGTTTAGATGCCTTCCAAATTCTAAATTTTTACACTCTCTCCATTACATCGAATCTTTGGACACATGTATGAAGCATTAAATATAGATAAAAAAATAACTAATTGCATAGTTTGGTTGTAAATCACGATATGAATATTTTGAACCTAATTAGTCCATGATTGAACACTAATTGTCAAATACAAACAAAAGTACTACAGTAGCCAAATTCAAACAAAATCCATCTAAACACCGCTCGGTTTCGTATCATCTACTGTAGTAGTAGTATATATAGCCAATCATGACGTGCACTGCATGCATATAAAACATACACAACCGTCCTATCGAGGACGTGCAAGGGACGATGGAGCCACGGGTTCACGTCACGGTACGTAATTGGTCGGGCCCCCTCCAGATACGTGCAGGGACCAGGGAGGGAACCTGCAGCCAGCCAGCCAGCTTCAGGAGCGTGTGATCTCGACGCCTGGAGCTTCCTCAGCCATCAGAATCCGATCCCGATTCCCATCCCATCCTAGCTCCTGCATGGATTGGCTTAGGACATGTTTAGTTCCAAAAATTTTTAGGTTTTATATGTCACATCGAATCTTTGAACGTATGCATAGAGCATTAAATATAGACGAAAAAACTAATTACACGGTTGAGTAGGAAATCACGAGACGAAACTTTCAAACCTAATTAGTTTATGATTGGACACTAATTACCAAATACAAACGAAAGTGCTACAGTAGCAAAACCCAAAAATTTTCCAGAACTAAAAAAGGCCTTATCCATACCTACCTAATAATAAAGAGACAAAATTTCAAACTCTTTTTTTTGTCCATCCATTTTTGTCCTCTTCCTCTAACTACCGAACAATGAAGATTTTCTTTTGTTTGGACTTATATATAACCCGTGCTCATACGAGTTAGAGTAGCTCGCGTCTAGAGCAATATAGAATATGAATCCTAACCTAAATAGATTCCTCAGATAGAACTCTTAATAATAAATAGAAAAGGATAAGAATTACATTATTTATTTTGCACCATTTTCTTTATTTATGTACGAGTTAGAATAGCTCGCGTCTAGATGAATATGTAGTATGAATCCTAATCTAAATAGATTCCTAATACTAAAGAAGCAAAATTTCTTGCCAATAGATTTTTTCTTCCAACTAAGACAACGATTCTGTTTCAGTTTATGTTTTTCCGTTTTAATGTCCGAGTCCTAATCTCCGTTCCGAGTCGCTTACCTAAGTCCAAATCAGATACTCACCTTCGGCTCCAAGGCAAAGGCAGGAGGCGCACATTTATAGACAGCTCATGACAACTATGTTAGCCTACTAGTTAAATAAATAATAATGATAAATTTTTAGTGGTCATTCATTCTCTAAAATACCATATATAGGCTGGAGCAGCATATTCAGACAAGAGCCACAAGTAATCCAGTTATAGATTATAAATCTCGTTGCAACACACGGACATTTTTGCTAGTATTCTCCTATGTCTGATCCTCCTCTCATCATTTGTCAGCCGCCGGGATTGCAGTGTGCCTCATCAATCATCGTACGTGGCCGCGACAAACAAACTCGAGATGGTATGCATGCGTGATGTGCCTGGGACACACACCGTACCAGGGGCGGTGCCGGCGACCGCCTCTATCCACATGAGGGTGGGAGATGAGCGAGACCGAGACTGATGTCAATCAGGGTGACTGCCAATCCTGAGTCGTCACTGAAAGCATCTAGGCCCCGGTGTTGGTTTCGGCAATTGATGACAACGCATTATTACCATGACTAACGTGTGTTTTACAGAAACAGTGGTAAGTTAGGTCATGGAGTTGATAACTGCTTTGGGTACTATGGTATTCATGTCCCTTGATGGAAATCATTTTGGTTTTTAAAGGATCAATGACAAGATTAAGGACGGTTAGTTCCGGATGTCAAGGTATTGAGTTACATCCGGAATAGTCGTTAGGATCTTTGTTTCTTCCTTTGACCGTACTATAAAGGGGGGCATGAGCGAGTAGCTTGACCTAGGTGAGTCTTTTGTTCAGGTGTGGTGCACACTTATCAAACTTAGCACTAGGTAGCTCTAGAAAAGCTCAAAGTTCAGTTGGAAGCAACTTGGTTCAAGTTGCGTCGCATTTAGAAGTCGTTTGAGCAGTTTACCCTTGATCGGACGTGGTCTTTGTCATGACCGGACGCATCCGGTCAGTACTAACAAGTCACTGCGTCATTAACTGATTGACCGGACACGGTCCTTGAGAGGACCGGACGCGGTGGTCAGTCTGACACGTGTTTCAGAGGGTAAAGGTGTAATCAGACGCGACTGTGAAGTGATCGGACGCGTCCGGTCATGTTCCAGTAAGGTTCCAAGCTGACCTGACGCGTCCAGTCATCTATGATCGGACGCGGTCGAGCGTCAGGTCAAAGTTCAGTTAGGTTCTTGCATGATCGGACGCGTCCGGTCATCTCTGACCGGCGCGTCCGGTCACTCAGCGCTGACTTTTGGTTTTCGACCGTTACACTCGACCGACGCGTCCGGTCATGTCGACCAGCGCGTCCGGTCAGTACGAGTTTTGCTGTTTTGGTAGGTAACGGTTGGATTTGTCTGAGGGGTGTATAAATACATCCCCTCCACCTCTTTTAGAGGTCTCTTGCTCATTTGTTCAGCTGAGAAACACCTTTGGAGTGCAAGGGAGTGCAAGAGCTCTAGTGAGAATAGTGTTTTGAGAATCAAAGTTTGAGATTCCTCACTAGTGACAAGAGTATAGCAAGTGTGCATCCATCTTCTCATTAGGCTTGTTGTGGTCAAGTGAGAGTTCTAGCTTGTTACTCTTGGTGATCGCCATCACCTAGACGGTTTGGTGGTGATTGGGAGTTTGGTGATCATCCGACGAGCTTGTGGGTGACCCAACTCATGTTGTGAGCGGTTTTGGGTGATTCACCACGATGGAGTATCGAAAAATCAACCCGTAGAGAGCACTTGATCCTTGCGCGGATCAAGGGGGAGCTACACCCTTGTGCGGGTGCTCCAACGAGGACTAGTGGGGAGTGGCGACTCTCCGATACCTCGGCAAAACATCGCCGTGTTCCTAACCCTTACTTTCAAGCATTTACTTTCGTGTATTACTTTCATTGCTTGTTTACTTTCCTAGAATTGCCATGCTAGTCTAGGATTGGAACTTAGGGTGCAAAACTTTTACCGGTAGAATCACAAGGAACACTAGTAGGCACTAGGGGTGAAGTTTGGCTTGTAGGATTTAATTCTTACAATTAATTTTTAGAGAAGCCCAATTTACCCCCTCTCTTGGGCATCTTGATCCTTTCAATTGGTATCGGAGCCATGTTGCTCTTTATTTAGGCTTCACCGCCTAGAGCAAGATGTCTAATGGGGAAGGACCACCTCCCACTTTTGAGGAAGATGATTTTCCATATTGGAAAATTCTTATGGAGACGTACCTCGAAGCCATAGATGTTGGGTGCCTTAGAGCCGCAACCGAAGGGCTTTCCCCTATTAGGGATCCCGTCAACCCAAGTGGTGACGAGGAGAAGTACGATCGGTGGAATGCAAAGGCAAAAAATGCACTCTACCGGGGCCTAGGCAAGGATATCTTTAATCGTGTGCGTAATGCCAAAAACGCTCATGAATTGTGGGAAAACCTTTGTGCTCTCCATGAGGGAACTAAGAGTGAGCGTGAGGAACGCTATCACATTGCTTTAAAGAAAATTAACTCTTTTGAGATGCTTCCCAAAGAAAGTGCTAATGAAATGTACACTCGATTGAATGTTCTTGTAGAAGATCTCAATGCTCTTGGACTCACTCAAATGAGTCAATCGGATGTTGCAAGGAGGATCTTGAGTGTTCTTCCCGTTGAGAAGTATGGACACATTGTCACCGTACTTCACCAAAGTGATCTCTCCGCCGTAACACCGACTCAAGTATTGGGAAAGATCAATGCACATGAGATGTACATGCACATTACTCCGGAAGAGGGCTCATCATCTTCTAAGAAGAAAGACTTGGTCTTCAAAGCTAGCCATGAAAAGAAAAAGAAGAAGGGCCAAGCCATGATGGTGCAAGAAAGCTCAAGTGAGAGTGATATTGATGATGCATCACTTGCACTCATGGTGAGAAAGACCACCAAGATGCTAAAGAAGCTCAACAAGAGTGGCATCAAGTTCGATGGCAAGAAGAAGAAATTCTTCACAAGTAGCAAAAGAAAGCCAATATCCGAGATGGATTGCTTCAATTGTGGTGAACTTGGCCACTTAGCTCATCAATGCCCGAAGCCTCTAAAAGACAAGTACAAAAACAAGATTAAGGGCAAGAAAGATGACTCAAGTGGTGAAGAAGATGAGAAAAAGAAGAACAAGCCATACAAAAAGAAAGATGGCAAGAGAAGAGAGTTCTAGAAGAAGAAGAAGAAGGGAGGCAAAGCTTACATTGTTGGTGATTGGCTCACCGACATTGAGTCATCATGTGAGTCCTCCGGCGATGAGAGCGACGATGAGAAAGAGAAGGTCGTCGCATTTATGATTGGGCCATCATCATCTTCACCGACATCTTCATCACCACCTTCACCGCCACCTTCTCCATCATCTTCCACTACTCATCTATGCCTTATGGCTAAGGGTGAACGAAAGGTACAAAACAATGATAGTGATGGTGATGATGAATATGATGCACCTTCTTATGATGAACTTGTAAAATTGTTGAACAAATATTCTAAAATCATAAGAAGAACTAGAAATGAAAATGATGAGCTTCAAAATGAAAATAAATCACTCTCATCTAAGCTTGAGAATGCACATAAGACTAGTGATGAGCTCAAAGATCAAAATGAAACTATGCCTTCTACTCTCAAGGAGCTCAAAACTTCTAACAAAAAGCTTAGAGATGAACATGATAAACTTGAGAAAAAGCATGATGAGCTCAATACTAGGCACAACTTGTTAAAAGACAAATATACTACATTGAAAATCGATTATGATAGTCTTATTATTGCTAATGAGCTTGCTCTTGAGACACATGATGCTAGTAACCAAGTTGTTAAGATTGATATAGCAACATCATGTGATGATTTGATTATTGAGAACTTTGAGCAAGGCTCTAGCGGTAAAGTTAAGAATGTGGTTGAGTCCGACAACTATGATGAGTATGTCAAGCTCAAGAGTGAAAATGAGATGCTCAAGAATGAGAACAAGAAGTTGATGGCTCTTGAAAAGTAAACATCAAATGAGTCACTTATTAAAGAGAACAAAAAGCTCAAGCAAGAAAAAGAGCATCTCAAGACCAGCCTAAGCAAGTTCACAAGAGGCCAACATTTGTAAAGTGAGCTACTCATGAACACCATCATGAAGATGGATAGAAGTGGCATTGGTTACTTGGCAAATCAAGAGAAGAAGGCCAAAGCTCAACAACAACAAAGCAAGTCAAAGCCCAAGCCAAAGAGATATGTTGAGTGTGGACAAAAAGGTCATTTTGCTCATGAGTGCAAAACTCTACCACCACAACCCTTGCCCAAGCATGCTAGACCCTTTGCTTTCAATGCTCATTACATGCTTAGAAAAGATTCAAGTGGAAAGATGAAAGTCATGTTCTTGGGTCCCCCTAACAAAAATAGGCCAAAGAAAATATGGGTTGCCAAGTCACTAGTTGAGAAAGTCAAGGGTCCCTCTCAAGTTTGGGTCCCTAAATAAAAGGCTTGATCTCTTATGTGTAGGTGAACTACAAGACCGGTGGATCTCATTAGGTGATTGATAGTGGTTACACTCAACATATGACCGGTGATCCTCGTATGTTCACCTCACTTGAAGAGAATAGGGAATGTCAAGAGAAGATCATATTTAGGGACAATTCAAAGAGCAAAGTCAAGGGTATAGGCAAGATTGCAATATCAAATGATCACTCTCTCTCAAATGTGCTCTATGTTGCTTCATTGAGTTTCAACTTACTATCCGTTAGGCAACTTTGTGACCTTGGCTACCAATGCTTGTTCACTCCTAATGAAGTGGTAGTTACAAAGATAGATGACAAGCAAGTGATTTTCAAAGGCTTTAAATACAACAATTTTTATCTTGTTGATTTCACCTCCGAAGATGCAAATTTGATGACATGTTTGTTTACCAAAACTACACTTGGATGGCTTTGGCATAGGAGGCTTGCTCATGTTGGAATGAACACTCTCAACAAGCTATTGAAGAAAGAATTAGTAAGAGATTTTAAGGATGTAAAGTTTGAGAAGGACAAACCTTGTAGTGCATGTCAAGCCAACAAACAAGTTGCAAACACTCATCCAACCAAAGCTTACATGTCAACATCAAGAGTGCTAGAACTTCTTCACATGGATTTGTTTGGTCCTACAACTTACAAGAGCTTGGGTGGAAATCTCTATTGCCTAGTGATTGTGGATGACTACTCAAGATACACTTGGACTTTCTTCCTTCATGACAAATCCGAAGTGGCAATTTGCTTCAAGAAGTTTGCAAAGAGAGCTCAAAATGAATTTGAAGTCAAGATAAAGAAGATTAGAAGTGACAATGGAAAAGAGTTTGACAACACAAACATTGAAGCTTATTGTGATGAAATTAGAATCAAGCATGAAGTTTCATCAACCTACACTCCTCAACAAAATGGTGTAGTTGAGAGGAAGAACCAAACCTTGATCACCCTTGCAAGAACAATGCTAGATGAGTACAACACACCGGAGAAATTGTGGGCCGAGGCAATCAACACCGCATGCTATGCTTCAAATCGCCTCTTCCTACAAAAGTTTCTCGGCAAGACCCCCTATGAGTTGCTAAATGGGAAAAAGACGGATGTCTCATTCTTCCGGGTGTTTGGTTGCAAATGCTACATCTACAAGAAGCGTCAACACCTAGGGAAATTTTAAAGATGTTGTGATATTGGTTTTCTTGTTGGTTACTCATTAAAGTCCAAAGCATATAGAGTATTTAACCATGCCACCGGTTTGGTTGAAGAAACATATGATGTGGAATTTGATGAATCTAACGGCTCCCAAGGAGCAATTGAGAATTGTGATGATGTAGGTGATGAACCTTTGAGGGAGGCAATGAAGAATATGCCGGTGGAAGACATTAAGCCTAAAGATGATGAAGACGATATACAAATTGTCAATCCACCATCTTCATCACATGTGCCTCAAAATGATGACAAGAATGAGAGAGTTGAAAATGAAGATACTCATGTCTCTCATCAACAAGCCAAGGCACAAGCTTAAGATGTTGATGCTCCCCATCCCTCTCCTCAAGTGGTTGATAGAAGAAACTCACCTCTACTTCAAGCAAATCCACAAGATCTCATCATAGGGAGTCCTACAAAGGGTGTAATGACTCAATCTTAAAAACTTACTTCTTTTGTTGAACATCACTCTTTTATCTCTTGTCTTGAACCTAAGAATATAGAAGAAGCTCTTCAAGATCCGGATTGGGTGAATGCTATGCATGAAGAATTGAACAACTTCACCTGCAATCAAGTTTGGACACTTGAAGAGCATCCAAAAGGTGCAAGAGTCATTGGAACCAAGTGGGTGTTCCGCAACAAGCAAGATGATCAAGGCGTAGTAGTGAGGAACAAGGCAAGACTAGTTGCAAAGAGGTTCTCTCAAGTTGAAGGTCTTGATTTTGGAGAGACCTTTGCACCCGTTGCAAGACTTGAAGTCATTTGTATCCTTCTTGCATATGCATCACATCATGAAATAAAACTATATCAAATGGATGTGAAAAGTGCATTTTTAAATGGTTTCATAAATGAACTAGTCTATGTTGAATAACTTTCCGGGTTTGAAGACCCTAGATATCCTAATCATGTTTATAGGTTGTCCAAGGCGCTATATGGGCTTAAGCAAGCCCCTAGAGCGTGGTATGAGCGCCTCCGGGACTTCCTCATTGAGAAGGGCTTCACTATTGGGAAGGTTGACACCACACTATTTACCAAGAAGCTTAATGAAGAGATCTTCATTTGTCAAGTCTATGTTGATGATATCATCTTTGGGTCAACAAATGAAGACTATTGCAAAGAATTTGGTGAATTGATGTCGAAGGGGTTCGAGATGTCAATGATTGGTGAGCTAACATTCTTCCTTGGTTTTCAAGTCAAGCAAATGAGAGAAGAGATTTTCATCTCTCAAGAAAAGTATACCAAAGATCTTCTCAAAAGATTCAAGATGAAAGAGTGTAAGTCAATCAAGACCCCAATGCCATCTAATGGATATCTTGACCTAGATGAGGGAGGTAAACCAATTGATCAAACTCTTTACCGTTCTATGATTGGTAGCTTGTTGTACCTTACCGCATCTAGGCCTGATATCATGTTTAGTGTGTGCATGTGTGCTCGCTTTCAAGCTTGCCCTAAAGAACCTCACCTAAGTGCCGTAAAAAGAATTTTAAGATATCTTAAGTACACCCCAAGCATCGGTCTTTGGTACCCCAAAGGAGCTAGATTCCAACTAGTTGGCTATTCCGATTCGGATTATGTCGGTTGCAAAATTGATAGAAAAAGCACATCCGGAGGGTGCCATTTGCTTAGAAGGTCCTTAGTATCTTGGTCATCTAAAAAGCAAAATAGTGTGGCTTTGTCCACCGCCGAGGTGGAATACATTGCCGCGAGGGCTTGTTGTGCACAAATCTTATACATGAAACAAACCCTCCTAGACTATGAAGTTGTTCTTGAAAAGGTGCCGCTTTTATGTGACAATGAAAGTGCCGTTAAAATTGCTAATAATCTAGTACAACACTCACGCACCAAGCACATTGATATCCGCCACCACTTTCTAAGAGATCATGTTGCTAAAAATGATATATCACTAGAAGGTGTAAGAAGTGAAAATCAATTAGCGGATATCTTCACTAAACCCTTAGATGAGGATACCTTTTGTAGGTTGAGAAGTGAACTAAATGTGCTTGACTCTAGTAACTTTAAAAAATAAGCTTGTGTTGTCCCTTGCATTGCATTGTATTATATGTCATGTTTAATTCCCCACAATGCATCTAGAACTTGTCTAACACGGTTACGATAACCCTCCTTTGGAGGAGTGAAGAAGCCCAACCGTGGATCAAACTTGACAAGCAACCTAGTCTTCCTTTCTCGCTTTGCATTGCATATGCATGGTTGTTGCTTTGTCATTTCTTTTTGGTTTTACTTTGAGTAACCTCTGTGTTCATCCATGAATAGAGAGAGCATTTGAAGCTCCCAAGGGTTCATAAACTCTATTGCATGGCCATACGTTGCTCCTCGGGTGTTTATTGCGTATTTTCTTAAAAATAATACTAGCATAAGGCAAAATACTTTGAAAAACTTGAGGGTTTGAGTGAGGTCACTCATATCAGGTTCCAATTGGTGTTTATTTGAGTCTCTTTGAATTGGAACTTGATTGGGAGAAGTCGCGTCGAAGATAGGATTGAAGAAAGGCGTTAAACAGCGACCGGACACTGGACCGGATGCTGCATCGGACGTGGTGCTGCTGCACCACCGCGTTCGGTTCCGGCGTCCACCAGCGCGTCCGGTCATTCCCGAAGATTTTCTTTAAAATCTCTAACCGGACGCTGCACCGGACGCGCAGTTGCGACCACCGTGTCCGGTCTTCACGCGAAAAGCGGATCTCACCCTTTTTAACCGTACGTTCGGATCTCGCGTTTCTTCTTTCTTCTCGATCCATAGCCGCCCGAACCCTAGCCGAACTCGCCGTGATCCCAAGCGCCACCTCCTCGCCGAGCCGCCGCGCCACCGCATCCGCGTGTGCTTTGCTCGCTACCCGCACCGCTGCCGCGCGCTCTGCTCGCTGCCCGCACCGCCGCCGCGCGCCCTTGCTTGCTGCTCGCGCATCGCCGCAGCTGCCTCTCTGCCAGAGCCGCTCCGCACGCCACCGCGCCTGAGCTCCGCCGCCGCGTGCCCGTGCTCTCTGCCGTGTGCGCGCCACCGCACCGAGGTCTGCGCCCGCTGCCGCGATGACCTAACCCAAGGAACCCTAACCCTAGCTGTGTTTTTCACGAGTTTCCATCTCCACGAACGTCTCCATCTCCGTAAGGTGACGTCATTGCCTTGGATTAGGGTTTGCCGTTGATTTTCCGGTGAATTACTAATGCAATCTTTGATCTCATCGGTACTCCAGGGTTTCGATCGTCGTTTCCGAGTAACCCTAGCACGTCGAGATCATCTTCCGTTCTTCGGAACTTCACTCATCTGAGGTAGCTATCGTGGTCCATTCATATCTTATCTAATATGCTTGCTTTCATTAGGATCTTACTCATCTATTAGATAATATATGTTGCTTATAGTAGATCCATCTATTCTATCATTTCAGTTCGTCCTATCGGTGCTGTGTGTGTCAGGTGATCAGTTATGAATCTGACGCCAAGCCTGCGGATACGGATTGAGGCCAAGCCTCACGAGCATCAGTTCATCATCTGTTACTATCTAGATTTTCTCAGATACAGCAGTTTGTCAGTATGGTTCGCTGTAAGAATGCTGGTGGTGCACCTAGTGACGGGGACGAGAGTCCTCCCAGGAGGACAGAGGTCGCTCGTGGCAAGTGAGTAAAGATAGCCGCCAAGAAGAGAAAGAAAACACTTACAGAGGCAGAGGTGGCTCAGGCAGTTGCAGATGCAGCAGAGTCAGCAGAGAGAGGTGGCAGGAGTAGTTGTATACGTATTGGCGAGAGTCGCTTTCACCTTGAAGGTCGACAGCTCGGTACTGAGGCTACCGAAGAGACAGTGGATGCACCTGCAGAGCAGCCTACCGAGGACCCAGAGGAGACTGAGGAGCAGACAGTTCACTCTTCACAGCGTCGTCGCTCAGGACGTACGCGAGCTCAGGTGACTCCCAGGCCAAAGGGTCAGCGTTGTGGAGGTCGTCCACCTCCCAGGGTTCGAGGTCACCCACCAGTTGAGCACTTTGACCTCAGGGGAGCTACAGCTAGACAGGTCTAGGCCCTCAGGTTCGTTGAGGTCACTCGGTGGTTCCCACCTCAGCGGGATCCCCGAGCTTCAGAGGGTTTCTACACACCTCTGCACGAGGACTTCTACAGAGCCTATGTCGACAGCGTGATTGCTTTCAGACCTCAGAGAGTCTGTCGACTGGAGGCCTTAGTTGAGGTGGTTGGTGAGCAGCTTCGTCCGCATCTGTCCTTTCTACCTGGATTATCAGATCTTCTTAGACGGACTGGAGCATACTGCGGGACCTGGGTCAGAGAGTTTTATTCTTCACTTTGGATTGACCCAGCACATGAGTTCATTCACTTTGCATTCAGAGGCCGTGACCATAGACTATACAGTACTAGGGTACGGGAGATCCTCAGACTCCTAGCTTTAGAGACGAAGATACACCAGCTGTGTTTTGGACAGACTGCACCTCTGAGACGCCCTCATGGTGGGACAGTGCCCCCTACCGACATGATCAGACCCTGCTTCCGTGAGCCTTTTGGCGAGGGGTCTCGACGTACACCTGCCAGCCTAACACCGCTAGCCAGAGTACTTGATGCTATTGTGAGGCGGACACTACTTCCGAGGCTTGGATACAGAGAGGGATTGACTCGCATGCAGCTATGGGTAGTACATCACCTCATCTCACAGACATCGTTCGACCTTTGGGATCTGATGCTATGTGAGATGGAGGACACCTTGGCAGAGGGATTCAAGGGTCACAGGCAGCTTCTGTATGCTCATTGGATATGTTTTATCATCAGATCTGTGTGTGAACTGCCTGTAGAGATTAGAGCAGAGATATATGATACCACTACAGCTTTTCTAGAGTATGATATTCGCCAGCTGTGGGCATCAGTTACCAGAGAGCAGGCACCTGGCCTAGGACAGCGTCAGAGGCTAGAGGTACCAGAGACAGCTGATAAGTAGGACGAGACCGTTTAGGGTCTTGCTGAGGCCAAGTTAGCAGATCTTGATGCTCAGCCAGCTGATCCAGTCGATGATGTTGTTACTGACAGCACAGATGAATATTACCAGCCCATCCCCCGGTACCGCTCTCCTCGGCCTCACGACCATGAGGCCGGTGGTTCAGGCTCAGCCTCCCGCTCAGACCCAGCCATGGTGGCTATTCTTGAGAGGCTGACCTAGGCCTAGGAGAGACAGGAGATTCAGATGCAGAGACAGGCTCAGGATATAGCTGCCGCATTCGCTCAGATTCAGGCTCGTCAGGACGAGTTCTAGAGGCAGCAGCTAGAGTTCTAGAGACAGCAGTTCGAGATGCAGAGGCAGCAGGCAGCCACCCAGCAGCAGTACCTAGAGCTCCTGCGACACCTTGTCACTATTGGGGTACCTCCACCACCGTCTATCATGACTCCAGCACTACAGTCCAGTGGACCTTAGAGTCAGGGACAGCCGAGTTTTTAGTATACCTCTCCCCAGCAGCAGGTGCCTCAGACGTTTCAGTCTCCAAGCTACACTCCTATATAGACAGGGTTCACTCCACCAGCTCAGCCGAGACCTCACCTCCTCTCAGGCACTCCGTTCCCTGACTTCAGTGCCACCTACAGTGAGCTGACTGGACAGCCGACTCCCTCGTACACCACTTTTGTGACCACTTCAGAGATGTCAGCTTCAGAGACTTCTGTTCTTCCAGTGTCAGGGGCCATAACTACAGAGACTGTGCCATCCTCAGTTCCTTCGACAGATCCTCCTACTCTTGGTGTCTTTCAGGCTCAGGCGACAGTGACTGCTCCTATTGTTGCTACTACACCTTCAATTATTGCACCTACTCTATAGACCCAGACCGCTTCACTACCACATCTATCTATAGAGGGTCAGCCTGACAGTTCAGAGTCTGAGGAGGACACTTCATAGTTCGTGATTACTCAGCGCTCCTCGGCACCCGACTCGACAGCTTCTGTTCCTCCGTCAGATCCTTAGATTAGTTTTTGATGTTTGATGCCAAAGGGGGAGAGAGCGTAGATTCAGGGGGAGTGTTTGATAGAGGGTTTTGTTTTTTTTCCATGTGTGCTATATTCATGCATCATGTTTATTTTCTCGCCCTACATTGTGTGTCATGAGTTTGTGAGTTTATATCATATCCTGTCACTTATTTGTGTTTAGCTCATAAAGTTGTGCTTCCGTGCCTTACTCTAATTTCATATGAGCTATGTTTTATGTGTACTAACTCTTCATGTTTTATCTTATGAGTATACTCAGTTGGCTTGGAACACATAAGCAATTACTAACCCCTTGTGCTTACAGCCTTGTGCTTATGTGAACCAAGCATGATCGAAAACCTCAACTTATAACTTCTGAATCTAAGTGTTGTCATCAATCACCAAAAAGGGGGAGATTGAAAGCATCTAGGCCCCGGTGTTGGTTTCGGTAATTGATGATAACGCATTATTACCATGACTAACGTGTGTTTTGCAGAAACAGTGGTAAGTTAGGTCATGGAGTTGATAACTGCTTTAGGCACTATGGTATTCATGTCCCTTGATGGAAATTGTTTCGGTTTTCAAAGGATCAACGACAAGATTAAGGACGGTTAGTTCCGGATGTCAAGGTGTTGAGTTACATCCGAAATAGTTGTTAAGATCTTTGTTTCTTCCTTTGACCGTACTATAAAGGGGGGCATGAGCGAGTAGCTTGACCTAGGTGAGTCTTTTGTTTAGATGTGGTGCACACTTGTCAAACTTAGCACTAGGTAGCTCTAGAAAAGCTTAAAGTTCAGTTGGAAGCAACTTGGTTCAAGTTGCGTCGTGTTTAGAAGTCGTTTGAGCAGTTTACCCTTGATCGGACGCGGTCTTTGTCATGACCGGACGCGTCCGGTCAGTACTAACAAGTCACTGCGTCGTTAACTGATTGACCGGATGCGGTCCTTGAGAGGACCGGACGCGGTGGTTAGTCTGACACGTGTTTCAGAGGGTAAAGGTGTAATCGGACGCGACTGTGAAGTGATCGGACGCGTCCGGTCACGTTCCAGTAAGGTCCCAAGCTGATCTGACGCGTTCGGTCATCTATGATCGGACGTGGTCGAGCGTCAGGTCAAAGTTCAGTTAGGTTCTTGCATGATCGGACGCGTCCGGTCATCTCTGACCGGCGCGTCCGGTCACTCAGCGCTGACTTTCGGTTTTTGACCGTTACACTCGACCGGCGCGTTCGGTCATGTCGACCAGCACGTCAAGTCAGTACGAGTTTTACTGTTTTGGCAGGTAACTGTTGGATTTGTCTGAGGGGTGTATAAATACATCCCCTCCACCTCTTTTCGAGGTCTCTTGCTCATTTGTTTAGCTGAGAAACACCTTTGGAGTGCAAGGGAGTGCAAGAGCTCTAGTGAGGATAGTGTTTTGAGAATCAAAGTTTGAGATTCCTCACTAGTGACAAGAGTATAGCAAGTGTGTATCCATCTTCTCATTAGGCTTGTTGTAGTCAAGTGAGAGTTCTAGCTTGTTACTCTTGGTGATCGCCATCACCTAGACGGTTTGGTGGTGATTGAGAGTTTGGTGATCATCCGACGAGCTTGTGGGTGACCCAACTCATATTGTGAGCGGTTTTGGGTGATTCACCGCGACGGAGTGTTGAAGAATCAACCCGTAGAGAGCACTTGATCCTTGCGCGGATCAAGGGGGAGCTACACCCTTGTGCGGGTGCTCCAACGAGGACTAGTGGGGAGTGGCGACTCTCCGATACCTTGGCAAAATATCACCGTGTTCCTAACCCTTACTTTCAAGCATTTACTTTCGTGTATTACTTTCATTGCTTGTTTACTTTTCTAGAATTGTCATGCTAGTCTAGGATTGGAACTTAGGGTGCAAAATTTTTACCGGTAGAATCACAAGGAACACTAGTAGGCACTAGGGGTGAAGTTTGGCTTGTAGGATTTAATTCTTGTAATTAATTTTTAGAGAAGCCCAATTCACCCCCCTCTTGGGCATCTTGATCCTTTCAGTCACTTCCATGGTTTTCTTTCTTCCCTTTTTTTGCTTGAGTGTTTGTTCCGTTAATCCTTCTCCTTCCCCCTCGAGAAGGGATTGGAGGAGATGAGAGTGTTGACTTTATATGAGATTTGGTCATCTCATCCGGCCCGTTTATTTCAACCACATTCAATCTTCTCCAATCTCATCCAACCAAATAAGGTCTGTGAGATGAGAATTTCGAGACGTGGCACAGCAACACGGAGAAAGGAAAAAATAAATAAACATGCTATACTTGGAGAAGAATGAATGTGGTTCATTTCCTATGTAAATAAATGTCCCCTCTAAAACACTATTGAAGGAGAGACCATTTCCTATGTACGACACTGAAGGAGAACATACATGTCTGAATTCTCTAGGGTGGCGTCTGGATAGGGGTTGGGATAGGGATAGGGAAATATAGCTGGGTAAGAAAGAGGGGGTATGGGTTTGGGATGTGATGTGATGTTTTATACCCATACCCATGTTTGGGTTGTCCATGGTTTGGGTTAGGGAAATGCTGTGGGGCAAAAAATAAAAAAAAGAAATAAAAGCCGATACCTCCTCGCTTGTGGTCCTAACCTTCTCGTTGTCCCTCCACTTTTCTCCTCCCTGCCATCAACTCGGCCCCCCTGCCTGGCAGACGACGCGACTGTTGTGGAGCGGTGACCCCACCACTACTTTGGCAGTGCGGACGATGAGGCCGGCTTCACCGATGGGGGCGATTGCTGCTCCGGCAGCGCGCGCGGCGAGGGCAGCTCGGCCTCCTGCGCCGTGGGCGATGGAGGCGGCTGTAGCTCCGATGACAACGACGGTGCAGGTGAGGGTGGAGGTCTGGGATACGCAGTCCACCGTAGGCGCCAGGGCAGGGGAGTGGGAGCCCGCCCTTGTGGTGGTGGTAGCGAGCGCCAGGAGGACGCACGCCACAATGGCGGCGACGGCACGGGAGGTGAGGGCCATGAGTCACCACCGGCGCTCGGAGCTTCTATCCTGGCCACAACCCACCCCACATAGTGGGATAGGATTGGTGGGATAGAAGCACCTTATTTCCCTTTCAATACCCTCCCTATTCCCCTTTCCTAAAACCAAACGTATTTCCCTATCCCACCTACCATAACCCACAATCCAAACGGCACCAAGATGTGCATGTAGAGCACGTGTGTGTGAGACACTTATTAGATGACCGCAAGTTACTAGTGTTAAACACCCCCTCCCCCCAACACACCAATCGCAACTCTTCTTCATTTGCTTATTTGTCCACATCCCTAGCCCACCTCACCACCATCGTCTCCTAACTCGTGTTAGTGCGTTGTTGAAAAGCATGACAATACGCATCGAACAAAATTCAAGTGTGCTTGGTGCGTGCAAGGCGTAAATATAGTTGTACCCAACAAAGAGGGGAAAAACACATTCTAAGTGTTCAACACCATTGATGGAGAACATTTTCTATTTATGACACTGAAGGAGAACACATATGCCGAGTTCTCTAGATGTTCACATAAGGCACATGTGTGTGAGATGTTTATTAGACAACCGCACGTTACTAGTTGTACCACCCCCAATCATAGTTGTTCTTCCTTTCCTTCTTTGTCCACATCCTAGTCACTTCACCACCACACCTTCTCCCAACTCGTGTGAGTGTGTTGTTGAAAAACGTGACAGCATGCGTTAGAATTTAGGTATGTGGAGCGTACAAGGCATAAATATAGTTGTATCCAATAAAAAGGAGAAAAACAAATTTTGGGTGTGTGTGAGGCGCTTATCAGACGATCAACCGTTTCTAGCTGTATAACCCCTAACTGTATCTTGTCTTCCCTTTTTTTTGCTCCCTTCTTTCTCTACAACCCATCTACCCCACTGCCACCTGGCCCTCCCCTAACTCATGTGCGTGCATCCCATCAGATATCGTGACAAAGTGTGTTAAACAAGAATTTTGGTATGTGTGATGTCCACATGAAGGCGCGTCAAACAAGAATTTGGGTATGTGGTGCGTGCAAGGCGTGACTACGATTGTATCTAGTAAAGGCGTAAAAAAACCCCTCAGTCTAGGTGTGAGCATAGCGTATGTGCATGAGCCATTCATTCTATGATTGTGCATTGCTAGTCTTACAACTCTTCAATGTCTCTTCTTCACTTCCTTTTCCTATGTATCTTCAGCCGCCCTAGCGTCTCCTGCACACTTCCGTAGGTGTGCTTGGATGCCTGGTTTTAGCTCCAACCAAGTCCATTATAATGTAGCCCACACATGATTGCATGACTGAACTAGTTGCCAAGTCTGGCCCGCTAACTGCAAAACCATCGTCCTAAGGGCTAATTGGTTTTCATATCATGGTACCTTGGCTCTCAGGTCTTGCATGTAGCCTTTTGTTTGGTTGCCCACACCCAGGCAAACAAGCCAGATACAAAGCCTATTTGGTTGCTCGTGCCCTGCCATCAGTCAACTTGTTTTTTCCACTGCACACCTGGTCCTGCGCTTGCCTGCACAAAGCGAGCCTGTATCACTAGAAATGTAGTTTTTTCTTACAAAGCGAGCCCGGTCAGAGGGCGGCTTTTGCACGGAGGTGCCATGGCTGAAACCATAGACTAGGAAACTAATCACGTGAAGGTTACATCTGGTGGGTTGGGTTGAGCCTCGTACAACCAACCAATCACACCCTTAAGTCATGCTTGTGTACTGTTAAAAAACATGACGATAGACGTCAAACAATGTTTTGGATCTATATGGGAGCGATTGGTTTCCTTCTCGGCGTGGCCTGACTCTCATCTGCCATGCATGCTCCTGCCAGCCAGGTTGTTCAGCTATGACAACCGTTTGTTTGGTTTATGTGTGGACGAGGCTCCTGGTGGCCAGGTTATTCAGCTACGACAACCGTTTGTTTGGCTTATGTGTGGACGCAGCCAGAATGCATGGAGAATATGTTTGGTTGCACGTGTTCCATGGTTCTCACTCTCACAACCACTCTCCGCACACGCGCCGTCTGCACCCAGCGAGCCAGGCTCACCAAAAACGAACCTCAATTTCGTTTCCCGGATGCTAGGTTGTGCTGGCCATTTTGCATCGTTGGGGCCTGGCTCAAGTCTACAGCTAGGCAACCAATCACCTATGAACTGCATCAGATCAATCAGGTTCGGACAAATACATGTACCAATCAGACCTTATGTGACATGGACACGCGTATACCAGGGGATAACATCTATACCAGGAATTTCTGCAATTTCACTGCTTTTCCTACTTGTTGACGATTATGTAGTATGCAAAAATTAGAAACGGTGTTATCTTTATAGAAATGAGGCCCGGAATCGAATTTTCTGGTTACGGGTTTCATCCCTACTTCCAGTGTTCGGTGTTCCACCCACTTAGGAGACCTAAAAAGGCCAGTTTCAAAAAAAAAAAAAAGGAAAGAGAGAGACCTAAAAAGGAAACAGGGGCTAAACGGTCAATTCCAACTGCAAAGTCTCAGATTTTCTTTCGGGACCAAAACCAACCTACACCCAACTCATTTTTGTTTTCCTCCTTTTCTTTTCGCCTTCCTTCTTTTTCATTCCCCCAGCTGCGGCGCTGCCTGCCTCTGTCCCTCCCCTCCTCTCCTTTTTCTTTTTTTTTTCGTTTTTCCATTTCCGCTGTGGATTCCCATGGTCACCACAGTGAAGTCTCGACCGCCGCATGCTTCCTTCGCCATGAGCGGCTGCCGCCGCCGCTCTTCGCCGGCGGCGCCTTCTTGCTCCTCCGTATCCGGGTGAGTTCCACTCCTTCTCCCGTTCTCATCCTTTTTCTGTCTGTTTCTTGCAATCCTGAAGCGAACGAACTGCTCTTTCTTTTTTTTCTCTCTCTGAAGTTGTGTTAGGTAGTTTAAGCTTGATCCGTGCTTCAACCGCTCAAAAGCATCGATTTTTTCTCTCTAGGTTCTTGTATGCTTTATTTTATACTGAGGTTTTGTTTGGCGATGAGCTGCTTGCTATTCGTTACCACTTTCCCTACTCGGCGATCAACTGCAGCCATGTGCTAATTCTTTTGCGGCCGCGGCGTGTTGGGTTTCTTTTGCAGGGGTTCGTTGGTTGCGCTATGCTGCTTGATTTTGATGCTCCTTGCTTTCTCCGTGTCGGCCGCGGCGGCGGAGGATTGCGCTGACGAGAGTGACGGCGCTGACGGCGACGGTCGCTGTCTCAGCTTCCGGGATGGCTGCGCAGACCGGAGCTCCTTCTGCTTTTCGTCCTCGGTGGCTCAGATGCTGCTTGCAAGCGAGGATGGCACCAAGGCGCCGGATTTGGAGATGTCAAGGGACCGGGGACCGACCTCTCTGCCATTGTCCTTCCCGATGTTCGTCGGCGGAGGCATGGTAACTTGCTCTTCTGTTGACTCGTCGCTCACACGGGCGCGCAATGGATTGGGGAAAGACGACGATGCTAGAGCGAGGTATAATGTCGCGTCATGCCAGGCGCCGCTTGTGCCTGACAATTGGATGCGGGCATCAGCTGGGGTGCCCATGGAGGTGGATGGCACGGCCACAGATGCCGACCCGAGTGGTCTTCAAAGTCCCTTATCGATGAATGTGGAAATTAACCCCCCGGTGCTGGATTGGGGCAGGAGTGACTTGTATGCCGCAACCAAGGCCAACTTGACCGTGATGAATTTGAACAACAACAGTGTCCTGCGTCTGTATGAGCCATTCAGCACTGACCCCCAGTTTTATGTGTATGGTTATGAGGATCTGGAGCTGCAGCCTGGGGATAATGCTACAGTCACCTTCATTTTCTTGCCAAAGTTGTTGGGCTCTTCATCAGCACATCTAGTTGTGCAGACAAATTTTGGTGGATTTATTATACATGCAAAGGGCATGGCTGTCAGTTCACCCTATCAGATACTGCCATTGACAGGGATAGATCTTGTGATTGATGGACAGCTAGAGAGGAACTTATCGCTATACAACCCATATGATGATACTCTTTATGTTGAGGAAGTGGCTGTTTGGATGTCTTCATTGGAGAGCACAAGGTATTCTTCTCACCTTGTTTGCCAGCTAGGCCCCGTCGATGGAGCATTGGAGCTATCTTCTTCAGGTAGCAACTGGTATACAGCAAGCAGTGAGGAATTTGGATGGCCAGTGGTCTATATCAGGCCTAGTGAGCAATGGGAGGTGCTTCCTTCAAAGAGCAACACTGTAATAGAGTTAAAACTGCAAGCTGTTTCTGAAGGCAAGGTGTTTGGTGCTATCTGCTTGAAACTGCGCAATTGCACTCCTAGTACAGTTCATACTTTTGTGATACCTATTGAGCTAGAGGTGCATACGCGAACTTACTATGATTCCAGTGGCTTAATTGCTGTCACATTTGAGCATATATCGACTTGTGATGAAATTGGGTCAATATTTTCACTTTCCTTACGGAATGATGGACCAAAGTTACTGAGGATTATAGGTGTTACTGAGGATGACAGAAATGGCCCAATGATCTTTCAGGTTAAGTACCTGAATGGATCGATACTCTTACCTGATACTGTAACAGATATAGCTTTAGTAAGACATACTTCTTCAGTTCCAGAGGACATTTCATCTGACAGCTGCAATATAGCTGTAGAAACAAACAGTACCCTTGGTAGTTCAATCATAATACCGTGCAAAGATTTAGTGCGTGCATCTCTTTTCTATACTAGCAATGCTATTGTTGCTGAATCCGATGGACCGTTTGCCAGATCATTATATGATGAAGAGATCTCTGCTAATGCAAGGACGAGAACATTGGGCAGCATGCTGCAAGTAGAAGACTCATATGATGTGAAGGTATTTCTCCTTACACTTTTCTTTTCACCAAGAAATAGAACCTTCATTGATTACATTGATATTAAATGCCTTTTCTTGTTGAAGTGCTAAATGCTTACTAGGAGTTGTATTTGACATGCTCCCTCCGTCCCTAAATATCTATCATTTTCGCTTCCCGAGAAACAACTTTGACATATATATATATATATATATATATATATATATATATATATATATATATATATATATATATATATATATATATATATATATATATATATATATATATATATCAAAAGGATGGAGACATTGATGAAGATGTTAGGCATAGAATTTCAGCCGGCTGGTTGAAATGGCGTCATGCTTCTGGCGTTATCTGTGACAAAAGGGTGTCTCAGAAGCTGAAAGGTAAGTTCTATAGGACGGTAATTCGTCCGGCGATGTTATACGGTGCTGAGTGTTGGCCTACAAAAAGACGACATGTCCAGCAATTGAGTGTAGCAGAGATGCGTATGTTGCGTTGGTGTTGTGGGCACACAAGGAGGGATAGAGTCCGGAACGACGATATTCGGGATAGGGTTGGAGTGGCACCAATTGAGGAGAAATTGATCCAACATCGGTTGAGATGGTTCGGACATGTAAAGAGCGGTAGAGGTCGACCTAAACTAACTTGGGACGAGTCCGTGAAGAGAGATCTTAAGGAGTGGAATATCTCCAAGGATTTAGCTATGGACAGGAGCGCTTGGAGATTGGCAATCAACGTGCCTGAACCGTGACCTCTTTTTGTCTTGTGCCCTTTATGTCTCTTTATGTGTCTTCCTGTTTCTCGTCTCTTTTGGGTTTCATCTCTAGCCTACCCCAACTTGCTTGGGACAAAAGGCTATGTTGTTGTTGTTGTTGTATATATATATATATCAACCAACAACCAACAACATAGCCTTTTGTCCTAAACAAGTTGGGGTACATGATCAATATCATTAGATAGATATTTGAATCTAGTTTTTTAATAAATTTATTTGGAGATACAAATGTTGCACGTATTTTCTACAAATCGAGTCAAACTTTCAACATGGAAACCAACGGCGACGGTTAATTGGGGACAGATGGAGTATGGCCTAGTATGAGTACTACCTTATGCTGTTTGATATGGAGTAGTTATATCTAGCCCACTGTATTGTTCTTTTTTCTTTCACGTCAATCCCACATAATCCATCGCGTGTAGCTTCCATTTCCCTGCAATGTCTTCATCCCTTAGCATGAAACTGCATGGTGTCGAGTCTATGCTTAACTGGCAAGTAATTGGTATGCTAGGTTTACTCACCTGGAGCTTGCTCAATAGTTATTATTGAAGAGAATATGTTCAATACCTAAACCTGAGTCTTTAACTCTTAATCAGGTGTCTCTAAAATCGCTTGTTGTTCTAGAGAAAAAAAAATGTTTTTTAGTAATCCTTAATTTTATCTGATCCTGCTACTAGTTATAGATAATTCTGGTCTTGAGATTGATGCCTATAGCTGTATATAAGCAAAGTACCTTGGTAACTTGATTCCTGTTATAGTAGTTAAAATCGCTCTTCTAAATAGAACTTTACCTTCCAATTGTCTACATTTTTTTTATTATCCTTGTGCTTAAGTGCTAGCACCTGTTTGATTGCTTATTTCAGTTGGATAATACATCAGTTTATATCCTTTTGCTTGTAAGTCTTTTGATGTAATATCATAAAATTATTTGCAGCCAATGGTCATGAGAGCAGTCAAAGCTGATGATAGAATACTTAGACAATGGAAATCTCATGGAACAAGTGACGGGATTTCTGTTCTTATGGATCATGAAATGTTGTTTCCAGTTGTGCAAATTGGTTCACAGTTTTCTAAATGGATAAAGGTCCATAACCCAAGCCCGGAGCGTGCAGCCATGCAGCTGATAGTGAACTCTGAGGAGATCATTGACCAATGCAAAACTGTAACCGATGTATGTGAACTCACATTCTCAAGCAAATCTCCAGAGATTAACTCAACTGAGACTAGATTTGGTTTCTCATTAGGTGATGCAGCAATCACTGAGGTCTATGTTGATCCTTCAGAGACTGCTTTGCTTGGTCCTGTTGTCTTCCGTCCCTCGAATCACTGCATGTGGTCAAGCATGGTTTTGATCAGAAACAACCTGTCAGGCGTGGAGATGCTGCCTCTCCGGGCATATGGCGGACGACAATCTATTATCCTTCTAGAGGAATCTGAACCTGCTTGGAAGCTAGAGTTTAGCCTTGGATCCAATGTTCAGAATAAATCAACAATGACCAAACCAGAGGCCCCAAGCTCTTTGTGCAGTCAACAGTTAACCAAAGAGATACATGTTAAAAACAGCGGTGACCTTCCTCTCCAAGTGACAAAGGTTAAAGTTTCAGGAGCTGATTGTGGTGTGGATGGATTTACTGTGGACAACTGCAAGGGATTTAGCTTAGCGCCAAGTGAATCAATAAGAATGCTCATTTCTTTTCAAGCTGACTTCTCTTCAGCTATGGTTCAGAGAGATCTTGAGTTGGTCATGACTACTGGCATCTTTCCGATCCCTATGACTGCAACTATTCCGGTCTGCATGCTTAACCATTGCAGAAAATCTTATCTCAGATCTGCCCACTGGAAGCTGTTGGTAGTCTTCTTTGGAGCTTTAACACTGCTTATTCTGGTCTTTGTCCGATATGTCCCAGATTCTTTGACAGTGGGCTCTCAAGATTACATCACGATCGATGACCAGAAAAGTACCATTTTTGAGGAGAAGAAGAAAAGTACCATTAGCAAGACTCTTAAGCCCTCTTTCCTTCACCAAAGCAGCAAAAAGTCCAGGTAAGTTTTGACCAGTGCCTCTAATTTTTCCCAAGTCAACTTCATTTTTTTAACATTTATTTAAGTTTGATCATTTGTGGTTTGTGTGCACAGGACAAATAAGGAACACAAAAGAACTGAAGAAGCTCTTGCTGAGAAATACCCTGCCAATGTTATTGATAGCTCAAAGAGTACAGATGACAAGAATAATCCTGATGAACAACTGCATACAACTTCGACTGTATCCGTGTCCCGAGCTAATCCAGTGGAAGACAAGGCCTCAAGAGAAGCTCCACAGATTAGTGAAAATCTCACTATCAGAATTGCCCGAGACAAAGGGAAACGAAGGAAGCGGAGAGGTGGTGCAGGACTGGCAGGTAAGGTTGAGGTTTCTAGCAGCCACAGTGGGAACTCAACACCGTCTTCACCATTGTCACAAAGTTCAACCCCAAAACAAGGTTGGTCTTTTTCCGGGGCACCATCAGACTCGAAGCATGGAAATAAACTCGAGAGTGGGTTCGATGTCGAGGCAACCACATCATCAACTGGCACTAAGCATGAGAAGAAAACTTGGTCGCAAGTCGCTAAGGAGCAGCCTCGCTCGCGTTCAGCCTCTCCTGGAACTGGAATCACATCACCTCCATCTCCTGCACTGACCACCACCGCATGGCGCTCGCCCTCATTGGCCACATCTTCTTCCCCGATCACTCCACACTGTCGTGCTCCTGGCTCCAACCTGATGAAAGACAAGGCTGTGAAGAGAGACGTGGGTGCTGCACCTGTGCCGAAGAAAGAGTTCACCTACGACATATGGGGAGACCATTTCCCAGGAAACCTGCTGGTGATCGCAAGGGAGGCCGCGCCATGCAAGATGCCTGACGCTTCTGAAGGCGCCTCCTATAGCTTGTTTGCTAGAGAGCCCCAGACCCTCATGATGAAGCCATCATCTGCACCGCCGCCCATGTCTCGCGGCCGCGGCTCGCCGCCGTCTGATGTAGCATCTGGTTATGGAATAAAATGATCCTGGAAGCTGAAATAATTTGACCCGGGTTTGCCGTTGCGTCTCGCATGCATCCATGCGCTCTCCGTTTCTACTAATCATGCATCCTAACACGATTACATGAGGCAGGCTGACAGCGCACATGTAAAAACTTATATAAAAGCAAAAGAAAGTGAAGCAGGTTAAAACTGACGTTTGTATTCACCGCTGACAGTTAAACTGTGTAGCTTAAAGCATGTAAATCGAGCAGTAAAGATCTGATTGCAACGTTAGTGAAACCAAAGGTCTGATTGCATTTTTGCTTCAGGCGAACGCGATTCAGAGAACATAAACGACCCCACAAGATTAGCCTCCAGGCTTCAGCTAATAAAGATTCTAAAGTGACATCATGTCTCACCTCGCTATCATCTGCAGATATGAGGGCAATTATGTTCCTGTATAAAGTAGGACAGGTGCTTGAAAGGCTTCATGCATATTAGACTGTTAGTGGTTGTCTCATTCGTTAAAGCCAAAATGCGAACCATGAGTAGGTGAACACGTTCGAATTAAGCAGAAAGTTCAAAGAAATCGCTCCCTGTGGATGCCAAGAACGCCCTCTTTAGACTGTCTTCAGCAACCGCAACCTAAAATATAAGACTCATTTATCTTTTAGGTAGTGCTACAGTTAAAGGATTCTATACCTATTTTTAGTCTTCTCCAACAACAAGACCCAAAAGATGATTCTTTCTGCAAATATGTCTTCTGGAGAGAGAATAACTATATTTGGATTATGAATCTCGTGACACCAAAAATAGGTCTTTCAAATAGGATTATGAATCTCGTGACACATAAAATAGATCTTTCAAATAGATACTCTGTTAGAGGTTATAGGTATCCTATTGAAGATCCATTTTAGGTTCGGGTACCCCAATGGGTACCCTGTTGGAGAGTCTTTTAGTTGGAGTATCTTTTGTTTATCAATTTCCATTGCTACTTTGCTGCAAGTTCACCTGCTCTGTATGCTACATTCGCATCGAAGTTCCTACTACAAAGAATGATCACAGTCCAAATCCTCAATACTAACAGCGTGACATGTTTGATATTGTGAAGAGCAGAAGTACTGGAAGTTATTTGCAGGGACTGGAATAACTCCTAACGATGATCATGCTGTTTAACAAAAGCACGAGTTGCAGGTAACATGGTTTGCAGGGGGATTTATACGAGTACTAAAAACAGTAGACAGAACACGGAGTGCAGGTAGCATCCTAGCGGGTACCCGTTATGTATTACCATGCTGCCTGTATATAACAAAAGTCTCACTTTCAGAATACACACATCATACAGCACTCAAATGCCTTATTTTGATGCGACGCGTTGGTCACTAATCCAGCAATCCTGCTCCCCAATTCAGAAGGGAGAGGGCAAGTAATCGGCACCGCTCCGTTACCCATGTCAAATTTCCTGATTTCCATCACTTCGAGCTGAAGAATGGTAGCCTGCAGTATGCAGATTCATATGGTTAGTGCTATTTCCATATGCGTTATCTCACGAGTCACCAGCATATTTACATGGCATTTCTGATGTGTGTTGGCTTCAGATGAACACGTTATCTGATGTGAGGTCTGCTGGGGAAGAACTCTGGACTCACCCGAGCCTGAGCGATGTATCGGAGCAGTCGTCAGTGTCTGTTGATGGGCGCGGATAGGATGTGTTTGTCACAGATTCAGATGACTGCCCTTCCTCATACACAATTTCTGAATCGACGCCAAGCTGCGTCTCCATCCTTGCCATATGGGTCACCTGCAGCTTCAGATCGCCGTAGCTTAAGCACCGAGACAACGCTTGAAACAAATGAAGAGCAGAATGGAAAACTCAGCAGGGGAGAGCAGGAATTTACTTGCTCCTTCAGCCTTGAATTCTCCTCGATCAGTTCCATTCTCTGTTCAACAACACAACTCACGCTGTCAGAAGGCAGGAAACGGGATCTGGCTGAACGTAATGTGAAAGATTTCAGTTGCATCTTTTATCAGGTGGCGAGGTGCTGAAATTTCTCTGAAGTTTTCCACACAGTTGATTAAGCTGCAGCGCTAGCCTAGGTCTGAAGCATCTTGTTTGGAAATAAATTAACTAAAGCAGTTTGAAAAGGGAGTTATGCTTGCCTTTCTTTCCAGACCGCTGATCTCGTCAAGGATTTTCTGGCTCTACAATTTTGACAGGGAAAGAGATGATTATGCTATGCATCATTACTGTACAGTCTGATGCTGTCACAACTCACGAGTATCAGATACCTTGGTTTTGAGTACAGAGCCGAGGCCAGATTCAAGGGTCTTCTCAAGCTCTTGCAGCTGTTGGACGCTCAGCCTTTGGAGCTCCTCTCCTCTCATCTGCCTGAAGAGAATTAACGGTTACTTCTACAACATGATAATCACCTATTTTATCAAAAAACAGTCGTTTCCACACATTTCTTTAAAAAAATTGTAATTTTTACAACGACTAAAGAAAAATATCAGAAAGAAAGGTAAGCAATAGTCAAATAAGTGACTCACTATCTTAAAGGCGATCAAGGAGGAACCAAAACATACATCATAAAACGACCGATCTACCAAACAAGAAAAACAAGGGCTACAGCCAAAAACTCTCTCACACAAGACAAAAGACTAACCCTACAACCTAGACCTTCAACAAATACAATAAAACAAGCATGTGAGAGGCGGCGATGACACGACCAAGCAGCAAATGAATATACCGCAACAAGAGAACAACCGCCAGTACCAGTCCGGTCCTCTGCCACCTTTAGCTCCACGAGCAACAAGGAAGCCACCAAAAACTCCGCAACGGGAGAGCAACCGCCTCAGCCCATAACAGGGGCGGATCTGCACCCCGGGTTGGGTGGGCTGCAGCCCGGGGCGAGCTCAGAAAAACAATGAATATATCTCAGACATGCACCGTACAGGAAGCAGCCCTCTGCAACTAGCAGGCACTGGACATCGAGATTGGCTCCTCTCAAGCTTGAAAGCCTGAGCTCTCCACTATTTTTGTTGTCTGCTGCACTTGACTCACCGTCAATATCTTCATGTTTCATGAATACCAAATGGTTTTTCTAGGTCATTAATAATTAAGAAAAAACAAAGTGTTATTTATTTTTGCGTTCATACTATAATATATTTGTTACATGCTTGCACTTGTGTAGCGTTTATGCTTTGTTAATTGTTAGTATGACACTGATATAGAATTTTGATATTCATCTCTGTGTAATATAGTTTAGCCCCCCTCGTGATTGATTTCTAGATCCGCCACTGGCCCATAAGGATGACCAAACAACAACAGTAGCCACAACTAATAAGCAGCCACAAAAACACCACAAGCGTCACCAAGCAATAACCAAAGAGTAGCCTTCATAGCACCACGACGACGACGACCAAGCAACATCTAGAGAGCCCATCGCAAGAGAGCAGCTAGCTCCACAAGCGACAACCAAGGAACAAACACCCAACTAAATAGAGACGACCACACAACAAGGAGTCCACAATAGTGACCAAGTAGTAACCAGAGCCCATGGTGAGAGAGTAGCCGCTTTAGGTCCACAAGTGATTACCAAGCAACAATTACCGGCGAGTAGTGGGGAAGACGACGACCTCGTACCTAAGCTACTAGCAACGGTAGAGTGGAGTAGTTCTCAAGATAATGCCTCTTAGAAGGACATAACCCACAAGGTGATGTCATTGTTCATCCAACAAAAGTGAACTAGGTTTTCACCTAGGGAACATAGGTGGAATGCGGTTTCATAACAATGCCCCCAACAAGGTGAATGATGCCTGAGAGTGTCACCATTGTCAGCCTCATCTCGAGCTAGGTAGGGCTTTCACCCTATACCCCCATGACTATCCTCTAACCTATGCACCAAACAACCCTAGGGCACAAAACTACATCGGCGGCCAAAATCTGGCTAGGGATTTCACCATACACCCCCCCCCCCCCCCCATGACATATCCTCTACCCTAAGCACCAAACAACACTACGGCACATAATTTCAGCAATGGCCACATCCCAAGGCTAAGCAAAGAAAGGATGAACAACCAACGCAACAACCCCTTGGTGGACTCTTCACCTAACAGAACCAAAGGGTGTATGGTGACCAAGATAGCCCCTGACCCCCCAAGAATGTGAACTATGCCTACGGGCATAATAACTAGTGACGCTGGCAAAAACTTGCTAGAACTTTCGCTTGTGACACCCCAAACCTTACCATGCGCAAGGCCAACATGACCACATAGTGGTGGCATCATAACGATAGGGAATCCACAATGAATATGAGTTCACACATGGTAGAAAGAACAACCAAGAGGACCCACATTGTCGGCTTGGCACCAACACAAGAGGAGAACCACGAAGGGGTGTAGCCCTCCCTACAATGGTACTAGCGTAGAATGGATGGCACAGGCCCACAACCACAGTAAGTAGATAGTTGTGCGGAAGCTTAGGCTCTATCAACGGCAAACGAACACAGCCATGACCAAAGCGTTATGGATAAAAAACGACCACAACCAAAGTCACTTGGACTACGAGGAACAAGCAAGGAGCAAGACGGGAATGTTGGAGGCTCATTGCATGATAGCAACTTATGGAAGGCGGCGACGACCACAAAAAGAGCGTGACCAAGGACACAACCATTTACCAACATGAACTGCCCAAGGATACATCCCAACACATCGAAACCCAGCCGGTGACTAATAGTGCGACCACCCTAGGAGATGAAGTGACATATTCGAATGTGGACATGCCTTCCTAGTGCAAAACTGCAATGACCAACAACCAAATATGTGCCATAGCTCCATCCCACCACAAAACCACAAAAAGGAGATGCTGACAACAACCAAACACGAGCACATAGCTCCACTCCATCGTAGAACCATGCAAGGACATAACAGATCTAGACAGAATCATGCCACCTACGCAGGCACTGCTAACTAACTGTACAACAAGGCTAGCCCAGCGTTTTTCGGCTTCGTGGTCGCCGTGATGGTCCGTATGGAGGTCCCCCATGCCGATTGCACCCCCCAGGGCCATCCTTGTGTTGAGGACCCTGAGGTTCCATAATAACACTCCCGGAACTAGGAGGGCAAGTGACAACGACGACATATCCAGGCTAGAGTCACCCATGTCTGGTCATCTAGACCTGACGACAACAAATCTTGCATTGGCCGGCATAGGCCTAGGGCCAAGGGGAAGTGGGAGTGAAGAAGGAAAGGGGCAAGCACATGCGATGGTGGACCATAGGAGGAAGTGAGGAGGGACGAGAGTGTGCGATGACTGGCTACCACTAGTGGCGACGGACGAAGACATAGGGTTAGCTGGTGAGGCTCGATCGGTTGGGGCCAAGAGAGAGACATTGTGGAGAGGATTACAGTGAGAAAAATAATAACCATAATTTAGCAAATAACTATATTCAAGAATGGTTATTTGTTTGTTGTGGGTTGATTCAAGTTGGAAGTTTAGGGTGTTGTACTTTGGTCTTGCTGGTGTCCCTATATCATATGTATTGTTCTTAGGCCAGGTTTTTTGCTTTGTAAATTGAACCGACTCTTTTTCTACCTACGGTGAACAACTTGATACTACTAGAGAAACAATTTGTCACTGAGGTCAAATGGATTTGTTGAGGTGAAATCTGTGCATGCCTCTATGAAAAGGTCTCTAGAAATCAAGCATTTGTAGGGTTGCGGCATCTTAGTCCCTAGAAATTGATTTCCATGCTCGGTGGCCCCTAGAAATATTTTCCATAGAATCACACAAAGGAAAACAACACAAATAAGGAAAATAATTTTCTCATGCCCAAGCAACTACCTCATAAGCCAGTACTATTTTTTTTTTTGCAAGAAATGCACGTACATGCATCCTCGAGGATTTGAATCCATGACCTCAAGTCCCTTGTAACCCCTTCACTTATGACTAGATATCAGGAGCTATTCTTATGATTTGAATCCATGATCTCAAGTCCCCTATATGATCCCTTCACTTGACTAGATATCAGGAGCTATTCTTTTGTATTAACTTCTCTGGATCTTTTTGGAATATTTATGCCCTTAGGCAATATCAAATGAAAAAATTGTCGGCTCTTATCAAGCACTACAACTTTAGTTTAAAGCGTGCCTCCATTCGAGGCCATTTGAAATATTAAAAACATGAAATTAAGTTTTTTTTTAAAAAAAAATTTGAATATTTGGGTCTAGCAATTTCATATGAAAATAAATATTTGGGTCCCCTAAATAATTTCAAATGAAAATATTGCCGACTACAAATTTTATGTCTTTTCAAGTTGTACAATTTTAATATAAAATTTGTCTTCATCCAACTTTTTTGAAAAACATATGATTTATTTGGACGTCAACTATTTCTAGAAAGAACCACCTTATCAATGGGCGTTGAAAAATCTAAACAAGCCAATTAGTCATGAGCATTTTGCGGGGCAGGCCGAAAAAGGCCTAATTCATTTTGGGTGGAAAATCCATGGGCAGGTCCGGGCCGAGCTTAGGCAGGCCGCTTGGTAATTTTTATTAGAAAGATCGACAATTGAAATTCATACCTTTTTTGGGGATTGTGCTTTGTTGTCTAGGCCCTGTCCAATAAGAGATGCGGGTTGGGCTAAGCCTAATGGGCTCGGGCCTGATCTTGGACTGAAATGCTCGGGTCTAACCATTCCTAGAAATGTCTATTTTCGGGCCTGATCTTGGACTGAAATGCTCGGGTCTAACCATTCCTAGAAATGTCTATTTTCGAAGTCGGTGAGTTACCAATCACCCCTAGAGTTTCTAAGGCAGTCTACATATTAGCTGAGCCACTCTATTGGATTTCCAGGGGCATCTGAAAATCACAATAATCTCTATGAAACAATGGGACTTTTCTAAATCATTTGTATAATAGAGAGAACACTGTGTCCTTCTTGAGGTTCCTTAAATAAAAAAGAAGGGTTTTGTCCCAAAAGATAAAACTGGCAGGTGCATGTAGATTATAGTCCTGCTTTTGAACTACATGCGTATGTGTAAATTAAATTGTAGGATAGATGTGCACCTGAGCTTAAGGCTGGTTTCAGCAAGCTCCTCCTTTAGCCTTGAACAAGTGCCGTCATCAATCTGTAACACACACATCACAGAAACGAAAGTTGTTAGTACACACATCGTTGTACCCATTCTGCCATTGAGTTTGTGTTCGCAAATTGGAGTAATAAATGTTAACAATTACAGGATGAATTCTAGCTCACATGTGACTGCAGCTGAGACAGCGCTTCAGACTTCTGGAGATTCTTGGAATGGGAGTCGTACCGATCGATTACCTGCTTCATGCTGCAGAAATATTGGGCAGATCAACTGATCAGCTGACTGCACAGTTTAGTAAAGATTAAATAATATGACTAACTGACGAACTTCAGATAAAGATGATGGCTTCAATACCAAGGCAATTTGTCTCAGCAACTAGATGTAAGTATTGTTTTTCTAGAAACCCATATTATGTAGGCCATGCTTCTGGGCATGGAGATATCGTCAGGTCTACACGCGAAATCTGGGAGGCTAGTACTGTTGTGTAACTATTGATATTTCATGCACTGAACCGGGGATTTTATTCAGGCCTACTTCGTCCAGCTTACATGCATGACAGCAAAAAGCCTCATAACTTGTAGTATTAATCAGGAGAAAATATGTAGCAATGGTGTTCCTAGTGTTAAACTTTAAGAAAATCTTAACTACCTGCTTAAACTTTATGCACTGCAACGGTCAGCAGACACTTGCATTTTCGTTAGCAGATTGGTGATTCTAAATTTTTTGGTTAATAGTGTTTGGCTGAAAATATTTTTTAAAACAAAAACATTATCCATGTCACAACAAAATTGTATGCCTATTATAAAATGCTTGGCCTGAATATTGAACGTATAGAGACCTACAGTGAAATGGCGTGTAACAAAAGCAAAAGATGAGTTGTGTTCATCCTATCTTCACATCAGACTGCCCAGGCAATGCTTGCTAACCTTTATATCGTGTTAGTAAATGCCCACTGCCTTTTGACACCCACTCTCCGGGCAAATGTGGAACGAAGTACGATGCACAAATTCCTTCGGATAGGATTGGTCAAATCTTTTTCACTAGCCCTCCTGATGAATGATGTCATCATGCACAGGCAGCTAGTGCCAGTGATTTAAAATCTCGCACTGTTTGCCACGAAATGACTAGACTAATTTATCGGTGCATGAATTTCTGTGGATATAAAAAACAAATGTTAACTGTCGTAACAAATGCAATTCGCTCAATTTTAAATTTGATCAAATCTATATAAAAATAAAAATATATACCAATATTTATATATCAACTAAGTATTAATAAATTAATTATAGAATATATTTTTATAGTAAACATATTTAGGGATATAAATGTTGATACTATTTTATATGAATGTATAATTAAATTTTAAAAATTATCCTGATTCATATAAAAATATAAAAATTATTATTTTTTAGACCGAGTACACAGTACATGTTTGGCCACCATGTCTAAAATTAAACTGTCATATTTCCTTAGCAAGTATTTAATCCCCCACCCCCCTGGTTTAGATCAATTCATGACACTCAAATCTGAGTAGTCGTCATGGTATAGCCGTATAGTGATAGTTAACGCTCCAAAAAGGCTGACTTCAACACTTACTGCTGTAATATAATATAATATAAATTGAATATTAGGGCAGTCCTAATGATATGACTAGAATATAGTTTCTATAGGATTAGCTAGGATGCGAAGTAAGTAAAATGGTGTTGTAGTATTGGAATTAAAACAAGGTGAGCGAAGGGAAATGGTTTCTTATACAAGAAAGTCTACACGGAAAACTAGATTAAATATATATGATAGGTGGATGACAGCAGAGAAAAGATAGTGGATTGGCTGAAAAAATATTTTGTAGAATTATCTATTGGAAATACAGTTTCTATGTATAGAGTCTAATATAATGTAAATATAAAAACATTTTTTTATTGGGACTGCCTTTACTCAACATTTTTAGCGTCAAGGACATGCTTCATTCATTGTCAAACATTTGCCATGTTATACTTCAATCATCACAATTCTTAGGCAATGTTTGGCTATGTGGTGCGACACACAATTTCTTAGCACCTTTGTCTCGCATGTCATTTTCTTATTTTTTTTTATCAAGTTTATCACAATATAATGCATGATATGAGATTGTGTCACTGGTAAAAAAAACTATTTATACATTGGTTCAGAACTTTTTTTGTAACCATGTGTTGTGAAGTCTGTTCGCTACCTGCAGCGTTTCACAGCTCTAGCTACAGACCTGACAGCGAATTTAAGTTGCTACACAGTTGCAGCGGCTGCAAGCTACCCTGGTCTGGTTTAGATCAAAAACTTTTCACGAAAAACTACAGTAACGAATCTTGCGGCATATACATGGAGCATTAAATGTAGACGAAAAAAAACTAATTGCACAGTTTGGTTGAAAATCGTGAGATGAACGTTTAAGCCTAATTAGTCCGTGATTTGACACTAAAGTGATACAGTAACAAATGTGCTAATGACGGATTAATTAGGCTTAATAAATTCATCTCGCGGTTTCTAAGCAAGCTATATAATTAGTTTTTTTATTAGTATCCGAAACTCCTTCCGACATCGCACGAAACATCCGATGTGATATTTTCCCAAAAAACTTTTCACCGACTAAACCCACCCTGAACTAAAACCAGGCTGCAGTTAGCTTGCATATAACAAAAATAGAAACAAAAAATTGCACCAAAGGCTGCTAGTGCTAGGTGGCCACCACTACTAATGAGTGACACCATTTTATATTATATATATTAAGTAAACGTACCTAAATGTGGTTTGTAGCACTTGAACTTGCAAGGCCCACACCACTCGTGTTACGCGAACCAACAGAGGAAATGCACATGTCGTAGATAAAGATGTCTATAATGGTAATGGGGTTATGAACATTATGATAAAATATCAAACTAGATGCCAAAACAAGATGAACTATTTATATGGCTTATTTTGGAACCAGAAAAGGTCCAAATTACTTCCATCAATAAGTTCGGCCAATGTCCAGACAATCTACTAAACTAATGTTTGATTTTATTTACTATTTACTTCCTCCAACTATTTCAGCTTGTGCAGTTTACCCACAAGATTTTTTATCCAAAGTTGAGAGCATTTTACTACCATATATGTTATCGAGACTTAAAGTGAAGAGAAAAGCTCAACTGAAGATAGCTTACGTGTGCCCAAACTCATCATTGTAAAAAGACAGTTTTAAATTTGAGTAAGCAGAAGCCCACAGTTAATCGCTTATGTTATGATACATAAACAACATGCAATTTAAGCTCTATTTCATTGGAAAATATGGACAACATAAACCTTAACTACTACTTCTTCTGTCCTAGAACATAAGAGGTTTCCATATGTCCTAAGTCAAATCATTTAAAATTTGACCTAGACAAAAGTATTTATATTTAAGACATCAAGGAGGTAAATTATGAAAATGTTTTTATAGTAGCATATCAAATGAAACTCATTTGATACTGTAAATATTATTAATACTTATTTTTTATGAACTTAGTAAATCTCTAATATTTCAAAACTGAGGGAGCGGAAGTTAAAACAAAATGGCAGGTACCTCGGATTAGGTGTAAAGTACAAAATGAAGCATCACATTTTTCCATTTTTTTTCTTAGGGTGAAAACAATATCAATCATGTAAAGTCGTATGAACATTCCGAGGCATTTCCTGGCAAGCCCGGGATACATGTGGAGAAAGCTCTGACCAGCTAGAAAGCATTTCTAGGTAGGATGTCCGGGTTATTTGCACGATCCACATCGACCGTGAAGTCAAAAGAAATGTAAACGTGCATTAAAAAATGGAAATGGAAACGTGGTAGACGAACAAGAGCAATAGAAGAAACATGGAAATCGAAGCAACTTGTACAAAAGGTGCAGAAAAAAATTAGTTGCAGATCAGAACGAAGACTTGTGACATCTACCTTTTCTCAAAGAGCATTTGTTTTTTACTGGTCACACTGCCAAAAGAGAGAACCCTCCCCTCCATCTGTGTACTCTCTTCCACACATTCCAAGTTCTTTTAGTATTATATACTCCCTCCGTCAAAAGAAAATACACACTTTTTAGGGTCATTTTTTATTTTTAACTAGATTTACAAAAATATATCTCTAAATATATTTGTTATATTATAAGAATATATGATCTATTATTATCTGGTACTTATTACACATCATATATATTAGTATATTTTTATATATATGCTCAAACTTAAAAAGTTTGACTCCTAAAAAAATAAGAGTGCATTCTTTAGGGACGGCAAGAGTAGAAGAGCGGTGAAAAAAGGTCATTGAAATGTTGAAAGCATATCGTATATTCTATCTCAATTCACATCAATAGATGAAGCCTTGATAAGAAATTAGATATGATGATGAAATCACACTGACTAATCAACATGCCCTTTTTTGGGGTGGGTTACTGAAAGTATTGCCTAATTACTTGAAAGTATCATTACCTTGAAAGCAATTAATCAGGTGAAACACTAACCTAGAAGTATATCATTATGCGGATAGACAAAAGAATAACACTAATTAATATTAATAAAATCTGAATCTGTTAGGCAGCGACAGGATAAATCCAGGGACAATGGTTTTTTTCCCCAATCCCAGCTTAGATATCGAAACGACAGTCAAACAATCTTAGTCATTGTTGACAATGGGGAAAGGAACTTATTGGCGAACAAGCAAGAACTTTCTCCTTTGATCAACAGAACGACCGGCAGGAGTTACTTAATCATACATTGAAATATCGACCATCAAATATCAATCCACATGTGACATGTCGTAGACAAGCTTGGTCTAGAAAAGGGACAGTGTATATAATCCAAAGTTGTTGGAGACAGGGCGACAAGAATCCCCGATCTCAAGAAATAGAGAAATCAGGTTTCTAATTGCGGAATTAACCGATCAATCAATTAAGACGCCCAATTAAAGAAAAACAAATACGGAATCGAAATTAGGGCATCCAGTAGTCCAGTACCAAGATGCAGGTCTAGGCCCCAGACGATCGAGATGGAAGAACGAAATTAAAATCCAAGAGCTAGCGGAGTCCCAAACGCATCGATCAACCAACCAAGAACACAATCGCAGGAGGAAGATGACCGGCCGGATGGCAGCAGCCGTGGCACGGCGCAAGGTCTATATATGTCCATATATAGAAGGTACCTGGTGCTGGCGAAGTGGAAGAGTTTGCCGGTGGCGGAGAAGACGACGAGGCCGACCTCGGCGTCGCAGAGGATGGAGAGCTCCTCGGCCTTCTTGAACAGCCCCCGCCGCCTCTTGGAGAAGGTCACCTGTCTCGCCGCCAGGTTGTCGATCCTCCGTATCGCTATCCGCTCCCTCTTCCCGGCCATCGTGCCTCTCTCTTGCTCCTCCACCCGCGGCGGCGCCGCAGCAGCTGCCAACAATCACACCAAGACGAGAGAACACAGGACGAGATGAAGTGGTTAAGGGTGTGTTCACTTCGCGAAAAGTAACTGAAAAGTTACTGTACTTTCGTTGTTATTTGGTAAAATTTATTTAATTATGAACTAATTAGGCTCAAAAGATTCGTCCCGACATTTACAGACAAACTATGCAATTAGTTATCTTTTTTACCTATATTTAATGCTTCATGCATGCGTCGAAAGATTTGATGTGATGAGTGGAAGAGAAAATATTTTGGGTTAAGATGGAGAAGTGAACAAGGCCCAAGCAAAGAAAAGAAGAGGAAGGACGAAGAGCAAGCGGAGCGAGGGAGAAGAACCCTAGCTAGCTGCCGGAAAAGCCACAGCGACAGCAAAATCCTTACAGGTGTTGGAGTAGATCTGCGGCGCGCTTCGGGAGCAGTCGAGAGGCTGGTAGGAGGAGTATCTTTTAGCAAAGGACCAGTGAGCAACTGCCTACCATCCTTGTTTAGATGCACCCTAAAAGTGAAATTTTTTCACTCTCTCCACCATATCAATCTTTAGATCCATGCATGAAGTAGTAAATGTAGGTAAAAAAAATAATTAATTATACAATTTAGTTGAAAATCACGAGATAAATCTTTTGAGCCTAGTTAGTCCACAATTGAATAATATTTACTAAATAAGGGTGTGTTCACTTCGCGAAAAGTAGCTGAAAAGTTACTGTAGCACTTTTCGTTGTTATTTGGTAAAATTTGTCCAACTATGGATTAATTAGACTCAAAAGATTCGTTTCGAACTTTACAGACAAACTATGCAATTAGTTATCTTTTTTATCTACGTTTAATGCTCCATGCATGCGTCGAAAGATTTGATATGATGTGTGTAAGAGGAAATATTTTGGGTTGGGAGGGGAAGTGAACGCGGCCTAAGATGAAAATGGTACTATTTATCGATTTGAAATTTTTTTCAATATAAACAAGGCCCTATTTATGGAACAGAGGCGCTTAAACTAGCCAATGGCGACGAAAGAGAAGGGAGAGTGGAGGATGGATGAGGACGGCCGCGTTGGCGCATCGGCAGCGTGAACAGAAGCCTAGCCTAGCCACGAGCCAGACAGCAAGCGCTGCAGCGGTCACTATAGGGTGAGGGTGTAGGACAGCGTCGTACCAAGGAGCAGTAGCTTTTTATGGCAAAGGTCAGTGGTGCCTGCGTGACTGCCCGCTCCGATCCCCCAGGCCGATGGAGCCAGGTGTCCGCCACGAGGTGGTCAGGGTAGAGTGGCCCCCTACCCTCCGCGCCATTGGTCCGCGCGTCACCTCATCCCTGCTCCCCGCTATTGCCTGTTGCTTCCCGCTGGTAGAGAGGCTGTGTTTAGTTTCACCAAAAACGTATTATTAAAAAAAAATCCCGTCATATCAAATTTACGATACTGCATGGAGTACTAAATGTAGATGAAATTAAAAACTAATTGTATAGTTTGGTTGTACTTTACGAGATAAACGTTTTAAACCTAATTAGTCAACGGTTGAACACTATTTGTCAAATAAAATTAAAACATGCTACAGTATTTTTTCACACTTTTCAGCAAACTAAACACGCCCAGAGAGAGGATGCGGTCTGATCTCTTGAAGCCTTACGTACCCCACTGTAGGCATCCTTTTTTTACTCTCCTCCGAAGATACTGTTTTGGGGTGTTTTTCTCGGTAGGGAGGAAGGCCCAAGCCACCGCGGATGGACCGATGCGCAACAAGGGGTTGCGCTGCCGCCACAGTACCACCTGTGCCTTGGCTTTTCGTGCGGCTAGCTATCTCTCCGGCTGTCCGGTGCTAGGACACGCTTGTCATATCTCTCCAAACGTGTCTCCTTGCTAGCAGTACTAGTAGGTTAATGCCTCCCTCTAGGGATGAAAATGGATCGGATACGAACGGATATCACTCATATTATATTTGTTTTTATATTTCTGTTCGGATTCGGATTCGGACACGGATAGCGTTCGGATACATATACGAATACGGATTGACTCGGTTACGGATACGAATAATGAGTATCGAATACGGTATGAATCGGATTCGGAGAAGGTCGGATACAAATATCTATTCGGATATTGAGTGTATATATATATATATATATATATCATACGTACGCAAACCATTACACCACTCTATGAGTCCATAATCCATCTAGATTAAGCCGAAAGACTAAAGAGTAAAGCAACAAATAAGATAAAGATACAGATTGTCTCAAACGTTTGAACACCAAGTTTGTTCAGCTCATCAAGATCTACAATCCTTATATAGGCTATTTTTTCATTTGAGAAAGTTTGAACAAAATGTAGTTCAAATTTCATAAGTGTGTGACATAGTTTTAGAAAAGTCTATATGAGATTCAAGAATTTGTGACTAGTGTTTTATAAAACTTTCTCAAATGGGAAAATAAGCTATGTAACAATTGTAGATCTTGCTGAGATGATCAAACTTGGTATTCAGAGTTTTTTCATCTGAGATCATTTAGTGTCTCATTTGAGCAAGTTTGACCAAGTCAAATTTGGTCAAATAAAAAAACAACACTTTGACTCTAGTATTATGAACTCTAAATGACTTCAAATTGAAAAGTTTTGAATACCAAGTTTGTTCAACTCATCAAGATCTACAATTGTTGTTTTTGTCAACTTTCCATTTGAGATAGTTTGGACGGTTCAAATTTGTGATTTTTAAATTTCTATGCCTATAAACTAGTTTTCGGAACCCTAGATTGTCTCAAATTGAAAAGTTTTGAACACCAAGTTTGTTCAGCTCATCAAGATCTACAATCCTTATATAGGCTATTTTTTCATTTGAGAAAGTTTGAACAAAATGTAGTTCAAATTTCACAAGTGTGTGACATAGTTTTAGAAAGTCTATATGAGATTCAAGAATTTGTGACTAGTGTTTTATAAAACTTTCTCAAATGGGAAAATGAGCTATGTAACAATTGTAGATCTTGCTGAGATGATCAAACTTGGTATTCATAGTTTTTTCATCTGAGGTCATTTAGTATCTCATTTGAGCAAGTTTGACCAAGTCAAATTTGGTCAAATAAAAAAAAACAACACTTTAACTCTAGTATTATGAACTCTAAATGACTTCAAATTGAAAAGTTTTGAATACAAAGTTTGTTCAACTCATCAAGATCTACAATTGTTGTTTTGGTCAACTTTCCATTTGAGATAGTTTGGATGGTTTAAATTTATGATTTTTAAATTTCGATGCCTACAAACTAGTTTTCGGAACCCTAGATTGTCTTGAATTGAAAAGTTTTGAATACCAAGTTTGTTCAGCTCGTCAAGATCTACAATCCTTATATAGGCCATTTTTTTATTTGAGAAAGTTTGAACAAAATGTAGTTTAAATTTCACAAGTGTGTGACATAGTTTTAGAAAGTCTACGTGAGATTCAGGAATTTATGACTAGTGTTTGATAAAACTTTCTCAAATGGGAAAATGAGCTATGTAACAATTGTAGATCTTGCTGAGTTGATCAAACTTGGTATTCAGAGTTTTTTCATCTGAGGTCATTTAGTGTCTCATTTGAGCAAGTTTGACCAAGTCAAATTTGGTCAAATGAAAAAACAACACTTTGACTCTAGTATTATGAACTCTAAATGACTTCAAATTGAAAAGTTTTGAATACAAAGTTTGTTCAACTCATCAAGATCTACAATTGTTGTTTTGGTCAACTTTCCATTTGAGATAGTTCATATTTGTTCGGTCGAACGAACGGTCGAATAAATATCCGTACCGTTTTCATCCCTACCTAGTACCTACACTCCAACTCCACCGGCCCAGTACGAACAGCCCACGGATGGGCCTTGAGTTTGCGGGCTGCAGCCCACGGACGGTTTCTGGCTGCCTTCCTAGCTCCTGCACAGGCTGCTACTCGTGTGCGGTGTGACAGACTGCCAGTATGCTGGTTTTAATCCCACCTCGATGCTCCATCCAGCAACAAAGGAGCAAGTGGCCTATATAAGACTACGACGCCACAGCTGCTGGGGACCTGTTAGGGCTGGATATCGAGCCAACCGTAGTTTTTTTCGAGCTTTTTTAGAAATTGGTATAATCTTATTCATCATTATTTCCTGTATTGTTTAAGACCTAACTTCACGACGAGCCTAACGAGCCGAGCCGAAGTTGAAAGTAATTTCAAATCAAGTTATTTTTATTTTAAAAGATAAATGAGTCCAATCGGAACACTTTTGCACCGAGCCACCGAGCCAGCTTAACGAGCTTTTTGTCCAGTCCTGGGACCTGTGAACCACACTGGGCACAGCGCCACAGCCATACTGATTGGCATCCTTTGAGTTCAAAGGATGGATAATAATTGTTGTTGAAAAAGAAGGATAGATAATAATGGATAATATATTGTTTTCATTCAATTCAATCTATTCAATACAATACAAATTAAAATTTATAAAATTCGGATATTTATTCGTATAATAATTCGGATATATCCGAATAAAATATTGGATATCCGGTATCCGGCGGATATTGAACATATTGTATTTGTATCCGTCATCCGTGTAAGGTATTCGGATTCGTATCCGATATCCGCGGAAGCGTCCGGATGTCCGACGAACATGTCCGTATCAGGATTTGAGGCCTTCGGACGGACGGACGGATAAATATCCGATCCGTTTTCATCCATGCCTCCCTCCCTAAATTACTATCATTGTTAATATACGTGTTACAAGTTTAGCTCAATTTATAAAAAATATACGTAACATTTATATCTTTAAATAAATTTATTAAAAACTAGATTCAAATATATACTATAAATATTAATATTTTAATATATATTTAATCAAAATTGTTTCTCGATAAACACAAACGATAGATATTTAGGGACAGAGAAAGTACACCACACGAAAGAGTCAAAAGGCAAATAAAAAAGTTTCGTTGTAGCATGTTAACTGCTTCCTCAATCTCTAAATGTTTATCGCCACAATTTATGTGCCAATAACTTTAACATAATTTATAGAAAATACATGCAATATTTCTATCTCTAAATAAATTTATTAAAAACTAGATTTAAATATCTATCAATGATACTAATTATGTATCATAAATATTAATATTTTTTAATATATATTTAGTCAAAATTGTTTCTCAGGAAGCGAAAAACAACAGATATTTAGGAACTGAGGGAGTAGATTGATTAAGGTCTTGTTTAGTTCTCACCCTAAAACTTTACACCCTATCACATCAGATGTTTAATACATGCATGGAGTATTGAATATAGACTAAAAAATAACTAATTACAAAGATTGCGTGTAATGTATGAGACGAATCTTTTAAGCCTAATTAGTCCATCTAATGATGGATTAATTAGGCTTAACAAATTCGTCTCGCGGTTTACTGACGGATTCTACAATTTGTTTTTTTATTAGTATCCGAACACCCCATGTGACACTCGATGTGACAGTGACACCCTAAAACTTTACACCCTGAAACTAAACAAGGCCTAAAGTCCTATTAGGCACCATTCCAGCTGTGGCAAGCAGCTTCAGCAAAAAAGCTAAAGGAGCCATATTGTAACACCCTAAAATTTTGGGATATTTAAAAATAGAAAAATATGATTTTTATGTAATTTTATGTGCATACAAACTTAGAATAATAATAATTTTTATTAACTTAAAATCAAATATAAGGGTAGAAACATGTTTGTGCACTCATGCTGTTGCATTTGAATATTTTATATTGAGTGGTTTGATTCAAATTCAAAAGAGGATTTAAAATAATTTGAAAATGCTTTAAAATATTTGAAAAGGAAAAAGAAAAGGAGTTTCATTTCTCTTCCTAGCTTTCGGCCCGTGTAGCCCGCCTGCCTCCCGCGCGCGCGGCCCGTCTCCCGTTTCTCTGTTTCCCCGCCTTGGGCCGAGCCCAGCAAGCCGCTGGCCCAGTTCGCGCAAGCGCGCGCCGCCTGCCTTCTCTGCGTGTCGCTGACATCACGGGCCCGCGTGTCAGACGTCTTCTTCCTCCCCAAGCCACGTCGGATTTCTTCCCTTGTTTCCACCGACCGAATCCATCTCCGAAATCTTCATCCTTCCTTACTTAGAGCGCCTCCGGGCTATAAAATCGAGGGTGTCACACATAGCCGCCTCCAACCAATCTTTTCGCAGCATCAGTCGAGCTCCCGAGACGCTACCGTGAGCTAGGAGCCCTATCCCGTCGCCACCGTCCGCTTCTCCAAGCCGCACGCTTCTCTCGGTTCCTCATCAGGGTCGTTTTTGCTTGTGGTGAGTTCGCCTTGGTATGCTCTACCCGCTGGTGTACTTCTTTTGCGAGGTAATGCTTTGAATCGCGAGATAGCCATCTCCAGCGATGGCGCCGCCGCGAAACTCGCCGTCGCGACTCTGTTCCGGCCGAGCGCCGCCGCTGGCTGTTCCCGATCCGATCTGAGCCGTCCATTTTGAATCCAACGGCTGAGGATTGAAGATACCGGTTTGGCCGGAGATTTTGCTAAAGAGTCCCTACACTTTTTAAATATATATCCCGTAGTCCAAGGCGTATTCCCGCATCGCATTTTATCCTTTTGAAAGCGTATTTGGTCTCGGTAATTTCAGAATACGTTTTCACTTATTTACAGTTTTGCCACTAATCTTGTTTTAGTCATAACTTCTCCGTTTTAACTCTGATTTGACCCGTTCAAATTGCGTTAGGTTCATATTTGCGAGCTCTACATGTTAGTAGTACTGTACATTAGGTTTGTGACATTTTATTTTTGAGTTTGAATTAAATTAATTATTTTTCTATAGGAAATCTTCGTAAATTCATAACTTCGTCGTTTTAGCTCCGTTTTTCGTGATCTTCGCGTCTGTGTGATCCTAGCGAGTTATAGATTCGTTTCAAAGACTTTTTATCTTATTTTATTACTGTTAGTGTACTGTTCTAATTATAGTCTTGTTTGTTTATGCATGATTATTTCTGGATAAATGTTGTTGCTATTGTTGATTGAGTATAGACGATGAGCAATTCGTTGGGGATCAGGAGTTTTTCTACGAGCAAGATCATCAGGACCAGTTTGAGCAAGGCAAGTATAGCATGGGATTATCCTTGTTGTCCTATTCATAATAAGCAAATAATATCATTATGCACATATATTTCCTTGTTAAGGATGACTTAGTGTTGATCTTATTCCTTGATACCTATTATATTGCATGGAGTAGTATTGCTAGTGCTTAACATGAACTATGATCATGTAATTTGACTAATGGAATATGCAATAAACACTAAAAGATGACTTTTTATTACTGTCTAAAGGGGACTAGAGCATGGGGTTATTTTGGTGCTCTCGTTACTCTTCTTAAGGACTTATCTGTAAGCGAACATTCGGGACTTACAGTACAACTATGAGGGCTATATGGCTCTGGCTTTTGTCATATAGAAGGACCTTTTCTAGCTTGTTAGTGGTAATCCTTTTTGGCGTAAGAATGGCTTGACGAATCGGGTATAGTGCGGCCTCTGTCCTCATGTGTATAGGCTGCGTGTTATTGTGCCATTTGAAATGGGGGCTCTACATCTATTTGCCGAGTGAATCTAATGGCCCTAACTTGTTAGACGAACCTTTGAAAGACTTCATAGTGTTCCCCTGCCTGCTCACCTTAGAAGTGTTTTGGGAGTAATTAACCCAGGCATATGGGCGACACGACTCACAGTGAAAGTGTACAACCTTTGCAGAGTGTAAAACTGGTATATCAGCCGTGCTCACGGTCACGAATGGCCTTGGACCCTTATGGAATAGTGGATCATTAATAATGAATATGTTTTTGCTATTCGTTAATCATTTCACATAGATCATATGTTTATTGTTTACATTGAGACATTTTGATATTATTGATATACTGAAATAATGCTAATTAAAAGCTACATGTTGATAAACCAATGTCATGCCTTTGAGCCTTATGAACACCATGTTATATTTGTTGAGTACGAGATGTACTTACGCTTGTTTATTTTTCTTACTTGGATAAAAATCTCAGATGGGTAACAGATGGTGCAAATAGTGACTACTACTACTTCTCTGAAGATTACTAGACTTGCAGTCAACCAGTCAATGTGCCTGTGTTTGGAGCTACCACGAAAGATTTATATTTTTACTTCCGCTACATTTGTGTAAAGACTATGTGATAATAATCGTGATGTAATAACATTTGTGATGATACTTCCTTTATAATTTGTTAACTTATGTGTGATTGATCTCTGGACACACATAAGAGTATGCACTCTATTTGGTCGTTAAATGGGTGTGACACATATTAAACACTCTAGGAGGAAAATTCGTAGAGGAGTCGGAGCCATTTTAAGATTAGAAGCGGGAGTCAGAAAAGTAACTCCTCGAGTGATATGACTCCTTCAAAGAAGCCCTGCCAAACGAGGCTTGTGCTCTGGCTACAACTATTGTAGCAAAGCTAGAGGAGCCACCATAACCTAGCTCCTCCTGCGTGTAGATCTGTAACACCCTAAAATTTTGGGATATTAAAAAGTAGGTAAATATGATTTTATAATGTAATTTGGTGGGCATACAAATTTAGAGTAATAATATTTTTTATTAACTTAAAATCAAATATAAGGGTAGGAACATGATTGTGCACTCATGCTGTTGCATTTGAATTTTTGTATTGAGTGGTTTGATTCAAATTCAAAAGAGGATTCAAAATCATTTGAAAATGCTTTGAAATATTTGAAAAGGAAAAAGAAAAAGAGTTTCATTCTCTCCCTAGCTTTTCGGCCTGTGAAGCCCAGCAGCCTACCAGCTCAGCCGCAGCCCACCATCGCTGTGGTCGCTTGCTCCCGCGCGCGTGGGCCGTCTCCGCGCGTGGCCGTCCCCGCTTCCCCGCCTTGGGCCGAGCCCAGCTAGCCCAGCTCGCGCGCACGCTGCCGCCTGTCTCACGTCGTGTCGCTGACACTGTGACCCCCACACGTCAGGGCCACCTTCTTCCTTTCCACGCCGGCGTCGGATTCCTTTCCATCGCTCCACCGAATCGAATCCGTCACCATATCTCTTCCCTTCCTTGTTTAGCGCATCCCCGGGCTATAAAAACGAGGTGCCGCATCCCTCCGCTCCATCCTACCTCGAAGCGAAGAACCGCCGTCATCCCGAGAAGGCCTCGCTCGAACCGCAGTCGGAGACGTCCGCCATCCCGAGCACTACACCGTCTCCGGGCTGACTTCGTCTTCGTCTCTTACCTTGGTGAGCTCGCCTTGTTCTCTACTTCATCCCAGTGCTTTTCTTTCGTGAGGTAACGCTGTGAATCGCGAGATCGCACTCTCCGGCGATGGCGCCGCCACAGGGCTCGCCGTCGTGACTGTTTTCCGGCTAGAGCACCGTCGTCGGCCGATCCGATCCAATCCGAGCCGTTCGTTTTAAATCCAACGGCTGAGATTAGCCGATACCGGTTCGGCTGGAAGTTTTACTAAAGAGTCCCTGCACTTTTTAAATATATAACCCGCAGTCCAAGGCGTATTCCCGAATTGCGTTTTATCCTTTTGAAAGCGTAATTGATCGTGGTAAATCATAAATACGTTTTCACTTATTTATAATTTTGCCACTGAGTTTGTTTTAGCCATAATTTATCCGTTTTAACTCCGATTTGACCAGTTCAAATTGTGTTAGGTTCGTATTTGTGAGCTCTACATGTTAGTAGAACTATTCAGTAGGTTTGTGACATTTTATTTTTTGAGTTTGAATTAAAGTAATTACTTTTCTATAGAAAATCTTCGTAAATTCATAATTTCATCGTTTTAGCTCCGTTTTTCGTGATCTTCGCGTCTGTGTGATCCTAGCGAGTTGTAGATTCGTTTTAAAAACCTTTTATCTTATTTTATTACTGTTGGTATACTGTTCTAATTATAGTCTTTTTTGTTTATGCATGATTGTTCTGGATGAATGTTGTTGCTATTGTTAATCGAGTATAGACGGTGAGCAATTCATTGGGGATCAGGAGTTTTTCTACGAGCAAGATCATCAGGACCAGTTTGAACAAGGCAAGTATAGCATGGGATTATCCTTATTGTCCTATTCACATTAAGCAAATAATATCATTATGCATATATTCCTTGTTAAGGATGACTTAGTGTTGATCTTATTCCTTGATACCTATTATATTGCATGGAGTAGTATTGCTAGTGCTTAACATGAACTATGATCATGTAATTTGACTAATGTAATATGCAATAAACATTAAAAGATGACTTTTTATTACTGTTTAAAGGGGACTAGAGCATGGGGATTATTTTGGTGCTCTCGTTACTCTCCTTAAGGACTTATCTGTAAGCGAACATTAGAGACTTACAGTACAACTATGAGGGCTATATGGCTCTGGCTTTAGTCATATAGAAGGACCTTTTCTAGCTTGTTAGTGGTATTTCTTTTTGGCGTAAGAATGGCTTGACGAATCGGATATAGTGCGGCCTCTGTCCTTATGAGTATAGGCTACGCGTCATTGTGCCATTTGGAAGGGGGGCTCTACATCTGTTTGCCAAGTGAAATCTAATGACCCTAACTTGTTAGACGAACCTTTGAAAGACTTTATAGTGTTTCCCTGCCTGCTCACCTTGGAAGTGTTTTGGGAGTAATTAACCCAGTCATATGGGCAACACGACTCACAGTAAAAGTGTACAACCTCTGCAGAGTGTAAAACTGTTATAACAGTCGTACTCACGGTCACGAGTGGCCTTGGACCCTTATGGAATATTGGATCATTAATAATGAATATGTTTTTGCTATTCGTTAATCATTTCACATGGATCATATATTTATTGTTTACATTGAGACACTTTGATATTATTGATATACTAAAATAATGCTAATTAAAAGCTATATGCTGATAAACCAATGTTATGCCTTTGAGCCTCATGAACCCCATATTACATTTGTTGAGTACAAGATGTACTTACGCTTGTTTATTTTTTTTACTTGGATAAAAATCCCGGATGGGTAACAGATGGTGCAAATAGTGACTACTACTACTTCCCAGAAGATTACTAGACTTGCAGTCAACCATTCAATTTGCCTATGATTGGAGCTAACACGAGAGTGTTATATTTTTACTTCCGCTACATTTGTGTAAAGAATATGTGTTAATAATCGTGATGTAATAATATTTATGATGATACATCCTTTATAATTTGTTAACTTATGTGTGATTGATCTCTAGGCACACATAAGAGTATGCACTCTATTTGGTCGTTAAATGGGTGTGACAAATTGGTATCGGAGCTATTGTTGACTGTAGGACGCAATCCTAGCTAGAAATGGTCGATTTAGTATCTTCTTTTCACTATTTTTATGCTTATTATCTTGCTCTTGTTATTTGATAAATTTTTATGCTTCTTATGTCTCATTCTATTACGAAATTTTGCCTCTATTCTAACTACATCTAAAAACTCTGTAGATGGTTCGTGGCCGCAAGACTGCCCGCATCACCACTGGAGGACACTACCCACCTCGTGCTTTGCTTGCACCTGAAGAGCCACAAGAGGAAGTACCCTAGGAGAATGAGCAGACCCCTGAAGCACCAATCTAAGCGCCAGCATCTCCTTAGGAAGAACCCGAGCCTGAAGAAGACCCTGAGATCATCGAGATTGAAGATGATGAAGAGAAGGAAGCCAATGGAGGAAAGCAACCCCCGTCTCCACCACATGATGAAGCTGCTGAGGATGTGCCACCTCCTCCAATGGGGTGGACTGTGAAGATCTACCATAAGGCTGGAGGAGATGCTGTCTTTCACCATCGACTTGTGGGAATGCTCTCTACCTACTTTGCTGATTGGCACCCAGCTGTGAAGTACGTCTGTTAGGAGTATACCCATCCGCTGGAGGACACTTACTAGAAGACAAGAGCGAGTATTTTTCCTAAGGATAAGGAAAAAGGGGCGTACCAGCTGGATAGGATGTATGCTCACATGGGTCGTCGAGCTACCATGGAGGCTAGCATTGAAGACGCCGCTTTTGAAGCATGTATGGGCCTTCGCTACCTTCGCTTTGACAGCATGAAGCATGATATTCACCGTTATTTCCCTCATGCACACCCCGACCTTGGATGGGCCATAATGGATCCAGTGTAGTTGGAACCACTTCTTTGGGTGATGGTGAACTTTGTCTATGATATGATGGAGAGGAAGCTACAGTTAGAAGAGATGGTGAAGGCACAGGGGAAGACCATCAAGAGGTGCCAAGCAATGATTGACGAACTCCGAGCAAACCAAGGCATGGCCAAAATTTATGAGACATTAGATCATGAGCCACGTCATTAGAAAATAGGAGTCCTTTATGTAATAAGAACGTTCTTAGTAACATCAGTTGAGTCTTCGAGTCTGTCGTGTGGTTTGAACTTTGGTGTGATAGTTGCTTTATCATTATGCTTATGTGTGAGTTGGATTTTTGTTATGAGTGTTGGGGCTTGTAGGCATGTCTACAAGTTTCATTTTTAAGAATAAAAAGTTTATTAGTCAAGGGAATAATAGTTGGGTTTGGTATTGTCACGTTTCTGTCCCTGCTGTTTTCTGGAGCAGTCTGCAATGTTTCTACTATGGTTCAAAAACGGTTCGTGCAACATTTATGAAATTTTTATGAGAGAAACTAGGCTTAAGCACCTTTCAAATGCCACTGGAATCACCTTTTTATCTGATCTGGTTCGAGGGACATAACTGTTACAAGTTAAAGTTTCTGCACAGTCTGAAATCTGGAATAGTTTCTGTTACGCCTTATTTTTCATTAACTTAACGACAGAATCTGGTCTTATGGTCCAAATAAAAGTTGTGGAGAACTTCATAAGCTTTCCAACCATATAAAGCACGCCTCTATTGGACTTTTGTAGCTCGAGATATGATTGCTTTACTGAACTGTTAACATTGATATTCGCCCAGAAAACTTTTAGATCTCATTCTTTATCTTATAAGTGGTTGATAACATGGAAATCTCGAAGTTGTATTTTTATAGATGGCAGATGGCCGGAAGAGGAAGAGGCAGGGGTCGTGGAGGTGTTCCCCCAAATCCACCACCACCACCGCCACCAACTATTGAGCAACTTTTAGCAGTGCAGACACAACTTATGCAACAACTGGTGCAGAATCAACATAATCAGCCAGTTGCTGGGGCACAACCACGTGATAAACGTGGTGAGTTTTTGAAGGGTCATCCCCCGGTGTTCACGCATGCCGCTGATCCATTAGAAGCAGATGATTGGCTTCGTGCCGTGGAAAAGCAACTTAACATTGCACAATATGATGACCGGCAGAAGGTGTTGTTTGCTTCTAGACAACTCTAGGGAGAAGCTCAGGATTGGTGGGAATCGTATGAGTATGGTCGTCCCGCCAATGCTCCCACGGTCACTTGGCAGGAGTTTAGAGAGAACTTTAGGGCTTACCATATACCAGAAGGGATAATAGAACTGAAGGCAGAAGAATTCAGGAACTTGACCCAAGGGTCATTGTCTGTAGCTGAGTATCATGACAGGTTTGCCCAGTTGTCACGATATGCTCCACATGAGGTGCCTAATGACAATGATAAGCATTGCCGCTTTTTGAAGGGATTGTATGATGGACTACAATTGTAGCTGATGTCCAATACTTATCCCAATTTTCAGACGCTTGTGAACCGCGCTATCGTGGTGGATAACAAGCGCAAGGAGATGGATGCCAAGAGGAAAAGGCTTTAGGGACAGACTTCTAGTAGTAACACTCGTTCGCGTACTGGTTTCCAGCAGGGTAATCAACAGAGGCCTTCTGGTCAGTGGAATCATGGTCAGGTCCCTTTCCGCAATCAGTTCCCGCAACGTCCCCCATTCCAGCCGCAGAATGACAACCAACGCCCTCCGCAGCAGAGTAGGAATTAGCCTCAGCGTCAGGGTCCCCCCAATAATACTCCAATGAAGACCAGTGCTCCCAATACCCCCAACAGATGCTTTTGATGTGGGAAAGAAGGTCACTTGTCTTATAATTGCCCTGAGAAGATCAACCAGCAAACTCCCCAGAGACAGGGTAGTCACGAGAAGCCTGCACCTAACACTGGAAGGGTGAACCACTTGTCCTAAGAAACAACAGTGGAGGAACCGGAAGTTATGCTTGGTACGTTCGATGTCCATTCCACTCCTGCCACTGTTCTTTTTTATTCTAGAGCATCACATTCTTTCATATCACAATTATTTGTTAGAATATATAAAATTTATTTGTGTGCCATGAAGAACCCTATATTAGTAAACTCACCTGATGGAAGCATGCCAGTATCTTATCGTTGTCTCCCGATTAGTCTCATTCTAAGGGGGGTAGAGTTTAAGGTGAGTCCTATAGTATTGAGAACAGCTGGGATTGATCTTATATTGGGAATAGATTGGATGATGCAACAACAAGCAGAGATTTAGTGCAAGGGGAAATCAGTAGTGCTGACAACACTAAAGGGAGATAGGATCAGAGTTGATGTAAAAGTGCAAAAACAGGAGACCGCTACAGTGAACCAGCTTAATGATGGTGCCAACAAGGAGGACCAGGTTGTGGAGGAGTTCTCCGATGTGTTTCCTGAGGAATTGCCAGGTATGCCACCAGACCGTGACATTAAATTTATTATTGAATTATTACCTAAAACTGCACCCATAGCTAAGCGTCCATATAGAATGGGAGTAAATGAATTAGAAGAACTTAAGAAATAAATTAAGGAATTGCAGGATAAGGGTTTCATTCGTCCTAGTTCTTCACCTTGGGGAGCACCAGTGATTTTTGTGGATAAGAAAGATGGCACTCAGAGGATGTGTGTAGATTATCGGTCTCTCAATGAGGTTACCATCAAGAATAAGTACCCGTTGCCTAGAATTGATGACTTGTTTGATCAGTTGAGAGGTGCTTGTGTATTCTCCAAGATTGATCTTCGTTCTGGATATCATCAGTTGAAGATTCATGCTAGTGATATACCAAAGACAGCTTTTACCACACGGTATGGGTTATATGAGTATACAGTGATGTCTTTTGGTCTGACTAATGCCCCTGCATACTTTATGTATTTGATGAATAGGGTGTTCATGGAATATCTGGACAAGTTTGTAGTGGTGTTCATTGATGATATCTTAGTATTCTCCAAGACTGAGGAGGAACATGCCAAACATTTGAGGTTGGTCTTGCAAAAGCTCAGAGAACACCAGCTATATGCCAAGCGGAGTAAATGTGAGTTTTGGTTGAAGGAAGTTTCCTTTCTTGGTCATGTTGTCTCAAATGGAGGAATATCAGTAGATCCTAGCAAAGTGAAGGATGTATTGGACTGGAAGCCACCAACCAATGTAAGTGAGATCCGTAGTTTTTTGGGATTAGCAGGCTATTATAGGAGATTTATAGAGGGATTTTCTAAGCTTGCGAAGCCGATGACTGCACTATTGGAGAAGAATGCCAAGTTTGTGTGGTCTGAGAAGTGTCAGGCTAATTTTGAGGAATTAAAGAAAAGATTGACCACTGCACCCGTATTAGTTTTGCCAGATTTGAGTAAACACTTCTCTATCTATTGTGATGCATCTCGTTTGGGTTTAGGATGTGTTCTTATGCAAGAAGGTAGAGTTGTGGCATATGCATCAAGATAGTTGAGAAAGCATGAATTAAATTATCCTACTCATGACTTGGAATTAGCTGCAGTGGTTCATGCACTAAAGATATGGAGACATTATTTGATTGGACATAAGAGTGATATATACATTGATCATAAGAGTCTGAAGTATATCTTTACTCAATCAGATCTGAACTTGAGGCAGCGTAGATGGTTGGAGTTGATAAAGGATTATGATCTGGAGGTGCATTATCACCCAGGAAAGGCCAACGTCGTTGCTGATGCTCTTAGTAGGAAAAGCTACGCTAATGAAGTGCAAGTAATACCTATGCCAAGAGAGTTGTGTGCTGAATATGAGCATCTGGACTTAGAGTTTACCACCAATGCAATAGAATTGGTACTAGAATCTACTCTGGAGCAAGAGATACGCAAGAGTCAGATGAAAGATGCAAAGTTGAGAGAGATAGCGGAGAATATAGTGAAGGGCAAATCACCAGGATTCCATAAGGATGATAAGGGTACGCTATGGTTTGGAAAAAGGCTGTGTGTGCCAGAGGATAAGACTATCAGAGAGGCAATTTTGAGTGAAGCTCATGAGTCAGCTTATTCCATACATCTTGGGAGTACTAAGATGTATCTGGATCTGAGAGAGAAGTATTGGTGGTATGGTTTAAAAAGAGATGTTGCTGAATATGTTGCTTTGTGTGACACATGTCAAAGGGTGAAAGCTGAACACCAGAGACCTACAGGATTGTTACAACCTATGCAGATACCCGAATGGAAATGAGAAGAAGTTGGTATGGATTTTATAGTTAGATTGCCACGTACTCAGAGAGGGTATGATTCAATTTGGGTAATAGTAGATTGTCTAACAAAGGTTGCTCATTTTCTGCCAGTTAGGACTACATATAGTAGTGCAAGGTTGGCAGAATTGTATATGGAAAGAATAGTGAGTCTATATGGAGTTCCTAAGAAAATTGTGTCTGATCGGGGTACCCAGTTTACATCTCATTATTGGCAAAAGATATATGAATCACTAGGAACCAAGCTGAACTTTAGTACAGCTTACCATCCACAGACAGATGGACAGACAGAGAGAATTAATCAGATATTAAAAGATATGTTGAGAGCTTGTGCTTTACAATATGGTACTAGTTGGGATAAGAGTTTGCCTTATGCAGAGTTCTCTTATAACAATAGTTATCAGAAGAGTCTTCAGATGGCACCGTTTTAGGCTCTGTATGGACGAAAGTGTAGAACCCCGTTGTTCTAGAATTAGACAAGGGAAAGTCAAGTGTTTGGGCCTGATGTACTTAAGGATGCTGAAAAGAAAGTAAGAATGATTAGAGATAATCTAAAATAGCCCAGTTCAGACAGAAGAGTTATGCTGATACTCGGAGGAGAGAGTTGATTTTTGAAGTAGGGGATTATGTATACTTGAAAGTATCGCCAATGAGGAGTGTGAAAAGGTTCAACATGAAGGGGAAATTGGTACCAAGGTATATTGGACCTTTCAAGATCATAGAAAGACGTGGTGAGGTAGCGTATCAGTTGGAATTACCTGAGAGTTTGGCAGGTGAACATGATGTGTTTCACGTGTCTCAACTTAAGAAATGTTTGCGAGTACCAGAGGAGCAGATTCCGTTAGAGGAGCTCACTGTTAAAGAGGACCTCACATATAAAGAGTTTCCAGTTAAAATTCTAGAGACTGCTGAAAAAGTCACGAGGAGTCAAACTATCAAGATGTGTAAGGTTCAGTGGAATCGGTACACTGAAGATGAGGCCACCTGGGAAAGAGAAGAGGATCTGAAGAAAACCTATCCGCAACTGTTCGAGTAAGCACCAACCAAATCTCGGGACGAGATTCATCTTAAGGGGGGTAGAATTGTAACACCCTAAAATTTTGGGATATTAAAAAGTAGGTAAATATAATTTTATAATGCAATTTGGTGGGCATACAAATTTAGAGCAATAATAATTTTTATTAACTTAAAATAAAATATAAGGGTAGGAACATGATTGTGCACTCATGCTGTTGGATTTGAATTTTTGTATTGAGTGGTTTGATTCAAATTCAAAAGAGGATTCAAAATCATTTGAAAATGCTTTAAAATATTTGAAAAGGAAAAAGAAAAAGAGTTTCATTCTCTCCCTAGCTTTTCGGCCTGTGAAGCCCAGCAGCCTACCAGCTCAGCCGCAGCCCACCATCACCGCGGTCGCTTGCTCCCGCGTGCGTGGGCCGTCTTCGCGCGTGACCGTCCCCGCTTCCCCGCCTTGGGCCGAGCCCAGCTAGCCCAGCTCGCGCGCGCGCTGCCGCCTGTCTCACGATGTGTCGCTGACACCGTGACCCCACACGTCAGGGCTGTAACAGAACCGACCAAATTATAAGAGCACAAGTACAAAAACAAGCACCGAAGCGCTCAAATTTTCGAACTTGAGCCCATATAATCCCGGTAGTCAATCGAAACCACGAAGGATTTCAAACCAACTCGCTTACCACCAGGATCGCATCATTCAACATACAACATCATACGTTACATTTCACAAATAGTGCTGAAATAAGTTTACACAAACGGAGTAGCAATTATTACAAACCAAGTTTGAAAGTAGCGGAAGTATAACACACACTAGTTAATTAAGTACTGCCAGTCTGGATGATCGACAACCCGCAAAAGCATGAGGAAAGTACATAAAGATGATCACGCCCTTGTGATCTAGTCATCATCACCCGCAGGGTGGAGACACGTCTTGCAGAAGCCCTGATAAAGCATGTCATCTGCAACAGGAGGGAATAAACCCTGAGTACTGGAATGTACTCAGCTAGACTTACCCGTCGAAAACCAGAAATAAAGTGACACCAAGGATTATGCAAGGCTTACACAAGAGGCTAGCTGACATAACATTTTTGCATAAAGGCATAAGTAATTGAAACTCTTATAATCTGTACTAGCAGTTATTTTTAGCATTTACCTGTCATCTATCTTAGCACCTGTACTAAACATGCACTTGATTATAATCAAACAACATTATTATTATATCCATAGCAGGTATATCATTATGGCAACATTGTATCATTCCCTTAACCACCAGTTCATTTAATGAGTTCTACGTTGCCGCTGCTCAAGTCAAGTGCTCACTAACCGGGAGCGACGGCGATTCGAATCGAATTCCTATCCAGCTGGAGGGGTATTTCTAACACTCACCGCGCAGGCCCCTGCCAGGGTCGCACAAGCCACCGTTTCATATGATTCAGGAATCGCGGGTCCGAATAATGTCGCGACCCCAAGGGCGACACTCTGCCAGGTGATAGGGACTCTAACCCCCCCTTGGTCTCACGCCAATGTCCCCAAGCACATCCTTTCTCTCCTCCAAGAAGCAACCTACCATTCGATTCCCGGCCTGAACCACATTACTCGGCTTCGCGGTCGGAACGACTTATCCGGCCAACTAAGTGTTAGACTGCGTTCAACATGACTCAAGGACGTACAGCGAATCGGTCCTTAAACGACTCAGACGGGCATAGCTCCACACCCAAGACGTGAAGTGTCTTGCGGCTGTACTATCGAACTCCCGTCCGGTCTCGATTTCATTATTAAGCATGGTTCCATCACGATAGCCATAAGCCACTCGTGACTCCTTCCTACATCTCGCGGATGACCGGAAATCACCCGACTTCTACCGTACTAAGCAGGGCTAAGCATTGACACGTGCCTACACCTAATATAGGATTCAGTACGATATCTGGACAAGGACAGGTATAATGCAACAAGTGTTTTCATATAACTCCTACAACTTAATGCAGTAAACAATTAAAAGTACTCAAGATTAATTTATAAATCAGTAGGTTCAGCATGCACCGGGGCTTGCCTTTCAGAAACGTCGAGGGCCGGTGGTCTGGACACTCAGGAAGGTCGTCTGCGGGCACTCCTTCGCCTGCTGGATCCTCGGGCTCCTGCTGCTCCTGGTTCTCCTCCGGAATCACAGGCTCGAATTCGAGGAGTGTTACCCCCTCCGGTGCACCTATTGCATGAATGCACAATAAATATAATGGATGCATAAATGGGTGCAACATGCTCGGAATGAAATGCATTTCAGAATAAAATACTCTATTCAAGTTATTTTACTAGTACGTGCAAATCTCTTCTCTAGTAGAGAAGTACTCACCTAATCTACTTAACCTAAGATAAAGCTGCTCATCCTCAGTTAAGGCCCTAACACCTAACAATTACAAAAGTAGCATGTCTTAGGATAATACACCATATCAATCAGCAAAACACCACAGAAAGCATTCTGGACAGCAGCTACTTGTTTTTACCACAACTGGAGATTTACAATTCCAAAAGATATGATTTAAGACAATCTGGAAAGCCTAAGAAATGTACTACAATTCATTTTCAGACCTCAACTCCAAACTCCTAAGTTTTCCATGTCAAACTTCACAAGTTCCAGAATCTGTCCTCTCCAAAACAGAGAGTAGCAGATTTTGAACTGCCACTTTAAACAACAGTAACTCTCAAACTACTAAGCCAAATGCTTCCAAATTTTTACCCCAGCTAGTTCATCAAGTTTACTCCAACTTTGGTATTTACAAGTTTTCCAGCAACCAATTTTATCAAAGCCAAATTTAGAATTACTACTAGCTGTCCAGAAAACCTAAATTACCAAGGTTAAATATTTATTGATGTGACCAACATTCTCTAAGACCAAACTAATACTAATACAAGTTCACAAATGTCACAAAAACACCAGAAAGTAAGGTGTTCCCACCTAGAATATTTATTTAAACCCATTTCTTAATTTACTTAAGTAATTAAGTGAAATTTCAAACATATATATAAACTGCTCCTAAAATTTTACAAAAATTACAGGGGACTCTCTGACCCAAAAAGAGACCACAGTAAAAATTTGAACAAGTTTTATTCACAGAAACTCCCTACACAAAATTCACAAGCTAATAAGGCTGATTTTTGCATAAATAGGAAACCCTATTGAAAAGTGTCAAACAACAGATTTCATATTTTTCTTAGACAGTCTAGGGTACCAAGACATTCTCCAAAAAGTTATATGAACATTGCACATGTAGAAAAATTACAAAAATTCATTTAAGTATTTCCTAGAATAACAAGATAGCATTATAACTTGGAAATTAATTAAGCACTGATGCCCAAATTTTTACCAGAGCTAGGGCTAGCATAGAGTAACCTACCCACCAAATTTCCTAATTTATGGAACACTACAGCTCAAGTTATAAATTTAACAAATTTGCATGCATTCCAAAACACATTTAAAGGATCTATTAAATTCTTACAGAATTTAAACATCTCATGCCAGATCCATATTTTTATAAAATACTACACATCATGTAGACCCCAACAAAATTTATCTCATGATTTTTGGATCATTAAAACCCTAGATTTATATTTTTCCAACTTGTACAAAAATCAGTGACAAAATAATAAAAACGAATTTCATTTCGGATGAACTGGGCCGGCCCGGAAGACGCGGCCCACGACTCGCGCGCGCGCGGCCCGCTCAGCGCTCCCGCCCGCGCTTGGCAACTGACAGGCGGGTCCCCGCGGTCAGCGACCAGAGACAGGGGAGCGGCAGCCGTGAGCTCCGGCGAGCCCAAGCTCGTCGGAGGGAAGCTCGCCCGGAAAAATCGAGCTCACCCACGCGTTCCCTGTTCCGTAACGCTTCGATTCATGCTAGTGGAAGAGCTTAGGTTGGAGTGGGAGGGCTCGCCGTCGTGAGCGGCGGCCGGTGAGGGTCGGGTGAGGGTATGCCGTCGCCGGTGAGGCCGCACGGCCATATCTAAGCTCGGTACGAGCTACACTACACCCGGGCGAATCTATTGAGGTAGAAAGGAGGTTTGGAAGAGGTCCTCACTACCCTGGCCACGGAGTGCCGTGACGCGGTGCGGTGAGCGCGACGACGGTGGTCGTCGTGTTCCGCTCCGGTGACGTCGCATCCCATCGTAAGGTCATGCCTAGAGCTAGAGGAAGGCCTACACTATTCCGAACGCTGACCACAGAGAGAGGAGGGTGAAAGAGGACGTCGGTGGTGAGCTCGCAGTGGCGGCGGCCATGGCGGAGCTCCGCACCGCCGAGGTTTGATTGGGTGATTTGCCCTCTACCTTGACCCAACGGCTGACCCAATGTGCGGAGGTTGTAGAGTATGGTCAGGCGGTGCTGTTCGTGAGCTCTCGGGTGTGGTGGCGCGGTGGTTGGCGCAACCGAAGGCGGCGGAGCCGGCTGTGGGGGCGGAGGACGCTCGGTCGCCTTACCGGTGAGCTGGGGAAGGAGGGCGATGGAAATAGAGGGGGAAGCGGGTCGTCCTGGTCTTCATGCTGAGCTCGCAGGCGACGTGGGGCGTCGGCAGAACACGCGCGCCACGCGGCCACCGGGCTCTGCCCGAGCGCCACGACGCGGTCGGCCGCGGCCGTCGTTGTCTGAACGTTGCGTTTCAGAGCTCAAAGGTATCGACTGACAGGGCAAGTTCAACACCGATTATCTCCCAAACCAGTTCGAATTAGAAGAAGATGATAATACCAAAATTGTAGAGCTACATGAGGACTACAAGTTTGTCAATTGGAGTTTGGGCTGGTTCGGCCTAGATTTGAAACTACAGAGCTCCAAAGTGGGTCACCCGAAAACTGAAACTTAGTTTCAGTCACAATGCCGACTGAAACCCGATTTTCTAGGCACCAAATCTCCTAAACCATTTAGAACTAGGTGATGGTGATATTGACAATGTTGTAGAGCTATGTGTGGACAACAACTTTGTCAATTGGCTCATAGTCTAGTTTGGCCTAGTTTGTGAGTTACAAGTTGCTAAAGTGAGGTACAGTGAAACTGAAAAGTCCAATTTCCAGACTTAGAATTTTTTCTAAGTGTTGATCACCACTCAAGCTGACTTGTGGGCCATTTTTGAGCATGCTCTGGTTATTTTCATGAGATGGCCATATTAGAACTTTGGTTCCTTATGAAATTCTCTACAACTTTGCTTAAGGTTGCTCTTCCATGCAAGGTCTCTAAATTAGACTTTTTAATTGGTCAAACTAGAGCCTTCTAGGGTCAAATGGTGGTCAACTTCTCTTGGAGGGCAAATTTGAAATTTTGGTCAACATGAAACTTGTTCCAAATGTTATCCTAAGTATAACTAAGGTGTTGTAGGTCATGATTGGCTACCTTACCTTTTTGTTACACCAACTATCAAGTACTTCATGAAATAAATCAAACAAACCCTAAAATAATCACATGTGTTGCATCACATAAAATAACAAACATGAATGATGCATGCTTATGCTTATGCCATGCAAATGCAATGCAATTAAGGACTAAACACTTGAGGTGTTACAGCCCTCCCCCCTTATAAAAATCTCGTCCCGAGATTTGGAAAGCGTACCATTTTTCATAGAATTCTTTATAACCATCCCGCAAATAATCCTCCCGTTCCCACGTAGCATCACTCTCACTTCCCTGATTACTCCACATCACTTTGTACCACTTAACCACTTTACTTCTAGTTACTCGTTCCTGAGTATCGATCACTCGGACTGGCTTTTCTTCATAGGTTAGGTCGGATTCCAGTCTGATATCACCTAAAGGAACTTGTTCCTCAGGAACTCGAAGACACTTTTTAAGCTGAGATACATGGAAAACGTTGAATATGGCTCTCATCTCAGGAGGCAACTGGATTTTGTACGCAACAGCTCCACTCTTGCCTATGATCTGGAAAGGACCCACGTATCTTGGTGCAAGTTTCCGTTTAACACCAAAACGTTGGACACTCTTCATTGGAGAAACTTTCAAATAAACGAAGTCTCCAACTTCAAATTCGAGTGGTTTTCTATGACGATCAGCATAGCTTTTCTGTCTCGCTTGTGCTGCAGCCATGTGTTTCTGGATGGTACGGACTTGTTCCTCGGCTTCCTGGACAAAATCGATGCCATAATACCTTCTTTCCCCAGCTTCTATCTAGTTTAGTGGAGTTCGACACTTTCGACCGTATAAGGCTTCGAATGGGGCCATCTTAATACTCTCTTGATAACTATTATTGTACGAGAATTCGGCTAAAGGTAACCATTTTTCCCAAGAACCCTTGGATGAAATGACGCATGCTCGCAACAGATCTTCCAAGATTTGGTTAACTCGTTCTGTCTGACCCGATGTCTGGGGGTGATAAGCAGAGCTTCTCACTAACTTGGTTCCCAGAAGGTGATGCAAATGCTCCCAAAAGCGAGCAGTGAACTGGGGACCACGGTCAGATATGATAGTACGAGGTATCCCATGAAGCCGGACTATCTGATTGAAGTACAACTCAGCATAGTCAGTGGGACGATAGTCCACTCTAACTGGAATGAAGTGAGCTGATTTGGTCAAACGATCCACAATTACCCAGATGGAATTATGATTTTTGACAGTAGGAGGAAGGCCGACAATGAAATCCATACTTATCTCTTCCCATTTCCAGCCTGGAATGGAAAGTGGCTGAAGCAACCCAGCTTTCATGTGCACAGCTTTAACTCTACAGCAGGTGTCACACCTAGCCACATATGCAGCTATTTCTTTCCGCATCTTGGTCCACCAATAGTATGGCTTCAAATCATAATACATCTTATTACTACCAGGATGAATGGACAACTTGGACGAATGTGCTTCGGACAGGATCTGATCCCTAAGCTCTCGGTCCTTAGGTACCACTAACCTATCCTTAAACCACAGCACACCTTCGTCATCTAACCTGAAATGCTTAGTCTCTCCTTCATTCATCTTCCGTTTTATGTGAAAGATACCCGGATCAGTCTTTTGGAGCTCAATGATTCTATTTCTGAGAGTACCACTGACAGTGATGTTGTACAGGACTGCCGGATGTAGAAGGCGAGATCGATGAAAATCAGTTTCAACTAAGAAATGACAATGAGACTTACGGCTTAAAGCATCCGCAACTACATTTGCCTTTCCTGGATGATAGTGCACTTGAAGGTTATAATCTTTAATCAACTCGAGCCATCTTCTTTGACGCATATTCAACTCGGGTTGGGTGAAGATGTATTTGAGGCTTTTATGATCGGTGTAGATATTGCAGACATTTCCCAGCAGATAATGCCGCCATACTTTCAAAGCATGAACAACTGCAGCCAGTTCTAAGTCATGCGTTGGATAATTCACCTCATGCTTCCGAAGTTGTCGAGAAGTGTATGCAATTACTCGGCCTTCCTGCATCAACACACCTCCCAAACCTATGCCTGAGGCATCACAATAAACATCAAATGGTTTCTCGATATCCGGTTGTGCCAAAACCGGAGCTGAGGTTAGGAGGGTTCGCAGTTGGTGAAAAGCCGCATCACACTCAGGAGTCCAGACAAACCTGGTGTCTTTCTGCAGCAACCGAGTCATTGGCTTGGCTATTTTTGAGAAATCCGGGATGAAGCGACGATAATAGCCAGCCAACCCAAGGAAACTCCGAACCTCGTGAACCGAGATAGGAGCCCTCCAGTTTAGTACTTCCTGTACCTTGGCGGGGTCCACCATAATTCCTCCATCGGACAACACATGCCCAAGGAAAGGTACTTCACGAAGCCAGAATTCGCACTTACTGAACTTTGCATAGAGTTGGTGTTCACGCAGTCTTGTGAGGACTATACGCAGATGTTCAGCATGATCCTCCTCATTCACAGAATATACCAGGATGTCATCAATAAATACCACCACAAACTTGTCCAATTCAGGCATAAACACCGAATTCATCAAGTACATGAAGTGTGCGGGGGCATTTGTCAAGCCGAAAGACATAACAAGATACTCATAAAGACCGTATCTGGTAGAAAAGGCTGTCTTTGGAACATCTTCCGGGCGGATTTTAATTTGATGGTAGCCAGACCTTAGATCGATCTTGGAAAATACTTTAGCCTTGGACAACTGATCGAACAAGATGTCGATTCGCGGTAGAGGGTACTTATTTTTGACAGTGACTGCATTGAGAGGTCTATAATCTACGCACATCCGCAACGACTGATCCTTCTTCTTTACAAAGATAGCAGGACATCCCCACGGCGATGAACTAGGACGAATCAACCCTTTCTTCAAAAGTTCATTCAATTGTGTCTTAAGTTCAGCGAGTTCATTTGGAGGCATCCTATAGGGTCTCCTAGAGATGGGTGCCGTGCCAGGCAACAACTCAATTTTAAACTCCACATCCCGATCCGGAGGGAGTCCCGGCAAATCATCGGGAAAAACGTCCGGAAACTCATTTACTACTGGAATTTTGGCCAACGCCTTTGCTTGCACAGCATGAATTTCCCCCGACAATTCAACCTTTCTGGGAAGTTGTACTAGAAAACCTTTTTGATCTGTAGGATCTCTGAGCATAACTACCCGAGCGGATGTGTCAATGAGTACCCCGTTCTGACTCATCCAATTCATGCCCAAGATAACATCTATGTCTAAACCAGGTAAAACCAATAGGGCCAGCGAATAACTTCGCCCTTCGATCTCAAACTTAAGGTTCCCCACTACTTTGTTTGTGGAAATATTCCCACTTGCAGCGCTAATACAATAACCCACACCTTCAACAGTATGCAACTTATGTGCAAATTTAGATTCAAACTTAGGACTGATAAAGGAATGCGAAGCACCTGAATCAAAAAGTACCACTGCGGGGTGTTGGTCAACTAGAAACTTACCAGCGGTGACCACCTCACCAGATGGAATTTCCTCAATGCTGTTATAATGGGCGTGTCCCTGACGACTACCTTGGTTGACATTTTTCTTCGGGTACGGACAATTCCTGGACCAATGGCCTGGCTTGTTACAGTTCCAGCAAGGCATGTTGCTAGGGGGAACACTGGAGCTGCCTTGGCCCGCATTACTCTTTGGCAGAGCCACTGTATATGCCTTACGAAACCCAGTTTTCATTGGCACCTTCTTTTGTGGAGGACGGAACTTAGCATTTGTGGCAGGAGGGCGAGGGGAAGACCTCGGTATCGCTGAGGCCCTTGACTGAGAAGCACTTGCCTCAAGGGCCCTTTTACGGCTCTTAGAGGCCGAATAAATAGTATTGTTGTTCTCCTGGGTCAAAGCATCGCTGATGAAATCATTGAAAGTAGTACATTTGCTAGTGCCCATTGTTTTCATCAGTTTTGGGCCGAGGCCCCTTTTGAAGCTAGCAATCTTTTTGGCATCGGTATCCACAAACTCAGTGGCATACCTTGCCAGGTTGTTGAAGGACTGCAAGTATTCAGTCAGGCTTTTGTTTCCTTGCGACAGCCTCATAAACTCTGTGTGCTTGATTGCCATAAGACCGGGAGGAATATAATTTCCCCGGAATGCCGCCTTAAACTGATCCCAAGCAATCGGGACATTTGCAGGCAGTGTGGAATGATAGTGGCTCCACCAAATACCCGCTGGACCATGCAATTGATGAGAAGCATATTCAGTCTTTAGCTCATCAGTGAGGCGAAGCAGACGAAACTTTTGCTCAATAGTATTTAACCACTCATCAGCTTGCAGTGGTTCCTCCGCCTCCTTAAAGAGCGGGGGCTTAGTATCAAGAAAGTCCTTGAAATCACTGTATTGATTGGGTTCTGGGCCCTGGCGGCCAGGACGAGCTTCCCGGTTAGCCAGCTGGCGCATAGCATCTGCCAACATGCGCTGCCCTTCGACCACTGTCTGCATCAGCTCAGCCGGGGTAGGTGGTGGCGGAGGGGGTGGCTGTTCCTCATCCTCATTGCCACGACCCCGGCGTAGATTGTACGACATCTGCAAAATGCATAGCCAATGAGCACTGATGATGTGGGAAATTTGTAGATGAATTATTGCGAAATGTCAACCTGACTGTATGAATAGATTTCTCATAATAATTAAGGCACAATAATTCATCACAACCGCACAATCCATTCTAGTGCATCATTTGACGAGATCATACTTGGTAATCCAACAAGATGCTCTTTGATAAAGGCTCACTCACGGGGAGCACAACGGTTACCGGACCGTTTACGTTGCTATCTACGTGATTTTTGACCTTTTGTACGGTACCTGGATTCGATCTCAAGATTTTTAGTTGACTGTGAAAGGCTACTTCAAACTGACCACAAAGAGACTCCTCAATGAAGAGTTCCATGGTGGATCATGACTAGCCACCTCGATACCTGCGCGTGCCAAGCAGCACAGCCTTATGTCGCGCGCCATAGGAGGCCCTCGGTTTCGTCGCGGCACCAAAGGGTGCTAATCGTGACACCATCATCGAACGCAACATAATAAGACATCAAGTTGTGATCGAAATTAACGGGTTCAAACTACATTCAGGAAACATACGGTTCAACCTTACATCCCAAAGTCAAGTTATTACAAGGCCTCACTCCTTCACAGGGAGGGCACAAAAGACGATCCTAACATTATAGGCACGTGATGACTACTCTAAGCATCATCCTCCGAGTCGGTGTCATGGATCTCCCCGCCATCCTCATCACTAACAGGCTCTAACTCCTCATCTTCTTCTTCTTCTAGTTCTTCTTCTGGTTCGGCATCTTGGGATCCGTTGACCTCCACTTCATCATCATTTTCAGACATGAAGATTCCCGAACCCATGTCCTCATCGACGTTGTTGTTTCGAGGCAGCAGGGGATTAAGCTCGTTGTTCAGGCGGTGCACTTCTTCATGAAGATTGTCATTGTATTCTTCAGCATTTTCCAATTGCTGTTCGAGCTCAAACTGACGAGCCCTCAGAACGTTCTCCTCGTGCCAGGCTTCATCCCTCTGTTCCATCACACGGACCAACATGCGTTGACAGTTGCGATTTGCCACTGTCAACCTCTGGACTGCAAGCGTTTCTTGATCACGATCATGAATCACTTGTTCCAGTTGTTGCCGTGCTGCATCCCTAGCAGCAGTCACCTCTGCCAGCTCTGCCCTCAGCCTTTCCACCTCAGTAGGCTCAGGGCGGGGCTCACGTGGAGCGAGCTGGTGACGCGGTGCCCTGCCCCCAGTGGACTTACGAGCGGTCCTCTTGGTACGTGCCATCTGTAGCAACAAGATAAGATACGACTTACAGTGAGGATCATTTAGGGGATACGAAATTTACTTTAGTCGGGAGTATAGAAATTTTTAAGGAGGGGGTAAATGATATGTATGATATAATTAAACATGATGCATGCACGTTTCGTACGTCCTCTCACCTTAGTAGAAACCTAAAGTTCTAACGCTAGGCGGTGGCATACATACGTTCTCTCATATAAGCGAAACTAGCGGTCTACTCGTTACGCTGTTAGTGTACCTGCAGAAAATTTCATTGCAGCCCAACAGTTTCCCAATATTAGCACACAAGAAAGCCGTACTTTAAATACTTTCCATATACACATCCCCAGATGTATATACTTCAGTATCAAAGCTACCCGATAATAAAGTTCCCACAATTAAGTGCTTACATAATTACATGGTTTAAACACGTAAGTATGCAAGTCACCAAAACTACTCTCCCCTAGACCGCCGGTTAGACGATCATGCTCTCACAACTCACACTTACCAGAGCGTCGAGGTAATTGATCCATACATTACCACCCAAGTGGATGGCATCCATACAATTTCACGCCGTATGGACGACGAAACAGAAACAAACAAGGCCCCCAAGTTAGTCTTTATAATAAGCCACCTAAGAGTCCTTATTTGGGCTAAGGGTTGTGATCACTGGCATACCTATAAAATAATTTTTAGAGTTTAACCCTTTTCGCAAACAAATACTTTTGTTTTTAATTACCCGTAAGATGTGTTTAATGTTGAATTATGCTCCGGTACCAGCTGTAACAGAACCGACCAAATTATAAGAGCACAAGTACAAAAACAAGCACCGAAGCGCTCAAATTTTCGAACTTGAGCCCATATAATCCCGGTAGTCAATCGAAACCACGAAGGATTTCAAACCAACTCGCTTACCACCAGGATCGCATCATTCAACATACAACATCATACGTTACATTTCACAAATAGTGCTGAAATAAGTTTACACAAACGGAGTAGCAATTATTACAAACCAAGTTTGAAAGTAGCGGAAGCATAACACACACTAGTTAATTAAGTACTGCCAGTCTGGATGATCGACAACCCGCAAAAGCATGAGGAAAGTACATAAAGATGATCACGCCCTTGTGATCTAGTCATCATCACCCGCAGGGTGGAGACACGTCTTGCAGAAGCCCTGATAAAGCATGTCATCTGCAACAGGAGGGAATAAACCCTGAGTACTGGAATGTACTCAGCTAGACTTACCCGTCGAAAACCAGAAATAAAGTGACACCAAGGATTATGCAAGGCTTACACAAGAGGCTAGCTGACATAACATTTTTGCATAAAGGCATAAGTAATTGAAACTCTTATAATCTGTACTAGCAGTTATTTTTAGCATTTACCTGTCATCTATCTTAGCACCTGTACTAAACATGCACTTGATTATAATCAAACAACATTATTATTATATCCATAGCAGGTATATCATTATGGCAACATTGTATCATTCCCTTAACCACCAGTTCATTTAATGAGTTCTACGTTGCCGCTGCTCAAGTCAAGTGCTCACTAACCGGGAGCGACGGCGATTCGAATCGAATTCCTATCCAGCTGGAGGGGTATTTCTAACACTCACCGCGCAGGCCCCTGCCAGGGTCGCACAAGCCACCGTTTCATATGATTCAGGAATCGTGGGTCCGAATAATGTCGCGACCCCAAGGGCGACACTCTGCCAGGTGATAGGGACTCTAACCCCCCCTTGGTCTCACGCCAATGTCCCCAAGCACATCCTTTCTCTCCTCCAAGAAGCAACCTACCATTCGATTCCCGGCCTGAACCACATTACTCGGCTTCGCGGTCGGAACGACTTATCCGGCCAACTAAGTGTTAGACTGCGTTCAACATGACTCAAGGACGTACAGCGAATCGGTCCTTAAACGACTCAGACGGGCATAGCTCCACACCCAAGACGTGAAGTGTCTTGCGGCTGTACTATCGAACTCCCGTCCGGTCTCGATTTCATTATTAAGCATGGTTCCATCACGATAGCCATAAGCCACTCGCGACTCCTTCCTACATCTCGCGGATGACCGGAAATCACCCGACTTCTACCGTACTAAGCAGGGCTAAGCATTGACACGTGCCTACACCTAATATAGGATTCAGTACGATATCTGGACAAGGACAGGTATAATGCAACAAGTGTTTTCATATAACTCCTACAACTTAATGCAGTAAACAATTAAAAGTACTCAAGATTAATTTATAAATCAGTAGGTTCAGCATGCACCGGGGCTTGCCTTTCAGAAACGTCGAGGGCCGGTGGTCTGGACACTCAGGAAGGTCGTCTGCGGGCACTCCTTCGCCTGCTGGATCCTCGGGCTCCTGCTGCTCCTGGTTCTCCTCCGGAATCACAGGCTCGAATTCGAGGAGTGTTACCCCCTCCGGTGCACCTATTGCATGAATGCACAATAAATATAATGGATGCATAAATGGGTGCAACATGCTCGGAATGAAATGCATTTCAGAATAAAATACTCTATTCAAGTTATTTTACTAGTACGTGCAAATATCTTCTCTAGTAGAGAAGTACTCACCTAATCTACTTAACCTAAGATAAAGCTGCTCATCCTCAGTTAAGGCCCTAACACCTAACAATTACAAAAGTAGCATGTCTTAGGATAATACACCATATCAATCAGCAAAACACCACAGAAAGCATTCTGGACAGCAGCTACTTGTTTTTACCACAACTGGAGATTTACAATTCCAAAAGATATAATTTAAGACAATCTGGAAAGCCTAAGAAATGTACTACAATTCATTTTCAGACCTCAACTCCAAACTCCTAAGTTTTCCATGTCAAACTTCACAAGTTCCAGAATCTGTCCTCTCCAAAACAGAGAGTAGCAGATTTTGAACTGCCACTTTAAACAACAGTAACTCTCAAACTACTAAGCCAAATGCTTCCAAATTTTTACCCCAGCTAGTTCATCAAGTTTACTCCAACTTTGGTATTTACAAGTTTTCCAGCAACCAATTTTATCAAAGCCAAATTTAGAATTACTACTAGCTGTCCAGAAAACCTAAATTACCAAGGTTAAATATTTATTGATGTGACCAACATTCTCTAAGACCAAACTAATACTAATACAAGTTCACAAATGTCACAAAAACACCAGAAAGTAAGGTGTTCCCACCTAGAATATTTATTTAAACCCATTTCTTAATTTACTTAAGTAATTAAGTGAAATTTCAAACATATATATAAACTGCTCCTAAAATTCTACAAAAATTACAGGGGACTCTCTGACCCAAAAAGAGACCACAGTAAAAATTTGAACAAGTTTTATTCACAGAAACTACCTACACAAAATTCACAAGCTAATAAGGCTGATTTTTGCATAAATAGGAAACCCTATTGAAAAGTGTCAAACAACAGATTTCATATTTTTCTTAGACAGTCTAGGGTACCAAGACATTCTCCAAAAAGTTATATGAACATTGCACATGTAGAAAAATTACAAAAATTCATTTAAGTATTTCCTAGAATAACAAGATAGCATTATAACTTGGAAATTAATTAAGCACTGATGCCCAAATTTTTACCAGAGCTAGGGCTAGCATAGAGTAACCTACCCACCAAATTTCCTGATTTATGGAACACTACAGCTCAAGTTATAAATTTAACAAATTTGCATGCATTCCAAAACACATTTAAAGGATCTATTAAATTCTTACAGAATTTAAACATCTCATGCCAGATCCATATTTTTATAAAATACTACACATCATGTAGACCCCAACAAAATTTATCTCATGATTTTTGGATCATTAAAACCCTAGATTTATATTTTTCCAACTTGTACAAAAATCAGTGACAAAATAATAAAAACGAATTTCATTTCGGATGAACTGGGCCGGCCCGGAAGACGCGGCCCACGACTCGCGCGCGCGCGGCCCGCTCAGCGCTCCCGCCCGCGCTTGGCAACTGACAGGCGGGTCCCCGCGGTCAGCGACCAGAGACAGGGGAGCGGCAGCCGTGAGCTCCGGCGAGCCCAAGCTCGTCGGAGGGAAGCTCGCCCGGAAAAATCGAGCTCACCCACGCGTTCCCTGTTCCGTAACGCTTCGATTCATGCTAGTGGAAGAGCTTAGGTTGGAGTGGGAGGGCTCGCCGTCGTGAGCGGCGGCCGGTGAGGGTCGGGTGAGGGTATGCCGTCGCCGGTGAGGCCGCACGGCCATATCTAAGCTCGGTACGAGCTACACTACACCCGGGCGAATCTATTGAGGTAGAAAGGAGGTTTGGAAGAGGTCCTCACTACCCTAGCCACGGAGTGCCGTGACGCGGTGCGGTGAGCGCGACGACGGTGGTCGTCGTGTTCCGCTCCGGTGACGTCGCATCCCATCGTAAGGTCATGCCTAGAGCTAGAGGAAGGCCTACACTATTCCGAACGCTGACCACAGAGAGAGGAGGGTGAAAGAGGACGTCGGTGGTGAGCTCGCAGTGGCGGCGGCCATGGCGGAGCTCCGCACCGCCGAGGTTTGATTGGGTGATTTGCCCTCTACCTTGACCCAACGGCTGACCCAATGTGCGGAGGTTGTAGAGTATGGTCAGGCGGTGCTGTTCGTGAGCTCTCGGGTGTGGTGGCGCGGTGGTTGGCGCAACCGAAGGCGGCGGAGCCGGCTGTGGGGGCGGAGGACGCTCGGTCGCCTTACCGGTGAGCTGGGGAAGGAGGGCGATGGAAATAGAGGGGGAAGCGGGTCGTCCTGGTCTTCATGCTGAGCTCGCAGGCGACGTGGGGCGTCGGCAGAACACGCGCGCCACGCGGCCACCGGGCTCTGCCCGAGCGCCACGACGCGGTCGGCCGCGGCCGTCGTTGTCTGAACGTTGCGTTTCAGAGCTCAAAGGTATCGACTGACAGGGCAAGTTCAACACCGATTATCTCCCAAACCAGTTCGAATTAGAAGAAGATGATAATACCAAAATTGTAGAGCTACATGAGGACTACAAGTTTGTCAATTGGAGTTTGGGCTGGTTCGGCCTAGATTTGAAACTACAGAGCTCCAAAGTGGGTCACCCGAAAACTGAAACTTAGTTTCAGTCACAATGCCGACTGAAACCCGATTTTCTAGGCACCAAATCTCCTAAACCATTTAGAACTAGGTGATGGTGATATTGACAATGTTGTAGAGCTATGTGTGGACAACAACTTTGTCAATTGGCTCATAGTCTAGTTTGGCCTAGTTTGTGAGTTACAAGTTGCTAAAGTGAGGTACAGTGAAACTGAAAAGTCCAATTTCCAGACTTAGAATTTTTTTCTAAGTGTTGATCACCACTCAAGCTGACTTGTGGGCCATTTTTGAGCATGCTCTGGTTATTTTCATGAGATGGCCATATTAGAACTTTGGTTCCTTATGAAATTCTCTACAACTTTGCTTAAGGTTGCTCTTCCATGCAAGGTCTCTAAATTAGACTTTTTAATTGGTCAAACTAGAGCCTTCTAGGGTCAAATGGTGGTCAACTTCTCTTGGAGGGCAAATTTGAAATTTTGGTCAACATGAAACTTGTTCCAAATGTTATCCTAAGTATAACTAAGGTGTTGTAGGTCATGATTGGCTACCTTACCTTTTTGTTACACCAACTATCAAGTACTTCATGAAATAAATCAAACAAACCCTAAAATAATCACATGTGTTGCATCACATAAAATAACAAACATGAATGATGCATGCTTATGCTTATGCCATGCAAATGCAATGCAATTAAGGACTAAACACTTGAGGTGTTACAAGGGCCACCTTCTTCCTTCTGAAGGGTCGAGATGGCGGACTAGAGGGAGGGTGAATAGTCCTTTCTAAAACTTAAACGCGTTGGCTAACCAAAACAAATGCGGAATTAAACTTATCGGTCTAGCCAAGACTACACCCCTCTATCTAAGTTCTCTAGCATCTTGCAAAGATCCTAATTAAGCAACTAAGGTGCTAAGCTTACCAAGAGCTCGCCTAATCAATTCTAGAGCAAGGTCACACAAACCTATGCACTAGTACTTTGCCAAGCGAGGGAGCTCCTACACAACTAGTGAAGCAAAAGCGCAAAGCCTAAGCTCGCTAGCAAAGCTCAATAACAAGGCAACTAATGCCAAATTAGAGAGCACAAAACACTTAGCTACACAAACTAAGCAATGTGACTAACAAGATTACACAAACCAAATTAGTCACGCAAAGGGAGCTTCTAGCTACACAAGCAAGAAGACAACTAGCAAGCTACACAAGCAAACTAGTTACGAGAGCAACTACACAAGCACAAGTATATATGAAAGTAAATACAAGCTTGTGTTACACGAAGGCAAACCACCGAGAAGAGTAGACAATGTTGACACGGTGATTTTCTCCCGAGGTTCACTTGGTTGCCACCAAGCTACGTCCCCGTTGTGTCGACCAACACTTCGTGGTTCGGCGGCTAATCGGTCACACACCGAGCCTCTCAAAAGGCACCGCAAGAACCTACCATAAAGTGTGGTAGCTCAATGACACGCTCAACTAGAGTTGCTCTTCGCGATCCCCGCGGGGTGAGCACAATCCCCCTAACAAAGCTTCTCCGGAGCCTCGCACAATCTTCTTGCGAGCTTCGACGGAGCCACAAGCCACCAAGCCGTCTAGGAGGTGGCAACCTCCAAGAGTAACAAGCACCACCGGCTTGCAACACGATCACCTAGTGCCACACGATGCAATCTCTCAAAGCAACGCACTAGAATCGCTCTCTCACTCGATCCGATGAACACTATCAAGCATGAGTGAGTTAGAGGGCTCCCAAGCACTACCACACAAGTCACAAAGACTATAGTGTGCTCAGCTTCCGGCCACAGCCGGCCAAGGCATCTATTTATAACCCCACGGTCAAATAGAGCCGTTACCCCTTCACTGGGCAAAACTCGGGACGACCGGACGCGCCGGTCGTAACTGACCGGACGCGCTTCACCGCGTCCGGTCGCCCTGCGACGTCCACGTGTCCCTCGAATTCAAATGCGACCGTTAGATCCTCCAACGGTCACTGACCCCAACGGTCAAAACAACGACCGGACGCGCCCCAGGCAACGACCGGACGCGCCGGTCCCGATGACCGGACGCGCCTGTCGAACGACCGGACGCGCCGATCGCACTGACCCACGCGCCCGCGACGCAACGACCGGACGCGCTCCTTGCGATGACCGGACGCGACAGTGCCCGCGTCCGGTGTGAGTCCAGCAAGCTCCTTCAACGATCGGACGCGTCCGATCGTGTGTGACCGGACGCGCCCAGCGTCCGATCCTCCGTGCGAACCGCAATTCTTTTCTGGGCACATGACCGGACGCGCCGGTCCCGCGAGTGACCGGACGCGCCGGTTGCAAACCCTAGCACCCGAACGCCTGACAGCTGACCGGACGCGTCCGGTCATTCCATGACCGCGTCCGGTGCAGCGTCCGGTCACCTCTGTGACCTCTGTTCGCCTCCGTTTCTTTTCCGACTTCCGGCGTAGTGGAAAATAGGCATTTCAACTTCTCAAAAAACGCCTGAATCCCGCGCTCGCAAGCTCAGCGGGAGGGAGAGAGGAACCAAACCCTCTCTACCGCTCAAACTCCAACGTCTTCGCAAATGTGCCAACACCAACAAGTGATCACCACTTTGTGCATGTGTGTTAGCATTTTCATAATCATTTTATCGAAGGAGTTAACCACTCAACTTGCCTCGCCACTCGATCCTAACACGTATGCAAAGTTAGATCGCTCAAGTGGCACTAGATGACCGATATGCAAACAAGTTTGCCCCTCTTGATAGTACGGCCATCTATCCTAAATCCGGTCATCAACTTCTCTACACACCTATGACCGGTGAAATGAAAATGCCCTAGGTTATACCTTTGCCTTGCGCATTCCACTCCATCTCCTCCGATGTTGATGCAACACATGCACCAACCAATCACCAAATGATATGATCCACTTCATATCATCACGTGACCGTATTGGTTCATCGATCTTGACCTCACTTGCTCTTCACCGTTGCCTCGGTCCTTCGGTGCCAAGCCATCACACAACTTGCCCTTCACCCTAGCAACCGGTCCATCAAGCCAAGCCTCATCTTGATCTTCTCCACCTTGGTCACATGACTCCATGTCATGTCTCATATGCAATGAGCTCCTTCATGACACCATCACATGTGGACTAATCTCCTGTGTATCTCACATAACCACATATTAGTCCACCTAAGTTGTCACTCAATTACCAAAACCAAACAAGGACCTTTCAATCTCCCCCTTTTTGGTAATTGATGACAACTCTACAAAGATATGGAAAATATGCTTTTTCAAGCTAGCACTTCACACAAAGTGTAAATTGCTAACTTGTTTTGGATTTAATGTTACTTATCCAACTTTTAAGCTCTATGTCAAGATTTGGATAAGCACCATAAAATCCGACTTGGTAGTGATAACTCCCCCTACATATGTGCTCAAAATGGTTTGGTTTCAAGCTTGCACATATGCATAAATATGAAATTTGTGGGAGGGTTAGCACTACTAAGTGATGCTAAGGTGTATAGAATAAACCTTTGTAGCTCGCTACCAATTAGTAGCTTGATACCATTTGAAAATCACAAGTTTGCCATCATCCTTAGCATCATGAGTAGCTAGACATCAAAAAACACTAGAAACCCCGTGAGATCAACATTATAAGCAAGGTTCTAGTTTTTTGCATGATAATCATAAGTCTAGCTAACATCCTATGCATGCTAGTTATCAAATCATCATTCAAGTTCTATAACTAGCATACACCACACAAGCATGCATATTGAATTTAAGAACTTTATGCAATGCAAGCAAGCACATGAATTATGCACATATCAAATGTAATCAATCAAAGTTCATGAGCTTGCTCCCCCTACTTGTATGCTTTCTTTGTCCAAGAATGTTTGATCCCCTTACATTCTTAAATGTTGCTCCCTCTTTGTTCATGTCTATGTCCAATATCATCTATCTCTCTCCCAAAGCAATCTCTCCTCAAAAGGAAATCTTGCATATCTTTGTCCAACTTCTCCCCCTTTGTCATCAATTTCCATAAAAGGTGATCTTCTTAATTGATACAAAGACTTGCATTGGGGTAGATGGTTGAGACTTGAATATTGCATTTTTGATGGACACTACCACAGATGTTAGAATGACAAACTTTATGGTTGCTCTTGAGATTTCACATAGGATCTTTGACCTTGATACCATCGGTGGGGCTCCTCCCCCTATGTCATAGCATGTGTCATTCACTTGAGATACCACTTGAAGATGAGGGTAGCATTGCTTGATTTGATCACTTAAAGTTGAGGATCACTTGTGAAACTATTGTCTTGCATGAATGATACCACGTGAAGATACCATGAGTAGAAATGTGATACCATTTGAAAGAATTTTCTTGTATGGATTCACTTTGAAGGATTTGGCAATAATATTCACTTCTTGAACATTTTCTATCTTCATGAGTACCACTTGTAAGATATCACTTGTAGATCATGATCTAGACACCACTAGTGAATACCACTTTAGAAGATCAATTTGAGTCTAGATACCACTTGAAACAAACTAGATATCCATTTTCATTGTTGTCTTGTGCTTGTACTCTTATCATTGTCATGAGCTTATTGTATGACTTGAACTATATTGATTTGCCTAAGATTCCAAGTTCGGCTTGATCCAATGACAAGCTTCTTCACACCTCATGCTAAGGGTTATCTTGCCAATGTTGTACTTGTCATTTGTTAGCAATCCAAACTAGATCAAGTACTTGGGTTCACTAGCTCATGAACAAATTCATACTTATACCACTAGGTCAATTAACCATTCAAGCAATAGTGGTAGATTATGAATTAAAACTTTTCATTTGATATGCATGATCCTATTAAGCATGTACTATATGCACTAACCGCATACTAGTAAAGGATGAAATGATCATGCACATTACAATGATACCTTTGCTATATTGGAGTAGAGGATAGTCACATAGATTCCAATTCATTACTCCAATAGCAATGTGAAGTCCAATTTATAAGCTTGGTGAAGACCAATCATCATAGATAAATCCATTCTTCACCCATATGAAAATGTAAACCACTTATGATCAAGTGCACTATCTCTTGAGTTGTGGTTGGCTTGCTTCATCCTTTTGATCAATGCTTGCATGAGAGAAGTACTTATGATACCAATTTTATAATTATGACTAGCTCTCTTTTGGGTGTTGCTTACTTTTCTTGATCAACCCTTTTGATTGCTTCAACTAAGCATCACAAGTTCCTCGGATCACCACTTCCATGTTAGCCTTCCAAGTTCCAAACTTGGTTTCACCTACACACGGCGGCAAGCCCCTCACTAGGGAGAAGTGACCTTTCTCCAAAGAACCACTCTTGATACTCACTTGAAATGATATAGTTTGATTGATCCAAATGATGAACTCAATCTTGATGAATAATCCTTGAATCTACATTTGAGTCCAACTCTTTCTACTTGTTTAAGTCCTTTTCTTTCTACCAAATGATCTCTAATCATCACTAGAACTTAAACTTCATCTTCATCTTAAGTTTGATCTTGATCTTCAAATTGAGTACCAAATAAGTACATTCCACAATCAAATGTTCTTATACTCATTGCTCTTCATGATTCTAGATCAATCCAAAACCAAACTTAGGTACCTCAACCACTTGTAAACATATTTCCAACTTGAGGACCTTTCAATTAAAGTGACTCTAGATTAATCCAATGATTGTCACTTTTCTGGCAGATTCTGTACCCTTCAAAGAATAATTCATATTTCCCAATGTACAGATCCAAATGACATAAAATTTGGTGGAGATGTGATTCACTAAGTCATATAGCAACTGTAAAAATTTGAGATTCATTTGACATCTAGATTGCTACCAGATTTCAAATCTTTCACCACTGCTACATGCTGAAAACTGCTGCACTATAGCTGACAAGATGCACTCCAAAACCGAAGCATCTCTTATCCAATTCTCATGAAATTTTTACAGCATCTTCTTTCATAAGTGTAGAGCATGTATGCCAAATTTCAAGCCAATCCAAATAGATTTGATCACTCAAACATGGCTAAGATCACTGCTAGCTCAGATTTTCAATATAGGACAGATTTCAATACATGAGCTATTCTTCAATAAATATGAATCAAACTTGAAACTAACTTGTTTGAATACTTTCACAAGACATATATCCATCCAATCCACTTACTAAATGTCATCTCATGAAATTATCCAACACAAACCAATCCAAACTTGATTACTTAAGCATTTAATCCATTCAAACATCTCATAGCAAGCAACATTGCATACATATCCAATTCAATCAACTCATATGCACCCAAGTGAAATGATCAACAAGAGATATACCTTGGTTAGCTCATGATCATCCAATAGCAAGCTTTTACTCAAATAAATTGCAAGTCATCAAATAATTCCAATAAATCATCCACAACTTGATATGTTGCACTTGTATGTTGTAGCACTTGGACTTCACTTATTTTGACTTGGCATTGGGATTGAATATGCATTGAGCTTCATAACTTGAGTCAACATATAATGATAAATATGAAATCAAATGAATCAAGCCTCCAATGCCGATGGTACCTACAAACAATCATCCACTTTTTGATGGTACCCAAACAAGTTTGGGTCCTCTCAAGTTAGGAGCAACATACTTAGGCAAAGCCTTAGTATGGTTAGCGGGATGTTTTGCAATTCTAACCAATGAGGTACCATTGCCATCCTTTCTAAGCATATTAGTATTATCAACTGAAATAGGCTTAGAATTGTTACCTAGGGGACATGAATGAGCCATGTGTCCCCTTTCCCGGCATAAGTAGCAACTTCTTTTAGAGTGAGCCTTTTCTTCCTTGCTCATGTGTTGCTTCTCAATGCCTTGCCTCTTATGAGTTGCTTGAGCTTTCTTCTCAAGCTTGGTAGGACACCCCGAGACAAAGTGTCCCATATCTCCACACTTGAAGCACTTGATGTGAGCATGTACTTTCTTCTCGATTTGATTCTTGCTCATCATCTTGGCATCTTGGATTTGCATTGGATGCCTTGCTCTATCACCCCTTCTTGTTTTCTTCTTCTTCTTCATCAAGTCATCATCATCTTCGTGATTGATCTTGACTTTAGCTTGGGGCTTTGCTTTTGGCTCAACTTGAGACTTCTTGGTAGGGCAACACTTGGCAATATGTCCCACTTTATGGCATTGGTAGCACATGAGTTGGGATAGCTTCTTTGCATCTTGCTTCTTCATAATCTTGCCCTTGCTCTTGTTGTAGCCAATACCACTCTTATCACCATATCTTCTTTGATTGGTAATGATATGCTCAATGGCGTTTTTAGAGTTGTAGCACCTCTCTAACTTGTTGCTCAAATTCTTCACTTCACTTTTGAGCTCATTGTTCTCCTTCAAAAGGTTAGTCTCACAAGACATAGAAGTAGAACAAGCATCTAATTGTGAAGAACATGGCTTATATAATAAATCATCATAAGAGGTGGATACATGCTTCTTGCCTACATCACAAGGGTTAGTAATATGTGATTGATCATTTGACCCAAATGATGAGCTCTCACTAGATTTGGTTTCTTCATTAGAAAGCTTCTTAGTGAGTAAAGCATGTTCTTGTACCAAGTTATCATGAGCAACACTTAGTTTCTCATGAGTTAATTTTAGCTCCTCATGTGAACAAGTAGTAACATAAAGTAGATGCTTTTGTTGTTCACATGTGGTCTTTAGAAAAGAGTTATCATTTTCCAATTTACTTACTCTTTCCATTTTCCTTTTCAAGGCTCTTGAGAGTTTATATAAAAGCTCTAAATTTGGATCATCACAATCCACAACAAAACCACCAACATGTATCTTAGTGTTACCATGTGATGATGTTGAAGAGCTTGTTGAAGCATCACTCTCATAGCCATCATCTTCACCATCAAGTGTGCATGGGGTAGAATCATTACTTGTATCACTTGTGGTATTATCATTCTTCTTGTCAAGTGATCTTGTGATATGATCATCTTTGTCATCACTTGACCGAGAGGTGGAGCAATCCTCCACAACCACCTTGTTGTGGTCATGCTCAACATCCTCATGCGCCTCCTCCTTGGGCTCATCATCATCGGAGATCGCCCCATATTTCTCATTTAGAAACACCCAAATTTCATGGGCGGACTTAAAGTCCATGATCTCACAAAGTATGCTACTATCCATAGATCGATAGAAAACATTAGTAGCTTGGCTATCGAGATGTAGACATTTTCTTTGCGCTTGAGTTGCATTCTTTTTATCAAGTGCAAAGGAAAAGCCCACATCTACGATCCACCACAATTGAGGAGAAATAAACTTAAAATTGCATGTCATCCAATTTCTCCACCGTACAAAGTGTGTGCCATCAAAAATGTGTGGACACTCAACATCTAGCCCATAAGCCGCCATCCTCTCGGGTCGGTGAAGACCACCAATGAGAGACCCGGCTCCGATACCAATTGAAGGGTCGAGATGGCGGACTAGAGGGGGGGTGAATAGTCCTTTCTAAAACTTAAACGCGTTGGCTAACCAAAACAAATGCGGAATTAAACTTATCGGTCTAGCCAAGACTACACCCCTCTATCTAAGTTCTCTAGCACCTTGCAAAGATCCTAATTAAGCAACTAAGGTGCTAAGCTTACCAAGAGCTCGCCTAATCAATTCTAGAGCAAGGTCACACAAACCTATGCACTAGTACTTTGCCAAGCGAGGGAGCTCCTACACAACTAGTGAAGCAAAAGCGCAAAGCCTAAGCTCGCTAGCAAAGCTCAATAACAAGGCAACTAATGCCAAATTAGAGAGCACAAAACACTTAGCTACACAAACTAAGCAATGTGACTAACAAGATTACACAAACCAAATTAGTCACGCAAAGGGAGCTTCTAGCTACACAAGCAAGAAGACAACTAGCAAGCTACACAAGCAAACTAGTTACGAGAGCAACTACACAAGCACAAGTATATATGAAAGTAAATACAAGCTTGTGTTACACGAAGGCAAACCACCGAGAAGAGTAGACAATGTTGACACGGTGATTTTCTCCCGAGGTTCACTTGGTTGCCACCAAGCTACGTCCCCGTTGTGTCGACCAACACTTCGTGGTTCGGCGGCTAATCGGTCACACACCGAGCCTCTCAAAAGGCACCGCAAGAACCTACCATAAAGTGTGGTAGCTCAATGACACGCTCAACTAGAGTTGCTCTTCGCGATCCCCGCGGGGTGAGCACAATCCCCCTAACAAAGCTTCTCCGGAGCCTCGCACAATCTTCTTGCGAGCTTCGACGGAGCCACAAGCCACCAAGCCGTCTAGGAGGTGGCAACCTCCAAGAGTAACAAGCACCACCGGCTTGCAACACGATCACCTAGTGCCACACGATGCAATCTCTCAAAGCAACGCACTAGAATCGCTCTCTCACTCGATCCGATGAACACTATCAAGTATGAGTGAGTTAGAGGGCTCCCAAGCACTACCACACAAGTCACAAAGACTATAGTGTGCTCAGCTTCCGGCCACAGCCGGCCAAGGTATCTATTTATAACCCCATGGTCAAATAGAGCCGTTACCCCTTCACTGGGCAAAACTCGGGACGACCGGACGCGCCGGTCGTAACTGACCGGACGCGCTTCACCGCGTCCGGTCGCCCTGCGACGTCCACGTGTCCCTCGAATTCAAATGCGACCGTTAGATCCTCCAACGGTCACTGACCCCAACGGTCAAAACAACGACCGGACGCGCCCCAGGCAACGATCGGACGCGCCGGTCCCGATGACCGGACGCGCCTGTCGAACGACCGGACGCGCCGATCGCACTGACCCACGCGCCCGCGACGCAACGACCGGACGCGCTCCTTGCGATGACCGGACGCGACAGTGCCCGCGTCCGGTGTGAGTCCAGTAAGCTCCTTCAACGATCGGACGCGTCCGATCGTGTGTGACCGGACGCGCCCAGCGTCCGATCCTCCGTGCGAACCGCAATTCTTTTCTGGGCACATGACCGGACGCGCCGGTCCCGCGAGTGACCGGACGCGCCGGTTGCAAACCCTAGCACCCGAACGCCTGACAGCTGACCGGACGCGTCCGGTCATTCCATGACCGCGTCCGGTGCAGCGTCCGGTCACCTCTGTGACCTCTGTTCGCCTCCGTTTCTTTTCCGACTTCCGGCGTAGTGGAAAATAGGCATTTCAACTTCTCAAAAAACGCCTGAATCCCGCGCTCGCAAGCTCAGCGGGAGGGAGAGAGGAACCAAACCCTCTCTACCGCTCAAACTCCAACGTCTTCGCAAATGTGCCAACACCAACAAGTGATCACCACTTTGTGCATGTGTGTTAGCATTTTCATAATCATTTTATCGAAGGAGTTAACCACTCAACTTGCCTCGCCACTCGATCCTAACACGTATGCAAAGTTAGATCGCTCAAGTGGCACTAGATGACCGATATGCAAACAAGTTTGCCCCTCTTGATAGTACGGCCATCTATCCTAAATCCGGTCATCAACTTCTCTACACACCTATGACCGGTGAAATGGAAATGCCCTAGGTTATACCTTTGCCTTGCGCATTCCACTCCATCTCCTCCGATGTTGATGCAACACATGCACCAACCAATCACCAAATGATATGATCCACTTCATATCATCACGTGACCGTATTGGTTCATCGATCTTGACCTCACTTGCTCTTCACCGTTGCCTCGGTCCTTCGGTGCCAAGCCATCACACAACTTGCCCTTCACCCTAGCAACCGGTCCATCAAGCCAAGCCTCATCTTGATCTTCTCCACCTTGGTCACATGACTCCATGTCATGTCTCATATGCAATGAGCTCCTTCATGACACCATCACATGTGGACTAATCTCCTGTGTATCTCACATAACCACATATTAGTCCACCTAAGTTGTCACTCAATTACCAAAACCAAACAAGGACCTTTCACCTTCCCACGCCGGCGTCGGATTCCTTTCCATCGCTCCACCGAATCGAATCCGTCTCCATATCTCTTCCCTTCCTTGTTTAGCGCATCCTCGGGCTATAAAAATGAGGTGTCGCATCCCTCCGCTCCATCCTACCTCGAAGCGAAGAACCGCCATCGTCCCGAGAAGGCCCCGCTCGAACCGCAGTCGGAGCCGTCCGTCATCCCGAGCACCACACCGTCTCTGGGCCGACTTCGTCTTCGTCTCTTACCTTGGTGAGCTCGCCTTGTTCTCTACTTCATCCCGGTGCTTTTCTTTCTCGAGGCAACGCTGTGAATCGCGAGATCGCACTCTCCGGCGATGGCGCCGCCGCGGGGCTCGCCGTCGTGACTGTTTTCCGGCCGGAGCACCGCCGTCGGCCGATCCGATCCAATCCGAGCCGTTCGTTTTAAATCCAACGGCTGAGATTATCCGATACCGGTTCGGCGGAAAGTTTTGCTAAAGAGTCCCTGTGCTTTTTAAATATATAACCCGCAGTCCAAGGTGTATTCCCGAATCGCATTTTATCCTTTTGAAAGCATAATTGATCGCGGTAAATCAGAAATACGTTTTCACTTATTTACAGTTTTGCCACTGAGTTTGTTTTAGCCATAATTTATCCGTTTTAACTCCGATTTGACCCGTTCAAATTGTGTTAGGTTCGTATTTATGAGCTCTACATGTTAGTAGAACTGTTCAGTAGGTTTGTGATATTTTATTTTTTGAGTTTGAATTAAAGTAATTACTTTTCTATAGGAAATCTTCGTAAATTCATAACTTCGTCGTTTTAGCTCCGTTTTTCGTGATCTTCGCGTCTGTGTGATCCTAGCGAGTTGTAGATTCGTTTTAAAAACTTTTTATCTTATTTTATTACTGTTGGTGTACTGTTCTAATTATAGTCTTGTTTGTTTATGCATGATTGTTCTGGAAGAATGTTGTTGCTATTATTGATCGAGTATAGACGGTGAGCAATTCGTTGGGGATCAGAAGTTTTTCTACGAGCAAGATCATCAGGACCAGTTTGAGCAAGACAAGTATAGCATGGGATTATCCCTGTTGTCCTATTCACATTAAGCAAATAATATCATTATGCATATATTCCTTGTTAAGGATGACTTAGTATTGATCTTATTCCTTGATACCTATTATATTGCATGGAGTAGTATTGCTAGTGCTTAACATGAACTATGATCATGTAATTTGACTAATGGAATATGAAATAAACATTAAAAGATGACTTTTTATTACTGTTTAAAGGGGACTAGAGCATGGGGATTATTTTGGTGCTCTCGTTACTCTCCTTAAGGACTTATCTGTAAGCGAACATCTGGGACTTACAGTACAACTGTGAGGTCTATATGGCTCTGGCTTTAGTCATATAGAAGGACCTTTTCTAGCTTGTTAGTGGTATTCTTTTTTGGCGTAAGAATGGCTTGACGAATCAGATATAGTGCGGCCTCTGTCCTTATGAGTATAGGCTACGCGTCATTGTGCCATTTGGAAGGGGGGGCTCTACATCTGTTTGCCGAGTGAAATCTAATGACCCTAACTTGTTAGATGAACCTTCGAAAGACTTTATAGTGTTCCCCTGCCTGCTCACCTTGGAAGTGTTTTGGGAGTAATTAACCCGGTCATATGGGCAACACGACTCACAGTGAAAGTGTACAACCTCTACAGAGTGTAAAACTGTTATAACAGCCGTGCTCACGGTCACGAGTGGCCTTGGACCCTTATGGAATAGTGGATCATTAATAATGAATATGTTTTTGCTATTCGTTAATCATTTAACATGGATCATATGTTTATTGTTTACATTAAGACACTTTGATATTATTGATATACTGAAATAATGCTAATTAAAAGCTATATGCTAATAAACCAATGTTATGCCTTTGAGCCTCATGAACCTTATGTTACATTTGTTGAGTACGAGATGTACTTATGCTTGTTTATTTTTCTTACTTGGATAAAAATCCCGGATGGGTAACAGATGGTGCAAATAGTGACTACTACTACTTTCCAGAAGATTACTAGACTTGCAGTCAACCAGTCAATTTGCCTGTGATTGGAGCTACCACGAGAGCGTTATATTTTTACTTCCGCTACATTTGTGTAAAAACTATGTGTTAATAATCGTGATGTAATAACATTTGTGATGATACATCCTTTATAATTTGTTAAGTTATGTGTGATTGATCTCTAGGCACATATAAGAGTATGCACTCCATTTGATCGTTAAATGGGTGTGACAAAATCATTTTTTTTTTGTCTGCGGGAGCCAGAGTCCTTTTGAAGCTACGTACAATGTTCAATAGTGCATATCAGGTTACCTTGGAGCCGGGGCAAAGCATTATATGAAGCCCTTGTCAAACAAGGCCTAAAAGATAATTAATCACGTTGAAGAGAAATTTCTGGTCCAAGAGAGGCTAATAGTGTCGGTTGATAATTAAATCCGCAATAATACATATCACTGTAGGCTTTATATCAACCAGAAATGATAATTATATGTCACTGACATTTGGTTTTTTAAATTTAGCAGTAATTGGTCTAGTACTTACGAAGAGGTAGTGATACACCTATTGCTATCGATTTAAAATTGTCTGGCTATGATGGTCTGGCGTTGATTGCCTATTCTGTAGTAGTACAAGGTGATTAGAGAACTGAATTGACGGGTTTATGATAGATATATAGATGTATTATGAAGATAAAAATTTCTTTAGCTAATATAGTTATCTTAGTGTCACTAGGTGAGATCTAACAATACATATGTTTGATCGAGTGGTACGGTACTAAAGCAAGTGAAAACCTTTGAAAATATTTTAAAACTGTTAACTAGGTGTTAAAGGTAACCTTATGAGTCAGACATTCGAAAAGGATTGAGAAGCGGAGTTCCGTGGGTTATTTCTATAGCCACGCTCCCGGCAGCCATGACCATGACGCTCGAACGTCTCGACCAACAAACCGCACAGGCATCGGACCAGAGGTTTTTTTTTAGTGGAACCAGAGGTATTGGTAGGAACATCATCGTCGTCATGTAATGCATGTTGTTGCCGCCCTCCTTGTACAAAGTGGTTCGTTCATGCCCACCTTGCCGTGTGAAAATTTTCATTTAGGGGTGTTTGGTGTGAGGAGTTAAAGCTTAGCAAATACTGTAGCACTTTTGTCTTATTTGATAAAAAGTTTTCAATCTTAGACTAATTAGGCTTAATAGATTCGTCTCGTAAATTACTCCTAATCTGTACCGACATGCATACAATTAGTCTACATTTAGTACTCCATGCATTTAAGAAAACATTGATGTGATGGGAGTTAAACTTAAAAAAAAAAGAAAACAGACAGACCCTTAGTAACTCCTGCGTGCGTGGCTACTTTCCGTACGTCACCATGCATGTAAGCACACCTTTTCCTCTCCACTTTTAAAGCCTATTTGAATGGACCAAGACTTGTTAGTTCAGACTACGACTAGAACTAGTTGGCTAATAATTACTCCTGTGCTATTTGGATCTTACTGTCTCCAACGATGGAACCAAAAATATAATACCCATATCAAGTTTGGGTAGTGGCAAAAGTTTTAATACTCATTATTGGTCTTCTCCAACAACAAGACATAAAAGAGAATTCTTTCTGCAAACGGGTCTCGAGGAGAGAGGATACTCAAATTTAGGTGGTCTCTCCTGGCACCTAAAATGGGTCTCCTGTATAGGTATTCTGTTGGAGGCCGATAAAGTACTCTCGAAGACCAATTTTATGTTTGCGTGTCCTTATGGGTCACTTGTTGTTGGAGACAGTATTAGGACTAATAATGGATAGTACTACTACCACACAAAGACATTTATGCCCCTTGCCTATCTACTGTTGTGTGTTTTTGACTTTTTGGAGGGTTGCATGCACATATTAGTCCTAATTAGCTGGGTTTTGCCAGTGGACTAACAACTACTTAGGACTTTTTAAAGTTTAGTCCACCCATTAGCTCACACGTTGGATTCTTAGGGACGTCTAAAGTAGTTAGCCAACTAGTTGTTAGTTCAGTGGATCCAAACGGACCTTAGTCGCCTATTCCTTGGTCTTAACAATTGTGAAGCTTTTTAGTAACACGCTTTGTGTTCATGTAACAATTGAATAAACCCCCTTATTCCAACTCACCCTCTACCAATGCTGGAGATGAGCCCACCCGGTGTCACTACTATTGTTGAGGTTGACCAAACATGTAGATCGGGTCAGTCACTATAACTTTGGTATTAACCATGTGAACGTTCAAGACCGTTTAGAAATTTTAAATCAAAAGTAATAAACTTAGAACATAAATTTGGTACTCTAAATAAATTTAAATAAAAAACTTTTCAACTATACTCCGTCCCTAAATAACAGTTATTTTTTTTGTTTTCGTACGGTAAGTTTGACTACATTTGCAGAAAATACGTGCAATATTTATATCTTCAAATAATTTATTATAAAAATAGATTCAATGGTCTATCTAATGATATTGATTATGTACCATAAAAATTAATATTTTGTTATATAAAACTAGTCAAAGTTATTTCTCAAAAAACGAGAATAACAGTTATTTAGGGACTGAAGGAGTAAGTTATAAATTGCATTGACAACTACAACTTTAGTATAGACCATGTCAACATATAAGATGGTTTAATTTGAAGCTTTTAGATTTCAAATTTCAAAATCCATGAACTTGAAACAATATTTTGGGTCTTTAAACAATTTTAAATAAAAAATCCAACTACAAAGTTGTAGATCGCATCAAGCACTATAATTTTGATATAAAGTTTGCCTTCATCCAAATTCATAGAGAAAAGTTATGAATTATTTTTTATTGAAACTATTTTAGAGACATTAGGACATCTGTCTTTGAACATCAACTTTTAGATACAGATGCTTAGAATGCCTATCTTTATTAATATCGATTTCCAAAGACAGTCGTCCTAAGATATCTGTATTTAAAAATTGATCTACAGAGACAATCATCCTAAGATGACCACCTCTTTTAATCAATGACTAACAGAGGCAAACGTCTTATGACAGTCGCTTCTATAATTTTTAGAGGCATACATTTGCCAAGAGGCTATCTTTGGCCATTTACGGAGATGGTCTCTTGATGTGTCCACCTCCAGTAATTAGAGAGGTTGTCTTCTAAAATTGTTTTTTTGTAGTGCGTGTATTATTTGGATCGAAAGCCATTGGTGCCTGTTGGAGTGTGGCTTGTAGAGCTGCACAAGAGTTCATCCTCGTAAGAAGTAGGAGCATTAGAAGGGGGTACACGACGCTGCTCAGGTAGTCGCTATAAGAGCCCGGGTGTTGGTCCAACAAGTAGGACTGGTCGACGACAGTGCCGGCTTTATGATTTGGAGGGTCCTAGGTGAAAGTCCCTAGTTTGGTTTTGGCTAATTGATGAAACCTAGGACTAACCTTTGTATCTAAGTGGATGATTTAGATAAAGGTGGTCATTGAATATGAAACATGACATTGACTCATGTGACCAAGATGATGAAGACCAAGATGATGCTTGGCTCGATGGACCGGTTGTGAGGGTGAAGGGCAAGTCGAGGCTTCGAAGCGAAGGACCATGCGATGGTGAAGCTTGAGCAAGACTTGGCGCCGACGGACCGATGCAACGGTGAAGAGCAAGTGAAGTCAAGGTCGATGGATCGAGATGGTCATGTGATAATATGAAGTGGATCATATCTTTTGGAGAAACAAAATGGGCTCAAGGCAAAGGTATAACCATAGGGCCATTTTGTTTTGCACTCAAGACACCATAGAGGGTGTGAGTGGTTTAGGATCGATAGCCGAACTATTAAGAGGGAAAGTCTTATCGGTTATTCGATGCACGGGTGCCACTAGGTGAATTCATGAAGTGCATTGCATGTAGGGCCTAGTGAGCTAACTGGAAAACCTTCGAAAATGATTATGAAAATACTAACACACGTGCACAAAGTGGTGATCACTTGTTGGTGTTGGCACATTTGCGAAGGCGATGAAGTTTGAGCGGTAGAGAGGGTTTGGGTCTCTCTCTCTCCCTCCCGCTGAGCTTGCGAGCGCGGGATTCAGGCGTTTTTGGGAACTTGAAATGCCTATTTTCCACTACGCCGGAAGTCGGAAAAGAAACAGAGGCGAACAGAGGTCACAGAGGTGATCGGACGCTGCACCGGACGCGGTCATGGTATGACCAGACGCGTCCGGTCAGTACAGCACAGACGCGGGTGTTAGGGTTTGTAACCGGCGCGTCCGGTCACTCGCGGGACCGGTGCGTCCGGTAAGGTGTCCAGAGGAAACTAAGTACGATCGGACGCGAGGCGCATCCGGTCACACATGATCGGACGCGTCCGATCATTGAGGGAGCTTACTGGACTCTTACCGGACACGGGCACTGTCGCGTCCGGTCGTTGCGAGGGGCGCGTTCGGTCGTTGCTTCGCGGGCGCGCGGAACAACGCGATCGGCGCGTCCAATCGTTTGACGGGCGCGTCCGGTCGTTTGACAGGCACGTACGGTCGTTGCCCTGGGCGTATCCGGTCATTGGTTTGACCGTTGGGGTCAGTGACCGTTGGAGGATCGGACGCAGTTGAGCGCGTCCGGTCAGTTATGACCGGCGCGTCCGGTCATCCCGAACAGACCCGGTGAAGGGGTATAACGGCTCTATTTAGATGGGATGCTTATAAATACTTGTTGGCCGGCCCTTGGGGAGGTCTCTTGTGATTTCTAACATTCTTGTGCATCCTTTGAGCTAGAGCATCTCCTCCCACTCATCTCTCTTGCTTGATTGCAAATCAAAAGTGAGATTGAGTGATCCCAAAGTGCATTGCATAGCTTGAGGGCATCTAGTGGCACTTGTGATTTTTTGGCCGGTGGATTTCTTGTTACTCTTGGAGAGTACCGCTCATAGCCGGCTTGGAGATTGTTGGAGGCGTTGGCAAGAGAAGGTGATTGTTCTTGGCCACCTCCGGTTGATTGTAAGAGGTTCTAGTATTTTCCTCGGCGGGACGCCAAAAGCAACTCTATTACATTGCGCGTGTCATTGAGTTACCTCACTTGAGAGTGGTGTCTTGCGGTGCCTTGCGGGGCGTGCCTTGAGGGGCAAGTGACTTGAGGGTCACACCGAGGAACCATCTAAGTGTTGGTCGACACAACCGGTGACGTAGCTTGTCGGTGCACAAGTGAACACCGGATGAACAAAAATATTGTGTCTCTTGTCTCCCGGTGATTGATCTTCATATTGTGTTGTTGTCAATATTAATTGATTGTATATCATCTTGGTGATTGACAACATCTTCACTCCACCGTCGGTATAAGATTCATAATCCTATCTCTTGCATTTACTTTTACTAGTTTATCTTGTGTAAGCTCTAGTGGTAGCCTTTGCTAGTGTTGTTAGCTTGCTCACTAGTGTAAGTTTAGTGACATAGACCTTGTGTGAACTAGAGATCATAATCTACTAGACTTGTGGATAGGAGGCTTGCATCACAACTGTAGGCTAAGCAAAACTCGCTTTGCGCCGTTTGTTGTTCTAACTAGTTTGCTTAGTGTTTCTTGTAGAATTTTTTATAGGTTATTCACCCCCCCTCTAGCCATCTAGGACCTTTCAAGTGGTATCGGAGCCGTGGTCACCGTTTTAATCAAGGCTTAACATCCTTCGGTGTGAAAAATAGTTCAAATTGTGTTCAATCATGTTGGGGGCAAGCCACCGTTCTTTGATGGTGTTAGTTCTTTTGCTCATTGGAAGAGAAAAATGACAATGTACCTTGGTTCTATTCATGAGAGAGTATTGCAAGTCACCGAGAATGATTTTGCTATCATTGATCCCGATCATCTCACCGATGAGGATAGAGCAAATAGAACATGCAATAGAATGACTCTCAATACACTCTACAATGGTATTGACACAAAAGTGTTTGAAGGCATCAAGGACTTAGAATTGGCATATGAAGTATGGACAAGGTTGAGTGAAACATATGAGGGCACTAAGGTTGTGAAGAGTGCCAAGCTATATGGGCTCAAGAGTGAGTTTGAGAACTTCAAGAAAAAGGATGATGAAACAATCATTGAAATGTTTCATAGATTGCAAGTGATAGTCAATGATCTCAAGAGCTTAGGGCACAAGACACAAGACCAAGATTTTTGCCACAAGTTCTTGTTGAGCTTACCAAGAAAATTCAAAATGTTGATCATGATGTTACAAAGAGATGGGCTTGAAACAATGAAGCCTAATGATTTGCTTGGAGAGGTATTAACATATGATAAGTATGATCAAGATGTTGATGAGAAGGAGAAGGAGGAAGAAAAGAAGAAGAAGACCGTGGTGTTCAAAGCCATCTCCTCTAAGGTCAAAGCTACCATCATTGAAGAAGAAGAAGACAATAGTGAAGATGAAGATTATGAAATTGATGATGAGGCACTTGCTCTAGTTGTCAAGAATATTGGCAAGATGTTTATCAAGAGAAGAGGCTTCAAAAAGAGAAATGACTATTTCAAGAGCAATGAGCAACAAAGAAGGTGCTTCAATTGTGATAGCACAGAACATCTTCAAGCCGAATGTCCCTATGACAAGAAGAAGAACAACAAGAGAGACAAGTTTAAGAAGAAAAAGAGAGAAGCCAAGATGACTTTTAAGAAGGGCAAAAACGGAGCCTATGTGGTCACTTGGGAAAGTGATGATGATGATGAAGAAGAAGAATCATCCAACAAGGCTTTTGCTTCCATTGCTATCAACAAGAAGCCTTCACTATTTGATTCATCCTCTTCGTGCTTCATGGCCAAAGAAGCTATGGTATTATATGATGAGAGTGATGATGAAAGTGAAATGGAATATGTTCATGATAGTGATAATGATAATAATAATGATAATGAAAATGATGATGATGAACCAACTAAAGAACAACTATATGACTTGATGCAACAAACTAGAGACATAGCTATTGCCAAGAACAAGGAGTGTAAGAAGCTTTCAATGAAAGTAGCAATACTTGAGAAAGTTCTTGGTGAGCTTAAGACCACTCATGAGAGTCTAATAGAAGACCATGAGGATCTTAGTAAGGCTCATTCCAAGCTTGAAAAGCTCACTCATTGCTACTTGAGCAACAAGCAAAGAAGGAGGTTGTTGTATCATGTGATATAGGTGTTACATGTGATATAATTGATGAATCCTTTTATAAACCTATCATCATGACAAATGCTAACCCTTCTTGTAGCTCTTCATCCACCACCACCAACTCTACCTCCACTACTAGTGATGGTTTCACTTGTGATACCTCACTAATGGTTGAGAATGAGACTCTCAAGAGAGAGATGGATGAGCTCACTCATGCCCTAGGCAAGGCCTATGGTGGTGAGGCCCGCTTGCTTAAGTGCTTGGGTAGCCAAAGGTTCTCTCTTAACAAAGAGGGATTGGGCTACACCCCTAAGAAAGGCAAGTCGACCTTTGCAACTCTAAAGCCTAGCTTTGTAAAGAGCAATGATCGGTTTTGCAATAGATGTAAGCAAGTTGGGCACTTAGAGCATAATTGTAATAAAAAGAACCAAAGCAAGAAATTTGTTAATGCTATACCTTTTGATTCTTGCTATGTGCTTACCAAAGGTGTGAAGGGTGTGCAAGCTAAGTTTATTGGTACACCCATTGTTGGCCCAAAGAAGAAGGCTATTTGGGTACCAAAGAGCTTAGTTACTAACCTACAAGGACCCAAGCAAAAATTGGTACCTAAGCTTCATTGATTTGCTTGTAGGTCAATTACAAAGCCGGAGGAAGGCATTGGATTATTGATAGTGGGTGCACTCAACACATGACTGGTACATCAAGAATGTTTGACTCAATCAATGACAATCATAGTGGTGTTGATTCTATCACATTTGGCAATAACAAGAAAGGCAAGGTTATTGGCTTAGGCAAGATTGCAATATCAAATGACATGAGTATCTCTAATGTGTTGCTAGTTGAAAGTTTAGATTTCAATCTTCTATCCGTGGCACAAATATGTGATCTTGGTTACAAATGTATCTTTGGGGTTGATGATGTGGAAGTCATTAGTATGGATGGTTCAAATGTGGCATTCAAGGGCTTTAGATATGAGAATCTCTATCTAGTCGACTTCAATGCTAGAGAAACTTCCTTGACAACTTGCTTAATCTCCAAATCAAGCATGGGTTGGCTTTGGCATAGAAGACTTGGTCATGTTGGCATGAAACAATTGAAGAAGCTTATAACTCACAATCTTGTCAATGGTTTGAAAGATGTTGAATTTGAGAAGAATAAGCTTTGTAGTGCATGTCAAGCCAGGAAGCAAGTTGGAAGCTCACATCCAAAGAAGAGTACAATGAGCACATGCAAAGTATTTGATTTGATGCACATGGATCTATTTGGCCCAACAACATACTTAAGCATAGGTGGTAATAAGTATGGCTTTGTCATAGTGGATGACTTCACAAGATTCACATGGGTATTCTTTCTTAGTGATAAAAGTGAAGTGTTTGACACCTTCAAGACATTTCTCACTAGAGTTCACAATGAGTTTGAGATTAGAATCAAGAAAGTGAGAAGTGACAATGGAAGTGAGTTCAAGAATACAAGAATTGAAGAACTTTGTGATCACTATGGCATTGGACATCAATTCTCGGCCAAGTACACTCCACAATCAAATGGCCTAGTTGAGAGAAAGAATAGAACATTGCTTGATATGGCTAGATCAATGCTTTATGAGTACAATGTGAGTCAATCTTTTTGGGATGAAGCAATCAATACCGCTTGCTACTACATCAATAGACTATATTGTCATCCATTGCTAGAGAAGACCCCATATGAGCTACTTCATGGAAGAAAGCCCAATATTTCTTACTTTAGAGTGTTTGGTTGCAAATGCTATATCCTGAAAAAGGGCAGTAGATTAGGAAAGTTTGACAAGAGATGTGATGAGGGGTTCCTACTTGGTTATTCAACTACAAGCAAAGCCTATAGAGTTTGGAACAACTCAAGTGGCATTCTAGAAGAAGTTCATAATGTGCAATTTGATAAAACCAATGGGTCACAAGATGAAGAAGAGAATCTAGATGATGTTGGTGGAACTCAATTGGTGGAAGCAATGAAGAACATGGACATTGGGGACATTAGAGCAAAGCAAGTAATTGATATTCAAGATGATGATAAAGATCAAGTGCTCAATTCTCCATTCAAGCTAGCTAATGACTCTCAAGTGCAAGATCATGGTGCTAGTTCATCTCATCAAGATACATCAAGTAATCAACCAAGCTCAAGCAATCAAGTGCAAGTACTCCAACCACAACATGTTGCAAGAGATCACCCCATTGATAGTGTTATTGGTGATATTAGAAGTGGTGTGCAAACAAGATCAAGATTGGCTATGTTTTGTGAGCATGCATCATTTGTGTCAACCATAGAACCAAAGAAAATAGAAGAAGCTTTGAAGGATGCCGATTGGATCATGGCTATGCAAGAAGAGCTTAATAATTTCACAAGAAATGATGTTTGGGAATTGGTAGAAAGGCCAAATGACTACAATATGATTGGAACCAAATGGGTGTTCAAAAATAAGCAAGATCAAGATGGCATTGTGGTGAGAAACAAAGCAAGACTAGTTGCTCAAGGTTACACTCAAGTAGAAGGTCTTGACTATGATGAGACATATGCTCCCGTGGCAAGATTGGAGGCAATAAGGATTTTATTGGCTTATGCTTGTGCACACAACATCAAGTTATATCAAATGGATGTCAAAAGTGCATTTCTCAATGGGATCATCAATGAGTTAGTCTTTGTTGAGCAACCTCCTGGATTTGAAGATGACAAGAAACCAACCATGTATACAAGTTGAAGAAGGCTTTATATGGCTTAAAGCAAGCACCTAGAGCATGGTATGAGAGGCTAAGGGATTTCCTTCTCTCTAAGGGATTCAAGATGGGCAAGGTTGATACAACTCTATTCATCAAGAAGATTGGGAATGATCTATTCATAGTGCAAATATATGTTGATGACATCATCTTTGGATCAACCGATCAAGCTTATTGTGAAGAATTTGGTGCTATGATGACCAAAGAGTTTGAAATGTCTATGATTGGTGAACTTAGCTACTTCCTTGGTCTCCAAGTCAAACAATTGAAGAATGGAACATTTGTGAGTCAAGGGAAATACATAAGGGACATGTTGAAGAAGTTTGGAATGCAAGATGCAAAGCTAATTTCAACTCCAATGAGTACAAATGGCAATTTGGATAGTGATTTTGATGGCAAAATGGTGAATCAAAAGGAATATTGGTCTTTGATTGGAAGTCTACTCTATATCACCGCATCAAGGCCAGATGTCATGTTTAGTGTTTGTATGTGTGCTAGATATCAAGCCTCACCTAGAGAGAGTCATCTCACGGCCGCAAAGAGAATATTGAGGTACTTGAAGCAAACAAGAGATGTTGGACTATGGTATCCCAAGGGGTCAAAGTTTGAATTGATTGGATATTCGGACTCCGACTATGGGGGTTGCAAGATCAATAGAAAGAGCACAAGTGGCATATGTCAACTACTTGGAAGATCACTTGTGTCATGGTCCTCAAAGAAACAAAATAGTGTGGCAATCTCTACCGCCGAAGCCGAATATGTGAGTGCGGGGAGTTGTTGTGCACAATTGCTATGGATGAAATCAACTTTGAAGGATTATGGCCTCAACTTTAAGAATGTGCCATTGCTATGTGATAATGAAAGTGCAATCAAGATGATACAAAACCCGGTTCAATATGGAAGAACAAAGCATATTGACATAAGGCATCATTTCATTAGAGATCATCAACAAAAGGGAGATATTGCCATTGAAAGTGTTGGCACCGATGATCAACTTGCCGATATTCTCACCAAGCCACTAGATGAAAAGAGGTTTTGCAAGCTAAGGAATGAATTGAACATTCTTGATTTCTCAAACATGAGTTGAATACACCCCACCCACTTATTGACATACCTCTCCTTCGACATTGCAAGGTAAAGTTGATTGACATGTCATTCATCCTATGCTAAGGATTTGCTAGAGCATGTAGACATAATAAGTGGTATGCATGAGCATTCATGATAAATCAAATGAATTTGATGGATATATGTTACCACTATTGCTTCTATGCTTGTTTTGATCTAGTGGTGGCATATGACATGTTTGTGATCTTGCAAACCTAGTGTTGAATCTAGAAGATTTGCTATAAGTGTTTAATTCAACATAGGCAAGATAACCCTTATTTTGAGGAGTGAAGAAGCTTGTTTTTGGTTCAAATCGAATTAAATATCTTTGGCAAGTATTCTAGGTTGAACCAAATTTGATAAAATTTTTAACCTTACATGTGGTATCGAATTAATTTTTAACCTACTCCATCAAACATTGTTTTTTCTCTCCACAATTTGATCCCATTTTTGGGTAAGTTGTTGACAAAGGGGAGAGAAAAAGATGATTCAACATGATAAAGGGGTAAATAAAATTTTGATGCACACAAGTAGGTGGAGCAAGCTCATAAACAAAGTTGTTGCATTTGTTTGTGCATTCTCATATGACTTGCTCATTGCACATGTTTTTTAAATTCAATATACGTGCTTGTGTGGTGCAATGCTAGTATAGAACTTGAATGATGAAATGATCTACTAGCATGCATAGGAATAGTTTACATATGGTATCTAGACATGCTTAAAGCTCTACAAGTGGTACAAGTAGTCCAAGAACCTTTACATATAATATTGATCTCACGAGGTTCTTGAGTTGTGATGGATGTCTAGTTACTTCATGATGCTAAGGATGGTGTAAAAGGCAACTCCGATTGGTATCACGCTTCAAAGGTCCATTTCTTACACCTTAGCATCATTTTGGTAGAGTTACTCTCTCAACACTTCTATCTATGCATATGTGCAAAGCTTTCAATCCAAACTCTATGCACATATGTAGAGAGAGCTAATGCTACCAAAACCGAGCTTGTGATAATTGTCCAAACTTTACTTATGAGCAAAATGATTGGACAAGTATGACAAGTTCAAAACTTTTATTATCAAAATCATCTTTGTGAGGGTTGTCATCAATTACCAAAAAGGGGGAGATTGAAAGTCCCTAGTTTGGTTTTGGCTAATTGATGAAACCTAGGACTAACCTTTGTATCTAAGTGGATGATTTAGATAAAGGTGGTCATTAAATATGAAACATGACATTGACTCATGTGACCAAGATGATGAAGACCAAGATGATGCTTGGCTCGATGGACCGGTTGTGAGGGTGAAGGGCAAGTCGAGGCTTCGAAGCGAAGGACCATGCGATGGTGAAGCTTGAGCAAGACTTGGCGCCGACGGACTGATGCAACGGTGAAGAGCAAGTGAAGTCAAGGTCGATGGATCGAGATGGTCATGTGATGATATGAAGTGGATCATATCTTTTGGAGAAACAAAATGGGCTCAAGGCAAAGGTATAACCATAGGGCCAATTTGTTTTGCACTCAAGACACCATAGAGGGTGTGAGTGGTTTAGGATCGATAGCCGAACTATTAAGAGGGGAAGTCTTATCGGTTATTCGATGCACGGGTGCCACTAGGTGAATTCATGAAGTGCATTGCATGTAGGGCCTAGTGAGCTAACTGGAAAACCTTCGAAAATGATTATGAAAATGCTAACACACGTGCATAAGGTGGTGATCACTTGTTGGTGTTGGCACATTTGCGAAGGCGATGAAGTTTGAGCGGTAGAGAGGGTTTGGGTCTCTCTCTCCCTCCTGCCGAGCTTGCGAGCACGAGATTCAGGCGTTTTTGGGAACTTGAAATACCTATTTTCCACTACGCCGGAAGTCGGAAAAGAAACGAAGGCGAACAGAGGTCACAGAGGTGACCGGACGCTGCACCGGACGTGGTCATGGTATGACCGGACGCGTTCGGTCAGTACAGCGCAGACGCGGGTGTTAGGGTTTGTAACCGGCGTGTCCGGTCACTCGCGGGACCGGTGCATCCGGTCAGGTGTCCAGAGGAAACTGAGTACGATTGGACACGAGGCGCGTCCGGTCACACATGATCGGACGCGTCCGATCGTTGAGGGAGCTTACTGGACTCTAACCGGACACGGGCACTGTCGCGTCCGGTCATTGCGAGGGGCACGTCCGGTCGTTGCTTCGCGGGCGCGCGGAACAGCGCAATCGGCGCGTCCGATCATTTGACGGGCGCGTCCGGTCGTTTGATAGGCACGTACGGTCGTTGCCCTGGGCGTGTCCGGTCATTGGTTTGACCGTTGGGGTCTGTGACCGTTGGAGGATCGGACGCAGTTGAGCGCGTCCGGTCAGTTATGACCGGCGCGTCCGGTCATCCCGAACAGACCCGGTGAAGGGGTATAACGGCTCTATTTAGATGGGATGCTTATAAATACTTATTGGCCGGCCCTTGGGAAGGTCTCTTGTGATTTCTAACATTCTTGTGCATCCTTTGAGCTAGAGCATCTCCTCCCACTCATCTCTCTTGCTTGATTGCAAATCAAAAGTGAGATTGAGTGATCCCAAAGTGCATTGCATAGCTTGAGGGCATCTAGTGGCACTTGTGGGTTTTTTAGCCAGTGGATTTCTTGTTACTCTTAGAGAGTACCGCTCCTAGCCGGCTTGGAGATTGTTGGAGGCGTTGGCAAGAGAAGGTGATTGTTCTTGGCCACCCCCGGTTGATTGTAAGAGGTTCTTGTGCTTTCCTCGGCAGGACGCCAAAAGCAACTCTATTACATTGCGCGTGTCATTGAGTTACCTCACTTGAGAGTGGTATCTTGCGGTGCCTTGCGGGGCATGCCTTGAGGGGCAAGTGACTTGAGGGTCACACCGAGGAACCATCTAAGTGTTGGTCGACACAACCGGTGACGTAGCTTGTCGGTGCACAAGTGAACACCGGGTGAACAAAAATATTGTGTCTCTTATCTCCCGGTGATTGGTCTTCATATTATGTTGTTGTCAATATTGATTGATTGTATATCATCTTGGTGATTGGCAACATCTTCACTCCACCGTCGGTATAAGATTCACAATCCTATCTCTTGTATTTACTTTTACTAGTTTATCTTGTGTAAGCTCTAGTGGTAGCCTTTGCTAGTGTTGTTAGCTTGCTCACTAGTGTAAGTTTAGTGACATAGACCTTGTGTGAACTAGAGATCATAATCTACTAGACTTGTGAATAGGAGGCTTGCATCACAACCGTATGCTAAACAAAACTCGCTTTGCGCCATTTGTTGTTCTAACTAGTTTGCTTAGTGTTTCTTGTAGAATTTTTTATAGGCTATTCATCCCCCTCTAGCCATCTAGGACCTTTCACTAGGGTGAACTCATCATTATAGATCATATAGGCTCGGCACGAATGCGCAAGACTCTAGATGGAACGAGAGTATTTTAGTTGGAAAACTATAATTCCGTATGATATTTCAAGTGGTAATAGATGCGTAATATTGAAAGCTTATGTAATATTGACGTTCTAAATATCACGCTTGTAATATGTTTTTTGGGTAACAATACAAAACACGTTCATACATATGTTACCGTGGCATTATTTTTTTCTGCTGCAATGCACGAGCATTTACCTAGTAATATATAAGTGCGCATGTCTTTATAGGTATATATATATACATATATAGATATGTGTACTTTCACTTGCAAAAAAATAAAAGTTAACTTTCAACGTCATATTCTTAGTTTGAGATACTCAATAGTGATCGATGAGCAATGCTAATTTTACGATGGAATGACAAAAGAACAACAAAAGGCCAATATAATATAATTCCCTTGATCGAGAATCAAAACCCACCAACACTACTTGTCCACTTCATAAAAAAACATGTGACAAAGATCTATTACTTCTCATAAAAAATCTACATATATCTCTTGACAAGAACCGAATGCAGCTCAACATGTTAAGATTTGTTGCGACCTATCTACCTTGGTCTAAGTCATCGAATTAGTATAGGAATTGTTCTATGATTTAACTATGCTATTTTCTAGTGGTAGGCAACAATGCACGTACGGTGACTTCGCCAATATTAAGATTTATAGTCTTAGTCTTTCAGACGTGCTCTTGAGGACATGATTTGTTATGTGCAATCATAGAGCGAGGGTGAGTGCACATGTGCATTTCACTACGTAGAAATTCATTTGTAGGAACGAGGCTCTGCCATTTGTAAGGACGGTTCCATCTATAACCGCCCCTATAGTGACTTGCTAGGGCTTCAGCAGTGGAACCGCCCTTACAAATGGCACAGTAGGGGCGGTTGGTGTTATAAACCACCCTTACAAATTGCCCCATTTGTAGGGCGGTTCAATCACCAACCGCCTCTACAAATCCTGTATGTATATATGGCAGCCACCACCTTCTTCCTCCTCGGGTCACTCACTCAAACCCGAGAAAAAAAAGGTTGAGAGGCCTTGGGTTCCTCCCAAAAATTGCTCTAGCAAGGGGGGCAGGTTTTGGTCTCAAATCCTTTGGTAGAGAGGTTATAGAAGGTAAGAAAATGCTATTCCAACCCTTTAATTGAAATTTTAATGGTTGGTTAGTGAATAAATTGAGCTTTGCTTTTCTCTCATTCCTGGTGCTTGAGCTTTGTATGGAGCAAATTAGACCCTTGTTTTGAAACTATTAGTGTAAATTAGTTAGAGAAATGAGCTTGCACCCTCTATTAGTCAATCTTGCTTGATTTTAGTGGAAATTGCACCCTAGTTTCATGTATGTTTCATCTAGGTCTAGGTCTAGGGTTTCTTTTTTATTTTATAATTATGTTTCATGAAATTAGAATGGGATTGGAAAAGGTAGTGGGTAAAATAATAATTGTTGCTAATTGTTCTCTTTTAAATTATATATTTTAACCATTTACTATATATATACTTTTAAAATAATTCTCTACTAATAGGCAATTAATTAATTATCCTCTACCATAGATTATATATAATTACTCTAAGCATTTAATTGAAGTTTTAATAGTTGGTTAGTGAGTAATTTGAGTTTTGTTTTTCTCTCTCTGCCATGGTGCTTGAGCTTTGTATGTAGCAAATTAGACCCTAGTTTTGAAGCTCTTAGTGTAAATTAGTGTAAGAAATGAGCTTGCACCATTTATTAGTCGATCTTGCTTGATTTTAGTGGAGATACACCCTACTTTAATGTATATTTCATCTAGTTCTAGATCTAGGGTGATTTTTTTGCTTTTGTAATTTATGTTTCATGAAATTGGAATATATGCAATTTGATTGTCAAGTAATTAATTAATAATTTGATTATTTTAAAAGATGAAGTATAGGAACTCTTGGATGTATGGTTCGTTAAGGTACAAGGCAGGTTTCTGTGAAGAGGTAGACAAATTTATTGAAGTCGTAGAGAAGCATGCAGCGACGTTGATAGAGAATAATGATATAATTTTGTGTCCATACAGAGATTGTAAGAACCTTATTGCATTTTCAGATGTGTCTACCATCAGACCGCATCTGATTATGCGAGGATTTGTTCCGGACTACACAGTGTGGATTCATCATGGTGAAACAATGGTTGCTGAAGACAACACCGATGTTCAAGAACACATCGACGATGATGATCTAGAAGACGATCCTGAAACCCTACGATGCTTGTCCCAATACTCAGCCGAGTTTGATGCATAAGTGGATCGTGACTTTGGCAATGAACAAGGTGGTGGTGATGCTGGTGGTTGGGATAGAAACGGCGACGATGGTGGTGTTGACAATGATGGCGGAGCACATGAGGGGGATGTAGATGACTTTGACAACTTGGAGGACATGATTCGGGTCGTTGGGCCAGAAATACTAAAGAGAAAAAAGGTCTAAAAAATCTAGAGAGGGTGAAAAAAGCATCAAAGGAGACAGTGTATGATGTTGAAAAGGGTTATCCGACACACTGGACACTGTTCTGTTTTGTGCTTGAGCTACTCATCCTGAAGGCTAAGTACGGCTGGTCGGACTGCAGTTTCAATGATCTATTGCGTCTCCTATCATGGTTGCTGCCACAGCCAAACTCTGTTCCCGCCAACACATACCAAGCGAAGAAGGTTATAAGTCCATTGACAATGGGTGTTGAAAAAATCCATGTATGCCCCAACCATTGTATCCTTTTTCGTGGTGAAATGTTCAAAGATCTAGACAAATGCCCTCGGTGTGGGGCCAGTCGGTACAAGAATAATGAACTTTACAATGGGGGGAATCCTCCACGAGGAACAAGACGAATAAGAAAGGTGGGAAAAAGGCAGTAGAAGAATCTCAGCCCTCGAAGAACACTCTATTAGGCAACGATGCAAAGCAGAGACGAATCCCTATCTTGGTAATGTGGTACTTGCCAGTGACCGACCTCTTGAGGCATATATTCCTAAACCCTAAGGAAGCCGCACTCATGACATGGTGAGATGACAAGCGCAAGGTAGATGATGATACCATTGCACACCCGGCCGATTGTAGTCAATGGCAAGACTTCGATAAAAACCACAAAGACTTCAGCCAAGACCCACGAAATGTACGGTTTGGCTTGAGCACCAATGGAATGAATCCATTCAATAAGAGGATGAGCGACCACAACACTTGGCCAGTGATCCTGACCATGTATAACATCCCAACGTACTTGTGTCAGAAGAGAAAGTACCTTTTCCTCACTGTTCTTATTTCTGGCCCTAAACAACTAGGCATTGATGTAGACGTGTTTCTCAAGCTTGTGATGCAAGAATTCGAAAGACTATGGAGGTGTAGGGAGCTGATGTATGATACATTCCAAAAGCAGGACTTCATATGTAGAGCAATAATATTTGTTACAACAAATGATTACCCCGCGTTGTTTGCCTTGTCTGGACAAATCAAAGGCAAGACGGGATGTTTAGTCTGTTTGGATGGTACTAAAGGGTATTCCTAGATGGATCCAAGAAGGTAGTTTATACAAGGAACCGACGCTTCTTAAAGATAGGTCACAAGTACCGGAGCAAATTGTACTTAAGATACTATGGCGACAACCTAGAGGATGACCCCCCTCCAGAGAGACGTCATAATGGAGAATATGTATACAGAATGGTGAAAAGCATAAACATCGTCTATGGGAAGAAAAATCCAGATGGAACGAACAGAGACAGAAGCACACCTCCTATCGAAGGCGTACCTTTTAAGAAGCAATCGATCTTCTTTTAGTATCTACCTTACTAGAAAGAATTGGAGGTCCCCATGCCATTGATGCTATGCACGTGCAGAAGAATATCTTTGAGAGTCTCATGGCTACCTTGATGGACACAGGCAAGTCAAAGGATGGTTTGAAATCATGGAAAGACATGGTACAACTAAAAGTGATGTCGAGGTTACACCCGATACTTGAGGCTAATGGAAAATACACTCTGCCTGCGGCTAGTTACAACCTAACCTTGGAAGAGAGGAGAGGTATATGCACTTTGACGAAGGGGGTCAAAGTCCCGACTGGGTTTTCGGCGAACTCAAAGAAGCTAGTGTCGATGAAGGACCTATCGTTTACACACTTAAAGGCTCACGATTGTCATGTGATGCTGATGGTGTTACTACCAATTGCAATTAGGGCTATAGAGCCAGAGTTCTTGAAGATGGCTATCACCCGCATGTGTTACTTCTTTTTGAAGATCACACAGAAGACGCTTCGCAGGGCTGAGCTAAGTGAACTACATGATTTTGTGGTAGAGACCCAGAACCAACTTGAGATGTGTTTACCCCCCCCCCCCCCCGCTTTTTTTGATATAATGGTACATCTCATGATTCACATGGTTCATCAGATACAGGCACTGGGCCCTTGCTACCTGCATGAAATGTGGTCCTATGAGCGGTTCATGTCAGTTCTAAGCCAATATGTGCATAATTGTGCATACCCAGAGGGTTCCATGATAGAGGGCTACAGTAGTGAATAAGTTATCGAGTGTTGTCAAGAGTGGCTAAAAGTACAGAGAGGGATTGGTTGTCTCGATTCTCATCACAAGGGTAGGCTGACTGAGAAGAGCACAAGTGGTAGAAAAGTGTTTGTCGACCATGATTACGAAGAAGTGAGTCAGGCGCATTACAGTGTCTTGCAGAGCACAAAACTAATGGAACCATACATTGAAGAACACATGACTGTTATTTCAGCGGAGAGGGATCGGTCAGTTTCCTTTTCATACTCCTACTATTGTCTCTAACTGAATTCTACTACTTTTAGTCTATTTGTTGCTATGTCGCTGGATATTAGCTACTAGGCTTAAACTGAATTTCACTGCTGGTGCTCTACTATCTATCTGTTGCTGCTTATGAGACCTTAGTGCGAACTGTTGGATATCTGAATCTTGACTTCTATATCTAAATCCTAGTGTTGCTCATTCTTTTACTGAATGGTAACTTGAGTATGTATGCCCTGCTTCATTATGACTTGATACAGAAATACCTTTTTAAGTTAATCATGATAATGATGCCTACTGCTGTTACCTACTGTTGTTAATCATGATAATGATGCCTTGCTTCATTATGACTTGGTAATGATGCCTTGCTGCTACATGCTTCTGTCCAACACATTTGCTTGTACATGATTTTTAGTCTTAGTGTTTCAGTCTTAAAACTGCTGCTCCTATACTGTCTTAAAACTGATGGCATACTTTTATGCTTGCATGTTATCACTACTTGTTGAAAACCTAATGCAACTGATTTACGCATGCACCTGATTCACTGCCATGTTATCAGGACTATTTATCGAAAACCTAATGCATAGACTACTCGTCAAAAACATAATGCTGCCAATGTTCATCTTGTGTCACATATATGTTGTTTTGTTACCGAGAGTTCTATATGCTACTCCTTCTATCTTTTACAGCAAAATGGTTTACATGCTCTATGTCATAACTGTATATATGTAGCACTGTATATATATACCACTGCTATTTATATGGCAGGTTTACTGCTCTATCTTTTTCTGCATATATGGTAGATACATATATGTATGTAGTTTACTGCTATATCTTTTGGCATGACCACCACATATATATACATATTTGATTGGCCTAGTCCTCTACTTTTTTCCCCAACTATAAGGCCAGAGCAGTTGTTGCTTTTTTTCCCTACTCTCCCATCTCCTCTCCTCTCCTCTGTTTTGCCGATGATGAAATTGTCCAAGTCCATTCATTAAATGGAATATGAGCTGATGATCAAGAACTTGTGAGGAACTTGACATCATTACCAGCCGCCCCTATATTACCTTCTCTTCTCTGTTTTGATGCCTTGATGCTCCAAGTTCATGATCAAATGATGAATGACATGTTTTTGATGCCTCTACTACTCATTTTTTTTGGATATATTGTTATAGAACTACATTGTTGCTCGATGATACAAAATGGTGTAGTGAGACAACAAGACAGTCATATACCCTTGTCTCGATTGGAGTGCCAATGGATACTAGCCTCCGCTAGAAGTGTATGGACTTGTAGTGCCAATGTGTTTTCTCCTCACCTATTCCTGACTGTCATGTAAGTCTATGATCTATGATCACCAAAAAGCGGTGGATGGCTGTATAAAGCAACAACCCACTAATTTGAGAGCAAATGGGTTTTCTCTTAACCTCTGTGACTCCTTATACTTTCTCGCATATCTAAAGCACACTTTATTTCTTGCACCCATCAGAACAAAGCACGAAATGACGCGGACAAGAGACAGTGCAGCCCAAAGCCACGAGAATGATGACTAGCCAACCCATGGAGGGCAAGAACTAGAGGACCAGTTTAGTCAGGAGCAGTTCAATAAAGATCTAGAAAATGATATAGCAGTGATGCTTACTCAGGAGGAGCCCGACGAGGAGGAAGAGGGAGCAGAGGGAAGAGAAGGAGAGGATGCTCAAGGCAAAGAAGGAGAGGATGATGATGAGGACTCAGAAGGGGGATATGAAAGTCCTGAGGATTCTTTCCTACATGAACCCAGATGGAGGCCAACGGAGGATGAGGTGGACAAGGATTTTGACCTGGGCGAGGAGGTAGGGATCCATGCCTTAGTAGCTTGTAAATTTATCTATTGCTTTGGCTAAACTTTGACCTGTCATTTATACAGGTCCCTCCTAAAACTCCGAAAAGACGACGTCGGCGTCCGACATGTTTTGCCGACGGAGTAGGGGAAAGGAGGGCAGTGTCAATAGCCACAGAGGTCAATATTGAGGCCTCTACTCCACAACCTTAAGGCACAACCACGGCCTCGACTACCCAAACAAAGAGGAAACCAAGGGATAGAAATGCAAACCAATATTCAAAGAAGGGAGGTAATTTATGTGATAACGGAGGTAGGGCCAACAGGACAAATCCTTGAGCCAAAGGTATTCAGAGCAAAATTCCGTAATGCGATCGAAGTCCTAGTAAGAGATAAGTTGAACCCAACAATCCCTAACTGGCACAAGTATCCACAGAAGAAAAAGGAAGAACTATGAGATGAATATCTAAAGGACAATTTTAGATTTCTGGCATAAAAGCTTGAACTAGTAAAAAGTCATGCTTTTAAGATAATGGGACAGTCCTTCCAACGTTGGAGGTCGAATCTAAACAAGAACTATATCCAATAGGGGTTAACTCCCTACCGCGAGTTTGGCCATATAACTTCTACTCAATGGGCGCTACTCGTGGCTGAGAAGACTACATCGAAAGCCTTGGCCAGAAGTGCCAAGAACAACGAGCAAGTGAAGAAGAACCAACACCACTCTCGTCTAGGCCCCAGTGGCTATGCTGGCAAGGAAGAGCAGTTCAGGAAGATAGACGCTGAGACCGAAGCTTCTGGGAATACGAAAGTGACGAGATTGAAGCCACGCATCCGGCAATGGATATATGCGAGGAGTGTGGATGAATTCGGTAGTAGTCTTAAGTTTTCTAAGTCGGAGACTGAAGAGGCAGTTTCAAGGATACTAAAATATGTTGAAGACAAGGAGAAGGGCACATTAAATACTTCTAGAGAGATAGAGACGAGCTTAGCCTTGCCTTGGGAAACCTCAAGCACCCAGGCCGCACCAGGGGGCTAGGGACTATGACAACCTGGAAGCAGGGATTTGAAGAGGACCAACACATGTACAAGAAACATGGAAGAAATTGGCAGTCTAATCTTGAGCTCCAAGTGGCGGGTTTAGTTGCAAAGGTGCTGGAGGAGAAAGGTATATCTACAGAGCCACGGACAACAATGGGGCCGCCGGGGGAACTGGCTTTAGTTGGGAGCCCTCCAGATGTTCCCAGCAGCCAAGGTTCCACTGCAATCGCAACTACCATTGATCGCATATGGGTGCCAACTAGTTGCACCTTGGTGGTTCTCATGGACAGGAGTAACGCGATGATTGAGGTGGCAACAGGTGTAGCACATCCTCCGGGCGGCTCTTGGCACAATAGCAACATCCCACAGGACTACACTAGGGTTGAGGTGCACACAGTAAAGCCTGAATTCATGGATTGAAAGATAGAACACCCGACTCCTGAGGGACTAGAGTTACTAGGAGACATCATGAACCAGTTCATCCTCTGATACAAAAAGGACATTGTATTGACTGCTTCTTTACCAACTCTGCCTGATGTATATCTAGAGCGAGCTATTAAGGACGGGAAGGTATATTCCCCGGCTAATGACCACCACTCAGCTGAGATGCCACATGCTTCCCCGAATCCTAACCACCATTCTTCCCCGAATCCTAGCCAACACACGCCATAGTCTTCTCTAGCTCGTACCGAGCAAGGGCATGACGAGACGCCGCATGTGACTCAAAAGCCACAGCTTTGTCCAACTCGTATCGAGTAAGGGCATGATCAGATGCCACATGTGACTCACAAGCCATAGCCTTCTCCATCTCGTGGTGAGCAAGGGCATGATCAGATGGCACAGTCTTCTAAACAAGCACAGTCAATACATGAACAAGTGCCTTCTCAAGAAGTTCATGAACGAGAAGATGAGGACGTGCCTGAATGGGAAGTTCGAAACAAGGTTCCCATCAAGATAAGACCAGTTTTTGTTCCGATGAAGGATGTCACGAGTATTCACAAGTGGTATGCCCATGACCAGTTGAAGCCTGAGAACTAGGTTAAGGAAGTACCGGCACAAGCTTCTAAGGAGGTCGTCACTAGCAAACTGCACAAAACAGTAAAGAAGTATCCAGATGTTGAAGCCATCGAATGGACAAAGGATTGCCCAGAAGAATATGAAAGAGACAAGAATTTCCTACCAAATCGAGTCATCCAGCAAATGCCTTATGGAATGAGAAGATTCTATGATTAATACTTGCGTGTTATCCCAACAAAGTTAGAGATCATACAAGAAAACGTACTTGCTGGCACATTTAGAAGCCTTGCTAGCACCATTGTCTTTGACTTCAACGACATCCAGACCGTCTTCCACCTCAGATCAATGGAAATGAATCTAGTCCACACATGGTGCCTGTAAGTCCTTGCCCTATCGATATGATTTGAATGTAACTTACTTGGATTATGTTGTAACTAACCCACGCCGTAATTTGTAGAATGCAAGCGCACACTGTCAAGAAAATACCAACCCTGAAAGAAGGGTATGTAGACCCTCAACCTATAGCACAAGTAAATTTTGATTACCCCAGACAGTGGAAACTGGATTGCAAAGAGCTAGCTGCTGGAAAGATGGTTGCGGACAAAGAGAATATCCGGCTGGTGAAAATAAGGGAAGAGATCCTTAAGGTTGCGGCATTCCTTGCAAAATCTTTTATGTATCTCTGACATAACGATGTCATATGGGTACCATACAACTTCAAGTTAAGTTCGACTCTATACTTAAAGCTTGTTCAATATATTTTTGTTCAATGCAAAACAAATTAGATGACCATACTATGATCAAATTCATGCAGCAAACATTGAATTTGTATAGACGTCGAGGTCGGGAGGAGCATGGCATATGTCTATAATTCTAAAGATTTTGACCTATACACATATAAAGACTTCATAACGATTCTCAAGACGTATGCATATCAACGATCCTCATTAGCTTATATGTTCATATATATACTTTAACGTTCACTTTTGCATCCTAACAAGTTGCATTTGCTGAAATCATTCGAACAGGGCATTCTGGCACTATGTCAAGGAGCACCACGGAAGGTGTTGTCCAATAGGCAAGCATGTATTGGCTATCAAAACTAAATGTTTGATAAGTGTAAATTACTTTGGCACTTCATTTACGTGGCTGTCATTAGCATTACTTAACATTTTCATATGCGAAATACATAGTTCCCCAAGCAGAGGTCTGGGAGTCTACATTGTGGATATTACATATGTGTTATGATGAGTAACACCAGTTCCTACAGGAGACACCCTAGTTTGGTAAGTTCAAATTTGTTCGCTCGTAGTATAAAAACTTAAGCTTATGTTATGAAATGCTAGACCTAATATCTTCTCTTGTAGTGGAAAGAAGAGAAAAATAAGAGAAGGGACCCCTACAAGGATGACGAACTCTTAGAGCTGGTCGGCGACCTTTGCAACTTCATATTGGACGAGATTGTGCATGTCAGAGGCGCTTACCATGACAACGAATCTGACTTAGTGAAAGTCCCTAGTTTGGTTTTGGCTAATTGATGAAACCTAGGACTAACCTTTGTATCTAAGTGGATGTTTTAGATAAAGGTGGTCATTGAATATGAGACATGACATTGACTCATATGACCAAGATGGTGAAGACCAAGATGAGGCTTGGCTCGATGGACCGGTTGTGAGGGTGAAGGGCAAGTCGAGGCTTCGAAGCGAGGGACCATGCGATGGTGAAGCTTGAGCAAGACTTGGCGCCGACGGACCAATGCAACGGTGAAGAGCAAGTGAAGTCAAGGTCGATGGATCGAGACGGTCATGTGATAATATGAAGTGGATCATATCATTTGGAGAAACAAAATGGGCTCAAGGCAAAGGTATAACCATAAGGCCATTTTGTTTTACACTCAAGACACCATAGAGGGTGTGAGTGGTTTAGGATCGATAGCCGAACTATTAAGAGGGGAAGTCTTATCGGTTATTCGATGCACGGGTGCCACTAGGTGAATTCATGAAGTGCATTGCATGTAGGGCCTAGTGAGCTAATTGGAAAACCTTTGAAAATGATTGAGTAAATGCTAACACACAAGCACATGGAGATGTACACTTGATGGTGTTGGCACATTTGCAAAAGTGGCGTTGGTCGCGCTGTGGTTTGCGGGTAGAGAGGGGTTTGGGTTCCTCTCTCCCTCCCGCCGAGCATGCGAGCGCGGGATTCAGGCGATTTCGGGGAAATGAAATGCCTATTTTCCACTACGCCGAAAGTCGGAAAAGAAACGGAGGCGAACGGGGTCACTGAGGTGACCGGACGCTGCACCGGACGCGGTCACGGTGTGACCGGACGCGTCCGGTCAGTACAGCGCGGTTTCGGGCGCACGGGCTAGGGTTTGCAACCGGCGCGTCCGGTCACTCGCGGGACCGGCGCGTCCGGTCAGTCGCCCAGAGGGAACTGCGGTTCACGAGGATGATCGGACGCGAGGCGCGTCCGGTCACATATGATCGGACGCGTCCGATCGTTGAAGGAGCTTACTGGACTCACACCGGACGCGGGCACTGTCGCGTCCGGTCGTTGCGAGGAGCGCGTCCGGTCGTTGTTTCGCGGGCGCGGGTGCTGTGCGGATCGGCGCGTCCGGTCGTTCGACAGGCGCGTCCGGTCATCGGGACCGGCGCGTCCGGTCGTTGCGACCAGCGCGTCCGGTCGTTGCTTCGCGCGCGCGGTGCTGAGCGACCGGCGCGTCCGGTCTGTTGAGAGGCGCGTCCGGTCATGGGATTTGACCGTTGACGCAGTGACCGTTGGAGGACCGGACGCGGTTGAGCGCGTCCGGTCAGTTTCGACCGGCGCGTCCGGTCGTCCCGAAAAAACGGTCAGTGGAGTTGCAACGGCTCTATTTGGATGGGAGGCTTATAAATACTCGTTGGCCGGCCCTTGGGGACATAACCAGTGATTTCTAACATTCTTGTACATCCTTTGAGCTAGAGCATCTCCTCCCACTCATCTCTCTTGAGTGATTGCAAATCATAAGTGAGATTGAGTAATCCCAAAGTGCATTGCATAGCTTGAGGGCATCTAGTGGCACTTGTGGGTGGTTTAGCCGGTGGATTTCTTGTTACTCTTGGAGAGTACCGCTCCTAGCCGGCTTGGAGATTGTTGGAGGCGTTGGCAAGAGAAGGTGATTGTTCTTGGCCACCTCCGGTTGTTTGTAAGAGGTTCTTGTGCTTTCCTCGGCGGGACGCCAAAAGCAACTCTATTGGATTGCGCGTGTCATTGAGTTACCTCACTTGAGAGTGGAGTCTTGCGGTGCCTTGCGGGGCGTGCCTTGAGGGGCAAGTGACTTGAGGGTCACACCGAGGAACCATCTAAGTGTTGGTCGACACAACCGGTGACGTAGCTTGTCGGTGCACAAGTGAACACCGGGTGAACAAAAATATTGTGTCTCTTGTCTCCCGGTGATTGGTCTACATATTGTGTTGTTGTCAATATTAATTGATTATATATCATCTTGGTGATTGGCAACATCTTCACTCCACCGTCGGTATAAGATTCACAATCCTATCTCTTGCACTTATCTTTACTAGATTATCTTGTGTTGCTCTAGTAGTAGCTTGGCTAGTAGTGTTGTTAGCTTGTTCTCTAGTGTAAAATTAGTGACATAGCTCTTGTGTGAACTAGAGATCATAATCTACTAGACTTGTGGATAGGAGGCTTGCATCACAACCTTTGGCTAAGCAAAACTCGCTTTACGCCATTTGTTATTCTAACAAGTTTGCTTAGTGGTGCTTGTAGAATTTTATAGGCTATTCACCCCCCCTCTAGCCATCTAGGACCTTACAAGTGGTATCGGAGCCGTGGTCACCGTTTTAATCAAGGCTTAACATCCTTCGGTGTGAAAAATGGCTCAAATTGTGTTCAATCATGTTGGGGGCAAGCCACCGTTCTTTGATGGTGTTAGTTCTTTTGCTCATTGGAAGAGAAAGATGACAATGTACCTCGGTTCTATTCATGAGAGAGTATTGCAAGTCACTGAGAATGATTTTGCTATCATTGATCCCAATCATCTCACCGATGAAGATAGAGCAAATAGAACATGCAATAGAATGGCTCTCAATACACTCTATAATGGTATTGACACAAAAGTGTTTGAGGGCATCAAAGATTTGGAATTGGCTAGTGAAGTATGGACAAGGTTGAGTGAGACATATGAAGGCACTAAGGTTGTGAAGAGTGCCAAGCTATATGGGCTCAAGAGTGAGTTTGAGAACTTCAAGAAAAAGGATGATGAAACAATCATTGAAATGTTTCATAGATTGCAAGTGATAGTCAATGATCTCAAGAGCTTAGGGCACAAGACTCAAGATCAAGATTTTTGTCACAAGTTCTTATTGAGCTTACCTAGAAGATTCAAGATGTTGATCATGATGTTGCAAAGAGATGGGCTTGAAGCAATGAAGCCTAATGATTTGCTTGGTGAAGTATTAACCTATGACAAATATGATCAAGATGTTGATGACAAGGAAAAGGTGGAAGATGAAAAGAAGAAGAAGACCGTGGCGTTCAAGGCCATCTCCTCCAAGGGCAAAGCTACCATCATTGAAGAAGAAGACAATAGTGAAGATGAAGATTATGAAATTGATGATGAGGCATTTGCTTTTGTAGTCAAGAAAATGGGTCACATGTTCATTAAGAGAAGAGGCTTCAAAAAGAGAAATGACAACTTCAAGAGCAATGAGCAACAAAGGAGGTGCTTCAATTGTGATAGCACCGAACATCTTCAAGCCGAATGTCCCTATGATAAGAAGAAGAACAACAAGAGGGGCAAGTTTGAGAAGAAAAAGAAAGAAGCCAAGATAACATTCAAGAAAGGCAAGAATGGAGTCTATGTGGCCACTTGGGAAAGTGATGATGATGATGAAGAAGAAGAATCATCCAACAAGGCTTTTGCTTCCATTGCTATCAACAAGAAGCCTTTACTATTTGATTCATCCTCTTCGTGCTTCATGGCCAAAGAAGCTAAGGTATTATATGATGAGAGTGATGATGAAAGTGAAATGGAATATGTTCATGATAGTGATAATGATAAATATGATAATGAAAATGATGATGATGATGAACCAACTAAAGAACAACTATATGACTTGTTGCAACAAACTAGAGACATAGCTATTGCCAAGAACAAGGAGTGCAAGAAGCTTTCAATGAAAGTAGCAATACTTGAGAAAGTTCTTGGTGAGCTTAAGACCACTCATGAGAGTCTAGTGGAAGACCATGAGGATCTTGGTAAGGCTCATTCCAAGCTTGAAAAGGCTCACTCATTGCTACTTGAGCAACAAGAAAAGGAGGTTGTTGTATCATGTGATATAGGTGTTACTTGTGATATAATTGATGAATCCTTTAATGAACCTATCATCATGTCAAATACTAACCCTTCTTGTAGCTCTTCATCCACCACCACCAACTCTACCTCTACTACTAGTGATGGTTTCACTTGTGATGCCTCACTAATGGTTGAGAATGAGACTCTCAAGAGAGAGGTGGATGAGCTCACTCACGCCCTAGGCAAGGCCTATGGTGGTGAGGCCCGCTTGCTTAAGTGCTTGGGTAGCCAAAGGTTCTCTCTTAACAAAGAGGGATTGGGCTACACCCCCAAGAAAGGCAAGTCGGCCTTTGCAACTCCAAAACCTAGTTTTGTAAAGAGCAATGGTCGGTTTTGCAATAGATGCAAGCAAGTTGGGCACTTAGAGCATAATTGTAATAAAGAGAACCAAAGCAAGAAATTTGTTAATGCTATACCTTTTGATTCTTGCTATGTGCTTACCAAAGGTGTGAAGGGTGTGCAAGCTAAGTTTGTTGGTACACCAATAGTAGGCCCAAAGAAGAAGGCTATTTGGGTACCAAAGAGCTTAGTTACTAACCTACAAGGACCCAAGCAAAAATGGGTACCTAAGCTTCATTGATTTGCTTGTAGGTCAATTACAAAGCCGGAGGAAGGCATTGGATTATTGATAGTGGGTGCACTCAACACATGACCGGTACATCAAGAATGTTTGACTCAATCAATGACAATAATAGTGGTGTTGATTCTATCACATTTGGCAATAACAAGAAAGGCAAGGTTATTGGCTTGGGCAAGATTGCAATATCAAATGACATGAGTATCTCAAATGTGTTGCTAGTTGAAAGTTTGGATTTCAATCTTCTATCCGTGGCACAAATATGTGATCTAGGCTACAAATGCATCTTTGGGGTTAATGATGTGGAAGTTATTAGTGTGGATGGTTCAAATGTGGCATTCAAGGGATTTAGATATGAGAATCTCTACCTAGTTGACTTCAATGCTAGAGAAACTTCTTTGACAACTTGCTTAGTCTCCAAATCAAGTATGGGTTGGCTTTGGCATAGAAGGCTTGGTCATGTTGGCATGAAACAATTGAAGAAGCTTACAACTCACAATCTTGTCAATGGTTTGAAAGATGTTGAATTTGAGAAGAATAAGCTTTGTAGTGCATGTCAAGCCGGGAAGCAAGTTGGAAGCTCACATCCAAAGAAGAGTACAATGAGCACATGCAAAGCATTTGAGTTGATGCACATGGATCTATTTGGACCAACAACATATACAAGCATAGGCGGCAACAAGTATGGCTTTGTCATAGTGGATGACTTCACAAGATTCACATGGGTATTCTTTCTTAGTGACAAAAGTGAAGTGTTTGACACCTTCAAGACATTTCTCACTAGAGTTCACAATGAGTTTGAGATTAGAATCAAGAAAGTGAGAAGTGACAATGGAAGTGAGTTCAAGAATACAAGAATTGAAGAACTTTGTGATCATTATGGTATTGGACATCAATTCTCGGCCAAGTACACTCCACAATCAAATGGCCTAGTTGAGAGGAAGAATAGAACATTGCTTGATATGGCTAGATCAATGCTTCATGAGTACAATGTGAGTCAATCATTTTGGGATGAAGCAATCAATACCGCTTGCTACTACATCAATAGACTATATTGTCATCCATTGCTAGAGAAGACCCCATATGAGCTACTTCATGGAAGAAAGCCCAATATTTCTTACTTTAGGGTGTTTGGTTGCAAATGCTATATCTTGAAGAAGGGCACTAGATTTGGGAAGTTTGACAAGAGATGTGATGAAGGGTTCCTACTTGGTTATTCAACTACAAGCAAAGCTTATAGAGTTTGGAACAACTCAAGTGGCATTCTAGAAGAAGTCCATGATGTGCAATTTGATGAAACCAATGGGTCACAAGATGAAGAAGAGAATCTAGATGATGTTAGTGGAACTCTATTGGTGGAAGCAATGAAGAACATGGACATTGGGGACATTAGAGCAAAGCAAGTTATTGATATTCAAGATGATGATAAAGATCAAGTGCTCAATTCTCCATTCAAGCTAGCTAGTGACTCTCAAGTGCAAGATCAAGGTGCTAGTTCATCTCATCAAGATACATCAAGTGATCAACCAAGCTCAAGCAATCAAGTGCAAGTACTCCAACCACAACATGTTGCAAGAGATCACCCCATTGATAGTGTTATTGGTGATATTAGAAGTGGTGTGCAAACTAGATCAAGATTGACTATGTTTTGTGAGCATGCATCATTTGTGTCAACCATAGAACCAAAGAAGATAGAAGAAGCTTTGAGGGATGCCGATTGGATTATGGCTATGCAAGAAGAACTAAACAATTTCACAAGAAATGATGTTTGGGAATTGGTAGAAAGGACAAATGACTACAATGTAATTGGAACCAAGTGGGTGTTTAAAAACAAGCAAGATCAAGATGGCATTGTAGTGAGAAACAAAGCAAGACTAGTTGCTCAAGGTTACACTCAAGTTGAAGGTCTTGACTATGATGAGACATATGCTCCCGTGGCAAGATTGGAGGCAATAAGGATTCTATTGGCTTATGCTTGTGCACACAATATCAAACTATATCAAATGGATGTCAAAAGTGCATTTCTCAATGGGATCATCAATGAGTTAGTATTTGTTGAGCAACCGCCCGGATTTGAAGATGACAAGAAACCCAACCATGTCTATAAGTTGAAGAAGGCTTTATATGGCTTAAAGCAAGCACCTAGAGCATGGTATGAGAGGCTAAGGGATTTCCTTCTCTCTAAGGGATTCAAAATGGGCAAGGTTGATACTACTCTATTCACCAAGAAGATTGGAAATGATCTATTCATAGTGCAAATATATGTTGATGACATCATCTTTGGATCAACCGATCAAGCTTATTGTGAAGAATTTGGTGCTATGATGGCCAAAGAGTTTGAAATGTCTATGATTGGTGAACTTAGCTACTTCCTTGGTCTCCAAGTCAAGCAATTGAAGAATGGAACATTTGTGAGTCAAGGGAAATACATAAGGGACATGTTGAAGAAGTTTGGAATGCAAGATGCAAAGCCAATTTCAACTCCAATGGGTACAAATGGAAATTTGGATAGTGATCTTGATGGCAAAATGGTGAATCAAAAGGAATATCGGTCTTTGATTGGAAGTCTACTCTATGTCACCGCATCAAGGCCGGATGTCATGTTTAGTGTTTGCATGTGTGCTAGATATCAAGCCTCACCTAGAGAGAGTCATCTCACGGCCGCAAAGAGAATATTGAGGTACTTAAAGCAAACAAGAGATGTTGGACTATGGTATCCCAAGGGGTCAAAGTTTGAATTGATTGGATATTCGGACTCCGACTATGGGGGTTGCAAGATCAATAGAAAGAGCACAAGTGGCACATGTCAATTACTTGGAAGATCACTTGTGTCATGGTCTTCAAAGAAACAAAATAGTGTGGCAATCTCTACCGCCGAAGCCGAATATGTGAGTGCGGGGAGTTGTTGTGCACAATTGCTATGGATGAAATCAACTTTGAAGGATTATGGCCTCAACTTCAAGAATGTGCCATTGCTATGTGATAATGAGAGTGCAATCAAGATGATACAAAACCCGGTTCAACATGGAAGAACAAAGCATATTGACATAAGACATCATTTCATTAGAGATCATCAACAAAAGGGAGATATTGCCATTGAAAGTGTTGGCACCGATGATCAACTTGCCGATATTCTCACTAAGCCACTTGATGAAAAGAGGTTTTGCAAGCTAAGGAATGAATTGAACATTCTTGATTTCTCAAACATGAGTTGAATGCACCCCACCCACTTATTGACATGCCTCTCCTTCGACATTGCAAGGTAAAATTGATTGACATGTCTTTCATCCTATGCTAAGGACTTGATAGAGCATGTAGACATAATAAGTGGTACGCATAAGCATTCATGATAAATCAAATAAATTTTATGGATATATGTTACCACTATTGCTTCTATGCTTATTTTGATCTAGTGGTGGCATATGACATGTTTGTGAGCTTGTAAACCTAGTGTTGAATCTAGAAGATTTGCTATAAGTGTTTAATTCAACATAGGCAAGATAACCCTTATTTTGAGGAGTGAAGAAGCTTGTCTTTGGTTCAAATCGAATTAAATATCTTTGGCAAGTATTCTAGGTTAAACCAAATTTGATAAATTTTTTTAACCTTACATATGGTATCGAATTAATTTCAATCTACTCCATCAAACACTTTTCCTTCTCTCCACAATTTGATCCCATTTTTTGGGTAAGTTGTTGACAAAGGGGGAGAGAAAAAGATGATTCAACTTGATAAAGGGGTAAATAAAATTTGTTGATGCACACAAGTAGGGGGAGCAAGCTCATAAACAAAGTTGTTGCATTTGTTTGTGCATTCTCATATGACTTGCTCATTGCACATGTATTTAAATTCAATATACATGCTTGTGTGGTGCAATGCTAGTATAGAAATTGGATGATGAAATGATCTACTAGCATGCATAGGATTAGTTTACATGTGGTATCTAGACTTGCCTAAAGCTTTACAAGTGGTTAGCTTTACAAGTGGTCCAAGAACCTTTACATATAATGTTGATCTCACGGGGTTCTTGAGTTTTGATGGTTGTCTAGTTACTTCATGATGCTAAGGATGGTGTAAAAGGCAACTCCGATTGGTATCACGCTTCAAAGGTCCATTTCTTACACCTTAGCATCATTTTGGTAGAATTACTCTCCCAACATTTCTATCCATGCATATGTGCAAAGCTTTCAATCCAAACTCTATGCACATATGTAGGGGGAGCTAATGCTACCAAAACCGAGCTTGTGATAATTGTCCAAACTTTACTTATGAGCAAAATGATTGGACAAGTATGACAAGTTCAAAACTTTTATTATCAAAATCATCTTTGTGAGGGTTGTCATCAATTACCAAAAAGGGGGAGATTGAAAGTCCCTAGTTTGGTTTTGGCTAATTGATGAAACCTAGGACTAACCTTTGTATCTAAGTGGATGTTTTAGATAAAGGTGGTCATTGAATATGAGACATGACATTGACTCATATGACCAAGATGGTGAAGACCAAGATGAGGCTTGGCTCGATGGACCGGTTGTGAGGGTGAAGGGCAAGTCGAGGCTTCGAAGCGAGGGACCATGCGATGGTGAAGCTTGAGCAAGACTTGGCGCCGACGGACCAATGCAACGGTGAAGAGCAAGTGAAGTCAAGGTCGATGGATCGAGACGGTCATGTGATAATATGAAGTGGATTATATCATTTGGAGAAACAAAATGGGCTCAAGGCAAAGGTATAACCATAAGGCCATTTTGTTTTACACTCAAGACACCATAGAGGGTGTGAGTGGTTTAGGATCGATAGCCGAACTATTAAGAGGGGAAGTCTTATCGGTTATTCGATGCACGGGTGCCACTAGGTGAATTCATGAAGTGCATTGCATGTAGGGCCTAGTGAGCTAATTGGAAAACCTTTGAAAATGATTGAGTAAATGCTAACACACAAGCACATGGAGATGTACACTTGATGGTGTTGGCACATTTGCAAAAGTGGCGTTGGTCGCGCTGTGGTTTGCGGGTAGAGAGGGGTTTGGGTTCCTCTCTCCCTCCCGCCGAGCATGCGAGCGCGGGATTCAGGCGATTTCGGGGAAATGAAATGCCTATTTTCCACTACGCCGAAAGTCGGAAAAGAAACGGAGGCGAACGGGGTCACTGAGGTGACCGGACGCTGCACCGGACGCGGTCACGGTGTGACCGGACACGTCCGGTCAGTACAGCGCGGTTTCGGGCGCACGGGCTAGGGTTTGCAACCGGCGCGTCCGGTCACTCGCGGGACCGGCGCGTCCGGTCAGTCGCCCAGAGGGAACTGCGGTTCACGAGGATGATCGGACGCGAGGCGCGTCCGGTCACATATGATCGGACGCGTCCGATCGTTGAAGGAGCTTACTGGACTCACACCGGACGCGGGCACTGTCGCGTCCGGTCGTTGCGAGGAGCGCGTCCGGTCGTTGTTTCGCGGGCGCGGGTGCTGTGCGGATCGGCGCGTCCGGTCGTTCGACAGGCGCGTCCGGTCATCGGGACCGGCGCGTCCGGTCGTTGCGACCAGCGCGTCCGGTCGTTGCTTCGCGCGCGCGGTGCTGAGCGACCGGCGCGTCCGGTCTGTTGAGAGGCGCGTCCGGTCATGGGATTTGACCGTTGACGCAGTGACCGTTGGAGGACCGGACGCGGTTGAGCGCGTCCGGTCAGTTTCGACCGGCGCGTCCGGTCGTCCCGAAAAAACGGTCAGTGGAGTTGCAACGGCTCTATTTGGATGGGAGGCTTATAAATACTCGTTGGCCGGCCCTTGGGGACATAACCAGTGATTTCTAACATTCTTGTACATCCTTTGAGCTAGAGCATCTCCTCCCACTCATCTCTCTTGAGTGATTGCAAATCATAAGTGAGATTGAGTAATCCCAAAGTGCATTGCATAGCTTGAGGGCATCTAGTGGCACTTGTGGGTGGTTTAGCCGGTGGATTTCTTGTTACTCTTGGAGAGTACCGCTCCTAGCCGGCTTGGAGATTGTTGGAGGCGTTGGCAAGAGAAGGTGATTGTTCTTGGCCACCTCCGGTTGTTTGTAAGAGGTTCTTGTGCTTTCCTCGGCGGGACGCCAAAAGCAACTCTATTGGATTGCGCGTGTCATTGAGTTACCTCACTTGAGAGTGGAGTCTTGCGGTGCCTTGCGGGGCGTGCCTTGAGGGGCAAGTGACTTGAGGGTCACACCGAGGAACCATCTAAGTGTTGGTCGACACAACCGGTGACGTAGCTTGTCGGTGCACAAGTGAACACCGGGTGAACAAAAATATTGTGTCTCTTGTCTCCCGGTGATTGGTCTACATATTGTGTTGTTGTCAATATTAATTGATTATATATCATCTTGGTGATTGGCAACATCTTCACTCCACCGTCGGTATAAGATTCACAATCCTATCTCTTGCACTTATCTTTACTAGATTATCTTGTGTTGCTCTAGTAGTAGCTTGGCTAGTAGTGTTGTTAGCTTGTTCTCTAGTGTAAAATTAGTGACATAGCTCTTGTGTGAACTAGAGATCATAATCTACTAGACTTGTGGATAGGAGGCTTGCATCACAACCTTTGGCTAAGCAAAACTCGCTTTACGCCATTTGTTATTCTAACAAGTTTGCTTAGTGGTGCTTGTAGAATTTTATAGGCTATTCACCCCCCCTCTAGCCATCTAGGACCTTACACTTAGGTAGTAATCCTATGTATCAACACCTGCGTGAGCTTGAAAGGCTAGCTCTAGGCCGCTAATAACAATTTGACATTGGTCTTACCTTATTGAATAGTTTGGACTTGTGAATTATGAGTATGTAATGATGAACTTGTGATTTGGACTTATGAATTATGTTTATTTATATAATGCTCTTGTGTTTGTGGATGATATATGTATATATATATAACCTGACCACAACACAGCACATATATATATATATATGTATTTTTTTTATTTAGAAAATGTACTTTACATATTATAGGGGCGGTTCTAAATGGAACCTCCCTTACAAATGCATTTGTAGGGGTGGTTCATAACAATAACCGCCCTTACAAATGGATTTATAGGGGCGGTTCCAGGCAATCACCCTTACAAATCGTGGATTTGTAAGAGCGTTTGGTTAGGGGCGGTTGGGCAAACCGCCCTTACAGAGCATCCTCAACCGCCCTAAAAACCCTGACTGCAGTAGTGTTTCTAGGCATCTATGTTTATAATATATAATTCAGAAAAAAAAACTTTGATGATATCCTCCTCTGTGCAGCACATAGCCAAGTAGTTCCAAAAAAATTCTAAATCATAAATTAAAAATAAAAATAAACAACAAAAATCCTATTTGATCCATTTTCTTTCGTGTAATCTTTTAGCGAGTCATCAGCAGCCACATACTGTTTTTTAGTGAAAAACAGAAATGGACAAAGGTTGGAAATAAAATGAAAATGCATAGGAGTACACATCATGCAAAATTGTTCTAATTAATTTATTGAGTTTGAGATTGCTAACCACATGTTCCTTGCATAGTTGCACGATCAAATACCAAAAGAGTCCAAGTATTGGCCTGCTGCCCAGGACTGTATTGGTACAAATCTTGGGCCGTGGTCCCTAGGAGCCCAGAGCCGGCCCGGCGCGCGGAACACGAGTAGATGCCGCCAACGTCGCGGCCTTCTCGGTGGCGACGTCGGACGGTCGGAGGCAGGCCTGTCCGGTTGCGCGGGATGGGGAGGTCAGGGCGTCAGCCCGGCTTGGTCTTTTTTTTTTTTTTAAGGAAAAAGTCCACGTTACCTCTCTCAACTTTCACGAAAGTTCGTTTTTTCTTCCTAAACTCTAAAACTGGGCAAAACAGCTCCCTTAACTTTTAAAATCGTTTATCTTATCTCTTTGGCCCGGTTATAAATGGTTTTGAAGGCGGTTTTTTTTCTTTTATTTATTTCGGCTGGATTTTTGAAAAATCATAGTAAATCACAGAAAATCATAAAATAGAAAATCTATTTTTTTGGACTCCACATGAGTAGATTTATACAGTGAACATATAATATAGTATGCTTTAGTACAATTTTTTTATAAAATAGAAAATCTAATTTTTTTGGACTCCACATGAATAGAAAATCTAATTTTTTTGTTGTAGCTTTAGATTTATGCTTTTCTGTAATTAAATGAAATAATTTATAGCTGTAGTTTCTATGGTCCAGTTATGGTGAATTTTTTATGGTTGACTAATTATTGTACGCTTAAATTATAGTAAAAATTTCATACTCACTGGATCATGTATAACTTAGTTATAGATTTTATTTAGGTTTATACTTGTTAAATATAAAAAATCTATAACTAAGCTATACATGATCCAATGAGTATGAAATTTTTACCATAGTTCAGTCATATAATAATTAGCTCACTATAAAAATTTCATCACAATTGGACCATAGAAACTGCAGCGATGAATTATTCCAATTAATTACAGAAAAATATAGATCTTTACAACAAAAATTTTGTACTAAAACATACTATATTATATGTTCACTGTGTAGATCTACTCATGTGGAATCTAAAAAAATTGAATTTTTTATTTTATGATTTTTCTGTGATTTACTGTGATTTTTCAAATATTCACCGAAATAAATTAAAAAGAAAAAGACAAAACTGACTTCAAAACTGCTTATAGCAGGGGCAGGGAGGTAAGATGAACAGTTTTAAAAGTTGAGAAATGTGTTTTGTCTGGTTTTGTAGTTCAGGGAGAAAAAACGGATTTTCGTGAAAATTGAGGGAGGTAAAGTGTTTTTTTTTTACGAAAGGGCCGGGCGGGGACTGTGCTGGGCCGCGGCGCCGGCGTTGTTGAAGCTGGTAGACCCTAGACGCGCTGCGTGCCCGCGGGCGGAGGCCATGTCCTGCGTGACTTAGGTCCCGAATCGATCTCGGCCCTTGGATCTCGATTGGAGGGTGGATGGCAGGGATGAAGTCACGGCGTGACTTGAATCCGCGTTCTCCAAAATCTTAGCGTCCATGCTGGGCCGATCAGCCCACGGAGAGGGAGAAGCACAGACAGAAAGAAACGCGTGGAGGAAACCAAAATACCTCTCTCGTTCACCCGCGTGTGCTCTCTCTCTCACGCACGGCGACGACTGGGCAGCCGCCGCCGTTGCTCTACGCCGGGTGCCTAGATCTCCATCGGGGCCTTCAAGGTCTTCTTCGGGACCTTTGCGGGCGACGAGCAGGTACGCCCACCCCTTCTCTCTCCTTCCTGCTGTGCGAAACCGAGCACCCAAACCCTACTTGAGTTATTTGTATTCGGATCTGATCAAATTAAAACTGTATGCATGTATTGTACTTAATAATTTCGATTTTTCCCCGAAATTTATCTGTTGATCCAGCTGGGCTTGTCCCCGTGTTCAACTGAATCGGGTGCCCATTCCTTAAGTCCGCCCCTTCCCCTACTGGAAGTTGTGTACTCAGGATCATGCCCGCTTCCGACGATTTGTCTGCATAGTTACTGGCCCATTTTAACTCTAGAATGCATGGTAATAGCAAGTTATTGCTGCCTCACGCACATATAGGCAACTTAGTGAAATGATTGTTTTATGATGATGCAACTGGCTAGTGTTATGTATCGGTTGGCCATACTTTGGCGTTTCTAGTTGGATTGTAAGGTGTTTGTCCTTGATGGCTGATCCCTTGGCGATCAGAATCGTGGATGCGTTGGTAGCTTGCGTTTTCTTTTGTTGGTACCTTTATCTGTTGAACTTTGTAATTTGGTTAGGTGCATAGTGAAATTTGCTTTCGACCATTGTGGAAAAAACTGACTAGTGTTATCTTCGCAAGCACTAATTACCACTACTATGCAATTTGTATCAAAATTTGCTTGGATGTCAATTTGATATTGACAAATAAGAAGGGTTCAAACATCTCATATTACATCACCAATCAGTTTATCAATTAACATCTGTAACCTTCTTTCTTTCAATGCAGATTACTCTATACAATGAGCTGGAGATTTCCTCTCTTCGGGTATGTTGATCTTATTGAAATAAATCCATGGTGTGGCCATTATCTATGTTCTATGAGCCCTGGCGTAATCTGTCTGATTAGTTAGGTTTTAAATATTCCTAATTTCCTATATATGCATTTGGTGCATGTTTTCTTTGGATCTTGTTAGTTCAAATAAGTTGTGCAATCACAACACTATGGTGTCTAGTTTTAGTTTTTCTCTCACTGTACAACCCTTCTTTAGTTAGCCAAAGAGAATTTTACCTGATTGCTATATGTCCCATTTCCTGAATGTTTAAGGATGCCATATAAGAAATCATGCCTTACAAGTTCTGAAAATTTTGCTTCTCTTGGTTACTGTCATTGGCTCTGCTGAATGCGCTCATAGCAGCTCTCAGCAGCAGCAAACAGATCCAAATTTCCAGGACATCCCTACGCAGTCTTGGTACCCTCCCTCGGTTGTAGGTTCGTCTTCACGTCCATCCACCCCTACCTCTTCTAGTGCTAGTCCACACCAAAGACCTTCAGATAATCCGCAGTCTTCATCCCGTGGGCAACCATCTCCTGCTGAGGCTGCTGGGATAATTGCCCGTTTGAAGGATAAGAGGTTAGCACATAGTCTTATTTCCTTTTAAGGATTTATATCTGGCTTTTGTTGCATACAAGATTGTCTCTTGTCTCATATATTTATTATGTTGCATCGAAGTACTTTGTCATCCTTTACTACAAATCACTGAAGGAAATAATCCTCTGTGTGTAGGTGCATGCTAGTGTCTAGGTTCATACCATTTACTTTAGCTAAATTTCAGCATGGAGTAATAGGAAGTAATAGGTTGATTAGTTGGGGTAATTTTCTGCATTTATTAGGAGGCTATCACAGCCTGATTTGTAGCTTACGTTGGCTATATTAGTAGAAGAGAAAAACTAGAAAAGGCTAAGTCATTCTAGCCACCAAAACCACTTGTGTTCTTGTTTGTTACAGTGTGAGCTCCTGGGTATCCTGTTAGAGGCATATTTGCCTTTCAATCACATGCTTTTAGGGTTATCACCAGACTGGGTCATTTAACAAAACTATGTCCAGAGCTATAACATATGACTGCTCTAATTTTGATACCTTAACACTATAGTAGGGCATGGTCCTTCAGCATGTACCATTGTGTTATGGATTGGCATCTCATATCTGTGTTGTACTTGTACATATGTTAAGGCAAGCATGAACGACCAGAACGAGGCAGTTTGTAGGGTGATTGTAAGGGTAATAAAAGTAGAGATGAAATGGTTGTCTAGAACATGGCATTTGGTGTAGGTTGGAGAACTAATTGATAAGTGCTGGCTAATTTTGGATTGACCGTTTATGCATTGCTGATTCTTTGTGCTGTATTTGTGAATTCTATATGTTGACAGCATATGTATTTGCACAATATTAATTTTCCTGATGATGCATCATTTGACTGGAGTTGACAACCTTGTTATATCGTGCTATTTTTTTAATCAAAATTTTCTGTGCAGCATTGAGGAATTACAGAGGCTTTTGAAAGACAAAGAGGCATATAATGCATTCTTTAACTCACTTGATCAAGTGAAAACCCAGAACAATGTAAGCTCTGTTGCACAACCACTTCTTTATATTTGTGATGCTGGGTTCACCAGAGGATGCTGCAATCCTTTCTGCATCGTAACCCACATTTTAATGGCCTGTTTGGAACGAAGGAATGAAAAACACAGGAAAGGAAAAGCTATAGGAATAGGAAAGAAGTGTAGTGGCAAAACAGATGATTGAAACACTCAATTTTTTTATGAGTTGGAGTTTGGAATTCAGGAATAGGAGCATAGGAAAAATTGGAGATAAATAGGAATCCAATTTGCCTGAACTGGATGTGCACAGCCTTTTTTTATTTATTTATAGTCATCAATGGATGGATTAACTCATCTCTATAGGCATGAGTTTTTTTCCTAGCCACTGATATATGAACCATTCAAATTGCTACCCCACAGCAGTGAAGATTTAGTACTTCATCTATCTACTTTCTGCTGCTCGTTCCTTGGCAAGCTCGATCTTATCTCTTCCCCAAGCGTCATCTGGTCTCTCTCCTTCACTGGCCAGCACCTCTCTCATCCCACACGCATCCACCACTGACTTCTCCCAACTAGCAAGGGCAGGTCTTAACGTCATTCCATTCGAGAAGGTCCATTTTGCACTTGCCTAGGCGCTTGATCCGCATGGAAGCTGGAAAGAGAGGAGAGGCTGAGATAGGCTGTGAGGTATCATTTGCAGCGGTGCAAATGTTGCTTCAATCCTGGTGGCCATGACACAATTGCTTCTTTGAGCTTCCTTTACCTCTGTTTTCTCTTTCACACGCGCGTTCACCTTGGCCATCCGCGAAAACTTTTGGGTCGGAGCGGATGTTTTTGTTTCTGCGTTTTGCAAAGGGTAGCGTGCTTTTCCAGAGGAACACTGAGATTCATTGCTCCAATCCAAACGGCACCTGATGTCAGCAAAACATAGGAATTGCATTCCTCTGGATTTTGGAATTCTTTGAAATTCCTACAATCCAAACGACACCTAAGAATGTCTCCTCACCTAATATTGTTATTCAGGTTCCTTTGAATTTTGAACTTTGAAATCAGCTTTCTTTGGTTCGGTGGTTCCAATTATTCTTGAGGTTCCTAAGAGTGTCTCCTCATCTATATTGGATATCCTCGCCACACTGGTTATGGAAACAGTTTTGAAACCTTCTTGATTAGTTAATGATGTCAGAGTTCCAATGCTACTATTTTTGTTCACTATTTCTTCTTTACAATCTATCTCCTAGTGTACAAAATCCTTGAAAGCTTAATATTGCCAATCCTCTTGTGGGCTAAGTTTTTAGTGTTTAACCCATGTTTCATCTTTCCTCTGGTGCCTCGTCCATGTGTTGGTGGTGTTGTTTTGTTTTGCCTGTGTTTATTTTGTGATGTGACTGCTTCTTATCTGGTTTAGTGTTTACTTCCTCAATGCCTCATCTCTGGCATACCCATATAGGAAATTACTGAAGTCTTGTGTATTTGCTGACTGGGCCCTCTTTCTTAATGTTCAGGTGCGTGATGAGCTTAGAAAGGAGACATTGCAACTTGCAAGTGAGTTATACATTCTGTTTGTTTAAATAGTTGTGTTTGAATTGTTTTTTTAAAAAATAATGGTGCTTCAAAAGTACCCTTTGATTTACAGAACTTCAAATAAGATATATGTAACATTTTCTTTATCTCTTTGGTGTTGTAAACTACAGGAGAAAATTTAGAAAAGGAGCAGCGGATTTTGGAGCTTAGGAATCAGGTGCAGCACTGTCACCTATATGTCATGAAGAAAGATAGCAAACATTGTGGTCGTGCTATTCATTATTGGATAAGCATAGTTTATAAAATTTGTTAATACCATGAAACGACAACCTTGTAATACTGTTACTGTGAAGCTTTGTACTGATTTTGTTCTTATGTTTTCAGCGCCTAATTTCTTTGCTGAGATTTCATTTGCATTTATAATTTTGTGTAGTGCACAATAATTAGAACCTCAGAACTGGCTGCTGCTCAAGACCGGCTTACTGATTTAGAGAGGCAAAAGGATGATATTATGAGGTCGTATTCCCCTGCTTCACTGCTCGACAAGCTCCAAAGTAAGTACTCTGAACAATAACGTCGTCAGTTCCTGTGTACGTTATATGATCTTCTGAAGTGTTTCATGACCAGTTCAAAACAACAACAACAAAAGGAATATATAATTCCAAGTATTTGAATTTGTGAGATGTTTGTCATGCAAACTAATCATACTGCTGTTTCCTCAGCATCGATGGCAAAGCTGGACGAGGAGTCCGAGGAGCTGCACCAGAAGTTCCTGGAGAAAGACATCGACCTTGCAACCTTTGTGCAGAAGTACAAGAAGCTCCGCACGGCTTACCACAAGCAAGCGTTGCTCCATCTCGCCGGCCAGACATCACTACGCTGACATCCGGCCAGGCATCGTGTCAAACTTTGTTGTATTCCTGCTCGCCTGTTCTTGTTCTACATACACTCTGCTTGGCCCTGTTTTATGAGTGCAGCTTCTTGTAGGGCTCTGCCAAACATCAGCGGAGATTGCATGTATAGTTGTCCTATGTCTAGCAAAACGTCTTGCCTACTCTGCCCTGGTATAGTGGTGTTTACCTGCCGAGTGACCAAGTTGGATTTATTTGCGGTAACTAAACACTTAGACTGATTTGTTCAACGATAATAAAGCATTGGTATGCTTGATGGTTCGTGGATACATGTCCGTCCAGTGTTTTAACCGTAAGCACACTGAAACAAATCCAACTCCATCGAATGCTTCTGTATCGTGGTTCCCGTGACACGCAGTGTGTTAAGAGCAGAACATGGAAAAAGTCTATTTTTAGCCATCGAACTGTTGTCGAAGTCTGAGAATGACCATCGAATTACAAAACTATGAATCTTTGGCCATCCAACTATCAAAACCATTCATATTTGGCCACTCAACTCTTAAAAACATGAATCTTTGGCCATCCAACTCTCAAAACCGTTTATATTTGGCCACTCAACTCTTAAAACCATGAATCATGGTGCACTGTTCATCTTCTTCATTTAGCATGGCCATGGCCGCTTCCTACTTGTCGAAAGTTGGGCCGATCCGTCCAGGCTGAAGCTCCACCCGAACGGCGATGGCGGGCATCCGATGGCGCCACAGCAGCCCCGCGTGTGTGAGTCCGGCGGCGGCTCGGCTGCCCCGACACGGCAGCAGCACGCACAGGCGGCGGCGGCGGCAGCAGCACGCGCAGCAGCAGCACGCACACGCATGTCTGGTACTCTGGTGCACGCTCGCTGCGATGCCGCTGCCCCTCCACGCACACGCAGCAGCAGCCTCGTAGTTGTGCTCCCTGCCAGCTCGCCGCGCCGCTCTCTGCGTTCGGCCGCTCGCCATGAACACTCGCCGCGCCGCCGCTGGCCGTTCTACCGCTGCGCGGCCGCCGAAGCGCTCAGCGCCGTGCACAGACGCGGCCCTCCCGCCGGGTCACCGTCCAACTCTTGCCGCGTGCTGCAACGCCGCTCCGAAGAAGGCCCATCGTGCCCATGCACTGCACCAGCCGTGCACGCACACCGCGCTGGCCGTGTACGGCTGTACGCACACCACGCTGGCCGCGAGCTCGCCACGTGGATCGCGCATGTTAACCGCGCTGCCCTCAGAGATGGATCGCGCATGTTAGCCTCGCCACGCGGTTGCGGCTGGAGTAGCAGGTCCCTCAGCGTCGGGGACAGGCGAGATAATGCCACCGACGCCGCCTGACTCGTTGCGCCTTGGTCCTCGTCTCCGCGCAAGCTCGCCCTGCCGTGCTCTGTCGCGCTGCACGCTCGGCCGCCGCACGAGCTCTCCCCGGCCGTGCTCCGACGCAGCGGGGAGGCGCCCACACGCGGACGCGCCCCACCCCAGCACTGTCGTCGTGGGGCTGCTCCCTGTTTGAGCGTGGATCGGCCGCCGTCGTGGATGGAGAAACTTACCAGCAAATGGCGTGTATGGAGCTGCTTCGTCGGGAGTCGTCGCCTCCGCTCGCGTGCGCCGTCGCTTCCGCGGAAAAGACCGCCGTCCCAGCTGCCAAGTGGGCCCAACTACCACGTGGCGGCCACGTCAGCAAGACCCCACCAAAACCGCCCGATGGTCAAATATGAACGGTTTTAACAGTTGGATGGCCAAAGATTTCCGGTTTTAGAGCTCGGTGGTCGTTCACAAACTTTGCCAAAAGTTCGATGGTTAAAAACGGACTTCTTCCGCAGAACATTCCCAAGAGAGTATGTATACATTATTGAAACAGAGTAAAGTTCCGTTGCTCTATGCTCCATAGTTGCAGTACAATCAAACCAGCTACTCCTAGCTCCATCCAGCTGGGTAAGAAATGCAAGCTGGCAAGATGTGGTCAGTGCTCCGTTTGATTTTTGCATGGCAGGAGTATATACCGAGACGCGAAAATGACCGTGCTTGCATACGCTCCTGTTGATCTGACTCTGAAACACGATCAACGGAGCTCGTTCGTACTTTGGTACGGCAAGAGGCATACTCTAGCACCACCCGCCCGAGCAGTTTCCCACCCAGATGTGCTAAGAGCCTAGGAGTAAACGCAGATCTCCGTACTAGTGCCGCGGCTGCGCAGCTGAATTCCTTCAGGCTTGGGGAAGAGCACACGATTCGTACGGCGGCGCACCCCATTTGCTGGCTCGCTAGCTGCGTGTGCGAGTGCGACAGCGTGCTAGAGCTACTCCTACGATACAACGATCCAGGGAAAACGGAAAATGGCTAGGGTCTTGTTTAGATGGCTAGTTTTTTAATTTGAATTACTGTAGTACTTTTGTTTTAGTTATTTTTTATTTATATTTAGTGCTCCTTGTATACGTCTATATATTCGATGTGACTGGGAGAGATTGAAAAAATTTTAACTTTAACCTTCATCTGATCAAGGCCAGGCTGAGAGTGATGAGAAGGTGGCAAGCTTTGTCCGCATCGCTGCGGATCCAGGGACCCGTGACCTGGCTGCCTTTGGATCATGCAGGCGTAGGGAGGGCGTGGACGGGACACCCCCTGGCCCTGGTGGGCCGCGCGTGAATTCCACGGAGGAATCGTATTCGTCAGGAAGCTGCAGAGAGTATTTTTATTACTCCAGTCATCAGTAGTTTTGTTGGACGCGCACGTAGGAGAACAGGGGAGGTTTTGTTGGCATTGGCATGCTCCGGCCGTCCGGTCGACACTCTCGCCGGGGTTGCTGATCGAGCTCGTCGGTCATCTCGTGCGCTTCTGACAGCTGGCGTGGCGTGGCGTGTTAACTCAGATACAGGATTACTCGGTGACAAAGACTCACCCCTAAGACTACCCGCACTCATGGACCTCTATATTCATCCTCTATGCGTCCTAGTCAGCAAGATTCTCTCCTCTATACTCAATTCTCTCGTACCCATCCATCCTCTATATCATCCTCTATCCACTCTATCCACTGTGGGACCCACTTGTCACTTTATCTAAATATATTCATGTGTGATCTAGTTTTGAAGGATTTATTGAGACGAATTTAATGGTGAAATCGAAATTTAATTTGGATTTTTGGTTTGTGAGTTATAGCATTTTTTCCTTTGTTTAGCTAGTAGGCCCCGCCACTATAGAGTATAGAGTAAGCACAGTACCACTCTAAATATAAAGTGAGAGAAATGATAGAGTATCGTTTTAGAGTACCCGGTGCAGCAGTTTTTACTCTATATTCATACTCTAAAGTTTTAGAGTATCGTTTTAGAGTACCCACTGCGGATAGTCTAATCTCCTATGATATACGCGATGCCTTTTGTCCCTAGCCATGGAGCCAAAGGATCTAGCTCAGTTGGCTAGTACTTCCGAAGACACCCCTCGTTTCCTGAGTTCGAACCTCCATGGAGGCGGATTTCAGGTTGAGAGTAAAAATATCTCCTCGCTCGTCCTAGGCTAAAGCACAGGTTAAGAGACGGCTTAGGTCTGGCCTTCCTGTGTGCGCACAGGTTAAGACACGACCCTCTCACGGAGCTTGGCTCCCTGTGTATGGATGGAGCATGGGTTCAGAGATTTTCTCGATCTACGTGAGAAGATCTTCTTCTTAAGCCAAAATACCCGGAGGCTGTCTAGCCCCCGCGGATCGAGTTTTTCCCTAGCCATGGACATACGCTTTTGCCCTGGGTAGATGCACGACGAGCTCGGAGCTCATTCTTGAGCAATGCCTCCACCTTTTTGGCCAAATGTTGTTGATTGCTGGCGTGTCTCGACAGCTAGCATGTGTTGGATGCTCGGACGACAGTTTCAGCCGCTTATTCGTGTGTACTAATGTCTTGGGATTTTTTTAGGCGACGACCTCAGCCCTTGATAGGAAACGGACGCTCCAGATTAATTAGATCATGTCCTATTCATCTTCTTCCTCGGGATCCTGCTCCATCGTGCTCCCGCCATCCACCGCCCCACAGCACGGCCGCGGAGCTCCGGTGTGACCGGAGAAGCTCGTCGGAGTTGGGGACGATGCCGTGGTGTGTGTGTTGGGGGGAGGGGAGGGGAGGGGGGTTTGGGTGGGGGAGATACTAATAAATACGTACGATTAGGTCCGTAACATCTTCCTACTATGTAGTACTACAAGCAAGATCAACAATATTGTGCGCTCGAGACCTCTTAAATTGAAAGAAAAACGTAAAAAAAGACAGCTACTCAGCTAGCTAGAGCCTAGAAGGCCTCCCTGGCCCCTCAAGTACGTGCGGCGTGGCCGTATCGTGCACGCCGAGCTGGAGGGTGCCGCTCGTGAACTCTCTCTGCTTATCTTGAAGACCCCTGTACTCCTTGAACTTGTATGGTTTATGAATAGCGTGTGTAGGTTTTGATTCTCCAATCTGGAGGATTGGATTTGTCTGCTCCGTTGAAGGAGACCAACTCTTGATTATATGTGAAAAAATTAATATGCTGCAGGTTCATTAGCTGGGCAATATTAGCAGCAATGGCTAGGCCCGCTGCCTCAGCCATGATGACCGAGCTGGCATCCGACAGAGTCGCGTTGACCTGAAGCTTCAAAGGAGGTTGAACCTACATATTAACAATGAAGATTCCAATTCCAGTAGGTAGGGGCATGGAGGAGACAGAGTCAGGCACGATGGATGCATCAGAGTAGCATATTGTGCCTTGTGGTAGAACAGGATGGCGTACTGTGAGCCTGTGCATCAAGTTAGGATTCTGTACTTGTTCCTGAAAAGAGCCTGAAGGTGCCTCGTGTGAATGAGGCTGCAGCGTGGCTTCCTGGATTGAATGGACTGTTGCTAGATGGTGTTGGCTCTTCTGATCCGAAGAAATGGTACCTACACAAAAATTGTTTATACCTTGTATCATTGCGGAAGGGGGTGTGTGACGCATGCTGTGTCCTTGCTAGTTGTGGTCTTGTTGACTTGGCTGTTGTGTGAACGAGGTAATGACTTCATGGCTACCATCTTGTTGCACTTGTGCATCTTGGTTGATTGCTTGGTCGCTATTAGGCTGCTCTGGGAGTAATGCCTGATTGTGAGAGGCCATGTGTGCAGCCGCCGCATGATGAACCTGGGCAGCCGTCCATTGCTTCCTGTTAAAATGGTAGTCGTTCCTAGCTTTCCATATATACCAGAAGGTGGGTGCCGCTCGTGAACTGAACGTCTGAACGCCAATGAAGCTTTAAGGACAGGCCGTAATGGCGACGTAGGTGATTGCCTGTTTCCCCTTTCTACAGTGCCCAGTCTTCTCCTCCAATCCCCCTCTCTTCCCCAATCTGCAGCCCGCAGCCAAGATTCTGCTCTCGATTGAATGCTGGTGAGCTGATCTATCGATCCATCCAATTAGCTCCGCCTGCAACCATCTCTTGCTCAACTTCCGAGAGGAAACCGCTCTAGTCAGAAGGTGTCCCTGTGACCCGCTCCGCCGCTTGGGATTGCGCCGCCACCGGCGGCGGCTCCACGCGTCCCCGCCTGTGCCGATCCGTCGACTCCGCCCATCGCTGCGCCCGATCTGCTCCTTTCCACCATCATCATGCTGTATCCAATCGATGACATACCGAGCTCCAATCTTCTTGCCTCCATTGCTCGTTTCTTCCTGCCCCTGTCCTCCATGGACAGCGACAGCCCCGTCGCTCCGGTCGCCCCCTCCATGGAAGTTGTGCCCTCTGATCCACTTCCACCCGCTCCTCCAGATCTGCCCCATGCTACTCCCCTCATACCCACTCCCTCTGATCCTCCACACACCACATCACCCTCTGTTCACCCTCCATTCCCAGTCCATCTGCCCAACGATCCAGTGCCAGTTCAAGGTGGCGCTCATGGCGAGGCTCTGCATCCAACTGGAGGCGATCCTCCTCGATGTCTTCCACAGGCTACTGCACAGCCTCCGGCGCTGACCTCAAGGATGCCAGGGGACACCATGGCACACCTGTCTTGGACCTGCCAAGGCTCAGGCTCGGCAGCCGGCCGATAGGGCGCCGCCAGCGCCATGACGCACCTTGCCTGGAACTGCCGAGGCTCAGGCGGGAGCCTTCACAGTTCTACCATGGCGCATCTCTCCCGTCTCCTAGTTTCTACTAGAGCTCAGGTATGCTTTATTTCAGAAACTAGAAATTCCTCTATAACTAAAACTGCTATTAAAAATCATTTCAACCTTAACGATGCTTTTGTTGTTCCGGCCCAAGGCCAATCTGGTGGCCTTTGGCTGATTTGGAATGATGAAGTTCATATTACCGTAGTTGATCATAGCCAGAACTTCATCTTTGCTTTGTGTATCAATAAAACTAGTATGCAGCAGTATGGTTTAGTTTGTATCTATGGAGACCCTCATCACCGCACTACCTCTGTTATCTGGCAGCATGTACTGGATTTTGTTACACAAAACAATAACTTGCCTATGTTTTGCATGGGGGATCTGAATGAACTGATGCATGTTAATGAGAAATTAGGTCCCACTAGGGTTGATGTGAATCGTATCAATGAATTCTGTGCGTTTGTTAAGCAATGTGGGTTTATTGATTTCGGTTATAGTGGGCCTGCCTATACGTGGACTAATAAGCGATTTTCTTCTGTTCCAACTTATGAAAGACTGGATCGATGTTTAGGTAATGCAGATTGGTGTATGGTGTTCCCCTCGACAACCATCTACCATCTACCTATGATGTACAGCGATCATGCGCCAATCCTTGCGGTTTTAAATTCTCGGCGTGCACGCACTAACAAACCTTTTAGATTTGAAAATTGGTGGTTAATGGAACAGGAATACCATGAGGATGCACGACAAAGTTGGATCCGCTCTTCTGCTTGCAGTTTCAATCAAAAAACAGGATACCTTGCTGCTGATCTGAGAAAATGGAGAAAGAAAAAGCCCAGGAACAATGACCTTCTTGCCCAAATTAAAACTCAGCTCCTTGACCAACAGAAACTCCACCCCTCCCAACATAACCATACCCTCCAACAACAGCTCACTGAAAAGCACCAGAATCTGCTTGCCAAAGAAGAAGCCTACCACATTCAGCGAGCCAAAAAGAGGTGGGCTATCATGGGTTACAGAAACACTTCATTCTTCCATCAGGCCATTGTCAAAAGGAACCGCAAAAATAGAATCACTCATCTCATTAACCCTGATGGTTCTCACTCCACTACCCCTCAGCAACTTGCGGACACTTTGGTGAACTACTTCACTAGTATCTTTACTTCTCAGTTTACCAACTTTGGGCCCACGGCCACCTCCTTCACTCACATGCCCACCAACCCCAACCATTCTGAATTAGGTGTGCCTGCTTCCCGTAGCCATAATCAGGTGCCTTCCCATTTCCTTGTTCCTGGGGCAGAGCAGCCTCATCCTATTGAAGCTAGTGACAGGCAGCCTCATCCTATTGAAGCTAGTGACAGTCGCCAATAGCTAATGGAGGAGGAGGAAGCTACCCAAAACAATGAGCTATTTAGGTATACTTATTCGATTCCTGACTTAAATGAACTACATGATCTTATCAGGCACATGAGAAGCAATGCAGCACCTAGACCTGATGGCTTGAATGCAGCCTTTTATAAATCAGCATGGAGTTAGATTCAGCAAGATATTCAAAAGTTGGTAACTGATTTTTATACCTATGCACATATGCCTACTGAAATTAATCAAACTTTTATCACTCTTATTCCTAAAAAGATTCAGCCAACTACTCCTCAGGACTATAGACCTATTAGTCTTTGTAATGTCATTTATAAAATCATCTCCAAATCACTTGCTAATAGACTCAAAAATCACCTACCCAACTATGTTAGTCATGCTCAATCTGCTTTCATTGCTCATAGACACATTTCCTCTAATATAATTATTACTCAGGAGATCATTCACTCTTTTAACTTAAAAAGTTGGAAACATAATGCTTTCCTTCTTAAAATTGATTTAGCCAAGGCTTTTGACAGATTAGAATGACATTTCATTTCTGCTGCTTTGCGTAGACAAGGCCTCAATGATAGCTTCATTAAACTCATCTATGCATGTATTTCTTCACCTACTTTTGCTGTCCTAGTGAATGATGAACCTTCAGGGCATTTTATTTCTCAGAGGGGGTTAAGACAGGGCTGTCCTCTATCTCCTTATCTGTTTGTTATTGCTATTAATGAACTCTCTATAAGGCTGCAGGAGGCTCTTCAAACCAGCAATCTCTCTGGTATTTCTTTGGGGACTGGATGTCCAGCCATCCATTCCCTTTTGTTTGCAGATGATCTAATCCTATGTGGCAAGGCCTCTCTGGAAGAAGCACAGGCAATCCAGAACATTCTCTATGAATTTTGCCAACAGTCTGGTCAGTGCCCTAATCTTCACAAATCATCCATCCTTTTCAGTAAGAATGTTCCCTACAGCATTAGAAACCAAATTAAAAATATCTTCTCTGTCTCTGATTTGCAACCTAACACTATGCATCTTGGGCATCCTATGATTTTTAGCCATAGGGATAAAAATAAAGCATATGACTTCATCTACAATAAATACTTTGCTAAATTTGGTTCACTCAAAGCGAACAATCTTAATCATGCTGGTCGTCTGCAATACATAAAATCTGTCCTGGCTTCTATTCCTATTTACTATATGTCTACTGTTCTTTTCTCTAAAACCTTTATTGAACGTATTAATACCATTGTTAGAAGGTTTTGGTGGACTGGTGTGCAGGAAGAACAGGAATCTAGCCCTATTGCTTATCGCTCTTGGGACGACATCTGTAAACCCACTGATCAAGGAGGTTTAGGCATAAGAGACCTTGAAACAGTTAACAAAAGCTTGATTATTCACTCAGCTTGGAATGTTGCTACTCGTAAAAATCCCTTCCTAGCTGATATTCTTAAGGCTAAGTACTATCCTAATGACTCCTTCTGGACCGCTCCAAATCAGGGCTCCAGATCCATTTATTGGTCTTCTGTCTTGCAGGTTAGGCACCATCTAAGCTCCAATTCTATATACCAAATCCATGCAGGCAACTCTTCCATCTGGTCAACTCCTTGGACTCTAGTTTGGAATCATATTCATGATCACCTTATCTTGCCTATTATCAACTCTCCTTTGCCTGCCAAGGTTTCTGATCTATGGATACCAGGCACTCGCACTTGGGATCTTCAACTTCTATCCACCACCTTTTCTGACCAGGCCACCCAATCCATTGCTACCACTCAAATTGTTCACAATGACCACGACGACATTCTCCGCTGGACTCCAGCGAAAAACGACCAATGCACTACCAAAGCAGTTTACAATCACCTGGCTTCCCATCAACTCACTCAGTTGCCTACCCAAGGTACCAGGAGCATCAACCATAATGTCAATCAGGTCCTGCAAAAGGCCTGGAAAAGTAAAATCCTTCCTCCTCTCCTCAAGACTTTTGCCTGGAGACTCATCAGACGTGCCATAGCAACTGGCGAACGTGCTGGCAGGTATTCTACCCACATTGATCAACACTGTTCCTATTGTGGTGCTATTGAAAATGACTGCCATCTTTTCTTCAAATGTGACTTGCCTAGAGCGGTTTGGTCCAGCGCCAACCCGGCTCTCATTACTGACAACATTCCTGCCGAAGAAGATGGAGTCCAATTGACCCTACCAATTCTTATATCTCCTAACCCTACTGATGAAATCTTATGTAAAACTTTGTTCATAATGTGGTATATTTGGAAGGCGCGAAACGATAATAGGTTCCAGAGGAAAACTTGGACCTCTTTGCATGTACATCATGCGGCAAATGCACACATGAACACCCACTTCTCTGCTCTAAGAGAACAAAATGAAAACAAAAGTGTCCAACAGCCCACACTGGCCATGCCCCGGAACATCGTCACCTCAGGTATCAATTCTTCCAATGCAGGGACTTAAAGGATACAACAACAACATGCCGATCACAGCAGGCAAGGTACTGACGATACCACCATCGACGACCAAGGTATAATGGACTCACATGCAGGGATCAATCAAGCGACACTTCAGGAGAACAGGCAATCCATTACCATGACGAATAGGTTTTTGGTCCCTTCTCCTACCTTGCTTCAAGGGTATCGATGTTACACTGACGCTTCAACCCAACCGGACCTAGCATTCTCTAATCCTAGAGATGCTGGGATCGGCATCTTCATAGTAAACACTACAATGCACCCTCCACACAACATATTCATCAAGGCAGCAATGAGGAACTCCTCATCAGTCCTGATGGCAGAAGCAGGTGCTCTTGCTCTTGTAGCTGTGCTGCTCAAACAAATCCAACTGCACCACACCACTTTATTGTCAGATAACCAACAACTGGTGCACTTTCTAAATGGAAGTGACCTTTCCCATCCACCAGATTGGAGAATGAAGCCCTATACTCAAATCATCAGCTCTACATTGCCGGGTACAACAACTGCCATCCGCAAGATTACAAGAACACAGAATCAAATGGCAGATTTGCTGGCTAGACAGGCTCTTAGAGATTTACATTCCAATCCTCATAGCTTCTCAGGTGTCTGTACTCATTCAGCACATGTACAAGAGTGTCCATTACTTATGGCACTCCAAAATGTAACCATTAACTCTGTAATGGTTCTAACAGCTAGTTGTTGTTAATGAATATAGTTTCCTTGTCAAAAAAAAAAAAAGTCTGAACGCCAACAAAAATTGCAGCGCCTCGTACTGTTCATGCTTTTGCGGTGGGTGTGGAACAGTGGAAGCTGCACCAGCTCGTTGCCTTGGCTGCCTGCCTGCTTCGCCCATTCCAGCAGCCAACGGTGGACGGAGATGGATGGATTATCACCATTGAGCCTGTAATTAGTAAATACTAGGCGGCAGGCGCGACCACCTAAAATGGTGAGCGTGAGATTGAGATCCGGTCTCCGTGTCTGTACATACGAATACGATGCGCATCAGCGCATGCCTGCATGCATCATCATTATCTCATCTTTGTAGCTTACCTCCTGTACCATTGCGCAGACACGCCAGTGTGCCGATCCATCGCCTATTCGCCTAGTGTAAGTAGTGGTCCTTGACCAAATCACGTGTGTCCGCGCCCGCGCGTGCACCAGCAATTCGATCGATCGGCACGCCAACGTAACGGTCCGGTGGCCCGACAGCGAATGTATGCCGTGGTGGGTGAGTGGTCGATCGTTACTCGTCAGTTAACCACACAGTCGCACAGTCCACAGCAATGCTGCGAGCGACTGCGAACCGTTGGGCTTGGGCGTCCGTCCGACTCGTGCAGTAATTCAGAGACGCGTAGGAACTGGCTTGGCGGGCTGCTGAGTGCTGGCGACATGCATGAAGGAATACCTGCTGGCGATGGCGAGTCGACAAGATGTGATGATGTTTGTCCTTGTTGACCCGTGAAGAAGCTGTCTCGTCCCCGTAATACCTTTTTTTTTCAGGGTATACGGCTGCATGCAGCAGGCCGGCAAGATTTCACACAAGGGTACAACTAGAGGCTTAGGGCCGTTTGGTTTGGGCGTTAAAGTTTAACGAACACGGTAGTACTTTCGTCTTATTTGATAAAAAGTTTCTAATTTTAGATTAATTAGGCTTAATAGATTCGTCTCGTAAATTACTCATAATCTGTGCCGACATACATGCAATTAGTCTACATTTAGTACTCTATGCATTTGAGGAAACATTGATGTGATGAGAGTTAAATTTTAACTCCTCCAAACCAAACGGGACCTTAATTACTTTCCCACAAGTACTCCTAGTACATACTTGTGCACTCTGCCTTGTCTTTGGGTCCCAGTTCAGTTCACCGTGCTTTTCTGATTGGCATCTGTCCATCTGCATTCGCCCCCACACGGTCATGAACTTACGATGACATACAGTATATATAATCCGTCGTCCTTGGAAATTCAGACCGAAAATTCCATGAAACTATGCATGGGCACATATTTTATTCGAAGGAAGAAACTATTCTTGAGAACGACCACAATACAAAAGAAGTAAAAAAAATGTGGGAAAGAGATCAGGCAGCGTGGCAAGCAAAAAGAAGAAGAAAATCCGGGGGAAAAAAAAAGGAAATGAAAGGGCTAAGAAATCAAAGGAGTCCTCTTCACCGAAAGAGCGGCGTGAGGTTCTTGAAGGCAGCTCAAACCCAAAATGCCTCACCATGGATGGTCCGTGTGACTGTGAGAGGACAACTGGTCACAGGGTACTAGAGCACAGGGCAGGGCGACGGAAGATTTGGTTGTTGCGCTCTTTCTAGATTCTACCAACCAAGATAAACTAGATGGTCAAACCCCTCCCCAAAGAAATGGCCACGCCAAGAACAAGATTTGCCAGATGTACAAACTTATCTGTAATTAAATATGAGCTCCCTATATTAAAAGAATAAAAACTGAGCTACAATAACCAAAAATCCTAGCTAAAACACCGCAGTACGTACTCCAAGAACCCAGCGTCCCAGCTGTATAAACCCACCTCGCACACTCAGTCCTCACTCCACGCCCACACTGCCTAGCTTCATTAGCTCCCTCGACATGGCGGCCACTACTACCATCCTTCTCCTCCTCGTCGCCGCCACCGCCGCCTCGGCGGCCGACCTCTCCGTGTACCACAACGTGCACCCGCCGTCCCCGTCCCCGCTCGAGTCCATCATCGCGCTCGCCCGCGCCGACGGCGCGCGCCTCCTCTTCCTCTCGTCCAAGGCGGCCTCGTCCGGCGGCGTCACCTCGGCTCCCGTCGCCTCCGGGCAGACCCCGCCCTCGTACGTCGTCCGCGCGGGGCTCGGCACCCCGGTGCAGCAGCTCCTGCTGGCGCTCGACACCAGCGCCGACGCCACCTGGTCGCACTGCGCCCCGTGCGACACGTGCCCCGCCGGTAGCCGCTTCATCCCGGCCAGCTCCTCCTCGTATGCCTCCCTCCCGTGCGCCTCCGACTGGTGCCCGCTCTTCGACGGCCAGCCGTGCCCGGCGAGCCAGGACGCGTCGGCGCCGCTGCCGACGTGCGCCTTCTCCAAGCCGTTCGCGGACACCGCGTTCCAGGCGTCGCTGGGCAGCGACACGCTGCGGCTGGGCAAGGACGCCATCGCCAGCTACGCGTTCGGGTGCGTGGGCTCGGTGATGGGGCCGACGACGAACCTGCCGAAGCAGGGGCTCCTGGGCCTCGGCCGGGGCCCCATGTCTCTGCTGTCCCAGACCGGGAGCAGGTACAACGGCGTCTTCTCCTACTGCCTGCCGAGCTACAGGTCGTACTACTTCTCCGGCTCCCTCCGGCTGGGCGCCGCGGGGCAGCCCAGGAACGTCCGGTACACGCCGCTGCTGACCAACCCGCACCGGCCGTCGCTGTACTACGTGAACGTGACGGGGCTCAGCGTGGGGCGGACCCTGGTGAAGGTCCCCGCGGGGTCGTTCGCGTTCGACCCAGCCACCGGCGCCGGCACGGTGATCGACTCGGGGACGGTGATCACGCGGTGGACGGCGCCCGTGTACGCGGCGCTGCGCGAGGAGTTCCGGCGGCAGGTGGCGGCGCCGAGCAGGTACACGTGGCTGGGCGCCTTCGACACCTGCTTCACACACTGACGAGGTGGCGGCGGGCGGCGCGCCGGCCGTGACGCTGCACATGGGCGGCGGCGTGGACCTGACGCTGCCCATGGAGAACACGCTGATCCACAGCAGCGCCACGCCGCTGGCGTGCCTGGCCATGGCCGAGGCGCCGCAGAACGTCAACGCCGTCGTCAACGTGGTGGCCAACCTGCAGCAGCAGAACGTCCGGGTCGTCGTCGACGTCGCCGGCTCGCGCGTCGGATTCGCGAGGGAGCCCTGCAACTGAGCCCCCGAGTCCGTCCGTGCCCATGCACGGCGGGATGACGGCAAAGCGCTGCGGCGGGCTGCCACAACGGTCGATGTGCAGTTGGTTGTCCTGCTGTTAGCTATAATGCTCCTTTCCAATGTTGTCTGTAATAACGGACGTGACACGTGAAAAAGTTGTTTCGTCACGGGTAGCTAGTGAATCAGTGTGTACTGCTTTCGTTTATGTTCTGTATGGCTGTTGCCTGTTTCAAGACTCACGAGCATGTAGAGTACAGTACAAAAGCTGCCTCATCGCTCATTTTGGATACGCGAGAGGATTGCGGTGCGATTCACAAGCTGTCACTTGGCCAGTTGGCCGTATCTGATTATCTGAACGTGTACCATTCTGGTCCAGGCCGTACGTAGTTGTCTTCTGGTTATTTGTTTTTTTTAAAAGATCCACAATATAGCCGGCATATATTAACAAGGAGAAGAGAGAATTACATACGCCAGCAGGACTAATAGATTCTCAGGTTGGACAGACTGTCAAGCTGGCTGGACAAAAAGAACTAAACAGGCTACTCATTCTAGGGGTACAAGAGGCCATAACAACTTTGGCCTCTAAAAGCAACCAACGTACATCTTCTACCAAGCCCACTTCCGAGCATTTTCTTCCGACAACGGGAACACCTCTGCCTAAAACTTGTATGCAAGAAGCTCCATCTGATTCTCGAAGACAATTCCTTAGCCATTGTCTTACACTCCCCAACACTAACAAACTGGAGGTGGCAACTCACTAACCTCCAACTAAAACATGTGCAACACATTGGAACAATCCCGATCCCTAACTCACCAAATCTGCTCAATTGGGCGACTTCCTAGTGTGATACCGAATAATTATACAATGTATGAGCATCATCATAGGACCTCCATCTTGGCCATCCCGATGTCATTGCAGCTAGGGCCTTGGAGAGCTCCTTGTTGCACGTCTTCGTCGCAGCACCTATTGCCTTGATCACCGGCTCCGGGAGGTCCTATCCAAACATGTCGATGAACTCCGTGATTGCTGCATCTGGCACTGGCAACTGGGCACTAATCTTCTGGTTATTTGTCCATCTCAGTAACCCAGTATAGGACTACTAGAGGAGGCTCTAAAACGGAAACACCTGGCAGTCCGATCCGCTGGGCGCACGCCATGCAGTCCGTGTGATTTTCACGTGGTATGGGTGAAAACCGCCTGATTAGCTGCGGTACGGGCCCACGCCGGCAGGACACGTCTCGGCCCGTCCCGTGCATCAACGGCCTCGTCAGGGCAGCCGTGACGTCCATCGAGCGTCCTGACGAGCCGTGTTGCAACAGGAGCAGTGCCTCAAAGGATGCCCAGATTGCGTGGCGGTGGGCTATTGCCTTCAGCATAAACTTCTGCTCCCTCCGTCCCAAATTACAAGTCATTCCAATAATCTCAGAAAGTCAAAGAATCTCAAGTTTAACTAAATTTATATAATAAAATAATAATATTTATGGTACCAACTGGGCCTGTTTGGATCCACTGTTTTAAACTTTAGAGCTAAAGTCTCCAAACATATGGTCTAAAGTTAGCTCTAAACTTTAGTCAACCTCACATTAAAGCTTTATATGTCAAAAGTGAGCTAAAGTGCTCTAAAGTTTCTAGAACTTTAAAGTTTAGAGGAAGAGATTCAAACAGAACCGTATCATTAGATTCTTCATTAATTATATTTTCATAGTATAACTATTTAATGTTATAAATTTTTTTAAATTTTCTCTATAATTTTGATCAAATTCGAGATGCTTTGACTTTTCAAGATTTTTGGAATTACTTATAATTTGGAAAGAAGGGAATATAATTCTCTGCTCTTATAACATTCCACAGCCCAGATTTGTACCTAGTATATATAGAAGGTATATCAGGACTTGTCCCATAGAATTACAATATCTGAAAATATCAACAAACCATTGGGTAAAATCATCACGTAACAAGCGTCGTGCACGTGATAACAGCAATACTTCAACAGCCGGTGACGCAACGTCAGGTTCAGGCATATCAGCAGAAAAGTAAGCCCAAAAATCGATCAAGAGCAACAATACGCATGTTTGGATATGATCTGGTTTGGACTTACACGGATCGATCAGTCAATGCTCAGAGCAATGCATGCATTTGGGTACCCACACGAGACACCAAAGCATTTTGTCACCAGAAGATGGTAAAATATTTGGCAGAGCACTGAGATATACAGGTCAAGAGAGGAAACTCCCTTGTGCAAGCCACTGGAAGAGAGCTAAGGAGCCACTTCATGTTCTTGGGCACTTTGATATTCGCATTATTTCGAGCACCAGAAGAGATCAGTTGTCCCTAGTGCTGTTCTCACTACTACAGAACAGACCTTTGGTCGATCTGCCAAATGGGCAATAGTCTCAAAGAAATATGCGTCCAGAACCAAAAAGTTCTTTAGTCCCGGTTGGTAACACCGACCGGGATTAAAAGTCCCCTGCCCAACGGCTCTGGTGTTAGGCTTTTGCAAGAGGGACTTTTAGTCCCGGCAACAGGGACTAAAAGTCCCTTCTCCTTAAGCTTTCCTGTTTCGGCGTTCGTCACAGGAGCCGGGAAAGCCATCGTCGCCGCCGGGACACGCCGTCGCTGCCGCTGTCACCACCGCCGAAGTCGTTCATTCACTCAACCATCTTCACCCGCGTGTTCGCGATAAGCTCCTGATGCTAACCTTGTCGTCCATTTGACATCTACCGCGCTGAGTTGGCCAGAACGTGGCTCGCCGCCGTCTGTGTTTTGCCACCGCCGCCGCGCGCGACGCCGTACCTACTAGAGGCCATTTCGACTCGATTGGTCATGCGTATGAGTTCGTCTGGGCAAGGCCAAGCTCCTAGTGCAAACGCCGTTGCCGGAGAATCTCCCGTCGTCATTTCCGAGCTCGCCTGAGTCCGACCGCCCGCCATAGCCGCCGTCATGCCTATTGTGGAGCAGTTCCTGCCCAACGGTCTAGGTCAGGAGGTGCGCGTCATCGTGGGGAAGTCGTAGGGCCAAACCGCGCGGCCGGAGACCTCGCCGTCGGTGAGAACGCCCCGGTCAAAGTTCGCCGGCGTCGGGGTCAACACGGGCTGACGTGTGGGTCAGCCGGTCAGCTGCACGGTGTCCATTCTCTTTTTCAGAAAATGTCAAATAGTGCTGATTCTTTGAAAATTCAAAATAAATTCATCTTAACCTCAAAAATTCTAAAACTTTCTGGGTAGCCTCTCTATCATGTGCACTATCTAGGAAAATTTTGAAACTTGAATTTTGAACTGTTTTTCTGTGAGATAAAAATTACCTCTCTTAATAGAAAAATGCAACTCCCATGATTTTTCTAGGCTTTTATAAATGTCCAAAAATTATGAAATTTGTTTTGCCACTGTTTTATGACATGATGAACCTCTCATAAAATTTTGAGCTAAATTGGACAAAGTTAATTTTATTCTTAATTTTAAATGCTTAATTAAATAATTAATTAATCAAGGTAGTTAACTACTAATGACCTTAGGCTTTGTGCGAATTTTGGAGTTAATTGTAGACCTTGGGACTTGACACATGATGGTGTTCCATGGCATGTTACTCAATTAGTTCATTAGAGAAATAGAGAATTTTGAGGCATTTTTTAATTTCATTTGTTTACAAAAATGAGAAATTTAATTATGTGATATGTCATATAATGCAGACGATGACACGCCATTGGATGTACATTGCCAATCGCCGCTCCAAAGAGTTCATTGATGGCATGCATTATTTCTTAAGAGTGGCCGAGGCAAACAAGCGGGATGGTTTCATGTGCTGCCCATGTGCCCTGTGTAAGAATTTGAAGGAATATTCTAGCTCAAGGAGTCTTCACTCACACTTGTTGAAGTCAGGTTTCATGCCAAACTATATTTATTGGACCAAGCACGGAGAAACCGGAGTTATAATGGAAGAAGGTGAAGAAGAACAATTGGACCCTGATGACATTATTGCTCAATACGGTGACTTCGATGATACTGCAATGGGCGAAGCTGAAGAAGAGGCAGGGGCAGAAGACACACTCGCTGAAGATGATGCTCTTGGTGATGTCATTCGTGATGCACAAAGAGATTGCGAAAATGAAAAGGAGAAGGCTAAGTTTGACCGCATGCTAGAGAATCACAAGAAATTACTATACCCGTCCGCCGAAGATAGGCAAAAAAAAGTTGGGTACAACACTAGAGTTGCTACAATGGAAGACACATAATGGTGTATCCAACAAGGCATTTGGGCAATTACTGAAGATCCAAAAAAAAGATGCTTCCGAAGCCTAACGAATTGCCTGCCACTACATATGAAGCAAAACAGGTCATCTACCCTTTGGGATTAGAAATCCAGAAGATACATGTGTCCTAATGACTGCATCCTATACCATGGCACGAACTACGAGAATTTGGATGAATGCCCCATATGCAAAGTGTCATGGTATAAGATCAGGCGAGATAACCCTAGCGATGTTGAGGGCGAAGAACGTCCTAGGAAGAAAATCCCTGCCAAGGTTATGTGGTTTGCTCCTATAATACCACGGCTGAAACGTCTGTTCAGAAATAAGGACCGTGCAAAGTTGTTACGATGGCACAAAGAAGACCGTAAAGTAGACAATATGTTGAGACACCCTGCTGATGGGTCCCAGTGGAGAGCAATAGACATAGAATTCCTAGAGTTTGTAGATGATGCAAGAAACCTAAGGTTCGCTTTTAAGTACGGATGGTATGAATCTTTTTGGGGACCAGAGTACTAGTCATAGCACTTGGCCTGTTACTCTATGTATCTACAACCTTCCTCTATGGTTATGTATGAAGCGGAAGTTCATTATGATGCAGGTGCTCATCCAAGGCCCGAGGCAAACTGGCAACGACATCTATGTCTACCTGAGGCCATTAGTTGAGGAACTCCTGCTTTTATGGAGCAAACCAGGTGTACGTGTGTGGGATGAGTACAAACAGTAACACTTCGACATGCGAGCATTGTTGTTTATAACAATCAATGATTGACCTGCTCTAAGTAACCTTTCAGGACACACAAATAAGGGATATAATGCATGCACACACTGTTTTGATGACCTTGACAGTGTATATTTGAAAAAATGTCGAAAGATCATGTACCTTGGCTATCGTCGATTTCTTTCTATGAATCACTGCAACAGAACTGACCATTTATACGAAATTAAGTAAGAAAATCACCCACCAGAGCAGACGATTTAGCAAACTTAAGCCCGTATAACCCGGTAGTCCGTGAAATCACGAAGGATTTCAACCCAATCACATACCAGCTAAGATCGTAATAAGTTTAGCGGTCACCATCACATATTATATAAAAGTTTGCATCACAAATACATCGGAGTTTAAATATAGTTATTACAAACCAAGTTCGAATAGAAAGTAGCAGAAGCCGTTTGTTCAAATTTTCACACACTCACACAGAGTTTAAGTACAGTGTCAGCTGATGATCATCTCCAATAAAAGCATAAGATGAGACGTACGGAATGACCATGCCCATGGTCCTAAGCATCACCCATTGTAGGATAAAGGCAATTGATTTAGTTGACGTAATACATCTGTCCATCTGCAACAAGTGGGAACAAACCCTAAGTACGAGAAGGAAGTCAGCTAGACTTACCTGACATAACCAAAAATAAAGTGACACCAAGGATTATGAAATGCTTTATAGTGGGGTAGCTGACTCAATTGCAAAAATGCATTTTTAGCATTTAAGAATCTTTTCCAAAAGCATTATGCCAAGTTACTCATTATTAACCTGTCGACTACAATTGCACCTATGCTAGAACAAGCATGTGATTAAGCAAATAATGATAAGCAATGATCATTAACAACTTCCATAATGTCATATCCATTAAAATTGTCCAAGTGTTCCAACAACATTACTACGATGAAGTAACTCAAGTCAAGTGTTCACTATCCAGTGAACGATGGCGATTCGAATCGATTATTAACCAGTTGGTAATTTATTCCTTACACAAACCGCACTTACTCGCTAAAGTGAGATATTGGTCACCGAGTTAACTATTTAGGAAAATCTCGAGTTCGCCAGGAACCACATGTACCCGGGGGCCGACCGACTACCTTTAGGTCTTATCATCGTGCCCCCGTGTCCTACCACGCCTTCTCCGGTACAGTGCGCTGCGAGCAATCCACTCGGCCTGAATAATCTTCCAGTTTTGCGGTCGAAAGGTACGTTATTCGGCCAGCTAAATGTAAGGCGTGCGTTCAACATGACTCGAGGCCCAACAACGGTCGGTCCTTAATCGACACAGACGGAAAGCACTACAGTCTGAAACCCGGTAAGTCTCCGTCCGGTCTCAACTTTCAATTAACACATAGTTATACCATGACAACATAGTTATCCGAGCAGATCCAGATAACCCCCTATAGCTCGCAGGTGACAGGAAATCACCCGACTTCTACCGGTCTAAGCCAGCTAAGCATTGACTTAACTATGGATACCAGGGTAACAAGGATATAGTATAACAAAGGTAAACAAGGAATAATGCAGCAACGGTTGTAGACAACTCCTAAACGTAATGCATCAATTAAAGTAAAGCATTAATTAATAATTGCAAACCGGGGGAGAAAATGCTCCGGGACTTGCCTCTCTCGAAGAAACTCGGGCGGTGATCGGGGCACTCTAGAAGTTACTCAATGTCCTCCTCGTCTGCTTCGGTCACTTCTTGCGGCTGCACCTCGAGCTGCTCCTTAGGCTCCTCGGGTACGATGACTGGGCTCTCAGTTTGCGATCCTGTATGATGCGGTGCGTAAGTGCTTATGCAAAAGGTGCATCAGATGAAATGCACATAATGAATATGCTTGCATGCAAGGTGGATGAGCATGATTTGCTTTAACGGTAGAGTATAGTGCAATCCTCATAAAAGGTAGTCCACATCATCCAAGAACATGTATTACAAGTGTATGTCATCTACGGCATTCTCTTTGACTACTAACATGCTTAGTCAACATATCTCATCGAATGCTTCAAAGATACACCAAAGCTTCACTAATTTCTTAATCACGCATAAAGCAATATTTGATTAAACCCTAATTAACACTAGGTTTGAATAGCAACATCCATTTTTAAAGCATAGAAAAATCTTAGAAAATTACCATAGCACATTACTAACCTAAGTAGTCTATCATAAAATTTTCATATCATTTGTATGAGTGGAATAGCCTACACAAAAAATACAATCTAGGGCCTAAATATGAGCATGAAAATACTTTGTATTATGAAAAGTATCAAACAACATATTTACCATTTTTTCTAGGTTCCACAAAGCAAATAATCATTGTAAAAAAATTATCACATACATGTTTTATACAAATTTTGCTCTCTAGCAAAAATAACAAAAATCAGCCATTAAAGGCACTTGAACTACACATCATAATTTTTCTATAGAACATGCATGACACATATTTTTCCTAGAAAGTAAATTACACAAGAAGATTAAAAAAATTGGAGCCATATTTTTCTGAGTTTTCTATGATTTATTATGCATTTCTCAAGAAAACAACAATTTCAATAATTAAATAAAACTCTACAGAAAAGTATCACAAAAATGACATGCAATATTTTTATACAGTAGGTATACTCATAAGAAACCTAACAAAACTTGTTTCATCCAATTTGGAGCTATAGATCTCAGGATATGATTTTTGGAATCATTTTTAGATTTTTTGGAAAAGCATTTTCGAAATCGTTTCAAAAATCTGACCGCTGAAATGCTACATGCACCTGGTCCAGTGTGCCCAAACCCCAACACAGGCACTAACGAGCAGACCCCCGCGGTCAACATGGCCCCACCTGCCAGCCGCACAGGGGCAGAGCACGCCGTTGACCGGCGATTCCTCGCCGCTGGTGAGGTCTCCGGCGACGGGACCACCACCATTGGCCTCCTCACAACGATGCAAGCAAGAGGAGCTAGAATATGGAGCCGATTGGGAAGCAGTGCAGGTACGCCAGCGGCCATGGCGGGCATGGCGGTGTTGCTCGTCGTCGGCGGGCCTAGCCAGGCCACGGTGAGCCGCGAGGAAGTGCGGAAGAGCTTCGCGGAGGCGATGATGACCTGCTGCGCGCAAGAAAGAGGAAGAAGGAGGGGTGGAGCCGCTAGGTCGGCATGGCCGCGGACTCCGGTGAGCTTCGACGGGCACCACCGTGACATGCATGGCCATTCTGGCCCTCACCTTGGCAAAGTAGCGGTGTCGGAGGTCACTCTGGGCACAAAACCTGATACCCGAACCCCGAACCTGAAATACCTGGACCTGGATCCGAAGTACCCGAACCCGCACTACCCGATCTCTTGTTTGGATAGTGAATCTTATTACCCGAATTTATATCGGGTAATTTGGGTAGTTACACCCGATACCCGAAAAACTTGAATAGGAATACATATCATCCTGCCAGCGATTAAGTGTAGTAGCAAACTAGTCAAATATCCCGTGGCCCTCCTCGGCTTTGCTTCCTAATTAACTCACCTCTTTACTTCCGTCTTCGTCTCCTTGACTCCCCGAGACTCCGAGTTCCCGTGTGAAGCACAAGCACTGTTGTGATGGCAGGTAGCAGGCTTGAACTTTGCTCTTGTATCTTGTCAGTAGTAATAAAGTAGTTAGTACCTCAGTACCTGTGTCGTGGTTTGCACCTGTTTATCTGTTATGTTAATGAGTTATCATCTATTTTGTGTAAAATTCTACGATGTTATCACTTTTGCTATGATTTTATATATTTTGGGTATATTGGGTATACCCGAACCCGAACCCGAACCTGAATTTGCGGGTACCCGAACCTACGGGTAGTGGTTTTTTGGGCTGTTATCGGGTAACAATTCTCATTACCCAAACTTTTAAAAACCCAAACTACCCGACCCGAACTTTGCGGGTTACCCGAACGCCCAGAGTGAGCCGGAGGCGCGTTACGTCGAGGCGGGGCCACACGGGAGCTTGCGAACTTGGGTGAGAGCAAGATGGCGCGGGCGAGCTTGGCGGCGGCGCTAATGGCGCGGTGGCCGTGCGGCTCCGCTATTGCTACTGTGGCTGCTCTCGTGAGGCGAGCGAAATGAGGCGATGGGGAGAAGGAGGCGCTCGGCTGCTGGTTTTGGCAAACCAGAGGCGCAGCGGGGGGCACCGGGGCACGCGGCAAGCGGCGTCGACGGCGTACGGCCACACGACGGCCTTCCTCTGCGCCCGGTCGGGCGAGCGCACGCGGGCGCGTGGGCGCGGACGAGGCTGAGCTAGGCCAGGCCGGTTTCGTGAGCTGGCCAGGAAGGGAGGTAGTGGCCCATTTTAAAAAGGAATTTATTTTTCATTTTATTTTCTAATTAAAATAGTACCAAAACCTCATTTTGATTAATTTCCAAGCCTTTTCAAGATTTGGTGCAAAAACAAAAGTTGTTCAAAAATTTGTGATCTTCAACTTTGCCAAAAGAAGCAAAGTCAAAATCCTAATAGATTTTGGAGTAAGGATTTAAAGTCAATTTTAAATCAAAACTCTATTTTCTAGATTATTTTTAAAAGCAGAATTTTGAGAAAAATTTAATACAACCCTTGCTCCAAATTGCTTGCTAAACAATTCTAAATTGCTCACTTACTCAAACACACTCATACAAGTCCTATCAAGCAACATGCATTATTTCAAGGTTATGTTTCAATCATTATTTCATGTAATGCTAATGAATGCATAACAATGATTATGCTCATGATTTTGTGGTGCTAAATGCATGCGAAACACCAGGGTGTTACAATCACCAGGTAAGAAAGAAAGACAAGCATTTTAAAGGTAAGTCAAACCACCGGACCAAGCCTCGCAACCGAACTAGGGAGGATGTACTTGATATGGTCAAGGATGTGAAAGTAGTCTTTAGAAAGGGACAGAGCAACGAACCTGTTCCAAAGACGCTTCGGGGCACGTGGCCATGTGGAAGAAGTCAATATTTTGGGAGCTACCCTATTGGCAAGTCCTAGAGGTTTGCAACTCGATCGACGTGATGCACCTAAGAAAGAATCTTTGTGTCAACCTTCTAGGTTTCGTGAGTGTGTATGGGAAGCCAAAGGATTCACTTGAAGCACGATAGGACTTGCAGCGCATGAAAGAATGAGACAACCTGCATCCAGAGAAGATAGGTGATGGACGCCATTACTTAAGACCTGCTAGCTACACTCTTAGCAATGAAGAGAAGGAAATCATGTTTGAATGCCTAAGTAGCATCAAGGTCCCATCTAGATTCTCCTCCAACATAAAGGGTATAATAAATGTGCTAGAGAAGAAATTTCTAAATTTAAAGTCGCATGACTGCCACGTGCTTATGACGTAATTGCTTCCGGTTGCTTTAAGAGGAATTCTACCTCCACATGTACGTCTTGCCACCGTGAAGCTATGTGCATTCCTCAATGCAATTTCTCAGAAGACAATCAATCTAATGGAACTTTCTACTCTACAAAATGATGTGGTTCAATGTCTTGTAAGCTTTGATTTGGTGTTCCCTCCATCCTTCTTTAATATCATGACACACCTCCTAGTTCACCTGGTCAAGGAGATTAATATTCTTGGTCCTGTGTTCCTACACAACATGTTCCCCTTTGAGAGGTTCATGGGAGTCCTAAATAAATATGTTCACCAGCATGCTCGGCCAGAAGGAAGCATCACCAAGGGCTACAGGGACAGAGGAGGTCATTGAGTTCTGTGTTGACTTCATTCCTGACCTTGACCCGATTGGTGTTCCTGAATCGCGACACGAGGGTAGACTTAGTGGAAAGGGAACACTAGGGAAAAAAATATATCAGTACAGGGGACGATTATTTCAATAAAGCGCACTACATAGTTTTTCAAAACTCCTTCGTGGTGGAGCCATATGTCAAGGTACACAAGGAGTTCCTACGATCCTAGTTTCTAGGGAAGAATGAAGCTTGGATTAGGCGTCATCACATGGAAACTTTCAGCGGTTGGTTGTGAAAAAATATCAAGGTGATGACAATATTGATGAGCAACTGTATTTGTTGGCTAGGCAAACATTGTGGCACATCCTCACATACAAAGGGTACGAGATAAATGAAAATACATTTTACACCGTAGCCCAAGATAAAAGGAGCACGAACCAAAATAGTGGTGTCCACGTAGACGCCACAGACCCAAATGGAAAGAGGCAAACATATTATGACTGCATAGAGGATATTTGGGAACTAGACTACGCACCTAATTTTAAAGTCCCTTTGTTCTAGTGCCAATGGGTGAAGATGACCGGAGGCGGGGTAACAGTCGATGAGGAGTATGGAGTGACAATAGTGGACCTCAACAATATTGGGTACAAAGACGAACCATCCGTCCTTGCTGCTGATGTGAATCAGGTGTTCTATGTGAAAGACATGTCTACAAAACCCAAGAGAGGGAAAAACGATGACAAATCAACCAATGAGCCAAAAGGACACATAGTTCTTTCAGGGAAAAGAAACATCATGGGAATTAAGGACAAGTCAGACATGTCAGAAGATTATAAAAGGGATGACCGAATTCCGCCCTTCAGTGTGACCAAAGACCCAAGCGTCCTACTAAATGCTGAGGACACTCCATGGTTACGGCATGATCATAACCAAGGGTCATACGTCAAGAAGAAGTTCACCGCTATGCCCGCTTGATATATAGTGATGTTTAATAAATAGTGTGTATTAGGGATTTTATGTAATAATTGTAACTTCAGATGTTTCTATCATGTTTTTCTTGTTTTTTATCGTTTCAAATGAAATTCCTATTCGATGAAAGGACACATGTACCTCTGTGAAGCATGTCTACTCCACCAGTGTAGATATGACTTGAAATTTTTTTAGCAAGTCTTTATGCCTTTAAATGAAATTCCTATTTGATGGTGGATTTCTCTGTCGCGCATTTGGACAATGAATGATGAAAAACCAAATGATTAACATTAAAATGATGCAAAAACAAATTTTCTATCGAAAACCAATAGTTTTAGATATTTTAATTGACCAGTATATTTTTGCATTAAAAAATACTAATTGTTATTTACATTTATGTTTGTTATTATAAGAAAAGAAAAGAATTTATGTTACAAAATTTTGTAGTGTACAATAAGGCAAAATGAAATGCAACAATTATTTTTTAAAAAAAATATGCCTAGTATTTAATTTATTATGCATTTAACAAGAATTAGCATATTTATACAAATAAACTTAATACAAAACACAAACTGTGAAAACTATGGGGGAAACTGAATAGTGGAGACCTTTAGTCCCGGTTGCTAACACAGCCCAGGACTAAAGGTTCTCTGGAAAAGAAAAACCCACGCAAAATTCTTGTTTAGTCCCGGACCGTGGTACCATCCGGGACTAAAGGTCCAGACTTTAGTCTCGGTCCGTCTTACCACCCAGGACTAAAGGTGTTTTAGTCCCGGGTGGTCTTACCGCCTGGGACTAAGGTTCTCTGGAAAATAAAAACCCGCGCAAAATTCTTGTTTAGTCCCTGGCCGTGGTATCACCCAGGACTAAGGGTCCTGACTTTGGTCCGTCTTACCACCCGGGACTAATGGTATTTTAGTCCCGGGTGGTCTTACCGCCTAGGACTAAAGATCCCACGGGGTACTTAAGCCACAGTGGCTTCTTCCCTTCTTCCTCCCCTTCCATCCAGATCGGCATAGGAGAGCTCCGCCTCCGGCGCCACCGAAGACCCCGCACCCCCGTCGACTCCGCGAGCCCTCCGACGACCCTCGTCGACGACGCGTCGCCCGACGTCGACTCCGCCACGCCCCAGACCTCTCCCTCATCGTCTCCTCGCGCGCGGCCGCTCCACCGACCTCGTGCACCCTCGTCCCTGCGTGCCTACGCCGTCATCCACGCCGCCGGTGTCCGCCCTCGTGCCACCATCCACACCGCCGGTGAGGCACGAGTGAATATATATATATATATATATATATATATATATATATATATATATATATATATATATATATATATATATATATATATATATATATAGATTAATTATGATATAATAATATATGTTAGTGTTAATATTATATGCATGATGTATATATATAATGTATGTGTGTATATATTATTTATATGTATATGTATATGTGTGTATGTGTGGATATATATATATGTTTATATATATTATAATGTTAGTGTTATAATGAGCAAGGCATAAACAGCATGTATGAACAACATGTATAAAGATCCTTTTCATATAACTTGTTTTCTTTTTTACCATGACAAATTCATTTCTAACGTACTACACATATATTTGCAGAAACGACTGACCCGAATGACAACATGGACGATGCCATGGTGGATATTATCAACGATGGTGCCAATGAATATGCCCAATTCGAAGGTGATGAAAGTAGATGACAGGAGTCAGTACTTTGCCGATTATGAAGATGAGCAAGAAAATATCGTGCAAGACAATGATGGTGAGGTCTATCTACAATCTTTTATGTATACATGAAATTCAAAATAATTTCATTTGTTGTAGAAATATATTTACTTAAATCTTTGTGTTTCTACATTCATAGCCCTCTAGATCAACGACAACAAATGGGGAAAAGTAGAAATGTATGAGGTTTGAAGAAGCCATTGGAGGGTCGGTTCATTCTCTCAGAATTTGAGGAGGTTACAGGCAAAGTACTTGGACCACATGCATAGAAATTTGTCAGCCACTGTGGGTACCTTGTAAGGGATAGGATCCCGATCAATTCTCGTGAATAGAAGCAAAAGAAAGAGGCTCCTCATATTAGTTTTGTCTCTGATCGTGACAAGGCACTAGTTTGGCAAGATGTCCTTCAACATTTCACGCTAGATACAGAAGATGAAGCTTTGAAGGAGACAGTTAGGAACTGGGCTATGAAGAAGATGGCCAGACAATTCCTGTGTTGGAAGAAAAAATTGTATAACATATTTATCAAGAAGAACCTGATGCCAGATTTCAACACTAAGGCCTATTTCAAGTTGAGGCCGTTTTGGGATAAGTTTGTATAGTTCAAGACATCGGAAGAGTGTGAGGCACGGGTGAGAAGGAACCAACAGGATGCCCGACAAAAGCAATACCACCATCACTTGGGATCAGGTGGCTATAGGAGTGCCATTCCTAAGTGGGAAAGAATGGAATGGGAGATTCTTGCCAGGGGGATCGAACCAGAATCAATCAACTGGCCTGAGCGCACTAAGTATTGGTTTTTCGGTCATGGGGGAAGCCTGGACCTAGAGACCGGAAAGATAGTGTATGGCGTAAAACTCCAAAGAGCAGCAGAAAGATTAGCTTATGCTCGAGGCTTGGCTGAGAGTGGCAGGTGGCAGCCAAACAGAGATAAGGATGAGCTGACATACGCCCTGGAGAGTACTGAACATGATGGGTGAACAAGTGGCTATGGGGAGGTGTCGTGGGAGCATGGCTTCCCTAAAGACAAAGCCACCTATAGAAGCCGCCAGAGAAAGAAGGATGAGAAGGCAGAGCAGATGCGCAGGATGGAGGAAATGGTTCTTGAGTCACGAAAAGTGGCTCGTGAAGCAGTAGAGCGAGAAAAAGCACTTGAAGCCAAAATGAACGAGGAAATCAAAAGGCAAGTGCAGATAGCAGTAAGTACCATCCAAAGGCAAACTGCATCAGAGCCTGGAGTCAACATTAGCCCCCCTGGTCAGTTGAAAAGCAGTTGTGCTTCCACGGAGGTGCCATTGATTCAAGATGACGCAGAGTTGTGCTTCCCCGTAGATGACATCACCGATCCTCTGACGACATGTGAGCTACACATTCCAGAGGGGAATGCCATAGTCATGGTGGCTATCGGTGTTATATCTCGTATCAACCCTATGAAGACACCAAGATGCCATGGGGCATTAATACCTCCTGGATATGCTAGCGTCTTAGTGGATAGAGTTGTGAAAGGTTATAGCAATGTGCCTCTTGACATTGAAGGAGGTGATGGGGAGAAGACTTTTGGAGAAGCGAAGAAGACATTCATATGTTGGCGCAAGCGCTATATCATTATTCCTAGGGCGTCACCTCCTCCTCCTCAACAACCTAACCCTAGGTGCGAATGAAAGTGAACGAAACATTTTTCACTAATTATGTTTTGGCTTAAATAATGGTTTACTCATACCATGTTGTTTTCACAGTAGAACCTCCCCCAACCTAAGTCCAATTATCCATTCACCACCTGGTCATAGTGTTGTGGGCGATGATAATGAAGTGGAAGACATGGCTGCATCCCCACCGGCCCCATCTCCATGACGGGATCCAATGCCGCCACCAGCCCCATCATCTCCACGGTAGGCACCAACCTCGACACCGGTCACCCCATCGCCTCCACGATAGGCTCCAATTCCGCAACCGGCACCATCGCCTCCATGGTGGGCTCCAACACCGATAGTAGCCGCCCCATCGCCTCCACGGCGGGCTCCAACGCCACCACCGGCCCCATCGCCTCCACGACGGGCTCCAATGCCGCCACCAGCCGCTCCATCACCTCCACGGCGGGCTCCAACACCAACACCGGCCGGCCCTCCGCCAAAGAAGAGGCCCACCCCACAAACGAAGGCATTGGCCCCACGCCGTCAAAGAAGAAAGCCTCAGGGAGAACACCAACTATTCCTAAGACGATGAAACTTTTCGATGAGAAGACTGTTGAGGAAATAGATGCTTCAGTGAAAACAGATGTGGACAATTTCTTCACGAAAGTCAAGGCTAAAAGTGAAGTGAAGCGAAACCCTAAGAAGCCATACTTCTTCATACGTCCAGAAGTTCTAAGGCAAAGGGTGGACGCTGACCAGAAAAAGTTACATGATGCTCATAAGGATTCGCCACTATCGGACTATGATTGCACTGTCACCAAGTCAATTGAGGAGGCGAAGAAGAAAGAGAAGAGAGCATGGAAGGGTGTTGCACAGCTCAGGAAACAATCACACCAATTAGTGTACCTGCTAGTTATTGGGAATGATTATGGTTCAGACATGAACGTGCTAGAACAGATATCTGGAAATGTAAATTTGGATCAACTTGATGAATTTTTTGCGAAAACTGGTCTAAGCATTTCCCAAATGCTCGGCGGAGCACCCATCGAAAGTGCTCCGGAAGTTGATCACTGGATACTAATTGTCTTCGATCTCTCCGACAGTTATTTGCTAATCTATGACTCATTGAGAAAACCACAGGAAGATTACCAAGATATGATAGACATTATCCAGGGGTAACTTCGATCTTTAAATATTTATTCCTACTCTTTAACTCTATAATAGTTAATTAATGATCCAATTATTGGGCAGGGTTTGAGCTTGGTTCGTTCAGCTACTCCGTTCGGATCTAAAAGCGTCACTTCCTGATCCACACCGACTGGATGTAAGTTGTACTAGCTCCCTGCATATTTACCTTATCATGCTTCAGCTCACGCGTGGGATGACGATAGTAATCTTTTTATATCGTATAGTGGGTTCTACGGCGCAGACACCAGGCAACAATTTCTATGGATACTATGTTTGCGAGTTCCTCACGGTGTATTCAAAAAGAACCAATCTACAGATGCAGAAAGTACGTAACAAGTATATATAATAAATCCATTTTATTTATTTGTTGCTATTAAATAAATCTTATGTATATTAATACTTCTTTCCTTTAATGCAAATTGAAGGAGATATGGTTGAAGGAACAGGTGTTGGATATGGACCGCCTCAAAGGAATTCAAGAGACAATCGTAGGATTTCTTAATGAGAATGTCCTCAAGCCCGGCACCAAGTTCTACTTTAACCCAGATGAACCATTGAAGCCAAACCTGGACGAACATTTGTATGACATTTAAGTGGAGGACAACATTTGTGTTGTAAATACCCAAGGATGCATGGATAGTGTTGTAAATTTTATGTGCATATATCTCTACACCTAAGAAAATATGGAGAGGACCCGTCTACCACTGCCATGGTGAAGTCGGATCCCAAATGCTTTGTCCAAGCGTTCCATTGCTTTGTCCAAGCATGATGATTTGCAAGACATGTTACCCATGATAAAGTTTCAGCTCCCGTTGCAACGCACGGGCATGATCCTAGTACATTATACATATGTATAGCTCCATAATATATATAGTTTCATACTTTATTTGTGTGTAATAATGTTCAAAACTAAATTATAGGTGCGCATATACATATATTAGCAGCGAAGAATACGCATTTGAAAACCTAATGTAATTGTAAAACCAAAATCAATAATGAATTGAAATGGAAACCAAAAAGAAAAAATACCTTTAGTCCTGGTTAGTAATACCAACCAGGACTAAAAGGGCCACCTCTGTTGCACAGCCTGGCATACCTTTTAGTCCCGGCTGGTATTACCAACCGGGACTAAAGGTCGACCTTTAGTCCTGGGCCAGGGAACCGGGACTAAAGGTGGGACATTTAGTCCCAATTTCCTAGTCTCGGCTCTATAACCGGGACTAGAGGCCCTTTAGGCCCGGGACTAAAGGCCGAACGTGCAACAGTGTATTGATCCATTCCAAAGACTTGGTGTTACCACCAGTTATGGGCGAGTAACACGTAAATCCCAGAACAAGAGTAGCATACCAAAGTTGTTTCAATCAACAAACACAACATCAGTAAACTTAATGTAGTTTACTCATATTCATGGTTGGCTTTGAGAGCCTTTTACATGTGCAGTCAAGGGATCCAAAAGTGATTCCCTGGTCTTGATGATGAGCAATTCTTAAGCATCAGATTGCACCTGAAAAAGGGCAGATTCTTGGTTAGATATGCTTAGTTTGATAAGCAGGGTGGGATTTTCAAGAAGAATTTTAGAAAGTTTGGGATAACAAATAAGTACTACAAAAATAACAAACTTTATTTAGTCTAAATGGAAATCTTAGAGCATATCCAAGAGATTAGCCAAATCATTTTTTAAAGTTAAATTTGACTATTATTAAAAGAAAAAAACATCTTCAACACTTTGTAAATGACTCTCCAAATTTAGTAGCTCTCCATCCCACCTCATTCACTCTCTACTTTTGGATAGCCTACCTCACTAGCCATCTAGCCTCTTGGTTTTATAGAGCCTGTTGGAGTACTCTAGTATATTTTTGTCAAATCTATTTTAGAGAGTATGTAAATCAGTAAATTTGGCTAGTCTTTTTGGCTAATCTCTTGGAAATGCTCTACCGCACCTTTCCCTCCCACCAGTAAATGGTTCAATGCCTGAAAAAGGTATGGGGGACTTCAGTTTATTTCACCGCTTCAAAGAAAAAGAAAGGACATTCTATTCTAACACGTGTATAAACAACAGAGAGTAAGGTATTCATAGTAACCACTCAAATGAATGGCAAGGAATATATATATATACCCCTCCACACCCCACCACGTCGGCGTACTGTAGCAATGCCACTGTTATTGTAGCAATGCCGCCGTTCAAAAACCGCCTGGGGGGTAATTTGACCGGTTTTTAGAAAGTTTGGAGGGGGTGGTAAAGTAGATGGTTTCATAGTTGGGGAGTGAAGTAGACCACCCTTGATAGGTGGGGGCCGGCCGGTCACATGTTTAGTGAGGTCAATCACGGCACAGACCACCCTAGCTTTCTTTGGTTTGGTCGACCTCAGATTTTGGCTCAGGGATTAATGAATCTTCTTTTTGAGTATGATTAATGAATATTATGGCAGCTTAGGTATGTGTAGAGCACTTCTAACAAGTATTGTAGTACATATTCACAACTGTCATATAGTCACTGCATAGTGTAATACAAAATAACATAAATGAGAAATCATATTTCATTAACAGTCAACCACCATAGTTTATATATTAATGCATACATATATCAACCAGTTAGGGTCTCGGCCTCTCAAATGCGGTGCGGCGTGCAAGCTCAAGCGCGAATATGTGATCTAGATGCATGTCACTGCCATCATAGTGTGTCATGTTGGGGAAGGGGGGAAGGAGCAGAGTTAGGTTTGGGTTAAGAACAAAATGCCTGGAAATCGATGGTGCAAGCTAGGGTTGGTTTTATGAGATGTATATTGCTATAACAAGTTAAGAAGATTTGCATCTAAAGTTTACCTAATTTGCATTAATATCAAGACTTGAGGAGACTAAAAAATGCATAAATTGGTCAAGGATGACAAGTAACTAAATTCGCAAAACCAATGTTACATGACAGGGGAACAGAGCATAACTGCATTGAATTCTAGTTTCTGAATTCTCAGTACTCCTATAAGGGCAACACAGACCAGAGACCAGAAAATACCATGCACATGTGCGCAGGTCAAACATAATAAGCACAAAAATTTTACTCTCCAGCCGGATTACATGTTTGACTCCTCAAGAAGTGAGATGTGCACTTATTTTGAGACGGATAGAGTACATCTGAATGACTGCAGTAACTTGCATGATCTCCTACTGAAGTATTGTTCAATGTTCATGACAAGAAATCAACAGGGAGCCATCTAATATGAGAATGAACAAGTAATCCGAACCAATCTCTTGTAAGATGATACCGCTTTCTTTCATTATCAACTTCCAAAAATTTTGGGACACAATTCAAGGGGAATTTTTTAGCATGTTCCAAGATTTTTTGGAGGGGCATTTAGATATTAAGAGGCTAAATTTTGGTGTGATCACCTTAGTTCCAAAAGTCAAGGAGGCTAATTGTATAAAACAGTATAGACCGATTTGCCTCCTGAACGTTGACTACAAATGCTTCACTAAGGTCTTAACTAACAGGCTTGTCCCCGTAGTTCAAAGGGTGGTAGGGAAAAATCAGACTGGTTTCATCAAGGGGAGAAACATTTTGGAAGGTGTGGTTGTTTTGCATGAAGTCATTCATGAGCTACACTCTTCTAAACAAAAGGGCCTTATTCTTAAAATAGATTTTGAGAAAGCTTATGATAGAGTTAGATGATCCTTTTTGAAACAAGTAATGATAGGGAAAGGGTTCCCTCCTAAATAGGTTGATTGGGTAATGAGAACTGTGAGGGGAGGTCAAGTTTGTATTAATGTGAATGGGGAGAGAAGTGCATACTTTAAAACCTTTCGAGGTTTAAGACAAGGTGACCCCCTCTCTCCTCTTTTATTCAACCTGGTGGTAGATGTCTTAGGTGTTCTTCTTAATAAAGCAGTTGACAAGGGTCACTTAAAAGGGATTTTAACTAACCTTTTACCTGGAGTTATTTCTCACATCCAATACGCGGATGATACGGTAATCATGGTAGATGGGTCAGATCAATCCATAAGAAACCTTAAGTTGATCCTTTATTGTTTTGAATGGCTCACTGGGCTCAAAATTAACTACCACAAAAGTGAAGTCTTTGTCTTTAGGGTTCAGAAAGAGGAAAAGGAGAGATTGGCTAATATGTTAAACTGTGTTTTAGGGAAGATGCCTATAAAATATCTGGGAATCCTAGTCAGTAACAAACACTTAAATATTAATGCTTTCTCTTCCCTCACCCAAAAGCTGCATAAGAGACTTGATCCTTGGAGAGGGAAGTATCTGACATATGGGGGCGGTAAATTCTCACCAATTCATGCCTTAGTAGCATCTCTCTATATTGTATGGGTTTCTACTGGCTTAAGGATGGGGTGCACAAACAAATGGATAGTATTAGGGCTACTTTTTTGTGGCAAGGTACCGAAGATAAGTTTAGATACCATATGGCAAAATGGGAAATGGTATCTAGGCCCAATGACTAGGGTGGTCTAAGGATTATCAACACTAGGTTAATGAATGATTGTCTTGTTAAATGGATTTGGAAGATTTTTCAAGAGCCAGATGCTTTATGGTTCAAACTGCTTAAAGCCAAATATATGGAGGGGGTTAACTTCTTTTCTTCCAAAACCAAGGGGAGCTCCCAATTTTGGCAGGGGTTGCATAAAGTTAAACATCTCTTTAAATGGGGGCTACTTTTGAGATTGATAATGGTAACAATTGTCTTTTTTGGCAAGATTGTTGGCTATATGATGTCCCATTAAAAATTTATCATGAGGAGCTTTATAAAATGGCGAGATATCCGACTTGCTCTGTCTCTGACAGTTGGGTTGAGCAGGATTGGTTTGTTGATTTTCGTAGAGCTCTCTCTAGTGAAGAGTTCTAGAGATGGACACTACTTTATGATGAACTGCAGCACATTTCTTTAGATGAGGCTAACTCTAATAAGGTGATCTAGGCACTTGAAAAGTCCAAGTCTTTCATGACTAAATCCTTGTACAGGTTCTTGACAAGTAGAGGTATGCCTAGCAAGGTTGCTAGCTTTATCTGGAAGTGCAAAGTACCACTCAAAATAAAATACTTTATGTGGTAGACCTTTAACAATAAACTGTCAGTTGGTCAGACCCTGATCCGAAGGGGTTGGAGAGGGGATGGTAAATGTTGTGTATGTGGTGTATTAGAATCGATTGACCATATTTTCTTTGGTTGTGTTCTTGCTAAAATGATTTGGGCAATCCTAAAGGATGTGTTTGACTTAGCATGGATTCCTCGTTCTCTGAAAGACTTTTTGAAAGATTGGTTACAGGGCAAGGGGCCTTGCCATCGCGGCTTACTATGTTCCTTTTTGCAGCTTTCACCTGGACCCTTTGGGTTACCAGAAATAAGATGGCGATTGAAAAATGCTATCCTAAGTCGCCGTCTGATGTTCTATATGCTGCCTTATCCTTGATGCAGAGATGGACTATGCTATTAAAGGAAGGAGACAATCGGAGGATATCACAAGTGAAGGACACGATGATCTGCTGGTTGAGAAGTTTTAAGCCAAGCCCTATGATGCTGACAGACATTTATGAAATCTGATCTTGTATTAGCTTTTGCTGGCTACCTGTTTTTCCGTCTGCTTGAACCTATAATAGGCTAGTCAGCGCTGCTATTCTTTGACATTGGTATCCCCAGTCTTGTATCCGTATGTTGCTTTCTTAAAAGCAGAGGTCTTCCTCTCTAAAAAAATCCAGATTCTCAAAATCACCATAAATGGAGGGTACAAAATTCTTCTATGGAAAACCTGGCAGAGATTTTTAACCACAGACCGTCAGACAATTGGTGTACCCATTTACTCGGGCAGTCTGGCCTTCCAGGTTATTTAAAACGTGTAACTAGTATTTTCATATTTCTTCAAGGGCGTATGCTCTTTGGTCTATAGATAAACTGTGTCCTTCGCTGAGTTGAGCATAGCAGTCAGCCAGTCACATTGTTTAGCCAGGACTACATAACAATCAAGGGTGTAAAGCCTAAGTGGGAAAAGAGGTAAGTGTATCCACATAGATCACTCAGCAAATAGGCTTACGTAATGTAAACATCCTCAAGAATATCAGGTGTTGAGTTAAATCTTCAGCTATTGCTCAGATTTGGTTCTACTATTGTGTCGTTGTAAGTAATTTTTTCTCAAACACGCCTCATTGTAAGTAAAGTAAATTGTTACGGTAGAAGAGTGGTGGTAACCTATAAGGTTTTTTTGTTATATTGATATCCTGACAACTTCTCCTGAACTAATTTTAGTCGAGAGAGGGAAAAATATATCTGCTGAACTAACGATTCGAAGTAACCTCCTGAACTAACTAATAATCATTTCTCTCAACACCTCTTGAACTATCTACTTCTAACAAAAGCAGGTGCTATAATAAGATGAATTAACAATGTGACTGAAGTACTGAACTTATGAAAAGAGATCCAAGACAATATCACAATAAGACCTTAGTAGTTTGAAGTTGGTTTCACACACCATGATACATGGATACCAATGAGCAACTTTATGAATATAAATTTGTAATTCCATACACATAGATGTCCTCATTATTGTTGCGATGTCATAGTAATATTCATATACCAAGAAAGAAGCAAAATTAGATCAACCAAGGTCTAGAAAGGAGCATAGCGCATAGACAAACCATCCATAATCCCTTACGGGCAGGATGGGCACTATCTATTCTTATAGCAACACTTAACAAGTGTATTCTATACCCCAATCAACATAAAAAATAACTGGTAATATACTGTATTTCAATACTCATTGTTGAACAACATATTGTTTACAGAAACGAAATTAAGAATTAAGAAATAACAGCCTCAGAAATCAAGCATACCATGACTTATTTCAAGTCAGACTTAGATGTTCTACATGACTCGAAAGAATTCACAACCAGCATCAACACAGGCTGGGGAAGACCCAGACTGGAGGTCTGGTAGGCATAATAGCGAACATCGCAAGTTCCATCAGCTAAGGAGTACTCATGCCATTCACCCAAGCGCAGCCCAGCTATATATAAGCAATCCTCTCGGATTCCTGGGTAATCTGGACCAATACAGGCTGCAAATCTGAAGAAACCAAGAAACAGTGTCCGCCCGCCTAAGCTCGTGATTGAAACCCATTTCCCCACCTCAAACACCCACCGATAAACATGGTACAACATCATCTCAGTGTGATCCTGACTGATGAGCAACACATCAGCCCCGCACTCTCCAAGCGTGAACTGTCCTCCCGCCGGCTTGCTATCGTCATCCACCTCCTCTCCTAGAAATGACAGTTCCAGCAAACTATCAGACAGTTCGACTGTGGCAAGACGGAGGCCATTTACCAGGGCGTAGAGGGTGCCATCGACGAAGAGCATATCGTCAACGTATAGAGTGTCGTCCGCGGTGGCCACGCGCCAGAGCGCGTCACCAGGGTGGCAGTGCTCGACGTTGGGCCTGCTAGGCAGGAAGAGGACGGCGCCAGGTCGTCGGAGATGATGACGCGGGTGAACGGCGCCGGGACCTTGGGGAGGCGGAGCTGCTCGCCGAAGAAGAGGTGGAGGAGCAGGAGCCTCGGGGTAGTGGGAGGACGCAGTGGTGGTGGTGACGAGGTACCCGTGCGCATAGTGGAGGGTGCGGCGGGAGGGGGCAGGTGATGGCCCCAGGGGAGGCGGAAGCGGGGGAGGCGGCGGAGCGAGAGGTGGAATAACGCCTCGGAGGAGGGGAAAAGGGCGACGAGGAGGAGCGGGGACTGGCAGGCGAGGGCCCCGTGGGACGGCGAGAGGACGACGCGGTAGGCACGGCAGGAGGCGCGCAGGGCGAAAAAATCCTCGAGGGAGGTCAGGCGGGAGGTGATGTCGGGGATGAGGTCCAGCGGAGGGGAAGGCGAGTTGCAATATAGCGGCTTCTGGATTTGAGGAGAACGTCGGTGAGGCATTGGGCGTGGCGGCCGACGGTGGGTGCCGCCGCCGGCGCTTCTCCGTCGCCATTTCTATCGCCTGTTTTGGTCTTTACCCTTTTTTTCCCTTTCCTTTTCCCCTTTCCGCAGTTCGTACCGTGGCCTTTTTCCGTGAAGACTGAAGACTAGTCAACGAACCGCGGGCAATCGACGGCCCATGGGTCGACAGCACTAGAACGGCCTGTCTGCCACCACAGGCTAGTATTGGCCTATGGGCCTTGACCTTGCACTTACTATTTTGGGTGCCACTAATGGCCCTTTATCTCACTGCAAGAATTTTAGCATGTTACAAAAAAAAACTAATATTGGGCATCCTCCAAGAAATAGAAGCCACAAAAATTCTACCAGCCTACAAACTCCGGAAGGCCTGAATTATCTGAACTCTAAATATTGTATAAAAAAGGAACCTGAATCCTGAATAAGAATCATGTAACCTTTCATATTCAAAGTGTGACGTTACAGCTGAATTCATACACACAGGTGTATTGGACATACCAAACATTTACACACAATATTGCAAGTGCCAGAGGCAAAAAAAAAAAAAAAGGAAAAATGCCATTCTTCACTTTTCAACAGCTGCTGTGTCGGAGCTGACAGTGACACATGGGAACCAATATCTTCGCTTGCCGTCCCTATGGCCATCGTCGATCATAGCAAGCCCCTCCTGGTCAATCAGGAAGAGTTGTTACACTTCCGCAAGGTTGAATTCAGATCATTTTCATATTGTCATGTACTCCCTCCGTATCGGATTTAGAAGTCGTACAGGACAACAACACGGTCTCCAAAACACAACTTTGACCTCTTGTTTTTATAAAAAATATTTATGGAAAAGTAATATATGTATACTTTTATGAAAGTATTTTTCAAGACAAATCTATTCATATAATTTTTACATTTGCAAACTCAACAACTTAAAAGTTATTGATGATTTATATTCCCAATGTTTGACCCAAACCTTGTCAAAAACGACTTCTAAATCCGATATGGAGGGAGTACTCCAACAAGGAATTTTATGCTTGCTTCAAATGTGAACACAAGCCCATGTCCACAGGCATGCATGGATGCATTATATATCTACATGGATGACTCCAACAAATTGCAAAGATCAACTATGGGTGGATTCATCGCTACGAAACATGTATTAACAATAACTGATATCGTTTTCTTTTAGCACAGAAAAGATCCATACAAGATGCTGTTGTCATAAGGAAACTCAGGAAGCAGTATTACCTTCAGCAAAGTTTCAAGGGCATCAATTGCACGCCCAGTAGACCATGAGAATTCCCTTTCGACGTGTTCTACCGTGACATAGCCCTCAGCCTACATGCCAATGATGTTATAAGCAGAGAGGAACCTAATAAGAAATTTAAAGCTTCAAACCTACTCTTGTTTACTAATATATACAGCTGCTATAAATGGGCCTTTGTTTGCCAACATGATAATTGGCATTGCTTCTATAATGTACTGACATCAAATATTACAAGCACAAACCTGAGCTAGCCCAAGTATCCCACTATGGTCTTTATTTAATTCGGTAGGAACTGAACGCACAAGCTTCCTCCTCCCAACAGAAATTACTTCAAAACCACTGCCAAGGACCTATGAATCCACAAAGGATTAGGTGAGGTACATATCTTACTGAGTATATCAAATTCGTTTGTGCTGACTAACATCTGTTAATTAAAGTACAAACTCATAGAAACAATCTACATGCAATTCCAAAGTTCCAAGATAAATCATAAATGGATCATTGAAGCTTCATAGTCTTACTTTTAGCTTGCTTATAGCACGTAAACAGTCATCTTCAGATAATGATTCAAGGGTAGCTTTTCTCTTCTGACCAAGCAGTTTGCGGAGATCCAATAAATCAATCAGGCCACCATTATGCGATCTGGTTGCAATGCATATGTCAACTATCTGAACTCCTGCCACAATAGGCATCAATGGTAAGCATACCATATTTTACTTCCATGACCAGAAGAACGCTCAAGAAAGCTTAAAGTGAGTATGCCAACCAAGTTCATAGTAGAAGTCACCAATCCCTAGAAGTTCTGCCCAGAGTCCTTTATTAGATGCCAGTGGATCTACTCCAACTTTTGCGCACATCTCATGGAACTGCTGTCTAAATACTGGGTTTTTACGGATGTCACTCTGCAATAGCACAACATGAACATGTAACATTACCAGAGAGAATCAGAGTGCACTTTGCCATTTGAATTTTGAGGTGACTTAATAAGGCCATGTAAGAGGAAAATACTACTTCAGGTTTTTCTTTCCATTGACTTCTTCTGTGAGAATGGGGATTGCTGACTGAACTGATATTATCTTTAAGTTGCTCCATGACTTATTAGTGAATTCTCACTTAAAATCTACAGGTTATCATATTTGATTGCTCCATTTTTCACTTATGTTTAATAAAATAGCAGTAATTGCAGCATCTACATATTTCTAATAACAACCATTTCATTTTTAGGTAAGAATTCAGCAAATAATACATAATAAAAGCATAGATAATATGTTTTATGAAGGGATATTGGCAGGAGAGCTGCTCATTCATTTAGCAGATGAGTTTAAAATAGAGAATTTACAAACCACGTGAACTCTCTCAATCCCAGGCAGGCCATGAAGTTTAGCGTTGATCTTACACTTATAATTACATAAAAAACAGGTAATCCAATCCATATATCATCATCCAAGAAGCCAACCAAGAATTTGCAATTTTGGGCATATTATAACAATTAAGTGTGATTAGGCTTTCTTTCTCCTTCGACATTTCAACTAAATACAGGAGAGTGGATCACCTTATGCTTGCGAGCAAATTCCTCGAGCTGTGACCGGAACGTTGCAAGCTGCTCCTTCATGACATCGGTCCTCACCTTGGCCACATTCTCCCCGACCAGCCGGAATTGGTCCTGGAAGTTCCCAGCAAATCTCTCATATTTTCCAACCAGGGAAAAAAAGGAGCACAGATCTTAAAACAAGCATAAGAACTGCACATACGCGAGTAGCCACCGCATTCTGCAAGCCAGCGATCCCAGGCCGCCTCCTCATGCTTCCCAGCGGTGACCACAGAAGCGAGGACGACGAGCTCGAGGCGTCGAGATGGTGCGAGCTTGGGCGGAGGGCGAGCTCGGGCCGTCAGGGAGGGTGAGGGAGGCCCAAGAGCCGCCAGAAACGGCCAGATGAGGCGCGGGGGAGAGCGGATCGGCTGTGGCGGTGCTCCTTCGGGCGTGCAGAGGCGGCGGCGGTGCTAGAGAGAACGGGAGGCGGGGCGGGGCGGGCGGGCTCAAGCTGGGCACGCCGCACGCGTGGGGAAGGAGAGAAGTCGGAGGCCCTTTGAGACCCCACGGGAAAAGGGGCTGGGCTGGGGGCCCGGCCACTCGGGGGAGCCCTCCTCGTGAGTTCTTGCGTGCCCACGTTCCTGAGACGTGAAAAAGAGCTATGCCACGGTTAGTTCCACGTCGGCAAGCACACGGCATGGCACCGCAGCACGTGACACGACAGATGACATAATATATCAAAGATTTGTATGTTCTTTCGTCACATTTTCTTACCTTATTTTTTTCCTATACCATCCAATCCAAACAAAGGCCATGTGATATTTAAAAACATAAAAGCAGTTAGGCAAAGGATAATCAAGTACAGATAATTTGGTGTATTGATCAATCTTATATTGTACCACTATATCCGGTATTCTTATTATGATTAATTAGTATGTGATCTTTATTTATGCTAAAGGGATAGAAATAACAAATACCGCCTTGTGAGATCTAATTAATTTTCCTTCATTGGTTGACACCTGATAAAAGGTACATAGGAATAAAGGACCCCACTCAAACAGTAGTAGTATTTTCTTTCACCCTAATTACTGAGTCTAGCACAGAAATAAAGTTATTCCTTTTTTTTACAAAACCATTTGTAGGTAGTTGCTGCGCGACATACTTGGCTGAAATCAACGAGCCAGGTGCCCCAAACTTGGGTTCAATGCTTGAAAAACTACCACATCAGATGAAATAGAGAATAGTTTCCCCGCCAACTGTACTTATCTAAAGGAAGGAACAATAGATAGAAAGGTACAACTAGATCACCTGTCAGTAAGGTTTGGGCGTTCCAGCACTGACAGGAGGAGCCGACCTGCTAGTGCTAGTATGAAATGCGCTGCGGTGGAGCTGTGTTCAGAGAGGGCGACCTGCCTTCAAAAGGAGGAGAGGAAGCGCCTCACTGCCTCAGCGTCTGACCGTCTCTGTGATTAAAAAGAATGGGCAACTACTCAGATTAAAAAAAATAATCATAGGCACTCCCGTAAGCTCAGAAAACGAGTATTTCAATCACATGTGGACATGCATTTGCTCCAAACATATTGCAGACAACAAACACAGATGTACTCCTATAGCAGTAGCATCACACAACACATGGAATATGCAACTACGCATTAACATATTAAATGACCAACGTTGAAGTGCCACGAGTGGACAGGGAAAGATGTAGCAAAGCAACAAGATACACCAACAACAACAGCTGCACAGGGATCATTTGAAGCCTACAATCTCGATTTTTTTTTATATCCAGACCTTAACAAATCGAGATATTTGTATGGACTACAAAAAAAATACTTTGCCTTTCAACTATAAATCACAGCAGCAACCCAAATCCACCTACAAGGCGAAACCATATCTCAATATTTCTGCATCTTGGCCACAGCGAATCAAGAGAGAGGGACGGAGATAAGGCAAAAACACAAACCTTTCTTCAAGCACGAGGCACCAGTCATTACCCACTGCAAAAACAAGAACACAACACACAGATTTATTAGGGACTTGCGCATTGGATGTGGAGATGCAAGAGGGAGAGGGAGCCGTGCTGCGTTGTAGCCTGCTCGTGACACCCGCCATTAACCGTCTGTTTGGTTGCGAGGATGTCGAGGGCCAGGACGGGACGGCCCCGGGCTCAAGGCTGTTTGATTGCGGGGACTGCCGGGGCGAGGACGTCCCGGGTGCCAATATTCGCCCGAGATGCGGGATCACCTCGCCCCCAAAAATCGAGCGGACGGGGGCCATCCTCGGTGGGACGACCGTACGACTCCTGCACGCGTGCGCGAGAGAACGGGAAAGAAGTGGGAGCTCACCGGCCGGAGTTGGGGAAGAAGCGGACGACCACCAGCCGGGGGCTCGGCCGCCCAGCGAGATCCGCCCGGCCGCCGCGCAGGCGAGCGCGCGGTCGACGCCGCCGGGGGAGGAGGCGGAGGAGTCACGCGGGGAAGGTCGGAGCTCGACGACCGGCAGGGAACGCGGGGGCGAGGCCCGGGCGCACGGCCACGGGGGTTGCGAGCGCAGGGCCGCGAGCCCACGAGCGATGGAGATGCGGTTCTGTGACGGAAGAACGAAGAAGAAGAAAGGATAAGGAAGAGGAAAAAAAATAAAAAATGAATAAATGGTGGGCCTTACATGTCAATGACACGTCCCACTTTCAATGTCACGTAACCAAACAGAAAGGAGGCTTTTCCCGTGTACCATTAAAAAAACATGGCCTTTCCTACGGCCATTAAAAAGCCTAGACTTACCTAGGTGCCATAACACTTTATTTCTTTGCTCCTAAGTCATTCCGTCCATATTCACCGCTAACCGTGGCTAACAGAGCTGCAAAATGACTTAAATGCCCTCAGGCTAGAGAAGCGAGATAAAATTTTATTTCCCCTGCGCCACTCCCTTGATGCCTTGCCGAGTGTTTTGGCACCAAATTGATTATCATTAACCATTCTTGACCGTAATAATTTAATTAGTATTTCAATTATTTGTAATATTTTTAGTTTTTTAATATAAAAAATCTTCAAAATCTCGCTACTCTTATATTAAACAACAACATAGTCTGACAACAATATTTTTCGATCTAGCTGGTATCACGACTAAAATAAAAAATATTAAGTTAAACTAATATTGAAAAATATTTTTTTCTGCTGGTCCCCGGCCCTCTGCTGGTTCACCAAATTGAAAAATATTATTACCTGTATGTTTATATACACAGAGTATTTGCGCTACGTACAAGCATTTGAATACAAACTTCAGTAGGGCGCGCGTATATAGAATTAACTCAACATCCAATAATCAAAATGGAACTGGCTGGCTCTGTTGACTATCGTGGCGTTCATGTCAGTTGACGTCAGCGTCATCTTTTTAATTTCAAAATTTCATAACTTTTTTTATAAGAGCTTCAAATTAGGCAAGTAATATATTCATTTTGACAGACACTATGTCTTCGAGTGCATCCAGCTCTGCTGCTGGGTATGTTTCTGGAACGAATCTTCTAAGGTCTTGGCTGTCAATGCTTAGTTTGAGTATCATCTACATGCTCGTCACGTTTAAGACACACAAGCACATATATAATGTCACCAATATGATTATTTTGTTCAATGTCTTTTTCTGGATTAAATTGCTGCTAAAATTGCCTAATATTCTAACAGGCACATGGCAATTTATTTCCCTTTACGCTCGATGCACGTATAGTCCAAGATTTGGCGGCTTGACGCCGGCCACATAGGGAAGAAGATGCGCTTGGAGTCTTTTTTTTTTAAGAAAAAGAAGGGACATGTACTCCTAGAGTGGAAGATAGATGTGCAAGAACCGTACGTAGTACGCAGCATGCATCGAATGACACTCACATTACTTCGTGTCATCGTGTACGTACGTTTTTTCTTCCAAGAAAATTGAAGGGGCTGTGTGATGAATTTCCTAGAACATGTAGCTTTCATCCGAATGAGCCTGCACCGAGATGCCAGGAGGCTGCACCCATTTTTTTCCCGGCCTAGCATCGAGTCTACGCGGCCCGACTGCCTCGGCCGCGCCCTCGGGTACGTATAAATACACATACACACCCACAGCTATATCATCAGTCAAAGTCTAGCTCTTGGTTCACCATCAGTCAGAGGCATTATGTACGATCCAGATATTTGGTGACCAGCAGAGGGCCCGGGACCAGCAGAAAAAATATTTTTCAATATTAGTTTAACTTAATATTTTTTATTTTAGTCGTGATACCAGTTAGATCGAAAAATATTATTGTCAGACTATGTTGTTGTTTAATATAAGAGTAGCGAGATTTTGAAGATTTTTTATATTCAAAAACTAAAAAAGCAATTGTGCCACCGCTCCGGTAATGTACCGTACACACACTCCTCCGAATGAATACAATTGAGCCGTGTATGTATAGACACTTTCACTTGTCTTAAAAGCAAAGGATAGGGAGCATATATAAAGCACTCCCCACATGCGATGCGAGTAGCCATAACCAAAGTGTAGGCGGCCGGCCCTTAGGTCATGTCGAATCCCACGTCCCTTCACCATTGCTGCGTCACAAAGCCAAGCCCCGGCGGGTATGGCTGGTAAAGCGATTCATCAAATTATTAGAGCACGAGCAGAGAAAAGGGAACAAAAAAAGGCAGGGCATCACTGCATCAGCAATGGAGCATCCCGCTGCCCGTGTGATCCATCCATCATCCGATGTAACGCAGGGGCGCTCATGGTCCCGCCCCAGTGCCCCACGTCGAGTCACCAACGTGTCTTCGCACTAGCTGACCGCTAAAATCCATCGCCCTGCCATATATAGCTTGCTCGTGTCCCCCTCGGCTCGGCTTGTCGTCCCACTCCCACTGCCCAAGCTTTTCGCCTACGTGATCGATCCGATCCGCCGCGGCGTGGTTGCGTTGCGTTTAGCGGGTCGTGCACGCGCAGTACCATGCCCTCCCACATGACCTCCGCGCCATCTCCATCAGGTTCGTCTTCCCGAATCAGTCCTCTGAATCCTCTCCTCTCCTATTTATATACAATATATCATTTGTCCACCATCGCTGAAACCACCGCAACGTCGCCGTGGTCCATCTTCATCACCTGTGTGCGTCTTGTTCCGCAGCTGGCCAGCGCTAGACAACGACGCCACAAGCGCATTGGCGTTCCTCGTCACCGGCCCCGCAACCGCGGCTGGAGGTGGCAACACGGTGCTCAGCGACCTCACCTGCAACGGCAGCAACAACCACGACAGAGGTTGCCTCGGCAAGAGGAAGCACACGCAGGTGACCATGGACCTACAAGGCCAGCGCGCTTTGCTACCTTCGAGGCCGGAGCCGGTGCCGCAGGCGTTGGTAGGGCTGGACAAAATACTCACGGCCGTGGCAGGCTTGGCTCGGCTCAACACGGATCGTTTTAACTTTTTCATGAGCTGAGCTGGAAGTCTAGCTCACTGTTTTAACGAGTCAGCTAGCGAGCTACTCACGAGCTAAAACGAGTTGAGGCCTATCAGCCCACGACCAATGAATCCAGAAGATGATGATGCTGACCTAGAAGTGTACACCTATTCTATTGGTATGTAATCTTTATTTTTAGCGGTTTCATATGAATTTTGATTTATAAATGTTGTGATACTTAAATGTTGATTTATGGATTGTTTTCCAAGGAGAAGATGATGATGCTGACATTGAATTTGTGAACTTTCCTAAGTCTGTGGTGGCAAGCAACTAGTAAGTATGCTGGAACTACATGGATCATGGATAGACCAGCTATATTGCATGGTTGATACTTTTGATGAACCTGATATGTATTAATCATGTATGATTGTATAATGGTGGACATCACCTTCAAGAATTAACGTAGCATAAATATTATAAACATGTGTCCTATTTTTTAAGTACCTCGCGAGCTAAATGAGCTAGCTCGAGCTCACTAACGAATCGAGCTGAGCTGCCCCTCTAGCTTGTAATATTAAAGAGCCGAGCCGAGCTGGCTCGATATCCAGCCCTAGGCGTTGGCATCCGCACGAGACGTGCAGAGCAGGGCGCTCTGCTCTGGCGCCGCGTCCACCTGTGGGCACCTGGCCAACAGCAGCGCACCAGTGTGGCAGGGCCTCCTCTCGCAGCTCTATCCCGAGGTCTCATATACCGTTTTTTTGGTTGGTCTGTGCGTGACAAACTGAGCAGCTGTGGGCGGGACTCCAAGACGCAAGGCGCGGCACGCTCGCACCGTGCTGTCGGCGGTGGAACGTGCCACGGCGCGGCGCCTGAGAGGCGGCTGAGGCCGAACTGGAGCGCGCGTTGGCGCGCAACGCGAAGCTCGACGAGAGTCTTCGGCAGACCGAAAGCCGAGGAGCAGGAGTGGCAGGACATCGCCAGGAGCCACAAGGGCGTCATTGTGGGGCTCCGCACCACGCTCGACAACCTCATGCAGTCGCCACGCGTCGGTGCTGAGGGCGACATGGAGGACGCGCAGTCATGCTGCTTCGAGTGGAAGCAGGAGCAGGACGAGGGCGCCTAGGCGTCCGGCGGGCGGACGAGGGCGTGCAAGTGGTGCGGCGAGGAGGAGGCATGCGTGTTGCTGCTGCCGCCGTGCCGGCACCTATGCCTGTGCCGCGAGTGCGAGGCGGGCATCTGGCGTGCCCCGTGTGCGCGGCCTCCAAGAACGCCTCGCTCCACGTCCTCATCTCCTGAATCATGATTGATCCACGGCCCATGCCAGCGCATTTGCTTTAAATTAAGAGGGTTTTACCTATGTGCCATTATAAAATTTTGTAATTACCTACAAGTCATTAAAAAGTTTGAGCGGTCACAAGTGCCACTGGTCTAAACTTTTTTTGCCCTCCACGCCATTCCGTCCATCTCTTATTTAGTTTTCACCGTTTGATTGTCCTGACGTGCGGACCTGGCCAATGAAGATGTGAAGGGTCGAGATGGCGGACTAGAGGGGGTGAATAGTCCTTTCTAAAACTTAATTGTGTCGGCTAACCAAAATAAGTGTGGAATTAAAACTATCGGTCTAGGTAAGACTACACCCCTCTATCTATAACTTTAGCACCTTACAAAAGATCCTAAACAAGCAAATAAGGTGTCGGACTAGCAAGAGCTCACCTATCCAATTTTAGGAGCAATGTCACACAAACCTATGTCACTAGTACTTTGCACACGGAGGGAGCTCCTACACAATTAGTGAAGCAAAAGCACAAAGCCTCTAAGCTCACCAGCAATGCCCAATAACAAGGCTACACAAGCCAAACTAGAGAGTGTAAACTACTTAGCTACACAAACTAAGCAATGTAACTAACAAGGTTACACAAACTAAATTAGCAACGCAAAGGGAAAACTTCTAGCTACACAAGCAAGAAGGTAACTAGCTAGCTACACAAGCTAACTAGTTACAAGAGCAACTACACAAGCACTATGTATCTAAAGTAAATACAAGCTTGCGTAGAGAGGATGCAAACCACCGTGAAAAAATACACAAAGTTGACACGATGATTTTTCACCGAGCTTCACTTGGTTGCCACCAAGCTAGTCCTCGTTGTGTCGACCAACACCTCGTGGTTCGGCGGCTAATCAGTATCCACAACCGAGCCTCCCAAAGGCACCGCAAGAACCTACCGCAAGTGTGGTAGCTCAATAACACACTCTACTAGAATTGCTCTTCACAATCCCCACGGGTGTGAGCACAATTCCCCTCATAAATCTTCTCTCGAGCCTCGCATAATCTTCTTGTGAGCTTTGATGGAGCCACAAGCCACCAAGCCGTCTAGGATGTGGCAACCTCCAAGAGTAACAAGCATCATCGGCTTACAACATGAACACCTAGTGCCACTCGATACAACCTCACGATGCAATCGCACTAGAATCACTCACTCACTTATTGATTCACAATCTAGCAAGCACAAGTGAGTTGAAGGCTTCTCAAACCAAGCACACACAAGGACAACACATCCCCAAGGTGCTCAGCTCTTGCCAAGGTCGGCCACCACTTCTATTTATAACCTCACGGTCAAATAGAGTCGTTACCCCTTCACTGGACAATTTTTGCAGCGATCGGACGCGCACCCTACACTGTCCACGTGTCGCCCATGTTTAACGTTGAACGCTAGATCTCAACGGTTGACTCAGCGCCCCAACGGTCATTGAGCGACCAGACACGCTGCTTAACCGACCGGACGCGCTGTAGAACTTGACTAGACGCGCAGGTCACGCATAGGCCGCGCGTGTGAAACCTCGACCGGATGTGTACGCTTGACAAACCAGACGCCACAGTGTCAGCGTCCGGTCGTATCCAATAAGCATCCACTCACGACCGGACGCGTCTAGTCGATTGTGACTGGACGCGCAACGTGTCCGATCGACCTCGCGTTCTGCATACCCTCTGGGCGCCTGACCGAACGCACCGGTCCCGTGAGTGACCGGACGCGCCGGTGGTTGTAAGTGCAATGAAGACCTATTGTGGGTTTTAGCATTGATGACCACCAAATTAGAGGACTAATGAGATTTATCGAGATGATAAGTAGGGAATCGAAAAACAAAGATGATGTACAGGTTGCAGGTGTCTCCAATTACAAAAGATGGTTGGACTTAACTTAAGAAGGTTTAAATTTATTTATGTTTTGAATTTGAGTTAGGAAATGTCGTACTATTAAGGGGGAATCGAGGACAGTTGGTCAACTATGCAACCAGATGCTCAAATTCCTAGAATAACATTCTCATACCCAGCCAAAACATCCAGCCAAAAATCTCCTGTTATCTTCTATTTTGGCTAGGGCGGTAGTGCCGCCCATAAACGACCATTGGGCCCTCGGGGGTATTTATACCACCAGGCCTGACCCACAACAGTCATCTTCTTCCCCTGATGATTCATTTTGAGAACAGATAAAGCAGAGCTCACTCTCTCTCCCTCCAGTGTTGCTCCTCTATCCCTCAAGCAAATCCTTGATTCCAACCATCAAAACTTGAGAGAAAAGGCAGCAAAACTCGATTGAAGAGCAGATCCACTGATTCCCAAAGTCTAAGAGCATTTGGTTCACGTTTGGCTGATGATTCTAGGGTTTGTTACTCTTGGAGCTTGCTCCTAGCCGACTAGGCGTCGCCCTTGAGCTTGCCAACTCGTGTGGCAACCTTAGGAGGTTTTTAACCTCATTCTCGAAGCTAAGAAATCACCCCTCATCTCAAGAGTTCATTCTCTTGATTTGAGAATGAGGGTAGGACAAGCCTTTGTGGCAAACCTAAGCCTTTTTGTGGCTTCCTCAACAACGTGGACTTAGGCAAACCTTAGTGGTGAGCTGCACCATGGAATAAATTCTTGTGTCTTGTGTGTTCTTGCTGGTTCTTACTATTGCTTAATCGTTTTTAGGGTTTGTGAGCTTGATCTACTCTTACGCTAGGGTTCTGTGGTATCCAATCTTCAAGCTAGACTTTATCTTCATATTGTAAGACTATGTAGCTCACTGATTCAATTTACTCTCTGCGAAATATCTTTTTTGTCTAAGCATTATTCGTAGACCGGCAGTGCCGCCCTGTCTACTGACATAATTTTGAGTTGAATTTGTAAAGGCCTATTCACCCCCTCTAGGCCTCCTTAACCTTTCAGGAGATCCTAGAGTGGCAAACCCTAGTCCGCGCACCTCTGCAGTAGCTGCCACTGACCGGACGCGTCCAGTCATGCCGAGACCGCGTTCGGTCACTACTAGTGACCTCCGTTCACCTCCATTTCTATCCACGATGACTCAAAGAAAATCTCCACCTCCGGCATAGTAGAAAATATGCATTTCACTTCCACGAAAGCGCTGAATCCTGCCAAGCTCGGCGGGAGGAAGAGAGGGCCCCAAACCCATCTCTACCGCTCAAACTTCACCTTCTTTGCAAATGTGCCAACACCAACAAGTGATCACCACCTTGTGCATGTGTGTTAGCATTTTCACAATCATTTTCTTCAAAGGAGTTAACCACTCAACTTGCCACGTCACTCGATTCTAGCAACGATCCAAAGTTAGATCACTCGAGTGGCACTAGATGACCGATATGCAAACAAGTTTACCCCTCTAGATAGTACGACCATCTATCCTAAACCCGGTCAAGCACTTCTCTACACAACCTTTGACCGATGAAATGAAATGCCCTAGGTTATACCTTTGCCTTGTGCATTCCATTCCGTCTCCTTCGATGTTGATGCAACACATGCACCAGCCAATCATCAAATAATATGATCCACTTCATATCATCACATGACCGTATTGGTTCATCGATCTTGACCTCACTTACTCTTCATCGTTGCGTTGATTCATCGGCGCCAAGTCTTGCTCAAGCTTCACCGTCACACGTGGTCCCTCACTTCAAAGCCTCCAACTTGTCCTTCACACTTGCAACTGGTCCATTGAGCCAAGTCATGTCTTGATCTTCTCCACCTTGATCACATGACTCAATGTCATGTCTCACGTGCAATAAGCTCCTCCATCATCACATGTGCAAGCTTTGCAACATTTCTAAGCCATTTCCACCTCCATGGCATATGTTGCTCATACACATGTACCTGTGGACTAATCACCAGTGTATCTCACATAAAACATAATTAGTTCACCTAAGTTGTCACTCAATTACTAAAACCAAATAAGGACCTTTCAAGATGTCCAAAATGCCCTTCTCTCAGTTTTTTCCATGACTCTCTCTTCCCTCTTGAAAGGTCCTTGTTTGTTTTTGGTAATTGAGTGACAACCTTAGGTGGACTAATTGTATCTAATGTGAGATACACATGGAATTAGTCCACAAGTGATTGTGTCATGAAGGAGCTTATTGCATATGAGACATGACATGAAGTCATGTGATCAAGGTGAAGAAGATCGAGATGTGGCTTGGCTTGATGGACCGGTTGCAAGCATGAAGGGCAAGTCAGAGGCTTGAAGTGAGGGATTGCGTGTGACGGTGAAGCTTGGGCAAGACTTGGCGTCGATGGACCGAGGCAACGGTGAAGAGCAAGTGAGGTTAAGATCGATGAACCAATATAGTCACGTGATGATATGAAGTGGATCATATCTTTTGGTGATTGGTTGGTGCATGTGTTGCATCAACATCAGAGGAGTTGGAATGGAATGCGTAAGGTAAAGGTATAATCCTAGGGTATTTCATTTCACCGATGAAAGGTTGTGTAGAGAAGTGTATGACCAGGTTTAGGATAGATGGCCGTACTATTAAGAGGGGCAAACTTGTTTGTATATCGATCATCTAGTGCCACTCGAGTGATCTAACCTTGCATCGTTGCTAGAATCGAGTGGCGTGGCAAGTTGAGTGGCTAACTTCTTTGAGAAAATAATTGTGAAAATGCTAACACACGTGCACAAGGTGATGAAAACTTGTTGGTGTTGGCACATTTGCGAAGGCAGTGGAGTTTAAGTGGTAGATAGATGTTTTCGAGGAATTGAAATGACTATTTTCCTTTAGGTCGAAGTCGAGAATTGGAGGCGAAGTCACGGAATGTTTTTGAGCTGAGAAGCGTGCGTCGAATGCGGCACTCAACAGCAACAGACGCTGGCCATGGGAGCATCAGACATGGGTTAAGCGTCGGGTGGCTAACCCTTTGTGACTGCCTGTTGAGGAAGCGGCCTCAGATGCGGCTGTGGGCGGGCGACAGACGCTGGACGTCAGCATCTGCTGTAAGTGGCATCTGTAGCGTTGTATACCTCGATGACAATAGACGCGCTGGTGAAGTGGCGACGAATGCTGGACGCAGCGTCCGCTCCGTGTGACGTCAGCTGTTCGTGAGGCGACGTGGCACTGAGTACTCGTCGAACGCTGACGTCAGTGTCTGTGATGGAGCGTTTGACACGTCCGATGATCGAGCAAGAAAATGAGCTCTCTGTACTATGTTTGACGTAGCGTCAGAAGCTGGGAGTTCAAGCGTCGGAGCATCTATCAAGTGGTGCTGAAGCGCAGTATCATTTTAGTGAGCGTTGGAGATCAACGGTTCTCGTTCAATAGAGGACACGTGGTGTTGATCCGTTGCGAGCTGCTGAGGGACATCGGATGCTGGCCGCGTCTGTTGATTGGGCAACAGACGCATCTGGTGACCCCGTTTTCAGCCCAGTGAAGGGGCAACAACTATATTCATTTGTGGGGTTATAAATAGAAGTAGTGGCCGACCTTGGCTAGGGCTTGGCACCCTTGAAACTTAGTGTCCATGCTTTGGGAGTGCTAGGAGAGCCTCTAACTCACTTGTGCTTGCAAGAGTGTGAATCGATTACGAGTGAGTGTGATTCTAGTGTGATTGAATTATGAGATTGCATCGAGTGGCACAAGGTGATCGTGTTGCAAGCTGATGGTGCTTGTTACCCTTAGAGCTTGCCACCTCCTAGATGGTTTGGTGGCTTGAGGCTCCGTCGAAACTCGCAAGAAGATTGTGCGAGGCTCCGGAGAAGCTTTGTGAGGGGGATTATGCTCACCCCGCGGAGATCACGAAGAGCAACTCTAGTAGAGCGTGTCATTGAGCTGCCACACTTGATGGTGGGTTCTTGTGGCTGGGAGAGCTCGATTGTGGATACCGCTTAGCCGTCGAACCACGAAGTATTAGTCGACACAACAGGGACGTAGTTTGGTGGCAACCAAGTGAACCTCGGGAGAAAATCACCGTGTCAACATTGTTCATCATCTTCTCGGTGGTTTGCCTTCGTGCAACACAAGCTTGTATTTACTTATATATATATATATATATATATATATATATATATATATATATATATATATATATATATATATATATATATATATATATATATATATATATATTGCTTGTGTTGTTGCTCTTGTATCTTCTTGCTTCTGTAGCTAGAAGAGTATCCCCTTTGCGTGGCTAATTTAGTTTAAGTAACCTTATTAGTCACATTGCTTAGTTTGTGTAGCTAAGTAATTTGCGCTCTCTAATTTAACATTGGTTGCCTTGTTAGAGCATTGCTAGTAAGCCTGGGAGCTTTGTGCTTTTGCTTACTAGTTATGTAGGAGCTCCCCGATGCTTGAAGTACTAGTTGCATAGATTTGTGTGATCTTATAAGCTAGAATTATTTAGGTGAGCTCTTGCTAGTCCGACACCTTATTTGTTTGATTAGGATATTTTGTAAGGTGCTTATAGATAGAGGGGTGTAGTCTTGGCTAGACCGATAAGTTTAATTCCACATATGTTTTGGTTAGCCGGCACGATTAAATTTTAGAAAGGACTATTCACTCCCCCTCTAGTCCGCCATCTTGACCCTTCACCTCTTCTCTCTCCCATGGCAAAAGGGGTATCTCTTCATTTGAATTATTTTATCTCGTCAACCTTTCAAATATAATTCCACTAATTTTATATGATCCAACTTCACAAAGACACCATACATTGGTGCGTTCCAGCTTTACTTTTCTCTTCGATAGGCGGTGGCAACGAACGCGCGCCGCGCGGCATGGGATGGACGACCGATGGACTAGCCAGGTTTGGCAGGCGAGGTAGCCATGGTGTTGGATTAGTTGTGGTGCTTCCCCTAAGGACAATGGAGCCAAGGACGGCACAAGCGCAGGCGCCACCCCTGGCGAGGTAGGGGGACTCGGGGAGGCGGTCGCGTTGGGCAGCACGCAAAGGCCAGCCGTGCTTGTCCTTCCGAAACGCCTTCTGGCACCCGCTAGATGTGGCTAGGAGTGCCACCAGCGCGCGGCGTCACGCTCTACCGCGGGCTTGGCCTCCAGCATCTAGACTAGCCACGGGACGGCATTCACGACGATGACTTCGAGGTACCAGGTGTCAGGCGACGTTGCCTCAGTCACTGGCGTTCCCGCAGAGCACTGCCCAGCGTGGCGGCCATGGTGCCAGGATGTGAGGGTGGCCAACGTGGAATCTGGAATGCGGTGCGCAGCCCACTGGCGGCTCAGGTCAGCGGCTGAACCTATATAATAATAATGAGAGATTAATCGAGAAAGAATGAAAACTCTGTAATTAGTTTAATGAAGCTGAAGAATTAATGCAAGTGTTCTGAATCATGGTACGGCTACGAGCGACGCGTTCAGGCCGCGACGGCATGTCCCGGTGTCCCCCCACCCCCCTACTGCAAGGCCTTGATGTCCTCGAGCACGGCGACGACGTCGTCCACGGAGGGGCGGCTCTTGGGGTCGCCGGTGAGGCACTTGCCAGCGAGGAGCGCGGCCCGAAGCGTGGAATTGGTGTGGTACTAGCCCGGAGCACGGCCTGCAGCTCTACGCAGCTCGTCGACGTCGCTGGCCTCCGCGATAACTCCCAGGGCACAACACGCCATGTGCCACCACCCACATCCTCACTGACCTCGCAGCACCCCATGCGCCACCACCCACATCCCCACCGCCGCCCGGGCCAGGCGCAACACCCCTACAACCCCTCCCAGCGCGCACGCACGCAACGCCGCATGAGCGGCCGGAGCGAGTAGCAGAGTGGAACTCTACCTTGCTATGTCGATCTAGCTTGAGGTCATGCTCACACCTTATACAACCATTTTCCTTTAGAAAAATAATATCAAAAATACTTTAGAAATACACTTATACTAGCACTGAACCTCCACCGTTCATCTCTATATATGTGGCTAGCATTAAAAGATCACATACACTTATATAAGAAGACCTAAGGATAGTTTAAACTTTTTCTAGCACAATTTGACACCATTAGAAATAAAAGTGAACGAAATGGCGTGGAGGATAAAAAAAAGTTTAGACCAATGGTTCATGTGACCACTCGAACTTTTTAATGGCCTATAGATAATTATAAACTTTTATAATGGTACACAGGTAAAACCCTCTCAAATTAAAGAATGGGTCACAAACTTTAGAAACCAAGTGCAAGCTGAAGCTAGCAACTATAGAGGTGGAGATCGAATCCATCAATGGCCCGATAGAAATGGCGCTCAGAAATCATACGACTGACCAGTGATAACCCTGCTGGAGATTTACACTTTACAGACATGGGCTACATGGAACGCCGATGAGGTTTTGTCACGGCATCGGCATCGCTGGTGGCCATGGAGGCTCAAAAAGGCTAGGAAGGGCGCATCACACGTGCAGTGGATTTGACGTGGTGAGCTTTAGAGCATCTACGAGAGTTTCCTAAATATTCCTCATAACATGTTTTTCGACTCTAAAAAAAGGTATTGAGAGAAAAAAGACCATCTCCAATAATTTCTAATATTTTATATTAAATAAATCAAATTTTGGTCCACATGGTTTTTTTGCGGGCCTTTTTTCTAGGGCGAAAGTCATCATGGTCGCGACTACGTACGATGTCATCGCCACTGCCTCCTTTCTTGCGTGTTGCACTACCCCTGCTCCTCCCAGCCAGCTGAAAGGATCAAGATGTCCAAGAGGGGGGTGAATTGGACTTTTCTAAAAATTAATTGCAAGAATTAAATCCTACAAGCCAAAGTTCACCCCTAGTGCCTACAAGTGTTCCTTGTGATTCTACCGGTAAAAGTTTTGCACCCTAAGTTCCAATCCTAGTCTAGCATGGTAATTCTAGGAAAGTAAACCAAGCAAAGAAAGTAATACGAGAAAGTAAATGCTTGAAAGTAAGGGCAAGGAACACGGCGATGTTTTTCCCGAGGTATTGGAGAGTCGCCACTCCCTACTAGTCCTCGTTGGAGCACCCGCGCAAGGGTGTAGCTCCCCCTTAATCCGCGCAAGGATTAAGTGCTTTCTACAGGCTGATTCTTCGACACTCCGTCACGATGAATCACCCAAAACCGCTCACAAGATGAGTTGGGTCATCCACAAGCTCCACTGGATGATCACCAAACTCCCAATCACCACCAAACTATCTAGGTGATGGCGATCACCAAGAGTAACAAGCTAGAACTCTCACTTGACCACAATGAGCCTAATGAGAAGATGGATGCACACTTGCTACTCCCTAGTCACTAGTGAGGGACTCTCAAGCTTTGATTCTCAAATCACTACCCTCACTAGAGCTCTTGCACTCCCTTGCACTTCAAAGGTATTTCTCAGCTGAACAAATGAGCAAGAGACCTCTAAAAGAGGTGGAGGGGATGTATTTATACACCCCACAGTCAAATCCAACCATTACCTGCCAACTCAGCAAAACACGTGATGATCGGACGCGCCGGTCGACGTGACCAGACGCGTCGGTCGATCGTAACGGTCGAAAACCTGAAACACTGGCTGAGTGATCGGACGCACCGATCAAGGATGACCGGACGCGTCCGGTCGTGCAGGAAGCTTACTGTACTTTGACCTGACACGCGACCGCGTCCGATCAGTGATGACCGGACGCGTCTGATCGTCAGAGTACCTTATTGGAACGTGATCGGACGCGCTGATCACTTCCCAGTCGCGTCCGATTAGGTGATTTCCCTCCTGTGACACGCGTCAGCCTGAACACCGCGTCCGGTCCTCATAAGGACCACGTCCGGTCAATAGCACTGAGACACGGTAGCAGTTTTGTACTGACTGGATGCATCCGGTCAAGCCAGACACCGCGTCCGGTCAAGGGAAAACGTCTCTAAACACTCAAAAACGCGACGCAACTTGAACCAAGTTACTTCCAACTAAACTTTGAGCTATTCTAGAGCTACCTAGTGCTAAGTTTGACAAGTGTGCACCACACATAAACAAAAGACTCACCTAGGTCAAGCTACTCGCTCATGCCCCCCTTTATAGTACGGCCAAAGGAAAAGGCGAAGATCCTAACAACTATTCCGAATGTAACTCAACACCTTGACATCTGGAACTAACCGTCCTTAATCTTGATGTCAATCCTTTGAAAACCAAAACGATTTCCATCAAGAGGCATGAATGTCATAGTGTCCAAAGCAGTTATCAACCCCATGACCTAACTTACCAGAGTTTCTGCAAAACACACGTTAGTCATAGTAATAAAGCGTTGTCATCAATTGCCGAAACCAACTCTCGAGGCCTAGATGCTTTCAATCTCCCCCTTTTTGGTGTTTAATAAGAACACTAAGATTCAGAAGATAAGAGTTGAGGTTTTCGAACATGCTTGGTTCACATAAGCAAAAAGCAATAAGCACAAGGGGTTAGGAATTGCTTATGTGCCCCAAGCCAATAGTGTGTACTCATAAGATAAAACATGAAGCGTTAGTACACATAAAAATATAGCTCAAAGGAAATCGGAGTAAAGCACAGAAGCATAACCTTATGAGCTATAACCAAATAAGTGACATGCTATAAAATAGAGACAAGATAGACCATATATGACTCAAAGTAACTCACAAGACCACATGTCACAAAATGCAAGTATGGGAATGTAAACATGATGCATGAATGTAGCACACAAATAAAAATGAAAACCCTCTATCAAAACTCCCCCTGAATCTACTCTCTCTCCCCCTTTGGCATCAACCGCCAAAAACTAATCTAAGGATCCGACGGGGGAACAGACGAAGTCGTGTCGGGTGCCGAGGAGCGTGGAGTGATCACAAACTGAGAAGTGTCCTCCTCAAACTCTGAGCTGTCAGGCTGACCCTCTGAAGAAGCATGAGGTTGTGAAGCAGTCTGGGTCTGAACAACAGGAGCAGGTACTGACGAAGAAGTAGCAACAAGCGGAGCAGTCTGTGTGACCTGAGCCTAAAGCAAGCCAACAGCTAGAGGATCTATCAAGGCAACTGACGAAGGTACAATCTCTATAGTGCCAGTCCCTGTCACTGGAGGAACAACTGCCTCTGAAGCGGACAACCCTGAAGAAGTCACTAGAGTGGTGTGCGAGGGCGTCGGCTGACCAGTCAACTCGTTGTAGGAGGCACTCAAGTTAGCAAACGGAGTGCCTGTCATAAGGTGAGGGCGAGGCTGGTCTGAAGGAGTGAAACCCGTCTGAATAGGCATGTAGCTCGGGGACTGGAATGACTGGGGGACCTGCTGCTGTGGAGAGGTGAACTGGAAGCTCGGTTGTCCCTGACTCGAAGGTCCACTAGACTGTAATGCTGGAGTCAGGACAGATGTAGGAGGAGAAACCCCAACTGTAACCAAGTGACACAGGAGCTCTAAGTACTACTACTGGTTTGCTGCCTGTTGTCGCTGCATCTCAAACTGCTGACGCTGTAGCTCAAGCTGCTACCTCTGGAACTCATCCTGTCGAGCCTAAATCTGAGCAAAAGCGGCGGCTGTGTCCTGAGTCTATCTCTGCATCTGAAGCTCCTGTCTCTCCTGTGCCTGGGTCAGCCTCTCAAGTATAGCCACCATGGCTAGGTCTGAGCGGGAGGCTGAGCCTGAACCACCGGCCTCATGATCGTGAGACCGAGGAGAGCGGTATCGGGGGATGGGCTGGTAATCCTCATCAGTGCTGTCAGAGGCCTCATCCTCAACTAGATCAGTAGGCTTAGCATCCAAATCAGCAAGCTCTGCCTCAGCAAGACCTTGAACGGTCGCGTCCTGCTCAGCTGCTGTCTTGGGCACCTCAGGTCTCTCCCGCTGTCCTAGCACGGGTGCTTGCTCTTTGGTAACAGAAGCTCATAGCTGACGGATATCGTACTCTGGAAAAGCAGTGGTAGTGTCTGATATCTCAGCTCTAATCTCAGAAGGCAGCTCACATGCAGATCTGATGATAAAACATATCCAATGAGCATAGGGCAGCTGACGGTGTCCCTTGAAACCTTCTGCCAAGGTGTCCTCCATCTCACATAGCATAAGATCCCAGATATCAAACGGTGTTTGTGAGAGAAGATGATGTACTACCCACAACTGCATACGGGTCAATCCCTCTCTGTACCCCAGCCTAGAAAGAAGTGTGCGTCTGATAATAGCATCCAAGACTCTGGCAAGGGGTGTCAAGCTGGCTAGTGTACGTCTGGACCCTTCGCCAAAAGGCTCACGAAAGCCGGGTCAGATCAAATCAGTAGGGGGCACTGTACCGCCGTGAGGGCGTCTCGGTGGAGCAGTCTGACCAAAACATAGCTGATGTATCTTTGTATCTGAAGCAGGGAGTCTGAGAATCTCCCACACCCTGGTGTTGTAAAGTCTACGGTCACGGCCTCGGAATGCAAAGTGAATGAACTCATGTGCCGGGTCAATCCAAAGTGAAGAATAGAACTCCCTGACCCAAGTGCCGCAGTATGCTCCTATCTGTCCAAGAAAATCTGATAAGCCCGAAAGAAAGGACAGGTGCGGACGAAGCTGCTCACCAACCACCTCAACTAGAGCCTCAAGACGACAGTCCCTCTGAGGTCTAAAAGCAATCCCACTGTCGACGTATGCTCTGTAGAAGCCCTCATGCAGGGGTGTGTAGAAGCCTCTAACGCTCGGGGGTCCCGCACAGGTGGGAACCACCGACCAACCTCAACAAACCTCAGGGCCTGCACCTGGCGTGTTGTAGCTCCCCTCAAGTCAAAGTGCTCGATTGGGGGTGTCCTCGAGCCCTAGGAGGTGGGCGTCCTCCACGACACTGGCCCTCTGGCCTAGGAGTCACCTGAGCTCGCGTACATCCTGAGCGATGACGCGGTGAAGTCTGAACTGGCTGTTCCTCTGTCTCATCTGGATCCTCTGTAGGTGGATCAACTGACATAGCCTTTGTCCCCTCGGTGGCCTCAGTACCGAGCTGTCGACCTTCAAGATGAAAGCGACGCTCGCCAATGTGAATCCCACTGCTCCTGCCTCCCCTCTCTGCTAGCTCTGCTGCGTCTGCAACTGCCTGAGCAATCCCTGCATCGGTGAGTGTTTTCTTCTTCTTTCTAGCCATGGTCTTTATGCACTTACCACGCGCAACCTCTGTCAGTCGAGGAGGACTCTCATCCCTGTCACTAGGTGCACCCCTAGTGTTCTTGCAGTGAACCATACTGACCAACTGCTGAGAAACCCTAAAAGATGATTGTAACAGAACCGTCCAAATTATAAGAGCACAAGTATAAAAACAATCACCGAAGTGATCAAATTCTCACACTTGAGCCCATATAACTCCGGTAGTCCAATGAAATTACGAGGGATTTCAAACCAACCAACATACAAGCCAAGATCGTAGTGATTCAATATAACAAGTCACATGTTACATCCGTTTCACAAGTAATTCAATATACATCGGAGTTCAACATAGTTATTAGAACTTACATTGAAAAGTAGCGGAAGCAAAGTAATTTGAAACTAACATTATTCTTATTTCAAATACATGTCAGTACTACAGTCGACTTCCAACAAAAGCATTAGAGATAAGGTAATTAAGCAGGATCATGCCCATGATCACACTCCGCCTCTACGGCAGGAGCCAACCAACTCTTGCAGTCGCCAAGATACATCACAACCTGCAACAAGTGGGGAATAAAACCCTGAGTACAAGAAGGTACTCAGCTAGACTTACTCGTCAGAAACCAGAAATAAGGTGACACCAAGGATCATGCAAGGCTGATATGAAGTGGGGCTAGCTTGACAACATTTTGCATAAAAGCTTAATATAGATGATCAATCATTAATGCTTAAGCATCAAGTTAATTATCATTAACCTATCATCTATATTAGAACCTATACTAGAGCACTCACTTTATTAGGAGCAAACAATATTAACCATAGCAGGTATAAATTGAGGCAACCTTTCTATCGTGATCCAATTAACCATCCGTTCAATTTAATTAAATCTACGTTACCGCTGCTCAAGTCAAGTGCTCACTAACCGGGAGCGACGGCGATTCGAATCGAATTCCTATCCAGCTGGAGGGGTATTTCTAACACTCACCGAGTCATGCCTGGCGAGGGCTGCTCAGGTCACCTTTGGTATAGTTCAGGAGCCACGGGTCCGAATGATGTCGCGACCCCAAGGGCGACACTCTGCCAGGTGATAGGGACTCTAACCCCCCTTGGTCTCACGCCAATGTCCCCAAGCACATCCTTTCTCTCCTCTAAGAAGCAACCTACCATTCGATTCCCGGCCTGAACTGTATTACTCGGATTCGCGATCGGAACGACTTATCCGGCCAACTAAGTGTTAGACTGTGTTCAACATGACTCAAGAACGTACAGCGAATCGGTCCTTAAATGACTTAGACGGGGATAGATCCACACAGAAGACCTCCATGCCTTGTCGCTTCACTATCATCATCCCGCCCGGTCTTATTTTATTTTATTAACACATGGTTCCATTCCACGATAGCACATATAGCCAACCGTGCCATATATGAACATCCCTATATCTCGTAGGTGACAGGAAATCACCTGACTTCTACCGCTTAAAGCAGGGCTAAGCATCTACTCGATCCTAGTCTATGTAGGATTCAGGGATTCATATATCTGGACAAGGAATGATATAATGCAGCAAGGTTTTCAACCAACTCCTACCACTTAATGCAACAATACTTATAACATATATAAAATTAATTGCTTTGAAGGTAGGAGGCTTATAATGCTCCGGGGCTTGCCTGAGATCCGACACAAGTCAGTTTAGTTAGCTTGCACCGTCATGGTGACATCTCTGGTCCTAGCACTTGCATTCAGGGGTTCTTCCATCTTCTGGACAGCCCACCGTTACACCATCATCTGTCTCCACATCATGCGCTCCACGTCCACGTGTTGTACCTAGCGTACCTAGGATGAGATGCATAGATGCAGATGCATGAACATAAAGAATACACATGAAGGAATGCAACAAGCATACTAAACAAGCATATGTTACACTATACACACATAAGCATGTCGTACAACCAGCTAGCTATACATGATCAAGTACTTCACAATTTAGCAAAACATTTTAGGCATGCTACCTTAACTCTAGGTGTCCAAGATAACCATTTGTAATCATACAAACAAGAGCAAGTAGAAGCAAACAATTCTAGATACAAGTAGATTTGGACAGCAGCAAACAGTCACTTGCTTCAAACATAACTTAAGCTACAAACATCCCACAAGGATGATCTAAGACTTTATGAAAATCCATAGAAATTGTCTACAAGATTGATGTTTACATAAAAAGCTAATTACAAAGTTAAACAGGCCAAACATGTAGATGTTTCAGACCTATCCAGACATGGACATAAAACTGATTGCAACTTCAGAGAAGCATAACTGTAGTTACACAAATCCAAATGACTTGCAAGAAGACATTTTGGAAAGCTTATGAAATTATCTACATTTCATATATAACCGTCACAGCATGATTCCCAAGTTAAGTAGGTCGACATCATACCTTTATAGAAACTGGTTCATACAAAACAGAGAGCAACCAATTGTATTACCCAAACTTTGAACAACTGTAACTCTTAAACTATTTGGCCAAATGGCACCAAATTTTAACAGTAGCTAGATACATGAATTATCTACAACTTTGGTATAAACAAGTTTCACAACAAAGCACATTATCATGAAGAACTTTGCTAAGCTCCCAGATCTGTCCATAAACCACATCGGCAAGAAAATAATTATTAACTTATGTTGCAAGTACATAATTAGGTAAAACCAACTTTACCAACATGTCACACATGACTAAAGAACACCAGAAAACCTAGTGTCCATGACCAAATAAATTCTTTTAATGCATTTCTTAATTTATTTTAGATAATAAGGTGACTTAATGAACATATACGAAAAGTATACAATAAACTCTACAAAAATTACAGTGGCTTACATATCCTCTCAATAGTCTACTGTACAAATTTCACTCCATTTGGATATGTATAGCAACCTCTATGAAAAAGACAAGTTGCTAAAGCAAGAATTCATGTGAGAGCAAGATAAACCAATAACTCACTCATACTTCATCCAATACTCATGAAATTTTTACCACACATCAACTATCATATGAGTAGCATGTCACAAAAATTTCACTTCATTTGGAGCCCTAGATCTACAGTTATGAAAAATAACAAATTCAACTAGCATTACAACCTTACTGCACAAATCTATTTTTACCGCAAAATATTTAAACTAAAACATGCTATATTATAGATCCACTGCATATACAATTTCACAAGGATTCCAAAAAGTTCTCATTTACTATTTTACGAATTTTCTACGATTTACTATGAATTTCCAAAGTTCCTGCAAAATAATTACAAACCAGTCCTTACGGCACTATTCACCTGAGTCACTGACTTCGCAGTTACACCCCTCCCTTTAGTCGAATTGCTGTGTGAGGTCCCTGGTCGGAAAAACAGAGTAGAGAATGGCCGGAGCTTGTCGTCGCCGGCCGGAGAAGGCACGTCGTCGGCGGCTGAGGGGCGGGGGAGCACCTGGGGGTCTCCGCGCACCTGCTGGTGCCCTTGGTGCGGCCCAGCATGGCTCGTACTGAGCTAGCCATGGCAACAGCCGGCGATGGCCCGAACGGCACCGGCGGCAAGGTCCTTCGGTGGACCGCAGCGACAGAGAAACAACGTGGAAGCACTAGGTGGCCCATACGAACTCAATGGCGGCCCTAGCTCAGCCATTGATGGCTCGTGGCGCACTAGCCACGTGCGGCCGCGGCACTAGCGGCAATGGCAGCATGACGGCGGTGCTATGGCAAGCTGGGCGGCCGGAGAAGGAGCGCAGGAGGGGCGGTGAGATGGGGCGGATACGGTGGAGTGGTTGGCTCAGACGGAGAAGCATTGGAGGAACAGAACCACGCGGAGACAGGGAGCTCAACTGGCTCGGCCATGGCTGTGGCGAGCACGGGACAGACAACGAGAGGGAGGAGGAGAATGGAGAGGGTAGAGGGCGCTGGCCTATTCACTCGACGCGAGGACGCGTGGGCACAAGGTGTCGAGCAGCGAGGGCACCAGAGAGCCACGCGGCGCTTGGCCTCAGTTACGCGGCGCTCGTGTCGGCCATTGCTGCTGTGCAAGGATTTCAAAATTCCAATACCGCCTCAAACGTACAACTGAAACATCAACTTTCCTCTCTTTGTAACTCCTAAACTGTTTAGTTTTGGCACGAGCTGTAGTAACCAAAGTTGTAGAGCTACGCGAGGTCTCCAAATTCTCTTAAAGGGTCAAAGTCTGATTCGGCATTCTTTGCAAGATACAAAGCTTCAAATGTGGGTACCTCAAAACCGTTCGCTGCAGTTCAGTTTGCAAGTTGACTGAAACTGCTAACTTTGAGCCCCTTGATCTCTCAAAGTGTGGCGTGATTTGGTCAACCAATTTCACCAATGTGTAGAGCTACACAAGTACAACAAGTTTTCTTAAAGAACTTTCATCTAATTCTCAACGGTTTTCAAAAGAAAGTGCGCCAAAGTAAGGTACACGCAAACTGAAACTGAAAAGTTCAGTCACCCAGACTTAGCCGATTTTCGAAGCTTCAAAACAGCATGAACTTCCAGACCTTGTAGCTCATGAACTAGGCCGAATTAGCCAAAGTGCCAATTGACAAACTTGTAGCTCAGGAAATTCTCTACAACTTTACTTTAAGGAGTCAAGCTTGAATTAGCATAGTTTGCGAGATATAGATCAAGGAATAGAATCTGTTTTTGGGAACTAACAGAATTCCAGAACAGTAGTAAACTGCAGTTTTGATAGGCTTAAGAGCTGAATCATGAGATGGGTCAATTGACAAAGTTGAAGCTTATAAAATTTACTACAACTTTGATATAATTGACTTGGACTGATTCAAACTCTAAGATGGAGATTATGAGAGGTCAGCTAGCACACTATACTAACAAAGCATGGAAAACAACACTTTAGGAGCTAAGTTAGCATAAGCTATTAACATGAGAAATGCTCCAAATACATAGTTAAGCAATCCTAACATGTTTACAAACATTCAAAGCAATAACTTACATTTGCACACATGATCATAGCATTACAAGACAAAGAAACATAATGGCACAAGCATGTTTCACTTACTTAAACTTAGGCAACAAGATGAGATGCTTATGATAAGGCTATACTCATGTGAAGCAAGTGCATTAGGAGGCAAGATAACACCCGGGGTGTTACAATGATGAACTATCACTCAAGAGGCTTGGCCTCAATCCGTATCCACAGGCTTGGCCTCAGATTCAACCACTGATCAGCTGTCACCCAACACACCGACAGAACTCGCTGAAAAGATGGAATAGATGGATCTACTATAAGCAACATATATATTCTAATAGATAAGAAACCCTAAAGATAGCAAGCATATGAGATAAGATATGAAACGAATAGCGATAACTACCTCGGATCGACGAGAACTCGGTGAAAAGGTGAGATGACCTTGATTCGCGAGAGTTCCCCGAAAACGCCGGATGAGCGCTGATTTACCGAGACAAGAGATAGTTAGAATTTCAATGATGAAATTTCGGCAAACCCTAACAAGGAGATCAAGGTAATGCAAAACAACCTCGTGGAGAAGACGTCGCGCGAAGAAACCTCGACGACGAACGGCCGAAATGAAACCCCGCGAGACCTAGGGCTAGGGTTAGGGCAAGCTCGGGTGGAGATCACGCGAAGGGGTCAAAGGGCGCGTGATGGAGGGCTGCAGCAGCTGTGGCGGTGGCGCGGAGCAACGGAGCAACGGCGACGCACGACAGAGATGCGGGTGAGGGCAGCGCGCGGCGCAGTGGCACGAGCGCAGGGTGGCAATGTTGCAGGCGAGGCATGGTGGCGCGAAGAGGTGCGGCACGCGGCGGCGGAGGAGGTGCAGGCGGCGGCTCGGCGAGTCGGCGAGAAGGCTAGGGTTGCGGGCGCGGCGGCGGACGGCTGTCGATGAAAGAGATAGATCGAAAGACGAAAGGTTATATGAGGGCTCAGATCCGCTTGCTGCGCACTGACCAGACGCGGTGGTCGCATGATCGGACGTGGTGGGGCAGCATCCGGTCACAGTCCAGTAAGCTCCTGGAGCGACCGGACGCGGACAGCGTTCGGTCGAAGGTCATCTGGGAAACTCATCGCGTATGACCGGACGCGGTGGTGGATACCGGGAGCGGACGCGGTGGTCAACAACGACGCGTCTGGTCAAGCGTCCGGTCACAGGCCCAAGAGAAAGTCTTCGAGATGACCGGACGCGCTGGTGGTCGCCGGGACCGGACGCGGTGGTGAAGCATCACTGCGTCTAGTTTAGCGTCTGGTCCAACGTCCGGTCACTGTTTAACACCTTTCTTCAAACCGATCTTTGACGCGACTTCTCCCAACCAAGTTCCAATTCAAAAGAGACTCAAATAAACACCAATTGGAACCTGATGTGAGTGACCTCACTCAAACTCTCAAGATTTTCAAATAATTCGCCTTAGGTTAATATTGGTTTTAGGAAAATAAGCAATAAACACCCGAGGAGCAACGTATGGCCATGCAATAGAGTTTGTGAACCCTTAGGAGTGTCAAATGCTCTCTCTATTCATGGACGAACACAGAGGTTGCTCAAAGCCAAACCGAAAAGAAACGACAAAGCAACAATCATGCATATGCAATCAATACAAGTAAGTAAAACTAGGTTGTTTGTCAAGTTTGATCCACGGTTAGGCTTCTTCACTCCTTCAAAGGAGGGTTATCGTAACCGTGTTAGACAAGCCCTAGACACATTGCAGAGAATTTAAACATGACATATAATACAATGCAATGCAAGGGACAACACAAGCTCATTTTTTTAAAGTTACTAGAGTCAAGCACATTAAGTTCACTTCTCAACCTACAAAAGGTAGCATCATCCAAAGGTTTAGTGAAGATATCCGCTAATTGATTTTCACTTCTTACACCTTCTAGTGATATATCATTTTTAGCAACATGATCTCTTAGAAAGTGGTGGCAGATATCAATGTGCTTGGTGCGAGAGTGTTGTACCGGATTATTAGCAATTTTAACGGCACTTTCATTGTCACATAAAAGTGACACCTTTTCAAGAACAACTCCATAGTCTAGGAGGGTTTATTTCATGTATAAGATTTGTGCACAACAAGCCCCCGTGGCAATGTATTCCGCCTCGGCGGTGGACAAAGCCACACTATTTTGCTTCTTAGATGACCAAGATACTAAAGACCTCCCAAGCAAATGGCACCCTCCGGATGTGCTTTTTCTATCAATTTTGCAACCGGCATAATCCAAATCAGAATAGCCAACTAGTTGGAATCTAGCTCCTTTGGGATACCAAAGACCAATGCTTGGGGTGTGCTTAAGATATCTTAGAATTTTTTTTATAGCACTTAAGTGAGGTTCTTTAGGGCACGCTTGAAAGCGAGCACACATGCACACACTAAACATGATATCGGGCCTAGATGCGATAAGGTACAACAAGCTACCAATCATAGAACGGTAGAGAGTTTGATCAACCAATTTACCTCCCTCATCTAGGTCGAGATGTCCATTAGATGGCATTGGGGTCTTGATTGGCTTACATTCTTCCATCTTGAATCTCTTGAGAAGATCCTTGGTATATTTTTCTTGAGAGATGAAAATCCCTTCTCTCATTTGCTTGACTTGAAAACCAAGGAAGAATGTGAGCTTACCAATCATAGACATCTCAAACTCCTTCGACATCAATTCACCAAATTCTTTGCAATAATCTTCATTTGTTGATCCGAAGATGATATCATCAACATAGACTTGACAAATGAAGATCTCTTCATTAAGCTTCTTGGTGAATAGTGTGGTGTCGACATTCCCAATGGTGAAGCCCTTCTCAATGAGGAAGTCCCGGAGGTGCTCATACCACGCTCTAAGGGCTTGCTTGAGCCCATATAGCGCCTTGGACAACCTATAAACATGATTAGGATATCTAGGGTCTTCAAACCCGTGAGGTTGATTAACATAGACTAGTTCATTTATGAAGCCATTTAAGAATGCAGTTTTCACATCCATTTGATATAGTTTCATATCATGATGTGATGCATATGCAAGAAGGATACGAATGGCTTCAAGTCTTGCAACGGGTGCAAAGGTCTCTCCAAAATCAAGACCTTCAACTTGAGAGAACCCTTTTGCAACTAGTCTTGTCTTGTTCCTCACTACTATGCCTTGGTCATTTTGCTTGTTGCGGAACACCCACTTGGTTCCAATGACTCTTGCACCTTTTGGATGCTCTTCAAGTGTCCACACTTGATTGCGGGTGAAGTTGTTCAATTCTTTATGCATAGCATTCACCCAATCCGGATCTTGAAGAGCTTCTTCTATATTCTTAGGTTCAACACAAGAGACAAAAGGGTGATGGTCAATAAAAGAAGCAAGCTTTTGAGATCGAGTCATTACTCCCTTTGTAGGACTCCCTATGATGAGATCTTATGGATGTGCTTGAAGTAGAGGTGAGTTTCTTCTATCAACCACTTGAGGAGGGGGATGGGGAGCATCAACATCTTGAGCTTGTGCCTCGGCTTGTTCATGAGAGACATGAGTATCTTTATTTTCAACTCTATCATTCTTGTCATCATCTTGAGGCACATGTGATGAAGATGGTGGATCGACAATTTGTACATCGTCTTCATCATCTTTTGGCTTGATGTCTCCCACCGGCATGTTCTTCATTGCCTCCCTCAATGGTTCATCACCTACATCATCACAATTCTCAATTGCTCCTTGGGAGCCGTTAGATTCATCAAATTCCACATCATATGTTTCTTCAACCAAACCAGTGGCATGGTTAAATACTCTATATGCTTTGGACTTTGATGAGTAACCAACAAGAAAACCAATATCACAACGTCTTTGAAACTTCCCTAGGTGTTGACGCTTCTTGTAGATGTAGCATTTGCAACCAAACACCCGGAAGAATGAGACGTCCGGCTTCTTCCTATTTAGCAACTCATAGGGGGTCTTGCCAAGAAACTTTTGTAGGAAGAGACGATTTGAAGCATAGCATGCAGTGTTGATTGCCTCGGCCCACAACTTTTCTAGAGTGTTGTACTCATCTAACATTGTTCTTGCAAGGGTGATCAAAGTCCGGTTCTTTCTCTCAACTACACCATTTTATTGAGGAGTGTAGGTTGAAGAAACTTCATGCTTGATTCCAATCTCATCACAATAAGCTTCAATGTTTGTGTTGTCAAACTCTTTCCCATTATCACTTCTAATCTTCTTTATCTTGACTTCAAATTCATTTTGAGCTCTCTTTGCAAACTTCTTGAAGCAATTGGCCACTTCGGATTTGTCATGAAGGAAGAAAGTCCAAGTGTATCTTGAGTAGTCATCTACTATCACAAGACAATAGAGTTTTCCACCCAAGCTCTTGTAGGTTGTAGGACCAAACAAATCCATGTGTAGAAGTTCTAGCACTCTTGAAGTTGACATGTAAGCTTTGGTTGGATGAGTGTTTGCAACTTGTTTGCCGGCTTGACATGCACTACAAGGTTTGTCCTTTTCAAACTTTACATCCTTCAATCCTCTCACTAATTCTTTCTTCAATAGCTTGTTGAGAGTGTTTATTCCAACATGAGCAAGCCTCCTATGCCAAAGCCATCCAAGTGAGGTCTTGGTGAACAAGCATGTCATCAAGTTTGTATCTTCGGAGGTGAAGTCAACAAGATAAAGATTATTATATCTAAAGCCTTTGAATATCACTTGCTTGTCATCTATCTTTGAAACTACCACTTCATTAGGTGTGAACAAGCATTGGTAGCCAAGGTCATAAAGTTACCCAACGGATAACAAGTTGAAACTCAATGAAGCAACATAGAGCACATTTGAGAGTGTGTGATCATTTGATATTGCAATCTTGCCTATACCCTTGACTTTGCTCTTTGAATTATCCCAAAATGTGATCTTCTCTTGACATACCCCATTCTCTTCAATTGAGGTGAACATACGAGGGTCACCGGTCATATGTTGAGTGCAACCACTATCAATAACCTAATGAGATCCACCGGTCTTGTAGTTCACCTACACACAAGAGATCAAGCTTTTTGTTTAGGGACCCAAACTTGAGAGGGACCCTTGACTTTCTCAACTAGTAACTTGGCAACCCATATTTTCTTAGGCCTATTCTTGTTTAGGGGACCCAAGAACATAACTTTCATCTTTCCACTTGAATCTTTTCTTAGCATGTAATAAGCATTGAAGGCAAAGGGTCTAGCATGCTTGGGCAAGGGTTGTGGTGGTGGAGTTTTGCACTCATGAGCAAAATGACCTTCTTGTCCATACTCAACACATCTCTTTGGCTTGGGCTTTGACTTGCTTTGTTGTTGTTGAGCTTTAGCCTTCTTCTTTTGATTTGCCAAATAACCAATGCCACTTCTATCCATCTTCATTATGGTGTTCATGAGTAGCTCACTTTACAAATATTGGCCTCTTGTGAACTTGCTTAGGCCGGTCTTGAGATGCTATTTCTCTTGCTTGAGCTTTTTGTTTTCTTTAATAAGTGACTCATTTGAAGTTTGCTTCTCAAGAGCCATCAACCCTTTTAGCTTCTTGTTCTAATTTGCAAGCTTCTCATTTTCACTCTTGATCTTGGCATAATCATCATAGTTGTTGAACTCAACCACACTCTTGCCTTTGCTACTAGAGCCTTGTTCAATGCTTTCAATGATCAAGTCATCATATGATGTAGCTATATCAAACTTAACAACTTTGTTAGTAGCATCATGTGTCTCAAGAGAAAGCTCATTAGCAATCACAAGACTATCATAGTCAATTTTCAATGTAGTATATTTGTCTTTTAGAGAGTTGTGCCTAGTGTTGAGCTCGTCATGCTTCTTTTCAAGTTTATCATGTTGATCTCTAAGCTCTTTGTTAGAAGTTTTGAGATCCTTGAGAGTAGAAGATATAATTTCATTTTGATCTTTGAGCTCATCACTAGCCTTTTGTGCACTTTCAAGCTTAGATGAGAGTGATTCATTTTCGTTTTGGAGTTCATCATTTTCATTTCTAGTTCTTCTTATGACTTTAGAGTATTCGTTCAACAATTTTACAAGTTCATCATAAGAAGGTGCATCATATTCATCATCACTATCACTATCATCATCATCGCTATCATGGTTTTGTACCTTTCGTTCACCCTTGGCCATAAGGCATAGGTGAGTTATGGACGATGATGGTGAAGATGGCGGTGAAGGTAGTGATGAAGATGTCAGTGAAGATGATGGCCCAATTACAAATGCAGCAACCTTCTCTTTCTCATCATCACTCTCATCACCGGAGGACTCACATGATGATTCAATGTCGGTGAGCCAATCACCAACAATGTAGGCTTTACCTCCCTTCTTCTTCTTGTGGAACTCTTTTTTCTTGCCATCCTTCTTCTTGTATTGCTTGTTTTTCTTCCTCTCTTCTTCTTTATCACTTGAATCATTTTTCTTGCCCTTGTTCTTGTTCTTGTACTTGTCTTTTGGAGGTCTAGGACATTGATGAGCTAAGTGGCCAAGTTCATCACAATTATAGCAATCCATCTCCGAGATAGGCTTTCTTTTGCTACTTGTGAAGAATTTCTTCTTCTTGTCATCGAACTTGATGCCACTCTTGTTGAGCTTCTTTAGCATCTTGGTGGTCTTCTTTACCATGAGTGCAAGTGATGCATCATCAATATCACTTTCACTTGAGCTTTCTTGCACCATCATGGCTTGGCCCTTCTTCTTTTTCTTGTCATGGCTAGCTTTGAAGGCCAAGTCCTTCTTCTTGGAAGATGATGAGCCCTCTTTTGGAGTGATGTGCATGTACATCTCGTGTGCATTGATCTTCCCCAATACTTGTGTCGGTGTTGTGGTGGAGAGATCACTTTGATGAAGCACAGTGACAATGTGACCATACTTCTCAACGGGAAGAACACTCAAGATCCTCCTTACAACATCTGATTGGCTTATTTGGGTGAGCCCAAGAGCATTGAGGTCCTCTATAAGAACATTCAATCGAGTGTACATGTCATTAGCACTTTCTTTAGGAAGCATCTCAAAAGAATTGATTTTCTTTAAAGCAATATGATAGCGTTCCTCACGCTCACTCTTAGTTCCCTCATGGAGAGCACAAAGGTTTTCCCACAATTCATGAGTGTTCTTTGCATTACGCACACGATTGAAGATATCCTTGCCTAAGCCCCGGTAGAGTGCATTTTTGGCCTTTGCATTCCACCGGTCGTACTTCTCCTCGTCACCACTTGGGTTGGCGGGATCCTTGATAGCGGAAAGCCCTTGGGTTGCGGCTCTAAGACACCCAACATCTATGGCTTTGAGGTACGCCTCCATTCGGATTTTCCAATATGGAAAATCATCCCCCTCAAAGGTGGGAGGTGGTCTTTCCCCGTTAGACATCTTGCTCTAGGCGGTAAAGCCTAAATTAGGAGCAACTCGGCTCCGATACCAATTGAAAGGATCAAAATGCCTAAGAGGGGGGGTGAATTGGGCTTTTCTAAAAATTAATTGTAAGAATTAAATCCTACAAGCCAAAGTTCACCCCTAGTGCCTACAAGTGTTCCTTGTGATTCTACCGATAAAAGTTTTGCACCCTAAGTTCTAATACTAGTCTAGCATGGCAATTCTAAAAAAGTAAACCAAGCAAAGAAAGTAATACGAGAAAGTAAATGCTTGAAAGTAAGGGCAAGGAACACGGTGATGTTTTCCCGAGGTATCGGAGAGTCGCCAGTCCCCACTAGTCCTCGTTGGAGCACCCGTGCAAGGGTGTAGCTTCCCCTTGATCCGCGCAAGGATCGAGTGCTCTCTATGGGCTGATTCTTCGACACTCCGTCATGGTGAATCGCCCAAAACCGCTCACAAGATGAGTTGGGTCATCCACAAGCTCTGTCGGATGATCACCAAACTCCCAATCACCACCAAACCGTCTAGGTGATGGCGATCATCAAGAGTAACAAGCTAGAACTCTCACTTGACCACAACGAGCCTAATGAGAAGATGGATGCACACTTGCTACTCCCTAGTCACTAGTGAGGGACTCTCAAGCTTTGATTCTCAAATCACTACCCTTACTAGAGCTCTTGCACTCCCTTGCACTTCAAAGGTGTTTCTCAGCTGAACAAATGAGCAAGAGACCTCTAAAAGAGGTGGAGGTGATGTATTTATACACTCCACAGTCAAATCCAACCGTTACCTGCCAACTCAGCAAAACACGCGATGACCGGACGCGCCGGTCGACGTGACCGGACGCGCCAGTCAATCGTAACGGTCGAAAACCTGAAACACTGGTTGAGTGACCGGACGCATCAATCAAGGATGACCGGACGCGTCCGGTCGTGCAGGGAGCTTACTGTACTTTGACCTGACGCGTGACCGCGTCCGATCAGTGATGACCGGACGCGTCCGATCATCAGAGTACCTTACTAGAATGTGATCGGACGCGCCGATCACTTCCCAGTCACGTCCGATTAGGTGATTTCCCTCCTGTGACACGCGTCAGCTTGAACACCGCGTCCGGTCCTCACAAGGACCGCTTCCGATCAACAGCGCTGAGACGCAGTAGCAGTTTTGTACTGGCCGGACGCGTTCGGTCAAGCCAGACACCGCGTTCGGTCAAGGGAAAACGTCTCTAAACACTCGGAAACGCGACGCAACTTGAACCAAGTTTCTTCCAACTGAACTTTGAGTTATTCTAGAGCTACCTAGTGCTAAATTTGACAAGTGTGCACCGCACCTAAACAAAAGACTCACCTAGGTCAAGCTACTCGCTCATGCCCCCCTTTATAGTACGGCCAAAGGAAAAAACGAAGATCCTAACGACTATTCCGAATGTAACTCAACACCTTGACATCCGGAACTAACCGTCCTTAATCTTGACGTCAATCCTTTAAAAACCAAAACGATTTCCATCAAGAGGCATAAATGCCATAGTGCCCAAAGCAGTTATCAACCCCATGACCTAACTTACCAGAGTTTCTGCAAAATACACGTTAGTCATGGTAATAAAGCGTTGTCATCAATTGCCGAAACCAACTCTCGGGGCCTAGATGCTTTCACCGGCATTGGCCTCCACCCAGCAGCCAGCTGTGGCCCCTATCCAGCCAGCCGTGGGCACATCATAGACGGCCGTGGCGAGCTCCTAGCCTGTCGCATCTCCCAACCACAGGCCGCCCGCAGCAGGTTCCGGTAGGCCGGCCATGGCCTGGCACAGACGAAGCAGTCGGCCATGCCAAACCTAGTGACAACCAGCAGCCCAACAAAGCGACGGAAAACTCTAACGGTGGCGGCGGGAACGGCGGCCCAACAAAGTGACGGGAAGACGGGAAACCCTAGCGGCGGCGGCAGCCGACACGAATCCATGGCGGTGGCAGTGGCGCAGCAAGGACACAACATACCAGGTAGATAGGATTATGTACCTTGTCGCTATGTCCGTGGCGGCGTCGATCGTCTACCCTAGAGGATGGCGTTCTTCTACCTGGCCCTAGAACTTGCGATGGAGGATGGCGATCTTCTACCTGGCCCTGGAACTTGCTATGGAGGAGTGCGGGAAGGAGACTGTCGCGGCAAAACTTCGCGCGGAAGAAGTGTTTCCACGCGATGGAGGAGTCGCGCAAAGTTACGCGGAACCGGGTTGGATTTACCAAGTGCCTAAATATTAGGAGTCGTTAGAGAGAGGGTTTATCTTATCTTTCTAAAAACCAAAGATTAGGAGGAGATTTAAGAAACTCTCGGAGATGCTAAGTGTAGTAAACTGCGGCAACACCAAATTTCAAGAACGCATGGCCCATGGGAATGCGATGTGAGTGCCTTCCTCGCATCAGCCAAAGATGCTTAAGATTATGATTGTGTTCGTTTGATCCCAAAACCCAGGCGAGGGATCGAAGAGGATTAAATCCCCTGCAAGTCAAAATCCCTCCAACCCTCTCCGACCCCTTTTAAAACTGTCTCCAACGGCGTAGTTGTTACGGCACCCAGACTCATTTTGCGTCGTTCACGTTGCTTCAAGGGGAAAAATCACGGTCCAACGGAGTAGGCGCACCCTGTCCAATCCCTTTCATTTTGAAAACAACCGAACAAGAGGGGAGGCGTCAGTGGGAGATGGCGCACCCTGTCCTGCAGCTGCAGGCTACCGCAGCGCTGATGCTGAAGAACGGGATCGCTCCGGCGAGCGGCGTCCATAGAGCAGGGCACGGTGGGCTCTGGCGGGCAGTGGCGGATCTACGAGGTATGCCAGGTATGCACTGGCATACCCTGCAGGTCTAGCATGTGTAGAGTATATATACATGTATATTTATATTTGTAATAAAACAGAAAAACTTGCAAAAAAAACTAACTGAGGCTACGCCGTGCGGCGTGAGGCCTTTTCACTTTCGAGGTCCACGACCTCACCCAGTGACACGGCCTATACCAGCTACAGGCCTACGGCCACATGACGTCACTTGGAAGGACCCCACACGACAGGACTTTAGGGTAGGAGTAGGAGTCATGGATTCAATGCCGCTTGGTCTCAGATCGCCGCTGTCTCCGATCAATGAAGCCATACACGCGCTCAGGCGAGGCTACGAGGACACGACGTCACCACTAATCATGATTAAGATGATCAGATTGAGGATCCGCCCCAGCTGCTTCGCTGCTGGTTGGCTGTGCGTGTGCGACTTGCTAGGCATAGAGCTCGACTGCTAGCTACCGAGGTATTCTATCTCAGCTTTTGTCTCTTCTCTTTTATGTAAAAACATAACGTATATTGGTATTGCTCGGCAACGGCAATTGTTGATAGAGTATTTTCTACAATGGTTTAGTGAAAAGCAAAATTAAGAATTTGTTAAGAGGCATTTTTAAGTGAATAAAGATAATATAATTGAAACATTCACATCCCTTAGAAAATGGTTTAAAAAGCCGGATAAGTAGTATGATAAGTTTCTCACATGCTCTCTTTTATGTTTATGTTTGGGACTGTTAATATGATGTTTGAACTATTTATATTATAATTTATGTCTGAATCTAATACTTATCATGTAATTTAGTGTGTATATCAAATTACGTTTAATTTTATAATTATTACTGAATTGAGAAATAATTTTACCGAATTATATATGAAAAATTTTAGATGACATAGCTGAGTTAAAACGCTGGATCCGCCGCTGGTGGTGGGTGGGGAAAAACCCTGGCGCGCTTATCCCGCGAGGGCGCGCTGCGGCATGTTAGCAACGCGCGGGCGCAGCCAGTGGGGCGCGACGCGCGCGCAGTCAGGTATTGGGGGAGCCGCCTGGGCGATCCATTCGCCCACCACCAGTTCGTCCAAAAGCCCCCAACGTCGCCTCCCGCGCCATGCCGCCGCGCGCGGTGCTCCGCCGGCTTCTCCCTACCCACCTCCACCGCCCCGCCGCTCGCCACTCTCCGCGTCAGGCGCCTTCAGCGACCGACGAGGGACCCCTTCCCGACCCGTATGCGCTCCTCGTCCACGACCCCATCGACCTGCTCTCCTCCCTGTGGCGCCGCGCGTTCGCGCACCCGCTCCCCTCCCCGTTCCCCAACCTCTCCGGCTACGCCTCCCGCCTCGACCTTTGGCTCCTCTCCTACCAGCGTGCCTGCGCCCATGCCACGGGCACCTTCCCGCCACGCCACGCCGTCCCGCTCCCCACTCTTCACTCCCTCCTCCGCCTCCGCGCCGCCGCGCTCCGCCGCCACCCCGCCTTCCCCTGGGGCGCCTCCACGCACCTCCTCCTCCGTTCCCCCGTCGACAAGCCCTCCACCGTCCCGATCTCCCGCCGCAAGCTCGAGGCCCGGTTCGCGGACGCGCCGCCGCCGTTCCAGGACCGCGTCGTCCAGGAGCTCCTCCTTCTCCTCCTTGAACCAGTCTTCGAGCCGCGCTTCTCCCCTAAATCTCATGCCTTCCGCCCCGGCCGCGGGCCCCACAGCACCATCCGCTCTGTTCGGTCTCGCTTTGCCGCCTACCTCTGGTTCGTCTCCGCCGACCTCACGGCGGTGGTCGACGGGCTCTCGCCGGACACCATCCTGTCATGCGTCCAGAAGGCCGTCTCCGACCGTAAGGTGCTGTCATTACTCAAGTCCGCGCTCAGCGCCCCTGTCCGGCCTGGGTCTGTGCCGCCAATGGAGAAGGACCTCGATGGGCTGACCAAGAAGAGGCTGAAAAGGAAGGTGCTCAGGAAGAGCAGGAAGAAGAAGGTGCTTAACGAGAATGAGCCGAAGCCTGACCCATATTGGTTGAGGATGTTCTTTGGGTTTGCTCCAGAACAGGCATGTCATGTGCCGAATTATGGACATTGTGGGATAATCAGTCCTTTGCTTGCCAATGTGTGCCTTAACGAGTTGGATTGGTGGATGGAGGAGAAAATTAACCAGTACTTTTGCCCATCCAAGCATGATTCAATTTGGAAGGAGGTGGGTGATGATGGGTGCCACAATCCGGCTTGGCCTGAGTTCGTCCCATCAGCTGGGAAGGAGAAGACAAGGAAGATGGATTTCCTTCGATTTGGTTCCCATGTCTTGATTGGGATCAGAGGGCCGAGGGAGGATGCAGTTGAGATAAGGAGACAACTGATGGAATTTTGTGAGAGAACATTTGGTTTAAGGCCAGAGAATTCGATGGTGGAAATTGAGCATATCACAAGAGGGATTGAATTCTTGGATCATGTGATCACGCGCAGGGTCATCTACCCAACCTTGCGATATACTGCCAGTGGAGGGAACATTGTCAGCGAGAAGGGTGTCGGAACATTGTTGTCTGTAACAGCAAGCCTGCAGAGGTGCATAAGACATTTCAGGAAGCTTGAGCTTGTAAAGGGGGACAGGGATCCTGAGCCATTGCCATGCTCACCGATGCTATACTCTGGGCAGGCACACACTAATTCCCAGATGAACAAGTTTCTTGAGACAATGGCTGATTGGTACAGGTATGCAGATAACCGGAAGAAGATCGTAGGGTTCTGTGCTTATGTCATAAGGAGCTCACTAGCAAAGCTCTACGCGGCAAGGTATAGACTGAAGTCTCGAGCTAAGGTCTACAAGATTGCTTCACGGGATCTTAGCCGTCCTTTGAGAGAAAGCACAAGGAATGATGCGCCAGAATACTCTGATCTTTTGAGGATGGGACTAGTTGATTTTATTGAAGGTGTACAATTTGCACGCATGTCATCGATTCCATCGTGTGACTACACACCTTTCCCTAGGAACTGGGTGCCACACCATGAACTTATATTGCAAGAGTATATTAAGCTGCAAGATCCAAAGTTCTTTCTTGAACTTCACAAGACTATCAAGCGTCAGGAAATAATTTCACCACAGGATGACATATCAAAGATGGTGTGGTATTATAAAGTTCATGGTGTTTATGATGACAAAAGATCCTTAGTTGGTGCCAAGGAATTGAGAAATGGTGAAGTTATCAATGGGAACAAGCAACTTCTATTGGATACATAGTTCTGAGTCCTATGTTCCTGATTGTTTATAGAACTATTGATATGTGATATTTCAATAGTTCATCAAGCTGATGTTTCTCCTGTGATTCACGGGTATCCATGAACTATTGACTGATGACCCAGTTCTCATTATTTTTAGAGAATAATCACGGGTATCCATGAACATCATATCATCTATTCTGGCACTCAGGAGCCAGGACTACTCAACTTTTAATGTTTACAGAAGCATTTCACCTATTATCAAGGTAAACTCTTCTGCCATGCCAACTTTTTAAGTCTTCTGCTCCTAACAGTGGAGCATTGCTGTTTCCTAGTTGTTAGCAGAACTAGAATACAGAAATACAGGCAGTATTGAAGTGCTGCCTTATGAAACTTCCCAGATGTCACATATTTAGCATTATGCCAATTTCCACATGTTTAGCTTTGTTAAACGAACATTGCATTTTACTTTGCATGCTTACACCATCAATGTGTCCTTTTTCTTCTCTGGTACTCCAAATTGGAAAACTTTGAGGTACTGAAGTAGGAGTAGTAAATTCCAAGCTTCCACATTCATTATCAGTTCAAATATTAGATGTAGGGGTGTACCCACTGTTCGTCTACACGGCCGTGTAGGCCGTTTACACGGCGTGTAAATGCTACTCGATTGGTAACCGTGTAGGCCGATTAGCCGTGTAAAGCCGTGCAAAACCGTTTCGACCGTTTAAAAGGCCGTTTAAACGGCCGTGTATACCGACTTTTTGCTAAACGATGGGTGACCGACTGTTCACCGTTTAACGTTTAGGCTAACATTGGGTGTACCACACTGCAATGTGTGTACTGGTATAAACTAGAGGTTGAATTTTCCTTCCTAATTTCTCTGCTTAAATAATCATTAGTTTTCCTAAGTCTGTGAAAAATCTAAGAACGCAGTAGTGCTTAATCTCTTTAATATCTTACCTTCTTTGGACCTTGAAGCTTCTAAACTAAATCTTTTTTGAGGCCCATCCTTGATGACAAGCTCATGCTATCAAAAACTAAGTTATAATCAATCGAGTGTTTAACAAAGCAGAGCTTAACCTGATTTCTGCACTCATTAGGATCTCAAACGAAAGACTACGAAATGAAATGTGGAATATTCTTGTTGGAATTATCAGAGATTTGACCTTTTCCAGCATGGCTAGCAGTTTTTTTTCAGAAAGTTTTGGGAGTTCAGTTTCTGTCTTTTCTCCTACTTCGATTACCTGCATTGATTCAATTTCTCCTTTTTTTTTTTGACCAAACTCATTGTTATTTTGCATTACTAGTCAGTTCATATTCAAATATCCGCACAGGAGAGAACTTGCTAAAATATTGTGCTTACATTTTGCATACAAAGTCCATTTTGTGTGAGCAACTAATGTTCATCTTCATTCCTGATCTTGTCTTTATTGATAGTTCACTTGTATTTTTACACTCACAGTTTCATGCTTTTATGGCTTGTTTGGATTGAGGCCTGGCAGGCAAATGCCTGCCAGACAACGAATCCTGGCCCCAGGTGTCCAAAATCGGACGCCTGGGAAGCCTCCCTGGGCTAGGCATCTTTTTGAAGCTATGAAACATAATTATTCTCCAGAAAACTAACTTATTCATGGTCGCTGTTTGGAAGTATCGCTGTTGAGTTGACTAGTACATTCAAGGGCAACTATTATTATAAAAGAATTCTATCCTTGGGAGAGACGTCCCATGGGCATTGGCATGAGAGTCGAAAAAAAGGTCTAGCACCGGTCTTACCCACAGGGGACAGACAACGAGCCCTTTTTTCTGACAGAAATAAGTCTGTGTTGGCTGGTCTTTGTGGGACTGCAACACATGGTCTTTGTGTCCTTGTAAACAGCATCCTTAACTGCTTTTAGGACAGCAGTTAGCATCTTCGGACAACATCTTAGGACAAGCATCTTAGGACAACATCTTGACTAGCATCTAGGACAACATCTTAGACTAGCATCTTAGTAGCATCTTGGCATATGCTTGGCTGGCTAGCAGCGTATAAGTATGTAACCCCAACCCCTCAGGTTGGCATGACATTATGTGAGTTTGTGTGAGAAATATACCAAAAAATTGCTCTAACTCTTAGTGTCATCCTCTCTCGATGAGAGTAAGGATTCTACTGCTACCAAGAGTGCGAATCCAACGACTAACAAGTGGTATCAGAGCCGTACTCTCCTTCCCCGGCCTCGCAGCAGCCCTAGCCGGTAGCAGCAGCAGCTCCGGCTGCCCCTGCTCTCCACACAGCAGCCCCCTCGATAGCGCGCCATGTCCGCAGGACAGTCTCAGGGCTCGGTCGCCTCGAGCACGCGGCGTCGGCAGGAGGCCAACCTCGCCGCGGCAGAGAAGCGCGAGCGAGCGGCGGCAGACGCCGCAGCAGCGGCAAGGGCATCGAGGCTAGCAGCAGCGGAGCTGGCAGCAGCTAGAGCGGAGGTCGAGGTTCTACGCGGCAGCAACAGCAGCTCCATCGCTGCTGATGATAGCGCCGACGCGGACCTCGAGCTGCTGGAGAGGGAGGCATCGCGAGGGCGAGCGGCGCAGTGGGCAGCCGCGCATGCCCATGAGCGCGGCGATAGCCCAGACAGGCGCAGACACGCCGGCGGCGCTCCTGAAGGAGGCGCGCACGGCGGTGGCGCTCCTGGAGGAGGCGCGCATGGCGGCGGCGGACGGGTCGACGGAGAGCGCGGCCTTCACAGGCAGCGCGGCTCTCTCTCCCCGGTTCGGTACCGTGGTCACCACGAGTACCAAGCTGTCGTCAGGGACGTCGGCCCCGGCGGCGGGTGGCCTACCCTCACCAAGACCAACTACGTTGAGTGGGCGGCGGTGATGAGGGTAAGGCTCCAGGTGTGGCATATGTGGGATGCAGTCCGGTACGGCGACGTCGACTACGACCAAGATCGACGGGCGCTGGATGCTCTCATTGCTGCAGTTCCGCCCGAGATGCAGTTTTCGCTTACCAGCAAGCGGACTACCAAGGAGGCCTGGGACGCCATCGCTGCGGCACGCATCGGCAGCGACCGCGCCCGCAAGTCCACACTGCAGGCACTTCACAAGGAGTGGGAGAACCTGGCCTTCAAGCCAGGTGAGGATGTTGATGACTTTGCTCTCCGTCTCAACACTTTGTTGCAGAAGTTGGTGCAGTTCGACGACGACACCTACGGCGAGGAGTGAGTTGTTGAGAAGCTCTTCCGCTGCGTCCCCAAGAAGTACAAGCAGATGGCTCGCTCAATCGAGTCTCTGCTGGACCTCTCCACGATGACGATCGAGGAGGCGTTGGGCCGCCTCAAGGTCGTTGACAGCGATGAGCCACAGCGCCTCTCGGGACCCGTCACCATTGGCGGGAAGCTCCTCACTCGGGAGCAGTGGGCTGCCGGCCAAGGTGACAGGAAGAAGGGGGAGCCTTCTTCCACGACAGGCGGCCGCAAGCGTGGCAAGCATGGCAAGCCGCACAAAGACGCTCAGACAGGGGCGCGAGGACGTGCCGAGGGTGATGATCGTGGAGGCGCCCAGGGCGGCGCCGCTGGCAAGCAAAAGCCAGCACGAGATGACTCTTGCTACAACTGCGGCAAGCTTGGTCATTGGGCCAAGGATTGTCGACAGCCACGACGCGGCCAGGCCCACGTCGCGCAGGCGGAGGAGGAGCAGCCGGCTCTGTTCATTGCTCATGCGAGCATCGAACTACCTCCAGCGGCACCGGCCGCAACGGCTCTCCTCCACCTTGACGAGCCAAAAGCACACACCCTCCTCGACGACAGCTCCGGCAACGACAAGACCGACGGGTGGTGCCTTGACACCGGCGCCACCCACCACATGACCGGGCGGCGGGAGTTCTTCTCCGAGCTCGACTCAGGCGTTCGAGGCACCGTAAAGTTCGGCGACGCCTCCGCTGTGGAGATCAAGGGCGTCGGCTCTGTCGTCTTCGTCGCCAAGACTGGCGAGCACAGGCTGCTCACCGGTGTCTACTACATCCCCGTGTTGAGGAACTCCATCATTAGCTTGGGACAGCTGGATGAGAGCGGATTGCGCGTGGAGATTGAGCACGGGGTGCTGCGCATCTGGGATCACCGACGCCGGCTCCTCGTCAAGGTCAACAGGAGCAACCGCCTCTACGTCCTTCACGCACAGGTGGTGCAACCTCTTTGTCTTGCAGCCCGCCGCGACGACGACGCTTGGAGGTGGCACGAGCGTTTTGGGCACCTCAACTTTGAGGCCCTGAGGCAGCTCGACAGCAAGGAGATGGTGCGGGGAATGCCGCACGTCGACCACGTGGAGCAGTTCTGCGACACCTGCGTCCTCACCAAGCTGCGGCGGCTCCCCTTCCCTCGCCAAGCGAGCTTCCGCGCCAAGGAGAAGCTGGAGCTCGTACACGGTGACCTCTGTGGCCCCGTGACACCGGCTACACCGGGAGGCCGGCGCTACTTCCTTCTCCTCGTCGACGACGTGTCCCGCTACATGTGGGTTGTCCTGCTCGACGCCAAGGCAGCCGCGGCGGACGCCATCAAGCGTCTTCAAGCTGCTGCGGAGGCGGAGTGCGGCCGCAAGCTTCGGGTCCTACGCACGGATAACGGCGGCGAGTTCACGGCGGCCGAGTTCGCGGCGTACTGCGCCGATGAGGGGATCCACCGCACTTCTCCACGCCGTACACTCCGCAGCAGAACGGCGTCGTCGAGCGCCACAACCAGACGGTGGTGGCCACCGCTCGTGCCCTCCTCAAGCAGAGGGATGCTGGCGATCTACTGGGGTGAGGCGGTGATGACTGCTGTCCACTTGCTCAATCGCTCCCCCACCAAGGCCCTCGACGGCAAGACGCCATACGAGGCTTGGCACGGGCGCAAGCCCGCGGTGAGCCACCTTCGCGTCTTCGGCTGCCTGGCCTTCGTCAAGAAGCTCAACCACGTCGGCAAGCTCGACGACCGGAGCACGCCAGGGGTCTTCATCGGCTACGCGGAGGGCGCCAAGGCCTACCGCGTCCTCGACCCTGCGACACGGCGCGTGCGCATCACGTGTGACGTCGCGTTCGACGAGGGGCGAAGCTGGATGTGGGGCAAAATGGTGGATGACGGCTCGACTCCGACGACCAGCGATTTCGTCGTCGACTACGTCCACTTCAAGGAGGCGGGGGGAGCTAGCAGCTCGTCTTCACCGAGCTCGCCTACCCCACCACGTCGTTCACCACCAGCTCCGGCAAGTCCACAGGCTCCGGCGAGTCCACCACCAACACCGCCGGCCACGCCTCGCTCTCCTACACCGGACCCTACCCCTTCAGGCTCGGCACCGGCTGCTTCAGCCCATGACGAGCAGCGCACAGTGGAGTTCGCCACTCCGCTGTCCAACGACGAGGATCGCATTGACGCCTACCACGGCGGCGAGCCTCTGCGCTACCGTACCGTGGACAACGGACAACCTCCTCGGCGAGCAGCCGGTCCCTGGACTGGCGCAGCATGACTTTGAGGCGGAGCTGCACCTTGCACAGGACGACGGCGAGCCTCGTTCCTTCGCCGAGGCGGAAAGGGACGCGGCATGGCGTGCCACAATGCAGATGGAGATGGACGCCATCGAGTGGAACAAGACGTGGGAGCTGGCCGATCTTCCAGCCGGCCACCACGCTATCTCTCTCAAGTGGGTCTTCAAGCTCAAGAAGGACGAGACCGGAGAGGTGATCAAGCACAAGGCGTGTTTGGTGGCGCGCGGCTTCGTCCAGCAAGAGGGAATCGACTTTGACGACGCCTTCGCGCCCGTTGCACGGATGGAGTCCGTGCGACTCCTTGCGCTAGCTGCCCAAGAGGGCTGGCGTGTCCATCACATGGATGTCAAGTCGGCGTTCCTTAACGGTGACTTAAAGGAGAAGGTCTACGTGCATCAGCCGCTGGGATTTGCGATTCCCGGTAAGGAGGGCAAGGTGCTCCGCCTGCGCAAGGCCCTCTATGGCTTGCGGCAGGCACTGAGGGCGTGGAATGCCAAACTGGATTCCACGCTAAAGGGGATGAGCTTTGAGCAAAGCCCGCACGAGGCGGCCATCTACCGGTGGGGCAGCGGAGGAAAGGCCCTGCTGGTGGGTGTCTACGTCGACGACTTGGTGATCACCGGCACCAAGGATGCGGAGGTGGCAGCATTCAAGGAAGAGATGAAGGCCACCTTCCAGATGAGTGATCTGGGGCCTCTCTCTTTCTACTTGGGGATCGAGGTGCCCCAGGATGACTCCGGGATCACGCTTCGACAGACCGCCTACGCCAAGTGCGTCGTTGAGCTAGATAGGTTCACCGACTGCAACCCAGCCCTCACTCCGATGGAGGAGAGACTGAAGCTGAGCCGCGACAGCACGACGGAGGAGGTGGACGCTACGCAGTACTGGCGTCTTGTGGGGAGCCTTCGCTACCTCGCCCACACACGGCTGGACTTGGCATTCTCCGTCGGCTACGTTAGTCGGTTCATGCAACGACCGACGACGGAGCACCAGCAGGCTGTGAAGAGGATCATCCGCTACGTTGCGGGGACTCTCGACCACGGTCTCTACTACCCGAGGTGTCCTGGCGCGACACACTTCGTCGGGTACAGCGACAGTGACCACGCGGGCGACATCGACACCAGCAAGAGCACAAGCGGAGTCCTCTTCTTCCTCGGCAAGTGCCTCGTTAGCTGGCAGTCGGTCAAGCAGCAGGTGGTGGCCCTGTCCAGCTGCGAGGCCGAGTACATAGCGGCTTCCACCGCTTTGACTCAGGCGCTCTGGCTCGCTCGACTGCTTGGTGATCTCCTTGGCAGAGACACTGAAGCGGTGGAGCTTAGGGTGGACAGCAAGTCCGCCTTGGCCTTAGCAAAGAACCCCGTCTTCCATGAGCGCAGCAAGCACATCCGCATCAAGTACCACTTCATTCGAAGCTGCTTGGACGAGGGGAGCATCAAGACCGGCTACATCAACACCCAGGATCAGCTGGCAGACCTTCTCACCAAGTCCCTTGGGCGAGTGAAGTTCCAGGAGCTTTGCGCCAGGATTGGGATGGTCCGAGTTCCCTAGACGGCGCCACACAAGACTTAGGGGGAGAATGACAGAAATAAGTCTGTGTTGGCTGGTCTTTGTGGGACTACAACACATGGTCCTTGTGTCCTTGTAAACAACATCCTTGACGCTTTTAGGACAACAGTTAGCATCTTAGGACAACATCTTCGGACAAGCATCTTAGGACAACATCTTGACTAGCATCTAGGACAACATCTTAGACTAGCATCTTAGTAGCATCTTGGCATATGCTTGGTTGGCTAGCATCCTATAAGTATGTAACCCCAACCCCTCAGGTTGGCATGGCATTGTGTGAGTTTGTGTGAGAAATATACCAGAAAATTGCCCCAACTCCTAGCGTCATCCTCTCTCGATGAGAGTAAGGATTCTACTGCTACCAAGAGTGCGAATCCAGCGACTAACATTTTCCCCCCGGTGAGACTGAGCTACCAAAGGTTCAAGCCCTGGCCAGTTTCTCTCTCACCTGGAGGACTCATTGTTACACTACATGAGCACAGCTGTTGTTCTTATATTATCCTTTATGTGGTATAAAATGGCTTTCTTAAGTATAAGTATATTCTTTGTTCTTGTTTTCATGTGTATTCTCTTTTATAAAAATCTGGAATATTTTACCATCATTGCAATTTTGAGTTGCATGCCAACATCTACAGTTGCATATACTATTACTGTTCCTAGATTGCTCATTCAACTGACTATGATAGGCATATGTGTTTTTCCCTTTTGTCTTGTTGTCGTTGTCTAGACTCTGGATGATAATGAGCTATGCTCTTGTTTAAGTTATCATTGTGCAACCCTCTGTGTTTCTATCAGCATGGGCATGTTATAATAACTGTCTCCATCTTAAATTTAGTTCTGATGATTGCCACAGCTATCATATTGTTCCTTCTATTCTTTTTTATTATTATGGTTAAACCAGTTGTGAGTTGAAGGCCTGATATTCTTGACATAAGAATGCCATCCTAAAAGGATTTCATTTAAGTATTGATTGTTCCTGCGTTTTGCGAAGGGAAGCGAATTTTTCCAACAGTGAGATTCATTGCTCCAATCCAAATGGCCCCTGATGTCAGCAAAACATAGGAATTGCATTCCTTTGGATTTTGGAATTCTTTGAAATTCCCACAGTCCAAACGGAGCCTAAGAGTGTTTCCTTATCTAATATTATTATTGAAGTTCCTTTGGATTTTTTTTTTAAAAAAAGCTCGACCTGCAGGGGTAAGCCACCCCCGAGCATTGTTGTAAGAGAGAAGACCTTCTCACATAGGCCGAGAAAACCCCCGAACCTCTGCCTCACCCTGACACAGGGGCACCGTTGCCTTGTGAGAACCGGGCTGGGCCTTTTGACCTCTGCTTTGGCCGTGGGACAGACGAGGGGATTTTTTTTAATCCCAGTCTGAAATTCGCTCCCACGGGGAGTCGAACTCAGGACCTGACGAGTGCCGCTGAGGCCACCTAACCAATTCAGCTAGGCACCCTTTGGCTTCCTTTGGATTTTGATTTTTGAACTTTGAAATTAGCTTTCTTTTGTTTGGTGGTTCCAATTATTATTGAGGTTCCAAGAGTGTCTCCTCATCTATATATTGGCAATCCTCGCTACACTGGTTATGGAAAATAGTTTTGAAACCTTATTGATTAGTTAATGACGTCAAAGTTCCGTTGCTACTATTTTTGTTCATTATTTCTTCTTTACAGTCTCTCCTATAGTGTACGAAATCCTTGAAAGCTTATATATTTTTGTTCAATGCCTCATCTCTGGCATACCCATATAGGAAATTACTGAAGTCTTGTGTATTTGCTGACTGGGCCCTCTTTCTTAATGTTCAGGTGCGTGATGAGCTTAGAAAGGAGACATTGCAACTTGCAAGTGAGTTCTACATTATGTTTGTTTAAACAGTGGTGTTTGAATTGGTTTAAAAAAATAATGGTGCTTCAAAAGTACCCTTTGATTTACAGAACTTCAAATAAGATATATGTAACATATATTCTTTATTTCTTTGGTGTTGTAAACTACAGGGGAAAGTTTAGAAAAGGAGCAGCGGATTTTGGAGCATAGGAATGAGGTGCAGCGCTGTCACATATATGTCATCACGAAGAAAGATAGCAAACATTGTGGTCATGCTATTCATTATTAAATCAAAGGATCATGCATAGTTTATAAAATTCGTTAACACCATGACATGACAACCTTGTAATACTGTTACTGTGAAGCTTTCTAGTGATTTTGTCCTTATGTTTTGATCGCTTCATTTCTTTGCTGACATTTCATTTGCATTTATAATTTTTTGTGCAGTGCACAATAATTAGAACCACAGAAGTGGCTGGTGCTCAAGACCTGTTAGTTGATTTGGAGAGGTAAAAGGATGATATTATGAGGTCATGCTGTTGGCCTGTTTCAAGAGGTTAATTTTGGAGGTGGTGAAGACTTGCATCAAACTCGTACGTCGACAGTGTCGCGCTCATGTACAGTTCAGTACAAAGGCTGCCTCATCTTGAACACGCGAGAGGATTGCGAGGCGATCCACAAGCTGCCACGTGACCGTATCTGAACGTGTACACATTCTGGTCGAGGCCGTGCGTAGCTGTCTTCTGGTTATATGTAACATGTTTTTTTGAACGTAATGTTATATGTAATATGTCCATCACAGTAAACCCAGTATAGAGGACTAGAGGCTCTATACAACGGAAACATTATATGTAAAATATGTCGGTCACAGTAAACCCAGTCTAGAAGACTAGAGGCTTTATACAACGGAAACACATGGCCGGATGTAGAACACTGCCATGCAGTCCGTGTGATTTTCACGTGGACTGAGTGAAAACCACTTGATTAGCAGCGGCACGGGCGCACGGCACAGCAGGCAACGTCTCGTCCTGTGCGTCAACGGCCTGGCATAGGGTAGTCGTGTCATGCTGAGCGTCGAGCATCCGAACGATGCCTTTAGCATAAAATTCCCATTCTGTGCTCTTAAAATGTTCCACATCCATTGGGGGTAAAAACATCACGTAAAAAGCGTGCACGTGTCTCGTCCTGTGCGTCAACGGCCTGGCATAGGGTAGTCGTGTCATGCTGAGCATCGAGCATCCTAACGATGCCTTTAGCATAAAATTCCCATTCTGTGCTCTTAAAAAAATTCCACATCCATTGGGGGTAAAAACATCACGTAAAAAGCGTGCACGTGAAAACAGGAATACTTCAACAGCCGGTGGCGCAACGACAGGTTCAGGCACATCAGCAGAAAACTAAGCACAAATATCGATCAAGAGCAAACAATATGCACGTTTCGATATGATCTGGCTTGGACTCACACGGGTCAATCTGCCAATACTCATGCATTTGGGTACCCACACGAGACACCAAATCATTTGTCACCAGAAAATGGTAAACATGGATTTGGTACAGCGATGTAACTGGTATACAGGTCAAGAGAGGGAACTCCCTTGTGCAAGCCACTGGAAGAACAGAGGAGTCATTTCATATTCTTGGGCACTTTGATCTTTGCATTATTTCGAGCACTATAGAGAGATCAATTGTCCCTAGTGCTGTTCTTGAGCCATTCCAAATACTTGGTGTTACCACCGGTTATGGGTAGAGCAATAACTTCAGGAACACTGCATGGATGAGCAATACGTAAATCCCAGAACAAGATGGCATGCCATATGTACATCATTCAACGCACACAGCATCAGTAAGCTAAATGAAGCTTACTCATATTCGTGGTTGGCTTTGACATGTGCAGTCAAGGCATCCAGAAGTGATTCTCTGGTCTTGATGATGAGCAATTCTTCAGCATCAGATTGCACCTGAAAAAGGGCAGCTTCTTGATCAGATATGCTTAGTTTGATAAGCAGGGAGGGATTTTTCAAGAGAAATTTTAGAAAGTTTGGGATAACAAATAAGTACAAGTGAAGGTCTACAAATTAGTCTGCACGCAAATCTTAGCACTATACCTTTCCCTCCCACCAGTAAACGGATTCAATGCCTGAAAAAGATATAGGGGACTTCAGTTTATTTCACCACTTCAAAGGAAAGAGCACATTCTATTCCAAAATTTGTATAAACAACACAGAGTAAGATATTCTTAATAACCACTGAAATGAACAGCAAGGAACAAACTACATCAATTCTACTAATCATTCTTGTTTGGGCAGAAGGCCTAAAAAAAATTACACTCTTCATTTCAGTTTATGGCCGTCTTGACTCTTGGTTGTCTGAAGCTAGATATGCATAGTTATATTTAACGTGTGAGTAACTAATTGTTTCAGTAAGCTATGTGCATATGCCACAGTTTAGTTCTTGGTTTCTTACAGGCTATACTGACAATGCAGAGTTATCAAGCTCATCTCATTTACAGTTGTATTGTAGCCTTACTTCACCTGGCACAACTTAAAAGAGAAACCTACCAACTAATTCAGAAATGGGAATATTTACTGTTTACTGTTTAATATTCAGTAAAATCATTTTTTTGGGAGATCAAGAGCCCAACTAATTCAGGAACTATAGCATAAGTAGATCTAGATCTTCCCGGTGCTGCTACCATTATTTACAGGCAACATATCTGGTGCAAACCAACCTCTCCGTGCAATCATGCAAACTTCTAATCTAGGCCACATGATGTTGATCTAAGGGGCGTAGGGGGATTGGGTAATTTTGCGCTTAACCGCCCGCTCCTAATCACACTTTTGCAAATCACCCCTCCCACTCCCCCTGCGCCCCCTTGAATCAACATCATGTGACCCAGATTAGAAGTTTGCACGGTTGCACGGAGAGGTTGGTTTGCACCAGATATGTTGCCTTATTTACATAGAATAAAATCTTCCATTTTAGGAAAATAGATAACTAAAAAATGAGAAATCACATTTTGTTGTGATTCATAATGTCAAATTTTGTCAAAAAATAAGCAATGAGAAAACTGAAATCAAACCAGGTACTATATTGACACAAGCAGCAAGCTTCTCGCTAATGATGCTGTGTGACAGCTTCTTGCCTGCAATAGATGTGGGACAAGTTATTTAAGACAAGTAAAGCAAAAACCAGAAATATACCCAAAAAAATATGCAACAATAACACAACAAAAAGGTAAAAACTTAGAAGAACACTAATCAAGTGGACAAATATTGGATGCCCACAAGATAAAAAGGTACTCCCGGGTTCTAAACTGTAAGTCATTCTGACTTTTCTAGGTATATAACTTTTGTTATGCACTTAGATATACATTATGTCAAGATACGTCGTAACAGTTATAAATCTAGAAAAGTCAGAACAACTTACAATTTGGAACGGTGGGTACTAAACTGCCTGCTTTCTCATTGGAGAGAATTGCACAGATTGACTAGCAAGGACTCAAAGCGGTAAAGAAGCATTAACAGCACAGAAAATCAGGCACTGATTACCTGCTTCCCTGTTTGGAACTGTCACATACACGACAATGGAGGGCACTGTGGTGGAAGCAGACTCCATTCGAGTAGAACTGAGACCTCTTGCCCTGCAAAATTTTACATCATTGAAGTTTCTCAACCTTGGAGTCACTACATGTGCTTGTAGATACTATGAAAGACATAAGACCCAGCATTTCTGCCCTCCAAAGTTTTCATAGCATCATGCTACCACATGAACAATGGTGGTTTCTCATAACATACACTCTCATTAGCAATTCACTAGTTCAATTGCAGCAATGGGCGTTGGAACTGAAAACAGGCATTGCGCCATCTAAATCATGCAATGGTACTACATATGATCTTCCAAATCCTCACAAATGACAAATCGCACTTAGTTACTCTAAAAGCAATGTTTCCAAAATTACAACAAAGAGTTTAACATTAATGCATCCATGAGTTCTGTGACCATGATTCATCTTCATCCGTCTCTAATTTGTCTCACTTTCATACATAGATCATGTTCTAAGCCACCTTTGGTGTGAAAAAGCCAAGGTTCTAGGCAAGCTCCGCATAGCACCCGCTTTCTGGATCAGAGAGTACTGGGGTACAGGTCAGTGATTCCACAAAGTCAATCCACGTTAAAGACTAATGTACTCAGTAAACTGCGGTAGCAACAAATTTAGCGAACCCATGGCCCATAGGAATGCGAGTGCCTTCCTCGCATCAGCCAAAGATGCTCAAGAGAGACTGAGAGAGGGATGGGGGAAGTTACCCGAAGAAGGGGAGGCGTCGGTGGGAGATGGCGCACCCCGTCCTGCAGGCGACCGCAGCGCTGACGGCGCCGATGCTGAAGAACAGGAGCGCTCCCGCGAGCGGTGAGCGGCGCACGTAGAGCAACGTGCGCTTCGCTCCGGCGGGACTGGCGGCAGCGGAGGAGGTGGAGGAGGGTGGGGAGAAAACCCGGACCGGCGCGGGGAGTGGCATCTCCGGCGGCTTCGATAGACGCTTATGTACGCGTCGCGTCGGAAAAGCACATCCATCCCTTCCTTGCCTTGGTGGCTTTACTCACGAACCCGATTGCTACTTGCTCCTCTCTTGGGCTGTTGTGGGCTTGAATGGGCCACTATTGGGCTTTCAGCAAGCCATTCGGCCCCAACGCCGCAACTCGCATCCTCTTAACCCCTCGCTCCTCGGACGAACTCCCGAGCCCCAAACCCTACTCCGAACCAGAGCTCCCTCCACCGCCAGCGCCGACAGTTGGAGCTCCGCTTCGACCTTCCGCGCTTCTCCGGCCATGGCTGAACCCGAGGTGGACGTGGCCGCAGCCACAGCGATGGAAACCGAGGCGCCTGCAGCAGCCGGTCAGAAGAGGGAGCGGGAGGAGGGAGATGATCCTGCTGCTGATGGCGGCGAGGCGGCGACGGAGGAAGCGGCAGCGGTGGCTAAGAAGCCGAAGGTAGAGGGGGAGGCCAAGGAAGCAGAGGAAGCGGAGGAGGGGAAGGCAGAGGAGACGGAGGAGGGGAAGGCAGAGGAGGCGAATGAGGAGAAGGCAGTGGAGGTGGATGGCAAACCTGTGAAACTGGGGCCGAAAGAGTTCGCCTCGGCCGTCGAGATGTTCGACTACTTCTTCGCTCTGCTCCACTCCTGGACGCCGCAGCTTGAGTTCAATAAGGTGAGGGTTAGCGTTTGATTATCTTGGTTGCGAAGAAGATTGTTCCTTTATCTTTGATCTGATTTGCGTGCTGGATTCTAGTTCGGTCTGATGAATTGCTTGCATGCTGTGGCAGTAACAAGCTGGTAGTACTAGGTAAATTTCATAAGCTTCAGTGAGTTCGGGAAGTGCATTTACTTGTACTAGACAATGTTGCTCTCAAACATAAGTTCACTGCAGGCATCATATTTATTTGAATTGAAAAATCCATTCTTTAAGGCTGTGAGTTCGCAATTACTTGATTAGTTTGTTCTGAAGGGTTCTAAGTCGGATCCTGCATTGTGTCCTGCGCCATCCAGCCCACTGTTTTTTTTTCTTATTTCATTAAGGAGATATAGAATGTTACCAGCTCCACTGTCTTCATGAGTCATAGCTATGGAAATGAATGCTCTAGAAAGATCTTATTTTTATTGGTTTGCTTATTTGTACCATTATGCAGTTTGGTTTTCAAGTTCTGTTATTGCTACGGAAGTCTTATCATTTTCATTCTGTTTGCTTGAATGGTTCATTTTTTTTCTTAGGTTTATTTGAGTTTCCTGTGATTAGTTTGATTTGTTAAATCAAGTTTTGGATTAAACTTGTGGCCAAATGAGGACCTATATGCTTATTTGACTTGATTCGTTAGGGTTTCATGTGAGTCTCCATGTTATTTTTTATCAGCTCTGATAATTTTAATGTTTTTGGGTGCATGTATTAATATTCCTTTTCCATGGTGTTCAGATCTATGTAAATATGTTTAATGTTTAATCTTCATTCATGTTTAACATCGCTATCACAGTCACAAGCAGTGCAGCTTTGAGTTCTTAATGATCATTTGCAATTTGATTTGCTTATAACATGCTTAGTGAAGCTTGCTGTCAAGGGCGTTGTGATCTAGGGTAGGCGGCCCTCGACTACGGAGTTCGTAGTCTCCTGCCGTTGTCTTCCGATCGCGGAGGTTATGCCCCTCACGGCGGCTCGGGCTTTAGAGCGTTGGAGGGAGAGAGAGAGGTTTAGGGTTCAATCACTGCTTGCCTTCATTCATCGTGCTGATTACAATATATGGCCGGCGGCCCAACCTAAAGGAGGAAACAATCTCCTATAATTAAGGAACAATGAAGGAAACTAATAAATGTTTAAATGGTAAATATCCTAGCCACTGATCTGGCCATGCGCCTGCTGGACCTCCCCTTTGCGCGCTGCGGCGCGGCGCACATCACGTGCGCGTCGTGTACGGGCGTATGTGTTCCCGTACATGACATCTCTCCCCTCCTCGAGAGACAGCTCGTCCGCGAGCTGGAAGCGTGGATAGCGCTCGAGGAAGGAGTCACGATCTTCCCATGTAGCGGAGGACGCGGGCTCATGCTTCCAATGCACCAAGACCTGGCGCACGCCGCGGGCAAGTCGCGCTTTGACGACGCGCTCGGGCTCCGGCACCGTAGCACCATGGTGGACGACAGGGAGTGGCGGTGGTGCGTATGGGGGATCGCCCACCCATGGCTTGAAGAGCCCCACGTGGAACACGTCATGGAGACGGGAGCGAGGGGGCAATTCTAGGCGAGCAGCCACCTCGTTGATCATCTCGGCGATGCGGTAGGGACCGAAGTAGCGCGGCTTCAGCTTCCCTGTGGCGGCGACGTCGAGCGAGGCGACGGGGCGGTGTCGCAGGCGGAGGAGCACCCAGTCGCCTTGCTTGTAGGAGACGGCTCGGTGTAGTTTGTCATAGTGGCGCTTTTGGACAGCTTGCGCCTGCTCGAGACGGTAGCGCACATCCTGCAGGAACTCCTCTCGCTCCGCCATGGTCTTAGCGACGGCTGCGACGCGCGTCTCCCCGGGGTCATAAGACCGGATGGTGGGGGGTTCACGGCCATAGACGATGCGGAACGGCGTGTCACGAAGAGAGGACTGGTACGCCGTGTTGTAGATGAATTCCGCCCATGGGAGCCATCGGAGCCATTGGCGGGGACGATCGCCTGTGAAGCATCTCAAATACATAGTGATGACACGGTTAGCGGCCTCCGTCTGACCATCGGACTGAGGGTGAAATGCCGACGTCATATGCAACGTCGCCCCCATGAGTCGCATCAGCTCGGACCAAAACTTGGAGGTGAAAACGGGGTCACGGTCCGAGACCATCGACTGAGGCATGCCGTGGAGGCGAACAATCTCGGCGAAGAAAGCTTGGGCCACCGATTCCGCGGAGTAGGGATGAGCAAGCGGAATAAAATGAGCGTATTTGCTCAACCGATCCACCACCGTGAGGATTACGGATTTGCCTCTCACCTTGGGAAGAGCCTCCACGAAGTCGAGGCCGATGTCGCTCCAGACTGCCGAGGGCACCGGCAAGGGTAGTAGCAGGCCGGCGGGGTGGAGGTGCTCAGCCTTGTTGCGCTGGCACGTGCTGCAGGCGCGGACGAAGTCCTGGACAGCAGTGCGCATGGCGGGGAAGTGGACGTCGCGGCGCAGTCGGTGTAGGGTGCGTTGGACCCCCTCGTGCCCGTCGTTGTGCACCGCGCTGAGCAGCTCCCTAATTAGGGGAGAGTCGGAGTCGAGGTAGACGCGGCCGCCGTAGGTGAGGAGGCCGTCCCGTAGAGCCCATGGCGCGCCTCGCGTGCCGCTGGTGACCTTGTCCCGGAGAGCCACGAGAGCGGGCGCGTCCTGCTGGGCACGGCGCAGCCTGTCGAAGAAATCGAACCGCGGGGCAGATAGGGCGAGCACCGCGCCGGCCTCCGTGTCGCAGTCCGTGTCCCGGCGGGAGAGCGCGTCGGCGACGGTGTTTTGGGCGCCGGGTTTGTACTCCACCACGAAGTCGAACCCGAGCAGCTTGCCGACCCAGTGATGTTGCGGGATCGTGGCGAGGCGCTGGTCGAGGAGATACTTGAGGCTGTAGTGGTCGGTCTTGACTGTGAATCGCCGGCCCCAGAGATACGGCCGCCAGTGGCGCACGGCGTGCACCAGGCCAATCAGCTCGCGCTCGTATGCGGCGAGGGAGCGGTGTCGAGGCGCCATGGGCTTGCTGAAGTATGCCAGCGGGTGTTTGTCTTGGAGAAGCACCGCGCCGAAGCCGAGAGTGGACGCATCGCACTCGACGATGAACGGTTTGTTGAAGTCGGGGAGTGCGAGAACCGGCGCCGTTGTGACGGCGGACTTGAGGGCGGCGAACGCCGCGGCGGCCTCCTCCGTCCAGGAGAAACCGTCCTTCTTCAGGAGGGCTGTCAGCGGTGCGGCGATGGAGCCGTAGTTGAGGACGAAGCGGCGGTAGTAGCCGGCGAGTCCGAGGAACCCGCGAACCGCGCGTGGTGAGCGCGGCGCTGGCCAGTCGAGGACGGCCTGCACCTTGGCCGGATCCATGGCGACGCCCTGCTCGGAGATGATGTGGCCGAGGTAGGAGACCGAGCGCACGCCAAAAGCGCACTTGGAGCGCTTGATGAAGAGGCGGTGGCGGCGAAGCTCGGTCAAGACGGCGCGGAGATGGCGCAGGTGGTCCGCCCACGAGGTGCTGTAAATGAGAATGTCGTCAAAGAAAACGAGCACGAACCGGCGGAGGAAAATGCGCAGCACATCGTTCATCAGGGACTGGAATGTAGCTGGCGCGTTGCACAGTCCGAACGGCATGACGAGGAACTCATATAAGCCGTCGTGTGTGCGGAATGCGGTCTTGTGGATATCCTCCGGCTTCATGCGAACTTGGTGGTAGCCGGAGCGTAGGTCGAGCTTGGTGAAGAAGCGAGCCCCCTTGAGCTCGTCGAGCAGCTCCTCGACCACCGGAATCGGAAAAGCATCCTTGACAGTCAGCGCGTTCAACGCGCGGTAGTCGATGCAGAATCGCCATGTGCCGTCGGCCTTCTTGACGAGGAGGGCCGGGGACGAGAATGCGGAGTCGCTGCGACGGACGATGCCTTGCTCAATCATCGAGGCACACTGTCGCTCTAGCTCGTCTTTGTGAGCCACAGGGTAGCGGTAGGGCCGGACCGCCACCGGTGCCGCGCCAGGCTTGAGGACGATGGAGTGGTCGCGGCTGCGTGGTGGTGGCAGACCGGACGGCTCCGCGAAGACGTCGCTGAACGAGTCCAGGAGGCCCTCCAGGAGGGGCGCGTCGGTGGTGACGGAGTGGGCGAGCGGCGTCTCGGTGCATGCCACCCCGGACCAGCGCACGTCCCGACCCGCGTGTCGGAAGGCCAGGGTGTGGGTGACGACGTCCCAGGATATGGTCCCCAGGGCCGCCATCCACTGGGTGCCGAGAACCATGTCGTAGCCGGCGAGCGGCATGACATATAAGTCGATGTCGAATGTCATGCTCGCGATGGAAATCACCGCCTGTTTGAGGACCCCGGGGCAGGTCACTCGTTCGCCGTTGGCGACGGTGGCCGTGAGGCGAGGGCGAGGGTGGATGGGAAGCCCCGTGTGGCGCGCCGCTGCATCGCCGATGAAGTTGTGCGTGGACCCCGTGTCCACCAGGGCGACGAGGTTTGCGGCGCCCAGGGTGACCCGCAGCAGGATGGGGGCGCCCACAGCCACGCCCGCGACCGCGTGGAGGGAGAACAGAGGCGCCTCTTTGGCGGCCTCGGCGTCCGCGGCGTCCTCGTCGGCTTCGGCGATCTCGACGCCGTCCATGAAGAAGATCCGTCTGCAAAAACGGTTGTGGCCCCGAATGAAAGGCTCATTGCAATTGAAACACAGACCGAGGCGACGACGCTCGGCCATCTCTTCCGGGGTGAGACGGCGCGGGGGGCGGTTCTCGGCGCGGCCTTGCTGCGCCGCTGCGATTGGCGGGGGGGGCAGCGCCAGCACCGGTGGGGGCGCCGGGAGCGCGGGGCGCACGGGCGGAGCGGCGGCTCCTCCGCGTGGCGGCGCCCGAAGAGGCCCCGGCGCCGGTCGTTCGGCCTCCATCAGTTCCACTTGCCGGGCCAAACTCATGGCCTCCACTAACGTCGTCGGGTGGTGCAGACGGACGGCGTGGCTCAGTGGTGGCAGCAGTCCGCCCGTGAAGAGCTGGACGCGCTGGTGCTCCTCAAGGCGGCCCGCGCGAGGAAGGAGAGCCTGAAACCGATTGCAGTATTCCTCCACGGTTCCGGTGCGACGGCACTCGGCGAGCTCGAACATCGGGGCGGATCGGAGGGGCGGCCCGAACCGCAGGTGCAGCAGCTCCTTGAAGTGCGACCAGTTGGGTGTGCCGTCATCCTCCTGGATCTGCGTGAACCACAGCTGTGCCACGTCGTCGAGATGGTAGGAGGCAGTGCGCACCTTGGCATCCCCCGTGGTTCGGTGTTGGAGGAAGTAAGCGTCACACTTGTTAAGGAAGAGCATCGGATCGGTTGTGCCGTCGTAGCGGGGGAAATCCCACTTCTTGGGCTTGGGGTGGAACTCGTGGCCGTGACCACCGTCGTAGCGGTAGTGATCGCCCCCTCCAGAGGACGTCTCGGCCTTCTCCTTCTTGGCCATCTCCGTTTCAATGGTGGTGATCTTGGCGTTCATGGCCTGGAGCATCTCGAGGACCTCGGCGAGGGTTGGCTCGGACATGGTGGTCGGTGGGTTGGGCGGTGGCGGTGGGCTGCAGGGTTGGGTGGGTGCGGCGGCGGATGGCGGAGTGGTGGGCGGCGCGGGTGAAGGCAGCGGGCTAGGGTTTTGCGGCGGAGGTGGCGGCGCGGTAGTGGAAGATGACGAGGATCGAGTGGATCGCGATACCAGGTTGTCAAGGGCGTTGTGATCTAGGGTAGGCGGCCCTCGACTACGGAGTTCGTAGTCTCCTGCCGTTGTCTTCCGATCGCGGAGGTTATGCCCCTCACGGCGGCTCGGGCTTTAGAGCGTTGGAGGGAGAGAGAGAGGTTTAGGGTTCAATCACTGCTTGCCTTCATTCATCGTGCTGATTACAATATATGGCCGGCGGCCCAACCTAAAGGAGGAAACAATCTCCTATAATTAAGGAACAATGAAGGAAACTAATAAATGTTTAAATGGTAAATATCCTAGCCACTGATCTGGCCATGCGCCTGCTGGACCTCCCCTTTGCGCGCTGCGGCGCGGCGCACATCACGTGCGCGTCGTGTACGGGCGTATGTGTTCCCGTACATGACACTTGCAGTTTCAGTTTGGAGTTCCAAGTGTTTTTCTGGTGTTTGAGTAAGAAAACTCTGCTGTTGATAGCTTTGAGCTATCCACAAACTCATGAATCACTGGCCTAGCAATTAGCATTGTTGTATACTTGTTCCTTCCAATTTTGGAACTTATGTGATACTACTAGAAGGATGGTTTGTTCCCTTTTTCTTGGTTATGCATTGCTAAGCTTAACGAGATCCCCAGTCGACGATCTTAGACGATTGGGATACTTTGGAAGTTTGGATCTCATTACTTCCATGTTATATATATCGTAGATGGAAAGAGTTATATACTAATTTACCTGGTATAGTGCTGATGATCTTTTTTAATAAACTTATAACTTTTCATGTTTGTTTTAAGTCTGTATTCTTTATAACTTGTATTTTGAGTTGTGATTTTCACCTCGTTTACTACATTTGTGGTGCTTAAAGCAAAAATTAAGTATGCCGTGGCTGAGGCAGTAGCAAAGTCAAGTAGATGACTTTTTAGCATGACTGCAGTCTAGTTTTCCTGAAACCAGCATACATAACAAGTTGGATGATGGAAACATCTGTTAGTTGGCTGTTGTGCTGTTGAAAATGATTGCTATCTATGTAGTGCCCACTAGATAACTGGCCCTATATGCGCCACAAAGGTCGCGTCATTGATCTCCAGAGGTCAAACCCTGGTGTACCCCATGGACAAACCCATAGCCATCATTAATATCTGCTCATGGACACATGGGTTTCTTATTTTCATCTCAACTTTTGCAGTATGAACAAATGGTGCTGGAGGATTTGCTGAAGAAAGGCCATGCTGACCCTGCCAAGAAGATTGGGGCAGGAGTCGAAGCATTTGAGATACGCAACCACCCGGTGTGGCAAAGCCGCTGCTTCTTTGTCCGCAGGATCGATGGATCCGCGGATGACTTCAGCTTCCGCAAATGTGTGGACAACATACTGCCTCTCCCTGAGGACATGAAGATCGGCAATGGCAAGAAGCCTGGTGGCCACCACAAGAGTGGCGGTGGTGGGGGGCGGGGAGGAGGAGGACGCGGGGGAGGCGGCCGTGGCGGCTGGCGTGGTGGGCGTGGCCGGGGCAGGAGGTCTTAACAGGCCCTGCAATTTTGCCCGGTTAATAATACTGGGGAGGTCGTGGAAACGAAGGCATTTTATTATGTGACTGTCCTAAAGACCGATGCCGACTTGTCACTTGTGTACCACCTGGGATGTGATCCACGCCGAGTGCTTTGCCGCGTGCTGTTGTTAATTTGTGCCAGTCCACCCGCCCTTTATTTCTTCTAGATTTGGTCATTTCGGTCGCAATGTGATTACTGCGACTTGTTTCGCACCGGCGTGTTGCGTGGTTGCGTGGGCTAAAAATCTGTCCTCGAGATCACCGGCGCCGGATCTGAACGTGGTGGCCTCCGACAGCGGAGTCGAGGGTTGAGACCACCGTGTTAATTAATTGTGCTGGAACAAAACACGGTTGTCGATTGTCTTCGTGCGAACGACGAGTGAAGAAAACACGCAGGCTGGCTGTGTGCCTGTGTTGGCTTGGCCAACGCTTCTTTCTTTGTTTTTCTTTTCATTTTTTTCTTAAAAGAGCTGTGTGGCCCAACGCCAAGCAGCACTCGAACACGCATGTGATGTGATGAGTGATGGTGATTCCAGCCGAGCTCCGCCTCGAGGAACCACCGAACCAACATGCTCCTCAGGTTCTCTGCGAGGTGAGCAGCACATGAACAGTCTGATCGGAGAACAAATTGGTTGCCCGCTGTACTACTTGCTAGTCCCAGGAAGAACGAAGGAAAAGGAACATCCGACACGAAATCGGTTGTTCACGCGATCTTGGCATATGCCCCTGCACTGTACGGGAAGCAAGTACGCGATCCTGATCTGCTGGGTACAAGTCTCCCCGCTTGTGTACTGGCAACGGGGCCGGTCGGCCGGAAACCACAAAGCTCAGCTGTTCATGTTCCCTGCGTGGCTGAAACTGAACGCCAGAACGCCCATAATGCGTTTCAGCGCTTGGCATCCGTACTTGAGACCACTGGAAAGTGGGAGCGAAAGGCAGGCCGATGCTTTTGCCACTTGCGGCGATCCATTATCCGGTTACGTTATCGGCCAGCAGCACCTGCTCGTTGCGTGCTTGCTCGTCATCAGCCACCACGCACTAGGCTTCTACGCTCGCGATTGGGATTGGCATTTGCCGTTAACAGCCTCCCGAAAGCACCCTCAATGCCTCGTTGATTTTTCAAGGTATATATAGGTACATGTACCCGACTACATCTCGCTGGGTCGGTAGGACGGTAGCTGTTTCTTCTTCTGAATTAAAAAAATATATAACTCGAGCCGCGATCGAAACGTATTTCCTTCGTATCGGATTTAAAAGTCGTTTTGAATAAGGTTTGAGTTAAACATTGAGAATATAAATCATCAATAACTTTTAAGTGGTTGAGTTTACAAATATAAAAATTATATGAATAGATTTGTCTTAAAAAATACTTTTATAAAAATATATATATATCACTTTTTTATAAATATTTTTTTTTATAAAAACAAGAGATCACAAGTTACGTTTTGAACGACTTTCGGATCAACATGGAGGGAGTACGTGTGCGTGGCCGTAGCTGTAGCACCGGCACACCGCCGGCGGGGCCTTTCGCCGTTTCGTGACTCCACCGGGCATCAGGAGGTATCAGCACACGTCTCGTGAGTCGTGAGTCAGCGCGAGCAAGCATTCCCGCTTTTGGAAGGGGTCCACGTCCACCAGTAGAATCCGACAGCCTGTTTGTTTCGTTCGTTTACCGTGGGTGTGTTCACTTCGCGAAAAGTAACTGAAAAGTTACTGTAGCATCTTTCGTTGTTATTTGGTAAAATTTGTCCAATTATGGACTAACTAGGCTCAAAAGATTCGTCCCGACATTTACAGACGAACTATGCAATTAGTTATCTTTTTTACCTACGTTTAATGCTTCATGCATGCGTCGAAAGATTTGATGTGATGTGTGTAAGAGGAAATATTTTGGGTTGGGAGGGGGAAGTGAACGAGGCCCGTGTCTGAAAGTACTGTTCACTGATTTATTGTGAGAGAAAAATACTGTTGGATCACTGCTGATTTGGCTGAATAGCTGAAACGAACAAGGTGAGAGCTTTTTACAGGAGCCAAAGGATATGCCACCCATAAGGCTGGATAACGAGCCGAGCTGGCTCGGCTCGGCTCGTTCTGGCTCATTAGGATAACGAGCCGGCTCGGCTCGGCTCGTTATCTTAACGAGCTAGAAAGCCAGCTCGGCTCGGCTCGTTATGAGCTCGAGCTGGCTCGTTAGGCTCGCGAGCCAGGTATAAAAAATACACAAAATATAATATTTACATTTATCTAAAGCTTAAAAATATTAATAATATAAAAATAATATATTCAATAACCTTAAATCGAATAAAATATTCATATGAGCTAACATATCATCCATTTGTAAAGTGCAAGACATAAAGTAATACAAAACTAATATAAGTTATGATGACTTTTTCCCTAAAACTACGGCTCGTTTGGCTCACGAGCCAGCTCGAATTGGCTCGTTATAGCTAACGAGCTAAAATCCTGGCTCCGCTTGGCTCGTTATCATAACAAGCCGAGCTGAGTCGAGTCAACCACAAGTCAAGCGAGCTAACGAGGTTCGAGTTTTTCGTGCAGCCTTAGCCACCCATGACCCACGTGGCGGCATGCGCGCGAGCCAGACGTGACGTCGGAGCCGGAACGGCGATGTGCGGGCTGGCTAGGACGCGACGCGACGGGGTGGTGGCATGGGGAGCGGATAAGTTTCACCGACTTGTTTGGCCTTTCTCCGTCGAGAGAAGATTACTAAGCCGAGCCCGGTCCGGGGGGCTGGGTGGTGACAAGTCGCGGTTCGTAGCTGCGGCCTCGGACGCGTGACAGGTACAAGTAAGGTTGTACTCACTTCGCAAATCAGAATCGCAGGGCTTTCCCAAGGTACAGTAGCAGGTACCACTTGACTCGAGGAGGACTGATATATGATGAAGCACAGAGATACGAAGCTGCTTTCCTCCTCTTTTTTTGCAAGTGCCGATTGTTTTTTCTCCCTTTTTTTGTAGTATTTGATCTGATGACGGGTCATAACAACTCGCGTGTTGTGGCCCACGTGATATGTTCCTTGTGTTTATATACTGACAAGTTTGCTTAGCTTTGACAAGGACTTGATAACATACTCACAGTAAGATATCCCACTAGCCAGTGCAATGTGATGGTCAGTTGATCAATACAATACGCAATGCCCATGCCAAAATTTAAAAGAAAACAAATGTACGCATAGCATTTATATAACACCCCTTCCCTTCATTTCAGATTATAATTTTTTTTTATTTTCTAGTTATACATATAATTTTATTTATTATATATGTATAGAAAATATATTGATTAAAAGAACAAATAACTTAAAATTTAGAGTCACTTATGTCCCGTCGTCTCTAATGTTTCAACAATGTAATCCCTTAAGCTCATCTTATTTCGGTTGCCGCAGTTCTTTTACTTGCCTAGGGCTTCCTACCTAGCTCGTCACTCGTCTAGCGGTGTAGGATGTAGGTTGTTTTAGAGTTGTATAAAAGAATTATTTCTTTTAACGAAGGACGTACGGGGATTGTGCATGTTGGTGAAAAAAACATAAAATTTAGAATGTACCATGTAACAAGACTATATCGCTGCACTTATATAATCAAGGCCAGATGTCATTATACTATTCCTTCTAAATATATGTACAAAAGATGTGATTATACATACAAAACCTCTGGGAGAGAACACACGCCTTGAACTAGATCTCTTAAGCACATGTGTGTAACGTTGTGCTTCACGTGAACTCAATTGAAGTCACCTATATTGGATTGCAGCATATTTTGTATTTTTTTTTATGTTCGTCTCATGTGATGATGTGAAACAAACTTTCGTTACTGTACATGGTTTTCATTCAATCAGCTATTTATTCAGTCTAATTGGTTGTTTAGTCTATTTAAATACTTTTTTAGTTTGAAATAATAGATAAACGGTAAGTGATTATATATTTACTGTTTAATAACGTTTACAAAAACAATATCTACAGCGACCCGTTTGGACCTATCTACCGTGTCTTTTTTCAGATGGAAATAAAACTTCGTATATACGTTTCTTGAATCTTGATTTCTATTTGTATCCTGGTCAGAAACAGGGTACAGGAGGTGAGAAGGAAGGGGGGAAAAAACAGTCTGGCAGGAAATACAGAAGAGAAACCCAACCAAAAAAGAAAAAAGGGGGCAAATTTCATACGATTTCTGCGCCCTCTTCTTCGGCGTTTTGGCTACTCTACCCCAGCGAGCCCCGGTACGACCAACCCTCCCGCCGGCGCCGCCGCTCGCCGCGGGCCATGTACAAGCTCGGCGGCCGTGGCGGTGGGCGCGGCGGCAGCGGCGCGGCAAAGCGCCCGCCGCCCCCCCACGGCCGCGGCCGAGGCAGCGCCTCCTCTATCGGCGGGATGGCCGGGCCTCCCCGCGGTCGCGCCGCCGCCGCCGCCGCCGCGACGCAGCCGGCGGGGCGCGACGAGGCGTTCCGCCTCGAGTCCAGCGGGCCGCCCGCCTTCGCGGCTATAATACGGCTGACGCCCGACCTCGTCGACGAGATCCGGCGGGCGGAGGAGGCCGGTGGAGGAGCTCGCATCAAGTTCAACCCTAACATGTACAACTCGTCGGAAAACGTGAGCTTTCCCTCACCCTCTGGCTTTCAGCTCTCTGTCTGTCCCTTTTGAGTTCCTCTTAAGTTTTAACCTAACAAATTTAGATACTTTTTATCAATATACAGTATATCCTGGTAAGTTGTTTTTCCTTCTTTTGGCACTTTTACTGGGTTTGAGTGAGTTCTGTAATTTGCATTCACGCCAATCAAATTTAAGCATGGTACTGGCGAGATAGTTTGGATTGTCAGGGCACGATGATCTGTTAGGTGTCCTTCTAGGATTAATGATGATTCTCTTTCATCTCGTGTGATGGTCTTGGGGTATTTTGATTCGTACAGCGAGTTGCTCCTGTCTCAGTGTATATGATTTAGATGGGTCAAACGGCATTTGGTTTAGTAATTTGCAATTCAAGCCTTCATATCATTGCTGTGTCTTATGCTCCCATTTCAAGGCACACCGTTGCTTACTTGCACTTTGATTTGTCGGGGCAAAGTTGAATGTTTATTACGTTCTCATTGGACATTTGTATTGTTTGGTTGGGACTTTGCTTAGCGATTTTCCTCAGGAATCTTGCATTTTCCCATGTGTTATGGTCCTGGACTTCTGGCTATTGTTATTTATTTTAGGCTGATTGAAACAAGGACATTTATCATTTGATGATTCATTCAGTTCAGCTAAATTTCTTGTTCCGTATTAGCACATTGCTTATTTGATGATTCTTTCGGTTCAGTTCATTTTCTTGTTCCGTGTCCACATTTTCATTGTTTAGCGTTGTACAATTAGTTCTTACATGGTATTTGATTTGGTGCTGTTACTTTGGATGACTTTGGACTTCTAATCTGGTATAAGAACTGCTGAAAATCTTCCCTTAATGGTGATCCAGACCTAATCTAGCACAATAATGTCATATTTCAATTAGCTTTGTACTGTGGATCAGGAGTTGAAATCTCAGCTCTGAAGTACAAGCAGACCCATCTGGCCTGCATAGATTGGATGGGCCCCCCTCTCTCCTAGCAGATTTTTTCTTGTGTTTTATGAGTTGCCTATTTTCTGTATATATATGGAATCACCAACAAGTATGGCCAGTACTGCTGAAACAACAAAGAATATGCCTATTCATTTTGTCTTGAACGAGAGCCCACACTGAAATTTTGGAGGCTGAGTGAAGGATGCTTTAAAGAATTTCAAGGTTACAGTGCTTAGTTAAATTGCCCTACTGGGTCCAAACTAGATTTGTTTGACATGAGAACTTCTTTTAACATGATGATTGCACTTATACATTTAGTGTTTCAATTGGAGTACTCAAATCTCTTTTCCTGCGCCAGGTTATAGATGTTAGTGGTAAAGAATTCAAATTCACCTGGGCATCTGAACGTGGCGAATTGTGTGATATTTATGAAGAACGTCAGAGCGGAGAGGATGGAAATGGGTTGCTTCTGGAGTGTGGCTCTGCTTGGCGCAAGGTGAATGTGCAACGCATTTTGGATGAATCAACAAAGAACCTTGTGAAAATGCGCTCAGAGGAGGCTGAACGTCTCTCAAAATCTCGAAAGTTTGTCTGCTTTCCCTGTTCTATAATCCTCTTGGTTTCTATTGATTTATGATAATCCTGATATGTAGGATTTCAAAAATTTTCTGTTTTATGACATTGTAGTTTTCTTCTCAACCGTTTATATATCCTCTTAACTTTTCTGGTTGTAGATCAATCGTGCTGGACCCTGCCAATCCATCTGTCAAGAGTCAGGCCAAGTCGATGGCTGCTGCAGCTGTAGAAGGTCTTTCCTTTCAACTATGCCTCATGTTTCCTTTCTCAACATTATGTTGCGAGTTTATGATCTCTCCCTGGATTCTGCATTCGTAATAGAAATGCACATTGCTGCGTGATTATTCTATGTGCAGTAGTAAATACCAATTCTCAATTGGCTAATGTTAGTGGCTGTAATTACAATTTACTTCTGTTATTCTTCCAGGTAATCCACGGAGGATGCACTGGAAGCAGAAGAATGAATTTTTAAGGAAGAATAAAGGTTCTAATCCTGCTGGGTCATATTTTGCTGTTTTCTTTGTTTATGTTTAACTCTGTGTATCGTTTATTCACCTGCTTCAGCTGCTGTTATCACCCCAACCAAATCAGTTTCCAAGGTGAAGTTATCTAACAATATTCCCAAAGGGAATATCTCAAATTCACCTGCACCTTCTCCTGAACAACCTGGAGCAAGCAATCCTACATTTCCTGTTGGATCAGATGCAAATAATGAAGTCATAACACCTTTTGATTTGAACAAAGGGGAAAACAGTAAATATGAGAAATCAGCTGCAAGTAAGATGTCTAACAAAGGTATAAATCGCCGAGCAAGTTCTCATTCTGCAAATGTGGATGATAATACAAATGAAGTGCGAAGCTACTTGATATCTGTGCTCTCAAAAAATCCAAAAGGAATGGGCCTAAAGGTAATGAATCTCTCTGAGCATGGGTGACATGATACTAATCAAGTTCATGTGCAAATGGGAGAAGTACTCAGAAACTTCCTGCACTTCTTTGTAAAGACTCATACCTTATTAATGCTGAAGGTGTTGGAACTCACAGTTCTGCAGAGTTTGTTGCCTTTTCCTTTGGCTGTCAAACCCATTTGTATCTTGGTGCTTTCATCAAGTGGCATTGTATCTCGATCTTGTGGTTTGATTATTTCTTTTTTACCTTTTGAACATAGTGCACAGTAACATTTGTTTGTTCAATCATACATGGCAAATATTTTTTGTTTGTTGTGTACAGTAACAGTTTTTTTTTTTTTTTATCATACTTTGTAGATGCTTATGGACGTCATATTCCATTATTCTTTCCCCTGATTTTTAAATTGCATATTTCACTTAGTATTCCACAAAGATTTGTCTGATTTTGTGCTCACATTTTATGAATCATATGCAGGCCTTGGAGAAAGCTGCTGCAGATGCATTTCCAAGTGCATCAAAGAAAATAGAGAGCATCATCAAGAATGTGAGTAATCAAACATTTTTTTTACCATGTCCTTTCCCAATTAGGAAAATTTTAAGGAATAAGGAGTAAACTCACTTGACATTTGGATGTTCTTTCAGATTGCAAATTACCAAGGACCTGAGAGGTATGTTCTCAAACCAGGGGTGGAGGTAGAAAGCTCTAAAAGGCATGCATCTGAAGGAGTAAGGTATTATCATTTTCTAGTTTAAGTCTAAGCTCTGGTCCTTTTCCCCTCTCTCCCTAACCCCCCCCCCCCCCCCTCTCTCTCTCTCTCTCTCTCTCTCTCTCTGATCTCGCAGAACATGGTTTTCATTATGTTCCTTCTGCAGCTTTGGACAATTATATCCCTACATGTCTGTAATTCTACCATAGCGCTTTAACATACATCTATTGCTGTGTCCAGCAGATCCATCAGTGAGAACATTGAGGAATCTGCTCCAAGCCTAAAGATTGATGATCCTGATATATGTGAGAGGATTGACATTGTGGGCTCACCACTTGCTGCAACAGATGGAAAACTCAATAATGACAGTGAAGGTAAGGCCGGAACTTCCAGTGACAGTGGAAGTGATAGTGATAGTGATAGTGACAGCAGTGACAGTGGAAGTGATAGTGGGAGCCAAAGCAGAAGTGCTGCGGAAACTGGTAGTGGGAGCAGCAGTGATAGTGACAGTGATGCCTCATCAAGCAGCAAGGAAGGATCTGATGCAATTGTTGATATTACAAGTGATGATGACAAAGCAAATGCAGCACATATAAAAGTAGTAGATGACCTTAATTTGTCTTCATCACCAAGAGATTTGACAAGACTCGATGTTGATGATGAACAAATTGACATTGGAACAAATCTGGACTACAGGAGTACATCACCCCATATTGATCTGAATAATTTTAATACCGGCAATGATGATGCAGCAGCAGAGGGCTTTAGTGCTGGCAACCTGAACAAGCCATCTGAAATGCCGGGAAGCAAGAACATGACGAGCACCAGAATGGATTCTATCAGAGGTGATAACAAGTATAATGAAATGTCTTTTCTGGACAACCTTTTTGATGACTCCGTGAGAACAACCAGTGAAAACTCACCGAAGGGGGAGGCTGGTCAATTGACAGCACAGCATGGCAACAAGAGAAAATCAACATCAAAGGATGAATCAAAACTCGGCCCAGTGAGTATTGCCAAACCCAAATTAAAAAGGTCTTCTGGTAGTGATAACTCCACAACAAAGCCTGAGAGTGCCAAAAAGGTCAAAGCTGACATAACATCGCCAACAGGTTCTTTATCAGAGCACAAAAGAAGTTTACCCCCTGAAAAACATACCAATGATAGGTTGAACAAGGAGACAGGGAATGTTAGCCGCGATGCTTCACGAGATAGCAGTCCTGCCATGAAAGGAAGACCTTTGGCTCCTGGGAATTTACAGAGGATAGATCAGATCCCAAATTTACCTGTCCCAACAATGCACTCTGAGAGAACAAAAGAAAATACTATGAAATCAAGTTCGAAGAAAAAATCAGATAAGATGCAGAAACCATGGCATGGTATGGATGGCGACTTTGGGCCAGGTTATTCACATGGTGTAGATCACCATGCCAATTTTGATGGCTCTGATGATTCTTCCACAAGAAAAAGGAGTAGACATGGGAATCCTCTTATTGATGATAAAATGCTTAAGCGTTCGAAGGACGCTAATGTCAATGTAAATTCCATGAATTTAACCAAAAGTTCCAGAGAAATTGTTGTGCCTGATGAGATAACTTCTTTTCCTGAATCTAACGAAAGTAATGGTGAGCCATCAAATTCACAAAGAGATAATGTTGAGAGATCACCTTATGGTAAAAAAAAGCTCCAGAGAGAGCTTTCTGATCTTGAGTTGGGTGAACTTCGCGAGACTTCTTTGGAAAATGATGATGGAAGGATAAGGAAGCAATTTGAGAGAAATAGTTCCTCCAAGTCGCTTGATGCTAAATTAACTAGTGTAAATAACTCCTACCCCAGTATGAATGACAGGAAGGCTCCAGCAACCGTCTTTCATGATAAGAGGAAACCTTCGCCTCAGGAATATGGAATTGGAGGCCATATAAACCAGGAAGGGTTTCCCAGGAAGGCAGCAGGGTATGAGTTTGATGATAATAGGCCTCAGCAAAGAGAAAATTTTCCAGACAGCCAGCATTTGCCAAGGATTGATAATTCAGATTCTGAGAACGTAGTATATCCAGATAGGTCAGGAGAAAAAACAAGCAAAAGGGAAACTAGTATGGCACATGGTAGAATGCTAGAGTATGCTGATATGCAGAAGAAGAAATCAACCTCAAGGCTTCCACAGAATGGTACTAATAATGTCATAGTGTCTCGAATGCAGAAATCAATATCCCCATCAGATAATGAGGAAAGAAGTAGGAACAACTCTTTGATTGAGACAGAGACAGGTAGGAAGAGGAGGGACAGTTCTTCAGATGATGATAATTTATTTTTCTCCAAGTATGATAAAGATGCACCTGAACTTAAAGGTCCAATAAAAGATTTCTCACAGTAAGTTTCAGTATCCTCCACAATGTCAGTTTTATATCTCCTTGAAGTATTTTGATTAGTATATTTTGACTTTCCTCTAGTTTTGTTGCTATGCTATAATTATGCTGATAGACTGACTTATCCTGCTCTCGAACTATTTGATATGATCTTGGATATTCGTACAGATCTTTCAATTAGTAAGTTGTGTGGTATTTATCAGACTAGAATATGCTTCTGTTTTCTTTTGGGTTCCCTCGCAGTCCAGCTTACCTTCTAGACATTTCTACTTGTACAAATCTGAGAATGATTGAATTATATCAGCAGGCCTGGACCAGCAATATATAAATGTATAATGCCTCTGACCTGCCCCCTTACTCTTAAAACTGTTTTACACTTTGACTAGTGTCCCAATGCGTGAGGTATTTTCTATAGGCTCTTTTAATTTGCCTGTGTTGTCTAAATACTATAGGTAGTATGATCATTCCTACATTTCAGTAAGGTGTCTGTATAATTTAATTGTTCTTTAAATGCAAATTGTTGAAGCTCTTAGCTGTCAGTTTTCTAATTCCAAATAACTTTTGTTTTTTTTAAAAAAAACTAAATAACTTTTGTTTTTGATGCATACAACCCATTGATTATATTCTTTTCCAGATACAAAGATTATGTGCAGGAGTACAATGAGAAGTATGGGGTTTATTCTTACTTGAACAGTCAGATAGACAAAACTAAGTACGTGGTTTGAAGATCTTTCTGCACTTCATTTTTCGTTCCGTTAGTCCATAACATAACAATCTCCTGGAACTGTTTTCTTTTTTGAAATGCAGGTCGGAATTTTTAAAGGTTCAGGATGATCTCAATGTTGCGAAAGAAAGAGACAAGGAACAGTATTATAACACCGTGGAAAGACTCAGAGACATGTATCGTGAGTCAGGAGCAGTATGTTTTCTGCCTTCCCTACCAATATACTTAACATGAATTCCTGCTAGGCTCAAAAAAAAAACATGAATCCCAGCTTTTTTATGGCCAGAAGGGGGGACCAAATGGTCCTCATTCTGTGTTCTTGTCTTAAAAGTTTTCTATCTACATGCATCCTTATCCAACAAATAACTATTAAACAACTCCGCTATTGGGGTTATTAAGGGATACTATTAAACAACTCCGCTATTTATTTAACCCTTGATTAATTACTGAAGCCCTAAAGTGTGATTGTGAATGTTATCTCCTGCAGAGGCATAAATTGATGAAGAAGGTCTTCGTTTTGCTTCATGAGGAACTGCAGGTGTGTGATATCATGAGTAATAGTTTACTATGCAACTGATTGTACCAAATTCTACTTCGGCTACCATTCTAGTTATCTGCTTTCTAATTTCCTTGTTTTTTGTTACCCCAGATTATTAAGCAAAGGATTAAAGATTTTACAGAGGCCTATTCAAATGAGTAGCTGCTTTACACTCATGACAAGTAAGTTCTAACTGATAATTTCCCTGAAGCACGACGGAACACCAGCCAACTGAGGTCTGATGATGAACTGCGTTATTGATCTGTGGCAACTATGTAGGTCATTTGCAGTTGCGATTTGGAGACTGTCACTCGTTGTCAAGGCTGATAATGTCTTGGCATCAGCATTATGCTTTGCCTTTGTAGAAGTTTGCTTGGCTTGGAAAGATTCAGTCAAAGGCGCATATCACAGGAAACCTGAGAGGCACCATTATTCTCGGGATCACCGTGCTGAATTTGGTAGTAGTCACGGTGAAGTGGAGGCAAGGACAGTTCAAATATCAATGACGTTGCTGGACACCTCTGCATGGGGGAGACGGCCGAAGAAATGATTCATCACTCAGGGAAGAGGTGATGTCTGAGGAAGCGAGGAGGCCTTACATCAGCAGTTTTGCAGCTAGTTTGGCACTGTGACCGGGCGGTTCTCTTTGTAGATGTTCTGTATTTCTTTACCCCCTGTGAAGGGCGAGATCTCTCCTCTCCTGGCATTGTACATCACTTTGTATTAGTGTGTTCCATGTCAAACTGAAGTAAATTGCTAACTGTGTACATATCTGTAGAGCCGACAGAGAAGTTTTGAAGGAGGGAGAGAGAAATCTTGGCCATTTTTTTTATCGCATACATCAATTCCTCAATGTTGCAGTCCAGTTTCTGAAATATGCTCTACTGTACATTCGACCAAGCCTGAAGAACAATCCATACCGTATGGAAATTTGGATCTTTAAACTGGCTCTCAAACTACTTAGATCCTCAAAATAGGTACAGTCCTCAGCAGATCCTCTAAACCACGCTCTCTATTTTTTAATATAAAAATGATCTCTATTTTTTGAAATTTTCACGGGGAATCATGGCCTTCGTTCTTTACAAATACTTGTATTTGTACATGCAAAAACATAGGCAAATGCATAATTGTAACAGCCCAAATAATTCTAAGCAAGTTAGAGCATCTCCAGGAGTTTGGTAAAACAACTCTCTATCTTAATATTTTAGTAAAATAAAAAAAATATTCTCTAACAATTTGATAAAAGAACTTCTTAAAAATAAAAAAGTTATTAAATATTCTCCTTAGCTCATAGATTTTTAAAGTCGAGAGAACTCTCTGTCTCTTCTCCTTGGACCTGTTTCCACGGCATTTCTCGCGCAGCCCTTTGGTCCGGCCGCTGCTAGTATGTACCTGCCTCCATCGCCGCCGCCCTGCAAGTCAACGCCGCCGCCCAGTGCTTGCCTCCGCCGGTGTTTATTGATCTTTGGTTGGAAGGCATGGCCTGCTGCCTCACGTGTACATGGCCTGCTATCTTCAAGTGTGCTCACGGCTTGGCCAGAAGGCATGGAGGCTCGGTACGCCTTGCTGGCCGTACGCAGCTGGCCGAGCCAATCGTTGGGATCGGATCGGTGCTCGCATCAATGTGGTGCTGAGAGTACATGCAATTTTCTTTTCAATTTTTTATGAACAACACAATAAACTAAAAAAAATATGGGCCCTACTATAACTTTTAGAAAGTTATTATAGGGACTATTAGAGAAGAACAAAAATTAAGGTTATTATTTCTTTGTTAACTTGCTAAATTGATTAGTTTAGCAAGTAAATTATACTAAACTCCTGGCGATGCTCTTATGAAGCATATACATATGCATCATCCTTGCCTTTATGAAAAAAAAATTAAGCATGTTTTGAATGCTTTCAAATTTATTTTCAAATTGAAAACCTTATTTTTGGTATATGCTTTGTAAAAGAACTTTCGTTTTCACCATAATACTTATGTTGGGAAATCGCATGATAAAATATTTCTTTTTGAATCTTGATCTTAAATGATTTTTTTTCATGTTTTTGAAAACCGTTTGGGGCTAAACAGTCAAATATAGCCTTTTGGGAAGAAATTTTAATTACAAAACCACAAGAGATATAATGCTAGATCAAAGAAAAATGGATCACAGCTAACTTATAACATCTACCCAAATTTTAAACTTAGTTTTGAAGATCTTTATCTACTATATATATATATCTAGATGTAGATATCTATCTCTTATAAAATTAACCCCATTAGAAGTCTATCTTAATATGTAAGCCATCCATATCATTTCCCACTAAGTATCTACGTCATCTTTCACTGATAGCTATATGACTAAATTTCAACCTCTTAGTTGCAAGTATCCACATGCTACCTCCATTCTGAAAAGAATGCAACTATACGTTGCTTGCCACGAAAAGTGGTTCACGTTTGACCAAGTTTTTAGTGAATAATATTCATAATTATGTTTTTAACTTAATTTATAATTTATAATAAAAATACATTTCATAATTAATCTGATAGTATTTATTTGGTATCATAAACATAGATAATTTTTTATCTATAATTGATCAAACTTAAGGTACTAAAACGTGACACTATGCTAGAATTGCATTCTTTTGGGGATAGAGGTAGTATATCATTTTCACTCAATTTCATTCCATTTTTTGCATTCCTCGTAGCAATGCGTAGAGTATCTTTTAGTCTTATATATTTTTAATCCCTACTAGCATTCTATCTTGTCATGCAAGTTGTCCATATTAACATCCACCTAAGGCGTGATTATGGCGGCCTACTAACACACGCAATTATGTCTTCATTCAAGCTATTTAAGTCAGCAATTGTGACAGAACCGCCCAAATCATATAAGATTAAGTACAACTGCTCCCACTAATCACATGACCCGCACGTCCGTCTCTTATACGAATCTGGTAGTCCGCCGAGTGTCACAAAGGACCTCGGTAAATCAACATCACAACCAAGATCATACATGATTAAGGAAAATAATATACATCATAGTATTCAGAGTTACCGGCGGAAGATAAAGTTACATACCAAGTTCATCACACTTATTACAATATTGTGTTTAATATAATACAAGAGAGTGACATTATTTGAAACTACAATAACACAAGTCTTTATTACATAACCAGTTTATTCCACGTCCAGTAACAAGGATAGTAGAGGAGTTATAGATAAGGCCATGCCCGTTAGCCGTTACTCATCAGTGTCCATCGCGGGACTAAAACACGTGATACAATATCCTTCATATAAAGTGTCACCTGCAACGATTGGAATAAAACCCTAAGTACTCAATTGTACTTAGCAAGACTTACTCGACGAGGAAACAAAATAAAAGACTCTAAGGTTATGAAAGGCTATATTTGATGGGTTTAGTTGGCTAGCAAAACTTTTGCATAAGAACTTACTAAAGTAACTTCTTTCTTTCAGTTTTAGCTGCAAGATTTTGTAGAGAACTATTTAGAACTACATTAGCACCTTTCTACATCATACACTTGATTTATAGAGCAAAGCAATTATCTATAGGGATTAGTTACCAAAAATGAGTCTCCTGACAACATCAAATAATTTCATCCTTTTACTATGCATCTGAAGCAAGACATGAGTTTCTCACTATCTGGGAGAGATGGCGATTCAAATCGATTACACCAGCTGGGTAAAGCCTGTATCACACACCCTCGCAGGCTAGCAAGGGCCGCGGGAGTCACCGTTCACTCTATTTGGTGATAAGTTTGGACCGTTTCACAAAACTCATGGTCCTGCATCCTCACAAGACATGCCCGTTCAACCCGTAGCCCGTAGCCCGTAGCAAGTAGGGTCTTGGATCAGTCCCCTTCCTTCAAACTCTCTTTCCAGCAATGCTAGCGGTCCAATACTTACCCCCAAATGAGCTATTCAGTTTCACAGTCGGAACGAGTTATCCGGATGTTATGTGAAGGTACGTTCAATCTCGTTTTAAGTTCAGACAACGGTACGGTCCTTAATTGACGGACGGAAGAAAAGTATGCATACAAGACCTCATTGTCTTGTTGCTCCTCCATCACCAATCTCGCCTGGTCTCCAATTATTAACCTCCTCATGATTCAAGATAACATAAGTAACCACCCCATATGTTGCGGCTGACAGGAATCATCCGACTTCTACCGTTCTAAGCATGGCTAAGCATAAATACGATCCATCTTTTCTAGTAGAGTACCGGTGTAAATTTATTATGGACAAGGTAATTTATGCAACAATGGTTTCATCCAACTCCTATCAACCTAATGCACCATAAGAATATAATATAATTAAGTGAATTTTGAAGAAAGGATAGGAAATTTATAATGCTCTGGGGCTTGCCTTGATGAAAAGTGGAGGGTCTATGGTTTGGGCACTCCGATAGTGGCTCAAAGGCTTGCCCTTCATCTTCAGGTGGCAACTCCTGAAGGTTCTCCTCCTCGACGATCACGTACTCGACTGGAGCTTCCTCCTCCGATCCTATATGTATGTAAGGAATGCATAAATAGAGAGAATGCATTCAAGGTATATGGTAATAATATTATGATATGGAATGAGGATGCATAATGAGATGCGAACATCATCAAGGTTTCATGTATATAATAGCATGACCAACTATTACTTCCCAAGATAGCAAAAGCTATGTAACAGCAAGTATCTTGCATGACAAAGTTATTATTGTACTCTAATCTCTTTCCAACCTATTCATCTGCACATGTGCATGTATACATAATAAGCAAGATACAAAATGACAATGTCATCTACTGCACCAATATGGTATGTAGAGAAAAACAGTACTCATTCATGCTCTAACAGGGGAGTACATTTTCTATACCAACTATATATATATATATATATATATATATATATATATATATATATATATATATATATATATATATATATATATATATATATATATATATATATATATATATATATATATATATATATATATATATATATATATATATATATATATATATAGAACTACTACCCTATAGCTGGTTACAGAATAACTTATTCTGTAGCCACTTGGAGTTACGATAATTGCTATGCTAATTTACGAGATTATAGTAACTCCTTGCTATGTGATTTACTATAACATTATGGTAAATATCCCCACGTGTTATAGTAATTCAACTATCGTAAATATATACTGACATTGTCGTAAATTAGTATATAAAATTATCGTAAATAAAGGTGGCTACAAAATAACTTATTTTGTAGCTAGCTATAGAGTATACTCTCCCTATATATATATATATATATATATATATATATATATATATATATATATATATATATATATATATATATATATATATATATATATATATATATATATATATACACATATATACTACCTATGGAAATTGATCAAACAGCAGGTTTTATACTTTTATTAGCTAGAGAATGTCAAAACAAAATTAACAAACTTGGTTTCATAATTTTTTGCTCTAGTTATTAATTATGGAAGTTTAATAGGCTTTTCTTTAGGCAAACAAAAACTATATATAAAAGTTTATCAAACAGCAATTTTTATAACTTTAACATGTAGATCACAGCAAGACAAATCTAACAAAGTTTGTTTCACCTAATTTGGAGTTTTCTAGCTCAAGTTACAAAATTTCAAAGTTTGCACACAATTTTAAAAAATCAAAACAAAAACTAAAAAGGAAAAACAGCTTGGGCCAGCTTCGCCCACTCGGCCCAGCTCGGCGCGGCACACGCGCGTGTGTGCAGCCCAGGCGCGCGGCAGCAGCGCGAGCAGCCCAGCAGCAAGCACGCCCCAGGCGCGGGGCAGGTCGGCCCACCGCTAGCGTGGCATAGCGCGGCCAAACGTGCGGGCCAGTGGTCAACCCGGCCCCGCCTACTAGTGGCACAGAGCAGGGGAGTGGCTTGACCGGCCGAAGCTCACCGACGGTGAGGTTGTTGGCGGCGATCATGGCACAGGCCTGATCACCTCGCCATCCCGCATCGGCCTAGGTAGGTGACGCGACTTGCGATGGGACTGTTGGGTATTTTTAACGCACACAGAGAAATTCGCAAGCGCACGGATACCGATGTAGCTTTCACCCGGGAGTATTCCAGAATATCGATTTCCACGGGGAACGTGAAGTGTACTAGAGAATCAAGTCCGTCCAAGGATAAAAATAAGAGAAGAAAGATATATATATATATATATATATATATATATATATATATATATATATATATATATATATATATATATATATATTTATTTGGCGGGAATACATGAACTTTCTAGGGCTTTCTAAGTTGATTGGGTGACCAAGATCAGGCTTACTATACTTCACTTACTATGGAGCAACAGTACCTTTCCGACTCTCGAAAGAAACTGGAAAGAAAGTATTCGGGGGAAGGCTGCCAAAAGCTCTACGAAACACCAACCTGAACGGGGTGGATTGCAATGGCCGGACAGAGCTGTCACCTCTGAGGGCTACCACAACTAATCGTGAGATTGGGCGCAAACTCAGGTAAACTATAGCCTAGACACCACGTCTACGCTAGGATTTACTACTCTAGCCAAATATTATAACCAGAGCACTAAATACAAGCGGAGTTCAAGTAAATAGAATAAAGTAAGAATTAAATAAGAACTTAAAACTTAGAAATAATAATTGAAGAACCTGGAGAGTGCTGAATGACAAACCTGATACTGCAAAAGTACAATGTTGAGGAAGATCTGACAGATTCGGCTCCTCCTCAGCTCTCTCCTCCTCTCTCTCCCTATTTTCTAGATACAACTAGATGAACTAGAACTATATCTAGATGAACTAGAACTAGAACTAAATAAACTAGAGGGACCCTCTTCTACTTGGATGAAGAATTAAAACCCTAGCTTTTGATCTGTAGAAGAGATATGGTACCAAACCCTAGGGGGGCCTTGCTTATATAGCCCTCTAGAAAGCACCAGCCGTCGGATCAAACCGACCTTGATCGATGACTTTTTATTAATCCTCAAAGGTAGTGGAGGTAGGATCCACGAGATTGCTCCTGATTGGCTCTGCAGCTCGGGCGCCCGCCCCTACCCCTTGGGCGGCCGCCCAGCTTCCAGGCCCGTTTCACCCCCGGTTTGTTTCTAGAGTCTTCTCGTACCTTTCAGATTCTAGAAAAGTTGTTCGTACCCCTTTTGTCTCTATGTAAACCTGACATGTGGGCCTTCCTTGGTTCTTTTCAGCTGACACCCTGCAAAAACAGACATTCACCAAAATTCATGGAATTCTGTCAGTAAACCCCCTATATCTAAGTGGTAATTATGTTTAGGCTCTTTTTCATGTTTTGTTGACGGTTAAAAATAAGAGTTATCTACTGTCAACAAACTCTCCCAAGCTTACCCTTTGCTCGTCCCTGAGCAAAGATAAACTCAGTGATAGATTAGGAGTTACTTCAATGCTTTCACGCCTCAAAAGTACATATGCGTTCAAACAAGAACTCTTCTCCAGTTTAGAGTGAACTATTCTGACTTTCAAAGTTACCCATATTACCTTCCACCATGGGACTTGTAGCCGTCACTTGGGTCTTGAGCAGTTGAAAGACAGAATGGTCAAGTCAAGCTATGTCTCTAGCTATTTGATCAACCTTCATTCTGGAGTTTTGCAAAATTTTCAAATAAAACTCAGAGATTCCTATGTATGACCTTCTCAAGTCTCTCCTTTGTGGTATTTCTTAATCCTTACCAAGGCATTAAGAGTGTATGTCTTCTCTCTTCTCTCAAAATATGTGGTATTTTTGGCGTAAGGCATAATAGCATTGTCTTCTCTCTCACCCTACAACTTAATAGGCTTATGTGGAGCTCATAGGTGGGGAGACAGCGCATACATACTTGCAAACATATATTGCACAGTCAAAATATGGATCCAGAGAAATGAGTCCAGCCATACAGTCAAATCAAGATGTGCATGTGTGTGGTCCTAAAATATGTGGGTTGAGTAGAAATGTGGTAGTAGTAACACATAACGATGATGGTGAGTAGAAACAAAAGGGTAAAGAAATGATAATGGTGAACACCTAATTCTACTTTTGCTCTTGAAGAAATTTATACCTCTCTTGAACTTTAAAGAATTTTAGGGAGAAATTAGAATGCTCGAAATCTCTCTATGTTGGGACATTTGTCCTCTTTCTTTTATTTTTCTTTTCCTCTTCTTTCTTTTTTTTCAGAGCACCCAAGCCTCTTTTGAAAATATTGATGAAGGTAGTAATATGAATATTTGGAGCTTTATTGGATAACAAAAGGGGCTAGCAATGGATGACGGGATTTTTTTATGCTCACTCCCAGTGGAGGAGTAGAACAATTTTGGGATGTGTCTAAATGGAAAGTATGTGGATGCGTACTTTCAGGGTAGAAGCAGCACATATGGGTGAAGTGTACATGATCTTGATTTTAACCGCATGACCAATTCTTAAGGATCAACATAACTTGACCATACTCAATGCTCACAGGCAGTAAATATAAGTGGAAGTTTTACTAATCTAATAAGCATGATATATGGCTATGGTAGGAATTTAAACTCTCATCAGACAGGAACTCATCATGCAACAGTTTAATTTTTCAAAAGATAAATTCTCCAGAACTCTAGTATCACTTAGAACAAGATAAATAGTAGCTCAGGCCTTCTCATATCATTCCCGTCAACTACCTAGACTTAGATCAAGTATTTGCCACCCACAAGTTTCAGATTCAGAGTAAATCTTAGATTAAAACAGTGTGTCCAAAACTTGAGAAAGTTCTAGGTTAAAAACAAATACTTGAAAGGAATTACGACAGAACAACTATTCATTATTTCCATAAGAGTTTATTATAGGGATTTATTTTAGCAGGCAAAACCTTGTGCACTCTCCTTTTATTTAACAAACTTAAACATTATAAAGAACTAAATATATATAGCAAGCAAATATGAATTAAGATATATAAGAAGGGAATAAGAAATACTTAGCTAGATACACGAAGAATGCTCTCCCCCCAAGCTAGATGTTGACATAGTCATTCTGTTATAGGTTGATGTAGGTCTCACTCTTCTCAAACTTCCCAAATCCTGTAGAACTCAAATAGACAACAAAACTTATGGAACTAATTAAGTGTTTAGGTGTTCGAGCCTTAGTTGTCTAGAGCCTTTACAAAGGAGTTTTTAAATTAGATCTTTAAATTACAAAAATTCAATTACATCAATTTCTTCTAAGTTTTTAGATTCAAGAAAAACTTTCAAACATTGACCATGGTAGAAGTGATTTAAAAGGATGTGGTCAGATAAAGACATGTCTAGACCAGTGTTTTTAAGGCTTGTGAACCTAGCCCAGGCTACTCCTAGAGTCTCCTTCTCTTTCTGTTCAAATTTAAGAATTTCTATTCGAAAGGCATTAAGTTTAGAAGCAGGGAAGAAAGCGAGACCAAATTTGACTGAAAGTTCATCCCAGTTTCCATTTACTCCTCCTACAGTATGAGCATACCATTGCTTCGCTATTCCTAAAAGGGAGAACGGAAACAATTTCCATTTAAGGGTCTCTTGTGTCATGCCAGCGATAACGAGGCAAGAACACAAGCGCTCAAATTCTCGAAGGTGGGTATAAGGATTTTCATGTTTTAACCCAGAGAAGGATTGTGACTGCACCATGGCTATAAAGCCAGGTTTGAGTTCATAGCTAGATGCTGTAATTGGCTTTAATAATTGTGGTGGCTCTAAGAACTCGCCCTTTGGTGCAGAGAATTTATGAATAGGAGTGGAATCCATATGGTAAGGTGGTTTTGGTAAAAAATGTGGCAAAAGGAAAAGGGTACATGGAGAAGCTTGGTTCTAAACTAGCACAGCTATCGTTTCTCGGTAATAGCGCCAGAAATCTTGTTGGGTATTTTTAACGCACACAGAGAAATCCGCAAGCGCACAGATACCGATGTAGCTTTCACCCGGGAGTATTCTAGAGTATCGATTTCCACGGGGAACGTGAAGTGTACTAGAGAATCAAGTCTGTCCAAGGATAAAGATAAGAGAAGAAAGATATATATATTTTTGGCGGGAAGAGAGGAACTTTCTAGGGTTTTCTAAGTTGATTGGGTGATCAAGATCGGGCTTACTATACTTTACTTACTATGGAGCAATAGTACCTTTCCGACTCTCGAAAGAGACTGGGAAGAAAGTAGTCGGGGGAAGGCTGTCAAAAGCTCTACGAAACACCAACCTGAACGGGGTGGATTGCAATGGCCGGACAGAGCTGTCACCTCTGAGGGCTACCATAACTAATCGTGAGATTGGGCGCAAACTCATGTAAACTATAGCCTAGACACCACGTCTACGCTAGGGTTTACTACTCTAGCCAAATATTATAACTAGAGCACTCAAATACAAGCAGAGTTCAAGTAAATAGAATAAAGTAAGAATTAAATAAGAACTTAAAACTTAGAAATAATAATTGAAGAACCTGAAGAGTGCTGAATGACGAACCAGATACTGCAAAAGTACAATGTTGAGGAAGATCTGACAGTTCCGGTTCCTCCTCAGCTCTCTCCTCCTCTCTCCCCCTATTTTCTAGATACAACCAGATGAACTAGAACTATATCTAGATGAACTAGAACTAGATTAACTAGAGGGACCCTCTTCTACTTGGATGAAGAATTGAAACCCTAGCTTTTGATCTGTAGAAGAGATATGGTACCAAACCCTACGGGGGGCTTGCTTATATAGCCCTCTAGGAAGCACCACAACCGTCGGATCAAACCGACCTTGATCAATGACTTTTTATTAATCCTCAAAGGCGGTGGAGGCAGGATCCACGAGATCGCTCCTGGTTGGCTCTGCAGCCCGAGCGCCCGCCCCTACCCCTTGGGCGGCTGCCCAACTTTCGGGCCCATTTTGCCCCTGGTTTGTTTTTAGAGTCTTCTCGTACCTTCCAAATTTTAGAAAAGTTGTTTGTACCCCTTTTGTCTCTATGTAAACCTGACATGTGGGCCTTCCTTGGTTCTTTTCAGCTGACACCCTGCAGAAACAGATATTCACCAAAACTCATGGAATTCTGTCAGTAAACCCCCTATATCTAAGTGGTAATTATGTTTAGGCCCTTTTTCATGTTTTGTTGACGGTTAAAAATAAGAGTTATCTACTATCAACAGGGACCTAGCTATGGCGGCCATGTGAGCAGTGGCTCCGACGGTTGGGCGCACGGCGGCGACGACGATTTTGCCGGCTCCGATGAAGAAGGCGCTTGGCGGGCACGCACATAGGCTCCAATGAGCTCGTGCGGTCCTAGGGCTACGACAATCGTCCCAGGCGGGGCTGCAGCTAGGCGTGGCCGCGTGCGGGCGGCGTGGCAGCTAGAGCGCGGCAGTGGCAAGTCCTGTTCTGGTGAGGTGGCAATGGTAGCATCTAACTTGCCTATGACTTTAGCTTCTACATCATGTGGCGATGCTAAAACATGAAGGAAGGATAGTGGAGGGAGACGGGGAGCGCTAGCCACGCGAGCCCGAGCTCGGCGGCCATGGCGCCCATGGCGGTGGCGCTAGGCTGAGAGCCCTCACCTTGATGCGAAGCACGGCGTGGCTATGCCAGGACGGAAGAGCAGTGCAATGCGAAGCTGCTGGTGCAAGGAATTGGATACAAATGAAGTGGTGGTGGTGAATTGCAGTGAGCGGCAAGTGACCGGTGACAAGGGAAGGAAGGAAAAAGGAGTTGGCCGACCTCGAGCGTTAAATGGACGTGGCGAGGTGGCGAGCAGCTTCGTGGCCTTGCCCACGCGGTCAGCTGCGCGGTCGGGTGCGAGAAAGCATGGCGAGGACACGGCGGCAACAATGAACAGAGAGGAGAAAAGAAAAACTCCTGTTACTGTAGCTAGGTTTTCTCCCTTTTGAAAAAATGTTCAAATTACTTTCAAATACACATGGAAACTTGAAAAACTCCCAACATGAAAGTTGCTTAAAATAAAGAGAGCAACAATATTGCTTTTTGAGCCATTACCAAATTCTAAATATTTTTGAAATTAGGGTTTTGAAATTTTTAAATTTGAATTCCAAATTTAGGGTTTTGTAAATATAACTTTTTAGTTATAAAAACATAAGTTAACTAAATGATAAAGATAAACCCTAACCAACTTATGATTTTATGTTAGTCTAGATTATTTTGGTGATCACTTAGCAATCATTTTCATTTCCAACATGGATACTTGAAGTCACACATGTGAATGCAAAGTAGCACTTAGAGAATTTCAAAACTCAACCAAATCATCATCACATGACCATGATCATGAAGGTATATATGATGCCTATGCTCATGAAATGCGATGCTGTAACATCCTAAAAATTCACATTCAAAAAAAATCACTCGCGTTAAAAATTATTTTCTAATGCATTTCAAAAACTATAAGTCATTTGAGCTCCATATCCTTCTAAATCTTATCCATCTTATATCCATCCCAACTACCTATCTTCAATTTATCATGCACCGTGGCATCGGCATCACCCACCCGTTCCTCATCTCTCTCACTCCCCCTCTCTCTCGCTCACTTCGTCCGATGCCCCGACAGCGGCGCATGCGCCGACCCCACCACCATCGCCGCAACACGCACCCGCGCTCGGACCTCCCTCGCCGACTGCGGCAGCTCGCACGCCGCCACGACAGCGGGTCCCACCTCCCACCTTTCCCTCTATCTTTCTTCTCCATGCATGGCCACAGCACGTTCGTATATACGCGGCAAATGAAGCAAGACAAAGCACCCACCGAGGCAATATTCACTTTTACCATTTACCACGCAAACAAGCAAGGCACACAAGCAACATGCATACACCACTAGCATGCAAAAGCATAAGCAAACAAGTGTCAGCAGTGCACCCACACATGCACACATACAAATAGCTCATGCATGCATGCAAATTAGGCACCGACCACCATGCAAAATTAGGCACCGACCACAATGCAAGGTTAGATACCGTCCATTTGCATGCTAAGCAGCTACTCGCTACGCACCGCACCGCCCAAGCATCCGACCACAACAATGCCATTGGAGGCAAGCAAGCAAGCCAGTGGCGCATCCCTGCTTCCTGGCCTATAAAAAGGCACGCCTGGTTGCTCTCCCACAGCAGCACACGCAACTCACCACTCACTTGTCTGCTCTCGCTTCACTTGCCTCGCGTATACCGTATACGGTCGTACGCACGAGTCGGGCTCGACTATCGTCGCACGACGAGGTGAGCAGCCCATGAGCATCCCCTTGCTCTTCCGACTCTCCCTATGGTCTTCTCTTTACTTCCCTCCTTGCCCTTGCCTGTGCCGAGCCGCTCCCGAGCTCAACCATGACGTCGTCCATGCAAGAAGCAAGAAGAAGACCATTGCTAGCTTTTCTCTCTCCCTTCCTATGCATATGTGTATGACGCGTGGGTCCTAAGCTACAACTCTATCTAAATAGCACATGCATAGTATACACCATGCACTACCAGCCAAGCCAAATGCCCACGTGAGCACCAATTCCTTAATCGCGCATTATTCTTTTTCGCGTGATTAAAATTCGGCCATCTTGCAGAGCCACATGCCAACTCCGATTCCAAATATTATTCTTTCTAAATTCATCTTAAATCATGATCTATCTCTCATATAAATTTCATGATTTTTAGAGCCCATTTGAATTTATGTGATTATTTATCTGTGCTTGTTTGCCTGCTGTGCTCGTTTGCTGACGGAGTGAACGAGCCGGAGAACAAGGACGTCGGAGGAGAGTATCGCAAGTTCGACGCCGAGAAACCGGACTGCCAGCAGGAGTTTCTCGAGGACGCCGATGGAGGCAAGTCCAGCCTATTCCCCTTTGATGCATGTTGATCCTATTTTTAAACACAGCCCGTAGAAGCCGTTTTAAATATTGCATGTACGATATACGTACGAAGTATTTTTGCTGCTTAGTTAAGACCCGTTTGAATAGTCATCCTTGAATTGATATTACCTGATAATTGTCTTGTTCAAACTTAGGGACAAATAATATGTTATGGTAAACTATAATTATTTAGTATGCTTAGGATTTGATACTCATCATGAATACTCATTACTATGTTTTCTCAAATACAATGATTTTAAAAGAAAAACTGTGTGAGTTGTGGAAATGAATTGTGGGTATTATGAAAGGGTTAATGAACAAGTTATAGATGGTGATTACCCTAGAGATGGGGCGGATCGGTGTTCCTTTTATGGGATGTCGTGGTGTTGGGGCTTGTACCTTTTGTGGTTAAGCATGGAGATATCCGCCTTGTCTCGATTAAGGACTGAGTTGATGATTCATCTTGCCTAACTCATTTTCGTACAACCACTCGCCTTGCATGGGAAAGGTTTAGTCTAAATCCCTCTAGTTGGTATGGCAATCACCTGGAGGCAGGTGTGCAACGAGACACTAAAAGATGTATGTGGAAATTGATGAATATTGTATAAAATGTAAGGAGCTCTGTAAATTATTGTATTATAAGATGTGACCTTAGTGTTCCCGTGGTGAGCGCCATTACTTAACTATGGAGGGTAATGGCTTTGATGGATCTGTGCTGGCACGACAGTGTTAAGCTATGGTATCCTACTTGTGGGGAAAGTGTACAACCTCTATAGAGTGTAAAAATTTATCCGGATAGACATGTCCGCGGTATCGGACGAGTTACGGTTTGGTTTCAACGACTAGATGGGTTGGGATGAGTGAAAACATGAGAGTGAGTGTGATTTTAGAAATGAATGGTTTTCTGCCATATGTTGCGGGAACAAAGGGTTCAGCAACACCTAAAATTGTGATCAACCACTTTTTCAGAAATACTATTATATATGAAAAATATATGTCTTTTGCAAAGGTATTTATAAAATGAAACCCTGCATGTGTAAAAAGATAGCTTTATGCAAATAAAGCCTTATCATGGAATTATCCATATGCATATACTGATATCCCATTCCGTAGGGTAAGGTTAGATTTGCTGAGTACTTTGTACTCACCCTTGCTTTGTTGAACAGAGGAAGATCTGGACTTTAGTCCTGACGTGGCGTACGAATAAGGTCGTGTCTGCACCCAACTAAGCCTGTGGCATTGGGATCTGTCAGATGATATGTATTAGCGAGACCTCTTTCTGGGTCTGTTGGACCTGTATTGTGTTGTGGTTACTTTTAATCGTGGCATGTCTTTATTATCCACGCTTGTCGAGACTACTGCAATGAGACCTATATGATGTAATAAATGTGTTACTAGCCTCCTAGGACTAGTATTGTATCACATTTGAGTTCCTGGTTAACCAGGGGCGCTTTAGGTGGTATCAGAGCCGTAGTTGGCTGTAGGACACGACCTTAGGCTTTCTGGACCAGTATTTTACATACAAAAGTATTTTCTAAAAAAGTTCTTACCCTCTCCCCTCAATTTTTAAAAAAAATATTTACTCTTATCTATTTCTCTCAGATGGCAGAAGGAGTTTGGACCAGTAGCTACTGTCTAAGTGTCGAAGGCTTTCCTAAGCTCTTGTATGCTACCATGCAAAGGCTTGGAATCAAGGATCGCTCGGAATATGAAGGCCGAGAATACATAGAGCATGAAATTGAACGGTGTGAAGTCACCGTATATGTCGAGAAAAGTGAAGACTTCCCTGACATAGCTGGAGCATGGAGTATAACTGCGACCGGATTTCGGTTTGCAGATACATATCAAGATGCCGCCCGCAAAACCTTGAGGTACCTGTGCCAAACCTACGAGAAGCCCATTGCCCATACACCCATGAGATTCTTTCCACCCTGAGAAAGAGATCGGCCAGTTTGGAGGACCCACATGGACATCTTACACGGACGTTATTCCCTTGAGGATGACCCAACTGCGGTATTCATGACCACATACCTACTTGCTTTGGATGAGCAATATGATAAACAGGCCTTAGAGTTGAAGAAGTGCATCCACCGTGCGGAAGAAGCCGAGATCTTGGTTAGAAAGCTTCATGTGCAGCTTGCAGAAGCTTAGGCCCAAGCAACTGCAGTCGAGAGCCGTGAAACTGCCATTTCTGAAGCCATGAAGGAAGCTGAGGATTGTCATGCCCAGGAGTTGAAGGATGCCTACCTTGTCACCAGGGCCAAGAGAAGAATGCTAGCTCTAAAAGACCAAGAGCCCATAATCTTGGAAGGGATCCCAATCATGCCCCTAAAGATAGGAAAAAGACTGGCGATTGAAGGACCATCAGCTCCCCCACCCACAGCAACCTCTCATGAAGCTTCGGAGTTGGAGCCTAAGGAAGAAGAAATCCCCCTCCTCAGCCAGCCACCACCAAAAGATGACGGCGACCCAACTCTTATTCCAAGGGAATGAGGCCATTCAGTTCAAGAAATTTGAAGATTAGTTGTACCCAGTTTCTCCTTTTGTCTTGGGGAAGTGAAGTTTACTTCACTTTTGTTTACCCCAAAGGAGATGAATTGTATTGTAGCACGCATATTTTTTATGTTGTAAACCACCCTCTTATTCAAAATATATATTTGTGCTTGTTGGTTGTGCTAATTGAGTGCTCTACGTGTGTTCCCTTACGGGATAGCAAGTCTTAAAAACTTGCACTTTTTAAAAAAAAATATAACACCTTAATAAACAAAACATCACTCAATAGATCTAACACTTATCTAATGCTTTTCTCCTCATCTCAACCAACAGATGCCTCCCAAGCCAGCTACTCGCTCCCAACCAAGTGGCCGTGCAGCTAGCAGGCAAAGTCAAAATCCAGTTGATTGTCAAGCCAATGCAAATGATGATAGTGTCCGTGAAGATGAAGTGAGTCAGACTGGGAACAATAATGGAGAAGATGAGTTGCCCCCTCCTCCAGCAATTGACTTAGCACAAGTCATGGCAACTCAAACCCGCCTTTTGGAGACCTTAGCCCAAGGCATGAACCGCCCTAGGAACAACCGTGGAGCTGGAGTCCAGGACAAAATGACTGAGTTCATGAGGCTTAAGCCACCCACCTTTGCTGGATCTGATAATCCCATGGAAGCAGATGATTGGCTTAAGGTCATTGAAAGGAAGTTGGACACAATCCACTGCAATGGAAGGGATAGAGTTCTGTTAGCAACTCACCAGCTGACAGGAATCACCCTTTCATGGTGGGAAGCCTATAGTGGAGCTATAGACAATGCCAACACTATCACATGGCAAGAATTTGTGGAAGAATTCCGTCGGTACCACATTCCAGATGGGATCATGAAGTTGAAGGCTGATGAATTTCACAACTTGAAGCAAGGAAGCAAAACTCTGAGTGAATACATCTTCCAGTTCACTGAGTTATCTCGCTATGGCCCAGAATTGGTCAACACTGATGCTAAGAAGCAGACAAAGTTCATAGAAGGACTGACTTGTGAGTTGAGGACTCTTATGATCCCACAGATCTATCTAGACTTCAACACCTTGATGAACAGAACCATTCTGACAGATGTGGCCAAAAATGAAGAAAGGAAGGAGAACAAGCGCAAGTTCTTAGAGCGCAAAGTTCAAGAAGGAGTTAGATCCCAGAGGCAAAAAACATTTAGCCAACCAAGCTAGCGAACTCAAGCCCCAATGCAGTTTCGCTCTCCTGCCAGTGCCTCTAACCAGATGCAGCCATCATATCAGCCCAAGACAACTTATCAAAATCAGACTTATGGCAAGACTCAACAAAACAACATCGGTCAAGTCACCAACAATGGCAAAGCTTGCTTTCATTGCCATGAG